>CP144183.1:9455000-19455000 GCA_036452645.1 Capsella bursa-pastoris
TAAGAAACAGCGCATTTGGTCTAGTGATATGATTCTCGCTTCGGGTGCGAGAGCTCCCCAGTTTGATTATAGGAATGCCCCTTTGACATTTCATAAAACCTAAGTTCTAAGTGCTAGTTCAAACTTATTGCATACAAACTCGTATGTGCTACTGGATGTCTGGATCACATAAATCATTTTGATTAACCAAAAACTCAACCAACATCGATTCACAAACAATCCACCAGAAAATCAACTGAGTAACAGCTCAAGAATCAGAAATCAAATAGATTGAATTTTAAGCCAACGATAAGTTTCCAGATTCATCAAGCACAGACCCTTCAGTAGGACCAAGTATTTGGTGTGAACTGACAGTGAAAAACTCATTCCTTCTTCAACAGAAGGATTTTAAACATTAAACAGTAACACATGAACCGAATTACATCTAAAAGAGATCATTTTGGACAAGCCAGTGTACAATTTTTGGTTTGGATGCAAGAGGTCATAGGTTATATTCTAAGAATTGCCTTTAACTGAGTCTTAAACATAAGGTCTAATAGCCAGCTGAAAATTATAGGATACAAAGACATTCCTCCTAATTTCTAACCTAGGAGAGGCAAAACTGAGCAACACACATCAACTATACATTCGTGGCAAACAAAACCTACAAAAGCAGTAAAGCGCAATACGTACCCTTTTAAGTACAAGGAACGCATCACAATCTCCAGTGATTCTCGCTTTAAGCTGCAACGATTCTCCAAACTCCGCGAAACCTGAAGGCAACGACCAAAGTCATCCGACATATAAGGTGGATTCAATCTTATAGCTGCGGGCACATAAAAATGGATTAGTAATTTCGTCGAACAACTGGTGAGCGTACCTCGTGAAACAGCATATATCAATCAACGGGCTAAAACCAAATAATCCGATGAAATCAATCTCACGACTCACGAGCATCGTAAATCAATCTATAGCTCTGGTTTAATTAAACCGAAACCCAATGAAGATAAATTAATTCAATCTGGTTTATGTAAACCGAAACTGCGTCAAAAACAACGGAACCAAATTATAATATAAATTAACTAAACCGAAACTGCGTCAAAACAACGGAACCAAATTAGAATATAAATTGAACCCTAAAAGGTCGCTTCTTATAGCTTCCTCCACTTTGCTTCGCGGTGGTGGCAATGGCTGCTTCTTCTTCTTTTCTTCCTCTTTCTTATCGAATCTGGGTTTTCCTTCTTATCATCTTGTTTCTCTTATCGTCAGACGCGGCGGCGCTCAAAAATATTGGTCCCGGCGAGCCAACTCTGAGTGTTAGCCTTACTCCGTGTGAGCGAGTTCAAGTTTCAGGCTATTCGAGAACCAAATTAGGGAAATATGCTAACTCTGTTAGGGTAAACTTGGTTCCAATCCCAGAGAGGCTACACAGCAAAATCCAAGTTTGTGTTCACCGTAACGCTACACTTAGAATGTGCCAGTGTGAGAAATCTAATTGGAAAAATCTTCAAAAAGGGATCTGGAGCAGCTCTGTAATGTCTCCGTATGATTAACACTACATTGATGTGAGATTCAGTGGTAGCGAGTATGAATCGTCTGGTTCAAGGGTCACCATCAACGTCACCGAAGATTTTCAAAAATGGCGGATTTTTTGTCTTGTGGCTGGACTTGTTGTGATCTTGGTAGCACCAGTCGTTAGCAGCTGGCTACCTTTTTATTATACAAGTTCTATGGCGGTTGGCGTTTTTCTCGTAGTTTTGATCATTATCTTCCAGGTTATGAGGATATTGCCGACTGGGAGGAAGAATGTTATGTATCTTGCGTTTTATGGATCTGTGGTTGGTGCTGGATCTTTCATTCTACATCAATTCTCAATGATGGTCAACGTGATTCTTGTTAATTTTGGGTTGAGCGAGGATATGTATAATCCGGTTGCGATCCTTGTGCTTGTTGGGATAGTTATTACTGGAGCTGCTTTTGGATTCTGGACTGTGAGGAAATTTGTGGTTTCGAAGCATGGAGGTGTGGATGCTAGTGTTGCTCAGTTTGTGAAATGGGCGATGCGTTCTGTTGCTGCTACGTTTATTTTACAGAGCAGCCTTGATGTCCCTCTGGCGATGGGAGCTTTTGTTTTAGCTTGCTTGATCGGTTTTGTTGTCAGCAAAATGAACGGCATTGTAGTTCAAAGGCTTTGGCTGGCTTCGGCTGATGCTGGTGAGAGACGTCCAATGCATGGAAGAGCGGAGTTCCTTAGTCGCCCTGGAGGTGGACTGTGGAAGAGTGGTAGAACTATACCTTCATCTTCTGGCTCTCCTTCTTATGGTATGATCTCACCGTCTTCAGTTAACCGGAGAACACCGATCTGGAATCAAGATTACTATTCTACATACCACAGAACGCCAAACCAGAAGAAGATGTCGAAGAGAGAGTATGAAGAGTTGACACGAGAAACAACACGAGAAGCGATGGCCGGACTTGCAGCTTCTCCAGGATTCAGTGATTGGTTAGTTGAGCATGCTGACAGAATCAAGTTGCTTCCCACTGATAGCCATGATGACGAATTGGGTAGCGAATCAGATTCAACCGGTGAACAATCCTGGACAGGTTTTTTCTGGTAGAGAATTTACACCTTAGGCAACTCTTGACTACTTGCACGACACATAGTGCTTATTATTAACTTGGCATGAATCAGAACGTTGTAAGGGTTTGACCGCATTCAGAGAATTTAGGGGTAGGTACGAGTTAGGTTTAGAATCACTCTTTGTATAATTTACAATTTTCCAATTCTAAGCAGCAAGGTACATTTAGTTACGCAATTGTGTAGTGATGAATTTGTCCTTTTGTTTCTCCCATAATTGTTGGTCAAAAACAATGAAAGTGAAACTGTTCTTTTACAAACTGAGAACGAAAGTTGTACTATTGATCTTTCAATAATTTTCATTCGATCTATAATTTATAAACCAGAAAATCCCAAAAATCCTCCTGGGACACAGCTGCACAGTACACAGTTAAACAATTACAACCAAAACCATAAACTAAAACAGAATCTCAAAACAATGAGACAATCTAACTACTTTTTGTACATTTGGAAACAGAGATATCAACTAGAATGTTACAACATGTCAAGGCTCAAACCCAAGCCTAAAGATGTTTTGTGCGATACACATAACCAGAAAACTAGAGTCAAAGACTAATCTAAGGTAATGAAGAAAAGGGGACACCTCGAAATGATCTTCCAACAAACAGAGAGATTCGTGGAACATTAAATAGATAATCAGTAGTAAGGAGTGTATAGTATTCTTGCTCATCTTGAGGTAGATACAGGCTTGTCAGTCGTCTAGAGAACCGCCTTCAGGCAAAATGCAAAACTCGTTCACAGGCATACCATTTAGGGTACTTCAACTTACGGCCCTTCTCTGATTCTCATTCTGCATATGTTTTTCAAGCAGCAATACTTGAGAGGACATGAAACCCAACTATAGCTGAAGAAGTTCGATATAAATATGAGGAGCTTACAAAACATTCAGAAGGGTACATCAAGCAGAGTTTTTCACTTCCCACTCCTGCAGCAGTTGGTGTTTGATTTAGCTCCTTTGTACCATTTACATTCCTGCTAAAGGAGTTACTCATAGGAGATGCTGCCTAGGAAAGTGCATACAACAAAATACCCCCTTAGAACAGAAAATAAAAGAAGGCTCGACAAAAAGCAGAGAACCATCGGCTTAGAACATAGACAATAACAAAAATACATGCTTTTTATGGCCTTAGCACAAGTCTTCCTAGAGAATATTCAGATTGTAAAAGAGATATTGCTTAAGTAAATATATGATTTTAAACAGGTAATACAGTGGAAAGACCTTCTCAACTTACAGAAACAACAAAAAAGTAGAACGCCATGATTACATTTGCACTGCAGCTTCCTTTAAGGATAGTCTAGAAGACCACAAAACATGTTTGAACCAGATTGCATAAACAACAGGGCATTTGGTCTAGTGGTATGATTCTCGCTTTGGGTGCGAGAGGTCCCGAGTTCGATTCTCGGAATGCCCCTTTGACTTTTTGTAAAACCAATGCTCTAAATGCTAGCTCAGACTTATTGCATACAAATTTGTATTTTGATTTTTTCACAGATAACATTCATCATGTCACCAATGTGTCTCTACCTAAAACTCAACCAACACTAATACACAAACAATCCACCGGAAAGTCAACTGATAAAATTTCAGATGGTTCATTAACATCTTCAACCATCACATAAAAAATAGATTGAACCTAAGTCAACAGTTAATCTTAAGAATAGAAGAACATAGAAAATGTTTGAATCATATTGCATAAACAAGAGGGCATTTGGTCTAGTGGTATGATTCTCGCTTTGGGTGCGAGAGGTCCCGAGTTCGATTCTCGGAATGCCCCGTTGACTTTTTTATAGTAGATGATCTAAATTCAAGCAGAAAACTGCTAATAAAATCAAATCTTTACTTAGTCCTAGTTCTATCGCAATCAGAGCCAAGTAAGAAGTATGAACCATATATTACCCTTTCATTTCAGCAAGTAAAATTAGAAGGTGCGTAATGGAAAGGAAAAGAAAACATACCGCTCCTCACGTACAGTAGATAAATCTGTAACCAGTAACCTTCATCTAGGGAGGACTATCATATATAGTAAGCAGCCACATTCACCATGAATGAACTGCATAAGCAAAAAAAAAAAGGAGTTCGATTTAAGTTTCTACTGAAAAAGCAAATGAAGCAACAAATCTCTGAAAGAAAAGAGAGAATGGTAATAGGCGGCATTAACCGAACAATCTGTAAAAACAGGGCATTTGGTCTAGTGGTATGATTCTCGCTTTGGGTGCGAGAGGTCCCGAGTTCGATTCTCGGAATGCCCCGTTGACCATTTTTTAAACCATATGTTGTAAGTTCCAGTTTAGTATTATTACATATGAATTTGTATTTGGTCCCTCATTTTTTCACAGATCACATTCAGCCTTTCAACTATGAGTATTTACCTAAAACTTCAGCAATGTTACTTGCGTATTATCTACAGAATCAGTCAATAGCTAAGCATTTCATATAGCAACATGATCAGTCAGATTTTAATGCAAACAAGATCACATGACTAATTCTTCTAACGTTTATTGGTGGAAGAAAGCTAAACAATTGGACCAAAATATTTCTGGATTTTTTCCATACAGAGTTCAATATAAACCAGTGTTTTACACAAAAATGCAATGATCATTTCATTAGAATATAATAGATTAGATCTAGGAACATCCTCTACTAAGACTAAAATATTTATTGTTAAAGTCAACTAAGAGAATGGGATCAAAATCTGACCAAATCTACAATGTTTCTACTTTCAATTAAAATGCTTAATAACTGGGCATTTGGTCTAGTGGTATGATTCTCGCTTTGGGTGCGAGAGGTCCCGAGTTCGATTCTCGGAATGCCCCGCTGCCCTTTTTTAAGTATATTGATCAAATTTCAAGAAGGATATTGCTTAGTTTATATAGTCCTAGTTCTACCGCAGAACTTATTACCCTTTCATTCAGTAAGAGAAGTGCTTAATGCAAAGGAAAAGAACAACTTACCACTCTTTCACGTACAATCGATAAATTTATGTAACCAGATTCCTTCATTTAAGGGGGGCCATCATGTTTTCTGAGTAGCCAGATTTACATAGAATGAGCTGCAAAAACAGAGAAAGAATTTTGATTACGAATCTACCGAAAAAGCAAACGGAGCAACAAATATCTGAAATAAAATAGAGAATGCTACTAGTAGGCATTACCTGAACTACATAATAGAACAGGGCATTTGGTCTAGTGGTATGATTCTCGCTTTGGGTGCGAGAGGTCCCGAGTTCGATTCTCGGAATGCCCCACTGACTTTTTCTATGTAGAAGGTCAACATTCCAGCTGACAATTTTTCCATTAAAAATCGAACAGTTAAAGGATCTGCAATTCGATTGCCTTCTTGCATAAAGAACCAAACAAATTTACTTTTTATCTACAAGACAACAAATAGAGGACACTTACAATTGCTGTATATTCTCCACGAATGAGCAGCTAAGTATAGGAAAAGGATCGAGTTCCTGCCTTTAGAATGAGTAGCCAGTGCAGAACCATGCCTTTAAAACAATGGGACTTGTTTGGATAGTTTCTACCAAGATTCAAGCATGCAGAATCGAAGCCATTTGCAAAGGAAAAAACTGCCAACAAAGAACCAGATAAAACCAAAACCATGCAATAACAGGAAAATAGGATTTAATATGAGAAATAATGTTCCTGGGATTAACCTATAATGCAATAAGTAAACCTAACTAAGTATACCACTGAAACACAACAAATCTAGCCCAGAGATGACAATTTAAATGCTTTGTGAATGCCTGAATCTAAAACAATGACAAATCATAAGGCTGACAAGAAAAGTTTGGATTCATATTTGTTCAGGATACAAATATATTTAGCACAAATTCTACAATGGGAAATGAGCCTTTGAAGACGATTCTGAGTTGTTCTCCAAATCGACGGTTGAGGATGATGCTTGCCTAGAATCATTACCAGCCAGATGTTATCTGAATCACAATTGACCTTCCCGTGAGAATCATAAGTTACAATATATTATGTCATATTCAAAAATACAGACTGACCTAGATCATGACGAGATAGAAACCCCTCCAATAATCTCCTGAAAAAAAACAGAAAATTTATGGAAACCGTTCTGGAAACCTTTCATGAGATGCCTAACAAGTAGCTAGGTCTGTATTTACTGGTATGGAGAATCAGTTGTACGGAATGTTATTGTCTTCTCGTTGATCTTCCAGAGGAAGAAGACAGATCTAGGAAAGCATCAATCAAAAAATTATAATCATTTAGGCATACAAGTATGCTTTTCTACCAATTTAGGGTACTTAAACTTTGGGGACTGTTCGATAAAAGCAGGTGGTCTTTGATAAGTCACAGATGCAGCTCTGATCAAAATCCCAGCAGTTAAACCCCATATCATATAATCCTTATCTCCTGTTCTGTAGTCAAAGTAGTGGATCAAATACTTTTCGCCCATCCACTCTCTCTCCTCAGATCTTCGGTTCTCATCCTGGACCGAAAAAAAGTTGAAGAAATGATGCTTCAGACGAAAAGAAACAACTACAAGTTAAGTTTCTTGATAAGAAAACAAGAAGAACCTTAAGAAACATTTCCAACGGTGCATCAAAAACAGCTTCCACTTCCCCTGGATTTGGTATCGGATTGAATTTTGTTTTATCCCTTAAGATTCCTATCACAGGAATTACTCTAAGGAGATGCTGTAAGAAAATGACTCACATGTTAGGAAAATATCAATCAGAAAAGGAGAATTTTAAGAAAGCTTGAGATACAGCAGAGAACATTTGCCTTAGAGACTAAAAGACATCAGAAAATATACACAAGTCCTACTTAAGACATTCAGGATCAAATACTAGATAGCATTCAAGAACGTCACTTTAGCCACCAGATCTATGCTACTATGATGTAATACTGCTAACATGGAAGTTCAAGAATCAAAGCTAAATAGAGCCACAGGTAACTCATACTATGACCCTGACGTTCAAGCACAGATCAGAAAGAGAGTCTGTAACATCTATTTCTTTGGCAATCCCAAATTATGATCTCACTGAGTAAGAACATGGCTAACCAAGACAAATAAAATTAGGACCATTTTGTTAATACCTTAGAGAGAAATGGTTCGAGAGAAGTGACAACATCAACAAGGGAAGGGTCCAATCCAATCTCTTCCTCGGCCTCTCTGGTTGCAGTCATCCCATCATCTTTATCATCCTCCTCCGTTTTACCACCTGGCAGTGAAACTTCTCCTGCAACCAAAACCACCTCAAAATTAGACCAATTCACACTCAGTTTTTCTATCTCAAGGCATCAACTTTAAAAAACTATGTTACAAATATTAAAAGCCTCTCTGATCTTGTATGATTAAGGCCAGCACACACACAAAAAAAATCACTCCTTTACTCACTTCTACTCGAATAAAACCAAAACGAACCTGAATGAGTAGACAATCGGGAAGATCTCTTAGTGAGAATGACACGCAAATCACCATCGTCTCCTTCGAAGATACAGATCAATACAGCCGCTCTCTTGGGTCTGAACCTCTCAGGGTCTTTTGAAACCGGAGCAATAGATTCCTGAAACCCAACTTGAGAAACCACTTTCCCGGCGGTCTCCTGATCTGTCTGCATCTCCTCAGCGTCATCAAACGACGAAGAGGGCGGCGGCTTGTAACTGCGGAGTTGCTGGGCCAAAGCGGCGAGTCGAGGAGACCTACCACCGAAAGAGGAAGTCGCCGTCACCGTAGGCTCCATAGATTTGCAGAGATGGGTTGTTGTGCGTACAAGTGAGGGAAGCCTACGGTAAAGCAAAAACATCAATCCGATTTGAGGAAATGGATTCTGTGTTTGGCAAATCTAATCATTATTTCATACTTTTGGATTCGACAAAATTCAGACACACCTCTCCTCGTGAGTACACGTGTTCCGCGTCTTGTTCCTCTTCTTTTTTGTCTTCTCGTTCGCTCGTGTAAAGGTTGAAGCTTTATTGTGTGCGACTTGTGAGAAAAAAAAATATATATTTCCCCTTTTTGAGACAAAAACTTTATAAAATGAAATGTTGCGATTTAAAATAATTTTTGATGTATATCTTTTTTTATATATAAATTATTGAACAAGTAAATACTGTAAAGGTTTTTTTTCTTTACAAAAATTTTTTCCTGATTATAAAGAGGTGAGGCTTAATATAAGACTCTTCACTCTTCAGTCTTGTTGAAACCTCAATTATGATATTACTTGTCGCAAATTTGAATCGAATAATAACTGTCAAAATATGTTTATTTTTGTGAGGGCTATGGTTCCGATGATGAAAAAATACATGAGCTCCAACCAATATGTATACAATTATTAACTATTAGTTTGACCAAAAAAATAAAAAATTATAATTAAGTCAGTCTTTGGTAGATTTCAAAATCTACATTGACAATCATTTTTTCTCATAACAATCTGTTAGCTAGCTTATTTGAACTAAAATACAATTGGAACTGGTAAACCACCTTTTACAAAATTCAACCAAGTAATTGAAGGGTTGGCACGATCAAAAGGACTTTTTCTTCATATATTAAACCAGACAGTTGAGATTATACTTGTATTCTCTATATTATATATTAAGCATGATCATAGAGATCAACTTTTTGAGAAATTACTACATAGCACACGGTCCTATATATATCATGTTCGTGGCTCATAAACAATATACAACTATGTTTATCTATAGTAGCCATGCATGTAAAAGGACTGCAACAGTCCTTGATTCTTTAAAGTCTAACCAAACTTATTTATTGTCTCAAACAATTTTTGTCAGTTATCAAATGACATTATGTTAGTTAATATATAACTTCTATCAGACTGTTTCTTGTCGTGATTGAGTTTCTAATTTACTTATCTCCTTGGCGTTTTTCTACGTGCAGTTGTTTAGACCAAAGGAAAAACAAAACACAACAACATAGACACATAGTAATAATCGAATAATCTGACAAAACTAGAATATGGAGTTGTAGAGAGCAACAAAATGGGAGAAAAAGAAGAGAAGAAAGAAAAAGGCGAGGAGATCATCACGGCCGTTTACAAGGTTCACCTTCACTGCCGGAAATGTGCATGCGACATCAAAAAGCCTCTCCTTCGATTCCAAGGTTAGGCTTCGTTCATCTAAACGATGATCCCCAAGTTTACAAAGTTTTCCTATAAATAGAAACTAGTAGTTCCACTATTTCAGAGAAGAGATGGATACTAAATATCGAGAGTTTTTCTTAATGTTTTCAATTTAGTTTTATCCAAATTACTTTTATACATAGAGATTTTCGCATGGCTTTATTTTAGGCTATAGTGGCCGATACAATAGTAACAATACTAGGCAAACTATGCCATCAATCTCAACCAGCAAAATGATTAAAAAAACAAATTAGGTGGAACATCATCATATATAGTTATCACATTTGGGTTTAGTCACGATCGAGCGTGGTGTTAAACAATCACTTGGAGGATTGACAGTGATGCAGTAACATTTTGATTAGTGAATAATATAATATTGTAGGGGTTCATGGTGTGGAGTTTGATTTGGAAAAGAATGAGATCAAAGTAAAAGGGAAAATTGAAGTCGTGAAGATTCACAAGCAAATCGAGAAATGGAGCAAGAAAAAAGTTGAGCTTATCTCTCCCAAACCCTCCGAGGTTAAGAAAACCACAACAACAACAACAACAACCACTTCTGTGGTAGAGAAGAAGAAGACCACCGAGGTTAAAAAGGTAAGTTTTTTGCTTCCATAATTAATCGCATTCAATTACCATATATGTTTATATATGTCGTACCTATATGTTTTTGGATGACTTTACTCTTAATTATGGGTTTATCCACAGGAAGTTATCCTTACGACAGTACTAAAGGTACACATTCATTGCGCACAGTGTGACAAAGATCTTCAGAACAAACTCTTGAAACACAAAGGTATGATCGAATCAATATATACTAAAATAATATTTTTGAAATAATATCAAATGAAGGGGGTAAACGTATATAAATGAATTTCAAAATACATTGATTCATTAGTCTAGTAGTTGGATTCTAACTTGGTTATTTTGGTAGCTATTCACACGGTAAAGACGGATACAAAGGCGCAAACCCTAACGGTACAAGGAACAATAGACTCTGCAAAGCTTTTGACCTATATAAAGAAGAAAGTTCACAAACATGCAGAGATCATAAGCTCAAAGACCGAAGAAGAGAAAAAGAAGGAAGAAGAGGAGAAGAAGAAGAAGAAGGAAGAGGAGGAGAAGAAGAAGAAGGAAGGTGAGAAGAAGAAAGAAGATGTAAAAGTAGAAGTGACCAAAACGATTACACAAGTTGTGGAGTGGAAAGAGAAAGTAAAAGTTGAGGGTCAAAAAGATAAAGATGGAAACATACCTTACTTCGTCCACTACGTCTACGCTCCACAATTGTTCAGTGATGAAAACCCTAATGCTTGTTGCATTGTCTAGTTACTGCAGAGTTATATATGTTTGTAGTGTTTTGTTCATATATATGAAATCAATACAGTACTATAAACCAAATTATGTGATGTTGTACTTGTATGTTTTTGACAATATAGAACGTTCTATATGCCTTCTTTTTTATGTCAGCATGTTATATTAATTACAAGTGTGTATGTAGTATGTTATCAATTATATTTTGGATATAGTTCTACCAAAAAAAAAAATTTGGATATAAAGTTTCATGTTATAATTCAATGAAATTATAAACATATTTTCACGTATATCATAGTAATAATTATTGTGTCATTAATCTTGATATCAAAAATCTTTTTGAAATAATTATTTTTTAAATAATTAGACCAATTTATGATTATACGGCTAAGTTTCTTGCCATATTCACATTAACTGACAACTTGTGATTTTTTCGTTTTAAGCATTACGAGTTATTTTGGATCTTCTCAAATCTACGAAACATAAAACACTTGATATGTATCAAATCTATATAGTATATAAAATAAAACATGAATGTGAAGATTTTTTAGTTTGAATCATAAAATGTTAAATTGAACGAATAATATATGAAATCTCAAAAATATTTAAAGAAAATAAGGTATTAAAAGAAAGATATATATTCAAAGGAGTAACACGTTTTAACAATTAACTAATGTCGATGACTTAAAGATGTGATTTTGGTCTGATTATATCATATAACACCACCATATCTAACAGTAATTGCGTTATATATCTTCGTATTTTTTTTTTACTTTCTCAATCGATTTTAAATAAGATCTTTGTCTTATATATTCGATCTTCCTCTTACTTCATAATTTATAGATACGCCCAAAATTTAAAAGCTGGCTAAGTTAATGTGTAATCTTTTTAAGCTTCCCCGTAAGATATTAGCATGTAATTTGATGGACAAATTACTTCAAAAAGGTGGTCAATGTATTGGTAATAATTAACAAGTTGGAAGATTTGTTTCTTTTTTGTAAACCTTTATATTCTACATAATATTTTTTGAATATGTAAACTTCCCATATTAGTTTTCTTTTCTTTTTTTTTATTCAACATTTCTCTGTTCACTGCATTTTCCATAGACCTTTAGAAACAGAAATTACATAATTACTTTCCTAAATTCTTACGTTGACCGAATTTTTATGTTCTTCTATTTTATTCTTCAAATTAGATATTGTACCAATTAAGGAGACCAACTCACAAAGACAGAAGTGATGATGATGATAAGTACAGCAAACACAAATATCATCACAACTTGATCACTTGCCAATAAATGTAAATACAATAAATACATTTTTACAGCAGCTGACGCAATAAAATTTATATTTTACGTACTTCATACAACATAAAATACAACTTTATGAAAGAAAAATAAAATAAAATAAAAACATAGAAAAATATAAAATATATAAAGGAAATAATACCCTTATAAAAATATTTATTCAAACGTTCTAGATATGATTATTAGATAAAAGAAAATGTGGGCTTATTATGATCATGTAAGTAAAATTCAAAATATTAAAAAATTATTAATTTCCTCCAATGAGAAAATCACGGAAAAAAATAAAAAATTATGATCTCTCTCACACTCACTCAATCACTATATTCAGGTGGTTCATATATATCATGAAAAAAAATAATAAAACAGAGAAATCTTAAGAGAGCTAAAAACATGGAGAGGAGTTTTTGAAAATTCCGAAAAATCCCCAGAACTTTTCTCACTACGCAAGAAGAGCCGATTTTTTCTCAGATTTACTTTCCTTCATTCTCTCCTTTTTTTAATTTATGACTTTTATTTCTTTCTCCTTTTGCCACATATTTTTCTCCCGTCACCTTTTCTTTTTTTCTTCTTCACCAACATTATAAATTTGCTCTCTATCTTCTTTGCATAAACCACATCACAAAATAAAAAAACTACTACACCCAGAGAGAGATCAGAAACTAAAAGTATTAGAGAGAAGTAAAACACATCAAAAACATGTGTAGTAAGATGATTTATGGTAACAGAGATGAAGATGAGTACTCTCTCTTGTGTCCCAAGAAACAGAAACATAATAATAGTGGAGGAGGAAGAAGAAGAGTCCCAAGAAGAGGGCCTGGTGTCGCTGAGCTTGAGAAGATCCGTCTCGAGGAACAACACATCTCTAGAAACGGACAACGTCCTCTTCCTACTACTCCGCTCGATAAATCTCCGGCCATCATCGACAGAACCGGTCCGGTTTACCCTTTCCCGTCTTATTTCTCGACCGGATCTTTCCCTAGTGATTTGATTCCTCCGGCTCCGGTGTTTCACAGGCAGCATGATTCGTCTCTTCACTATCTCCCTCCGGTACATAATCATTAAACGTTTTATGATTTTACATTTTTTTGGTGATATATACTGATTTGTGTTTATATTGTTTTGTGTGTGTGTGTATGATATAGATGAATCTACCGAATCAAGGATCTGGAGGATTTTATCAGTTTATAGATCCACCTTCAAACCAAACATCTTGTCATGAAAATGTCACTCATCAATATCTAGATGAAGAAAAGGTCAATTGTTTTTTTTGTTTTTTTAGTGGAGTGTTGTAACCTTAAACAAAATCAAAAGTATTCAATTTTTATTGATTCTTACGAATCTATTTTGATGATTTATTTAGCAGATCCTTTCTGCGAAAAGGCCATGGCATCTTATGGCAGAGGCCCCTAATTGTAGTCTTGGACCGACCATAAATTTCTCAAGGTTTGTAATTTTTAGGTTTAATTAACTAGTTTCTTGAGTTTAAACGTTCAAGTTTGTTTATATGACCTTTTATTTTCTTTCTTTCAGGGATGCTAAACAACTCAAATCACTAGACCTAAGATTGAAAAATCATATTCAAGATTCAGGAACCACAATTAGAAATCCAATTACCATTGATTCTTCTTCTCCGACGATTTCTCCTATACCGATTTTCGCAAATGCTGCACTCGATTTCCCGCGTTTTTTACAGGTAATTTAATTTCCATATTTTTCCATCAGTTTGGTTGATCAGTTTCAATTTCATTTTCATCTTCTTTTTTTATATATAGAATGAACAGAGAGAAGAGGTTAATCATGAAATCATTGCACGAAGAAGTGGTGCAAATTTTCCGGTAAATAGAAAACCATTCTACAGCTTCTTGCCCTTGAATGAGCAGTGTACTCCCGACCAAGATCGATCCCTCAGCTTGAGATCCGAGAGATATGATTCAGTTACTGATCAGGGCATTGATCTTCGCCTTAAGTTATAAGAAAGTGATTTCCTAAGCAAAGTTTTTAAAAAATTTGAATCTTTATGTCATGAGTTTGTACTTTCGGATAGATATAAAAAGATCTGCCAAACAATTGGATTTTTTTTTTGTTTTTGTTCTCTTTAACAAAGAAACCACATGATGCGGGTGAAACAAACATACTTTAACCATGGCTACTTCACCTTCAAAAATCAAGATTAACAATTTAAGACAGAATAGGTGAGGCATATTATACACCAACTAAAATTACAAATTAACTTAGCACATGAATAAGTATTGAAAATTGTAAGAAATTGGTTCATTTTCATTTCATTTCTTATCTAGAGACTTGAGAAATAGAGATAGATGAAGGAGAAGACAGACAAATTAGAGAGCAAAGGAAAAAGTTATCACATACATATTCAAAATTGGGTTGCTCGATCACACATATGCGGATATGCCTATTAAAAAGCAATGAGAACTTCTGTTTAATGATAATCCCAAGTCAATCCCCTCTCGTATACAATGGCCAGTATACATAAAATTCCAAGCAGATTGTTCTCTGTATAACAGCATTGTTCATTTGTCTTTCGACCTCGCTATCTTTTAACCAAAAAAATTGTTTATCTTCGTTTCTTCACTACACAAATTTTGTAACTCTTTAATTTATAAAGTAAAACCTCTATATAATAATAAATGTTGGGACTATGATATTTTTTTTAGTATATAGTAACGTTTAATTTATTATTTTATTATATGAAAATATTATTATTAGTTTATAGAGGTATGTTTTGGATATGATTTTAAAAATTGTCTTTTGAATGTTATAATATTTAGAAAAACTTTTTGACAACAAATTACAGATACTATAGATATATCCACTTTCATATGATATACATAAATTCAAATTTATGATTAATGATCTAATTGTCAATATTAACAAGCCTATAAGACTATCATCAAAATGAAAATGATTTATATTAAAAAAATCGAAAACTTAAAGAAGATTTTGGCTATTTACGACATGGTATAAAGTATACTACAACAATTATAGTTTGAAAAAACAACATAACAATTTGGTTTATATAGAGATGAGTTCAAGGAGACAATTTTTTTTTTTTTTTTTTAAGTATACATAAATATTATATATCTATATATATACGTACGTTAATTCAGATTAATAATCCAAAGACAGGATAAGTATGAGACATGCTTAACTTCAAAAAAGCAAACTATTTTACAATCTCCAAATGTTAAACTTATAATAAATTGACTTAGCACATGAACAAGTAATTAAAATTGTAAGAGATTGTAATAAATGGACTTAGCACTTGAATTTGTAACCTTATCCAGAGACTTGAGAAATGAAGATAAATCAAGAGAAGAGAGACAAAGTAAAGAGCAAAGGCCAATAAACATATCCAAAACGGGTAAGTCGTTCTCACGTAAGCCGGTATGCCTATTAGAAATCCAAAGATCACAATAATGAGAACTTCAGTAGAATAATCCCAAGTCAGTTCTCTCGCGTATACGATCGCCAATATACATGAAATTCCAAGCAGATTGTTCATTGTAACATCACTATATATCTATAAAAACAAAAGCAAAAGGTGAATAACTCATAATCTGTTGAGTTGTAAGTTTCATTAATGGAGTTTGAGCAAAACCAACCTCAGAGAATGTATCTGATGTAATTATGGCCTTGTCTTTCTTGCGACAGAAGTGAGCAGACAAAGCATGCTTTAAGTTTCTAACCAATGAGATCACTGCAAAGACGACATAGAAGGATGGAACTCCAGCTGATACCGACAAAATCTCTATGTTCATCATGAAAGGTCTTGCAAGAAACATGACAATCATGATTCCTACAATGACTTCAAGCTCCCCATTGAATTGTAAGAGCAAACACTGTATATCTAACTGTAACTCCAACGGTACTTCCAACCATGGAATTTGCGATTTCTCGGTTTCCCATCAATCCAGTCGCTGAGATCATTATCACAAACTTGTTTAAGATCATACAATGCAATCAAAATATCCACAAAATATGAGATGATTGATTTCTTACAGAGAATAAGCGCGATTCTCGGGAACATTCTAAGAAGAGGGAAGACAATTCCACCATAGAAACCGACCTCGAAGATGAGAAAGAGCTTGGACCTTCCTTCAGACAAGAAGTATTCACCGATCATCAAGAGGCAACCAAAGGAGAAAACTTGAAAGACATAACCTCCAACGTTGTCTGCACACGGAAGAAACCCGTAGACATGAATGCATGCATTCTTGGAAACACGAATTGGTGGATCAAGACTGAGTAGCTCGTAGCTTGATCCGTCTTGGACACCATCGGAGACCAAGGTTGAATTTTTCTCAGAGAAAGAACTCAGAACACGACAATTCGCACCAGAGATTAGAGCTAAAGAGAGAAACAGAGCAAGACGTGCCATGTAAGTAAGCTTAAAAGAGAGTTTTTAATGAGCAGTTTTGTTGTATGCGTCTCTTCTTACTTGAACACATATATAAACACGCAGAAACTAACCGAAAAATAATATTACTATAGCAATTTCTTACCGTCTAGTTTTCACATAGTCGAATAAAGAAAGACTCTCTTGAGTTGATCAACTGATCACGACTAGCTCTTACTAATTAAAGAAAGACTTTTTGTTTCCGTAGTTATGTTTGAACTTGAGAACGTGAGTTACACCTTTCCAATTATGCTTGGCATGGTAGATTATTTATAGATTTGTTAAGGACTATTTGACTTTTGAATTTAGTAGAAGGACCGTATCAGAGTTACTTGTGCAGAAAGAACGTTTTTTCAAAATCTTCTCCCTCCTTTTTGTCCATCCTTCGAGCTCTAGTTTTTTTTTTTCTTGTTTTCTATTTTTTTTTTTTTTTAAATATAGGTTCACTACCTGAAGATCAAAGGAACAAGAATGCATGATATCGATGCAATGCTAAAATGGTGAAAATTAAAAAGTGAAGAACATTTTTTTTTAGAAAGGCTAAAGGAGACATAACAACACTTTTATATTCATCTCATTTAGCACCAAACAGCGTGTAAACATACAACGCAGACAAAACATTGGAAATACATCGGCCGATCGGGATCGAAATGGGGGAGAAAACTATGGAATCGTGAGAGAAAAGAACTCTTGGAAAAGGTTCACTTCTCTAGAGAGAGTTGACATGAAGATAGATTAGGAGAAGAGAGAAAAAGTAGAGAGCAAAAGCCAAGACACATATCCAAAACGGATACGTTGATCTCAGATAAGCTGGTACTCCTATTATGAGGCCAACAATCACAATAATAAGCACTTCTGTTGAGTAATCCCAACTCAATCCTCTGGTGTACACAATCGCCAATATAATTGTAATCCCCAGCAGATTGTTCAATGTAACATCTCTGTAGATCTACAAACAAACAAAAAACCACAAAACTCATTTACTTATATGCTCTGACAAAGCCATGCAGATAATATTGTTACAAGTTAATTAATGGAGGTTCAGTAAAATTACTAACCTCAAAGAATTTATCTGATGTGATTCTCGCTTGGTCTTTCTTGCAACAGAAGTGAGCAGACAAAGCGTTCTTTAGGTTTCTTGCCAAAGGGATCACCGCAAAGACAACATAGAAGGAAGGAACTCCAGCCGATACCGATAAAAGTTCGATATTCATCATGAAAGGCATTGCAAGAAAGCTGACAATAAGAATCCCTATAATGACTTCAATGACAGCTTTCAAGGTTCTCTTTGTCAGCAACTTAGTAAAGACACATTCATTTAGTATTTCCATCTTCAAAACTCTATCATCCTCCTGCAATTAACAATCACTTTCTTGATTTCCTAATCTGATCAAATATGTAAAAATGAAATGAGAAGAATGTTATGTACTTACAGCTTGGTACTCTCTTTGTAGCTCGGCACTATCCGCAGTGAACTTGTATTGTTTCAGCCATTTTTCAATCCCTTTCTCGAATTCAGTCTCATCTATCTCACCATCTCTATCACTGTCGAAATCAGCTAGCAATGTAGTGGTAAGCTCATGTACGTCACACTTCATTCTCCCCAACACCCCAAACTCCACAGTCAGATCTTTTAACTCTGAAACTTGAATCTTTCCGTCTTTGTTGACATCGATTTTTTCAAACAAACTGCATAACAATAGCCAGTAAGAATTCAGAAACAGAACAAAATCAAACAATTTGTTGCATTAAATAGCAAATAAAAATGAAAAATTTGGATATCAAACCTTTTCAAGCTCTCTTTACTTAGTTGTTTATCTCTTATAAGGCTTTGAGGTGCAAAATTCTGCAAGTGCTTATGAACTTCTGACATAAGCTCAAACCTCGCGTTGTCTAAGCTCTTTACTTGGTCAACTTTATCAAAGTACTGTCAGTTTTGACACACACAAAAAAGGTTAAAGAGTAGGCAAAAAAAGATACGAATCTTGAAGCTTTACATCATTATTTTGAGGTGCATCATACCAAATAAACAAAGAAGAGAACACTTGCAGAACCAGAGACTATGAGTGTGATCAAAATGATAGAGTCATCCCAAGATTTCGAGTGAAATGTCTCTGAAAAGGTGACCAAGACGAAAGGAAATAAAGTCAAGAGCATAATCCCTGCAGCTTTCCTGTTCTTAGGATCTGCTCTTACGCTAGCTCCTGCATATAGGCTCGTGCTTAAGATTCGTGAAAAAGAAAGAATAGCTGAAAATTCTGTGTAAGGGATTTAAACTCACCAGCAAGATCCTTAAATAGTTTGTTCCTGATAAATTTTCGCCTTGGACTCTTTGTTCCCTGGCCTCAACTTATAAAAATCACTTCATGATAAAACACACTCAAAAAGAAACGAAGAAGAAGAAGAAGATGATCTTACAGAAGTTGTAATCTGGACTTCTTCGTTTCTTGTGGGCGAATCTGATGCCAAAGCAGGCAAGCCAAAGACAACACAAGCTCCCCATTGCATTGTCAAAGCAAAGACACTGTATCCCACAGTAACTGCAACGTTATTACCCACCATCGAGTTTGCCATTTCGCGGCTTCCCATTAGTCCAGTCGCTGAGACCAAACCCAAGACAAAACATGATGGTAAGATCTTTAGCAGTACGTACTCAAATATGTCTAGATATTTATCTAGATGATGACTTACAGAGAATAAGGGCGATTCTTGGGAACATTGTAAGGAGAGGGAAGATGATACCGCCAAAGAAACCAACCTCGAAGATGACAAAGAGCTTAGACCTTCCTTTAGACAAAAAGTATTCACCGATTATCAACAGACAACCAAAGGAGAAAACTTGGAAGATGTAACCTTTCATATTGTCTGCACATGGCAGAAACCCGTAGACATGAACACAAGCATTATCGGAAATGAGATTTGGCGGATCAAGACTGAGAAACTCGTTACTGGAGCCGTCTTGGACTCCATCGGAGACCAAGATCGAGTTATTATTATTTTCAGACACAGAACTTAAAGCACGACAGTTCACTCCAGAGATCAAAGCTAATAGAGGGAGAAAACACAGAAACAGAGCAAGACGTGCCATGGAAGTAATCTTAAAAACAGAGTTTTTGGTGAGTAGTTTGGTCGGATCCTTCTCTTTTTACGCACATATATACACACACACGGGAAATAAGAGATGGTTACTGATCTTTCGAGAGGTTTTTGTCGTACTAGAATAAACTATAAGGTTTATAAACTTATCTCTAAAAATTATTGAGTGTGGTTTTCAAAGAACGTGAAATGAATAATACACCTCTCTTCATATTATTAGCTTGTGATTATTATATGTAAAGACCCTCGTGGTTTTTGAACATATGATAGAAATATAGAATACATAAAGACTTTTTTTTTTTCTGAAGATCTAAAGAAGGACTTTTTTTTTAAGGTTGATAATATTGATGAAGCTGAGCTTAATATTTCAAAACTTGACTTTAACAATTATTTCTAATTAAAAGAACGGGAATGGTACACCTCTCTAATTATTATTAGCATGTTATTATTGTATAGGCTATATCATAATGTAAAGACCCTGAGTTTTTTGAACATATATAACAGAAATATATATTGAATAATAAAGACATTTGCTGTCCAAAAAAAAAAAGGCTAATAAGACATTTTAAACCTATGCCTAGTTGATAATATTGATGAAGGATGAAGCTGGGTTAATATATTTAAAAACTTGACTTCCGCAATTATTAAGTCTGATTTAAATATTATTAGTAGGAGGTGATTATTATATAAGGCTTATGATCATATTGTAAAGATCCTCGAGGTTTTTTTTAACATATTAATTGTATTAAGAAAGACTTCTAGTTGCTTATTAAATTGATGGAACTTAGGTTAATGTTATAAAAAAATAAAGAATTATTGACTCTGTTCTTAAAAGAACGTGAATGACACCTCTCGAATTATAATGATTTGCATGTAATTATTAATATTGGTTCTTCAAACTTCTAATTTCCTAGTTTAACGTGTGAATCAGCCAACATTAAACTTTGAACCCTAGACGTCTATGTAGAAACAAAGGCCAAATTTGGATTATCAGAGCTACAAGTTCTATATTTCCTTAGTAGAACAAGGATAGGGTAGTAGGGTTACTTGGGTGGAAAGATAACTGTGTATCCATATTCAAAGATTTTGTTTTCTCAGTACATTTTTTCTTTACTATTAAAGACAAAGCAAAGAATCAAGGAAACAAAAGATAATTTCATTCCGAGTCCTAGGAATAGCAGTGAGCAATGAGAATAAAAGGGATGATATAAAAACCAAATGCTACAATGCTTGCCCATAAGGGATAAGTCGAAGTAATAGAGGCCGGTATGCCTACTATCAGACCGAAGAACACAACTATGAGAACTTCTGTTGAGCAATTCCATGTCAATCCTTTCGCGTACACGATCGCTAAGATGATGGACATTCCCATCAAATTGTTCAATGTAACATCCCTATAGATCTGAGTCCAAAAAAAGTGCAAGATTCAGCAGCAAGAAGAAATATCTTCAAAAAGACAAGATTGAATTATGATGTGTACCTGTGAAAATGTGAGAGATGCTGCTTCTTGCTTTTCCTTTTTGGCGCAGAAGTGAAGAGACAAAGCGTTCTTAAGGTTTCTAGACAATGGAATCACTGCGAAAGCGACATAGAAAGAAGGGATTCCTGCTGATGCAGACAAGAGAGATATGTTCATCATGAAAGGCTTTGCAAGAAACACAACAATTAAGATCCCTGTGATGACTTTAATTGTTGCTATCAACGTATAACCAACACTTTTCTTCTGCTCTTCCACCTTCAGACTCGGAGCAACAGCTGCGGCCTACACAGCATTTTTCAGTTTCTTGCAAGTTAAAAACTGGGAACCGTAAGAGAAATGGAACAAAAAGAACTTTCTTCTTTTGTTAACTTACAGCGCAAGGTACCAAACCAGCTTTTCTTTCATTCAGCCATTTAGTGATTCCCTTAGCGAATTCATCCTCGTTTACCATACCATCGTCATCTTTATCAAACTCTTTGAGCACAGTTTTCGCAATCGCATTCATATCACACTTTAGTTTCCCAAGTTTTCCAAACTCCAAAGTAAATTCATTTAGCTCAGAGATTGCCATCTTTCCATCATTATCCTTATCAAATTTATCAAATAAACTGCAGATTAAAGTCTGTTAGTTTACTATTAAAGAAAACAAGAAACATAGCAAAAGAAAAATTCAATCAATGGTTTACTTTTTCAAGCTTTCCCTAGTGAGTTTCCCATCTTTCAGAATGCGTTTAAGCGAATATCTCTGCAACTTCTTTTTAACTTCAGACATGAGCTCAAACCTCGCTTTATCCAAGCTATTCTTTTGTCCACTTGTATCCAAGAGCTGCAGATAATCATAAATTTCAATGATTAGAAACCAAACCTTGAGCTTAATATAGTATGTATATTTCCAGTTCTATACATATGTATACCAAAAGGGCCAAGAGCAAAAGAGTTGCAGAACTGGAAACTATCAGCGTCATTAGAACAATATTGTGTCTCCAAGATCGCGAGTTGAATAGCTCTGAAAGTTGCACAATGAGGAAAGGTATTAATGTGAGAAGCATGATCCGTGCGCCTTTCTTGGTTCTTGAATCTGTTTCCACCCTTGATACTGCAGATTGAAAAATAATCCAAAAGAAGGTCACAAATCTGCAGAAACTACAAAAGAAATATATTCACAATCATGTTACCAACCAAGAAGTCTCTTTAACAGCCCTGGCCTTGACTTCGTTGGATTCTGTAAGAGGTTTTTATCAGACCATGAGATCATTTAAGATTGTTTGCTAAGTTTTGGAACATTTTAACAAACTTGGAATATTTACCTTTTCCTTTTGAACCAATGGATCACCACCAGTGTCCAAAACCCCCGTAGTACCAAAAATGATACAAGCGCCCCACTGAATCGTCAGAGCAAAGACCGATGATCCAACCGTTGCCCCAACGAAACCAACAATCATTGACTGAGCAACTTCCGGGCTTGTAGATAGTCCAGTTACTGAGAAAGCAAAAACCAATATCAAATTAAGAAACTTTGATACACAAATCAAGGATCCATGAATTTTGAAAAAAGCTTAAAGAATGAGACTTACCGAGCGTAAGGGCAATTATAGGGAAGATTTTAAGAAGAGGGAAGATGATACCACCATATAAACCGACCTCAAAGATATCTAAGAGTTCTGCTCTTCCCTTGGACAAAAAGTAATCGCCAACAATCAACAATGACCCGAAGGAGAAGACTTGAAATGCATAGCCAATCACATTTTCTGCACAAGGAAGGAATCCGTATAGGTGTACACAAGCTTCTCTGGTTAGAGATTCGTTAATCTTGGGAGGTTCAAGACTGAGAATATTTTGTTGATTGTTAAAACCATAAGAGACCATCAATATCGGGTTTTTCTCAGACTCTGCAGGGACGAGAACACGACAGTTCAGACCAATGATCGAGGCTAGAAAGAGAGAAGCCAGAAACAGAACTAGTTGTGCCATTGGAATGAAACTGAGTGCGAGAGAGAGGAAGTATGTGTGCATTGACAATGACTCTCATCGTCGAATACATATAACATGGAGATTTACAAAAAAAAAAAATCTATTTAAATTGATCTAAGAATAATAGGGAATACATATAATATTTTCTTATTAGAAATTTAACGTGATTGATATTTGACTTTTTGGCATTAGAATTTAAAAAGACCGTTACATTAATAATAATGAAAACAATGACTAGTCATGAAAAGCAAATATCAAACAGATTCCAAAAAGTTTAAATTTGTTCGCCGAATGTTAGGACACTTAATATGCCAAAATCTGTACGGACAAAAATACTCTGTTCTAACAGAGTTTGTTATACAAGAACCGGGGACGAAAAAAGGAGTGTTATAGAGAAATCCTTCGAGAGAAAGTTACCAGTAGCCTCTTCTTCCACGGCCACGGCCGCCACCACCACCGCGTCTTCCCTGGCCTCGACCTCTGTGGCTGCCTCTACCATTACCACCGTATGACTTTCCTTCAGATGCTTTGTTCACAACCTGATGACTCTGCACACGTGCTTTCTTTGCACCCACGTTGTTACCGGCTCCATTTGCAGGCCGTTTTTCTCTGTAGTAGCCAAATGAGACGTACAACAAATTAAGTTTTTCCACATTTGGAAAACAAGAAAAGAAACTTGCATAAACACTAAGTTGATAAGACCAAAAGAAGATTGAAAGTGCGGCAAGTTTGGTTTGTACCCAGTTGGTGTCGTTGATGCTAACGGCTTAGTGGCTTCTTTCCATGAAAGGGCGATACTGGCGTCTCCAATAAAGGAAGGCACTTTTGCATGCAATACCTGTACCATAACAGGATGCTGCTGTTAAATTTGCCGAACACGCTTAATCTATTAATCAGATTTATAGGTTACCTAGAGAAAAAGGAACAAAAAAGAGGAAGAAATGGCTATGTTTCTCACCTTTGTCATTGCCAATATGTTATTGCACGTCCTGAGTCCAGTTGTTGTATTCTGCTTCTTAGTTTTCTGAAAACACCTTCGGTTGCATTAAGCCAGGAAAAAAAAATATGGAATTGATATAGGTGTGAGAATTTAGTCTTCTCACCACGCTTGACTTCTCTTCATCTGTCTTAGCAGCTGACATGGCTTTGTTGTGCTCAGACATCCCTTGAGTTAGTTTCTTCATTGTTACCTTGGTTAGATCCTCAACACTGGTCAATCTGTAACATCCATTTTTATTAATAAAAACAGTACTTTGAAACAAAATACCAAGAAACTGTTTCTCACAAGAAAACTGAATGTCATACTACTGTTATTCATAATACCTCTCAGTGAATTCCTTGTAATACTCCGAAAAGTCCTCCCCAAGTCTATCTGATGGCTGTCCAGTCACTATCTTGTACCCACACAAGCTGTTTGTTGCATTTGGAGCCTATATATTATATACAACGAAACACACATTAATAAGAAGGAAGAAAAAGAGACCTGGCCAAAGAACAAGGGATAATTCAACAACCTTGTGCGCCAAGTGATGAAGCACGTATAATAGGCACTCAACATATGTGAAGTTCATTTCTTCCCCAGTTTTCCTGGCAGGCATGTATTTCTGAAAACAAATACATAAGAGTAAATAGTGTTTATATTCAAACTAGAGACTCTCATAGAAATTACACCAGAAAATGACAACAATTAATAATTAATATATTATCTACAAAAGATGTGAAGAGTAGACAAGATAATTTCTGTGTTAAGGAGGTACCTTTAAGAGCTGAACTATTGAGGGAAGCATGTGACGTGCTACCTGAGCTGTTGTGTATGGTGACATCTCAGCAAGGGCTCTGAGCAAATTAAGCTTTCTCTCCTCTGGCAGCTAGTAGAAAAGGATTTGGTAAATATTATGCTGACAAATAATGCTCATGCATGGAGTACTATAAATTTTACCAAATGAAGGAAAAAGATAGAGAAGTGACAACATTATGTATGAACAAATTTACATGCGAGTTGCGAGTAATTCAGATTTGACTTCATGCCTTCAATGTCGTTTAACTAATCTATTCTTAATATGCCTAAGAGAATCCTACAGTCGGACACATAAACGAAAAGGTAACAAAATTACAATACCTTGTCAAAAGCAGGCATGATATTCACGTTCAAGTAGTTAAGAAACTTGCTACCTGGAGCACCTCTCTGTTCAGAAGAGGACGAAGTTAGTATGATTCATGGTTCAAAGCATCTCAACTATAAGATTTCCAACTGCTGTTCAGCAATAACTCTGATTCCATACCACAAAGAATGGAAGAGCCGTTTGCAGGCATGATATAAATCTGTCAATATGATCTGTATCTGAAACCTGCAAAAATAATATTTGGACATCAGTAGTAGTTCTGTGGCACAATAATGAAATCATCTAAGCAAATAACCTTCAGAAGTTTATACTTCCAACCTTTACTATCACAATACTAGGGTTAAGATATTTACTAATGTAAAGTTATATTAGCTATTTCCCATAGTAACTAGAACAGGTACTATCAAATTTTATAACTCAGCTACATTTTCATCAAGACAACTGTTGACCCTTCCCTATGTTCCTTTCTAGACTGGGCAGTATAATATACTTCAAGACAATCCTGACTTCATGAAAATTTGAGGCAACTTTCTCACATACTACCAATGAGACTTCACAGAAACATACACGTAAGATAAACAACAACGAATATCAAATGCAAGAGTTGCTCATGTAAAGATTATATATCATTTATAAGCTTTTTGTCGAGAGAGGGTGAAGTCTATGCTAGGACAAGAATCCTTTAATCTCACAAACATGCAAACGACTAGCAGACTCATTCCCAGACAACGACAACTACTTATGCAACTAAAAAATCATTGAACTCTTACAGGAATAATCATTACAGATTTACTGTCATTGTATTAAAGCAAGAAACTTATGTTCATCACAAGAGAATGTGACATGAGAAACTCACATTAAACTGTGAATCCAAATCGGCCTGTCCTTCAACAATCTCTACAAGTTCTTGCATTCTTTCTTGAGGAGCTTTCCCTCCAAATATACTCAAACTTGTCAAGAAATCCATAAACATATTGAATTCTTCTCCAGTCACATCCCCTAGGCTCTGGAAACATCCAAAAGCATCATAAAATCATTATAAAACACAATTAAAATAAAAAATGCCAGATATATAGAACAAAGATAAACTTCATGTGCCAAAGATATATTCTAACCTTTTTGATTAAATCGGTTACATGTCTTTCCATTTCCTCTTGAGGCTTTAACAGTTCTCCTTTAAGAGGGAACACCTACATGGAAATATAAGATCAATTACAATAGGATATTATATACAAAACCTTTCCACAGAATTTCCTTGCGTTTCCATTAGCTTGCATTATCAGAAAATGTTCATTTTACATCTTCTCTATCAGATATATTTCTCAATGATAAACAAACTATCCATAACTTTCATAGGTCTTAGCATTAGAACCAAAAGATTATACGCAATCTATATATGTCTGCTTCACTGTTTATATTGGCAAGCGAAAATAGTGCTAACTTGAGAGATATGCATATCTTCAAGTTGAGCTAATATATAGTTGAACCTCCAACATGGAAAAAAATGTAGAAAAGACTCTGACCTTATCTCTGAGAAAGTGCAAGACCTTTTCACGGATTTGCTCATCAGTACTAAGACTGGCCTCAGTATGCTTAAACAATGCAGTCAAAGATGCTACACCAAAAAGGTAAAAATAATAAAACATCAGAAGCAGCTCTGTTACTACAATTACCATCAATACCAACATACAATATATATTAGATTTTGAACATGTCACAATCTGCACTGCTTTATATTGTTTACACAGTTAGTTTCATGCTTTATAAGATGGACAGAGTAACACTACCGATAGCAAAATATCTACCATAAGACAGAAGGAAAATTTCTACTAATTTTCTCAATGTAGCATCGCGGGTGTAAGATGAAATTTTTTTTATCTGCGGACCATGAAGATGAATGGAGAAAATCAAATTACCCTTTGTATCCTGCCGAAATAATGACATAAAAGCCTTGTGCACAGCATCACGCTCCACAAATTCATCTATTTGGATCATATTACTCAGAGTCAGATGTTGAAAACAGATTAGGCAAATCAAGGTTTAAATAACACAAATCTCAGAAATACCAGTATTTAGACATTGTACAAGAACATCAATTATCTTAGATATAAACTCAGGTGTATCCTTGCAGAACAATGGAAGCCCGCGGATGGCTTGAACTCGTACCTACAAATAAGAAGAAAATGATACTTTTATACAGAAAATAACTATCACAAGCAGAAAAACGAGAATTCTGCAGAACCGTAAAAAGAAGACATACCCCAATTTCCACTTCGTCGATTATATCCATATACGCATCAAAAGCTTCTGTTGCGAGACTAGTAAAGAACTTGAAGTAGCGTGGGATGAGCTGCGCTCCAAGCTGCTTAGTCTTGATGTTCGTCTTAGACAACTCGATAATCCCTTCATAGTCTTGAACATTCTGCAAACCATGAGAAAACGATCAAAACACTTTCAAACACAAGAAACAAACCAAGCACGACTAAGAAGAGCCAGAAAAACAATCATACCAGCATCCATTTTCAAACCGACTTTACACAAATCCGAAGCAAAAAAAAACAATCATACCATTCTCAATCCAGAGACGACTAAGGAACACAATGAACAACTAAATCAAACATAAACGATTAATTTCAAATCCAGGGGAAAAAACGAAACCCTAAGTAAAATAGAGGAGAACCTGAGACTTGTCAGTAGACTCGCTCAAGCGCTCATCAAACTCATAAAGCTTCTCGATATACTTAGAATCGTCGGGATACTGTTCTGACATTTCCGAGAGCTGGATAAGAAGCTGCGACGGAGAAAAATCAAAGCAGGTGAGTATAGTATATACACAGTTTGGTTTTGTAGAAATCAGAACATACACACATGTATTCACGCCTCTGTACTGTACACAAAATAGTGAATAAAGCTTCGGGATAAAGATGAAGTATGAGAAGAAGATGAAGAATGAGAAGAAGATGAAGAATGAGAAGAAGATGAGACCGTACATGGCGATTCTGGAAGAGTGTACAAGGTTTGATGTTGTTCTCTCTGCAGGGTTGCTCAAGGGTTTCTGGGTTTATTGCTCTCTGCCTCTCTCCCCCTTTTTGATTTTAGCTCGAAGGAGAGTAGAAAAGAGCGAGTTTTATGCCCTTTACATAGAAAACGATGTCGTTTATATTTCGAATTTGAGTTGTGAAACACGACACCCATATTTATCGTTTATTTCAAATTTGTCCCAAAATTTTATTAGATAGTAAACAAACCAATCGAGCACTCGTTCAATGTTGATTTCTGGTTCGATTCTTATCTCCCCCGATCTACGTCTCCGTCAATCTCCGTCGCCGAGGTTGTCGCGGCCATTTTCTCTCTCTTCCCGTGGTAAGCAGTTCTCTGTCCACCAGTTATCTCCGATCTCACGCTCGATCAAAGTCACCGCGAGAAGCACTATGGAGACGACGGCGGAGACAGTTCCCGGTGGTGTTCCCAACAACACGATGAAGCTATTGTTCGTTGAGATGGGTGTAGGTTACGATCAGCACGGGTACGGTCAAATCTTCTCAGTTTTTTCTGCTCTCAAAAAATTAGCTTCTTGTGAGATTTTGAATCTTTGAAATAATCGAAACAGGCAAGACGTGACATCTGCGGCGATGAAGGCTTGTAAGAATGCAATTTCTTCGAATTCGATTCCTGCTTTTAGGAGAGGTACCAAATACTCTCTCCTCTCCTTATGAATCTGCTCTGGTTCTTTGAAATAAGTTGGCTTTTTATCTGACTTAAGAGTGTGATTTTGAATGTTGTTGTTGTCGAAGGTTCGATTCCTGGAGTTTCATTTGGAGAAATGAAGTTGCAGATTAAGCTTGGAGTGCCTCGTTCTCTTCATCAGCAGCTTGATCTCGAGAAGGTTAAGTCTATCTTCCCATAGTAAGTTACTCTATCACAGAGTTTCTATACAAAGTTGTTGGCTTTTCAATAGAAACTTTGAGTTCTTTGTAACAAGTAACTGTTGAGGAAAATTGGAGTTGAGATTTTGCTGTGTACTGGATTGAGATTATGTTTTGGAAGTTTGAAGTTGGATTGAGATTCATGTCAAAACATTTCAGATAGAACCACCATACTATCTTGTACTTGATAACATCTATCATCAGATCTTTTTTCTTGTGTTACTCAATCTTGCAGTTTGGATTTGTCTTCAACGTGTATCCACAATCGTTTTATTGTTTAACCGTTGATGCTTTTTCTATTTGAAGTGGGAAGATTGTTAATGTGGAAGTGGTGGATGGAGGACTGATTTGCTCGAGCGGCGTTCTAGTTGAAGAAATGGGTGATAAAAACGAAGATTGCTACATAGTGAACGTCGCCGTCTACATTGGCTACTAGTCTCTTCTTTCTTGTGTGTTTGACCCCGAGCCAAGTCGATACGAGAACATTGCAGTCTCTTTGAGTTGTATATTTCCATGTCAGAACCAATTTGGCTTTGCTTGTAAACTAGGCTTTGCATCAATATCTCAATTTCAGTTATGTGCTATGAGAAAATGTAACACACTCTTGACTTTGCAATGAATGTAGCGTTTGCTGCGTTTCAATGAATAATCGCGTTTGGTGCGTTCACTGTAAAATGAGCGGGAAATTTTCCCTCCTTTCTATAAAGTTCTATAGCTCGTTTACATATATGAAAAAAAAGAAAAAACAAAGTTGCAGAGAGAATGAAAGGGAATAATAAGAAGATTAGTTCGATCTTCGATCAGTGCCATGTAACTGCGTCTCAGGAGGTTTATCTACAGCGATGTGGCTATGCCGTACCAGGTCAACCACTTCCAGATTCCGATCCCTCCGTCGAAGTCAGAGTCTCGCCACCACAGCGAAACGACGGTATCCCATCTCACGGTGCGTCCGACGATTCAGGGACGGATAACGTTGAGATTGCAGTGGAGAGTCAAGCGATTCGATTCGTCTCTCAGGAGGAAAGCACGGAGACCGTCGATGTAGAGGATGATGCGGCAGATCCGACAGTTGAGGTCGCGGCGGAGAAGCAGAGTGGTCGTAGCGATGATGAGAGGTTGGGAAAGAAACTTAAGATTCCATTGAGAGATGTTGTGAAAGCCATAGTTATGAATTCGAGGAACACAGAAGGAGAAGAAGAAGAAGAGAAAAAGCTTGAGAAGATGAGCTGCGTGCAAATCCTCTTGCAAAAAGGATTCAAATTTTAAGGTGATTTCAATGTTTTCCCCCAAATCAGAACTGCTCTTAGTGGAATCAATCAAGTGTGTTAATCTAGGGTTCTTCAAGGTCAAGTTCTTTTTGGTAATAGTAGAAGCCATGGTCGTCTTTGATCTTAAATCAAAACTGAAGTAAAGAATTTACCAAATTACAGAACATGTTTTCTTGTTAATCTGTATCTATTGCATCACACAATTCAATTCACTAGATGATTTAAGATTTTATTGGTTTGTTTCTCTCACACGAAAATAATAGTAAAAACAGGCACTTTACAATACTCCATCTTCTTTATGCATGTAGTAGTAGTGGTACTAGTCTTCACTTAACTTAAAACTGTCAGATTCTTTTGCACCTCTAAGAATGTAATTTACAGAATTAAGGTGTTTGTTTCTTTAATAACTTCACATCGTAAGCGCTGCGTAGAGAAGTTGGTTCCAAGTATCAGGCAACCCCGGGAGACACCAATGGCTGCAATCTGTTCCTCCATCACCACCATAAGAAGATGGGTGAGCATCTTTTCTTAGTTGAGACAAAGTGGTGATATCAAGCAAGAACACAGGCTTTCTCATCGAACCCAACACTTTGGCCACAACTCCTGCAGATGGAGGTTGGCCGCTTGGGTAACTTGATCCACCCAACGGTTGCATTTGCCCACTACAACTCTTCCTTGGCTCGTTCCATTCCCTTCCCCTGTAACCCACAAGGAAAGCACATTAGTTTTTGAAAGCTATTTTCTCAAACCGCATAGAAACTAATGTGACATAAAGTTGTAACTTTAATGGACTTACTCATAATGAGTGGGAGAAATGCCTTGGAAGAAAACTCGAGTTTTCGTTGTATCGACGTTTTGATCAACCCAGCGAGCCCAAGTGCTAAGTCCTTTATAAAAAGCATCAAGACGGTTCATGTCTCGCACCAAAGATGACCCATCTCGAATATAGTCCCACCTAAATTCAAATAACAACAACAAAAGAGATTCAACATAAGAGTTATAAAGTATTGGATTTAGATGAAATATGTTGATAATATATTATGGTAACGGACCCTTGAGATTGGCCTTTATGAGTCCACCAATGCCAAGAGTTGAAAACAAGAACGTCCATGTTTTTCCAAGCACTCGCACCTCCGTCAATGGCACCAAGGTTAAGCACACGCCCTACTCTCTCTTTCGCTATATCCACTATGTACGGTGTTCTATATAGGTATAACGTCACTCCATAATCCTGTATTTTTCATATATAACAATAATAAGCAAACCAGATTCAAGATTTTCACATAAAGACTATTCAAAATACATCTATTTCCATTATAAAGCATAGTGTTATTAAATGAATAGAAAAAGGCTTCACATAACAATAAGAATAGTAGTAAAAAGTAGACAGAAGGGAACAAGAAAGAACAAGTTGGACTTTTGGAGTTGTTGGTGTACTTCCTTTACGTATTTTGTTCTGTTTCATTTGTTTCCATTGTTATTTCTGGTAAAACATTTTCGAATTATTAAAATTAATACTAGAAATAAAATAAGAGACAAAATTTCAAAAAAACAGTGTACGATTTATTTATTTTTTAAAATGATATATAAAGAAATAAAAAAATTAAAATTAAAAAAAAGTGTGGAGGTCCATAGCTTTCTTCCATATGAAGTGAAATAGACAAGTCAATTCCTATTTGTTTTCAACTTCGTAATAGATGAAATGAGAAAGAACTTTGCACAAATCTGGTAAAGATAAAAATAGCTTTCGAATGAAGAAAAAACATATCAATCAAAGATACTATATGGTAGTATATCGAATCTTCTACACTTTGATAATAACACTCCCGTAAGTAGTGTCACTTTATTCATAATCAAGAATAGTTAGCTGAAGAATCTAATAATTCCAATAAAGTTTAAAAAAGATATATTAAGCAAGTGGATGTGATCACCAACAACCATATGTTTAATAAGCATTATTATTATTAGCACCATGGAAACAGCTTTTTTTCTTGCAATACTTTTCTAAATGAAGAATTGTATTATACAAGTCCGTGACAAGCTTAATAAACCCAATCAATATGACAGCCAAATTCAAGTTTTCGTTAATGACAACTAGTCGTCGTGAGGATTGATAATTAGAGTTTTGTTTGTATCCAAAGAACACATATAAATAAATAAAAAAGAATTAAGAAAGAAAGAGAAGAGAGACCTGGAAAGTGAGAGTAGAGAGTGGGGTACGCTTGGTAAAAGTGGTCTTGGCGTTTGGTACCGACGCATGGATCATACAGCCCAACGATTCCCACATGTTCAAACTCAGTGAGTCTCCCACGAACATCACTCGCTTCCCTCTGTATTTCTTCAGAAACGCAGCTCCGTCGAACCTTTTCATTTTTACGTAATTAATTTTAAAACAATTAGTCATCATCATGCATTTTTTTACGTATATTAATTTAAGTTTTAACACAAGTTGATGATGGTATTATTGGTATATCTCTTTTTTAAGTATTCTTGATATCACTGATGAATCCACTTAATTACTTTTTATTAGAATAGTAATATAAACACTATCTTTTCTTTTAGACATAAAAAAGAATATAAACTGAAATGCTCTACAAGCCACGTTTCTTTAATCAAAGTACATAATATCAAGTCACCAACTTCTAGTAACTAATTATACAGTTTTGAATGTGTATATATATAGAAAAAAAGATATTTAAAAATTAATAATCAGTGTGCTAAATCATGCAAAGATCGTGAGTTTTTCGAAATATCCTCTAATCAAATTTTTTTGTGGTGTTTTTTCTCAATTTTACTGCTTAGTTTAAAATATGTTTTGAGTTATACAAAAACATAGAGAGCTAGTGAAGTTTATAAGTAAAGAAACCTTGGTATGGTGCAAGACTCAGGTTGCCAAGAGTACTTAAGAAACTGTTTGTCTGGTCGGCCGAACTTGAGACAGTCAAACTCGCCGTCGATGAAAGGACACGTTGACGAATCGTAGAAAGGTAAAGAAGCATCGAACACCCATCGGCCTTGGAACAAGTTACATCCTGATGCTCTTCTCTGCTTCTTCCCTCTTAGTGACGACATCCCACCGTCGCCGGAACCCGCCGTGCTGTTGTGGCCGTTTACGAGGAGTACTGTCTTGTCCGAAGCTAAGGCCTGCTCGGCTCCCGACAAGATTGTGACTGTTAGAAGTGGAAGAAAGAGAAGAAGGAGAGAGATGAGTTTAGAACCCATCTTCTTTTCTTAAAAAAATAAGTACTACTATCTAAGGTTTTGGGTTTTTGTGATGAAGCTTGTTAATGGGTTCAAGCTTTTATACACATTTGTGTGTATGTATATAATATGTGCATATACATATTTATACTATTATGATTAAAAGAAATTGTGCAAATATTTTTCTTAATGTGCTTAAATAAATATTTATATTTTAATGTAGACAATTATGAAACCCGAGTTTGCCCGGCTCCTAATGCTAAGGACGTAGATTAACTAATTGTTAAGATCTTTAGCCTTATTAGTTATGAATATATTTAAAATTATGCAACCTTTCTTTTGCGATTAATATTATGCATCAAGAATGTAAATTTTGGATTACTCAATCTGATTGTATGGTTTGGCGTAAGTTTATAATGTACTTTTTTGAATGTGAAAGTAGGTTAGTAGCTAGAAGAAAGCTTCACGAACGTGCATTACTTAGTTTCTGTCTTGCTTAGCAACAAAATCAATTCCATTTTTTGTAGAGAAATGACATTAAATTGACATCCGAAAGGTGTTAGGTCCATCTCAGTGATTAGTTTTAGTCTTAAATCAGAGCTACAAGTGTTACTTAATATAATACGAATGCATAGTAATTAATATAAGCTAATTAGGTACATACAATGTATGTATGTTTGGTAATATTAAATCAAAAGACTAATCATGTAACCAAAAATGTACATCTTCTAATAGTAATTACCAACTTAAGCAAATGCTAATTTGATTAAGCCTAGTGATGATAATGAACAAAAGATAATCCGGATCTGATAAAAAGTCGGTAACGACAGTGCATAATTTATAATGAGCGGAGATCGACAGTTCATGTCAAACTTTTTGGTTCAATTGTTTTAAAAAAAGACAGAAGAAGAATCACTTTTTATAGAGTAGAAGACAAATGTGAGTTTTCACCGTCGTGGGTTCACAAGTCACATGAAGAAAACACGTATGTTGGGTAGTGTTAGTGTAGTATTGTTGTTGTACACTATGCATAATACATGTGTATGGTATGGTATGTCTATGGCAGAGAGAAAGATCATGGAAGGATATGGGAAAGAAAGACTCATGAGTGGAAAGTGGTGCAGGCTTTGTCTTCCTAGGGAATCTCAAATTTACATATTCTATCACATATCTTTTTAAACAACTTGTTTCTGTTTCTGTAAGTGTTTTTTTCTTCTTTTTTTTATATTTGAAAATGATGTTTCTGTTAGGTTTCTATAAAATTCCAACAATATTAAAGATGATTAGAAAACCAAACCCCAACAATCTAACATTGTTTTCTTAGCATTACGTGAATAAACGGTCTTGGTTAATAATAGTCAAATCACTGTTTACTTGTCACATAGACTTAAGTATATTTTCTTGTTGGAATAAATAAATTTAAACCGATGTCTTAGTTGGCATAAGAGTTTAATCCATGAATTATTTAGTTGGTAGATGGTTCATTTGAGACTTTATGTCGCAAAATATATAACTGAGTTCAATTATTAACTGGTTTCTAGAAATTAAGTTATAGTAGATGTAACTGGTAATAGTTAAAACCCAATCATGTAAAATTGAGGCCGAATCATAGTTATGATGTCAAACTTTGCCAAGTTTCATACCAACCAAAAAATAAAATACAATTTGACCAAGTTAAACTTAGACATGGTACTATTATAAGGTCAGTTCATATTAATCTGTGTATATTTAGACTCACTAAATGAAATTTGTCTATCAGGCAATTCATATGGTTTTAGCTCCCAAATCTTTCAAAGTCGGATATGAAGTCAATTTCATATAATTATTCTTCCATAAATTGCTGAAACAAAGTTTTCTATATAAATCTATAAACCTCTGACGAGAAAACAAAGTACATATTTGACTAAAAAAGAGTAGAGTATTATTTAGGTTTACTTGGGGCAATTAGGTTCCACGAACGACGAAAAAGGTTATATATATGGACCGTGGACATTCCGTTTGGTCTGCAGGTCACGGGAACAACTTAATCATTTTTCATCAAACTTCACATGCTCTTACGCCATCTGCTCTGCGTGAGAGATCAGACTATACTTTATTTTATTTTGTGTCGCAAAAACATTAAAATTGATAATACAAGATTTGAGACAGTACAAAGACAGGTAATATTAGTTGGCTGTTTCTTCGTTTCTTTCTTTTATTATTTAAGGATTCTTAAAACACAGTGTTTAGTTTAGTTTAGTGTATAGCGAATCATGTAGAAAAAATTGCATGAGATTTCGCATAAACAAAAGGAATTACCTTATTACCGTAAAATAATCTTTACTATACTGTTACGTGTATGTAGAAATCATCTTTACCATGCAATCGATTCTATAGACATAAAAAAATGATATATTTGTTAGAATCGATGGGTTAATAGAGTAACTAATAACATTCATATGATATCTTGTATTGATTTAGTTCTAATAACATTCTATGTTTCTTGAGTTCATCAATCATCATATACAATATGTTTTCTATTCTTTTTTTTTTTTAAAGACCAAATCATTTTCTTTGCTGTCAAGCAAACATAAGAATTATACCAAGGCAACCAATCATTTCCCCTGCTAACAATCATATTATTATATATTGCCGAATCATTTCGACTGTCATCTTCAAGCAATGTTTTCAACTTTGATTTCCTAGCTATTTTATGATATTTTCACTAGCTAGGATTTTGGCTTTTTTTTTTATTTCTAAAATTTAGGACTTGCTTTTATATGAAAAAATTTTGATTATACATTTTTAAGCAACTAAAATTGATATAGTAAACATTCTAACAATTGGTGTTTTCATGTTACGACATTAAGTTTAGTGATATGCTTTAAAACTTATTCCGTTCATGTAGTAAAAATATATTTTTTGTATAGTTGGTCAAGGATTTTTTTTTTTTTAATAAGTAGTCTTTGGGGATACCACAATTTAAAAAAAGTCGTTGTCGATATTTGAACGAGAGATTGTGAAGGAACCTTCAGAGGAAGTGTTTGCAAAAGCCGACACGTAGGGAATTTGGATAATTTTTATCTATTTTGTCTACGTTAATTGTTGCAAAGTACTTGGGAATATTTAGTTCTCGAAAAAGATTTATAAGAATTAAGAGTTCGTACTATTGCTTGTCTCTCTGTGTCACGGACGGCGGCTCTCGTGAGACTTTTCTAGTTTATATTACAGACTTTTTTTTGTAGTTTTTGGTACTTCATACATTTAGCTAACTTTGTAGTTTTGACAAATACAAACACACACACACATCTCTATCCGAGTGGTACGTATACCATACAGGTGTGAACCATATTGGTCAACTAAAAATACATATGAAATAGATGGGCCGTTAAGGTCCCATGAGGCTCGTAAATCGGGTTCCACACACGTTGTTCCAATGAGTGGCTTTTGTTTGGTGGCTAACGTTGCTTCTAGGTAGTGCTTACCCAAGTTCCGTATCCACTAATACATGTATTTATATTTTTTTTTGTATTTGGAAATTACAATATAATTGGATCGATCAATTCACGTCTTCTTAGCTTTCTTTCTTTGTCTTTTCTTATTTTTCTTATATGTTAACACAAGCCATAAAATTGGATGAAGTGATTGGTTTTTTCTTATTGTTGTGTTTATAAGATTTTAATCTGTGGTTGGAGTTAGATATTTCAGTGGAGATGTGAAGGTGGTGGATTCAACAAAAGTTTTGTTCATGCGCGTTGTATTGTAATTGTTGGATCCATTATACTGTCATTAGACATACTTTTTCTGAGCCACTACGAAACTGTGTATAGTGAAATACTGAATACATACTCGAAAAATTAGTTAAGATTTCAACTTCTGATTTTGATCACCCAAATATGATGATGCTAACTGATTTATGCAATTGGCACAACAACTGCAAATGGATGTGACAACGGAAATGTCGTCAGTTGTGTTGTTTTAATGTAAATTATATAAAGAAAGCACAATGCATGTATAAAACTTATCAAAAGAACATGAATAAATCATATTGTTATAGAAGGATAATCACGTAATAGAGATTACTTGTCATTCCATATTGGCTGCTGTGTTAAATGTACATACTGGTCATTTAGATAAGATATGTCTTTCTTTAGACAATGATTTTATAGTTATCAAGTTGTATATCATATAAGATAATTATGCTCTTCATAGTGTGACTTGTAGAGTGTATCAATTAACAAATATGGAACATGCTTTGTTCCGCAGTTCTTCTTTCCTTCAACTGTCAATTATTTAACTATCCACTTCACAATTAATAGATTAACACCTATATAATATTTATCTATATATGGACGACGTCTAACTTAGTGATGATATTTAGGAATCAGAAATACACAAAAACGAGCACAAATTTGTTTATATGAGATTTGGTAGTTAAAGAATCTTTATCCATCCATTTACTGATGTTTCAAGATTATTAATGATTTATACTGAAAATAAATCTATAGAGTTTTCGATATTTTTTCGTTAACGTAGTACGGTACGGTCATATATACATAATGGTTCGTGAATATGTTTCTTTTTTGCACTCCAACTAAATTAAAAGAGTTGAAAAGTATTATAGTGTTCGTTTGTCGTATAATTTGATAGTTTTGGATTTTATATACGACGGAGTCAGTGGACTAAAACTTGGGAGATAATAATGATGGCAAATCGAATACAAGAACGAAAAGTCAACCAAGTTGTGATTTTGTGAGTTAGTGGTGGGCTTTATTAACCAACTTACAATACATCAACATATGCTAATGTAGTACGTCTTTGTTGCTTAGTGGTGACACCATATTCCATATATGACAATACCTCTCTTTTTCAATGACAAAATTATGGACCTGTCGGTCGATTTTACAAGATACCAAACTATTCTTTTGTTTCTGTTTACTGTTTACTTCATCTAGTTCATATATATTTAGTACATTCGTACCATAAGGTGTCTTTCCTCGCACTGTCAGCCATAGCCATAAGTTTATATTGTAAAAAGGAAAACACATATCATTGAACCAGTTTTGGTAATAAATTGTTTCTTACTACTATAGCTAATAATATGGGGTACATGTAATTCTGCTTTCAAGAAACTAAAAAAAGACACAACGCACGTAAAATACAATGGTGGAAGGTCACATATGTTTGAATATGACTAATAGATAGTTTTGTCCAATGCAACATGGACCCGTATGAATAAATAATATACTTATAATGTCAGACGAAATCAAAAATAGATAGGACAAGACTCAAGAGTATGATGGGTATGTTACTTGTTAGATAAGTGTATGAAGGACAGATGCTCACTATATTCGTTAGAAAATTCAGACCTTATGTAGATATAAGCCGAAAATAATATACAAATCTTTGAAATTAAACTGTCCATTTCTAAGATTTTTGTTAATAAAAAAATGTACAATTACCTTTACAAAAATTCACTCAAAACTTTCGTTTTTGTCGTAGATATCAAATTCTTTCATGTCAACATGTAACCATGAATATGCTATCAAAACTAAATGTATGGAACTTTGTAAAACCAAAACTGAATATTCTAGTTTTGTTTTGCTAGTTTAGTGATAAAATTTTGCTAATATTGATATCGCTAATGTTTAACAGTTGCTAGAATTAAAAAAGTTTTAAATTGTTAGTCACCTGTGGCCTCGTAGGTTTGGATCAGCCCATCTTAAAAAGCCCCATAAACAAAAAATGACAATTACAAAACTAAAATAATATGACGAAGACTAACCAATATTACAGCGCCACGTGTGTATTGATGTCCTTTATCATTAAACCGAAGAGAACCCGCCAGCTTCGTTTCATCGATCGTCGGATTTACACTTTTCGTTTCTCGAATTTTTCCTCTGATTTTTCAAATTTGTTGTTCTGTTCTTCCGATTTGCGATTTCTCGATCTCGATTTCGATTCTTCAAACCTCAGCAGATTTCGAATTTAGGTTTTTTTTAAAAAAAATTCCCTCTTAGATTTCGCATCGATGACGTCTAATCCTCACAGAGGCGGTGCCGGTGGTTCTCTATACGGCGGCGCTGCTCCGTATAGATCCGGGTATTATTCTATATATGAGTCTCTATTTTATTTTATTTGAAATTGATTTTTATTTATATAACTCGGACCTTCTGGATTATTTAAGGTTTCTAGATTTATAATTTGGTCGCAGGGAAGGGCTTAGCACTAGAAATGCTGCAGGTTCAGATGAAATCCAGCTGAGGATTGATCCTATGCACTCTGACCTTGATGATGAGATCAGTGGTCTCCATGGCCAAGTCAGACAGTTGAAAAATGTAAGAGAAACCCCTCAATATCCCAATTTTTATCGTGTGCTTGTAGTTCTGATGGCTTATGGCAATGGCTAGTTGATTAGTGATGAGGTAAATGTCTGTGTTAGGCAATCCTAAACGACTCTGTTTCTAATACCGCTTTTTTGGTCTTGACAATGTCTGCAATTTTGGTAATATCTTTGGATATGTGTTTTTGGTTCAGGGTATACTACGATAATGTATATTTTTACTCATCAGTGAGTTTGTTGTTAATTAGAGGACTTATCAATGAAACTCCACTTATCTAATGTCTTTTATTAAAATTGTCCTTGCTTGTTGAAGGGATCCGTCGACATTCTCCATTATGTGTTTACCTTAAACATAACTTGTGTTCCTCATGATTTTGGTTATTTCATTGATCCTTTATTTTGATGCAGATTGCTCAAGAAATTGGGTCAGAAGCGAAGTTTCAGAGGGACTTCTTAGATGAACTGGTATGTTGTTGATTGTCGCTTAAGTTTTTTTTATGTATTTATTATAAACATATTTGAACAGCAGCAACATGCACTTGTTCTTTACGTTGTAAGGGAATCACTGATTATATAAAATATGCGAATATGGGTTCCTTTAACTTGTTTCAAATTGTTGTGTTCATTGTTTGGGAAACTATAGGATAATCCGAACCCATGTTAGATAAATTCTACAGTAGGTTACAAACCGATGAATCTTGTGAAATGCATAGTTTAGATTTAGTTCAGACTCATAGGCAGAATCTGGTTTGAACTCTTGTGGGTAGGAATAGCCGAATAGATATCTTCCACCTCCCCTAATTAGGTGAATGCAGCAAGAAATGGTGTCTTATCATTGTGAAAGAGAATATGGTGTTTAACACTTTACGTTCGGTCTAGTTTTTCTTTTCTCACCTGAAGAACATCCAAAAGAAGATAATGACCAACAACTAGGTTTGGTTGTGTGAGACTGCAGAAACATGAATATTAAGTGCTGTTATACATAAAACTGTTGTTGTCTGAAACATGAAGTCTGAATGGTGTTTTTTCTTCTGTGACAGCAAATGACATTGATCAGAGCGCAAGCTGGGGTGAAGAACAATATAAGGAAACTGAACTTGAGCATAATCCGTAGCGGCAACAACCACATCATGCACGTGGTTCTTTTCGCGCTCCTCCTCTTCTTTATCCTCTACATGTGGTCCAAGATGTTCAAAAGATAGAGAGACTCATGACATACATAGTTGTGGAAACCCAAAAAAAATGCCCCTTGATGAATGTTGATGACAAGTTGTAGAAATATCCTTAGATTACAACATTTTGTGGTTCTTCTCGCTCGCTGTTATATAGAGTGCTTGTTTGGAACATTTACATATGAAAGCAAAATTTGATCACAGAACCGCATACAATGCTTCTACTCCATTTCTTTTGTAGACCGGTTCAACATCTGGCCTTAACCTGATTTATGATCCGGCCGGTCTTAATCCGTTTAACATTTGTAATCAGCTTTTCCTATGTGACGACCGGTGTGATCCCATTCCCGGTCGATGCCATCGGCTATGACATTTGTTTTTGACAATAGAGAACAGTTGTTTGGCTTTATGGGCTTTATGGGCTTATTGGGCTGAAGTATCCACTCCATGAGTTTTGTTTACGGTGGTGTCGCCCGTAGGGGATGAAGTCTCTACACTATGTAAAAGGTTGCGGAGAAAGAAAAAGAGAATTGGGTTTGGAGATAAGAAGTGGGAACTTGAATGGCTTCCTTATCCACTTCCGTTGTAGCTTCGGCTTCGTCGCGTCTATGGAATCCTGCTTCCAATGGCAAAATTGGTGTTCCTTCCGCTTCGCTCACTCTGCGTAATGGTTCGAGACGGAGTCAATGTGCTCTCAGCTCTTCCGCTTCTTCGCAGCTTCTCCACTGCTCGTTTCTCTCTTCACCTCTCTCCCTAGCGTCACCATTTTCTGGTAACTCTCTTCAAATTGGTTCCAAGTATTGTTTGTGTTTAGCTGCTACTGTTGTTTTCGTAATGTTGTATCATGTTTTCTCGCCAATTTTTAATTTCTGCTTCTCCCCTCTTGTTTGGATGTGGTGGATTATCACTGTTTGCGTATGGGTTTGGCTCTAAATTGTATAACATAGTTGTTGTCATGGTGAATTCGATTAGGGAGTGAGGGGAGCCATGTTTTTATGGGAATCTCCTGATAAGTTCATAATAATAACAAGTGAAGATATTTAGCAAATTAAGCCTCTATATCTGATTAATTAAGTTTCTGAGATCCATATCTGAGCTCATGTAGTTTTAGCCGCAAGTGTATGTTTACTGATTTTCAGTACAAAAATGTTGGCATTAAGCCAATTATACACTAGTGGATATATCTTACTTTGAGATCCAACATAGTTCAATTGACTTTCTTTGTCTCACATCTAGCTCATGGCGATTATTTAGGCTCAATGCTTATAGATTTTGTACACAAACTGCTTCAAAAGTGTCACATGGACTTTAACTGCTCCCTTGATCATAACTTTGTGATAAAGTCTATTTGTAGGACCATTGTAACTAGCTGAAATGTTGAGCAGTGAATTATAAGCTGCCAGTTTAGTAGCAACAGAACTTATGGTTACGTGATAGCTCGAGGATTAAAAGGGTACCTAGGAGAATGCATTAGGATCATTTCGGATTTGTCTAGGTCTTGGTTCTCTGGGTAGTGTGTCGAGAGTTTAGGATATCCTCTAATTAATAGAGTCTCTAGTATTGTATGGTGTGGTTCTTTAGTGAATTTAGTGACGGAGTTTACCGGTTCCATAATTACCAGCTTGATACACTACCGAACCTACAATGTCACATGTATCTAAATGGTGTTGTTGTCTTTTCAGGTTTGTCCGTCGCGTTCGATCTCAGCGGTCAAACTAGTGGACTGAATGGTCAGAGACGCAGAGGCCTTGTGGTGAGAGCTGGAAAAGCTGCTCTGTGTCAAACAAAGAGAAGCAGATCAAGAAAATCTCTGGCTAGGACTCATGGTTTCCGTAGGAGGATGAGGACCACTAGTGGTAGAGCAACCATTAAGCGCCGACGTGCCAAGGGACGTTGGAACCTCTGTCCCAAGTCCAACCCTAGCAGTGGCAAACGGGCTTGAGTGTTCTCTATCTGTAATCTTGTTTGATATTTTTTTTGTTTGCCTGAAGATACAATGAGAAACATGATTTGATCAGATTTTATGAGCTCTTTGCTGTGTTTAGCTCTTCTATGTATTCTTGATTTTGCTTATAAGTCAAGTCAACGTTCATGTAATCCATCACAGCGCCACTGTAGAGTCTCCCAAATCCACACACACGTTACCCAAGATACAATCATTTTAATTTTTACTTATTCTACCTACATATAAAATTTTGTTTTGGGTTTTAATGTCAAGCAACTTACAAGTGACTTAACCTTAAACTAAATTTTAATAGGATTATTTAAATAAAATTCTATTGGTGGGAAAGAGAAGGGAGGGATCAGATTGTGTAAAAAAGGAGAGCGCCCAAAAGTCGTAACAGGCTTTGGGTGGAACGCTCATCTCGCATTGCAGCGAGTTTTTACCATTCATCATTTCTTTCTGTTTTATAGGGATACTTCAACACCATCCTCTCTCTACCTAAACGATGTGGGACAAAGTTAAAAACTCTCTTCTTTCTTTCCAAAATGGGCCTATAAAAGGCCTCTTTATCTTTTTTATTTCTACAACTCAATGTCTAAAAGCCTTTTAAACAAAACCCAATCTTATCAGTGACAGCGCAACGCGTACCCAAACTCTTCTCCCATACAAAGGAAAGTCTCGGTCACAACATAACTTTACATGACAATATGACATACACATTCCCATCGAATGAAGAGAAAAAACTACCAAAACAGATTTATCCAAAAGTGATCAAAATCCAAACAGAATGTTGGGGATCCCGACACCGCCTTCAAACTTTTTCTTTGGGAATCGCTTTCTGTAAATAAACGGTTTTTTCAATAACAGTTGGAAATATGTTTTCGCATTTTGATTATATAGTCTATGTTCATATGCTAATACTTGTAAAAACATATAGTTATATATGCACTTCTTTATTGTAGTATAAACGAGAGCTCAGCTGCGGTAAATCTGACTAATTGATGACCCAATCATCATATAAAGGCAACGGTGAATCTTGTCCTAGTCCTAACATGGACATTGTCACATTTATATTAGAAAGATACTTGCGTGAACGAAAACATGCTAATTAAACAACCGAATACTTTTTTTTTCTTTTAATCTTCACGGAACATTTGGAATAGTACATGATTCAAACATCACATAATCTATATGAATTATGATAACGCCAACATAAATAATCTAAACCGAATCAGTTATGCAATCGGATAAGATGCATACTGAGCTAAACCACACATGCCTTGAGGCCACTGAACATCTCTACGAATCCTCATGTAACCATACTCTCCCCAACTCCTACCCCAAGAGTTCTTAGCCAACCAGTACTTGATCCCATCACGGCTCGTCCCATACCCAACGAGCGTCACTGCATGATTCACGTTGATCCCACAGTCCGTCGGGTTGTACACTCCCCCTTTGTATTGAAAGAAACCTGCGCCTTTGTCGCTAATGCCCACTGATACAGGCTGTCTTGATACGGCTTGGAGTAACGCACGTTCGTTGTTGAATGGAACGTTTCGGAACCCTCTGATTTGTGTGGCGGGTCTAATGAACCGGCACTTGCCCTCTTTCACGTGGTAAGGGTATGCTTTTTCTGAAGCAATGCCTCGGTTTTTTATTATGTAGTTGTAAGCTTCTATCATTGTTCCTCCCTTGCAACCATGGTTATTGGAGCAATCTAGAAGCTGCTGTTCGGACAGTGATATGAGGTTTCTTCCGGCAATCTTGGTCGCACCTTCCACCGCTGCAATCGCTGCGAACGCCCAACAACCTCCTGCATGCATGCCCAAATATATTGGTTACTCTAAATCCTAACTTGGGGATCAAGATTTGAATGTGGAATGTAATGCGTGTAGCGAGTGTATATAATATAATCACAATTACGACAATCTTACTTACCACATCCTCCTTGGGATTTAACTGGTGTCACAGCTCCTTCCGTTCTCCAGTCTTTGCTTACGCTGACGACATCACTAACGTTCCAATACCAAGGTGACATCGTCTCACTAACAACTTCAGATGGTGAAGTTACGTTAACGTCCCTTAGACCACTGTGGGTGGCAAGGAACTCCTCTTCGGTCAAATCCGTGAACTCGTTGACACCAAGTTTGTAGCTTTGGTTCCCCATATTATTGAAGTCTTCAATGAATTTCAAGTTTTTTTTAAACACTTCAAGCCTCCTTTGTTTCTCTAATTCATCCTTGTAGACTCGAGAGAATTGAAGCATCCATTGCTGGTGGTAATCAATAATGGACGGCTCGTGCAAAGTGATACGAGATGTAGCTTGAGAGATTCTTATATCCATCGAAAACATGATTAGTACCACGAACATAAACACCATTAAGACCATATTTTGGTTTTGGTAAATATTATAAATAGAATAATATGATGAAGAAAAAGAAGAATCACGTTTACACTAAAAACATGAATTTGGAGTGATATGTAAAGGGGGTTGAATTGTTGTGTGGTGAAGAAGTGAGAATGGGAGAAGAAAGGGTATTTTATAGATTGAGGAATGAGTTGCTACGATGGAAGCGAAAGCAAGTTGGCTCTATTATGGTGATGTTATTAGTTTGCATTACTTTGCTTCATGATCTTCTTATGGAAATATATCAAATTAGACCAAGAAGGTAATAAAATTAATGACAATATATTCTATATACCTTTTAAAGGTATTTTTTTATATATTTGTTTCCATTATAGTTTAGGAAATCTTCTATATGCAGTATAAAGATTATGATTATGATTATGATTATGATTATGATTATGATAGTGAAATAAATTCGTTCAATACACGAATCTCTCATCAACTTCAATACTTAACTAACTTTATCCATTCTTTTGTTTCTATCAAGACAACTTTTTAATTTCCATTCGTTCATTACATGCATATAAATCTATTGTTACTTTTTTTTCTTGGGTTTGGTGTTAATCTATTGTTAGTTTGTTACTACTAACGTATATATCATCACAGTTTCATTTTCTATAATGAATTGAATTGAAGATCTATTTATCTACATGTATAGTAGCAACCTTAATTACATTTACGTTTATGATGAACGAATCATATGTCTTTAGAGATTTGATCTCCATCGTCGTGAATCAATTAATATATTATATCACAATTTAATACAAACAATTGGCTTTGACTGGTGATGGCTTTTAAGGGAATAATCTAATCCATAAATAAATTGAATACTTAAAAATGTCTAATAAAAACAGTTCAATTAGCTCTCACAGCTTTGACCACATACGATACTTATAATTAAGGGAATAATCCATAAATAAATTGGCTCTCACAACTTTGACCACTTGAATATTTGTTTCTTGTATTCCACGAAGCACAGAAATGTAAAATGCTAACAGAGAATTATAGCGTATAGTATATCAAATAACATTCCAGAAAAAGTGGATATTGACAACACCATACCAATTACCAAACAACAATATTATTATTATTATTATAGATTTGGGTATTGATTAATAACACAACGTTTTGTCTGTTCTTAGAAAACATTCCAAAAGCACAAGAACAATAGAAGATACATTCTCGACAATAGAAACCGCTTTCAAAACCTGTGGGTTAAGCTTGACGACGCTTGACAGCTCCCATCCACAATCCTTAGCCATTGTAATTGTACTACTAACATCGTTCATTAAGAAGTCATTGTTATAATCCTTGGTTGTCAAATATTTGAGAGCCGAATCAAAACGACCAATAGCAAGGTCAAAAATTTCTGAACAGGCCTCATAGGAACCCTTAGAACTGCGATCGCTTGTGCTCTTTATGAGTGATTGGAATTGCTTCAGCATAACTGAGGTTTTTTGAAAATTATAATTGATCAAAAAATTGGTGAGGCCAGAATGATCCAATGTTGCAACTTCAGTGGATGATCTTAGGAATTCAAAGCAAAATGATGCATTGGTTCCTTTATGTGTGCAGATATTGCTGATTTCACTTTCCGTAACCTTCGTACTAAATCTTGCATACGATGACACAGCAAAAGAAAGTAAAATTAGTACGAGAACCAATAAGAAATTGTTTTTGATGAATACAACCATTTTTTGTTTGTTTCAAAACCCCAAATGTTTGAGAACTTATATGAGATTCATATATACAGGCTTAAACAATATTTATTTAAAGTTTGCCATAAATGCTGAAAGATTATATATGTACCATATATATTATTTGTAAAGTATATGGTAGCTTTGAAATTATATATTTTACATAATTTACCATTTTATATCTATATAATTATGGTAAGTTTGAAAATGATAGATTTAGTCAAATATATTTTACAATAATTGACTAAATATAATTTATAATAATTTGGGTCAGACAGCACAGACAATTCATTTTAGGCAGTGAAATCTCATTTCTAGGGTGAATATGTAAATAATAACACAAATATCTAGGGGTGTACTGAATTAAGAATTTTTGGAAGAGTTTGATATTTATATCGTATTCATCGTATCGAACATGCATGCATCTACGAAAATAAAATCTAGAAAGCAACTCAACTAGTGATAGTGTCTCAAACGCGTAATTGAACGCCTTCTCATCTCTAGTGGGTTTACCGCTGCCACCGTCTCCAAATTACGGAAATAAAAAGTTCTCACATGTTTATTTAGGCTTTTTAAAATGGTGAGGCAATATACTGTAATAATTTAAACGATGATAAATTTTAATACCCCTTTTACATTTCTTCCAAGTTACAACAAGTCAACAACTATATTATATATATATGTAATATTATGGAACATTATATACACGTATACAGTGTATTGGTCAAGCTTTGCGATGTAGACCATGATCTAAACAAATTCGTAAACCATATTTTATATGGCAAGATCACCATTTTTTGCTGGTTAAATTTTAAAATAATAATAGGACTTTAATTGATATAATGATTCATAAGCTGCTTACTTACGCAACTGGATAAAAAGCATACTGAGCCACACCACACATGCCTTGAGGCCACGCCACATCTCTACGGATCCTAATGTAACCATTCTCTCCCCAAGTCTCACCCCAAGAGTTCTTAGCCAGCCAGTACTTGATCCCCTCCGGGCTCGTTCCGTATCCAACGAACGTCACTGCATGGTTCACGCTGGTCCCACAGTATGGCTCGTCGTACACTCCTCCTGAGTAATGCATGAAACCTGGACCATCCGCGTCAATGGACACTGAGACTGGCTGTCTTGATACGGCCTCTAGCAATGCCCGCTCGTTGTTGCTTGGAACGGTCTGGAACCCTCTGATCCATGCGGAGGGTTTTGCATTGAGCCGGCATCTCCCTTCTGTCGCTTGGTAAGGGTATGATGCCTCTGAGGCAATGCCTCCGTTTTTAATCATATAGCTGAAAGCGTCTGACATTATTCCACCGTTGCAACCGTTGTCACCCTTGTCGCAATCTAGAAGTTGTTGTTCAGACAGTGATACTAGGTTGCCTCCGACAATCTTTGTCAAACCTTCCACTGCTGCGACGGATGAAAACGCCCAACAACATCCTGTACATAATTGTTGATTAGTTATTTTTGATAATTAACGAATCTCTTTAGTACCCTAAACCTAACAGTAACCCTACCTTGGGGTTTAAGTTTTACATATGTAGAATGATGCATGCAGTTTATTACACAGTTTGTTCTCCGTATATAATCAAAATTATATTTGGAGTATAATCGTATAACTCTAGCAAGCTTACGTACCACATTGGCCTTGGTATTTAACCGGTGTTACAGCTCCTTCGTATCTCCAATCTTTGGTCTCACGGGCAACTTCACTTACATTCCAATTCCAAGACGGTATCAATTCATCGATAAAGTCAGAAGTTGGAATCCCATTAAAGCCTTTGAGACCGGTGTGGGTAGCAATGAACTCCTCTTTGGTCCAATCAGCGAACTCGTTGACACCAAGCTTGTAGGTTCTGTCACCTTTCTTATTAAATTTCTCAATGAATTTCAAGTTTTTCTTGAACACGTTGAATCTCATTTGTTTCTCGAGCTCGTTGCTATACACTCGAGAGAACTGAGTCATCCATTGCTGGTGGTGGTCAGCAAGGATTGGCTCGTGGAAGGTGACACTACGAGATGTGGCTTGAGAGAGTTTTAGACTCATGGAAAGAATAGTTAGAGTCAGAAACATGAATAATATCGATGCCATTTTGTTATAGATGAAAGAATCACGTTTGCACACTAAGAAGTATGAAAACGTATTTGTGTTTATCTAAAGAGTTTGTATTGTGTTGTGATGAAGAAGTGAGGATGAGGAGAAAGGGTATTTATAAAGAAAAGTTTCGGAGTTGGTTATGGACTAACTGAAAATTGAGAGCAAATTGCAAGTTGACTCCTATAATGGTGATGCTATAGTTTACGTTACTTGCGCCGTGATACTTGGAGGAACAGCTTTCCCATCTTTATATGCACATATATTATCACGATTTCATATAAAACTAAGAGATAAGATCTAGCTATATTTACTAGTAACCCTAGTGTTTAGGGTAGTATTAGCATTTGCGTTCGAATGCAATCATGGTCCAATCAAATGTATTTTTGAAAGTTTCTCGGTCGTGGTGTGTTTTAGGATATTAAATTAATTCGACCCCAAAATTCTCATTGCAACTACTTAATTACAATGGATTCGTTCAATACTACAACTGTATTAATCTTTATAATTATGTCTCTCTCTTTTTTTTTTGTCTTAAAGAAACATGACCAAGCCTAATTCAGAGCTAACTTCTCTCTGACAAAAATAATAGCTAAATGGGAGATCGATGGCCACTAGACCTTTTAACACCTTTTTAATTATATTTTTTTCTTTTCTGCATGCAAATTGTCTCATAAGGATAATGCTTGATTGATGAGATGAAAAATATATATCTTCAATTCTTCACGTTACATATATCAATATTATCTAATGCAAATTATATATTTTCACGTTAATATATACATATCAAAATAATCATATATGGTTTTATCAGAAAAAAACAACAACTATATGGAATGGTAATAAAATTAAAACATAAGAAACAAGGGGATGTAAAAAAACAAAAAAACAAAAAAAAACTACAATGCGATACAGACTTATACAGTGTAGGTTAATTAGACGGATAAAATTCGTCCCTTCAAATAATAACATACGTAAATATAATATATAAAGAATTGTGTGCTGTGAATATAATTATTAGAAGTTCCACTTAAGAGATTTTAATCGATGTTTTCCACTTTCTAACTGAATTGAGAAAGACCTTTTTATTCCACTTGTTAAAAGTTTCTTTTTTCATGTCCATTTAGTATGAACAAGATCAAAAAAAAGAAAGTCCAAAATACGTATAGATGTGAATGATCAGCAATATTGTTAACTGTTTTTAGCTAGAACCTTTCTCTCGATAAACAAATCGTTTTTCTTGAAATATAGCAATATGATCATCTTATCCAATATGTATTGACCTTCTTTTGGTTTTAGTAATGGAGAGATTTCGGATTATGAAATTCAGACTAATCTCCAAAACTTGTGAACAAGTAGGATATATAATTTATGTTTAAAGTGTCGTATTGATCGATTATCAATGAAATCGAAGCAAAATTAAAATAGTTACATCGACCTTGTAGAACTCATTCTATAAAGTTATTTCCAACTATTTAATAAAAACAACATATATTTTTGATGATAAAGAATAGTTTTTGTTCGTATATCTCCCAATAACTTGTTGAAAAAAGAAAAAAAAAACAAATTCCCCAAATTAATGGATTTTGTGTTTTCACAAAATATATATATTAAAAACGACCACCCTTGTGAACTAAAACAAGGAAAAAGAAAGAACTCATCGCAAACCATATTAGACGAAATTGCTGATCTCTGCATCGTGGTAGTTAATTTTCATCATTTTGTTTCTTTGTTCTGCTCGGTTTTTTTATTATTCTTTTTTTTTTTTTTTTCTTATATTGGACTTTTGGCTATAGTACAAATACGGTTGGATACTATATATACTTTATTCTATGAAGATGAAAATATATGTAATATACTTTCAAATTATAAATATATATATATATATACTTCCAGAGCTTAGTTTATAATTGTATCATATTTTCAAATTGAAATTATATATTATTGTGATTATCGGAATGGAGGAGCAATGAAGTATGGGTTCATCCAAATAAAGTATCATATTTTATCCAATATCCTCTTTGTATGCGTCTGATCTTAACTTACCAGAATCGACCATCTTTACGTATTTCAGGAAAAATTAAAAGAGAGACATTAATATTGTTTGTTTTGGTCTTTTGCAGCAAATTGTATGAAATATGATGAGTTATATATATATATATATATATTTTTTTTTTCAAAAAAGAAAAAGAAAAAGAAAAAAGGACACAATTATTGTCGTTAAGCTTAAACGGTTAGTAGTTTTTTTCAGCTAACACCACATTTAAAAGTAGAAATGGGGTGATTGGTAGAATTTGTTATTGTAGATTATTGCACGAAAGAATGCTACAAAATTTGTAGTTATGACGAATCTGGCTATATATGACTTAAAAAGTATTGAAAACTTATTTGTTTTCGGCTTATAAAAACAAGAGAAAGTTTTTAAAGATGTTTTTGTTAATAAATATAGCTGATTAAAATACGTAATGTTGTAACTAAACTAATTAGAAATTTGAATGCGTAAAGATTTGGAATATATATTGGTTTCCGTTAACTTAGAACGTAAGATAATTTTATAAATAGTATTTAGATATGACATGATCTGATAAAGAGTATATAAATCTGGAGCTAAGTATATTGAACCTAAGTCTATAGTAGCACGAGTCTACTTCTTTAATTTATAATTAATATAGTGGGAGACTCGAATTTATAAACATTGAACTTGTAATTGGCGGCGTACCTTTCCCATTTGCAAGTTTGGGACGTCTCTCATGCGCGCCGCAACATACGCACGCATTGAGATGATTGCGTTACTATCTACTGTACAAGTTTACAACTCTTTTAAGTTATGGTTATGGTCTTGTATTATCACCAGGATTGCTTGTTATGCTTCTAGTTATTTCTCTCTTTAATTAAGGATCTTGCTGAGCTTATTTTGTCTGTTTGTGTGGTTTCTATACAGGAGGAGCTAGCGTATAAATCATGAAGCTTTGCTAAGTCCATTTTCTTGTAGGCATTGGGGTGAAATATTTTTAAGCTATTTATTGTAATATAATTGGTTTCTCCAAGACATTAAACTGCTACTTCATGGTTTTTTCTTCTTCTTACTCTCATATAGGTGGTGTTAAATAAAAAATGATACAATCAGGTCCATGGTGTTTAATCAATATCAGCGGTAAAAAATGTTTTTACATCATAAAAAACAGTCACATTTTCAAGAATCCCTTCTCATCAATCTCTTCTCTTTTATGACAACATTATATATACATGGCAACAACCATTAATTGCTCTTAAGAAATTGATTTTTTTTTTTTTGATTCGAAAATTCTTTTTAGAGAAAGTATATTTTTGTAACAATGGTACTTTTTTTTAAACAAACTATATATATAACATATAATTCACAAACAAAATAGAGTGAAACAAAATAATTTTAAAATGTAAAATTTAAATTTAATAAAAATGACACATGTCACATATGTAGAACGCCAAATGTCGCATTATAAAGCCATGTTAAAAAAAGACTTTATCATATTATATAAGAAAATATGTAAGTAATAGATTTATAGCTTGCTTGCAGTGTAAAACTGGCGGTCACATAAGCTTTTGACTTCAAGGTAGGTTCCATGTATTTTCGCAAGACATTTCTGTAGAAGCAACAAAATATATAAATATTATTTCGTGGACTTTTAAAGATCTTCTCGATTAAGTTCTTAACTTGGTGTGATTCATATATATATATGTGTGATTGCGCTTATCCTCTAGTCATCCATCGACCAAACTGTTAAGTCTAATTTATAAGGTCTCTTTGCGCTATACCGTAAAGATGACGACGGTGAGTACCTTCCTCTATTATCAGTTTTCATGGATACTCGTATATACTTTTATTGAATGTGTATGATATGTGTACGCAGGTAGTGGAAATGGAAGTACCAATGGATTGTCCTGGTTGCGAGACCAAAGTTAGGAAAGCTCTTAAAAAGATTAAGGGTGATCATTAACTAGTAAATATATGAGTTTTAAAATCCTAAACTAGTTTTCTTGTTACCCAAGAAACCTGATAATTTAATAAGTCTTGGATGGAACAGGAGTCCGTGATGTTCAGATAGACATGAAGCAGCAGAGAGTAACGGTGACTGGTTCGGCAGAGGAGATGAAAGTTCTGAAAGTTGCAAGGAATGTTACGAGGAGAGATGTATGCTTATGGTCGTGCCCTTACAACCCCGAAACTAATGGATATCACGACAGGTATTTCAAGAAGAAGTTTCGCAAAAGAATCAACATGTCGGAGAACGGTGAGAAAGTGAGTTCCTACAACTACCACAAGCATGGCTACCACGGACACGAACATGGATACTATCAGGAACGGCCTTATTCGGGTCTTATCGACGAGAGCTCTGGTTCTTTGTTCAGTGAGGAAAACCCTCACTTCTGCAGCATCATGTGATCGATTTTCACATTTGAACAACTTAAGTTCGGTTTTATTTGGTTTTGGCTATGCACCATTGTATATAAACATGCAACCGGATCTTTCATAGTTAATAAAACCCAGCATGCTACTCAGTTTAAAATCAGAATTATTGAAAAATAAAAGTTATCACAAGTTTTTTGATTTAAACAAAAAAATTAAAGTAAATGGTTATAAATACAGTAATTATATAGTTTTCTAGTACTAGATTTCATTCTTCCTTGTCTTATTTGGGGGTGAAAAGCCTTCCTCTTAATATAATCTATATTCTTTTCTATTTTAACTTGCTGGTTTAAATTAAGTAGCTTGCTACAATTTTAAAATTCAAAGTATTCAATTTATTGTTGACTTGAAAGTATAGAGATTTAAAATAAACTTTCATATTAAACTTTTTTTATGGCAGACCTTATCTAGAGATTTAAATAAAAAATTAAACTATATCTTTAAAGTATTATCATATAGATTTAGTATCAGGTTGTTTTAACCAATGGAGATTCTCTAAAGTTGCTAGTATATAAATAAATGTGTTTGCAAACTACTGGAGGAACAAATATATATAGCTAGATCTTATCAATTTTATTTAGATATAATGATATTGAGATGACAATACAAAGAATGGAAAGTTATCTTGCTGAAAGAAAATAGAATGGATAAACTTGTTCCTCCAAAAATCATGAAGCAATTAAAAGCCATCAACTTCCATTTGCTTCCAACATCACAACTCTCATTCCTCACCGTATAAATTATTCATTCTCTCCATTATCACAACACAAACTCTTTATATTATTCACAAAAACCAAAAATGGCGTCGTTAGTAATGTTTGTGTTGGTGGTTCTAATCACTATTTCCATGAATATAAGGGCCTCTCAAGCTACATCTCGTATCACTTTGCACGAGCCATCCTTTGTTGATTAGCTCAGTTTTCTGGAGTTTACAAAGATGATATCGAGAAACAAAGGATGACAATCATTTAAAATCACATGAATTCTCTGAATGTGTTTTCTTTTTTCAATTTCCAACTACATCAATCTAAGTTTATAAATGTTATTTTCATATTCATGATTATAAACGTTTATCTATTGTTTGATATAAATTAATAAATGTTTGACGCCAACAAATAATAATAATAACAATGTTTTGTCGATTTTTTGTTTACAATTTTTTTCTTAATAGATCATTTATATTATGTTTATCTATAATATATTTTTTATTAATATCTATATATATAAAGTTACCTTTCCTCTCTTCTCCTTCCGCCACGTCAGCGCCACATCATCCACCACATCATCATTTTTCTTTTTACTAAATCCAAAAGAATATGGGCTTGAGGTCCAACACTTCCACAACAATCAAAATACAAAATCTAAAAAAGCATGGGCCTGAGGTCCAACACATAACAATCAAACCGGTTAAAAAAATCAGAAAAACGTGGGATACACGAGTTTGGAACTGGATGATTAAACGGAACAGGGAAAACATTTTCTAGAACCATCGTTTACAAGAGCGACACATCTGCAACAACGATACCGATTTCAAAATCATTGGCCGGAATACACGGGTTCGAACGTAGGAAAAACGGGAAACAAGCCAGATCCTAGAATATATCAAACTCATACACCGGAAACTTTCTCTCTAATCACATAATTAGTAAAAATAGAGAATACCGCATAAACTTTCCATCAACTCTGACGCACACCAAATGATGATAAACATTTCAAATACTAAATTACTATAAAATTAAAAAAATAATCGATATGAAAAATAGAATAAAAAAAAATAACAACAGTAAAAAGGCAACAAAACGAACAATGCAAACAACAAAAACAGCAAAAAATTATAATATAACTAAAAATAAAATAAAATATTTATAAACCTCCCGCGCACAGCGCGGATCAACAACTAGTACTGTATAAAGTGCCTAAAATCACCACAATTTTGGAGTATTGCTGTGCTTGGGACCTTGGGTAGATGAAAGAAGAAGAACCTCGTCCAATTCTTTTAATTTTTTCTTTTTGAATATATAAAATTACATCTTTCGTTTTCTTCTTAATATAAAAATATTCTATGGCTCCAATTGGTGACCACTTTTTAGGAATAGAATGAAGAGGAATGTGGTGTTCCTCATTGTTCCTCAATTTTTGCTACCATTTACACATAATGTTTTTTCAATTTTCAGATATGTGGGATCTATATTATTCCTATTCATTCCTCAAATAAAAAGGAACAACAGTTCAAAAATGTTCCTACTCAAAATTGTAGAGGAACAATGAGGAACAAATATTATTTTCGTTTTTTTTATAATTCAATATTTTAAAAATATTTATATTGATAATTTTGACATTTCTATATATAAATACTTTAAAAAATTATTATATATTTTAAATAAAATATTATTTCATCATAATTTTCACTTTCTGTTAATGTTTTGAATTTATATATTATATTAGAAAAATATCAGTTTTTTGGTTACCATTTACAGGAACATTTGTTCTATTTTTCCTCAGCATTTATTCATATTTTTTATGAGAATTCTTTTCATGTTTGTTCTTTTTTATTTTTGTTGCTTTTCGTTTTTTTTATTCCTAAATAGATTACCAATCCGAACCTATGTGTGCTTGAGTCGCTTAACAACACCCGGCATTATTATTATTTATAAAAAGTAACAAAGTGAAATTAAAATATAAAATTTCCCAGAAGAAAAAAAAAAATAACTGGCAAGGTCAGGATGATGATGATTGAATAGTATTTTGGCAGAATTGAAGATTAAAGAGATAGAGAGTAGTAGGCAGGCATGGGTCTCTGTGATGAAGATAACGTAGTGAGCCATGTTTGATTCTGGAGTCTGACGTCACTCTCTCTCTCTCTCTGTGAGGAAACCGTGATTCAAGGATCTTTCTCTGATTTTTGACTTTATCTCTCTCTCTATATATAAAGCTCAAGCTCTCTCCAGTATCATCGATATGTCTACCGCTTCTTGGATTCAACCTCCTTGTAGATACTTACCGGATCGTGGTGGTGGTGGTTTCTCTAAGACTAGCTCTCGCCGACCGCGGCAGTTTCTTTCCGGCGTTGTTTCAGTTTCTTCTTCGCCGTCGTCATCCTCCTCGTGCTCCTGTGGTTATTCTGATATTTTGAATTTCGATTTTGGTAATTTCGCTTCGATTCATCTGTCTTTCTTACTCTTGTGTAATCTTATAATTGGAAATTGATGGTTTCTTAATCCGGCGCTGTGTTCTGCAAATGTTTTAGAGCTGAGGATTTTTCGATCAAAGATGTAGTTTAGGATATATCGTTCGATTGAATGGTTCAGTGTAGTATTGTGTAATTTAAGTAGTGAGAAGTTTAATTTGGGTGCAAAGATGGTAGATGATTGTGAAAAGCCAAGTTGAAATGGTGATACTATGCTTTTTTATATTGGTGAAAGAATGGGTTCTGTTCTTCTTTTCGTATTTGAGTTCATTTGTATTCTTTTTGCTTGATTTCTCTTCACAAGTAGGGTCAAGCAGAAGCTGTAACCAACCGGGAATCAGGGTTCAAGCAATGAGTGCCACAGCCCAACGTAATTTTTCGCTATCCAAAGGCGACAATGATGAAAAAAGTGAACCTGATCATCTTCTTGTTCTTGTTCATGGTATTTTGGCCAGGTATGATAAGATTGTGGTTCTGGGTTTGCATCTTGGTTTTATTCTCTCGTGTAATTGATCCCCCTCTTTAGGTTGGGATAGAAACTTGCAGTGAATTTGAAATTTTTGTATATTATTCTGCTACATGGTTTCCGGATTTTATGATCTGTAGGCTCGAAAGTTAATACGACATTGTTACTTGCAGTCCCAGCGACTGGCTCTACGTAGAAGCTGAGATGAAAAGACGACTTGGAAGAAGATTCTTGATATATGGTATACTCATCTGGTTTCAGTGCTATAGCTATACTCTGTTAGTTATGCAGTTGTAGGAATATATAAGGAAGAGTTTTTGTGAACGGAATAGTAACTTAGCTTTTTAAATGCATATGTGCCTATACTTCAAACTCTTATGTCATCTTTAGCAGCAAGAGGCGAAAGATAAAAAATTTGGAATTTTTTAAGATCTCTTCGTCTAAGACCAAAACTCGTTTTTCTTACGGGTCTTTAGTATGTCGTATTTACTATTGTACTCGTGCTCTTTTGTGCCATGTGTGGATCAGGCATATTGCATTTAATTTACTCTTTATCCTCTGAACATGCACAGCAAGTTCTTCCAATACCTTTACTAAAACATTTGGCGGGGTTGATGGAGCTGGAAAACGACTAGCAGAAGAGGTAAGATTTTATATTCCTACAATGCCATTTCCACTTCTTAATATCTCTGGGGTTTTTAGTCTTAACTTCAGCGTATCAGCTGATATCTCTTCCATTCTGGATGTGAGAGAGGAATAGGTTAGACAAGTTGTCCAAAAGAGCAAGAGCTTAAAAAAGATTTCCTTTTTGGCCCACTCCCTCGGTGGCTTATTCGCTAGACATGCTGTTGCTGTTCTTTACTCAGCGGCAGTTTCACAAGCCATTGATGGCACTGTCTCTAAATCTGGAACTCTTCTGCGAGGTAGGATTGCTGGGCTCGAACCAATTAATTTCATCACCTTGGCAACACCTCATCTAGGAGTGAGAGGCAGGAAGCAGGTTCTCTTCTTTTCTCGTGTCATCACTGCAACCAGAGAGTTACATGTATATCTTGTTGTTGTTGAACATGTACGTAGATGTGGCATGTACTTAGTTAAGAAAGAAGGTGGCTATTTCATATACTGCCTACTTGTGTTCAGACAAGTTGGTGGCTATTTCATATACTTCCTACTTGTGTTCAGACAAGTTGGTGGCTATTTCATATACTTCCTACTTTTCAACAAAACTGTCTGTCACTTGTTGTTGTTTTTTGGTTCCTAGAGCTATTAACTGATATGTCCTGGAAATTCCATCTCATTTTCTCTACTTTTTCTCTGGACTTGCTTTTCAGCTGCCTTTCCTGTTGGGAGTTCCTATTCTAGAAAAACTTGCTGCACCAATAGCTCCGTTTTTTGTTGGTCGGACTGGTAGCCAGTTGTTTCTCACTGATGGTAAAGCTGATAAACCACCTCTTCTTTTGAGGATGGCATCTGATAGTCATGATCTGAAATTTTTGTAAGTAATCCTGGTAGCAATTTAAATCACTATGCCCCTGAACTACTTATTTGAAATCCTAATGCATTTTTTTTGTCTGGTAGATCGGCTCTGGGGGCATTTCGAAGCCGCATCATATATGCAAATGTATCTTATGACCGTATCCTCTGCATTTCTGTTGATGTTTAACGTTTTGAGTCATGATCCCTAGTTTTTTCTGCATTTGTTTGCCTAACTGTTTCCATTGACATCAACAAGACATGGTTGGTTGGCGTACATCTTCCATAAGGAGAGAAACTGAACTTGTCAAGGTACATTTACCTTGATCTGAAACAGTAAAACCTTTCTGTATAATATTATCCCATTTGTTTTCCATTTCCTTCGACATTACTTGATCTCAACTCCGGAACTTGTAGTACATTAACATTAGCTAATGAAATGTGACACATCAGTATTAATAGTCTGCTCGCTGTGAAATGTTAATGTTGGTGAATTGATCCTTATTTTGGTAAAATGAGGTATCATGGAGGAATAAAATTGCCTCACTTATTGAGACCCTTGTACTGTCCACTCTAGCTTAGTAGCACAGGGATTCCTGAGTAAAACAAATTCTCTCTGAGTTGGACCACAACAGTGATAAACCAGGCATTTGCAGACCGATAAACAACTGACATATTGTACTGTGAAGAATCTAAGAATGAAACAATTGTCTGTAGAGATGCACCAATGTTTTTTTGGCAGTTCATTTATCTCAAATAACTTAGAGAAGACTGGTAGGTATTCTCTTTGTGCAAGAAGCTCTTGTGGCTTGTAACCTGTCAATTACTAGTTTGAGAACTAATTAGCTATCAGGACTGAAATCTGAAAGATATGCTTTCCCCTCTTTATTACACGCAGCCTCCACGCCGGTCTCTGGATGGATACAAGCATGTTGTTGATGTAGAATACTGTCCACCTGTTTCATCAGACGGGGCCCATTTCCCTCCAGAAGCTGCTAAAGCCAAGGAGGCTGCACAAAGCTCGCCTAGTCCTCAGAACACACTTGAGTATCATGAAATCGTGGAAGGTAAGGAAAAAACTGTTTTTTTTTAATCCCAAACATTTGACTAATTCTTTTAAATCAGCAACAAATTAACAATTTATACAAATTTTGGCAGAGGAAATGATTCGTGGTCTGCAGACATTAGGGTGGAAGAAAGTGGATGTCAGCTTCCACTCTACATTCTGGCCATACTTAGCACATAACAACATTCACGTAAACTTCCAACTTCTTCACTTTGGAGCTTTGTTCGTTGAGACATGGACTATATATAAGAGATCGTTTGGTCTTGTTTCAGGTGAAAAGTGAAAGACTTTACAAAGCAGGAGCTGGAGTCGTTGCACATGTTGCAGATAGCATAAAACAGCAAGAGTCCTCCACGTTTATTACCGCCAGCTTATAAATTGTGAGCTTCCAAGTGTTTTTAACCGGTTAACAGTTGAGTGTGCCGCAACATTTGAACCATACATGTGTTTCTTTTACTATACAGTTTGGGGGGGATCAGCACAAATCAATTTTGGTTGGCGAAATCAAAGGAACTACAATTCAATTCTTCTGTACATGATTTTCTTGTATTAGCTTTCTGATGATACAACACATAAAGGTATTATTATAGATTAAGGTTTCTTGGAGAAAAAAGTTATATGTACAACCTATACTCTTACATTCCTGCAGTTTTTTTTTCAAGTGGATCGTCAATCGTCATACAGACTAAGTCTTATACATGTTTACTTGTTGGATATTCTTACTTGTTTCATTCTTTTATGCAACATAACTATGCTAATAACTTTCATGCGGGGCTCAAATTAATCTTACAGTTTAAGGTTTCTTATCATACAAAACTTTCATTTGGGTCTAGTAGAGATAATCCTCCACCCTCACAGAATTTTCAGTGAACGTATAAACACAGACAATATTTATAATTTGACATTTGAGATAACGTCCTCATACCAGAAAAAAGACCTAAACAGAATCCATTAAGAAGAAATTAGTGAGAAAAAATAGATGGTAATGAGAAAAGATAGGGTTCAAGGAATACACAGCCGTACAAAACTAAAGAACACTAACACCAAAAATACACAAGACTTTCCAAAAATAGAATCACATGTTTTTCTATTGTTTAGTCTATTTGTTCTCTATAAAAGGAGATATTTGGTTGGATCTATCACACCGTCTCCTTTCAACCATAACTTATAATTTTTTTCATCCAAAAAACTAATTCTACAAATAAACTCTCAAAACCAAGAGAAGGAGAAGAGCGAACTAAAAAAACACAAGAACACGAATTAAGGCATAATGGCCAAATTCTTCATCGTCTTCCTTGCCTCTGCCCTATGTTTCACCACCCTCGTTCACTTCACTGCGGCTGATGCCGACGACTTCGACAGATTCCACATCAAGGGATCCGTCTACTGCGACACATGCCGCGTCCAATTCATCACCCGTCTCAGCAAATTCCTTGAAGGTAATTAAGGACATTAATTCTCTAAACATTTTCATTAAATGATCATATGAGACTACAATCAATATATAGGAATATATATTGGTTATACAAAATTAATCCCTTTTGGTATGGTTCAATGGTTTGAATCATGAAGTAGGAAAAATTCACAAAAATGATCTCAATCATAGACTTCTTGGTAACAATGTTATAAGTTATCATGATTTGCTAGCTATTGCGATTTGAAAAAAAAATAAAATCAGTTATAATCAAACAAAACAAACATGTTATAATCACGGTTTTGTCTACTTTTCATTTTAATGACAAAGACGTTATTATAGTTTTGCGTTTATTGCAATTTATGATAAACTCTTGTTATTTGTATAGCTGAAATATACAAAAACAAAAAAACATATGACATGACTGTCATATGTCTTCTTAGGGTTATATATATAGTGATAGTGTCATAATTAAGATTATACGAAAAAACTTACGTTATTATGTGTATTTCAGGGGCAAAGGTAAAGCTTGAGTGCAAGGGCCGTGAGAACCAGACAGTGACACTAACCAAAGAAGCTGTGACCGACAAATCCGGAAACTACCAGATGGAAGTAATTGGAGACCACGAGGAAGAAGTGTGCGAGATCGTCCTCGTCCAATCACCTGACGCAGAGTGTGGCGAAGTGAACAACCAAGAGTTCCTAAGAAACGCAGCAAGGATCAGTCTCACAGCCAACGATGGCATTGTTTCAAACGAGACTAGAACCATTAACCCACTTGGGTTCATGAGGAAGACTCCTCTCGCTGAGTGTCCTCAAGCTTTCAAGGAGCTTGGCATCGTCCCTGACGTCACCTTCTAAGCTTTAACATAATATACATGCATTACCCCTTATTATACATCTCTCAACAATTTTAATTTTTGGATAACTCCTTTTGTTATTATTATATAAATCATTTAACGGTGTTTTTTAATTTTATTTAAAATTTTTGTGTTCCAACATTTTTTTTTTTATTTTTTATTTTTATTTTTGGGAGTTCCTTGTGTTTACGAATGATTTAATTACCTTCCAATATTGACTTTTTACCTTTTTGGTAAAATAACTCTTTTTATTTACTTTTCGATTAAACACATGCATGCATGACGATGACGTAGACTTAAAAAAAAATATTCCAAACAAATAATTTTGGCAGTGATAATTCTGAAAAATAAAGTAAAATCGAAATATCAGACGTTTGGGTATATTGGGCCTTTATTCTAGCCCACTATGCCTGAATAAAAAAACATGCGTTTCCATGTCTCAAGTTTTCGCAACATGCGTTTGCGTTTGCATCTTTTGCGGCGACGGGTGTTGGTTTTCAAACTCTGAATCGAAACGCTTGATTTTAAGACGCCAAATTTTGTAATTTTGGATAAACAATGACAAAAATACCCTTCATAAAATTGTAAAATTACGTAAAAGCTGTCCATTTATCTTTTCTTTCAAGCCAAATATCGTATATCTCGAGTCTCTTTCTCTCTCTCTCTATACCGTCGTCGAAAGCTTTACCAAAATCTCACGCCCGACGATTCTGCCGATTCATCGGTAAGTCTTGTTCTTGCGAAATTTGTTTGATATTTCTTCTGGGTCTGCTTATCAGATCTAATCAGTTCTGGGTTTTGGTATGCGTAGTGTTTCGATTTCTGCAAAATCAAATCTGGTTCCTTCTCTCTCGATAGTTTTAGGGTTTAGCTTTGTTCGATTTAGTTTACCTTAGTGAAGATAATCTGATTCGTGGGTTAGCTCGACTATGAACGAAACTGGTAGGTAATTGAATGGATCTTAAAAGTAGATGATTCAAGGAATTCGAACTGAATTGTTTAGTAAATAAATTTCTGAACTATGGCTCTGTGATTCATTTTTACTACTTAACATTTAGGTTGTAGTTTCATAATAAGCTTCGTAATTTAGTTCCTGTGTTGCTATATTTTTGCCTCGTTTTAGCTTTGTAGATCACTAGGCTGTCTTTATCATTGGATACTGACTGAGTAAATTACGGTGATACTTTATTGAAACTTTGATCTGATTATCTTGTTATTCTATCAATATCGGCTTTTTTCTGGTAATGATGTGAATCTAAAGAGTAGGAATAAGTCTTATAAGAGATATATTTGAACATTGTATAAACACATCTGTGGATTTAATCTTGCAGGGATTTGAGTTTGCACAAAACCCACAATGGTTACGTATCCTGCTACCACAGAGACGATTTCTCTGGCTCAAGAAGCCAATAGCTCGGAGGCTATTTCGATACTGTACCAGGTTTTAGAAGACCCTTCTTCTTCTCCGGAGGCTATAAGGATCAAGGAGCAAGCGATTACAAACCTCTGTGATCGACTGACTGAGGAGAAGAGAGGTGAGGATCTCCGGAAACTGTTGACCAAGTTGAGGCCTTTCTTTTCACTAATCCCCAAGGCGAAAACTGCAAAAATCGTCAGAGGAATCATTGATGCTGTGGCAAAGATACCTGGAACAACTGATCTTCAGATCACTCTTTGCAAAGAAATGGTGGAATGGACCCGTGCTGAGAAACGTACTTTCCTCAGGCAGCGAGTAGAAGCTAGGCTTGCAGCTCTTTTGATGGAGAACAAGGAGTATGTTGAAGCTTTGGCGCTGTTGAGTACTTTGGTAAAAGAAGTCAGGAGATTAGATGATAAGCTCCTTCTGGTCGACATAGACTTGCTGGAGAGCAAACTTCACTTCTCATTGAGAAACTTACCAAAGGCAAAAGCTGCACTCACCGCAGCTAGGACAGCTGCAAACGCTATATATGTCCCACCAGCCCAGCAAGGTACCATAGATCTGCAGAGTGGAATTCTTCACGCTGAGGAGAAGGACTACAAAACCGGATACAGCTACTTCTTTGAAGCCTTTGAGTCCTTCAACGCTCTCGGAGATCCAAGAGCTGTTTTCAGTTTGAAGTACATGTTACTGTGCAAGATCATGGTTAGCCAAGCTGATGATGTTGCTGGAATAATCTCCTCAAAGGCTGGACTCCAGTACGTTGGCCCTGACCTGGATGCCATGAAAGCAGTCGCTGATGCCCACTCAAAGAGGTCCTTGAAATTGTTTGAGAACGCACTCCACGACTACAAAGCACAGCTTGAAGATGACCCAATTGTCCACAGGCATCTCTCTTCGCTCTATGACACCCTTCTGGAGCAAAATCTTTGTCGTTTGATCGAGCCTTTCTCACGAGTTGAGATAGCTCACATTGCCGAACTGATTGGATTGCCGCTCGACCATGTGGAGAAGAAGCTATCTCAGATGATCCTTGACAAGAAATTTGCAGGTACATTGGATCAAGGAGCTGGATGCCTCATCATATTCGAAGATCCAAAAGCAGATGCGATCTACTCTGCAACTCTCGACACCATTGCAAACATGGAGAAGGTCGTTGACAGCCTTTACGTCCGGTCTGCCAAAATCATGTCCTGAGTGAGTGAGTTTGTCGTCTAAATCTCATTCTATCGGTCTTTCTTTCTCCTTTTTATTTTCGGTTTTAGATATCGTTGGGACACAAAGAAACTGAGGCTTCTCAATGGAGAGAGTTAAACTGTATGGATTGCTGCCATTGCGCGTTTCGCTTATGATCTTATTATCTCATGGTTTCTTACCTTTTCTTTAGTGCTTATAATGTATGTTTTGTTTTCATTTGGTAGTTGCAGTTTCTTAATATGTTAGCCTCAGAAGTCAACTTTTGTGTTCTCGTTTTCCCAAAACCTTTACCTCTTAACTCATCCCAATCTCATTGATGTTTCATGAGCTACGCATTTATAAAATTCTGACCAACCCAGAACTCAATTCACAGGACCCACAATTTTCTTTTCCCAACTCAGGAGGACATGACTTGCACACAAGTCTTGATTTTGTTGTCTCTTCTGTCGTATTCTTTTTATGTGATTGCTTCGACCACAGTAGCTTCTTCTATTCACCTGATTCTATACCTTAATGAAGATTTCGTTTGTTTTATTATCCTTATAGTGGTCTTTCTAACTGTAAAGACAGCATTTAGATTGTCCCAATTTATGTTTCAATCTTTTTTCTTCATTAACACAGTAAAAACCTTATTTCTAGTTTTTGTAGGTCTCCCCATTATTGTGTGTGATTGTCAGTTTTTATAGCTGAAAAGTGAAAACTTTAATGTCCAATTAAATGAGGTTTCTTGGTTTAATGTTATACTTTACTAGACTAATGTCCATAATCTTTTAACTAACTTTACGTACACTTAAACGATCCATTTGCTACCAAAATATATAAATTTAAGTAGATTAACGAGATTGAGCAATAATAATACTAACTAAAACAACTTTTAAAGCGTAATTAAGGGTCAACGACACCGTCTTTGTTTTTAGAAGAAAAAATAAAAATCCCACGAGCTTCAAATTTAATTTACAACTAAAAAAATCTCAAACAAGAGAAATTAATTTAAAAGAAGAAAAAAAAAAGCGACAGCTGTTTAGTAGAGAAGCAGAGTATTAAAAAACCTACTAATTAATTTATAATTAATATTAACTAGTTAAATTTAGTTGCTAGCCTGTACGTACGTATCCAGTAATCAAAGCAAAGCAAATTTAACCACATTCTTTCTTTTTTTTTTTTACGGGTTAAATATAAGAAAAACCCACCCAAACCCAAACCCAAATTAAACCCGAACCCGAAAACAAAAACAAAGATAATTAACAAGATTGACCATCCGTGTAGCAACGGAGTCTCTTCACCGGAAACTCATGCCGGAAACCACCGTGAGACGCCGTGGCAGCTCTCCATTCTTCCACCAACAAAGCGTCTAGCTCTACCTGATCAACAGCTCCAGTCGCAGCTCCGAGAAGCTCAGCGAACCCACCGACACGTCCGGGAGGTTTGGATTTCCGACGACCAGCGCCGACGGGAACATTACGGAGAGCTCCGCCGGCAGTCCAGTAACGCTGACAGCCTTTGCAGAAGTGTCTTGGTTGGTTAACGTTGTAGTTATTGAAGTAACAGAACTTAGTCTCCATGCTCTTGCATCTCGGACATGGTATGATCTTGTCTGGACGCTTCTCAGCCGTCAGATCCGACGACGATGATGATCTAACGGAAGCCGTAGCTTGTATCTCTGGCTGCACTACTACTACTTCTTGATGTGACTGCTCTTCTTTTTTAATCGTCTGTGTCATGATGTTGGCGGTGAATGTTATGGTTTTGCCAAAGAGTTTGATCCCTTGAGAATCTTGTTGGGTCGCCATTAATAATGAGAAGAGAAAGAGAAAAGAGAGAAGAGAGAAGAGAGAGTTGTGATTAAGTTTCTTGCAGTGATGAAAGAGAGAAGAGACGTTTATAGGAAGAAGATTTCAATAAAAAAAAAAAAAGAAGATTATGTATGAAAACATTATTATATATCTTTTTCGTAGGAAAGGATAGAGAAAAGCAATAGTGTTATATATAAGTAGGGGAGAATATAAACATATATATTTTGAAAAGAATATGTTAGGCGCATTTACTTCTTTCTTATTGATTTATATCGATCCATATTTGTATATTATCAGCTGATAAAATGTGTTGTATTCTTTTGCTTTTTCTTCTCGATCACCAAAATGTGTGTATTTGAGTACAGTACTCCATAACCTTTCCGTATATTTTATATAGAAAAGGTATTTTTGGAATAGTGATGTTTAGCACTTTTTGTTTATTTATAAGAATTTTCTTTACATTTATGTAAATTATATGTTGTTTTTTAGTTTACTCCTTTTGCTATCTAAAAATATAATTAACAAGTTGAGGTATGCATAACAATAAGAAAACAATGCCTAAAACTACTATAATTAACTTACAAGCTATCCAGATGATTTGTTTTATTTAGCTATGATCGATTTAAAATATATTTTTAGTTATTATTAATTTTTTTAAATTGATGTGTGTTTGTGCCAGCAGCGATTTTGGGAAGGGGTACGTACATTATTTAGTGGCAAATTCTTAATATTTTCTGAACTGGAAGGCTATGTCACATAAACAAAATAATTATATCACATTCAAAACCTAATTATATTATCCATATAATATAGTAATATACTATTATTCTCTTTTAAATTCGCATAAACATCATCTATTTCTTCTTATTTTCGTCGTTGACTTATAACATTTGCTGATGATTAGAAAATTTTGGAAATATGAGTCGAGGGAGCAAGTTGCGTTGGTAACTCTCACTTCTCCTTAACCGCTCAAGTGTAAGGGGTGCGACCCCAATTGTTCAACATGACATTAGAATGTAAGGTCTTAAGTTTAGACTTTAGGCCAAAAAGATTAGAATAAAATCTCAACAAGGCATAGTTAAAATATAAGAAACTAGGAAAATACACACACACTTAGAAGAATACATGAAAACTTAGCTAGGCAACTGAAAATATTATACTTATAAGTGAGAAGGATTTAGGATTGGGACAAAGTAAGCCGCCAAAGAGAAAGAGCGTTTGGTGTATTGCGTAGAAAAGGAGAAGAGATGAATAAGCAGCCCTGAATGACTTTGAGCGGATCAGCTTTCAATTCAAAGGCACACATCATCTTTTGTATCCTTTTTTTCCAAGTCATCCTTCCATTTTCTTCATTTTTTCTATTTCTTTCTTCAATTTGTATTACAAAAGAAAGTTAAATTTAATTGAGAATAAGTTTTGAGTTGAACTTTATGCATATGCAAATCTAGTTCTAGCAGCTTGAACAAGATTATGTTAAAGAAACATGGAACATCTATCTCTTCTTATCAGTCAGTCATGGTCCATGGATAGTGCAATTTTGCTTGATCGACTAGTAGTAGAAATGGTTGAGTGGATATATATTGCTTTGGAAAAAAAATCACATAAAGTTAAGCAAAGCATGTTTCTTTTAAGTTATTTTATTTAAATTAACATAATTCACGTACGTTATTAAACACTAAAGCAAGTGTTAAAGATGAGAGAAAGGGAAAGAAAAAACAAAAAAGAAGAGAGGAAAAGAAAAAGGAAAAAGAAAGCACTAATCGATGTTCATGTTTCTCTTTAATTTTGATTTTTTTTCTTCTTCTCAAGTTCGTGCTTTTTTATACTATATGTTTTTTCTCATTGGAAACTTTATACACTATAGTCGCAAAAGAACAACTTTTAAAGTACTTTTAAAAGAGATCGACTTTTTAGTTAAAATATATAGATGAAAAGATCAATTTGTTAGACATATAACAAAAAAGGGAATATAAATGTGCGTATATATTTTTACGTAGAAGAAGAATTTTCATCGATTGAACTATTTCTCCAAAGTATGCATTTAAAGATAATATTCTGATTTTAAACAATTGTATTTTGATATTCCTCTAAAGGTGATTGGATATAAGTTTACAGCCAAATCGAATATTAAAGACGATTAAGTAAGTATGTTTTCTATTTACATATGCATATATCATTGGAAGTATCATGTATTACTAGATCGATTAAGTAAGTATGTTTTCTAGGTGATACAACACTTTCTAGTAATACATGCAAGTATTACAATTTTATATAATCATGTCGTACACGTTTATAAATACTGTAATTAATTTATACGGTGTTGTGTAGTGGCAATGTGTGATTTATTAACATATTAATTATTATTTATAGATTTTCTCATCCTAGAATTGAGATCACATGTTCGAATATGGAGTACTAATACATATTTCACATTGCGTGATAGATTTGCTAGATAATGCGTTTAAAAACAAAGGAAGTTTATATATACATGTAATTAGTTGTACCTTGTAAAGGTGGATTATCTTTTCTTAAGGCTATTTTTTTCTTTAGGGTTTCAATGGATTTGGTGACTAACTTTTGTTGGTTGCCCATTTTTTTTCTTTTCTCCTTTCAAATCTTAAACTTTTCAGTATGTGCTTCTTTTGGGTTAGCAAAATTCACTTTATATGAAAAGCACTCTTTACAAAGAAAAGCAAAATCTTTTTTATGGGGGTTGTTCTTTAATCCTATCTTTAATAAAGTGATTTAAAATTAATTAAGACGAATAAAGGAAGTGTATAAATTTTTCTCTTTAATGTCTATTATAGAGATATGACTTGTACTTTATTTGATCTTATATAAGAATAAATTATCGATTTATATTCAAACTTGTTGGATTATGCTCAGATTTATACATACATATAATCTAGTAGTTTATATTAATATCGTAGGTTTATCACTATCCGAATTCGAACTCGTATAACGTATATATATGTTGTACAAAAATACCAAATTTGATTTCATGGTCATGCATAAAATGTAGATTTAGCTCTATAAACGTTATATGTGCGTTAGCTTGAAGAGGAAAACATATTTAACAACAAGTTTTATTTCGCTAAGCATTTTTTTTTTTAACAACAAATTTCTTCTAACCGTGAGTTACAACTTGCGATACAAATGGTTCCATATCATAGAGGGTAGAAAAAATCATACAAATTGACAAAGTCAGTAATGTATGATTTTGATTATAGCTAAAGTGAGATGAATTGAAAATATAAACTTTATACGTGTTTAATTTCGTTGGGAAAAAAGAGAGGCACTTTCCTTGAGGGTACATGCTTTGGAAAAAAAAATCTTTACTTTCGATTAGAATTATAACGTAAAGAAATAAAGCAAAAGAATTGATGAGAATTATTAAAAAAATTGTTGAACAAATGAATACAGTCCAAAGTAGGGACTTGGCATGTGAAGGTTATTGTTGAGTCTTTGAGCCTGATGAACTTTTATAGATTAGTAAAACGTCTCTCTATATATATGCGAACATGTATTTTCTTTAAAACATTGGTGTGCTTGCATAGTTTTGGGATTGAACTCAAGAACCTAACGTAGGATATACTAAGTTCTTGATCAATCATTAAACATGCACTTTCAACAACAACAACAAAAAAGATGTGTTAGACACAATTATGTTGTATGTTTCTATCATCTGGTTGAAAATATTATAATTTTGTCATCCCATACTTGTAATACTCCAAGAAACAACTCCAAAATGAAGCAATAGTTTTCTTTTTTCCACAGAAACAAAACTGTAATTAGTTCAATTTCCCCATCACATGTCCACAAGCAAATTTCAAAGATTTAATATTCGAGATTAATTAATGCAAGACAGACATTAAGAAAATAATACAGTTCACAGAAGAACATAATCTCTGTTATTTTAATATTTTGATTCTCAAGTGGCAAAATATTAAGAAAACAATTAAAGGACCACAACATAAGCGAACTTCACGGCTTAAGTGTTTTTGAGATCTCTATCTTAATTCTTCTACTTGCCAACTCACTTTTTTGTTTAGTATTTTTTTCTTCGACCTTTTTAAAACTGCGATTGCTTCCAGAATCGATAGCACAGCTGACACAAAACTGTTCCTCTTCCATATAGTTCAGAGACCTAATAGAAAAATATATTCTTTTAGTGCATTTCAAACAAAATTATCTTTTATTATCAACTACGTAAAAAAATAATCGTAGCATAATAGTTTTTTTTTTTGTTTGGTTTGGTTTGTTTCGTGAAGATATATATCACGTACGACAAAATCTACTTATCAACTACACAATACACACATGAAAGATTCGACAAAAACTAAGAATTGCTTGCAGAACAAGATCAAACCCTTTTCTAGGTTTTGTCCTTCCGCAAGCTAAGGGTGTCTGTCGTGCATAGAGTAATTAATATCAGATATTTGGATAGAATTAGGAGAGATTATTAGAAGATGCAATGCAACTAACGTATAATGTTTGCAATTCTCATATATCGAGATGATCTTAGTTTCTATGGCAGGGTATGTCATTGTGTGTCAAGTTGAATTCATGTCATGTTTATTCTATGGAAGAATTCAAGAATGCAAATAAAGATGACATAACACATCAAGAATCCAATTATACTTTTCAGGTCATGAAAAGAATTGATTACAATGACTTGTGTTCGGATTTTGATGCATGAAGTCTCCAGTTTTGGTCTCCTTTACCACTCTGTTTACCCTCCTCCCTGACAATATTCTTTAGATGGACCTATGAGAACATATGCTTCTTATTTGTAATTTTGAAAATTTCTCGAATAACCGGAAACGTGAACGTGACACCCCAATTTGTTTTGTCATTCGATATTGCTATGTTGTGTCGGCTTGCTTTGATGGTACTATCAAAAACTCACTTCCTCTCGCTTAAATAAATGTCTACCAAGTACCATGATCTTTACAGAAAAGTTCTAGGCTACTCTATATAGTAAGGCGTTAGATGTTGAACTTGTTTGTAGAAGACAGTAACACATGAGTTGCCTAATCCTGTTGAAGAGGTAACATCATCATATCATTTGTGTTTGATGTGTTAACTGCTTTGTAATCTGATCATTAGCGTTTGGTTGAAACCAAAGTTCTAGAATGTTTTTTTCCTCAAGGTGAAAATAATAGCTTTCACTCTTATTTTTATTTCTTGAACTACTTTATTTGGAAGATACAGATCAGTAGATCACACACGACAAAATTTACGTACCATGTACACACCACACATTAGATATGATACAATAAAAAAATTGCTTGCAGGACTAGCTTAAACCCTTTCCTGTATCTATGTTGTTAAGAGAGTAGAGCTTACAAAGATGAATTGGAATCTTTGATCAAAAGGGATTTTACGTATCGCTCCATGTATCGCTTTCATCTCCATCTTTGCTAGCTACAGCCTGAGAAGAAAAAGAGTGAGTGATAGATAATGTTGTGTTGGATTTAGGACAAAAAGTACTTAGATTCTGAAATAAAGATTAGATTTTCTTTGGATATATATAGATTCAGAAATGAGAGGATGAACCTGGCGTATTGAGTTAGCTTTCTCCAAAATCGCGCTGATCTTAGTGTTTATGATAGGGTCAGTTGTTCCGGCTGCCGATGACGTCGTTGTCATGACCACAGGTCTCAGGTTGAATTGCTGTTTATGATTTGAAAGAAATGAAGAATGAATCAAAAGATGATATAACAAATCAAGAATCAGAATATAACTTTTTCACAAAAAGAATCATTTGCACTGACCTGTGTTCGGATTTGTTGTAAGAAGTCTCCAGTTTCGGTCTCCTCTGCGTTGGCACTTTGTTTCCCCTGCCTGACATTATTCTTCAGATGGACCTATGAGAAATTGAGAACATATGCTTGTTAAGACTCGTAATCTGAACTATATTAAAAACGATTTTCTGGAATATATGGAACTGACCCACACTGCACTTGAGTAGGAAGAAAAGAGTGCAAAACTTCTCCATACCTTAATTTCTGGTTTAGGAGCAGAAGTCACCATTCTAGGCAGTTCTTTGTCGACTGTAGGCAATGAAATATGCTTCTCAAAGGCGAACCTTAGAGCGTCTTGTAGTTGTAGGGATTGTGTTTTGTCTTCAGTTTTCTCTGAAGGTGTCTTTGAAACCATCCATTGCACAGGTGGAAATGGCGGTGGTAAGGGATCAGCAGGATTTTGGAGGTATGAGAGGTTTAAGGAGATATTACCACTTTCTGATTTAATCTCTAGAGGAGAACCTTCAGCATTGTTGTCAACATGCCTAATCTCATGGAAAGAATCAAATAGCTCGTGCTCATTTCTTTCATGGCTGTCACTAGATTCTTCCCACTGCTCAGAATTCGATAAGGAGTGATTATCGCTACGATAATCGGTATCTGACATGTAAGGAGAGGATTTACAAAAAGTTTCATCGTCTGAATTAGAATCAGAAAAGAAAGTAGCAGCCTCTGGAAGCAACTGAAACGAAGAGAACGTATTATAGTTGCTGTCCCCATCTGAAAATTTCAGCTTCAGTCTGGAAGTTTGAAGGGTGTCAGCGGGACTGAGAGATATTTTCATGTGTTGAAGAGGCGGGGAAGAAGTACTCCAATCAATAGAAGCTTCGTCTCTGAACGAGTCCATTAAGGTTTTCTCATTAAAGTCTTGGTCACTGAACCTCTTCTCTGTATTTACTTCATCATTCTCTTGAATCGTTGCTGGCACAGTCTTTTTATCAAGGGTAAATGAATCCTTTCTGCGGAAACCATTGGTGAGTAACTTGTCAATAACTCCGGAAAAAGTCTCGTCGCACTCTCTTTGGTCTACAACATTCATGGCTTTGCCATCTGAACAGGTCTGATTTTGGGTTCCTGGAATTGCTAAGCTTGATTTTTGGAGAGCATGTCTATGTGAATCTAGATCATCTGATTTATCTTTTTCAGCTTCTGCAGAAGCAGATGTTCTTTCCTTGGTCTTGCAATCTGGATTGAAAGAACTTGGCACAGCCAAGACTGGAGGTTTTGATGGCTTCAGTCCCAACAAACCCCCATTAGTCCATATTCTAAATGCTTCGAGATCACTAGAAGTTCCAGCTTCTGATTCTCGGTTTTCCTGTAAGCTATGATGGATCAAGGGGTTCGATGAATCAACTAAACTGTTCTCAAGACCAGGCACAAATGTAAATGTGATGCTATCTTCTCCAACAGAATTGTTACGTGTACCCTTCTTTGCACAAAGATCATTTTGATGGAAGCGGTTGATATCTGACCCCACTTGTGGGTCTTGACTATTTATTTTATCAGATTCATTTGCCAATGATGCATTCTCTTCATCTTTAAAATCGTAGTCCACATACCCATCTGCTCTACAAAAATCTTTGGCACTGTTGGAATTCTGTTCTATTTCTTGATCACACACTGACTTTTCCAAACTCTCAGCTACAACACCACATGAACTGCTCACTACTTCTTGCCTAGTTTGGAGCCCTAGATCATTCTCAGATTCCAATTCGATAGTATTAAGCGCATCAACAAAACACTCCCCTTCGCTTTCAGTCTCATGTTCAGTATCCCTCAGTTTTCCCCCCACAATATTCCGACCAATTTTTTTCTCTCTTATCTCATCATTCCCAGTACGATTTTGAAGTCCTGATTCTGATTCATCATTTTCAAGGTCCTTAGAACGAATATCAACTCTACCAGTCCCTTCTCTGTAGCTTGGTTTCTCTTCTAGTTCATCCACAACAGAGCTTGCCTCCATCTTTTCACAAGCTTCATCTGTCTGCAAACCAAGAGATTCCACTATCTCCACTTTCTCATCCCAACTAACGCAAGAAGAGCCACGAGCAGCTTGCCCTTGTGAAGGACTAAACTGGAAATTATCATGTGCGTCTTCGGTTTCACATTCAGAAAGGACTGAAGCTATAGTGCAAGAGCCCGGTGTCAAACTGGATGAAACGAATTTCCCTTTCGGTATTTCTTTAGTCTTCAATGAAGAGGTTGCGGATGAAAGGCATTTGATGAAGCCTGAACCACTTCTGGACTCAAAAGAGCGAGAATGATGATCTTGAAAATCAGATCTTTTTTCCATGTCACTGGTTGAGGTGGTTTCGGTAGAAGAGGTTTTTCCACTGAAGCTAAAAGAAGTAAATGTCTTCCTGGAGTAAATTCCATGTCTAAGTTGATTATTCTTTAGATGCACGATACCTTATATATGGCAGTAAAGTCTATATTTTACCTGGCATTCTGGTTAGCAATGGAGGCTAAACGTGACATATCTCGACTCCTTGATGAAGGTTTTTTCTTCTGTCCATGTCAAAAAGCAGATAAAAAAATTGTCAAGCAAAAGAGAATATAACGAACAAGGTTGAACAATTTAATCTGAGAACCACACCTTCATTTTACAGTGCTTTTTATCTTTTTGTACATTCTTGTTTCCTTGAATCAGGTTTCTTGATGCTCTTCTGAAATAAGTAGGATCAGAATACCGCTTCATGCAAGATCCAGGACCATTTATATCAAATCTGAGGAAATAAAGCCAAGAATCAGTATATTATATAGTACATAGTACAGTACATACATATCAGATATGATAATTTAGTCTAAGGCATACTTATCAAGCCAGTGCAATCGTGGAGGATCCTTGCACTCTTCATAGGATTCCATAATAATGTGAGGCAAGTCGTCATAAATTAAGTGATTTTGCGTAATTGGAATACGAGGATGCCACTCCAAACCTGAAAACGCCATAAAACACAATCAGTTCACAAGATAGAAAGGTAAAACCAAACACTGACCACCTCCCTCACCAATCATTACTTCGGAGGATTCAATACAATTAAAAATATGCTAATAGGAAACAAACAACTAATAGTGACATTTTTAAAAATTCAGTTGATCTATTCTGAAGTGCTGCAGGAATTTATAGCTAAACTAACTCAATCATTTCAGATCCTAAACTAGCCTTCACGCGGGAAAATTAGTATAAGGGTAAGTGAAAAAGTATATGAACTGGGCCTACAGTGAACTAAGTGGATGACATTTTTAATTGACATATTAAATGTGTAAACCTAACAAGTATCAGACACCCTGGGTCAAGACAATAAGAAGATTGACAAGAGAGAACAAAACAAAACACCTCCTGTGTAAGCAAAATGTATGTGAGTTGTTTGTCCAAGCATCGCCTTTTCTAGTGGAGACACTGTAGCTTCTATATGCTGCAATCTAATCTTTAATTGATTGCTTCTTGAAGCTGTAGCCATGACTTCCTCCTGTATGCCATGGAATATCTCTGCTGCAAACCTGAACCAAGAGTTCAAGCATCCTTAAGAAAGTTTCTTCCTTAATGCTAAGATGACCCGTTTGAATCAGAGACCACTCCAAACCAAACTAAGCTAAATATTTTTTGACAATACAGCAAGATCAAAATATTTTTTGGACAATACAGCAAGATCTCGTCTAGTAATTGGCTACTTGCTATCACAACCGACATAAGGAGTCACCACATTAAGAGTTCATCACAATTCACAACCATAAACTAGGCTAATGAACGAAAGACCACACAGCCAAAGATGGAGAGTGATTGATGGAAACAGCAAAACATTCATTAAATTCCATCCAAAAGAGAAGGCAAAAGGAACAACAAAATGAGAGAAAAGCTTCTTCCTTTTTGCTAAACCCTAAGACATAAACTTCACTGACAAAACTTGGAAAAAGAAAATCTCAAAAAAGGGTCATGCAATCTGTAGTTCTCTGTAATTATTATCTGCAAATTAGATACCTTAAACCAGTAAAGCCAATTACTTTCATGCAAAGTAATGATTTTTTTTTTCTCATCTCTAACTTCACCATTAGCTCAAAGAATCATTCAACAGTAGAAACCAAAAAAGGCACCCAAATTTCTTTACAGACAAAGAAAAAAACAGAGATTGAGGGCTGGATTGAGTCAATACTTACTCAGCGAGATCACCAAGCTGACGCAAGATCCCAACAAGTCCAGTAACTGCAACACCATTAAGAACTGCCTTGGGGTCTTCACGATCGACATTTCTATACACATCGGTTTGGCTCATACCGTATACATTCCTCGAAAGTGGCATTTTTTCTCTACAAATCAAGGCACATTGAGGAAAACAATTGTGTCTAGAGCATTGACAGAGTTACAGAGCTGGAGAAAGAATCAGAAGGGTGTGGAAGAAATTGAGAAATGGGGGTTTTGATGAAAACAAGAGAGGGAAGATTAATGATTGTTTGTGGGTTTTTGGTGAGTGAGATTGATGAGGCAGCTTAACTGCTCAAAACAGAGTGGGAAATTTTTGGAGGGTGAGACAAAGACTGAGAAGAGAGAGACATTGACATTGCCAATATCACAAGCCATTCTTTTCCAATTTCATTTAACAGTGAAAAGTTTACACAGAGAATCAAAAAGACTGAATTATCCTTGAGGTTTGTGTGTAAATTACGTGATGGGGGTTTTGTGAAATGAAGGATTTTTATTTTTGTTATTGGTTCGCACGATTTATAATATCATTACATGAATTGTCATTTGGCGTTACAAACATTATCATTTCTAAATTTGGTTACAGAATAAAATGTTCGGTTTTGTAATAAATAGATAAATAAAATATTTTGCTTATAAAAAGATAAAGTGAGAGAATGTCAATGTCAATTAAAATGTTTTCCTCAAGATTTGTAGTTATTTGAGTAGGAATTTGTATTTTTGTCAATTAATAAAATAGTTGAGAGTTGGTAACATGTTGAATACAAAGTTCCAATGAGTGAGTTACAGATATACAAATAGTACGCATTTTAGTATATGATATAATAAAATTTCTCTTAGTTTTGTGGAATTACCACATTTATAATAATTCTTGGAACTATGCAGATTTAGTTAACATATCCAATGCAGAGTGGTTTATCCAAAGCTTTCAAGACTACTAATCCTCGGCAAGCACTCCGTACATGATGCTGGGAACTACGCTTAAGAAAGATTTGCCGGATGGTAGCGAAATCAGAGATGTCTACTTTTTTGATCCGGCCAAGGAAGAGCTGCTTACAGTTCCCGACAAAACCTTTCCTTAAGAGCTCGTTAATTCAAGACACATTGGTAGTTCTCATGGATGGGGACTTTTCTCCCACGAATACGACCATCCGTTATGTATGAGCGACCTTTACCAACCCCAAGGTGATTCCTCTGCCCTGCACGAACCAAACCGACATTGTATGGAACGTGGCAATGTCGTCCTCTTCTCCTTCTAAGGAAGACTGTGTGGTTGGTGCTAAGTTCTTGGGTAGACAACTCAGTCTTTACAAGAGGAGGTAGTGGAATCTGTTTAGGGTTTGATCCAGATGCATTTGGGTTGAGATCATCTTGCCATCTTGGAGACACAAACGTAGCGACCCAACCATAAGATAAAGTCATAGGTGCAAAGATTAGAATACGTCAGACAGCCTGAATCACGGGAAGCTCCAAAATTGTGGAATGGAGCTGAAGATGAGAAAAAATCTCAACTTCCTCTGCATAAGACATCGGAACAAAGAAAGAACATATAAATAACAATCGTAGCAAAAGACATAAGACGTCAGAACCAAAAAAAAACAAATTACTATGGCTTGCTTAAGAAAGAATCAGTCCGACGGTTCTTGATGCAGCGGAGGCTGAGAAGCAGTGATGATGATACAGAAACCCTAATTAGAAAAGCCTAATATTAGTGAGGAACTGCCTTGTCCTCCAAGTTTTCCAATCTGATATGTAAAACTCCCATTTTTTTTATTTCGTTTCTATACCATAATCGTTAGTCGTTAAGAGCAAAATAACGATTTTCTTTTCTTTTCCATTATATACTATCTTTTGTTTTCCTTCTGTGTCATATTTGTTACCCCAATAATTACATTTTGTATTACATCGTGGGCCGAACGAGTCATTACATATTCTTACATTTTCTTAAAATCAACTTTTAATTATTATTAGTTATTAAATAACCCTTTTTAAAAGATATTTACATAACATATGTACTAACAATGGTAAAAGTAGTTTTGAAAGAAAATTAAAACAATGATTAAAGAAAATGTAATCATTCGGATATCGGATCGGGTTTGGTTCGGATTTTTCGGTTTTCGGATTTTTTGGATATTGATTCTAACATCCATTCGGATATTTATAAAATTCGATTCGGTTTTGGTTTGGATATTTCGGATTTCGGTTCGGTTTAGATATAATTGTGATATTAGATTCGGTTTTATTCGGATATTTTTAAATCCAATTATACTCAAATAATCCATACTATCCAAGTATATATAAAAAATAGAAATGAGGCAAATGATAAGTTCAAAGAACCAACTAACATGATACCATACCAATATATAGCCAATTGATGCCAAGTAAGTATCTTTCTTTTTTGTCTCTTGAATATTTTCATTGAAATGAACATCTGACGATTGTTTAAAATGAAAATGATGGTGGATAAAAAAAAGTTAACTATTAAACAAAAACGACGACGTTTTGTTAATCTTCACTTATGATCTCCGATATGCTTTCTAAGTGCGGTCTCCAGACGCCGACGCGTCCCTTCCTCCGATCTTTTTGCGTCGCCACTTTTTCCGATAATATCTCCGTCAAGTAACGATCAGAGCTCAACGAATCAGTCTCGGTTCTTTTATCTTTATTTTCTTTATTAACTTTCTTCTCATCATCACCCTCACGGCGATTATGCTGCGACCGCTTCTTTACGGCCGCGGCGTTTGCGTTTGCGTTAGTTTTATCCCCCCGGCGGATCTTTGCTTTATCAGATTTAGCTGCGGGCATGAGGAAATAAATCTTGCCACGTTGGAGCTCAGCTTCCGGAGGTACGACGACGATCTTTGTGGCTGAGATGACGTCACCCTCGTCGTGATCGGACGACGGTGGAGGAGAAGGTTTCTTGAGTACGTGCTTAGGGTGAGCCTTCATGACTTCGCTGGCCGTGATGGTGCCACTGATCTCTTCCACGTGTCCGTTTGAATGAACGATTCTGATCACGTCGAGAGCTCCACACGGTAGAATGCATGCGATGCAACACCGTATTGTCTCCTTCATTCTCTTTGCTGTTGTTTTTGTTTAGTGAATGAACATAAATAACTTCAAAGAGTTTGGTTCTTGTTATCTTGAAAAGAGAGAGAGAGAGATGTTAAAAGGTTAAGTGATCTTGAAGAGAGAAGCTTGAAGAAGAACACTAAATTTAGACCATGTGTGTTTATTATTTAATTATAGTCATATGTCTTTTTGGTGCGTTTATTTATTTATTTTATTTTAAGATTTTGATGTCGTCTTGTAAACTTTTTATTATTGTATAATGTATATTATTATTTGTGTGAGTGTGTATAATATATAGTTTTATGGTATCGGTTAGTTGCTCTTTTCCTGCTCTTTTTCAGCGGCTAAGTTTTAGGAATTATATGTTGGATCATTCTTTTTATTTGGTATATATTGCTCGATTTTGAACTAACATTTTACCTTAAAGCTTATGGATGATTTAAAATTTTCATTTTTTTTTAATGAATACATACGTTGCACCAACAAGAACAGTATAGGGAACTACAAATTGCGACTCGTATAAAATAATCATTGTGATATAACTAAAGTGGGGTTGTCCTTTTTGATTGTGATAGGAGCCTTACCATATAATTATGTCTCAAAAGTCTAAAAACTATATATATTACCAACAAAATAAAAATGAAAAGCTTGGTATATATATATTCCTTGAGGAAAACATTCCTTTGAACATGAACCATACGAAGAACATATTTGAATAGAATCATTTGAGTAATACCTTAATATAAACAAACAAATAGAGTAAGGAGAAAAAAGATGGAAGCCACATAACACATATAGTATAAAATGCATACATATATGAATGGTGGGGAGAGGGAACAAAGGAGGGGTTGTGAGATAGATGAGAATGAGATGGAATGAATAATTGCACCCAACGATGTCGATGTGTGTGTTATAATGTAAAAATTTGAGTACTTTACCTTTTGGATCCATCTTCTATTTGCATTTTCAGGGGACCCCTCTTCTTCGCTATAAAGCTTTCAATTATTTCTTCTTCATTATCTTTTATATAATTTTATTTTCGAGTTTTAGGACATTGTTGTACATCTAGCTAGGCTGGGTGCTTATGGGTAGACACATGTTGTATCATCATTGGGTTCTCCATTTATACATATATCATATCACCACACATTACACATCACTTTCCTACTACAATTCACTAAGTTAATTAAGATTAGTCACAACATAGTCGATATATCTATAGAGCTAATTAGTATTACTCAGTTAATAATTTTATATCATGGAAGATTTACATAAACTATATAAAAGAAAAGTAAATTATAATACTAGTACGGGTTCCAAACCCACCACATAAACAACTATTCGAACCAAACTTATATCATGCTAACAAATTTGTGTTTTCTTTCTTTCTTTTTCCTGTTGTCTTTATCGGTGTTAACTATTGTTATTCGTTTGGTTGTCGTTAAGTGTCATCAAAAGTCAATTCCAATAAGAAAATAGTTCAACTTTGGAGATGACATTTATCAGTTTGGATACTTTTCACTGAATCATGATATATATACACGCATCTTGTTTGGATTTCAGTTCATCCTCTTGCTTTGGTCATCCTTTTTCGTTATTCATTACTTTTTTTCGAAGAGTATATCACACAAAAACAAAACTAATATAAATCTTTATTTGCTAACTTTTTGGAACTCTCATTTACATGGAAGACTGAACTACAAAACTTAACAAATTATGGATTATTTTTCAGAAAACTTAATTGATTGAAATGAGAGGATAGAGATAGACAAGTACACTATGATATATATATATATATATATATATATAATTGAATGGTTTTTTAATAAAGAAGAAAGAAAAGAGGATAATACAAGTATAAGAGAAGTGTGTTTTCAATGTATCCGGGAGCAAGATCATGTGGGTTTGCTTTCCTTTTGAAAGTGATTGACTCATTGTGACCTCTCTCACTTTCTCTCATTCTTCTTTCTTTTACATTTTGGTGTTTGGTGCTGAACTTCTTCATTTTAATTTTCACTTCTAACTTTTGAGCTGATAGAATGTTTTACGTATGATTTTTTTATCTGCAACGATAGTACCACTTGAATTGGAAACTTATTTCTTACGTATTCTTATAGATGCATAATTTTTTTGTTGCTAGAAGATTTTTGCATCCTTTACTTATTTTGTTCTTGATTCGTATATGAATATTTGTTTTTTTTTTCTGTAACAGACTTGAATCTCTTACACCTACCAAATCATAAGGTTTAATATATATGCATCAAATACACATTTTCATCTCTGATAAATATCAACGTCAAATATTTTAGTTTATCTAATTGCTGTGATTTATATACTTTCTATTTCACAAATCTAGCGTTTGGTGCGTTTTGAGTGGATTGGTTTTGTGCAAGTTGTTCTTATTAGTTTTCTAGCCTATTGCTAAACTACTGTGATAATATGGATACCAATTTTTAACTATTGTTCTTTTTAACATGTTTCTTTGTGCATGTGTTGTCTCATTTTTTAAAAGTAGCTTACAAAACTACTATGATAATATGGATACCAAAGTTTCTTAAAGTTCAGAAGTGCCCATAAAACATATAGAAACAAGTAACGTTGATGAGTGATGACGGGGATTGAACCCAAACGGACCAATGGTAGTTATGACATCTTCTGGTCAGTTAAGATGTTCATGAAAAATCAAAAAATTTAGTTAAGACATCCAAAATCAATTCAAAACACGCAGCAGCTCAAGAAACATGTTAAAAAGGTTGCCTTAAGAGATAGTAGATATAATACAAGCTTGAATCCTAATGCAGATGCAAAGATCCAAAATCAAAACCCAACGCATAGACTGTTCTCCTGACTAACCTCCCAAATGTCTTTTCTACTCACATAAAGCAGCAATAATTCACAAATTTCATAACCATCTTCAGAGTGTGCTATGCTTGTTGAGCTTTAGTAGAAGAGACTCAAAGATTAGTATAATAACTACACATTTTCACAACCAAACGAGGAGCTTTCTTCACTTGCAATATCAATTGGTTTTGCAACATGCTAACAATTACATTGCTCTGATCAAAATCTGAACTCTGTTTTCAATATCTCCATATTGCCCGAAAAGAGAAGTAAGAAGGTGATTAGATCAGCTCTTACTGTTACAGGCTAATGTATACAATACACTACAGAGAAGCTTGTTCATATGCGAAATTTTCAATAAATTACATTGCATTTTAAGAAGCAAGATCCCAACTTTATTCCGACTACATTCGTTGAACAAAACCAAACCAATTCCACAATAAATAAAGAGGAAAACTGTGTTTTGCAATCACAAACTTAACTTAATGATGATCAACTCGCTCTTGGATCCATCCCTTGCTGCCAAACATAAACAAGCTCATCCCAACCTGTGCTCGCCATTAAACCTTCAACAAGAACACTCATATCTATCCCAACAGCAAACTCTGTATGATGATCATACCTACCCACCAAAGCATCTTCCACCATGTAATCCCAAAGACAAACAGTCATATCATACGAGCAAGAAGCTATCAAATTCCTCCGATGAGGCGAGAATTTCACCTTCTTCACTGCATATCCATGGCCATTAAGCACAGCCAAAGGAACTCTGTAACTCCTAACATCCCAAACCTTAATCGTCTTATCCACTGAAGAAGTAGCTAATATACAATCATCATACTTGTTCCAATCACAGGACAATAACTCAAAATCATGAGCAGGGATGATCATAGTTGACCCAGGTTCTCTAACATCCCAAATCCTTAAAGTACAATCTCCAGAAGCAGAAGCAAACACATCACCATGCTTAGGGTTCCAAGTCGCTTGGTAAACGCAATAGGCATGTTCCTTAAAAGTCCTAATACTCGCGGGACGATCCATAGCCCAAAGCTTCACCGTATCATCCCACGACGAAGTGAGAAACGAATCACGCCGCGTCGGATTGTAATCCACAGAGTGGACCTCACGCCCGTGCTCTTGGAATGATCGGATCGGATTAGACGGAGGAGGAAGAGCTGTGTCGTAAATCTTCACTGAGCCGTCGCCAATTGCGGCGACGAGTACAGAGTCATGTGACTCCGACCAACAGACGTCGTACACAGCGTCTGCAGTATCGTAAGCGACGGATTCGGTTACTCCGGGAGCTCCAGGAGCGAGCTCGAGTACATGGATCCGGCCGTTTCCGAGGATTCCGAAGTTCTGAGCTGTAGCGACGGCGAGGCGTGACTCGTAGAATGGACTGAATTTCACAGAGTAGCCGTTGAACGGAGCTTTGAACATCGGCATAGCTTCTTCTTCTTCTTCTTCTCCGGCGAGTTTGAGTTTGAGTTCTTCTCGAAGATTCAATTCAACGATCTGATCGGATAACGCCGATTCTGCTCATCGCAGAATTAAAATTTCCAATTATTTTCACACACACAAAAAAAAATAAAAAAATTCAGTCACTCTCTGAATCGGGCCTTTTGGGCCGGAGACTAGCCCATTAGTTAGAGGTTGTGCGGAAACGACGTCGGTTGGGGATTCGAGTTAGGGTTTTTTGGGGGTTTGGTTCATACGGGAGAGAAGCTTTCATCGTCGTCTCTTTCTCTTCAATTTCATCGTTTCTGAGATACACAGTGAGAGAGAAATCTAAATTCGAAAAGAGAAGTTTTTGATATTCGAGTTAGCTTTCAATGGAAGAGATCACGGAAGGAGTGAACAACATGAACTTGGCCGTTGATACCCAGAAGAAGAATCGGATTCAGGTTTCCAACACTAAGAAACCATTGTTCTTCTACGTCAATCTCGCCAAGGTAAATTTAAAAAACCTTTTGAATTAGAGTGTTGATTGATTCGTATTTAGGTTAAAATCTATGTATTCGAGCTGTTCCTGTTCTGAGTCTCTATGTCTTGGAATTAGTGTGATAGTGTGATTGTTCATGTAAAGTATAGACTTTGATGAGTTATCTCTATTTACGGTAACAATTTAAACTGTGTAAATGGGTTTTTGCTACTGCTCTCTGTTTGTTGTGTGACTCTTTTATGAATGTTTGTTCGTTAGATTTATGAACTTTGTTTTACTCCAGAGATTGATTAACTGACATTGTTTGGTTTTTTGGAACAGAGGTACATGCAGCAGTACACTGATGTCGAATTGTCTGCTCTTGGAATGGGTAATGTTGGCTTCTCTGTTTATGATTCTTGTTTGTGTATTAAGGATTTAATGTATGGTTTAAGCAATGTAACTGAGTTCATTAAATTCATAGATTCTAGAAAAGCAGTTTCCTTTTATTGTCATGAGATAGAATCTATGTGACATTGTCTTATCTTATCTAAGCTTTCTCTTTATTGGAAGAGATTTGTTCTGGGTTTTTTCTCATTAAACATTGATTTGTGTATTGTGCAGCCATTGCTACTGTTGTGACTGTCGCTGAGATATTGAAGAACAATGGATTTGCTGTTGAAAAGAGTAAGTTCTTCTTAATTTTGAATGAGCTAATGTTAACAGATGAGATTTGAAAGATTCAGTGACTAAGTTTGGCTAATCTGGAAATTTCTTCGTCTTACAGAGATCATGACCTCGACTGTGGATATCAAGGATGATTCAAGGGGTCGTCCTGTGCAGAAGGCCAAGGTATCTTTTTGAAGAATATCAATTTCAACTTCACAAATTTATTCAAGAAATTACTTAGGCTGTGGGAATTTGAAGCTTCATTCTATGAATTTTTTTTGTTCTGTGAAATTGAAAGTGCTACATTGTGAGATAAATTTGTGGTTTTAAAACTTTGTAGATCGAGATCACACTTGGAAAGTCTGAGAAGTTTGATGAACTAATGGCTGCAGCCAATGAAGAGAAGGAGGCAGCAGAAGCTCAAGAGCAGAACTAAATTGTTTTTTAAAAGCTTTTTTGGTTCAGTGATTTTATTATAATCTTCGTTTCCCTATCTCTCTGCTTAATTAAGAAGACACTTTTATTTGTTTTATTTCGTTAATTTTTGGTTCACATCTAAAAATGCTTTCTTGGATTTTGTTCTCTGTACCTGTGAACAATTTTTTCTATATGAGGATCGTAGGAAGTAAAAAGAATATGACTTCGTTGCATAGCATATTCGAGACCTTAATCCAGGGCCATGTTTTAAAATTAATTTATTTCTCTTGGGATAATTTTTAATTTGTCAAATCCAGTCCATTGAAAATGTTAGTGGTGCATTTATAAACAAAGTGGGATGTGGTTTTAAGGATGACAGATAATTATCTATTGGGATGACATAACAAATGCTAACCACATGATCACCATTATCTAGATATAGATATGACATGATGGGGTTTGTGGTTATGATCTGTTATTACTTGCTAACTAATCACTCTTGTTCAAGTTCTAAGCACCAAAAAGACTTTAACAACGTATATTCAAGTTCAATAAGATTTGACCACAATAAAAGTTGTCAATTCTTGTTTCTTTTGTCAAAATCAAAAACAAAAATAAGTACATGATCAAACATATTTGGATCCATATGTGATATCACCGGTTGGTGCTATAATTTGTTTGATTCAAACTTAAAAATCTAAAGTACGTACCTAGAAACTACAACAAGTATTATAGTTCTTCAAACCAAAAAAAAAGTAAGAAAAAAGTATTATAGTTCAATAGGACTAAAACATTGTCAAATATGAAAACAAAACTAAGTTGTCAAAAAATATTCAACCCTTAATTCTCATTAGTAATTGCAGTATGGGATTCCATTGCATGGTGATAATAGCTTTTTTGACTTTTACTGTGTTTAATTATTATGTCTGAAGAAATTAGTCTAGGCTAATTGATTTTTGAGTGATTGGATTGTATGATAATGAACAAAACTGAAATTAAGAGAATAATAAAAAGATTGAGGATCCGAATGGTAACTGCGTTTTTCACTGCGAGAGAAGTGCGGTTCAAATAGTAACAAAAATACATAGATATATATGTATATGCAGATATTTTGACACTGTTATAGGTTTATAGCACTGTTGCGGTGCGGTTTTGTAATGCGGTATGGTTACCATTCGGAACCTGAAAAAGAAAATAATCATAGGATTATCTTAAACAAATGAATGAAAAATCACTCTTAATAAAAGAGAGAGAAAAACAAAATAGTTACTAAATTTCTAAAATCTAAATTTCATCTTGTCTAACTTATTTTTGAGTTTATTTTTAAGAATTAGTAATAGCAACAAAAAAAAAAATCAATAGTTGGCTAAACAAAAAAAATAATTAAAAATCAATAATTGGCATTTGGCACTTAGCATGCAAATACGTTAATGAGGGGGGCAACGTCGCAACGGTGTTTGAAAGCAGCCTCTGCTGATTAAGAGTGTTTGTTTAGTTAGCCAATCGTTTTATCTCTTAATACTAAACACACACACACACACAAAAACAAAAACTTTACTAACCTCTCTCGTGTGATGAAAATGTTACTGTTTTGGTTGGTTCTTTTTCTCTATAGTAGACATAACTATTAGAAAAAATATACAAATTTTGCATATCAAATGTCAAAACTTTATATATGTAATTACTTGTGTAACAATATCCAAAGCTATCCGAAGTTATGAAGACAAGTGTACACTTTTATCAGAAGAGGAAAAAGAAAAGGCTACTCTCTGGTCCAAAGTAAAGGTATATATATTGATTGAAATAACAAAGTTTTATATTCATTAGGAGTGATCATTCTTAAAAATTATCCAACCGATCTTATTATAAAAACTTTAAATGATTGAAAATGATTTTTGAGTTAGGAGGTTGCTCCAAAAATTCTTTGCTTCCATCATTCTCTAATCTGTCGGTCCACATCCTTAAAATTGATTCCCACGAAAAATGCAAATTAACAAGTGAGTAGTAAGTATTGTATGTTCTATGGTACGGTACTAATAAGTGCTCAATTATATAAGGTCGGTCTCGGTCACAAGAAATGTCTAAATTTTGGTTTGTTCCGGTTAAAATGTGGTTAAATACCCTCTTGGCCACCTCTATTAATGTGCATATATAAAGGCAAAGAAGATCTTTGACCAATACAAGTAAAGAAGAAGGAAGGAAGAAGAAGTGAAAGAAAGAAGAAGAAGAAGAGTCCAAATGCACCAATCACCTCGTGACTAAACTTCATCTTCATCTTCCTCTCTCTCTCCGTCATCTTCACGGCACACCAATACTCACACAAAAAAAAGAAGAAGAAGAAAAAAGCTTACCCTTCTCTCTCTGTTACGTTTACTCAAGTCTTCAGTCTCCTTTTTTAAGTTTTAACTCTCAAGCCTCTTCCTCTCCTTTTTCTCAATCGTCTCTCCCTACGGTTCTCTCTTCCAAGTTAGTTTACTTTCTGTTCTTGCTTCTTTCGATCTGTGTGCTTTTCTTCCCTGTAACGTTATTCTCAATCCTTCTAGCTTCAAAGCTTTTTTTTCTTTCTGGAAATTGTGATTCGCCTGTAACAGAGTTTAATTATTGGTTGATGATTCATTTAGAATTCTACTATTAATCGGTTACTCTGCTTAATTACATCGATTATGCGATCGTTTAAATATTCCTAATTGTGTCTAGTACTCACTTAATTTGTGCAAATCCTTTATAATGATTGATGATGTCACGGGAGACTGAATTTTTGATATTATTGCTAGATTTTCAAATTTATTATGCGGTGTTGCGTAAATATATTTATTTTATTAAATTGAAGTTTCTAGTAGTAAAACAAAACAAAAATCTTTTTTGTTTGTTTGTTTCCACCAACTTCTTCACATTATGTGGTTTTTGTTTGGATATCATTCATTACTGAACGCTGTTATGTTTGGTTTTATTTTGTCAGATCTGTTCTAGTAAACTGGTGTATATCAATGAGTTCCATTGTTCTGAGAGCCATATCCTAAGAACTTAAGTGAACACTGCTTGCTATGGCGGAGAGGAAACTGAACTTCAACGCTCCTCTTCTTTCAACAAGGCGGATGCAGAACACAACAGCAGTCTCTGTGCGTAGGAACAAGAGTAATAACTTCACTGATTATGTCTCCAAGACAAATGAATGTCCTTCCGTTTCAGTTCTTGTCCCTGAGATGATGGGTTTAGATCAAGTTACTGAACCTGTCTCTGTTCCTTTCACTTGGGAGCAAGCTCCTGGGAGATTAAGGGGCAATGACTTGAGACCACAAGTCTGTGAATTGACCCAAGAAGAAGAAGTCCTTAAACCATGTCTTCCACCGGGTAAAGCTATTGATGGAAACATGACAAGACTGCAGAGTTCAAAGGGTAAACAAGTTGAAGAACCAGAGGATGATGAAGATGATGTGTTTTCTGATGCTCGTGATACACTTTCTCCAAAAGACTCGTTTTCTTTTAACAACAGCATCATAAGTGGTGTGAGTGGATATAGTGGTGTTGAGGCCAAGAAACCACTAAAACTTTCTGATGATACTCAATCCCGGGATTTCATGATGAGTCGGTTTTTACCAGCTGCCAAAGCCATGACTGTGGAGCAGTCTCATTATGCTTCTAATCGCAAACCATCGAGTTTTATGCCTGAGCCAACGATTCAGGTAAGAGAGTTAGTACCGTGGGAGAAGCAGCAAACTCCTAATAGGTATGATGACGAGTCTATAGTCCCATCTTATTATTACCACCAAGACATTGATGATGAAGAAAGCATGGTGGATGAGGAAGTAGCTTCTGAGTATGCCTATCTTTCAAAGAGAGGTTGTGGGATGTTGCCACAATTGTGCTTTAAAGAGTCTCTAAGCATGTTGAATACAGTACCTGGTTTTAAAGCCAAACACAACTCTCCAGTAACATCCCCAAGCCATGATCTAGTGAAGTCAAGCAAGGTTTCTCAGCTTAAATCTCGATTCCAATCTGTAAAAAAGGTTCCACTCTTGTCCTTTGAACTCCTATTAGTCCCTTATAGATACTATTAGACAGTCACTGACTTTTAGCTCTTTTACATTTTTCCAGCTGGCTCTTGATTCAGTTTCTAAGCACAAATTGAGTGGTAAAGTTCAGTCACCGGTTCATCAAAGCATTGGGAAGAAGTTCAACTCTGAATCAAACTTGCTTTCTGCTGCAAACAGGTCTTCATCTCCTTACAGACACACTCGGTGTATGTCACCTTTCCGCAGTACAGGCAACAGTTCTCCCTTCCACCCTGTGGGTTTCCCCGAGACTCGTAAAGAAACCGAGAACCTAAGAGCTAACAGGCTGAGTAAGCATACTAGAAACATAAGCATGTCTCAGGAGTTACTCTATCAAAAAAGCAATGATTCCACCAGCTCACTCTTGGAGAAGACAGTATATGTCGACACAGAGAATAATCCCATGACTGAAGATCAGCGTAACTCAAATGTCATGATCTTTCCAGAAGAAGCAGACATGGAAAGAAAGAAACAAGACGGCAATCCTGGCCTTGAAGCTTTTGAAGATATAAGTATTAGAAGAAGTGGTGAAATGGTGAAGGGAGATGAGTTAGAAAAGACCAATAGTGGTTCAGATTGGTCTCTCCTTGCACCACCATCGCCTAAAAAGCCTTCTGAATCTTGGCTTTGTCATAATCTGCCTTCAGTAGCCTCTCAGATCCCTTCACGTAGATATTCATTCAACCTCCAAAAGCAGGATCTTACAGAAAACTACAGAGATGTTACCAAGTGGGAAACTATTGTTAAGACTTCCTATATGCACAGAGATCATATGCGGTATTCCGAAGTAAGCATCTCTCATTTTCACATATAGAATCTGCTTAAGAAAGAATCAGCTACCCTTATTTTGTATTTACTTACTTCATTCTATTGCAGGAACTGATTGCTCATACATCTCATCAATCCAAAACTTGGGCTTGAAGCTTCTCAATACATGGCTTCCCCTGGACATCAGGTTTACATATACGGTTCAGTTCTATTAGCACTAGTGTGATTGGTTTATGAACCTTATCAAATATACTACTCTTGACTGATTTACATGTGCAGCTTCAATATTTGTGATTTTACCTAATATATGAACCTGAGTTCTTGGTAAAAATGCTCTAACTGATTCAGATTAAAAGCTTCTCTTACTACCCTAAATTTATGTTCACCCTCTTGAGTTTTCATTTTATCAACTATCTAGTTTTTATTCCATTGAGGTATTTTCATTTGCGCATCTTCTGAAAAATGCCACAGAGAGTACTATAGAACTCTATTTAGCCAAATAGTAAAGCTTAGGATGAAGAAAACAGTTAACTAAGGGAAGGCTGAGACTGAGATACAATTTCCATTAACTTCATCTCTTGCTTTACATAAATATACAAACTATATCATGAGCAATCAACCAAAAAAACTGGCTCTAGGACCAGCAAAAATCGACTAAATTGCCTGATATCTCACTCAACTTTTGCTTCTTTTCTTCTCTCCCCTTTCTATCACTCACATTACAATAGCACTTATATATACACAGAGACACACATCACTAGGAAATTAGGGAGATCACAAAATCGACGCCAATCTTGAATATCTCCATAATATCCCAGTTTACATAAACATAGAACAAGAATAACGAATAAATAATCAATAGTAACAAAAGAATGTAGTACAATCTTGTATATTCTTGTTCTCAGCCTTCCTTTTGTCTTACTATTAATTATCAGATGGCATATACAATGCTTCTTCTACTACAACTTCTCCGTGTTTTAGTTTCTCCAGCTCCGGTCTGAGTTCCTTGTTGCAAAACTCTTCATACTCTTCTCTGTCTCCGCCTTTCTTCTTCACCTCCACCACCACTAGAGATGAAGTCAGCTCAAATATCTCAGCCCCAATTGTCAAAGGCCCTTTTGCTCCTTCTCTGCATCCTTCTAATCTCAGACTCCATTCTTTCTTCCTCACTGTAAAGCTCACCACTTTCGCAATCTCTTCAAGCTTCGATATGATCTTTGAAACAGGAGCACCTGATATAAACCTCGTACCTTCTCCTCCCTCTTCCTCAAACAAACCAGACAGATCAAACCCGGAAGAGAAAGATATAATGTCAAACGCGTTTAAGCTCGCGGGTCTTGGCATTGACCCTATCCCCATACGCTTCACATCAAACTCTGCATCGCTCTCTGAAACTGTCGAAGACCTGCCAGATGATGATGCCTCTTCCTCCTCATCTTCATCTTCCCTACACAATTTATCATCTTCAATATAGAATTTGATATGTTTGAAACCTTTCTTGAACCATCTGTTCTTCATGATCTCGGGTATAGTAATCCGAGTATCCGGATTCGTATCAAGAAGCCGAGTCAACAACCGAACAAGATCAGATGAAAACCAACGAGGACACCGGAACTCTCCTTTGTAAATCTTCTTGTACATAACCATTATGTTCTTGTCGTAGAAAGGAATGTGACCAGCCATCAACACGAACAAGATCACTCCACAAGACCAAACATCAGCTTTGGCTGCGTCATACCCTTTTCGAGTCAAAACCTCGGGTGCAATATAGGCTGGAGTCCCGCAAAACGTGTGGCAGAGCCCGTCCTGCCGAAGCTGCTCTGCCACCGCACTGAGACCAAAGTCAGAGACTTTAAGGTTCCCTTTGTCGTCTAAAAGAAGATTCTCCGGCTTAAGGTCACGGTGGTAAACACCGCGCCCGTGGCAGAACGAGACAGAGGAGATCAGCTGCTGGAAATATCTTCGAGCCGTTTCCTCAGGCAATCTACCTTTAGCCACCGCGTTGAATAACTCACCGCCTCGAACATACTCCATCACGAAGCAAATCTTTGTCTTCGTCGCCATAACCTCGAATAGGTGAACGATATAAGGGTGACGAACACGGCGGAGGATCGAGATTTCCCGTTTAATATGAGCAACCAAACCGCTCTTCATGATCTTCTCCTTGTCAATGACTTTAATGGCAACTTTATCTCCCGATTTTATATTTTGAGCTAAATAAACCTTAGCAAAGCTTCCGTGGCCGAGAAGCTTCCCTAGCTCGTACTTCCCCATGAGGATGTTGTTTCTCGGGCTCCTACGACTCCTCGGACTCTGTGGGCTGCTGTTACCATCTTTGTCTGTGCCCTGTATACCGATACGGCCAAGAAGATCCGCCACGTATCGTAGAGTATACGGTTTTGGCTGCGGTGTTGGTGGCGGTGGGGGCTCTGGGACGGCGGTGATGACCACCAGTGGTGGTGGTTTAGCCAAGGCTTGAGCCATCCGTGACCAAAGAAAGAAGTTTTGATTGGTTTGGGGTTTTGTATTATTAATTTGGGGTTTTGGTTGGTTGGTTGGTTAGTTTGTTTCTTCCGTTTGAGTCTCCTATCCTCCTTGCTTGTTTGGTTGGTTGGCCGAACGTGAAAACGACGAAAAAGAAACAGAAGGAAAAATTATAAAATAGGATTTGGTTGTTTTTGGACGGTTGTTGATGTTTGGCCTACCTAATTTTTGTCTTGTTTTATAACGGTTTTTGGTCTGAATTAGTATTACATATGCTTTGCTACAATTTGATATGGTCTGAATATAACTTATTGGAGTTTATCACTAATCCGTCTTTATATTTGCCAGCATATTTACACGTGTTTCTAATGAATTCTTGTACTATAAGATATCTAATAAAGCATCAATTTATATATATTCAAAATAAAGAGTTAACTAACTTAATTAGCACGCGATACACCAAGACAACAGTGTTTAAAAATTAATCTGCTATAATATTAAGTTTATTCAGCGAAATAAAGTTATTTACATAAAATATTGGAATGTTTGCAATTCGAAGAAAAAAAGTTATTTAAATCTTGTAATGGTGTCGACGTACGACTAGCAAATTAAATCAAGTTGATGATGATTTGAAACCATTGTTTCGAGCATGCATGAGGCAGGATAATAGAGAGAGCTTATAATCTCAGTAGTACCAAAAGGAATCTGATCGATCAGCAGATCATCATAGCCAATAGCCATCATACGACACACTGTCACGCTACTTTGCTCGGCTACACTTGACTTTAAGACATTTTTAACAACATCCCTACCTTTTTCTCAGCTTATCCCATCCTTTCGCACAATTTTTTAATTACCTATTTGTTGTGGTACAACCTAAAAATAACAATATGGATTAGAAATGTACGAAATGGTATTTGTGGGTAACGTGTTGCTGAGTTGGTGCTTACATAAGTTCGTGGACTTCACATTGCCGACCAAATCCAAATTAAATTCCATTCCTAACATAATATTAATATTTCCAAAGTTATATACCAAATCATCGAGGTCACGAATTGACGTCATGTACATTATCCAAATTTAGTTTTCTACTGTCTATATACTGTATTGTTCTTCGTTATCATGTTTTCTACATATATGAAATTTTCTTTACATTCAAATTCAGAGATCACTACTAACAAAAGTTTAGTTTTAACGAGTTAAAGGTAAGCTAAAGTGAAAATCATCTAGTCATTTAAGTTTTAAGCATATAGATGTTGATTTAGTATTAAAAATGACTAAGAAAAAGATGTTACATCAACAAAAAGAAAATGTTTGAAATAGACATGTGATTTCTAACAAAAGAAGGATTACCGAGTAAGTCTTGTTGATTAATTAGCTTATTATATATAGGTTGTTGCTATCATTTGAATATCTCAAAGTGGCTTATGTTTATACTTGCGGAAAAGAAAACACACTCCTTGAAGCTAATAAGTGTTTATTTATCAATGTAACCCTATCCATAAGCAAAAGTCACTACTAACTTTAAACCGACTCTTTTATAAACAATTTAAACGAAGATAGTTTCCTAGATGTGAAAAAAAAAAAAAATTCATTTAATATGATGTTGCATAATTGCATTTAAAGAAAAAACTGTATCATTTTTTATATACCGATATACTGTACGAAGAAGAAAATAATTCAGATGGACTCATTGTACTGCACATAATAAAGTTTACTTATTGGGCCTTAGTAAAAATAAACGACCCAACTCATAAAACGACGACATTATGAAAATATAGCATCGTTTTATTTGTAAAAACATCCCAATCAATAAAACTATGTCGTTTTTGAAACACATAACATCCCAACTGGGTTTCTAATTCGGTGGATCTTAAAGTTCGGGTCGCAATTCGATTAGGACACAATTTTGGAAGAACCCTAAAGTTCTCTTCTTCCCCCCAAATTTATACTCCATTCTTGCAATTGGGATTCGAACTCTGTTCACGATAGTCTCGAATTGATCTGAATAGCTTCATATGGCTCCGAAGAAGAAGTCTGAAGGAATCGCTTTACTCTCTGTTTACAGTGATGAGGATGACGAGGATATGGAAGACGCCGAGGAAGAGGAAGAAGAAGAGCAGAGAAATCAGGAAGAGAGTGGAAAAATAGTCGAAGAAGATCAGGTAGAAGAAGCGAATTATATGGATGAAGAGAGAGGAAGAGGAGGAGAAGACTCTAGAACGTCGGGGTTGTTAGATAGTGCTGGAGCTTCTAGTGCTCATGCGACGCCTCGTTCACTTGATAATGATGAATCACCGAGAGGTGATTGGAGTAATCGAATGATTGGTGAGTCCGATGGTGACAGAGCTGATGATGCTTCAGGGGAAAGTAGTGATACGTTATTGGATCAGTTTCTTCCGCCTCCACCGAGGGAGAAGTGCTCCGAGGAGCTGCAAGTAAGTTTCTTTTATGATGATTCATTGTTCTCATTTTGAAATTTTAGGTTTATGTTTTTGGGTTTGGGTCGATTTGCAATTGTTTTTTGGATTAGATTGAAATGGCTTTATAAGAACTCTTTAGTGTGTTATTTGGGATCTCTTTGTATTTTTAGTTGGAAGTAACATTCCTCTAAGCTGATTAGTTTGTGATCCAATTAAATCTCTGTGGAGCTGCTAGTAAGTTCCTTTTAGTGCTTTACTCTTCTAGTCTAGAAATTGAAGTTGATGGTTTTGAGTTTTGGGACGATCTGCAATTTATACTGAATCTTTGCTTGATGAGGTTTATAGACATGAACGTAGGCAAAAAGTAAAACTTTTTAGTGTATTCGTTGAGGTGACTTGGTATTTCTGTTAGAAATAGCAGTCCTCTAAGTTGATTAGTTTGCGATCAATTAGAACTTAGTCAGATACATATTTTAATGCTTTGCTTAACTAAGTTCTTATTAATGCTGCACTATTACAATCTTTAAAATTTAGGTTCATGTTTTTGGGTATTTGGGTTGATCTTCAATTTATACTAGACCATTGCTTGAAGAGGTTTGTAGACACGAATGTTAGAAAGATGTAGAACTCTTTAGTGTATTCTCTGAGGTCTCTTGGTACTACTGGTTGAAAATAGCAGTCCTCTAAGCTAATTAATTTGTCATTGAATTACAACTTGGTCTGATACATATTTTTGTATGGGTTTGCAGAGGAAAATAGATAAGTTTCTGAGCCTTAAAAAGATGGGGAAGAGTTTCAATGCAGAAGTGCGGAATAGAAAGGAATACAGGAATCCAGACTTCCTATTACATGCTGTAAGTTACCAAGACATTGATCAGACAGGTTCCTGTTTCAGTAAAGATGTATTCGACCCCAATGGATATGACCCAAGTGACTTCTGCGATGCAATAGGTAACTCCACTTTATAGTAGCTTCTTCCTTTTTTGTTCTCTTTTATAGTAAGATTAAGAAGAGCAAGCTGAATCTATTTCTTCTATTGTTCCTCTCCTTGAAGTCTCTTGTGTCATAAGAAGCATCTTTGATATATTTTGCTATAGTTTGATACTCAGTTCAGTATTATGCACTCATTATAACTTAGTATTCCACCATGTAAAATAGGGACAAGGGTCGCTAGTTATTTTGCCATATTCCTCGTCCTGCATATTTCATGATTTATAATAATCCTTAGTTATGTGTTAATTACAGAAGTTGACATGAGGCACGAGAGAGAAAGGAAGGAGCAAGAAAGCAAGAAGAACCAAAAGCTTGACTTCGTTTCTGCTGGTGCTCAACCTGTGGCGGTTTTTGTTGCACAAAAGCCTAACATCCCCATTCCAGGTGTGTAAAAATAAGTAGGTATCAGTTTGGTTTGTTATATATATCTCAGCTACAACTCTGCAAGATTTGATGGATTTTTGGAATTGGGAATTTTTTTCAGGTATTCCAGCTTTGGTTACTAGTGGATTGCCTTCTGTACCAACTGAAATCGCTGCTCGTGATGGTAGACCGAACAAGAAATCCAAATGGGATAAGGTTTGACTTTGTTATCAGATCAAATATCTAGAATGAGACTGATGAATCCGGCATACTTAGTTCTTTGCTTATTTCATTTATGTGTTTATGATAATCAGGTTGATGGGGACGTAAAGAATCCTCCTCTAGCAGCTGGGACTCAGGATTCCCGCTCTAATGCATCTCTTGTATCTGCTGGAAGTGCTGGCTCTGGATACGCAGCTTTTGCGTAAGTTGTACTTTCTATAGTTCAATTCATAAATTTATAGAATCTTTAGCTTCTCCTCAGTGGATAAGTCCGAGTTGATCATTTGATAGTTAATCAAAGTAATGTTTTTAACTTTTTATATAACCATACAGGCAACAACGGAGACGAGAGGTGGAAGGACGGAGATCTTCCGAGAGGAAATTGGAGAGAAGAAGTTAAGACATAGCCAAGACTGTTATATGTTGTGATTTTTGTACCAAGAAAGTCTAAAGAGGTTCTAGTTCAATGTTTCATAGCGAGTACAAACTTAGAATCAATGATATACAGTGCCTTCATTCTTTTTTGTACTAACGGAAAATTTCAGACCAACACTATTGTTTTAGTTTCATGGATCAAAATTTACACATACACTCAGGACATCTCGGCTGTCTATAAATGCTGCGTCCGTAAGGTCTAAGACGAAACTTTTGACCTTCCTCTACCATTTTCCTCACACGATCTTCGAAGATCTTCCACTTAATTGTTTCACTGTCTGATAAGATTGCAGCAAGCCTCTTCTTGTTAGGCCTCAATGTTGGCGCCTGACCATTGCCATAGTATGTTCTAAATCCAGACACTAAGGAAGATAGTTGACTCCCAGAATCAGTCATTGCAAACACATCTGATGCTGCACAAGCTATGAAATCCAGAGCAGCTAGCTGCAAAACAGATCCAAAACATTGAATAAGTTCGGGCAGAACAGAGAAAGTTGGGAAAAAGTAAGTTTAAGATTGTTTAAAACTTTTACCTGAGAAGAGAAGTTCTTAAATGGCGCGAGTTCTTGAGGTGTAAGGAGAGTTTCTTTGGTCACGATATTCGGGTATAGTCTTGTCAAAGGAAGCATCCGAGAAGAGCCTCCATAGATTTGAGAACCAGCCAAGTATATATATGTTCCTTTTTTGAATCCAAGACCAGCAAGAACTAAAGTTGCTTCCTCTGGTGTTAATGGACACTTACCTGTTTTTCTCAACTCTTCTGGAGACACTGACCTTAAAAATAAGAAACAAAACTTGATTCGGTTAAAAGAACATTGAATAGGGAAAATGAAGAGTTGTTCTTTGTATTGTTTCTTACTTGGATTTCTTCAAACGTTTGAGTAGAAGAGGGAAATGATCTTCTCGGTATGCCTGAAGCTCTTTATGTTCGGTTTCTCCTCCTCCAAAATCGCAGAGAGAGTAAGCAACCATGTCTTCCTCAAACCTTAAATGTAAAGCGAGATACTTTAATGGGTTTTCTTCTCCTTTGACAGTATTTTTTGCCTTGGATTCATTAAACAATGTTTCTTCCAATCTGCTATGTGATGTTTTGAATCTTCTTATCCGTTTCACCAATAGAGATCCTGCTTCTTGAATCTTGGGTGCAAATTTCAGCGCGTGAAAGTTGCATTTACATCTTAATCTCTAAGAACCAAGAAATAAAACATATCATTTCTAAGAACCAAATTGAGTACTCTAATTATGTGCATCATCTTATATATCTGTACCTGAACATCAAATGGCAATGGATCAAATCCGAGGCGATTCCCGTATCCAAAAAGATGGACCATTCCATACCTCTTTAACAATGGAAGAACGTGCTCAATGTAATCGACTGGCTTTGCCTCTTTTACAAGCTCTGTATCAGTAACCTATGAAGAAATAAACAGACATTATGATTTTGCAACTCCAATACATTAAACTGGAGAAGACTAAGAGAGAATGCAAAAACATACCAAGCTAAGATTCTTGTTATCAGTAGATTTTAGATGTTGAGGAAGATCCTTCACTATATTCACATCATCTTTCAAATACTCGATAAAACTATCTTCTTGGTATATATCACCAAATTGGCTGCAATGTACTCAAAATCAAGTAATCAGCAAGAAAAGTCTTAATATGAGTTTTGAAGTCTTGATGAGTTTGAGATACCTAGGATCTTTCCATACATTGCTGTAAAGAAACCGAGGAAGAACAAGTGTCGCGTTGAGCAGGGCAGCAACTGCAACAGCATTACAGATCTGCAAGAAACTAACACAATCACTAATATATACATACTTTCTTGATGAATCAAAAATCTAATTATTAGTTTGGTAATATACTTACAGCCACACGCTGTTGATTAAGGCCACCATTTGCACTAACCATGATGTAACCATTGCTTAATTCTCTAGACCTCTCTAATGCCACAGGTGCTTTGTTATTATCAGCACAAGGCTTCCACTGTGATGACTTTGAAGATCTTTCCTCCCGGAAATTTGGTGCATCGGGTTTGAACTCATTCTTGTAACACAAATGGAAAACAAGATTAATAAAGATTCAAACACATATATAACAAATCTAATATTTCACATTTTCACTAACCTTTGCAAGAGACTCCGAAGCTAAGTTTAGAAGATGGCTATACATTTGCACTGGTGAGGAAGCATCTTGAGCTCCATCATTCTTTGTTTACAAACACGCAAAAGGGAATACAACCCGATAAGAAGCAATAACAATTAATGGAGGTTGTATAAAGAAGATAAATTGTTTTTCAAACCTTATGCAGAGTGACATTGCTTAACCTTGAAATGTCTTGCACAGCAGGGGCACTACTATCTGAACGAAAGATCGAAACCATGATTGAATCGATACAGAAAATGAAACCGGTGACTGAGATCATCAGAACTATAGACTTGAAGTTCCTACGAAGCCATGAATGTTGCTTCTTCCAAGAGTAACTAAACTTGTTGCTACTTCCACTGCTTTGATCATCATGTTTAGATCCTTGAGCCTTTGAAACTTCACTTCCATAAATTCTTCTACCAAGTAAGAGATCATTTCCAGATAAAGAATCCAAACTTCTCCTCCCAAATTTCTCTTCTTTCTCTACGGTTTCAGGTCGAGGACTTCTTGGTGTTCCTTGTTTCCCCATTAATCTACACGATCTCTCTTCTCTCAGCTCATATACTATTAGGGAAATGCAAAAATTAATCAAGAACTCTCTCGATGTAAGGGAACCAATTAAGGATTTATTGAGCCAAACAATAAAATATAACAATTGGTGGAAAAAAAGTGTGGAGAAATCCAGACAGATCAATTTAATTCTAAGTGAAGCTAACATAGTTGTTGAGGAATCTCAGTTTTTTTTTTTTTAATTTGTGGGAAGAGTAAAACGCAAGGCAAACAAAAAAAAAAGGTTGAATAAAAAAAGAGAAGAGCCACGACATAAAACCTTAAAGAAGAAGATTGGGTAATGGAGAGAGGTACTTGGCAACAAATCACACCAGAACAGATAGCTTCTGTTCTTCTGCTTTGTCGTTCGTCGATCTCCAGGACCGAACCAGAATCTTCTATCCTTTTATTTAAGCGTGTGTTTGAAATTGTGTTAAAATAAAAATACCTAGATCATATAAATCTGTCAGGAATCTCAAGAAAATTACTACCCTTCTATAATTATAATTATATTATGCATGTTTTTTACATCCATATTTTTCAAGTAATTTACATCAACTGAATTAGTTTCAAACTTTGTTAATGTATTCTTTTATCATTATGATGAATTTCTCTAATTTTTTAAAAAACAAAGTATTCCTTTTTCTTGTTAATTAATAGTTTCATGCTTATTTTTGATAAATTATCAAAAAGGAATAAGACAGAAAAACTGTTACTTTTACATGTTTTTAAATAAATAATTCTGTATATTTTATGTGTATTTAATAAGTGATACATCAGTTTCTTATATAAGTAATGAAGAATTAATGCATGATTTAACGTTTTTAACTGAAAAAACTTTGATAAATAAGACATGGACCTTGGAAATCTGGAATGACTTGTGACGCAAACTTGTTATCTAAATGTTTATATAAAAATGTTAGATGACCACAACAATCAACAATCCGTTGTAGTCTAGCTGGTCAGGATACTCGGCTCTCACCCGAGAGACCCGGGTTCGAGTCCCGGCAACGGAGCTTTTTTTTTTCTTTTTTCTTAATCTCCTTTTTTGGTAGATAGCGTAGAATTAAATCAAGGTTCTTTCGAAAGAAGGTGTAACGAGAAGTTAGGTACATATGTCATGTCTATTACAGAGTGTGGAAACTATATTTTAGAGGAAGCTTGGTGATATGATTTAGAAATCCGATGGTCGAGTTTTCAGCTCACTGTTAGACTACTCTGCTCAAGTTCACTCATTTTAAGCTTTTACATTCACAAGAGAAAGACAATAGTAATATATATAAAATAATAATAAACAAAATTGGTTCTTTATTTGAGATTAGAAGCTACAGAACGAGCCCACCATTTTAGACTCTCCTTCATGTTGTTCTCACCACATGACTTAGCCATTGTAAAATCAATCACCATTGAAGCTTCATCTGTTCTACCACTCCATTTACTACGGTAAAAGTCCCAAGTCTTCGACAGATATGGTCTCCGAACCGACGACTCCTCTGTTCTTTTCTGTTCTTCCCGGGAGAGAAATGTCCGCAACCCGGGAAGAATCTCCGGTAACTCCGAGTTCAAGTCTTCTTCGGTGAAAACAAAACCTAAATCCATAAACCCTTTTGTCTCCTCGGCTTCTAAATCAGACACGCTCTCTCTTTTCTCACGCCATCTTCTTCTTCCTGTGCTCCTCCGTGAGCCTCCTCTGGTTTTCGAGGTTAGATCATAGGAGCTTATCGATGTTTCATCCATCCCCCAAGAAAAAAGAAAGCTCCAGAAACTTAGTGTGTGATTGTATTGATTGTATGTGTTGTGTGTGAGAGAGAGAGATCGAGATATATAGTATGTAACTGTAAATAAACAGGTATTGACGTATCACGTATAGAATTACGTCATACGTGTGCTCGTTTTCGTTTCACGTTTTTCATTTGGGTACCAAACTATTTTCTATGAAAATCGTAACTGCCCAATATAAACTCAAAGTCATGTTCACATTACACGTTTATTTAATTTGCACGTAGAGGAAGCCAAACTTTAGGTGGAATAGTAAACCGATACACCCTGATTACTGATTAGTATAGTAGTAACTTACTAAAATAAACAATATTCGAAGCTGGACCTACTACAGGCTAACACGTGAGTCATGACGCTACTCACGCGGTCTCAGGATATACGCTGTGTTAGTCAATGAGTCAAGAAGCTAATAAGTTCTTACTCAATTTTTGAGAAAATACTCTTAACGGTATGAGTCATATATACAGAAATGTTACACTTTTCATAGGATAACAAATTATTCACATGCACGAAAGTAATATATACAATATAAAGTTTACAGATCATACGAAATCCCCCAAATGCTACTCAGTCGACCTTGGATTTTAACAGTAGTTATAAAATTTGATGGTATATTATTTTTCCTCCAAGGAGCTAGCATGCTATTGCTTTTATTAAGATCATTCTTAAATTCTTAATTTATGATATGATGTGTTAATCCAGATCTTATACTAATAACAATACTTAAACTAAATTTTTCTAATTAAAAAGGCTACATTGGATACAACATCTACGATGATCAACTCATATATGCGATAGACCAATAGTAATTAAATGTTTTTTTTGCCCTCATATATATATCCTTACCTTTGTCTTGTGGTCGTGCAAGCTTGAAGTTGCTTTGCATGGAATGAATTGCGGGGCAAATCTCCTTTGGCAGTAAAGCATTTTTCATACATAAAATTATGCACTCATACTACAGATGATATAAGATGTATAGTAAATTTACTATCTGCCAATGGAGTATTCGCCCTGTAATCCGACCATGCATAATCTTTTGTTTCTTTTACAACCATCGAACTTCTCTGCACTTCTTTTTCATCTTATTATTTTATTTTGAGTAATAATTAAATTTTGACAATAGCAAAGCTATATATAGAGGGAGTGTGTTATTAAATTTCATGCATATTTCTCTTATTTATTAGCATATTCGGAGGCACATCCTATGTTTCATAGAGCATATGTATGTATGCAGTATCCAAAAGGCAACTGGGCCGTATCCTTGTCTCCCAACTCCAACTCTGACTTGGAGCTTACCTCAATTTATATATTCTTATTGGAATAACTATAAAAACTATAGGTATTTGAAGCCGATCCTACATATATGATATATATGCAACTTTTTCTCTGTGGTAAATATGTGTTAGCAATACGTCACTATTATCTTAGATACGATTTTTTGTTGTTCTTAACCGTCTTTACATATGACAGATTAGCAACCACAAGGAACAATCATATATGTTCTTTTGAGAAACGTTCAAAACATTATGATTTATGGGCATTTAGTAGCTAAAAGATGTTGGAAATATATTCGGTCACGCTTAATAAATATATTTATTAACGTAATGGACGACTGTTACAAATGGTAAATGTACGAGTATATATGTTCTTTGGTGTATAGTTGGATATACTGAAGAATGTGCTACACGTATCAACCGCTGAGAACTTTATATATTGTGTCATTGTTCAGTGGAAATCTCAGAATCTTAAAAACCGATACAAGAATAGGATACAAAGCATGTCATTCTATTATAAGTTGTACTTTTTACTTTATTTTTTGTAAGAAAAAAAAAACAAGCTAAATGATAGGATCTTCAAAGTAATGACTATATATTTTAAAAAGATTCCAAATTTGGTCCTTTTCAAAGTTGATTGACTTTATCGAGTGGCATCATATATACTTTAAAGTGTGTATAATATCGCAAATTTAATTTGTAGACTAAATTACAATTTCGAGCTTCTACATTTTGTGCATATATACGCAATGAAACTACAAGAACATTCCCACGGATCTACCATTTCAAGAATCAATTTCTATTTTCGATGAAATTATTATTGACCACCTTGTTCTCTTATTATACTCCACATTGTGCATTCCTTTAGTTTCACCATTCTTGATATAGAACCCTCAAACAAGTGATCTCAATTCTCAAATACATTAATTTATTCTCAAATACATTAATTTGTAAAATTCACAACCATGTCAATTAGTCTTCCAAATCGTCCAAATAAGTAAAATAATTAGGTTGAGTTTTTTAATTGAACAAAAGGTTTTGAGAATAGATATGTAATATATACATATTATAGAACTTAAATGTTTCTAAATCCATAGTTACTAGCTGACGAAATAAACAATGGTTTCACACACAAGGTCTAGCACATGCTATGTGATACACATCGTATTGGTACGTACATAGACTCCTTTCATTAGGTTTAATTAAAACTAAATACTGATCAGTATTGTGAGATGAAATCTTTCACTTATCATCTTTTTATTTCTATGTGTGCATATATACAGCATATAAAAGGTATGCCAAGAATTCGAATAAACCAAGGAAAAAGTGGTAGGCTGCTTTTACTTTAGAGATGTTTGACTATAAAATTGTGAGAAGAATAATTGTTCGGACATGAGGATCATTCGCGGGATAAAACTTCTGTCTTATTTACAATACAGTAGCATTGTACCATGGAATATGCTTGTTTCTAGGATTGTATAAATACAAACATCGAATTTCCAGGTTACAATTGTGGAGAGATGCGATATATCAAAGGTGAAAATGCATTACAGGGCAAGATCTCTATTGGCAGTAAAACATTACTTTGATCTTTGCATGTCTTTTATGCATTGCTTTGTACTGAGTTCTCTGCCAAAGGAGATTTGCCCGGTAATTCTTCTGCGCCAATAGTTCTTTGTAGTGAGTTATCCATTTTTTTGTTTTCTTGCAGGCTTTAATTGGAATGATCATGCTCATGCATAGAGGTGTGAAGATCATTTCTAAAGGTGAGACACATCTTATAAAGTACAGTATTGGCTAAAGTTGTACTATACACGTCTTTGTTCTCAAAATCTTCGGATTTGTTGCTCATATATCCCTTGGTTGATCTGTGCTGTATATGCTATTTAGCTGTCAATGAAGGATGGTAGTATTAAACTCTGAATCTACGGTTTACATCCATATGTGATTAAAGTTGTCTGAATAATGTGATTTTTTTTTGTTAGTCATGTGTTGTTATACGTTTACTTTTACCTGTCAATTAATTAAGCATGATAGTCTTCTTTTGTGAAATATAAAAGATAAGATTGGAAAAAGAAAAATGGGTTAGTATTTGAGACACAAAGATACATTAAATAAGATTATGTCTCATTTTTGAGACTGGAAGCTACAGAACGAGCCCACAATTTAAGGCTATCTTTCATGTCAATTTCACCACCTACCTTAGCCATTCTAAAATCTATAACCGTTGAATCTTTCTCTATAAGTCTACTACATTTATCATCGTAAAAGTCCCATGCCTCCGACAAATATGGTCTCGGCAACACGGACGGCTCTTTCTCACGATACTCGTCCGGGCAGAGAAATGCCCGCAATCCTGGAAGAATCTTCGGCAACTCCGAGTTTAAGTCGTCTTTTGTAAAAACAAAACCTAAATCCATAAAACCTTTTATTTCCTCAGCTTCTAAATCAGACACACACTCTCTATTGTCACTTATTCTTCTTCTTCTTCCGCCTCCTTTGCTCGTCTGTGATCCTCCTCTACTAGTTCTCGAGGTTAGATCATCGGACCTTATCGATGCTTCTTCACCAATCCGTTTCCAAGGCTTGCATACATTTCCTTCGATTTTTGCATCTTTGTGTTGTTTAGAATTATCTTTTGAGGTCTCGCTTATTTCCATCTTTTGTAATTGTGAGAGAGAGAGATAAAATAAAAAAACCTACATAAATATATAGATATTGATGTATCATGTATCTTACGTGTGCTTGTACTATAAATTCACATAATTCAATTTGTGTCACGTTTTTTTTTTATTTGGGTCTCAAACTATTTTATATGTCGTTAACTCGTCAAAGAAGAAATTAAATATTAGAAAAATAAGTAGTTGAGGACTTATTTAATTACACTACATATTTACACGTAGGGGAAGTACGTAGTCGTAGGCGTTTTAATAGATTACCCGGCCCGGATATAGAATAAAAGACATTAGTGCAAATTAGCTAATTAATGGTGACGCCTTTATTCACACGCTCTCTGGAGAAACACGTACGCCGTGTTAGTCGAAGAGCCAATGAGATCTTCTAGTCAACTAGCGAGGATAGAGAGAAACGACTTGAACTAAAAGTGATTGATATAATACAAAAACTACCTTTTTATGTAAAAAATTTGCTTGCATACGAGGTCAGCATCATAATTTTCAACCATATATGTTTAAAATTTTATACCAAAAAAGGTAGTTTACAAAAGATGATTTCATTTTTAAAAAAAAAATTGAGAAAGCAGAAGGAAGAATATATAGGAAAAATGAAAATGAAAAAAATAAAAATAGAATACCTCGTCTGTATATGTGTATATCGCTTCCCTAAACGATGCTATCTTCTTCGGTTATATTTACACAATTACACGTGTGATTCTCACGATTACTTGCTTCGTCGAATGTGATTTTTCACTTCAATGTAGTTGCCTCTTGCAAGGATTCTTCACCTAACATTCCTCAATGGCAGCATTGCTTCGAGCCAATATGGATCGTACCATGAGAAACTGAGCACTTTATTTTGTTTGCAAGTGAAAAGACTGTGGCTTTTGTGTTATATTTTGGATCATCTTATTCTAAGTGGGTAGTCTATGGTTGTCGTTTTTGTTAATATAATTCATCACATTAAACCAACAAAAAAAAAACTTGAAAAAACTACATTGGAAATAAAGTTTATGATCAATGCATGCAATACTAATTAATGCTTTTATGCACTCTCATACTATTATTTACCTTTGTCTTCTGATCGTGCAAGATGTTACATCTATATTGATGTTTTGTTTTGCATGGGATGAATCGCGGGGCAAATCTCCTTTGGCAGCAAGACATTTTTAATACAGGGTTTCACTTTTTCACCCATATTGATGTAGCAAAAACTTATCTGCCAATAGAGTATTTGCCCTGTAATTCAACCATGCATTAATTATCTTTTTATTTCCTTTCTTTCACAACCATCGACCTTCTGTACTTTTGTTTCATTTTTCTTTGTTTTGTTTTGAGTACTAATTAAATTTCTCAGGCCGTAGCAAAACTATATATAGGATAAGGTCATGCACATTTGTGTTATATATATATATTAGCATATTCGGTGGAACATCCTACGTTTTCATTTTTTTTCAAAGAGTATCTAACTCAGAACTTTGAGAGAGTGAGAGAGAGCTTCCTATACGCTAAGCTTACTTCACTAAAAAAATTAACAGGTATATGTAGGAAAACAATCTTTACGTACGTAATACATAATTTAGTTTTCTTTCGTAAAATGGGTTAGCTATATACGTCACACTATTAAATTTAGCTACGATATATTCTTGCTAATACGTCTCTAAGTTTATGACATCGACCAGCAACCACAACAACAATTACAGACGGATGACTATTTTCTTCTTCTTCTTTTTATTTTACCCGTTAGGCCGTTAAATTTAAAATACAAAGAAAATTTTTTCTTAAAAAATAAAAAAAAAATCATGATAAAAAAAAAGGAAATGCGATAGCGCATATTGTTTTATTTTGTTTTGTTTACACTTTGTTTTCTCAAATCTTTTATTTACCACTCAAATTAGCTAGTAACAACAAAGTCTTTTATTTTATTTTATTTTACTGTGTGCATATGCAGCATGAAATGTCATATTACATCTCCACAATGCGTCTGGGTTAGCAGGAGGATTCATGCAAATTAAGTTAAATATCATTTACTTTTATATGCATGTATAAATTTGTGTTAAACCGTATATATCAGTTAATTTTCTGGTGATCTTGTTAATAACGAGTATACTGATTGGAGGCTGGAGCGGTACAATATTATTGTGAAACGATGAGTAATATGTTAAGAGGTCAATTGTCATGTTATGTTAAAGGAATGAAATATTTTGTTCCACAATTGCTAATTTGGCTTTCAAAGTCGTTTTCTACAAGTGAGTCATATATTAAAAAAAAAACTAAACTTTCTTACATATACAGCAATCAAATAAAATAGCGGCATGGCCTCTAGAACTGCTAATGTGAATCGATCTTTAACAAACTTAATATTCTTTAACGTAATGGACGATGGTTACAATTACAATTGATATTTGTACGAGTATATGGATTTTTGTTGGATATACTTAAAGACTATGCTGTACGTAACTTAACGCTGAGAACTTTTTGCATTTGCATGTCATTGTACAAGCAAACTCTAGCTAAGATCTTAAAAGGTGTCCAAAAAAAAAGGTGTTACAAGATCGAATAAGATACAAAATATGTTTTTTTAGTATAATATACTTAAATTTTTATTGTGTAGACAAATTAACTTAAAAGAGAGGATCTCCAAAGTAATGACTATATTTATAAAGTCGCCTACTTTATTCATATACTGCAAAACTCGAACTTTTGGTCTTTTTAAAAAGTTGATTGACTTTATCGAATGGCATATATATGTATATAATACTGTAATTATGTAGAGTAAGTTACAGTTTCGAGCTTTTGCATTTTATGCGTCTTCAGGTGGAAGCTTGATCAAATTACAAGAACATTCCCACGGATCTTCCATTTCAAGAATCTTTTTATACAACTAATTATTCACCACACCTTTCTAACTTATTTCACGTTAAGCATTAAGCAAGTGGTCTCAAACACATTTTATCAAAGTCACGACCATCTCAATTAGTGGACTTAAACATGGTCGAAACCCTTTCAAATCAACCAATTAGATGAATAATTGGGTTAAATTAAGACGAAAGGACTTTACATGTATATAATACCATGTAATATACATAACTAAAAAACCATATGGTACGGTTATCCGCAAGGTCTAGACCATACAAATGTAATACATTCGTTTTGATCATTATTTTTCTTTTATAAAATGGCTCTTTATGTTAAATTTAGAGATTGAGTTTCGTATAATGAAATAACATATGTACGATCGTTTTACTTTGTTGTGCGCACATGGAAGATGTAAAGAATGATTTGAATACTGTAAAAAAGGAAAAAATGGTTGGCTGATCCTCTATTTAAGAATATTTCTGACCATAAAACTTGTGGTATGAAAGATTATTCCTTAGAAATAATGAGAAGACAGATCAGTGTCACTTGTCAGAATAAAATCCTCAGTCTTATTATTTACAATGCACTTATGCTGTAGCATTTTTTTTTTAAAGTTGTGCAGTAGCATTGTACCGCGGAATATGCTTCTTTCCAAGATTGTATAAATACAAACATCAAATTTACAAGCTAAAATTGTGAACAAGTTAGGATGGATCAAAGGTGGAAATGCATTACAGGGTAAGATCTCTATTGGCAGGAAACCATTACTTTGATCTTTGCAGCTCTTTTTGCATTGCTTTGAAGTGAGTTCTCTGCCAAAGGAGATTTTCCCGGTAATTTTTCTGCACCAATATCTAAAAAAGTTTCATGTGAAGAATTTTTTATTGTTTTCATTTTCGGATATTGGTTGATGTTCATGCTTGGAGGTGTGGGGAAGGTGAGGCTTAGCTTGTTCAACAAACATAAAATGGTTAGATACGTAAAAAACAATAGTTTATTGATTCGTATACTAACTTAAATCTGTTTTGTTGTATCATCGTATGCAAGGTTTAGTATAAAAGTTACAAATGGTGAAATCAACGACATCTGCACACACAAAGGAATCAATAAATCATTTTGCTCTCAATTCCTGAAATCATCGGCTGAAATGACAACATTGGATCATTCTGGTGTCACTAAAAATTTGATCAATTATAATTCTCGAAAAACCTCAGATATGCTGAAGCAGTTCCAGTCACTCAACAGCACAAGCAGTGTAAATTCTAGGGGTCGCTATGGGATGTGCTCAGATATTTTAGACCTTGCTATTGGTCATTATAATTCCGCTCTAAGATATTTGGCAACCAAGAACTATGACGATGACACCTTAAAGTACGACGTTAGTATTACGATTAAAATGGCGAGTGACTGTGGATGGGAGCTGTCAACTATCGCCAAGCCTAATCCACAGCTTGTAAAAGGGGTTTCTGTTCTTGAAAATGTATCTTCCATTGCTCTTGTGCTTGTGGAATGTTTTCTAAGAAAAGATAAAAAGTTATGTTATTAATCAATACCCAAATCTATAATAATAATACTACTAATAATAATAATGTTGTTTGGTATGGTGTTGTCCTTACCGATTCACGTTGATATTTAAATGCTTTTGGAATGTTATGTCGATGCTACGAAAAATCCAAACCCACCATATCAGCACACCATATATATATCATGAAAAATCTGGTTTAATAGATCGGATCGAACCGACATTTCTAATAAGAATTTCGAATTAGGCTTCTCCAGAATACCAAAAGACTTCGGTTTTATGGAAGTAATAGAAAGTACTTTACTGAAGAACCTGATATTCGAATGAATTTTGAGGGAGGCTATAAGGAAGTACAAGGAAGAGAAGGCACACTACGTTATGATTCTCTGTTAGCATTTTACATTTGTAGATATGATCACCTTACGTTCGTACACTGGTGTGCTTTGTGAAATAAACTGATATCCGAGATCATTAAGCTTATGGTGGCTGGCCTAAAGCACACTTCTTATATATATGTGTTTGTCATATCATATAAACAAACTACTTCTTCGAGATATCCCACGAGTAGTTAATATACATGTCGATAAATTTGTGAAATGTGTAAGAGTGCGAAGTTTTTATTTTTTTCTACTGTAAATTTGTTGGTATCCAATTGGTTCTTTTTCAAAAAGAATTATTTCCAATAAATTAATATATAATATTTGAATGTAAAAAAAAAATAATAATAAACACACTACTTCTTCAAGAGAAATTGTATTTTGCACAAGAGTTATATTTATATTTATTAGCATTATGGTCTTCTAAGTTCTAACCCACTTTTCTTGTCTCTGATATATAGTGGTTTGTTTAGCTGTTTATTTCACATATCAGGGTGTCCCATTTGTTTGAGAGTTTATAAACATACGTGGATATGGTAAGTTCTCTATGTATATGGTAAATTCTCTATGTGTCTATTATCCAGTCTCAAGTAAATCCATTTTGTAAATCAGATCTAAAAGTCACGGATATACATAATCGTGGATATCGAGAAATATAAAATGCATCTATGAACGCTTTTTGTTTTTTTCCTTAACCAGTATCTAGTTATTTTTGTTCCTGGATGTTGGAATATTTTGGATCATAATCACAAATATGTGAGTATTAGTGGATTTGTTAATAATTAACAAAAAGTTAAACATCAACAAACACTTATATAATGTTAACCGAGTACAAACAAATGATTGAAACTAGATTAACTGTGTGATAAGATAACATAAAAAGAGACAAATGTAAAGTGATGAATTGAGACAAGACTGCCATCTTAACGTTAGTATTGTTTCCAAAAAGTGGGTTTAGTCTATTGGTCACCTCTTGAGCTTTCTCTTTACACTCAACGCTTTTCCATATCTATCCAATATCCATTTGTCCACATTTCCAATATGATAACACCAAACCTCTCGTGATAGATCTTTTCGTCGTATACAACCCGTCTTTGGGGTTGGTCGTTTGTTCTTTTTCTTTTCTACGTACTCAGTTTGGTTCCATCCATGAGTATTGGGTGTTTTTTCTTTTCTTAATTTATCAAAATCAGAATAATCCTCTATACTTGGAAGAACTTGAACCCTAATTGATATACACTCTAAGATTCTCCTCTTTTTCTCTACGTTGAGTAAATTTTTACTTCCTAATTTTGAACAAATACACTAAACTATAACCATCTGATTTTTAATATGATTTTACAAATAATTCTCTTGTCCGGTCGTCATACGTAGGAGAGTGATGACATACGCTCTGTCAAATAACAAAATGTTCTAAAAGAATATTTATACATATAAACCAAAATCACATTACATATATCAATACCTAGAATTGTTATGTGATAATGTAGACGTTACTATGTCACGCTTGCTTATAACAGGAAAGATAAGGATAGAGAATAAAACAGAGGAGATGGTAGTAAACGAAGCATGTGAAAGAGCCAACAGGAGCAGTCCCATGCTTACCAATACCAACTTAGTCTGCTGTCTTTCTCACGTACCTTTCGAAGCGAGACAAACGTAAAAGATACAAACCCGTGATTCCTCTTTATCTCTCTCTTCCTTCCTCTCTCGACAGATCTTCTCTTTTTATAATATACATTTTTTGGTATACGTACGTACGCTGCTAAATGCTGTGTATGTGTGTCGGTAAGATTTTTGTGGCTAATTCATAGGTATCTGTCTCCGACATCTGGAATTTTGCCTTTGTTTTATTCTCCTTTCGCGTTCATCGATGCATATGCTCAACTCTCTCTATAAAATATGAAGGAAATATTTTATGTTCAAAATTATACAAATCTTTTTGATTTATCGCGTTTATTGTCATGTGTGCAAGCAAGTGTTTTTAAACCCGTGCTAAAATTATGATTCTCTCAACTTCTTCCAAAAAAAAATTGCCTATAGGGTTTAATGAATATCCAATTTTATTGGTAAGATAGAAATTAATGTCTTCAGAATAATATAATTACCATCATCAAGATTATAATAATTTAATTATCTAGAATTGGAAATTAAGCCAAAACCAAATGATTTTAGTTGTATAGTTGCTAATTTACTAATTATGAATTTGAACGTAAAATCAAATTCTTAACACACAAAAAAAAAACAACTTCATATAAGGTTGGATCACTTGAATCGTCATTTTTTCTTTATTTTAAAGACTTTATAATCCGAAGAAAGTTTTCAGATCGGTCTAATTTAATCAGTTATGTCAGTTTACAATCAATTCTCCAGTTGAGTGTCGAATTACTAAAATCATGTATTATGTCTTTAATTAGGTACTAATCACTGGATCAAGAACCCAAATATGCATTGATTTCTATAATAATAAAATGTACGTGTATATTGTATACTTTAAATACTAATCCGACTAGTTATCATTTTATAAGATTGGAGGATTTTTTAAAAACAAAATTTTACAAAGTTGGAGGATTTGTTGATATAGTGCGAGGGACGATGCATGTGGAAAAGAGATAAGAGATATAATCTCAAACTCCAAAATAGTCTCTAGTCGGTGCATTTTGGACCATAGTATTTGTAACCTTTCACAACTGCTAATTGTTCAATAAACAAACTAACTAAATATCAAAATTTCACACGTCAAATGTATGGAAAATTATAAAAATCTATATATTTCTTCAACTACCATACAGTTTTTAATTATATTTTACAATATCTACTATTATGTGGTTATGATGTTTAAATAAGCTACCAGTTCATTACCAAGATGTATGTTTGGTACTACTACTATACGACAAGAAAATGTGTGTATATATAGATCCCGAGTTATATTCTTTAAAGTTCAAACAATAATAATCGTTTTCTCAAAAGAGTTCAAAACATTGAGATAGTGATGGTGGCTAGTGAACAAAAGAAGAGAGCAGTCCAAGGGAAACCTCATTTTCTTAAAAATCTCACCCACTTTAAACTTGTATGTACAACATATATACACCTTCATGCCCTTGATAAATCTACTATTATCTTTCCTTAGATCTCATGCCTATATTATATGATTGTGTGTGTTATGTAGAGTAACCATGAACAGAGCATGGTGATTAAGGAGGCTCTTCTATACATAGACATGCTCAAAATCAAGATAGAAGCATTGCAGAGAGATCATGAAGATTTCAAGATTATCAAAAAAGAACATTTACATCAGTTTCAGGTTTCTCCTACCACCTTTCATTTATTCTTTTCATCATTGGTGAAGCTCTTCGATGTACATTACATTTATATGCTGAGAACATTTCCTGTGGCCAATTGAGAATCTGTTGCTTTCCTTTGAAATATTGAGGAGTTTTTTTCCACCAAACTGGAACCAAAATATCTTTATAACAGATACCAAATCTAAGTTTGATCAAATATAGAAAGCAAAGTAGATCCATATTTGTTCGACTTATAGTTAGCTTTCTTTATAGGCTTATGAGTTCAAACATCAATCCGCACGAGGTGTTGAGATGTTCACATGGCACCATACTTGGGAAATTACTATATATGGTAAAGTCACCGAATATGGAATAAATTTCTTCGTTTTTGTGAACTTTTGCAGGAGATGACGGTAGAGAAGATTGGGGAAAGGTTTCAAGTAAAAATAAAAAGTGTAAAGGGAGAGAATAGTCTTGTGAACATTCTAGAAGCATTTGAAGAAATGGGTTTGAGTGTGGCTCAAGCAAGGGCATCATGCCTAGATTCATTTGCCATGGAGGCCATTGTTGCACCTCTATCCAAAGACAAGCTGTGGAGTGTGGATGATATGACTCAAACTCTTGTTAAAGCTCTTGTCAAGCAAAGTACCCCCCAATGTAAAATTTAGATATATATAAATGACTAAAGTAAAAAACTCTCAAGAATGTGTGTTTTATACTTTTTATTCAGTTGGTGAGATGAGATGCAGTGATGTGCCCATGGTTCGAAATATTCGAGGCGAGTTTGAAAATATTGGGTCTTTTGGTACAATGTTAAATGTGTAAGATCGTTATAATCTAATTTCAAATGACTTTTAGGATTTTAATTTAAAAACTAACAAAATTGATAAGAACAAAATGTATCCTTCTTTTGATGGGAAAATAAATTTTGAACTCAAGATTTAAGGTACAATAATAGTATATCCCATTGAGTTTCTGAAATCATAAGCTTCAAAATTTATTTATCGTAGGAAGTAAATCTCGTTTGTTACAAAGTAGACTTTGGTATGCCTCCATATGTTTTGATCTTGCGATGTTTCACTTTGAAGTTAGGCTCCTACGATGACCCATCGGTTCCATTTCGACTTTATTCTCTTATCGCCAACCTCTATGCTTTGAATAAGGAAAAAAATACATGTTACCATTTATCCAGTTCCTCATGTCAGGTTTAGTACAAATTTTCAAAACAAATCGTCTTATCATATGTTCAAACCAAATCCAAAGTAAAACCATACTAAACTGATCTATAACCAGCTTCTAATGTTAAAAGGGTAAAGCTTTAATAAAATCTATGGTTTAAAGACCGGTATATTTTGGCATTATTTGAATTTTTTCAATTTATCATTTTTGTACGTTTTATTCATAACTTTCACCAATCACACCTAATATATATAGTTTTGGCAAATCAGAAGAAATATTTCTCAAATGATATACTGTCTATAAGAAATATAATAAAACGATGAGAAAAAATGTTAATCTAGAATTGTTCGTTGGAATAATGATAGAATTAATTTAAAAAAAGATTGACAAGTAAATATCTAGATATATTGAAATCATATAAATAAACTATGGCATGTTGTACAAGAACCACGCCGAGGTTTTAGGAAAAGTCAGAGATGCCTAATTATTGGTCCCATTTTTAATAGCAAAATATTCCATGATATTAGCCGCCAATAACATATTAAAATACACTTAGCTAATAATATAGAGATATGATATAGTTTTGCCAAATCGTGGCTATAGTATATAGTTGAATTGATTTACATTGCAGCCATATCGCTTCACGCATCAAATACATTTCAATTTATTAATCCAAATTCCAAACGATAAGATAAAATCAATCCAAAATTTACAAAATTAAACTTTTGCTTGTCGACACTTATTATATACTAGTTGCTCTGGCCTCTAGTTGTTGTGTTTGTAATTTAGGACTATAACTTATCAAAATTCAACATACTTTTGGTACTTAAAATTAACATACATTTAATAGCTTACTAAGCGGTCAGAGAAAAGGTTTAATATTTTAATACTTATCAAAATTAAACATTTAACCAAAATATGGATGTAATGGGGCACTTTCTATAACTCTTACAACAATGGTAAAATCATCATCTTCTTGCGGACTTTGAATAGAATCCCCTATTGATCTCAGAACCTTTGTTTCTGAAATCTTAAAGACAGTAACTGTCTAAGTTGACACTACGTTTTAAATATATGATATATATGTTATTGACATTGTTCTATAGTGTATTCTAGCAAATTCGTAGTTATATGGCAAATTGCCAATAAGGCTGAATTATCTTTTGTTTTTCTTTTAAGACATGAAAAAATGAAAATGATGGCAATAAAACGCCAAGTCAACACGCAAACATTTTTATATCATTTCGTACTTTTCTTCTTGATGTATATATATATAACTCTATATATATTGACATAATTCATAGATTACGGCGATTCTTCGCCAAATATAAACAAAATAATTTTTTGGTAAAGATTTTGGTAGATGGAATCGGGTCTTTTGTAATGCTTCATTATTAAATAGTATATAATAAACTAGTACCAGAAGGAAAAATTAATGTAAAAGAGGGCTAAACCATGCTTTGATCTCGCAGTACCATGTACTACTAGTCTACTAGTAAGAGTAATGATGTTTTTGTAACCAAAAGATTCTTGCAGGTCCTCTAAGAACATGCATGACTACATGAGTTTATATATTCTTCATTTTCGGAGAAGAACATATATAAATCAAAGGAAAAACAAAAATCTACGTACGTATGTATAGCTATATTTTGTTAGCTTTCGAATTCTACTTGCTAGCATTTCCAGAAAAAAAAATTTATCTCGTACATGACAAATAAATATTCCATTTACTTACTACTACTGACTGTGTGGATGTTACATTCCGTATATTCCAATTTTATTGTCTTGGATTGAGATCAGAGAAATATCATAAGGGTACGGTGAACTTTGATCGGTAACCGATAATCATCACTAATAAAGAAGATTATCTCTTTGATTAGAAACAAACATTGTTATTATTGTTAAATCAAAAACATGATAACTATATTATATATGGGTGTGTCATCAGCTGATTAATTATGATGCTGCTTTTGGTGGAGGAAAAGGTCATAAGATATGTAATTTACTATTTTATTTGTAGTTTCGGCTCGTACTTTAGAGTGCAACTTATTCAGAGTGTTTCGGATTGCTTTGTACACAAAATTATACATATGCATATATAGGCCAAGATGGGCAAATTAATTTCTATAAAGTGGAAATGCATATATGCATATATAGCTCTTTTATCTAGATAAGTGATAGCTCTTTTAACAAAAATATCCCCTTTTGGGTATATACGCATTCATACATGTTACAGTTGTATATGCATATATCTAATGTGATAGCTTATACTCAAAACAAGATATTTCAGAATCGTAAACTTTATATCTAAATTTTATTAGCTCACAAAACAAGATATATAACCCAGTCAAATGGGTAAACGTGATTAATAAGATGACATCATTAGTTTCATCACATATCTATTTCAATAGCTGATAATTAAGATGATATATACTGTTAATCTATGCTTAACGAAAGACCTAAATCTGAGTATCATATAGATGAGACACTAATGTACTTTATGTGCATGGAAAAGTTCTTGAAAAAGATAGAAAATAAACTTTAGATCTACCTTTTAAACGAATGATAAAGTTTGATTAGATATGTTACCACTTAATCCTTGTTCACACGCACTACACCACCCAATAAAATTACCTAATCATTTTCCAATCATTTAATTACATAGCAAGAAAGAAAAAAAGAGGTATGAACAAGGGAGGATAAAGACAAAAGACAAAATAAGTGTATAGTATTAATACCTAACCCCATCTAATCAAACCACGCAACAAAATTATTAGTATATTGTTAAACAAAGGGTGTGATCATATGTAACCATCGCCTTATAGACAAATTATTATCTATTAAAAATAGTAATCAATCGAGGTCCCTCTCTTAAATGATAAGGATATAAAAGTATTAGTTTAAAACAAGTAGAGATTAAATTGACATATGCTCGCACGTCCTCTTTCATACACAACCCCTCTTCTTCTCCACCTTCTCTCCATTTTCTCTTTCTCTCTACTTCTTCTACTCCTCTTTCTCCATCTCCCAACTCGATCATATATTTCCAAAAACTAGTGATCAAGTTCAACTAAATATCCAATTCTTGATTCAAACTTTCTTTCCTCTCGATCGCTTAGTTTCTTGTAAATATATATAGTCTTTATATAGAGCATATATATATACTAAACATGAAGCGAGGTCTAGATCAGATGGCGAGAGGCTACAATGATCATGAAAGCAGTCAAGAAACCGGACCCGAGTCACCAAATTCTTCAACCTTCAACGACATGAAAGCTCTCATCTCTTCTCATTCACCTAAGAGAAGGTACATAGACACTTAATCTATTATCCGAATTTTCATGAAAACTTAAATTATATTCATATGTTTGATGTAATTATTACTTCACAGCAGGAGATCCATAGAGAAGAGAGTAGTGAACGTACCGATGAAAGAAATGGAAGGATCTCGGCACAAAGGCGACACAACTCCGCCGTCAGATTCATGGGCTTGGCGTAAGTACGGCCAAAAGCCCATTAAGGGATCTCCTTACCCTAGAGGTTATTACCGATGTAGTAGCACCAAAGGTTGTCCGGCCAGGAAGCAAGTCGAGAGAAGCAGGGACGATCCAACGATGATCCTCATCACTTACACCTCTGAGCATAACCATCCTTGGCCTGCCGCGTCTTCCTCAAGAAACGGACCTAAAGCAAAACCCGAACCAGAGCCTGAGGTAGAGCCAGAGGTGGAGGTTGAGGAGGAGGATGATAAGTTTATGGTTCTTGGAGGAGAGATAGAAACAAATCCTTCATGTGTCGACGAGTTCGCGTGGTTTACGGAGATGGAGACAACGTCGTCGACGATTCTTGAAAGTCCGATATTCTCATCGTCATCGGAGAAAAAGACAGCTGTAACGGCTGCGGCGGATGACGTGGCGGTGTTCTTTCCGATGGGAGAGGAGGATGAGTCTTTATTCGCCGATCTTGGAGAGTTGCCGGAGTGTTCGGTGGTGTTTCGTCACCGGAGTAGCGTAGTTGGGTCACAAGTCGAGATCTTTTGACACGTGGTGGTATGTTATTGGATATTGTTGTCGCTCACATGGGAAGCGTTGTACGCACGGCGTTTTTTTAATATTTTAGTTTCTTCTCAACGGTAATCAATAAATCATCATATAAAATACTCTCTCTATATACTTTGTTATGAAATTGGAAAAAAAAGGGTATGATTCGATTTTATAATTTCTTTTTTTTTTTTTAATTATTACTACTCTCTACTCTTTGAGTATTCACCTTTTACTACTCTATTTAATTTTTCGGGGGGTTTTTTTTCTTTCTTTTAATTATTAGTTTATTGAAGGGTTTGAATTATTGCAATGTAGTTAGCTAAATAAAAATAGCTGTCATTTTTATGTGTATGTAATCGATGTTGATCGTATTTTGTTTTTATTTACATTGATTTGTCAAGTGAGAGTTGGACGTTGAGAAGTGAGAGTTCGTTTGTCATATTATAAGCAACTTTTATTGTACGTACTTCTCTTATACTTTTTTTTTCTAAAAAGAGCAATTACTAAGATTAATTGTACTTTCAAATGTAGATAAAAACTAAAGATTACTGTCAGTGACTCAGTAGAGACATAAAAGTTGAGAGAATAAGATTTTAAGATAAACCAATCAAAATCAAATTTTAGAGATTGTTTTACTTTCATTCGTTTTAACAAAATAATTCGACAGACTTAAAAATTAACCATGGTCTAATTAAAGTTTTAAGATACTTTCATATATTGAAACAAATGTTTGATACTGATATACTCTATTATGCTCACTTAAGTTTGTTCGCTGGAGTGTTTGTTGTCTGATTAGCTAGCATCAAAGTTCGTTATAGACATTTTAAGTTGCTGGATTTAATTAGATCCTAGAAATTACTAACGACAAAAAAAATTGCTAATTAAAAACCTCATAGTAGATACTAAACAATCATATTTTCGAAACTTCATCTCCAAAAACAGTAACTTAAGAATAGTTTGGTGCTACATGTACATGCTTACGTACGTGAATGTTAAAAAAAAAAATTATAATGCGAATTTTACGACAAAAATAAAATAAAGAAAGGAATTTAATTAGTTGTGCTATGATTCACGTTACTAGACCTGCCAAACTCTCTGTAATTAGTATTATTAAAGTTTGCGTACCACATTATTTATATTTATGTTCAAACTGTAGTTCTGACTTTTCAGAGTTTTAAAATTTTAAAATTGCGGCAGTCCAACATAATTTTTTATGGAATATCATGTATTTAAGTCTAGAGGTTATCTTTTTAAATGTAGAGGTACCAAACACTATAATAAATCACTAGATAACATACCGTGATAAGTAACCATATTTAAACAAATCTACTTTTTAATAACCAATATATTTACTATTTGAGTATATGAACATATATGTACATACTAGCTAACCATAAACAAAACGTTATTGGAAAAAATCACGGCATCTTATATAAATTTTATCTTTGTTAGTCGAAAATTAGGATTTGGAGTTTGATTTATAAATTAAGAAAGATGGAACACATTTATACACACATTGCTTCCTTCCCTGCATCAAACATCTTTATCCCTTTTCTCAAGCTGTTAGAAATTTTATACTGATAATAAGATGAGATCAGAAGTACTATATCAAAGAGTACGTACACTGAATAAATGTATAGGCTTTAAGATGATACTGGGCCTAATTCCATGCCATGTATTGGTCTTATGGTTATAGGCTTTAAGATGAAGTTTACATATGTATTTCGTTGTATTGGGCCTCAAACTACGAACACTTCTCGACTTTTTAGCTTCGGTTCATATAAATAAGAAGAACTTGAAACTTTAAATGATATGTACCCTTCCTATACTTTACCAGTTTGTGTCAATGATACTATTCAGATTTTAAATTACTATAAGAAATAATATGAATTTCACTTGAAAATCATTCTAAATTTTATTTAGCTGTCGCTAATTTAAATTTAAGTATTATACAGCACAAGTATATAATAAAACATTGAAGACTTTCTTTGAACTATTTAATCATATAAAAATGTTTTTTTGGTATATGTTTGTCTTTTATTCGTCTTCAATTTTGGTGAAAAAATCATTTTGTTATGTAGTTCATCTTTTTATGTGTGTCACATGTTTTTCATTTTGACAAATCATTAATTAATAAAATCTATAAAAAAATAATTTGATATTACTCATTACTTTATATTTTGTTTTCCTCACAAGTGGTCACCAAAGAAAACTTTAATAAAGTCTTGAAAATTACTTAAAATTCATTTCATTAAATTACAAAATATCATTCAACAATGTCACCATCGTTATAATTAGATGTTCATCTTTCGGCCCAACCAACTTGATATAGATTGAATTTTGTTTACTCTTCGATGAAAATGCACGTACCATAAGTATATCAATCCAATCGACCAAATGTTACGACAATAGAATAACATTTTTTTTTCATCGACCAACACTCATATATATTTTTATTTTCTTAACTAGAAGAAGAACAATGCAAAGTATATTGGGACAAAACGAATACTTTGGGGAACAAACAAATAGTGTGTCCGAAGTCAGATACCTTAGCCACTGACATCGATCAACATGTCAGGCCCCATTTGCTCACCAAAACCCCCACTCATGTTTTCTTTTTTAATCCATCTCTTTTGCATAATACAATTTTTTTTTTTGCTCTAGTATACATTTATCTCCTTCTTAAATACTGTGAAGTATCATAAAGATTCAAATTCAATAAATACATGGCCGGTTGAAGCATTGTTATTTGGTAGCTTTGTACAGACATTTATAATCTTTCTGCTCCTATTTTTATAAACGTTTGGATCAATGTTATATAGTACGATTTGTTTTAAATCTCACTAAAAGAAAGAGAAAACAAAAAGGTTATAACGAGTAAAGTCAGCAATTGACAATGAGAAAGAGACCCTTCCGTGTTCTTGGTCGTTGAAAAAAGTTTGTGTCAGCCAACTCTTGTATTCCACATTCGTGTATTTCTAATAGCTTTGCGAGTTAGCGACCAAGTTCGGCTACGTTATTTTCATTATTTGAATAAAATGTGTATTCATTTTCGAAGACAATATGGTGCAAAACCAATTTATGATGTATGTTTAACATGGCATAGTTCTTTTGAAAGCTATATACAGTGTTGTCATATTGAATACGATATTAATCAGACCTTATAAATTATAATATCTGCCAAGCAATTGTTGTCGGCAAGCCCATAACTTGTTTTGCTTAACTAGATATGATAATATTTATATCTTTTATATAGATGAACAAAAAGAAATTTTAAGTATATCTTCCAACAGAGTGTGTGATAAGGTTGTAACTCAACACAACGTGAGCAAACACGTCGTTTCTCATATTATTAAAAATTGCAAGTCGAAGGCACACATCCTGACAAAGAGAACTCGTTTCCATGTCAATTACTATGACTTTACACGAAACATGGAGTCTTTATATTCAATTCTCCGACTTAACACTAAATATATAAAAATGAGAAAAAATAAATCATAAAAACAAAGAATAATTGTCTCACAAGTCAATTCCACTGTTACCTGCTTTGTCAAAACCTGAGAAAAATACTTTTGTAGTCTAAATTATCAATGAAGACAAATTATATAAACCAAAGAAAAAATGTTCTAAATGTGGGTTATAATTTATAAATGATATACTCACTTTACAAAGCAATAGCTATTCATCACCGAATGGTGTGTATGCATATTTGTAATATGGGCAAAACAAATGTATGTGTATGCATTTATAATATACAAAAGATCAGATGTGTACATAAAGGAGATCAATGGTAGAGACTCTTTTCCTTTCCTTCCTTCTTTTTGTCACTTCTTTTTCTCTTCTACTTTGTTTCCTAAGAAACTACCCATTAACGGTATTCATAGATTGTTACATGCATTCACCAAAGAAATAGAGTATTATAGATTTGTGTGTGATTGAAAAGTGGGGGAGACCATACTTGTTATACCAGTAAACATGCTTATACGATCATCTATAATATAGACATATATAGAATAGCAGAAACTATATATTATTTGTTGGTAAGATAATTATTGGTCATTTTTATAGCGAAATAAGGAACGTGGAGGTCCATTTTGGAGTGTTACTAATACTACCGCCCATGCTTTTGACTTTTCTATATGCCTCCACGAGTTTTATGTTAACCTCATTAATGTCGTGAACACGCTTTGCATAGTTTACACGAGATAGATTGATCAAAGAAGACAAGAAGTAATTTACTAGTACTATCTTATTAATTATGGTTTAGATATTGTTTAAAAAAAAAAAAATCAAAATTGGCTAACGAGTTGCACAAACATTTTCTCGAGAAATTTTGCGTTAGTTTCCGAAAAGAAATTGTGAGTTTTTGAAAAAGGAAACGAAATTTCTTAAAATATATTATGCCTTGAAGACATTTATCCAAATCCCTTAAGGGTTATTTAAGTTCAACTCAAACCAAGCATCCAAGCACTTTACACTAATATCTTAATTCATTCATATTTGAAACCAATCGGTCAAAATTCATGACTAATCTTTTATTAGATTCCACATGATTATTAACTAATTAAGTACGACTCCGATCGACTAATGTGTTAACTAGTATGGTCTCCGACTAATTAATTCTTTGAGGTTGAACACTATCTTAACCTTATTTCACTATGATTATGGTATGGAAAAAAACATTAAAAGATTCAATAATTATAATATATTTTGAGGTTGCATGGATTTCAAAAGTAATTATGACTTAAACCAATGTTCAATGATGAGATATTAGTCAGCAATCTAAGGACTGATAACTTTTCGAGTTTATGAACATATTTTATTTTGGAGATGTTAATTAGAAAGAGTTACTAAAGTTACAAAATCCATAAGTGTCTTAAATATGGCACATACACAACAAAATAATGGAAACAAACTCCAAGAAAATTGGGATAACAACATGAACCAGAAAGTGTGAAACTTGGGAACCTAACATTAGACGGTGGGCGTGAGTGATGACCGCCGTTGAAAATGGTGGCCGGCGGCTTCTCATGTTTGAAAAAAACATCAAATTCATGACTTAACAAACTCTGCCCACGTGTTACATCGTATCTAATACCATATCCCAAGAGATTTAATTTGCCTACCGAACCTTCGTTTACTAGTAATTAAATTAGTCTGATTGTATTAAATAGAATTAATTTTGATTCACTATGTACACAAGACTCAACTTGATTCACCAAAGATCATCATAAACATAAACCTATCTCTCTATTATTCTCCTTTATGACACTAATCCCTTTCTTTTCAAGTCTATTTATTCTCTTCTCTCCTTTTAGTTTTTTTAATACTATTTGATATCTTTGACTTTGGCCTCTTTCCAAATTAAATACATTTCACATTGTAGCGTAACAAATTGTTTGGTACTAATATTTTTTCTTTATGTGAAATCTAATTTCACCTTTTCCACTTCAGGCTGCTGTCTAAAACTTTTTATTTGACTTTTTACTTAATATTCATATATTTCTTAGTACACTACAAACTGAAGCTGCCACGAATCTTCTTTCATCAATTTTTTTCTTCTTCTTCTTTCATAAGTCTGTGCATTACATGACTTTTGGAACTTTGAATTTTCTTTGTCAATTCATTTTTTTTTTACCTAACTTATATATCTATTCATGAAATTTCAGAGAAGACAATAGTTTGAAAATTCTAACCAGGTTATACTGATTTGCTATGCATGCATGTGTTAGAGTATGACTTTAGACTTCTATTTTAAAGAAAAATTAAATAGAAAAAAAACCCCAAAAAGACAAATAGTAATTCCACCAATTTATTATCAACATTCTAAAATAGGAACTCTCTCTTTCTTTCTCTATCTATCCATTATATAAACAAATAACCACTTCATTGTTTCAAAGCAACCTTGAGTCTTTAGAATTTTATTGAATTCATATCTCTCTCTGTCTCTAGCTCTGTCTCTTTCTCTCCCAAACCAAAAAGCTTAGTTTCCATCCCTAAAGATCGATCAAAACTCTTCATGGCCGTTCGTCTAATTCCGACCATCTGGCTCTTTGTAGTCATCGCCGTCGTCGTCTCAGCCTTGCCTTCGCCGGTCTCTTCAAGAAAGCTGTTGGAGATGAAGAAACAAGAAAACTTGACGGTGAGAGAGGAAGAGAAGAGTCACATGCCTCACGTGACCAAAACTAGTACCTTAACTGCCCTGCCAAAGGGCAAAATCCCAAACTCCTCCACGCCGAGCAAAAGAGGTCACGCCGAAGTATTCGCCGGAAAACTCCGCTCGCGGCATCTCTCCACCGTTGAACGGTTTCTCCAATCCGTTCCTAGTCCCGGCGTTGGCCATTGATAGTCGCCGGCCACCTAGACTCATATTTCATTTTTGGTTTCTCAATTTAGTACATTCATTTATTCTAACATACGAAATTCCCTACGAAGTAGAGAGACATTTGTTTTAGGATATTGCAAATGTTTTTATTTTCTTGAAAAAAATTACATTTTTTGTTTGTTTTCAGGTTACTATACAATTATACTTATGTAAATTGGTCAAAAAGATTATTGTTTAATATCTTATATATTGTAATTAATTAATGGTATTTCCTTTTATCAACAAGTTGTATCTTACTGGCAAAGATTAGTGATCCCATTATATTCTTGTTCAGTCGATATTTTATTTGCAGTCATGGTCCTGGAAGCTAATGGGTTCAGAGATGACTCGGTCGGTAGTCGGTAACATAAATTATATTGAGAGATCATAGAAACATTTGAACATAAACTAATTTGTTCAGAGAGTATTATAAACATTACCATATAAGTTAGTTATTAACAATATGTGTATATATATATATATAATGTTAGAATCAATTTGTGTTATAATATTTGATTAAATTCGATGGTGAAGATTCGAATAGAAATTTTTTATTGGGTACTGAATCTATAGTGAAAAGTTGGAAAACCACATGGGAAATATTCAAACACTTCTTTTTCGTCAAACTTTGAAACACTTATCTAAACCATCCTTTTAATTAAAACAAGGCTCGTGTCATATATAATAGTGTATATTATAATTACTATATGAGATTTGAATAAAACTTGCAAAACACTAATCTAAAACACGTATATAATAGGTACGTAAAATCTAGATGAGATTTCAATAATAATAATAATACGTACTCAAAAGGGAAAAAGGTGGTTAGTTACTTGTAGAGAGGTGTATAGCGTTGAATTGGGTGCCACTAGGCCACCGCTCATTGATTAGAGAGATTCGTATAGTTTTCTTGAGGAATTATTCAAACTCGAATTAAAATTAGAGATGTCATCCTAAATAGATTTCGACTGTAGAAATATGGAAAACTTAAGTGTACACTACAGTTCTTTCACTAGTATACAAACCTAACCAACACAACACAGTACAGTATATGATTGGTGGCTATATAATATATGAAATTAGCACGTTATGAACTAAATCGAAGTAACTAACAGTATGGAAAAATTAATCTTATATCTTAGCCAATTCTGTAGATTATAGATTTTTCCTAGCTATACAAATAATGTATCTTTGTCTTTTGTTCTGAGCTAATAATTTTTTTATTATTCTAGTTGTAAATTACATAAAATGAAAATTCTGAGCTCTTGGTTACACGATACGAACAACTATCTAAAACTTTATGTGTGTGTGTGTGGTCTAACTCCTAAAGATCAATTCAAACATCATCATCATACAAATTTTTTTGGCGCAACAATACAACTTGGTTTATTAGTGGGCTATTGCCTAATGGGCCTTTCTACTCCATGTGGGTTTAAAGTTTAAACATTCTAGAATTTGACAAATCATATGCATTAGTTGCAGGCTGCAACTTGCAGCTGTTCAAGAATACAGAATCGTTCAATGTTAAAAGCAGGGCTGGATTTACATCTTAAGTCCAACAAGTTAATTGATACAGGCCACAAAGTATTTGAAATGTCTATTGGTAAACCAAATCTCTTTCGGTTTTATGGTCAACTTTTGAATGGTCTTCCACAAAGCTGTGAGACATCTTTATTTTCTTCGTAGAAACGATGACAATCACCTCCCAAACGTCAAGTTTCTTCCACACACACACACACAAAACAAAACATCAATTTTGATAGGGTTTGCTTTCTACTAGACCCTTAAGTCACTTTGAAAGATGAGTCGATTGTTCAAAACATCACATAGTAGTCATTTTCATTTGGATCAAATTGCCAACTAACTAAAAGTCTACAAATAATCACTAAAACATGTATTGAATGAAAAAAAATCTTGATATCTATAAATATATACATTGTCTCCTTTTCATTTATTTTTCTTTATCACTAACAATAATCTATGCCAGACGAACCCGTAGCAACACATCTACAACGAGTATTAAATAAAAGAAGAGAATTAATAGTCTATACAAAAAAATAAAAAAACAGCATTGAATAGTTTTGCCTAACAAAGTAAGTAGATTTCATAATCTCGGTCCGTATGTGGAAATCTCTCATTGGTCTCTATCTCTCTTTCACTAGATTTTGAATTGATTGTCTTTATTTACGTCACACACACACACATCTGTCTCACTCTCTTTACAAAAACAACCCAAATCCTATTTTTTTCACTATCTCCTCTCTCTATTCATTGTATATATGTATCTACACGTTTTCTTTTTTCTTCTTCTTAATCTCCCACGCATATAATTCCATAACCATTCAAGTTAAACTCGCATTAATTATTTGATTAACAACATTCACGTTAACTAAAACTGATATTTATAATACTAACTGATCAAGTCAATAAAAATCCAGCAGAAATGGTTGACTACAAATAAAAAGCCGATTCTAATCTTATTTTTCAAGTCACTCCACTAGATTTTGATTTTGTCATAATTATAAGATTGCTTTAAATATATTTCTAGCTACGACGAACATAACCTATTTATACATAAATCAATTAGAAAACATTTACAAGCATGTTCCAACCAACTACAAAAAACATTATAAAAGTAATACATCAGCTATATAATCCCCCAAAGAAAAAAAAACACAGAATATTATTGTTCTTCCATGCCATTCTACTTTTAAATGTATTTTTTTTTAATAATCTAAACTTAAAAGAAAAAACAAAAATAATTATTTTCCTTTCACTAAAACTATATTTCTTCTTTTTTTTTTTTGGCTCAATGATGATTAGTGTCCCTCGCGCCAATTTTTCTGTCTCCATCACATTCCTCTCTAAAAACATGTCCCACTTGCCAGTCTTGCTGCCCCCAAGGAATCATGTCCCTACCCTTCTCCTTTTCCACGCGCCGCCGCTCTTTTCCTCTCCCCCGGCGCGTGTCACATTCCGCCACGTTTTTGTTTTTTGGTTCATGAAGAAGACGGAGTAGGAGACAAGTAAACCTGGCTTTGTATAACGTTTTCGCCTATTTTAAACCCGGGAACAACCGTAAACCCGACCCGAATATCCGAATTCTCCCCCGAGGTTAAGAGTGACTCGTCGCCTGATTTCACACTCTCCATATACACTTGAGAGAATCTACAACCTCTTCTGACCTGAAACACCGTGACGTTTTCGCTTAGAGAAAACGCCAAGCAGTGTAGAAGCCAGATCCGTCTAGCCATTTCGCAAAACGCCGCGAAAAAACCCGAATCTGGAAACCCGCCCGAGTTAACCAGTTTCCTCTGGTTCAAGTTCCCGAAGAACGAACACTCCATCTTCGCGTGTACGACGCTCGAGTACTTGTTAACCACGAACTTAGCGAAAGACAAACCCGGGTTCCGGGTCAAGTACCGAACCGGGTCAACGGATCTCAAGTTTTCGAACTCCTCCTCACGACTCGACAAGTTACTATTAGGAGATTCGAAATTCTCCAGCATTTTCCCACAGACGAACGACTCAAACGCGAAACAACGGTGGCTCGGCCTGGCGAAAACGGTGGAAGCGTTTTTAACGTTAATCGAAACAGCGGCGGAAGCGGCGGCGTCGAGATCCCAGTTAGCTGATTCCATCTCCTTCACGATCAATTTCACGAAGGTTCTAACGGATCTCAACGTGAAACCTAGAACCTGAACGAACTGACTCAAATTCAAATTTCGAATTTGAATACTATCAAACACGGATGTCGAAATCGATCCGCTCGTCGTGAGTTTCTTCTCCAACGATTTGTTAACCGCCGAGTTCTCATCAAGACTCGTCTTCAACTCGTCGATCTTCAATTGCTTCTCCGTAGCTTCGAACTCGAGTTTCTTAATCGTGATTTCGTAAGTCCTCATCAAGCTCTGCTGCTCCTGGATCTCAGCCAACATAATCGCGACTTGCGGCGACAGGTTCAGCTCCTTCCTGAGAAAACTCCGTTTAAGCTCCGACAAAGCTCTGAGCTCCTCGACCACCGCCGTATCCGCGGCTTGTATAGCGTCGTTGTCGTACGGACGCTGCGCCATCTGAAGCTCAGCGTAAGCGGCTTTGATAGAAGTCGTGCTAGCGAAGATCTTCGCGACGACGGCTTCAAAAACAGCTCGACAACGCTCTCGGACCTTGAGCTCTCCGCTTCTGGTGCTGCTTGAAGTGCTCTTTAGATCGAAAACAGAGTCTCCTCCGTCGTCTTCGTCGTCTTCGTCGTTGAAGTTAGGATTGTGTGATTTCTTCAACATACAGATTCCGATACCGTTGTTGGTGGAGGAGACCTTCGTGGAGGTTGTTCTTAGGTTGCATACCTTCTGGAATGTTCTCGCTAACTTGCTTTTTCTTCTCACTGATGGATTCCTCTTCAATGTCTCCATTGAAATTGCTGTGTTGTGTTGTGTTGTGTGAGAGGGGGAATGAAGAAGAAAAAAAACAGAGAGATTCAGTTTTTTTTTTTCTTTTTCTTCTGACAGCAAAAAAGAAGAGAAAACGAATTATTTCAAAAAAAAGAGAAGAAAATATATAAATATAAATTGAAGCAAAGCGTGAAAGCGTGGGAAAGATGATAGAAGCAAAAGAGAAGGATGATCGTATTTTGTTTTCTTTTTCTTTTTTCGTGTAATATTAATTATATGTTTTGTATTAATGATTTAAGATATGTGGTTGAATAGTAAGAGACTTTATTAGATTGAATAACATTTCATCTGTAAGCTTCTTTCACAAGGATTTTATATAGAAATCGGGTAGGGTTTTGTCGGGAGATTACTGGGGTTAATTATAAGCACTTATACGTAATTATGTCTTTGATTTATACTATTACTTTTCTTTTTCTGTGTATATATTTTATGCTAAGGTGATCATTTGTTTTTGTTTTTTATATAGTATATTTCTTATAGATAAGGTACCTTTTTTTCTTTTTTGAAGTGAGTGAATACATTCTTAATTTCTTATTATATTTTTTTGGTTAGATAAAAAGAGGAAGAATTTAGTGAATTGGGTTATTATGAAAAGAGTTGATAGATTGTAGAACTAATATTAATAAAGTTGAATGATATATATAGTATTGATTCTCAAGACATTATCAATTGGTTAAGGTCTTCTTCCTTTTCTCGCTTACCTAAACTCTTTACTCTTTAGCAACAATGATTCTGAGATTCTCCAACTTGTGATGGTTTATAAGTTGTGTAAAGAAAATCGAACTCGAAATTTGCACCAAGTAACTTATTATAAACCATCCGCCATTTTTTGATCCGTACGCTGTTAGCCGATTCACAGCAAATTTGGTTTCATCCTCTTAATGGAATAATCTCATATCTATCTACTTAATTCAACTTTCACTTAGTTATCTTTCCTTTGCTTCTCATGTGTGTGTAACCTCATACTTCTCTTTGTGCATGTTTTACTTATCTGCTTTACTTGTTTGCTCCAAATGATGTTTTTGTAAAGAGAAACAAAGTAATACATGTAGATTGAACTAAAAATAATTTAAAGATATGTCTTCATTTATAATAAGTTTCTAAAATATGTAGTTTTTTGTTATAAATATGTTTCTAAAATAGGGCTTACTGTCTATAGTTTGTTTGTTACATGTGAAGTAATTTTTATTTAGAAAGGTAAAAAATTGATAAAAGAACCCATTGTTCTTAATCAGATTCCACCAAAATCTCGATGTGTCTATTTTACTTTACTCCACAATTATCATTGAGTATATTTTATTTATAGATAGAGATATATACATATGTTATATGTATGTGTGTGTGTGTGTTATGATTACTTACCATACTGTATGATAATTACTACGTCTTGAACTTTAAGAAACAATCGATGTCGCTTGACAAAATAGAGGGTTTGATTAAAACGTACAGTATATAGTTTTTTGGTGGATCGGATTCGTTCCGACGGTTCACATAAAAGTTTCAGATAAGCATGTTTAAGTAAAGCACCGGGATCGAAGGATGACCCTAATAGTTTGAAATTGCATAGCTATACTTATACAAACACTTTAAATTTCATCTAAAAAAACATATGTATAAGTGAAGATATATTAGTTTATCTAATTCTAAGATAGGATATATTAGTTTATCTAATTCTAAGATAGACATATAGATCGATTAGTGAGTGGGTGGGTCCAAAATTGTTTAAAACTCGTGAAGACAAGTAACCTAAAATCATCATTACATCTGTTTTTTTTTTAATAATAAAAAGATGTTGGAAGTGTTTTTGTGTTCACAATGCCATTACAAGAAAAGTTTAAGGTTGCGCTTCGGAGAAGACCTAATCATTGTTGTTATATATCTTTTTTCCCCAAAGTCACCTGCGGATTTTTAAAGTGTCCCTTTTCACTATTCCCCTTGTTGTTTTGTTGTTGTCATTTTATCACTAAAGCCTTTAAATTGTCCTATTATACTACTAAACATAATCACACACACCAGATAGATAAGAAGATATATACAGAATCGAACAAAGTGTTGGGCCTTATCTTTTTTAGTGAGAGCCAAAGTGGGCTGACTCAATTTGTCTCTTTGGTTAATAGTCTTTCTTGGTTGAGTTCTCTCTGAGAATGTGCTGCTCTGTCAACAACTTTTTTTTTGTTCTTGTGTGTATTACTTTCAGGTTGTAGCTCCAGCAATATGTTGGAGTCTCTTAACTATAAAAGAGACTGAAACTTTTTTTTCGCCATCCAATCTATAGTTATACGTCTTTAATTTGAGCTAGTGATTTCGAAATCCGGATTCGACTATTAGAGTTCGAGGATAAGATTAACTAACTATTGATATATCAAAAGACAAAGTTTATTGTGTTGATTAAGCAAAATGTACCCCAAAAAAAAAATGGCTACTGGCCAAAATATATAAATCAGCACACGAGTTTCTCATGGTAAGCTAGTTAGTATTTTGGATTTGATGAAGAGAATTGACCATTCAGCCAAATTGCCCAATTGATTCACACTACAACCCAAATGGTTGAGTTTTGGATCTTGTTTTTTTTTTTCGTAAAAACAAACATTTTAAGTGATATTAAATGCTAGATACAACCAAATATTAGAAAAAAATGGTTACAAAAGCTATGTAATAAAATGTTGATGTGAAGAGTTTTGAGTAGCTTACAAGATCTGTGTATAGTTCGATAAATTGAACATAAAATTAGTAAAATGAACATAACACTAAAATTTAACATTAGTCGGATAAAGTTATTAAAAATAAAATAAAAATCTAAATTAATAAGATTTTTTTTTTTTTTAAACAGGTCTTGGAGCAAATTTTGTTATATAAGCAAATTAATCAAACTCTCTTAAGTCAATGTGCTTATAACAAATTTGATAAGAGGTTTTTTTTTTTGATAGCCATGTTGTCATACTCAAATGTCATACTCAAATCCGAATGAAGGTATATTGCCACGTGTGCCCGTCTTATTGGTTTGATGACATGTAGTTTTGTTTTTGTAACTTGTGTTTACAAAAAGCTTCAGCTGAAGAACGGAGCAAACCAAAAAACAAAACTCGAATCCGTTTTGTTCTTCATCGCAAGAGGTAAAGCTTCTTACTATTCTCCTCTTATCCCTGTTTTGGTTTCGATTCGAATAATCCCTCCTGTGATTTCGTTTCTAGTAGATCTGTGATACCCTCATTTTTCAAATTTCTCAATCCGGATCTGTGATTTCGTGTTAGATCTGGGTTTTGTGGATAGGCGATCGAGAAAAGAACAGTGTCTTGGTTTTGTTTTTCAGATTTCGTTGAATAACACATGATGATACGAGTAGAGATATCTCTTTTGATTTTGTGCATTTCTCAATTCGTTCATTCTTGTTTCAAGTTTCTAAAAAATTGAAACTTTGGTTCCACAGATAACTTGAAGTAACCTGTTTTTACAAAATGGGAGGAGGGTTTAGAGTATTGCATTTGGTGAGGCCATTCTTGGCTTTTCTTCCAGAGGTGCAGAGTGCTGATAGGAAGATTCCATTCAGAGAGAAAGTGATCTACACTGTCATCTCTCTCTTCATTTTCCTTGTCTGCAGTCAGCTTCCTCTCTATGGTATTCACTCTACCACCGGTGCTGATCCTTTCTATTGGATGCGTGTCATTCTTGCTTCCAACCGTGGAACCGTTATGGAGCTCGGTATTACTCCTATTGTCACTTCTGGACTTGTGATGCAACTCTTAGCTGGGTCTAAGATTATTGAGGTTGACAACAATGTCCGTGAGGATCGTGCTCTCTTGTAAGTTTTTGTTTCCTTTTGGGGTAATTTTCTTGATGGAGAGAGAGATTGAGTCAAGAATTGTTTCTCTCATGTACTCATTCATGGTGGTGTGTTTTTGTAGGAATGGTGCTCAGAAGCTTCTTGGGATTCTGATTGCTATTGGTGAGGCTGTTGCATATGTTCTTTCTGGAATGTATGGTCCTGTTGGTCAGCTTGGTGTTGGCAATGCCATTTTGATCATCCTCCAGCTTTTCTTTGCCGGAATTATCGTTATCTGTCTTGACGAGCTTCTTCAGAAGGGATATGGTCTTGGCTCCGGGATCTCCCTTTTCATAGCAACCAATATCTGGTATGTTAAAAAGCTCATCTTCACATCAAAGTTTTAGTCTTTTAGGCAAGATAGTTTTAGATACAGGGATTCTTAAACTTTTTGAGTTGATTGTGGTGACAACAGTGAAAGCATTATCTGGAAAGCATTTAGCCCCACAACAATCAACACTGGTCGTGGAGCTGAGTTTGAAGGCGCTGTGATTGCCTTGTTCCATATGCTGATAACTAAGTCCAATAAGGTTGCTGCGCTCAGACAAGCTTTTTACCGGCAAAACCTTCCAAATGTTACCAACTTGCTTGCAACAGTCTTGATCTTCCTGATTGTTATCTACTTCCAAGGCTTCCGTGTTGTGTTGCCCGTGAGGTCAAAGAGTGCTCGTGGCCAGCAGGGTTCTTACCCGATCAAGCTGTTCTACACCTCCAACATGCCAATCATTCTCCAATCTGCTCTCGTCTCAAACCTCTACTTCATCTCTCAGGTACTTGTGTATTCTTTTCATTCCTCAAAAAGCGACTACAGTGCTGAGAACATAAAGTTGACAATTTGCATTTCCTCGTCAACAGCTTCTCTACAGGAAGTTCAGTGGAAATTTCTTCGTAAACCTATTGGGACAGTGGAAAGAATCAGAGTACAGTGGACAATCTATACCAGTTAGTGGTCTTGCATACTTGATCACAGCTCCAGCAAGGTAATTCACAACTAGTGTGTCCCATAAATACAGTATTACTTCATTTCCAGTTCTCTGAATATTTGTTTTCCGCTGTTGCAGTTTTGCCGAAATGGCTGCTCATCCATTCCATGCTCTGTTCTATATTGTCTTCATGCTCACCGCTTGTGCCCTATTCTCAAAGACATGGATTGAAGTCTCAGGGTCTTCTGCTAGAGATGTAGCTAAGCAGCTAAAGGTATTTTCCAAAAACCGTTGTCCAATGCTAAAGTAATTAAACATTCTTCAGACATTGAAACTCACATGCTTGGAATTCTATAAATGGATTAGGAACAACAAATGGTGATGCCGGGACACAGAGAGTCGAACTTGCAGAAGGAGCTGAACCGGTACATCCCAACAGCAGCTGCATTTGGAGGAGTGTGCATCGGTGCGCTGACTGTGTTGGCTGATTTCATGGGAGCGATTGGGTCAGGGACTGGAATCTTACTGGCGGTGACAATCATATATCAGTATTTCGAAACCTTTGAAAAGGAAAAAGCCAGCGAGCTTGGCTTCTTTGGGTTCTGATTGTTTAATTAGAGTCGTATAAAAAGGGTAAATTTTTGCTGAGACTAGTGAGAAATTTGAAAGCTTAAGAAGTAGCTTTCGTCTTCTTCTCTGTCCACTCGAAGGTTCAATGTAGACTGTTAAAGAGATCATTTTGGTACACACTTACTTATTGATTAACCAACAGTTTTTTTCTCCGCTAGTTGTTAAAAATTGTGTTACATATATATTTTGTTTCTTCAAATTAAATACGCCACCAAATTTCTTTAATAGTTTCAAGAAGAATCAAGAATATGATTTGAAGAAACAAAATATATATTTGAAGAATTAAATAAATGGATTGTTATTGTTAGGTATTCAACTTACATTTATTTTATTAGTATATGTATTATTTTCTAATGGAAAATATGGTTATTATTGCATCAAAATTCAAAAGTACAAGAATTAAATAAATGGAAATAAATACAGATATTTCCAAACACAAAACTCCGGGTTTCAGGTAAACCAGAAAAAGATAAACCGCGTGAAATTCAAAGTAATGATTTTAAATTTGCGCCTGGTTTAGAAGAATCCCAGAAACGGAGCGTAGGGTTTTAAAAAGGGTTTCTCTTCTTCTTCTCCGTCGTCGTGTCTCTGAAACTCGGAGTAAATTACGGCGGCGATCAAATGCCTCGAGTCATCCCTCCAGAGAATCTCGGTTGCCCACCGATTCGTGCTTTAACCTTTGACTCTCTCGGCTTAATCAAAGGTGCCCACTTCTCTCTCTCTCTCTCTCTATCTCTCTGTTTTACTTGGTGGGAATTATATAGAAGTATTTGTTTTTCCTAATAGATTTTTTTCTTTCAATTTGATGTGCAGTGACTGAAGCTCGTGGTAAAGAGAGAGGGACTCCCACTGTAGTGAACACATGGGGAGAGATGAATGCATCTAGGACCGTTCTTGCGGCTTCCATTGATGACCGGTTGAGAAATCCGGTAAAGTTTCATTCTATTTATGTTCATGTTAAGCTAGGATTTGAAACTAGGTGTCTTAGTAATCAGTAACCGATGAAATGAGCTGATTTTTATGATTTTAGCTTATAGGATTCGAACTTCTGATTCTTGGTCCTGGAGATAGTTATGGTAATCCTGAGCCGAATTTGAGGGTTCGAGTTTATTGTTTTGCTTGACATTTTGTATAGTAGCGATTGAGAACTTATTGGTGTAGTATGTTTTAATTTCGTTTGCAACAATGTCACAGTCTCCTACTTGTCTGGTACTACTAATCTACTACTACTACTATGTGGCTCATGAATATTATTTTTTCCTGAGTTATAGTTGATCATTACTTCTGTAGAAGCATGTATGATTTGGTGAATGTATTAGTAAATTTTGAGTTTTCATGCCTTATTTGTAAAAAATAAAATTGTGAAGTTTCTTAACTCATGTTTTCCTCTTCATTTTTTCGATTTTGCTACAAAATGGCAAACTCATAGTCTGTATTCTTTTTTGTCCTTCCAATTGTAGCTTTTGGCTGTTGCAAGAAAAGATGGCAATGTAAGCTTTCCTTTCTTTAAGTTTAAGCTATGTGTATTTTTGTACTATATTTCTCTCCATAGCCTAGCTAACATTTATCCAATTATTTTGTTCACTTCCATTGTTCCATAGGTTGAGATTCTTAATCCCTGTAATGGTGATCTTCACTTTCCATACTCTGTATATGGTGATGATGGTTGTTCTCCTGAGGAGAACGAAATTTCTGCCCTGCACTTATTCAGAAAAAAGATAGATGAGCAGGCAGAAAGGTATATACCTGAACACTGAAACAGTTTCGTTGAAATTTCCAGTGAATTATGTTTTGTATGTTATGTTCCATTGACGTTCTCAACAAAACTTGGTGTTATTAGATCTTGCACATTGCTTACATGCACAAAAAAGGGAGATGTGAGCATCAGATCAGTTAAATTTCCAGATGCACATAGTGATTCCACGGATGATGCTTCTATTAAAACTTGGAAAGCATGTGGTTCTGGTGAAATATTGGTTGGTAAAGTTGATGGGAGCGAAAACTTCAGCTTATTTGGAGGGTTCGTAGTTAAGAACTGAATCAGTTTACTTATATTTGTGGATCATCTTGTTATATCCCGTTTTTGGTTGTCACCATACTGAAATGAATAATGTCTGATACAGGAGACGGGTTGAGGCCACTATATGGGATCTTGAACAATGTACTAAGATCTGGAGCGCCAAATCCGTGAGTTGCTTCCTTGTCTTTATCTCATTCAAAGCCTCTCAGTTTCTTTGATGAACTAACTAAGCCTTTACTGTCTCTTCCAATCAATTCTCTGTTTGGTGCAGCCTCCTAAGGACAATCTCGGAATCTTCACACCCACCTGGTTCACTAGTGCTACATTCTTGAGCAACGAAGATCACCGTAAATTTGTTACGGGCACCAAGTCTCACCAGGTTAAAACCTCTAGTTTCTTTTGTCAGTTTGAGTCTTGTCCTTATCACTCACATTTTGCCTGTGCTGGAGACAGGTTCGTCTTTATGACATTTCTACTCAGCGTAGACCAGTCCTGTCCTTTGATTTCCGTGAGACCGCCATTACAGCAATCGCGGAAGACCCAGATGGTCATACTATCTATGTCGGAAATGCCTCTGCTGACCTCGCTTCCTTTGATATACGGACAGGTTCATTGATTCTCTCTGCAAATGTATCACAAACTATGTTGCTTTCTGAATCATACAATTAATCAATCATCACTGTTGCAGGAAAGCTGTTGGGAAGCTTTTTAGGAAAATGCTCTGGAAGCATAAGATCTGTGGTTAGACATCCAGAGCATCCAGTTATAGCTTCGTGCGGTAGGATTCCTTGTCACAACCTCACCTCCTTATGCCGCTAAGACAATCTCCGTTAGTTTACTGGATTGATTAACGATCTCATGTCTGTATGTGTTTTTATCGAATTGTTCAGGGTTGGACCGATATTTACGAGTTTATGATGTAAAGACACGGCAGCTCGTTTCTGCGGTATACTCTGCAACATGCAACAAGTACTTTCTGGTTAAGTAGAATCCTACTTAGTTATTATTGTTTTATTGCAGGTTTTCTTGAAGCAGCATCTTACAGGTCTTGTATTCGACTCAGGCTTTACTGGAGAAGGTTTGTTTTCTATTGCCGTTGGCAAATCATATCTATTTTCGTTTTCCTCCGTTAGTATGTTTATAAGATGATTGTTTTTTATGGTTGAAGCCGAGACAGCTGTAGCAAACACGGTGGTGGAGGCTGAAACAGAGGAGATCATGGACCAGGAAGAAGAGGAAATTGAGGAGACTCCTGTGAAAAGAAAGAAGTCAAAGAAAGAGAAACGCAGTAGAGAAATAGTCCTTGAGGATAAAGCCGATGAGGAGAATGAAGATGAGGCTGAGAAGGCTCCTGTCAAAACAAAGAAGTCGAAGAAAGAGAAACGCAGTAGAGGGTGAAGAGAAAGACGAGCTAAGAAGCAAGAAGTCAAGAGAGCACAAGAAGAGAACCAAGAAAGTGAAAAACAATCTGGAAGACTAGGCTTTTAAGACATTGTTAACTTCGCTCTGATCTGAGCCTACAGTTTTGAACAAACACATTCATGCAAGAAAGTAAAAGAGCTCGTGTGTTTTTCTCTCTTTCTATAAAGACTAGTTTTGATATAACGAAGCCTCTTCTTAAGGTCTAAAATCGTTGAGAAATCTACAATGTGAATTAAAAGACTAAAAAGGCTCATTTCAAAACAACAATTTTGCATATTGTTAAAAACAGGGAGAATCCAAATATCAACTGTGTCTCTCTTTTCTAATGTCAACATTGCTGTAACTTCCTGCCTTCCCTGATTCTGATACTGTCTCAAAATTTGTCGGGCTCTGTTCAAGCTGGAAGCTTAAGTTTGGTGTTGGTTTTCCAGCTAAAACAAAATAAGTGTCAGTAACATGATCAGCAATATAGAAGATTCAAGTTCAGAAGCTACTTTACCTTATGTAATAGTAGTAGAAGAAATCAGCGTAGAGAGCTGTTTGGACAAGACCGGATACACAAGCTGGAAAATGCAAATTTGTAAGATTAGCAATGAGGAAAAACAAGTAGTGAAAACTTAATTAGTGCTTCTTTGTTGAAAACATTACAAATCCATCTAGTGAAATGATCTTCTGTGAAATAGCGGTAGATCCAGTTGATGATATAGAGTCCACGATATGCCCTGCAAGTTTATTGCCCATGTGAGTGCATACTAAATATTCCTCAAGTTTGCACTTTGAGATTTTGTGTACGGGACACAAAGTATGCATCAGAACCAAATGCATAGCAAGGGCAAACCAGTCTAACTTCCTTTTTTCAAAATTTTATAATTAGTTCAGCTCAAAAATTAGAAGGAATAACCATGTATAGACTTCTGAGATAGATGCACTGTTTCTTAAGTACCGGACTGGAGAGCGTTTCTCATTGATCAAATTAAAAAGTGCATGAGCTATGAAAGACACGGTATAACAATATGCTAAACAAATTCTAAACACACCCAAAGAGAATGCATGTAGGTAGTACTTGTGCTATAATAACATTGAGTTCCAAAATATGAACCCGTTAAAGCCAGTGGGGTAAAGTAGCATATATCTGAAAATAATTACGTACCCGAGAAAGAGAACATATTGCCCAGTCAAATTGTCGACATTTCCACTTCTCTGTAGCAGAACCAACTGGGGAAGGATAGCAACTGCCTCCAAGTAGATAGAAAACGCCCAGAAGACCTGAAATGGTTTCGAATTCACAGAATTAACAAATACACTCAAATTCTGAGTGAAGTCAGCTGCAAAGGTGAAAGTTTTACCAGCAGCATATACTTGACAAATACATATGAAGTTAGTAAAGGTAAACATTTATTTGGTAAAGTGCATATACGGAATTTTAAAGTTTCCTATGATACATTAATCAAAGAACACTTTGGCCAGAATAGTCACAGAAAGACACAGATGCCATTAATCCATGGCATCTTATGGACCATACAGAGGTAACTAGGACACAGCAGGTTCCATTAATGGAAGCAAACAAACTTTTTAACGATGCGACAGTTTGACATTAAAAAAAATTCTCAAGAACAAACAGCGACATATTGAGAGGTTGTATAGGTGGTACAACGTTTAAACAAGCTTTATCACCAACTAAAACAAAGTTTTCATATATAACTATAACAGCTCGTCTTAAATCCGTTGTGAAAAGAGTTGAATTCAATTCATTTACATATAGATGATAATATATTCTACCACTAGTCAAGATAAATACCAAATCCAAACGATTCAAGATGAAGAACTGACATTATCTATTATAATTACCATTTACCAAGCACATATAGAGTCTAAGAAAATATTTAGCATTAACAGTATGAGTTCAACTATATCTAAGCGTGTTGTATAACGAATGAACCAAAAAGAAGATTGCACAACATATGAGAGCAAGCTAGACAACCACATTGTAAAACCACATGCTTAATACTAGATATTTCCGATAAGTATTTGCTTTCCTAGTCTCTACAAACTAAAAATACAAAAGAAATATGAAAGTCAAATGAAAATACCTCTTGGAATGTGAATTTCTCATTCAGGATAAGTGCCAGAACAAAACAGGCTAAGACAACATATTGATGACGAAATGTGTCCAGGTCCTTATCGTATGACCTCCGCACAAGTGGATGCTTACGCATACACCAAACAATAGCTAAAGAGCTGGCAACGAAGACAATCTTCATGACGCTGTTGTAAAGAGAGACGTAATCCGTAAACAGATCCAAGTAGCGAGCTAAGAACACAAGCGCATATAGCTCTTGAGTCTTGAGAGAGATTCCTAGCCAACAAAACCCAAAAGTCAACACAAACAATGTTAGGAGCTACAAATGTATGATAAAATCATTAATCATCTTCGAGCATTTTCTACTTCCGTCTATCAAATTCCTCTACTGCATTTTTTCCATCAAACCTAATTCAGGCGAGTGAGATCTCTCTCGTTTAGAAACTCCTTTCTAGTTTCAGTTTCTAAAATTGAGATTTCACCACTACGACTTGAGAAACTGCAAAGTATCACCTCGAAATCGATCATATAACCTAAACAAGACTGCATTTAGAAACTACGGAAGCGAAATCAAACGGTCAAAGCAAATGCGATTGAATCATCTACGAGCTCGCTCGTCATGAAAACAAATTACAATTACATTTCCAGGAAAGTGAGAACTCACCAGCACAAGATTTTGTCGCGTAGATTTTGAGAAGAAGGATTAAAATACTGATCAAGTGAGTCATATCACCAGCAAATCGAAAGATATTCATGGTTGACCACAAAACGCAAAACGATTCCAAAATTTTCCGAGAAAAAAAAATCCAAAAACACGAAATCGAAATCGAACGATTATTCTCTCTTCAAATCAAGAGAGAAAAAGAGGAAGAAGAGAGAGAGAGCGAGAAGCTGCACGTTTCAGGTTTTTGCAGGAACTCGTTCAGAGGAGACGATGACGTGGCAATCTGGAACGGTCTCTAACGTGTGTGTGCTCACTTTATTTCTTAAAAACTGCAAATTAGTCCTTCATTATTCGTTTAATTACTGATTATAACCTAAATTAGTGAAAAACAATTTACCAAAAGCGGAGAAGTGGAGTTATCTGGTACAACGCACCTTTTGTAAAGTAGCACGCGCCAGCTTTCGGTGGGTCTATATTGCACCAAAAAAAGCCATGTGTCAATAAATAGTGACGTGGCAGCTTGGTACGCGAAATGGTGCGGCGTTAACTAATTTTCAATTCCTCGTGTTATCCACGTGTAAAAAGAAGAAAAAAAAACAGTTAGAAATGAATGGATCGGTTAATTAAATGGGCCGGTTACATAGCTTGGTATAAATGGATATGGGCTTTTTTGTTTATCAGCTATCACTACCCAATGTTATAACCAAATTTGGTTTTTAAACCTGTTCATTATAGCATTTGGAATTTTTGTGCTAGTCCCCCCTCATTGAAATCTATATACACGATAGTCATTACTCATTAATATTATATAGAATGATATTTCAATGCCTTGCTTCAACGTTCAAAGTTTTTTTCTTGTGAATGGTATGGACTTAGACAAACATGAAAATGATGTATGAACGTCACTTAAACCAAACAAAACAAAAAAAACTATTATGTATGTACGTATGAACGTCATGACTCATGAAATGTAGGACACGTAAATATAAAACATATAGTATTTGTTTTTTTTTTCTTCTTTTATCGTTAGTCAAAGAAATCTAAGGCATCATTAGTAAAATGCTCCTTCGACGTTAGTCACCGTGGTCGGTCCGATATTTTTGTTTTGCCGTGCGTGTTCGACCTACCAAATAGTATTGTTCCACGATGATTTTAAAAACCAAGTACTATACCATTTTTAATTGTGTTAATCTCTAAGAATATAGGAATCAAACACATGTTTTCACACTCTTAAGCACAGTGTGAAACAATTTCGCCGTATTAATTAAGTTCAGTATTATGTGCAAATTAAAAAATGGATAACATATCATGACGTGAATCTCATGTTGTGCACAGTCGCCGCTTTTGTAGTTTCATGTTGTGATGTTATTAAGGTTTGTTCAGACGTAAGGTTTTCAAAGGTTGATAAGTCATAATAATGGAGTCAGTTTTTTTCCGAAAGAAAAATTGACGTATTTTTTGTTTTTTGTTTTTGGTCATATTCTTTATTCTTTGCTAATTTCCCCACTTTCTTTCATTTTCCATATAATAAAAAAACAAATTACTAATTGAAATAATGGTGGTTTTCAAAGTTAAACACATTATTCATATTTGCAAATATGTGTGTTTTAGAAAATATATGTTTTTAAAACAATCCGGCTTTGTTTACATTTACAATTATATTGAGAATATTTAGTGTGTTAAACAAAAGCATTCTGTAAATTGTAAACGCAATGAACAAACAAAAAATACAACATATATATTACAACATAAGAAACGTTTTTGTTTTACAAATTTCAGAATTATGAAAACATTATGAACCTAAATACAAAAAAAAACAAGGTTTAAATTAAAATTTTAATTGGATTCTTTGATATATATATATATATAAATAAAAAAGGATTCCTTAGTTGTAAATTTTGTAACTGTAATTATACATGCGCAAACTTGGTTAAAAAGTGAACTTCCTTTAGCTTATAAACATTTTTCTTATCTTTTTGTATTATGAATTTTTCCACGCGCCTTCAAAGCTGCAACGACACGTAGCACTTTGTAATCTTCTTCCAGAGTCAACGCTTCAGTAGCATAGGGTTCTTCTGACTTACGTTACGGAGGACATATATATTTTATTTATCGTCGTATATCTAGATTCTAGAGTATATAATCGTGTTAATCTGAATTCTTAATCTTTAAGAGAGTAGTATATATATATAAAGTTAACTTTTTTTCTCTCCTCCTAATGCCACATTATCATCTACCTCATTTTATTAATTATTTTTTAAAATTAATTATAGTATTTTATCATTTAATTTTAAGATTTAAACCTATGTAAATAAGTTTTTCAAAAAGGAATATGAAAAGTTTTTTTTATATTATACATTATAAAATTAAAAAGATGATTTGTTTAAAAGTTAAAAAAAACTTACTAATTATCGATTCTACTAAAAAATATATAAATAATAGATTATAGTTTTTAGTGAATGTTTAAAATATATATATATATATATATATATATATATATATATGATTATATTTACACAATGTAAACCTAAATATAATGGGATTTAACGAGAATAGAAAAGAAAGTAAGAAATTTTGAGAATATAAATCTATGTAATTTATGTCTCACAAAATTTTCTAACATAAATGAGATAGGTCGGACCGAAACATCAATTCTCATTTTTTAAAAACGTATAAAAACGTGAAAATAAAAATAATATTTCTTTAAAGGTTTCCAATATGAATTTAACTAATTTTTTCCAATACAACACATATGTTAAACTAATAAACAAAATAAAAAATTAACAATATTTCATAAAAATTGAAAATTAAAATAAAAAACATTATTAAATGAAATAAACTAAATATAAAGTAAATTATACTAATATGTTAAATTTAAAAATTGTTCCATATGAAAAACAAAAAAATATATATATAACATAAAATCAGAAACAAATATATAATAGTATAAAAATGATCATTACGAGATATAATTACGACAAATCCAAAAAAGAATAACATAAAACAAAAAAAAAAAATTATGACAATCTATAAAGAGATAATGTAAACAATTAAAAATATAACAATCCGTCCGAAACCCTCCAAATCATGTTCAAATTTCATGCCAACATATAAAAGTCACAAAATATTAACATTTAGATGTATATTTGGCAGAAACCCTAATAACACACGTTTCTCAATGATTTTTCACCGCACTTCCGTTTACGCCCACATTTCGACTTATACTATACACACTTAATTTCTCAACAACTAATGAGACTAAAACTCAAGAGTTTTTCTATATAAACACAATCTAAGTTTTAAAAAAGTAAAGTATGGTATAGTGAAAAAAAAATAGAAAATACTCATAAACAACATAATAAACTCCCGCGCATAGTGCGGACAACCGACTAGTGTGTATACATAGAGAAACTTATACTATTATGAAATCCTTTTATTTATGCTTAGGTAAAACTTTGGATACATTATTCAGCCACAAGTTTGTTTTCGTGAGAAATCAACAAAAAATTCACGTACACAACATTAATAACCGATAACAACAGCAATTGGAATATTGAACTGATTAAACGCATAGAGAATTTTATAAAAATTATCAAATATTTAGCTATTTTATAGTATACACCAAGCTCCATTTTTCTTTTTGACAAAAAAGTTATAATAAAACACCTATTTTAATCTAATACTCATATTTATATATGGGTTTGTAGTCGGTTTATAAGCTTTGTTTAGTGACGACATTTATAGAAATTAAAAATATTATTAACATGTACCGTATCATTATTCTATTAATTTCGTTAATATCATTGATATTAAAATTTTGAACATATCAAATTATATAGATTTAACCTTGATGTATAAACATTATTGCGAATTAAATATTATTATGTTAACTAAAACAGACACAAAAGTGGAGAATCAAACTAAAAACGTGTATTCTAAACTTTTAGTTTCTAAATTAAAATGTAACTCATTCATAATTTTTTGTTGTACCTAACACTGTTATTATTTATTTGATATATTGTCGAATCAAAAATGTAATATATTAATATAAATATTGTTATAAACGTATTAATTTGACTAAAATGTTTTGTAGCAAAGATGAAAAATATTCGTGAATACAATACTTGTCAAAATATATATAGAAAAGAAATATGATTTGATGTCTTTTTTTAAATTGGAGAATTTATTTTTTATTTGTATGTTTGTTTGCTCTTGTTGGCCAGCCTAAATTTGATTTCATATACGTAGAAGAAGATGATCAAAAATCAGATACCGAAATTAAGCTATCAACCAATGGAATGCTATGTATCATTGACCTATATAGATCCTTGACTCTTTCTTATCAATAGTTAGTAGTATTAATTTCTATTCCTTATTTCCCTATTAGTATAAGTTTATAACACGATTCAATGAGGAGAATTATACATAACTCTGAATTAAATCGTGTTTATTTTGATTTCATGTCGTTACGTTTGCCGACCTAGAAATTAAGGGTGAATCTGAATCCTCATCATCGGTTGGTCAAACAAACCTAAACCAAGGGGTAATGATTTTACACCACATACCACATCGAATCTAACGATACGTACAATAATACAAAAAACAAATACGTCGAACCACGAGATAGCTCATAAATATTTTGCAGAAAAAGCATTAATTACAAGTTGGACTAGAGTGAAATGAATAATTATTAAAATAAGTGCACTACTAATAATACTCGTATTTTTTATTTAAATTAAAATTAAAATTAAAAATTATAAGATTAAGACAAAGAGAAAGAGAGAGACATATCTGGTAATAAAAGATAGATTCTATCCGTTACATTCCAGTATTGACTTTGTTACTGAGGAAAAAAAAACAAAAACTTTCCCACAGAGAAAAGAAAAATTCTGAGCCTTTCGATTACATTTATACAATTACGATTACGCGTTCTTCTTCTTCTCCTTTCTTCTTCCTTCTCTCTTTCCCAGAAAGTATCATTGAACCCTTTTTTCACTTTTTCTTCTTCTCTGACTTTTTTTTTCTTCGCCTAAGAATCTTTTGTTTTCATTTTAGAATCTGTTTATCTTCTTCTTCTTCTTCTTCTTCGTTGTGTATATAAAGCTTGGATTTTTCGATCTGGGTGTAGGAGAAAACCCCGCCGGATTACATGGCCTCCGCGGCGATATTCTCATCTCTCCGACGGAGGAGATCGCCGTCTTTGGAAGCGTTTTTAGCCCCCGTTGACCTTTCCGGCGTCGCTCTTGTTCAAACCCTAGCTTCCATTTCGACGAAGGTTGTTTCGTGTTTCAGCGGCGTGAGGTTCTCGTTTCAACGCAAGAACGCTCGTTCTTTGATTCGTAAGATCGAGACCTTCGTTGTGCTGTTCGAATTCCTCGCAGATTCGAATTGGGGCTCAAGAAGAAGAAACAGAGCTTCTGAATCGACGGCGTTGCTCTGTTTGAAGGAGCTTTATCTTCTTCTCTATCGCTCCAAGATCCTCATCGATTACTGCGCCCAATCTAGTAAGTTATGGCTCTTGTTACAAAACCCTTCCATTTCTGGGTATTTCCATGATTTGAACCAAGAAATCTCGACTCTTTTGGATGTTATCCCTGTCAACGACCTCGGTTTAAGCGACGACATTAGAGAGCAAATCGAGTTGTTGCAGAGACAATCGAGGAAATCGAGATTGTATATCGACAAGAACGACGAGTCGTTGCGCGAAACATTCTATTCGTGTCTTGATGGGTTCGAGAACGGTGAGATTCCCAATCCGGTTGATCTGAGATTGTTCTTTGTTGAGAAATTGGGGATTAGGGATTCCAAGAGTTGCAGAACCGAAATCGAGTTCTTGGAAGAACAGATTGTGAATCACGATGGTGATTTGGAGCCTACGGGGTCTGTGATTAATGGGTTTGTGGCGATTACAAGGTACTGTAGGTTTCTGTTGTTTGGATTTGAAGAAGATGGTTTGGAGTGGTGGATTGAGAATCCCAAGAAACCTAGGAAAGGGTTCGTTGCTCAGGAGATTGGGGACACGTTTATAACTGTTCCCAAGGATTTTGTTTGTCCCATCTCTCTTGATTTGATGACAGATCCTGTGATCATTTCTACAGGGCAGACTTATGATCGGAGCTCTATAGCTAGGTGGATTGAAGAAGGGCATTGTACTTGTCCAAAAACAGGGCAGATGCTTATGGATTCGAGGATTGTTCCGAATCGAGCTTTGAAGAATTTGATTGTGCAATGGTGTACGGCGAGTGGTATATCTTATGAGTCTGAGTTTACTGATTCTCCGAATGAGTCTTTCGCTTCGGCTCTTCCGACTACAGCTGCGGTTGAAGCGAACAAAGCTACTGTGTCGATTCTTATTAAGTATCTAGCAGATGGGTCTGAAGCAGCTCAGACAGTGGCGGCACGGGAAATCCGTCTTTTAGCGAAAACCGGGAAAGAAAACCGTGCGTACATTGCGGAAGCAGGTGCGATACCGCACTTGTGCCGCCTTCTGAAATCCGAAAACGCCATTGCGCAAGAGAATTCAGTGACCGCAATGCTGAATCTCTCGATTTATGAGAAGAACAAGAGTAGGATCATGGAGGAAGGTGATTGTTTGGAGTCTATAGTGAGTGTCTTAGTTTCGGGTCTCACAGTGGAAGCGCAAGAAAACGCAGCAGCCACGTTGTTCAGTCTCTCTGCTGTACACGAGTATAAGAAGCGGATAGCAATTGTTGATCAATGCGTTGAGGCATTAGCGTTGCTGCTTCAAAACGGGACACCAAGAGGGAAGAAAGATGCGGTTACAGCGTTGTATAACTTATCAACACATCCAGATAACTGCAGTAGGATGATTGAAGGAGGAGGTGTGTCGAGTCTCGTTGGAGCTCTCAAGAACGAAGGCGTAGCAGAGGAAGCAGCAGGAGCTTTGGCTTTGTTAGTAAGACAATCTCTCGGTGCTGAGGCTATAGGAAAAGAGGATTCAGCTGTGACAGGGCTCATGGGAATGATGAGATGTGGAACGCCGAGAGGGAAAGAAAACGCGGTGGCTGCATTGCTCGAACTCTGTAGGAGCGGTGGAGCTGCAGTAGCGGAGAAAGTGTTGAGAGCACCTGCGATTGCGGGATTACTCCAAACGCTTTTGTTCACCGGGACAAAACGGGCTAGACGGAAAGCGGCATCGCTTGCTCGGGTATTCCAGAGACGGGAAAATGCAGCAATGCGGTCAGGCGGATACGGGTTTGTAAGGAATTTGAATGGCAATAGAGACGGTAGTTTTACAAACGATGTCTCTGTGCCGATTTCAATCTCAATCTCCGTACCTGTGTTGTGATCTATGATTGTTTAGTGAAAAGTTGAAAAATCTAAAGAGGTACTCTTTTTTGTGGTTGGTGGTGGTGTTTTGTTTCACTGTTTGTCTATATTATATACATTTATTGGTTGGGAGGTATAATACAAGTAATATATAATGGTTAGAGAAGATATGATGTGTATACGTATCTTCCAGTCCAGGTTATGAAAAAGATTTTACAAAAAAGAGTTTAGTGTATAGTCTTCTCTCTTGTATAAGCTGTGAATGAAACCTCAGCATTGTGATCGTTACTAAAAATGGTGACTATTATACTTAGATTCAAAGGTAGAAAAACAAAGCCTACATGAGAGAATGACAAGTAAGAAGACTTGTTGAAAGTATTGATTGACTAAATGGTGAGCCCTTTAAGGAGAGAACATTCAACAAAAAGAATAATTACATAACAAAGAAGAAAAGAGAGAAAGATAAAGTAGTGAGAGTTGAAGTATGATTTGGAATGGTCTCTCCCACTTGTGAAATTGATAGAAGAATATAGAATTAAAAAGTTGGAGTTAGAAAAATATTCATTGCAAAAGGTTGAGAAAAGAAAGAATCTCTAAGTGAAGTGGTGAGTGGTGTGTTGGGAGAACTTAACAGCTTTCTTCTTTCTTCTTTTATTTAGCTTAACTATGTGGATATCAACACTATAATTTTAAATAACTATGTTTACATTGTTTTAAAATGGGAATTTTAAAGCAGTTTATACTTTATACAATGTAACAACTTGTAAAAACTGTAGAAAGACTTTTTCAGTTTCAAATTTGAGTAAAATAAAATATTTTCATTTAGATTTCAAGACTCTATCAAGAGAGGATGATGATTTGTGAAAATATTATTGAAGAGACACTATATCATCAGTAAAAACGGAACTTGTGTAAGAGGATTTCATGATATCTAAATATAATTTTGGAGATTTATGATTAGAAATTGATAAGAGTATAAGATAAGGTCGCCCACTATATGTTTTTGTTCTTTTGGAAGTGGATGTGATCTTATTGTGTTTTTTATTTTGTCTTTTTTTGGAGTTATGTATCATGTGCGTATGCGCATTAACACCCGACAATCTACGATAATGATTATATATCATTCTTTAATTACAATTCTTTTTTATGTTTTCTTAATTCTTACATGTACATTAAAATTGTCCAACGGACTAAAGATGTTCATAAATTGTGAACTGACATTTTTCACTACTAATGAATTTTGAGAATTTGGAAATTTTTAGAGCTTTTTTGGATGTTATTGAGTCTATATATACAATTTTAAGAAATGCGTAATAATTTTCATATACTACCGAAAATATCATCCTCCAGCTTTGCGGATGAGTGGGAGATAGGTACGTGAAGAAATCATAATGATTTGTTTGAATTGATAGATTTATTTTATTTTTGCTTTCTCTAATGTTATCAAATTGCGAGTGTGAGACCGCAATGGTTTTTGTGCGCCTTAGTACGATTCCATTTTCGATGTCTACCAATTCATTGCACTGTTGTTGTTGTTTAACACAGTCGTTGTGGCCAAGGCTGTCGAGGTTCAGACTAGTACTGCCACATCTTACCTTCACTAAGTTGTATATAGCTTGTAATCGAACTTATGCATTTTCATTAAAAAAAACCCTTTCTATTTTTTATAACTTTTTGAAGAAAATTATTCATTGATTAATCTTTGATATTTGCTACCAAGAAAAAACTAATACAGATTAGATCAATTCAGACGTTGTCGTGTTCACAATTCCTTCATTGACTTATTTATGTTATACAGCTGGATGGTTTCCAAGTTCTAAACCTGTTTTTAAGCTAACAAAAATCCATCTTCTTTCTCCAGATACTATGGGGAAACACACGTAAAGAAAAAGTGAAGAGTAAGCTTCAAAATCGTGTTGAGTGAGACCAAAGCTACGAATGAAGTTTAAACAACATTTAGTCAACATTTAGATGAAGCTTCAAGATTTCAGACAACATTTAGACAGAAAAAGAACTTAGGCAAGAGTTAAAAAAAAAAAGTTTAAGATTCAAACAACATTTCAGAGTTGTGTGTTCCCTAAGTTAACAGAGGAGACAAAAGATGATGATGATAAATTACATTCCCAAACAGACAGACCCAAGTTTTTTCCTCTTCAGACTCGCCTCTATAACCGAAAGAAGCTGAATAAAAACCACTCTCTTTCTTTTTTATTTTTAGTACGAGTTTTGCCAGAGCTGCTGGGTTTGGTTTGACTGTTGACCTGCCTGAGACCCACCACCATCCCTAGGGTTTTGCTGCTGGCGCTCCAGTGACATTTCAGTTTGGGACTGATAGAAGTTTGGGTATCCATGAGATCCGTAATGCTGTTGTTGCTGCTGAGCTTGGCGATACCCTCCCGCTGGTTGCTGGGTCTGCTGTTGTTGTTGTAGTTGTTGTTGTTGTTGTAGTTGTTGCTGGTGTAGTTGCTGCTGTGCTTGGAGGTTGTAGTACGTGTTAGCCGGGACACCTGACATGGTTCTGGAACCATGACCATGATGCCACATCGCCGAGTTTTCGTTCTGAATTATTTAAAATCAAAAGAGGACGAGCGTCATCAAGTGGTTCATATCTCAAACCAAACTAAAAATGGTAAGGAATAACCACAAAGAGAAAGTACCTGCTGTTGTTGTTGCTGCTGCTGAAGTGCCAGCAAATGACTACTCTCTTTATATTGAGAACTAAGAACATCTTCATAACCGAGTGTTGTTCCCGTAGGAGCAGACTGTTGGTTAGGAGGGAAGTTTCCAGCAGATCCAGCATTGGTTGAGTTTCCAAATCCATAAGCAGAGGCAGGCGCTGTTGCAGACTGAGGCAAATTACCGGGAGAGACATTGGTTTTGTACTGCGGAAGCAGTGAGGCAGATAGTTGCTGGTGGTATGAGCTGTTACCAAATGTTTGCTGGAAAGCAGATGGCATGTATGGATAGTTCTGAGGCATTATAGGATAACTGATCATGTTTGCATAGTGCGTTAGAGGCAATGTGGGTTGAGAGTAGGGATGCATTGGAAGCTGTTGGGGAAGAGCTGGTCCAGTAGCGATATTAGCACTGGGTAAAGTTTGCTGCGTTGGCTGCGTTGCCGGAATTCCACTGCCTCGAAGAGACTGCAATGTAAAAGAATTTAAATCAAAATCATACCAAACCCTATTCTAGTATAAACAGAATGCACTACTCTTCCCTGAAAACTAGTGATATAAGAATCAATTCCTCAAGATTTAACTTTGTGTCAACAAGCAGGTTAAAGCCAAATCCAGAATCAAGAAAAGCAGTTTTCGAATATGAAGAAACTACTGCATTTGGCTAAGTAAACAAAACAGTATCCATATGACAACTAAAAAGACATCACTACTTTTGAAAAAAAAAAGCTAAGCGAAAGAAATCGGTCAGCCTGTGTTTCTCAAAGAGAAAGAGATTATTTACCTCTGGCATGGAAATGCTTTGGCCACCAAGTGATGAAGCATTGTTGCTATTTCTTGACTGCAGAGACTGTGCAACTGAGAAAGGTGAAAACTGGTACTCAAGTTCCCTCACGTTTTGTACTGTTTGTGCCAATAAAGCGTTGCTGGGAACAGAGTGTGTATAACCCTGCTGAGACAAAAACGAACAAGAACCAATGTTAACATTCAAGAATTTATGGGTCTCACTTCAGAGCTCTTTCAGAAAAAATATGAACAACTTTGAATGCATTGATTAAAAAGCAAAACGAGATTCTCTTAGAACTTTAATAAATAACTAGGATTTTCAAAACCTTTGAAATTTGGTTCCACTATGAAATGCAATGCACAGGTAGCTTACCATCATATTTGATAAAGAAGCAAGATTCTGCATCTGATTCTGTGCATTTGTCTGTGAGGCATCATATGCAGTATTCATCTGCTGCTGCTTAGCATTTTCATACGCATACCCTGGCTCAGACTGGGCAAATGTGTACTGGTGCTCCTGAGTTCCCTCAGAGATTTCTTGCTTCAAAACCTCCCGCCTCGATTCTAAAGAATCATCATAATTTTCAGTAGCAGGTGCCTGGACCATATTTTCATTGGCTTTACCTTCAAGATGTTCATCTACATAGTACTCAGTATTTCTGTAAACAATCAAGATCAGTTGGTAAGTAGGATATAAAAAAATAACGCATAATTTTATTTTTTAAACAGATATTAGTAATGGAATACCTTGCATCTGAATGTTCGATTGGTGGACCTACATCAGAAGTCTCTTCAACGTTGCTGCTCAAAGGTCTAGATCCAAAACCTCCAAAGCTTCCAAAACTTAATTGTGAGCATTCTTCTGTATGGATTAGCAAATGGTTCGGAATTACAACAGCAGGTCTATCTTCTTCATGTGAGGCTTCTTGATCATGACTATCTATGGTTAGTTGTTGAAAATTGAGTGGATGAGACGAAACATCATCATCATCTGAAAAGTAATATTGAGACAGTGAATAAAAAACCCGTCAAGAACACCAAAAGATCCTCGTAAGCTTTTGATTCTCTGATATATCTAAAATTTAAATAATGAGTATCACTCTTACCACCAAAAGATGATTGAGATGAAAAAGTAAAGTTTCAGGACAGCAAACAGCAAAGAATCGTTCATCACCCCCAGCAGAACAATAAGCCTATTTGTATTCCCATGATCAATATATAGAAGCTCACACGAATATGAAACACACAAAATTTTTGATCTTAATGGCACACACAAGAAATCATTGGGACTTAATTAATGAAGAGACATATTGTCATTCACAGCAAAAATCCAAAAATGGGAACTCAACCACGTTATGGATTTTAGATGGAAACATATTATAAGGATTCAAAATATTACCTTTGTGGTGCTCTACTCGATGGCTCTGTGTCTGATAAGGATCCTCAAATTCGGATGAAACTGCAGAGTCTTCTTCTTGAACAGAGTCAGCTTGCACATGATCGACTGGGTCATTTTCTGCTAAATGTATATTTTCTAACCGGTCTTTCAGATGTTGATCTCCTCTATCGGATTGGAAATCAGCTGGACCATTGCATACCTCTGATTCTGCTGGTGCTACTGATACAGATGTACGAGGAGCCAGTGGCTTCTCAATCGATGGCCATTCATCTCTAACAGGTACCTGCTGATTTGCACTTATCTCATGTTCATGACTTATCTCAGAACGCATACTGACATTTTGCTTCACTGGCTTGTTCTGTGGTATACCCATCTTCACAATATCAGCCATAGACCTCTGGCCTGGAGCGCCAAACCATGCAGTTTGATGTCCAGAAGCCAACTGTGATGATGATATTCCATCACCCGAGGTAACAGATGACAATTTATTTTCGGTAGCAACAGAATCACTGCAAAAGATACAGCAGCATTCATGAGACCCAAATGAAATCATGTACAAAACATAATTCAAGGAAAAAAGCCAAAATGAAAAAGCTACTGTAACACAAGATCTTGAAAATAAATGACTCTATCTGATCTCATCATGCAACAGCACACCAGCATGTAAAATTTCTTGTTGCTTCTAGTTAATAAAACAGTAATTGTACATGAAAGATTCTATAGGTTGATTTTTATAAACTAACGACAGTGAAACAATGGATCCTAGCCATACAATCAGTAACTAAGTAAGCAAAATATGAAGAACAAAAAAATCCACTCATACTTTCAACTGCTGTTAAACTACCAAAAGAAAGAAAGCCACTCAATAGAAAACCTGTTTTGTGTTTGATGGTGGTTCGCCACTCCAGAAGCAGAAGACCAGGAAGCTGTGTAACCCTGTGTTCCACTCTCTTTCTTGTTTGTAGATTTTCCCTGGAAGTTTCCAGAATCTGAACAACAGAAGCACATAAGCATGATTCCTATGGTTAGAACTAGATAAATCTTATGTATAATTAGAGATCATGTTTATACCAGTAGAGATGTAATTGGTGGATCTACCTCGTCCGGCATAACGATCAGAACCAACTCTAGCACCACCACGGTTATACGTGCTATTAGCACCACGAGGCCGGTAATCCGGTACATCCCTAGTCTGAATAGAAAGAAAAAACTTTTTAAATCACCAAAACACCAGTAAATATAAATGATAACTAGCTTAAATTGTTCCAGCAAACTATCTAGAGTCAGGTACGACATGAGGACTAGTTTAAAGGCCCTCAGTAGTCCACAGGTGTAAAACATCACTGCGACAATATATCAATATCAGTAGATCTGTCAATGACGTAATTGTGTACTAGGAACAGAATGGTATCACACATAGTCCAAGTATGTACTAATACACAGATTATGCCAATAGTTTGAATTTAAAATGCCGACACTGAACACCAAAGGTATTTCCTCGGTCTATTTTCAATAACAATGGAAGTTTTCAGGATTGACTCACCTCTTTCTTCTTTTCTTTCTTGCTCTTGACCTCGTGAAATGGGTCTGAAATGAGAAAAAAAAACAAGTATCAATATCAGTGATAGACGCCATATGGCACAAAGACAAGCCTTGAACAGGAAACTGAAGATCACAGGAACTATGAAAGCAAACCAATAGCAACATCAACGAAAAAATCCCACTAAGATGATGATTTTACAAACCAAACCTCAGCTAGAAAGTTTGATACTTGCAAGGGGAACACAAAAACCATTGAAGGAGAAGAAACTTAAGGACAATAACAAAAACACAGAGACATGGTCCATTCAGAATTAAAACCCCAATCAAACCCTAATAGAAACCCTTAGTAATCAGTCAATTTCGAGAAAACCTCCTCGGGATACATAAAAACCCTACAAATCTTCACAATCCAAATCCCACACACACACAAGGTAGAGGGGAAAAGAAAAAAGGAGGAACCTTGAGAGAGGAGGCGATTAACGGCTTCGTTAGGATCCATATTGCACTCTTTAAGCATAGCATAGATCTCAGACTCGGGAGCGTTTACAATTTCCTTCAAGCTTTGTACTATTTTTCTAGACCCTGACGGAATATCGTGAATTCCGTTATTGGCTTTCCTAGCTCCGGCACTTCCGCCGCCGCCAACGACGCCGACCTTGCTGCTCATCTCTATCAGCCAAAAAAGCTGCCTCTCTCTCTCACTCTCCTAGATCTGAAAGGAAATAACGAAACTTTTCTTTTGTGGTTTCTCTCTTAAGTCGCGACAATACAAAGAAGACGAAGACGAAGAAGAAGAAGAAGAAGGAAGCACAAGGGGAGTCTCGATATATCTGTAGAATGAAACCCTATCGATCTTTTTTTTTTTCACCTAATAATTGTTTCTTTTCCTTTTTCCTTTTTTGCCTTTTTTAAAATTGTAAAATTACTGGACCGGCTCTCTCGTTTAAACCAGCCGACTGTCTCATAATCAAACCGAACCAAACACGACAGCACCAAAGTGGTCTGAAATCATTTTTCTCATTTGATTATGCTCCTTTGGGCTTACAATAATCTATTTGAAATACGTTACAAGGTCTTAACTTTTGGAGTCTCTTGCCCCTAATGATTCGTTTGTTTTAAAAACCTAGCTTGGTGGATGTATCTACATACGCGAAAGAAGCAAGTATGTCCCCTTGAGCTGAAAAGTATGCCCACCCGGACACGCGGCACCACAACATACCAAATATCAGATACCAATTAGCTCAGTTATAATAAATCGAACAAATCTGTATATAGAACCAAAAGAAACGACAATACAAAGCTATATATGATGGTTATACATGATAAGGAAGGAGTTAAAGTGACGATTGTTTTGGATTTTATATCGCTTCCTATGAAAGATTACTACTAGTTTGGATTTGTAACTTTGGGCAAAGTTAAGCACATGAACTTTCTAAATATATAAAAGAAACATAATCAGAAAAGATTTGTATTACATAAAAGGTAAGAAACAAATGAAAGGAGAAGAAACTCTTATTTAGAAGGAGAAGACAACAACACATAAAGAGAGAGAATCGCAACTGGGCTTAGTAAGCAGATTCCTTATGTTTTCATAGGAAACACTTTAGCTTTTCGTTGTTTTCAGTTACCTACAAGTCTTTGGACTTTGTGTTGTTCGATTTAGTACGACAACAGTTTAAAAAAGGACCTCTCCTAAAGCTTTTAAAAACTATACAATCTTCAAATGCTCCAAATTGTGTTAGCGTTGATTTTAAAAAGTATAATCTCCTCCATATGTCATAATCTTGCCACTGATACAAATAAAAATAACAAGAAGTTCCGAGTTACATTTGTCAGATAACGAACCGGCCATCTCTTGTCTTGTGTTTCATCTTACTAGTTAGTCAAGGTGACGATGAGATTTGAAGTTTCCCACCAAGAAAGAAGCAGCTTCTTATATATTTTTCATGTACTATAAGTTTATCTGTAAATACCTTTTCCTCTTTATGGTGTTTTCTCTTGCTTGCCGATTCTTCTAGCTTCTTAGTTTCTCCTTTCTCAAGTTTTCTTATATTCTCTCCTACATGTCTTCGCATCCCTTCTCTCTCCCATCCCAAGAAATCTTAGATTCTATGATTCTCTTTTCTCTTCATCTTTATAATAAGATATATCTATACCTGAGAGGGAACTTCTTCGCTACCAATTCTTTCTTTCAGCTCTATCAAATCCCAAGAACTACCTGAAGACTATCTATCTTCTTTCTCTCAAAACTCAAAAGCTTTAACTGGAAAGAAAATGACTCACCGTATAGCTTCTCTATGTTTCTCCATCGTGCTTCTATGTCTTCTAATCACTTCACGTAATCTCTCTGCGTCTGATAACATTAGAGTAGTGAATAAGCTTTGTTTGTTTTTCCTGTGATTCTGAATATTTTTTGTTCTGAAAGGATGCTACGAACTGACCTGATTTTTGTGATGATTGATTTCAGCTCTACATGTTATAGCTCTGGGTCAGGGAGGAGGACAAGGTGATATACCAGTTGTCAATCCTACAGCTCCCGATGGTGGTACCACCACCACACCAACCATAACCCAACCATCACCGCCTTCCTCAACATTCCCAGGTCCAACTACGCCAACAACTACACCAACTGGTGGGTATCCACCCCTTGATGGAACTACACCAACAGGTGGTTACCCACCACTTGGTGGCACCTCACCTCCAGGTGATGTTGGTGGTGGTTATGGTGGTGGTGGTGACACTGGTGCAGGTGGAGGAGGTGGCGGTTATGGTGGTGGTGCACCTGCTGGAGGAGGAGGAGGTGACACCGGTGCAGGAGGTGGTGGTGCAACTGGTGGTGGAGACACTGGCGGAGGTGGTGGTGGTGGTGGTGGTAGTGGCCAGTATTGTATAGCGAAAGCAAATGCTTCGCCAACATCATTACAAGTGGCTTTGGATTATGCTTGTGGGTATGGAGGAGCTGATTGTGGCCAGATCCAACAAGGTGCAGCCTGTTACGAGCCTAACACCATTCGTGATCATGCTTCCTTTGCTTTCAATAGTTATTACCAGAAGCATCCTGGTTCTGACAGCTGCAATTTTGGAGGGGCAGCACAACTTACCAGCACAGATCCAAGTAAGACATATTATAACTTTTTTATGCACAATTCTACAAAGATTGTAATCATAAGAGACAGGAAACTAGAATTAAGTTACCTGCATAGCATCCATGTTTCCGTTGTCTTTGCTACCTCCATGGGATGTGTGAGCTACTAGAAACCTCCACAACTGATAGATGTTTTGAGTATCTTGAATTAGTTCATGAACCTAAGAATATTATTCCACCAAATGATTATAATGTGTCAAAGAGCTAGATAACTAGAATTTTCACCTTTTACGCCAAAGATAAATCTGAGACTTGGTATTCATATCTGCTGTTATACTGCTCCAGGTAAAGGAAGCTGTCACTTCTCATCATCATCAGGAACAGTCAGGTATGATTCTCTATCCTGAATTAGCACCTTAACCTGCCAAAAAGTGACAAAATAACAGTGATGTTTATGCCACATGCAGCACAAGCCCACCAAGTCAATTGAGTCCACCGGATTTTAATTCCCCACCATCTACATACCCACCCCCAATAACTACTCCAAATACGGGCATAACTGGTTCTGGACCACCATTCGGCGTGGCAGAGCCAACCGAGCTTCCAAGTTCAGCAACCCCTGTGTCACATAGCCTTCTCTCATTATTTACAGCAGTCGGGATACTAATGCCACTGCTCAGGGAAAATTATCTTTAAAAGGAAAAAGTGTCAGGGTTTCAATCATTCTCTGCGAATTATGAGGCGCGTTTTCCATATCTACCTTCACGTTATACGGAGTTCGAGAAAGATATAACAGAAAATAATGTGAAAGCTACTTCAAGTACTTTACCAGCAACGTTCCAAAACAGGTAGGCACACCGACATTGACAGACAAGCTCCATGATACCTGCAGCATTTCCAAACAGTTTCTACAAGGATGACAATATCCTTAATATGCTCTATCCAAGTCATGATCTTAAGTATTAGTTTATGATCCAGCTCCTTGTGGAATCATACACGACTAAAAGATCAATCTAGTAGCAGCGAGTAGTGCCAAATACAAGCATCTGATAAAGAGGGATAAATATGCAAGCACGCTTGCATTGAGTATTGAAATTGAGCAAATAAATATAGCACATTATTTTATGTCTCTTCATAGAAATTGTTACAGTGCTTTTTACAGATGAGCCCTTTTGTTAGGAGCATAGTTATATCAAGAAAAGGAACGATACAACTGCGACACCAATTATTGCTACAGTGGCAATAACTGAATTCTGATCAAATGCTTTCTGCAAGCTGCCTGCTCGTGAGAAATGCTGGAAAGCCAGAAAACAAGAGATTGCTAAAGAAAGGATAGCCCCTTCTTGTTTCCCTCTGCATGTATATGAATTCAATAAGGCCGACTAAAGAAAAGAGAACCTTGATCACAAGACATTACATTTGTAAGACTCTAACCTTATGCTCATAACTTGATATGGTGCCACAATCACCAAGAGTAATGCAATGAATGGCAGCTCAAGTTCACCTATAAACAGGGAATTTTATAAGAATTACAAACAAAGGCATGCATATTCTTCTGCAAGTTGAAGCTCTGGCGTAAATCCTGCCAGCTTAACTTAGTAATGGAAATTTGAGACTTTGATGTTGGAAACTAGCATGAATTTCATTCCCAGTAAATGGCAGTTGAACATAAAAACCTAAAATTAGAATTCAACACCTTATAACCAAACCTACTTGAAGATGAATACGAACCTGGAAACGAGAAGAAAAGTCGAGTAAGAAGCGCCAGAAATGCTGCCCAGATTCCATATTCACCCCTGTAAATTAGATGCAGGAGTTTAAGTTCAATGGCTTCAAGATTTCTATATGAGCATGAAAATTTCTCTCATCCAGCAAAACAAAAAAGAAATGAACAAAATCTACAAGCATTGGTAAATGACAATGTAGCATATAGCCAGCCATGAAAAAGCTTACTTCATCCAGGAAACAATGCCCAACGGTGCTTGTAGAGCGAATAGCGGAACAACAAAGGACTTATGGATACCAGTACCCCTTGCAAACATCAATGCGCTAGAAAGAAGAAACAACATTCAGCATAGAAATTGAACTGGCTGACAATATGAATCAGAGGAAATAACACAATTATCAATCTCAATATACTTCCACATATGATTCCAAGGCATTCAAATGTATCCAAAATCATGTAGCAAGGTTTGTATAAATGTCATTGATTCACACATTTAATACTCTTTTCCGAAATCATCTGCTATAATCCGAATCGAGCTATAACTTGTAATGAATCCAAACGTCAGCATATTTCCAACAGCATATCATAGTTAATGAGAGTGAGAGATCATACACGCAAGAAATTGTGGAGATCCATTGTAGATTATGAACAGACAACATCGGAGCAGCATAACAGACCACACTTGATCCTCTCTTCCTCCGCTTCTCAACTTTCGTCAACACCGTAGCGGTTCGGCGACGATCAGCCGATGACCTACCAATACACTCATTTACTTAAACGACCCGGAAACAATCGAAATCCACAGATTGAGAAATTTGAAAAAAAAACGCGTGTTTCTGTGTCACTATACCTCAGCGGATTGAAGCAAAGAGAACTCGTAGCGTGACCTATACCAGAGAGAGCTGAAGGACGAGGCCGGAGTTTAAGCGAGAGAAATGGTTTCTGATGGTGAAGTGAGACGATCCGGGACGATGAGAGACAGAGACTCGCCATGTAATTGTTTAGACTAGTTACGGTGGTGAGAAGATGACGGAGTGAACTCTTTCCGTTAAATTAGTATCATTTGCATAAATCCATGATCGTTACGTGGACGGTGTAGATTGCGCGACATATGCTTCAGCCTTCAAGGCGCAATGCAAATCTAACCACGTCAGCTTTAAAAATATCCCAATTCACACAAAACATGACAAAATATGGATTGTTTTAATTATTCAGATTCATTTTGATTTTATTTTGATATATTTCCTTTTTCGAAAATTTTATAAGAACAAATAAAAGCATCATTATGACATTATTTGTTTCCCTTCATACACATTGTTATACTGATTTTTACATAGGAGAGTTCTTTTTGTGAGGTGAGGAGCAAAGTTATAACAAGAAAAGAAGTGATACAACAGTGACACCAATAATGGCTACAGTGGCAAGAACTGAACTCTTCTCGTATGCTTTCTCCAAGCTGCCTGCTTTTGAGAAATGCTGGAAAGCAAGAAAACAAGAGATCGCTAAAGATATGATAGCACCTTCTTGCCTCCCTCTGCAAGTATATCAAGAAAATTATAATGAGGTCTCTCTATAAGTATATAAAACCTTGATGATCACAATCCACAAGTGACAATAAACATTACATTATTCTAAGATTCTAACCTTATGCTCATAACTTGATGTGGAGCCACAATCACCAGGAGTAATGCAATAAATGGCAGCTCAAGTTCAGCTATAAACAAAGCATTGTATAAAAATTATATATCACAACACTAAAATTTCATAGCCTGTAACCCAACTCTACTTAAAGAGGAATAAGAACCTGGAAAAGTGAAGAAGAGTCGAACAATAAGCGCCACGAATGCTGCCCAGACGCCATATTCTCCCCTACAAAGTTTAAGGTTAGCAGCTTCAAGATGGCTGTGAAAGCAACAAGCATTGGTTATCAAATCACCACATATAGTAAAAGCTTACTTAATCCAGGCGACAATGCTGGATGGTGCGTGTAGAGCGAATAGTGGAACAACAACGGACTTATGGATACCAGTACCCCTTGCAAGAATCAATGCACTATAAAAAGAAAACACCATTCAGTATATTTATTTTATTGTTATAGTGCTGACATTATGAAAACAGAGGAAACTACAGAGTCAGAACGTCTATGTAATATAACTTATACATAATACATCATCATGTCATGTGTTAAGAAAATCACAGTAAAAGTGTGTGTGTATGTGAGAGAGAGAGAGGTCATACATGCAAGAAATTGCAGAGACCCATTGTAGATTGTAGACAGAAACGGGAGAAGCATAACACACCAAACTCGACCCTCTCTTTCGCCGTTTCTCAACCCTAGACGAAACCGAAGCGGTTCTGGTTCGATGACGATCAGCCAATAACCTAACACACAAAAACTATACTGTTTGAGAATATGAGAATCTGAAATATAGTGAGTTTGCTAGTGGATTTGATATAATCACCTTAACGGATTGAAGGAAACAGCACCAGTAGCGTGACCTATGCCGGAGATATTCGATGTACAAGGCCGGACTTTTAAAGAAAGAATAGGTTTCTGGTGGTGGAGAGAAACGATCCGGGACGATGAGAGACAGAGACTCGCCATCATGTATCGTATTGTATTGTTTAGTAGGACGATTGTGTTCTACTTTCTGTTAAAATTAGTAATAATCAGTTGTGTCAATTATATATGAGGCGTTACGTGGGAGTGGGACGTGTGGATTTCGTGGCAAATGCTTTTGAAGTGGAGCCTAGTATACCACTACACGTGATTGGGAAAACGAGAGTCCGACGTTCACAATCAATCAAGGAATCTTTGAATCTCCACCGTTGGAATCAAACTCATATATGCAAATCCCACCCCCACTTTGGATTCCATGTCAGCCAGCTTTAGCATTATCTTATTCATGGGAGAACATGACAAAATTTCATGTCGATCAAAGATAACTCTTTTAACATATAATTAAAAACAATAAACGCATGAAAATATTGTTTTTTTTTTGTTTCGTTTTTGTTTTTTTTGTTTGCCAAATATCAAAGTTACAAGACAGTTTTTGATGCCGACATAACTCCTTCAGTTTCAGCCTTTCAAATAATGTTCTTTTTTTCTACTGTGTTTATAATTATTTTGACAATCCAACTTGTGTAATGGTTTTGCAGTCTCGCAAAGTCTGAAAGTGGTTGTTTGACTTGTTTCCACTCTTGTAATAATGTGTACTACCTAGTTCTAATGTTATATTGTAAGAATCAGACTTGTGAAGAAAACAAAGACTTCTATCAAGAAAAAACACATAAGACTTGAGAGTACTCTTATTCTTACTGTACAAATTGCCAAAGCTTATATATAATAGAAAGTAACAAGAGTTACAACATAATACCCACATAAAACCGAGTATTCATGGTTTTTTTTTTTTACATATACTCCATGGAAGCAAAAAAAACACATGAAGAAAGAAAAAAACAAAAAAAAAACAGAGTAAGTACTCCCACAGCTGCAGGCAGCATTTCAAACCTGCAAATCGAAAACAAACTCTGCAGGGTGCTGCATCAGTTAAACTCTGCCTTTCACCAATATGTACGGTTAAAAATTAGTACTTCGATAAAACAAAACAGCCATATCACAACCCTGACTCTTCTTTAATTGACTCTTGCGTCAGCTTATCTCTCTGCCATCATCATCGAGCTTAGGAGAGTCAAGGATATTCACATTCTTAGTTTCCTCATCAACAATCTATAAACAACAAAAATTAAATAAAAACCATAAGAAGTCAAAAGATCCATCTCTAGCTAAAATGCAGGCAGTATTAAGTTCCTTAGGGATAATCTAGAATTGTAGTTGTTTCAGACCAAAGAGTTATATCTTTACCTGTTCAACAGAGTCTGGATTGTTAGGGGTATCGAAGATAATTGGACGACAACGCATATCTTCATTCATCAAGCTTGAGTTCTGAAAATGGGCTATAAGGGCAGTTTTTCCTTGTATCCGAGCATATGCTAGTGAAGCTACTTTCTCACTGTTAAACTTCTCCCACTTCTTCCCGTTAAATGCCTGCGAAAATGGAAATTTCTGTTAGTTTGTATTCTGAGTGGTCTTAACTAAAGATAACAATATCTTAAAAGGAAATTGGAGAGAGAAGGATACCTCGTAAAATGGAATGATGAGTTCTGGAGAGAGCATATTGATGAATGCGTAGCCAACATTGCATTTGTTCTGCAAACCAAACAGTTACTTACCGTGTGTTGTATCAGTTACTGAACTCGTAACTTTGAATCACTAATGAATCTTTACCTTAAAATCAATGGGCAAATAGAGAAAGTTGTAAGTTCCTTGGTTCTTTTCATCAATCGCAGCTAACAACATCTTTGAGGTGTATCTGTAAATAACATCATGAAAGACACTCAGATCAGGAATCTGGCTGTATCATAGACGTAACAATAAAGAAAGAAAAGCTTACTTATTTGGAATGTTTTTAATCATCAAGGTAGTCCGAGAATCCTCTCCGTTAAGAATTTTGTCCAAATCAAGTTGAAACTGTTTCCTGCTTTCAACCTGCATCGAATTGTTCTCAACTCTACGAGGCCTTCCATTTTCATACAAACCATCAAAGCCGGAGGAGAGCCGTCCTGAGTTTAGACCGCTGCTTAAGAACATGGGGCTGAATCTCGGTGAAGACATCATTCTGTAACTTGAAAAACCATTTTCGGCAATGCTTCCAGGGTTAAGGATCCCATTATTTGTCATTTTTGATGGGAAACTTCCACCGTTGAGACCCATTCCACTCATTCCTTGAAGACCAACAGTGTTCATGAACAAAGGGTCCTTTGAAGACTCTGGGGCAAATCCAAAATGCTTTTCTAGAGGAACACCAGATGGTGCAGACCCAACATGGAAGTGATGATGGTTACGACTTTGATTTTGATGCTGATGTGGAAATGGAACAGATCGGTCTACCCGAGATGAGAAGAGTGGATTCCCAGTGGATGATGTTGACCAAACCGAGGAACTTGAAGGTTCAGAGCGTGTGTTAGGACTTCCCCAGAGAAACTCTGAACCTGACAACGTCTCAATTCCACCTCCGTTTGAGAGTAACGGACCAGAAGGGGAGAGATTTCCTGTGTACTTGTTATCCAGCTTTGGCTCTTGGAACAAATGCGATGACTGTTGGAAGACGTTGCTGCCCATTTGAGCCCTGCCAATGGGTGCAAGCTTCGAGCTTGGTCCTTGTGAATTTAGAGCAGACGCCAAACCAGACAAGTGGCTGTTCCTTGTAGGACTTAACCCGAAAACGGGTGACCTACTAAGTACACTTTGAAGCGGACTACCCTCCACAGGACTATTCAGAAGCCAGTTACCTGCCACCAAATCAAACAGTTTTAGCCTTTGAGGATGTCAAAACTTACAATTTCGTTTAAAGAGAAGCATATAGAAATATACTCACTTGGAGGAGAGTTTGCCATGGGTGAACCAATCATTGGTAGGTAATGCAAATCATCATGTTCAAGGTCTTGGTTAAGTTGCAACATCAGGCTGGTAGATCAAATAACGGTCAGAGGTAAAAAATTATAATGGCATTAACTATTGTATGTGGCAGATCTAAGAAAGATACAAACCTTCGACGAGCTCCTCCAGGGCGACTAGGTTCAACCTTTATACGTTTTCCAGCAATCTCACACCTGTTTAATGCCTTCAATGCTGCTTCAGCACCTCGAACATCATAAAACTCAACGAATTTGTGATGCCTTTTATGTGGTGTTTCCCTTATCTGTTTTTTGGGAGGAAAAGACAGTACTTAAAATGAATGTTTTTTCTTTTAAACCAGCTCAACAATATCAAATACACTATGTTTGTCATGGAAAAATAAAAAGAAAGATATCTATCACCTCTTTGATCTCGCCATGTACACCAAAAATTCCATGCAAGTCATCATTAGAAATTGAAGGATCCAAGTTAAAAACCACTAATGTCCCCTGATTCATATCTTTCTCAGATGGATTATCCTACAGATACACGGGAAACAGGTACAATAGAAGCAAATTAGAGCTGCAACAAGAATCGTTGACAGTATTAAAAAGAACCACTAGCAAACCTTAGGAATTGAGAAGTGAATATCCAATTTTCTCCGTCTTAATGGCTTATTCTGTAAAGACCGCATAGCCATTCGAGCAGAACGGATGTCATAATAAGATATCATGACAAATCCCCTATGCTTACAAGTAGTATACAGCGTTCTGATGTCACCGTATTGCTGCCACATCACAAAAAAAAGGACGAAAAAAACATTAAACATCAGTGTCTGTAAGTTTGTTATAACAAATCCAACAGTGTCAGGTCAATATTCGTTGAAGATACCTCAAAGAGAGCTGTGAGTTCAGAGTCCTCTACATTGCTGTTAATATTCCGGACAAACAATGTTCTCGAGGGGTGTTCACCGTAAGGATGCTCACCAGCAACTGTTCCTGCACCATTTTGAATATTGAATTGCGGAACTGCATTTCCACCAAGACTTGAAAGGGACAATCTTGGAGGACCACTCATGCTCATGTTTTCCCGAAAATCAGTGTCAAGTTCCATTCCTCCTCCACTACCAAAAAGATCAAAATCATCAGTATCTGGTAACTCGCTCAGTTCAAGTTCATCCATCATCCCAGTCAATAGATCTTCTTCATCAGGAAGCAGGTTTCCAATAGAATGAGATTCAATGTCATCAACACTTTCTTGAAACTTGTTAGGACGAGAAACAGCAGTATCATCAATCCGTGAGAAACCATATCTGTTATCACTCAATTGCACTGCAAACAAAAAAAAGCAAACATATAAAGCAAAAGAGAGAAAGAAGATATGTATATATAATAATGATGAAGGGATCTCGTTTGTACATTTTCCATGGGGAAGAACAGGTAAAGAACTGGAGAACAAAGTAGCATCGGTGGAGGGATGATGGTGACGACCAAATCCAGGGAGAATCCCCCAAGCTCCAGCCTCTGCTTCGTGTGGTATATCCATTAAGCAACTTCTTTCTTTGATCTGCTTTGATAAATTTTAATTAAGAAAAACAAACCCATCAGCTCACATTTTATAATATCCTATTCAGACTGGAACCATATACATTAAAGTCTCACAGATCAGATATGATCAGATAAGTGTGAACAACACATTTGAAATCTCAGGTCATGTGTAGAAAAATTAACATGCAAGCAAGTAAGATTGATCCAAGGACGAAATCAAAACCTTAAACCAACAAAAATAAACTTTTATATACAAAAGGGCATGAAAGTAAATATTTTTTTCTTCTTCGTTGCTGAAGAAAGCTGAGCAATTTGACTAAACACAACAGGAGCTTTAAACCCAAAAACCAATACTAAAAAGTCGGAAATTTATGAAAATCAGATTATAAAAAAACAAGAAGATCGTTGAGCAATTAAAATGATTAGACCAAAAAAAAAAGAGAGAGGACAACTCAGAAGATCAAAGACAGAACTAAGTTGCTTGGTAACAAACGAAACTAACCGAATTAGCTAGTTCTATGCTCCGATCATCAAAAGCTTAAACCTTTTAAGAAACACAAATGATCGAAATCGCCGACAAAAAAAAATAAAAAATCAGAAGAAACACTTTAAGAGGGGGTTTAGACTTTACAGACAAAACCCAGAAACAAAGTGTTGAAAAAGAAAGAACACAATCGATTGACTACAAGAAAAGAAAAAACATCAAAAACCCAGAAATCAAAATAAGTTTGTGTACCTCAAAAGAAAAGGAATTGGGAAAGTGAAAAGAGAAAAGGAGAGAGAGAGAGAGTTGATACCTCAAAATGTGCAGTTACCAACACAGACGATGATCACGATACAAACCACGATGAAGAAAAGAGAGAATCTCTACCAACCAAACAAAAATAAAACCTCCCCCAAGCAAAAAAGAAAAAAAATATGAAGTAAGAAGAAAATTTGGACTTGTCTCTTTTTTTTTGGGGGTTTAATAGAGAAAGAGAGAGAGAGAGAAGAAATAATAATGTGAGAGATAAAAATAAAATAAAAAAATATCAGAGAGAACAGAGAGAAAGTATTGAGAATGATTGATGTGTCTAAAGGACTAAAGAAAGAGAGGTTTTTTTTTTCTTAACTGAATTTAAATACAATTTTGAGTCCGATCCTTCTTTTTCATTTTATTTTTACAAGTATACTTTGATTTTGACACTTCCGTGTTTATCTCTCTTTATTATATCATCCATCTTTTTACAGAGGAGTAATAATAAGTAACTCTATCCACAAGTATGTTTTAAGATTTTTTAATCCTATCTAAACAATAATGTTTATCCTATTCTGTTGTCAACGTATCTAACTGGTATGCTTATATGCATTTTCTTTATTACCATACACGTTTATTATCTAACTAATGTAATGGGATAATAATGGATATACCAACTAAAATATTTTCAGATTCTTTGGACATGTACAATGTATCCACACGGAATTGTCATCTTTGTTCGCTTTTCTGTATTTTGTTTTCTCAGGTTTACATGTTTTTTACAAGAGATTTTTATCCACATTAGAATAAAATGTGTGAAAAAGTGGATTAACAGACTAACAACTATAGAGTTTATGTTTTGAGCAAAAATAAGGTAATGTTTTGTAAGTTTCACACGAATTGTAGTATGTCAATTAAGAGGTCATCCTTTAAAAGTATATATAATTGATGATGGCTTTAGAAAGTTTCCAATCATACCCTATAAATTCGTCGTAGCTTCTTACATTATTTTATATCCCCAAGTTGGATAGAAACGGAACCAAGTATATGTCTTTTAGCTTAATTGACTGAGTATTATTATTATCCAAAAGTAAATTGCGAATACATGTTGTCGAATAAACGAACGGATGGGTAAGTCAACGACGAACTAGTTTATGTAGTTTAGTGTAAGTACATACATATAAGTACTAGTTAATTACTAGAATCACTCCGCATTGATCTTACGCCATACGGACCATACCCAATCATGTATCGAAATAGACCTATACTATACATTTGACCAAGTAATGCGACGTCTTTAAGATGTGTAGTTGGTTTGATGAAATTTATTTCAAAACATACTATCGTACTTACTAGTTTATTATTTGTTCCATATCTTATAATCAATGATTGTAATAGCGATATATCCATCTTTTAGTATACTATAGCATCGAACGTATCATAACATGACAAATTATACGCGGAGAGGTCGGAAAAGTCGAAAAAGATTTTCATAAAAAAGTGACTTGGATAATGTTGTTTTCTATTTTACATATATTTTATAGTCCCATAACATAACAATTGTGATGTCAAGTCATCGTCCACATAATATGAAAATAATGCTTATGTTTATTGGCTTCAATTATCCTTACTTCCGGAGATCATTATATTAAAACGTGAACGTTGATACGTGATGCTTGGTAATAATACTCACGGATTTGAATAGTTACGCTGTTTAATGAATTTAAAACATGTTAAGAGGAATTAATCATAACATATATATATATATCCATTTTAAAAGAATGTATAATAGAGAATTAGTGAGATTCAATACGAAATAATGAGTAGCACCGAGTCAGCATAATGACTAGTTTATCACAGAAATTTAAACAAATAGGTAAAGATATACCACACTACATTCATATAACTGGACCCCTTAATTATTTAATTTAATTATTTATTGCTAGTTTGATTTCTTCACGTTAGAGATATAATATATACTATATAGTACAGAATACAGAAAGATTATTTAATTTAAGGGGTTTAACATCATAGCTAGGCTCACTTGAATTAACATCATAGACCTATAGTTTTTTTGTATATAATTAATCTGATCCACAATTTCACTAGTCATATTGCTTTACGGCTTGGGTGATGTTAAGAAAAAGAGAGGATATTGCGAAGCCACGTCAGGATAATCTTGAAGCATATGCCATAATGCTACCATGAATCTCTTCATTAGATAAACATCATCAGTAATCTTTTGAATGACCCAAATTATAATTTTTAAATTAATTTATATAGTATAGTAGAAATTTATATAAAAATGAAGTTTCTGTTTTTTACGTTAAGTGATAAAGGGTTGTTTTTATTTGGAGAAAATAAACAAATTATTGTAAACTGCACTGACTGATTCAATCTTGTTATAAGAAAATATCGACTGAATTCATAAATATTATGAAGTCCAATTTTGACATGGTCGTTTAGATATAATAACATAACCTTTATTATATGGTTCAAAAATATATATAAATTTCGGTGTGATGTAAATAAAACTTGGAATATTTGTACTTTTCTCCGGAAATATAATTACATATTTGGAATTTAGATCATTGAATTTCTTGAAAAGATTATTAGGACATTGACTTACGAATCTCATATGTGACAGTTGCGAACGGACATCACTTGTAGATGTGTCCTAACTAGTTGTGTTCGATTCGATCGGTTCGAATTGTACCTCTTCTTTTTTTTTTGGTTGCTTGGTTAAAAGAGTTAGTTGAACCAATTCTATTGAAATATCCTTGAAGACTATATATATATATATATTGTACAAGTTAAGCTCAATTGTGAATGAAATTAACAAATATTAGTACAACAGAACGTACATTATTTTTGGTTAGATGAGAGACGGAAAAAAAAAAAGAGAGTGGGAGGGGGTTGGTTTGGTATAAAACAAACAGAGTCATTGTCTGAAAGACGTCGAGTGTAAAGTTAAAAGACCTTCTCGTTTGCTTTGCGTCATAGAATACAAATCCTTATTATCCATGTTTCCTTTCTTCTTTTCTTTTATTTTCTTGTGGTTCTAAAATGATTAGGCAAACTACAATCATACATTTGTACTTAAATAAATTACTTTACATCGTAGGTTGGTTTCAGTTTTGTTGTTGGCCCCAAAGGAGGACAAAATTAGAAGCTGTGAATCAAATTCCATATCACACTCTTTGTTCTTTTGCAAACTTATTCAATTATATCTACATAATCAATTATGTACACATGACCGATTCAAATATATAGATTAACATACCTAACTTCCATCATAGTAAGAACAACACACACACAATGCCACAAACATCCATTTGACGTATGCAGAGTTTAGTTTGGATGTATTTATTGGGACTGCATATACATTCTTCTACGAGCTAAGCTGAAATACTTACACAGCTTTGCTTAAACAAGGGGACCAGAAAAGAAAAAATTATGAAACAGAAGTCACTTCTTGAGGAGCATAGCACTGCACTGAGCCATGATCTTTGAGGCTCTCGTGATTGAGTTTTTTCATGTAAACACAGAGCATTGCATCACCAGCCATCATTTCTGCCGTTACGGTGAGTGTCGAGTTGTTTCTCTCTTTGGAGCGTGTTTGGAACAGAGTAAGAGAGACGATCGAATTATGGGCCTTACATTGGGCCTATAGTATCGTAGATGTAAGTTAAACATAGGCCTAGATCCATATTTAAAGCGGTGCTGAATAGAAAAACCCTAAAAACCTAAGCAGTCTTCTGCTTCTATATAAAGCGAAAACCCTAACTCTGTCTTCAACCAAGATTTCATCGACAGCATTTCATAAACACTGATAATATTTTGATTTTTCTTCCTATGATGAGCTAGTTGTTAGTGAATTAGGTGTTGTTTGTGTCTATATGTTTCTTCGTTAGCTCAGATTTAGTTTTATCTTTTTGATTCTCTTACAATCTTTGAGGAAAGTGATGATATGAAATTGTCGCCCCAGTCTTAATTTGCATCCATTACGATGGAATGTAATATGGTGATTGACTATTTTTGTCTGATTCTTCTCTAAACATATTCTTTGTTTGTTCTTAAAATCTAGTCTAGTGGATATGATGAAATGGCATTAATGTTTTGTGACACCCAGTCTGATCTGCTTTTGCAGAGTGATTGATTTGCCATACTTTCTGATCCAAATTCACTGTTTTTAATGTTTTCAGTTTTATGAATTTGATTCAAAGTTTTGATTTTTATTGGAGGAATGAGGATATAATCCCATACGTCTGCAAATCTGAAATACAGTGTTGATACCAAGACATGCACTACCATCTGACCTCTTCTGTTTCCTGTCTTCTCGGTTGTTTTGTTTTGAGTCCTTTGTTTTCCGCAATTAATGATGAAATTATGTCAAAGTTCAATGATTATACAATGATTATCAAAATCACTAGATCACCATCTTTCGGCTGAGATTGCAAGTTTTCGATTTTACATCTCTTTGCGTTGTGTTGTTTGGGAGATTGCCTACGGTATCTGATGTCCAAATTTGAAAAAATGTGTTTGGACATTTCGTTTTTCTTAGGCAGAAAGTTAAATCAGGCTTTGCGACACTGTTAGCTTCTTATAACCATAAGCTACCTGTTACTTTAATACCTGTTTACATCTACTCATCAACTTGGTTTTGTTTTGTTTTCCTGAGTCAGTCTTGGTTTGTCTTAATATATCAGTCTTGTTTTATAATGTTACTGTTACGTTCGTACTTATGCAGGTTAATATTTCGCTTGCATCTATGGCGTGGAAGTGGATAACCTGGTTACTACTTTGACTTCTTCAATTGTTTGAAACTTTGAAGAACACCTACTGTCATTTATTTAATTGTTAATGTAATACAAAGTCTTTATGACCCCAAATATAAATAAAGATATTTTTCAATTTTCCATTTGAGTTTCATAGCAAAATAATTTAACCTCCATAACCGAACCTCGTAGTTTAGATAGCCAAAGCCTCTATTTTCTTTTGGTATCTATTCATCATGAATGTAAACTGAAATAAAACCAAAAGATGTTCTGGTCATCAATAATGAAACCTCAAGATTTACTTTGTAGTCAATTTTGCCAATATCTTTGTAATGGAATTTCAATTCATGATTGCTTATTGGAAGTAGATTATAATCCTTGCCAAGGTGATCGGAAGTGGAATTTGAATTTATGATTGCTAATGGAGTTTGAATTTATGATTGCTAATGGAATTTGAAATCACGAAGACCTACAGAAACCTAGCTGTATACATAACAAGAGGCGAAGTTACCACTATATATTGTGATGGACCAGTAAAGAGTTTTGTATTCCAGTGTAAACTAACTGCAAGCATATTTACAAATAACTTTGTAATGGAATCAAATACTCTAAAATACTAACAATTGCTGACTCCGTTCTTGTAGTTGCAACGAGCATTGTGAAGAACATCTAGCACTAGAGATTGACACTAACAGAGCCTTTTCGGTGTCTCCATCGAGTCGTCGTTGTACCAATTTGATGAGATACTCCAAGAAAACGGAATCAAATGGCAAGGTGATTGGTCCACCGGTTGGGAGTCCAAACTCTTCTTCAGATATCTTCAAGAGCTCTTGAAAAACAGAGTTGCTCAGGTAGCTTATCGGAAAAGCAAAGCGTTTGTTATCTGCCGTGTAAACTACAAAACATCCCTTCTCCACAGCGGTTGAGCTGCTGGTAGTAGCAGTGGACTTGTGAAATGAGATTCTTTTCCTGTGGAGAGCTGCTCTCTGTTGCCATTTCTTGGCCATCTTGAGTAGTTTCTTGGTGTTGATCATCTTTTTCTTGGAAAGAGAGCAAACAAATATATTACTTGAAAGTTGTGTTGAAGAAATCTTTGTGATTGATGAAGAATGCTATAAGCTTTGTTGTATTTATATAGAAGGAGAAATTAATAGATTTAGACATGAATTGGTGATAAGCTATCAAACACCTAACCAGACACAAACACATGCTTATGTTTCTACTCAGTGTGATCATAACTCATAGGGGTCCTAAGTTGGTAGCTAGTCAATCATGTCTGCTAATGAACTTGTGGACTATATACAACTTCTTGTGAGAACTGAGTAGACATGATCATGTGAGTTTGAAAATTCTATATGGACATATTTATGACAAGAATTAGGTACCAAGACTTTGATGAAGAATGCAAGAGGCTGTTGTTACATTATATAGATATATAATGAGTAGTTGAGAACTTGTCAAGCAGACAAGATAAGTCTTGAAGACAAAAACCCAAACTCATGTTTGCTTATGGGTCCCCATGTTGGTTAGTTGATCCATTAGCTACTTCAAATGTGAGTCACACAAATATTAGATCAAGCTAAGCAGGGAACCTCAAATCTGGTTAAAATCAATGATCATATAGATCAATACAATGAAACACATGTGAGATGAACCAAAAAATGAGAAACATGTAGGCTTCTCACATTCCTGCTAAAAAAAAGCTCATATTTTATTAAGATAGTTTGAGATCAGATCGGTCAAAGGGCATGTTCTATATATGTGCCTTTTCACAGCTTTCTTGTTCCAGAGATGGTTAAGGCATTTAGTTTGTGTGAAATTTGACTAATTTGTAAAAATGATTAAGCACATGTAACGAGACGATATGTTTTTTTTTTGAACGACACGTTACTGATGTTAAAATGGGCCTAAACGGGCTTAGCGGGTTTGATCAAAAGGAAATGGGTAGCCCGTTTATTACCTTTTCTGTGTAAACGACGTAGTTTCACTTAGTGGTTTTGTCTAGTCAACAAAATAATGGACTAAAAGCATCACAGCCTCAGATTCTGAAGTCCTCACAAAAACTTTCAGCTCCGCCTCGATAACCTAATAAGTTTCGGAAATGTCACCTTCTTCGTTGGATCGGAAAATGATGAATTCATCACCTTCCATACCGATTGATTTCATGGTGGAGATCTTGTCGAGATTGCCTGCAAATTCAGTCGCTAGGTTTCATTGCGTGTCGAAGCTATGGGCATCAACGTTGAGTAGCTCATATTTCAAGGAGTTGTTCATGGCCAAGTCTTTGGCTAAGCCGCGCCTCTTGTTCGCCATCGGAGAAAACGGAAACGACAAAGGTAAAGCTAAAGGCTATGGTATGTGGAGCTTCTTCTCCTTGCCTCAGCTCGAGAATCCATTTGAGAAATCATCGTCGTCGACTACTCTTGTAGCATCCGCTGAGTCTCATGTGCAGAAGTTTTCTCCAGCCGGTATAGATATCGATTATTATAGTAACATAAAGTATTTCTCATGTGGCTACAACTCTGGCTTGATCTATTTCCATGGTTCTCGATACCAAGGTAGACCTGTGATTTGTAACCCCAATACAGGACATTATGCTGTCTTACCTAAAAAGTATACTTACAGAAAGGCGTATAGCTTTTTCGGGTTTGATCCGATTGACAAGCAATACAAGGCGTTGTTCATGGCTTACCACTCTGGTCCTGGTCATCATAGTGTTCTTACATTTGGAGCTGGAGATATGAAGTGGAGAAAGATTAATTGTTCATTACATCATTGTATTAAGAGTGATGGGATATGCATCAATGGCGTTGTGTATTACTTAGGTGACACATCTGATTGTGATAATGATGCTCATGAAGGATTGTCTGATTATGTGGTAGTTTGCTTTGATGTTAGGTCTGAGAAATTCAGCTTCATTTGCGTGGAAAGGTTTTGTCGATTGGTAGACTATAAGGGGAAACTAGCTGTGGTGTTTTGGGAGGATGATTTCGACTTTTATGAGGCTGCTACTTTTGAGTTGGATATCGACGATTATTTGGAGGAAAATTTCAACGCTGTTGCCAATAATGAGTTAAATGTGTGGGTTCTGGAGGATATTGAGAAACAGGAATGGTCGAAACATGCATACTGCTGGAGTACTGATGGTATATTTTTCCGTCGTCACGTTTCCATTGCTGGAGTGACTGCTTCGGGTGAAATTGTGTTTTCAACGCGCAAGTATACACCTAAACAACCGTTTTATGTTTTCTACTTCAGTCCCGAACAGAACACTCTCCAACGTGTTGAAATCCAAGGTTTCGGTGAAGCGTTTAAGAAACCTTGTAGTGTTCTCACCGTTGTGAACCACGTAGAAGATCTTTATGCTAACGATTCAGAACTGCTCAAGCCATCTTTTGAGGATTCAAATTTTTCAAATTCAGATTCAGAATGACAAGGGACAACGGAAAGAAGATATGATGATTCATTGGAGTTAGGTGAAAGCAATGAGCATGTCATTTTGTGCTCTTTATCTCTTATCATGCTTTTTTTTGTCGCCCTTACAAATAACTTATTAACATCTCTTGTTCTTGTTCAGTCTTGTTTGTTGTTCAGTCTTGTTTGTCATATGAACTATCGATGAATTATAGTGAATGAACTCTTAGCAGCTAGATCAATTTTTGCCAGAATGACTTGAATATTTCAGATATTTACAGGAAACTGTCAAAAGAAGTGATTTTAAGTTAGATGAAAGTCTTCATCTAAACTGAAGTTGATTTTGTATTTTGATAAGACAGGACAACTTAAAAGAGAGACAAAGCAAAAGTTTGTATTTCTGAAATGATCTATCTATCTAATCTGCTTTAACTATGCAAAAACATATAATTAGACTTAAACTCTAAAATACAAGTAGTTGTTGTTGAGTAATACTACTTTGTAGTTCTTGTGGTTGAGAGCATCTAGCACTTGAGATTGACATCAACAGAGCCTTTTCTGTATCTCCATCCATTCGTCTTTGGATCAGTTTGACGAGATACTCTAGAAAAGCCGAATCAAATGGCAATGTGATTGGTCCTTCCGTTGGGAGACCAAACTCTTCTTCTGATATCTTCAAGAGCTCTTGGACAATAGAGTTGCTTAGGTAACTTATTGGAAAAGCGAAGCGGATTTCATCCTCTGTGTAAACCACAAAACATCCCTTTTCTACAGCACTTGGATTGTTAGAAGCCCTTGACCTCTGAAATGAGATTCTTTTCCTGCTTAAGGCTGCTCTTTGTTGCCATTTCTTGGCCATCTTCAAGAGCTTCTTTGCGTTTATCATCATTTTCTGGGAAAAATATTTTGATTCAAAGAGATATGGATAAAGAAAGAGAAAAGAATTGTTTGTAGAGTTCTCTGAATAAAAGTTATGATTGATGAAGTATACTGAAGGCTTCTTTCATTATTATATAGAAAGAGAAACTATTAGGGATTAGATAGGCTTTCTGAGCAACCTAAACAGACACAACACATGCTTATGTCTCTAATCTATGTGATCATAAGGGTCCCAAGTTGGTAATCAATTAATTCAGCAAATCAACTTGTGGAGTGTGGACTGAACAACTTATTATGAGAAGACATGATAATGTGGGTATGAATCTTATAGGTTACACACACATGAGAAGAGAAGCCAAAAATGCCAATTATATTCGTCCTTCTGTACAGCTTTGTTTCGTAGCAGTAAGGGTCCGTAGTTGGTGGTCCATAAGCTATAATCAAATGTGAGTCACAAAGATAATAGATCAAGTACTTATTACTCAGGGGACAACAAGTCTTTTTGTGAAATCAAGGACAGAAATGTGGTTAGAATTAATGATGCAATAGAAAGATACAAAGAAAGACATGTGCTAGTGAGTAGTACTGAGGCAAAGATGAATAGCTTGTAGGTCCTTTAAAAAAGACAGTGAATCAACTATTCCTGACAAAAAATTTCACATTTCCTTTGAGATAGATTAAGCTTAGTTCATACAAAAATAATTCGTTGGTACTTATCAAGTCTTGTATTACTTTTAAGTAATTCATAAGGATAGTGAATTGACATAAATGATAGTTTTAGCTTCTGCACCATTTTTTTTTTTTTTGACAGATTGTTTCAGAGCATAACAGTTTTGATTAAACGATCACAACAAGTGTTGTTAAATTTATCTCATTTTTATTTGTTTACAAGGAAGGTTGATTCTGGAGATAGTCAAAAAGAGTAACATAAATAATCTGTAACTTATTGGAAATGCAAAGCGGATTTTATCGGATGTGTAGACCACAAAACAGCCCTTCTCAGCAGCGGTTGTTGAGCTGATGGTAGTAGAAAATGATCTCTGAAATGAGATTCTTTTCCTGCTTAAGGCTGCTCTTTGTTGCCATTTCTTGGCCATCTTCATGAGCTTCTTTGTGTTCATCATTATTTTCAGGGAAAAGCTTTTTGGATTGGAATGAGAAAAGAGACTTGTAATCAAGCTGTGCTGTATAACTCTTTGAATGCAAGTTTGGTTGATGAGGAATCGTATAGGATTGTTAGACTATATATAAAGGAGAAACTTTAGGAGTTTAGATAAAATTAAGAGCAGCCATACCACACAGAATACATGTGCCTGTCTTTGTTGTATATGATCATAAGGGGTCCAAAGTTAGTAACCAATCTTGTCTGCTCATAAGATTGTGGATAAAAAAGCCTCTCCTGAAAATACATGACCATGTGGATGTGGGTATGAGTCTTATACATTAGTATTACAATTCAATTTAAACACATAGACATGTGCTAGTGAATGAAGGATGTAGAACTTGTAGGCCCTCTGATGTTCTCGCCAGAGAAGTTAAAACCTGCAGAAATTTTAGTTGTTACATAGAGTGAAAAAGTTTCATAAATTTAAGTCTATAAGATATTTCCTCTATAATTTCAATGTTCTTAACCTTTTTCATAAAATCTCAGTAAGATATTTTGGGCATGAATGAACAACAGCAATGAATTTAAACTTTGCATGAAAAAAATGTCATCAGAAATTTTGTACAGACAAAACTTAACATTTGCAATCAAAAGAGATCAAGTACATACATACATACACAAAGTTTATCTTTGGACTTTGGTAAAACTTAGCCTAAGACGCACCATAACCATGAGGATGAGCTGCATACACTCCTAGTTTGGTTCCTAATAGCATGTAGTCATTTAGGAACATTAGGGTCTTGTTCAAGTAGGGTATAACCTCATGTTTAGGAACCTGAAGATTCATATTGTGCTTGTGGATTCGTTGATGAGTAGCCATCCTCAGGGAAACAAACTTGTAGAGGAGTGGATTGTTCTTTTGATTTTTCTCTTTGGATCATGAGATTCATGAGATTAACGATGAGGTCTCACAAGTTTTAGTATAGTGTTCAATCTTCCAGCATAATTGTGTAGACCCTATAGAAAAAAAGAACCAAACAATAGATTGATTCTCCACATCAGTATATAATCAATTACAAGAAGAAAAGTGTTAAACCTTAGAGGATTCAGTTGATCTATTTTTTTAAGGCAGACCGTCTCAAACTGATGATATCTTCCATTAAGAGCACTGAGGGTGAGAATGTGAAAGCTTAAACAAACCTATAAGCCTAGCTGCAGGAAAATATTGCCTTTTCGTGATGTGCTCTATAACACAATCTGCAGAACAATGTTTTGAAAATATTGGCAGTCCTTCTGTGGCTTTACATGTGGGATGTTCAATGTAATCATAGTGAATGAAACTTTTGGCTTCCAGATTTCAGAGATTTATATGAAACTGTCACAAAATGTGACTTTTGAAGTTATATGTTTTTTTTTTTAAACCTTTTGAAAGGAAGTTTCTTTTGATTTTGATTTTACTTATGAGAGACAACTTAAAAGAGAGACAAAATAAGAATAGTTTGTATTTCTGAAATGCTCTGTCTATATTAACTTTACAAAACACATAATTTTTTTGCTACACTCTAGAATACAAGCAACTGTTGAGTGATTCTACTTTGTTGTTGTTGCAAAGAGCATCTAGCAGTAGAGATTGACAACAGTAGAGCCTTTTCTGTATCGTCATCTATTCTTCGTTGGATCATTTTGATTAGGTACTCCAGAAAAGCCGAATCAAATGGCAATGTGATTGGTCCTTCCGTAGGGAGACCGAACTCTTCTTCAGATATTTTCAAGAGCTCTTGGACAATAGAGTTGCTCAGGTAACTTATTGGAAAAGCAAAGCGGATCTTATCCACCGTGTAAACCACAAAACAACCCTTCTCTGTAGCGGTTGAGCTACTAGTAGTAGCACTTGACCTCTGAAGTGAGATTCTTTTCCTGCTTAAGGCTGCTCTTTGTTGCCATTTCTTGGCCATCTTGATTAGCTTCTTTGTGTTCATCATCATTTTAAACAAAAGATTTAGATCGGAAAGTGAGAATGGAGGAGAAAGGTTTGTAAGTTCTGTTTGTAGAGCTCTTTGAATGAATGGTTTGGTTGATGAAGAATACCATAAGCTTGTTTTCATTATATAGAAGGAGAAACTATTAGATAGGCTTTGTAACAAGCTCCTGAGCAATCAAACCAGACACAACACATGCTTATGTCTCTACTCTATGTGAACACTAAGGGCCTCCCAAGTTGGTAATCAATTATGTCTCCATATCAACTTGTGGACTATATAATTTATGGTGAGAAGACATGATCATGTGGGTATGAAGGACATTTATATGAAAAGATTTAGGTACTGATACGTTATGTATACAAGAGAAGCCAAAAATACCAAACTCTGTACATCTTTATTTGTTATGATAAGGGTCCCAGGTTGGTTAGCTGTCTATCAGCTAAATCATATGTGACTCACAAACTTTTTAGACGAAGAGATACAAAGAAAGGGAATAAACTATTCCTGCTACAGTTCACATTTCCATAGATTAAGCTTAGATCATACAGACATCTCATGTCTCGTATTACTTCTAGTCAATGCATCCTTTATATGTCTTTTAAGTTTTTAGGTCAAAACCAGTGATGTCGAAGTTATCTCATTTGTCTTTGTTTACAGTAAACGTTGATTTTGATGAGACAGTGTTGAAGAGAGAGATAAATAAATGGTTTTGTATTTCTAACATAATCTGTCTAATCTTATACAGTGGAATCTTTACAAACAAAGAAATTGCTATACACTGTAATTCTCTAAAATACAAGCAAATGTTCTTGTTGTTGCAAAGAACTTGGTAAAGAAGAACATCTAGCACTAGAGATTGACATTAACAGAGCCTTTTCTGTATCTCCATCCATTCGTCTTTGAATCAGTTTGATCAGATACTTCAAGAAAACTGAATCGAATGGTAAGGTTATTGGTCCTTCCGTGGAGAGGCCAAACTCTTCTTCAGATATCTTCAAGAGCTCTTGGAAAACAGAGTTGCTCAGGTAACTTATTGGAAACGCAAAGCGGATTTGATCAGATGTGTAAACCACAAAACAACCCTTCTCTGCAGCTGTTGTTGAGCTGCTGGTAGTAGAAAATGATCTCTGAAATGAGATTCTTTTCCTGCTTAAGGCTGCTCTCTGTTGCCATTTCTTGGCCATCTTCATGAGCTTCTTAGTGTTCATCATTATTTTCAAGGAAAAGCTTTTTAGATTGGAATGAGAAAAGAGACTTGTAATTAAGCTGTGTTGTATATAACTCTCTGAATACAAGTTATGGTTAATGAAGAATCCAATAGGGATTGTTTGATTATATATATAAGGAGAAACTATTAAGAGTTTAGATAAATTTATTAAGAGCAACCATACCAAACAGAACACATGCGTCCAGGTCTGTCTTTGTTGTATGTGATCATAAGGGGTCCAAAGCTAGTAAGCAGTCTTGTCTCCTCATCAAATTGTGGATTACAAACCTCTCCTGAAAAGACATGACCATGTGGATGTGGGTTCGAGTCTTATGCAGTGGTATTACAATTCAATTTAAACATGAAGATTAAAGACATGTGCTAGTGGGTGCCTATGTGTCCAATAGTATTACAATTCCATTTATTTGTAATTAGTAAATCAATCATATCTGCTAAATAAATTTGTGGATTAAACCATTTACGACATGATGAAAAGAAACATGACCATGTGAGATTGTGAGTGGTATATGAATCAATGTTGCAAAAGACATTTTGAAGCTGAAAGAAAGATGTGAAGATCATGCATTCATGTTATCAGAAATGTTTTCGAATACCGGTTTGAATTAAAAGTAAAACCGAAATAAACCGAACTGAACCGAAAACCCTATTCTTGAAATCAAACTGCCTCTATATAAATAAGGCTTTCGCTGCTGACAACCTCAAAGAGTCAAAGTACAGAGAGAGACCTCGACGGTCCTCCTCAACACAACTTCGAATCATGTCTTGGTCTGGTTTAGGTCTTTTGTGTCAATCGTATCATATGTCTTCTTCTTCTATAGAAACCCTCGATGCTCTGAATTGTTATGTTATTGGTGAATTAGGTTGTTTAAGTGTGTGGAAGTGTTTCTTCGTTTAGCTCAGATTTGAGGAAAGTGATGATATGAAATTGTCGCCCCAGTCTTAATTTGCATCCATTACGATGGAATGTAACATGGTGATTGACTATTCTTGTCTGATTCTTCTCAAAACACTTTTCTTTCTTGTTTTTTAATCTAGTCTAGTTGGATATGATGAAATGGCATTAATGTTTTGTGACACCCAGTCTGATCTGCTTTTGCAGAGTGATTGATTTGCCATATTCTCTGATCCAAATTCACTGTTTCTGTGTTTTCAGTTTTATGAATTTGATTCAAAGTTTTGACCTTTTTAAATAGAGGAATGATGATATAATTCCATACGTCTGCAAATCAGAAATACAGTGTTGATACAATGACATGCACTACCATCTGACCTCTTCTGTATCCTGTCTTCTCGTTTTTTTTGTTTTGAGTCCTTTGTTTTCTGCAATCAATGATGAAATTATGTCAAAGTTCAATGATTATACAATGATTATCAAATCACTAGATCACCATCTTTCGGCTGAGATTGCAAGTTTTCTCTTTTCTATCTCGTTGTGTTGTTTTTGGGATTGCCTACGGTATCTGATGTCCAAAGTTGAAAAAATGTGTTTGGACATTTCGTTTTTCTTAGGCAGAAAGTGAAATCAGGCTTTGCGACACTGTTAGCTTCTTATAACCATAAGCTACCTGTTACTTTTATACCTGTTTACATCTATCTTTTATCAATCTCTGGTTTTAACCCTAACCCATTCTTAGATTTAATTCTTGTATCGTCTCGTCTTTTACATAGTTCTTGTTGTAGGTTTTATTGACTTGGTTCTCTTGGTGTTGAAGTTGCTTCCATGGGGATAATCTCTGGAACCGTCTCTGTCGTTCATATGATGCCTTATGGAGATGTCAACTAGCTTATTGATCCGTGTTTTATTGACAAGTTATTGTAAGAGAGGGAAGAGCTCTGAAGGGATTTACTACGGGAATATCAAAGTCACAAGTGCTTATTAGACTAGAAGGAGTTTGTATCAGAATTCTTATGTGATTTAACATTCTGACTTATATGATTATATGACCACGAGAGTTATTCCAATCTTTTGTTTTGACCCGAAATATAAACAAGGCAGTTTTTTGAACAAAATGTGATACACATTCTTGGTTTCGGCTGATACTTTTGTGTTCTCTTTGAAAGACCTTTACTCTCAAGCTGGAGTGTTTCAAAACCTCAAGTCTACAATTGTCTCTTTTCCCTTGTCTTTAAGTATCTCTGATCACCTCTCGAGCTTTGAATACTTGCTTTTTCCCGAGGAAAGTAAAAAGTATACCTCATTTTGGGGTAAAGCTTGAGCCCTGGCATACATGTCGAAGTAAAAGCCATCCGATAATCAATGCAAGTGTACTAAAGGAGCTTTGAGAATCCATAATAAGTGATGCGTAATGTATGGAGGCCAAGGCTGTAAAAATAAAAATCTGGTTTGGATGTATAAAGTCCTTATGTATGATCATTGATTCTATAATTAATCCTTCGAATGATAAGCAGAGGCTGGTGTCCAGATAGAGTCCACGTCTTTTGTTTCAATGGATAATGGAGATGAATTCTGCAAAGCTTGTATTGGTATGTGAAGCCGTTAGATTATGCATGTTAAAATTGAATAGTTGTGTCAAAAGCATTTGAAGATGTTTATGCTACTGAAACTCTACACAGAGAAAGGTTGCATCTTTCATATTACACACATGTTAAGCTGTATTGAGATGGCTTATGGAGATGAATTCTGCAAAGCTTGTATTGGTATGTGAAGCCGTTAGATTATGCATGTTAAAATTTGATAGTTGTGTCAAAAGCATTTGAAGATGTTTATGCTACTGAAACTCTACACAGAGAAAGGTTGCATCTTACATATTACACACATGTTAAGCTGTATTGAGATGGCTTATGGAGATGAATTCTGCAAAGCCTGTTTTGGTATGTGAAGCCGTTAGATTATGCATGTAAAAATTTGATCGCTGTGTCAAAAGCATTTGAAGATGTTTATGCTACTGAAACTCTACACAGAGAAAGGTTGCATCTTACATCTTACACACAGGAAAGTGCTTGCTGCAATAATTAGTAATTGGATTTTATGGGGTGCTAATGACCAATGCAAAAGCTGATTATAAGATTACACTTTTGAGACAATTGTCTTGTATAATGTATACAACTTTCTTCAATGCAAAAAGAGATACAAATATTCGACTAATACATGTAAGAAACAATCAATGGGATCGTAAGAGAAACAACTTACTCATAAAACTATATTTAACCACTCTTCTTCGTATCCTTGATCTCAAGCTATTGCAGATTGGATAGTCTCGGCCTCTTCAGGACGCCACCATGACTTCTGAACAGAGAGCAATCCTTCTCCATCTTTCGAATGTGTCATTCTTACATTCCATTTCATCGATTTCACCATCTTCTCAATTTCTCCTATCGTTTCCATGTCATCTCTTACTATAAAAGTTCCTTCTGGCCTAAGAATCCGGTCTACTTCAGCCATTACCCCAACCAAGTTGCACCTAAAGGGATTTCGTTCATACATAGCATCAATGTTTGGAATCCCAAATTATATATGGACAGACAACGAGGACGCATAAATGTATATATATATACCTCTTTTTCAGTGAGGAGAAAAGATGATCAGCATGGAGAAGGTCGTAAGTCCGAGGGTAAGTGCTAAATGATTCACACCAATCATGATAGATTCCGAATAAACCACGTTCGTATATAATTGGAAGTGTATCAGGTGAGTCGATAGGAACTACATTCATCACCCACAATTTCAGATCCTTCAATGCAGCAGCAAAACTGAAACCCACAAGAGAAAGATTTCATTAGAAATTAGTCAATAGAGTTAAATTTGTTTTGATGAAATATTGTATAAGCTTTTGCTTACCCTCCATAGACAGCTCTCATGTCCATTACATTTCTCACATAAGACCAATCAATTCCCATACCGTTAAGGTATGACTTTGAAACAATAGTCTTCCAGCGTTCATGGTCTGCTGTGAAATCCTCTTGTGCAGGTTTTCCATATACACCTTCCTGAGAATCTAACCACTGAGGAACGGTCTCCACTCTTTCAGGCCATCTTTCAGGCCAAACTGCTCCGCTTTTCGATGAATCTTCTGTTACCTTGTGCATACATGCCTCAAGTGGAACATTCCTGCATCAAACAAATATGTAAGCAACAGAACTGCACTGGGTTACTAGTCAAGTGTCAATTGATCTCAGAAGGGAAATAGATAAACTACCAGGCGGCATTCTGATCATCGGAGTCTTTGCAGAGAGGTGGCTCATTTTGAGATCTTTCGTTGTAGCATTCATTTGACATTGGCTTCTGGTAAATGGCAGCACCAACTTCATTCAGCTCATCTTTCTTAATCGTCATCAGTTTCCAGCACATTGCCTTTGTTAGCTTCGACATAGCTACAAAACAGAGATTAGCATCTCGCAAGTTAGTTAAATTTATTTTTCAAAGCCCTATTTATGGCCAAACAAAAGCGAACATATATCCCAACCTTTCCATATGCCAACATCTTCCTCGGTCTTCCTGTAGACTGGAGTCGCAGACCAGACAAAGAAACCACCCGGCCTCAATGCACGGTTCAATTCCAAAAGTAGTTTACCACCTTCAGTTCAGACGAAAACAAGTTATTCATTGAACAAAAGAAAGACTAATTTACAATACAATATGGGAGACTTTTTACCTTCGATATGCCAAGGGACTCTACAACGAGCACAATGGATAAGGTCGAAAACAGATCCTGGAAAAGGTAATCTCTTGGTTCCCATAACATTTGACATTGCAGGAATACCGCGTTCCAGAGCAAATTGCACCTGTGCCTCGTGTTCGTCTTTGGGTGCAAATGACAAAGCAAGAACATCTCTGTCAAAAAGATATCCCCCGAAGCTAGCAACCCCACACCCAACATCTAATATAACACGGGTCCTATTTCCCCACGCAATATCAGGATATGACTGCAAGAACATATAATAATAACGTCAATAGTCAAACATGAAAGTTGTGTGAACATTAAAGGAAAAATCAAACAATAGTAAGTTGTACCTCTTGGAGGAAATCAATGTAGTGAAGAGCACCGTTTTTGAACTGAGTACCTCCACCAGGGAATGTTAAGTATTCACCACTCATTTTCACCCAGTTTTGGTGTCCCTTGACTTCTGCAAGCTTGGTGTGAGGGATATTGGTGTACCAGATCTGCGCAGAACAAAACAGAATAATTAATAGATATCATTAACAAAGAAACATATATGAGCACAAGCAGGTTTTTGTCTTTCTAATATGTATATTCGAATATTCTTACCTTTTCTCTGCTCTTAGGCCACTTGATGGATCGCTTATACCCTTCAGGAAGAGAAACAAGGCAGCGTGGAGCTTCCTCGGGACAATGTCTCTCACGATGCTCATAATGCTTAGTCGAATGAAGCTTTCTGATAGCTTGCCAATTGTCGAGGCAAGGAATGTAGTCTGGTCCAGCTGTCACGTTGCAGACTTTCCATTTAATTGAAGACACTTGAGCTTTCTTCTCGTTCTGAGATTCAACCAACTGGGTTGACCAAGCCCCACTTCCAGTGCTTGACTCCTTTGTGATTTCAGCCTGGTCACCAGCTGGGAAAACATCCTTCTTCTCAGTGCTCTCTTCAGTTTCACCTTCTGACTTCTTCTCGGTGTTTTCTTCGGATTCACCAGCATTCTCTTCGGTTCCATTGCTCTCCTGGGATTTGTTTTCTTCTGAGCTCTCTTCTAGTTGTGTTTTCTCTTTTTGCTTGGCTTCATCACTTTCTGATTCCGTATCTTTCTCACCCTCTCCATCTTTTCTATCCCCATCACCATTTTTGTCATCAAATTCCTTTTTTTCCTCAACTGACTCCGTTTTCTCACCAGAGTTGTCTTCACCAGATTTCTCAGGATCAGTCTTCTCTTCGTTACTCTCTGTCGCAACCTCAGTTTCCTCGTTCTTTTCATCCGGAAAAGTCTTGGAACCTCGATCAACTTCTTCACTTTTGAAATCACTCTTAGTAGTAGTTTCTACATCTTTTGAAGTCTCGCTTGCAGAGAAGTCAATGGACTCAGTTGGGGCAGACCATGAAGACATGAACATCCAGGCGCCAACCAAACATAGAGAAACAATTAAAACAATGGTAATGGTTAAGCCATATCCCGATGACTTCTTCCCGTCTACACGAGAATATTTCCCCATTGCCATGTTCCTAAATCCACGGCTCGACCCCTAGTCACATGCACCTGCAAACCAATTGCACGAAGAGAGTACAATGAAATTAGTGACCAATAAGATTACCAAAAGGTTTGGTTTTTAATTGTCATATTAAAAGACTGTTAACCAGCTCAAACTATTAACAAGAGAATAAAAGAAGATCTCAAATACTATTGGATTCGTATACAATTGATATCAAACCATTGTAGTCACAATCAACTAATGACTACTCTCATACTTGAGCTTGTTTCTTTTGACTAGTTAAGTCCAATTTCTGAGCTTAAACGGGATGACCAACCATATGATACTAAATATAGAAAATGTAAAACCAAACATTGCAGATCTAAACCAAGTCAGAAAAATCTCACTCGATTTACACCTTAAACGACCAAATCAGACATCAGTCAAACCCAAAGTACAATACTTTAAGCAAAAAATCAAGAGCATACATCAGTAAGACGTCAAACTAACAACAAGAAAAGCTCTTGGATCATTTCCGAATCTTGCATTAGCAGAGATACCCAAAAAGAAGCAAGAACATCTAAAGAGAAAACGAGAGATACTAAAAAAGAACTAACCAGAGGAGAAAAGGGTTGCCTCAGATCTCCCTAAAGACTGCAACTTTGTGAGCAGAGAGACAGAGTAAAGAAAGTTCCAGATCGGGATCTAGTAGAAGAAACGAGAGACAGTAAGATACAACGATGATCCCAGTAGATGTGACAAGTTTTTATATACCTCAAGAGCAAGTGGTGAGTGAGCAAAATCTTACTACTAGTTGCTGTCCACAGTTACGGTGTTAAATTACCAGAAATTTGGATCTGATTTTGATTTCACACCCAAAAAATTAATTATCCTGCAAACGTTTTGTTTATTCACTAACTAAACCCGCGTCAGTCACCGACATATTGCAGCTATATAAGACTCAAAGTTCGCACCTAAAGCGTCATCGTTTAACTATTGGCAAACACTAAAGTTTGTGATAAAAACTCGGACAAGGCCCATTAGGCCCAATTATGATCATATTGTTTCTGTGAGATAGATTGAGAATTTTGTGGTTCATCTTTTCCTATTTGAATGGATCCATTTTATAAAGCAAATATTATTTCATCAGCGTATGTATTCAAGCCATCTGAAGTCTAATTCTACTCTAATTTGGAAAAGAAAAAAAATAGGAATAAATGAACATCAAAAAAAAGAAACGAAACAAGGCGCAAATAAAATTGGGTAGCTTCGGCCCAACGCTTGCTGAGGTCAGGAGTGAGAAACTATATAAACTTAGTAATAGAGGTAACTTGGTCACAAAGACTCAACAAATTTGCTTCCTGTAACTCTCTCTTAGGGTTTGTGTCAGATAAGTTCCATCTCTTTCGTTTCATCATCATCATCTATTCCCTTTTTGCTATGGAGATTGCTACGACATCTAGCGCTTTGCATTCGTTTCCAAAAGATCAGAGATTGAAAAGCAACGGTGTGAGGTACAATTTAATCGATTTCTCAAACGGCGACTCGTTGTTACCTAGAAACCCTAAGCTAGACGTAGACGACCCAGGAGTTTTGAGTCGAGCCGGAGGAAGACATGGCAAGGAGAAGTAAGACGATGTGGCAGCTCCGAAGAAACGTCGCCACCTTTCCGACGAAGACAATTCACCTGTGAAGAGACAAAAGAAGACCGTCGAAGTGGACTCATCTACTAAGGTATCTATGTCACAGTCTTGTCAAACCCTAGTTTCAACAATTGTTTATTTTTGTTTCCTAAATTTAGGATTGATTTGCTAATAATTTTTTTTATTTTTAATTTGCTTACGTTGTTTGACTTTTTTGTTAAATCTTTCTTCAGGCGAAATCTATTAAGTTGACACCACCAAGTCTTGACAAAACAGTGTCCGAGTCAAAGCAACAGAAAAAGACAAAGGTTACTAAACCGGTGGATGCGAGGGCTAATACAACAAAGGTTACTAAACCGGAGAAATCAAGTTCGGCGAAGGCGCCTGATGAGGGGGTTGATTTGAAAAACTTGATAGCTAAGGCACAACATAAAATTCATGAGAAAAGGCACATCGACCAACGAAGAGAACACATTGAAAGGCAGAGGATAGCTGCACGCTTAGCTATAAACCAAGTACGCAAATATAAATCTCAATTCATTACATAGTTTTTGGATATTTCTTGTGCAGCAAGTTATTTGTGTTCACTACTCATGTAGTGTTGTTTCTGTCTTCTTTTGTCAGATGGTTGCAGATGTTTTCTTTGACGATCATCTGAGCTATTATAGAGAACTAGAACCGCTTGGCTACACATTCATGCAAGCTGAAATTGACTGCTTGGAAAAATTCAGTTTGTTGTCAAGAAGCGACTACAATGGTAGATCAAGGAGAAAGAAGCAGCAGAGATCAACAAAAGGAAATAGCATGGAGAGCTCCCTGCAAGATTCTCAGATTACAGAGAATGGTGGATCTTCTGAGAGCATTAATCAGAGGCAAACCAAGTGTCAAAGCTCAACAAGTATGTGAATCTTGTGATAATTTAGGAAATAGACATATATATAGAAGAAGAAGAAGAAGAAGCATAGTTGTGTCAGAGTACAGTGTTTTGTTTAACTTGTGTGACAGTGCTCACTGCAGTCGAAATATAAGGCGTAACTGAACATGTGAGGCTGTAAAAAAATTATTGGCAAAAATGCCTTGAATTATTCTGATCATATCATCAATAGAAAAGATTCTCATATAAGTTGCAAAAGAAGTGATTCATTATGCATGTCTATCATCTTTTAATATCAATAGAAATATTCTCTCATTCAGGTTTGTATCTTGATCTGTATTGGCCAAGAAGTGGCAATAGAGAACAGCCCTAAAGAGGAAAATAATCTCATTCCAAACTACTACTCGCACATAATATCAATAGAAATGTTTGTATCTTTATCTTGATCTGTTTTCAACTAGGTTTTCTTGGAATTGTTTTATTCCAATGATTTTAAATCTATAAAAATTTCAAAAGCTTTGTTTTAAGATTCTCATGGAAAAAGGTAAAGAACCATGGAAATCTACATGAATAAACTTTGAACTTCAATCTATAAAACTTCAATTTCTGCAGGTTTAACTTCTGTAGACGTGTGTTGTGTAAATATTGGGAATCTACTGAATTGTTTTGCAGGTTTTGGGATTTAACTTCTCTGAGAACATCAAAGGGCCTACAAGTTCTGTATTTTATATTCACTATCACATATCTTTGTTTCTAGATATATAAGATTCATATAAGCTTGGGACCTTTGTGCTTACAATACAAACAAAGTTGTACAGAAGCATGAGCTATACCTCTTGCATTCTTCATCAACGCCTTAATACCTAACTCTTGACATATAAATGTTCATTTAGTATTCATACCCACATGATCATGTCTTTTCACAACAAGGTGTATAGTCCACAAGTTGATAGACATAATTGATTACCAACTTGGGACCCTTATAGAGTGGAAACATAAGCATGTGCTGTGTCTGTTGAGGTTGCTCTGTAGCTTGTCAAAAAGCCTATCTAAACCTAATAGTTTCTTCTTCTATATAATGAAAGAAGCTTATTGTATTCTCAACCAGAAGTTTCATTCAAAGAACACTACAAACAGAGCTCACCAATCTTTTTTCTCTTTCTTTCTCCACCTTACTTTCCAACCTCAAGGTTTTCCTAGAAAATGATGATAAACGCAAAGAAGCTCATGAAGATGGCCAAGAAATGGCAACAAAGAGCAGCCTTAAGCAGGAAAAGAATCTCACTTCAGAGGTCAAGTGCTACTACTAGTAGCTCAACTGCTGTAGAAAAGGGATGGTCAGGGCATTGACTCAGAACCTATGATGTTGAGTGCTTCAGAATCACAAACAAGAGATGGTTGGGTACTTGACTCAGGATGCTCATATCATTTGACCTACAGAAAGGATCTCATGTTTGATCTGGAAGAGATAAATGGGGGAAGGATCCTGATGGGAAATGATACATACTGTGATATCACTGCTATAGGGAAAGTGAAGATTGTTAATTATGACAACACCATTGTCATATTAACAAAGGTAAGGTACTCTCCAACAGCTAAAAGGAACCTGATTTCGTTGGGACAGTTGGAGTCACAAGGCTGTTGGTTTCAGTCTAAGAACTTCAGACTTCAAGTGTTCTATGATGGGAAAGAAGCTTTAGCAGGAGAGTATAAAGATACACTCTATATCTTGGATGGGAAACCAGTTGTTGAGCAAGCAAACTTAGCCACTAAGAAGGAAGATCAGACAATGTTATAGCACAGCAGGTTGGGACATATGAGTATAAAAGGTTTACAATTGTTGGCTAAGAAGGAGTTGATAAAGTCAGAAATCTCAGAGTTAACAAATTGTGAATATTGTGTTCTGGGAAAGTTTCACAAGCTGTCTTACAAAACAGGAAAGCATACTTCTAAAGAACGACTGTAGTATGTTCACTCTGATATTTGGGGGTCTCCAAATGTTACTCCAAGCCTATCAAGGTGTCAGTACTATATTTCTTTTGTAGATGATTACTCAAGGAAGGTGTGGGTGTATTTTCTTAAAACTAAGGATGAAGCTTTCAGCAAGTTTGTTGAGTGGAAAGCTCTGGTTGAGAATCAGTGTGGAAAGAAACTAAAAACCCTAAGGACTGACAACGGTCTTGAGTACTGCAACAAGGCATTTGATGATCACTGCAAAACTCATGGTATTCTCAGGCATAAGACGTGTCCCTACACTCCACAGCAGAATGGGATTGCTGAGAGATTAAACAGGACAATCTTGGAGAAAGTAAGGAGTTTGCTGAGTAAAACAGGTTTGGGAGAAACATTTTGGGCTGAAGCTACTTCAACTGTGGTTTATATGATAAATAGGACACCATCAACTCCTTTGAACTTTGAGGTTCCAGAACAGCTTTGGACAGGTTCAAAACCAGATTATGAACATATGAAGAGATTTGGTTGTTTGGTGTATTATCATGTGGATCAGGGAAAGCTAAAGCCAAGAGCCAAGAAGGGGATTTTCATGGGATATCCACAAGGAGTCAAGGGCTGCAGAATTTGGAGTCAAGAAGAAAGGAGATGTATCATCAGCAGAGATGTTACATTTTGGGAAGATACTCTCTACAAAGACATTGGAAAGGAAATTGGGGATTATGAAAGAGTAACTACTTCAAAAGGAAAGGAAAAGGTTGACGTTACACTATCAGAAGAAACAGGCAGAAATGTTGAAATTAGAGAGCAAGATGAATCTTCCACTGGAGGTGGAGCTACTTTAGGTAGTGGAGATGAAAATGGTTCCAGTCAAGCTCAAGAACCTGGTAATTCATCTCCTGAGCTTGGTAACTATCTTTTAACCAGAGATAGAGCTAGAAGAACAATCAAGCCACCAAGTAGGTTTGATGACTGTGATGTGGCAGCCTATGCACTTTTTATGGCTGATGTTGTAGAGGTTGAAGAGCCATGGACCTTTAAAGAAGCCATGGGAGGCAAGAACAAGTCATTTTGGGAAGGTGCAACAGATGAGGAAATGGCCTCACATGAAAAGAATCAGACTTGGAAACTAATAGAGAGACCAGAAGGACAGAAGGTGATTGGATGTAAATGGGTATTCAAGTTAAAACCAGGGATAACAGGGGTTGAAGAACCAAGGTTTAAGGCGAGATTGGTAGCAAAGGGATATGCACAGGTTGAGGGAATTGACTACAATGAATTTTTCTCACCTGTGGTAAAGCACACAACCATCCGGTTAATGTTATCAATGGTGGTTAAAGAAGATTTTGAGTTAGAACAGTTGGATGTCAAAACAGCTTTCTTACATGGAAATCTTGAGGAAAAAATACTTATGGAACAGCCTGAAGGGTACTCTAAAGGGGATAACAAAGTCTGTTTACTTCAAAAATCTCTGTATGGGCTCAAGCAGTCACCAAGGCAATGGAACTTGCGGTTTGATAAGTTCATGAAGGCACATAAGTTTTCAAGAAGTGACTATGATTCTTGTGTGTACTTCAAGTGTTATGATGAGGGAAAATATGTTTATCTACTTCTCTATGTAGATGACATGTTAGTTGCGGCTAAAGATCCAACAGAAGTAGAAAGGGTAAAGGAGCTTCTGAGTAGAGAATTTGAAATGAAAGATTTGGGATCAGCAAGAAGAATTCTAGGGATGGATATTGTCAGAGACAGGGCAAAAGGTACTCTAACACTATCCTAAGAAACCTATATTGAGAAAGTCCTAAGGAATTTTGGAATGGCTGATGCACAGCCAGTTCAAACCCCAATGGGATGTCATTTCAAACTATCTAGGACTCCAGAAGAAGACAGAACTGAAACAGAAGTGAAGATGAGGAACATACCTTATGCTTCTGCAGTCGGGAGCCTAATGTACGCAATGGTCGGAACGCGTCCTGACATTGCACACGCTGTTGGTCTGGTTAGTCGCTTCATGAGCTCACCTAACATACAACATTGGGAAGCGGTTAAATGGAATATTAAGATATCTAAGAGGAAGTTCGAACTGTCGATTGACTTTCAAGAAATCAGACAAGTTTGAAGTAAAGGGGTTTTGTGACAGCGATTACGCCACTGACATTGATCGAAGAAGGTCCATCACAGGCTACGCTTTCCAAGTAGGTGGCAATACAGTCAGTTGGAGGTCAGGGCTGCAATCAATCGCATCATTATCATCAACGGAAGCAGAATATATGGCTTTAGCCGAGGCAACAAAAGAAGCATTGTGGGTTAAGAGAATTACCAGTGAGCTGGGTTTTCCGCAACAAGCAGCCGAGATCTTCAGTGACTCGCAAAGTGCGATCTGTTTAGCCAAGAACAGTGTCTTCCACGAAAGAACAAAACACATCCAAGTGAAGTATCACTTCATTAGAGACGTGATAGCAGAAGGGGATGTAATTGTGACGAAGATTGATACGAGAATCAATCCAACGGATTTCCTCACAAAATCTTTGCAGGTGAAGAAGTTTGAGGATGCAAGAAGTGATCTGAGAGTACTCAGACACTAAATCTAGCTCGGATCGAAAGAGCTAGGGTTCCGGCGGGTTGTCGGAACAAACAGGAATGGTCTTTCTTCTCGGATTGACGGAATGGATCGAGGTGGAGAATGTGAGTATACGATCCAGTTCCCTTCTTAACGGGCCAAAGTTAAGATGTTGGGCCTTTTGTTCACATTCATAGGCCCATCAAGTGACTAAAAGCAGCAACGGTATAAAGCTGTTTGGTCGGCTCTCAGACTTTGTCTTCACTTGTGGCGTACGGGTACACTGCAACAATGGTAACGGCGTGTGTTACGCTAGGTTAAATGTGTGAGCTGTAAAAGGGGAACACACATAAGGTGTATAAAAGGAACAAGGTGAGGCAATGACAAAAAAATAGAGGAGCGTGAGTAGCAAGCAGAAAGATCTAGAGAGCATCATAGTTTAGAGGTTGAACTTATCTTCTCCTTTAGCTAGTGTTGATTCTCTCTTGGGTTATGATCTTGTCTGGTTTCTTGTACTCGGTGTTAAACGCTTAATAAAATCCTTGTGAGCGGGTTTAGCTTACCAAGACGTACCTCAGCCACATTGGCTTTGGGAACTTGTAAATCCCTGTGTCTTCTTCTTCTTCTTCTCATCTCTGTTAAACACAAAAACACAAAAACGAATCTTAGATTAACTACTCTTAACAAGCAAGTTTCTCTGACTTAAGATAAGCTGAAAACTTCTACACTGAGCAACCCTATCGTCCAAGAGCTCTTGAGAATATCAGAAGAAGAGTTTGGTCTCCCGACGGAAGGACCTATCACATTGCCATTTGATTCGGCTTTTCTAGAGTATCTCATCAAACTGATCCAAAGACAAATGGATGGAGATACAGAAAAGGCTTTGTTAATGTCAATCTCAAGTGCTAGATGCTCTTGAGACTATCCAATCTGCAATAGCTTGAGATCAAGGATACGAAGAAGAGTGGTTAAATATAGTTTTATGAGTAAGTTGTTTCTCTTACGATCCAATTGATTGTTTCTTACATGTATTAGTCGAATATTTGTATCTCTTTTTGCATTGAAGAAAGTTGTATACATTATACAAGACAATTGTCTCAAAAGTGTAATCTTATAACCAGCTTTTGCATTGGTCCTTAGCACCCCATAAAATCCTACTACTAATTATTGCAGCAAGCACTTTCCTGTGTGTAAGATGTAAGATGCAACCTTTCTCTGTGTAGAGTTTCAGTAGCATAAACATCTTCAAATGCTTTTGACACAACTATCAAATTTTAACATGCATAATCTAACGGCTTCACATACCAATACAAGCTTTGCAGAATTCATCTCCATAAGCCATCTCAATACAGCTTAACATGTGTGTAATATGTAAGATGCAACCTTTCTCTGTGTAGAGTTTCAGTAGCATAAACATCTTCAAATGCTTTTGACACAACTATCAAATTTTAACATGCATAATCTAACGGCTTCACATACCAATACAAGCTTTGCAGAATTCATCTCCATAAGCCATCTCAATACAGCTTAACATGTGTGTAATATGAAAGATGCAACCTTTCTCTGTGTAGAGTTTCAGTAGCATAAACATCTTCAAATGCTTTTGACACAACTATTCAATTTTAACATGCATAATCTAACGGCTTCACATACCAATACAAGCTTTGCAGAATTCATCTCCATTATCCATTGAAACAAAAGACGTGGACTCTATCTGGACACCAGCCTCTGCTTATCATTCGAAGGATTAATTATAGAATCAATGATCATACATAAGGACTTTATACATCCAAACCAGATTTTTATTTTTACAGCCTTGGCCTCCATACATTACGCATCACTTATTATGGATTCTCAAAGCTCCTTTAGTACACTTGCATTTATTATCGGATGGCTTTTACTTCGACATGTATGCCATGGCTCAAGCTTTACCCCAAAATGAGGTATACTTTTTACTTTCCTCAGGAAAATGCAAGTATTCAAAGCTCAAGAGGTGATCAGAGAGACTGAAAGACAAGGGAAAAGAGACAATTGTAGACTTGAGGTTTTGAAACACTCTACCTTGAGAGTAAAGGTCTTTAAAAGAGAACACAAGTATCAGCCGAAACCAAGAATGTGTATCACATTTTGTTCAAAAATGATGTCTTGTTTATATTTCGGGTCAAAACAAAAAATTGGAGGAACTCTCGTTATCATATAATCATACAAGTAAGAATGTTAAATCACATAAGAACTCTGATACAAACTCCATCTAGTCTAATAAGCACTTATGACTTTGATATTCCAGTAGTAAATCCCTTCAGAGCTCTTCCCTCTCTTACAAGAACTTGTCAATAAAACACGGATCAATAAGTTAGTTGACATCTCCATAAGGCATCATATGAACGACATAGATGGTTCCAGAGATTATCCCCATGGAAGCAACTTCAACACCAAGAGAACCAAGTCAATAAAACCTACAACAAGAACAATGTAAAAGCCTGATTTCACTTTCTGCCTAAGAAATCTAAGACGAGATGATACGAATGAAATCTAAGAATGGGGTTTAAAACCAGAGATTGATAAAAGATAGATGTAAACAGGTATAAAAGTAACAGGTAGCTTATGGTTATAAGAAGCTAACAGTGTCGCAAAGCCTGATTTCACTTTCTGCCTAAGAAAAACGAAATGTCCAAACACATTTTTTCAAATTTGGACATCAGATACCGTAGGCAATCCCAAAAACAACACAACGAGATAGAAAAGAGAAAACTTGCAATCTCAGCCGAAAGATGGTGATCTAGTGATTTGATAATCATTGTATAATCATTGAACTTTGACATAATTTCATCATTGATTGCAGAAAACAAAGGACTCAAAACAAAACAGCCGAGAAGACAGGATACAGAAGAGGTCAGATGGTAGTGCATGTCATTATATCAACACTGTATTTCTGATTTGCAGACGTATGGAATTATATCCTCATTCCTCTATTTAAAAAGGTCAAAACTTTGAATCAAATTCATAAAATTGAAAACACAGAAACAGAGAATTTGGATCAGAGAATAATGGCAAATCAATCACTCTGCCGAAGCAGATCAGACTGGGTGTCACAAAACATTAATGCCATTTCATCATATCCAACTAGACTAGATTAAAAACAAACAAAGAATATGTTTAGAGAAGAATCAGACAAAAATAGTCAATCACCATATTACATTCCATCGTAATGGATGCAAATTAAGACTTGGGCGACAATTTCATATCATCACTTTCCTCAAAGATACTGAGCTAAACGAAGAAACACTTATACAGCCACAAACAAACTAATTTACCAATAACATAACAGCATAGAGCATCGATGGTTTATACAGAAGCAGAAGACATATGATACGATTGACAGAAAAGACCTAAACCAGACCAAGACATGATTCGAAGTTGTGTTGAGGAGGACCCTCGAGGTCTCTCTCTGTACTTTGACTCTTTGAGGTTGTCAGCGACGGCCTCATTTATATAGAGGCAGTTTGATTTCAAGATGTAGTAGCTAATAGGGTTTTTGGTTCAGTTCGGTTTATTTCGGTTTACCTTTAATTCAAAATTTCTCAATGTTTAATGTTTTTAGCTTCTCTCAGTCATCTCTTAAGAGCATGAGAGGACTGAGGACCCGCATGATCTCCACATCTTTCTTTCAACTTCGAAATGTCTTTCTAACATTGATTCATATACCACCCACATGGTCATGTTTTCTTATCACCATGTTGTAAATGGTTTAATCCGCAAGTTGATTTAGCAGATATGATTTGATTGCTACTTTTAGGACAAAAACTATACATGAGCATGTGTTTCTGTCTGCTTTGGTTGCTCTTAAATATATCTAAAAACTCTTAATAGTTTCTCCTTTCTATATAATGCAACAAAGCTTATAGCATTCTTCATCAATCACAACTTTCATTCATTCAGAGACTTCTATACTTACAAATCTTTTTGCTCTCTTTCCAAGAAAAAAGATGATCAACGCTAAGAAACTACTCAAGATGGCCAAGAAATGGCAACAGAGAGCAGCCCTCCACAGGAAAAGAATCTCATTTCAGAGATCTACCAGCAGCTCAACAACTGCTGTGGAGAAGGGCTGTTTCGTGGTTTACAGCGTTGATGAAATCCGCTTTGCTTTTCCGATAAGTTACCTGAACAACTCTGTTTTCCAAGAGCTCTTGAAAATCTCTGAGGAAGAGTTCGGCCTCACGGCAGGTGGACCAATCACGTTGCCGTTTGATTCGGTTTTCTTGGAGTATCTCATCAAATTGATCCAACGAAGAATGGATGGAGATACAGAAAAGGCTTTGTTAATGTCAATCTCAAGTTCTAGATGCTCTTTGCAACAACAAGAACAACATTCTAGTACTACTCAACAATTACTTGTGTTTTAGAGAATCAGAGTATAGACATTTCTTTGTACTATTAGATTAGACAGATCATTTGAAATATACAAACAACTATTTTTTGTTTCTCTCACTGTCTCTTTTTTAGATCTTCTCATCTAAATTAACTTCAATGTCATATGTTCCCACAGTTTCATTCTAAGTCCTTAAGAACAATCTTTGAGCAATTTTCCACTAAAACAAATTTACTCCTTTGAAGACATACAATATCTACTATGATACTATCTTTCAAGAAAAATGCTGCAGCTGCGTAAAAACGAATTGCCTAACATCAAGTTTCTCATAGACTGCACCAAGAACATGTCATTTGAATCTCAAGGAAATATTAAATTTTAGCAGAAACTGTTGATTATAGGTGTCTTTTCTCCTGGCCAGAAAATTTATGGACCTACATGTTCTTCATCCTTACTTCATCAGCACATGCCTTTCTTTGTATCTAACTGATCATTAATTCTAACCAGATTTGTTGTCCTTGATCTCACAAGAAGATTTGTTGTCCCCTGAATAATAAGTACTTGATCTATTATATGTGTGACTCACGTTTGATGATAGCCGATGGACCACTAACCAACTAAGGACCCCTTATGCTAAGAAACAAAGCTGTACAGATGCATGAGTTTGGTAATTTTGGCTTCTCTTGCATGTATAAGTTCTCATTATGTATATGCTGTAACAACAGCCTCTTGCATTCTTCAGCAATGTATTACTACCTAACTCTAGTCATATAAATGTTCATTATAGTATTCATACCCACATGAATAAGTTGCAGACATAATTCATTAATAAGTTGAGACATTTAGGAACCCAGGAATAGAGAAGATCAAAAGGTTTTAATTTAATATTATGTATTTGTATCAGCTAAATCTTTGACATATATAAACGTCCTTATTATAAGATTCATACCCACCCACATGGTCATGTCTTCTCAGTTCTCACCATATATGTTTTAATCCACAAGTTGATTTGAAATAAGATTGATTGCTAAGTTGTGACCCATGATCACAGACAAGAAACCTGGCATGTGTTTCTGTCTGAATTAGTTTTCTTATATATAATGAAACAAGCCTGTGGGATTCTTCAACCAATCAAAACTTGCATTCAAAGAGTTCTACAACACAATTGACAAACTCTTTGTGCTTTCTGATCTACACAATTTTTTCTTGAAAAGAATGATGAACACAAAGAAGCTTATCAAGATGGCCAAGAAATGGCAACAGAGAGCAGCCCTACACAGGAAAAGGATCTCATTCCAGAGATCAAGTACTGCTACTAGCTCAACCGCTTCAGAGAAGGGCTGTTTTGTGGTTTACACGACAGATGGTGCACGCTTTGCTTTTCCCATAAGTTACCTGAGCAACTCTGTTTTCCAAGAGCTCTTGAAGATATCTGAAGAAGAGTTCGGCCTCTCCACGGAAGGACCAATCACGTTGCCATTCGATTCAGCTTTCTTGGAGTATCTAATCAAATTAGTCGAAAGAAGAATGGACAGAGATACGGAAAAGGCTTTGTTAATGTCAATCTCTAGTGCTAGATGCTCTTTACATTGTTCTTTGCAACAACAAGAACAGAGTACTCAACAATTGTTTGTATTTTAGATTTTCTTTAGAGAAGATAGATTCTTTCTTCTTCTTTTTTTTGTAAAGATTCAGATATTTCAATACTATTACACAAGACAAAAGTTACCACTACTGTTTAAAATAGGAAAACTAGATTTGAACAATAGAAAAGATACTAAAATCATTGAGAATTGTTTAAGAATAAATACCATGTCCCAACTGGATAAAAAGCAAAATAAGGAGACATAAAACTGCTAAAGAATCTAACTTTTGTCTTCTGTAAGAACATCTTAAAAAACTCTTGAAAATTTGGACAATACTTTCTACAAGTACAAAGAACAAAGCCAAGAATCTTGGGCTTGATAAAAACTGCCTTAAACTTGAAGCTATGAACTTTACAACTCTCTAATCAACCTTTCTTGTATTACCAGCAGCCTTAACAAGAAAAGAACAATACGAGTTAGTATATAAAGTAGCTTCATTATGCCTCATTCCAGATAAGAACAAACTTAATTTCCCTCATTCTTCTTGCTTCTCTCATCCTCCGGCTTTCGTAGTTTTTCAAAAGGCGAAATGGCGGGTGAGCAAATGAAACCTGTTGCCTCTGGACTTCTGGTGCTGAACTTCTGCATGTATGTGATCGTTCTAGGCATTGGAGGATGGGCCATGAACCGAGCCATCGACCATGGATTTGAAGTCGGTAAGAACTTGGTTGAAATTCAGATTCATCTCTATGATTGATTGGTTATCAATTATGATTCCTTACCGTTTCTCGAACTTGTATGCTTTTGGCACAAACTATTTGTTCTTGTTGTTCTTGAACTTCCTAACATTTTGGGTTCTTGTGGGAACATATTTGAGCAGGCCCTAATTTAAATCTACCAGCACATTTCTCCCCAATTTATTTCCCTATGGGAAACGCAGCCACAGGATTTTTTGTGATATTTGCGTTGCTGGCGGGAGTGGTTGGTGCGGCTTCTACCATCTCGGGCCTTAGCCACATTCGTTCATGGACCGTGGGAAGCTTACCGGCTGCAGCCACTGCTGCAACTATTGCCTGGACCCTCACAGTCCTTGCCATGGGGTAATATAAATTTAGAAACGTCTCTTGTTTCAGAAGCAAACGCCTAATATTTTAAGACATTGATGGTATGACTAATCGTTCTTTCTTTCCACAGATTCGCTTGGAAAGAAATCGAGCTTCAAGGGAGAAATGCTAAACTGGTGAGACTTTTCTCTATTCTCGACTCTAATAGACTCAGTTTAGGAAAACTCTAAATTATTGGCTTCATGTCCCTCCCTTTTTATGTCTTCTTCTATGTAGAGAACCATGGAGGCGTTCTTGATCATACTCTCAGTTACTCAGCTTGTTTACATCGCCGCGGTTCACGGTGTGAGGAGACCTTAAGGAATCATGGGCTTTGGGCTTGCGTTCTTGTCGATCGTTCTTGTCAATCATCCGAAACTTGGGAATGAATGTGTGCGAGTATTTGTGTTTGTGTGTGTGTGATTTTAAATTCGTAGGAAGCTTAAGATTAGTTCATGCATTCTTTATGTACAAAAGGATCAGAGCTTGTTTTGTGTGTTTGTGTTTATGGAATAATATCAAACTTTGAGGCTTTTGATTTCGATCATACCTCTAAACATATCTAATGAACTACAGAAAGAAGATAGTCGACAGAAAAATAGAACTATATTTAGTCTTATAAATCTAAGATCCATATAATGAACAAAAGAAGACTGTATTTCAAATTAAAAGAAAACGAAATTTGACCCTATCAAGGATGTTTGGTCTTGTTCGTATGTTTCTAAAAGCCGCCCACATTATCATCTATCAAAGACATAATGTACATAGAAGAGTGCACGGACCGTAAATCCTGTTTCTTTCGGTTGTCTTTAAGCTTTGGCTGTCAAGCGCATTCACCTTCATGTATTCCCTGCTCTTCTGCAGCACAATACAGAGAGGACAGGTTCATGAGACAGGTTTAACATAACAAAAAAGATAATGTTGATAAATATCCATACAAGAACAACAAAAGGATTTGATCCCTGAGGAAGAATGGATAAAAACTAAAAGAATCTGATCCTTTTACTAGTTGGAAGACGCTTAAAGATGAGTTTAGGCTAACTGCTATTTAGACAAGATTTTGTGGCAAGATAAATGAAACAACATCAAAGTAGCTAACAGCTATTAAGACTTGCAAACAAGAGAAATGAGAAGCTAAACTTGAGGGAAATTCTTTTAATACATAAAGACACAATCAAAATTTCGAAGAACAGAATGATGTGCAAGATACAATTCTGCATGCGAACATAAATTTCAGATTCCTTGCAAGACTATAATTTTGTTGTCGCTCAAACGAAATTGCTAGTTGTCAAATGATCTCAAGCATGAGTTGTGTTGTTAGATAGCTACATTGATTCTAACCAGTTTCAGTAACTACTATAGAAGAACAAACCTCTCAGAAAACAGTTTAAAGTGGAGAAACTGATTAAAGTCTGAGCTAAACAATCAACTCAAGAGCTACTCACAATTCAAGAATCTAACTCCATGAACCATCTTACTATACAATATAAATGTGAAGTAGTTTCAGTGATTTATTAAAGTAAACCATCAGAAGAATATCACAAATTATAGGTCATGGGAGTTCTTAGTAATCAGGAGCCTCAACCAGATGAAGTATATGTACCAAGAATCAGAAACCAAGACTAACCTGTGTTTATCTATCAGATCCTGTCATAGCATCAAACAGACCGCAGCAGCTTAGCCATGAAGTCCTTCGGACAACTGGTGGACCAGGCAGCAAAGGACGCTGCAAACATCAAGAAGATTTAGCCAACTGAAAAGAGATGAAAAAACATTGCATATGATGCAAAAAGGAGGACAGAGATGCTACCTTTCCCTCAGAGGATACTGGAGCTTCAGAGTTTCTTACAGTCTCTACTTTTTTGCTTGTTTCAGCAGAAGATCTTGGAACAGTAAGCACCTTACAATTATTATTTTCCAGTCCCGGAATTGGATGATACTCTTTGTTTTCCTCAGACTTCTTCTTGACCAAACTTGAGTGTGTTGAGGTCTTATCAACATGCTCTATCTTTTCAGAAGCCACTGCTTTGGAAAGAGGAACCACAGGTTTGACAGAATCAACGACGGGAGTGATTTCCGAATTAACAGAAGCTACATGTTTGGCTTCAGAAGAGGAATTGGTTGATTTTTCCACAGTACTCTTCTCGTAACCCATTTCTCTTTCGACCGCAATAGCACTGCCATTTTTCGGTCCAAGTCCCTGAGTAGCATTTGCATCTCCAGATATCTCTTTAGCAGCACCTTTCACCATTCCAGACGATAGAGCAGCAGGTGAATCTTTTTCCCCAAATTCTTCATTTCCTTGAGAACCAGGGGAACTCAAACTGCTATCACTTCCCCTCCCATCTTGACTTCCATCTTCATTATGACCTGAAATGCTTTTTTGTTAAATTTAAAGATTACTGAAAATAACTGAAAATAACGATATGAGAAAACAATCCAGCACTTCATCAGTCCAACATAGTCTTCTTACAGTCATGGAGAACCAGTGAGATGAGACTAAAGTGATACGAACCAAAAAAATCAAAAGCTATCAAGCAGTAATCAAACAGATCTCTCTCCATAGATAAACCATAAAATGGTTAAATTCTAGGCGATAACTTGCGGAAACTATACTAAATAATCCCTCAACACAACCATGAAGACAAATATATCGACCTAAACACAACGAAATCTCAAATCCAAAACGAAGCGAGTGAGCTATGAAATGTACCATGGAGATTATCGCCATTGAAACCCTTACTGTTCGTACTAGCTCCAATCGCTTCTTGCTGCTTCTTCTTCTTCAACGCCTTTCTCTTCTTCGCACCGGACGGCATGATCGATCGGAATAATCGAATCCGTCGTGCCCCAGGAAATGAAACTGTTTCCTCACTTCAAAATTCAAAGTTTGTCTTCTTCTCCAAAGTGAGTTGGTGTGTGTGTGTGTGGACTGCGTTTTCCTTTTTGTCTCTATGTTGGGCATAACCAGAATCTCCCACAGAGGAAAGAGATAAGGAGTCTTTTTTATTTATTATTAATTAATTCCTCCTTTTTCAATTTTTTTTAAATTCAACTTGCCTTAATTAAAATTTATTTCTTATTCAACAACGATCACCAGATATATTTCCACATTAGAGAATGGGATTATACAATGAACACAACAAAACCATTTGATTATACAATACTAAGTTTGGTATCGTTGATATGGCTTTGTTGACTTTACTCTTGACAAATCCTTTTCTTTTTAATTGAAATTCACTTTCTTATCAATGCGTAGGAACATAAATTACTGCTTTGACTATTTTGTTACCGCTGTTAATAATACAAAAATGGCTTCAAATCCGAGTCAATGCATTAGGGGCCAACGATAAAAATAAATAAATAATACAGTACAAATTGGATGTATAAATAGAATATCCTATGTTTGATGGTTTAAATTACTAATCTATAGATGATATATTCAATTAAGAATTGTAAGCACTTTTTAAGTAGGATGACTTTGTCAGTAGTAGAGAGAGACAAACAGCCTCTGTGAAGAGCACATATCATGGCTTACCACAAACTTATTTCAAGACTCAAAAACGTGAAACCCACCTGCCAAAAATCCAAAATCATGGCTACAAAAGAGAACCCACCTAAGGGACGCAGAGAGCATCACATACCCTGATTCTTTCTTCGTCTCTCAGAACTTGCCTTTGCTTCAAACATATCATATAGCACACAAGTATGAGAGCCACGGCATCACTAGTTACACTTAACCAAACGATTATGCGGCGCTGTAAGAAGCTCCTGATCAGAATCACCAAGAGCTGTCCCAGACGCCATTACCGGCATTTGAAACTTCAGAAAGATTTTTCTTCTTCTTCATCATCATCATCTGGGAAGAAAGCCACCAAAGTGTTGGCTTCATTCTTCCTTTCCTTCCAAAAGAAGAAGCAGAAGAAGGAAAAGATGAAGCGACTTAACGAACTCAGGAGTTTCTCGGATGCTGTCAGTGAAAGGAAGGCATGGAAACCTAAATCAAGAAAGAAAGTATTCCCATCTAGTCTCACGCCGTCTTGGCTTGGTCAAGGTAAGGCTCATTCACAAGATGTCTCACAAGGTCATGATCCACCTAGAGACAGCACAAGCGCATTCCTTCCATGACTCAAAAAATGTCAAAAACATCTCGAGATCATATGTATTGCTTTCAATTTGATTACGTGGATGTTGTAGGATATCTCATTGTCATGGTTTTTCACACTAAGACCCTAATATGACTGCCTCAGGGTGTATTATGTATGCAAAGCAAATTCTTTGTAGTGCAAGATCTTAATAAAACTGATGTGTATGATTCAAGAAATGAGAAATCTATCGGGAAAATTTTGCATTAGAATCAGAAATGATTATAGATCAAGAATCCAAACAATTTTTTCCAAACAGAAGAGAAGATAGACATCAAATATTTTATACATCTATCCTACAAGCACGGACCAATGGCTTCATTCCCTAACCCAACCTGGGAGATAACACATCTCAACTCACCGGTTCCAACCAGGTGAATACCCTTGGATCAAGTCTCTGCAACATCTCAGCTGTTTGATGACCTATTCAACATCAGGGGAAAAGAATGCACGGCATGTGATTAAAGAACAAAGCAAAACCAAAACAAATACACATACAACACACTCAAAAGTATACAACCCTATGAGGCCTATAAACTCATAGTCCCAACCTTTAGATCCACAAGATCATTGCTTTATATAAAATCCTTATAGTAGTGACCTTAGATTTAAGCTACACAGGCTGTGACACAGCATTACTTCATCAAAATTCCAAGCTACCTAAGCCAATCGGGATTTTGAAATTAAAGTATGCCAATTTTAGAATTGCACCACAAAAATCAAGCTTCTTGCTTGCAGTAATCATATCAACAGGTTTCCGAATTGATTATCTACCAAAAGAAGAGGGCAAAATCACAAACCCAATTTCACATTCTAAAAACCTAGACTTTACAGAAATTACGAAGCTAAAACCCTAACAATCCACATTTTAAATAAACGACCAGCATCAAAAGCAGAGAATTAGTGGAAAGCCCAAGGCAACACAACAAAAAATGAGAACAGAACCCAAACTACACAATCGAAATAAAAATAACTCCAGTAAAGCAAATCGTACCATTTCCAAAGAACTCATAGGAGCTTGAAAGAAGTGAAGCCATGGGGGGAGTAAATATCCAAATAGATCCAGTTTGGCAAACCCTAATAAGTGAGAAAGAGAGAGAGACAGATTTAAAGAGAGCTTAGGAGAAAGCGAAAGCGCACAGATATCTATAAAAGAGAGAGACTTGTTGCCGTTACGCGAGTCCAAGCCAAAGGTCTCTCTTTGTTTTTGTCGCTGTTTTTATTCCAAAATTAAAAAATTATTATTAAATCCCGCGCATTTTAGATTTGGACCTGGAAATGGGCCTGATGGACTAAGACTAGGCTTTATATATTAGAGAGCCCTCTCTCTCACTCTCTCTCATCTCCGTCTGTAACTGGGAACGAACTCGACGGAGCAAAGCGAACGGGAAAGTAACTAACTGATCGAGCGAGTGAGAGAGAAAAATGATGGCTGAAGATTCTTCAGTGTCGGTGATTTTGGCCGTAGAGAACATCGATCCTAACACCACGACGAACCGTAGCCTTAAGGAGAGGTATGTTCCGGCGATTAAGGCTATCTCCTCCGGTGACTATGAAGGTCCGTCGAAGGATAAAACGATCATCTCCAGTGGAAACTACTTCGCCTCGAAGAAATCAACCACCGTAATCCAGAAATCGCACTTGTTCGAGAATTCTTGGACATTTTGGTTTGATACTCCTTCGTCAAAATCGAATCAAGTCACATGGGGAAGCTCTTTGAGATCTTTGTACACATTCGCTTCTGTTGAGGAGTTCTGGAGGTGAGATCGCTCTCGTTATTGTTAATTTCATTGGTATTTTCTTTTGAGTAAATCTAAGCTAGAGGGAATTTGAATGGATTAGGTGATTTCTGCTTTTGTGTAATGGTTACTAATCTTAAATTTACCAAGTTTTGATTGAGTGGAACCGTTGCTTTCATGGATTTGCTCAAGTTTTGTATTAGGAATGCTTACACTGCATCTGTGCATTTATTCTAGCTTTCATGGTCTTTGTGTGTGTTCTTTTTCTGCATTTTTATGTTAAGGTAAATTATTTCCCTGTCATGGATGATTTTAAACTTCTTGATGCAGTCTTTACAATAACATCCATCCTCCAACCAAGTGGGTTCCAGGGGCGGATCTTTACTGCTTCAAACATAAGATTGAACCAAAATGGGAAGATCCTATCTGTGCTAATGGAGGAAAATGGACTATGATGTTCCCTAAAGCTACACTAGAATCCAATTGGCTTAACACGGTATTTGTAACTTTCTGGAGTTTTCCCCTTGACCATACTGCCTGTTGCATGCATCTTGTGATGTTTTTGTATCCTTGTTTTAGTTACTTGCTTTAGTTGGTGAGCAATTTGATCACGGAGATGAGATTTGTGGGGCAGTTTTGAACTTCAGAGCCAGAGGGGACAGGATCTCTCTATGGACAAAGAACGCTGCAGATGAGGATGCTCAGGTAAATCATGATTGTTATAATGTGTAAATTTCTGTGGTGGTAATCAAAAGACTTTGTTCTTGAGGAAACATAACATTGAGTTAGTGGATTTCCTTAGTTTCCCAAGATCTTAACCAAAAACTAATAAGGAGACTAAACGACAAGAGAATCTAACCCTTGTTTCGTTCCTACAAAACACATACATACCATTGGCTCAATCTTGTAGCAATTGGGTTTCATCATTTCAGTTAACTAGGGCCAGGATCTTGGTTTTGTGTAGGAAGCCTTTTCTCGGGACTGACATGTTATTGGTGTGTTTGCTGCAGCTAAGCATTGGGAAGCAATGGAAGGAACTTGTTGGTTACAATGACACAATCGGATTTATAGTTCATGTATCATTTCTGCAACATATTTTTCTTCTCCTAAACTACACTCTTTGTGCAATTGTGACTTGTCCAATTTGTTTATTTCAGGAGGATGCAAAGACTCTTGATCGTGATGCTAAAAGTCGATATACTGTATGAGATACACTTGCCGGCTTTGCAGGGAAAAAAGAGAAGACTTAAAGGGAAGTCGGAAGTCATATGAGAACAGGACCTCTAGTTGTTTTTCTGATCTTATCTTTACTGTAAAAAGATGCACATCTAGTTCTCATTTCCAAGTATCAGAATTAGTGAAACGGCTTTGTATCAAATGTACACGAGTTTTTAACTTTCTTAGTGGTATAAAGAAAAATGAAAATTTAGATATTAAATTTCTTTGTTAATCGTTTATCTCAATTACAGATTTTCTAACATTATTTAAAACTTAATTGTTGATTACGCCCTCATTGTTCCCTGTTGAGTTAATCGGATGACCAACGCCTATGTAACTGTGGTTATGGGGACTCATTGATACTACAACCAAGTAAACCATCTCATGCTTTCTTTATTTTGGGTCTGTCCTGACTTATACGAATTGTATAGTTCCTATTTCCTATTTCTAATTTCAAACATGTATAAAGTCAATCAACAAATAAAATAAAATCACACTAACAACAAAAAAAAGCCCTAACTTCTACCTCATCATCTCCAACGTGTTTTCTTTAACGTCTTTGTTTCACTTTTATCTCCAATTAGTAAAAATTAAGTAATTCCAAATTGTTGCACATATGACTCCTCCTTAAAGTGTCGAACTACCACCAAAGCAAAGCTAAGACCAAAGAGTAGTTTTGGATAAATTGACTTCTTAAACTTGTGTGTACCAGAAACCACTTGTTGTATATTCTTAGTGTAGTAAAAAACAAACTTCATTGTACATATTCTTAGTATAGTAAGAAATAAAAATAAGTCTTGATCATTCCACCATACACATGACTCTCCTCCATCATCAATGTCAAAGAGCAAAAAAGCTAGAGAGCAAAAGTGGAATAATTTTGGAAATGTTGAAACTCTGCATCATCCCTTTTACTTACTATAGCACATTGTGCTTCTACACCACAGATACACGATTCATGGGTTACTCAATGGAGGAGAGAGTATGATGGTGACAGAAAACAGCAAAAGCTATATCCAAAGATGGATAAATCAAGCTTTCAAGTGCGTGGAGTGGTTACGTTAGAAAAAAGAGGAAGAACAAGTGGTAAAGCAAAAAAGCAGAGAAGAGAGAGATCATTCATCATCATCTTCATCTCTCTCGGCTATAAAAACAGAGCAGGGGGTCACAACTCAAAACATCAAATACAAAGAACAACACAGAAAGCAAAAGAGAAAGATTCAAATAGTTAAAAGCGTTAAACAAATCTCGGAAGAAAGAAGAATGGGGACAGTGGCATTACAATGGAAAGGAACCGGATTCTTGTTCCTCATGAACAGAGACAAAAGCGGTTTCTTGCAAGTCAAACTTATTCGAATCTTTCTTGTGTTTTAATTTGTACGTACATCATCAATGCATTAATATGCACCGTTGATTAATCTGATCGGATTGTTGTTTTTTGTTTTTGTACGAGTGGATCTAAAGGGAAGCAGAGGGGGTGACAATTGCGAGGAATCAAAGAGGAAGGGAAACGTTGGTTGCCTCGAATCGTAATAAGGGAGATAGTATTGTAACCGGAGTAGATGCAAATAAAGCAGTACTACGAGGTGGTTCATGGTTTGGTTTCAAAAAAGGCAGATTTGCTTTTGTTTTCGATAGCAGTGAGCCAGTCTCACAATACAGCACAACCTTGGTTCCTCGTTTCTTAGAGGTATCTTATATAATCATTTAATCTACTCTGTTTTCTACATAAAATGTTTTGTATTTTCTTATATATATTGTTTTCCTTATTCTCTCAGTCCACAATGAAACCGGTTGAGTTTGCAGCTGACTTGTCCGAAAAGGAAGCTGCATTGTTTGGGTTGGAGTTGCAGCTAGTGGTAGCAGACATAAATCCAAATTCTCAATCAATGGTTTATGTCTCTAAAAGGTCTGTTGTAGATGACACAAATCTCCCTATTGAAATTGTTCTTCGAGGTTTTCATACCATTTCTGAAAACGGTTTTGATTCCAGCTCTCCCAAGGTAATTGTACTAGCTCTCCTAGATAACAATCTATTAAAGTGTGTGCGTTGCAAATCATCTTTTTATTTATTTTATTTGTTGTTGTTGTAGGATGAAGATCTGAGAAGAAACTTGACTGAGTTGATTAATAATGATGGAGAAGCACTGAGAATTTTCGACATTGCTGAGAATCTGATGACTAAGCCTCCACTTTTTAAGGACATGATCGATGCTTCTGTAAGCAAAAAAAAATAAAAATTCATCACTTCAACTATTGTTTTGTGGCTCAATCACTCACTCACTTTCTCATCCCAATTTACTTTTGTTTTGTTGATTTATTTAGGGAGATGTGGTGATACCTCATACAACACAACTTATAGGACTGAAAGTGAACGGCAATACAGGACAAGGGGACTTCTATCAATGGACCGCCCGCCAGCCATATAATACTGACGTTGATGCTGAAGACTAATACTCTCCTAATACTAATTTTATTACAATAAGTTGAAGATGTTATATAAACCAAGCTTTGTCAGCATCAGGATTCAGGGAAACCCTAGCTATTTATTTTCCTTGGTCCATGTTTATATCTATCTCAATCCTCTAAGAACAATATGTTTCAATGAAATTTACTATTTACATAATAAAGGGAACACAGATTTGGTTTATTATATTTCTTCCATCCATCTATTATCATATTCCTGTTAATTCTTGACTTGTTCTTATTAGTTAGTGTGTTGTGATTTGATAACTTGTCTTACAAGAAACAAGCTTTCGTAACATACAATGGCGTCAAACTCCTAGTTTCTACGGAATCCAGATGATAGTCCAATAGCAGCAACACAGAGACTTTTATAAGTTTGCACCCTCCTTGTTCCCTGTCGAGAAGGATGAGCATAAATATGTAGCGTGGAATGACCAAAAACAACGCATCTTCTTACATTTCTAATGTCTGTTATAAAACTCATCTTCTATCTTATAATTATGATTTACTTTGTGAGTCGGAACGATTGCTACGTACGTACGAGTATGTTTAATTCCTACATCACAAGAAATCTCTTTATATGCATAACTAAAAACCGAGGAGTCATTAGTTATGCATATGAAGACCATTCATTCTTTGATTTGATTTTCAGAGAATACTAGAGCAGTGAGAAACAAAAACCGAAATAAGAGACAAGATTGTAGAAAGAAACCGATACGAGAACTTAACTCTCAACTTTCATGGCAGACGCTCATCAGAAAGAAGATGAGAGAAGAAGCGATGAAACAGAATCGAGATCCATTGAAGAACCAAAGGTAATCAAGAAACCAAACTAGTGCTTACTCTATTCTTTGCAGTTGATTATTATGATGAAACCAGAGTCGATACGAATTTCTCAGGAGAATGAAGTCTTGGGATTAGGAACAAATGAACGAACAGGTCTGATTTATTATTACACCGAGTCGCACCAAGAGGTACTACAGTATCTGCGAGAAGAGAGACTCAAAGATGCTGAGAAGCAGAGGAGAAGCCATGAAACAGAGTCGAGTTCCATTGAAAAGACGATGGTAAACAACAACTTACTCTGCTGATCCATACTACGATGTTCTTCTTACTGTGACTTCTGATTTGAGTTGGCGTTTCGGTTTTACTAAGATTAGTCCTTACGTTTCTTGTGAATTCTGAGTCGAGAAAGATGGCTATGGTTCTTGTGTAGAGTAGATTTAACGTTTCGTTTAATTTTGACTCTCAGGGACCAACTCCTGTTATGGGGCTGAGTGATTCAGGGAGAAGGTCTGATGGGAGAAGTGATAGTATACAGAATATTACAGGGTCAAGATCTTTACCCTCAACTTCAATGGCAGGCGCTCGAGATAATAAGAATGAACCTGTGAGAAGAAGTGATCAAGAACCAGATTCGACGAGAATACGTCAGGAGAATGAAGAAATAGGTCGGGTTTATTATTACAGCGAGTCGCACCAAGAGGTACTACAGTATCTGCGAGAAGAACGACTGAAACATGCTGAGAAGCAGAGGAGAATCCATGGAACAGAGTCGAGATCCATTGAAGAAACGATGGTAAAACAAGAACACTCTAACGCAGACACGCGAGAAAATCTGCAACAGTACCACAGACGACTGAGAGATGAGGAGATGCAACAGTACCACAGACGACTGAGAGGTGAGGAGATGCAACAGTACCACAGACGACTGAGAGATGAGGAGATGCAGAGGAGACGCCGTGAAATTGAGTCAAGATTCTGGCACCGTGAGAGGGTAAACATATTTAACTTCTTGCAGAGTAAATATTCCTTTGTTTGATTTAACGTGTACCATTTGGTTTTGATTCTCAGGATAGATCTCCGGGTAGGAGAGGGAGTGACTCCAGACTGAGATTTGATGAAAGAGCTCAGGGTTGGAGAGGCAGTCATGAATCCAGATGGAGGTTTGATGAGAGAGCTCAGGGTTGGAGGGAGAGTGAATCCAGATGGAGATTTGATGAGAGAGCTCAGGGTTTGAGGGAGAGTGGATATGAGAGAACACAGAGGAGACAAGAACCAGTGCGACCCGGTGAACAGTACTGTTGGTGTAGGCGGTGTCGCAACGGAAGAAGTTGCCGTTACAATCATCCTAGTTATCTTCCGCAGGTGAGAAATAAAGAAAGTTACCTCTCTTTGGTTGAGTCTAAGTTTCTTTATGCTTAGTACTGCTTTCAAACATTTTTATAGGATCTTCCGGAGATGTCTCTTCTCCAAGGTAAGGTCGAAGCCATGTCCTATAATAGTTTTCGTATCATTTTGATTCTTAGGATTGGAGAGCGAGTGAATCCGGAGGAAGATTTGATGAGAGAACTCAGAGGAGATATGAAATGTACTACTCAGGATTCAGGCCAGAGGAGAGGGTATAACTGAACTAAAACATGTTTTCTCCTTTGTGCTTTTCTCATAGAGAGTATGGTCATATAAAGTGTGACCTTTCTTTATTTAATTTTCTAGTTGCTTGCTCATCCTCAGTCCGGATTTATTCCTGATTCCCGAGTGAGTGATCCAAGACGCCATGATACAGAGTGGAGTTTCGAGCGAGAGAGGATGGTAATTAACAACAACAAAAGATTGAATAGACCTGACTTTTGTCATTGTTTGTGTTTTGCCTTAATGCTCAAGACTCAAGAGAATATGTAGGAACAGATTGAGTGGCAGAGGAGAGAGCCTCAATACAATCTACGAGAGCAGAGATCAAGAGGAGAAGTTAGAGAGAATAGTCATATGAGGGGAATCATGCGGCAGAGGAGAGAGGCTCAAGTGCGGGAACAGAGACAGAGGAGAGAGGCTCAAGAGAATCTGCGACAACAGGGATTACAAGTAAAAACACTGAAACAAGAACCTGATTGATGAAACATAGTTGAGAAAAAGAAGAAGAATATAGCTTAAGTATACGTTTTCTTACTGCGACTTCTCATTTGATATATTGTTTCGGTTCGCAGGAGATGATGCAAGAGAATCGAAAATTAGATGCTCGTGATCATCAGAATACGAAGCAACTCGGGAGAAACGAGGGAGATGGAGTATAAGAGGAAAGAGAGTTACGAGACCACCAAAGAGAACTTTCAGATGATTCCTTTGAGCGCAAGAAACTGATATGTTAGGAAGATTCATTAGGTTATGATTCAATTTTACAAAATTATATGAATGTCAGTTAAGTAGAAATGAATATTTATTTCTCTTGTTCCCTATTTTTTACTAAGAGAAATAGACTGACATACGTGGAAAAGTTATAAGTTTCATTTTAATAAAACTGATAATTTTCAAATGCAATGTATATTTCTAATTAAACGAATAATGAAACTTTTTATGAAGATTATATAATTTAAATAACTGTTGAATCCAAATGACCAAATACTTCTTCGGTTAGGGACCGAAATAGTTTTTAGGTTTTCTTTTTGTTTCTCAAAGATATATTTTTAATGTTTTCAATGTATTTGTGTAGTAAATAATAACAAGAAATTGTAATTTTCATGAAATACTGATGGAAATTTTGAATTGATTGAATTACTAGAATTATGGAAAGTTTGTTGAATACAGAAAAAAAACAATGTATCTATAGCTAAACATTAAAATTTTAAAAGCTCTGAAAACTCTTAAATATACATATAGGAACATAGGCAGAATATATAACAACTTTAGAAAAATTAAAAATAATAACAAATTCCCGCTGAAAAATTACAAACATACAAACCATCTTTTGATTTTAAAAAGATTTTTTTGTTGGCATTGTAGAAAAAATGATACAAGAACGTAGTCACAATTATATAATTAAGAGCTTGTTTTATTTAGTCTTTATTAAATTTAAAGTATATTGTAAGTTCAGAACAATTTTGAGTATTTCATGCACAAATAGGATAGGATTGGTCCTGACGTATGAATGTGATACTTTCATAAAATGTCTCTTCTCCACAAGTATGAAGTCATATGTATTAATATTTTGATTTAACGTTTTTGTATGAATATGATTTTAAGACCATAACCGTAGATTGATGAGCAAATGAATATGAATGGAGTACTCATAGAAAATATGAGATAAATTAATAACTTTAAGTCAAGGAAAAAGGTAACTGTAACATCAAAAAACTCAAGCCCATTTAATAAGGCCCAAGTACCAATTAAAATTAAGGGTAAATCAGACATTTTTTCAAAAACCCTAGTTAATCTCTTCCCTATATAAGTGATGAGTCTACAGAAGAGGTGTTTATATATCCAAAGAGCCAATGGAGAAGAGCAGTCTTCGTTGTGACCAAAATCTTAACTAGGGAAAGGAAACTGCTTCAGACTGGGGAGAGAGGAGAGAGAGAAGAGAGAGATTTTTCGTGTTAAGAGAGAGAGGAAGCGTCAAGAGTTGTCAGGGAGAAAGACTAGTCTTAGAAATCCTAGGATCCATACTTATTATCACTAAGGTGAGGACATGACTTATATATCTATAGTTTTCCTTCTTCTTTTTTTTGCTTGTATGGTATATATTTAGTTTAGCTAAATGATGTGTGTGTTTTGAGACTATATATGTGTTAGATTGTTAAGCATGAGACTATGTGTTTAGATTGGCAAAGCATAAGACTATGTGATGATTGTGTGAGAACCTAGAAATGATGCTAGGTTGTTAAAAAGTGGGAATGTAATAAGTTGATGACAAAGTTAGGATATGTTAATATAGATTGAGATAAATGAATTGAAGAGTGAGATGTTTGAGGAATGACATGCATGTATATCCATGATATGTACATTGCATGATTGGTTGTTGGTGTAAGAGGCATAGTGTACATGTGATGCTGCTCATCAAAGAATGGTAAATGATTGTATTTTCAGTTGTATCTTAATTGTCGTTTGATGTTATTTGCTTGATTTTTTTCTTTCTTTGAAAGCATATTGTTTGGCTATTATTTATATGTGTGATGCATGCTTGTTGGATCATGTGGACAACAAAATTTGTCCCTAAGTAAGTTGTTGTTCACGACTCCGAAAGTAGTAGCCTGTGAGGTTCACTTTAGGAAATCAAATTACAAGAGAGAGGTTCACTTGCATATATATATATATATACATCGACCTCAACACTGTGTTTGATTTTGTAGTTTCATTATCAACAACCAGAGATGATGCACCATACACCGCAAGAACAAAATCGTTAGCTTCTCATTTCAATCTCTATCCGGTAAAACCAAAAACAAAACCAAAGTATATATATATGAATTAAAATCTACTCATTGGAATATGATATAATATCTTGTATTCGTAGTCCGTGGAAAAATTATCTGAAACGACTGAAACTGGAACAAGAGATCAAGATTCTGATGCTGTGGTTTGTTTTTTTGTTTTTGTTTCTCTACTTCAAATATTTAAGTCTTTAAAGCTCTTTGAATTTCTAGGGTTTATTTATTTATTTGTTAAATTGCCTTAGTGGAATTGCATTGTAGGTGACTGAAGTAAAAAGCCATTTCGACAAATGTCAACAGCTCTTGAATTCAATTTCAAAATCCCTAGGATCTAATGATAAAGAGGTAAAGCATTAAATAAAATAATATAAAAACTTATAAATTTGCATTTGGATCAGAACAAATAGCAAAGTTGGTTTGGTTTTTGCTAACGGATTTTCTTGTTTTCGCAAGTATGTTGATGGACAAAAGGGAAAATTAGAAGAAAGTGAGCAATTGCTTCAACAAAGAAAGTAAGCAAGTTGTTTAAAACGCATTGTATATACATCTTTTTATTTGATCAGATTGAATTGGTTTTGGTTTTAGATATAATTTTCCTCTTAAATCTTTTTGTGTCAGAGAATTGATTGAAGAATATAAGAAATCTGCTGAAGAGATTTTGAAGAAAGAGCCTTGAAGAAATCTGTTGTATTATATTTTCTTCTATTTAGCAATTTTGGTGCTATATACCAAGAATTGTGATGAGTGAACCATGAATATTCATTTTTTTATTTAACTCTATCAGCAGTTATTGTGATAATATGTAAATCATACATTAATAAAGTAATACTAAGTAACTTCGAAATCAAATTCCTTACGTTATTAGGCTGACACTAATATATAGAATTGATTTTAAGTATTTTGGAACTCAGCCAATTTTTATATTTTCTTAATGTTGAACGAAAGATTAAAAAAAAAAGCCCTTCTATAACCTTAAACTTCTTCCCGCCAAGAAATAAACCAAGTGGTGCAAATACTTTTCTTTCAAAAATTTAAGTATGCTTGTACATATATGTATTTTGGGACGCATCCCATATATATTATAAACAATCTAGAGATACTATTGTTAAAGGAAACCTTTTTTCATCTAAAATGCCGAATACCATTCAAGTACTATAGACTAGAATCTTGGTTTCAAGCTTCATTCCTTCCAAGTTCATTAAAATGCATACATTTAGAAACAACATAAAGGGTTCAACATTACTTGAAAGGACATTACTTTATTCGCTATGAACTGAGTTCAAAAGATGTAAAATTTTCCGCTTCTTTAAATTAAAAAAAAATCCATTTACGTATTTAATTTTATATATATATATCATGTAATACATTTGATCAGTTGCAAACTATCCAATATTATTAGGGTATCTTTTAAAATTTCTGTAAGAAGTCGAATACCATACATCCTTGTGAGCTAAAATCATAACTAATAATTAAGTCGAATACCATATATCATTGTGAACTTTTGAGCTTCTTTATTTGGAGTTCGCCCAGTCAACGAACGAATTACTCACAAGCCTATTTACTTAAAGATGTATAGTCAAATATTGCTATGTTAATTATTATTATTATTATCCGAGACCAAAAGTTTGAATACAAAGAATTAAATCATTATTTCCCAAAAAAAAAAATTAAATCATTTTAGATTATATTTCTAGAGAAATAAGGCTGAAAACTCTAAAAAACTCACTGTGCAAAAAAAAAAGTTGAGAGATCCATGGAGGAGACAAAGGTATGTATTCCCCCAAACAATTTACAATGTTCTTACTGTGCACCCTCATTTCTATTTGACGTTATGGTTTTGCTTAGAGTAGTCCTTACAATCACAACTTCACAAGAGAAGTTAATTAGGATATGAAACATAGTTGAAAAACATAGCTAACGTTTCTCTTACATTTGATTCTCAGAGACAAACCCCTGAACTGAAACTGGATGAACTAAGGATCAGATCTGATGAGAGAAATGGTAGGGGACAGGACCAACAGTCAGAGAAGATGGTAAAGAACCTGAACCAAAAATGAATCTGTTATTTACTCTATATTATTATGATTATATATATGATGAAACAAGGGTCATCTAAATATTTTTCAGGAGAAAAAAGACTCGGGTTTTGGAGTACGTAAAGAAGGTGAGATCCCAAATGAAGAACATTCAGATGCAGATTCTTACGTTGTAATGCTGAGGAGAAGCAATGGGATACGTGAACATGCATTATCGGGTGCTTATCCAATTCGTACAGGTGAACCAATTTGTGAGTTTTACAAAAAGCATCGTCTGTGTGGCTATGGAAGCGAGTGTCGTTTCCATCATCCTCCTCTACATGTGAGAAAAATAAAACTATCTATATATCCATTTTCCTCATTTCTTTATAGCTTTGAAACATGTCTTAATTGTATTCTTTTACTACAAACAGGAGCTTCCGGACATGAGTGATCAGAAGCCGGATTGTAAGGTACGTACACTTTTCGGATGTATGTTATTGATCACAAATTTGATAGGTTGTTGTGGTATGAGTGCATTATAAAAGAGTTTAAAAACCTTAGGTTTAGTACTTCTGCGTTGATGCATTCGACTTAAGCATATCGTCTAGCTACGTAGCAAAAGTAACAGTAGTTACATGCATGCATATTGGTTTGTAGTATTTTAAGGCAGGATACTGTAGGAGAGGCTCAGACTGTAAATTTAATCACCCTAAGGAAAAGGATGCTGCGGAGAATGTATTGCTCAATGATCCTGGTTTACCTATGCATTAGACTTGACCAGGTTTGTTTAATTAGTCGAAAGCATCAACATTTTCATAAGATCAATTACATATTTACATGACAAAAGATTCTAATGTGAGTTATTATTATTTTTTTGTTCTCTTCAGATGCGACCCACTGTTACATTTGACGACTGGATTCAAGCCATAAAGATGATGGCAGAAATGGGATTTACAGATTTCCATGGCTCCAACCTTGGTAAGGGGAGATGGATATTTTGGCCAACATAAACATAGTTTGTTTGTGTTTTTCATTTGGGTCAGAAAACATCGATCGTTTGTTAAGTCAGATTTGAACTATTTTTATGTTTTTTCATAAGAGGATTTGGTTATATTTCTAAAACTATTAATGTATAACTAAACATTTCAAGCTTGGTGCAACGTCTAGTTGGTAAGCATATTAGCATTTGGAAGTATAATATGTTGCACTTGCACATCGAGGAATGAGATCATATGCTATTTCAATATATGTTTGGAAAAATCTTTGTCAGCTACGTCATGCATGTGATATGCTACATTGGTCACACATTTTAACTTGGAACTAATGTTTTTCGTAATTACAACAAATATTAATTATGTGTAGTGGACTACTCCAAAAAATTTAAACTACGGAACCAATATCATCTTTTTAAAAATGAACTAATCATGGTTTTTGCCCCAACAAACTTGTAAAAACACACCTTCTTGTACATTTTGTTTTTCCTTATTTGTTTTTTTCTTCTTTTTATTTTGTTTTAATTGTTCTTTTGAATATTAAAATTGGGTCAACTCACTTCTTTCAGATTATGTTGATATTTAAGCTACTTAATTAGTACTCATCCTAGTCATAAACAAATCTTGACCAATGTAATAGAAATTAAAATTATGTTCTCATGTTGACTATGTTTTTTTTGTTTCCTTACAATTTGATTTAAAAAAAAAATCTTGACCAATTTAATAGAAATGAAAATGGTGTTCTCATGTTGACTATTGTTTTTTTCCTTAAAATTTAAAATGGATAGACTTTTCTATTAAAAATAAAATAAAATAATAAAATAAACGTTACTATGGCATAAGAAAACTAAATTAAATCTTAATTTAAGAAAAATAATCAGCGGAGCGAGTCCCCTTGGACCGAGATAATTTGGTCAAAATCCCTAATTAGAATTTTCCCGCCATATTTGTGAAATTAGATGAAGAAAACACACCTCCTCGATTTGTCGATACAGTCCAGGCTCTCCTCTGAAATGTTCCAGTCAGGACGAAATTAGGGTTTCATTGTTCATCCTTTTTCAGAATCGTAAATGGGTATTCAAGGGCTTTTACCGTTGCTGAAATCGATAATGGTACCGATGCATATCAAGGAGCTTGAGGGTTGTATCGTCGCCGTTGATACATATTCATGGCTACACAAAGGGGCTTTATCTTGTAGCCGAGAGCTCTGCAAGGGATTACCCACCAAGAGGTTCGTCTCCCTCTCTCTCCCTTGTCTCCCTTCTCTCCAAGTTACTTGATGAATCCCAGATGTAAATCGATTGGTTTTTGTTTTTTCCCCAAATTAGAAACTGGGTTTCTCTGTCTCTAAGTGTATGGTCCTGTTTTGTTGAATACACCCTGAAAAATCAAACCTTTTCCTGGTTAAGATTTGATGGGCTTTCCGATTTCAATCTCTTGAGGATGTTGGGTAAACCAAAAGCGAAATATTTGAATGTTTTAGAAATCCCACCAAGAGCCTTGTAGGGTTTATAGATTGAGATTTCGTTTAGACATGAGTGATTAACTTTAGTTATGGTGGTTCCTGTCCATTTCTCGTAGGATCAAAACGCAATTTACATAGTAATTCATTCATGTTTGTTAAACCAAAACGTAAATGTCATTTCTTAGGTTGCTGGAAGGGAATGAAATTTAACAGTAGTGATCTTTAAGATTTGTTCTGTTGTTACTGTTCTGGTTCTGATTTTGTGGAAGGTAATGGGTTTACTGGTGTCTTTCAAATTCAGGCATATCCAATATTGTATGCATAGAGTGAATTTACTCCGCCATCATGGAGTGAAGCCTATTCTGGTCTTTGATGGAGGTCCCTTACCGATGAAACTAGAACAAGAGAATAAGCGTGCTAGGTATGCAATCATTGGCTATCTAGTATTATATAGGGACAATACGTAAACCTATGTTTGTTTCTTGGTTATCATTGCACAAGTTTCACACCAAGTCCACTTTTCTCCTGTAACAATCAAGTTCAGGTCCAGAAAGGAAAATCTTGCACGTGCATTGGAGCATGAAGCTAATGGAAATTCCTCTGCTGCTTATGAGTGCTATTCAAAGGCTGTTGACATTTCACCTTCTATTGCACATGAGTTGATACAGGTAACAGTAAGCTGGATAACTTGTATTCTTCTCCAGATAAAAAGGATTTATATTTGTCCTTAATTGCTTTGTTTTCCATCTCTTTAATCTGATGTTTTTCTACCTTTGAAGGTTCTGAGACAGGAGAATGTTGATTATGTTGTTGCTCCTTACGAAGCTGATGCACAGATGACCTTCTTAGCTATTAATAAGCAAGTTGATGCGATCATCACTGAGGATTCGGATCTCATACCTTTTGGCTGCCCAAGAGTAAGCTTCCTGTCAAACATTGCATGAGATATTGTAGTTTATCAGTATTTCCACTTGTTTACTTGTTAATTCCTTGTCAATCCTGCTGAATTACCATCAAGACTTTAACTGCTAATTTTTATGTCACAGATCATTTTTAAGATGGACAAGTTTGGTCATGGTGTTGAGTTTCAAGCCTCCAAGCTACCAAAAAATAAAGATCTCAGTCTTTCGGGATTTTCTAGCCAGATGATTCTTGAAATGTGCATATTAAGTGGCTGCGATTATCTGCAGTCACTTCCAGGAATGGGACTCAAAAGAGCTCATGCTCTCATCACAAAGTTCAAAAGCTATGACAGGGTATGCATTCTCTTCTCACTTGATTTTTTCTTACAAAAAGGAATTAGGTAAAGCAAGAGCATGATTAATTCAAAAAGTGGAAACTTTACCACAAACTCTTAGAAAAGAAGCTCTAGTTTTTCCTGCATCAATCCTATATACATAGTTTTGGAAACAAGTGTACTTGTGTAACATGTTGCTAGTTTGCTTTCAGGTAATTAAACACTTAAAGTACAGCACAGTTTCAGTTACTCCTGATTATGAGGAGTCATTCAAGAGAGCTTTACTGACTTTCAAGCATCAACGTGTCTATGACCAAAAAACTGAAGATATTATGCACTTGTCTGGATTTTCTGACAACCTTGGCGAAGGTTCAGATTTTGTAGGCCCATATCCTTTGAGACAAGTATTTTGATATTATGCCTCCATTTATAAAAACTGATAGGAATATTTAAAACGGATTTCTTAACATTATTCACATTAATGCCACAACATATTGCTAAAGGTATAGCACTAGGCCAGCTTGATCCATTCACACAGTTGCCATTCCAGGTAATTAATTGAATTCTCTCTATTTCTAATCTCTCCCTCTCATTCACTCGCGGAGATGTTTTCTTGATTCATTGTTTTGGCTTCTTTAATGAATAGGCTGAGAGTGTTACTCCTAAATTGGCGGTTGATGATATTTCCTGTCCCAAAAGTTTCAAACCTGAAATTCTGAAGAAAAAGCTTGATTTACCAGTCCAGAAAAATCTTCTCACCAAGTATTTCTGTATCCTTTAATGTGACCTCCATATCTTTCATTTTGTGGGAATTTATCACCTTTGGAACTTGGTTCACTTTGTTTAGTTGGATTCTGTATATCTTTAAGAGTCTTATAGCTGTTGAAACTGGCGATATTTGATATGGCCTACTTGTTCTTCACTTAACAACATAAAGGCTTTGCATCTATTGAGGCCAAAAGGAAATTCAAGGCTCCTAGGATATCTCCAATGTCTATGACCCCAACTGGTGAGTCTCCAAGCACTCCTGAGGATAACGCAACAGATGTAGATGCTCTCTCAAGTCAGACAACAAATGAATCCCCGGGTTATAGCTTGGTAAGTAACTAGAAGAACTACATTTAAACTCTCGGAATTCGTAGCACAAGTTCTAATCCCTGTGTTTTCAGGGTAAAAATGCATGCGTTAGCGAAGTTGCTGAGGAAAGAAGTTCACACGACAATGGTACGATTGCTTTCGTTTCCACAACTGAGAAAAATTATACTCTAAATTTTCTATCCTGGCTCATCTTTTACGTGTCACTATCTTGAAGATGCAAAGGAAAGGAATTACAAGGACCTTGATCATAAGTACGTCCAACCTGAAGTGGTGAGGCCGAAGACAGATAGTTTGAAGGTTGTAGTAAGGAGCAAGTATTTTAAGCACAAGCAGGAGGGAAGTCCTAAACAATCGTTCTCATGTCTGAATGATTGCTCTGTGAGTGGTCAGAAAAAAAATGCTAAAAATGTGATTGACATGTCAAGTGCGTGTAGAAGAGAAGACAGTGACAGAACTATAGCAACAAGTCCATGTTTCCCTCATGAGGAAATTTATAACGGTCATGAAGATGCCAAAGAAGCGAGTTTCTCTGCCATGAACGAAGTTGCTGGCAGTGGCAGAACCACAAACATCCACAAGATAGATAATCAGATCGATAAAGAAGAACAGAACCCATCCATTGAGATCCGTTCTGCTTTTAGTACTCCCCAGAATGTAATACCTCTCTCTTCCATTGCTATTAATAGTTTTCATGGAGCTGCAACAGGGAAGAGAAAGTTTGACTCAGATGAAAACCTTCAGAAGGTTAGATATAATTGTTCTGCTAGCCCATGTCCATATTGTTTATAAGCCATTTATTAACTTCTCTAGCCATTTCAGGAAAATTTGAATTCCAAGCACATGCGCATGGATGAAAGTGATCCTGGTAATCATAGAAATTACTTCCCTCTAAATACTTGTATCTTTATAATTGTTATATAGGCACTGAGATCTATGACTAAATCTATTTTTGTGGCATGTACTACTATACTGTGAAGCTCTAAACACAGAAACATCATTTGGAACTGACGACGTTGAGAAGTTTGGATCAAACATTTCACATATTGGGCATTACTCAGAAATAGCAGAGAAATCAGTGGAAAATTTTGTCTCAGCTATATCATCATTCAGATATTCAGTGTCTGGCTCCCGTGCTAGCGGTCTCCGTGCACCTCTCAAAGATATCCGCAACACTTGTCCATCATCTAAAGGGTAAACATTTTTGACCCCTCAAAGTTAACTATCTTCAATAGTTAATGGTGATTGATTCAATTATCTCAAAGAGAAATGTTTGTTTTCTTTATTTGGTTGTGTAAAAAAGAAACAGGTTATCTCCTAGACCAGACTTCAGCAAGTTTGGTTACACGTCAAGTAACCAAGACAAGGTAACAAATTCAAGGCGATTGTGAGCTCAGGATATGTAAGTTAATCATCTCTTCCTTGGTCGCAAACTCGCAATGATATGGTTGTTGTTTTGAATGATGTTGTATCTGTTAGCTATTTACTGTGCAGAACATTTTTGTTATAGATTCTTTACACAACAACTTGATTGATTGATTCATAAATGAAAAGTACTTTCAACTTGTCTTATCTCTAGGAAAATTAGTAAACTTCTGAAGACCATTTTCATAAAGTGAAATTTGCAGAGATCTAAAGGCAATATAGTGTGCAAGTGCAATAAATGTGATCTTGGAGCCAAACCATAGATAGAGCTTTCAAGAGGATTTAATTGAGAAAAAGACAAGCTAAACTTACTTCTGTATCAAATGATTTATAGGATTGTTTGTTTGCACACGTATAGGGGAAAAACTTGTGGCTAAAAAGGTATGCACGTGAACGCAAAAAGAAACATATCATTTGTGTGTGATAGAGAGAGAGTCCAATCAGATTCTGACAGTTTGGATCATCAAACTCGAAGTTTCTGCTTTTTCTCACACAGACACATGGTCCAGTTGTACTTCCACGTCATCTCACTTATTTTTGCTGACTTTTTTTCTAATTTAGTAAAAATTCGTTTTAGTAATTTCGTAGAGTATACAAGCAAAAAGATATAAAGAAAGGTGTTTATGAGGAAAACAAGAAAATGAATAAAGGTTTTTATTAATAACAAGAAAATATACAGTATGCTTCTATATATACACCATTATATATATGGGATATATAAAATTAAATTTTCAAATAACAGAAATATAACAATTTATTTTATTTTTACACGATACATTGAATCGTTGTTAGTCTTGACATAAAAAACAGTTTGGTCTTTTCATTTTTTTGTGAAACAACAGACAAGGAGAATTTTATGTAATTATAGTGTTGACTCATTATTTTCTTGTCGGATTTATAAAATAAATAAACGCATGATTTATAAGAAAACTAAAGCTGCCTAATCTAAGATAAGAGCAGGCATGTTAGATTTGAATATTAGCATACAATCTCTGTTAAAAGTATAAAACATTACTATAATATAGCAATTACGAATGTGAAAAATAAGCTTAAAAAGTCAAAAATATTATAATGTATAGTTTAGCGAGTAACAAAAGTTAATGGATAAGAACATGGCTAGATGCATGTGCCGTCGTCGGCTTATAATCATGTCATCATGTGTCAAAGTATATACACGAGAATACTAACATTCTCCATTATGGATGGCTCGTAAGAAAAAATAAAATACTAGTAGTTAAGATAGTTTTTACACCTTTAATGATAGTTGTTAATTATTAAGCTCCATATGCCAATTTTATAAGGTTTGAATAATTGGATTCCATATAATTTTATGTTTGATAAAGAACATCATATATATTTTTATCAAGTTGGTGTTTGTTGACTATCAAGTTTTTATTTTACTATTGCATCTCCGTACCAATTTCATTATTTATAGAAGAACTAGTCATCTAAATATCTAATATAGATAGAGATAGACCTTGTGTAAATAAATATATATCTTCGGAAGGAGATAGAAAACTTACTTGACCATATCATTTTGCTCTCAAATACATTCACTACATTTGCAAATTTCAATTATAGTTAACTTGTGGTAATAATGTTTTAAACGTAAAAAAAAAAATATACCTAAAATTTCACATATTCTAAAATAACGTCTGGACTTGTGTCTAGATTCTTCAAATTTTTTATACAAAAAAAAGATATATGGAGTAAAATAAAAATAATGCAATATTTTTTGTCGAGTAGAGATGTCACACCGGCAAGAAATGTCTCTTTCTTGATCTCTCTCTTAATCAATTAGAACAGAACAGCTGGTTCTTCTATTTGTCTTTTGTCTTCTTCATCTTCATTAGAGAAAAAATAAAAAAATAAAACTCCAAAACTCCTGCAGAGATCTTCATAACTTAATTCAATCTTGCCTAAAAAATAACTTATTCAAGTTTACTCAGAAGAAAAGAACAATTATATTAATCAAAAGTAACTTGATTTTTTTTTTAACTATTACAATCATAAAGAGAATGAAAATTAAGAATAAACAAGGACATAAATGTTCTTCTTTTTTGTTTTTGACATTTTCCTTTTGACATTGAATTAAAAATCAAACTAGAAAGACAAAACAATTACGAGAATCGCTGATTACTTCAACTACAACCAAAACAAAAAATATGGAAGATCGAAAAATAAAACCGGGTTGGGTCCGGTCAAGATTCCAAAAAACCGGTTAACCGGAGAACGGAGTTACGAACACGGCTGAGATCTCGTCCTTTAAGAGTTCTTCCGTTACCTGTACAAACGGAAAACGCCATCTGTCCTCCTTCCACCCTCCTTCCTATTATCAAATGCGGCGGTTCTATCATCCTCCTCCTCCTCCCTCCGTCGTCATCGGAATATTCCTCATCCTCCTCCTCATCCGACGACGACGAAGAATACCTCCTCATCATCGGAATATTCACCGGAACCGAACTCGAATACGGCGACGGCAACGGCGTCGTTTTGCTCTTTCTTGATTTGTTGTAAATGCTCCTCATTCTCTCAGAGTTATCCCGGAAACTCACCGGACGATTCTCTTTCTCGTTGCCGTCTTCTCTCCGGCGAATCGGGAAGTAATTATCGGAGAAAATAATCTCAGATTCGTCGAACTCTTCCGACATTATTTTTTCAATGTGTTCAATTAATAAAAAAAAATGGGTTTTAGAAAAAGAAAAAAAAAAGTAATCAAGGGTTTAAGAAGAATTAAGAGATTTAATAAGAATTATAGGAATAAAGAGAGAACAGTAAGAAGAAGGAGAAGAGAGGAGAGGGGTTTATATAGAGAAGAGAAGGAAACGTAGAGACTACTCTTAACTCATATATGTGAGATATGATGATGTCATCATAATGGCGTTGAGTGCGGACCCCGCTTTACTCTTTCCTATATATCTCTATATATATTTGTATGTATACGTTAGATTTGTTTTTAATTAATTAGTTTTTTTTTATTTTCCTTAAAAATATGTATCTCTTTATAATGTAAGAGCAACATTATAGGTAGTATTTTAATTAGGGTATCTTACATTAATTTAGTATTAAATTTGAAAAAATAGAATTTAAGAGCTCTAATTTTGTTTTTAGTTTTGAGAAATGTTTATTGGTAGGATCTTAAGTTGGGTATCTTAGGAAAAAATTAATTTTTTTTATAAAAAAAAAAAGAAATTATAATTTGTAATTTAAGAAAATTTTATAATTATTGCAAATTTAGAATTTGAAAACATACAAAAGAGAGAAATTATAAGATAGAAATTATAACATAAAGTACAATAAATTTAAACTTGATTGCGAGAAAATTTAGAGTGTTCGACCAAATCGTTATTCAATTGTTCATGCTTAATTCGATCTCGAAGTCGAGTTCTAACGGCCATCAGATTGACGAGATTTGAAGGCATATTTGTATCATACGAGAAATCCATTCGTGTACTTCCGGCAGTTTCCGCTTGTAGAAATTCAGTGACATCAAACTGAGTATACATATCTCGTTCATCTTCATCTAAGTAAAAAAAAAATTCCCACTAAATATTTATCATCTTAACCAATCAGACTTTCTAAAAAAAAAAAAATCAATCAATCAATCAGAATCTGCCACGTAGGCGTCTCTTAACCCACCAATGGTTTCTTCTCCAACATACTTCAGCATAGGTATCTTAACATTTATTATGTTTTTGATTAAAATTTAAATGCTATTAATGTTAAGATACACTTTAAATCCTGCTGATAATGTTGGTCTAAGATCGACGACTCTTATTTATTTTGCCTAACTATTACATTTAGACAAATCTTTTAAATCTTATCCGTGGAATGTTTGATTACGTGACTTTCATTGGTTTAAAATTGGATTATTATTAAACTATTTGGAAGGTTGAAATATTTTTATTGATGAAAAAGAAAAACATTTTTTTGGTAAATTAAAGAAGAAATCTTCATTTTTCCAAAGAAAATAAAACATTTACATAAAAGATTTTGGGGTTTTATAGAAGGTGTGTTTCCCAAATATGTGAGTCAAAGTGATACACATTTATTTTATATTTTCATTATTTCATTTTAGATAAATCATTTTCGTCAAGATTAATATTTTGTTGATTGAATCAAGACGTCGATGAGGCACACAAAAATTAACAATCAAGTTCAGATAATGCTATGTTGATTACTTAATTACAATTTCTTTGTAATAATAATAGCCATATTAGTCCATTCCGAATAAGAAAATACGATAACAAGACTCATTCAAATATACAGAAAAAGGTTAAGTTAATACAATATACAAATTAGGGATTAGATAGAATTAAAAAGTAGTGTTTGTATGAATGAACAATAAAGATGCTTTTTTAGAAGTGTTTAACTGAAAAAAGGAAGATAGGTGTCTCTGCGCGTACTGACAAATCAGTCTCCTTTTCTTGTGGCCCACGTTTTCTTCCCACTATTTATTAATTATTTCAACTTATTTCCATTTTTAAAATAGGTGCCTGCGTATATTCTTATTTTTTATTTTTACCCAAACAGAGAAATATAATAATAAATCCTTTAGCGTGAATTATTTGAACTGTTTTGGGCAGTGTGGTCCAAGTTTCACATAAATCATAATAATACTTACCAAACGACTATGGTAATGGTACACTATGTAGTTTATCTTTACGACACGTATTTGTTAATTTCAAAACCTTAGGAGAATTTCATAATTTTTTTGTTTTTAATGAAATGTACGTATATAGTGGTTGAGAAGAACTGAGAGAGTTTTTAGTGTATTCATCTTTATGAGGGAAACCCGACTTTAATTTGATTGATTAGGAAGTTTTGAGTCGTCCTAACATTCTTTCTTTTTCAATTGTTGGTATGATACCTTATTACTTTGTTGTTTTTATTCACCAAATTGTACTCATAAATAAGTATTATGTTGATGGATAATAAACGGTATGGGCGATCCGTTTAATTATATAAAGATTCTTTACGTGCTCAACAATGTCAACATCACGGGCTTTTGTTTCTAACCCTACCCCATCTCTTTTCCAAGCTTTCAAACTCATTTTCTAATGATACTTTGTATTTTAACTAGAAAAATATATCATCATAAACCTAATGTTAGATTTAAGCTAATTAATGTTATAAATATCATAACCTAATTTTTTATTAGGTAGTTTGGGTCCTATAATTCTTTTTTCTTCATTTTTATTTTTGTTTTTAATAGAAAATACCTCAACAGATAAATCATGGAATGATGAAAAGAATAAGAAAGAAAGTCTCATAAGATGATAATTTGTTTCGAAGAAGACAAAAAAAAAAAGGAGAAGGAAAGGTTTTCATTTTTTTAAAACGTTACTACAATTTATTGACGGTTGAATATTCTCTAAACCACTTATAATTCTGTAATTTGTGGGAAACATAATTGTTTTCAAGTTTTATTATAATGTACAAAATATTTTACAACATGGTGGAATCATATCCAGAAAATGTGAAAACATGGAAAAATTCACATGTATCTTCGTTAATGCCCCAAAAATGAATCTCCTATAGTTCCACCGATCGAAATAATCAAGTATAGATAGATAGATCTAGGCTCTAGCTAATAGATCGAATCCTTGCAAATACTTCTCTAACATTCCTCAGTCATGATCATTAGAAGCTCATGCAACAGAAACTCATCTATGTCATTTTAGAGGAAGAGGAATTCAAGAATGTAGTCATATGTCCCAAAGCTATCTACCTATCTAAAGAGTATCATATCAACAAAGCATTGTGTGGTCGCCTTCTTTCTTTTTCCCCAAGATAGACCAGCTTCTCTCTCCTTATCCAACTGAATTAATTTGACTTCTGTCCTATTACAAGAAAAGCCTAATTTTTCAAGGCTTGTTTCCATCACATGGGATATAATTCTCTCTTTTTAGCTTATAGGTAGAATTAGAAGTAGGCAAATACACGAAATGATAATACACTTAACAACCACATGCTCACATCAAAACAAATTAAAAGAAAAATAAGAATAAATATATCTAACTACGAAGAAAAAGTAGATCTAGTAGAACTAAATCCATTGAAATAAAACATCAAATAACGTCCGACCCAAAAGCAAAAAACAAAAAGAAAGCGTATAATAATTTTGGAAGTATCCATAAGTCAAAGCAGAGAAAAAAAAAAAGATTAATAAGAAGAGAAAGCAATCCTCTTCCAATAAAACAAGAAAGCACTCACAACAACCGTAATCAGTTATAAGCAATTGGTCAAATTACTCTAACCTACCACTATCTCAGTTTTTTGGTTCCTACTCTTTTTTTTTTTTTTTTTGGATAAACCATAGCCTACCAAATGGAATTAATAACCCATACCAAACCTACCAATGTCATCATTAGAACAAACTAAAACGACTTGCCATAAGCGACTTTTATCCTATATTTTCAAAGACTTTCACAAACTTTTCATATGTTTTTTTTGGTTATACTAATACTAGAGAAAACGACGAAAACAGTTTCCGAAAGTGACAGAAGAGGTTTTTGGGCATTGGTGGAAGGAAGGAAGTGTGTTGTTGTGAATTTACGGCATCGTATCGTATCGTAGGGCCTCGTCAATGAAAGAAAAAAAAAACCCTCGTGGGTCAGTCTCACTTTCCAGATCTATCTTGAAATACGACAAAGCTTATTTTTGTGCGAACCAAACACGTGTAATGATCGCGTAATCATCAGAGAGACGGATCTCGAAGTTTATGCTTCGCTTCGATTGACGGGACTCTCAATGTCTCTGTACTTTACTTGTCTTTTTCCTACGTGGCACATTTCTATTATTTTTTATAATATACTTTCTTTTGGAGTAACGACGTATCCTAAATCTTCTGATTCGTGTGGATTGGTGGTGATAGCGACGATTACCTTGATATAATTAAGCATGTGTTTAAAAATCTTATCTGCTGATAAGCTCAATTCAACTCTTTATAAGCGACACTATAGGTCGATTCTATCACAATTTGATATATGAAGTTTGTTTATCTATTGAAATTTGAAGCTAGAGAATGATTAGAAGAGTAAAATATAGATATACACATATTCTAGAAAACTCTGGTGGGGGGTAAGATCATACTATACTATAAACAATAGAGCTGAAGACATTAAAGAATTGCTTTTTGTATTTTGTTAATGCGATAATTCTGAAAGTGTATTTATTATATATACAGGTCTTAAAGATTATGAAAACGACTTCAATGTCATCTATATAAAGTTCTGACTTCTTAGAAAAAGATTAAAGAAAACTTCACAAAAGAAGGCAGGAGTCAAGAGTTAAGACTGATTTCGCCATTTTTTTCCTTTTGTTTTTAAAGGTTTTGGTATTGCCATTTTGCCACGTTACTATATATAGCATTAACACCTGTCAGATACATTTAGCATGGATTTAATTTTACGGAAGATTGAATAAGTAATTTCGTTAAACGATTCTTCAAATCAACAATTTAGATAAGATGAGTTTTCAGTTGTTTTTTTTTAAAAAATAATCACATACGTGTGCGTACGTATCAAGTATATTTGCGTAGGAAGATATATTCGGGTGTTAAAATATTGATATTGTGGAGTCAATGTATTGTGCTGGCTCCAAGACGAATCATGCACAAGTAGATTTTAATTAAAATTGTTAATTATTGGTTGCCTGAAGTTATGGTTAAGTTTAATGCGTACGTGAAAGTCAAATGGCAATGTAACTCACACGAAATTGCTGAACTAATTTACGTAAGTTTATGGATTCGTCCAATGATTGATGTTTGTCTTTAGGGTTTTGGATACTTTTATATTAAGCAACGTAAGTCTTAGATAATCTAATAACGGATGATCTGGAAAAGATGCTTCTGTGATATGATGAAGTTAAACTAATTATTAGTTCCCTTAGTTTTTAATTCCACTTGCGATGATGATTGTACATTATTATCCTCCGTTTGAGTGGCTAATGATGCTTCACCCCAGGTTCCTTTAACGGAAATTAGCCCATTAAAGGAAACCTTACCCAGTCCGGCCCAATTTTATCTGAGAACTTAGTAGGCGGGTCGGCCCGTATTATCAGTGAAGATGGTGACAATCTCTTAGCTTCATGGTTCAAACTTTAAAGGTTCGTTCAAAATTCAATACTATTAAACAAAAATTACACTAATCTAACTAAAAACAGAGTACAATTTTATTTAGAGTAAAATAAAATATTTAATTTAAAAGGTGTTTTCATTAAATGAGTTGAAAACAAAACTCATACATTAATTCACTAAAAAATCGTGTATATTTGAGATAGTCGTTAAATAACTTATTCTAATAGACTTATAATGGATAGAAATGTACTTATTAATCTCATGATTTTAATGTTCCTATTGAGTTGCATGAGGACGTAAGCAGCTTGCTTGTCCAAAGGTATATTACTAATCATCCCTTAAACTTTTGGCTGAATAATATTTTTATCATATTCATATGTCAAATCAAGTATATGGATGGATACACATGGTTTTGTAACAATAAGTAGAATACAACATCGCCCCGACAGAGCATTATGGCCTGTAAATTGTCCTTTTTATCAAATGCAATCAATTTCTCGAATGATCGATATATGATGAGTCCAAGCAATTTATTACAAAAACCAAACATTTTGGGATCAATAATGTCATGCGAATTCCTTCAATAATACTTGTCTTTAAAGTGAAGTTAAAGTAAGCAAGTGCCATACAGTTTGCTTACCTTAATTTTAATATTCTCTAAGTAGTTTTGATGATATCGATCATTAACATGATCCTTCAAATTAAAACCTTAATTACTTTTCTAGCCGTTCTTATTAATCAGAACGTATATGTTATCTGTCGTATAGCTGTCCAATAATTGAGAAACTAATTCAAGACAAAAGAGATTGATTCATATATATTCATCAAAGACATTACAAAAAAGAAAAAAGAAGGAGAAGAAGAAGTATAAATTTGGAGATAAACATGGACCGTCAACGTCTTGGAAGATTTAGTTTAAAGGAGGAGCACGTTCTTCACTAACTCTTTTTTGACTTTTATGTTGTGTCCTACAACTTAAACTCCCAACTAACTTTACATTAACTGCACTTCCAACTCATTAACCCTAAAAAATAACCAATTTAAATCTCAACCATTGATTCTTCCCCTTATAGTAAGACCATTTTGGGTGCTAGTTCATCGTGAAAAGGACTGAGAACGCCAGTTGTAAATTAAAATGATTAGTAGGCATTAACTAAAAATCACTTACCTTAATTTTTCTTAGTTAAGGTTAGCCGAATACTTGACATGTAGATTTGACTACTCTATATTGAATATATGACGAATATACGATTTTGTTGGTGGATTTAAAATAAGGAACCCTTACTAGATGGTTTCCGCATGTTGTTTGCATCATGCATGGCCACAAAAAATGTGTATCGTGCATGTTTCAAAGATTTCATAATGTTAATTTATGGAATAAGCTTGTCTCAAATGGCATGATAAATGTTTTATAGCTTCAAATCTCCGTGAAGACGTGAACTATTTCATCAATGCAAAGTTCATTTGATAAATATTTTATCTTCGTGACGGCTAAGTGATGTGATACCTCTCTCACACGTACCATGCTCTTGTCTATCATAGCTAGCCAAATCTTCGATCACTACTTTTATAGCCTTTCAAAATACTAATTATTTATATAAACGTTAGCAATTAATTTATGTGTATTACAATATGAACATTTTACATAACTTAAATTTATGGGTTTAGTTAACTTTGTTGATATGTATACCTATCAGCCTTGTAGAAGAGGGAACTTCTAATCGGCAAAACACGGACCCGAGATATTTAAAGTGCTTGTTGTATAACAAAAAAAATGATCGGATTCATTATTGCATTAATTAGTATGGTCACGTTGATAAATCTTATTACACTGCGATTGACGTTAACGTATGATGTTACTGCTAACAAGAATTTCAAATCAAAATTCACTAGAAAAAGTTTCAATTCAAGCCTATATTCGTGTCTTTTTTTCGCTTCACACATTTTTGTTTGGGATTAGTGAAAGCCTATATAAACTTCAACAGTCTCTTTAGGGACCATTTTCTTTACTGTTGTGTCGGCTTGTGTCCGCACCCGGCCCGCACACCCTACGCAGTATATATTTACTCTATGTACTTACTTACACTTATAATATTTTTGGCCCAAAATTTAATACCGTAGAATATACCGTTGTTCGAATAGATTCACATTCACTAGTTATATGGATAAAAACGGATAATATTTAATACAATATACTTTCTCTGTTTTCATATTACTCATTGTATATCATTTGCTTTGCATGTATCAATATCATACAATCATTTGCTTTGCATGTATCGATATGAAGTGTTGTTTTGACACTTTCACGTAAATTAAGAAACATTGAGCTAAGATTCGAACCGGCCATCTCAAATGTAGCATATGATCGATGTATAATTTCATTTTAGATGTCTAAAAAGACTTAGGACGCACGTCACGTATCATTGTATCAGCACCAGCTCGGCTGCTCGTTTTGATTGATTCATGTCGAAAAGTTTTCAGTCCGCGTGAAGTTAATGCCCCAAACCTAATTCTCCTCACTTATTGAGTTATTTCCCTCTCTTTCCATTTTAAAATTTTAATCTCTGAAATGAAATATATGTCTTTTCTATATATGCGACCGACTCCACCATTTATACAATTATACAACTATTATTACAGTTTTTGTTTCTCAAGTCTCAACCGAGTCTTTTTTTCTTTTACCATTATTATCCTATCGGTACTATATGAAACGTTCTTTTCAGTTTCATGATAATCACACAACTCAGTCTTAGTGTCTTATATAATTAAGTGTAAATACATAATCAATATCGTCAGAGTAAGAACTACCGAACAATAATATACTCAGATGATAAATTTATTCTACCAGTCAGACAATATGATCTATCGTTTTGAATCTTGTTATACCAAAACCATCGTAATCAAGATCTTATAAAGAAGTTATTTGTGAGACGACAAATCCATTTACCACGAAGATACCTTAAAGAGTAGTTTACTCCTTTTTTTAACCCCATAAGATGTCATTAACTATAGTACGTTCTCGATCGCTATTTTTTTTATTTAGTGTGCAACTAACTATAGTTCTGGAAACAAATACAATTTATAATTGGACCCATCGAACTTTAAAAGTAAAGTAGTGCCACACACTTAAACAAAAGACTAAAAAAAGAAAAGAAAATGTTACTCCTTCGACTCCTTATATAGACTCAAAACTGCTCTGCAGGATACTTCACACTTCGCCACAACTACCAGTATACCACATACATTTCCCATTTCAATAAAAATAAAACACTTATTTCACCAAATCATTGTGTTACATACTAGACATAAAAATTTTATTGGTTTGTGAGATCAAATGGAGAGTTACTTGAAGAAATATTGTTTAGTGTCATTGTGCGTTTTGTTTTTAGGTTTAGGGTTTAAGGTAAAAGCAGAGCCTCAAGTTCCATGTTTCTTCATCTTTGGTGACTCTTTGGTTGACAATGGAAACAACAACCGTCTTACTTCTATTGCAAGAGCCGACTATTTCCCTTACGGCATCGATTTCGGCGGCCCTACCGGCCGTTTTTCCAACGCAAAAACCACCGTTGATGTCCTCGGTACGTATAAACCCTTGATTATATTATATTCTTCTTCCTGAAGACACAAATGCTTTGGGATTTTACTATACACTCACTTAATCTAACTAAACTAGAGTGAGACTGAAATGTTACAGTCAGAATCTAACATGGTTCTTGTTTTGACATGTCTTGTGATATAATGAAGCTGAGCTACTCGGATTTGATAACTACATTCCTGCGTATAGTACTGTGAGTGGCCAGCAGATACTTCAAGGAGTCAACTTCGCATCTGCAGCTGCTGGAATCAGAGAAGAAACTGGTGCACAATTGGTAAAACAGAACAACATTTTTGATAAATCTCTTAATTGGCTCTCTGTTTCTAATTTTAAGACTAGCTAGGGATAAATTGTTAATTTTTTTGTTATGCTTTTTGGAATGAAGGGACAAAGGATAACATTTAGTGGGCAAGTAGAGAATTATAAGAACACAGTGTCTCAAGTGGTGGAACTTGTTGGAGACGAGAACAGTGCAGCAGATTACCTAAGGAGATGCATTTACACTATTGGTATGGGAAGCAATGATTATCTTAATAACTACTTCATGCCTCAGTTCTACCCCACTAGTAGACAGTACAGTCCTGAACAGTATGCTGAAGACCTTATCGCTCGTTACAGAGAGCAACTCAATGTAAGCTTTCTTGACTTTAACTGAAGTTTAATTCAATTTTGGAAGTCCTCTGTTTTTTTCTTTCCTTATTTCACAATCTTTCTTTGTTGTGTGTGTGTTTATGAAGGCACTATACAGCTATGGAGCTAGAAAATTTGCATTGGTAGGAGTTGGAGCCATTGGATGTAGCCCAAATGCGCTCGCACAAGGCAGCCCTGACGGAACAACTTGTGTGGAACGTCTCAACGGCCCCAACAGAATCTTCAACAACAGGCTCAGGTCTTTGGTCCAACAACTCAACAACGATCATTCCGATGCTAGGTTCACTTACATCAATGCTTATGGCGCTTTCGAGGACATTATCGCTAATCCTTCTGCTTATGGTATAGAGAAATCTTCGTAAACCTTTTAAGTCTGTAACAAAATGTATATTCTCTTGTAATATATAATGATACATTGGGTTTAATGAATGTTTTTTAGGGTTTAGGATAACGAACACTGCGTGTTGTGGAGTTGGAAGGAACGGAGGGCAGCTAACATGTTTACCGGGAGAACCACCGTGCCAGAACCGAGATGAGCACGTGTTTTGGGATGCGTTTCATCCGACGGATGCAGCTAACACTGTCATTGCACAAAGATCTTACAATGCACAATCCTCTTCCGATGTTTATCCGTATGATATCTCGCAACTGGCTCAGCTTTGAGAGGACCTGAGAATACGGGAGAGAAACAATTTGTTAACTTTTTCAGATTCTAAATTGAATTCTTGGATATGATTCTGAAAAGTTAAGTGTTTACCCAAATTGCTCTACTTTATTCAAAAGAAAGAAAAAAATGAGTTACTTCCACAAAGTTTTATTTTTTTTCTTTTGTTTTTGTAATCGTGTATCCTCTTCGGAAAATTAAATTAAATCCAAGAGTAAAAGAGGTAAGGACGTGGCACATCTCTTCATCACTTTCATTATGCATTTGAAAAGTTTAATTGTTTACCTACTCATCCATATTTACATTTTCGGTTCAAGTCTTTACGAACGAACTCACGACTCACGAGAGCATGTTACGTTAAACTCGTTATTTGATTACGTAATATTTACATTCTCTATCGGGATATATAAACCAAGCCCAATAGCTATCAATCAAGCCCATTCGACTGCGATATCAATCTCTCAAAATATGTATTAATTATATATTTAAACTTGTTTTATTAGGCTTTTGAGATTGATAGTTTGATACTAATGAGTAATGAGTAATGACTAATGAGACTGGACACAACCACACACATCTGGTCTGCTCTCTTTCAATTTTGGGATAGCTATTACTCGATTATACTTTTACGAGTAATAAATTATTAATACATATATCTTATGTGGAAGAAATGTATACTAAAACAAAACAAAAAATTTTCTAGTTCACATGATTCGACTTTTAAGTAATATCCAAACTTCTAAGTTCTAACATTTAATTAATTTCTTTTATAATCATATTTCTAAAATGTTAAGCCAACATTTTTAAATAGTCAAATCCTTTTTTTTTATCTTGATAATATAAATTCAAAACATTATTCTAAGTTGATTCAAAACCTAGAAAATTTATATAATACAAGAGATGCTTCATAAAATGCTTATTTAGGAGTTAACTTTTTTTTTTTTGGGCCCATTGAACAGTTAACTAAATTTACATTTTTCCATGTTTTTGGAAAACATTATGTACAATTATGTCAATAGTAATATATGAATAAATTACCGGATATGTAAGAATAAGAACGAATAATAACAAAAGAAATGTCATATAGCTTATTAATAACTAGTTAGTTGTATGAAATCTTTAATTTTTCATCCAATTAAAAACACGATTTCAATTTTCTTAAGACGAATATGAATACGAAAATAAAACAAACGATGGTGCAAAACATAAGATTGAAAGGTTAAATACATTTTCACAATTTTTTTTTGTCATCTATCATTTTTATCAAAGACCAGTTGAGTAATTTCAGTCATAACATGTTATAAACCACTCTAGGACTCCAAAATGTGGTCTTGTCTACGTTGACATGTTCTGGATTTCTAGTTATCATAGTATTTACGTGCGTGATAAAAAATGTATAAATCACCAATATTAATCTCATTAACTACGAATTTATCCATTGTCACTAGGTGACTACAATGATTTAGTGACAAATTGGTATTGAATTTATTTATAAATAAAAGAATATGACCCATATGAGTCTATCCATCCATTGTATTCTGTTGAATCTTGAATACATCTATATAGACGCTCTTTTTATGTATATATTTACATATATATGCATAATAAACTTATTGAAAGTGTGAAATTTTTGTACATTAGTAAGTGACTTGGTGTCTTGAAGAATATTTCAAGATTCCTTTCTTTATTTCTTCGTGTCTCAACATATTTATGTATGGAAACCTCATATTGGATCATATAAAGTAGAATAGTACGTAGAAACAATAAAAAAACCACTAACATGTTCGAGTTTTGAGTAGAATTAACCTGAAAACATGCAATAATACAAATATAATAAATGTATAGTAACCTAAGCTAAGAGCTTGAACCTACGATCTTAAATGGAAATAGTTGGGAGGGAACATGTGGAAGAAGCTCACCACCGGCCTTGTTCAATTATGATACAAACTAAAGTCGTTGATTTGGTCACAAACAATCCACCTTTCATTTAATACCCAAACCTAATTCCTCAACTGTTTTCTTTTCACAATTTCTAATAATTGGGATATCTTCATTTTAGATAATACATTATAAACTACGTAGTCACAACACAAGCCTAGTGACACCAATATAATACACGATTTTATTTCTCTTACTTGTGTATATAGAAAAAGTATTTTAATTGGTGCATTAATATGGACAAAAGTTAGGATTTTGTACGCGGAAAAAACACTACAGCTGGTCAACGTTCAGAGAAGCACAAGTGGCTTTGTCAAACCTAGATACGACTTTTTCTTTCAATCAGATTATTCTACTGCAAAATATCTTCTCTTCTTGATTAGTAACCAGCTACAATTAGGGTTAATAATAATAATCAATGGTAGCAAAAATTATTATATTGGTATATGGTTCATGAGTCATGACTGAAAAGATCTTGGTCGATAAAGGTCATAAGTGATCGAAGTATCGGAGAAATAAATCCTACTCTCTAATGTTTTTGTTTCTACGTAGTTCCTCATAAGTTCTTTGTAGTAATGATACTTAGTGTGTGTCGGCACTTACAAGTTTTATATAATCGGAAAAAATTAAAGTCCTTGATAAATCTTAATTTAGATTAATGAATGAGAAATATGTATGTAAGTCACATTTTATTGGACCCACCAATCTTAAAGTGACTAGCCCTACAAAAATTAAATCTACAAATATCTCTCTATATATGCACCCACAACTTCTTTGGACATTCACTCACATTCACTGCATTGTCCATTATCAAACAATCTTCTTTACTACTTTGAAATGGAGAGTTACTTAAGGAAATGGTGTCTAGTGTTTGTGTTGTTGAGCTTCGGTTCTAGTTTAGTAAAAGCACAACCACAAGCTCAAGTCCCATGTTTCTTTGTTTTTGGTGACTCTTTGGTTGACAATGGAAACAACAACGGTCTTGTTTCTTTTGCAAGAGCCAATTACTTCCCTTACGGTATCGATTTTGGCGGCCCCACCGGCCGTTTCTCCAACGGCAAGACCACCGTTGACGAGATCGGTATGCATATACTTTGTTACAACTTACAAATCTATCTTCTCCATATTACTAAGTAGCTATATACATAGTCTACGTGATTTATATGTTAATAGTCATAACTTAACATGGTTTTGATACTTCTTGGTGATTAAATGAAGCTGAGCTACTCGGATTTAATGGCTACATTCCTGCGTATAATTCTGTCAGTGGTCGGCAAATACTCTCCGGTGTTAACTACGCATCAGCAGCAGCTGGAATCCGAGAAGAAACCGGTCGACAACTGGTAACTAAAAACAATTCTCTTAAGCTCACTAATTCATTCATATAAAAGTTCTAATCATTTTTTGCTCCTTTTTTTTTTGGTTTTGGAAAATGAAGGGACAAAGGATAAGCTTTAGTGGGCAAGTTAGGAACTACCAGAACACGGTATCACAAGTCGTGCAGCTGCTTGGAGACGAGGCTAGTGCAGCTGCTTACCTCAAAAGATGTATCTACTCTGTTGGTTTAGGAAGCAACGATTACCTCAACAACTACTTCATGCCTACGTTTTACTCTTCTAGCAGACAGTTCACTCCCGAACAATACGCCAACGATCTGATCAGTCGTTACAGCACTCAGCTCAATGTACGTTATTTTTACTTATGGCTTCTTTTATCTCTGCTTGTGTCATTAGATCTTTAATTAATACAAACTGAAAAGGTTTGGCTCCATCGAATTGACTCATTTAGTTTTTTTGGTTTGGTCCAACTTATAATTTCCGATTATGCCCCATCTCATGAAAATGCGATTTTTGTTTTAAAATGAAAATATGTCTTTTGGGCGGAGAATGACAAAAGTAGAAATATATAGTACAAGTTAAGGTATCAGACCAATAAATTTTTACCCAATCCGATAAGTTTCTAGCCTTGTATAAATTCCGGCTTTAGATTATTTCGGAGAAATATTAAAGAATGAATAATAAAATTTCTTTAATTTTGTAAAATTTGTATTGGGAGACTTACTAATTTCACTATCAATTTTTGGGGGGTTTTGTGTAGGCACTATACAATTATGGGGCACGAAAGTTTGCATTGAGCGGAATTGGAGCAATCGGTTGTAGTCCGAATGCGCTCGCGGGCAGCCGTGATGGTAGGACTTGCGTAGACCGCATCAACTCAGCGAACCAAATCTTCAACAACAAGCTCCGATCGCTCGTTGATCAGCTCAACAACAATCATCCTGATGCAAAGTTCATCTACATCAATGCTTATGGCATTTTCCAGGACATGATCACAAACCCCTCTAGATTTGGTATGTACACACACACAAGCGTGGTTTACTTTTCAATGATAAAGAAACCGAACTTGATATTGGTTTTGTTGGAAATGCTTTTTCTTCTTTTCAGGGTTTAGGGTGACGAACGCAGGATGTTGTGGTATCGGGAGGAATGCTGGTCAAATCACATGTTTACCGGGACAAAGACCGTGTAACAACCGAAACGCGTATGTGTTCTGGGACTCATTTCACCCGACCGAAGCTGCAAATGTGGTCATCGCGAGGAGATCATACAACGCACAATCGCCTTCGGACGCTTACCCTATGGATATATCAAGGTTGGCACAGCTTTGAAGAAACATAGTAAAATAAGAATGAAAGTTCCACAAACCTATTTGTGATCTTTTTATTTTTGTGTGTACCGTACTGCTTTTTTACTATCTTCTTGACACAAATGTAATGGAGTAAAACATTATTATATTACTGATTTACATATATAGCACAATTTCTCATCACTCATACAAGCGAGCAATGAGAGGACATTGTTCACGGAAATTGAGCGTTACGGTTCATTTCGACAGTCATGATATCGAGAACAAAACACTTACCATGTTGCTTCCAGTAATCAGCCATCGGATTGATCCACTCCGGTTCAGCAATCTCGGCCCTCCTGTGCTTCAGATCATCTGTCGAAATGTTGTACTTTTCATCTCTTCTCTTCACCAACTCCGGCCTTAGTACCCCTTCCCCCACCCCCTGGGGTGACATCATCAGTTCGGGTGCACCAATTGGCAACTTGTCACCTAGAGAAACAAACACACACAATGATCAATGATTGGCTGACCAAAATAGACCGAACAAAATCGAACCCTCTTCACCACTATAAAAATTTTCTGATACTAATTAATGGTTGCTGTTTTAACCGATTAATCGGGAGAACTTAATTGTTTAACCATACGGTTAAGGGGTGTATTATTATCTAAAAGAAACGGTTTAACGCCCCGGTATTTAGATCAGAGACATACCTCGGTCTATCTGCCAGGTGCACCAGAACTTTCCATACGTTTTGGCCATGTTCTCGAGCTCCGGAGCAGCCACAACTTCAGGCAATCGTGGATAAGCCCACGAGCCTGACTTAACCTCGTAAGCATGAGAGTGCCAAAGCTTTTGCTCATCTTGAGGCAGACTTTCATATAATCGGTCCGATATTACATATTCAATTCCTATTAAAAACAACTATCTTATACATGATTTTCAAAATTAGGCATTCAATGTAAGCGTAAAAAATAACATCTCAGAAGTTAAAAAAACAGTACCGATGACAGGTGCATCGGAACGATCAGAGGCGTATACCGCGCACTGGAGGAACTCGTCGTTGACTCGGTGGACGTAGTGGTGAGTCTCTATTTGCCGGGACATGTCACTTCCATATATCGCAAAAGTAGAGACATGACAGTTCATCTGCTTCACCGGTAATCGCCGCTGCATGATCGTCGAACCAGCATCAATCAGACGTGTTGAAATCGTCACCGGACCTCCAGGAGGCACCTGATCTTCGCCGCCGCTCGAAGCCATCCTTGATGATTTCCTTTTCTTTATTCCAGTGATTTATTTTTAGTATTTGGTTTCTTGATAAGTTTATATGTATACGACTATATGTTGGTAACTATTATTACGAGACATGGCATGCAAATGTCATAGAAACGTGTCATGAAACGCTCGTACATCGACCATGTGTTGAGTCCAACTACATATTTACATCTCTGATTTAATTAAAATCGTCTACAAAATCCAACCGGACAAAAATTCAACCAAACCAAAAACCAAACCAAACTAATGTAGAAACCGAACGGTTCCCATAAGCAACCGACACATGTACAAGAAAGTTTCGCTGTGCAAAGAATGCTGACGGGAAAATATTTCCGGCCGCCGGGAAAACAAGAACTCATCTAAATCTCTCAATAATTTAGCAACGAATACTTCACACGCAATACAATCTTACCCTTTTCCACGCCTAGCTTTGCTCCAGTGACAAGCCAGTGTCCAGGCAAATCCTTTGGTCCTTTCAACATCTCTGACGAATCCACGATCTTGGCCAGTTTCCCTGATTGTCCTGACACGTCCTCTTTCTTTTCCTCGGTCGAACTCGACGTTGATGGACCTCCCGGTTCCAGTCTCCCTGAGGAGCTAACCGGCGTGTGGTCCCAGACGGACCGTCTAATTGTGCAACCGGGGACTTTAGAGAATAGTAATTTCAAATGCAAGACGTTTTTTGATCCGAAATCCCAAACCCCGAGCTGAGCTCCGGTGACAATGTGAACACCCGAGAGATCGCCGATGTGGGTCTCAGTGTGTTCGATAGGTGAGGTGCTTACGTGAGAGAAGTTCTTCCACTTAATTGGCTCGAACCAGCGGCTATCTTGCTCCTCTGGTCCTTGCCATTTCGGTGCACCTATTGGCACGTGAGAGTCCCAATGCGGCTGCAAGATTTTGGGGAGAGAGACTAAGTGTTGTAAATGGATGGAGAGACGGTTTTGTTTGCTTCCTTCTAAGCTCAGCCTGAGACCTGTGACCGGTTTACGCCCAACCGTTACCTGAAAATACCCAAGGGCAATATGCTTAGTTCATCCATAAATTGAACGAGAACCAAACAAAAGAATTGGTCGCTCTGAGTTACCTGATCAGCACTGATGAATAGTTTGGGACCCATTAAGCTGAACTGAAGAGAAGGGCAAACAGGTTCTTTACGTTGGAGGTTACTCTGTTCGGGGGCCCAAGCTCGAGCTATTTGGAAATCCAAGAAGTATTGTAAATCTTCAATAGGAGGCTTATCTGGTAAGAACATCAAGAGGTTTGTTATGTTTATGAGAGTGTAAACAGGTGGATTCGAATATGAAGAAGTTCAATTTTTTTGATAGAAACTCACATTCTAAGTAAAGTTCGATAGCACGAGTCAAATGCCGCAAACCAGGCACACCTTCAAGCAGAGAAACAATAGGAGTAAAAGTCATGTTGATAATGTCCGGAGCTGCAGGTACTGTCTCAGCCCATCGAGCATGGCTTTGCTCAAGATCGTCGCCTCCTCTCCGCCTAAATATTACTGTTATATCCTACAGGAGAGAGCTTTTTCAGCTAATAATCTTCATTTAACCATAGTCTTAGAGGGAATTAATTTCGTTAACCAGAGTACTCTCGCCATGGCCCGTGATGTTGTACTAACCTTGTCTTTGTATTTTAAGGGGCCGGTAATAGATTGACTCTCCGCTTCATGAAACCTGTGCTCCATCATGTCATTCACATAGTTTTCGATTTCAGATACCGGTAAAGGAGAAGACTGATGTTGTCTAATGTAAACTACGTCTCTTCCACCAATGGTCACCGAAGTTACAATATGAGTGCCGTAATTTTCAATAAAGCTGTACCAAAGAGTAAACAAGTGGAGAAACCACATAAGGATCATGATAAATGTCAACGAGAATCACATACAAGTGTAGTTTCCAAGATTTGAAACCGCAGAAAGAGAAAAGGTTATTTGGATCATCATTTCTAGATTTATAACACTCAGCAAAATTTGCTCTTCACCACTTATAAAGTCCTTTCTTCATTTGGCTACATAAAATTATGGGTTTCATTCAAGATAAGAAGAAGAAACTGACTAAAAATCAGTTTCCAAGCATTCCACTGGTATCAACATTTCTTGATGCCATATTCACATAGAGATTATAAACAGCTAGACAAGAATTTACAGAATGACGGAAAACATGGTGAATTAAAGAGTGGATTATACCTAGCTAAGGAAGCGGGATCCCATGAGGAAGGAACAGCACCTCTGATCTCGTTGTGCAATACCAATGTAAGCTTTGCCAATTTGACTTCATAAAGCGGGATAAAATATCCAACAAGTGCAAGAGATTTTGTGGATGCTGCATCGACTTGCCAAGAACCCGTGTAATTGAACATTGCGTTAAAGCATCCGAGTGGTATGTTCCCTTTTACACCTGATCTCTCATTGAAATATTCTGCCATCTGCCAAAAAAGGTTTATCTTTTGAATAACCAGAAGCCAGATAAAAAGTTTTCTAGAGAGACACCTAAACTTCAATAATCACTTTAACCCCCACAGACCAATCTTTACCCAAATACCGAATAAAGAGAGAAGACCAATATAAGAAACAGTATCGATCAGCATATAAACCCGATATTCTGAAATTTCCCTAAGCTTCTGACTCGATCAAACTACATTTGCCTCAGTCAAGTGGAAGCTCAATGTAAATCTTCCATATTTAGAAAAGTCCAAAGTCAATTAGGGTCCTCTGAGCTAGTGGTATTAAAAATCCACAGAGACTCCTAAACTTCGATACTCAGTTGACCCCCAAAGACCAATCTTTACCAGAAAACTGAATAAATCAAGTACACCAATATAAGAAACAGCAGTTATCAGCACAAGAGCCCGATACAGCTATATCTGTTCCGAACTTTCCCTAAGCTGCTGACCTAATCAAACTACAACTGCCTCAGTCTAGTTAAAACTCGAATGTAAGGCTCCAAATTTAGAAAGTTCCAAAAGTTAATTAGGGTCCTATGAGCTTAGTGGTTCATAAATCCATAGAGACATACCTAAACCTCAATACTCATTCTGACCCTCACAGACTAATCTTTACCAGAAAACTAAATAAACCAAGAACACCAATATAAGAAACAGTACTGATCAGAACCAAAACCCGATACAGCTATATAGAGATTTCTCTAAGCTCCTGACTTGATCAAATTACAATTGCCTCCGTCAAATTAAAACTCAAATGTAAAGCTTCCAAATTTAGAAAAGTTCAAAGTCAATCAGGGTCCTATGAGCTAGTAATTCCACAACAAATACACAGATCAGACAACATCTAACTGTAGATGCGTAAACAAAGACAAAGACAAAATAATATGGGCTAAAATCTAACAATGGCATTTCAAAAAAAAATTGGGGGATAGTTACACAAAAACCGCTGAAAAAAATCACCTGATGGAAGCTGCAAACAGGGATTCTTTGAATACTATTTCTGCCTCGTGAACACTCAATATCAGCTGGGACATTAGGAAGAAGATATCCATCAGACAACTCAAGATCCCTGTTTTGTCCTTCTTCGATACGAACAAGTCTTGACCCAGGAGCTCCTTTGCAGTAGAGAAGCCGAACATCAGAGGTAACATCGAAACCACGACCCAGAGCTTGGATCGCATTACGGAGCGTCGTGGTCAAAGCTTCTGAGCTAGATACGCTAAAGTTCCCACCTTTACGATTCTCCATTTGAGACACACACACAAAAATAAAACCTTTGAGACTAAATCTTGAAATCGATGATTGACGATTACAAACTCATCTAGGGTTCGTGGGGAAAGATAGAGTTTTTGAGCTTTCGATCGATTTTTTTAGACTCTCTCACCAACACCATGCCTGGTTTTGACTCTCCAATAATCGTAGAAACCGCGTTTCAGATTTTTTTTTTCTTTTAATTTCTTTGTTTTCTCTTTTTTTTTTTTTTCTTCTTCTTTCTGTGTGATATCAAGAAGATTCTTAGGTTGACTGGTCTTTTTCTTTGGTTATATACTAATTAGATGCTTTCTTCATTTCCAGACAGACAAATTCTTTGACTTTATGTTTTTAATTTCCCTTTTTCAAGGGTTTCTAATATAATCATGTCTCTGTTCTTGAAATTGAGCATATGCTTTTCTCTCTTTTTTTTTTTAAGAATATAACATTTAACTAATTTTTAAAAAAGTAAAGTTTCTGTTATATATAATTTCAAATATTTCTCTAAAAAGTATTTGTATAACTTTGTATATGTACTACTCATTTATTAGATTTTAATCCTTTCTTTGGCTGTTTTTTTTTAAGACTATACTATTTATTTGTTTTTTCCGCATACTATTTATTTGTTATTGTTCACAAAATTTAAAATATTTTTTAATTTGGTGAAAAAGTTAATCTCTTATTTATCAACTAAAATTATACTTCTTTATTTAAAATATATAAAATTTAATCGAAGATACATATTTTTAAACATATATTTATAATCGCAATTTTTTTTGTGGATTGATCCGTCTTAAACATGCAAACACATGTTTATCATACAGTTTTAAGCACGATTCTTTTTTTTTTGTTTCATATAAATTTATATGATAATGCTACTAAGTTTTTTCCATCTTTACAGATTGCAAATAACAAACGAATTTGGTCCACTTCCTTTTTTTCCATCATATAGTAATTATCTATGACATCAACAAAATCTACTTATATATACTTGGATGATCTGCTATTCCGGTAACAGATTAAAAACTAGAACGAACTAAAAGCAATGTTGCCAATGTACATGTTTTTAATATATTTTTTTTTCTGAAATATTTGTACATACATTATAAGACTGACTATAATACAACTATACAACTAGTTTACTGGATTTTAGATACCAAGCACTTTCAGAACCAAAATCTTTTAATGGAACACTTGACAAGACTTCATCTCCCGTAAACTAATTTAATAAAAAGGAAATACTAAATATTTTTTTCATAAAGAATATATATTTCAATTTAAATTTATAAAAGATATTAACTGTCGTGAGAATATCTTCTAGAAAGATTTATATTATTTCATATATATATAGAACTTCCTAACTTATATCAAAAGTAAAGTATATAATTTCTAAAAACCTAGAGTCGTCTTCTCTCTTTGCTTCTCCATGGGAGAGTTTGTGTTTAAGTCGCTCTTCTCTTTTTTTCTCGTCCATGTGCAATTATGTGATTAAGGCCTCAAAGCCTCTAAACGAAGATAAGAGAGACAAAATTTCGGAAGAGGACATGGAGGGGATTATGAACTTATCTCTGATTCCGAGGAGAAAGCTCGTAGTCAGTTCTTTGAAGACCTTGCTGTGGATCTTCTTGTAGGAGCTCACATGCGAGAGAAGAAAACTCGTGCCGAGCAGGCTTTTTCTAAGGCTACTTCAAACAGCAAGGATGAGTTATCTGACAACTCTTCTCCAACTGTTGGAAAGGGTTCCGTAAAGGCCAAGGCAGAGAGCTATTCGAAAGAGCAGATTCTGAAGAAAGTGATGGAGATGAAACTATTAAAAAGGAGCGCACTAGTAGCGATGAATGGATTATGATGATGTTGTAATAATCTATTGGTCTCTACTCTAAGTTGGCTTTATTTATTTATGTAATCAGTTCCCTGCTTAGAATTACATTGCAATGGTTTATTCCCTTTGAATAATGATACTTACTTTTCCCATCTCTCTTTAAAATGTAACTGGAACATGTCACTACTTTACACATCGATTCTGGGTGGATATATACAACTATTTCACTTGTTAGGCCATCAATACGATCAAACAAAACCACACTCTTCCAGTTACAAACAACCTGTGAAAGATATTACCACATATATCAATAAATGTCTGACTCAAACAACACAAGAAAGACAAAGGCAACTGTTTCGTCTTACCTTTGTTCTGCTAAAGCTTCATGCCTTCATCTATTATTAAACCGATTCCTCAAACGACCAAGCAAATATACTCTCAGAGGTTGATGGATATAAAACCAGTAGTCGAAAACAGCAAGTCTTGTTAGATCGTTCAGCAAACTAATCCTTGAATTTTCAATCAGCAGAATCTTTGAATCAATAAGAGCAACCTGCAAATCATCAATACACACTACTCTGAGACAAGATATTTCTTTAATCCTGTTGTTAATTAAAAATTCAGATTATTAATGGACCTTGTTTTTGACTTCTAATTTCAGAAGCTCTATGGACTCCAATCAGTGAGGTTCTTGTACTAAAGTTTTTGCAGAAATTTATGCTTTGACATGGAGAGTTTTTTTTTTCCTTCAGGAATCTCGGACTCAATCTTGGTTATTTATATATTCTTACATTGGTTGTTACAAATTTACCTCAAATGATAATTTTTTTTTTGGTAAATCAAATGATAATGTTATAAAATAGCTTATATATAAAATTTATTATTGATTTCATTAGTTTTAGTATAAAATATTTTTTTTTTTTGAAAAGAATATTTTATTGTTTTGAGAATATCTTATTTTTATCTGACCAAAAAAAGAATATATTTTGTTATATATGGAATTTCCTAACTAGTATAACAAAACCTAGATTTCTCTCTGTTATCTTCACCATGGGGGAGTCCATGATTACTTCGCTTTTCTCTTTTTTGACCTCCATGTGCGAGTATGTGTTCAAGGCCACAAAGCCTTTGAAGAAATATGAGAGAGAGATTCCTTCGTGCACGAAGGAGGACAGTGAGGCCATTACGATCTTAATTACTGACGCTAAGAGTCGTCCTGCCAGGGAACTTTTCTCTGAGTCTGAGCTGAAGGCTCGTCGTCACGATATAGAAACACGTGTATATTGTGCTCGCCTTATAGAGGAGTCGTGGAAGAAAGAGCTTGCCGAGAAGGCTCGTCTTCAGGATATGGAAACACAGTTATATCTTGCTCGCCTTAGAGAGGAGCTTGGGAGGAGGGAAGAGCTTGCCGAGAAGGCTCTTTCTGAAGCTACTTCCAACAGCAAAAATGACTCATCTGGCACCTACTCTTCTTCAGCCGTGGCAGAGTATAGTTGGGAGGAACATGCCTATAAACTTGATATACCATCAGAAGATGATCCGGAGGATGCCAAGGAAAGTGATGATGATGTTTATAATGAAAATTTTACTGAAACTACAAAAGAGGAGAGCACAAGTTGTGAAGATTCTAGGGATGATGAATGGATTATGATATGATGGATTCTCATAATCTTGTATAACGATTTTGACCAACTCGTTCTCATCATCATAACATCTATGTTTTTAATTTGCTTGTCAATTTCTTTTTCATATTTTTTATTTAACCCATAATTAATTAGTACATCTTTTTAGAATTGCATGCAATGATATTTCTTCCCTTTGGAAAATTGCGTCAAATTAATTATCGTTTAGATTTACTAAATAGATTACTAATTTCCATTAATCATATACAACTTTTTCTGCAATGAATGTTGACTGATCTTTTCCTTATTTCTTCAGTAACTTACTTTCAAATTTCTTCAGAATCTAATCTAACTTGGTTTCACAGCCTATGTATGATTCAGTTCTTTCATTTAAGTACGTAATGTTAAAATTAAAATTAACTTTCAAAAAGTATAAAAGCCATGGGATTCCAAAATCCAAATTAGCCAGGAGAATCGGATCAACTAGGATTTTCAATCCACCTGCTTCCCATAATCCCATTGCATGCTAACTAACACCCACAATATGGACGACATAATAACCAAGTAAGAATGCAAGATGCAATATTTGCTTATGGAAATACACAAATACTTAATAAGTAGTACTAAAGATTCTTCAAGTGACCCATATAAATAAAAAAAACCCCATCCCCAAGCAAGTCAGCTTGAATGCATCTATCCCAGAGCCACCAATCCTAGTAGATTCACTTTTGGCGGAAATCTATTCTGATACTACTATCTTTGTCTTTTCTCTTATACTATATCTTTAAGACGTCTAACACTATAATTCTTATATATCTATCTTTTTGATATATTTGTATCCCTTCCTCATTCATCGTTTTACTTATAAATCTATCTTCTCATATGAAATAATCTTTAAAATGTTGTCAAAAATATAATCATTTATAATCTTTAATATATCATCAGTAAGGTTCTTGGACTCAAATCTCGGATGCGATGATTTTTTAAGAACATTTTGTACCGCACACAAGAAAGTTTAAGAGCATTATGATAATGTTGTATACGTCTCAATCATTAGTCTCTTTGTAATCCTTCGATTATAGATAAGATACTTTGGGTTTTAAGTTGCATTATTGGTTATCTTCATATTTTTCAGCTGATTTTAGATTTTTTAGTCCTTTTATTCGGCTATATTTAAAACTGTACATTATTTGTTCTGTTAATGTTCCCAAAACACTTTGTTACTCAATTTTTTTTCTAGCAATTTAACCACATTATAAAAGGATCGATGTGCTGTGCAGTGCACCCGCTTTATTAAGAGAAAATATGTCTTGAAAGTATAGTTTGGTCTACGCCATATAACTAGCTAGTTCTATATAATAATTTTTCTCGAATAACTGTGAATTGCATTTGGACAAGAAGGTACATCCGTTAGAGAAAATGTCCTTGAGAACATCAATTATTTCTCCTCATATATTTTGAAAGTTTTATGTATGTTAAATAACCTTTTATTGTTAATGAATTATAAGAAATAGTACATATTGTTTGGATACATATGGCATTCTGTTAATTAGTTTGAATTATTCGAGTTTCGAATTTCAGAATGCTGGTCCATATATTTGGAATATAATTTTATGTTTACTTGTTCAGGATTTATGGTTTCAGAATTGTTTAGACTTGGTTTGGTTCGGAATTTTGATCATTCGTAAATAAAAGAAATCTCTGCTTTTTATTTATTTATTTATTAGAAGACAAATAGAGATGCATGCAACATACTTGAAATACAAATTTCAAAGAAACAACACATTTAGAATACGGAGGCAACTCAAATGTTTGACCAAGAAAGAGATAGTAATCTTAACACTGAAATTTGAACGTGAGATAGTTTGTGGAGAAGTGGAAAGATTTTGGAGGTTTGAGATTTTTGAGATTTTGAAGAAGTGGAAAGATCATTCATATTTGTATGTGAACCGTTTAATTTATTTGGAGATTAATTCATATAAGGATGTATTTTCTAGAATGATTAATAATGTGAGAAAGGAATTAAAAAAAAAAAAGAGAAATCAGAAATTACAAAATTATATAGTTAGATGACGTGGACGAGTTTGATTCGTCATTTCTTTATTTTTGGGAATATAAAAACTCTTTTTTTTTTCTCCTCCCGCTTTACTCTGTTTGTAACTCTGAAGCAGAAAGAAGAACAAGAATGGAGGATCCTTCTTCTCTCTCTTTCTTGAAACTAGTCCGAGAATATTTCTGTAGAGGAGATCACAAAAAATCTTTGGAGATCATTGTAGAAAACATGAATTTCATCAATGTAGAGGACATCGTCAAAGTTAGGACAAAATTAATTTGTCGAATAACCGTTCGAAGTTAGGACATGGTCGAAGTTAGGACATTTAAACAAATAAGTTGAGTCAACTCATTACCCATTTAACTTTAATCTCATTAGGTAATGAGTTGAGTTGAATTATCCATTTTGACACCCCTAACTATATCTTTAAGACGTCTAACACTATAATTCTTATATATCTATCTTTTTGATATATTTGTATCCCTTCCTCATTCATTGTTTTACTTATAAATCTACCTTCTCATATGAAATAATCTTTATAATGTTGTCAAAAATATAATAAATTATAGTCTTTAATAGTTCAACATATACAAAATCTGCATTATCACTGAAACCTCCAAAATCTCTATTATCACTGAAATCTCCAATCCCTCTTCTTCTCCAAGAGCTATATATTACATTTTATCTTCAACTGATCCATCTCTAAAAAGTTTTATTTCACATGTGTTATTTACATCTGTCTATCCTCTCATGTAGTTTGTACTGTTACACTTTAAATGTCCGAAGATGGATTCAGGATCTCTAGCGGCACACCTGCTATAGGCTCCAACACTTGAGCTTTTGGTAGCTCTTTCAACAATAATTCCTTCATTCAAAAATCAAACATCAAAAACATTTATCACCATTGAGCCAGATGGAACCAACATTTGATTTCGATTTCATTATTTTTTGGGGATTTTAAGAAAGCTGCACCTTAAATGATTCCATCGTTCCTTCTTTCTTTATTATGCTTGCTAGAATTCCCTTTGCTTCAAGCTCACCATTTTGCATTGGCACAACAAACCTAAATGTCCAAGAAAACACCCATTGATAAACAAAAAGCAAGACTGTTGATTCATTTTCTTGAGATTACATGATATATAACGGGGAAAAGAAAAGATAGATGATTGTTTACTTGGCTTCCAAGAGTTTGGCGAGCTGGACAGCGTCTTCTTGGCCAGAAACAAGAGTAAATCGTGGGAGAAGTTGTTTGATGACCGGTGTGATTACAATGTCGGCTCTTTCATTCTTCAGAAGTTCCATGTTACATACACAATGCGGTTCGTAGTAGAGAGATATCTGATCTTCAGGGGATACAAGGAGATACCTGAGAACAAAATAGAAGCACAACTCAAAATATACATAACCAGGTTATAAGTTGTTGTTGCAGACCATATTAATGGAGGAACTGAAAGCTTGATGAGAGTTTATATTTTCTTTTACCCGTTTTCAGGGCGTTGCCATGGTGGACCAAGGACAGGTCCTGCTGTGGCTTTAACTCGAACCTTAGAACCGTTTCTTGCGTTTAGCTCATAGCTATCTCCAGGTTCCAGATACGTGACCTACAGTAATAGTTCAGCAACCCTTTATATAACTCATTCTCACTTTTTAAGATTAGTCTGGAATTCAGATTAAGACTAGCAGATATGAAACAAGCCAGTAAGTCACTTACATTTCTAAACAGAGGATCCAGCAAAGGCTTTGCATTTGGAGTAGCAATAACCTTTATGCCTGGAAATTTCTCAGAAAATGGCTTAAGGGTATTCAGATGACAATGATCATCAAGGCTTTGAGTTATGAGCAGGCAATCAACTTCAGGGAGATCATCAAGCTGCACCAAATATAAATCTCAGAAACTTACAATCCCAATGAGAGACATAATCATGATGAAACTGCATTACTAATAAGATTCCATGATAGAAACCGCTGATGATGATTCATGTTTTTAAATGTTACCTTGAAGCCCTTCAAATATCTTTTGGCAGCATCATAGAGCCATGGGATTCCAAAATCCAAATTACCAACTAGAATCGGATCAACCAGGATTTTCAAGCCACTTGTTTCCCATAACCAGCTATTGCCCTGACTCCCACAAATTTGAAGACATTTCATAATCAAACACAATGCAGCATTTGCTAATAGAAAACACAAAACCCCAAGTTAGTAAAAGATCCCTAAAACGACCCAACCAAATGAAGAAACCCCACCTCCAGGTATGTCAGCTTGAAAGCATCTGTCCCAGAGCCACTAAACCCTGTAGCTTGGTCCTCTGATAAAACAGAAGATACCACATGCGCCGGCGACAGCTTGAGGCGGATGGAGAGGGACCTGGCAGCGATATGAGGAGCTGGTGAGAAAAGCGAAGATGCAGATGCACTTGGGACTCTTGGTTTGGTCTTGATACTTAGAGGAAGAAGAGCATTGGCCTGTAGTGGCATCGTGGCTGCTTTGCCACCTGACACCACCAGAGCCATTGATTTTGTTCTGCAACCTGAAAATGTTCATAACACACCGTTTTAGCTTAGTAACACAGTTTTACAAATCATACAAGTCATCAAAAGATTCCTACTTATAATGATGTTGAATTTGTCCTAGATTCTAGACAGTACAGAGTACAGACCCATCTCTCACAAAATGCTCTTAAACAAACTTGAAGCAGACAAATATGGTACAATCAAGTCCTAGGGTAATCATAGTTCACCTATAGCTACGGCTTAAAAGCAGCTGAAAATTTATCACAGGACCAATAATAGCTAAGGCTTAAGGGTATCCTCACAGGACGACGAAACAAGCCTTAATTTGGGATGGGCACTTAAACATAGTCTAAGAAATCGATACTATCCCACTAATCAACATCGACACGGATGATAAATTAACAACAAACTAATCAAATGTTGGAACTTTGATTTAGTAGCCGCGAATCCCAGAAATGCTGACATCAGAGATATACGAAACAGAACAAGAAGAAACCTGATTTTAGAGTTGAAGAGAGAGTTTGGTGAGAAAGGTAGTCTCCAGTGTCTTTCTGTTGAGTGAATGGTTCTCCCAAGTTCCACAACACAGAGTTTGATCACTCCGCACCCAACCAAATTTAGGAGAGATAGAGAGAGAAAGACGAATTGGTGGCTAGAGTGAATTTCATTAAAAACGCAGCGTTTTAATATTACTGGTCTCTCTGGCCTTGACCGAACCGGTTTACAGAAACCTTTCCTAATTCTTTTGGTTTACTATTACTTGAGTAAAATTAAATCAGACCAAGGTTAGACATAGCCTCAAGATCACCACTCTGCTTGAGCGAGACGTAACAGGACACACATGACGCAGAATTCAATTTTCGAAGAGCAACACAGGACTGTTTCTTCAAGTTTGGTTCAAAATGTTACAGTTGAGACTTTCGATTCGTTATGCGATCAAGGAAATTGCTGAAGAAGCTGTGGAGCAGTGGAAGTTTTGAATTGCTTGGAGAAGAAGGGTTATGCTATGGATTTGTTTTAGACTTTTAAAGTTAGCAAAAGTATGCATTGAACAAGAAGCTTTGGAATTCGTTAGTGTATACCATTGCTCTGGTTCCCCTTTCGATATTAGATCTCGCAATGTTATCTTGAAATGCATTATATCTGTGGATCTGTTGATGATGCATTGGGAGTGTTCGACGAAATGCCTGAGAAGAATTTGGAGACTTGGTGTGTTATGATGAGAAGTTTTGCTAACAGCGGATCCAGTGAAGCAGCAATCGATTTGTTTAATCGTTTCAAGCAAGAAGGGAACAAACCAGATGGAGATATATTCAAAGAAGTCTTTGCTGCGTGTACGTTGACAAGAGATGTTGACGAAGGATCATTGCAATTTCAATATATGTGCAGAGACTGTGGAATCGTACCTTCCATGTAAAATTATCAGAGTGTTACCAAGGTTGGCTACATCTGGCTACTTGGAACCGAGTGTTGATGAGTGGGAACTACTGATGAATCTTTCACTGGTTCATGGAGATGTAGAGCTTGGAAGATAGATGTGCTGAGTTGATTGAGAAGTTAGATGCCACGAGACTGGATAAGTGGCAACTGCAGGTCTTGTAGCAACCAAAGCATCAGACTTTGTTAATGAGTCACAGAGCTGTGCCTCTGTATATATTTAGACCGGAAGATACTTCACATTCAGAGACGAAGATCATTTACGAGACACTAATGAGTTTGAGGTCACAACTGAAAGAAATGGGTTATGTTCCTGACACTAGGTTTTATTGTACTTTACTCCTGGTGATGGAGAATAAAGAACGGGCTTATGGTTACAAAGAGGAAGTCGAGGTTATTAAAAGGCTTCTTAACTCAAGGCCTCGATCTTCAATCAAAGATGGTGTCTGCCAATGCAACAATTACTGGTGAGCTAACTAATCACTTTCCTATATTCTGAATCTTTTTTCTAATAGAAACAAGTTGAGATAGAGAGTATCGAAACTTATACATCCATCTGGTTCTATATCATTTATAGAACCAATAAAGTTTTTAGAGATTTGGTTAAATGATCATCAAGTTACTCGTTTGTGTCCTTGGATGCCATCTAAGTCAATATCATGGAAGAGAAATCGATGTAATAATTCAAGTTTGATAAACATTCATATAGATGTGTTTTTGGATATATAATAGTAAGGTTTCAAACAACTATAATGATATAACTATTAAAATAACTTCACAAACCTTTTTCTCCAATAAGGGGTAAGGCAATGTGCATAGCTTTTGATATTACAATGACGAGGAAGAGAACTCTACTGTGGAGTTTAAGATCATGGATTCTGGGTATAATGGGTAGAGATCAGAACCAGAAGCAGAGGATTTCACTGTTGTTGTCGTTTGATGATCAGTCACACCAAACTTGCTCGAGCTACCATGTGTATCAATGTCCTTCAACTTTGAGATGCTCCAGTTGGGTCCATATAAACCAGGACCTGACATAACCTGGGGTATTTCCATCTCCTTCTCTAGCATTTGCACAACCTCTGACATTGTTGGCCTTACGGAAGGAGATGAGTTTATGCAAACTAGAGCAACTTTGATCATCCTTACTGCTTCATTGTTATTGAATTCACCTTTGAGCATTGGATCTACGATGTCCATTATGTCCCCTGTCTGTTGCAGCGTCAGCGCCTGAGTTTTGATGTAAAAACAAGTTTCAGTAAACTTATGGAAACAGATCATGGATTGAATGGGCTCAAGAGAGAAAAATCTCCACGGTTACCCAATTGATAAGCGAGACGTTTCCCTGCTGTTTTGTATTACTCTTTCCACTAACAATTTCCATTGCCACAACACCGAAGCTGTAAACGTCTGCTTTCTCTGTTAGTTGACCCCATAATGCATATTCTGGAGCCATATAACCACTGCAGCAATATTAGAGAAACTAAGAATGAGACGTTTCTGCAGTCATGATTGCTGTTTTCGTTATATGTTCTATACTTACATGGTTCCTGCAATTTTGGTGCTAATGTGACTGTGTTCTGCTTCATGGAGCCTAGCCAATCCAAAGTCAGATATCTTTGCCTTAAGGTCGGCGTCTAAAAGCACATTAGTTGTTTTTATGTCACGATGAACCATCCTCATCGCCGATCCTTCGTGGAGGAATGCAAGCCCTCTTGCGATTCCAACGCAGATTTTTTGTCTTGCTGCCCAGTCCAGTTTCAAGGAAACATTTCCTGGCAATGGATATAACCAAAGAGATATTACATTACATAACATATATGTGCACATGAATTAGACTTAAAATGTCTTGAAAAGTTGAGTCACTTTTGTTTACCAAACAGCGGATGAGCAAGGGAGTTATTTTCCATGTATTCATACACGAGCAGCAAGTGATCTTTCTCGACACAACAACCATAAAGCTTGACAAGGTTTGGATGATTCAACCCTGAGATCATGCCTATCTCATTGACAAATTCACGGTTTCCTTGGCATGACTTGGAAGAAAGCTGCTTAACTGCTATGATAGTTCCATCTGATAGCTCTCCCTGCATGATGTTTCTCATATCAGAAACCCAAAACAACACTATTTCTTTCTCAGGTATCTATCTACATTTTGGAAAAATTTGGCATCTTACTTTGAATACAGATCCGAAACCTCCTTCTCCAAGTTTGTTGGCTTCATCAAAATTGTTTGTTGCAGCTTGCAGTTGCCTCCAAGTAAAGCAAAGCGTTTGCAGACCTTGTGCTCTCAGTTCTATGTGATCATCATGTTCACAAGAGAAAATCATTACTAATGGCTAAAACTATTGGATTACACTGTGAACTCTGTTACCTCGTTCTATCATGTTCTTGTCTCCTCTGCTTCTCTTCCATGCATATATTCCCATAGCTGAGAGAATAACTGTTACTGAAGCAATAGTGACCCCAACAATTAAGGGGTACTTAGTATGATGTTCTGTGTTCTCCGCTGCAAATGAGACAATAAAAGTGTTAATGCTAATATACATGATAGATCATATATTCTCCAAGCGAAAGAAGTTTTTTTTTTTGTCTTTAGGACCTCCACATCGTGGCTCCAGACCTGAAATTTTGAAAGATGAACAGAATGTTAACGTTAGGTGTCAAAGAGATGAAGTTATGGCCATTTAAGAGTGAAACAAGTGAATGTGAAGAAAGCTTCAACGAGTAGAAGAGAAGAGTAAACTTACTGTGACATAAGGAGATAGCAGAGATAAGAGGACCATAGTTTCCTCTTTGGGGAATGAGAGTTGTCCCTTTCCCCGCCCAATACAACCGAATCTCTAACATATGATCGCTCACATTCACGGCTTTCTTTTCTTTCATAATAGGTTTCAGAGCTCCATTAGCCTCCTCTTTGATGTTAAAGTCCCTCAAGAACAGTTCTCCCTGACAGGGAAGCAAAAGGACAAAAGCAAATGAATTTCAATCTTTAGTAAGTAAAAAAACAAACAAACTATTCAGTAAATATATGCGTCTCTCGAAACGCTTTACCTGAACATAGACATCAAATATGCGTCTGCCAAGACGCTTGTATAGTTCTTCATCATAAAACTGAATCTCCATGAAATGGAGTTTCACATCGTAGGCTCCATTTTCCAAGCAAAACGCGTAATAAACAAGAGAGAGAGAAGAGCGACGTGCAGTCTTATAAATATCAGGAGAATCTCCAGATAAACTAGTTGAAAGGATGTACTGATCCTCACTATCACCCTCATTATCATCCTTAAATACACCTGTGTTACTGATTCCCCAGTTTTTGAAGTGCTGATTTGTTGCAGCACTGAGTTTGTAGTTATCAGCTTGATATGTGATTTTACTATGTTGAGAAGAGTTTGTAATCACTATGTTGTCTCCACCACAGTTTATATGCAGGAATCGCTGATCTAAAACCCATGATTTATCACCATCAAATAAAAGAGAGACTTAACAAGCTAAGCACTAAGCATGATGTACTTACAACTCGTGCAGTTTACTGAACCAGCGCATGGGAGAAGCTCTGTTCTGTATTATAAGACTACCAGAATAATTAGGCACCATTTTAAGGAGCTTTAAACCATATTTATTGCTTATTTAATAGCCAGAATTATTCCTTAGTTTAATATATTCTTGTTGCTTAATTGTTCCAAGATAAAGCAGAAGAATGCACTTACAAATTTGTCTTCAAATATGAGCTCTGGTATGTGTTAATGTTACTGATTCAAAAGAAAATGAAAATAGAAACTTCAACATGAGCAGCTTGTGTCTTTATCTACCATTACCAAGAATGCATGTTCTTACGTACCTCTTATCCTTGCAGCTAGACGACCATGAGAAATTGTTGTAAGAGAGATCACTGTGAGAAAGAACCAAATTAGTTGACCATAAATATCTCAAGTGATATATATAGACAAGGGAAAGCTTAAACGTACATATTAGATTTGTCATTGAGAAAAATACTAGATTCAACGGCTCCATAAAGCCTATTTCCTGTCAAATAGCTGAAAGAACATGTGATCATGATCATTGAAAGGTTTCAAAGCTCGGTTGACATTTTCGATCCCAGATTGTAGCACTTACGTATATATTGGTGTGTTTCGTACTCCATGAATTTCACCAGTCAACTTGTTAAACGATAAATCACTGCAGCAAACGATATATGTACATATACATGATTAAAAAAAAAAACTGGTATGGGGTATATATGGACTCAACTCTGTAACTACTGTGTATGTAAGCTAGCATATGTTAATCTATAGACAGAACCTCTTATCACTCTCACAAACACTTATTTGGTTTTTCCAATAATGTTTAATTATGTGCTTACTGTAAGCAGCTTACCCATGAGTCCATGACAATCTATATACGCCATAGAAGTGATGGTGACCAGTAAAAATATAAGCATAGAAATGAACAATTTCATGAGGATACACAACTAACGTCCTCAGGAGTATATTAAACTAGCTACTTCTGACAAGTTTCAAGCTTACAAACTAAATTTTTACACTTATGACCAGAAAGAACTTACAAAGTCGTTTACAAAAAAAACTTACAGAGTCCTTAGCTCTGGCTTACTCCAAATGTAAGAAGGAATCAAACCATACAAACTCACATTCCTCAAAGTTCTGGAACAAAGACAGGAGATTTTTGTGAGAAATTTTCAAATAGAATAGAATCAAGCCTTCAGAGAAAAGAAAAAAGATCATTGGAAAACAAATACAGGGTTTTGATGGCGTTGCTGGTTATATTTGGAAAATAGTTTATCCCAGTCGTGCCAGTAATAATCCTGCATATGAATATTTCACTTAAATCATTAGTCTTAATTCAACTCCATGTCATTATTGCTACTATCTATTAAAGGTAGTAAAATTACAGTTTCTTAAGTTTTGTTAGGCGGCCAACTGCAGGAATAGGTCCTTTTAGTCCACTTGCGGATATATGTCTGTTGATCATAAACGAAGCAAGTTAGGCGAGGTGGTGCAGAAACACAAACTATAAGAGAAATTGCAATAATTGGCGAAGGACAAGCGTACAGCTCTCGAAGCTCGGACCAGTTGCCAATATATCCCGGGATGATGCCAGTAAAGTTATTGTCACTTATCCTACTGCATAACGAAAATAAACAACTAGTTTAGATTTTTATGAAACTAATCTTGTTGGACTACTTTATAGGCTTTCTCTAATATCTATTCATATAGCGAAGTAAAGCATTTTTGCAAGTATCAAATCAGTTCACAGCCAAACAATCCATAATCTGAAGAAACAAAGCATATCTAAAATCGAGGACGAAATTTGACTCAAAATGCCAATAAGCAACTTCTTCTTGGAGACTAACAGCAAAATATATCAATGTCTTCAAGAACTTCAAGAATTTAGTAATCTTTTAAGTCTGGTAATTACGAAGAAGTCTTTATGAAAGTTTTCTTTTACAAAGTAGAGAAACAACTTACAAATCCTTGAGGTTAATCAGTTTAGCAAAAGAGTCAGGCAAGCTTCCTGTAAATCGATTGGAACCAAGTTGCCTGCAAAAGCCAGTTTGAGAAAATGTCAATACCAAAAAGACAGTTGTTTTTGATTTCCAAAATTGGTTAAGATGTAAAGGGTCTTACAATTTTTCTAGGTTGGTCATGTTACCAAGCTCATCAGGAATAGGACCAGAGAACTGGTTTGCTTCAATCCCTCTGGAAAATAATAATGCAATATAAGATGTAATTAAAAGGCTCATAGCCACAACTGGTCAAGAAACAAAATCTGAGACGTACAAAGATGTCAGATTCTTGAAGTTTTGTAATCCAGGTGGTAAATTCCCAGACAAGTTATTCGCGCAGACCGAGCTGCAAGAAAAATCAAACGTTACTTGCAAATCATGAGGATGAAGCATCAGAGAAAGAGAGAGAGAGAGCTAACATGGTAGTGAGGTGTGGCATTGAAGCCCACTCCATAGGGATAGAGCCAGAGAGGTAGTTTCGGCACAATTCGCTGCAAAGAAAGTGCAAAAGCAAGCTTGGTCATGCTTCTCTTTGGTGATTCTGTCGCTACAAGTTTTGTTGGTTTCAAATTTTTATACTTAAAAGCATTCAGAAACGACTAGAATCTCTAACAGTAAAAGAAAACAGAGCCTTTACAGGTTTGATTTATAATCACTTTTCACTTTTATTTACGGAAGCCTTTTATTATAACATTACACTTCAACTATTTTTGTAATCTTTAAAGATGGTATGCAAAACGTCCAATATATGTTAAATAATGTAGTAGTGTTTTATTGGTTAAACTCACATCCTTTGGAGATATCGAAGGTCGGCCAACTCAGGTGGTAAAATCCCTGGAAGGCTAAGGGTCTTGAGGTCTCTGTTCTCGCTCAAAAATTAATGTAACAAGATAAATATAATAAACTAGAATTTTTTTCTTTAATAACAGGAAAATTAAAGTACTAATGTAGAGAAGACAGAATGATTAAAAATAACACTCACATGCTTGTTATATGACATGTATCGTTGTTGTATAAGCTACAATCACAACCAATGGCGTTTTTCATCTTTGGATTCGAAACACTAGTGACTTGTTGCATCATAGTTAAGGTTCCTAAACTGCATGGGTCTCCATTCCTTAGGTTAAATTCCTTGATTCCAAGTGTAGTAGCAATCTTCTCTAGCGTATTTACTGCATGTAACCAAATATAAAACATATAGAATTTGGATTTAGACCATGCATGCATGATTTATAAAAAAACAAATTAAACTTAAAATGGCGCGATTACATACATTCATCTGGGTGGAGAGTTGATAAAACAGATGTTGGGATTGCAAAGAAGATTGTGATGATGGTAAAGGAGAGAAGAAGAACCGAGAAGCCGATCAACATATTTAGATGAGTTATATATATTTTGATTCTTTGTTATATCATTAGAAAGGGACTCAATGGTTATATAGTCCATGGAAAGATTAAATGTCACGGATAAACTATTCCGTTTACAGGAGCAAATCAACATGACTAGGTCAAATTGGATGTACGGAAGATAGAATTAAACAAGATCAACTGAATGGTTTGATCCTATAGTACTAATCATACTAAAAACACCATTTTAAGCTAGCAAGTGTGTTTTGGGTTAGTTGAAATTTATTGGGTCTTCCAAAAAGTGTTCGTTTTGAGCCTCCTAGCTAGACTCGTACTTTGTTTTCATTTTCTTAAATATGAATGTATTTTTCCTTTGATTTTAGGGATAATTGATAAGGTCTTCGAGTGATTAAATAGTAGAGGTATATAATTGGCCAAAATTAGTGTTGATGTTGAAGTTCGTATTTGTTTCTTGTCCCCTAAAGTTGTCGAGGACGACTACGTTAACACTGTGGACGAAGACGAACTATTCTCGATCCTCTAGTAAATTATTTAGAACTTGACTCTATACATGACCAGTTCATCCCACTCCCGGTCGTTCAACTTACCGTAATTACTGGCAACCAAACCGGTGATGACAATAAATTGTAAAACGGTGACAGCCTATGACGCACGCAACAAATCTTGTCCGTTGTAAGTTATATTGCATGCTATTTAAAAAAAAAATTTAGATGGGTTAAAGGATTCATATGACAAAATAATTGTCACAATATATTGCAAGATTTCATATGATTAACGACCATAGAAAAAACATTACTATAATATAGGTGGGAAATATAATTAATGATAGAAGGACCACATGTAGTTTAACAATTTGAAGTAATGCTCGCGTCGTGTCATTCGGGTTTGAATCGATCGACGACAAAAGAAAAAAACATGCAAAGAAAAAAATATTAAAGACTCTATTTTTTCTAAGTAAACGCAAGGCAATAAAGGCATTAATTGACAAAAAATTTTGTTATAAAGTGCAAGTCAATATTTTAATAAATATTTTGGTTGACAAAAAAATATAAATAAAGTGCAAGTCAATGGCACATGCATGGAGCTTCTTACGATTTTTTATTTATTTATTATTGCAATAAAAAATGAAATGGTCTAAATTAAATTACGAGTCACTCCAATTACAGCATGAACGATGGGCGCTAGCCCTAGTGTCATACTTCTATCGAGCACATGCACAATGTTATAGCCCACACAAGAAGAACACTAGTGTAGTCGTAGAGATAATTATAAGACGGTTCACTCTACTGTCTACTGTCTAGCGATAACAATGTACTCGGAACTGAGTTAGTTACACATCATAAGCATAATTCAGAGGATGACATTAATCGACAGGACATAATCAGAAGACAAAAACGATAGCTTGAAACGCAAGTCATTTTACGGTACACTCCAGGGTCTGATATCACTCGTTCTATCTAATTAGTCTCTCCTTCAAGCATTTTCACAACTTCGTAATTTTACGCTTGGAGTTTGGATAATGGATTGTGGGTATAATGGGTAGAGATCAGAACCAGAAACAGATGATTTCGTTGTCCTTGTTATTTGATCCGTCAGACCAGACATACTGGAGCTACCATCTGTATCAATATTGTTCTTCAGCTTTGAGCACCAGTTTTGTCCATATAAACCAGGATCTGACACAACCGGTGTTATCTCCAACGCCCCCTCGAGCATTAGCACTGCCTCTGACATTGTTGGTCTCAATGAAGGAGATGAATTTGTGCAAACAAGAGCCATATTGATCATCCTCACAGCTTCTTTGCTATTGAAATTACCTTCCAGCATTGGATCCACAATCTCCAATATGTCCCCTCTCTGTTGCAGCGTCAGGGCCTGAGATTACATGTAAAAACAGGTTTTACAAAACTTTATAAACTGTACATCTACGGGGAATAAAGAGAAAGAAAAGCTCCAGTGTTTACCCAATCCATAAGGGAGACATCATCAACTATTCCCTTATGTTTTGTATTACTCTTCCCACTAACAATTTCCATTGCCACAACCCCAAAGCTGTACACGTCTGCTTTCTCTGTTAATTGTCCCCATAATACATATTCTGGAGCCATATATCCCCTGTATTATAAGACAAACAAAGACTTGAGTTAATTTTCATTCTGGTTTTTAAATTTTATACAATTATTACACTTACATGGTTCCTGCAACTTTGGTGCTGATGTGCGTGTTCTCTTTTTCATGGAGCCTAGCCAATCCAAAGTCGGATATCTTTGCATTAAGGTCTGCATCTAGAAGCACGTTACTTGTTTTTATGTCACGGTGAACCATCCTGATCATTGATCCTTCGTGAAGGAATTCAAGCCCTCTTGCTATTCCAACACATATTTTTTGTCTAGTTCCCCAGTCCAGTTTCAGAGAGTTTTCCCCTGGCAATGGATGTAAATCAAAGAGAAATGATATCACTTAACACTTGAATTAGACTCAAAACGTAATAAAATAAAGAAGGCTGAATGAGTTTAAATTACCACACAACACAAGGGCAAGGGAGTTATTTTCCATGTACTCATACACGAGCATCAACTGGTTCTTCTCAACACAGCAACCATAAAGCTTGACAAGGTTTGGATGATTCAGACCTGATATCATTCCTATCTCATTCACAAATTCGCGGTTTCCTTGACTTGACTTGGAAGAAAGCTGCTTGACTGCTATAATAGTTCCATCCGACAGCTCTCCCTGCATTAATTTTCTCATATCATAAATCCAAAACATATCATATTTTCTCAAGTATCTATAATTGAGTAGAAATTTGCATATTTCTTAGCAATACTTTGAATACGGATCCGAACCCTCCTTCTCCAAGTTTGTTAGCTTTATCAAAATTATTTGTTGCAGCTTGCAGTTGTCTCCAAGTAAAGCATACCGTGTGCAGACCCTGGGATCTCATTTCTATATGATCAGAAAAGAGAAAATCATTAATAAATGCTATGAGCATATATATATATATATATATATACGAGGAATGAATTCATACTCTGTGAAATTTGATACCTCTTTCTCTCTTGTTCTTGTCTCTTCTGTATCTTTTCAGAGCATATAATCCCAAAGCCAAGAGAATAATTGATACCAAGGCACCAATTACTCCAAAATATAGTAGATACTTAGTGTGGTGTTTTGGTTTCTCCGCTGCAAATGATATACTTAAAAGTTCAAATATATATAGCAACTACAGAAAAATATCTTTAACAATGTAGTCCTTGCACCTCCACAGCGTAGCTCCTCACCTAGAAGTTTAAAAGATGAACATTATCATTAGGTGAAAGTACGTAGATGAAGGGGAAACACACAAAACAAAAATAAACCATTTACAGTAAAGTATTAATCTGAGATAATAGACAGTTGAGAGCAAAACAACCGCCTATAGAAGGGTACTTACTGTGACACATGGAGATTGCAGAGATAAGAGGACCATAATATCCTCTGTTTGGAATGTGGATTGTCCCTTTCCCGGCCCAATACAACCGAATCTCTAACATATGGTTGGTCACATTAACAAATTTCATTTCTTTCACAACAGGCTTAAGAGTCCCATTAGTTTCCTCATTAATGCTAAAATCCTTCAAAAACAAGACTCCCTAAGAGGGGAGGCAAAGGAAAAAAAAAACTTATGCAACTTATTTTTCAAGGATGATTAAAGAAAACTTTATCAAGTAAAAAGAAATGACGCTTCACCTGAACATAGATATCGAATATGCGCCTACCGAGACGGCTGTATAGTTCTTCGTTTGAAAACTGAATCTCCATAAAATGAAGATTCACATTGTATGCTCCATTTTCCAAGCAAAACGCATAATAAACTAAAGAGAGAGCAGATCGACGTGCTGTCTTGTAAATATCTGGAAAATATTCAGATGACTTTAAACTAGTTGAAATGATGTATGCATCATCATCGCTTCCATCATCAGTAAAGTGACCGGTGTTACTGATTCCCCAGTTATCCAAGTGTTGATTTGTTGCGGCATCGGTTTTGCTGTTGTCAGCTTGATAAGTGATTTTACCCAAAGAGGTTGTAATAGTTATACTTTCTCCACCACAATTTATATGTAGTGACCGTTGATCTACAATCCATAAAATGGAGGAAAAATAAAGGTGTTTGATTTTTTAGTGTTAAGGAGGAAAAATAACATATAAAGCATATAGTAAAAATAACCATAAGTTAATACATGTCAATATGTACATACATTTCCTACAGTTGATTGGACCAGCGCATGGAAGAAGGCCAACTCTATATAACAAGACGATCATAGTAATTAAGAATCACGCGCGGCCCTTAATCAGCACAAAGGCTTTCAAACCCAACTCTATTGCCATATAGGAAAGCAAAATTTTAATCCATTCTTGTTGCAAGATAAAGGCAGAAGACTGTACTTACATATTCTTTTTCAAATATGAGCTCTTGTATGTGTTAATGTTACTGATCGAATCAACAAAAAACGTCATCATGAGCAAGTTATTATATACAGAAGATGTATCATATATATCTACCAAGATTATGCTCATACCTTTTTTCCTGACAGCTTGATGACCATGAGAAATTGTTGTAAGAAAGATCACTATGAAAATTCACCAAATATAGAAATGCGAGAAGAAGATTAGTTTGCATGACGCCCAAATTTCTTAAAGCCACACAAACAAGAAAAAAAAAAAAAAAAAATCCTAAAACGTACTTACATATTAGATTTGCTGTTAAGGAAAACACCAGATTCAATGTTTCCGGAAAGCATGTTGCCTATCAAATAGCTGAAAGCAAACGTTGAACCAATATGGAGCGGTATATTCACATTGAAAGGTCTTCAGCACGTTAAAAATACTCAAAATCTCGGATTATACTACTTACGTATATTTGGGTGCTTTTTGTATTGCTTGGACTTCACCAGTCAACTTGTTAAACGATAAATCACTAGAGCAAACAACTTGTACATATTAGTACGTAAAAGGAGTTTACATATATATACTCCTTATAAAAATAACTTACAGAATATTTAGGTTTGGCTTAGTCCAGATGGAAGAAAGAATCGGACCAAACAATCCCACATTCCTCAAAATCCTGGAACATGACTGGAGACATTAGTTTGAACTTTTCTGATATTAGTAAGGCAGAAACAAAAAAAAATTAGTGAAAAATAGATACAAGGTTTTGATGGCTTTGCTGGATATATTTGGAAAGGAGTTTATCCCCGTGGTATCACTAATAGTCCTGCATTATAAAAAAAAAACATTATAACGGTTAAAAACCATTTTCCTCGTTTAAATGGCCCTTTGGGTACGTATCTTATTGAAGGTAGTTAACTACAGTGTAGTAAGATTTTCTAGGCGAGCCACTCCATCAGGGATAGGTCCTCTTAGTCCACTTGCATAAAGATGTCTGCTTATCAAAACCAGCTAAGATTAGATGGTAGGAAGAAATAAAGTAAAAGAAAAATTATCGTCAGTGATGAACGAGAAACTAACAGTTTTTTAAGCCGAGACCAGTTGCCAATATATCCTGGGATGATTCCAGTAAGGTTATTGTCACATAACACACTGCAAAAAAATGAAAACATACAACTTCACTTATTTAATCTAGAGCTCTAAAAAACTAATCTTCTTGAGCTGGTTTATAGGTTTTACGGACCATCATTCCACACACTTAAGTAAGCGTTTTGAAACTAACAGATAAATTCACAACAAAACTACACATACTATGAAGTAACCAAGCATATGTATAAATTGAAGGAAAAAGCTTAGCAAGAAAGCTTTAATTAAATGTGTTTCAGTATAATCTTATAACCTAACTTCTTCCTCAAAGTTTTTAGAAACATATATGTCGAGTGATCCGTTCCCCTGCAGATCATGGCTTTACACCTAGTGTGAATTAATTTATTGATTTTTAAAACTAATCAAATATTAGCATTACTAGTTAACAAGGGAAAAATAAAAACTTAGGTTACAAATATAACTTACAATTCCTCAAGGTTTACTAATCTAGCAAAACTGCTAGGAAGAGTTCCTGAAAATTGATTGGACGAAAGAAACCTGCAAAACTCAATTTCACAAAAGAAGAAGAATAAAAGATCAAAACTTTACTTGTTTCCGTAAAGCCATATGCAAAAGATCAGAAATTTGTTGGATGCAAGATGTCTGCAAAGCAAAGATATATTGCTTACAATACTTTTAGGTTGGTCAAGTTACCAAGCTCATCAGGGATCGGACCAGAGAACTGGTTGCCTTCAACCGCACTAGAAATTTGATCACATTCTTGTAATATTAGAGGTCTAAACAAAACGCACATCTAAAGTATACATAACTACATATGGAGAAATCTTAGTTTGAAACTGTACAAAGCTTTTAGATTCTTGAAGTTTTGTAACCCAGTTGGTAAATTCCCAGACAAACGATTCGCAGAGAGTGAGCTGAGACAAAAGTCAAAGTTAATTACTCGCAAAATAATGAAGATTAAAACATTATAACGAGCAAAAAGAGAGAGAGAGAGAGAGAGCTAACATGGAAGTGAGGTATGGCAACGAAGCCCATTCCATTGGAATTTTCCCCGTTAGGTAATTTAGGTATAAGTCGCTGCAAATAAGAGCACATATATATGGAAACTTTTCTTACGGCTCTCTTTAGGATTGTTCTCTTGCAGCAAATTTATTTTTGTTGATTAGTAAAATGGATTTCTAAACTGATTAATTGTTTCTTAACAAACATAATTAACAATCAAAAGCTTAATTATTTTTTCAACCATTTCTTGCTAATTTGTTGAACCTTAGTCTAATCAATGATTTGTAATATAATTTTAGCGTGGTAAAATAACTTACATTGACCGGAGATATCGAAGCTTGGCCAACTCAGGTGGAACTCTCCCCGAAAGAGTAAAATTTCTGAGGATTCTGTATTTGTTAAAATTAATGCAAATTAGTAAGGAATAGAGAAAGAAAAAAAAGAGAAAAAATTTAGAAGATTAAAACTCACAAGTCCGTAATATGACACGTCTTGTTATTGTTGAAGCTACAATCACAAACAATGGTGTTGTTCATACCCGGATTCCAAACAATACCAACTTCTTGTATGATCTTTAGAGTTTTTAATCGGCAAGGATCTTCATAACTTAGGTTCAATCTCTTTATGCCAAGTGTAGTAGCTATCTCCTCAAGCGCAATTACTGCACAAATTATTGAGTACATACATGTGGAAAAGTACGAAAGAGAGATGGCCATTGATATTAGAAGAAATAATCTTTTGAGTTAATACATTCATCTGGATGCAGAGCTGGTGAAGTGGATGTTGTTAGAGTCACGATGAAGAAGCTTGTGATGATGGTGAAGAACAGAAGAAGAGCCGAGAAGACAGTCCACATTGTCGGCACAGATACTACATAGGATTTTTGTATGAGTATTTGTTTGGATAGTCAAATTTTTACCATCAACAAGTGACTTAATCATTGTCATATAATAAAAGATTTTATGTATTTTTTTTATAGTCAAGTCTTCTTGGGTCGTCGGCTACTGTATAGCTGCATATCGGACAAACGAAGTTACGCTGATGTGATAGGTTCATGAATACTTTGATATTCTATGTCCTTTAGTTAATAAATTTTACAAACTCTGTTAGAACCAAATCTGACGTAATTTCTCTCTGTTTCAAAGCCTTTTGTTTGCACCGACACAAGATAAGATCTGACCAAGATATTTAAAATAGAAGATAAACTTGTAACGTTGCAGTCATATTATAAGTTTCCATCCAACTTTTAGTTGTATGACATTAATTTGTAGTTAATTATCTGACTTTGTAGATAAAGCTCCACAAACCTCTCACAAGAAACAAGGCAATGTGGCATGTGCACAACCTTTGATATTACAGTGAAGAGGAAGAAAACTCCACCGTGGAGTTTAGGGTGGCGGATTCTGAGTTATCTGGGTAGAGATCATAGTCTGACATCGACGATGCCTCAGGTGTTCTCTCCATCAGCTTTGAAAAGTGTAAGTCGTGTCCAAACACAGCATGATCTGATAGAACCTGTGTTATTTCCATCTTTCCCTCGAGCATTTTCACAGCCTCAGACATCAATGGCCTTAACGAAGGATTTGCATTTGTGCAAACAAGAGAAACTTTGATCATTCTCACTGCTTCTTTGCTGTTGCATTCACCTTCCAGCATCGGATCTACTATCTCCAATATGTGCCCTCTCTGTTCTAGGGTCAGCGCCTAAGATTTGATGTACAAAAACAGGCTTCACTTAAAACTTAATGGTAAAAGAAAGAACGGATTCAACTATTAATTAGGAAAGAGAAACATAAACAGTATACTCCAGTTACCCAATTGATAAGAGAGACGTTATCAGCACTTCCCTGATGTTTTGTAATACTCTTTCCACTAACAATTTCCATTGCCACAACTCCGAAGCTGTACACGTCCGCTTTCTCAGTCAAGTGACCCCGTAACGCGTATTCTGGAGCCATATATCCTCTGCAGCATTAGAGAAACCAAGAATGAGATATTTCTATAGTAAAGAGAGAAATGAAGAAAAATTCAGAAATTTTTTTTAGCAGACTATTATGTTTATAGAATACTACTTACATGGTTCCTGCAATGTTGGTGCTGATGTGCGTGTTCTCTTTTTCGTGGAGCCTAGCCAATCCAAAGTCAGATATCTTTGCATTAAGGTCGGTGTCTAGAAGCACATTTGTGGTTTTTATGTCACGGTGAACCATTGTGATCGTCGATCCTTCATGGAGGAATTCAAGGCCTCTTGCAATTCCCATACAGATTTTTTGTCTTGCTGCCCAGTCTAGTTTCATGGAGCTCTTTCCTGGCAATGGACGTTAAAAGGAGAAACGATATCGTTTTACATGTAAATATCATATAAGTACACTTGTATTAGACTAAACAAAAAACTGAACAACTTTATGTTACGTACCAAACAAGGCAAGAGCAAGGGAGTTATTTTCCATGTACTCATACACTAGCAGCAATTGATTCTTCTCGACACAGCCTCCATAAAGCTTGACAAGGTTTGGATGATTCAGACCTGATATCATTCCTATCTCATTCACAAATTCGCGGTTTCCTTGACTTGACTTGGAAGAAAGCTGCTTTACTGCTATATTAGTCCCATCCGACAGCTCTCCCTACATTAATTAAGTTTCTCATGCCAATAAACCACTAAAACCATATTTTCATTTGAGAAGAACTTGGTGTCTGATTTAGCATACTTTGAACACGGGTCCGAAACCTCCTTCTCCGAGTTTGTTGGCTTGATCAAAATTGTTTGTTGCAGTTTGCAGTTGCCTCCAAGTAAAGCAAACAGTTTGTAGACCCTGAGCTCTCATTTCTATGTGGTTACGTTCACAAAAGAAAACGTTAATTATTCTTGCTAAAACGAATGTGTCGTGTACTAGATATGGTTCATATATATTTATATACTTGAGCCCTGATACCTTTTTCTCTTGTGTTATTGTCTCCTCTGCATCTCCTCCTAGCATATGTTCCCAAAGCCAAGAGAAAAAGTATTACCAAGGCACCCGTTGCCCCGAAAATTAGGGGATAATTAGTTTGATGTATTGTCTTCTCCAGTACTGCATATTAAACACTGAAAAGTTTTATTACCATGCACATACACTAAGCTACAGAAAATTATTTTAACATAGTAGTTTTTAATTTGATTTTTCGACCTCCACATCGTTGCTCCCGACCTGAAAATTTTGAAAGATGAACATTATGTTTAGGAGGCAAGAACAAGCATCAAGAAGAAGAAGGTCACATAAAAAAGAAAGTACCATATATATATATATATAAAGAAAATAAGAAGCCAGAGTTGTGTCAAGCAGAGACTTGGCAGAGGAAAAGGGCACTTACTGTGACACAAGGAGATTGCAGAGATAAGAAGACCATAATTTCCTCTTTTAGGAATAAGGGTTGTCCCTTTTCCCGCCCAATACAAGTGAATCTCTAACATATGATTGCTCACATTAACCTCTTTCTTTTCTTTCACAGTAGGCTTAAGAGTCCCATTAGCTTCTTCGTTGATGTTAAAATCCCGCAAGAACAATTCTCCCTAAAAATAGAGAAAAGGTAAAAATTAAACAAATGAAACACACAACTTATTTTGAAGATTATTAATTAGAAATATAAATATGTAGTAAGCAGTGATGCTATACCTGAACATAGACATCAAATATGCGCCTAGCTAAACGATTATATAGATCTTCTTCTGAAAACTGAAGCTCCATAAAATGGAGTTTCAAATTGTATGGTCCATTTTCCAAGCAATACGCATAATAAACTAGAGAAAGAGCAGATCGTCGTGCAGTCTTATAAATATCAGGAATATCTCCAGATAGTGCTGAAGTATTTGAAGTGATGTACGTATCCTCATCATCATTATCATCGCCAAAGTCACCAGTGTTACTGATTCCCCAGTTTTTCATGCGCTGATTTGTGGCAGCTTTGAGTTCACTAATATCTGCTTGGTAAGTGATTTTACCCAAAGAGGTTGTAATATTCACACTTTCTCCACCACAGTTTACATGTAGTGATCGTTGATCTACAATACACAACAGAAGAAGTAAAAGTGTTTAAATTTCTTAATGTTTAGGATATATAAGGTAATTAAACAGGTAGTAGAAGTAACAATGAATATTATTAGGTCAAATATTGCATGCATGTTATAGATAAGTTAATACAGGTCAATATATGCATACATTTCGTACAGTTGATTGGACCAGCGCATGGAAGAAGCCCATCTCTGTAAAACAAAACCATCATGGTAATTTAAGCATATATCTAATTAGCGCATGAGACATTCAAGTCAACTCTATTACTGTATTGGAAAGATAGAGATTACTAAGCTTAATCCATTATTGCAAGATCATGCAAAAGACTGTACTTACAAACTGTTTTTGAGAGATGAGCTCCTGTATGTGTTAATGTTACTGATTCAATAGAAAATGAGAGCATAATGTTAAATTTTTATATGAACAGTTATTTAGCAGACATTTATGTATGTACCTCTTTTCCTGGCAGCTAGGCGACCATGAGAAATTGTTATAAGAGAGATCACTGAGAGATTCACCAAATGTAAAACGTACAAAACCAACTAAAAGATTAGTTTACATGAAAAAAAGATTTCTCAAGCCATACAAACAAGGGAAATCCTGAAACGTACATATTAGATTTCTTGTTTTGGAAAACACTAGGATCGATGTTTCCGGAGAGCATATTGCTAGTCAGATAGCTGTAAGAACATATAATTAATAAAGAAAAATGTAAATTGTCCGCAAAGGATTCTATGATGTTCACATTGAAAGTACTTACATATATAGTGGTGCCACTTTTATTCCATGAACTTCACCAGTCAACTTGTTAAACGACAAATCACTGCAGCAAACAATTTCTTCACCAGTCAATTTCATTGATATACTTGCATATGACTCTCACAGTTTATTCTCTCTATGAAATGTATTAATATTTTTACCCATGAGTTTAGTAAAATCAATATTTACACACCTAGAAAATGACTTTTCTATGTTGTTTATTTATATGCTTACCAGGCAAATCAATAGTTAAGCCTAGAACTGATATAGTCGTCATATACATGCAAAATATCTCAGCAGGTGGAACCAGTCTGTATATTAAACAACCTAGCTAGTTTTGAAATTTACGAAGTCTTTTCACATTTCATCAAAATTAAAGAACTTACAGTGTTCTCAAGACCGGCTTACTCCAGATGTAAGAAGGAATTGTACCAGACAAACTCAAATTCCTCAAAATCCTGAAACCGAGACAGAGAGACATTAGTTTGATTATTTTCTCAGAAAAATTAAGCTTCATTGCCAAACACATACAGGTTTGTGATGACATTGCTAGATATATTTGGAAAGGAGTTTATCCCAGTTGTATCACCAATACTCCTGCATGTGAATTAAAAAACCATCAGCCTCGTTTAAGTTTTCCTTTTTGTAATCTTCTAAAAATAGTAAGTTACAATTCAGCAAGATTTTCTAGGCGGGCCACAGCATCAGGAATAGGTCCTTTCAGTCCACTTGCGTATAGATCTCTGTAAACCATAACTGACACATTATATATGACACAAAAACACAAACTATAAGAGAAATTATAGTTAATGATGATGGACAATCTTACAGCCTTTGAAGCTGAGACCAGTTGCCGATATATTCTGGGATGATGCCAGTGAAGTTATTGTCACATATTCTACTGTATAATATATGAAAACAAACAATTAGTTTAGAGCAAAAACATTCTAATAATCTTTCATTGCTATGTAGATCGATCGACGACTTACAATTTTTTAATGTTTACAAGTCTAGCGAGAGTGCTAGGAAGGCTTCCTGTCAATTGATTGGATGCAAGTTCCCTGCAAAAAAAAAAACAGTTTCACAAGGATTCATGTCTCTTGTGGCTTTTCAAAAATGGTTAAAATGTAAAGGGTCTTACAATCCGGTTAGGTTGGTTAAGTAACCAAGCTCATCAGGAATGAGGCCAGAGAACTGGTTTGCTTCAATCCCTCTGTCATATCATCCTAATATTAGGTCATAGTAAAAGGCACACCCTGGTATAGGATACAATTTGATACGTACAAGTATGTCAGACTCTTGAAGTTTTGCAATCCAATTGGTAAATTTCCGGACAGACGATTTGCGCAAACCGAGCTGTGAGAATAAGTCAAAGTTATTCATGAAGATGAAAAAGCATCAGGGAGGGAGAGAGCTGAGAGCTAACATGTAAGTGAGGTATGGCATTGAAGCCCATTCCATTGGTATTGTGCCTGAGAGGTAGTTCCGGCACAAGTTTCTGAAAAGAAGACAACAAAGTCCTTGAGTATTTAGTCATGACTCATGATTCTCTCTTTGGTAGATCTCTCAAATTGTTAGTACGTCGTATAGCAGCCTTGGCTGAAACATTATGGATCCAAATTGGGTTGAGGATACGAAGATTAAAGCAGTAAAAAACGCCTTAGAATCATTTTGAGGTATGTATGAATTTTAAGTATGAGAAGTTATAAATTAGAATCAACTGCTCGCTCCAACCATTTCTCTATTTGAATACAAGTTGATTGGTGTAGGTATTTCCTATATAGTATTACTTGACATATCAACATCCACTTTCTATACGTTACCATAATTTAAATAGAAAAAACAAATATGGAAAATGGTTAAGCTTATTTTTCTACGTTTTCTTTTATTAAAGTTGCACTTATTATTATTTGGCTTAATACATAGGAATTCTAGCTACAGTATCTTCTTCTTTGTTAAATTTAAGAGCAAACATATTAAAATGTATTTAGTATTTTGACCCATACAGAAAAACTGTTATGTATCTGTTGTTTCAGCATATTCCCTTATGGATTAGATTTACAAACCATGGTTTAATTTGTGAAAAAATTACTTACATCTTCTGGAGATATCGAAGCTTGTTCAACTCAGGTGGAAGTTTCCCTGAAAGACTCATGGACTTGAGAAATCTGTGTTTGTTCAAGTACAAGTACAACAAAAAGATTTAGAATACAAGAGAACAGAGAACTGATAAGAGAAGACAAAAAAGACTAATTACACTCACAACTCTGTAATATGACATGTCATATTGTTGTCGAAGGAACAATCACAACCAACGGTGTTGTTCATCTCCGATTTCCAAACGACATCAATCTTTAGAGTTCTTAAATGGCAAGGGTCTCCATAACTTAGGTTTAATCTCTTTATGCCAAGTGTAGTAGCTATCTCTTCAAGTGCATTGACTGTGAAATTCCGAAACAAACAAGTTATCGATTAACATATAGAAAAACAGAGAACTTAACCTTTTGTTACTGTAAGAATTAAACTTGCATTAGTCCATTCGAGTTAATACATTCATCTGGATGTAGAGCTGGTGAAGTGGAGATAGTTCGAGTCACAATGAAGAAGCTTGTGAAGATGGTGAAGAGCAGAAAAAGAGCCGAGAAGACAGTCCCCATTCCCAATACAAAATTTATACACCTGTTGAGTATTTGTTTGGTTATTCAGAGTATTACCTTTAACAAGAGATTAAATCATTGCCATAAAATAAAAATCTTATCCCTATTACTCTATATATATATATATCTTTACCTTAAGGTCTTCTTGGGTCGTCGGCTACTATCTATTTAGTAGCGATATAATTTATATATATATATTTTATCATAAGGTCTTCTTGTGTCGTTGATGTTAAATTGACCCCTTGTCGTTCCGATGCATCGAATATGCTATCTATTGGCAGATCATGTCAATATGTCACGCAACTTCATATTGTAATCTCGGAAAAATGATCACTGAAGAAAAGTTTATTCAAGTTCGTGATCACAAAGAGTTTTTAAAATTATGTTTGCATGTCACAGTTTTGAATTTCTAAAAAGCGAAACAAAATTACTCATCAATGGAGAAAAGTCTCGTTTTACGTAGAATTCAGATACAATCATGTATCACAAAATGCATTAGATTAGCACAATTAATTTGTACTTAAACCTTATAAGCAAAATGCAATATTAGTTTTTTCAAAAAAACTTGTATCCGTTTTCAGAATTTGAGACGATACTAGATTACTCAGCCTATATAGAAAAAATGTATATGGATTGTTGTTGTTATTGTTTTCTTTTACTCCCTAGCTAGTAAAGACAATGGACTCGGGACTGAGTGGGTACAGATCACTGATCTGCATGAGATGATCATAAGCAGATTCAGAGGATGATGGAATCGACATGATACCATCAGAAGGTAAAGCTGATGGATTGAACCGCAAGTCATCACCATACACTCCAGGGTCTGATATGATCTGCTCTATATCAGTCTCCCCTTCAAGCATCTTTACAACTTCTGACATGCTTGGCCTTAATGTCGGAGACTTGTTTGAGCATAAAAGTGAAACCTTTATCATTCTCTCTGCCTCCATCACATCAAACATTCCTGCCAGCCTCGGGTCAAGAATCTCCGCGAAATCCCCTTTCTTTTGCAACACAAATGCCTGAAATTGAAAATATAGAAACTTTTTATTTGAGAGAAAGCAGAGTTCTTGTGGAGAAAATGACTGGACGATTACCCAATCGAGAAGGCCAACGCAACATTCGTCATCTGGCGTGTATTTTGCGTTGTTCTTTCCGCTAACAATCTCCATTGCCACCACACCGAAACTGTAAACATCTGCCTTTTCTGTTAGGTGACCCCTCATTGCATATTCAGGAGCCATATATCCTCTGCAACCATAACAGCATTAACTGTCACTAAAATATTTTCACCATAAGTAGAGGATTAGTGTATATGACTGACTACAAGACTGACATTGTTCCAGCAACTCTGGTGATAATGTGACTTTGATCGTCTTCATGTAGCCTGGCCAACCCGAAATCTGATATCTTTGAGTTCAGATTCTTGTCTAGCAGAATATTTGTCCCTTTAATGTCTCGGTGAATGATCTTAACTGCCGAATCTTCATGAAGGAAAGCAAGCCCTCTCGCGATCCCTAAGCAAATTTTGTGTCTTGTTCTCCATTCTAGTTTCAGACAGCTTCTTCCTCCTCCGACAGTGTACAAGCAAACAATCAAACTCAAGAAAGAAGAGAATGCAGTCAAAGGATTTGGTCCAATCATCTATCAGATACTTTACCAAATAATGCATCAGAAAGACAATTGTTCTCCAAGTACTCATAGACAAGAAGCAGCTGGTTTTTCTCAATACAGCATCCATACAGTTTCACAAGGTTTGGGTGCTGCAGGCAAGCGATCATACCGATCTCGGTTACGAACTCTTTGTTACCTTGACGTGATTTGGAAGATAGCTTCTTTACCGCAATCAATGTTCCATCTGGTAATCGCCCCTGTATTGTCAAATGTTTGGCTTAACGTCACCTATTTTGATGAATACTAACATTGATTTCTAGAGCTTGAAGACTCTTTTGTACCTTATAAACAGATCCAAAGCCGCCTTCTCCAATCTTGTTTAAGGGATCAAAATTGTTAGTCGCAACTTTTAGTTGCCTCAAACTGAAGGAACCTGTTTTAGATTAAGTCCCTCAAGCTCACCACAACAGATGGTTTTTTAAGTAGCGAATTCTAGAGATCGGTACCTCGTTCTGCTGCATTTACATCTCTAACACACTTTCTCCAACAGAAGGCACCGAGGAGCAAGAAAGCAAGAAAGACTGCTAAGCCGGGGATAAGAAGATATGTTGTCCGTTTATGATATTTTCTTACTGGAAGAATCTGCACTGGATCTGAAGGTGGAAAATAGAACACAAAGAGAAAAGATTAACCCATATGTAGGCTTTAACAGGAAAAAAGGACTCACAGACTTGAGATTTCTTTTCATACCACCGCATTCAGAGTCTGAACCTGATAAAACAAGAACAAGTAAATCATTAGGATAAAAATTTCTGAGGAAATGTGATGCTTACTTCCACAAAAATTACTTACTGGGACAAACTGAGACTGCAGAGATAAGAGAGCCATAATACCCTCTTTGAGGAATGATCATCGTGCCTTTCCCTGCCCAGTAAAGTCGTATCTCTAAAGTATTATCAGTCACAGTCGTGTTTACTTCTTTTGTAACTTCTTTGTGAGTTCCATTAGCCTCATCTCTGATGCTGAAATCCTCCCAAATTAACTTACCCTGAACAGATATTAAAGTTTAAACTTCAACAATTGGCTAAAATGCTGAAAAGGGGTTCTTAAAGAATCTGCAGCGAAATGCTATATGTACCTGAATGTAAATGTTAAAAACCCGTTTCGCTAGTCTAGCATATGGTTCCTCATCTGAGAATTGAATCTCTGCAAAATGAAGTTTCACGTTGTAGCTTCCATTTTCAAAGCAAAATGCAAAGTAAGCCAAACTCAAGGGAGAACGTCGAGCTGTCTGATAAAGTTCAGGATATTTAGCTGATACAACAGATTCTGATGAAACATAGTATCTATCTGTGGTTGTTCTATCATCCATAAAGTCACCAGTGTTGCTGAATCCCCAGTTTGTGTTATGATAGTTCATAGCTGAACCTGTAGGTCCATAGTTATCACCCTGGTACTGAAGCTTTCCACGAGAGTTTTCGATAGTTACATTAGGTCCTCCGCAGTTTATATGCAGCGATCTACTATCTGTGGAAAGTAAATATTTTCCAATGAAACTCGAAAATGGGTATTTAAAAAACCCCATAAAATAGCAGAAGCACCTACAATTTTGGCATTGCGTTATGGCAGAGCATGGAAGAAGTCTGGTCCTGTAATCAGAATCAAGGCAACAATTTAATAAAAGTACACAAAGTATTCAGTGATTTATAAGATTGACAAAATGTTCTTACAGACGGTTTTTTGAGTGTGAGCTGTCATATGTGTTTATATTCCTACATGAAAAACTATGTTAAAAGCATCCAGAAAGTTTAACGAGAAAAAAGCGGTAGTGAAGATAACAATTAAAGAACATACCTCCTCTCTTTGCACATTGGAGACCACGTGAAATTATTATAGGACAGATCACTGCACATATTATGATATGAATATTGGAACCAAGAAAAAAAGGAGAGATTACTGTAATACCGATACAAATTTTGACATCGCTATAAAATAAGATTGGCCATACATATTTGTGCTTGCAGTAAGGAAAGCTCCTGTTTCAACCTTTCCAGACAACATGTTTCCAGCCAAATATCTGAAAAATGAAACCAGGAGATGAGTTCAATAGTTTTAGCACATTTTAATTGCTTACCTAATCCTTTTGACACTTTAGGACTTACGTGTATCTCGGGGCGGTTGCATATGCTGGTATTTCTCCAGTCAGCATATTAAAGGAAAGATCCCTGCCCGAAAAAGAAAGGTATCATATAAAAATTGGACAGTGTTTAGCAATATGCGTAGTGATATAACATGAGACTTACAGAGTTTTTAGACTAGGCAGATTCCAGAGACTGGTTGGAATTGGTCCTGATAAGTTTAAGTTCCTCAGAACCCTGAAAATTATCAATTTCAGTCTACACATATGTCTTTGAGCATAGAATCGTATCTAGACCTGAGAAATAAAGATGTACTACATACAAATATTCCAGGCTTTTGCTAGTTATCTGAGGAACATGTCCTGATCCTGCAACAGTGTCACTGATCTTCCTGCATAGAAAGAAAAGCCACAGTTTCGTTTCAAAAAAGAGCATAAGCTTCTGAAACTTACAATGTTATATGATAAATTACAGGTGGATCAAATTCTCCAGACGAAAAATGGAGTCTGGAATAGGTTCTCCAAGGCCACTCGCATAGAGTTCTCTGATACAACGTTATTAGCCCAAGTCAGAAAACATTGAAATGTAAAGCTACAAACAATTTATGTTTAATGCAAAAGAAAGATACTACACTCACAATTTTTGAAGTTGGGATAATTCTCCAATAAACTCTGGAATCGATCCGTTCAGGCGATTATCGCTTAGGTAGCTGTAAACAATAGAATGAAAAGCGATTCACTATGATGAACACATCTCAAAGACGATATATTGTAAGAAAAAAAACACAAGATGATCTTACAGATCTGTTAGCTTTTTAAGTCTTGCTAATGTCTTGGGGAGGCCTCCAACAAGTTGGTTGGAAGAGAGTCCTCTGGAATCAGCAAAGCAAAATCAAATGGATATATTTGAGAAAGTCACTAATGAATCTGTTTGATTTTGAAGAGTCTTACGTACAATCCTTGTAGATTCACTAGGTTCCCCAGTTCCTTAGGAATAGTTCCAGAAAATTGATTGCCTTCAAGAGCTCTGAAATCAAGCAAACGGACAAAAGATTTAGTTTTCAAAAAAGACAAAACTTCATATGTAATCTAATTTTTTTCTTTCTTTTAATGTAATCTCATGAGATCAACAAAATAATGGTAAAAACATACAAAACGGTGAGGTTGATAAACTTCCCCAATCCTTTGGGAATATCTCCTGATAAGCGGTTTGCGTAGACAGAACTGCAGAGAAATACTTCAGGTAACTTCACAAGTTTTTCCTATTTCCTAACAGTACAGAAACTTGAGAACAAAGACTTACATAGATTTAAGGTAAGGCAGTGAGGCCCATTCCATCGGAATTGAACCATAAAGGTAATTATGGCATAAGTCACTACAAAAACAAGCAAAAGAATTCCAGCCTTTACGACGTTTTTTCAATACTAGCGGTAGAAATTGAAAATAGTTGAAACACTAAAAACCCTCCTCACATCGATTCAAGATACCGAAACTTGTGCAGCATCGGAGGAAGCCTACCTGGAAGACTGAATTTCCTGAGGACACTAGCATGAGGTATATAGTAACTGGGTCAGAAACAAGATAAATAAGCAGAAGAACAGTTAAGTTTCCTTTTCTGGAATGGTTAAATTCTTACAAGTGTGTGATATGACAAGTGCTGTATTTATCGAAATGACAGTCACATCTGATTGTGCTGATCTGTCCTTTCTTCAGAACACCCGTAGATATTACCAGAGTCTTTGTAAGACATGGATCTTCACTTAGGTTTAAATGCTTCACACCCAGTGTTGCTGCGACATCCGTAAGGGCTTCCACTGGCGAAGACAGCAAACCAGAAACACAATCAAGTTTAACTCAAATTCACAAAGAGAGGACAATATCTGTGAAAAATACTAAACCTTCATCTGGATGCAGAGAAGGAGAACCAGATATTGTACATACAAAGAAGATAGGTGTAAAAACAAAGATAAATGCTAAGAAGACAATTTTTCGACATAACCATTAGGTTGTAAGCTCAGACATGGAAGATTGTATTCAACTGATCTATTTGTGACTTGAAACGCTACATAAATATATATATATATATATATATAGAAGATTGTGAAAATGTGAAATGCAGTTTGAGTAAGTTGAGGTTAGGACTAAACACATGGGTTAGTCATTGCTTGTATTAGCCAGCTTCCCACATTTAGGGGATAATTGCAATCCAGACTCTCTATCTGGATTTATTTACAATATGAGCAGAAATATTAGAAAAGTTTTCTCCAGCCTTTCGCTTGCATTTTACATGCAGAAGTACTAGTACCCATAAAGACTAACACTACTAAGATTTTATGATTATTAAAGCATTACTGACACCACTTTCAACATGATATAGCCTAAAGAATTCTAAATTTTAGATCTTGAGTCATAATTTGAAGATCATGACTTGAGTATTTTAATATAAATAAAAATTGAAGGGATTGACCAGTTTCTATGCATAAACTTTGGGTGAGTATTACATGAAACAAGACTTCAACTAGTTGCATATTTTATTCAGTCTTCTTGAGTGTTGACTACTACTTTCCTTTGGATCTGAAAGCTAGTGGGTAAGAAAATTGGTTAACTCCATATTTTTAATCTTATTGAATATCCTCTGCAGAAGGCCAATGATATGCAGCTCTGAACTGCCCAAGGGAGAGATCCAAATAACCAAAGATATCTCAAACCCTCTCATATGTAAAAATTCCATATCCCTAATTCTTTACCTAATAACTGAGACATCATTGTTGGGATCAGAACACCATAAAATATATCCTGGACACCGAAAACCATATAACCTATAGTTGAAAACGTTTACAGGACAAGAAAACAATCTTTCCTTGTTGTATATTTATTTTTCTCTAGAGGCTTAATGGTTAATATACACGTTTGAGTAGTTCTTCCCAAACCATCATCAGCACCACAATCTAGGAACATATCCTCAGTCAATACAAAGTTCTCCAGTTCATAGAGAAACAGATGCAGGACTAAAAGAGGAAGTATAATGTAAACAGACACCAAAGATGTAATCTTAGTAGTTGTATAACATGTTTTTTTTTTGTTAGAAACCTCAGTTGCAATCTGGGAAGATACAAAGTATGTGTTGTGGAGTATTTATGAAATCTGTAAATGTGGATAAAGAAGGTTCCAAGAAAATGCACAAGAAAGTCATAAGTAGTCGATTTTACCAATTCTAACTGTGTTGGGGCAAGTTCTATAACTGTGATCGAGTTTCCTCAACATTTCATGATAATTTCTAAGCAAAACAAAAAGCTTAGATGCACGGTATAAACTAGCAAATGACCCGATCGATGAGAGAGATGTGACCACCAGCATCCACAAAGTGATGACACTATATAGTCTACAGATCTAGTCTAATCTCGTTATATGTGTGTGTTCACTGTTCATAGATAATGCAAATGCAGCTTCAAGCTTACAAAACTACAAGAAGAAAGGGCTCTAATCGGAAAGCTTATTATCTGCAATTTGACGAATTTTTCTTAGTCCACTGATGATATTTAGAAGAAGAAAAGGAATCACAGACCTCATCGTCATCACTTTGGGGGAGAAATGCTACAATGTAGGCGCCATTGTCGAGTTCAGGTCGTAGCCACCGGGAAGTATCACCGTGATATTCTCGCCGGCAGAGAGGGTGATCAAGTCGACGTAGCTGGTGTACGAGTACACCCACGGCGCGAACGAAATAAGCCCTAATGTCATATACTGTAACCCCAATTGAACGAGTTTTTTGGTTATGACTCAGAAGTGTCTTCTTATAAACCAAAGCTTCAGTCTTTTACAATGAAAACAGAGATCTTATCATGTAAACGGTTACAATGGGTTCAAGCATCCGTTTACGCTACGGTCTAGAAAAATCAATGGACTCGGCACTAAGAGGGTACAAATCGTAAGCAGATTCACCGGACGCAGTAATCGACAAGAGATAATCAGAAGGCAAAGACGATGATCCTATCTCCGACGTTCTTTTAAACTTCAATTCATCGCCGGGATCTGATATCATCTGCTCTATCTCAGTCTCTCCTTCAAGCATCTTCACTACTTGCGACATGTTTGGCCTTAATGTTGGAGACTTGCTGGAGCATAAAAGTGAAACCTTTATCATTCTCTCTGCTTCCATCACATCGAACACTCCTTCAAGCTTCGGGTCCAGAATCTCCGCGAAAGCCCCTTTCTTTTGTAGTACAAACGCCTGAAATTGAAAAATCATGAACCTTTTATAAGTATCCCATCCAATTGAGAGAAAGCTTAGTTCTTTTTTGGGGAAAAGGATTGGTTTAGTGTACCCAATCGAGAAGGCCAACGCAACATTCGTTATCTGGAGTGTAATTTGCGTTGCTCTTTCCGCTAACGATCTCCATTGCTACCACACCGAAGCTGTAAACGTCTGCCTTCTCTGTTAGGTGACCCCTCATTGCATATTCAGGAGCCATATATCCTCTGCAACCATAACAACGTTAGCTGTCACTGAAACATTATTATCATAAGTAGGATTATTTGTATATGACTGATTAGAAGACTGACATTGTTCCAGCAACTCTGGTGGTAATGTGACTCTGATCATCTTCATGGAGTCTGGCCAACCCAAAATCTGATATCTTTGAGTTCAGATCCTTGTCTAGCAGTACATTTGTTCCTTTGATGTCTCGGTGAATGATCTTAACCGCTGAATCTTCGTGAAGAAACGCAAGCCCTCTCGCTATTCCCAAGCATATTTTGTGTCTTGTTTGCCAGTCTAATTTCAGACTGCTTCTTCCTGTACAGTTAGATGAAACCAATCAACCTCAAGACAGATGAATAAGGCAGTGAAAAGGTTTTGGTCTCTATCATTTACAGAGGTGAATAAGAAGAAGAACTTTACCAAATAATGCATCAGCAAGACAGTTGTTCTCCAAGTACTCATAGACAAGAAGCAGCTGGGTTTTGTCAACACAACATCCATAAAGCTTTACAAGGTTTGGGTGCTGTAGGCAAGTGATTATACCAATCTCATTTATAAACTCTTTGTTGCCTTGACATGATTTGGAAGATAGCTTCTTTACCGCAATTAATGTACCATTCGGTAATCTCCCCTGCATTGTCACATTTCTGGCTTTAACATCACCTGTTTTTAATAATAGTAACACTGATTTCTAGAGCTTGATGAAGACTCTTTTGTACCTTATAAACAGATCCAAAGCCGCCTTCTCCAATCTTGTTTAAGGGATTAAAATTGTCAGTGGCAACTTTTAGTTGCCTCAAACTGAAGGAACCTGTTATCAGATAAATCCTTTTGAGCTCTTTATTTACCAAAAACACTGACAACTAAACTATAACAGATGTTACCTCTTCTTTTCCCTGCATCTCCATTGCTAATGCATATTCTCCAATACAAAGCGCCCAATATCAAGAGAGCAAGAGAGAGTATTAAAGCTGCTATGCCGAGAATGAGAGGATATCTTCTTGGTTTGTGTTGTATTGTGACTGGTTGAATTTGCAGCGGAACTGAAGATAAACAAAAAGAGAAAAAGAGTGATTCATATTCAGATATAAGAGGTAGATTAAATGAGGATTCAAAGACTTGACAACTCTTCCTCTTACCGCCACATTCAGATTCTGAACCTGGTACAACAAGAACAACAAAAGAATCAGGATGAAAGTATTTTGAGAGAAACTTGACGTTTTCTATTACAGATCTTTTTACGTACTGGGGCAGACTGAGATTGCAGAGATAAGAGAACCATAGTTCCCTCTTTTGGGAATGATTAATGTGCCTTTGCCTGCCCAGTAAAACCGTATCTCTAAAGTGTTATCAGTCACGGTCGTGTTCACTTCTCTTATAACTTCCTTGTGAGTTCCATTAGCCTCTTCCTTGATGTTGAAATCCTCCCAAATCAACTTCCCCTGAACAGATAACAAAGTTCATACTTCAAGAATCAGGCTAAACCGCTAAAAAGAGGTTCTTAAGGATTCCACAACAAAAGTCTATATATACCTGAATGTAAATGTTAAAAAACCGTTTTCCTAGTCTAGCAAATGGTTCCTCATCTGAGAACTGAATCTCCGCAAAATGGAGTTTCACATTGTAGCTTCCATTTTCTAAACAAAACCCAAAATAAGCCAAACTCAGAGAAGAACGCCTTGCATTATGATAAAGCTCAGGATATTTTGCTGAGACTGCAGATTCTGATTGAACTGAGTATGTATCGCCTGTTTCTCTATCATCCATGAAGTCACCAGTATTGCTGAATCCCCAATATTTCCCATGATAGTTCATAGCTGAACCGGTAAGTCCATAGTTATCACCCTCATATAGAAACCTTCCTCGAGAGTTTTCGATAGTTACATCAGGTCCCCCACAGTTTATATGCAGCGATCTACTGTCTGCAGAAATTGAATTTCTTTCAAGATCATATTCAAAAACTTGAAAATGTATATTTGGCAAAACAATAGAAAACTAAAACAACTTTACAATTTTGGCATTGGTTTATAGCAGAACACGGAAGAAGTCTGGTTCTGTATCAAGAAACAATGAGTTAGTAGCATTATGCACAGTAGCCTATGATTGATATGATTGGTATATAATGTTCTTACAAACTGTTTCTTGAACGTGAGCTCTCATATGTGTTTACGTTACTGCATGAAAACATGTTATTAAAAGCTTTCTGAATGTTTCTTAGAAATGTGTTAACAAGATAACAATAGAAGAACATACTTCCTCTCTATGCAGCTTGGAGACCATGTGAAGTTATTATAAGAAAGATCACTGTAGATATGTTTATACATCGCAACCATCAAAAAGTTTAAAAATCAAGATGTTAGGTTGAAATATTTTTCACATAAACGAGAGTATTAGAGAAGGTGATATTTGGTCATACGTATTAGTGCTTGTAGTAAGGAAAGTTCCTGATTCAACTTTTCCTGACAACATATTCCCAGCCAAATATCTGAACATACGAGTTAAACCAGGATATGAGCTCAAATCTACTATAAAATGCTCTCATCTTTTAACACTATAGCTGTATGGCACATACGTAAATTCTGGCGCAGATGCATCTGCTGGTATTTCTCCTGTCAGACTATTAAAAGAAAGATCCCTGCCCGGAAAAGAAAAGGAACCATATTCAGTATATTGAGATGTTGCGTTGTGATATAAACATATATATACATGAAACTTACAGAGTCTTGAGTTTAGGAAGATCCCAGACACTGGTTGGGATTGATCCAGTTAAGTTCATGTACCTTAGAACCCTGAAAAATCAACAGAATAATCAATCTTGAATCTTAAAACACATATATTAAAAACTAGGATCTTGTAGCTGGTACAGTCTCATAATTATATATGTATGTGGACACACTGCATACAAAGTTTCCAGTCTCTTGCTAGTTATAAGAGGAATCTGTCTCAATCCTGCAGTTGTGTCGCTGATCCTCCTGCATTGACATAAATGGCTACCGTTTATAGACTGAAGAAGAGCAGCATGCTACTGTAATTTAAATTCTTCTTCCTTTGGATGTATTAAGAGATGAATAAATACTTACAGGTCTTTCAAATTATCTAGACGGAAAATGGACTCTGGAATAGGTCCGGTTAAGCCGCTTGCGTAAAGTTCTCTGATAAAAGATGAGCATAAGTCACTCACTGTAATGCTTCAAGCTATTAAAACTGTAAAGCATAGTTTCTTGGCTTACAATCTTTGAAGTTTTGATAAGTTCCCTATAAACTCAGGGATGGATCCGTTAAGGCGATTGTCACTAAATCGACTGCAAATGATTGATGAAGTTGTTATACATGATAATTATATCAACTACATTTAGAAGCCGGCCATATGGTTAAGAAAAGAAAGTTGATCATACAGGTTCTTCAGCTTTCTTAGTCTTGCTAATGTCTTGGGTACGCTTCCAACTAATTGGTTAGATGAGAGTGCTCTGATAGAATCAGCAAAACAAAACAAGATTAAGATATCATGTTTAAGAGAATCACACCTAATTCTGGTTAACATATTATTTACTTACAATCCTTCAAGGTTAACTAGGTTCCCTAGTTCCTTAGGGATAGTTCCAGAGAATTGATTGGCTTCAAGAACTCTAAAATCATACAAACAAACAAACAAAAACTTAGTTTTGAATTCTAAAAGGATGAGACTTTATATTATGTAATCACACCAGATGAACAAAGAACACATACAAGAGAGTGAGGTTAATAAATTTTCCCAATCCTTTAGGAATGTCTCCTGATAAGCGATTTGCGCAAACAGAGCTACAGGGAAACAGTTTCAGGTAAATTCAAAAGCATTTCTTACTTCTTTAACAACCAAGAAACAATTGAGAGAAAAAACTTACATAGATTTTAGGTAAGGCAGTGAGGCCCATTCCATAGGAATTGAGCCGTAAAGATAATTACGGCACAAGTCACTGCACGAAGAAGCAAACAAAAGAGTTTGGTTTATAATGTTTCCTCACCAACAACATTGAAAACAGAGGAAACTGAACACAGACAAACCTCCTTACATAAGTTCAAGATACCGAAGCTTGGATAATTCTGGTGGAAGTCTACCGGGAAGACTGAATGTTTTAAGGATACTGCATATGATGCAACATTAGCTATATAGAACCAAAAACCAATAGATTTACCCCTGTAAGTTAACAGACACAAAACACGCTAGTTTCTTACAACTGTGTGATATGACAAGTGCTGTTGTTGTTGAAACTACAGTCACATATGATAGTGCTGTTTTTTCCTCCATTGGGAACATCTTGAGTTATCACTAGAGTCTTTGTGAGACATGGATCTTCACTTAGGTTCAAATGTTTCACACCAAGCGTCAATGCTATATCCTTAAGTGCTTCCACTGGCAAAGGAAAAACAATTAGTAACACAAGCAAGTTAGTTCAAATCCACAAAGACAAAGCATTTTGTTTGGCAATATATCATGCAATTAAAATCATTAAACCTTCATCTGGATGAAGAGAAGGAGAAGCAGATGTTTCATAGACCAAGTAGATAAGAGTAAGAACAAAGAGTAGAGAGCTCAAGTGGCGGCTTTGAGACATGATCATGTGTTTGTAAGCTGCATACAAGGAAGATTATGTGAAAGTGATCTATATATAACTTGAAAACACTACATATATATATAGAGACTAAATACTAAAGAAGAAACTAAACTCTTCATTAATACATTTATATATTAAAAAGAATTATATATGCACGTATATATCGTATCTATAGAAAATTGTGAAAGATGTGAAGTGTCTTGAAATGAAGTCTGACTAAGCTGAAGATTTTAAGAGTTTACACATGGGGTCTTGCTTGCTAAACCCGGATAAGTGTATCACTTTTGTTAATTACGATCCGGCCTCTCTGTTTCTATTTACTAACATTACGAGGAGAACTTTTAATTTGAAGCTTATTTCACCCTTTCCTCTGCATTTTACTTTTAGAACTACTACAAGAACATACTTTAGATCACATTTTCACCACTTTAAGATATAACTTTTTGTTATAAACAACTGTAATTCTAAAATCTTCAGTCCAAATATGAAGGTCTTGGATAGTTTTGTCAACAAATGAAAATTGGAGGGGTTGATCAGTTTTGTATTAAAAAAAAACTTGATAGAATATTACATGAAATTTCTTATGTTGAATACTTGGACTAGTTGGTTGTTTTATTTAGTTATTAATCAACCTGCTTGACAGTTGACTTATACTTTTCCCATGGATCCAAGAACTAGTTGTGATTAAAATTAGTTTACTCCATTCTAATTTTATTGATCCTCTCTCAGAAGTATTGTATAGTTTCAATGCAACAGGTACTATAGTACTATACGGACTTGAGTCAATTTGGTCATTTTCTTGGCAAGTCAACTCAACCTTTGAAGTAGATTATTTTAGACAATTGGTTCACAAAGGAAACTAATTCTTTAAGATCAATAGGTACACAAAACAAAATGAACAAACTTAATTGTTTGTGTCAGATCATCTCACAAATCCAGCCTATCCATTTACTACCAAAAGACTAATTTGGCTGTAAAATTAAACTTTTTCTTTCAGTTAATTTTGGAGGCTTAAAAAGTATGACTTAGAAAAGATCACTGATTACATATCTTTTGAGTTTTGATTCTCCATAATATTCAGTCTCCAACTAAAAGAACCTAAATACAGAAATGGGGAATTACTGTAACTGACTAATCGTAGAATGAACTCAAAAACATTGTACAAAATTAATAGTCAGACCATTTCAAAAAGAGAGGTAATGCATTGGGAGGCTCTTCAGTTTCTTGATTCTTCTTTGTTTGTTTCTTGAACTACTTGTCCAGCCCCAGAAGATATTGATGAAGAAGAAGGATAACTTTTAACCGAACGCTGCGTTTTACTGCTGTTCTCCATGCCTTTCTTTAAATCTTTAAATGCTTTAAACCTTATATCCCCTGAGTTCTTACTTATTCCTGGTGTTGACTCTGGCACTGGATAGAGACCTTCGAGCATCGCAACGACCTCTGACATGATAGGACGATCTGTAGGAGAAGCGCTCGAGCACACGAGAGCGACTTTTATAATTGTTTCTGCTTCTTTTTTGTCCACTTCAGGCCTCAATCTCTCATCCACCACTTGCATCAAGTGCCCTGATTCTAGGCACTCGTTAGCCTGCAATACACCAAAAGGTTTAATCAAGAAAACCATTTTTTGGTTTCAGAAGTTGATAAGAAATTGAGACTTGGAATCATATTATATATACCCATTCCAGGAGACAGACAGAATCCCCTGCCGCCATGAAATTACTGTTGGTTACGCCAGCGACAATCTCTAGAACCAAGACGCCAAAGCTGTAGACATCTGCTTTGAAAGTTAGGTAACCCCACAGTGCGTATTCTGGTGCCATATATCCTCTGCAGAGGTTCATACGATTCTTCTAGTTAGCAAACAAACATAACAGTAAGGAACAATATTAATGGAAAAAAAAGGCGGGCTCAAGCCTCACATAGTCCCAGCGACTTTTGTGCTGATGTGTGTTTTCTCCTCTTCATCTAGCCTAGCCAATCCAAAATCAGATATCTTGGGAGTTAAATCCTTGTCCAATAGAATATTTGTAGCCTTGATATCTCTGTGTACAAACTTCAATGGTGACTCCTCATGGAGAAACGCGAGACCCTTTGCAATTCCACAGCAAATTTGAAACCTAGTAGACCAGTCCAGTGGTATCTGTTTATGCTTTGGACCTAAACATTGCAAGACAAACACATACTATTTAGAGCTGAAGCATCAAAAAGCTTTCATTAGCCATAGGCAGTATTAAAAATAAATATGCTCACTGAATAACGCGCTAGATAGACTGTTATTTTCCATGTATTCATACACCAGTAATAGCTGAGCCCGCTCGACACAGAAGCCATGAAGCTTGACAAGATTTGGATGTTGAAGACAAGATATTGCGCCTATCTCGTTTAGAAATTCTCGATTCCCTTGTCTTGATTTAGATGAGAGTTGCTTAACTGCTACAACTCTTCCATCTGCTAACACACCCTGCAATTGAGATTTTCTATCAGCATGAAGTGCACTGCAACTTTAGCTTCTTCATATATCAAGAATCATCTCATCCCGTAATCTTACCTTGAATACTGCACCGAAACCACCTTCTCCAATCTTGTTAGTTGGATTGAAGTCATCTGTAGCAAATTTGATTTGCCTTAATGTAAAAGTTCCAGAAGGCAACTCGTCTTCATAGGGATCTGTGATTAAAAAACTCAGAAGCAATAAACAAAAAAAACACTTTCTTCTTCCGTTTCTTACATAAATTCACAATGTTTCATATATATATATGATCAACTCAATATCAAAAGCAAAAAAAGTTTGAAAAAAAGCAGTGATCACCTTTTCGTCGTTTACCACATAGTGGAAGGCAGCCACACCACCACAAAATTCCCACGATTAAGATAAGAAGACATGGGGCACCAACTCCAACTGCAATATATGCTCCCCTGCTCATTCCAGTATCCGGACGTGAGCATGGCTTAGAATCTGTACATTGAAGGTATTGGTGGTAGAAAATTAATGTGGTGAGAAAAGAGTTCAAAATGCATATAAAATCAGATGCACATATCCACGTGGCTACGGCGATAATAAGAAAGCTACCTGAAGATATGGAAATAGCCGATATGAGAGGACCATAAACCCCTCTAGTGGGAATCCTGGTAGTTCCTTTACCAGCCCAACGCAACCTGATGGTTAAAAAGTGGTTTGTCACATTGGCAGTAAAAGTTTTGGTTAGAGATTTTTGAGCTCCCTTCGCTTCATCCATGATGTTGAAGTCCTTTGCCACTAATTTCTCCTGCCGAAAAGAGGCGTTAAGAAAAAAACACATTGCATCCAAAGACGCTTTTATTTCACCAGCTAAGGCAAAATGCTAACCTGAATGTAAATATCAAACAAGCGCCTCCCAAGCCGGCTATAGTTTTCATCATTGGTAAATCGCATCTCAGCAAAGTCTAGATTTATAGTGTAGTTCCCATTTTCCAAGCAGGCATGGAAGTAAGTAAGAGATACTGGAGCTATTCGCGCTGTTTTGTATAGATCAGACAAGTTAGATGCCGGGACAAACATGGTAAATCTTGTATTTTGGAAATTATTGTCGTCCATAAAGTCCCCTGTACTGCTAAATCCCCAATTAGCGTCAGGCTTCAAATAATATTTTGCAGCACCACCTTCAACCCCTCCATCTCCTTCATATAATTCTTTTGTCTTTTTCTCCTTCACATATATATCGCTTCCACCGCAGTTCACATGCAAACAGCTAGAATCTGCCAGATAAAGTGAGAGAGAGTAAGCAAGTGAATTTTCCACATTAACATTAATATGTTATGATGATAGCAAGACAGGAAATAACAATATCGATGTGGGACTAAAGTAGAAGGTACTTTAGCAGGTGGTTTCAGATGTGAGACTATTATGAAATGATCTGCAGTTCCTCCTAGTCCTATGTGTTTGTACTAATTGAATACTTTTTGAAGAATAAAATCACTTACATCGAGGGCATTTGAAATCTTTGATGCACGGCAGAAATTTGCTCCTACAAAAAACATCAATTGGGAATTGCATATCCGAATCATTTGTGGAATATCTTCAATCAGTGTGTAGATTTAAGACACAAATACAGAATCTAGATGCGGAACATAATCAAAAGAAAAGACCTTACGATTTTTTCGTTGAAGTGCTCTGAAACAAGTTTAGATTCAAATTCCTAAAACAATAAAAGTTGGATAAATTATCAGTTAAAATGCTAATTATGTCAACCAAAGCGTAAAAGAGGAAACCATGACAATATATCCTCACATGTTTGGCCGACAAGAACGGCTTTCAGGACTCTGCCACTTGAGATTGTTATATGAAAGATCTCTACATCAACAAGTAAATTGACATCATAATGAATTCAAACTATTCTGAGGTAGAAAGTTTTATAGGCAATTTGCAAAGTCCAGAAATATACACACATTGTGATTCCATCCCTTAGTAATTCATCTGGAGCATCTCCCTCTAGCTTATTTCCAGCCAAAATTCTGCAAAACCAGTCAACTAATCATTCTTAGTCAAAAGTAAGAAAGAAATTTAACGTATATGACAGTAGAATATTTTCACTTACATAAACCGTAAATTTTCTGCATGTGCGAACGAGGGAATTCTCCCAACCAACTTGTTAAAACTCAAATCCCTGTTCACCAACATAACAAGAATTAATCAATCATGTCGTTGTTTCATGTACAAACCTAATCTTCATTTGCTTTAAGTTCATAATTATTCTGTGGCACATCAACTAATTCTGAAACGTAGTTTGCCGAGAACCATTGAGACTTGATAAAAATTTCGGAAGACATGCTTACAGTGTCTCCAAACCCTTGAAAGATGAAAGATAAGCAGGAATATGTCCAGAAATGTTACAGTTCTTCAATATCCTACAATGTAAAATACACAAAAAAAAAAAAAAAAAAAAACAAAACAAAATTAAATCAGAAGTAGATGAAACAGCTTCAACAAAGCATCTGACAGAACTATTAGATAATTCTGTTACGTTCTTTAACAAAGGGAATGGTTGGACTGGTCCACCTATATCACTGATCCTCCTGAATACAATATATCATTGTAATAAAAGTGTCATCTACATTATTATAGATGAACAAACTGAGTTTATGGAGAGAAATATGAACATCATAAGAGTGGTATCTACTCACAGATTAGCTAGATTGCTCAAACCTGAGATGACCGATGGGATTGGACCAGTGAGACCAGATGCAATCATTTCTCTACAAGAATGAAAAGAATACCATCACTGAGTGCTTCATTAACACAGAGAATTTAAAAAAAAAAAAAATGGAATATACAGTCTCTTGAGTTCCTTCCAGTTCTGTATGTAACTTGGAATTGTTCCTGTAAGTTGGAGATCGTTAATCCTGCTGCATTGTGAAAAAACCAAACAGAGATGAATAAACAAAGTCCACCATAATCAGTAGTTAAGTTAGGGGAAACAAATAATAAAAGCTTACAAATCCGTCATATTCTGTAGTCTAGCTAGTGAAGCTGGCAAATTTCCCGTCAATCTGTTGGAGGAAAGCAACCTGGAAGAAGAAATGAATACCAGAAAAATCTCACCCTTCAGAAACACACCACACACTAAAATATCGGCACAATAAAGGAAACAAAGAACAGAAAGGGAATGAGAAACTCTGACAGTGTTTTCAAGTGGACTAAGTTCCCAAGCTCCTGAGGAATAGTTCCAGAAAAATCATTCGACTCAAGATCCCTAAACAAGAGCAGCCAAAAATAATATAATAGCACATCCGTAGAGAATGCTAAAAAAAAATTTCAAACTGGAAGTGCACCAAAATATTCAAATTGTTTAGCTAAGCATACAACATGATAAGTTGATAACTTTAACGGGTTCCCCTTCAGAATATGCTAAGACCTAGCAGAGCAAATAAGATTGACCGATGTTTCAGACTTACAAGTATGTTAGTGCCGAAGAGTTTCCAAACTCTTTCGGAATTTCCCCTGACAGCCGATTCACAAGAAGAGATCTGCCGAGACAGTCTGTTACTGTACAAGAGCATTTCGACAATAAAGCTAAAAATAATAGAAAATGTTCTTACATAAAAGTTAAATTTGAATAAGCCCATTCACGTGGTAAGGTCCCATTGAGGTAGTTATAGGCCAAGTCTCTAAAATATAGCAAGAAACAGTGGTCAAAATTATCAGCTTTTATCTTCTTTAATTGGTAAAAAATTTCTAGCTAGGCAAAAGAAAGGTTGGGATACTTTTACAAGAGCTCTTACATCTCCCGAAGGTAGGGAAGCTTGACTATTTGAGGAAGAGTTCCTGGAAGATTATGGTCCTTGAATGCACTACCAAACAAGTCAAAGAGCAATTAGAAAATGATTACAAAGTTGCAAAGACTATTCTTCTTCTTCAGAACATGGTCATCTCCATTTTTAGATAGTATGCATATGAGACACTACCACGAAAATGCACCAAAGATAAACTCAAGTGAATGGGTCATACGGGTAAATATCACTAATCAACGGTGCATTACCAAAGACAGATAAATGTCTTTGAGATCAAATACAAATTCTGAAGGATGTCTGAGAATTCTTACATTTTGACAATATGACAATTAGTTTCGTTAGTGGGGCTGCATTCACATTCTATCTCTTGCTTAGCTGTTGGAGGAGGAGTTTCTGTTAACCCCACCATTTCAATCTTACAACCGTCAGCATCAAATTTCCAGAATCTCGAGCCCAATGTGTTAGCGATTTGCTGCAGAGCATCGACTAAAGAGGCAGAGACACAGAAGCAAAACAGCATCATATATCAGAACAATAACTTGTGCAAGAACAAACATGGATCGAAACCAAGCTAAACGATTTATCTAAACCTCTTCATCCACACCAAAAATATGAATGATTACTCAAATTTGTCATCATCATCATCATCATCATCATCATGTGAAAGGCCTAAAATAAGAGTTCTTTCAAAGCGAGTTCAAATCGAAATCAATCGAAACATGATTTAATAAACACAAAACTGACTTAATCACCTAATCAAGATTATATAATCCTCTTGTAGATTCTGGTCTCGACTGCATCAATTTTTTTAAAACACCTTGAAAAATCTCAACCTCACCAGATTTTTTCCAGGTGACCAATCAGAAAATCCCCTTTCCAATGAGTAAAATGTAAAAAATCAAAACTTTTTATCATACAGTATACATAAACTTCATCAACCAAACAAAAATAAAAGAAAGAGAGCAAAAAAGGAGCCAACTTTGCAGGCAAAAAAAGAAAAGTAGCCAACTTTGAAAAAAGAATCAGCAAATCCAAACAAAAAGGGAGTAATTTTAAAAAAGGAAACCATAAAGGAACTAACTTGGAACAAACCTTCTTCTTGAGGTAACTTGATAGCATTTATACCGTAAAATCTGAAGCAAATGATTGCAAAAACAGAGAATGCAAATATATTATGAACATCCTTCTTCTTCTTCATCTTCTTGATAAACAACATTTCATAGACAGACATATGCAGCAACAACAAATCTCCCTAAATCAATGTATCATCGAAAATAGTAAAAATGGGAAAAGGAAGATCTGAGATTTTTCTTGGGTTGGTATTGGCAAAGTGTGATGGTTTTAGTGGAATCGTAGAATTATGACAAAATAGAATCTATGAACAGTGACTTCTCATCCCCTCGTTCTTTTTTAAAAACATTTTGAACTTGTCTAGTCAATTTTGTTCATCCTTTATTTGTCATAATTTTGAAATTACAGAGACGTATTAGAACCCAAAAAAAAAGAATGGTAAAACCCCACCCATTAGAGAAAAAAAGAGAAAGAAAAATAAACTCATTAACCCTACAAAAGTCCTATCTATCATCCACTAGAAAAAGACATATATATCAAAAATAGTATTAAGCTTTTTTTTCTTCATTGTGTGAAAATGTGAATGATGGTGTTATCAATGAATGACGAAAATAGTTGCACAAAGAAAAAAGAACAATTATTATTAGTTGAAAAGGTTTCCAAAATAGTAAAAAAACAATTAATCATTCAATTCTATTGAAGTAGATTCTCTTAAAATTAAAGGATTTTGATATCTACATTACAAACAGTCAAACACAATAGAAAATCTCTTAAATCTAGATAAATCACATTTAACTGTTAGTTAAAAATAAAATTGCTATAAATAGTGGTAAAATATATTTGGTAAAACAAAAATAATTAGCTCAATAAGTTGAGTTCAAAAAGTCAAGTCAGCTGTTCATTTGGTTGAATTCCTGAGTAAAATAAAGTCAACAGCCAACTAATACTAAGGACTAGTCTTAGGGAGAATCATATTCCACATGATCAACGATTCTTGTATGATTAAGAAAAATTAGTGCTGGTGGCAAAATCTTAAAAGTATCCTACACTACTCTCTATCATCTCTTTGTGGGAAACTATCTAACTATGCCACCAAACATTCATTTTTTTTCTCTCTTTCTAATCTCAACTTATTGAATTTTGTATTAGATTAGTAGAAATTGTAATAATTGAGAGTTTCTCTAGTTCCTAATTTCTTGAGGTATGGTTAAAAGATTTTAGATCCGGTTATTAAATATTCCGGTTTGGTAGTCCACTCCGGTTATCGTATGAAAGAGTATGACGTATAAATTTAAAATTAAAAAAAAAAAAAATATTGGTCACGCCGTTTGTGAGATAATCTATCAATCACGCTTATCGTCATCGATGCATTTGAAAGCTTCGCAAGTCACGCAATCTCCTTCTTCTTCTGGGTTATCATCATCATTCAATCAATGGAGTCCGACTCCGAGTCTTCATCTAACCCTAGCATCACCGAAGAATTCGATCGATTCCTCGACGCGCCTGACGAATTTTACTACGATTGCTTGCCGGTCCGTTCCAATTCCCACCGTCTACATCATTCCTCTCATTTACGCCGCCGCAAGTCGGCAAATCCCAGGAATTTGACTTCTTCCGAGCCGTCTTCTTCTTCCGATGGATTTGAAGTCGGTGGCAATGTGGAAAAGAGGGAGGAGTTTAGTAACGGGGATGACGACGTAATTGAATCAACCAGTGACCTAATTGATCTATCTCCGGAAACAGAGAACGATTTGGATGTGACTGAGGATAGAGGGAACGATATGAATGTAAATGATCCGGTTCGGAACCGGGTTAACCCGTTTCGGGAAGAATCCACGGTGACCACCGTGAGCAGTAATGATGATGACCGAGGAGAGGACGGCTCCGCGGGGTTGACGGCACCGCAGCTTCGTGAACCATCTAATTCATCGGAGTGGTCTCTTCTTGGGTTTTTGGTTGAGCTAGTGATCAAAGCAATCGAATTTCAAGTCAGTTTGATGACAAGCTTACTCACATTTCCACCATGGTTTCTCCATTACTGCTTTCTCTTCTTTTTCGATCCATTTAGCACAGTTAGGTTTGGCAGACGGTTTCTAATGGCGAGAGTTGCAGTGATAAGTGATATGATATTTGGGACTATGAATCCGTTTAGGCTGAGTTGGTTAAAAGATACCAAACGAATCTTGAGTGTTGCGTTCAAGTTTGGATGGGGTATGTTTTGGGCTGTTTATGTTGGCACTGTGCTGTTTGGCTTGTTGGTTTCGTCGCTTATGATTGGTGGTTTTATGATAAACCGTATAACGGATGAACCATTTGTACTCAAGGAGATCTTGAATTTCGATTACACCAAGAATAGTCCAGAAGCATATGTGCCAATAACCTCGTGTGCTGGTGTTGATTGTGTTGGAAGTTGCAAGGAAAGTAATGAAATGTCGAAGATCAGGGGATTGCGAGTTATACCTCGAGACCAGCAGTTAGATGTCACTCTTTCAATGACATTACCTGAGTCTGCTTACAATAAAAATCTCGGCATGTTTCAGGTATTGCCATTAGCTTTGTCCAACACTCTTTAACCATTGCATTTCTCTGGCTCATAATAGTCTTGCATGTCGTCACAAAGCGATGCAAAATATGAACTTCAAATTTGTTTCTTATGTGTATGAGTTTGTTCTTCCATTCTGATATGGGATCATGTGTTTGTTGAAGGTTCGGGTGGACTTCTTATCTGCAGATGGTCAAATGATCTCGAGTATAAGGCGTCCCTGCATGTTAAGATTCAGAAGTGAGCCTATCCGTCTTGTTCAGACATTCTTCAAAGTGGTTCCGCTAGTGACAGGATATGTCTCTGAGATCCAAACCTTGAGCTTGAAGTTGAAAGGCTTTGTAGAAAAGGACATTCCCACTGCTTGCTTAAAAATAAATATCGAACAACGAGCAGAATTTCGACCCGGAGCAGGTATTCCAGAGCTGTACGATGCATCCCTGTCGGTTGAATCCGGTCTTCCCTTCTTCAAAAAAGTTATATGGAAATGGCGGAAAACTTTGTTCGTCTGGATCAGCATGAGTTTGTTCATTACAGAATTGCTTTTCACGTTGGTTTGTTGCAGACCTCTGATCATCCCAAGAACACGACCTAGAAACAGATCACCTTCAAACCCAACAAGAAGTGGATGATGATTTAACGGTTACTGTAGATCATGTTTGTAACGCTCTGAAACGATATTTTCAATTCCTGTTTAACTTATAGCTCCAAGAGTTCTTTGATTTAATTGTAAATTCTTACTAATCAAAGTTATATCTTACATATGTTTTAATTTAAAAGTATGTCCTATAAACGAATGTGGTAAGTTGATATAATGGACACTTTCAGTCTCTCTCTCTCTCTACAAAGCACTGTGTATATTATCTGAGAGAAGAGCTCACATGTTAATTTTAAAATAGTCAAACACTAGAAAGTCTAAAAATGACACAGGCACAGTATATAAGCAACAAAAGCAGGAGTCATTCACTTCCAACTGTAATCCCATGAAATTTTCTGAACCTTTCTATTGTTTCCAACACTCTTTTCCATAATATTCTGTCTTCACATTTATATATTGCTGTCAATTGAAAGACAGTCAGAACTCAAATATATATATGTCAATGACTAAAAACTGTTATTTTGCTAAAAATAACTCTGACCTTTCTAAATCACAACCTTAACAAACTAAACTATACCAAATCAAGTACTCTTCCGTTCCAAAGCCAGTAGTATGGATGTTAGAACCTTAAAAGCTCCTATATACATATCATCATTTCTCCAAGTTTCCATTTGAGCCAGCTGCAGAAAAGAACCAGGAATTCTCCACACCCTTTTGAACTCTGATTTCTTGATAATGGCGTGTCTTGGATTTCTGGGGAAAACGACCCCGAAATCATTTGGGCGTCATAATAAATATGGAAGGAGAAACATCCATCATCATCATCATCAATCTAGATGTTCGGCTGCGGCCGTTGCAGCAGCTGGCTCCATCTTCACATCCCTCAACATGTCTATCTTCACATTCCATAACCGCCTCTTGCGTTGCGTCTCTAGGTTTTTCTGTCAAGCCACCACATCCAACGCAACTCCTAGCCATCGAGCCACCATGAAACAAGGCTACAAAAAGCTCAAGAAATCCGGGTATCAGCCTCATCTGAGAAAACGTAATGACAAGAAAAGGACGATATTTCTTGATCTTGATGAAACATTGGTGCACTCAACAATGGAACCACCAATCCGGGCTAATGCCGATTTCATGGTGAGGATAAAGATCGAAGGAGCGGTTATACCGATGTTTGTGGTGAAACGACCAGGAGTTAATGAGTTTCTTGAAAGGATCAGTAAGAATTATCGAGTGGCGATTTTCACAGCCGGGTTACCAGAATATGCTTCACAGATTTTGGATAAACTTGACAAGAACCGTGTGATCTCACAGAGGCTATACCGAGATTCATGCACAGAAATGAATGGAAGATATGCTAAAGACTTATCTTTGGTAACGAAAGAGGACCTCGGGAGTATTCTGCTAGTTGATGATAACCCTTTCTCCTACTTGTTGCAGCCGGAAAATGGAGTTCCCATTATGCGTTTTGTGGATGACATGGAAGATCAAGAACTGATGAAGCTTGCGGAATTCTTTGACAGATGTTATCAGTACGAAGATCTGAGGGATGCAGCAACAGAGTTTCTATCTAACAAGCTGATTTGATGCACATAAATATGTGAATTTTGTTTGCAGAACCTGTCTTCAATTTTTGGATTCTTTCTTTCTTTTTGTTGATTTTCTTTGGGGAGGGATGATACAGCCAAACGGTATTTTTGTGTTGAAAAAGGATGATTCCTTATCCTTCTTCAACGTTTCTACCTACATAAAAAGCCCCTACATAAAATTGTAAGCTTTGTTTTTCCTTTCAGAACATTCAAAAGTGTATCATGTAACCAAGAAAATTCAGAAAGAAAAAAAAAGTTTTGGACTAGCAATTAACTAATACATGTTAACATCAAGAAATAAGTACCCACAGACTCTATCTTCAACATAAATATTGAGTACAAGAAAATATAATACTAAAAGAAAGTAATCTTAACTGGTTTCGAAACATATATTGAAAGCTTTTGAGTATGAATCACTAGATATTCTGTTGGACAAAGAAAACAAGAGCAATGATCAAGAATTGACTGCAAAGAAAACGACTCGGGCCAACGTTACCGCTAAGACTATAAAGTTTCTATGCTTGAGCCTTGAGACATTTTCACAGAGCAATCACTCTTGAAGAAACGAGTTGTTCATGTTTGACCCATAAAACTCATCAAAGTTATTCTTTTATTCTTGTCTTTAGCCCTTTAGGACTTGACACTAAAGAAGAATGCTTTCAATAAATGAAACCTAAACAATTATAACTTACAAAATTTCAATAAGTGATTTTATACTATATTTCTTTATTTTCATTGTGAAAAATTATGTAAAACCAGAAACAACTTTAAGTTAGAAACGAATTCCAACAGGTTATATAGTTTAGCTAGTTCACCAGGTACACCAAAGCCATAGCTGTGAAGTAGCAAAAAAGCAGCAGCAATATACTTCAATTGTAATCCCATTATAATCTCCATACCTCTAAATCTTAACAAACTTGTGATGTATCTCTTGCTGGTTCAAGATGTATGTACATTTATGTCCATGATACATGAAACAGCAAAACTATGCTCTAATTTCCCAAACTAATTATTTCTAAAAGTAGGCCATCTTCTCTACTTCGCCACTAAATTTCCATAACAAACTAAACTAAATCAAATGTATATGAACGTATAAAAGTTAGCAGAAAATAAATCTGGAAACACCTTACCACTACCAAGCCTCCCGTCTGAAAAGCCGCAAGCTTATTTTGTTCATCAAAACTTGTGTTCTTCATTGGGGAACCAAGCAGCCGGGAGAAGCCAATGGCAACTGAAAGAATCATCTGACAAAATGCCTAAAAATTCCAAATTCCATAAACACCAACAGAAAACTTACCCATTGATGTCCATCTTGAAGTTTCATTGTCGCCTTCTGCGTTGTCTTTCCAAGTGCTTTAATGCCCCAACCATCAGCTATCCAGCCACAAAACATGGCTATACAAATCTTGAGAAACCCGAGGATCCTCTGACAGAATATACCAACATGAAAAGGACAATCATCCTCGATCTTGATGAAACGTTGGTTCACTCATCAACACAACTTCCAGGAGTTAAATATGATTTCCTGGTGATGGTGAAAATGGAAAGGGATATAATACCTATCTTTGTTGTGAAACGTCCTGGTGTGACTGAATTCTTGGAAAGACTTGGTGAAAATTACAAAGTGGTGGTTTTCACAGCCGGTCTAGAAGATTATGCTTCACAGGTTTTGGATAAGCTAGACAAGAACCATGTGATCTCACAGAGGCTATATAGAGACTCATGCACGGAAGTGAACGGGAAATATGTAAAGGACTTGTCTTTGGTAGTGGGGAAAGACCTCAGAAGTGCTTTGATTGTTGATGACAACCCATCTTCTTACTCATTACAACCAGATAATGGAGTGCCCATAAAGGCTTTTGTGGATGACCTGAAAGATCAAGAATTGCTGAAACTTGTGGAGTTCCTCGAATGCTGCGACTCATATGAGGATATGAGGGATGCAGTGAAGGATTTGCTGGCGAACTAGCTGGTTTAATTTGCATATACTGTATCTTTTCTGTTTTTCCTTTTCTTTGTCGTTTCTCGGGTGATAGGGGAATGATGATATAGGTAATCAGTTTTGCGTTGAAAAGGGATGCTTCCTTCTTCAATGTTGCACCTACATATATGAAGATGTTTTACTAAACGAAAACAAAATGAAGACAAAAAGACACTCTTGTACCAGCAAATATTTGTGAATAAAAAGGGGTTTAGTTGTTGTAGAAACATCCCAACTGTCTTAGTAGATCTTTCCTCACTATGTCCGTAGCTGCTTGGAGCTTCTATGGCCATAATGAGCAGCCTGCTCCTAACTTCCAAAATCAGCAGTGATGCGATGACCAATTCCAAACCGCAATGTACACGCTATTAGAACAAACAAGCCATAACCTTTATACACAAACATATCACATCGAAAGAAAAGATACATGCCAAATTACCAAGTTAACCATTTTAATACTAAAAGGCTGCATATCAGACATGCACAAATCCTGTTGATTCCACTAAGGGTTCGATAGTGTCATTGCGGTGTGTACATTTCTAAACATTATACATACATCTTAACTAAAAAAGCAACATTTCTTTTCCTTCAGTTTTGGAAACAATCGAACTAAGAGTCCTCTACGCATACAAAGATGAGATATGACCTTAATAACCTAATATATTCAGCTAAAAATTGTATCTTCCAGATTACTCTAACAATGTTCCAAGCTTAAAAAGTATACTAGCGATGGCAAGTTCATCCGATCTTGTTAGCAAAATTGATCAGAACCAGTAAAGAAGTAACTTCCAATAGATATGAGGATCAAGATCCAGTACAATTAAATACAAGAAAGAAAGAAAAAACGAAGCAATCTTATAATAGATATGAAGATCAAGATTCCAGTACAATTCAAAACTTGTGATACTCGAAAACAAATACAACAACACCAAAAACTCTGGACACAACTCTCTTTCTCTCTATCTCCACCAAAACTCCGGCAAGAACTACTACAACAACCTAATATAGATCAAACCTGTTCATTTTATAATTCACAGAGGAAGACTTGACTTGGAAGTCGCAAGGCTTCAGCTTTACTGAAGCACAAATCGTCGAGAGCTTCACTACGACACCACCTGCATCTAGGGAAAGCAGAGCACTGAGATCTAGATCGCATCTCGCAGCATTTGGGTTTCCTATTAGTCTTGCCCTGCTTCGGATTCGTACGATTCTCTAATAGCTCACGATCTAAAACATGAACTTCAGATTCGGATGAAGAAAGCGATGGACAGAGTATAAGGAGGTGGAAGATGATTAGTAGGAGAAGGAGAGACGAGAAGCTTGAGCTAGATTCCGACATCGACACCACAACACTTTTTTTTCTTCGGTATTTTCGGAAAGATGTCTTTTTTATTTGCTTCTCTGTAATAACTCGGCGAAAAGTTGGAGACCTGTCGATATCTTTCTTCGTCGAGTCGGCCTACAAATCTACACACGCGTAAGAATATATTCACGCGTGTGGGCGCGCAAGTTAGCGGCTAGTTACACCATAGACAAAGCCACAAAGGTGAAAGGTAGTCCCTTTTGTAAATCAGTGTAGTAAAGTAGAAAGATTAGAGAACTCTGTTTGCTTTTGACAAAAAAAAAACAAAAAAAAGAGAACTCTGTTTGCTGTTATAGTTTCAAAGGTTCTGATAGAAGATTTGTGTTATCCATTGGATTCAAAAGTTCTTTGTATTCTTCATCTAGTAAAACAAACTTGATACCACTAATTTTAAGATACATAATGATTCAAGCTTGTTGCAATAAAGAGAAGAAAAAAAAAAGACAAAGACATGTGAACCAGTCTTGATGTGAACACACCACTACACTCACAGATCTGCTTAAATTTCCTAGTCTGCCTCCTATCAAAACCAAGAAAGAGGTCCCTTTTATTTACTGTTCCAACAACTTTTCACCAGGATTATTACACTCCCATGCAAAAGAACACTAATAATGACATTGGATTCGATAATTCCCCTTTTCCATCGAAATAATACTTTATATAAATACAACTAATAAACTCACTAACTCAGATCTCTGTTTGTATCTCTCTCTAGTCTCTACTACTACTACTACAAGATTTGACTTGCTTGAGTCTCCTCTCCTCAGATGAAAAAAGCTTATCTTACACTTAAGTGTCACTACCTCCCAGATTCTAAAAAAACCGTAACCCACAAATCTCGCCTTTAAGACACACCATTAAATCCCCCACCCCAAGATTCAGCTTTCTCCAAATCAAGAAACTTCAAGAACTTGGATCCTGAAATGGCGGGATTCACCATGAGCTTGAACTTGCTTCTACTAGTAGCAATGGTTGCTACAAACATCCTCTCACTCTACCACCTCTCCTCCACCACCAATTTCTTCCAATCCACCGTCAAGTCCACGCAATCCTCTGTTCCCACTGTCCCCGACCACCTCCTCCGTCAGCTTCACACAATCCGCGCCGCCATTAACCACCTCACTACTCACCAACCAGGCAAATCAACTTCTACAGTCACCTCACGCACCGCCGTGTCCTCCTCCTCCTCCTCCTCAGCACCTAAAGAGCTTCTCATCTACTCTAAGCTCTCGCCTATAGCTTCTTCTTGCCATAACTACCCTGACTTACTCCATGAGTATATGAACTACACTCCTTTCTCTCTTTGTCCTTCTGACACCGATCTCGTCGAGAAACTCATCCTCCGTGGCTGCCACCCACTTCCTCGCCGCCGTTGCTTCTCCCGAACGCCGCGGAATCCGTCAGATTCGAAACCTGAGTCTAATGTTATCTGGTCTTACTACTCTTGCAAAAGCTTCGATTGTTTGGTTACTAAATTCCCCGATCTAGGGTTCGATCTCTCCTTGGAGAAATCCAAATCTCAGTTCTCTGTTTACAAATCCGAGCTCGATTTACCGATCTCGCAGCTTCTCCAGATCGCTAAATCCGCCAATTCCGTTCTCCGTCTCGGGATCGATGTCGGCGGTGGGACTGGTTCTTTCGCCGCGGCGATGAAGGCTCGTAACGTTACGGTTCTGACAACGACGATGAATTTCAATGCGCCGTATAGCGAAGCGGTGGCGATGAGAGGGTTAGTGCCGCTTCATGTGCCGTTACAGCAGAGGCTCCCGGTGTTTGATGGAGTGGTGGATTTGGTTAGGTGTGGAAGAGCGGTGAACCGGTGGATTCCAGTGACGGTTATGGAGTTTTTCTTCTTTGATTTGGATCGGATACTTCGTGGCGGTGGTTATCTCTGGTTGGATCGGTTCTTTAGTAAAAAAGTTGATCTTGAGAATATTTATGCTCCGATGATCGGGAAATTGGGTTATAAGAAGGTGAAATGGGCGGTGGCTGATAAAAAAGATTCGAAACATGGTGAAGTGTTCTTGACGGCTCTGCTTCAAAAGCCTGTTGCAAGATGATGAATCCTTTTTTTGTGAGGTAAATTGTGAATTTGGAGTTTGTTTGATTCAATTATCAAGTTTGCTCTGTTTGATCAAATGCTCTAACTTTGGAGAATTGTTTGATCAAAACCATATATGTAGTTTGAGTTTACTGTAGATGGATGTGTGCTCTTTATTGCTTTGAATAGTACGTACCACTTTTGTTGGACTTTGTAGAACTTTGGTTTTTGGTTTCCTTCTAAACAAGTGATGCTAAAATTCTAAGAAGTAGACGAAGTTGTAGCTTGTTCAAATCCATATATTGCGATAAGTTCTGAAGCTTGTTTCTGTATTACCGAAACTGCTCTTAGTCATTTACTCTATTACAGTCACAGGGAACTTAGATATTGTGTCTTTGTTTGGTCTGTAAGGAGGTCTAGTTTCTGATGTATTGGCCTGATCCAAAGTTGTGGGTTGTTTTGCAGGACACTTTCCTCAAGTTTATGTTTGTAGCAAACAGCTTACTGTTGTTGCTGAAGATTTTGGAAGATAAGATCTCATTGACGAATCCAAACAAGAAAGCTTTTTTCCACTGCTGTAAGCACACACAAGTAACGATGTTATTTATGCAAAACAAGAACTAGGGAATTATTAAGCCAATATTTGATCTATTGTTGTTAGAGAGAGAGAGACTGATTAAATGGTGGTATACATAAATTATGATGTCTTCTACGTGTTTGTTTCTGTGGTAGCTATTATGCATTCATATCATTCTTAGTATGGTAATTTTTGTGGAAGGCATAGAAGTTTCGGGATGAAGAACGCTGTTTACCTTATGAATATTTATAATGCTAAGCATGTAAATACTGTTTTCTTCTCCATAATCCATCTGTTCAAACCGTAGACATACCCCCTTGAGACTGAATTCCGAACTTGACCTCAACCTGCACGTTGTTTTGCTTTGCACTCCACAAAATATCTTATATATGCACAATCAAGATGAGCTCGTACTCTCCTAAATTCGAATAATCAAAGGAAGTAATACATGATTTCCATGATCAAGATTTATGCCTTGATCTTGTTTCACTCTAGGTCTTTAACTAAGCTCAATAAAGTCTATAGGTAGAACCCACCCAAGCGAGCTTATCATGTCCCATAGAGGAGACATTAACTACTTGCCTTACCGACATTTTTAACATACTCTCCTGCCACAATAATAATGGGGGTAAATACATAATTAATGATAGTTTGGTGTCAAATGTATTAAGAGTTAGAAAATATGAGAACTAAACTGTAAACATGAGTAGAGATGTATATGTTGATTATGTGGTCGCGTCTCAGAAAGGTTAGCGACGGTGTTAACTTGTAAAGTTGTAATCGTTCTTCTCTTGAACATAGTCGTGTTTCTGAGTTTCCCCCAAAATCACTCAAAGTTGTAAGAATCGAAGATTAGCTTCGCAATCGAGAAGAAGAACAAGTCTACGATATGGTGAGTTTGATGCTTACCGATTTTGATTCCACTCACAATTTACTTCTTTCTAATTTGTACGCAATCATACAAATTTTCTAGGGTTATCACTTCAATTCAAAAAAACAAAATCGTGATTTTAGAGGATTACTAAATATTATGATGATCGTTAGCTTATTGACATCTCACCTCTGTTTCAGTTTTGATTGTTGATTAAAGTTAAAGGTCTAAAATTTAAGCTTGAAAATGCTTTGTTAAATGGTGATCATAGGATGAAAGAGATCGAGAAACTCGTGGTTCTCGCGGTGATTCTGATGCTGGTAATGTCGTTGTTAATCAAAGCATAAAGGATATTAGAGAAGAAGATTCTGGCTTATGTGATGGCTTTGTTGAAGAGAGCAAAACACTGGAACCGGAGGAACAAAAGCGTGGTAAATATTTTTTCTATGACACGCCGCTTTCTGAAGAAACCGGGGTTTGGATACCCGTTTCAGTCCCGCCCATGTTAGAACCTGATCATGAGGAGTGGTCAAGAGGCCTTAGTTTCAATGGTGGGTACTTCCCCGAGGGAGATATGGGATGGAACCAGATATTTGATGAAGACAAGGAGTTAACTATGTGGGATGTGATAGTTGATATGTTGCTTGCAGCACGAGGTAAAGCGAGTGCTCTTAGTTCTGGCAATCTTGAGAGATGTGGCATTAATTTTTTGTCCGGACATCTTCTTGAACAAGCTTGGCAAGAGATGGCTCATACTCTCACCGAGGCTAACTTTGGTAACGCTAGAGAAATTCTTGAAACTGAGCCACCCAAGTGGCTACCAGATAGTGCCGCTTCTGCGTGTATGCTATGTAGTGTGAGGTTTCATCCAATTATGTGTTCCCGTCATCATTGTCGATATTGTGGAGGAATATTCTGTAGGGACTGTTCTAAAGGAAGAAGCTTGGTTCCTGCAAAGTTTCGTGTTTCAGATCCCCAAAGGGTTTGTGATGTGTGTTTTGTGAGGTTGGAATCTGTGCAGCCTTATTTGATGGACCAAGTGAGTCCTGCTGCTCAGTTGCCAACCCATGACTTGACAGATCTTAGTACATTGAGGTCTTGGGTGAATTTTCCATGGGGACAATCCATGGAGTATGAGATTTATAAGGCGACAAACACTATTCGGGGTTATATAACCAAGGTGAGATTTGTGGTTCCTGAGCTCACTATCAACTATTTTAATTTGTGAGCATTCTTATATGTCAATTATATCACTGCGTAAATGCCCGGCTAGTCTCTGTCCATGAAATATCTGGAATTCTAATAGCGGTGTGCGTGTCTTTAATTTGAAAATATCTTAATCTCAACAGGTTGGTTCTTCAAGAACTGAGAGGTCCATCCCAGATGCTATTTTAAGACAAGCAAAAGGTCTTGCAGTCATCACTGTTGCCAGAGTTGGAGTTATGGTTACATATAAAATTGGGACTGGACTTGTGGTTGCTCGTAGAGATGATGGCTCCTGGTCTCCACCCTCCGCCATTTCTTCATTTGGTTTGGGATGGGGTGCTCAGGTAACGTAGCTCTTTTAGTAATTAGAAGATATTGTAAATAGTGCTTGGTCTATATTCTCATCACTCACCTGTAGGCAGGAGGAGAGTTTATAGACTTTATTATCGTTCTGAGAACTCGTGAAGCCATCCAAACGTTTGGGAGTAACACCCATCTTGTTGTTGGAGCTGGTTTAAGCGCTGCAGTTGGTGTGACTGGACGAGCAGTTGAAGCGGATATCCGAGCAGGTAGCGGTGGATATGCTGCTTGCTATACCTACAGCTGCAGCAAAGGTAACCATCTGATTCATGTGTCTCTAGCCAAAATAGTTTTTAGTAGCTTAATTTTGGTTAATGGATTCATCCCTTCCATGTCTAAAACGAGATTTTATAGGCCACTATAGGTCTGAAACCATTACAATAATTCTACTAAAAATCGTTTGTTAAACTAAGCCTCATAATTAATCTGTATATCCTTCTTTAAATGAACAGGTGCATTTGTTGGATGCTCGCTTGAAGGAAGCATCTTCACGACACGTACAAGTGAGAATTCACGGTTCTATGGGAGCCAATCCCTAGCTGCGTCGGACATCCTCCTTGGCTCTTTGCCAAGACCACCTGCTGCTGCTGCTCTCTACCGTGCGCTAGGTGATCTGTATCAGAAGATGGGGAGGTGATTTTAACACAGTTGAAGGGAATTTGTAATACTGACTTTAATGATGGAAAAGATATTGACCTGGAAAATTTCTTGTTGGTGTGCAGTGAAACTGTTCCGTCTCCGGCAATTCCTTCGTTGTCTGAAGACTGAACTTGTTGAATTCATCTCTTAGGAAGAATGACAACAATCTTGTGTATAGATTCATGCAATTCTTGAATGTACATAGTTTATGGAGGTTTGGATAGTTTGTGCCTTTGTGGTTGTAAATAAACATATATAACATTATGGTATATCTAAAATTATAAATTATTCTGGAATGAAAGATACTTGTTTCAAACTTAAAGCCACTGCCTCATTTTCTGGGTTTGAGATTCTAGTTTACAAGAACCACAGACGCAGAGGGAACATTAATCTCTCTATCATTTTGTTCTCATCCTACATAGATCTATAGCTTGTGTGAGCTTCACAGAATTTTAAGACCAACACATCCCAATAAAGAGCTCAAGATGCTTATTTATGTCGAACTCTGAAGTAGTCTTTTACTATGATTCTTAAGCTTGCAGAATTCATCTCAATTCCATTTCATTTGGCAACTTTCTTCTTCCTCAGAAGATCCTCCACTTGGAGCTCGTTGATCTTAGCAGCAAGAATGAAGTCGTTTTCAGTTAAACCACCTGTTGCAAGAAAAATCCAATATCACTTAAGACTTAGTCTGCAGTTGCAACTTATAAAGTTCACAAAAGAAATTGTTGTTGATGACTGATGAGGGGCTTCTTTAATGTTCAGGCAATTGATATGATTCATATCTTCATATCAGCAACAGAGACTATGATCCTCACCTATGGCATGTGTCCATATCTCGATTTTCACATTATTCCAGCCAACCAGATGCAAATCTGGGTGATGACCTGCATCATACCAGTCCATGCGTGAGACAAAACAGTAACAGATCTTCCTTGAGCTATCTTTTTGAAATCTTATTCAGAAAGGTCACAGAATACGTGTGATGTATTGCTGATGATTTATTTACCTTCTGATTCAGCGATATCAGCTACACGTTTGAAGAAATCTAGCCCCTTTGTAAAACTTTTCACTCTCCATGACCGATGCAGCTTTAATGTATCATTTTCATTGGCTAAATCCCATCCAGCAACCTGTGTAAAAGGAATAATTGAGGAAGGCTACATACTACAGACCTCACCAGCCATAACAAGAAATACAAACATATTACCTTTTGAAGTAGATCCTGGGCACTTTGTTCAGTCATGGGGCGCAGATCCTTCGAATTGCATGGCACACACTTTTTGGCTAATAAATCTATGAACCAAAAATATAAAAACAGCGCAAAAGGATACCCTATTAGTGACAAAGTTACATACTTTAGGAGTTTTTGATTACATATGCTGAAGGAAATAAATATCAAATCCATTTAACCAATTGGGTGAAGAAGTTGTTCACGAGGGCAGCAACAAGGAAATCATAGCAATATCCACCAAAACTTTAGCAACGACATGACAAAAAAGTTGAAATTTTCTGTAATACACCAGAAAACTACTTTAGCTAAAGCCTATGATATGACAAACAATATGTGAATGATGATACTTAAAGTCTATCTAGTGTAACTCTTGTCTTTCCATTAAGTTACACAATGGACGAATGATACTTATTTGAAACATATTCTTCCTGAATTGTCATCATCTTGCCTCTAAATCACCACGGATTTATCTAAAATAGTGATGGAAGAGGCTAAGGAGTCTCCAATAGAAGTTGTTCTACTAATACAGAGGTGAGTTAACATCATTTGCTGGTTTTACATTACAGAAAAAGCTCCGTCTGCCCAACATAGTTTCTCTATTAGAGGACATATGTTCGCCACATACAATACAGAACTCAATCAATCGGGTTCATATACATCAGACCTCTACAAACACAAGCAAATTTTAGTTCAAATATCAAGTTGTAAAGCAGCTGGAATGACTGACTAATTGTTTTACCTTCTAGGGAGCAAAATGTTCTAGCTCCAGAAGCAGAACCACCAATTGTAGATGATCTTACACCATCGTTTGACATCTCACTCATCCAATGAACAAAGCTGCAAAAAAAATTTCATCTTTAGATGCCAGGACTTGTGTATTTATCCCAGAGAAACTTGTCCTCTATGTAACTCAATCAGATGGAGAATAACATCAAATACAACAAAAGTAATGAACTTGTTCATTTACATATGATCAAAACTCAGGCTACACAAGAAGAATTTCTAGGTAGGTATTAAACAAAACGGTGAATTCGATTTCACTTGTTCAGATTCAAACCACAACAACAAAAACAAAAACCTGAAAGATAAACACATATCAAACCCAGGTTAAGTATTTAACACCAAATTCTAAATCATTACCGTCTGTGACGTCCGTACATATTACGGAACAATGATGCAGCTGGAACCTAAAAAGTGATCACACACAAAACCAATGAGAGAGGTAACACACGAAAATCCTGATAACACACACATACAACGAAGAAAGAGAGATAATTTTGGTTAACCTGTGTTCTAGAGATTGAGAAAAGTTTAGGAAGCAAAAGCCGACTCATTGGTGTCGCAGCGGTTGCGGAACAGAGAGACTTCCGGTGAGAGAGTTTTATGAAAGTGATGGGTGTTAAATGTAACAATTCATAAGTTTCTGGGTAAAATTTGTAAGAATCTAAAAGATATGGAGCTAATATGTGAAAACTTTGACGCGCGTCTCTTAAAGCCGCTATTTGCTTGTATAGTATTCCTAATTAGGGTGTAAAGAGAAAGAACAAATATAAAAAAAAGTGTCAAGAAAAATAAAAAAATAAAAGTATTCCTTATCAGTGTGGTTGCGAACTCTGTAAGTGTTGAGGATTTGGTATCTTCAGAACAGATATACAACTGCGTCTATGGTGAGATTTGTTGTTTATTTTCTTGGAGATGTTTCATGTTTCTTAAGTTGGAGAATCACATTTGAACTAGAAATCCTCTATAAACCATCGAGAAATCACTTTTTATGATCTGTAATCAGTTTGGATTTGTGTCTCTCTAACTTATCTCAATCATCTTCATCTTTGGATTATATAATTTTGAACTTTGATATTTCTAATTATGAATTCTGGGTTTCTACCAAAACCCTTACTAGAGGTTACTTTGATTGAAACATACGATTTATATGATGATGAAGATATTCGATCTTAAACCTATAGTTTCTGAATTGATGCTATTCCGTACACTGATTCTGTTTCTTGCATGTAGTTTTCTAGTATTTTTTTGATTTGGAGTTTTTGGCGCTCCTGTTATATTTGCTGCTTTGATTTCATACATTTGAGAGTTTTAAATTATATGTCTTAGATGCTGATGTGAATGATGATTTTTTGATACATGCAGTAGAAGAAGCTGTGGTAGATTTTATATTTGATTTGACCATGGTTGAAAACGGGGAGAATCATTCAGTTTCTCAAGAGAGTAAATCCAACAAGGTTGACAGCAAAAACCATTCAGGTGTTCCCAAGAGTGATCTTTGGACTGATGGGATTATTTGCGCCTTTGAGTTTATCCGAGGCCCGAAAAAACATGTTGATTCAAAACATCCTGACAAGAGTTGCTTGAAGCATGAAGATGGACTAACCAGACATGCTTCCCCTGGTCATAACCCGTTTGTTGATTCAACTCCCGTCGATATATCAAGGTCAAGGTCGGTACCTTCTTTTGATTTGAAAGAGGCTCATGTGCTTCATGAGAGATATGAAGGGAGTCATTGGGTTCCTATTGGCTGGACTAGGATATCCGAATTTGTTCAAATGGTTCAAGTGAATGCGGAGTGGCCTAACTTGGAGTTAATTGATGATGAAGAGGATGTCCCTGTTACTGATTTAGCTGCTCCCTACTGGGAACGACCAGGTGGCCCTACATGGTGGTGCCACTTGGCTGCCGGACATTCTTTTGTCGAGGGATGGCTTAAATGTGCTACATGGTTGCATCCTGCGATTAGTCTCGCATTGAGGGATGAAAGTAAGCTAATTAGTGAACGGATGAGACACCTTCTATATGAGGTACATGTCTATTGTTTCCAATCAAAATATGCAAGTTGAGTGTTTATAGTCAATAGACAGACTTTTTCAAAACACTGCCATTATATTGGTTTTTGATAGGATAAAAGATGTATGATGGTCTCTTAACATAATAAATTCTTTCATGTTACTTGAATGGATTGTTACTATTTAACATGTTTAGTGTATTTTTAGTAGATGTTTTTGCTAATTTTCATTTCGGTTTATTTGCTTAGGTTCCAGTGAGGGTTGCTGGGGGTTTATTGTTTGAGCTCTTAGGACAATCAGTCGGTGATCCAGTAATCAGTGAGGATGATGTGCCCGTTGTATTTCGCTCTTGGCAAGCAAAAAACTTTTTGGTATCTGTGATGCACATAAAAGGAAATGTATCAAACACTAATGTTCTTGGCATCACTGAAGTAGAGGTTTGTTTTAAAAGTGTCAAAATGTTCTACTAGATAAAGTTTTTAAAGCTTAAATAACATAGGCTTGCAATTACTAACATGCGTTAAATTTATTTCTTTTACATTATAGGAGTTGCTTTATGCAGGAGGATATAATGTACCAAGGACGATTCATGAAGTCATAGCACACTTGGCTTGCCGTCTTTCTCGATGGGATGATAGGTGACGAGAGATTTCTGATTTATCTTTTCTTCAATTAAGACTTGTCTAGTTTTGCTGCCCAAACAAGCGACTTGCTTTCTATATAATGTTATTTTCTCGACTGTATCTAACTAAATCTTTTTGTTTTCATTGATTGGTGGTAGATTGTTCCGTAAATCCATATTTGGTGCGGCGGATGAAATCGAATTGAAGTTTATGAACAGGTTCTTACATATACATATCCATTTATTTGGGCTGATAAACAATACATGTTTTAGTAACAAACTCTATCTTTTCTTGTTATTAGGAGAAACCATGAGGATTTGAATCTTTTCAGTATCATTCTCAACCAAGAGATCAGAAAGTTATCAAGACAGGTCATCTTCTATTTTAATGTAGCTAACCTCAATACAAATTAAATGGAATAGGACTGGTCTTTTGTTGGCAAAGCCTTTTTTGATGTTATAATTGAGACATAATGGGTACATGTTGGACAAATTGAACGATAGTCATGAACGTGAAGTCTTTATTTTCTCATGGCAGGTCATCCGAGTGAAGTGGTCACTACACGCAAGAGAGGAGATTATCTTTGAGCTTCTTCAGCATCTAAGGGGAAACATACCTCGACATTTGTTAGAGAGTCTGAGGAAGAACACAAGAGAAATGTTGGAAGAACAAGAAGCGGTCCGTGGACGTCTCTTCACAATTCAAGATGTTATGCAAAGCAGTGTTCGCGCTTGGTTGCAGGTTCTTCCTAGACCTCGAACTAAATTATCATTGTATGACTCATACATCTAGCATAATGGATCTCTTTGGCTAAAACCCCAATTTGCACTTTCAGGACAAAAGCTTACGAGTAAGCCACAACTTGGCCGTCTTTGGAGGATGCGGTCTTGTGCTTACTATAATTGTAGGGCTGTTTGGGATCAACGTTGATGGTATCCCAGGGGCGCAGAACACGCCTTATGCGTTTCTTCTGTTCACTATTCTTATGCTTCTCCTTGGAGGTGTTTTGATTGCGGTTGGTCTGGTGTACTTGGGGCTTAAACAACCCATCACAGAAGAACAAGTGGAAGTTAGAAAGCTGGAGCTACAAGATGTGGTCAAGATATTTCAACACGAAGCAGAGAGTCATGCCCAGCTCCGTAGAAACAATCTCTCTCCTACAGCTGGAGATGTATTTGATGCTGATTATATTCTCATCCAATAAACAAACTCTGAATCAGTTTTTGTATTGATAATACTAATCTTAGATGATACTTGTCAATTGCCATCTTGTTGCATAAAGGACATAAAATTGTCGGAATCATTGAGATAACAAAAGCTCTTAAGACGAGGTCTCTGTTCAATTTCTATGTGCAATCATCTTTTTCTTTGCCATTTGACCATATATTCATGTATTCCATGTGATGCGAGCCACAGACAAATAGAGCTGAGCACACCTTTAGGTTTGCAAGCAAACGAAAGGGCTAGCCACAGGTAATGTTGTGTGCTCCGAGACAAACGATGACTGTTGTGTGATTGTAATGTTCCATGATTCTAGACCCATCATACGGGGCAAACCATTCAGTCAACGCCTGGTGGTGTTTATAGCAGTATTATGCATCATGAATATTAGTCAAAAGAGACAAACAAACAAACGAAAACTAGTGGTTGACAATGACTGTCGTTATGAACTCCATAACTGTTGTAACTAGTTGACTTAGATGTTTGGTATAACAATGATCAGCTCCTTCCAGAATCTCCAGCTTGTGGTTGTGTATGATCTTCTCAAACTCCTTGGCGTCTTCCCAGGGTATTATTTCATCAGCCGATCCATGAACAGTCAAGACCCTGCCACCATTACAATCAGTCATGGTTTGTTATATACCAAAAACTCGGCGAATCAATCTCACCTGCATTCTTTGTCAATCTTGAGACAGACTTCATGCATATCAGTGTTTAGCCTTTCCATTAAGCTCTCCTTAGTAACACGATACTTGATATTATCTGTAACAGACCAGCACATTAAAACAAAAGACACACTAGATTACTTATCTGAGACTGTAGAGTAAAAGTAAAGAGAGAGATAACATTACATTCTTCAGCATCGATGTAACCCTGTTGCTTAATTCTTTCCAAATAATTTTCACCAAGACGCATTACTAAGCTTCTCTTGAGATCAGAATATCCGGAGAGATTGATCACATTGCGGATATCATGAAACCTCGAGGCATAGACAAGGACCACATCACCTCCTATTTATATGTATGCAATGTCAAAATATATATAGTTTTGAGTTTCTTGCAATTGTCAGATTCACACACCATGTGTTGTTACCTTTACTGTGGCCGAGAATTACAGGAACCACACGGTTCATGTTAGTGAAATATTGGATAACAGAACGTAGATCATCAGCTTCATAGTTGTAGTTACCAAAATAGAAACTGCCTTCACTCTCTCTGCATTCAACAATAACCCCTCAAAGATCTCTAAACAAAATCCAAATTCTCTCATTCACCTATACAAAAACAATGATAAAGCAAGCTAGAGAAAACACACCCATTCCCAGAGAAATCAAACCGGAAAGCACTGATCCCTTCTTTTTCTAAAGCAGCAGCAACATTTTTGATGACTGGATCATTCTGCATAAGTTCATAACCCAAAGGACAAGTTCATTTATGTAAGAACTCCTTTGGCCTACAAATCACTAAATGGTCAACTAAATCATTAATGAATCTTTATAAGCTACTTAAAGTGAGTTTATTAATGAATCTTACAGAACACAAAGTGGTTTATAATTGGGAACTGAATCAAGTCTCAAAATCTCAGTAGTTCCACAAGAGATCTGAGAATGAGACCAAAACGAACCTTGTTTGATAGGAAGCCATGGCACAAGACCACAACTTCAGTAGAAGCAGTTTCATGAAGCAGACCGACCAGCTTCTCGTTGTTGCTGTTGGGAATCACAATCTTCTGTATACTAGCAGCTGATCTTCCTTTAGACGAATCCATTCTCAACTTTGTTGTCTTAATTTGTTGGAAGAGATTTGTTATTCATCTTAATGGGGAAAGGCTAAGGTTGAAGAAGGATAACATTAATTTAATGCAATTTATGGGGAAAAAAAAAAAAGCCAAAAATAGGAACTTCGTATTTGTCAGTGATTATGGATGATGACATTTTATAATTTCAAATTTAATTATTAATTAATCAGGTAGGGGTAAAAGGTTGAAATCATAAGTTTATGGTTATTATTAGTAAACATAAAAATAGATGGGGGAGAATATGTAAAAAAGAGACGGACTGTGATATGAAGCGCGTCTAACAAAAGCTACGTTTGGGTTTTTGAAGCATTTCTCCTTTTAGAGAGAGAGAGAGAGCTCTGTGTTGGGTTGGCTTTTTGAGGTGAAGGCGCGATTTCGATTTGGGATACCAGAGGAAAGAGACGAACACTGCTCCGATGGTGAGATTGTTTTCTCCAATGTTATTTACGTCTTTCAGTTAACTATTTTTCTCTGGGAAACTCGAAATTTTCTTAGGGTTTTTGGGGAATTTTCTCTACGAGGTTATGCGTAAGTTAGAACGTGATTTGAACAATTATACGTGATTGAAACTGGGTTCGCTTTAATTAGATTCAATCTTTAGTTGGGACAACCTTGTGCAAAGTATCAGTACCAAGTTTGATAGCTTAGAGATTTGATATTTCATGATGGTTTGAATCAGTATAAGTGGATCTGCTTGAGTTTTTTTAATTTATTTTTGAATCTGTCTTGTTGTTTGAATAGGAGTGTGATTCCATGTTTCATCATAGATTTGTAAATTATTTCCTTTAGATTATGTTGCTTTTTGCACACTGATTTACTTGTTGATTTAGTTTCCCAAGGATTAATTTCTCCATTTCATGGTTCTTGAGCTGTAGAAGCTTTAGTGAAATCAAATCATTGCATTCTCTTTGAAATAATTGTTGATAAAAAATTCTACTCATCTCTATCTGGTTACTTTCATTTCACTTTGGCATCATTTGAGTTATATTTGCTTATATCTGGTCGATTGTTTTCTTTGATAGATTAATCTTCAGTTATTGTTGCACTGCATTGTTATGTTTATATTCTGATGTGTAGGCGGATCCTGAACTAGAAGCTATTAGACAGAGGAGAATGCAAGAGCTTATGGCTCGTCAAGGCATGGTAATTTTTACTACCTTAACCGATATCTGATTTTCTTTTTTAAAAACTGTGTACTTTTGTGCCTTGTTTCCCTTTTAAGACCTTCACAAAATTGTATAATTTAGCAGGGTAAGCAGCAGAATCCAGAGCAAGAGAAACAACAGGATGATGCTAAAAGGTGTTTATTGTTGTGTATTAGTTGACATGAATTAGCTGACAAGTGATTGTGTATCATTGGAATTATATTTTTGAGCTAATGTTTTCTCTGATTGCGACGTTTGTGTAGGGAAGCTGATGAACGTAGACAGATGATGCTCAGTCAAATATTGTCTTCTCAAGCACGAGAGAGAAGTAAGTCTAATCTAATATGTGTTGGAGTTCATCTAGTTACTCTGCCCTTATCCTTCATTATGTCAATTAATGTGATGATCTTCTTAAGCTCGAGAGAGACGCAATATTGTGTTTATATATCTTTGATGGTTCTTTTTCTTCCTTTTTTCCTCTATAGTTGCTCGAATTGCCCTGGTAAAACCTGAGAAAGCTAGAGGTGTTGAGGATGTTATTTTGAGGGCTGCTCAAATGGGACAAATAGTTGAAAAGGTAAACAAGATCCATACACTTTTCCATGTCATATTTTAAAATTTTTACTACGTATGATCTGGTTCTACCCAATTAAGAGTCAGTGAGTCTGCGTAAAGTGTGATGCATCTAAGAGTTATTGAAATACTCTGTTTGCTTTACAGGTTTCTGAGGAGAGGCTTATAACACTGTTGGAACAAATAAACAGCGAAACTACCAAACAAACGAAAGTCACGGTAAAGACAAGACAAACCTTAAAAAAACAACAAGTTATTAAAACAGATCTTACCTTAACCATCAATATCATTGAGTTTAATAAGTTAATCTCGGATGTGTTTACAGATCCACAGGCGCCGTGGGGTGGATGACGATTAGGAAGAAGAACATTATGCTGTACTTTGCAGAGCCATCTATGGGGAGGGGATCTCTCACAGTTGTGTTGGGTGAGTGCACTAAGAACATCTTAAAATGTTGCTGTTAAATATGTTTATTGTGAGTGAATCTTTGATGATTTTCCAGATGCTTGAAATGAGATTTTCAAAGTAAAACTGAAAAAAAACACTCTGCATTCTTATTTATGGGCATATCCTATGTGAACAAAAATCGTCTTTCATCTTCCTCTCTCTATTCGCATTGCCTGTTAATGATATTGATATGAATATTATTAGAAAGAAAACTGATTCTGTTCTAATTTTGATGCTATTGCTACTACTAATTCATGATTTCCTCAACTCAGTAGCTTCTTTTTCTCGATAAAATAGAACAAATGCTCTAGTTGTAAATTTGAATGCTGTTAGAAAGGGGGGACATAGTAACCAAATACATAGATGTATGCAAATGTAAGACTTGGTCTCTCAAAAACAATTAACAAAAGAAGAATAAAAGCTCTTACTACACAGTTGACTTTGACACTCAAAACTAAAGTGGGTAGTTGTTCACTTCAAAAGAATCGAAGAGAAATGTGACGTCGTCGTCGTCCTCTTTTTCAAAAGGTTTAATTTCGAAACAATAATATTTCTTGGAGATCATGAAGTATTTTGGAGTCCGTAGATACATATCGAGACTCGTCGTTCGTTCGACCATAGGAGATGAGAGTCATATGTATATATATCATCATCATTCGATTATATGTGGCCTGCCTAACGTATGACGCAGTTCTACAGTGATGAAGTGGCTACTTTGAAAACCTAATAAACTGTTAAAATAATTAAACTACATTGAATATGCAAAAGTGTGTTACGGTCCGTACAATTATCAATCAGATTATATATTAAAAAGAAAAATTATAAACGTAAAGACTTGTTGTTCTTTCTTAAATAAATACAGTAGTGCTTACCAGAAAATGACATTAGTGGAGTGGATGTTGAAACTTTTAAAAATCTCGAATTCAACTGAGCTTAAACGTTGACTTTTGACTTTTGACTTTTATTACACTCATTGGATTTCTTATTTCATTAGTTTCCTAATACTTTTACTTTTTTTTTTTATTTATTTGTCGGCTTGTATTTGGCTTTTGTTATGTTCATATTATTATCTCATACAGTATATAGCATATACATATAAATATTTGATTTCAATTACAAAAGTTTAACTTAGTACAAAAATAAATTTGTGATATTAAAGTGTAATCAAAACAGTCAACAAATTATCGATTCTTTTTAGAATGAGAAACATGAGATCCGTGGACCTGTAAAAGAACTAAATGATAATTTTAAGAGCAAATGAGATCTCAAAGATGAAATAAGATTGACATTTACCAATTAAAATACATAGCTATTATTACCAAACACAGTACCTACTCTGAACGTCGAAACATATTCATAACTTTATAATTAGTGTCACACTCACTCTCAACTAGAAACTATAATTGACACTAGTGGTTCCTTTTTAATATTTTCTTCTTCTCAAACTGACATGAGATATGAGTAGTTTTTGCTCAACTCTCTTAAGTTCATGTTTTTTTTTAATTATATAATTGAAACTGATACTGTGTAGTTTTGAATCGATAGAGGCATAGAGCTCTATTTACGTACATCTACTTGTGAAACTAAATGTATCACACGGACATACATAGACGATGAAAAAAAAAATATGTATTTAGTTATTTTTCCCTATATAAATGTATTTAGTGATTCGTTTGATAGATTGGTTATTTTCCCTATAATTAATTACACATGTTTGTCTATAAAACAAATTAGAACTCATAACTAATAATATGAATTTATATGTAAAATCCTTTATGATAATAGTCAACGGGTGAAGAGAAAACGACAACAACGGTGCAAGTGTCTCCACAAAATTTGTATACCTATGAATTAATCTCGTACTATTTTGAATTTTCTTATGATAATCCATCATGAAATTTTAGATTTAAAAGTCTTCTAGAAAGAAAGATAACAGCTAAATAAGCCCAAGCGTCAAATTGACTAATCAAACACCTAGACTTAATTAGGTGTACGTACAACTTTTCTTTGGTTTTGTCATAATCAAGTAATCGACAAAAGTAACTAGAAATGCTACGTACGTACGACGTACAAAACTCCGATTATAGTGCTTTAATTGACAAAACGAAAAGCTAATGAATGAATGCTTTTTTTTGGCTCCTTCATCCAAAGAAGTGCTATATACTTTGGGTTTAACCCTTTTTAAGGTTAGTTACTTATAGTTGTACTTAAACAATTATAACAACACATGAATGTGATTAGTGGGTTCGAACACTTCAATTCGACCTCTCACATAGTGATTAAAAAATACAATCAAGACTTTAAAGTATGCATATGCACTACTATAGTGATGATTAAATATCAAAGCGGTAATTATAGACTTTAATTAAGAAACCAAGGACCAAATACATTAAAAAAAAAAAAAGAGAAGAAATTAAGGACCAAATACATAACATGACATAGGGCTTTGGTCATCATAGATCATTCATGAAAGACTTTATAAAAAAAAAAAGGAAGAGCAAGTAACATGCACGACTTGCCATTTCCCTAATGGTCAAAGACATTGCCATTTCCCTCCACTTTATACGTCTCTTCTTTTCCTTTTACGTTTCTAACAATTTATAGAAATGTTATATATCATATGGTTAGTATATTATTGTGTTCCGAATCTCAAATAATGCTAAGAGTATATTTAATGTTTCGATCCAATCATTTGCGTATAAGAATGTTAGTTGCTATTATTTTATCTCTCTCCCTCTCTCTATGTTTTTAGTCTTTACCCTTTTCTTGTATGTCTATTTCTTCTAATTCATATGCTAAGATTAATGTTTAAGACTTGTCTTGTTGAAGTATATATATAATGAAGAAAGTGAAGTTCTTGCTTTGAAGGACGTTGACTGTTCACAAGACAAGTTGGTCTTCGCTGACTTTGAATCAACAACAATAATGTAGCTCCAAAAGCAAGGAAGTATATTTATTTCTAACTAAAATAAACCCTTATCTCTTTGGTAGAACACTTATTTAAATATGAAAGAGATTAGCAATCTTTTCTTTTTATGGAGGTTATTAGTAATAATTAACCCCCAAAAAATATATATAAAGGGTTTCTAGAGAAACGCAAAATGGAGACTTTTTTGTGTGTTAAATAATCACTCGTTGCGTGTGTGTTTATGCATATTAATATATGATTCGTTATAATTTACCAAGAAAATTTGCTTTTGACGAGTGCAAAGATGTGGGAAGTAGATGTAAATTGTCTACATTGCCTTTATACATTTGACCTCTAGCTATTTATCTTTATTTTTAATATACCTCACTACGACTTCTAGGCTACGTAAATGTACTTCTTAAAAATCTAACCATTTAATTTGCACACACAAAAAAAAATCCAATCATATGTGCATTACACATATATTTAGACCTCAAATTCTACTATGACATAGTTAATACATGTACCGTGCGTGTGATTTTTGTACTAAACCTTATTAATGTATATGGATTCCATTTTACGAAAGATATGGATTCCATTTTACGAAAGATATCGTTGATTGATTCATTTGATCGATTTAATTTATATATATCATAAGTTTACAAATACAGAGAGAACAAAAAGATTGAAAAAAAAGAAAGCCAAAGCATAGTGTGGTAGATAGGATTAGAGAGAAATATATAGTAAAATGTTTCCTTTATAGAAACCACTTTTTTGTTAGATAGCTCTCTAGCTAATTAAATTTTAAGTTGAAATTTTCAAACCTATCTTTTTCACATACACAAAGATGTTTTCATTAGCAAATATTATACCCACTAAAGTCTTCAAAGATTATGACCCTTTTAAACTTTCTAATATCTAGCTCCCTCTTGAATTCTTTCAAATTATTATGTATTTCACATTGTAGAGAGACTATAATCTCAAATTACATGCATTAATATTATAATTCGGTGATTTTGTTAATTGTATAATTAATTATGTGTTTGAGAAAATATTGTAATTATCGTAAGACCAAATATTATTGCTAACGACATATATGTATGCTCTCCAGTCTCCACAAATGATATCGCTCCAAAAATATATAGTTAAGACCTTAATTGAATATTCAGAACTAAATTAAAGATACCATCGAAGTAAAGTTGAATGGACTTGTATTTATAAGACTTGATCACCCAAAGTCCACATATAACCTAACACCTAAGTTTGAAGAACCAAGTCTCTTCCTCTTTTTATCTCATTCTCCTCTTCATCAATGGGTGATCATGTTGTGAGCAAGAACACATATTTAGAAGAAGTGTCCTTCACGAGTTTAACCGATTGCTTACAAAGCTCATTAGCGATGGATTATAACTCACTCGAGAAGGTCTTTAAATTCTCACCTTATAATTCCCCTTTTCAACCGCTTTCACCGTCCAATATGGGTCATATAGTAAACAACCCTTGCTTAAATCTTAGTTCGAATTCTCCAGTGGTCTCATCTTCCTCCAACGAAGCCGATCATAAAGAGAACTTCAACGAGGATAACAAGGGGGACCAACATGGTGTTGGTGAAAGTTCCAAGCAAGTGTGAGTTCTTTTTCCACCTTTTATATTTCTTTCACTCAATTCCTCTCGCATATTTTTCTCTTCTTTTTGCGTAACTAAATTTGCTGAACCAAAAGACAGATGATATAATGTGATCAAGCTTACGAAAATCATCAACAATCACTTGATAAAAGAATTAAAACGTTTTAGAAAGTTAAACCCCTAGAGATTAATATTTTGTTGGTGGATGATGAGTATGGTCAGGACAAAACAAGGTAAAAAGAAAGGGGAGAAGAAAGAGAGAGAAGCTAGGGTTGCATTTATGACCAAAAGCGAGATTGATCATCTTGAAGATGGTTATAGATGGAGAAAATATGGACAAAAGGCTGTCAAGAACAGCCCTTATCCAAGGTTCACTTCCTCACTACCACATACATATTATTTAATTTGTCCTTGTATTTACATGTTACAACTATATTTACATATAGATCATAATATCGTAATATATATCTATGTACGTATGCGCTTACAGGAGTTACTATAGGTGCACAACACAGAAGTGCAACGTAAAAAAACGTGTAGAGAGATCGTTTCAAGATCCGTCGATCGTAATAACAACATACGAAGGAATACACAACCATCCTATCCCATCGACGTTGAGAGGAACCGTGGCCGCTGAACATCTATTAGGTCACCGTGGTGGTACTGGAAGCAGCTTCCTCCATAGCTTCCCTCTTTATCACCGTCAAGAGTTTCTCATGATGAAACATCCTCCAGCCAATCATCAATCGGTGGGATCTATGTCGTGCGAACATGGTCCTGGGATCCCTAATTACAGTAATAATAATCAACCAGGTGTTGACTATGGTCTTCTTCAGGACATTGTTCCTTCAATGTTCTTGAAGCATAAATCTTGACTTGAGAGAGGGCATGTACTATATATATAGTTCGAAGCTTTATCATGATTACACTATGAATTATATAAACATAAATAAAATTAGTACTCTATATAAGAGTAGATATCTTAGGTATTTCTGATCTTTATTAATATCTTTATATGTATGTGTATATATATATATATATTTCTCTGATGACTAATTTCTGGAGTTTTAATTTGATTCTTGTAATTAAGAGTTAAGACTTTTTGAACGTACGTACTCTTCGAAAACTTTAGTACTAGTAAGAGTTGATTCTTGTAAGAGTTAAGACTTTGTGATTATATGTTTTAGTACTCTTTTGAAAATTTGGTATATAATGTGGTTCCTGTATTCAGAATATGCATGATGATTTAATTATTGGTCAACAAAATTGCTAACTTATGTTTTAATTTGCCTTTGGTTTTAAAGTCCTTACTTTTTTCTTCTTTTTTTTTTTGGTCGTGTGGAAATGCAGAAATTGTTGACTCGTGGTTATGTCGACTTCAACCCCTAAATCAATTCCTTCAGACTTCAACCCAAAAAAATAACAAGAGTTTCCTTTCGTTTTTTTGACAAAGGTATCTTCATAGTAGAACGCACTTAAAAGGCCCTTGATTATATTTGGTGCGTTACAAAAGTGACATGCATATATGCAGAAAAGGAATTTTAAGTACTACCAAAAAAGTGATGTGTATGCATTACAACCAAATCATTCAATGATGGTTTGATGAACTTCAAATTTTCTCATTAGTTCGAAATGTAAAAAGAAAAACACGAGTAACGATTATGGTCATGGTGATTGAAAGAGCTAGCTACTCGTCTGCTGCAGCAGAAGAGTGGTGTGGGAAGCTTGCCCACACGTCTTGCCATGTCATCTTCCCCTCTGCGACTGAGCTCACAACTGAAGCTGCCTCCTTCAAGCTGACTCGGATTTGATCTTTGCTGTCTCTTTCTCTGATTGTCACTGATGTCTTGGAGTCCACTGTTATTGCAAATGGCACTCCAAGCTCATCGGTTCTCGCATATCTCTTCCCTATCGACGTACCTATTCATATTTCACACACAGACACAAATCTTCACTCAGTTTGTCCATTTCAATAGTTTAAAAAAACAAGACTTCATTTCTCAAACTGTTTTTACGTACCAGTGATGTCAATCTTATGTGAGATACCAACAGAAGCCAGTTCCTTGGAAATAACTTTGGCTGCTTCCTCGAATTGTTGGTTCTGAACAAGCGGGAAAACTGTGCACTTGATGGGAGCTACAAGAGAAGGGAAACGGAACACGTTCAATTGTTCATCCCCTGCTTTGCTTGGCCTTGTGCTGAAACAATGCTCGTACAGACAATATATGATCCGACCAATCCCAAATGATGGTTCAATCACTGATGGAGTGAAAACCCGCTGGTGCTCTTTCTTCTTCTCCTTTGAGATTGAAACCATATTCTTCTTGATGGTCACGTTTTTCTTAAGGGTACACACGAAAAACTCCACTTCCCCTTTGGATTCCAGGGTTGCTTTCATCTCCATAGCTTCTTCCTCATTCATGGCCTAAGATAAAAAAAAATATATTACATTAAGCATGATATTTATTTTAAACCCAGCACCATGTAAAGAAGAAGCTATCAGTAAACAATATAGAGTTCAACCTCCAAAGATTCAACCACATTCTTTTGATTTCCCTTGAATGCAAGACCCAGTTCTTTCTTCACAGGTGCAATCACAAGTTTCTGAAATAGAAGATAACCTTATTAAGGAGAGGTTATAACGACACAGAATCAGAGATTAATGAATTTGTTCACTACAATACCTCTACTTCTTTAGGTTCTGCAAATTTCTCTTCAGCCACTAGGGGAACGCCACTTTTGTCCTGTCGTGCAACAGTTGATCCACATGAGTTTAACTAGGAATACTTACGGCTTTTGATCATTAATTATCTATAGCAGTTAAACGAAATGATGAAAATATATGTAAAGGTGAGGTTCATACAGAATGAGCACGCAGGTCGTAGGCAGACCTATCTGCAATCCCAACACATTCAATCCACCCATATGAACTCTCAATTTCAGCATCCCAACAATCTGCTGCGTAGTGGGCCATTTCATTTGCTAGATGCTGACGGAAGCGCAGCCGTTCCTTGTCTATGCCAAGGCGGGTAAGGAAAAGATATACTCTCCCAATGAAGTATCCTAGAGTTTCATTGTTCACAGTACCCTATACGAATAGGTTTTCAGTTGCAGGCATCAATAAGATATAAAAATGGGTGTGGAAGAGAGCTTAGTAAAAATTAAATAGGCTACTATTATTTCAAATACTAACCGTAGCAACAGCTTCACCAAGGCAAAGTTTTTTTGCAGACTGGCCAGACATTTGTTCCTCCCTTGGGAACATAAGGAATTCCAGTTTTGCTACATCAGGAAATTTGGGATGTGACTTATTTTCAGGATCAACGAAGTGCTCAATCTCTGCCAGCGTGAATTCACGAACTCTAAGAAGTCCTTGACGAGGAGATATCTGCAAGTAATATGCTACTTATTTAAACTCAGACACAATAGAGAAAATAGTCTTTTAAAGAAGATGAACACATCCCATATATCAAGCAAAGCAATATATTACCTCATTTCTAAAGGCTTGACCAATTTGAGCCGCGGCAAATGGAAGTTTCCTCCCATTGTAATAGTACAGGTCCTTAAAGTTCACAAAGATGCCTTGAGCAGTTTCAGGACGCATGTAACTGAAACACACAAAAAAGGAGTGATTTGATAACAAAACTCAGGAAAGAAAGTAGCTCAGAAACAATTATAACATTTTAAAAACTCACCCAGGAATTAGACCAGATGGGCCAATGGATGTTTGAAACATCAAGTTAAATGGGTAAGGATCAGAAAGTGGGTTCTTTGTGTCCGGAGCAGTGATCCCATACTCCTTAATCTTCGCACCTAGCTGTTCAGGAGAAAAATCTTCCATAACAGCAAGAACATCCTTCAGTTCAGCAGCTTTATCAGCAGAGATGGTAAGATCTTTCTCCAGCTTCTCAGTGCAATAGTCCTTGAGCAAGTGGTCGGCACGGTAACATGTTCCAGTTTTTTCATCCTTAACCATAAGATCAGTAAACTTATCTACATGCCCAGATGCCTTGAGAACAACCTCTGGTGTCACACATGGACAATCAACTTCTAGCATGTTCTCCTCAAGAATGAAATGCTGCAAATCAAATCAAATCGCATATAAGAACAAACCTAACACAATTTCTACTCTATCAATCATGTCAAATTCTACCCAAATCTATCCCGTGTAAGAACAAACCTAACTCAAATTCTACTCTATAAATCTTGTTGAGTTTGAATACAGAGAAATGTGAACAGTGTTTCTTACTTGACGCCAAAAGCTCAGGACATTGGACTTAATAGCACATCCAGGAGGACCATAATCAAAAAGTCCAGCAACGCCACTGTAGATTTTAAACGAAGGAATATAGAACAAACGCCGCTCAAGAGTGTTGACTACAGCTTTTCGAAAGGCCTCACGGTTAAGAGAACCATTACCAGAGCCACTAATTGTGGACTGAAGCTCCTTCTCAACTGCGGATTTCTCGAGCTTCAATTTGTTAAGTAGCTCGATAGCGGCATCAATATCCGGTTTCGCTGCACGGGAGGCCTTGAGAGCTCGGACGGCGTTACCCTGAGCTTCGACAGATGACGATTTCTCCGATAGAGATTGACGGAGAGATTGTTCAGTGGCGTCCATCGGAATCTGAATCGAAGCAATGGAGATGGGTTTGCCGAGGGTTGTGGTGGTTTGGAATCGACGAACACTGTAGATTTGTTGTCTGCGAAGAGAGACAAAGGTAGAGAAGATGCGGTGATGGTTCCACTTACACATTAGACCTTATGGTTTAGGATAGAGCATAAACAAAGCAATTTTAAAACAGTTGCTAAACAAAGCATACACTCAATTCTAAACAGATCCTAATAGTTGCTAATAGTCTAGAAGTGAAAATCGCAGCTGCAAGAAAGATGAAACAATTGGAAAAAGCTACAAAACGAAATCTCTATCTAAACAGGAAAACGATACTTCTTCGATTTCATTTACAAGAATATGAAAGCTAAACAACAGCAAAAATCGATACTATGGAAGATACTGAAGATCGTTGAAGATTAACGAAGGAAGATAATGGTGTTACCTAAGCTTGAAGAAGCTATAACTCTTGTCACGGACGGTGGTGAGTGACAAAGAACCAACAACAATGACGTTACCCTAATTCCAGTGGCTTTGCTATTTTGTGACGAGTAAATGAAATTAATCATATTGGGCTTATGGGCCTAAATAAAATTATTTGGATTTTAAGAGATGTTGGGTTTTATAAACCCAAAGACCAAAACCCAATCTGTCCACAACGTCATTGCTATGGCTGCGATATCATTTACTTTAATATTTCTTTGGTCTTATTCTTCGCCTGATCTCACATTAACCCTTACAGGCTCGTGTGCCCTCTTCTTTTGCCTATGTTGAGTATGTTCATTTAAAACTGTACTTTCGAAGGGGTCTAAATCATAAAAGATATATGGTATCACATTTGTTCTTTAAAAAGGAAATTAGGGAAACAGTGATGTAAATAATTGAGTCAATCAAATAACCTAAACAGTAGTGTTATTATTCCTTACATATCTATTTCAGTATTTTGTTTCTGGTCGGACTCTCGGACCCTTGATGATCTTTCTTTTACAGTTGTCAAATTTTTCCCAAAGCTTTTGTTGAACGTGTGATATATAAATCAGATCAATATGCCACGAAACTTTGAAAAGGACAAATAAATAATTTAATAAAAAAATAATAAACCGAAATAATCCAAATTCCCGAGAAACCCTAAATAAAACCCTCTCTCTCTTTCTGGTGTCTCACTTACTACTCTCTCTTCTGCAGTCTCTCACCCGGTAACAGAGAGCCGACACAGACGAAATGAGTAACCATTGCTTAGAACTCTCTTCTAACATTTTCGCTTCTTCAAAATCTCATCCTCGTTTCTCTCCTTCCAAGCTCTCCAATTCCACCTTCTTCTCTCGCTCTGCCAACAACTACAGAGCTAAATCCAAGCTTGGCTCTTCTTCTTCTTCCTTCTCCACTTTTCTCCCATGTCTCAACCGCAAAGCCTCCGTTACTCGTGTTCTCAAACCCGTCTCAGAGCTCGCCGACACCACTACCAAGGCCTTTTCTCCGGAGATCGTCGGGAAGAGGACCGATCTGAAGAAGATTATGATTCTCGGCGCTGGTCCGATTGTGATTGGCCAAGCTTGCGAGTTTGATTACTCTGGAACTCAAGCTTGTAAAGCCCTTAGGGAAGAGGGTTACGATGTCATTCTCATCAATTCGAATCCGGCTACTATCATGACTGACCCGGAGACTGCTAATCGGACCTATATTGCTCCCATGACTCCTGAGCTCGTCGAGCAGGTTATTGAGAAAGAGAGGCCTGACGCTTTGTTGCCTACCATGGGTGGCCAAACCGCGCTGAACCTTGCGGTTGCTCTTGCTGAGAGTGGTGCTCTCGAGAGATACGGTGTTGAATTGATTGGGGCTAAGCTTGGTGCCATTAAGAAAGCTGAAGATCGTGATTTGTTTAAGCAGGCCATGAAGAACATTGGCCTAAAGACTCCACCTTCAGGGATTGGGAACACTCTTGATGAGTGTTTCGACATTGCTGGCAGAATTGGTGAGTTCCCTTTGATTATCCGTCCTGCGTTTACTTTGGGTGGTACTGGTGGTGGAATTGCGTATAACAAAGAGGAGTTTGAGTCCATTTGTAAAGCCGGTTTGGCTGCGAGTGTGACAAGTCAGGTTCTTGTTGAGAAGTCGTTGTTGGGTTGGAAAGAATATGAGCTTGAGGTGATGAGAGACTTAGCTGACAATGTTGTCATTATCTGTTCCATTGAGAACATTGATCCTATGGGTGTGCATACGGGTGATTCCATTACTGTGGCGCCTGCACAGACCCTTACGGATAGGGAGTACCAGCGGCTTAGGGATTATTCCATTGCCATTATAAGGGAGATTGGTGTTGAGTGTGGTGGATCTAATGTGCAGTTTGCAGTTAACCCCGTTGATGGTGAAGTTATGATCATAGAGATGAACCCTAGGGTCTCGAGATCTTCTGCTCTTGCTTCCAAGGCTACAGGGTTTCCCATTGCTAAAATGGCAGCCAAGTTGTCTGTTGGTTATACCTTGGATCAGATTCCTAATGATATCACGAGAAAAACACCAGCTAGCTTCGAGCCCTCCATCGATTATGTGGTGACTAAGGTTTGTCATTCTTTCGTATGCATTTTTGGCTTTTTTTTTGTGTTGCAAAACGAGGTGCTCTCTTGAGTTTCAAGATTTACTCACGTATATCCACTTGAGGATAAACAAACTCGATGCATAATGTGCTTAATTCTGTATATTTCCTTTATCCTGCAGATTCCTAGATTCGCATTCGAAAAGTTTCCAGGATCTCAGCCCCTGCTAACGACCCAGATGAAATCTGTGGGGGAATCTATGGCTCTCGGCCGCACATTCCAAGAATCTTTCCAGAAAGCTTTGAGGTCTCTGGAGTCTGGATTCTCAGGTTGGGGTTGTGCAAAAATCAAAGAGCTAGATTGGGACTGGGATCAGCTTAAATACAGCCTTAGAGTCCCAAATCCGGACAGGATCCATGCGATATATGCTGCCATGAAAAAGGGTATGAAGATTGATGAAATCTACGAGTTGAGCATGGTAGACAAGTGGTTCCTAACCCAGCTTAAAGAGCTTGTGGACGTGGAACAGTATCTTATGTGCGGATCCTTTTCAGATATTACAAAAGAAGACCTTTACGAAGTCAAAAAGCGGGGATTTAGTGACAAGCAAATCGCTTATGCTACAAAGACAACAGAAGAAGAAGTCCGTACCAAGCGGATTTCTCTAGGAGTTGTTCCATCTTACAAGAGAGTTGATACATGTGCAGCAGAGTTCGAAGCGCATACACCATACATGTACTCTTCGTATGATTTTGAATGTGAATCAGCTCCAAACAGCAAGAAGAAGGTTTTGATTTTGGGTGGAGGGCCAAACCGTATTGGTCAAGGGATTGAATTTGATTACTGTTGTTGCCACACATCTTTCGCCTTACAGGTCAGTCCTAGACAATCTAAGCGTCTCTTGCCTTACTGTTGTTGGCACACATCTTTCATCTTTGTTTCGCTAAACTTACTTACCGACTGTTTAAATATATTTGCAGGATGCTGGATATGAGACCATAATGTTGAACTCAAATCCTGAAACAGTATCCACAGATTATGATACAAGCGATAGGCTCTACTTTGAACCTCTCACAATCGAGGATGTTCTCAATGTTATTGACCTTGAAAAACCTGATGGAATAATAGTGCAATTTGGTGGTCAAACTCCTCTGAAACTTGCTCTCCCAATCAAACGTTATTTGGATAAGCACATGCCCATGAGTCTGAGTGGAGAGGGACCTGTTCGCATCTGGGGTACATCACCTGACTCCATTGATGCTGCTGAAGACAGAGAGAGGTTTAATGCAATTCTTGACGAGCTGAAAATTGAGCAACCCAAGGGAGGCATTGCAAAGAGTGAAGCTGATGCGTTAGCCATCGCGAAGGAGGTAGGCTACCCAGTTGTGGTAAGACCTTCTTATGTTCTAGGTGGACGGGCAATGGAGATCGTTTATGATGACAGTAGACTAATAACCTATTTGGAAAATGCGGTTAAAGTTGACCCAGAGAGACCTGTTTTGGTAGATAAATATCTCTCTGATGCCATTGAGATCGACGTTGATACCCTTACTGATTCCTATGGAAATGTGGTGATTGGTGGAATAATGGAGCATATCGAACAAGCTGGTGTGCATTCTGGTGACTCGGCTTGTATGCTTCCAACACAAACCATCCCATCTTCTTGTTTACAAACTATCCGTTCATGGACCACTAAGCTGGCGAAGAAGCTAAATGTATGTGGGCTGATGAATTGTCAGTACGCAATCACAACATCTGGGGATGTTTTCTTGCTTGAAGCCAACCCCCGAGCTTCCCGTACTGTCCCTTTTGTCTCAAAAGCCATTGGACATCCGCTTGCCAAGTATGCTGCACTGGTCATGTCAGGCAAATCTCTTAAAGATATTAACTTTGAAAAAGAAGTTATCCCTAAACACATCTCTGTCAAAGAAGCTGTTTTCCCATTTGAGAAGTTCCAAGGATGTGATGTGATACTCGGGCCAGAGATGAGAAGCACAGGAGAAGTGATGAGCATCAGTTCTGAATTTTCAAGTGCGTTTGCAATGGCTCAGATCGCTGCAGGTCAAAAGCTACCTTTAACCGGGACAGTCTTCCTCAGCTTAAACGATATGACCAAATCGCACCTAGAGAAAATCGCGGTGTCCTTCCTCGATCTCGGATTCAAGATCGTTGCCACCTCGGGAACAGCTCATTTTCTGGAACTGAAAGGCATTGCAGTGGAGAAAGTGCTGAAGTTGCATGAAGGAAGACCACATGCTGCTGATATGGTGGCTAATGGTCAGATCCAGTTGATGTTGATCACAAGCTCGGGAGATGCTCTTGACCAGAAAGATGGGAGAGAGCTCAGACAAATGGCTCTAGCCTACAAGGTCCCTGTTATAACCACAGTGGCTGGAGCGTTAGCGACTGCCGAGGGAATCAAGAGCTTGAAGTCAAGTGCCATTAAAATGACCGCTCTACAGGACTTCTTTGAGGTAAAGGATGTATCTTCTTTGCCCGTATGAGTTAGTTTTTAATTTATATGTTTGATCGCTTGTGTGGAACTTTTACGATGTCGACTAAATTTCAACGGATTTTGTTTACCATAAGCATTTCTATCAATAATCCTCAAAGGTCCATTTTCGAGATGCAGCATAGTTTTTAATTTATCAGTATGTCCTTCCTTGCTTTGTATCAGGATATCAGATCATTTGCCCATTGGCTTAAACTCGTGTCATGTATTTGTAATCAATTGTGCAATTGTAGAAATAGCCTCTTCAATAGAGTGAGTCGAAGAATATAAGTCCAGTTCAGATTTTGAAATATTACGAGAAGAATATGAGAGAAAAATGAGTTATTTGAGTTAATGATCAATCATACGAAGTCTTTGCAAATTTACATCTGAAAGTCTCAAACCATCCATCACAAACACAAACCCTGCTCTTTCTCCTTCTGCCCTCACTCTCACTCAAATTCAAAAGACTGAAAAAATGCAAATTACAAACTGATAAAACTTTGCTCACTTTCCGGGAACAAAGTTGGTGGCGAAGGCCCATGCGTTGTTGTTGACTGGGTCGGACAAATGGTCAGCAAGGTTCTCCAATGGTCCCTTACCGGTGACGATGGCTTGAACGAAGAATCCGAACATAGAGAACATAGCCAATCTTCCGTTCTTGAGCTCCTTCACCTTCAACTCAGCGAAGGCCTCTGGGTCGGTAGCCAAACCCAATGGGTCGAAGCTGCCTCCGGGGTAAAGCAAGTCCTCGGCCTCTCCCAATGGACCATCTCCTGCGACTCTGTAGCCTTCAACGGCTCCCATCAAGATCACTTGGGTGGCCCAAATTGCCAAAATGCTCTGAGCGTGGACCAAGCTAGGGTTTCCCAAGTAATCGAGCCCTCCGTCGCTGAAGATCTGTGAACCGGCCTTGAACCAAACGGCCTCTCCGAACTTGACTCCGTTCCTGGCCAAAAGCTCAGGGAAGACGCAGCCAAGGGCTCCGAGCATGGCCCACCTGCTGTGGATAACTTCTAGCTCACGGTTCCTTGCGAATGTCTCGGGGTCAGCGGAGAGTCCGGCGGTGTCCCATCCGTAGTCTCCGGGGAACTCTCCGGTAAGGTAGCTTGGTGGCTCGCCAGAGAATGGACCCAAGTACTTGACTCGTTCAGATCCGTACCATGGGCTGCCTGATGGACCCTTTGGCTTGGCAACAGTCTTCCTCATCGTCACACGGCCGCTTCCGAGGACTTCTGATGAAGCGGGGGAAAGGTTCACAGCCTTTCCGGCGAAGGCAGGGGAGGAGAGAGCCATTGTTGAGGCAGCCATTGAAATGTTTTTGGGTTTTTTTTTTTTTTTTGGTGACTAACTTGTGAGTGAGAGTGAGTGACAATGGTTAGGTAGGTTTGGATTAAATAGGGACATTGTGAGTAACGTTTGTTATCTCTCAAGTAATCTTTATCTCTTCGCTCATTGGGTTTTTGAGATTTTTGTTTTATCGTTTCTTAGTCTTACGTGGCAATCTCTAGCCCACGAGCTTTTGCTTTGATTTTTTCATTGCAGCCAAAGCATTTTGAGACCACAGGTTGTAAATCTTTGGAAATTATTTAATTTTTGTGAAAATAGATAACTTATTTGAGAGATTTTTTTCTCTTTTTAAAAAGTTAAGAACATTTCCAAGATATCAATATTGATCATCGAAACATCATACATTTTGATCGATTATTTTTTTGGGGTGAAACTATGGTGCTTCAATTAGTGTAATATGAAGTCACGATCACTATCAATTTACAGAAGTGCAATTCACCTTAACATCGTTTCCATTGTTACTAACCTGATTCTGATCATGAATAATATTGTAAATAATTTCTAAAACTTTTAGTTATTTTTTAAAAATTGCAAAAACTATTTGAATATTTAGGAAAACGATACATAACACATTGAAAAACTATCATATTTATTAATTTTTAACCGTGATTGCAGTATTCTGTTGTAAAATTGAACAACATTGTAGAGATGAAAAAAAAAAACAAGACAATAATTTATTTGAGGTTTAAATGTTGCAACAATCCAAGTTCTCAATTACTTTGATAGAAAACGCTTTAAGCTATCATCACTTCACGCTTAATGATTTCAATCATCCTAAACAATTTATAATTTTAACACTCATTTTTTTTTTTTGTTACAAAGCACAATTATAGTTTTATTCATTCATTTGACCTCACACATGAATTCACCTATGAGGCTATGGCTATGTATATATATGCATTAGAACGCATGTTCTATAGTAGTATACGTTGAAAATAAATAACACTATGCATGTTCAGTTCTATTCGCTTTAATCGTTCGGTACGAAACACCAACGATATCATGCCTTCTTCTATATATACACTCTGATTGCTCACTCAAAACATCCATGTCCCAGATTAAGGAAGATTTCAATGAAATCATTTGAAAGGCACTACACTCCTTTGATCTAGACTTAATTTATTTTCTTCGGTTAAGAAACCAGGACATGCATGTTTTAGTACTCCGAAATATCCAAACATAGTTTCAGTTATTATGTATTCGCCAATTATAGCGTGACAAATGAACCCGGTCCACGTACAGAAGAACTCACAGTCACAGAACGCAATCTGTCCAATTACTCGATCGTAGTCGTACGAGCTTCAAAATCAACCAAACACAGAAGGAACAAACACATGCACATAGACAACATGTGATGAGAGGCATCACATACACCTTCTACTTCTAGAGATTAAAAACCGTACGTTTACCAAGAAACTTGATACTAGAAAAACAATAAACAAAATTTTTGATTTTGAGACGGCCATGACTGTTTTCTCCGTTCTGAAAGTTCGTCTACTCGCAAACGGCCATCCTTCGCTAATTCCAAAAGAGAAAAGAACAAACACATAATTTCGCCGACCAAAGTTTTTCAAAAATAATTTACTTTACCACCAAATATATATAAAATATGTAATTACCGGTCTTTCTACAAACTAATAACACTATGCTAGTGGTTGATACCAGCTATGTTTCAACAATCTAAACACATAACTATTGTCTATCGCCATATACGCGAAAAAGAAAATTGTTTTAAGTCCAATGCATATTTTAGAGTTTTTACGAGACAAGTATGTGAGAAAAAATGAGTTATTTGATTAATGACAAACCATACAAAGTCTTTGCAAATTTACATATGAAAGTCTCCAACCATCCATCACAAACACAAACCCTCTCTTTCTCCTCCTGTCTCTCACTCGAATTTTCAAAATACTTAAAAATGCAAATTACAAACTGATAAAACTTTGCTCACTTTCCGGGAACAAAGTTGGTGGCGAAGGCCCATGCGTTGTTGTTGACTGGATCGGACAAATGGTCAGCAAGGTTCTCCAAAGGTCCCTTACCAGTGACGATGGCTTGAACGAAGAATCCGAACATAGAGAACATAGCCAATCTTCCGTTCTTGAGCTCCTTCACCTTCAACTCAGCGAAGGCCTCTGGGTCGGTAGCCAAACCCAATGGGTCGAAGCTGCCTCCGGGGTAAAGCAAATCCTCGGCCTCTCCCAATGGACCATCTCCTGCGACTCTGTAGCCTTCAACGGCTCCCATCAAGATGACTTGGGTGGCCCAAATCGCCAAAATGCTCTGAGCGTGGACCAAGCTAGGGTTTCCCAAGTAATCAAGCCCTCCATCGCTGAAGATTTGTGAGCCGGCCTTGAACCAAACGGCCTCTCCGAACTTGACTCCGTTCCTGGCCAAAAGCTCAGGGAAAACGCAGCCTAGGGCTCCGAGCATGGCCCACCTGCTGTGGATAACTTCTAGCTCACGGTTCCTTGCGAATGTCTCGGGGTCAGCAGAGAGTCCGGCGGTGTCCCATCCGTAGTCTCCTGGGAACTCACCGGTGAGGTAGCTCGGTGGCTCGCCAGAGAATGGGCCTAAGTACTTGACTCGGTCAGAGCCGTACCATGGGCTGCCTGATGGACCCTTTGGCTTGGCCACAGTCTTCCTCATCGTCACACGGCCGCTTCCGAGGACTTCTGATGAAGCCGGGGAAAGGTTCACAGCATTTCCGGCGAAGGCAGGGGAGGAGAGAGCCATTGTTGAGGCAGCCATTGAAATGTTTTTGGTTTTTTTTTTTGGTGACTAACTTGTGAGTGAGAGTGAGTGACAATGGTTAGGTAGGTTTGGATTATATAGGGATATTGTGAGTAACGTTTGTTATCTCTCAAGTAATCTTTATCTTTTTATTCATTGGGTTCTTGAGATTTTTGTTTATCGTTTCTTAGTCTTACGTGGCAATCTCTAAGCCACGAGCTTTTGCTTTGATTTTTACATTGCAGCCAAAGCATTTTGTGACCACATTATGAGCCGTCGTATACTTTAACGGTAACACCCTCGTGACTTTGCTTTGTATTTTTTTTTGTTTTTGTAAACCTACTTTGCTTTGTATAAGAACTTAAATTTTGTATGAGTTTAGCTCCTGACAAGAGGTTAATGATTTGTATGGTTTTGGCTATAACTTAAGTAAAATTAACACTTTGAAATATCGATGATCGATACATTGTATTAAAGTAGCATATTTTACCCGCATGTATTATGATTTGATCATGACTACCAATACTTTCAATAGTAAGTCCAACATCATTATATATACATGTTTACAAGATTCAGAAGCATCGGCGCTTAATCCAATAACCCAAGAGATCTCATGACTAGCGTATTTCATATTTAAAATCATCTGATGAATAATGTATTGTCTCTTTTAACTCTCTCTGAGTTGTTACTTTTTATCAAACTGAGATAATTGTTCATCATTATTCAAATACATTGAAGAATTATGCTACGGCATGTAAAACAGTCTTTATTCCAACAACAGAGTCTTTTCTGCAAAGCACTTTTTTTTTCTTACTATCACTCAACCTTACACACACGCTATAGAGCGCACTCTCTAAGGTTTGAGTTTGAGCTGAAATCGAACACATTAATACAGATTATGCATGTGTTCTGTACTGTTATGCTCCAAATTAACAGTACTTCTTTTGACCCATGATCAATGAATTTTCAAGCAAGAAAAATGTTAGAATCCTTTGTAAGCTTTTCTAATCCATTGACCTTATTGTGGCCGTAAATGGAGCCGTAGTTGGGTCTATCTATTCTACGGTATTAGATGGATTTGTTGGCTTGCTTATTGTGGCCGTTGTCTGTCATAGCCGTTTGAAGAGTGTAAGGTAGAAGCTGACTTGTGGCTATGAGTATATGACCATGACTCGTAATTCTGGAGTTGTCTTGTGACCATGACCATCACCATGATCTGGTTGATGCCACTTTTGTCCTGACATTAGTACATTAAACATTATCATATAAAGCCACTAATGAAATGTTTCAGTTCATCTATTTTCCTCTTCTTGTGATATATTATGACGATCAGTATATGGTTTTAGGAGTTTAAGTTTGATTACATTTCTGCATTTTTAGATAACTATCCCAATTACTTTTATAAAATAAATTTGATAACTTAATTCCAATACTTATATTTTATTGTTTTATTTACTTTTGTTTTAATTGTCTATCTATAGTAAATTGTTATTATTTTTTTTAACTTTATAAAAAAATAGAAACAGATCATATACATATAGAATGTAATATGCATATTTATCCTTAATTTTTTGTTTGATAGACTCAAGATTTCAAAAGATAGAGAGATCAAGCCTTACACGTGTCAAGTCATGAGTGGGTGTTTCACGAATCTCTGAAACGCACCAAAGATATTTTAAGACACAAAAATCAGTTCCGAATCTGCCAAGTGTGAGCTATTAACCACGTAAGCAAATAAAAAAATCAAGAGTTCCAAAATAAAAATTTGTGAGTAGCCAATAAAAACTCTAGAGATTGATATTACAGGATAAGACGTTACTCTAGATTTTCATATTATATATACTGAAAACCCCATCAGTGCCAAACCACCCATTTCTTGGCTTACAACAACAACTCTTAAACGTTTTTACTTTGTGCAACTCTCAACCTCAATGGCCGCCTCAACAATGGCTCTCTCCTCCCCTGCTTTCGCCGGAAAGGCCGTCAAGCTATCCCCGGCTTCATCAGAAGTCCTTGGAAGCGGCCGTGTGACGATGAGGAAGACCGTTGCCAAGCCAAAGGGACCATCAGGAAGCCCATGGTACGGATCTGAACGAGTCAAGTACTTGGGCCCATTCTCTGGCGAGCCACCAAGCTACCTTACCGGAGAGTTCCCCGGAGACTACGGATGGGACACCGCCGGACTCTCTGCTGACCCCGAGACATTCGCAAGGAACCGTGAGCTAGAAGTTATCCACAGCAGGTGGGCCATGCTCGGAGCCCTTGGCTGCGTTTTCCCTGAGCTTTTGGCCAGGAACGGAGTCAAGTTCGGAGAGGCCGTTTGGTTCAAGGCCGGCTCACAGATCTTCAGCGATGGAGGGCTTGACTACTTGGGAAACCCTAGCTTGGTCCACGCCCAGAGCATTTTGGCGATTTGGGCCACTCAAGTGATCTTGATGGGAGCCGTTGAAGGCTACAGAGTTGCAGGAGATGGTCCATTGGGAGAGGCCGAGGACTTGCTTTACCCCGGAGGCAGCTTCGACCCATTGGGTTTGGCTACCGACCCAGAGGCCTTCGCTGAGTTGAAGGTGAAGGAGCTCAAGAACGGAAGATTGGCTATGTTCTCTATGTTCGGATTCTTCGTTCAAGCCATTGTCACTGGTAAGGGACCTTTGGAGAACCTTGCTGACCATTTGTCCGACCCAGTCAACAACAACGCATGGGCCTTCGCTACCAACTTTGTTCCCGGAAAGTGAGCGAAGTTTTATCAGTCTTTTGCTTCAGTCTTTGTTTCAGTGTGAGTGGAGAAAGAGAGGTTGTCTAGGTGTAAAATTTGCAAAACTTTTGTATGATTTTTCATTAATCAAATAACTCTGTTTTCTCTCATAAGTATCTCTTGTTATATTGAAGGAATCGTGAAATTAGGTTCACTCAATTGCAGCGTTTATTTCCACAATTGAGCACCTTAGTTGAACATGTCACTGATCGAATTAATGGTGTAGAAGGATCAAATGCATCTGATTTATCCATACAAATCATACACAGATGTTTACGACAATCACTTTGTTCCAAAATAGATAACGTTTTCAACTAGGAAAGATGCTAACGAAGCAAAACCAAAATTGATAAATAAAATATTATTCTACACACTAGGACACTGTGAGATATAATTAACTTTATTGCTCTGGTGTTAAATCTTCATCTCCTTCTCTGTCGCTTAACTTAAGAGTCATCTTAATATTCATTGAAGCCAACTCTGCAGCTAAGTACCTGAACACATATGGCATCGCAACTGTTTCCATGCCTTTACTTGTCTTACAAGAATAGCAAGTTACCTTCTTTGGAGTTCTACCAGGAGGTAACTTTCCAGTAACTTGAATTAGCTTCTTCTGTTGAACGTTTGCGATAGACGAAGTGAGCAAGCTACCACATAGCGAACAAACATCTGCAATGTGGTGATCCGAAGAAGTGTGAAGCCTGTCGTGTAATAAATAGGAAGCTCCATGAGCAAGCAGTGAGTCTCGTTCCATTTCACCAAACCGAATACCTCCACCTCGTTTCCTTCCCTTGATTGGCTGGTGAGTTAGTTGATCAACTTGTCCAGTGGATCTAACCTGCAAGCCAGAATATTATGACTCAGACGAAGTACGCAGATGAGAGATGTGCAAGCTAGAGGTGATATGTCAGGATAATAAAAACGATGAAAGCAGACGAATTTAAAACCTGGAATTTGTCTGAGACCATGTGACGCAGTCTTTGGTAGTAAACAGGTCCCATAAATATCTCACACTCCAGTTCTACTCCTAAAATCCCACTATATAATTTCTCGGTCCCATAGTAGTTGAACCCTTTTTCCTTTAACATGGAACCGAGATCATCAACAAGCAACCTGGACTTGCCCACCTTTTCTCCATTTGCTTTTATCATTGCATTACGAAACGGCGTTGCATCTACAAACTTTCCATGCAAACTACCTCCCTGTAAAAGCCGAGGAATATAAGCATTACATATACTTTACTTACCAGCAAAATAAAAATGGGTAGTTGGTTAAACGACATATTTCTTAAGATACCTACCTTAGCAGCAATAGATTCCAAAAGCATAGCGATTGTCATTCTTGATGGGAAAGCATGCGGGTTAATGATGAGATCTGGACGCATTCCAGTAACTCCATTAAACGGCATATCAATATCAGGCCACAATTGCGAACAAACACCCTTTTGCCCATGTCTACTGCTGAACTTGTCTCCAATTATGGGGTTTCTGGCATGCCGGAAACGAATATTCGCCTGCCAAGGAACTCAAATGTTAGAATTTAAACAAAACTGTAATTTGTCTAAGCGATAGTTGGAGTTAAACCTCACCTTTTGGGGATGTTTCTTGCTTTTCATGTCAACAGAGACAAAGTCAACTATGACAGGGTCAGTACCTTTTCGCTTTATGGTCCTTATTCTGTTAGTTACCTCATCATAGATACTATAATATGGCTCATCTGGATATATTTTCTGCGTTAGACCCAACAAATTAGTGACAAGGAAACTAAAATTAAATAATCAAACTACAGTCCATAGAGAGGATAAAAAGCAGTTGTGTACCTGTCCAACATATGGTAATCCATCAGCATCAATAGTAGAATGATCTGATTTGTCAGTAGTACTCCTCCTAAAACTTTTATGACCACTATCATATCGGCTATTCTGATCTGACAGATCAATATTTTCTGTCTGCACGATCATACAACAAGAGTTAGAAATTCACAGAAAATAAAATTTATGTGATTTTTATGGTGATACTAAATTCTTTGCTGCAAGTACAAGACTATTCTCTGGGGTTTTGTATGGAACCGAGTGCAGGCCAGGATTACATTAAAGTTCCAGACCCATAGGAACTAACTGCACCAAGCTTTCAGGGCTCTTAATCAAAAAATGAGAATGGGAACTCAAACCTGGTATATTTGACCATGGCACATTCCCCGCTCCACAGATGATTTGTTCAAAATCATAGCATCTTCCATATCAAATCTGTGAGACAGATAGGAGGAAAAAGGGATAAGCGAACACTTATGAAAAAGCTAATCATTGCCAGGCTCTTATATGCAAAAGCAATTTTTTACCCTGTATGAGCAAGGACAGCAACAATTGCATTAGTCCCTGTAGGATTCTCATCAATACTGTAAGTGGTGTATGTTTTTGTGCGCACTACAGGAGATTGAGGAGTCTGTAGAGAACAAAAGAATTTAAACAAGATATGAAACCAAAAAGACAAAATGATCAAATGAAAATTGTACCATGTACTTTCAGATTTCTAAAGAATAAGATAGGAAATTCGAATTGACCTGCAAATGGTAAATCTTCTGGTCAGCACGAAATTGGAGAGCTTGAGTAGAGTATGCCATGGTTTGTTTCGCCATCTATATAACATAAAATTGTAAGAATAACTTCCAGTGGCATAATCGTATAAAACTTGCATCAAATTGTCTAGTATATACCTGACACTGATACATGTTACGTGGACTTTGGTTATGATCTGACCAAGGTGTAAGATTAGCAACCACACTTATCATCCCGGTTGGATGAATTTCCTCGTGAGTTGCTGGACAAGAGTTATTCCTTCCTCCATTACCTCCATCAGGACAACTTATTTCCATAAAAACCTGATTTGGTAGAAATCAAATTTTTAATTGTATAGAAGAAAGGTGGATATGATAAACATGTTTTTAGGATTTGCTACCTGTTCGAATGGTCCAATCAGTTCAATACTTTCAGAAGGTATAGATATATTTTTAACAGGCCTAATGAATCGTGCAGGACATGATGCCAAATACAATCCAGGATAAGATCCACCCATGCTTGTAGGTACATATCCCACTTCAAGGTCTTCAGGAATCTGTAGAGAAGCATTCACAAATAAAATTATCTTTTAATGAAATAGTTTAGGATCAACAAATACTGTAAAGTGAATATGCCTTACCACTGAAGGAGCCTCTATTTTCAGTCTCCGCAAATAGGAGACAACGTTCGTGACTAAGTTAGAAGATAGTGTGCCTACAACTTGACCATCTAAAAGAACATGAATGACTTCTGGTGGTGCAGCTTGTACTAGCTTTGGCAATGACGATACCATACCCGCCCCAATAAGAACCTCAACAACTGACTTCCTTATTTTCAAGAAATCTCTAATGTTTCCTTTGGAATCGAACTGAGAAGTGATTCCTGAAAACACCATAACCAATCAGAGGACAATACGCAAAGCTATGCTACTGGAAAAAGTGACATTTAATGGTATTACGAGGGATACAATCTTATTGTGGTAAAAATAACCAAGTCTAAAATTTATGCCTGTTAGAAACAAAATAATAAACATTATCCTAATAAAACTATATAGTTTGAAACTCCATTCTATAATAATTTACCTTGAGATAAAACACACTTCAACTAAATATGATTCTATATAATCATCAACTTGGTCTAGTGAAATGTCAAGTTAAGAGAATAGTGAATATCATAAAAGGATGTGTGAAAAAGAGAGCTAGAAAAACTCACGGCTAGTACGAGTCATATGATTCAGTAATCCACAAGGTTCCCCATCAGGAGTGTGAACAGGGCAAAGAAAACCCCAGGATCTACAAGATCACAATAAAACAGTCAGAATGTGAAGACTACTATATTTTGGGACTGCATCATCACAAGTGGAGTTTGATGGGTACAAAGTTAGGAACCTACTCAGGAAGCAGCTTTCTCACAGTTGTTGTACGAAGTCCAGCAAAAGAAGCACCACGATGAACCGCCCGGAAAAATGAAAGGAAACGGAGAAAGTTCAATCTCTCGGCCTGAACAGTGTAACCAGCTCTCTGGTAAAGAATTGAGAATATATATTAGTACTGTTCTATAAACTACATCATACTCAATGGAGATTAGATACATAAGATTAAAGCTTCCCAAGCAAGTGATCAGCTCAAGTGATAACCTGCTGTAAATCTAAACCAGACTGTGTATTCATCCTTCCTGTCTTCAGCAATGTCTCAATTGACGTACCAACACTCCTCGGAGGATTTTTGTTAAAAAGCTTCTTGACATCAGCAACTGCATTCAATTAAGGAGTCATCACCAAGCACATTACATTGCATTAACAAAATATTAGTGGAAGAGAACAAGCAAATATTCCAAGCAGGAAATAAATCTGGATATAACAAAAAATGAGTTTCATATAGTTTCAATTTTCAAGGAATGCAGAAAAATGAGAACATTGAAAAGGGAAAACAATAAAAAATACAAAATAAAAAATAAAAACTTACGGCTTTCAAAGGAAAATTTCGATTTTGAGCTCGTGTTATGCAACTCATCCTTAAGAAGACTTTTGCACTTCCGGAGCCATTCTTCAAGTTTTTCCTAGACAATCAATGCATGTGACATCAGTTAACTCATGGTTATGCAAAACAGAATAGTAAATTTTCAGAAACATTTGATAGTGACAAAATCACATGCTCTTATATAGTGAGCCTCGACATAAATGTTTCTACCATATGGGAAACCAATTATATACCTTGAGGTAAACCGTTATAAGGTGACCTGGGACTAAAATTTCCTGATTTTGCAAAGAATCCGGATTGTCAGGTAAGGAAGTCTGATCCACCAAAGAATAGAGCTTCTGGATCAAGAAGCTGCGAATCCAAAAAGACATTGTTGACCACAACCACACCAAAAAACACTCAAACGGGAGAGCCATCAAGGAGAGGCAAAAGTAAAAAATTACATAAGCAAATTGAACTTGTCGTGATCATTGTCAAGATGAACAAATATATAATCCCTGAGCACAGCTTCAGCAACCTATATATAGAAACATGAAAAGGGAAAAAAGTAATTAGCAACGAATTAATGTCATCAGTTGTACAAATTTTTTTACAAAACTAGATCTAATCACGATCCAAGAGTCTCAAAAACGTTAGTTATTTTTGTTTAGAAAGCTTACTAGTGTAAATGAAAACAAATGCAAAGAAACCTTTTTGGCAAAAAAAAAAAACTCTATTGTAGCAATGAACCAATTAAGGAGGTTAAAATTTGATCAAGTAAACTTACAGTAGGATAGCTTTCTTTTTCTAGCCCATCAAGAACAGGTTGAAAATGCTCTCCTGTTGGTTTTAGAAGTAAAATATTAGCTTCTTAGTTTTGAGATATACGTACATAAATACTGAGACAGTTAGATCACCTAGGTGCTTCCGGCACTGTTCCCGGGTAAAAAGACCCATGTCTCGCACTTCATCAAGAATAACTTTGGCTCTCTCACGAACAAGTTGGGTTCCAATAGCTCCATCGCCTCTTCCATAATTCTCATTGTAGCAACAGTTCAGGCTTTTATATACTTCCTCATCGTTGGTTTTAGTGAGAGCCTAGGAACATATGAGGACAGATAGGAAAAAATAGAGGGTTGAGAGATAATTTAAAAAATAAGACAAAATTCACTAACACAAAATACATGCATCCAGAACCATTAAATGTACGTATAAAACGAAACACTTCGCCTTAAATAAAGTTCTGTTCTCATGATTTAGGAGAATGATACAACAGAGTCACTAATACCTTGAGAACAAAACCGACAGGAAGCAAATATTCCCTTCCACCTATCCTGTGTCCATTAGAATTAAGTTTAACGTGTAGCTCAAATTGTAGGTAATGTCTTCCATATTCCACATGTCAAGTTAATACTCACCAAAATCCAACTCTGGCACTTCCATTGCGAAGATAATACAGCTTAACAGTGACAGATGACTGATCGTCCCTAACACACCTATGAATCAAGAAGACAAACCCGCATGAGGAACTCCTTATAATATATCACTACTTTGGGTGAAGACTGGCATTATTATATGCAACATCGAAACAAAGAGATAAACTTCACATACCTAATGGCAACTGCCTTGTCACTATATCCTTCCCGACGATCACGGAATGAGTTCCGGATCATACTTGTTGGCTATTATAAGAGATTCTTAGTCAGTTAAATTATGAGAGACATGATACTAGGAACTTCATGGGAATACACTACACCCATATACTTTATGAGCAAAATACTATACTCATAAACTTAGGCAGTTAAAAGCCGAGGTAGCTTACATGGTTTCGCTTAGGTGCAATAACACATCGGAACACTCTCTCGATCCCATTCAAAACAAAGTACCTATTTCAAGGAAAACTAAATTATTATCACAATTGACATATAGAAGGAAAGATATATCAAGAGCAGCATGAATTCATATGCACACGGGACATTCTTAATCCCACCCCAGTTTCCATTGCCATAAACATAGCTGTCATGCTTTACAGATATATACTTAATAAGAGAAAATCCATAGACATTTAAACCACAAGCCTCGCAGTGGCTTTATTAGAATGCATGAGAGGTGTAAGAACGTTTACCCTCCCATTTCAGAAGTTGACTCTTTGCACTTTAAAAGTTTCCGACAATCGGCACCCCTTAAGCTGCAAAGCTTTGACTGCAATAAAGTACGGAGATCAATTTCCATTAGCTCATAAATAAAGACTTGTACTCATAAGCAAAGCAAAGCAAAGAAGAGAAAATCGTGTAATTAAGAAAAATCATTAAGCTACGCTTTGTTCCATTCCATTATCAGTTATAAGAACCAAATATACAAATTAAAGCATTCAGCCAGAGAATTGACTCTCGCTTTGGTCTCTATATCTTCAGGAATGGAGAAATAGATTAAAAATATATATATAAAAGCAAAAACCAAAGAAAGAGATCACCAACCATCAGCATAATCGGAAATTGGCCAAAATCAAATTTGTCTCTCACAACAACTCCCTCATTATACTTAAAGCAAACATCAGCCATAAATGTTCCTGTGTACGAAATCTTCGCCTGCCTACACTGTTATTCAAGAAGCCAAAGAAACAAAAAGGTATTAACAATTTAACACCACCAGAAATATAAACCTTTATATAAGTCACAAACAAGTTCAAAACAAAAACTTCACCTCAAAGGGAAACAAAGGCTCTTTCCTTGATGTTGAACTGAAACTCTCCTTCTGAGGAGCAAATACTACAGGATTCTCTAACCAAAGTATTATACTTGTCAAGGAATCACACAGAACACACAAAATTCAACATTATATAAGCACAAACCAAGATAACCAAAGTATCATACTTGTCAAGAAATCATACAGAACACACAAAATTCAACATTATTACAAGTACAAACTAAGATAACACAAAATTCAACATTATATAAGCATCATGTTAAGAACGAACAATATCTAAATCAAATAAAAAAGGATATTGCTCAAGTTGTTGTCGGAGTCTGAATCGTAGACAGTAACGGGTTTGATTCGATTGAACATAACTTCGAGACCTTTGTCTGTCATGTAATCGAAAGACTCTATATGATGCGTGACGAGATTGTGAAGCTCCTTGAAGTCTTCAATATTAGGAACCGTCGAGTCTTTCGCGTTCACAACCATGGTTATTAGGATTTGCTCCTGAGGTTCAGGAAGCTGGAATTAGGGTTTCTCCGTCGCAAGAATGAACTCAACACAACGGAAACTTGGGAATTGAAACTCGAAGAAGCTTGTGATGAAGGAGAAGATGAGAAGTTTGAGACCAAGGCGGCGCGAGAACACAGGCGAAGGGTTTTAGGCGAGTACATTGAGTTTTTGGGTTTAACTGGTGTCACAAAATTCAAGTTTATTGCAGATTATACTCTTTATCTTTTAAAATGTTATTTTTTGAACCCCTAACTTTTAAACAATTTAATGTAATTCGATCAATTAGGAAAGAAGTGAATTTGTAGCCTCTTTGGCGAATTTACGACTTTAATTTTTCTAATCCTTGTTGTTTAAGTTCGAACAAATAAAAATATTTGAAACCAACTGTTTTCTCGAAACTCTTTTTAAAAAAACTAGCATTTCAAATTATTAACCAATAACTTTTTAAAACATATTGAATTTGATGTGCTATTAAAGCTAGTTAAAGTAAAACCTTTGTGTGTTGATCATGATATATTAGATGGATGTAATTGTTGATTTGTAGAATATAAGGTTTAAAGTACATATTGGTCAAAATAGATATTTGGGATCGGTTTAATTTGTTGACGCCGTTGTTTGTTTGTTGGATTATGGATGAGTGTGATTAGGCACGGTTTGACTACTATAGAACAAAATTGGTTATAACTTTCAATTTGGGGCTTTCATTTGGCTTCCAGTTTGGATTATGCATTCATGAGGCAACCATAATGTTTGGATGACCCTTAAGATGACAACAATAGTTTTTTTTCTCTCTAAAGTTTTCCCATGTAAACACAGTCACACACTAGAAATATGAATGTGACTAAGTTGGTGGGTTGTATTTAATTACAAATTTACAATAGAAGAGGGTAAGTGTAGTTGTGGACTTGGTAAAGAAGTGATATGAGACTCGATATTGGTAAATGTAGTTATGGACTTGGTAAAGAAGTGATGATATATAAATGTTCTCTTATGAATATATGATCCAAAGTTATTATATCAATATTAACTCTTAACAAAATTCCAACAATTTTTATCTTATAGTCCAAATGCTAACACATGATCCGTAGCTATCCTAAAATACAAAAGCAATAAACATAATGATATACAGTATACGCATCCAAACCATTTAAATGCAATAAGACCAGTCCTTGTACTTTGCAATGTCTCACACTACATGCAAGTCAGTCTAAGATCTTGGACATAATGAATGTGTTTCAAAACCAAGATCGTACATGTCATGAATTTGAGATTTTGGGTCATGCCCTTAGATCTCTGTAGGGATATATCGATGGGCATTCAGTGTTTTTGTATGTGAGACTTCTCTGTGATCTAGATGTTCACCAACGTAAACTCGAGTACCTAACCTAAGCTTCGGTTCGGTGTGTCAAAACATCATAATTCCTTATTCGACCTTATGATGTACTGATTCCAATTTAAAAGATTCTTTTCTTGGACTTCCAACTTCTAAGAGTGTAGGATGATATGATGATGACAACGTACCCATCAATCATCTTATCCAACTGGGTGATGTATATTTTGAACATTCAAGTGGTCGGAACTATCAAAACATCATTATTTATTACTCTGATTGCATTTCTTTTAAATGATGCATATGATTTCCCCCAACAGTGTAACGTGGTGATATAATAGTTAGAAGCTAGCCATCGAGACCACCTTCTTCTTCAATAGCAAGCAAGTCACAGCACTAACCTTCCTTTAGTACTCAGCAATTAGCACTACATGGCCTTCACATCAACACAAAAATTGCAAATTAGTAGTAAATGGCTTATGTCAGCAATGCATTGCAACTAAAGGCGTTTTGTCAACACTATCGGAGAATTTGTCACTAAATGAGAGTAAATGGGTCTTTTGCAAATTACCAAAGATCATTTCCATAGTTTTCTTTACAATTCTTTACAATGGCAAAAACGTACCAACAAAGTATTGATGAAAAATGAAAATGTAACACCTTATTCTTCAATAACATGCTTATCCAACAAAAATAAATCTTTATTTTATGAATGGTAAAATAAAGCTCGTGTAACACCACTTAAAAATCTATGAGTAAAACTCTTATAATAATAATAAATTCCACTTGAAATTCTCCTAAATGCAACTTTAACCTTAAGAATTTAAAACACAGAAAGAAACATAATGATGGAATTAGAAAGAACATGCATCATCAAGATATAAACATTAAGCAATATATTAAAACTAAAACGAAACCAAGTGGGAGAAATAATACTATATGGTATTGCTTTAAGCTCAAAACAATATGGGCATCGAACCGTTTCCTTTGAAACTAATACTGTCCAAATCATGACACTAAGTTAAACCAACACACGATTCATATTATTGTCACAACGGTCATTGCAGCCAAATGTCTACTTTTGTTTTTAACTCACCAAATATTCTTACAACTTTTGTTCTTTGTGGCTGGATGACCAGAATCCGAATCCGCATGGCAAACATAAATTACAGCTCTCAGTTCTTTTTTTTTTATATGGTAGAAAGAAAAGGAAAAAACGTAATAATAATAATAGTTACAGCTCAATGGGTGTAGTAGAGGGAGACAAGAATGATGAGTTTTGGTTTGGAAATAAGTATATTCATTTGGGAAGTATGGGGTTGGGACAAGAGACCCATAGAGAAGAGAGAGTGTCGTCTAAAAACAAAGAGAGAAGTTGTCAAAGGAGACTTTTGGGTGGAAGGGCCACAAAACACACACCAAAAACCAAAAGAGATATATAAAAAAAAAGAAAATAGAAAAATAGAAAAAGGGCTTTTCACGCGTGCTAAGGGAGCATCCTACGGTCACCATCATGGCCGCATTAAACGGAAACCATTGAGAATTGTTTCATCGGACGGCTCACACTAACCGTGTTTGACTCTCTTCTGTCCTCACGCGTGCTCCCTCTCTCTCCATTACGACATTATTTTTATTTTTTAATTTCTTTTATCAAATACTACTAATCTCTTTTAATATTTGTATTGTTTTACCAACTTATTGCATGCTTTATAATTCCAAAAAAAACCCCATTGACATAGTGATTTACATGAGTTTTACACTGTAATCATAGTGTGTATTCCATCATTACATTATTTCTCTAATTTGTATTATGGTTTGTCTATAACTAAAGAATTATTAGAGGGTTATTTTTTTGGATTTTAAATAGTAGTAACCACTAAGGCTATGAATGTTTGAACTTTTATAGTGGTTTTTAGATTATAGATTTTGGTTTTTAATTTTTTAGTTTGATTTTTGTTTTTGGATTTTGCAAATAGATAAATAAAATCAGAAAACATATATAAAATCCCGTAACATTTTTTAAAACTTATAAAGTCGGGGTTTTTTTTTTATTTCATTAAGAAAATTGTATTTAAAAACCTCAAAATCTAGATTTTTTTTTAAAGTTATATATAATTGTAATGAGATACTTAAATGGTTTTTAAGAGAAAAAAAAAACAGGAGCTAGAAACTAATGTGTTGTCATCTACTCCAAGAGAGGAGTGGTGTTTAAGGAAAAACAATGTTTTAATTACTCGTAAAAAGATGAATTTTGTCGAAGATCTTCTTTATCTATCTTGGATGAATCAAAAAAAATCAGAGAGAGTGCAAAATTTGGTTTGACAACTCCAAAACATCCCCACTAAAAAGTTTAACATCTTTTTTGCTCCACATTAAAAAAACACAAACACCTACAAGTAAATAATAATAGATTGATTCACGCACGAAAAGCGTGAATTAAATTTTATAAAAAATAAAAATGCAAAGTATAAGTGAGTGAGAGACTAGTGTGAGGAGTAGTGAGTGATTAAACCAAACAAAAACAAACAAACCGCACCAGAAAAAGAAAGCCACGCTCTCTGTCACTTCCTCCTTCTTATTTCTCCTCTCTCTCTCCTTTCTTTTTTGCCACACACACACACATATCATTCTCTTCCCCTATTAGGCCCGGTCAATTATGATTAGGATATTTAATCTAGGATATTTAATCTCTAACATTAAACCTAATCTCCCCTCTATAGATCTTCTTCTTCTTCTTCTTCTCCCCTTGCACATAGAAAATACAACAACAACAACCCTTCTCCTCTAATTTTTTGATCTGAACCTTTTCGAAAGCTTAAGTTTTTTCCCTACCCTTCATCGATTCATTTCATACTTAAAAAGGGTTCTACAGGTACGCTGTTTTGTTCTTCTTCTTCTTTGTTATACCGCCGCAATTTCTGACTTTTATCTTTTTAATACTTTGATGGTAACTTTTCTTCGTTTGATCACTAATCTATATAAGTTAATTTTTATGGTTTGTTTCCTCAGATCATTGCTACAAATTTGATTTTTTTTCCAATTGAATGTTCTGTTCTGTTCTGTCTTTGTTTGTGTTATTCTGAATTAAACTATTCATGATCGATCTTTTCCTTTAACGAGTCCAACTCTTTTGTTGAGGTTTCTGTTTCGTCTATGTGTTCTGTTTTCTCAAAAGAGTTGTTTTATGATTTTTGCTTTGTGATCACTATGGTATCGAGAAAACATTTTATCGTGTATCCGATGTTTAATGTCTTTAGTCATGCTTCTGTGTTTCTGTTTATTGTCGGTAGATGCATAAAGGTCTATTCTTTTTAATTTCTGAATCATGTATTAGACATTTCCCATGTTTTATTAGTTTCTCTGTTTTGTCTTCCAACTGATATTTTTGTTTTGTTTTTTTGATTCCACCTCGAAGTTAGTGCCTTTCAACTTCATTCACTCAAGTATAGTATAGCCTTGGGCCTAATTTTTTGTTTGTTTGTGCAGTTGTGAGAAGAGGAACGGGTTATTAGATACACTTAAAAACTGAAGTTTAATAGTGAAGAACCAAAGATGCCCTGGACAGCCTTCTTCATGTTTTTCAACAGGACTTGCACTCGTCTGGTTGTCTTTTTCCTCGTTATTCTGTAAATTTGATACTGTCAGGTGAGGAGCTTCTTCTGTAATTACATTCCATATCTTGCATTGGTTTTTTGGTGCCATGTGGAAACAAATGTAACAATTGGTGTCCTTTTCTTGATTTTGCAGGTGTTGTTTCCGGAATTCGGAATAGCTCATTGTTGTTGTTGCTTATTTTACTCTGGTTAGTGTGAGAATGTGCATTGTTGTAATCAAGAAGGGAAACCGATCATTGAAGGAAATAGGAACTTTTATGATGACTACATGTTTCATTGCTAATTACCAATCCGTTCAAGTTTGCCAGGTACATTTGCCTCTCCTCTATTTCCTAAATCTTTCAACGCTTAGGGAACACCGCTTTATGTTATTTGAAAGAGCTATATCCTCTTGATGGTATCTGGATAGTCTTATTATAGATGTTTATTCCACATGTTATTCTTATTTTGTTAGAGCATAAACTATAGTGTGTCTTATATTCAACCTTTCTTATAAAATCATTGCAGGCTGAATATTTCAGACAGTTGCTTAAGCCTGTAACGTAGTCTGGCGTCTGGAGTTTCCGGAAATTGGGGTTTTTGTTCGGCTATCTACTTTTGATTTCGAAAGAATTATTGTGAGGTATTAAGAGTTTGGTTTTCTGAAAGAGCTGTCTGTGGGGGAGCTTCTGGTGTGGGGTAAGGGCTCTGGTGGAAATTCGTGATATCTTTAGTATGATGGCCATAACTTGAGATAGCATTTGGTTCAACAGTCAACTTAGTGTAGTAGTAATAGGGCAGCTGGACAAAGGCGAATCATCGGTAGTAGAAAATCTAAGCAGCTTGCAGTTTGAGGTGTACAACTTGTTTTTTCTCTTTGTGTTTCACTTTTACGAGGTTCTCTGATGCAGAACAATCAGTTTCCTCACTTCTCAGATGAAGTGGGCGACAGAAATATGCACAACCCGTATGCATCAGGGTCATCCTTTGATGCTTTGTTCCCACCATGCGCAAAGCTGCCATACCATGGTGTTGAACTTCAACCGTCTGCGGTCTGTCCAAAGAATTTTGTCATCTTCGACCAAACATATGACCGCAGCCAAGTGATGTACCATCCTGAGCTGACTCATAAGCTCATGAATACCCCATCTTTGAACGCATTAGCTTCGACCTTTCAGAACGAGTATGTAGGCTCAACATATCAGAACGAGTATGTAGGTTCGGCATATCAGAACGAGTATGCTGGGGGAAGTTATGGTAACTATGACCAAGAAGTTTCCACCTCTCATCAAGAGGATCCAAATGAGATTGATGCTCTCTTGAGTGCAGATGAAGATTATGGAGAAGATGATAATGAAGGTGATGAGGATGGTGGTGATTCAGAAGAGGTCAGCACGGGTCGTAACTCGTACAGGGATTATGGAAATAGTTCATCAGCTGAATCTTGCTGTTCCAGCTATGGGTATAACAACAACAACAACAACAACAACAACTCAAGGAAGCAGAGTTTATCGGGTAGCGCTAGTAGTACCAACGATGGGAAAAAAGGACGGAAAAAGATGAAGAAAATGATGGGAGTGTTGAGAAGAATTGTCCCGGGAGGAGAACAGATGAATACAGCTTGCGTTCTTGATGAAGCTGTTCAGTACCTCAAGTCACTTAAAATTGAAGCTCAGAAACTCGGCGTTGGACATTTCTCAAACCAATCTTGAATGCTACCGATATCCGTTCTTCCACTGCATATTGTTTCTTGGGAGATATGAATCTGTCCAGCGCTATCTGGACCTCTCTCTCTCTTTATTCCTCCCCCTCTCCTCTCTTCCCTTTGCAGGATAGGATCTACTTTACGTTTGAATCTCTCTCTCTCTTTACATTTTCCGTATTGTGTGTTATTGCTTCCATTTGAAGTACTTGTGGATTGGATTTGAGCTTTTTTTGTACTGTTTCAACTTTTAATGTAATCATTTATGACTATGTGTCTATGAACTATTACTGTTACTCTGTTAGTTATTTGCTTTGTATCATTGTATGGTATGTATTTGCCTCTTGTTTTAAGCATTTGGTCTTCTGATAAAGAATTAAGAATTGTAAACGTTGTATAAAGGCCATCACTTTAAAAACAGAACTCACGTTTTGTACCATAAACCGGGTTTTATAACTACAACAATAATCTTCGATTCCTTTCATCTTCATCAGTCAATCCCTAACACTCTTTTACTTCAATCAATCCCTAAAAAAGCTTTGAACTTCAAAGAGATGAACGATGGATGATTAAGAGTTTTGGAGATAAATCGAGGTTCGGTTTTGATTTCTTTGGATTTGGATTCGTGTAGCTTTTCTTCTCTGTTGTGAACCATGCTTTAAGCTTTATATTGTGATCTGTGATTCTGAGATCGAACCATGCTTTAAGCTTTAAAGTTTGATGCATTGCTATGTTCTAAGTGATGAATTGAGACTACCCTGGTTCTCAAATCTCGATTCTTTCGATTTAGTTGGAGAAATCGAGAAAATGGCGTCTCCGTCGTCGTCATTTTGGAGCATAGCTTCTCGACAAGCCCTGAACAGCGGTTTGTTTCTTACGAAACTCTACTGCTTCCTTCATGTAACCACCAACAATCTTGGATTCATGGCTTATGTGAGTCCACCAAAGCTTCCTTCTTTTTTCGTTAATCTAACTCATCTCGGTGTTAATTTCGTTAAAGATCTTCTCTTTTTGAGCAGGCTTATGGTCCGAGCATGATTCCGACGCTTCATCCTTCGGGGAATGTCTTAATAGCAGAGCGAGTCTCGAAGCGGTATCAGAAACCAAGTCGAGGAGATATAGTTGTAATACGATCTCCAGAAAACCCTAATAAGACTCCAATCAAAAGAGTTATTGGTATTGAAGGAGATTGTATAAGCTTTGTGGTTGATCCTGTGAAGAGCGATAAATCTCAAACCATTGTGGTATGTTTTGTTATTTAACCTTTCTTGTTTACTTCACTTCACTTTGTTCTTGCTTATGGATCAGATATGAATGTTCTATTGAGAGTAGTAGTACTGAGTTTGAAGAAATTGGATACATTGTTGGGAAATTGAGTGATCAGAGAGTTAGAACAAGTTGTTTCTTTTTCACTAGCGTTGGTGTTTATCAGTATTGACCTCAGTTTTAGCTGTTGCAGTTCATGGAAACTTTTAATTCGTTAGCACACTGTTAATGTTATTGGTTGTTGGCAAATAGAGATGTTAGTTTGTTTGAATCCATAGAGAATTATGGCGAATTGATCTTTGGATGGACGTTCTTTTGGTTTTAGGTTCCTAAAGGACATGTCTTCGTTCAAGGTGACTATACTCATAACTCAAGAGACTCAAGAACCTTTGGTCCTGTACCTTACGGTCTTATTCAAGGCAGAGTGCTTTGGAGGGTATAAGCTTTTTTTTCTTTAACATTATAACTTTTAATCGATACAAATTTTTGAGCAGGCTTATGGTTTTTCAAATGCGTTATTTGCATTTGTTTTGGCTAATCTTTGGTATGTAAAATTATGTAGGTTTGGCCATTTCAAGATTTTGGACCGCTTGGACCAACCCCTAGTTAGCACTTGAGTTAGCTTTGGTGCCTTGGTCCTCATAGGCTGAGAACCCACAGGCGGTTGCAGACTCTTTTTTTTTAATACTAATTCTTAGTTATTTCAGCTTGTTTATCAATTATCAGAGAAAGAAACTTACTTTGTGTATTAATAAAGAGCAGAAAGTATTACTCTAACCTCTGTTTCTTATTTGTGTGAAATTGTAGAATGACTGTTTTATGTAAAATGAGATATGCTATATGCTATAAGAAGATGTAGTTAGATTTTTATTTATGACGTCATGTCACATTTTAACAAATTGATAAAAATAGCAATGTTGAATTATTGCACCATTCTTTGTACGTTAGTAGATTTTAATCCGTAGTACGCCACGGGACAAACATTTAATTTTTATTTCATATTTTCTAACATTTCCATATTTTACTGGAGTCTATTTAATAATTCTTAAGATTATATAATATCAATTTTTCCTAAATCATTTTGATTATACATGTCCTATATTGTTGTTGTTGAAATAGTAAAATGAAGATTTTTATCCGTATTAAAGTATGAGATTAATGATTTTTTTTTATTAATATCAATTTAAATCCGTCTCGTCTTATAACTCGTCCGGTCATACAATCCATTATAAACATATTACAACTCTTTATGTCATATAATTGTCGAAAAATTAAACATGTTTAAATTATAGCAAGATCAATAATACTTCAGTTTAATTTTGAAGTAGAAATTAAACTATATAACAAGGTCAAAAACATTGTCTACCCGATATGGGACGTAAGCATATGAAAAAAAAAATTTGTAATATACATTCGTTTAAAAAAATTCAAATTGCAATATACGTGAAAAAGGTTTTGTAATTTTATTATACATATGTTCCATGTAATAAAATAAATTTTAAAAAAACAAATAAGATCGTATAAATATATTGAACAAATACTTGAGAAAAATAAATTGAAAAAATAAGAAAATAATATTTTGTATTTATTATGAAGAGATTGAGAGATTTTAGGAATTTTTTTAAATGTGATTACTTTCATAGTTTTAAGTTAAATAAATAATTAATGTCAAAGGCTTGCCATTGTTAATTAGTTTAAACCCAAAGGGTTTTTTCAAAATGTACTGCAAAAATGTTAATATAACAATTCATTCTTTTTATATACAGCTTTTTTAGTTACATTTAAGGGAAATTCTCTTAAATACTATGAAATAGGTATTTTTTTCAAAAATACCATTACAAGTTTATTTTCTAAAAATAACACTAAAATACAATTTTTCCAAAAATATCACAAACCTAAAACTAATATTTTTACATTCAAAATTAATTTTTAAATCCTAAACACTAAACCCTACCCCTAAAAACTATACCCTAAATATAAATAGTTAACCCAAACATTAGAAAAAAAATTATACACCTTCAAAAATCAACTTTTTACGTTTAGGGTATTTTTGGGAAACTAAAACATTTGTGGTATTTTTGGAAATAAAAACAAATTGTAGTATTTTTGGAAAAAACTAAATTGATGGTATCTAAGGAAATTTTTCTACATATATTAGATATTTAGATTAAATAAAAACATATACTAAAAATGCTAACATAACATATATTTGATGTTAACATTTTAAAAATAAATAATTGGAAAAATTGATGATAAAATATGGTATTAGGGTATTTATTGGTAACATTCTCTTGATTGACTTCTCATATTGTATATTTGATGACAATTAGTTTTTTTACAATTGTACTTTTACATATGACTGCTGATATTTAATAATAATAAATATAAAACGTAATAGTTGACGATTATTTTTACTTTGAACACACTATGATAATTTTAATTAATTTTATCATATTGTGTTCAAAGTTCAAAAAAATTTCTTTTTGGTAAGAGTGTTAAGTTTATTTTATTTTGTGCTAAATCTTGACCACCACGAGTTTAAATTTGCAAAACATTAATATAAGAATTGATGAATTACCAAAAATCTAAAAATTGACTATTTTAATGCAATCTAATCAGCTCACTTTTTTGTGTATATATATAACCAAATCTCGCACTCACAAAACATATTCTTTATTTAAAAAGGAAAAGAAGAAACATATAAAAATACTACTTTAGTTTTTCTATTCATTTTTTTTTTGAGTAATCAAAATTATATTTTGCGATCCAGGAAAATGAGTTCTAAGAAAACAAAAAGAAAGCAAAAGATTCACATACAAAAAATTGAAAGAAACAAAGATAGATTAGTCACTTTGTCGAAGCGTAGAAATAGCATCTACACAAAGCTATGTGAGCTCTCCGTTCTTTGCGGCGCCCAAGTTGCATTTCTTGGTTAGAGCGGCTCTGGAAAGCCATATACATTTGGCAGTACATCCTTCCAAGCTGTTGTGGAGCGGTTTCTCAACGGCCAAGCCTCCTCATCATCGTCTTCTTTACAACAATCGCTCTTTGATGCTCAATACGAAGAGAATGTTCAAGAACTTTGCAGTTTGTACAACAACATGGTGGAGCAAACACGTTTTGAGGAAGCAAAGACAGTAACAACAGCTACGTCTGTGAAGCCGTTGCCAGAAAATGCATGGTGGAAAGTGGATCTGACGGAAGTGGAAGATCAAGAGAAGAAGAAACAATGGTTGGAAAAGTTTGAAAGGCTCTATGAAAATATGTGTGATGAACTTGATGCAAAGAGGCAATAAATAGATGATGTGGAAAATGAAAAATGATCTATTCTTTGTCAATATATGATTTGCTATGTTGTTGTTTTGTCTTTTTTTTTTTAGTTGTATGAATTATTAATGTGTTCTAAAATATCCAATCTAATGGAAAAAAATACTAAAAATCTATGACTTTGTCTAGATTCTTCTTTTATCTAATACTAATAATTATATAACAATGATTTAATAGCGTACGTAATTCTGATAACAAGTTACAGTACTTCAGTTTTCATACTATTATGATCGGATTAAGAGAAAACGTCAAAAAAATCTAAAACTATACATTTTAAAAAATCGAAGATCCATCCATGCATAAGATTGGGAAACCTAAAGGTTATAAGAATAAGAAAATTTGAATTCTTTCAAGTCTCAAGAGTGCCACTAATAAAGATAAATAAGAATATCCAGAATCAAAACCAAGAGATTGAATCATAATACTGCAAGATTCTACCCTCAAAACCTTAGAAAGACAAAACCAGCAACTTTGATCCCTCAAAAAGTATAAGAAGTCAATTACCTGATGATAAAAAAAGAAAGAGAGAGAGAGCTTCTACATGAACAAATTGGGCTTGTTGGCCTTGTAGGTGGTCTTGAGCTTTCTGGAGGGAGGTCTAACCTTCCTGAAGACCAAAGGGAACTTGATCTTGCTGTTGTGAAACTGTTTCGTGCTCTCTCTCTTGCAGAGGTTGGCTGGGACAGTAGCTGTCTTGATGATCTGAATGCATGGGAACCTGACTCTGTGTCTTGATGCCATCTCTGTGTACATTTGCTCCACTGCTCCATTCAAAGTGGTGTCACGGAACTCTTTGTACATGTTATGGTAACCAGTACGACTCTGGTATCTCAGCCAGATTCCGTAGTTCTTGATCTTTGTTGGGCTCTTCTCAAAAATCTGTCAAAACAATTAGTGTGTCTAATGCATCAGACACAACGCAATGAACAAAAATGGTGAAGGGAGAAACTAAAAACCATCACAGCGGCTCGATGCATAACAAAAAACAGAAGAAGAAGACAACTTAACAAACATACAACACCTTAAAAGGATACACTTATAAGCATAGAGAAAGAACTTCGAACTACGCTTTTACACCATCACAGTAAAACATACTTCATATGCTTTCAAGACAATGTTAGATGAATATACAAACACACTCTATGGGATCAGTTGATCAAACAAAACATTATGATAAGTTTGATAACCAATCAAATAGAAACCACAGTGAACACAAAATCAATACAGATCTTAACACAACAATTAACAATATTCAAAAATCAGAGAATAGAGCAAACGAATCAAACCTCGTTGATGGCAAGCATCTGTCCATTACTCTTCTTCACCTTCTTTTGCCTCCTCAAGAAGTACCTGAATCCACCAAACACATACAGAACCAGTCTTCAATCAACGATTCAATAATGACATTAATGAGAATTATGATATCTAAACAAAATTACACTAACCAGAACTTGGACTTAGCAAGAACCTCGTTGGTGGCCCAAAGCTTCATCCTGTAAATCTTAGGATGCTCATCCTTCCCCGTTGGGAGAGCTCTTCCGACAACCTGGTACTGGTGAAGCTGCAATACGAAAATTCCGATCAGTATGCCGAATCTAGAACACCAAATGCACTAATTCGTAAGAACTATAGCCAGAGTTAACGAGTTTTACCCTGAAAACGCCCATTTTCGTCTCCGCCGATGATTGAATTCTCCAAAAGACGCAAACACTCTTCTTGCAGCTTTTATATATATGACCTAATTTTAGAGAATGGAGAATTACAAACCCTAATCTCAAATTTTCGTACCAGATCTTAAAGCCCAATGGGCTTTCACACAACCCATGTCCATATAATACTCCAGTTTATTTTTATTAATCATCAATTTTTACTGAATTCCGATTAAGTCTGGATTTAAAAGATTTGAAACTAGGCAAGTTAAAGTTTGTTAATCGATCAAAAAGAAAATTTTGTAGAGTTAACAAAGAAATGAATATTACATGGGAATTTATATTGTAGCAATCGTCAAAGCAGACCAGAAAATATGTTACATGAAGATTCCACCAAGGGGAATCAACAACATATACATATTTTGATCAATATGTTCATCACAACGTTACAAATTGTTTCCTTCTGTAAATCCCAAAATCATCAAATAATTGGTATATCTACATTTTCGTGTATATACAATGCAGATATATATATGTATACAGGATTGAGTTCTCTTTTGGAGACAGTAGCTTCACCAGATGTTAACATCCCCAGTCATCCCGAGCATGACGGCAATCATATAGACAACGGACTGGAAAATTTAAGGAAGAAAAAATCAGATGTATGAGGCACTATGATGAAACATAGATGAGTGAACAAAGTTGTGGTTCTACTACAATGTAATGAAAGAGACAGACAGAGGAACTCACTGCGATGGAACAGGCAACGTAACCTGCCTTCTCACGGTGATCAACAGATGTCACTAGAATAATAAAAGCACCGAGGTACCAAGGGATCCCACCGAACAAGAAGCCAACGATAAACCTAGAGAAAATCTTTGAAATTAGCAACTAGAACAAGTTTCAAATCATAAGATGTATGCTTTCAGCTTTCTCATGTAAGTGTTAAGCAATAGATTCATATAAGCCAGGGTGCTCTGTATCTCCGTGTCAGTAGGAGTTCATCAAAGTAATCAAGATTAAATGACGAACACATAAAATCTCTATCGAATATTAGCTATCTTGATACTCTCTTGTAAATCTATACATTAGTGGACAAAAGGATCCGTAAAAGAGATATGCAATCACATCAATTAGAGACGGGATCAAAATAAAAAGAACCTGTTATATAATCTAGTGCTAGTTCCACAACCAACTGTGACTTAATACTGTCAAAAACACTTTATATTTGATAGCAGTCTAAAACCTACAGACAATAAACCCAGTTTCCTAACACCATAAACCTAAGCTATTGTGTTTTTGATCTTATACATGGAGATAAACAACCAGAACCAAATGAATTAGACTGGAATTCGAATTGCAAGACTATGTGTAAAGCCTACCAAAATGAAAAAGCAACTAAGTAGGAACTTACAGAAACCATCCCATGCCCAAGCCACAGCAAGGAAGGTCATGCTCTCTCATCATCGGTCTCACCTCAACCACTGTATAATCTGAAACAATGCAATCAATTATACAATACAATCTATGATATTTCATACAAATTCACTTAAATTGAATATATTTATAAGATGTTTCCAAAATGGAGGATAAGGGCATGGAATTTACCAGGAACAACAGGGAATCCTTGAGCATAATTCACAAAACCACCACCAGGAGGACCTAATCAATTTCAATCACGAAACGATCACATCAACAACAAAACCCTAAAAAGAAAAAGCATACAGAAATGATCCAAAATCAAACGAGAGAGATTTTAAAAAACCATGGAGATTCTGATAAGCATGTCCTGGAAACGTAGCGATCTGATGCTGTGGTTTCTGTACCGGAGGTAGAAATTGCGGTGGCGGAGCCGGAGTAGGGTAATTAGCAACGCCTTGAAACGTTCCGTAATAGTATTGATGCTGTTGCTGATTCACGGTGGAGTCTCTAGGTTTCGCTGCCTCTTCGTCCATGATACAGATCAGGTTAATATTAAATTCGCTTCTACACCGGTGTGACGCAGAGAATAGAGAATTAACTTAGCTCCTCCGCTGCGTTTTCCGATGGCTAACGGCGAATTTATCGGCGATGGAAAGACGAATAGAAAGGAGACTTGACAAAGAAACGAGGGAAAGAGAGTCAAACGTGAGCCAGTTCTTAAACCCGGGTCACCCCAAATTCGAATTTTCTCAATATGGGCTTACTAAAAAGCCTACTAAAAAGCCTACTAACACTTGATTTCTTCTGACCAAACAAGTATTTTTCTGGTTGTTAAGTTTCAACTTATAGCCAGGTAAGTTGTAAGATGATCTCTGAAATATGTGGAAGAATGCTCAAAATTATTTGTTTCTTGGAATCATTCTTAATCCAGTCTATTCTCATTGTAAGCTGGTATTAAATATCATTAGTTGTCGATAAATACCCCAATGGAATACAAGAGCAGAACGTTTCATATACAAGAGCCGGTTTCACTTTCATTAACATCAGTTTGCAGAAGAACTAAAAGCACTTTAAAATTTTGTGACACAAAGATTCACTATTAACATGAAGATGCAACTTCGGACGATTCCTCTATTAAAAATAGTTCATAGCACCTAATGAACAAAAATCACTAGCTGATCTTCGACTTATAAACTCCAATCTAATCAATCACACACTCAGCAACCACTAAGTTGCAGTAAGATCATTCATGTATTATGCTAATAAAAACACCCAAACAACCAAACCTGAACCTCAAAACAAAGAGAAACATTATTGGAGTGAAAGGAGATTTTTTAATCAAAAACAAAAAGAAATAGAAGATGATTGAATCAGAATTAAGCTGAATTGCAAAGTCATTCAGAGTGAGTATCCGGAAGATTCTGGCATAGCAAAAACGTTAGTTAAAGCTGCACCAAGAAACATTCCATGGATAAACAAACTGGTCTTAAGTACCTGCTATATCTCCTCATCTTCATCATCTACTATTCCCAAAATCAAAAACAAACCCCAACTCTAATCTCTATTACTCTTAACTCATAGATACAAAATCTGATATAACATAGAAGCAAAGAAATTTTGATCAGCTTCAGTACCTACTCATGAAACATCCGCTAATAATTCCAGATAAACTATTAAGATCTAAGAATCGGAGACGACGACGACGGCGGCCGAGAAAGAAGCAATAGAAGTCTTCTTCAGATTTCAGTACTTAAGGAGACTTTCAAAGCAACGATGTCGTTTAAAGTGAACAAATTTACAAAACCTATTATTCGCGTACCAAACCAAACCGAAATATGTGTAAATCAGGTTCGGTTTTGAATTGATGCTGGTAAATAATTTTCTAAAAATTTGTATTAGATTATGAATTTATCTATCACAATACTCAAAAGATTATCAATATCTCGTTATTTGAATATGCTTTTTCATTAAAACGATAAATACCATCGAAATCGCTTTAACCTTAATTGATAAACCATACAGAATTCTTGGTCTGCAATAACATTTTCTTGGTACACTAGAATAAAACAGCTAAACCTTGAACTTGATTGACTCTACTTAAAACAAACCGATCACCAGAAGAACCAAAACCGAAAGACACAATCCGAATCCAGCTCCATTGATCTTCGACCCGGCGGAGAACCAAACTCTAACGTCATCAACCACAGGTCCACACAAGGAGCTCATATCATCAGTCCTCGTGTTGTAATAAACACTGTAGAACGCCACTCTGGTTCGATCAGCCTTAGCAGTGAAATTCAAACCAACCTTTACGAAACTCGAGTTCGCTTGCGCCATGTAATGAAAGTTCTGCGCCTGATCGCCTGCGAACGCCATTATAGCCAACGGCTCCTTGCATTTATCACCAGCGTGGCCGAGAGAGAATGACAATAAGTAAGGCTTATCCGCTTTCGTCTCGACCATTTGTGAAATAATGCCTTCTTTACCCGAGAGAAGCTCGACAGCTCTTTTACCACCTGGAACAGAGAAGTGATCCGAGTCAACAAACCGGACCGCTCGGTTCGATTCAACAGTCCAACCCGGAAGAGAAGATATTTCTTCGTCGAGGTTTGTCGGAAGCAGGACACCAAGAGACGTGTTCCTGAACATCCATGGACCTTCTTCGAAATCTCCATTAATCACAGCGTTATCTGCAAAATGTCATAAAAACACAGAGTTAGATTTATAATAATTAGAAGTTTGGGGTCAAAAATGAAGAAATAAATAAATGCAGGGTTACCTTTAGGTTTATCAGGAGAGAAGAGCTTCTTAATGGCAATATCATCGATGATAGGACCACAAGTCGGGTCATCTTCCATACCAGGATTCTTAAAAACCAAACGAACATGATCCTCCTCAGCTTCAAACGCCCACGCGTAAGGATCCCAACCCTGAACGCTATAAAGCGTTTGCAAATCCACGTTCCGAGACGCGACCATATCATCAGCGTCCGCGTTCACAGACGCTACCGACACATTAATCGACTCGAGTTGCGCGCACGTGCGGGCAGCGCTGAACGTGACCGAGTAAACCAAACCTTTCTCAACCGTTAGATCTTGGCTGATCTCCGCGTCGTTCCCTAATCTAACGGCGTGGCGGCCTTGTGGTACGATTAGGATCATCCCGCCTTGTTTTTGACCGGAACTAATTAGCTCAACCGTCCCGTTTGATTTCCAGCTTGGGATCATGGATGCTCCGTCGGTTACTCCGTCGTCTGGGAACCCATTTGACGGTGATGTTTCGAAGTCGCCGTTTATCACCAAACCTATTAGGTTATACAATTAATTATTAACAAAAGTTTACATTGGATAGACAAAAATCTAAATGATCACGTTAGCAAGCTGTGTGAAAAGGAGACATTTATTTGTCTTTTCTCGAAACATATAGTAGTTTGATTCGACAAAGCACTTTAAATTTTACATGATCGTATCGTAACATAATAAACTCTAATATGGCCCTAGTAGGACCATAAAAGTTTGAAGAGACTTTTTTGACCATTACTTGAAAAAGAGTTTTGGTTATTTCTAGTTGTACTACACTCTACAGTCACAGTTTTACACCTTGTAATATGGGGGAAGTACTAGAGAGACAATTGTATTTTGCGGTGGAAAGAAATAAAGAAAAAGAAAGCGTGTTGAAAAACTCAAGAAGTTTTCAGACACTTGGATGTCGTTTTACTGAGGACTCTTTGTCGTTTTCATATAATATTCCGACGGTACTACCCAAATTTGGCGGGGACCCTTCTATTATATTTTTCACGGATCTAGAGATATCAAAATTTACAAAAGTAAAGTTGCTAATGTGAATTAGAACAAACATGTTTGTTTAAACTAAAAATGTAGTTGTGTTGTAACTTGTAAGGTGAAGCTGAAGGGCTTCACTTTCTAATATTGTCGCCGCCGAAAGCACGAATAAGATACATTATAATTAATTGACAAATACACCCCAGAAACTTACATTTTTTCTATTGTGACGGATTAAATTGAAATTGACAAGTTTTCCCCTGAATATGAGAGAACCTTTAGCTAGATAAATAATATTACTGATTTAATAATCTTCTAGATAGAGAATGAAACACGTTTACAGCTTATAAAATACACAATAAGTGACTACTATTTGACTCCTAATCCTAAATTTGTAAAGAAGCTAAGCAACAGAACAGTAGAGTAAAATTAGGGGAAAACCCTTAACACCTAAACTCTCTAAATCCAGACAAATGGTATAATGTTTTGTTTATCCAAAATGAATATTATGAAAGTAATCTCTTTTGGTTCTCTGTTCTATGAACAGCGGATTCAAGAAAATCAAATCTTGATTGGCACAAGATTATTAGATGGCATCTAAGAAAAACCCATCAGACAAAATACCAAAAAGAAAAAAGGGTCAGTGGGAAAGCGTACCATCAGCGACCGGCGGAGCCTTGTCGTCGGCGATGGCGACGGTGACTAAGACGGCGATGGAGAGACTAAACAGAAACATGAAAATGGAACCCCATCTGCACCCAGCAAAGGAGTTCAGAGCCATTATCTCTCTCTTTTGCTTCTTCTTCCTCTAATGCTCTCCTCTTCTCTCTCTCTCACTGTAAGTATGAAATGTGAAAGAAGTGTTTTCTGTATGTTCTTTTCGGGCAGCGAGCAAAGACAGGGAAGGGTAGTGTCCTTTTATCCAAGATTCCTCACTCCTTGTCTCTTTTTTTTTTTTTTTTAATCACATTTAATTTTCCACTATATTTAAAGCTGTTTACAGATATTTAGACAAAACTCCATGCACGCATAACAAAAAATAAAGTAAATGAATATGGTAAGAAATGTTTCTTTCTTTCACCTCTAATTACAATGTCTTTGTTACTTAAATACTCATATATAATTGTTATCTAGGTGATGAGCCAGAGCCACGATGGAAAAAGTTTTTACACCTATGCTCTCTTTATCTTTCCCCTTATTTGGATCTGTGCAAGATGTGGTGATATTAAAGTGGCTGACTTTACTTTCTAATCCAACTCTATTTTTCTTTTAGGTTGTGGAGTGAATTATTAGTTTGACACCACTCTTTAAAAAAATCTTCAGCTTTTCACTATTTTTGATTGAGGTACAGAGGCAAGAAAACTCAAGAATTGTGTTTGTGAGAACTATTTTCACTGTTGATAGTTTATGTAAATTTTTAATATATTGTTATATATTTTATGTAATTAGATTTCTCTATGTGATGAGTAAATGGAACAAATTACATTTTACAAATACACTAAAGATGAATATTCAATGAGTGAACTTTAAAAATTTTAATAGGAAAAAATGGTAGTAACAGTTTTTTTAATAATTATGTTAAAGATTTTGAGCTAATAATAATAAATTTACGTCTTTGATATATTGTTATATATTTTATGTAATTAGATTTTAGTACAAAATCTACTTAGAAAATGTTAAGATAGATGTTTAAAAAAACATATTGGGCCGTTAAAAGTCCAAGTTAATTTTAACGGGCTTCAGCCTTACTAAAACACAGTAACTTTAACGGCGTTTTGCTGTTGTTTGGTGGATCTGCGACTTCGAGACCTCTTTACAATATACCACCGGAGTGAGGAAGAAGACGACGACGATAAACGACGAAGATGAGTTCATCGACGGCTGTTCGAGATTTGCAGAGAGACTTAGAAAACAAGGCCAATGATCTCGGCAAAATTCAGAAAGGCAAGTTTCTGAAATTCTTTTCACCTTTCTCGATATGATTCTGGAGGCGGGAAACCCTACTTTACTGTGTTCATATTTCAGATATCGCGAAGAATCACCAGCTGAGGAAGAAGTATACGATCCAACTCGGTGAGAATGAGCTCGTGCTTAAGGTATATGTCTCACTGTTTTCTCTAGGTTAATGAAATGGTGGAAACTTCTGATTTCTGGAGTTGAAAGAGGGATTTATGTATTGCATTGCTTGGCTTTTCTTTCTTGTTTCACCGTATGCATCTTTTTGTGTATATGTCTTGTTTATACAGGAGTTGGATTTGCTGGAAGAAGATGCAAATGTCTACAAATTGATTGGTCCGGTACTAGTGAAGCAGGATTTGGCTGAAGCAAATGCTAATGTTCGTAAACGAATTGAGTACATCTCTGCTGAATTGTGAGTTTATTTTTTTCTTTTACTGTGATTGAAGCAAATGCAGTTAATTAAGAATCTAGTTTGAAGATACATAACCTTTTATGTTGTTATCACAAGAAGCGTTCATTCTAAGCTGATAGTGAGTGAATGCTGTAGATGATAAGTAAGCGTGTTAGAATGTGGATATGCCTGGGTAGCACTTGTGTAAGAAAAACATGTTGTCCCTTATAGCTTGTGTAAACAACTATGAGGAAGGTTGATCAACTGTTTTGAGCTTATAAGGTCATGACCTCAAGAATAATTTTATATCCATTGCAGGAAACGGCTTGATGCAATTCTTCAAGATATGGAAGAAAAGCAAAACAACAAGAGAGAAACGGTAAGACACCTACCTCTCATGCATTATATACTTAGTTTGAGTGCATCAAAGTAGTGATGCTAGCACCGCTACACCAATAATAATCCAAATATTTCTGTTCACTTTTCGAAGCTCTGGAAAGATACTTTGATAGATTGCGTTGTTGTCAGTCTAAGCCTGCGCTGGAAGTAAATAGTTGAATATTGTTCTTTCCTCTGTTTTGCTGAGTGGCCTTGGCACGATCTGAGAATTTGCTGTCTTGAGAGAATAAGGACCCATGGATAAATGAAACTTGTTACTTAACTTTCTTGGTTTAAAATGGTGATAATGATCCTATGGTTTCAATTCATGGAATCGAAATTTTTGCAGATAATGAAGTTACAACAAAGGCTACAATCGATCCAGGCAGGAAAAGCAAAGGCTTGATTGAGCTAGTCAGGTGCAACCACATTTGTTGAACCCCCTTCCCTTGTGCTCAGCAGCCTGGTCTCAATGGTGTCATATTCAGTTACTGAGGGTTCTTGTGGTTTCAGTTTTGTGGTTATTGATGCCTCCTTGTGTCTCTTGTTTTTTGTTGACCACTAAACTTATATGTGTAACACATACAGGTTCTTGTCGCCCTTTTCCAAGTTATGAATTTGGAGATTTACAAAATTATATTTTGTGCGCGTGCCTAATTTGGTCTTTTATAACATAATTATAATTCGATTCTGGTTCTATGCAATGTTCTAAAAGAACCAAATGATCTCAAATTTCAAGGTTTACGAGTCACATGAGAAAGAGCTAGAAGGACTTTATGACATATTTTGCAATTTGCATAGTAAATGTATGTATTAAAAAAACTAAAACCACAATTCATCTCCATGGTATCTGATTACAATTTGCCAAGTGAGAGCTCAAAGAAAAGAGTGTTAGTCTCAAGAAACCTACTATTACAACAAAAACTTTCGAGTTAAATTATATAATTTGGATGCTGCAACTTATCTTACATTCTTTCCTCAACGAACTAACCTCTTCTCCAATTGGCAGTGTACTATACATCACTTTCTCCATACCCTCTCTTCAGTTTGTGTATGTGTGTGTGTGTATTGTCTGGAGCAGTCTTCAAAACTAATCCTTTAGGTGTTTCTTATAGGCAATGGATGAGCTTCAGTGTTGAAGACAAACTTATCTAATGGTATCACCGAGTCATCTCCAAAAAGCAAGTATAAGTATTTCAATGTTTCACCGAGGAAAAATGTCTCCATCTTATCTCTCCTATGAGGCGGCACTTCTGTTACATCATCTAATGATGTGTATCCACCTGATTTCACCTTCGTGTACTTTTCAAATGCTTCAAAGATTTGCCAACCTTGATCTCGGTATCTGCAATTTTAGAAACGTGTTAGCTTTAAGAGTAAAATAATCTCCAAGAAATCAGATAATGAGGGAAAATCAGATGAAGAGTTTTCATACTTAGTATCTTTTGTGATACGATAGAGGACAAAGAGTGATTCAACAGTTTCAGGGCGCAGTAGATTATGTCGATCAGCGTGCTTTATAATTATGTCATTTGCATACACTGAACTCTTATTCCCACCTTCAAGACCATCCTCAGAGTACTCCTGCTTATTAAAATCCAAGAATCAAAACAAAAATCAAAACGAGCGACCAAGGTTGACATGCAAAAGAAAAGGTTATTGTTTTGGAAAACTTACAGCTGTATGAAAGTAAGCAATTTCTGGAGCAAGGCCAGTGGCAGTTACTTCATACATCTCAAAGCATGTTTTCGCTAAATCTTCTGCAAGTTTCAAATTCTCTAGGTCCTCAAAGGATAAAAGATTTTCTTTCAGGGCTTGTTCCTTTGTCAGTCCCTTGGTAGCACCGAGAGCAAGAGTACCAGGCAAGAAGCATACCTAAAAAAAAATATTGAATGAATAAAAAGTCACGAACAACAAACATCGTGAAATCTCTCTGCGAATGACAACAGCATAATACTATGTAGCTAGTGACGCTTACAAGATGGTCCATTTTTGGACTGAACTCTCCCTTGGATCCGTAAGGTAACTCCCCCACAAAGACGAGACCTTTCGGAATTGAATTACGCACAAGCAAATGCCTGACTCCTTTCATTGCCTCAATGTACATATCATGTAAATATGTGAAATTACTGTTGACCTTAGCTCCTTGCTGAAGCCACACCTTGATTAAATACTCATAGTAGCTATCACCACGAGATCCCAACCTGATATTCTCACCAACAAATTCACCTGTTTGAGGGCTGCATTCAAGGTAGAAACAACATGTCAGATCAAAAGAGCCCAGGAAAGCAACGGAAAAATTAGCACTAGTCATGGTATTTACCTGATGTAGATTGGAACAAGACCTTCCGTCTTTGGAAGAGTTTTGATATGAGCTAAGACCTTCATGGCCTCTGTACTATACTTAGGATCACCAGAAATAGCACTGAGGTAATTAAATTCAAGCTGTACAGAGGCAACTTCTGCTGTACTGCTTGCTCCTCCTGGAGCTGGATGAGCAGTCGATTCATGAAATATGACATCACAAAAGGGAACTGGAGTAGGGCTGGAGGTAAAAGCCGAAAGCAGACGGTCAGCCAAATCCTTAGCAATATTTAGATAGATAGCTGGCTTCGGTCCATTATGAGTCATGTTCATCGTACCCTGCTCTCCTCCACTCAGATGGTATGCACTTAGAAGCCCACCCAAGACACGTATGGTGGTTTCAAACAAATTAACTTGACCCTTTTGACTGATTCTCTCTAAGAGATGAGTCTCAACCCATGATCCTGCTTCAGAAACGACATTGTCAAGACCCATTATCATGGCTGTATCAAGAGCATCCACCACAGTGGCACCCAGTCCCCCTAAGCCATCCACACCTTTCTGGCTAATAGGCATAAGCTCGTCATAACCCATGGCGTACTTTCTATAGCCAGACCATGCATGATCAAAAGCATCCTTCACACTTTGCTGTCTGGCTGCCCATTTTGGGTCGGAAATTGAAACCATAGAGCCATTAGTGGAACTACCTTTTAATTGTCCTTCATCAGGTGATAATCGAGGTGGAAGCCTAGGCGGCTTTCTCAAAAGTCTCCCTAACCTAAGTCCCCCAACAAAAGTGACCTTTCCTTTTTCATTCAGAGCAGACTCATTTGGACTCTTACTCATCAACATTAGACATACTAGTCCAAAGACCAATATTAATATTAGGAACTTCCCTGTGCTACAGCTTGCGTAGTTGCGTTTTGTGTTAAGCGTAAGCAAGCTTTGAGAAAGAACCTAAAACCCAAAACAAAGAAGATACTGCATATGCCAAAAGAAAAGCAGGAAAGAGAGAAATTATATCAAATTTCAAAAACACATACAACCAGAAGCTTGAGGTCATCCCATTACTAGATTCATGGCACTTGCTGCTTCTAAGCATACCTTTTCATTGCTTCCTTTATATTGAACTAAACCGGTTAATACAATTTTCAGGAGTGTCACACCAAGAAGCCTAACACTTTTGTCTAAAGCTAGAGACTGTATACTAAAAACCCAAACGAAACATGATTTTAAAACTGGGGTTAGATCAAAAAGTGTATGGCTTTTGGTCAAACCGAAAGAAAAAGGAGAAGCCTTTTAACTTAAAGATCTTTGACCCAGAAATGTAAAGACTTGCCAAGACAAATTAAAAGAGACTACAAAAATTTAAGGCTTGGCACCTGAAAGCATACAACCTATAAACCGAAGCTTTTGCGGCATTTCAAAATCTAGCTTTGAGTTTGCATATTAAGAGCTACGCTAAATTCTTGAGGTAGTTTCGTATTTCCCAGGCCAATTTCGACACAAAAGCAATTCATGTAAAAGCCAAAAGCCAAACCAGAAGCAAGTACTACTGAATTTAAATCTATCTAAAAACATGTATTAACCAAAACAAAGAAAAAGGAAAAAACTTGGACAGAACCCATATCACACAAGATCTAACCTTTAAAGGAGATCGATGTCTGAACTTGGCATTGTCGTAATGAATATCTTTCACTGAATATGGTAGAGATTTCGACATATTCAGATCGGCTTAGGGTTCGGAACCTTTCTGCCCCCCCGATCTAAACGGGAGGAAATGACCGGAGAATAAGACGAGATTTCGTCGGGATCAGATGCTATTTCTTCACAGCTAAAGAAAACAAAATTGAGAAAAACGCAAAGAGAAGTATTCTCTGAAATCTTACGGCAGCTTCTTAAGAAGCATTGACCGACCCAACAACACTAGCTTCCAATTCCTTTCTTCGTTGTTGGTACTCAATTCTTTCTTCGTCAAACATTATTAATTCGTTTCTAATTTGGAATTACACTATATAGGGGTGTATTACTTCATTTTAAAAATATTAGTGCTTGTTACGTAGTTATAGCAAACTCATGGGGCAGAAATGGGAACTATTAATTTTTACTTAAAATTCACCCCGTCCGCACTCAACTCAGAGTGTCGAGAATGAGAAGACTGACATATACTTTCACTTCGGTGAGGAATATCGTCGAACACTTTCACTGCAACACTTTTCTCAAACCAATCTCTTCTCTTTCAATCTCACCAAATCTTCGCAAACCCGAATCACCAGAACCTTCTTCGACCCAAGACCTGTATTCACTACTCAAGCAAGACCCAGTTGATATTTGTCTCTCCCTTTGGGTCAAATCATTCTCTTCTCCTCCTTCTGCTACTTTTTCGAATCTTACTGGGTTTCTCTCCAAATTCGATTTATGGGTCTCAGCTTATCAACGCACTTGTGCTCACGTCACTGGAACTTTCCCGCCGCGCAATGCCATTCATGCCAACGCTCTCCGCTCGCTTCTCTCCCTTCAAAATGCCGTCACGCGTTCCGGTGGCAAATTCAGGTGGAACGATAAGATGAATCAGTACGTGAGGAGTCCTAATGATAAAATCTCGACAAATGGTGTAGAGGGTATGTCGAAAGGGATGGTGAAAAGGATAATTGAGTCGGAAGAACCGATTTTTCAGGATCGCGTGGTTCATGAGGTTTTATTGATGATTCTTGAACCTTTCTTTGAAGCTAGGTTCTCAAGTAAGTCTCATGGGTTTAGACCAGGTAGAAATCCGCATACTGTGATTAGAACTATCAGAAGTAATTTTGCTGGGTACTTGTGGTTTATGAAAGGTGATGTTAGTGAACTGTTGGATCATGTGGATGTAGATGTAGTGATGAATTGTATTCAAAAGGTTGTCAAGGATAGGAAAGTTCTCGGTTTGATTGAATCTTCTTTGAAAGTGCCCGATAAGAGAGTGTTAAAGCGAGTTGTCGAGAAAAATGACAATGACAATGGATTGGGGGCGAAAAGGAGGATCGAACGTGAAAAGCGAAATAGGACGAAAAAGAAGATTTTGAATGAGGATGAGCCGAAACCGGATCCTTATTGGCTGAGGACTTTCTACAGTTTTGCTCCTAAGGAAGCTGCAAAGGTGCCTTCTTATGGTTACTGTGGCATATTGAGTCCTTTGCTTGCTAATGTATGTCTTAATGAGCTGGATCGATTTATGGAAACGAAGATAGTTGAGTATTTTAGACCTTGTAAAGACGATTCAATATGGAAGGAGTCTATTGAAGATGGTTGCCATAACCCAGCCTGGCCGGAGTTTGTTCCATCAAGTGGGAAAGAGAAAACTAGGAAAATGGATTATATTAGGTATGGGGGCCATTTTCTGATTGGCATAAGAGGGCCTAGAGAGGATGCAGTAAAGATCCGGAAGGAAATCATTGAATTTTGCGATAAGGTTTTCGGTTTGAGATTGGATAATTCAAAGTTAGAGATTGAACATATAAGCAGGGGTATTCAGTTTCTTGACCACATAATTTGCCGAAGAGTTATATACCCTACCCTTCGTTACACAGGAAGTGGAGGCAGCATTGTGAGCAAAAAAGGTGTGGGAACGTTACTATCTGTGTCTGCTAGTTTAGAACAATGTATCCGCCAATTTAGACGTTTGTTAAAGGTGATAAAGATCCCGAGCCTTTACCGTGTAACCCAATGCTTTATTCAAGCCAGTCTCATAGTAACTCTCAGATGAATAAGTTTCTTGAAACAATGGCTGATTGGTATAAATATGCTGACAATCGCAAGAAGGCTGTTGGGTTCTGTGCTTATGTAATAAGAAGCTCTTTGGCTAAACTATACGCTGCAAGGTATAGACTGAAATCTCGTGCCAAAGTGTACAGCATTGCCTCACGGGATCTTAGCCATCCATTAAGCGAGAGTAGTAATAATTCTGCACCTGAATACTCTGATCTACTGAGGATGGGACTTGTCGATGCTATAGAAGGAGTTCAATTCTCTCGCATGTCTTTGATTCCTTCCTGTGATTATACACCATTCCCTAGAAACTGGATCCCAAACCATGAGCAACTTTTGCAGGAGTACATCAGACTACAAGACCCTAAATTCTTCTGTGAGCTGCATAGGTCAATAAAACGTGAGGGTCTAACCTTGCCTCAGGATGAAATTTCAGAGGTTGTGTGGGATTTCAAGACTCTTGGTGCTTGGGGATCAAAGTATGGAAGTAAAAGAGAAGCAGATGATGGGTTGGAGACATTAGAGTCACCAACATAATTATTTACAGTTACTTCCTTTTTGGTGGTTTGGTACAATGATCTTGATACGCCAGAGAGACTGAGAGCTTTAGCAGGCACTTTCGTTTATTGGCTTTCTTCTTCGCTAGAGGCTCTGATTATGGATCTGGCTCCTTACCCAGCATAGCACTGAACTTGGTAATCTAACTCTATACATTGTTTCACTTCAGAGATATTTTCCCAGATGTGTGTCTTTCCTGACGTAGGTTATGTGAAAAACTTAGGAAATGTGCTTATTCATTATGTGTTGTTTGCCTTAGTTGATAAATTTCCTTCAGCATATTTCTGAGTTCTTTCTTTAGCTATAATCCTAGGATGTTCAAGCTGTTTGAACTTTGCATCTTTGCATCTCAATTTGTTTTTAGTTCAGATATATAGTCAAGTCTTCCTGTTGTTTGTTTGATACATCTGATTGTTTAGATGTAGTCGATGTCTTTCCTTTTTTATGTGAAATAATGTATTGGCTTAAAGATAGAAAACATAACACACATCTTCTGCCAGTGAATCGATTCTAATATGTTGATTAGAAACTCACTGTTACATCAAGGCATGATCTTCAGAACTTGTTCATTTAGTGTTATGATCCATAAGCAATTCACTCTAACAAAGGCTTTTCTTTATGGTATCTGATACACTCTCTCTTATTGAATATGGAACAAAAACTTTGGTTCTTTATTGGTTGCATACATCGAGGAAGTTTGGTTGCTTCTCTTTTCTTCTGATTTATCAACCTTCACATTGAAATGCTGAAACTTTAAATGTTCGTGATAGGCCGGTGGTATTAGCAAAGGTGATCTTCTGAGGATCTTTCTCCCTGATAAAGATATCATTCACAGGAACCCAGATCATAAGCTCCTTGCTTTTGACTCCTGTAAGTTTCTTCATACGACGGTCCTCAACAAACGCAGTTATCTCCGTGTCATATAACACTCTGCGACCTATTTCAGGAAATGTATGCTCAATCTTGCTTTTCATCCTCATCCACACAAACCCTTTGGTTTTGTTGTACCCAACTTCTGTCATATCCTTCAGTGGCAACAATCCCGTGGGTAGATTGATGAGAGCAAGAAGCTCCTTGGCTTTGTCTAGACAAAGAGATTGGTCACTGTAGCTCTCTATGTCATCACTCTCATCTATTATCATCTCTCTTAACGCCATAATAGATAGATCGAATGCTTCTATTCCGATTTTTGGTTTCTTTGCTATATAGTAGGGTTTGTAATGGGTCATATGATGTATTTGAGTACGCGAAATGGAACGTGAAAGGTGTGTGGTGAGCATTTCCAGGCCCCATATTTAGGCTGCATCATAACCCTGTGATTAATAGAGGCAGACTCAGCTATTACATAATTAAAGAATCAAAAAATTTAAAATTTTTCTTTTTTGGTTACTTTCTTCATAATCATCTCTGTACTTAAGATTTGTTTGATCATTCCAGGACTCTCTTGTGAGCTTAACTTTTAATGGGAAATAATGGATTACAGTTTCAGTTCAGAGAAACTTATTTCTTCCAGCACTCAGCACTGCATTTCTTGTAGCCTATTCAACTTGTTTTGTTTGGGAGCAAGACCATTTAGTAAATGAGCTCGTCTTTCACGGCCCAATGTAACCCAGACTATTGAGTTAGTGGGCCTTTTTCTTTTGGTTTCCGAAGCAACTTTTATTTCTGATGGAGTGATGTACCTTTTGTTACTTATTAAACAAATCGTGTTTGAAATATTGGATTAGTTTTCAGATGTATCTTTTAGTTGTATATATATATATATATTTAGTAAACTTTATCATTTGTAATTATCTAGAATTTGATGAATTCGACTATGCCGCCTAAAGAAAATGAGCATTATTGTTTGGTTAATGTGATGCATTATTAAGTTTATTTTCACTGTTAGCTATATATTATTAGTATCGTAATTTTGTAAATTTATTTATTACTATCTCTATTACTATTAGTTTACATTTTTCTCAAAAAAAGTCTTCTGCTATAATTTTGATTCACAATGTGCAGCCACTTTATAATTCTTGTTTAGACATTTTTTTTTTAAAACATGGATATATAATCATATACTGTATAACATAAAAACATGGATTATATTTTAAAATTTTTTATATATATACAATATTTAAAAGGTTATTAATATATTGATGCGGTGAACCGGAAAATAATATGATTTACTATCAGAATCGAATTTACAAACATTGTTTTTTATGATTTCACATATCAAGGTTAAAAACACGGTAGCTGTCCGAACAAAAAGCATGGTGATGATGTTAAGATAGTACATGTTGTAATCTAATGTTGGAATATAATAAACTAGATTCCGTAGACAATATATTCGCCCTGCCGTCCACAAATGATACATCTCCGACAGATATTTTCCGGCCAAATTAATAAAGCATATTCCTTATCAAAAAAATAATTAAAAAGAATAAGATGCCTCCGAAAAATCCGACAGAAATCTAGGGTTTCTTTCTCGATATCTAACACGAACATGCATATCCATTTGCATACGAGCGTACACGTAACGCGAGCATGTGCCCACTAAAGATTTTAATATCGACGTGTACATAAATTGTAGGCTGCATGAAAATCACGTGAAATTTATAAAATGGGACAGTGTGTCCCATGACTTGATCAGCTTCTGCAAGTAGCATCAAAGGCTGCGTAGTCTTTCACAATTCATATAATCATAAACTCTAATTAATCATCAACGATGTTCATATGAATATGAATTCCATAGTGTTCATCACTTTCCGCATCTTGTGACCGTTCTAGTATCCCTTTTCACCGGCTATGATCTCTATATGTTTCTGATAAACTTACACGTTTTCCTTTCTGTTTTTGAGATATGTCATTTATAACTTGGCAAAAAAATGGTTTCAAAGTTTAAAACGAACATCCATACAATTAGCAACCAAATTTTATTTATTTGGGTTATTTGAAACAAAAAGTCCGTCTTCTTCTTTTTGTTTGACATCAACAAACAAATCCTTTTAAACTAAAAAAACCTAGACGAAAAACTTGATCCATTCACATGGCTTAGTCTTATGACATCCTGACTTTTCCTCCGTTCTAAGTCAAGTCAGTAGCTCAGATTGTTTTCATGAATAAGATTTATTGTGTCATACTATATTATGATACAACTACCTGATAAGTACGTAAAAACTAGAAGTGAAGTAGCTAGTCGTCAAAATATGTGCCGTCATATGGGGCGTAGTTTGATTAGGCTTTTCAATGAGGTCATGAGCCACGTGATAGTATATGGGGTTAGGTTGGGTCGCATACCACCAAGGATTTTACAGATTTAATATGTAAATTTATATACTTAATTCTTATCAATGAGAGCGTTTTTTATAAAATTAGAATACTGCAGTTCTTAATTAGACATGTATCTTTTACATTTAACATTTTTTTGGAGTTTTAATTCGTATAATGCATTCTCTCGGTTATGTATTCGAACCATTTTCTTCATATTGTAAACAAATAATATCATCAAGATAGCAAGAGAACTGATCAACAAACCCGTTTAGATTCAATCAAATATAAATTTCAATGTATATATATGTAAATGGGGATAAAATATATGTGGTATTTGTTTTTCTTAAAAAATTTGCTATCACCAAATAATTCAAATATGTATATATATTTTTGGTTACGTTCTCAATATAAGTTATAAATTTTCCTGCGCCGTCTCAAATTGCAGAGTACACGAAATCTTATAGTCTACTAATGGATAGTGACGAATAGTGACGAATAGTGACGAATAGACACTCACAAGTACAGATACAACGTACACAGACTAAAAATAGATTTTAAACAACCATATATATAAAATCCAAAATACAATTTAGATTTATTTTTTAAAATAAAAATAATGTTTTTTTCTAAATTAACTTCCACAAAATTAATATTGGTAAACATTGAAATTATTCTGAATTTTTGTTATAAGGAAAAAATTCAAGCATTTTCTTAACTTTTTATTTGGATTTTAAAAGATTTGACAGTAGTTTAGAAAATACTTATTTGGAGAAGTTTATTAAGTTTTTGTAGTATTAATTACCTTTTATATATAATTTTAATCTCTAGAATACATAATAAGGCTTCATAGATTTGTTGAGATAAAATTTATTTTCTGTTTTGTTTTGTTTTGTTTTGTACATGTCAATTATATATATATACACGAGTTTCTGTCTTCATTTTAGTCGCACAAAAGGAAACCCTAAATGCGAGGATAGACATAGCAAATGCGGTAACCATTTGGCCGAAGAACTTTGTCATTTGGGGACTCTCTGGCCTCGGCCAAAGTCATTTGGGGATACTCTTTGTTAGAACTTAATCTAACCGATCGAAAACAATAATAAGATAAAGAAATTAATTAGTACTTTAATTTCTTCTATAGAGAATTCGAACTGATCACAACTTTTCCTCTTTTGAAAGGCCAAAAAAACACACCGGTTGAGCTACTATAGGGGTGAAACTGTGAAAGCATCCAAATTCTGAATATTCTAAATTAATGTATTATATACTGATCAAATTCAGCTGTTGAGATGCAATATTATCTTTGTATACCTAAGAATCTTATCATCAGGAAGGGAAAGAAAATGAGAAGTTGAATAGTGTTACGTGTTTGTGTAGGCGCAATGGAATAGAAAAGAGGGGCAACGGAATCTTTGGTGGGTGTCGTTTTTGGAAATGCATGGGGAGAAAGGGAGAGAGAGAGCGACAAAAATCTTTGTCAAAGAAAAAACAATCTTTGTCCGAAAACTTACCCAAAAAAAGGAGAGGATATATGAAAACCCACGTCAGCCCAATATTACTTCATCTCCATGCACCCTAGCTCTCCACGTACGTATCATTTAGATGCCGTCACTCGTCAGCTATTTTCTCATTTTGTTTATGACGAACCATTTCGATATTTTCCTGATAAGTCAAATCTTTCTATCTATTTTTCTTCTCTTAATTTCTTTGTTAAAGTAAATCATTTATGGGTTGGAGTTCACTCTTCTTATATACAAAGAAACTATATGATTCTATTATAATTAAGGGTTACAGTATAAATCGAAGTTATAAACGTTTTGTTTTTAAAGAAAATGATTTACTTGTCCGCACAGGTTTAGTGGTAAGGAAAAATTAGGAAAAAGTTGGACGAAACTAACTTTGATTATAACACAAAATTATTGTTGTATGGGAAATTTATTAATTGGATTCTGGCTTAATTAATTTATCTAGTAATCTAAAATGCATGCGGTTTAATTTATCTTTAACATTAATTAGTTAGAGAGTATTTCAAACTTGAGAAAAATAATGTGATAACTTTTTGAAAAAAAATCCACTTTTAAGAGCACCATAGCTTAATTTATAATTATAAGCAACACATAAGCACCACTTTTAAAAATTAAATTAAAAAAATGATTAGTACTCTCCAATTGATTAGTATTCTCCAACAAAACTATGTGTTGCTTATAATCACAACTAGAATTGATCGGATTAGGCGATAGAATTTATATAAAATATGATTTACTTAATTAAAAATGTAGCATTTGAATATATAGTTAGGAATAACTAAAGTTAACGTAGAAAATTTTATGTAAGGCAGCGATAAAAAAAAAAAAATTATATATCTCATAACTATTTTGGATATTTATTTTTCAACTTTTGGATAATATTATACTTTATCAACAGAAGAGACTTTTAATATGAATTTTTGACATGTTTTTTTTCTTTGCTGATAGATAATTGGAACAGTTAAAAGTCTTTTGTTGTTAAATTTCTTTGAATTATAAACTCCACACACACACACATATATATGTATATATATTTTAATTTGGTTTTGCCCAACTGTTTTCTTAATAATTTGCTTAAAACTATAAGGTTTGATCATATTTAGGCATTTTACTGGTTATTAATTCGATCGTTTTTTAAGCTGAAAGCTGTACGTCCGGTCACATTCTCACGTTATTCGACCTTTAGTGCAAGTTGGGGTTTCTCTTGCACTTTGACTCATATATATATTTTTTTAAATGTATATATATATTTATAGGCACCCCACACAAAAATAACGGTCCATCGAATGGTCTATTTTCAAAAGGTAATAATATTATTTCAGTATACATATTCATGCACATGCTTCATCAGTCCTCTCTCTGCTTTCCAACATTATCACTACTACTTCCTTTTCGCGGTTGTTACATTTTCCGTATATGCGAATATATATAAAAGCATTTTTATATATGGTTTTGTGACTCTACGCTACGACAGTGAAGTTTAAGTTTGTGACAGGAAAAAATCTAAATTATTCTCAAGAGTCCAATGATTAAAGTTATCAAAGACATGTTACCATCAGATTAAGATTTATACGAACATATACAATTTAAACAAATTGAAAAGAGCTACTCTATAAAAGAGTTTCTTTTTGGCCACGTATATATATCTCTAATCCTCGGTATAACTAAGCTTAATTTGTGACGCAAAAACAGTTTTTTCTTTTTCTTTTTCTTTTTTCTTTTTTGTGATAGGAACTGAAGAATATGGTGGTCTCAACTTTCAAGCAATAGGACTATATTTCTGACGACTGAGGCCTAATTATATCTAATGGTCAAAAACGAGTAAGGATTTGTCAGTGGTCTGAGTTCTTTTGCTTCACGTATCAGTCGACAATTGGCAAGTTCCAGAGGTACGGGACACTTGAGGAGTAAGGACCATTAGATGCACAAATTGTTGAGTTGTCCATTTTCCATCCTTTCAAAAATTTTAATACTAGATTGGAAAGTAATCCGGTCAAAAAGCTTATGGTCGTCGTTTTGGTTAACGTACATGACAACTGAGTTTGTGACATTTTTGTAAAGTAATGTAATCGTCTTTACACTAATTAAGATAACTCATAACATTTAATTGTGAGGAAGATTAAGCTAGCACCCTCCAAGTTCTTAAATATAATCTTATTGGTTTTCATGTACCCGTCTTACGAGTGAGCAAATTAGATTACCCTACTATATTAAGAGCGTACGTGTTTATATTTGTCTCATTACTGGTATAGAGTGTAGACATAACATAGCCTACCAAAATACCAATAAATATACGACTATTTTTCGATGAAGAGCTTAGATTGTGTTTGGTTCATATATCTTTCCTTAATTTCTTGTATGACCTAATTATAATGGTATATATATCTCATGTACTGGAATGCTATTTGCTTGGAAAAATAGTTGAACACGATTTATAAACAATTGATAGGCTAGGAGGTTGTCATCCTCACAACTGATTCAACAAAACTTATGTATAATTATAGTTAGAGGTCACTACGCAAAGCATGACACATTAACATGTCATCATTTTTCACAGATTCAACTATGCATAAACTCTACTAATTGGTTTTATATATATAACTAACATGTTTCTACTTATCAATTGCATATATAAATGAACTAATTTAAAGTTAATTATTTCAACTATATCCAACTTCCTATAAACTCTGAACAAACATGTGTTAGTTGGGTTTGCAGTAACGTCGCTGATTGAAAATTTTGGTATAGAACTACATAGAAGGGATATTCTTTGTTACACACAATAATAGTTATCTTTTCATTATGCTACTTTTTTGAGTCTTTTACGCATTTGAAGAAACTTGATTAAGACTAGATGAGACAGACAATCACAAAGAACGAAGGATAATAATTAGTCGACATCAATTAAACTTTATATAATGCCACTAACCTGTGACGCCCAATGATCTATCATCTATACGACCATCTTTAACTTCTATAAGTGCCCATATCTTTTAAAATTCTCTATAGATACCCTCTTTACAAGTTTAAAAAAAAAAAATTATTTATATAATTCTGACTACCTAGGTATGCTTTTTCTTCTAATTTCGTTTGATCAAAAGGCAAGTGTAATACTTTGATACATTGATCAAAAGATAGCTAGTATGTCTAGTTATATTTCTGATTTTTTTGAGCGTCTAAAATAGAAGTACGTACATACAAAGAAGAAGAAATAGTATAACTTATGTATTAAAAAAAAAAGTCAAACTTGAATCCATGCAAATATGATATGCTCACCACCCTTAAAATAGCAACTTAATTATTTTTCATTCCAAAGTTAATTACTACTTATACCCTATGTTTTATTAGTTTAATATTACGTTTATTATGTAATGTGATTAAATTTATCGATGAAAATGTCAGCTGTATAGTTATTTCAATCATTTGTATCATTGGTTGACGAAAAACGAATTATTTGAACCATATCTAAGAACGACCCAACCCATTTAATTTTCATTTTGTCTCAACCAACACACTTAATTTAGGGACCTTGATTAGTTATTGTCACTTATTGTTTACAAATATATATGTGTTGGCACGTTTATATATGTATAGTAGTAACTATGTATTTTGTAACCATCACGTGCCTGGTCGGCTGATTTTTCATTTTCCAAACGATTGAGCAAATTATGGGTAGTTGAATCTATTTGACAAGTAGTAGTATTTAGTTAAATTCACACTCGTCGTTTAGATCATGATCTAATTTAATTATCTCGTTTGATTACTACAACCAAAAGAACACGGCCAAGTACTCCTATCAAAATTGTATTCAGAATTTATGGAGAATATAGACCATAACTTACAGATTTTAAAAGTAACAGTAAGATCCCAAAAGGAACTACATAATATATGCAATTAGTAATTTCATAAATTGACTAAGAAGTTTTTTTTAAGCTTAGAAAACCCAATAAATTTTGACTTAAGAAAGACCACATTTTTTTTTCTTTATTAAAAAGACACATTTTACTAAGCGGTGTGAATTGGGGGAAACTATCTATAAAACTAAAGAACTTACATTTGAAAAGATAAGGTCATCATGTGCATGTACTCGTGTGACAAACTGACCATCATGCAAATATCATTCAAACAATGAACAAAAGAACGCAATAAAGTGATTAAAAACTTTCAAACTATCAATTTAATCTGATCGAGGCTCTAGAAATTGACCATCGTGCTTAATAATGAATTAAGCGTAATCTATCTTAAAATTTTCACATCAGTTAGTTAAGAAAAACTAAATTTTATAGCCCAAAAATATTATATATGATCTCTTTATCTATGACTCTTATGCTCTACGGTTTTAACTCGTGGTCTTTTCCAAGCTTCGTTTTCTGATGTCAAGTGTAATAGCTTCGCCAATGATTGATGTTCACTATTCTTTCTTTATTTTGCTTTACATATGTACCACACAAATTACAAAAATTATTAACTTAACCACACTCTCTAGTCTTCCTTAACTTGTAGTAGTATTGTTTGTATTATGTGTTAAATAGGGATCCACTAGTAAATGATAATGACTTAGAATCTTGCAAATCTATAGTTGAATTACGTACTTTAGCATTAGTTATAATGATGGTATATAGGGAGATTCAAATAATGATGTCAGCAATGTCTTAAGTTTAACATTTACGGCCACTAAAAAGATCACATCAACAAACTATACAAATGGCGGCAAAGTATTGGACAAGATGTACCAGTACCACTCATGAGTGCCCCAAGTGAGGATTGATGATTTTTCCTCCATTTCATCATTGAAAACTTAAGAGGAAAATATCTGATGTCAAACCAAACCAGCAGATTGGATGATAACGATCTTTTCTTTTTTAGAACATTTGCAAATTGTATGGGAAAAAAAGAGATTTGTGTATATCAACTTCCTTAAGATAATCATTGTTTGCTACATTTAAGACATGATAGAATTGATTAGAAGGTCAATGACCATCTCATGATATGTGATTATGGTTCAATTATTCAGCCAACCTTTTTTATATAATTCTTTTTCTTTACGTCATCACAATTCACAGCTTCTTTCTAGCAAATGGGTTCCCTTTAAACTTTTCATAGTTTTATATCAAGAAAATTAAAAAGAATAAATGCCCTCATAAATAACCTTAAATGCCACCAAATGATTTGCTACATCATTATTGTAAAGAAAAGTCCAAGAAAACAAATCTAAATATATTATATGTTTTGTCAAGAAATATATTTTGCCAGCAGTATCTCTTTGGCTATAGAATCAGGCACTCACTCACTATATATAAAAGAACCTAACGTATTGATGCGAGATATCTTGCTGAATTATGAATGCGGTTAATGACTTTGATCTAGAATGTTCAAGATTTGAATTATAAATTTATAATTAGTTTAAAATTGAAAATTAAAACTTACTTCATACATATCAGAAATTGCTAAAAGTTAAATAAATTGACAACTTAGGATTACTAACTTTTTTTTCCTCCCGAATGATCTGTTGAACTCAAAGAATAAAATACATAGGCCGCTGGCCAAAAATATTGCGAAACAAATCGTGCAATCTTCTAGAAGCTCCTTTAACAAAAAAAAAAAATCGTCAAAAAGCTTATGAGTAGATTAAAGATTTTACAAATTGCAATACTAAACGCGTATGATGTATATACATATAGATAATGTAGCAAAGTTAGGACTTAGGAGAAGTACGGGCGTTCGTGATTTATTTTTATAGAAAGGAGAGTGCTATAAGAAATTACAAATTGTGTGCTAATGATTGTAAAAGATGGGGTGCACCAATTATTTGCGATGCTACGAGAACGTGGACTTGAACAGGGTGAGGATAAGGATGTTTTTATTTATTTATGTATTTTAATCTTTTTATGACAAAAATAAAATAAAATAAAATAAAATAAACGTGTAAGAAAGCTGGCCTTGGGCCTCTTTGATGGGTAGGCTTCTTTATTCTTCAACATCACCATCCTTACTCCTACGACTTCCCTCTCTGTGTAGGTAGGGAGGACGATATGTATCTTTTTTTCTTACTCATTCCTAAAACCATGAAGAAACAGTGGTGAAGATTTTATGAGTTAGACGTGTGATCTAGTCACTTTCATCGATAGATCTCTCTATACTAGTTTTTTTTTCCTTCCCAATTATTTTTAGACGTTGTTAAAAAATGTTTTTTGAACTTTTACAATACTTTGGGTTTCCATTTATTATTTCCCAATACTTATCCAAACAAACCCAAAGGATAAAGAGTAAAAAAAAATACATTCAAAAGATCTTGATTTATACAAATCTCAAGATCTTAGCTTTTTTGACCCAAAGATATAATCTAAACTTTTTTAGGGTCACTGTGATCCTATCAAATGTATGATAAGTTCTTTACATGCATGTGCATAGGAGGGGCCGAGTGGTTATTTGAACCAGAAAATTAGCTCACTTAATCCTAAAATATATCTTTAAAAAAGTTTGAAACTAGTAGTAAAAAAAAAAAAAAAAACCCTGAAGAAGATAATGTTTCCACAATTCCAAACTAACCAAACCAAACCAAAACTTGAAGATGCGTATCCTTACATTATATGGTCTAGAGAGTACAATTATATGAAGTTTAAATTTAGGTTATAGAAAATATCTGAACCATAAGCATCATATGGTAATACTACAATACGATCGCATCAAAACCAAAAACCTAGGAAAACACATGAGTTTATGACCTTAACCAATAACCACCATGCTCTTACTAGTCATATATATTATTAAAGAGAGTATACAAAAGTAAATTACTGCACGTCGGAGGGAATTAGCCTTGGTCTCCAAGTCTTGCCCAACGAAATTATGTCGACTTCCCACTGCTTTAACTTAAAAAAAACACTCTATAATATTTTTATAAAACCATATTAACATTTCAATAATAGTGTTTCCAATAATGTCAATGTTTTAATGAAGATTGGCAAGTTGCAAAAGTTTTATTCTAATCCTGTGAAACTCACTCACCGTCTAGTTAACAATCCTGTTCAAGTTAGCCTCTATTTATAGAAGGACGTTAGAAAAGAAAACTATAAATAGAAGACTTGGCGGTTGGGTCTTATCTTCAACAATATCTACTTCTGAATATATTTTCTGTAAAAGCATTTGGTCACTTTCGTTACTATATTATCGATATTCTGTTTCTGGTCACATTTCTTTTATTTTTTTCTTTACAAGAAAATATGAAGCTAGTCTAAGTAGCTATAGATGTGAAGAAACGTAAAATAGTGTTCTCTCTAAGCATATAGATCTACTTAAAAAAGGTATTATTTCATAATCAAAAGACTGTATAGCTTTTTGTTACATAAAGCATAACTTTATATAAGAAGAAGATTGTGGAAATTGTTGAAAACATTTTTGAGTCAAATAAAATTAATTAAGAGGAAACTACGACCCGTGATTCTTTTCTTCTACCTTTGTCAACAACCCATACGCGTGAATACGTGATTAGTCAATGTAAAATGCAAAAAGGTATGAAAGAAAAAAAAAAAAAAACAGGACCATACTAATACCATTTTCTCACTATACCAACTTCGATTTCATAAACCCATATAAGAAAATAAAAACAAAAACTCCACGCTGTATTTCCATGTGTGCGAGATACAAGAATAGACTCGACATGCAAAATATATAAATCAATATGACTAAAGTAATCATCATATAATATTTGGAAAAAAAATCATAATAGTAGTAGTAATATTTTCTTTAAAAAAAATCGTATTTTCTTTTTTTTCCGTCCTTCCCCACATACCACTCCCTATAAATGCCAAGCAAATTAGCTTTCCTCGATAGTTCCTAAATCATAACTACAACTCTTCTTCTTCTTCCTCTTCAACCTTCTACAACTTCTTTCTTCCTAACAAAGATTTTGCAATTTTTTAAGTGTGAAACAAACAAACAAAAACCAAACATGGTGGTTTTGCCTCAGCCAGTCACTTTAGATAACCACATCTCCCTAATCCCATCATACAAACCTGTTCCGGTTCCGGTTCTAACTTCACATTCAATCCCCGTCGTGGACCTAACCGACCCGGAAGCTAAAACCCGGATAGTAAAAGCCTGTGAGGAGTTCGGCTTCTTCAAGGTCGTAAACCACGGCGTACGATCCGAACTCATGACTCGGTTAGAGCAGGAGGCTATTGGCTTCTTTGCCTTGCCTCAATCTCTAAAAAACCAAGCCGGTCCGCCTGAACCGTACGGTTATGGTAGTAAACGGATTGGACCAAACGGTGACGTTGGTTGGATTGAGTATATCCTCCTCAATGCTAACCATCAGCTCTCCTCTCCCAAAACCTCCGCCGTCTTCCGCCAAACCCCTCAAATTTTCCGGTAAAATCTCAAAAAACAACTTACTATATATATATAAAAAGGTCTATTGTGTTCTAAAGATACCATCACTCCTTTTCTTGATACATTTCAAGAAACAGAGCACTCTGTTTTTTTTTTCACGTTTTAGATAGTAGTACTACTTCTCTGTTATCTCCGTTGGAATCTAAACGTTTTGAGTGGTGTTTGAACAGAGAGGCGGTGGAAGAGTACATGAAGGAGATAAAAGAAGTGTCGTGCAAGCTGCTGGAGATGATGGCAGAAGGATTAGGGATAGAGCCAAGGGACACTCTGAGTAAAATGCTGAGAGAAGAGAAGAGTGACTCGTGCCTGAGACTAAACCATTACCCGACGGCGGAGGAAGAGGCGGAGAAGATGGTGAAGGTGGGGTTTGGGGAACACACAGACCCACAGATAATCTCAGTGCTAAGATCCAATAACACGGCGGGTCTTCAAATCTGTGTGAAAGATGGAAGTTGGGTCGCTGTCCCTCCTGATCACTCTTCTTTCTTCATTAATGTTGGAGATGCTCTTCAGGTCCCTTTTCTTCTCCTTTATTCCTTTTTTATTATTATGTATACAAATCTTAATTTACTTAAGTTTCATAAGTTTTTCTTATGTATTTAGGATTTGATTTGATTTCAATTGTTTTTATTTTTTTTGTTAAAGAAAGATTTGATGGTTTGTGTTTGAAACATTCCCTGCTGTTTTATTTGGCTGGTCAATTTTTTTTTTCTTTTTCTTAAAGAATATACTTTTTTTATCTTATCATATAATTTTTTATTGGTTATCAAATTAGGTAAATAGTTTTTGATAAAATTTACTAGTTTTTTTGGTTGCTATATATCAAGGCCAAGTGAGTGAGATCAGTGTGGGAGGGTCGACCAAAATTCTCACATGGGGATTTCTTCTCGTCTCTTCTTCTTTATTTATATATTTATATTTGAAAATAAAAGAGATGGTTTCAAAATCTTTTTTTTTCTTGTGTGTACGTCTAGGAAATCTATGTAGACACTGAGCCTCACGTGACAATTACTGTTACACGATTGACATGTATGCGATATAATATTCTTTTATAAGTGGCATTTCAAAAGCTACCAAAAAGTATAATATAGAATGTCTTTTAATCCCCATTTAACAATACTTGGTGATTGCAGGTTATGACTAACGGGAGGTTCAAGAGTGTTAAACACAGGGTCTTAGCCGATACAAGGAGATCAAGGGTTTCAATGATCTATTTCGGTGGACCGCCATTGAGCCAGAAGATCGCACCATTGTCATGCCTTGTCCCCGAGCAAGAGGATTGGCTTTACAAAGAGTTCACTTGGTCTCAATACAAATCTTCTGCTTACAAGTCAAAGCTGGGTGATTATAGACTTGGTCTCTTTGAGAAACAACCTCTTCTCACTCATAAAACTATTGTATGAGAGAGTAGCCATGATGATCCTTTGTATGATAAAAAAGAAGAAGTCATAATCACAAAAAGATGGAAATGGATAGCGTTTTGGATTAGTTTTTTTTTTTTCTTCTTAAATCTTATTTGGTATGTTTTTCAGTTAGGTACAAAAGCATTAGGCTTTGCTCTTAGAGTTTGACCCAACCAAACCTAACTTTTGTATCTTCTCTTTTTTTTCTTTTTACCATAATTTGTAATTTGCCTTTCTTGGAAATATCAATCAGTGTTTATTTTTATGTTATTGATTTTTTCTTTCCATTTCCCAAATCAATTTCGTTGGTTTAAAACAGAAGTGTTAAAAAACTACTAGTGTGTTTTAACATAAAAGTTTTTTCACTTTATGTCCTCAGTATGTCCTCATGCAAACCAATTATCGTTATTTCTCTCTCTTTCTCCTATTTTAGTGGACTCCTGGCCGTTAGACTAGAGCTATGTGCTAAACCATTCTCTTGCAAATAGATTTATGATGACCCAAGGAGTTGATATACGATATTCCTATCTGTAATTGGACGCTTACGTTGACATTGTTCTGGGAAAAGGACTCAATATTTTCTTTTTACTATCAAATCGCTTGTGCATAATTTTGTTAATATGTTATATAACCACTTCGCGAGTGATCTTCATAATCGTCAAGTTTCAACTATTAAGAATTTTGTTTTTTCAAGGAAGGACTTTATTGATTAAGAAATATTTATTTAGAAAAGAACAAAATTGGGAAATAGACTCGGACACTCTCGGTTTACTATAGGAAAGCACTCTACAAAATAAGTAAAATAGTTTTCTCCTCATCTCGATCGTTCCCAACACCTTCAATAACGAAAAAAAGAAAAACTAAAGCATTCTTTTAATTTCATTGACTTGAGTGTGAACATATTACTATTAAGTTGAACATTTCGAGACATTCTTTTTTTTTTGGGGTCAAATTTCGAGACATTATTTAAAGATCTAAAGACGATTAAGGTTGAAACATTTTATTTAAGAAAACAACGATTGAAAAAGTTGACATGAAAAAGGAGAAAAAGAAAACAATAAGTCAATAACTGTTTTAATTAAATTAAAAAAAGAAATAAGCATTGGGGAAAATAAAAGTGGAGACCACAGAAGAAAAAGGAGAGACAGGTGCTACGTGCTACGATTCTTACAGCTTTTAGAACTCTGTACGAAACGTAAACAGAGAACTGTACAGTTACTGTCGTAATGTCGTTGGTTACGAACTTTTATTTAGACACCAATACCCATTTTTCATTTATCTTGTTTCTTCACCAACATATATTATAATCTCTTAATGTGACGTATATTTTATTCAAGTAGTATGCACACATATAATACTTTAGTAACATCTCATCGAAATTAAGAATTGATCGTATTCAATTTCAGTTTGTAAGAAGTCTGGTTTGAACAAGTTTTTGAAACAGCAAAAATGATTTGAAACCGTTGAGTATAATCTTCAAGACCATTTTTTATTTACATGAACCAGTAAATATATATAGTATGACAACAGTTTTGGTCGTCTCTTGTCAGACTCAGGTAGTTTATTATCAAATATCAAACGAGATATGTTTCATGCTATTGTTTTTTCTTTTTTACTTTTATTTACTTTTAATAGAATCCTCTATACTCACCAACCCTAAAATTATATAGGTAAATTAGTTAACATTTTATGTGTACACAAATTGATATAAGGGTTACATTACTTTCAATACCTAACATTCTCAGTTAAACAGAGCTGTGGTTGTACAATGGTAAGATTGATGGGTCGACTGTTCCAATATATCCAAGATAGGGTAGCTATTGTACTCTCCATTTGACAACTATATAGATGGTCACAAAAACTTGATATTTTGAACTGTTTGGATATTTTCAATAAAAAATTCCGTAGAAAATAAAGATTAAAATAATGCATATGTAAAAGATTTGTTTTCTCGATAGCGAGTACCACAGTCAAGATAAATTGCGAAAAAGGAGGTTTAAAAAAGAGTTTTGATATTGTGGAAATATTGGATATTGTTCAATACTTCAATTGCTTAAGACAAATTCTATAATAATAAAAATATGACATGATTTCTCTTTTAATTTGTGAAGAATTTTTTTAAAAAATTAGACTAAACTTTCAAATATTACAAGTTCTTTCTATGTACACGTTTTAGTGCTTACAAGGCCTCTTAAATAAATTAACAGCAGAAAAATCAATACCTTCAAATAATAATGGTAATAAAACCAAAGTTACCACTGAGTCACTTGACCATAACAATTTATAGGTTTGTAAATGATTCATAAAAAAAATATGTAAGCGTAAAAAAAATGTGTAAGTGAATTTTCTTGCACGTTAAAAATTTAGAAAACAGAATTTTACCCAAATATAATTAAAACAAATGAAATTATTTTCGATAAATGGAAAAGAGCACGATGTGACTGCATGCAGCTTTGTTTATTGCAACTTCGGGTCCAAAGCCAGCTCATGTTGGTCCCTTTTGTCTGTAGATTTTGCATTTCTTCAGTGTCTGTCTATATGGAAATATCTATCTACACCAAGAAAAATTACACTTAGGATAACTTTTATTTAAAAAGAGAAATGGAAAGAGTGACATTCCTTTTATATTATGTACGAAAATGTTTATACATTTGAAGTGTGATTCTCACTTTACCAAAATATTTGACAATTTTACACCAAGCCTCTCTATGGCTCGCCTCCATCGGCAAAGATTATGATTATCAACATGCTAATATATAAAGTAGTATGGTTTTAGCGTATAATTAGAAACTTCATCTTTTGAAAAAGTATTTTGAGCAGTGACTACTTTGAAAATGGTCATAGAAATATAAATTTTAAAAATTGAATCTCTTTAGTTAAAGTAAATTATTTCATATGAAACTTCATTCTAAACTGGTCATCCGATCCTATTACGCTAAAGTCCTAAACCCGGTAACCACTCCTCAATTTCTGTCTCATGGACAAAGCTTTTTTGACATTATTGCGTAATGTCTTTTCCTTTTATCGAAACCTTTTCACATTCTTTGCATAGAAGAAAAGTTTAGGACTTTCTAATTAGAAACACTTTTCCCAAATCAATCTTTTTATGTGTTCCTAGCTATCATCTCTTAACAAAGCTAGTCTAGACTGGTTTGAACTTTGAAGTCAAAAAAGAAAACAAGGTTTCCATCTAAACAAAACCGTCACAAAAAGAAAAATGAAATGACAACATTTCGATTCTTTCGTGAGCGAGTGGCCCATCACTAATATATAAAAACCCATTACATATTTAGGAGTCAACCCATTTCCTTAGAAGCCACGTTAGATGTTTGATCCTTCTCTCATTGAATAAAAATATACTCCAATTTAAAACTAATAAAAAAAGCAAATAAACATATATGTCAATCAACTTATTAAAGAACGTGAATTACGTAAAACCAGAGGATCAAAGATTGTAAAAATTGTGACAAACAAAATTTCTAAATAACAACAAAAACCAAAAAAAATAAAAAAGAACAGAGAAAGAATCAAAAACAAGGAAGAACCAAAACAAAAAATGGCGTATCGGAGACGACAAGGGATCTCGAGAGCGTCAACGTTCAACGATGACATCTATAACCAATCACCTGATCATGATTACGGTGATCTCAAAGGTCATTCCAATGGCGGATCCTTCAGATCTTCTCAATCTTTCTCTTCTCATTCCTCCCTTGCCGCTCAAGCAATCCGTGCCTCCTCTCAGGTCTGATCTCTCTCTTTTTCTCATTTCATGAGGTTACGTTCCCTGCAAGTTAACCTAAAAATGGACCAAATCTCAGGTTCATGGATTCACGGCTTACGAGGATAAAAACGAGAGTCGTGGATTCTGGGGGATCCTAGCTCAGAAAGCTAAATCAATCCTCGAAGACGAAGAAGAGCAGCAGCAGCAACAACAACAACAACACAACGACGTCGTTCTCGAACCCTCGAACCCAACCATACGCAAAAGCATAGACAAAATCACAACATCTCTGAATCAGATCGGAGACAGTTTCGAGAAAGCGTTCGAGGAAGGTCGTACGATGGTAGCTTCTCAAATCAGACGTAAAGGATCAGATCTAATCGATTCAGACAACAACAACAACAACAACAGTTATAACCAATCCTCTGGATCAAGCAGTCCATGGCAACCGTTAACACAACCAAACCCGCATGAATCTCAACTCAAAGCTTCACGTGACGTTGCCATGGCTACAGCAGCTAAAGCCAAGCTTCTCCTCCGTGAATTGAAAACGGTTAAAGCCGATTTAGCTTTCGCCAAAGAACGTTGCTCTCAATTGGAAGAAGAAAACAAACGGTTAAGAGATAACCGGGATAAAGGTAACAACAATCCAGCTGATGATGACCTAATCAGGCTTCAGCTTGAGACCTTGTTGGCAGAGAAAGCTAGATTAGCTCACGAGAACTCGATTTACGCTAGAGAGAACCGGTTCTTGAGAGAAATCGTCGAATACCATCAGTTAACTATGCAAGATGTTGTGTACATCGATGAAGGTATCGAAGAAGTTGCTGAAGTGAATCCTTCAATCACAAGAACGCTTTCGATGGCTTCGTATTCGGCTTCTGAACTGCCATCATCGGTCTCGCCTTCGCCTTCTTCCCCTGCCTCGCCTTCTCGGCTTTCGGTTTCTACCGACATTTATCCGGTTTTGGTTCAGCAGAGTTCAGCTAGTGATGTTATGGTCGAGAGCCCTAAACCTATTCGACCACCTTCTTTGGGATACACAGATGATGGTAAGAGACCATCGTCACAACTCTCTGTTTAGAATCGATGAGAGTTTTAATTACTACCGTTTTGATTATGTCTGTTTTGGATACTTGTTTGTTTAGTTACAAATCTTGTTCTTGATTATAATAACTTGGTTCTTGATTGATGAACATCTTTTTGCCTTCTACATCCATATAACGTATATCTTTTTCCAATGGAAGTTTTGGAAATACCGAAATGAATAATAAAATTGTTCGAGTTTCACGGCGTAACGGACTCTTTTATTTTTTCTATCAACCTACAAGTAGCCACGTCTTAGTAGTTGGACCTCGTCTCAGTGTAAGATTAGGTGCCAAAATCTGATAATTCAACCACTTTGAGAAGAAACATCTCAGATCATGCAAGATTTGATCAGCTCAATATAAAAAACAAAGGCTTCTAGTTGCTTAGGAATATTAAACAAAAGTTCGAGTGCTTACTTATAAACAGCTAATTTCCAAAACAGAAATGCATCATTAGACTAAACTCCAAAAAATATTTCACTTTTGTCAAGTTCTTTCAAAGATAGGGTAGGGTTACTAGAACATAAACGCAAACTTGCTAGGTTACAAAAGACGAACTTGAGAATGGTTACACTGGTCAACGGAGCTTCATAGTCCTTTCAGAGGATCTGTTGCTTTGCCAGACCTAGCATCTGTCCAAGCTTTGGCTATTGTCTTCTTCATTTCTTCATCTCCATCCTCGTACATGTTCTGTAGTTTTCACACATCACAATATAAACAAAAAAACATAAACAACTAATGAGAAGATGCACAAACATATATCTCAACCACACGAATTAAAAGATCCATACCTTCATCATGCCCATAATTCCAGCCATTGGGTCTTTCTCTTTCTCCAAACTCGGTTTAAGCTGAACCAACCAAAACAACATTTTACCATTACTTATAGTTTCCACCAGCTAATAGCTCCATAACCACTATGACATGTTGTTCTCGAGTTTTCGGTTTCTTACCTTATCTTCTTTGTGGTGTATATCAAGCCAGTTTCCTCTGGAAGACTTGAACATTGTGATAACTATCCTCTTAGGCTTAACAAGCACTTTACATTTCTCTGGCACAATCTCCTTATGCAACTTGGGGATCGCACATCGGTAATTCTTCCCTTGTACATCATGGATTTTGATGTCCAAAGACATTGGCTTGAACTCAGCTTGAACATTGTCCTGACCAACACCTTCCAAAGATATGTACATCTGTAAGAAAAAAACAATGAAGAAACAAGAAAACCTTATTAACATACAACAAAAACCTTCACTTGTGGGGTTAAACTGAGTCTACTCTTAAGATTTAATAAAAGGTTATACCTTGACTTTTTCATTGTCTTGATCCCAGCTAAATGTTCCAAGAGTGATATAGTTCACTGCCGGATAAACCTTCTTAACCGAAGAAGAAACCGGTGCAGGAACTGACTCTGGGACATCTGGCTTCGCACTTGGAGTAGTGATTGCAGAGTCCCTCAGCTACAAAAATAAGACACAATCTAATCAGAAACCAAAGTATAGTTTTTTTATAAAAGTTTAACTCAAAAGTGATCTCCTTTCTCCTTCTAAATCATCCAAAGACAGCTAAATCCAAGTTCCAGACACACACAAACAAATACAAAGAATGAAACAGTAGTTCTGGAAACTCAAAAACTAATCCAAGTTCTGTTCCATTTCTACATAAGAGCAACTACATAACAACATAAAAATTGGAAGGATAGGATTAATGGCGAGAGAAAAGGGCAAAAAGTGGATTTAGTACCTTCTCCAAATTGGAAATCTCGGAATTAATGAGACTGAGAACACGAGGTCTCTTGGCTATGTTCTGCAGTTGTCTGAGTTCTTCCAAATCAAGCCCTACCTCTTCCGCCATGGATATAAAACCTTAGTGAGCAGCTTTGTTTTTCAGAGGATACGAAACGCAGAATCTGCGCAGAGAAAAGTTGGTGTTTTATATTACAGAGAGACACAAAGCGAAGGGCAGGAGAAGAGAGAGAGAGTCTTGTGGAGGAAACTGGAACATACTAGAAGAAGCCCTTTTCATTTCTAAAACTTATTGGGCTTTGTTATTTCTTACCGAGCCAAGCCCATTCGATAAAACTTCACCTGGAATTTTGGGGTTTTTTTTTTTTTTATCAACCAAGTCCAAGTAAGTGAAAATGCCTATTTCAAACTCAACAAAACAATTTTAACAGTGCATTTTTATTTACGATCAAATCCACAATTATTCCAACCTAAACAATTAAAAACTTCAAATAACCTACTAATGTACACAATCCCACATGTTCATAAAAAATTAAATCTAGTTAAGACTTCTTAATCTGTAAATAGTATTATTCTCCTTCTAATATTGTTTCTTCGTATTTATTGTTTGTGTTAATATTTTAGACTTTTACCCACCAGTAGTGTCAGGACAATGTCATTTACACATTACGTAGTAGTAGTACAAAGAGATTTGAACCATGAAGAAACAAAAAGTGTAGTTTAATTAGTTTGTCTAAGTCTTAGTTTAGAAAAAGACTAAAAACTGTAGTTACAAAAAAAACTGTAGTTGTTATGTGCTGTTGTGGTACTGTGGCACACAAAGCCTGTTTAATTCTACTGATCAGATTAAAATGTATTTTTTTTTTCTTCTCTTTATGCGTTTTAGAGTAACTCTTTGGATAAAAATAAACAAAGATAAACAACTCATTCATCGAGCCACACAAAAAAAGGGAGAGATTGATTGTCGCCATTTTTAGATTGGTAAAGTATATTGGTGCTCTATTAGAAAAAACTTGGTTTTCAGCCAGATTGTTTTAGATTTATTATTTTTGTTTAGAAGTAGGAGATTCAGTGTTACAAATGTAACGATTTTATTCTTGCATTATATATAAAGTTGCCAAAGGGACGATCCATGTGCTTAACATGATATTGAGTTTGATTGACATCTCTGTATACCTAATATGAGCTTAACTTGTCTCTCTTACGAATTATTCATTCAATCATGTGTCCATCTACAAACAAAAATTCTCACTTTTCTCTTTTGAATTATTCTATTCGATCGATGAATATATATATTTTGAATTGGACGTATATAAGAAAATGCACACATACCTGGCGTGATTTGTTAAGTAGTCACAACAGTGGTATGATTGAGAAACAGATTCTCTTGCAACATATATGATCTTGTATTTCTAACTACATAAATTTAAGGCAAAATAATCTTCTGACCTCTCTCATTTTCATATGATTGTAAGGTAAACCGTGATGAGTTATAACAAAGAACCAGAAAGGAATAGGAAAAGCGATGAAAATATATGCATTATTTAAAACATATAAAAAACATATTGAGGTTAGAAAAACAAGTAACAATTGAATCAAGATTGAAAAAAGCAGAATAAATCGTAAATTTTATATAAAAAGAGAAAAAGCTTCTTTGAAAAGGGACGGCCAAAATGACTATTGTCAAAATGCTGACGACTTAAAACATGGTCGTGGAATAAAGTTGGGACCGTCCATATCTACTTATATATGCTTCATAATAATATAAGTTTTAGTTTACTTTTTGATAATTTGTTTTTACTTCTTACGTTAAAGCTAGTAAGGGAGCATTATACTCTCGTCCAAACAAAAACAAAACTAATATAGATAGATCAAATGGTGATTATATTAACGAATATCCCACAAACATGTATAAAGTACACAAAGTTCATACAACATACATGTGTCATGTCTGCGTTTATGAGTAGTGTCATGTGAGTGCACGTACGTACATATACCAAATATGCAATTATGTATAATGCATGCATGTGTGTGTATAAAGAGCAGACAATATAAATATCGAATGCTGACGGTGAGGTGAAAAAAGGAAGGTATCGTATGACCAATGTAAGGGTTTATGGATTCCACGTCCAAAAAGATAAAAGATAAAAGAGCCTTCACCTTCGGTGTAACCAATCAATATATAAAAGATCTGATATCATTATATAATCTGTACTTTAAAGTCATGTTTGTTAGAAGTGTTGAAAAATTGATAATATTTTCTGTTTAGTATAATGATTTTTATTTTCTGCTTCACGTTACTCATAGTAAACTAGTAGTTATTTAGAGTAGTTTCTCTTCCTTTCTGAAGTATAATTCATATGTACCATGTCGTATATATATAATATAAAATAAACCATTTTTACATGAAATGTTGCAATGACATTGTATCCTTTCAATTTAAACAAGAAACACGAATATCATTCACATATATATGAATCAACATCAAAACTAAGTTACACACGTTACTAATAAGACAAATACTAATACATTTATAATATGAATCGTCAATTTTTTATGTTTTTATACATTGGATTCGTTTTGCAGTAGTACTGCATGATCCCCTTCTCAAGTTAGTTAATTTTTTTGATTTGTTTTTCCTTCAAAGAATCATCTGAGACACTTTTGAGAATAGTTTAATTCTTCTCGTTGAAAAAATGAACCGCATTAGTGGACTGATCTCTCTCTATTTACAAATATATTATAGAAGCTCTCTCTGAATTTGTGTTTTTGCTTCTAGTACGGTCTTCTAATTAGCATTTGAATGGCCAACAAATAAAGGCATGTCCAATATATCAACTGTTGCGTTCCCTTCTTTATACCCTGTTTTAAAATAAAATACTAACATTCAATATATAGGTAATAATGAAGACCACGAATTTCAATTAATCAATGTTTTAAAGAAATCAGATGGTGTGGATAATCATAAATATCACACTAGATAGTGAGTACTAATCATGTCGCTCTAAAGAAATATATATATCTAACTTTATATATAGTTTATTAAATCTTATATATGTTTTAAAATAAATGTTTTATAAGAATATGTTCTAGAAAAGCCGAACTTTTCAAGTATTAAACGTCACAATTAGAAGAAAAAAACGTCACACTTCACTTCTTGTAAAAAATGTTTCTCAATCAAAGATTTCTCTAAAAGATTTAATGTGATATTTTTAAAAGAACATATAAGTAGAGATATAGTAGAAGAAACAGAGTAAGTAAAGTCAATGTTGAACATACCGTGGAGGCAGAGGAAGTGAGGGAAATAATAGAACTTGAAGAAGTAGATGTTGATGATGTTGATGATGAAGATGATAGTAAACCTACATTGTAAGCCATTGTCTCATCAGGTTGATACAGTCCATAGTTTCTCTCAGAGGTTGGTCCTGGTTTGAGGTCTTCATTGAAGAGAGCGAAGAGATAAACATCAAAACTCATGTTTGGTCTCAATGGTGTTCCTTCACTCTGAAGTTGTCTCTTCAGAAGATTCTTGTTATAAACCGCTGCGTTGGCCGGGGTGGCTCCAACCTCATCTCCATCACCTTTAGACGGCCACCCTGTCTCCGAGACTCCAACTTCAATATCTTTATAGCCAAGCCTCGCCATGGCGAATATCACAGCGTCCACTTGAGCGTAGAGCATGTTGTCGTAGTGGTACTTTGTGTAAGGGTCAACCATTCCAGGGTTAGGGTTGAAGAGGACGTAGTCTAATGGGATCTTAGTTGGCGAATCCTTGTAAGCGAAGTAAGGGTAAGCGTTGATCCAAAAAGGAGATTTCGTGTTATGCAAGAAACTTAATAGCTGTGTCATTACGCCGGCTACTTCCGGCCTAAAACACCCGGCGGAGGGAGGGTAAGATTCTTGAAGGACCGATAGTGAATTTGGTGTTGATACTTGAATGTACTTGTCCAGCCCGGTTTGGACCAAAGCACCATGAATGCTCGTCATTGCAGGCACAAGATATCTGCGAAAAATAGCAATAACAAGGTTGATGGTTACTCTTATATTTTATACTAGAGGATCCGGAAACAAAACACTTTTTAAATCGATATCAACAAAATGATTTGGGTTAGTAAAGGTAAATCTTGAATGTGCCAAGATTTGAAAAGGAGAACAATATATAGGAATGTTATGTAACAAACCCTATGAGGCTTGAGTCATCGTCAGTGTATAGTTCGTTTCCGACGGCAATACCGCCAATCTTGGTGGCCGGAAAGTAGGGTTTTATACGGGTAGTGACCCACTGGAGAGCTTGTTGAGGGTCGACTAAGTTGGGAAGCATTTCATTTTCGACGGTAACGAAGAGCTCGATGTTGGAATTGGCGAATGAGGTTAAGACTCGAGGGTTTGTGTCGTAGATTCTTGTCTTATTGATATGGAGTGAGCTCAAGAGTTGTAGAACTTTGTCCGGTGGAGGAAGATTGTCGCCAACTTGACCGTAGTTTATGCCAAGAGAGGAGACCCTTTGAAACAACCATCCATGTTCTGTGAAAAAAAAAATGTAATAGAAATTAAAACAATGTAATGAACAATTGAAACTGAGATGATGGTTATTTTATTTTGTGTTGTTAAGAAATAAGCAATTATTAGAAAAGATACCTAAGAAAGTTAAGGAAAACAGAAGAAGAACAATAGAATTGGTCATGGCGATATTGCTAAACATTTTAGAAATAGTGAAGGAGAGAGAGGCCAGGGAGAACGAGAAAGTGCTTGTAAGAGAATCAATGCAATGAAATGTGGGGGATAGATATAGGAGATGAAGGATTGAGAGAGATATGGGACCAAGTGTAGGGAGAAGAATAATTATAAAATTTCTAATTTAATTAGAGATAAATAATAATACTTTACTCTGCTTGCCTCTTTTTATTTTGTGAGACATATATAGGGTCGTCTTCTATAGTAAAAGGTATATGATTCATTTGTAATAAAGAAGTAATGTATTGTTTTCATTTTACTCGTAAATTTAGTAATGGGAGTAGGTTTGGCAAATAGGTTTATCTTATGGGGAAGTCTACTGTAAAAAAAAAGATAGATAGTGTTTGTCAAAAAACATTCTTTGTGAGGCAACATGGGTTTCATAAAACATTTTGGACCCAAGCCAAAAAAATAAAAAGAATGACATCTTAGATTGTCTCTTTCCAACACATTGCCAACTATGTCAGTCCAAAAATAAAAATAAAATTGAAAAAGTGGCCTAAAGAAGAACACTTTTCTTCAGAGAAAGGCAAAGGTGGGAAAGATTGAATTGCCCACTATAATGGGTTTTTAATCTTAACAATATGTCTTTTGGCTTTGGCTATAGAAATTGGAGGATCCCAAATTTGGGAGTTGGGTGAACGAAAAATTTGGAAATATAAAGAGTAGAAATCACACCATCATTATGATAAGAAGGATAGTGCTCTTATCTTCAAGTTTAAATATAATTTTTTTCTTTTTGCATCTTGTGAAATAAAAGTTCCTTTCGCAATTGTTTTTGTTATATTGTTAGAATTATGTTTCACATTAAATTATAATATAATCTTTATTAAATGTGATAACAATCTAGGTTAGGCTGGAATTTGATTTTAGCATACGCATGTGGCATAAACTAATTGACATTTCAATTCAGATTTTATAGTTACCTAAACGTTTATTTTAAAAATAATTCAGAAAAAATCAGATATTAATCGATTTAAAATGGTCCATCAGTAGTAAATACTAAACATAGTCGATATACGAATTTACAGCCTAATTGGCCCAAACCAATAGTGTAGTTGTCTAGTGCAATTGTATTATTCTCAACACAATTTGTTCTCTTGAGTTTGATATTAAAACATTGAAAACAACATTCAAGACTTTAACTATGCATGCACTGGGGGTGGGGGATGATTGTAAATTTGTAATCCAACTTCATTTTGTTTATAAAAAGGTTGAATTATTTTTGTGAGAATATTTTTGGAAATTTGGGTTGTTGCTTTTCTTATAGAACGACTTATTATATCGAATTTTGATTAATTTCTAAAATTATGTATATATCTTAAATAGATCAGAGATCTGAAAACATATCTAAAAGTATCTTTATGAAATGATGGAAGAAAACTAGAAAAGTGACCCAATTTTTATCTTTACGTAACTATCCCAAGAATCTAGTAACTTTTGGAAGATGAATTCCACTTATAACCATACTTGTTTATTTGTGACACCCTTAATTACATATATACACTAATACACACAACAAAACATTACTTTAAAAACTATATACAAGAACGAATATGCAAGTGTACTTGTTTTGGGATAGGACAAATGAGCTGATGCTAGTGGTGCGCTTTATGACATCTTAAGATTCCTCCGATCTGATTTTATCACACTAATCTTTTGTTTTCCTTAATCTCAACTCGAGATTCTAATGTAATCAAAGTTATAAATTAAAAGTAAAATAGGTTGTTGAATCATTTAGCTAATGGAATATTCTATGCGTGAACTTATACCAAGTTTTGAATCACATGCATGGTTATAGCTTGTTTTCAATGTCATTGATAACAAACAGAAAAATATTGTGTTAACGTCGAAGCTCTTTTATAACTTAATCATTAACTCATTATCAATCGTTATATTATTCCCAAGCAGAGTTACAACTAATTTAATTAATTCATAACTCTAACGGCATGAATTAAGAATCGAAAGAATATTATTTCTTGTGGCCTATTTTCTCTTGTTTTATTAGAAAAAAATCAAATAATATATTTAGCACATTTTTAAAACATTACCAAAAAGCACATTTTTAAAATATATTGTCCTGTATTTTGAAGAAAAATTCTTAATTTGGTTTATTTATTTATTTTAAGTACGAAGGTTTTCTTAACTTCGACGACTAGAAAAGAAAGTATTTTTACCATTATTTTTCAAACTTTATCCAATAGGTTTGGTAAGGAAGAAATATATATGGACAATATTATTTTGTTGGAAAACAAAAATAACGAACATTGCTACTTATGGGATAGATGTGATGGATGGCTAATGAATTAGTGAGGTTGGTGGTTATGACTTATGACAATTATAAAAAAAATCAGCCAAACGTAAAATTTGACGTAAAAAGAGAAAAAGAGAGAGCAAAAGATTGGTCTTTCCATGGGAAAGCAAAGAGAGAGCACATGTTTGATTACTCAACAAAATAATTGATAATTATGTCACTAACAATCCACTAATTAAACCTTTCGAGTTAAGTAATATGGTTAGGAATCAATCTCTGGCTCTCTTTTTTTCCATTTATTTGATCTTTCATATGAAAATTGTAACACCTCTTTGTTAGAAAGTAGAAACCAAATAATTCATAAAAGTTGTATCTTATTGAAACACACAAATGTCACATTGACGCGAATTCCCAAACCTATGGCATACATCTAATCTCATATGCAAATTAACAGTATTACTATTTACTTACATAACGACTTAGGTCATGTTCTTTTGGGAATCGTGCGACTCTCACCAGCGACTACTAAAAAAAAAAAAATTATTGTAAGTTATTTATAATTTAAAGGGCACAAATGCAATTTTAAAACTTCTCAATTAAAAACTGAATTTCTGGGTTAGCTTCATCATCTTTTTTCGTAGAGCTCCGTCAATGGTTTTTGAACCAGTGATAATCGCAGCTTGAAAATAAATTATAGATAGAGTCGCAGCTAATTCCGGCGATCCGAAATCATCTAAAAAGGAATCGTGCGACAGAAAATAAAAAGAGAAGAAGAAGAAACTAAGGAAAGATGAGGGCTGGTTATTCATAGCAAATCGCTGCGATTATGCCCCGAACAGGGCCTTACGTAACATCTGTTGAAGACTATATCTTTCTAAATTTAGAAAGTTACATCTTATACGTCTAACATTAAAATTAAAGTGATTGAAGGCGTTGGGTGGTTGCAGCTTTCTGTTTTTCTTTTTGGGTAAATTTTTAGAAAACCAAAATTAATTAGATCTTACGACAATTGGAAAAAAGGAAAATCTTACGACAAAAAAAGAAATGCAAAAAGTAAATTTTTAGTATTTCAGTTGAAGACTATATGAGATTTTTCTTTAAAAACAAAAATTTTAAACTCACGCAAAACCTATTTCTCATTTAAAGGTTACTAATCCAAAGATTTCTAACATTTTAAATGAAAGACTAAGCCAAATGTTGCTTAAATGACTAAGCCAAATGTTGACTAATCCAATGTATCTTGTAAACATGTAAGATCTGACAGTTTTTTCATAGATGGTCACTAACCCATTGTTACAGTTTGCTAAATATAAATATACACCAAACTGACCATAATCCCAACCGGTCCAGCACTGATTAGCGGTCCAAAGATATATGCACCAAAGCATATTTTTGAACCTTTCTAATTTGTTTTCGTAGAAATTTCACTAATTCTAGATATATCTTTTTCTTTCATGGTTGCAACCTTGAAAATTTTAAGACACGCGTCTGCGTCAAAGTGTGCCACATCAATCGGATTGAATCTACTAAGGCTAACAAGATTAACTCCATGATAGAAAGAAATAAAAGATGTTGTGCTTGACTTATATAGAGAACATGATTCCGTGTACTCCCTGTGGTTACTTAGGCCATGCATGGTGCTTTTAGTAGATTTATTGTGATTTTTTTAGAAGTCGTTTGAATAAGAATGGCCCTTCTTTTAATTTCTTCAAAATTGTGTGTAAAAATAAAGTCATCTAATTACTATTATATTCATGTCAGCATGTGATCTGATTGGTAAAAAGATTTTTTTTGAAAACTGAAAGCTTGAAAAAAGTAAAAGAAAAATAGCTTTAATGTTTTAAATAAGAAAAGTTAACAATGTGTACTAGAGAGAAAACAGGAGTATGATGATATCAATACATGAAAACATTGTACCCATGCAGAATTGTACTATATTCATAAAAATATATAATTAGTAGCAAATTACCATAAAAATGATTAATAAGCAAAAAGAAAGGGAAGAAAAGAGAAGAAAGCATATGCTTGTGTATCTTCCATTGCTTTAGTTCCAGCAATGAACCTACAAAATCTAAAGAGAGAAGAGACCAATGTGGTCAATCCATCATATTCTATATCTTTCCCATGTTCGAATTAAGTTTGTATGTTGATAAAGATCCCAACAATTACAACTTGAAGGATATATACATATTGTCATATCTAACTATATATCTACTACTATATTTCCTTCTCCACTATAATATTTTTACTTGAAAATTAAAATCAGGAGATATAACTATTACAATAATAGCTTTATATGCTCAAAAATACGTTTTCATCATCTATTAAAGCCAAATTAAAAAAATATATGTATATTAAAATAGAACTTTATGTATTTTAATTAATGTGTTGTTGACAAAAAAAAAATTTATGTTATGCATCTAATAATTTTAGACATCAATAAAAAATGGAAGATATAAAACAAATTCTTAATTTATAGCTAAATACTCAAGTTTTTGCCCGTAAAAAATCCGTTTTATAATTGTATACTTTTTTTTTTGGGTCGCCTTTATAATTGTATAGTTAATCGGATGGTATACATATTCTGATGATATACATAATTTGAGCACTAGTTAAACCCAAAAAAATAGATGCTAGATCGTAATTTATATATGTATGTATATTTTATTAAACTAACTTAGTGAGGAGGATCACCATTGGGAACATACTTTAGTGAAAGTACTACAATAGCAAAAAAGAGATAAACAAAGATAAGGACTATTTTCAGAAAAACAAATTGAAATGTCTATACACAATAGACGAAAGGCTGAGTTAGGGGAGGGAGAAGATGGGAGATAACATGTGCATGTGCATGTGTGTGTAGTGTTTTTCCAAAGGCATGTTTCTTTTTCATTTGGGTCTCTTTAAATCTTATTTGCTTCTTTAACAACTTGGGTTTTATAAGACAAGAAGCTGGAGTAGCTGGTTAGATTCCATTATGGTATATATGCAAATATATATATTACCAACTATTTCTAATTTCTGCCATATTTAAACAAGTTTTCGATAAAACAAACTATATAATTATTTATATTTACATCAATCTCTAACTAGACTTTAACCATTACAGCACCAGATGGGTTTTTGGACTATCTCTAAAGTCAAATGAACAATGCAAAAATTAAATAAAACAAAAGAAATTTAATGTTTCACTGCATGGTTTGTGCGATGACTTATCAAATCACCATCAAATTTCAGTAGCCAGAGTCTGGTTTTCGTTTGAATAACTTCAAAAAGGTTATAACAATTATGAGGAAATTAGTACTCTGTTTCATTTTTAAAGATGTTTACGATTTTAGCATATAGAACAATAATTTAGCGTTACGTTAATATTAAAGAAATTGATTTACGGTAAAATTTGATTTGGTCTTCTGTTAAATTGAGTTTTATACCGTGGATCATTTGTATCAGCTTTAGTACATTTGAACTGTACAGGTCATGTCGGCTGGATAACTATTGAGCAACATTTTAGTTAATCACTTAGATGTTTGATACATAAGTCATCGACAAAAATATCTACATAGTATATAAATTACAAAGATGGGCAAGCAACACTTGAACTATAAACATATCCTAGCTCTTGAAACTTTTAACTTCAATGTTCATATTTTCAACAAAGCAAAACTAGTAAATAAATAACGCAACGTTATGACATTATCATCAATCTCAAACTTAATATGATCAGTGTTTAATATATTTATCAGAGCTATTCTTTTTCATAGCTCGATTCGATAATCTTTAAGAAAAGAAACAAAAGCATTTTTGCCATCGTATAAAATAGACGCAATATGTGTATACTTTGGATTATGATTTGAGGCTATGAATGATAAGATAACTAGATAAGCTAATGAGACGAATGAAAAGCAAGAATGCTTATTGGCTTGATTAGAAGCTCGATAAGATTGGATTTCACCTTCGACGCTTTTTAATTATTTTAGGTTTCTTTTAGGCTGTTATCCATTTTCGAAAACAGTATTGGTCCAACTTGATCATATATATTTTTATATGAAAATCATATTTAATGATCAATTAATTTTCATCGTACATAATTTGTGAATATCAAGTATCAATACTAAATATTTCAAAAATTTGTATGAAAAAATTACAGTCTTGGAATAATATAATTCATAAGTATACTAAGAACAACATTTTCAGTCCATGTATTTTTATATAACACTTACGGACATAAGTTATACACACAATATGCATATGGTACAATAGTATAGTACAAACCTCATAGTATTTTCTAAGACATGTTTACTTATTCATACAATATATATGGTTTCACAAACATTTTTGAAGAATCCAAACCAACCAGCTTCCTTTAAGCAAAAAGAATCTGCGAATTCGATGGAGTTATATCTGCATAACGCTCTGGTGACTTTACAACCTCCCACCTCACACCAAACTTATTCTCCAACCTCCAAATATTCCCAACCGCAAGATGAAGATTCCGGCCAACCACATATACTCTGTTCCCATAACAGTTCACCGCAAACGGTCTACAAATCTGCTCCGGCAATTCGGGACCGTTAATCGTCTCCCAAGAATCTGTAATCGGATCATAAACCTTCATCTTCATTCTCTCTAGTTCCGACACTATGAACAACCGATCATATATCACTACACTCGTCCCGGTCCATCCTTCTCTTAACCCCATTGGCATTGTTTCCCATTGATCTGTCCTCGGGTCATAAACTTGGCCTCGAGGGGATACAAAGAACGGCCATAACCATCCTTCTGTTACCAAAAGCTTCCCATTTAAGACTGCTGTGTCGTAAGACGCCATGTGTGCCACCATGTTCGACACTGGCCGCCAACTACCATCCAAAGGGTTCAAAACCTCGGCAGAATCGAGCTCAAATAAATCCGCAGCATTCCCACCTGCTGCATATATCATCCCGTCGATGACACCGCTAGCGAAAAACGACCTCGCGGTTATCATTTTGTTGGTGACAGTCCAATGATTCCTTACCATATCGTACTTCAACACCACATCAAGAGGGCAATCCGAATCCGAAACCATCCCTCCACACACAAACATAGTACCTTCATGAGGCATCGAAACCGATCTGAACCCGTGAGGACACACTTTGTCTCTACAAGGCATAGCAGGGATTTCGTGCCAAGTGAGATTCCTCAAATCCAAAACCTTCCATTGGATCTTCCCAGTGCATCTACTAAACCCAACCACGAATAGCCACGGGTCTTTAAACCCGAACTCCTTACGCTTAGCGAAAAACGTCTCTTTAGTACCAAACAAGAGATGCCATCTCTTGCATACGAATCTACTCGATTCATGGCTTTGGACTGGAACCCTTAAAAGACAGTTAAGCGCAACATCGTCTGGTAAACCAGGAATCAAAGGTTCTCCCCTAAGAGACAGCTCTAATTCCGATGATCTATCGAACAATGTCGACTGAATCGATGCAGCTACTCTAAATTTGGGGGATAATGTCATCTGAGAATCACCAAGCTTATGCACAGCTGCTCTTTGAGATGAAACCCTTACCCTCTGCATCTTCTTCTTCTTCTTTCAACACTCAATTTTTTCAACAGATTAAGCACTCATTTGCATCAATTCCAGATTCGAATGATCAGTAATTACTATTAAATGTTCAAAGTTTCCAACTTTGGTTGCTCTACCTGAAATGAAGAATCAACAGCATCATCACTAACACTAAGACTAATCAAATTCCAGATTCTGTAATAGAAATCGATTGAACTAACTATAAAAATCCAAATTCGAATTCATTGAAACAAACCCTAGAAGAAAAAAGGGGCAATTGAAGAAAAGGAAAAAAGAAAGAAGAAGAAGACAACCCCAACAAGATGAAGAAACAGAGAAGCAAGAATCGATAAGAAACAAGTGATCGAAGCTAAAGAAACATAAAGAAGACAAAGATCAGATATTTTTCATATTCTTACAGCAGAACAAGGCGGCGATAGATAAACACACACACTCTTGTCTTTTGCTTCGTCGCGAATCTTTCAGCTCTTCCTCTTTTTTTTTCGGTAATCGAGAGAGAAGACGTAATCGTTTTGAGGAAATTATAATATATGCTTTTTCCTATTGATTATACATTATACAGACTATATATTAAAAATGTGTATGTGTACGTATATCAGTGTATCCCATTTGTTTTATTTTTAAGTAACTGCCGCAAATCTTTTCTGTAGAATCTGTAGATCAGTAGATGTCTTTAATGACAGTTCACTTCTTTTATTAGTGATTAATTATCTTTCTTATGAAGTTAATAAAGAATGATTAGTGCAAAAGTATAGATTAACATGGGAATATCCGAATAATTTGTTTTGGTGGGTAATTCTATTAAAACGGGCTTAATATTGGGCCAATGTAATATCATTGGCCCATTCAATAATGGGTCTTGTTACATTTGGTGTTACAAAGGTAAATTTTAATATCTTCTTACTAAAAATCTCAAGTTTCTGTTTTAGATAACTAATTCATTTTATTTTATTAAGAATGTGTGCTACAAAAGTAATTTTTAACAGTCAAATACATAGCTATCCTGAATTATTTTGAGAGTAGTTTCAAAGATATTTTTTTAAAAAAGAAAGAATAATAAAGTTGGGCAATTCCTCTATAGCCCTTGAATATCAAACCAGTCCATTAGTTTTCTGTAGCATGTTTTATCTGCTCCTAGTTTTCTCTGTAACTTATGTCAAAAATTTGAAAATTAGTATAAAATTTAACCTTTTACCAAAAACCAGTCCATTAGGGGAGTGTCACAGGCTGTGATTAATGTGACTCAGCTATAGTCTACTTAACTGCAAATAGATACGAGTTTACCATGAAAATCGGTAATGCTCACAAATCTTGATTCATTTTTAATCGAAGAATATTAGACTATAATCAACTTATATATATAGACTACTAGTTTGTGTTAGTTAGGTTGATATTTCACCATCCATAATTAAGTATTTCATTTTGTTGATGGAAAAGGGGGGGGGATAAAAAAATAAGATATAAAAGATAGAGTAATATAGTATGTAATGTATTATAACTATCTTCACATGATTTATAATGAATCATTCCTAAAAAATTCACATCTTGTCTAAAAACTAAGAAGGACAATTCATAAAATTATTTCCGTCAAACTCGAAGATGTTCTTATTTTTTATATATTTCGTCCAGCGAACATATTGTAGCTTTCTAATAAATGACTTCTATATTATATGAATATATGGCCATCTTGCTATTTCCTGGAGATATTTTTTTGGACGAATCTTCGAAATTTTATGCAAGTAGGGAACTTCAATTTCTTTAAAAGAAAAATAAAAAGAAGATGCATGCGACCAATACAATCAATGTGTTGATTATGACCATTGCTTGGTAGGTATTTGCCGTTGGTAGTTTTTCCGGTGAGAGTTCCGCACCATAGGATTCTCTCAATTATTTATAATGGACAAAAAACAAATATATATACATTAAATGGTTTTTTTTGTATCTTCGATTACTCAATCATTCAGAATTTTCAAGTAATCAAATCAGGAAATGGTCACAAAAAGATATGCATAAAGATCGTTCCATGTGCCAATAGTATCCAATATCGGAATTTTCTTGAATAATGCATGTACGTGTCGGATTCTTGAATATATATCTAAATGATTTTGCCTCTTAAAAGAAGTAATAGATATAGACATGAGATATTTTCTAATGAAAAGTTGTAATGATATATAAGTTGGTGATATTTAATTTATTGTATCAATTTGGTCTTTATAATTGATACCGTAAGTCCATGTGGCTAACCGAATTATCCCTTATTTTGGTGTGTTTTTGGTGCTCACCATGTGTTAATATTTTGGCCACCAATCTAACGTGTATCTGTGTTTACATAATAAGAGTGTTCAACGCTACAAACTAACTCAATTCAAATCGAATTAAAGAAAAGATATATAATAATCAAGTTAGAAAATATAATACATTTGACGTGGTTTTAGTTTTCTAGCTGTTGCAAAAAGACCTAAGCATAAACCTTTTATTGCATCCTTAAATTTGAACTAAATGGTTATTATAATAACTTCATAAACCAAACTAAATCAAAACCGAGTCCATTACCTGATTAAAAACGTTGATGCTAGGCCAAATATAATATATATGGATCAAGCAATATCGTATGACTCGTCTGTCGGAGGTTAACTTCTTAAGGACCTATATATAATCCAATCAATAGTTCAACATGTCAACTGTGTAATATTATGAGAATTAGGGTTCTAAGAAATAGCTCATCAATACTTCTCTTTGGTAGCCGGGAATTGTCGTAGTTGCAACAGTAGTTCTCTAACATAGAAGCTCATCAGTACTTCTTTCTTGCTACATAGATAATAGATTGTTAGATATTACCATATTATCATGTGTTGTAAAATGTTTAATGTGTTCTCCGTACGTATATTTGTATAGCATATGAAATATTCTTTTACTATAAAACATATATTATCACATATTGCTATATATATTCTACAATGCAGTTGCCACTAGCTAGGCCTAGCTATAGTTGTGTATTTAATAAGAATTATCAAGGTAACTTTAGGGCGATTGATGAATTGTAAACATAATTAAACAGTGAAACAGTTAGTAAGATTCGATCAACAATGCCGTGAATGAGATAAACGAACTAAGTCGAAATAGTGAAGCCAAACGAACTTAGTCGAAAAGACATCCACTACGAAAAGGTGAGAAAAAAGAGATGAAAACAAAATCTATGTCATGAGGCACTAAGAAATGAGTGAAAGAGGCCTTCAAAATCAACTTTAGAAAACATAGTACAATTTGTCTCCAAACGATGAAGCCACTTGTTGGATGGTCATATTCGCACCAATGAGATTTCTTTTACTTTGAAAGCAAATTTGGCCAATGAGATCTCTTGTTTTCTTACGAGTTGTCTTGCCCAATCCTTTTATTTCCATCTTTATGAACTTTTATAGTCAATATATGTATAATTTTAAACTTTTGTTGTTTAACTAGGTGTACTAGAGCCTATACCATTACTAACCCTAAATTTTTTTTATCGAAGAAAGGGTAATAAAAAATCTTCTCAAACTTATAAGAGTATAAGTTATACTGTATAACCCCTAGATACAACTAGTTTTCATTGGCGTTAAAGATTGAATAGAAGTAAGAAACCCTCCCTTAAACATCCTATATTGGTTTACAGTGAAGTTTTCACAATATCAAGTATACAGGATCAAAACATTCCATTTACAATTAAGGACAAAAGATAGAGAACAAACCATCAAAAATACAAAATAACATTAATATAGTGTGAAAAAAGAAAGAGACAGTGCATGACATTATGTATACAGAAACTACTGATTGAAACTAACTTTTCAAAGTTGCTTTCAAGTCCACCTACATTGGAGTGATTCAGACATTGGCAGTATCCAGTGCAAAAGCAAATTTGAATGCCTCTCTTATCACTGATATGATCTGTCATGTGGTTTACTCATAAATAGGTCGACAGAACATGTAAACAACTTGCATATATATCTACTATATGTGAATGATTTTTTTGGAAATGCTTCACTTGGTGCGGAATGTATAAATTTTCCATTCATTCTTTTAGACTTTTTTTGTAATGTCTTCTATATATAATTGATTTCATATTACTTTAGAAACACGGATGATATTATCATTCTCGTTTTTGTATATTGAGAAATGATACAAGGAGCAGTAATGCTAGGCGTACATAACCGCTACTTAAATGTTAAATCTTACTGCAGGTATACGACCAACATTACTGTACAACCAAGTTTTACTGACGTATTATTGGTGTAATGTACATTTTAATCAAATCTGTGGTTTAAAACATCTCTTTTATCATCTTACTTGAAAAAGAAAAGAAAACAAACAAAGAATTTCGTCATCTTTATAGCATCCTGTCAAAATAAAGCAAAGAAAATGATGGTAATTAAGCATCTAGTGAAGAATTTATATTAGCTTGGGTTCTTCCCATGTAACATGTTTTTTGGTATTACGTCCGTAATGATCTGAAAACCACATAAAAATAACTATTCAAAAACATATTGGCTATACAAGAATCAAAGGGTTATGAATGTGTATATATAGCAAATGGACATCGTACAAGTATGTTCCTACTTTTACCAAATTGGAATAAAGTTGGGTTTGCATCTCAACTAAGAACCAACGGGACTTTTATTCAAGTACAAATTACCTCTTGCCGACCCAAAAATTGACCCTACACATGATTCTTAACTCTAATGTAATTGTGCTGCGAGGACAGCTTTTTATACATCTACTTGCACCACTACACATGCACTTCTACCTATCTCTATGCATGTATCAATGTCCATTCTGTTGCATACTTCACCCTCTTGTCAGTTCATGATCAGATCGTGTAGCTTCATTAATGTGACAAAATATATCTGCATCTGCATGATAGGATATAATCATAAGTGTAGTGACTCATGATCAAGTGGACATGGTTGGCTCTTCCATGTTACGAATCTCACGTCGAAATTAAAATGTGAAGAGATCTTAAGTAATATATAAATGTCATGAGTAGATCCACTTCGTATCAATTTGTTTCGAGTTGAAAATTCAAAAAATCTTTCACTTAACTGGAATGCATATATATGATTTTGTGATATACTTGTGTTGGTTACATGCATCAATTGTAATGCATGATAATATACAAGTTGTGCAGAGAAAGTAATATGAGCATTGTAAACAAGCGTTCATATAACTGAAAATTATCTGGGAATTACGGTAAATACATATATTTTCACTATTTAAAAGCGTTCATATTGGTTAATCATATGCATGATTGAAGGATACTAGAATAATATTTCCTCTCTTCAATTTTTTGGTGTTAGTATCCCAAATTTTGTATATCCATTATCAAGTATTCAAAACATATGTAAATCTTTACATCATGTGTGATGTTTTTGGTACCACTCACTTAAAGTTTTCTCTTATTACAAATTTTAGTTACATTTACAAATAATCACTCATGGACAAAACAAAAGGATATACAAGAATCCCACTTATTAAATATCGTAATTCTATAATATAAATCTGAAAGACAAAACAAAAACAGGGAGTAGGCAAGAAGGGAAAGGTAGGACAAGGGTGTTGATATACGACAGTAACATTAATCTCACAACTTATTCATCAGCACACCTCTATTGTCTCTACTCTTATTATAAGTTTCCTCAACGTGCGAACAACATCATATTACATGCCAAAATATAAAATTATTTTGTAACCGCGAAAAAACACTTAAACATAGAATGGGTGGCATATATACTATATAGTATAAAGATTCAGTACAAACTAACAAATATAAATTACCCAACCACGCAGAGAAAACTTATGTTTTAAGTATAGTACTATAAGAAGATTCACCGAAACGACGATAGAATAAACGCCGAAAGGCATAACTAGATCGGTTACACATAGAATAATCATTCTAACATTGCACCATACATATATACGTAGTTGGTTATGTTTAGTAAAATATTGACAAAATTTTGGATATGTTTAGTAGAATATTAATATGCAAATGGGAATTAAGTTTAGAAAAGGGGGACATCAGATTCATGCACCCATCTTTCTAATGACTTTCTGTCTCCAAAACTTTTATGTTTATCGTTCACATTTACAGTAGTTTTTAAAATAAAGTTTTGGTTATTCAAAAATTACTAATTTAATACGTATAGGGTTTTAAATTTATCTAGGATGTATTATAATTGATCATAAAATAATTAGTTAACTTGTATTGTAAGGACTATTCCACAGTTTATATTAAGGGCGTGGACGAAACTTGACCATAATACTGAACTGTGATCCTAATATATATATATATTGTACATTCTAAATTCAAAGCGAAAGCCCAAAGTTATATGAATGTGCCTCACAAGTCATAACGAAATATATAAAGAATTATAAATGAAGACATGAATGTGTAAGATATGAAAAAGTTTACCTTAGAAAAAAGATGAAATAAGCATATCTAACTCCATATATTAAATGTGTGTAATTGGTCTTCCTTGCAATTCAAACTAAAACATATTTAAAAGAAAAAAAAGAGACTTTGGGTTTGAAATTTAAGGATGATAAAAGAAAAAAATATATATATATAGAGAGACCCAAAGACCAAATAAGTAGTCACGTACAAATTTTAGTCGAGTGGACCCAAAATTGCTAGTCTATTTTCTGTATTTCTTCTGCTAATACGGCCCACCTGCCCAACATAATTTCACGTGGACCGACCAAATTTATAAAAAAATTCTTTCTCATATATTATATCAAGATAAATTATTAGTAATCTTATAATTTGTGTGACTAAACAACCAGATTAATCCTCAGCCTATCGTCTCTGTTCGGAGATCGTAGGAGAATTCTCATCCGTTTATTCGATATTGTATTAGAGGAGTCCGAATTTTCAACAAGGTAACCAATCTATATGTCTCTAGGTTAACAAAAGAAGAGTTTTGTACAGTTCATTAGCATTAGGATCATTAGTTTGTTTTATCTTTTTAACTATAACCATTTTTACATACGTACGTATATTGTTACATATGCATGGGTCTAAATGTATATTTACATTTATAAGTATGATCCTTTATTAAATATTTTTGATCAATATTTTAAAACAACCTTTGTACTCGTTAGATCTTCATGTGTACTATAAAGTCTAACAAGATTTGAAGATCTTCACAAGTTCGCATGCAGGTGATAGAATCGAGTTTTCTCTGGAAGTTCTCACGCCCGACTCGTAAAGGAATCAAAGGTATATATATTTATCGTCTGTTGCGTGTCGATTTATTGTATGTTTTGTAAAAAAAAGTATAACATTAATACTTAACCTTTTACCAAAAAAAAAAAAAAAGTATAACATTAACATATACTTCAAAAATTATGTTTGTTATATACGAAAACATATAAAAATTTTCAAGCGATATTAGTAATTTTTCTTTATGTAAAAGAAACGGACATATTCAATGACGTAACCTCACGTGCATGGTCAAAGTAATAAGTTGAGAAATAAGTATATTTTACCATGCAAAGTCTTACTACTAATATTAAGCCCTAATGACAAATTACTATATGTGATTCATTTCAAATTGGTTTAGAAGTACTTTCGGCATTGTCTTGGACTCTCATAAAAAATAATTTAAAATACTATAATATTAAAATAAGTAATACCATTTTTCTCTTATTTTTATACAAGTTAAAATAAATAAATAAATAAATAACGAAATTATTAAAATATTTTGAAGAGTCCAAACCTCAAAGCAAAGTCTATATAAGCTCAAACTCTATCTCTCTTCAATCCTCAAAACCTCTCAAATCTTGTTTTTTTTTATTTTTCTTTAACTCTTTAAGCTCTCTCATGGCTTGTTCTTACGTATTAACACCAAACCCAACCAAACTCAATCTCTCTTTTGCACCGTCCGATCTCGACGCTCCTTCTCCGTCTTCCTCCGTTAGTTTCACCAACAACACTAGAACACAAGGACGCCGTAAACTTATCTCTTCTCCAAACTCCTCCGTCTCAGGAGACAGTACTCCAGCTCTACTGAATTTCCCAAATTACCCTTCTCCGAACCCCATAATTCCCGATAAGGACACTTCACGTTGGAACCCTCTCCAACGCGCCGCCTCCGCCGCTCTCGACTTCGCCGAAACCGCATTGCTGAGACGCGAACGTTCTAAACCTCTTCCTAAAACCGTTGATCCTCGCCATCAGATCTCCGGTAACTACGCTCCGGTGCCGGAGCAACCCGTTAAATCATCTATCTCAGTTGATGGAAAAATCCCTGACTGCATTGACGGCGTTTACCTACGTAACGGCGCTAATCCACTCTTCGAACCTGTTTCTGGTCATCATCTGTTCGACGGTGACGGTATGGTTCACGCCGTTAAAATTAGTAATGGAACAGAGAGTTACTCGTGCCGGTTTACGGAAACCGAGAGATTGGTCCAGGAGAAACAACTCGGTTCGCCGATTTTTCCTAAAGCCATAGGTGAGCTTCACGGCCACACCGGGATCGCGCGGTTGATGCTGTTTTACGCACGTGGTTTGTTCGGTTTATTAAATCACAAAAACGGAACCGGAGTTGCTAACGCCGGTTTGGTTTATTTTCACGACCGGTTATTAGCTATGTCCGAAGATGATCTACCTTACCAAGTCCGTATCACCGACAATGGCGATCTAGAGACGGTCGGAAGATTCGATTTCGACGGTCAGTTAAACTCCGCCATGATCGCTCACCCTAAAATCGATCCAGTGACGAAGGAGCTATTCGCTTTAAGCTACGACGTGGTTAAGAAACCGTATTTGAAATACTTCAGAATCTCGCCGGAAGGTGAGAAATCGCCGGACGTTGAGATCCCTCTCGCCAGTCCGACGATGATGCACGATTTCGCGATCACCGAGAATTTCGTCGTGATTCCTGATCAACAAGTTGTGTTTCAGCTCTCCGATATGATTCTCGGGAAATCTCCGGTTAAATACGACGGAGAGAAAATTTCTCGGTTTGGGATTTTGCCGAGAAACGCTAAAGACGCGTCGGAGATGGTATGGGTCGAATCACCGGAGACTTTTTGTTTCCATCTATGGAACGCTTGGGAGTCAACGGAGACCGACGAGGTAGTGGTGATCGGATCTTGTATGACTCCGGCGGATTCGATCTTTAACGAGTGCGACGAGCAGCTCAACAGTGTTTTGTCTGAGATCCGGTTAAATCTAAAAACCGGGAAATCAACGCGAAGAACCATAATTCCTGGTTCGGTTCAGATGAATTTAGAAGCGGGTATGGTAAACCGAAACCTTCTGGGGAGAAAAACCCGGTACGCCTACCTAGCGATAGCTGAACCGTGGCCTAAAGTGTCAGGATTCGCTAAAGTTGATCTTTCAACGGGAGAAGTTAAAAACCACTTTTACGGCGGTAAAAAATACGGTGGCGAACCTTTTTTCTTACCTAGAGGGTTAGAATCAGACGGAGAAGATGACGGTTACATAATGTCGTTTGTTCATGACGAGGAGAGTTGGGAATCGGAGCTACAGATTGTAAACGCCGTTACGTTGGAACTAGAAGCAACCGTTAAATTGCCGTCAAGAGTACCGTATGGTTTCCACGGCACGTTTGTTAATTCGAGTGATATGTTAAACCAGGCTTAGTATGAAGTAAACCGAAACCGGTTATGGTTTGGTTTATTGTGCAGATGCAGATTCTATAGTTTTTATTTTAGCAGATAAGATATTAATTTTTTTTGTGAAGCGGTGGGAAGCCAGCTTGAAGCTTGTGTAAGTAGAAGTTTTGCCTGCTCAGCTGGTTTCTGTTGCATTTTTTTCTGGTGTATTAATATAAAATTGAATTTTTGTTAATTAAATCACTTACTCTTAAGGTTTTCATGTTCATATTAATCAACACTAACACTTGATCATCAATACAACAGAAACTACACTCCTAATGGTTTTGAAAACGGTATTTAGTTTTGAGCTATTCAAAAAATTGAATTGTATGGCCATAAGCTTTCTAGTATTTCTTGTTGTAAGGAAAATATCATAAGAAAGACTCTCAAATGATAAAATCTCGTGGAAGGGAAAGAGACAAAAGACTTGTGAAAAGCGATAGTGATTGGTGAGAATAGTGACAGTTACTTGGCAATTGGCATAAAGGGTCGTTGTATGTCTCGTGGGAACAAACATAATTAGAGTAAAAACTGTAAAACAAACTAATTAGCGATAAGGTGAGAATCGTTTGCGATATATATATAAGAAAGTGTTAGTGAATATAGTAAGCGGATCAAATAGAAATAACCGTTGTTCAAACGAATAAATCTGCGTATCAGATTACATTTAGCGGGCTAAAAATGTCACATTATATAATAAGATGGATTTGCTAGTCATGCAACACGTGAACATCATAATGACACTTAAGAGCCATATATATAGTGATAGGCCTTTCCGAACGACAAATATACAACAAGAGGTCACATTGCCCTAATCTGCAGATAAACGTTTTTGGGGGCCGCGATAAAACGATAGTTTACCACACAAAACATAGAAACAAGACGTCAAACTCATTGCTTTTGTACTGCATGCGACAAACATCATAAAGTTATCAATTACGTTGGGTCAAGTTATTACATTGAACAAAAAGTTGCCCAAAAAAGAAGATGAACTCCTTATTTACATACTACGATCCTTTTAACCCCTCGTAATATAATAAGAGAGCTTACATTAGTCCTTCACGTACCAAAGAAAACACAATTCAAAGATCCACCATATGTGGTACATATCTAGACTGAATCATCAAGGAATGGATTCTTGCCATTAATATATATTTAACAATGAAAGGAAATTTTCTTAAAACATTACAAAATGAAGATACATATCGCTCGTGTCATGGACCCTCAAACCAAAAGATCATTAATGAAAAGGCAGATTGTAGCAAAACTCACCATAAATATATTCATAACGACTTGGAGAGTAAGGCAATCGAAATAGCTGTATCTATGCGGGGACAGTTTGTGCCGACCATTGTGTGAGTAAGGAAGTAAGGACCATCTTCACTCATTGGTCACCTTTTTTCTCAAAAGATGAACTTTCAATTGTCCCTCTCCAAAACTGTTGTTATTGTTTGTTTTTTCTTTTAAACAAAAACAATAAATTGTCATGTTTTGTACTACTCCGTTACAAAACAAATGTGCTTTAATTTGGAAGAAGGAACGGTTTCTTATATTTTCTTTCTTCCTTTTTTGTAATACCTTTAATTAAAAATCATTCACCAGCTAAAAAGTATTTTTACACTATAGTGAAAATTAAGAAACCAGCAATATACGTCTCTTGTCCAAGTAAACAAACTAGTAGATTCTAATAACACGTTTAAGCATATTTTTATGCCACGCGAGCATGAACTACGTTACCTACATACTTATAAGAAGGAGAAAAAGTATTGAAGCATTCTAATATCTCGGCTGTCAATTGAATGATATCTGTGCATGTTTAGCATTTTCCAAGAACAAAACGCCGTCCATGTGACATATATATATATATAGACTGTTTTCTTATTTTTGGGTGGGTTTTGTCGACGAATTATTCATATATTGTCCGATTCATTTATAGTTGATGAGCTTTGAATACTTAAACGAACCGAAAATCTCGAACTTATACCAAGAGACAGATTTGGAAGTCGCAACAGTAAAATCATTTTTATACCAAAAGATGCTATAGAATGAAAATTTGGGTTGCCAAAAACATTAGATATATAACGAGGTTGAAACGATATACATTACGAAGAGCAAGAAGAAGAAATAAATTTTGATATGGATAAAGTCGTGAATTTGAAAAAAAAAAAAAAAGTCGTGAATTTGACATGTGATATCCACGTGAATGATGATGGGAGGAATGGTAATGAAAAAAACCGAACGCTCGATTGATTAATTTAAACCACTCATGCAATTAAAAGGGTTTTTAATTTGTGTAGAAATATTACGAATATATAGTTCATGGCGTACGCTTTGACTATATTGATAGATATATGCAGTTTGTAATTTTCCCCTTCAACAACATTGATGTAAGTAGATAGTTGTGATAGGATCATGATGCAATGAATGCAAAATGAGAATTAAGGCCATAAGGTGATCACATCTTTGCTTGGATTTGAGACAATGGACATGTGTCTTTTCCTGGAGTCTTCGTCAAAGGAGAGACAATCGACTTTTTCGCTCACGATGATGTCGAAGGAAGAAACAATAGTTCGATTGATTAGTTAATTTTATAGTTGTGTTACTATATAAATAACTCAAGAAAACACGTTCAACTTTGTATATTAAATCGATTTACGTAATTACTAGGAAACGTCGTATATATATCTACCAAAAAAAAACAGAAAAAGAAAGATAATTAAATCCCATACACCTAAAACTATGAAAAATGTATACACATTTTAAATCTCCAGAGGTATGTATAAATTTATTCTCATGCATGTACCATGTAGTATGAACACTAAAAGAAAAAACGCATTTACTCTGTACGCCAAAGATATCGGGAGATACACATGACGTCAAAGTGAAGACGGACTCTGTTGTCTCAGACCAACATAGTCCATATTTAGTGGCAGACGTGTCTCTTTCTTTGACTGCTGCCTCGTAAACAATTTTATCGCAAGTAGAGATAGTAGATAGAGTATACTATATACTAATAGAATACTAAAAAGTCATAGTGCTCTTTAACGGGAATCAAGAGAAGTCATAATGTTTTAAATTAGGGTCGTTGTGTTCGGATAAAAAGTCAAAAACGGGAGTGTGTTTATATGTTGGTGGCGTCAGCTTTCCCCGTAATTTCATGGACTTGTGAGAGTCACACACTCCTTAGTTAACATTATTTCACTTATGAATTAAAAAATAAAATTCGAGATCGGTAATGTTAACTTTGTTATATTTAATGTTTAAGGAGTCTTTTAAATACCATTATATTTCTCTTGAAATAATAGATATTGTGCTCAAGTTTAATATTCATCATAAGTTTATATAACACTAAATATTAAAAAACTTATAACCAAATCAAAAATGTTTTAATATAATATATATCGATCAGTATAGTTGGTTTTGTAAAATTTAGTCGGATATTAATATAACTAATAAATCCGACAAAAATGAAAAATTTCAGAGGTTAATTAAGAGTTGATAGTTCATAAACATAGTTATTTTTTTTTGGTATTACGTGGAAAATGATGGATCAAACAGAAGACATGGAGCAATGGAATGTCTCATGCATACACTGCATATATACATAAGACTACATTCATCAATGAACTCGATCATATATTACAATAAATATATAAGACAATTAGACAACAGAGATTTATATATTCTTCGGCATGAGGATCTAACACGTGTTAGTAAACGTGGCAATAGCTTGTTCGACCTCATGCTCCATAGGGGCTTCTTTGCACCTGGACTAAGAGGAAGCAATATTTACAATTTTATGATAAAATATCTACTCTACTTTTTTTTTTTGGTGAGAATATCTACTCTACTTTTTATTAATACATTACATAATTTTGTTTCTATAATTTTTAGAAAAAATAACAAAAACAACACTCGATCGAGTATTAGTTTGTATTGAGAGTACACACTTTTTATAAAATGAAGAGAAGTTTAATACTAAATCGTTATTTATTCGATATGCATGTAAACCTGAATTGACCATCGATATTATTATATTTTTTTTCTTTCTATGATGCTGTTGTGTAGAGTTTAGTCTTTAGTCAAATAGTTTGGAATCACTTGGCGAATGATATCAGTTTCAAGCTTCAAAGATCACATGTTACAACATGAATAAAAACAAAACTGATCAACTCCTTTCGCGGGAGAATCAGACGAACCAAACAAAAACTTCATACCTACAAATTAGACCTGGACAAAATATAAATTCAGCGATCCAATATAAAGCTAATGGCAAAGCTCATAATAAAGTTCATCCCCTAGTTAAAAAGCGGTAAATAGACCTCAATTTTACTGTAAAATTTTTATACATTCCAAAAACACATATAAAAGTACTCCACATGAGATAACTAAAACAATTTTAAAAGCTAAAGTACACATCCCTAATATGATATCGAAGCCATCTATTATTTCCCTATTAATCTTTTATTTTCTTAATAATTACCAAAATTCATGTTCCACTAGTCATTAAAAGAACAAAACGAAACGAGTTGGGTCACATATGATATGGCCTAAGGACCATGACGGGCACGAAACAAAACATTAACTTTGAAAGACGGGCATAAGACAACATGCCATGTGTTTTAATGGGCCTTTGGGGGTCCAAAATGCTCTATAAAACATGTTCTCATCATCTCTCAAGATCATACCTCCAAACTCCCCAAGCGTGACAAGATATTGATTTGAATGTCCAAATCCGTTTTCAATGAAATCTGAATGAATGCTTGATCAAGTTGTGGTAGATTTTATTGACCCTTGTAAACTTTCAACCAGTGATTAAAAATTAAACTCTACCGTTTATTACTGCAAAACTTGAAATTATTGGCAATAGCTGTGGGATTGAATGCTTCTATATATGGTTATGCATGTTCTTGAGCAAAACTTTGCATAATCTATATCACATACGCATTGATGTTACATTAGACTTTTACTTTACATGTTCTCTTATCATATATATCAATTGTATACCTAAATAAAAGATTTCTGTGTGGTCATTATTATATATTGCACATTTGCACTAAATCTTGGTCTCTTAGCTTCTGTGCTAACTGCAATGTTATGGGTTCGATTTCTAGCTAATGAGAATATATATTTAGATAAATGGAAGCCAATTTATCAGAGATATATAGGGTTACGTTATATATGTAAAGATATAATAGTCGTTCACCAATTAATATATTTTGAGCAGAAGATTTCATTATAAACGTGGTGTAGCTACACTGTCTATGGTGGATTTGTGGCTCAGCAAAACTATTAGTTGTGACTTTATGTAATCTTTCACTATAAAATACCTTCAAACGATGATTATGATAGTCATTTGCAGGGGCTGATCTACACTGTTGGGAGGTGGGGCACGTGCCCCATACTCCTTCTTAACATTTAACGAGTATATATTAGTCAAATGGATTCTTCAGCACAGTTGGTTAATGAGCACCGCTTTTGTCTTTTGGTTCAGAGTTCAAACCCTTGCTTCTACATGTTATTTAGCATTTTTCTTATTTTTTATATTCTTAGATCAAATGAATTGCTTTCAATTCTTATTTTATTATTCTATTTCCAGTTCAACTTTAAGAAATTTAATTAATTTTTATTGTATAGTATACATATATCTTAAGTGAAAAAATGTTAGTAAAATAGTAAATTAGAATCATTAAACCATATAGTATCTTTTTTTTAAAGTAATTTAATGTTTTTAAATATTAAATTTGTGTGGTATAGTTAGATGAGTAAATTTAAATGTACTATATGTATTTATGTTTTATAGTTAATTGTAACAGTAATTTGAAAAATGGTTGCTCATTATTCAATTTTCAAATATAAAATATACTTTAATGTTATTAAAATTTTATATTTTTATAATACAAATTTAAGATTAACTTATATGTGTTTGTGCCCCAGGCACAATTCTGTTCTGCATCCGCCACTGGTCATTTGTAATTGAAATTTAAGTAACCTAATTGCTATTTAATGGGAAACTCGTGGCCTCTTAACTCCAAAAGAAACTCTTTCTTAGTTTAACATAACAAAACGAACCAATAACTTACGAGAAATGGATGGACCGTGATGGAAATATAATAGTCTTGATTCTTTAATGGATATGCACGAATATATTGAAGTGACGTGTGTTTAAGAATCAGAATTGGAGTGTACACGAATATTAACTGATTTAGCTGATGTGTGTGTTAGTTTCTTCGTCCGAATAATTAATATATTGTTGTGGTGAGGAGAAATCAAGTTTTAAGTATCAGATATCTTAGCAAAAGTATAAAATTATTGGTGAATTTTTGACTATAACTAGTTTCAATTGTTGCACCTAAATCCTTACCACAAGTGGTCGTATTCATGATCTTTTTGAAGTTCTGTCACACCAATGATAGTTTTATTTCTTTCTCTAACACACACACCAACGATAGTACATCATGCACTCTTTTGCACTTAAGATTTGGGTTCAACATGATTATTATCCACAAGTCTTGACTCTACTCTAGAAGATGGTAAAAAGTTTCAAATGTTTTTGATTGCTCGTGGAAACGTATCAAGGTAGCTTCAAAACAATGGGTATACATATACGTGTTCCTTTCTCTATGATTACGATGAACTCAAGTAACCTACCCGATAAAAGAAAACGAAAACAAAAGAAGAGAGATAGAGATGTGGTGGGCAGCTTTATTCATGATCCGTGATTGAGTGCAAAGACAAATTATAATAATACTGTTTCTTGTCGTAAATAATAATGACAAAAAATGAAATCATGAAATCACTATTAAGTCAACTCCAATGGCTTTCCCCACCACCGCACGTTCGTCTCTCTGTCCACTCATTGACTCCATCTCCCTCCCACAAAAACCTTTTTTCTCTACCTTTATCGTACGCCTTTTCTACTAACTTGCTTTCCACCTCATCTCATTAACTTGCACCATCTTTCTTTTTTTATCATTACCCTATAATTTCTCACAAATCATTTCTTTTTCTTTTTGCCCAACTTGCTAATACAGTAGTATATTTTCTTTTTTGGTTGTTGTCCTTATCACAAAGTGTCAATGACATCACACTTTTAATAAGTTTTTGTTTGCAAATACATAGTTTCTAATTTGTAATTAATTTCCCTCGAAGCAAAGTCAACTAATTTTAACATTGCAAGTTAAGAAACTTGAAGTATATTTATTATTTTGGTCAACTAAATTTGAAAATTACAACCTGGTCATCATATATATAAACCAAATAAACATAAATCAAAACGTTGACAAATAAGAAAAAAAATAATGTAAAAATTTGAAACGTCTATCAAAATTAATTACACCAACAAACTTACAACCAGGGTCATCATTATATATAAATAAAAACGTTGACGAGAAAAAGAGTAAATTAAAACGTCTATAAAAATTAATTAACACCGAAAAAAAACCAAAAATGCCTTTTTTAATTTATCTTTGACAATTGATGTTTATTTATACACGTGGCAACTGGATTTTTTAAAGTCGTCGGTGGGCCCGGCCCAATACAAACATTTAGAATAAGATGCCAAATAGTCAGACCTGAGATTATTCACAAGCAAAACGTCATCGTTTTCCAAAGACCGAATCCAATTCTCTCTTCTCTAGTCTCTGTGTGTTGTATATATATTATGTAAAAAGATTTATAATATATACGTGTGCTTTTGTTTTTGTTTTGTGTTTTGAAAAACAAAGCACACACACATACACACATGTTCTTCGTTGCTGCTTCGTTGGGTTAATAAGCTTTCTTTTTCTTTCTTTTCATTTCTTGCTTTTCCAAAAGTCAAACCTACAAAACCACAAAAAAAATATTTACAAGGTTTGTTTCCTTAATCTGTTGGATGCTTTTATTTCTTTTCTTGTTCTCAGATCTGTATGTTCTTGATTTGTTTCTATGTGTTTGTGTGTTTGAATTACGAACTCTGTTTATGATTCTTGACTCTTTTATTTTCTTATTCTCTAGATTTCTAAACATTTCTTGATTTTCTTTTCTAGCTTTTTGATTAGTGTGACTAGGAATTGAACATGGTTTAAATTTGTATCTATCTAGTTTCTTGTGTTCGATCCAAATTCAGACAGTAGAGTAATAAGGTTTTGGTTTACGAGAGAACCTGTCAAGATTCTATGATCTGTTTATAAATTTCATGTTAGATGAACTTATTAAGTTGTTGTAATCATATCATAAGTTTTTCATATTAGATTAAAGTTATTGAGTTCTAATCTTTTACTTTCAGCAAAATGGAGAATCTACCTCCTGGTTATCGTCCCAATGTTGGTGTTTGTCTAATCAACTCGGATAATCTGGTAACATTTTATATCAATTTTAGTTTAAGCTTTTCTTATTTGATATTACTGTTTTGCCATTTGTATTAGTACTGAGTTTACTGACCATAATTATGATTAACAGGTATTTGTAGCTTCTAGATTGAATGTTCCTGGAGCATGGCAGATGCCACAGGTGTGTTTGTGTGTGTGTTGCTCACTCTCTTTTGATATGATATATTTTTGAGTTTTAGATATATTTTTCTCTGTTTCTATGTATTTTTGTTGCTTAGAGAAAACGTAGATGATGATCAAGAATTTGATAAAGAATCTTGAATATATGTTTCTAGATCGACGAACTGAAACTGTTTGTGATTATGGTAAACCTTGGCTGTTATAGGGAGGCATTGAAGATGGGGAGGATCCAAAGTCAGCAGCCATGAGAGAGTTACAAGAAGAAACTGGGGTCGTTTCAGCTGAAATCGTCTCTGAGGTCACTTTAAGCTTATACAACACTTGATACAATACTAAAACCAATATGAATCAGAGGATTTACAATTTATGGTTCTTCAATGTCTAAAAACAGGTCCCAAGTTGGTTGACATATGATTTCCCACCTGCAGTAAAAGCAAAGGTTAACCGTCTCTGGGGCGGTGAATGGCACGGTCAAGCACAGAAATGGTAAGTCTTTCGATACAGCCTAGTTTCGAGCCAAATTAGAGAATGTGGATCATTTGTTCTGAAACTTTAATGAATCCCACAGGTTTTTAGTGAGACTGAGAACAGATGAGGACGAAAGAGAGATCAATCTAGCGAACAACGAAGCTGATTCAGAGTTTGCGGAGTGGAAATGGGCAAACCCGGAAGAAGTAATAGAGCAAGCAGTGGATTACAAAAGGCCAACGTACGAAGAAGTCATCAAGACTTTTGGTTCGTTCTTGAATGATACAGGAAGAGCTGCTAAATGTAAATCAGCCAAGTGGTAATATAAGAAAACACAAAAATCAAGGTTTGTCTTTTTGTAATTTTTGTAAACTGTTGGTTTTCTTCTTTTTGGGGTGGGTTCTTTTTAGTAGAACCCTTTTGGAATGCAAAAGCTTTTCACTAGGGGTGTTTCTTTTGTAAATTGGTTGGTTATTGGTACTAGAAGGTTTTGGTTTTTGTTCCTTTTTAACATGGGGTTATTGTAATAAAGTCTTTGTTTGGATTCAGAAAGAAATGAGTTGTGTATGTGTTCATAACTAAGTGTAAAATAGAAATCTAATGTTTAAATGTTTTGTAGTTAGCACCATCAATGTAAAGATCTTTGTTTGTTTGGAAACTAAGTGTAAAGAAAAATTCTAAGGGCTTAAAAAAAGAGTGGGAGGTAAACAACAAACGAAACATTCAGAGTTACAAAACAATATTCCAAGACGCGACGAAGGAGATAAACTTCAACAAAACCAATTCCACTTAGACAAATTCTTTAAAAAGCTAAACTAGAGAGAAAGGAAACTGAGAGGTAAATGATAAATAATGGTTCACTGGATTAGTATGAATTCACTGGCAAAGCTGCTCAACAGCAGTCACGATCTGAGCCGGTTGAACCACAGTCCACTCCTCCAGTGTACCAGCGTATGGTGTAGGAACGTCCTGAGAAGACAAACATACCACTGGAGCATCTAAATAGTCATGAAAGTTCTCGTTGATGGCAGCTGTAAGACTTGCCCCAATCCCACCGGTTCTCATACACTCTTCCACGATCAAAACCCGGTGTGTTTTCTTTACTGAGTTTCCGATTGTGTGAAGGTCGAATGGCTTCAGCGACCTGATGTCGATAACCTCAGGGTCATACCCTTTGTTCACCAGAGTTTTTGCTGCCTGCATCACATGGTACCTCATACGCGAGTAAGTGAGGATGGTAATGTGTTCCCCGGGTCTGACCATCTCAGCTTCTTCAAGGTTACAGATGTATTCTTCGTCTGGGATTTTCTCCTTAAGATTGTAAAGCAGAACATGTTCGAAAAGAATCACGGGGTTCTCGCTTCTTATTGCAGCTTTCATCAAGCCTTTGGCGTTGTAGGGAGTCGAGCAAGCAACCATCTGGATCCCAGGGATGGACTGGAAGTAAGATTCTAACCGCTGTGAATGCTCAGCACCAAGCTGGCGTCCCACTCCACCAGGCCCACGGATGACAACGGGAATCGTGAACTGACCACCGGATGTGTAGTGAAGCATTCCACAGTTGTTGGAGATTTGGTTGAAGGCGAGGAGGAGGAAACCCATGTTCATACCTTCAATGACGGGTCTTAGACCAGTCATGGCAGCTCCAATGCCCATACCAGTGAATGCATTTTCACAAATAGGAGTATCGAGAACCCTGAGGTCGCCAAATTTATCAGCAAGACCTTTGGTTACCTTGTAGGAGCCTCCGTAATGGCCTACATCTTCACCCATAACACATACATTTGCATCCCTGTCCATCTCCTCTTCCAAACCTTCCTGAAGAGCCTCGAAAAGCAATAGTTCATGTCTGCAGGTTCAAATATATGAAAAAGTTTGGTTATAGTCGTGTTGTGACCAACAACTACAGAAAAGAAAAGAGCACATAATGGATGGAAAGTCTCATGAATTGTGAATGTAACACAAAGCCAAATCAATTGCAGATTATGTCGAGACAAAATGCTTTTTTGAAATACTGAAATGTTCTGGGGGGGATTAGCATGTGTTCATGGGAATGAACTTAATGGTTTAATTAAAAGGTCCAAAACATCTAGCATGATAACGACAACGAAAGGCTTCAATAGGAAGATTATGAAGCAAAGACATGCAAAACACTGCCAAGATTATCAACTATCAAATTCAAAACTAGCATCTCTAGAGATATGTCTTATATCAAGTTCTTTTCAACAAAGACTTGATTTTTTTTTGTCTAATCTAGAACTGGCTAAGATTCTAAATAACCACACTCAATAGCACATAGTTTAAAACTTCCTTGTCTCTAACCATCTTTGAATCCCATTACCATGTAACAAAAATATAGAAACACTCTAATAATTCAGAAGCAATATATTTTCAAACAAGGCAGAGGCAAGGGAAACCAAAGGCATTGATGAGATCTAATCTGAGAATTGTACAAGCAGTATCTAAATCCTTGAATCAGCTCAAAATTGAGTAATAATCCAATTTGCAAAGCATAAAAATGTGAAAAAACAAACCCAGTGCTCGCAGATGTGTCCGCCTCCTTCGTCTACACAAAAAAGAACAAAGGCCGTGAAATCATTACAGATTCAAAGGACGAGAAGGAGAAAAGAAACCCTAAGAAAATACAAAATCAAAAGAGACAATTACCGCAACAGCAGCATTTGCAATCAACTTCTGAGAGTGACCAACTCTGAGTCCAGAACCAAAGCTCTTCTTCTTCTTAATCGCATCAGATCCAGCCACAATATATCTCTGACTCCTCACTGCATCAAAATCAAACAACGAAAACTGCTTTTTAAGATCTCATCACAAAATCAATCAGAATCGAAAGCTCCAAAAACAATTCAGAGAATGCAGATAGATCGTCCATCAAAAAATTTCGAAATCGAACCTGAAAGATTAGTGCGAGAAGGAGAGACGAGTTTCTTGGAATCGACGGGATTAAAAGTAGATAACGCCGTAGCAGCTCCAGCTCCATGGATGATCGAAGACATTTTTGCACAATTTTTGAAAACACTTTAACTATACAAGTGTTGCTGTGTGTTTATAAACAGAAATGGCGATACAGTCACCCAAGCGGAGTAATCGAAGAAATAACCCAAAAAAAAACAATAAGTTGTGAAATCGAATTGCTTTTGTTTTTTTTTAATTATAAAATAAAAATCCGAATTGTGCAATCAAATCCACCTGTTTACTTTGTTTTCATCGCCATGAAATATATCTGATCTTATGTAACCATCTCCACTGTGGAATATATCTGATCTTATGTAACCATCTCTACTGTAGAAGAACCAATAAACAAATGACGCGTGTTGATTTACAACGAAAGTGACACGTGTGTGTATTTAGTTTGCGGAACATACAGTACTCAATGAACTAGCTTGCAGAATAATACTTGGTACGCCTAACCGAATTTAGTTTGGAGATCGTTGATTTAAGAGACAGTTGGGGATCTCAACAAATGAATCAACCCAATAATAATAATACAGTTTCAGTTTGATTTAGATTTTTTTATCATTGACGTAGAGACCATATATACTAGGTTCTTTTTTATTCATAGATTATCATACCATAAGATACATTAAGCAAACCAGCTTCGAAAAGAGGTTGCTTGAAGCCAAACAGGAAAAAACAACTTTGATACTAAAATAAACATATAAAAGAGTAATTGGATAGCTTAGTCGTTTTTGCAGCTGCATGCATATATGATATATCTACCGCTGCATTTCAACTTTCTTGACGGTTTCTTGAGGTCAGTGACGAGATCCGGCGGATATCATATGGGGAGGTGGAGGAGAGTTACGGTGACGTGGAAAACGCGGGAACTTTGGTCGCCGAAAAGGCGGAAACCTCGGAATACGAGGAATGGCCTGGACTGTCACTTGATCAACATGCTTTGTCTCTCCTGCACCATCAGGCGCACCAGCACCAATAGAACATTTTATACATACATATTATTACTTATTAGTTATTAGAGTGTCAAGGATTAATAATTATAGTGAGAGTCTATCTATATATCTATTTAATCTAAGATAAACGAAAGTTAAAACCAAATCAGATTATGGTACTACAACCAAAGTTGATTTATTTCGGCTAAATTAACCTATAAAGACCAAATCTATTTATTTCTTGAAATATTATAAGTGATCTGATTTGATATAAACACAAAAGCAAAATGGTATATAATCGTTTTATGTTAAGACTTAAGAGTCGGTTTTACTTTCGTTAATATTTTCTTCTTTTTTGTTTTTTTTTAATCTTAAACTTGAAAATTCATAAAAACCTAAACAAACCTAACTAACTAGTAATGTTTGACAAAAGAAAGCCTAAACAAATAGATAAAATAGTAACGGGTTACGAATAATAAAGACAAAAGAAAAACAAAATACTCACCAAGCTTACGGATTTGCAGTTGTGCGCCAAGGACTTCATGTGGAAACACAAGAAGGGGAAGGAGAAAGAAAAGCATGCAATAGAGTATATAAGATCTCATCTTGATATTTCCCTCTTAGTTTGCATATCAATGTGACGCATGTTCATGCATTTATATAGACTAGGAACATGCATGGAAATCTGAGGGTGGTAAGAGCTAGATAAGGTTTGGGTCTCTAGGTTTTGGTTGTCTTCGGTGAAGAGTCTTCGGGGAAAAGTCTTCAGACTCTTAGCCAATAGGCAATTGCTACCATGCATGTTTTGGTTTTTGGTCATAAGTATAACAATGAAATGAACAATAAAACATTGCTTTCAAAACCAATCAAATCATTCGAATGCGGGATACAAATCATTCGTGGTGTCCAGTATCCACGCAATAGCGAAGCCAAGATTATTTATAACCATACCAATAATAAAAACCAAACAAATCGTTTTTAAGTTTTGGGTCCAATACAAGTATTAATCAAAACATCGCTTCCATAGTGACTATTTTCTTAAAAACTCCCTCCGTTTAGGTTTAAAAAAAAAAAAAAAAAAAAAAAAAAAAAGAAAACTCCTCAGTTCCAAATTATAAGACTTTTAAGCCTTTTTATTTTGTTCCACTTTATAAGAATTTTCCCAGATTTTTGTGCATCATTAATGTTTTTTTAGTATGTTATGACTATTTGTATTCTCCAACCCTTTTTTCTATTGGTTAATTTTTTTAAAATAAATATTTAATAATACATTTTATGTAAAAATAATAAAACATTTATTATTTCTTAAATATTGTGCTTTTAGCTTAAAATCTACTAATAAAATGTAACGAAGGGAGTAACTTAATACTAGTAATTATAAAGCAAAGGACCAAAACCAAATAATAATGGTGTTTGTGGTTAAGTTCTTTTTAAGCAATACTTTGTTAATATTGATAATCATAATTGAAAAGTATGTTCCAATTGATCTTTGTTTTAATGCAAAGCCCTGAATAAATTTGAACCGGAACAATATAGAAAAACTCGTTCGAAACTGATGACCAAACAAAATTCAAACTCGTATCCTTCAAGAAACAGTGTTCAGTCCATTTAAAATCTATGAACTAAATTATTAGTAAAAAAAATCATATCAAATATTGCAGTACTATTATATTTTAAACCCCTCAAGTAAATATCTATTAACAGGAAATATCATTTCTATATTTAATTTGTAGTACCATAAAAATTCTAAACGTACCGGTAGCCAATCGATTTTTCTTGTATTTTTTTTTATAAATTATGCGTATATTTTCTTAATATAAGAAAATGTGATTTATTAAAAAGTACTGTTAAAATTATATGAAAACATTGACAACGAAGATATATGGCTCTCAAAACTAGTTATATCATTCGGATAAATTCCAAATATGCAGTTTAGTATCGTCCACTCAATAGCCAAGCCAAGATTATTCTAACCATAAGTTAATATAAAGCAAACATATCGTTTTACATTTTTTGGGCAACATCAGAATTATTAATCAAAACGTGGTTTCCACTGATGACCTCGTTTCTTACTAATTAACTTGATTCTAATTAAATAGCAAAGGACCAAAACCAGAGGACATTTTCGCTTTGGTCATTCTTTAATTATCTCTCCATCTCAGACCTTTGTAGTTGAATAAAAATAATATTCTTTTATTGGTACTTATGTATAGTTACGAAACCCGCCTTAAATCAAATGACACAGAGTTTTTTTTTTTTTTTTTTTGTCATTGACCTAGATCATGAACATTTTATTTTTATTTTAAATTTTAAATTCAACATAGTACATTCATTAAATATCATGGTACACACGCAAATCAGCTTCGAAAAGAGATTGCAACCAAACTGGAAATACATATATATTCGATATTAAAAGCATAAAAAAGTAACTGGATAGATAGGGTAGCTTAACAGCTACATCGGCTGCTTCATGCAACTTCTTTTGACACCTTATATATTGAGGTTACTGACCAGTTCCGAAAAACTTTGGGGGCGGAGGAGGCCTACATGCCTTTTTCACGCAAAGATTAGGTGCTTGGCGACGGGGTGGAAGAGTTGGAAAATGCGGGGGTGGCTTACGTAAGAACGGCGGAATGAAACGCGGCGGAAACCTTGGAAAGGCTTCGACCGTCACTTGACGACCAACATGGTTTGTCTCCTCTACACCATCAGCACCGATAAAACAGTTTATACATACTATTACTTATTAGAGTACTGTCAAAGTTTTTTGGTTAATTCTAATGAGAGTATTTATTCAATCCAGATAAACCAAATCAGAATGTGGTACAACCAAAATTGTTTTGTTTTGACTATATTTATAAAATGTATTTATGGACTTCTTGAAAAAGTATAATTAGTTTGATTTAATACAAATTTAAAGCATTTCAAATTGTATAATATCGCATTTTATATTAGATTTTGTATTTAAAAAACCCCCAAATTAAAGACCTAAATAGACCTAACTTTAGTTAATTTTGACAAAGGAAAGCCTAACTAAAAAAAGAACCACAATAGCACTAATAACTTACGAATATTTGAAGTCAAAGAAAAAAAAAAGTACTCACAGAACTTGCTTGTTTCCATTGGTGCGCCATGGACTTCATGTGGAAACACAAGAAGAGGAAGGAGAAAGAGAAGGATGCAAAAGACTTTGTAAGATCTCATCTTAATGTTCCCTCTTAGTTTACTTATCAATATTATGACTCAAGTTCATGCATTTATATAGACTAAAGACATGCAAGTCTGAGAGAGGTAAGAGATAAGGTACTTGAAGCTATCGAAGATTTAGTTGTCTCAAGGGTGTCTTTTTTTTTTTTAATAACAAAAAGAAAATAAGTAGTTTTGATTGTTCTTGTTTTTTTTTTCTGTTTGGCATCAATTATGCATATTTTGGTTTTATTGGGTTGCATTGCATTACTCTACTATTTACCAGTATTCTGTGGATGTATTTTTTTCATTTGTTTTGTTACCGCTTTCATTTGCCGTTATTTTAATCGAAAATATCAGTAAATGCAGAAAACATCGCAATAATAATACAAATACATGGTTTTGTGCATCACCAAAAAAAAAAAAATCCAGCAATGTTGTTAAGGTAATAAGGTATGTAATGGAATTATGGAAGACTTTAAAGTTCGAACACTCAAGAGATTAATTAACTCTCCATGCGGTTATCTTCTCTTGGACGTAGTGTGAATTGTTATAATCAAATCTTTGCCGAACGGAATGTTATCTCAGCTCGTCGCCAAAGGAAGCATTTTGGAAACTTAATGCAACTTGGGATTAGATGAGTCTTCTTTGTTGTGTTTCACATGTTTTGTTGTCTGGTTTTTAATTCTTTTTTGGGCTATACACACAAAAAAAACTCTAGGCTTTACAATTTGTAATCCCTAATCTTTTCATTTCTAATGATATTTACAGCTATATCCAAAAAGAAATCTTTGCCGAAACTGAACGAGGTAAGAGACTAAGAGATAATGTTGAAGTTATCGAAGACTTAGTTTAGTCTTATGGATCTTTAGGTTTTGGTTGTCTTCGTGAAGTGTCTTATTATATATTAGTCACCATGCATGTTCTTTTTTTCTTTTTTTGGGAATCAACATCCATGCATATTTTGGTTTTAGTGGGTCAAGTTGGTTGCATTACATTTTACTCTAATATTAGATATAAATATATTTTTTGTTACTAGTTTTTCATTGCACTATTGATTGCCATATTTTAATCCTAATCATTACAGTAAATTCAGAGAAAATCGCAATATAGATAAAGAGATCAAATACATGCATGGTTTTATGCGTAACCAAAACAAAATCCAGCAATAATGTTAAGGCGACGTTTAATGAAAAGACTTGAAGTTCAAACACTCAAGAGATTAACCCTCCATGCAATGCTTTTTTTTTTTTTTGCTAAGAATGTAAATATTTCAATGAAATGAAAATAAGTTTAGGGTTTACTATCATAAATTATAAACCTATAGAAATGGTCTATGCGATGCTCTTCCATGCGATAAATTTTGGGTATATTGTGAAATTGTTATTTAACCAGACTATCTTAGTCTAATCCGCGCATGTCGAGATTAAACACTGAAGTAATATTCTCGTTTTAAATTTCGTTTTTAGTATTATATAATGAACAAATTAAACTTCGTTTATAAGATTTGAAAGCTCTAGCTAGAGAGAAAATCTCTGAACCATACTTTATTTTGGATCTAATTTCCTATTTCATACAAGGTTAACTATCAACGACTTATTTGAGTCTTATGGGTCTTCAGGTTTTGGTTGTCTTAATGAGTAATATCGAAATTTCTTGTCTTTTTCCTTTTTTTGGTTGTCTTCGCAGAAACGTCCTCGCCATCATGCGTGTCTTTTTTTTGGTTTTTGGTATCAACAACAAACATGCATGTCTTGGATTTATTGGTATCGATATATTGCGTTGTATTATTCTAATATTTCCCAATATTATGTGGTATGTGGATGTTAGGACTTAGGAGTAAAAAGTTCAACTTTTATTTTAAGAATAAAATATAAAGTTCTTAACTTAATTTTCTCTGAAACTAAATTTTGAAGTTTAATTACTCCCAATTTTGAGTTTTTACAGGTTTACTATTTAATTAACTAAACCAAACTTGATTAAATTTCGACAATCTCTAAATTTTCATTAGAACCTATCCCGAAATCCCAAAATTCCTCAATCCTCAATACTGGATTAAACAATGGTGATAATTTCTAAAGGGAATTTTGAGATTTTCGAAATTTAATCGAATTTAAGTTCTTCATTAGATGGTTTAAGTAAACAATAAACCAGTAAAAACTTAGATCTGTGGATAATTAGATTTTCGAACTTTGGTTTCGGAGAAATTAAGTTGAGAACTTTTATTTCAAGGAGAATAAGAATCGAACTGTTTTTCAGGAATAAGAGTAAAAACTTAACTTTTTTTTTAAAGCTCTAGAAAGAAAATCTCTGAATCATAACTTACTTTTTTGTTCTAATTTCCTAATTATTTGTTTTACATAAACTTCAATTATGAATTTTCTTAGTTAATTTTGTTTGTATTATTTTTCTATATATGTGTGCATACATTCCCAGAAAAACACCATAAATTGTTAAATTAGAGATATCAATCGTTTTTCACCTATCATTTTTAAGAGTAATTCTTGATTAATCATTAATACATACTGATATAATGATGTCATCGTGTGACGAAAGTGTTTGTTTAATTGTCTAACAAACATCTAGGTGAAGCTATCGATAGAAGACTTAGTTAAGTCTTATTATGGGTCTTTAGATTTTGGTTGTTTTCGTGAAAAGTCTTACACCATGCATGTTCTCTTTTTTCTTTTCTTTTTTTTTTGGGTTTTTGGTATCAACAACGATGCATATTTTGGTTTTATCAGGTCAAGTTGGTTGCATCACATTTTACTATAATGTGTACATTACTAGTTTTCTTCCATGGATGTATTATGTATATATTTTTCGTTATCGGTTTCATTGCATTCTCAAATTTTAATCCTAAATATCACTGTAATGCAGAGCAAATATCAAAATATAAATATAGAGATCAAATACATGATTCAATACGTAACACAAAAATATTATTCCAGCAATATTATTAAGACGTTTATTGGAATACTTTAAAGTTCGAAACAATAAGAGATAAATTCTCCATGCGGTGTGAAATTGCTATATAACCAAACTATCTTCGTCGAACCTGACCGCTATCAATTTATATTGTTAACTTATATTTTTATCTAATTTCCTAATTTTTTATTTTTGTTTAAAATTTAATTTTTTTTTTTAATCTAGTTCACTTTGTTTGTATCATTTCTCTACGTGTGAGTACATTTCCTAAAAAAAACATCATAATTTTTCTAATTAGATATATATCAATCAATTTTTCACCTATCTTTGTTTTCAATGTTGAACTGAATCTTGATTAATCATTAATACATATTAATTTATCGTTTTTAAGTTATATGTGTAGTGAGGTGTTTTTTAATTGTCTAACAGATATATACTCTTTCTGCTTCACAAAAGAGTGAGAATGTCAATTTGACACATTTCACATAAATTAAGAAAATTATGAATCATACATGTTTGTACTTATTTAATAATTGATTAATAGTTTAAATTCATTGAATAAACTTTGAATTTATGGGTAAATTAGAAAATTTAGTGTTAAAAGTACATTAGAAATATAGAATAACACTCTTTGTAAAAAACAAAAAATCTCTACAATAACATTTTTTGTGGAGCAACAATTTTCCTAAAAGTCGCAAACGAAATAAAAAACTGGATTCTCAAAAGAACGAGTATGTCTTTAGCCAATACGTAAACTAGCCACTCAGAATTAGATATCTAGGAAAACAGATTTATTAGATTCAGAACTTCAGATAATAAAATTTTAAATTTTATGGATATTTTGTATATTTTTTAAAAATATAGGATGTAAATATTTTTCTTATATATAAGAAAACATGATATTTATTCTAAAATACTAGTATGAAAATTGTAATTGAGAATCTGAAACAATTAATAATATATAACAAAAAGAATGGACGTGGAAAGATATGGCTCTCAAAAGTCAAAACTAGTAAAAAATCATTCGGATTGCAAATACAAATATGCGGTTTACTATCGTCCACGCTATAAACCAAAACCAAGCTAAACCAATCCATTGGCCGCCATTAACAATCATAAACAATTAATAAAAACAGACTTTTTTGCTTAATTAACTTTATAATTAAAAGTTTAAAACCAAAGAATGTAAATAACTTTTCCTTTTTATTTCTTATGATAAGATTGAAATTTATTTGGTCTTTCAATCTTCTCTTTTATCTCCGGAGATATGGAATTGCTTTATCTCCTCTGTTCGATCCTTTACAATTCCCTCACTTCCCTCCTACTCTCTCTTCTCCTCCCATTTCGTTTCCTTCTCCACCGTCTCCTCCCCTCACGCGCCGCCGTAGATCCCAATGTCTCTTTCTACCAAGGCACCGTCTGGCACGACCGTCTCCGTCCTGTCCGCCACTCCTTCCGCTACTCTGTTCGTTACGCTCTCTTCGACCTCGATCAAGCTATCACCACGCCTCCGGATCATCTCTCCGCCGACGAAGCTCGCCGTGTTTCTCACACCACCGGGCCTATGTAAGTTCTAAGTTTATCAAATTGCCCGAAATCGAAAAACAAAATCTTGATATAACTCCCCAAATTGGACAATATATACTCTGTTTGAACAGGAGCTGTTTAAATTTGAGTTTAGTGTTTGGTCTGAAACAGTTTTGTTGTTATGAATCTTTATCATTTTAGAAACTGTAATTGTGATTGAAGAATTATAATGTTGATGAATATGTAATGTTGTATGCAGTTATCTATTGACAATACCACCAAGCGTTGGGTATGAACAAAACCCATTGAGTTTGTATTATTGCTACGACTTGGATGGATCGAGTAAGCGTTTGACTAAATGCATTGCTCAGGTACATATATATAATCTAGATATGTTTTGGCTCCTCTGTTTCTTGATTTGTCTCTCAGCTTTCAATCTTGTCTAGTTGGTTACTAATGTTTTTGCAAACATGTGTAACTTTCCAAAACTGAAAAGAGATTTTTTGTAGCTGACATATCTAGTATGTGTTGATATATGTTAGACACTTCTACAGCGATGGTACCTAATCTGAATATGGGATGAACCATCTTTACTGTTTCAGATATCTGACTTAATCTGACTAAATATGTTCAAAGAAGAGAATGTGTAGTCAGTTACTTGTTGTATTGGCTTTATGGTATTACTGTCTCTGTATTGATATGATTAGAGGGTTTTGTAGGTTACAAATACGCCATGGGGGGAACGAGTGACATTTGTATTCGAACCTGAATCTGACTTGGTTGCTAAATCATTACAAGTCAGTCCTTTCATGGTATGTTGTTCTCTATATTGGTATGGTCTTTCATTGATCTTTTTATCAGTTTGAGTGTTTGATCAACGGTTCTTAAGAGTGAAGTTACATAACCTTTCAGGATATGCTTGGGAACTGGAAAATAAGAGCTAATGAACCTGGAGAGGAGTTATCTGTCTCCATTGAATCGAAGCATCCTCATCTAGGTAACTATTTCTCTGCAACATTAAAGGCGAAAAGAATACCTCCAACACAGGTGTCTGATCCTGCTGTTTTCTTCTGGTTGATGCCTCATAAGGTTGCGATATGGATCTATTGGCATGTAAGTGACATATACCCAAAATCTTCAAGAACATATATTGAAACCTTTGTTCAACTTGACTGCTCGAATTTCACATGTGCCATTTGTTTTTCGTTTTTAGGCACTTAAACTGTGGTGGAAGAACGTACCTTTTATCCAACACCCGAGATACTCAAACCCATCATACAGAGAAGAATCAGAGAAACGTGATCAAGAACTTCGTTGCGGCCGGTTAAACGCCTACGGTTGTAGTAGTAGTTTTGGAGGATGTCGCTTTGCGTGGCGAGATGCTAATTGGCCTTGGTCATGAATACATACATGAACTCCTAAGGTAATAAACACACCATCATTTTTCATAAGCCTAGTTCGTGTGCTTTCTCTTTTTTTGAAATGTTCAAAAATTAGAATAGTCGCTCACTAACCTATACTTCACTAACAACTCTCTATTCATACCTTAAAAATGACAACAAAATTATGTTCTTGCTCTTCATGAAATATGAAAGAAATTATGTTTCTAATACCAATTTTTAAAAAAATCTTTACTCAATGAGTAAGATTTTTCAGGCTTCTTTATGTAAATGTTTTATTAAAGATTGTTCATTGGAATCACCAAGATTCTCTTTTCATTCAGGGGCTAGCAGATCATCAGAGATCGGAAGTTATGATCATTCATAGAATGGGTATGACTGGGGTATTAAAATCATTTGAAAATCTCGTCTCAAGTGTTATGATTGGTTTAGAATTTGGTTTCTTGAAACAATTGAGAACCTTGTTGGTAAATAGAAACTAAACTTTGCATTGTTCATTGATTCGTTTGTAATAATTCAGATATCTGGAAATACTAATCTTTGTGTGTTGGTTCCTAAAGCCTTCCATGTGAAATGATTTCTTGAAATCTCACAAAATGATTATGCATTTTAAGTATATTGATGGGTTTTAACCATATTGATTATGATGATAATCTTTTACCTTTAGTATAAAACTTTGTTTGTTACTAACTAGTTGTGATACTAGTTCCATGGTATATATTGATTATTATGTATATATATTCTTTTGGCCCATCATAGAGTTAAAATAGCTGCCATAAATTTTGAAACTAGTCTTGATAATAGAATTTCTTAATTTATCCAAATAACGTTTGTGTTACTTATTCTATGAGAGTATGAGACTATGAGTTTGTAGTGGTTGTTGTCCTCTAAAATTTCATTACTATAAAATGAGTTTTTGATGTAAATTTTGGATTTATTTATTTGGCCAACAAACTTTGGACCCAAAAACTTAAAGAAGTTGTCAAAATACAGAACAAATTATAAAAATGCTTTCATTCTTTTTCTTGGCTGCTCTAATCAATTGATCTTTAAAAAAATTTAGCGTCCCAGTTCTCAGTATTTCGTTTTCATATTGCTTATAGTGCAATAAATTTTGTTTACTTCTGAAAAAAAGCTTTATAGAGCAAGAAAAAAAAAGACAGCCACATAAATGAAGGTTTTAAGATAACAACAGACCGAGATAACGATGGATTCCAACAGAGTCAAACCGTGCCAAATTGCAAACTTCACATCAATGAGATAGTTTTGGATTTACAGCCCACAATTCCATGTCGATAATTTTGTTATTTTGCACAAACACCAACCACATCTTTAGTTCGAAAGTAAAGATATTGTCGTGTTTATACATCATTTGACTAATATATTTTTTGCATAACGATGACTTTTTTTAATATATATTTCAACGTGCTTTTTTGGTTGTCTATATTGTCGGTATATCAGCACACTGAATAGTATTCCGTCGACTTAACTTACTTTGTAGGTACGTAAATAAGATTGACAATGATATTTTATCAACTCGTGAATCATTTGATGTGGTGCTTAGGTAACCAACAAGGTTTTAATTAAGGTCGTTGATAATGATATCATACTTCTCATGACTCACGTGTTTATAATTTTCATGTTAACGTACGGCCGCAAAGGTGAAAGATAAATAAACGTTAGTTACTTTTTTGACGGCAAATAAAATTATCATTTTGTTGGTTCATGCGTTTAGCCAAATTTTACGAACGTACTAGTCGGTCACATGGAGGCTGGCTGTTATCTTATGGTATCTATTCTCATTTATTTATATTTGATAAGAAATTAACGTATAATTATAATCTTGCTGAAGAATGTTGAATAAGAAAATATGGAAAAAGAGAAGAGAATGGGAGACACAAAACACGTGCCTTAACGAAGATTATTGATACATTGACTCAAATGAGTTTGGTATGAAATGTCAATACAGTAAAAGTCTCCGATGACTGTTTTTATTTTATATAGGGGAAAAAGATATACTACAAAATTGTATGGGATTTTATGTTTATTCAGTCGACATATGAATTTTAATTTTTTAACTAATAGAGAAAAAGAAATACAAATTGGAACTTTACTCACTCTTTTCCGGCTTGGAACGTTACTTTTCGGCACATATGTTTACATTTAGCCAATAGCAAGGAATCTAAACACGTGTTTTAGTGAATCGATTATCTTAATATCAATCAAATTGTGTACATCAAAACACTTTATGTCAAAAACACCGCCAAGATTTTTTAATTAGTGCGTGAGCAAGGATCACACAGAGATACTATTAACTAAAAGAGATACGCCGCCTGAAAATAAGTCAGAATATGTATATATGCATTATAATACACCGGTGGCTGTGACTCCACCACCGTCAACACTTTTACAAACCTAATACTGTATAATACTAAGCCTTCACTCACACTATAGTAATTGTGTAATAGCTACTACACCGGTGAATTAAAAACACTACAAATAAAATAAGTAATTTAAACAATACAAATCAACCAAAATAACTGAAAATATGTTTATTAAATTATTTGGAAAAAAAGAAGAAGAAAGATGCGAAACTTACGATAAGTATGAAGTATCAAACAAAAACTTAACTAGCGCTTTCACTTTTTCTCTTCTTTAAAAAAAAAAATCCAAAAACAAAACACAAAAAAGAACAAAACAATAGAAAAAGCATTTTCCACGTGAGAGAACTAAAAGAAGTTGAGAGTTGTGTTCTGTCTGTCTGTATGTCTTGTCCTAATAAGAGTCCGCCGTTATAAAATCCGTGTTCTGTTTCTCCCACACCGTCTCTTCCGTGTGTCCTTCTCTCTCTCTATATATATAAAACTAAAAACTTATCTCCAACCAGATCACAGTACAATACCATACGAAATGAAGACTATGCAGCAAACTTGCGACTTGGAACTTCGTCTTTTTCCAACTTCTACTTATGATTATTCTTCTTCCGAAAATACATCGTAAGTCTCTCTCTCTCTGCTTCTCTTTAAAAATTGATTTAAAATCAGATTTTATTAAAATTACATGAATCTGATAAGTTTTTATACAATTATTGGATTTGTAGTAGTGTGATAGAATCAAGCATCTCTGGGGATAATCAAGTACAACCAAAGGAAGAATCTCAGAGAATAACAATTTTCTACAATGGGAAGATGTGTGTTTCTTCTAATGTTACCCATCTTCAGGTATGTGTGTGTACATTAAATATTACACATTCATAGGTTTTTAGTGAAACTAATTAATTTAGCTATAACTAATGTTTTTTTATATGTATGAATGCAGGCTAAGTCGATAATATCAATGGCGAACAGATCAAACGGGTCGGATCCTTCAAACGAGTCGACCCGGTTTCATCATAATCATTATGATCATCAGCTTCCAAATCCAAAGGCCTCAATGAAAAGATCCCTCCAAAGTTTTCTTCAGAAACGTAAAATTCGAATTCAAGCCGCCTCTTCACCTTATCACCATTCAAGACGATAGAGTTTTTTTTTTCTTTTCTTTTTTTTTTGGTTTTTGTTTGATATAAATCTAAGTGAAATTCACAGTTGCAGATTATGTTTTTTCATCATATTAGAGAAGTATACCTAATATACCATATAGTATTTGATTTATCCCAAGAGCGATATTGAATCTGATTTTTTTTTTTTTGTTGACTTTGATTAATATATGTGAACAATACATTTAATTTCTAAACCAAATTTATTATTGATATATAGTAAGTGATAATCCGATCTATAAACAGAGTTATATAATAGATATATAGTAAAATAGTATGAACTATGTTTTGTCGTTATGAATTAATTGTTGTTTAAGTTCTTGACTATACATAGTCACAAATGATATTAAATATTTGATTCAAATGTTAGAAGAACAAAAATCATAGTCACAAATGATATTAAATATTTTTATTCAAATGTTAGAAGAACAAAAATGAACCGCCTTGTTTGAAATGGCCGTTTATATCGATCAAAATAGGGTCGTATGTGGTCAATTTACTCTCTCATTAGTAATTTGAAAGAACCGGGAATTTAATGTAGAGATGATTTCGGTCAGGGACATGTAAACCATGCGTAGTGATTTCTCTCACACGTGGCGTTGTTTCGTTTTGTTAAATAACTAGGAAGAATGCGTGGGATAGAATTAATATTATAAATATACAATGTTTATGATTAAATAAAATATACATTAAAAATGACAAGCTAATTTTCAATGAAATGTAAACTGTTACATAAGATCATAATTCTTTTCTTTGAAATAATGATCATAAGAGATAGACAGCACATATTGCTCAAAAAAGAAAAAAAAAACAGAGATAGAAAGCACAAATAAAGATATATGGAGGATAGTGAATATGTATTTATAAGTATATCACTTTCTATTGTATTATAAACATAATAATGGCTAAAGATACAGTATTGCGATGATCACGATTAATCATCTTATTGTCGGTTGTCATCACTAACTCAATTTATAACATTGAAGTGTAAAACTAGACTCTGTTTCGGTCATTGAATTTGATTTTGGTTCGGTTGGTTGCGTAGACTATAAATGGAGATAAACTTTAATCCAGTTACTTGGTTTAATTAATTATCGGTTTAACTTGGTCCGATTATTAATCAGCTGATATAGGCTGGCAAAATGTCCAACAATGAACCGGGAGATTTTTGTCCGATTTAGACCGGTACGGTATCATAAAAGCAAAGTTCAGATTATATAAATGTTTGTCCCTTGGCTCAGCACAACCAGAGTTAGCTAGCTAGTGATCATTATAAATATTTATTGTGTTCTCTTTTTTGGTTTTTGTTAATACTTAATACTTATGATAACCATTACGTACGTACAAAAACTTAAAATCACTTTGTAAAACGGATTAATATTATAAAACATGCACATCGACGATACATGTTAGCTTACATTAAAAACAAAAATAAAAGCAAAGATACATATGTATAATGCATGGATAGATAGATAGATATGTCTTAAGTCTTAGCTAAGGTTAAGATTCATAAACATACAGTAAAACCTCTATAAATTAATAATGTTGGGACCAAAATATTTTATTAATTTATAGTGATATTAATTTATCTATAAATTAATAAATATTAATTTATAGTGTAAATTAATAATTATTAATTTATAGTGGTATTTTTACTTTTCAAATATTTTAAAGATATGGATTGACATAATTTTACAAAAATAAGACTAATCTTTTAGATATTATAAATTAGAAAGTAGTTTGAAAATAAATATTATATATATATTTTAAGAAATTTGACTAAAAACTTCAAAATTATAGATAAATTCACTTACAGATGATATACATAAATTCAGATGTATCTTAATAACCTCAATTGTTATATTTTCACATCCTATCTGTAAAAATGAATATTATGCATATTTAAAAATTGAAAATAGAAAGAAAATTTGATTATTTTTATGACTTGTGATGGTATATATTACAAGATTATTTTTTAAAAATATACTAACATAAAATTATTTATTGAGGTGAACTCTAGGAGAAAATTTATTTTTACAAAAATAATTAAAACATACATTAATATATCTACAAATACATTAATATATCTACTTATATATAAATATATGTGTATATATAGTGATTATTAATTTATGATATTATTGGGACTATATTTTACATGGGGATTTCAAAAAAATTATTATCTTATTATCTTATCGAATTTGGTCAATTTTTACATTGGCCCGACTTGGGACCAACAAAATTTATTAATTTATAGTGTTTATTAATTTATAAAGTATTAATTTATAGAGGTTTTACTATATTAAGCATACATATGCAAAATGCATGGATAGATAGATATGTCTTAACTAAAGTTAAAATGATAATCATTACGCATAGAGATAAACCCTTACTTATTTCCTTTCTTGCCTTTCCCTTTCCCGCTGACGTCATTTGGAGGAGATGATGAACTTGCGTTGCAGCGTTTGGGACGTTGGTGATCGCAAACAAACACGTCGCTTCCCATCGGTAAGTTGTCTTCACCCACTTTAAGGTATTTCACATGTAACCTAGCACTCTTGGAAACAACTTTGAAGATGGTCGTTGTAATGACAGCATGATATATAGGCAAATTAGTACCATTTTAGCAAATTCCGTACAACTTTACACAACTATGTTACCATTGTGCTTAAATTATTATGTTTCTATCTATTATGATTGTATCTTTTGTGTTTATCATTTTTATCTTTATTGTTTTTTTTCAAAATAATTTGGAATTGTATTTTCTTTATATTTTAATTTTCAAATATGTTTTATGTATATTTTTATAAGTTTTCAATTTATTAATAATTTATTAAATTTAAAAAATAAATAACATATTTATATTATTATATTATTAAAATATTAAGATACTACAAGTTCAACCAATAATCACCATTTAATCAAAAGTTCTTAAATTACTCTTTAACATTATTAATATACATATATTTACCTAAGGTACATCTTCTAAGTTACACCTATAAAGATGCTCTTAGATAGCTCAAATTGTCCTTTTTATTAGTAGAGAGATACACACTTCTCTCAGTTTCTTAAATAACACTGATACTATTTTTTTATTTAAGTTTGTCACCAAACAATCTCCCTAATTTTAACAGATTCTCTGACCTTGCAATAAACTGTACAGTATGTATACTTTTAGTTGTCAACACATACAATTGAACTTTTTGCAGAATCAATACCGGACCCTAAACTTACCCGGCCCAACCTGCCCTTTAAGTTGGTCTTGACATTTCGGAGGTCCATTTTGTGTAATTTATCTTTGGATTGCAAAATCTTGTGGTCGATCATAAATGAATCATCGGCCTATATGGCATTCTTTTTTTTTTTGTATTAATGGAAATAATGCTTTCATACGGTGAGATAAAATCAAAACTATTGATACATGTCTTTTTTTTTTTCGTTTTTTTGGGATCAAATACATGTATTGTTGTCGTTGGGATTGTTAAACACGTGACAATCATAGTTTATATATAGGTGGTACTCTTTTCCTTTTCCATTCAATACAACTACAAATTAGAAAAGATGAGTTGGTGGCTAACAAGAAATGTTTCATGTAAAATCAAATAAAATGAATTATGTATGTAAAATATATTTATAGAAGAAGAACTATTCCATTGATCATAAATTCATAATAAACTAAAACAGTCAAACGGGAACATAGATGGCCGATATTTAGATCTAAGCAAGTCGATAGATAGTAAAACCGAAGCAAACAAGGCCGTGCAGTCGTAGCACTAGCTAGAAGATGGAGGAAACCAGTAATGGTTCACAATATGATTCAGTGCACCTTTGGGAGCATTAAAACTAGAGACATCTCTGGTGGTAAGATCGTAGATACCTCGCCAAAGCCAACAAAATAGATGGAGTTTGGCTTAAGTCCAGGAACAGAGCTTGCCGGGACGCAAAAGGCCTCGCTCTTTGAAACAAAGATGCAGAGATCTCCAATGTCATCAGTGTAACACATGAACCTTCCTTCTGTAGTCTCCTCCTCTCTAAACACCATGAACCGCTGCGTTTCATAGGAGATTTTACTCGAATAAGCCAAGCAACCCTTGGCGTACCTGCATGCAAAAACCAATCATCAATGGTTCAGCAATGATCTATATATATCCACATCGTAGTAGCTACTAGCTATATATAGAGTATCATTAATTATACCATTTGACGAGGAAACGTTCATCTCCGGAGGGTGACTCCACAAAGCGTTCTGTCCTACAAGAAGAAGGAAACAGCTCCGATAGCTCTGAGTCATACTTGAACGACTCTGGAAAGTTGCGAAACTTCAACTCGTGGAACTCAGGCTGGTCGGCTTTGTCGAAGTGAAGATCGTAGGATAACAAGTGATGGCCTCCAGGACCAGGCAAGTGGAACTTCCTGTCTCTCTTGGAGTACGTCAGATTCGAGGTTGGGAAGTAGTCATAAGGGGTTTGGAACTTGGTCCAACGCAAGTCACGACGTGGCCTACAGAAACTGAGCTGGTCACCCAAGGACTTGATGCCAACAACCCAGTCTTCATCGTCATCAGGACAACAGGACATTGCCACGTTCCAGATCAAATCAGTTTGGCAAGAGAGCAGAGGGTTAAGCGGAGGCAGAGTCAAGAGCTTGGGTTTTGATTCGCTAGCCCATGGGTTCAAAAAGTCGCTCATGAGTACGCAACGGTCTTGTGTGTCAGAGTAAAATGACCATCCCTTGGAAGCTCCGATCCATTTGGCTGAAATGATTTCTTCTGGAATTGCTTTGTCCGTAAGCTTGAGTAACTCTTCTTTCGCAGGGTCGAACAAAACCACTTCACCGATGCTGACGCCTTCCGAAGAAGGTCCTGCGCCGACGCTAAGCGACAGAAACGGACAGGTCGTGGAGGAAGAAAACGAACGAACGCTCCTCTTGTGAATCTGCAAAGTTGAAGCAACCATACGTACTCGATACTCATTACCCATTACGTACTCGATACTCATTACCGAGGCCCACTCACAGTTCATTTTAATCGGTACCCAATAGCCCTGGGCACGAAGCGAATATTCGGAAAATTTGTGATATTTGTTATTTGTTTCGCCTCGACCGAATAGTTGATTTTGCTATTTGCTTCGATTCGTAAATTTTCGAGTATTCGGAATTTCGAATATTCGAATATTTATCGTAATATTTGCGAATTACTTGCTTCGCTTCGCTTCGACCCATCTAATTTTTTTTAAAAAACTAAAAACATATAGTATATAAATATAAAGTGCAAAATATGAAATATTAGAGGTTTTTATTTGATATGTTGTCAAAATAAGAAGGAAATGTAACCACCGTCCAAATAATTCTCACATTTTATTTTTAATAATGATTTTTTCTAGTAAAGTTTTATTTGCTTAAAAACAACATTTAACAAAAAAAACCCAACGAGCCAAAATATAATAATTTGAATAATAGGCCTATCAGATATATACCCAAATCTATAAATACACATATTATATATTATATATATTATATAATAATTTATATATAATAATTTATATTTATACATATATATAAATATACGAAGCGAAGCGGATATTCGGTACTAAAAAAAATCAATATTTGTTATTTGTTTTGGTTTTTACGAATACTAGATTTTCATATTTGCTTCGGTTCAATATCTTATAGATATTTGAATTTTTCGAATCGAATCGAAACGAATATCGAAGCGAAGCGAATCTAACGAATATTTTGCCCAGGGCTAGTACCCAATAACTTTGCTAACAGAACAATATACTACAAAGTACATAAACCATAAATTTGACTCAACCATATTTTTCATACATCAATAATCTAAAACTTACATATGGGGTCTAGACGTCTAGTAATTGTTGATTGATTCGAACTGATTATAAATATAACATTTAAATGTATAATTAGACTCTAGGTGACTCGTTAAATGTATATTGAAGACATGACAATACGAAACATAAAATTCAATGTAGACAGTATAGTTTAAGAAATAATCCATGTGGAAGTATGGGTCTGGAGGAGATGAGAGGTTTCTCTTTTGGAACTCTTTGATCTCTTTATTTAATGTTAATCTCTCTCGCTCCTTAAAAGTCAAAACAATGACAGATCAGCTTGACCAAGATATTTTGTATGTGTGTTTCATAGTATAACACATGAGGATTGTCACAAAAGTATTCAACCTATCATAGAAATTTATGTGTTTATATTTTTTTTTGTCTCGGTCAAAATAGGTTTCTCTTGTAATAACGTGGATATTAATATCTATAAGTTGCAGTTATTGGAATATCAAATCGTGACATGCTGCTGATGAATCATTTGTTCAACGGTTAAGAGGAATAAGTTTTAGAAACGTGTAATTAGAGAATCTAGAGCCATGAAAGATTAATGTGTGATTCAACATCTTTGTCTGATTGTCTCTCCTACTTTCAAGTTCACTATGGTCTTATAATTGTATCCATGTATCTGCTTCTTTTAATTCCTTAATTTTAGTACTTATATGAGTGATGTACTCCCTAAGTAAATTCCATAAATCAAATTCATGGACATACAAGCTAAACATAGGATCTGAATTGTGAGACAAGTTACATCAGATATACTCCATGTGACACCAAATACCAAATGAAGTCTTCAACTCAATACGGACAGAACCAAGCACAGAATAAGACCAATGATTCAATGGAGCAAATAGAGGGCTACGGGGAAAACGGAGGAAGCCAGTAAGGTGAATAGGGAATCCTTCTTGGTGTGTCTTGGGGATATATGTAACAGCCAACAGTTCTTTTCGCGATATTGAGCGTTGCAAACAAACGACCATGCAAACAGATAGAGTTAGCGTCGAGACCAGGGCAAGAGCTCGCCTTGACGCAAAAATCCTCTCCCTTTGAAATGAAAATGCAAAGGTCTCCAATGTCCTCTGTGTAACGCATGTTTTTCCTTCCATCTTTCGTCTCTTCCTCTCTGAACACCATTACTATCGGTGATTTGCAACAGTTAATGGTTTTTTCAGGGGGGTATTCACTGTACCTGCATGCAACCAGCAAAATGGATGTTTAGTTTCTTATTTATTTCAGCAAAATTCCTCTAAAAACTATACTTAGGTTACCATTTGACAAGGAAACTTTCGCCTGAAGGTGACTCCACCCAATGATCCTCTCTGCAGTAGGAATCCAACAGCTTCGAGAGGGAACGTGGCATGTCGGGAAGGTTGTGCAACACCAACTCATGGAACTTAGGCTTCTTGTCTTCCTTGAAGTTGAGATCCCAGGAGCATAAGTAGTTTCCTCCAGGGGCAAGCAAATAGAACCTTTGGCCTTTCTTGGAATACATAAGTTTTGAGCTATCCCATGACTCAAAAGGTGTTAGGATGTTAGTCCAACGCAGGTCATGACGGGGCCTGCAGAGGCTCAGCTGTCTACCCAAGAACTTGATGCCAACGACCCAATCTTGGTCGTCTTGATCAGGAGGAGAAGAGGACATGGCCACGTTGCACACGACTTCGGTTTGGCCAGAGTACATTAGAGTAAAGAAAGACAGATGAATCATCTTTGATTTTGACTTGGAAGCATAGGGGTTAAGATAGTCGCTGATAATGACAGACCGATCGTGTCTATTGGAGAAAAATCCCCATCCATGAGAAGCTCCCACCAACTGCCCGTCAAAAAGCTCATTGGGATATGTTTTGTCCGTTCTGACTAACTCCAAACTTGCTATGTCGAACAGTATGACTTGTCCGAGATTTCCGGCGCCGTCCGGAGAGGGTTCTATCATGCTGCAAATCGAAACACATGGGCCGGTCGCAGAGGATGAAAACGAACGAACGCTTCTACTGCTCTTGTGAATCTGCCAAGTTAAGCAACACAGAGATCAAGACCAATCAAGTAAATGAAGCACCTTCTCTAACTAAGCTTAGGTCAATCTCAACCCTCCGATCCTTATCTAATCTAGTCTAAAGTAGAAAAGTAAGCCATCTATTCTAATCTAAGAAACTAGAAGCAAAAGCAATTAGAAAATTGAAGAAAAAGCAAAGAAGAGCTTACGAGGGGAGAGAGCTTGGAGAGAAGCCGAGACATTATTGCAGATAACAACACCAAGAAATTACAGTAACCCCAAAATTAAGTTGATGTATTCGGAGGAGTCTCAACCATATGACTTCTCTTACCTTAAAAGAGAGAAATAGGCGTGGCTAGCAAGCTCTTTTTTCCTTTTTGGTGAAATTTTTAATTTTGGAATCTTGCCAAAGCCAAGGTAGAACAGAGACAATAATAATGCCTTTCCTTTACATATATATTTTAATAGTATCTCGGTACTCATTTCCAAGGACCAGTCACAGTTCTTACAAAGATACGATAACTTTGCTGACAGAATTTTTTTTTTTTTTTTTTTGAAACCAACTTTGTTGACAGAATCTACTACATAATAATGTACTATAAATTCTGAGCCAACCATATTTCACACATCACTCTATCTAAAAACTAACGTGCGTGGTCTACTAGTCTAGTAAGTGTTGAGTCAAATTTTTAAAATTATCATAACTTTATGACGGTGTTAGGAGTTGAGGAGACTCGTTATTGACAATACCAAACATAACATTCAACGTATACAGTTTAAATTTGGAGTGTTGCAGTTGCAAAAGAGTTTAAGAAAAGAGAAAAAAAATCTTTATGAAATAAATCATGTGGAGTTATGGACTTATGGCTTTGGACTTTTTGGAAATATGAGATTTTTCTTTGGAAACGTATCTAATGTTATACTCTATCGCTTCTCAAAACCATGACATATCCAGCTTTTAAAAGACCATAAATCTTTTTTGGTGTTTGTTTCATATATATAAAACACATGATGACTGTCATAAAATTATTCAACCTATCATAGAAATATTATGTTTTTTCTGTCTCGGTCAAAATAGTGTTCTCTGTGTTGTAATAACGTGGATATAATAAAAAAAATCTCTTAGCTGCTGATGAATCTTTGTTTAGCGATTAAGAGGATTAATTAACTTGATAAGGTTGAGTATCTCGTTGGGGTTTCAAGGGATATCAAAATTAAACAAGGGGGACAGACGAGCTAACATAGGATCTAGAACTGTAAAAAAGTCGTTATGTAATTTACGTTGAGAGCAAAGGTTAATAATCTTAGACTCCATACGTGACACACGGAACATGCTTACAGAAGTCCTTCAAATTTGTAACATATTTCCAAAATACCAAATGAAGTCGTTAATTAGATGATCTTGACATTTGAAATCAGTAAAACAGAAGAGAAGCAAGCAACTAGACAATAACAGCAATGAAGCAAGGATCGAGCACTAGGGAGAAAATGGAGGAAGCCAGTATGGGGAGTAGGGGATTTTTTCTGGTGTACCTTGGGGATATTCATAGCAACCGCAGGTACTCTTGGTTAGATTGAGCGTCCCAAACAAACGTCCATTTAAAAAGATGGAGTTGCGGGGGAGTCCAGGGCAAGAGCTCGCCGTGACGCAGAAATCCTCTCCCTTTGAAATGAAAATGCACAAATCTCCAATGTCCTCTGTGTAACGCATGTTTTTCCTCCCATCTTTTGTGCACTCCTCTCGAAACACCATTATAGTCGGTGCTTTCAAACCCTCAGGAGTGTATTCTGAGTACCTGAGGCCCAAGACCTAAAGGGTTAGCTTTTGATTCAGCAAAGTTCCTTTATATATACAAAAAACTACACTTAGGTTACCATTTGACAAGGAAACTTTCGCCACAAGGTGACTCCACCCAGTGATCCTCTCTGCAGTAGGAATCCAACCGCTTCCGTTGGGAACGTGGCATGTTGGGAAGATTGTGCAACACCAACTCGTGGAAGTTAGGCTTTTTATCTTCCTTGAAGTTGAGATCCCATGAGCATAAATAGTTTCCTCCAGGAGCAAGCAAATAGAACCTTTGGTTTTTCTTGGAATACATAAGTTTTGAGCTATCCCATGACTCAAAAGGTGTTAGGATGTTAGTCCAGCGCAGGTCATGACGGGGCCTGCAGAGGCTCAGCTGTCTACCCAATAACTTGATGCCAACGACCCAATCTTGGTCGTCTTGATCAGGAGGAGAAGAGGACATGGCCACGTTGCGCACGACTTCGGTTTGGCCAGAGTACATTGGAGTAAAGAAAGGCAGAGGAATCATCTTTGGTTTTGACTTGGAAGCATAGGGGCTCAGAAAGTCGCTGATAACGACAGACCGATCTTGTCTATTGGAGAAAAATCCCCATCCATGGGAAGCTCCCACCAACTGCGCGTCATAAAGCTCAATGGGATATGTTTTGTCCGTTCTGACTAACTCGAAATTTGCTAAGTTGAACAACAGGACTTGTCCGAGGTTGCCGCCGTCCGGCGAGGGTTCTATCATGCTGCAAATCCACTTACATGGGCCGGTCGTGGCGGAAAAAAACGAACGAACGCTCCTCTTGTGAATGTGATGAATCTGCGAAATTTAAGCAAACATAAAAGTAAAATCCTCAATTCTCTAAAGAACGGTTATATATCTCAACCCTCAAAAATATATATTCTCTTACCTTAAAAAGAGACTCAAAGGCGTAGGTAGCAAGTTTTGTTTTTCCATTTTGGTGAAAATTTTCGTTTTTGGACTCTTGCCAAAGCCAAGGTAGTCGCTATATTTCTTGACTACCTTGATTCCTTAAATAACAAAGACAATAATGATTTCCGTGATATTTTTCTATATTTTTTGTTCTTTTTTCTTGAATCTCTTTGGAAGCCATTACGTATTTGGTACTCATTACCGAGGAGCTGAGCACTCACATTTCTTACAAAAGATACAATAATTTTGTTGACATAATCTACAACTACAAGTACGTAATAATAAAACATAATTTCTGAGCCAACAATATTTCAAACATCACTCTATCTAAAACAATCTAACGTACGTTCAAAGGTATAGGGTCAGATGTTCTCAGTCATATAAACTGGTTTTGTTACCACTAGACAAGTAAAAATCATCGATCATCCTTGATTCGTTTTGTTGGAAACCAATATTTACTACTTACCGCTATCTTCAGTATTTACTATTTACCGCTTCAAGATTGTCTCTCAACTCCACCAAACGAGAAAAAGACAAATAATTCCACCTTATCTTTTTTTTACCATTGAATGCTAATTCATGTTCGACATTGTTTATTTAATTTTGTGTAAAAAGTTTGATATTATCGTAGTTACTCTTGCAATATTTATTAAATTTTTGATTTGTGTAATTGAGATAAGATCAAAGAAAATGAAGCTTTGAATATGAAATATGAGAATGATATGGTTGATAAAAAGGATGGAGAATGAACTACTCATGTGCTGCAAGAAAGGGAACATAAACACAACCAAGAACACAAACTATAAATGAAGCTTGTTTTGCTGTTTCTTCTTTCTCATTCGAGAATCATCTTTCATGACAAAGATAGATCGGTTCATGATCCGTTATATATGCCTTGTTATTTATCTTGTGATGTTTTTATGAGCCGTTAATCACATGAAGATCAATCGACTTGAGACTTTTAAGATTGATCAAGAATACAAGCTATAAAAGCAGCTTGTTTTTTTTTTTCTTATTCGAGAATCATCTTTATCGACAAAGATAGATCAGTTCATGATCTTCTAATTTTCTAGCGACATTTTATGAGCTTTTAATCACGTCAACATCTATGGTTTATTTGTAATAAATGCATGATATTGATTTTTGGCTCGTCATCAATCTTATGATAGAATAACATATACTAGTCACTCCATTTCAATTTATAAAAGATGTTTACTATTTAGCCAAAACATTGAAACAAATTGTTTTTTTTTTACATTTTGTTAATGTACATTATTTAATACTTGATTTATAACTATTTAGCCGATGACGAAAACACTTCAAGATAGAAAGCCAAAAAGTCAAATAAATTATCTTTTTGCAATTAAAACTTATATATTTCGAACCGAATGAAACAAAAACATTTAATCATATGAAACGGAGGTGTTGAAAAGTTGGTTGGTGAGTTTTATACTATTATACTCTCTACTAAATAAGATAAATGTTTCCTCATATAGATGTGTTTCTAACACTATATTAAGGAAGTAAGAATATTGTAGATTCAAGTGTTCTTTTTTCTTAATGAAACTAATTAATCTCGTAAGTCATTAGGCGACATAAATACTCGATACCTACAATTAGATTTCAATTCAAACCTCTTCTCTTAAATCTGAATGTAATACTCTATTATTTTGTTTGGGTTAAATAATATGTAAGTTAGCTTTCACTCAACTTACATATTTTATAAATATTAATTATAATGTAACGGTTGAGTCGAAGGCAGTAGGAAAATTTCGTATCTTAATGTGTACTAGAGAGCCTCGAAAGGTCTTTTATTACAAATGTAGAGCCAACGTACAAACTTTAGGGATATTTTACTACGTAATGTGAACTAAACGTACGATGAGAAGTAGATGTCTTTGAATTAGCAGTACAAAATTACCCTATCTTAAACTGTGAACTACATACTGTCAGAAGTCTTTTATTACAAATAAATACACTAAAATGACTTCGGAGTTCGGACAGCTATTTTTTTGGTAACAAAAAAAAATGTCAAAAATATTTATGTATTATCAGAAACCGGTTCAACGATTAGAAAAAAAAAAATTCGTTTAAGAAGATGCCTAGAAATATCGGGAGGATGCATATTTCTATCATAAGACGAAAAATTTCTTGAAACTTTTTTTAATATTTTGTATGGATGATGATTCCTTCCATTCTCAACCACGTCAGTCGTAAAACTATAACTTAAATGATGAAAATATCTAATACATGATCATGATACTATGATGACTAGGAATTTGGACTGACATTTTCACCTGACTATTAAAAATACAACTAACTTTCTTATGTAGCTGCAACGTGGTCACTAATAAATTTAATTTAAGATTAATACTGATTAGGGATGAAGGGTTACAAGGTATCTGCATCTCACACTACATATTAGTAGTTGTCGAGACCAAAACCGAAACAACCAAATTAATGAATGACCCAAATGACATGGTAACTAATAATATTGCACGTTCGTTTTTAGACGACATATAGAAAGCAGTAAATAGTAAATATAGAAAAGTAATTTTGATATCTTTTTTCTCTCAGAATTGTTTGTTCATGAGCAAGTAAAACTTTCAAAAGAAACTACGCAATTTTTTTTGTAGGGTAGTTTAAGATATATTATTGGTTACTGTTTAGAAGAACATTTATCTTTATTTTATCAAAATTAGTATAAAAAGGTACTATTGAACCAGATATTATTTTATTTTTAATTTTTTAGGTGAAAAAAATGCTATTGAACCAGGTTTCAGTATATTTATTCGTAAAGTGATAGTGAATCATCAGATAATTCAATTAAAACAACCCACTTTCACGTTTACGTGGAAGAAGACTAGCTTTTTTAGCTATCACGATATCTATAAAGACAACTTTGTGACCACGTAAGGCATAAAATATTTACCCAAAAAGTCGAGTTAATGATTTAATTCTAGTTTCGCAAAATTTAGATTTAAAGTGCTATACATATATGTTTTGTTTATATAATTCATACTTCACAAAATGTAATGACTCATTTGCATGAGGTCTCAAATCTTTATAAAACCGATAATATATAATTCGATTGTGTTGTTGCCTCTAATGATGACGTGTCGAACTCGAAACTCTGATGTACCTACCAATGGTCGAGACTCGAGCGTGATCGATGCCTTGACAAACTATGTTTCCCAAATTAATATTTTTTTTTTTGTAATTTAGCAAAACATATTTATAAAATGTAATACTTCAAGTAGACAAGATATATATCCTAACTTAATTACTAAATGTGAATTGCCGGGCACCTACCAGGATGTTTCAAATACAAGTTTCCCTTTAGTTTCCACGTAATTCACTATGACGCGACTAATCTTGAATCGTGTCACAACAGCAATTAATATAATACTTTACAGGGACAATTTCGACATTGCTTAAACTCAATGATTCACTTCCATGAACCTCTCTATATAAAGGCTTCTTCTACAACACCTCAAAAGATCAACACAAACCACATCTCTCGTTTCCTCTCCTTATACGTGAAAATGACAGCAATGTCTTCTTACATGATCGAGAACCCTAAGTTCGAGCCTTACAAGCCAAAGAAACGACGTTGTTATTACTCTTCTTCATTGCTTTCCATCTTCTTATCGATCTTCACCTACATTTTGATCTTTTACGTTTTCGAATTATCTCCATCCTCTATCTTCAAAGACACGAGGGTCTTGTTCTTCATCTCCAACAGTCTTATCCTCATAATAGCCGCTGATTATGGCGCCTTCACTCATAAAGAGAGTCAAGACTTTTACAGTGAATATACAACCGCAGCAGCAACAATGAGAAGCCGTGTAGATAACTATTCTCATATACCCGTCTTGACATACCAAGAAAAGTACACTAGACATGAAGAAATCAAGAACTCTAAAGATGTCGAAACCAAGAACCCTAAAGAAGAAGAAGAAGAAGTACCGGTAGTGAAAGAGATCGTTTGCGTTTCTCCTCCCGAGAAAATAGTACGAGTGGTGACCGAGGAGAAACCAAGACACGATGTCGCTATCGAGAAATACAAACCGACTGATCAAACTGTTCTTAGCGTAGAAGTTTGCGACGCAAGAAAGCATGTGAACCCTAAACTGTACGGGAGAAGTAAATCAGATAAGCCACGGAGAAAGAGGCTCAGCGAAGGTATAGAGACCAAACGTAAAAGCTATGGTCGAAGGAAGTCGGATAGCTCGACATGGATGGTTGTTCCAGAGAAGTGGGAGAATGTTAAAGAAGAATCTGAAGAGTTTTCAAAGATGTCGAACGAAGAGTTGAATAAACGAGTCGAAGACTTCATCCAACGGTTCAATAAACAGATCAGATCACAATCACGAGTTTCAGCTACTTAATTTAAATTGATCGTAGTATTAAATTAGTCGGAACTTTTTCACTATATTTTTGATAGTAGAGTACTATTTTAAAAAACTTGGTGATGAGACGACGACTATTTTTGCAGTCGTCGGTGTAAATTTAATATAAGAATGTGAAAAGGATAATAGTTACAAAGGTATTGGGTCCGTTGTAAGAAAAATGCTTACATATATATTCCAAGAAAAACATTATACTATCGGTTATCTTATGTCACATGTATGTGTCTAGATTTGAAAGGAAGAATTAGATCTTTTTTTTATTTATCTTGTTTATAAAAAATAAGTTAGGGGTAACCATGAAATTTATTTAACTCGCTCTTGTATCCAAGTCGAAGAGAATGCGATGGATCAAATTCCATTTGGACATTCTGATGCAAAGTCAATTAGATATACAAGATGAGGTTCGTAATCCTTTTCATTAATGGATCTTGTAGGATATTTGGAAACATATATCAATGTTTTTTTATGGCTATTAGTTTATTCTGTCGGAACTTGTAAACTAGATTTGGGATGATGATATGATATATTATCTTGATGGACAATACTCTCAGTTAAGAGGGATCATAAAACCTCTTTGGTCGTCGTTGTTTATGCGCCTGTATTGGGCTTTCAACTTAAGGCCCATAAATTCTTTATGGTGATGATAAATAAGTTTGAGAACAAAATGATGTGAAGATATGAAAATGACTCGAGGATGATGTGCCATATATTTGATTCAGATTAATAGAGGAGAAAATAACCATTTACAAAGTCAAATTCATGAGGGAAAAAAGGCATCGTTAGACGTTAGTTATGAGTTTTTCTTTTTGCGATAAATATATTAAAAGTCAAAATGTCATGTGTTGTGACTCAGAATTGTATAACATCTCCTGATTGATATATAAGTGTATACGTCCACTATAGGTAGCTGTGGTTGGTACGTAGTTATGTCGGAAACTTCTTGTAATGTTGAAATAATTGTAGAAAGACTTGTAAAAGTCCAAAAGCTAGCTTTCAAAGCATTCACTTTTCAAGACTCCGGCTGATGGAGAAAATGAAAAAAAAAGTAATGTGTGATTCAGCACAAACTAAAGAAGGAAAATAAAAAGACTAGCTTTAGTCAAAGCTTTAAATGTTTCAAAAGTTGCATATACTATTATATGTTGGGGACAACTATAGTGAATAAAATTTTACATTCTCCACGTAATGTTTTCATTTTACATTAAGCTTACTCTTGGCCCTTAGCGTTGGTAGAAACTCAATTATCTTATATGAGTGTTACAGACACTTATCATTGTTGGCACAATGTTACATTATCATGTAGCTGATATAAACTTATCGAAAATTGTTTTTTTTTTTAATATCTTTATGTTATAACTGAAAAGAGGTTTCGAACAATATTACGTTAACACATTAAAAAGAGATATGGAGTATTATATATGACTGCGATACTATGAAAGAACAAATTGTTTAGTAAGTTTTAAGGAATATTTACAAGTGAATTTCCTGGAAAATATCAAGTTTTTGTAGCTCATTCCGCAATGAACGTCACAACCCAACGTAAGACCTTCAATCACGCCACGAACGAAGAAACTCGACCTTTATATATAAAATGGGATATAGAAAGAGCGTGAGATGCTGAAGGGTTAGAGAGCATAAAAATGAAAAATACAATTAGGTCAAAATGGTCCCAGAAAATACAGATGTTTTGTTGTTATAAAAGAAGAATGTGTTATTTTGTGCAAATTACAATTCCAAAAAAAAAGAGATTATATATATCGTACATAATTTTTATATAATAACAAGTTAAGGTATTTAATAGTAATAAACGTTTTCAGTTGACAAAATTGATTCTTCATCCAATATATAGGGAATACATAAATTGATACAAATGATTTTTAGATTAGTATAAAAAGCAAAGCAAACGAAAGTGAAAAAACGGTGAATCTCCGTACGAATTTCCCGGGGAAAGGTACAGACAAAACACATGGACACATGCGACGCCGTGTCTCCGGTAAATCCTTACGATGTAATCTAAACCAATTAAGTGAATTAAAAAAATTGTTAATGCTAATGTGAATAAAAGAAAGGGTTATAAATATAGACATAAATAATGGTGTTTAAGCTTTTACTTCTTACTTCTGAATTTCTGATAACAACAAAAATAAAAAAAAAACCTACTTGATCCAAAGGCATTTGACATGTGAATATGTGATTACCGATTACGTGAAGCAAACGCAAACACGTACGTACATTAGCTTAATTACTACACATAAATATGTGAAAGGTTACATATATGATATATATATATATGCTCACACTATTATGTTTGAAAATGTATTAAAAATAAGTCATTCACTATAGTATTTTAATTATATAAAAACGAATTAAAAAATCAGGTATATGATTAATTAATGTGATTTGTGGTGCGCGTAAGCATTTAAACACTCGTTAAAGAGATGCGAGAGTAACTAACAAAAGAGGTTATGTATGATTACGTTAAAGTTGAAAGTAGAACGTAACGCTTACGAATCGATCTCATGAGTCTTATATATGTAGCATTAGGTTATCTAGATTGGTTACATGAGAATAATTAAGATCTTTGTTTAGTGAGATAGACCATTCCCCTATTACTTATTTACTTGTAAAAAGCTCATTATGTATACAATCAAGCTCTATAGTTTATGATGGAGATGGCAAGTGAAAAAAAGTTAGACCCCAAGGAAAAAAAACGTGGAAATGGGATACTACGGTCAATGCGAAGACTTTACTAAAACAAATCAAATTTATAAAAAAATAATGTATTAATGAAGACCTCACATTAGTTATACACAAACCTACAAATGCATACTATCTATAATTATTAATTATTGAGGGTGGTAGCAAATATGATCTGGCGCATCTCTGCGACCAATTATTTTTCTCGCATTGTTCCAATCACTAAGATATGTTTTCACATTTAGAATGTCATTTGTATCCTTATTATTTTATATAATTATCGGTATGTCTAATCATATGATTGTTAAAAACATACAGTGTGTGCATGTTATGGATAGATCAGTCGGGATCACCAATTTATATTGATCGGGAATATGACTTGAGAAGAATATATCGTAAATATTTATGCTGATTGTTCATTACTTTAGTAAATGTATGTATTATTTATTTTCTGGATATCTTAATTTAGCAACCTTAAGGTTATTTCCACTTCTTAATATCAGCTAATATTATATAGCACCGTATATAAAGATAATTTGTAATTTAGAGCATATTATATTAAGATGGTTTGTAATTTAAAAGAGATTATGGTATATAATTAATTAGCTGCTACTAAGACTATCATATAGGCCTTCTACATCTATTTTGAATCGTCTAATTTGTCTATTTTAATTATAAAAATTGTAATTAATTACTAAAATTTAAAATAATAAAATTCAAGCAAAATTTAATATCAACTAGTTTGTCTCATGCTTTTCTCAAATCTTATCCACTAAAAATCCACGAATATACCTAATCTCATTTAGTTAATATAAACGTCAAACAATAATGATTTATAAAACTGATATAAATGCAACTTGCACCAAACTCGTCCACTTGGTGGAGACCCATATATTGCGACTTATAAGCCAAGACTAGCGAATTAATAATATGACTCTATATGGATATGCACATACTTACTTATAAACCTTGTAAACTATATTTATAGACATCACAAAAGAAACGTTCCACTAAGGATGACTGTGACATTAGCTAAAATAAACACTATAATATGCACACAAATATGTCGTAGATTTGGTTTATATAATTGATTGATAACTAAAGTACTTATTCAGAGATACATTTACATTACTACTATATATATTATTTTTTTGTTTTCCATGGATAAAGTTCGATATAGACGTGTGATGATGTTCAAATATGCTATCAAGAAGAATTGGACCAAGCAAATTAAGCACAAACGTTTTAACTTTAAGCATCGTGGTAACCATTTTTTTTTTTAATATTCCGATTATGAAATTAGCCTGTGATTCAGTGGAGTAAAAATAGTGGTAAAACTAGAAGTCTAGAAGTGAAAATTATTGTATACAATGTAAACAATATTATTTGTATATACATTCGTGTAAGGAAAATATAATCCGTAGCCAAAATAACATTTTCGAATGTTACATATAAATGTTCTTCATCACACTTTGTTGGAGAACTGCCAAAAGCTTTTACAAACACATAGTATATATTATACGAAATTTATTAGTTATATGAAAACTTACAAATTCTTTTGATTTTCTAAAACGTTCATAAATTATTTTCAAATTCTGGGAAACCTATAAAAAAATTCCTAGAAATGTTATAGTAAATTTGAAAATATTGTTGCAAGTCTTTGAGAATTGTAAGTTTTCTTACATGCTTTTGCAAGTTATTTGGTAATGCATCACAAGTGTCACAAAATAAACAGTCTCAGCAGCATTTTCTTTCTTAGAATGCTTTTTACCAAATTAAGTAACCGAAAGAAGATATTTTCTTTTCGAAAAGTCACTAAATATTGCTGGTCATATTAAAACATAATTAAAGCAAAAAAAAAGGTATTGGTAGATTACAATTTACAAGTAAGATTTTGCTTTCATTCACTTTTTTAGTATGAATAAGAATTGAGAAATCTCTCACAAGAGCCATGCGATTGAAAACCTTACCTAACATATTTTTCTTAGTCAAAATACGTACCAAACATTTTGTTGTCACCAACACCAGTATTATTATTTATGGTCCATAACTACATATATTGCTAGATGCTATTTCCTTTAAATTTACACTTTTCATGGTATTTGAAAATCAAAAAAAAAACTTTTCAAAAATAGAGAAAACCAATTCAAATTAAATTGAGTGAAATTTTCTTTAAGATCCTTTTTAATATAATTTATACATGTTCGATATCGTATTTAAAACTGGATTACTATATAGTTGTTTGTTTTTTATATAAAGATGATATATAGTTTTTTGTATTAATACAAATAATTAGATTGTGTGTCATGTGTGAACAATAAACAATAGAATATGTATATCGCAATATTTTCTTTTGTATGAATTATTACTAATTAGTTTTGCAATTATATTTAAAAATGGAATATAACAACTCATGACGGAGACAGTAAGCAATACAACAGTACTCTACTCTTCTAGTCTTCTTCTCTGATTAAACTCCCACAGCTCATTTAATTTTTTATTAAATATTTTTAAAAGTTTATTTTCCAACATTAAAATAGCTCGCAATTTTGTGGAATTGATAATTAATTAAAAAACACACATAATTACGAAAAACTAATTTAATAATTAAGAGAGTTTACCTATCCTAATCTATATAATTAACTTTTTATATATAAATCATGCAAATTACTACTATAAAATAAAGTTAATTAACGTAGTAACACATTTATCTTCTTTCTCTTTGCTCTCTCTTCACTAAAAGACAAAAAGCAATCACGAGCCAACACCTCTTCATCATCATCTTCTTCAATTCAATTCAATCCAATCTCACCTTCATCCATGGCGTCTCTTCTCTCTCTCTTCTCCTCCTCAGATCTCACACTCTGAAAATAATCTCCTCAAACATGTCTTATCTTCTTCGCTCCGATCCAGTTTCACGAATCCACCCAGAGCCTCAATCTCTAACCTCTTTCGATCATTTCGATCTTCTCCCTGACTCTCTTCTCCTTCTCATCTTCGATAAAGTCGCCGACGTCAAAGATCTCGGCCGTTGCTGTATCGTGTCCCGTCGATTTCACTCTCTCGTCCCTTTCGTTGAGAACGTTCTCGTACGCGTTGATTGTGTTATCTCCGATGATGATTCTTCTTCTTCTGATGATAACCGGAGATTCTCACTCAACGCTAGTTCGATTTCGGACGCCGTCGGTGCTGGTGGCTCTTTCTCCGCCTTGTTCCGTCTCGTCTTCGCTCCGATTTTCAAACCGTTTCAAGCGTTAGGGCAGTTTCTAGGACCGAAACGGTCATCGTCTTCTTCGGCTTCCTTCGACGCGTCGTTTTCGGCGATTAACGATGAAATCGGCGGTGAGATCGAGCAAGGCGGCGTTACGCATCACTCGCCGACGCAGGTTTTGAAAAACTTTAACGAGATTAGGTTTCTGAGAATCGAACTCCCGACGGGTGAATTAGGGATCGAGGATGGGATATTACTGAAATGGAGAGCTGATTTTGGATCTACGCTTGATAATTGTATGATCCTCGGCGCATCTTCTGTGATTCCATCGAATCAAGTCAAGAATCTTGAGAATTGTGTTGTTGATGAAGACAATGGTAACATACCTGAGTCCTTCTACACTAATGGTGGACTTAAGCTCCGTGTAGTTTGGACGATTAGCTCGTTAATCGCTGCTTCGGCTCGGCATTATCTTCTCCAGCCGATCATCACTGAGCACAAGACGTTAGACCGTTTGGTTTTATCTGATGCTGATGGACAAGGTGTTTTGTGCATGAATAGAGAACAGCTTGAGGAGCTTAGAGTTACTCCTTTATCGGCTTCTTCTGCTTCGAAGCGGACGCTTGTGCCTGCATTGAACATGAGGCTTTGGTATGCTCCGCAATTGGATTTACCTGATGGCACGGTTTTGAAAGGTGCGACATTGGTGGCTATTAGGCCGAGTGAGTCGAAGAAGGAAGTGTGTGATGCTTCTTGGTTGTCTGATGCGTTTGAAGAACCTTATGGGACTGCGGCGAAGATGTTGATCAAGAGGAGGACTTATTGTCTGGAGATGAACTCGTTCTGATTTCGCATTACGATCGGTTTCAGGTACAATTACATTGTGCTATTCTCTGTTTTGGTCGTTTGAATTAGCAATGATGCTAGAAGAAAACGCCTAAATTAAGAACCAATCTGAGGGGTTATATAATGATTTTTGCTATGTCTCTGCTCATGTTATTTTTGAGCTGTCTTAATTTGGGTGATGATGTTTCTTAAACTGAAGTTTCATGCTTTTGTTGAGATAATACATTACCTCCACGATCTTAGTTAGATTCAATGAAAATGAGGTTGAATTGTGGAAAATTTGAGTAGCTTTTCGTACTTATCATTGAGTCTTAGGCTGTATTGTATTATACATGTGGAAGGTGTTAATCATTGAGATTTTTCAGGTGGGTGGGTTGCAAACAAATCCACATATATTGGAGGATGCTGGAAAGAGTACAGAGAGAGAGATCACAAATGTCCTGAAGCTAAAAACCGCAACTCTCTGACTTTTTGACACATACTGCTTTGCCAGCCATGTGGACTGAGCGCATCAAATCCGCAAGATGCCTGAGAGAGTTTCTCTGAAATGGGAAACGCCATTGTACATACACTTGTAATAGAAGTCTGCGAATGAGCAAAGATCATATGTGTATGGTCTGTGTTTAAAATAGACACATTAGGATGGGAATCGCTGTAACACAGAAGGGATTATATTATAAAAGAGTCTGTAATAAAATATTTTTCTTTATTTCTACACTTTTGATGTTCTGTTCTTGAAGGCTTGAAGTTGAAGCTAACACTTTGATGTTTCTTTGTAATTTGATCTATGCTCCTTTATCACTATCACTCATTATACTTGTTAAACTTATGGTTTGCATCATCAAGTTGCATATCGACAACCATCATGGACAGTGTTGTTTTGAAAACTGAATCAGAACACTCGTATTGCCCCAATTGTAACCTAGAAGAAGCTTAGACATAGCATGCAGCCAACAGAATGAGGATGACCTTAAAAAACATTGGTCCGAGTTTCGGACAAAGTTTATGACAATGAACATGAACACACATAGAAACATATATATGATTCATACATAATACATCTTCTCATCAAACAACAATTACTCCGGTCTGAACAACCAATCAGGCTTATGATTGCTATGGAGCATGGAGGATCCATATATATGCTCAGGGCTGCGCAAACATCTTGTCTATCCTCAAAATTACACTTCCTCTCCTGCATTTTAATTCCAAGAAACATTTTCATAAATCAACTATATATCTTGATGAAGGTATAAGCCCCAATCTGGTTGTTAAACAAACATTAGCAAGAAATCAAAATGTGCAAGTAATGTATAAACCATTGGACTTTAATCATTTTCCTAAACACAAAAACACATTTTCTATCATCTTCCCTAACGCAAAAATACATTAATTTGAAAGGTGACATTATAACTCATCTATTCAGCAGAGCAAGTTCCTCATTACTAGAAACAAATCCAACCTTTACAGAGAAAATGTTTTATGCAATGTAAAGTTAAAAGAGATCTGATGAAGATGTGAGTGATGATGCCCCAAAGTAAAGGGAAAGAGCTCATGGGACAACAATGAAGAGATGGGTTAGACTCCGACACAGAGCATGTGGTGCCACTTGAGGAGGCCAATGTTTTATAACCATATTTTACAATTTTGCCAGGCTAAAACACTCAACTTCCCATCTTTTCTCTAGAATAAACTATAATAAAGGACAAAACTTTCATTGATTCTTTCACAGAAAAAAAGTCTTTTTTACCAAACGTTGATTCTTCCTTTCATACCAATATTAAATATATTATCCATAACAGTTAACTACATTTTCCATAAAGATTCCTAAACAAAGAGCTTTTGATACTAATATATAAAAAATTCAAACCATTTGTATTTTGGTAAGGATAGTATATCAATCAGAAACATATTGAGTCAAAAGATTAGGTGAATTATGTATATGTGAATGAATTCAACACATCAAAAGTTGGACACAAATCCGGATCTACACTTAAAGAAAATAAGTAATAAGTAATATAATGATCACAATTTGGAGCAAAAGAAGTGATGCTGAGGAAGAAGGGAACCCAACATAGAACAGATGAGGAGACAAAACAGACGATGAAGCCCTCTTTTCAAATTCATCCACATGCCTTTTAATTATTAAATCTAAATGTAAGTCATCAGTACTTCGAGACACACAAAAATGTAATGAAATCAAGAAACCAAAGAAATGACTCATCAATGCCACGCCCCTAATAAACCATCTTTCTTTTGTGAATTCAAGAAACCAAATTTTAACTAATCAGACAACATGGTACTATTACTAAATTTAACTAATCCACTAACAATATTTTTTTAACATTGAAAGAATTGAGATTGTAATCAAAGATAGAAAAATAATACTAACCAAGATTGAGGAGAGATGTTGATAGTGAAAGCATTTTGATTCCTATCTCCTATCTTTTCCTTTATCATCGGAGTTCCGGTTACCCTCGCCGTAATAAAGATACAAACGGCCATCAAAAGTAGCCGGAAGCTGGTGGCTATGGTGGTCAAGAGGAGGAGGTGTAGCCATGAAAAAGGAGATGCTTTGACTATCCATTGGAGAAGAGGAAGATGAAGACGACGAAATGGATGACCTTTGAGCAATGTTGTTGTTGTTGAGAAAGAGAGATTGTGAATTGGACTGAAGGGTCCCCCTACTACTGTAACCTCCATTAAGGGCAGAAGAAGAAGAGATTCCAAAGTTGTAATCAGGTACAAAGGAGAATGGGTGATTAGTCTGATTCATTGTTGTTGGCTCTTGAGGTAGCTGAGATGATGAGGATGAGTTTGGCATGAGCTGAACCGGGTTAAAACAATCAGAACCACCGGTCCAATTATTCCGGTTATTACTATTCGGTTGTTGTTGTTGTTGGTCAAAGCCGCCGGTGAGAAGCTGAGTGAAAGAGCTTTGAGCATTCTGCAAATCTTTATCTCTTTCTTTAGCAGTTCTTTCTCTAGCTCTCTCTCTTGCTTTCCCACGAATCTCTGTCCTCGACAAAGACAACAACGAGCTCTCAGATGTTCCACTACTACAAGCAGATTTGGTCTGGTTCTGGTCGAAGTTTGTGTTGATGGGAGGAAGATCAGTGATTGAATCAGAAGCTGCATTGATAAGCCATTCAACAGCTTTGCTTGGCTGATCAAATCCAAGACGATCTTGAAGATCATAGAACTGGATTGCTGTAGCTACCGAGAGACGTATCCTCCTATCTCTCAACCCTTTTGAAGTCAAAACTTTGCTGTGTCGATCTTTGCCTCCTGAAGCTCGTGAAACCCTAATGATACGAGACGATGGATTGCTCCAATCTTTCATCATCATTCCTGTGTTGTCGTCTGAGAATCTCTGTAGCTTCCTGCTTTGTTGTTGTTGCTTTTGTACCTCAACGTCTTCGTCCAACTCCATTGAAACGCTACTCTCATACTTTTATCAAAGCTATGATAAGTAAAAGAACACCAAAAAGCCTCTGAGTATGTTGCAGTGATAGACTTTGAATCTGTGAAAAGAAAAAAAGAAGGAAGAAGAAAAGATTTAAGTCATTGCTGAAAAAAGCTGAAATAATGAATAATTTTGTCTCAGCAAATTAATAGTACTAATTTGTTGTTGTAGATCTGCAAAGCCTATCTGTAAACATTCATGTTCTATAGACCTATAGCTTAAGAGCCTTTTCAGAAACCCTAAATTAAATATATGTAAAAACCTATTAAGACCTATAGGATGATTTTGCTTTTATAAAAAGATTATGAGCTAAGGTCTGAAAATAATAAATACCCACAAGTTAAAGGAGAGATTTTTAAGCTCATGAAGATGAAGAAGAACAAGAACTTATGGTTTTGTTTCATGAAGCTATCTATATAGAAGCTTGCCCTAATAAACATGGCAGTTGCAAAGTAACTCAACAAAAAAATCTTGATTACATTAAAGAAAGCGAAGAAAGTTTTAAATATAAATAAAAGGGTATGCCTCAAAAATCACCAACAAGAGAAACTCACTTTGGATTACAGGTGTCAACTGTCCAAGCTCACTGTAGAACAACAATGGCGGCGAGTGAAAAAAAAAAGAAGACAAAACTATTTTTTTTAGATGAGCTTCTATATTCTCCCTTTGGTATTGTTATCATGCTTAGATCTCATCATAGCTTCCATTATAAGCATTAGTATGTTGAGATCCACAGATCTGCAATAATAATCAAATCGAAATGGTTTATATATAACATTAAAGAAAAAATACTAGTTTGAGGTAGGGTTTTAGGATGTTCTTTTAAAAAAATTTCCCAAGAAAAATCAGCCGAGAAAGTGAAAGAAAATTAGCAGAAAATGGGAAATGGAAGGAGACTCTTGAGGGAGAAATGTTTTTTTTTTTTTCTTTAATTACCTGTTTGAGAAAAATATATCCACAGTAGTAGTAAAGCCTTCGGACAAGGGAGGACACAAGTGCACTGTTTTGGACTGTTTTGTACTTTCCTAGTTCTGTTCTGTCTCTTTTTTACCCTTCTTACTTTCTCTTTTTTACAAATCTGCCACTCATTGTTTCTCTGTACTTTACTTTACAACTGGAATATCAAAATGTACTAGCTTTCTACTAATCGAATTACCAAAGCATAGACTATAGTGAAATAAATTAAAAAGGCAAGTGCATATTATTTATTAAGCCTACTAGTAAGGATCTTTAAAGTGTAATTTACATTTTATATATGTATGCTACAAATAGTTGTGTAGGATGATTATAGTATCTATACTAGCTAGCACTTCTAATTCTAGATGCATGGGAGAAAGATTTGAGACTTCGTCTTTGATTTTGACTCTCATGAAGTGTACACTAATGCTTCGTCATTGATGCATGTATACCTAGCCTCTGCTACCTATTCAAGAAACATTAAGCTGGCATAATGTTTCTTGCTGGTAAAATAACAATGGTTAAGAAAGGACTTTGTCGAGGTGATTAAGTGGACAAATGGGTTTTTTTCTTTAAACAAAGACTTTTGACAAATGAGTTACATAAAGAAATTAAGTAGTGTTTGATTCTATTCTGACAAATGAGTTTCATTAATAATGAGTTCTAAATCACCAAACTCTCAATTCAAATGATTTAATGGATGAGGTTCCAATACGAAAACTCATGTGAAACAAAAACATCTTGATCTCAAAAGAGCCAAAGAACTTGTTATGGATAACGATAAAATTGAAATTGATGTAAGACAAGTCAAACATACAACTCTTATTACATCTAAATAAAAATGATAGTTTTGAAAAAATAGATAAATGTAAGAATTATGCGAGGGATAATTAAAAAAAAAAAAAAGATAAAAGCCAAAAAAGCACTAACCAAATCATGGCCCAAGTAGCCAATTGTCAACTCTAGAACTTGGTTACACTTTGCGACCAAGAATATCTTTGTAAGTGCGACTATTTTTCTTGATAGGGAAACAATGTCCAAATTCTTTTTGTATATAAAACGTAGTTGGTTTATCTTGTGGGAGTGTATCGAGTGAGATATATATGTATAATGTATCTAGCTTTTGATTATATAAACTCATGAGTCATCATGAGTCACATAAAAGAGTAATGCAAAAAGAAGGTGATGATCTATATATTTGGGTTTCGATGGTAATAGAGCTAACGCCGGGCTCGAGACTGCCAAGCACGTGTCGCTGTCTAAAGCCATTTATTGATGATGCACATTCATAATATTTTTGTTTCACATCGAATTTAACCATTTTTTATATAGCCAAAACATACACATGTTACCTCCTATTATCTTATGTTTCCGAATGTATTTAACGTAATTGGTTTGTGTTTCGTAATTAAGAATAAAAAATAATTTATGCATGGAATTGTAATTCAATTGGTTTTTTATTTACATAATTTCTAATGCGAAAAGAGCAAAATATTGTTTCTAATTACTTTAAGTTTTAAAGTACAATACTATTTGTTACTTCCACTTACACTTGTCAAGTATTGACCATAGGGATCCTGAAAAATGTGTGAGTGTGTGTGTGTGTGTGTGTTTTTTTTCATATAACTAACTCGTATCAAAATGATTCTGGTGAAATTTCAATGGTATATGGTAAGATATATCTCCAATAATTTTGATTTACAACCAAATATTTCATTAATTCTTATACAGAGGCTCACGGAATTGTGACTATCAAGTTTCAATACAAAGTTACAAATCTCAATGTGCATTATTATGAAATCCTTACCAGAGTTTTCCTCATGCACTCTTTGGTTTTGAGTTTCTCTCATGCACTCTGGTTTTGTTTCTCAAGAGGTTTTGATCTCTTCTTCCAAAACTTGAACTCCATAGATCTTCTTTCAAGCATCTTCTCAATCTCCTCCATTGGCATTCCTTTTGTCTCAGGAACACAAACCACAACAAAGAGAAGAGCAATGACTGAGATCACTCCAAAGATGAGAAAAGTCCAAGAAGTACCAATAGCTTCAGTCAAAGAAAGAAAAGATTGAGCCACGATCAAATTCGATATCCAATTCGCAGTTGCAGCTATTCCACCACAGACTCCTCTGAACCTCAATGGATAAATCTCTGAGTTAACTATCCATGGAACAGTCCCCATTCCAGGAGAGAAGAAAATGATATAAAGCCCTAATCCAACAAGAGCAAACCAACCAAAGTTGCTAGGACATCCTCTCGTGTACCAAAGCCTGTTTTCGTTATGACATAAGTCCTTAACCGTATCATCAGAGATCCAACACGCCCCAGGTTGTTCCTGCAATCATCATATATGTAGTAAAGGATTTGGTATTCAAACAATGTCTTCTGAGCTATAACATATTTTAAATTCTTTTACCTTTCCATTAGGAGAGGAACAGTAGCCACAAGATGGAGAAGAAGCTTTCAAACAAGTCATACAATCCCAAGCATTGCTAGTCATAGCTGATTTATAATCCGGACAAGTAAGATTACTGAACCTTTGTGTCTCGAGTGAGCTTATCGCAGGAGCGTGAGTAGTCACTTCATAGAAAACACCGGTTAGTATTCCGAGCGAGATAATGACTCCGAAAAGACTAATGATGAGAAGCTTTTTCCTTCCAATTCTATCGATGAAGTAAATGCTTATAATGGAACCAAAGGCGTTAAGTCCTGCGGTAACTAGAGACAAGAGCAGAGCTGTTCTGTTTGAAGCGAAACCGGCTAGCTGAAAAATGGTTGGGCTGTAATACATAACTGTGTTGATACCAACGAACTGCTGAAACACTTGGAGACCAACACCAGCTATTAGTCCTCGTCTAACAGTTTTGGCTTTGCATAGTTTGATCATGTTGATTTTCTCAGATGATCCTTCTTCAAGTATCTCTGATTCAACTGAGTCTTTAAGTGCACGTATCTCTTGTTCTACATCTTCTGCTGAATATATTCTTCTCAGTATTGCATTAGCCTCTTCCTCTCTTCCCTGTTGACATTACAAAAACACACAAGGAGTATTCAACAGTACTCTGTGACAAAATCTTGGAGAGAAGAAAAAGATCATAACTAAGTACCTTGCGGTATAACCAACGAGGTGATTCTGGGAGTGTAAACATTAGGATAAACTGCAAAAGAGCTGGAACACCCGCGATTCCGAGCATCCATCTCCACGTTCCAGTCACCTAAAAACAAGAGAAAACAGAACATTTAAAAACCTCCAAAATTAGCCAAAGTGTGATATTTTGGTTTAAGGCTAAGTTGATGAGGTAAGACAAGAATTGTCTTTGTGGGCTAGTAGTATCACTTACATCAGTAAAGGCCAAGTTGATTAGGTAAGACAAGAACTGTCCTCCAGTAATTAGAAACCCATTAGTACTAACCAAAGCTCCTCTAATCTTTGCGGGAGAAGCTTCTGAAATGTATAAAGGAGCGGTCATCGAGGCCATCCCGACCCCGAGTCCCACAAAAACACGACCAACGACAAGTAGGGACGGGTTAGGAGCTGCCGCCATGATGATAGCTCCTAATAGGAAGAGAAAATCCGCCATAAGAATTGCGCTTCTCCTCCCGAATCTGTCGTTGGCCCAGCCTCCTATGGCGGCTCCAACGATGGCTCCTGCTACTGCCATGCTCACTATCATCTCCTGTTTCCATTTTTTTTGTATGGTTCAAGTTTAGTGTGTTTGCTTGTATCTTTGTATGTTCATGATACTTGCTTTTGTGTTTAGGTAAATACTAAACAACATGATGTTTACCAAATTTTGTTTGCAAATAATGAATCGTTACAATCAATAAAACATACCATAACTTATATTAAAACATCAAAGACTAACCAAGATTCACACATAGTGACAAAATTAGTTCCAGTGTAATAATTGAAACAGAGAGCAAGAAAATAAAATAACCTGTAACCAAGTATTTTTGTCAACAGACTTGAAATCATCTCTGATGTAAAGCAGAGCTCCTGATATGACTCCTGCATGTGTTTATACACATACATATCCCATCAAACTCCAAAGCACGAAAGAATCAGTAGAGAAGAAGAGATTTAAAGAAACTTTACCAGTGTCGTAACCAAAGAGAAGACCACCGATTCCAGCAGAGAAAGCAAGACGAAGAACATAAGGGTTCTTCCATGTTAGTGAGAAGCATTCTCTGAAAGCTGATTCATCTTCTCCTCCATGTATTATTCCTCCCTCCATTTTTTTTTCTTTGGGTTAAGAGTGTTTTGTCGAATGAGACGGAACAACCAATATAAAGGACTTGTGAGTTTCTCTGTTGTGTTCTGTTATTTTTCTTTCTCTCTGTTTGTATTTTTTTATTTGCTGAGGAGAAAGTGAGGAAAATACAATATAAGTGGTGATGAGTGAATGAAGATATTGAGATGGAACACGAGGACTCTTCTATACTAGAAAACTCGAGTGACTTTTTCAAAATTTTCTTCTTTTTGGATAACTCATTCATTAATTTTTTTTTATTTCTTTTATATTTTCCCTATATTTATTTAATACATTTATTTCTAGAGTAATAAAATTATTTATGGAAAATTTCTAATAATTTACTCTCTTTTATTAACAGAAAAAAAAAATTACAACATTACTTACAAAAGTTATGACCACATTAATTACACAAGTATATGTACATTGACTACATACGTTACATGTAAGACTATCTCCAACCCTAAAACTGGCAAAAAAAAAAAATATATATTAATTTATTCTTTTAATAATAAATCAAGTTATTTAATATTTTGTGTCTCTTTGACCCATTTAGTTTCAAATTATGGATATTATCTTTTTAGAAATTTCATTTAACTGATATCGAATGAATTTTCAACTCTAAAGTCTAAACTATGTTTTTAATTTTGGCGCACATAGATGATTGGATTGTTTATTTGTCATCATTTAATTAGGCGCCATGTTTGATTTGATTGAACTTTACAAATACAAAATTGGATTTTAACCTTTTACAAATAGAAAATTGGATTTCACACTCTTGTTTATTGCGGCAATATTAGTTAAACTATTTATTGTTTTATAATTTTATTTATGATTTTCCATAATCTTCTCCAAACTGTGTCTACGGAGACAATTTATTTTATGGTACGGAATACTGATAAGATAAATTTGAAATAAGAATTATCAAGTTAATAGTACTAAGTTCAATTTCTTTTTCCCTTTTTCTGTTAAATAATTTACTAAATTCTACTCATGTGATGGAAACAAGTTAATAATTTAGTTATATACCTAATTTAATTGTCACTACCAAACTTTGGTCAAAGATCATTGTCATTTTGTCATTTTTATATATGTAACTCATAAGAACTAGGAAATTCTGAGATTGAATTGAATTGTCTATGATTTTAGTCAAATTATGGATAGTGTTCCAACTCGTGAATATGAACTTATCTTTTTCTTCTCTCATTTTAAATAAAACTTTTGGCTTGCCTCTATTGATTAATCTTATTTATGTATATATTTTGTAAATATATTCTAATATGATTCATTAGCACTATAGTTTACTTTTGTTTGTAGATTATTTTTTATTTTTTTCTTAAAGGGAAGCTAAATTTCCCATAGATAAAAGAAAAAGTTTGTTCATAGAAGAATGATTACATTCGTACGTTGGTTTGATATCCCTACATTCGTCCTGATGGAGCACATGCATGCTAATTTATTCCACCTTTTTCTTTCTTTTTTCGCAAATGATTGTAACAAAAATTTAAGAATTTTTTGTAATGGCGAGCATACTTAACGAACATGACACATTCACAACTTTTTTACAATTTAAGAATTTATTATTAGTTATAATTTAACAAACACTACTTATTATTGAATTAACAGTTATATAACTAATAGAAAAATGTAAAAGTAGTGTTTGTTTCGAAATATGAAAACCTTATTATATACTAAATATATTTCTTTGCGTTGTGAGCTTGCAAGATCCAACAACTAGTCTCATCTCAAACTTAAGAAAAGAGTTTTAAGTTTAATAACTTGAGCGATTAGCTACGCCATAATTATTCTTTGAACTATATCAACAAATTAGATAATTTGTATGTTGGGTGACCTATCATTTTCAAAATCAATTCAATCTATTCTTTTGTTAGTAAATGACAAACTTAAAATAGAAATAGTGAAAACTACAGAGAGTAAAACTGATGGAATTTTTGTAAGGTACATTACTCATCTAATCTTTCCCTAAATGATTCTAAATTATCTTATTAATCGCAATGCTAATTTATTTATAACTGAAAAAATAATATTCATTTAAGCATCATTAGCTTCTATATTTCATTCATAGACAGATGAAATCATTAAGTCAACATATTCTTGTGGATGCTCTATCAAATTGATCTTAACCGGTTCCCTAATTTTTGTGTAAAACCCACCAAGGGAAAAAGAAAACACCTAAATAAGGAATTAATTAGGCCCAAAAACAGGCCCACTATAGAAAAACCTAGAGAGGGTTACATAAGTTTCCTATGAATTCTTGTGTCTACCTCCTCTGCCTCCTTCGCTCTTCATCTTCTCAAAGTCTGCACCTTTTAGCTCAGGTTTGTTCTTTTTTCTATTTCCCTCTTTAGATCAATTGTTCTTACACCTCTCATTAGGCTTGTTTCGATCTGAAGGCAGCCATAGGTGTAATAGTATTTGATTGAAAATTCACATTTTAGAGACTTAGCAGAACATATACTGTTGATCACCTTTGATTACGAACCCTAGATCGTTAAGCCTTGTATTGTCTTTTTCGTTATTTTAAGTAATGTCTTAGTGAACCAATGTTTTGTAGCAATCGAAAGTGTTTCGTTTTTGCTGAGTTGTTGGGGTTTTTCAGTAGTTAATCTGTTCTGTTCTGCTTTATATCAGTGAAAAGGTTCAAGCTTCGGAAATAATGGCGGCCTTCCCCAACCTTAACTCTGATGCTGGATTGAAGAAGCTCGATGAGCATCTTCTCACTCGCAGTTACATCACTGGGTAAGTTCATTGAGCACCAAAAGTGCTAAGAAGTTTTATTAAAACCTTTCTGTCTTTTACTTTGTGGTGTTATCTTAGCTAAGTTGTGGACGTCTCTTGTAGATTAGATCCTATGTCTGTGCCTTTTCCAAACAATAGAAGTTATAATTATTTTCCTGTATGTATTATTTAACAGGTACCAGGCTTCAAAGGATGATATCACTGTCTTTGCAGCTCTTGCAAAGCCCCCAACCTCTCAGCATGTGAACGCGTCTAGGTGGTACAACCACATTGACGCCCTCTTGAGGATCTCGTAAGTTTCATTGCCTTCTATTGTGTTTGTTTACTTGTTGATTCAGTTGTTCCCTGTTTGGATTAATCTAATGTTGTTTCGTTTAACTCTTATTTACAGTGGTGTCTCTGCTGAAGGAAGTGGTGTCATTGTTGAGGGGTCAGCCCCAATCACAGAAGAGGCTGTTGCTACTCCCCCTGCAGCTGATTCTAAGGTACTCGTGATTGTTTCTTTGGTTACTGATAATGTTCTGTTAAAGTTGTTGCATTGGGTAGATTCATATAAATGTGTATTTTTGTAGGATGCTGCGGCTGATGAAGATGATGATGATGTTGACCTTTTCGGGGAAGAGACCGAAGAGGAAAAGAAAGCTGCTGAAGACAGAGCAGCTTCTGTGAAGGCATCTACAAAGAAGAAGGAATGTAAGTTTGGGCTTCTGTTCTTCACTTGTAGCTTATAATGTGAAGTTGTCTTTTGGATTCTCATTGTGTTTTTTTCCTTCAATCAGCTGGAAAGTCATCAGTTTTGATTGATATCAAGCCGTGGGATGATGAGACTGACATGAAGAAGCTAGAGGAAGCTGTTAGATCTATTCAGATGGAAGGATTGTTTTGGGGAGCATCAAAGCTTGTCCCAGTTGGTTATGGTATCAAGAAGTTGCAGATTATGTGCACCATTGTGGATGACCTTGTCTCTATTGACACCATGATCGAAGAGCAACTCACTGTTGAGCCCATCAATGAATACGTCCAGAGCTGTGACATTGTTGCCTTCAACAAGATATGTAAGTTTACATCAATATGCTCTCAACTCTTTAGCAACTGTCACCATTTACAATATAATGCAGTGTGTAACTTTGTATGTTGGATTGAATCGTTATGCAGGAAAATGGAGAAAGCTTTGAGGAAGTACTGTGTTTACTCTGTCTGCTGTTTCTTCTATATTCAGTTTCCCGAGTTTCTTTACACTGTTGTTTTGACTTTATATGGCTTTTGCCATCTCTGATTCGATTTGATGATATTTAATGAAGAATGACAATCCGCTTCTTCCTGTTTTCCTTTGACTATTTCCTTAGTTAGTCCTTCGCAATTTTCTCTTAATCATTGGATCATGATATGACGCTATTGAAATATATAGTTACGATGTAGTGATTGTCTGAGTTACAATATGGGGAATTCAAGCTGATAAAATTATATCATTATGATGTTCTCAGGTTTATTGTTTCTCTAAGACATTAGCTTGAGGGGATATGGTGCTATACAGTTTTAGACTCTTAGCTATATGTAAAGACTGTTTCCAAAGACTCAAAGAGAGTATTAGTTTTTCTTCAGTGGTTACGATTTTGGTAAAAGAAGCGGCTTCTATCATGGAAACTAGTGAATCATTCATTTGCACAAAAAAAGGCTTAGAAATAATTAAACTCTTTGCAATTTGAAACATTACAGTAGGATAGTTATAATTATGATCAAAACTTTAACAAAGAGCTTCTAAGACAGATTTCTCTGTTTTGCACTAAGATTCAATATCAGAATCAGAGGAGAGATCAAAATCAGTTTCCTTAATACTAGGAATAGAATCATCATCAGATTCACTTAAGGACTCTATCTTCTTACCAATTGGTGCTTCCTCCATCAGACCATCCGTAACCGCTATATCCTCTCCCTCCTGAGTACTCACTACTTGATAACCGTCTTGAGGGGCCATAGCATCTTTGTCTGAAACCTGTCCTAGAGATTCCTCGGAAACCTTCACAGGCACATCACCTTGTTGAACATTCTCTGATGCGACCATATCAGTATGATCTTCGACACTCACAGATGCGACAGTAGTTAAATCATTCCCAAGTTTCAATCTTTTGGTCTCTTGGGAAGGTAAAGTAGTCTCTAAGGTTTTCTGAATTGCATTGTTAGAAGGAACATCCGCCTTTGCCAGCCATCTGCTGCATAGATCATCACCATCATGAGCAATACCATTCAAATTATTCAGATTAGGATTGTTGTGTTGTTGGCTTGCAAGGGAATTGCTTCCTGGAAACCAGTTGCTAAGTGATGGGAGACCATCAAGTGGAAGAGCCCTCGGATGTATGACAACTTCAAGGGACATGAGAGCTTGAGCACAGAATCCGGCAACTTTCATTCCAGCCTGAAGTTTACCTGTTCAAAGGGCGCCGATATACGCATCAAATACTTTCCCTTTCTGGTTTTTTAAGATTAGCTAAATTCATGCCAAAAATCTTACTCACCTGTTCGGAAAAACTCAAGCCCTTCAGCTAAAAATGCAGGCCGTACTCGTGATGGAGAAACGAGAGATGCCAAAAAGGCACGGAGTGCTGCAAGCTGAAACTCAACCAGATCTGTAGTCGACTTATTGGGAAAAAAATGATAAGTTTCAGAATTGGCCCATCTTCCTTCACAAGCATTTGTTGCTGTGGTCATCAGAAGATTATCAACACGTTCTCTCCAGCTATCTGATCCAAATGCACCACCCTGAAACATAAAAGAAATAAAAATATGTGATAAACTTATCAACTTGTAATAACTATTAACTTCCAACTAAGTGTTCAATAGTGTCTATGAAAAGCGAATAATAGTAGCAATAAGTTAAAAGAGCTTACAATGGTCAGAAGAGTTTCCAGTGCCTCAAGAGATGCAATCTTCAATGTAATTGGGCTACTCGAGTGATTGTGAGGAATTCCCACTTCAAAAGCAGAATTATCTGCCTCAACTCCTGAATTAGTTGAATGCTTCCTTTTTTTACTGCAAGCCTGAAGAACAGCTCCATTAGTAAGCGACATGTTTTTGCTAGATACCGCATCAAATCCTTCAACACTTCTTGGGTCAAGATCCGCAGAGGCATTAGTGACAACTTCCTGTGCCAGTTGCATTGCCATTCCTGGTCAGAGAAATATGTTAGCAGAAGTGATCTTATTGTCATCATCAACCTGAGAAATGAAAATACAAGCAAAGGCAAGATCTTGTGAACTTACCTATACCCATGGATTTGAGCAAGGTTGTAGTGATTGAGTAGAGCTTTATCCTCAATTCTGGCAATGAACATTTCCTGAAGTAATTACTAACAAGTCTCACCACAGATGCAGCATATGGTAGAAGTTGGCTGCAAAATGATTTATAAGAGGATTGTTGTTAACTTCCTACGAAACAGGAAGATGTAGTAACAAACTATTATTCGGAAAAACGAGAAAGCGCGAAACTATTATCAGCCAAGACATAAATTACCGAAGGAATGACTCCTTAATTGTCAGTGTCAAATGAAATTAAGGTCAGGTTTTAGTTCAAAATATAATCTTTAATGTGTCGTACATGTAAATATATATAGTTTTCGCAGTGAAGGTAACAATCCAGGTTAAATGGAAATTACAGTTTCTGCTAGTAGCGAGAATTAAAGGAGACCAGTTACCTGCGAATACTCTTTATAGTAGCACGCAAGAGTTCCAGAGCAGACGAATGCAAAGTTGGAAGTTCTGCACAAACCAATTCTTGCTGGATCCCTGTCATGAAGGGTGACATGGCTCGAGGTAGAGAGCCGTTCACCGCTAGCACTCGCTCAACAAGGGATAATAATGAGCCAACGGGAATATCAATCTGAAGGTTAAAAAAAAAAGAATATCAGGATCTATTAGAAGTAAATGGTATGTTTGAGTTACGTAGTAGCACATATCAAGAGAAACGAAAGAAGTCTGCTGAGCGGAAATCGAAACTTTGGACATGACATAAGCAGGGACATGCTTAACTTGATGCTTTAACAATGATGCTTAATCTAGAAACCTGAGTTGCCACCCTATCTATTTACGACCAAGTACAAAAAGGCTAACACAATTAATCCAATCCAAAAACGATATTGCACTACCTTGGATTTGTACAAGCTAGTTAACATCGTTGAGCTGCTTAACATGAGTGCAGAAACTCTGGATACAATCAATTGTTCAGAGTTCCACGCTGCATCATCCAAACCCCCATTTTGACCTCCCAAGGGCAAAGGAGAGTCTTTTCCAGGAGGAGTCAATCTTTGGATTGCTTTTGTTCCTTTTGTTTCTGCAACACATGTCACCGTGTTCTATCAGGAAAACTATAGCCGCACACAAACAAAACAAACATAGAAATGAACAAATTACCTTCTTCTAAACCTTGGAAAATATTATTTAAATGTACGTTTATAGATATCAGTAACTTTTGCATCATCAAGGACCAGCTGCCCTCGGTTCCTTTAGCTTTGGGGAGCAATGCTAAAAAGTGGGCAAATTTCTGAAAGTTGAGATAGAAGGAAAGAAGTGCATGTTAATATATCTTTGCTAAGTTGGTGCCTTGATGGACAATATGAGACAGAGGATATTAAAAAAGACGAATACCTTTAACATATTAGAACTGGTTTTGGCAGAAAATATTTTGGAGGCAATAGCGTCTTCAACCTGCAAGGAATAGCATTTCAAATAAACTCATATTGGTAACATGATTATGATAATGTCATATGTGTGTGTGTATTCATTAGACTACGAGCTGTTGACATGTAGCTATCAAAATACTAACATTAATAATTTCGGGAAACTAGACAAACAAAAAAATACATTTAAGCCAAGAGAGCTGACCTTGTCATAATTACTGTGGAAGGAAGCAGGAAACAAGATTACAATTGTACTTAGCAGATGGACAATGCCTTCCTGCACATCGAACAAAATCAAAAATTCAAATTGAAGATTCTAGCAATGACAAGAGTGGAATAATTGTTGCCAAAATAAGATACTTCCCTAAATTCTTATAGCACTCAGCAGTTCTAGTAGGTTATGATTCGCTACACAGGATGCAAACAGAGGAATTGATGCATAGCTCTACATTTAAGTGGTTGAACAGTCTTGGCACAAAACAATTATCATAGGAATGAAGCTGACTGCTCTTACTTTTACATTTCCAGGTTGGCTTTAAGAGCATTATGGAAAAGAAAAAAAATCAAATACATAGGGCAGCATAGAGAGAACATACTACGTTACTAACTAAATTAAGAGAAAAACTTAAGGCCTTCTTATATGTGACACTTACCCATAGTGCTTCTGAAGAATCTTCTTCCAATAATTTAATGATAGGTAGGATTACTTTCGCGGCGTGTGAAACTGCATCTTTCTTTGTATTCGAAAATCTGGACAGCCTGTATCAGTTTAAGAAGGAAAGAAACAAAAGTATAAGATTTTCAAAAGTTCCTCGTTACAAAAAGCTCGAAAAGCAAACCCAAGGAAACGGTAGAACACAAAGAAACAACTATAAAACTGAATAATCATGTACAATGCAATGCAATATGAGAAGTCTCTTCATATATTTTGAGGAAAAAAAACTAAGCATTTTCTTGAGGACTAAACATATATAGAACATTTACCAATAGAAGTAAAACAAGATAGATAGATCAGCTAAAATTACAGACTCTGCGAGAACACCATCAGTAGTTGTCTAAACTCTAAAGCAAATCAGTCTGATAACATAGATTCTCAAAGTAAACAACGGCAGGCTTTGTACCAAACATGAAACAGAGAAAATTATAGAAACAAATAGCAGAAGAAAGAAGCAAGTATAACGAATCCAAATATTTACAGACCTAGTAAGGAGATCAGATATTGAGGTACATGAAGCGACTCGGACAATTCTAGAACTTGCTGGATTCTGTTTGAAAACAAAAACAAAACTTTAACTTTCAAGAGTAAATAGAAGAAGATGGAACACACCTCATCATAGGAGCTGTTACATACCTTAAGATGTGATAATAAACTGTTAAACCAAACAGAGTATGAACTAATGAAACGCTCTGAGCTGCATTCTTGACAAGTTACTCCCATCAAACAAATACCCACCCAGCATTTATCTGGCTACAACAACAGCAACAATTTTACACAGATTAACACCAAAGTTGAGAACTTTCACATACAGTTACTTGATTCCAGAGTAGGGTAATCGAAGAAAACACAATTGAAGACAGATTCGTACCATATCTGAAGAAACCAAAATCAATAGTCTATCAACCCAATCATCAACAGCTGATTTCGATAAAGCTTGGTGCTTCTGGTCAATTGAAGCTAGGGGAGACTCGGATAAGAGCTTGTGAGTGGCGATGTTGGATACAACCTTGGAGAGTGATAGGAAGTTGGTCAAAGGCTGCTTCTCGTTTGGAACATACTCGGAGAGAAGGTTTCTGAGAATCTTAGGTTTCAATCTTAAGTCGCACATGTCTTCGAAACGATCAAAAGACGCCATTGAAGCAGTGAGAGATAGATTCAGACGGGGATGAAGAGAGAGAAGGGTTTTTGTAAGATTAGGGTTTTAGAACTGAGTCGGACAGAGGGAACAGGTTAGAGAGGAGGATTCGAGATTTTGAGGTTTAAGCGAATCGGGCTCGGTTCATTGGTTTAATCAGATTGTACCGGTAATTTGGGAGGTTTATTAAACCGAATGTATTTATCTTGTATTTAACCGGATGTACCTTTGCATTTTTTATTTTTTTTGATTAATTACTCCAAGAAATAAAATGTTCTTGTTCCTTTGATCAAAAAAAAAAAAAAAAAAAATGTTCTTGTTCCTCTCTTTCTCGAGTTAAGCCTCAAAATAGAAATTTGCTTGAAGTTTTATATCAAATTTTACATTTTGTACATAATTAACCAAAAATCAAGATTATAAATTTGGTTTGGAAAATTCAATATACATATCTTTTTGGTGGTTTAAACAGCCAAATTGTGCAAACTAATACCAAATCTTTTTCATAAGAAATATGACAGAAGTAAATTCTTATTCAACAACAACAAAAAAAAACATGTTCTTTGGGTTGCGAAACCAATAAGAACATATTTTCAAACAACAGTTTCACAAGATTTAATAATTATCTGTGGAAACTATAAAAGAAAAGAAAAAAAAAAACTTGAACTTGACTTCTGAAAAACAAAACACTTGCCATAGATGACATTAGTGATGTAAATACATCACTAACCTATCTTTGACAAGAAAAAACACAATATTTGTGGTAAAAGATCATCAAGGGCACTTGTAGCTACTTGTAAAACATAAAAAGACTTGTTTCTTGATGTCCTAGAAACAAGAGGTCGCCGGACACACCACAAGAGAATCCATGGCAATGGCAACGCTTGGGTGATCTTCTTCTGGTGCTATCTCTTCCTCGAGGATCATTTCAAGAGTTTTGGCAGAGATCATGAGGCGGCACCGTCTTATGGCTGAGGCACGGTGCGCAGTCACGGCAGAGAAAGGAGTCAGAGGTTGAGGTGCGAGAGCCTGATGGTCTGGTCGGAAGACGAAAAGGGTGCTTTGAGTATCAACCATTTTGACAAAAAGGGTTTTATGTTTCTTTTAGGCTGAACTAAACTGTTAGGAGCTAGAACTAGTGAATCTTTTGCTTTTGTTTGGGATGTTGTGATGTTGTTGAATTGGGAGATGGGGTTTCTATGTTTATATAGGAATTGCCTAGACGAGCCTGCCCTCATCCCTAAAATAAATTCACTTTTAGGCTTACACTAAATTAAATTTTTGGACGTTCAATGCTAAAGGACCAAAGAAAAAAGACAGCACTACAAGAACTTTATGAATTAAATGCATGTTTTGGACATACACCCAAGAATTAATTTTCAGTATTGAGCTAGCGTATTCCTTCTTCTTTCTCTCAAAAAAATACAAAAGCCAAATAGCGATATTTTCAAAAATATATGAAATAGCGATAGTCTTATATACGCGTCGAGATAAGAAGACATTACTGGTGCAAGTTGTTTACGTACATTTGTCTCTTCGATCGGTTTTTAACATGACCTTTTATGATTTAAACAACGATGTGTACGTTGCCCTATCTCATACATATATATCATAATATATGTAAAATTTATGTTTATGTGTATTATTTTGTATATGAATAGAAATAATTAAGGAATCCCGAAACAATTCAATTTGTCACAAAGATTTAGATACCCCAAACCCCAAAACATTGCTCCCACAAAACAAGTCGTAAATGATCAAATTAAACGAGTTCCCACGACATATACATCTCTCGCTTCTTTGTGTTACAAGCTCTAACATGCATATTCCTCACATAGTCTCATGTGTTCATCTCTCTTACTCTGATTCTCTTGACTTAACGTTCATTATCATATGTTTGTGTTCGTCATGCTTACGGTCTAATTATCGAAGCAACCGCGTGAAATTGTATAAGAGGCCGATGGCTATAATATTACAAGAAATGTGCTCTTTTTAAGCTATCAATATCCTTTTCGGAATTATATTACGTGGGGAAGGGATCGATCCTCCAAATATAGAAAATATAAAGAAGAAGTTTGGTGTTTTCTGCAAAACCTTTGTCTCGACTCAGGCAAACATTAATGGCAAAAAGTTTGAAAACTCTCTTTTTTCTTTTGCCGGTGGATATTGTGCCGTATTTCTGACGGCAAACATGAGAGAGGTCTGTCTATAACAGTGACGCCATTTGGCCTTCACTGCAGTATATATAGAGATAAGTCCACAAATAGGTATATTGCCAAATTATATACTACGTTATGGTCAAGTACATATCAGATAATTAGATATGGAGTAATCCGAACATATCTTTAGGGTGTTACGCGTGGTAGATATGTGACCCACCATATCCTATTACATTTCCCTTTTTTGTACGTCTTTCATGATATTTTAAAAGTCGATTTTGTACGCATATAGAGATCCGTCTACGTATATATCAATTTAGACGGTATGATAAATGTGGCAATAATATGCATCACAAGATAAACACAGTTTGTAACTTTCTTTATAGGGTAAGGTGGTCCTAAGTTGATATGTACAACAAAAAATAAACAATAATGAAGTTTGGCTAGTTAGTGAAAAATCCAAGAGTGGAAACCAAATTGTTATGACTTTTGTGCACTTTGATTCTTGATGCCCTAGTCTACAGGTTAACACCGTATTTAGGATTTAACAATGTTTAGAGGGTGAATGGGTGATCAAACTACAACCAAACGAATACAAAAAAATAAAATAAAACTCAACGTAATTTTTTTTTTTTTTGCTAAGTAGGTAAATATCATATAGATGAAAGAGAGTTAGATTTTACAAACAGGTAACCTAAAGCTTGGTTCCTTGGCAAAAATTAGGATAAAAAACAAGGAAGCAAAGATGAGAATAGCAAAGCTAGTAGATCAGATCCAGAAAGCCATCAAGTTTTTAAACTTTTTACGATGCCTTCTAGCAGTGACGGTGTTGATGATCTCCCGGTCCAGATTCTTGAAGATGATGGCCGGGGGAATGACTTGTTTGTTGTGGAGAAGATTATTCCGTTGCTTCCAAATAGCATAGATTGAGGCCTGAGCAACGATTTTCCTACGCAGGGAAGGGAATACAAAATTGTGTAGTGCCATCTATACTATAACTTGTGAGTGGCATTGTAGCTATGGTTAACACTAAACTCCACTTGGTATGCATGGTTGGTGAAAACACCACTTTGTAAACAATTTTTTTCCTATTTCATCAGTAGTACTTTATATCTTTTGCACTTTATTTGATGTAAGTACTCTCTTCTCTTCTCTTCTCTTTTTCTTTTCTTTTCTTTTCTATACAGGTTGAGAATATGAGTGATAACGAAACTTGCCTTTTGGTCACACTAAAGTTAGGGAAATAGAGACGGCTATATGTAATTTAATACCAAAAGCAAGTGGGCGGCACTAACCGCTAAATTACTCACATCAGTTTTTGCTTTCTAACTTTAAAATTTATCATGTACTGTCGACATATCGAACTCACAGGAAACAAAATTAGAGTGTTTAATAATCTTAATTCCAGAACAACCACTTTCCAAACATTGTCTCCAACCAAAATATCTTCCCAATTGCTATGCTAATTGCTAATGATCAGAACGGTTCTTTTGCAAACCATATTATTAAGTGTAAAGTAAGCAACCAAAGTATCAAGTTTTATCGTCAAAAAGTTTATTCCTCAATTTTCGTGAATTTCTGATAGAGGTATAACCTCTTTTTATTTTTTGGGGTCAAACCTGATATAAGTAGAAGGATAATTAAGTGTATACCCATATAATTTATTTTGTACATTATTTTACTCTTTAACACGTGTTTCGATTTTGATGAAGTTAAGGTCCTTTTCAAAATTACAATAAGAAATGGAAAAAAAAAAAAAAACTACAAAATTATCTACTCTCCGACGAGTATCCACCATAGGAAATACAATCGTTAAAAAATTGAATTTAAAATAATTTTATCATAAAAAAGTCATTTAAAAACAATGCAAGACATGATATGTGTCATGACTTACTATAAAACCATCTCTTCAAACCAAGTCCATCATCTTATCTCATCATCAATCATCATATCACCAATCTGATCTAATCTTTAAATTTCAAGATCATGGCGAGCTCAAGACTAGCGAGATTCATAACGGAGGTTGCACCACCACAATTCGTCACGGTGATGAGGAGGAGGACGGCGAAGGTACTCGACACGATCAAAGAGGAAGAAAGAGAAGTTGGCACTGATTCCATATTTTCTTCGAAGATCATCTCCTCACCCTTTGCTTCTCCTCCTTATCCCTCCTCTGTTTCTTCAGCTTCTTCTTCTTCTTCCAGTTCCGGTCTAAAAACGTTACCGGTTACAGAGAACCGGAGTTATTTTCCGGTTTTCAAGAACTGAACCAATTTTCAGATGTAAATTAATTATCTGTATCAGTATATATATGCATCATGCAAATGTTTGTGTATATATTTGACTACGTTATAATGATCCGAAGTGTGTGTGTGTGTGTGTGTGTGGAGTTTGCTGTCCCGGGGAGCTCCGGCGATTTGGATGATCGGAGTTTTTTCCCTATCAAAGCCGGATCAGCATCGTGAAGACCGAGTCGGGTTGACCCGATTCATTAGTATTGTTGTAATCAATAGAATGTGGAAGGGACTCTCTTGGATGTCGTTTTCAATCTATTGTTTTTTTTCTATTATAATGAAATGATCCCAAAACATCAATAATTTAGGATATTGAACATCTTCATTGACTTGGTAAAACCTTCTACAATCTTTGACTTGTGACCGTGTCACCTAAATTTGTGAATGGTTCAATATTTACAAGCAAGTGAATAAAATGGTTAAAATGGTGGACTGAAACATATGGTATTATTACTAAATGAATGGTGGCTAGACAAACCCTTCTTGAGAATATATAACTACTCAAATATCACTAGGTCAATTTTCTAAGAATATGATAATTTTTCTTCCACGGTTTAATTATTAGAGAAACATTTTTGATGTTCACTTAGACTTAGACCAATTTTGCTTTCGCTTCGTTTCTAAACATAATTAAGCTTTACGTTCTTTCCCTTTTCACGGACCGTTTGTTTTCATATCACGGTCGGGTTCAATTTGTGTTAAACAATACTTTGCAATGATAAATCTAAAATTTATATTCATTTGCTCGAGTATTATTAATACAAAAACATTTCCAATAAATACCAGATGATATATATTACAAATTGCCAGCTGAAATAACACAATTGTAATAAAATTTCGTTTCAGGTGCTAAAACTCGGTGTATTTATGATTTTGGTATATCTAAAACGGATGGCAAAGGGGAAACAAAGCCGATAAAATATAAATTACAAATCAATCTTTTTCTTTTTACAAATCAGTATAATGTTTTATTTTTCAGTCACTTGTGAATACAAAACGAGACTATCAAATCATCTTGGCGGTGTCAAAATGTCCTGTTAACTTGCCAGTTGAGTTGAGCCAACTCGATTTTTCATGTTAAAATAAACAAAACAAAAAACTCTCATACGAAATAGGTTTTTGATCATTCTATTATCTTTAATTAATTTTAATTTAGTTTTAGTATTTAGATTTATTTTAATACTTGTGAAGAGGGAGAAATTAAGAGAACATCATGATCGCTGGATTCTACATAAGGTTTTCGAAAATGAGAATTTGGGGTTTTCAGAAATACGAAGAGTGATTTAGGGTTTCTAAAATGATGATAGGTATTTGTAGAGATTCTCTTCAACAAACCATTTAGTTCTGTTATATAGAAAGTTCAAATTTGAAAAGAACACAAATGCCGCCTATTTCAAAACTAGTTTTGTACACGTCACGGTTCTTATGTTATAAACGTTATTAACGTAAACAAAATTTTAATCCACGGTTAATGCATCCTTTTGGATAACATTACAAAAAGTCAACTCTTTGGACCTCAAAAACTTTTTTTCATTAGAAAGCAAAATCAGAGTAATACAATGGATTATTCAACAACTTTATAAACCTAATTAAATTTATGTAGTAACGAATTATAGTCGAGAAATGTGTATATACAGAGTATAGTACAACGAGTATCATATAATAAAATGATAGTGAATGAAAGTCTAAAAACCTATTGGAATAACAAATAAAAAGTCTTTGATTATTTGGTTTTTGTAAATTATACTTGTAAGAAGAGTAATATATGAAATGTAAAACTATTAAGGAAAAGCCAAAACGAGAAGCTCATCAATGACATCGAAATGATATCGTTTTTCCAAGGTAAGTAATGATTGTCCGTATAGGATTAACGAATCATCTTAGATAACCGTGTACAATTCCATATTATTCCACTCTCATGCATACACTATGCATTATTCTAATAGAATTAAATTCAATTTGTTTGGTGTCTATATATGTATGTTACTATGTTAGAAAGAGCTTCAGTAAAATCACTGTAAATAATTGTTTTATTCTTTCATAATCACTGCAAAATTAGTTATAAATCATTTTAACTAAGGGGAAAAAGGAGAAAAAACACAACGTCTTGGTCGGCTCCAACAGACACTCGAACATGATTGTTTCGGTTAAGTTCCGTTAATTTAGTTTTTCATCTTTCTTTTTTATTTGCGGTCATCATCATCATCCATCGATATAGATCAAAAATCAAACACGGACTCGTGGGTCGGTATATAATTTTATTTCCTAGGTCAAATATAATATTAATGAACTGACAGGGAACATATACGTTTCTTAATACGAAAGTCACACAACTAATGCTTGCTATTTATTTCATAACTTTGAAAAAAAAATCTGAACTATTTCTAGGGTTTACAAAGAAAAAAGAGCTAATTATTTTTCAACTTATTAAAGCATCAAACAAAAAGGCTTATGGAAGCATCTACAAATGATCGACCAGTTGTTACAATTCTAGTAGAGAGAATGAAATATAGTTTATAAATTTTTAGAAAAAATATATGTATTAAACGACTAAACCAGTATAAATATGAATTGGATATATAACCTTTTTGAGTATGGCATCATTCATGGGTATATAGGTTATAAATTTTAAAGTCAAAGCTTTCTAGAAAACGTGGCAAGTTCATGGATCTACATTTGCCCATCAATGATTTATTCTCTTATTATATAATATTATGTTACATTTCTTCTTGTCATTGATGAGCATTATAACATCAGAAAAAACTAAACTATTTGGGTTGACAACTTAAACAAGTATAACTATTTAGTTTTGTTTTTACTATATACATATCATATGTATATAACTATTTAGGTTGATAACTATATATTTGTATAACTAACCTTTTTAAAAACATATAAACCATGAATGCAAAATCCAGAGTAGATTAATAACAATACCATACTTTATAAAATATAAAACCAAACCACAAGCACATCATCTCGCTAGATAGAAGATTCGAAACAGTTGATCAATCAAACCATCGAATATTAATTGTTAAGTGGTTCGTAATAATGCATTGTTTAAAGGTTTGTATATATCAATGCCCCTTTGTGAACCATTTATAGTCTTGAAAAGGGCACGTGGCTCTTTGATATTGCTAATGGCTTTTCCATAACATCAAAAGTTGAATTGGACATTTCAAAACTAATTGATAGGAGTATAATTTATTAGCGAGTTCATAAAATTAAAGATCCTCTTAATTTCTTATAAGTATATGTTTGGAATCTTGAATTATAATCAGATAATATTGGATAAAATGCTGGAAGCTAATTGGATAAGTGGTATAGAAGCTTCTTTTCTTGGTTTAGTGTTTTTTAAAGTTCATTTCAAAACATTTTAATGATGTTCTATCAAATGACAACAACAATTAGATAACCAAAAACCTGTATATAAAATTTTGATTTCAAAGGGTCATATTCATAACAAAATGACCAGTTAACTAATCCTAGTAGCATATATTAGTATTTTCATATATTACGGATTAAAATCCGTATAATGAATCTATGTTGATAAAAAAACCACGTTAGGAAAAAAATGGATAATGAAAACAGTATAAACTTTGATTACATGAGGATTTACTACATGATTTTAGCACTACCAAGGTAACATTCTGATTTTAAGGCTTCATCTATGAAGTTTTTATTAATTTATAAAGGCATAACTTATCTTTCTTTTCTTTTTATTTTGCGTAACACTTAGTTTTTAGAAAAATTATCAAATTATTCAGACAAAAGTTCTCATTTTTTTTTATAATAGACTTATGGTTTTAGACCTACAACGGATCCACTAATTTATAAGAGAAAAAAACTAATTGCGAACCAAAAATAAAGATCATATATGGAAGTTTACCACAAGAACACATGAGAACCACTGCTAGCATCAACAATTAAAAGAGACTCTGCTTTGCGGCCACTATCAAATTAATCAGAATAATCGAAGCTTAACGCAAAAATCAATCCCGTCGAGAAGTAGAACCTATAAAAGCTTTTCCAAAACAGAGAAACACAAGAAAACCAAAACTCTATCTTGCTAATTTTCTATTTGGGAAGAACTCAAGATCTATCCCACTAATCAGAAAAGGTTTGATTTGAACACGAGAAAGAAAAAAATTTCTTAATACAACATTTTAATAAACATATAAAACCTCATAAATTTAGTCAACAAACGTCAAATACTTTTCCGTATACATTTGACCCAGAGTAACCTTATAATATTTTGTTCATACCAAATAAATATAGAAATATTCATCACCAAGTAAAGTCCCTAAATATTCAAATCATATATTACAAACGTTACAAAAAGATAAAATAAATAATGTATTACCAAGAAGAAGAAAAAACGCATACTTTAGTAACGGTTTTTATTACATTGGAATTATTCTTATCCCGTGTTTTTAACAATCTTATATTATATAAATAATAAACTCTACGTAAGCCTAAAATTATATATTCAAATGTAACTACTGTAGCATACGTCAGACGAAAGAAGCCATAGATATAACCTTCCTCGTATAATCCCTAAACAGAATTTTTAATTTAATCATTTACTTAATTAAACAATTATAATGATTAAAATCTTAAAGTAATCAAAGTAAAATAATTACTTTTTTTAATTTTACTTTAAATTCTGTTCCACCCATAGACTCACAAAACTTTTCTCTCTCTCTCGCTGTTTTCTCAAAACCGGCTTCGATTTTTGATTTTTCCTTTGTAGCCGAAATTTGCGATTTTCACCCAAAAAGAAGAGAAAACTTCAATTGAACAATTTTTCACCGTGAGTACTGAACAAACAGAATCATCACTACAAATTTTGAAAATCTTCGTCTTTTGATGAATCTTCGTCTTCGTCTTCGTCTTCTTCGTCCGATTTGAATTGTCTCCGCACACGAGAGTTGAAATTCCCGATTTTCTTTTTTAATTTTGGGGTCTCCGGGTCGTTGAGGGTTTTATTCAGATCTCACGATGAGCGTTGCCAAATCCCAAGTATGGCAGCCATGCAAGAAGAAGAGGTTCTCCTCCTGAAGAAGATTCAATAGAGATCTCTAATTTTAATATATCTATATCTATAGAAGCGTACGAGATTGAGATGGCTTCTCGAACAACACCTTCACGATCGACTCCTTCTCGATCGACGCCTTCTGGTAATGGTTCTTCAGGTGGTAGGACTCGAGTTGGTAAGTATGAGCTTGGGAGAACTTTGGGTGAAGGAACCTTCGCTAAGGTCAAATTCGCTAGAAATGTTGAGAATGGTGATAATGTTGCCATTAAGGTTATTGATAAAGACAAAGTTACCAAAAACAAGATGATCGCTCAGGTACTACTTGTACAAATCTCCTCCTTCTCTTTGTTTTCGGGTTTACGCTGCTGTGATATAACATTTTGGATTTTGCTTTTTCTTTTTTGTAGATCAAACGTGAGATTTCAACAATGAAATTGATCAAGCACCCAAATGTGATCCGTATGTTTGAGGTTTGATTCTAAATTTTCTTCCTTCTGTACCTTTTGTATAGAAGGAGACTCTTCAAAGTTGTACTGCACGTTTTTGTTCTTGTTCGTAGATTTCTTCTACACTAATCTGAGATGTGTTTTGAAGTTGTGGAACATATTTGTGGTCCCTGGCTAATCATATTTATTTATAATATTACGGATTGAGATTATTCTATACTTTTTTCTTTTGGTATCTTTGTAGTTACCGATTGATTCTCTTCTTCTTCTTCTTCTTATTCAGGTGATGGCTAGCAAAAGTAAGATCTATTTCGTTCTGGAATTCGTAACTGGTGGGGAGCTTTTCGACAAAATTGTAAGCTTTCATTGAAAGATGTGTTTTTTTTTCTTCTTCTGAATACTATGTGGAAGTGAATCTTGATTCTTTAAAATTCTCTTGTATTAGTCAAGCAATGGGAGATTGAAGGAAGATGAGGCGAGGAAGTACTTCCAACAGCTTATTAATGCGGTTGATTATTGTCATAGCAGAGGAGTTTATCATAGAGACCTTAAGGTTAGGAATCTTACTCTGTGATCTCTTGGATAGGGTTCTTATGAATGAAGTGGCATCGGAATAGAAATTTGATGTGTTAAAAATCATGTTGCAGCCAGAAAATTTGCTTCTGGATGCTAGTGGTGCTTTGAAAGTGTCTGACTTTGGATTGAGCGCTCTACCTCAGCAAGTTCGAGTGAGCATCAATATATTGTTATTTCATTGTTGTAAATATCATAGTTTTATAATTCAGCTTATGGCCTTAAGGAAAAAGTTTTCCATGAGTTATCAAAAGCTGATTTGTGACCCTTCTTCTCTAGGAGGATGGGTTACTTCACACAACATGCGGAACACCCAATTATGTTGCTCCGGAGGTATTATCGAATGCTACTGAAAACTGACATACAGTTCTCTTGAAGCTGGTAGTCTATTATTTTCTAGTCTTTGTAACCTTCTATATTTTCTCTCTAGGTAATCAATAACAAAGGTTATGATGGAGCGAAGGCTGATTTGTGGTCTTGTGGAGTAATTCTCTTTGTCTTAATGGCTGGTTATTTACCTTTCGAAGATTCTAACCTGACCTCTTTATATAAAAAGGTATAACGCTTTGTTCTTCTTCTTTTGCTTTTCTTTTCATACATATTCATTTTGCATGCTATCAGAAAGACTTCAAGGTTTGCATTTCTAGAAGGTGTCATTTGGTTGTATGGGTCCTCTGCGTATATAGCATAAAATGCCACCTGAGTCTTCCTTCTTCATGATTACAGATTTTCAAAGCAGAGTTTACCTGCCCTCCCTGGTTTTCTGCAAGTGCTAAGAAGTTAATCAAAAGAATTTTGGATCCCAGTCCAGCAACAGTATATTTTTCTTACCCTATTATATTAGAGGGGATTTCCTTTGATGAGGCAAAGGCTTCTATTGGATTGAGTAAATTTGAAGGCTTTACACTGATTTTTTATATTGGGCAGAGGATTACATTTGCTGAGGTCATTGAAAATGAGTGGTTCAAAAAAGGGTATAAAGCACCTAAATTTGAGAATGCTGATGTCAGCCTTGATGATGTTGATGCAATCTTTGATGATTCAGGGGTAAGGCTTATGTCCTTTTGGTTGTTTTCTGTACTTTTTCCTGGATGATTGCTCAGTTTGTTACTGTTTGTTAATAGGAATCTAAGAATCTTGTTGTGGAGAGGCGAGAAGAAGGAACCAAAACACCAGTAACTATGAATGCTTTTGAGCTCATCTCAACATCCCAGGGTCTCAATCTCGGTTCACTTTTCGAAAAACAAATGGTACAGAATTCTGAAAAGTAAAGCTGGTCCTTAAATTTCAGCCCTCAATGCTGTTATTTTGTTGACGATTTTAAACTATCTTTTTGTGGGTTTGGTCAGAACCTAATAAGAAGTAGATTTTTGCCACCAAATTTTAGTGACCAATACTTCTTTGGAAGCCCATACTTAGTTTGATAAAGTCGTCATTCTGATTACTAAACGTCTATGATTTCAGGGGCTTGTGAAACGAAAAACTCGATTTACTTCCAAATCTTCGGCTAATGAGATAGTTACAAAAATTGAGGCTGCGGCAGCACCTATGGGGTTTGATGTCAAGACAAATAACTACAAGGTTAGAATACTGTTATATATTTACCCGTGCTGTGGAGTTGTATTGGTTTGTTGCTTCTGATTTGACCCCTTTACCATTTCTCAACTCCTTCAGATGAAGCTGACAGGAGAGAAATCAGGCCGCAAGGGGCAGTTGGCAGTTGCCACTGAGGTTAGCTTTCACAATAACCAGTTATCAACCTTTGTATGGTGTCGCCCAGTGTTGAATGAACCTAATTTTAACCTAATTAACATCTACCTTCAGGTTTTTCAAGTTGCTCCATCTCTTTACATGGTTGAAATGCGAAAATCAGGGGGTGACACCTTGGAATTCCACAAGGTATGCAAGGCTTGTCAAGATTGATATGGTTCTATCAAACACGAGCTTGTGCTATTTTAGCTTGTCAAATGGTGTTCTAGTAACTGATGTTTGAATCTTGACCTTTTGCCTCCTTTCGTGCTCTTCTTTTAGTTTTACAAGAACCTTACCACGGGACTTAAGGACATTGTTTGGAAAACCATCGACGAAGAGAAAGAGGAAGGAACCGATGGTAAGTGTCTGCCTTGAATAATCTATTTGTTAGGTAAGCCTATAAAGGAGAAACTAGCGTAACATCGAAACACAAATCCTGTTCTGTTTCTTCACGTTTCAGGTGGTACTAATGGTGCCATGGCTAACCAGATAGCTGCGAAACAGCCAGCATAAGCTGCTTACATTTTCTAATATAGATTTTGTTCGTTTTAAAGTACTATAGTAGTGGGTGGGGGTTGCGAGTGGTTTTGAAGTTATACAAAGAAAGCGTAAAGAAGTGAAGCAAAGCAGTTTGAAACTATATTGGGGATTATTGATATTTAAATTTGTTTGATTCCATGGCATGTTGTGAATAGCTTGCGTGTTGCGAGTATCTTAGCTTGAATCCGATAAACCGGAAAGTAAAAGCTTTACAGATTTGTTAATTTGAGAATCGATTTGCCATTTCTTCCCTATCGGTTTTCACTTTGGAGTTTTGTACAGTGAAAGTCAAATTGATTCTGTGTGCAAATGTAAAAAAGAAAAATCCCTTGTGTGTGAACCTTTGTAAATTTTTAATCCCCAAACCATTAAGAAATCAATGCAAAGATTATTTGCTATTCCTAATTAATGTTTTATTGCTCTTACACAAAAATGAATGTAAAGTTTAAAAAAACTTCCAACAGATTTTGTTATTTTCCTATCTGATATCACAAGATCAACAAGTTTTCGATATTTGATGGTTCATCGTGATTGTTTTTAGTTTTACGATAGTTGTAGCTTGCTCTGTATCTTCTATCAAGAAACAAAACTTCAATTCGATGACTTCGAATTATGCATTAATTTGTTCTTAAACGTAAGTTGTTGTTTATTTTTTGTATAGAAGAACATTGACAATGAACGATAGAAAAGTAACACATGGGAATGTTCATATGACATTTACAACAAAGAAACCAAACTTTGCCTTTCCTTTTTTTTATTTCCTTTGCTCTTATTCTTCTTACATGATAAACAGAGTCTGAAGAGTGAAGACCACCAGTTTCAAATAAACCGAAAGAATAAATGTTTGCGGATTCGGGTTTAGCTCGAGAGCCCTTCGTTTGTTACGTACACAGCCCATGCTTCCTACAATTTCCCAAATGGCAGCTAAGAGTTAGTGACAAGAACACTAAAAGCCCGAAGCTTGAATGTCGATTTTTCGATTCGGTTTTAGTACCTGAAGAATGGCGAAAACTCTACTCGCGACAGATTTCTGAATCGGTGAAGCTCCTCCTCTTTGTTGAAGCTTATCTGGATGTAAACATAGCCGAGCTTTTTGATAAGCTTTCTTCACTTGTGATCCATCTCTAAGGTTTGCTAAAGGAATGGCGTGCCAATTGCTATTTGACCAAAGAACCTAAGTAATTAAAACCCCCGGTTTAGTAACCGGTTTACTTGTCCGAGACAAAATTTAAACCAATTCAGACTCTGATTACACTTACATGATGTAACGTTGAGAGGAGAAGTCTAATGTTTGTCTCTTTTCCGGTTAACCAGATTCTTATCTCTTCATCTTTCATCTCCATCTCCATCTGCATTATTATTATTCATTTTGTCTCATCAGTTTCTTGAGAAAAGTTCTTTCATTTTCCCGGGAAAATGTCAATGACAAATGACACTAACCTCTTCTTCTGATTTGGGTTCTTCTTCACTTCTTCTTGAATCGATCACGTCTTCTTCTGTTTGCTTTGCTTCTGGTCTTTGTGATCTCTCTTTCGCCCAAGCTATTGCTTCATCCATGTCGTTTGAATCCGAGTTCCCTCCTCCTCCTTCTCTGTAACGATCGAATCGATCTGAGTTTATCTCAATCACGTAAGAGCTCATCTCTTCCTCTTCTTCTTCTTCTTCGTCTTCTTCTTCTTCATCTTCTACTACTACCTCTTCGACTTTACAGTCCTTGTTCGTTCTCTGTTTTGCCTCAGTGTTGACTTCTTCTTGTTCTTCGCAGATGAAGGAAGAAACAGGGGAAGATGCAGGGGAGCTTGGTCCGTAATCATCCATTCTTCTGAAGGAATTAGGATCTAAGCTAATTGTCTCCGGCGAGGCTCTCCTGGATCCGCTGAAATGTGGCTTTCTGTAGTAAAAATCTGATTTTTCCGGTGTGTTATTTTGGCCGGAGAATGAATCTTTGGATGTTGGAAACGCCGGAAAGCTCTGTTTCTTTGATTCTCGTTTATGACTTCTTGAAGGGACGTTTAACGGTCTAATAAGGAACAAAAATAAAACAGAGCATGTTCGAAATTACGGAACTGTCCTCAAGAATTGTGAATGAACCAGCAATGATGTGGAGGATAAAATAGTAAAAGTCCACTCACCTGAGTCTAGAAGTGAAAGAAGAGAATCCGGCGTCGTCACCGGAAGTTGCCGCCGGTGGAGGATAGTGAGGACTGAGCTCTTCTGAAGAGAGCACTGATGAAGAATTCGATCTCGATTTGGCCATTGAGCTCTGTTTCTTTAATCCCTCCTTGGCCGATCCGCTGCGGCTACCGAACACACCGTCGTAGAATCCTTCTCCGCCGGAGGGAATCCTGAACGCCGGTAAGTTCCTGCCGTGAGATTTAGAAGAAGAAAGGGAGCCGCCACCGGAAAAACTCCCCGGCGGTCGGAAAATTTCGTCGTAGAAACAATCAGAACGAGAGAAGTCGCCGGAGAATTTTCTGGTGAGACGCTTCGCGGCGGACCACCGAAAACATCAGCGAAATCTTCGGCGTCGATCCGAGCGTCCATAGATTTACGAGCGATGGAGAAGAACGGATCAACGCTTAAACCCATCTTCATACGCCAAGATTCGTCCATCTCCGCCGGTGAAGCTCCGATCACCGAGAGTTGTAAGGAAAAAAGAAGTAAAGAAGAGAGTGTCTTGTGTTGTGTTGTGTAATAATGTACACTAACGTACATGTGTATTTATAGTAGGCAACGAAAACCCAAATAGAAGATTTAATTTTAATTATTAGTATTATTTTATTTCATGGGTGGATTTAATTCGTTTTCAACTCTTTGTTTTCCTTCAATTAATTTTTTTTAAAAATTTTAGTGTACTTTGTGGATTAGTATTGTGTACGACACAATACACATACTAACGCATTTAATGATTTAATCCAAACATGTAAATTGTCTATCATAATTGTGATTCATTTTCTTTGGATCATAATTGTAGCTCATTACCAATTACCACCGATTTCATTTTGATGAATCGCAAAACAATACTAAAAATATATAAAACGATCATGTTTACTCTAAGTCTATGCACACGCACACATATTTCATGAAGATGCTTTGCTTTGGTTATATATTTCATGAAAAGGTTTCACTACTGAATCATCTTCTTCTAAGACTACATGTGTGATTCTTTAGCATCTCATTTTATATACTACTAATCTTGGTATATATTGATATTTGTTTTTTGCACTTGCACAAGTATGTGTTATTTTATGTTTATGTCTTCTAAATTCGAGGCAAATTCTTTAAAACCATGTATGTAATAACAGATTTTGACTTCTTTTTTATTTTCTTTCTTTTTTTTTGTTGTCACCAAATAGCATGTTACCACTTGGGAGTCCCTACTCTACTCAGAAGACATGATTTAATGGTTTCCGACCTTTTGCTGTATCATTATTATTATTTTTTTTTCTCTCTTTTATAAAAATATTAATCTTCTTCAAACAAAAATGTATTATTCATTAAGTTTTCAGTTATCTTTGGGTGATAGTGGTTCCTAGTGGAGTGTAAAACCAAAACACAAACCTCATCTATTTAGATTATAAAAAGTATATCTAATTTTTCAAATAATTTACAATAGATTTATCAAGTTTAGGCCCTACCTCTTAAAAATATCTAACTATGATATTTATAAAATCCGATGTCATTTTGCATTTTTGAAAAGTGAAAAACATTCCTACATGTCTCCCGTTTGTTGTGTATTGCCAAACTAAATTATATATATACTTCTTACAAGATCAAAAAAAATTATATACTTTGGTTCATTTATACGTGAAACGTTTATAGATCAAAGGAGATATTATCTCCGGTTAGCTTTTTATATATGTCTCGTTCAAACAAAGATACTATTGTTCCATATAATTGTTCAATAAGAACTAAAACATTATGTTTTTTATTTATTTAAATGCATGTAAAACATGATATAGTAAGAATACCAAATACAATAAATTTGTGTTTAAAACAAATCATGTTCGACGAAGAAACAAACACCCCACTTATATTACCCTTAGTAATATATAGTGTAAACATGTCTAAAGAACAATATGATTGCATAGAGTTTCTTGTAGTAAAAACCATTTTTAAACTCATATTGTATTGTTTCGTGTACAAAAAAAGAAAAAGAAAAAAAAAATCATATTGATAAAAACTATTGATGAGTGTTGACTAAGATCCCATTTTTATTTTTTGACAAGTCATCAATACGATATATATGCATAAAATGTAAACCAATAAATTGAAATATAATTAGAGTCACTTCCTATAGATATATATTCATATAATGTTAGGGAAGGGATTATTTAAAACATTTACATGTATATAAAATGAAAAAAATAAAAATAAAATAAGTGGGTGAAGGAATGACACATACCCTTTGGAGGGGACAATGCATGCTATCATTTGATGTCAATAAACATTCTTCCCCACCAAAAAGCCAATACTCTTCTTACTTTCCAACACATGCTTATCATTTCCATTATTCCCAATATTCATTAAGATAGAAAACAAACTTCGTTAATACATTTTAATTTATATATGATGCCCTCGAATGGACAGATCATTAATTTATCATCACATTATAGATAGTGGTTGTTTTATATTATGTTATTTTGTAAGCAATTGTGTTTTGGCATTTTCAGCATTATAAATTACCTTGGCTATCAATTCTATTAATGCTCAATAATCATCCCCTAAGCATGAGTTAAACTCAATCTACTTCAATGGATCACACACTTAGGGTGTTGTATTGGAAACTATTGTGGAAACTGATTGTTCATTTTATGAATTTCTCCATGGAAACTAATTGATTTATTTTTGGGATCACAAATCTATCTATCTATCTATCTATATCGAAAAAGTGAGGAAACAAGATTTTTAATTGAAACCACTTTTCCGAAAAAGACCATGCAGTTTTTTTTTAGTTGCCATTTTTGCAAGGAACAAGCAAAGTGCTAAACATATATACTAGTTTAGAACATGTATCAAGATTCAAAACCATTGCACAGGAAACATTACAGGTAAAAAATGCAGATCAGGTGGTCTTCAAGGGGGACAACTTTATCTTCTTTCTAAGAAAAATACTATATACTATATAAAACCAGATACAAAAGCAATCATTTCTTCTGGGATTTGCTCCCTTAAGATTCGAGCTTAGATCATTTTTATTAAATTAATAACAAAGCAAAAATTTAGATAAAACTAAAAAAATAATAATCATGGATGTTTAGCTGTTATAACTTACAAGCATGTGTGTGAGCTGTAATGCTTCCTTGTAGTTTTTTTCAGTATGCTATGTTGCAAATTAAAGATGTTGCCCTCTTAGTTATATCATATATCAAATCTTTTTTACGATATGACTTTAGAGATCAAATCTCCTTTTTCTATAAAGGAATGAAAAATCTTAGTGGTCCATTAACACAATTTTTAAAACAAATAAGAAGTATTGGCATATCAAACAAATTAGAAGTATTGTCAACTACATTGGTAGAGTCAAAAGGAAATATTTTCACAGCAGTGAGGCTTAGTTCAGTAAGTAAGTTGCAGTGAATCCTCGTTCGACTAGCTTTCCAAACCACAATGGTCGAGTCAAGGCTATGACACCGCTCCACAACTAGCTCGGCTAATCGACAAGCGAATCAGTTCTTTAAGACGGCCAACAATGCCTCACCTGGAAGACCTTCATCAACTGTGTTTCCATGCACATAACTCGTTACACTATATGCTGCTTTCTTCCTCTAAAAACCAATGAATGTAATATGTTTGATAAGCTTGGCGGATATACCCCCAAAATCCCAAGATATTTACTCGTTTACCCCACCAAGTGTGTCAAGAGGTGTAGGGGCAAAACAGGATTTACACAACAATTTGACCGTACATAGGAAATGAATGATCAATGGGTGCAAATTGGAGGACAAACGAAGTAAACAGAACATGGGAGATGATTCAGCAAGCAAAAGCATAAGTGCCTTTGGATAATACCAAACACAAAATCCTCAAAGGCACAGTCCAGTCCAGGTCAAGCACAAAGAATGGATGGCCATTACCAATGAGCTTTCTCCTGACGACGCGTAATAAGCCTCCAGACAAAGTAATAAGCCGACGAGGAAAGCGATTGTAACCATAAGCAGACAATATAGACTACAGTTATATTTTACCTATGTCACTTTTAAACCACAGCTTTTGCAGAGATGGGTGAAAACAAATGAATTAATATATCTATTTTAAGATATTTATGTTGCCAATGGTGTTGTTATACATACCCATGAGTTGAGGAGATGGGGCAGAGTGGAAGGACTCGTGGTGTTTTGTTGCAGGGTGATTTGACAATGCAAACTACAAGCAGAAATCAACCTAGATCATGCAAAACACATTTCATTTGCAGACAATGGTAAAAAGAAGGAAACTTTATATATAAGATATTTATGTTTGCGAAAGGAGAGCTAAAGGAACTACATTACCCATCAGGCCAATGGCATGGATTCGTTGCGGGTGACTTCAGTAATGCGAATGACCCAATGCGAATGACCCATCTCAATAATGAGGCTTTACAATTCTTGCGCATGTAATGAAGGATTCACCGATGTTGTTAATAAGCATAAGACGAGAGTTGTTCGATTAAGGTTTCCAAGGCTGAAAATCCTAACCGCAGGACTCTCTTGCTTAACCCAAAGTGTAATCATTTGTATTCATCCATTTTGCCAAACTACAGGGTACGTTTTCAATACATAAGATGCTAAAGACGAAACTAGATGATGGTTCAGTCAGAGCCATAGAGTTTCTAGAAACTATTTTTCTGTAAAGTTTGAGACTCTCAGTACCTGTGAAGTGTACAGTCATAATACAGTTCTCGCTCTGTCGGCATTCGCAGGTAACCAATAGCGAACCTTTGAAGCTCCAGTAAAGATCCTATGAAGCACCAGTGGCATTTACTGTTAAGTGTTGATGAAAATATCATAAATCCAAAGTAGAATCCTGTAGATAAGTCAAATCCTACACTCAAAGACAACAACAGTTATAATCGCTGTCGTATACTGGGACATACCATTTAAACATTACAAACAAAACAACAAATCACATCACCAAAGATCAATTCAACATCTTTTCTAAAAATGAATTCACAAGAGATTCTTGAAAGCAACACTTTCTTTTTAGCATGATGGTGTGTGGAATTATATGGTAACAGCGAATGCACAGAGTAAGAAACGAGTTTCGCATAAGGTTCTCTCAGCCTCTTCATGGAAAAACAAACCGCAACACGCCGAAATGGAAATTGCTCAGTAAGTTCCAAGAAAAAGCAACAGTTTAAAACCGTTAATTGGACAAGCAGAGCAGACACAATCTTTTGTTTGCAGAATATAAACAATCAACAACAAAAGCAGTAACTGAGGTTGGTACGCTGTTTACTTTCACTTTCCCAGCAACAGTTTCTAGCTTTGGCTTACTATCAGAATCAGCCAAGATGCAGGCATTATCATGGAAATATTATTTGATAAGTATCTCTAACATCACCAGGATCACACGAAAAAAAGCAATGATCGACGAGTTAATTCCGCGTTAGTACAACATACAAATATCAACTAAAATACAATAAGAAAAAGAGAGAGAGAGTTAATGCAATAAGTAAGCTATCAGCTTCACTATACCAAATACAGAAAATAATGGATATCTTTATTAATACCCCATCAAGGATATGTCATCTATCGTATTTCTAACCATAGAATTCTGTCTGTCCCAAAACTTTTCCTTTTTCTTCTCATAATTGATATTATAATTATCATATACCTTCAGAGAAAGTGAAAATCCTAGAAGAATAAAAACTCTTAGTGTTACTGTAATACAGTCACGCCTTCTCATTTGCATGGACAACTCTTTTCTATTTGCTTTTCTTTCTTTCCGTATTCTAATTCTGAAGCAGCGACCAACGAAAACATCATGCTCTATGATGAAATCACTCCCCAGAATAATCAAAATGATCAATAAACAGTGAGGTATACTGAGCATTGTACGACCTGTCAAGTGTCAAACACCTCTAATTTGCTATAAAGTAAAATAAAAATTTAGAGAGACACATGATTTAGGTCACTATTGTTTCTTTCTGTTTCTGTTTGCTTATCTATGTTATAATGTTCTAATCATAGTAGCATGGAAACACAAACGCAAAAACGCAAAGAACCAACCGTGGCCTTAATTTAAGTAAAGCGTAGAGCACAGGGACTTATCAGTACTTGATTGTATGGTGCACTTAATTATGGTTCCTGCAGAAAGGAAAAATCATTTCACCTTCTTCCTTTCGGGAAAAGTCATTTCTTAGTTTTGTCAAGTCATTAGTAATGAAATTAACGAGTAGAAGTATTGAGAATTACAGGCTGCTACCAGGAAAATGTGATATAGAATAACTGGTTTCTGCTCAAACTGGTTTCCTCATGCCAAGAGGCGGCAAGAGCATCAACGAAGAAATCCATCACCGCTAACGGAGTGAGACCCTAGTTCCTTCGCTTGGGATCTGGAGACTGTGACTAAAAAGCAAAAAATACAACAGCATGTTGTTATCATTTCTAGCATTTCGACAGTTGTATTATCAAAATCGCTTTGCTTGAAGCCTGAAATAGCCTATCAAGAAGTTTGTTGTTACAAAAATTAAAGTAAAACAAGAAGTATTTACTAGACCATTGTATGTTTTGAGGATTGGGGTGAAATATGACCACGCTCAACCAAACGTAACATTAGCTGATCTGCCTCCTCTACTTTTCCGTCTAGAACCAGTCTTTTGCTAAGCTTCTCACACACCTTAATATCAGGTACCAGATTGCGGTTAAACATCCGACAGGCCACTTTATATGCTGACAGAGGCGCACCTTTCTTAAGATAGCCTTCAATAAGTACATAACATGTCTTAGCATCAGATACTGAAGCTGTCCTCAGAACCTTTCCCAAAAGTTTATCTGCCTCCTCGAGCTTTCCCAGACCACAAAGCTTCTCAATGACTTGATTATAAACTGTCCTGCATTTCTGCCTCAATATCATCTTCTCCAGTATAGCCACAAGATCATCAACTTTTCCCATTTGACAGTATCGATGGATGACCGTCCTGTATGTAACAGGGGTAGGATCTATACCTTTATGAAGCATCTTCTTCATAAGCTCCGTTGCTTCTAATATTCTACCTTTTTTTCCCAACGTATCAACTAAAGTAGTATATGTGAAGACATCTGCGTGTTTGTTGATCAGGTACATGTCATCAAGCACTGAGAGAGCAGCATCTAGCTCATCGTTCTGACAAAAACCATGAATCACTGTAGTGAAATTCACGACATTAATGGCACAACCCTTGTTCAGACACTCCTCCATGAATTTTCTGGCCTCATGTGTTCTCCCATCCCGACAAAGGCTCTGGAGCAGTAAGTTGATTTCAACTGGGCCAGGGAAAAAACCTTTTAGTACCATCTCTCTCACCACATCACAGGCCTCAGACAGTTTCCCTTCCCTTCGCAACCCATGCATAATTACGCTATAAGTAATCGAATTTGGACTCCACCAGTGCTCTTCGCTCATGTTCATCATTTCTCTTGCCTCTAACGATTTCCCTGTACGGCACATCCCATTTAACAGAGCTGTGTATGACACAGTATTTGGTTTATGTCCATGTGTGTGCATAACCTGAAGAAGCTTTTTTGCTTTGTCCACCTCACCCAAACGACAGAAGCCATTGACAACTGCAGTATAAGTTACTACATCTGGAGGGCAATGTCCTTGCGACAGCATTTCATTAATGAGATCTTTAGCCTCAGACATTCTTCCCTCTTTGCACAATGCATGAACTATAGCACTATAGCCCACCTTATCAATCCGAAGACCTTTTTCTTCAGCATCATTTAGAAACCAAAGAGCCTCATCTGCATGATCATGTTTTGTGAGCATGTGAATTAGAGTATTGTAAGTGACTTGATCCGGAACCAAACCATGTTCTTTTGCCATTTTCTTCATCAAGTCTCTCACTTCCACAATCCGTTTTTCTTTACAAAGATAGCCCATTATGGTATAGTAACTAACTTTATCCGGCAAACATCCTTTACTAGGCATATCCTCTAGTAGCTCAATTGCCTCCTCAACTCGATGCAAGTCACAATAACCTCTGATCATACAATTATAAGTCACTACATTTGGCATTATACCAACAACCTGCATACGTTCGAGAAACCGTAAAGCTTTCTCCAACCTATTCGCTCTCAAGAAAACATCAATAGTTGTATTGCAAATTAACAAGTCAGGTTCAACTCCAGCTCTCTGCATAAGAGTCAACACCTTCAACGCGTCTCTCAGCTGACCTGCCCTACTATATGATACCATGACAAACGAAAACGCTGTAGGGCTTCGATATATACCTCTACGTCTCATTAGAACGAGCACTCTCCTAGCACCTTGACACAGTTTAGTCTTACTAAGAACCTCAAGCATGGAGTAATACACCATGGGATCATGGCGATACCGCCATTGACGATCCGCCCAATAGAAAAACTTAAGAGCAACCCGTTCATCTTCTTCTGAGCGTAAAACAGCGCAGACTTGTGATGGTTTAAGGCTCCTCAGAAGATTCCTCATCTGGGCTTCATGCTTCGGGTTCCAAGATGACCTGAGGCCAATCAATCTACCTATCTCCCTCACCAAAGGATGCCTAGATTCATCTTCTTGGACATTGAATCTACCAACGTCTTCTCGTGATTGTGGGATCTTCCCAACCGATTTCAGAACAGCGAAATCATCATCACGCTCTTCGCCACTTGTTCCATCATCTTCATCTACTTCTTCTTCTCCCAATTCATCTATCTCATCAAACCTAGGGTTTCGAATCTCCCCAAATCCAGCTTCACCAACGCTGGTAGCATTAAAAGCTGATGACTTTCCGAAACACAATTGACTGAACTCTCCTAAATGGTCATCTTCTTGACAAGAATCTCCTCCTATCTCCGGACCATGATTAAAGACAGGGGTTTCCGACGAGAAAGATGCATCGTCGTTAGAGATTGAGCAAGGTAAAACTCGGATTAAGGGTCTACGGAGAAGCCGATTAACCCGTAAATTCAACATCAATCAAACAATAAGAATAGTAGAGCGAAAAGCTTCTTCACTAATTAAGCTACTCAAGTCTCAAGGTAACACACACAAAGCTCTCTCCGTTCTTAACTCAAACTGAGAAATGTTCGTTCCAGAAGCAAAATCAACGGAACCATAGCAATTTTGAAATCAGAAAGAGGGTGACGAACCCTATAGAAAGAAACTACAAGTCAAAAACTGAAAAATAAATTAAAAACGTGGGCTTGGTCAAAAACCGTTAAGATTACGCCACGTGGTGTACACAAATTAGACAAAAACCGTTGATATATTTATGTATATATATTAAATTATTATTTTTATTCTTTTTGCTTCTCTCCGTCCTCCTGTGTTCCCTTTGCGTCGACGACACTCGACACCCTTGTCTTACCATCGACTCGAGATTCCTCCTTCGCCGGAATATTCCATATATACACACACATAGATACCTAAAAATAATAACATCGCCGATGATGGACTGTTCGACTCCGACTGAAAACGGCTCCCTTTCCTCTGAACGTGATAGATCGGCTCTGATATTCCTCGGAACGGGATGCTCGAGCGCGGTACCTAACGCAATGTGCTTGATCCAGCGATCTGATAGTCCCTGCTACGTTTGCTCCCAGTCGCTTTCGATTCCTCCTGAGCGGAATCCTAACTACAGGTACATTCTCGTGTTGCACTTATTTGATTTGATGGATTCTATGTAATTCCAATGCGACTCCGAAACGTTCAGAGATTTTTCGAGTTGTTTTAGGATCTTTTCGTAGTGGAACTAATTTTGATTTCCGTAAGAATTGAGATTGAGATTGGGGATCTCTTACTTCTGTTTAGCTAAACTGTGTAGCACATTCAATTTTTCTATGTTTGTTGTTCTACTTTGATCCATGGTTGAGTGGAATCATATGAAGCTTTGAAGATTTTCTCTGTGGAGCTGCTTGAGTAGATTCCATCTCATAGCTGCTTGTAGCTTGTCTTATTCATTGTAAGAGATCTTGTGGGTTTTGGCAGGGGGAATACTTCACTGCTCATTGATTATTGCCAAAGTGATGGCAAACATAAATACATTCAAATCGATGTTGGCAAGACTTTCAGGGAACAAGTCCTTCGTTGGTTTACTCTTCACAACATTCCTCAAGTTGATTCTGTAAGTTTTCGTCTTTAAATCGTTTTTATTTCTCTTCAGTCTGCCTGTCTGATGTCTCCATGAATGATGTTTTAACTTGCCTAAGATATTTATGAAGAAGCTAAGATGAACCAAATTCTTAAAAAATTGTATAGCAATTCTCTAGTTTTCCTAACTGTGTCAGGAGCTCTCAGTGCATATGAGAATTAATTTTTGCATGAATTGCAGATCATTTTGACTCATGAACACGCGGATGCAGTACTTGGCCTGGATGATATACGTTCTGTGCAACCATTTAGTCCTACTAATGACATAGATCCTACTCCAATTTTCGTAAGCCAATATGCTATGGATAGGTAATAAAATCTTCATGATCTTTGGTAATCTCAGTTTTACCTTCTAGACTTTAAAGCGGTAGTTTCGACAATCACATGCTTTTCTGAAAACAGTCTTGCTGTGAAGTTCCCGTATTTGGTTCAGAAGAAACTTAAAGAAGGCCAAGAAGTTAGGCGAGTAGCACAGTTAGATTGGAGGATAATTGAAGAAGATTGTGAGAAGCCATTTGTAGCTTCAGACTTATCATTCACACCACTTCCAGTAAGTTTCTCAAAACCTCTGAAAAAGTAGATAATCATGTCTCCCTGCTGATCTATGTGGAAACTCAATCGTATTAAATGCCGTAGGTGATGCATGGAGAAGACTATGTATGTCTTGGTTTCCTTTTTGGTGAAAAATCTAGAGTCGCGTATATATCGGATGTATCACGCTTTCTTCCAAACACCGAGTATGGTAAGTCTTACAAACCGCTTAGCATGTCTGCATTTTGGCATACTTGAAGATGACTCAAACTTAGTTGCCTTTGGATTTAACAGCTATATCAAAATCTGGAGGTGGACAATTGGACCTCCTTATCTTGGATACATTATATAAGGTGTAACAGATCATCACTAAGGCATTAAATTTTAAAGTTTAATGTGAGCTGATATATTCACATTTTTTTTGTCCTAAACTGTGATTGCAGACAGGATCGCACAACACCCACTTATGTTTCCCGCAGGTTAGCATAATTTAAAGGTGTTTGTTATTGTATTTGTATGGTTTATCAGTTTATGTATGCTTACTTTTGTATTATGTAGACACTAGAGACAATCAAAAGACTGAGTCCGAAAAGAGCTCTTCTAATAGGAATGACGCACGAGTTTGATCACCACAAGGACAACGAGTATCTTGAAGAATGGTCTAAAAGGTAAGAAACCCCTTAATAACATAAGCTACCTGAGGAGTCCATACCATAGAAAGAGAGAAGTAATCTTATTTGCTGCAATGCTTTGGTTTGTTAGGGAAGGGATTCCAGTAAAACTCGCTCATGATGGCTTGAGAGTCCCAATAGACCTATGAAGAGGTAAAAATGATTACAGTACTAGGCCTTCTCATTAAGGAAACTAAGATTATTGTCTTCTTGTCTTAAGATACAGGGAGAAAGAGAAAGAGAGATCTCACATGGCTCCACATCAACATTATCACCGAAGTTTTTGTTTTGGGTTTTGTTTACTCGTCAAGTTTTAGTTAGAATTTCTGACCAAACGACTGATTATTACATTTTTTCAGCAGATATACCTGTTATTTTTAAGATGTTGATTAATACTTTGTCAATCAATTTTATAAAGGAAAATTGAAGAAAAGAGTAGCAATTGTTCCACTTCGTATAAATTTTCAAAAAAAAAAATAGATCCACTAAGTATTTGATGTGTATATCCCTTTAACTGTAATAGGGCTGATATAGAATATGAAAAAGGTGTTTTACCATTTTCTAAGCATTCCTCAAACAGACAACTGATTGATTGGTACGCAAAATTTAGTTCCCAAGCGGACCAAAAGAGGTTCTTGTCAAATCCACAGCAATCCCCAAAGGCCATCGTGAAATAGATAGTATCCTGTGATGGTTAAAATAATCACGAATAATTTATTTTATTATTGAAACCTTTATTTATAAGCAGAGTAAATTTCTTTGCAGTTATAGAAAAACCTAAAAAAATAAATAAAAGACCACTCAGAAAACATTATTAACTTAGTATATATTATTATATGACTTTCTAACTTAGTATACACGATGTGGAAAAAAAAGATTCTTGATGAAATATTCAAAATTTAGGAAAATTTAGTAATTATGTCAACACACAACAGTCAAAACTCAAAAGAAACTCAAGTATTTTATTGAAACTTTTGCAAATCTTTTTTTTTTTGAAAGTGTGTTTTATGGACCCACTAGAGAAATGTTTTGTCTCTATTTATACTATGATAAGTCAAACCTCATGGTTTTGAACATTTGCAAATGATACAAATTTTTCGAAACTAATTTCACGGCATTTTGATATTCAAAAATTGTAATAGACTAATTAAGAGCAATGTGAAATGGACAAAATGTCAGAAATTGTGTGCCGAGGAAAATGGAAGTACTAGTATTTGGCTTTTTTTGACTTATCTTCTTCATAACACCGACCACCAAAATTCCAACTGACGCACCATTTCAATAAGCCCATTTATGAAACATCGAGAGCTTGTGGGGGTGGTAACGACATATCATTTGTTGTATTATGCTTTAAACATTTTATTTTTATAAACGATGTTTTCGTTGTTGACCAAAGAATGAATATACACATAAGAGAGTACAAACTTTTCGTTGCCAATTGATAAAAATCAGCGAGTCACAATCATATTCTGACGTTGATTTTCATGTAACAAAACACGAAAGATCTAATTGTGTTTTTTATTTATTTCACTATTTGTAAAGAAGAAAGAATGTTGAATTTGCCGGTGAAAATTAGTCAAAGATATTTCTTCAAGACTCCAACCTAATCCTCACTACTACTTTTCTCTAAATTCCATACTCGTCGTCAATATGAATCATTTTTTTATATCATCATCAACTTTTTTTTCTTCTTTTGAAATTTTGATACACCCCTTTTACATTTTTGAAAAAAAGTTAACTAATATATTATACACATTTACGTGTAACAAACAAAATAGGCTCACCATGTGCAACAGTCCAAATATAACTGGTTTTTGAAACTTTTCTTATAGCAATCAAGTTAATAAAACTACTGATATTATTTTGACGAAAAACAAGAAGTGAAAGTGAAAGTGAACAAACAAAATGAAGTAAAAGTGGGAAATTTAATTAAGTGTGGTGGTTATAATAGGACTTCAGTGCCTGTATAATTATACATTTGAAAATTATAGCAAATTTAATCCCAAGAAAGAAAGAAAACAAGACAAACTAAATAATAGTGATGACAATGTAGATCAAATGTACCACATTTACATGATTTAGTAGCAGCGTGACATCTTGTTTTCTTAGTTAAGAATATTTTTAGAATGAAATTTATGATTTGAATGAATAAATCTCACATGTAGGAAAACAATCCCATACATTTTCATTATTTTGTGTGCAAAAGCATGGCTTCTTGAAGTAAAATAAGTGTTTTTTATATTTATTAAAGAAAAAAAAAAGACATTATTGAGGAAAACAAGGTTAGGCTAGAGGAATCTAGCTGAGCTTGAGCCTCGCAATACGTACACACGCTCCTCACTCTTAAACATAATAACATTCGTATGTTTTGGGTTTTATAATCCCATGAAAAAAATATAAAACTATATAATAGTATAAGTTAATGTAGTTAAATGATAAATAAGAATAACTGAGAATAACCCTAAGATTTTTTTTAAAAAGATAAATAAATATATTTATGAGAACAAAAAAAAGAGGGTAGTCAACGGTCAAAGTGACAGAGGAAACGTAATGCCCTAAAGTGGAGAAAAAGTGTCAGTTCGATTTCGATTGTTTTTTTTTTTTTACTTTTGTTACGTTTCAGTACTTTCACTCATCTTTGTTGTGTCTTCTTCATTGCTTTGCCAATCTACTACTACTACACAACAACTTCTTCGGTTTCTTCTTTAAGACAACCAAAAACAAAACAAAATTCATTATTTGAGAAAAAATAAAATAAATATACCATACACACAGAATAAAATAGGTAAATACTGTATGTTGTTCTTTCTTCAAATCCTAGGGGTTCTGTTTTTTTTTTGGATTGGGGTTCAATTATTAAGTTAACAGTAAAAAAGAAATGATTCTCTCAGAGTTTTCATTATTATATGAGTAATAATATTAATAATAAATACACTTTTACTAGTGAGCTATTTATAGACTCTTCAGAATTCAGATATCAGTAATAATATTTATTAGTATCTTTATGAATTTTTCTTTTTGGCATTTAGTATAGTTCAATTCTCTTTTGCTTAAAATTCTTTTTTTGTCAATAAAGTCCCAAAATCATTACAATGGGAAATGATTAGACCCGTTTTTCACCTTTTTCTACTCAAATAAAACTTTGTTAAAATACTAATTTTATCTTCTTCTATCCATTTACTTTGTGTCTCTACAGTATTACAACTGTTTTTTTTTTCTATTTCAATATTTGGAATAAAAACTTAATTTGATAGAAACAAAATTAATATATTGTTGTTATTCATGGATAATACATATAAGAGAACAAAAGTATCCCAAGAAAAAACTGTTGATGTGTAATTAAAAGACAAAATATGAAGTTAGGTGACGTGTCAAAATCAGAACGGTGATATGATGAAGAAGCTACCAAATGTGGACCGGCGTGCACAGTCCCCCCCTCCTCTTACCCTCGTCTGAATTCACATTTTCTCTTAAGAAGTGTATATAAATTACAAAATATATTCGTCTTTTGTTCCAATCATTATCTCAAAATTCCCAAAAACCCTATTTAGAGAAAATAAAATGGAAGAAGCTAGGAGTTAGGAACAAGTTCAAAAAAAAAAACCCCATTTGTCTCTCTTCCTCATCTTCTTCTCCTTCTTCCTCTGCTTGTATCTGTAAATATATTATAGAGATAGAGAACAAAATATTTGGGCATTGGCAATGGATTACGAGAGGATAGAGAAGGTATCTCTTTTCTTTTCTCTATGTGTCTCTCAAGTACAACATTTCTCTGGTTTTGAATCTTGTTGTACTTCTCTGTTTTGTCGTCATTATTACACCTCTTTGCTTAAGTTTCTTCCTTTTTTTTTTCTTTTTATTATGGAATTAAGATTTTAGCATCCATTTATCTTACAGTGAGTTTCACTTCTACCTTTAGTTTTTCTACTATTCAGTTTCAGAAATTTTTGTCATTTTAGTTTTGCTCTATCAGAAGATAAAAGTTGATATGTCTATCTTTTGAACTATTGAATTTTCGTAGAAAGAAAAATTGAATAACTTTTAAAGGTTTTTTCTTTATATAAATGTATATTTGCAGAAGAGCATCATCTCACCAACGAAGCTGCGAATGAAGCTAATGGGTCCTCACAATAACAAGAAGAAAGAAGGATCCAAGTCTAACAGTAACTCTTCAAGAACATCTCCTTCTCGTCTTCAGATTTCAGATGATACCGAGTTCTCCAAGAACAGCTTGTTAGCTTCTCAATCTTATTCAGACGACGACGACCATAATGGTTTTTTCTTCTTCTTCTTCTTCTTCTCTCTCTCTCTCTCTTCTTCCTCCATGTCTCGCTTTTATCATTTAATCAGCTTAAAGTCTCTGGTCTTTGCTCTGTTCTTGGATAAAGTTTGTGTTTTTTTCACCTCGTCTTTTCGTCTCTCTGTTATATGTTACAGTTGAAGTCTTTAGATCGATTTAGCTCCAGAACTTGGGATAAAGTTTATGCGTTTGCTTTGTTCTGTTTTGGTGCTGAACACTTTGCTCTGTTCTTGGATAAAGTTTGTGTCTTTTGACCTCTTCTTTGTTTGAACTCTCTGTTCTATGTTAGAATTTGAAGTCTTTAATCAATTTAACTCCTTAAGCTAAAATTTGTTTCTTTGCTCTGTTCTTGTTGTATGTGGTGTCTAGTGGCAGCTACAACTACGGATGTTGAAGTAGCTAAACTTCCAAATGAGCCAGTTTTGGACCTGACCCAGAGCGATAACCAAGCGTTGAGACATTGTTCTGATGATGTTGTTAGGGAAATCGATCAACCAAGACCGCAACATTTTAGAAAAGGAGACTTGAGTATTGCTCCTCACTTGATGAGACCTCAAGAAGATGAAAACCTTGATTATGACAGTAACGCTAGCTCTTCAAGCTTCGAGTTTCACCGAGCTCGTGGCGAGCGTTCGAATCAGAATCATGGATCAAGAGCTTACCCATCGAGACAAATGCCATCCAAATGGAATGATGCTGAGAAGTGGATAATGAGCAGACAGAACATGGTGATGAGGAAGAATGTTCAAGGGAACCGTATGCCTGTGAGAGTTGTGCCTGACAATGCAGGTTATGAGCATAACAAATCTAGGATGGATTCGTGCCAATCCACACAAATTGATGGGTTTGAGAAGTTTCCTAACTTTGTTCCCTCGGCGCCACATCCAATTCTAACTCAAGAGTATGGTGGAAACTCGTTGATCGATCAAGCTACACAAAGCAATGATCTTGTGGATACAACAAAAGTTTCATCACATGACAACACAACATGTAAAGAAGGTGACTAGTTTTTTTTTTGGAGAATTTTTTGATTCTTGAAGCTCACTGAGCTTGACAAGGGAAGTATTTTTAATATGTGAAGGTGGTCCTGCGATTCGTTCTGTATGTATGAGAGATATGGGAACCGATATGACACCAATACCGAGTCAAGAACCTTCAAGATCTGTCACACCAGTTGACGCAACAACTCCTCTACGCAGCCCGACTTCATCTCTCCCTTCTACTCCTAGAGGTGGCCACCAACAGGAATCTTCTTTGTCGCAAGACCAGTCGAAAAACACAAGAAGAGAACTATCTGAGGAGGAAGAGAAAGCAAAGACGAGGAGAGAGATAGTAGCTCTCGGAGTTCAGCTAGGGAAGATGAACATCGCGGCTTGGGCAAGTAAAGAAGAAGAGGAGAACAATAAGAAAAATGGAGATGTAGAGGAGACACAGAAGATTGAGTTTGAAAAGCGAGCGACTGCATGGGAAGAAGCAGAGAAATGTAAACATAATGCAAGGTATGTGTTCCCCTATGACCGAAACAATTTTGTTTGCTTGCTCAGTGAAGAGTTATAGAGTAAAAGACTTAAAAATGTGTTGTTCTTTTCTTCTTGAAACTCAAAACGTTTAGGTATAAGAGAGAAGAGATCAGAATCCAAGCTTGGGAAAGTCAAGAGAGAGCAAAACTAGAAGCAGAAATGCGACGAATTGAGGTATGTGAGAGGAGTTTTCGGATTAAATTCTTATTCTCTGGAAACATTTTTGTTGGTCACTTACACATAAACTTCTGTTGGTAGGCTAAAGTTGAGCAGATGAAAGCTGAAGCTGAAGCAAAGATAGTGAAGAAAATTGCAATGGCTAAGCAAAGATCCGAAGAGAAACGGGCTTTAGCGGAAGCTAGAAAAGTCCGTGATGCTGAAAAGGCAGTGGCTGAAGCCCAATATATCCGGGAAACCGGTCGAATACCGGCTTCCGGTTATAAGATATGTTGTGGCTGGTTCTCATGAGGCGCACTAGATTGAGTTTATGGTCTGAGTTAAACAGAATTAGACTCTCAGATCCCCTTTGTGTAATATATAAATGGAATGCATTTTTATGTTGCATAGATTCAAAAGAGATTTAAGAAAGAAAAAAGAAGGGTTCAATAGAAATTTCCAAAGATTGTCTTCCTCTTGCCTTCAGGAACAAGTTAACCAGAACTGACAAAAAATCCAAGAAGTGAAAGCCAAATCACTAGAAGTGAACTTTTTGGCGTTATGTTTAGATGATAATAGTACATAGATTTTGCTTGTTGATAGACATTGGCTTCTAAAGACTCAAAACAAATTTGGAATGGTTCTCTAGCAAATCGGACAGCAATTGTATCTTTCATCATCATTTAGACGGCCTCTTAATTTGGTTACACTGATATATTTGGGCCTTCATAGATGGACTCAATGCTTAAAATGAGTACCAATTGTTGACCCACAAAATATCATTGTTATAAAAAGATATGAAATTGTCGGTTTTGATACCTTAGAATTTCTAATTTATGTTTTTTTGCGACCTTCGATCGTTTTAAGTATTCTTCTGCCACGAACCATTTCTATAAATCTTCTTCTCCAACTTTAAGTTTTAAGAGACGCTTCGTCAGAGGACTAGTTGAAATATTGAAGTTTTATAAACGCATGGAAGATTGTTGTACAAACTAATGGATGGTTTAATTGTCAAATATTGATGACGATTCCAATTCAAGTTGCATGTGTTTGAAAGAAACTTTTTTAAAAATAGAAGCTCACAATTGCGATAAACCGATGTCACAACAAGTGAGATTGAATGAGTTGTCTTACTCATATACATAGAATAAATTTGGTTAGAAAGTTCGATAATGAAAGTTTGGTGAAAAATTTGTAGAAAAAATATACAAAATTATGCTTGTTAACATTTTAGACTTTATCTATCATTGTTTCTGAAATTTGATATTTGTATGATAACTGTTACTATACTAGTTTTGTATGATAATCGTATATATATATAGAAGATACTAGCTCATTTTCTTTTAACTCACTTCAAACCTCTAGAAACATGGGTATGTACTACTAGCTATATAAGTAGCTATATATGTTTTACATTGAGCAGTTTCGTGGAAGTTCTGCCATCTCAAACTTGAATCGTGTCATTAACAATGCATGGCTGTTCCATCGCACTGAAACCATCCTTTAGTCCTTACAAAATAGAATTAATGTGATAAAGGGATCACTCAATGAAATGGTAACAGAGTAATTAGTACAACGTCGAAAGGATGGTCCAAAGTATTTTTATTTTTTTTCTTTGGTCTAACAACTCAACAAAGTGCCTTTTATTTTACTTTGTTCAAAAAGTGCTTCAACAATCAATAATATCACATTTGACGTTTTCTGTTCGTCGTTTTTAAAAGAGATAAATGGAGTAAGATAGTCGCACAAGAACAAAATTACATATCCACTCAAACCCCTTATGCCTTATCGCTAAAAGCTTATTTTGGTTATATTCAATTTTTTTTTTTTTTTAAATTTCCATTCCACTACGAGTCTAGCCTACAATGGTACTCTGAACACTGAGTTATGGAACTAACAGTGCAAATATCATTTGATTATTTCTATTTGGTAAAGAGACCAAATTAGAAAATAGTACTACTAGATAAAGCTAGATGTTAAGGTCTTCAATGGCTAACTTTAATTTAAAAGAGATTATGTATTCCATCAACAAAATAAAGCTTGAAATGTTTTCAATTGTAAGTCAGATTATGGCTGTAAGATCCTACTCCAATTAACTAATCATGTACGTTCATCACAAAATAATATATATATTAGAAACTATAGAGTGATGATGCACTGATGCATGCATGCTTTTAGATTAATGAATTCAAAGAATGTTGTTACTCGTTCACTTTCAGCCTTTGAATATCAAATAAAACAAAAACCATACGTTTTTATTTTGTAATACTATTAAAATCTGAAATTCTTATAAGATTGAAATTATATTGTAATTATGACATATATCTAGAAAAGACATATGATTCTATATGTGTAGATATATAGACAAAAGTTATATTCTTAGATCTTCATTTGAATCTATTCTTAACCACGTAATGAATGGCTACAACATCCTATGGGTAACCAAAATTAATTATTGATTTTGTAAGAAGAAGAAGAAGAAATAACTTTTAAAAGGAGAAAATTAAATAAATAAATAAAAAAGGTAAATAAAGAAAAGAAAGAAAAAAAAAAGTGAGAACTTTCAGAATGATGGGTCACCATGCACTATTTAATTAGGGTTCATGAAAGTGCCCTAACTTGTGTCATCTATAAATGTCCCTACCACATGCACCCAACATTATTTTCAACCATTCCCAATTTTTCTTACTTAGAATATAGAGTCCCACCACTACTAAAGATTTATGTGAATCACATTCATACACCACACATCAAAACCATATACCTACAAATATCTCTTTATCAGATTTGTTATTTCTTTGACTCATCAACACAAAATTTTTATAAAACATGGTCTTTCATTAATTGGTCCTAATGGACATTCAAACAAGAAATATCAAATACCAAACTAAGTCATTAATTCCTCTAAACTATTTGAAGTAATTGTCCAATTCATCATCATAGCTACCTAACCTAATCTCATTCTGATGATATCCAACCAAAAAAAAAAAAGTTAATCTGCAAGATATTTCCAAATTCAAAACAGTTTCGATCAATCATCGAATTTGTAAGTTTATAGGAGTTATTATAACACTCTCTTTATATTTTCTAGCACACGTTTACATTTTCATGTATTGTAATAATCTTGTCATTCATAACATTATTAAGACGTGAATCGAAAACCTTACTCACTTCTAAAACTTTTGTTTCATATTGAACCGTCCTTGGTTATTTTTCCCGAGGCTAGGGCATATATTAATTTAGCTACCAATAAAAGTGTCCTACGAACTACGGATCGATACGTGTCTAGAGATAAAAGGTTATTTGCTGACGCAGAATGAGATCTAATTTTAGGGTAAAGCCCTAAATTGCGGGTCTTGGTGTTTCACACAACAAAACCCACAAAACGCTTTCACTTCCAATAAAGGAATTGGGACCCAAGTCACTTTCTATGTGGACCATTTAAAGTCAGACAAAGTCTTAATATAACGCAAAGCAACACTTCACTATCATATTGATTGAAGAAGTGAGTAAAGAAAGTGACATACAAGAAGAGTTCAGTAAAAATATTCATATAAGAAAGAAAAGACCAAAAGATCTTATAATTACAGTATTACGACAGAGGGATTGATTATATAGTTTCTTGTTTCCACAAAGGCAAAGGCAGAACTCCCTTTTTTTTTTATAAGTTATAAAGAGAGATTTTGCTAGTAATTAAAACTAAAGAGGATCTCACTACTAATTTATAAGATTGAAACTTAACTTGGATTAAAAAAAAAAAGGGGTGTTCTTTCTACTTCTAGTAGTTGAATGTACCCCCTACTGATGCGATACCGTTACCGAGATTCCTCGGGTCTGACCTGTTCCCAAAATCATCGCAGTTCCCGTTGCTCGGGAGCTTATCGACATTGTTGGAAGATGGCGCGGAATTGAGAAGCTCAAGGCCTCTTTTACCCATTTGCTGCACTTCTTGTGGTGACAGTATCTTAATGCACCACACGCTGCTCACAAACTCCCTGTAGATAATGTGTTAAAAAACATGGAAATGGACAAAACATAAAAAGCTGAGATGCGGGATTAGTAATAAACTCACGGCCAAGGGTCATCGCCGAGGAGAAGAACGTCGTTCTCTCGGTCAACAAATACAAGCTGCCAGCCTGATCTCACAGGGTCTTCTAATTGGCCTTCCAGGCCAAACATGCGAGCTAGCTCGCTTCGCAGCTCGTGATAGCTGCTAAATTTTGATATGTCTAACGATCTCCCAAAGGACCCTGACTTGTACACCTGCAAAAAACATTTCCAAATAAGTCTCCCTATGCGTCCAAAATCTAAAAACACTTGAGGCAGGAAAAGAAAATAACTACATTTTACCTTCACAAAGGTATTAGATTGTGGGTTCTCGGAACCAAGGTTTTCTGAGGATTGTAGAAAACCTGATTCATCTATACAACTGGAAGGCGTCGTCATTGCAAGATTACCCGAGAAGTCGTTGTTCAAATTAGATGATGTGAAGGGTAAAGTCGTGGAGTCGCCTCCTTCAATGCCAATGCTTCTAAGGTTTGACATTCCGTTCGGCATCAAAAGAGAGGATGAATCTATGTTGACTCCAAAGAGAAGATGGCTATGCGGGTCTGAGGCACTTCCTTCTTGTTCGATCGAGCACTCTCTACCACCGGGAAATGGAGGCAACGAGACAGCGTTAGGAGGAACGTTGCTTGTGTGGGACTGTCCCAATTGCTCCATTACGGATTGAGTGTTGTTACCAGGTCCAGAGTGCTGGAACGATGAATCAACTGCAGGCCGCTTTGATGGCCAACCAGATGATGTCATTGCAGAGTTAGTCCTAGTGAGGTTGAGCAGTTGAGACGACTCGTCTTGAGAGAAGTTACTGAGAAGACTGTGAAGCGGGGAAACAGGATTGTTTCCTCCATTGGTGTCGGAGAAGCTTTGTTGATGACACAGAGAAGCCATGGACTGGAGTGGTGATGTGTTGGACTGAGAAGCGGAACCAAACTGAGACATAGCGGAAACAACAGCAGGACTGGATGCAGACGGATTATGATTATCCCCTATTTGCTGCTGCTGCTGTTGAGAAAGAAGATTGTTTGACTGTGACTGAGCCTGAGACTGAGGCTGGTGGGTTTCAGGAACGCCGAGATACGCCTGTTGCTGCTGCTGCTGCTGCTGAGAGAGCTGTTGCTGCTGCTGAGAGATTTGTTGCTGCTGCTGCTGAGAGAGCTGCTGCTGCTGCTGAGAGAGTTGCTGCTGCTGCTGAGAGAGTTGCTGCTGCAGTATCTGCGGTTGCACTAAGGACGGAGATTGCATCGAGAATCCTGAAGAATTTTGGAACTGAAGAAGTGAAGCAGCAGCCTTTGCAGGATCAATGCCTCTCATGTCTTGAAGTGCAGCTGCAGCCATTGCTTGGTAAACGTCGTTTTGCATACCAAGCAAGCCTGAAGTATCAAGCCTCGGCTGCATCCACGGGTTTACTCCCATACCTTGAAAGTTTAAAGATTGGAGTCCACGATCCCACATAAGCGGTGAACTCATACTCATACTCATGTCATCTTCTTTTAGGCCTGCAAGAAAAGGAAGGGCAACCAAGATTAGAAGATATAAAAGATTAGAATGAAAAATTCTCGAGAGATGAACCAAGTTTTGAAATTTACAATACCATGGAAAGATGGGAGACCAGGAGGCCACGGACGTTTAAGCCTGAGAGGGAAAGGAGATGGATACATTGGGAATGTCGTTAAAGGTTCAATCTCCCACAAGGAAACCCTTGGTTGCCTCTCTCCTGCAGTAGACTCGTCCCACCCAACCTGCATTTTGCTCAGAGATGAATGATACATAAGAGAAAGTGAAGATTAATGAATAGTTTCTACTAAAGTCTCGGTTTGGAGCTAAACCTTAACGGACCGCCAATGAGAATTAGCCCAACGAGTAGGATCCAGATCACAAATTCCAGTTATTGTACCCATGTACCTGACAATAAACAAAGATTCTTTAGGACACTCAGCTGCCAAAAGCAGAGTCAAATATAGGAATTCTGATAATTCACCTACCGACGAACACTTGATTCTTCGGTTTCAAACAGCATCCTAAACCGCATGCCAACAGAGACGCGAGTGTGATAAACCGCTTTCACATACTTAGCCAGGGGTATAACGAACTCTGATGGACTTGCCCTGAAGAAAAGCGGATTACTTTTATCGTGAAATACAGAGAATCAACAGATAAGTGCATTCTGATGGATCTAAGACAATACCTTGGATTATAGAAGATGGTGAATCGGCTGTTTGTGGCGGCAGCATGAGCTGCTGCAGCAAGAAGGCCTAAATGCATACTGTCACTTGACAAAACAGATGAAGGCATGACAGTTTGTGGTCGGTTGGCTCGTCTTATACCAAGAAGCAATTGATTCTTATCATTCCTAGTATTACAAATACTTGAGTCAGTTCCACGATTCGCAGGTATCAATAGAAAAATAAATAAATGAAAGGAACATTTCTAACCAGATGAAAAGCACAGAGTCGCCAGCAACAAGCCTCTTAGCACTTACAAATACGCTCCAACCCGTAGTAAGGAGATGTCTCTTTGGTTGGCCTGAAAGGCGGAAACAAATGCAAAGTAGATAAACCTCTATGTTCTTGAGTTATCAATATATGCCTGAACTTGGATTTTCACGAAGAAAGCTAACCTCGGAATATATGCCTGAACTTCCATTCGTTATCATGCAGATCCCTCGCCATCAACTCTTGAGCTGGAGGCTGTTGTGAGTAATCCTGAAGAACACATAACATTTTCTGGTTAAAAGAGGCAATAGCTAAGCTTAAAGGTTAAATTTCATATGAATGAGACGAAGAATTACCAAGGGAGGGAAAACTTTCTCAGCAGCTCGGCGAGGCACAGAGAAACCTCCATGAGTGCTTGTATCACTAGCAGTCAGAGTTTTACAGAAATAGTTTGTAGGTTGTCTACTCGGGACACCTAATTCCGCCGGAAGGTAAGGATCTTTTTGCTCTTGCTGCATTCAAGCAAGATAAACACAAAGCATAAGAAATTCAGGACACCGACATATTCGGCATAGATAAAGTATGGAATTAGTGGTAAAGTCTCATACCGCATTCAACGGTTGTAAAGTCATCTGTGCATAGACTTCATCAGTCTCCACATCAGCCTGAAATTGTAAAGAATCATGTTACCAACTAAAACGCAAACAGAGATAAACACTGTGAGATGCTTTTTTCAATAAAACCAAGTTCCTCACATGCATTGTGACATTGTGAAGCTGACAGATAAGCTGCGGATGCAAGCTAGGATAGTTTGGTATATGAGCATCCACTTCTTTATTGGTCGAAGCAGCGACCTGAAAAATGTTCTCAAGAAGTTTATAAGTAATGTGTAAACCAAAAAGGAAAGATAAGAATCCAAATCACAAGGGAAGGAGACAAAAAAAAAAGACCTGTTCACTGTGACCTTGAGGAAAATACACAACTCTGCTTCCAACAGGAGGTAACGAGACAAGAGGGCCAGCACAAGCATGCCAGAGCTCAGAATTAAGAACTCTTTTCTCTCCTGTAACTTTGAATCCAAACAAAACACAAAAGTTAGTTAATAATCAGCATTTGCAAACAGTACAAAGGCACAAGAGAGAAGAGATGGAGAATTTTATGAGAGAGTTAGTTACCTTCATGAGGTTGAGGATTAAACCCAGCTGAAGATAATCTCATTTTTGACAACTTAAAAAAGCAAAAACAAAAATTTCCAAGTTTGTTTCTTCAAAGATCCAAGATTTCAAGACGCCGAAATGTAATTATGAGGAAGAGACACAAAAAAGCATAACTTTTTTTAACTGTTTCCCTCCACCTCCCACCCATTCACCAACCAAATCCTTTGACAATCTTAAAAACCCCCTAAAATAAAATTTATAAAAAGACTGATTTTTTCTTCTTCTCCTCCTCACAAATGAACTGAATCAATCAGCCAAATAAGCTCGCAATCTTAGTCTCGCCGACTTCAAAGCCGCTTCTTCGAATCTTCAACTCCTTCATAACTTGTACTCCACTTACTTACCCATTTAAAGAAAAACTCAAACTTTAATTGTCCTTTGGTTTTCTCCAGAAAAACCCACCACCGCTTAAAAAGCTCAGAAGCCAAGAAAAAGGGAAAAAAAAAAACACAGATCTCGAGCTATAACTAAAACGACAAGAGGTGGCGTCGTTTCAGCTTAAGAACAGAGAGATCTTCTTCTTCTTCGAATAGAGATCCCAGTTAATGGAGAAGATCGGGAAATGAGAAGTAGAAAGATATGGGGCATGCACTTGCTCAACTGTTGCAGAACATGGGTACAGACAGAATAATCAAAACCCCTTAACCCAAAAAACAAAAAAAAAAAAGTATAGACAAAGAAAGAAAGAAAGAGACTGTTTTTTAATTTTAAAAATCTTTTATTTTGGATTGGCAAAAGAAGAAGACTGGTTTATTTTTTCCTCCGGTAGGCGAAGTACGGCGGAGCTGTTATTATTGTTTTGGTTATTCTCTCTGCTAAAGTTTTCACAAACTTCTCTCTCTCTCTTTTATTTGAATCAGAAGGAAGAAGAAGAACGACAATGGCTGTTTATGACCCGAACCCGAACGAAGCGGGTCTTTGATTTTCTGATAAAAACATTTTTAAAGCAACTTGTTGTTCTGAAAGGACATTTAATTTACTAATTTACCCTTTTATTTCCTTTTTTATTACAGTTTGGGACTCGTGCCTTTTTTCTAATTTTAATACAAGTAAGCAATTATGCTTCTCCCGAAATTTCGAAAAACTTGGTTGCGTGGTCGACGTAATTAGATGGAAGTACTATATAGTAATAATTTAATAATACGTTATGGTACCGTCATATACTACTATTATACAACATGATCGTATTTCTTTTTTCCTTGCATAATTTTTAAAACCTGTTTGTGGTATTTTTTTTAATTTGGCTAGTGGATGACTAACTAATTTTATATACGAGATTTTGAGTTTAGTTTTAGTGAGCTATTGCAAATAATCTAAATTGATTAATCAATTAAATAAAAATAGTCAATATTGGAGAAATTTATTGGTTTAGTGGTCAAAAGGTTTCAAAATTGTTATACTAAATTAAGAGTTTGATTATTAGATAGATAATACATATTGTTATTTGTATAGCAAGATTTATCGGATGTATTGTACATATAAAACTTAAAGTCAAGAAATTGAGTGTTGTAAGAAAAAAAAATTATACTTCGTAGAATGATTCCTGAAATCCTTGTATCATTGATACTTCTACTTAGATTTGATCGAATAAATAAGTTAGAATATAATAAATAACTTATTACAAAATAGAAAATTAAGAAGTAGAGTGTTGTCTTACGGGTTACACTCCAAAAGTAAGGTACAATATTTTAAGTGACATAGGTCGACAAAAAAAAGTGACATAGGAAAATTAATATTTATAGTAAAAGAAAATTACCATAGTGTAATAACCAACCATTCGGAAACTATTAGAAAATTATCGTGCAAACGAGCCTTTCGTAATTATTTTAGTAATATCAATACACTTTCTTTTTCTTGGCTATATTATTTTGCTTCGTTGTATATACATATTTAAGTTACGTGAGAATCGAAATGTGCTCGTTACAAAAATAATATATATAGTTTTTTTTGTGTATAAGATAGCAAATAAGTCAAGATAGACAGTGAAATCACCTGATAAAAATGACAGGACGTGCTTTTAGGGTTTCTTGATTCTTCTATACATTTTTTTTATTTTATCTTCTGCATATAATACTTTCGAAATTGCATGTCGGAGAGGGCAATTTTGGCAATATATGTATATAAAATACACACACTTTCTCGTTTCGGAAATTTTTACGAATCTGATGTCTTCAGGTAATAATAATATAAATTGTAACAAGGAATATATATATATATACGTGTTTTATTTTTATTGTTTTCCAAAATCATTTTAATTAGAGAAATTACTGTTTCTCTTTGCGGAATTTTGATTCCAAACAGTGATCCTTTTAGCTAAAGCAAATGACAAGACTATCCTTGAGGGGGCACGTGCAGTCTCATGACGTAATAAGGGTAACGTTGGAAACGACATAATATACAAATAGATCAGTAGTAGTATTCAGTACCATCGATCGTCATATCTTTTTGGGGATTTTTATTTATTTATGTGTATTAATTACATGTTTTGCATTATTGAAATAATTTGCAATAACATGGGGACATAGTTGCTACAAAATTCTGCCAATGTGGTTATATGTAACATAAACACATCAGCATCAAAGAGTATCCAACTAGCTTTTGTTTATGCAACTAAATTCTTAAGCTAAACCAAAAAAAAAAAAAACCTTAAAGATAAGTGACAAAACTAGAAACATAGCTAGTAACCTAGCCTAGAGTGCTTGTTTATTAATTATATACAGATTTTATGCAAAATATGCAACAGTTATTTAGTTACTATGTACATTCATTTATTTCTAACACTATTTTAAAAAATGGAGATATAGAAACATTGGTGAATTTAGAGAAAAACATTGGAAGATTGCAAAATGATATTAAAACAAAAAAAAATGATAAATAAGGTGATGAGTATTAATTTTTTTTTTTTTTTGTCTATTTCGCTTTTAGAGACATCCATTTATAATTTTTCTTTAACAACATTTTCATTTAAGTAATTATGTACGTTAATCTATTAATTCCTTTGTGGAACTATATATTGTGAGACGGCTGATTGAGAAAATTCCTTAATCAGCTTTTACGTACTCGTATTAGATGATTGAGATCTTACATGTGTGATGTTTTTATACTTTCCCGGCGGCCGTTTCCTAGTCATACATGGACTTTCATCATTCAAGAATCCGTTTCTTGATTCGTCTTCAAGAAAATAATAACAGTACGTGACTTGTTTACGAGTTAAGCAGGCAGTATAGGTTTTGCAATCGAAATTGACTTTGATCGATAAAAACTAAAGAGAAACTCTTCTTTTACTCGATATATGCGTTTTGAACATGTCACAAAAGTCTCTAAAGCGAGACCTTTATTAAGTATAGCCGTGTACACGAATAAATTAATGTATTACACATACTAGTATAAAATGAATTATATTCATCTGTCGGCGATATATATATAGTGGACTTGACGGGTATAATAATATAAGATAAAAAGTAACGTATAGGATTAGATTTTGGACGACGTCAAAATAAGAAAATAATAATAATGTAAATACTGTCTATGCGTAAGAAGAAGAAGAAGAAGAAGAGGACATGAGTAGAGTGTATGTATGGTTGTCCCTAGAAGGGAAAGGGTACGTAGAGATAGAGGAGAGAGCGGTGTACGATGATAGGTTTTATGAAAACAAGGAAATGAATCGTAGCCGTTGGATAAAAAACTTTTGAGTTTGGGGGTGTGGAGTGGAGGGGACTCACACATGAGTTGGAGATGGGACATGACATAATACTAAAAACCAGTAGGGCTTCCTTCCATTGGTCGTTTTCACAGTACTCTTACGGTGTTCCATCGCTACACGCTATTACACCTTCCCACACGTGTGTCACTGTGTCTTCTGCTCGACACATTACTCGCAATTATATATATAATTAAATTCCTATATTTATACTATTAATTATTTCTTCTTCTTCTTCGACTACTTGTATTTATTTATTTAGCTTCAAAGGTCCAAGATAAGAAGATCTCTACTATATAGGCGTATGTAGCTTTTGTGGTTAAAAGGAAACTGTGTTCCCATTCTTTTTTCTTTGTGTGGGTCAAAACTGTCCCTATTCAAAGCCACAAATTACTGAATATAAATAGTTTTCAGAAAACAGTTCTGCATTTTTTGTCACAGCCTATATCATACATGATCAACGCATAATATTTACTCATAAGGATATACTCCATTCATTGAGAACAACAAGTACAATGTTCGAAATACAAACTATATATTGACGGTTACTGAGTAAAATTATAGTTTCTTGCATGTTGTCATGATCAGGATGGTTTGATGCATGGCTATAGCTCCTCGAACAAATCTTAAATGGTTTTGCTATCTAAATGAACATCATGAAGATGATAATATCCAATAGATTATTATGATTCATCATAAAAGACTTATTTATAGCCTTTGATCAGTTGATGTGTCAAATGCGTTCTGTGCTTTCAGATTTTACGGAACACAAATCACTTGAAGATGAATGTTGTTCAGTTAGGAAAGTCTAACGAGTCAGAATTTTATTAACTTCGTATTTTTTGGCTATTAGACAGAAACGGTATTCAAGTTATTTCATCTTACTATTCAAAGTTATTTTATCTTTACTTAAAGTTGAACATAAATTATTACACATACAGTACTTATTTATTTATGGATATTTGTAGGAAAAATGTTTTAAAGACAAGGACGTATGTACAACTGAAAAAACACAGATATGACGATAACAAAGGCTTGGATGTGTTTATAGAAAGTAAAAACAATAAATACTATCAATCGATTGAATCTATAATAAAACTTTGGTGGAGTCGGATCGTGAGATCGATACACTATTTGCTGGAAAAAAGTATGATCTGTTCTTTGTCTCTCTGGTCGAAAGAGATTTCAGAATTTTCGATCAGAAAATATGAAAAGAAAAAGTAACTAATAAATGCTAGAGTTAAAACAAAATTATATATATATATATAAAAAAGCCCTAAGTAAGTAAGTAAATAAGAAGAGAAGAGAAAAAGGAAGAGGCCATTCATGCATGTCCCTCGAAGAAACTGCCAGTTGGATCAGAGTCTCTGGCCCATCTCACATGCGCTCTCTCTCTCTCGTTTCTTTCTTTTTCTTGAACAATGAAAAAAAACAAATTATATTGTGAGATATTTATTTATTTAGTTCATAACTTTATATGTGTATTAGTTTTAATTCTTGGATTAATTTATTCTTTTGATACCTATTCTATCAGCATCACATCATTCTTAACACTTGGTTTACAAATCTCCAAGTGTTTCTGTCTCATGCAAATTTGGCGTATCACTTATCCATATGTTTTGGTGTTTTAATTCCAAGCATATTTATTCATCGTGGAGCATACCATTCATTATCTATTTTATATGCTAATATAGTTTTGATTAGTCCGACTTTAATACGTTTCTAAACTCAATAACTTGTATTAAAACTTTTTCTTTCTAAATATGTTTTGTTTGATTGGTGATATTAAGTCTAAGTCCAAAAATGTATTTGATTTTCTGGTCTATGGGCATTGCACGTGAAACCTGTCTTATCGAGTTTGAGCTTAACTCTTCTTTGGCTTTTATATATTATATAATATAAGAAAATAGAAATAGAAATTAACAAATATAATTGGCTAGACAATATTATTTGTATCTGACGTTGAATAATTAGTTAACGCCAAAAAAAAAACAATGCCTTATTTAAAACACCGACTTCTCTGGCAAACCTGTCATTCGAGTCAACGTCATGGTCAAAAATTTCTCATACATTTACATATTTTTAACCAACACACATTTTTATTTTTACATAAACCAAGAACTCAATTAAAACAACACATTAAATGCAGTCATATGCTATATAAAACTTATATATATGTATATTAATAAGGTTAACTACGTTAAGCATGTGATAAAGAGATTTAGACTGTGAACTATTAGGTTGTACGCCCAATTAATACACCAATTTTGGATAAAACCTACTTTAGGATCTCTGAGTGGTCGTTGTATCAATCTCTCTTATTCATATATTTTTGTTTTGATTAAAGTATATGCTGTTGTCATGCACCTATCACCGCCAAATTCTGCCTCTATTTGTTCTTTTTTAAAATGATAATTAAATATGTAAATTACGAACAAAATAAAATATCTGATTATCTACAGCTCCTATAGATGAGTTATATAACTTATATTAAACTCTTTTTTTCCAATATATACATCACATGAGTTCACTATATAACATTTTAATGACACTGTTTGTTTCGTACTGTACTGACAATACAAATCGTTTTTATTATGAGTCGACCGCACTGCCAACAATTGTACCCTGTTTGGTGTACTCTTGTAAAATATCATACTAGGAAAAAGAAGAAGAACTAGGTTTGTGTTAGAAGCGGCATATGTTGGATGTTAATTATAGAAATACCATCTTTTTAATAATTGTATTATGCAACTAAGAACTCTCAAAATATACTATACAATATCATTCGATATCTTTGCAAAATTTAATCGAATTTGTATCGTACGGCGCTTATAACTAGCTGTCCAATAAACTCTCCAAATAGGATTTTTATAACATAATTTTAGCCGTAGAATAATGTTTGATTAGATGCATTATGCATAGATATATGATTCACAGTTCTAAAAGATTAACCATTCACAAGAAAAAGAAAAAAAGGTTGGTTCGTTTGTGGGAAAAAATAAAAATAATAAAGCAACAGGTCAAGTGTAAGATTTGGGAGACCCACCATTACATCGCTCAAGATTTCCCCAACCCATCTCTCTTTTTTTACGTCATAATATTGTATCTTCCCACCACTATTATTTCCTTTGGCTAACTTTATTAATCATTGTCTTTTTGGCTAATTGCTTTTGGAAAAACATTATCGAAGTTATGAAGCTGCATCTAGCTAGGAGAGAAACATATGATCTAAACCGATAAGAAGAAGAGGTGATGATTTGAGAAATTCGATCATTCTTATATTTTGTATAGGATTTATATTTTATAAATAATAAGATTAGAAATTGGGGGTGTCTTACATTTGATTGCAAACTTTGATTACATAATCAATTTTGAACTATTAAGTTATGAAATTTTGGTCTAGTGATTTATTAAAAATGATAATCAATAATGAATTTTCTTCTTTAAAGCTTTACAATGTTCCAAATATATCATATTCAATATAAAGTTTCAATCACTTATTGATCAATTAAATTGTAGATGACCATGTGGTTCATTTGATTTTATTTTATTTTGCTATTGATTTGAAGATAAAATAAATACAAAAATGATCCTTTCAAACAAATTGATATCAATTAATTTGGTCCTACCATTTTATTCAAGTTTTTGGTTTTTCTATTTTTTTCCACGATTTAAATCCATCGCTTTTCTCAAATAGTAGTTGCTGATTTTTCAAAAAGAAAACGATCTCACCATGATCAAAATAATGCAAAAATTTCGTATTCGTTTTCGCATAGGAAATAATTAAGGTGATTTTGGAGTGAGCATGTCCGTGAAAAAATGTGTGAGGATTTGTTTTTAACCGTGACTATAACTTAAATTTCGTGGATATAATGGAGAATTCATAATCCAATATGCACCATGCTTACGTGAAGATCAAAACAAAATAATTACCTCTCAGTATTATAATTGAACAGAGAAACATCCATGCCGACTTATAAAACTTTATCTAAAAATAAAACAAACAACCATACTTTTATAAAGATAACAATATAAGCCCATTCCACATTTTGAAATTTAGCACTTACTTGTATCTCTAATAAGCCACAAACATATACGAAAAATACAGTAGGTAAGATTTCACCTTCTACCTATATTTAGCGCCCATGCCTTTCATTTACATTATGTCCACATTTTTTATATATAAATATCTTTAAGTTTTAGATAAATAACTAGTTTTGGATGACTTTAGAAAACACAATAAAATATGATTTTTTCTGTTTCTTATGTTCTTAAATAATTATTTTTTTGACTTTGTTTTCTTTATCTAAAATAGATCATTTTCTCATAAATTTATATAAAACTAATATAACAATTTCTATTATATATATATTATAGTTTTATTTATTGAATTATGTTTAGATAGATATTAAATAATATTTTTATTTATACTATAAGTAAAAATTAAATAATTTTTTAACTAGTGTGCATTAGTCTAGAAAATAATCTACTAAGAACGAAAAAATATATGTAATTTGGGACGTTGAACTAATTAATTCTATTTTAAGGGACAATTTTTCTTGTTAAAATTATGACTAATAAACTCCATTTGGAGTATAAATAGACAAATACAGTACTTGTATAGATCGTATCATGCATTACATTTGCTTTAATTGATACGTCTTTTCTCCTAGCAAACTTATGCACTTTATTTCAAATTAATCGCTAGTAACATACATTGTCATTAATAATCTAAAGCAAGCATGCAAAAGAATATATCACTACAAGAAAATGATTACAATGCATCTTAAATAAGACGATGAGATCCACAAATTGCTAGTATAAGATAATCATGATTTTTTTTTTCAGGTGATTTCTTGGAAAAGAAAGATACCTTAAATGAAACATTTTTTTCTCTTTTAAGGATGTTTTCTTTAATTAGAACACATTGACCCCTCCCTTTTGTGCCAAAGGAAAAAATACTTAAAAAATACTTAGAATTCAAAAGAAAAAGAACACTTCTTTAGTGTAGGATTCTTTGCAACTTGTATCCTAAATATATATATTAAGATCACATAACCATATATTAAATTATAATCCAAGGCAATTTGGTACAAAATAACGTACCACATGAGTCATGAGCATCCAACTTTTGTTAAAGAGCTTAATTTTATGAAGCCTCCGTACTATAGTTCAACTTACTTTTGTTTTATTTTCGGTTACACAGAAATAAAAATACAAATGGGCAGCTTTTTCTTTTTGAAACCACATACTATAAACAATCTTGATTTAGATGTAACTTAGTATTATATATTGCGAAAACATTTCTAGTTGTTTCGTGAAACTAAACGTCTCATCAATTATAATACTTCTCAAACGAGATGATCATATATTAACATAACTAGTTCCTTGCGATTATTAAACTAATGATTAGTTACTATTATAATACGCTATGTACGTATTTAATCAGGACTCAGTGACCCAAAATTAACAGCAAGCTATAAGATGTATATTTGGTCCCGTTGGCTGGCAAGATTATATATGAATTAGTTTAAAACTTGGAGATACAATCATATAAATGACTTAGAAAAACAAATTATAATGGAAGATTTGGAACCGAAACTTAACTTAATCTTTAGAGTTAATTTCTGCAGAAATTTATAACTTATATATAACTTAAACTTAGCAATACAGTGACCGAAGTGAGAGTTGACCACACTATATTATTTGGAGTTATGACTGCAGAAATTTATGGTATTTTTTTTGTAATCATTCTAAAAATATTTAATTAACGTAAAGCAAGTAGGTGATCGGACACATTAAGTCAAGTTATAAAACTCGTAGAGACAACATTAAACAGAACACACCAACAAAGATTTTCTTTGTAACCTCGTAAGAGCATTAGATCATGACAAGAGAGACAAGACTTGAAGCTAAATGTTAATTAGGCTGGTTTTCTAATAATTAAAATGGGCCCACCGTTCACTATTAATGAAACAAATAAGTTTAAAATAGTTATAATCATTAAACAAAATTAATGTAATCGTTAACAATGATTAGTCTGTGTTAAGTAAAAAGAAACCAACAAAACAACAACGAAAAAAGAAGACGAACATGTTCGAGTGTTCGAAAAGACACTCGTAACCCTTGTCTACTAAATTTTAAGTCTTGTTGTGATTGGTGCTAATTAGCAGCGGTGCTTAATTAATTATGATATTATTAATAAAAGCTTGAGTTAGATTCTTTTTCTACATTTAGGCCCTTTCACAGAAAATATAAAGATAAAGAATAAAAAGTAGTCAAATGCAATATGAATGATGATATTTTTTATTATCACTTTCGATCACAAACATTTCATATTTATTATTATCAAACACAAACATATATAAAATACAGATATGGCCTATCTATATAAATTATAATATAAGAATAAGTAAACAAATAAATATAGACTTGTGTCAAATTATATATTTCTTTCTGAGATATAAACTTAGAGCATTTCTAATAGGTCGCTTCAGATTTTACTTCAAATCATAAGTTTTTCAACAAAATAAAGGAAAAGGTTGAAGCAAAACTTTTCAAATGGGTTCCTTCATTTTCTTCTTTAAAAAGATTCCAAATATGTTTTTATCTCTAATTTAGTATTAAGTTATTAAAAATATATTTAATTTTCTAAATTTATAAAATTTTACCAATTTATTTTAAGGTTAGCAAATAGTTCAGCAAATTTTATCTACATTAAATATTATTATAAATAAAATCACTTTGACTAACATCAACACACAAAATGGAAATTTATTCTATTTAATGGAAATTATTATTAATTTTTAATTTGATTAGATAAAATAGAAATATATAAAATTAATATTAATTGGATAAAAATGAAATAGAGTCATTTTGATGTTCCCTATGAAGAAAATGGTTAGAAGATCTTGCATAGTTGAACCAAACAATATAAATAAATTCAAACAATTTTGAAAACTGAAGATAAATTAAAATAAATAATATTGTTGTTACATGAAAAGCATGTTATGTTTGTAAGGATCTTTTAAAAAAACCACCTTCAAAATTTGAAGATATGAACAGTATTCCTTCAAATTGTGAAAATACACTATTCAATCCTTCATTCTAAAGATTAAAAAATCTATATCCTATTATTTTTTTGGGAAAGAAATTCATTTAAATTTTTTTTACCATTTTTATCATATTTTCACAAAAAGAAGTAATAAATGATTGACAAATTTTTTTATCTTTTTTTTTTAAAAAATCGGACATTACTAACTCACGGTAATAATTAGAATGTTTCTACCATTTTCTTTCGTTATACGCGTTAAGAAATCAGAAATTTAATATTTTAATTCATATTTATGTTTTACTCTGACATACCTAGAAAAAATATCAATCCATATTAAAATGTATCATTAGCTAATAAAAAATACATAAAAAAATTTAAGAATTTAGCATTGTAAAAAAAATCCAAAATTCAGATTAATTAGAAACATGTGGAGTATAGTTTTGCAGATGTTGTTAAAAATTGATGTTGTTAAAAATTTAAGTTAGTTTGTTAAAATAATGTGTTAACCATATTATTTCTGGAATTGATTTCTCTCTACTTGAGGCAATTTATAAATTTGCAAGTTATGAAGCTCCTTTGACTAAATTTTAACAAATGTCAAAAGGAAAACTCTTTTATCATCATATAAAAAAAAAAGTGTATAATATAAGGTGGTATCTAGTCATCATAATTGATATACTTGAGAGGAAAATGTGAAATCCAAGAAAGAGTCAAATGCAATGTGCTAGAGAGGAAAAAGTTGCATTGAACTAAGGGTGGCCCGGTTTATCATGGCCTTCATACCTACTACGATTAATTGCATTTTTATTTATTTATTTACCTCTCTAATAAGCAATTTAAAAAACTAGTACTGTAGTACATTTCCACTTGATACTATGACAAACTTCAAGACTCATTTTACAACACACATGTACGTAATCGGAATCCTAGATATGTTGGAACTTGAACAATACGTTAGAAGTATATAGGGATGCACTAAACTGTAAACCTCAAATTGTAATAACGTTTTTGGATCTAAGAAAGTAACTAAATGTAACAATGTAAAAAATATAACTCACGATATAAATGTTTACATGATAGGGATGTGGGAAGAAATGAAAATAAGAAAGTGACATAATTTGGTTTCACGATAAATAAATAAACATGAGCATGCACTTTTAAGATCTAGTAGTGCGAATCATATCGATGGTGTAGGCCACAAAAGTATATATTAAAATTTTAAAAATAAAGTTTTATATATATCTGGTTCATATCTGTGCAGTCTAATAATCAATCCTAAAATATTTAAAATATATATTCTATTTGGTGGGGGATCTAACAATATTTCATAAAGATATTTTGATACAATGTGACTAACATATATGTATATGATAATAATTTGACAAAGATATTATATACAGCTCATCAGATAAATAAATACGTGTTATCTAAAGTCGGATGTTCCTTCTTGTATAATTAAGCTTTATAAATTATGAATAATCAATAACTCATATGTACTGGATATTTTTGTAGATACACTTTATAAACTAAATTCGTTTTGAAAACGTTAATATTTTGTTCACGTTTAAATATATAGTAAATTTGGATCATCTATTCTTGTAACGTAAACAATTACTTATATACTTATAATGAGTTATGATTCTCCGAAATGATAATCATCTTTACAATATATTGGTGGATTTTGAGTCTGTTTTGTCAAGTTCTCTTGAAAAATATTACGTTTTAGAAATGATTTGTTTTTTTTCTTTTTCTTAAATAAACCTTTTTAACCAAAGAAAAAGTCCATTCGAATGCTGATTTGATTATACTGCCTTTAACTTTTCGGTACATCTTTTAACACACGTAAAAAGCGAAAGATAACAAATTGATAATATTTTTAAAAAGCTAGTAGTAATTATTCAGCTCAATTTTTTGCAACATGCTTTCCTAACGGGAGACACTGTTTCATGTTTCATCTTCGTTTTATATTTGTTTTTTACAAAAATTAAAATCTATTAAAATGGACCACAAGGTGTAGTTTTCAATATACGAGTTCGATCGCTGTTGGATCATAATTAAGAAGTTTGAATTGTCAATGTATATCACTATCCAATGGAAATTAAATAAAATAGTCTTTAGAATAATTATTGTAGTCTCATCAGGTAAGTTGATTCCTTCACTTAGCTTTGAATTCCTTCACTTAGCTTTGAATAAACCCTAGACCCCGAAAACAAGGTAAAAGATGAAACGAGGCAAGGCCCATCAAAGCCGAGATGACATACCTTATTGTGATATTGTGAACTGTCGAACCATCGATCTGTTTTAAAAGGCTCATCGATCTGTTTTAAGAAGCCTAAAAGGCCCATGTAAGGTCCATATTAGATTGTAGGACTGTGAGTTCTTCGTGAAGATTTTTGTGAGGGGTTAGATTGGGGGCATGCTCTATCGACACATCCATAAGAAAACCATTGATCTAGTTCCTAAGTTCGATGAGAAGCTATAAAAACATAATGAATCATCACATCTCTTTTTTCACAAAAAAAAAAGCACCAATGAATCATACTAATCTAACATTAAGAGAGAAATTAAATAGAGTACAAACAGAGGACAAACTATAACAAAATCGATCCTTTTTCAAATTAAATAGAGGACAAACTATAACAAATAGAGGACAAACAAAATCGATACTCTTTCAAACTCATATAACGTTAAAGTCTTATATTCTGCTTCTGTCCATGTCTGAGATCATACTCCTCTGTGTTTAACTAACTGCTACTTTTATATCATCCGAATGGATTAGGTACAACGTTGTTTGTTTTTAGGTATATATATATCTCTTGTGTGTTCATCTCTTCATTTGGTAACTTCTATGCTCTGTTTATGACTTGTGTTTATTTCATCTAGAGAGTTTATACTGTCAAAAATAATTACATGTCAAACATTTTCTCAATGTTTAACGTACGGTGAGCCTTTCTTCTTGTCTATATCCTCCTACCAGTTTGCTTTGTTCCAAAGACCAACTAGGTTCTTGCTCCATGATTGAACTTTCTACTGTTGTCAAACGGTGAGGAACATAATGAACCGCACAACAAAAATGTCTTATACGTTTCTTTGGATTTAGAACATTGTTATGAATGATTTAGTGGATGCCCATTATAGGCCCATTAGTCTATTCACCATATTTGTATCCCTATATATACTCTCTGGTTATCAATACGCTCTAACCCTAGCCGTCTAAAAAAAAAACAAAAAAACAAAAAAAAAAAACAAAAAAACAAAAACCCTAGCCTCCGTTTTTGTTGCGCAGTTTCCGACGTTCTTCATCACCAACATCACCAACTTCTACTTTTCAATTTCCTCCATCGGTAAACACTACAAAATCTATTTAATGTTTATTTAAATCATAGGTTCATCTCATATCATCGTTTGTGTGATCTATTATAATTATAAATAGTTATGTTGGTATTTGCTCGTTTATGGTTTTTGGTAACTATCACTGCTCGATTATGGTATTTGCTCAGTTATAAGTAGTAATAGTCAGTGCTTTGTTATAATATTGTTCATAATAAATCATTGATGCTTTGTTATAATAAAACGTTTAATATTCTAATAGATCTATAAGTTGGTGTTGTCTAAAACGTTTAGTATTCTAATAGATCTATAAGTCTATGTTTTGTTATAATATTACTTTTAATAGATCTATAAGTTGGTGTTGTCTAATACGTTGAATATTATTTTATCATGATATGCTTGGGTTTATATTATTTTGTCTTTGAAGCCTCGCACTATTTAATTCAATTATTGTATGACTAAATTCTTAAAACGTTTTTGGTATTGTTTCTTAAATAGAATAAGTGAAATTGTTTTGTTGAGAATTTGATATATTTTAGTACCAACATGTTTCATGCAATCGTATCGTGAAGTATAATAATGAGTCCTTCATTTTTATTTATAAATAGCAAAATACTAGAATGCATTTGTGCACATACAATCATATGTTAATAACACTCGTTATATATTTTTGAATTGATTTTTAATTGGTGTTTTTTATATGTAGTTACCATGTTAAAACTCTCAAGCCTTGATTTTGCTGCCCTTAATCTCTCTGGAGATAACTATTTGGCTTGGGCATTAGATGCCAAGTTTTGGTTGAAATCCAAAGGGCTAGGTGATACGATCACCCAAGGAAACAATGAAAGTGAGCAACACAAGGCACAAGCAATAACATTGCTTCGCCACCACCTCCACGAGAGTCTTAAGAATGAGTATTTGACTGTGGAAGATCCAGTCGTTCTTTGGAGCGATCTGAAAGAAAGGTATGAACACCAGAAAACGGTGATTCTACCAAGAGCCCGGTATGATTGGGTGCAGTTAAGGCTTCAACACTATAAGTCTGTAAGTGAGTACAACTCCGCCTTGCATCTAATAGCCTATAAACTGACACTATGTGGTGAAAAGGTCACGGAAGAGGATAAGTTAGAGAAGACTTTCTCTACCTTCCATGCAAATAATGTGTTATTACAAACACAATACCGTGAGAAAAGGTTTACGAGGTATTCCCAATTAATTTCATGCCTTCTTGTGGCTGAAGAGCAAAACCAGTTGCTGCTGAAAAATCACGGTTTGCGTCCAACCGGATCTGCCCCGCTCCCCGAAGCGAACACGGCATCATTCGGTAGGAAAGAGCAAAACAGTGGCAATAACTATGGTCGTGGACGTGGATATCAACGTGATCGCGGCCGCGGCCGTGGTCGTCGACACGAGTATGGTCGAGGCCGAGGAGTATCTTTTAAGAACTCTTCTAAGAAGTGGACTGGTAACAAACAAGAGAAATCTCCAAGTGTTTGTCATCGATGTGGAGGAGATGACCATTGGGCTAAGAGATGCCGCACACCAAAACACCTTGTTGATCTTTATCAACAATCCCTAAAGCAAAAGGGCAAGAAGGTGGAAGCAAACTTGGTGTTTGAAGATGGCGAAGAGGATTTTGGTCATGATGGTGTTACTCACATGGAAACTTCTGACTTCCTTGAGGAGTAGAAGTGATTTTTAGTTTCTCATGGATTTAAGTTATAAGTTATGTTTCCTTTTTATTTCTGGTTTTTGGATTTTATTTTATTCTAAAGTTGTTGAGTTTTAGACATTTTTTTTATGGAAACAAGTTTTAGTTAAATTTTACCTTCGTGAGATGAGATGTATTGCTAGAATCTATTTCAATTGTTTGATTATTTGGTTTAATAGATTATTGGTTTAAGTTGGTTCATTGAGGTACCCATGACTTCGTATGAATTTCTCATGCATGCATGCTTAAATATGTTTGATCTATGGTTTACGTTTGGTATAATTGTTGGTTGGAGTCATGTTTCGTAATGCCTCTTTAAAATTTAATAATCATTTCTTATTTATTTTATGTAGCATGTAATATATTATTCACTTAAATAAAAAAAAAATAGAAATAAATACATAAATAATTTTCATGTGAATTATAATTTCTGTTTGCTCTATCGCCTAATTATAAACTATAGTCAATCATGTCAAATTCATTTGTGGTAAATTATTATGTGACACCTTATTTATATATATGCGTTTTTAATAAGAAATATATGCAAGCAATTACTTGATTTTGTTGTGATAGTCGTATTATTTTGCCTCGATCTCATGATTATATATATTTTTGTTTTCTTTATTTAGAAAATAATGATGGATGGTGAGGATATATGCTTGGTAGATAGTGCGACTAGCCATACTATTCTAAAGAAAAAGAGATATTTTCTCATATGATAATGAAAGAGGCTAGTGTGAGTACAGTCTTGGGTAGTGCAAACATAATTGAAGGCTCTGGAAGAGCATATATGTTATTGCCTATGGGAACGCAACTTGAAGTAGTTGATGCGTTATATTCTCCCAAGTCTAAGAGAAATCTATTGAGCTTTAAAGATATCCGTAGAAATGGGTATCATATTGAGACTATGAATGAAGGAAACGATGAGTACCTTCAGATCATAAGGATTACCCAAGGCTCAAAGAAAATTATTGAAAGACTACCCACCTTCTCTACTGGTTTATATTGTACTAAGATTAGTACGATTGAGGCAAATGTTGTAGTAAACCAGAAGTTTACTGAAAATCTCAATGTTTGGCACGACCGGTTAGGCCATCCCGGTTCGATAATGATGCGAAAGATAATAATGAATTCTTGTGGACATTCATTGGAGAACCAGAGGGTTCTTCCTAATGATTTCTCATGCGCTGCATGTTCACAAGGCAAGCTAATCATAAGGCCTTCACCAGCTAAGATAAATTCTGAATCGATAAATTTTCTGGAACGGATACATGGGGATATTTGTGGGCCGATTCACCCACCGTGTGGAACCTTTAGATATTTTATGGTTCTAATTGACGCATCGACTAGATGGTCACATGTATCTTTGTTATCAACCCGCAATTTGGCGTTTGCGAGGTTACTTGCTCAGTTGATTCGATTACGAGCACATTTTCCAGATTTTCCTTTAAAGATAATTCGTCTTGATAATGCTGGTGAATTTACGTCCCAAGCTTTTAATGATTATTGTATGTCCATTGGGATAAGTGTTGAACATCCTGTAGCACATGTTCATACACAAAATGGTTTAGCTGAATCATTGATTAAGCGCCTCCAACTGATTGCTAGACCATTACTTATGAAATCAAAACTCCCAATTTCTGCTTGGGGACATGCTATTTTACATGCGGCAGAGTTAATTCGCATCAGGCCAACGAGTAATCATAAGTATTCCCCCTCACAATTAATTTTGGGTCGTGAACCGAATATTTCCCATCTAAAAGTTTTTGGATGTGCTGTATATGTTCCAATTGCTCCACCACAGCGATCTAAGATGGGGCCTCAGAGGAGGTTGGGGATATATGTTGGATATGACTCCCCATCGATAATTAAATATCTAGAGCCATCTACAGGGGATTTGTTTAAGGCTCGTTTTGCAGATTGTTATTTCAATGAGTCTGTATATCCAACATTGGGGGAGAAAATAATAAGCTGGGAAATGAAATCCGTTGGAATGAATTATCATTTTCTTTTCATGATCCTCGGACTAGAGAATGTGAATCAGAAGTCCAAAAGATAATTCATTTACAGAGCTTAGCAAATCAGTTGTCAGACTCATTTGCTGACCCAAATAGAGTAACTAAGTCTCATATCCCAGCTGTTAATGCTCCAGTTAGAATTGATGTCCGAGGAGGACTAAATCAAGCTGCTACTGAATCTAAGGCACGTTTAAAACGTGGTAGACCAATTGGTTCCAAAGATAAGAATCCTCGGAAAAGAAAAGGAGCATAAATTGGCAATAGTGAAACCGAGGATGTAAAGAATCCCGAAAGTTCTCTAGAAGAGACCGTAGACATGACAAAGAAAGAAATTCAGGTACCTGATAATGAAGAGATCTCAATTAATCATGTCATGTCTGGGATAAAATGGAACCGAAAGCAAATCGACTTCGATGATAATTTTGCATGCAATGTAGCACTTGAGGTTATGGATGAAAATGAGGATCATGAACCAAAGTCTATCGTAGAGTGTACACTACGAAGTGATTGGCCAAAATGGAAAGAGGCAATAGACGCTGAATTAGAATCACTCTCAAAACGAGAAGTGTTTGGACCGGTAGTCCGTACTCCTAATGGTGTTAAACCAGTTGGACATAAATGGGTCTTTGTGCGGAAAAGGAATGAAAATGGTGAAGACATACTCCCCTGTGGTGGACGCAACTACTTTCCGGTTCTTGATTAGTCTGGCAATTAAGGAAGGACTTGATTTACGCCTGATGGACGTAGTCACAGCGTACCTGTATGGTCCCCTGGATAATGAAATTTATATGAAAGTCCCAGAAGGATTCAAACTGCCACCGGCAGGAAAATCTAGTTCTCGAGAACATTACTGTATAAAGTTGAATAAATCTCTTTATGGGCTGAAACAATCAGGGCGTATGTGGTATAATCGCCTGAGTGAATATTTAATAAGAGAAGGTTATAAGAATAACCCTATCAGCCCATGCATATTTATAAAGAGATTTGAGAAAGGATTTGTTATAATCGCAGTATATGTAGATGATTTGAATATCATTGGAACTTCTGGAGAAATTTCCCATACAGTGGAGTACTTGAAGAAAGAATTTGAGATGAAAGATCTTGGAAAGACGAGATTCTGTCTAGGATTACAGATAGAGCACCTAGAGCAAGGAATTCTTGTGCATCAAGCAACTTATACAGAAAAGGTGCTTAAAAGATTTTATATGGATCAAGCACATCCGTTGAGCAGCCCAATGGTTGTAAGGCCAGTTGATGTGGATAAAGACCCATTCGCCCCTAAGAAAGATAATGAGAAAATCCTTGGTCTAGAAGTACCATACTTAAGTGCTATTAGAGCATTGATGTATCTTGCTTGTCATACAAGACCTGATATATCTTTTGCAGTAAATTTACTGGCAAGGTTTAGCTCATGCCCAACTCGAAGGCACTTGAATGGGATTAGACATATACTTCGTTACCTCAATGGAACGAAAGACATGGGTTTATTCTTTTCTAACCAAGCCAAAGGAGATTTGATTGGTTTTGCAGATGCAGGATACTTATCTGATCCTCATAATGGTCGATCACAAACAGGATATATATTCTCATGTGGTGGTACTGCCATCTCTTGGCGATCTATGAAGCAAACCATTGCAGCCACTTCTTCTAACCATGCAGAGATTCTAGCTATCCATGAAGCCAGTCGCGAATGTGTATGGTTGCGGTCCGTCGTTCAGCATATAAAGAAAGATTGTGGTATATCCGAGGGAAAAGAAACTCCAACAATTATGTATGAAGACAATGCTGCATGCATCGCACAACTAAAAGAAGGATACATTAAAGGTGATAGAACAAAGCATATCCTACCAAAGTTCTTCTTCACACATGAGCTTCAGAAGAATGGGGATGTTAATGTTCTAAAGATTCGTTCAAGCGATAATCTGGCTGATTTATTCACCAAGGCTCTTCCAACTGCAACTTTCAAGAAATTAGTTCGTCTTCTTGGATTACGTCGTCTCAAGGATCTTGACGGATGCACTCATCAAGGGGAGTAAATGCGCGCTGCACTCTTTTTCCCTTAACCATGGTTTTTCCCACTGGGTTTTCCTGGTAAGGTTTTTAATGAGGCAGCATGTTTTGCGCATTTACAACTATTCGATTCTAATGGACATCCAAGGGGGAGTGTTATGAATGATTTAGTGGATGCCCATTATAGGCCCATTAGTCTATTCACCATATTTGTATCCCTATATATACCCTGTGGTTATCAATAGAATGAAAATAGATTTTACCCCTTCAATCTATTTCTTAACAAACATTTATTTTTAGTTGGATTTTTTATCTTTCTAATAGATCTATCTCCTAGTTGTACCTATTTGCTCTTTGTATAGTTATGTAGTGGCCCGTGAAAACATATGTTTTTGTGATAAGAGGTCCTCATGTCCAAATCTCTTATCACAACAAATTAAAATCTCGAGGAATATGACCTTAAGTTTCTCCGATTTTTGCTTTGTCCTGAAGTCTCGTAAAAAAGAAATTGATTGGGCCGGGAATATTAACGGGCCATCATATTCGCGAGCTTAACTTTGAAAACAATTTAACGATGTGAGTTGACCAAATTGGGATTATAGGGCTCAATATACAAAATTTCATTAGTTTTTTTTTTTTCTATGCTTTGCATAAAATAAGTATAGATGGTAATCTGGAGATAGAAAATGGTATAACTTGCTTCGGCATATGCAAGTCAAGTATAAATAACTTATTATGGCATTAGGGACACGTACCATACATTTAATTATTAGTTTTCTTGTCCTATATATTGTCACCAAAATGCTAATATTACATGTGATTGATTCGTTGCATAGCGACTACACTAGAAATTATGTAAAATATAATAACCTGATATTCAGTTTTGGAATAATTATAATGATACTTGTTTTGTGTGATTAAATATTGCCTTTGATTGCAAGCCATACCAAATAATTCATACGAAGAAATTTACTAGTAGGAGTCACGTCTCCCATACAATGATTATTGGAATAAACTTTAGTTTGAAAATCTTTGATGTTTTGATTCGTTTTGATAGGAATCACTTCCACATATCAAACAATAATTATACAATGGTTGTTATGTTCTTACAAAACCAATATTTTTTTTTTAATTTGAGTAGATTCGATTTCCTGACTGTCTAAATAACCCTTACGATTCTAAGTCGTAGAAGTCAAGATTCTTACAATAATTCCTATTGCAATCTTTTCTCAAGCAAATAACAAGTCTATGTACAAATTAAAACTACTAAAACATATAAAAGATATTCCATCATGGAAGCGACGAAGCTCACAAAGTAAAATCTACAAAATTTGATACTCACGAATCTCTATCTTTTATATGAATTATGAGATTAGGCTAGATTTTAGTAAACAATGCACAAGAGCAATATTTCTATGTAAAAGCTACTCAAATCCTCATCATTAAAAAAATGTTGTAAAACAAAGTTTAAATAATTTTTAACTACAAATTGTTGTTAAATTATATTTCATTAACATCTAATGGTATTAACGGCATATCGCATTGTATGCTAACACTTTAATTTTTAGATATATTTTAGTCTTGTTGGCAAAATTCTATATAATTTTTTGCTAATACAACTTGATTAAAATATACATTAGAGTCATCCCCCATTGGATATCAAAAATATCATTTAATCATTGTTCATACCGTAAGTAGAAGAAACTTGATGAGTTGGTGGGTCTTGGTTTGAGTACATGTCGACGAGAAAATAGAAAGAAACAAAAAAAAAAAAATATCAACAGGAAACTTTGGACCCAATCTAAATGATAGCCACCTAACGAAATATGTGAACCGCGTTACTTTCAAATAAACAATTACTTAACTGAAAATATTTTGAAGATAAGACTTTAGGGTCTTTGGGATAAGGTTTTTGAGGACTTTTTCAAGTTATTTCCGTTGTCGGCAAATGAAGATTTTTTTATAGCAACAACGGCTTTATTTTTTCTTTGGGTCCTTTTTGTCTTTGTGAGTGACCCAAACTTTATCGAATTAAATTCGCATAAAAAATTTATCTATAGATTTATTCTCTCGAATTAATGACCTGTCTAAGTGAAACCCACTGTTTTGTCCAGTGAATGTGTTAGGCTGTTAGCTATTTAATTCAGTTAGATGCCAAGAAAAACAATTATCTTTAGATCTATCTATCGTGGATTTTACCCAATCGACATAAAAAGGAAGGACCCGTATTGATGATGATACTAGCTAGCTACTGGTCATGCATGAAAAGATATGTATATAACACAAACAAAACAATAATTTTCTTTGCACACACAACAAATATAGAAAAAGAAAAAGCTTAGTTGTCTCAAAATTTTAAACTCCCATGGCAGAACAAAATTAAAGACGACTCCCCTCTCGTCACGTAGTCATAGTTATTGATTATTTGAACGAGATCGTTGTCAGTCACTTTAACTCTCTTATCTTTCAACTATGTCGTGGAAGTCTTAACGATCGAGTTTTTATCTGTTACTTCGAAACTGTATCTACGATTTTTTTTTGTTTTTTTTTGTTTTTTGTAGTCACCCTCTCTCGTATTTTATCGTGCACACGTACTAGACAAATTAATTACGTAGATGATACACACACATAAGCTGTGATGTTATGTGTTTAGAATAGAAAGCTCACATGCATAATCGTTCAATGTTTGGAGTAAAAATGAGAACAGAGAGGAATCTTACATTGGAGAAACATATATTAGAGGATATTCCACAAGTATTCAACAAAACCGAAGGAAGATGAAGATTTTTGTTTTTCTTGTTTCTGAATAGTTTTTTTTTTGTGTGGAATTGATAGATAGTCGAGAATTCTTTTTAAACATTTTATTTTCTGTCTTTTAGTCACACTCAACCCATATGGCCAAATCTAATAACAGATTTGACATATACTGTATGTTTATAATTGTTAAATAATGATATATGTTTTTTTTTGTCTTGTAAAACATTGAAGAATTTTTTCTTATTTCCAATTCAGCCAAATATGACATAAAAAGTTAAAAACACCTCACACTTACTAGCTATTACATATTTCTTCCCAATTTTTTCTTTTCATTTCTTCTAATTTTCTTTAGATCTTTTTTTTTGTTTCTTTAGATTTAAATATAGACATCTAAACTTGTTCATTTCTTTTATTTTAAAATTTCGATTGAAATTATATATACATTTCCATTGAAATTCCTAATAAAAAAATACGTTATATATGTAAAACGATTTGATTTCTTAGAAAAATATATAGTTTGATTTCTTCTTGAAAATGATGTTTTCATACAAAAAGATTGCCATGTGACCGATGTCACCCTATAACCTTTAAATTGTACAAACTAAATGTAAAACAAACTATTTTAGGATATGTAAAACATGTCACAGTAAGTGAGTAACACAGCGAGTAAGTAATAAGCGTTGATGGATGACAAAAAAAAGTAATAATAATAATAATAATAAGCGGTGATTTTATTTTTTACAAGTTAAAAATGTTTTCAAAACAAGACTACAAGTTGAAAAAAAAAACAAGACTACAAAATAGAAAGGAATAGAAACTTCAAAAGTACAAAAAGAGAAAAATTAATATTATCATATAAAGAAGAAAAAAAAAAGGAACAAATAGGGTAAAAGAGACGTCCCTGAAGTAGGGTTACACATAACAATCCACCTCCTTTGGTGTCTCTATCATCAACACCTGTCGGCCTTCTCACTTAAACACGCTCTTCACTCTCTTCTCACACCTCTCCTTCTCCCTCCATTTAATCTAATCACAGTTTTTGATTCCTCCATTACAACACAACACAAAGTCACAAACCCACAAATATTAAACAATTACTAGAAAATACCCTAGAAAATATCTCCTTTCCTTTTTTTCATTTTCATCAAGAAAAAGGACAAAAGAAAGAAAAAGCCTGTCCTCTCTCACCTGTTGAATTACTAGAAGAAGCAAGAACAACAACACCAAGATACTCACTTCCTCTCTCTTTCTCTAAAAACGGTTACTTTTTCCTTCTTTCTGTTCTAAGCATTTTCAAAAACTGCTACTTTAGAAAGGTTGAGAGGATTTAGAGAGAAGAAAAAAGAAACAGAGAGCTTCTTCATCTGGCAAAACCCAGATGGAATTTGGATCTTTTCTCGTGTCCTTAGGGACATCTGCTGTTATCTTCGTCGTTCTCATGCTTCTCTTCACATGGCTTTCTCGCAAATCCGGAAATGTTTCGATTTACTACCCGAATCGGATCATTAAAGGGTTGGAACCATGGGAAGGCACCTCCTTGACTCGCAACCCTTTTGCTTGGATGCGTGAAGCTTTCACTTCTTCTGAACAAGATATTGTCAACGTATCCGGTGTCGATACTGCCGTACACTTTGTCTTCTTGAGCACTGGTTCGATCTCTCTCTCTCTCCCTCTGGAAAACTTTAGTTTGTTCTTAGAGTGGTTCCTATTTAAGGGTTTGGTTGAATTCTTCTAATTTCTGTCGGTTTTGATTTGGGTTTGAGATCTTACCCAAGAAAGTTTCTATCTTTAGGGACAATTGGGGAATTTTTTTTCCAAAATGAAGCTTTTTTTTGTGTGTTTGTATTTTGCTGGCTCAGACGATTTTGTTATCTATGCTATGTTATGTATGTAAATGTTGACATTGGGGATTGAAATTAGAACCAGTAGAGACATAAATTTTGCCTCTTTTTAGCTCTGTTTTTTGCTTGAGCTTGAAAAGCTTTTCTTCTGGATATGTTCAGCTTAACGGTCACAAGAACATGACAAAATGTTTCTAATGTCTTGAAATTGGCTTTTTGTTTGACGCAGTTCTTGGGATATTTGCTTGTTCCGGTCTTCTTCTTTTACCGACTCTACTCCCTATAGCCGCAACAGACCACAATATAAAGATCCGTGTAAAGAACGGGACAGATACCACAAGCAAAGGAACTTTTAGCCAGCTTGATAATCTATCAATGGCTAACATCACAGTAAGTTAACACAACAAAAGACTCCATTATGCCTTTTTTATTCCATTTCAGATATCGTGGTTTTGATAAGCAAAAATGTGTGTCCTTTCAATTGGACAGAAAAAAAGTCCGAGGCTGTGGGCGTTCCTAGGAGCTGTTTACTGGGTATCTTTGGTCACATATTTCTTCTTGTGGAAAGCTTATAAGCATGTCTCTACATTGAGAGCTCAAGCTCTGATGTCTGCTGATGTAAAACCCGAGCAATTCGCTATTCTTGTTAGGGATATGCCTTCTCCACCAGATGGACAGACACAGAAAGAGTTCATTGATTCTTATTTCAGAGAAATTTACCCCGAGACGTTCTACAGATCGCTTGTCATGACAGAAAACAGCAAGGTATCTTCTTGTTCTGCACTAATAATTTTAATGCATCATATTGTTAATTTGTTTGAAATCTTATGCTCTTTGTTGATTTGTAGGTCAATAAGATATGGGAAAAATTGGAAGGTTACAAGAAGAAGCTTGCGCGTGCAGAAGCAATATCTGCAGCGACTAATAACCGACCTACAAATAAAACCGGCATGTGTGGGCTAGTTGGTAAAAAAGTAGACAGCATTGAGTATTACACTGAGCTTATCAACGAGTCTGTAGCCAAACTAGAAACAGAGCAGAAAGCAGTTCTTGCTGAGAAGCAGCAAACCGCAGCAGTAGTTTTCTTCACCACCCGGGTTGCTGCCGCATCAGCTGCCCAGTCTTTGCACTGCCAGATGGTCGATAAATGGACTGTGACCGAAGCTCCCGAGCCTCGCCAGCTCATATGGCAGAATCTCAATATCAAGCTCTTCAGTAGAATACTCCGGCAATACGTCATCTACTTCGTGGTTGCACTGACCATTCTGTTTTACATGGTCCCAATCGCGTTTGTCTCTGCAATCACCACTCTTAAGAATCTTCAGAAGATTATTCCGTTCATAAAGCCGGTTGTGGACATAGCCTTTATCAGAACCATTCTGGAGTCTTTCCTTCCTCAGATTGCGCTCATCGTTTTCTTGGCAATGTTGCCTAAGCTTCTCTTGTTTCTCTCCAAATCCGAGGGGATTCCGTCGCAGAGTCATGTTATCAGGGCTGCTTCGGGGAAGTACTTTTACTTTTCGGTCTTTAATGTCTTCCTCGGTGTTACCCTCGCAGGGACTTTGTTTAACACAGTGAAGGATATCGCGAAAAATCCTAAACTCGACATGGTCATTAACCTTTTGGCTACTAGCCTCCCTAAGAGTGCGACTTTCTTCTTGACCTACGTTGCTCTCAAGTGAGTTTTTGCTCCTCTTGACTTAAATAGTATATACATTGTTCGCTTGTTCTCTAAATCTTATGCTGTTAAATTTTTTAATTTCAGGTTTTTTATTGGTTATGGTCTTGAGCTGTCTCGGATCATACCTTTGATAATCTTTCATCTTAAAAAGAAGTATCTATGCAAAACCGAAGCAGAGGTGAAAGAAGCTTGGTACCCGGGAGACTTGAGCTATCAGACTAGGGTTCCAGGAGACATGCTCATCCTCACTATCACGTTCTGCTATTCTGTAATCGCTCCTCTTATCCTCGTATTCGGTATCACCTACTTCAGTTTAGGCTGGCTTGTCCTTAGGAATCAGGTCAGACTTTCTCCCTAATACTATACCCATAAAACCTTTGGTTTTAACAGGTTAAAAATGTGATCTTGAACGGTTTTATTTCGGGGTATGACAGGCGTTGAAAGTGTACGTTCCGTCGTACGAGAGCTATGGAAGAATGTGGCCGCATATTCACCAGCGTATACTAGCAGCTTTGTTTCTATTCCAAGTATTAATGTTTGGCTACTTAGGAGCCAAGACATTCTTCTACACGGCCCTCGTGATCCCTCTCATTATCACTTCTCTCATCTTCGGTTATGTTTGCCGCCAGAAGTTCTACGGAGCGTTCGAACACACAGCTCTCGAGGTGGCTTGCCGTGAGCTAAAGCAGAGTCCGGACCTCGACGAGATATTCAGAGCATACATTCCACATAGCTTGAGCACTCACAAAGCAGAAGAACACGAATTCAAAGGTGCAATGTCTCGTTATCAAGACTTCAATGCAATATCAGCCGCTTAAAATTTGAAACAGTCCCAAATTATGTCACAGATTTGTTTTGTTGGTTTTTTTAGAAGCTCTTTATTGTTATGTGTGTGAATTTTTTAGGGTTTGCTTAGGATTCTTCTTTGTATGTGTTCTTGGGTTGTTGTAACTTGTAACTTTGTTAGCTACTTTTAAACATCAACTTGATTTGTCAATCATTATCATTCTTCTACTTTCTATTATTTAAAAAAGGATCGAATCTGGTTGGTTCATAAGATCAACAAGACAAACATCAATTTAGCATTTGCTTTTGAAAATGTAGCAACTTCAATTTGGCCAATTTGTTTGTTGGTTTAGAAACTTATACATATCTGTAATTAAGGTTTAATATTTCTTATCTGTCACACTGACACACGTTCTGTCTTCTTTAGCTGTTGCAAACATGTATTTAATATAGCTTCAAACATATATACATTATTGTCACAACTTGATCTATGTTGATCGACTAGAACTGTTCTAATCGAAGTTCACAAAAAACAATAATTCAAGCAAACGAATGAATGAATGGAAACTGATTAATTTCTCATAAGTTATAAATCGGTTTTGGTCCGGTCGATAAGGGAGAGGGAATGTCTTCTGGCGCACGGACCGGCTTCACCCACCGGCCAGTCTGCTTGTTGAGGATCAGTCCCTTATGTGCAACTTGGTACCAACACTCAGGTATTCTTAGATGATCCAACAACATATCTGTGCTCTTGTTCACAGAAGCAACGTCTCTCCTCGCGTTAACCCTAAACCCTGATTTCTTGCTGTGGAAGCCATCCAAAACATGGAGATACACCTCGAGGTTATGAGACCTCCCTAAGTCCGAATCCTGTTTTACGTAAGGCGAACTAAATACATCCAGCTTAAGCTGTGTTCCAACGTGCCTGTAGACCCAATTGAACCTTGAAGTTATCGGGTTAAGTTTGTTTAGAACCTTGTTGAACACGATACCAGGAAGCTTAGGGACGATGTCTTGCTTGTTCACCACACGTAACACCTTGACACCTAAACTGTTAAGCCTTTCTTTGAATGCCAAGTTACCTACTCTTGGCGCACCAAACGAGAATACTGAAACGTTACCAGATAACTCTGGAACATCTCTAGCCGCCTCATAAGCATTCATAAGCGCCAACGCACCTCCAAGGCTATGGCCGGTCACGGTTAGGCTCACCTCTTCGCCTCTACCCTTAAAAAAATTCACTAGCCGCTTCACTTCCTTTATCGTCTGCTCAGATGCGCTCTCTTTATTGTACCGTGTGAGTTCGCTTTTTGAGGTATAGATACTAAAAAATCCACTTTGGACCTTGACCACGTTCTTTCCATGTTCTTCCTTGCAATCGAACGGCTCTTTACTCGTCCTAAGATCCATGACCCATTCCGTGGGAGTCACGGTTCCACGCCACGCCACAACAATGTCTCTCCGACCGATCCTCAACGACTCTCTGTCTCCACTCACAGCTACAAACCCCATCCAGTTCGAATCTTTGCTCCATGTTTCTCCCACAGATGAGCTCAAGAACCACTGAGGAACATCGACATGAGACATCGCGTAGATGAATTTGGTTACCTTGTAACCATGTTTGGTTAAACCAAGCTCTTCGAAGAGTTTGTTCCTGTTGTACCTAGAGCTTCCGCAGAACTCGGATAAAGGATCGAAATCAAGAGAATCGTAGACGGATTCAACAAATTCTCCATATTTGGTGACTTCTCTCCTCAGCCATGGATGCAGAGGATCGAGAAGATTCACCCAATTGTTGCTACCGTGAAGCTCACGCCACATTTTGGATATGTTCTCCCTTGGGGACGCAGCTGGAGTCATCAGATCACCACGGTCCAAGAAATCCGCGGCAGAGTATTTAGGAAGCTGAAGCAAAAACGCCAGAGATTTGGTCGAGTCGTTGGAGATTTTGCAGATCCTCCGGGCCACTTGAGACAGATCCTGTTCTTCCTTTCGTGATTTAATGTGTAGGAAGTGTTTCTTGTTTGCCAAGAAAGCAGGAAGATGAGACTTTACACGGATCTTGATAGACTTCCATGCCAGCTTTAGCTTCAGCTTCAACCTCCAGACCCGTTTTGTTCTTCTTCTTCTTAGCTTTCTCAATGGTGTTTTGACCAATGCGTTCTCCATTTTCTGAGTTTATCGGTAGGATAATATGTATTTCAGGTAATGATTATGATTAAAGTTGTGATGTGTTCGATGTGCTTAAGAAACGATATCTATGAGTTATTTATATATACACGAAGAATATAATCACACGCGCATATATGTTACTTCTGGGAAGATACTCACATGCGAAGAAGAAGAATAAATGGTTGACCCGGTCTAGCTACATTGTTCGGTTTAGTTTTATATGTGAGTAAGCGAAGTGGTTGGTTGTCGCTAATTGAATCAGAATCCCGGTTCAGGTAAACTAACCAAATCAATATCATAATCTAAATTTCCTCTGTTGAAAAGGTTTAATTAAAGTCAAAACACATCTCATTTTCTCAAAAATGATCTAGTTGGTCAAAGTAATAATAATACGCCATGGTGTTAGTTTTTTTTTTAATGATTTTTTCTTTGGCAGCTTAAGGACTAAACAATTACGGCTGCTGCAGCATAATATGATTACTTGTTAGGAATATAAATCAAATCTTAGAACTTAGAAGAGTCTACTGTGTCGGCTTTGTGTTAGGTCATATAACTTCAAAATTTTTCGTAATAAACGGGTCCACGTATATTCAATGAATATCAAGAAATAATTGTTATTGGCGTAGTGGAGGGAAAATTTAGAGAAAAGTGAGAAACAAACATACATATCTCATTTGTATAATAAATGTACGTAGTTTGACGTACGTTTCAGACCAACCGGGATGATAATGACTTGTTGATTCAATTTAAAATTCGGTGAGAATTTAATCTTTCCGAAAAAGATGAATCGTATATCAATTGTTATGATTATGCTAGCTTTTTAGAAGTTGAACCTGCTATATAATATATCATGTTGAGAATATAACTATATAATAAAGTTAGACGTAATCAATCTAATAAATTTAGCTTTTAAAAGTTGTATAGTTATTTTACATAAATTCTATTTAGATTACTTTGATTTGTCATCAATTATTCATTTTTTTGGCATACCTGTCACACTCATAGTGTCATTGGATGAACGATTCATTTTTAGGGTTTTTTTCTTTGTTTAGTTTAGAGTCTTTAGACATATAATTTGGAACTTGCATTTAAAATAACATGAGATGGAAGTGGACTTGAAGTACGGTTGAATAAGTTTGATGATTATTGTGGATAAGAATGTCAAGTTAATATTAATGTACCAGAAAGGAACGGATTGACCAAGTATATAGTTCATGTGTACGGTTGGTTTGAAAAACGTAATTCACAAAATTGACCAAACTCGAAAGTGTTCTTCACGGCAAGTTCCGCTGCATGTCAATGATAGTTTTGATAAGACATCTTTCCTATTCTCAGTCTTACCCTTCGTATCCTGTCACAATTACAAGAGTACTACTACTACTAAACCCTACAGTATACTACACTAGCCTTTCCTATGACCACTCTCATGTGTAGAGTGGTTGAGAATATTATAACAGGTCCATATGTATGATTCGATTGTTTCCAAATGTAATTTATGTTTTCTTTAAACCATACTCTCTTGAAGTCCACAAGATATGGTATTTTAAGTTCAAATGACGTTTTCTTTTAACCATACCACTTGAAGTCCACAAAAAAATGGTATTTTAAGTTCAAGTATTTGTGCTGAGGTTTAACGAGTAAAACTGGGCCGGCATGAAGCCCATATGAGAAAGGTTCTGAAGAAGATGATGAGACAGCCTTATCCAGAGTTAAAATCCGCCAATAGACACTCGACGAGTCAGCAAGGAGTAACCTAAACAGAATCCATTTCTGTGATCACCAAAGCCACACGATGATTCTTGGCTAAATCATTTTAAAGAACAAAACTGCGAAAATACAAGAAATCTGATAGTACAAGAAAAAATAAAAAGAGTTTTTAGATCCAACTAAGAAAAATGGCGAGCACTGTGATGACTACATTGCCACAGTTCAATGGTCTTCGTGCCACCAAGATCTCTGCAGCCCCTGTTCAAGGCCTGGTTAGTTTTCAACTTTTCTTGATTCAATATTAAGATAATGAAATGTGTGACTTGATGTTCTTTAATATCTTGGGGTCAATTATTTCTTGGAATTTGATATATTATAGACTAAAAAGTAACGAATTGGAAATCTAATATCACAACGCAAAAATAATTGGTTAAATATTGAAGTTTAATTATACGAAATATTTTTTTTTATAATTCTTCTAGGCTGTTCAGTCCATGAGACGCAAGGGAAATGGAGCTTTGGGTGCCAAGTGTGACTTCATTGGTTCATCAACGAATCTGGTAATTAAATTAAAGAGTTAAAAACAAAATTAAATTGACACTAATTATGGTTTAAGCAATGATTAAATTATAATTTGATTAGATCATGGTAACATCGACGACGCTGATGCTGTTCGCGGGGAGATTCGGACTAGCGCCATCAGCCAATAGGAAGGCAACAGCTGGACTTAGGCTAGAGGCACGTGACTCTGGTCTACAAACTGGTGACCCGGCCGGGTTCACGTTGGCCGACACATTGGCTTGTGGAACCGTTGGTCATATCATCGGCGTTGGAGTTGTCCTCGGCCTCAAGAACATCGGTGCTATTTAAATTTGTTTGAAGCTCTCTTTTTTATTTGAATATGTAAAATGTGTAGATTTTTATAACAATGTTCTCATGATGAACCGGAGGGAGGAGAATCTAATGGAAGTTGCAAGTCTTTATGTTTATAACGTTTTCGATCGCATTTCATGCTCTATAATTCTGATAGCTGTGTTTTTGTTAGGCTTGTTGATCCATGTTTAATTAGTTTGTCATTGATGATGGAGTCTGGAGATTAATTTCCAAAAAGTTTGATAATTTGATAGAGTATAAGTTATTAAAAGTCTTTTGATCTATTATTATGCTTAATTGTTTTCCTTTTGTTAGGCACAAAACCTGCATTATGTTGTAGTTGGAATTGATGTTAGTGTAACATAGTTGTTTCCATAAGAAACTTGCCAAAGAAAACATGCGTGCGTGGTAATACATACATTGTTATTGGATCTAAATTAAAACTAAAAGTCTAAAGTGCTTTTTATTCGCAGTTTCCATTTTGATCTTTAGTGTTTACAAAAAAAAATCTGCTCATATTGTTGAACTTGAATTAGTCGGACCTTTCCTGCGAAGTTATTCAAGTAATTGAAACAAATATCTAAAAACAAATTTGGAAAAGACTTCATTGTACTCGATCGATGTATGCGAGTGTAGTTTATCGAGTATGAATGAGTACTATTTCATAGTATTTTTAATTCAGGTATGTTAGTTAATATAGTGCATGTGCAATAACACTTGGAGTCAAACACGGATCTAGCGTCGAGAGGCGTTTCTATGATCTCATACGAGGACTTACAACTTTTGGCTAGTTAGTAAATAAATTTTGAAACTGAAGATAATATGAGAAGAACTCAGTTGAATTCGACAAATGTTACTATAGTTCTGTTTGTAATTTAATACAACTGGTTATTAAAAACTTAATGGGGAAAAAGACAAGATTAGTCTTGACTTTGGGGCATTGAAATCGAAAGCAGAGGCCTAAAAAGAGAAAGCCAAGATGAGAAATAAAAGATACACTTGTGTAAGTGTGTGTCGTTTACATATTAATTTCTCGGATCCTTCTCTGTTCTCTCATTCATTGCGTCATCATCTTCTGTTCGTGGACCATTTGGGTTGAAAAGAAATATATCACCTACCTTTGATGATCTTTTATTTCTCCACTGCTAGTCCAATGAGCCAACGAGCCAACGAGCCAACGAGCCAGTGATATGCATGCATATTGAGAGTTAAATGATTGTCTCTTGAATCCGAATGTTTTTTGTTTGAATTTTCTTACAAAAGTTTACGTACAGTTCTTTTGAATTTTTCGTGTGACCATATCCTGGAAACATTTGGACAGAGAGTTGAATTTTGCTGGTCAAAATTACTTGTGACCTAACATAGAGAAGTCGTGCTTTCATCTTTCTTTTTTTATTTTGGTACACTTGCTATTTTTTTTGTTATAGTTTTATTATCTTATGGATTAGGAAAAGTCTATATACTCTATTTGTTTCTTTAAGATTATTATGATTTCATGTGATAGTAAGTAAAGATTAAGAAAAATACTAATAATTGTTAAAAAGTTATTTGAACCAATATGTTCGTTGGATTTCGAATATATCACTTGTAGAATGAAAAAATATTTGTAAACTTGGACCATACATCAACAAAATTATTCTTATTACTTTACATCACATCTATATTTTTAGTGCATTTTGTTTGGGTTAGTCTTAGTCATATTAAATAACTATAATTTCTAATTAAATTTTAATAAACAACCATTACTTTATATATATATATATATATATATAATTTCAGAAATATACTAAAAATTGGATTAAATCATTATACATACAACAATCATCTAAAGGAATACAATCATTATTATTTAAAACATATTTTGTAAATCAGATAACAAACTTTAAAGTTATATTGCCTAATATAGATTTTTATTAGTTATTTGCCTAATTCATCTCATTTGTTTTCTTTTTTTTTTCCCTGTATAAGGAAATTTTTTTTAAAAAAATCAGAGAAAAGGTGGTGATTGTTTTACTTATGAAACTTTTTTGACTTTTTGGGGATTAATTCTCCAAATATGTATGGATCTCTCTCCTCTTCTTCATATAGTTGTAAGCAGTGACGCACCCATTTCCATCGTCTCTAAAAATCTCATCTCTCTTTCAGAACCTGCCAAAGAGAGCGTGCACCAGAGAGAGAGAGTCACATTTTCTCCGGCCAGATATGAGCTCTTGAAAGATTCTTCCGTTTACGTCTTCCTGCTTTTTATCCAAATCTCCGGCGGCGAGATTTCACTCTCGAGGTTTTTGTTTTTCTCTCCTTTTTTTTTTTGCTTTGTGTTTGATCGATACAGCGGCGAGAAGTTTCTAACGAATCGATTACGTGATTGCTTCTTAAGTACTGTTCATTGATATAAAGATGACTTTTGTAGATTTTGTTTATTGTCTTCTGGGGATAGAAACTTGCGAGTTATCTTCTTCTATTTGATGATTATTTTGTTTTTGTTTTCTCCTGAGTTTTATGAGAATCTATGCCTTTTTTACTGTTGACTTGTGGTTGGTGCTTGTCTCTGTTCTTCCTTTTTTTGGGATAAAAGTCTTATCTCCTCCACTTATTTGACATAAAGCTTTTTTCCCAACTTTTTTCTCAATAATAATAATTGGTTTCCATTGAGTTCATTACCACATATTAATTGATTTCTGTATTCTTTTTTTTTTGCAGATTGGAGGATTGTTAAGTTACTTGTGATGTGTAGTGTTTTGAGGGGATAAACTTCAAAAGCAGGGGATTTTGTGTTTTGTGTATTGAGGAAGAAGATGGGGTTTGAGCCTTTGGATTGGTATTGCAAGCCGGTGCCGAATGGTGTGTGGACAAAGACAGTGGATTATGCATTTGGTGCATACACGCCTTGTGCTATTGACTCTTTTGTGCTTGGCATCTCTCATCTGGTTCTGTTGATCTTGTGTCTTTATCGCTTATGGTTCATTTACAAGGATCACAAAGTTGTCAAGTTCTCCTTGAGGTCCAAATGGTATAACTATTTCCTGGCTCTTTTCGCTGCTTATGGTACTGCTGAGCCTTTGTTTAGATTGGTCATGAGGGTCTCAGTCTTGGATTTGGATGGTGCTGGCTTCCCTCCGTATGAGGTCTGTATAGTCACTTGCTTTTCCTGTTCCTATGCTTGGCTTTTTTCTGTTTTGCCTGAAAGATGCTGTTGTTTTGTGCTTTCTTTAACAGGCGTTCATGTTGGTCCTTGAGGCTTTTGCTTGGGGTTCTGCATTGGTTATGACTGTTGTGGAAACTAAAACATATATCCATGAACTCCGTTGGTATGTCAGATTTGCTGTCATTTACGCTCTTGTGGGAGACATGGTGTTGTTAAATCTTGTTCTCTCAGTCAAGGAGTACTATGACAGGTTGGTCAATTTGCACTCTATGTGGTTTATGGAAAGTCGTTGCCCTAGTCTGGCAGGATTAACTTATATGTTTCATGTTTTTTCTTCTGCAGTTTTAAACTGTACCTTTACATAAGCGAGGTGGCAGTTCAGGTTTGCACATTTAGACTCTTTTTTGCAAACTGCTCTTTAGCTGTGTCTAAATCAGACTATAGAGGATACACTTGTCTTTTGATAATGACGTTGAGGGTGGCTTTTGGATCCAGGTTGCATTTGGAATTCTCTTGTTTGTGTATTTCCCTAATTTGGATCCCCACCCTGGTTACACACCAGTGCGGACTGAAAATTCAGAGGATGACGAGTATGAAGAGCTTCCTGGAGGAGAAAATATATGTCCTGAGAGGCATGCGAATCTATTTGACAGTATGTCACTCTACATTTCCCATTCCCATCTTTTAAATTTGGTTATGTATATGCATCTATTTTATTGTGAGAATCACCACAGCATCTCTCATCACTTTTAAGCACTTACTATCTATCTAGGTTGGAATTTCTTCTGAGGTTAAATATTTCCCTGAATCTGTATATTTCTTATGGAGTGCGAATAGTTGGTATCTGGTCATTATTAGTGTTTTCACATAAACAGCGAGTTGTCTATAGTCTTTTCAGTTTCTTTTTACTTTTTCCATTCTCGATAGAAATGAACTTAGGAAACTAAGATGTGACTGTGAGACCCAAGTTTTTACTTAGTGATCATCACTTTGACTAAACCCCAACATCTTGTATTCTAGATTCTTCAACATTTGTTGAACTTTGACTATTATGTACCTTACCAATCTATTTTTACCCCTTAGGAATCTTCTTTTCATGGTTGAATCCGTTGATGACTTTGGGATCAAAACGGCCTCTCACGGAGAAGGATGTATGGCATCTGGACACTTGGGATAAAACTGAAACTCTCATGAGGAGGTTTTTTTTTTGATAAATAATAATTGTTATAATAATGTCTATGACTGGCATGTTGTGTGATAAAATTTCATCTCCTTTTTTTAGCTTCCAGATGTCCTGGGATAAGGAACTAGAAAAGCCCAAACCGTGGCTCTTGAGAGCACTGAATAGCAGCCTTGGGGGAAGGTAAGGAGAAACATCTTTGCAGTCATGTGCTCTTTAGAATATGATATGATTATTTGGGCTTTGTCAGTATATGTAATTTTAAAGGGAAGCATTTGGCCGTAATAGTTTGTGCATGAACAACTAGAAACTGATAAACCTCTTATGGCTGTGAGTTTAAGTATGTTTTAATGCATGTCGACTTGAATAATAAATGTGTTACTTTCCTGGTCGTAATATGCCAAATATTTCTCATCCTTATGAACTGTTTGTCTTATGGAAACCTGTTTATGCGTTTTGTAGATTTTGGTGGGGTGGGTTCTGGAAGGTACTTTTGTTTCTCTTTCTTGTGTTTTTAAACATTATTTCGCAACAGTCTTTTTCTTTGTCAATTTAATATAGTGATGGCTTTGAAGGTCCTATATGTCCTACATAATGTGTATTTTGACCTTTTAATCTACATTGTATTATAGATAGGGAATGACTGTTCACAATTCGTGGGGCCTCTTCTACTTAATGAGCTCCTAAAGGTTTGTTCCTTTGACATTTCTTTTTTTCCCAGTGTACATTGTGCTACAAAATGCTGTGTAATTGGGCCATTCACATGGATCGCTCAGATGGATACATATTTCTACTGGCTATAATTAGAGTTTAAACGCTCTTGGTAGATTCACATTCCTATCATCCTTTGGATATTACATTCTGACGATATCTCTTAATGTGGTCTTAATTTTTTTTGCAGTCAATGCAACTTAATGAACCAGCATGGATAGGTTACATCTACGCAATCTCAATCTTTGTTGGAGGGATATGAAACAAATCTCTTGTTTCTGTGGGCTCATTTCTCTTTTGCTAGTACTTCCCGGTAATATTGATCTTCAATAGATCCTACGAATTGTAGCACCAATTTTACTTTTTAAAGCTGGGTATAATCTCTGTCTGATCCGAGAGTTGGTAGTTTTTGTATTTTTTATATAATAATTTTGCATTTTTAAGGGGTTTTGTTTGGTAGTCAGGGTGAGACTTTGACAAAGAGACGTCTTAAGCGCATAATGTTGAATTTTGACAATTTCAGGTATTGGGGGTTCTATGTGAAGCTCAATATTTCCAAAATGTGATGCGTGTTGGTTACCGGCTAAGGTCTGCACTGGTAAGATGAAGTTTCACATCAATTATCTTTTGCTACTTCATTTTTTTTTTGTTGTTGCTATGCTTCTCACGTTTTCATTCAAAACTTCTACTGATTTTTCTGTTGAATACTATAACAGATGCTTTTAGATTGCTTATTTCCTGATGACTTCCTCCCTTAATAGATTGCTGCTGTGTTCCGAAAATCATTGAGGCTAACTAATGAGGGCCGTAAGAAGTTTCAAACAGGAAAAATAACAAACTTAATGACGACTGATGCTGAGTCGCTGCAGGTATATATCTTTGTTGCCTTTTCCCTCCTTAGCTTTGTCTGTTTTTTAATATTAATTTTTACGGCATAGTTGTATATCTACCTCAAAATATGAGTTTCATATGCAATTTACCAAGATAATCCTGTTCTTGTAAGTTGTGGAATGAATCTGAAAGCTAATTATAAGATCAAGGAATCTAAGACAATGCTTTTACCTAAGCTTTGGCTTGCAATTGAAGTGTTTACCTAGGTGATAGCTGTTCTTATTCCTAATTTTTCTCCTGTTTGTGACAGCAAATCTGCCAATCACTTCATACCATGTGGTCAGCACCATTTCGTATAATTGTAGCGCTGGTTCTCCTCTACCAACAATTGGGTGTTGCCTCGATCATCGGTGCATTGTTTCTAGTTCTTATGTTCCCTATACAGGTTCTTATATCTTTATAATTACTCATTATAATGGGTGCTTATTTCTTATTTGTTTCCCAATTATCTCTGCTTCTCTGCTCAGCACCTCAATTATTTTTCAGATCAATGACTATGATATATTTTTATTTTTGAACCAGACTGTTATTATAAGCAAAACACAGAAGTTAACAAAAGAAGGGTTGCAGCGTACTGACAAGAGAATAGGCCTAATGAATGAGGTTTTAGCCGCAATGGATACAGTGAAGTACGATAGTTTGGATCACTGGAACCTGATGTTTCTTTTTTTGCATATTTGGATGTTTGAGGCAATGTTTTAACTCACTAAACCAATATACTGTAGGTGTTATGCTTGGGAAAACAGTTTCCAGTCCAAGGTTCAAACTGTACGTGATGATGAATTATCTTGGTTCAGAAAAGCACAACTCCTGTCAGCGGTATGACTTTAGCGCAATGACTGTTATATTAATTACTTCTACAGATTGGATGCATAGTGTGAATATTTGTCTTGGTCATATACTTGGCGCTCTCCTAACAGTATGGTTGTATATAAAGACAAATCCAAACTGCTCGTCTAATTAACTTTGACTATTTGAGAATGGTATCCATCAAGGATCAAGATGTGTTTAGGGCATTTTCTCTACTTTTGTAGTTCAGCGAAACATTGTTTCAGTTGTTGCGGCCATGAGTAGCACCATTTGTTAACAGACATTGCATTAATGTATTTCAATTTTTTCCTTTCATAGTAAATTTCTGACTCATTTGTGGTCTTCTATTTGTTCTGCAGTTCAATATGTTCATACTAAACAGCATTCCTGTCTTCGTGACTGTTGTTTCATTTGGTGTCTTCTCATTGCTTGGAGGAGATCTGACACCTGCAAGAGCGTTTACGTCACTTTCTCTATTTTCTGTGCTTCGTTTTCCTTTATTTATGCTTCCGAACATTATAACTCAGGTGATTTTCTTAAAATATTTCTTGAATCATGTATTCATGTCCAGTATTCATAATGTGATATCATTGTCATAATATATTTTTGCAGTTGCTGACCAAGCTTTACTTTTGTAGATGGTAAATGCTAATGTATCCTTGAACCGTTTGGAGGAGGTACTATCGACGGAAGAGCGAGTTCTCTTACCAAATCCTCCCATTGAACCTGGACAGCCAGCTATCTCAATAAGAAATGGATACTTCTCCTGGGATTCAAAGGTCTTCTTTGTCTATTTATCCCATGTTCTTATGTCTTCTAGTTTCCGTTATTACATATTGTCATTGAAGTACAAAACGTGAGCTAGAAATATACATGTGCAGGCGGATAGGCCAACCTTGTCAAACATCAACTTGGACATACCTCTTGGTAGCCTAGTTGCGGTGGTTGGCAGTACAGGAGAAGGAAAAACCTCCCTGATATCTGCTATGCTCGGGGAACTTCCTGCAAGATCTGATGCTACAGTTGCTCTTAGAGGATCAGTCGCTTATGTTCCACAAGTTTCATGGATCTTTAACGCAACAGTAAGTTCATATATGCTGCTGTGTTTATAGTACGGTTCCCACTGTGAAAACGTCAAATTCTCCTCTTGGCATGATACGAATTTTGTATGGTATTATATGTGTTGTATATAATAATGTGTGATTTTGAGCTGATCATTGTAATCTACATTCCGTAGGTACGTGACAATATATTGTTTGGGGCTCCTTTTGACCAAGAGAAATATGAAAGGGTGATTGATGTGACAGCACTGACGCATGACCTTGAGTTACTTCCCGTAAGTTTCGTGGAGAATTCCTTTGCCATGTGCATCGAAATTTTCCTTAGGTGAAGCGAACCATGAAATTTGTTGGTGCGATGTAAATCGAAAAAAACTGAATTGCATCAGTTCCTTTGATAGCATGGCTTCTCTTTTCTAGTTCTCAGGTATCTAAGTTTATTTCCTATTCTTTCTCTTGATTGATAGGGTGGTGATCTCACGGAGATTGGAGAAAGGGGTGTTAACATCAGTGGGGGACAAAAGCAGAGGGTTTCTATGGCCAGGGCCGTTTACTCAAATTCCGATGTGTGCATCTTAGATGACCCATTGAGTGCCCTTGATGCCCATGTTGGTCAGCAGGTAAACTAGCCATGTGCTCTTTCAGATGCAACGATACTTTGTTATCTTTCAATCTTGCAGATCTTGAATTCTATTCCGTTATGTTCCAATCTGCATGTATATTCTTCGTGGTTGCCACAGATCTCTCCAATATAACTGCTTTTAAGCAACGGTTGTCACCTGATATTTGAAACTGGCTGTTATGTATAGGTTTTTGAAAAATGCATAAAAAGAGAACTAGGACAGAAAACGAGAGTACTTGTTACAAACCAGCTCCACTTCCTATCACAAGTGGATAAAATTCTTCTTGTCCATGAGGGAACAATAAAAGAGGAAGGAACATATGAAGAATTGTGCAATAGTGGCCCATTGTTCCAGAGGTTAATGGAAAATGCAGGGAAGGTTGAAGAATATTCAGAAGAAAATGGAGAAGCGGAAGCAGATCAAACGTCTGTAAAACCAGTTGAAAATGGAAACACTAATAATCTGCAGAAGGATGGAGGCGAGACAAAGAAATCCAAAGAAGGAAACTCTGTGCTTGTCAAGCGAGAAGAACGTGAAACTGGAGTTGTGAGTTGGAAAGTCCTGGAGAGGTAAGTTGGCCTTTCAACTTTTGCTCTTTCTTTTTGTGTTATTGGGGTACTCCTTTTCTGTTCTACCCATAGTGCAAATATCTGTAAATACGACGCATACTTTTTGTTTCAGCAATATGCCAATTTATCTGTGGTGTCTTTTTTCTGTAAAATGGACATACATTGTTTGACACCTCCTAGTCATGTTTCCTTGCTAAGCTTCGTATTTAAAGGTCATATTAATGAGTAGTGAGGTGTTCCAGGTACCAGAATGCACTTGGAGGTGCATGGGTAGTGATGATGCTCCTTATATGCTACGTCTTGACTCAAGTATTCCGGGTTTCAAGCAGTACTTGGTTGAGTGAGTGGACTGATGCAGGAACTCCAAAGACTCATGGACCCCTATTCTATAATATTGTCTATGCGCTTCTTTCTTTTGGGCAGGTATGAGTTGCATTTGGTAATTGTTTGAGTCGTTATCTTACAGACTCATGATCGCATAACAATATATTTACTGAACATTAAAGGCAGATCAGTTAAGAAAAAACACACCATGTTTCTTCTCCGCCAAAGTATTGGGAAAACAAAATGGAGAAGAAAGGGTTACAGAGATCTTTGTGCTAAGATTGTCTCTTCTTGTTTTTTTCAGGTCTCTGTGACATTGATCAATTCATATTGGTTGATTATGTCCAGCCTATATGCAGCTAAAAAGATGCATGATGCTATGCTTGGTTCCATTTTAAGGGCTCCAATGGTCTTCTTTCAAACTAATCCATTAGGACGGATAATCAATCGATTTGCAAAAGATATGGGTGATATTGATCGAACTGTGGCAGTCTTTGTAAACATGTTTATGGGTTCAATCGCACAGCTTCTTTCAACTGTTATCTTGATTGGCATTGTCAGTACTCTGTCCTTGTGGGCCATCATGCCACTGTTGATCGTGTTCTATGGAGCTTATCTGTATTACCAGGTAACATACCTTTTAGACTCTTTCTCAATTCATAAATATTTAGGAGAATACAGATTGAGACATCAAAAACTGAGACCAAAAGGAACACTGATAGTGTTTAGTCTTCTATTATACTCTGCATTTTTCACATTAGACTTAGAGTTTTCATGATTATTAAAGTTTTCCCGTCTTTGGTACATCAGTCCTCTAATCTTGTCAGCAAAAAATATCCAATATCTGTTGTGTGGTAACCTGTTTTTTCCTTATTGTAGAACACATCTCGTGAAATTAAACGTATGGATTCCACTACAAGATCGCCAGTTTATGCTCAATTTGGAGAGGCATTGAATGGACTCTCTAGTATCCGTGCTTATAAAGCATATGATAGGATGGCTGAAATTAATGGAAGGTCAATGGATAATAACATCAGATTCACACTTGTAAACATGGCTGCAAATCGGTGGCTGGGAATCCGTTTGGAAGTTTTGGGAGGTCTCATGGTTTGGTTGACTGCGTCATTAGCTGTCATGCAGAATGGAAGGGCAGAGAACCAACAAGCATTTGCATCTACGATGGGTTTACTTCTCAGTTATGCTCTAAGTATCACCAGCTCCTTAACAGCTGTACTGAGACTTGCCAGTCTAGCTGAGAATAGTTTAAACTCGGTTGAGCGTGTTGGAAATTATATTGAGATACCATCAGAGGCTCCATTGGTCATTGAAAACAATCGGCCACCTCCCGGATGGCCATCATCTGGATCCATAAAATTTGAGGATGTTGTTCTTCGTTACCGCCCTGAGTTACCTCCTGTTCTTCATGGGGTTTCATTCTTGATTTCTCCAATGGATAAGGTGGGAATTGTTGGAAGGACAGGCGCTGGGAAATCAAGCCTCTTGAATGCCTTATTCCGGATTGTGGAGCTGGAAAAAGGAAGGATCTTGATCGATGAATGTGACATTGGCAGATTTGGACTGATGGACCTACGTAAAGTGCTCGGAATTATACCACAAGCGCCAGTTCTTTTCTCAGGTACGTCTCCCATTGCGTCTGGTATTTCTTATTTAAAAAATTTCTGCTTCTTATGTTTAATCTTTCTTAAAAGTCAAAATAATACCGATAATATCATTTTTTTATAGGTACTGTGAGATTCAATCTTGACCCATTTAGTGAACACAATGATGCCGATCTTTGGGAATCGCTTGAGAGGGCACACTTGAAAGATACTATCCGCAGAAATCCTCTTGGTCTTGATGCTGAGGTACTTCAGTTAAACATTTTCTCTTTAGAAAGTCTCTTGTGTTCAGTAATAACTCGGTATGTTTGATCAGGTATCTGAGGCAGGAGAGAATTTCAGTGTTGGACAGAGACAGTTGTTAAGTCTTGCACGTGCATTGTTACGAAGATCTAAGATACTTGTTCTTGATGAAGCAACTGCTGCTGTTGACGTTAGAACTGATGTACTCATCCAAAAGACAATCCGAGAAGAATTTAAGTCATGCACGATGTTAATCATCGCTCATCGTCTCAATACCATCATCGACTGTGACAAAGTTCTCGTCCTTGATTCTGGAAAAGTATGCACACTTCATCTTCCTACACTATTTGCATTAATCAAACTCACTTTTGAGATCTGGCTTCTGCATAATGTCTTGAACTAATATACATGTAAACGCCTCAGGTTCAGGAATTCAGTACACCCGAAAATCTTCTTTCAAACGGAGAAAGTTCTTTCTCGAAGATGGTTCAAAGTACAGGAACTGCCAACGCTGAGTACTTACGTAGTATAGTACTTGAGAACAAACGTACAAGAGATGAATCATCACAACCTTTAGAAGGTCAGAAGAAATGGCAAGCTTCTTCGCGTTGGGCTGCAGCTGCTCAGTTTGCTTTGGCTGTGAGCCTCACTTCATCTCACAACGACCTTCAAAGCCTTGAAATAGAAGACGATAACAGTATTTTGAAGAGAACAAAAGACGCCGTCGTCACTCTACGCAGTGTTCTTGAAGGGAAGCATGATAAAGAGATTGACGAATCTCTTAACCAAAATGACATCTCTAGAGAGCGGTGGTGGCCATCTCTTTACAAAATGGTCGAAGGTAAACGTTGTTCTCAAGATTCTGCTGATACGAAATGTCGAAGTTTCTTGGTCTAATAATAATGTGTAATATACTTTCAGGGCTTGCGGTGATGAGCAGATTGGCGAAGAACCGAATGCAACACCCAGATTACAATTTAGAAGGGAAATCCTTTGACTGGGACAACGTCGAGATGTAAACGACGAACAGCTTACATTACTTGACCTAAAAGTCCCATTTTGATGAACATTTTACTTGTGTTGCTTTGGATACACGGAACAAAATGCCCATTTTATTGTGGTGTAACTATAGTAAAGGCTACGCTTCTTTGGGAAAGAAGAGTGTTTGGTTACCCGAGGATTGGATGATACAGACACAACTGGAACGCATTTGAGTAAAACAAAAAACATGGTTTGAACTTTGAACTCGTGGACAACCATTTGACAGAGTTTCTCAATTCAGGACCATGTTTTGTCATTGACATTTTCTACAAAAGTTAGATATAAATCCATCAATAAGAGTATAGAATTTGAAACAATTGTGCAAGAAAAAACAAAATGGATATTTTGTAAAGAAGAAAGTATTATCCCCGCGCATGGGATACAAACCTAATTGACTACATATACATAAAGCCAAATACAAAGATGTTGATTGGGATGTGTCACGTAAGCCATGACCGATGGTACTTTGTTTTTTTTATAACAAACAACAAATCCAATGCTTATGAAGTTATGAATAAAACGAACATATTATCATTTTCTTGCTTCTTAAAAATAATTTGTCAATGGTAGGCTCGTAGCCAAATTGTAAAAAAAGCTTAGTTAATTGCATTTTACATTAATGTTTGATGATTAATTTTCGTCACTGTACCTAATCACTTATTTCTGACAAACGTCAATGGCGATTAATATAAAATAAATGTTTTTATTTTAATAAATCAAATCACACACGTGAATACATATGTCATATGTGGAGATCGGAATTCGCGATTCTTATCATCTTCTAAGAGAATCTTTTCACTTTGTTTGAGCGTGTTTGGCTTTTCTTTGGTTAATGTATGATCAACCCAACCCAACAGTGACTGGTTCGTCGTTACGCTGCTTTCCAGAGCTTCTCGAGTTGGCTTTCTCCTACCCAAAAGTCTCACCTATATATATTTTGCTCAGGAATTATGAGATTACTTTCAAAGCTCCAAGTTTTGGGTCTTATTGGAACAATCACGAAGCCAAAGTGTAATTCTTTTTTCTTCCTCCTAATTCATCTCTCTGTATTACCAGCGTTCAAGTTGATTTGGGTCTTTTAAGAACACTAAAAGCTACAGTTTTATGGTACTGCTGCTTATGGACTTTCGTAAAGGTTTTAGCTTTTTAGAACTGAGTTTGATGCTCTTGGAACCTTAAAAAAACTCACTTATGGCTTATAAATAATGATACCTTTGTTATTCTACTGGTCCATTTTTGCTTGTAAATTATCAATGACAGTTGCGGAGTTTATGCTTTTGTGCTGATGATAGTTGCCTTGGTTTAAAGGTTTTAAATTTAGGCATGAAACTGTGTGAGTGTGTTGTATTAGTCTTTTTGTATAGTATTAAGAAAATGCCTTTTTGTTTTCTTTCAGTTTGGGTATTCAAGGTTTGATTGCAAAAGATGGGTTTTGAAGCCTTGAATTGGTACTGCAAGCCAGTTGCAGATGGATTTTGGGAAAGAGCGGTGGATGGTGCCTTTGGAGCTTACACGCCCTGTGCGATTGACTCATTAGTGATGCTTGTTTCTCACTTTGTGCTTCTGGGTTTGTGTTTCTACCGGATATGGATCATTTTCCACAATACCAAAGCTCAGATATATGTTTTGAGGAAGAAATACTATAATTGTGTGCTTGGAATTTTGGCATGTTACTGTCTTGTTGAGCCTATGCTGAAATTGGTCATGGGGATTTCACTTTTTGAAATGGATGAAGAGACTGAATTTCCTCCCTTTGAGGTGAATTTAAAAGAGTAACTCTGATTCTTAATCATATGCCCTTCTTGTTAAAATGAAAGTTCAAGATCAGAAATAAAATAAGATTCTGGTGTTTTTCAATGGCAGGTTGCATCTTTAATGGTAGAGGCATTCGCTTGGCTCTCCATGCTTGTTTTGGTTGGGCTGGAAACTAAACAATATGTCAAAGAGTTCCGATGGTACGTGAGATTCGGTGTTGTTTATGTTTTAGTTGCTGATGCTGTGCTGCTGGACCTCGTGTTGCCTCTCAAGAACTCAGTCGATAGGTTTGTTATTGTGGATTTCATATAACTGAACTCAATTTGGTTATTGGACATTTAAATTTCAAAAATTTATTTGTATATTCTAACATATTCTTGTAAGTGTGGAAAGATTTGGGGCATTGGTGAATTTAATATACTTCCTCTATTTTCTATTGCAGAACTGCCTTATATCTCTGTATCAGTTCGAGATGCTCCCAGGTTTGTTACAACAACTTCCTTATGTATAAGTTTGCAATTTATTGTTCTTCAGAATCCCATCCAAAATCTTCAAACTTACAGAAATATCTGTACAGTGGATGATGTAACCTGCATTATAGATAGCTAGCTATTAGAAGAGGCTAGCCATGTGCACAATCAAATTCTTGGCCTTACTAATTGTGTTTTCATTTGCCTTATATTGCAGGCTCTATTTGGAATTCTTATTCTGTTTTACATTCCTGATCTTGATTCCTATCCGGGGTACCATATTCTAAACGATGAATTATTGGACAATACTGAATATGATGCACTTCCTGGGGGAGAGAACATATGTCCTGAGCGACATGCCAGCATATTTTCCAGTAGGTATCCCCGGAACTGATAAATAAAATTTAGTTAATGCTCAGTCTATTGGAAAATGACACTTGTTTGGCAATATATATGATAGCCATGGTTTCTTTTTAATTTACTGATTTGGGTTTCTTGTCTTAGGAATATACTTTGGTTGGATCACGCCGCTTATGCAGTTAGGCTACAGAAAGCCTATAACTGAGAAGGATGTTTGGCAATTAGACAAATGGGACCAAACAGAAACTCTGATCAAAAGGTACAGAAATGTTGCTGCTTGGCTTCTGCCTTCTGGTAGAAGATTTCGTTTAGAATAAAAAACATTCTTATTCACTGGATGAGTGCTTTGGCAGATTCCAAAGGTGCTGGACTGAAGAATCTCGGAGACCTAAGCCATGGCTTCTTCGGGTACTAAATAGTAGCCTTGGTGGAAGGTAAAATATGATGATTTTTCTAGCCATGGCAACCATGTAGTTTTCCTTAAAGCCACACATTATAGACACTGGCATTAATTTTCTCTTTTCTGTCTTTGTAGGTTCTGGTTGGGTGGTATTTTCAAGGTAACAAACTTGGGGTTTAGTTTTCGTTCTTTTTGAATGATGGTTGCTTAAACTCATGATCTTGCCTCTCGGCTGGTTAAAATTGATCCCAAAAAAGCTTTTGTTGTTATTTTCCAGTGCATCAGGTTTGACCTGCATCCACATTAATGTTCAGTTCTGTATATCAACTCTCAAGCAATTTATACATCATGTTTTCGCGTCTTGTAGATTGGAAATGATCTTTCTCAATTTGTTGGACCGGTTATACTGAGCCATCTATTGCGGGTAAGGTCTCTTTGTAACAAATATTGCATAGTTGTTTTTGCCCCCTGAGTTATGTTCAACATGCACTCAACGATCATTACTCATTGTTTTTTGAGGTTTTAAATATATAAAACCGAGAAAACAACGCAGTGACTTATAGTTCTCATACAGGAGTGATGAGCTCTATTTAACCGGCTGCTTGTACTCAGCAGATCTCCTTAATTCTTATCTCCCATTTGTAACAACTTGTCCCGTGTTACTTTGGTTTATTGAGTCTAAACCTAACTTAAACAAATCTTTAATCATTTTTTTTAGTCAATGCAAGAAGGTGATCCAGCTTGGGTTGGCTATGTCTACGCCTTCATAATATTCATTGGGGTGGTATGTATCACAAAATTCGTCTCTGATCTCTAAAATTCTAGTGGTTCATTTACTTTTTCTCCAAACTGTCATGTTGTTTAATTTTGTTTCAGACACTTGGAGTGCTTTGTGAAGCCCAGTATTATCAAAATGTGTGGCGGGTGGGATTTCGGTTGAGATCAACTCTGGTAAAAAAAATTTGAAACGTACATATCTCTCCAACTGGTATGATCGCTTTAGTCATATTTAGTCTCCAACTAATTATGCTAAATACTTTGTAGGTTGCAGCTATATTCCACAAATCTCTAAGACTAACTCATGAAGCTCGCAAGAATTTTGCATCAGGGAAGGTCACAAACATGATAACTACAGATGCTAATGCACTTCAGGTATAACTAGGTTCAGTGAAACGTTCCGTCTAACTTTCTCAGTTTGATCCATACTACTTTTTCACGATGATGGATTTATAACTGCTAACATAGTCTCCTGATTTTTCCAGCAAATATCGCAACAGCTACACGGCTTATGGTCTGCTCCCTTTCGCATCATTGTGTCTATGATACTTCTCTATCAACAACTAGGAGTTGCTTCACTTTTCGGTTCGTTGATTCTTTTTCTCTTAATTCCTCTCCAGGTATTTTAGCTTCATTCTGTTGTTAAATCTATTTTAAAATTGTACAAGTTTTTTGGTAAATGCATATGTTCATATACAAGTCCACCTATTCTATTTCTTGATAACCAGACTCTGATTATAAGCAAAATGAGGAAACTGACTAAAGAAGGACTCCAGTGGACTGACAAAAGAGTCGGTATCACGAATGAGATTTTGTCATCCATGGATACTGTAAAGTATGATTGATAATCTCTATATATTATGTTTCAGCGTTTTGAATGGTAAATTATCAAACTAGTTATTCTACTATTTTCCCTTGGAAATTTTCCAACTTTGTTAGATGCTATGCATGGGAGAAGAGCTTTGAGTCTCGGATTAAAGAAATTAGAAATGAAGAGCTCTCATGGTTTCGTAAAGCGCAGTTACTATCAGCTGTATGACTCCTTATCTTTGATTTAACACTTCCGTATATGACTTACATATAGGGATATGTTCTCTACTTTTAACAACTAATCAATCCCCTAACGTTTTTTTCCTTTTTCTCTGGCAGTTTAATAGTTTTATACTGAACAGCATCCCAGTAGTTGTGACCGTGGTTTCATTTGGGGTTTTTGTTTTGCTTGGAGGGGATTTGACACCAGCAAGGGCATTCACATCTCTTTCTCTGTTTGCAGTTCTAAGATTTCCTCTCAACATGCTACCAAATCTACTAAGTCAGGTTATTTTAACAGTCATACCCTCCTCAGCTGTTTTATATAACTCAGTTATATTTTAACTTTATTAATTTACTAATTTGTATTTGATCCATCCTTCATGTGCCAATGGATTTACTCTCCATATTTAATTATCTTTGCTACTTCTCTTCTTAGGTTGTCAACGCAAATGTTTCACTTCAACGCATTGAGGAACTACTTTTAAGTGAAGAGAGAATTCTAGCACAAAACCCACCACTTCAACAAGGAGCTCCAGCCATTTCAATTAAGAATGGATATTTTTCATGGGATTCAAAGGTGAATCCTCAAAACACTCCCTCTTGATTTAAAGTATGTTGCGATGCAATATTAGCTTTGCAATGCATAGTACTATACATGACATTCTGATTACGGTGTTTGCTCGAATATTCAGACAACCAAGCCCACATTAGCTGATATCAATTTGGAGATACCGGTGGGGAGCTTGGTAGCCATTGTCGGTGGAACTGGAGAAGGTAAGACATCACTTATTTCGGCAATGCTGGGGGAGTTATCTCATGCTGAAACCTCAAGCGTTGTTATTAGAGGCTCCGTAGCCTATGTTCCTCAAGTTTCATGGATCTTTAATGCCACTGTGAGTCCCCTTTACTTCTCACTATAATAACTTTCAGTACCTTATTTTCATTTGGTTAGTTACTTCAGCAAGAGTGTCCCAACTCCCAATGCAAGTGTCTATGTATTGCAGGTGCGTGAAAACATTTTATTTGGGTCAGATTTTGATTTTGAAAGATATAAGAGGGCTATTGATGCGACTGCTTTACAACACGATCTTGATTTGCTTCCAGTTAAGTCGAATTAAAGGCTTAAACAATCCAATAATATTTCACTTGATATGACATAACTTAGTAACTTCCTGAATTTCATTTATCCAGGGCCGTGATTATACTGAAATTGGAGAACGTGGGGTGAATATTAGTGGAGGGCAGAAGCAGAGAGTGTCAATGGCTAGGGCAGTCTACTCAAATTCAGATGTTTACATTTTCGATGATCCCTTGAGTGCTTTAGATGCTAATGTTACTCACCAGGTATTCTTATGGTTGATCCATCACATAAATGATAATCTCTTCAGGCGAACATAAATTGTATTGATAATTATGAGAAACACACCTTTAAGGTGCATCTAAAACGAGCTTCAATGAATCAATAAACAGGTCTTTGATAGCTGTATGAAGAATGAGCTGAAGGGGAAAACGAGGGTGCTTGTCACAAATCAGCTACATTTTCTTCCTTTAATGGATAGAATAATTTTAGTCTCGGAAGGAATGATTAAAGAGGAGGGAACATTTGCAGAGCTGTCAAAAAGTGGGAGTTTGTTCCAGAAACTAATGGAGAATGCTGGAAAAATGGATGCCCAAGAGGTCAATACAAATGACGAGGACATTTTGAAGCCGGCTCGTACTGTCACGATTGACGTGAGTGAAAGAAATCAGGGCAGTGCCAAGCAAGGGAAACGGAGAAGATCCGTGCTTGTAAAGCAAGAAGAGCGGGAAACTGGCATCATTAGTTGGAATGTTCTGATGAGGTACTTAGCTCAACATTTAATGGTTTATCTGAAACGAAAAATAAAACATTTCTCTACATTTTAATACAAACATATGGCTATAACATGCTTTCTAATTTTCAGGTACAAAGAAGCAGTTGGCGGCTTATGGGTAGTTATGATTCTATTGGCATGTTATTTAACAACTGAAGTTCTCCGAGTTTCGAGTAGCACATGGTTAAGTATTTGGACTGATCAAAGCACATCAAAGAGTTATAGTCCCGGTTTCTACATTGTTGTATATGCTCTTCTCGGATTTGGTCAGGTTTGTTTCGTTAAAAGACTAAGATTCTGTAGTTTTGACAAATTATATGAAGTTGACGACTTTTATGATCATTGTTTAGGTGGCTGTCACGTTTACCAACTCCTTTTGGCTGATCACATCAAGTTTACATGCTGCCAAAAGACTCCATGACGCGATGCTGAGTTCTATTCTTCGAGCTCCTATGCTCTTCTTTCACACTAATCCAACTGGACGTGTAATAAACAGATTTTCTAAGGATATTGGTGATATAGATAGAAACGTTGCCAACCTTATGAATATGTTCATGAACCAGTTGTGGCAACTTCTCTCGACATTTGCTCTTATAGGTATTGTCAGTACAATTTCATTGTGGGCAATAATGCCACTCCTAATACTGTTCTATGCAGCATATCTCTATTATCAGGTAACTTTCTTCATCAAGTCGATGTTTACTTTTCCTTTTTATTATTATCAGCATATCTATAGTTTTTGTTCTATACATGACTATTTTTACTTGTAGAGCGTAACATACATGGAGAATCGCTGTTAAACCATTTGATCCTCTTGGAATTAACATCATTTTTGTGATTTGTAGAGCACATCTCGCGAAGTTAGACGTTTGGATTCCATTACCAGATCACCTATTTATGCTCAGTTTGGAGAAGCTTTGAATGGTTTGTCAAGCATCCGAGCCTATAAAGCCTATGACCGGATGGCGAAGATTAATGGAATATCCATGGACAACAACATAAGGTTCACTCTTGCAAATACGAGCTCAAATCGTTGGCTCACTATAAGATTGGAGACTCTTGGTGGTATCATGATTTGGTTAACTGCAACCTTTGCGGTTCTGCAAAATGGGAATGCAAAGAACGAAGCTGCTTTTGCATCTACGATGGGTCTTCTTTTAAGTTACACTCTGAATATCACTACTCTGTTAAGTGGTGTTCTAAGGCAAGCTAGCAGAGCAGAAAACAGCTTTAATTCTGTTGAGCGTGTCGGTAACTACATTGATCTTCCTTCTGAGGCTTCAGAAATAATCGAGAACAATCGTCCCGTATCTGGCTGGCCATCAAGAGGATCCATCAAGTTTGAAGACGTTCACCTGCGTTATAGACCCGGGCTTCCTCCAGTATTGCATGGACTGTCCTTTTGTGTTTCTACAGGTGTGAAAGTAGGAGTAGTAGGAAGAACTGGTGCAGGAAAGTCTTCCATGCTGAATGCATTATTTCGGATCGTGGAAGTAGAAAAGGGCAGAATTATGATTGATGATAATGATGTGGCTAAGTTCGGACTGACAGATTTACGCAGGGTCCTAAGTATCATACCACAATCACCAGTTCTTTTCTCAGGTTCGTAATTAATTTAAGACAACACTGTCAGTATATTCATACATTCTGTTATTCATATGAGAATCATTTCGTCCTTTTAGGGACGGTGAGATTCAATATCGATCCATTTAGTGAGCACAATGATGCTGACCTCTGGGAGGCTCTACAAAGGGCCCATATTAAAGATGTCATCACCAGGAATCCTTTTGGCCTAGATGCAGAGGTGTAGTTTAATCAAGAGTTTTTTTTAACAAGTATTCTTTGTTTTGTCATGATTGAGATGATTAATCAAACTCTTACACTGTGAAGGTCTCTGAGGGAGGTGAGAATTTCAGCGTGGGGCAAAGGCAACTACTAAGTCTAGCACGTGCACTGCTAAGAAAATCTAAGATTCTTGTTCTCGATGAAGCAACTGCATCTGTTGATGTCAGAACAGATTCTCTGATACAGAGGACCATCCGCGAGGAATTTAAGTCTTGCACAATGCTAGTTATTGCTCACAGACTGAATACCATCGTCGACTGTGACAAAATCCTTGTGCTTAGTTCTGGTCAGGTAATGCCAGGATTACTATTCATGGAACTAAGTTATATCTTCTCGTCAGAAATGGAGTCTTGTGTGACTAACACAAAACTATGGGAAATGTATACATATATCTTTTATAGGTTTTGGAGTATGATAGTCCACAAGAATTGCTATCAAGAGATACAAGTGCCTTCTTCAGGATGGTTCATAGCACCGGACCAGCAAATGCTCAATACCTTTGCAACTTGGTCTTTGAAAGGAGAGCGACTGGAAAGTGTCTGGGTGGATAAAAATGGTCTACCAGCCTTCCAAAATGAGTATATGAGATCGGTTTGTGACAAGCGACAATGCAAGTTGAAATAGTGTTATACTGAACAATTGAAGGTAAACCAAAAGATGTGCTGCCATGAACAATACACCTTTTAACACTCTTGTGTACAATATGATCTTCACAGATGCTGACATTTCGAAATGTTCTTTTGTTCTTTAGGGTTTCGCTAAATGGTGAAGTAAGAAGCGAAGGCTGAAGATTGAGGACATTCAAGAAATCTTTTAGAAGCTTATAATCCCTTGTCCCAATTGTAGTATGATAGCATTATGATGCACAAGAAGCTTCTGATGAAGTATCATTCCATGTGTTCATATGTATGTACAAAAAGACTAGATAAAACTGTGTTCTTGATGATAAAACTGAAGGTGAACCGAATTATCGGCAGTCACTCATGAACAAAAATAAGCGTTATAGCACTTTTGTATACGAGTACATTTTACTGATTCTTTCAAATGTTATTTTGTTCTTAACTGATCCTTTTTTCTGGTTTGTAGAATAGCGTAATAACTGACAACCATAGAAGAGTACCAAGTATCATCACTTCATCTATCACTAATACCACTAAACTGTCTTAAGAGTACATACAACTGTTAAATATATATGGGAGGCATGACCAACAACAATCCGTTGTAGTCTAGCTGGTCAGGATACTCGGCTCTCACCCGAGAGACCCGGGTTCGAGTCACGGCATCGGAGATTTTTTTCCTTTCTAGCCATGATTTATTATCCACGTGTCATGATTGAGTTTTTAGTTTTCTTACCTTGTTGCCTAAATCGCTAAGTATACAATAAAATCAAAAAGCTTGACGTAAAAAGCGTGACGGTTGCGAAAGCCGAGGCGTGTGGTGAGTTTGTTTCCCATGTGGCTCGTAAGGCTCTCTCTTCACGCCTCCTTTGTCTAAAAGGCAAATGCAAATTACGCGACATCTATTAATGATTTTGTTCGGACTTGTATATTACTTATGTCTCTTCTTCTTTTTTTCACCTTTTTGTTTGTAAAAGTGGAATGTGAGGTAAACTTATCATGTATACTAAACTTATCATGTATACACTAGTTTACTTTTACATACACAATAGAGTGAACATGTAATAATAATACCTTCGCATTTTAGATAATTAGACACCCTCAGAATGAAAATCTCGATTCCACTTCCTTGTCTAAATATAAGTTTTGTTCCCCCATGTTAGACTTGGCTTTTCTAAAACAATGACCTTTTTTGTTTTAGTACAATAATATAGAGATAGTATTAGTATATTTTCTCTTTTTTTCTAGACAAAGAATTTGAAACAAAAATTGGGGTTGACTTGTGGGTGTAAAGCATAAAGGCAGAAATTTAAACGCATTTAAAAGCAAAGGAGCTTTTGTGTGTGGACAAGGAGCATAGAAAATGTAAAAATAGAAATTATTATAAAGAGCATTTAAAATTCAAGATTTCAAGAATCCTAAGCAACGCTACTAGTAAGAATAAGGTACACACTTTGCCTGTTAGGTCCGAATCAATGATCACTATTGCATGCGTATTTTTGGTTTTTTATTTTTTTACTTTTAATTATTTTGTAGATAGACATGTACACTCATATAATAAGCATACCCAACTAGCTGACTCAAAAAAAGAAAAGAAAACGCATACGTAAATAAATTTATATAGAGTTTTAGATAGAGTTTTATGTTGTCTAATACGAGAAAAAAAAATATTGGATAGTGGTATAAAAGGATCCAAATTATTATCTAAATACAATACTTTACTCGAATTTGAATTTGATACGAGTGAAAACAACTACCACGACATATAAACATAGCTTTTGATGGAAAAAGTTTGTTCATTAAGATCATGCCTCTAATTTTTCCCGGATCAAAACCAAAATTACAAATATCTACTAATTAAATCGGTCTATGAACTATTATATTATTCTTGTCCATGTAATAATATATATATATCAATTAAATCTGATGGTTTATTCGTGACTCGTGAGTCAGTGCACAATGCACATGTGTACAAAACTTCGAAAATTCAAACAGAATAGTTTTACTTAACTCGCTATAATACAAATTAAAGGTTGAGATCATCCTTATAACTATAGTTTAATAAAGCGCAAAAGTTTAATCCGAAGAGAAGTCAAAGTTCACGTGGCCAAGCTGGTGTTATATATAGCTGCGTTAACATTAACTAAACATACCTTCGTCGGACAACGAAGCTTCAACCAGATAGTTTAGGTTCGGACAAAATCTCATTCCACCACTAATCACAACAATAATAGAAGAATATTTTACTATAAAATGTCTTTTATGACTAAGTCAAGTTCGCATTATTGGATTTGGAAATATGTATATATATGGTTATCTTCCTATACGTATAATATAATTTTTTTTTTGTTTTCTTGTAACTATATATTATGTAGAGTGTCATGTTTGATCAAAGTAGTGAGGCAGAATGAAATTTATAATATTGCATGGAATTTGATTCATTATATCGATCAGTTCAACAAGAAGGTTTCGAAATCAATAACACGTTTATCACTTACTAGGTCACACTTATGCATCAAAGCGTAAAACTATTTAAAACAAGCTATGATTTTACACCAGCTACTCACTCTTTCGCGACTATGACAAGTTAATGCATATGGATGGTTTCATCTTTTAAAACTTGCATATATGGTTTTAATAGGAATTAGATTGATCACTATAATTTACTATTTGTAGGTTTTTGGGCAACATAACATAAATCAGTTTAAGAAGAAGAAAGAGAGAGAGTGAGTGAAAATGATAAGTTCGCCCTAATTTTTCTCCAAGGCACCTTCTCCAAGACGCCGCTTCTTTATTGCTCCGACCTCATCTTTGCCGGTGGCCACGATTCTGCTTTCACCTTTTCTTCGGCAAAGTTCACAGAATCTTCTGCTGGGTTTAGGTCGAGCCCTTCTCCGGCCTCTGGCCGTGACGAATGGTTCGATGAAATCGTCTCGCACTCCGCCGTTCAGTTTCAATCTCCTCTTCTCGATATTGTTTTTGCCCTTGTCTCATCGTCTACTCGTCGTTACTGAGTTTTTGAAGATCCAAAAGCTCGTTCTCGTGTTTCCCTTCGCCATGGGAGTCACTGTTACCACCGCCACCGCCGGAGCTCTTCCGCCGTATGAACCGGAGCTGTTAGTTCACCTTTCCTCCGGTATCACTCGGCCTTTGCTGTTAGTTCCCTTACTCACCCCGCTTAACTCCTTTCGCTCTGGTCTCTTGCTGCCGACGAGTCTTCCTCTTCTCCTTGCAAGGTCGTTCTTTACTGTTGGACATTTGTTTCCCGGTGGTTCCCCCTTTGTAGTTTGGGTTGTAGATTTAGAAGCTCGCCTCTGCTGCGCATGTGCAACCACTGCTTCTTGCAGTGAGACTCCTCATCTCGCATTCGCCCTCACCTTACCTCCTCATTTGTCCCCCCAGGTTTGCTCTTGCTCTTGGCCCTCTTATTCTTCTAAGATTAGAAGGTTTAGGTTGTCGTTTGAGCTTGTGGTACTGGTCTTGTGGGACTCAAGTGTAGCTCTGTGGTTTTCAATGGGTTTAGATGCTCTTGTGTTTACTTTTGTTCCCTCTTGTAGCACTTATATCGCTTCGATGCGATCCTTTACCGCAATATGCGGATCAGTTACTGCAATTTGCAGTTTTTATCTCATTTTGGCTATGCTAAATGTTGTCACATGGATACTTGGACAAAGAATTCCATGTTTAGACAACCAACCTTTATGGAACCTATGGACGACTAGAAACTGTTTCCTTTTTGAGGACAACTTCTTCTCTGCATATGCCCTCCTTAAAGCTTTCATGGAAGCAAGACAGTGGCAAGAAGCCCAACTTGCCATCCCCACTCCAAGTTTAAGTTGTCTTACCTCCCTGAATTACTTTGTTCTTTCAGAAACCTACACTTGTTTTGTAGATGCTGCTTGGTGTTCAAGTACAGGAAGGAGTGGTGTAGACTGGATTTTCAAATATCCACTTGTTGTGATTATCTCTCGGGCGTCGTTTTCGACCCTCTTTGTGCCGTCTGCCCTCGTTGCAGAGGCGTTGGCGATCCGTAGTGCACTGTTTTACATCACCTCGGTCGCTCATCTCTTTCAATACCGATCGCGTATGATCTGTTTGGACTTTCAAGACCTTACCAAGCTTCTCTACTCTCAAAGAAGCCTTAAGGAGCTAAAAGGAATCCTTCATGACATCTTTTGCCTGAAAGAAACCTTCTCCTCTATCTGCCTTTCTTTTATCTCATGTGTAAACAATGATGTAGCTGATGCTCTCCTTGTCTTCTCGTTTGTAGCTTTGTCCTCCCATAGTGGAGTGTAACATTTCTTTAAGTTCTAATATAAGTGTTTGATCAAAAAAAAAAAAACATAAATCAGTTTACCTCAAAATTTGTTTTCATTTATGCGTAAACATTGATAGTAATTAATAATGACTCTTACAATGAAATGAAAATAGTAACAAATTTGAAAACAAAGTTTTTAAGAGTTATTTAACCAATGATTAAAAATTAAAATATAAAGGTTTTATAATCTAGTAAACTTAAAAGAAGAGAATTTCATAAAATTCACCATTAATAAAACTCATGTGATTTATCTTGAAGGGATGAATTCTCCCATCATCTGATAACAAATTAAAAATAAATTCCTGGGGTTTGACTTTACATTCAACGCTTAGCCATATCGCAATACGTGGTCAACACATCAATTTGGTAATTTAGAAAAGATTGATAATCTATCCACATTCTAACCATGAAAATCAACTTGGGGGGTAATTGGGAGGTTGATTTTAAAAGAGTTTATATATTTCAAAAGTTTAGAGAATTTAAGATTCTCAAAATTTTTTGTAGATTCTAAAATAATGTTTACCCAGATTTCTAGAGTTTAATAGATTCTTCATATGATAGATTCTACAAATACTTATGATAATTGCAGTACTTTGAAAGTTGTTTTTAATGATTAAATATGTAAGGAATCATTAAACCAATAACACTAGAATTTGATAGAATTGGAAAATCAATAAATACTCAACTTTTTAAATAACAAAAGATTTTAAATAGAATTACAAAATACATACGCCAATAACAAGAGATTTCATTAGGAATCTAAAAATTCATAAACCAATAACAATGAAATCTTAGACTCTAAAAATCTTTAAAAATCATTCTCCCAATAATCTCCTTTGCTTCTTGAGGTAATCTTAGCAAATAGATAGACAATACATTATTCTCATTAACAAACATAACAATGTCGAATCTAACGTAATTAACAATAAAATTTAACACAAACGTTAAATTTTGTAGCGGGAATACGAAATGATGTTGAACTCGATCTTGTAATTTTCCAAACTTCCTAAAATGTAAATCTTGTTGATAAACAATTTAAATATATTAAATGTGATGATTATAGTAATAACAATTTTTATTAATAATAGTAAAAAACAATTAAAAGCATTTATTATGAATAAAGAAAAAAGGAATAAAATATGTAGTATAACTTTATCATTACATTACATTACTAAAGAAAGTTTATGGTCTGTAATGTAATCTGTTTCAATTTTTTTTGACAAGGATAGTGGAACCGAAACATACATATAGAACCGCACTCGCAGTCGCACGCTAAAAGAAAGATTAGTGGGAAGGATTGGATTCTTTGAGTAAAGATTAGGACAAGAAGATTATTAAGGAACCCCACATTTAAGTAAAAATTGAAAACAAAAGTGAGTGTTTTGCTAATTTCAAGAATCCAACACAATGAGTATGTTTGAAGATATTACACAAACGACACTCACATGCGTGCATGTGTTCTTCTTCTTCTTCTTCTTCTTCTTCTTCTTCTTAAATCTCCCATCTTAACCAAAAAAAAAAAAAAAAAAAATTCTCATCTCATTAATCTCCTAATCTCGAGATTTTCAATTCTCTTTCCTTTTGTTAAAAAGAAATTTCCAAAATTCTTATTACAATAACAATAAGTTTGCCTTTTATTTATTTATTTAGTTTTAATAGAATATACATGTTTTTGTGTTATATGGTCCCCTTCTTACATACATGTATATTCTCGTATAAAGCTGCAAGAGCTGGTAACTTCTGCTTAGCTGTTCTTGTCTAGCTGGGTTTTTGGGTTCTTTTCTTTTCTTTCATTATTCTGTTCTTTGAATTTGGTGTTACAGATAAGATTATTTGAGATTCTGGGTTTTTAGTGGTTTTGGTGAATGGATCTATATTGCACATCTGTGGGTTTTTTAGGTTAATTTCTTGAAGAAAAATAAAAAGATATTGTGAGCTTACTAAATGTGGAGGAAGGAGGGAGCTCAAGTGTTTGTTAAAATGTCTGAGTGAAATTGATCTGTTTTTAAATCAGTTTTTTCGTGTCTGGGTATCACGGGATAAACTTGCAGTTTCTTTCTTTCTGAGTTTCCTCTGTACATTAGGGTTTTGATTTTGCTGGAGGGATTTTTATTTTAGGGTTTTGAAGGCTCAACTCTTGTAGTTACTTTGTTGAATTCTGGTGAGAGAAACAATGGCTTGCATGAAGCTTGGATCCAAATCTGATGCTTTCCAGAGACAAGGCCAAGCTTGGTATATTCACTTGACCTCTCTCTCTCTGATTTTATATTGTATTTTGCTTCTTGTTTTCTCCTTCCAGTTGATGGTCTGAATTTGAGACCATGGTCTTTCTTTAAGGCAATCTCTGCATTACTGAGTCAAAGGTCAGTCCTTTATCTGACTTTGTCTTCTTGGGTTTTGATAATTGCAGGTTTTGCACAACTGGACTTCCAAGTGATATTGTTGTTGAAGTTGGGGAAATGTCTTTCCATCTCCACAAGGTACAACTTGGTTAACTTGAACACAACACTCTCTTCTTGAAACAGTGTTATATTTATTGCCTTAATCTGGAATAGTTTATTGTTTTCTAGAATGTTAAGCATTTCTCCGGCATTGTAGAATAGTCTGTACTGCTATGTATCAAAGTTGTGTTTGGTGGGTACTTATTTTCCTCTTACGACATTGTGTCATATTAGTCTTGTGTGGATAAAAAAATTGCAACTATAGTTTCTATTCCTCTTACTCTTCTTATATGAATAATCCACTGCTGCAAACTTGCTAGCTATTCCTCATTCTTGCTTATTTGCTGAACTTTCTTATCGGTGTCTTTCTTTTGGTTCCTACAAAACTCATTCAGTCTCTGTAATCTTTTGGCAATGCCTTGTTTCTAACCGTGAGAATTTTGACACTTACTGTCAAAACACGTATCTATCTACTAAGCACTTTCTTATACCTTTTGTTTTAATCATTTTTTGCTATATACAGTTTCCCTTGCTCTCTAGAAGTGGAGTCATGGAAAGAATGATTGCAGAGGCGGCAAAAGATGGGGATGATAAATGTCTCATTGAAATTTCTGATCTTCCTGGTGGAGACAAAACGTTTGAACTAGTCGCCAAGTTCTGCTACGGTGTGAAGCTCGAACTCACTGCCTCTAACGTTGTATATCTCAGATGTGCTGCTGAGCATCTCGAAATGACGGAAGAGTATGGGGAAGGAAATCTTATTTCTCAAACTGAAACTTTTTTCAATCAAGTAGTTCTCAAAAGCTGGAAAGATTCAATAAAAGCTCTTCATAGCTGTGATGAGGTCCTCGAGTATGCTGATGAATTGAATATCACCAAGAAATGTATTGAGTCACTAGCAATGAGGGCATCAACAGACCCAAACTTGTTTGGATGGCCTGTTGTGGAGCATGGTGGGCCAATGCAGAGTCCAGGTGGGAGCGTGTTATGGAACGGGATAAGCACCGGGGCTAGACCTAAACACACTAGTTCAGATTGGTGGTACGAGGATGCATCGATGCTTAGTTTTCCTCTTTTTAAGAGACTTATCACGGTCATGGATTCCCGAGTCATAAGAGAAGACATCATTGCTGGTTCGCTAACCTATTACACAAGAAAATATTTGCCTGGCTTAAAAAGACGACGCGGTGGAGCTGAATCTAGTGGTCGTTTCAGTACTCCTTTGGGCTCAGGAACTGTGCTCTCTGAGGAAGAGCAGAAGAACTTGCTTGAAGAGATCCAGGAGCTTCTCCGGATGCAAAAAGGTTTAGTTCCAACCAAGTTTTTCGTGGACATGCTTCGAATCGCCAAGATTTTGAAAGCTAGTCCGGATTGCATAGCGAATTTGGAGAAAAGGATAGGTATGCAGCTTGACCAGGCTGCGTTGGAAGATCTTGTAATGCCTAGCTTTTCTCATACTATGGAGACTCTATACGATGTTGACTCTGTGCAGAGGATCTTAGACCATTTTCTTGCTACGGATCAAATTATGCCTGGTGGGGTTGGCTCTCCTTGTTCTTCAGTAGATGACGGAAATTTAATCGGATCCCCACAGTCAATAACACCAATGACAGCGGTTGCAAAGCTGATTGACGGGTATCTTGCTGAAGTTGCTCCTGATGTCAATCTTAAGCTTCCAAAGTTCCAAGCTTTAGCCGCTGCTGTTCCTGAATATGCCAGGCTCTTAGATGATGGACTCTACCGTGCAATAGACATTTATCTAAAGGTAACACTTAAAAGAACCCTATTAATTTTCCATATATCAGGATTCTTTTTACACAGAAACATTAAGTTTTCTCTTCTTTTGATGATTCACAGCATCATCCATGGTTAGCGGAAACCGAAAGAGAGAATCTGTGCAGGTTGTTAGATTGCCAGAAACTCTCTTTAGAAGCTTGCACACACGCAGCGCAGAACGAAAGATTGCCGCTAAGAATAATCGTTCAAGTGCTCTTCTTTGAGCAACTTCAGCTCAGAACCTCTGTAGCTGGATGCTTCCTGGTTTCAGACAACCTCGATGGTGGATCAAGACAGTTAAGAAGCGGAGGATTTGTAGGAGGATCAACGGAAGGAGGAGGAGGAGGAGGAGGAGGATGGGCAACCGCAGTAAGAGAGAATCAAGTCCTGAAAGTTGGAATGGACAGTATGAGAATGCGGGTTTGCGAGTTAGAGAAAGAATGTTCCAACATGAGACAAGAGATTGAGAAACTCGGTAAGACGACAAAAGGAGGTGGTTCTGCGAGCAATGGAGGCGGTAGCAAAACATGGGAAAACGTCTCAAAGAAACTCGGGTTTGGTTTTAAGCTGAAGTCGCATCAAATGTGCAGTGCTCAAGAAGGATCTGTGACTAAGTCAAACAACGAGAATGTGAAGATAGAGAAGCTAAAGGATGTTAAAGAACGTCGTGGGAAGCATAAGAAAGCTTCGAGCATTAGTTCTGAGAGGTGAAAAGAGTAAATTTCCACGGTTCAAATCTCCCAGTTACTGTGTCCTGTTAGCTAAAAAGAAAAGAGAAAAAAAGAGAGCTTCCACTGTTGTTAAGTGTGTGCATTGTAGGCTTTGTATTTTCAATTGTTTATGTCACTTTTGACAACCAACTATTATGTCCTTTCATTGAACCTCTAAGAAAAAATTCGAAAGAATTGAATACTGATTGCTGATAACTTTGTTAAATTAAGTCTTCATAAAACATTATCACAAGGATTATTAAACTATTAAGATAAGGTTTTGGCTGGTATAACAAGTTTTAGAGCCTTTAACAAAAAAAAAAAAAAAAAAAATTCTGAGTTATTTTCTTAGTTACTTTAGGTTTTTCTGCCCAAAAAAAAAAGTTACTTTAGGACTTTTCACCAATCATAAAAGAATCTTTGCAACAAATTTCAATTTTTTTTTATATAAGCAAGGAAAATGTAATACTATACAATTCAATTTTCTAATTGTATAAAAACGTGTTTTTCTCATTTATGACTATTTTTTCCTTCATCCTTTTAAGAAGTTTCAAACTTATAATTCAAGGTAAGTTATCAAAAGCCTTTAATTATGAGGATGCAATTTTTTTCTCTAATTTTCCCTTTTTTGGTATGCTTCTTTAATTTTCCCGTAATAAATAATATTATTTCGAATGGGGAAAAATATGTAATTAGTTGCTTAAAATTGGTTTCATGTAGAGTTAATAAACTTTGGTTAATTAAAATAAAAATCCGGAAGACTTGAACTGACCAAAGACTACTCTCTCATGCTTAAGCAATTGAAGGACATTTCTGCCGCCAGCTTGACCCAAATTACAAAGCCCATTTTTCATTTTCCTCAGTTTATAATTTTTTATTGTTTTCTCTCTGAAATCTGGAAAATCATCTCTTTTGTTTTTTTCTTTTCTTTCTTGTGATTTTTGTATTTTGAGTTTTTTTTTTTCTTTCCGTTAATTCGTGAGAGTCTCGATCTCCGTTCTCATCAGATTTCAAACTCTCCGATCTCTGATTCCGCCGAGATATCAGTTTCATTGTTGAAAGAGGGATCTGTCCAGATACGGCGGAGAGAAATGGATAGCGGCGACATTGAAGAAGCCGGCGGTAATGGCGAAGAGGAATTCGGGTCAGGACCTCGTCTCGGAGGTAGCAAATACAGGCCGGTGGTGGCGCACGATAGTGCCGTTGTTGAGATGTCCTCTATCGATCCTGGATCTTCTTCTTCTTCCACCCTCAAGTAATTTCTCTTTTTATAAAAATCCGCTTAGGAACTTCATTTTTGTCTGCTGTTGCCGAATCTTGTCTGTGTAGTGATCATGCTTTTTTAAGGGTGTTGATTCTTTCATTGATGATGGTGTGTACTGATCAGTAGAAATGAGATGCAATTTGGTTCGATTTCTGTGACGTTTAGATTTTTCATTTCGTAGTTGGGCATTATTCAATTTCTGCTGTAAGATACTCCGACTATTTGATGCTGAAGTGACGTTAGCTTGATAAGATTCACGTTATAACTTTGTGTTTTTTTTCTTTTTCTTTTACGTTTGCTTCAATCACTACTTGTGGTTGAACTTGGTCACATTGGTAGATGGGTTGTATAAGTCTGCTAGAGAATTTATACTTTGGTTGCTCCCTTACCGCTTGTAAAGAGAATCCTCCAAGGTGAAATTTTTAGCTTTAACTATCATGGGCGCAGGAGAATTCCAACCTCTAACCTTGGAAAAAAACTAGTTGAATGTTTCAGTCTTTTGTACCTTGTTTCATCATGAGTGTCTCACGTTTGTAGGTTTTTGACAGGAATATAAAAGTAGTTGCACCAGGAGATGTGGGCGCTAATGCAAGGGAGGGGACAAGTCCAGAAGATGGAGTCAATGGCCATCAGAAAGAATCCAAGCTGGAGTTATTTGGTTTTGATTCTCTTGTGAATATTCTTGGTTTGAAGAGGTACTTGCGATCTTATTTGTTATTAACTTTTAGAAGTTTTCATTAGAAAGATGGAATAACGTGCATTAAGAAGTAATGAAAAGTTACTGAAAATGATCTCTTGCTTCCATTTCTTGCTTTTGTAAACACTCTGTTCTTTTCACGTCTTAACTGAATCAATGGATAACACCATTCTCGATAGAAGTTTCCTGCTTGTTGGATCCTTGTGTATTGTTTTCTCCTGACTATGCATAAAGTTCAGGTTTCTATATTAATATTGATGCACATTCCATTGGGTTGTGTTCGTTAATGGTGGTTCTTTTCTAGTGTTAGTGTTGTCTCTCATTATTAATGAAATAGTAAGGAACGCTCTTTTATCCTCCTACCGTGAAAATTGCATCTATTACCATAAACTACGCTTTACACTTGATCAATTCAGAGTTCAATTATTCAATAATGATTTCCCATGTTTAGTTTTTTCTTGCACAGTTTATATGTCATTTGCTTTGTGAAACACATTTTTCTCTTAATTGTACATGTGGTGATATTATAAATTTCTCTTTCAGTATGACAGGGGAACAAATTCCGACACCATCAAGCCCTAGAGATGGGGAGGAAATCTCCATCACGCAAGGTCACCCGAAGGTAAATTCCTATTCCCTTAAGCTTATAAATACTTTGTAAATTAGACAATTGATTATTTCTACCAGGCTGTTCCGATCAAGCGCTTCTCTGTTTTTTTTAAGAAAAAGACTTTCAAGTCGTATCAGGCTTAGTCAAGAGAGGTATATTAGAGATTTAAGGGAAAATAATTTAAAAGTTAATACCTTCTACCCTGGAGATGCAAGGGCACGCCAGGTGTTCAAGTGTCATGCACTAGAATCACCCCTTATCTCCTCCAGTTTTCTCTCCTTATTTGTTAGGAACGTTCATAAACAATCCTAAACTTAAGATGCACAAAAACATTTTCTGTATGGAAGTATGACCTGTTAGATTGCAATTCTTTATCTGATTGGTTTGCTACTTTCTGTTTAGCAATTGTTGTTTCAGGATGATTAGATGGTAGTACTTTCCTATGAAAATTTCCTTCATTGTTCTGTTAATTATAGTGGATGCAAAGTAAGGTTTTTTAGGTATTCTAGTATGGCGAATTTTTATCATAGTTTTCTGTAAGGATTTTTTGACATAGACATCATCAATTGCTATATTTTGTTTACCACAATGTTATGCATCTCTTTGCAGCCTCCTGCTCTCAAGATGGGTACAATGATGGGAGTTTTTGTACCCTGCCTGCAAAACATATTAGGAATTATATACTATATCCGTTTCACATGGTAAGACTGCAAGTTCTTGATGTTTTAAAACAGACTTCAAAGTCATTGTGGTCTGCCTTAATCTGTTCAATATTCAGGATTGTTGGTATGGCTGGTATCGGACAAGGCCTAGTATTGGTATTGCTCTGTGGCTTATGTACATTCTTGACGACAATATCTTTGAGTGCTATTGCAACAAATGGTGCAATGAAGGTAATTCTTTTTGTACTATTACATCACCTGAATTTACTTTGAATAAATCTGTGAAATGATAGTTAAAGATGTCCCTCCTACTGTTGGGTCTCTGGTTCAGTATTGGCACCCCTTGTTACTCTTCCATCTCCTATTTGATTGAACAATAGATAGGATATCAAGATAAATAATAAATTTTGTGTTACTTCCAGGGTGGGGGACCATATTACCTCATTGGTCGCGCTCTGGGTCCAGAAGTTGGGATTAGCATAGGTTTATGCTTCTTCCTTGGCAATGCAGTTGCTGGAGCTCTGTAAGTGTAAATCCTTGATCCTTTCAAGGAATCTACCTTGGCAAAAGTCTTAAGCTTGACACTCATTGCTTAGAAGTTGCTGATGCTTCAGTTTAGTTTCACATGGTCCCCAAGTGGTTCTAATAACTACTTTTTCTGCTTTCGTCTTTATTATTGTAGGTATGTTTTAGGTGCCGTGGAGACTTTTCTAAAAGCATTCCCTGCTGCTGGGATTTTTAGAGGTATTAAACTACTCTGGAACTTGTAAGAACTGAAACCTGTGGACTAGCAAAGGGCTTTAAGGACTTTATAATTTGTTAGTTTTGTTATATCCACCATTATATTATCTAGACTACAACTTTAGAGGACTAGTCTTGACACCTTTGAATTGTTTCATCAGTTTGTTGGAACTGGCAAATCATTTATGCAATCCAGGATTTTGCAAGAAACAAAAGACTATGTTATTACCAAATTCTGAGTTTATATTAAAAAAAAGTTTACTTGTTTTTGCTGAGAATCTATAGCCTTCAAGTCGCATTCAGTCATATAGCTGTATTTAATATCTAACTGCAGAAACTGTCACAAATGTTAATGGAACAGCAACTGGAGCAATACAAAGCCCGAACGAACATGACTTGCAGGTTTATGGAGTTGTTGTGACGATCCTTCTTTGCTTCATTGTGTTTGGCGGCGTGAAGATGATCAATCGGGTTGCACCTGCTTTCCTTGTACCCGTTTTACTCTCTATCTTCTGCATATTCATCGGGATATTTTTGGCAAAGACAGATGACCCTGACAGTAAGTCGTTTTTTTTTATTGTTAGAAATAGGTGTGGTGTTTTATTCTCCGAATTGTTAACCTTCCTTTTGTCCCCTTGTTATTATTTGCACAGCTGGAATTACGGGCTTGCGTTTAAAAAGTTTTAAAGATAACTGGGGTTCTGCTTATCAGATGACAAATGATGCGGGAATTCCTGATCCAACTGGAGGCACGTACTGGAGTTTCAAGTGAGTAACTTCCAGATATTATGTTGCATATGATAGAAAAACTCTAGTTGTGGTTTTATGTTAGAAATAATTTTCTGATACAGTTGTTACTCTGAAATTTATTTACCCTTCTTGTTGGCTGTTTTCAGTGAGCTGGTGGGTCTATTTTTCCCTGCTGTAACAGGAATTATGGCTGGTTCTAATCGATCGGCTTCCCTGAAAGACACACAAAGATCAATTCCTGTTGGAACGTTGGCTGCCACTCTGACCACAACCTCGCTATATTTGATCTCTGTGCTGTTTTTTGGAGCTGTTGCGACCCGTAATAAACTTTTGACTGATAGGTAACGATGTTATTCCTTTTGTGTGGATTATTGTTGTGTTTCACTGCTGTTCTGTTTTGTTTTGTTAGCCAGAAGTTTCTGGAGGAAATGCAAAAACAAACTTGTCACTTGCACATTTGTGTTTAGCATGGTTAAACCTGAAAGAAACTAAAATGACTTCATGTTCTGTATATACAACACACAAAAGCTGTGTTTTTTTCTACTTAATATGTCAGAATAGATTTATCATGTCTGGTCACAGAGACGTGTTCTTTTAAGAACTTCAACTCCAAGCTTACATCATGAACTTTTTTTAATTCAGTGAATATTCTTCCTCTATTGCAGGCTACTTACTGCTACAATTGCTTGGCCTTTCCCTGCCATTGTTCATGTTGGAATCATCCTTTCAACCTTAGGGGCTGCTCTCCAGAGTTTGACAGGGGCCCCACGGTTACTTGCAGCTATTGCAAATGATGACATTCTCCCCATCCTGAATTATTTTAAAGTTGCAGATACTAGTGAACCTCACATAGCTACGCTTTTCACAGCATTTATCTGCATAGGATGTGTTGTTATTGGAAACCTGGATCTTATCACACCAACTGTGACTATGTTTTATCTTTTATGCTATTCGGGAGTAAACTTGTCTTGTTTTCTGCTCGATCTTCTTGATGCTCCAAGTTGGCGTCCACGGTGGAAATATCATCATTGGAGCCTTTCCTTTGTTGGAGCCTCACTCTGCATAGGTATGAATTTCAAATACTCACTGGATACAATTTCCTTAGAACTGTCTTCCTATGTAGTACATTCCTACCTGAAGCTTGAGATGTCTTATTGTAAAGACTCTTGTTGATTTTTCAAATTTTCTCTACTGTAACAGTGATCATGTTCTTGATTTCTTGGTCGTTCACTGTGGTTGCCATTGCACTTGCAAGTCTTATATACAAATATGTTGGCCTAAAAGGAAAGGCCGGGGACTGGGGGGATGGTTTCAAGAGTGCATATTTTCAGTTGGCCCTTCGTAGTCTCAGGTCACTTGGAGGTAAGCTGCACAAACTATTTTACTTGTAACCAACGGGTTTAGATAATATACATTCTCTAAGTTGCATTATGCCGAACCTGCTGTATTTATTTGATTCAGTAATAGATGATCAATGTATGTAAAACTAAACTCAGGTACTGTCTTTTCTCCTAATTGTAGCGAATCAAGTGCACCCCAAGAACTGGTATCCAATTCCCCTTGTTTTCTGCAGACCATGGGGACAGCTCCCGGAAAATGTTCCGTGCCACCCTAAGCTGGCTGATTTTGCCAACTGTATGAAGAAAAAAGGTCGTGGAATGTCGATCTTTTTCTCGATATTAGATGGTGATTACTATGAATGTGCTGAAGAAGCAAAGGAAGCCTGCAAACAACTAGCGACCTACATTGAGTATAAGCGTTGTGAAGGTGTAGCTGAAATCGTTGTAGCCCCAAACATGACTGAAGGGTTCCGTGGTATCGTCCAGACAATGGGACTTGGAAATCTCAAACCTAACATCGTGGTAATGCGGTACCCTGAGATCTGGCGTCGAGAAAATCTAACAGAGATTCCATCCACATTTGTTGGGATAATCAACGACTGCATAACAGCAAACAAAGCTGTTGTCATCATTAAAGGGTTAGACGAATGGCCAAACGAGTACCAAAGGCAGTATGGAACAATCGACTTGTACTGGATTGTGAGAGATGGTGGTCTCATGCTTCTTCTCTCACAGCTTCTGCTCACAAAAGAAAGCTTTGAAAGCTGTAAAATCCAACTCTTCTGCATAGCTGAAGAGGATTCAGACGCGGAAGCACTCAAAGCAGATGTGAAGAAATTCCTCTACGATCTCAGGATGCAAGCCGAAGTAATTGTCGTCACGATGAAATCATGGGACATAAGATCGGAAGGAAACAGCCAAGAAGATTCATTGGAAGCTTTTGATGCAGCACAGAGACGAATCTCAGATTACTTGGGAGAGATCAAGAGAGAGGGTTCGAATCCGTTATTGGCAAATGGGAAACCGATGGTGGTGAATGAGCAACAAGTGGAGAAGTTTCTATACACAATGCTGAAACTGAACTCAACCATACTTAGTTACTCGAGGATGGCTGCGGTGGTTCTGGTTAGTCTCCCACCACCTCCATTGAACCACCCGGCCTATTTCTACATGGAATATATGGATTTGCTGGTGGAGAATGTGCCAAGGATGTTGATCGTAAGAGGATATCACAGAGACCTTGTTACTTTGTTTACATAGTTCAATCTCATTTTATACCCCACCCAAGAACATCAAAAAGCCTGCCCTTCAAGGTCAGTTTGTTTTTACCAGTTTCTAATCATTTTCTTGTAAGTACAGTGAATTCCATTTTGTTGAAAGGAATTGAATTGAATTGAATGTTCCTGCGAAGCTATATAGTTTTGTTTATTTCTTTTCATTTTCTTGTTCTTTTTGTTTTTGCAGATAGAACATTTCTGAGTATTTTGAGACATTCAATACATTTCCCTCTCATGGATATGGATATCTCCTGACTTTTGGAAGATTATTTTAGATAATTAGCTTCACATAAACCTATGGTTACACCCATAAAAATTTTCACATATATATGGTCACCACCGCTCACTAATTTATTCATGTTTTTATAAAAAAGCTTCAAATTCGCATGGATTATTCTTTAGAGGTGAAACCACTAAAGGATTTGTTAACAACATTAAAGATGGAAGAAAGGCAAATATAATTGCAGTGTAGACTCAATTTGGTCGTTTTTCTTTTCAAAGCTTCCTTCTTAAACCACAAGATTCTCTATTATCTGCAACTGTTGTCTGAAAATGATACGATTGGAGGAAGAAGAAAGGTGACGTGGAAGCTGAGCTGGCACCAAAGGCTGAGCTGGCGCAGTAGAATGAAGACTCTAGACAAGCGAGAGAGTTTGCTATTACGGGATGGTCTTCTCTATTAAGTCTCGAGGGTGGTAGCTATTATCGAGCATGCGTTTTATGTTGATTGTTATGGCCAAGCGATGTGCTTGAGGAGAGTTCTATGCTGAGCTCTGTGTAATCGTGATGCTTAGATCTATGTTGATCTAAGGAAAACGATTCTTATCTTGTATTTGTAGTTAGAGGTATCGAAAATCTAACATTGGTGCGGTGAAACTGGTCTGATCTTTCAAGCGACCATGAATTGTGAAGAATCTGTGATCTATGAAGATGATGGTGGTATGGCTGTGCCTATGTTCGATGGAACGGATCCGTCGTTGTGGATTCCAAAAGTGGAGAGTCTTTTAAATCGTGGCCATTTTTCAGATGACGCGAAGCTTGATCTAGTATTTCTGTTTTTAGAAGGAGTTGCGTCGACATGGTTTATGCAGGCGATGTATACAGATAAATTCATGGATTGGACTGCTTTTAGGCAAAAATTGTTTGTTCGATTTGATCCGTGGAAGAATCGTTCTTCATCCGAGGGGAAATTGGCATCAGAAGCGATTTTGGCAACGGATTCGCTTTGTGTAGCCGAGTTGAGTACTACAAGTTCAATGATTCTGGAGATCGATCCAAGCTCAGCGAAGGAGTCGATTTATGATAATGTCTCGCCTCAGATTGAAGAGTTTCAGGTACCAGACTCTAATTTGGAACATAGCCTTCGAATTTGCAGCGGGTTTCTGGATATTAAGAAGAATTTACCATCTGAAATTGTGAGGACATGTGTCCAAGACAAGAGTCTTACGCACCAATTGCTCGATACAATGTCTTTGAGTATTAGACCTGAGAAACACTTGCTGAAACAGAGAAAAATTTTAAAGTCGTGGAAATTTAAGTTCAAAAGCAGGTTAGAGACAAGTGCTTTGATGGAAGAACAATTACTATATCGAGCAGAGACTATCACCACGGATTTGACAAGTGCACAACTCTTGGAAGGAGTTATTGCAAAGCAGTGGATGTCAACTTGTCGTTTGCTACAGTATAGTGTCCCTCATATGCTTGGCTTCATGTTTTCTCAAAGGAAAAGAATGTATCAGCAGACGAAGAAGATAAAGGCTTCTACATCCTGGATGTTTAAATTCAAAGGCAGGAGGAGAAAGCAGAAGTTTCAAAATAAAAAGAGGCATGCCACAAACTGAACTTAACCAGATGGATAGGGAGAATATACAAGAAAAATGTCTATCTTCTAGTGCTAATGTTGACTTGTCCAAAACTGTGAAGTTTGTGAAGACTAGACATCTTGGATTGGAGGATACGAATTCTCTCCTGAGGCATAAGTCTAGTTCCAGTCAATTAAGTGTAGTACCCTCCCTTAGGTCAAATCTTTCTGCTGCACTGGATGTTGATTACAAGCCTGCAATTGCGAATAAAGCTGTTGTGGAGATGTTTCAGTTTGTCCATGTCTTGAAATCTGCATCGACTACACTGTGTTTAGCTTTGCTAGTATCCACATCATCTATGATGAAGGATGTTAGTACCGAGATCTGCAGAATTCAAAAGCCATGGCTCTTTATTTCCAGTGAGATAAAAAACCTGAATTATCAGGTGTGGCATCGTTGGAAGACCAAAGCTGAGAAATTGCAGGCCATTGCCGAACTTTTGTTGTTCAGTTGCAGGTCATTGCCGGTCTTCGCGCGTAAAACACTTCGATTATGGAGGATGAATATGAACTTGTCTAAGCATTCAAGCTTCTTCTGTTTTCAGTTAGAGCATAAGACAAAGCCAGCAACTTCTCCAATTTCCAGAATTCACAAAGACAATATGGTTTTTCATATTGGTTCTTCATGGTCTGATTGTGATGTTGCTGTTTTGATTGCTCAGGGAATGCTGTGGTTTCAAGCTTTAAATGAAAAACCAATGAGTGCGATTATAGTATTATCACTACCAAGACTTACCAGTGAGTTACAAATTGCTGCTGCTATAGCATTTCACTTTTATCATTCTAAGCTTGAGGGCAAGCTAGCTCTCAATGGGGGAAGTAATGGGGTGGCTGCCACAAGTTTGAAGAATGCGATGTTGATGTTTCACCACAGTAATCCTGTGTTTCCTGGGCTACGTCCAGGACTGGAATTTCAGAAAGTTACTAAAACGAGGATTGGGAAGCTGTTGTCTCAACGGGGTCTGATGATTGAACACAATTCTGTTTATCTATCTCTCCTAGCTCTTGAGAACAAGCTGAGGATTGAAAACATAGTTGTTGAGGGAATCTCTCTGACTGGGAATATATTAGCATCTCTTGACGACAGCAAAAGTTACCTCAGTGATTAACACCAGAAGAAATATGCTACAAGTTCATCTAAAACAAATGCAGAAGCAAAGAAAGGGTAAAAAGACTTGGATGTTCAAGTACAAACTAGAGAAACAACAAAAGAAGTGGCCAAACAAGCAACTTCGCATTACACATGGAATCTCAGTGTTTGTTACAAGTGGAGAAGCTGAAAATTATCGGTGGAGAGATTCCAAGGAACAGAGTGCATATGCCTTAAGTATAGATACATTGAGAGACTTGCCACCTGAGTTCTGATTTCTTTGTAAAAGCTTGAGGACAAGCTTGGCTAAATGGAGGGAGTATTGATACGATTGGAGGAAGAAGAAAGGTGACGTGGAAGCTGAGCTGGCACCAAAGGCTGAGCTGGCGCAGTAGAATGAAGACTCTAGACAAGCGAGAGAGTTTGCTATTACGGGATGGTCTTCTCTATTAAGTCTCGAGGGTGGTAGCTATTATCAAGCATGCGTTTTATGTTGATTGTTATGGCCAAGCGATGTGCTTGAGGAGAGTTCTATGCTGAGCTCTGTGTAATCGTGATGCTTAGATCTATGTTGATCTAAGGAGAACGATTCTTATCTTGTATTTGTAGTTAGAGGTATCGAAAATCTAACAGAAAATACAAACGGTTTTAAAGGCCAAGCAAAGCAAACTTTGGAAAAGAAACCATAGTCTGTTGTACAATGGCTTCATCTTTGTCTTCAATTTAATTTACCTCATCATCAGACATTTTAGTTTGAAATAACGTTTTAAGATGTCTTATTCACTGACCCTCACCACCATCGTCCAAGAGATACACTTGCCAAAATCTCTTGTGCATAGTATTACAATACACAACAAGTTTAAAATAGTTTGTGTGTCCAGTATGCACTATAATCACAAACAAAAATACTTCAAAATATAAGCCAGTTTGCTAAGTGTTGGGAAAAGCCAACTTTTCAATAAGAACACAAAAATTTATCTTTAAAAAACCAGAGTTTGTCAAAGCTCTTACAATAAAAAGATCCTTGAAGAAAAAGATAAAACATAACAAATTATAGAGAGGCAATACTTTCGACGTGTTGGGGTGAGATCAAGACGTAACACTGCCCTCCGATTCCGTATCGTCGCCTAAACTCTTCATCATCAGCAATTCCTAAGAGCCTAACTCTTCTCATGTCTTTTCTTTCTACATTGTAGTAATAAATGTAGAATGGTTCAACATCATACGACAGAAGTCTTGGTGCAAAAATGATTTCACCAGCGCTGTTGGTACCAGGGGAAGTGATATGCCTAGCCATCCCCAAAGAGAAGGGAAGCTCAAACGTCTGCTTGGACCAATCATGTGTCTTGACATCTTCTAGTATCCATAAATCAAAAGTAGTGAAATCAGAATAAGGATGACTTGCAATGGAAGCTAATTTGCCTTTGTATTCTATCAATATCGAATCACCCTCCCAGCAAACAACAGGCCTAGGCGCTTTGATGCAACTTAGCCTCTCAGATCTTACATCAAAACACACAATCACCGGATTTGTAGTTCGGGTTGGGGTCCAAGCAGCATAATACACGAAACCATTGATGCATATTGATTTTGTAACAGCCATATAAGGCGAGGAGGCAAATCTATAGCTTGTCCATGATGAAGAAGGTTCTAATCCTCCTCCTCCTCCTCCTCCAAGTCTTAAAACCTCGTGCATTAGATGATCAGGAGGCTGATTAGGATAAGACACATTGGTCAACGTTTTGAATTGATCTCCAACAGGATCGTATCCCCAGGATGTGCATGGTCCGGTGGATGGTAGGCGAGTGAATTTGTTGGTGCTGGGGTTACAGACAAGGAACGGCGATTAAGCCATGGACAGAACGACAGACGGCGCCGCGAGACAAGATCACAGAAGGTATTGTCATACGGAGAGTGGTCGCCAAAGAAGAAGATCTCTCACATTCGTAGGAAGATGAGAAGATGAACATACGCGCGTCATCGATCTTGCCTTGTGAACCGCAGTCGAAACTGATTGTAAACCGCGATCCCATAGTGGAGGACATAGCGAAGTAGGAATTGACAAACCTTTGGCTTCTGATGGTGGAAGACCACATCTTTGACACGCGTAGGAATTTCATAAGAGACTTGGCAGGTAATCTAGTGAGTATAGCCTCCTCTAGTTCAAGAGGGATGGGATCTACCTTAATTGGGATTCTTCTATCTTTCTCATCGTCCTGGTTCTCAATAAGTTGTTTATAGTCGCGTTTAAGGTCGCCTCCCAAACAAACCGTAGATTCAACTCGGCAAAGGACTTTCTTTTGGTGGGTCTTCATCCCAAACTTAGTTCGGTTAAGAAGGATCGGATCTATTTTAGTTCGGCTGCTACAGAACATGTCCTTCTCATCACCGTACTTTCGTTTCTGGCGGCTCCCGGCGAAACTCTAAACTCTAAATCAGAGAAAATTGCAAAGCCCTGGATCTAACTCGACAAAGTAGGTTTTTTTTTTCTAGAAGACGGGGTGGAGGAGGGAAGAACGGCTCCCGAAGAAACCCTGAGAAGATAAATTGCGATCAGAGAGAATCGGATCGACAAATGAGAACTTGAGAAGTTTAGGTTTTTTTAAGATCGGGGGATTTAGACACAAGTACAAACTAAGTTTTAAATCTCAACCGTTTATTTTGGTTTGTTTTTTTGCTTTTTATGTATAATAATAGAAAAACAGGAGAATTAATACGTCAATTTGTTTTTTTTTCTTTCTATCTTCTAGCTCCTAAGAAGGAAAACGGAGAAAATCAACCCAAACTATTTCTCGAAAATATTTTCATACCCAAATTCGCGTATTCTGAATTTTACAACCCAAATCAGCTTTCAATTTAAATAACTAATTTGAACTATATCAAATTTTGTCGATTTCAATATCGACGTTAACAGTATCCCTGCCCATATGCTAAAAGCTCAACTCTTAAAGATATTAACATGCTACACAATTTGATGATACATTTCAGGATATAACATTATGTTAAAAAAAAAACAACCTATGTTCACAATTTCTCAATGAGCTTCTCTCTCAGTGTGATTTCAGATGATGAGAGATCAGCCTTATTAAGGAGACTATCTAGCAATTTCATTCTGACTTGTCTATCTTTAGCCTCTTGTTCCTTATCTTTCATGGCTATAATCCTATCTAACTTAACCATAGCAACATCCTGAACATCATTACAGACTCCATGTTTCTTCCCTTTCTTCGTGAAAGCTTTAACACCTAGAGGTCTCATCTCCGCAGCTTCATTGGTTGAACTGGATGAGTATGCTCTTTCTGCATCCACCTTACTCCTCTTAGAGCTAGAGTCAGATGTGTTCCACTTCTGATCATGATTAAGTTCCCTCCAGCAATGCTCTAAAGTAAATGACTTCTTCATGTCATTCTTGTAAAGCTGGTGTGCAACAGCCAACTCATCATCTACAGATTCACCACTCTTCTTTCTTGTAGTAGCTTGTGTGTAACACCCAACCCACTTGTCCACTAGTTTGTTTATATTGCTCCACCTAGCTTTACACTGCATAGCCCCTCTACTATTTGTACTGGATGCTCCCTCACTTGCTTGGAAATAGGCTGCAATCCTCTTCCAGAAGCAATCTACTCTCTGCTCATTATCCACAACTGGGTATTAGCTGGTATTTAACCAGACACTTATGAGCTGCACATCCTCCTGGTGACTCCACCTGATCCTACTTCCTTTACCTCCCTCTTCTTCATTCTCATCTACACCAAGCTCGATACAGTCTTCAGGGATAGATGGGGTGCTAAATTGGAGAGGCTTGGAAGAAAAAGGAGTGCTAAATTGGACTGGCTGAGAAGAGAAAGGGGTGTTAAACTGAACAGGCTGAGAAGAGAAAGGGATGCTAAACTGGTTAAGTTGAGAGGTTTGTGTGGCATTTGGAAGAAGAGGATTATCAGAAGTGTTAGAATCCTGTTGAGAATTCAACAGGTCCACAAATTTGGAGGAAAACGGTAAGGGTTTCTAGAACTCATTACTGGCGTACTTAGAGAAAGATAAGACTGAGAATAAGTGTTCTACATTGGTATATATTGACCTAAAGCTTTCATTATACAAAGAAAGACACACTGTCATTGTGTATCTTTGATGATTAGACAACACCAAACACTCTATCTACTTGAAAAATTTGTAGTTTTAAGCTTTTATAGGATGTTCACATTATTTTATATTTCATATCTGATAACATCAACTTTTAGTTGCATCATACCTTATCAGATATGATGCAACTGTATAATACATAGAGAATAAAGCATTGTTTAAAGTCAAGACTATTTTTCAAATACAATCATCACATCAACTTATTTTTTTAAATAAAAAACCAGTCAAGATTTTTCTTTCACTTCAGGCTAAGATTAAACCATCGATTTGATTCATTCATCCTGAAAGAACCCATCCCGTTTTTTTTAAACATGCAAACCGGATTAACCTAACTAAACCAGCCTACATCAATTAACAACACATAACAAAACCAGCAGAAGACTTAAACACAATCCATGAAATAATTCCATTAAACCAATAAACTCAACCAACATTATTCCAGAAACATAAGCATCCAAACATGCCTCTAAATTCCATTCTAACACCCTAAAAAATTAACCAATAATCCAAAACACCAAGATAAGCGCCTAGATCATCCTCCTCTCCTCGCCATGATTCCACGGATCACACTTTACTTTTACCTGCATCAAAGAAAAAGATGCATAAGTATTTCATAAATACTTAGTGAGGCAATCATCCCACCACTGGCTATACACACAAGCACATTCAACCATTATCCAAGGAAAGAAACCAAACAACCAATAAAAGATAAACCAGAATCGCTTCTGACTAACAGTGTCGATCGACACCCACCACTGGTGTCGATCGACACTCGCTGTCGACCCTCGCGGTCGACACCGGGCTCGACACTCCCGTCGCGAGTCGTAGCTATCCTCGCGGGACAAAACATTGGTGTCGAGCGACACCCACCACTGGTGTCGATCGACACCGACGCTCTGCAGTCGCTCCAACTAACGTTTCTCACTGGATCTCCTCTCCAAATCACCTCTATGATATGAGCGAGTCTCCAAGGGTTTCCACAGACATCATTCAACATATAAACAGCCAAACAAGCAAAGAAATCAATCAAAAAATCATCAAACACCCAAAACAATGATCAAACATGCTTAGATAAGCCTGGTCATGCACTCACCTCTTAGACAAGAGAGAACAGCAACGAACAGGGACTTGTAAGGGTGAAAACAATCTCCACAGACACCACACACCACAGATCAACCTTTCTCTAGCCTTGAACCACCAAGAACAAGCTTTGATCTCTCCAAAAACCCACTCAAAGGCACCAACAAAGATCGAACTCACTCTCTGTTCTCTCTCAAACTCACAAAGCGACAAAGTGAAAGTAAAAGAGAGAAACGGCGCCTCAAACCTATAAAGTCGACCTAGGTTTTCCCCCAAACCAAGCCTCAATTGAACCGACGATTTAAAACTTAAATCGTCAAACCAGAATTACTAGTGTCGATCGACACCACCCAGATTTCCAGACACGGGCGTTACAGTAACGCCCATTTATAATTCAAAGAAATCAGAGTGATAGTGGATTATAGTATCCTCTAAGAAGGACAGATTGGAATCATGTACGTAGCCCATATTCAATAGTTCATCAAATACTATACCTATTCAAATTTTCTCTTATTTGCTGCATTTCATTCATTCATCAGTCAAATTAACATCATTCATTTCATTTTTCAACAATAGGTAAGCAGATATAGTTTAGGCAAACAACATTAAGCAGTGGTGTTATTAGTTTTCTGCTTTAGAATCTATAAATATATATGCATTTGGTAAAATGGTGCTGTAAAGAGTATTGTTAAATGTCTATGATATGAAATAAGTCATTTGACACGAATGAATTATGCAACTATGATGCTAAGAACTTAAAGAAAACATAATACCTTCACATTTTCAGGCCTGACAATACCACCTTGACGGGAGAGTACTCAATGAATCTTGTTCCTTTCACCCTGAAAATGTGAGAAACGAGTTTCCACAGATTATACTTATGATATAAGGAGGTTGATTCCTCTTATTCAAATGGACAAAAGAAACAGTCATGGGAATGAAAGAAACCTCACGGTCAATCTGCTGCAGTCCTTGCAGAATCTACTTCCGACACTAACGCATACACAGATACAGAGTTTTAGACTCTGTCATAAACTTCTGAAAGAACGTACTTGTGTATTCAAACATCTCTTGTGTTTGCTCCATTGTTGTGTGGAACCTCTGCATATAAGGAACAAAAGAGAAAACAATCAGAAAACAACTCTTGCAAATCATGAAGGCCAATATATAGAATTAGCTACGAAATGTTAAATTTCAGTGCACTGACCTGTCTTAGTTCCCTTGCAAAGAGTGCCATTTCTCCCTGATGAGACGAGAGAGCACTCTGAAGTTCATCAAATAATGATGATGTTGTCGCATCTCCTAAAGCAAGAAGGTGAAAATCGACAAGATAACTACTTTAAAGAACACACCAAAGTTTCTAAAAGAAATGGAAATAAGTTAAAGGTGTACCTCATCAATGGAACATGCACTTGAAGTCGTCAATGCTGAGACTTCCTCAAGACAAGCATTCGAGTTTGCCTTGTGCAACCGAACTACACTCTGCACTTCCTCCAAATGAGAGTTATATCAATCCTTTGAAGCTCTAACCTTCTTTTTCATTTGTAGAATGGCCTAGACAAACATATTTGCAAGTAGTGTTACAAGGTTAGACGACTGTTAGATTACTACAAAGAAAAAGTTTGGAGAAGACAACTCATTCATTATTATAAAACCAGTTTGATACCTTGTTGCGCATTTCTAAGCGAGACTGGGACAGTTTGTTAACACCCTCAAGGTGTGCATTTTGCTGGGACAAACAAGAAGCAACCCTATTGAACAAATTTCCATTTTGTTCGGAGAGTTCTGTTTGATAATTGTCGACCATTTTCCTATTATCCCCACTGAGCTTGTCCTCTCTTCCTACAGAGCAGCAAATCAAGATCACATACAATTCTTAGAAAATTGCTATTGAAAAGACAGCCAAAATAGTATATACACGTACCAATTTTCTGGTGTAATGAAGCATTGTCTTTAATAGCTTTCTCTAAGTTGAGCTGAGATGTTTCTAGCATTTTGTTGTTGTCTTGATTACAGGTAGGGAGTAACTCTAAATCTCCAAACCCTTCTTTATACATCTCTTCGATCATCAGTTTCCATAGTCGAACTCTGGCTTTAATAAACCAGTATGCAACCTTAAAAATGTAAGCAAGAATCAGACGACCATTAAAATTAAAGCAACATCAAAGATTCACCCAACAACAAAACTTAGACCTCCCCTTGGAGATTACCTGATATTCGATAGTCATGTCTGCTTTGAAAGCATACTTTTCTCTGATTCTTTTAAATATCTACACAAAGCTTAAAAATGGTTATTACTTAAGCAAAGAGTAGCCAAAACATAGTGCCTTATGGCTGAAACTTATTTGGAACCCCTTCACCAATGCAAGTTCCTTATGGGTGGCTTGGCTGAAAAAAACTGTGTTTCATAGGAAAAGCTTTTGGCTTATGGATGTCTCTCCTAGGCTCTCTCGTACTGTTCGCAGTATGCTAAAATTAAAACCTCTCCTTAAGGACTTTATGCATTGTGATATTGGGAATGGGAGCTCTGCTTTATTCTGGTTCGATCACTGGTGTGACCTCTCGCCCTTGATTGAGTTTCTTAGATAAAATGGTCCAAGGCAGTTGAGAATCAGAAAGGATGCCCTTGTTCTTGAGGCGGTCAGAAATGGGGAATGGTGGATGCCCGCGGCCCGTTCTGAGCAACAGCAATCCTTTATGGCATTGCTCACCACCATTTCTCCTCCAACTGATGACAAAGGCAATGAGAAGTTCCTCTGGAAACGCTCCTCTGGCTCGTTCACCAGCTCTTTCTCTCTAAGCATACGTGGTCTCTACTGCGAACTCAATCTGTGGTTTAAGGAAGCTGTGCCTAGATTCTCATTCATCTCCTGGCTTGCTATCCAGGAAAGGCTTCCAACGAGGGACATGCTTAGAAGCTGGGGACTCTTAGAAACTCATGCCCATCTCTTCTTTGACTGTTCTTTTGCTGCCTCAGTTTGGACAGTTTTTGCTTCCAAAATCTGGCCCTTTTAGCTTAGCCTGCTTTATTTTCTTTTGCGTCAGCTTGATGCTGGTAAGAGATGGAAAAGTAAAATGAGCATGAAACTAAATGACAAAGTAAAAATGAGTCTCCAACTATGATCACAAAGTACACACCAAAGAAACATCAAAGAACTTTGCTTCCCGTTTATAGTTCCTCTCCTACTTACAGGAATTCTATTTTGCTAAAAAAAATGAATAAAATGCCTCCGTTGTTTTCACTTTTCACCCTAAGCAGCACCACTTTACAGCCAATGATCTAAAACCCTTGTGCACCATCTTCTATTATGCCTTCAAATACCACCTGCATCAAACATCCAGCCTTCTTCTATGATACCCAGACCATGAACTCCTGCTTCACCTTGAGCATTACCCTGATGTTGACCTCCAACCTGAACATTCCCTTGAGCTGCTACTTGAATATTACCTAGATGATGAGCACCTCCACCAATATTCAGTGGATCAACAACTGGAGCTTGAGGAAGTCTTTCATTCTTGGCCTGCTCGTATATCAGATGGACTAATACAATGGGCTGAAAATTCTCAGATGCCAGACGGTATTCATGTATCGAGTAGCCAGTATGTAAACAAGCGGGGGTTTTCAATTGTATAGTTTCCTTATGCCCGATGATCTGAAATCCCCTCCTAATTGCTTTAGTTGAAAAGTACACCCACCTGTCATCATGATCTGGAAGAGTTCTAACTGGTCTGTTCCCATGGAGCACAACTCTATGAGCATAGTACCAATATTGGTGTGGAGGGTAGTAGATTTGGGTGTTGTGCTCCATACCATCAGGGTGAGTAGTGAAAAGATTGAGTGTATCCTCAATGATAGATTGAGGACTAACAGCATTGGTAACAACTCTGGACGCAGATATCTGTCAATCAGATTTATATCGTTGACATAGAACCGAACACCCTCTGGTGGATTTACTGCCGGCTGAAATCTTCCCATTCCCGCCATTGCTGCAACATAGGATCGATAAAATCTTAGACAAGATAAGCAGCTACATATAGATAGTTTTGGGTTGAGAAAAGCACTAGGTAAAGTAGTGACAAGATGCCCTAACTGGTAAACAATGATAAAGCATAACACAATATAGATCAGCCATGAATCAAAGAGTCAAAAAAACATAAATTTCACTCTAAACGAACAAGAAACGTACGTAAATTCAACCAAGATGTAACCAGAGCAGTATCAAGAAAAAGCGGAAGAAAGACGAAATTTCAAAAAACTACTGTTTCTTTTTTTTGCCTATCTCTAGCTACTCACAACGATCTCACAAAACTCAATCGAGCGGCATCACGGGTTTTGAAGACAAAGCGGAAGAAGAGACGATATTGAAGAATACTAATTTGTTCTGCGTATCTCTCGCTACTCGCAACAATCTCGGAAAACTCTCAATCGAGCCGCATTGAAGAAGACAAAGCGGAAGAAGAGACGAAATTGAGGATTACTACGTGTTCTGGCTAACGATTACATTAACCCAAAAACACAACGATCTTCCAAAACTCAACAGATGAAATTGAAAAAGATACCGACCTTTAAACGTGTTTAGCCGATTAGAAGCTCGCCGAAGAAGTTGAAGCTCCGCCGAAGAAGTTGAAGCTCCCAACGACGAAATGCAAGATCGAGCTTTCGCTCTTTCTCTCTTTCCTCTTCGCTCACTAGAATCAGCTCAACACGAGCTTATCAGTTCTTGGAGTCGTCTTCTTCGTCTAACAATGTTTATCAGAAAGGTTGTTTTCGGTTTTCTAAAATTTCTTAATCGGTTCGGGTTTTCTAAAGCGGGAAACCAATAAAAATCCGGTTTATTAATCGGTTCGGGTTTCTGCTCTAAAATTACAACTAAACCGAATTCTTAATTTCTCGGTTAATTCAGGTAACCGAATATGAAATACAATTTTGTCTTGGATTTGGAAAATGACATTTATTAGTTATATTAGAGTTATAGAATATAGTTTCTTTTAGCTTATATACTACTGACTAACTCTTCTGCATATAAGGCTTGTATTAGTCACATTTAACATTATTTAATGAAAAATTACTTTTAGATTTCTAAAGTGTTAATAACATTTTCCCTTAAAATCTATAAAACTCATCAAATTCAGTCAAGAAACCTTTCTAGAGGTTACCAAAAAAGTTACAACGATTCAGTCAAGTCAAGAAACATTTCTATAGGTTACCAAAAAGTACAAGTTACAATGCAACCATATACGAGATTAAACCAAGAACCTCCCAAACCAATGAAAGTTTAGTTTTTTTTTTGTAAAACTCTCTCACACCTACGCTTCTTTCCTTCTCCATGTCTTGATCGTCTTGGAGCTTCGTCTTCTTCTTCACTTTCACTCTCTTCGTTTCTTACACTGTTTCCAACCTCATACTGCTTCATGTCATGTGATGTACCCTGATTTTGTTGCTCCGCCCCCACTCCTCGCTCATCGCTTCTCTCAGGTGTTTTCCGGTTGGTGGGGCCAGGACGTGCTGATGATGTTGCCGGTGGATAATACATCGGTCGGCCTCCTCTAGGAGCGTTATTTCCCATTCCTCCCATATGCGAGCCACGTCCTGCGCCTCTCATCATACCATAACCACCATGTGGAAACTGTTGCGGAGGCCTACCAGGAAACATCATCCCGGGTACTGGTCCTCTGAAATCACCACCGAACCTCGGTCCATATGGTCCAAAGGGTCTTGGACCCATACCAAATGGATCTGGCATGCCGTTATAGCCACCAGGCCCAAAGGGAAATGCATCGGCAGGGCTCATTACCCCGAGAGGGAAACCTCCTATCCCGGGCATAGGTCTGATTCCCCGTCCTAGAGGCATTTGAGGAGGCCACATCATTCCTCTTCCTCTTCCTCTGCCTTGAGGACCCCCCGCCATGATCTCTTCTTCCTCCTCACTTTCATCTTCTTCCTCTTCCTCTTCTTCGTTATCTTCAAATGGCACAATGTCTGGATTCACCGCCCTGCTCTCTGGAGTTACACCCTTTGCTTTTTCTTCTTCTCGTTTCGCTTCTGCAGCTATGGAGATTGCCTTGGATTCATGAAAAAACGAAAATTAACAATCCACGATGAAGTAATAGTACAAAAAATCCTAGAAGGAGACCTAAGTTCTCAATAAAAGAGCATATGGAGCTCAGTTCTTCACTGTGTCATAAATTATACGCATAAGAACCATGAAAGAAGAAAGTGAAACCAGAGAGAGCAGATACCATAAGTTCGCTATCTGGCTCAAGATAAAGCAACGAAGCCAATTGTTCACCAATGGAAGGCTCTAACTCCTGACAGTCTCTACTTATCTACGGTCATTGAACCAAAAGAGTATGATAGTGACTAGGTTAAATGCAAATACTTTGAAAAATTACACAACGACCATTAGCTAAAAACATAGTGAGAAGTTCCACGTACCTTCACAGGTAAGTTTTCGTTGTAAGGATTCCTCAAATTCCGAGTTTTGTGGAAGGATAGTTCACACAACTACAATGGTAAGAATTAAAATCACTCACAGAAATTATGTTACTGCATGAATAATGAAAGCATCTTCTCTACTTAGAGACATCAGCCAGAGCTCATTGTTAACATTGCAAAAGTGGAATGGTGTGTGTGTCGCGGTTGGTAGTGTTAAAAGGTACAGTGCTCAGTAAGACTGAGAATTACCGTTTAGAATATAGCACCAGAAGCGTAAGACAATATAGGCTCAATCGAATATAAATAAAATAAACCAAAAACTTTAAAGGACTATTGAATAAAGGGAAAGCTTAGTCACCCAGTATACCTTTAACCATTTAACTGAAAAGTTCCGGCCATACTGTGCAGTTCCATGTTCATGTTTCCAGTTTCCTCCACCAACGTAACCACCAATTCTTGATGTCATTTTAGCACAGCCCTATAGCAATATATGTAAAACACAGGTATTTGGAATTACAATGCTGCCTACCAAATAAATTCCTATGGAGAAGAAAACTACAGAAAGGGAAGCATTGGTACAGATGAATAGGGAAATTGATCTGCAAACATAACAGCCTTACGTTAGCTAATGCTTAACCCAGTAAATTACCTGGAAATGCCGGGTCCGGTTGACAGAAAATATCAAGACCACATTTTCCACAGAATCAAAAGCTTCATTAAGTTTAGCTTCATTGCTCCTTTGTGTTGCCCATACTCCTTGTTGCACAGATAATTCGAAATTTTCTCGATTGCAACTCTTAACTACAAAATACCTGAAAAACCAAGATCCTGAATAACATTAGGGATGACCGATAAAGAGTAAAAATATAGCATAAGGCATATATACAATTAACGAATACATAAAATCAAACATACAGCAACTACATCAAACTATAACATCAAGCAGTCAAGATGAAGCCAAAATCCTAGACCACGTTTGAAGATTTCCATCCTTCTTCAGATAATGATTCCAGATACATTGTATTGTGCTTTCAGAAGATAAAGCTACATGAATTACAAGGTCCCTTACTAACAACTGAATAAACTTACGCTTTAGCCAAAAAGCAACACTAGGAGGCCAATAAGAAACAAATTGTAATCATCAAAACATAAAGAGCGGCAAGATCAGCATCAGTCTAGCCATATCTCTATATGCACTAGGAACGGAAAACAGCGGCAAAATGAAACTTCAGATATGTGAACACACAAAGTTACTCCCTAGGCCGATTATCAATATCACACACATTAGCATAAAATTCACAGACATGAAAAGACAATAGTTATCAAGATGTTATGGAAGGTTAATAACTGAGACTGCAGGTAAAAGAGATATAAGTTGTATACTAATTAAAGACAACCAAAAAGACATAAATGCCACCTACACTCATGAAACTAGAATACTGAATGAACATCTATGTTGAAAAGTATACTACCTATATCACACAAGCAAGCAGCAAGCAACAAAATGTCATAGTACAAGACAGGAAGACAAACCAAAACAATTTTCGAACCTCTTTTAACAGTATAAAAACGGCTCACATCATAAATATTATATACTGCTAAGAGAAAACATGACTCTTAAGGTCGCAGGAGTCCTGAAAACCACTCACGATTTGGCAGTTGAGCAGAAGACTAATAAACAACAAACTGATGCTATAATATAGTAATTCTACTGTAACAAAAAAATATATTCAGGTGTGCTTCTTTGTCAAGGGCATACATCTCTATAAACTATAATCAACTAAAAGAAAAGATATTAACAAATACCAGTATATGTTTACTACCATTTGCAAAGTCTATTTCCCAAAGTAGCTCAATGAATAAGGGGACCTGATACAAAGAGGAGACTAATAATTCTCAAAGATTAATCAGAGTGCAAAGCCATCCCCAGAAGCTAAATATGTTGCAATTTTTTGTTTTGATAATAATTAGGGTAAAATATAACTATCAGCGAAAAGTATAGTAATAAAACATAAATTTAATATGTATCTACATATATGTAAAGTTTAAAAATTATGAACTTGAAAGTAAGTAGTTACATTTTAAAGTGATCAAAACTCTCCTAAGAAACTGATAGTTCAATACTGGACCAATAACAACCGTCTTGATAGATATACAGAAACATAATTTACATAACCCAATTAAAAACCTTGGGACTCTGAACAAACCTATTTACCCCCTGAGGCAAAGGATGAGATGATCTGTTTGTTTGGTCAGCAGGGTTTGGTATCTGTGTCTGGCTGACCTGGTGTTGTGATTGCTGAGGTTGTTGTTGTTGTTGTTGCTGCTGCTGCAAGTTACCTGGTTCTTGTGGCTGGCCTTGCGCCGGAACTTGCCCTAGAGGTTTATCTTGTAGCTGTGGAGCAACATTCCGTGGTTGATAGAACCTATTTGGCCCAAAATTGTATGATGTCAATTGTTGTATCTTTTGAAGAACTTCCTCAACTGGAGGTGGAGGTCCAGGAAGCTTTGCATGCCTGTATCGACAATCAGAACCATTGGGACAAAATCCCAGCTTGTACCTGCAAAATATAATCGCAACACTCCATCTGTAAGTAAAAAAGCTAACCAAACAAAGAATTAACACAATCTCAATCATTGCATAAGGTAGAATCTCTGAGACTTCATAACGATAAACATACATGAATCCCTTTAGCACCAAGTTCAGCAATTTACTAAAACCCTTATATCAATCAATAAGCAGTTCCATCTTCTACTGAAAAAGGAAAAAAAAAAAAAAAGAGAGAGATGATTTGAAAGTAAGAAAAGAGGCAAGTGATACCCTATTGTACATACATATTGCATTCTTTGATGTCTTCATTGGTATGCTTATACACACAATCCTGCTCGCGGCATTCCCCATATAACCGGAAAAACCGGCAGATCGGCATACGAGCTTTGTCATACTGGTGGAGAAATCCACAGGCGTCACCTTTCATACACAGACCACGAAGCCAGTGTCTGCAAACAGTCTGTCGGAAACTTCGTCCTCTACCAACTCCAGCCACCGTCGCGGCAGAATGATCGTAGCTCGGTGCTACGTTAACAGCGGCGGAGGAAGAGTTATCAGGCGGAGCAACCGGGACTGAAGCGGAGGAATGAACAGGTCCGGAATCAAGACCGCCTTCGAAATCGAAGCTGAGTCCATCAGCATCCTCCATTGTTAACGATGCTCGAAGGCTTCAATTTTCCTAGGGCTTTGAAGAAACGAACAGAGAGAGAGGAGAGATCGATCGGAGGATTTTGAGCTTTCTGATGTTAATAAATAAGGTTTAACGAATCAGGCTCGGTTCATCGGTTATATCAGATTGAACCGGTAATTTTGACGGTTTATTGAACAGGTAGCTACTTTTTTTTATATAAAAAGTGTGTCATGTATTTGGTTTAAATATTTATCTCAATCTGATGTGAAACTAAAACCGGAGCCTAATCTATAATGGACAAGAAACAAAAATACTCGAAATAAAACTATACCGGTCAGCAACTGCAAATGATCATTAATAAGAATCCAAGCTCTTACATATAAATCCTTCAAGAATTACATAAAACCCATTATCACAAAGTAACAAGAATTTTTAAATTGCAATCAAGACGGAACAGCGAGGGCCAAGTAACATCTCCTTTAGAGAAAAATCTTGAAAGAATAGACAACGCTTAGACTTTTTCAAGCGCTTGTTCTTCGAGAAGTATACATAAAACCCCATTATTATCACAAAGAGGCAATACTCTCAACGTGGTTGGGTGAGATGTGGACGCAACATGCATCTGAAATTCTATATCGGCTCTGCAATTCCTTTGAGCATAACTTTTCTCATGTCATTTCTATCTACATTGTAGTAGAAAACATAGTAGGGTTGAACATCCCGCGGTAGATTTTTAGGGGCAAAAATGAATTCACCCGCTTTGTTGATTCCCGGGCAAGTCATCGTCATACCCAATCCTAAAGAGAAGGGAAGCTTAAATGTTTGCTTGGACCAAAGATGTCTATCCACATCCTCTAGGATCCATAAATCAAAACTCGTAAGAGGATGGAAGGGCTCTTTTACAATGGAAGCTAACTTACCTTTGTATTCTATCAATATTGATTCACCCTCCCAATACACAACATCCAAAGGCGCTCTGATAAAACTTATACTCTCAAATCTAACATCAAAAGTCACAATCACAGGATTCTCATCTCGAGTGGGGGTCCAAGCACCAAAATACACAAAACCATTGATGCATATTGCTTTAGTTAGAGTTTTATAAGGCGGGGAGGTAACCTGATTGCGTCTCCATGGAGATTCTCCTCCTCCTCCACGTGTTAAAACCTCGTGCACTAGAAAATCATGTGCCCGGTAAGTATCAGACACCAAGGTCAATGCTTTGAATTGATCACCAACAGGATCGTACCCCAAGGAAGTGCGTGACCCTGGTAAGTTAGTGAGTTTCCCTGTGATAGGGTTACATATAATGAACGGATTACGCGCAGTAATCCCCAGGAAGCCATGGACGGAAGCACAGACGGTGGCAGAGTTGCTATACATGGTCACGGAAGGTATTGTCATATGGAGAGTGGTAGCCAAAGATGAAGATTCCCTTCCCTCGTGTGAAGACGAGAAGATAAACAAACGCTTGTCCTGACTCTGGACTGATCTACCAAAATTAGTGAATGCGATTATAAACCGCGATTGCCTCATAGAGGACATGGAGAAGAAGGAATCGACGAAACTCTGGCTTTGGATGATGGAGGACCACATCTTTGACACGCATCGGAACTTCATAAGAGCCTTCGCCGGCAATCTAGTCAGTATCTCAATCTCTAGGTCAAGAGGGATCTGATCAATCTTACTTGAGCTTGTGGCTTTCTCAGTGTTACAATCCCGCTCCTTGGATTGAAGAGGGATCGAATCCAAATTACTTGAGCTTGTTGCTTTCTCAGGGTTACAATCTCGCTCCTTGGATTGAAGAGGGATCGAATCCAAATTACTCGAGCTTGTTGCTTTCTCAGGGTTACAATCTCGCTCCTTGGATTGAAGAGGGAACGAATCCAAATTACTTGAGCTTGTGGCTTTCTCAGTGTTACGATCTCGCGATCGAATCAAACTTACTTGAGCTGCTGCAGAACCTATCCTTCTCATCGTCTCTGTATTTCACACACAGACAACGGAGCCAATTTCTATAGACAGTCTGCCGGAAACTTCGTCCCTTCCCAGCTCCAACCACCGTCGCGGGGGAATGATCGTAGTTTGGTGCTACATTAACAGCGGCGGAGGAAGAGTTTTCAGGCAGAGCAACCGGGACTGAAGAAGCGGTGGGCTGAACAGGTACGGAATCGAGACCGCCTTTGAAATCGAAGCTGAGTCCATCAGCTTCCTCCATTATTAACGATGCTCTAAGTGTTAAGGTTTCAATTCTAGGGATTTGAAGAAACGAACAAAGAGAGAGATATCAATCGGAAGGGTTTTGAGCTTTCTGACGTTCATATACAAGGTTTAACGACTCAGGCTCGGTTCATCGGTTTACTAAAACCGGTAATTTAAGAAAATTAATTATACACACCCAAATCTGTATTATAAACAGACCACGTTCATATACAGTGTATAATTAAATTTTTTCTCTCTCACAAGTCACACACAACTAACCAGCAATGTATTGTTGAATATAGACCACACTACTTGGGACGTTTATAGCAAAAATAAATTAATTTTGGGGCTTTTTTAAAAAGAAAGTTTTTTTTTTTTTTTTTGTGTGTGTCTTCCTTGCCTTCTTCTATCTATATCTCTAAGCACTACCCTCCCGCAATTGAAGATTCTCTTCGTCGCTCTCGCTCATCTCCTTTCGATCTCAGATTCGATTTTTTTTTTCTTGGCATAGCGATTACAGATTCTAGGGTTTCCAATTACTTGTTTCCCAATCGACCCTCTTCTCCTTTTATTTTCCGGGGCGAATTTGCCCTTAGGGTTTCTAAGATCGGAATCTGTGGACGGAGGCAATTCGACGTTTTTCTTGAGCTGCTGCAAAGATGTTCTGGCGAATGGCGGGATTGTCAACGGCGTCTGCCGTGAGTTTTTCTTCTCCCCGACTTGTTTTTATTAACGATCGTGTGTGTAATTTATGTGGTGAATAAGGCACGAGAGTTTTCGCTGTTTGTTTCAATCCTGGACGTGAATCTTGCTGATGGATTTTAAGTTTAACGCTTTGGGGGTTGTACGGGTTCATTGAGGTTTCATTTCTGGGGATTTGGAAGCTGCCTCTGTTTCTTTAGACGAATATGTTGGAGGGAGGTGAAGGGATTTATGGTTTCTGTTGTGTTTTGATTTTATATTGGATTAGAAAGTAAAGAAGTGTCTTCGTATACCTTATTCTTGATGATATCTATGAACTGTCTTGCTGGTAGTCTGCATTTCCTACACTAGTTTGTACAAGGGAGGTGAAATGTAGAGTGAAGAGAAATCTTGTCGATGTGATTAGAGAGTAGAGAATATTTTTGAACGATGAAAGTCTTCCCCTGATAATTGTCATCAGATTGTTTAGTAGTTCTAGTCATAACCCCTAACCTTCAAATGGACATCTAAACAGGCATAAGTTCTAGGTAGTGTATTGAAATGATACTGAAAACACTTGTAGAGGATGAGGATACGGATTTGGGTTAATCTGGCGTTTCGAAGGGGATGTTTCTGTGAATTTTTATGTTACTTGTTTGTCTCATCTACCGGGACTTAATTCATATTGTATAATCTGGCTGCTCGCTATTCATAGTCTTTGTGCTTTGTGAAATTTCGAATTTTCTTTTGCAGGTTGAAGCAATTTTGGACAAAGATAGTTTCACATTAGAGGAACTTCTTGACGAGGATGAGATTATTCAAGAATGCAAGGCCCTGAACGGAAGACTCTTAACTTTGTATGCTCTGTAACCACTTTTTTTCTTTTTTATGCTTCATGACCCTTTTTGGGAGAGGAAAAGAAATGCAATTGTTCATGTGTAGAGGTTAGAAGTGACAGTGCATTGGCTTTGGGTGCTGAATATATTGCTTAAAAATGCTGTCACTTATTTTGATGTCCACCTTCAAGGCTCCAAAGCTTGGCTAATTAAATATACAACAACTAAAAACATTTCTACTTTCACCTATTATTTTGCGACATGCCATTTTTGCATCAAATGATATTTCTGTCAGTTTTTTGAGGAAAATAATCATCTTATTCTGCCCAACAGTTGGATTTCAAACTCTCTTCTTAAATTATATTCGCTTTCACTGGCAATGCCCACTCGGTCTTGACTATTGGATTTTCTTATTTCAGCTTGAGAGAAAGAGTGCAAGTGGAACAACTTATTAGGTACATAATAGAGGAGCCTCTGGAGGATGTTGAAAAGAAGAGAACTTTCAAGTAAGTGTTGGATAAATGATCCGAAAATAATTAATAGATAATGAATTAAATTGAATGAACAAGTGATATTCTTTTATGTTGTAGGTTTCCTTTCATTGCCTGTGAAATTTTTACATGTGAGATCGAAATGATACTGAAAACACTAGTAGAGGATGAGGAGGTAGACATTGACTCTATTACTTTCTCCTATATTAATACTCCTTAAATGGTTAGGGATTAAGGTTTCCTACCTCTCATGATCTCCTTCTTTTTGCAGTTGATGTTATTGCTGTTTTCGTATTTGGAAGCTAAAGAAACCCATAACTCATTACTCGCAGGTTACTTCAGTAAGGTATATAGCATTCAACAAATTTTAATTACCAGAAAACTCATTGAGAACTTTTCCATGCTCTGATAGGACTCCATAGAGTTTCTTCAACGTGTTCTTTCTTACATCTTCTGTTACCAGGTTGTCATTTGTTTGCTGGTGCGGAAGACGATTCCTTTCATGCAATTTATAAAGGTGAGTTGGTTTTGTTTCCTAGATTAAGCTTTTCTTTCAAGAGTGTCTTGAACTAGTCTATAATTACGGTGGATGTGCAAGAATTAGTATATTTCTTTATCTTTGTTGAGATTATTGAACCATTAGCAAGCTACTTTCTTGTTCACTTTAAATCTTCCGTGTAACTTGAGATAATGGTGTTAAATAGTCAGAGATTTTAATGAAGATCTGTTTTTGTGTTTAATTATTGAAAGAGGTTTTTACTAATCAACAATATTCAATCGAATCCTGTTGATAAAATTTTGATAACTGGTACACAAGTTCACAATGCTTTAAACACCATTTAGCCATCTGAAGATGTATATTAAGAATTCAAATTATGATTAACCTTGGCTTTGTTTTGCTACTAGGATCATCAAGACATACTGAAGCAGCTTGTTGATTTGATTGGTACTACATCTATAATGGAGGTTGGTTTTTCTTTTTCTAATGCGTTATTAGAAATCCTGATTTAGGCTCTATGTTTATTACACATCTACTTGAGAACATACTGAATAGTTGAAATATGACTACCACAACAAGAGTGATAGACCCAGCCGTAATGATGAGAACAATGAAAAATAATTGCTGATATTGCTCTCATCATTGTCTCATGGTGCGTATTGTTGTTTAGCTATTGTTGTTGGTTTGTTACACCAGGGACTTTTTCAATTATTAGCTGTAAAAAATGAAGGTTAGAATACTTGTAGGAGATACCGAGAGGTTGTAAAATAATAGATTTTCTTTCAATTGCTTGTTTCCAAGACTCTGAACTTATTAGTTGGTGTTCAGGTTTTAAAACGTCTGGTTGGTACTGATGAGCACCTATATTCGAACTACACAAGTGCAATGCAGTGGGTAGAAGATACAGATGTTTTAGAGATGATTGTGGATAAGTTTGGCTCCTCAGTAAGTTCCAGTCAGTTGTATGGAATTACTTTTCTTTCAATATAACTAGTCCATGGCCTTCCTTCTTTACTTCAGATTTTATTCCATCATCCCAGGCACTGCAATCTACTGATAACTCAGGAGATTTTTGTTATACTTTTGTAGGATTCTCCCGAGGTACATGCCAATGCAGCTGAAATTCTTTGTACTGTAGCAAGATACGCACCCCCTGGTCTTGCTACAAAGCTTTCCAGCCCAAGGTAGATATTTCTCAACTTTGGCTATTGTTTTCTTTATTCGTTGTTATTGTTGAAAATTTCTAAGTAACTGACTTATTCCCTGTAAACTCTTATGCAGTTGCACTGGAAGGTTGTTAAAGCATACTTTAGAAGGCTCACGGCCTAAGTCTGTTCTGGTTAATTCATTGTCTGTATGCATATCTCTACTGGATCCTAAGAGGTTTACAATGGGGACTTATCATATATACGGTCGTCAACTAACCCATGGAAGCCTGGCAACTAATCCCGAGACAGTGGAGGGAATGCTTGGAAGCCTAGGTGAGAAAATACAGTATGGTTATTATATGTTCGAATGTAGTTGTGCTTGTCTGTTGACTTCTTGAATACCATATTTCCTATTGTGAGAGATGTGGTTGGGTTGGGAAGGAAGAATACTGGGCCTCTTTTGTGGGCTTCGAAAGCTACAAATAGATTTGTATGCACACTTGTTGCTTGTTGGTATGAAAACTGGTGAAACTTTATTTTTTTCTATCTTGTAGAGTCTTAGACTATCATTATAGCATTTGCTTTCTCAACTTTTATAGGTCGTTTTGCTGTTATTGTGTGGTTTGCAATGTTAACGAGTCTCTTCGCTCTTATATATATTATGTAATATGCTTCTCTACCATGCAGGTGATTTACTTGAGCTTTTGAATGTTTCATCTGCTGAGGGTATTTTGTTAACAACGTATGGCAAGTTGCAACCACCTCTTGGAAAACATAGATTAAAGGTATTTTTTATTCTCATTTGTATGATTTGTTTCTAGTTATAATGTATCTTTCACTGTTATTGTGGTTTATAATTTAAAATTTATTGTTCCTAGATTGTAGAGTTTATTTCAGTCTTACTCACCGTCGGTAGTGAAGCAGCAGAAAAGGAAGTAATTCGACTTGGAGCGGTGAAAAGAGTGTTGGAGTTATTCTTCGAGTAAGTGGGAACTTCCATGATTTTAGTTGTTGATATGCAGATTGCCATGCTAAATTGTGATGCAACTGTGTCTCAGGTATCCCTACAACAACTTTTTGCATCACCATGTGGAGAATGTAATTCTCTCATGTTTAGATAGCAAAAACTCTCAACTTGTTGACCATCTTCTAAGTGAGTGCAATCTTATTGGAAGTATACTAGAGGCGGAAAAAGACTGCACATTAACTGCTGGTGATTCTGATAAGGTGAAGATACATAATTGGTAATATCTGGGGTTGGCATCAGTAGTTATTAACGTGGTTTATATATATGATGTGTCAGCTTCAGCCTACAGTCCCTGCAGAGGGTAGAAAGCCACTCAGGACTGGAAACATTGGTCATTTGACTCGTATCTCGAACAAACTTCTTCAGCTAGCTAATAGTAATGTCGAAATTCAGTCACATTTGCAGGTATATACGATAGTTCTGTCTTATGGGATTTATTATTTTTCATCGCGTTCTACACATTCATGTACTCATGCAGATATGAAGCAGAACTAAACCATTTTCTGTATGAAATTTATAGAAGATCAGATGGGAAAGAAAAAAAATTGCTCAGGGCTTTACTCCTTTTTAAATTCTCCCAGAGATATTTCCTTCATAGCTTGTTTGCATGTGAAAGTTTGAGAAGGGTTCTAGTCTTGTAGGGTGTTGGTCTTTAGTATTAAACTCTTCATATCTTGTTGACTTTTTGTGCTACGTTTTTTACCAGGAAAATAGCAAATGGGTGGACTGGCAGACAGATGTCTTGTCAAAGCGTAATACATTGGAAAATGTCTACTCTTGGGCCTGCGGGTATGTATTTTTCTCTTATAGGGTGTTTTATTTAAGACTTAAAGAAACTTATGACACCGGCTTCTGTTTTCAAATTCTTACAAAAGTTTACATTTTTGTAAATTTTTTTTGCTTTAATAACAATCAATATAGATGATAGGTTGCACCTTCCACTAGGTGGCATTAAGAGCTTGCATTTGGGATTTTCTTTAGGGGGTGATAAATTGTACACAATGAGGCTGTAGTGAAGGTTGGTGTAGTAGATGGAGAATTCTTTTTGCTGATATTTTTCTGCTTAACAGGAGGCCAACTTCACTCCATGATCGTAGTAGAGATAGTGATGATGATGATTACCACGATAGAGATTATGATGTGGCAGCCCTAGCAAACAATTTGAGCCAGGCCTTTCGATATGGAATTTACAGCAACGATGATATGGATGAGGTGATGTCTCGTTTACCTCTGCTTGGTTTACCTCTGGATAGTTAGCATGGGGTTCCAACCGTCTTCTCTTCCTTTATCATCGTGAATTAGCCTGGAAGTAGCTTGGATAAATTCGGTTTACTGAGCAACTATATTCTGCCAAAGCTTTTGATTTTCATAGCATTATTTTCCTCATAATACATTTGTTCTACCATTTACATTTTTATTTATCCACTGCAGGCCCAAGGCTCTATGGAACGCGATGATGAGGTATATTTAGTCTTTTCCTTATCTTTTGGAATTAAGACTTGACTTTCGTTTTGGGAACAAGTAGGAAGAGTGTTTTTACTTCTTTCCTTTTCTCCTTTCTGCTCGCCCTAATTTTTGGTTGCGAGTCATGCGCCTGTTTGTCTAAGCCACCCCGTATGATGAAAGTTGTAGTGATATGCTTAAAACCTCTTATGATGTCTATGTTGCAGGATGTTTACTTTGATGATGAATCTGCAGAAGTCGTCATATCTTCCTTGCGTCTTGGAGATGATCAGGAGAGGTAACGAGCTCAACTTTTCTTTTCTGGTAGAAATTAAACCGTTGATTTGCATTATATATGGTTGATGTGATCCCTTAACTTACGAAATATAACATGGTGTTGTTGTCGTAGTGATTCTCTCTTCACAAATTCAAACTGGTTTGCATTCGATGATGATAATGCTGCGAATGAGCGCTCAGTTAGCTCAATTGCGTCCCCTTCACCCAATGCTGATGGAGATCGTGAGGATGATGATGTTGTCATAGGTGAAGCTGATGAATTCAACGATGCTGTTGCCTCTTCCCCATCTGTTGATATGGAAACAGAGGATTCTTCATCAAAGCATCCTTCTGAAAACCTTAGTGAACCAGAACCTGAAAAGTCACCTGCTTGGGTTGAATGGAGAGAGACCTCTGAGTCCACTTCGCCTACTTCCAACCCAGATGAAGTTACCATATTGTCCAATGGTGATGTTCAAATCGAAAAAGAGGACAATGGCGATGATACTGATAACAAAAGTGCTGAGGATTCACCAGGTGCATCTGGCAATGAAACCACAGAGAAGTTGCCAGATGGGAGTGGTGTTGAACCCACTGAGAGCTCACCGGAAGCTAGTGATGTGGAGCTCACTGAGAGCTCACCAAAAGCTAGTGATGTGGAACTACCTGAGAGCTCACCGAAAGCTAGTGATGTGGAACTGACTGAGAGCTCACCAAAAGCAAGTGGTACTGCAATAACCGAGAACTTGAGGGATCTCGGTTCTGCTGAAACGCTGGCAGATGTTGAAAGCTCTGAACCTAAAATCCCCCAGGAGACGGAAGAAACAGAAGTTGCAGCTGAAGCAGATGCCAAAGAAACAGAGGTTGCAGCTGAAGCAGATGCCAAAGAAACTGTGAAGGAACCAGAGAAGGTGTAGCTTGAGTTTAAGGGCTTTACTCAACCGGGTCTCTCTTTAACTAGCAAAACAAATTCCTGCTGATGCTTTTTGTGGAGGCCTTAGTCTGTTTTGGGTACAATTTATTATTCTTTTCTCGTTTCCTTGTTTGTTGTTTTTTTTACTCTTCATTGTATCATTTCTAAATCCGGTCTCTATTATTCAAAACATTATTGTCGACCCAAAAAATTTGTTACTAGCTTTCCATATTTTATTAGAACGAGTTTAATTTGTTCCTCATAGACACATCAAGTGTGTTGTAAAGTTGCTGCTCCCGTGCCACAACAGATTTAACACTTTCCCGACTAATTCACTTTGCTAAATTCTCTTTTTTCTCGTTCTGTTAAATAGTATCATCAAGTCACTTAACAAACTTTTCTAACGTTAGCTTGAGTTCAGATGATGTAAGGATGAGAACTTTTAAATATTTCTTACCTCTGAGGTTGATATCTCACTTGGCAAGTCTCCATTGTGTGGAGAAGGGTAATTGCCAGATTCTTCGAATATGGAATATGGAAACCCACAATAGTTATCAAAGTCAATAAATGTATCATTACCTTAACTTGTTAATGTAAAATTCGGTAAATATGGAAAGTGTATGGTTTCTTCCTTTGTATATAAAAGATTTAACGATGCCTAGTGTACAAATCTTCTTTTTTCTCCATTGAGTTTCAGTCTAGGGTTTTTTTCTTCTTTTTCACCAAGCTTCCTTCACAATGGCCAACCCAAACCAATCTGTCCGGGTACTTCTTCCTCTCTCTCTCACTCTCCCAGTCTATCTATATATCACTCTCTCTTCAGTGCCAATGATTCTGTGTAAATTTTGCAGATTTGCATACTAAAAGTCGATCTAAAGTGTTGCACCGGTTGCCAAAAAAAAGCAAGCATGAAGTTGCAGAGTATCCCTGGTAAGAAAAAGGTCCTAACTTCTTAAGTGCGAGACTCAATAATCACGAGATTCTTAATACTTAGTTTTTAATGGAAACAGGTGTAGACGAAGTGGAGTATAACAGCGAAAAAGGGCTCATGACGGTCACCGGTGACGTAGAACCTATGACTCTAGTTCGTAAACTTAATAAATGCGGCAAAAAAACAGAGCTCTTCTCAGTTAAGTACCAGCTTGAAGATGATGATCTAAACAGTGAGGACGAAGATGACGCTTCTTCTGACTCTACTAGTTCATATTATGATCCTAAACCCATGGAACGTGGAGTCCAAGAGAAGATGAAGCAGCAGAACAAGACAGGGCTACCAAAAAAACTTTCTCTTCTAGGGTGTTTCAGCAGTAAATCAAAGGTTGTTCAGCCTTTACCGATGCGAAACCGAAACTGGCATGTCCCATCAAAGTTTGGGAATGGCCCTCCAGGCTTTGGCTTTCCTTTTGCCAATACTACTACATCATCACAGTTGCTGCGGCCTCCCATGATGCCCTATCCACCAATGATGCAACAACAACAACCGCAACAGCCACCTTTTCCAATGACAGGAGCTGCAATGCCATACAATGTTAACATGTACCAGACAGCATACCAACCTTATTTTATGTCAAAGCAGGCACCAACGGACAAGTTTAACACTGGGCTGCATTTCACTGGTAGCAAGAAGTGACTCGGAACGCTTTGATTTTATTTCCCAGATGCATATACTAAGCAAAAGATTTGTTTTGTTTTTTGCCAATTGCCAGTAATGAACATTTTGTAGGCCTAGCAAAAATTTAAACAAAAGAATAAGAGTAAATTTTTTAAGTCATTCATGTGTGATTCTCTCCGTCTCCCAAACCTGGTTGCATAGTTTGAACATTTGTATAAGATGAAATTTGTCTATGTCAACAAGAATCTGATTCATAACACAACTGAGAAAGCATAAGATTTGTGCCTATTGGTAGTACTAGAATCTATTGTCTCCCGGAGAACACTTGTCTTGAGATTTGTCTGTTGTGCATCATGTTATCCCCCTTTAATGGCTGTTTTCATGGTCGCCCTCTAAATCTTTCAAGTATCCCATGAACAAAAGAAACCCGAAAAGGAAAAATCCACCTGAAGAGCTCCCCCCTCCACCTCCGCCACCACCACCACCACCATCATCCCGAGGCGGGAACCCGTTTCCACCGTCATCAAGCTTTGGGGATTTATCTTTTCCTGATATTTAAGCAAATGCTAAAAGTTAAGTTCTGAAATTACCAACTAGAATAGACCAGTCCATCTTAATTTTTTGAACTAGAATAAGAACCATAGAAAGCCACAATATTAATTCTAAAAAACAGTTCAATATTTGTTAGAACCGTAACAGATCATATAGTTTTAAGCCTTTCTAGTTTGTCTAAAACACAAAATAGTTTCCTAAACATGAACACGCACATCAATAGAGTTAACAAGGAGAAGGATGCAACAATTTACCAGGAGCTTGTGTGATTGTTGGTGATTTCCGCGTAACGGTCTGTGTTTGCCCTTGACTGCATTTTGAATTCTGCAGAATAAAAATCAGAATACGTAAAAAGCTAGCTACTCAGAGACACCTAGGAAGAGAATTCCGGACAATTAAACTATTAACCATAAGAGGAAAAGGATGATCTTGGTCATCAAATAAGCAAAATGGTGTATGATGACATGCAAATTCAAAAGTTATCCCAACAGCTAAAGAGTTAAGCACATACACTTAAGATAGGAACATTACATGCAAAGAGATGGAACTAACTCGCAACACACAAATAGAACATACCAGCGCAGAGTTACATGTAAAGACAGATCTTTTATTCTTAGAGATGACAATAGGTTGCACTGCACGCAGTCCAACTGCCTTGCTCCACGGTTGGAGTTGCATAGAAACTGTTGTAGGATAACGCCTATGAAAGTTTCCTGTCACAGGGGAGAGTAGAAGAAGAGCTTCAGACTTCATTCAATAGAATAACGGACTAAGAATAAGGGTCAATGCTAGGACACTAGGTGAGGATTCAATTATCAGACATCAATAATAACAACTCTAGTTGCTTCAAATTTTTCAATGAGAAATCCTAAACTCAGCTTCAAAGCTAAAAGTAACTTGTACACAGATTTTCCAAGCAACTTCCTCAATGCCAACCAATTGTAAACTAAGTGCCAGTAAAAAGCAAACAAGAACCCCAATCATCTGTTGAAATTTGAAGACGAACAATACAAAAGTAGACATAAGACATATACCATTACTGGAAAATTGATTCAGGCGAGGAGGGAGGTACACAAGCGGTTGTGCACCAACACACAACGAGGGATTCATCACCACCATATCTGCAAAGAAAGAACAAATCCAAAAATTAAAACCTTTTCACCATTTCCACACACAAAATTAAGGCTTAAACAAAAATCAATTATATGTAAATATATGCGATTTCATCAGCTTTAAAATTCGAATAATCTGTGCTGGGCAAAAAAACAAGAGGAGAAAAACCCCCAAAATGATTCGCATCAAAGCCCGTAGATATTTTTGTGTCTAAGAAGAAGCAGAGAAAATCTGGGATTTGGTGGCTTCTCGAAGTTTCTCGATCATAGAAAAGTAAAACCCAGATACTATGAAGACGAAAATATCAGGATCGTGAATCGCACCTGAAGAATTAAACGCAAGAAGACGGAAAAAACAAGACTTTCCTAGGGTTTATCCCACAAATCAATTACAAGCGTTGGCTTCTGATGCAAGAATTGTAAATAAAAACAACACTATTGAGTTTGAGAGAGATGCTAAATATTCTTTTCTCTTTTTTCTTAAGTCGGTTTTATTTTTTATTTTTATTTTAAACAGTAAAAAGCTTTTTATTTTATTTTTGGTCTTATTTTTGAAATAAGTTGATCGGAAAATTGAAAGCCCTAATACTGAACAGATCTTTCCAATTGAAAGGGAACTGTGAAATCAAGAGCTGAAATTTTCTTACCGGCGGCGAAAAATATGCTTGGTGGATTATACGGAGACCTTCCTCCACCGTCCGACGATGAGAAACCCAGCGGCAACTCCTCCTCCGTCTGGTCAAGCAGTAACAAAATGGCTCCACCCACGCTTCGAAAACCACCGGCTTTTGCTCCGACTCAAACAATCCTAAGACCTCTGAACAAACCCAAACCTATCGCTTCGTCGCAGTACAAGCCTCCTCCTTCTTCTTCTTCCTCGCAATTGGTGATTACTCCAGCGAATGAATCAGCACCTTCGCAGCCAGCATTGGTCGGTGTGACTTCATCGGTGATTGAAGAGTACGATCCAGCGAGACCTAACGATTACGAGGAGTATGTAAGGGAGAAGAAGCGGAAAGTTATGGAAGCTGAGATGAAGCGAGAGCTGGATAAGAGAAGGCAAGAGGAAGAGGAAAGAGAGAAGAGAGAAAGAGAAGAGAGGGAGAAGGAGAGGGAAAGAGATAACAGTGATCCGTCTCGATTGAATATCTCAGGTGAGGAAGCGTGGAAGAGGCGCGCCGCTATGAGTGGTGGAAGCGGTGGGAAGCGAAGATCTTCGTCTCCTCCGGGGAATGTTGACGGATTTAGTATAGGTAAATCGGAGACGAGTGGGTTAGGAGTTGGAGCAGGTGGGCAGATGACAGCTGCTCAGAGGATGATGGCGAAGATGGGATGGAAACAAGGACAAGGGCTTGGGAAATCAGAGCAAGGTATCACTACGCCATTGATGGCTAAGAAGACTGATCGTAGGGCTGGTGTGATTGTGAATGCGAGTGAGAATAAGTCTGCGGAGAAGAAGGTTAAGAGTGTGAATATCAATGGTGAACCAACCAGGGTTCTGCTTCTTAGAAACATGGTATGTAGTTTCAATACACCTCTTACCTTATGCATTCTTGACTTCAGATTTTGATGTGCCGCCACAGTCTAACTGTATCAGTATGATGTGCCAAAGCCAGCTTATATTTATTCAAATCATTGTTTTAGTGTTCTTGTATAAGGACACTTTGCTACAATAATTTAAAACGGTCTGCTAGGATTTAGGGTGAGAGTGATATTGCTGTATTCCAGCATTTGATGTGGTTCTTCAGAAAGAGTTCCTTCACATTTCTGGCAGCATTCTAGATCATTAAATCTAAACCTATACTGTTTTTTTTGGGGATTGAATATGAGGGCATGTTGGAATACTGTAACTATCTGTGTGAAAATGGAATTGAGTAATGGTCTGCCAAGGGATACTGGAGCTTTTGTGATACTGTGGCTCTGAAGATATCCTGAAATTTAAAAGCTTGTAGCTCATAGTGTTACTTATGTTAATGTTAGTCTAGTGTACTGCTGGATTGTTATAAAATTTAGATTGGAAAGAACGTTTGAGATGCAAAGTTACAATATCTTCCCCTCGGATAGTCAAATAGGCATTTGGGACTTTGGTTTCAGAGGCTAGCCTAACTTGAGCTCTCAGGATTGGATTTGCCAAATACTAAAGAGCTCAAAATGAAACCTGAGCGTTCGCATGTAATTGAAGGAAATTTTATTGGTTTTGGGATACTGTAATAGCTCTCATATTTTTTTCTATGTGACACGATTCTTTACTATCGCCGTAGTATTATTGGTATGTGAATCATCTTCATAGCTATGGTCAGAAACGAAGCATCACTCGTGTATTACGCTCTGCAATAATGATTTACTGATCACCTGTTTTATCTGAATCTGAAGGTTGGGCCAGGAGAAGTAGATGATGAGCTAGAGGATGAGGTGGGAGGCGAGTGTGGCAAATACGGCACAGTTACTCGTGTACTGATATTTGAGATCACTGAAAAGGACTTCCCTGTACACGAAGCAGTCAGAATCTTTGTTCAGTTTTCAAGACCCGAGGAAACAACTAAAGCCCTTGTGGATCTCGATGGGAGATACTTTGGAGGAAGGACAGTGCGTGCAACGTTCTATGACGAGGAGAAATTCAGTAAGAACGAGTTGGCTCCAGTTCCAGGAGAGATTCCAGGCTACTAAATAACTCCTAAGAAACAAAACAGCATCTGCTTCTTCTATAAGAGATTCTTGATAGAGAAAGAAACCATAGATGAGGTTTTGAAAACATTTGTAAAGTACTTTAGAAACTTTTGGGATCTATCTGTTTTATTGTTGTTTAAAGTAGCTTCGTTAATGATCAAGAAATGTTCCTCTTCTTCTAATCATGTGTCTATTTTGCATTTGAGTTCAAGCCAACTCGATTTCAATAAAAGAACACTCGATTGCTGACAGACCATTATGCTATAATACGAAGGAGACCAAGTGGGTCGGGGATATCCAAATCGAGCTAGTATAAACTGGGCTACTAGGCCCAAAATGTCGATTTGAGGTCACACAAATGTACAAATAACAGACCATTAAAAAATCAAAATGATAGTCTCAAAAGAGTGTTATATTTGTTACTTTGACAACCATTAAAATGGCAGTAGCAAATATAATTGAAGGGTAACCCGAACAGTTTTATCGTAAAATTGATCGTGTGATTTTTATATATGGATTATCTATTTCATAAAAAAATCCGTTTTTTTTTGCATAAAGAACATATATACACTATATAGTAGCAATATTTAATATGTTAAGTGACAATGATAATGTTAAACTAATAGATCACGATATATCATACAACCACTAGAGAGAGGTTCTACTATAATTTTACTAATGATCATCATTTTTTTGTTATTGTTTCTCAAACACTAAAGTATACTATATGAGAAGGCTATATTCATGTATGTTGACCAATCTAGATATATGTATCGGTCAACATAAAATAGTAATCGCTTACAACTGTTGAAATATTTACTAGTATCATTCAAAAGAGTCAATCGAAATCATTGTACTACACGAGTCGATAAGTACATATTACAAATGGTACCCGCATAGAAAGGTAAAAACGACAATGTATCATATCATCAAAACCTGCAGCAAACGTATTTGCTTGTTTTGGTGGTGCACAAAATTCAATGTCCTTCAATCATCAAAGCTACATTTACATTTTCAACATCTCACATGAACTTTTTCAACGTTCAAATTCACGACCCACACTACTCTACTCATATGCATTCATTTTACTACAACACTTTCAAAGTCACACTATCTTGATATATATATCTCACAGAGACTCTCGGCCCTTAATGTTATTAGTAACAGAAAACATGAAAAAATGGAGTTGTTTTAATTAATCGGGGGAGGGGTCAAAATAAGGTAAAAAGAAAATTAAATGGGTCAAACTGACATTAAGCCAATAAGATATCACTGCATTGCCCAACAGTTTATGTTACTGCTTACCAATTGAAGAAGAAAATAAAACACGTAAAATAGTGTTACCCCCTAGCTAGTTTCAAAACTCTGGAATAATCTTTGTTTTAAATGTTTCTTCAGAGTGTTTTGAGTATTGTAGTAGACAAAATGAGAGAAAAGACAAAAGGTTTTTCTTTTATATTGTACTTCCTGTCAGTAGCTAGGGTTCTGTGTTCTTTAACTTTGTAATATAATTGCACTTATTAAAACTAGCTATCTATATATCTATTATTCCCTAATTTTCATTTTTTTTCTTCTTCTTCATAAAATGACAATATTCACGAGTACTGGTTCCGTCGTAACGGACACATTATTGTTTTCGTATGCGTTATGTAACGTTAATAAACTATTAATTGGATTCAAAGCATTTTTTTCTGTTTGATGAAAAAAAAAACAAAACATTTTTTCTGACAAATCTTTTTCTAAAACAAAAATAAAACAATCTTCTAATGAAGGCTTTGGACGAGGGGTTTAAATATATGCTGCACACATATAGCGAAATTCAATGATTTCCCAATTTAGGAAAACCAAAAATATACGCAGATGCATACATATATAATTAAGTTCTAGTGTCAATGTGTCATACCTATTGGGTCCTAGTAACCTAGACTAAACTATGCATGCATGTGCATTGTTGCATCATAGTGCATGTAAGTATAAATTGTACATGCTCATGCACCGCTGGATTACGTATATAAATGTATGGATGGATGTCAATATGTCATGTGTAGGTAGTTAAAGTTAAGGTGCCCAATGTATAAGAAGGTTATTAGAGTAAAGAGAATTAGTTTGTATTAGTGTGATTTAACCGGGTTATTAATCTCGGTTTACTTGATGTAAAGCAAACCTTTCTCATATATAAGAGAGTTTGATGTAACGATTAACACAAGTTGAATGAGAATGAGAATGAGTTTTGAGTCTTCTTCTTCGTAACAACCTTTCTTGTTTTTCTCAATCATCTAATATGATATCAGAGCCAGGTTAACCCGGTGAAATCACACCAATACAAACCAATTCTCTTTACTCTAATAAAGGTTTTGTAAATATTTTTAATTTCGGTTCGGTTTGCGGTTTTCATAGGCTTTGATTTAAGAAAACCATATGATTCCCAAATACGTGCAAAACAAAACGAATTCGAAATGTTCTCTCTAAACTTCTCTTACACGTATATATTATCTAATTAAGTAATGTTTTGATAAATCTATCATTCGTAGGAGAAAAAAGAAGGATATTGATTTTTGGATTTGAGAGAACTTTTCACTCATTTTCCTTTACAAGTAATTTAGCAACAAATAAATAACCAACTCTTTCAAAACTAAGCCAGAACAGTCTGTTTGATATGGTCCCGGGACGTCAAATATTCTTTACCGAGGTTTAGTGCTGACAATATTGGTATATATATAAATCAAAACCATATATATAATAAGCAAAGAGTTCCATAGTATTATTTATTCGGACCAAGATAAAATAAAAACAACTCGAATTCAAATTGGTACAAAGTATATTATCTCTGCTTTGTATAATTCCATCAGGTGACAAAAACTGAATATATTTAGAAGTCGACATATAGTATTATTTAAAAGGATGACATAAGCAGTGTTTGACTTAAGAAGAAGGGGCAATGAAGAAGAGGGGGGAGGAGGCAGAATCGGGTAAAAGACATGCATTTCTTTACACAGAAGCCACTTCTGTCCCAACCAGAATCTCTTCTGTCTTTTCGCCTCTTTTTTTCTTTCCTTTTTCTTAGGGTTTGAATGGAGAAGCAGATATAAAGCAGTAATATAGCAGGACAGATTAACTGCTTTTTGTTTACCATTCATAAAAATAAATAATTATCATTTATAACTGCAGTTCTCCTGTTAAAATTCTGTAGGTGGACAAACAAAAAAAAATTATTTTATGGTTATGTTTTTTTCTTATAAAGCAGAGCAGATTAAACACCTCTATTTTAGTGTAGGATCTGCACTTGAACTGCCAAATCTGCTTTTATTTTGTTAGATCTGCCTTGTACACTTGATCTGGTCTGCTTATTTTATTTTCCCATTCGAAGCCATATTCACAACAAATCAACTTGTATATATCTTCCCTTAGGGGCTTAACTTGTTTTATTTCGCTTTTCATCAATGCAGGAGGGGTCAAATCAGTACCCGCACCACATTTTTCCACATTTATTGAGCTGTTTTTCCATTATATTGTAGCCTGTTGGTAGCTCTTTAATATAATCCTTACAAATTTGAAATTAGTATTGATCATTAGCATAGCTTCATTCATAGTGTCGTAGCTCCGTTTTTCAATACGGTTTGATTATGGTTGATGATGTGCATGTGCAATGCATCATCCATCCGTAGCTAGAGAACAAATAAAAAGAATTAACACAAAAGGTTATGGTTATGATTTATTTATTCATCGTCGAAAATAGGTGCATTTAGTATTTTTTACATTATTCTATTTCACTTATTTATTTAAATTCAACCAACATATGAAATTTATTGATTTCTTTCTTTTTTCGTCATAACACTTTCATAAACTTTTAACTTGTGAGATTTATATAAAAGGTTTTTAATTTCCACTACTAATTAGAACCCAAAAGAAAAAAAGAAAAAACGTTTATAGGTTGCTCCTCCTGCCTATTAAGTCAAAGAACAACATCATCATCATGACTAGTTTCTCTTGTCATAGATACTACTGTTTCGATTTTAGTAGATATAGATCAAATTGCAATGATTATACTTCATTTATTGTCAAAGATTCATTCAAATCCATTTCTTCTGGCTAATTATTCATTCATTCACACACCACACTCCAAATGCATTTTTCATGTTGCACACTTACCAATCACAAGTCCCTTATTCTTTTCGTATGAGTTTAGATATTTACACATACACAATAAACCTACCACATCCATAAAATCTTTTTTGCAAAATCAATGATGATTAATTGCAAACTACTAAATAATTCATATATTAGATAATAACGTTACCAATATTAAAGAAAAAATCGAAACATTACTAAAAATAACATAAGCACAAAATAGATAATGTCGTCGTCATACATAGATAAGTCATCATAACTGAATAAAGAGATCACATTTTTTCCCCATATTACATATTAAGTTATTATGGACCGTCTAACTTAACATACCCTTAGCCGAAAAAACAGCATCCTTCCTAACTTTAATATCTAAACATAATCAAACCATTTTCATTCATTCTTCAAACGAACGACCAATTCACGAGGATGAAAGCCAAACAGTGGTTCGATTCGTTGTCGTCAACAACCTTCCACACCGTCGCTTGCTCATACGAAACTGGTCTCCCCATGCTCGACATGCATATTCCCGCCGGAAGATTAGCATACCCCTGTTGATTCCATCCAAACTTAGTATATTTCCAAGGTATGACAACTTACTTACTCGGGAAACTTCAAAGACTAGCTATAGGAAATGTTTACCTGCTGCATGATCTTGGCGAATTCGGAGCAAAGAGCTTTCCGACCAGAGTCATCTAGAGTTTTGTCGAGCATTATATCCTGAAGTGCCACGAGCGTTGTTTCAAGCATGTCTAATCCGGCTTGGTTTGCAAATGTGAATACCGGTGACGCCTAAGATGTAAGAACCACAAAAATTATCAGATAATGTACGTTAGCAATTCCCAAGAACTGGATTAAGCACCTTCCAAGAACAGAAAGACTTACATTAGTTTTGAGGGAGCAGCACAATATGGCATCAGAATGGTTCCAGAGTTGCTTAAGCAATGTGTCACCTCCACAGGATTGAGAATCACTTCCAAACAGGTCTGCACCTGTATGAGTACTAAAACATCCCAAAAAGAAAAACATTTCAACCGAATGAACAATAAGAATGATAATACATTGTTGTTGCAACTTGCAAGTCCTTTGATAAAGGTTCTAAGAAGAGTACCTGTAACTACGAGTGATCCAACGGACAAGGGTGAGAGCCTCAGGGGAAGTGGGAAGTTGCATTGAGCCAGGACGAGGGGTAATGGCTAAAGCTACTCTCTGGATCGAACCAACAACATTCCTCACATACTGTCTCGCCATTGTAGCAACATTGTCTCTTGAATGATTATCAAATGTGAACTGGAAGGCTATGGTTAAGACCAATCTGGAGTTTGTTTCTGAATCAGTTTTGGTGGAACCATCTAGAGATGATGCTAGGTCCCGTGTTCGACTTGCAGATTGATGATCATTCTGTTGCATGCAAAAAGGAAAAAAGATTTTGTGTCAATTGACTGTTCTAGGATATCAAAAGTCTTGTCACATATAGTTCTTTTTACCGGATTTGTTTTTTGTTCGAGCGGTATGACACGAAAACCAGAAGGGAGCAAAGGTGCATCATCAGCAAATGATTCATCGATAGGGGCAAAGACAAGCTGAGCACAACCTCCAACCACATTTTCATCAACGCCGCTGCAAAGCTGTGCAAAAGCAAACAAAAAACAAGGATTCAATTTCAATAACATAGCTTTAAGAATCTGAGAGCCTTTGATATGACGCAAACCTGCAGTAAATACATATCCCGCGATAAGCCCATGTCTTCAGGTGAGTAAGCATGACCTCCAAGTCTAACCACTTCGAGGAACTGAAAAACAAGTATACAAAATAGGATTCAATGATGGCCAAATAAGAGACAACAAGGATAATGTTCTAGAGAATCTGTATACCTCTTCATGTTCGAGTGTCTGTGCGAGAGGAAGAATGACTTGGTTACTAGGGAACCCACCAGTTCTGACGCACGGAACAGCAAAAGGAGTTGCTCTGAGAGATGCAGCAGAATAGGCATCAACCCCATAGTCTGCCCATTCAGCTCGGTGTTCTCTCAGGAAACGGATCAGTACAAGGGTTGGAACATTCTTCAAGAGGGTATAAATAAGAAAATTGCGTTAGAATTCGAAGAAACCGACTCTTTTGTTTATTTTACAAGTGTCAAATCATGATGTAAACACCTGCAACAGCATAGAAGCTTTGGCACAGAGGACACCACTTCCAAAACTTGGAAGAAATGAGCTACCATATTGAGATCCAGCAAATTTAGCAGAGGAAGAGTTAATCATGATCGTAATATCCTCTGCTCCATCACTACTCATTGGAGACCATCCATCATCCGCAAAACCATTAACAGCATCATTGAAACCACTGAATTTCAAGAAAAACAAAAGCAATTAGAACAATGCTTCAAACAACAAAACTAAGCTTACCGAGGAAATATATTACCGGCAGAGTCTTTGGCTGAAAGTTCTTAAAACTGCAGGCTGGCGTCCACCACTGTACTGAACTTCTCCACTAGTCTCCTGAGCAATTTGCCTCACATGTCTCAGAGCCTGAAATGTGGAAGTAACACTCAGAAACACATATGGCCTAGTCATTAGGTCACGAATCAGTCAAGTTTATAAAAACTTACAGCGACGGTCATCTTCTGAGCAAGAATTTTGGAAGACTCATAGAGAGGCCTGAGGACTTCAGGAACACTTGAGACCTACCAAACCAAAGAATTCAGCTATCAACATAAAAGAGGAGACTTCTACGTACCTGATGTAATTTTATCAATTAAATGCTTACATCCAAGTCAACATGATCAACAATCTGAATAATTGAACCACCACCATCACAAGGACGGATAAGAAACCCGCTTGACAGCATTTTGGCTCTCACAAAGCTTGAAGACAGCGGACCATTAGGGCCACCAGTTGCAGAAGTGAGTGATCTCTCACAAACCTTAAGGAAAAATAAAAATTATAAAGGCAAATTTAGTAAACAGAATCATAAATAAATAAAATCAGTTCCTGAGACTCACCACATAGCTTCCATCTTCTAAAGTAGTGCTATATCTCAGCGTCCAAAAGTCACGAGCTGCTGCTAATGTTGTAGGAGCATAAATCTGATAACCAACCATGAACAATGATCAGTACATTTTTAAAGATTATAAACAAGACTGATAAGTCTATGAAACAGACCTGAGTGTTGACAAGCTCGATAGTACCACCGTTTCCAGTGGGTATAACATTCAGAGTCTCGACAGATCGACAGTCACGGAACCATGATGGACGATCTTTAAGGATTTCAGCGACCTACACAGTATAAGAAGTTTAGAGTGCCTTCACAGAATTTTCTCCTTTTTAGAAAACAACATTAGAGTAAATACGAAACACCATTACCTTCATGGGTTCTAAACTCACGAGGCCACAGGCACGTGCTGCTATTCCACTGCAGTTGCGTGAAACAGCTACGATGCCAATAGAATCCGGACCAGGCTACATACATCACCATGAAAATACATATTAAACATTTTGAAAAGTTACTTCACTTGAACGTATAAAAACCTTGAAACTGTTACAACTCATTTTACCTTCATCCCAATCATCTGGACCCAGTCGACAGCAGTTCCTCTAGCCTTGCAAAGGAACTCTGCCAAGGTCTCCTCCGCAATCGAGAGAAGACTACCAAAAGACAATTAGAAAAATAATGTTAGTTTCTTCATGTAATCTCACAAAGAGAAATTCACAAACAAAATAAAAGAGCCTTCCTTACTTAGCTGGGTTGTTAGCATCACGCTGTGGATGCTGATGTGTTGGGTTTTGCTGCTGACGTTGCTGACCACTCACGACCACAGACTCACAGCTGTTGTCTGTGGTCGTCCCAGAAGCCTAAGTCACAATAAAGAGACTTCCCCAGTCACTTTCTAACAGTAGATAATTCTTAAAGAACAATCCCATTCACAAGCATCAGAAGATAACAACAACTTTTAAACTAAGTCTCTAATGATATTGATTCAAATGTAGTTAAGCTTCATTTACATCACATTTAGCAATGGGGATCAAGAACTTACAGTGTGAATTCGATGTTTCATGAATCCATTCTCATAAACCAAGTGGGAGACTTGCTTCTGCAAACGGTCATTCTCTTCCATCAAAAGCTTGTTCATGGCACTCAGCTTCCTGTTCACTGTCTGAAGACGAGCTGACTCTTTCCTCTGCTTCTCTCGACATCTAAAAGTTAACAAACAACAAAAAGAAACATTTAAAAAGAAGAAAAAGGAGAGCTAAAGACAAAGTATAGTATGATAAATGAGTTGAAATAATAGAGAATGAACAGAAGAGAGTTAAAGAAACACACTTTTTGCTTTAGAATCATACCAGAATGACATAAAGAACAAAAGATAATGTAATTTCCAACATATTCTCCGCAGAAATTTTCTTTAAGAAAAAAATAAGAAGAGACGTTTTAAAGCTCATCAAAGACAGTTTGATTAGCTGTCACTTTTCTTGTAATTTTATTTTTTAACTTTCGACTGTGTAGCAAAGCCTTAAGCTAAAAGAGCAAAAAACAAAAAAACTTCAATTATATATTAGACATAGATCTGAAATTCAAAAGCTTTTAAAATCAGCCACTTAGATCAAAAAAACCAGAAAAATTAACAAAACATTGTCAGAGAAAACAACAGGCGATTGTTTATATTATTGAAAGGAAACATTTTTGTCTTCAAATACAAACAAAAAAAATTAAATTTTTAATTCCAGAAACAATCAAAGAACACAAAAACATTCCATAAAAGCAATGAATAAAGAAACACGAATCTAATATAAAATCACCTGCGATTCTGGAACCAAACTTTGATCTGTCGAGGCTCGATGTTACAGAGAATGGGACATTCACGAATAAGCTGTTGTCTACGAAGAGAGCTAGGTTTAGGACACTCAGCATAAACTCTCTCAAGAGCTTCAACTTGCTCTGGCGTGTACCTAACGTACTTGCCGGAATCAAAACCTTTGTCAGGAGAGTCTCTATCGTCCATGGAGTGAGCCATCATAACTTCAAAAGAAAATCACAGAGAGAGAGAGAGAGAGAGGTTTACAAAATAAAAATCGAAACTTTGAGGGAAATAGTTGAGACCCAGATGGAGAAAAATGTAAAAAAAAGGGATTTGAGTTAGATTGGTAGGCTCTCTGAGTAGAGAGAGCCTCCTTTCAGATTGTTCATGAGATGGTAATGGTTGGGGAAAAGAGTTTGGGTTTTTCTCATTTGCAAAGGAGATGAAGAAAGAGGTAAAAGGAGCAAAAGCGAGGCAGCTAAGTATAGAGACTAGAGGGAAGAGAAAAAGAGAGAGAGAGGGAGAGAGGAGAATACTGAAAAAGTAAAGTAAAGATCTCTTTGTGAGAGAGAGAGAGAGAGGGAGAGAAGACAAGGAAGAAAGAAACAACAAGAAGCACTATAAACTTGGTAAAATAATTATTTTATTTTGTATCTTTTAAAGGTGAAATTTTGAGAGTAGTAGGTTGAATTCAATGTTTTGGTTAAAAGCTTAAACTGTTGAGGAAAAGGTGAAAAAAAAAGTTTTTTCTTATGCAAAAGCTTTTTAAAAAATTATGATAGGAGAAAGCTTGAATTTTATACAAATTTTAAGTGGTTATAAATTGAAAAGAAGATGCAAAAAAAGAGTTTTCATTATAATTATTTTTGTATAAGATGGATGATTAGTTACTTCTTTAAATTGATTTCATATCACTATCACCTTAAATTATTTGTATTTTTGTCTTCAATATTCTTGATATATATATAAAGTTTAGATGTGGACAGACGAAAAAATGATTGAAAGTAATTAGATTTGAAAAAGAAAAAAACTTAATTTGCATTCAGACTAAAGAAATTAGTAGAGTTAGCATTTAGAGGCTAAACACAAATAGATGAGAAAAGCCAACACGCAAAGCTGTCTCTGCAAATTTTAAGACATTGAGTATTAATTATAAGAAACCCCCCTAATAATACTTTACTAAAAATCAAATAATTAGAAAAAAAAATCATTTTTGTGTGTGTTTTTTTTGTTGGTCATCCGTAAAACGTAAGTGTTGTTGTCAGAAGAAACGGAATTTTGACGAAATGGGGTAAAAATATGCTAACTTGGGGAAATAAAGCAGTTGTCTTTAAGCTCTGCGACTCTGGCCTACCCCCAAAAAACCATAGCATCCAAATTTCTTCTCTCTATCCATCCTCTTGTTGTCCTAAGACGATGCTAATAGTGATGCATGTATGTGCATGTACATGTTATTACCATGATGGGGTGTTGCTGTATTTTTGTATGTATTGTCCATCTTTGATTCTTGTATCCATGCGGAAGATAATGCATGGCAACAAGTATATACAAATTAGGTGTCACTACGCGCGTGAGAAGCGTGAAGTATGTTTTGTTTTCTTCTTTTTCTTGTTAACGTTATTAACTTCCTTTGTTTAACTTGTTTTGATGATTTTGGTTATATGAGAAAACAAAGGGCACAGCTCTGCCTTTGCTGAGGGGGTACAACCTGTATTTGGTGGTCTTGTTACTATTTTTCTTCAATTTGGGTTTGAATTGTATCCATTTGTCCAAACATTGTTTCTTTTGCATGCTTTTTTTGACCATGATCAACAACATGTACATGTGTGTTTTTGCTATCAGCAAGTAGAAGAAGCTGTTGTTACTTAATGAGAGGATCACATGCATGTATTCGAAATTCACGTAATAATATCTGAATTCTGAGCACTTGTTTGGCTAATACAAAAGAGAACTATTTCGTCGAGAACCGAGCAAACTAAATCCAAAAGTTTTTCTGTACGCCAAATATATATCTCCAACGATAAATACAAAAATGGAATCAGTGGCAATAATAAAACATGTGGGTGTGGTTTGCTGGTTGCTGCTTAGCTAGTTTCTCCAATATCTCCGTTTAATTAACCAGACACAGCAAAGAAGGTTTCTTTGGTTTCCTCTCACTCGATCGATCTTACAAAACATAACAAAACAAGCTGAACATACTGACTAGCTTGCTACTTCCAATATAAATCGACATGTTTATGTACGGCAAGCACCAATAAAAATCTATCATCATCATCATCACGATATATTTTTTTGTTATCTTGGCGAAAACGACATCATGAAGAAATACATATGCATGTTTTGTTGTTGTATTGTCTGTTTATAATTTACTAGAATATAAATGGAATAGAGATTATTAACATCTCTAGCTAGTTTCTGCACAAATGGGATATTTTCATTTGATATGAAAAGAAAATAGTAATTATAAAGGTATATATATATATGTAATGTAGTAGAGAAGAAGGTCATGTGAAGTCTCATCATGAGTTCTTACTTTGTGCATGCGCTTCGATTTCCTACATGGCAGCAATGTCGCAGATATACCCACTTTACCCTGTCTTTTTCTTGTTTCTTCTTTTAATTTTTTTTGTATCCCATAATTTGCACTACTTAAATAATTTACTAGCTATTTAGGTCGTATCTTAATCAAATACTCCATAAAGATTTATAAAATCGTGTTACTAATAAAGCTCTTTTTCTGTTTAGAAAGAAGAACATGTCTCTCCATTCATATAATTAAATTCATTAACACACTTTTATGTACTAGAGAGTATATCTCGCGCCACTAATTAAAAAGCAAAAAAACATTGGTTTTTCTTGTGTACTTAACATTTTTATAGTTAATATAGCTTTGATTATTTCTTTGACGCCTGTGATCAAACTGTGATTGTCTCCTCTTACCTTTTTATGTGTATTTGTTTTTGTTTGTTTCACGGTCAATAACTAATCTGTGTTTGTACTAAAAATATATAGTACTACACATGATCTTTTGTGTAACATCATAACTTAATTTGAATTTCTCGTTTGTCTCCATAGCTTCTTAAAAGTGTATATATATGGTCTTCACTGATAGAAGGACAATCTATAAAAGAAGAAACTCGGATTATTCTTTATTCTCTTATTAAAAATACACGAATGTCAAATCTTTTTGTGACGATGTTCATCTTAAAGTCAACAACATTGCTTTTTTCTTCAACATCATAATATATTCCTCCTTCAATCCGAGTGTTACACTGTTTCTTGATGTCTTACTTTTAAACAGTTATATCTCAATGTCAATCTAGCATAGTAGCATAGAATACAATACATACATGTTTTGTCTTGCAATAAACCCAAAATCCTTTAGATGTCATTGTATGTGTCTTCGTTTTATTACCAAAATTTCTTACAGCAAAACAATATCAGTAGCATTGTATTTTAAAACTAAACATCATGCAGACACTTCCCTCTTTATTTATTTCCTTTTGCTTCCTCAGTGGGTTTTTATTTAATAATCACAAAGTCTAAAAACCCACTTCACGTTTTACCCTAATTGCTCCCAAGAACCTATACCTTTTTTCTACAAAGATTTTGTATATATCATACACTAAAAAGACATAGATCAGCTGACACCAGACCAAACAGAGCCATAATACAAACAAAGCTTCGTGTAGGGAGGGGCCTTCTCAAGATGTACCACCACTAGAAGCAGCCATGGCGGATTTACCAGAGCTTAGGTTTGAATTATCTTCATGACTTTCTTCGTGATGCTCGTCGTCCTTCTTCACATTGAGAAACCGGCCGCCACATCCTCTTGGTCGTCTTATCGCATGCAAATGCCGAGATTCATGCAAATATGGCTACAAATATAATGATCAAGATTAATTAAGTTACCCTAATGTATGAAGTAATCAAGATTCATAACAACACACAGTTTTTAAAAATATAGTATTGTTTTACCTTACGTGACTTGATGACTTTATTCTGCGATTCAAGTTTTGCTCTAGATTGCCTTCGCCTCAGTATTCCATGGTATTGCTTTGCGTTTACAAAAACAGGTTCCTCGACGGCATCAGATGGCAAAGGAACACCTTGTTGCTGCATTCCCATCAACTGTACATGTACCTGAAAATGATTTGTAATAAGCTGTGATAATTACTACATTATCAAAAAACTCCTCGTCGTCGACTGAGTTAGTAGTGAGTGATATGGCCATACCCCAGCATAGGGTTGTGGAGGCGGTGCAAAGATGCTTCTGTAGTACGGATCAGGATACGGGTATTGTCCAGGTGCCTTCAGTTTCAAGAATACAACAAAACAAAACTAAATTTGTTACTTCTACATTGTATGAAAATGCATAATGCGTCAACAAGTAATTAAACCTACAAGTAGCATTAATCAAGCGAGATGTGATAAACATATCTTTTATTTACAGAGAGTAAGAAAGTTGCGAGTAGCTAAAACAAAGATATAGAGTTCTGATGAAATAGTTTGGTAGCTGAGAGATGTATTACCATAGAATGTGTACTCCCCGGGTGAGGAACAGGCTCTGAGTAGACTAAACTTGTAGCTATTGATTCATAATGTCTTCCGGGAGGAGTTGGTGGTTGGAAATGAGAATCTCTCTGTTCTTGCTTCTCATGACTTTCAATATTTTCTGGACAAGTATACACCAAAACTTAACAAGAGAGCACCACCAAGAATGATTATAAGAGCATACCACATGAACATAAACTATGGATCAAATTTTAAGTCAAAATCTATGTTATTAGCAAAGTTTCTGATAGAAAAATTAACATGAAATAAGAGATATATAAACATAAAATGAGAAAGAGAGAAGGCAAAACCAGAGAGCTGATGGATTGAAGTCATGACTCATGAGCTTAATGTCCGAAGCAGTATTCTGAAAATTTCCAAAGAACAGAGTCAGTACATGATTCTTGAAAACCTATAGAATAAATTTCAAGAACCAGAATTATCAATTCCCCACAAACCATTAACCTCTTCTTCAAACTAAACAAGTCAAGCCTACTAAACCAAAATTTTCAAGGAACCAAATCAGAAATAAAAACCCTGTAATTCTTACAATCTGACTATAAATTCTAAAACGGCAAAGCCATCTTCTAACCAAAAAAATAAGAAAGTCAAAAGCTAAGAATTTAAAAACCAGATTGACAAAAGTGTATATATTTACCTCTAATTTCCTATCTTGAATTGAACTCTGCAATCTAGTATGAGGATTTGGAGCCTCTTCTTGAAGAAGAGAAGAAAATGAAGAACAGAGAGAAAGAGAGCGAGAGAGTGTCGTTTTCTTCCCTTGCTCAAGTTATTCCACAGTTTTAATAACCCCAAACTTCAGAGCGTCCTTGTCAATCAGTATGACACATCATGACGTTTTTACGATTCAGCACGTTAAAAAACGTCAGGATTTGTAACAAATGATGCGGATGCAATACCGATCGTACAAGTGGAGAATGAGAGAAGCGATTCAGATTGCACGTAGCAGATGATTACGGTCAGATCTGTATTTGCTGACCGAAGTCTCTCACTTAACTGATTTTTAAAGTCCACGAGTTCTTACCGGACCTACCTCTACCCGCTGCCCGAGAGACTTCTTTGTATTTTCTTCTGTTGGCGTGAGTCATCGATAGCGAAACCGGTTCGCGTTTGTCCGAATTCGAGAGACAAGAAGCCAATCTCGGTTTGGTTTTGATGCAAACTCGGTTTACAATAATACATACGTTTCAGCTCTGATTAAACTGAGCAAAAGCCAAGAAAAAAATATCCAAAATCCTTACGTTTTGGTAACCCGATGATTTTGTTATAACTTGTTTTATATGCTATAAAACTACTTTAGTGTATGACTCATAAATCGATTTGAATATGTATGTAATATTCTATAACCTATGGTTGGCTTTATTGTAGCACATGAAAAAAATAAGATTATACTCACAAACTTTGAATACCTTTCGTCGTTTTCGTGATGTATCATGTCATTACATAAATGATTCAGTTGTTATATTCTCTGAGAATATACTCTCTTCTCAGACCAACAAATTTCAGATATTATCAATGTTTGAATACTACTAGAACAACATCAATTCAATTTTATTACGATTCTTAAATCAAATCAAAACCAGCAGATACAATATTAAAAAGAAGAAGAGAAGGAAAGGTGAGTTTAGTCTTAATAGACTTCAACGTGCCACTGCTTGTTCTTCCTTAGCTGAGAAAGCTTCAAATCCCAGCTCTCACCTCTCTCTTCTGCAACTCTCTTTAGCGTATCTTGAATCCCAGGCATCATTCCTTTTAGCCCACAGAAGTAAATATGTGCTCCATTGTCCAATAGCTTGAAGATCTCATCACTGTACTCCTCAATCTTGTCCTGCACATACATCTTTCCACCTTTCTTGTTCTTCTCCTCTCTGCTCAATGCCTTATCATACCTAAAGTTTTCCGGATGGTCTTTTAAGTACTTGGTAAACTCTTCATCATATAGAAGGCTATCGGTGTTGGCCACGCCTAGGAAGAGCCAAGCTAAGCCGCCAAATGTCTTGTTTGGGACGTTTTCCATGAACATTCGACGTAGGTAGCCTCTGTAAGGAGCCACTCCTGTTCCCGTGGCTATCATTATGTGTGTCGCATTTGGATCCTTCTCGGGTAATAGCATTACCTTCCCAGATGGACCTGGTTTCAAAAAGTATATTAAGTAAAAAACTCTGATTCCAAGGGATCTTTATGTATGCGATTTAGTTAATTTACATACCGGTGATCTGAATCTTGTCTCCGGGCTTTGAATCACAGAGGAAGTTGCTGCAGACTCCGTTCTTTGAAGGATCTTCTTTGCCAGTCTCGGGATCGTAATAAACAGCTCTGCGTACACATAAACTCGCTGTTTTGCCGTCAAAGGAATCTCCATACCTCGTAGATGCAATCGAGTAGAGGCGAACATTGTGTGGTGCTCCCGGTTTCTTCGGGTTCTCACCCTACACTCACAAGATCCAGTTCATTAATAGACTTAAAGATTCAAAAATGGTGTTCACAATCTAAAGAGAACGAAACCATGTAACAGCACAAGGGACATGACTTACAGGAGGGATCACACCATAGCTCTGTCCTTCCCAGTAAGGAAGGTTACCGTCATGATCAATAACAATGTGACAGGTTTCTCCAGGGGCTTTTGGACCAACGACTCGCTCCACAGAGACAATCTTAGCGGTGTAGGACTCCTTGGGTTTGTACAAGTTCAAAGGAGGATCCTTGGGGTCTTCCAACTCTATAGGAGAGACAGTAACCTTGGAACTACTTGTTTGTTGAACCGACATACATATTGTAGTGTTCGTGTACCGTTTAGCATCTCTTACGTTTGTTGTCTTCTGATTCAATGCTAAGGAAGATGACCATGTCTTGCTGTTAAAGCTTATGCTATTGTTCTGCAGCATAACAAAAATGACACACCACAAAGCAAGCGATGGATTAAGATCAAACTCAAACAATACATCATGAAGAATACAATATAAATCAAAAGTGTTCTATATAAAAACACAGCTCAAGCTTGAATCTTTATGTTAAAAAGAGAGATCGGATGCATCACCTTGAAGACGGATCTTCTAAGAGAACGTTCGTTTCCAATAGAAACTGAGACAGCACCAGCCTATATAGGAAAATTCAAACTCCATCAGATTAGAAGCTCTAAGATCGTTAACGAAGTAAAACACAAGCCTAAACCCAGATCAAAGATCATAAAACCCCAAATCAATCAATTCAAAAAATAAAATTCCCTCGTTTTCTCCGAAAGCAGACAAAGGAACACTAAACCCGACTCATATCCCTAAACAAACAACAATCTCCAGCCATAATCAATCACGATTTACAAAAAAAAAAAAAAACAATCGTTGACTAAATAATGAGGAAAAATAAAGGAGTGAGGATCTGACCTGAGACACCACAGCAGAGTGAGACATTGTAATCAATCGGAGAGAGGAAACTCAGATTCAATATTTGATCGATAGGAGGAAGATGATGAAGAATCAGGGTTTTATAAATACAGCAGTAAGCAACGCAGCACGATCCTTTGAAACTCCTCAAAGGCCAAGCTTCTTCTTTCTCCCCTCTTTTGGACTCCTCCAACTGACGCTCTCTCTCTCTGTGACTTAATTATTTTTTTTCTTCCAAGCTTTTTAATTAATTAATTATTATTGCCACTCTTATTAATAAATTAAGCTAAACCGGAACCAAATCATCCTAAACCGAATCGAACCAATTCAAATAATTTTCGTTTATCTTTTCTGAACCGAACCAACCAAATATTAATCTATCAATAACCAAATTTCTACAATAATGATCATTCACATGAGAACAACATCTTTATTTTCTTGAAATCAATTCACAAAATTATAGAGACAAAATAAATTCTACTTGGTATTAGTGACAGTGCTATGAATGTGATCACAATTAACAGAGGAGTTTTGTGTTTTCGGGTAACCAAGAAAATAAATGAGAGCAGAAGCGACCATCAAAGCTACACCGGAGATTCCACACACCAAGCTGCCCACTACCAGCACGTGATTCATCGCGTTATCATCATCATCATCATCATCCCGAACTTTTGGTGACGTCGTCGTCGTCGGCAGTGGAGATTTCACCGCACTCGGCAATATCGAGCCAGACGGTGATGATGAGGATGTCGTGGACGTCAGGTCATTTGAAGAAGGTGGTCCGAAGAATGTCGTCATCCCCGATGAAGACTCGCTTGGTTCGTAGTAGTACTCAAGGCCGTGATCTGACGGTCGTAAATCTCTAGCGTTAATGGTCGTCATTGACTCTAGGAAAATGAACACGACCATAACTGAATGTATCAACGATGTAAATGCATGAACCATTTTTTGTGATTTGGAGTTAGATTTTTTTGTCTTACGAGTTATACAAACAACTTAGAAGAAGACCTTCCCGTGAAGGAATGCTTTATATGAGAATCCAAACAAGACGAAACGACTCCGTTTTTTTTTTGTTTAAATATGAGTAATGACCATCCCGTGATGTGTGCATATCCATTGTCCAATTGTAAACAATGCTAACAGTGGCAAACGCCGTCGTTTCTAGCATTGTCATGACAAAAAGCTTCTTTGTTTATTCCACGTTGGCTAGGGAACAGTCTCTCTCTCGACTCTTGTGCTTTGTCTGAATTGGTATTAAATCATTCTCGTGAGTTTCTTTGTCGGAGATTGGCCCTAAATTCACGGGGTTATTATCATTTAACAAGAAAGCAAAAAATGCCCACACTCTCCAGAGTGTAGAAGGCTGATTGTATTTACTTTATTCGAATGAGATGTATACATGAGAGTGATTACTGATTAGTATACAAGAAATGGTAACATTATATATACAGTACATCCCTTACTTACGCAGTGTGTTTCTCTCATCGATTCAGAAAATAGCTGTAGTGATGTAACAATCTTTAAGAAAAAAAGATATTGGCGTAAAAAAGGTAAAATAACAAGAAACTACTAGTAGCATTTATGTTGAGTGGTATACAAGGTTCTCTATTTCTTGAAAGCAAAGAACCGAAGAAGAATCTTTGAAAGTTTTCTTTTCTTTTATTTGTTTCCTTTATTGAAATTACTATTAAATATCAAGAAAACAACAAGAGGAACAAGCGTTTCAATATATGTATCGAGGGACAAACTAATTTCAACATTTGGCAAACTGTTTCCGTCCACGTTATATGCCATGTAATTTTGCTTACCCTTGCGATATCGATGCTTACTAAATATTGAAGCAATCGCACTAAGTTATCGCAGCACTAGCCCCAAAACCTATCGATATGTCAATTTATCGAGACTAACCACTGAGTAAAAAGCAAAGAAAATAAATAGCTCTTTTTTTTTTAATTGTTTTTTTTTCTAATATCTAAGTCCAAAATAAACAACTATTAAATAAGTTGAATATATACATATTTTTACAGTTGTATGTTTTGGGAGTAATAGTACTTTTAAAAAGATTATTGTGCTACTACATTCAGCAACTTTTTTATATGTTGTATTTTTTTTTTATAATTAAAATATCTACAGATTTTCAATAATTTCTATAAATAATTTTTTAAAATATTTGTAATTGAAAAAGTAAAACAAATCGTTTGTGCTATCAGTTCATCCGGAAAAGTAAATCTTTTGTAACAATTTACACCTATTCTGTTAACAAAAAAAAAAAAAACAATTTATACCTATTCAAATGGAATTGTGTTAATTATATCCTTTACCCCTTTTCAGCATATTTACTTAGCCTCTCTTTTTTGGCAGCCTTAATTAAATATTGATCTAATAATCATCTACATATATATAGTAACATAATTCATGATTCCTCACCCCAGCGACGATGATGATCCCTGAAAAAGATGCTGAGTCGCCGCTTCAACCCCTTTCACCGGTACCATGTGAATCATTTTTGTCACTCCCAAACGAAATCGCTGTGAATTGCGTCGCACGTATCTCTAAAATGTATTACCCTTCGCTCTCCCTTGTCTCCAAGACCTTCCATTCACTCATCTCTTCACCAGAGCTCTATGTCGAGCGATCTCGATTAGGAACCACCGAGAGTTGCCTCTATATCTGTCTACGGTCTACCAACGTACCCTTCACTCCACGTTGGTTCAGCCTCTGGGTCAAACCTAATCGAAATCAAACCGATGGTAGGATCATGGAGAAATCAAGTGGAAATCTCTTTGTTCCTTTAACCAACCCTTTTCCTCCATATTCAAATTCAACAGTAGTGGCCGGTTCGGAAATATACGTAATCGGTGCAACCATGTACGATAACCTTGAACCGTCCTCAGCTGTTCGGGTGTATGACTGTCGGAGTCACACGTGGCGCAATGTCCCAAACATGAAGAGGGAGAGGAGAAACGCGTTTGCATGTGTTCTTGATGAAAAGATTTATGTGATGGGAGGTTGTACTTGTTACGACAAGTACTCAAGTTGGTTCGAAATGTTCGATATAAAGACTCGGACATGGAGAAACCTACCGGTGATTCCTGACATCCACGTAAGATTAGCATATGACTGGAATATGGATGGAGTGGAAGGGAAGATTTACGTAAAGGATTGTCGTCGCCAAGGTTGGATCTATGATGTGAATGAAGGTAGATGGAGTGTTGAAGAGATCAGGTATAGTTGTACTTATTGGTGGTGGCCAAAGTATTGGTGCGTTATAGGTGATTTGATATATTGTTACTCTTACTTTGGATACATATGGTATGATTTAGAGGCTAAAAGGTGGACAAGATTGGAAGGTATGGAAGCGTTGATGAAGTTCTGTCGTATTCAGGGTCCTCGTAATACTACTTTTGCTCAGAGTTTGGTTGGATTAGTTAACTATGGTGGAAAGCTCGCTGTTCTTTGGTATAGGTCTGTTGGTGAAAAGAAGAATATTTGGTGTGCCGTGGTTAAGCTGGAAATATGCCATAATGGTAATGGAAGGGAGATCTCGGGGAAGCTTGAGTGGGTCGATGTGGTGCTTACTGTCGACGATTCGTATGACGTCTTGAGTTGTTTAGCTATTCCGATTTGATAGACTCTTCTTCACTTGTAGAGTGATTCTTGCTTTTGTAAACATGTGCTAATTAATTTTCCCCTCTTAAGAAAATTTTCAAGTACGTTTGTTTTCCACTTTGATATGGGAAGCAAGCTTTTGTCTCCAAGTCAAGTTATTGGAAAATCGGAAAGCCCAATTTAAATTGGGCCTGGACTAGACTAATATAGTCAACAAACGCAAATCGTAGAGATAACATAAGATAAGGAGAGGTCGTCGAGGTGATGACATGTACTGCCACGTCATCCTCAATGGAAAGAACACGAAAACGAATCTCTCTCTGTCTCTCCCTCTTCTTCTTCTTCTTACAAGTTCCTCCAGTAAAACTTTAAACTTCGGTGACACTCAAAACATTGTGAAATTCACATTTTGCCCTTCTCCGGGATGGCTAGTTACTCTAGACCTCACATCTGTCAGTGTTTGACTCGGCTAGCTTCCGTCAAAGGAAACGCCGTCGTCACAGTCAACGGGAACCGGAAGCGCACCGGCAGGGAGTTCGTCGATGGCGTATTAAGCCTCGCCGCCGGACTGATTCGTCTCGGCCTTCGCAACGGCGATGTCGTCTCTATTGCTGCTCTCAACAGGTCAATTATCTACTAAAATTCTATATTTTTTATTTTCAAATTTGAACCAAAGAGTTAGCCAGTTAGGACTTAGAATTTGGGTTTTAGATTCGAATTGCGTCAGATTTATGAACCTGAACAATGTTATGCTATAAGAGTTTCAAGTTTAGTTTTTGTTGTCGTGGTTTCAGTGATATGGTCTTGGAGTGGCTATTGGCTGTTGCATTGGTTGGAGGAATAGTTGCTCCTTTGAATTACAGATGGGTCAGTATCTGTTTTAAGTCCAGTATCTTCTTACTACATTGTGTATGTGTAAAAGCAAGTTCCTGACACATCTTTTGGTGGTCTTGATGATTTATTGTTGTGGAATGGCAGAGCTTGAAAGAAGCAAAAATGGCAATGCTGCTAGTAGAACCTGTGCTCTTAGTTACTGATGAGACCTGTGTCTCGTGGTGCATTGATGTTCATAATGGAGATATACATTCGTTGAAATGGCGTGTGTTGATGGAGTCTACCTCTACAGATTTTGCGAGTGAAGGTAACCAGTGTATGATCTGTTTTATCAACCATAAAATACAAGAGTTAGGAGATGCAATTGTGACTTTATTTGTTTTTTTTGGTTACTGGCCAGTTTTGACAACCGAGATGCTTAAACAGCATGCACTGGTGCCTTCCTTAGCAACTTACGCTTGGGCTCCTGATGATGCTGTTGTGATATGTTTCACTTCTGGTACAACATGTTTACTTCTGCCTGTTGTATTTTCCATATTCATCGTCAGTTTACCTGATCTTTTGTTGTTTTTTGTTGGGAATAGGTACAACGGGAAGACCCAAGGGTGTCACGATAAGCCATTTGGCTTTCATCACACAGTCTCTTGCTAAGATTGCTATTGTTGGCTACGGTGAGGATGATGTACGCTTTTTTACCTCCGGTTATCTCTTTGTGCTCGATGAACTATGTAGAGTTGACTACTTCTGAGAGTAAAGAGTCTATTAAATTTCTCTGTTCATCATGCAATATTTTTTCTCTGCAGGTGTATTTGCATACATCACCATTAGTTCATATCGGTGGTCTGTCATCAGCTATGGCCATGCTAATGGTTGGGGCTTGCCATGTTCTGCTGCCCAAGTTTGATGCTGCAACAGCCCTTCAAGTTATGGAACAAAACCGTATAACTTGCTTCATCACTGTCCCAGCTATGATGGCTGATCTTATTCGTGTCAACAGGTGAAAAGAGAAATGAACAAAATTCATTGCTTGAAGTAAATATTGGTCTTTAAAACAGTTGGTTGACTAAAATACTTTTACTTAAAGGACAACGAAGAATGGAGCTGAAAACCTCGGCGTGAGAAAGATACTAAATGGAGGTGGTTCTTTATCAAGCGAACTCCTTCAAGAAGCTGTGAAAATCTTCCCATATGCGAAATTACTTTCAGCGTATGGTAAGTCATTCTTATCTGGCTTCTAAATTAGCCGTTTTTATTAATCTTTTTGATTCTAAACTCTTTGAGATGTTGGTTTTATAGGGATGACAGAGGCATGCTCTTCACTGACCTTCATGACTCTCCATGATCCAACAAAAGAGTCTTCTCAGGTGACATATCCTTTGGTTAATCAACCAAAGCAAGGCACATGTGTTGGCAAGCCTGCACCTCATATCGAACTGATGGTTAAACTCGACGAAAATTCATCGAGGGTCGGGAAAATTCTAACTCGCGGACCACACACTATGCTTGGATATTGGGGTCATCAACTAGTTGAGGAGAATGGTGCATCATCAGAATCCAGAAGCAATGAAGCTTGGCTTGACACAGGTGATATCGGGGCATTTGATGAGTTTGGTAGTTTATGGCTTATAGGCCGGTCCAAAGGCCGAATTAAAACTGGAGGCGAGAATGTTTACCCCGAAGAGGTTAGTTAGCTTCCAACACAAGAAACTGCTCTGTATTGGCCTCAAATCGTGCAAGGATTGAACCGATTGATATGCGCAGGTTGAAGCTGTTCTAGTAGAGCATCCTGGGATTGTTTCTGCTGTGGTGATAGGCGTCATTGATGGTCGTCTTGGAGAGATGGTTGTTGCTTGTGTTCGTTTACAAGAGAATTGGAAATGGTCTGATGCTGAAAACCGCAAACGAGGTTTCGAATTGTCAAGTGAGACACTCAAGCAGCATTGTAGAACACAGAACCTAACCGGGTAAAATATTTTGATAATCTATCAAGCTTTCTAAAAAAATGGCATGTTTTGGTTAGTGTCATGAAATGGATGGACTTGTTTGAACAGGTTTAAGATTCCAAAGAGGTTTGTCCGGTGGGAGAAGCAGTTCCCGTTGACAACAACTGGGAAAGTGAGAAGAGATGAAGTTAGAAGAGAAGTTTTGTCTCAGTTCCAAACCTTGACTAGCTCTCTCTGATCATTACATTTTTGTAAAAACCGTAACAGTCGTCTATACTTGTATGACAAAACATTGACTTGTGTTTTACGCTTGAATTGTCCATACTCTTCTTTACAGTTTATTTGATCATAATATTTGAAACAATAAAATGAAATATTAATTCAAACAAATTTAGATATATAAAAAAAGTTCAGTTTTTGGTGTTTACACATTAATAAGTTCAGGATAATACAATACACTTGTCCTTCCAAACGAAAAGAGTGAGTAATAAATTTCTTTAGATCCTGAAGGGGCTTTTCCGTAAATGCACAAAAGCTACTATTCTATTATGTTCTTTGCACTCCCGCTCCGTTTCCCGAAGTAGAGTTTTTGAGGTCGGTCCGTCTTCTTCCTCTCATTAGAAGAAGAAAACTCTAAAATCGATCTTTCGAAGAGGAAGAACAACCATTGAATTAGACTCTGTAAGTCGCTAAGTTGCTTCATCACTTCTTATTATGCTCATTTGGCATGCTTTTTCTTTGTTTTATGTTTTCAGATCATTAGTTTAGCTAAGAGAAAGTTACCTCTTTTGTTTATCAATTGTTTCTATGTTTGGTTTCCTTTGCAATTAGTGAGATTGCTGAGAGTTTGCAAGTTTCTTTATCAATTTTCCCGGTTAGTGTAAGTAATTTGGTTTCCCGGTTATTGTAAAGCGTCTCTAATCTTTTTTTTCTTTTTCTTTTTCAGGGAACTTGCTTAAATGGATGAAGAGGTTGTGATGGGTGATAATGATGGATCAATCCTTATTAATAATACTGTCATCAAGGAGAATGATAATCCTAATTTTGATTGTCATGAGGAAACTTTGCCCTTGCATTCTCACCAAGCGTGTAAAGATGAGTATGAGCATTCGTTGTGGGAGGAAAGCGTGGAATCTTGTGGTAAGAAAAGTTTGTTGCTTGAGAAGACTAGAGAGATTGCAGGTTTGCGTCAGGAGCTAGAGTTGATTTCTAAGTTGCTTACGGGTCATGAAAATAGGGGCCTTAGGGCTTTGGAGGGTCAAAGAAGAGCTGATCAGTTGCAATGCAAACACTCTGGAAGCGTTGTTTCAGTATCTGAAAATGGTAAGCATGTAGGATCTGTCACGTTTGCGCCTGAGAAGTTGGAGGAGGATTTGAGACAGTTATCGCGTGAACAGTTGATCAACCATTTTAAGAATGAGATGATTCAGTTGAAAAGAGAGCATGAATGTACGATTCATGACATGACTGAAGAATACTTTAGCATTAAGCGAAGGTACTTGAAGTTAGAGGAGTGTGGTTCATTTTCATCTTTAAAGAAGGACAAGGAGTTTGATGTGCTGCAAAAGAAGATCCCGGATTTCATTTTGAAGTTGGATAAGGTACTGTTGGAAGGTGAGAAGACGGTGTTTGAAGGAAAGAAAGATGTCGATATCAAGAGCCAATTGGATTCTCTTCTTCTAGAAAACAGCCAACTTAAAGATTCACTTTTAGATGCTGGCAAGAAGATGTCACAGCTTTCTCAAGTTGAGGAAAATCATCTAAAGTTGATTAGTAAGCTTGAGGCATATGTCGAAGATTCACATGTTGAGGCTTCTATCCATGAGTTTTGCACGGTAATATACAAAGAAGCTTTGAAGGAAGCTGATAAGAAACTTGGAGAATTGAATATGAATGTATCAGAAAAAGAACAAGCTTTGAGATCTGAGGTGCTTGAAAAGGAAATACTACAAGAGGAGATTCATTTGTTGGAATGTGATGTTACGGAGAAAGAGAATTTACTTCAGATACATGCTAATGATTTGGCTACAAAGAGGGAGAAACTTGAGATAGCCTCTCAACAGATTAACAGTCTGCAATATCAGATTGAGCAGAAAGCTATAGTGATTGAAGATAAAAAGAAAGAAGTAAAAGCTGTTTTAGCTCGCGCAGTGGAGAAAACAGAAGGTTATGAGATGGAGATATCTGAGTTGAGACAGAAGCTGGAGTTAGCTAGAAACAATATGAAGATAACTGAACATGAAAAAATGAAGTCCGAGCTTAAATTATCATCAACAGAGGCAGAGCAAAAGAGGCTTAAGAGTCAGTTTGTATCGACGGTTATGAGTCTTTCTAAGTGGAGCAAAGATTTTGACAATCTCGAGTGCATGGTAGGAGAAAAGACGATAAAGACAAGTTCTAGGTACACTCAAATTTCAACTTATGCTAGCTTATAATGTTTTCACTAGAGATAGACAATAAGTTATCTAAGCATCTGATTCAGTTGAAATATGACTTATATGAGAATTCCTTTGACTTGTAGGCTAAAAAGTATGCAAAGCCAATTAAATGATCTCTTAGATGAAGTTGATGAACTCAAGGTGAGAGAATCGATTTTTAAGCAGCTACTGGAGAAGAAGACTTGTGACTTCCAAAAGGCTGAGACTGAGGTTAGTCTTCACATTTAACTGATGAGTTTTAAAACTTATTTTAGCCGAGTTCATAATTACTTGAGTGGTGTTCAACGAGTATGATTTAGCTCTTGAATCAGAAACTTGTGATATTCTTTTCCTTTGTATTCCTGCAAGATTGGTCTTTGCAAATTGTGTTGTTAACATTCTTTGACCATCTGGTAGTTTGATAATCTTTTTCCGTCTGCTGCTTGAATCATAGGTTGATCTCCTTGGCAATGAAATCGAATCGTTCATGGACCTTCTTGAGAAAATCTATATAGCTCTTGATCATTACTCTCCAATTCTAAAGCACTACCCTGGCGTAAGCAAATCTCCTCTTCCATAAAATTCTCATAATATTATTATATGAAGTTTGCAGTGTAGTTTAATACTTCCATCAAACTTTTCCTTCTTTCATACATTGCAGATTATCGAGATCTTGAAGCTTGTCCGGAGAGAATTAAGAGGCCAATCAAAGAGACTATCAATCTTCTGACCAAAGTTCACCATGATCAAAACAACTTCTTCACGCAAGTTTCATTAGACTTATGTTGTACATATCCAAACCTTGTGTCCATGTATGTTTAGAAACAACCAACTAAAGATAGAACTTTAATAACAAGAATTGGAATTTGACAAGGAGATTCTTATGCGATGTTGTACTTATGTACAATAACCACAACAAGGGAAAAAGTATATATCAATAAGGCATGTCTTTGTACAATAGCTTTCACACTTATAGAGTTAAATCATCAGCTGCATCAACCAAGATCTTATCTGAAATTTCATCACCAGCTTCTGCACAAGATACTACGTGAGGAACAAGAGCCGCGATACGTGTCCACGATGGATCAGCTTATGTCCACCTACATACAGAAACACCACACTAGCATTTTCATTTGGTCTTGGGGTTTTCCTCTTACAAGATACTAAAAGAAAGGAGTTATCTCTCTAAATTTCTGAAGAGATCTGAATGCAGTGATGTGTCCTGAAAAATTATAGAAAGGTACACACCAAAAATGCCGTTTGGGATCACTAATTATACTCAAAGAAGCATGACATAACAAGAAGCATCAAGAATTTTACAATTGCTTTATTGGGAAAGCAAAGTTGGAGACTGGTATACTGTATCCCATTGTAGACCAAGTCTTAAAAGCAAATCTAGAGTAATGGTTGAAGATAGAAGACATATATAGACTCTTGACTCAAAACTCTATTCCAAACTAGTGTTGTATATCTTGAGGTGGAATATAGTATGGGGCATCGAATCCGTATCTAAATGGACCAGCACCACCCGTGCAGTCGCTGTGGCATTTAGCCAGACTGACATCTCCGACCTCGGCGAAATCAAAGATATGGACATAGTTGCTGACCACGCCGGGAAAGGAGCTAGCAGGGACACAGAAAGGTTCAGACTTTGAGAGGAAAATGGTAAGATCTCCGATGTCTTCAGTGTAAACCGCATTTCCTTCTTCATCAAGCTTGAACACCATTAGAGCTTTTGTTTTCATTTTGGCAATACCGTCAATGATCTCTGTGGTCTTCTTGAACCGCTTTAGCAAGAATGTTTCACCCGTGGATTGTGACTCCACCAAGTGTTCGCTCGTGCTGCATGAAATCAAAAGCTCGCATTTGGTCTTGGTCAGCTCGGGAAGGTTTTGATATCGCAACTCCTGAAGCTTGGGTGTGTGCTTGTGTTTGCGGAGATCCCATGATCCAATGAGGTGGCCTCCAGATCCGGGCATGCGAAACATGTCATGTTTCTTTGAAAACATGACTTGGGAAGAGAAGAAACAGGGGTTTTCGATTCTGGCGTTGATCCACTGGGAGTTGGGTTGACCCGGTCTGCAGAAGCTGAGCTGATGTCCCAAGAACTTAGCAGCCACAACACAGTCCTCTTCCCATGGACAAGGTGAAGACATTGCCACGTTGGTGACGATTTGGGTTTGACAATGAGGCAGAGTTACAAGAGGAGGCAAGGAGATACGTTTCGGATCTGAATCCGATGCAGCAGGGTTAAGATCGTCTTGGAGACGCAGAGTTCCGTCCTTCAAAGTAGCCACCCAGCCATGAGATAAACCGACAGTTACCATTGCATCAGTAACATCGCTAGCTTGTTTTTCACTTTCTTCTTTAAACAAGTGAGCCAGCCATGGGTTAACATGGTTATACACCAACTCAAGAGGCACCTTTTTTTCCAAATGTTTATAAGCACTGTCTTCACTGGAAAGATAGACGAACTTTGGTTTTCCGAGACCCGCTCCACAAGGTGTAGCGCCGATAATGGCACAAGGAGGAGTTTGCGGCAAGGAAGCTGAGGAGCCATTAGAAACATGAGGAGAGGCTCTTACCAACACCGGTCTACGCAGGCAGAGCTGTGAGGGCTGGTTGAGAAGCAGAGACATTAATAATGTATTCTTAGCGAAAAACAAGAGAGATTGTTAATACAGAAGACTTGGTGATCTTGTTCACATCTTCTTCGCCCTCAATTATTATTAATACACAAGGAGTAACTTGCCCACCAAGTTTTTTGAAGAATATACGACTAGTATTAAAAATCTTAAGGTAATCAATATTCAAGATATGCGATTACTATTAAAATCCAAAAGAAGAAATATACAGAACGAGTAAATGTACAGATTCCTAAACATGAGTACACGGTGGTGCTTACCAAATATGTGTACACGGTGGGATACAGACCAAGTTTCTAATTACTGTATGATCAAAACATTTTCTTCTGTTGTACATATTCAAATCCTCTGTCAATGTTTTCTCTTCTTGTTAGGTAGGTATGTTTAGAAACCAAAGACAGAATCAGATCATCAAAAAAAAGAATTGGAAATTGACAACGACATTCTTATGCGATATTGTACATATGTACCCATAACCACAGTAAGGAAAAAAATATATATCACTATGGCATGTCTAAATGTAAGAAACATTGATTGCAAATAATAATGCTTTACGTGACCGACTGGTTCTGTTAATAACTTGTTAAGAAGTTCATGGCCAACAATGCTGCTCCAACAGCTGGCTCTACCTGAGGATACATTTATCAGTATACACTTATTCCGTTGTTGGACGAGAAGGAGAGAAAGATTATGAATGAGCGGTAGAATGCTACACCTTTGGTATGATAGTTTGAGCCCCAGGAAAGTATTGGTTAATGCGGTTTGAGACTTCTTTAACAATGTCCCATTTCCGATTAGCGTTTAGGACTCCGCCTACCATTACAACTGGGAAAGAAGCTGTGCCATCTGCAACAAGATTGTCTGATACTATAAGGAACCAGGTGGCAAAAAACATAATAAAAAGCAGACCCAGTTGGATATGTAATATCACCTTCGCCACATAAACCAAGTCTTTGTACAACAGCTTTCACACTTAGAGCTAAATCATCAGCTGCATCAACCAAGATCTTATCTGAAATTTTATCACCAGCTTCTGCACAAGATACTACGTGAGGAACAAGAGCCGCGATACGTGCCCACGATGGATCAGCGTATGTCCACCTACATCCAGAAACATCACACTAGCATTTTCATGTGGTCTTGGGGTTTTCCTCTTACATGATGATACTAAAAAGAAAGGAGTTATCTCTCTAAATTTCTGAAGAGATCTGAATGCAGTGATGGGTCCCAAAAAATTATAGAAAGGTACACGTTATTAAGACCAACTCATCATTAGTTTTGAAAAATAAGTTACCCGATGAGTTCATCTGGAGAACTAAGTCCAAGTGCTTTTAAGATGGTACTTGTAAGCAGCGTTTCTGGGCCACGACCATCATGAGCTCTGATCACCGCCGTTAAGGCCTGTGCAGAAATTCCATAGCCACTGTAAATAAGCACATCATCATTCACTCAAGTATCGGTAAAGAATCTCCATACATTATAAGAGCAGACAAACATTTGATGACAAAGTCTCGTTCATCGTAAAACTGAAATCGACATAAACCACAATAGAAAGAGAAGTACCTTCCCCAATCGCCTAAGATTGGTCCTCCACCAGAAGCCCTAGCCTCCTTGCCATCTTCACCAAAGCCATAGGCTATACATCCTGTACCAGCGATTAGAACACAGCCATGGAGCTTTCCCATGGTTCCACTAGCTAAAGCCACTATAGCATCATTCTGAACATAGACCTTGACATGACTAGGGAACATGTCCCTGCAAAACATTATGATAAGAGGGTAAATCAAAAAGATTCGCACCTAAAACTCCCATAGCGTGATTAACACTTGAAATGACTAGTACCACCTTATCCAATTTTCTATTTTTTCCTGGTCCGAGGGATGATTTACACCTGAAACACCTAAGCATACACCGCGAACATCTGATTTATCAGAACCCGATTGTGCAAGTGCCTCAGAAATCACTTGCTCTAGTGAATCCCTTGCTGCAGTTTCTGCATACACGATGCACATTGAAAGGTGACTTTAATAGGGTAGAAATATCCAAGTGGTGCCACAGCTATATCCAAATATTTGCTGCAAGCAAAACCAATACCGCACACAAAAGAATAGATTAATTCCACACAACTAGAACCAAAAACACATCACAATGCTAATAGTCAGCTAAGAACAAACCCATTTTCAATTCCAGAATCAAACGAGCACCAAAATCATCATAGGCAAATACCACATTGCATCAGAATTTGGTTAATTTAGATCAAACACATACTCATATCAATCATTATCTGAAGTATCACAATCTACCGAAGCAATTATTGCCTAGCGCTAACATGATCGGTGGCAATTCAAGAAACTCCAAGAAAAGTCCTCCATCCCGAAAAGCTGAATTCAAAATTCAAAAATTGAGGAGAGAAGTTAGAGACGGAACCTCCAACGCTGTTGCGATTGGTACAACCGGCGACGGCACGACCGAGGATCGGAAGAGGGTCCGGGAAACGATCTCCGAATGAGAAATATGGGACGCAAACGCAAACAGTTGAGGTGGCGCCACCATCAAGGCCTAAGATAACGCCATCTCCGAAGCCGTTCTCGCCCGTAGCTTCTCCATTGCTATGTGGATTCCTCATTTAGAGATAACACCAACTCAGATGAGATCAAGGAAGATGGAGAAATGGGTCTTCGAGAGTTGAGAGAAGTCAGTGAGAAATTAGAGGCCCTTTCGATCGGCGATCAAGGTTTGGGAATCGGGAGATACCTCAAATTTTTCAATTTCGTGGAAAGATATATCTCTCTGCCTTGCTGACTTTTTCAGGAAATATATCTTTAAAGGGTTTATCAACGACACAGAGGATAAACAAAACAATTATAGCAAAATCTCTAATACACGTTTTTGCTTTTCTTAGGCATATATTTAATAGTAGATGGTTTTAGATACCTTATCCACAGGCTAAATGATTATCGTGTTTGTTATTTGAAAATATATTTTACGAAATTTAGTATTCAGATATAATTATATACAGTACATACTATTCTAAGCAACTTTGAAGCACAATGAGAAGAGAAACGAATCTTCTGCTTTGGTTTTGACAAAAGGAAAACCTCCGTACTCGGCAAGCTTGCTTTCACAACTGATGTTGTAGAAGATCTAGCCGGCTTTGTGAGAACAAGGGTGGTTCTGAGTGCTGGTGATTTTGATTCAGCTCACGAACCCGTTAATGTAGATTATATGTTGCATGTGCGAGGACATCTCGTAACCAGATCACATCAACTCAACTTTCTTTTTCATTGACCTGAGACATGAATGACAAAACATTAAAACCACTTAGAAAGCATATCGTTCTGTGGCGTCGTGAGTCCTTACACCTATTGGCTTATACATGGATTAGAGACACCTTTCCTTTCCTTTCCTTCCAGGTAGCATTAACACTTGCTAAACTTCTTTTTAAAGAATTTGAGTCACTCAAAGTAAACATTGTTCTCTAGAGTACATCCTCTCCTCCTAGAACACGTAATGTGCAGATGCAACTAATATACTCATAACTGTCAGTTCCTACTATGTGAAATACATAGCATGTAAGACTGGCAGCAAAACTATTCAATCTTCTGTTTTTAGGACTTCCAATGCATATAAGTATGAACAAATGCAAGATTCCAACTACACAGGGTGTGACTATACCAAGATCACCACTAGGCATCACCACAAAACATCATAACTAAAGATGCAAATCAAACCTTTCACATCAGGAAAATGCAGAGATTAACAGCATGGTATTTAAAATGGAACGGATGTCATACCCTGGCTCTATTTGTCCATTGTGTTGTACATAGCTGCAGAACCAGTTTTGAAAGGACCCTTGAGGCTGGAAGTTCATAAGTGGGATGTCAAATCCTTTAGGAGCCCAATGTGCTTGGTTTTGAGATGTGTTAACTCCATGCACCCCTACATTTCTCAAAAGGAACCTTAACCTTTTGCTCCACTCTATTGCAGAACCCAGTTTTCCTCTACAACGGAGGACTAACTATCTGACTTTCCTCTAGTCACTCATTGAATGGTTAATCCTTTTATAAGGTTCTACTTATTAGTCAGACGTAAACTAAATTAAGATGAAAGACAGCCAAAAATTCAAATGACAGTATTGTGTTCTAATTAGAAGCAGGATAAGAATAAGTAGAAAAAAAATCTTCAAGAAATTTGCTAGGAACAGATATTGAATGATAAGTGTCAATTACCAATTCCTCTATTGGGTGAACAAAAAGATGGTTAAGTTGATGCAATGGTTCCCAGTTCTTAACTACACTGCATTGCAGCTAAAATATGCTGTTATGGCTTTCATTCTGCTTGCAACAAAATTTTCTTCTATCTGAAATCACAGCAAATGAAAACTGTCAAGAAAAGAGTTTGCAAAAAATTAAGCTCTCCTAATGTTCAGTAAATAAGTACCTCAAGAGTTAGAGGAGGCGACGAGAGCCAAGAGAGTTCTTCTACTTGGGCAACATCAACATTCCTTGGTAGAAACATAATGATGTTAGGTGCAATGGACAGGGCAATCTTAAACAAAGTGTACCTACACAATACAAAACTTCAGTAAAAAATCCAACCGGCGTATATCCACATTTCCAGAAGCACGAACCTACATTAAAAGGTAAAGAGTCAGTTATCGTAATGTACCCATCTATCGGTTGGAGCATATCCATCTTGTAACTCTCAACTTCTCTATACATTGGTCCTCCCCATGGTGGTGAAAGAAACACTACATCTCCCTAGCAAAAAAAAAGATTTGAATGTAGCAGTTTAGCACAACAAGAAAAGGGTCAAAAAGATTGCAGATAAAACTGATAAAGAAAAGAAGAATAAGATTACTTTAAGAGATGGAGCTAACTGGATGAAATCACCAATGACAAAATCTACACGACTAGCAACTCCATAAACCATTGCATTGTTCATTGCCAATTCAACTTTCACTGGATCAATGTCGATGGCAACAACAGAAGAACATCTATAAATCAATAAAAAGACAGCTTTAGAAAACCATTATAATCACAATTCACACTTCCTCATCTTTTGATTTAGAGGGAGGAAAAGAAAAGGCTTACACTTGAGCAAATTGAATAGTGTTACCACCAACGCCTGAGAAACAATCAATCACCACTTTGCCACGACATCTCTCAGCTTGTATGATTGCGATCTCTTCAGGGGTCACAGAGTACCATCCTTCCTCGTCCATTTCGATACCTTGGTCATATCTTGAGAAGAGATCGTAACGTTGAAACCAGTACTTACTGATCTTAGGACTCGTACCGTTTCTTTTCTTTATCGATGATTTTATCACTGCAAGGCAGAAATACTCAAATACGAAGCAGTAAAGTTAGGGTTTTTATGAATCAGAAAATTGTCAAAATGTCATACAGATTGAAGGAAGCGCTGTATTTAGTTATTTACCTTTCTTCAAGCGCGATCGTCTCTTGGCCTTCATGGAATGTAGCTCGTGCTGTGAGTCAAAGAGTCCACTCGTCTGTTCAGTTCAACGCCTCCGATGCTCCGACAAGAGAGAGACATGTGGTGTTCGATTGTACCGGAAATCGTTTCGGTTATTATTTAGATACCGGTTTGAAAACCGGACCGAATTATCTTTCCGTAAGTAATATCGTCGAACACTTGTGCTGCTACTCTTCTTCAACTCAAATCTCTTCATTTTGGTCTCCAGTAAGATATTTCAGGATTTCACTTAGAACGGTTCTGCTGAAGATGGATAGGACTACGTTTTTAAACAGGACTTGCACTGGTGACTGGTCATCTTCTTTCTCCAGATTCTTTAAATTTGATCCTTTGGGCTATAATATTTTGCTTCACTTTTCAGCTTATATTTTGGAAATTCAATTACTACACCATTCCTGTCGAGTCTTTGAAGTTGTACTGTCTTATGGTAGTGTTATGTGTTGTGTTTGAATCTTTCTTATGTTTGTTCCTTATAAGAGTTGCTTCGTTAAATTGATTAAACTTGTTATGTTGTTGTTACCTTCTTTGTTTTTTCTCAGAGGTACACCACTCTAATATTGACTGCCTTTATAGAGAGTGAAAATCCTCGCTGTGGAGTATCACAACTCCAAGTTTCCACTCACCTTTAGGTTTCGATTTTTGGTTATACTTAAGATCATTGCAATTTTTATGAAGAATATTGCAACTTCTAATTTTGATTTTGTGACAACTGCTATTTCACATTTATCTGATTTTATATGGAAGTGGAACTCTCTTGGAGGATTAGATGACTCCTGTGACCAGTGCCTCATGTTTTTTACTAATACTATTTGGTCTTCAACTTCTATCTCAATGTATAGAGTTTTTTTTTTCCTGCTTTGCTTACTCACTATTGTGACTTAGCTTTGGTTTTTCACTGGCCCATACATAGCTATTTTGTGTCTTTCTCCTACTGTAGTCCGTATGTATGTGTTCTGATCTTAATTTTCATTTTCTTGCAATAACTAATCCACTTCTATATGTGATACTTAGTACTTGCTGTGTAATCTGTGTGATACTTTACTGCGATGGAGATTTTTTTTGGCTGAGATTATGTTGTTTTCAGGGTATACTACTTGGTGCAGCTGTGGCATCGTAGGCTATGTTATTGCATTTGCATATCTTAGATCCTTACTGCTCAACGAGGTATTCTTCTCTCTTGGTGCATCTCTGAGACTAAATTCTTTAACGCAAAGGTTAAACCAAATTATGTAAGGCAAGTGTTGATTAAACATACTGCCAACTAAGATATGTATATAGAATAACATTTTGTGAGACCATTCTCCTTCTGTTTGATCCTTGTATGACCATTCCATTTGAGTCTATACTACACAGTAATTATTTTTTCATTTTCTGAGCATCACAGATCACTGTGACAGTGTAGTGTATGCTTTAAGATGATTTTGTGTGCGTCTGTTTTCATGATGGTGTTTTTTGACGAATTTAAATTGTGTTACCCGAAAACAAAAAAAAATATTATTTCTGGTTTCTTGTGAGGTTTTAGTCTAATGATATAATATATACGGTTGCTTGCATAATCTTTTGTTTTGTCAACATAGCAATCCCGTAACAGCTAGAAGCAGCTCACGTGACGTGATACACAGCATGAGATATCTACTAATCACAAAAGTCAAATAGATTAATACTTCCATGTTTGAATCATTATAATGGCTGAGTTGGTAGTATTAGTCAGAAGTAAACTAATTATAAGATATAATAGTGGTAGGATTGATTCAACGATTACAAGTTAGAACATCTCTTCAATCAATGGTTCCTCTGCTTCCATCTTTTGAGTAATTATATGTTTTAGGGGGTATATTCCGTTGTACTACTGGATATTTGTGGTTTCTAGTTTATATATTTTGTCTTTTCCCTTAGATAAATCTGAATATTGATTTGAATTGGTCTGCCATGGTTAGTTCTGGTTTAACCGTATGTGCGTACATGTTGTGAAGTTTAAACTAGAAAAAGTGGGAGGATAGTAAATTGCAGCATATGAGCCAAAAGTCAAACAAATAAAAATACAGTAAAGGAGCTTTAAGTAGTTTAAGTTAGTTATTCTCACGTTCTTTAACTAATAAGTAGTGCTTTTTATCCTTCCAAAGTTTTCCAAGCATTAAATTGCAGAAAAAACCAGAAAGAAGGGGGAGAAGTAGAGATCTTTTCTCTTCTCTTCACATTTTAAAGGTCATTCGAATTTGTGTGTGTGTGTTTTTAATAACAATTTTGTATTTTGCTGTTTGTAAGAGATGATGAAGAGGCAATCTTCATTAATTATCCTTAGTGATTCTCGTTTGGTTTTATTGTCTTTTGACGTTTGTTGTCTTGATCTCTATTCAGGTTTCTTAGTCACGTGAGAAGAAACTAAAGACATGGCGTCGTGGACTTCATCTGAATTCCTCTATGAAGAAGTAAAACCACCAGGTATCCGTTTCCTAGAACGTTTCAAGCGTTCAGGCAAACTCTCTTTCAAGCAATATCAAGCACTGGTCTTTGGCTTGACCTTCATCGCCTATATTGCCTTCCACGCAACCCGAAAGCCGAATAGCATTGTCAAAGGAACACTTTCTAAACAACCAACCGGACATTTCAAGGGGGCAGATAAAGGTGGATGGGCTCCTTTCGATGGTCCAGATGGAACAGCATTGCTTGGACAAATCGATTTGGCTTTCCTCTCTGTTTATGCGGTTGGAATGTTTGTGGCCGGTCATTTGGGTGATCGTTTGGACCTCAGGACGTTTCTAACAATAGGTATGATAGGGACAGGAGTGTGTACCACTCTGTTTGGATTCGCTTTCTGGGCAAATATCCATACTTTCTACTATTTCCTTGCTATTCAGACATTGGCAGGGTGGTTTCAGTCTATTGGATGGCCTTGCGTGGTGGCAGTTTTAGGGAATTGGTTTGATAAGAAGAGGAGAGGTGTGATTATGGGTATATGGAGTGCTCATACATCAATTGGGAACATCATAGGGTCTTTAATTGCGACAGGGCTTTTAAAATTCGGTTGGGGATGGTCTTTTGTTGGTCCAGCTTTGCTCATTACGTTTCTTGGTGTTGTGGTTTACCTATTCTTGCCTGTGAACCCACCTGCTGTTGAAGCTGAGAGAGATGGGACCGAAGTTGATTCCACAATGAGACTCGGTGACACCATTACAGAGAGTTTCTTAAGCTCTAGGATGAGTACTGGATTCGATAGAAGAGCTGTTGGGTTCCTAGCTGCATGGAAAATCCCCGGTGTGGCACCTTTCGCCTTCTGTCTCTTCTTCACCAAATTGGTCTCTTACACTTTCCTCTATTGGCTTCCTTTCTATGTAAGCCAGACTGAGATAGGAGGAGAACATTTGTCACAAGAGACATCGGGCAACTTATCGACACTCTTTGATGTTGGAGGCGTTATAGGAGGAATCTTAGCCGGATATTTCTCTGATCAGCTGGACGGGAGAGCAATTACAGCAGGAGGATTCATCTACTTAACAATCCCAGCTCTGTTCCTCTACAGAATCTACGGTCATGTGTCAATGACAATCAATATCATCCTCATGTTCGTAGCTGGATTATTTGTTAATGGACCTTACGCTCTCATCACAACCGCGGTTGCAGCTGATCTGGGTACTCACAAATCGCTTAAAGGAAATGCAAGGGCTTTGGCTACAGTCACAGCTATTATAGATGGAACAGGGTCAGTTGGTGCAGCAATAGGACCAGTCCTTACAGGTTACATAGCTGCGATAAGCTGGGATGCAGTGTTTTACATGTTGATGACAGCGGCATTGATCTCAGGATTGTTGCTCACAACCCTTATTATAGGAGAAGTGAAAACCTTGTTGTATGGATCATCGGAGGAAGATGAAGTTGATGCTGCTTCTGCACCAAGACCTCCCATTGATGTCCTCCTATGAGATATCAACTTTTTGTGTTTCTTTAATTTCGTCTTACAATCTGACTTTGTTCTTTTGTCATTGTATTCTAATTTGAAGGTTTGAATGAAAACAATCTACCCGTTTTGGTTTGTCAGTGTAATGTTGTATAACCCAAATAGGATAACTTGTACAAAAGGTTATCTATGGTATGGAATAATCTTTGTGTAATAAAGATGTAAATCCCAAACAGAGAGATTGGTGGATTATTTTAAATGTGAACAAATGTTTTTTTTCTGAAGTGTACTTCTAGGGACGGTACGGACCAATCTCAACGAAACCATATCGAAAAGGACAAAAAGGACCTTACGGTGTCTAGACGCAAGCGTAGGTCGAAGGAAGGGTAAATTTGGAATTTTAAGTAATGTTATTAAATGAGAGTGCTGATGATCAACCGGACAGGTGCATGTGACCCACTAATCTTTCCCCTCCTATTATTTTTTATTTTTTTTAGCCCACCGCTCTCATCTTTTGTCTCTTTCTCCTCTTCTTTTATTTTCTTTTTCTTTTCTTTTTTAAGATAAAGTTTTTAATTATTTTTATAGTAAGAATGATATTAATAGTAAATTGTAAAGAAAATATAGCTATAAATGACATTTTGTGTTACAGATTTTTTTTTTCCTATTTTAACTTATCATAAGAATAAGAGGAATTACCTTATTGGCAGATTGTGAAAAGACCATAAGCTTTTTTTTTTTTTTTGTAACACTTTTTGTTTATTTGTTTGTGGATTTCTTTCTCAAATGGTGTTCTAACATAACTGCTCAAATGTATATTTGATAAGTTGAAATACTGATAAACATAAGATAATTTTGAGAATATATATATATATGTTGTTGTCATCATGAGAAAATAATCAATATTGATATAGTTAAATGAATAACAAAATCGTATAATAATTATTCGAGTCTTATACTTATTTTACTTTATTATAAGCTTCAAAAAATTGTCAGTCCACTTAATTGTTGCTATTTATCATTTGCCATCTTGAGGATTATTTCATGTTTTTATATATTATATTATATTTTTCCAAGAAAACAAAAAAAACTTATTTCAAACGTTTAAATATATAATTGTAGTAGCAATTGAAAAAGCATACTTGTAATTATTAATAATTATTACATTGAGTGCTTCTTTTATAAAAAATGTTTTTGGCACATGAGTGTTTATCAGTTTCAAAGTGACAAGAAGAGAGAGGAATAGTGGTGATGCGGTTCTTTGTACTTAACTTCTTTGGTGAATGGAACAAAACAAACAAACAAGAAGCAAACACAGATTTAATTATATGATCGATCATATCTTATATGGGATATAAAAAAGAATTACTTGTTATAAATATATACTTTCTTTAAAAACAAATATTCAAAGAAAGGTTTATTCTCTCTTTCTCTTTTTTCCAATCTGTTCCAACAAAACAACCCATGTTCATCATTTCTTTGTCCAGATAACGCTATCACCCTTTCTCTGTTTCTTTCTCCTTCAAGAATTTGCCTCTTTTGTTCAATCCCACATCTTTTCTTCTTCTTGTTTTTTCATTTCCTCGGTTTGTTTCCATCTCCATTTTGGTTTTATTCCACTGAAAGAATCTTACTTTTTGTTCTTTGTTGTACTTCTTCTTCTGACTCTCTCTTCTGGGTAGGCTGTGTTTCAGATCTAAGCAGCTTATTTGGGATTGTTTACTGCATAAGGGCAGATAAAGTTTGGATCTTTGGGCTGTTTGTTAACTTTGCATTGCCTTGTTGTAAAGAAATTTTCAGCTTTTTACAAATTGATTTGCCAAAAAGCTGCTTGTGAGAGACTCGCGTTGATCCTCTTGCTACTTCTCTGAAGTTTTCTGGTGGAGGCTGGTTTACAGAGAAGAGTAGAAAACAATCTACCCACATTTGGGGAATCCCTGTTTCTTGGAGGAGCTAGGTAGGGGTTTTGCTTACCTGTAGTTGAACATCGTTGTCTCTTAGTAAGATTCAGTAGCAGCAGTGATCGCTTTTATAGGGTTCTTTGAGTGGCTATGTCGAAGTTGAGGAAAAAGTTTCTGGAACTTGTTATATGTGTGTTGATAATCTTCACTTTTGTTGTTGGGTATGGAGAAGCTCAGTCCAAGAGTTTCCTTGTAAATTGTGGCTCAAATAGTACAACCGAAGTGGATGGAAGAACATGGGTTGGGGATTTATCTCCCAACAAGAGTTTGACCATGCAAGGATTTGATGCCACTACTCCTGTATCCACATCGAAACCAAGTACGGGGTTTTCTAAGATATATCAGACTGCTCTTGTTTTCGAGGCTGTGTTAAACTATACATTTGAAGGTATAACTCAGGGGAATTACTTTGTTAGGCTCCATTTCAGCCCTTTCCCCATTGAGAACCACAATGTGAATGATTCTTCATTCAGCGTATTTGCGGATGGCCTGAGACTGATGCGTGACATCAACATCCCGGGAGAAATCGCGCATAAAAATCTCATCTTGCAAGGCTCTAGTAGTAATGCTACTGCTTCTTCACTGGTTAAAGAGTTTCTGTTACCTATCGGACAGGGAAAACTGGTTTTGAGCTTCTTGCCGGAGAAAGGGTCTTTCGGGTTTGTCAATGCTATTGAGATAGTTTCTGTTGATGATAAGCTTTTCAAGGAATCAGTTACTAAAGTGGGTGGAAGTGAAGTGGAGCTTGGTTTGGGCGGACGCGGGATTGAAACTATGTATAGGCTAAACGTTGGTGGTCCCAAGCTTGGTCCAAGCCAAGATCTTAAGCTATATAGAACATGGGAAACAGATTCAAGCTACATGGTGATTGAGAACGCCGGTGAAGATGTCAAGAACAGCTCCAATGTCACATATGCTTTGCCTAATGATTCGCCTGTGGCTCCTCTTCTTGTTTATGAAACTGCTAGGACGATGACTAATACTGAAGTCTTGGAGAAACGGTTCAATATTTCTTGGAAGTTTGAAGTGGATCCGAATTTCGACTACTTGGTCAGGCTTCATTTCTGCGAGCTGGTTGTTGATAAGCAAAACCAAAGGATATTCAGAATATACATAAACAACAAGACTGCTGCTGGTAATTTTGATATATTTGCTCATGCGGGCGGGAAGAACAAAGGTATTTATCTAGATTACTTTGATCCGGTCTCCTCTAAGAACGACATTCTCTGGATTCAACTCGGACCTGACACTTCTGTTGGTGCGTCTGGAACTGATGCTCTTCTGAGTGGTCTTGAGATTTTCAAGCTCAGCAAAAATGGGAATCTTGCTCATCTCATCAGGTTTGATTCGACTGGTCACTCGGTCGATAACTCAAAGATGAGGATTATTTGGATCTGTGTTGGTGCTGGTGTAACAACTCTTATTTTGGTCATGTTCTTGGGAATCTTGGTAGTATGTATCTGCAAGAAAAGGAGACTTAAATCAGATGAATCCAAAAATAATCCTCCCGGGTGGCGTCCGTTGTTCTTGCATGTCAATAACAGTACTGCAAACGCCAAAGCAACGGGAGGCTCGCTGAGACTGAACACTCTTGCGGCATCTACAATGGGTAGGAAGTTTACACTAGCAGAGATTCGTGCGGCCACCAAGAACTTTGATGATGGTTTAGCTATTGGAATTGGAGGGTTTGGTAAGGTCTACAGAGGAGAGCTTGAAGATGGAACCCTCATAGCTATAAAACGAGCCACCCCACATTCTCAGCAGGGACTTGCTGAATTTGAAACCGAGATCGTGATGCTGTCAAGACTTAGGCATAGGCATCTTGTGTCTTTGATCGGGTTCTGCGATGAGCACAATGAGATGATCTTGGTTTATGAATACATGGCAAATGGAACTCTGAGGAGTCATCTATTTGGAAGCAACCTTCCTCCATTATCATGGAAGCAACGGCTTGAAGCTTGTATAGGCTCTGCGCGAGGATTGCATTACCTTCACACCGGCTCTGAGAGAGGAATCATTCACAGAGATGTCAAAACAACAAACATACTACTAGACGAGAACTTTGTGGCAAAGATGTCTGATTTTGGGCTGTCGAAAGCTGGACCGTCCATGGACCATACCCATGTAAGTACAGCTGTGAAAGGAAGTTTTGGGTATCTTGATCCTGAATACTTTAGAAGGCAACAGTTAACAGAGAAGTCAGATGTCTACTCTTTTGGTGTTGTGTTGTTCGAAGCTGTTTGTGCTCGAGCTGTTATAAACCCGACTTTGCCTAAAGACCAGATCAACCTTGCGGAATGGGCTTTAAGCTGGCAAAAACAGAGATCTCTGGAGTCCATCATCGACCCAAATCTGAGGGGAATCTACAGTCCTGAATCTCTGGAGAAGTATGGGGAGATAGCAGAGAAGTGCTTAGCGGATGAAGGGAAGAACAGGCCAATGATGGGAGAAGTTTTGTGGAGCTTGGAGTATGTTTTGCAGCTTCATGAAGCTTGGCTACGCAAACAGAATGGAGAAAACTCGTTTTCGAGCAGCCAAGCTGTAGAAGAAACGCCAGAGAGCTTTACTCTTCAAGCCTGTTCCAATCAAGATTCCTCAGAAACTGAGAAGAGCCAAACAGGATCAACTCTTCACAACTTAGCATAGAGGAAGCAACTGGTTTGACCAACACCAAAATAATTCTTTTGTTCTTTTGTTTTAATTTTTTATGATCTCTATTCAGAAGCTCTTACTAATGGAGCTTGTAATTTCGTGACATTTGCAAATATAATCTATTCTTTAAGGTATTTATTTGTTTCCTGTTTTCTCCATTTGTTTCACTTTAATCTGAACGAGAACAATGATAGACTGGTTTCTGTGATAAGGGTTTCTTCTAAGGATTCCACTTTCATTAGAAGATACAAGTCCTTTTATCACAAATTTGGATTCAAATCACTTGCGGTTTCAAAAAAGTGGAGAACAAAACTTATTGAAAGTGTAAACGATATAGTAGGCTTAATGCTCTGTCTCAAGGTAAAAGTCATGTCTTAGCTAAACTGAAAAGAAAAAAGAACAAGAGTTACAAAATACTTTTTTGTTTGATAAAGCCACTCAAAAACTGTAACTTTCAGAACAGAAAATACAGTTCGGTTACTCTCTCGGAACTGGATAGAGCTTTCAGATCCAGAGAGGATACCGCAAATAGGTAGACAGATGGATCTCATTTCTTCCCACCACCAGAAACATTGAACTTGAAGAAAATGATGTCTCCGTCCTGAACAACATAGGTTTTCCCCTCCTGTCTGTATTTTCCTGCGGCCTGCATTATTTGAAAGGGTAGAGTTAACTGTTAAGTCCGTGAACTATAGAGCTTATGGTCAGCATGCGATTTATTTAACCATGCCACCTTCAGAGAGGATTATATCACTTAATGGAGAGTTTCCTTAACACCTTCATATTCAGTATCTAGAGGCTACTCACTTGGGAGACCTTAAGAGAAGGGAGGCGGAAAAGAAGTTATAGACAAGTACCTTGACTGCAGGTTCATTGCCAAGTTCCTTGAGATCCGCGAATTTCATGACCTGTGGTATTAACATTGGAATAAGTTTCAAAATAGACAAATCAGATAAACAATTGATTTGGTAAAAAAATTGAAAAATCTATAATGTTTTGCATTAGGTTTCTGGTTTGATATCTACAGGCCTGCATAGATCCAAATCATTACTAGGAAAACACAAAGATGAATATGAGAATTTGCAAGCCTTCTTTGTGTGGGGATAAACATAATAAATATTATATAAACTCCTTAACTGAGCAAATCATCAAAACCTGTAGGGAAAAGGCTATAAAAATAGTGAATTGACCAAGATTCAAGAGAAATGAGAAGAAAGGCAACCTCGGCACAAATAAATCCTCTCTCAAAATCAGTATGAATGGCCCCTGCAGCTTGAGGAGCCTTTGACTGCCGTCGGATTTGCCAGCACTTCACCTGAAAATCAAAGTTATCATTGATGGATGTACTTCCAAATTACAACAAAAAATACACTACTTGACACTTTACATTGACCATACAATATCAAGTAGCTCATTACAGAAAAAAAATGCTTAAAGGAACATCACAGAGAAATAGAGAGTAGAGACTAGAGACTACAAAGTTTGGTGAAGCCAAATAAATTACTAGTAAAGTGGGATTGTTAATACCTCATCAGGCCCTGCTGTAAAGAAATATATGAGGTTAATAGCTGAAAATCCAGTTTTGATGATCCTCGGAAGAGCACTGTCACAGTAGCAATGGCCATTAGATTCAATTTAACAGGTTCACGAAGAAAATCATCTTCAGGAGCAACTTTTTATTAGCAGGAAGGCCATGACGTTGTCTTAATACTAACCTTTGTAGTTTGTTCTCCTCACAATACTTTGCTGCTTCATCTGGGGCCATATCAGCAAGAGTCCTTTCAAAAACACCACTGAAAGGAATCATAGTATCACCACCATGTTCTTGAACCCTACATGACGATCAAACAGAATAAGGTAGGTAAATGTGTTAGCACATCGCCACAGAAGAAACTTTTGTAGCAACAGCAGGGTAAAATGTTTGACTTATTATTCAACATAGTTTGTGAAGGGATATATATGTACCAGGCATGAATCTTCGGCAAGAACTTGTTTTTCTTCCTCTGGTAGTCTCTCTCATTCATATTAATCTGTAATTTAAATTTGAGAGCAATCAGTTATCACAACAATGAACATGCCTTTATAATTCTTAAGCTGAGATGAAACATCAAGTTCAAATGAAAACATAGGAATCAGAAAAGGCTAATGAATACATTATGGTTAACTTTGTGAACAAACAGTGTTAGACAATATACCTCTACATTGTAAACTGACCCCAAAAAAAAATTTGTCGAAACAAAATTGCCAATTATCGATATCAAAAAGAAGCAAAAAATAGAAAAGACAGTTACAATAAGAGATCAATTCAAGACTACTCACCAAGTAAACAACAGGCTTTGCAGAAAGCAATTGGAAAGTGTTCAAAATCTCAATATCAGCTGCTTTCCAGTCCCCAAAACGGACATCCTTTCCATCTTCCAGCCAAGCTTTTACCTATACCAGAGAGGTACAGTCAGTTTTCAGCGATTAAATAATTAATGACCAATAACATTCACAGAACAAGACTGCATGGTTGTTAATTCATAAGCATACCTTTTGCAAGAGCTCAAGTTCTATTTTAAGCTGCTTGTCATTGCTCCTCTTCATGCTCTTCTCGACATCGTCAATCTTCTTTCCAACAAACTCAATATCCTAAAGTTCCACCAAAGAATTCAGTATGAAACCTAAAACAACACCGGATGAAATAAATAGCAAGATCCAACTAATACGAGCTACAGATAACTACATTAATAACAGAATGGATTCACGAGTTTGGAGATATCGCAGCAATATCTGTTAGAGATTTGATTCACCTTTAGCCGCAACTCTTCAGTAATGGTCTCCAAATCTCTAACAGGATCCACGATATCATCAACATGGATAATATCAGCATCTTCAAAAGCACCTGCATATGCTCAATCGAAAAGTCACTCACCACACAATAGAATTGCCAACATATATTATTATCAACAACCATCAAAAAAATATCTCTATAGTTCAGGAACAGATACACAGAAGATGCATTCGAGAGGAAAACATAAACTAATTATTGCAATGGCCCTAACGTAGCAAATTAAATACAATTTTTTTTTACCAGTCTCTCATTTAGGAACTCAATAAAGCAGAAGCAGCATGTGCAGTCTAACTTATTCATGAAATCACCGTTTCAACCATGAATCCCTCTACAAACTAAGCTGGCACTAGGATTAAGAAAAAATGAGGGAAAAATCATACGTAAAACATGGAAAATTCCATCAACTGCACGAATATGGGACAAGAAGTTGTTTCCAAGTCCCTGTCCTTCATGAGCTCCTCTAACAAGCCCAGCAATGTCATGAATTTCCAAAAAAGCTGGAACCTGAGGTAGCAAAATAAACAGAAGTCAGCTTGAAGAACAAGCCCAGTCACGGGAGTAACTCAGGTAGTAATCTCTACAGTAACAGCAAGTCATGAACTAAAGCTACAAACTTACCTCACTCTTTGGCTTGTACGTTTGGCAAAGCCAATCAAACCTCTCATCGGGGATATTCACACGTGCCTCGTTAGGCTCAATAGTACAAAAGGGGAAATTCTCAGCTGGAATTGAAAGCTTTGTAAGAGTGTTGAAAAGAGTAGATTTTCCAACATTTGGTAATCCAACCTGCGATGCCACAAAAAATCCCATGGTGAGTTACAAGACATGATTCTCAATATCATCATATCAACCATTAATTCTACAATCAACTTTAAAAATGGATTAACCATCTAAAAGAGCACAGTGAAAAACACAAACAATATCCTCATGCATCACTCCTATGTAGGAATGGGTTAACAGATCTCCACCAGGCAAAACTCAGAAGAAATTAAAAAAACACACTTCTGTCGATGAAAATATTGGGATGAGCAAATCATTCATTCACCATTCGAAATGAATCAACTTGGATTCAAATAGTTAAGAGAGATGAAGAGAGAAGAATTACAATTCCGATCTTGAGGTGAGAAGAGAAACGGCCAAGAATAGGCCTCTCTACGGGACCTGCATCTTTAGCTTTGGCTTTAGGAGGCATCTTTCTCAAAGTTTCGAGCTTGAAAGTAAAGCGAAGCAGAGAGATTCTAGGGTTTTTGCTCAATTAAGAAAGCAGAAGAAAGCTACAAAGACGCCGATGCTGAGGAGAGGTAGTGAGGTTAAGTGGAGATTGGGTCACCTGGTTCACGGACCGGTCTAAATCGGAGGGACATTTACCGGTTTAACTCGAACCATTGCGTAACATTTTACAAAAACTAAAAAAGCTACTGTAATTGCTTAAGTAATCAAAGTCACTTAAGTGGATGTTAAAGATTAATTAAACCAACTGACTAAATTTTACTTCATAGATATGTTCTTCAAAAATTTGCTACAAACTCACAGAAAATTTATTAATCATAATCATCCCCACATCTCACTTTTTCAGACTTTACATACTAAGCATAAGAGTCTGTAATAAGAAACCTAATTAGCAAAACTGCATTCCCTCTCTCCATTAGAAGATTCTGAAGGATTCAGGAGGACTAGTAGTGGATGGTCTGATTCTTGAAGGCATCTTCAAGAGCCTCTCTGTTTCTCGCATGAAACAGTGTTTAGGAGTTACAGACATGTCGTTATCAACTTCAACGTCATCTTCACTGTCCTCCTCACTCTCTGCATCAGTATTCACTATGACCTCAGCACAAAGCTCCTCATCATCATAAGTCCAGGAGTTGAAGTTATGGGAGATATAACTTCAAGAATTGACAAGAAAACGTGTGAGAAAGAGAGTAAAGCTATACAATGTGATTCATCCGACATTTTATCATATTAAACATAATTTCCAATGTCATCCGATATATGCAGGAGAATTTGCATCCAAATATTCCCAAGTCGGGTAAATCCAGTGAGAAACTTATATGAGATTCTCTATTTGATTTGTGCGTACTAGAGAAAAAAATATATATAACAGGAGTAAAGATAGTAACCTGTTAGACATTTTCAACAAGCATGGGTCAAACGGGAAGAATGTGTCAAGCCTTTCAAAACCACCAAAAGCACGAGACAGCTCAGACTCCTGTACGTCATCGAAAATGAAGGCTTCTGAGACAACAAACAGGCCACCAGCTTTCGATTGTTTAAGGAACTCGGAAACTACAGAGGGAAGGCACACCTGTTCACGCAAAACAAATGTGCAAGCTCAATGCATTTGATACTTCTAGTTAAGGCCACTGAAAATAACAGTTGAGCTATGATGATAAGAAAATCACAAGAGAGTCACCATCAATGGGTTTAGTTTGTGAGATAAAATTGACTCCAATGATGTAAGTTGCGACTGAAAGCGAGGAATGTCGAGGATGGATCTCATATGGAAACATAGGACATACAAGATTGCCTACATCCACAGAAAAGTAACAACTTTAAGTGATACATGACATAATAGCATATAATCCTAAATGCCGATAAGCTTCTGGTAAGGGTAAGAAGGTTAACAAGGATTAGTCACTAGAGACGTCAATGATTTTCACAGAAGAGTTCTTATGGAATAAAAAGCCATAAGCTGGTCTTAAACTTAGACTATACCTGACATCCAGAATAGAACACCTGATGTGCTTTTGGCTTCATATCATCGTTGCATGTTCTGCAATATTCCGCACACTCGTCCACCAATCTAAAATTTCAGCAAAAAGTGAAACTAGAATCAGATCAAACAATTACATGTCCATTTTTAATGGTCTATCTGTACCTTTTCAACATGCTAGCCACAAAAGAAGGAGGCAAAAACTTTCCACGAGACAAGTAGCTAGCTAGATAAGCCACTGCACTCATCCTGTTGAAAGTACAGGGAGGAAACAAAAGCATATACAAGTGCTGGTTAGAACAGTATTAGCTTAATATCATGCAGAGAAATCTTTACCACGGAGAATAAGATGAAACTCGCCTAGTAAGTCGAGGTTTATTGCTGGATAGATATATCTCCAACAGCTTGCTGGCAAATTTCACACCACAATTTTCAGGATCTAGTGAGCACGCATAGAACATCAGAAACTGCGGATGAAAGTAAAGTGAGTCTAATGCCGAGAATGAACTAGAGTACTAAAAGCCTACAATGAAGAAGTTTATAGTATGTAAGGTGATTCTTTGATGCCTACCTGGGAAAATTTTGATTTGTACGTGTTAGAATGTAGTTCTCAAACGACTCAAAGAGGATTTCAAATACCTATTTCAACGAGGATTTCAAACAGGACCACCAAAATATTAATGAATCTACCACAAAAGAAAGGAAAAATATGTTGATGAAGTACCATTTAGTGTCATACCTCATCCAAACGACCAGAGTTTTTACAGGATTTAAGATGCTTAAAAGATAGGACCATCAATCTGTCCAAAAGCTCAGAGACTACATTTCCATCTGACGCATATTGATATAGAGCTCCCACAGGAAACTGTAAAAAAATATCAAATCTATGAATGATAGCTTCACCAAGACACCAAACGTCATGTCCAACATTTAGTAAAAGAAAATGGCATCTTGTAATCTAGCAACTGCCGATCATTACTAAATAGAGTTATGTTTATGGACTCTGCATATATAGCAAAAATTACACTAACCCTTACCTCGTCTCCTTCATTCATAGTGCTTTCAAGTGCATCTTCAAGTTCCATATCAAACATGCCTCTGTTAGAGTCCTCTTGGAGAATATCATCCCGTTCAATTTCCAACTACAAAGATGCTCCAGCGTATCATTCACTTACGGCTATACGAGTGGCTACATTTGTATAAACAATTTACATCTACTTACATCCAAATCTCGCATCCTCACCATGACCACCATAAGAATCATGCTGCCAACAACTTTTCCGATTGGACTGTTCTCCAACTTCAACAGGTTATCCACATATGTCAATGTCACTACCAGCTACAAGAAAATAAGATAGTTCTCAATTTGCTTACCGCCAATAGAAGCTCACTATTACAGTGTAAATTTTAACCCAAAAAAAAAACTTACAGAGTCCTGGCCCTTGATGTGAATTTTAGGCATTCTCTGCGCAAGTATGGGCACTAATTTTGAGGGAGCAAGAGGAATTAGATAAGAAATCTTGTGAAGGGCTGCATGCACCCGCGGAAGAACTTCCTGATTCTTTTTGGGCGTCACAGAAGGAGGTGGAATAGAATTACTTATGAGCATATTCAAACAAAGGTCCAGATATTTTCCACTAGTAGCGGCCTAATGATGGGAAACAACAAAAGCAGAAAATGTTAATCTCTTCAACTAGCTTATATATTCATTGATATGACGGGTAGTTGCTAAGCTGTGTACCAGTGATATGATTAGGTCCACCAATGCATCCATGACATTAGGTCTATGATTCCACAAGCTCATCGTAAAAATCTAATCAAAATAAATGGGATATTAAGTTCAGAGGATGGGGAGAAGGGACTGTCTCAAACAGGTATATAGGGATACACTATAAGCTCATACAAAAAGAACTTACATTAGAAAGAAGATCTCGATGGTGAACAACATCTATGAAAGCAACAGAACATGATAGAATTTTCAAGAGTGTCTGCAATAAGAATGAAAATGACGATATTTTAGCAACAAAAAATTCAAAACAAGAATTGAATTGCCAAATGAGGGAGGAAAAAGACACACCTCAAGCTGTGCCACTGCATCGATATCAGAATATTTAGGGTACATCATTCCAATAAGCTGAGTATAATGGTCGGTATCCCCCTGGTTTAGATAAAAGAAAACACTTTTAAAGAACACGACCATTACAAAAGATAACACACACACATATGCAACATCTTGTGAAACACTTACATTTTGGACAGATGCAAGCGCTTTTCTAACGACATACACCGATTCGGTGTCACTATCCTCAGTGTTGTCCATTGCAACAGGAACTGCTACGTCAAAATTTGGCCAAGAGTCTCCTTAATCTCACCTACTTAAAAACACAACAATCCATCAAAATGTAGAGAGCAGAAAAGTAAACAGCTTTTTCAAATGGGGATGACGAATTAATGAAAACAATTCAATAGAAAGAAAGAAAACAAAAATAGTAGATTATGTATAAGCCCAAACAATTTGCTTTTGAAATCAAAACTAAATTCCAATATAAACAAAGGTTAGCGACCTCACAACGATGAAAAATTGTACTTGCTCTGCTTCACTTGGCTACGCAGCTTAGGTACCAGAAGATAGCAAATTTCACCAAAGTTTCAGAAATTTATCCAAACCCGAGAATTAGGAGAGGTAAAACGCGAAAGGTTTAAGCTTTGTATGATTCTCCAACGCCTTCTTCTTCTCTGTGTTGGCTATGGCAGAAGAAGAAGAACAACAGAGGGGTTCGATGGATCCACGAAACCCTCAAAATAAATTTTAACTCTTCTTTATATATTTAAAGCTAATGACGAAAATACCCCTTGATTATATATTGAACCTTGTACTTGTTTTTTTTTTTGTTTCGTTGCGTTTGGGTAATTAACCACTATGGGGATACAAAGCTTTGGATTCAAGAAGAAGACCACTTGAAAATAAATTACACAGAAACAAGAATCAAAAGATTGGATTAATGAGATTAATGAGATTAATTCAACCAACTTCATCATTCCAAACACATTTACAAACTACAAATCTCTCTAACGCTTTTTAAGCAATGCACAAAAACATACATTAACTAACCCCCAAGAAAAGACAAAGGAAACGAATTTGTCAACCCTTTCAAGTTTGTTTCATCATCACACTAAAAAAACTCTGCATATCACAACCTATTTTTCAGACAGCAATCTTGTAGATGACTGCCACCGGAATGTTAACAACGTGACCTCTATCTCCAAACAGCCCAATTCTCCCAAAACTTGCCACCGAAACATTCTTCATCGCTCGAAGGACAAGACTCAAGACCCGTGTCTGCCCGTTTCGGATTGTAAACTTGGCAGGTGAGACCTTAACTGAGACTGAGTCCGGAGCCATCCAACCGACTGTATATGTTTCGTTTATAGCCGTGGTTGCAATATTAGTGACCCATCTTAGGACTGTTCGAGTACCAACTAGCTTAGCTATTGTGACTGAGGGTAGGTTCAAGTCAGAGGCTGCAAGGGAGGAGTTGTACGCCGAGCAGCTTTCCCTGGTGTAATTGAGAACAACCGGAGATGATCCATTGATGCTACAGAGAAACTTCATGTATTCATTGTAACCTACATTTGCAGTAATACTTCATATCAGTTGTTGCTCTCTTATTAATTGAACTGAGTTTGTTCAAAAAGTTGTTTTTAAGTGAGCGTTTCTCCTATTTCATATGCTCAAGGTTAAAAAAACTGAGCATTGTGGGTTCAAGAAAGCATTTTACCTATGTCGAAAATCAAACCAGGGTCAAGAGCTGCAGTTGCATTGACGAATCCACTACCCATATCAAAAGGTGTTGCAGGGGACTGACTGATGTCGGGGTTTAAGACAGTGCGTTGTGCCATTATATGCCCACCCTTTCTGTCTGATAGAGAAGTTGTTGTTGAAAGTGCGGATGCAATGGCTGCAGGAGTGAAATGTGGGAACTTCTGCTTGATGAGCGCCGCAATACCTGTTACATGTGGAGCAGACATGCTTGTCCCCGATTCCATCGCGAAACGTTCACCTAGATACCGCCAAATTTAAGAGCTCAAAAAGACTACTTGAAACAAAGAATGGAAATCTTATAAGAAGAAATGAGGATATGTGTACCTTGAAAATCTGTTGTACCAATGCCAAGCGGACTCCAAGCTCCCCATATCGCGTTTCCGGGAGCTACTAAGTTGGGTTTCAATATATCAGCATCAACGAAAGAATCATCTTCTGGGTCAGGTCCCCTGGCAGAGAAGTACATGACCTTAGGAGCTGTAATGCCATAGGTAGGCTTCATGCCACCAACAATTCTCGCAGCCGACGCAGACCCAACAATTTTGCCAGAACCATTTTCCCTCAACAGAGAAGAATTGTAGTACTTGAGTAAAGCCTGCATGTAGACGATAGGAAGAGCTAAGTTACATTCCTGTTCAGAGTGTACTAGAATACTTTGCAGTTTAAGATTATGATTATACCTGAGAATCTTGAGGAGAGGAGATTAGAATTCCCGGGATATCCATCGGAGTTGAAGTCATCTGAAAACCAGTAGCGGAAGGATCTATATAGAAGACCAGGCCTGCTGCTGTTAAGTTCTTAGCTGTTATTAAGGCCTGTTTGATGGTTGAGACACCTAAAATGAATCGAACAGTATAACTACAGACAAGGATTTTTCCCTGCACCAGCTTCTGATCGAAACTACTTGAATCTTGGCATTCCCCAACATATATAGCATCCATAACAGTTGTATCATTTCCAAGTGCATGTGAAGCTAAAATAAGTTTGTGCATTGTTCTTGTACCAGCTAGTAAAAAATGAGAAAGGGTAAGGTCAGTTCGAGGAGGAAATCAAGAAAGAAGAAGCAAAGCTATAAACAAAGATGGACATACATGCGAGTCCAACTCCAGGAATAGTGAGATTATTTCCTAGGATTATCGAATTACTATATACTCTATCATGAGATGTAGCTCCTACTGTGAAGATCCATGGACTGAAGGAAGACATGGTCTTAGGAGCTGGTCCTGTGTTTCCAGCTGCTTGCACTACAAAGATTCCGGCTTTTACAGCTGAAAGCAATGCCATATCGATCGGGTTGAAGAATGTAGCAATACCAGGAGGACGTCTATTTGGTGTGATTGATAGGTTTATTATGTCAACTCCATCTTGAGCTGCCTGCAAAAGAACACATCAATAACCATGTCAAACATAAGAAAGACTGTTTCATTCAAAGGTAACACTTTTTTACCTGATCTATGGCTGCAATGATATCAGCTGCAAAACCTCCAAACCTCTTATACAATGCCTTGTAAATAGCAATACTAACAAGAAAAGAGAAGACTTTTAGTTTATCTATATATTGTTTCCAAAGTGAACATCACCCCATGGTATCGACTTACTGAGCACGAGGGGCCATCCCACTAGCATTCCCAAGGTGATGACCCGCAACTACCACCGGGATCCCGTGATTCCCAGCTGCAACAGAAGCTGTGTGCCTGAACAAATCAACCAATATCAGACTCAACCATTTGGTAGCTAATTAGTTAATCAGCACTTGAGTGGGTTATATACACTTACGTGCCATGCCCTTCACCATCAAATGGCGAAGCATCGTCCTGAGATGAATTCAATACTCCTCTACTGAGAGCAGACTCAGCGAAATGGCGTGCTCCGATGAGTTTTCTATTGCAAGAACCGGGCGGGAAACCAGTGGTAACTTCGCAGACACCTTTAAACCGAGGAGGCACCGAATATGTATGCCCCGGGATTTTGTCGCTGAAACTAGGATGAGTGGGATCAATTCCAGTATCAATAAACCCTATAACAACTCCTTCTCCTGCATACTCAGAGCCTCCATCACGGAGCCAAGCTCCACGCGGCAAACCTAAGAACTGCGGTGTATGAGTAGTTGCTTTCTCAACTGGAAAATCCAGAACTACATTGTCCACTTCTTCTCTAGCCGCAAGTCTATCAGCCTAAACCAGAAACCAGATTTCAGACTCATGAGCTCAAAACAATAAACAAACACTAACATCTGGACATTCATATACTGATTCTAAGACAATGTGAGTACCTGCTTTCGGGTAAGAACAGCGGAAAACCCATTAATAAGATAGTGGTAGCTGTACAGCTTTTGATAATTCTCTTTTCTCAATACTTTTCTCAGCAATGAATCATGAACTCTAATAATAGAAGCGCTTCGGTTCCTATAAGTAAAAGAGATAAGGATCATCAATTAGAGCACAAAGGTTCCAGCTTGAAGGGGGGAGAACAATACTCTATCAGACACTAATGTATAAGCTTCGTCTAACAGTATAAAGGTTTCAACTTGGAGCACAAACTCAACAGGCATGCCTTTATATCAATTGAAACTTTCAGGAAAAGACCAAAGACACAAGTAATCTGGGACCCAAAATTGACGAATTTTCAACATATGTCGGACTACAAAGATTGAGAAAAAGACCAAATCCTCCCGCCGCAAATCAACAGCGATTCCACGAAATTCTGAGAGACGAAATCAAACCCTAGAGAAAGATAGAAACTTTGAAGAGGAAAAGATAAGAAAGAGAAAGGTAACTTTTTTCTACATACAATGTTCTGTAAATTTGAGATGAAGAAGCGGTAAGGCTGTGTTTGAAGCCACCAGTTTCACTGCCGGAGAAATGAACAGATGGACGGTCCTTGAGAGTGACAATGTAAACACCAGACGAAGCGGTAGCGTTATGGTCAGAGTCATTAATACATAGCACAGAGGTCGAAACCAAACAGAGCAGAAACGCAAAACGCACAAGAGAAGACTCCATGACTCTTGAGCTGAAATTCTCAGAAGAAAAGTGGAAACTGCAGAGACCCATTAAAGCTCCATGGGAGTAGTAGAGTAGAGAAACGTATCTCAGAAGAAGCAGAGAAGGAAGAAGAGAGAGAATTAAGAAGAGGGTTTTAGAGTAGAATGGTCTCAGAGTAATACTTTTGGCAGGAAAGAAAGAAGAAAAAAGCGTTCTCGGGTTCTGAATGTTTTATTAATGCAACTGAAAAGATCGGTGGAAGACTTTTAACTTCTTCTCACTTGTAGTTTCCTATTGTTTCCAAGTGTGTTTATGCTTTATAATGCACCTGTGTAGCCCCTGCCTTACTATACTAATCTATATAAAAAAAAAATGATCATCTTTGTTGTCTTTTATTTCATTTTTGGCTCATTCATTATTCATCATTCTTAAGTGTTTTTATATGATAATATTATAATAGAAGTTTATTTATTTGGCACACATAAGTAGGAGAAAAAAACAAATTCCAAAACCACACTTCTTGGTGTTATACATTAATCAAAATGTTGATGTTCTACAAAATGGTTAAAACAAGTGAAAGTGTTCGTATACTAAAAGTTTTTCTTGAGTCTTTTGGTACTTTAAATTCTTTATTTTGTCTCTTTTATCTTTTAGGTGACGTTTTATTGTATTTTCCAACGGTAAGATTCTATGAATAGTCGCTTTTGCTCTCTCCTTAATAAGCTTCCGTGACTCTTCTTTGACCATTTTCACCCAAAACACTACAACCGATCACACTAGTTAAGGCCAATATAATCATTCCCTCGCAGCATATGAACAACAAAAATATCTACGACCACAAGATGGTGCTTTATTCTAGAAATACATGAGATGGGGAAAAAAAAGCTATAAATCAATGATTATGACCACATCAAAAGACGTAGGTCCAACTTAAACCTTTAACCTTTTGATTAACACGAGTCATGACTCATTAGACTCGCTTTACATCATTTGTTTTAACCGTTAAAGACCCTTTTCTTTAGCAAGAACATAATGGATTGTATAATCACTACTTCACCATCTTCTTCTGTGTTGGTTTCAACTCATACCAACACTAGAAATATCAGTACTTTTATGGTATATAATTGCTTTCGAACACTTAACATTGGATTCTTGTAATGAAAAACAATAAATGGTTAAGCTAGAGAAAGATGTATATGGATGAAACATAGAATCAAATAAACATGAAATAAGCGCTGGACATAAATAAAGTATGAAACTTTCAAAAATTAGAACATAGTTACATAGAACATATATTCAGCAAAGTTAATCCCAGTAATAGTTGGACTGCGTCAAGAGACAACATCCCGTTTCCTTATAAATTAAAACTACACCACGTTGGTTTTTATTATATAGAAACGTCACGTAGTTTTGTTTGTCCATCCACGTCGGACGTTGACGATAGCCGATAGGGTTCAATTCAACGACACGATTGCTTGCCTCTGCTAATTTCGAACTTTGAGTTATGAGGAAAAATCAGTAGAGCTTTAGTGAAGATTACAAAAATGGCGGTGATGGTTTCGACGAATGCCTTCGTAAAGGCTTCGTTTTTAGATGAAAGTCGGAATTTTTTCTTGAAACCGATGTTTCCTCAGCCGTACTATAATTGCCGACGAGTCGTTCGTCTGAATTCGAAGAAATCGAAGTCAAAGGTAATGTTCTGTTTGAATTTGAACACGAAGGAGGTAGGTTCTCAGAAGCCTGGTGATGGAGGTTTTGAATTCAAACCCAGTTTTGATCAGTACCTGCAAGTAATGGAATCGGTTAAAACAGCGAGGAAGAAGAAGAAATTGGACAGATTGAAAATTGAGGATGATGATGGTGGAGGTGGGAATGGTGGTAGTGTTGATTCGGAAGTGAAAGATGTGAGGGTTAAGAGTGGTGAGCTAAAAGATGAGAGTTTCAGGAGGAGATACTCAAGGCAGGAGATGGTGAGTGATAAACGTAATGAGAGAGGTGTCAACAGGAATGAAGAAAGTGGAATTCATAGAGTAATCAAAGATGTGAAGTGGAGTAAGAGTGGTGAAGCTTCATTGACTGTGCCAAAAGATGGGAGCTTCAGGGAAAGGTACTCGAAGCAGGAGTATCACCGTTCCTCTGGTACATCGAGATGGATTGAGAGGGGTTCTAAAGTTGGTGAATTGGATCTTGTTGTTGCAGAAAAGAGAGTTCAGAGAATAGCCAAAGATGGTAGATGGACTAAGAGTGGTGAATCATCAGAGGCTGCACAAGACGATGAGATTTTAAGGAGAAGGTACACTAAGCAGGAGTATCACCGCTCCTCTGATACATCAAGAGGGATTGAGAGAGGTTCCAAAGTTGGTGAATTGAATTCTGTTGTTGAAGAAAGGAGAGTGCATAGAATAGCCAAAGATACAAGATGGAGTAAGAGTGGTGAATTTCCAGTGGCTGCGCAACAAGATGAGAGCTTCAGGAGAAGGTACTCTAAGCAGGAGTATCACCGTTCCGCTGATACATCGAGAGGGATTGAGAGAGGTTCAAAAGTTGGTGAATTGGATCTTGTTGTTGAAGATAGGAGAGTTCAGAGAATAGCCAAAGATGCAAGATGGACTAAGAGTGGTGACTCTTTAGTAACTGTGTCAGAATATGAGAGTTTTAGGAGACAGAATCCAAAGCAGGAGATGGTGAGGTATCAGCCCTTTCATGATATATCAAGAGGGATTGAGAGAAGTTCGAAAGTAGATGGATTGGATCTCCTTGCTGAAGAAAGGCGAATTGAGAGATTAGCCAACAAGAGGCACGAATTGAGAAGTAGCAAATTGAGTAGAACCGGGAGAATTGGTGCTACGAAAAATGATGATGATGATGATAGCTTGTTTGCCATGGAAAGTCCTGCCTTTAGGTTTTCCGATGAATCCAGTGACATAGTGGACAAGCCAGCTACTTCACGAGTCGAAATGGAAGACAGGATCGAGAAATTAGCAAAAGTGTATGTGTTTATGCTGTGATTTAGATCTGGTTCAAGTTCTTAGATTACATAGTAGAAAAAACTTAGGAGGTAAATAGTGAATTTTGATTTGGTTATGTGCTAGTTTACGTAAAATTAGGGGGTGAAATTATTCCATTTCTCATACAATTATTATCATATTCAGCTAAATTTTATGTTAAGGAAGTTTATTTCGGTAGGTTGAATGGTGCAGACATCAATATGCCTGAGTGGCTGTTTTCCAAGGCGATCCGGAGTGCAAAAATCAGATATACGGATTACACTGTAATGAGACTGATCCACTTTCTAGGGAAACTAGGAAACTGGAGACGAGTTCTTCAAGTCATAGAGTGGCTTCAAAGGCAAGACCGTTACAAATCAAACAAGCTAAGGTAAATTTCTTAATGACTATTCTAAAAGTGAGCTAAAGATATATTGCATTGGGAGCCCTTTAATTTCACATGTAAAAGTCCAGAATCTCTTTTCAAAAACGTAATGCTGACAAAAAAATTACCATTGTGGATCCAGAATCATCTATACAACTGCACTAAACGTTCTTGGTAAATCAAAAAGGCCTGTGGAAGCTCTCAATGTATTCCACGCTATGCTGGTAAAACCCTTGTGCCATGCTTCATGCTTGTATGTGTTCTTGTCACTTTTGATATAATCTGAGTTATTCTTTTTGCTTCTTTTTGCCAGTTACAAATTTCATCATATCCGGATATGGTAGCATACCGTTCAATTGCAGTCACACTTGGACAAGCAGGGCATATCAAGGAACTCTTCCATGTGATTGACACAATGCGATCTCCACCTAAAAAGGAGTTCAAGCCAACAACACTTCAAAAGTGGGATCCTCGGCTTGAACCAGATGTTGTTGTTTACAATGCGGTCAGTAATTTATAGTTATCTCATTCTTATGAATAACTTATTCTTGGAAACATAAAGTCACTTGACTGATGTAAATGCTGGACATCTAACCACAGGTGCTCAATGCATGTGTTCAACGAAAGCAATGGGAAGGAGCATTCTGGGTATTGCAACAGTTGAAGCAACGAGGGCAAAAACCTTCTCCTGTAACATATGGCCTCGTCATGGAGGTGAAATATCTCGTCTTCTCATAACAATTAATGTTGCATATCAACTTTATTGAGTAATGGATTTGTGTATGCGTCTAAGCAGGTTATGTTAGCATGTGAGAAGTACAATTTAGTTCATGAATTATTCAGGAAGATGCAGAAATCTTCTATCCCTAATGCTCTAGCATATAGAGGTATTTTGTGAACTCTTTGTTCTTTTCCGTTACATTATTAGTATTTGAATTCCTCGCTGAAGAGTGACCATTTGTATATGTGATCAGTTCTTGTCAATACTCTATGGAAAGAAGGTAAAAGCGATGAGGCCATACATACGGTTGAGGATATGGAAAGCCGTGGAATTGTTGGGTCAGCTGCCCTTTACTACGACCTTGCTCGCTGTCTATGTAGCGCAGGGAGGTGTAGTGAAGGGCTCAATATGGTAAACTTTTGTAAATCCAGTATCCTTAAGCTTATAGAGAATTTGACAACAACAAAAAATGCTGATCCTGATCATACCATCCAATGTCAGCTTACGAAGATATGTAGAGTTGCAAGTAAACCTCTCGTGGTGACTTACACTGGCCTGATCCAAGCATGTCTCGACTCGGGAAACACCAAGAATGCAGCTTACATCTTTGATCACATGAAGACGGTCTGTAGTCCAAACCTAGTCACTTGCAACATAATGCTAAAAGGTTATCTACAAGGCGGGTTGTTTGAAGAAGCGAGGGAACTTTTCAAGAAGATGTCAGAAGACGGAAACCATATAAAAAGCAGCTCGGATTTCGAATCAAGAGTATTGCCAGACACATACACGTTCAACACGATGCTAGACGCGTGTGCTGAACAAGAAAAGTGGGATGATTTCGGTTATGTGTATCGGGAGATGTTGCGTCACGGATACCATTTCAATTCGAAACGCCATCTCAGAATAGTACTTGAAGCTAGCAGAGCAGGAAAGGTAAAAAAAACAAGCAAATGGAAACGTTTTGATTTGACATCTTATGTGATCATCTTGTATGAACAATGTCTCAGCGTGTGTGTGTTTGTGATCAGGAGGAAGTGATGGAAGCGACATGGGAACACATGAGACGAAGTAGAAGGATTCCGCCATCGCCTCTAATCAAAGAAAGATTCATCAGGCAACTCGAGAAAGGCGATTATATGTCGGCTATATCGTCTCTTGCTGATCTTGATGGGAAAATCGAGGAGACCGAGTTACGGGCATTTTCAACTTCAGCATGGTCCAGGGTCTTGTCCCGGTTTGAGCAAGATTCAGTTTTGAGGTTGATGGACGATGTTAACAGACGCGTGGGATCGAGAAGCCAGTCTACGGATTCAATTTTGGGGAATCTATTGAGTTCTTGTAAAGAGTTTATGAAGAAGAAGAACAAAAGTTTTGTAAGTTAATTAATACGAATCTAAAGCTAAAAAGCAGAGGCTGTGATGATCTGATATCTTAAAAGTTAGAAAATGGTTAGGGAGAAGGGTAATATAGTGTGATTACTAACTACTGTACTACGTATAGAAACCATAATGTTTAACGTTTAAAAGTCTTTTTCTAAAAATCTAAGCTTCTGCTGCTTTGATCCAAACAAATATGACTCTATACCTTCAAACATTCAAGTAGCTTAAGTAAGTCGACAAACCTAATTTATAAAAAGTCAAAAATAATAGTACTATAATATTTGAATGTGAAGGGGATATATAAATTGCGTCGTATGAATCTCAAGCCACCCAAAAAGGACTAATTAAGGAGACGTGAAGAAATAGAAAAATCTTAATTTATACTAGTATATAACTAAAATAAAATTAGAGAAAGGGGAATGTATATCAACTTGTATGGAGAATAAGAGAATAGAGTCAACGTACGTTGCATGGAGGCGCTTTGCTTGATAAAAATGCAATAGCAAACTTGTATAAATTAAATGTAATGAAGTCAAACACACATTAACCCTATTACTTTCTCATAAATACTTTAGATTATATCCAATTCAATACACTAAAGGTTTGTGTGACAAAGAAAGAGTGTAAATCAAAATAAAAAAGCGATACCAAGAAACAACTTGATCAATGTGAGAGAGTTGATGATCGATCGAGCATGTTAGAACAGGTGGGTAAATTAAAATATCAATCATCACCACTAATCACGCTAGGCAACAAATAGATATTGTAAAAGAGCTTTTGATCATTTGATTTGTAAAGACAATAATTATTTGATTAACAGTAATTTCTGTTTAAAATTGTCTTAAATGAGTTTGTAAAATAATCTTCTTTTTTTGTTTGTTAATAATTTGTAAAAGAATCTCGTACACGGAATGTTTTATATACTTTTCGTTTGTATGGGTTGGTTTGAATTGATAAGTTGGTAACTAAACTGAACAAAAATAATGATTTACCAAAAGATAAAATATACAACCAATACGATATTTTCCGAAATCAAAATGAAATAAAAATAACATTAAAATGGTGGAGATATTTTTCGAGTTCAAAAGTTGTAACCGACAACAATACAAAGGAAGGAGAAGAGGAGGCAGCGCATTTACAATGGGGTTTGGTTTACGTTAGACAGGCCGGTTCACCTCGTACGATGTCGTTTTAATATATTTGATAAAAAGCCACCAAAACAACGTACGTGGCGCTCTATCACGGATTCATGCCATGTTTGTGTGGACCCCAATTATGACATACATTTTTGTTGTTGTTTTTATTGAATTCTTTTTCTGTTTTTTTTTTCTTTCGCAGTGTTTTCTAAAATATATTTCGTTATGTGATATTGATATTTTCGTTTCCTAAAATATCTAAGTTCAATACACCACCATCAGTAAATTCAATACATTATGTGAATATATATATAGTAATGTTTTGATTGGGTTTGTAATACGTAAAGGTTTTTTAATTTTCCGAAATATTTGTAGTTTTGTGATATATATATATATATTACATAGTTTGAATTCGACTTTGATTGTTGTTGAAATAACAAATACTACTGGGAACAATTTGGTAAAGTCTGATGACAAAAAAAAAAACAAAAGAAAAACTCAGGCCGACATGTCAGCAGGAAGGAGTTGGTCACCACGCACAGCTCTATGGTAAGCCGTAACAAGTGCGACCATTCTATTGGCTCATCGTGCTTCCTATGCTTTTCCCCTCCCTATAAATAAAACTCTTCCCCATACATACTAAGTAGTATTTACTTTATTTATTTTCAAATTCTTTAGTACATATCTCGCTACCAAACTGTTCATCGAATTTCTCATATAAATACACTTTGTATTTGTATTTTCGATGTTTAAAAAAAAAAAAAATATATTCATATGTTAACACCATTTGTTACATAGATCTTATATTAAAATCCTTTTTCTTTATGATAAAACTATAATAATATTTGTTTAACATGGGACATATATGATGAGTGAAGAAAACATGAATTCCCTATATGTATTATTTTTGAGAAGTTAAGCTATAAAGAAAAAGAAGGTTAAATGAATATGGAACAAGAAAGTCTCGTGATCCATTTCTCTCAGTTGCTTACAATTCTTTCAACTTTTTGTTTCGGTACATTTCGATGATAAAAACTTTTTTGGAAGTATGGTTTTGACAAAGTTGGGTTTTTCATAACTTCCGACCCCGTATAGTTTGGCACATCTCAATCACACAACCATTAATAATACAGTATATCTCAGTCATGATCATGTTATGGCATTGTAAACTACTTATTCAATTTCAGTTTGTTTACATAGTTCTTGTTTACAGTTTGATCATTCATTTACTACGTATTTTTCTATAGAACGCCACACAATCACACACGAATCAAAAACACATTTTACTAGGAACCGTCAACATAATTAGTTCACAGAACATTCCACACCATGAACACACATCAAAATCAACTTATGAATTGAAATCAAAAGAGAAAATATAGTATACCATCATCATCATCGTATACACTTGAGCTCTTTAGAGATTTTGGTCCGACTATTATGATTAATTAATATACGAAAACAAAATGAAAAATCATCTGGCCTGCGCCATCATTCTTGCTACATGTCATGTTCATATCAAAAGAATCTAAAAGAAAAGAAAAAAAGCTGACAAAAAGTCAAATATATCATTTTTATATAAAAATCTCTCATTTCTTTTATTTACTTTTTATAATAACCGAGAAATTTCCGCCATCTCTCTCTCTCTCACTATCTCCATCGCCCTCACCGGAACGCGCCTACGAGGTCGCAGAAGCACTACTCTTCTCTTTCCTCATCCTACGTTTCCCTCTCCTTCTTTCAACTTTAAAGTGATAAAAATTGAATCTTTCTCACAACCCACAAACCAAATTCTCTCTCTCTTACTGACACGCTTTCGATCATCATCTTCTTCCTCTAATTCTGGTTGGTTCCTCTCTGTTTTCTTCTCCTCCACAAGCCCCTCTGCCCCCTGCTGCTGTTGATACACGTGAGCCGCCATTAATGCCCCCTTTTTTGTTTTCTTCTTCCATGTACGTTTCTTTTAATTCGTTTTCTTTGGCGTTTCTTTCTCTATAATTTTAATCCCTTCTTCTTCCGTTTCTGCTTCTTCTTTCTCTATAATCAAATTACATCTAGTGTTTGTTTCCGCGAGCTTTAGTGAATCAAAATGTTTAATTTTGGTCGAACAAGAAGCCAAGGGAGGCAAAACAGATCTATGTCTCTTGGAGGTGAGATATTATAACTCTTGATTCTTGCTATTGATTTCACTGTTAATCTAGGATCAATGTGTTGTCATTTTCAGTTAGCTCTGAAATTTTGAGAATTTAGTTTTAAACTTAAGGTTGGTGGATGATATAATTGAAGTTTTTGGGGTTTGGAGTTTCAAAGTGTGAAGCTTTTGTGGTTTTTTTAAATAAAAAATTTGGATGCAAATATTAACAAACAGATTTTGGGAAATGTAGGACTGGATTATGCAGACCCGAAGAAGAAAAATAATCATTACCTAGGGAAGATTCTTTTGACAGCCTCTCTTACAGCCTTGTGCATTTTCATGCTCAAGCAATCTCCAACATTCAATACTCCGAGCGTGGTATGACTTCTTAATTTACAGAAAGAAGGATGTTACCGGTGAAACTTTGCTCAAGTTTCTTAATGGGTTCTTCTTTTTTGTTGTCCTGCATTTTACTCTTTGCAGTTTTCTCGACACGAACCAGGGGTTACACATGTTTTAGTCACTGGTGGTGCTGGATATATCGGTTCACATGCAGCGCTAAGGCTTCTAAAGGAATCATACCGAGTCACCATTGTGGTATCTTTCTTTGGCTTACATGGATTTAGGTTACTTTGTTCAGTATTATTATAAACGTCGATATCACGACTAAAGTATATCTCTTTCTGTTTAACAGGACAATCTATCACGTGGGAATCTTGGTGCAGTCAAGATTTTGCAAGAACTGTTTCCTGAACCTGGAAGGCTTCAATTTATTTATGCTGATCTTGGAGATGCAAAGGCTGTCAATAAGATATTCACAGAGAACGCGTTTGACGCTGTGATGCATTTTGCTGCGGTTGCATATGTTGGGGAAAGCACACAATTCCCTCTTAAGTGAGTACAATGAGCAACTTTAACTGTGGAGATATATGATGAATCTGAAACAAGTAAATTAATGTTCTGCCAATTACAGGTATTATCACAATATTACATCAAACACTTTGGTTGTATTAGAGACAATGGCTGCTCATAAAGTAAAGACTTTGATATATTCAAGCACTTGTGCAACGTATGGGGAGCCTGATACTATGCCAATTACAGAGGAAACTCCGCAGGTAAAATTTGTTTGTCAACTGTTTTTATAGCCACGGTACTTCTTCTATGCTCTCTAACCCCAAAACACTTTCAATTCAGGTGCCAATTAATCCATATGGTAAGGCCAAAAAGATGGCTGAAGATATCATTTTGGATTTCTCGAAAAACTCAGATATGGCAGTTATGATCTTAAGGTTTGTTTTTTTCTTATACTCTTCTAAGTTTATCTAGTGGTTCAATGGATTTTTTTAACTTCCCCTGAAACTGACAAGGTTCTTTTTCTGCTAATATCCAGATATTTCAATGTGATTGGGTCAGATCCTGAGGGCAGATTGGGTGAAGCCCCAAGGCCTGAGCTGCGAGAGCATGGACGCATCTCCGGTGCTTGCTTTGATGCAGCACGTGGTATCATGCCTGGCCTACAGGTAATTACTTTCTCCAGTTCAGGAACTTTTTCTGAAGTTAATCAGGTTTGATCCGAGCTTTACTTTTAGCTTTCGACAGAGTCTTGACATTTATTCTTTGGACAGTCATCACAGATCGGCTCTATTAGATTCTTAATCCTTTTCCTAAAAGTATTGTCTTTTGTTTTTGGTATAACTAGGGGCTGGCACATGCTGTAGAACATGTTCGAAAATGTTTGCAAAAAAAGCTGATAAGTAGTTTGTTTACAGCTGAGCAAAATACATAATTGAGACAACTTACCCTTGAGTTTCCTTTATTAAAGCAAAGATTAAATTAGTCTACTTGTTCCATTCACGTGGTATAATAAGCTTTCAGTCTTCTCTAATCATTGATCTTTATTGAGCTTGTCTTTCTCTTTGGTTTATCTCCAGATCAAAGGAACAGACTACAAAACGGGTGATGGAACTTGCGTACGGGATTACATTGACGTCACTGACTTGGTTGATGCTCATGTTAAAGCACTTCAAAAGGCAAAACCCCGCAAAGTTGGAATCTACAATGTTGGTACTGGGAAAGGTATTATTGACTTTTGGCTTATATTAGTACTGTACGAAAAAAACAACTCATGCTGTTTAGCAAAAATTGATTTAAAGACTGTTTCTTTTTGCTGTGTGTGTTGAGTAGGTAGCTCGGTGAAAGAGTTTGTTGAAGCGTGCAAGAAAGCAACTGGTGTTGAGATCAAGATCGAGTACTTGCCTAGACGCGCAGGTGATTACGCTGAGGTTTACAGTGACCCAAGCAAGATCAAGAAGGAACTTAATTGGACAGCAAAGCACACTAATCTCAAAGAGAGTCTTGAGACTGCGTGGAGATGGCAGAAGCTGCACCGTAATGGCTACGGGTTAACCTCATCAGTCTCTGCTTACTGACTTTGTTCATTCCTATAGTGATGGATGGAGATTTTGATTCCAGATGGTATCTAAGGAGAAGCGTAGGAGATGATGTTTTATATATATAAATATAACATAAGATATATTATCCATATTATTAAAAAAAAATGAGATCACATGATGAGATTTTTGATTAATATTCATTTTGTAATGACTTTTAGGTTCTTTTAGGAAGCAGCCGTTCATTATTACATGTATCTTTTTTCACAGTATTTATTTATTAGTCTTAATAATATAAGCTTCACTGGCTTTTATTTTGTTCACAAAACTTGGAACTAGCTCTATGTTACAAACATTCGTTAGTGCTTTTGTTCTTAGAACTTTTGACTTTTGTCTCATAAGCTAAGGAAGCCCTGGATTTTAAGAAACAAGATCTCTCTAGTCTTGTTGGATTCAAAACTCAATGACAACAAAAGCTTCAGTGAGAAATCAAAGTTAAATGCAACACATACGGAAAAAAATACTGTTCATATATGATAATATCAAGACAAGGTTGGTAAGATTATGAAGTTCTTCTTGTAGATTGCATATATCGATTCCATGGGATTTGAGATACTTCAGGCGAAAGATTGAAGTGCTCTCTCGAAGTTATCTTCAGCTGATGCTCCTCGCTTAACAAGGACATGTTCAGGATGTGAAAGTTTCAGCTGGCTGCAAAAAAGATTGGAAATGGAGGTATCAGTCAGATTACTGACGTGACTCATCGTTATGCAAAAATCACACATAAGGTCATGAATATCTTTTACTTTAGGTAGCGTGAAGACGATTTCCCAACATGAAGACTGCATACAACTAGGTTTGCAAGAGTTTCTGGGTCTTTAGCATCCTGCAATGAGCATAAACATCTTTGTTTTCAAACTTATCCATTTTCCAATAAAAGATATGTAGTAAGGAGTTTTTTAGTATACACATAGCTAACAGAGCAAGTGCAGAATATCCAGTGACATGATATTGAGAAATGGATTGCGTCGATACATTTTTAAGGTAAGAATTAGTAGGTTTATCACTCTCACCTTGTTGAGTGCTTCAAGTAATAGAGTCTCGGCCTCTTCAAAATTACCCATATGCATGCAGCAAACTGCTTTGCCATTCAAGATCAAGCTTGTCATAGGGTATTTCTCAGAGAAATCCTGGAAGATTAGATACGCTTCCTGTATCTTGGAACCCCCCTAAGATCATAACAACAGTTTAATATTAGGAAACACATTAACAATCTTGTCTACACTATATGGGAAAAAAAAAAAGAAATAGATATTCATATCATACTACTGCCAGGTTCAACCATGCACTCGCTAGTTGAGTAAGTGTGTGGTCTTCATCAATCTGTTGCATCACTCTCAGCTGTTTCTCAGCATAATCTGATCTATGCATCTTTATGAATATCTGAACATTCAGAGCGTGCCTAAAATATGCAGAAACAACAATCAGTTACCGAGTAATGGTAAGAGCTTAACAATCACTAAGACAAGATCCAACAAAAAGATCAAATGCTTACAGATCCATGGTTCCTCCAGAATGAGTATGCTTCAGAGCCTCATTATAGTCTTCCTCATGCATGAATATAGTACCAGCAATTAACCGAATAGTAGCATTGTTTCCTACAGTTGGATCAGCCAACCATTCCTTCAAGCTCGAAATGGTTGATTCCTAACAAAAAATCACAGATTCAAACAATGCACATCACTAACATAAGCTAAATATTCCTAGAGTAATCTGAAATTCAGCTTAGCAAACGTTACAGAACATGAATCGAGACATCCCAAAAATCCAGAATTACCTTATTTTCAGGACTCGATAGATACATGGCAAGGAGCTTCACTGCCTGCAGCGGAGTAGCAGCCGCTTCGTCGATCTCACTGATGACAAGCTACGAAGACGAAATTTTGAAAAAAAAAAACGTAAATCACCAAATGATCAAAACAAATTGAAATCCAAATCGAAAAGTTCGAGACCAGAGGCCAAAACCTGATAGCTACCGAGAGCGATGTAAGCGCGATGAACGAGACAGTCTCTTTCGACGATATCCTCCTGCGAAAGATTAGGGATCTCGCTGTTGTTGATCGCAGCTTGATAAGCACCCAAGTAAAAATGGTTTCTCAGATTGAATAGATGATCTGGTCCTGCCATGGATGCCATTGTCTTCCTTCTTCTTCTTCTTCCTTCCTTCTTCTTCTTCTTCCTCTAGATCTCACAGATCCGCGTCTAACTCCAAAACAGAGAAAACTGAAGTGTGAATAATCAAAACCAAAAATATGACTCCTCGAATTAAACAAGTTATGCAAAACAAACCCCATACATTTCGATTTGTCAATTGACACACACTACGATCTATTTCTGGCCCAGTGGATTCCGCTCAATTACTTAATGGGCTTTTAAGTTACCCAATAGTTTTAAACTGTGCATCTATTAACACGTGTCTTTCATACGAACGGTGCCGATCTTGTCTTTACCAATAAAACGCGGGAGTTGTTTTAATCATGACGTCAGCAATCCCGTTGAAAACCACTCCGTTCGATCGTGCTGTCACGTTTTGTGTCGACAAACAAACCCAAAAATTTATCGACACGTTTCAGTTTATCTCCCCCATTAAATGAGGGCCGATTACTATCCGGGAATAGTTAAAATCCGGTTTACCGGTATTAGTGTTTTACCTTTTGTATCAGCTAATCAAGTCATCGTGACTGTAATAATAACTTTAACAGCGTTTACTGCTTCCAGATTAAATAAGTATTGACTAAATTACCCTTTACCCAAAAAAACGTTATTAGTCCGTAATCCGTTTTGCATTTTTCTTTTTTTATAGATCTTTTTGATTAAAAAATTTCCGTTTCGTAGTGTATGCGTGTAAGCAAGAGTTGTATTGTTCGAATTCGATTTAAGAGCTAAAAATCAAAAACCTCTGATTTGTTGCTTTGTTGATGTAAGTTTCTTTGATCCTTCGCGAAAAAATTGTGATCTTCCCCGATCGATTTTTTTTTGTACATTTTATTTGCGAATAGTTTGACTTTTCGTCTTCGTCTTCTCCAATCTCGCCTGGAGTTTTAGGTGTTCTTTCGTATCTTGTTTCGGATTTGAGTTTGTAACTGTGGTTATCTTAGTTTGATTTCTGATTTTTATCATTTTTGAAATTATAAGCAGAGTTTTGAATTCGAATGCATGCGTGTAATACTAATCCCACAATCCAGAACTTTGTATGTGTATCTATGTAGAGTGATTAGACTCGATTCGTGTGATGTTGAAGTGAAAAAAGTTATCATTTTATTTCCTGGAACTTGAGGTATAGTATTCGGTGTTGACCTGCGTTGTAAGATAAAAGAATCGGTCATCAATTGTATCATTCTATTGGATGCATTGTATCAGTCGAACTAAAGTATCATTCTATTAGATGCATTGTATTTGTATAAATCAAATTTGATGAATTATTTTTAAAGCTTTTGGTTTGGAGTTTGAGTTAGTTAGCTATCATTTAGTTTAAGGATTTTTTATTTTGTTTTGCAGGTTTTATGAAGTGTTGTATATTGTGATCTATATCTGAGTTTATATTGGCTTGAAATGGCAACGGAGTCTACGAGGAGCTGGTTCAATATACGGCAGCAGAAACCCGATAAATCCAGTCCTACTAAAAGAGGACAAGAGGGTAATGTGAAGAATCTTGGCAGACCACCTATGAATGATGCACTTTCTAATGCTACTAAACAGAAAGTTGCTGCAGCAAAGCAGTATATCGAGAATCATTATAAAACTCAGAAGAAAAGTCTGCAGGAAAGAAAAGAGCGGTACGTTCCTTCTCAGTATTCTTCCTTGTGACCTGTCTAGCCAATGCTTACTTCTTGTGCTTTGGTTGTTACAAAATGCAGTAGCTAACTAGTTATGTCATATAAACTTATTTACTTTTTATAGTACTGAGGGTTGAGATTAGTTTTCTGCTGTGAGTTCTGACTTTGTTTTCTAGATGAGGTTCCTCTACACATTCTGATTAAGGAAGTAATTCGTTACTGGTTTAGATTGAACCTTCTGATATCAGCTCGCTCTTGAATACAGTCGGAGCATCTTGGAGCAAAACCTAGCTGACGCTGATGTTCCTGTTGAAGACAAAATGAATATACTGAAGAATTTTGAGAAAAAAGAAATGGAGTATATGCGTCTACAAAGACAGAAAATGGGGGTTGATGACTTTGAACTGCTGAGCATCATTGGCCGGGGTGCTTTCGGTGAGGTATATCTCTTCACCCGCCTTTGTGATTTCCTCTCTTATTTTTCATCTCCTTTTTGCAAGCTTAGCTAATATCTTGTCTCATATTTACATTGATCTTTCGATATAAACATGCATTTTGAATTTGGAATTTTGTTGTTGTTTGTTTTTTGGTCTCTAGTACTGGCTATCAATAACTGCCTATTATTCTGTCTCTATAAACCAAAGCTTCCATCACTGATCTTAGTGGTGTATTGGTTTTGTACATTTTATATCTGTTCAGGTGAGAATTTGTAGAGAAAAAACTACTGGCAGCGTGTATGCAATGAAAAAGCTAAAGAAATCCGAGATGCTTCGAAGAGGGCAGGTAGAGCACTATCCGATAACATTTCTATAAATCCAAGAACTCCCTTGTGATTAAATTAGTCATTCATCAACATCCGCATAAATACACTTATCTCTATATGGATCTTTATATGTGGTAAATATCAGGTGGAACATGTTAAGGCTGAAAGAAATGTGCTTGCAGAAGTCGATAGTCCTTTCATCGTCAAGCTTTGCTATTCTTTCCAAGATGATGATCATTTGTATCTTATTATGGAATACCTCCCTGGAGGTGATATGATGACACTACTGATGCGAAAAGATACTTTACGGGAAGATGAGACTCGGTTTTATGTTGCACAGACAATCCTAGCTATTGAGTCTATCCATAAGCATAACTACGTCCACAGGTTCTTACAACTGGCACTTGAAGCTTATCACATTGTTCTGTTGTCCATTTTTGCATCTTATATTGATATTTACTAGATTCAAAAGCTCCTTAACAATGTTGAATCTTTGTAGATAATCTTCTATTTTTGCTTCCTTTCGTATATATAGTTTCCTAGAGTGCTTGTCAATTAGCTTTCAGTTGATATGTGGTAATAATTTAATTCCAGTTTCTTCATTTGAATTTTCAGAGATATAAAGCCTGATAATTTATTGATTACTCGTCACGGCCATATCAAGCTTTCGGATTTTGGATTGAGCAAGTCTCTGGAAAGCAAAAATTTCCCAGATTTTAAGGCGGAGCTTGTTGACAGGAATACAAAGCCTGCAGCAGAACATGATAGACTCTCCAAGCCTCCTTCTGCACCTAGGCGAACTCAACAGGAACAGCTTTTACATTGGCAACAAAACAGAAGGGCCCTGGTATGGATAGACTAGATTCACTTATCTCTATTTTCCCATGGATGCTGTTCTGTTCCACATGAAATTCTTCTGAAATATTCTGTAAAAAAACGTTTCTTTTCTTAGTTAGAATGAAGTGAAAGGGCATATATTTCTGTTACTTAGAGAAGGAAATTATATAACCCTTTTATTTTTGTCTGTGTAAAATGTCTACTGTGCCTTAATCTCTTTGGTAGTGTCCTATTTTATTTATTTATATGACCTTTCCATGCAGTCTTAACATAATAAGATGGCTCTTTCGTGTACCATTCAGGCTTTTTCTACAGTAGGAACTCCCGATTACATTGCCCCTGAGGTGCTGCTGAAGAAAGGGTATGGAATGGAGTGTGACTGGTTAGTGAACCTAACCCTTGTGTGTTTTACACTGTACATAATAATTTATTCAGTTGATATTCTGAAAACTTTTTTGAAATAGGTGGTCCCTTGGAGCAATCATGTTCGAGATGCTCGTGGGGTTTCCACCATTCTACTCTGAAGAGCCTCTGGCAACATGTAGAAAGGTATGCATATATTGGCTTAATATCCTCCTAGTACATTTTTGCCCAGTTTGATATAAGACTTTTAGTGAGTCCTGATGATAACCTCAAAATTAGCCTATCAGTCAATCGGACTGGTGTATATGTATTGAACCATCTTTTGGTAACCTGTTGTATGGGTATGGCATGATACAAGACTTATCTCTACTAAGCTTGACTAGTATAATATTTATCAAACAAATGCTCAGTTTATCTCTGCAGATTGTAAACTGGAAAACCTGCTTAAAGTTCCCTAATGAAGCTAAGCTCTCAATGGAGGTAAAAGATCTCATCCGAAGATTACTCTGCAATGTGGAACAGAGGCTTGGAACCAAAGGAGTTGACGAAATTAAGGTACTTAAACATCATTCTCTCTGTATCAAGACGAAAGCTGAATTCTAGAATGAAATACGCGTTAGATGTCTGATTTGCTTTCCATTACAGGCACACCCTTGGTTTAGAGGAATTGAATGGGAACGACTATATGAGTCAAACGCTCCATATATACCACAAGTGAAGCATGAACTTGATACTCAAAACTTTGAAAAGTTTGATGAGGTTTGTTCATTACCATCTACTTCATTCTTTAAATTGCATTTCTGTAGGTGCTAAATACCTATATATATTTTAATTTTCAGGTGCCAACTACTTGTCAAACTTCTTCCAAGTCTGGCCCTTGGAGAAAGGTATATAAACTTCCTTCTGTATTTTCATATATTTTAAATTTCAGGCTTTTTCTACAGTAGGAACTCCCGATTACATTTACCTTAGTACTAGTTATTTACAAACTTATTCGCAGATGATCTCATCGAAAGATGTAAATTTCCTTGGCTATACATTCAAGAATCTTGAGATCGTTGATGAACACCATATCCCTGGCATGGGTTAGTAACTCTTTTCTCATATGGAAATTTTTTTGTGCGATTTAGTTATTTGCGTTTGTAACAAGGTTCATTATTGAACTCAATATACACAGCGGAATTGAAGCGGAAGAGCAAGACAGCAAAGAAACCATCTCTCAAGACATTGTTCGGTACAAACATACGATGACTTTGCTAAAGTTTCATATGGTCTCAAAACTTTTGGTTTAGCGTTTATTGAACATTCAATTCTTTACTTTCGTTTTCGCAGAAACACCATATCCTCCTCCTGAGAATCAAGCCTTAGAGGATTTGCTTGATTCACCTATTTACTCTGAGGGATCTAGAGGCTCCTCCGGATCACCGTTTTCGCATCAGAATCAATCCCACAATGTTTCCCGGAGATGATCAAAAGAATGGATCTAAGAATTGATTAAAGAATAAACCAAGCAAAAGTAAAAAGAAGGTAGTCATTCATTTTCCTCCTTCATGTGCAAAAAATTCTTCATACATATACTATGTTATGTAAAAACAGTCAACACCCAAAAGATACTCAAAACTAAAATGCATATAGGAAACTTTTTAGGTATACAAACATATTACAATGCTTTTGTGATCCCCAATTATCTAACCTTGTAAGCTTTTTTTTTTTTTATAAATATTTTACATACATAAAGAGAGAATAAAAGACATTTTGTACATAAGAGTGGGCTTTGGACTTGCCTTGATTGGTAACAACATGTTGAGTTGTTTTATAATATTTTCTGCTGAGATTCGAGCTGTGTTGGTGATGGATGAACACTTTTTCTCGAGTTTATTTAGAAAACATCCAAAAGTAGTCAAATCGTTTCTTTTCCATTGAACTGTTGCCTCACCTTTACTCGAATTGTCAATCCAAATAAAACACTTTAGTCATGATTTTATTAAACAAAGAAAAAAAAACAAAAAGATAGTGAAAGTAATAGTTATGTAATGGAACGTACTGCGACAATGAAGGAAGAACCAAAGCTATCTGACAAAACCAAAAAGGCTGATCAAGAAAGAACTCATGTTCTTAATTTCCACACTGCAATAACTTTGTTCTTCTCTTCACAGCTTAGTTTGTTTCTTTGCCTTTTTGTTTTGTTCTGTTTCTATTTTTCCATTTTTCCTCGACTTTTGTATTTCCTATTAGACGAAAGAGACACAAACCACGACATCTAAGCCATTTATATTATTTCAGCTGCAAAGTCATATACATAGCTTTTAGATTATAATGCAAATGTATAACTACTATTCAACTATATAAAAAAAAACAATTGAAAATTACTATTTTGCAAATTTAGTTTCAAATTGTAGAACTTAAAACCATGTTACGTATAAATTAGTGGTTAGTGCACACTAGAAATCGATTTCTACTTCTTTTGCTTTTTTGTTCTTTGTTGTTTCTAAAACATGTTTAAAGGCATCCTGAAGTTGAGTTTTTTTTTTTTTAATAACACAAGTAATCGGAAGAAACGTATAACAAAACGTAAACTAACATACATTTTTAAGAAATCATTTTACTGCAGATAATTAATTAGTAGGTTTTTGGTAAACCGATAGAATTAAAATTTAAGATTCATTTAGTAGTAAGAGTATGACTAGGGTTTTTTTTAGTAATGAACTTGGGGAGTACTTAAAGGGCATGGAGATATTGCACGTAAAGGCGATATTTATGCACACGTGTTTGAAGAAGGTTACATGCTACATATAGCTCAATACACTCATTACTTAATAATATCATTATCACCCGAGATTAAAGCTTAATCTTAATCAGTTCACAAAGATAAGGAGTGTACTGTGTATAATGATTATAAGTTTATAACCAAATGTATATCTTCTTGGGAAAGAGTACCAATGGAATTTACTTCATGCATAATTTATAAAAATTATACAGTAGACAGTTAAATTTTTCAATTAATATTTCTATTTTAATGTGCTATTTATGATTAAATCTGCATGATATGACTTTGTGATTGGGCTTAAATTATTTCCATTGGTTGACTAATCACTTAATGTCATATCTAATGTAGTTTATACGAATTATAGAAGACCAAAGTGTATATTGACTTAGGCGGATCGTGTAATGACGTCAAATCCAAGTTTTCTTGATCGGAGGTATTTGGATTTTGGAACAACTCTACCGAAACAAATTCACATAGTACTTGAATGTACTGCGAACGCCAGGTAGTGTATCTATGCAACTCGGTTAAACTCTGCTAGCCAATGAACAACCAAGATTCAAGAAGCCTATAGATATAGGTTCATCTCAGCCGATTAATTAACCTTTATTTACACTACTTTTGACCATTTTACAAGTGCATAAAAATAGTATAAGATTAACCCACCCGGCCCGGAGACAATTTTTTTTAATACAGAATCTAGTTGTACATATATATATATATATATGTGTGTGACATTTGTTAGTGGATCAATGTATATTAAAAGTTAAAAACTATTGATGGAGTTGTACTGCACGAATTGAACGTGGGTATGTGTTCATCATGAAGTCGACCAAATATATTCACATCCTAATGAATAACGATACTTTTCTTATATTATCCCACAGGCCACAGATATATTTGTATATATAGATATGATTCGTCTACGGTTTGATATACTTTCTAGCTATTTACGTGATCTTGTGCGAAGTTGTTACATATTCTTTTAAAAATATATATATCATACATCCCACATATTTTTGTGAACATCTTGGGGTTAGCGTATTATCATCAAAGTTGTATAATTTTATCCCAAATTACAAAAAAAAATCCAGTAAAGAATAATATATGTAATTAATTGCAGTTTTTCTTTATAATCAAAGTATTTGGATAGAAATGAATTACATGTGTTTTATTTTTCAACATAATTTCTTAATTATGAGAAAGTAATAATATGTAGGATAGGTATATCTTTCAAACATCTTTAACTATTCAACAGAAAGAAATGATAGCCATAAAGGTCTCCGTGGCGGGTTCTAATTGGTTAACAACGAAACGTATGCCGATCATTGCGGTTGCATTTTCTATTATATAATGCGCAATATATATGATTCTCTTCCTACATACATGAATATCAAATTGATAATCAAGTTCATTTTGGAGTGATCTTGTCATTAAACGATGTCAAGACAAGAAAATCATAATCTAAAATGGAGATAAATAGATCATTATATATATGATAGGTCTTTATTTAAAGATAAGCAAAACTTGACATAGTGGTATTCAAAAAACAATGTGCTATAATCATTTTTATCTCACAATAATATGAATCTCTTTTATTAATTCTTCTTGCGGGAAGACAAAACAAAAGTTTTAAATATATTATACCAAGTATAACTTAATTACTTCTATGCGCTAACGAATTAGTTGCGCCGAGTAATCAAAGAAGCAATATTATATTAGAACTTCACAAACTCAAGTAAACTCAGAAAAAAGATAATCTAAACTAAAAAGGTACAAAAGACTTGGCCATATCGATCCGATTTATTAATTAATTAGAGTATCTCACTTACTTTAAACTTATATTTCCGTCCATACTTTAAAATATGAATATCCCGTTAAATATTATATATTTTTACTATGAAATCTCTCTTTTTCTCTCTCTCATCAACATGTAAAGAAGAAGAAGACGAAGAAGATGTTCTTCTTCTCAGTTCTCATCACGAAAAGTCAGCGTCTCTCTCTCTTCATCATCATCATCCTTTCTTCTTCTCAATCTTTTCTCAAGAAAATCACAAATTTTCCCAAGAAAACACTCACAACTTGTAAGATGCTAGAAACATAATCTTTTTCTTTATCTTTCTCTCTCCCTACCTCGGATTCGTTTGATCATATACTATCTTGATTCTTTCGTATAGCTGAATAAATATATACACACCAAGATATAGACACTCATCATCATCGTCATATATAGATTATGTGCAGCGTCTCTGAGCTTCTTGACATGGACAGCTTCCAAGGAGACTTAACCGACGTCGTACGAGGAATCGGAGGCCACGTGTTGTCCCCGGAAACTCCTCCTCAGAACATCTGGCCTCTTCCTCTGCCCCATCCACCACCATCTCCTTCAGATCTTCATGTAAACCCCTTCGGAGATCCTTTTGTGAGCATGAACGATCCTCTCCTCCAAGAACTCAACGCCGTCACAAACTCCAGCTATTTCTCCACCGTAGGAGACAACAACAACAACAACAGTAATAATGGTTTCTTGGTTCCTAAGGTATTCGAGGAAGATCATATAAAGAGTCAATGCAGTATCTTCCCAAGAATCCGGATCTCGCATAGTAATAACATCATCCACGATTCCTCTCCGTGTAATTCTCCGGCCATGTCGGCTCATGCTGTCGCCGCCGCAGCAGCCGCCTCGCCGAGAGGGATCATCAACGTAGACACAAACAGTCCTAGAAACTGTCTATTGGTCGATGGCAACACGTTCTCCTCGCAGATTCAGATATCTTCCCCTCGGAATCTAGGCCTTAAAAGAAGGTACGTACATATTTTAGTTTATTAATTTTTCTTGATCTTGGATCAAATGATTCATTAAATGTTAGCTTTCTATACGAATATATTGATTTAGTCCCAAGATGGTTTCTTAAAGTTAATTATATATATGTATGAAATAATTGGGATTTCCAATTTGCATTATTTTTTATGATACCATATAGAGTAAAGTAAATTAGGGTTATAGGCCACTAGGTAGCTATAGGTTTATAGGAAACTATATCCATCGCTATTAACATTCGGAATAAGTCGGATGCATGCATATGCTAATAATAGAATGAATTATGGTTTTCTTTTTGTATGTGTATAAATATTTACAATTCCCATTACTGAGTGTTCTAGGGTTTAGTTTTGTCTGTTATCATGAATTCATGATCAATATCATAAAATGAATTTGTATGTATATATATATATATATATAAATACTATCTATATATAATTGTTTAGATTCATCAGAGGAAGGAAGGTTGAGGTTGAAGACACATGCAGGAGAATCTATGAACTGTCACAATTAAAAGAACATATAACTGCGTTGCATCATGTCTCAAACCCAACTGATAATAATGTCCACTACCAAACTTAGCTTTCACAACTTACATATATACACACGTGTATATCCTATATAGATCATAGGAACCACACGTGTGAGTATGTTTGTAATACTATTGTTTTGGTGTAAATGTTTGTATGCACTTGGTTGCAGGAAGAGTCAGGCAAAGAAGGTGGTGTGTATACCAGCGCCGGCTGCCATGAACAGTCGATCAAGCGGAGAAGTGGTTCCGTCTGATCTGTGGGCTTGGCGTAAGTACGGTCAAAAACCCATCAAGGGCTCTCCTTTTCCAAGGTACTACATTAACTCATCATACCAAATTATTCATATATATGATCGATATAATATACAATATATACAAAACGATTAAACTAAACTTTCCTTCACCACCACATTATTCTTGGCTCAAGTTGTTACGAATATTCGTATGTTGTAACAACTCTCGATCCTCTTGATGATTGTGAGTTTGGTCCATATGAATTAATATACCACTTTCCCATGAAAAATAAAAATTTGTTTACAGATACGAATTATATACACATACGATTAAAGTTCAGTCCTTATGTTAACTTTAAAAAACAAAAATTATGACAAAAGCAAAAGAAATTCACAATGATATTAATCCTTCATTCATTTTATCACTGTAGTCAATAGAAAAGTAATCATGACAAATTTTTGTGATTCATAATGGTAAAAATTATATTTCCTATATAATAGATTTGGCTAATCTCAATAGTTACTTATGATTGTTGCTTTCAGGGGTTACTATAGATGCAGCAGCTCAAAAGGCTGTTCAGCGAGAAAGCAAGTCGAAAGGAGCCGAACGGATCCAAACATGTTGGTGATTACATATACCTCCGAACATAACCATCCTTGGCCAATCCAACGCAATGCTCTCGCCGGCTCCACACGTTCCTCCTCCTCCTCTTCAAACCCTAATTCATCCAAATGCTCAACCGCAAACGTAAACGCAGCCTCCTCATCCATTGGCTCCCAAAACACCACCTACTTGCCTTCCTCCACCACTCCTCCACCTCCTCTCTCAGTCTCCTCCGTAAAAGATGAACGAGGAGATGAGATGGAGTTGGAAAACGTAGAAGACGACGATGATAATCAGATTGCTCCATATAGACCAGAGCTTCATGATCATCATCAGCACCAGCCAGATGATTTCTTCGCAGATCTTGAAGAGCTAGAAGGAGATTCTCTAAGCATGTTGCTTTCTCAAGGCTGTGCCGGCGATGGGAAAGATAAAAAGATGGTGTCCGATGGAATCAGCGATTTCTTTTGCTGGTCGGGAGATAACAATAATGATAATAATAATAATTACGACGACCAAGACTCAAGGTCGTTATAGATAGTGTTAATTACAGATAAAACAAAATTATTTTTAATTAAGTTGAGCTTCTGAAAATGACGATTATAGTGTCTGGTCAGGTGGGCTAATGAGATGGTTACTTCACTGACCGTAAACAGTACTTTATCGTCATTTGTTATACATTTATTTGTTTTTTTTTTCTCGACGGATCAGTCTTGTATAGTTTTAAAAAACATGTGAAAAACAAAAGGCCAGTATATTTCTTAATTTTATTTTGTGAAATCTACTAGACAAAATATACATATGCCAAAGTATTGTGTTACTCTATTCGATTTCAGACGGAGTGTTTCTTTATTGACAAGTTCCCCATAGTAGAAAAGAAATTTAACAAATTTGATACATTAATCGATTATAAGTTAAATGCTTTGATATAGTTTAATACTAGTAATGAGTTGTATGTTGTGTAAGTTTTGCTGCTGGGATGGGAGCAGGAGAAGTGGGGCAAAGGAATATTTGGTGGATGGGACACAAAGTTAATAAGTTCGTTCATCTACAGTTCAATCACCAAACGCATCCCAAGCTATGAAGCTAGGCATATATATATATCGAATTATCTAGATTATGAAAATCAAATTTAAATAAATCATTTGTAAATCTTTTTATCCTGTTTTCTATATGATTTAGAGGTTCAATACCAATAGATTCATACAATCCTGCAAGGCATAGTCTAAGCATGTAATATAAGTCTTCTTTTAAAAAATAAACATCTCAAAACATTAATCGAAATCACGGTAACTCGATCGTACTTGGTTATATAATCTCATTCCAAGTGGACTAGACTGTATAAAAATATACTTATGAAAACTTCTAATAGTTGTGTGATTATTCTTGTAAACTATTTTATAATATCATTGCGTACGCTAACCTTCTAATGAACTCATCTTATAATCTTTTGGAATTTATCGTAAGATCCTCATTGTGTTTAGTATTTCTATTCATGAGATCCCATATTATCTTGTTTTAGGATGTTGTTATATATACGAGCATATGCCTATTATTGGAGTTGTGAGGTGATGAATTTTTGTTTTGGATCTATTATATATGTAAAATGTGTAAGAATAATTTCTCAAATCAGACAGTGCATGTGGGCGATCTTGAAAGGCAGGGAGAAAAGCCCTAGTTTCACGGCTTTCTTAATGGGGAATTTAATTTAGAATCTCATTCTAATTATATTATTATATTCCAAAAAGGCAAAGAGAGAGCTTAATAATATTCATACAAATGTTGTCTTTAATTTCGCCGTTTTATGATATTATTCATATACTGTATATATATACTTTGTTGAAACTGTCACACCTCTGTTTACACACTATTTATATTTTTAAGATATCAACGGTTAATAGCATGTCGCAGAATTTTGTTTTGTTTTATCGCATTGTACACTACATTGCTTATTAAAATATTGTAGATAACATTTGTGTAAAAAATAAAATAGAAAATTATAGAACTGTTGTGCTATATATATATCATATATTTTGTGTATGCAAGATACGTTAGATTTATTATCACATAATTTTGGTTCGTATGAGTTATTTGATAAGTATGGTATGACATGAGAAATCTCATGGATCTACTATTATTTCCCTTGTATCACTTGACGTTCTCTTCCCTTTACATTGTTGGTGTAAAAAGTAAAAAAGTAAAAAAAAAAAAAAAATACACATATATTTTTCAGATACACTGATAAACGTAATTATTTATTTTTTTATTTTAAGTTTTCAATCATACACATATATTTTTATTATTGTATATGTATATATAATTAGAAGTGAATTATATGAAATGATCCATGAGAGTGTCAGAGAGGCTCAGAGCAGCCTTTATCAATATTGTTGTCCCGCGTTATTTACGCGATCGATCTAACTGATGTTGTTGTTTGTGTATGTCAACTTTAATTCCATCTTTGTCTTTTTTTTTTCTCGTACCCATTTCCTATAATTATTGAATTTCATAATAACTACGTAAACTAGGTATTATTATACAGAAATTTACACAGAGTAATATAATGAAGAAATTGCAATTAATTGTCATTTCCAAAAACTGATTTGGATTGAGGCATGGAGCATAGATTTTTAAAAAGTGCATTAAGCCAATTAATAGCATTATAATACTAACATAAGTCAATATATGTCCTAAGTTTCATCATCTGAAAATGCTTAAACTAATGGGTGAACTAAGCTGTGGCCACTAAAAATATTAGTATTTTGTGTCAACCAATAATTATATTTTGGATTTTTAAACTAAATTAATTATAAAGAAAGAAGAAGAAGGAAAAAAGAAGGTAATGAGTGCTAACATTTTGATGTGGGATTTTGAGAATATAATGGAAATAGTGACTCTAGGTCAAGTCAAATCGACCATCTAGTCTGATTGATAGAAAGAAAACTTCATCACAACTCTTTGTTTCCTAAATAAATTGTCTTGATTTGACCAGAGGGGAAAAGAATAGTCCTAACATTTTTATTGCCAACTATTATTATTATTTTACTTTTGCGAAAATAGTTATATTTTTCTAAAAAGTACAACTTTACATTATTTTCTGAAATCTTTATAAATTTATGATTATTTCTTGAAAAACAGTTAGGTGAAATAAAATAAAATGTAAACAAAAAGAAATTTAGGTCGGTTCCATCTTTTCGTTCTTGAGTTTGTTTTATGGGTTATATGCATTATCTCTTTCCATTATATCTTATTGGCGTTATTGGCTTCTCAATATACTTTATAGTTTGTATAAAATAAAAATAAAGTTATATATTTATTATATGTTGTCCCCCCCCCCACTTTCATGCATCACAATTATTCTATCTAAAAATTACAAACAAATAGAAATATGTTGCAAAATTAAAATTACATTATACTTTCTAATATATTGAATGTCTCTAGCCGCTATAGAAACAAACATCTATAACTTTGATCATCGAAAAAAATGTATATATGAATTAGCCTATAAATCGATCTCAATCCAAAAAAAACAAAAAAACACAATTATTATTATGTGAACTTTGAAAAGATTTTTAAAAAATTATATAAATTTTATTAAAATCATCAAATCATTTAAAAATTTAAGAAAACTCAAATTTCTTGAAATTTCTTTTTGAATATTCCCCTGTTAAGTTCTTCTCCAATCCAAATCTTAACTTATTCGAAACATTTGAGAGAAAAAGGTAATCCAAGTCCTAAATGTTAATTAATTATATCTTAGGTAATGTAATCGTTCCCGCACCGGCATTCTCGTTAGTCAAGTGCCAGTAAAATAGAGTTACCTTGGTTTCAATGGTTTGACCGTACACTAGTCCACGTAATTAAAGTGGATTACAAAGACGTAAGAACTAATATGATAAAATTAGTAGCACGTCCAATCACTAATCTCTTTAGAGTAGTTTCTTTGTTACCTCAAATCAGTTAATTAAAGAGACCATGCACTTTATTTACGAAAACGATTGTTTGCAAATAACTAATTTTTATTTTTTTTGGTCAAACTCCAAATAACTAATTAAGACTAAATATATCACACACACAAACACAAAAGTTAAATCAAAGAACTAGGCAACTAGCTATGACTGACCAGTGACCAATGTCTACAACATGGAAACAAAGGAGGGGATAAGCTTAACGTCTAATCATATCACTGATTAAATTATTACGTCAATACTGTAACAGTATTAGTGGTCCATTTTGTTCAATTTGTGACAGCTAAATAGAATAATATCCGATTAGTTTGAGTATTAATATGGATGTGTTAGTTACACACCGTGTGTATCAATACTTGGAATACGCGTCTCGACCCGTTACTCAATTTGACCTGCTCAAATTTTTCAATAAATGTCCCATATACTGTAGTATGTGCAAGTAGGACTAATTACTAATTAGCGTGCTATTGGAAATTTATAAATACAGTTTTAAATTAATGCAATATATAATTTGTCAATTACATAAATTAGTTTCTATTTAAAAATATATAATAGTTATTATTTTGAAATTTCATCATATCTTTTATAGAGTAAAAAAAGTAACTACAGTATTTTTAAAAGTAACTGAGATAGATATGATTTCTGGGCTTTGTAAAATCAATACGTGAGCCCAACTAAGATTATTTCCTTGCCCAAGGAGAAGGCCGGGCATGTACTTCCCTTTAGATCTCATTCTCACCAAATCACAAACTAATTTTTCTTTTTCTTAAAACAATTAAAAAATCTACAATCCCACCACATAATTTATCAAATAAAATCACTTAAATCTCTAAAATTTCCTAATCCCAAATTACTAATCTGATGAAAAAGAATTAGGAAATTAGAGAGGTTTCATGATCCCAACGCAACCCTAAAACAGAAGTACTCAAAAATCTCTGCATCTCCATGCCCAAAGATCTAAAACTCTATTCAAAATACCGTAATCACAAATTCAGATTCCAACCTATGAGTTCATCATCAGGTTCGCTTTTCGTTAATTATACACTGACATAGAGCTTCACGTTTTGTAGAACCCATCAACTACTTTCTTTTTTTTTTTTTTTTTTTTTTTTTTTTTTGCCGTATACTTCTGTTGCCTCCTAATTCGATATTTTGCGAATTGGCATCTGCAGGTCCAATAGCCAAGGTTGAAACAAAAGCTACGGTGAAGAGTTTATACCTAAAACCTCTTGGTGATGAGGTTTCTTTTCTTCATCTTTTATATAATTTCTTTATTTATTTCTAGTTATATGATCAGTTTGATCAATTCCATTTGTGATATGCTCTTTCAGGTTAAAGAATTTTTCGCTGCAAGAGCGATTTCAGTGAAAACACTTGAGAGAAATCGGGTTATGCAGAAAATTATAGGTGATGAGGTACGTATACTCTTCCCAATTATTGCTTATATTTTCTCAAGATTTGTTTCTATCTTGAGATTCAAAAAGAGATGTTACTTGCCACTCATTGCAACTTCTTAGATTCTTGTCTTAAGGAACATGCTTGGTTCTGGTCTCATACGTTTGTTGTTGATTAGAAAGGTCTTTTCATTTTTACTTTCTTACCTCTAATTTTCTTGTTACAATATATTTATGCTGGCAGATTGTGATTGCTTTTACGTATTGGCAAAAGGAAGAGATTGAGTTTTGCAAGTACCGGCGGTATCCAACTAAGAAGTTCTTTCAGGTTCACCTCATATATATACATGCATACATATTCCTTTCTCTCATTAGCATTACATGCGTGGACAAAACCCTCTCTATAGCTTTTTCAGTTGCGACTGTTCTCTTATGCTTTCTTTTCTCTTCTTTTGACTTTACTTCAGGAAAGGAAAACAAGAGGGAAGATCTTGTATGGGCTTGATGACATAGAAAACGCATCTGAAATCATTATAGTAAGTCTTTTGCCGTAACGTTTATCTCCTTTATGATTATGGATGAACCAAACATGTGAGATTTTAAACTTTAACTAGGTTGAAGGGGAAATAGATAAACTTGCAATGGAAGAGGCTGGTATATTCAATTGTGTCTCTGTTCCTGATGGAGCTCCAGAAGTGGTTTCTTCAAAGGAGATCCCACCTCAATCCAAGGTTTACAACCACTGGTCTTCTTCTAGCTAGCTTTCATATATACTTTTTTTTCTTTCTTTCTTTCCTCTTAATTGGTTCCTTAAGCATTTTACTCTTCTGTGGAACTAGGACAGGGCGTTTAGGTACCTATGGAATTGCAATGAATTTTTAAAAAAGGTTTGTGTTATAATTTTTCTTATTTTGGTTTTGATGTGAAAGTCAGTATATATTATCTGGTAGGCGTCTCGGATTGTTATTGCTACTGACGGAGATGCGCCTGGTCACGCTCTGGCGGAAGAACTTGCACGGCGTTTGGGGAAAGAAAGATGTTGGCGTGTCAAGTGGCCTAAGAAAAGTAAGGATGAACATTTCAAAGATGCAAACGAGGTCAGACTAAAATTTTCTTGAAATCGTGCTTTTGTGGTTACTTTGGTTTTAAAATGAGCAACAGTGAGTTCCTTACTTACTTGGATGGTTTATTTTCTTTAGGTGCTTATGTCTAAGGGACCTCATTTACTCAAGGAAGCTGTTCTAAATGCTGAGCCATACCCTATGGTATACAAGGATTGATATTTTCTTACGAAGATTTCTTTGCTGACATTAATGTCTTCAACGGGGTGTGTGTAAGAGTTGAAGTCATGCAATTTCTTTAACAATGGGACGGCAGTATACACCGAACCTTTAAGATAGTGGCAGCGCATATATTTTTTATAACCAATGTGACTATATGGAATAGCAAATTTTTTTTTTTTTTAATTTTAATGAGAAAGTTTTAGCAAAATCGACAAGTTATTGCAGTTACGTAGGTGGTTGTTACTATATTTCCGTGAATAATATGCTGGACCTCTTGATTTAGTCCATAAACACCAAAACTGTAACAATGGGCTTCTAAGTTATGTTGATTACTTGAGCCATGTATAAATTACTGCAATGATGGACTGATACTTTGTTACTGGATAATCTGTGATGCCTCATTAGCTACAATATACAGTATAATTGTTAATCAAGAAAATAATTTAATTGAACTCTCTAGGAGTAGCACATAGCACTTTTGGATTTTTTTTTTTTAAAAACGGATTTACATTAGTTAAGAAGAAATTAACCAATGATTAAACTCTAGCTAATGTAGAAACTACTACAAGAAACAAATTAGAAACAGACACAAAATCAGACAAATATTAAGGATTTGGACATTCGAGCATCTCTGGATAGAAGAACCAAAGCTACTTCATCAGATCTGTTCACATTCACAACAACTTATTTAGGTCTCGAGAAATCCTAGGGTTTCTTAAGATGCATCCTTCGGCTTTAAGGACTTGAACCATTTCCTTTGGAACCAAACACACTTCTTCTGTCGATAGCTTTTCCTGGATTTCTTGAGATGCAAGCAAAAACTGCATTTCTCTTTCCACCTTTGTACTCTCCCAAGTCTGAAAAATTATAACAAATGTTGCATAAGTTAAAATAGGCATAAACCAAATCCTCCTACTGGAGATTAATCTGGATAGAGGGGTTTATCTTATACCTGCATTTTGGTCTGCTTAAGTTGAAGAATCTCAATTTGACCCTGCAAGAACTTGACATATTTAGCTGCCGCATGAAACATTTCGGCGGTGTTGTGTTTCTGGCTTCCAGGGATTAGTTTTCCGAGCTCTTGAGTCTTCTCTGTGATTCTTCTTCTCCTCTTTCTTGCTGCGACGCTCTGAGCAGAAACCTCCGGTTTCTTGGTATCATCTTTATCATCACTCCACCCAACTTTGAATGCCGGAGAGAAGTCAGGAACAAGAAACTCGGAAAAGTTAGAAGTCTCGGTGATGTAGGAATCCAAGAGATTAGGATTAGAGCTCGGAAAGAAAGGTTCGTTAGAGTTGAAATGGAAGCTGGAGTTAATGAGCTTTTGGTGTTTCCGCGTGGGGAAGAAGGCATCCAAGTCATGTGACTCATTGAAGACTTCGGTTTTAGGGCTAGGGAGAAAAATGTCTTGTGGAGGAAGAAACGGCTCGTATAAGTGACTGAACTCGAAGAGAGAAGGTGAAAGAGCTTCATCGAGATCCAACGACTGATGCATTTGATGCTGCTGCGGTTGTGCTTGAAAGAAGAACGTGTCGGATTCAGGGATAAAGCAATCCTGAAGCTGGAGTAGATCGGAGTTGGCCGAGAAGTAGCTTAAGCAGTCCATTAGAGACGAAAGAGAGATGATGATGAATAAGTGTGTGTTTAGCAAATGAAGAATGTGAAGCGATGATCAGGAGCAGTTACGGATGGTGAGGTAATGAAGAAAAGAGTAATTAAGACTTAACTAATTAAGCTTAGTGTAGTAAACGCAGAGAAAACAAAGGAAAGGACAAGAGAAGATAAATGAGATCGGATCAAAGATTCTGTCTTTTGTTTTTCTTCAAGTGAAGTAAGACTTGAGGTTGTAAGTTTGTAACTTCTCTGACTTAACCGTCACAAAATATATATATACACAATATGAATTAGAGAGAAAGAGAGAAGTTAAGGTTTTGGCGAGGATTAAGGAGGGGTTATAGTGGGTTTTAGAATTAGCGTAACCACCTCCTTATTATTAGGCCTTGTTTCTTTTATTTTGTTTTCTTAAACCTCATTTCAATAATTGTAGATTTAATGATTTTAGAGTAACCGCTGTAATTAATTTTGAGACTGTTTGTAAATATATTACCTTCACGGCTTCACGTTACCTTGTGAAGCCTATATAGTATATACCAATTCAGCCCATACAATTAAAAGAAGATTCATTCAAGAACATATTTTAAGTTTAGTAAAAACATTCATACTAATACTAATAAGCTGTTAAATTAATTTTATATGCTTTTATTAGTTGAAAAAGTCATGATTTGTTTTTACAATTATATAAACAAAAATGTAGCTGAAATAATTAGATAGTAGATGTCTAGTAGTTTTAAAAATAGAGAAAATTATTTACGTTAAAGTTTATATGTGTTTTTTAAAAAAAGTGCTTTTAATCAAATTGGCGATATGGGTCTTAGCCCGACTAATTCAATGAATGAACAAGTCTCTCTTCTTCACTTTTATCTACCCATCATTTAAAACAAAACTAAAACCCAAACCAAAAACCCAATATACAACAAAGTGATTAAGAAAAAGTAAATTTGGTTATATTTATCGTTTTTATATTTTTTACTGGTAGCTCGATTGACTCAGTAAAAGAGAGAGATAGCTACGGTTTTAGGGGCTGAAGTTGAGAGATTTGTGGTTCCACGTTGCTCTTTGACTTTGCCGCCAAGTTTTCTAACTCCACGTGTCATACTCGCTTTGACTTTGTCGTCAAGTCTTTTTTCTTCTTTTCCTTAAATTGGTAACTTACTTAATAATGGGTCGAAATAAATACAACAGGCCTGAAGTAATAAAACTTAACGGGCCTTTTTAATAGAAAGCCCATTTATCTCTAAAGAGAGCAGAAATCAAAAATCTTCCGTCTTCTCTCTTCTTTTGTTCCTCCATAAGACACAGAGACAGAGGAGGGAAAGAAGCAGAAGAACCCCTAAAACCCTTGAGCAACCCACTATGAATAATACTACTACCTGAGTACTTTTTGTTTTTGTTTTTGTTTTTTACTCAATCGATACTTCGAGATGCGATTTTTGCTTCGTCTACCACAAACCCACTTGCGGAAACTCTCGTGCTCGGTGTCTCTACTCATGGGTTCCAAGCAATTCCTCGAGTTTTGTCTTCTTCCTTCTTTTGCCGTATGCTCTTCTTCTTCGTCTTCTCCTGGTAGGCAGCTATCTTCTGTTTCCAGAAGATTCCGTCCGGTTTTGGCCTCAAGACCCGTGTCCAAAAACAGTCCTTTTCACCAAAAGACCAATGGTTTATCATCTTACAGTTCAATCCCTAGAGTCCAAACTCCTGGTATGTGTTGTATGCTTGAGTTCTCTCTTCCGATTTCTGTGTATGTTTGGAATTATTAACATTTGTGGTTTCATTTTTAGTCATTTAGGATTCTGATTATGTTCCTGGTGCTCCCCTTTTGGAGCTTCACTATGTTGTCATGCTAATTGTTCTTGAGTCCTCTTGTTTTTCCATGTGTATGCGACTTTTGTTTACTAGCTGCTTGCAATACAACAAGCTCTAATAATGGAACTGTGTGATGAATTTCCCCACATTTTGCTGCTTTGTAGTTGATCCTGAAGAAGAAGCAGACAAGAGAGCTGTTTCATCTAAATTAGTTACTTTGAGGCGTAAATTATTTGAACAAGGAATTGATGCTCAAAACTGCCATCCAGGACAACATAGTGGCTTGACATGTCCGCAGGTATTTATTGATTACCCAAAACTTGAGTACTCTTGTGAATGTTACTTTCATAAATGTTTGCTCTTTCTTGTCGGATTCTTGTTGAATATCTGGAAAAAAACTAATTTAGATTGTCCACTGTTGTTGTGGGTACATTCAGTGTGAAGGTGGAGACTCTGGAGAGAAAAGCCTGTCTCTTTACGTTTCCCCGGATGGGTATGCTATCTTAATATCTCATTAAATAAGTTTGGTTTTGAACTTGCTTTTCATGAGACTGTACTTTATCATGGTTTTGTAGTTCGTCAGCTAAATGGAATTGCTTTCGGGGGAAGTGTGGGTTAAAAGGGGGAGTACAGGTGAGCTCCGTTGGTTGAGTTTAAGTACGACCAACATTTTATAAAGTAAAAATTGATAATATTTGAACTTATCCTCATTCCTTTTTGCAGGTGGATGGTAAGGTGGCAACGAATCGTAAGGTGGCATTTGCAGATCCAATAGAGAAGGTTGAAAGAAAAGTTACAGTAGAGAGTTTAGAGCTAGAACCTCTCTGTGATGAGGTGGTTGTCTTCTTTTATAAGTTTCTTTGACATGCTTATTCTTATTCTTTCTTCTATGTCTACTGCTTCTCGATAATTGGACTGAACTTTCTGAATTCTTTATTTCGTTGTTGTTACATGAGTTTGATAATATCTATTGCATTCTTGGTTATGCTTCAGATTCAAGAGTATTTTGCCGCAAGAGGGATTTCAGGGAAAACGCTTGAGAGAAATCGTGTTATGCAGAAAAGAATAGGTGATCAGGTACCTTACGAGTGTTCTTCTGAATTGGTTATTTTTCAAGAATTTTTTTCTGTCTTCAGGTTCTAAAGGAGCTGTTACTTCGCACTTGTTGTCCCATCTTGATTGCAATTTAGAAATCCTGATTCTAGTTACATTCTTATCTTATGGAACATGCTTGGTTCTGGTCCTGTGTGTCCGACTATTTCCTGCTACATTTATGGGCAGATTGTGATTGCTTTTACGTATTGGCAAAGAGGGGAGCTTGTGAGTTGCAAGTACCGGTATCTAACTAAGAAGTTCTTTCAGGTTCATGTCATACAAATTCCCTTCTCAATAGCATACATGAACAACTCTGTTGAGCTTTCTGTTACGACTATTCTCTTACATGCTTTTTTCTTTGACTTTCTTTCAGGAGAAGAATACACGGAGGATCTTTTATGGGCTTGATGATATAGAAAAAGCATCGGAAATCATTATAGTATGTCTGCCGTTATCTCCTTTAAATTATCATATGATTGATGAACTACACAGTCAAAAGCAGAATTTTAATTCTTTGGAGAAATTAAACTTTAGGTTGAAGGGGAAATAGATAAACTTGCAATGGAAGAGGCTGGTTTTCGCAACTGTGTGTCTGTTCCTGATGGAGCTCCAGCGTCAGTTTCTTCAAAGGAAACCCCATGTGAATCCAAGGTTTGCCTGGTCTTCTAGGTTTCATACTTCATATCTCTTTTTTCCATTCTCTCTTATTTGATTCCTAAAGCATTTTACTATTCTGTGAAGCTAGGACACGAAGTATAAGTTCCTATGGAATTGTAATGACTATCTAAAGAAGGTATGTGCTAACTTATTATTTGGTTTGATTTGTGATTGTTTGAATTTCACCATTCCAAGAATCTGGATATAAAATGGTTTTTATTTGTAGGTGTCTCGGATTGTCATTGCTACTGACGGAGATGGACCTGGTCAAGCTCTGGCGGAAGAAGTTGCACGACGTTTGGGTAAAGAAAGATGTTGGCGTGTCAAATGGCCGAAGAAAAGTGAGCATGAACATTTCAAAGATGCAAACGAGGTCATATAGGTTTATGTAATATTTATGAAATTGCTTTTGTGGTTACTTTAATTTAAATGACCACAATGATTCCTTACTTTGATTATTTTCTTAGGTGCTTATGTCTAAGGGACCTCATTTAGTCAAGGAAGCTATTCTAAATGCTGAGCCATACCCTATACAAGGATTATTTGCCTTCAAAGATTTCTTTGATGAACTTGATGCCTTCTATCATCGAACACATGGATATGAGTATGGTGTTTCAACGGGGTGGAAAACTTTGGACAACTTGTATAGTGTAAGCGTCAAAGTCATGTTATTTATTTAATATTGCTGTAGGCTCATCAACCAATGTGATATATTAAATTTGCTCTTGATCAGGTTGTGCCAGGGGAGTTGACTGTTGTGACAGGGATTCCTAATTCTGGAAAGAGTGAATGGATTGATGCTCTGTTATGCAATCTTAACCATAGTGTTGGCTGGAAATTTGCTCTCTGTTCAATGGAGAATAAGGTGTGTATCTGACCTTGTCCATGGGAAAACTGCTTTATAGTAGTTTTACCTGATTGTTCTTGTTTGCGCTACTTCCAGGTACGAGATCATGGCAGGAAACTTTTGGAAAAACATGTAAAGAAACCATTCTTTGATGCAAAGTAAGCCTCTTTATGAAAAGACCCACATAATCTGATTAAAGCCAAGAACTGGTGCTCTTGTATAACTTTGTTCTTTCTTGAAAGTGGTGTGTATGTTTCTCCTTTTTTCTCAATAGTTATGGGAGCGCTGTCCAACGGATGAGTGTTGATGAGTTGGAGGAAGGGAAAGAGTGGTTGAATGAAACCTTCTTTCTCATAAGGTAATATATTCAGCCTTTATAGAACTCGCCTCTCCGCTGATACAAATAACTACCTAAAGACCTGGAAGTTGCATAACTTGGACATGATATGGTAATATTTTGGTGTTTGGGGTTCTCGTGATTAATCAGATGTGAGATGGATTCACTTCCAAATATTGAATGGGTTCTGGAACGTGCAAAAGCTGCTGTCCTTCGGTATGGGATTCGAGGACTTGTTATAGATCCTTACAATGAGCTTGATCATCAACGTACACTACGGCAGTGAGTGAAGAAAATGTTTTCATTTCATTAAGTTTTACATTCTTTCGTTTCTCACACATGATAAAATTTTATTTGTTTTGATAGGACGGAGACAGAGTATGTTAGCCAGATGCTTACAAAGATCAAACGCTTTTCCCAACACCACTCCTGCCATGTCTGGTTTGTCGCTCATCCAAAACAGTTGCAACAATGGGATGGAGGTGCACCAAACCTATACGATATTAGTGGCAGCGCACATTTTATAAACAAATGTGACAATGGTATAGTAATTCACAGAAACCGCGATAAAGAGGCTGGACCTCTTGATCTAGTGCAAGTGGGTAGCGATCCCTTCATCTTCATGTGTAATGTAATTTAAAAATTGCCTTCTTATTGTGTAAAGTTCCTAAATTTTTTGAATGTTTCAGGTTTGTGTGAGGAAAGTACGAAACAAGGTTGCAGGACAAATTGGTAATGCGCACTTGTGTTATGATAGGTACATATTTTCAACTGTCTTCTTATTTCTATATAATCACTAAACGGACTGCACAAGATTTCACAAGAACATGAACATATGATAAGTATTTCATATGGTACTTTGGCATTGAAAACTAGCTGAAGTTATTCCCAAGTACTCAAAGTTAGATGACAGAGCTTAGCGTTTGTAGAGAGACCTTTGCTTAGAACACCAAACCTTTGTCAAAACTCTGTTCGAAGTTACTATCGATTTTGGTTCGGTAATGAAATCTTTTTTTTGACAGGACAACTGGTTTATACTCGGATTCTCCAGTGAGCCTTGTGATGCCTGAGAGGAGATCAAACAAGCGGAACTAATCAGTTTGGTGAGTCTAAAGACCGTCAAACACGTTGGACATAGCATATGGATAACATTTGTCAACTAGATTATTTATTCCTGTTGGTTACCATTGGTGAGGAAAAAGATCTTCTCTTGAGAGCATTATTATTACCCCTTTGTTATTTAAACAGACTGTCTGAAAGAACAAGATTCTAGATTTCTAGCTCTATGTAAAATATGGATCGTCGTGCTTCTCTCTCCCTTTGCGTCTCTGGTTGGTCTGATGATCCAAAACGCTTGATTTTGTGTACAGCTCTGTGATATTTTTGTGCTCTGTCTCTTTGTATAATTCGTTCTGGTTCTCCCTGTCTCTGTCTCTTCCTTTTGTTGCGGCTGATTTGGCGGGTGAAATAGCTTAGCTGTAACAGTTTGACCGCAACAACCTCTCTGTGTTGTTAATATTATTATTATTATGCAAATCGCTTCAATTATTTCCACTGTATGTGCCTTACTTCCTTTGTGTTTTGTCAATCTAATTGATGATTTTTGTGAGTAAAACAATATACATTGTCACGCATATATATTATACAATAGAATCAGTTGCGGCGGTGCACTATAAATGTCATCACATAATCATTGCGACTACGTAATCAATAGGTGGAGATGTGGAAATACTATATTCTCGTCAAAGGATGTTGTAGACCATGACCACTGAGATATCTCGAATTTGCATGTCTTGTAATGTAAAATATTCTATTAGTGATATCTGTCTCAGGAATATATATATATATATATTTAAGGACCAAAAAAAGAGTTGGAAAAAGAAACAACCGTTACTAATGAAAAGATGACTAGGCATATTTTATACTCCTTGCATACATGGTACTTTCTAATGATATAATTAAATCAAGTGGTAAACTTCAGTTACTGTAAAATTAATTAGAAAACAAACAAAACAAAGAACACACAAAAAAAAAAAGGGTGACATTGGTTGTTGTGGAGAGTGGGAGACTACAGTATGTGTATTCAACAACGCCGCCACATCCGTCCGTTGCGCCGAACATACTCTGTCACGTACCACACGTGTCGCTCTCTCGTTGGACGACCAGATCAGCTTAGACGACCGTTGAGTCTTGAGAGAACATGAGAAGCGTGGGACCTGCAAGAGATATTAGTATTACTATAAAAGAGAATTTGCCAGGCTGGCGTATCTGTGACAGCGTGGATAATCGGACGGCTGTGGTTGGTTCTTTCTGTTTCTTTTTACTGGTAGGGTCCAATCATGTGACCGTTGCTGTGAGTCTGGTGGGGTCCACTACACCTTAGGGTTTTTTTTTTTTTGTTCTTCTCTTCTGCTCTGTCTCTCTGCTGCTGCTGCTGCATAAATCTCCCATCTCTCTCTCTCTCTCTCTCTTTTATAAGTCATAAAAACCTTATAGCTTTTTTTTCCACTGCAGCCTAAAAACACACAAAGAAGAAGTGAATTAAGAGAGATTCATAAGACGAATCTTTGCTTTACAGAATCGTATCATCTTCTTCTAGGTTTGTTCCTCCTCTCTGCTTTTTTCTTCTCTTTCGAAGCAGTTAAAATTCGATTACTTTTTGAGTTTTAATTCTCTTGGTCTCTTAGTTACTAGAATTTTAGGTAGCTCTTGTTTTGTTGAGAAAAAAATATAGAAAGTTTCAGTCTTTCTTTTTCTTTCTGCAATCTATTTTGGTTAGCTCCTCAGTCGAAATGGAGAACTAAGTATGGTCAGATTCCTTTTTTTTTGTTTTTGCAAGAATCATGTTTCTTATTATAGATCTCTTATCAAAGCAGGATATAGAATAAGCTAGGTTTTGTTTTTAGATCTCTAGTAATCAAGAAAGTGAATTTGTTTTTTGGGTTGTTTTCTTAGGAGAATTTTTGACTAAGATTTTTGTTTAAATCTTGGTTTATTAACAGGAATTTAAGAGAAAAGATGACTGCTGAAGTTAAGGTTGAGGAGAAGCAGGTGGAGTCTGAGGTTGTTATTGCTCCTCCTGCTGTTGTTCCGGATGAGACTACTGTCAAATCTGTTGTGGAAGGAGGAGAAGACGAAGCTGTGGAAGAGACCAAGGTTGATGATGATGAGAGCAAGCCCAAGGGTGTGGAGAAGAGTGCCTCGTTTAAAGAAGAGAGTGATTTCTTTGCTGATTTGAAAGATTCTGAGAAGAAGGCTCTTGGTGATCTCAAGTTGAAGCTTGAGGAAGCTATTGTTGATAACACTCTTCTCAAGACCAAGAAGAAGGAGAGCTCTCCTGTTAAGGAGAAGAAGGAAGAGGTTGTGAAACCAGAAGCTGCTGCTGAGCTAGAGAAGAAGAAGGAAGAAGCAGAGGACAAGGTTGAAGAAGAGAAGAAATCTGAGGCTGTTGCTGTTACCGAAGAAGCTGTGAAAGCTGAGACTGTTGTTGCAGAGGAGGAAGAGGTGAAGACTGCTGAGCCTGTTGTTGAGAAGGTAGAGGAAGAGACTAAGGAAGAAGTGAAAGCTGAGAATGTAGAAGAAGAGAAGAAAACCGAGGATGTTGTTACAGAAGACACCAAGGAAGAAGCGAAAGCTGAGACTGTCGAGGAGGAGGAAGCAGATGAGTCGGTTGATAAGGATATCGAGCTGTGGGGAGTGCCATTGCTTCCAAGCAAAGGAGCTGAGGCCACAGATGTAATCCTCTTGAAGTTCTTGAGAGCAAGAGACTTCAAAGTCAACGAAGCCTTTGAGATGCTGAAGAAAACCCTGAAATGGAGGAAGCAACACAAGATTGATTCTATCCTTGGAGAAGACTTTGGGGAGGAACTTGCCTCTGCGTCTTACATGAACGGTGTTGACCGCGAGTCACACCCAGTTTGCTACAATGTCCACAGCGAGGAGCTTTACCAGACATTTGGAGCAGAGAAGAACAGAGAGAAGTTCTTGAGATGGAGGTTTCAGCTCATGGAGAAGGGAATCCAGCAGCTTAATCTGAAACCAGGAGGTGTTACTTCTCTTCTACAGATCCATGATCTCAAAAACGCTCCTGGAGTGTCAAGGAAAGATCTCTGGGTTGGAATCAAGAACGTAATAGTAACTCTGCAGGACAATTATCCCGAGTTCGTGTCTAGAAACGTGAGTTCCATCAATTTCCATCCTCATTCTTTTACTTTGAGATTCATTGGTTTGGTCTATTGACTTTGTTGTTTGTTTTGTTCTTGTGCAGATATTCATAAATGTGCCGTTCTGGTTCTACGCCATCAATGCTGTCCTCTCGCCATTCCTAACGCAAAGAACCAAGAGCAAGTTTGTTGTGGCTCGTCCAGCTAAGGTCACAGAGACTCTTCTCAAGTACATTACAGCTGAGGAGCTTCCAGTTCAGTACGGTGGGTTCAAAAGAGATGACGATACCTCATTCTCCAACGAAGCTGTCACTGAAGTTGTTGTCAAGCCTGGATCATCTGAAACCATCGAAATCCCAGCTCCTGAGGTAAAAATATTCAAGAAACCAAACCATGTCTTCTCAAAGAAGTTGTCAAACACAGTCTTTCTTACAAATGTGTGTTTTGTGGTTTGTTTCCCATTAGGCTGAAGGTACATTGGTATGGGACATAGCGGTTTTGGGATGGGAAGTGAATTACAAGGAAGAGTTTGTGCCGACCGCTGAAGGAGCATACACGGTAATTGTCCAAAAGGCGAAGAAGATGGGATCAAATGAAGAAGCGATCAGGAACAGTTTCAAGAACAGTCAGGCTGGTAAGATTGTTCTGACGGTCGACAATGTCTCTAGCAAGAAGAAGAGAGTTCTGTACAGGTACAGGACCAAGACTGAAGCCTCTTCCTGAAGTAGAGACTTCTCTGCAACCTCTGGATATATATTCTTTTTCTAAATTCAATGTTTGGTGTTATTATTTATTTTTGAGTGATATGTGCGAAAGAAAGAGAGAGAATTACTGCTTCTGCCATTGTTTTATCGTCTGCTATTGTTTTATCGAAATTCAATCTTTTGCTATGAGTTTTTATTTATTTATTTTCTGTTTCTGTTTGATTGATTGATTTATTTCAATTGAAACTGGACGAATAATATAAATATATAGTAGGTTTGACCTTGGATTTGTTTTTTTTTTTATTTGGATTTTCCAGAAATATGAAATTATTAATATGGTTTGTTACTATGTGGTATCCGTCAGACTTTTTTTTTATTTAAAAATTATTTGGTTAATGTTAAACAGTTTATTATTGTATTGAATATATACTATATAAAAGTTGAGGCTATAAGATTTTGAGAGCATCCACATAGGATTTTTAATGACCAATCCAGATTAGACATCTCAATGTTTAATATTTTTGAAATTACGATAATCTATGGTAAGATTTTTTTGGTAAAAAAGAAAATAATAATATGTATGGAAATAAAAGATATATAAGCTCTTTAATTTTGAAATTACCATAATCTATAGTAAAAATGTTTTTTGTAAAAAGGAAAATCATAATATATATGGAAATAAAAGATATATTTTTAAAAATATGAAATTTTTAAAAATTTAATATTTGATTTTTCATATTAAATAAATGATATAAAACTAATCAAAACAAAAAAAAATTTATTTTTTGTTATATTTAAAACAAAAACACTTAAATTTTAAAATTCAAATACTTAAAATTTTTTTGTATATATTGTGTTTGAGTAAATTTCTTTTTCTAAAAAATATAATCCAGTTGGATAATTAAGACAGTTAGCCCTACAAATCAATTATAAATATAGAGTCTCGACCCTTACATTAGTATATGGTTTCATTAGTTTTGTGGTTATGATTTTTTTTTGTGGAGTAGTATTTTTAATAATATGATTTTCATTGTATTTGCGTTTTTTGAATTGTTTATATGATTACAGTTTTCCATCATCCGTTTATGATTTTGTGATTCCATTCAAGATCATAATTGTGTTTTTATACTGTTGAATTATTTTGGTGTGTTTTGATTCGTTCGTGCAATTGTAGTTTTTTTGTTTATTTGGTTTATGTTAAAGGAGTATTGTCTTTATTTGGTCTATATTTAATATGATATATCTTTATTTGCTTCTTTTTTTTAGTATTTATGGATATCTTGGTTAGTTAATTTGTTTGTTTGTTTATCAAATTTATTATAAGTATTCTGAAAATATAAAACTAAGTTATGGTAGAAAGTAAGAAAGGTAATTTCGAGTTTAGGAGCTTAGATGGACAACGCTATTTCAAGTAGTCAATCATTAATATATTCTTAATTCATTAATCGCTAATCATAAATAATTTTTACCAAAATATATCTAATATACGTGGGTTCAAAACCTAGTTATTTAAATACTTCCGAGTTAAGACAAATTACATATTTGTGCTAAGTGTGTGCTAGGTTGCATCTGCATATATATATTTTGCTTTTGATGATGACACCCATGTACCATGTGTTCCCGCCGATCTCTAGGCCTTACCACCTCCTGTTGCTTTTTTGGTCACAAAAAGCCAGAAATGATGTGGAAGGAAATATGGATACAGACTAGAGAACCATGATTTTCTGCCAGAAATGAACGCTTCTAGAGAAGATGTTTGAATTAAGCAATCACCACGATAAGGCTTTCGGAGAATGCGTAGCTCTAAAAACTCTTGAATAACTACTTTTGGGCTAGGGGTAAATCGAACACAAAGAGGAACATCACATAGTAATAAAGCCAAACCACAACAAATGCTTTTTATTAGTCGTAACCAAACCAACCGCTGATACATTAAACCTAACAATCCAAGTAAAGCGTTAACCACCTTCTTGTTGTATGTGCTGAACCATTTCTCCGTTGTTGGAGAGTAGAATTATCTATAAAATCTAATTTGAACTAAAAAAGAAGGAGTTTGATCAGATAAATGATATGAAGAATACATAAGGCAAACCAAATTAATTGTTTCCATACATTAAAACAATCCAGATCAAGCAAAAAAAAAGACGTTTCTAAGAGGTTATTATATCATAAATGAATTCTGAAATTAGTCCAATTTCTTATATCAATTACACCAAACATCAGTCAAAATGTTGATATATATCAAACATAATTCAAATATAATCACATCAAATAGTAAGGCAAACCAAATTAATTGTTTCCATACATTAAAACAATCCAAATCAAGCAGGAAAAAAATGTTTGTAAGAGGTGATTAGATCATAAATGAATTCTGAAATTAGTCCAATTTCTTATATCAATTACACCAAACATCAGTCAAAATGTTGATATATATCAAACATAATCCATATATAATCACATCAAATAAATAAGGCAAACCAAATTAATTGTTTCCATACATTAAAACAATCCAAATCAAGCAAGGAAAAAAGACGTTTCTAAGAGGTGATTAGATCATAAATGAATTCTGAAATTAGTCTAATTTCTTATATCAATTACACCAAACATTAGTCAAAATGTTGATATATACCAAATATAATCCAAATATAATCACATCAAATGAATAAGGCAAACCAAATAAACTGTTTCCATACATTAAAACAATCCAAATCAGCAAAAAAAAAAATGTTTCTAAGAGATGATTAGATCATAAATGGATTAATGATATAGAGGTTTTTGTGTGTTTCATATGCATTACATATATCTGTGAATATATAACAAATAGAGGCTTTAAGTCTTAACTCTTGCTTGGCTAAATAATCAATATATTAATGTCTTTATCAAAAAAAATTATCCAAATTTTGTACAAACTTGCTGAAGTGATTACGACACTAAGACGCATGCATGTCATCATCATGTTTACGTGCTGTAGACCATCATTATTCAGAATATTTTAAAAATATTTTGAGTTAAGATTTGTTAAAGAACATATTCTATTAAAAAAAATTATGTCTCCGTCACATTTTTTATAGACTAGATGACTAGATGAACTGATCCTTTGATTCTTCTTCTTTTTTATAGATAATTATTTTCAATTAAAAAATTTGTAACTTGTGAAAGATTTACACATCTCCTCCTATAAATGCTTTCGTCAAAATCATATACTTTCGTATGGTCTAAGAACACCTCGTCGAAACAAAATGCATTTGAAAACATGTTTATATATGCCGGAAGTAAATCTTAATTTCTAAAACTAATTGTTTGTGTGAAAGATTAATTAACATTTGTTTTTGTAAAAGGGACTAATGGACAGCTTAATTATGATTATCTTTAGTTTATAGACTCGAGATCACGGTTAATTAAGGTGCAATATCTCTATTATAGTTAACTAGATCGACTTCTGATTTGTATTTTGCGGCTCTATGATAACATTTTTGGGTCAGCCATATGAAAGTCAAACTAGCCGCTGAAGTGTATCTTTCATGTTATAATTTTTAGTCAATAATTCTCACAAATATTACGTATTCTCACATATATTACGTACACAACCTCTCTATCTTTCAATTTATCAACAAAGCCTAAAATTTTATCTTGTTGTATTTGTATAACTAGAGAAAAAAGCATTAGTACAAATTTATTCATTATTCGATTTAACAGATTAATTAGGTCGGTAATTTCCTGTGTTGTACATAGTTAGACAAACTCCTATATAGGAGTTTATAATAATCACTTCAAAAATATATTATCATATATACACAAATAAACACAATCTTAAAATTCACAAATTAAAACAGTTGTTCAGATTAGTAATATGAGCCATTCGGTTGCATTCAACACTTTCCCATTACAAAATTCATCTAACCGAGCAAGCGCTAAACCTTTCGTAAAGTCAACTAACTACTACTACCTAAAACATACTTAGCTTTTGATTCTTAATCTGGTCTAATAAAGGAAAAAGTACATTATAGTCTTTGAATTCCGTTAATGATATCTATTATTACACGTTGACACATGTGGTTGCAAATTGTAATTGCACAGTATTCTTTGAATTTTAAATATCAAATCTAGAATGTATATTGCGATCATCTCACTAAATCAAAATCTTAAGGACAACTTGAACCTACATTTGACTTTTCCTGGTCAAATATTTTGGCGTCATGCATGAGCTTCTCTATAGTTATAAATAACCCAAAATCCTCGACGACATTCATAAACTCAACAATTGTTTTTTTCTATAACGTTCAATCTCTAGAAAAATGAAATATCCAAGTATTATATTGGTTCCTTTTCTATTCTTCGTCGTCTTCATATTGGAGCCAAGTTCATCACTAGCAAATCCGGAGACTTTCACACAATGCCTAACCTCAAACTCCGACCGCAAACATCCCATCTCCCCCGCCGTGTTCTTCGCCGGAAACGGCTCATACTCCTCCGTACTAGAAGCCACCATTCGTAACCTCCGTTTCAACACCTCAAACACTCCCAAACCCTTCCTCATAATCGCTGCAACACACGAAAGTCACGTGCAAGCCGCGGTTACTTGTGGCAAACGCCACAACCTTCAGATGAAAATCAGAAGCGGAGGCCACGACTACGATGGCTTGTCATACGTTACGTACTCTGGCAAACCTTTCTTCGTCCTCGACATGTTCAATCTCCGCTCGGTGGATGTAAACGTGGCGAGTAAGACCGCTTGGGTCCAAACCGGTGCCATCCTCGGAGAAGTTTATTACTATATTTGGGAGAAGAGCAAAACCCTAGCTTATCCCGCTGGGATTTGTCCCACGGTTGGTGTAGGTGGCCATATTAGCGGCGGAGGTTACGGTAACATGATGAGAAAATACGGTCTCACCGTTGATAACACCATCGATGCAAAAATGGTCGACGTCAATGGTACGCATAATTCAATATCTCTAGCTTCATTATTTTATATGCATAACAAAAATTTATAGTATGTCCTAAAAATCAACCAAACTCATTGGTTACTTTTGTCAAACGATCCGTCAACATAAAATGAATTAGACAACAACTAAACATTAGATATAACTATAATTTATGTGTTACACTTTATTTTTCTGAAAATTTATATAACAATTTCTTACATATATTCTCACTATATATCCATTGTATATTTGAAAAATTTTCAGGAAATATATTAGATAGAAAATTAATGGGAGAAGATCTCTTTTGGGCGATTAACGGAGGGGGAGGAGGTAGCTTCGGAGTTGTTTTGGCCTACAAAATAAACCTCGTGGAAGTCCCTGAAAGCGTCACCGTATTTAGAATCTCCCGGACGTTAGAGAAAAACGCGACGGAGATAGTTCACCGGTGGCAACAAGTCGCACCGGAGCTTCCGGACGAGCTTTTCATAAGATTAGTCATTGACGTAGTAAATGGCACCAATACATCTCAAAAGACAGTCAGGGCATCATTCATAGCTATGTTCCTTGGAGACACGACAACGCTCCTGTCGATATTAAACCGGAGATTCCCAGAATTGGGTTTGGTCCGGTCTGACTGTACCGAAACTAGCTGGATCCAATCTGTGCTATTCTGGACAAATATCCAAATTGGTTCGCCGGAGACAGTTCTACTCCAGAGGATTCAACCCGTGACCTACCTCAAGAGGAAATCAGATTACGTACGTAAACCGATTTCAAGAACCGGTTTAGAATCAATCTGGAAGAAAATGATCGAGCTTGAGATTCCTACAATGGCTTTCAATCCATACGGTGGTGCAATGGGGAGGATATCATCAACGGTGACTCCGTTCCCATACAGAGCCGGGAATCTCTGGAAGATTCAGTACGCTGCGAATTGGAGAGAAGATAGGTTAACCGACCGGTACATGGAGTTGACGAGGGAATTGTACCAATTCATGACTCCTTTTGTTTCCAAGAATCCGAGACAATCGTTCTTTAACTATCGTGACGTTGATCTTGGGATCAATTCACACAACGGGAAAAGAAATAGCTATGTTGAAGGCAAGCGTTACGGGGAGAAGTACTTCGCAGGTAACTTCGAGAGGTTGGTGAAGATCAAGACTAGAGTTGATAGTGGTAACTTCTTTAGGAATGAACAGAGTATTCCTGTGTTACCATAAGTAAATCTTTATTTGATTATTATTGGTTAGTGAAATTTGTTGTTGTATAAATTGAATATATGTTGTAAGTACTATATTTGTCTCTCGTTCGTGGGAATTAAGATTTAATATTACAGCTTACAACTAGTAAAGTATTGTTAAGTTTTATATAAAAAAGCTATGGCTATAATGTAAAAAAATCAATAAACACATTTATGTACTATCTTATTGATAGATGTGAAATTTAGTTTGGTATCATTAACTGTAATATAGTACGTGCAAACATTTTATATTTGTGAGCTGTAAATTTATAATCCGTCTACACCGACAACATACCTCTATATATGACCATACTTAACGATGATCATGTTCAGATGGACGTGTGATACATGTGAATGTAATTGAATATATAATATTCTTTTTGAATTTGAAATATAAGTTATAGAAATATGGCGATTATAGTACTAAGCTTTCGAATTGAGAGATGAGTCAAGCCGATCATACATATCAAGTTGTTCAAACCGAAAAAGTGATGATCAAATAGATTTGGTGGTTTAAATTATATGTTTGAATAGAAAAAAATTTAGAAATTGGTTTTGAATAGTAAAAGAATACAATGTCATGTGTAAATTGGATAATTTTTTTTTATAGAATTGCTATATTTCAAAATAAATTATATAGAAATCAGAAATCACAATGAATTGTATTTTGTTCTCATTAAAAAAAAAAATTGTTCTTGTTTTTCGAACATGCATTTTTGTAACTTAGATAAACAATTCGGCTAATTTTGATAACTATGTCTGTGGCACAAAAAATACCACATAAACTCTTAAATTTTCGAAAGCTTTAAATAGCTACAACAATTTATTTTGCAAATAGAATTGATTAATAGATTTAGTGTCATTATTATTAGTTTTTAAATAGAAAGCTGGAATTAAATAAAATAAAATACACTCGAAAATAACAGCAATCAATCATGTTTCGCACACGTCTCGTCAATTTGGTTCACAAAGTAGAACCACACCGTAGTAAAGCGTTCCAAGCCACATATTTGTACGGACCTCTTTATTTCCACTCAAAAACTGATGTCTAAATCAAAATCTCTGGGACAAACTTGAACACACAATAGACTTTTCCTCATCAACCATATTGGCTTCATGCATGATCTTCTCTATCAAAGTAATAAACATTGTTTTGAAAAGCGGTCCAGACTCTAAGCGACACCTAAAGAATAGTTTCGACCACAAGAAATTGTTTCTAGACTCTATTTTATTGTTTTTTTTTTCTTCCAATTTTTAACTCCATAAATTTTGTTTCTATGTACATTGTTATGATCATGCATATGTTATTTAATATAATGTTCATACTTTTTTTTGGGCCAGACATATATAAATGTATTTATATATCTAACTTTTGTTTACAATTTCTGATATTTTAGTTTTACAATAGATGTTTTATATTGCAAACGTCAGAATCTCTCTAAATCACCACATTTTAACATTTGGTATAAATAGCACAAAATCCTGGACAGTGGCCACGACATTCACAAACTCAATCATTTAGTTTTTTTGTCTTAAAAATGAAATGTTCAAGTATAACACTGGTTCAGTCTCTAAAAATGAGATATTCAAGTGTTATGCTGGTTCTTTTTCCATTCTTCTTCGTCTTCTTATGGGAATCAAACTCACCTTCAGTATCCTCCGACACTTTCACACAATGCCTTACCTCAAACTCCGACCCCAAACATCCCATTTCCCCGGCCTTGTTTTTTCCCGGGAACGGCTCCTACTCCTCCGTACTAGAAGCCTACATACGCAACCTCCGCTTCAACACCTCCAACACTCCAAAACCCTTCCTCATAATCGCCGCAGCACACGAATCCCACGTCCAAGCCGCGGTGACTTGCGGTAAGCGCCACAATCTTCAGATGAAAATCAGAAGCGGCGGCCACGACTACGACGGCTTGTCATATGTTACACGCTCTGGCAAACCATTCTTCGTCCTCGACATGTTTAATCTTCGGTCGGTTGACGTCGACGTGGCGAGTAAGACTGCTTGGGTCCAAACCGGTGCCACCCTCGGAGAAGTTTATTACTATATTTGGGAGAAGAGCAAAACTCTGGCTTATCCCGCTGGAGTTTGTCCCACAGTTGGTGTCGGTGGCCACGTTAGTGGCGGAGGTTATGGTAACTTGATGAGAAAATACGGTCTCACCGTAGATAATACACTCGATGCAAGAATGGTCGACGTCAATGGTATAAATAACATCTCTAGCTAGTTAACTTCAGTATTTTATATGTTTATGAAATTTTCTAGTACATTACTCAAGTTCCTAGATAAAATTTTAAACCCAGCCGAACTCATTGGCATAGTGATTTTAATTTTTTTTTTGTTTACACTTTGATTAGCCTAAATATTTATACAATTTCTTTGATATTTTCTCACTATAAATATTTGAAAACTTTCAGGAAAAATATTGGATAGAAAATTAATGGGAGAAGATCTCTTTTGGGCAATAAACGGAGGAGGAGGAAGTAGCTACGGTGTCGTTTTAGCGTACAAATTAAACCTCGTGGATGTCCCTGAAACCGTTACCGTTTTCAATGTCTCCCGGACACTAGAGCAAGACGCGACGGAGATTGTTTACCGGTGGCAAAAAGTCGCACCGGAGCTTCCCGACGAGGTCTTCATAAGATTATTCATCGACGTAGTAAACGGCACCGTGTCATCTCAAAAAACCGTCAGGGTAGCATTCATATGTATGTTTCTTGGAGACGCAACAACGCTTCTGTCGATATTAAACCGGAGACTCCCCGAATTAGGTTTGGTCCGGTCAGATTGTATCGAAACGAGTTGGGTCCAATCTGTGTTTTTCTGGACAAATATGAAAGTGGGAACATCGGAGAGAGTTCTACTCGACAGGAACCAAACCACGAACTATCTCAAGAGAAAATCAGATTACGTACGTGAACCGATTTCAAGAACCGGTTTAGAATCAATTTGGAAGAAAATGATCGAGCTTGAGATTCCTACGATGGCTTTCAATCCATACGGTGGTGCAATGGGGAGGATATCATCGACGGCGACTCCATTCCCATATAGATTCGGGAACCTCTGGAAGATTCAGTACGCTGCGAATTGGAGAGAAGATAGGTTAACCGACCGGAACATTGAATTGGCGAGGGAGCTGTACCAATTCATGACACCTTTTGTTTCCAAGAATCCGAGACAGTCGTTTTATAATTATCGTGACGTTGATTTGGGGACTAATCCACACAATGGGAAAATACGTAGCTACGTTGAAGGCAAGCGTTACGGTAAAAAATATTTCGCAGGTAACTTCGAGAGGTTGGTGAAGATTAAGACAAGAGTTGATAGTGGTAACTTTTTTAGGAATGAACAGAGCATTCCTGTGTTACCGCTAAGTTATTTATTCGATTATTGGTTAGAGAAATTTTTCGTATAATAAATGATTACATATGTTGTAAATTTATTTGTCTTTAGAAAATTAGTTTGATATTCAAATTTTCAAGTGGTACAAGATGATATTCGTGTTTACATCACGGCAATATATATATTTTTTAAGTATTTCTTGTCTTTTAGTACATAATATATATTTTTTCTTTATAACTTGCATGAGTAGACACGTTTCAATTGTAATAGTCTGAATTGGAAAGAAAATAAAATTTAAGTCCCACACACCATTGGTGTCATTGACACTATACACGTAGCTCTCTCTCAGTCTCACTCTCATAAGAGCTTATAGTATATGAGGACGACCACTTCCATAACTCTTCTCTACACCTTTCACTCAATTATCTATGTATCTTTGTGCCGAATTTGGGAAGACGTTAGCTTCGTTATGGTCCAGCAGCTGACTCATGAACATATAATAATGTATCATGAAGTTATTTTATAGTTTCGACTTTCGATGTTTTTATATTAATTTGGATTTAGAAGCTCAAAGTATGCATGATGCATCTTAACATCTTTATGTTAAATATTGTTGAGATTTTGAGATTCTAAAATAAAGTGTATACATTTCAAAATGGACATGTGAACAATGTCTTTACCTACCAGAGAATCCAGAATTCTAGATTTGTGTAATCCAGAAGGGCCCCGTTGGTGCCTTGTATTTTGTATTTTTCTGGTTCCAAATATATTATTTGTTTATGATATTAATGAATTTTATAAAATGTTTACAAATGAAAAGCCCCATAAATCTTAACAACAAGTTCGTTTCGATTTTTCACAGTCTCGTATGAAATAAACATACATTATCTTAAGTATCAAGAATCATTTTTTCCGACTATATTCTTTGAAAGTTATGACTTATGAGCGTTACGTTGTCAACTCCGATACTAACTATATGAATAAATTCTCGTTTGAATAGTAGTGAGAAAAGTCTAACTGCGTAAACTTGCATTAACGTTTTATAGGAAGCCAAAGGAACACCTGAACCCTAATCAACCCATCTGATCTTACCTATTAGGAAGTTCTAAGCCAATGTTAGAGGAGAGCTTGAGCAAGAAAATACGTTATACTAGGCAGTTCATAAGCCAATGTAGGGACTGGCTTATTACAAAAAATAAAGCATACGGCCACACTGATGACAGCTTCTCGTTGTCACGAGAAGTCGAGACTCCTCCACACAAAAACCGACAAAGACAATAAATACAGTATCACAAATTCACAAGTGCTTGCTTGCATGATTGCCAAGTTCTGACAACGACGTCCATTTACATTTTACAATTTACTTCAAATGGAAACAGACAGGGTAAAGTCAGTTTTTACCTCCACCATATATTTTCATTCTTGGTTTGGTCAGTTCTAGTAAATTTCTTGCTCATTTATATGCTAAAATTGTGATTCATACGATCTATCTAATACTATTAACTGGAATATACATTTAGGGAAATACCAGTTACCCTTATAAAATTTGTATCACAATGTTATTGGAAATATTTTTTTTTTTTAAAGAAAAAACCCGTTTCCAATTTTTTTAAATACGATTTTTCAAATTGAAATCTAGGCTATTTCTAGTCTATATATAAATCATGATCGTTCATCTATACCAACATCTCTTAAGAAACAATCCCCATATCTAAGTTAACATAACAAAAAACCATAACCACATTAATTATTAGATACTTTGATAAAAGATTTGTAAACTAAGAAAAAAATCGAAAACCATTCTGCATGCGCCCAAATTAGCAAAAAGTAACAAAATCAGCTAAATCACTTGTCTTTACATAGAAAATAAGAATATTCTACCTTTATTCTCTACTATCAAACATCATACTTTATAGTTTAGTAAAGTCATGCTAATTACTTAATTAGTGGTTACATTACAATCTTCAGAAATTAACAGTCAATTCTTAAAACTTGATTCTTTTTTTTGGGTGAGGTCTTACAACTTTATTCTTATAAAAAAAGATGAAGTCTTACTTTTTTTTTTCTTTTTCAAAAATAAGGATACATACATATACAGATTGATGATGCAATTTTTTTAGAATCTTGATTCTTTAAGATGTTTAGATTCTTGTTTCTTTTTTTCTTTAGAATTTTTATATTCTTGTTTTTATGTATATTATTAGCATTAATTATAATGAAAGAAAAAGAAAAGAATCGCATAAACTGAGCTTATAATTTAGGATAAAGAAACAAATCTCCATATTGAGCAATTGACTAATTTACAAAGATATCAAACTATCAAAAAGATATACACTTACAAGAATAGGCGATTTTCTAAAAATTCATATCAAATTTCAAATATATATATAAGAATACAAACCCCTTTAATCTTTCAAAACCATACTCAACAAAAGAGAAGAAGAATGAAATCTCTAACATTTCAAACTCTAGTCATCACAATTTTTCTCTTCACAATCCCGACATTATTTGCATCACCACCAACACTAAAGGACGTTTTCGCACAATGTCTCACTGATTTCAAACCTTCAAATCCGAAATCCCCTATCCAAAACTTCATATACACTCAACAAAACCCTAAGTTCCTTACAATCCTCAACAACTACGTCCGTAACCTTCGTTACTTCAACAACACGACACGCAAACCCGTCGCAATTGTAGCTGCCGCTGATGTCAGTCACATCCAGGCAACGATCACTTGCGCCAAGAAACTCGCCCTCCAGCTCCGGATCCGCAGCGGAGGCCATGACTACGATGGTATGTCGTATGTATCAACAGTTGATTTTGTTGTCTTAGACATGTTTAATCTCCGATCTATCAAGATCGATCATAAGCTCGACACCGCGTGGGTCGAATCTGGTGCCATACTTGGAGAGATCTTCTATGGAGTTGCCAACAAAAGCAATGATCTCCGTGGCTTTCCAGCTGGTATTTGCCCTGGTTTAGGCGCTGGTGGACATTTTAGCGGCGGTGGTTATGGAAACATGATGAGGAAATACGGTTTATCTATCGATAACATCATAGACGCTAAGATCGTTGACGTTAAAGGAAGAGTCTTGGACCGAAGCTCAATGGGAGAAGATCTTTTCTGGGCCATACGTGGCGGTGGAGCTGCTAGTTTTTGTGTTGTCTTAGCCTGGAAGATTAAGCTTGTCCCCGTGCCTGCTAAAGTCACGGTCTTTAACGTTGAAACGGTTGGAAACAGAGGAAGCGTGAACACCACGGAACTTGTAGCCAAATGGCAAGAGATCGCAGACAAGATCGACAATGATCTGTTCATAAGGTTAACTTTAAGCTCAAGCAACAAAACCGTGAAGGCTTCTTTCATGGGAATGTACCTCGGAAACTCATTGAAGCTTCTAAAAACCATGAACGCGCAATTCCCCGAGCTTGGTCTGAAGAAAACAGAGTGTATACAAATGAAATGGATCGAGTCGGTTTTGTTTTGGCTAGGTATCCCACCCGGTACAGCACCAACATCGAGTATGCTAAACCGAATCCCACAAAAGCAAATCTACCTCAAGAGAAAATCCGATTACGTCCAAAAACCGATTTCAAGAACCGGTTTAGAAGCCATATTCAAGGTTCTGTTAGAGAACGAGAACGTAACAATGGCTTGGAACCCATACGGAGGGAGAATGAGCGAGATTCCATCGACCAAGACCCCGTTCCCGCACCGAGCAGGAAACATGTTCAAGATTCAGTACGCAGCGAACTGGTTCGTGCCAGGGGAAGCAGTGGCTAAGGATTGCTTGAGCCAAACGGAAAGAGTGTTCGAGGCAATGAGCCCTTACGTGTCAAAGAATCCTAGAGAAGCGTTCTTGAACTATAGAGACGTTGACATTGGCACGAGCATGAACTCAACGTACGAGGAAGGTAAAGTATACGGCATGAAGTATTTTAAGAATAACTTCGAGAAACTCGTGAAGGTCAAAAGTAGAGTTGATCCAGATAACTTTTTCCGGTATGAGCAGAGCATTCCAGTGCTCTCCAGCCACTAGAGACTAGACTGCTATTAACAATTTCTACCAAAAATTCTATATTATGTTAACGTGCAAGAAATAATATATTATTTGATGTACAAGCCAAAGAGTTTGAGCTCTCTGCTTTTATGGAATTCATCAATTCATGCATAAAAAAACCTTTTTCTAGGATTTGAAGACGAGGTAGCCCATTGTTTTCTTGTATGTAACCTTTGAAAAATATACAAAAGAAAAAGAGAATAACATACTCACATGCATGCAAAATATAGTATGAATGTATGATACATTTACTGACGAAGATTATCAACGAAAACGGTCAACGCATAATTTTGATAAACAAGACTTGCACGATACACAGATCTGATCAAATACATATGTCTTTATTAAATCTTACCATATCCAAACGATTACAATAAAATAAAAATACTCGATCCGTACATGTTATTAATCTCACACTGCAAAACACCAAACTTTTGAAAAGTCATACATACATTTGACATATTGACGCGTTATCGGCTATCGCTTTAAATACAACAATAACATATCAACAATACATAAAAGTCAAAGTAAAATATGTTTAGTCAACTCTATAACACCTTTAGCTGTCAAAAACAACGTGAAATAAGAAAAATGTAGAGATATACATCAAAAACTAAGTTTGTATAATTGATGATATCCAAAAACCAAAATTATTATTGGATAAGAGAATGATTATTATTATTTTTTTGATAAGAGAATGATTTTATAGTTTCCTGATCCTCAAAACTACAATGTAAGAATTATTTTATTGGTTTGATAGAGTTTGTAGTTCTAAAACTTCGGCTAATTAACTTTTGAAAACTACTGACTTTGCTATACTATTTATTTATTTGTCACATTAGTTCGGATAAGATTGTATGACTAAACCTATACAAGAAACTATGGATTATGTTACTTAAGTATCACACTAATACATCCTCTGTATAAATATATTCACACACGACCTACACATTATATAATCCAAACTCGTAAATAAACAAGCAAATCAAAAAAAATGGACAAGTTACTCGTAATCTCTCTGCTACTACTGATCTCAGCATCAGTTACAACTTCACAACCCGTGACCGATCCAATAGCTTTCCTTCGATGTCTTGATCGACAACCAGCGGACGCAGCAAGTCCCAACTCCGCTGTCGCTTTCATACCAACGAACTCATCTTTCACGGCCGTCCTCCGCCGCCGCATACTTAACCTCCGTTTCGACAAACCCACCACTCCAAAACCCATCTCCGTCGTTGCTGCGGCCACGTGGACACACATACAAGCTGCTCTAGGATGTGCACGTGAGCTCTCTCTCCAAGTCAGGATACGAAGCGGTGGCCACGACTTCGAAGGACTCTCTTACATTTCCACCGTGCCTTTCTTTGTCCTCGACATGTTCAGTTTCAAATCCGTGGACGTGAATCTAACCGAGAGAACGGCTTCGGTTGATTCGGGGGCTACCATTGGAGAGCTTTATTACAGAATCGCTCAGAAGAGCAACGTTCTTGGGTTTCCGGCGGGTTTGAGCCCGACATTGGGCGTTGGTGGACATTTTAGCGGCGGAGGGTACGGTAACATGATGAGAAAGTACGGTTTGTCGGTGGATAACGTTGTCGGCTCCGGGATCGTTGATTCTAACGGGAATATATTCACGGATCGGGTTTCGATGGGTGAAGACCGTTTCTGGGCGATTCGAGGAGGTGGGGCTGCAAGTTTTGGTGTTGTGCTCGGCTACAAGATCCAGCTAGTACCGGTGCCGGCGAAAGTGACCGTCTTTAAAGTCCGAAAGACCGCCGGAGAAGGAGCCGTTGATCTTATAATGAAGTGGCAGAGTTTTGCTCATAGTACGGATCGGAATTTGTTTGTTAGATTGACGTTGACTTTGGTCAACGGTACAACGCCCGGTGAAAAGATGGTTTTAGCTACGTTTACTGGGATGTATTTAGGAGGTTCGCATAAGCTGTTGAGCTTGATGAACCGGGGCTTCCCGGAACTAAAGCTAAAGAAAACCGACTGTACCGAGATGAGATGGATCGATTCGGTTCTTTATTGGGCCGATTATTCCATTGGTACACCGACTTCGGTGCTACTAAACCCGACGGTCGACAAGAAATTGTTCATGAAGCGGAAATCGGACTACGTGAAGAGTCCGATTTCGAGAACCGGTCTTGGTTTGATACTCAAGAAATTGGTAGAGGTTGAGAAAGTTGAAATGAATTGGAATCCGTATGGAGGAAGAATGGGGGAGATCCCGAGTTCGAGGACACCTTTCCCACATAGAGCTGGGAATTTATTCAACATTGAGTACCTCATAGATTGGTCGGAAGCTGGAGAGAACGTGGAGAGAAAATATTTGGCACTTGCGAATGAGATGTATAGGTTCATGACCCCGTACGTGTCTAGTAACCCGAGGGAGGCGTATTTGAATTACCGTGATCTTGACATAGGGTCAAGTGTTAGTTCCACGTACCAAGAAGGTAAAATCTATGGGGTTAAATATTTCAAAAACAATTTCGAGAGATTAGTGGATGTTAAAACTACGATCGATGCGGAAAACTTTTGGAGGAACGAACAAAGCATTCCGGTTCGAAGATAATTAAACACCACACGAGTGTTGTAACTTGTAAGCTGTGAAAATGTGATCGTGTGATATGTATGCATGTATCAAGACTTAGCAAGAAAAAAAAAATGTATTAAACTTATTTGTTCAATATATATTGTTATTGAGTGCATTATGAAATATAAAGATTATAATTAATGAATAAAATCGACATACATTACCAATCGTTATTACAAATACACATAATTAACTATATGGTTCAATCGGTGATTTGGTGACACAAAACATCAAAACGTGTAATCGAGAAGATACTAAAATAAACGATTCAAAATATTTGAAAAGGCGCAAATTACAATTATAGAAATAGGTACAAAAATTGTTAAAATACCACTTTCAATATCACTATATGATCCTCATTTATTTCTTAGTTCTTACATGGGAGTAAAGTATAACAAGTTAACAACCACTACATCATCTACATGCAATGATGCAAAAGATGTATACATTGATTGACCAAAACATTCAACATTCAACGTTCGCTCTATATTAACGGACATCGCGGGATTTGTTTTAAAACAAGACTTGCACGATACACTCACACACATATATCTTATTAATTATTATTTTGTGTATAGATAAAACCTCAAACCGTACTTCATCATCCATACCATAAGCTCCATATATATCTATTAATCGTCAAAATGAACATAATAAACTTTAAAAGTCATATTATTAGATAATGACGCGTTTTGGCTATCACCTAGAGTACAAGTCAAAGTCAAATTATATATAGTCCACTATAACATTCTATCCGGCCAAATAACTTAGCTGGAATATAACGTGAGAATCATTTGTATATATATATATTTTATATAAACCACAAATCTCATACCAAAACGCATACTAATGACTATAACTCGTAAAAACAAAAAAAAACTTGTGCCTTTTCATATAGCGGGAACAGTAAGTTACTTGATTAGAAATTCGTTAGTTTCTATAATTGATACCTAAAGTGTAGGCTTGTAGCCAAGATTACTATACGGCATGCTTTGATAATACCACTGAAACTTTTTGAATAGATAAGATGGTCGGACTAAAGAGTCACTTGCTTGTAAGCTTTGACATTGAATTGCTTAATTTTGGGCGACTCCTTGAATAATAAATTAGTCAACTTTAAGAAGAAAAAAAAAGAAGAACTGTAAAAATACAAAAGAAAAAAAATAAGGATTGCTTTCTCTATAGAACATCTAAATACCTTGGATTACCAAAAAAAATAATTGTTTACTGAAATGTACAATTAATTATTCGACCACATAAATACAAAAGTTATACACCTTACAAAAATGAAATGAAATAACAAAGGATTGGTTGAGTTATTTAGTTTTTGCCAGCGGAATGATTTACAATAGTAATAAGTACTATAATAAGAACACTCGCACATAAACAATTCATTAAACAGATTATAAGATGACCGTAGGTTCACTAACTTTTCTATATAAACACAGACAACACAAGCTTACAAAAGTATATAATCCAAACTCACATTAAAAAAGAAAACAAAAAATGGGAATATTACTCATATTTTATCTGCTACTGATCTCAGTTTCATTTACAACTTCACAGTCTCAGACCGATCCAGAGACTTTGCTACGATGTCTCATAAAAGAAGGTTCGAACCCTCAGAATTTCCTCGCCGAAGTCACATACATCCCTTCAAACTCCTCTTTCACCACCGTCCTCCGCCGCCGCATACCTAACCTCCGTTTCGACAAACCCACCACCCGAAAACCCATCGCCATCATCACCCCAACCTCGCCGTCACAGATATCTCCGGCGCTATCTTGCGCACGCTCCCTCCCTCTCCAGGTCAGGATCAGAAGCGGAGGCCACGATTTCGAAGGACTCTCTTACACCTCCACCGAGCCGTTCTTCGTCATCGACTTGTTTAACTTTAACTCCGTCGACGTGAATCTCACGGAAGGAACGGCTTGGGTTGATGCTGGCGCTACACTCGGAGAGCTTTATTACAAAATCGCTGAGAAAAGCAACGTTCTTGGGTTTCCGGCGGGTTTGTGTACTACATTGGGAGTTGGTGGACATGTTAGCGGCGGAGGGTACGGAACAATGATGAGAAAGTACGGTTTGTCTGTAGATAATGTTGTCGGCTCCAGGTTCGTTGACTCTAACGGGAATACCTACTTCGATCGAATGTCGATGGGGGAAGAGCTTTTCTGGGCGGTTCGAGGAGGCGGAGCCGCGAGTTTTGGCCTCGTGTTGGGATACAAAGTCCGGTTGGTTCCGGTGCCGGAGAAAGTAACTGTTTTTAGCGTCAAGAGAACCGTTGGAGAGGGAGCCGTTGATCTAATAATGAAGTGGCAGAATTTTTCTCATACTACTGATCGGAATATGTTCGTGAGGTTGACTTTGACTTTGGTCAACGGTACCAAGCCTGGTGAGAAGATGGTTTTAGCCACTTTTATTGGGATGTATCTAGGCCGGTCGGATAAGACGTTGAACGTGATGAACCGTGATTTCCCGGAACTAAAGCTGAAGAAAACAGATTGTACCGAGATGAGATGGATCGATTCGGTCTTGTTTTGGGCCGGTTATCCAATCGGTACACCGACTTCCATATTGCTACAGACGACTGTTACAAACAAGTTGTTTCATAAACGGAAATCGGACTACGTAAAGAGACCAATTTCGAGAACCGGTCTCGGTTTGATATTCAAGAAATTGGTTGAGGTTGAGAAAGTGAGAATGGTTTTGAACCCGTATGGAGGAAGGATGGGTGAGATCCCGAGTTCGAGGACACCGTTCCCACATAGAGGAGGCAATTTGTTCAATATTGAGTATCTGATAAGCTGGTCCGAAGCTGGAGATAATGTCGAAAAGGCTTATTTGGCTAGTGTGAATGAGATGTACAAATTCATGACCCCGTACGTGTCTAGTAATCCGAGGGAGGCGTTTTTTAATTACCGTGATCTCGACATAGGATCAGGTGTTAATTCCACGTACGAGGAAGGTAAAATCTATGGTGCTAAATATTTCAAAGACAATTACGAAAGGTTAGTGGATATCAAAACCAAGTTCGATGAGATAAACTTTTGGAGGAACGAACAGAGTATTCCGGTTCGAAAATAATTAGTACGATACGAATGTTGTAAGTTTGTAACCTGTGTTACAATATTCGACAAAATAAACAACAATTGATGTATGTATTAAGATTTGGTTCAATACATGTTGTCAAATGTATGATGATCACTCACTCGAAGATATATACAAATGCATGGATTGGTTAATTAATCATTACTATCAACTGAATTTGAATGGAAAGATCATAACTCATTGTAACACATATCTGTCTTTTGTGTATTTTGTACACACTTTTGATTTTTGTTTACATATTTAGATATCGTTATGAATATAGGATTGTGGTTGATTGATTCTTGATTATATCATAAATTTCTTCATATCATTTTATTTCAAATTATCACAAATCACAGTTCAACTTTCTTATTTATTACCATTGTCAGTTCCCTATATTATAATTTGTCCTGATTAATATCCTAAAATTACGTAAACTTTTAGTTTAATCACATAAAAACTTTTAACATTCTCAAAGTTTGAAAATTTTGACAGAAAAGTCAAAGTAACCTCACTTTCTCAAAACAGAAAATTTCTTTAAAAAAAAAAAATCTATTTATCTAAAACTCAAAACTGAAAAAAAAACATTAAAAATGACAAAAATGTATCTCATAATCTTCTTCGTCTTCTTTGCTGCATCATACTCAATACCATTGAGTTCTGCTGCAGATTCCGTAACCATCTACGAAGATTTTTTCCGATGTTTCAAAAACGAAACAACTGTCTCCGATGACTCTCTCTCCGACGTCGTTTTATCCCGTACTAGCGTTTCCTTCACCCCTGTTCTACGTGCGTACATCAGAAACGCGCGTTTAAACACCTCCTCAACCCCAAAACCGTCCATCATCATCTTGCCACGTGTCGATTCTCACGTTCAAGCCGCCGTGATATGCGCCAAAACGGTTAATCTCCAGCTGAAGATCCGTAGCGGCGGCCACGATTACGACGGTCTCTCTTACGTCTCCGCCGTGACGTTCATCGTCCTCGATCTCTCCAATTACAGAAACATAACCGTCGATATAAACGACGGCGGAGGAGGATCCGCTTGGGTACAAACCGGCGCGACGCTCGGCGAGCTTTTTTACCGGATATGGGAGAAGAGCGAGATCCACGCTTTCCCCGCCGGGATATGTCCTACGGTCGGCGTCGGAGGACACGTCAGCGGCGGCGGATACGGACACTTGATTCGTAAGTTCGGTCTCACTATAGATCACGTCGTCGACGCCACGATCGTCGACGTTAACGGCCAAATCCACGATCGGAAATCGATGGGAGAGGATCTCTTCTGGGCGATACGCGGCGGTGGCGGCGGAAGCTTCGGCGTCGTTTTGGCTTTCAAAGTAAAACTCGTTACGGTTCCAAAAACAGTAACCGTCTTCAGGATCGATAAATCAACTGACCAAAATGCCCTCGACATGGTTCATAAATGGCAATTCGTAGCTCCAAGAACCGACCCGGGTCTGTTCATGAGAGTGTTGTTAGCCTCTCCGACGAAGAACAAAACTAGTACGGTCAACGCTAAGCTCAGGGCGCTTTACCTTGGAAGAGCTGACGACGTCGTTTCAAAGATGACGGAGGAGTTTCCCGAGCTTGGTTTGAAGAAAGAGGATTGTCAAGAGATGACTTGGATCCAATCACTCTTGTGGTGGATGAACCATGTTGACGTGGACAAAGTCAAACCGGAAATTTTGCTCGAGAGAAAACCGGATTCGGCTAAATTCCTCAAGAGGAAATCGGATTACGTTGAGAAAGAGATGACCAAACCAGAATTAAACCGGCTGTTTCAGAAATTGGCGACATTAGATAGAACCGGTTTGGTTTTGAACCCGTATGGAGGGAATTTGAACGCGACTGCAGTGAACGAAACGGCATTTCCGCATCGGCACAAACTATACAAGATCCAGCATTCGACGACTTGGTCTGATGCTGGACCTGAAGCAGAGAGACTCTACATTGGTAACTTAAGAACGACCTATAGAATCATGACCCCGTTCGTGTCGAAAAATCCTAGAAGCTCGTATTTAAACTATAGGGATATTGATATTGGGGTTAATGATCATGGCACGGATAGTTATCGAAAGGGAGAAATCTACGGGAGGAAGTATTTCGGCGAGAATTTCGATCGATTGGTTCGGGTTAAAACCGCGGTTGATCCGGAGAATTTCTTTAGAAATGAGCAGAGTATACCTACATTACCTACTACTAGAAGGTAAAGAACTTTAAGTTCATGAGACCTTTGTAACTTCTGTTTAGCGTTTCTTCATGGAACTTGGAATCAGTTTCAGTAGATTTAGCTGCAAGCTATATACATTATTGTGGTTTCGAATAATACCCATCTCTTTGTACTTTACATAGTGTTCAAACTTAATAAGAGTCGAAATTGAAACTGTTTCATATTTTGGATTTGCTACATATACTGGGAAATAGAAAACTAAATTTGATTGAACTGGATCGAACTCTCATCCAATAACAAAAAGAAGAAAAAATAACATTTTCCGTAATTATACATACACACACACTCTTAAACTAGAATCCAACCCACGAAAAAGTAAAGACAAGTTATAAAACAAATATGATGAGACTATACAGACACGCCAATCGCCATATGATGAGTAAGCTCGGTTCAGTTCTTGTATGTAGCGTGCAAAGCAAGGAAAAGACCAATACAGATAAAGACAATATTTGCGCCGGAGACATTCAACTTCGAGTTTGCTGCATTAGTAAATGGAATCCCGGTGAGACTGTTCTGATTGAGACGATTCGCAAAGGGCTGGTTTTGAGCAGAAGAAGACGACGACCCTTGGTTGAATCCGGTTGATGATGGTTGATTAACGTTAGATAAAGGTTGGTTTACAGAAGTTGGCTGACCAAGAATTGGTTGGTTGACTCCAGTTGATGATGGCTGATTAAAACCGGTTAATGGCTGATTTGTTCCGGTTAAAGGTTGGTTTACAGAAGAAGAAGATGATGGCTGACCAAGGATTGGCTGGTTAAGTCCAGTTGATGATGGCTGATTAAATCCTGTTAATGGTTGATTTACCCCGGTTAAAGGCTGGTTTACAGGAGAAGAGGAAGATGGCTGACCAAGAATTGGTTGGTTCTGGTTCTCTTGTAGCTTTGTTGGTGAATTGGTCACCCCTCCTGTTGGTTGTAATGGTGTGGTGATTTGGGTTACTTGTGCAGCCTCTGAAGATGATAAAACCGAAAGGCAGAGAAGAATTGTCGTGAGCATCCATTTCCCGGTTTTTGTCTCCATATTTGTGAGATTTTCCAGTGTATATTCCGGTTTACAAAACAACAGATCTTATAGACATAAAAACCGGAGTAGTTAGCTTAAAAGGTTGGACTGAGGAGTTGATGGAGAGAAAAAAAAGAAAGCAGTTGACCTGAAACACAAATTCAACTAAACCAACAATATTGTGTCTTTGTTTTGTATCATCTACTACATAACTGTTTTGTGCTTATATGTTGTGTCTTATATACAAGAACGATAGTATTTATCTATAAATACAGAAGAATGGATCAAAAACCCGTTTCAAAACGGTACATGCCTACTGGAAAGCGAAATCCAAACCATCAAGAACATCCAAATCACTAGAAGAGTTCTTATCTGAAAGATCGACTTTCGGAGAGTTTCCTGTACTTCTACTCAGTGCCCAAATCTTGATTCCATTCTTGTTCTTCTTCAAGCCGACTAATTCTTGACTCTTACTTACATTAGGACCAACTCTTATACTTTGGACTCTGTCTAACAACAACCTGTCTTCAAGAGAGAGCTGGTTTTTATAGGTGAAGTCAGGGGAGAGGGATAGTTGCGTATTGGAGATGGTCATGTTGTTGGGTGGAGAGACATGGTTGGTTTCGGAAAGCTTGATGCCTTGAATCCGTTTCCTTGATGATTTCATTAGCCGATGAAGCCATACGACGAGTTCGAGTACGTATGTATCAACTTTTGATATATCCGCGTGATGAAGCGTCTGAAGCCGTGTTGGATTCCCGTTGTTCTCGCTTTTTCCTTTTCCTTTCCCAAACTCTATCCTGTTTTCCACATTTCCATTTGTAGTTTGTCAGATCAGATCAGATTCAAGATTCAAGATTCAAGATTCAAGATTCAAGATTCAAGATTCAAGATTCAAGATTCAAGATTCAAGATTCAAGATTCAAGATTCGAGATTCAAAATTTCAATAGTTGATTGAGAGACTTACCTTGAATTTGCCCATTCACCTACCCATCCGAAGCCTTGATGTGCTCTGTGAAAATTGAATAAGATGTGACAATGAATAAAGTGGACATACTGGACCAAAACTGATGGTGAAGGTAAACTTACTTGGTGGTGTTTGCGGCGAACGGGACAAGCCATTGAAGCGAATTCTCCATTTCAGCTTTGATCTCAGACACTGAAAGCTGCAGAAACACTCAAGTTAGGTAACAAAACAAGAAGAGAACCAAATAGTGCCTGGCAATATACTAGAGAAACAGAGCTCTTTTTGGATATACCTCTTCCTCAGGATCAAGAGTTTGTAGCCGAGGACGAAGAGCTGTCTTGACGGTAGCAGGTAATGCATTATACAGTGTATCCCTTACATTAGAAGGAAGTGACAATGGTCGAGACGCCTAGAAAATTTCAGGGATCAGTTTCAATCAGAGAGTTTATCTCAGAATAAGACTGTTAAGTATCTGGACACTTACAATATTATCGATTTGTTGGATTAGATTAGCATAGTGTAATGAAAGACCAGCTTCACCTAATCGTTCTCTTCCCTGCTTCCCTCCATTGTCTTTTAGACCTATTGTTGGTTTAGACCATGATAAATGAGATTTGGTTCTCCAGAAGTAGGATGATTAGAGGACCAGACGCACAAAAACGCATTACCGTTGTTTCCAAAAACTTCAACAATCGTTTGACGTATATAGCTAACTACATCCACAAGCTTCTCAATTATCTGCAACAAAGAAAATATTAAAATAACTGGCATATGTACAATACACTCAGACGCAGCAATTCCATAAGCACTTGCCTCTTCCAGATTCTGGGACCAGAGCGATTTCTTCTGTAAGCTCTTCACGAGTTTCTTCTGTTGTTTTAGTTCATTTTGTAAGATGACGATACTCTCTCCTACATGGAGGAAAAGAAAATGAAATCTGGAGCCTTGAAAGAGCTAGGGATGATCAAATAGATAACAAGGCCAACCTTTCCGAGGAAGGTTTAAAGACTCTACTTCTGCAAGCTTTCTCCTGTAATCTTGTTCAAACCTATCTAAAGCTTGCAACTCATGATATAATTCCTGAAAAAGCAAATGCAAGTAATTTTCAAATACCCCAGAACACAATGACAGCTCATTGAAAGTTCAACATGGAAATATGTGATGGAAGAGTTTTGAAGTGAAGAAAAACAAAACATACAGAAGTGAATCGAGCAAGAGTGACGAGCTCCTGCATCCTTGCCTCTGCCTCATCTTTGGGCAGTTTATGCTGTGAGTTCTCTGTGTCAAGCCTGAAAAGTTATTAGACCAGTGTACAATGAAAATCCACTGGAATGCAAGTGACTAAAAACTAAAAGGCATTGGATAAGGAATTTTCTCGACTCAGAACTAAACTTACTTCATAAAATATCGATCTAGATTGTGCCACTGTAAATCTTTGCACATATTGCCAAACCTGACCACCTCTCCAGAGAAAATTTCGAGTTCCTCCCTACAAAAAGGGAATATGAATCAAGAAAGAAAATGGATAAAAGAGAAAACGAATGGGGATAAATTACAAAAACACAAACCTTTTGTCACAAGCAGCAAGAATCTGCAATTCTGCGGTATCTGTAGAAACCAACTTCTTAACTCCCTTGGAACGCAACATATCTTTCTTCATGAACTTGAGATTCTCTTCAGATAGAGATTGCAGCAAAGCAGCACCTTTGGCTATTGTGTTGGCTACTTCAAAGGCCAACATAGTGACTTTGCTACCACGGAACGATGTAACACCAGAGAGCGCGTTTCCCGGGTTACGAGACATGCTGCTTCCCAACGTGTCTAGAACTTCAACGGCTTTCTCTAACCCCAAAACTCCAGCGCGTCCCATAAACGAGTTCCTCTGCATAAACTGTAGAAAAGAACCAAGAACCAAATTATCTTAAACACAAATGAAATCTTTCCCATTAGAACAGTACTCAAACATGATTCATATATGTCCCTAGAGAAATTTCAACTCCCAAAAGGCCATTTGAAAACAAAAACCTTGGTAGAATCATTCCTTAACGGAGGCACCGGTCCAAGTTCACCAGAAAAGTTGTAGACAACCTCATCAGGCTTGGAACTTTTCCGCTTAGAGCTTCCATAATTATCTTTATAATAAGAATCAGAGGTTCTTCTTCTTCTCATGGACTTAATTTTCCCGGAAAACCCTCTTGACATATCATCGTTTGATCTCAACTTCTTCTTATGATCATCTTTGAATCCACAAGAACAAGCACCTCCCATTTCGTCTTCTCCAAAAAATGATCTCTCCGGTGGTAAAGCTCAAATCTTTTTAGAAGAAACAACTGTATTAAAACCAACAGAAGAGACCAAAAAAGAGAATTCAAAACCTGAGAGAAGATCAAGAATTGCAACTATGGTAGGGACAAAAAGGAAGACTTGGTAAATGGATTGAGACAAAGTCAGAAACTTTACAAGAGTTTTTAATAAAACACCAATTCACAAGGTAAGAGGAAGCACCGTGGAATCAATGGCTCCATTTGTTTTTGTTTTCTTTGACTTATCATTTTAAAGAAGAGAAGTCAGAGATACGACTATTCTTACTTCCTTTTTGTCATTTTTATAAAAACAAATTTGTTTGTATAGAAGAAGACCGTAGTTGAAGAAACCTCGCCGGCCCTTTGAACATTGAAAGTGACGCGCTTTTAGCAATGTTTTGGAATTAGTCCAATCATTATTTCGTAAGCATAGTCAAACCTTAATTTCAACGCTACTTGTGAAAGTATAAGAGAGAAGAGTATACATGCTTACTGTCTGAGACGTGACGGATGAGGCTGCTTCCGGCGCCGGGAATGTAACCAGTAGAGGTGATCGGGGGGATTCTGGTTTGTCTGTTGTTGCTGAATTGGGGTGTAGCGTACCGGTTTAATCCTGAACCGGTGAAATTCCGGTTTAATCTCTTGAACATTGGTGAAATCGACCCAGAGAATTTATGGTATGTTGGGAATTTCGGCATCGATTCATTCGATCGAGAACTCTCGTTCGCTTTTTCCAATTGAAATGTTTGATTTTGCGATGATCTTTTTTTTTTTCATTGTTCCACTTGTATCATCATGTATGCAGCTTGAAGATAAGTCATGAAGCTGAGCTCGGACCGTCGCAAAGGCCCAAATTATATTGGGCCATTTTCGGCCTATCAGAACAAAATTGACAATATGTGTAGTTGGTAGTTTCACACTAAAACAATATATTTTTTATGTCTTCAACTTGATATTAACATAATATATACTCTGGCCAGATCTTGCTATTCAATTTTTTTTTTTTTTGGTTCTGGAATCAGAATATCAATATGAAATTATGAATGGTGTTTTATTTTGTGTGACTATTTCTTCTATTCTGTAATATTTTTTTTTGCTGTTATTGGTTAAATATGTGTTATTTAGATGATAAATGATGTTTTAATGTAGAAAAAACAAACATACTTGTGTAAAAACTATTAACATCACTTAAAACAAAGAAAGTATATGAATATTATGAAACTACTGTCTAAAAGATTACTATTCATGTGAGATAGAAGGGGTTTAAAGTCAACTAATTGTTACGATTCTTCATGTATATATAGAAAAAATCGACACTCTGTAAAAAACAAAAAGTCCATCTACATTAATTTTTGAAGTGTTACTTGTCAGGGAAGTAGAAAAATCAAGTAGTTGCGCAGACGGTGGTTTACAAATATGGTAACTAAAGCAATTAAAGCTCATGTCTCTCCTTGTCGTCATTTCAGGCTTTACTATGCCATCATATAGTCTTATTACTAAAAGTTTGACTTATTAATTATAGTCTTGGCAAAAATTTGACTTGTTAAGTCCATAAACGAAATACGTAACTTTGTTATCATTTTCTTTTAGGAATATAATCATGCACAAAAAAATCATATTGTTTGCTATGTCTCTGTTTCACTACTATAATGTAAATTTAGATAGACTCTGGTAAGTAAGTGGTAAATGATACTATTAAGGTCTTAAGGATATAAAGGAACATGAAAAGGATTGAAAGTACATTTATTGATTGCTTTTTGATCATGATTGTATATGATAACAATCATCAATATAGTTTATCATTAGTTTAAAAACCTTATCAAGAAGAGATATTTTGGCACAATGGTAATAAAAGATAGATATATGTGACTAACCTACTTGTGTGTGTGGGTGCTTGCTGCTTGAGCGTGCGAGTGCGACGTCTAGGATTTTGCAGCTTTACGGCTAAACTAATACTATGTGAACTATGTCTCTTATTTTTTAATTTCAACTAACCCATTAGATATGTTTGATATCGAAAATAGCTATACGATGAGTACTAAAATGACTAGCACCCAAAGTTTTATAATGATCCATGTGAATATATCAGTCAAATGTTACTATTGGTCGACATAGAATATTTTCCTAAGTTAAATATATTTCAGTTGTTTAGTGTTGTTATTCACTTGGCACTTAAATCGACAGATTAGATCAGACTCCAACTACCAATTACCCAAAAGGAGTGTTAACGCATATATTTTACTTTCGGTATCTTGTGGCAAGCATTATCTACGAGAATGTGGATCATGACACGTTTAGTAATATGGATCTCGACTCTTTCTTGTAAATGATATTTAATACATGTAATATGGAGATAAGAAACCCATACATAGAAGATTTTATAAGATTTTCTTACGTATCAAAGCAGATTTCAAGATTTGCACGCGGATCATATGTGCCGGTTGGTGGAACTTGTTACCTAGGATATTTATATACAATTGTAGACTTTTGAGTTTTATGGATGGTTGTTCGGTGTTCTGATGTTACCATCAATTTGCATTGATAGTATAAGTTCAAATCTTGAGTATTTACAGAACTCGTAACAACTTTTTTATAGCATAGATAAAAATGTGTAATCAAAATCTAGAATGAAATGTTGAGAAGGTGTCTCTAGCTATGAAAAAAATAACACTATATATGGACTATGTTTTGTTTAGGCAACTACGTACAAACAAAACAAAGTTCATATAAAGGTATTGGCACCCAATAACAAAAGTTGGGAGAGCAACCTTCAAGTAAATGACAAAACAATTTTGTTACAAGTGAACAAACCTGATTGTTTAAACATTTTGAAATATTCTTTTAGTGGACCACTGAATTATTAAATGGATTTTTGTTTTGGTTTAATTATTTTTGTAATCTAATTATTTTCTTTTGTATCACGCTTTTCTTTTTATATAGACATCTAATTCGTGGAATTGATCTATATATATCTCCTCATATCCGCATATGATCTAATAATAATTATTTATATGATTCTTTGAAGTATATACAATTTTAATTATTATCCGAATGGAGACAGCGTATTTGATTATGCAGGAGAAACGGTTTTAATATGCGGTACGATTTAACTGCGTTATTAAGAAAAAATAAATTTGTGGGACAAATGCAGTTTGCAATGATTTTGGACTGCTAAATAAATATTACTTATGTTTTTTAAAAGCGTTTCATGTCTATATATGTTGGTTGATTCTACAAATTTCAAAAACAAAATGTTTTTTTCTCAATAAAACTAACAAAAAAAAATGGATTGAATACTACATATGTGCGTTATTGCGGTGCGGAACAAAAGAACACCACGTTTTTGTCGTCACCATTCATTGCCTAAGGCTCATAGCGGTGCGGGCAAATGACTCATAGTCATCTCATAGCAATAACAACATGATCGAACTACAGTTTCATTATTTACTTTTGAATTTCTTACTAGTTTGGTCAGTAGACGACTATGGAGTAGTCGAGGTCTTTCAGAAAAAAAAATATATATATATATATATATATGTTTGCATATATAAGCTCTCTCTAATCATATATATATATATATATAAATGCATCAGCGCATAAGACCACCCACTATAAGTTGGAAGTGCATAAATTGGATGGTATAAAACGGACGTCGCTTATTTGTTCTTGAGCTTTTGGAATGCTTTCTCTATTTGCGCATTAACCGGCGCGATTTCTCAATTCCAATTACACTTCTCGTTGAACAAAAACATAAAACTAATCTTAAAATTATATTATAAAACACAGCCAAAACAAGACAAACCATGTACTTACTCACGCGGGTCGATCATGTAAGCAGTGGGATTGAGTGATAAAATTTCTCATATAAGTTTTTTTTTGTTGTTGTTGCAGATGTCTGAAGATTAATATGTTATATATATATTCTAAAAATATAATATAGTATATGATATATATCATACAGCTAGAGATGACAGTTTTTCATATAAACATGTCAGCATATCAGTTGAGATCAATTTCAATTAAACTAGTTTGACTTATTTTGTACTTTTATCTTTGACATCATTTTCTCCAAAAACAATTTCAATTGAGAAGAAGAATTGTCGGTAGAGTTGTTTTTTCAACAAAAAGAAATTAGTTGGTTACATAATATTTTCTAATCCTAACATGCATATGGTGTTTTCTTTCGAAAATGAAACACCAATTAAATTTTGAGTTTCTTATTACTTGTATATAAACAGATCAATAAACACACAAAAGGCTACCTACCTAAAGAACCACCGTGATATAAAAAATTAAAATGAATTTTATATAAAGGATTAAAATGTAGCTAACATATGTATGACGATAGGAAAATAATTAACAAAGACTTATGATTCCATTTGCAGGTAATTCTCACTAAATTGCATTTATCAGCTAATTCTTCATTCAAATTCGTAGTCCGTCAATTAAAATATTAAATACTTTCCGACAACTTCTTCGAAGTTCTAAACGTGGTTATGTTTTGGAGTTACCAACTGACCATGTTTAAACCAAAACAGAATTATAAAAATCTGACCATGTCTTGTTGTGAAGTCTAAATCATACATTTACAATCATGTATGTACGTATTTTGCAGTCTTCAGTAAAAATCAATTTTCATATTCAATCAATTATATATACAAATTTAATTGAACTAACATGATCAGTAGATGGTTATTGCATAGTATTGTTCACTATTTGGGTAAGAACACCACTTGGAGTCTTGGAGACATGTTCGTTTATATATATTACAAGTGTGATTATGTCAAAAGATGCAAGTGTGATCATATACATAAGTGTGACTGAAATAAGTATATATGGTCCTGGTCCACATATGTCATTGCATAATTAATCTTTAGACAATGTCGTTGATGTCACTTTGTTCCTTTTAAGCTAAATTGGCCACATATATTATCAATCACTACTTATCTAGTTACTGTTTGTTTAGGTGATCCTTACACCCAAAAATATAATGCATGTTCCCAAAGGAGTACAACTGATAAGTGTTTATAAATCCATCTAATGCATATTATGGATTAAGAAAATTATTCATAATCATGGAAACTTAATAGAATATTTGTTTATAGACACACTAACACTTTATAGTGGAACAAGTCTATCTAGCCAAACTATCTCAATCACCAAATTAGATCAATTCCACCTAAACTATAACTTTTTTTGGTGAGGTATAGTCGTACAGAGATTCAATCGTTGTAAATTAAAACAAAACATATTTGAAAGTTGATTTTTTTTTTTGTCAAGTTTTATTGAATATAAAAATCGATTTTCTTTGAATCATTATAATTTAAATAATCTATTAGTAAAACTATTCGAGTCACTAGTCCCTTTAGGAACTACAAAAGTATAACCAAAATCTACAGGATGTAAACATAGAGGATTATGGAGAATCTCTTTAAAGTGAAAGGAAGTTGGAAAATTTACTTAGAAAAATATGCTCGTTTATAGGTTGGATTTGTTGACTTCTTAAGTGGCTTTGCATTAATTCAGAATAATGGCCAGGCTTAATTAGGTTCTGGTTGTCTCAATTATAAAATTACATTATTAGTGTACATCTTTTAATACATTAACAACATGATACTGGATTATGAAACCAAGAAAACTACTCTTTCGAAGATGTATGAACCATTTCATAAAAAATAGGAAAAAAACACAAAGATGTATGAACCAAATCTGTGAAAAGTAAATATCTAATTTGAAGGTCAAATGGGGAGAATATGATAAATTACAATATTTTTGGTACAAAAATAAAATTGAAGAAAAATATATTTGACATTTGAGCCACAATTACTGGAGATGGTGGTGTCAGTATCTTTGAAATTATGAAGAAATGTGTCCCTATAAAGTTTAAACCCACAAATTATGACCTACTTTCAAACAAAATTTATATCATTCTCCATAAACTTGGGGTCATATTTAACTAATAATGAAAACATCTTTTACATTATCAGGTTCCATTTCATATTCTTTTAAATTCTGTCAATCACAAATGAATTCTTGGTTAGATATGCATAAATCGAATGCTAATTAACGATATGACTCAAAAAAAAAAAAAAAGCTTTATGGAATGATTTATTAAAAGGATAAATTCCAATTCCATAAGGCTATAAAGTTAAAAATTAAACAATCAAATTAATAGCTAGCCAAATGATTCCAAAATGGTAAAGAAATACTAATTAACAACACTAAACAAAAGAGTCAAAAGTGCATGACGTAAATATTACATCAACTTTACGTATAAACCCATTCCATATCCCTTATTTAAACCCCAACACATACATATGAAACTACTCAACAACAAACTTCAAAACCTCATAAACACACACAAAATGGCGTTTGCGTTTCTCGTAACGCTACTATTACTATCACTTTCTTACGTCCCATTGTCTTTTTCCACGGTCCAACAAGACTTCGTGATGTGTCTCGTCGACAACTCCAACGCTTCGTTTCCAATGGACTCGTCGTTCTTCACACACGACCTAAACGCCTCTTCTTTCAAAGCAGCTTTAGAGACTTCTGCTCAGAACCTCCGTTACTTGATGCCTTCGCAACCCAAGCCGGAGTTCATTTTCGAGCCGCTTTACGAAACGCACGTTCAAGCCGCCGTCGTTTGTGCCAAGAAGCTGAAGCTTCACTTGCGGTTAAGAAGCGGTGGTCATGACTACGAAGGCCTCTCGTACGTCTCGGAGATGGAAACGGCGTTTGTGATCGTTGATTTGTCGAAGCTTAGACAGATCAGTGTTGATTTGGAAAGTAATAGCGCGTGGGTTCACGCTGGTGCTTCTATTGGAGAGGTTTATTACAGGTACATACATACTAATTATACGCTAATTAAAAATCATATGTTATAATCTATATATATATATATATATATATATATATATATATATATAATTATTCATTGTTGTATTTATTTATTTAAAGATATATGGAGAGAAAAAAACCTCGTAAGTCTTCAGAAAAAAAGTTTAAAGTTTAAACAAATATTAATGTTACGCTGATTAAGAATCATAGGTTATAATCTTTTTATTTTTCTATATAAAGGTATTCATTGTTTTATATTATCTATATTTAAACCAAACTTTAAAACTGAACTTATTTACTTTATAAAAAGTACACAATATGATGGTTAAGCTGTGGTTATGATCCGTTTATTATTCATGGTTTTAAAGGATTCAAGAGAAAAGCAAAATCCACGGTTTCCCGGCGGGTTTATGCACCAGCCTAGGCATCGGCGGCCATATAATCGGCGGAGCCTATGGTTCGATGATGCGTAAGTATGGACTCGGAGCTGATAACGTTCTTGACGCTAGGATCGTTGACGCAGAAGGCAAAATCTTGAACCGTGCGGCGATGGGAGAGGACGTTTTCTGGGCGATTCGAGGCGGTGGAGGAGGAAGCTTCGGCGTTATTCTTGCCTGGAAAATAAAACTCGTTCCGGTGCCTGAGATCGTTACGGTGTTCACTGTCACGAGGATGCTTGAGCAAGACGGAACTAAGCTTTTGTACAAGTGGCAACAAGTAGCTGATAAGCTCGACGAAGATCTTTTTATCCGTGTGATTATTCAGCCGGCGAGCAAAACTCCGAAGAGCAAAGAGAGAACTATCTCAACTTCGTACCAAGGCCAGTTTCTTGGAGACGCTGATCGATTGTTGCAGGTAAAATTTAAAAATTGTGAATATGACGGGTCTATATTGCAATTTATGAAAGTTTGAATATGACTATAACAACAACGGTTTTTATTTGACAGGTGATGCAGAGGAGTTTCCCACAGCTTGGACTAACGAAGAAAGATTGTTTAGAGACAAGCTGGATCAAATCAGTAATGTACATTGCGGGTTTCCCAAGCACGGCGCCATCGGAAGCTCTACTCGATGGGAAATCGTTGTTCAAGAATTACTTCAAAGCCAAGTCAGACTATGTGGAAGAGCCAATTCCAGTAGAAGGGTTAGAAGGTTTATGGGAAAAGTTTCTAGAAGAGGATTCACCATTGACTATATGGAATCCTTATGGTGGAATGATGGCGAAAATCCCCGAGACAGAGACACCTTTCCCACATAGAAGTGGGACATTGTTCAAGATCCAATGGCTTACTTTGTGGCAAGATGGGAAAGCAAGCGAGGCGAAGCATATGGGGTGGATGAGGGAAATGTATAGCTACATGGAGCAGTATGTATCGAAAAGCCCGAGAGCCGCGTATGTGAACTATAGAGATCTTGATTTGGGGATGAATGGTAAAGGGAGTGATGCAAGAGAATGGGGGAGTAAGTACTTTAAGGGTAATTTTGAGAGGTTGGTGAAGATTAAAGCTACGTTTGATCCAGAGAATTTCTTCAGACATGAACAAAGTATTCCTACGGAAGTTGAGTGAATTTGGAGTTAGACAACAATAAGAGTGTGTGGTATGAGATTTGTCTTAGGAAAAAATTGTTACTTCTACTTGCTTTTTTGTGTCTTTTTTTCTTTCTTTAAACATGGTCAACACACTTGTATTTCAAAATCGTAATCCAATCTAATTCCTTATGGGTTCTTCATCCTACTTGGTGAATAGATGTAATGGTAAATTCACCTAAACCAAACCAAATCGAACACTGCCTAAAATTGATGAGGGGTAAAGTATAGGCTACAGGCCATAGAATGCAAAATTATTTTGAACAATCCAGCAAATTTCAAATTGAAACAGAGTTTGAAAGGACCATCAAAAGCTCAAACCAGAGGACAGACCTTCATGGAGACATATTGAAAGCACTACTCAAAAATTTTATTACCCTTTAACAAAGAGAATATGCATCAATGGGTTTGTGTGTTATGGCGCTGTGACTCAAACGCCAACTATGGGTTAAGTAGTAGTATGTTTTGATGTTAGACATGAGAGGCTAAGTTTTATCAACCTACCTTCAATGAATGGCATACATTGGGACTCTACTTCAACTTTGATAAACTACAAAAAGGTAACTTAGCTAATTAATATTTTCTTCTCGTGTGATACATTTCAATATTCCTTTGAATTATGGGTATTACAAAGATGCATGCCACGGAACATTAGTTGTTGATGAAGACATGTAGGCTGCTGAGATTTGGGTTGGAATCTTTAGGAAGCATTCCACTATCATTTCATGGCACCAACAAGATGGTCGAACTTATTCATGATCATGGTGAATATTTCCCAACACTGATTTTGTAATTTATTACTTGCTTTAAAAATACGTAAGTTTACAAATTATTAATTTGATAAAAAAAACTTTAACGTTCAAATGGTAATATTTTTTGAGTGTAATTGGTTTACGGAAACCCTTGAGGGATACTTGGGGTAGAAGGCATCCAAGAATCTGACTCTTCGAATGTCGGAGTGGAGGGTTCAGAATCAGAAGGAGCAGCCTGATCTACGAATGGAAAAGGCGGGAAATCGGGGAGTGAAGGCCAAACCGGAACCCGAAACTTAGGCTTCTTAAGATAAGGAAATGCTGGCGGGGGAGGGAGAGGCATGTCAGGCAGAGGCGGTGGAAGGACAGGCATATCAGGCAAAGGCGGTGGAATTAGGAGAGGCATATCAGGTGGAGGAGGAGGCGGCGACACTGCTTCTTGGAAAGATGGGAATTCAGGGAATCCGAGATCGTGGACTGGTGAATTACGACCCGTAGATGGATAATCATCGGCTCCAATCAGAGCTACTTTAGATGATGATCTCACTAGTCGAGAAGACAATGTCTCCTTGGAGTTTAGGAGTGTGAAGAAACTTAGAACGAAGACGTATCTAAGCAAAAGTGAAAGTGATTCCATTGTGTTAATGTTTAGCCTCTTTTGTTTTGTTTTGGTAATTCTATAGTTCGTGAAGATTCATCTTTATATAGGTTTAAATTAATTTGTTGGCGAGTTTGTGCAATCTTTGCTTATTATTTTGCATTGTGTTCCTACTTATCACCAACGTATAATCTAATAATTTTTATTCAAAGTCAAACGTCATGTCAACGAGGAGTTCTGTTCTGACCGATATATAAATATAGATCAACCTGAAAATTATTAGGTCAACGGCAAGAATGAAGTTCTTTCTAGCTCTTATGCACTATATTGTTTTGTTTTTATATATAACTTTTTTTGGATCAAAAAGATAATATTGTTAAATCAAACAATGTTCGTTATATGAAAAAAAAAATATATAGAGTAAACCATTTGTTTTCGTGACAAACAATTTGTAAGGTATAAAGTTTTGTGGATTTGATTGCTACCCTTGGTCCTAAGTGAGGAGAAAGCTTGAATCATATAAGCAAGCTACAATTTAGAGGAATTCGACCAAGTAAAACATATTAAGCTGATGTATCTGATGAAACAGAGCAAAAGTGGAGTAACTAACTTATGCTGTGTCTAATTTCACCAAAGTCATACTAGTGTTTTTAACCTTTTTGACCACCTTCATTTTCAGCATTTGTTTTTTACATTAATAGGAACCAGATATTCGTTATATTAATAAGGGTAAATAGCAAATTCTCAAATAAAAATAAAATATTCTAAAAAAAAAAATGTACGAAAAAGATGCAATATATTGTATTACAGGTCCATGATATTGAGGGATATAGGCTGAAAATGATCCTTGAACTTTCTAGGCATCTCACTCTTCATCGCTTCATCTCTATAATGTTAAGGGACACTCTGTAAAATGCACATTACTTGTTACACGTTTAGACAGCTCGTCGCCCTCCCGGCTATAAACTCTTGATCTTAACCAAGAGGTTTGTCCGAAAGATGTCCGTTTTCTCCATTGATTGGCTCTGTTTTCTTGTTGCTGTTGCCTAACATGTGTTTCTTGTTGGTTTTTATTTGTTCTCTCATAAGCTCAATATTTGTTAGGATATAGAGATTATCTACGATTCATGGTAAGAATAGCTTCTTATCCTCTGCACATGGTGAGACAATTACGAAGCCATCCAAAGCCCAATTACTTGTATCTCACGGAACCAAGATACCATCTATGGGAGGCTATTAATTCTCCTGTTATTGGGCTTGGTAGCCCTCGAGAAAGCCCTAACTGTGTAAATAGATAGCGAGAGAAACATTTGCGCAACCTGACACCTCCCCTTAATCTCATCAGAAGCAGATCCGACGAGATCATCCCCTGTCCTGATAATGGAGGATCGACCAGCAGACGCCGTGGTTGGTAATTCAAAACGAAGCGGGAGTCCTAAATACAATGAGTGTGTTAAGGCTCCGCGTCCGACTTTGGTTTTCGATCCAAAAAGAGGATCTCCACCATTGATGTTGCTGTCTCCAGAAGAGGGTGGTTGTCGTCTGTACAACCCAAAAGACGACAAGGTTTACGAGACGAAGAGTGACTTTTCAGGGTATCGATTCCTGGCAAGCTCGGGTAAGTGGTTTCTTGTGTTAGATGAATCTCGATCGGATCTCTATATCATAGATGTGTTTAGCGTGGAGAAGAAGATCCATCTTCCACCTCTAGAGTCAATCAAGGGTGGCCTCTTTAAGGTTGAGCGAGTAGGAGATAATGAATTCAAGGTTGTTTTGATTGATGATAATTCCTCGTTTGTTCACAATACTATATATCTTAGAGGTCTTTTGTGGGTAGACGACAAGAATGGAGACTATGTTGTTGTGTGGCAATTTCATCAAGGCCAGTTTCTAGGGTATTGCAAGAGAGGGGATTTACATTACCGCGATATTCCAGTAGTGGACCATGTTCAGAGGCAGTTCCGAGGCCTCAAAGATGTGGTGCTCAAAGGTTACTGTCTTTACTACCTGGCAGACCGTTGCCACGTTCGACACCTGGATTTGTCTGGACAAGATGGTTTCAAGGATGTGTCTGTGCTCCCTAGCTCTTTCCAATGTGGAAGCCATTAAGACGTACAGCTGATTACAGACCAATAGGAATTGAAAAGCTCATCACATATGGCGATAGAATTGTTGTTACAACATCAGGGGAGGTTTTGTTGGTCTTTACCCAGGCTTACGAGGTAATCTGTGAAAGGCCTAGGATCTTCCGTGTCTACAAGAGGAATCCTAAAGAGCAAGACACCACGCTTGTTGAGGTTGAATCTATAGGTGATGAGGCCCTGTTTTACGATTTGGGTATCACCGTGCCTGCTGACCATACCCTTGGTATTGAGCCTAACTCCATCTATTTCACCCGTAATGACCGCTTCGGTCTCAAGCCCCGTAAAAGTCCGTGCCTCGACATATGTGTGTACAACATTGCAACAAGGATTATCAAAGTCATTCCTAGTCTCGTCAGCTTAGAACTCAAGGATGCACAGTGGTTTCTCCCCTCTTGAATATTTGGTTGTTTTAAGAGTCTCTTGCCTTGTAATTAAATATAGAGAATATAATAGCCAAAAACTTTTCTGGTCATCTGATCAATTCTACTAAAAGTGTTGGTACCAACTATCAAGCCTAGATTAAGCACACAAGTGTTTATTTCAAACCAAACAGAAAATTAAATTATCACAAATCTGAATTCTCCTTCCTAACTTAAAATATTTGGTAGTCCTTAATAGAAAAAAAAAAGAAGAACATTGGCATCGATTTCATTACATTGGGGTCGACATGGAAACATTGGACCGAGCGGTTAATGTAAGCTGTGGTTAATGAAAATTACTTGTATCTGACGGAACCAAAATACCATCTATTGGAGGCTATAAAAATCCTGCAAAATGTATTTTTTATCGATCAAAGATTATTTTTGTATAATATAGAGTTATTTGTTACCAAAAGGTAGGAGATTATTGATGATTGTGATATCAATCAACATTGTTTTTTCATACACATATTGCCTCTAAAGAGTCTTAATTCGTATTTAATTGAGTTACAATTCTAAAAGTGTTTTTGGTTATCGTCATTCTATTGCCTAATCATTCACATTAAAGATAAATATGTACACAATTTTTATGATTCACCCAAATATTAAACTACACATTTGTTATTTTTCTTTTATATTTTGAAGTATTATATTGCAAGTCTATCACATTAAATTGCACATGTTTTCTTTTCAGTTTTTTTTTCTATATATAAAAAACATCCAAAGCAAAAACACATAATGAATTTTAAAAAATTCACATAAATTAATAAGCAACTATTGTTTAGTTATTTATAACTAAATAAATGCTAAACGGCTAAGTTAGACAACAATCGAATGCTCAAATCTAGATAAGTGTAAACTTAAACAAAACCGATTTATAACTTAGACTAAACTGGTTTATAAGTTAACCATACCATTTTATCTCATCCAGATAGTATATAAAGAACTCAGTTCATCTTCATGGTTATAAATCCCCTTTTTTTTATGTAGTGTCCATACATTAGAACATAGATGTTTGCAATGTACACATGTAGCTTATAGTTATTTTAGTAGTCAACAAACATTTCTAAACACGCATAACCTAACTTAATATGAAATTCACATAACTCGATTAGTATATGCCTTCCACAATTCTTTTGTTTATGATGCCATCAAAGTCAAAGTAGATGTTTTTTTTGTTTTTGGATTGTATTTTGGTTAGAGTTGTTGTATTACCATTCTATTAGTTTTTTTTTCTAGTGAACTATCAACAACATTACCAATGATTTTATTTCCTTAGATTTAATCCAAGTTGTTTTTATTTACATAAAATTGATAGAATATTTCTTACACCCAGTGAGATTTCAGTGAAAATATACTGCCTACATACAAGAATAACATGTTTTAGATTTTGAATTTAAAATGAGTAGTTTAGATGTTTATTCAATAGTTGCTAAGGCGATGAAATAAAGTCGTGATAGAGACATTTGTGTATCTATTGGACCATCCATCATATAGTTTTCGATCATCATCTCCAATCATTTTTATGGGTTCTTTATTATATTTGTCAAATTCATAAATATATAAGTAGAGATGGAGTCATATATATTTGTCAAATTCAGGCAAGTTGTGAATCTTATTGATGATTACATTAAAGATAAAGACAATTTTAAAATAAACATTGCTGAATACATAAGATTGCGTTGGTTGATGTACGTTTTGGCAACATGGATCGCAATAAAAGAAGCCCAAAATACCATTAATGAAAAGGAAAACTAAAAATTGTGCGGTCCTTATTGATAAAACTTGAATGATGGTGGTTTCAAATCTTCGATTACTTCACTACTATGCGTATGCGCAACCCTTGTACATTCATATTTTAAAAAATATATAAATCAATAATATTTTATATAATTTATATAGTCTCAGTCACTACTTTTTAAAATTTATAATCATTGCAATTAAAAGTGCATTACAAAAAGTGTAAATTTTTTTATGTAATAATGGAAAAAAACTTTATAATGTCAATTGTGTGTTCTAAGAATTTTGTTGATCATTCATTACCTCGATTGAAAATTTGCATGTGATGTCTGCCTAATATGAGAGAGTAATTATATAATTCTATTTAAATTTAAAAATGTAATTAGAATTATTTGGAAATCTTACACAATACTTAAATATTTATAATATATCTATAATTGAATTAAATTCTAATTTTGTGTGGACCTTATTTCTTTATCTCGAGAATGTATCGACTATTTGGCTAATCTTGATGTGAATGCTGATACTGCTTTTCTTAGGCTGTCTGGATGAGACTTTATCAAAGAATTCACTGAAAGGTTTCAAATCTCTACAACTTTTCAGTAGAAAGCAATTGCTCAAGGATTCGCACTTTTCACATTGGGAAGATGGCGTCTATTAAGTGCAATGATCCGAAGTTTAACTTACAAGAAATTGTTAGTAGTGTTGAAGAGGAATTTGGGCCACTAACTATAATTGTCATCACTAAGTCTTTAACATGTAAAAAGCCACTATGTAAATTTAGCAATTTGAATAATAGTTTTTCAGTATTTTATGTTTTCCATTCAATTATCAAAACATTACGGATTCTAAAGCAATTAAAATTGTTTATTTTGGGATAGTGGATTTTTTTTTTTCTCGACGTAAATATTTCCATATTCGATAGTGAATGAGACATAATAGAAAAGTAAAATAATAAGAAGACATGATTAAATATAAGTACATATATATAATAATAATAATATATAAGAAATACTTTTATTTCTGTGTTAAAATATATATTTTTAATACTATAATTTCTTGATGGTGTTTTTTTTCTTTCTGTGAGCTACTTTTAATATATATTATTTCGTCATATTTTTCTTTTGCCAACATTTCTACCGCGTTCCTCTCTTTACCGTTCTTCAAGCCAACGCCACCGTAATCATCAAATAGGCTGATGGTGCCAAGTACTCTAAAACCGTAATGAAATAAATTTCCCGGTTTACAATGGTTCATCCACCATAGACTTTGACCATAACAGTAAAGTGAGTGTTTTGACTCTTTGACCGGAATCAATTTATATTTTCTCGGTTTATCAATTAGACCAAACCGGTCTAACTCATCCTTCTTCCACAATGATTTAACCAGGGAGGTATATAAAGAAGAAGTCAAGTTCTTCCTCATTTGTTAACAGAATCCCAACGAACTCAAAAAAGATTCTCTCTTTCTCTTACAACTTCTCCCGCCGTTTGAACTCTCCGATGGCCACTTCAAGCCATCTCCTTCTCCTCTTCCTCATCACCACCGTCACATCCCTCACCTCCGCCGCTTCTCCTCCGTATCTCACCTCCCAAGATCACCAACACGCCGACAGAATCATCGAAGCAATGATCGGAGCCGGAGATTTCCGTGACTGGGCCGCAGATTTCCTCTCCTCCGTCGACGATCAGTTAGGTATCCCTCTCTCCGCCACCATTTTCATCCCAAGCGATTTCGACTCCGCCGACGTCTCCTCCTCCTCCACCGAAGACAATGCTAATAACCCACTTCGTCTCTCCGTCGCTTACCACATAGTACCTCAACGTCTCTCTTTCAGTGATCTTCGACTCTTGAAACCACTCTCTCGTCTCCCGACGCTTCTCCCCGGAAACACGATCTTCGTCACTAACAACTCTGTTTCCGGTTACACCCTCGACGGCGTTCTTGTCTCTGAACCGGATCTTTTCATCTCTTCTTCTATTGCTATCCACGGTGTTGCTTCCACGCTTGATTTCTCGCGTTACGGCGATTTTGGTGACGGTGATGATACTGCTTTTGCTGATAGTCTCCGTCCTCGGCGTTCTCGTCGCCGCCGTCGTCGTCGTCGTGGTGGTTCAAGTGGTTCTGGTGGTAACGGTGGCTTTTTTGGTAACGACGAAGATAGGGATACCAATCAAACCTGTGCTTCTTTGTTCAGTGCACATTACTCAACTGGCTCGTTCTTGGTTTCATTGGCGGCTCTGACTCTGTTCTGATTCTATATTCCGGCGATATTTTCCGGCGTATTAGCCGTCAAGATTCAACTAAGAGCGGGAAAAGTATATAACTTTTTGTTCTTTTCAAGATTTTAAAGACTCAAGTTTAAATCTTTTTAAGATTTTGTGAAATTTTCTGTACATAATGTAAAGATTTTCACTTTGAGATATAAGAAGAAATTTTGTATTATTATGAGTTTCGCATTAGCGAAAGAATCGAACTTTCTATAGTTTACACTTCTAACTCTAAGGTTAGGTTATTTGTTCAAGATCAAAAGAACAAAAGATTATGAATAAATGCTCCCAAAACAAAAATATAATCAGAAATAAATTTATTCTATCTATGTTGTTTGGTTGTTGTTGTCTTGGAGTTGGTACTGTCTTGTTCTCTTCTTGAGTTTATTTTCTACATCAAATCTACTCCGAAAAGTTTTCCTTTGGTTAAACTCACGGAACAGTTTGATGATATGAAGTGATCTTTTGAATCTGATGAGGCTTGGTTCTTGTGGTTCCAGTACTCAACGAGTCGATGGTTTGGGTCAAGAGCTTCAATGGCCTGTAGAGAAGAATGATTGAAGTGTAAAGAGTTAAGATCATAGATAGGTTTTAAGTTCATGAACAAAACTTGGATTTAGAATTTTTTTTAACCTGAACTATAGAGGGAGAGAGGAAACCAAACATTTGAAGCCCATTGATACCCTCCAATTGCGGTAATCTAGGAAGACCAAGACTTGTGCATGTATCTTTGACTCTCTGAAACACCATTTCCCAGCATTGTTGGGCTGAAACATTGAAGAAGCTCTCGTCTGGAGATTCTTCCAGAGTAACCTGAGCAAGCAAGAAAAGTATGGTGTTAGCATATTACTTTTCAAGATTCAGTTTTATCAAATATAAAATGTTGTTGTGGGAAAAGGCTTTACTCTGAACAATGGTCCCATGAGTCCTGCATCCAACACCTCGGAGATGTAAGTGCTCATTCTTGTTGGATCAAGCACGTTGTAGAACTTAACACGACTCCTGAATCCTGTAAAAATAGTAGAAACCGTAAAACCTCAACAACTTTTGAGCAAATTTATAGGAAAGCGACATTAACAAAAGGGTTCTTCGAAGATTATACCTTTTGGGAATATAGCATGCTTATTGCACCAAAGCTTTCCAAAAATCAAGACCCCGAGGTTTATAGGCTCGACCAATACACCAAGGTTCTCTGAGGAAGTTAACTCGCCACCACTGGTACTGGCTTCTTCTTTAAGGTCTTCTTGACAATCCAACTCTAAGTCAATGTTCAGATCAAATGAACCTTCCTTTAGCTTCTTCTCCTGGATTATAACTGAACTAGTCTTTGTCTGATCTTCATCACTGTGTCCAATGCCTAAGACCTTGGAAGCCCATATCTTTAAATCATCTGATTCCCCTTCCAATGCTCTGACCAACGAGCTTAACTCATCCATTGTGTACCGGACAAGGATGAATCCATCTTTCTCATCGCATGAACAAAGATCATCTGCGTGTTTAAGGCACGCGTATTCTTCAGGAGAGCACTTGCAGCCAGAAGCTGCGAGATGCAGATCATAGAAGCATGAGAAGCATTCCCTTTCACAGCTTGAATCAAAGTCCTTCTCCATCTTCATCAAGCTTGAAGTATCCCTACCAAGAGCTGCAATTCTTTCTTCTTCCATCTGTAACCGAGCCTGTCAACATTTTCAAAACAAATGAACCAAGTAAGCATTAGAAAGTAGAAACCATATTCAGTGTCATGACACAAGTAGTGATCCTTTTCATTACCTGGATCGCGTTGGTAAGTGTTCCGTTCTTCCCACAGAAACTCTTCCATCTCAAGTTCGTTGTATTTTCCTTTTCCACAGAAGTTGAGAGTTCCCAAAGAGCCTTAACGGCTTCATAAGCTGCTCCAAGAAGAAGTTTGTCGTGGGACAGAGAAGTCTTTCTTGTCTCTTTACTGTATAGTTCCACAGCGTTCTGTCCATGAGCCAACCAGTCAACAGGAGCCACATTAACCGCTTCTGCGCAGTTGAAACCGCAGTTGAACCCAGCATGATACGCCCTCGGGAATGTCAGTACATACTCCCCTGCATTCTGAACCACCCGGTAAACTTGGACTCCTTCATCTTTCAGGATTGAAGGTGAAAACTGAGTAACCTGAATCCAATAAAAAAGAAGAGTTAGCATCTAAACATGGTGGAGTCTAAACAGGAAAAAAAAGAATAACATCTAGTAGTTGTGTTTCTTCCTAACCAGGCCATGAAGTAGATCAGGTTGTTCATCAAACAAGTCAGGTAGATGTTTTCTCATCGCCTTCTCTAGAGCGGTTGCATTGCTTCCTGGAACACCATACCATACTTTTGGCTCCCCAAAGTGATGATAGTTCAGTGAATATAAATGATGGTCCTCCACATGCTGTTTCAAGACAGAGAAATATCAACCATCCGAACATTAGGAAAGAAACTTTTATAAACTAATCAAACAGTGAAAGTGCACTTACCCAACAAAATGATGAAAAACACATTCCCACATAAAGCCATGGAACTAAAACTCCGGAGATATCACAATCCTCAAAAGAGAGTACAGAGCCAGGGAGACGTGGTAAGTTATTCAAGTTCCAGCCAGAAACTGTGTACTGATCCATATCGCTACTGGCAAACTTTTCCGCTCTTTTATAAAACCCGCTTCCAAGTACCCCATTCTCCAAGTCAGCACCATAGTATACCTGCAACAAGGAGAAATATGAAATTATATATATGTTTTTTATATAGAAAGTCTATAACTATATATATGTTTTGTTGGTGAAGTGGTCTGTTTCTATACCTCTACTTCATCTGTTGGTTGCTCTACTATACGCCAGTATTCGCCTTCTATATCATCCACAGACGGTGTCCATCTTACTATCTCTCCACTAGAATCTTTCTTTTCGAAGTACGAGTCTTTAAAATGCAGAGCAAATTTCTCAAACTCATCAAGAGTGAAGTCTGAACCAGAATTGAAGCCAAATTTCTCCTCAGCCTCGGGAGATGAAGTTGATTCAGAGGGAGAAGAACCAGATCGTCTCCTAGAAGAACCCATTCTTGAGTTTCTTCTCCTTTTCCGCTTTCTGCTCTTCGGTTTCTTTTTCATCGGCTCCCGGTTCTGAAGAAGGTCCACGTTCTGAATCCGAGTGGGGAACTTTGTATGCTCCCATATACTCTTCTCCTTAAGCCGGCAAGAAGGAGTCCATGTCGATGGTGGGATGATTCGACAGATACCAAACGGTTCTGCTAGTGGACGTATCTTTTCGATATAAGCAAGTGTATCTTCAAACTCCTGAGATGATCCAAAAAACCAATGAACAAGAACTCAAAACATCATCACAAGAAACGAAAAAAAAATTAAAAAAATCTCAATCAAGCAATTAGTACCTCTAACGTTGGGGTAAACACAGGAGCATCATCGATCATCGGCCTCTGCGCTTCATCAGGTAACCATCTAGCAACAACCTTAAACATATACACACAAAAAAACACATTATGTAAGATCAAAGTTGTTTTCAAGATTTTGGATTGCATCAGAGATTACATCATATTACTCTCTCTTACCTTCCTATGACGTGGACTACTAGGTGGTTCCATGATTGTGTCCTTGTCCTTATCCTTGTCTGGAGGATGATTCTTCAAAGACATATCCTATATAAAAAAAAAAGAATCACATAAGTTTCTGAACATGAGTAAAGGTATGTGATCAGCGTCACAAGATCAAAACAAAACAACAAAAACTAATCTAGAATGCAACATTAACAAATCAGAAAAGACTAGGGGATCTCTAATGATCTTATGATTAGTTATCTTACCAAATCAAGTAAACAAACGAGATCCGTGAAAAAAGTAAATGTCTCTATACAAATCTAATGATGAATAACACCAAAAGCTAATTTACAATCTCTATACTGTTTTTTTCTGATTCAAGATTATGGATACAGACGTTATAATCTTCAGTGATTAACAAAAAAACCGATAATTATAAGTGATTAATACGATTAAAACATGGAAGAAACAAACCTCTTTGATCTCAGATTCTGATGGAGCAACGCTGAGATTGTCCATATCAATCCTCAAAAGCAAATTCTGTGAGCTTAAAGCTTTCTTCGATTGAGAGCCAACGAAACTGAGAAACACAAAAATAAAAAAGATAAGGAAACGATGTTTATCAGACAAAATTATATATATCCAAAGGCTTAAAAACAAAGAGAAGTTAAAAGAGAAGCCCTAACCCAAAATTCAATTCACAAAACAGAGAGGTAGGATCAATCAACAATACAAGAACATCAAAAATATTTATATTCAATCGCAGATAAAAAAAAAATTTGCAGATTTTTATTTTTATTTTTACCTATTAAACGAGGAAGCTTTCAAAGTTGTTTTGCTTCTTCTTTTCTTTTTTGGTTTTTGTTTCCCAATTAATGCTATTAGGAATTGAATTCGCAGTTAAAGTAGAAATACCCAAATCTGGGAAATTTTTAAGAAAAATAGATTTTAATTGACCTACTAACGAATAAGAAGGAACGTAACTCAGACCCGAAATAAAAAAACAAAACAAACCGAACTCAACCAGGAAAAGGAACATTACAATAAAATCCATTACAAAAAAATATAATATAATTTTTGTTAGTTAATTAACTAGTTACAAAATAATTAAAAAGGTTAAAAAGAAAAGGAAAGGTCGTAAAGAGATGGAGTATACCTCAAACGAACGGCTGAGATTTCATGAGAAGAAGAAGAAGAAGAAGTGTCTTTGAGATTTTCTCTGATCGCGAGAATCTTTTTTTTCTCTTTTTCTGTCAAAACATATTATATTTAATAATTATAAAACCCCCAAATAAATTAAAAATGGAATTGGTAAATACCAAATTGTAATTTTTTTATTTTTTTCATTAAAATTAGAGATAGAGACAGAGAAAGACAAGAAAATGATTCGAAGAAGTGTATAGTTTCTGGAAGTTGATAACCAACACAACATAGCACACTGTTTTTTTTTTGTTAAACGGATCTGTGTGTTTAAGTTAACATCATCGTACCGTACGATCTTATCTTGATGCTAAAATTATTATCTTACCCTCTAAGTTTTGTGGTTATTTACGGTTCTATGCCATCGCCGTTGAACAAACCGAACGTCGTCTTCGGGTTTTTGTTTTTTGTTTTCCTTTCTCTCCGCGTCGGGAAAGTAAAGAGTTTGACCGTTTCTTTCTTTAATTCCAAAACGCGTCGTTTTATATGAAATTTCACGTTTTAACCCCGTAATTTTAAATTTCTTATATGCTGGAACCATAACTTTGGAATTGATCAAAAAAGTACTATTAATAAGATTAATATCAAATGTAGTTCGAAACATAACAGAAATAAAAATTTCAAAGCAGGAAAGAAACCAAAACATCTTCTCAAGAGAGTTTGATCAACAACTGTAGAAAGGAAATAAAAGAAACAATAATGTGTTTTGACGAAAAATAAGAAACTAAATTGTGGATAACAAATAGAAAAATATGCAAATTGTTGCACTAGATCGATCAGAGACGAGGTTTCTTGCTTCCTGCAGCTTCTGTCTTGTCTTCTTCTTTTACTACTCTCTTGGTTGCAACATTCCTCACCTAAACAGAACAGCACAATATTTTCAACAAAATCACTTTAAAAAAAACACTCAAAATGGTTTGTATATAATTTTCTTGAATGAATCAGTGAGAAGTTTGAAGAGATGATTACAGCTTCAGCAACAGCCTTATCAGGGTATTCAATGACAGTGATCTCAGGCCTCGGCTGCAACAAGGGTCAAAAGCATCTCATTATTTATAAAGCAATATGCTATAGTAACATTTTAAGAGATATAAAGAGAGAGATAACATATTTACTCACAGTGAAAGAAGAACTCGCAGTTGATTCAGTTTCAGCATTTGCTACACGATTCCTTCGGCGGTAAACTCTAGGAGGAACAACCCGGTTAACTTGCTGATGACCAACCTGGTAAACCTGCTGAGGATCTTGGTTAACTTGAGGAGGAACAACCCGGTTAACTTGTGGAGGGCCGTGGTTAAGTTGACTAGGAACAAGCCGGTAAACACTAGGTTTATCCTTGTTAACTTCAACAGGTTCAATCCAGTAAGATTGCCGAGAATCTTGATTAGCTCGAGGAGGAACAATCACGTTAACTTGAGGACGAACAACCCCGTTAACTTGCAGAGGATCTTGGTTAGCTGGAGGAACACCATAAGCTCTTCCAAGTTGGTTAACTTCAGAAGAATCAATCAGGTTAACTTGAGGACGAAGAAACCGGTTAGCTGGTGGAGGTTCTTGGGTAGGTGGACGAACCCCATAAACTCTTCCAAGCTAAAACAAAAACTAAACATTAGTTATATAGAAAAACATGTTTGTAACAATAGAGATAGGAAACTAGGAGACATTACAGGTGTGACACTGATGTGTTTGCAGTCAGAACATTTCACAGTTTTGTCATGCCTTTGATGAATCACTTTTGCTTCACACCCGCCACATACAAGCATCACAAGATTGTCTAGAAGAAACATTTGTATGAAACAAAAATTAGATTAAACAAATCACATCCAAAGTTTTCAATTTTGGAACTAAAAAAAAATATATGTTTCTTGATTTTTTTCAAGAATATACGTACTTGGCACAGGACGCGAGATATTAGAAGATAGACATCTCGCTCTTCTTGCTGGGCCGTTTTTAAAGCATAAGTGAGCTTTGCATCTTTCACATGGAAACTTCTCTGCCCTCCAATTTCCTGTAGACATTAAGAATAGTTATATAGAAAAACATGTTTTGTAACAAAAGAGAAAGGAAAACAAAACAAATTGAATCTTATATACATACCGAGATGAGGTCTGAATGGAACGTGACATTTTGGACATTGGATAATTCTTCCTCTTGTATTAAGCTCAGCAAAAATGATTCTGTTTCCTAGTTTATACTCAATATTTCTTTTCAGATTAGCTCTGCGATGTTCCTGCATAGCTCTGAAAACATACAAACCAAAAGATTTAAAGATAGAGAAGACCTATAGGTTTTGAAACTATTGAGGAGAATATCAAAGGATTTTTTTTACCTTGCCGAGGGAAGAAGATGAGAAGAGGGTTTTGATATGAAAGAGCTAAAGAGTCTTTGTTGGTCTCTTAAGTAGCCACGAACAGTTACAAATCTATGTTCTTTTGCACCTTTTCATTTAAAAAAATAGTGTAAGTACATTCACTTGAATATATACATTTTAATCTATTTTTGATAATTTCCCTAATTTTTAAACAAGAATAAAGAGGATGAACAGACGAATCCGTGTAAGAGAAAATGTTATCGATACTAGACGGTTCGGGAAATTTATCGTCCAAAGATGATAGTCAAGAACAAAAATCAGACTAGACTATAATTGATTCTCAAGAAGGAAGATGATATATTTTGATTTTTTAGCGAATAAGGCTTTCATTCCGAAAGTATCGTGTATATTCACTTTTTTTTACCATTTACCGTTCAGATTATCAGGAATGAACATTCTTATTGATAATTGGTTTCGGCTCGGTTCTTTGATTTTTGTTGATTATATATATATTTTTAAAAGCCATATAAAAATTAGTATGGCATTTGATTGTGTACAGTTTGTTTTATGGTTTACCAGTCTTGCAAGAACTAAAAACCATTAATAAATTTTTTGCCTATATGCAATTCGCTTCAGTATGGTATAAGTTTCAATGCATACAACCAGAATATCAACAACAATTTAATAGTTAGTGCATACATTATTAAAAAAAATTATGACTAAACTTTCTTCGTATTCAGCAAATAATTTATGAATGCATAGTTCAACTTACTTAGATGTTACCTTTCAATTAATATGAATGCTAAAATCAAGAGTTTTGTTCTAAGCAATGATTGGGCTTGGGGAGGAGAATGCTGAAAATCAAAATACGACACAAAATCAGTTCTACTATAATGAGAAAAATATAATTTTATAGATACACGAGGGAAAAACAAAAAAGATACTGAGAATCAAAAAAAAAAAATACGACTTCACAAAAATGCTTAAACTTCAAATTAATAAAAGTTTGCCTATCAAGCGTGAACAAAAAGTATTCAGAATTTAATCAGAAAATATACACATACGTATTTTCTAAAAAGTTTAACTGTCATATACATTTAACTTTTAAACCTTTTCTAAAATGAATTTGATATAGTTTTCCATAAAGTTTTCGGTTTGATATATTATTTGTAATAATTTAACAAATTTGATGGTGATAAAAACAAAGTTTTCAATTTTGATATTATTTATAATAATTTCACAAACTTGACTGAGATGAAAAATGGTTATATTGCCTAGTATTTTATACTTCACGACGGAGTTACAAAAGTTACAAAAGAAGGACAATTTGGAAGTAGTTTTTTTTTTTTGCAGAATACTCAAATATGCTAACCAAACCTGAATCCAAAAATGTTTCTTAAAGTCTTGTTTAAAGTTTTATTTATCAAATGCGTCTTTCACATTCGGACCAAATCGAGATACAAAATGTTTCCAGCAATACATATGATCATATGAAATCCCTTTCGATGAGAAAAAAAAAACAAACCAGGGGAATCAACTGCCATTTTCAGACATGTTTAGAGTCTTTCCAGAACATAGTCTGTTAAAAGAGTCTAACAACCTGAACAAAAAGGCTTGGATCATATGTACACAGGGAAAAAAAAAAAATCCTAACATTATGAAAGAAGAAAGCAAACCAAAATCCAAACTAAATCGAAAAAAACAAAGCAATTCTAATAATGGAAGAAGAAAGTTGGGGAAGCTCAGGCAAATGCAGCTATCTAGTGTAGAGGCCATTGCAGTATCCGTTGTTATATCTTACATCAGCCAAGCCATTGGGAGATTTCTTGGAGATTCCATTGACGTAAACGTTTTTTGGACCGTTACTAATCAGATGTTGATGACCAGCGGCTTGATTCAGGACTGTGTCTAGCTCGCCACAAGACGCTGCAATGAGTCCTGCAATAAGAAGAAAGTGCAAAAGATTGTTTTAAAGACTTGAGTTGATTTCAGGTTACTCAAGAGAGAACAGAGAGAGGTAAAGTTTGGATCTTTCGGACTGGTTAAGGAAAGGGTTCGAACCTAAAAACAGAGGAGACGCTTTCCCGGGTCTGGATTTGAACTCGGGGTGGAATTGAGCACCGATAAAGAAAGGATGGTTCGGGAGTTCAATGATCTACAATTTCAGTACAAGATTAGTCAATGATCTGAATTTTCAGCAAATGGATTTGAGCTAGAGACAATGTTTAAAGATTAAAACAGACCTCCATGCGTTTGCCAGTTTCATCTTTTGCAGCGAAAGAGAGACCGGCCTTCTCAAGGCGTTCAACCATATCAGGATTCACCTGCAAGTGTTGTGTGTGTGTATTAATAAATCCATACCTTTTTCACATTAACTGGTGGATGTCCAAGTATTTGTATACAAATCCATACCTCATATCTATGTCGATGCCTCTCATCGACAAAATTTTTGTTCCCGTATCTGTAAAAACCAAGGTGGGAGAATCATGTTAAGTAATCTGTAGCATTCAATGTTGAGCCAACAGAGTAGTTATAGGTTCTTACAGTTTTGCGGATTTGCTGTCTTTGACATTGAAGAAGGATTTTCTTGATCCTAAGCGCATAGTGCCTCCCATATGAGTTCTCGAACCCTAAACCCACCGAGCATGAAACAAATTTAATATCAGGAAAAACAGTAAAGAAAGTACATTTAGAGTAAAGGGACGGAGAATCTAAGAACCTCGGGCATGAAAACGATGCATGGATGTTTGGTTTCGGGTTTAAATTCTGTGCTGTTTGCATCATGCAAGCAGAGAACTGATCTTGCAAACTCGATGACAGCAATCTGCATCCCGAGACAAATACCAAGGAAAGGGATTTTGTTTTCACGGGCATATTTTGCAGCAAGAATCTTCCCTTCCACTCCCCTATCACCAAAACCTCCAGGGACAAGAATTCCATCGACACCCTGACGAAGATACCAATAGAGATGAGCAAAAACACAAGGCTTCTCGATGATTAAATTGTAAAATGGCAAATCGTTCAAACCTTTAGCAACTTCCAAGCAGCTTTATACGCATCTGGATTCTGCTTAAAAGAAACAAAAGAACCAAAAAAAATCATGACTCTAGCTTAAATTTTGTTAAACGGTAGACATACATAAAAATAATTATGCAATATCAGTTTACAAACCTCTTTCTCAGTTTCTTTTTCAAGATCACAAGCTGGAACCCAATCAACTACGAGCTTTTTGCGACAAGCCACAGAAGCATGTAAGAGAGCCTAAACAAGTTATCCGAATGTGAGAACCGAAGCAAGGAAATCATTTAGTTATTCAGACACTATCACATGAGGGGTAGTGCTTAAGTTCTACCTTCAAGACAGAGAGATAAGCATCGGAGAGGCCTGTATATTTCCCCACAACAGCGATTCTCACCTGTAAAATGATAAGATGCTTTAAGACAGAGATGTTAAGGTTACAGTTTCTAAGGAGTAACTGAGAGCTGAGACCCACCGGCACATGTAACTTGTCACATAATTCAGCTCTGGAAGTCCATTCTCCTAGAGAAGGCTCTTTAAGAATACTGTTTCATAAACAATAAGAGATCAGTTCCAATTCATTTCTCTAGCAAATCAAACAAGCCACATATCAGGAAAAAGAAAGAAAGGCGCAATACATACCTAGCAAGATTGAGTACTTTTGAGATTGCCAGGTGAGCTTTTTGCTCCTGTTCAAGCAAAACAAGTGCATTGGGCATTGTCTTAGTGATTTATAATAACCAGCATAGTGACTTCAAAATAGTTTTAGTTGAGAAATTGTACCTTTAGCAACAAAGGAATATGCCAAATGTTGGGAATATCATAAAGTGTGAAGATATACTCAAGCTGAAATAAGAACAATTAGCTAGTAAATTAAAGAGATTTCAAGTAAAGAACAACAAGGGACAAACAGAACCATCTTATATCATCTTACCGGGACATGGCAGAATTGAGCTAGTTTTTCTTTCACATTATCTTCAAGTGCCTTAATGAAACAAAATGTTGAGATTTTTATATCAGAACAAGAATACAATACACCAAGACTGTAACTTTTTGATGAAACTAATTTAAAGCCAAGATGAAGATGCAAGCAAAGATACTAACCTTAGTGCTCCGACAAGCTAAGATATCTGGCGTCAAGCCCAAGCCTCGTAGCCCCCGGACACTATGCTGTGTTGGCTTAGTTTTCTGAAAGAAAATATTAAAGCAAATGAAGTAAATGTAGACATACATAATCAAATGTTGTCACATCATGTATGCTTCATTCAAGAAAATTTATATACCTGTTCACCAACAACATTAAGCACAGGCACGAGGCTGACATGGACCAGACAGAAATTCCCTGGGCCTGAACTCAACCACCAACCAAAATATGCAGTAGTTAATTTCATCATATCCAACAAATCCACTCAGCTTTTCTTTTCTTTTGGATTCAAATGGAATGAGGAAAATGATGCTTACCAACACGGTAAGAGAATTGGCCAAGTGCCTCAATAAAAGGCGCGGATTCAATATCACCTGCAAACATAAAAAAAATCTCTGTTTATACAGAAGAAGCAAAGCTAGGAAACAAAACAAAGATAAAAGCAATTTTGTAGTTTTTATGTGTAACCTATAGTTCCTCCTAATTCGATAACGCAAACATCAGCAGGATCCTCTTGTCCATCAACCGGAATAACCGCAACTCTCTCGATCCAATCTTGAATAGCATCAGTAACATGAGGAACAACCTAAATCATTACAACCAAAACACTTTATGAGTTACAAGAAACCAACACCAGAGCATGAAATGAGAAAGACAAAAGTAAGAAAATCTTATTTGTTACCTGAACAGTCTTTCCCAAATAATCTCCTTTCCTCTCTTTAGCAATAACATGCTGTGACACAGACAGAGAAAGGTATAAGAAGATTAAGTAGACCTAACTCATCAATCAACCTCCAATTAGTTGAGATCTAGATCTTACCTGGTAAATTTTCCCAGTAGTGATGTTATTGTCTCTGGTTAATTTGATATCTAAAAACCTCTCGTAGTTTCCAAGATCAAGATCCACCTTTTCCCAAAAAAAAAAATCACATCAGAAAAAAGATTCAAAAGTACTCAAAAGCTGAAGTCTTTTTTAAGTTTTTCAAAAAAGTCACAAAAAGAAAAGTCATATTTATTTACCTCACCACCATCGTCCAAGACAAACACTTCACCATGCTCAAATGGAGACATGGTTCCAGCATCGGTGTTTAGATAAGGATCTGGAAGATTGATTGCACCGTAAGCAAAACATCATTTGAAATGACTCAACCAGAGATAGAGAGCCAACAAAAGGGTATCAAGCAAGAAGTAAAAAAGTAGTAAATTACCGATTTTGATAGAAGTAACTCGAAGACCACAAGCTTTAAGAAGAACACCAATACTACTTGCTGTTACTCCTTTGCCTAATCCACTCACAACACCGCCTGTCACAAGCACGTACTTCATCTTCTTCTTCCTTTAAAGAACTTTCTATTGAGTAAAAATCAACTAGTCCTGCACAGTAAAATCACCAACCAAAAAGAGAAACCAAATCAGTCAACAAGTTATTCTCTTTCGTAGTCAACAATCAAAAAACAGAAGCAAGTGGTAACAGCAGAGTAGCATAAACCAGAAAATGAGAAAGGAGGAAGCTTTTGAAATGCTTAAAAGAGAAATTGGATTTTTTCTTCTCCTTCAAGATTTAACATATCCTTAATCATCGAAGCAGAACACAAAAAGATTATAAAAAACGAAACTTTATCTTTATATTGATTCGAAATCAGTATTCAAATAGAGCAAACAGCTGTTACATTTTCATCTGTATCAAACCCAGAACACAGAACAGAGAAGAGTCGTAACCACAGAGAGTGAAAGAGAGACCTGAGACTGAGAGTTACACCGGCGGTTGCGTATTCTCCGGCGGCTCTGAATTTTAAATAGAACAAAGGAACTGAGTTTTATGGGTTTGTGGGTTTTGATGTGTTTATCGGATAAGGATAAAGGGCGGCGAGAAAAGTGTGAAAACGATGGATCAGAGAGAGAGAGAGAATGAAAATAATGAAAGGAGAGTTTTTTTTGTTTAGGTTCACGCCATTGACGACGGAAGCCGTTTTATAAAGGAGGAGAAGACACAGTGGTAAGCAAATAGCAGCGAAGAGCGTCTCTCTCTCTCTCAAAAACCCCAATGTAAACCCTCCACCTATATATTTTTCATTATTTTATTTTCTATATTTGGATTGTTTCTGTATATTTGAGGATCCGACTCAATATCTTATTATTAACTTATTTTCTAAAATCATTATAGAGAAGTAAACAAAGTTATTCAAAATATCAGTAATGAATTAATTACTGGATAATTTATTTATTTCTACTATGATATGAGTCATATATATGACTAGAGTCATATTTACCAAATTATGCACCTATGTATGGGGTTTTTATTTATGACATTTTTTTTTATTTGTAACAATTTAAATCGATTTTATTAATATTTTTAACAATATTGTTTTATCTTTAGCTCTTTTACAATTATATTAAGTGTTGATAAATTACTCAAAATTGGTAATTTATAGGTGTATATGTGGATTCATGTTTCGATCATATTTAATTTTGGATTTATTAAAAAAAAGATATATTGTATTTGATTTAGTGAATCTGTAGTGCTCATTTAAAATGATAAATTTTTATCAACAAGAAAAAATATAGGATTAAATAATTAGGTTTGTGAGAAGTTGAATGAAAAGATATTTCATTAAACACATAATATGAGAAGATCATAAGACAAATAAGCCAATATTGAAATAAAATGAGATGTTGACATGGTGTTATTGTTCACTATTTTGTATTTTATACAGAAGTATTGTTCTCTATTTTTGTAATTTATCGAAAACATTAATTTATTTATGTCCATAAAATATGATATTCAAATTATTTTTATTTAATCCATGCCAATTCCCAGTTTACCCATGATATGATCCGATATATACTGTATTAACTATTAGGTCATCTTTGTATTCATGCATGTCCAAAACATATCGAAATCGTCTGGACAAAAGAAAATTGTAGCATCATACTTAAAAAAATGAATCATGAGAATGAAGGACACAAAGGATATTGTGGTTACATATCTATGAAAAAAAATATCGATATGTAAGTAATGTCTTTAAGAAACAATAATAAAGTTTTGTTCAATTATTTCAAGTACAGTCACGTATAGTTTCGAAGATTTACATGTAGTAGTAGTAGTAGCTCTATTTCGCCTATTGGGATGGTGAAACAAGAAAGGTTCTGTGGACATGAGTTATTGGCCTGTCTTTAGCACTGTGACCACGCATATGGACCACTATAACGGTATTAACTAATCATATTCAAGTATTGTTCTCCGACTAATCACTCATCTTATCTTCTTCTTTTTTTCAATTTTATTTACCAAGTCTCTAATAAATCACACGTAATACAAAACAATTTGATTAGATACAAAAATGTATCTTTCTTGGTTTATTTTAAAGTAAAGATGTTCAACCTGTATTTCGTAAATATAAGTTGTACATCTTCACTTTACATTGATTAAAAAAACCACAAAAAAAAAAACCAAAATATTTTTGTAAACCCCTTCATTGTGATCGTTTAGGTTCATCTTAATTTGTTTAATTTTCTTATGGTTATAATTTGGAATGTTACTTTTTACAGAACCAAGATCTTGTGATCTCGATCACATGCGTAAGAGATCTAGGCATTGGTCGTATTTGGACCCACCGGTTTGATCTATGTCCGCATAAACGTGGTAGCTTACAACGACTTGGTAAGTTCGCATTTTTTACGTTTTCCAGTTTGTCCCAATCCAGCAACTCCTTTATTAATTGTTTGTATTAACTAATTATTTGTATCCCAATTCAAATACTAGTACTAATTAGTATTCCAATCAAGAGATGATCAGATTGCAAAAATAATTGGGTCACTGGATCTTATAAACGCATGTTAGGACAATTTGACATTTAAATATCAGTTTCCGGAAGGGAATCTTAACTCATATTGGTTAGTCATTCATGACTATGATCATTTTGAATCGTATAATGACGTAGTTACCATGTTTTTACTCTACGGTATTTAATTGCTGTATTAAACAATTGAAAATACCAAATCCTAAAATCAATCCATCATCATTGAGCCCAACAATGTTATCTTCTATTCAAATAAATTTTTACGAAAAATAAAACAATGTTATCTTCTATTGCTTTACTATTTTTCTACTTTTTCACCTACATGAACAAAAATTATGGTATATGTAGCATTTTATGTTGAGTAATGAATGCGACATTTGTTGAGTTGCCAACCGATCATAGGAGTATATTTTATAAATCTAGAATTTACTAAGACATGTAAAAACCATATTATACAAAATGGTATTTTGTTTCTTTGAAATAGAACAAATACTCTCTATTCGTTACTTGTTTGTTTTAAGTTATCACTATAATATTTGAAGAATCTGTGTGTTTTATCCTTGTGGAAGTCAAAAAGTAAACAAACAAAAAAATACATGAGAAATGAGAAATAATTTGAAGAAGAAGAAAAAGTAAACAACAAAGAGAAGATAAAGAAAGAGTCAAAGGAGTAATCTTAAATATTTTAACTTCTAAGAAACCCACCAAACTTATAACTACCAACTAACATTCTCATACATGCATATGCACACTTTATGATCCTATCTTCTATTGTCCAATGAGTCTCTATTAACATGGACATTTTTTTATCCTTTCATTTTTATTTACCTTTTTGGTTAAATTCTATCTTTATTATATGAATGCAAACACTTGCACTATTCCTAGTAAATGATCAACAAAACATGCATGAAACATTAGTCTTTTTATTGCATATGGGCGTGGAACCAACTTTATTTCTATTTTGTTTCTAAGAGTTTCCACAAAGTTGCAATTAACTTGCATTTATAAGAGTGACCCCAAATTAGTCATTACACCTACTTAAGGTAGTACAGAATTAGCGAACACTTGTAATCACCACGTACGATCGATATCACAGAAGTTTTCTCGTCAAAATGTATAATTATTATTTGTTAGGGACATGACAATGCAACCCACGAGCACGAATGTGAGACCTTTTTGGAGTTGGATCGGTGGGTCTGTCCTTTACCAAACCAATCAGAGTGTCCCACAGTGTAATACAACGTGTCATATCTCTCTTTGTGGCCTGGTCAAATGTTGCATCTGCGTTTGTTTCAGAGTTTTTTTAAGATATGATCCTATTCCTACTTAGACAAGAGTGACAAAGTCCATGCTCTTTTTACAATTTTTATACTATTATTAAAACTAAACAATGGTTTTTAAAATTTCATTTCATTGGATCAGGTTTGTTGGATTACGTCACACCAAATTTGACCCGTAATCCATTTTCTTAAAAGTCATGGATAACGTTACATTGGAATATTTGGATAAAGGTTGATTTTATGGGACTGAGATCTTCACAAATCAGTACTTCTAATATTTTAAATTTCTATGTTGTTGGTAGATGGGAATTAAATATTCTGTGCGTATTATATATAGTTCATTTTCTTTTTTCTTACGATCATTTAACTAATTAATTAACCAAACCAAGTGCAATGCCATTCAACTCAATAGAGATTTCTTTCTATACGGCTTCTGTCTCCGAATTAAAAATTCTGAGTTGATTTTTGTGATCATAATATTGTTAAAAATGATCCCAAATATATATAAAAAATGTGAATCCAGTTTAATTTTAAATGAGATAATGTTTTCTATTGATTATATATATGCCCATGAAAAAATGAGTGTAGCTAATGACTAATTTGGATATCCAGTTTTATAATCAAATGGTTGATTCTGAGCTCGAGAAAGCTATAAAATTTTGGTTACAATAATAATAATGGTCTCAAACAATAAGCCAACTATAAAAAATTCTATCCACTTTGAAATTAGCACATGCGATTATGCATTATAAACGTAGAGTGAGATATATGTGACTGTATCATATGCCAAAACACCTTATAGTATAATATAAAATATTGTATAAAGGGCAACAAATGAGAAAACAAGAGTGACGCAGTAGTAGGGTTGTTTTTCTTTTTTTTTGCTTTTTTCTTAAAAGGGAGAGAGGTGACGTGGTAGTGACTAGAAGAGCCATGTCTAGTGTGGCGCCTAGTTAGCGTCGTGTCGGTACATCGTCAGCTCCACATGTCAACCTATTGCTGGTCAAACTTAATCAATCTTCATTACTTTTGTCTTAATGAATTTTCCTCCTAGTGTTTTTAATGCATATGCAAACCTTCTTTTTTCTTTGGGTCGCAATCAAATGTACCTTTTTCAATATATGAAATGTCAATGGTTAAAATTTTGAAAGTAGTTGAAGGCAGTTTTAAGAGAGTAAACCTAATAATATTACTCTTGTGTTTTTGTTAAAGCATTGCATAAAATTTGAAATTTGATGCAGTTTACTTTTAAGAGTTTTATTAGGTTGATGATCTCTCTTTGACAACATTCACAACATGATCCAATAAATTGAAATGATAGAAAGAAAACAAATCTGTGATATCAGTCTTTTTGATATTGTAACTAATTATAATGTTGTATTATTTTATCAGTAATAATTTTAATTAAAATTAGGTGTTAGTCAGTTGCAATGTTTCTATCATTTCAAATTTTAATTTAATTAAATTTGATGCTATCAGTTAGCATTTTAATATAATTTTAAGAATATAAAATTGAAATATAAGATTTTAAGGTCTACTTTTTATTATATTAAAATTCTCGTTAAAATTTTGATACTTTAAAATTACAATAACCTATATAATTATATAGATCGATCAAAATGACAACTGATAGCATCAAATTTAATTTATCCAGTAATAGGGTAAGTGAGAAAAGTTGCTTAACATTTTTAAATGTTATCTAAAGGGTGTATTTTCTTATAATTTAAATTATATCATATCATTATAATATGGGGACATGCATGCAATATCTATGTGAATATGTTTGTTGATAATATATACATATGATAGTTATAAGTTCTTTGGTCAATCAACACTCGCCATGTACTCAAAGGAACTCTTGAATAAGTATAGTCTTCCGCATTAAGATGTATTTTTCTTTGTATCGATCCATCAACTAATATAAACACCCAAGTAAGCACATATATGTCAAATCAAGCCATTTTGCATATATAACTAGTGTCGTAACACGACACCCACATCTTTGAAAGAAAGAGTATGAGAGACATAATTGTGCTAACCTATCCACGCACATACGTTGATGGGGTGTTGGAAAAAGCTAGTGCAAATGCACTCAACCTAGTTTACAGGGTTTATGGCAAACCAACGTGTGAACGAACACACCACATAATACAATTATCTAGTATCAACGTGTGAACACAGTCACACACCACATACAACAAGTATGCAAGTATCTGAGCTCGAACGAGATCATCCCTATTACAAGCGAGTTTTATCGAAATCCATTAACAATCTCTCTTTGAAATAATACTATATATACTTTGAGAAATAACACTTGATATATCTAATATGCTTTCCAATTATTTCTTGGAAGTTTTCTAACAAGCGCGTACGTAATAGAGTATTCGAAAAGAACATATATTCCCATGGGTTCTCCACTTCTCTTTCTGGAAGACCATATCGATTACTACTTAATGCATGTTCATATGTTTCCCAACGGATAATTAATACGTTGTGTTTGTAAAAATCACAAACATAATGCAAAAATATCTAAATTCAACATCACTATATATGTTTTGAGTATGCTCATATAATCTTAAAGTTTCGTTAAATAAAAATAACAGCTGAAATTTGACATTTACATTTTTAGATGAACTATATGAATTTAATATGTGATGTAATATTATTATAAGTAATAGAATCAATTACAATCATAAGAAATAAATTAATTGTATAATTAGATTCTTCACTATGTACATGACACGTAAGGGAATCAAACTCGTCACTTGCAACTTTTCATGTTTTACGTGTGAAAGTGATTTGCCTGAAGAACCAAGAAAGTCATTCCACAAAGTGACTACACTTTTAATTAGAGATAAATTCATTGAAACAGACCGTATTATATTATTTCATTTATTTATATATTTTCTTAGATGTACATTTGGTAGTGAACATTTCATATTATTTACCTACAATAAGGAGAAATATTAACAAAAAAAAAATATTGTAATTGTAATGAAATATTCTCAAGAAATAGTAACCTTAAACAATGAGTACCCAATATTAAACATCTATAACGTATAGAACGTGTTGCATACACTTCACGATCCAAACTCTTGATAATATATATAACTAACTATACAAGCTAGTATCATCCAAAGTCCAAAAAAAATAAAATATTGGGGATAGAAAACTCAATCAAATAAAAATTTAACAATCTAAAAATCTAGTACTTAAATTTTAACAGAAAAAAAATTATATAATGTTTGTGTGATGAAATTAACATGTGGTTTAGAAATAAAAATTCCTAGAAAAGGTTGAGAGAGAGATTAGAGAGGAACCAAAATGAATGTCGGAAGGAAGATAGAGGAAGTTGGTCTGTTGGTGTCGGCTACTAACGGTTGGGCCACGTCAGTTCCTTTTTGTTGACCAACTGACAGAGTGACAGTTGACCGTTCTTATTTTTACGGGTTTGTCCCCATTTTTTCTGTTTCTTTGCCGACAACTACCCTTTCTTTTCCTTTTTGTATCTTTTTTTTCTTTCTCTTAACTTCTCCAAAATATTTAGAATTCCTTCACACATTATATAAATAAATAAATAACTCTAATACAAGCTCTATACCAAGATTCAGAATCATAACATGAGTTATCAAAGTAAAAATATAATAAATATTATCATTTCCATATAATTTATAGTAAAGGAAATTTCTGATATAAGCTGAATTTGCTATAAAAATATGTAAATAGCAAATTCAAATTCGAACACTATCGATTAGAAAATGCAGTTATAAGATGGTTACGGTTTATTTAAAATAAGTTATACTCAAATAACTAATTATGGTGGTTGAGTGTTTATTTATTTATTGAGTTTCTATAGTTTTTTATATGTAATGTATTACTCTCTAGAATAATTAATTTATTTTGTTGAATGATATAACACATATATATATATTTTTATTTTATTTTGTATTTTTTGAAGATTTAAACTACCACTTATACCAATCATAACTATAATTTTTATACAACTTTTTCAAACTACTCTCTATCTTATTGATTATAGTTGTATTTTGTGTGTTTTTTCTAACAATGCTAATTATCATTTATTTGATTAAATGGGGGAATCAATTATAATTTACACCCATATTGGTTTTTTTTTTTTTTTGGATCAAACACCCATATTGGTTTTAAAATATAGTTTTTATATACTAATTATTGGGGTATTGCTTGAAAACGGTTTTTATATTTATAAAACGTACGTGGTCGCTGTTGTAAATTAAATTAATTAGACTTGAAGTAATGGTTTTGTAATTATATCAAATCGAGCCGTGTAAAATTCGCGTTGATGAGTCAATGCACCGTCACGTGAGATCTTTAAGTCTTAACCACTCACTGCGTTTTACAAGACGATCACCGAATCAAACAAATAGTTTGCGGTGAAAGTGAGATCACAATTACAAAAAGGGACCACAACACCCAAATACACCAAGTCTTCTTGATTTTTTTACTGTTTACCAAACAAGTTCCAAATTATTGTTGCGATTAGTGCATAATAATAACAAGTGATTGATATGATTAGTGCTGAACAAAATGGTATTTGTCAAACAAGATGAAACTGATAAATCATATCTTCGATGAAATCTTTCTTCTTTTTGTAAGCAGTTAATTAAAGGAGTATGATTATTTCAACTCTGGTTGATTAGAAATTTAGAACTCCAATAATATGTGAAGGTTCTTTTCGATAATGAGACAAAATATTGCCACACATACACAACATAATATACACTCTCAATACTATTTTCACCAATATATATATTATATACATATATTATATGTCATATTATATACATTAATACATAGAATGTCACTTTTAGTTCGTAGAATTATTTTCATTAAGATAAATTGTCTAAGGACATCACGCATGAGTCATGATTGCTACGTACATGAGAGAATTATTTTCATTTTGGTTCGACACGACTAATTTATCTTGGCGAACATGGATGTAACGTAATGTACGTAGTGCGGACCTGGATTAATAATAGAATCAGTTTCAGTTGAGATACAGATAAGGGGGATAAAATAATGTAATACATCAAAGTATTAATGTTGGCCTATTTGTATATATGTTTGCCATACAAATTAAGTTATGTTTAACTATCATATATAGTTTCTTTTTTAACTTGGGAATATAATATATCAAGAAAAAGAGAGTTGGTGTGAGTTTAGAAGATGGAGTAGCTATAGAGCATCCCGTGATGGGCAAACTAAAAATTCGGTGGTTTCTCCGACATGTAATGAGACAAAACAAAGGTTTGAAATTAAAGGCAGTCCATGTGATCAACCCGGATTCACGTTCATTATATACGAATATGAATCTATCTCTTTCACACATTTAGCACATGCATGTGATGATTATATGGTTTTACTTGGTTTTTTATTTACGTGTTACATTTTGTAACACAATTCTTAAAACAACTTAATCAACATATGTATATACAGTTGTGATTATGGTTTATAAGTGCGTGAAGTCAATTGAATTGAACTCATAAAGTGTAGATTTTATCCAATGGCTTTATGCGTATGTCCTACAAGATTCTTTCCATTAATATACACATACAACTGTACAAGTAACTTATAATATTAAATATACACGTAATTAAATATATAGTGTTCGTTCGATTCAGTGACGTAGAAAGAAAATATATAAAAAATGATGGGCCTTCGTAATTGTACGTACTCGACAACATGCGTGGCAATGACTCACCTTATCCATATTCGATAAATTACTTTCTTGTACTCTCCTTGTTTTAAACAACACTTTCTGGTACTATTTAACTAGATCCCTAGACTCGAGAGATGGTAATATTTGTAAACGACATTAATATGCATATTATAAATTTCGAACCGTTTATATAGTCTCACAACTTCGTAAGTGACAAGTTTTGCTTACTAAAACTGTACTGAAACAGTTATGTTGGAATCTAAGAAATTAATATCAATTTTGCATGAATGTTTCATACCAAACACAAAAACAATACAACTTACTCTAGTTTAATTAGTTGAATTTTGCCAGTGTCTCGTATCATAAAAGACTTCATGAAAATCTTTTTACTACTATACATAAGTAGTCTTACCTATCAATATAATGGAAACAAACAAAAAAAATACTGCAATATGGAAGTTTTGGTCTAGTGGTACTATGGACTAGGGAGTGGATTCTCTTAGGGTTCCCCTTTTGCCAAGACAAGTGCATGACCTATCTTGCTAACGTTACTCATTTTTTACTATGTTACATGTATATGTTATATGTTTATGCACATGATATCTAATGTAAATTTATGTCAATGCAGTAGGACCGTACGTGGTATGTATATGTGTGCGTATAGATACGTGAGCTAGTTTTGGTGTTTTAGGCTCCTTCATCTCTCACATCCGTCGGGCCACGATCAAGCTCATTTCAAAGCTAGAAAAAACGATCTTCTTTTTATATATAGATATGTAGCTTTCATATCTAACCTAAAATATACATATTTTTGTCGTCAAAAGAAAAATAATAGCTTCAAAGGAATATTTTCAAAACTCATGAGTTAATAACAACTAAAAATAACTTCGTATCAAACATTTAGTTTCCGTTACGTTAACTTACATGCATTTACAAACTATACTAGTCTATTTTGATATTTATCAAAAATAAACACTCCACATGCATATTTTATTTGTCTTTATCTCACTCTGGTCAATTTAAAATTTGAATATATATATATAGACATATAGCTCAAATATATTGTCTTTTTATCGATGAAAAAGCTAATGTATATGGTCTAATTAAAATCTTCGACAAAAAATCTCAATAGGGCCATTTTTTTATTTGAAATCTTAAACAAGTATCTTATCCAAATTACTATTTCTCAATTTTAAAAGCACATATAAACGGTCATTTTCCAAGTTAAACATTGCTCCACTATTTTTTTGTCGTTTATGTCCAATTAAATTATCATTTATCTGGAATCTAAAACTATATTTTAAAGCATATTCTAAAAAAATATCATTTAATTTATTACGGACTTAATAAATAAATGAAAAATTTGCCACATTACAATCAACATACCAGGTATATATAACCTACAGCCAAAAGAACAAAAAAAAATTTCTAGAAAACCCCTAATTTTGTCACTGCTAATACAAAACAAAACATACAGATAATATTATTTTTTTTGTTATGCGCAGACAGATAATATTTGTTAACATTCAATATTTTGTAATGTTGTAAAGCTCAAAACTATATATTAACGGAATGGGCTGGTCTTATATCGATTGGGCCTATGGGCCATTAGAAGTTAGAAACGACGTCGTTCGACGTGACTGAGTTAAATGAAAAATTAACTGAGTAAATTCCAAAAAAGTTATCGAAGAAACGTTCAAGTTGTGACAGAGAGAATCTCTCGCGGTCGTCTTTGTTTGTCTTCTCCGACGAGCTCTCTTTCTTCTCCGATTAGATCCCGTGAGAACGAACCCACAGACTCTAGGGTTTCAGATTGACTGTTTTTGGGTATTGCGTGAAAGTGATCGATGATACTGTTGCAATCGCATTCAAGGTTTCTTCTTCAGACGCTATTGACGCGAGCTCAGAAGTGAGTCATTTCGATTCTCAAATCTTATCTTCCTTGTAGTTTTAGTTTTAGCTAATCTGAAACCAGTTAGACCCATTTGTTTGGTTTTGGTCGATTTGATTTTGATTTGGTTAAGGAATCTGAAACATTTCTGAGAACTGGGTTTTTGTAGAATGGCAATAAAGTTGGATACTTTGTTAGTTTTCTCAGCTGTTTGATTTTGTGTGTGTTTGTTCAGTCTTGATAAAGCAGTGGAGCTAGATTATCAATGGATTGAATTCGATGATGTTCGTTACCATGTTCAGGTGAATTTTTATACCAACATTGTTTTGACCTCTGAGATCCATATGATTCTTGTTAAGTATTCTGATATATGAGTTTTGTTTGATTAGGTGACAATGAAGAATCCAAATCTTTTGTTGCTTTCTGTTTCGTTACCAAATCCACCACCTGAAGCAATGTCCTTTGATGGACTTCCTTTAGGAGCTATAGAAGCTATTAAAACCACTTATGGGACGGGTTTTCAAATACTTGATCCTCCAAGAGATGGTTTTAGTCTTACCCTGAAGCTCAATTTCTCTAAAGTTCGTCCGGATGAAGGTTGATAGCGAGTCTCTTTCTCTAATCGATAAAATGATTCTACGTAACTTGATGTGTTTTGCTTTTTGAAAGTCTGTTTCATTCTCTCATGGAATGTAACTTTGTTTTCGCAGAGTTATTAACGAAGCTAGCTTCCATTAGAGAAGTGGTGATGGGTGCGCCGTTGAAAATTATTTTCAAGCATTTAGCTTCAAGAACAGTTGCTCCTGAGCTGGATAGGCTTGTAGCAATTATGCATAGACCTAATGAAACATTTTTCCTCGTGCCTCAGGTATATTTACACTCTATAGAAGATTCATGTTTAACAATTGATGTAGTTTTCTATAAATAGTCAGAATATAGAGGGATAGATAACTTAAAGTATGTTTCACAGGCAGATAAAGTCACCGTGGCTTTTCCAATGAGATTTAAAGACTCTGTCGACACAGTTCTAGCGACTTCTTTCTTAAAGGTGACAAAATGATCGAAGTTAAAATGTTGAGACAGGTTTCGATTTCTGTATTTACTGAAAAAAATGGATCTTATAATATAGGAATTTGTAGAGGCTAGGCGTGCTGCTGCGCTTAATAGTGCACCTTCTTGTTCGTGGTCTCCAACCGCACCGCAGGAATTAGAGGGAGCTCCTAAAGAAACACTATCTGCTAATGCCGGTTTTGTAACTTTTGGTATGATCTCTCTAAAAAGTATTCTGTTTGATCTTTATTTTTATTGGTAGTACCAATCTGAAAGAAACTTACTCTGAGGTTATTGATATATCACAGTCATATTTCCTCGGCATGTGGAAGGTAAAAAGCTTGATCGTACTGTGTGGAATTTATCAACCTTTCATGCTTATGTTAGTTACCACGTCAAGGTTAATCTTTCTTTCATGCTCACTACTTCACTTAATACCAAAACTCAAGTCCCTCTCTGCGAATGAGAATTTGTAAAAATTGAGTTTTTTTTGTTTGTTGTCATATCATAGTTTTCAGAGGGATTTATGCACACCAGGATGCGGCGTCGTGTGGAATCAATGATTCAGGTAAAACACAAAACTCGATTTGTCTTGTTGTCCTATATCTTCAGTTGATTTAACGGTTGCATTATATTCTACTTGAACATGTTCTTTTAGTTAACAAAACCGTGTTGTCTCAGGCTCTGGATCAAGCTAAGCCATTGGAGAAAACAAGATCGATGAACAACAAATCATTTAAACGTCTAGTAAGTTGCGAAAACCATGTCCCGGGAAACAATGTTTGTTTATTTGTTTTGCATTGTTTTTGAGATTAGTTTCATCTTTTCTTCCTCACAGGGACTCAACGATGTCAATCACACCAACTCCAAGTAGTTCCGATTTCTCACAAAGGCAATTTTGTAAAATCTTGTGAGTAGCTGAGACATGTTTTTTTCTTCTTCTTATAATTGAATTCAGTCTCTGATAATTTATTCAGATTTGGATGTTTGTACAATTCTTTCAGATACTCTACACATCTAAATTTTTGAACAAATGTATAATGTTAACACTGTAAGAAGTTCACCTTTTGATATGAACTGTGTATGTCTTCTTAATTTTAACTTCGTGTGTTAACAAAAACTAAAGATTATCATGTCTTTGGTACGTTTCTACCAGATCAGCCGACAGGATTTACCAAAAATAAAAATTAAAAATACATAATTGGCTTCGCCCGGGTTCGAACCGGAGACCTTCAGTGTGTTAGACTGACGTGATAACCAGCTACACCACGAAACCTTTTTGCTCATTTATTGTTACTTTTCTTTATTTATTCTATTGTATTGTTTTTCTCCCCAACCAGGCAACAACCTTCATTTGCACGCATAACGCAAAACAATGGTATATTTATGTTGTCAACAAAACATTTATTATTTTCAGGAGCACAAAGAACAATGGTGTATAGTTTTGTTAATTGATGAAGACGCTGGATTTATAGCTATACAAATAACATGCATTAGCTACTTTTTTTTTTCTTTTGGCTTATATATTTACGTAAATACTAGAAACTCGCACCATATACCAATTTACATGTATGTTTAATTTTAGATAAATTGTTAAATATTTATAAACTTATGAATAAGCTAGCGATGAAATTGAAAAAGATTGGTATATTGTATTATTGCAATAATATGTATCGACTTTCGTTATAGCTAAATCAACCATTCCCATGTAATCAAAATAAATACAGTAGTGAAGTTTAATTGGAATTCTTATCTTGTTTTTTCTAAAGAAATTTGCTGGACCAAACACAATCCTGTTCATTTATTTTCGTTCAAATCGAGATTTTTAGGCTTGTAGTAGTTGTATTGTAGTTGTAGGTATTAGCTTACACAGTTCGACCTAAAAAATCTCATAGTTACTACCTTCACTTTTTGTTTGCTTATGTAGTTATGTATATTGTTCCAAAAACCAAACATTTTTAGGGTTATGGTACTTGTTGCATCAGTCGCTGTTTTGCTCTAGTCTTTGGAGAAGCTTGACTACTTCTTTTGTCTCTTAAATGACATATGGGTGGCTAGTGATTGACACAAAAAGATAAAAAAAAAGAAAAAAAATTACAACTTTTGTTTGTCATAGTGGTGAGGAAAAGTTTTCCGCTTATCAATCATCATGTGTTGGCAAATTTTTACTTGATAACGATGGTTTTTGTCTTCCAATAAAGAAGTTTTGTCTGATTATTTTTAGACATGATGAAGTGTGTATTTAACTAAGATCCATTTTAACACTAGACCAAATGTGGTTTCTACATCGATTTTAATGTGTACTTGTTACTTTATGTGTTGCAGATTGAGATATACGATAGATATATTCAGGATATACATATATAAAATTTTCAATAGTTAGCCTTAGCCAATATCATTCTGATTAGTTGATTGATTTGTAACAGATAGGTACGTGCAATATACAACTTTTAAATCTTAGATTTATGGGACGAAATTAGACTATTAGTAAAAGATATATTAAACACCACGCTGATCAAGGTGTATAAATCAATTAGATGCCAAAACCTAAAAGAATAAGAATGTAAATGTAACGTATGCTGCATGGCTTGCTTGGTACACGTGTAAGAATATGACATCTCCTTTTCTTAAGATTCTCAATATTTGCATGTGTTGTTAAATAGTTTACCAACGGCTTCCTAATTATTACTGTTTGACTAGAATAAGAAGGCTGATCTGTTGGCTTGTGGTGTACGTTTATTATCAATCAACAACAGTAGACAACATTTTGAGGGTAATAAGGTCATCCTCAACCCAAATATCTTAGGCTTAAGAATTACACATGAAAGTATTAAATGTACTCTCATGTGTAATTCTTAAGCCTAAGATACTTGCATTAACTATGCTCTAAGTGGACCATAAGTTGGAAAGTGGGGTAAGAGAGACCAAATACTTCTTCAATGTACGGAATGTGATTTATCTATTTCGAATGCATAATACATCAAATATATGTAAATATGTACTAGTGGCCTAAACAACTTTACTAATCAGTGTTTAGAAGTTTGGCTAGGAATTAAATATAGCAAACATCAAACTATATATATTCATAAAGAAGGAAGACCATCAGAATTAACGAGCTCTTAGATGGTTTTTAAGCTATGAAAAGCAAAAAAAAAAATCTCTTATATCATTATTAATGAGCTTTTAGGTGCATTTTTAAAAGTAAAGATGCATATAATACTTTGTAATTCACGTAACATATTTTCCGGTTGGAGTAAAAAAAATTAATTTTTTCTGGTTACAAAATTTAGAATATGATATACTTATAAAATTTTCTTGTTTTAATGATATTTTTGTTCTTCACCAACAGGATTCATAATGATTATATTCGTTCAAAACATCTCATGATCGTGAAATCTAATTTAAAAAATATATATATATACACCAGTAAAACGTACGATCTCTAAGTTTACTTATTTATTCAACTTAGGCCATGAATGTTTTTTGAAATCTTAAGTGGCTTTTAAATCATAAATTTCGGTTTCTGAATTTTACAAAAATCAAAATAAATGCAAAATATAATAAACTTATTAAAGTGAGATTTTAGATTTTTGTTAACAAACTCGTAAAATGTATTAGTTACTTGATTTCCTATATTTAAGAGAATCCACTTTTCTCAAAATCTTTAATAGTCATAAAATTGATTTTAAAAGTGAATTCTCTAAAATATAGGAAATCAAGTAACTAATATTTTTTGGTTGATATTTACTGGTTGCGAAAAATAAGAATCGTTAGTTAGATTTTTTGACTTTAATTTGAATTGAAACAAATACAATCTAAAATCTTAACATAGTAGAACATGTGACTGAGGATTTGCGTAGAAGCTCGGTGGGTGGTATAACAAGTACCAATGATACATTTGAAATTCTTGTACCTTGGTTTGCATTGTGCGTTTCTTTTTCATGGGATCAAATCTACAAAATTGACAATATCGGTTAGTGACGATAGCTAGTTGTAATAAAGTTGGTGATCTGGCATAGGATACATATATGACGGGTTGATAATTTTGCCGCTCGGATGATTTACTCACCTCTAAGAGGATGAATCAGTGGTTAAGCTTCCAAATGTATAGGGATGATGCTTACATTGATTCTTCAATAATATTATTTGTGGTATCTCGCACCGATTCTTCCTTCATAATTGCCGAGGATTAGTATGGCTTGATCCACTAATTCACCTCTTCTTCGCTCGTTTCCTTTTACGCTTCATTCGTCGTGGTACGATTTTCATATCTTTTTCATCGTCATTTCTAAGTCAATCCTCATTTTTTGTTTAACCCGTAATATAATTAAATTTAGATTAATGTGAAGATGTAGAAATCATTTGAAGGAGAATTAAGTTGAAGTGACTATATAAACGAAATGATTGAAAATGGAAAATTTAGAGTGGAAAATTATACTGATTATGTTATCTGATTATGTAAACTTTTCTTTGCAATACATTTTGTTTGTGAGATTATTTTCTTATCATAGTCAACTTTGTTTTTGTATATCTATATATAATAATTTTTAACTAATTTCAGAATTTTGTTTTATATATGATAATTTTTTAAACAAACTTTCAAGATTTGAGTAACAAAATAAAAAAATATACATATTTATCCGAGAGTCAGATTTGTAATTATCCAAGTATTAAGAGTTGTTTTGTAGTTATCCAATGATTAATTTTGTTTTTGTTTTTTGTAATCCCAAAAAAATGAAGCTAAATTTCTATTGAAAATATAATTAATTGGTGAAAAAAGAATTGTTTGGTAGAATAATAGGGGACATAGATCATAGTAATAAAATCTCATGTAACAAATTTTAGTACATCCTATTATTTAGCTAACTGATGGTATTTACTTTTTTTTTTTTTGAGAATTTGAGTTAATTTGTTATCCAATTTTTTTTTTGTCTTTTTGTAACTATACAATTAAACTAAATATATATTAAAAAGTAATAGATGAAAAATCATTAAAATCTCAACAACTTTAATCATATCTTATTATTTAAGTTTTGTTAATCTTTTTTTTTGTCGAGAAATGTTTTTTAAAAAACAAATGCCTTTATTTTAGTTGGTTTGGTCTAGAAATCATGCAAATATGCAGCTAATGTTGGTACCAACGTTTTCTAGATCTTGTTAACGTTAATGTCGATACCAAAAAATCTCAGTACTCTTTTTGTGAAACCATGGGTAAGATTGTTATAAATTAGATATGGGTAGCTTTTGTATTTTTTTTTCTAAAGAGTATACAATGGAAGTAGAAGAGAAAAAACATTTGGTTTCATTCATAATCAAGCGCTCTTAGCGAAACAGTCGGAAAAGACATTAATCGATCGAGGGATATAAGAAATAGTAACAAAGATTTTGAAAAACATCCTTAAAAAGTGTAAACCAACCAGCCATATCATCTAAGATTATTAGGATCTCCTGAAAGTCCGTCTCAAAGTGTACTAACACAAAAATATGTTGTAATACACACTTTCATTTCCCATATTATAGCTCCCAACTCGGCATGAAATACCATTGAGTTCAAGGTTTATACCTCATGCCAAAAGCTTGTTAGTGAGATTTTCTATCACAAATCCTATCACGTATGTTGGATCGCTTCCTCGTAGGACGCATCAACCTGGAACTTAACTTCATCTTTGTGGTCTTGTATTGATTCAATTGCTTAAGGCAACACTTCATCCGACTCTTCTTGGTCCTTTAAACCCTACACACTTTACTTTTTACTTCCGAAAGTGATAAAGGAGAGGGTATTTTGCGGCTGAATGTCTTTATTATTGAAGTTTTTTTTTTTCCCGCTTTCTATATGTACTAAAGTCGAGTTAATTGTTCGTTAGACCTTGCTTCGTTGCTCACTTGAATATGAAGTTCAAGTTTGAGAAGATAGACTCACTCGCGAAAAACTCCAAAAATTGAGTAAGTGATACAACCCAAACTCGTAGAGAAGGGGGGGACATTCAAACAACAGATGATTTATTCAATCAAATCTCCCATAAGCTTTGTATGTACCACATTGTCATTCCACTACACGACTCCATGTAGCAATAGACCCAGCCAAAGCTTGTAAAAGAAGCACTTTGTTTCCTTGGTTGATGAATTGACTTTTCAAACTTGATTTTTAAGCTTTGTTATACTCGATTCCAACATTTCATATGCGTGTGTTTGCTTGTGTTTCAATGGCATGTCCAGATTTAACCGTGTATTATATTTTTGTTTAGATCCAGATAAATTTGTTTATATGAAAAGAGTGATTCGGTTTCAAACTTGTGATTAATTAGAAGTCATCCTGCTCTATGATATCCTGGATTTTATTTTAATTTCCATTTTTTTGGGTCAAAATCGACAAGATAAATCACATATATATTTATATCTCGATATGCACCATTGTCCCTTGCCAGTCTTGCTGGTGGTGGGGATCTAAATTTCATTCCATACCTTCGTGCTAAAGCATGAGTGACGATGGTTAGTTGCAATAAAGTCAGTGCTTTGTGAGGATTAAATATATGAAGGGTAGAATTTGTTTATCGATCTAACGATTTACTCACCTCTGGAATGATGAATAGGTGGTTAAGCTCGATGTTGGATAAAGATCAAAAATTACTTTCATTTGTCGGTATCTCGCACCGATTATTTGCTCCTAATCGTTGGTGATTAGTCGATTGTTTGATTACAAATTGACTCTCTCCTTCGTTTCCCTTTTGCTTTCCTCCTTCATCCTTGTCCGTTTTTCAGTATACATATGATGTTTAATTTCATATTGTTCCTTTGTCATTCTTGAATCGATTTTCATATTGTTGTTTAACCCTTAATGTATTAAACATGCAAATATAAAAATAAAATAATTAGTATATAAGAAAAATAAGTCATGAATAAAACTAGTTTTAAGAAAACATTAAATTGATGTGAAAAAGTGAGAGAGAGAGAAAGTCAAACAATTAAATGAAAACATTTAATAGCACAATGTTCTGTACTACCAAAATTCTTTAGTTAGCTTATCTTTTTTTTTGTTTAAAATGTTGGTTTGCTTTTTCTAATTTGTATTTATTAAAGAGGTAGACAATATTGTATTAAGAAATTAACAAAATAAAAAAACAAATATACCCAAAATTCAAAAGTCAGGTTTGTAATTACCCAAGAGTTGATTTGTAGTTATCCAATGGTTAAAGTAAATGTTTTTTTGTTTTTTTTTTGTTACCCCAACAAATTAAAATAAATATATATTAAAATGATAATTAATAGGTGACAGAGATTTTTTGGTAGAATAAGAGATGACAGAAATTGTAAACAGTAAACACTCTTTTAACAACTTTAATCATAACTTATTATTTAAATTTCTGTTATATCTTTTATTTTTTTTTGAGAATTTGTTAAAAGAAAACAAATGCCTTATCTTACTTAATCTGTTCCAGAAATCTTGCGGACATGTAGCTATTTGTTATCAAAGATTCATGTTAGATATATGGTAAAAGAAACAAAATTATTTTTTACTCTTAAACTTTGGATCTTCGTAAGATTTAGAATCTTGTTTTCATTTTTCCAATTAAGGAGTTATAACTTTATTTATTTTTTAAAATTTGCACAGTGGGCATTTTAGTTTTCCTAGATCATCTGTGCCACAAATTTCTCTGCACTCTATTTCTGAAACCAGGGGGTCTACAAGGATATATGTTGATAAGATTGTTACCCACTTTTATATATATTTTTGTATGAGTATAATCGTATATAATGGAATTAGAAGAAGAAAAAATAATCATTTGTTTACTCTTCTAGACTACTTTTCCAACTAAATTTTTTTTTGTTCTAGTTAATGTTGATCCATTGCATATTTTATTCGTCTCCATGAATTTTATATATATTTGATAAGAAATTTATATAGTGAGGGAAATATTTTGATAACTTTTCTTTACTATCATTATATAGAATATCCTCTTCTCTAAAAGCATATCATAAAATGACATGCTAAAAAATCCTAACTAGAAGCTACGATAATCTCTTAATAATCCTAACCAAAAAATACGATAATCTCTAAATAATCCTCTTTAGACCTAACCATATTTTTAGCAACGGACTCAATGCATATGCAATGCATCAACATTAACTGAAAAAACGAATTTATTTGACTATGAATATCATTCTAGTCATTTTTTTTGGCATACTAGTATCTTGATTTCGATAAAAACCACAATACATAAACATTGAGTGGATTTGTTATTAAAAAAAATTAACAATGACTAGTTGTGTATGTGTATGTGTATGTGATACGTGTGTGTTGTTGTTGGAGGCTGAACCATCATCGCTTTTTCAACACTTCTTCTTCCTCATTTCTCTCTTCCATGCAAAAATCACAGTTTACAAATAAAACTAAATTGAAAACAAATTTTGAGATAATTAAGAAAACATTATCAAAACAAATTGAAAACAGTAGAGAGATTGCACAATGCTATGTTTAGCTTTCTTTTCAAAATCTTTTTGTACATCCCCTAATTTTTTTTGCACTTGTCTTACTTTTTTCCCAAAATCAGTTTGGTTCTTATAAAATCTATTTTTACATATATAGGACTAAATTTTTATACTATGTTTAGGATTTGAGTGACAAAAAGAAAAGACAAAGTTAGAAAATAATTTATATTTATTAAAGAGGCAGACAAGATTGTAATTACCACAAATCAATTAAACTGATTTGTAGTTTTCCAATGGTTAAAAACTTAAATTTTATTATTTTGTAACTTCAATAAAATAAATAAATATTTATTAAAAACTGAATTAATTGGTGACAGTGATTATAATAGTAAAATCTTTTCATAACTACTTTAATCACATCCTATTATTTAGCTTCTTTTAATGCTTTTATTTTTGTTTTATTTTTGAGAATTTAATCAAAGAATATTTTTATTTTAGTTAATCAGTTATAGAAATCATGCTGATATATAGCTGTTGTTACCAATGATTCATTTTATATATGCAGATATTAGTTTATTATTTGACTCTTAAACTTTTGAATATTCTTTGTTAGATTTTTTATTTTATTTTATTTACTCTTTATATTTTTTATTTGCATGATATACAGTTGCATCTAGTTCACCAAGATCATCGATGACACAAAATACCTGCACTCTATTTATGAAACTAGGGGTCTACAAGGATATATGATAAATATTGTTATAAATGGATACAACAAAATGTTACCAGCTTTTATATCTTTTATATGAGTATGACTCGAAATAATTAGAGTATAGTAGTATCTTCTGTAATAATTAGAGTATAATAGTATACAATGAGATAGAAGGAGAAAATAGAAACAAGAGAAAATAATCATTTGTTTCCTCTCATTTTTCTTGATAGGTGAAAATAAGAATCCAAATTTAAACTTAATCTAACTGTAATTGATCATTAGTATAACGACAAAGTAGTCAGTAGTGCATGTAATCTTAATATATTTTGTAACGGTTATTTTTTGCATTTATTATATTAATAATTCAGGAAAAATATTGTGATATTAATATTCTTGAAATATAACCATTTTTAAAAACTAACTAAAAACGTCGACAAATCTCGTGAAATTTAGGCCTAAACCTCATCATTAGCAGTAGTTTAAGAAAAGTTTTGTTATTAAACGACTCAAATACATCACAATATCGACAATAATTTATTAGACTATAAATATAAAACGAATATACTGAGAATGGTCAACATTAGTTAAGGATGGTTAATACTTGTTGAGTAACTAAGGTATATTTGAGTGTATATATTTATGCAACAACAACGCAACAGAAGCATTTAGTTGTACCAAGTTTAGATTTCTCTACATTTCAGTTCTTAGTTTGCTCTATATGTAATGACTTCTCATATTTTGATCAATACACAAAAATTCATCGATATAGTTTGTCTTTCTAGTAACAAAGCCTGAATTATTTTATTTTTCAATCTCTCTAAATTTCTTAAAGAAACAAATGACAACAAATCTAAACTCGACTAATGCTCCTGTGGCAACAAATGCCACTATGGAGGTGAGGAAAACAATTTCTCTGTATGATTTGACCTCGTCCGACTATTCCCGAGCGATGATTTCTCATCCTCTGTTGTAGGGAACCAACTATGACGAATGGGCGTGTGGCATGAAAACGGAAATGACATCTTGCAAGAAGGTTGGGTTCCTCGATGGAACCATTGTCCAAGCCACAAGAGCTCTTCTCGTGTCTTGAATCAAGATTACCATCGAACCAGTGTTACATTCCACCATCTCTCACAGAGATGTGGCGAAGGCTATTTGGGATTTTTTGAAGAAGAGATTTGATGTAATGAATAGCTCTCACATTCAACAGATCAAATATGAACAGGCGTGTTGCAAACAAAGGGGAATTGCAATAGAAGCTTCTTTTGGAAAACTGAATCAAATTTGGGACAGACTCGCTTTGTATCGTCCGATATGCACATGTCAATGTAGGCTATGTACGTGTGACCATGCAACAGCTCAAGATGTAGGCTGTGAAGAAGACAAAGTGCATCAGTTTTTGTGTGGTCTGGATTACCAGCTTCGAGTTGTACATTCGAGTCTGGTGGCCCGAGTTTCTGTGCAATCGTTGGAAGAGGCTAATAAAATTGAGAGTAGAAAAAAATCTTCGAGCAGTAAGAGAGGAGAAACATGAGGTGGTTTCCTTAGTCGTACACATGAAACCGCGATTTATACTTAATGGGAAGGAGAAGAACAAAGGCATGCTATGCAAATTGTGTAATTAATCACACGGGTCATGCGGGGGACAGACCAAAAGGGAGATCTTCACAAAGAAGAGGTCGTAGAGGGAAATGAAATGGACAAGTTACTTATGCTAATCAAGTGATTGTACCTACTGTTTCAAACTCAAGCAATGAAGAAGTGAATCATGTCATCATGGATCAAGACCGTGGCAAAGTGAACTTGAGTGATCAACAATGGCATCAAATAAGGAGCATTCTCAATGATGGAAAGAAAAACACCACCGACAAATCATTGGGTAAGTCTTCTCATTCCTCTTGGATTTTGGACACAAAGGCCTCTCATCATAGAAAACAATTTGAATTATCTTCAAATGTTAAAGAAATGTCACATGTAGTGATGATTATGGTTGATGGTAATGAACTAGTTTCTCGCAAGGAAGGAATGATCAAAACGTCTTGGTTCTGGTCTGGTTTTAAAGGCAGATTATTTTATGAAAGCTTTCAAGTCTGATTTGATTTCACAGGGTCAATTACTAATGAAAACAGTAGTGTGGTTCAGATGGCTGAGCTAATTTAAGCGAGCTAGCTCATTTTGACACCCCTACTTATAGGCCTTCGGAATACATTTGATCATGTTTTCGAGACCAAATAATAAAAATTAATTTAGTAAAATTATTATATAGTATTTGGATTACAGTACGAAAAACCGTTTGGAATTGATTATAAAAAGAAAAATAACAAACTAGGGTGGCTTAATTTGCGATTAATGTTTTTCACAAGACATAGTCGTTAACTTTTGTTAATGAAACGACACAACCCGTTTTCTCATTTTAATTCATCAATATTTACCTTGTAATTAATATCTAACCAATGAATTAAACCAACATGCAAACAACAACGGAAAACAAAAATCTAAACAGACTATTCAATAAATCCAATCAAATAATCAATACCCAATAATCATCCATCAATCAGTCAAGAACAATGACCAACAAGTCTAGCATACTTCTAACTAAAGCTTGAACTAGATAGGGAGTGACGCTTACTTTGATTCTACGGTTATGTTATTGGTAGTATATCACATGGATTCTTTCCTCAAAATTGTCGGCGGTTAGTCAATGGTTTGATCCACTAATCGACCTCTTTCTACATTTGATTCACTTTCATAGGACCGAATCGATAAACTCTTGGGTAATTGCAAACTCATTATCCGTTTTTCGTTTTCTGATTGTGTATTTTGTATCTATTTTGTCGTCATTTTAGCCGGATTAAAATAATGCAAATTAAATAAAAGCATTGAAATGAAAAATAGAGAGAGTTCATTAATATTGAAATTGAAAACAAGTAATAGCACAATGTTATGTGATTATGTAAACTTGCATTCCAATTTTTTTTTGTATTCACCCACATATTACACTTGTTAAGATATGTATTTTGTTCTTTTCATAGTCAACTTGTTTAATCTATATCTAAATATGATTATTGTAAACAAACTCAGAACTTTTTATATATAATAACTTTTTAAACAACCTTCAGGATTTGAGAAAAAAAAAAAGGAAAGAAAAAGTGTATTTATTAAAGAGCAGATTTGTAGTTACCCAAAAGTTAATTTGTAGTTATCCAAAGTAATTTTTTTTGTCTTTTTGTAAACCCAGAAAAATTAATTAAATATATATTGTAAAGATAATAGGTGACAGAGTTCAGTAAAATCTCAACAACTTTAATCATACCTTATTATTTAGATTTTTGTTAATTTTTTTTTAAAAAAAAATAATAAAACAAATAACTTTGTTTTAGTTTATCAGTTCTAGAAATCATGCGTACATGTAGATGTTGTTACCAACAAATCATGTTATATATGCTAGATATTTGGTAAAATTAGTTTTTTTTTCTTTTTTTCTTTTTACCCTTACACTTTTGATCTTCGTTAGATTTAGAATATTGTTTTCAACTTTCAAATTAAGGAGTTTTATTTTTATTTGGACGATACACAGTATGCATCTAGTTTTTCTAGATCATCGATGCCACTCTGCACTCTATTTCTGAAACTAGGGGTCTACAAGGATATATGTTGATAAGATTGTTATAAATGGATTCAATTAAATGTTACCAGCTTTTAAATTCTTTTGTATGAGTTTATGACATTATAGTATATGATGGGATTAGAAGAAGTCGAAAACAAACAAGAGAAAAACTAATAATTCGTTTACTCTTCTAAACTACTTTTTTTCCAACCAAATTTTTGTTTCCAGTCTCAGTAGGAAGATTTAATCCAAAGTTAAACTCAATGTAGCTGATATATTGTTTTAGACAAATACACACGTACGGTATCAACGAGGGAGTAGTGAGCTTAGTGAATGGAATCTTAATATATTTTGTAACAAATAGTGTAACGGTTATTTTTTGGATTTATATATCGTGTATCAATTCATGAAAATATCGTGATCATGAACATTTTGATTATTCTTGAAATACTTTTAAAAGCACATTATACGTACCCCCGATGTGCTAAAAAGCTAACTAAGAACTTCGCTAATCTCGTGGACTTTAGGCCTAAACCTCATTAACCGTATGATTTGGAAAATACTTTATTCGTCTATATATATAAAACGAATACATTGATGTATCTACACCAAATAACACATGTATATTACTGTATGTATGTACTTTAGTGTGTGTGTGTGTGTTATACGTGGAGAGTGAGACTGCAGACTGAACGTTATACACATTGAACCTATTTGTTTATTTCTTTGGTTAAAGTAACTGGCCAAATGTTTGTTTGCAAATACCATATGTTTTAATAGTATTGGTTAAAAAAATGTAGAGTATTTATTATAATTTATTTTGAATAAAAGTGGTGAAAGAAAAATAAAAGAGAAAAGAAATGATGTTGAACAAACTTATCAAACTCACTTTGATTTTCTTCTTTTTTTACCAACATAAAGATTTAGTCTTAACATTAATTAATACAAGATATATTGATAGATTTTAGATAAGAAATTTATATAATTGAAGGAAACATTTTGATATCTTTCCCTTTCTTTACTATCATTATATAGAATATCCCATTCTCTAAAAGCATACTCATAAGAATGACATACTGAAAAATCCTAACTAAAAACTACGATAATCTCTAAATAATCATCTTTAGACCTAACCATATTTTTAGTAACGGACTCAATGCATTGCATCAAACATTAATTGAAAAAAAATTGAGTTTTATTTATAAATATAGTAGAATCTTGATTTCGATAAAAACCACAATATATATACATTGACTGAGAGTGTGTTGTTGTTGTTGGAGATTGAACCTTTTTCAACACTTCTTCTTCTTCTTCTTCCTCCTCCTCATTTCTCTCTTCCATGCAAAAACACAGTTACAAATAAAATAAAAATTGAGATAATTAAGAAAAGATTCTCAAAACACAAAGAGACAAAGATGAGTGATGGTCGAGTCAACGCAGATCAACAACAACAACAAGACCTGGTTAAAGCACCGGTTAAGCGATCTCTCACTCTCCTTATCACCACATACGTTTGTCTCTTCGTCGGCTCCGTTGCCTCGAGCCTCCTTGCGAAATTCTACTTCGTCCACGGTGGCTCGAGCCGTTGGGTCTCGACGTGGGTTCAGTCCGCTGGATTCCCTCTCCTCCTCACTTTGATCTACTTGCCTCGCTACGTTTTCAAAACCACCACTCGCCGTCCTTTCACGCGCTTCACGCGCCGCCTTGTCATCTTCTCGGTGTTAATCGGGTTTGTTCTCGGTTTCAACAACTTCCTCTTCTCGTGGGGAACCTCGTACCTCCCTGTGTCCACGTCATCGCTTCTCCTCTCGACACAGCTTGTCTTCACTCTCATTTTGTCCGTGCTCATCGTGAAACAGAAGGTCACTTTCTCCAACCTTAACTGTGTTGTTCTCTTGACGTTAAGCTCTGTTTTGTTGGCTCTCGGTTCGAGTTCAGATAAACCGGCCGGTTTAACTAAATCTAAGTATTACATCGGGTTTGTATCCACGATCGGAGCCGGTTTACTCTTCGCTCTTTACCTCCCCGTGACGGAGAAGCTTTACCGCACCGTATACTGCTACGCGATGGTCATGGAGGTGCAGCTCGTGATGGAGTTCTCGGCGACGGTTTTCGCGACCATCGGCATGGCTTTCGACGGCGGGTTCAGCGAGATGGTCAAGGAAGCTAACCACGTTTTCACCAAAGGACCGACGGTTTACTGGACGGTTGCGATATTCGCCAACGTGGTGACGTGGCAGCTCTGTTTCGCAGCCACGTCAGGGATGGTTTACTTGACGTCAGGGATCACCGGAGGTATCTGCATGACGGCTTTGCTGGCTATGAATGTGATCGGAGGCGTGGTGGTTTACGGTGACGAGTTTGGTGGAGTGAAGATCGTGTCGACGGTGCTATGCATTTGGGGGTTCTCGAGTTACATCTACGGGATGTATATGAAGTCTAAGAACGGGGAGGAGACGGAGGGAGAATATACCGGCGTAAAGACGACGGAAGACGGCGGAGATATGGAGGTGGAAATGGGAAAAGTTAAAGATGACGTGGCGGCGGCGGATGATAGGGTTTGATGGTATCTGTGTGATTGAGACGTCCGTTATGATTATTATTATTATTAGGAAAGCCCAAAAAAAAGTAGTAGTAGTAGTAGTAGAAGTATCCTTTTTATGTTCTATCTTTTTCTCACCTTATTGTTTTTTCTTTTTCTTTTGGTTTTTGAGTAATGCATCTGCCTTTTTTTTATGTTTCTTGTTTTCTTATGTTTTTTTCCTTATTATCCTATCATGGACGAAACTAATTATGTGTACACTTTTAAAGTGTGGATTTTATCCGTTGTCGGTTTGATAATTTAATAAGTATGTGTATAATTCATTTTAGTATTATTTATGGCTTTTTATTTGTGTTGTATTTGATAGAGTAGTATGTTTTTCATTTGGAGGAATATAAAATTTTGTTACTATGAGATAAGAAGGATCTAAGATTCACTCATATAATTCAGTATTATTAGTTAGTAGTAGTAAGTCAATAAATTTAATAGGTTAGTAACAATCGGGTCAATAATCAAATAATTAATCACACCACTATACTGTACTTCTCATCAATTGCCAATTTCCCATTATGTCAAACATATTTTCTGTTCACTTTGTTGTGTAATTTTGCAATGTTATTTCTTCATATTTTTAAAACTTAAGTTGTTAAATATTAAAATATTTTAACCAATGTTTTTTTTTTGCTAAACCAAATGTTAAGTTTGGTACTAAAACTATATAGTTTAGAGAAAAAAATGCGAAGAATAAACTGATTTCGATCTAAACCCCGATATTTTATACACGTTATCTATTTTAATGGAACTTCATAACATTTTCTAACACATAACGATCTCTTCACGTTAAATTTATATCGGGAGAGTGACCAATTTTAGAACTTATTTTTTCAGCAAAAATCAGTTATATGTTCTCTGTTATGCATTTTGTTTGGTGTTCTGCGATAAGTAAGTTTCTTGATTTCAAAATCTATGTAGGCATTTATCTTGCTTAACATATATACAAATAAATACAAACATCTAAATAGGACAGTCTACAAATATCATATCAGTTTTACATGTAGAATAAATGTGCAAAAATAAGATGAATATTATAACTGATATATATCATACTGAACAACTTAAAATATAGCTGTTTTCCAATAACAATAAACCTGAAACACTTGATAACATTACAAAACAACAAAAAAGGAAAAAAAATTGTCGTTTATGGGACACAACATATACCAAAAGAAATACAAAGAAAGTGCTCACTATCTACAAGATTCCAATTAGAAAAAATATTAATGATGATCATCATGGTTAATTAGAGTGTTAATAAAATGAATGGGAAAACAAAAAGAAGAGACATGCTTAATGGTGATGATGCAGCTTGGCATTAACTCGGTGTTGTTTACGAACATTGTCTCCTTAATGCTCCTTTAGTTTTTGTATTTTTCTTTGAGCACTTTACAATGAAAAAGATTGTTTTCTTCTCTTATGGCTTCTGGCTCTTCACTCATATTCTAAAATCTAAACCCTGCCTTGTAAATTTCTTTAGAGCCCACAAAATCCAAATATTTTGTTGCTTTTGATTCAACCATAGATTATATCGTAATTGTGTATCCAATGTAGGGTAATGTATGTTTCCTTGACGTGTTTTTGAATACGACTACTCTACAAATGCAAACACATCATTAACTAATATTGATAGATTACATGATTACATGTATCATTTGTTAAGAATAAGTAAAAAAATGTTCGTAATGTATGTAAAATCTTATTTACGTTCGAAAAAGCATGTAAACTCGTCGATCTTTAAGTTGTATAAATAAAACTAGATGTTCATAAAGTATTGTAATATAGATTATGTATTTTGATCGATGGAATATTTTTCAAAAGAGCTGTGTATACAGTGAATGGGGGGTGTGAATAAAATAATGGAGGCATGATTAGCGAAAGTGCGTAGGTAATGACTAATGAATTACGCCATTAGGCAACTATAATAAAAACAAAAGTGTTAAAGATTGGTTAATTAACTTGAAATCTAAAAAAGTACAGGTTGATGATATAAAAGTGCCCTTTGCTTCGTTTTAGGTTTAGGAATGAATAAGAAAGGGATAAACTCCAAAGATTATAGAGATAATCATATATAGAGTTTAATAGAGAGGTTCACATTCACACGTCTATTATTATATACTAATGTACATCAATACTCTGACAGAGTTGGTACCTAAGCCTGTGCCTAAGAACCTAAATTAGATACAGAGACAGAGGCTATATATGGTCTCTGTTGCTTTTAAGAAAATAATGAAAATTAAAGATTATAATTCCAAGATTTGGGGTTTGGTTTGGTATCCATATTTACCAATTTTGTAGAGAGCATTATAATTTATAACACACAGTAAGGTATCAATTATATAATCTTTTAGGTATCACGTTTTACAATAATTAAACTCTAAGATATTGATTGGTAAACATTTTCAAACCGTAGAATCGTGGTTTCTTTGTAAACAAACAAAAAGTTATATTTAGAGAATAGTGTGGTGAAAATGATTAAAAGAGACAAAAATTAACTTAACTAAAAACTGCAAAGTGGCGAAAACAATAACGTCAAAACAAGCTTTAGTGATTCTTGTTCACGTATATATCATTTGAGTGATAAGCTTGGCGAGAAGTGAAACATTTATAAGTAATAAACTTAATTTGTAGAGATTCTAAGGAAAAAGGAATTGAATTATAGTATTATGTATGATGATAATATCTCAAATATGCTCGTACTATTTTTCTTGATTAGATCAATGAAGTGATCATAACTAACTACTTACTTTTGTTGACAAAACAAAAATAGATATGAAGTGATCACTAACTACTACGATTAGTCGTCCACTATATCTTGATAATCTCTTAACCTAATTAAAAGTTTAGGTATGTCATGTATAGATTCTTTTGCTGCATCTCATATCTAGAGATTGATGAGAATTGAGAAAGTCTAGACTCTAGACTACACAATTTTATACTTATACGAAGTGATCACTAACAATGATAAACTATCGTCCACAATATCTTGTCCCATAATCTCTTAACTCAATTAAAAGTTTATAATGATATGTATAGATGCTTTTGCTACATCTCCAAATCTAGTCCAATGAAGTTTTCTTTCTTGTTAAACAACTCTAGAAAGGGAATTCATACCACAAAACAAAAGAAGACTTCGGTATATATCCGTAATCACATTATAATACATGTATACAATTAACGTTTTCAGTGAACAAATTAGTTTTATAATTGACTCCAAAACACTATATAAGTCGTACAAAGTATAAAGTATCCGTAGGATCGTAGCCAATTATCTTCGAACCTCTAAAAGCAAAGTGTGCTGCCTTCTTTGTAGTTTACATCAAAGTTTTTAACTTATATTACTAAATTGGATATTTGTAATGTTTATCATTAACATAGAATAATAACACAAATAATTAGACCCACAATTATATATATATATATATATATATGATTCTAATGATGAAATGATTATGTGGAAGACATAAGAAGGTTTTTTCACTTTTCACCAACTAAACTCTTCACTAATCCCTCACCCCCACATAACATTGTCTAATATTTTATTATACTAAGGCATCAAAGTCCAACTTCTGATGTTTTCTTTCCCCTTTCATCATCTTCATTATATATGATTAAGATAAGATTATATTTGACTTAACTATTTACAATGAGCACAACCTTAAGTATTACTACTATGAATTTGGCTAGTATAAGTCGATTTGGTACTATATAGTAATTTGACTATAGAGAGAAGACGTAACAGTTATGAATCGCCTTCGTATTCAAATAATGGGCCTAAGCCATATCTTATTGGGTATAAATTTTGTTTCTTTTTCTTACACAACATTATCTTGAGATTTCAATTTGTCTTTCTTCTTCTTTTTCGTCTTCTCCAATTTCAGATTTGATGCTCTCAAATTTGTTAAGACTTAAAACACTACGGAATCAAAAAGCGGAAATTACAGCGATCAAAGGTATGTCAAGTTTTCAAGAACCCAACACTTCAGTTTACTTTTAAAACCAGTTCGATTTGAAACTAATCAAGTGATGATATGGATCTTGAAATCTATGCAATTAGGGTTGAATTGAATCCATGGCTGATGTACAGTTGAAGCAAAGAGGCTACATCTGGGCAATTGCAGCTGGACTCAATGCAGCTCTTGCCGCCATTTCAGCCAAGTTCTTCTCATCTCTTGTAAGAAGATGTTCTGTTTCTCCTTCAATATTATAGCTTTTGTTGAGTTTTGATTATAAAAATGAAAAAGTTTTGATCTTTGACAGGTGATTAAGTATGGATTAGTTGTAATCTGCAATGTGGTTATGTGGGCATGTTATGTAAACAGTTTAAGAGCTCTCTCATCTCTACAAGCTACTGTCACAAACTTTGCTGCTAATTTCCTCTCTTCCGGTTTAGCTGGCTTGTTTCTGTTTCAAGAATCGTTATCCTTCCGCGTAAGTTTTTGATCTTGAAAATGTGTGTTTTTGTGTTATGTTTTGTTGGTTTATATGCTTCTTGAAAGTTATGATCAAAATCTATTGACATTTGAAGATTGGAATGATGATACATATTTGGGTTTTATAAGTTAAATGAGTTTTGGCTGATATGTTCCAGTTTATTATTTATGCAGTGGTTTGCAGGAGCTTTGTCGATTACCATTGGAGTTCTAATCCTCAGTAAGTCGAGTGTCGATAAAAAGGTTAGCACGGATTAGTCAGGAATCGATCTGATAGCTTTTGTTTTGGAGAAGACTCCTTTTTGGTTGCTAGCAATTAGATATGTTAAGCTGTGCTGAGTTTTGAGTTTCAGAGAGGCTATCATATAAAGGGAACCATACTGTATTTAGCCAATATGCCAATTTGGTTTCCACTTGTATTGCAGCTAGAGTCTCTAAATATCTTCACATTTCAATTTTTGACAAACTAAGAAATGTTTTTAGCAGTGTGTATAATAGAATCAATTAAGTGAACTGTGTATGTTTATAGAAGAACTGTTTCCATAGATCAATCAAAAGGAAACATAGATGAACGGTATGTAGATCTTAGTAAATCGAGAGAAAGTAAAAACGAAGCTAACAACTTGTAATACTCTAACTAGAAGAGTGTATAATTAGATCTTAGTTTGATGATGCCGTTTTTATTATTCTATCAATATAACTTTGTACTACTTCGAATGTTCTTGGCTTTTCAAGAGTAATTTTAATTCGTTTTAGAAGTAGAACTAATTTCACATGTCACAAAGTGTTGACTTACCTATAGAGAGAGACAGGAGAACACTCACACAAAGGTATACTAAACTCAAAGGTCAAAACGATCATGTCATGACTCATGAGCTACGTGCAAACCATTTCATACGTCTCCATCCAACATCCTAAAATTGAAAAATCAAATCATTTGTTTTCTCCCTTGAATTCTCATTTTCTTTTAATATTCTCACATACATACACACACATCACACATGAAGCATGATAGTAACCACATGTCGAAATCTTAGGACAAATATAGAACCGACATGTAAGTCACTACTTGTCGCCATGAACGTGCTTCCCATTCTCTTTTATATTCTCCCTACTACTTATATCTCTATCCTTTGCATGTTTTTTTACCCGGAAATTTATAAACCAATCTCTCAAAAATCTAAGCTTTAGTTATGCCTCCTCCGGCGATGCTTGCGTTTGAAGATGATTTAGCCCATAATTCGAGTGATATTGAGTGGCAAGGTTTCAGAGTTTTCCCAGGAGAAAACCCTAACACTATCACTAGCCCTAACCCTAACCCTAACACTAATTTCAATTTCTTGGTTAAGAATGCAATTCTGCAGAACGAGAAATCAACCAGTACTCTTTTCGCCCGTTCATCCGTAACAGAGGACAGCTTCAGAATGGTACTTCCGCCGGCTATGCCTCCTCCTAGAGACTCGGCAGTTCCGCTTCCTATGCTTCCAGAGCCAATGAGAATCCGGAAGAAGCTTAGCCACCAAGAATCATTCCTCTTTATGAGGAAATCACATTACTCAGAGAAGATTCTCTACAAGGAAGAAGATTTCAAATGTAACGCCTTCTGCTTATCTCTACCTGGATTCGGGAAACACAAGCCGGTTAGAGCTTCTTCGAAACGCCAAGATTCGATGGAGAAGAAGATGATCAGAGCTTCTTCCTTCACGAACTCCACCGTTTCCATACGTGCCTCGCTAGAGAAATTCGAATGCGGTTCTTGGGCTTCGACGACCGCTCTGATTCAAGATAACGGTCGGTTGTTTCACGATTTCCCGATGGAGATGACGAAATGCAACAGCCGAGGAGGAAACAGAGGAAGAGATGTGCAAGAACCAGTGACTTCTGGTTTCTTGTTCGATAGAGAAACAGAGACTTTGGCTTTGAGAAGCGTTTTGAAAACGAGGAGTACTAGAGATCACCGGAGATCGGCTGAGAATTCACCGCAACGTCGTGTAAGATTCTCGACTTCGTCCTCGGCGGCTTCTGTTTCTTGCCCTACTTCTCCGCGAACTTGTATCACTCCACGTTTGCGTAAGGCTAGAGACGACTTCAATACTTTTTTGACCGCACAAAACGCATGAGTGAGGGAAACAAAAAACAGAACATCGAGAGTTTTTTTTTTCTGTTATGTATGTATATGAATGTAATGTATCTACGGATGCTGTGTAAATACTTATATATCTATCAAGAGAGAGAGAGAGAGATTGTTGAATCTTTGAGATATCTAAATCGATAATAATAAGATCATTTAAAACTCAATATTTTCGTGTTTGCTTAAAAGCTCTGTTTCTGACTTTAAATCTCCAATTCTTAAGGGTTTGTTTGGCTTTCTTGAATCTTAAGCTTTCATTATTAGAGTATTTTGGATCATTTGAGTCATATCAAGTATCGAAATCGATGCGACTATGATTACTAGAGTGGTTGCAAAACTCAAGGTGATCAAAAGTTTTCATATAACTGGACAAAGTCTTTCGTTACAATGTCAGGTAGCATAACCTAATATAAAGAGAGCACAACACCGATTAGTGAATTAGTCAGCGTTTTAAAACTGATTTCTTATTTCAGTTTCTTGTATCGAAGAAGACACGAACAACATCCACGATCTGAGCTCGGCAAATCGGACATTTCCCTCCACTACAATGCAGTTCATTGGCACATTTCAGGCACATGCACATATGTCCGCATTTGTACAAAACCGCCTCGACCTGCGTTTCGTCGCAGACGCAGCATTTCTGTTTCATCGGGTTTTCTCTTTGAACCTTCTGCTGCAGGCTCGCGTTTGCATCCAAACACGTTTTGACAGAATCTCGTAAAACCGACATTTCTTGCTGAAGCTGTTGGATCTGTGATCTCATATCGCTTATCAGCTCCATTTCCTGAAAACGTTTACAATCAAGCGTTTCAATGATTTTTACCACTAGTGCGATTGCAAGTTTCTATTGTATACCAAGAAATCTATAAAGACTCACAGGTGACTGAAGATTATGAACAGATAAGACTGGAGTTGAAGTAACTCCAGTGTCTTGAGAACTCCAAGATCCTGCAGGAGACGATACAAAGATTTGTGATGAAGATGATTGGCTCGAGTCATCTCTATCATCTTCCTCTTCACCTTCCGTTAATGGCTCTTCTTCTTTGATTTCTTCTTCGATTTCATTTTTCTCTTCTGCCTCTTCTTCTACTTGTTCGAATTCCCACTGCTCAGAGTGCTTATTCGAGGGTGTCTGCACACGGGACATCATGAGATTATCGATCTTCTCTCGCAACCCGCTCTCCAAAAAATCTGTCACCGTTCTCCTGTTTTAGGTGGAAACATACATTTTCTCAATCAATGGTTAACAAGTAAGAGGAAAAAGGTTTGTTGAATTTGATGGTTACTTACCGCTCAAGGAGTCTGCATATGTCCTCTTTCTCAGACTGAGTGTTCAATACTTCTAGGTACCTAGACTTCCTCAGTTCCTCCCAGTAACTTCGTGGCCGAGATATTTCGCTAAGCCAGTCACTGTTCGTTTCTCCATAATAAGACTGCTCATCTTCATACTCTTCCCATCCATTCAGATATGATGTTTCTTGTTGCTCAAGACACTGATCCATCTCATTACTCTCATGTAACACACCTTGTGTTTGAGTTTCTTGCATACAGTATTCCATTTCCTTCTCACTCTGATTCTGCCTTAACCATGATTCTTGAGTTACACATGCGCTCAGACTTGTTTTCTCTTCCTCTTTCTTCACAGACTCGCTGTAATTGCAAGTTTCTTCTACATCTCTTCTTTCTTGCAGTTGACGGCAATTCGCAACTGGTGCATTTACAGCTTCTCCTTCCTTACATAACGTTGCTTCCTCTATCTTGCGGTCACGGATGTTCAACCTCTCCTTGAAGAAAGCTTCTAGAGTACCTTGTTTCAGCATCTTGTTCTTGGTAGTTCCTTCAACGGCTTTGTTATTCATCTCATCGGATCTATGATGATCCTTCCTCTGATCTGTTGCATCCGGAGTGCTCAATGCATTTGCACGAAATCTCTCTCTGCGTTGCGATCAAGGATCAGACATAAACAAATGCTCACAACTAAAAAACTAGATAGAAAAGAACAGAGTTTTATGAAAGAAATTTACAAACCTTAAATGCAGAACTGTAGAGCCTGATTCGATACGGTTTAATCCTGTTGGTTTTGCGTTAGACCGGCTTTGATCTTGAATCGAGAGACAGCGTTTGAGACTCCTTAGCCTTAACATTGACTGGTTAAAGAAAAAATACATAACAGGATGAGATTGTAATCAAGAAAAAGTATTAAGTGGATTATGAAAATGATTCGGTGATTTATCGAAATAATGGAAAATATAATTGTACCTGGAGACGACCACGTTGAGTAAACCTAGAAACTGCGTTGCGTTCAAGAAGTAAATCCAACTCACGGTGGCGATCACGTTCCATTTGCATAAGCAAATCGGCAAAAGCTTGCCTTCCTCGGATCCTAGGTGAGAAACTAACCACCGGAAAATTGCTTCTCTCCGACGAAGTACAACAAGGACTCGGTGTTCTTATAATCGAGAGTCCATCGCCGCCGCCGTTATCTCCGGCAGTTAGCTTCTTGTCTTCGTTGCTGAGCCTCCTAACTAGATCAGCCACTCGTCCCCATTTACTCCCAGATTCAACCTCCACCGTTGCTTTAGTATTCTTAGCTTCTGCTATGTCTTGTTCTTCAACCACTTTGGAATCACCGTCGATCGAATCTTGAACACTACTAAGTCCTGAATCGCTCCGAGTACTACTCGTAGTCGAGTTTCCGCCGTTGGATCGGTGTAGCCTCGCCTCCCATATCTGTACCAGAGAAGAAGCACCGCGATTGTTCGATTCGAGAACACGCTCTGTTCTAACAATTGGTTTCTCCGTCAATCTAATACGACTGTTCTTGATGTTATGAGTCTCGATCCAAGAATCGACCAAGTTCTCAGAGTTCTCGTCCCCGACATGAGTTTTGAAGACCTCGTGATGGTTTTTCACCGGAGGAGGAGGTTTGAGATTCTTGTTGAAAACGCCAGCGTTTTGATTACGGTCTCTGAGAATAAACCCGAATCTCTGAGACGGTGAAGGCTGTATGATCTCCACCTGAGAAGACGCCATTGTTTTTTTTAACTATACGACTCGTATCAATATCAAAATACCATTCGATCGATGGAGTTACTACAAGAAGAAGAATAAAGAAAGAAAAATTGGTTTTGGGTTAGTGATAACACAGATTTTTCTCTCTGTTTTTTTTTGTTTGTTAAAGAAACAGAACAACAAGAAGTGGTGGAGACACGAGGAACGAAGAAGAAGAAACAGAACCGATGAAACAGTATTGTTCTTATCTGTTTAGTAAAGACTTTTGTTTGTTTTGTTTTGTTATTACAAACACCGCTAGTCCTAAAATTGCTCTGTTTTGTCCCTTAAACTTGGGAACGTGTCTGTAAAATAAAGAATGAGGTGTAAGCTCGAGAGAAAGGAAAAAGCTTGCGTGGCCAAAAGTGAAGATGTCGTTCTGGAAAGAAACTTAAAAAAAAAAACCTATAAATTAGGACTTTTATAAATTTAAAGGTTTCTGATTCTGTATAACACTTGTCATTTATATTGGTAAAAGCAAATTAATTAGTAATGCCAAAAATAAGGAGCATTTGATTACTATATACTTATTAAAGTTTATTAAGGCTCCTAAATGCGATAGTCAATATGGAGCCGTTGGGGAGATTTAGCCGTTGCTGAGTGGGAACCATGCGCACTTTTCTTATGCCATATCATTTAAAATAATTAAATTGAATAACTAAAGATAGTAAACATATAACATATCTTAAATTATATAATTAGAGAACATATATGGAAAAGAAAAATTGATTAAAGAAAAGTAAAATAGTATATTAGGAACTTTTTTTTTCGCTTTTTCGAAATTAATATTATATTTTGTTTAAGTGTTCATTTCAATTTTTGGTTTAATATGTGTAATATAAATTTAATTATACCAAGTTTCTTTCCTGTTATAATTTTTGGAAGAAACAAACTCATGGTCATGATTATTTGTTGAGAATTGGGATTGACCAATGACTACAACAAAGATAAATTAAAATTGACCAATGATTATTTTTATCTTTTTTTTTTTTGGTTGTAGGTGTTTCTCATCTGTGAAGCACTGTATTGTAAGATTTCCAAACTTTTGGAATTATCAATGAAGGTTTGTATTATTGAAAAAAAAAATTATTCGGTCGGTAAAAAAAAATATTTGAAGGTTTATACATGAAAGTAATTTGAAGACATCGTGGAAGGTTAATAAGAGACTACAAATATGTATGAATTTTACTGGTCAATTTGCCAAATAACTTAATTGATATAAATCATGACATCGATTAATCTAGTACCCAAAAATCTCTAGAATAAATACAATTATTTCACTAAAATATTTAATGGATTTAGCTGAAACCATGAAATGAAGTACAAAATTCGTATTTTTTTTAATCCCTAGTTTTTATTCATGGGAAAACTACTATCCCTAGTTTTTCTAAAAAGCTCGTAGTTTTCTAATAACCTTTATATGTTCACGATATTGAATGTAAATTTCGAAATCTCACGTTTTGATTTAATTAACCGATTACTTCGATAGCCTACTTCGCCGTGTAATACTAAACAAAACTAGACTTTTATACCGACCGAAGAGCAAAATAAAATAACGCAATCGAAGTTGACAAACATAAAGGTTAATCTAATCCATATTAGTCAAAACCCCATTTTAATAATGTAAATATCATCATCTAAACTTTGGTTTGTTTCTCTAAGGAAAAAGGAATCATACATCATATATTATATACAAACATTTCATATACGACATGCAGGCAACTCACCTTAATATTCAAATCTTTAAGTTGTGCCTCGCACGTAAAAGCATCACATTCATTTCCAAAACCCAATATATAGAAATTACTCACACAACACACCTCTCATCAAAGCCAATCAAATTCCGAAAGAAAAAAAGATATATCAAGAAAGCACTACAGAATGAAGTTGGCCGTGGTCTCAGTCGTCTTGCTCATGGTTCTCGTGGCTTGGCCGGTATCAGCTGGCCGGAAAGACTTACCGGGAGCGGGAGGATACGGAGGTGATCATGATGATGACGATGGTGACGACACAACGTCATGGTTTCCTTTGGACAATCTGTTATCGTTGAATTACTATGACAAGATTTGTCCAAATTTTGAGAAAATCGTTGATAACAAAGTGAGGCAATGGACCAAGACTGACGCTTCCCTTGGCCCTGCCCTCCTCCGCCTTATCTTCCACGACTGTGGCGTGACGGTATTGCAATTATATCTTCTTTCTTAAATATTTGTTCAACATTAGTCGTTCAATTGCGTAGTATTTATATTTACATTACTCCATGCTATATAACCGAATAATATTTTGATTCATATCTGTAATGTATGGTTTACAATGTTTGCATTTCTTGATATTGAAAACGGAGTAAAGCAATTTATTCTATGCACTAACGCACCTTAATGTTTTTGTGCATATCTAATAGTATATATAAGCATTTCAGAAGATAACAAGTTGACTCTCTTGTAAATGAATTAACGACTTTCAGGGATGTGATGCGTCGGTTCTTCTAGACTACGAAGGGACAGAGAGGAGATCTCCCGCGAGCAAAACTCTTAGAGGCTTCAAGCTGATCGACGATATCAAGTCAGAGCTCGAGAAATCTTGCCCCGGCTTAGTCTCCTGCGCTGACATCCTAACCGCAGCTAGCCGTGCCGCTACTGTCCAGCTCGGTGGTCCTTACTGGCCAAACGCCTACGGTCGTCGTGACTCCAAACACTCTTACGCTAGAGACGTTGAGAAAGTCCCTTCAGGCCGCCGTGATGTCACCGCCCTTCTCGAGACGTTTCAGTCTTACGGTCTAAACATCCTCGACCTAGTTGTCCTCTCCGGGGCACACACCATTGGACAAGCCTACTGTAGCACCATCCAGTCAAGGCTTTACAACTTCAACGGTACCAGTGGTACTGATCCGTCGATTGACCCCAAATACGCAGATTACTTGAGACGCAAGTGTCGCTGGGCCACTGAGACCGTTTCTCTCGACGCCATAACTCCAGCAGTGTTCGATAATCAGTATTACATTAATCTTCAGAAGAATATGGGAGTCTTGACGACTGATCAGGAGCTTGTTAAGGACCCAAGGACCGCTCCACTTGTAAAGGCTTTCGCTGAGCAGCCGCCTCAGATGTTCAGACAGCAGTTTGCTGTGTCGATGGCCAAGCTGGTCAATGTTGGTGTTCTCACTGGTGAAGATCGTATCGGAGAGATCAGGAAGGTCTGCAGCAAATCTAACTCCGGAACTTACTAACTATTATCTCTCATAAGTTTCTAAAAGAATCTTCTGTTTCTTGAAAGTAAATTCTTGTTTGGTTTTAATTTTGAGTTCTCTTTTTAATTGTAATTTGTTGTCTGAAACAACAAAACTGTGAATCTTGATTTATACTGAGAATTATTTTTGCTACAAGTTCCTTTGACCCTCGTGAGGTTATTAGCAACTTCATAATCCTAAATGTTAACTGCCAATCGAGTAAAAAGCTGTGATGTTAACTTTAGGTGCAAGAAAATGGAAGTCTTCGTCTCTATAATATTGAAGCTCATGGGGAAAAAACATAGTATAAAAGGTAGATATACTCTAAGACATTCAAGAACCTGAGAATTTAGAGAGAACATAAGTCGAAACAGGACCAGTAGAAAACCAACCGGCTTAGTTACGTTTGCCTCGAAGGACACCCTTACTACGGCGATTCTTCATCCCCATCTTAAACTTCTTCTTCAACTTCCTCCCGATAGGTTTTAGCGACTTGTTTTTCTTCTCATCATCCATTTCCACATCTGCAAACAACAACAGTAGTCCAAAACAGAACATAACCAATATCACCAACCCTTTCAAAAGATATAGAATCAACTCAAACTATAGTTCCCAAAAGACCAAAACCAAACAATGATTTACCTTGAAAGAAATTATTTTTCTTATACGATGCAACTGTGAACAAAGTTCAAAATCAAAGTGTCCTCTAAAGGATAAATGTGTTCCTAGAACATTGCTATGCACTCAAAACAGTGAATTTGATAATGTCATATTCCACACAGTGAAAGAAGCAAAAACCATTCCAAGAGTAATGAACTAACTAAACCTTCAAAATGTATCAAAATGAGTAATTTTCAACTAACGTAGCTTCTTCAAGCGTTATCTAGCATATCGAACACAAAACGAACAAAATCATACAAATCATGTTTACTCAATCAATACCAAATCAAGTTTACATGGAGAAATTGAAGATACTACAGTAAGAAACTGTACATACCCGTATCGTTATCGACAGTGGCAGGAGCAGACTCAGAGGAAGGCGTCGCAATTTCCATAAACGGCGAAACTGGTGGTTGACGAACTGGTAGCTTCGGCGCAGCGAGTGCGGCTTCGATTGCGGCGGATTTGGCGTCTTCTCTCGTTAGAGTGAATGATTCCTTCTCCACTATTTCTCTTCTTATTGCTCTCAATCTCTTCACTCTCTTGCATCTCATTGATTTCGCCATTGTTACGCTTGGGGAGAGATTCGAAAATTAGGGTTTTGAGGCAAAAGGGGTTTTGATTTTGGCGTCGGATTGTTTTATATCGTCTAAACCTAATTGAGGAACTGAGAACAAATTGGTCCGGTTCTGTTTGGTTACGAGTTTAAACTATATCTTATCCAAGTTTAAAGCCTATTTGCGAAAATAATTGACCCATTAAGTAAACTTTAGTGGCCCAATATAGGCCCAAGAGAAGACTCGTTGCGCAACGAAAACCCGAGAATACCCTTCTTCGTCTCCGTGCAGATCACACTGTTTGATTTCTGAGGAGAATCCATTGTTTTCCATTTGAAGAAAGCTCTAACTCTATCTTCGAAGCTTTTACTCTCTACCTGCTCATCTCCGGGTTAGTATGTTTGTGTGTTGATCGGTAGTGAAACTTTTTTAAAATTTTCGTTTTGTGTTTTCGTTCGTTTTTGTTGTTGTTTCTCGGTTAGCGAATCAGATCTTTGCTATTTTGTTCTCTTCTGTTTCGATTTTGATTTGTTTCGATGGATTTAGCTTAGATGCCTTGTGTGTATGAACTTGGAAGCTCTTGAACTTGTGTTGCGAGATCATTTGGGATTCTCTTTTTGTTGAATTATAGATCTCGAATTGGCCATGCTTGGTTATGCATTCTCGTGAATGAAATCGAAAAGCAATGGAACATATTAGAGTGTCAATGTTAGGATCTGGTGTTGAATCCTATTTGGTCTTTACAAATATTGAAATTGAAAAACTTGTAGATAACTCTGTTGAATCTGTAGAAGCAGTTGATGTACTAATTGCTATCTTACTGTTAGGTTTCAAAAGTTAAGAGATTAGAACTAAGAGATGTATTGATTGTGGTGGTTTATTGGTTGGTGTGAGATAAAGATGTGTTGATTGTGATGGTTTTGGGTTTGATGGCAGAGATGTACAATAACATGGGACCTCAACCGGGGATGCCAAGACCTCCAGGAAACCCTGAGCCTGGTCCATTTGGTAATCCTTTCACTGGAGCTGGCTCGGGTTTTATCCGTGGTGGTTTGGGAGCGTATGGGGAGCGAATTTTAGGATCAAGCTCTGAGTATGTGCAGAGCAATGTAAGTGATTTCTTGATGGTTTCATATCGTACTTAGTATCTGATTTCCATGGTTTTGAAGTTGCTATTAACTCATCATCTAAAATGGAACAGATAAGCCGTTACTTCTCTGATCCGCAATACTATTTCCAAGTTAATGATCAATATGTGAGGAACAAACTGAAGGTTGTTTTGTTTCCTTTCCTACACCGGGTAAGCTAGTCTTCTCTTTTCTTCTTCTGTTTGGGAACTTCTCATACCAGCCATTAATTAAACTAGTGTGGGTTCTGCTTTCGCAGGGACATTGGACCAGAATATCTGAACCAGTTGGTGGTAGGCTCTCATACAAGCCTCCAATCTATGATATCAATGCGCCAGACTTGTACATTCCGTTTATGGCATTTGGCACCTATGTTGTTCTTGCTGGCCTTTCATTGGGACTTAATGGCAAGTAAGTTTTAAGTTTAGTCTCTCTCCTTGTGGTTTTCTTTTAGAGTTTTCTGGCTTAGGGCTTGAATGATTGATGTTAATCTGTTTCAAACCTGACTGGTCTCTCTAGGTTTACACCGGAAGCTTTGAATTGGCTGTTTGTGAAAGGATTGGTTGGTTGGTTTTTGCAAGTGATGCTCCTGAAAGTAACACTTCTATCACTTGGTAGCGGAGAGGCGCCATTACTAGACATTGTGGCATACGGAGGCTATGCATTTGCTGGTCTCTGTCTTGCAGGGTTTTTCAAGATAATGTGGGGATACTCGTACTACGCATTGATGCCGTGGACATGTCTATGCACTGGGATTTTCTTGGTGAAGACGATGAAACGTGTTCTATTTGCTGAAGTAAGGAGTTATGATTCGAGCAAGCATCACTACCTTCTGCTGTTTCTAGCCTTGGTCCAGTTCCCTCTTTTGATATGGCTTGGTAACATTAGTGTTAATTGGCTTTTTTGAAATGGGCATTACGTTTCTTTTTTTTTCTTCTTCTTGTGAATTCTTTATTGGTGTACTTGTAGCGTAACTTGAACGTTCTTGTCGATGTATGTTTGTCGAAATTCTATTCATATGAATGACAGTGAAGAAAGTGTTATTTTGAACATTATTGTATTGATCTTTTTCTTCTTCTTCTTGTAGACATAAGACTACTAGAAAGGAAACAACTTCAATTCAATTTTTCCTTTTTCTGTGTCTAAAACAAAAATGGCATGAGACTCCACTTCAACGGGGCATATAAGTTTTGAATAATGGATTGCCATTTTAATCATATGCATATACACATTTAAAACTCAACATCATGTTCAGTGGATATGATAATTTTCTCTTCTCCCACAAGTAGAACATATATATAATTCATTCTAATCATTTTATTATTAGAGACCAAGTCTCTCTACTAAATACAAATGCATGTTTGTAACCATTTCCCTGAATTTATATTTAAATAAGGTAATAAACACATCATAACCTATAAAAAAAACAGATCATTATCATGGTCAGCCTTAAAATAATTCAGGAATAAATAATGGTAAAGGTAACAATTAGGTTGAATATATGAGTTAATAATTAGTGTTTGATTAAGCAACTTATGTCTCCTAGTAATTGTCACATCGCCGTTCGGATGATTCTAAAAGTTTCTAACTTAACCCAAATGGTACTTCTTTAGTCTTTTGCCTTTGCCCCAATTTAAAAGTCAATGAAGTAAGCATTGGTTCTGAAACTTTACTTATAGTAGTCGTAGATGTATGATTTGCATATGAAATGTCCGGATAAAAATTGAAACTTGTGGACTTATTAAACTTAAGCCACCCCTACTTTTTTAAACGTTTCATTGATTAAGCTTCAAGATTAGAGCTTTGAGAAAGAAAATAAATGATAGGACCTCACGATTTGCCTTACATTCTAAGACAACGTTAATATTATTATTTTTTTCTCGTAAATAATTTAAAATGACAAAGAGAGAAGTTTGTTGAATCAGTAGTTGCAGAGACATGGTTAGTTCCGCTGACTCTTTCAAGTCATCTTCTCTCCCGTTTACTTTACGCTCACATCTCTTTTTCTCGAGAAAATTCCTCGAGAAAATTAATCGGAAACAGAGTCATTCATTTTCTCTCAAAACTCAATTCTTTTTTCTCATCAGTTTCTTTTCTTTTTCCCGTCTAAGCAAAATTCTCCTTTTTTATATCCATCACTTTCCTATGAAAACAAATAGAAAAAATGAAGAAGTTTGAATCATCTAACTCTGTTTAAGATCTCATTTTCTCGGGAAAATTTTCGAAAAAACAGAGACACCCATTTCCGAAAATTCATTACTTTCCGACTTGTTTTCACTTTCTCAAGAACCAAACGTAAAATAAACCCAAAAGAATAAATTTCTCTAATCGGAAACAATGTCTTTGATTCATAAAGGAGCCACCTTGGCTCTGTTTCTAGCGTTGACCATGGTGGTCACCGGAGTATTCGGGAGATTCATCGTAGAGAAGAGTAGCGTGATGATTTTAAACCCTTTGGCAATGCGGTCTAAGCACGATGCAGCCATCGCTAACTTTGGCGTTCCTAATTACGGTGGTTACATGATCGGCTCCGTCGTTTACGCCGGTAAAGGAGCTTATGGGTGTGACTCTTTTGACAAAACTTTCAAACCCAAGTTCCCTCGTCCGACCATCTTAATCATCGATCGTGGAGGTAACTGTTTCATTCAAATTTGATCCAAATTTCTCTGCAGATTAGAGAATGTGTTTTCAACTCTGCAAGTTTCTGTTTAGAAATAGAAAGTTTTGTCATTTACATAAGAGACTTGTCTTAATCTCAATTTAGTTGTATACGAACTTAAAAGCTCTCTCTTTTGATTTTTAGTTTAGCATCTTTCATTCTCCCTATTGATTCAAATTGCCCTGTAACTTAGAGAATCATCATTTACTCATTTACATGGGAGACTTCTCTCAATCTCAATTTAATTGGAGAAGACCATTAAATCTTTCACTTTTTATGTCTTAGTTTACAATCTTTCAGTTGAGATCCAAATATTACTGCAAATTAGGTATGCCAGACTTGTCTCAATCTCAATTTAGTTGGTAGAAGAACTCAAAAGCTTTATTTTTTTTCAAGTTAATTGAGATTGAGACAAGTCTTTCAATTTGATATGTTTCCATAGTTCTGTGTAGATAGAGTAAATTTGGTTTTGATTCGTTGCTTTGTTGCTTTGTTTTGTTTTGCATTAGAGTGCTACTTTGCATTAAAGGTATGGAACGGTCAAAAATCTGGTGCAGCAGCAGTTCTAGTAGCTGATAACGTCGATGAGCCATTGATAACTATGGATTCACCTGAGGAATCCAAAGAAGCTGATGAGTTTATAGAGAAACTCAACATACCTTCAGCTTTAATTGACTATTCTTTCGCCAATACCCTCAAGCAAGCTCTTAAAAACGGTGAGGAAGTAGTTCTAAAGATAGACTGGAGTGAGTCATTGCCTCATCCGGATGAGAGAGTTGAGTATGAGTTATGGACTAACACAAACGATGAGTGTGGTGCACGGTGTGATGAGCAGATGAATTTTATCAAGAACTTCAAAGGGCATGCACAGATTCTTGAAAAAGGAGGATACTCTTTGTTCACACCTCATTACATTACATGGTTTTGTCCTAAAGATTATGTTTCCAGCAATCAGTGTAAGTCTCAGTGTATAAACCAAGGGAGGTATTGTGCTCCTGACCCTGAACAAGACTTTGGTGATGGATATGATGGCAAAGACATCGTTTTCGAGAATCTGAGACAGTTATGTGTTCATAAAGTAGCGAAAGAGAATAACCGGTCTTGGGTTTGGTGGGACTATGTGACTGATTTTCACATCAGGTGTTCAATGAAGGAGAAGAAGTATAGCAAAGAATGTGCTGAGAAAGTTGTTGAATCTCTTGGTAAGAGACATGATTACATTCTTTTTTTTCACACATGTTCTTCGCATTTTCCATCTTAATTTTCCATCTTAATTTTTCTCTTATTCTCAGGTTTACCACTTGACAAGATCAAGAAATGTATTGGTGATCCTGAAGCTAATGTGGAGAATGAAGTTTTGAAAGCTGAGCAAGCACTTCAGGTAGCGGTTTTCTTCTTGAATGCATCTATATAACCGTTTCTGAAATTCACTCACCGAGATGTCTTCTTTCTTACTTATAGGTAGGACAAGGTGACCGCGGGGATGTAACAATTTTGCCAACATTGATCATCAACAATGCTCAATACCGCGGTTTGTTTCTTTCCTTCTCATTGTTACATGTTTATTTAGAAACTAGAACTATATCTGTTGCCGGAAAGTTGTGCATGCTTAAGCTTATAATATTATTTGTTGCTCAGGTAAACTCGAGAGAAATGCAGTACTAAAGGCTATATGTTCAGGATTTAAGGAAAGAACTGAACCAGGAATCTGTCTAAGTGGAGGTTAAACCAATTCCCTTGTAAGCTGATGATGATTTTCTCGTGGTAATAGAATGAACTAAAGAACTCTTCTTTACATAACTGAAACAGATGTCGAAACAAACGAATGTCTTGAAGCAAATGGAGGGTGTTGGCAAGACAAGAAGTCTAATGTTACAGCTTGCAAGGTACTTGATATAGAACCGATGAATTTTAGACTACTTTTTAATAAATATTTGGTAAATTTTACACCTGAGTTTTGGATTCTGTCAGGACACATTTAGGGGAAGAGTCTGTGAATGCCCTGTTGTGAATGGTGTACAGTACAAAGGAGATGGCTACACCTCATGTGAACGTATGTTCTTGAACTTCGATATCGATATCTTGTAGAAAACTTCATTAGTTATCTGGTTTTGAAAAAGAATGTCATCTTTGCTTGAATGTTATAACAGCTTATGGCCCTGCGAGATGCTCAATTAATCAAGGAGGCTGCTGGTCTGAAACCAAAAAAGGCTTAACTTTCTCTGCTTGTTCGGTTAAGTGACTCTACTTGTTTTGGATTTTTCAGTTTATAAAGTTTGAAACTTTTCATACAAATATCTCATTTAGTAACATATATATTATTCCATTTGTTTGAGTTCAGAACTCAGAGACATCAGGATGTCGCTGCCCTCCAGGCTTTAAAGGAGATGGTCTTAAATGTGAAGGTGCAAACTTTTATTTCCTCTTAATGTAAAAATCTCTCATCATGTTTTCTTAAACTGATTCATCTTGTTAATATACTACAGATATCGATGAATGTAAGGAGCAATCAGCTTGTCAGTGTGATGGATGCAAGTGTAAGAACAAATGGGGAGGCTTTGAATGCAAATGCTCTGGAAATCGTCTATACATGAAAGAACAAGACACTTGCATCGGTAAGTGTTGAAAAACAAACAATAAAGATCTAAACTTTTGTCAGATTCTTTTGACACAATCCAAGACTCATATCCTCATTTCTTGTTTTCTTCGTTCCTCGTAGAGAGAAGCGGATCAAGAATCGGGTGGTTCTTCACGTTTGTGATTCTAGCTGCAGTTGCATGCATTTGTGTAGGTGGTTACGTATTCTACAAGTATCGTCTCAGGGTAATGTTTTCACACTTTTGTTTACCTTTATGAATCTTCATATATATTCATCATCATCATGAATCTATCTATAACACTAATGACAATTGTTTTAACAATGCAGTCTTATATGGATTCCGAAATCATGGCGATTATGTCTCAGTACATGCCATTGGAGAGCCAAAACACAAACGATCCAATGACTGGTGAATCTCAACAGCAACAGCTGAGATTAACTTCTGCAGCCTAACTTTATAATTTTCACCTTTTTTTTCTTCTTCTTATAGATGATTTCTTCTTGTATTAACCCTTCAAGTAAAGTATTCATAAAGAGCTAAAGATGAAATTTTTTCTTCTTTCGTAATTGTCTTTTGGACAAAAGGTTAATTTCGTTTCTCGCAGAGAGAAGCGGATCTCCTTTACATAGTCTCGTGCTATTTCCAGGGTTTGCTTGATTCCCAAGCTTCTCAAGGATCTTGTAAAGATCAAAACGATTTAGACCCAAGAGGCCAAGTATATATGTTGAAAGGAAAGAGTCCTGAGTGTTTTTATTGCTTTGTGACTCTCACTGAGAAATGTTACAAAGAATAAACAAAGGATGATGCATTTGAATATGAAGAAAAAACCTACTGATTCATTTAAGCATATCATTTGGTTGTATCGACTATCGAGTGTTTGCAACCACCTCAGGTTTAATCTAGATGACCCCCAAAAGAAGCAACCACAGAAAATATTCATAAGAATAATCAGAAGGCTGTTATGTTAAAAAAACTCAATTAATTTTAGAACTATTGAAGAGACATGGAATTACAAAACAAAAGATAAAGAAACTTATGAATTAAAAAGTTGTTTCAGCTCTCCCACACGCCTCTCTGAATCTCTTCTTCTTGATCATATCCATCTCCGTATACGTACCCTTATGGATAATATACGTAACGATATCCGTTCCCGTAAGGATGATACCCGTAAAAATGATACCCGTAAGGATAATACCCGTAAGGATGATACCCGTAAGGATGATACCCGTACCCGTATGGATACCCGTACCCGTATGGATACCATGGATCTCCGTATTCATCTTGGTCCCCGTTTTCGTTTTCGTCTTCATCTCCGTATTCATCTTCATATCCATATTCATCTCCGTATTCGTTTTCATATCCATATTCATCTTCATATCCGTATCCATCTTTGTCTTCGTTTCCATCTCCGTCTCCGTATCCGTCTTCGTCTTCATCTTTTTCTTCGTATCCGTCTTTGTCTTCGTTTCCATCTTTGTCTTCGTTTCCGTATTCATCATTATCTTCATCTTCTTCTGTACTGTAATTCGGGACTTGAATTTTGATACCAATATCCTCTACATGGTCTACAAAGGCGAAAACTTTACAATCAGTCTCCAACGCTTCACCGTAAGCTCCAACACCTTGGATTTCAACACTTTGGAGAGAGTTCCTTTCTGGATTGAAGAAGAAAACATTATACGGTTTGGATGTAAACTTATCTGCCAAAACAATATCACCTCTAGCAGTCATCCCAACGACAAAGACATTGTAGACCACGCCTTCATGCTTAGGCAAAGTGTAGACATAGTTGGACCATTCCTGCTTCTCAGCATCCTCAAGAACCCACATAGTCAACACAATGGCGTCATCATCATCATACGTCAAATTAACCCCACCTAATTTACCCTTGTAGTTGATCAATCTAGTAGCATACTTATCTCCAAAGCATTCCGCTTCAATTACCTTGAAGTTCTCATACTTGACATCAAAGCAAACTATCAAAACAGAACATAAGTCATCGTTTTTGTCAGCCATATAGTACAAAACCCCATTAATGCATATCCCCTGAGACAGAAAACGATAGTACCAAGGACAAAGGTTATTACCCCTCCACCTCAGTTTTCCGGTTCCTAATGTCAAGAATATTATGGAGATCACGTTCGTCACAAACTGGAAAAGCCTCAGCCAGTACCTTGAATTGCTTGTCAATCGGATCAAACCCTAAATAGCTTGTCGACTTGTAGCCGTATACATAAGGTAAGTTAAAACATTGTCCCATTGTAGGGTTACATATCACACCCCCACCCACTGATCTCTTGGACTTCTTGTTCACACACTCTGGGATAGTAAAACCAGGGAAATAGATCAAACCAGAGGCAAAGTTACACATATTGTAGCCATGCATATGTCCACGGAACTTCATATGATATTCGGCAGTGACTACAAGAGACTTATCATTTGGATTCTGAGGCTGAGGCGCCGAGAAGAGTAGCATCTCACCGTTGTCTCGTTGGAGGGCTAATAAGAGACGTGGGCGAGCCGACGACCTGGATAAGAACAACTCGGTGAAGTCTTGGCGGCTAAGTATGGATCCCCACTGCTTCGACACGCAACGAAGCCTCCCGACTGATTTTGCTGGCAATCTCGATAGTATCTCTGGAATTAGGTCATTTGGCATGGAAGCTAAAGTTTCTCCTCCATTCATCATCGTTTTATTTGCTTACTCTTTTCATCGCAAAGACTCTCATATTTATAGGTTTTAGACTTTTAGGGTTTAGCCGTTTATTAGGTATAAATTAATTATACATTAATAAAATATAAAAAGTATATCTTAACTAATAAGAAAACAACATTTGGCCAGAAAAATAAGTGCATCATATTACTCTTCACTTCTTCAGACAAGCACGGTTAAGAAAACTACACACAAGAAGCCAAGTTTTACTTGGCGTTAAAAGTTGAAAACATATTTTAAAATGGGTCTAAACAAGTAGGGCTGGGCCTGGCCTTTTTTTAGTCACAACAAGCCCACTGAAACATTCATGGCGGTGCGAAATTTCACGTTGCATTACCCCTAAAAGAAAACCCTTAAAAAAAATCCTTAGACAGCTACGTAGAACTTGCGTCAATCTTTGGGAAAAGGTATAATCTCGTCCCTGTGATAAACTTCCATGATTCTGTTGAATTAATTCTCATAAGTATAAATCTTCCGAGAGAATTTTGATTCGTGATGATTATAGTTTGTCTTGATGTTTGATTACAAACCTAACTGCGATTTTTATTTCCCACTATTGAATTTACTCACTTTTCACTTTTACGTTCCAAGCCTTGATCAATAGTAGTACGAGATGGTCAACAATAGTGTAGCTGAGGCTGCATACGAGGAGGCTGCAACGTCGGTTTGGTGGGATATTGATAATTGTCCAAATCCCAAGGGTTGTAAACCTGAGGGGATCGTTGAGAAAATAAGGTCGGCCTTGAATAAGCTGAACTATCGTGGTAACATCTCCATATTTGCGTATGGCAACATGGATCACATCCCTCCTTCTGTCAAGCAAGCTCTCTCTTCCACTGGGATCACTCTTAATCACGTCAACTCCAGTTAATCATCTTATCCTTATCTCTGGAATTGTATAAAGACTTTAATGCTCATATTCAAATTAATGGTTGTGTTTTTTTTTTGACGAAAGGAGGCAGAGGGGATATAACTTTCTTGTGGCACATCCTCAACATCCTTCAGACTCTTTGGTTGCTTCAGTAAAGACCACATGGCTCTGGAAAAGCATATTGGAAGAACCTGATGTATAAATACTAGCCTAACTTTCATTCCCGTTGTTAATTCTCTCATCCAAAGATTGCTGTCAAGAAACAAAATTTTAATATATGAAGTTGAGAATTTCTAAACTTGAATGTCCTAAATATATATTAAAATGATATGTGAGTTGGTATTAGAAGGTTTACGAATCAAATTTTTTTTTTTTGTTTTTGACTAATGGAGGTGCAAGGCCTTTAATCTTTATGTATAGTGGGTGTTTATAAGTAGTCTTGAGTGTGGTTCTTTGAAAGTGTATTAGACTTTCGAATGTGAATGATTAAATGTGTGATATAGCTTGTCATTTTTGTGTGTGATTATTGTAATATAAGCTACTGTCACTGTGAGAGCTGATGCCATTATTTTTTGTTTGCTTTGTTTGAGGGAAGCTAAGTTGTTTTGGGGGTTTTGTAGCTTAGAAATCTCATGGGATCGAAACTTGTTGATTGTGAACGATAAAGGAAGAGGATTGACTCAAAGACTGAAACCAAAGTTTTCATTGATTGAAGTGGAAATGCCTAAACAGGCCTTTCCAGAGGGTTGAGAGCCCGAGAAGAGCTCTAATATATGGCTTTTCTTTTATGAAGATGGTTCTCGTCTTTGAGCTAGAGCTCCTGTTATGGAGATACCTACCCCTTAACGCCTGCCATGCTAAATGAAGGAGAAAAGCATCTCAGTGGTTTATTAACTTTATTGGGAAGACTTGTTGGTCTTATTCAGGTCTATATACATTTTCCTGTCTTACAGGAATATTAAACAAAACACAATTAGAAAAAATGAAAACTCGATTAACAAGAAAAGTCAAAAACTTGTTTCAGCTCTTCCACACGCCTCTCTAAATCTCTTATTCTTGATCATATAATCTCCATATCTGTATCCTTATAGATGATATCCATATCGATACCAGTACCCGTAAGGATACCCGTAGTACTCGTATGGATACCCGTAGTACTCGTATGGATACCCGTATCCATATGGATACAATAGATATCCATTTCCGTACCCATTTTCATTTCCATATCCATTACCATCTCCGTATGGATACAATGGATATCCGTAGTCATCTTGGTCTCCGTATTCGTCTTCATCTTCATCTTCTTCACTGTGATGTTGGACTTGAATTTTAACACCAATATCCTCTACATGGTCTACAAAGGTGAAAACTCTGTAATCAGTCTCAAAAGCGTCACCGTTAACTCCAACACCTTGGATTTCAACAGTTTGGAAAGTGTTCTTTTCTGGATTGAAGAAGAAAACATAAAACGGTTTGGATGTAAACTTCTCCACCAAAACAATTTCACCTCTAGCAGTCATCCCCACGACAGAAACATTGCGGACACGGACTTCATGCATAGGAAAAGTGTAGACATATTTCGACCATTCCTTCTTCTCGACATCCTCTAGAACCGATATACTCAACACAACGGCGTTGTCATCATCATACGTGAAATTAATCCCACCTAATTTACCCTTGTAGTTGATCAATCTAGTAGCAGGATAATCTCTAAAGCACTCCGCCTCAATTACCTTGAATTTCTCAGACTTGACATCAAAGCAAACTAGCAAATCAGAAAAGCTAGTGCTATTGCCAGCCAAGTAGTAGAAAACACCACTGATGTTTATCCCTTGACAAGAAAAACAATAGTATGGGGGACAATGGTTATCAACCCTCCAACTCATTTTACCAGTTCCTAATGTCAGAATTCTATGATTGCCATGGGAAGATGGAGAAACCTCACCCACTACTTTGAATTGCTTGTCAATAGGATCAAACCCTAAAAAGCTTGTCGACTTTCTCAAGTTTTTTCCTTGGACAGGTAAGCGGATACACTGTCCCATTATAGGGTTACATATCACACCCACACCACCTGATCTCTTTGACTTCTTGTTCACATCCTCTGAGGTAATAAAATCAGGGACATAGATCAAACCAGAGGCAAGGCTACATATGTTGTAGCCACACATCTGTCCACGGAGCTTCATATGATAATCAGCAGTGACTACAAGAGACTTCTCATATGGATTCTGAGGCTGAAGCGCCGAGAAAAAGAGCAGCTCACCGTTGGCTCGTTGGAGGACGAGTAAGAGGCGTGGACGAGCCGAGGACCTTGTGAAGAATAACTCGGTGAAGTCTTGACGGCTAAGTATGGATCCCCACTGCTTCGACACGCAACGAAACCTCCCGATTGATTTTGCTGGCAATCTAGATAGTATCTCTGGAATTAGGTCATTTGGCATGGAAGCTAAAGTTTCTCCTCTATTCATCATCGTTTTTGTTTGCTTAATCAATTCATCGCAAAGACGCCAATATGTATTTAGGTTTTTGACTTTTAGGGTTTAGCCATTTAGGTACAAATAAATTAATAAAATGTGAAATGTATATCTTAACAATATTTGACAAATAAATATCTTGTAGAAATAGGACTTTGCCGATGAATTTTAATTTACCAAAAAGTTGTCTCCTCGATATAAAGGTGTGAGTGCACTTTTCTTGATGTTACTATAAATTTATTTAATTTTTGTATTAGGAGTTTTAGTTGATGTGATGATATTGGTATAAAATGTGTTTGGTTAAACTGGGTTTATAATGATATTTCTTAGTTCCTTGATCAAATTAAAACATATGAACCTTTTGTATTGGAATTCTTCGAAACTCAGATCTTTAGAATCTTGGACAGCTCTTTAGTGACTAATAATAGATGTGTAAATGGTAATTCTACTCTTTGAGCACAAGAGAGTACGAAGCTCCATCTTTCTCTTCTTTCACTAAGTAACCTTCTCTCGTTTTTGATTCACTTCTAATTGTTTTTTCTTTTTCTTTTATATGTTCATAGCCTTCAAATATATACGAGATGGTGAAGAATAAGGTGGCGGAGGCTATATACGAGGAGGCTGCAACGTTGGTTTGGTGGGATATTGATAACTGTCCAATCCCAAAGGGTTGTAGACCTGAGAGGATCGTTGAGAAAATAAGGTCGGCCTTGAATAAGTTGAACTATCGTGGTAACATGTCTATATTTGCCTTTGGCATGGATCATATCCCTCCTTCTGTCAAGAAAGCTCTCTCTTCCACTGGAATCACTCTTAATGACGTCAACTCCAGTTAATTTTTTTTAATCTTTATCCCTTGAATTGTATGATTTTGATGCTCATATTAAAATTAATGGTTGTGCTATTTCTTTCTTTTTTCTTTTCGTGTATAAAAGAACTCTATATGGTCTTATTAACCATATGCATATTTACGAGCTTTTGTTTCACGTTTTAGGTTCTGAAAGAGGAGAAGTTAGCATGCATATTTTCGACGATGTGTTGGACCGAAGATATGATGATATTGATAATCCACCTCCGGGTAATCTTATGTTCATCTGTCGTGGTGACGGAAATGATCGATATAGATTCGACCAAGAGAGGCAGATGGGATATAACGTTCTTGTGGCACATCCTGAACATGCTTCAGACTCTTTGGTTGCTTCAGCAAAGACCACATGGCTCTGGAAAAGCATATTGGAAGAACCTGATGTATAACCAACATAACTTTTTTTTGGTAAATACCAACATAACTTTGTCTCCTTGTTAATTATCTTATCCAAAGATTTATTAAAATTACATGGTGAAGAAACATATTTTAATATATCATGAAGTTGAGATTTCTAAATTTGACACCCCCATGTTATTCCTTTTTCCATTGAATGTCCTAAATACTAAATACTAGAATGATGTGAGGTGAGGTGGTTGTATACGAAGGTTTTATCATCCAATTTTTTTTTTTTTTTGTATTATTTAATTTAATAATCTACTTAAGAGTGATTTGAGATCCCTTTAATTTGGAGATAATGAATAACAAATATATATTGTTACAAATATCCAAAAAAAAAAACTTATCATGAAACTTACAGTTTTGCTAAACTGGTTAGATTTTGGTTGTAGATAAATGCATGTTTTAATATTTTAAATTTTAGATTTTACAAAAGGGAATGATTGTCAAAGACCAAAGTTTGAGGCTTTACTCGAAGGAATTAAGAAAGTTGTGGTCATATATGAATTTCTGGTAAATATAAGATATGTTCGTCGGAAGAAGAAAGGCTATTGAGAAAAAGAGAGATGGAGAATGCTTTGTCGCCGTCGCTGTCACCGTCTCCGGCAAGTGAAGTCGCTGCGAGAGTATCGTCTTTGTTCGTTTATCCGATCAAATCATGTAGAGGAATAGCTTTGTCTCAGGCAGCTCTCACTCCCACTGGTATAATCAGTAACTATGTATATTCTTCCATTGCCGAGAAAAATCCTATTTTTTGGTTTTGATCTCGACTTTTCCTTTTTGGGTTTCATAGTTGAGCCATTTATTCATGTGGGTTTAAGTTCTTTTACGATGTAGTCGCTTAGTCCAAGGGTTCATCATGAATCAGTGAAGCTCCTTGTTTGCTTTGTTTCAGATGTTGTGCTCTTGTTAATGGGTTCTTGATAATTAATGAAAATTGTGGCTGTTCTAAGCAGTCTTGAGTGTGGCTCTGGAAGTTCTGAAGTGGAAAATTTTATTTTTGTGCTGTCCTGCAATGATGCTCTGATAGTGTAATAGACTTGGGATATGAATGATGAAGTGTGATGTAGTTTGTCATTTTTTTGGGTTTGATTATTGAGTATAAGCTGTTGTCATTGTGAGAGCTGATGAGATTATTTTTTGTATGATTTTTTGGGGGACAAGTAGAAAGGCTAAGTTTTTTTTGGGGTTTGGTTGATTAGGATTCCGATGGGATCGAAACTGGTTGATTGTGAACGATAAAGGGAGAGGATTGACTCAAAGAGTGGAACCAAAGCTTTCATTGATTGAAGTGGAAATGCCTAAACATGCGTTTGCAGAGGATTGGGAGCCTGAGAATAGCTCTAACATGGGTCAGATTGTTTTTTTGTCTTTGTCTTCAACTTGCTTGCCTTTGATGAAGATGGTCTTTTTCTTATCTTTTTGGCTGCTGCGTTTTCTCTTTTCAGTGGTTAGAGCTCCTGGTATGGATGCCCTTAAGGTCTCCCTAGCTAAACCTAACAAAATAGCAGACGGAGTCTCAGTTTGGGAGTGGTCTGGCTCTGCACTAGATGAAGGAGAAGAAGCATCTCAGTGGTTTACAAATTTTGTTGGGAAGCCTTGTCGACTTGTTCGTTTTGATTCAGGTTCATATACTTTTTCCTGTCTTAACTAGTTAATCTTACAGCATGACTCCTTTGCAGTCTCTGTTTTAATTTTGGCGGTGCATGTTTGATCACGAGTCACATGTTTGCTGTTGTATTTGCAGCCTCTCAGACTAGGCCTGTGGATCCAAATTATGCTCCAGGTCACATTGCGATGTTCTCAGATATGTATTCATTCTTGCTTATATCACAGGTAAGAAGATCAAATTCGATTTCTTCCTTTCGGTTCTGCTTTACATAGTCTCGTGCGGTTTCCAGGGTTCGCTTGATTCCCTGAATAAGCTTCTCAAGGAGCCTGTACCGATCAACCGATTTAGACCCAAGTATGTTCACAGGAAAGTCTTGAGTGTTTTTGTTACTTTGTAACAACACTTGATAACTCTCACTGGGAATTGTTACAGCATCTTTGTTGATGGATGTGAACCATTTGCTGAAGACTTATGGACAGAGATCCTTATTAATGATTTCACCTTTCACGGTGTGAAATTATGCTCCCGTTGCAAGGTATATCAAAACCTTGTTTAAAAATTTATGAATCTTTTTTTTTTCTTTTTAGTTTGTTTAAGGATAATAAGCTATTTGTACTTGATCAGGTACCTACGATTAATCAAGAAACTGGGATTGGAGGTCAAGAGCCGATTGAGACATTGAGAAATTTCAGGTCAGACAAAGTTTTACAGCCAAAGAGGAAACCACAGGGAAAGGTAAAGACCATGGTCCGGTTTATCATCATAGCAAATGAATATGAGGGTTTAATTTTGAGTGATCGATCTGAAAAATGGTATGCAGATATACTTTGGGCAGAACATGGTTTGGAAAGATCGACTCGGTGGTGGAATTGGGAAAACTATTGAAATTGGTGATTCCGTTGTTGTCCTTGGTAAACTCTCCTCTCCTGCTGAAGCAGCAACTTGATCCAAGCAGCTTGTTCTGTTTATGAATCTTTCTCTCGTATCTTGCTTTTATCACAAGTACATATTTATGAATTTTTCTCTCTTATCTTGCTTATATCACAAGTATATATTGATGAATCGTTCTCTCTTATCTTGTTCTAATCTTTCACAAGAAAGGTGACCACGCTTATCAAGACCTCCAAATTCACAATTGATCCCCAAAAGAAGCAACCACATTATAGATGATATACTCAATTAAGAACACAGGAAAATAGCTCCTTTGTATTATTGATTTTAGAACTGGAGAGTTGTTCACACGCCTCTCTAACTCACTTCTTTAGCTTCATCTTCAATGTCATCTTCATACCCGTCTTCATACCCGTCTTCATATTCGTCTTCATATCCATATCCATATTCATATCTGTCTTCATCATCGTCGTCATCTTCATCTTCATATGTTCCATCTTCCCTTTTGTACAGCTGGACTTGAGTTTTAAGACTAATATCCTCTACATGGTCTACAAAGGCGAAAACTCTACAATCAGTCTCAAACGCTTCACCATTAGCTCCAACACCTTGGATTTCAACACTTTGGAGAGAGTTCTTTTCTGGATTGTAGAAGAAAACATTATACGGTTTGGATGTAAACTTCTCCGCCAAAACAATTTCACCTCTAGCAGTCATCCCCGCGACGAAAACATTGTAGACCTGAACTTCATGTTTAGGCAAAGTGTAGACATACTTCGACCATTCCTTCTTCTCGACATCCTCAAGAACCGACATAGTCAACATAACAGCGTCATCATCATCATACGTCAAATCAATCCCACCTAATTTACCCTTGGAATAGAGAAGATGCAACATTATTACTCTAACATTGTTGTACATGTACTACAACCTCGGATATACGCTTCTATGTCCTAGAGATAGTGTTCTGTAGGTATATTCATACTTTTAGGATCAGGATTTTTCTTAAGTGTTGCTATGATTGCTTTTAAGGCCAAATCAGTGTCATAACTATAGCGTCTAGTATTTTGTTCATGTACAACAATGTTAGAGAGATTCCTCTGGTTGAGTCGTATACTCTGTATCAGATGCAGAGTTAAATAAAAATTCAATAGGATTATTATACTAACACTTTCTAACCTAATAATGATTCAGATTTATATTAATTCACATAATGTTCGAGAGTTAAAACAAACATTTCAATGGATATTCCTGGAGTTGAATTACATGCTGACATTGAAGTTGGAGCCATAGATATATATTCCAGTTAACTCCAAGATCATTCTTGTCACTGTGCCATTAAACTTTTGGCTGAGTTTTCAGTGGTTAGAGCTCTTGGTATGGTCTACAAATTTTGGTTGGAAGCCTTGTCGACTTGTCCGTTAAGATTCAGGTTTCGTGTACTTGTTCCTGTCTTAATCAGCTAACCTTACAACTTTGATTCTAACTGAAGGATTCCCACATTAGCTGCAGACAATATCACCTTTTATGTTCCATGAATTTTTATTTCATTGTTTAGAATCAGCTTTTTGATTTGTCCATGATCAGGTACCCATATTTAATCAAGAAAAAAATTTAGAATCAGACAGATTTCGAAATATATTGTAATCATAACAAATGAATAATTAGACTATTGATTAGGCGTTTTGATCTTATGTCCATATGTGACAAATTTAGCTAAGCCTAACAGAATAGTAGAGGTAAGAGAAAACGAAAGAAAAACCAAAACAAAAACTAGCTAAGCCAATAGAGAGATAGATCATGTTAGCTGATGATGATTCGTACTTGTTCTGCTCCTTTCTCTTCTGCTCCTTGCTCTTCTTCTCCATGCTCTTCTTCTCCTTGCTCTTCTGCTCCTTGCTCTGCACAGATTGAGGAGACTTGGAGAGGTCAGGAGATGTATGCGTACGTCGTTGTGGTTCTGGCCTCTTGGGAACGACATTTTGGACGGGTTGTGAAGGGATTGACTTGAGTTGCATTGCATCATTAACACAAAGATCCTCTACATAATCTAAAAAGGCGTATAATCTGCAATCACTATTAGCACCACCAACACCTTGGATTTCAACACTTTGGAGAGTGTTCCTCTCGGGGTTATAGTAGAAAACATAAACTGGATGACATTGATACTCCACAATCGACAAAACAATTTCACCTGAAGCAGTAACGCCAACAACACTTAGATTGTTGTTAACCTTAACAACTTCACTCTCACGTCTCAAAGTGTAGGCATATGTCGTCCATTTCTCTTTCTCGACATCCTCTAGAACCCGCACACTAAACTTAATGGCAAACCGACCATACTCCAAATTAAACAAACATAATTTCCCCTTATAGTTTATCAAGGATGAACGATAGTGTTGTGGGGGGTGTATGAACTTGAATTTCTCAGTTCTAACATCAAAGCAAACTATCACAAAAGACCGTGCATCAGTACCTATCGCTGAGTAATACAAAACCCCATTGATGCAAATCCTTTCCCACACAGGCTCATGGGTAAAAGGACAACGGATCTTCCTCCACCTCAGTTCTCCAGATCCTAGTGTCAAGATATAATGATCTGTATCACTAGAAGCTATATAGTCACAAGTACTCATGACCAAGACCTTGAATTCCTTGTCAATCGGATCAAACCCTAAATAGCTATAGGTATATGAATGACATCTAAGTTCAGGTAAGACCACATACTGTCCCGTGAGAGGGTTATATATCACACGCTTTACATCTTCATCTTCCCTTGGGATCTGCATATTATGAAAATAGATCAATCCAGAGGCATAGCTACAACTGTATTCGCTTATGCCTTTAGAGAACTTGATATGAGAATCGGGGGCTACTACAAGAGACGAAGACTTCTCATATGGATTCTGAGGAAGTGGAGTTGAGTAAAAGCTCCACTCACCGTCTTTTGCTACCCCAAATAAGAGACGCGGTGGACGAGCGGAGGATCTGGTTAACAAGTCGGTGAAATCATCACGGTGAAACCCTGACCTGGTTAGCGCCAAGGACTTCCATTGCTTCGACACGCATCGAAACCTCGCTACTGATTTTGCTGGCAATCTCGAGACTATCTCGATGAGGAGATCATTAGGAATGGAATCAAAAGTTTTTCCACTATCCATGATAGGACGGAGAGAGATCTTTTGAGAATGTAGTTTTGGATTATTTTTTAAAACTTCGACCTAATTAGTAGATACATATAAATATCATCTAATTAGGAGTGGGGATGGTGGACTTGAACCTAACTTAAGGCCCAAGAAGCATCGTTCTTTTCTTTACATTGTGATCTTTATGAGTTTGCATGATAATCAACTTTTCAGTCTTTGTGACTTTTAATAGAAACTTCAAACTGAGAGAATCTTAATGAGAATATAAATTTCTTAATAAATTCTTTGATAAATTATTGTTGACACTTACACACAGATAATACAAATACAAATTGCATCAATTAGAGAGCCTTTTTCAGCTGACTTGAGGAGTAAGGTAAGTAAGAAATCAGGTTTTGGCACCTGTAAGTTTTAATCATCTTCTAAAAGACAAAAAGCATATAATTTGGTAACGCTCTTAAACCTACGACGATCTTGTTCTAGGTGAGCTGCGGTCATGATCTTCTCTAGATGATGTTGATGTGCTCTGTTCTGGTTGGGCTTATAGATGTTGCAGCATATGTTGGCTTCATAACATCAAACCTAAGATCCTCGACATGGTCTACAAAGTAGTAAACTTTATGATAGCTAAACAATTCTTCCCCTTCTCTAACACTTTGGATTTCAACACTTAGTAGAGTGTTCTTTTCAGGATTGAAGTAGAAAACATAACACGGTTTATATGCATTCCTCTTCGCCAAAACAATTTCACCTAAAGCAGTCACACCATAAATCGAAAAATAGTCGTTGTCCTTGACTTTATTCTGAGCCTTCAAAGTGTATGCATATGTCGTCCATTCATGTTTCTCGACATCCTCCAGAACCCACATACCTAACTTACGGGGAAATCCACCACTATAACCATCTTCGAAATTAATCACACCTAACTTACCTTTATAGTTTATCAATTTACTAGAAGTTCTACCAGGGCAGTCTGAGTTTAGGTTTAAATACTTGAATTTCTCAGACCTAACATCAAAGCAACCTATCACATCACGCCCTTGACCAGTTGGTTGAGTTAAGTAATACAAAACCCCATTGATGCATATCCCTTCACACCAAAAATGAGGATAATGGCGTAAAGGACATTGGATATTCCTCCACCTCATTTTTCCAGTTTCCAACGTAAGAATATCACAACTCAACTCACCAAAGACTCTACTGTTAAAGACCAAAACCTTGAATTGTTTACTAATCGGATCGAACCCTAAGAAACCATTGCAGTTGTAGTTGAGGTCAGGTGGTAAGACCGCATATTGTCCCGTGCTAGGGTTACATATCACACGCACTTTATAGTCACCATCCTTTGTGGTTCGCATTTTTTCATTTCCACCATTCTTTAAGATCCTCATATTAGGGAAATAAATTAAACCAGAAACATATTTACAATAGTATTGAGACATGTCTTGAGAGATCGAATTCATATGAAAACCATCGGCTACTACTACAAGAGACGACTTTCCAAAATGACTCTTAGGCTGAGGAAAAGAGAACAAGCTCCACTTACCGCCTTGCACGACCCCAGTTAAGAGTCGTGGATAAGATGACGACCTGGTGTGGAACAACTCGGTGAAATATTGATGGCAAAGCATGGATTTCCATAGCTTCGACACGCATTGAAACCTCCTGATTGACTTTACAGGCAATCTTGAGAGTATCTCAGTAATGAGATCATTAGGGAGGAAAACTGAGTTTGCTCCTCTATTCATGATCGTTGTATCAATTTTTTTTTGTGGGAGAAAGAGAGAGAGAGAGATGTGAATACATATTGAAGAGTGTATGAAATTTATATACAGAAATGGAAAACCTCTTTGAGATGAATTTGTGTAGAGTTATTGGTTTTAAGAGTGAAAGAGATTTTTTTAATGATTTTGTTTAATGTTTTAAAGATTTTTACCAAATGTGACATTAATTATTATTGATTTTTTTACATTTACAACAAGGTAATATATGTATTTTTCTTAAAACATAACTAAACTATTTATGTTATAGATTTCAACTTTTAAGTATGTTAACTGAGAGATTGTTTTTTTTTTTCAGCAGAGAAATTAAATAAGAACATAATTTCTTAAGAACTTTGATAAACTTAATGTTTAGAGAGAGAGAAAATATAATACAACTAGCATAAAATAGATAGCTTTTACAAGTGACTTGAGGAATAAGGTAAGTAAGCAATCAGGTTTTGGTACCTGTGAAATCTTCTAAAAGACACCTATCATCAAATTTGTTAACGCTCTCAAACGTACGACGATCTTGTTGCAGGTGTGCAACGGTCCTCACTTGATGATCTTCTCTAGATGATGTTGATTTGCTCTGTTCTGGTTGGCTGATAGATGGTTGCAACATATGTTGTCTTCTTCCTAACATTAAACCTAAGATTCTCTACAAAGTGCTTTTGCTGCGGTCACAAATAAGATTTTATTTGTTCGTGGTGACATAAAGTCCTCAATGGTTGCTGGAACTTTTGCATTTGTACCGTGGCATCATTTTAGTAGCCAGTAACAAAAGTATCCTCCCATCAATAAACGAAGATCAGACTAATGGATACATGTGCTCAGATATGTTTGATTTGATTTGATTTGCATCGTTTACACTACACATTTGCTATGTTCTCAGATATGTATATTCTAGCTTCTATCACGTCTTCACATGTCAGTCGCCGTGAAAGCAAACGAGGATCATATTCAGTTTCTTTCTTTTGGTTCTACTCTAAATAGTCCCATAACGTTATCTAGGGTTCTCTAGTTCTCTTCTCTTGATTCCCTAATGAATAATCTTCCCAAGTATGTTTAAAGGAAAGTCCTAGCTAGTCAGTCTCTTAAGAGCTATATTATTATTGCTTTGTAACAACAGTTGATCACTGTCAATGGGAAATGTGAACCAGTTTACCTAAGCCTTCTGGACAGAAAGATCCTTATAGACAATAATGTCAATAGCACCTTTTATGATGTAAAATAATGCTCCCATTGCAAGGTACATCGAACGCTTGTCCTAATTCAAAACTCCATGACTCTCCTTTTTCTGTTTAAGGATCATAATTTGTCCAGGATCAGGTACCTACTATTAAAAGCCAAAGAGAAAACCACATGAATAGATATTGTAATCATAACATATGAATAATCATACAATTGCTTAGGCGTTTTGATCGTATATCCATATATGTGAGCTGACAATCCGAACTTAGCTGACAATCCGAACTTGTTCTGCTCCTTGATCTTCATAGATTGAGAAGACTCGGGGAGATCACGAGATGTATGCCCTAGGTCATTGTGAGTTGCGTTGCATCATTAACACTAAGATCCTCTACATAGTCTACAAAAGCGTCTAATCTGCAATCATGATTCTCTTCTCCAACACCTTGGATTTTAACCATTTGGAGAGTGTTCCTTTCCGGATTAAAGTAGAAAACGTAAAAAGGTGTAGATGCATAGTTCATCGCGAAAACAATGTCACCTGTAGCAGTCATCCCATAAACAAAAGGATAGCAGGTACTCCCATCCCCGGAAGAGTAGAAATATCTCAACCATTCCTCAACGACTTCACCCTCAGCCGGCAAAGAGTAGACAAATTTCAACCATTCCTGTTTCTCGACATCCTCTAGAACACACATACTAAACGTAAGGGGAAATCCAACACCAAAAGTATACTCCACACTAACACCACATAGTTTTCCCTTATAGTTTATCAACTGATCGAAACTGCATTCTCCGCTTATGAACTTGAATTTCTCAGACCTTACATCAAAGCAAACTATCACATGAGAGCTTCTTCCATCAGAATAATCAGAACGTAGAGCTGTGTAATACAAAACCCCATTGATGCAAATCCTTTCCCAAAAAGGCTCATGGTAAAAAGGACATTGGATCTTCCTCCACCTCAATTCTCCAGATCCTAGTGTCAAAATATGATGATCTGTACCAATATCAGCCATACAAGTAAAATTTCTCATGAACAAGACCTTGAATTCCTTGTCAACCGGATCAAACCCTAAGTAGCTATACGAATTGCCTCTCATTTCAGGTAAGATCACATACCGTCCCGTGAGAGGATTACATATCAAGCGCTTTTCATCCTCACCATTACACATCTTATGAAAATAGATCAATCCAGAGGCATAGCTGATGCTTAATCCGCTTCTTCCTTTAGAGAACTTGGTATGAAAATCGACGGCGGCGGATACTACAAGAGACGACGACTTCCTGTAATGGTTCTGAGGCTGAGGCGTTGAGTAAAAGCTCCACTCGCCGCCTTGTTTTACCCCGATTAAGAATCGTGGACGAGCTTTGGACTTGGTTAGAAACAGCTCGGTGAAATCCTGACGGCGGAGGATGGTCCTCCATAGCTTCGACACGCAACGACACCTCGCTACTGATTCTGCTGGCAATCTCGAGACTATCTCGATGATGAGATCAATTGGGATCGGATTCTTCATTTTTTTGTCCGTCGTATTTCCTGATCGGAGAAGTCTTCTCCTAATTAGATAGAATGTTGTTGTTAAGGGCCTTTGGACTTTAACTGAACCTATTTAAGCCCAATAAGCATTCTGGTATGGGCTTTTAACCATTATTAACTTTTTTTTAGATCCATTGTTCATCGAATAAAAATTGATATTATGAAAAAAAATTAATGTTACGAACTTCTAATCAATCTTCATGAATATTTTTTTTTTAATTTGTAATGTTTTTATGTATAGTTTTCTAAAGCATAAATGTTTAGTGGTAGTTAGTATGATTGTTCATCAGATCTCAGCAGAAAAATTGATCTTTCACTGATATCTTAATTCATGTATTCTTTAAAAGCTATATATTATTGTGGATCATTTGAAGTTAATCAAACAAAATGTGTTTTTTTTTTTTTTAGTTTTAACTCAAATATTAAGCTTTTCATTGTTGTTTCACAAGTGGCTAAAGGTATATGATGATTGTCTAAGTCATTTGCTCAAAAGAACTTAGAAAGTGAATAATTTACAAACCCCTATTCATCAGTCTTCACTGATACTATTTTCAAAGAAATTATATGTATATATTTTTGTTCAACATAGAAATTTATATATTATATATGTAATTTTAAAAAAGCAATTCATCAAAAGACCCCTTGTTTTTGATTTTATGAAAACGGAATATATGATTCAACATTAGTTTTGCATGCTCTCACAATTAGGACATGATAACCAGGAAACAAAAAAGGTTTTTGAAATAGCTAAGGAAACAGCTCCTATCACAATCATAATCCAAACTAACCCCACCTAATTTACCCTTATAATTTATCAAATCTGTATATGACGTAGAAGAGAAGTGTTTCCCGTCAATGAACTTGAATTTCTCAGACCTAACATCAAAGCAAACTATCCGACCAGAAGATTCACCAAATGTACTAGCCAAGTAATACAAAACCCCATTGATGCATTTTGCTCGACCAAAATGTCCATAGGTAAAGGGACACTGGATCTTCCTCCACCTCAGATCTTCAGTTCCTAATGTCAGAACATGATGTACCCATTCACCGTTGTTGTGCATAAACAAAACCTTAAACTGCTTATCAATCGGATCAAACCCTAAAGAGCTTCTCGAGTCTTTGTACTTGTCCAGTTCGGGTAAGTTAACATACCGTCTCGTGATAGGGTTACATATCACACACAAGGACTTCTTCGAGAGCCAAAGATCAGTGACATGGACATGGATCAAACCAGATACATAGCTACAAAGGTTACCGTTTATGCCTACATCTACGTTCGTATGAAAATCTACTTCAAGGGTCGACTGATTCTGAGACTGAGGAGAGGAGTAGAAGTAAAACTGAAAACCTTTTTCGACGGCAAATAAGAGACGTGGACGAGCTGATGACTTAGTCAAGAATAACTCAGTGAAATCTTGACGGTAAAGTATTGACGCCCAACGCTTCGACACGCAACGACACCTAGCGATTAATATTGAAGACAATCTCGAGAAGATCTCCAGAAAGAGATCATCTGGGATGGAATCAAAAGTTTTTTCACTATCCATGATCGGACGGAGAAAGATATTTTGAGTGTACAAATCGCACAGGCAGACTCGGTCTAAAGAGATTTGGAATAAAATTTCGACCTAATAACACATGATGGTGGTGGTGAATCTGAAAACATGTTCTGGATTGGCACTAACGTAAGGCCCAATAAGCATGGGCTTTGTAACCATCCAAATTCTTGTATTAAATTCAGCAATGATATGGTATCAACAAGTAAAAAAGTTGGTGATGTTGTTGTCGTCCGCAGCAGCTTAAGCATTGTAGATGTATAGTTCTCCGAAAAAGCAATTTCACCTGTAGAAACCATCCAAACAACGGAAATATTGAAGCTAAAACCGACATGCAGATTTTGTCAATTCCTGTGTTTCTCCAACGTACACAACTGCAAGAAACACTTTTGGTCTCAGTGATGATGACAAGGCCGCTGTTAATGTAAAATGGTAGATAACGGCATCAATACAAACTCTCTAATCTCTAATTTGGTTTTCATTACTGTAGTGGAAGGATATTCTTGATTTAGAACTGAAGAGAGATTGAATTTTAAAAAAGAATGATTAATCAAAAATGTTGAAAAAGGTCTATAATGTACGTAAGAACATAAACGCATAGATAGAGCACAAATGTCCCATTTTTTCACCTATCCCTTCTCTCACTATCTCTCTCTTTAGCTCTCCACCTCTCGGCTGCAGCCTGTTTCTGTCTTCATCTTCCAAATGTGATGTTTGACGTGAGTATCTTTGCATCATTAACACTAAGATCCTCTAAATGGTCTACAAAAGCGTAAACTCTACAATGGTTTAACCATTCTTGGTGTTCTCCAAAACCTTCGATTTCAACACTTCGGAGAGTGTTCCTTTCGCGGTTGAAGTAAAAAATATAAAACGGTTTATGTGTAAAGTTTTCAGACAAAACAATTTCACCTGTAGAAGTCATCCCGACAAAGTTAATATTCCAGGGATCAATGATTTTTGTATCTGATGACGGACATATAAGATGGACATGTTTCGACCATTCTTGTTTCTCCACATCCTCTAGAACATAAATACGTAACTCAATATCGTATTTGTCATATGATATACTAATCCCACCTAATTTACCCTTATGGATGAACAAACGAGCACTACTTTTAATAGTAGCAAAGCATTCTGCATCAACAAACTTGAATTTCTCAGACCTAACATTAAAACAAACTAGCACACTATACTTAGAACTTTGATCAGTTCGTGTAGCGAAGTAATACAACACCCCGTTGATGCATATATGTTTAGGCCATGGAAAAGGAAAAGGATTATGGGTTAAGGGACACTGGATCTTCCTCCACCTCATTTTTCCAGTTTCTACTGTCATAATATAATTATCCCTTCCATTATTATCGTTGATGAGCAATACCTTGAATTGCTTGTCAATCGGATCAAACCCAAAAAAAGGTTTCGAGTATGTGTCCCAATTCAATGTAGGTAATGTCGCATGTTGTCCCGTGATAGGATTACATATCACAGACATCATTGTATAAATTTCATCATCATCAACACCTTTTGAGCTCTTTGTCCTAGAGAACTAGATCAAACCAGAGGCATACTCGCGTTCGTAGTAGCCTTGGGGAACAGGTAACTTTATATGAAAATCGGCAGTTACTGTAAGAGACGACTTCTCATACGGATTCTGAAGTTGAGGCAAAGAGAAGAAGAGCCGCTCACCGCCTTTTCCGACCAACAATAAGAGACGTGGACGAGTCGATGACCTGGTCAAGAACAACTCTGTGAAATCTTGACAGCCAAGTATGGACGCCCATTGCTTGGAAACACAACAACGCCTCCCCACTGACTTTGCAGACAATCTCGAGAAGATGTCGTGAAAGAGATCAATTGGGATGGAATTCATATCGTTGTATTTGCAAGTCGGATGGAGAAAAATAAATGAATAACAAAAATTCACATAAACTAGGGGTTAAAGTTTCGACCTGATGAGATGATACTACTTCATCTTGAAACCTATTCAAGGTCGGCGCTGACCTTATGCCCAAGATGCATGGGCTTTTTTAACCATCCAAATTTTATATAAACTTTACATATTTTTCAGTTTTAATTTATATAAACTTTGTAACAAATCGAAAAAATGGTAAAAGCTCAGAAAAGAAAACTAGAAAAATAGCAAAACCAAAAAAAAATTTGGAAAGTCGTAAAGACGATCTGCATCATCATCAACGAGTCTTTAAAGTCCTAAGAAAAGGGTATAGCTCATACCTAAGATTACAACTTGTACTCAAAACTCTACCTCCTTGTTTACCATCGCAGCACTTAGAAAGCTCCCTGATACTCCATTTCAAACAATCTTTACAACTTAATATGTCTTTCGCGCACTGAACCATTGCATACAATGTTTTCTCCCCAAGCCTCAGTTCCCCGGCCGCGTAATATAGAAAGTTGAGGCCGTCTACGTCGGTTGTATCAGCTTTTACAATCAAGTTATGTAGGAAATCAGTTGTCTTTTTGTTGAACGAGTTTGTATTCCCTCTCACGTTGTTTGAGTTGTGCATAGAAAAAGTATTCTCGTAGTTCATCCGTCTTGGGGCATGGAGATTAATCATATTCACATCAAGAAAACATTGGTCGTACCATATTGTTCCTCCTTTGTTTCTCGGACATCTACTACGAAACTGTAATAGACATAGACATATATATATATATATATATATATATATGTTTTTGTATGAAGTGTGAGATCAAACGAGGTAAAACTACTTGAATAATGTACCATCATATTTTTCTTTTTTTGCTAATAAGAAGGTTCAATATGACCTTAATTTCAATAAAATATAACCTAGTGCATTTGTTTTTAACCAAAAAGAAATCAAATTAATTAGAATTATGAAATTTTCTAACTAATGAGATATGACTTAATATTTATAACCAAGAAACGTTTTTTTAGGACGTCAACGCTTACCACACCATAAATTTGGTTACTTAGTATACATAACGTATGACCCAATTCACATTTGTGTCACCTAGGTTTTGACTATAATCTGTGTTTTGTTTTCTTTAGGCTTAAATGAAGTGGTGTAGAGAGAACAACAAGATACGACAGACTATAAATGCAAAAATGTTGAAGTGACATTACCCCGGCGACTGCGGTGGAAAAACAGGAGACGCACTTGGATTTGTAAGAGTCACCGCGACATTGGAATATGATGGTGATGGAATTGATATCCTCACCATTAGAAATGTGTATGAAGCCATCTATAAAATCATCGGTAGCGGCCGTACGGATGATAGAGTTGAGATCTTTCTCATACTGGCTTCCCGGCAGATATTTGCCTTGACTAACACGGCATTTGTGGTGAAGATAGTCATTAGTAAGATTCAAGGATGAAGCACTGCGTATGAGGAGTAGTAGTATAGCCAATGTATGGAAAGAAACAAGGCATTTAAATAGAGAATACGAAGAATACATTGACATTATCTGATTCGTCTCGTTAGTAACTAAATTAACTATATTTCTCAAAACTGTATTTGTTTTTGATCATTTCAGTTTGTAGAAGAATTGTCTATAACAGACACGAGAGAAATGAGTTAATAATTTTCGGCGAGGGATGTGGAAACCAGATGAAATAGTCAAAATTTTGAACTTTTTAAACTTTTACTAAGTTCAAAAATGAAATCTAGAAAATAGGACTCGAAACAATTCGTTCTGATACAAATAGGATGTTTACTTTTTTCAATATCGTATATTTCTTCATTTATTTCCCACGAGATTGCAAAACATGTTTGGGATTCAGTTCAGCGATGAGAAGGGAACATCAACAAAAGCAGAGGAGAATCCCAAGACAATTGTTTAAAGACTGTCTTTGTTGGATTGATTTCTTCAAGTCTTTCTCACGACCATAGGATCTATTTTGCTTATTGTTTCTTGGCACATTACCAACCAACCAGAGATCTTTGTGTCAAAAACATTATCCTAGTGACAAACTAATATCTTTCATATAATATAATTAATTCATGTAATTTTTATCACCTTTATTGCTTAAACAGATAAATTCTACCAATATAAATCTATTCGATCATTGACCAATTGAGGCAATGGTTTCTTAACAACCACGGTTTTTTTGGGTAAACAAACATATCTACGGTAAGCAATATAACATGATTTGTCACAATTAAAAGCAAGCCTCTTTCCTAGCTAGTACTACATAAACGAGAACCGAAAGAAGCTTTTTCTTAGTTCAGTTTTGCATGGAAAAACCAACCCAGCCGGTCTTCATTGAGAAGAGTTCAAAACAAAAAAGGCTGTAATAAGACCATGGATGGCAAAATGTATATCTCTGCTTCTTCTTCTGGTTCACTCATACGTACACTGCAAGAAACACTTTTGGTCTTAATGATGGTGACAAAGCAGCTACCATGTACAATGGTAGAAGACGACATCAATATAAACTGAAGATATGCAATAATTATAAAAACCTGATTAATCAATTTTTTTTTGAGAAAAGGTATAAACAGTACATAATTTTCTCAAAAGATTTGATTTTTTTAAGAACATAAAACACATAGCTAGGTAGAGCAAATTAATGACAATTATACTCACGATGGTATAAATTGTAACGGTCGTCCACACGGAACTTTATATGAAGATCTACTACAAGAGACGACTTCTCATACGGATTATGAGGTTGCGGCGACGAAAAGAAGACCCACTCATCGTTTCTTACGGTATCAAATAAGAAACGTGGACGAGCCGATGACCTGGTCAAGAACAACTTGGTGAAATCTTGACTGCCAAGTATGGACTCCCATTGCTTCGAAACGCAACAAAACCTCCCGACCGACTTTGCAGACAATCTCGAGAAGATGTCCTGTGTAAGATCAATATGGATGGAATTCATGTCGTTGTATTTTCTGATCGGGCGGAGAAAAAAAATAAATGTAACGAAAATCACATAAACTTGGGTTTCAAGTTTCGACCTAATGAGACGATACTATAATTCATCTTGAAAACCCTATATAAAGTCGGCGCTAACCATTGTTAGGCCCAATATGAATGGGCTTTTTTTAACCTTATGAACAAAGTAGACTGACATAAATGTTGCATATACGAAACAAACGTTCCTACTTCAACATTTCTTTTTCTATATATTCTTTCTTGACGCATTACCAATTAATGATCTTCGTGACAAAACATATTATCTTTGTGACACTGATATCTTCATATTTTATACATGTGATCATATGATGACTTTATTGTTTAAACATCATGTCCTACCAATCCAACTCTTGGACCAATTGAGTAATAACAGTTTCCTTAACATCCAAGTTATTGGATACACAAAAGGACTTTAGGCCAAACAATATAAGCCAGTCTTCTTTCTAGTACATAAAACCTCACTCTCTTGTCGTTACTTTTAAAGCTAAACAAGAGCCAAAGGAAGGTTTTTCTTATTTCAGTTTTGTAGGGAAGGAAGGACACACGACATCATATGAAACGGAGGAAAGTTTCATGATGTTTCAGAGATGGATAACATGGTCGATCTCTTCAACACAACAACATTGATTAATTCAATTTCCAATGATTCCTTCTTCTTTTTTCTACCGTTTTTTCCATTTTACTCCTATATTTTGACTTTTTCTCTTACTTGTGTGTTGTGTCGCCTATATAATTCAATCACGATTGAAAATTCCCTCCAGATTTCATCAAAAATAGAGTCCACAATATTTACCCTTGAATTCTTGTATATACTTTTATTTATATGTTTTAGATTGCATCTACTAAAGTAAATGTAAGGACCAATTGAGTTACTACTGATCTAGGTGAAAAGTTAAAATTACCGTCAAAAGGTGAAAAACAAAATAAGGTTTGCTTGAAGAGTGGAGGCAACCCAAAACTACAAAGCTCGAAAAAGTTTTTAACTTTATTCCATAAGTGGCGGTTTCTTGAAGATTAATATTTACTTTTGAGTTCTAGAATTTGATAGCTACAATCTTTTTTACCCCCTCATTTCCATAGATTTTAGAGCTAGCTAGATAAAATTTGATGAACAGACAATAGTCAATACATTAACACATGCATACACGTACGAACCATATGCATGCATACAGCATACATCTATATCTCTCTAGTAAGGAGATGTATGTGAAAAAAATGCGTGAAGTAGTGTAAAATCACATTGACTCACCATAACTGAGTTTCTTTATATATTCCTTGATTAAATAAGTTAATAGCTTTAGTATATAACAAAACTTTAAATGCAAATTACCCAAATAAAACTAAAAACAAATCAGAAAATAATTTCTAGAGAACAAGAAACAAATTGTAATATTAATCCTCTCTATTAAGTTGTAGAGATTCTATTTACAAAATTACAATACTCATGTACCAATTAACACATGTGTGCAAACTACACAATGGCAGCACTTAAAGCTTAGAATTAGTTAATGTTGACGACAAAAAGAAAACAAAAAATCAGATTATTTAAAACAAAGATTACTATTTAAGTATTATGGGTACGACTTGTAAAGCGTAATTAAAAGTAGAAAAAAACCTAGTTGGGAAATGGGAAGAAGATTGATGATTTGATAAAAACAAGACACTGTTTGGTTTCAGAGACTTCCTTTAGCATCAAAACACAAACAAAAGCGAAGCCTCTTGAGTTACTGCAAATAGAGAATATTATTACACTCTTTTGCGACTTGTCAGCTTCAGATATTCTCACTTGTGTATATTATTTTCACGGTAAACAATGCCTTAAATAAGAAACCCTGATTGGACTTTTGATCTGACTCTACTCTCTTCACTCTCTCTCTCTTTCTTCTTCTTTCTTTTTATTTTCAGTCATGATGTCTCCTTTAATAACCCTAATCTCTATTCTCTACAATAACTCCAAACTCCTTTTACATTTATTTCTAAACATTGTTAAATGATAACTTTATTTATTTCTAAAACCTGATTATAGCTAGCAATGATTAATAAGAAAAAAAGAAATAAGAGTTGAAGATCGATGTCTTGTAATGTCTAATAATATTATAATAACCTGATGTTTGCATTATTGCATATCATACTTGAACTGATTTATGATTTTTAGAAAAGTTTAGTTTTCTGAAACCATTTATCATTGGATATGTTTCTCTTTTTGGCTTAGATGTTTCGGGGTCTCAAAGAGTTTACGATTTATATAAAAAAAAAAAACTTTATACAGTATAATGAATTTCATAGAATAATGAAACAACATTAAAATACGGGAAACATTGTTGCCTAACAAAAAACGGAGCAAAATAAGGGTCGAATAACACAAGCCAAACATGTCGTGGCAAATTACTTGTTTCCACTTCTACGAGATTAGAAAACGAACTAATTTATTTAGAATGAAACACAAATATTAACAAACAAAGTAATCATAAATTGGTTTGCTTTGAATATACAAAAATAAAAATATATATTAAAAAAAGTTGTGGGATCTTATATAATCTCTAGTTGTCTTGGGTTGATCTCCAACCAGTACAATATGTCTGACCACCATAGAAAAAATGAAAAGCGTGCATGTGGTTTAGGATAAAAGTTGTGTAATTACAAAATTAGAGATTAAAAATGGAAAAGAAGAAGATATTGAAGATGTGATCAAGTGTGAAAAGTATTTGGAGTAGTCTCCGAATTAATAATTTCAATTCTGGGCATTGACAAGATAACTCTTAGAAGCTCTCAGCTTTAAGAACCATCACTTCTTCTGCCACCATTTTCACGTTTACCCACATATACAAACAAAATTTTGTTAACCAATTATTATCACCAAAACTGTGCTAACTGGTTTATAAACTTATAACAAGACTTTTAGGTAGTTGTTTGTGGTGCTTGTTGGTGTTCTCAGGTTTGCTTTTAGTTAATTATTGTGATATATACGTGGTTGGAATGATAACTAAGATTTTATAAACCTATTACTTGTCTTCTCCACTTCATAGGTTTGGTAGTTTTTTTTTGTTTGTATATATATAATATATAAAATATTATATATATATATATATATATATATGTGTGTGTGTGTGTGTGTTTTTGTTTGCATAAATTTTTTACCTTTGTTTATTTTTTATAAACCAAATGTTCTATATATATAAGTTATATGCCACTTTACCTTATTGAAGTCAAGAACATATCAAAAACCCATGCAAGAAGCACAGAGAAAGACCAGACACTTTTGTCTCCTTTGTATCTTCTCTCTTCAAAACCTTTACATATGATCTTTGCCTCTTTTCCTACAATATAATGTGTTTATTTTGCATAACTCTCACCAAAGCCTTCCTCAAAACCCTACAAATTAAATCTCCATCTTTCACATATTCTCAACACAAGAACAAACTCTAAATCCATTTCCACAAATTCTTTTCACTTTTCTAAGCCTTAAACACCAAAATGGATTCAAATGTGTTCATCAATAACCCTTCTTTAACCTTACCTTTCTCTTACACCTTCACAAGTAGCAGCAACAGTAGCACAACAACTAGCACCACTACAGACTCGAGCTCCGGTCAATGGATGGATGGTCGGATTTGGAGCAAACTACCACCACCTCTTCTTGACCGCATCATCGCTTTTCTCCCACCTCCGGCGTTTTTCCGGACACGTTGCGTCTGCAAGAGATTCTACAGTCTACTTTTCTCCAACACTTTCCTCGAGACATATCTACAGCTGCTTCCTCTCAGACACAACTGTTTCCTCTTCTTCAAACACAAAACCCTAAAGAGCTACGTTTACAAGAGAGGAGGAGGAACGAACGATGATGATTCCAATAAAGCTGAAGGCTTTTTGTTTGATCCTAATGAAATCAGATGGTATCGTCTCTCTTTTGCTTATATCCCTTCAGGGTTTTATCCTTCTGGATCATCAGGAGGGTTAGTGAGTTGGGTCTCTGAAGAAGCTGGTCTTAAAACTATTCTCTTATGTAACCCTCTTGTTGGATCCGTGAGTCAGTTGCCACCAATTTCAAGGCCAAGGCTTTTCCCTTCGATAGGTCTCTCAGTAACTCCAACCTCCATTGATGTTACTGTCGCCGGAGACGATCTCATATCTCCTTACGCCGTGAAAAACCTCTCGTCGGAGAGTTTCCATGTCGACGCTGGCGGATTCTTCTCCCTCTGGGCGATGACTTCTTCTTTGCCACGGCTTTGTAGCTTGGAATCTGGTAAGATGGTTTACGTGCAAGGCAAGTTTTACTGTATGAACTATAGCCCTTTCAGCGTTTTGTGCTATGAGGTCACTGGAAACAGATGGATCAAGATTCAAGCTCCGATGAGGAGGTTTCTCCGATCTCCAAGCTTGTTAGAGAGCAAAGGGAGGCTTATTCTCGTAGCAGCCGTTGAGAAAAGCAAACTTAACGTTCCCAAAAGCCTTAGGCTTTGGAGTTTGCAACAAGACAACGCCACGTGGGTCGAGATCGAACGGATGCCTCAGCCGCTCTACACACAGTTTGCAGCAGAAGAAGGCGGAAAAGGATTCGAGTGTGTCGGAAATCAAGAGTTTGTAATGATTGTATTAAGAGGAACCTCGTTGCAGTTGCTGTTTGACATGGTAAGAAAAAGCTGGTTATGGGTTCCACCGTGTCCTTACTCCGGTGGTGGTAGCATTGGTTCAGGCGGTTCAGACGGAGAGGTGCTGCAGGGTTTTGCTTACGACCCGGTACTTACTACACCGGTGGTTAGTCTTCTTGATCAGTTAACACTTCCATATCCTGGAGTCTGTTAGGACCTTTAGTTAAGAGACTACGTGTCATTTCCACTTCTTGGGTTAAGACTGCTTGTTGTTTTCTCAAAATTCTGTTGCTTTATCATATTATTACTGTCTGTTTGTTGTAAGTTTATATTTCTAATGTCAAATGTCGTATCTTTGACAACACCATATACAGACACATATCGAATCGTGTACAATCCAATTCTAAATCCATCAAACTCAAAAACTAACGTCTTCTGTGATTGGTTTCACTTGAGCTTAACCTGGAGGATGAGATGAACTTTGCGGTTCATTATTCTCCTGAGTTCTTCATTGGCCTCGATTCCTATCCTCCTGCGAGATTAGCATCAACACAAAATATCATCTTTGAGTCATTGATTAGACAAAAGAGTGAAATGTAAACCAATCCCATGATCTTGTATGCTCTTACCCAATCTTAGAACCGCCCTTGCCTACAAGAATCTTGCGTTGGCTAAGTTTAGGAGTGATGAGATGCTGTTCGATTCTGAGAGACCCGTCACGCAGCTCTTTCCAATCCACTAGACGGTGCTCCACGCCATATGGGATTTCCTACAATTTGTTTCAATCAAACCTGTAATTTGTCATCTTGGAATAGACCGAAAACCGATACAGAAGATTATACTAGCTGAGCTTGTAGTATTACCTGATGAACATGGTCTAGTAATCTCTCCCTAACAACTTCAAGAGAAATGTTTTTCAAGACTTCTTCACTCATTGTAAATGCATCTTCTTCCCATGGTTTTTTAACTGCCTGATCCATTAAATATTGGGTAAGATCTTTAACTCCGGACCCCTTAAGTCCCGATATCATGAAGTACCTAGAACACCAAACAGAGAAAAAGGCACATTCGTTCAGTCAATTCTTTAGACTTCCCCGTTCATTGCTTTTAAATTGAGTCAGGTATATATATATATATCTACCTTTCATATGCCGGAAGCTCTTGGAACTCCTCAGCAACCTTTAATAGATCTTTTTTCTTCTCAACCAGATCAACTTTATTCATACATAAAATGCGCTTTTGTTTCGGATTTTCTTCTTCGCCCATGTATTTGATCAAGCGTACCACTCTTGAATCGGGACTATACATCAAATAGAAAACAGAATTCACTAACTACAAAATAAGTCTGAGAGAAGTCTATTTCTACTTGTCAGTAATGCAAAACCACAGCATGAGTCCTTTTTCAAATGAGAGGAAAGATGCATGTTTTCATTGGTTTACAGTTCTCAAGCTTATAGATAATCTCAGTGAGCTGAACAAGATATGAAAGATATCGCAAGAGAGAAGCTAGTAGTAATAACAAGCCCACCATAAGATACCCCAACTTGATGATGCTCCTAACAACACTACTCTCAGATACAAGATAACTTATGTGAAGCTAATAAAGTACACAAATGAGTAAATGACTAACCTCATTAGATGCCTATGGACATCAAACATAACAATAAGGACATCAAACAGGTCAACAGAAGTCCAAGCATTTTGCACACGAGCCTTGATGTCTTTATAACCATATCCGCTTTTCTTCAGCATTAGACCCGGAGTATCGAAGAAACACTGCAAAGTTTTACAAATATATGATATTTCAATCTACGAATGAATGCAACAGTAAATATGTTCATCTCCGAACTTAACCATAAGGAGTAGTGTATATATGCCACAGATATATAAGGAAAACTTACAACTTGTGTATCCCCTTTTGTCAATACTCCCAACACTTCATGTGTCGTCGTGTTAGTCTTCCGTGAAGCAGCAGCAACCTTTGTTCCAACCTGCACTTGACATAACGAAACAGTCAAACCAACTTTGATAGACTTGAGAGTTAAAAACCATAAGCAAGATTCTCAACTCAAGGAATTATACAGATACAATCACTTTAAAAATTGCAACTTTAGGATGACACAACAGTCATTGCAGCACAATGATCCTAAAAGTTAAACCAAGAAAGCATATACAAAATGTCTCGATTGATTCTCAAAAGTTCCAAGCAGAGAGAGATAGTCTCACCATGAAATTAGTAAGCGAAGATTTTCCTGCGTTTGGTGGACCGATGATGCCGACATTAAGCGACTTCTGATCTTCTTCTCTAACTTCACCTTCACCAAGTTCTTCATCAGGCGACTCCAACGCAGCCTCTAAGAGAGCCTTAGCCAGAATCCTAGAACTATCAATACTATCCTCATCATCTTCTTCAGAACTCTCTTCTTCTGCAATTTTCACTTTACCTTTCTCGGCCAAGTTTTCAAAGAAGGCTTTATTGACTCTTTCCCTGTACCCTTTATCCCAAGTAGCTTGCTTGGGCTTTTTCACAGAGTCTCCAGGGGAATCGTCGACTGGGTATTGACTGCTATCGAAAACAGAGTCGCTGCTTGATCCGTCTTCGTTGACTGAAGTGGGTTCGTCTAGATTCGGCTGCGCTGAGTATAACCGGCGGGGAAAGTGCTGAGATTGATGGGGTTTACAAGGTGTCGTCGTCGTCGTTCGTGAGATGGAAATTAGTATTCGTAGAGATCTAAAAGCTTTCATTTTTGCAACAAACGATCTCGGAGAAGTACAGATTTGAACGGAATGTGACAGAACAGAAGAGAGGCTTCGAGGGTTTTAGAGGTTTTGATGTTTTGTGGAAAATGAAATTGGTGTTAGAAAGTAACTAAATATTGCAGATAGACCCCTCAACGTTTCGACAAATCTCACTTTTAACCCCTAACGTTTGTAATAGATAATTTTTTGAGATATTTTCTATTTTGAGTGATGTTCATGTCATCATGTGTACTTGCAATACATGTTATAGAGGTTTCCGTCGATGGAATGACTCACTTTGAACAAACTAATACAATACGATGCAAACATTTTGGGTGAATCTGTATTATATTACTAATCAATTCAGAACAAAAAGAGACCAAGGTTCTTGAAGTCTCCAAGGACTTAAAAAGAAAGACTCAAACTTTTGGAGAAAGACATCTCTGAGATCCCTAAAACAATGCAATGGTAAACTAACTCACCTTAGCTAAAGAATACAACAGAAAGTAACAGCTTAAATCAGATCATAAATTTAGCTTCCGAAAATCTGAACAAAAGTGAGTGAAGAGTTGTAGAACAAAGCCCCATCAGTATCGCCTTATCTTCGCCACGGGTTTAGTTTGGTTTGGTGATGAAAACTAAAACGCCATCCGCCCAGCAAGCCTACTCTCTGAGATTCGTCTGTCTATGGCTGCATTTATCGAGTTCATCTGCAACAATTACCAAACTTGGTTCTCAGTAAAAAAAGTTGGATGCTTTATTATGAAAGACTTAAAACAAGTTTTCTTTATGGTCTCCCAAGGCCGTGATTGTGCAAAGGTACCAAGCTTTGCAAAGTTAAGAATATAAAAGGAGCTGACCTGGTTTGAAACCAAACCTGTAGAGTATGATCTTGTGGAACCAATCACCACATTTTTTATACAATACAAGAGACAGGAGAAATATGATGAAAAACAAACAAATACAAAGGTGATTTCTTTACTACCTATCGCCAGCAAGCTACTAAATGGTACCTTTCGAACATTAATGATTCGAAATGCTTAAGTTTCTTGCCTAAGTACTTATCATATTCTATGGGAAGAAATTATAAACTGAATAATATGGTGGTACCTCTTAGCACAGAAACAATAGGATCTGGAATAGAGAAGCATAAATAAAGCCTACCGAATGGGTTAGACGTGCAAAGCAAACTCTTCTTTAACTCTAAAAAGGGCAAATCAGAACTTACCTGGCTGGTTTCATCGTGCACTTTGTATTTCGGTAAGGACATTCTTCTTTCCTCCTGCAGATACAGACACGTTGAACACCAAATGATTCATTACTCGCAATTTTCTCAATTCATACCATTCCAACATTATGTATAGAAATAAACTAACCATAGACATCGCTTCATCATCCCATACAAGATAGACCTCATTAGGCTGATTGCTAGGAGCTTTATTTGCAATTACTGGAGGTGGACCAATTGAAGGACCACTAGTGTTTGGTCCAGAGGCATAAGAATGAGAATTAGTCCCACCTACACAGCATGGAAAAGATATTACATTTTGACACGAAAAAGCTCAGCCAGATGTAAGCCAATGACTCTAAGAACGTAAGATTGAACCTGGAATAGAATTGTTAGGCGGATAAGCATTTACTGATCCTAAAGCATCTGCGTGAGATGGTTGCTGAGCCCCACCAACAGGCAGAGGAGTAGAAAATGGTGAAGCTTGAGAAGGAATGCTGTTATTCACAACAGGGAAAAGAGGTTGAGGAACTGGCATTGCAGGTGATGATGAAGTAATCCCAGGAGGTGCAACTCCAGTGACTGGTGAAGGTTGTACTACAGGAGCTAAGGTTGGCAGAGTCATCCCCATATTTTGAACAGGAAAAAGTGGTTGTGGTCGATACCCTAAATGGGCAGGTGGAGGTACAGAAACCGCTGGATTTTGTGGATACCATTGTTGTGGGCGAGGAGGCGGCATAGGCCATACATGACCAGGAGGCCGCATAGGAGGACCGGGATAATACCTGCTTACAAGAAATATCATGGTTAGTAGCGATACATATTACAATATCTTAGATGATGAACTATTTAAAAAAACAACGGTATTTTTTGTCTTTAAGAGGAACAAAAGAATGGTTCTAGATCAGATTTCTGTCTTGGAAAATCCTGAGAACAAGCTACGGAAAGTAAGAACCTTATGGGTCATATTTGGTTGGGGCAACAATATCTTAGATAAAGATCTTATAGAGGAACAATATTGTAAGAGGCCTAGGACAGGTCCAAGCTAAAGAAACCAATAACCTTTCGCATCATCACGTGAATCAAATTTTAGGACCAGGGAACCAAAAGGAACAAGAGAACTGAAGAAAAATCTTTCACAATCATTTAGCACAGATTGGATTTTGAAAAACAAAGACAGCATCTGAAAACTCAACATTAACGGCGATAGAGAGAGTATAGTAGAATAGTACATACATTGGTCGCACAACACCAGGCATTTGTTGAGGCGGATATACCATTCCATATGGTCTAGGAACTACACCACCAAGAGGGGCAGAAGGAATTTCGACTTTTGCAACTTTCGCTGGAGGCTCTTCCTCTGCAGAAGACAAAAAATCAGTTCAAAAGAAACCATATGAAATAAACTAGCACAATAAATAAAAATAATATCTTTAGAAAGGCAAAAAGCCGCATGCAAAATAAAAACGAGTTTATGACCAGTAGATGCAATGGATCCATAGCACTTGACGAAGAGACAGATATACATACTTCTTACATTACTTCTCTATATCAATGGCCGACAAACAAAACACATCTCAGTTTCTTACCTTCTTCTCCATAATGAGCAGCCAAGACATCGGGTGGAATTCCTTGCATTCCATAAATTTCAATATCAGTTGAATCCCGACCTGTTTTAGCATTAGGAACCCTGGTGTGAAAAATGTAAAAAAATATCAAAGTTAGTTGTGTCATGGAATCAGAAGAAGTGAGAGCTATATAATTGTGTATCTTTGGAAACCCAAGGTATAGAACTAGAGGGGTTCTCTAATCAAATCAAACGAAATCAGCCTAGACAAGAACTAAGTTACTCTTACCCAGGTATCAAAACTGAATGAAATAAACCAAACCCCTTCAAGAGCTAATCCAAAAACGATTCAAATTTCCCTAATTTTCCAGCAAGCATCCACATTCAACAGATACAAACCACAAAACAACAGTCAATCACAAGATGATCATCACACACAAAAGGAAAAAAACAGAACAATAGCATGATCATAGAGGCATCAACCCTAAATCCAAATATGCCTAATACACAAAAAGAGCCATGAGGGGAAAGGATGAATCAAAGGCACATACTTTGTAACATTCTCTTTATGAACCTGAAGAACATGAATCACCATGCCACTAGCTGTAGAAAGCTTCTTATGACAGACATGGCACTTAAAGTGCTTAGCTTTCTGATGCTGCACAAGAATCTTCTCGTCATCGAACTCTCTGTCGCAGTAATAACACCAAACCTTCTCCGTCGCTCTCTTCTTCTTCTTACCCATCACTGAACCTTTCCCCTATGTTACTGATTTCACGAGATTGATCTCAAATCCAATTTGAAAATCGAAAATCTCTTCTCTCTCAAAGTCTCGTTCTTTGTCTCCTTCCTCCTCCGCTCGCTAGGGTTTTCTATTGGCACAAAGCGTTTTGTTTTCTCGATTGCTTCTGCGATCTCTTCTGTTTTATTTTTATTTTTATCTTTAAGGTTACTCTTTTATATTTATAAGAAAAGGAACTTTCTTGTGTAATATTCCGTAAAAGCCCCACACTTTTGCTAAATTGTCAATTTTTCTTAAATGTTTGCTGAATTATATAGATATCTATAGTTATTCATTAAGATTAACAAATATGTTAAGATTAACAAATAAGTTCTGGTCCTCGTAAGAGGGCGTGGGTTCAAACCCCACTTCTGACAAATTTTAGTTTTCATTTTCCTTTTTTTTTTTCCCTTCTTAAAGACTTCAATATCCTCCTCCACTAAGATAAAAGCCTTGAATAGTCAGTAGATTTTGAAGTTACTTTTTTTACTGTTTTATCTTTTTTAAAAATCTACTTTATAGGCAACTAAGATTGTAAGAAAATTATGTTTTCAAAAAAGTAGAAAATCTAGATTTTGACTTGAATGTTTTTTTAAAAAAAAAAATGTTGTAACACAACAACTAAAGAAACCATAAAACATAAACTAAAATCTAAAAAACCAAAAAAAAAAAAAATCATAAAATCACTATAAAATTTATTAACATTCATGGCCAAAATCTCGCATTGACTCAAGAAAAAAGAAACGTATAAAAAGAAATTTTGACCAAGAGAAAGTTCTTTGACAAAGAAAAATTAAAGATAAGAGGTAACAGTTTTAGAAAATATTATAAATAGGGGAGAGCTAAAAACTAATCATTGAAGTACTCATAAGAAAAGAAAACGAGAAACCAAAAAAAAACATAAAGCAAAAAGATATGGGTGCAAAATGGAATTCGATACATGCAAAAGTGTTTGTGGTGACTATGCTGATTATGGTAATGGCAATGGTGAATGTAAATGGGGAGACATTGGCTCAATGCCATGAAGATTGCATTCAAGGTTGTGCCACCACCGGTGCACTTCCCTCCAAATGCCTCCAAAATTGTTACCGTGGTTGTCACGGCCGATCGTTAAGGTAACCATTTTATTTTTATAAACAGAAACATATTAATTAAACATTTTTGGGGTGTATATAAAAAGAAAAACTATACTATAATGTATTGCTATTTTTTTTTATCTACAGGAAAAATATATTTCTCATATTATATTAGTAAATTTATTTTGTGAATTAAAGTAAATACAAGTTTGACTAGTATATTAGAATAACAACATGATGATTGAACAATGGATTCGATCATTCTATAAAAACTGAAAAAATATCATAATGAAAAATAACAAAAAGTAGTATTAACAAAGTGTGCCGAATCCGAAAAATACATGGTATTATTTGCTACTGTTTATTTTGTTTGATTAATTAATTGTAATGTGTTTTTTGTTTTTCTGTTTTCTTTTGTGCAACCTGCCTAATAGTGTTTTCTATATAACCCTCAATAAAATTTAGGTATATAGTCCTTAAACTCAAGAAATTTGTTTGGAATAAATTATATTAGTAGTAATAAAAAAGTTAATGGATGGTTTCTACATTGTAAGGTGGAAGCGCAGGCATATAACAGAAGAGATGATGAATTAAGACTTGAAGTTATGACTCAATGTTGGACGACTCTTGTAACGTTTACTTCTACTTCTAATATTCTTATAACATCAATTGTAAACAGTATTATGATAAAGTATCAAATCTGTCTTCACGTTACAAATCTGTCGATTCAAAATTTAAGCATTCATGTCTCTGTTGTAGAGACTTTCTAAAAAAATTGAGTCTTATATTTCATAAGTTTTTAAGTAAATGACCAATAGAGAAACGTATCTTAGACTATTTCTCAGCATCTTAAATGATTTAATAATGAGCCGAAGAAACTAGAACTATCTCTGTTTCGTTCTGCTTCAATACAGAAGAAACTCTATGTTCTAATATATATGCACATAAGAATAAACTACCATGACCACATTTCATCTAATCCATAGAAGCCAAAAAAAATTGGAGTAACGCACTATGAACATTGGTCTAAACATCTATGCTTCTCCGTAGATGTCACTTGTTTCTTTTTCGCTCTTTGGAGGAGGCAGTCTTTCTAACACCCAGCTCGGAGATTCATTTAGCCAGAGAGCTACACCGGTTTCTTTGTGTTTAAAATCCGGCCCTTTTGGATTTCTCTACATGGATTTTAGTTTTGAATGATTGGTACGTTGTATGGTAAATGTAAATGGGATTAGAATTAAGAGGTATAGGAGCTTTTTTACCTTGTCCACTCTATTGTCCCACCAGTTCTTCATGTTTTCTACCAAGTCCTTCCAATGTTCCTCCCCGGCTTCACATGTTTTAACAGAAGCAAGATTGTTAAACTTAAATAAAATTTGAATTGCATCTTATGATTCAGAAGCAAAAACTTTAGTTGTCATTCCAATTCACAGAGTGTTATAGAGTCAGTGGTGAGAAAATTGTTTACTTACCCTTTGGTTGTTTCGCGTATTTTGGGATATCAAACTTCAGGCCATTGAGCTCAAACAATACATCTTTGGGAGCTTTGTTAATCCAAAGGGCTTCACTCCCGTCTTTCTTCTTGAAATCAGGGTGGTTAGGATTTACCTGTAGACAGAGATATCAAGAAAAAATGAATATTTTTTTGACAAATGTATCACGGGATGGTAACAAATGGAACCACTAAGACAAGTTTAATTACCGATCCATTCTGTTTGCTTTCCCGGTAATCAAACCATTTATCAGGATAATCAACAAGATCAGCCCAACGATTAGTTCCAAAACCACTTCCTTTTTGAACGCTAGCTAAGAACAAGAAGACATATGTTCATGGTTAGCCATAAAGAGATATCAGTGAAAGAAGAACGAAACATGATCGACGCACTTAGACGGCTTACCAGAATGCTTTAGCACACCTTCACTCTGATCAGACGTTGGCAAAGCTTTTGGCAGGGCTTCAGAACCTTCAACGTAGTGGAGATCACGAACCATTACTTGATGCGAAAAGCTACCATGAAAGCTTTTAAACAACTGAACATACGCTTGGTCAGAATTAGCTCCAGACTTAATCACATCTCTTAAAATCTGTCCGGTAATATGAACCCTATCATTTTTCTTCAAATAACAGTAAGCCGTATGAGCCAATTCCCCTTCAAACAGTACCGGAATCCTAATGTTCACAGAATCAACAAATGTCGTATCAATACACCTATACCAATGCATCATCCTAACAAAGATCATTGCAATTTCAACTTCATAACATCCCAAAATCCAGCAAAATCTAGTTTCAAGCAGAATGTAGAAATGCTTAGGCAAAAGATTGACACGAACCATGGCTTAAAGCTATAAACTTTACAAGAACCAAATCAACATAGTTCAGAATCAAAATCCACCAAATTCAGTTTCATGGCTTATAAAGTCTTAAACTTTAGCCAAGTCCCGAATCCCAAAACGACAATAGACCAACATGCAAGAACTCTAAAACCCAACAATAGAAACAAAACAAAAAACAAAAATTTGAAAGACTAACCAGAAATTACTAGATGAATCAGACTCAGATTTTGAATCAGAAGAAGGTTCATGCGAAATGACTGTTCTTGCCCAGAACTTTCCATCGGTCGAAGAGTTGGACTCAACTTGTTGGCGAACGTACCCAATCAAATCAACAGAATTCGAGATTTTGGGTTGGTAAGGTACCTCCGTCGGTCTCGGCCACTCCTCCGACGAGTTCTCAGCTCCGCTTCCTCCTCCGTGAGTACGGCTGCTATTTTCCGCAGAAAAAGTTGAATGAAGTTTCTGAGAAAAAACCCATGATTGTATAGTTGTTGAATTTAACGAAGGCCTTATCGATTTCAATAGTGATCTCGCAAGAAACTGCATTTCGTGAAGATTCAAGCTTTAGGGTTTATGGGGGTTTGACGACAAAGAAAGAGTTCGCCTTTTTAGAATCTCGGGTTCGTCACGAAACAAACGACGTCGTTTATTAACAGTCGTTTCGCGGCAAAAAGAGAAAAAGACCAGGACGACGTCGTTTATTTGGTATTATGTTTTAAAGGGCCTAATTTAGAAACTGTGGATTTTTTGTGGGTCATTTTGTAATTTTGTTTTATTTTGTTTCGCACTTCGCCGTACGCGGCGGGAGAGAAAGAGAACGCTGGAGGAAAAAAAGAAACCTTCAAATCGGAAAATTCAAGAAACCCTAAATCGACGAAAAGCGGGATCTTTGAAATCAGAAGCTTGGTTTATACGATGAAGAGTCAATGGTCTAATTTTCATCAGGTTTTGTTTCAACTCTCTCTTATTCTTAAGATATCGCGACCATCTCTGTTCTAATCCCAAAACTCGTTGTTTTTTTTTTGCAGATTGGGAGGAACTCTTTCTTAGCTGCTTCCACAATCTACGTTTCAACTGAATTCAACTTTTTAAACACTCCTCTTTCTGATCGGAGAAGCTTTTGCTTTGCGGGAAGAGGTAAAATGGCTTAATTTGGTTCTGTGGTGGTTTCGATTGTTATTGTATAGGTTCATGAATTGGTGTTAGTGTTAAGCATTGTTGGTATGTGAGAGTAACTTGTTGAGGATTGAGATTGAATCGGAAAAAAGGAGCTTTAGCTTGATGGTACTGGAGTGGAGTCTGCTAATCATATTGTTTGTATGAGACTATAAGTAACTTGTTTCTATTGGTGTGAGATTTTGCTGATTCCTGCTACTTGAAATTATAGACCGATCCAGCTTTGTAGTATTGAAATCAGAGGCGGAGTTTAACAGTGCATTGAGCAAAGCTAGAGGTGAATATACTACCCTGTGTTACTTTGTTAGTTACTTCGGAATTATATGAGTTGCTCTGCTTTATCTTCTCTTGATCGATACATGTTCAGATGGATCTTTGCCATCCGTATTCTATTTCACTGCCGCATGGTGTGGACCTTGTAAGTTAGTTAGTTTTGGTTTTCGATAGTAATTATCTATGAGTGGCGTTACTAATTCGTGTATCAGTGGTTTGACTATAGGCAGGCTTCTCTCTCCTGTAATATTGGAGCTCAGTAAGAAATATCCTGATGTAACAACGTATAAGGTCGACATTGACGAGGTATGTTTGCATTTGAATATCATTGTTCACTTGAATGGCTTTTATAAGTCTAATATAAGTATCATCATGCGACCAGAGCCACCATTGTTTATCGTTTTGTTTTGTGGTTAAAAGCTTTTAGAACTGTCTGCTATCTAACGCCTTTTATTAGTAGATATGTAGAACCTAAGGGAAAATCTGAGATGAATTGCTACACACTGGTTGCTATTCACTACTGGTTACTGATGTCACATCATTAAAAGCGATATCAGTTTCTTAGTAGAGATATATTGGTGTTAAACCCCGCAGATATAAAGCTATCTTCTTATGAATCATTTTAAGCTCCATTTACAAAGATATCTTCTTTTCTTGCATCTTTGTAGGGCGCTCTTACAAGTACTATTGGGAAGCTTAATGTCTCTGCTGTGGTAAATTCTCTGTTCCTAGTAAAAGATTACTTCGTTTTCTAAGATAAAGCATGAACTAGTTATGCATCTATATGAGCTCTAAGGTTATTAGTGTCGAGATCCATCTAATAGAGCGTTTGAATGCAGCCAACACTGCAATTCTTCAAAGGCGGCGTGAAGAAAGCAGAGATTGTAGGTGTTGATGTGATGAAGCTGAAGAATGTCATGGAAAAACTCTACAATTGAGAGAGATTCTTGACTTATGTTACACTACATTGCTTTGAGTTGTGATTATTTTGTTCGTTTGCTTTTAAATTTGCAATTCATAAGGGTGCTGCTAAGTTTGGTTTATAAAATCACAAAAACTGAATTAAGATAATTGGTGTACGAGTCTTGTTTCTATTTCCACTCTTCTTCTTTAGAAGAATGTTGGCCCAAATGGATGATGAAACAGAGTCGGGCTGGTTGGTAAGAAGAAGGAAGATTCATGTCTTGGGGACCTCAAAAATATTGGCAAAAGCAAAACCGAGAATAAACCGGAAAATGACAGGACAGTTGAGAGAATCAGTAGTTGAGTGATAAAAGAGAGAAGAAGAAGAAACAAATACATACAAAGGGAGTTAGAGAGATCATGAGAGTGAGTAGGACCGGATTTGACCGGTATAGTACAATCTGTTTTATTTCTCTTATTTTACAGCTCCAAATTCAGAGACTTTAACAATCATTAATGAATGAGAACGAACATGTTATTGTTATATATACACAACTCTTTCTTATTTCTATCCTTTTATTGTTTGTCCTTCTTCTCTTTGTTTTCGTAGCACTACCATTGGCTCGTACCAGAAGAAAACATAACCATACAAAAACCTTCGTATATCGATATTGAATTGTTGGTATGTATTTTTTTGGTTACGCATATATTTAACCAAAAACTTAAGACCATCGATCATTTTTATCGACAAAAGATAACAAACAGTATCAATTGATATGCATTTATGTCTACACTATTTTTGGATATATATAATGAGAAAATGTTATTCCGCTATTTACTTAAACAAATTGATGGAAGTCTTTGTTTACCAAAGGGTTTAGTGTTTATACACCAAGTCATCATTTTAATCTTCTTGAAATGAGAATTCTTATATATATATATATTAATGGAGACAAATTCACAAAAATTTGGTCGTGATGTGTTGGTTTGAGTTGTTCTTTAAGATTTTGTGTGGCAAGGGAAAAATTACATTATCTTGAGTGTGGTGCAAATAAAATCATCGACATCTATCATAAATCTTTACTATGAGTGTAACGTTGTTTATTGTGAAAGAGTACGTAAAATCGTCTGTCATATATCCTATGCTGCATGCAATTGCTTATTATGAGTAATAAGAATAAGATGATCATCATCAATACTAAAAACTTAGATATACGAATATACGAACAAATCAGTCATTGAGATATATTAGATTGTCACACACTCACAAAAATTTCAACTTATTAGATATAAAATTCTCATTTTAATTTTCTTTAATAATTCCTTTTCTTGTGGTCTTCTTTTTACTTCAATCTTTCTTTTGGTTTTATCGAAAAGGAGTATATAATAATTTTTCTAACAATAATGAAAAGAAAAAAATAAATGGGGGGTTGATAGAGAGAGGAGGGTAGGGAATGGTCAAAGGAGAAGGACAATGATTTGGCCCTCTTTTGTTTCTTCAGTACTTTTTATTTTATTTTATCTCAGTCTCCTTTTTATTTTCCAAATGTTATCTCTAAACTTATCATCTTTTTTGCTATTCATAGTAAAAACACAATCCATATTTATGCTTAAACACCCTTTGATAGCTATCTATGAAACTAACAATATCAATCCGAGAAAAGTTAGGATTTCTTTTAACTTTTGAGTAGGTTTTATATAAATAAAAATAAACATAAAAAAAAACTTTTGACTAGGTTTTATATATCATCATGTGGTAAAAGAAAGATATATACACACAACTCTTGATCACTAGCTAGGTAAGAAGAAGCTAGCTATATGGGTAAAAAAGTGTTCTATGTGGTTCAATCACAGCAATGTATGTTATCATGTTATATAATAATATATATTAGTGCAATTAAGATTGTAGATGCCATCCTATGTGTTGTCATATCAAATAAGATTATGTCATTCCCTAAAATATATTTCATAAGAGAATAATACACTCACTTTGTCTTCTACTAGCTAGAAACTGTGGTATAGTTCAATTTATTACAATGAGTTGTTATGCTTATACATTTAGGAATGAAAAACATTTTCTATATCCTCAACAAAAATTATCATATAGAAAAGAATCACAAAGTAATTTAAAGGTTCATATATCCTCAAACATTTTATTATTTATATAAAGAATCAACAAAACATATTTAAAATTGTTAAATTTAACATACTTGTATCCATACTCAATTTTGATGGATCCAAAACTGCGGTCTCCAAATTTTGGACATCTTAAATTTCCAAAATTTTGAATAGAATCTCTTACCATGAATAACAATTTCACCTAGACATACATTTATATACCATCCAATAAATAACTTTGACAAAAAAAAAAATCATATAAACCACTTTGCTTAATTTTCTTCAAAAAATATTGATCTGTTTTCATTAATGAATACAACTGAGATATGTAAACGAATTGTCTGTAATTAAACTGGATTAATTCTGATAATTAATTCAATTTGCCACCATTTGAACTGAATAATCAAGAAGACGAAACAAGATCGGTAGGAGGCCAAAAGGACTGACAAGTGTTTTCAATAATGAGAGTGATCTTTTGGAGCAGTGAGTCAGATCCATCAAATGGAGAAGACTATTCTCTCTCTCTCTTCTCTCTTCTCTCTATCTCTCCCAAAGAAGGTCCCATCTAAAGAAAGGCTAATAGATTGCCAGATTCTGCAGGGAGTAAATTGGCCAGCTAGTTTTTTCTTTCTATGGCCTCTGCACCACCACCTTCATCATTTTCAACCCTCCTCTTTCTTCGCATCATTTATTATATACCACACAATCAAAGAAGAAGGAAATAATAGACTAGTTTGAGTTTTCATATAACTAGTTGGTTCAAAGCTCTAGTGACAATTGCTTAGTCTAGAGAGTTGCACACACATAAATGGTTAATACATGCTTACTTGGTACCTTCAAACCGCAGGCTTCACAATGATAAAATACGGAATAACTGTGGAAGAAATAAGGTGCAGTTCTAATAATAACGAAATTATATACCGATTTAGATATTTTTATTACTATTAGAACTGCACGGTAACATTTCCGCCATTATGCAGAATAATGCATTTTTTTTTCTTTGTTTACAGTTTACATCAATCCCTTTATTTGCCATTGCAGTTTGTTTCTCCTTGATGGAAATAAGTTTGCTTTCTTCTTGAAAGCTTTTTGTATCTCTTTTATTGTGTCTCAAAAATAGGGGTTTATAGTTTATAACAAAGGTGGATAGTCACTGTCATATGCATAGAGGGGACATCCTAAGAAAACTCAATAAAAATGATATAAAATTCTTTGAATTGCTCATTAATTTGTAGATTTTTACTGATATATCTTTCTAAAATAATTTCGTGGGTCCTTAAGGAAGAGGTGAAGCCTACACATTACAAAGATATCGACATCATGTAGGTTCCATTTACATAAATGATTGAGTAAATGGTCAAAAGCTTCTATCATACCATATGCCTTAAACTCTTTCTCTCTTTCTTTTTTTCTTCGAACAAACATATTCGAAATTGAAACTCATTGTCTTAAAACTCCTACTACGGTTATAAAGATTCGATTTAACAAGTATACGAGTTTTGCGGAGATAAAGAAGATTGATACGACATACATCAACAAGAAAACATCACTGCACAATTAACTGTAATGCATAATGTTGGAATCTTTCAATACACAACCTTTGGAATATATATAACGAACTTCTACTTATAACTTCATCAGATTGTACTTTCTACTACTTAAAGACACAATTTAAAACTAGATGATCTTATATTGTAATTTAATCTTTCACAAACAGAAAAAAAATACAAATTTTCCCACATATATTTACCTCAATTTCCATATTATTAGATATAAATAAGAGATAAAATATAAATATTACATAAAAACATTTCTGTGACTTGTCAACTTTGCGATAAAACTTATTGCAACCGTGCATGATATGATGATATCAACAAAATATAAAGTGAGTAATCAACTTGCCTATACATTTGGCCCGATCTTGATTACAACATTCTAACCGTCTTGGTACCTCTTATGATTTTCCAACCTATGAGCCATGTTTGTGCCTCGTGGTTAATTGATACATTACTTTAGAATAATTATAAGACTTGTTTGATTTCGATCATTACCATTTAGATGGACGTTTTATCATCAGTCATAATCACATAATAAGAAAATTATGAGTCTTACGGAACTTGGTTTTGACGCTTAATAATCGTGCCTATATTATTAGAAGCCACTTATATACGATAAGAGATGAGTACAAACCTAGTCTCACACATAAAAACATTTGTCCTCTTTGTTTTGCAAGTTGAAAAATTGAGTACTTGTTACATTTGTCGAAAAACATTCAAAATTTAGGATATACAATATAGTAACCTTTCAAAGACTAGTCGAGCATTTCGTTGTGTTTCTACTAAAAAAATAATAATTTATTTTTCATATTTGGGACGCCAATGTCGACAATAATGATCATTTCCACTTCATATTTGTGCTACTATAAATAATAGAATGTATAATACGTATATATATATATATATTATAGGGGGGCATGCATGATAAAAAAAAAGTTGTATACAGATATTTTGTTCAGACGATAGAGAAAGAGATCTTAGTGGACTTCTGCAACGAAAGGCTGTATGACATACACACACACACGTCCTATTGTTTCCTATCTGTCCGACTACCTCGAACCTCTTGTGCCTTGAAGCACAGGCTGTCCAGGTGATACATATCCATTCTCTTTTATTTACATACTAAATTAAAAACATGGTATATATACATCAAATATAATCTAATACACATGTCGGAAATAACCAAAAATAAATAAATTTGTAACATTTCTAAAGTAAAGTTTTATTTTTTCCAAATAATGTGAAATTTTTGCAGTGAGAAATAGAAAAATAAATTAAAAAAATAACGATGTATACTTATTATCGTTTTTTTTTCTTTGGGTGTAAATCCTATATAATCACTGGAATTATATTATAATGAAGATGTTGTAGTTTTTTTTTTTAATAGAAAAAGAAACGGCTCAGGAGTCAAGGTGGCCATTGGCATGGTTTCTTGAGAAAGTCTGAATGGGTGAAATGGGAACCCATCTCTCCTCCTTATGCCTCTTTTCATATTTCTATAAATTATTAACTTGATCTCTATTTCTTCTCTTTTCCCTATTATTTTGTAAACACACACAATCATATTTGGGTTCGAGTAGCATTGATCACCGGATTCGAAATTTAATATAGTTTTCCCCGGCCATAGGAGATTAGTCTTTAGACCTAGAAAATTTTTGAGATCACTCTTGAATTATCAAAAATATATATATATAGGAAAAAAATCAGATAAAGTTATCTTGTATTATTATGTTTTAGAAACTAATATTGATACTAGCAAAATTGTGTTTGCTTGCAGTAATACATTTAGCCTTTCTAAGTTAAAATACCAATTACTGTTTTTAATGAATTTCTTAAAAAATATATATATAGATGGAGGCCAAAGAAAGCCATAGAGTTTGCATGTGGGAGAGAAAAAAAAAACATGAAGGCAGGCATATAAACTTGGGCAGAGAAAGACACGTGTCAAAAGCCCGTAACGCCACCTACTGGTATGTACGCCAATGGCCTTATGCTAGAACAAAACTGTTTGCATAGATTGTTACAAATATGGAAACCTAATATACGAATTTGTGGACCGACCATGTGCTTTTTTCTTTCCCTCTTCAGTAATCTCTCAATCTATATAATTCTATATCCTTTTTTATTTCTTACGACAAAATACTAAACAAATTAGACCAAAATGTAAGATATTCATACAATTTATACCTTAATTTTTTCACTAAAATCTCATACGCACACGTGACCTTCAGATATTTTTGTCTATCACTCTCGAGAAGCTAATTAGATCACTAATAATTGACTAACATTAAACTCTGATAGTTTATTGTAACCATTCTGACACATTTTTATCACCGGTTTGGAGTTTCATGGTGTAAGAAAAGATTTTATTTGCTTTCATAATTGTCCTTTTAAAATGTTTTTATAACCCCGTAATATATTTTATTTGATTCATTAGATACGATCGACAAAAATATTATCCCCCGACCATGAGGTGGTTTTAATTCCCAATGAAGGGATCCTAAGATGCAATTTGCATATCAAACAAAAACGTAGAGTTCCTACTATTTTTCTAGTTGAATTAATAGATCATTAATATATAATTACACATTGGATAGTGAAAAGTGAATATTATATATTTTATCACCGGATTGGAGATACACAACAAATATATAGTAAAAACCAAAGTATTCTTTCTTTCTTTATTTTAATGTATTTTTTATATTGTTTTAATAAATGTGCAGTCACTACACATGACCTACTGTGACAAACTTACAAAAAAATAAAAAATTATACAAAATAAAAGACCCTAATTGTTAAAGTATGTTTACGTTCAAAGTTCTAGCTAGCTTTACTTCTGGTTATAAAATTCGTATTAAGGCGTAAGTTAAAACTGTTATATACACGAAAAATGTGAAAATCATTTAATAATTTCTTGATTCCCCATCCTACTAGATCAACGTTGAATCGTATTAAATAGTTCCAAATTTCCCCTGCCATGAATTCACCATTATTTCCTCAAATACTATATAGTACTAACCTCGACACTATATAGTACTAATATCTTTTGTTAAGCAATACAATAGTCTATATACTCTAAAGTACTAGTACTATAACAAGCTAATTATCGAAAATATAAAAACATAGCACTAGTTTAGTACTGAGTAGTTACACTCTAATACTTAATGCCATGGCAACTGGCAAAGCACATCTTATGGTATCGCTTTGGTGCTTGATTTACATCGTACACCTAAGAAATCAGTTCCACAAATATTAAGCGTTATATAGTTTAATAGTTATCCAAAAGAAAACAACAAGTAAAAATAAATTTAGCTATAGTAGTATAAAGTTTCCATATCTCTCAGTGAAAGGAACCAATGAATCAATGGTAAAGCAGGCTGGTGTTTGGTGTAATTGATGATGATGACGATGACGCAGCCGAGACTTTTCAGCTGTCCCCGTGAAAACCTGTCGTCGTCTCTTCCCTCTCCCAATGAAATTTACCCAAACTACGATTCCTCCTCTCTCCATTATTATTTTCTTTTTAGTATAATTTCTTTATAAAAGTACCAAAATCACATACACCTTTTTTTATTATTATTATTATTCATGAAAAGACCAATAATTCATCATCAAATAAAGAGAAAAAGACCCCATAATAGTAAACACATTTTCATGATAAAAGAAAGTACTAATTATCGTACCCGTTACAACATATACCTAGCAAAAGATACATATTATATAGAAATATAAAATGCTTATTTCTTTTTATATAAATTCCCTTATTTTTGCCTATGAAATTTTATTATTATTTATGAAAAAGGAGCTCTATGAGGAGCACCTTTCCTTCTATTACCAAGCAGAACCATCCCTGGCAAGTAGCTGTTGCTCTCTTGCTTCTTGTTCTTGTTCTTCTTCTTCCTCTCTCTCTTATTACTACTATTGTTACCTTGCTCCGATTGATCTGAAATGACGACCATCATATCCTCTGAATCCTCCATCGTCGATATCTCTTCGAGATGATCTTGACCGTCCATTCTCAACCCCTCGAAGGTGAAATCAGATTCATCGATTCTATAGAGAATGCTTGATAGATCATCTCCTTGGTATGATAAGTAATCCACCTGCGTTCAATTATTTAAAAATCATTGTTAGGCTAACATAATTGTGTCTTACTATAATAATATGGCTAAATATTGGACATGATAGTTCATAACCTAGGAAAGTGCCCACTTTTGTACTTGCACATGTGTTTAAGAATATTAAACAAATGAACACATAATCCAAGAATTTTATTAACATGATTACAAAGCATGGAGAAAGGAAAAAAAACAGCTGTTTCCCAAAGTTTTGTTTTTTCATCTTTAGAGTAATGATTTTTTTATTTTCATATGGTTAAAAGTTGAAGCAATCATTCTATTCTATTATTATTTCTAATTTTTTTACTAGAATAAAAACAATCAACAAGTGAATCTCAAGAATTAATGGGTCTCACTTTTGTCATTCATTGGTCAACTATGCCAACAACTTATAACTAAATTTACCATGTTTTTATTGAGCTAGCATAGTAAAAAAATATTCAATTTTTAAAAGATTAAAGTTATCTTCTGTTGAACAAAAAAAATATATATTATCTTCTTTATAAGGGTTCAACTAAAAGCAAAATAATTTCCAAGAGAATAATGTAATATACTGTATAATTTACCTTGCAGGAGAGTGAACAAAAGTGGAATGGTTCTTGGAGGATTCTATCACAAGTGAAGCAAACATTTGAAGACACCTTAGCTCTTGATTGTGGTCTTTGGTTTATGAATATCACTTTGGCTCCATTAATTGTATATGGCTGAATATACAAAATTCTCAATCAGTACCACAAATGAAACTAAAACTCAAAGACTTCAAAGAAAAAGAATACACTTCACCTGAACATATGAACAATCTATGAGCTTCTCAAGATCACTCAACCGAACGACGTCATGGTATACGTATCGTCTCACCTGCCAATTCATAAACGAAAGGGCTTAATTTACAAGAATGTAAACTTATGGGGGGTAACAACACAATTACTTCAAAAAAATTCCCTGAATCAAATACTCATAAAATCTTACTACTATATAATTTTATCATTACTTGCACCAATAATGTTTTTTTGGGGAATAGTGGATAATGATTAAACATTATAAATCGATAAAAACAAAAAACCTGTGTGAAAGAAGTTAAAGGAAGTGAAGGAAAAGGGAATTTGGTCAAAGCTTTGATGTTGTTTGAAAGCAACAGCTCAAGCGAAGTTGAGCAGAGAAGACAATAAATTTTTAAAGGAAACCAAAGCAAAAATTTTGAAAAAAGAAGAAAGAATAAATAAAAGATGTGAAAAAGATACATACTATATATAGAAACAAACCAAATCCACACAATAGACAATTCAAGTCCAATTACTATCATCACATAAATACATGTTATAATATATACATTGCTTTCAAACATCTATTAACAATTCTCAACATTGAATTAGAGAAATGATCATTACTGAAACCTAATTACAAACTTGTGAGAGAAATATTAGAAAACATGGCTTTAAAGGGTCTTTTGAAGACGATGAACATAATTATTAAAAGAAATATATTTTTGGGGAGAAGATAAAGTTTATGATAATGAAAGGTCCATTAAAAAAACAAGAACAAAGTTCTTATAGTACAATTTCCAAAAGCTCTCCATAATTTGTATTTTAAAAAGATACTACTATGTGCATGTGAATCGAATTAAACTCGAATCCGAGGCCACTTAAGAACCAAAACCCCAGTAACTTGTTTTGTTTCTATGGAATTGAGAAATTTTCCGGGAAAATCACAAAGAAAGTAAAACAAAATTTTACAAAAACAAGGGTTTGGAAAAATTTAAACTTGAATTGAGAATTTGCTAACGTGGTTGTGAGTATATATATATGGGTGCAAGTACAAACTTCACTACAATCCAAGCATGTTTTTTCATGATTATTATTTATTTGTCGAAGTAGCAGAATAAAACATACGTACGCAGTAACTCAGTGAATCTAATTTGTGTAGCAGTGTAATAATTATAAGAGTAAGTACAAATTTTCATCAAATAAAAAAAAAAAAATCACAAAAAAAACACTAAAACATGGGTATTGGAATTGTCAAGAAATGGAATCATGGGTCATAAAAAAAATCATAAATTGCGAATTGGATCAACCAAGAAAATTCAATTAAAATTAGTGAAAATTATTGAAGTTACCTGAAGAAGAGGGTGAGAGCGATGGGAAGGGAGACAGTGAGGACAAACACTGAGACAACAGAGTAAGCAAAAGACGTTCTTCTCGCTTTTACGGCGAGTCTCGTGGATTCCACAGCTCGCGAAGAACGTTTCTGCCATCAATCCTTCAAGCCATGCAGGTTTCGTTGCCACCATCATCATCATCTCTTCTTCTTCCTCCTCACCTTCTCTAACCATTTTCTTTAATTTTTCACTCAATTTCAAGAACCCTATTCAAGAAGAAGAGCCCTAAGAGAGGTTGAGATATTTGTTTGATTGGGAGTATTTGGACCCTTAAATTTGGAGAGTGAGTGTGTGTGAAGAGGAAGAAGAGAGTGTAAATGTTTATATAATATCTAGATGTTATGTGTATACACATGTGTGTGTGTATTGTGTATATTGGTTTTTGTAATGTAGAGGAGGAGGTTTCCAGAATTATTGTCGCTACGTATAGAGAGAGAAAGTGTGTGGTTGGGTCGTGGGAGATAGAGAGAGAGAATGTCTTTATTGAGAAAATGAAATGTTCCCAAAAAGATCAAATCTTTTCTCCATTGGCCTTGATCAAATTTTCAGAAAGAGAGAGCGATAAGTGAGGTGTGACAAATCTTGAAGTTTAATTCTTGAAGATAAAGTATCATCGTATAAGTCTTGAAGTTTAATTAAATCTTGATATACAACACAATAAACCCAATTCGAAATTCTTAAGTGTTTTGATTACCTTTTTATTTGGAAAACAATATTACTAATGTATAATGAATGAATGTAATATATCTCTTTAATCTTTGTTTGTTTACTTGTTTTGTTAGTGTGCATTTAATAGGATCTAGTACTTACAATTTTGCGAAGGACAAGTGTCCGAGAGGAGGATTAGTTTGTCTGGACAGATCTCTACGGCTAAAATTACTTTTCCGGCTATGATATGACTCATGTTTTCACCGTCGTGAGCATCGATCACTCCATTTTCACACTTGTTACAATTTACAACAAAAGAAAAGGTAGTTTTATTTGGTCAAAGATTTTTAGAATTCACTTTTAAATAAGGGGGAATTTCAAAAATACCCCTTTTCTAATACCACTTTTTAAAAATAACTCTCTTTCTAGTTTTATCAAAAAGTCATTATAAAATTTGAAATTTATCAAAAACATGTGTAAACTTATATTTATAGACACAAATTATTTTTATATGTGCGTAAATTTATATATATTTCATAAATACCGTATAAATACCTTTTAAAAACCTTATAAAAACTGTGTAAACCTTTTAAAAACATTATAAATGCCGTTTAGAACCTTTTAAAACTTTATAAATATTTGGATTTAGTCTCCCAGTAGTAATGATGACCTCGATATACCTTATTAACCATATAAAAGTTTATAATTTTTCATATTTGAAAAAGGGTATTTTTGAAAATGAATAGAAAAAATTAGTATTTTTAAAAAAGGTACAGCAAAAGGGGTATTTCTCAAAAATTCTCTTTTAAAAAATGTATTTTATTTTTTTAAATAATATTTTGCATATCATTTATAGCACAATTACTTATACTATCACTCCACAAATTTACATTGTATGATTGTGTTAAGCTATAGACATGGAGTGTGATATTTTATATATTATGAAGTTGAGAAGATTTGATTATGAAATATGGATCTTAAACATTAACACGAATGTAACTAGGTCCATACTAGTTATATTTTCACACGCCATATTTAAATTTGACTAAATATTTCAAGTCGTAAATTAAATAATATATGTGTTTCTGCATATAATATATAGTTAGAAACTATAGTATAGAATCTCCACCAAACAAAAAAAAAAAAACTATAGTATAGAAATATGCCAAACCAAATTACAGTCTGGGATTTAGTTTATTAATTTAATAAATCAGAAAGAAGAAAACACACACAAGAGAAGAGAGAATGGATGGCACAGACGTTGGCCTTGGCAAGAGTGCTCCTCTCTCTTCTTTTTAAAGTACTCTTCACTCTTCCTCACCTCGATTTCTAAAAGCTTTCTGGTATTTTTCTATATCTTTTGTTCTTGCTGTTACATATAAAAATGTCTTCGTATATAAGTTTTGGTTACCCCTTAGAATTATGTGCATGGTTTGTCGAAGACTAACCGATGAGGAACAGTTGAAGTGTTGAACATGCATATGATCGAAATATTAAACCGACTTTAATAATCATAAGCACTTTTCTTTTGTTATACTTAAAAAGGTAACTCTGTATAAAACTGATAATATTACTATGTCATTATGTTCCAAACTTCCAATGAAACATAATCCATTCTACATGCGATTCCAAGTTGGTGTTTTAATTTAAATATCATTTTTTTTTTATGAAAACTTAAATTTAAATGATTTGAGTTGTTTTTTGGTTCTTGAAAAAATGTAACATCGATTCTCTATTTGTGTCACGTAACAAAACTAATATTGTTAGTTGTTACAATAAAAAAACTACAAAAATCCATTGTCAAGGGGCACACACACCTGAAATAATAATTACAGGTCGAAACTAACTTATAATATTGGAGTTTTTGATGGAAAAAGCCCATATACTTATTGGGCTTGAATAGGTTCAATGTCAAGTCCACCAATGGCCCTTAACATCATCGATCTTTTAGGCAAGATTTCACATAAATCTCGCCGTCCGATAACCAAAACACGACGGACAAAAATGGAGATTTCGATCCCGATAGATCTCATCATCGAGATACTGTCGAGATTGCCAGAAAAATCAGCATCGAGGTTTCGATGCGTGTCGAAACAATGGAAGTCCTTGGCTCTAACCAGGTCAGGGTTTCACCGCGATGATTTCACCGACTTGTTAACCAGAACCTCGGCTCGTCCACCGCGTCTCTTATTTGGTGTCGCAAAAGACCGTGAGTGGAGCTTTTACTCAACTCCTCTGCCTCAGAATAAGTCTTCGTCTCTCGTAGTAGCCGCCGCCGATTTTCAAATCAAGTTCTCTAAAGGCATAAGCAGATTCAATTGTAGCTATGCCTCTGGATTGATCTATTTTCATAGAATGCGCATCCCAAGGGAAGCTATGGATGAGAAGCGTGTGATCTGTAACCCTCTCACAGGACAGTACGTGATCTTACCTGAGCTTAGAGGTTATTCGTATAGCTATTTAGGGTTTGATCCGGTAGACAAGGAATTCAAGGTCTTGTTCATGAATACTAGTGGCTATATAGCTTCTAGTGATACAGATCATTATATCTTGACTCTAGGAGCTGGGAAATTGAGCTGGAGGAAGATCCATTGTCCTTTTACCCATGAGCCTTTTTGGGAAAGGATTTGCATCAATGGGGTTTTGTATTACTCGGCCCAACATACTGATTCTGATGGAATGAGGTCTCCTGTGATAGTTTGTTTTGATGTTAGAACTGAGAAATTCAAGTTCATATGCACCCCAGAACGCTATTTTACCTCCTTGATAAACTACAAGGGAAAGTTATGTTTGTATAACTCGGAGTATGTTAGATTTTCCCGTAAGTTGAGTATGTCGGTTCTAGAGGATGTCGAGAAAGAGGAATGGACGACATATTCTTACAAATTGAGGGCTGAGATTGAAGTCGTTAAGGTTAACAAGAATCTAGAGGTTGTTGGGGTGACTGCTTCAGGTGACATTGTTTTGTCGACGGAGTCTGCTTGTAAACAGTTTTATGTTTTCTACTATAACCCCGGAAGGAACACTCTCCAAAGTGTTGAAATCCAAGGTGTTGGTGATGCGAATCGTGATTGCAGAGTATACACCTTTGCAGATTATGCAGAGGATCTTCGTGTTGATGATGCAATGCAACTCAGGTCAATCCCTTCACAACCCGTCCAAAATGTCGTTCCCGAGAGGCCAGAACCACAACGACGTAAGCATACATCTCCTGACCTCTCCAAGTCTCCTCAATCTGTGAAGTGCAAGGAGCAGAACAAGTGCGAATCATCATCAGCTAACATGCTCTACCTCTCTGTTGGCTTAGCTAGTGTTTGTTTAAGTTTTACTTTCGTTTTCTTTTACCTCTACTATTCTGTTAGGCTTAGCTAAATTTCCCTCATATGGACATAAGATCAAAACGCCTAATCAATAGTATGTATTAAAATGTGACTGCCAGTGATAAAATATGCATATATTTATGTATACATACCACTCTTCCGTTCTACTGCGGAATCACCACCAAATGGTTTTATCACTACCATAATTTAATCAAATCGTTTTCTCATCTACACACTTTTCTAGCTATACCAGTTGAACCATGCTAGCTCGTAATTAACGATACAAAGAACCTCTATACGAGGGACTCCAGTAGTCAGTTGCACTGTTATCGCGGTATGCGATTGGGGTGCATGAAATGGGAACCAAACAGAGCCCTCTACTCCTTAGGTCTAGATGTTGTCTTGGTCCTCTTTTGTTGTGATCTTCTCTGTCCCATCCTCCCCATGGATCCTATAAAACCATTATACAACTATTAAAACTTCAACTAAATGAACTACGTTTAATATTTTTAGAAAAATCTACCATGTTTACTCCTTTAAACGTTACCTTAACTGATGAATTCTTCATATAAGGAGTGCTTAGCAGCTGCATAATCGTTAAAATCACCAACGAAATTAATTTTTAACTAATATAATCAAGTAATGGTGTATATGTTTCCATATGTAGGCAAAATGAGTTATCTTCGTGATTTGTATCGTATTTATAAAGCATGTTTACCTTCACTTGCTCTTGATAGAAGTTTATATAAGTGATGGCTTCTTGAAGCACAGAAGCAGTGTCCGTCTGAAATGTTTCCAAACATAATGTTTAATTGTAACATATGTATGTTAGAGATAGATTGAAAGACAGAAAATAAAATATGGTCTTATCTTTTGTAGTACCTTTCCAAAGGGAGACACAATTTGCTGTAGAGTCGTGATCTTGTCTCGAAGCTTGGCTTTAGGTAATTCCTGCCATTTATTTTTCGAAAATAATAATGTAAGTACTTTAACAAAAAATATATTAATAATAATGAAGGTATTTTCTACATGAACGAGTATGAAACGTGAGAACTTCTTTCTTTTTTGGCAACAATACTAGCTAGGAAAATGATTACTTCAACATAAAAAAAATAATCCATCATATCAAACGATATTTATCAAAGTAAATGCATGTCAATTTGCTTTTATTAAAAAAAAAAAAAGAAAAAAAAAAACGTACAAAGTTACTACGTAGTATGTAGATTCACTTGTTTTGTTTTATAGTTATCCGAAAGAACAAAAAACACATATTATTTTTAGGCATGCATTTATATGTACTTACGTGCACAATTATGTCATGTAAAGATTACCTTCTCAGGTGAAAGTGTAGAGCCGCCGCCGCACTTGGCCTTCTTGGATACCTCATCAGAAACTTCTTCACATCTTTTCTTCTTTCCGGCGTTTGTTGTTCCCAACCTCACAGTTGCCTACAAATAAAAATAGCTCCCGAGTTCATGATTTAACGTCGGTCCATAGTCCCATACTCAAATTTTCACATACATAGTAACATATCCGTTACAATACTTAAAGATCCAACAGCAATATATATATATATATATATATCAACGTTAAATCCATTGGTAAAGTGAGAAGACGTATTTACCAACATCGTTAATAAGCTATTGCATCACATATTTGATTATATGAAAATATTTGGTAGCGTACACGTACCAGTGATGCCGTTTGATGTTCTTTCTTGTTAAACTCGGATAAGTTTAAGGCCTTAAAGCATGGCTTAAACGACGGATTTATATCCGTCAGTGGCCGACTTAACCTTATATCAAGGAAACCTCTAGAACTTTCGATAGGATCATGGAACAACGAACCACCACCAGCACCAGTTGAGCCATTATTGTAACAAAGAGTTTCCTCATTTTTCACTTCCAAGGCTTGTCTGTACATAGAAACATCGTCGTTTGTCTGAGAATGATCATGATCAAAGTGATGATGAAGGTTATGGTTCATGTCGGGATTATTAGGTGGCGCAATAGACCAGTGCTTTCCTACAAGATCTGTTAACTTTGACAGCCGTTGGTCACTACTTTGATCATACCTAACTTGGTTTGTGTCATAGATCCAACCGTTACCGTTATCGCAGGCTGTCTCGAATGATTGTAATTCTGATGTCGTTGATGAGTTTCTTGAAGATGTTAAGTGGTGATTATGATTATGATGATGATGATCCATCATTTGATCACCTAAGCTTCTACCAGGTCTGTCCATTTATATATGTAATTATTAATGTGAGTGTTAATAGAAAATATGATATTTTATCATTTCACAACTAAATGTAAATATGAACTGATTTTTTTTATATATAATGAATTTATGGGTACTTTACATGGTAGATTATTGTTTTTTAAAAAACATTTTGCTTTCAGAATAAGAAACTCTACACACATTGCAAATTTGCAATACTTTCACTAAAATATTTTGGGAAATTGTAAACAAATAGAAAATGGTGATCCTTGTTTGCGGGTTACGTTTTCATTTATATTTTTCAAATAATGTCTACTTTCAGAAAATACTTTATAAGAAAAGTTGTAAAGAAATAATATTCCATGTAGTAGATACAAAAACAAAAAAAAAAATGTATAATATACTAACACAGTACTGAAAACTTCTTTTACTTTTAAAAAACAAAAAAATACGAATAAACTACATCCGAAGTGGCCAATAATAAAAGATGAATCATAAGTGCAAAATTATAGGCATACCCTCACCAATCAAACGTTAAATCATTTATTGGGGAACAATAATTCAAAAGAGCTACTAATTTACTTTTATAAAACCAACTTTTAGACCTCTCTTTTGTTTCTAACGTTTTTTATTTTATTTTCTAGACCTGGAAGCACTCATTTTTTAAAGATCAAACAAAAAATAGTAATATGATGAACTAGACAATATCTTTATGGGATGGAGCGTAAAAACTTTAAACCTTAAACTAAACTTTAAATCTTGTGAATTGCAACTAAGACTATCATTAATGGCAAGCTCAATTTAAGCCTAAGAACTTGCCATTAAGGATGCTCTAAGAGCGTTAAACTCAGGTAAGAGTAATTCATACGTAGATAAGATAAAATATAAAGTGTTTTTGATAGATACTTACAAGAAGGCAAGACTCCATAGTTGGTTATGAGAAGAGACAACATGGTCGCGGAGCAACTCATCGGTGGAGGAGGAGGGAGGCTGAGCAGGAGCCGAGAGAGAGTGATGATGATTGGAGGATTCAGCAGTTAGGTCCAAACGATTTGAAGAGTTTACGTTTGAGATCGAGAGATTGTCTTCTTCACAGCTAACGTTTGCGTTTGAGTTGTTGTTACTACTCTTATGATAAAACGATGTCGAATTGATAGAGTTTGCATGATCATTATGATGGTGTTGAACATCTTCCCACCATGAAGAACTCGGAGTACATTCTTCCCTTAACATTTTTTGTTCCTTTCTTCGAACCGTTTTTGTCTTTCTTTCTGCTTCTTTCTTTTGTTTTGTTTGGTTAAGAGTCTAGAGGATATGTGCATTAGAGAATATAAAGTGTATGTATATGATACGATCGGTGGTGGTGACAATATTATATGCGAGTGGGGTATGTCCACTAAGTTACATTAAAATTAAAATTACATATAGTTATATGTATATGTATCTAAGCCACCGAAGACGTGTTATATGCGGTCTGCGTAAGATCGTACGTCAAGAGAAGATGTGCTTGACCTCTACATGAACTTGTCACATTTGTTTTCGAAAACTATAATGGATCTATAGGAATACTTTTCAATCAGTTAAAATTCTATAGAAGCTAATAATGTATATGAGTAGCTATATATATTAATCTTTGGCCTATCTAGATGTACATGGAGAGTAACAACTAACAACAAACCAAAACATAGATTTCCTATAAAATAAATATGATATAAACTAACTGATATATACTATAGTAATAATTATTTCTCAACCATGTTAGATTCTTGGAGTTTAGTTTACGTTTTAAAGATTTTAAATATCACTTTTATTTCCAAAACTTTACCGGAATATATGAATACAAGTTAGGAACCAATCGGGTTCCAACTTCCAAAACATGTTTTTGTCTCTGAGAAAGAGACATTGTCATGAGACTTGTTATTTGGCCAACCTATAATCCACAATCCGCCTATTACCAAAATATATCTTCACCTCACGTGAATGTGGCCTGGTAAATGAGGTAAAGGGTAAATGCATGGTTTGGGATGTTAGATATGCATTGTCACGAGAAGAAGGCGTGGCCATACTAAAAGCTCTGCGTTTCAAGAGTGCACAAGGACTAGAATCAGACTCGGGGACATAGTCACTAGCTAATCTCTTACGATGATTATAATTTTTGGTTATAGGTCTCTATACAACGTTATACGTACATATCAAAACTCACATTCGTATTGTTTTTCATTAATTTCTCTTGAGCCAATTATTTGGCTTGATTCCCTTGCTACATTAGGTTTGACCAACTTCTATTATTTTGCTCTCATGCTTTAATAAAGATGTTGGTTTGCCGACCAAAAGGTTTTTCAAAAACAAACTTTCTTTGATCGATGACAAAATTTCTGATAAAGAAACTAAAACTACATAATTTTTGGCTCAAAATTGAAGGGATTTAGATGAACAAGAAATTAAAACTTAACTAACGATCATATGTAGTTTGATTGCTTGCTACATGCATGTTGTATTAATACAATTAGAAATACTTGAGCTTAATCCTCATACCAAAAGAAATAACCTAGGGCGAAGGAGGAAGGTGTAGAAGGGGGCAATAGGGTTTATTTCTTTTAATTCTTTAAGGGTCCAATTATTATAAAAAGTGGACATATGATGCCAAATAAATAAATTAAATTAACTTGGATATGTTAATTAAATAAGCAAGCGTGATTATTGATACACGTTATAATCGTAGCCAAAAGTAAGGGGCAATATGGAATACTTATTAAATGTTTATAATGTAAGGTTTCAAATCACCAAACACAAAAGCACTCGTTTTGCCAATTTACATATTTTCATGTAATACTCCTTAATATTACTCTTACTCTATTCTTTGAGTTTTTTTTTTCTTTAAAACATTTCTATGATGTAAATAAATTTTAATGAAAAAACTATTTCAGTCTTCAAATATTTCAGAGTTAAAAGTCAAATAACATGAATTTACAACTTGTTTGCATTGTTTGTGACATCTATTTACTTTTTTTTTGTGAGAGTTTTAGGTTTTATCACGCTTCTTGAAATTTATAAATAAAAATTAGATAGAAATTGACTTATTGTTATATCTTAAGCTTATAAGTTTTGATGGTTACTTGTTTGGTGACACGAAACCTAGCAATAAAGGGTTACGATTCCATATTGGCCCTAACTTTTTTTTTTTCGAAAAGATAATTTAAAGTATTAATCAATAATCACGCCTGTATAATTTAATCTATTATCATTTCTTGGTGCGCTATTTATTTTCTCAAGCATTCATCCCTTTTAATCCGAGTCCAACTCCACTCCAAAAGTTTCTTGTCTTTTGCTACTATCTTTTTAATTATTTCCTTTCCCATATTTTAATAAATACCAATTTATAAAATAAAATTAAAAAAAAAGAGAGATTGAGTGGCCAAATTTTCTGAGGTTGACTTTTGTTAAAATAAAAACAATTATCATTTTTATATTTGACTCTTTGTTTGTAGTCAATAACCAATTGATAGCACCATAACCCAAGATGTTTCTTTAATGGATTTTTAAAAATGGAAACAATTTAATTGGTGATTATAAAGTTTCGTTACATGAAAACTATATAAAATGTAATTGAAGAGAAAGATTAGGCCAGTTGTGAAAGTAATCTAGGCCCATTTATTTATTTGGTGGTTGGTCATTCCTCAGAAGCCCATTCATGCATGCAACGATAATTTTCTTTTCCTTTCAATTTATGTAACGCATGAAAAAACCAATCAAGCTTTCCATTTTTGTAACGCTAGTGAAGTTTAAAATTTGCTTACCACAGATTCTATTAAACTATAAGTAACAAAATCCGACAAAAGTGTATACAATTCACGTGAAATACCAACAAAACTGTGTATTAGCGACACATAGAACAACATAATTACTTGGCTATATATATTTTGTTAAAGATGAGAGATGAAATTTGTGTGATTAAAGAGAGCATCAGAAACGGTTCTCTTTTCGGTGATAAAAATATAGTTATAGGAAAATACTTATCTTAAATTAGTATATCGAGTTAAATGGCAAATTGAACATGATAGACCGTAGACGAGACATATTCAAACACTTGGTTATATATACATTTACATACTTCAGCTGCCGTTTGTGTCAATTGATCAACAAACGAATACCAAATTAGCTAAATCATTCTCATCTTTATATAATAGAATTTTCTTACACCATATTGAAAGTGTACCTTCAGAGTAAGACATTGTTGTCACTTTAGGGCTACTTCGGAAGTCCTAAGGGTAAGTTAGATAGATAGATAGCTTGGTCCATTTACTGTTTAAGAACCAGAGGCCTAATTAGGATGAAGTATGGTGTCTTTTGGTCTCTCTATATATCAGTCATCCGTAAGTTTTTCTCTATACAAGAGAGCGTGACCACTTTACTTAGTGCCAGGGTCCCAAGTAGAAACGGATCCAGTTGTTCATGTCTTCGTGTGTCGAACAATTTTTAGAGCCGACACAAAAGACTAATTTTTTTACTAGTAATATATGCCAAATGATTCACCAAATATAAGTTACATGTGACTCTAAATGATCCATCCAAGTTTTAGGGAATTTTTTTTTTACTTATATTTATATATATGCATGGTTTTATCAATCTTAATTTTTTGTGTTAATACTTACCTAGTTGATAAATTATATGTTTCGCTTTTCAGTTGTCTTGTAGGAGTATTATATATTTCAAAATTTTATATACCGGAATGATTAAAATATTTTATATTATGAATAATTAGTATATATTACCCACTAGCTAGACTTCAAAAGTATTAGACACCCCACCAAAGCCTGTCTGAATTGATTAGGCCAAAATAAACTGTGACCGTCGGCCTAACTAAGTTTGATGTAACAATTGAATAATCAACTTACCAAATATCTAAACTCTTGTCACCAGCTCTAGTCTCTTGGTTACATTTTTAAGCGATTTTTTTCTAATAATTATTCGCAGATTAAGAACAGAACCAATGATTAGTCGATTATAAGTCTATGACCAAATGAAATGATGGGCCAATGTTCCTTTCTATTTCTTATTTTTATTTTATCTTTGCCAACAATGATGGCCCAATGTTCAGAACACTTAACTTCAGAATGCTGATTAAATATGTACTGTAATGATTATTCTTATAAATTATTATCTTACTTTTGTTTAGCTGTCTTTGTTAAACTAAAGTAATGTTGGGTGCACTATGAGACTAGAGGCCCCAATTCAACTCATATACTCGATTTATAGTTTATACCTTCCTCCAATTTCTTCACTTTGAACTGACAGTAGTATTAATTAATGAATTAAGCACCAACTAAATTTTCTTAAGATAAGAACAAAAATCCATAGAGTTTCGTTAATATTACCATACTATCCTTTTGAAATCTATAAATTTTTGTATATCGTTCTAAAATAGAGAATGAAGTTGAATATATATAACACAATTTGAGATATAGAAATCCTTCAATATATTTGAAACTACCTGCCACGTGAACAAAAAGTCGGGCAAGATCTTAAATCACAGTTTTCTTAGAATGTAAGCACGATTCAAATTGTTGATATGTATCCATGTACATATTCACTAATCTCTTTATAATAGTTTCGAATATTCACCTAGTTGTTTATCAATTTATAACGTCATAAAAATGTTTAGTGATAAATCAACCAAATTAAAATCATATTATAAACTAAAGCTATTATTATCTAATATTTTTGTAGTATGTAGAATGTACTAGATATAAATAAGTTTTATGGGGTTTCTGATTTATATAATTTGTTTTTTTGGTAGAGAGTAATGAAACCAACCAAATCCGTATTTTATATTGAAGTCCATGACCTAGTCAATAGGCATGGAACCGAAAGATTTAAGTCAATGTCCATTTTATTATGAATCGACACACATCATCATCAATTAAAAAAGCAACTCGATCTACTCAAGACTTTGTATAAATTATAGGTCGTGTTACCATTAGGGTAAAGAGATGCGATATATATAAACACTCCAACAACCCATAACATTGCACCTTATTAGTTCCATAAATACGAACGACACAATTTCCCATACAATGAAACATATGATTTTCCATTACGCAATTAAAACTTCCCATTATACTAGTCTACATGTCGGTCCTTCATATTTTAACAAAAAAACGGGAATTCACACCAACTTACCTAACTTATACTCTCAAAGGATGAGATCTAAAATCTGAATATTGCAATAATCTGTTCGAGTGAATTGAAAACTCATTACATAGATCCAAACTATGAGTCAAATTGTATAGGTGGTAACCACTTATCACTTACCACTTACCATTTACCACTATAATGGTACAATGTTTTTCGTTGTAATTGATAACATAAAAAAAATTAACTCGGCTATTATACGGTTCACTAGCTTATATCTTTCAACATGCTAAAATTCTTGTACCGTTTTATGTTACTAATCAAACAATTATCTACAAAAATTCATTGTTAATAACAAAAGTATTCGACTTTAAATTAGTTTTGGCTTAAACTCCAAATAGTAACAATTTTAAATAGTAGCATAAGATACATACTCCAACATGAGATTAGTAATAAACATATACTATATATGTTTTATATATATGTGCTAGATTAGGATTTGAGATCTAATCTGTTGAAAAATAAATACATAAATGGGATCTAAATAAATAAATCCACAAAAAAAAGAAATCGAAACCCGCTAAATAAGCCAGAGGGGATACGCAACAAACTGTCGGAGAACTCTGACAGAAACGCATGAGACGAGACTATACACATTAAAAAGAAAAGAGAAGAAGGGTAAAACAGTCATTTACACAACTCCAGTTGTTGTTTGTTACACGTTGATTGATTTTGTTGATTCTTGTCTTCTTCGCCACTGTACCGCTTCTTCTCCGCTCGTGCCTCCTCCTTATAAAACACACACACACTTAGCCAAACGTCACAAATCCAAAAAACAAAAAAAATCCCAAAATCCCGATTCGTTTTTTTTTCCTTCTTCATCATCCCTCCGAGATCTATTCATAATGACAGAACCGTCGATGGAGAGAGAGACCAATGGAACATTAACGGCGGCGACAACCACTACTACGACCACGACCACGACAACTACAACTTCTCCTCCTCCTCCTACTACTCCTCCTCCAATGACAGTCTCTTCACCGCGTCAAGCATTAGTTGAGAGATTGAAAGATTACGGACAAGAAGATATCTTCGCTCTTTGGGATGAACTCTCACCCGACGAGAAAGATTTCCTCGTTCGAGATATCGAGGTGAATTTTTATGATTTTTTTTTTTTTTTCCAGATTCAGTCGTTACGATTTGGATCTCAGATTTCAAATTTTTTAACTCACAACACTATGATTTGTTCTGTTCTCCCTCAGAATTTGGATCTTCCAAGAATAGATCGGATCATTAGATGTTCACTTCACTCTCAAGGTGATTATGTCATTTTTGCTTCTTCTAATTAACATGCATTATCTTTTATTTTTTTAATTACTAATCTCGGTTTAATTCCGGTTTAAGTAGGTTTACCAGTGGCGGCGATAGAACCGGTACCGGAGAATTGGATATCAACGGTGGATGGAAGAACAATGGAAGATAGAGAGAAATGGTGGAAGATGGGATTAAAAACTATCTATGAAGGCAAATTGGGTGTTGTGCTTTTATCTGGTGGACAGGTTCAAATTCTTACTATTAATTATGACATTTTTAAAGCTTATTAATTTAGTTTAATATTAGTAATTAAGTAGAGCTAGCTAACTTAGAGAGGGTCTAAATGATTCTTTTGTTGATGGTTGAGATTAGTGGTTTTGGAATAATGCTGCTATGACTACTACCTAACTTTTAAAAAGTTGGATTAATAATGGGATGATACTACACTACGACTTTAGTGTAGTCTTGTACTTTATATAATTGATTTATATAGTTTTGAATTGGAAATAAAGTGTTGTTTTTTTAGATTAGTAGGGTTTGTTATTATAATCATGATTAATTTTCAAACAAAATCACTGTCGGTGGTGGTGCATTTTAATTGTGAATTCCTTCTAGGAGGAACCTGCTGCTTAATTATAAGGATGATGATCACGTGATCTGAAAGATGCTTTTATAGGATTCCGTAAACTTTTTTTTTTTAAATTTATTGTATACATTTTTTATTCACATTTAGGATGCTCTGTTTCGTGTGATGTAAGTAAGGTTACTTAGATTACTCAAGTGATCTGATAATGAACATGGTTTGGTTATGAAACTAATGCAGGGAACAAGGCTTGGAAGCTCAGATCCAAAAGGATGTTTCAGTGAGTGCTTCTCTTTTCTAGTTTTGTGTGTTTCCTCTGTTTTCAGGATGCAATGTAGTTTTTATCAAACCAAAGTCTCTGTGTATCTTCGGTTTACTTACATAGTAGTTATTTTCTGTCTTAGATATCGGACTACCATCAGGGAAATCGCTCTTTCAGATTCAAGCAGAGAGAATCTTGTGTATTCAGAGACTTGCTGCTCAAGTAGTGAGTGAAGGTGAGTGTGAGACTCATGGCTTCTTTTACAATTCCAATGCATATTAATACCGGCTTACACCATGTTTGACACTCTTTTCCGCAAACTGTCTTACGTTCAGGTCCAGTTCGTCCAGTTACAATACATTGGTATATTATGACTAGTCCATTTACTGATGAAGCGACACGAAAATATTTCTCCAGTCACAAGTACTTTGGTCTTGAACCAGATCAAGTAAGATGCTTCTTATTTGTATGAACATTCTTTGTTGCTCTTCGTTTATTAGACCAATCTTGATTAGTACTTTTACTACAGATCAGTTTTTTCCAACAAGGTACTTTGCCTTGCATTACAAAGGATGGAAAGTTTATCATGGAGACACCTTTCAGTGTATGTACTATGTGCACTAAATAAAAAAACGAGAAGTACTCATTTTTATCATCAGTTCGTTTAATTTGTAGAAAAATTGGCTTATTCAGTTTAGTTACTTATCATTAACAGCTAGCTAAAGCTCCAGATGGTAACGGAGGAGTATATGCAGGTATGTTTGGTTCTGTTCTTTACAATCATAGAAATGTTCTATTTAAACCTTTGCTGGTTCTGATCCAAGTTTTTTACAGCGCTAAAATGTTCAAGGCTATTGGAGGATATGGCCTCTAGGGGGATTAAATATGTGGATTGCTATGGCGTTGACAATGTTCTGGTTAGATCCCTAGTATAATCTTCAGTCTTGACGTGTGCTTGTTTTCTCAAGGTTTTCTTGGTTATAATGTGGGATCTTGGAAAGCAGGTTAGAGTAGCTGATCCTACTTTTCTTGGATACTTTATCGACAAAGGGGCTGCTTCGGCTGCAAAAGTTGTGCGGAAGGTATATATACAAGATCGTACAATCTCACTGGTTCAGAAATATTTTAAGATTTCCATCTTCTTTATATTTCTGTATTGGAAAAAACAGGCATATCCACAAGAACAGGTAGGAGTATTTGTTCGAAGAGGCAAAGGCGGACCGTTGACAGTAGTTGAGTACAGTGAGCTTGATCAGTCTATGGCTTCTGCTATTAATCAAAGAACAGGACGTCTTCAATATTGCTGGAGTAACGTAAAATCCCTTTCTCTTCTTCCTCTGCTTATGATTTCGCATCCAAAATGGTGAAAAGCTTATGAAACGTTTTTGTTTTACATCTTTCTCAGGTGTGCTTACACATGTTCACTTTAGATTTCCTTAACCAAGTCGCGACCGGCCTAGAGAAAGACAGTGTGTAAGCTCCCTACAAATCACAATCGAATGCCGCAATCAAAATGTTATTAAATTGTTGTATTTGGCATGCAGCTACCATTTGGCGGAGAAGAAGATACCATCTATGAATGGATACACAATGGGACTGAAACTCGAACAATTCATTTTCGATTCCTTTCCATATGCTCCTTCAACCGCACTCTTTGAGGTATAGTATCACATTCATTTACACTAAACACTAACTAAAGAAAAGACCAAATATCAAGAAATTGGATTGAGCAATGTGTAGGTCTTAAGAGAAGAGGAGTTTGCACCTGTGAAGAACGTGAACGGGTCGAATTTCGATACACCCGAAAGCGCGAGGCTTCTGGTTCTAAGGCTACACACACGTTGGGTTATAGCAGCTGGTGGATTTCTAACACATTCTGTGCCTTTATATGCAACTGGTAACTCTCAAAACAAATCTTTGTGTTTTTATTTCATTTTACTTACAATGCAAATGTTAAATGTATATATATCAAATGAATGTTAGGTGTTGAGGTTTCACCATTGTGCTCGTACGCCGGAGAAAATCTTGAAGCTATCTGTCGAGGAAGAACGTTTCATGCACCTTGTGAAATTTCCCTCTAAATGGTTTTTGTTTTTTGGGTATTAAAATGTTTTTCTTCATATTCATAATCAAAGCTTTGGCTTTTGCTTCTTTAATTTTGTATTTCTCTTTTTTTTCTTCCCGGCTTTGGTTTATATATAAACTTAGTATCTTCCCATTTGAGAGAGAAAGAGAGAGAGAGAGAGTCAAAGAGGTCTTGGCGTTATGTATCCATTGTAACATATCTAATAAAAAAATTCTGTTGATTTTTTTGGAGATGTCTCATCTATATCTATCCAACGAACTCTTATAATATGCTCGAAAGCCTTAAACATCACATAATTCTTAATGGCGGAAATGTCTGACATTAGTAAAGAGCAAAATGACTACATAGTACTTTTGATAACATACTAGGTTGTATAGACCAAACCAAACCAAACCAAACCAAAAATTTATATAGCTAGATCGCGAACCAATATTTGCCCTAGCTATATAATGGAGCCTCTCCGTCTGATCTAACAAAAACATCTATCATGGATAGTGAAAACACTTTAGATTCCATCCCAATCGATCTCTTTTTAGAGATCTTTTCGAGATTGCCTGCGAGGTTAGTCGGGAGGTGTCGTTGTGTTTCCAAGCAATGGAAGTCCAAACTTGGACATCAAGATTTCATGGAGTTTCCTGACCAGGTCCTCGACTCGTCCACGTCTCTTAATTGGGGTAAAAATACGAGACAACAATGGATGGCTCTTCTTCTCGTCACCTCACCCCTCAGAATCCATCTAAGAAGTTTACTGTAGTAGACGCCGAATTTCATACCAACTTCTTTAGAAGCACACGTGATTGCTGTGTCCTCTATGCATCTGGTTTGTTCTATTTTTCAGATGTGCTGATCTCAAAAAATAAGGATGACGATTCAGTGCCTGTGATATGTAATCCACTCACAGGAAGGTATGCCATCTTACCTAAACTGATCTTCCCTCAACGGAGAACAGCCAGCAGCTTTTTTGGGTTTGATCCGATTGACAAGGAATTCAAGGTACTGCTCATAAACACTCATAAGGTTGATAATGAAACGGTTTATCATATTCTGACCCTAGGAACTGGAAAAATGAGGTGGAGGAAGATCCAGTGTGACTTTACTCATAAGCCTTCGGGTAAAGGGGTTTGCATCAATGGGGTTTTGTATTACTCAGCGCAAACTGATGATGGAACGTATGTGATAGTTTGCTTTGATGTTAGGTCGGAGAGATTTATTTTTATTAAGGAAAAATATTGTTATGGCCAGTTGATAAACTGTAAGGGTAAATTATGTGGGATTATGTTGAAGTATGACAATGGTATACCATTGGGTAGTATGTGGCCTACCTGTGAGTTACATATGTGTGTTTTAGAGGATATCGACAAACAGGAATGGTCTAAATATGTCTATCCTCTTCCCGAGACTGAAAAGCACAACCATTTTAGTGTTATTGGGATGACTACTGCTACATGTGAAATTGCTTTATTGGAGTTCTCCTGGGAATTTTGTCCTAATGTTTTTTACTTCAATCCTGAGATGAAGAGTCTCCGTCGTGTTACAGTTCAAGGTGTTGGGAATGAACATGTTAGTGTTTTTACCTTTGTAGACCATGTAGAGGATCTTAGTGTTAATGATAAGTATCTCAAGTCAAGCATCTATGATCTTAGGGACATTGAATCGTTTTAGAGTATTAACAACTTTGATGCTTTGAGTCGTTTAGATGATGGTTGATATACATGTGTCCAAACGCGATTGCTTCCCTTGCTCCTCAAGTCAGCTAAAGAAGCTCTTTATTTAATACAAGTTGTATTCTCTCTATGTAAAACATTAATTTATCAAAGAAATTTAAAGTTTTTTTTATATATGCAAGTCAGAGAAATAGCTGAAATTATTTAAAGTTTTTATGCAAGTGAAATTATTTTGTCCATGGTCTAATGTTGTTGGGATGACTGCTACAAGTGAAATTGTTTTGTCCATGGACCATACATCCAAACACTTAAGAGAGTTTGGATCAGCTACAAGTGAAAGCGTCACGGGCCAATGATCAGCTACTTTATCAGAAAACGTAAATGCATACGGATTTTGAGAGAAAGCAGATGAGACTCTTCTTACTCAATCGAGTGAGATTTCATGCAAGAATCAAGAATGACCAACAAAAGCTTGTAGTGACAACTTTATTCTTATATAATACTCTGATTATGAACCCAAAACACCTAAACCATATAGTGTATAAACCAATGTCTCAGTTTACTATTGCTACTGCGTAACCAGTAAACTGAAATAAATCATCGCTAAAATTATCAAACTAAATTGAAGGATCTTCTCTAAAATCTTTACTTTCTATTGTTGGCATGTATGAATATTGCAAAAATAAATAAAAACTGATATGATAATATCAGAAGCAATGGATGCTGACCGGTTTCATGCCTTTAAACCGAAATCAAACTGAATAAACCAAACTCTGATTTGGTTGGGAATAAAAAAGCCCTAGTCCCCAAACTCTATGTAAATGGTAATGCAATCTCTACGTCCAAGCAACATACAACAACGATCATGAATAGTGAGAAAACTTTAGATTCCATCCCGAATGATCTCATTCTCAACATCTTCTTGAGATTGCCAACAAAGTCAGTCGGGAGGTGTCGTTGTCTTTCGAAGCAATGGGAGTCCATACTTGGCGGTCAATATTTCACGGAGTTATTCCTAACCAGGTCCTCGACTCGTCCACGTCTCTTAATTGGGATCCAACAAGACGGTGAGTGGTCTATCTTCTCGTCCCCTCGACCTCAGAATCCATATGCGAGGTCTTCGTCTGTTGTTGTAGACGCCGACTTTCATATGAATTTCGGTAGAGACATAGGCTTCGAAGATTGTAGATATGCCTCTGGTCTGCTCTTTTTCACTAGTATGCAGATGTCAAGTAAGGTTAATGATACAGAACGTGTGTTATGTAACCCTACCACGAGACAGTTTGGGATCTTACCTAAATTGAGATTAACGTACAGAACCTATAAAGAGTTTTTAGGGTTTGATCATATTGGGAAGCAGTTCAAGGTATTGTCCTTGAATAATATGGTTCGTGGTGAAAAGGTTCATTATATTCTGACGTTAGGAACTGAAAACATAAGATGGAGGAAGATCCAATGTCCCTTGGTTAGCCATCATGTTCGGGGTGGAGAGATATGCATTAGCGGGGTTTTGTATTACCTAGCATACGGTAATAATAATCGGAATTATTTTATAGGTTGCTTTGATGTTAGGTCTGAGGAGTTCACATGTTTAAATCTACACCCTTACTGTCCTTATGAAGCCTCTACTAGATTGATAAACTATAAGGGTAAACTAAGTGTGATTAATTTGAATTGCGAGGGTAGATGTTCCTTTCAGTTATCTTTGACAGTTCTAGAGGATGTCGAGAAACAGCAATGGTCCACATATGGCTACACTTTGATGGATGAGACTATAGTCCCTAATAATAAATACTATTTTTCGGTTGTTGGGATGACTGCTTTAGGTGAAATTGTTCTCGCGGAGAAGACCGCATATAAGCCGTTTTATGTTTTCTACTTTGATCCCGAAAGGAATACTCTTCTACGCGCTGAAATTCAAGGTTTTGGATAAGACCACAAGTGGTTTAACTTTCATACAGTTTATGCCTTTGTAGACCATGTGGAGGATCTTCAGTTTAGTATTATGAAGACAACGTCTATAGACCAACCAGAGTAGAAGCCTAGACCCACGAACACATTAAGATCATTTAGAAAAGATCTTACAGTGAAGACCATTGATAGCATTACTGCTCTGTGTCTTTTAGATGATGATTAATTGGTAAAGTAATCTCACTGTTTGATGCAAGTTTGTATTTGTTTTATCTCTCCGTAAACTTTATATGATATCAAATAAGTTCTTAAGAAATTACTTTAAAAAAAAAAAATTAAGAAACTTTCAGTTTTAATTTTCATTTTACTGTCATTAACACTTAGGGTTTAGAAGAAGTAAATGCGTTTGGAACTGTCGTCCCAAGCTGATTTCATGAAAATCGATACGAAATGGGGAAAAACTTGGTTATAAGATTTCCAGAGATTCATTATCTTAAAGAGAAAGCAGATTCCGAGACTCTTATTTAATTGAGAGAGACCCCAATGCTATAATCAACAAAGTTTGCTGGAACAACTTATTCTTAATTATCTACTCTTTTCCTTAACAGAGAACGACTAAACCATAACATGACCACCTATTATGTAAATTCTATCCTCGCAGCTAATTCCACTGGAATTAAGCATGCCACGTTAATCATAGTATTGATACGTACAAACAAAATGCTACGCCAACATATAGGAAAAAATCAAAGTTTTTTTTTTGTTATATGGATGATATAATGTTGTTTTTTTCACAAAAGTAAGATCATATAAAGAAGAGAGGTGAAATATAATGATTAATAATAATTTAATATAGTTAATTAGATATCAAATCTTATATACTCAATTTTATTGGTTAAAGTAGATATCAAATCTTATATACTCATTTGTTTATTATTTTTAATTGAAAAATTTATAATGCATTTTTCGTTTTTATAACTTAATTAAATCAATAAATTAGTGAACATTTTCATCCATAATGAATATTTTTTTTTGAATCTATTTATGTAATGGCATTCTAATGTAATTATTTACCCTTAATAAGATTTATTCTATAAATGTACTTCTGAATTAATAATAAGGAAATTAGCAAGTTATTAAAAAAGTAAATTAAGTTTTTATTTAAGTCATGGCTGAATATATTTTTTATTCATATCATAATATTTCGTATGAGCTTTTATTTGAGTCGGTTGGCGTAGCATTTTGTTTGTGTCCTAATTGTGCAATTTTGCACATTAATTGAGGTAAAAAACTAGATTAACCCAAATTTAGAAGTTAATTACTAAAATAACTCATAAAATAGAAGGGTTAATTGAATTCTTTTAATGACTAAAATACCCTTTTTGCTTTGTTAGGAAAAAATAAAAGTCAATTTTACCCTTAAATCCAAGTTCAATACACTAAATCATAATGTACGAATTTTGAGGGAATTTCAGATTTCAATCCTTTTTGGGAGTTTCATTACATAAACGAGGAAAGTAGCTTTATTACATGGAATTAGCAAGAAGGCTTCCCATGAAACTCGGGTACCATGAAAGCTTCCCTAATGGTAGAGTCCTTATCCAAGCCTTTCTTGAAGTTGCTTATAAATAGCGTTTTCGATGGTTTGTCTGATATAGAATCATAGACTCTTTGGCAGATTTATTTTTCACAATTATTTCAGACTTATTTTTTCGTTAAAAATCTGTCATATTGTGACAGTTTTTTTAACAAAAATATAATTACTAGTTTGACGTCTAGTGATAATAGATTTGTTTAAGGTTACGACAGAGTTTTAAATTTAACCAAAAATCTGTCGTTTGATAACAGATTTGTTTAAGTTTTTTTAAAATTGCTAGAATGACCTACGTTGAGACCATTTTTTATGCATGTTATAACAGATTTATTAATCTAGTGACAGTTTTATTTCAAAAAATTTGTTGTTTGATAACAGATTTATAGATGTAGGAATAGTGACAACATATTTGTTTTATCTATGACAGATTTGTATATTAAATATAATCATGACAGCTTTTATTTCTTTTTTCTCTTGATTTTATATATTAAATTTATTAAAAACCGTAAAAATTAATTATTTTTAATTGGTGACTAAATGGAAGAATAACAAAGTTAGTGAGACTAATAATGATTGATTTTTTTTAAGTCCTTAAATTATAGATTTCTAGGTTTTAAGATTTATTATAATTTTGAAATTCATTTTTCTATTTTTTAATTTTATTATTATTAATAAAAGTTATTTAGCTTTTTAGATATTTTATTTTATAAATTTAGTAAAAGAATTTATAAATAAAATAAACTTTAAATTTTGTTTCATTTTATATTAGTATTTTAGAACTGTTCACAAAAGTTTTATTTCTATATATCTAATTTTTTCTTTTATGTTTTATTTTTTACTAATAATAATAAAATTAATTTGATTAGCTTATTATGACATACTTAATATAAGTGTGACAGACTTTCTGTATTAATTTCCATTTTTAAAGTTTAGGTTTTTTGTCTTTTTACATTAATATTGTGTCATTCTAGTAATGATCAAAATTAAAGGGTTAATTAAGTTGTTTTTGAACAAACTAGTGTCGTTAAATTTCACTTAATTGAGAGAAAAATAATATTTTTCGCTATAAATTTTGTATTCACAAATCACAACTGCTTATTTTAATTTCCAACTTGAACAAATCTCGTAATTATAAAAAAAAAATCTCGTAATTATAAGAAAAAATTGGAGAATCCAAAATGATCAAGAATGTAACAACGTATTCTTAATTTCTTATACAAATAGTTTCCACAAAAGATTCAGAAAAATTGAACTTATTATACAAATTTGTAACAACTAATTATTCTGCCCTTAAATTTTTACACAAAAGATTCAAAAAAAAAACTGAAAATACAAAAATAGAACCAAAAAAAAAACTTACCAAGTTTAAATTATACAAGTTAAACTAAATTTTGACATATGTAACAAATAAATTTGAGATATTTTGATTATTTTGGGTATGGAGGAAGGGGAGGCAGCCAAGGAATTTTTATTTTTTAGCTTTTTGATACCATATATGATTGAATGTCTTGTTTGTTACATTAGAGTGTTTACAATATATATATGAGATTACAGGAGTGATTAGGTAAAGTATAATTACAAGTATATCATCTCTCTTACATTTAGGTGTAAATCTAATTGATATATTCAAAATTATAATTATAATATTGGATAACTAAATGCTATTAATGTTAATTAATAATATGTTAGATATTTGTATATTGTTTAGGTAACGGGTATTACTTTAACCCTAACCCGAATCAACAAATTTACCAATATAAAACCCAATAGGATTATTTAGACATACCCGACCCTTATCTGAATCGGTTTTTTCGGGCCAGGTTCCAAATTGGGTATTCGAGTTCGGTTTTTTTGCCCAGCCCTAAATTAATCTAATTTGTAACCCATATCTTCTCTCCTACGCAAAACACACAAAAATATCTCAGATGAAGAGAGAAGTTCCCAACTCGATCGACTCAACCGATCTCATCCTCGAGATACTCTCGAGATCATCAGCTAAATCAGTTTCTAGGTTTCGTCGCGCCTCCAAATACTGGGAGTCAACGCTTCGCCATCAATATTTCACAGAGTTGTTCCTAACCAGATCATCAGCTCGACCACGTCTCTTATTCTCCCTTGAAAACTCCAATGACTTTATCTTCTGCTCCTCTCCTCAGTTTCAGAATCCTCCTCATGAATCGTCTCTTGTAGTAACCGCGGAGTCTCATATAAGTTTCCCTGCAGAGTGGCGCTTACAAAACTGTTGTCCTGTCTCTGGACTGGTCTATTGCCCTAGCTCACGGCTCTCAGTGGATAGGTTACCTGTGATATGTAACCCTAGCACGGGACAACAAGTATGTTTACCAAAACCTAAAACTACTAAGGCATTGGTGCATAACTTTTTTTGGTATGATCCGGTTCTAAAAAACTTCAAGGTTATGTGCATGAGCCATGATAAAGACGTTGCAGTCGAGGAGTCTTGGATCTTGACTCTAGGAACTGGAACGTGGAGGTTAATAAAAGGGAGACTTCGCCATTATCCTTTATCTAAAGGGATATGTATAAATGGTGTTTTGTATTACATAGGTCGCCGAGTAGCAGTTAATACTGTGGTGATAGCTTGCTTTGATTTTGAGAGGAGGTTCACATTGATCCCTGAAGTTAATGGCATTACACTTTGGTCAAGGCCTAGCGTTTTGGTTAATTACAAAGGCAAGTTAGGAGGGATCCAGAGTGAGTGGAGTGGTGATAATGATGTTGATGGAAGGCTTAGCCTTGTGTTGACTTTATGGGTTTTAGAGGATTTCAAGAAAAGGGTGTTTTCGAAACGTGTTTACAATTTGCCTGAATTGTGGGAGAATCGAAACGTTAATGGATCTGTTTCCATCGCTGGAGTGACTGCTACGGGTGAAGTGGTTTTGTCGAGGGGGTATACATCAAACCCATTCTATGTTTACTACTTCAATCTTGATACTTACGCTGTTCAAAGAGTTGAAATCCAAGGATTTGAAGGGCTTGAGAGATATAGAGTTCAAGCCTTTGTTGACCATGTTGAGGATTTAAAGTTTCTAGCAGCGAGCTAGAGTTTTGGCTGCATAATGCAATACTAGATTCTCAGTTTAGTTTTTTTACAGGTTCGTTTGTGAACTTATCTGTTTTGTTAGTTTTCTTATCATCCATATTTGTGTTAGAGAGCAAATTAATGTTTTGAATCCATATTGGTTTGATGGTAACTAAGATTGGACTTTTCTAAAAGTTGTATCTCAAATGATGGTTAACGTTAACCAAATCAATAATCCACCAACATCCGGTTTAGCGAATTATATTTGGTAAACCAACAAGCAACTGATCAAGAATTGGAATCAGAGACTTCTCTCAAACGTTTAAGACATGCTTCACCACCATTAACGTTACTATGGGAGCGATTACATTTATCAATTATCATATAGGTCGAGAACTTCTTGAAAATTATATCAAGTTAAGGTTCCAATTATCTAACACATGTGGCCTATTAGCTCAGTTAATTAGAGCGTCGTGCTAATAACGCAAAGGTCACAGGTTCGATCCCTGTATAGGCCATTTTTTATCTTTTCATAAATCTTTGAGTGTTTTTATTCATGTTTTATGTTAGTCAGGACTCAGGATTTGTTAGAAAGAGAGATATTTTGCATTTGTTTATACTGTCATTATTTTCTTTAAACAGCTTCAAGCAACATAACATTATTTAATCAAATCAATGATGCCTAACATTTTACATGATCTTTATATGCATTGTTGTTACACATAAAAAATCTGGCCGACATTTAAAAGGCTCTCCTGAGGAACATTGAAAATGGCGCTATTCTCTCTACATATCTTCCTAAGAAACGCATAAACATAATCAATGGCGATCCTCTTGTAGAACCTCGCCTCTCTCCTGGCTCGAACCACTGTGTTTCCCATTATGTGCACCACTCCTGCGTCTCTGCACCTGTTTATGAACTCCATTTCGTCCCCTCCTCCGCTCATCTGGCTCGACCTTGTTATGGTGTTGCTCGATCGTTTCGTTGCACCTGAGGGAGCTACAACCGACTCTATAGAATCAAATGTATCAAACGTCGATATGTTCCTACTCTCATTCCCATTCCCGACCCCTTCTCTGTACTGTTGTTGTTGGCTTCCACTAACACTGTAATCTTCGGAATCAGAGCAACCTTCCATCATTGATTCTAGGCGGACAAAAAGAAATAGGCTTTCGAATAGCCGTTTCTCAAAGTCGTCGTCTTTCTTGTGCAAGTCTCTGTATCCATACCTTGCGACGCAGCGGAACATGTGGAAGTTTTTGGGTCCGATTCTTTTTACAAGGAAACGTTCTTCCTGGGGGACGGTGTAGACTGGAAGGTTCTTGACGCAGACAAAGACCACCACAGAGTGAGTTGCCGGCAGGTTCGTGATGAAATGAGAGAAAATGTGAGGAACTCCACTAGCTAGCTCTGTGTAAACAAGGCCTACTCCAGGTACACGGACAAGACCAAGGCTAGGACCAAGCCCAAGAATCCAAGCCATGGAGACTTTACTATGCATTTCAAACTCATACCTCTTGAGGGTTCCATAGTGCCAGACATACATGATAATGAGAAACCCCGCTGCTATGACTAGCGGAACCCATCCACCTTGGTTAACCTTGAAGAGTACCGCTGAGAAGTAAGTGCATTCCACGCCTAGGGATAGAACAGTAAATAAGAAGACTAGAACCCAATGGCATCGCCAAACAAGTATCATGATCAGCACCATGAGAAGCGTTGTCACAAGCATGACAATCACAACTGCAGTCCCATATGCATTTCCTATCTGGTTCTGGTTCTTGAATCCGGCGGTGACAGCTATGCAAAGGATCATGAGGATCCAATTGATGTCTGGAACGTAAATCTGACCCAGGAATTTTCGAGAAGTATGCACGACTTTAACTCTTGGGAAACATCCGTGAGCCAGAGCTTGCTTGATCAATGAGAAAGTCGCCGATATGGTGGCTTGGCTTGCAACTATTGCAGCAGCAGTTGCAATAACGAACATTGGCCAATATACTTTTTCTGCAACAACGAAAACAAAAACAGAAACTTCCATCAGAATTTATTGACCACAGATATCCCTCAGATAGAACAGAAAATGATAAAATGTATAACATACTTGGAATGGATTGGTAAAATGCGTCTTCCACATGATGAGGGTACTTTCTAAGGTACGCAGCTTGTCCGCTATACGCCAAAAGGAGGCAAGGAAAAACAATAATAGTAAAAGCGATTTGAACAGCCGAGACTGGAAAGTGCGATAGATCTGCAAACAGAGCTTCAATCCCTGAAATTTGATAGACAAATAAATGAATAACAAAAAGTGTAACGAGAAGAAGAAGACTATAAATAGTTAATAAGTTTCTTTACCTGTGATACTAAGCATAATGCCTCCAAGCGAGGTCCAGCGATCTTGACCTCCTCTTTTAAAATATCGATATATATAAACCGGGGAAAAAGCTTTCAAAACGCTTGGGTCATGTTTCCATATATTGAACATACCGATACTTGCAATAAAGAGAAACCAAAGAAATACAATGGGCGCGAAAAGCCACCCAACCCTGTCTGTTCCATAATGTTGTACACTAAACAAGCTCACTAATATCACAACCGCAACAACAACAACAACACCTGTAACAACGATCAAAACCTAAGATCATTTATCAACACTCGCATCAATGGGTGCTGTACAAGAAAAAAGAGACTAAACATAGCAATTAATACCGTTGTTTAAATTCGGAAGGTTTACCCTCAGCCCACCCGCAGCAGATAGAACTGCAACAGATTAAGCACAGTGAAATACTTTCCAGATAGAGAAAACAAAATGTATACAATTGGAAGGAACAATAATTACCCGAAATGGCGGGAGTAAGGATTCCATCACCGATCACCATGCATGTACCGACAAGGACGAGAATAAGTAGCGAATTTTTCCTAGAGGTACCTTTCTCTAACCATCTCTTGGTTTTTGCAGCAAAAGAATGCTCATGAAATGTAGTACGGCTATAAGTCGTAAGCTCTTCATCAGTACGGTGTTGGTTTGGAATTGTGCTCACTTTTGCATGTCTACAGAGTAAAGAATAGAGAGCAAATGTTCCACCTGCTCACCAAACAAAAGATAATTCAGATAAACACGATATGCATAGCAAAACATCCAAATTAAAATATAAGAATGCATAACATGTAATACTACCTTGACCATTATCGTTTGCTTTGCAGACAACAAAAACATATTTGAGGAGAGGGATGAGTGTGAGGGAATATATGATAAGGGATAGAGCTCCAATGATATCTTCAGGGTCTTTGATCCCTCGAGGAAATGTATTATAGAAAACATAGAGAGGAGAAGTTCCCAAATCTCCATAAACAACACCAAGACTCTGAAACGAAAGCTGCAGAAGCAAAAACGCCGAGAATTTCTGCACAAAACCGAAACTACATTATATCCCTAAACAAAAACTTCTCTCCTTATGTCTCTATACCAATGCAGGTAGCAAACTAGCAACAGAGTAAGAGCAACTAAACAACCAGAATCAACACAAGGCAACACTCTGAGGCAGCTTAATTTCGATAAAAACATGGCAATTTCGGAAAATATTTGATTCACAGAGCAACTAAAACAACACAAGAATCATCCAGAGTTATGTATTTAACCTTTTCTGTATACATGAACCTGAGCCGACCAGCTTCTTCATCCATAGGTTGATCAAGTGTCTGATCCAAATCCCACATACCACCTCTCTCATCACCTTCTTCATCAATCTCACCACTACCCATTGATGTTTCTACTCTTGACGCCATTTTAACCTTCTTCTATTCTTTGATTCTAAACACACAAAACCCTTCTATTGCTATAAACCCAGAAACCCTATATCTCCTCTATATTCTCAAAACCCAGATCTTCACTACAACCCAAACCTGGATTTACCCTTGAATTCTAAATTCTGGATTCCTATCAATGAAGCTAGAGATCAAAATTCTATACACTAAACAGAGAATCTACAAAAATCCCTAAAAAGGAGAAATTAACAATTAAACATAAAGGTCTACACAAAAAGGTAAACATCTACTTATGTCCTCAATCCCCAATGTGAACTAATAGACAAACCCAAATGACTAAAGTTCCAAACTTTTATCTGAATTTGCAAAATCAAACCCCAAAAAAGTTTTGGTTTTTTAGTTTTGGTTAAAGAGAAGCCCCTAAAAACCCAAGCTTTAATCTATGGAGGAAAGTGAAACAAATTTTGAAAATTCCTCAGTACAGAGGGACAAAAATGTTTTCCACGTTCTGGAGCATTAACGTTGGTGGGGGCACGAGTTCAATTATGTGACCAATTCACACAGAACCCTTCGAATTACCTAACACCAAGCTGGAGAAACAACGACGATCGGAAAACAAAAAAAGCAGAATTTTTGGGTTTTTGAAATTTTCTGTACAAAATTTTTGATTTTTTTTTAGCTGATGATGGTGATAAAATGATTAAGAGAAACGGAAGAACTAATTGATTCCTTATTAAGTTTTATCAGAGAAGTTTCTCTGATTTTACAGAGTAGAGAAACCAGTTTTTATTTTCTTTTTCTGGTGAAAGAGAGAGAGAGAGAGATAGAGACAGAGAGGAACCACTGGGGTGGGGATTATATGATTACGACGACGAGGAGGATGTGGAGAGAGTGATTACTTAATTAACTTTTTTTTATTAATCACATAATTAGGCGTTACAACTTTTTAATTTTATTTTTAATATATTTCCCTTAATGGGGGAATTGTATTTTACTAAAACTGTCTTTGTCTTTTGGGGGGCATTACCTACTTTATTTACATGTGTAATTTACAATTTAAATTTAATTCCATGTTTAAATTCTTATGGACTATATTACTGAGGAAGGGATGAAAATTGGAAATGACATGTGTATTTTTTTTCTGAAGTTATTATTAAGATTACAGAAATACAATTCATTCCTATTATACTATATATACATTCTTAATGTGTAGTTGTCAGAAAAATTTTCATTTATGGCTATAGATATGTATACTTAAAGTATTAATACTGTAATTATAATTGTCATTAGTAAAAAATACAAAAGTCTTTCCTAATAACTATTTTACACAATCAACTTACATAATGGTAGAATTTAATCTTCTTTTTTGTCAAAGTCTATTTACAATCTATCATTCACATATCAATACATCGTTAACCTCTATAAATGAAATGATCATCATCAACAGTCGAACCTATTTTTGAATGATGCAATGATGCAAAACTCAACAACACTAGTTACCTCATGTGCTGTCAAGTTCATGTTCTCTTCAATGACGGTAAATGGAGTCACTTCCTCTAATTCGGACATTCGTTTGGGAAAAAAAAAAAAACAACAACAAAGTCATATTAAATGTGTGTGTTAGATATATTAGGAGTCATCATAACTACCACATTGTTCAATTAGAATGGTTGTTCATATATATAATATCCTCTTTTTATATATGCAAAACCAAACCGGAACCATGTTCAGTTGCTTTGCAAAGAGTGATTAACTAATCAAACTTCGTGTTAATTCCTTGTAAAGAGTATTTTAACAGGACAAAAACATAAATTTTATTAAAAGAAAATAAAATTAATTTTAAAGAACATATTATATATCTCGAGTATAGTTTTGTGGAATAGATAATTTCGTAGAATTATTTTTTTCTGTAATGAAAAATACACACCAACTGATGAGAAAAACTTTAGATTGTTAAATCGATAATAATTGTGAATGAATATTAAATGTTTAGTCACTCTCTTTATAATTTACTCATTGGCCATCAAAAGACAAGAAAATAACTCTAGTGCAAGGAGAACTACATATTCGAAAACCTTATAAAGCATTTTAAATGTTTTCTTCTAAAAAAAAAAAAGCACATCTATATCTCAATTACGTTTAATCAACACACATTTTTTAATCCCGAACAGAGAAAAATGTTTTAACAAAAATGTGGAACAGACTTTACCAAAAAGGATCACATGCATCACAAAGCTGAAAGTACTCATCTGCATATATGTTGGTCTCGTACGATCACTTGAAGAGATCCAAGTTAAGTAGATTCACTATTTAGTATTTAATTATCTTGTGAATTTTTTTTTGCTTAAAAAGGCTGATTAAACACACGTTGATTAGTTCATAGGACGCTGTTCGTTTTTAGGCTATAAGACTTAATATAGCATGCGGTCTCGTACTTACCGTTTTGGGGTTACCAAATTATAGCTCGACCTCCGGATTTTAATTTATTTAATTCCTTAATTATATTTTGTATATCAAATCATATTATACTATACGTGCGCCATTATTTATATGTTCAAACATTAGACTTTTTGACTCAAAGATAAAGATGTTTACAAATAGATATTTCATCGCATCCAAGATAATGCATGCTTGTTTAACAATATACACACATCTATATCACACACAAAAACAAATATATATTTTCTATATTAGTTTTCCAAAAGACACGTTACCTGATAAGTTATTTCATTCAATAAAATATTTAAATATATAGGATGTGCAGTTGAATATTGTAATCTCTTTCAAACTTTTCGTATATTGGATAGCGTTTTATAATTTCTGACTCTATTATTTGACGGCAATCAAAAGTCAAAAAGAGTCGTCATATATTTTTCGTAAATTGAATTAATTATAGTTTGGTTGTTGTTACATACAACCTCTTATACACATCATAAACCGAAACCAAATTTGTTATCATAAAAACAACTTTTTGACTATATTAAGATCTTAAGAGACTTACTAAGTTACTATATAAAACTTGAACACGTACGTTACTGAATATATAAGCTTACAGAATACCCCATTACGTTGCATGGATATACATATCTCAGTTACAACTTACACGTATAGGTCTTCAATAATTTTGTTACCACCCCTTTGTTATTTATATATAATAGTTAGAAAGTTAGAATAGAAATGGTTTAAATGACATTCTCATTATATAGATCAATCGATCGCCTATAGATGAAGTGTTCCACTTGTTGCCTACATTTTTCTCTCTTCTTCTTTCTTTTGAAAGAAAAAAAGACGATTCAAAGTAACAAAATCTGGCCTACAATGATGATGATCATACATCGATGTGTTTAAAAAAAAACAATATTCGTATGGCCTCATTTGATACTGAAGGCACGTGAGTGTACCTAAATATAACAATAAGACAGCTGATACGGTAACCAAAAAAAGTGGTCCTTTCCCGGAAAAGGAAAGAAAATACAAAGATGGTCCAGTTATTATTTTTTTTATTTTTTGGTTATGGTTTTCTAATTATAACTCAAGAGAAATCAAATGAAGGCCGTTTAATTACCATATTGAACATAATACTTAGTGTACTCTTTTTGGTTGTGACGCCAAAGGTGAACCCAAACAACCTAAACACTTCAGAATACTTATTTGCTAGCTGATACTTAATAAAACTAAACACTTTAGTAAAACTAACTCATGCATGAGAAGCCTGTTCCCAACTCATGCATGAGTTCAAAACATTTGGATTTACTCATGCTTCTCCGACAAGTAAATCGTGTTTTGCGTTTACCAAACTTTTCATATTTTTTGTTTCCACAAATGACACCTACACCAAAGACAAATCACATTTTAATAAGGGTTTTATACATTTCAAATCAAATAATATTACGTTCTTTTACACGTATTTTAAACAAATCACATTTTTGTAACGAATTTTTAGCTATATCTAGCAAAATTAGTCCAAGTTACAGACTGCCATGACGTGTTGGTACGTGATTGGTACTAATATCCATATATATATATATGCGCACATTTATCACGTGCTGTGTATAACAGTATGATTCAGAACCAAAGACACAAACAAACAATGGCATGCAAACAAATGAAATTGATAAAATGACTTCTGAAACAAAACGACCCAAAAGAACATTTATCCTTTCGGGGTCACCACTTAAAAGAGACCAAGCATATTTAACTCGACCCTAGCCTCCATACGAAAAGAGGCATTTGAACCTGAGTGGCCAAGGTCGAGCAATTTCTCTAGTTACATATATAATTACCCATATATATATATATATATATAAAGAAGACAAAATCTTGCGGAAGAAAGAAACGTGCATTGAAAACGGTTCAGTGAAAAATCGTTCACAATGTAGAAAACAAACGAAGGTGAGCTGTCTCTCGATATATATATATTTAGTCATGGTCCATACAATATTATAAAAAGTAAAAAAAAAAAACTGAGATACAAACGTTCTATTTAGTACCACATGAATGTAAGCTTAGGTTACCTACTAACTAAATATATATGGTCTTTTGTATATATAATGTATGAGAGGTTTCTCTTAAATTTTATAACGAAAATTAAAACTATACTCCAAAAATATTTTCTTTTACATTTATAACAAACTTTCTATAAATTAATGTTGTCAAAAATCTCGATATTTTGTTCTTGTTTCGATATATGTAATTGTTTTTGGAAATTTATACTATATAACTGCAATGATTTTCTTATGAATCATCTTCATCTAACCATATATACACCAAGTTACTAGTTATGTAATCATGCAAAAATCACGATATATAACTGTGATATAGTATAACAAATAACTTGAAGTGAATGAATTTGTCGGCATGATTCCTTATGTATCATTTCATCATCATATCTACCGGTACCAGTTTATTAGTTTTATATGTTACAGTTCTCTTGCTTATCATGTTTCTCTGTCTTATTAGTTCTGTTCCAAAATTAAAAATAGCCATGCCGATATTTACGGAAACTTTTATACAAGAGAAGACCTCCTAACACATGTTTTGTGCAATCAAGAGAGTAAAAACGAGTTTGGAGTGTTCAAACTCTCAAATGCGACTTTATTATTACTACTTTTTTTTGTAACAAAACAAACTTGATAAATCTATCTCTATATATAGAGCCATTTTAATTTGTTACTCAAATAATGTTTTATTTGATTTGGTTGACTTAATTCAGTTTCAGTCATATTATATACACACCACATGCATATTTGCTGACTAAAAGAAAAATTTATTAGAAAATGCTAACTAGTAGTAGTTCTCTACCCTCTAGCATGTATATATCGACTATGGCGTACACATATAATTTGTATAGCTTTATACGGTTATACCTATATGTCTTTTTCTTTTGGTAGAAAATAGATTATACCTATATGTCTTAAAAAAAACAATTAGTCTCTAACTGAATGTCATTAAGAAAGTTAGGTTTAGTCTTCATATTCTGAATATTAATTTATGCATATAGCAATCGATCGAATAGACCATAACCTAACTATGAACTGTCATAAACATAATAATGTTATTATATGAAACGAATCAATATCGCAATCTAATCTACTTTAGGTTCTCGATCTTGTGTTTTAATTACTGTAATTAATAGATTTCATTATTTAGATTCATAAGAAAATTACATGGACACTTTTTTTTTATGCTTAATTATCATAAAACATTGTTTTTGTTTCCAACACTTTGGGATATCAAGCTAAGCACTCACTCGCGTGTTCGCGGACATCTAACAAATATGACAATTTTAGCTTCGTTTTAGTTTTCAAGTATGGTGTACTAGACATATATATAGGAACACATATGAACATTTTTATATGAACAAATTTATAGGACCACACATTGAAGCTTTTTTGTCTTTCTAAGATTGCTAAGATATTTTCTTATTGATTAAGAAGATTAATAGTATATAACAAAAATTGGATCCTTGGAATATTCCTCTAATCAACGGCTGCTTAAAAAGGTGATTCATATATCTTCTGTCGCACCTAGGTTAGACAAAAATGACATTTGACAACAACTTCATCCTTAGCCGAGAAATTAAACAAAAAAAAAGAGATGATTCACTAAACAAGTACTATTTTTAGATTTACGTAGAGCCGTTGCTGGTTATATTTGGAAAATAAAACAAATTCATAAAATTACATTAATCATGTAATCATTTCAATAGACATATGATCTCTTAAGATATATAATATGTTCTCTCATTAGTCTTATTTTATAATACCGATATAAATTCCTTGAGTGTTTTCTCTTGTTTAGTAAACTAATCCATATTATAAAATTATTTTTTACATCAACTAAGCACTAAATCCAGTTTAATAGTTTGATGACTTTGATCAATGATGGCCAGCCACGGCCACGGATGGTTGTTTTAAAACATACAAGTATACAAGTACAACCTTAGTCAACCAAATTAAGATAGAGAGATAGAAAGATACGTTACAAAGAAAATTAAAATCAAGTCTTATATGAGGTGGGTTCGACCCTGGAATTATATTTTCCACACGTTCAAAGAGAATCTATAAGAAAACGTCTCTACATTATTATTTTCTTTTGATAACAAGTCTACATCCTTCATTTTAATAAGTCTACATCATTTCATAACTAATTTTTTAAGCATGATTGTTCATTTTTTTTTAATAATTCTGGGTCTGATTGAACATAACAAGCTTGAGATTTGTATTATTTTTAATTGAAATTTGTGATTTAATCGTATTTAATTAATAGTATTGTTCACGTATAAATAATCCACGATTTCAATGCTAACTATGTGAGGTATAAAACCAAATTCTATGTTAGTGTATTTTTCATTCCAAATGTATTGGTAAGGATTTAAATTTTATCGAGGTCAATTATATATAATTGCCATAATCAAATCCTAGTAGTAGTAGTATATGTTAGTTGAACCTAACGTCCAATTTTACAGTTTATTTATACAAATATATATGTATTCACAAAATCTATCATATGCTTGACCATATTATAACTTCCAAAAAGAACTTTCGACGCATCAAAATAAGTCAACAATTTTGACAATCACGATATTAATAAGAAGTTGCAATTTCTTAAGTGGCTTAAATTTATCATTCTCTTCGTTCTTGACGAGAATTAAAGAGTTAGAGATGTTCTTGTTGGGCTTATTGACCTAATGATTCAAACGCACTTCAGAAATAAAAGGCCCAATTAGAGTTCAGGTTTCGTAACCGTGTGTATATCCTCAAAAGCCAAGTTACCTTTGGGACATGAACAAGAACAACATACATTTGAATCTTTTCACTTTGTCTTTGCCTTTGGTTTCGGGTCTTATTAGACTCTTAGACATGACATGTTAACTCCTATTGCTAACTTTTATCTTTATAGATTCTTTTCTTTCGATTTGGCTTGCTTATATTCACACTTGATTGATGCATTTGGTTGACATGTAAAAAGAGTTAAGTTATACTGTAATCACAAGATTTCCTTTACTTGGTTTCATTGATCACTATATTTAGCATAGAGATTTTGAGTTAGTTGTTACTACATTACCATCAACCTCGCATCCACAACATTTTGTCAACAAAACAAGAATTATGAACATAGTTTCTTTGGATTAGGTTCGAAATTTGGTTTTCATTCGGTTTAGTATAACATATCTAAATCAAACTTCCCAACAACGTACAAATATTCAAACTTTATAAACATTACACAATTACTTCTACGACCTAACTTGGTGTAGGTTCCAAGGTCAAATCCTGCAGCCTTGTTATTCCATTACTGGTCAACTCAAGCATCTACAAACAAAAGTCTAATTTTCACTGCTAACAATGATCATCAACATTAGAAGCATCAAAACACATCTTGGAATCAATAAACTCAAAATCCTTCAAATCATGGATTAATAATCAAAATCAAAGCCAACAACAAAAGAGTCTTGAGTCTAATACATACACATGACATTAAGAACTAATATTCCAAATTCCACATTTCTTCTTCTTCTTCTTCTTCTCAAATGTTTACATACTAACAGAGAGAGAGAATGATAATAAGAGAAGAGAAAACAGTACCAGAGAATCACCTTGCCTTCAAATGTCTAAGTTCTCCAATTGAATGTTGCTCTTAAGAGGCACATAATCTCCAAGATACCCACCAAGATGATCATACAAAGCGGTCTTATCAATCGTCTGATGATGATAACTCTTGCAAACATAGTAAAACACACTCTGAACCAACAAACCCACAAGATTGACCATGACAAGAACACCAACTAGCAAACCACCAACAAAAGTTCTAGTGAAAGTCCCATACTTGCCTCCACCATGAACCACAACAGCTCCAAAACTAATCCCAATCAACCCACAGAGGAAAAGGTAAACAAAGACTAACCCCATAGCCATCTTAACCTTCCCTTTAAGCAACTCATAAGCTTTCCTCATAGCTGCAATCCCATAAACCGGTTCAAGAACAGAGATCACACTACCTAAATGCCACAGAGCAGTGAAATACACATGGACACCAAAATACAGAACAGAGATTATGATTCCAGCCACAACAGCTAAGCCAACACTGTTCAAATCAAGAGCAACGAGGAGAATCACAAGGAAGACAAAGAAGACTGCGTTGTAAGCAAACATCAACAGAGCAACCCAAAGGAAAGTGATGAAGAGTCGTTTAAGGACTTTGGGAATCGCTGAGAGAGTTGAAGAGAAAGAAACATGCTTTCCTGTGTAGAGAGAAGCGACGGTGAAGACAACAGCCGCGGTGGAGAGAAGAGAGAAGGCGAAGAGGAAGATCAAGTAGCTGAACTGGAAGATCAACAGAACGGTCCAGTCGTGACGAGAACGATCTGAGTTTGGTGGGTCGGTTTTGTCGAGTTTGGCGAGGATTGGTTGAGTGAAGAGGGAGTGAGCGAGGATGGCGAAGGAGAGAGGGAAGATTAAAGATAAGGTAATGAGGTAGAAGGTTCTTGGAGATCGTTTCTTGATTGAGATTGATTCTTGAAGTAGTTGAGGAATCGTCAAGAATTGGAGCTCTTCTGGTTGGAGATCCATGGTTGGTGGATTCTTTGATCGGAGAAGAAGAAGAGATGAAGGATCACCGACGGGTCAATTTGGAAATCTGAGAAAGATGAGATTTTTTTTTTTTTTTTGGTTTCTTGATTTATTGTTTGTTAAGACCAAGAAGAAGATGAAAAAGAGAAATGAGGAGGATAAAGACTTTGTTGGAAACTTCTGGGAAACTCAATAAAACACGTTTAAGTTTTTGACTAGTTTGTACTTTGTACCAATTTTTATTTTTTTTCTTTTGGGTTCCTAATTAAGTGTTTTTTTTAAATAATGTTTGGAAATGTTATTAGTACAAGATTTGATTTATGGAATATATGTAATTTGGTCAATTTTTATGAGCACAGTTCTCTTTGCATGATCTCTAAGACGCAATCATGGAATCAGGCTTGAAGACTTTTTTTGTTTTTCTTTGGTTTTCAGTTGTAGAATTAGCATGGTTTAATATGAAAATAGTAAAAAGTAGTACTGTATATGTGTTTTTCATGGTATTTATCAGGATTAAAGTTTATAGAAAGAGCAAACAGAGAAATTTAATGATGTTAAAGTTTTATTGTTTATTTTTTATACGAGCTTACTTGAAAAAGGATTTGATAAAATATCATTAATGAAGTTATTATGATTACTTTATTATTTTACAGGTTTGCAATTTTAGAAGATGCTAATTTAATTCCGAGGAATAATGTTTTTACCCTATTTTTACTTAATCGGAGGTGCAGAGAAATCACATGGACCGATGGTCCCAAACTGTTAAATGTCGATATCAACTTTATAATTAATCTCAGGCTTTAAATGTTAATTTGCAAAATTTAATAAACTGCGAAATTATAGTTTGAGATAATTAATTGAACTTCTTGCATTTTTTATATTTTTGGGTTTAGTTGATGTTTTTTTACTTTACGCAAGGAAATAAAATTAACAGTAAAATGTTGGTGTACAATGCACTATCCTAATTACTACACGCAACACATACAATATTTTGGTTAAACTTTGAAATCTAGTGAATGTGAGCACAAGAACGGTCCTTCGTTTATACTTTCAACTTTTATATTGATTAAAGTTAAACACTTTTAATCTTTGTAATAAGACCCCTAACAAAGTGTAAATTAATTGAACGTTTTCTTATATTTTTATTAATCGGCCATAGTGTAATACTGTACTTAGTTTTGTTATTCAAATCCAAATCAGACTCGGCTCACTCAGACTACGAGAAAAATTGATAAACCGAATAACAATTAGTTCTTCCTAAATCTAAGCATATCCTATATATATAAACTTATGAAATTATATTAACTCAAGTAGTATATAAATTAAATTCACCATATAATTCCGTAAACATCACATCACATACGTATTAAAGTAACAGTCTATATATATATATATAGCAACTGTTCATCATCTCAAGGTTTCATTTGTTAAAAAGAAAAAAAAAAACAAAGAAACCACATCTCTTCTCCTTCGATCTCTCTTTTGGGTTTAGCATATTCTCATGACATTAGGGTTTTAGAGAAAGATCGAGCTATTGAAGAGATGAGGAAAGGTAAGGTAGTGATAAAAAGGATAGAGGATAGGATAAGGAGACAAGTGACATTCGCAAAGAGAAGAAAGAGTCTAATAAAGAAAGCACATGAACTCTCTGTTCTCTGTGATGTCCATCTTGGTCTCATCATCTTCTCTTACTCCAACAGGCTCTACGATTTCTGCTCCAACACCACGAGGTTTCATTTGTATACTTTTTTTCACATTACTTTTTTATATATAGAGACTCATACATATGTGTACGTGTTCTTGTTTTGTTAAAACAAACAAGAAAACGCAATAATCTTGATCTTCTTGTTATCATCATCACTTGGCTTCATTTTACTGTTTTTTTGTTCACTCGTATATACGCTTGTTTAAACTCTTTTTCATAAAAAAAAAAAAGTTTCATTTAAGTTGGTATTATACCAAGTTCATACATGTTTTCTACTTTTCTTTGCTTGATTTATATTTTGATTTATAATTAAAAAAAAAATCAAAGAAATAAGAGACATTATGATATTTAGCTAGCTATTATGTCTCAGGTTTTAATTCTAAGGAAAGCTCTGAATTTTATAATATTGATCCCAAAAAAAAAGAAGTTCTTGTTAATGAATTTTCAGAAATAACACATATTTATTAATAAATTTTCTGTTTTCTAATTAATTTTTTTTTATAAAATTTTGTTTTGGTTATTTCAACAAATCAGCATGGAGAATCTCATCATGAGATACCAAATGGAAAAAGAAGCTGGTCATACTCATACCTCTGCAGACCACAGTTTCCACCCTGCAGTAATTAAATATTCTTTCCAGTTCAATATGACTATTAATTATCTTCACATGTTAAAAATTCTTATATGATAACATTATTATAATAAAATGAAATTTCGTATATATATGTGTATATAGGATCAGTGTTCAAACTGTGCGAAGACAAAGGAAACAATGATGAGAGAGATCGAGAATCTGAAGATGAATCTTCAATTGTACGACGGACATGGCTTGAATCTCTTAACCTACGACGATCTCCTCCGTTTTGAACTCCATCTCGAATCTTCTCTCCAACATGTTCGAGCTCGTAAGGTATATATTCATAAATAAAGTACAATCTCTATACATGCATATGACATATATTTATTTAAACGTATGTTTTAAAATACATATTTTGGTGAAAAACCACACACACTAACATAGTTAAGTCCCCAAATTTAATAGTGTTCTTGTCTCTTGTCGTGTTTATTTATGTAGTGTGAGTTCATGCAGCAACAAACAAACAACCTTAAGGGAAAGGGAAAGGTGAGTTCTTCTTGGCATTGGTATTTTTCCAACTTAATCTACTAGAAGTCATAATTGTGTCACGTTCGAAGGTTTTTAATATGAATAATAACCATATTCAAATTTTCTTACGATAGGAAACATTCATGGATGATTATGGAAAAACCCAACATGTTCCCCATCCGGTACATGTCTTTGTGTGTGTATAAATAAACCCTATAACAAGCTATTCATGAATGTTTTGAATTTGTATATACTTATGTTAGTGTACGCTTTATTCAATACGAAGGTGCAACAAGGAGGAAGCTCTTGGGAGCAACTGATGTGGCAAGCAGAGAGACAGATGATGACGACGTGTCAAATACAAGACGATGATGACGTCACACGCCGGCAAGTGAAGAAAGAGTTCCTCCTTTTTGACCGTGAAGAAGAACAAGATCACCAACCCATCATCGGCGCTCTCCAGCTCGTCCAGCTGCCACAGCCTTCACCACAACCAGCCCGAACCCAAGGCCCATTATCAGGCCCATAACTACTACCATCATAGCTCTAAACTCATAGGCCATAGCGATATAGGAAATTACTCGGTTCGGTTCGGTTAAGTTATTACCAGACAGACAGTTAAATTTCGGTTATTGTCTATTTGCTGTTTTCTAATTAACACATTGAACATGCGCTTTTGGGTTATGTTTTAAGGAAATTTTGTCTGTTTAATTCCGAATATACGACTCCATGTCACAGAAACTAATTATTACACTTGATTGCCACTAAACACCTCTAAACAACCGTTACTGTTCGGAGAAACCAAAATCAGCATTAAAAAATTTCCGATGACCCGGAAAAACAACTCAACCTCTTCCCTCGAGATCGACGGCGAATAGACATAAGAGAAAACGACATTGCCAAAAACCAAGATCCCACGAAGTCGAAAGGTAAATAAAAAATGTCTTGACATTTATCTATTTTTTTTTTCTGACGTTATCTCATCATTTCCAGTTCCGATGAACCAAATCGAAGAAAATCCAAACCCTAATCTACCGGAACGTCTCTTCGCCGTCGATTCACATCCCGACGGAGCACGTCTTAACATATACTCAAGACCCGAGTACCTCGGTACGATCGCTACCCTTCTCAAAGGCACTAAAGAATGGGACCGAATCAGGAGTTCACAATTTGGGAAACTGTTCGAGCTCCCTGTCGCTCGGTGCTCACATTCAGGCAAGTTGATACATGGTTTGCTATTCCGACAGCTCGTCACTCAAAAGAAACACGAGCTTTGGTTCGTCTTTGGTGGACGCCCTATGCGTTTCTCTATCAGAGAGTTTCATATAGTGACTGGTCTTAGTTGCGGTGAATTGCCAAAGATAGAGAAGAATCAGGAGGAGGATCCTGAGTACTTGTCTGTGTGGTATAGGCTTTTCGGAAGTAAGAAAAGTAGTGTTGTCACAGTTGGACATGTGTTGGAGATGTTGTTACAGAATGATAAAATCACTGATGAGAGAAAACAGTTTTCTTCTTGGAAAAAGCTTTGTCTGGCTCTTATTGTGATTGTGGATGGTGTTGTTGTGTGTTCGGATAAAGACTCAGTGAGTCCGGATTTTGTTGAGATGCTGAATGATATGGATTACTTTTTGAGTTATCCATGGGGGAGAAGAGCTTTTACCGAAACCATTCGTCGTTTTGGGCCGCCCAAGGACGAATCTAATCCGATAGGAGTACTAAAGAAGCGTATGAAACAGAAGACGAGCGCTTGTTATGGTTTTCCTCTAGCTCTTCAGCTTCAAGCTCTTCAGTCCATTCCAGTTATATTGGAGAGGATAAATCATATAACTGATATTCGGGACTTTACTGAGAGGTCAGCTGAGGGGTTATCATCTACGCGTTTGCTTCGTAAGACTGACATACTTGAGGCTGAGGTTGATGAGAAGGTAGGCAACTAGTTCAATTCTCAAATATAACTATATTTTATCAATTTTATGTTGTAACACATTGCTTTTTTCATGTCCTAATTGTAGCTTGTGGTTGCATACACATTGGAACCTAAGGGAATAATTAACGAATCTGAGTTGGTTTGGGAGACAGAGGTTTCTGATCCTAAGGTGGATTACATTTTGAGATTGATCAACGAGGGACATATTTTCAAACCTTTTGAATGGCCACTCTTGAAGCCTATTCCAAATAAGCCGAAGCATAAACCTCTTACTAGGTGTTCTGTGAAGGAGAAGGGAGTTGCCAAGCCTCCTACCATCCACAAACATATTTCTCAGAACAAACCAACGGAAAAAGTTCATGTTGGCGGAAAAAGTAATGACCCGGGGTACGTCACGCTCACTCACTTGAATGACATGAAGGAGTGGATACTGAAACAGAATGAAGACCTTAGGAGTAAGATTAGGGAGGACATTAAAGACATGGTTGGTCCCAAATCACATTCGCAGGACGGCACACCCGCAGGAGGAGCATCTAATCTGCGCCGATCAAACAGGCTTAATACCAACTGTAATGAAAAGATGGATAAGACTGATGCACCCTCTAAGAAAACCGGCAACACAGAAGCGCGAAAACGTAAACGGGTAGAGGTTCACTCCATATCAAGTGGAAGCGTGTCAGCCAATGACAACGAAGGTGTAAAGGATGTTCAGTCTTTAAGGAAAGAGTCTAGAGTAAGTGGAGAGGATGTTCAGAGTCTATTGAATGAGGGCGGAAATGCGCAAAGCCCGGGTACATGTTATCAGTGGGATGATTATGGAGATGCTCTAAAAATCACTGAGGAAGAGGATTTGATGCAGGAAACAAGCTACTTTGTAAGAGTTGTTACATTCTTATTCCTCTTCGTATCCCTTTACATCCCACATCCTCACTTATGATTATAATTTTATTCAATTTTCTTGTAGGATCACTGTCCAAATTGTGTGAAGACTAAAGAGTCAATGATGAGAGAGATAGAGAATCTTAAACTGAATCTTCAACTGTACCAAGGACATAGCATGAATGATTTAAGCTACGACGATCTCCTTCGTTCAGAGCTCCAACTCGAATCTTCTCTCCGTGGTGTTCGAGCTCGTAAGGTATATAATACACACACTCTATAGCATTGAGTCTACATACATATCCGAAACTTTACACTTTTGATGGTTCATGTCTCTTGTTTACTTATTTTGTAGCTTGAGTTGGGGCGGCAGCAGCAACAATTAGACAAGCATAAGGGCAAGGGAAAGGTGAGTTCTTGGCTATGGTAATATTTTTCAGTTTTGAAAAAAAAAAATGTTTTGAAGCTTTATAAATGTATAACCATTTTTAACTGTTTGTGTACTTGTTTAAAGGAAATACTCATGGATGAAGAAAGCACACAATTTTCCAATCCGGTACGTGCCTTGGTGTGTCAAAGGCAAGAAGCTGATGACATCAACCGGCAAGTGAAGAAGGAGTTCCCGTCTTACGGCTAGGAACCTGCCGGCTGCCACAACCAACCCCGAGACTAGGCTTAAACTAAGGCCCATAACTTCTCTCTGTCTAGCTAATATCAGATAATAACTTAAGCAGATCGACTCAGTTTGGTTCTGTTCAGTTGTTACCAGCCCCTACCAGACATGTTGTCGTTGCTGACTTCTAATGAACATTGGCCATGCATTGATTGCTTTCGTATAATATTAAAGGGAAAGCTTCTCTAATCTCTGATATAACTTAACGAATATGGAGATCTTTTATTGCAGCAGAAACTACTCAAAGCTGTGTTATGTTGTGTTCTCTTAACTCTATAGAAGTCATTAATATGTATAGATCCTTCTACAGTAATTGCAAAACACTATTAGGAGAGAAAAACTTTCAAATCATATAAAATGTTGATATTTGTCTCTAGGAACTACGAATAGAGAAAAAAAAGTATATGATTACAATTGGAAATGGAAGCTATCTAATCTCTAGGAACTCACAACTGGATAAATCCGACAATGGTAAGAACTCATAAACCATACAAGACAGGATTGGAGTTGACAATTTTGGAGCTCGTTGTCCATAAAATTCTTTGATTTAACATGAATCTTTCTTCTTAACCAGGTGGCCATTTCATCTGTCGGCCCCCAAGGACGTGCAGATGAAGATGGTAAACAGATTGGCCTGATGAGAGGAAGTTATTTAAGTTAAGTGGATGATTATGATGATGGTGTTTGGTTAAATGGAAAAGAAAAGACTTACAGGCTCCAACACCGTTGTTGATAACCACACGGAACCCATCGAGGATTCCTTCTTTCTCAGCAACTATCTTGGATGCATGTAGAAGTTTCCCAAGAACATCTACGTGTCTTGGTTCAGCCTGCGATGACATGATATGTTCAGGTAAGATCTTAAACTGTTACACCAAAAGCTTCTCACATGATTTTCTCATAACTTGTTCCTCACAGGCAAACAAAAGATGAGGCAGCATTTATATTGATAAGAAACACTAACATAAAACTAGTCCTTACTCATTAGTCATTACAGAACACAATACTATTGGCGTAAAGATAGATTCTATGAGATCTTAAAGGGCAGACTAAAGTAAGTCACAAGAGGAAATAGCAAGAGAGTAAACATTAGGCAAAATGAAACACAAATAAGCTATCTGCGGGCATGATATAAAACTAAGCATGCATAGGAAAAAACCACACCATCCTATCTGTTTTCTGCCTTTTCTTTCAAAGGCGTAACCCAAGAGAGACCAACATTTTATCGCGAAATCTCGATTTGTGACTGCTAAAGACAGTTCCAATGCACCAGAAACATACTGAATGTTAAAATCTAAAACAGACTCACATTGCTAAGCATGGTCAAACCATCTCTCAACTTGGGGATGACCAAAACATGAACAGGAGCCTGTGGGTTTATGTCTCTGAATGCCAAAACATTCTCATCTTCATAGACAATGTCAGATGGGATCTCTTTAGCTATAATCTTGTCAAATCTAAAAACCACAAAGATATATACATAAGAGCCTTTAGCATAAACTTCCAAAGGATCACACTTCACACCATTTCAAAGACATCTCCAGAAACATTACTAAAACTCCTCAGATTTCAACTCCACCATTTCATAATTCAGATGTTAAATCTCAATTCGATTGTGAACGAGAAATCAAAACTGAAGAGAAACCATACATGGTCGGAGCTCCAGTGTCAGCAACAGCAGCCGCAGCTTTCGCAGCCGCCTCTTCATTATGCGCAGCACGAGTTGAGCAAATGAATCTACCCAATCGATTAAACCAACATCAGCTCAAATTCCAATAATCCACACAACACTACTAAGAATAGAGAATATTCTCACCTTGAGGAACGAGAATAAGGAAGAACCCTAATCAATTCTCCAGTGGAGAAGACAATTCTCGAAGTCGCTCTCACAGACTGAACAACCTTCCCCGCCGTAGAGAAGTTCCTGAAAACAAAAACAACCTCAACGCCATTAGCAAATTCAACAAAACCCAATTCCTCATAACTGTATCAAGAGCAAGATAGTTTCATACCGAAGCAGCATAGAAGAGGAAGTGACAGCCATTGAAGCTCTCTGCTTCGTTTTCGATCAGAGACCTTTTCTCTTCTAACATTTTTTCAAAACAAACGACGTCGTTTCTAAGTTTACCTCCATACGACGACGTATTAAAACTTTATATTTCGTTCACAAATATTTCAAATAAATCATTATTTTTTTTGAGTTTTTGAGAAATTGAGAAGAGGAAGGAGACGGAGACAAACAATGGCGAATTTGATGATGAGATTACCAATTAGCTCGAGGAGCTTCTCAGTTTCAGCTTCTTCATCCAACGGTAACGATCAAAATCACTAATCGTTGACAACACAGTTGTCTGAAACTAAGCTTGAAGCTGAACCTGTGTTTTTTTCAAATCAATTTGATTTTCAGGTTCGCCGCCGGTGATCGGAGGATCTAGCGGCGGTGTAGGTCCGATGATAGTGGAATTACCCTTGGAGAAGATACGGAGACCGTTGATGCGAACCAGATCCAATGATCAGAACAAAGTGAAGGAGCTCATGGATAGTATCAGTCAAATCGGTCTACAAGTTCCGGTTAAGCAACTCGGTTTATCAAATTTTCTGATTTCAAATTTCTTCGAACAAAACTGAAGAAATCTTGTTTTTGGGATTGTGAACAGATTGATGTGATTGAAGTTGATGGAACTTATTATGGTGATTTTTCTAAATATTTTCATTGTTTCTTTATGATTTCTGTATATCAAAAAGCTTATAAATCATCCATTGTTGTTGCAGGGTTCTCGGGTTGTCATAGGTATGAGGCGCATCAGAAGCTAGGGCTTCCAACAATACGCTGCAAAATCCGCAAAGGAACAAAGGAAACACTAAGGTAATAAAAGAAGAAAATGTTGTTGTGTTGTGTTCTTCAGATTTGTTCTTTTACATTAAAAAAAAAGCTTCTTTGTTTGGTTTTCCACAGGCATCATCTTCGCTGAGAGAAGTTTAGTTTTTCAAAGTATAAAAATTTGGTATGGTATAGTGAACTCGTGAAGAGTGTGAATTGTATAAGAGAACTTTGTATAATCTCTGTGATAGATTTGGTGATTCGTTTGTGTTTAGTGATTAAGTAGCAGATGAAAAGTATTGGATATATAGATCTTATGAAACTTATTTGTGATCACCAAATTAAAAAGTTTGCAAACAATCAAATTTGCTATAACAACTGGTCTTATGTGTACTGCTTCCTTCTACTGAGTCTGAAACAATGTCGAAGCTAGTAATGGCCGATATGATCAGTAAGTGGAAGCAGAGTTTCAGTGGCATTCAGTATGAATCATCGTTCGGTAATCGCCTTATCGGTTATCTTAAGGTTTGTGCAGAGAAAGGACTAGTAATGCCATTAGGTCTTCGATCAACTGAAAAGATAGCATTGCTGAAATGCTAAGAGCTTTATAGAACATGTAAAGGATGACTTCGTTCCAATTTTCTTGAATATGTTAATCAAACTTGACAAGTAGCCCGACTCCAATTCGGCCAGGTTCGAGCTAATTATGAATGGATTTATCTTTGGGCTAAAAACTACTATTTCAACACATTCTCACGATAGCATATTAGATATTGTTGTCTACTAGCTAGATACGAGTGTTTTGTATTTTACGTATTGGATGTTTATAAGATTTTAAGATTTGATATTTTTATTTGATTTTATTATAGTAGTATAGAGCTAAAATGTATAACTGCTAGGTGGCAGATGTTGATTGATGGACACAAAATATATAATCACGTCACTGATTTGGTTTTGGTTTTGGTTTGGTTAAACGAATCTTATTCACAAACTAATTGTCAAACCAAAACAAGACGAGTGTGGGGGATTTTCTAACGTAAACACTTAATAAAATCTAATTATCTTTTGCTGATTTCAATCATGGGAGACATTAAAACATAATCACGTTTCTATGGACCCAATTATTAAATCAGTAACTTCAATTATAACAAACAAAAACAAGAAAAACAATTAATGGAGTTATTAAATCATTAAAGTCAATTATAACAAACCAAAACAAGAAAAACAATCTTGTTTTTTTTTTTTTGTTATTAACATTTTATACTTTTAGTCTTTTTTTTTAGTCTCTTACAATGCCTTGGTTTAAAAAAATTAACTAATAACAGCGATTAATGTGGATTATAAATTTTTTCCAATATTTTTTAATAGACAAAATATTACATGTGTGAAGCAAAATTGAAAACTTTAGAAATGACTATATAGCTTTTTTACGTACAACTGGAAATGTTCGATTTATATAAATATGGAAAACAAAAAACAAAAGACACTAGAGATGACAAGAGACAACACACAACTCAAGACAACTCCATCTTCCAACTAATCTTGTCATGCCAACGTCCATTTATTACTACTTGTAAGCATATCCATTAATACACTTATTTTTGTTTTGTTTTTGTCACACTAATTGATACCCAATACATCTATATGCACTACTAGACTAGTGATATATATTGTATCCGAACATGGTCAGTTTTGTGAAATTAATTCGATCGAAGGATATGGTGTTGAAATATGATATGTTTACTTAAGTCACATAATATATCAAATTAATCTTAAGTTTCTACCTCGAACATTTTTGATTTGAATGTTTCATTCGTGCAAAAACTTTCCAAGCTTTTTACATAATAGTTTATAAATATATGTATATGAGTGGTTTTTGTGTATGCATGTGTATATATATGTGAACATGCATGTTGGATGGATTGTGATGTCTGAGGACAAACGAAAGAGGAGATGCAATAAGACAGAAGACGCATGCAATGAAGATTTCCGATTTGGTCGTATCCTTTTCATTTGTCTCAGCCATTAATTCTCAAAACCCTATCTTCTCTTCTTTGATCTTCATCCATCTTTTTCGTTTTTTCTTAAAAATATTTTCCAGCATAATTACGTAAATCTGTTTGGTTTATATGTATAATTATGGCAAGCTTATTCAGTTTGAGCTCAATAAACATTTGGAGATCAAAACTTAATTTAAATTTTAATAAATAAAAAATATGCAAAGACAAAAACAAAAGTTAGATTGGAGAGTAGGTGTGTATGGCCACTATATTTTTGTAGTAACGTTTTTGGTTTAAATATATATAATTTAGGCTGAAGTGGTAGGTTATAATTAAGAAGATATGATAGGTAATGAAATTTAATGTTACTCTCTACTCTCTAGTATACATAATCTACAATGGTATGGTAATTATAACCTAGACTATGTAATTGGGTCTGGGATCCAGACATAAATTGCAGTTAGTTATAAACTAAAACAAAGCTTAATTTTGCCAGCATGATCTGGTAATCGCTACATATACGCCACACACACGCACCTCTATACATGTATACAGTTTGTTCTTTGACTACTTTGTTGTATATATTTATGGGTTCATGCATGTGTATACATATATAGTTCACATGCATGCCTTTTGTGTATGGTAAAATATATACTAGTGTAGTAGATATATGTGCGTGTGTGTAAAGATAGTAGTAGTAGTACTAGGTCATCCTGCAGCTTCAGTCACTAAATCACCAACAATGGCAACAAAACGATCGATAAACTCGATTTCATGAGAAAGGCGATTCTGTATTTACTTTTAACGATCAATTCGAGGTAAGAAAATACATTTACTTGTCTTGTTCTTGTACTTGCTAGTAAATTCAATAATGTGTGTTGTTTTCATAGTATCATATCTTCGTTCTCCGGAATATACGCATTTATGTTTTAGTTACTGTGTATATGAAATATGTCCACAAGACCACCACAAGTCCATGTTCGTTGGTAGGAACGCGTTTACATGTGCCTATGTGTGTTCTTTTCCCTTGACCTATTACTTATAAGTTTTATAACTAAATAAAACATAATATATATTAGTTTATAAAATGACAAGACGCATGATCTTGATATTTAGCTAGTAAACATTTTATCTTATTCGATAGGTTTTATTTTTCTTTTTTTAAGTATAGACTTTAATTAAGCATATGTATACTACTTAAATTGACCAATCTAGCTATTGCTTATTACATGTCAATGTAGCTTTGATACAAATGATAGATGCTCTACATAGTATAGGTTTTTAACATGGAATTTTATGATTTCAGTATAGTGCAAGGAGAGATAGTTCGGTTTTATAATTTCTTCCATCCAGTCCAATGAATAGAAACATGCATTATCCTTGATTACATCTTAAGAACAATCTTGCAAACTATTACTTTTTTTTTGTTTTGTTTTTTGCAGACTCATGTTATTTATAATACAGGCTGTGCCAGTAACCAATACATGGTCGACATTGAGATTCTGTTTTGTTCAGCAAACTCAAGTTTGTTTCAAAGATCTTTGTTTTCAAAGGACGCATGCATGATATAGAATGTACTAAGATCATGAAGATATCTTCCTCATACTTTCATCTTAAAGATGTAATTGTAATTCATAGCTTTCTGATGTCTTTCAATCATTTGTTAGGATTAGGGGTTTGTACTTTGTACAAACAACATTACTAGTTACGATACACACAAGTCTTTAAAAAACATTTGCCAAATGGTCAAATACAATGTGTTTGAGATTAAAGATATAAAAAAATTATGGAATCTGTAACTAATAGGGTTCCAAAGATGATAGATCACATTTCATATTATGATAGGATATGTAATTAAATCACCATATTAATATGTTTTAGCAGAGAAAGCGAGCACCACCCAAACCAATATGTTCGAGTACCAAGTGCAATGGTGCTGAAGTAACCCATCATATACTCCGAGACAAACCTCGAATCACACCTTCAACATAAGGGTACTTGTACATAGTAAGGTTTCTTCTAACATTTGATACGAGGGACTCTTGTAGCTATAAATATTCAGATTTTAATATAACCACTATGTTTGCGAGTTGGTAACTAACATGTTCTTCGATCCAAACAAAGTCACTCATCTCATGACAAAGATTAGTAACTTTTGATTAGCAAAGAAAAAAAATGTATAGTAATAAATTAGTTAAATCAAACATAAGAGACTAATCATAGCGTGATCGATCACTCATCTAATAAAAAACATAGTTGGTCTAAGCCAATGGCAAGTAGTCACATCGACAACCACTTGTACAGTCTACCCAAGAACCTACCAACCTTGGCAAAGACTACAAAAAGTCACAAAACTTTTCTGACGATTAAGTCATATAACCACCACATGTGATTTGATTGACTTTAAAACCAAGAAAAGATTTTAAAAAGAGTGATATGTATTATTTCTAATCTCTTGTTCTCAATTACTTTTGATTTCATGGTATAATAGTTTGGTCTTTGGTGTGTGAAGTAATAATAAGTGGGCTTCATAAATAAAAAAGGCCAGGCCCATATCCAAAACTATTGATAACAACAAGTCCAACGGCTCATCAAAGAAGATCAATGTAAGAGAAATCGATCACCGGGAAGATTCCGGTTCCGATGAAAACTTGTGATCGGTTGGAGGAAGCGCTGTTGCAGTGCCACCGTCGTATGCCGGAAGGACCGGCGAGGAGATCAGGTTGCAGACATTTGAACAAGGCGTTTGCGGAGTGCGTGGTGGGGGAGGCTTGTCCGGAGGAATCAGAGGCGGTGAGGTCTCTTTGCTCTAGCGGCGGGACAAGGCTTAAACGTAAACAGTGCGAGGACGCTCAGCTTTCACTTTCTCTCTGTCTCTCTCGTCATCAGAGACAATTCGAGCAGCGTTAGATAAGAAAGGAGCTATTTTTATATAATGGTGGTTTTGTTGTTGTTGTTGATGAAAGCTTCTTGTGGTGAGCTTTGTACTTGAGAAATTTAGGGTTTTAGGGATTATAAAGTCTGATTCTTTCTGCATCTGTTGGAGATGAGATCATGAATATCAAATGGTAGAAGAATGTGCAGATAGTTTGAGTTGAGGATATGAGATGATTCAAAAGATTGTGAATTTTGGTCCTTCTGCAGTTGTCCTTATATGGGTTTGCTATAATGAATTGGGTTTAGTTTGTAAAAGCTGTAATGAAGCAGGCGACACATTATGGGGGGAACTTACTGCAACTTTGTGGTTTTGGTTACTTGGTATCTCAATCTTCAATGGTCTAATCAATTATGATACATACTTGGATGCTGCTTCTGATGAATTGGATCGGATGATTAGAATCATTTCCTTTTGTTAATCATTTCAAAGTACCTGTATTTCAGAAATGAGACTATTTCTGATTTCTGTAAGATGTTGGAATCAATCAGCTTAGCTTCTGTTGCGAGTGTGATCAATCAACAAACAATCTCAGGGTCTATTGGTAAAACACTACTGTGCAACATGTTGTTCATACATCATTTACCTTTGTTTTCTTTTAGTCCTGTGAATTTTCAAGATTACACCACAAAAATTCCATCTTTGTAATATTTTTTCAGATAGTGTTCAATAAAAATGTGATCTTTTCTTTTTTGTCTTTATTCTTTATATCAGCTTTGGGACTCTCTCGGCCGTATATACAATAAAAAACCAAAACCTGCAAAATTTGATTTTGAGTAACTGAGAAAATTCTCCGGCGATGGGAAGGTCTTTAATTTTCTCGGGAAACATGTCAATGAGAATCTCGAACTTACACAGAGTGCCATCTCTTCCGTTGCAAAACTCATTTTCATGCCGGACAGTAACCAGAAATTTCCGACATGGGATTTTGTCTAATAGCTTCAAGTCCACGACGAGGCTTCAAACAAAAGCTGTTGTCTCTGAAGTTTCTGATCAGACGCATTATCCCAGAATCGGAGCTAAAACCACCGGAACTATATCGCCGGCACATCTCCTTGAGGTCGTTGAACTCGCCGCTAAAACCGGCGCTGAGGTTCGAAATTTCATGTCTTCACAATTCATTATCCAAAATTTATGTTTATTAGACAATTGATTTGAAAATCATACTAAGATTCGAAATTGTGTTCAATGGTATTAGAATCGAGTTCTTTAGGTGCATAGAGCAGAAGGAGAAGAGTAAAAAAGCTGACTTGAATTGAATCATTTGGTTTGGCAGGTGGTCATGGAAGCTGTAAATAAGCCAAGGAATATCACTTATAAAGGCCTCACTGACTTAGTAACTGAGTAAGCACTTTAAACATAGGGACCTTCAGCTTTTAAATTTGCTAGCTTGTGTAGATGTTGAGGTTTATTTGTGGTGGAGCATTGTGTAACGGGCAAAAAATTCATGTCAGTAAAACTGATTCTGTAAGCACCGTATCAGGAATACAGTTTACTTTCAACATGGTTTGTGCAATGGTTTTGGTTTTATTACATATCTATCTATTCGGGTTTGATTGTAGGTGGAGAGAGCACTTCTTATCACAGGGTTTGGGTATGAACATGATGATGCGTGGAGTACTAACATGGAATTGTTCAAAGAGTTCACTGATGTGAGTCGGGGAGTGCGAAGGCTCGGTGCTGCAGCAGTTGACATGTGTCACGTGGCACTCGGAATTGCAGAATCATACTGGGAGTATCGTTTAAAGCCATGGGACATGGCTGCTGGTGTTCTTGTAATCCTCTATTCCTTTTCATCCTACTTTTATATCTTCTTATGAAACTACATATGTTGGAGAGCTGAATCCATGTCTGAACTGGACACAGATAGTAGAAGAAGCCGGAGGAGCTGTGACTCGGATGGACGGAGGGAAGTTTTCTGTGTTTGATAGGTCTATTTTGGTGTCCAATGGTGTTCTTCACTCTAAGGTTTGATGAACTGTTAATACTTTTGTTAATGCTTTTAATATGTTATGTTTAGAGATCAGGTATGACATATTTCTTGTTGAATCATTGTAGCTTCTGGAGAGAATCGCACCCGCAACTGAGAATTTGAAGTCGAAAGGAATCGATTTCTCGCTGTGGTTTAAACCAGAAGATTATCACACTGAACCTTAAGACTTGTTCAAGAAAGGTATATTTTTGCTACAAGGCTTCTCGCTTTCATTTTCATAATTATGATCTAAAGAAATAAATCGTCGAAATTTGAGGTATAACATTTGTGTTCGGACTATTAAAATCGACAATGATCATATATTCATATTCTGTTACACTTCATGAACAAAGGCTTCATGGATCAATAGACCGGTCTTCCATCGTCCAGTCCAAACCTCATACAGACCAAACTGAAGCTTAGTGTCTTGGTTAAGCGTTGTGGGACTAACCGAGATTTCAAACCGGCCATCGGACTCGTCTGGTATGTTGATGGGTTCTGATCCATCTTTCAGTTTACCAAAGTTCTGTTGAACGGATTTGATTCTTTTCCACGTCGTCTTGCCTTTCTTCCCGATTTTAGCAGACATACAAACTGGTGCTTTGTCCCAACCTGTCGCATCTGGTTTAAACGAGATTTTAAAACCGATTTGGTATGTTTTTCCGGGTTCAATCTTCTCGAAAGAACCGGTTACCTCTAACCAACTCACCATCTTCAGCTCAGCAGGCATCCTAACACCAACAATAAAATACAAATGAATCGGTTTAAGACTTTTCGGTATCAGTAGCCGAAGTTGGTGTAGTGTATCAGTTAAGTTGGAATGAATGGGAAGGTACCTTGGTTCTTTAGGGATAACCCAATATCTCGAGTCACCTCCCCAAACAAAGTTAAGACCCCTCGGTTGTAAAACCCATGTTTTTCCATTGCTCTGCACAATTTAACAAGAAGTTGATAGAAGCAAGACAAACATTTGGTTATTTCTTGTTTAAAAAGATTGTCTTCAGGAGCAAAGAAACTCACATCTTGTTCCATTTTGGAGTCAGCCTTATGGTGCGAACACTTTTGTGAAGACATTTTCTAGTTTCTGCTTTTTCACTTAAAAAACATATCTCTTGAAATGAGCTTTATATATACTTTTATTTCATTTCGAGAAAACAAAGAATGATTGAGACAGAAGAAGGTGAAATATAAACTCAGAATCCTGAGCTTTTCTTTAACTGGAGGGACAAAGTAATAAAAATGCTTGAATGGCCAATGTAAGGCAAAGCATATATCCACAACTTGTTGCACTTCATCTCATTAAGAATCATGCATAGTTATGTTTCTGAAACCACTCGACACTCTTTCTTTATTCGCTTTGAAAGGTTGTAGAGTAAGTTCTGTCGTGTGGTTTGAAGTAAAATTTTAATTTAACATAACGACAGTAACCGGAACTAAATTTTGAAAGGATTCGTTAAAGTCGAACTTTGTCTCTTTCACAAAAGTATTCAGCATTCACCAGTACGCTTGTAAGTAGCTAACCCAACAACCACGACTCTTTTTAGATTCAATGAGACCGGTATGAGTAAAATTTCAACACAATCAGAAAAAGATATTTAAAGAAAAAGCTTCAAAAGAGAGTTATCAATCTCAGTGACCACCTCCGTTTTGAGCCCCAAAATGACTGAAGCTCCACTAGTCCAATAGTCAAAAGCAAAAAATAAGCACTCACTGGGACGTAACTTCATTGCCGTTTTATCTTTCGCCACTCAGTCGCATACTTTCTCCCAATCATCAACCACTGCAGTCTCTTCAGGTTGCTTACCAGCAGCTTTCGAACTACTTGTCCCTTCGGTCTGAGCTAGCGGCTCCACTGAAACAGCCTTATCTGACTCGAGTATGGTCCAACGGTTGGGAGTGATCAAATCGCTATCCTTTGCTGTTTTCCACATAGACCCTCCAATGGGAGAATCCTCTGTTTCCCAAGAGTCATCTAATTCCTTAACCACAGCCTTATTCCAAGGATTTCCTTTCTGAACCGAGCTACCCGGTATTCCCCATGCGTTACTGAGAGACGGAGATTGTCCAGGGTTCTGTACAACAACAACCGCTCCTTGGTACACAGAACCGTGTTCAAGCCTTCTCATGGCAGTGGCTGCTCGAGCTGGATCGTGGAAGACGGCTAATGCATTCTTGTCATTCAACCAAACAAGCTCGCATTCACCTCCAAATCTCAGAACCAAGGCACTGATGTTAGCTTCCCTTGGGAGATCGAAAAAACAAACCACGAGTCGAGAATCCATATCGACCAGTGGATCAAAGGCTGGTGCATGGGGTGCGCCTACTGAGATAACACCTTTAACTCCAATGATCCTTGTAGGGGGTTTGGACTTCTGTGTAACGTAAACCACTACAAAGCGTTTTGGTTCCCACCCGGCATTGCTTACAGCAAGTTTCCACCTTTCAGCTATCAACCGTACTGCATCTCTTTTATCCTTTTCCATAGTACAGAAGATATGAAGCTTTAGGGAGCTAATTGTGCTACCTCTGGCCTTTCCAAGTACCAAAAACTTGCATCGCTCCTCAACTGCTAGCACCCACTTGGGGTCACGTCTATAAAGATCTAAAATTACCTCAGTCATGGCAGTATTCTCACCAAAATGTAAAGCGTCTAAATTTGGAGGGGTGATATCAAATGCATCTTGAAGAACCCGCTTACGCTCCAGCTTAGCACACTCTTCATCACAAGTAAGCTTTCTCTGCCCAAGAGGGATCCTATTCCCATTTGACTCGACAGGTTGGAGCGGCACTGGAAGCTTCTGCAAAATGGAGGTTTCATAGATAGAGTCACCGCTAAAACCACCAGCACTGCCTCCAGCATCACAAGGGACGGTAGCTGTTATGCGACCACATGAACAAGTGATTTTGAGTGGAAACTCACATCTCTGATCAGGGCAAGAAGCAGAAGGATGACACAGCGCTGCACATGTGTGTCTGCAGTCTCTTCTAGGAGCACCACACGTCTGACCACAAGTTACACGCAGACCAGTTACAGACGCGTTACCACCATTGTCACAAGGTTCAGGGTGACACGTCCTGGCACAAGCATGCATGCCACAACACCTTGTCTTTCCGCATATTTTGTTACACCTAATGTCTTTTAACCCACACGGTATATTCCTAAGAACCACATGACCACCAATGCATTTCTTCTCCACTGGTACTGAACAAGGCATGCAGTCTCCAAAATGGCAACCATGTGTCGCGGAATGGCCACAAGGCTGAGGAACTGAGCAAGGAAGCTGACAACTCGGGACAGGTGTTCCACATGGTAATGGAGGAGGTATCGAAGTTTTTCCACAGGCACATGCAAGATCAGTGAAAATCATCTCAAGGCAAGGAGGACAGTGACCAGTGTGACATAGAGTTTCACAGGAATGTTGTCCACACCTTAGCCTCTTTCCACAAGATATATGGCAAAAGTGGAGATCAGAATCGCCTGAAAAATCATCATTCTTTGGGTGGTTCAAGAGAGGGCAGCACCGCTCACTACATCTATGCCTCCCACAGTTTTTCTTACGGCCACATGGTTTGACGCAAATGAACTTCTCTGTCTCTGAAACTGTTTTGTAGCATTCCACTGTTCGGGATGTTGAACCGCACCGACATTTTTGCCTCACTTGGACTAAACAAGGCGAACAACCACCTGAATGGCACATCTCATTGCAGTTATGCAGCCCACAAGGAAGAAGCTTGCTGCAAATGTTTGAGCAAGAAGGAATTGGATCAAGGCAACTCTGCCTCTCCTCTTCCAAACTCGTTTTCCCACAATAGCATGCCTTAATTCTACTAGGCAGGAACTCACAGTCCCCACAAGGCCCAGGATGGCAAACATCACGACATTCATGGTTTCCACACTCGAGCTGTTTTCTGCAGTTTAATTTGCATGAAAAGACACCATCTTCTGCTGTCACCTCTCCTTTCACATTCATTTCACCACAAATTACACTCTCCACCGTTTTCTTGCAAAAGCAGGAGGCATTGACATGTACCTGACAACTATCACAAGGGCCTACATGACATGCCCTTTCACATCGATGACGACCACAATTAAGAAGCTTATCGCAACTCTGCCCACAAGTAAGATCAGATTTTCTTTCGGAGCATCTAGTTCTGATCATCTTCTTCCCGCAAGGACAATTACGAGGTGGGGCAAACGCCTTGCATGGAGGGCATGGGCCAGGATGACACTGCAATACACAAACATGAGGACACGTATTTTCTTTAACAGTTGCAGCTGTCGCAAATTCTTTCTCCAACGGCTTCCCACATATATCTCCACAAGAGTGAGGAGTCAGATACGGATCACTAGGTGGGTCTTTCCTCTTTCCACAAAAGCATCGATATTGTATTTCCTTTGACGATGTCAACTGAACAAACTGACAACCTGGACATCTCCAATTACTACCTTGGTTTTTATCCGCCAGCAAATCAACCGAAGTTGGTGCTCGAGCCCATTTCTTAATACAGTTCAGATGGAATATAGAGTAACAACTGGAGCAAGACCAGATATTAGCAGACCGCCTAACCATGTCATAACAAATCATACACTCAATAGAACCCTTCATTAGCTTATCCTGTATCTCTTGCAGAAGTTGAGGCAGATTTGGGTCTGTCATCATAGTATTCTCGTTATGTTTATTCCTTTCTCTATCCAACCCTGTTCCCTCATTCCCAGTCCGGGGCAAGCGACCCCTATCCCCACCCCTCTGACGGTTATCCAGAACAGGTCTCGAAACATTGTTTCTCCTTTGGCGGCTATAAGAAGGAGGACCTGGGACATTACTCCTTTGTTGAGGTGCAGACTCATAGTGCTGTCTTTGTTGATAAACAGGACCGGGTCTAGCACCAGCATCATCAAGGTTTCCCGAATTTGTATTTGCCTCAAGAGGAAAGGGAGTCTCATTTACAACCACCGAGGTAGAGGAGGTTCCTCTTGGAACCCATGTTTGCTGAGTAGTTCGAGAAGTGAACCTTGACCTTTCTCTCCGATCCCTCCTGACTTGAGAGCTCATTATCTTTCACTCCTCAAACAAAACAACAGAAACCAGAATCTGTACCAACCGTCAACTCATGGATCATGAAATCCCTAGTTTCTGGACAACAAAGACAATGACAAAAGCTCAGGTTTTTCTCGCAATCAAAGCAATCTCAAGACCCAGAAACCAAAACAAATCATAATATCTACAACGATTTGAAAGAATCTAAACGAAGTACATAGGCGATAAAATGCTGAAATGTTCCTCCTTCTTTGGAATCTCAAAGGTAATACACGAGAGTCACTTTCTAGTTCCTGTTTTCTAAAGAAATTTCGGAAATCCATAGCTACCAAGGTATAATCTCGCTTCAAATGCAAGCATTGGGATAATAAGACAACGCACACACAGAGACCGATTCACAGAACCAAAGGTGATAAAAGAAAAGGTACCAGAGAAGACGACGGAGAAGAAGAAACACACAACGAACGAAGACGACAGGAGACAAAATTAGTCTCTCGATTTCTCAGAGAGAGACAGAGAGAGAGAGACGTAGGAGAAAACGGAGTGAAGAGGAAGGAGATCTTTTTTCTTGTTCATTGTTGAACCGCCTCGTTTCAATTGGGCCGTTTTGGGCCAATGGGCCTAGTGAAATCGTATCGCTCTCATTGGGCGCATTTTTTTTTAATGCTAAACGGCACGCAATATGGTAATATATTTCTAAGACGGCATGGTGTTTTCTTAAAAGCCCTTTTTGAAAGCAGGACTTCAAATGCTTGAAAGTTGAAACGGACCAGTCTCCGTCACTTGTTCCGACAATAAACTCCGATTAGACCGTCGGAATTTCAATGGAATCACGGGTTTTGTTCTCGAGTCAACTCTACTACCCGGCGAGTCCACCAATTCAGACTCGCGAGACCTCGATTGCTCCTTCGTTGGCGCCTTCCCGGACTGTTCTCTCATTCTCTTCCCGAAGTCCCGCGGGCAAATTTGCGATGAGGATCGGACCACTTGTGAAAGCTGCTTCGTTTGCACCAATAGTAGCAGAGCTTGATGTTTCGAGAGATGGAGTAAGAAGGAAGAAGCTTGCTGTGTTTGTGTCTGGAGGTGGTTCCAATTTCAAGAAGATTCATGAGGGATGCAGTGTTGGTTCAGTTAAAGGGGATGTTGTTTTGTTGGTCACTAACAAAAAAGGTTTTGCCTTTATTCTTCTTCTTCTTAAGTTTCTCTGCTTTGGTTCTTTGAGTCAATAAATCAGTTACGAGGGACTGCAAACATATAATTAGATTCTGTGTTTCTTGGTGTCATAGAGTCATGTGCATATATTTGAATAGGTCTGTGCATCGATTTGTATGTTTCTGAAGCAACTGAGTAAGCAATACTTGTTTATGTTCATCAATTCCAGATTGTGGAGGTGCTGAGTATGCAAGAAGTAATGGCATTCCTGTTTTAGTATTCCCAAAAGCGAAACGAGAACCATCTGATGGACTCTCTCCTACAGAGCTTGTGGATGTTCTTAGGTTGCATCTCTCTCCATATTTGTTTGTTAACTTCATCACCCTTATGGATGGTGTTACCTCTTTGTCGAAACTGATATATGCCTCTTAACATTGGCGAAATGAATAGGGAATATGGTGTAGACTTTGTTCTTTTAGCTGGATATTTGAAACTTATACCTGTTGAGCTGGTGCAAGCCTTTCCTAAACGGATTCTAAATATCCATCCTGCGCTTCTTCCGGCTTTTGGAGGCAAAGGGCTTTATGGTGAGAGAGTGCATAAAGCTGTTCTAGCATCAGGAGCTAGGTAAAGTCGCATACTCCGACTATGTTATGGATGTCTAGTTTCTTTCTTTTCTTATGAAACTGGTTCATTACGTAGGTATTCAGGTCCGACAATCCACTTTGTCGATGAGGAGTATGACACAGGGCGTATACTTGCTCAAAGTGCAGTCCGGGTGAATGCTAATGATACACCAGAGGAATTGGCCAAAAGGGTTCTTCATGAGGTACTACTAAAGAATAGTTGTGAATATTACATTTCACAATTCAGAAAACTTAAATTGTTTTTTTCCAATTTGGGCTTAGGAACACAAACTCTATGTCGAAGTGGTGGCTGCGATCTGCGAAGAACGGATTAAATGGAGAGAAGACGGAGTCCCTCTCATTCAAAGCAAAGAAAACTGTGACGATTTTTATTAGATCTTTGATAAATGAACTTCGACCGCATTAGATCTCAGATTAGTTCCATTTTCAAATCAAAGTGTTTCAACCTTAGGTTATAGTCTTCAGGCTGTAGAAGAAGTTTTTACCCAGAGTATAGTTTGAGAAATGTTTCTGAAGCTCAAGTTTTGTTTCAGTTGGGTCGGAAAAATAAGAAAGGAGGTGAAATTAGAGCCAAGAGACAGCATTTCAATGCTTGTGTTGTATAATGCCAAAAGCCTTATTCAATTTTTACCTAAAGTGTTTTATTACCAAATAGGTTTATTTCATCTATAAGAATCAAAATCTCTAAAATCCAAATTACAGACTCTAGCATGTAGAAACAGGGTTCGAACATTAGATTTGTTCCTAGAAGAAATGATTGTGTTAAGATGGAGCCCCGAGATAGAATGCAAGGCGAAGAATGTCACTGAATATTCCACCGGCTGTGACTTGAGCACCAGCACCAGGTCCACGAATAATCAGAGGCTGTTCTTTGTACCGTTTAGTTGTGAAAGCAATGATGTTATCCGCACCCGAGAGCTGAGCAAACGGATGATCTTTCTTATACCTTTTCAACTCGACCGTTCCCTTTTTCTCTACCGCGTCTACAACTCCTACATATCTCAAAACCTAAAAACAGACACAACACAACAACACAATCTGAAATGAGTTCTTTTCGAGGTGGTGAAGTCGTTTAACATGAGTTTTGCTAAGAGGCACTACTTACTTCTCCAGCAGCTTCAGCCTCTTGTCTTTGTTTGGACAATTCTTCATCAAACTGAGGTAGCTTCTCCATGAACTCTTCTGCTGATGCACAAGCCTGTGATGAACATTGGAATAGAATACTGAAGTGTGAATAGGATTATCTTTATTGATGTTCATATTAATACTGTGATTATACAGAGACTTACTTGTAGAGGCTGTGGCACAAGACTCTGGACTGGGAGGCCGTCAAGATCCAATCTTAAGCCTGATTCTCTGGCAAGAATTGTCACCTGCAGAAGTAGCAGATACAAGAAGGTCCAAAATCATTTAAATGGTTGACCAGAAGGTGTGCACGATATCATGACAAAAACCGTACTTTTCTGGCAACATCTGTTCCAGATAGATCATCTCGTGGATCTGGCTCTGTGAAACCTGCCTGCTTTGCTTCAGCGACAACTTCACTGAAGCTTCTGGTGCCGATAAAATTGTTGAAAAGGTAACTTAACGTACCACTGTAGGAAGGCATCAAAGCAAAATATTAGTGTGAAGATGCAAAGCCAGCTCATTCTTTTGTTATCAGAACAAATTGTTGTGGTACCAAGCTGAACAGGAGATACCTGAAAATGCCCTCAATCCGCAGTATTTTATCCCCTGTTTCGAGAAGGCCACGTAAAGTGCTGATAATTGGAAGACCAGCTCCAACGGTTGCTTCATAGAAGTAATGTGTGTACGATTTTCTTTGAAGATCTCTTATCTTTAGATACTGCATTTACAGGAAAGTGTTACCAACTAGCTAGTGTCTCTGTTCATAGAATCCTGTAACCTCAACAGATATATACTCAACAAGAACAGATTTGAAGCTTGCATTTTAACAGTCACTAAAGCAAATATCGAACTCTTAACCTGATCAAGTGGTCCTGAGTTAGCCTTTTTGTTCGGAGTGACAACATGAATTCCTCGTAGCAACCAGTCGTAGTAGCAGCTAGCGATATCAGCATCGGCCGTACAATCAACCAGAACAGAGTTTGGAATGAAATGGTTTCCCTTCACATATTGGGTGAACTTCTCCATGTTAGCTGTTTCTCCCTCTTCTTTCATCAGTTCTCTCCATCTTGATAAGTCAATTCCCCTAAAACATGATGATTGTGTAAGGATTACAGCAGTAATGCAGTTCACCTAAATGTATTGAATCAATTTTGTTGACTTACGATTCACTCATCAACATTTTACTTGAGCCAGTGATCCCTATAACACGCAAGTCAATTTTGAACTCTTCTTTGAGCACTGCAGCCTGTGAAAAGAAATTCAAAGATGATTCAGCTTGAACCTTGGTCCGTATATAAATATAATCTCACGTATACACATCAGATACTCACCTGGTCTCTAATCTGATCAAGTAAGGTTCCACCAATCAATCCTGGTCCTATGATCCCCACAGCCAAAGTGGTTCTCGAAAGGTAAAATCTTGAGTGCACAGCTCTTAATGCCCTAATGCAATCTTCACGCTTGACGACTACTGTAATATTGAATTCAGAGCAACCTTGAGCTATAGCACGGATGTTAATATTGGCCTGCAGGTATTAAGGAATGGCAATGTATCAGTAGAGCTTCTTAGCACAAAAAGGACATGAAATGGATGATAGAATAGTCGTTCGATTTTCTTTGCAAAGACTACACTTAGCTTACCTTTGCTAATGCATTGAAAAAAGTGGCAGAAACACCAGGAGTGCTCGCCATTTTCTGGCCAACTGCTGCTAATATGCTACAATTGGGGATAATTTCAATCTGAAAAGAAAAAAAACAATTAAATCATAGGTTGAGAAAAATAGCCGATGCCGAAACAAGAATCCTGTTGATTTGCTAAAAGAATAGCTATTTGATATCCTATAAAGAACAAGAGAGATCTAAAGGCACCTGGGAAAGGCGGCCACCAGTCAAAGCTTGACGAAATCGGGAATTCAATGCTTCAGAAACAGCTTTCACTTCCTTCTCAGGTACAGCAAAGCATACAGAATGCTCGCTACTAGCCTGCATTTATGTATATTTATTAAGAACCTACAATTGACAAGGGAAAAGATAAACAATGAAAGAAGTCAGAAAGTTAAACTAGATGACCTGTGATATCATAATCACATTAGCTCCAACTTCCTTAACAGCAGAAAAAATGGCACTGGCAGTACCAGGAACACCAGCCATTCCAGTTCTATAAAAAAGAAAGCAAAGTTTGTATAAGATATAAAATAAGCAGCAATTTGTAACACAATATCCACCATCAGCTCACCCTTCTACATTTACAAGAGCCAAATTGTCAATCGTCGCAAACCCTTTGACAGGAGCGTCTAATTTATATCCATCTTCATCATCAGTCTGCCGACATATCATTGTTCCAGGGGCAGAGAGGTTGAAAATATTCCTTATTACAATTGGGATGTCATATTTCATCACTGGAATAATGGTCCGGGGATGCAAAACGTTTGCCCCAAAGTAAGACTGCGCAGGCATATCAACATACATGTTAGGAGTAAACAAAGACTCTGGAACACTAGGCATTTAAACAAGTACAAGAGGTTGGAAAATTACCATTTCCCAAGCTTCTTGATAAGAAAGAGTCTTCAGTACAACAGCTTCACTAACTGCATCGAAATGTATTCATTGGCATAATAATTGACAAACATAACACATGACTGTCATGGGTCAATAACTAGTCCTTGATATATGGCAATAAAATGTATGCTTGCACAAACCTTTCCTTGGATCTGCACTGAACACACCATCAACATCTGTCCAGATTGTGAGTTGGTGAGATCTAAACAGTGCACCCATTATAGCTGCAGAGAAGTCACTCCCATCCCTCTTGAGAGTCGTTGGAATGTTTTGTGGTGTACTGGCTATGAAGCCAGTTGCTATAATAATCTTTGCCGAGTTCAGGGAAAACCACTTTTCCAGTCTCTTTTCTGATTCCACAAAGTCAGGATCGACTTGATTAGTGCTGTTTGGACTAACAACAAGCACATCCCTTGCATCCATCCAAGTGCAGTCTAATCCACTCTTTAAGAAAAATACACACAAGCATGTAAGAAAGGTAAAAGTACAGACCAGCTAGTTCTTCTTTTTCAGGATTTTCTCGCACCATATCATATAGGACTTCATACCTTTCTCACAACAGCAGCTAACATCTGAGCAGACCACAACTCTCCATGACCCACAACAAAGTCTGAGAAAGATTCTGTGGCATGACCAGCTGCAGAGATAGAAGAGTTCATAACAGGATAAATAAGATTTCAGAAGAACATATACCAAATCCACTTCAACTACTTAAACTCAAAATGAAATTAGCATTGAAAAGGAGATAACAAAACCAGTACCTATATAAATGGCACGAAGCATTGCTTTGAGATTGTTTACATCATCATTTAACCGAACCAAGAAACTATCGAGTTCATCTCCATCAAGTAAGTCAACAGCCGTGGCTCGGTGCTTTTCAAGAACACCGCCCAAAGCAGACAGGTAGGAATCATCCCTAGACTGTGCTCTATGAATGAGATCATAGATCATATCAGTGACTTTCGCCATTGCTGACACAACAACCAACTTCCTCTCGGAGGCATCCTTAACTACAACATCAGCAACATCCTTTATCCTCTCTGAGTTTCCCACACAAGTTCCTCCAAATTTATGTACAGCCCACGAATCTCCTTTGGGAAGATGACCATTCTCCACAGAATTATCCAACGCTAAATCTATTCAAAAACACCAAGGAAAATGCAAATCACCATCAACAGAAAATCACTAAATTCCACAGAATAACAAACAAAATCAAGGTCGGAATATCAAACCTGTGACGGAACCTAAGACACGAGGACTCTGCAATTCGCTTCTTACGCAATGACCTATACAACTCCGGCGCCTCAAATTCCCGAAAGAAACACGATTGGACACGAGTCGGTTCCTATAAATGAACGGAGCACGAACCGTGAAATCTCCGGCCACCGCCGGAGAAGTAACAACCTTAGCCAGAGAAACCACCGGCATATTCTGTGAAAAATTCAAATCGATTTCTTAAGTCAAAACGAGTGGATTACTCACTTCATACAACGACTAATTGAAAAAATAAAAATGACAAAACAAAAACTCATACCGTAGCTCAGTCAAACACTACCGGAGGTTTATCAAAACGAGAATATCCACCGGAGAAGAAGACACCGCCTGAGATCGGAGAGCCAACAAACTCGAAAACAGTGGCAGTTTCAGTAAATTTTGGGAAGCAAGGCGACTTGTTTTTGTTATATATGAATCACATATAGTGGGGGTAATGAAACAGTGGTACCTCAAAACTCGATGGCTAACACGTGTACGTATTGGATTACTTCTTCTAAAACATGGACGGTGAAGATCAATTTGAATCTTTATGAAAATGAATGTTAGAAAAAGACTGCACAAATGCGTCTATACAAGCTACACTAGAGTCAAGTGGCTTATAGAAACTTTACAAATAATAATTTGGTGAAAAGAAAAAACACGACATTTCTGCTTTTAATTTACACTGGTTTAATCCACCAACCTATAGTTTCCATTATTTTTAGAGGAAATAAATGTTACTTCCCTATGAAATTTAGAAAAAAATGAAACAAACTAATCTTTTATAGAAACACCTAATCAAGTGCTCAATAGTGTGAATCTCTTAGAAATAAAACAACCGTAATATCATCAAATTATCAATAGTATAAAAATAATATCAATGTATATAAAAACAACAACTGGTGCACTGAAACAATCAGAGATGCAGCTCGTGCGGTTTAATGGTTATTAGCAAATTCCACGAGTCCTCAAGCGTCGCCGGTTCGACTCCATCTTAAACCTCTCACGGTTTTATATTTTTTTCCTTTCCCCGGTCGTGAGTATATACTTAAATCGGCCACTCGCCGGAACTGTAAAAATATTCATCTATAAATTTCTTCTTCACCCCAACATCACGGCCAGATTCACCGCCGTCATTATCCCGCCACCTCTCAATTCTGGTATCACCACCACCACCACCAACACCAATACTACAATCTCGTTCCATTTTGAATCTAACTCTCGCTCTCCTCTGTGGTAATCTTCCGCCGCTTCTACCACCTCTAAAACTCTTAGATTTCAAACTCTCACGATCAGTAACGGAATCAGAGTTTTCCCACAAGTGATGATATTCAGATCTATCATTCTTGGTACATCGATCGGAGTAGAGACTAGCGTCAGGAAAAGGCGGAAGCCAAGCTGGAACGTACTTCACTTCCACCGCCGCGTGATCCAAATCTCTTCTCGATGATCCGTTTCTTTCCGGCTTCGGTAACGGCTTAGCGAAAGGGATCTCAGGAGCATACTTGACGAAATCGGAGAGGTTACGGAGAACAGCGGATTTGATCAAGCAGTGTGATTCAATATCGTGGACGGTTGAGCCGCCGGGGAAACAATCGGAGGTGGATAAAGCGATGTCTTGTAAGCCGTTGACGATGTCGAAGAGATTAACCTCCGTACGATTAGCGGCGTTTGAGAACGACGATGCGAGTCCGGCGAGGGATTGTAAGAATTTGGCTGTTGTTTGGGTTAGAGTGTTGAGAGCGGATGAATCGGCGGATTTGTATCCGATAGATTGGCAGATTTGACTGACGGCGATTCTGGTGAGTGAGAAGGTGAAATCCGCCGTGGTTGTCGGGGATTGGTCGGAGGGTTCTTCGAATTTGAGTTTGGAGTTACGGCGTCGCTTCATTGGTGGTGGAGAGTTTTGAGAGGATCGAGAAAGAAGGAGGCGAATTTGTAAAAGCTTGATATTTTTTTTAAAGAACCCTAAAATACTTTGTGAGGTTCGAACCGGCGTCGCTTTGGTTTATTAGGTGATTCTTCTTTTTAATATACTCAGCACGTACGAACCACGAAGCCAAGATCTTATTACATCATAAATATCAATTTTAAAAAAATATATAGTATTTGGATATAATAAGCAAAGATCATATTACATCAAATGGTGAGAGTCATGGTAACACAATCTTTGGATTATGATTTCTATCACCAATCAAATCTACAAGACTATTCTTCAGTTCAATGATGCTGTGGAAATTCATAATTAACATGACTTGGACGAGGGTTCCATGAGTTCAACTAGAGAATCGGTTTACAGTTTTTCTAATTTTTTCCGGATTTACAGTTTTTATAAATCATTGTTAATCTTGAGCTCTGTTTCTAATTTATTAATTTTATAGGAGAAAAAATTTTGTTACAAAATTTTTAAATTAATGAAGTATTGGTTTAGAGTTCGAAAAATTGTATATCACAAAAAATAATGCAGTTATAATCAATTTTTAGTTTTTTTTTTTTTAATACGTGTAAAAATCTAAAAAATAAATCAATTAGAAACAAAGGGAGTAAGTTATAAGTGTAATTAATACTAGATTTGACCAAAGATACAAATAATAGTAATGACAGAGTGGACATTGGTTACTCTTTTTTCTTACATCTAAACTCATTTGCATTTTACATTTTATAATATTCAATAATAATTAACCTATATACACACCATAAGTTATATATGTAGACAATCATATAGGTCTAAATATTGTTGTTGACAGAAAATAAACATATAGGTCTAAACCATCTAGAGGTTTTGCCATATGTTTTGATTTTTTTTTTTAAAAGATTGATTGTGATGTGACAAGCAATGTCATTTAGAAATCGATTTCATAATTATTAAAGAAAAACATCAACTGTCGTTTTATTATTAATAAATTATACGATGAAAGAGAAACTTTGATAATTATGTCTCCAAATCTCATTGAAGAAGAATTATGCCTCCAAGTATCAACGAAAAGGAAATGCTAGGAAGTGTGCATCCAATCTCAGGGAAGGGGAGAGATTAAAAGTTGTGCCTCAAAGTTTCAACGAAGGAGAGGCACTCAGAGATGTTCCTCCAAGTCTAAGCGAAGGGAAAGCATTCAGAGTATTGCCTCCAAGTTTCATCGAAGGAGAAACATTTGGAGTTGTGCCTCCAACTCTCAGCGAAGGGTAAGCGTTGGGAGTTGTGCCTCCAAGTCTGAACGTAGGGGAAACGTTGGGAGTTGTGCCTCCAAATCTCAACGAAGGGGAGGCATTGGGAGTTGTGCCACCAAGTCTCAACGAAGGCGAAACGTTGGGAGTCGTGCCTTGAAGTCTAAGCGAAGGGGAGGCATTGGGAGTTGTGCCTCCTAGTTTAAGCAAAGGAGAAGCGTTGGGAGTTGTGCCTTCAAGTCTTATAGAAAGGGAAGCATTCGGAGTTGTGCCTCCAAGTCTCAGCGAAGGGGAGGTGTTGGGAGTGGTGCCCTTAAGTGTAGGGGAGGCGTTGGGAGTCGTGCCTTCAAGTCTCAATGAAGGGGAGGCATTGGGAGTTGTGCCTCCTAATCTGAGCGAAGGAGAAGCGATTGGAGTTGTGCCTCCTAATCTGAGGGGAGGAGAAGCATTGGGAGTTGTGCCTCCAAGTCTTAAAGAAGGGGAGGCATTGGGAGTTGTGCCTCCAAGTCTTAAAGAAGGGGAAGCATTCGGAGTTGTACCTCCAAGTCTCAGCGAAGGGGAGGTGTTGGGAGTTGTGCCTCTAAGTTTAAACGAAGGGGAAGCGTTGGGAGTTGTGCCTTGAAGTCTAAGCGAAGGGGAGGCATTGGGAGTTGTACCTCTAAGTCTTAGTGAAGGGGAGGCATTGGGAGTTGTGCCTTCGAGTCTAACCGAAGGAGAGGTATTGGGAGTTGTGCCTCCGAGTCTCAACGATGGGGAAGCATTAGGAGTTGTGCCTCCGAGTGTCAATGAAGGGGAAGCATTGGGAGTTGTGCCTCCAAGTCTCAAAGAAGGGGAAGAGTTAGGAGTTGTGCCACCAAGTCTAAGTGATGGGGAGGCGTTAGGAGTTGTGCCTCCAAGTCTAAGTGAAGGTGAGGTGTTTGGAGTTGTGCCTCCAACTCTTTGTGAAGGGGAGGCGTTGGGGGTTGTCCCTATAAGTTTTCGTGAAGGGGAGGCGTTTGGAGTAGTGCCTCCAAATTTTCGTAAAGGGGAGGCATTTGGAGTTGTGCCTCGAAGTCTTAGTAAAGGGGAAACATTTGGAGTTGTGCCTCCTAATCTAAGTAAAGGGGAAGCGTTGGGAGTTGTACCTTTAAGTCTCAGTGAAGGGGAGGCGTTAGGAGTGGTGCCACTAAGTTTCAGCAAAGGGGAGGCATTGGGAGTTGTTCCTCCAAGTCTCAACGACGGAGAAGCGTTAGGAGTTGTGCCTCCAAGTCTCAGCAAAGGCGAGGCGTTGGGAGTTGTGCCTCCAAGTCTCAGTGAAGAGGTGGGTTTGGGAGATCTAGAACATTTTCCAATACATTCTTCGCTTTCCTTAGCTTGGATTGTTTTGCTTTGATCTTCAATTTATTTTCATGAAAAAAACAAAGATGTTAGATTAGTTTTACCGAAACATTAACCACATATATGCTCTGTAAATATCATTAAGCTATAAATCAAAAGAATATATCTTATATTTAATTTAAAACTTAGAAAAATCATATACTTACAAGAGATAGACAACAAGAGGGAGAGAAGAAAAGCCGCCCTAAAGTAAAATTTGTTCATTGCTAAAGAATGTTAGTATATGAATGATTGATGAATTAGGTTTAATGAGAGAACTAGCTAGTCCTTTGTTCATTTATATATATATATATTATTTTTTGGTTAAAGGTCCCTTGATTATTTACATAAGAGATGGAAACAAATTTATTTTTTAATTTCATTGTATTCTAAATTTCTGATTTTGTCTAGAAAATATTTTATTGTTTATATGTAAACTTATTAAATGATCCAAGATACCAAATCTACTTTTCACAAGCATAATTACTACATTAAAATCTATAACTTCTTAAAATTGTGCTTAACTATTTTCACTATTCCTTTTGGGTTTATCTTTCTAGAGAACCAAAATTTATTTTAATTTAATTCTACTTTAAATTTCAGATTTTTTCTAAGTATATTATTCTTTTTAACTATGACATTTAACCCTTATTCAATGATCCAAAATTTATCTATTTTTCTCAAATAAAATTACTACAATATATCTACAAATTTAATATTGTGCTTTACCTTTTTATTATGCCTTTTGGAATTACTTTATTTAAGAAATAAATATCATTTAAATATACTTATACTTTAAAATTCAGATTTTGTCTAGAAAATATATTTTTATTTTTAACTATGACATTTATTTAATGATCCAAGCAAGATATATAATCTATTGTCACAAATAAAATTACTACAGTAAATCTATATCTAAGAAACAAATTTTATTTTAATTTAAATATACTGTAAATCTCAGATTTTTTCTAGAAAATATATCATTATTTTTAACTATGACATTTATTCAATAATCCAAGCAAGATACATAATCTATTTTTTCACAAATAAAATTCAGAGAAATAGATAGAAACAAAGTATGTTTTTCTTCATATCTAATATAAGATGTACTTTTAATATTATATTTGTCTATATGTATAACACACTTTTCTCACCGCCATAACCATTTATGTATATATACATTTTTAAGTACATTTTGTACTAAAATCAATTTTGGGTTATGAATTTTTATTTTTTAATAATTGCATAATTAAATCCTTGCCATTTAAATAAATAATGAAACTTAAAAATTAAATATCTTACATATTAGTTTATATTTAAAATATTTTACGAGTAAACTTAAAATATAAACTTCTTATTTGAAAGAAAAGTCGTCCGGTATATTGTGAGTTAAAACCTAGTTTTATGCATAATCTAAGTAATGAACGTTATTAAAATGGATCAAATGATCCCGTCGAGATATATCTCGCAAGATATGTATCAAGTAGCTGATGTAGAAAAGATGAAAAAAAAAAAAGAAATCGAAGGTACATCATCAAGTCCACTTAGCCAAGACGGCCATGCCACCGGAACCAAGCAAAACAGCGGCGTATGACTTCAACTGAAGCTTAATGCTCTGTTGCATCTTTTGACCCATAAAATCTGCGGCGAGAAGGTCCACTAAAGACATGTAGATGAGTAGTCCGCCTGAGGAAGCATTGAGCAGTCCAACCGTTATAAGTGAGTCAGGGCTATTCTCTTTGTATGTTTTAGATAATGCCATTCCTAAAACCACTCCGAAAGGCGTTGTGACCGCGAAAAAGAAGGCCATCACCGCCTTTTTCACCCACTCGTACTTTGCCTATACACATATTATCAAACTTTCAATCACATGAGTATAACACAAACTATGGAGAAACAAATCAAAGTTGAAACTTGATAAGATTATAGGGGTGGACATGACTACATTGGAGGAACTGATAATTAATTGAAAGAGAGGATTTTCACCTGGAGGATGCAGCCACCAAGTCCCATGCCTTCGAACATTTGGTGGAAGCAAAGAGCAGCAATGAGGCCTTTGATGGTGCAAGTATTATTAGTGGCTCCTACGGATACTCCGATTACAATCGAGTGCACCACTATTCCTAACTCCAATACCTAATTCATTTATTCTTTTCCGTATCACTCTCTTATTAAACCATAATATAAAGAATTTAAATGGTGAATATGTTGGAGTGATCCAATATACATTCAAAATAAAGATTTCTAATTTGGTTAAACTGATTTGTTTCGAACAAAAAAACATGATGAAAAGAAACCGGTTTGATAATCTAACCCTAGGAAACCTATTAAAAATGTATTTGCAACATTTAAATAACTTTAGTCAAAGTGTTAGTGGCGTAATATGTATTTTGTTAGCAACTAAAATTTTTGTGACCTTCAAAGACAATAGAGAGTGAAGGAACACTAACGATGGCAATAACACGATAGCGGAGAAGTTGTAAATTAGAACCGAACTCCTTATCATCGCTAAGATTAAGACCATGATCACCATGATGCGAGCGTCACATCTCTTGGTCAGGAGTATAAGCAGACGCCACATCAGCATGTGGTTCCTCCTTACCAGCCCTGCTGAAAACACTGGTGGTAATAGAGTCAACCATGAGTGTAAGCACTGCGGAGATCATTGCTACAAAGCCGGTGAAAGGAAACTTGTGCCAGGGGTCATCGTTAAGACAATGAGACGAGAGCATTTCGAAGGAGTCAGGCAAAACATGAATGAAACCAGTGGCGAGGATTATTCCAGAGGCGAAAGATTTGACGATGAGGAAGAGAGATTTCTCCGGTTGGAAAGCGGAAACAGAACGAGCAAAGAACGGGAGACATACGCCAATAAGACTGGTGGTGAGGATCGAGAAGATTGCTATGAGTTTGAGATCAAATGCTCTGGTTTTGTCGGTACATGTGTTGTCAGACTCGGGTTCGCACACTTCGTCGGATTCAGACAGAGCTCCGGGGAAATGGAAGATGAAAACGAGGAGGAAGACGGTGATGGCCGCAGAGACAGTGGCATGAGATTTAGTCATGATCTCTTTCTTTGTTTTCTGTGGAAGTGTTTAATGTTTGGAACAGATAAGATTTTGTCTTCGTCTTATATAAGGGGAAGAGACTTTGTAGACTCACTTAGTTAACGTGAGTGTCGACATTACGTACTAGTCAGTGTCGACATGTTTTTTAGTGTATGGACTTGTACTGAGTCTCGAATATTTTATAAGTAGTCCTAGGCATATGTATAATGTATTATGTATCTTCACATTAAAAAAAAAAAAAAAAATGTATTATGTAGAAATGACAATGCCTACACTAATCTTCTGAATATATTTTAAATCAGTCATATATAATACATTATACATATGCCTAGGACTATCCGGTAAACGTGACTGATTTAAGTGGATGGATAAATATAGAAATCGAGTACTTAAGCATTGTCATTTAGGTATTATATCCTCCAATTTGCAAATCCGAAATTCTGAATATCAGCGTTATTATTAAGAAATTGATAATATCGCTATGAGATGAAAATAGAGAATTATATTGACCCTTTTTATTATATTACATAAAGAAAATAAATTTTCAGGTTACATCCAATTTTAAAATACATAGTCAATAACGGAAGGAGTAGGAGCTTTAGGTTTAGGACACTTGCAATGGCATTTGCTTCTATGCCCTTTAAGGTCCATGCATTTTTTGTTCACGGCTTCTTCTTTTAAATCCATCTTCGAAGGAGAAGGAGTAGGAGATTTAGATTTAGGACACTTGCAATGACATTTCATTTTATGCCCATTGCGGTCCATACATTCTTTGATGATTATATCTTCTGAATCTATTATCATATGAGAAGGAGAAGGAGTAGGAGATGGATAACATTTTCCTATACACCCTTTACCTTCCCTAGCCTCGATTGTTATGCTTTGACCTTCAATTAATTTTAAGAATAAGTTATGCAAAATCTTGGAAACACTTCACCATTAGACGAATTATACCAATGAAAACAATCATATTTACTTACAAGACAAGGACACTAAGAGGGAGAGGAGAAAAGCAGTCAGAAAGTAAATGTTGCTCATAGCTGAACAATGTTTGTATTTGAATGCTTGATGAGTTAGGTTTAGTGAGAAAACTAGTTAGTCTTGTGTTCTATTATATATGGGATTGAAAAATAGCTTTTTCACTTTATTTGAGATTTACTTTTAATTTCAGATTTTGTTTAAGTAGATTTTATTATTTTTAATCATGAAATATTCAATGATTTAAGATACATAACAAAAAAAAATTCACAAACAAAATTACAACAATAAAATCTACATGATCTGAAAATTGTGCTTTACCTTTTCCATGAGGCCTATTGGGCATTAATTTGTTTATGAAACATTTTTTATCTTTAATTTATTTGAAAATATACATTAATATTAGATTTTATCAATATAGAGTAAACTTTTTCTTTTAGTTAGTAACTTAATACTTTTTCTTTAGTTATGATTTTTTTCTTTTAATTATGATTTTTTTACTTTAGGTATTATTATCTTTTCCTTTATTTATAAATTTTAAAATAATTATATATCCTTCATATTTCTAATAATAATATTATTATTTTTACTTTTTAAGTTATAGTTTTCATGATTCAGAGTCTTAGTTTTCATGATTCAGAGTCTATCTTCTGCATAAAAAATATATTATAGCTAGTAATCTAAAACTGTGTTTACCTTTCTCAACATTAAAAACAGTTTTTCTTTACTATGTATGTGGTTTTATATATGAACTATGTATGAGAATTATATTTTTATATTATAACACACTCTCCTTTCACCTAGCTATAATTCATATCTAACATTTTACTTGAAACCCCGGGATGAATATATGAACTCCTCCTAGAATCCAATAAAAACCGATGAACCTGTAAAAACCATTCGTCCATGATAAACATTGATATTCAATTTTTTAGATTTTTGAAGATCACAAACCAGATTCATGATTTGGATGGTTTCATTTTAAATTTAACATATCTAAAATCAATAGATCTATATTCATTTGTCCATTTACACCTATAATTATGTTTTATGATTCATATCATACTTATAAAATAGAACCATGTTAATAAGATGATAACATGAGAACAAACACATCCTAAAACAAAGGTTAGATATAGTTAACAAATGGTTTATAACTGAATCAGTCTCTCTTTCTTTTTTTAACATCCAATTTTATTAGAAAGTTGTTTGAATGGTTGAAGAATTATAGAAATTGATTAAGCATTGTCATTTAAATATAACATCCCCCAGTTTCAAATTCGAAATTATGAAGAGATCTCCCAATTTTTTGGTTTATACCATTAAGCATTGTCATTTATAAATTGATTATATCACTATCATATCAAAATAGAGGTATATTGACCATTTTTATTAAGTAAATATATTTTAGGGTTACATCTAGTTTAAAAACCATAATAAATAATTGAAGGAGCTGGAGCTTTAGCTTTAGGACACTTGCAATGACATTTTCTTATATGTCCTTTATGGTCTATACATTTTTTGTTGGCTTCTTCTTCTGAATCCATCATCAAAGGAGAATGCGTAGGAGATTTTGATTTAGGACACTTGCAATGACATTTGATTTTATGTCCTTTGTGGTTCATACACTCTTTGTTGGCTGTTTCTTCTAAACCCATCATCAAAGGAGAAGGAGTTGGAGATCTATAACACTTGCCTATACATCCTTTGCCTTCCCTAGCCTCGATTATCATGCTTTGACCTTCAATTTATTTTAAGAAAACAAAACAAGTCAAAGTAGTTAATTACCTTAGTTTTCAAAACTTAGTGTACCTAGAAATATTAATTAATATATATTATATGCAACACCGTAACATTAATCAAATATATTTAGTCTTTAAACTAGTAGGTTTTATCACAAACTACTAAAACATAATTTACAATTCCACATAATTTGTATAATTGGTTAAGTTATGCAAAATCTTGGAACCACTTCACCATCAAAAGAATTATACTAATGAAAATTTCATATTTACTTACAAAACAAAGACAATAACACGAAGAGGAGGAAAGGCGTCATAAAGGAAATGTTTGTCATAGCTGAACAATGTTTGTATTTGAATTCTTGATGAGTTAGGTTTAGTGAGAAAACTAGTAAGTCTTGTGTTCTATTATATATGGGATTGGAAAATAGCTTTTTCACTTTATTTGAGATTTAGTTTAAATTTCAGATTTCATTTTAAATAGATTTTATTATTTTTGATAATGATAATTATTCAATGATCCAAGATACGAAGCATAATTTTTTACAAACAACATTACAACAATAAATAACAACAGGATCTGAAATTTGTGCTTTACCTTTTCCATGAGGCCTATTGGGCATTATTTTATTTATGAAACATTTTTATTTTTAAATTATTTGGATTATACTTTAAATATTATATTTTATCAATATATTATTTTCCTTTAGTTATGATTTTTTTCTTTAACTATATTTTTTCCTTAATATAATTTTTTTCCTTTAGTTATTAATTTTTTAGATCGTAACACTATCATTTTCTACTCATTTTTAAAGTTATAAGTCTCATGATTCATAGTCTATCTTCCACAAACACAAAAGTATTATAATCATTTAAAACTGTGTTGTTACATTTCGGTATTTAAAAAAACTTTTTTAATTTAGTTAAGATGTTTATTGAACCTTACATTTTGAATGATTTGAGTTTTAGTGAGTTTTTATATGATTTTAATCAAGTTGTTATCATAGGCAAAAATATTTAAACATACTATCAGTATTTGATTTTGTCTATTATAACACACTTTCTTTCTTCCGCTGAACATAATTCATATCAAAAGTTTTATTTGTATTCTCGAAATGAATGTATGAAGTCCTCCATGAATCTAGTAAAACCATCTTTCTAGGAGAAACGTTGACAAAACCATGACATAGTAACGATAAAAATGAGAAATAACACATATATAGTACTAAAACAAAGGTTACCAAATGGTTTACAGGTAATTACTGGAATTAAAGGAGACTTATATCCTCTGAAAACATCTAATTTTATTAGTTGAATCGATACAATGTGCTTAATAACTTATCATATTAAATATTATTGGAGATTTGGAGACATGATAGAACATATAACTAGGGTTATTATAACAATGAAAATTTTAACATGATTTAATTTGGGCAGTTGGGAACATTCTGGCCTGGTTTACGACAAGCACATTTATCATTTATACAACAGGCCCTGCGATAATCAGGGCATGCCAAGCCTCCACATTCGAGGTATGTATCACATATTCCTTCATGATTCACATCGATTGATTTCGTATTCATCGTTGGTGTTGGTAGACACTTGCAAGTTCCATTGACGCAATATCCAAGACCTCCCACACAAGTTTCTAAGCCGTGACACTCAGAGTTTCTCTCGCATTTCTTGGCTGTTGCAAGATCTTGTCCTGCATATATATAATCATATGAATATTGTGTATAATTAGTTTTCCAACATTAAAACAAATGAGACTTCTCTAAGTATATGTTATTTTACTGGTTAATTAAATTCAGAAATGGGAAATATAATACTTACGGAAGACGACGAAGAGAAGAGCAACAAATAAAAATAGCTTAAAGGAAACGTTCTTCATTTTTTAAGTATATGGTTTTTCTTTTTGCTTTCAATGGTGAAACTAAGCTTTTCTTTATCTCTCTATTTATAGTGCATTTAGCAATGAAATCTATATAGTATGTAATTTTTTTTGGTCAACTGAAATATATATATATATATATATCTATAATTAGAGATTTTTGGTCAAACTTATAATTAATAGAAAATCTAATTAGATAAGATTCGTTTTAAGTATAACTAATGAAATTTAGCAAAATAATACACTATGAAAATTTTATTTAATGTAATTGACTTTTAGCAGAAAACAAATGGTCATACTACATAAACATTAATGAGTTTTTGAATAAAAGTAAAGTACTTAAAATTTCAGAGTTCGTCAACAAAATATTGTATTATTTTAATTATGACATTTATTATCTATTTTCATTAATTATGAAAACTTGTAAGCATATTCGTTCACATCCGTTCACGTCTATTTGATTTTGATATATTTCTAATGCCTACAATATGTTATATCTGTTGCATTGACATATGACCACTACAATTAATATTAGTATATGTATGTTGTTGATTTACACTTCTTCTATTTTTATTTTTTTTACCACTTCTTCTATATGATTATTAATTATAATGTATTTTTGGCCAAAATTTTATATGATTAATTATCTAATATATTTCAATATTCCAATTAAAGATAGAACTTTAAAGTTTTTTAAAAAAGTTACGAAGTAAATAAGAAATTAATAATCTATTAACCATGTAGGATGTTCATTTTTTTTAACATCCTAGATTCATTTTACGTTTTGATATTGTTTATAATTTTCAAGTTAAACGTAATTCCTCATCCGCATAACTTAGATAGTAGTATATTGTATATAGGATGTAAGGAAAAAAAAAAAATCTTAGATAATATAGTTTCGATATTTACATTTATTTTCTATTGCACACGATATGTGCTCATTATTTAATGTTCATAATTAAGAAAGAAAAATAAAAGTCAATACATCTATGTGTAAGCTCAACTCTTAAACCTAAACATCATCAAGCCCACTTGGCCATGACTGACATGCCACCAGCACCAAGCAAGACGGCAGCATATGACTTTAACTGAAGCTTGATGCTCTTCTGCATTTTATTACCCATAAAATCGGCAGCTAAAAGGTCTACTAAAGCCATGTAGATGAGTAATCCAGCCGAGGAAGCATTGAGTAACCCAACTGTTATAAGCGAATCAGGGCTATTCTCTTTGTATGTTTTAGATAATGCCATCCCTAGAGCCACTCCAAAAGGCGTCGTCACCGCGAAAAAGAAAGCCATCACCGCCTTTTTAGCCCAACCGTACTCAGCCTACAAACATATGATTATTTCCATATCAATTCGTTTCAAAAGCAAAACTATTTTTGTAGAAAGCAAACCAGGATGGGATGGAGGAACTCACCTGGAGGATGCATCCACCGAGTCCCATGCCTTCGAACATTTGATGGAAACAAAGAGCAGCAACAAGACCTTTGATGGTGCAAGTATTGTTAGTGGCTCCTACGGATAGTCCTATCACTATCGAGTGCACCACTATTCCTAACTCCAATACCTATTCCATTTTATTCAATTTAGTCGCTTACTTATCAAATCTTTATTATCAATTTCATTCACATAGAGAAATATCGTCGTTGACAAATTTTTCTCTATAAACGAACCAAATTATAATATTTTCACTTTAACAAGAGTTTTTTTACAATTAAAATCAAGTTAATAGTTTATTATATAAAATATATTAAAAACAAAAATAAAGAAGGAAGAGAGAGTATGAGTGCTAACGATTGCAATCACACGATACCGTAGAAGCTGTAAATAAGAACCAAGCTCCTTATCATTCTCTTCATGGCTATGACTATGACTATGACCATGACCATGACCATGATGAGTTGTTACTTGCCCCATCTCGTTGTCAGGAGTCTCAGCTGAGGCCACGTCAGCACGTAAACTTTTCCTTCCTGACTTGGTGAAGACGCTGGTGGTAATAGAGTCAACCATGAGAGTGAACACGGCCGAGATCATGGCAACAAAGCCAGTGAAAGGAAACTTGTGCCAGGGGTTATCGTCAAGACAAGGAGATGAAAGCATGTTGAAAGAATCAGGCAAGACATGCATGAAACCAGTGGAGAGGATGATCCCGGAGGCGAAAGATTTGACGATGAGGAAGTGAGATTTCTCGGGTTGGAAAGCTGGAACTGACCGGGCAAAGAACGGGAGACAAACGCCAATTAGACTTGTGATGAGGATTGAGAAGATTGATATGAGTTTGAGATCTAATGCTTTGTCTTTGTCGATACATGAGTTGTTGGATTTGGACTCGCAGACTTTGTTAGATTGAGAGAGAGCTCCAGGGAAGTGGGAGATGGAGAAGAGGAGAAAGATAGCTATGGTGGCATAGAAACTGATAGGAGACTTAGCCATCTTTCTCATTGTTTTGTTTCTTGTGGAGTTGTTTTGAGTTTGATACTTGTCTTAATCTTCTTATAGTAAGAGAAGATTAGCTAAGCCTTGATCTCAATCAAAGTAAGTGTCGACATATTACTAATTAAAAAATGTCAACATGTCTTGTTAGGAAAATATTGATATACACAACAAAGTATATACTTATTATATGCAAGGGGCAAGGCATATTCTCGACACACACACACATATAAGATTATATTAATAGCTAGATTCTCACTTTGCAAAATAGAATAAATCATGGTAATGCGTAGTTCTTGGATAAAGATAAGACAATATATACAATTTCATAATAGCCATCAAATTTTTAGGGATTAGATAAAATGAAACATCTCGCGATGTATACGGAAGTAATAAATTAAAAGTACAATCAGAGAAGTTTGATTTGATATATTATATGTCAATTTTCTTGACAACACTTGTTCAAAACTTACACAAATATATATATAAATATATTATTATTACTACATGTTGAAAAACTTTACCTATCATGTATGTTAACACACGTTATACAAATACCTACATATTCCACATCATATATGTTACAAATTTAAAATAGTACTTTTGAAAGATTTGGGTTTCAAAAACATTTATGTTGTAATGTGACTTATTTATTTCGTATAAATCCATGTGTGTATGTGTGTGAGGGCCAAAAGAGATTTTTCCTCACAAACATTGATCAATAACCTAAAATAACAGATAACATCTTCTGGCTTAACTCTTCTTGACCATGTGTTTAGTTTAAGTTTCACATTTTGAAAACTATACAGTTAACTTATATGAGATATATAAAAAAATTGTTGAATGTTAATAATACAACGTAACAGTGCGACTTTTGAATATACAAATTAGTAACCCGATTTTTTTATGATATTTACAACCTTTAGATAATTTTTAACTTACCCATAAAATTAATCTATATAGTTTTTGAATATTTAAATTTTTTTTTTTGAATGATTGAATATTTAATTATTTAAATATTCAATCATTCAAAAAAAAAATTTAGAAATTATCTGTTATTATTGTATTTGTACACTATACTAGTTAATAATAATGTACATAAGGATAAGGGGAAAACGGGGAAAATCAACCCAAACTATTTCCCGAAGGTATTTTCATACCCAAATTCGCGTATTCTGGATTTTACAATCCAAACCAGCTTTCAATTCAAATAACCAACCTGAACTATATCAAATTTTGTCGATTTCAACCTCGACGTAAACAGTATCCCTGCCCATCTTGAAGATTTGGACAATTAAGCTTAAGCTTAAGTTTAGATTCTCTTGGTTTTTACAGAAGCTTAAGTTTGATTGTCCAAATCTTCAAGATGGGCAGGGATACTGTTAACATCGAGGTTGAAATCTACAAAATTTGATGTGGTTCAGGTTAGTTATTTGAATTGAAAACTGGTTTGGATTGTAAAATTCAGAATACGTGAGTTTGTATATGAAAATACGTTCGGAAAATAGTTTGGGTTGATTTTCCCTGTTTTCCCTAAGGATAAGCCACACTCCAGAGTCCATATGTACGTTTTCAAGTACGCATGACGGCCTACTACAATAATGAAATACAATTGTAGTTTTTTTTTTGCTTTTGTCAAAAAAAAAAAACTATAAACCCTAAGTTGACTTCTAACCTTGTTTTTAATCGCTAACCCACGTGGACGAGGAATGTTTCAACAAATGAACATTGATATGATTGTCTTATATAAATGTACAGAGAGATTGAAGTTATTAAAGCTGTAAACAAATTGATCACGGTTTAATATTTGAATCCAGTTGTTCAAAGATGTTCAATTAGAGGTTTTTTGCTGATGAGAGACCATTCACTTAAGACTCACGTATGGGGGTAATGACAGAGTTGATATGCTGTTTAAGTAACCATTCAACTTCAAGCTAAGCTCAAAGACGAAATAAGTGCAACAAAGAGAAAATTATAGCAATGTATACTGATCTGACATAACGATTCGTTGACTTCATGATTTGTACGAATGTACTTCGCTGACTTTACTCCTACTTACTTATTCCATAAAACATCACTCAGAAAACGACATCGGATTTAATAAAAGTTCTTAGTCGTCGTGTTGATTTCGAAACCGTGCAACCACCGTTGTTTAAGCTACGTACTTATATGAATTCATAGGGAAATAGCAACGAAAATATAGATATGATGATATATATTCGAAAGATGTTATGATAATACCGGTACGTATAATGGTATATATTATATATATATGAATCGTTTTGAAGTTTTGGTTCAATCGGTGTATATATATGACTGGCCAAGTGGCTTTGCATAATATTTCAACATGCTATCTTTAGAAACATACAATACAATACACAAACACATGCAGTACATATATTGAAGCTTGTCCTTATTGGGTGTTTGAGTCAATAACATTTAAAAACTTATTTGAAGAATAAAGTTAAACTATATCATATAAATATATATATATCAATATCCAATCATGCCGGAGGAGTCGTTAAAAGTCAATGGGATTATTGGGGTGATAAGAATGAGATATAGTCTTACTGTTCTTATGACTATATATATATATATTTAGAAGATGATGAGTCATATAAGCTATGAGTTCAAAACTAAAAATACATCACAACTAGCAAACTTGGAAGATAAAAAGCCACTATAACTTTGCGTTGTTTGAAAAGCCAACATCAAGTATATCAACCAAACGATTAGACAATTATGAAAATGATTCTCCATCTTTGGTTTTGATTGGGAAATAATCTTGTGATAGATATATTTATAAAACTGCATATTGCGGCCCAAGTGCTAATCTATTCGTTAATCAAACAATAGGCCCAAGTTCTAAACCAATGAGTTAATCAGACAATTACATAATCTGATCTTAAGAAGAAGGAAAAAAAGCATTAAGATCAACTACAATTATACCAACTTTCTTAAAAACTCAAACATATAAAGAAGACAGGTCAAATTTGATTTGTTTACACGAACATCAGAAACTTCTTCACACATAAATAAGAAAAAAAAAAATACAAAATTAACAGCAACGTCCCAAAGATCTTTTAAAGATAAAACCAAACTTAGAAAAAATAATAGAGTTTTAATTCTTAAATGATAAAAATATTTAAAAAAACTTAAGGTAATTTATTCCCATGATTTCCCATGATTGCCAAAAAAAATTAATGTATTACAAAAAGAAAAGAAAAGAATAAAAGAAGATTATACAATTGCAATTTAAAGCTATCGTTACAGTTACAGCGTCTAACAACAAAACTTTAACGACAAAACAATTACTACAAGTTACTAATCAGTAATCAGTAGTAGTATTATTTATTATGATTATAACGTGCAAGTGTTAAAAGATTTCGTAGGTACAAGATAGACATGATGCTTTTTTTTTTAAATACCACTCAAAATCTTCTAAACATTCATAGCCTAAGTTTTATGCGTATATAAAAGTGTATTGTGGAATTTTTTTTTTTTTTTCTTAACTATATATACTGTGGAAGTTTAATTTCCCCCTCAAGATGGCTTCGTACCAAAAATTAAAATTAAAAATTAAAGAAGGGTTTAAAAAGACGAGACTGTACAACTTCCCCATGTTTTACGGTAGGTTTTAAAAAAAAGAACATTCGAGAACTTTTTTACAAGTTAAGCTTCTCTCTCTCTCTTTTTATTTTTTTTAATAGCTTCTCTCTGACAATTCTTTTTATTCCTTTCTTTTAATATACCAAAACCTCGGAATTGGTTTTTAGTTCACCACAAAGTTTAACTTTAAAAAAATATTGTGTATTTGTTTGAAGAAATCGTCAGAGCTAACTGTATATCCCCGTTCAGATCCTATGGAGAGAGGTGGTTATCGAGGAGGTCGTGGTGATGGCCGTGGCAGAGGCGGCGGCGGAGGTCGTGGTGATGGTGGCGGTGGTGGCCGTGGAGGAGGAGACCGTGGTCGCGGTTATGGCGGCGGAGATCGCGGTCGTGGTCGCGGTGAACAGCGAGGTGGTGGAAATCGTGGTCAAGGACGCGGTGAACAGCAGGATTTTAGAGGCCAGAGTCAGTGGGGACCTCCGTCTGGTCACGGTGGTCGTGGTACTCAGTTCCAGCAACAACCTCGGCCACAGGCGACACCGCAGGCTCAGGTGACACAAGCGGTTCCGCAACCGTCTCAGGCTCAAGTGAGTCATGCTGGAGTCGCTGGTAGGGGAGCTTGGGGTCGTAAGCCACAGGTTTCTTCTGATTCGGCTTCTCCTTCAACCTCCGTCGTGGTTTCTGAACCCTCTCGTGGTAATATGCTCTTTAACTTATTCGTATCTTTAATTTTGGTTTTGTTCTCTACCTTTGGGAAATTGAAATTGGGGAAAAAAATTTATAAACGATTACAAGAATTAATTGCTACTTAAATATGAATCATTAGGTTGATTAATGTGAGTTAATTAATAGCTTTTGTTTCTGTTTATGTTTAGCTCAGAGTTTGTTATATATTATTTTGACAGTTACTGAAGTTACGAATCCAAGGCCATCTGTACAAGTTGCGTCTTCTGATAGGAAAGAACCAATGAAGCGACCTGACAGAGGAGGTGTTGTGGCTGTGCGACGGGTTAATCTATATGTCAATCATTTTAGAGTCCATTTCGATCCGGAAAGTGTCATAAGACATTACGATGTTGAAGTCAAAGGAGAGAATCCTACCAAGAAGATATCTAGATTTGAGCTAGCTATGGTCAGGGATAAGGTGTTCACTGACAATCCCGGCGAGTTTCCCTTTGCTATGACTGCTTATGATGGTCAGAAGAACATTTTCAGTGCGGCTGAACTGCCTACGGGTTCATTCAAGGTGGAGTTCCCTAAAACTGATGAGACGAGAGCTCGAAGCTATACTTTCACCATCAAACAGGTGAATGAGCTGAAGTTAAGGGACTTGAAAGAGTACATGACAGGGAGTACGTCTGCCAATCCGCGTGATGTGTTGCAAGGAATGGATGTTGTGATGAAGGAGCATCCTTCAAAGTGTATGATTACTGTTGGTAAAAGCTTTTTCACTCGTGAAACTGCGCCAGATGAAGACTTTGGCTTCGGGGTTGCTGCTGCGAAAGGGTATCGCCACACTCTGAAGCCCACGCAACAAGGTTTGTCATTGTGCTTGGACTACTCCGTGTTGGCGTTCCGCAAAGCAATGTCGGTCATCGAATACCTGAAGTTGTACTTTAATTGGTCTGATATGCGTCAGTTTAGGAATTGTAGGCGTGATGTGGAAAGAGAATTGACTGGTTTGAAAGTCATTGTCAACCATCGAAAGAACAAGCAGAAACTCACCATTGTCGGGCTGAGTGTGCAAGATACTAAAGACATCAAATTTGATCTTATTGATCAAGAGGGAAACGAGCCACCAAGAAAAACATCCATTGTTGACTACTTCAGGATAAAGTATGGAAGAGATATTGTTCACAAAGATATTCCTTGCTTGGATTTGGGAAAAAATGGTCGGCAAAATTTAGTCCCCATGGAGTTCTGCGACTTGGTTGAGGGACAGATTTATCCAAAGGATGACTTAGATAAAAATTCAGCGTTGTGGTTAAAGAAGTTGTCACTAGTCAATCCACAACAAAGGCAGAAAAATATAGATCAGATGATAAAGTCTCGTAATGGACCGAGCGGGTACGTGTTCAAAGAACTTCACTTTTATTTTCTATCTTTTCTAAAGTTTGTCAGTCTTATCCTTTTGTATGTGTGTTTATGACAGTGGAGAAATCATTAGAAACTTCGGATTGAAAGTGGATACAAACATGACACCTGTGGAAGGTCGTGTACTGAAGGCTCCAACATTGAAGTTGGCAGAGAGAGGGAAAGCTGTGCGTGAGGAACCCAACCTGAGCCAGAACAATCAATGGAACCTTATGAAGAAGGGAGTCACAAGGGGATCCATAGTCAAGCATTGGGCTGTACTTGACTTCACTGCATATGAGAGATATAACAAGATGCCTAATGACTTTGTGGATAATCTAATTGATCGTTGTTGGAGACTTGGGATGCAGATGGAGCCTCCTATCGTTTACAAAACATCGAGAATGGATACGCTTTCTAATGGTAATGCTCTTGAGGAATTGCTTCAGTCTGTAATTGCAGAGGCTTCTCGTAAGCATGCTGGGGCTCGTCCAACTCTTGTTTTGTGTGCTATGTCTGGGAGGGTTGATGGCTATAAGACTCTGAAATGGATAGCAGAAACCAAACTTGGTTTAGTGACTCAGTGTTTCTTGACCGGTTCTGCCACTAAAGGAGGTGATCAGTACCGGGCGAATCTTGCCCTTAAGATGAACGCAAAGGTTGGTGGAAGCAACGTGGAGCTGATGGATACTAATTTCTCTTTCTTCCAAAAAGAGGATGAGGTCATGTTCATTGGTGCTGATGTCAATCATCCCGCTGCTCGAGACAAGATGAGCCCTTCTATTGTTGCCGTTGTGGGTACTCTAAACTGGCCTGCAGCTAACCGTTATGCAGCTAGAGTCATTGCCCAGCCTCACCGTAAAGAGGAGATACAAGGATTTGGTGATGCTTGCTTGGAGCTTGTCAAAGCTCATGTTAAGGCCACTGGGAAACGACCTAACAAGATTGTGATATTCCGTGATGGTGTCAGCGATGCTCAGTTTGATATGGTTCTCGATGTGGAGTTGCTTGATGTTAAGTTGACTTTTGAGAAGGCTGGTTACAATCCAAAGATAACGGTAATCGTAGCACAGAAACGTCATCAAACCCGTTTCTTCCCCGCCACAAGCAATGATGGAAGTGATAAGGGCAATGTGCCTTCAGGTACGGTCGTTGATACTGAAGTCATTCACCCGTATGAGTTTGATTTCTACCTCTTCAGTCACCACGGAGGGATCGGGACAAGCAAACCAACTCATTACTACACTCTCTGGGATGAACTTGGATTCACTTCAGACCAGGTTCAGAAGCTCATCTTTGAGATGTGCTTCACTTTCACTCGCTGCACCAAACCTGTCTCTCTAGTTCCTCCTGTTTATTATGCTGACATGGTTGCCTACAGAGGAAGGATGTACCATGAGGCAAGCTCTCGTGAGAAGAATGTTAGGCGGCCGCGGGGAGCGTCTACCTCTGCTGCTTCGCTTGCCTCTTCACTCTCATCTCTTACAATCGAGGACAAAGCGATTTTCAAGCTGCACGCAGAGCTTGAGAACGTTATGTTCTTCGTCTGAAGAAGAGTGTGAGTTTTTTTGGTGTTTTGGGTCCCAAGCTGAACTTAATACTACATATTCGAAATCGGAACGCCCCAATGACGCAATTTTACTCCTTTTATTCTGGTTAGAAAGGAGTTTGTGCGTGAATCTAATTGGGTTTTTCGCAGTGTGATTATCTCTTTTTGGTTGCTGTGTATTTGGTATTGTAAAAACCACGTCTTTCTTTTTTTGGTACTATTATTGTATTTCAGACTCTGGATTTTCATATTTTGCTTGCGTTTTGCAAAGTTGTTTACGAGTTTTGTTAAAGCTGTAGTAAACACGAATATGTTCAGTCTGTGTCTGAAATTTAGTAATGGCACTGATCATGGCCGGTTATTATTGAAGTTTGTCTCTGTACATTCTATGTTACAGTGTACAAAATATAATAATCTGCAGTAGTAAAACTGAAACATCATCAATGTGACTAATCTCTGAACTTACGACCTGCTCTGAAACAATAACTTCGAATGTGTTGTAATTTGTGTTTTTCTTTTAACATGTTGCAAGGACCATTACATAGTATATAGGTGGAGTCTCTCAAACTCTCATATTTTCATCATTTACTCTGTCTCTGTTCTGCTTCCTGTGAGTAACAAAGCTCGTAAAGTTTTTATTGTATCAATCTACCTTTGATCTTTTATTGTCTTGTATTTAAAGCTCATAAAGTCGCATTTTCTCAAGCTTCTGGACTCATTACTCTCGACCGTAGATGTTGAAGTAGAAGCACTGTAATGGCCAATGAGAAGTTAGCAACTTGAGGTTCAAGCATGTGACTTTGAATCAGATGCTAAAGAACTGACTGTATAAAAAGTAAAAAGTCCTTTAGGTGACTCAAAGTTGTGAAGAACAAATTCACCTAAACCATGTTTTTATTGTCATTTCTAGTTAAAAAGTTTATGACCAGAGCCTCTAATTTCCAACTGACTCACAGAAGTCACAAAGCATACACTATCTATATCTTTAATTTACATCCCTTTCTCAACAAATATCGTTGTTGATTTTTTAATTTATTTTTGGAAGAAGAATATATATAGAGAGTTCTTGTTTTGTTTGATTTCTCTTCATCAAGCCTAATTTGTATTTATTTTAAGTTTGTGTTGTTGTGAGTTTTGATTATAACTTTCTCAATGAAGGTGTTTTATGCTTATGAAAAAAATACATTAGTTACTTCTACCTATACTCCACTCATCTTCTAACATTTTTATTTCAATCTGTGGAATCTTTCGAAATTCAACCTAAAACTTTCAACGTTTGAATTTTGCTTTCACCCACTCACGATAATTAATGTGTATCATGTGCAGGCCAAATTCATTTCATGCATCTTCTCAACTAAAACACTAATCAAGCAAAGTGTTTTACGTAATTGAGTTTTTTTTTTTAAAGAAAAATTTAAAAAATACTCAATAAGTTATTTAGATTAATATGCAAACCAAATTGATTTCATATGCCTAGCTAGTACTGTATCAAATATAACTCTAATCAAACAATACATGCATTGTTAGAATTTATAAATAAATAATAAATGACTATAAACCGATGCGAACGTTGTGAAATAAAGATCAATATATTATGCACAAGTTACACAACTTTCACAATTTGAGCTGTACCTATCCTTAAAGCAACCTGATTTTTTTTTAATTATCGGACTAGTTTTTTCATGTTATAGCGTTTAATCCAAATCATCAATAATAAAACAAAATATCTTTAACTCGAACTTAGAAAACTTTGGTACATATAATCCAATCTTCTTTATTACCTTTTTACAAAAAAAAAGTAATCGTAATTGCTTATGAGAAAAAGAACATATGAGTAAGCAAAAGTGATCGTTCTGTTGGATTTTGTGTAATTGTGCTCATCATCAATCTCTTAACTAAAAATGACATTACGTGAAGAAAATGTTTTTCAAAAGATGAATAAAAACATCAAAGAAGATTATAACATAACATGGTCAAAATAAAAAAGTAAACTTACAATTTTAGTTTTCGTTATAGAATAATGTATAACACTAATATTAGGTTCTCAATTTTAAAACTATCGTTACACCATCCAATATCCATGTCCAAACTATATTTTATACACATGTACAACTAATCATATTGATTGAAGTGGAAAGTTCTATATGATAGGAAAAACGAAATTGAAAATTACGATTTCTTGGTTAGGAAAACCTTAATTTTGGACACTCCAAGGCCCTAGCTAGTGGGCATAGATAATGGACGCAAGAAAAGTCTTGGAAGGTGAAAGAAGGTAAACGTGAGATTTTTGTTTTTTTCTCGTTGTTGGTTTAGCTAAATGACAAACGTAATTGTAATTAAGAAGAGAGATTACATGTATATAAGATGATGACATGTCTTGCAATGTCACCTGACTCTGTTTTATGTCATTGTGACAGAACAAAGTACTTTGCTTTCGATCGAGACTTGAACAAGTTAATAAAGACAGCTGTACTTTTTCATACTTTTTCGTGGTTTCGAGGAAGATTCGACAACTTTACAAAACTCCTTAAGCTTCACTGTTCGACGCTTTTTGTTCTTCTATATAAACCACTCATCCGATTTTGTTACTTCATCATTCACAAGTTCAAGCAAAACTCATCAAGAAACAAAAAATACTTTAGATCAATCGTTTTTGTTAATCAAGAGTCTTTCAAGATCATGTATAATCAAAATACCATGCAGCGAGGTGGTTCCCAAGGAGGTCGTAGTGATGGTCGCGGCAGAGGCGGACGCGGTCGTGGTCGTGGCTCTGATCAAGGCAGCGATGGCGATTTCGTAAATCGTGGTCAGAGTTCCGGTGGTCAGAGTCCGTGGGGATCATCGTCCGGTCATGGTGGTCGTGGGACGCTGTTTCAACAACAACCTCAACCACAGGCGGTTCAAGTGGGTCAAGCCGTTGCAGCAGGAGGCGCAGGTAGAGGCGCGTGGGCTCGTGGTACGTATTACTAACAATATTTTTTTTTGTATCTTCTGCATAACTCTAAATTAATTATTTTCACATACGAAGTCTCTAATTCCTTACGTTTCTTTTTCATATTTTTCTAATGTTCAAATAATTAGAGAATGATTTTGAAGAATGACTATTTATTGAAATTACGGAAATTTTTATAACTTAAATTCTGAATATTAAAAAAATTTGTATAAATTTAACAATAATATGTATTATTATTTTTTTTAATTTCGATCGTTGAATATTTATGTGTTTTTTCTTTCTCTGTATTCGAGATCTAATGTTAGAAAATATGTATTTGTGTTCTTGAGCTACAGAGATTAACAAATGATTTACTAATGTATATTAAAATTTACAGGTTCTCAAGCTATGAATACGAAAACATATTCTACTGATAAGAGCCAACCGATAAAGCGTCCTGATCAAGGCGGTCTTGGTGGAGTGGTGCGACCCGTAAATCTCTATGTCAATCATTTCAAAGTGACCTTCTCTTCTGATATTGACATAATGCACTACGACGTTAAAATCGAAAGAGTCGGCGTCGAGTCTTCAAAGATATCAAGATTTGAGCTAGCTAAGGTCAAAGAAAAGGCGTTCAGGGACAATCCCGATAAGTTCCCCAACGCTACCGACATGACAGCTTATGATGGCCAGAATAACATTTTCAGCGCAATTAAATTGTCTCCCACGGGAAAAATTGATGTGAACTTCCCAATAGATGAAGAGCTGGGAGGTCGAAGCTATTCTTTCACCATCACACTGGTGAACACGCTGAAGCTGAGCGAGTTGACAAAGTACATGGATGGGGATTTCAGTATCAATCCTCGTGATGTATTGCAAGGATTAGATGTTGTGATGAAGGAGAATCCTTCAAAGCGTATGACCACTCTTGGTAAAAGATATGTCACTGCGCCATATAACGACTCTCTCTTCAGGCTTGCACCTGCGAAAGGGTTTCGCCACACTCTGAAGCCCACGCAACAAGGTTTATCATTGTGCTTGGACTACTCCATGTTGGCGTTCACCAAAGCTATGTCAGTCATCAATTACATGAGGTTGTACTTTGGGTTGTCTAATACTCATCAGTTGAGGAATAGTAGGCGTGATGTAATGGCAAAAGAATTGACTGGTTTGAAAGTCACCGTCAATCATCGTGAGAACAAGCAGAAACTCACCATTGCAGGGCTGAGTAAGCAAGACACAAGATACATCACATTCGATTTCATTGATGACGTGGGAAAGAAGCCACAGAAAATATCCATTATCAAGTATTTCAAAGATAAGTATAGAAAAAACATTGAACACATAGATCTTCCTTGCTTGGATTTGGGCAAAAATGGTCGGCAAAATTTGGTTCCCATGGAGTTCTGCGTCTTGGTTGAAGGACAGATTTATCCAAGAGAAAAACTGAAGGGTGATTCAGAAAAATGGTTAAGAAAATTGTCCATTGTCCATCCAACAGAAAGGAAGAAGAATATAGATGACATGATAAAGTCCCCTGATGGACCTGGCCGGTAATGTGTACAAAGAAGTTCACTTTTCTTTTCTATCCTTATTAAAATTTTATCAGTCTTATATCCTTTTGTACGCGTGTTTATGACAGTGGAGACATCATTGGAAAGTTTGGACTGCAAGTAGATACAAACATGACACATGTGGTAGGTCGTGTACTCGAGCCTCCTATACTGATGTTGACTGATGAGAACGGACTACCTGTCTATGCTGAGATACAAGAAAACAAAAACCAATGGAGCCTTATGAAGAAGGGAGTTACAGAGGGTTCAAAAGTGAAGCATTGGGCTGTTCTTGACTTCACTGCATTTGAAAGAACTAATAAGATGCCTGATTACTTTGTGAAGGAACTTATCGAACGATGTAGGAGACTTGGGATGCAGATGGACCCTCCTATGTTTACGAAACCGTTGAGTATGGCTACGCTTTCTGATGGAAATGCTCTTAAGGCATTACTTCAATCCGTGATTCAACCGGCGTCACAAAGAGGGGCTCGTCCAACTCTTGTTCTGTGTGCTATGTCCTGGAGGGACGATGGCTACAAGACTCTGAAATGGATTGCCGAGACAAAACTTGGTCTGGTGACTCAGTGTTTCTTGCCCAATTCTGCCACTAGAGGATTTGATCAATACCTTGCAAATCTTGCCCTCAAGATGAACGCAAAGACTGGTGGAAACAACTTCCACCTGAACGACAATACTACTTTCTCTTTCTTTCAAAAAGAGGATGAGGTCATGTTCATTGGTGCGGATGTCAATCATCCCGCTGCTCGAGACGAGGAGAGCCCGTCCATTGCTGCCGTTGTGGGCACTCTAAACTGGCCTAAAGCTAACCGTTATGCAGCTAGAGTCATTTCCCAGGCTCACCGTCAAGAGGAGATACAAGGATTTGGTGCTGCTTGCTTGGAGCTTGTCGAAGCTCATGTTAAGGCCACTGGGAAACGACCTAACAAGATTGTGATATTCCGTGATGGTGTAAGCGATGCTCAGTTTGATATGGTTCTCAATGTGGAGTTGGGTGATGTTGAGAAGACTTTTGAAGAGGCTGGTTACAATCCAAAGATAACGGTAATCGTAGCACAGAAACGTCATCAAACCCGTTTCTTTCCGGCCACAAGCGAAGATCAAAGTGATGGAAAGGGCAATGTGCCTTCAGGTACGGTCGTTGATACTGAAGTCATTCACCCATCTGAGAGAGATTTCTACCTCTGTAGTCACTACGGAGGGATGGGGACAAGCAAACCGACTCATTACTATCTTATTTCGAACAAGATCGGGTTCACTTTAGATCAGATTCAGAAGCTCATCTTCTACATGTGCTTCACTTTCACTCGCTGCACCAAACCAATCTCTCTCGTTCCTCCGGTTAAATATGCTGACATGGTTGCCTATAGAGGAAGGTTTTATTACGACGCTAGCATCATGGAGAAGAAGTCTAAGCAGTCTAGTGGAGCGTCTTCTTCGTCTGCTCCTTCGGTTGCATCTTCTTCGTCTGCTCCTTCGGTTGCATCTTCATCCTCTTCTCAGACAATGGATCATGATAAAACGGTCTTCAAGGTGAACACACTTATTGAGGACTCCATGTTCTTTGTCTGAACTTATTTAACACTACTATTATGGAAATCGAAAACGTCACAATAACGCAGTTTTACTCCTTTTTCTTGGTTGGGAAAAGGATGTTTGTGCGTGAATCTAATCGGTTTATTAATGCAGTTTGTTTTTACATGTTTGGTGTGTTGGATATTATAATTTCTACTTTGGTACGTATTGTAATGCTCTTTAGAGCTAAAACGATGTCATATTATGGTTTATGCTATTTTATTAAATATAATTCAGACTCTGGACTCATTAAGTTTATGCAATTTTGGTTTCTATGTTTTGTCAACTCTTGAGATCTATAAGAGATGAAAGAGTTTGAGGTGTATATATTAACTCTGATCTTTGGCTCTTACATGTTCCGCTCTTGTCTGAAAATTCTTGAGTATAAGCATTCACGATGATGCATCTCTGCAACATATATATGCGTACAAAAAAAAAAACATTATGGAGCTCGTGTTGCATCGATCTAAACTTATTATGGGCTTTTTGTGTATGTATTTTCTGATGGAGCTTACTGACATTATCTTGGGTTCATGAACCATATAGGTTATAGCTGTAATTAACGTTTTAAATAATAGACATCACATCAATGAAGGTGGTTTTTCAAAGTTTTTTTTACAAAAATTAGTATATGGTTTAAAGAATAATATTAGTTGTGATGTTTACATATGTATATGATGTACTCATTGATTGGTTGCTTTGTTGCTTTCAGAATCTCGTTTGCACTCTTTTTAGAATTTTTATGTTATCATTTTGTAAATTACAAAAAAGAAAAAGCTTCACGTTCTATGGATTGTTTTATAAGCAACTTTTTAAAAAACTTAACATATAACATAACTTTTTTTTGTTTATATACTTTCATTTATATCTTTGTATATACCACATAAAAATAAACACCAAAAATGGTTTGGGAAAAGTGAATAAAAGAACCATACCAAAATCAAATGAAAAAGACATGATAGTCGAAGTGATTCACACGAATCGAACTATAACAATATATACTCTTTATTTTATCATGATTTTATCTCTTTCTTTTTTTCTTTTTTTTTTTTGCTATCCTTTGGTTCATGTTATTTTCATATGTATATTCCAATTTCCAATTATTTTTAAGAAAACGTAAATTCATTTATTTTTATCAAATTACTTCGAGTTTAATTTTTGTTAACCCACTCATTAACATAAGTTAGGCATCTTTTTAATACGTTTTTATAAAAAGTTTGGCATATAAATAAATAAATCAAAAAGATGAAACCTATGAATAAAATAAAATAAATATACATTTAAAATTTTAACAATATTTATTTCTTCTTTTTTCGTGCACCAGCTGTAGTTTTTTTCTTTTTCTTTGTTTGGGTTAATTGCGAGAGAGATCGAGTGTTTTGTGTTGTTTCTTCTCAATCGTTCACATTGATTAAAGCTAAAGCTTTCTTCTTCCTCCTCTTCTCTTCTTCTTCTTTCATTGATGCTACTTCCCATTTACCCTTTCTCTGCTTTTTCTTCTTCTCTCTCTCTCACTCTCACAGTTTTCTGAAATCTTCTCCCTTTGCGTGCATTTCTTCATTTTCTGATTCTTCCCTCAAAGGTATCTTTTTTTTTTTTTTTTTTGCGATTCTTCATCGGTTACATGGGATTGACTTCGATTTGAATCCGAGTTTTCGTTGCCCTTGATCGGGGTTTTTAGGTTATCCCTTGTTTAGGATCTTCCCCAATCTTAGGTATTGCCTTTGTGTATCTTATCGAATCTGCATTTTGTTGTTAGTTTTTTGAAAATTTTGAGATTAGGGTTCGTTTCGATTTCATAGATTTTGTTAGATTCTTGTATCTCTAATTCAGATAACTCAGATTAGTTTTTAACGTATCGAGATTGAGAAATTTCTAAAAAAAATTGGATTTTTGGTGGATTTAGCATTAGTGTTGTTGTATGATAAGTTTTTGAGACTGATGATCTCTTTTGTCAATTTGGGTTTTTGGTGTAGGTTTGTGAACGATGAGATAGTGTTACAAAAGACCCAGAATCTGTATTGTCTGCAATGTCGACGACGTCTTTGCAAACGATTGGTGCTATTAAGTCTTATCATCATCAAGCAGAGCATTTGGTTAAGAACTATCTATTAGCTGATCCGTTTATTCCTTACACGTCTGTTCTCACCGGCATTTTCCTTTGCAAAGTGGTAAAGTTTGTGTTTTTATTTTTTGTATTGGAACGTTTGTGATTCTATAGATCTAAGGAAAAGCTAGATCCTTGCAGGAGACTGATTGATGATTGTATGTTTTTTTGCAGGTGTATGATCTATGTCACTTTATCAGCAACTCACATTCTAAGACTTATATCATCCTCACTAAAATTCAAAGAATCGAATGGAATAACCGGTTTGTGTTTGATGATTGTTAAAACTCTTTTGAAGTGCTGTGTGTGTTCTTTTAGGTTTTTTAAGTCTTTTCATCTTGTTTGGCAGGGGTATCTCAACAGTTCATGCTATTTTTATCTCGGCTATGTCCCTGTATTTTGTCTTCTGGTCCGATCTCTTTTCCGATAGGTGGCATAATGATCTTGTTGTTTTCCGGAGCTCACGACTTTCCTCTCTTGGTTTAGGGGTAAGCACTGATTTAACTGGATCCAAAAGCTAATGTAGAGTCTATGAGAGAAGAGTTTTCAACATTAGTACATTAATGATTTGCAGGTATCTGTTGGTTACTTTATTGCTGATCTTGGGATGATCTTCTGGAAATACCCTTCTTTGGGTGGAATTGAGTATGTAAGTAACTTTTCTTGACCAAACACTTGACTTTACCTAGATATTTAAAACCCTCCCAAATATTCGTCTTGCTGATTTTTCACTTTTGGTTTATCAACTTGTACACCTCTGCATTTCTCAACAGTATCAATGTGTAAAGATAGCTAACGCTTAAAACTAAGACAGAGATTGGCATATTGATTTCAGATTGTGCATCATTCACTATCGGGGGTAGCAGTTGCCTACTCTTTGTTTTCTGGGGAAGGACAGTTGTATACCTACATGGTCCTCATCTCAGAGATTACAACCCCAGAGATCAACTTGAGATGGTACTCCCCTATTTTTCAATATACCATGCAAGATGTATCACATTATCAATCTTTCTTCTGACAACAAAAGCGGATTGTCTTGGGGGTCTTATGAAGGTACCTGGACACGACTGGTATGAAGAAGTCATTGGCATACGTTGTTAATGGCGTGTTCATCTTCTTGGCTTGGCTGGTACGTTGTTAACGGCTTTTCCATTATGATTGTAAAATCCTAATCAATATTCGATTTGATGCATATATGTCTCTACTTATCACTCAGACACTTTCATGACAGGTTGCTAGAATTCTACTGTTCATATACATGTTTTATCATGTATATCTCCACTACAACCAGGTAAAAACTCATAATCTCATTTTCGTCGGTTTCTTCACTATCTGGCGGTTTTATTGATTGTGTTGATACCCTATAGCTTCAAAACCTTACCCATGTACTCAATACACCACAATTCTTTCAAATCTCCGAATGTATTTTGTGGTTTATGTGATTGGAATTACTATGTATTGTGGTAGGTCATGAGGATGCACATCTTTGGTTACGTGCTGGTATTCGGCGTACCAGCTGCACTCGGTGTAATGAACTTGGTATGGTTCGGGAAGATTGTGAGAGGGGTAAAGAAAACATTAGCAAAGAGATGTGAATGTTGAGACTGGTGAGTCTTTCGTCACCATGTTGTTTCATCAGATCATCATCTTCTTCTTCGTCCCTCTCTGACATATGTCTGTCTCACTAGTGTAAGTAGTTTTTGTCTGATGGAGAAAGAAAAACAAAAAGAACCAAAAATGACAATGATACGATCCTCTGACTCTGTAAATGATCAAAATTCAAGTCCCTTTACGTTCTTCAGTATACAATGTAATTCTGTTTTTCATTCTTATATGTAGCTTCTTCTTTTTTTTGGCTCATTTCTGGTACATGTCGTTGCAGTACCAATGATAGAACTATTTCGATTTCCAGGTTATGTAGAGTGAAAATACTTGAGGAAACAAAACATTTGGTAACTAACCTTTACTATATTTAGTTCCAATTGTCTCAAGAACAAGAACGATGAGGACATAAACATTAGTAAGTCTCCTAACAGCAAAATAGAGAGACCGTAGAGTATGGTTTGGTGGAAGACATATGTAAGTTAAACCATGCTCGTGAAGACCATTATGTGTGACTAGTAGTTGTTGTGGTTATTGGTTCATAGGCCCATCAATGAACATAATTGGATTGAATACTGCAGTGTCACATGAAGTGTGTATTCGTATGTCGACATCATTTGAGTTTCTCTCCTTTTCTCTTATTATTATTAGGATAATGTACGGATACAAACAACGGTATGTGACTGATTGTGTATTTTTTTTTAGTCCTGTTTTACTTTATTTTTCTTTTGTTTCTTTAAGAACAAAACAATAGTGTCTCTTTTAAATTCTTGTCAAAAAAACAATAGTGTTCTCTTATTAAGAAAAAAAAAAGAATTGTCAAAACCATGCAATCTATACGATATTGAATCTCAATGGTGATGATATCCAAATTCTTGTAATTGTTATAATCCATCCGTTACATTATAATTATCGTTTAAGGTTTTCTCGCTCATATTTATACAATATATCAAATTTTTATTTATATCCCTAATTAATCCACTAAACAATTTCATTATTTGGTATAAACATAAAAATAGTAGGGTTGAAACTATATTTTTTTATATAAAATCTGCATCAAGAATCCAAAGCAAGTACTAAGTTTTGTTGAGTTTTAAAATTTTAATCGATCAGACTTGAAACACACATTTAACTATTTAGAATCCACGAATAAAATGTCAGAACCGAGTTAATCAGTGTAAAACACATACACATCAATCTCATATAATCAAAAAAATTGGTTTTGTCTGTATATCACACCAGTCTTAATAAGTAAACCAATTCTAATCACACGAATAGATTTTTATAGATTTGATATTTCAGGTACAATTTGGTGTGTCATAAGTTAACATAGCGCACCAGTCACTATCTGAAAATGTTTTTATTTACTTCTATTTTGTAATTTTATTATTGTCATTATTTCAAACACAGCTCACTTTCTCTGTAGAAAAGCTGCATCTGAAGAGGGTGTGTGGGGAAGAAAAAAGAGAAGCACTTTTGGCCATAGAGTACAAACACTATATACATCACATTTACATACTTCACTACTCTCTTTTTTTTCTTCTTCTTCTTCTTCTAAAATAAACATTTATATTTTTTATCACATTTGTTGTATATTGCTTAGTGCTTACCAAATTGGCCCATAGTGATTTATTGTATGTGACCCCTCATGGGTTCCTCTTATTTCCCTTTTTTCACTAGCAAATAAAATATATTGAACTATCGTGTTCATAAGATGGACCTTACGTGTGTTTATAGGATCTGCATTGACTATACTCTATTATCTCTATATGAAGCATGGTTATTCAAGTTCAACTTAGACAGAGTAGTTTCCACTTTCCTTAGCTATAGATGTTGAATTTCGAATTGAAACGTGGCCTTAAGTATTTCTACCTACACCCACCAAGCTAGGATTGTTGACTATCTATAAGGTTTAAAGTACGTGTGAGTTGTGTTTGTGTCTACCCCGTTGTTACTTTATAATGCTATGGGACGGTTTCTCGAGTTGCTTTAGAGTTTGCAAAAGTGTAGGTTTTGTGAAAATGTATGTAGTATGTCGAGAGAGACTAAACTCACATTCATGGAGAACTCTTAAAACTCGATTTTAGTTCACTTCGTTATTGATTTCTATTCAGACAGAAACATTCAAAAATATCAACTATGATATAGTAATGTTTTACTATGATCTACTAGTTCTATTATCGGCTTAAACGGAATGGTTTAACCTTAAATTCGTAGGAGGTTCGTAGTAATGTTTTGCTATGATCTACTAGTTCTATATATTATCATTCTTACATTATATAATGATAACTACACCATCTTAAAACTTTGATAAACGTACGATTAGAAAAATCTAGAAGCTAAAAAGGAATTAGAAGGTTTTGTTGTTTTGTTTTTATGTTTTTTGTCACTAAGCTTTTTGAGATGCATTGAAGAGAAAGAGAGAGAGAGAGAGAAGAATGAGAATGGGGAACCAATAATACTGAATAGAATGGCCTCCACACTCTTCCCCTTCCTTTGACTGCTCTCTCTGCCCCCTTTGACCACTTTCTCTCTCACTTCAATGCTTCCCTACGCTCTTCTCTCTCCCTCGTTCATCTCACGCGATCCCCTCCCCTAACAAAGTTTCACATCTTCTTTTAATTGCATGATTATTATGTCCATGATTAGCTAGCTATAGCTACGTCCTTCTTTGGTTACACCAACGCTAATTGAGTGGCTTTACATTTACGTGCATCCTTTTAAGACTCCATGAACTCTAACCTCAAACTGGCTAACTCAAAAGATCTCTCTAATAGACTAATACGAATAGAATGTATTTCGTAATCCTATGGTTCTTTAATAGTCATACATATGTCAAGAAAGCATACATACACATGAGTTAACTTCATAATAAGTAACGAAGGATACAGTTTTGACCTAATACATTCATTATCAATAGAAATCGAATCGAAACATTTTAGTATATATATATATCCTTGTGATATGGAGTCCACAGCTTAATTACCATGTACATTAAACATCACATTTCAATTAATAAATAATATTGCATGGGTTTACTTATAAAAACATTTGAGAGTGAAAAAATATATGAAAACTTTCAATATCAATTTATGTACTCCGATCATCACTCTTCCACGATTTTAATCACTTCCCTAATCAAATTAATTACTACATAATCATAATTATTCAAGTTGATTACGGTGGACCTCCTTGATGCTGATTACTATGGCGACCAGAAGAAGAAGAAGAAGCTAAGGCGAAAATGGAGCTCGCTAACTTGTTAATGGCTTCAACTAATCCATTCATGCCTTCTCTGTTCATCTCAACATTAGACTCTTCGATCTTTAGTCTCCTCTCTTGTACGCTCATCACTTCTTTATGTCTACGGTCTTGTCTCTCCTGACTCTCCCTAATCGCGTTTGCGATCATAGTCACACTTCTTGATAACGCTTCCGCCACTGTCGTCTCTTCATCTCTCTTACTGCGTCTAGCCTCCTCCTCCTCCGCTTCTACACTACCACCGCCACTAGGACCGGCTGTTGTGGTCGGCATTGTTCTCCTTCTCTTCGCCGGAGATGTGTCTGAATACTCACTTGTATCAGAATCTGAGCTACTATTACCCTTCTTCCAAAAAGTTATTAAAACATAATCCCAAACCAAATTACTTGTTAATACCAATTCAAGACAATATAATGTGTATCCAATATATATAGTGTCCAAACTTAATATCAAAAAAATAAAAGATAACTAAGACATTAGTAATTTTATGTTCTTAATTAAGAGTTGTATCAAACAAAAGAATATAACAACAGCTTAATTCATCAAAAAAGTTAGAAATTGTATATTATTTTCATGTTTTAATCAGACTAATTAAATGACATAAATTACAATGTGGGTGTTTCTTTAAATGTCAGATTCTTTTTTTATTATTATTTTTAATATTCTCAAAAATATTAAAAACTAAACTTAGAGCAAATGCAAGAAGTTAAGAAGAGAGAGAAAGAAGGTACCTACTGTGGGCAGTATTTGCTGAGCATGAAAAGAAGGCGGTGGAGGCGGTGGCAGCAGTAGTGGTCGTGGCGGTAACGGTTGTGGTGGTTGAGACGGTGGCAGAGGAAGAGATACTATAACAGGAGGAGGAGGAGGAGGAGGCTGAATGATTTGATGTACTTTTGGAACAACAAATCCTAAACCTTGTTGTAACACTTTCTGTAACTGTCCACCGCCGGAACCGTTTCCACTTCCAATAGCAGCCGCAACTGCAGCGGTCACGGCGGTGGAAGAAGGCAGCGACGTTTTACTCTCAACCACTTCGAACAAAGCTTGGTAAGTCTGAGGCAACATATTACTCGGCAAGTTTCTCTCTTTCCTCTCACTCTTCTCCATCTTCCAGTACGACGGCGCCGTCTCCGCACCGGCGGCAGCTGAAGATGACGACGACTCTCCGGCGGCAGCGGAGAAAGACGATTCTACCCTTCTTCTCTCGTACTCTCTAACCTTTTTGTAGTCTCTCATGAGATTATCCCATTTGTCATTGCACTGATTCTGACTCCTCATACAACCTTTCCTCCAGCAGTAGTCTTCTATCCACTTCCACCGTAGCTCAGCCGGTTTATTACTACTACTACGGCTGTCTTGTTGCTGCTCCGGCGGTGGAAGGCCGATGGACCGCCGCATCCGCCTCTCATCATCCATCTTCTTGGCTTCAATGAGTACCATAGTCTCATTTAGAGTCCAATTACCTTTTCTGTACTCTCTCATCATAACCAACCCACCACTTTGGTCAGCCATGTTTTCTTGAAATAATCTTGAGAAATCAAGAACTAGACAGAGAGAAGGAGAGAGAGAGAGAGGCTTTTGGTAGGTGTTGGAGAAAGGGGAGAAGAAAGGGATTGTCTTGAGGTGGGGATAGGTGTAGTAGTGTTATGTGTGTTTTAAGTTTTGGGGGAGAGTTTGGTTATTATTATTATTTGTTTATATGTTTTTTCTTTCATGTGGGTGTGTGATTGAGAAGACTGGTCAAAATCTTTTTGTTGTAGTACTAAGATTGTCACCAAGTGCAATAGAAAGGACAAGTATTGCAATATTGGGAGCCAAGTGAAAAAAGAAAACTTAAGTAGTGTATAGTGTAAGTGTGTAACCCATTCATTCATTAACTTTTTTTTGTTTTGTTTTGGCAACATTCATTCATTAATTTATTAAACTGACCATTTTCTCTCTTTTTTTCTTTTTTATTGTATATGAAAACTTCCTTCATTCATTCATTCATGTCTCTCTTTATTTCTTTGGGGACAGGAAATCTTAGGTGAATCTAGCATTTCTAATTATGTACACAATTTCAAATAGGTGGAGTAAATGGGTCAATGTTTCATAAAATCTTTTTCCCTGTATTTTTCATAAATTATTCCATGGTACAAAAATGTGTAATTTAGATAGCCAAACGAAAAATTAGAAACTAATTGTTAAGATTTTTCACTAATAAAAAATCAGTAACTAATTGTTAGTAAGTAATAGCATGATCCATATTTGTCCTTAGCTTGTTGTTAGGTTTCGCAAATCACGATTGCTATAAGATACGATAAATTGTGTATGTATTGAAAGGTGAGTAGACGACCGAGCTAGACGTATAAATACGACAAAAATGTCAAGAAACCACACAAATGAGAGCAATGCGATTCGACATTTTTAAGTAGTTTAGAACCACAAATATTTTTCATAAACGGGTCTTATTCAACAAGGGCAAATGCATGAGTGATGTATCTGTTTTTCAATCTTATAAGAAATTGGTAGATTTTGGAGGCACCCTATGTAGATCTCATTTCCATTTTAATAAATCAAATAAAACGGAGATTTATATAGTTTTTTTCAAAATTTGAAAAGCTATTGGCTTTGTTTGTATGATTGCTTCTCATACTTCCTTTTTAAAAAAGAGATATTTGATTTACGAATCTCTAATTCATGTGCACGAGCTATAATTAAGTAGAATAATTACTTTTTCTAATTGCTTTTGCCTTCAACACTTGAACCTTGTTCATGCGCATGTATGTTCGTATAATACGTGAATGCTAGTTTTCTTAATTAGTTACATATCCTCTACAAAGCAGAGTCTGTATATTTCTTGTCATAGGTTTCTTATTACGCCAAAACTGTTAAGAAAGTGCAAAAAAAAAAAGATCATGAATATAAAAGTTTAATGTTGTTTATTAAATTATTAAACCCTCGTTTTGTCTGCCCCAAATATATAAAAACATATATAGATAATAATTAGCGTACATTACGTAAGTTGCATTGCATGGCGATGGGAATTATTGCATCTCATATGGAAAACACAAACCGTTCATCATTGTCTGCAAAATAAGACATAAATAATCGAAGCTCCCACGTTACAAATCTACGATAGAGAGTTGCATCGCATGCAAAGTCTTTTAGAAAAGGCGCAAAACAAATGATTTACTAGGATTTGCACTAATGGATATACGAAGTTAAATGAACGACCCAAGAATACATATGGCGATGTTGTTTTTTCTTCTATGAAAAGTGGGTGTGTGTGTCATATAAATATATACAAATTTTATAACTATAGTTTCAAAGCAAATAAAAGTCAATGATAGATCTATAAAGTAAATATAAGAAATACAATGAAAGTAGGATAATGAAATTAATTAAGTAATAAAAAGGATCTATCGAAACTTGCATGGAGGCAGTGGATTGAATCATATGTATTTCTGCATGCATGGATCGCGAAAGCTTTTTTTTTGTTTTTGTAAAGATCATATCTCTATCACCTCCAAAGTTGATTTGCTTTTAATATATAAATAAACCAAATCTAGTATCAAAAGCATACATGAATTAATAACCAGACCGACGTTACATGTTTACACGACCTTTAACAATCATTATAATGTCGAAGTCTATGTTTCTCTCTCTTCTTATTATTTTTTTTTTGACGGTTGACATGCATGCCACTATAATTAGTCACGTCAAAAACAATGAAACCCTAAGGTAAAAGTGAATCCTTTAAAAGTTTTAAAATGAATACTTTTTTTTTGTCATGATATGATCAAGCTACTGATAATTTTTGCTCTTGTTAAAACATTACTTCAAAGCTATGAAATCGAAATCGATCGAATGCAAAAAAAAAAAAAGCATATTTGCAATGAATTGATGGTTCCTATGGTCACGACTCAGGTCAGGACCGTACATGTACAGTATAACATGCATAGATAAATTATATATAACGAAAACTTAAAAACAGATAATTAATAGAAACTGATTAGTTTGCATGTTTGCTTTGTAATGTTACAACAATATTGCTATAAAAAGACGTTGTACAATCAAATGTAACTATATATTCTGAAAAAATGGAAAGAACAAGAGTGAAAAAAGATTGAAAGAATGAATGAAATAGTTGAACAAACAAATAGAATGAATGCATGGATTGCTAATCCAAAAGATAAAAGCATTGTGTTTTCTACATTTCATAGAATTAATTAAGAGATTTTTGTTTTTCTAGCTAGATTAAAGATCTCTCAGAAATTCTAATAATTTGAAATAGCAAGATAAAACTGAGATATGCTGCTATAATTTTGTTCATATCCTTTTCGCAATTTGAAGTGGGTGGAGTCGTGGAGACTGGAGAAGACAATGGTATCATTTTGATTCTTCTTTCTAGCCAAATTAAAATAAAAAATAAAAGAAAGAAAAAAAAATAAAAAACAAAAAGTCCATTTCGTCCTTTAAGACAGGACACTGAAAAGCCTGCGTCGCCACGTCTGCGTCTCCTTTTCTCAAGTAATTTAATAGTGTGCCAGCTAGGACCCCCCCAAGTATTCTCTTTGACCAATCACTTTTCTAAGATTTCGCAATAACACATTATTAGTATTTCACAACTATATATAACATTTTTTTTTTGTACTTTTGGTTTCTAGTTTTTTTTTTAAATAACTTTTTAAGTCAACTGATATAATCAAAATAAAAACTGAAAATATGTTATTTTTAGAATATGTTCTGGCTATCAAAAATAGTTAAAAAGAAAATTAAGAAAACAGTCATGCAATTTTTATAGAGATTTTAACTATCTTTTTGTCTTGGAAATTATTGGAAAACAATATAATTTTCTGCGTAATATACTATTTTCTCTTTTTAGTTGTCACAACGTTATTTACTTAGTAAATGAAAACTAGTGTTCATGATTTGCTTACACAAAAAAAAAAGAGATGATTTGCTTACACTACATTAATTTTGTTTTTTTAATAAGTGTTGTGAAAAGAGAAATTACAATTTATTTGATTAACCAATTAAACATTTAATATATAAATGGAACTAAAGACAAATATGATTGAAAGGAAATGAACCGGATTGTATTGATTTGATCGGATGTGAATACATGAGAAATGTCACCTAAGGACAAGGACGAATGATATTATGTTACAACGTGTATAATAGTCACAAGATGGTAATGGGCCGTAAGTCAATGGGGGTTGGTTTTGACAAGCCCAGCACCAACCAAATCATTTTTTTTTTTCACCAATTTGAACCGAAACCAAAATATATTTACACTTCCCAATCAAATTATTTTCTACAATGCTCTCATTTCAAATTAAACAGTATGCTATTTTTTTCAATCAATTTTCTATTGTCAAAATTGTTTAAAATCTTTGTTAGCTAAAAAATATTTCTTATTTGATTTTCTAGTGATATCTACATTACATTAATACAAACACAAGAACAGATCTAGGCACACAAAATAAGTCTTTATTCAATGTTTAACTTTTCAGTTTACAAAGGAGTCACAACTCCTAACACACTTGGAAGCACAAAGCAGAAAAAAGAAACATGGGTTTTGTCCTAAGAGATAGGAACATAAAGCCATTGTATTATTTGCAAAACAAAACAGAATAAAAATGGTAAAGGAGACTTAATTAGTCATCATATGACTTAACCAGTATTGCTTGTTGGCCTTTCACATCTCCACTGATGCTTCTTCATCTCCTTGGACTTCAACTTTAGTACCCTCATCACCTCGAGGCTCAAATCCTTCAAGTGTAACACCTCCTCCATCTTTTATTGTTACAGTAACTGAGTAATAATATTTTATATCTCCATCAGGTTGAGTGATCCCTAAATTATCACTCGTACCATGTATCTGGATTGAATTTACATATACATGTATACCGATATTTATTTTATCCTTCCTTGTAACGATTTCAGAATCTGCGACACTAGAACTCAAGCCAACATTATCACTAAGAGAGATGATCTGATTCGGCCAGGTGTACTTCAGACGATATCCTTTAGAAGCTGCTGGATCCTCTACATTGATCTCCGAATATACATCAGAAGTGATATAATCATTGATTTCTTTAGTTTCTCCATAAGCAATAGCCCACCCTTCACCACCAGACGTCGTGTACATTTGTACAGGCTTCGTAGAGTTATTATGGACCTTCTGTATATATGGAGGCATATTGTAGTATATAGAAAGATAGATTTACAAAATATTTTGATGTGAGTATGTAATGAAGGAAACCATCTTCTTATTTATAGATTTCTCATTGTGATCTTAACGGCTCACACTAGCTCTTTATAATATCCAACGGATAAAATCATGGGACAAATATGAACGAGGAGGTAGTATTATCATAGACGCAATTATGTCCAACGGCTACGTTATTTAAGTGTTTCATTATAATAAAACATTAAAATGCTTACACAACATAAATTTAATAGTTTAACTAATCACATCGTCCAAATGTTCAATGCATCTATTCATCATTTCATTTAAGTACATATTAATTTAAATAAAAAAAAAACAGAAAATTTCTATATATAGCTTCCCTTTCTAAGGAGCCGTAATCCCACAATCCCAAACTATACTTTTTTTTTATTAATTATAGTTATTAAGAAAGACCCAACTTACAAAGTATGTTTATTAACCTTACGAATAATATTCTATATTAGAATGATCTAACTTATGAATAAATATTCTATATAGAAAGACCCAACTCACAAACTATACTTATTGTTATATTAATTATAATTATAAAGAATGACCTAATATAACTTGCAGATTATGTTTATTAAGAATAATTTGACCCAGCTTACAAATAATGTTTGTTACAAAAATAAAACCTACAAATAATATTCTATGTAGAATGATCTAACTTGTGGATATACCCAAATTATTTTTAGTAGGTTTAAAAAAAGTAAAAACGTTTATTAAGAAAGAGACACATGCATGAGTTGGTTTTATAAGATGGTCTACGCCAAGCCAAATTCAAATTATTTTCATTTAATCGTACGTATCTCTCAAAGGTTTGATTTCTTCAGGTACGTAGGGAGACAAAAATATTAAAAGCTTAACTGACTAATTCAAATTAATTTTTAATATTCTTGTTTTCCTACTATTGATTATTATGTTTTGAGTATATCTTATACATAAGTTATTAAAAATTGGACCGTCTTTAAGAGATAAAATGAGTATATGAAACGACTTTGCAAAAAACTATGTATAAATACTTATAAGTTGGGTCATTCTTAATAATAATTTGTTTTTATTGACAAGTAATTTCTAAACATTCTGATTTTAAAAGATACTTTGGACGTAAGGCCATGGACATTGCAAATACTGTCATTTGGTCTCAAAAAGAAAAAAATTTAAATTAAAAAAAAAACAGACGACCAATCGCAGGCCGCCATGTGTCAGTAAGGCCCGCGAAGAATGCAAGGACCGTCTCTCTTGGACGTACGTCCCGCTTTTTTTTTTTTTTTCTTTTTTTTTTTTCGGATTGGGGACTGGGCAAGGACTACCAATGCCCCTGTCCTAAGTTGGGTTATTCTTAATAAAAATAATTTGTAAGTTGGGCCTTTCTATATATGAAGTATTGTTTTGTAAACATAATTTGTAACTTGAGTCATTTGGGTCTAATAGCGTGATGACCATTTCCCGGGGGAGGAAATACATTTTCGTCTTGTTTAGAAGTCATGTGAGTGAAGCGATGACCATCCAAGGCATAATCTTTACTACGAATCGATGAAACGATCAGGAAGTTACAAAACCAAGAAATCAAATTAAAAAAGTGTGATACCCCCTCGGCCCATTTGCTCCAAGATGTGGCCAAAACTAATATTTTTGCTTTACCAAAGTATAAACAAGTAAACTGATGATTGTTAGATGACATCAATCAATTGTGTAAAACAAAAGACAGGGATTTCCCTTGTATATCCTTCTTTATTTAACTATACTAGTTTCAATAATGTCGATTTAGTTAAACATTGGTTTGCGCTGGTTTAATCTGGTTTGGTGTTCCTAATGTTGAGAGAAAGTCACGCTTTTTTATGTACTATAGGGTTAATTAGATGATGTACATATATGTATATAGCTTTGTCTCTTCCTCTTTCAAACCTTAACGCCTCAATTTGTATGTAAATAGAAGGAGACGACTGAGCCAAGATATATGTAGTAGACTCACGAGTGAATCTTTGGCTACACATATATAGGAATTTGGTTTGATTCGAACTCGTAAAATTAGTCTCTAGTTATTCCTTGTGCATGATCATTCTTCTTCTTCCATGATTTTTATCTAGATACTATCTTCCTCAACTCTTTTTGTTTCATTTTATAAATTGATGGTTATATATTATGTTTCACTAGTTATATGTATAAATGTATTATTTCTCTAATCATGTTAAATGGAAAAGAAACAAATCAGAGATGATTTATTGTTCATTTTCAAATTTTATTATTAACCTGGAAATGCAAAACATTAATGTATATACAAGAATAATTGAAAATTCAAATATTTATATGGTAATTCTTACTACTGCCCCATTGAAATTGGACATTAGGTCCCCAAATGTTGGGCATGCCTTTATATGTTTTTACTTTTAATGACCAGAAAGTGTGATAAACCATCATGGGTCCCAAACTTCCTTAAACAAATAATCATACAAATGTATATGTTGTCAATTTATTAGTAAACGAAATTTATGAATACATTATAAATTAATACCATTTAACTAAACTCTTGGTCGATGAATGAAATTATACAAAAAAAAAAAACGAAGTCACTTATTGTGTAATTTATGATTCTTTCCAATAATAAACATTTGTAAAAAGTACGACCAAATATGAACAAATTAATCGACTTGTCGCATAATGTATATATGCGGCATAAAGTAATACGTATATGTATATGGCTACTACGCTCTACACTCGTCATCGAAAGATAGGTATATACTTTTCTTCGCCTTCAAGTAATAAAAGCATCATATAGTACTTACTTCTGATTACAAAATTAGATATGTAATTATGGTGTCATAACATGGACTTAACTTAAAAAGTATGAGTGCGAGTCTACGTACGACGTATAAAAATGGTGGTATCCTGTACTAATTTTAGAAATGCATACAGTAAAAAAAGCAGTAAGATATAGTATGAATTATGTTTTACGGATGAACGGTAACACAATGATTAATTAAAAGATATCTTGTATAATTACTTAGGTTTAATATGTATAGTGTGATGGCATGGCACCAATAACAAATAAAAACCTTTGACCAATGAGATTAACTTTGCATTAAGATAGTTAATTAAACTCGACAAGACGTGAAAGTAAAGAAGGATGTGTACATGCATTGTCGTCGATCATATCGTATCTTCTTTATTTTCTTCCTCAAAGATTACAACATATTTGTCGGCTCGACTACAATAATTTCCTCAGATTAAAAAACTAATATTTTCTTTGTATTTTTATGAATCCCAATGATTTACATTGTTTGAATATAAATGATTTGGTAAAATTGACTTTAGTTTAAGTGTCCGATTATATAGAAATTCACACAACAACAAATATTTGTTTCATGATTGCAAATATATAATACGTATATCTATATACCAACTCTTTTTACCTTAATATTCATTTGTATTTTCTATAATTTTTTGGATATCATAGTAATATGAAGAGTTAATTCTATCACTGAAAGACAATTATATATATCTGTGATAAGTGAAAACTAAAATTTTTTAAAAAGTTCATCACAACTATTTTCGAGCAATTATTAATAAATGCTATGATAAAAACGATTTTAATATAAAGTATTTCGTGGTGTAATAAAAGATAAACTAATAAGTTTTTTTTAAAAAAATAGCCATTTAGTCAAACTGATCACTGTGGTAATCTTTTTAAAATTGGATTTACATTTTAAAGATAATAATTAAAATTTTAATGTCTCTTGTTGGTATTCTTTCCTATTTCTTATAATATTTGTTATCATTCCTAAATTATTTTCAGTAACAATTTTATTTACATAGTGGAGTATCTTATCTATAGTATTTTTAGTATGCTGACCTAATCATTGAGGTAACTACTTTATTGAATTGGGTTTATGTTGAAAAACTCAAAGTTTGATAATTTTATTTTCATTATTTTTGATATATTTTTGCACATTATACTTAAACGACAAGGCACTAAACTCTCCATGATGTAACCCTCCAACAATTATGTTTCCAAATTCCCCATTGCGGTCACCAAAAGCTAACTCTTATTCTTCTATTTATCTCAATACTGAAAAGAGGAAAAACAAAACTTCCAAAAGATTCCACTTCCCTTCAGAAATATTTCGAAATATAAGAAAATAAAAGGAGATGGTGTTAAGACTTTGGGTTTTTTTTACTTGGATAGAATATTAATTCTATGATATATATAAATTAACTAATATAATGACATATAGAGTTTTAACTCTACAATGTAAGAAACGAGTTTGTAACGAACAATTTTTAAACAAACATAGATCGTTCTAAACGAAGTTATTAGTTGAATCACATTTAGCTTGACCTGAAACCTAACAAATTGGTGCTTTAAACATGATTGTTTATTCGACCCATACAAAAACATTTTGTTTATTAAAAATATTAGGACATTAATCTAACTATATTGTGGAGTAGTGGTTGAGTTTAACTTTCTTGACTACAAAGAAAACATTTTGCTAAATGTAGATTTTTTTTGTTTTCTTCCAAAAAAAAAAGTAAACTAAACCGGCCATTTAAGTCTTAGGTGTACATTTTTTTGGCGAAAGATCAAACAAACATTGCCAAAGCAACCACGCAACCTTCGCCACTATGTCTAAATTTAATATATAAGACTCTAATTTGAGTTTCAGTTCAGAATAAAAACATTCGAAAACTACTTTGTTCGAGCTTGAATCTTTGTATGTTTCTATGAAATATGAACCCATGATATTCTGAAAGAACATTGATGTAAAAGCCTTGTGGAGGGAATGGGGTATCTTAAGTGTAACGAAGCCCACTTTAAGTACGATACCAATATTTTACAATCGTTATTTCTGCATGTATCTCAGTGAGTCGATACCAATAATTGTCACGAGCCTCCAAAAAGTGTTTAACGCGAAAGATTATGAACGAAAAAATGTCTTGCATAATAGTGTTTACGTGACATTTTCTTTATTTACGTTCACAAAAAAAATAAAAATAAATCAGCCACAACATATATGCATATTTATTTGATCGTTTTAGCTTATTTATTGTAGGATTTAGAATAACATATTTAAACGTTTTATTAGCTTCTTTATTTCCAAAATCTGTTGATTGTACGTGCGAATCATATATCTCAAGCTTGTTGCACCAAGAATCGTAACTATAAACTGATAAAAGACCGAGACGATGCAAAACCAGAAAGCAAAAAGTGAAAGTTTGATTAAGACTAGAAAAGAAACAAAACTAATTAAACGAATACTATTATAAGATATATGTATCCAAATATTTATTCGTTAGATATTTTTCTTTAAAACCTAAAATGTGAGCGTTAATGCTGTCGACGAAAATTTCATTGTGAAGTAGGGACCATAATGATATGGAAGTGATCTTCTCTGCTTAATTAATCTCTATTTAAAAAAAAAATTCCATGACCAATTCTTTCCAAGATAGTTTATTTTTATAGATTTTTTTTTTGTTAGTTTATTTATATAAATTTCCATCAACCGAAAGAGCTTTTTCTTTTGGAATTTGCTTTATTTCTTTTTCATGCTCTTTCAACCGTCAAAGTAACGTCTCTACTCTCTACTCTCTAGTCTCTTTGTCCACTTCAATTTACAGTCTTCTTGCTCTCTCTTTCTTTTGTAGTATCTTTTCTCTTTTTGTTTTTTTTAACCTCTTTGCCTTGAGAAACAAAAGTCTTGAAATACAATCTTAAAGATATGTTCTAGATTCAAGTATATGTAGAGTCTATAACATTATATTATGATTTTGATTTTTGTGTAAACGCAACTTATGTTCAGTTATATATATGATGAATAATATTAATTTGATTTAATAAAAATTTAATTTGATTGATTAAAGGGAAGCTAATGATCAGTCTCATGCTGAAATACTTTGATCATGAAAGAGTTGCTTTTTTGACTATTATGTATAACTACCTTCTTGAAATGATTAAAAACTATTTTAAAAAACGGTTTAGTTAGATATACTATTAACTCTAATCGATCCTTTTGGTTAAAGGAATTAGCAAATGAACATTAAGCCATGGAGAGGTTACAAAAGAGAAAGGGATAATAATAGGTAATCAATAGGGTTGTTGCAGAGGACATTCTCAATTCTGACAAATGAACTACCACTGATTTCTATAATTACCACAAGAGAGAGTTGACCTGTTTGTAATAATAAACACTCATCATGATGTATGTATCTCTATTGCATGAGTAGTTTGCTGTTTGTTGTACATGAGAGATTTCGTAAAAATGACTTATACATCAAGGACCCTTTATCATGATATACATTAGATTATACTCTTCTCTCTTAGCTACCCAATATAATGGTCGTCAACAAAATATTAAAAAGTTTGCTTACATTCAAAATAGGTTTGAAAGATGGTCCAATGGTCCAATGCCTGATGCCCCCTCCTCCGTGTGGAATGTAGCTATCGACATTGGAGATGAAAACAAACCTGAAAAATGGTAATCAAAGTATGATGGAGACTATGGACTTAAAAACTTATTTAACACAAAGTGATCTAACAATTTATTGTATATATATGGTTATAGAATAACATATATCGTGGATTCGAAATCTGAAAAAGTCACGTATGTTGCAAAATTTAGATATGTTAAATCATATATTTGTCTATTTGTAGATTGTTGAACATGGAAGGTGTGATAGTTAAAAGTAAATCATTGTTTGATAACAGTTTCAAAGAAAACGAGTAGCTACCTGCCGATGCAGTTTTTGTTTTTCCAATTACAGACAAATCAAAGATTTGGGATTGGAGAAGAAGAGATCTATTGAAACCGACATATTCGGTCCAAAACATCTCATTTTATAAATAATATGATTTAAACGAAATTAGTTAAATACATAAATCAAGCTTTTAGGTCTGATCACTGTTCCTATACGTCTGTGATCATAAAGCATGGAGTGAAAATCTTTAAATTTATACAAAAAAAAGAGTAATTGAATTCAATTAGTGAACTTTTAATTTTGTCGATAACCAATAAGAATGATGGAAAAGAGCAAACTAAAGCTACATATATATTTACATAAGTGGTTATTGAAAGAGTCGACTGTTGAAGTTTGTCGGAAAGACACTCCACCATAATAATATAATCTAAAATAAAAATTATAAATCTTATCACTAGTGGAAACTGTCGAGTGTGTGTAGTGTAGTTCCTTCTCTTTTTTTTTGTTTTCTTTCTAATAAAACAATATTATCTTTCTAAATTCTTACAAAATATTTTGGATTTTTCTTTTCTTTTTCTTCTTCTAACTTGTTGATCACATGAATTTTTGGGGTCTTCTATAGCTCATTTCAATGCAAAATGTTAACGAAGACTATGATATAATATGCTCGAGAGCAAAGTCTAGAAACGAATATATTTATAAACAATAAACCCAAAGTTTAGGTTTCATACTCAGTTCATATGTTACAATACACTTCCTAAATGTTGTCTACAATTCTATGTTCTTCATTTTGATCAGGCTATAGAGAGATTTGTTATCGAAACGAAAGCTGTGGGCGTCTTCTTTTCTGATTAAGTTCTTTTTTCCATCTTTTATTTTTGTCTGTTTCTACGAAAATAATAGCGTGCACTGTATTGTTTCTTTCAACTTTGTTTTTTTGACTAGTGTGGATGACGAGACATATATTGGTTCTTGCCCCCATTATATTTTTTTTTTTGTGTTTATTTTAAGGTTGTTTTTCTCTTTTATAATTAGTGATCTTGTATATAAACAGTAATATATGTTTTACAAGATTAAAAAAATTTGATGGATAACCTTGTTAGATGTAAACATTGGAAAAAAATATTGATATGGGTTTGTAGAATGACAATACTAATTTAGATAAATGAAAAATTGTTAGTTTAAAACATGATTTTATTGATAATTACTCTTAGAACTTTTTTAGTTTATACTATTTGTTGTAGATAGACAATAAAAATCATTTACGGGTTAAATAATATCGAAAACATCACAATAATATATCGCATAACTTTACTTGGATAAATACTGTTTTCATGTTTCAAAATATCAACAAACTTATATTTCTCCATTAAAATATAATATGTATTGCCTACATCTTCTCAAAAATACTCATGTATTGTCAGTGCATACATGCATGTATTGTCTATTCTTATTGCCAAATGTTATGATCAAACTATTTTTTTTTCGTGAAGTTGCTACCAAGAATTCCTCAATTTACACTTCTCCAAGATTTTAAAGCAATGGAAAATAGAAAATGTTATAAAAATGGTAATTTTGATTATTCATAAACTGTTGACTGTGTGAATTTGTGATTTTTTTGTTTTAATATTCCCATTGCTATGCAAAATTGAAGAGGGACCACGAAGAAAGTTGTGAGAGAATCTCTCAAAACCACAAAAGATAAATAGAAACAATGATTACATGCACAAGCACGAGTCCATAAAATTTCCTTATCCTATACCCATCTTTATACACACAAAAAAAAAAACATTCTTTTAGCTAGAGCTCTCTACAAAATAATAACCAGAACAAATACACATAAGCAAAAATAAGTTATAATGTAAAAGAAGAACTAGGGATTTCAAACCCAGTTGCCATGAATGAGTTTTTATATATCATCTGTAATTTTTTTTATTTCTGAGTTTGTATTTAATTTGGCAAAACTAAAGACAAGAACACTAAAGATAAAAAAAAATTAAAAAAATCAAAAGTTAAAAAGGAGATTAACGACCAATGAGAATAGATAAAAACAAATAGTATTTGGCGCGAAGAAAAAAAAGTGGTCGTGTCACGTGATGTTAATTAGCTTATTAAGACCAGAACACCAAACACACACAAAAAAAAATAAAAATAAAAATCTAAGTGTTTTCCAAATCTCTGGGTCCTACTTTCAGATGTGCTGACTTTTGTTTTAATTTTCTTGTCTTAAAATCTTTTTTTTTTTCTTTCTAAAATTAATTAAATTAAATTCAGTGTTTTTGGCTCACTCTATAAATGTCGACAGATCCATAACACTTCACCCTTAGACCGACCCTTCAATTACTTTTTTTTTTCTCCTATTGACTGACGATTGAGTTTTTGTTCCAATCTAACGGTCCATCTCACAATTTCAAAGGAGCGGCGTAGGGAGAGATGAAAGAAAGTAGTAGCCGGAAGCAAGGAGCGGCGTCACCGTGTGCGGCGTGCAAGCTTTTGCGGCGGCGGTGCGCTCAAGATTGTGTTTTCTCGCCGTATTTCCCGGCCGATGAGCCTCAGAAGTTTGCTAATGTTCATAGAGTGTTTGGTGCTAGCAACGTCAACAAGATGCTTCAGGTTTCTTCTTCTTAAGGAATAGTGTTAAAACTTGCTTAATCGTGTTTTGGGTTAGGTTAATTCGAATAATTCTTCTTGTTTCTTATGTTAGATGAGACATTACTATCATTTCCATAACTTTTTATTGACAACTACCACATGGTCCACCCCTTTTTATTTATTTATTATACATATGACTAAATTATTTGAGGGATTTTAAACACACAATAGTTGCAAATTCTAAGAATTTAAGAATATGTTTAGTGACATATACAATTTGTTAAGCTGATGTAATTTTCAACTACTTTTGTAAGCTGATGAAGTGTTTTAACCACTTTGTTAGATGATAGTATGATGTACATTTCTTAGCTAGATACTGTAGAATGGAATCTAACAAGAATGTTTTTAATACTCAACAGGAGCTACCGATCCACCAGCGTGGAGATGCGGTGAGCAGCATGGTTTACGAGGCTAATGCAAGAGTGAGAGATCCGGTCTACGGTTGCGTAGGAGCAATTTCATCCCTCCAGCAACAAATCGATGTGTTGCAAGCTCAGCTAGCTCTAGCTCAAGCCGAAGTGGTGCACCTACGAGTGCGTCACTCTACTAGTTTCCAGGGGCATGGATTGTGCCCGGATAGCCCTAGTAGCAGCGGCTCACCGTCTTCAAAGCAAGTGAGTCCACAGGACAACAAAGGCATGTTTAGCCATATGGACATAGTTGATGAAGCCAGTTTGGGAGAGTCTATGTGGTCTTGCTAGTCAAAAAAGCTACTCTACTATCTTTTTAGCTACTGCATTTTCCTAATCTTTTTATGGAAATTTCGGGATTATATATATATTTAAAAGTAGGCTGTAGGAAAATGAAAATGCTCTGTTTTGATTACAGAGTGAACTTATTAACATGATATATAGATACATATATAAAATACTAAAGTATATTTATATTATTAGATCTCTCTCTTTTTATATGAGTATTTGTAATTTTCTATTTCGGGGGTTATTTTGGGATTTGGTGTACGTGTAGGACTCTGGACCATGATCTTCGAGGGTTATTATGGTCGTTTCGAACCAAGGAGAGAACTTTGTTATTGACCCTAATGTAAATTTGTTATTTGTGAAATACATATATTTATCTATCTCTCTATATACAATGTTATACTTGCAATATAGTGTGTGTGAACATATTGATCCTTTAATACGTTACTAGCTACGTCTAGCTTAGCATTTAGCATTTAGCACTTAGCACTATCTTCCTTAATTACTTAGGTTAGGACGGCGAAAAGAATCAGCTAATCTCAACCGCACGTGTAATCCACGCACCCCGTCACCTTCTTGTAACCAGTATGGGCATGAACTTTATTACCCAATGTTACGGCCCATTTTGTCCTTTTAGAATCGCAGATGTACATGATCATACATACTCTTCACATTTCACGACCTTTGTTAAAATTTAGTTATGCTCTTTAACATAAGACCGTGCATTATATATTGTATCATGAAACTCTCTTTCTAAATGCGCAATCCAAATTTCGATAGTTTCGACAATGCAATGTTTTTCAATAGGTACAATGGAAAACATAAGAGATTAGAGAGAGAGTAGTAACAAAGCAGAAATCATAAATCAAACATCCTTAGCAATGAGATCGCCATTGAGGAACTCTCTGTAGGCAGCAACGGGCCAAATGAAACCGCGGAAGATGATCCGACTAGCCAAAGGAACATCGATGATGATCTCTTTCATCGCGGGTTTCTTCTCTCCACTAATAGCTATCAAGTAGGTTCTTCCAACCCACCCGATCCATCCCGCAATGTAAAGGAATAGAATCCCTGGTGTAATGAACTCTCCCCAATGCCTCTGGTCTCCGTTCACTATCAGATGCGGTAGACCATCTGACCCGCATAGCAATCCATAGTTCCCGTAGTTCTCGAACCTAACACATACATTTTCTTTAGCTATCAGTATATGCATCAAATCAATCCAACAGTTTCAAGAAACTCCTCACTTAACTAACCAAGAACTCATATCAACGAGTCAAGAACAGAGAAAAGCTCTGTTTTTAAGGCTAAAGGAGATAAAGAGAGATGGGAGACGACGAACCTGCGTTTGGTTTTCTCGATCTGAGCGTTAAGGGCAAGAGCAGGAGCACTCTCAGGAGCGTAAAGCTTAAGAGAAGACTGAAGCTTCTTGATCTGTTGCTTCTCCCTCTTAGCGAACTGTTTCGATTCCTTGCATGGAGTCAAACCGGAGATGTCGGCAACAGCTGGCATAGGAGCTGAGAGGAGGATGGAAGACAGAGCCACAGCCGCGGAGAACGCTTTCATGGACTGCGGTGTAGTCGAGGATTTGTCATCGGAGCAGACGAATCTTGCGGAGGATTTAGGTACGGATTGAGTCAGAGATTTGTTAGATCTCGGGTTCAGAACAAGATTCGTCGGGATCGTGAGCGACATCTCGCGGTGTTCTTCGGATTCGGATACTAACTAGTTAGGGTTTGGTCTGGAGATTGAGGGGGAAGTGTTGGAGAAGGGCTTATGAGGATGTGTGGGAAGCAGAGAGATGAGATTTGGATTCTTAGAAAGAGATTAGTGGAGGGAGAGGAAGATAAGAGAAGTGGTCTTGTGGTGATTATGTGGCGTGTTTTTATTGGTTTGTAAGTAACATGTCACTGGATAAGAGATTTTGCCGCGGATTTTTTTGTAACTTTGTCATTTTGATGTTGGAGATATATGACTAGGCTAATGTGGACTACACACGACTTATCTTTATTTTTTAATATTATACATATCATGTATAAATAAATAGATATATTTTAATTAATTATGTATGTATACATCTTACACAAAACCAATCAAAAATACATCTATCTTAACATTTTTGAAGTACATTTTGTACTAAAATCTATTTTGATTGGTTCAAAATGCATGAGAAAATAAATGTAGTTTTATACTTCTGATTTATAAGACCAACATTATCAATGGGATCTTAGAGGCTAAGATCCCTCGGTTTTTGCAAAGGAAAGATCTTATATAAGATATTTTCTTTGTAAAAACCGTGGGATCTTAGCCTCTAAGATCCCACCAATAATGATGCCCTAACACTGTGCAAAGTCTGCAAACTTGTAGCAATGATTGGACAGCTACATTATCAGATGGGCTAGTGATTTTGTTATTCATTTGTATTTGTGATTTTGTTATTAGCAATGAGTAAAATCTGTTCACGTTTGTAAAATGTTCAGAAAGTTGAAAACGGGGCTGAATTCAAGCTAGTACATATTGGGCCTTTAATATCTAAAAGGGTCAAAATCCAAAAAGCCTTGTACCAAGAGTTTCACGTATCCCACATCGGAAGACTGGGAGAGTTTGATACTGGAGACTTGAGTATAAATGGACTTCACCATTCCCATTTGTAAGATCACGCAGCCATGTAGTGAGCACAAAGCGAACTATTCTTTCGCCTTTTACTAAAGAATACCGTGTGCTCTCCACGCTAAGTGGCATACGCCTATTTTTGGAGGGTTCTGCCTTCGGGTAGACCCAAACAATTAACTAGTTTAAAATATGTTCAGTCTCTTTAAAATGAGAGATATTACCACTATACGGGTACCAACTAAGAATTTTGCTGATTTAGCTAGCTAATTCTTCGTGGTTCAGAAAGCTAACACTGGCCTATTAAGCTTTGATTCTTGGACAATCACCTCTGATATCACCATATATCCAAGATCCACTTATCCAAAGGGTCATTATTAACTACGAAATCAGCATAATCTTCTTCTTCTTCCAGAACTCGAAATCACATTATCACAACCATCTCATATCAGGTTAACCAATGAAAGTAAGTGTAACCACCGCTACTATGGAATGGATGGAAAATATGGTTCAACTATGTGATTGGTAAATACAGCAAAATAAGAAAATCCTTCTACCATTTCGTTGGAATCAGCATTAAAGCTTATACATTTTGCCAATGACTTAGCATAAACGCTTGAAATAATACAACAAATTATCTTTATAAGATATTTTTGGTTTCCTCTGTTTCTTGTGATCATAAAATTAATCTGCAAACAAATTCTTAGAAACCATAGTAGGCTTTCTTTATTATTTACATCAAATGAGATAGGAAACATACACAAATTTAAGAAGGGAACATCTCACAAGAAAACTAGAGACCAAATCAAGAGAGTACAACAGTTCATAATATTTTGAACAAAAGCAAGACGATCAGACGTTTTGAGAGTTGTCAGGCTTGCCGTGAGGTGACAACGGTGGAGAGGATGAAGCGGCGATTGCTCCTGGAGGTGGAGCAGGAGCTCCATACACCTGAGGATTAGTACGGATCTCACGACGGCCGCGTGATTTGCCGAGGAAGTAACAGCCGAATCCAAGAAGAAGACAGAAGAAAATTAAAGGCAGAGATATGACCACCACCAAACCCATCTATATCGATCTTGAGATCTAGTTTCAATCTTCTTTCTGGAATATTTTTTGTTTTGTTTTGTTCTGTTTCTTGAACTCTTGGTGTTGCTTTGATTCTACTTCATTTGAATGTATTTATATGAGTGGGATTTTGTGGAAGGATCTGATTCTGTCCGCAACGTTTATGTCTTGTAAAAGCTTTAAAGCTCTTAACGTTTAGATCTCTAACGGTCACTTTTTGTTTGTGGTCCATGTCATACGTTTTATTCTATAGTGTTTAATTGTTTACAAATGTCATGTGCTTGTCGCCTTAAGAATGGATTATAGAATCAAACTCGTGATCATTGATGCAAGATGAGATATGAGGAAGGTACTGCAAATTAAAGTTACCTAGGAATTAAAGTATAACTTGTAAATGATGCTACTTGGGGTGTGCAACATGTAAAAATCTAATTCATTGTAACACTAATTCGTTATCCTTAATCATTATATAGTTTCAACGTTACCAAAGGATCCATTATAGTATGTATTAACTCAAGCAACCAGCAAACTCAATCGGCCTGGTCCGATCCAACCCATAGCATAGCTAGTTGATTAGTCTCTTTCTTGAAATGGAAGAAGATAGATATTCATCATAACTAGCTAAATCCAAATAAATATTGTAAGTATGATTCGATATTGAACAGATTATTGGCAAAATGATCCAAACCCACTAAAACAGCATGAGTCTTCAAAGCACCAATTCCAAATTGCATTTTACTTTTCTCCCCATGAACTCTAACAAGCCACAGAAGGATACTTCCGAGAAACTAAAACATATAAAAAAAAAGTATCTTCAAGAGTTACTTCTCAGAGAAGACCAAGACCACCCCTAAGAGCAAGAACCAGATGAAGAACAGAGCCTCCCTCTATGGCATAGTCTTTCGCCGTTTTGTCATCGGCCAACTGTTTTCCAGCATAGATGAGCCTGCAAAAATCCAATATCATTTATAACCATCCAGCAAATACTAACAAGATCAAGTTATCAGTTTGCAGGCACAATCACATAAAGAAGCTGCAATTTTCACAAATACTTATGAGAACCAGTATTAATATAACAGCTTAGACTATTATCAGCTTGCAGGCAGAGAGTATAATCACATAGAACGAAACTGCAATTTCACAAGGGTACCAAGCAGATTTTAGGTCACGAAGACATAAACATCAACTTGACAAACCGCAAACATTGTGTTAAAGAATTAATTTTGACTAAACCAGGAACAGCTTCATACAAGCTGAGACAGCTATCACAACAAGAAAAGAACAAAGATAAGAGCTACAAAAGACTAGATATTGTTCAAGAGGCTTCCCCTAAACCCAAATTGGCAACTCAGTATAATATACCTTTGTTGAACAGGAGGGATGCCTTCTTTCTCCTCAACACGTTCCTTGATCCGATCAATAGTATCGGTAGGTTCGATATCAATCTCAATCTCTTTTCCAGTGAGGGTCTTCACCTTAATCATAGTCCCACCCCTGAGCCTCAAGACCAAGTGAAGAGTCGACTCTTTCTGGATATTGTAATCAGCAAGTGTTCGTCCATCTTCGAGTTGTTTACCAGCAAATATCAGCCTCTGTTGATCCGGTGGTATCCCCTCTTTGTCCTGTTTTCTCAATTACAATAAATAACCGCAATTAGAAGAAGAAGAAGACCAAATCTAAGAACTCGTAACTTGGGATCGCACAAGAATCTCAAAGCAGAAACACAAGATTAATCAAACAAAATCAATTCCAATAGTTCTAAAGGGAATCAAAATTTCAAAGTCCAAAGCGAAGAGTAAGTAGAAATCGAAGTAGGAGGGAAGAAGGAACCTGGATTTTGGCTTTGACATTGTCGATGGTGTCGCTGCTCTCGACCTCTAGGGTTATGGTTTTCCCGGTTAAGGTTTTGACGAAGATCTGCATTTTTTTTTGTTCCTTTTCTTTTTTTTTCTTTTTCCGATCTCAAGATTTTGGCGTCTTATATAAATAAATAAATTGGGATATAGATTTCAAGGATTTGGAATAAAACCTTTTTTTTTTAATAAATAAAATCTTATTGAGAATAGATTTTGTGATATATATGCGTTTGGACTACGCTATATTCTTCTTTTTTTTTTCCTATACATTAAATTAAAAATATTAAAATTGTTTTCCATTTTTGTTATATTATCTCTTTATGAATTTTTTTAAAATACACGAGATTAACCTAGACTGTTAAATAATTTCTTTTTATGTGGTTTTGAATATATGGTGATTTTGATTTTAATTTTAGGATTTTTAGCATTTACATTTTTCATTTCCGAAAAAGGAAAATTTGTATTAAACAAAAAAAAATTATGTCAAAGAGTAGATTTCCTATTGGTTCGAGTAACTCATGTGTATATGAAGACTAACCGTTGAACAGACGGGTTAGCGAACTATGTGTTTAGTTTACCACTTGGTTTTCAGTTGTTAGAAGCTTGCCTGGAAGTTTGTGATTCGGTATTGCTTGATGATGTAAACGGAATATCTTTTTCACAGAATGTTTGTATGTAATTTTCTTTTTAATTAATAAAACATAAAAAGTTTTTGTCTCCTATCCATAAAAAGAGTAGATTTCCTGGATGTTAATTTTATTTTTCTAAATACAATTAAAATTTTTAATAATGGGACGATGTACATTGAACATTTTAGTTTTATAACCAAAATTTTTATTGAAACAATATGCTTGTCATAATTTTGTTGGAAATATGAGCTTAGGGCAACATTATAGGGGGTATCTTAGCTCCTAAGATACCTCCTATAATGTTGGTCTTAGTGCGAGAGACCCTGACACCCTCTCGTGGCATGGTAAACTAGACGTGGTTTGAAGCAAGAAGCCAAGAACTATCAAATGGGCCAAAGGTAAAAGCAATAAGTTAGGTTCAACTTGTCACAGTTGGTGACCTGATATGTCAAGTTAGGATGAATCTTCAATGCACTTGATAAAATGTATATCTCTCTTGTCTGTAGCTGAAGTTTTGTAATTTATAGACTCAGAGACTCATTATCCCATCCATTCATGTAGAGTTATGAAGGAGCTTGTTTTGACCATAATTAAACACATCGTTCTAACCACTTTCTCCCCAACCACTGAAAAAACTATTTCCACCATCTTTATTCGAATGTGTTCCCTTGTAGAACCCATGTGTGTGTTTATTGGGGATGTTTTTTCAATCCGTCATATGCATTAATCAACTATATATTAATATATTTCCAAACATAAATGTTGATATTTGTTCATTTTGATAACCATATGATGGTTGTCTATGTAGTAGTCAAAGTCTTAATTTGGGTGAATTACATTGTGAACGTGATTGGGATGTCTCAAGTCTTTTACCAAAAAATCAGAGACAATTGAACAAGACGTTCACGTTCCACTTCCACATTGATACGGCGACGACGTCAGGAGGCAAATGGTAATTTATTTATGTAATGTAACACAAAGAAGGTCTTTCAATGGCCCAATGGATCAGATCATTCTAAACCCAAACACTCATTTTCTGAATTCTCTTAGTTAACATAAAAAAAACCCCATATTATGTCTATTTTGTTTATACGTAACTTATATAATGCATGTGTAAGAGGACTTTATAAATAGGTGGTTCTTATCCATAAATTTGTTGATTATTTTACTTATTTAGTAACGTGGGTTGCTCTTGTTTCCTCCAACTTGGTGACTGGTGAGTCTCTCAACGTTGTAGCATCACCCACTGGCTTTTACGGGTCAGTGTTCGTACGTACCCTTCAACCAATTCCATGAAATCAAAGCACTGATACGTAAACTGATTCACTATAACTATCAATTCCTCTATGTATGTTATATAGTACATATGAATAAAACCTTATTTCTAATACTAAGTTTCTAATATTTATAGATTATATATTTTTTGTGATTCCCAGAAGTCAGAACCAAACAAATAAAAAAATAAAAAATCTTACGTGCCGTTCATTTGCAGGTATTAAAAAAAATAACGACAAGATGACACTTTTCCACCAGAAAAAACGGGAAACCAAAACAAAAACTAAAAAGTTTCCGTATACAAAAAGAAAAGAATAATAATAATAATATCACCCAAAAAAAAGACAATACGTCAGCAAAAATCCGGTTTACTCATTCTTGGTAAAACATGAACCGAAACCGGTTCAAGCCCATTCGGAATCTCAACATTCCAAATCTTCGCCGGCTCCGTCACAACATCCACCACTACAATCTTCCCATCAACCGTAACGACACAGAGTTTCCCGGAAACCGCCGTAACATGCGTAGCTCCTTTAAGCATCTCCTCACCGCCTTCAACAACCACCACTTCTCTCCACTCTCTCGTCTCTTCATCGTACTTTCTCACTGTCCCTCTCTTCTCATCAACTGAATAAAGAATCTCCTCCTCCATCGCCGCCACCGGACCTCTCCATCCGACCAACATCTCCTCCGGCATAGCTTCCCAATCATCTTTTACGACGTCGTATATAGCTCCTTCTTTAACCGCGTCTCCTTTTACGTTTACCATTAAAAGCTTACTTCTATATCCAACGGCATCTATAGCTTCTCGACTAAACCGTAAATCTCTCATGTCTCTCAATTTCTCCCAATTAAACCGTTGGTTAGTACGGTTATATTCGGTTAGATCTAATTTCTCGGTAGATTTCGCGACGGTTGATGAGAACTGAGAGCTTATTCCACTTGCGATGTAGATAGCTCCGTCGCAAGCTCCAGTAGCGCACCACCGTCTTGGAGAGCCGATTTGGGGACCGGAGCTCCAAGTTGAGGAAATTGGATCGAAAATCAACGGGTGAGAGATCGCCGGAGAGAGCTGTTGGTTACTTCCGGCGATGAGAATGAGTTTTCCGGCGGCGGAGACGCATTGAATCGGTAGATTAAAGGAGATAAACGACGGATGACGGTAAAGAATCCGGTGAAGAGGCGGGTCAGGTGGAGGAGGAGGAAGCGGATCCCATTTCGAAGAAACCGGGTTGAAACACATAAACCGAACAGACGGATTAGCCCGACCCGGATCCGACGTTGAATCGACGAAAAGCGCGTAGAGAGACAGAAACGAAGGAAATTCCGGCGAATAAAGAAGACGGCGCCACCGTGTACATACGGCGGAAAGTAGCGACGGACGGCGGACGAGAGAAAGACAGATCTCCGTTATGTGATCGGGAAGTCCTTCGATTAGAGCAGATTCTTCATTACCGGTGACTGTTTTTCTTCGTTTCGCCGGCGGTGAGTCAACGACGGCGGTAGACATTGATCTCGGCAGTTTCAGTTTTGAATTTGTTTTTTTTTTTAATATTTATTTTTTCTTTCTTGGTTTTGGATTTATTAAAGAGATAAAGGAGGCGTGAACTCACTGTAATGAATGAGAGGGAAAAGTAGTAATGCGTAGAGACAGAGGCCATATATCAAAATCGTAAAGGCCAAAGTTGGAAAGTGTTCACATCTCTATCATAAATACGTAAAGCTTACTGATAATATAAAACTTTATATTTATAGCATCCATATATGATTATTATAATCAAGTGGGTATTCATTAAATAATTTAATTTGTTCAATAGTATTATTATAGTGTTACCACTTTAAAACTTAGATCATCCTCAATGTATAAGCTTTAAAAATAAATCTTATGATTTCTTTAATAATTTAATTGAAAAAAGTGAATCTTATAATTCTTTTAGTACTTTATATAAAGTACCCTATTTTATATATAGGGTTGAATTATGTATTAAATTTTAATTAAAATTAGTTAAGGATCATGTTAAGATTCAGCATTGAGTATGGTCTTATAAGTAATATATTAGTTGTAATTTTACTATATAATATTCAACATCATGCCAAATGTGAATTTAGGTATGCATGCTCATGATGGCATATCTTTTTATAGTTTATCTATATTTGAAAATTTTAAAAAATTATATATATATTGTATTAAAAATTGAATTTAACCAAAAAAATTGTACAGTAAATGCATCAATTTGTTGTAAAAATAAAAAATAAATAACAAAGAAGCTAGTTTAAAGAGATAAAAGTGGTTTTGTTTATAGTGTTGGTCGAATAAAAAACTACAAATTTATGTCGTTGTTGTAGTGATGAGATATGATCTCTCAAATCTTTGATTAAGCTTATACGATTTGGATATTTTTCAATGAATTTCAGTTTGATCAATAATAAATAACGAAAATGGAATAAATTGCGAATATAGTTTTATGTAGAAGATTATACCATGACAATAAAAAAACTATAATACGCAACACATTATTTTCATTTTCTTCATTGTGAATTTGTGATACAATACAATTCTAAATGATATTTTTTTAATATGATTATATTATGTCCTAACTACTTTGTTGTATCTCATTTTTTCTCGTCTCCTCTAATAATCCCCACATATCAAATAAGTCCAAAATTTTCAACTTTTAGTGATATATTTATATCTTTGTTTACTTTTCCATACTCAATAAGAAATATTATGTTAGAATTTCATTCTCAGAACATGTTCCTTAAAAAAATTGTTTTGTTTATCCAAACTTTTCGTATTTCACGAGTGAGCACAAAATTCAAAGAGGCAATACATGAATATAACCACATGGCGGTGAACTAGTAGTTTTCGTTTGGTGGAACATGAATCCTATTAATCTATGTCATGGATCAAAGAGGTTTTTAATTTGGGATTTCAGCTACTTACCATATATAAATTTTTCTAAATTATTAAATTAATTTATCTACTCTGTTTTAAGATATAAATATAATTACGATTATATGAATAAATTGCAAATTTTCTTATTTTCATATTTTTGGCTAGTGTGTATTAAAAGATCCATACTATTGTATAATGTGTACGTATAGTATATAGTATTAGATAAATTAGATAAATTTGTGATTGATTATTGATAATTATGATAAGGTCCAAAATCTCCCTTTTATGAGAAACTTCTTTTATTCTTTTCTCTTTCTTTTTAATTTTTGGAAGATAAAAACAAAACAAAAAAAACAAAAAGCGACAGAGACATATGTTTGGTTCTGTATGGTACTTTAGTGTGTGATCCAGATTCAGCCTTCTTTTCCCCAATCTTCTCAATAATACGAATATGCTTTGGATTTTTATGTATATACATCCACTCGACGTCGTTTCTTTCCCCTGACCGATAAAATTATTTTGTTATGTGATGCTCTGATTATTGATTTATTCGATATGTTTGAAATATATATGTAAGTCTTTTTCTTATATAAGTCTTGTACTTAACATAAATTAATATAAAAAGATTATAGAAAACTATAATAATTTATCCAATATCTAGCAATTTATGTACTTGTGATTTTATATCAAACACTTTAAACTGGTTACTGAAACTGCCATGTGCTTTCTTATGCATATCATTTTTACACAACTGAATTTTCCAAATTTTGGTTCAGTTTGGCTATTTCGATTTGGTTCGAGTTGTACATGTTTTTTTAGTTATATATGTATCATTTAATCTATCATTTTATGGGGATACATTGATAAAATGGATACGATAATTTCTTTAAGAAAGTGAATTTAATTGGTTTATGTAATAATTCATAATTGTAAAAAGGATTTGTGGTGGCGGTCACCGAGCACGTGAATATACACGTGGTTTGCATGAATATTCCGGCGAGAGAACCTTTCGATAATAAAATGTGATTTCTTTTTGGTGAAGAATTTAGTTTCGTGCTTATATATAAATAAATTTCTGTGCAATTGTCTCTTATAGTTAGAGGCTAGCTTTTTGGTAAGACTTGCAAAAAAAGAATGTAAACCAACAATTAATTTTGTGCTTATCTATTCACAAAAAAACAAAATTTCTTCCTATAGAATAATACAAAATGAATTTTTTCACACTGAATTAGTTAACTCATGTTTTAGTGTGACTTGTTATTATATTGATGTATATCCTAATACTTGTAGATATTCAGATGAGATAACAAATCAAAGATTGATCATAAATGAAAGAAAGTAAAATAATTAAAATATAAAGAATTTGATTGTATATGACTTTTCAGAACGTGATATTGATCACTCGTCAAAACATAAGTATATTGGAGTATGATACATATAGGTGGAATGCGTCATAATTAGACGAATGATATTGACTATACTTCTAAGTTTGTCCCAAAAAAAAAATCTTGATTTGATTTGATTATGTGTGATATATATAGAAAGAAAACTCACGTACATACACATACACATGTAGTTAATAAACATTTATAATTTATCCTCTATATATATGAGAGAGGGCTCTAATAAGGAACCAACTTGGGTTCATTAAGCTTTGTGAAAACGTTTCGGATTTTGTTTCCGATATTCACAAGCTTTGTCTTCACATCGATCCCCCACTATGCTTAGATCGTCTATCCGGTCTTGTGTCTTATTTCATATTTGATTCCTCTTTGTTCGTTCCGGAATTAGGTTTCGAGGATCTTTACATGTCGTGTTAGCCAAAAAATGAGTAGACTTAGTATAGGTGGATCTGTAAGAAGTTGACTGAACTATGGTCATAATTGGTATGTGTGTCTGTGTGTTTCGCATCATATCAATACTTATTGTTAGTTCGATCGATAATTAATGTCTAATAATTTTTGTATTTTGGTAAATCGCATAAACTAATGTTTTGATTATTATGCCAAAACAGTTTGTCCTCTCATTTTGCGATTTTGCTTTTCTGTGATGGAGAGTTAAAGCTGATAAGTAGTGCTTTCATAATATTTTAGCTAACGAACTTATTGTCTGGCTATCACTTATTTTATTAATAATAATCGTTATCAAGTTATGTCATATGTGATATCTAATAGTCAAAATAATATATATACATAGCAAGAATTCTTCATATTATATAATCAACAGAATGATAATTTCATAAATATGTAACGCGTAATTAGGTTTATTTTGCGGTCCTCCCATTGACATTAGAATGTTCAAGCTGCCCAAATCTTTTTGACCACTTGTATTTTGATAAATTATAAATGAAAATCATTGTAATAATTTGGCTGATTCTGATCAACCCATATGTATTATGTAAGTCGATCAGTACTATAGGGTTTGACATGCAGAAAAAATGATATAGGTATAGTATAAGTTATTTATGTATTTGTGTGGACTACGAATCTACAAAGCGTATATGGAAGACAGCAAATACATGCAGTAATGTATTAGGGATGTCGTCTCAATTATTTTATTTTTCTGGTGAAGTTTGTAAGCATTAAATGTAGAAAGCTGCTCCATATATCCATGGGACAGCACGTATTTATTAAAATAAAGAAAGATTATAATATAGTTGAATAAAAAATGTGAGTATATATATACTACAGTATTGATTAAATAAAGTTTGGTGTCAGTGACAAAGACAAAAGAGTGTCGTCGTCTCTTCTCATTTATGATCATCATCCAATCTAGTGGCTCTCAGTTGAAATGCTTCTCTGTCGCCGTCTCTTCTCTTCTTTGCTCTTAATTAATTTTTTTTTCTTTCAGAAAATAATAATAATTTGATTTTCTTTTTGTATTTTTTAGGTAGATATTTGTTTCTTTTCTTTCTCTTTAAGACAAAACTTTTAAATCAAAAATGAATCCAAAAAAATACTATTACATGTACATAATAATTAATAAGTATTGTTATTAGTTTTCCAAAGATGACGTGAAATATATAATTGATATATATGGATCCCCTAACAATACATATGACTTTATAAATGGTTGGATTTACATATGACTTATGCATATATCATATCTTTAATAGAACTCAAAGTCTACGTACATAAAACCAAAAAAATAAATATGAAACAAGGTCTGCGTACTATGTACGTGTTGACTATAATGGAAAGGTCTAAACCGTGTCTAAAGTATTCGAGTATATTTATTTCATAAAGTATTTGGGAATTTGATCTTACAAAACAAAAAGTATTTGGGAATTTGATCTTACAAAACAAAAAGTATTTGGGAATTTGAGTATATACTTAAGCTACGTTTATATGTTCTTTTATGCTTTCAATCGAGTTTTGATGTTGGAATTATATACAAGTCGATAGTTGTTGCAATAGCTAAATTTTTTAACGTGGATATAACCAATTAACCATGTATCAAGAACAAACAAAAAGCATGTCAGTAACCATGCATCTTGATAAATCATCAAAGCTTTATGTTTTTGTATCAATACTTTTTAACAAACCGTCATATATAATTACGAATAAATGTTACGTATTGATGATATATATAGCATACTAAAACCAATTGTTACGTATTGCGCAGTGTAAGTCGTGTACTCGTGTTTGTATTCAAAGGGAGTGTGTGGAGAGGAGAGATAGGATGGATCTATACCTTCGTGCATGTGCGCCATGTATAGTGTGATCTGACGTCCATATCGAATCGTGAAAACGAAGAAAATCTTTGGCTGACTGGTGTAGTCGTAGTTTAGTTAAGAGTCTCAGTCCAAATAAGGTTTTTGTCAAATACTAAACAAAATTCACCCGAGTATCAATAAAATGTTATTAACCAAAATCTACAATATTTAGAGTCTTAATTAGGATGACATAGAATTATATAACTAGCGTGTTATTCTTCTCCTCTTAATTCATCTATAAGTTGTAAAAATCAAAATTTCAAAAGTCAGGGTAAGGAACTTTGTTCTATTTTTGTTGAACTAGTCAACTCATAAACTACTTACTTACACATATTAATACCTCTAACAGTGTATACATACATATGTACTACACTTGAATTTTCGTGACTTGAGCTTTAATGTTGGTAGCTAAACGATTGTTTTTACTATATATGTATGACCCATTTTATTCGCTCTCCATGCCTTGTTTCATAACCATATATTAATATTGGAGGTGATATAGATAGAGTATATCTTGTTCTTGGGAAACTTGCCTTTGACTGGATATACTATACATTAAAATATGCAATCACGTGTTTGGTCAAAATCTTGAAATGAGGATCTGTGAGCACAAGCTTCGCTGGTAAGAAACTGGATGTTTCGATTTGATTGATTAAAAGGAATGATGACAGAAGCGATGACGTAAAGAGCAAAAAGGTAGTTTTGTCGTGTGGCGAGCTATTAATTTAATCGAGAAGGTAGCTAGGGGATTGACTAGTGGGATCCGGTATGGGTCGCAGATTTTGTTCGGTCCCGACAATGTTTTAATTATATAAAACCTAATATACTATCTATACTTTATATATATTTTCTCTAATAAAAGAAAAAAAAAACTATATACTATAAGTAAAATAATTGTTTTTGAATCTCTCAAAGGCAATGTTGTTCAACTAATCTAAATGCTAAATCGTGCATGTATCAGTTGTAGAAATAATTAACGTCGCGACTTAAAATTTGAATGCAAACGTATTATCTCATCAGTATGTTACTATAGCTATAAACTTTAGCTAAAAATATAAATTGAAGTGCATATTACATAAAAAAGTACACATATTTCAGGAAAACTAAAGTTGATATGCCATAAAGATATACTTTACCAATCCTCATATGGCATGGCAGCAAGACTCGATAACAAGGGGGTTCGGATTCCATATACTGATGCATGGATGAAGTCATATATGAAGGCCAAGTGATACATTAACCAAGTACAGTTTCCATGGTTTCTAATTGAATATTGCAAACCATATATCATGAATACAATTTTTAAATGTATAGGTAAGTTAAAGTGTCTCGTCACGCTTTAACCGAAAGTTTTCGTAGGTCTTTGTTTGGACATATCGAACGAATCCATGATCCCCCTCCACTCCTGGCTCCAGCTGATCCCTTTGATGACCTCACTCACTCATCTTCTTCCCTATTCTAGAAAACAATGTATTTAGTATACATACAAATACAATACCCCAATTAATACCTTTATATTCACGCGTACTCGTTGCTATGTAGCTTTTTTAAGACATAAATATTTGCGGTCTCCAACTTGCAATATCATGCCAAACCAAACCAATCGTACCTTTTATTCCACTTTATTTGTTTATCAATCTTTTTATTCATATGGTCGGAAACATCGTATAATTTATTAGGTCATCAGTTCATTTATATCAAGTATATATACTCTATATTTACAGCCAGTAAACAGGTTAAAACCAGAGTAAATGTTGAAGGAAAATTATATAGTATTATACTAACAGTCATATAGATATAGTGGTTTAGAGATCAATATATTCATTTATACATACGTGAATCCATGGGAAATGAATCCATATATTAAGAGGCTCGATACATTATAAGAGGCTCGATAAAAAAGCTGATAAAATTTATTGTATTCATATGATAAAAAAAAGCTGTATATTTTTTCTTTGGTAACCAAACTAAAATCTTGTGATAAATTAAGCCAACGCCGAGCATCATATTAAAAAGCCCATTTAGATGATTTTAGCCCGTTTAAGGCCCAGTATGTTCTGCTCTTCACCACTTTGCTAACGAGCCGTCGTTGTCGAGTTACGGTAGCGACGCCGACGACGGAAGGGTAAAACACACCGCCGTTGATCCTGCCACTGATTCAATGGAAAGTGAAGCGATTCAAGAGGAGCTCCAGAATTTAGACGTTGAGTTAAAGGATGTTCAAGGTTAAAACCTTTCTTCGTTTTCACTCGTTCCTGTTTTTGTTCTTCGAATTTGTGTTTCGGTTTCTCAGGTTGCTTCTGGTATATACACATGACCTAGAAAAGCATTCAAATTCTCCATTTTTGTCTGCTTTATATAATATATATAGAGGGTTCAGGTTAATTTCCGACTTCATAGCCTTAAGAACTTGGATTATTTGTCTCTGATGCTTGATGATGTTAGGATAAGGAATGATTTAAGTGAAAGTTTTAGTTTTGAATTCGTGTTGTAATTTTTGGTTGAAGTTGCTTTGCAGGTCAAATAAGTGCTTTGATTGAGCATCAAGATAAATTATACGAGAGGAAGTCTGAGTTAAAGACATTGTTAAAAGCATTAGCAGCATCAGCAAGCCCTGTTGTATCATCTGGTGGATCCAGTGCTATAGAGAATTGGTCTGAGGCATTTGAGTGGGATTCTCGTGCTGACGATGTCAGGTTTAACACCTTCGGTATATCCACATATAGGGCCAACCAGAAGGAAGTAAGTGACTTTCTTCTTTTTCTGATTGGAAATGCGATCTGCTTCATATGTCAATTCTTGTGTCCACGTTTTTTTGTATTTTATTATGATGTTCAGTGTGTTGTTCCCTTGGATGACGTGACAGATTATTAACGCTATAATGTCGGGAAGAGATGTTCTGGTGATCATGGCAGCAGGTGGCGGGAAGAGTCTTTGCTATCAACTCCCCGCTATACTTCGTGGTGGTACAACTCTTGTTGTCAGTCCTTTACTTTCACTGATTCAGGATCAGGTTAGTACTGAACTTAGGAAAAATGTTTTGTAGGTCCACCGCAGGAAAGAGCTAAATTTTCATAAATATTAACTTAACTCTAGATCTTTAGATGTTCTTTGGTTATGTGTGTTAAGGCCAATTATTGTTTATGATTATTCAGGTTATGGGGTTGGCTGCTTTAGGAATTTCAGCCTACATGCTGACCTCTACTTCTGGCAAGGAAAATGAGAAATTTGTGTACAAGGCACTTGAAAAGGGTGAAGATGACCTCAAGATACTTTATGTAACACCAGAAAAGGTATCAAAGAGCAAAAGGTTCATGTCGAAGCTTGAAAAGTGTCACAATGCTGGTCGCCTCTCTCTTATATCAATTGATGTAAGTATCTCCTGGTTATAGTTTCTTATTCAGAAAATTTGCCATGCCACTATCTTCTCACTTTCTGGCTTTCAGTTATGTGAATATACTGCACTGTTAATAAAAGACTACGTTCTGGATGTGCAATTTACTATCTTTGGTTCCTTTGCAGGAGGCTCATTGTTGTAGTCAGTGGGGCCATGATTTTCGCCCTGATTACAAGAATTTAAGCATTCTAAAAACCCAGTTTCCCAAAGTTCCCATGGTGGCTTTAACTGTATGTTCTTGTTTCATCTATTCCATGCTTTATTCGTCCAGTTTTGGGTCTATAGGGGGTATACGGCTGTATCTTAAATCAGTCAACAGTAGGGAGCTTGCTCCTGTGCTCATCAGAAAATGACCAGTAATCATCTATATGTCTCTATTGCAGGCAACTGCTACACAGAAGATCCAAAATGATCTGATAGAAATGCTGCATATTCCTAAATGCGTCAAATTTGTTAGCAGTGTTAACAGACCAAATCTCTTTTACTCGGTACTTATAGTAATGAATTTCAATAAATTATATTTCTCATGCTGTAGATAGTTTGTTAGTGTGGACATGAGCAGTGAATCATCGTGCAGGTGCGAGAAAAATCGGCAGTTGGTAAAGTGGTGGTTGATGAAATTGCAGATTTCATACGGGACTCATACTCTAATAATGAATCTGGAATAGTCTATTGCTTCTCACGGAAGGAGTGTGAACAGGTTTGTAACAAAATTCACACATCACCATATGTACTGAACTTACCATTCTATTCTTCTTTTGCACTTTTCATTTCTGAATTCTGATCATTTAAATTGTTCTATGTTGAACCTTGGATCGGGGAAGAAAAGCTTACATATGTTTTTTCTTCCACGCTATGGTGATAGATTGCAGGTGATTTACGAGAGAGAGGGATCTCTGCTGATTATTACCACGCAGACATGGATGTAAATGTGCGCGAAAAAGTTCATATGCGGTAAGCTAATATTTCTTGAAATGTGTGGTGCCTGGTGCTTACCTTGAACCTGAGATTCAAAGTCCAGCTCTGATGCATTTCGACTGTGCTCTTGATGATCAAGTTATTGATGTGCAATTTGCACCATTGCCTGACTATTTTGTTGTGTCATGTTCACAGATGGAGCAAGAACAAGTTGCAGGTCATTGTTGGAACAGTACGTATATTCTCTGTTATCATTCTATAATTTACTGGTACAGTGATCTACATCCATCAACTCTCGTTACTATTTGTTGTTTTGCAGGTTGCCTTTGGCATGGGAATCAACAAGCCTGATGGTTAGTAGTGCTAACTTTTGTTCCAGTTTTCTGTAGTGCAGATTTCTTCCTCTTGCAAGTTATTACCTGCTGATTCTTAAATTCATTCTATTTCTAAAAACCACCATCCCTTGCATTTTAGATATCACCATTCTTACTATCTTCTCCAACTGATACATGGGGCATTGTTGTAGTCAGGTTTGTCATCCACCACAGTTTGAGCAAATCGATGGAGACTTACTATCAGGTTTCAGTCTTTTGTCCACTAAAACTCGACATAGTTATAATGTTGTCTCTTATCACCTAAGCATCATAATGTAGGAGAGTGGCCGTGCCGGTCGTGATGGCCTCCCATCTGAGTGCATCCTCTTTTTTCGCTCGGCTGATGTTCCCAGGCAGGTGAGTTCCAAATTTACGCTACCCTGTTTATCTGTGCTGTATATATCTATATATTTCTGAAATTTCATTGATGCTTTTCTTTCCCCCAACAGAGTTCCATGGTCTTCTACGAGTATTCTGGTCTACGGAATCTCTATGATATAGTTAGATATTGTCAGGTACGCTGTTTTCTTTCCTCTTCCCTGAAGAGTGTATCATCTTTATTACATATAATACTAAATATCGGAGCAAACTGTGGCAGTCACTTTGTATTGGTTAAAAGCACCAACTTTGAAGAGAGTTGTGTACTTATCTCAGCCTGCGTTAGAGTGACCAAATTGCTTTTTTTTTTTTTTTTTTTTTTTTCACTCTTTTATGTTATCTAGCCTTAAAATTATGGTCTTGAAATATTCTAAACTGTACGCTGCCATAATTTCTGAGATTCCTTGTTGCAGTCTAAAACCAAATGTCGTCGAAGTGCTTTTTTCCGTCATTTTGGGGAGCCATCACAAGATTGCAATGGTATTCTTTTTTACAGTTGTCTAGATTTTCTACTAGGTCCACTAATTCTAGATTTTCTGATCCTTATTCTACATTTGGTAAGGAATGTGTGACAACTGTGCCTTGTCAAGTGAGGTCAAGGAAGTTGACATATCGGGTATGTCCCTACTTTCATTTGCAATTTCTCAACAACTATGGGCCGTATGTCGGTCGATAATGTCATAATGGTTTTTGGTATCATGAATTCCTTGCAGACCTAGCTAAGCTCGTGGTTTCTATGGTGCAAGAAATGCAAGCCAAGGACCAAAGAGTGACAATGTTACAGCTGGGTGACAAACTCAGAAATAAGCACAAAGATCTAAGTTAGTCACATTTTTTTCATTTATTAGTTTAAACTGCACTAAGTTTTTGGTGTTATTGTTGATTTTAACCTCTGTGGTAAACCTAGGTGCTGAGTTTAAGAGAGATGAGATAGAACATCTTGTGATAAAACTGGTCGTTGACTCGGTGCTGGTAAGATCATTGTCTATGTTTATTATTCTCTGTCAGATTGTAATACCTAATTTAATTCCTATTAGCAATGCCTTGAAGAGTTTTTTTGGTTTTTGTGCAGAAAGAAGAATTCCAGCACACGCCATACTCGACAAATGCTTATGTAACAATGGGACCGTTGGCCAACCAACTGTTGCAAGGTAAGGAGTAAGGAATAGTCTTCTTTTCATGCTCAAATGAACACGATAGGCTTCAGGATGTAGAAATGCCTGTTTTCCCGTTTAAGTGTTTGCCACTCAGGTAGTTGAATCAATAGAAGTCATAGAAGTAGAAAATAATATTAGAAGCATCATGTAGTTTTAGTGAGTATAGATTGAACTTGACATTTTACGCATCTCATTTCCTTTTGAAATTTTGTGGCGAGCTTGGGATACTCTCTAGATGTTGGAATTTTCATAACAGAAACCTGTCCATATTTTGTGGAACAGGAAGAAAGACGATTAAAATGGAAACCTCAAGCAAACAAATCAAGAAATCGAAAAGAAGTATTTCATTTTCCGGGTTAGAACTTAAGCTTGACGAGCTACGTAAGGAGATATCCGCCGCTGATGGAAAAATACTCCCTCACACGGTCCTCTCAACCCAGCAGATTGGCTTGATAAGTTCCCAAAAACCAGATTCATTACAAGAGGCGAGTTACCAAATTTTCGTTTTATTCGTTTTATCTTATGTCTAATAGCTTCCCTTTAAAAAGCTTCATTGGTTTACTTTGCAGTTGGAGAAAATTATAGGAAAACTGAAAACAGAAAAGTATGGAGACAGGATTCTTGAGGAAGTGAAAATACACGATGCAGACAATGAGCAACTTGTCGAAGACCCAGCAAAGGAAGAGACATGTACAAGCAGATCAAGAAAGAGAGCTAAGACAGAGAATGATGTTGTTTTGTTGGATGAAGACGACGCTTGATGAAGAAAATATCTTCTTATCCAATCATCGTAGCTGTTAGGAGAATTTTAGTTCTTCTCTGTTAAAGGTTCCAAATTCACATTTATTCTTATGTAAGAAACTAACGAATTTAATATCATTAAAAATAATTACTAACATACTCTGAATGAGCATCATCACATGTTGAGACATTTTTTAATTTCTTTTCCATCAAGAAACCAAATTGCAATAAAACAAACATTGAAACCTCAATGACATCAAGTTCCAAACTTAGACAAAAAAACAAAACACCAATTAGATCCACTCTTAGCTGCCTACAGAGTAAAGGCTACAACAATTCAAGTCATCATACAACATCATCTTATGAAATCCAGCAGAGCCTCCATGTTTGCACACTTTTGCTTCAATTCCTTAAACTCTTCCTCAATTTCTTCCAGCCGAGACTTACCAACCTCTTTCAGTTTCTTCTCCAGCCAATCCAACTTAAACCCTGCTTTTGTAACACAAATTAGTGTAGAATATGCGTTGGCCAGATCATTATTGGAGAGTTTCTCAGGGGATTGGCACATAATCTCAGTCAAGCTTAGTAGGCTATTCAAGTATGTTGTCCTCAGAAGTGGGTTCTCCAGATCGAGTTTTGATGCAATGTCTGGATTCTTTTTAAAGAGATTGTTCACAGATTCTACCTACAAGTGAAATGTATCAGATAGCAGCTTCTATCTGAAACATATCAGTTTCTTGTGAAACATATTAGATACAAGAAACTGAACTATATTTAAAAGTACCTGTGAAGGAAGAACTTGAAACCCATTGACATCAATGCTTTCATTAACTAATAAAGTTTCCTCTAACACATCTGATCTGCCAATAACTTGAAGAACACCAACCTCAGCAACAACTTTGACTTCTCCATTCACAAGAAACCCATCATTTATGTTAATAAGTTTTGTAAGGGGAAGCATTGCTGGGAAACCAATGGTGGGCCTCTTCTGATCAAACCATTCTTGCCCTTCTGTAAAATCACGAAACACATGCACTACTTTAGTCAAAGACGAGTATCGGACAACACATACATAGAATCTCACAACAACACTGACAAGTAGAACCATAAACCAAGAACTTTTTTCTGTCAGCCTTTAGAAAAATCATGTAGCAAATGTATAAAGAATCACCACAAACCCATAATTTTTGTCAAGAAATTTGGTAAGGGATATCATTTGTGAGAAACCCCAGCTTATAGTCTCGTTATCAAACATGCGTTGTCTTTCTTCTGTAATGTCACGAGACATAGCAACTACATTAGTCAAAACACAAGCATTTGCACAACACATAACTAGAATCATGCAGGAACATATATGAAAGTGCCATGAGTTTATATGACAAGTAGAACATATAATTTGAACTTTCGTAAGCCTTTAAGAAAAACAATTCAGCAAATGTAGAAAGATTCACCGCTATGTTGCGAGAGTTTCTCTCCGAAATTTGATCAACAACAGTTAGGCGATATTTTGTGTGTCTTTTCCAACCAATAGGCAAAGATTCAGAATCAGCAACAAAGAGAAAGAGAGAGAAACATTTATTAATACTATCCCCAGTACCCTTGGGATATGCCACAAGACGCCTGCAAGCAAACAACCAAAAACAAATAAAGCAAAGTACAATGTTACCGTAAACCTAAATTTAACGTAAACATTAAGAGAATAAGACCATTTGGAGTCACCAACTACGAACTGGTCAGAACAGAGTCTCTTAGATGATTGCAAAGAGGATAAATTCTTAATCGTCCATGTTATCTTCTTCTCATATTGCTTTTCCATTGATCTTGATGATTGCAAAGAGGATAAATTCTTAATCGTCCATGTTTGCTCAATCCATGTTCTAAGTTTGGCATCGGTATAGTGTTGAATGAAACGACTAATAACAGGAACAAATGCGATAAGCCTCGGCTCTTTCTGATTTGTAGCATCTCGTAGTGAAGCTTTGTAAAACCTTCCAACCCAAATCGAAATATGTCCAGTAGTCTCTGCATAAGGATCATCACTATCACTAATCATCTTCAAATCCATCATCAAACATAAATTGATTTCACACTTCAGACTTAAAGACTCTTTTTTTTCTTTCTTTTTTTTTCCATCAAGAAGCAAACGTGCAATAACAGAAATGAAGGGAAACCTCAGTGACAACTTAAGCCTCTTGATCGTCTTCTCCACGAGTCAGAGGACACTGTTCTCAAAACTAAAACGAAAAACAAACAGACCAAAACACCAATTAGATCAAAACTCGTAATGATTCAGGTCATTATCATCGTCCGAACTCCAGCAGATCTTTTCCTTCAACTTCTTCAAGTCCTTCAACTCTTTCTCAAATTCTTGCAGCCGAGTCTTACCAGCCTCAGTAAGTTTCTTCTCCAACCAATCCAACTTAAACCCAGATTTTTTCAAATAAGATAGAGTAGAATATGCTTTGGCCAGATCATCACCGGAGAGTTTCTCAGGAGATTGGCACATAATCTCAGTCAAGCTTAGTAGGACAGTCAAGTATGTTGTTCTCAGAAGTGGGTTCTTGGAAGTAAATTTTGAAGCAATGTTTGGGTGCTCTTTAAACAGACTGTTCACAGATTCTACCTGCAAGTGAAACATGGACTTTCCTTATATAAAGTAAAAACATATCAGATAGCATCGTTTGGAGATGTGAAAACCATTACCTGTGAAGGAAGAACTTGAAACCCATTGACATCCATGCTTTCCATTACTAATGAAGTTTCCACTAACACATCTGACTTGCCAACAACTTCAAGAACACCAAACTCAGCGAAAATCATTACCTCTCCATTTACCAAAAACCCATCATTTATGTCAACAAGTTTGGTAAGGGGAAGCAATTCTGAGAAACCCCAGCTGGAGGACTTCTGATCAAACCAGTTCTGATGTTCTGTGAAGTCAAGAAACATAGATTGTATGTCAAAACAAGAACTGTACAACACATTAAAATAGGAATCTCGCAGAAACATAATTCCGACGAGTCCATGACAAATAGAACATAAAACATGACCTTTTGCCTGTCTGAAGACAAACAATCTACGGGGTGGTTTCTCCGACGTTTGATTAACAACAATCACGCGAAATTTTACGTGTCTTTTCCAACCAACAGGCAAAGATTCATAATCAACAACATTGAGAAACAGTGAAAAACTTTTATTTTTATGATCTCCGCATCCCTTTGGATAGGCCTGAAGACGCCTGCAAGCAAAAAAAAAGCCAAAACAAAAACCAATAAACCAAAGGATAATAGCACGTAAACCTAAAATAAATGAAAACATTAGAGACACGTTTTCTTTACCACTTGGAGTCACCAACAACGAAATGGTCAGAATAAACTATCTCAGATTGCAAAGTGGAGAAATTCTTAATCGTCCATGTCTTCTTCTTTTCATATAGCTTTTCCATTGATCTTGATGATGACTCCTCTAAACCAAACTACCAGAACATACATCGATAAGTTAGTTTCTAGAACCCAAGAGGCACACAACAAATTTTGTTAGCTCAAAAACCAACTATTTAGACATAGGATAGAACCAATAATGAGAGAGAGAGAGAGAGTAAGATTACACTTATGAATGGAAGCTTTTAAAAGTTCAAACAACATGCACAAACACAGACAATATTTTTTATAAGTAACCCACCAGTCGAGAAAACGCAGAGTCACTTGACTTTGAAAAAAAGCAACTAAAACTAGAGGAATATGAATCGCTTTTGGCTCCTCATCATAGCTAATACATGGGCTGATAGAACTAGTTATATTGATGCGGCGATATACATTAATGATTAAGAACATTTACTGTACCTTTCCCTAGAACATTTTTAAACAATACCACCGCTTATTAAATGTAGTGAAAAATGTCAAGTAATGTGACTTCTAAATTTCGTTGTGTATCCTCCTTATAACACATTTGACAAAATAATGATCTACCTCCTAAATCACAATAAATTATAATGTTTGGTTATTCTATTAGACGATATGTGTACTTTCTATTGAGCAAATGTTTCAGCTTCTTTATTGCTTTTGTTCGTTTCTCATTTGCTTGGTAATCCTATTTTCCAACTTTGACATTGATGGTTGTACTTGTCGTAATGCACGACTAATTACGTTTACGCCTCGGCTCTTCATGACTTGATACTTTGTTATAAGGAGAGACGGAGATTAAATCATCTTAAACCTGCACCTTGTTTTCTTGTTTTCCATGTGAAATTGCTCTATGTAAATCATACAAATGATTATATTCCCAATTTTTATGAGGTCTCTCAAATGTTTTAATTACTTCATCTCAGTCTGAAGTTTCGTTCTAAAAGCTCGAACCCAAATGGAAACAATGTCATGTATTTTCTCCACAAGGCCAGGTCCTTTGCTCTGCTTTCTTACAGTATCGATCAGAAGCTGGTATTCCAATAGCATAGCCTCTGGCAAAGGTTCCAAGAACTCGCACTTCGACAAGATCTCTGGAAGAGGAACTCCCGAAACAAGATTTGTGTCCAGTTTTGTTCTGTCTTTCTTTGTTTTTTCGGGTTCTTTAACCAGCAATCCCTCAAGTGCTGAAGGAGAGGCACCAGGAATCACTTCCCGTGTGAAGGGTAATGATCTAGCGGGTTGCAAGCAGAATTCTATCCACTGATGGATTAATGGAGACGGGCCTCGGACTCGTCCTCCTATCTTGTCTGCTTCTTTACCAGAGTCAGAAACAGCCGGGATTGCCTTTGAAAAACGATGATGCTTCACGGGTTAGTGTCCATATATGTTACATGGTAGCATTCAGAATATTAAGAAAGTTTAAGACGGTTACTTACCCATAGATCAGCCCATAAGGTGGCCCCAGAATTGGGAACAATGACTGTAACATTAGACATACGTTTTGCGACAGGGATAACATCACTGCTCCACCCAACAGTGACCCAGACATCTCCAACATTGAAGGCTTTTAAATAGTTGTTACTGTCAAACAGTCTAATCTATAAGCAAAAGGGGAAACAAGATCAGCCACCATTGTCGTTTGTTCTCATTAAGTATAGACGTTGCATGAAACATGTCAACCTTAACTCATTTGTTCTGTTTAGGTTAGGGTATGGGGAGATAGGAAGAAGACAAAACCTGTTTCATAAGTGATGCTAGATTTTTCTCCACGGCGATTCTTCCTCCAGCAACTTGTGAATCTAGGTCTGTCGTGTTGTATGATGCTCCCATGTATTTGAGAACAGCACCAACTACCTCTCTAGGAGAATTTACCATTGCGATCCTCCCTGCAAGCTCGGGTCTCCACAGATCAGCCCAGTCCTAAATCCAGAAAAAGGCTCAGTGATATTCACTACATATAAATAGGCACACAGCTACAAAATCAGGACAGCATTTCAATATAAAGTATACAAACCTCTATCGGAGCCAATTTATAATTCTGAAATTTGCTCTTTTTGTAAGCTATTACCATGGTGCCCCAGCGGTATGGCACAGCCCACATTTCACCATCAGGAGCTTTTTCTCCCGCATAGTTCCTGCGTAGATAAATCTGAGACTTTCTAAGTCATGAAATGACCCCTAAGAACATCTCCAAGTTTACAGAGTAAGAAAGTTGAAACACATATAAGACTATGCCTCTAACATCTCTCAAGTTAGTGTTATTGTATCACCATATATATTATCCAAACTTACCTAACAAACTCAATCTATTTGATCAATGTAGAAATTTCTTGCAAAAATTACTGATATTCATATTGCTAAACTACTGATTTAAATTCTCACCTTCCATTTATCACTCAAGCCCTTATACCAGTCTTGATCTTCTATCCCTTTCATTGGCTCAATCAGCTTTTCCTTAATTGCATAACTAAGCCAAGAATCACCAATGCTGATCATATCAGCTGCTGCAGTTGAATCAGACCCCTTCTTTCCCTTTTTACTAGGCTTCGATAGATCAAAGAAAATCTTTTCAAGGTTTCCTCGAAACCGAGTCTTTAACCTCACTCTCTTCCCTTGTGAGCTCATGAAATCCTAAAGTTTAATCCAGAGAATCCAAACCCATAACATTTCAGCTATAAGCTAAGATTCACAATAGAAATGGAACACAGAGAAGTTAAACTAAACCTTGATCCATGATGGTGGCACTGAACCACGCAAGGCAACGAGTTTTAACGGCACAGTCAGAGAATACACTTTAGCTTTGTAAGCTTCGAAGTCTGCTTCTAACTTTGCCTCTTCAACTTCGTGATTCTCTTCGCCTGCAAAAATCATTCAATTAAAAAACAAAATTCGAATCTATCGAAACCCAAAGAGTTAACGAAAATGTTCAATTTCACGTACCAGCTACAGTTTCTGTACTGACTTGGTTCTCTGTAGCCACAATCGGCGGAGGTAGCAATCGAGCCGAGGCCGGAGAACAGACGCGAAGGCTGCTTAAACCGAGGAACAACACATTCGAAGCAGAGAGACGAACGATACTCTCATGAAACCTTTCGCCTCGAGAAACTCGTGCAACGATGATTCTCCTTCCTCCGTAGTGTTGGTTCCGGCCGTGAAAGAAGCTCGCCGGCGGTTTCAGGGAAAGAGTCGCCGCCGTAGCCATCGATAAAACGCAAAATGCGACCACAGGTTCACAACCGCCAACAATGGCTTTCTAATCAAGACCGGTTGATTTCGGTTTGTTAAAACTTTAAACCGGTGGGCTTATACCAAAAGTCTCGTCAAGCAGAATAACGGGCTTTAAAACGGGCCCAAATGTAGAGAGATAGGCAAGCTAAGGTGTAGCTGGCATAATAATTGGGTTTGTCTATTCGTAAAGAAAGCGTCGGTTAGCACGTGCGAGAGGTCGAGATCGGCACGTGCGAGACCCACTTCGTTTCTTCTCATTGGTCGTATGCTTTGGAGAAGAAGAGCATCTTCTCTCTTCTCTTACTTGCGAAATTAAATTATAAACACTCTCTCTAGCTTTCTCTCTCTTCACTCTTACCATAAATCACACACACACACACAAAAAAAAGTCGATTCCTTTTTTGTGTTATTTGTTATTTTTTTGGGTTTTTCATTTTTAGTTATATAAGTTTTTTTTGCTTTACAGCTCAATTAGTCGTCTTCTTCCTCTGTCTCTCAATTCCTCCTCTTCCTTCTCTTCCCGGATCCAATTTTTTTGGTTCACCTAGTTTTGGTACTGATTCTTTTGCTTTAAAGTTTTGACCTTTTGATATTGTGTGTGGGGGAAAGAGTGGGGTTTTTGGGTTTATTGCTGAATCCTTCTTTCTTTCTGATTTTGAGTTTTTGATGGTTTTTGACTGTTTGAATCTTATTGAAGCTTTGAGCTTTTTTGTTAATGATGAATTTTGGGATTTTTTTGGCTTGAATTTTCAGTGTCATTTTCTTAGTTTAGGAATTGGGGAAGTGGGTGTGATGCTTATGGGACAATTCCACTGTTCTGGGTACTCAAAATGTAGATGAGAGCATGCATAAGTTGATGTGTTTATTGAGAAATCAGTTGTTTGGTTTTGGGCTACTGTTAGGATTATGTACAATCGCGTATCTTATGCTATGTGCTAAGTGTACTTGGAACTCCTCACTCCTCAGTCCTCAGTGCTCCTTAGTAATCTGATAATATACTATTTCCTTCGTTTTTCAGGAGTCTAGTTTCTACTTGGACATAGACACATGAGATCATCAAATAGCTGACTATCTGCAAGGACAAGGCTCTTCTCTCAAATGATTGGTAGTAGTTATATTATGCTTGGACAGTGCCATGATGGGCATCTGTGAGATGAAAAGCTGCTGCTCATGGCTTCTTTTGATCTCATTACTTTGTGCACTATCAAACGAAAATCAAGCCATTAGTCCTGACGGTACTGCCATATGAATTGCTCACTATGACCATTCATAGCGTCTTGGACCTTTTGATAGAGCTATAATCCTTTTTGCTTGTTACATTATTCAGGCGAGGCGCTTCTGAGCTTCAGAAATGTAGTTACTAGATCAGATAGTTTCATCCATCAGTGGAGACCAGAAGATCCAGATCCATGTAAATGGAATGGAGTGACTTGTGATGAAAAAACGAAAAGAGTTATATCCTTGTAAGTCTTGAATCTTGTTGTGGTTTAAGCGTTTTATCTTCTGTTTTTTTGTTCCTTAATGTTTCTTTTTTTTTCTCACAGGAATCTTACTTATCACAAAATAATGGGACCTTTACCTCCTGAGATTGGAAAGCTGGACCATTTAAGGCTTTTGTATGTACTCTCTAACCTCATTCAATTGATTAATTCAGAAAATTCTTACCCTGATGCTAATCACCTGTATGTCGTTGCAGAATGCTTCACAACAATGCTTTATATGGATCAATACCTACAGCACTGAAAAATTGCACGGCATTGGAGGAAATGTAAGTGCTTTTCCAGGATATTTATGCTGATTCCACTTAGTTTCTGAGAGACAAATTCCAGTTGATTCCATCTAAATTGTCCCAACTGTTTTTTGCAGTTACTTGCAGAGTAACTACTTCACTGGACCAATCCCCGCTGAAATAGGAGACCTGCCCGGCCTTCAAAAGCTGTATGGGTTATTTTTCCCTCTTTCATATATTTGCAAAAGTGTCGGTCTTTTGGTCTCCGGAATATCTATTAGTTTTTTTTCATTTACTTATGTCACCATCTAGGATCATAGCAACCTATGGTGATTTTATAAAAGTACTGTAATTTGAAAAGCTCAATAAAGTTTAGTTCGGTTTCACTTAGTTCAAATAGTTGTTGTTTTCTTCTCCGTACTAAAACTAACTTTGGATCTTTTTTATTATATCTTCAAGGGACATGTCAAGCAACACTCTCAGTGGAGCTATCCCTGCTTCGCTTGGGCAGTTGAAAAAGCTTGTTAACTTGTGAGCACCTTAATCTCTAAATTCCGCTGTAATTGATCATATTCCAGTTTTGTGAATCTTTCTGTTTCATTTGTCTTATGAAGCAATGTCTCAAACAACTTCCTGGTGGGTCAAATACCTTCGGACGGGGTGCTCCCTGGATTTTCTAAGAACTCGTAAGACAATAAAATCCCTTTGCTCCTTTCAGGGTTAGAAAAATAAAGCCTTAGAAAAATAAAGTCTCTAAACTTCATTTCTACTGCTGATCTTTCAAGCCTTTAGTTATATTTGGGATACTTTTTTGACCACAGCATCAGTGCAGCTGAAAGATCTTTCATTCTACTAGCCTGTATCAGTGCAGCTGAAATTTTAAAGATTTTTAAAACTGATACATTACTCCTACAGCTTCATTGGAAACCGTAACTTGTGTGGAAAGCAAATTGATGTTGTGTGCCAAGATGATAGACGAAACCCTTCTTCAAATTCCCAACCAGGTATAGCAACTATGTATCCTAGCAATATTCTGGTCAATATACCTGCTTTTCTTGTGGCTCTATCAATAAAGTTATATATATATGTTTGGTGTCTTCTACATTACAGGTCAAAATCCAAAGAAAAACTCTGGTAAGCTGCTTATTAGTGCATCAGCAACCGTTGGTGCGCTTCTCCTAGTGGCATTGATGTGTTTTTGGGGATGCTTTTTATATAAAAAGCTCGGTAAAGTTGAGATTAAAAGCCTTGCAAAGGATGTTGGTGGAGGTGAGCTGTGTTGATTTTTTGTAGATATTATCTCGGAAATTTGAAATTTCCATCCATCTCCAAAAGCTTCATTATTACTTTGTCAATCTAGGTGCGTCTATTGTGATGTTCCATGGAGATTTGCCTTACGCTTCCAAAGATATCATTAAGAAGCTGGAAATGTTGAATGAAGAGCACATTATCGGATGTGGAGGCTTTGGAACAGTGTATAAGCTGGCCATGGATGATGGCAATGTTTTTGCATTGAAGAGAATTCTTAAATTAAATGAAGGGTTTGATCGTTTTTTTGAGCGGGAGCTTGAGATTCTTGGTAGCATCAAACACAGATACCTCGTGAATCTACGTGGATATTGCAATTCGCCAACATCAAAGCTACTGTTATATGATTACTTACCCGGCGGTAGCCTTGATGAAGCACTTCATGGTATGACCAATCTTCTCCTTGCGTCTCTCTTCCATATTATGAATGATTCACTGAAAAAGTTTTATTCTTGAATTAGTAGAGAGAGGCGAACAATTGGACTGGGATTCACGTGTAAATATCATCATAGGAGCTGCGAAAGGGTTATCATATTTACATCACGATTGTTCTCCTAGGATTATACATCGTGATATAAAGTCGAGCAACATTTTGCTTGATGGCAATCTTGAGGCACGGGTATCAGATTTTGGTCTAGCCAAGTTGTTGGAAGACGAAGAATCCCATATTACAACCATTGTTGCAGGCACATTTGGGTACTTAGCTCCAGGTAAATGTCTTTTGGGTGTCTTCACTTGCATAAATATTTGATCTTCAAAATGCTGAGAGTTTCATACTTGACTTCACTTAACAGAATATATGCAAAGCGGTAGAGCAACCGAGAAAACAGATGTATACAGTTTCGGGGTTTTGGTTCTTGAAGTCTTGAGTGGGAAACGACCAACCGATGCTTCCTTCATTGAGAAAGGCCTTAACGTTGTTGGTTGGGTATGTAAATGAAATTCTTTTTCAATATTGATATTTTGATTCTGACAAATTTGAGTAAAAAAACGTTTGGTCAATGATATATGCAGCTAAAGTTCTTAATCAGCGAAAAACGGCCAAGAGAGATTGTTGATCCTAACTGTGAAGGAATGCAGATAGAGAGCCTGGATGCTCTTCTATCGATAGCAACACAGTGCGTATCTTCGAGTCCAGAAGAGCGTCCCACTATGCATCGGGTTGTCCAGTTACTTGAATCAGAAGTCATGACTCCTTGCCCCAGCGAATTTTATGATTCCAGCTCTGATTGATTGCATGAACCCCACCAGCCGAAAACCCGAGAAATAGTAAACAGAATCTGGTTTCCGGGGGAATGTCCAGATGCCTTGTGTCTATTCAATTACAGTTTTGCTCCCCCAAGAAAACCTGCAAATGCCAGTGAAGGGCCATCAACTTCCAGTAATGGAACAGAGTCATTTTGTTTGTGTTGCCTTTTACTTGTGCCCTCCAGTTTTACAAGATTCGAGCCATTCATTTTTAGCCCCTTCCTTTTTTCTGTTCTGATTTTTGGTAAAAAGAAACTTTTATTTGAACATGAAATTGAATTGTATAGTTGCCACCTTTGTAGAAAAACTGCTCTCTGCCTCTGAACTCTTCTTTCAAAATAATCCATGTTTCTTCTTCCTCAGTCTCAGTCAAAATATTGACTCAGATACACAAGCTGACTTCAACTGATATCGATTCAATAGCTTATATATATTGATGATTACTTAGACCATAAAGCAGGGAAATAAATGTTAATGATTTAAGGGAACTCGCTAGAGAATGTACAAGAGAGTTTAAATTTCAATTTCTTCATGTTGCAAACCCACCATCAAATTTGTCGTTTGATGCAGCATTGAGTTGATCTCATCCATGTTTGGGTGAGATGATGGATCATCTCCAACAATAAATTCATGAGAAACTCCTTCAATCTCAACGGAGCTGCAACCAGGAAACTTTCTGATTCCCATATCTTTCATTTTCCTTCTCACATTCGTTACATCTTCCCATCTATTAGCAGATGCGTATACACTTGCAAGCAGAGTATGAGCACTGGAGTCACTTACTTCCACTTTCTCGAGCTTTTCCTCTACCCGTTCAGCTATGTTTACATTCCCATAGTTCCGAGCAGCGCTAAGCAAAGAGCAGTACACGGGAACTAGAGTTTCGTCTTTTTCACTTCGCATTTTATCTATTAAATCCTCTGCTTCGTGTAGTAATCCAGCTCTGCAGAGCAGGTCAATAAGACAGCTGCAGTGCTCGGATTTAGGCTGGATCTTATGTACTTTGGGCATTGAATAGAAAATTCTACGTCCTTCCTCTACAAATCCACCATGATTACAAGCTGTTAAGACCGCAACAAAAGTTATATCATCTAGTCTCACACCTATATGTTCCATTTCGTAATACAAGTCCAAAGCTCTCCCTGACATCCCGTTCATGGCAAGACCGTAGATAAGTGATGTCCACGAAGTCGTATCTCTCTCCTTCATTTCATAGAAAACCTCTAGAGCTGTCTCAATGCATCCACATTTTGCATACATGTCTACAAGAGCAGTACCAACTACTTTATCTACTGTAACTCTGTTCTCACGTATGTACCCATGGATCCACTTCCCTTGCTCTAAAGCTCCCGTCTGCGCGCAACCTGTCAAGAGAGAAACTAGCACGAAATTATCAGGCCTAATTCCCTCAATCTGCATGCACCTGAACAATTCAAGTGCCTCATCAAACCGGTTAAACTGAACATAGCCATTCATCATAGCTGTCCACAGAACAACATCCTTTACAGGACTTCTCTCAAACAACTCTCTAGCCTCATCAATCCTACCATTACTAACATACCCAGAAACCATGCTAGTCCAACACTTGACATTCTTGTCTCTCATCGAATCAAAAACCGCTCTAGCCTTATCGAGACAACCGCATTTGCAGAACATATCAACCAATGCATTCCCAATCTTAACACTCATTTCAAACTCTGTGACAACATACTTATAAATCCTTTCACCAATTTCCAAATTCTTCAAAACCGAGCAAGCTGAAAGAGTGCTCACAATCGTACCCTCATCAGCCTTCAAATTGCTCTCCTGACTCATCCGCTTAAACACAGCAATGGCATCCTCAAACCTCCCATGCCCAACATAACTAGAAATCAACCCATTCCAAGAAACAACATCTCGTTGAGGCATTTCGTCGAACACTTTATGAGTGATCTCAATCTTACCCAATGCAGCATACATTCCCATGAGTGAATTAGATACATAAGAATCGAACTCAAGCCCAGCTTTCACAGCATAACCATGAACCTTCTCACCTTCTGGAACTTTCTTCAAACGTCCAATTGATTTCAGAACAACTGGCAAGGTGAAACTATCAGGATACAAGCCTTGTCCTCGCAATTCACCAAACAAAGCCAAAACTTTCGTGAAGCTTTTACTATCCGCAAGAGACTTGAGCATCTTATTATACATAACAAGTGACGGAGTTTGTACAGAACCCATGATCATGTCAGAATACTCTACCTTGACACAAAACTGTGATTACTAAAACAAGACGTTAAAGTTAGGTTTTTTATGGTTTGGCCAAAACAATGCAACAAATGAAATGAAAATGCAAAGTTGTGAACTTTCGTGTACATAATATTACAAAAACAGAGTCTTTACAATTCAACCTCGAATCGGTTTCTCAAGCTGATTAGCTTCACAAAGAAGATAAAATAGGATTCTGAAACAAGCTTTTAAAAGACATCATTATGGGAGTTAAAACAGGATTCTCATTAACTGCGTGGAGAAATTGCCTCAATAGTTAAGACTTGAGATGATACATAAGAAAAAGGAAGAAAAAACACAATCGTATCTTCTTACACAAGATCCTATTTACTCGTGGAAACATATCTCACACAATCATACTTACGTATGACTTAAGGTATAAAAAACACAATCGTAGCTTACACATACTTTACGGATGTATATATATAAGTTAAAGAAAGAGATCACTGCTACTTGGCGTTTGTTTCCACGATCTTGCTAGCAGGAGCTTTCTCTTGTTTCTCGACATAAGCAGATGGAAACCATCCGGCTTTACCCTTGTATTCACCTTCTGACCAGCCTGTTCCAGCCACCTAAATTTGTTTCATCAAACACAAAAAAATTTGGTAAAGACATTTCTCTATTTTGTATGTATTGTTAAATACGGGTAGAGGGAAATGTACCTGCCGCACAATTACATAATCATCGACAGCGAGACTGAGTTCTCCTGGGGCTTGAGCATCAAACGGGTGCACAACCTGTCATAACAAGCAAACATAACTCTTATTCCCTAGATTTCATAAAATTGACTCAAATCAAGTATGTTGAAAGGCCTTACCTTTGCAAGAAAGTAGGAATCATTCTGACTGAGAAGTGGATGGTTGTGATGATCATCAGATCCATTGGACTTCTTGATCACGTCCTGTGGACTAGACTTGAGTTCTTTCTGGTGGTTGGATTTGGTTTCTTTTTGAGGACTAGACTTCATTTTGTCCTTGGGATTGGTTTTGGTTACTTCTTGGGGATTAGACTTGATTTCTTCTCGACGATTTGATTTGATCTCTCCCGAGGTATTTGATTTGATCTCACCTGAGGCATTTGAACTCAAATCTTCAGGGGGAACAGAAGCAGCATCCTCTAAATGTAAAGGTAGTGACTTTGGTGATGATCCTATAGCTTTTTCCTCAGCAATCATCTGAATAAGGAAGCAACCAGATCATATGACTGATTGTATGAACTATGTAGTCATAACCTGTAGTATGCAAATAGAGCAAGTTACTGACCTCAGAGTGTAGCTTGTCAAGGATATCAAGAGCATTACGATGATATGCTCTCTCGGCTTCAACCTGCGTTGGTAATTTTATCCATATCCAATCAAGGAACAAGTAAATAATCATCAGCTGAGGTATGGTTTAAGTGGAGATTACCAGAGCACGGAGGCGCTGATAAGTTACATTCTGCTGCTGGTCGTCGACTTCCAACATGGCCTTAGTTGCTTCTTTGCCAAGAGTTTTCATACTTGATTTGAGCTCAGCCAATCTCATTTCGGAATTCTTAAGTTTTATGTAGGCTTCTTCAGAAATATCAGATTCCTTCAACTTTGATCTTCTCCTCAGTACATCAGTTGCCTGTTCAACAAGCACATTTTTCCTCCACAAATAGTTAACGCCACAAGAGATTTGAAATAGCCTCAAGAGAAACCAAAGAGAGGTTTAATAAGATTTATACCTGAGCTTCAACTTCTTGTCTCAGCCTGTCATAGTGATTCACCAAATGCCTAGCATCTTCCAAAGGCGCACTATATATCATCGTACGAATTGGCTCACAAACCTAAATAAATAAAACTCTGAAGCTTTAATAAAAATGAACTATAGATTTGCTAGCAACGTTACTCTGCCTGGTAAAAGACTAGAGAATGGAATGAAAATGTTCCCAGAACATACCTGCTCACTAAGAACTCCAAGGAGTGTTTCCCTCTCGCCTTCCACCGACTTGTAAGAGGTCCCAAAGTGATGTGCAACTCTTGAGAGAGGAGTACTAGCATCAGGATTCTCATCTCCATATTTTTTAAAATCTTCAGCAAACTTCAACCCTATGGACATACAAACCATTACAAAAATCATCGCAAGAAGTATATATGAGATGAAGTTAGAAAACAAGAACTTACCAATCTCTACAACTTTTGTGCCTGTGGCAATGAAACCTTCGAGTCCACGAACAATATTCCTTTGCAAACGCTGTGAACAGAGAAGAAATCTTAATAAACCAAAACACTAATAAGAGTATATTATTATCCAAGACACCCTAAGAAAAACCTAAAATTAATCTATCTTTACCTTTGCAGCCTTAGTAGAACTATACAGATCTTGAAGCTTCTGATGACAATGAAGCTCTTCTTCATCAACAACAACAGCATCCGCATTAACATGCCCCAAATGCTTCAAAACCGCCTGCACAATAACCAATTTCTTTTATACAAATTGAGAAACCTAAACAAATCTTGTCTGAAATTATAAGGTAATCTATGCCTAAAACGAGCAAAAGTCCATACTTTTCACCTAACTATAACCAATTCATACTTTGACAATCCTATATGCCCCAAAGCTATAAATTAACCTTCACCACTTCAAAGATTCAACCTTTATTGAAACCCATACAATAAAATTTCTCAGTAACCAGAGACATAAATCTAAGAACAGAGAAATCTAGAAAAATTAAAATAATTTTAAAAAACCCACTTGCTGTTGCCTGGCGACTTGCTCTCTGAGCTTCGCCGCTTGCTTTCTTATGGCTTCCATGGCTGAAAAACAAAACTCAGAAAACCCAAAAAAAAAAAAATACACTCGCAAACTTTGTTTTCCTTCTAAGTAGCTCAAGTCCAGTCTCTTCAGTACTACCAAACCGATAGATCGAGAGATTTGGGGAAAAAGGGTAAGTTGAAATTTCTCAGATAGATGAAGCAGAGAGATAAAGGTTGAGTTTTTTTTTTTAATTTTTGCAATTGATCCTTATTAACTCTCTTCTTTACAGGTAACAGTCGGAAAAGAAAGAAAACAAAAAAGGTAACGACAATGCAATGAGTTATTAGTGGAGAAAGCTGAATCAGCTACTCCTTCGGTTTCCAACACTTTCTTTTTTTCAGTGGTCTTCAATTTTGTTGTACTCTATCATTAACTTCATTTTTTGTTAATTTAACTAGTCTTAATTTTTATTTTGTGAAATTTTTTATTATACTGTCTTTTTAAATGGCTAATATTAATTGGACCGCAGGAAGAAAATATTATTATTATCTCCATTTCATTGTTTATTTGGTGAATATCATTTTCAGCATGAGGTTATCATATCACTTTAGAAAATAGAATAATTTTCAACTACCTTAAATAATTTGTCAATTGCTTTCAAATAAATTAAAAAAACTAGTCAATTTCGTCGGTCTGGCTTCACTTGAATACTTTTATTTGACTAAAATTGGAGCTATTTGTTTTTCAGGTTATTATTTTAAAGAAGGAAATTAAGAAATTATTTATACTGAATATTATTCATTACGTTGCAATAATTAGGATTATTATGAATATCAGACGACATCGTTTAGCTTCATAAGTTACCAGCGCAATCCATACTCTGAAACGACACCGTTTTGGTCTCCAAGTCATAGCCGACAAGAAAATCCATCTGAACCAAGTTACCGTAGATAGCAACTTCAGTTGTCGGAATTATACTCAAGCAGACCATATCTTCACTCATTTTCACGAACGCGTTGATCGGACTCAGCTTCACGTCGGCGTTAGTGAAATGCATTGTTATCTCCGGCAAACCGATCTCTTTGTCTCCGGATTCAAAACAGTGTGTTAATATCCCTTGTGGATCACTCACACGTTTAGCCCCGGTCACTGATTCTTCAACGGCCGCACCAAAATCATCGTAGAATCCTGAGTCGAGAAGCGTAAGCGTAGTGCCAGAATCGATTATGATGTTCCCGGTTGCTTTCTTTGATTGCTTGTTTAAACTGTATCCTTCTCCAGTGTATGGAAGCTTGGTTTTGCCGACGGTGATTGCTTCGAGAGTTAAGAAATAGTAAGTCTCTGGGTCTTTTACGATTAACGGTGTAGTGAGTGTAGCGGACTCTTGGCTTGGCTTGGAAGAAATCGAGTTGGTTCCTAGGTTTATGACGCTTGTGCCGTTTGTTGTAGATGACGTGTGTGACAAGCAATACGAGAACTTTTTCCCTATGGAAGAACCTAGCTGGGAAACTAACGATAACGAACCGCCTCCGAGTCCAATGATTCCGGAGCCGGTTTCTTCGAACGTACCACCGTTGTTGTAGCCGCAGCCGAAGACTGTACCAGGGAAAGAAACAGGGGAGCCAGAGGAAGAATCGATGGAGATAGTTTCGGTTGCAATGTCTCCTTTGGTAAAGGATTCGTCTCCATAAGAGTAACGGTATTTGCAGATGTCTCTCGATTCATTGCACCCTTCTTCGTGTTCGGACAACGCGTGGCAGGATTTTGAATCACAAGATTCGGTTTTGTAGGTGGAAGATTTGCTCTTGTCGAAGAGTGGACTGTTTTGCTTGTAACAATGTTGACATGGCTTGCATTGGATCCACGTCAGGTCACTTCCCGTGTCAGCGATGGCTAGGACTTTGGATGGTGGAGTACCGATTGAGATGGACATGAAGTATTCGCCGCCATTTGAGATTAAACCGGATTGGAGATCGGTTTTGGTTGAGAAACGGCGGGAACGGGAGATTGAACGAAGGAAAGCTGCGTTTAGACGGTCAAAGACTGTGTGGTGAGGGTTGTAAAGTGGTGAATGAGGACAGTCACGGTGGATAAGCTCGACGCGAGCGGTTAGGTTTTTCAAGTGAGATGAAGAAGTGGAAGCGAAGAAGAAGATGATAGCTAAGAGAGAACAGTAGAGAAATGTTTTGGTTGCCATTTTCGATTTTCTTGGAATATTTTTTCTTTTTGTTGTGGGAATGAGTGAAGCTTGTATGAGTTTATATAAACGGCACGAATGGGATTTCGAAAAGATTGAAACGGCAGTGATTTGATTAGATTAGCTTTAATTTTCATTAATAAGAGGTTTAGTGGGAGATGTGGGATGGTTAATAAGCATTAATCATGTGACTTTCGGGTTTTCACTTATGTTTAACGAATCAACAATAGATGTGTTGATATAATTAAATTATAATTCTTATTTATACTTCTGGTTACATTTTATATATCTTCAAACCGGGAAAATTAAATAACCAAAACAACTGAACCGAACCAGCCAAACCCCAAAAACCCAATTCTCTCTTTCTTTAATCATCAAAATCGAATCTAGCTGATGCCTGTTTCGCCATTTTGATGATCTCAGCTGCTTCTTTCCTCATCTTCTGCTGCTCTTTGAGAGCTTTCTTCAACATTTTTCTCTGATCTTCCACTGGAAATGCATTGAGATCAGATAAAAACTCGTCGAAATCGATGTTCCTCTCTCGACCAGAGGAGTAAGTAGCAGCGGTGTTAAACGATTTACAGCTTTTCAGATTCTTCTTGTTGTTGGTTGATGATTTATTCGGTGAAGAACGCCAAATTGATCTGATGATTTTTGATGGAGATAACTTGTCGAACCATGAGGTTGATGAGGACGACGACTTGGGTTTTGATTTCGTTTTCGATCTCTTTTCTGGTTCTGAATCTGTTGATGATGGTGGTGTAGCTAAATCAATTGAAGATGACGAAGACGGTGATGTTACGATTCTGCGTTTCTCTTTGGGTAGCTTCTTCTTGGTCTGTTTCACTGGCGAGAAAATCTTACTCTCGTTTCCAGAATCGGAGAAATCTCCGCTTCTGTTAGAGACAAGCTCGGCTCGCGAACTCGATTTCAAGACCAGATCTCGTTTGTTCCTCGATAAATTACTCGAATCCTCATCGGATAAAGTCACAGGACCAGGATTTTTACCTGGATTTTTTCGATTTCCTGAGAATTTATCATGATGACTCGCAACGCTCCTGGACTGCGTGAGATGCTTATTCGTACTCTTCGACGAAGAAGAGGAAACAGGGTCAGGTCGTGGAGGAGCTGGAAGAGATTTGAGGCGACGGAAACGAGACTCGAGATCATCGGGAAGAGTAGAATCGGTGAATCCTGAACAATTGATTGCAGCTATTTGCTCCAAAGCCGAAAGCTCCTTCGCTTGAGAAACCAACTCTTCTACTGCTGAATCGTCTGTATCCGAAAAATACCCAAAATCCGCCATTATCGATGGAAACCAAGCTTCTTTCTTTAGGGTTTTTTTGCTTTTTGGGGAAGAATAAAGAAATAAAGAGTGAGAGAAGAAAATGATAGTAAAAAAGTCGTCACTCGTCCCAACGGCTAATTCATGTTTTTGTCAGTTACGTTGGCTCCGATACTATGCGCGTCAAAAATGCGTGATTAGTTCACTTTATAATAAAGACAATTTTAATTTTATGTTTATACGAGAACATTCTGTTTTTATGATATGTAAATGTAAGTACGAATTCGTGTAATGTGCCAATGTGGTTTCTTTGTGTTATAAATTTGATTTACAATGGATCAAGATCCTTGTATGATGTTGTTATTGAAATCTGGTCTTGTTCAAGCCGGTGATAAACCGGTTTGGTTCTTATGTACAGCAACAGACTTGAAACGACGCCGAGGATAGACAAGCAACCCCAAAACACAAATGTTTTGAAGTAGCAGTCTCTACCTATGCAAACAATTGAGTCGGACACGATTTGTGTTATCTCTGGGCTAGCGTTGGCTTCATAAATGGAGGCAGCGACGTAACCGTATAAGAGGGAGCCGATGGGTATGTTTGTGATGAGAATGTTGTGGTTAACACCTACGCTATTGGGTCCAAAGAGATCTGATGTTATGGAGACTGCAGCTGCGAATATGAAACCTGAGCTCAGACCGATTAAGGCGGTGGCGGTCTGTAGTACTGTTTGCTGTGAGGATGATACAGCCAGTAAAAAGAAAGCCATTGGAGTTGGCAAGAGTGCGATTGCAAACCAGCCGCTTCTTGTCAACCGAAATCTCCTGCAAGATCCAGTTTTCTTAATGAGAATATGTTATGCAAATTTCACATTAAACATTCCTTAATCTAAAAAGGAAACTTACTTGTGCATAAAATCTGGTGCGGCAGAGAGCAAACGACCGAAGAAAGAGAATGAAGAGTAGATTGTGACGAGGGTTGTAGAGTTTTGTCCCAAAGACTGAGCAATCTGTCCCAAATTGTTGCTATAAACAAGGCCAATTGTGCCACCACAGAAATAGGCAATGTAGTATAACCAAAACTCCAATCTACTAATGAGCAATCGAAACGAGTGTTCATCACCGAGCCTCACTATCTTGCCTTCTTTAGCAGTCCCCATATGTTCATATCCGGTATTGCTGGAAACAAACGCATTTTGGCTCTTGAGCTCATCTACGTTAAGCATAACATAGCCAGAGTTTTCATGGTTTGAACGATGATTAACCACCGGAAGAAAGTAATCTCGAGCATAAACGATAACGGGAGCACACAAGGGGAAAACAAGAAGGATGATAGCTCCGAGAAAATTCAACTGAGCTGATGAAGTACTGGAACTGGATAGGAGAAGGTGGAAACTTGTCATGACGGCTAAGACATTCAAAATGGTAAACACATGAGAGTCATGTCGTCGGGATTCACTATCTGGTGTAGGGTCTAAAGATGGTTTAGCAAGAACCGGGTAAAGGGCAGCAAAGGAAACGACAAGGGGAACCAGAGAGTTCAGCAGAAGGTATAAGTTCGAGGACGACGGGTTAATTGCATTGAAAGCAAGTGAGTACAATGCTGCACTGATTCCATTGAAGCTCACTGTTAAAGATAAAGCGAGAGCACGATTGTTCGGGAAATGACGAATGCAGAGGATGAAACAAGCTGTGTTGAACCAACAGATACTTAAACCAGCCAACAAGCAGCAGAGAAACACCTATCATGTTAAAAAATGACTCAATCACTACCTCAAATCAAATACTGTTCTATCACAAAATCTAACAGACTAATAAATCAATTCTACATTCAAATCAGATTCTTGATCTACAAGAACGCAGAAGCAGCAACACATCTTTTCGAATTCAAATAGTTATAAATGTACCAGAGAATAAGGCAAAGTGATGATGTTGGTGATGACAAGCCACTGAACACCATAACCAACAAATCCCATAGCCGCCGCAGCAAAAAGAACGACGGAGAGAGGGAAATAACCTAAAGCAATCCCCGACGACCACCCAAACGCCTTCCCCAAATCAGAAGCCACCGCGAGGTAATTCAACCTCACCTGAGAAATTCCAAGCACCGATTTGAGATGGGAAGAGTAAGCAGAGAAATCGAAGTTGGTCCCCGTCGATGCTTGGATCCAGATCGCCGCAACGAGAACAGTCCATTTCCGCCATCGACCGAACATGGTCCTGAGAGGCGGAAGGTGTTTCCGGTGAAACTTAGCTTCGCCGTGATCGTCGTCTCGATTTGGTCGGAGTTTATCTGAAGCATCTCTGATTCGAGGTCTCATATACAAAGGACGATGATGTTGATGATGATGATGTTGACTGCAAAAAAGTGTAAGTTGTTCATCTACCGCTTTTTCAAGAATGGGTTTTTGGGTTTTTCTTAATTATTTTTTTAATTCGACTTTGTTTATTAGTGTCGTAATCAAAAACAAATGTGTTAATTTAGGGATAAGTATAGTAATTTAGGCAGTTAATGTTGAAGGTAAACTGTCAAAATATGTAAACGTAAATGAAACTTAATTAATGAGTGATGACATGGCATCCACGTGGCAGTAGTTTGGAGAAGATGACAGTACACGCAACCGCTGAAGCAAAGATTTGTTGTTTGTTCGGTTTCGGCCTCTCGCGAATATTGTTTCTTTCAACAAAAACTTAAAACCTTTCAATTCATTTTCGATTTCACAGCTGTCACTCTCTTTTTTTTTCATCATTTTCAAACGACCTTTTTTTTTGTTTGTTCCTTGTTTCTAATTCTCTTCTCTGGGATTTTGGCTTTTCATCGAATCAAAACAATCTGTAATCTTTCTGTAAATTCCCGTCTAAAGCTTCATCCTTTAACACCACCTGGGTCGTGGTATGTATTTGATTCTTGATATTTTTTTCTGTAGGGTTTTGTTAAAAGTTTCGGTAATTTGATCACCGAACCGATCAGAAACTCGTTGTTGGTTTTGAAATTAGACTTTTTTTCTGATTACTGATTTAGGTTTGTGTTTTCTAGTCCAAAGTCTGATGCTTTTTTAGGATTTTTGTTTGGATTAGATGGAAGATAGAGAAGCACGTTTAGGAACTCGGGAGATTAATGAAACCTCTCCGGATTTGTTGAAGAATACGCCTTCGAACATTGCGAGATTGGAAGATGTGATTGAGCAATGTTATGGTAGACAAAAGTATCTTGCTCAGACTAGAAGTCCATCTGATGGGAGTGATGTTCGGTGGTACTTTTGTAAGGTTCCTTTAGCTGAAAATGGTGAGTCTTATTTGGCTTGTTTCAGCTGCCAAACTCTTCTAGTCGCGATAACTAGAAACAGAAATTGCTGCTAGCTTAGAAGATGTCATTAGCAAAATGCCATATCATTAATTGGTTGGTTTAGTGAGTTGATTATAGAAGGGGATTTGTTTGTGAATCCAAATTTCTTATGTCTGGATTGAAGATATGATGTTGTTATGTACGTTCTGTAGAATTAGCTGCTTCAGTACCTCGCACTGATGTAGTAGGAAAGAGTGAGTATTTCCGTTTTGGTATGAGGGATTCTCTTGCCATTGAGGCATCTTTCCTGCAGGTACTTCTCCTTCTTCTAAGATTTTGTGGTTTTCAAATGTGTTTGTTTATATCGACAAGTTCTTGACTCGTGGATGTTAGGTTCAAAATTTGAGTGGGTTGTGATATCTGACAAAAGTATATATTTTGGGATATATGTGCAATAGAGAGAAGATGAGTTGTTGTCACTCTGGTGGAAAGAGTATGCAGAATGCAGTGAAGGTCCGCGACCACAAGTTAATTCTAAAAGCAAATCGGTTAAGCAGTCAATTGAAACTCCTTCTGAAGCTTCTGTGTCCTCTAGTCTATATGAAGTTGAAGAGGAAAGAGTTGGTGTACCTGTTAAGGGTGGGCTATATGAGGTACCACCGTGCAGAGATTCAAAGAGTGTTTTAGAATTTTCTTGTATAATAGGCTGAGCCATTAGAGTCGTTACATTCAATCCATGTTTCTGACCAAGGAACCGGAATGCTGCAGGTGGACTTGGTGAGGAGGCATTGTTTTCCTGTGTACTGGAATGGAGATAACCGCCGTGTGCTTAGAGGCCATTGGTTTGCTCGTAAAGGTGGCCTAGACTGGCTTCCAATTCCAGAAACACTTTCTGAGCAGTTGGAGGTTGCATATCGTAACAAGGTTAGATATCTTTCTGTGGAATACAATTCGAATTTATGATTTTCGAACTAGAAGCAATGGATGCTTTTTCTCTTAGTTTTGTTTTTGGTTTTAAGATTCATAAATCCACTAAAGCTATCTCTTGTTGCCCATTTAATCTCTCTCTTTTGTTGGGAACTCTTGATAGTTCTATTCATATATATTGTTGATGATTTGACAATAGCACCAATAAGTTTGGATTATTTTCACCCAGGTTTGGCGCAGAAGAAGTTTTCAACCCTCTGGGCTTTTTGCAGCTCGTATCGATTTGCAGGGTTCCAGTCTGGTATGTGTTTGATTTCATGGGTACGAAACTGTATTTTTGTCAGCTAAATGGTTCATAGATTTTATTATCCAAATTGGTAATGTAGGGACTCCATGCTCTCTTTACTGGGGAGGATGACACCTGGGAAGCGTGGCTTAATGTTGATCCTTCTGGATTCTCTGGCATTGTTGGATATACTGGGAATGGAATTAAGTTGAGACGTGGTTATGCTGGTTCCTACTCCTCAAAACCTACGCAGGTTTTTTTACTTTTCTGATTTCGTTTGTTAATTTTCTTAACTCTATCCTTACCAAAATATACTGAAAAATCAGATTAAGTCCTACGTTTAGATTTTTCTTGTTAGCTGGTTAGAGTTCTTGTAATTGAACATATATTTATCGTGCATCTGTTCAGGAAGAACTACGACAACAAAAGGAGGAAGAAATGGATGACTACTGTTCTCAAGTATGTCTTTGTATGCCCTTGTTTTCTGTGACTTGCATTTGCATATAGAGAATTTGATATCTATCGTTAAATTGTGTGTAGAATATCTCAAAGTTTCTGTTTTGTGTTATGTTGTCCAGGTCCCTGTTCGTCATCTTGTATTTATGGTTCATGGTATTGGTCAAAAAGTAGAAAAGTCTAATCTTGTTGACGATGTTGGAAATTTTCGTCAAATCACGGCAGCTTTAGCGGAGCGTCATCTAACCTCTCATCAGCTCAGCACTCAACGAGTCCTTTTCATCCCATGCCAGGTATATACACAGATACATAAATATTTCTATCCCCTTCTGTTTTATCTCTGTATACTATGATCTTACTTTATGGATTCTGTCTTTCTCTATTGTTTTTGTAGTGGAGAAAGGGTCTAAAGCTAAGCGGTGAAGCTGCTGTTGATAAATGTACTTTAGACGGTGTACGGCGTTTACGAGAGATGCTGAGTGCAACTGTTCATGATGTGTTATACTACATGAGCCCCATATATTGTCAGGCTATAATTGATTCGGTATTGATATTTCTCAAACTTGATGTTCACTTTCTCTTAAAGTGCCAAATTGAAACAAATTCGTGATTTAGTTTTAGATTTATAAAACGTTATAAGAGATTGTTACTTTCATCTCCTGTATCATTATAACTGGTTATCTTTTTAGTATGAAAAGTGATTTGTGCTCTTTTTTCGTTTGACAGGTTTCAAAGCAGCTGAATAGACTGTATCTGAAATTTTTAAAGCGGAATCCTGACTATGTAGGAAAGGTATCTGATCTAGTATTTTTCATTCATCAACTTTTGACAGTGTACGCCTGCTAGAAATTGAAATTCATGTTCTCTTCATTGACTTTTACAGATTTCCATTTATGGACATTCTTTGGGGAGTGTTCTCTCCTATGACATCTTATGTCATCAGCACAATTTGTCATCCCCATTTCCAATGGATTCAATATACAAGAAATTTTTTCCAGATGAAGAATCTCCTCCAGTTCCAGCTGGCGTGGACAAACCTTGTAGTTCACATCCATCATCAAATCTTGAGTCAGAAAAATCAAAGCAGTTGAATAACACTGAGGAAATCACAGGTCAAGAGAATAACATGATGGCTAAAGAATCAACGGTATTGGAGGATCACGATGTCATCCAGGAAGCTCCTTCATTGATATCTGATTCTGTTGTAGACAACGTGGGTTTGGAAAGAAGAGGCAGCCAGGAAGATGACCATCATGTTTCTAGTGGTGCTATTTCCGCACAGGATGGTCCAGATGGAGCGGACTGTGAAACACCTGATTCTTCATCATGTTCTCAAGAGCAATCATGGGATATAGAGAGTGGCAATTCTAATAATGAGAAGACTATCAAGTTGTTACAAGAAGAGGTAAATATTGGCACATTTAAGTTTTCATTCTTTGATGAGATTATGTGTTTAGGTGCTTACAAGCTTTCAACACTTGTGTTCATAGCATCTGATACTTTCTAATTTTTGTGTTCTCTATGGATTGTCCAGTTTTTTGGCTAACTGACAAAACAGATAAAGACTCATGTTTCCATTGATCATGGTTATTGTTATCCCAGGTTAACTCATTGAGGTCAAAAGTAGCGCAGCTGCAATCAGAGAATGCCAGGATATTGTCTGATGGTATTGTTTCTAACTGTTGATGTTTTATTTTTCCCCATATTAAAACTTCATTCATGTACATCTGAGTGATGGATATGAAATGGTGTTATCAACAGAAAAAGCGAAGGCATCTGTGGTGCCTAAGCAGTTCAACAACGAGAAGGCGCCAACTGAAGATGCCAATACACCAACAAGCTTTACTCCTTTTATCAAGTACCAAAAGCTTGAGTTCAAGGTGTGGGGTTATAGAACTAAAATGTTTATCTCACATTCAAAACCCACACTGAAAAAACATTACCCTAACTCTGAACTGCATATTCTGCTCAGGTTGACACTTTCTTTGCAGTTGGGTCTCCTCTTGGAGTATTTCTCGCCCTTCGAAATATACGTCTTGGGATAGGTATTACTCATTAATTAGCGCTTTCATTTGCTTATTGGTTTTTATGTAACACCGGGATTTAGAAAACAAGAGATCTGTGAATAGACAATCATAGTAATCGGCTGAATTCTTATTTTTTCTTGTAGGTTCTTTACTCTGCTATTGAATTGATTGTTTACTTTTCTTTGCGAAGTCTCTTTAAAGGATCTAAAAGCTGTTCAATATGTGTTAGGTAAGGGAACAGATTACTGGGAAGAGGAGAATGCTATTGAAGAGATGCCAGCTTGTCGTCGAATGTTCAACATTTTTCACCCTTATGATCCTGTTGCATATAGGTTAGTCTTCATGGAAATAAAACAATGTGTAATTAGTTTATGATCTCGCTGTCTTTGTTACGCTCTTTTGCAAGTGTGTAACAGTGTTCCACGCAGATTGGAGCCACTTGTCTGTAAAGAGTACCTTCCCAGGCGACCTGTTATTATTCCCTACCACAGAGGTGGCAAGCGGTTGCATATTGGATTACAGGTACTCTAAATTTTGTGGTTTTGCATTTCTTTTTGCATCCGCTTCTAATTCGGTTGCTCTGTGTAATGTTCTATAGGATTTCAAAGAGGATTTTGTGGCGCGTTCACAGAGAGTAATGAATCATTTTGATTCAGTAAGGGTGCGTAATTTTGGATTTCTATATGTTGTAATACTGACCCAAGCTGTTATGCTTTGTAATTTAATGTACTTATCTTTAATTCTCATGCAGACAAGAGTTCTCACTATTTGTCAATCCAAAAGTGCGGATAAACTAGACGGTATAAAAGTCATTTCTTTGCAAGGTTTTTTTATTGTCTCTGATTTACTTCTAATTTTACTTTGTATGTGTGATGGAACAGAGATGGAAGAAACTGATGACGAAAAGGATGGAAGGACCTATGGTTCCTTAATGATGGAGAGATTAACTGGAACTCGAGATGGTCGAATAGATCACATGCTCCAGGTGAAGTTTTGATGCATTTCCTCCTAATTTATAAATTTTATGATTCCAGTTTTCCTGCGGATGCTGTAGTTCTTGGGAACTGCAATATGAGTAAAAACCGAATCAATATGTACTGGATTTGGCTAAAGCTCGCTAGTTTGCATATAATAATTGCTGCAATATTTGGGTGATGCAGGATAAAACCTTTGAGCATCCGTATCTACAAGCCATAGGAGCTCATACGTAAGTGAAACTTTTCATTGTTAACACATTACATTTAGCGTTTAGAGCCAAGAACTCAAGACTGTTATATACTGTGCAGAAACTATTGGAGAGATAATGATACTGCTCTTTTTATAATTAAACACTTGTATCGCGAGTTACAAGATGAACCAAACTCACCCATGGATTCCGTCGAAGGAGATGATAGTCCAAAAGACTCAAGTAGACCGCATAGCTGGATAGACAGAAGTGAGACTAATTATGATGATGAAGAACTTCCTTTAACATTCTCCGACAAACAAATCGCTAGAACCTTCTCCGCAGAAGCCAAGAAATATTTGAAGAAGCCTTGAGACTTCTGACCATGGGTTTTAATATTTGAATTCTGGCGAGCTCCCTGATTTTGTTTTTGTTTCCTGTGCAGAAGTAACATATAGTGTAGATAATGTGAAAAGGATAAACTCCTACATGGTTTTGCCACATTGTAACCATAATTTTGCATATAATAAAGAAAACGATGAAAGCTTCTTCCATTGGGCGCATTTTTTCAGGTCTGGAGTTGAATATGTTTCGCAGACATTGGCTGAAAAACTGAGTCAGACTCTAAAGCTTCAGCGAGTTCAGGCCACACAATAGCAGAAACTGACCACGAACCATCATTGCAGGCGCTAGGTCGCTGGTTCAGGTAACCAACTCCTATTTTCTCAATCGTTGAACATACAGTCCCTAGGAAAGGAGCACCAAATCCAAAATCCAATTCAGCCACAGGGAACCGTCGTCCTGAAGACAAGACCAAAGCTGGCCCTTCTTGTCCGAGAACCATCCGAGCCAACATCAGTCCAGGTCGGTGACTCTCTATCCAATCTATCAAATCTGTGAAATGAATATCGTTTGTTACTTCTGTTATCGATTTATGCACTATGTTTGCTATCTCTGATACATGGTTTTGCCTCAGATTTTCGATAGTGGCTTCTCCGACAGCTACAGACAAGACGTTTCCTATATAGTTGGAGGTAACGGTCTCGAGTCTTCCTCTACCGTCAACAAGCCATCCCATCTTGCAGGTCTTATGACTACTCTCTATAGAATCCACCATTTTCTTCCACACATAAGCGGAGAAAGCTTCAATCTTTGTCCTGCTCTCTCCGTTTACAGTAGCTAGAGCTTGCAACGTGTATAGGCTCGAAGCATTGATGTGATAGAGACGCTTGATGAGAGTTTTAGGCGTTGGTATGTTCGTAATGTCTTCCTCGCTGCATTTTATGAATGTTTTGTCCAAGTGAGGGTCATAACGTGGAGGAGACCGTGCCCGGAGGAGATTTCTCCTGTGATCTGGTACACAAGAAACAGGCTGATTTCTCGATATCTCTGACCACGAAGTGAGGAAATTCCCGAAGGAGCTTGCGTCCCCTAAAGCATGATCGAAGGTGAATGTTATTGCGAGGCCTCCGCATTCAAACTCTGTGGCTTGAATCTGTAAAGGGAAATCCTGGTTAACCCGAACCAGCTTTGACTGGAGAAACGCGTCAAGATTGTAAAAATCCAAACTTTTGAGATCAACACTGGCCCTGGCTTCGACAAGCAAAGCTCCATTGTCGTTGCAGATGATTATAGGCTCCTCCCGAGAGGTTTCGTTGGTAACAATCTGACCCGCAAAAGGATAGAAGTAGTTAAGAGTCTCCGAGAGGGAGGCTTTGAGAGATTTGACGATCGTTTCAAAGGATAAATTCTGTTTCTTGGGGTAGAAGTAAAAGTAAGTCACCGGAAAACGGCCGGAGAGAAGGTCAAGATTTGAGAGAGTAAGGCTATTAACTTTCTCTGGTTGATCATCGGAAGCTTTGACTATGAACTCTCCGATGAAACTCACATCAAAGATCTTCATTTTCAGTTTAGCAATAGGTTAAAAGTTCTCAAGGGCAAAGCTTATATTTATTTATAAAAGAAACACTAAATTATTCGGTTGTTTGTGCGATATATATATTCAAAGGAACGATCATTATGCGTTTTGAAAAGAATTCTTATATGTGTTTTGGAACAACACATTACATCACTGTCATTGTTGGATAAAAAGTTTGAAGAAACAATACAAATAGTACGACTTTATTCATTAGCAATGGTTCAAATTATCGGTGAAAAGTTGGGACTGTAAAAAAGAATATTCGTTTCGTACCCATCATCACAATTATCGTCAATGTAAGTTGGTGCGACTGTACCACTTTAGTGGTTGATAGATAAAATAGATCAATGCTTAGACTTATTTTGTTGCAACTTTATTCAACAAGTTTTGAACAAAATCATCATTTTTATTATGTCGTTTCACAAAATCTTCTGTTGTTTTGTCTAAGTTGACAAGATAAAAATAGAACAAATTCTTGTTATCTTATGAGTGCAATTAATAAGACAGAACTAAGGTATAAAAGCGTTTAGAAAATATTGGTATATTGTTTACTAATGCCATGGTCAAATTGTGAACATTGAACTTTCAATTAGTATAAGAAAAGTTCTTCTATAGAAAAAGTTCATATATTCTCTCAATAACTCCAATGAAAATTTCAAGTTTATAGGGTCGGAAATGATTCAAGTCTTTCAAGTACTGTGTTGTGTATGTTTACTGTGGTGAAACAATGGAGTAATGCAACAAAAATTTCTACTGAACAAAACTTTCTATCCCCGACAAATCTCAAACTCAGCTCCTATTGGTAAATGATCACTTGGGTGGTGATGATTCGGCAAGAAACCGACAACATCTGGAGATTCTGGTTCAGGTAGTTGGAGGATACTCACAGGTTTGATCAAGTCAGAAGGAGAGAAGAAGATGTAGTCAAGTGTGTTTGTGAAGCCAGGAGTGCAATTTGTGAACTTAGGCTCTCCTCTTGTGACTTAATAGACACTAGATAGAGGAAGTGGAGCTTCTTCTTCTATTATGGTCTCTGCGGGTTTTACATTACCCGATACTAGGTAACTATAAACCTGGAAAACGATGAAAATTATCATTCTTTTACCACAAGAGACCCAAAATATTCTGATTTGCAAAAAAAGATTGAACAATCAGGGAAACTCGATGTAAGCAATTGAACCGAACCTTATCCCCAGGAATTGAATTGAAGTCACCGGCTAGTAGCAACGAAGGTGTGCACTCAAATTCATCTGATATTAGCGTTTTGAACTGAGCTAGTCGTGATAAGAGGTACTTGGCTTGAGCAAGCTTGACATCAGCCAATTCCGGGTCCCTAGAAAGAAGTAATCATGAGATGAAAGTTGAAACATGCGGAAAAATATCATTTTAATGGGTGACAAGTTTATTTACCAGTAAAGATGTGTGTTTGCCACGATAACAATGTGATGAAATGGCTTGTTGATTCTAAAAGCAGCCACTATTCCAACACAGTCCCGTTTTAGTCTCACTAGTGGATCATTAAGGTCACGACTGTCTTTCCGAGAATCTTTTGTTTGGTGCAGATTTGTGGAAACATGTGAAGAGAACAATAGATAAAAGTTGGTAATGATGTTGAGATATAAAGAAACAGCACCAAGGACTTGCTTTCTTTTCCTCCAAAAGGACAAAGTTACCTTTCGCTTTCGCATCACCTTTTCCTTCGTTGGATGTCTCAATCTTCTGTTCGCTGCAGGTAACACTATCTGCCTTTAATGAGTCCACAAGATCATTATATTCGATCCGCTCCTTAGTGACCAACTCTGCACTAAATCAAAAGAAGAGTGTTGTTTTAGTCAGATTAATGTTTCTTCATTAAGTGAAGTCTTGTAACGCCTAATGTTTTAATCATACCAGCTTGGCTTGTAGAAGATTGCACAACCATCACGCTTCCTCTGTCCTGTTCTCTGAATATATATCCCAGAATAACCCAGAGACTCCATGTTTTTTCTGTAAAAGCTATCATACTCATCTACTTCCTGCAAACATTGTAGCAATATAACTAACAAGTGGAGGGACACATTTCATTGGCACTATGAACAAACAACACTAACATTTATGAACGTCTAAAATTGTCTAGTGGACTGAACAAGAGGGAACGAGTTCTGTCTCATTAGAAAAGGGAACCTTAATTCTAACCAAACAAAAACGAAGAAGATTCACAAGAATATACCTGCAGACAAAAGAAATCAGCCTCGAGATTTTTGAGAACGCTATGAATTGCATGCGAACGAGCTTTCCATCTGCAACACAAGAAAAGGAAGACCAAGTCACATTTACAGCAAATATCATAACCCTTTAAGAAGCACCGTTTCCTGAACTTTTAACAAAGATAATCTATGGCTAAATCCAAAGTACATGTTGGTTAATGGATATAATCAGTGTGAGCAACACCAAACACAATAATGTCTACTTCTAACTAAGTTCCAGCACATTCATTGAATCCATTGTTATTTTCTGAAGCAAATCTTGACTTGAAGTTTTAAATTCCAGCTCATTAATTACAGCTCACACAAAGAACTCTTGACTAGTATAAGAAAATCTGATTTTGAAACTGAGGAATGTAGAGAATAATTACTTGAGACAGGCAGGTGGAGAGTGTGGGAGAATGGCGCTCTTCACATAAACCTACAAAAAAGATGAAGCTCAAAAAGATCAGAGACTTCACAAAGGAACTAAAAGAACTGTTATTATCTCTAAATCAAGCCCAGAAAACAAAATCTAACGAAGATTAAAACTACAAACTTTTTCAAATATCAAACTACATATCATAAAGCTTATGGGATTTTAAACAACTTGATGATATATATACCTGAGCTAATATGTTATACGAAACCAGACGGAATCTGATACCTGGAAACACAAAATTCTCAATACCACCTCAAATCATATACTTAATATTCACAAATTCATATCAACTTATGGACATATACAAACCATCAGATTTACTTCTTGAACTAATATCAGCTCCTTCAACCGATTCGAATTGGCGAACTTTAGGCTCAATTGCTGGATTCGTACTCATTCTTTTTGAAACAATTCTCCTGCAAACTCGAGAACTGTTGAATCAAAGAGTCAGATACAGGAAACCAAGAAAAACCAATCCTTTAACATCAATGTTAAGGTTAAACTCCAAAATTCATCATTGCCTATTAGCCATACGAATCCAATTACAACCCATATCAAATCAAGATTCGTGAGGGTTGATTCCAGTAAAAAGATGAGAAATTTCTCACAAAGTACACAAATTTTTTTGCCTTTCAGAACAAAATTACTTAATGACTATGAACAAAGACGATCGATTCAGTTGCATTACTAATATACGAAGCTTGAAGAACGAAACAGTAGATTGATACAGAAACGAAGAAACCCACCTGGTGAAACAAGGAAGAGTCGGACGACGAGGAAGATGATGCAGAGTAGTACTAAACATCTAGTGAGCTATTTGAGTTAATACACCTTTGGCTTAAGATAGACTCTCTTGAGGGTTTTCAAATAAAAAATAGTATGCAAAACAAATTCAAAAATTACTATTTGGTCCTTTTATTTATATTAAAATGTTCAGTGAACCTTAGTTTTGCTATTTTGGTAAAATAAAACCCAAATTTTTATTGAAATTTTAGAACCAAGATAAAAAAAATTTCATTGCTTTCCAAATCCAATTTGATTTAGAAATTCATTTTAAGAAAATACATATCGATTTTGCTTCTTGAAATTAATTTTGAATTAATATCGACTTCCTTTGATCTTAAAAGTTATTTAACAATATAAGAGAAATTCTATAAAACCATATTTTATTCAGAAATATTATCATCATAAGATTTTACGAAGGCAATAATAATTCATATCATTGATCCTGCTATATTCCGTGTCCATATGTATTTACCCGAAACAAGTATTTCTTGTATTTACCCAAAACAAGTATTTCTTGTATCTGATTAAAGTGTGCGGTTAGTTATTAATTTCGATGTCAACTTAATAATTACGCAACAACTCATATACTTTTTGTCATTCTGAAAACTTACCGTGAAGTTTTATACTTTCTCAATATGATAATAGCATTTCGCTGTATAAAGTTACTTTGTTTACGCGGAAACTCATACTAGAGTTGTAATCACAAATACTAGAGTCTTTGCAAAGTTGACGTATGATCTTTTGCAAGTTGCAACAACAACAAAAATAATGAACGTTCAATTACTTTATCTTGTCTCTATCTTCTTGCATATCTCTAATCACAGCTTCCTTTAGGTATTTAACTCATCTTTATGTTGGATCAGGGCACCGTCGATAGATAGAAGAAATGGCGTGAAAAGACTAGGGTTCAAGAACCGTATGTGTTGGATCTTTCTTGCAGAAAAAGTAACCTTTGATTGATTCTTCCTTCCCAAATGATCAAACAAAGCCTTGTATGTAGAATCTTCAGTAGAGGAAAATCAGAGGCTGAGAAGATGATCATCAATATAACTTGACGAGCATTTATCAAGGTTAAGAAGCGACGTCGAAACTAGGTTTAGGGTTCTCGCAGAAGAAAGAAACTAATATCGTTAGTGAGAGTCGTAGAAGGAACAAAGTATGAGGAAGGATCGAGGAGGAGATCAGACGATAGATATGAAAAGAAGAAGACGAACTCGAAGATGATGAAGCAATTCAAGCCCTCACAGTAGTGTTCCAACGGTAAACGACACTTAGTAATATTTGTCTTGAATTAAATTATTTATTAAAATAGTATACAGGTTATATTAAAACGGGAACCAAAAATTCATTGATCCGAAATCAAATAGGACAACAACTCAACCGTACCTAAACCACCCTGAACTTTATGGAAACAAACCAAAAGAATTATTTTTTCGTATTATTATTATTATTATAAATTTTGTGTTTAAAAGTTCCACTCCAATCAAATCTCAACACAAACTAAATTAAATTAATTTTGTTATTATAAAAGCATTGCCTTTTCGTTTACTTCTTGTATACGTATTTTACCAACAAAATAGATGCACAGTAATTTTTTCTAATAATAAAGTTCTTAACAAATTCAGTTTCCAAAACATGATTAATTGAATGGGAAAATTAAAACAGTAAAGATTTTTTTTAAAAATTTTCCGTCTTGAAAGTCTTTGTCAATCACCTCCGAAGTATGTAAAATTAAAAATATGGTTTGTTATGTTGATAAAAATAACTAAATTATATTTAAAATATAGTGAAGCTTAAATCCGCTTTAAAAATAATTTAAAAACTATACAGATTATCACTTAATTTTAAAATATTATAAATTCAGCTCCAAAGAGTAAAATGATCTAAACTCAAATGGTTGACTTTGATTCGTAATATAAGATAATGATTTGAGATTCAAGGACTTTATGCATCCAATGGTTCCTTGTTTCCCAAGCTTAATGTAAATTGCATAAAATTACTTCCAAAGCTTGATCTCATAATTGTATATATGTTCTAATTACTTTGGTATATTGATTATTAATTGCTAGATGACATAATATTTATATATATATATATATATAAACTCTACATTTATTAAAGCATCTCTATACAAAATTGATATTATAAATCCTAAATAATCTTATTATATAATTATATCTCACTCGATGGGTGTTACTTCCAGTTGAAGTTACCAGCTGCAAGGATCACCCAGGGACTCATGCAATCGTATGTCGTATAACCCCGAGATTATCCTTAAAAACATGTAGTAATTTGGTTTTATTACACGGATAGATAGCTTAGATGAGTGTGTTTGCGATGATCTCATGACATGGCTCTATCTAAGTGTATCATAGTACATTTGCATTTTCAATATCTCACAATTACACTATGTACGTGCGAGAAGTTGGTCAAAACTACACCACCATAGTCGTAGTAGGCGAATTCGAAGCTAAAGACAAAACATTAGAGAGAAATTGGAATGAGAACAAAATCGTGATCTTCACCTCCTTCGAGAGGGTCTCCCGCTATCTTCATGTACTCTATTGGATAACGGAAAAGCTCTCCAGCGTCACTTTTTTTAACATCCAGCAAGGCAAGTAAGGGTGGTGAATCGTCCAGTTGTGTGTACTCGAGAAACTGAGGATGAACAGAATCTCTTTAGGAGGCTCTATCCCTTTTGCAATATCTTCGATCTCTTCTGTAAGGTCCTCAGCACTTTGTAGAGTCATTCCGACGACTCTGTAGAAGGAGGGTTCATTCCGGTCTGCGAAGTAGAATTTAATCCTCCTCCAAAGCACCCCAGCCAGACGTTCAACCCCATCTTGTGCGCTAGACCTGATTACCTTGTTTTTTTCTCTTTTGATATGTTCTTGAAGACTTTTGTTCATGTTCATGTACTTCCCGAAAGAACCTCCATTTTTGAGCCTTTTTTTGTTTGATCTTTGTTTGTCTGGATTGAGTTTGTAATATCGGTTGGTTTGTGAAGCTAATTAGGCTCGAGGCGTCCACATTTTATAGTGGATACAACCGACTTCTTGGTTAAAGTGTATATGATTTCTATACGTGGGTTTGCGTTTGCGTTTTGATTTTGCATTTGCATGCTTTTGACGCAAGTATGATTACATTTTATGTTTTCTTAGTAGACTTTCGTGTGTATCTGAAATTTACCCAAAATACTTTCTACATTTGATTTATGTGATTTTTTAAATACAACAATAATCAAAATAATTTTTATACTTTTCACTGCTGGTTATTATAAACAAAATTAAATGAAGTTTCGGACTTGCACTATTCATTACGTAGCTTCTGGACTAACTAGCAGTTTCGAATTGTTCTCAATGTAATGTGTGTTATTATTAAGACACTACAACATATACCTTTCAGACCACAGAATTTTGAATTTTGCTACATAATTAACACAGATTTAAAATACTCACATTATATGAATTAATTTATACATTGCAAAATAAACTATATATATATATGTAATTACGTACTATTTTTTCTGTATAGCGAAGGCAAATTCCGTGTCCATTTGTATTTACCCAAAACAAGTATTTTTTGTATGTGATTAAAGTGTGAGGCTAGTTATTAATTTCGATGTCAACTTAATAATTACGCAACAACTCATATACTTTTTGTCATTCTGAAAACTTACCGTGAAGTTTTATACTTTCTCAATATGATAATAGCATTTCGCTGTATAAAGTTACTTTTAGTAATTGGTTTACGCGGAAACTCATATTAGAGTTGTAATCACAAATACTAGTGTCTTTGCAAAGTTGACGTCTGATCTTTCGCAAGTTGCAACAACAAAAAAAATAATGAATGTTCAATTACTTGTTACTAGTAATTAAAATCCAAATGACAAATACATATATCATATGTTAAAAACTGAATGTCTTTGTCAGGTAAGGCTTATAGGATCATTATATTTGGGTTTCAACCCATTAGAGTTTTTAAGGTTTCAATTTTTGGATTCCAAAATCGTGAGCCCATGAAAATTAACCCACAAACCCTAAAAAATGGTTCTAGAAGAATCTTCCCTAATTCATTAGTTACTACTATACACTCTTCCTTGGTTGACAAACCACCCATTTTAAGGTTTAACATTATCTATCAATTCATTCCGTTATGTATTGTATATTTTTCAAAGTCTTCTGAAATTTTCTTTTTCTTTATAAAATTTCTAAGTCAACGTACCATAAGTATTTTGGCATATACAAAATACAAACATGTTTTTCTGGTTATTAATTATATATATATATATATATATATATGTATATATACTAATAAACATGTTTATTGTTCTATTTTTCCATCGCACGTGCATGCAAGCAAAATTATGTATATGTATATGTTTGCTTTTCATACATAATTTTAACATGTGTTCACAGAAAAAGGAAGAAAATCAACGTACAGATTATAACAACACTAATGCAATATAATATATGATATATCTAACTGGATTAAATGCATTATCTTTAATTGAATTGAATGAATTTAATTTATAATCTCAAAATGTTGCAAAAAGATGAAAAGAAAGCAAAAGAAGATATATCTCTCTAAATAAAATGATACATATATCATCTTTATCTTTATTTTTTTACCAAAATTCGACACGTTAAAACATTGTAATATACATATATTGATCCCTCTCACCAAGTAAAAAAGGCTATGTATTGTATATATATAATCTATAAGATGTTTAGGGTCTTATACGTACATGTATCATCTAAGAGGAAAAAAAATCATCGATTCAAACTAGTATGGAAGTACCTCATGATTTAGTGGAGGAGATTATTTCAAGACTCTCGGTTAAATCTCTTCTCAGATTCAAATCTGTGTCCAGAAGATGGAAATGGACTCTAGAATCTCAACATTTCAAGAAGAGACATATGACACATCACCAATCACTAGACCCAAATTTTCTCCTCGTTGAAGGTCTTTTTGAACCCATTAACTTCTGTCTAATGAGGATGTTGGTGTTGGGTTCATCGGTTCCGATTGAGCTCCCTTGTCCTAACCCTCCACCAAGAAGGATTGATATTCCAGCGATCGAGTTTAATGTCCCGCCTAAAGTGACCAATAGTTGTGACGGTATGATATGTTGTTACGATACGTTTGGAGAAATATTTGTTGTCAATCCAAGTACTAGATGGTACCGACAAATTCATGGTGCGGGCTATCAAGAAATCTACTCCTTGCTAAGAGAACGAGGGAAAATGCCTACTACACGGTATTCCTATGACAGGCTCGGATTCGGAAAAGACATATACACGGGAGCGTATGATAAGCCTATGCAAGTGTATACAAGGAGAAGAAATAGAGCAAACTTAACACGTGTAGAAGAAGGAGATGGCACGTGAGAGTAAAGAAACTTGTATAAAACTATAGCATTTGACATTTATCATTCTTATGTTGTTGTATGTGTAAACAGAGACGTATGAGTCTTCTGAGGAGAGAGAGTAATGTCTAGCTGCGTCTAGAGACTCTTCTTCACATATCTGTGGCTGTAATCGATTCTGTTTTGGGTTAATAAAGGGGAGGAGAGTTCTTTTCTTAACAAATGGTGCGATTGTGATCTCGGATCGAATCTAACGCAACCGACGAGTTTGGGTTTCAAGATTTGGGAGAATTTTTTTTCAATTGAAAGAATAGAAACGACGATGGGGAGAGCACCGGCGCAGGAGTTGTCGCCGATTCGAGAGTCGACGGCGGAGGAACAAGCCGAAGCTTCAGCGATAGAGTTCTACAGCCAGTTAACGGAGATGAAGAATCAGATACGCACATCGGAAAATCGAACGGATTCAAAGCTTGAGTCCTTGAGGGTGGATTTGGATGCAACGAACGCACTCCACGATCGACGATTCTTGGAGCTGGGGCGCAAACTTGATTTGTTGATTCAAGCGTTACCTGGGAAAGCGACGATGCACGAGACTGGCGGATCGAGTAAAGCTATCGCGAATGATTCGCAAGACCAACGCAATCAGGTACCAATTTCTTCTCAGGAACCATGCCTTAGTGAGATTAGGCCTGGAATTAGAGAAAACCTTCTAAAGAATGTGGATATGGCAGTCTTTGAGGGTTTGGGAACCTATGGTTGGATTGCAACAGTGGAGAGATTTTTCAGAAATGGAGGTTATAATGATGCTGAGAAATTAGCTTTGGTATCAGTGAGTTTACAAGGAGAAGCTTTGAGCTGGTACAATTGGGAAGTAAACAGAAAAGATTTTGAGAGTTGGAATCAGTTTAAGACAAGTTTGCTGTTACGCTTTGGGAACTTGAAGATTAGAGGTCCAAGCCAAAGTTTGTTTTGCATTAAGCAAACTGGATCTATAGCTGATTATGTGCAGAGGTTTGAAGACTTATCTTCCCAAGTAACTGGGTTGGATGATCAGAAATTAGAGGGCATTTTTTTGAATGGGTTAACTCATGAGATGCAAGAGTTAGTTCATATGCAGAAACCAAGGAATTTGCCAGAAATGGTAGCAGAGGCTAGAGCAATGGAATCTAGCATTATAAGAAGAGTGGTTAAGAAAGAGCTGTTATTAGCTAATAAAGAGAATGCAGAGGGATACAGTTCTGATTACAAAGTTCATACAACTTACAACACCAACAATTGGAAAATGAAAACAATTGCTACAGATGCTATACAAGGGGCTGACAAACAAGGGGCGCGAGTAGATCAAAGACCAAGAAGACACAACTCTAATGCTGAAGTAGATGAAAAGCGAAGAAGAAGAATATGCTTTAAGTGTGATGGTCCTTGGAACAAAGATCATAAATGTCCAAACAAAGAACTAAGGGTGTTGACTGTTTTTAATGGCTATGAGGTTGAAGTATTGAATGGGAATAGTGACGAGGAGTTAGTAGAAGAAGTTGCTGGTGAGTGCATGGCACTATCATTCTCATCATTTAGAGGGATTTCCTCTCCATCAACCACTAAAGTGAGAGGTATGGTTGGGACTGCTAGTGTGATTATAATGTTGGACAGTGGAGCAACCCACAATTTTATATCTCCAGCAGCGGTTACAAAACTGAAATTGAAATGTAGAGACGATCCTAACCTTAATGTGAGGCTGGGTACAGGGATTACAGTCCAAGGAATGGGAGTTTGTGAGAAAGTAAAATTTTCAGTTCAAGATTTGGAATTCACTACAGACTTTGTGGTGTTGGAGTTAGGTCAGATTGACATTATTTTGGGAGTTTACTGGCTGAGCACATTGGGAGACTGTAAGGTGAACTGGCAGAAAAATGAGATGTCATTTTTATACAAGAAAAAGATAGTATCATTGAAGGGTGAATCAGATTTAGACATTGCAAAAATGTCCTTAAAATCACTTTCCAGTGGATTTACTTTCCAAAAGAAAGGTGTGGAAGTGGCTTTGTGCAGTCAACAGATAACACCATCAATGATTCAGCCATTAGAGGTGGATATTCAAACAGTATTGGCCAAGTTTGATAAGGTATTTTCAATACCTACAGAATTACCTCCTATTAGAGGAAGAGAGCACTCGATTCACCTCTTACCTGGGAATAATTCTATCAGTGTTAGGCCGTATAGATACCCTCACGCCCAGAAAGAGATCATGGAGAAGATGGTCAAGGAGATGTTGGATTCCGGAATTATAAGACCAAGTCACAGTCCATTCTCAAGTCCAGTGCTTTTAGTTAAAAAGAAAGACAATAGTTGGCGTTTTTGTGTTGACTACAGAGCATTGAATAGAGTGACGGTACCAGATAAGTTTCCGATACCAATGATTGACCAACTCTTGGATGAGTTGAATGGCTCAGTTTGGTTTTCAAAATTGGACCTTAGAGCAGGTTATCATCAGATAAGGATGAGAGAAGAAGATGTGGCCAAAACAGCCTTTAGGACTCATGATGGACACTACGAGTTTCTCGTAATGCCGTTTGGGTTAACAAACGCTCCAGCGACGTTTCAAGCACTCATGAATGAGTTGTTTAGGCCATTTTTAAGGAGATTCATCTTGGTATTTTTTGACGATATTTTGATCTATAGCTTGTCTATGGAACAACATATTGAACATTTGGAAATAGTGATGAAAATATTGGAAGAGCATCAGCTATTTGCCAACAAAAAGAAATGCATGTTTGGTCAAAAACAAGTGGATTATCTGGGACATATCATTTCTAGTGATGGAGTATCTACTGATCCAGCAAAAACAAAGGCAATGACTGAATGGTTGACCCCTAAGTCAGTGAAGGAATTGAGAGGATTCTTGGGTCTGACTGGGTACTATAGAAGGTTCATTAAAGGATATGGAGTTTTAGCAAGACCATTAACAGAGCTACTGAGAAAGGACAGCTTTGAATGGAATAATACAGCACAAGTAGCATTCGATAACTTGAAGAAGGCAATGTCTACTGCCCCGGTTTTGTCTTTACCAGATTTTGCTGAAGTTTTTACAGTGGAAGCAGACGCCTCAGGATATGGGTTAGGCGCAGTTTTAATGCAGAATAGAAGACCTATTGCATTTTTTAGCCATGGTTTGACTGCTAAGGAGCAGCTAAAACCAGTATATGAAAGGGAATTGATGGCTATAGTGCTTTCTATACAAAAGTGGAAACATTATTTGTTTGGAAGGCATTTTGTGGTTCATACAGATCAAAAAAGTTTAAAATTCCTTTTGGATCAGCGAGAGGTGACAATGGACTATCAGAAGTGGTTAATCAAGCTGTTGAATTATGATTTTGAAATCATATATAAGCCTGGAGTGGAAAATACTGCAGCTGATGGTCTATCTCGGAAGATACAACCCCTGGGAGTAGTACAAGCCTCTGTTTTAATGGCATTGACAGTACCAACTGTGTTACAGCTACATGACATTTATGAAGAGATTGAGAAGGATGAAGGTATCCAGAATATTATTCAGTCTTGTATAGCAAATCAAAACATGGACAATGGTTATGAAGTGAGAAATGGAAGATTATGGTTCAAGAACAGATTAGTCTTACCAAAAACTTCAAAGTTTATTCCAATGATATTGGAGGAATATCATACGGGGTTGTTAGGAGGCCATTCGGGTGTGTTAAAAACAGTTAAGAGAATACAACAGTCTTTTCATTGGGATGGTTTGATGAAAGATGTTCAAAAGTTTGTCTCAGAGTGTGATGTTTGCCAAAGACATAAGTATTCTACACTGTCTCCAGCCGGTTTATTGCAGCCGTTGCCATTACCGCAACAGGTATGGGAAGATATTACAATGGATTTTGTGGAAGGTTTACCTAATTCTCAAGGCAAAAATGTGATATTGGTGATAGTGGATAGGCTGAGTAAATACAGTCACTTTTTAAGTCTTAAACATCCCTTCTCAGCTTCTGATGTAGCGCGGTTATTCATTAAAGAGGTGGTGAAGTTACATGGATTTCCAGCTTCTATAGTTTCAGACAGAGGCAACACATTCTTAAGTGCGTTTTGGAAAGATTGCTTTAAATTGTCAGGGACTAAGCTCAAGTATAGCACAGCTTTTCACCCTCAAACAGATGGGCAAACTGAGGTGTTGAATAGATGTTTGGAGACGTATTTACGGTGTTTTGCTTCAGCTCATCCTAAGACTTGGCATCAGTATTTGTCATGGGCAGAACTGTGGTACAATTCATCATATCATACGGCATTGAAGACTACACCATTCAAAGTCTTATATGGTCGAGATCCTCCTTCCATACTGCGTTTTGAAGCACATTCAACAAAAGTTTCAGAATTAGAAGTGATGCTGAAGGAAAGAGATTCGATGTTAGATCAGATTAAGCAGCACTTGATTCATGCACAACAATTGATGAAAAACAATGCTGATAAACATCGCAGAGATATTGAATATGAAGTTGGTGATTGGGTTTTTCTGAAATTGAGACCGTACAGGCAACAATCAGTTGCAAAGCGAGCTTGTCAGAAGTTGGCAGCCAAGTATTATGGTCCTTATGAAGTGATGGAACGGATTGGGAAGGCAGCATATAGATTGCAACTTCCAGAAGAGTCAAAGATTCATTCTGTCTTTCATGTCTCTCAAATTAAAAAGGTCTTGGAACAGAATCAACATGTTATTCCTTTACCTGAGCTGTTTAATGAGTCTGATGAATTGGTAGTGGAACCAGAAGCAGTTTTAGAGACTCGTTACAATGACAGTGGAGTATTGGAGGCTTTAGTCCATTGGAAAGGATTGCCTGGTCATGAGGACACTTGGGAAAATGTCAAGGAGTTACAGCGCCAGTTTCCGACTTTAGCGCTTGAGGACAAGCTTCATTTCGAAGAGGGGGGTATTGATAAGCCTATGCAAGTGTATACAAGGAGAAGAAATAGAGCAAACTTAACACGTGTAGAAGAAGGAGATGGCACGTGAGAGTAAAGAAACTTGTATAAAACTATAGCATTTGACATTTATCATTCTTATGTTGTTGTATGTGTAAACAGAGACGTATGAGTCTTCTGAGGAGAGAGAGTAATGTCTAGCTGCGTCTAGAGACTCTTCTTCACATATCTGTGGCTGTAATCGATTCTGTTTTGGGTTAATAAAGGGGAGGAGAGTTCTTTTCTTAACAGCGTACAAGTTAGTTTGGTTATATAACAATTTCAAAAGACACGAAGATAGTGTCACTACCTGTGAAATTTTTGATTTTGATCAGACCAATACGTGGAGGTATGTGAAGTCTTGTCCTTATGTGATTTTTGATGCATGTCAAGAACCGGTTTACGTAGATGGATCACTTCATTGGTTGATCAATGATGGCCCCGATACTACGAAAACAAGAGTTGTGTCTTTTGATTTTCACAAAGAAACTTTTGAGGCAACCTTTGTACTCCCTACTGCCTCGAGAAATTTTGGAATGCTCAACGTTAGCAATCTGAATAACCGTTTATGCCTATCAGAAAAAGCATGGCCAAAACAATACATATGGGTATTAAATCATGAAGACAAAACATGGGAAATGATGTATTCATTGGATCTACCTTATTTTCCTAGAGAGTTTTTTCCAGGGAATGAAATGGACCGACAAGTAACCATTCCACTAGCAATTCTGAAGAAGAAGAATAAGCTGTTGCTTTTTGATGGGATTGATCGTAATCCCGGTCCAAGTCTTGTGATATATGATCATGACTTGAGATCATATGGTAAATGTTTCGAACGAGGGATCTGCAATGGTATGGTTCCTTATTACCCAAGCTTAATCTCAATTCCATTTTAATTATAATTAATTGTTATGTTATTGTAATATTAGGATGTCTTGCTTATCATAACTTTGGTTTACATGTTATAATATTTTAACCTTTGTAAAGAGGACTTTTGAGAGACTCTTTGTATTTAGTTACTAAGAAATCTTCATACATTTTTTTAGTTATCTAGATTGCTTAAATGATCACTAAAATTATCTTCATACCTTTTTAAAATTATCTAGATTGCTTAAATCGATACAAAGTTTCGATTTCTCAAGAAAGGCAAATTTCTTTCTTTATCCTTGATTTTTACTGGCATCCTATGCGCTTTGCGAACTCTTTCCAATTCTTACTTTCAATTGGGATTTTAAAATAAAAATATGGACTTTGAATTATACGCAATTTCATTCTGTGGTTGTTAACATAAATAATCTCATTGTTCAAACAAATTTGTTTGTACCAAATATGATCAAAGTAAGAAGCTTTGCACAAAGTAGCTAATTATATGATTAATTAATATTAGCAGACATAATCTAAGATGCAATGCTTGCTTCAATTATAAGCTATATCTAGCAACTTCCCATATGCGAACAACATTTAAACAACATTTAACAGACTGTTACAAGTGAGTAAAGTGAAAAAGACAAGTACAAAAACTAGGGTAATGCATTAGTTTATAACTGGTAATTCATTCTAAAAGTCTGATTATAAAAGAAATCTCCTAGAAAGAAAGAATATCTCATCAACTGTGCTTGATTCTGGTTGGAAGAGTTTTCGGGAGCCCTCTTTCTCTTGTAGTAAATTTTGTAAAAAAAAAAAAACCAATAAACCCTAAGCTTACATGTTCTTACGTGATGCTCGTCTGCGAGTCCATGGCCTTCAGTTGCTAGATCTTCCAAGGCCGTCAGCAGCTTCTATATACATACATTATATGTTTTCTTTGTTTTCGATGTGGTCTGTTGGAGTTATTAATATTGCCTTAATTGTTTTATATTATGATTGCCGATACATTAGTGGAATTGGGAGTACATATGTTTCCAATAATTGTCTCATCCAATAATAATAAGTTGAATTTTCTCATTTCCTAAATTAATTAAGATTTTAATCATATCGAATGAGTTATTTATTGATAATAATTGCACGACTTGCGCTACATTATTGATTTCGTTTGCGAATATATTGAGAATTAGTAACTACTATCTCCGTTTTTAATGAGTTGTCGTTTAAGATTTTTTTACGTAAATTAAGAAAAATATAAAATAGATATATTTTCGATTTTTTTTTTTTGGCCAAGTCATTAAAAATGTGAAATAAAATTGAAATTTTTACCAAACATTTCCATTTGAAATCTAAAACGACAATTATTGAAAGTAGAGTTATATAAGAAAATAAAGAAATGACAGTGCATGGTCTCTACCTCTACTTCAAAACCACAATCTCTACTTCAAAACTATATAAAAAAAAAAAAAAGGTATAGCTTGCCTTTAACTCTTACACCTTGACTTAACTCGGTGTTATATAATACATCTTTTTGGGTGTTACAGGCATTAGGAGACCTTATTTCCGAGCTAGAAACAACTTCACAAAAAGAGTTCAAAAGAGCTTGCTTGATGTATCCACTATCCAGCTTGCCCCGTTGATAGGGGACGCGATCGATTTTTGTTCTCCCTGGCAAAAAGAACGATCCAACTTCTTAATTCCTTTAAAGGACTGTTTTAGAATATTTGGTTTTCAATTTATTAAATATTTATTTAATTTTAAAAATTTATAATATGTTTTACATTATTATACTATTTGAATTTTAAGATCCTAGAGGTTCAACCAATAATCAACTCTATATTTATGGTTCTTAAGTTAACCTCTTACAATATTAATATGCTTAAAATTTACTAAGAAACATCTTCTCACTTATACCTTTTTTTTTTTTTTTGTGAGAATATTTACTTCCAAAGCTTGATCTCGACTGTTATATATATTCTCATATCAGTAAATCGAAATATAGAAAAGTGGGATTCCTTAAAGTACCTATAAATCGTACTCAAATTATTTTTCTTGCAATTTACGATTCATCATTAATATATCAAAAAATGCAGAGAAAACTTAAAATTTGAGAAAAACTTGCGTCAACTATTCATCAAATAATATTGTGTTTTCTAATGACTTCTTGTTCTTAATTTTGAAGCTGAGGCATGACCAATTGAAAGGAGGATTCGCATATGGTCCTTTGAGTAATCCATCAGCCATCAATTTATATGCAGCCTCGGTCATATGAATACCATCCCATGCTACGTACTTTGAAGGATCGTCACAAGTTTCCACTCCTACACTTCCACAACTTTTACTGAAGTTGAAGTTGTACGGTCTTCCCACACCGCAACAAGCGGACAAGGTTCCGTTTATGAATCCTGAGAACATCATTGATTCGAAAACTCTGTTAATACCGAATCAGTAAAATGGTTGTGAAGATTCAATGGAGCAATGAAGAAGGCTACTAACTGTATTTGTTTGGTTCTTGGCCAAGGCTCAAAGAAGCATTGTAGTAGTCAGCATATATGATGTTCACATGAGGGTTTAGCTCCCTGAGTCTCTTGAGTTCTGCTTGAAGCTGCTCACTGTGGAATTCTCCTAACTTGTTCAGCCATTTTAAACATCCTGTTAAAGGATCATATTCTTCTGTGTTTGAAGTTTGATATAATGTCAAATATGATACTGAGCATCCAATAGGGAACCCTCCCGGCACTAGAAATGTTCTCCCTCCCATACCAATCAACTCCTGGATTCAACACAGTCCCAAAGCAACAAACGTAGTTTTTGACAAACTAATTAACCAAATCTGTTTTACTTGTGTTTCTAGCAGATCAAGAATCATTAAAACTGTTACCGTAATGGCAGAAGAAATAGTACTAATCACCAATGGAACTAGCTCTTTGACTTCGTCAAAGGGTCTGCCTTCGAAGAATGGGAAATTATAATCATTGGCTCCAATCTCTCCCATGAGAATCAAAGCATTTCCAATCATATCTCTACAATCTAAGAACAAATACAAGTGATCAGCTCAAACCACTGAAAAACATATATACATAATAGTTACTCCACTAATTAAAGTCGATCTTAATTCACTACCTGATGGCAAGCCACATATGTTTGGCAAACTCTCCTTGAAGATCTTAAGCTGAACTCCTAAACTGATGTTGTGAGGACAATGGTATCCTCTCTCCTCAAGAAAAGAACTTTCCAATGCCGTTGCTGAGGCTACGGCAAAATTTACTCCTTTCTCAAAGTTTGCATTTTTAGATCCGAAGTAAGGAGGCACATAAGGAAGCCCCAAAAATTCAGCTGTAAAGTAAAAAAAAGAATTATTAACTTGCAGGTCAAGAAAAAAGAAAAGCATAGAAACATCAGTGAACAGAACCCCAAGTTTTGTTTTTGTGACAAAACACAGAGTCACAGTCAATTACATTGTAAAGAAAGAGAAGTACCGATGAAGTCAATGATGAGGCGGCCATCGGAGAAACGACCGGTTGGGTGGTGGAAGAAAGTTTCTCCGTACGGTGGATAAGCGCTCAAAGGAAGATTGTTACGGTCGGAGAGACCAAGCAAGTTTCCGGTGTCGGCAATGGAATCTCCAAAACTGATGATGGACTCGAAATTCCGGCACTGCGAATCCGAGCTTACCATGGCGACAAAAAGAGTTGAAACAAAGATCAGGCTAACTATCCCCATCAACACCTGAGAATCTAGCGACGCCATGCTTAGAGGTCCCAAGTTACTTAAGCGTTTATTATTTTCAAAAAACTAATAGAACTAATGAAATGGATAGTTGAATTATGATCACTCACTCACTCAGTGAGCGTTTCTTGTTGCCTTATCAATAAGAGTGGGGCAAAGGCACTTAAATATTCTATGGCCTACAAAAGTTATGTTTGCAAACGGGTACACTTTTGGCTTTTAACCACCATCTAGAAAATAATCTAACAACTGAGGAGTAGACAGAGTATAAGATCATTAGAATCTTAGATATGTTACAAACACATGAGTAATCTTGCAATCTCTTCATCCAGAACAATTCGATCAATAAGTAACAATTTGATTATCGAAAATAATATAACATTCAAATCTAGTCTAATAGTTAAGAGTAAACAACTACAAAAATGGTTATTCTTCTTCTCCATAGGCATCTTGTTTATCTATATAACATATTCTTCATTTCATTTGTATCTTCTTCAGTTATCTTTGTTGCTGAGAGTCACAGTATTGTGGATACTTACACCTGCAGGGATGATTTCTCACCTGCAAAAGTTTGAATCTCTTGTCTCTCAATATGAACTGTAAAGAACACACATTGGTCACAAGATCGCCCATAAACTATGTTTTCGATATATTACCTTTCGTATTGTGAAAGATACCCTTCTGGGACTCCTTCTAATAACTTTATCCTTCACCTTGTCAATCTATCAGAGCACAGTACAACGGTTTAACAATTTATAGAGAAATGCAGTAACAATATCATGGTGAGAGCGAAGGAGATATCCAAATGAAGATAAACTGAAGTTTGCGGTCATAAGAATACAACCTTGTGATGTGGAATGTAGTGATTCCAAGCATAGCGTGCTTCCCCGGATAATAATAGCATAGATCGAGGAGGAAGATATAAAGCCTTCTTGATGCAAGAGGAGTCACCCAATTTCTCAGCATCAGCAGTGGAGGCTTTCCATGTGGAAACAGAGTATCTTCTGAATTCCATAATGCAAGGACCAGCTAAAGAAAGGCTGAAAATGCAATCTTCAAATGCTGAATGTGTGTCAATGTGAGGGGATAAACCCACCCCAGATGGGTACTCGTTTACCTAATTTTCACAAGAATTCCTCAGCCTTCAATGTAGTTAAAAACATTTTAACAGAACCTTAATCTAGTATAGAGAGTGTGATGATGTACCGTTAATTGGTCCAAATCCAAGCTTGATGGGTCGTTATCAAGGTTCGGGAACAACGAGATTCTTTCGAGTATAGGAGAAACAAAAGATGGAAGCTCGCCTAGACGCTTCTTGGTATCAACATTTCTTGTCCCGTAACAAAACTCATATCCATAGTGTTGAACACGCCGTTTGGCAAGACCAATCCAAGGCCGAGCATCAACAGCTGCAAGCAATTGCTAATAAAGGCAGAACCAAATAAGCATAACACAAGGGGTAAAAGACGAAATCAAATGCCACTACACCATAAGCACTGTTACAAAGTACTATGTACCTGTTCTTCTTCGACACTGACGAATTCAGGTATTAGGAAAAGCCCTGGGATATTCAACTCTGAATCAACCAAAGACACAGGAACACAATCATTCGCTTGCGTCTACACCAACAAAAAACAAAGGCGGTAAGTACTTCAAAGTCAGACGATACAAATGGAGTTGAAAGAATGTTCACTGCAACCGGATCGCAAACTAACACACAAAGTATCTGTCTTTTGATAACAGAGAATGCTCAATACATGAATTTGAGTTTGAATAACATGTTACAACACATAAAAGATCAAAACTTTGAAATTTATATAGAAATCTAATCATGCCCAGCAATGGAGAATCCTATAACATATCATACAATTTGGGATTTTCTAACATAAAGTCAAAAACTTTGATCCAGCATTGTAATCGGAAGTACCTCGGAAGCTAATTGAAGAACTGAATAACGAATATGCAAAGTCCGTCCTTTTAGGTCCGGACATGGCCGACCACTCAAAGCTTCTAAAGCAGCTTTCGCCGAGTAAGGATCCGCGAATGATACGATGACACGAACGCCGCTCTCGTCAGCTGCGTAGACGCCTTTCACTTCACCGAAATCACCGCCGCGATTGCGTCGTGTGATAGTCCAACCGCCGGTCCACAATTCGCGACGTAGAGATTAGATGAACTGGGCTCTCCGGCATCGGAGGAAGGTGATGACTGCGTCGGACGGACGAAACGCGGCTGAACCATTATCGGAATATTTGACTGTGACTTTTCTCCGATCGTTTGTTTAACGGCGAGTTATCCTCTCCGTAAGATTAATAAAACGACAACGTTTAGATAACATAATGGGCCTTGAGGCCCATTTGACGTTGGCATGACTTATTTTTGTTAATATAGATTTGTACTATTCAACGTTCACAAAATAAGTAAAATATCTTATTTGATTTGATCTCGTGACTCGTCTAGTCACCTCCACTCTTGCACTTAGCTCTGATATGGTTTCATTGAATCACTGCTTGCAAACTCCTTCATGAAGAGCCACAAAAGAAAAGAAAAACAAAACATCTTTACCAATGGACTCAAACCTAGGGTTTGCTTGGGAGGCGCCATGAAACGTAAGGAGCGAGATAACGAGGTCCTTTCGGATATATAAAACTCTCGACTTGGACACTCCAAAGTATCAATTATCAAATACTGAAAAGAACAGCAAGCTAATGAGGTCACACGTATCTTCTTGTATTGGCTATTTGCAAATTGTGTCCTGTAAATGGCAAATGTGATGCTCTAGCCTTAAACTGGATTTAATGGTTTTGGCAGGTCAGATGTATCAACAAGTGGTGAGAAGCTTTCTGGCTCTTCAGGTTTCAACGATGTTGCTGGCCGGGTTAGGGTTTTCATAAGTTTCTGTGTGTGTATCCATTAATTTCTTCTAAAATTATTTAATAAGCCAATAGTGTACTCAGCACTCGTTCCATATTCAATAACAATTGGCTCCTTCTGCATTAAAGATTACCTAATTTATGGATGATCATATGAACTCAAAGCACCAAGCTGATTCAAATTAGAAAAGAAAACACACCAATTCATATTTGGGCAGATTCTAGTGTTAGCTATTTATTAGTATTAGAGCAAAAACTAGTAAAAGATTATTTTTTTGGATCAAACTGCTTTAAATATTATTGAAATATTTTTGCATGCTACAGCACACAAATACATTATCTTATACTGAAATAATAGAAATGACACAAAGGTCGAACCTTTAACGGTTACAACAATGAACTAAAGAGAAGGAAACATCATTAAATATACTTGTTCTTTGAATGAACAAAGTACACTAATGCAAACACAGTTGAAACTTAAATCCACATCTTCTCATTAAAGACATTACTGATATCAGGAGCATACACACCCGGAGTGGAGGTGGTGGTGGTGGTGGTGGTGATGGAAGGCATGTGACCAGTTGTAGCAGGATCAATGGATGGTTGTTGCTGGTAGTTGTAGTTGTTGTCGTTCATAAAAGGAACAGGTGCATGCTCTCCGACATAACCCATTTGTTGAGGAAGATTCATGAATGGTTCTTGTTGATACATCTGCTGGTATGGATTCAGACTCATATTCTGCTGAAAATTCATATCAGGAGCATAAACACCCGGGGTGGAGATGTTGGTGGTGATGGAAGGCATGTGAGCAGTTGCAGCAAGATCAATGGTTGGTTGTTGCTGGTAGTTGTTGTTCGTAAAAGGAACAGGTGCATGCTCTCCGACATAACCCATTTGTTGAGGAAGTTCTGGCAGCAGATTCATGAATGGCTCTTGTTGATACAGCTGATGATGATATGGATCCTGCAGGCTCATATTCTGGTGCAAATTCATATCAGCAGCATAAACACCCGGAGTAGAGGTGTTGGCCATGGTGGTGGTGATGGAAGGCATGTGACCAGTTGCAGCAAAATCAATGGTTGGTTGTTGCTGGTAAGGAACATGTGCATGCTCTCCGACATAACCCATTTGTTGAGGAAGTGCTGGCAGCTGATTCATGAATGGTTCTTGTTGAGACAGCTGATGATATGGATCCTGCAGATTCATATCAGGAGCATGAACAGCCGGAGTGGAGGTGGTGGTCATGGTGGTGGTGATGACAGGCATATGACCAGTTGCAGCAAGATCAATGGTTGGTTGTTGCTGGTAAGGAACATGTGCATGCTCTCCGACATAACCCATTTCTTGAGGAAGTGCTGCCAGCAGATTCATGAATGAGCTTTGTTGATACATACCCTGATATGGATCGAGACTCATATTCTGGTGCAAACTCATACCAGAGAATCTATGCGCAGTCTCATCATTAAAGTTAATGAGAGGATTGTACTGAACCGACCCTTGCTGATTCGGGTTTTGAGTAAGAACCTGGTGTTGAACTGGCACTTCATGGTTACTCAGATTCAGATTCATATTACCATACGGAAAGTAACCATAAAGTTCATTAGAAGGACCAGCATGGTCATGAACAGCAGGAGGATCAACACCAGCAACTGAAACGGGAGGGAGGGAAGAAGACTCACCATTTTCTGCATGGAGCTGCATCCTAATCTGAATCCGTTTGAGATAGCTGTCAATATAACCTTTGAGATTGTCAAAGCCCATTGGATTACACGACTGCACCTTCATTGTACCAACCAAACAATCAAACATAATTTGTTTAAGCTGAGACTCATAGTTCTCCTCACGCAGCCTACTCAATGACTCTTGTGTTTTGGCGATTCGCTCCTTCAAATACGTCTCCAGGTTCACCATATAAGTGTACCGTTTATACTCCGGTACCTGCTGAAACTCTGAAACCACCTCTTTGATGCCTTCGTATGACGGCCACGCCACCGGATTCTTCTCGAACGGACTGGAGATCACCGCACAGGCTTTGATATCGCAGAGAGTCGTGATCTCATCGAGTTTCTTCTGTATCCCTCTCTTCCTCTTCTTGAATGATGCCTTCCTTCTTGCTTTGTCAGCTATCAGTGATGACTTCGCCCTCGTCGACATTATCTTTTGCTTTTAGTTTGTGTGTTGTTGTTGTTGTGTTTTGTTTTTGGCTCAAAGACACTATTATATAGTAACAGATGGTGTCTGCCTTTGACTCTCATTAACTCCTAGTAACTGCATTAATTGACCACTAATTATAGCTTGTGCATTTACAGAAGGTTATCACATTTAATAAATAAAAGTCAATACATACTTTATGTATACATATTGATACTAATTACATGCAATAATTATAAATGACAATAAATAGGAAATTATTATTATAAAAAATTTTCATCATAAATCTACATATTACTTTTGGAAAAAAACAAATATATATCTTTCACAAAATCTGACATGGCGAAAAGTTCCATTTAATTTAATTTTATCTTGATTTCAATAATAAGAAAGTTTATTTGGGGTTGACCAAAAAAAAATTTTATCTTGATTTTAATAATAACAGTTTCATATATATTATTAGTTTTCCTTTTTTTATCATGACTATGTTGTGTCATAAAAACATATTAATTAGTGCAAGTACAGGTGTAACTACATATATGACTGAATATAAACAAATATATATATATATATATATATATATAATGATTTAGAGAGGCCTTATGGGGAATTTTTTCCTTTAATAAGATTAAAATATTTATATTACACTTTGCAAAATAATAAATTACCAGCTAATTATGAAAATTAAATTAGTTGGAATTAATATATTTTCTGTAGCAACTTATATTATTTGGGAAAAAGGGAAAATAAGAAACCCACTTTGCGTTATACAAAATATAAAAATTTCTGTAAAATAATTAGCATAATATTTGTTCTGTAAATAATTAGCATAATATTTGTTCTGTAAATATGTAAACGAGAAACATTACATGAGAGACTGATAATAGAGGATTGGTAAATGGACGCTCCCTGATATTCCATTTTTCTATTATTGTGAAACTAGAAAATGTAGTTCTTGATCCAACCAAGATTAGAAGTAGATTGTACAATCTTTGTAAGAATCTAATAATAATGGATAAACCCATATGAGAAACATTAAAAAAACATAGAATTTAACATAGCTAAAATGTAATGTTGACTTATCCGGAAGTTATGAACAAAATTGCATGTATTATGAATAATACTTCAACGGCACGTTAATATACATTTACAATATCTCAGGCTTCATAATATAAAACCCTCAAAGTAAAGGAGAAGCTTCAGGTGGCACGCATCAAACTACGGAGACCCTCTAACTCATGGAGAAGCATCAGATGGGACTTTACTCATACACCACAGTCTACTGCTTCTACTTGGAGTTGTATTCACTGAACTGGCTTTGGCATCTGCAAACAGAAAATCTAAACCAGTCTCTGTCCCGTCAGCTTTGTTCATGTCATCTGTTAAAGAATGCCTTACACGGGACGAAAGCAAAGGCCTCTCAGGTGTTCTATAAGGGTCACGGGAGCTAAGGAAGCAACTCGGTGGCGCAGGAGAGTTTGGGTTACTTAATGAATCCTCTTTCAAGATTTCTCCCATTCTTGATAGAATCCGGAATGCTAGATTCGCTAGTGTTCGGGAATATGCCTCAAGAACCGCATGACCAATGTCCTGTAAACAAAAAAAGATGTTTCAGGACATGGGAGTGAGAAAGAGATATGAAGATGTACTTAGTTTGGTTTTATGTTTTACCTTGCCATACTGGATCTTTGTGGCATCAAGAAACGAGTGAGGGAGATTAGGGTATTTGGTTTTGATCTGATATCTAAGCGCTTCAGCTCGGTTCAAGAGAGACTCATTGCGACCAATTTCAGACGATGAATCTTTAGAGAATGACCAAGATGCTCGTACAGGGGATTTACCGTTGCTGCCTTGTTCTGTAATCTTTTCTTTCCATGCAAATATAGCAGATTCTAACCTATTAACTGTCTCAAGGGCTGTATGTTCAGTCCCCAGCTTGAGAGATATCAAGATTTCATCTACTGTGGCAGATTCCACAACCAACATTTTATACAGTTCATCACCGAGGCTGTTCTTTCCAGACTGATACAACACAAGAACTTCTGTTAGTTACCCTACTGCACTGTTGTATATATATGATTATATTTCAAAGGGATATAAAAGTGTGCAAACTTACCTTGGGTATTGCTTCCTTGATAACAGCAGGTACTGGCATTTCAAGAAGAACGTTTTCATTAATGGCTTTTGTAGCTTTGAAGACTTGATAAACAACTTTTCCTTTGTCAAGCAGTTTCTTCCTTCCTGAGTTAGAGAGCCCTGGTTTGGGCACTTGTGGCGATGGCAGCCACCATCTCTTGCTCTCGCTTGTACTCTTATTCTTCCCCTCAGCTCTACTACCAATCTCAGAATACCAAAACTCTGTGTTCACCATAGAATCTAGTGTCTCCTGTGGACATTGCAATGCAAGTTCAACCACATCAGGCAAAAAGAAGAACAAGGAAAGACAAGATTTAAGAAAAGAGGTAATCGCCTACGATTAGCATGGAATCCAGTTTCTGAAGAGCTGGGAGATTCATATGGATGTCCGCACGGGCTTTCGGGGTCATTATCTGTTCAAACAAGGATTCACTTCAGTTTCTTCCTGAGAAGTATATCTATTTTTTTAAGAACTCTGAATCACACCTTAGCTGCTTACCTCTAGTGATCTTCCATTGGCATCATTTTGCTTAGAAGGTACTAACTCAATCATGTAGTTAGTTGGAGAAAGTAGCCAATCCATTTCCCTCCTCCATTTCTGCTTTTTCTCCTCACATAATGGTTCCAATTTCCACAGCTCGCCAAAAATGGACGCTGCAAATCAAGAAATTTAGTACACATTCAGAGACTACTCCTGACATTTCACAAAACAAAAAACCTCAGAATATATCTAAAGAACACATAAAGCTTAAATGGTAGTAAATAGTAGAACATACTAGCAAGATGTGTTACAGCATTTGACAAAGCCAAAGCTACTTGGACACCCTTGCATCCCCCAGTGACATCTTCGCCGAGCAATAGCTTAGAAAATCTCTCTTTCATGGCTTCCACATCCAAATGGCAGTAGGCATAGCCTTGTTTCTTCTCCTTAGCATCAAAATGTTGGGACCTTCCCGATAAGCTCGAATCATCACAACTGTGTTCATCATTCTTCATCGGTAACCATTTCGAAGAAAAAGAGCTAGAGGCATCTTTGCTTGATGAACAGCTAGAAAACGCATCATCATCCAACGAATCAGTCAGGCATCCATCTCCTCGACTTGTTCCACTCTCTTCTTCATATGATTGATTATTGATAATACAAGTTTCTAAGCCATCGTATGTAATCATTCCTGAAAAGAAAGGAGTACACAATGTCATCTTTGGTTAGACTTGTAATAAGCCATATACTTTCACTTTTTATACTGTAGACTAAGACATCAAAACTTGCACAAGATTGACAAAGGAAGGAAAGTAAAACATAAATAGTTAAGAACTCCACCTCACACATCTACTTGTTGTCTTAACTCATCAAATGAGAATCAAGAAAATGGTGTCACAGACACGTTATATATGCAGACTAGTGTTCTTTACAAGGAGAAAACAAATGATAAAACAAAGGAATAAAAGTCATAGTGTTCCTCGAGACTCTATTAATAGCTCCTAAAGTCAAGACTTTTGCTAACCCAAGACTACTAAACTCTTTTTGTTTTCAAATGCTTCTTCCATTCTCAAAAGGAAATGTATATAAAAACAAAACTTGAGTTAGTATCCCCATGTGGTAGAAAATTTCCAAAGGACCCACCACCAAGACTTTTATAAACTTGTCACGACATAACCATTTTTTTCAAACGTTCAAAAGATAATACTAATTGTTTAATCAAGAAGCACCAGTGATTATGATTTAATAATGGTATCTACTCCTTGAAAAATGAAACTTATGTCGAAAGAAACAAAGAGAGGATATGTGAAAGTCTTAATAATTAACCATGTGAAACCAATTAAAACTACCTACTCTTTGTCCGTTTCTGAATCAATATAACCAAGAGGACTCTCAACTACTAAACCCCACCTCCTAAGAAACAGGGTTTGGTTTTAGATTAGAGGTGTCACTGAACCATCATATAAAATGCGTCTAGTATCTTTTATTAAATTGAGGCATTGATGTCTCGTGGAAAGCTACAGACTTCACGACCTTATTTATTACATGAATGACCAGGGTTGGTTGGTGTACATCTTTAAGTGTCTCATACTTGGTCCCATACCCAAAAACCTAAACCGGTCACAAGACTTTTCATTTGAAAACTATACCCTAACAGTTTTAGTCTAAATATTCCATATCATCATGCCCATAAATGAAATACCTAAAAGGCTAAAAGATTCAGATATAAGTAAGCATCTCTAGTGTATGAATGTAAGAAGAGAGATTGGTTAAAGTTAGTACTTACGATCTTGTTCATCGAAATCGATGCTAATCTCCCTCTCCCTGCTACAACAAGCCAACCTTCTTCTCATCAGCATCATCCTTACTTCTTCTTCTTCGTCTTTTTGTGATTCTTTGATGGACCAAAGAGAACAAAAGCTAAAAATCTCCTTTGCGTCTTTATTGCCAAAAAAACAAGTTTCTCTCCTTCTTAATCAGGTGATATTAAATATTACCAACCATCTTCTGGTCCCTGCATAATAAATACACATTATAGTAAGTTTTTTACAACCAAGTCAATAAAAAAAAAATTAAGGTGTAAGGAAAGCTAACAGCAACGACTAGTAGCCTTATTCTCTACTTAAAATCTAAACAATGCATTTCATGTTGGTTCTTGAAATCTTAATTAATAATTACAGGCTACCAAGAATCTGCAGGACAAAGCACTATACAACACCAATGGAACAATGGATGGAGACAAATCAAGCACTCCCTTCCAGAATACAAAAACTAATCAAGACACAAAGAGACAACAAGGAAGGATTTTTCCACTGTACAATGAAGATAAGGCAAAAAACAAAAACTAGAACTGAGTTGTTGTGATTGTCTTTTTTTAACTTTTACTAATCATCTTTTTAAGGGTATTACTATTAATACAGCTTTTAAGAAAAGGATTTAAAAAGGCAGTAATAATTATGTAAAAAGCTTTTCTTTCTAAAAAGAGACGCTTTAAGCTACTTAAAAAGGCAACATCTAAAATTAATCTCAAACCTAAACATAATTAAAGTACAAAGAAGCAAAACATAACTGAAGCTGAGATTGAAATCTAAAGACCGAAGATGTAAGAAGATTTCTTGTGTTCCAACTGTAACCCTAATATAGATCTTTTGGCTGATAATATAAAGAAACAACAAGAGTAAAAGACCTAAAACTACACTAAGAAAAAACAAGAGATAGGTGTGTGAAGGAATTTGAACACAAACCTCAAAAATCTACAGAGATTGTTCACCAGAAAGAAGAGGACTTGACGCAATGACACTATATAAAGTAGAAACTGAGCTACAGAAGCAACCACATTCGTCCGTACAGTAACTATGGTGTAATAACAAAGATAAATTCAAGAAAAAGAATGATCGATCGAGGAAGAAGAAGTAGTAGCAGAGGAATGGGTGAGAGAGCAGAGAGCACTGAGAACATTTATTGTGGAGGAATATTTTTGTTGACGATTGAAATATTTTTCTTTTATTATTGTTTGAAAATGAAGAGATGATTAAAACAAAAATTAATTAACAGCCGTAGGATCTTCATTGAGCTGACTATGTTAATATAAACGGTCAAGATATAAGTAAAGGGTTTGATTTGACAAAAGAGAAAAATAAAGTGGCTGATTTACAAAAATTTTCAAAAAAAAACCTATAAAACTAGAGGAGGTAGCGCCGCTGGTGAGAGAGACAGAACAACAATTATATAAAAATCTTTTGAAATTCGTGCTAAATCATACTACTATTAGAGATATTTCAAACTCGCATTTGTCGTTGATCATAAGATTTGTGAACATCTTGATTCCACGGTTTAAGTTTTAACCAACCACCCGTGCATAAAATATAAACAACTTATGAATATTATATCAAAAGATTAAGAAGCCATGTTTAAAAGATACACTAATCATCATGTATGTAATAAAGAAAGATTCAATCCTCACTTTGAATAATAAGAAATATAACATGACAAAATTGGAAAACCCAAACAACATGAATCATCATCATCATCATCAGTCCTCTTCCATTGGTACTTCAGGGATGTCAAACCTGTCTTCTTTAGCTGGTACAGGGGCAAGTGAGTTTCTGTCAAGGAGATAACATAACATAGAAACATAACTCGGATTTTAATAATCATATGATATCAAAAGTAATTAATTAGAAGGACAAAAAAAAGGATATAATTATCCAACATAGGATCTTCTTTCTCTCCACGGTTTCTGCTACCCTTAAGCTCTCTCTGAATCTCAGGTGTTACCTACAATTTCACATTGAACAAACCGAATAAGTGGGATGATCGACAAAACCAAATTTTCACTTTTAAAAAAAGCTAGAAGCCTTACAAGATGGTGCTTTTGCCTCTGGAGGAGGGTTTGGAGATGTTCTTTGTCTTCCTTTAGTATTTCAAACTTGTACCTGCATATCGGTTCAAACATGAGTTTGGTAAATAACTTCACAGTTTTTGTTTGATTTCTCAAACATCTTCTATAAAGAAAAAGAGATTACCGTTGCACAAAGGTAAGAAGAGACTGGTGCCAAATAACAGGCATAACTCTTATATCCTCGACAAATCTCATGAAGTGAGCAACCAATGCATCAAGCACTCGATACGGCATACTATATTTCTTCTCCAAAAGAACTTTTATGAAGTAACTGCGTCATAAAAACTTATCAGCGCTTTTTTACAACTGTTAGATTGAATCGCATAAGGCAATCTACTATTGGACTCTCTGTTATAAAATTCAAAAGAATAGTACACGCTTACCTTGTTGTGCCACAGTAATCCATCTCAGCCAGCTTGTGCAAGGCAACACTACAGTACATGTTATAATATTAGTAATATGCAAAGAATAATCTGAAAACTGTAGAAGATGAAATATTTGTATGCGTACCATGAGTGGAGCATAGGGATCGAACACTTTTCAAGAATGCTCCCTATAATTACAGCTTCTCTGAGATTGCATGTCCCCGACTGAATGAACATATAAATACCCAAAGAACTAGTAAGAAAACAGTCACATTCTCATATGATAGATTGCTCAAGAAAACATTAAACAGGTTGGTGTTAATTCTGGAGGATGGATATATATACCTTACAAAGAGGGAACAGTATTCCTTGATTGAATGAACTAGGCTTATACAGTGACTTTTTTAAAGCCTGGTACAGAGCAAAATGCAGCCTCTTGTGTTTTCTAATATCCTCTCTCACTCGCGGAAGTAAAACATAGCTATAAAACCGTCGAACTTGTGAATCTTTCAAGTTGGAAGCAAAGATTCTTGTGGCTTGATACAAAGCATTAGGTGACCATTTCTCTGGCTCGGTCAGGTATAATATATCCTCCCAGTGTTCCATTGAAGTAATAAGCTTAAATGCCTTAGGAATTTTCCCAACTGTATACTCACTCATAAACTTGCCAACACTGCATAAGATCATCTCAGAGACATGAGAACAACTTCAAAAATCATGCTGAAACTCTACTGATCATGTGAAATAGAAACAAAACATTACCCTTTATATAATTGAATAATGGCAGGATCCATTTTAGGATCAGGACGCTCCTCTGCAACAACAAGTTATGAGCTTTTCCAATCAGCAACGAAATACAAAACCATCAAACAAAAGCTGCAGAAGCAAAACCGTAAAAATAAAGAGATCTGTATACCTTCAGCTACATGAGCATCATTATCTTTGATTTTCTTGATAATGATATCAGCAAGAGTACGCTGAGGAGGAGCATTCTTATTTAAGAATGACTCAAACAACTTCTCATCTTCCTCATTGATCTCCTCCTGAATCAAAGTTACATCATCATATCAGAACATAAGCATGAAGAATCAACGAGGCCAATTCCCAAACAAGATAGAGATCAATTCTGGCATCGTTCTAAGCATTTCAACCTAAACCTATCATGAACTAATGCTATATAGAATCAAAAGAGCCTATATAGAATAAAGATACTAACTTGTTTATCGAATTGGCTCTGCTTATCGAAATTTCCATCGAATTCATCAATATCATCTTCTTCATCCTCCTCCAGAACTCTCTTCTCTTCTTCCGCAGTCTTAGCTCCAGCAATACCGAAAGCAGCGCTACTAGGGTTTCTCTCCGCGTTCTCTTCATCTGCGACTTCCTTTTGCTGGGCAAGAGCTTGCTTCATGATCTTCGAGCTCATACTTGCTTCAATCAACTACAAAAATCACCATTAAAACAAATCAATTGAACATTCCAAAAGCTTAAATTTGAAGAAAAAAAATGACGAAACTCATGAATGTGCGATGGTTATCTCATTCACCTTCTCTTGCTTCTGATGGGTTTTTGGAACCTTTGATCGTTTCCTGGAAGAAGCAACGGAGGCGTCATCGGCGTTGAAAGGCTGAGTGTTGACAATTCTATCTCGCTTCTTCGCCATTGTTGTTGACAGAACAATGTTTCCACAGGGCGGCAGATGAGAAAGAGAAGAAGCAACTGAAAGAATTAAAAAAAAACTAAAACCTTTTTGTTAAAACCCTAATTGAATTTTTTTCTAAAAAAAATAAAGTTTTTGAAGTACGATGTTATTAAACCCATGGACCTTGATGCAGCCCATACGGCCCAACTATTCTTTTGTTTTACCATATGACTCTTGATGGTCCTCTACTACTCTATTCCAATCCATTTATTAAAACATACAATATGTATTAACCAAAATTTGTACCCAACTGCACACAAACATACAATCTCTAACGATCACCACAAGCTTTAGTTGCTTAACTTTAATTCCTCGGTGTACATTCTATATATGTCAATTTGACATATAATTTATATGGACCCAATTGCACACAAAAATATAATCTCTAACGATCACCACAAGCTTAAGTTGCTTGCCTTTCTCGGTGTACGTGTTCAAGTTGGGATTATTCTAACAATGCTTTCGAGTTTCGACCCTTGGGTGAGGGAATACAATACTTAGTGGGAGACAAAAAAGGAACTAGGCGTGACATATAGTTGGATTAATGATAGAATTAATTAGGTAAGCACTTTAATCAAATTAATGAAAAACAATCTCGGGTTTAATTATGTATGAAATTATATATGAACTTCATGCAGAAAATCGTGAACTATTTTACATGCAAACTGTATTTCGTTTTTTGTAAAAAAGAATTTCCAAAATCTTGAGGGAAGAAAATATTTGCCAAAATATAAATTAGTATTACAATTTGACTCATGTTCCCAATCATATGGTATGCATAGTCCTTAACATCGCCATCAATAAAGACATTATAATGCCTTGATGGATGATGGTCTTATAATTGGAATTAAACAAAATTTGTAAGGTTATTATTATTATTGATGTATTGAGATTAATATTATTTTTATTTTTATTTCATATAGTGCATCTATACTGCTTTTTTTTAAAAAATCATGGGAACATATTTTATTATTTGATGAGAAGGTTATTATGTTTCTATTTTTTTAATTATATTCTTCTACTTATTACCAATCATTTACTGCTTTTACTTCTATAATTTAATTATCAAATTTTTTAATTATAAACTACTAAGTCACTAGATTGTTATGGTCTTTATTATATATATTATTTGTGTAAGAAAATCATTTCTATAGTTATATATCATGAACTATCTTGACTAAATATATCAAAGTAAGAAAATTAGTTTTTCTTAAATTTTGGTTTTATAATGGATGGTTATAAATAAAATAAAATGGATATTTACATCAATAATGTTTACTATATATATTTCTCCTAAATTTTTCTGAACTTTAAATATGTTGTCCTAATATTTATTTCTATATATATATATAATAAGCGAATTATGAAAGTTTGATAAAACGTATTTACTGGAAAAAAAAATTAATAAAAAAAAGAACTCGAATCATATACGCGTAGTGATAGTTGGGCCCCTTAACTAATACTGATTGATATATGATTCGATGGAGTTTTAATCATAGATGGGGTCTAAAGATCACTATTGTAAAAAGTCGAATCATAAACTAGTTGCGATTGTGGTTTGAATATTAATAATATCCTCAAACTCACTTTTTGTATCAAGTGTGAACTAATAAAATTATATACTAGATTAATGCATATAATTCAAATGGTTCACTCATCCTATTTGCTTTCAGTACTCTATTTGTATATGAGGTATATTTACTAATCAATCACTATGTAAGAAATGATTATGGATGTTTTTGTAAAGACGACGTTACGAACTTGTAACATTTAGATTGAATAATATAATTCTTTACTAATCAGGTCTTACTTTAACGTATGACTAGTTCCCATACGCAGCATGAAAGCAAAAGCTTCATCTTGATCGTGATTCATGAGTATCGATTACTTTACTTATGAGTGTAGAACATCATACTTAAAATATGGGTTTCATACATGATCAAGGCCTTATAAAAACCTAGAAGAAGAAGAAGAATCGAATCGGGTTCATATATACCCTTTTGTTATTTGGTAATTATTATCTTACCTGATTAAATAACTTATGTTTTTCCATACAATTTGGAAATTAACCATTATATTATACAGTACTCTGTTCTCATATATAGTTGAGGATTCCTCGAATAGGCCATTTAAGGTGGACGTTTCCTTAACTGAAAAAGAATGTAATTGATGGTGTGACTTGGTGCGTTTCTGTTATACATTGTTTAAATGTCCCCAGTTGTTTGTACCTTTCATTTTTCAATTTAGATATGTGAACATGCCTTTAAAGTTTTGGCCAATAGACAAGGAGAAGCACACATATAAAAGAGAGCGTAACAAAAACATCTGGCTGGTTGAGTGGACAAAGCATTTTTCGAATAAAGGGTTCAACAAATGTAACTCATGACTTCCTAAAAGAGGAAATCTTTAGTGTTGTCCTATCAAGACCGATGCCATTTTTGGCAAGTATTAGTGGGAACATGCTCTTTAAAATATCATCAAATTGACAAAGCCATGTTCTAACAGCAACTACTTTTAATGGAATCATAGTTTTAAACTAAACAAGAGGAAATATAAAACAAAACATAGGACTTACGGGATCCACTCATCGAGCCTTCTTAAGAAGCATCCTTCTCGCTTGTGAAAAAATGAGAAGAAACTCACATTATTTCCTCTAAGAGTTCTATCATAATTTTGTTATAAGTTTTAACATTTAAATTGTTATATAGTGTTTTTCTCTAAGTTTTAAGTTATTGATTATGGTGAGACGTGATAGTTCTATTGTGTCTTTATCCTTATTTGTGTTCTTTTTGCTTGTGTTACATCTGCATTTTGAAACAACAACAGCTGCGAGGAAACCAAATAGAATGTTTACTCCGCCAAGTTCCATCGAGTGGTCACCACCATCACCCCCAAAGGATGATTTTGGAACGTTCAAGATCAATATATACAAGAACATTGAACAAACCGTATTCCGACCCACTGGTCAAGGTCCTAGCCAAGGCATCGGACACAAAGATCCACCTGGTGCTCCATGAAGAACATGAAGACCCGATACCATATTTGGTTTGAGAAACTGCTCTTCTTTGTACTGATCCTTCTTCCGTTTTCTCTTCATGCATGGAACAGTTTTTTATATGAATACGAATAAATTAAAAGAAGGATAGTTTCATTATCTCTCTCGTTCATTGTCCACATATGGACGTTAACAAATACCGGGAAGTCCTATCAAATGTCATTTGTCAAAATATTCGTACCTTATATGGACCCAAGTGAAGATTGGTACGTAGTTCAATTCATAACTTTTTTTTATTGTGGTGAATTTGGCTGCGGACGATCTGCTTTGTCTTTGGAACCGTATACGAACTGTCCTGAAAATGTCGCCTTCATGGAACTCCTAAAAGAGTTCGGTAGATTACTTTATTTGTGAAGCCTTTAAAAGTTCATTACATATCAAAGCAAAAGATACTTATGAGAGCTTTAGTCTACCGAATACATCACTTATGTTTGAATGGTGGCTTTAATATACGAGTAGCTTTTGGAATCTGTTCTCATCTTTATGTGAGGATTCCTCGAATAAGCCATTAGAAGGTGGACGTTTCCTTAAATGAAAAAAGTTTGTAACTGATGGTGACTTGGTGGGTTTTTATTATTCGTTCTTTAACGTCCGCTTGTTTGTGAAACCTCGGTGTTGTGGGTTTTTAATGTTTAATTAAAAGTTTTGGCCAATAGATAAGGAGAAGTACACATATATAAAAGAGAGCGTTACGAAAACATCTGGTAGGTTAAGTGGACAAAGCATTATCGATTAAAGATTGATTTATAATAACTCATGACTTCCTAAAAGAAGAAATCTTTACTGTTGTCATATCGCAAGACCGATGTCATTTTTGCCAAATATTAGTTGGAACTGAAAATACGTATTTGTAGCTAAAATCTATACGTGTGTAACAGATTGGTTGTTAACCTACATTAATTAGGACTTATCCCAGAATCATCTCTCTAGAAGAAAAAAATGTGATATATATTTGCTAATGGTATCTAACACAGAGTTATTCCTACCACTCTTATCTGGACATTCAAATCTGATGCTAAAGACTTCTCAGGAGTCCCTGCGTTCGTTAGGGCTATTCAGAAGCTGCACTACACAAAAAGTTGCAATGTTCTCTTAGGACAGCCTCGGGGTGCATCATGACCAATATTTGACGTGATAGGTACCCAATGGCTTGGACAAGCCTAGCAGATGAAGGAGACCCTATCACCCAGTGTCTAGCAGTGGAAATAATATACTAATTCTGATTCTGAGGACGTACGACTAGTCATGGCAATATAACAACATGTTCTAGTTATTCCAGTGTTTGTCTTCTTTTAGTATGTTATGAGAACTGATTCACATTGCTAATTTTCGATTCCAATTCTTGCTAAGCGTTTCATTGAGTTATTGAATGTCAAGACGATCAAGAACGAACCGGTTATATCACTATTGAATTATGCACCCCAGCCTACACTTACAAATTAAATCTAGATAATAGCAAATAGCATCGTATCATCTATAATGTGTGGATCACGTTGTACAACAAGATAGTAGTTTTAGGTCCGGCCAGCGGGTTTTCACTGATAGTAGCCAAGGCGACGACACAATATTAGCCGAGTGGTCCCAAAGGTAATTTACATCTCTATTAAATTTGGTTCGTTTTCATCTGTTGCATTGCATGATTTTGAGTAATAGTACTATAGTGTAAAATTGATAAAATTGTAACCTGATAAAACCTACATTGACTTGGTTAAAAATTGGTCAGTATCATGTATATCTCCCTTCAATACGAAGGAATAGAAATAGTGACACTTTAGATCAAGTGTTTCGGTCAGCAGTTAGAGGAAGAAGCATACATTTTCATATCTACTCACAATGCTCTGAATCTCTAAAATGATTTTTCGAATAAGGTTCTTTTGTTGGAAGTTCAATGTTTTTTACCTCAATTATATGACTCAGAAGTCAGAACTGAGATATAACCAAAATACACACACTAAAATTTCTTGTTAATCATTTGCAGTTTTTTAATGTAAGAGTAAGATGTAAAAATATATAAACTGCTCCAAGGAACTCTAAAAAACATATGCAGGACAAATTGATACCTCGTGAGAGCTAGCAATATACTCCACTTTTTAAAGTAAAGAAGAGATCCATAAGATTTATGCAATATACAGTTTTAATGTATGAGTAAGATGTAAAGGTAGACTCCTCCAAGGAACTCTAAATAGCATATGCATTAACAAATTGATACCCCTTGAGAGCTAGAAATGTAATCCCAAAAGCTACAATTACGTATAGCAGTTCTTGTGGTTCGTTGCCACAATATCTATTTTTCCCCTTGGGACAATCTTTTATTAGTTCTCCACTATTAAAAAGTAAAGAAGAGATCGATACGAGTTATTCAATCGAAGGTTTTAATGAAATTCTACTCTAATTCCAGACGAGAACTTGAAATAAGGAAGGTAGAATGAGAGCGAGTAATTAAAGGGGAAAGAATATAATATGAAATGGTTCTTGCAGGACAACTGAAACAAGCATATTGTATAAAACTTTATATAGTAATTTTCAACTATATAAAGCTTGCATGGACAACTGAAACAGGCATATTGTATAAATGCTTCATAAGTTTGCTTTGATTCTTCTTTCGTAATTAATGCAAGTTAGAAGATACAATGCCATTGTTGTAAGTGATATATCTTTCTTTCACCTTGTGTTATATATTAGAATTCATTTGAGCATATATACATTATAACCTCTATAAATTACTACTCGATCAATCAATATATTTTTCTCAATTCTAAAACTGAGATTTCGGTTCAATTTATATATTGAATTATCAATATATTAATAAATCGATAGATTAAGAAAATATCACAATCACGTCATTCTTAATTTATAGAGGTTTTACTGAATTATGCATGTTTGAATCCAACAATATTAAAACAAACCAGATAGATATTTGATTGTTTTCAGTTTTAAATATTTTCATACCTTCAAAATGACAGCAATATAATATATTTATATATAAATCGACCAATAGTTATTGTATGTGACATTTTATAATAAATTGGCCAATGACAGGACCCAAACAAATTCACTGCATTTTTTGGGGTAAGACCTACCAGAAAGGGTACCACTTTGGATTTGCGCATCTCTTTGTATCCCCTTGAGTGTTGACATAACATTGCATTGGGACCTTTTGTTTTACAATGTTAAGGACCATTTTACTAATGAAGAAATTAAACAAAAAAATTACTGTAATAGATATTTATATAGCGTCAAATTATGTTAAAAATATTTTTTTATTATGTCTTGTGGCATGGGAGAAAATGTTGAAGAAAAAGTGGCATTCCATAAAATATTTGTTACTGTTCATGGCATAGAATATAATTTCTCTATTATTAATCACTCTACTTAAAAACTTATTATATATTAACAAAATGATCTTCTAGAAGAAAATATTTTAGTTTTCACATAAACATTATAAAATTATATGTTCAAAGTTTACTATAAAACTAAAATAGAGATCTAGCTAACAACATCGTTTTTCGTCAAACAATGAAATATATACTATGTAGCAAATATGGCTAGCTATATAGTCTATAATAATAATAAAAAAAAATCATTCCAAATGATGTTATATCAAAATGCCAATGAAACTATTATGAACATAATATACAAATTAATTTTTAACTTATTCTTAATAATCTCAGTCGTCACAATAAATTAGATGTTATAATGGCACACTAAACAATCCAGGTATTCATTTAGCATCTCCTAGGACCTCAAACTCCTCTTGATAATGAGAGAATTTATGTCTCCAACCCAAAAACACCTAAAATATGTCTTTCAAAAGAAAGAAGAGATCATTTTGATATTTTTTGTGGTCGATTCTGCTCAAATTCTCTGATGTTTTGTGAATTTTTTTAAAAATTACATTTGTTGTTTTCCAAACGTAAACTCTTCGAAAATATTAAACTGAAGTATATTTTAAAAGTCAGTCAACGTTAAAGTCGGCCAACCACATGAGAAAGTCAGAATTTAACTCAATAACAGTTTCTTTCTATTTGTGGTTTGCATTAGTACATGTATTGTCAACATGAAAAAAATATATGAAATTTGTGTATAAACCCATCCACAATGTAGTTTTTCTACAGATTGGAAATATATGCTTACTCTATTATTTTTCCTTTCATGTTTGGTTCTAACTCTGTAGGGTTATGGTCTTATGGACGTAATTAGGTTAAATGGCTAGCTAGCAACCATTTTTTTTTTTTTGTCGACAGCTAGCAACCATTATTTAAACAAAATAAATGACTTTCTTAGACCTATTATATTTTATATAATATCCATATATGTTTTGAAAATCACTTTATGTTGAGGACCATAAAACCCTAACATGTTTTCCTCGTGTGTTCAAGTGTTGGCTATATAGTAACACACTAAAGAGAATCCAAGACAATCAAAATTACGTACAAAGCAATGGCTCATCAGCTTTACTTCACTATTTGTATACTTTCTTCCATTTTCATAATCTCATCCTCGAGCTACATCCCGCCGCCTCACCCCTTCGATCCCTTGACCGAGACCGAGCTCAAACTCGTCCGTACCATCATCAACAAGTCGTACCCTATTGGTCATAACCATAAGTTCACATTCCAATACGTGGGTCTCAACGAGCCCGACAAGTCCCAAGTCTTGTCGTGGCACTCATCACCAGGCCACAACGTCAAACCACCACCACGCCAAGCGTTTGTCATCGCCCGAGATAAGGGCAAGAACCGAGAGATCGTTGTTGACTTTTCCACTCGAGCAATCGTCTCGGACAAGATCCACGTAGGCAATGGAAACCCTATGCTCACAGTTGACGAGCAGCATGCGGCCACCGCGCTTGTTCTCAAGTTTAAGCCGTTCTGTGACTCGATAATGAAACGTGGCTTGAACTTGTCGGAAGTTGTGGTCACGTCTTCAACGATGGGATGGTTCGGTAAGGCCAAGCCGGAGAGGTTTATAAGAACGATACCGTTTTATCTAAACGGATCGGTGAACACGTATCTTAGACCAATTGAAGGAATGACCATAATCGTTGACCTTGACAATATGAAAGTAGCGCAGTTCAAAGACAGGTTCACAGGTCCAATGCCGAAAGCTGACGGTAGAGAGTACCGTATCTCCAATCTCAAGCCGCCGTTTGGCCCGTCGCTTCGAAACGCCGTCGTTTTCCAGCCGGACGGTCCAGGGTTTAAGATCGATGGACATATTGTGAGGTAACAATTATGAGCTAGAAAAACAAAAACAAAAAAAAACAATTATGGCTATAAGTCTCGCTGACATACATCTTATAAATATAACTTGGGAAACATTATAGTTCAATTATATATGGAAACAAAATCATGTCGGTAATTGTACAAATAGGACAGCTTTTTTTTCTGCTCGAATCTCTTCTGTTTGCAGAAAAAATGGCAATTATTGTCGGTCATATTTTTAGATTTACGGACTTTTTAATTTTATTTAAAATGAAATATTTGACGACCAAAAAAAAAAAGAAATATCACAAGTTGTAATTTTTTTTTTTCTGAATAAGCTATATAACTGATAAATTTTTAAGTAGCTCAAATTTTTAATTTAACATCGTACTTTCTCTTACTAGTATTATTTTACAAATAAATTTTTAGTAGATTTGAGTTCAAGTTAGATATAAAAGTAAAGAACTTTTTTTTTTCTTTTTTGTTTATCATTGTTAAGTAATCATTTATATTGGTATCGCACAATACGCCAATACGGTAAACCCCAATGATTTTCAGACCCAACATGTAAACGCAGTCGAAAGAGTAAATCCATTTACTTCAATCACTAATTCAGTTAAGGTTTAATGCTAAAATTAGCTTTTTTCTTTCTTTCTTTTTTGTTTTTTGATTTAAAAGTTAAATTTTGCTAATCTGGAAATTCCAGGTAAAAAAAAATATGAAGTGAAAAATTGAGCATGTAATTTTTTTCTTTTTAATTAACTGATACTTTTTATGTGATGGTGAACAGATGGGCAAATTGGGAGTTTCACATGTCATTCGACGTTCGAGCCGGGCTAGTCATTTCTCGTGCGTCCATTTTCGACATGGACGTGAACAAGTACCGGCAAGTCCTATACAAAGGCCATTTGTCCGAGATGTTCGTGCCTTACATGGATCCGCATGATGATTGGTACTTCATCAGTTACCTAGATTGTGGTGAATATGGCTGCGGCCAGTCTGCTGTGTCCCTTGAGCCGTATACTGATTGTCCACCAAATGCTGCCTTCATGGATGGCATCTACGCGGGACAAGATGGAACTCCTACAAAAGTGTCGAACGTTATGTGCATTTTCGAAAAATATGCCGGAGATATTATGTGGCGACATACCGAATCTGAAGTACCCGGCATGAAAGTAATAGATTGTTAATAAACAATATATATTGTTGAGTTTACTAGCTAGTAATATATAATATGATAAAAAAAAAAAATTATGTATATATTTACACAAACTGTTGTTGTATGCAGATCACAGAGGCTAGACCAGATGTAAGTCTTGTAGCCAGGATGGTGACGACAGTGGGGAACTACGACTATATCATTGAGTACGAGTTCAAACCTAGCGGTTCGATCAAAATGGGGGTAATCTCTTTCAAAAACCTTTCCTAACTTTACTTTAAAAATGCATTTCATATATAAAAATTATATTCCAGTTATTTTTTTTATTTTTTTTTATTTTTTATTTTATTCCAGTTATATTCCAGTTATACCATGCATGTAACAAGATCGATCGATACTATCAAATTTGATTTGTTTTAATGTTACCACTTCAATATGCATAGGTTGGTTTAACCGGTGTTTTAGAAGTTAAACCCATTGAATATGTTCACACATCAGAGATCAAAGAAGACGACATCTATGGGACAATTGTCGCTGACAACACCGTCGGAGTCAACCACGACCATTTCGTGACATTCCGTCTTGATCTTGATATTGATGGTAGGGATAATTCATTTGTTCGTACCGAACTTGTGACCAAGAGGACTCCAAAATCTGTTAACACACCGAGAAAAAGCTACTGGACAACGAAACGGAACACGGCAAAAACCGAGACAGAGGCTCGGGTGAAGCTAGGGCTGAAACCGGAAGAGTTGGTTGTGGTTAACCCTAATAAGAAAACTAAGCATGGCAATGAGGTTGGATACCGTTTAATCCCTGGCCCGGCTACAGGCTCACTTCTTTCCCAAGATGACTACCCACAGATTCGAGCAGCATTCACCAACTATAACGTATGGATCACGCCGTATAACAAATCAGAGGTTTGGACTAGTGGTTTATACGCTGATCGGAGCCAAGGTGACGATGCGTTAGCCGTATGGAGCAAAAGGTACTTTAATTTACCTCTATTAAAAATTGATTTTTATACATACCATGTTGCAAATACTTCACGTTCGAAATGTCTTTGTAAACAATGCAAATTTTAGATATTATTTTGTGGGACTAAAACTTATGCAAATGAATGTAACAGGGATAGGAAAATAGAGAAGAAAGATATAGTGATGTGGTACACCGTTGGATTCCACCATGTACCATGCCAAGAAGATTTTCCGACAATGCCTACTATGTCCGGCGGCTTTGAACTTCGGCCAACAAACTTTTTCGAGCAAAACCCTGTCCTCAAGGCTAAACCTATGAACCTCACCACCATTCCAAAGTGTACTCCGACGAAGAACGGTTAATAAACCAGCTCATCATTTGAATGAATGACATTCATGATTTGGTCTGTATAAGGAATTATAAGGAGATTCCAAGAGAGATAATCATGTATTCATGTTTATCCATATAAATATGATAATATGAATAAATAAAATAATAAATTAATTAAACTGAAATTTCTACCAAGTTGGTGTTAGTATTTATGTGTGTTTTAATATGTTGATTCATTGCTGTCTTGGCATTTTTTGCTTCATTGCTTCATTTTAAATCCATTTTTTTTTCTATTTTACATTGTGCTTCACTATAACTCTATAAGAAAGATACACTTCTACTCTACGTACGTTACAAAAAAATGAGTTAACATTAAAAAGGTAAATATATACTCTGTTGATTGATATCAATTCGCTCATATGGTTTTCCTTCAGATATGCTAATTTTGAAAATTTAAATTTTACGACTTTTAACATTTATTAATATAATACATAATTAAAAACTAATTACAGTAGGTAGCTAGATAACGTTAATATGAGAAGAAACTAGGAGAATAAATTTAGTGATCAGAGATAGTAATCGGAAGTAAGAACTCTAGAGACTATAAAACAAATCGAGCAAGGCAAATAGAAATCAGTATTGGAAAAAAGACTCAGAGACAAGAGAAGTAGAGAACTGTATTTTTTCTTCTTTACTCTCTCCAACTTAAACCAGAGTTCCCGTTGGACAAACAAACAAATAAACCGGAATTTCCCAAAAAGGATTATTAACCGGAATTGCATGATTTCAGTTTAACGAGAGATAAGAGTAAGTGTATTATGTATAGTCACATTATATATTTTCCTTATTTGGCCTTGACAAAATGAACCATATATAATAAATTCGACCCACAAAGACATATCACACATGTTTTCTTTTACTCCAAAGGCCAAAGGTAATGTAGGCTCAAATGTCCCCCCTGTTTTGGGGTTGAAGGACAAATAAATAAAGATATGTTTAAAATAAATAAAAAGTTATATATCCCAAGTTTTGACAAACATAAATCATAGAATAATTAGTTCTATAAAATTGCAATCATATAAGCCGTTCTTTATTTCTTTCATCTGAATTTTCTGATTATAATAAAAGTTACAATAAGAGGCCTTGCTCCATTAGTAGAAGCACATGTTAATTTATACTATTCCACTAACCTCCAAAAAGTTAAACTAATTACAAGTTTAAGAGAGACATAACATTAACACACCTTAGATATAGACGAGAGTTCTCTCGTGCTCAAACAAGTCATGCAACCAATAAGGGTATCCGCTGGCTACGTACGATTGCGCAAGAGCATCTCTATTAGATAGATGAAAGATTTTCAGGAAAACTTATATCAGAGAGGAGACTCAACTTATCAAAGTGGTAGAAAGACCAAAAGCTTGACCTTTGAACTAGTTTCCTCTGATAGGAACGTCGTTAGACACAGATTTATTGAAGTTATCAAGAGGATATATAGCACTTGGGATGTTTGGTAGATTTTGCGTTAGGGTAGTTAGCAGATGGCATAAGTCAAAGAAAGACCGTATCATATCAGTGATTATACATTATCTTTAAGTTAGTGTAACGAATTATTACATATGGCCATACGGGTCTGCTGCTGTCCGAAGCAAATTAATACAACTGTATATAAAGATAAGAGCTACTGTCCTAATCATTTTTGTCGCCGAATGGTCTCTAACTTTATCGTCTATTTCTCGAGTGCGAAAAGAGTATTGATTTATTACCATCAACAAGATAATTCGCACGTTGGTCGACTCGAGATCTCCAAGTCATAAGGAAGGAGCTTATCGTTTTATAATTCTTTTGATAGTAAAAGAGAAGTACATTTATATTTTGGGTTAGAATAATTTAAAAATTTTAACCCAAAAATTATAATTTAATATTTTAAATTCAAATATCTAATTAGGTTTGTATATAAATCGGATGCTTCCCCACTAGATTATATTATTCAATATCTAATATTAGATTTCTAATATTATTCTAATTAACTAAAAAATATTTAAAAAAATTATTTTTTTTTTCATCTTTAATTTATTATTTTAATGTGATGCTAATAACTCTTATTTTAATTATTTAAAATTTTTCATTACACATCTTTCTTTATAGCCAACTCAACCTTTAGAGAGAAACTCTTTAGTATAAGTGAATCTTTAACATCATATTTTGAGATTTAACATCTAAACATTTTTTATGCTTAGATTTATGGTTGGTTCAATTAAATTTGAATATATTATTTAGAGACAATTACAATAAAATCTGCTAAATTTGTGAAAATGTGTACAGATTAATTAATCCGTGTATCAAAGAGATATTCATAGTAATTTAATACAAAATTGGTGGACCATTCATTATAATTTTGACATATTTAAATCATATTCAATATACTCTCATCCTAATAGGAATAAAAAACATAAATATTTGGAAATATATAAACAACCTACAATTGGAAACGAATTAGTTATATAAGAAAATAAGATAATCAAAATTTAAATCTAGATTATTTTTTCCCACAAGTTATCTTATTTTATTTTTACTTTTTTGTTTTTGATTTCTTTTACATATATTGTTACAAAATTTTTAATTTAAAACTCACGTATATACGCATGTGCTAATCTAATACTATTAATTTAATCCCATCACGAAAGTGTTTTTTCCTATAAAGTTTAAACATAAACCAAGACCATCAGATCAAACAATAACACATCACAATATGGCTCCTTCACATTACTTCCTCATTCTCATTTTGTTCTCTTTCATTATCGTTATCTCCTCCTCAAATAGCTTCACTCCATCGCGTCACCCATTTGATCCCTTAACCGAGACCGAACTCAAACTCGTCCGAACCATCATCAACAAATCGTACCCCGTTGGTCCGAACCACAAGTTCACTTTCCAATACGTTGGTCTCAACGAACCCGACAAGTCTCTAGTCTTGTCTTGGTACTCATCACGTAACCACGCCATCAAACCACCGCCACGTCAAGCGTTCGTCATCGCTCGAGACAAAGGCAAGACCCGAGAGATAGTCGTTGACTTCTCCTCTCGATCCATCGTCTCGGACAAGATCCGCGTAGGAAATGGTTACCCTATGCTCACAAACGACGAGCAAGAAACATCCTCCGATATCGTCTTCAAGTTCAAGCCGTTTCTCAACTCGGTTGCGAGACGCCGCTTGAACGTTTCGGAGATCGTGTTCACCACGTCAACCATTGGATGGTACGGCGAATCTAAGGCCAAGACGGAGAGAGTTATCAGAATGATGCCGTTTTATCTTGACGGCACAGTTAATATGTATCTTAAACCTATCGAAGGAATGACGATAATAGTTAACCTTGACCAGATGAAGGTAACGGAGTTTAAAGATAGGTTAATAGTTACTATGCCTAAGGCTAACGAAACGGAGTACCGTATCTCGAAACTTAAACCTCCGTTTGGGCCGACGCTTCGTAACGCCGTCCTTGTGCAACCTAATGGTCCAGGATTCAAGATCGATGGACACACCGTGAGGTAAATGAATTGGTCTCTCTCTCCCTCATTTTTTGGCTCTACCTCATAGTTCAGGTTTTGTAGAGAAAAATTAAAATTAAGTTTGACAGTCAAAATAGTAACTGTGGTCCTTTTTTAGGTAAAAATGATTATGAGTTTTTTTTCTCCTTTTTAATTGTTTAAAGATCAAATTTTGCTAATTGAAAGTTTCAACTGTGTCTGTGTATTGTATATAGTAATATTTTTGTTCTACTTTTCAGCTCCAATTCTCTGACTATTTTTTTTCGTTTTCTTTGACTAAAAATAGGACACATTTATATGAAAAAAATCTTATACATATAGCTTTTTAAATATTTGAAAATCAGATAACATATCTAGATCTCTAAAAATTAAATATTTTAAACATCTTTAGTGGCTATAACCCCCGGATTAGTTTGAATTTTGGTATATGGTTAATCTTAGTAACGTAAAACCATTAAATGACCAATAATTAGCTTTTTGCATCCATCCTTCAATGATAACCATAATTAGAATACAAAATTTAAAATTTAAAACTTTTGTCTAGCTTTCACTATTACTTGAAAGTTCTGTGCGGAGGGAGGACCCATCACCCATGCACAAGAAGATTGTCCAAATCTTTTCTATTTGGAAATTTATAAGAACTCCATTATTTCCTTGCATATATATGTGGTTCTTACATTTTCGTGTATACTAAATATTATCCCCATTCCCCACATATGTATCATTTGGCATCATATTCTTGTTTGTTTTTTCAATTAATAATGCGTATGTGAATAGATTTATCGGAGTCTTATCTTTGAAATTTCTAGTTTTAAATTAGGTATTCATCATATAGACATTGTGACAGAAACATGCATGCAAAGTGATGATACCTAGCTCTATAAATATCCCACTTACTAATTTCATTACATATGAATATATGATGATGGCTAGATGGGCAAACTGGGAGTTTCACTTATCCTTCGACGTTCGAGCTGGTATCGTCATCTCCCTCGCGTCCATATTCGACATGGAAGTAAACAAATACCGACAAGTCCTATACAAAGGTCACTTGTCGGAGATGTTCATACCTTACATGGATCCAACTGATGATTGGTATTTCATTACTTATCTTGATTGTGGCGATTTCGGATGTGGTCAGTGCGCTGTGTCTCTTGAACCGTACACTGATTGTCCAGCGGGTGCAGTTTTTATGGATGGGGTTTTTGCTGGTCAAGATGGAACTCCCGCAAAAATCCCAAATGCTATATGCATTTTCGAAAAGTATGCTGGTGATATCATGTGGAGACATACGGAAGCTGAAATCCCAAACTTAGAAGTAAAAAAATAACATTATGGTGTTATGCATGGTATCGTATTTTTTTGTATAAAATGTTGTACAGTACATGATTTATATCTGTTTATAATATGATGATGCAGATTACGGAGGTTAGACCGGACGTGAGTCTTGTAGCCCGGATTGTGACCACCGTGGGAAACTATGACTATATAGTTGATTATGAGTTCAAGCCTAGTGGTTCCATCAAAATGGGGGTAAAGCCGTCTCTTTCCAACTTTGTCTATATGTGACTATAAATTTATAATATAGTATAAGACCTATATATACCTTTTATTTATTTATTTGAAATGAACACGAACATGAATTACGTGAATCAGTAGAATCATGATTGAACGATGACAAGAAAAGCAGTCTTTGCATAAAGAAACAAATGACATCAAATCAACTCGTATAATTGAATCATTAGGTTTGATTTTCATGATTCACGTTTTCTTTTTGTGGGTTCTTATACGGTATGAAATTATTTCAACCAATTTGTAGAATTGGATCGGTATGATAAATATCAGTTTTGTTTGGATAGAAAAAAATAATATGAATTTTATGATTATATAAAATTAAATTCTGCTTTAACTTATATTTCAACTAAAATATAGCGATTGCTAAAGTTCTATTTTAAAACGGTTTCGTTTATACCAACAGGTCGGATTAACCGGTGTTTTAGAAGTCAAACCGGTAGAATATATTCACACGTCCGAAATAAAAAAAGGAGAGGACATACACGGGACAATTGTCGCCGACAACACCGTCGGTGTTAACCACGACCATTTCGTGACATTCCGTCTTGATCTTGATATTGATGGTAAGGACAATTCCTTTGTCCGTAACGAGCTTGTGACAAAGAGGACTCGAAAATCTGTTAACACGCCAAGGAAAAGCTATTGGTCATCGAGTCCAAAGACGGCCAAGACCGAGGCAGAGGCTAGGGTGAAACTAGGGTTAAAAACGGAGGAGCTGGTGGTGGTTAACCCTAACCGGAAAACAAAACATGGCAATGAGGTTGGATACCGTTTACTTCATGGATCCGCTGCTGGCCCTCTTCTGGCTCAAGATGATTTCCCACAGATTCGAGCTGCATTCGCCAACTATAACGTGTGGATCACTCCATACAACAGATCTGAGGTTTGGGCAGGTGGTCTGTACGCTGACAGGAGCCAAGGTGACGATACGTTGGCCGTATGGTCTCAAAGGTACTTTATATTTCTGTTATATATATATATAGTTTGATTATATTTCGTCCGTTGCAAGATTAATCGTATATAACTAAGCTAACCTTTCAACATGTATATATATCAAAGTTCACTTAAAACATGAGATAATATAAAAAATCTTGAAGTTTCATGTTTTCAAATATTATTGGGTATTTTAATATTTATTATAAGAATTAATAAAAGATACCTTATGTTAATTACTTTTCGTTTCTCCAAATGACTTAATTAGACAGGACAATTATAATTATGTTTTCTTTTTGGATAAAAATATATAATTTGAAAAATGGTTTTTTGGTGCTTATGTAAAGATTTTTGGTGTTGTTTGGTATTTAAGAGAGAAAATATTGTGTATATTTTTTGGAGAGGCTAAAATTAATATGTTATTGAATGAATATGACAGGAATAGGAAAATAGAGAATAAAGATATAGTGATGTGGTACACTGTCGGTTTCCACCATGTCCCTAGTCAGGAAGATTACCCGACGATGCCTACTTTATCTGGTGGCTTTGAGCTGCGACCAACCAACTTCTTCGAGCGAAACCCTGTCCTCAAGACCAAACCCGTCAAAGTCACCACAGCTCGACAGTGCATTCCTAAACACGATTAGTAAACAACTTAATCATATCAGTGATGAATTTGTTCTACTTGATTATGGACTGTATTAACGATTCGAGAAATAATATTGTGGTCGTTTCAAATAAATTGCGTTTATATAGTCATCATGTGCATGCACTACACGAGAATCTAAAAGAAAACGAAAAATTACGAAACGTATATCATTATGCAACAATTTCATATACTCCTATATTTTATCTTCGAGATTCATATGTTGTTATCAAATGATTTGTTTATTCATAAATACAGAGCGAGAGAAAAAAAAACAGAGGAGAAAAGAGTCCAAGCGATTGAAAAAAAGAAAAGTTTTTTTCTCTTCATTCTTGATTCAAAAAAAGAAAAAATACTTTATTAACACAAAAGCAAAGCAAAGAACCCAACAACCCAACCATAACAACAAAGAACAAATCCACTCTTTACAAACATATATACGTAAGCAAACACAAATAGTTATTCTATGTAATAGTGGAGTAAGTCTCAAGTAATCTCGTTCTCTCTCTCTTTGTGATGTAAGAAGGACAAATCTATGGAGGTTCAAGAACAAGTTACCCGGAATGGGCGACCCATTTGTTCTCTCTTTTTCATGTTCATCGTTTTTTTGGGTCTCACCGCGTTCTTCCTGTGCCTTTCGGCTGAATTTCAGAAGGCTAAGGTAAATGAATTTTCAAATGACTTGGTTGTCAAGTCATCCATTTTGTGTTCTAAGAACTTGTTTTTGGATTTAAGTTTTACGTTTTTTTTTGTAAGGGGAAAGATCTGAAATGGGATGGAGAATCGTGTTATTTACCCGAATACCGTGCTTTCGGATTAGGAGTCGCCGCTTTGGTCTGTGTTTTCGTTGCTCAGATCGTCGGAAACGTTGTGATCTGTAGAGGTTTCTTGAAAACGGACAAAACCGGAACTACACCGCTTTGTATAATTCTTATGTTGTTTTCTTGGTAAGAAGATGCTTACTACATCAAAGTCTACGAACCATGCAAGAAACAAATAAATAATCTAGTACTGTTGTAGCCGTATCATAATCTTGATTAAATTTTGCAGTAACGTAATACATGAATTAATTGCAGGGTTAATTTTGCGGTTGCGGTTACATTAATAAGCGTTGGTGCAAGCATGAACAGAGAGCAGAGATACGGGAAAGGGTGGCTAAATCGTGAGTGTTACCTTGTCAAAGACGGTGTGTTCGCAGCGTCTGGTGTTCTTTGCGTTATGACCCTGGCCGCTATTCTCGGAGCGTTTGCGTCTATAGCCAAGCCATCAGTACATGTCGAGACTCAAGACAAACGTCACAACCAAAATGTGTAATAGTGTTCTTTTTAAACCCTTCTCAAAATTACGTAGAAAGCAAAGAAATTAAACTTGATCAAATGGATCCATAAGCAAAATCTTTCTCATAGGGTATTATTCTTTTTTTTCTCATAATTCCAAATAGAGATCACTTAGATTAGTTTATTAAAAAAAATACTTATTGGAGATTGTTACAAAAGATATGGTAGAGATAATTAACGGATTTTGTATGGAGTAGTATTGTTTGCAAAATTTAATATGTAGAAATTAAGAGATATACGAAGATGTAGACGATACAAATTTACACATGTATATATGCTATTTGATCAATAAATATTTTTGGAAATGTTGCTAGTTTTAGAACAATCAAACTAGCTACTATAGCGTTGAGAATCGGCGTTTTAAAAAGAAAAACAGCGTTTTCAAATTTTGAGGCCTGCCTAAACGTGTTTGGCGAGAGAATAGTGAGAGAAAGAGAGATTGATGGTGATAGTGTTGCTCGCTGATGGAGATTGATCATCTAAAGTAATTCTCAAAAATACTTAATTAAACGTAAACACGACGCCACACAACACTCTTCATGTTTACGAAACGACTTCGTTAGATCAATATTTCAGAAACCCATCGTTGTGTAATGTGGAAAAAAATATCAACGGTTAGTATGGTTTCTTGGTCCATAAGCAACCTGCTATATATATAATGCAACTAGATATCATAAAAAAAAATCCAGTTGGGGAACATTTTGATCAGAAATGTTGATCAGAAATGTTGGGAACATTTTCACTCGATAAGCTTCTATGAGGTCATTTACAAAACACCAACACCTAACGAACTAGATCTAGTATGAAAACCAATTCTGTAATGTCTATGTTATGTAATTACTCTACATACAAAATACAAGATATTGGTGGATGGATCATATATATGTACGTTTTGTATATGATATAACATGATCACTCATAAAAGCATTTAAACTTTATCCTGGTAAAAGCATTTGAACAACTCCATTGATCTCGTTGTTCTAGTTTCATCAATGTACATACATGAATGTTTCTATATATAGAATTCCGGTTACGAGAAGATCCTCTTCAGGCCATCAATTAAAGGAAGATGATGAATCACCAACCTTAGCGTTTCTGATCATTCTGAGAAAAAAAGATTTTGAGAAACTCACTTATCGATATCTTATGCCAAAACATCCAAAGATAATACAAAAATACTGTAATTCAAGTTTCAATTCGGAACCGAACCAATAAAAAACCGGACCCCGGTTAAACTATCGACACTTAAACCAGATGGAAGCGAACCGAACTTAAACCAATACAAAACCGGATCCCGGTTTAAAACACCTCTAAATTTTACTGTCACACGTGTGTTGGTTTTTGCTATTGGGGACCGCCTGGTGTGGTTGGAAGCAAAAAAAACAAACAGAGACAAAACTCTTTTCTCGTTGTTTACTAAACTCTCTTCTTCTCTTCTCACGTTTTTCTCATCTTTCAATTTCACTCTCTTCTTCAGATCTGAGAACTCCATCGGATCATACTCATCACCACCGTGCTCGGGAACAATCATCGGAACTATCAATTCCCATTTCGCATGGTCCAATTTCCGATTTCTCATCGGAAATAGCCCTAGTTCTTATCCAATTCCATCGTTAATTCAATCGTCCGTCGTCGGAGAAATTCAGAATCTCCGGTGTGTTTTGGTGCTAGTGATTTGACTGAGTGAGTTAGCGTGGGGGAAGATGGAGCAGTTGAAGACAATTGGAAGAGAGCTAGCGATGGGATCGCAAGGAGGATTTGGTCAGTCGAAGGAGTTTCTCGATCTGGTCAAATCAATCGGTGAAGCACGATCTAAAGCTGAGGAAGATCGGATCGTGTTAAGCGAGATCGATATACTGAAACGGAGATTGTTGGAACCAGATGTTCCCAAGAGGAAGATGAAAGAGTACATTATAAGGCTCGTTTACATCGAGATGTTAGGCCACGACGCTTCTTTTGGTTACATTCACGCCGTCAAGATGACGCATGATGATAATCTTCTTCTCAAGCGTACTGGTTACTTAGCTGTGACGCTGTTTCTCAACGAGGATCATGATCTTATCATCCTTATTGTTAACACCATTCAGAAAGATCTCAAATCCGATAACTATCTCGTTGTTTGCGCCGCGCTTAATGCGATTTGTAGGTTGATTAATGAGGAGACGATTCCGGCGGTTCTGCCTCAGGTTGTTGAGTTGCTTAATCACCAGAAGGAAGCTGTGAGGAAGAAAGCTATTATGGCTTTGCATAGATTTCACCGCAAGTCTCCTTCTTCGGTTTCGCATTTGATTTCTAATTTCAGAAAGAGGTTATGTGATAATGATCCTGGTGTTATGGGTGCGACTCTTTGCCCGTTGTTTGATCTCATAAGTGAAGATGTTAGTTCCTACAAGGATTTAGTCAGCAGTTTCGTCAGTATTCTCAAACAGGTCACTGAGAGAAGATTGCCAAAGAGTTACGATTACCATTCTATGCCTGCACCTTTCATTCAGGTTTCGTGTCTTAGCTTTAAAGTTCCCCTTATTGAACTCAATTTTTGCAACTGGTGAGAAGTCTTTTGTCAAAATTTTGTTTTTTTAGATTAAGTTGCTGAAGATAATGGCATTGCTGGGTAGTGGTGATAAGAATGCGAGTGAAATCATGTCTATGGTGCTTGGAGATTTGTTCAGAAAGTGTGATTCCTCTACCAATATAGGAAATGCGATCCTTTACGAGTGCATTCGCTGTATTTCTTGTATACTTCCGAATCCCAAGCTGTTAGAAGCTGCTGCTGATGCTATCTCCAAGTTTTTGAAGGTTTGTTGCCTTCCTTACATGTATGCAGATGATCTTGTAAACCTTATGATTGTATCTAATTTCCTGGCAAACTATTTGCAGAGTGATAGTCACAATCTGAAGTACATGGGTATTGACGGTCTTGGTCGATTGATAAAAATAAGCCCAGACATTGCTGAGCAGCACCAACTTGCTGTGATAGATTGTTTAGAGGTGAGAAGAAACAGGGGAAACCTTTTAGTTGTTTTTTTTCATGTGAGTTTTTTTTTGTGTGTGTGTGTGTGTGCCTGATGTTTGTTTCATTGCTACTGCCCAACAGGATCCAGATGATACACTAAAGAGGAAGACTTTTGAATTGTTGTACAAAATGACCAAGTCCTCTAATGTAGAAGTGATTGTTGACCGAATGATTGATTACATGATTAGTATCAATGATAATCATTACAAAACTGAGATAGCATCTCGTTGTGTTGAGTTGGCCGAACAATTTGCTCCAAGCAATCAATGGTTCATCCAGGTAGCAAGCCAATATCCCTCGTAACTGTGGCCAAACAATATAATTACATACTCTTGGTTTTAGTTGACAGAAATTTTAACTGTGGCTGTACTGCAGATCATGAATAAAGTCTTCGAGCATGTAGGAGATCTGGTAAATATTAAGGTGGCACATAATCTGATGCGTTTGATTGCTGAAGGATTTGGAGAGGATGATGATGATGCAGACAGCAAGCTCAGATTATCTGCTGTATGTTGTTCATTCTGTTTTCTGTTCGTGCTGCATTTATGTGCAAAGAGATTTGTTGTTTTTGTTATGGTGATATGTGAACGATTTTTTACAGAGGATAGAGTTGATATCTGAAATTGCAATCTTGGTTTTTTAGCATTGAGTAACTCAAGTCATGTTCTGAGTTCCTGGTTCTGTTTAGTTGGTTTAGATAGTGTGATGTTTTTTTAATTGTGCTTATGAATGTGTTTTCCTCGATGCAGGTGGAATCGTATTTGCAGCTTATTAGCGAGCCAAAGCTTCCATCCCTGTTTCTGCAGGTTGATTTTGTTCTCTGATCTCTCCACGTACCATTTTTTTCACACTTTTAAATTTATGCTTCTTACTTTTTGATTTAAACTTTAGGTCATATCTTGGGTCTTGGGAGAATACGGCACAGCTGATGGGAAATATTCTGCCTCCTATATTAGTGGAAAGCTATGCGATGTGGCAGATGCATATTCAAGTGATGAAACTGTAAAGGTAGCTCCACAGCTCAAATATTATGCACCGAGAAAACCTTTGCCTGCTTAGGTGTTCTGGCCTTTTAGTTCTGTGTTGGTGTAGTTTTTTACAACACTCGGCTTGCCTTTTAGATCTCCACAGTTTAGTTGCATTAGGACACCATGATAGATACTGAATTCCATGAAAATGTGACTATACCCATTGCGTGCTAACGTGTCTTCCTAAAATGGATTCTTACCCGGTAGGTTTATAATCAAGATTAATTGCTAGTATATGTACATGAGAGTAGTGATGTTTCCACTTACTGCAAAGTCAGTCCAGTTGCTACCGGTATACTGCGTGAAATAGTAATGGTTTCCTTGTCTTATTGAAGGGTTATGCTGTTTCTGCACTGATGAAGATCTATGCATTTGAAATTGCATCTGGGAGAAAGGTGGATGTTTTGCCAGAGGTCTGTATCTTTAGATGGTTCTGAAGTTATATACCTAATTTATAGCCTGCTTTGTCACGGACTGACTGGCTTTATTATGTAGTGCCAATCTTTGATCGAGGAGCTACTGGCTTCACATTCAACAGATCTTCAGCAACGTGCATATGAGCTTCAGGCTCTCCTTGCTCTAGATGCCCGTGCTGTTGAGACTATAATCCCTTTAGATGCTAGTTGCGAAGACATCGAGGTACGTTCTCTCTTCACGCGTTCCCTTCGAATGTGGCTTTCTTGAATCTTATCGTCCGTTTCTGAATTAGGTTGATAAGGAACTTTCATTTCTCAATGACTACATCCAACAAGCTATCGAGAGTGGATCGCAGCCTTATATTTCGGAGAGAGAGCGCTTAGGGATGTTTGAAACAACCGATTACCATTCCCAAGATCATCACGAAGTTCCATCTCATGCTCTTCGATTTGAAGCCTATGAACTTCCAAAGCCATCAGTGCCACCACAAGCTTCAACCGAGCTTGTTCCAGTACCTGAGCCTTCTTATTACAGCGAATCACACCAGCCAATTTCAACATCTTTGGTCTCTGAACGAGAGTCATCAGAAATCAAGCTGCGACTCGATGGCGTTAAGCAAAAATGGGGTAGACCGAGCTATCAATCGACCACATCAGCTCCTTCTACTACTCAGCAAGCAGCAAATGGTACCACTTCACACTCGGATGCAGGAGTTGATTCATCTAGCTCAAAGCCTAGAAGCAGTTACGAACCAAAGAAACCAGAAATCGATCCCGAGAAACAGAGACTCGCTGCATCCTTGTTTGGTGGATCATCATCGTCAAGAACTGATAAAAAGTCATCTTCTAGTGGTCACAAGTCCGCAAAAGGAACAGTTAACAAACCTGCAACCATCCCCAAGGAAAACCCGACCCCTGTTCAACCGCCACCAGACTTGCTCGACTTAGGCGAGCCAACTGCTACAACCATTTCAACAATGGATCCTTTTAAAGAGTTGGAAGGGCTCATGGATTCTTCTAGCCAAGAAGGGGGTTCAACAGATGTGATGGGACTATACTCAGATGCAGCACCCGTGGCCACAACCACAAGTGTTGACTCTCTCTTATCCGAACTGTCAGATAGCTCCAAAGGAAACTCACACACATATCAATCTCAAACCTCAAAAGGACCAAACACGAAGGAAGCTCTCGAGAAAGACGCTCTTGTTAGACAAATGGGTGTAAATCCAACAAGTCAGAACCCTACACTGTTCAAAGATCTCCTCGGCTAGGCGAACAGTTCTCCAACCAAACTATCCATTCATTAACTCACGACCATCACCACCATCATCATCATCCCATATTTGGTAATGTGTTGTGGGGCTTGGGGATTAGTATGTTTGCAATTCAAGAACAGCTTTTTGTTGTACCTAAGTTTCTTATCGATAGGAACTTAATAGTTTACAAAACACAAAGAGAGAGGTAAGTCACGCGTCGGGATTTTTCTTCTTCTTTTTTGGTTTCTCGTTTAATTTTGGAGTCATCATCAGTTAATGGGTTTGAGCTTGTCTTGTTGTGTCTATAGAACAATTGTATCATCTTTTATTTCTTAGAGGTATTTATTTTTCTTTCTGTCAAGGGTTTGTCTCTGTTCGGGATTAGGTAGAAAGATATAATGCAATAGAAAATCCAATCGTAGAACTTTGTTTCCAACGACGAGCGAGAAAGAGAGTTTATTTAATAACATCTCCATAAAACTATAAAAACCAAGAAAACCAAGAAAAAAATCCCTAAAACTAGAAAAAGCCCTAAAAATCTATAAAAACCAAACTAGCAAATTGCTTCGACGGCAAGCCTCCTAGCATCACCACCACACTCTGGTGCTCCGAACTTGTCTTCGGAGACATCAATGGAACATTTTTCCTTTCCAACACATTCTTGAGTGAGAATAGCGGCAGCATTGTTGCTTGCTTCACAAGTTCCTTTCTCAAATGATCCGCAGTTACCTCCTGGGTTACCAAAGGAAGCGAACTTGATGGCGGAAATGGGCTTTCCATTGCAAGAAAGCTCAAGAACGTTCTTCTCATAGACATTTGCACACACACTCCCCACTCCAATTGTCTGAAAATTGACAAGTGATGGGTTTCCTCCAATCTCTTCAAACAAAACCAACGTGTTGTCTCCGTCCGAGTTCAAGAAAGAACGAGGAATATGGTACCTGATAAGAGAAAAAAGATATTACCATTTTGAAACAAACCCAACCAAAGATTTTGGACAATGAAAAATGAAGAAAAAAACATTACCATCTTTGAGTAGGTTCTCCACAATTTGTCTGACACTTTTCAGCATAGTAAGCTCCTTTGTAGTTGCACTCGGCAGGACAACCATCAACACCTGAAAGAAAAGATGGCCAGTAACGTCCAATGTTGTTTCCATTGATCCAAGCCGTTCCTTTTCCAAGTCCCAAAAGATCCACCACAACTGGTTCACTTCCCAAAGGAGCCTTGAAAGTAGTCTGCATGCATGAAACATATTGTAATAATAAACGATTTAAAATCTCATTAACCGTTCTGTTATAGCCATTGATTTTAATACTTATCTACTTACCTTATACCAAGTCATTGTTCGGTTGATTGGTACACTCTCACCTGACCATGTAGATGGTGATTCAGTACTAAAAAGTTGGTTCTCAAACCCACTTAAACCGGTTTTATAGCTCCATTTATGAGCAGACAAGTCTTTCACTATGGTTTCATCACCGTTTCTTCCAATGATAAAAACAGGTCCAGTGATTCCAGCCGGTATGTTTTCAAAAAAGGCACCATAGTTCTAGAATAAAAAAAAAAACAAAATTGGGTTAAAGATATGATAACTCTAGAGAATGGTTTATATAACCTAAGAACGATAAAGTATTAAACTCACCGGAAGGCCTACGGTTATGCTAAGGAGGGTAATGACATTAGCACCTGGGTTGAATTTCGCGTCTTGCTCGAAAACATAGTGAAATTTTCCATCTTCTACTCGATAATTCCCTGTAAGAAACAAAAATCTAAGAAAACATGTTTTCTTTACATATTGAGTATTGTTGAGAAGCATATATACATATATCATTTACTTACCAATGTGTTGTCCGTTGACAAAAGCATGAAGCACATGAGCAGTACTGTTAATACGGATAGACATGTTTTTGCTCCAAACAGGATCTTGTTCTTTGAGATTAACCGTAGTCATGTACCAAAGATAATCGCTTTGGTCGTTGCTTACTACTTTCTGATCAAACAATTGCCTCATTGTAGATTCTCCTTTTCCTTTCAAAAGGACAGTATCTACGTTCTCTGGTCTCCATGACCATTTCAGAGTAGAAGGCTCATCCTCAGCTTCATTCGGTTTCTTGACCATCACTGAAGTTTGGGTATTAATCTGAAAATTAAAAATTTAAGCAAAAGTTAAATGCGTAAAAATTGTATAACTTCATTAATGCATAAATTTGTAAATTTTGAATGTAAAAGAAGATAAACCTTGGCGGTATTATAAGTCTCAGTTTTGCAATCTGGTAAAATGCTAACAGACCAAGGTGGGATGTCATAAGATGTTCCTTGGAAATTGATTCTTGCGTCTGAAGTTTCATTTACGTTTCCAATGAAGCAGCTTGATCCTTCTTCCGTTTTATAGATCGTTGCCTATATAATTTATATGTTCATGAATATCTTGAAGAACAACATTTAAATATGTTATTTTCTATAAAAAAGAGTACGCAAAAAAAAAGAATTACCGAGACTTGGTTTCCAAAATCAATGTTGGTAATGTTTCCATGTGTGAGAGTCTTCTCCATAGAGTGAAGAACATCGTGAAGCTGCTTCAAGTGTCCGTACTTTGGTTGGGCTAAATTACCTAATCAATTTTCACCATGTTAGTACTAATCTCTTTAAATTTAATTGAAATGTGAAGACATATTATATTTACCATATTCGTCGAGAGGAGCATCATAATCATAACTAGTTGTGATGTACGGTCCACCTGATGTTGTATCAAAGTTGGTGCCTCCATGGTACTACAAAAGTAACATAAACATTTGGTTATCGTTATAGTTAATAATAATTCATTTGTGTGCTTACTTAATAAACTAAAGTTTAAACATTACAAATAGTTTACCATGTAATAGTTTTGGAATGTTCCTCCTCTTTGGAAGAATCTTGCTACAGCAAAAGCAACATCTTCGGATGTTCTGTGAGGTTCTTTGCTTCCCCAATTCTTAAACCTACAAAAATAAAAAAAGTAAAAAAATATATTAAACCTACAAATCTAGAGGACGTATTTTGGTCAATGAAATTTGATTCAGGTTATATAAAAAGTATATTGAAAATTATTCAAAATATAAGGACTTTTTTTTTAATTTGATTTTACGATAATAAATAATAACAACGATAAAAAAACACTAACCATCCGGTCCAATTCTCGGTCCACATTTTAGGAGTGTTGGGGTTGTTTGGTTCAAAGTTGTCGCAATAATAACCATTGCATGTATTCAACTATAAAATCAAATAATTTACAAACAATTAGTCTTTGTAAATGTATAAATTAATATAATGAAAATGTTAACTTTAACTCATCTAATTACCATAGGTTGAGGAGCATCATCTTGCTGACACATAATCCATGGAACACCAATATCAAGAGATTCAGCCATATTTGCACACCACTGAATGTATGCCTTACCAGAAGCTCCATATGAGCCAATCACATTTCCATACTCATTTTCAATCTGCAAGCAAGAAAAGAATTACATGCAACAACAAACTTCAACAAATTCTAGAAGAGAAACATATAAGAGACGCACAATATATGCAATAATAGTATTTTAGATATAGAAAAAAAAGATTGTATATCATAATAGTCTCAGGAATTAATTACTTGAGCAAGGATAATTGGACCTCCTTGTGATGCAAATAACTTCTCTTTCTTGACCATTTCTACTATCATAGTTGTAAAATTTTGCATCTCATTCTGCATATAAATCATCAATATATTATTAATTAAAACATAGTATTATTTATAATATTTGATAAATGGTTATTGAATGTAGATTACCATAAACGCGGTATTAGTAGTTCTGAATTCCATTTCGGGCATGTTATGGAGCCAAACTGGAAACCCTCTATTTTAAATGATTAGAAGAAAAAAAGTTCAAAATTAGTCAAAGGAGATATGAATTAATATAAACTATTTATATAGAAAAAAACTATAGAAAATATCACCATAAACAAATTAATGGAGCTAGTAGCATAGAAATGCTTATGTTATAGGACGATAGCAAACTCATTTTGATACTCAAAACTGTAATGACGTTTCTTCCTAAATCGTTTATATTAAAACTACTGTTTTAAAAACTATTGAACTTTTTTTTCAAGAAAATTATTGAATTAAAAATAAATAAGCCATCCTCATTGATTTTATCTCTAAATTCTAATTTATATGGTAAACAAAAAAAAAATGATTATTTGAATTTCAAACATCCACAGGTTTATTAATCGAAGCCATTAGGTGTTTGGTTTGTAATTTTTTTACTAAACAATACATCAAATTTTAAATACATCAAACGATCACATAAGACTACATAACAAAAACAATAAAAACATGCTTATTCTAGAAATAAAGAACACATCTAGAATCAAAATGAACTAAATGAATCTAATTAAAACACACATGGAATTAAAAGATAAATTAATTAGTAAAATCAAGAGTTTATATTACCCATAGTTCCACTCTGCACAAACATATGGTCCAATACGAAGAACTCCATACAATCCTTGATCTTGAATGGTTTTTAAGAACCTAATCAGATCTAGATTTCCAGAGAAATCATATTGACGACGAGTAGGTTCATGTGCATTCCAAAAAACATAAGTCTCGATCGCATCAAGACCTCCTTCTTTGCCCTTCTTTATAAGATCCGGCCACATCTACAAGTGAAAACATACCAACAAAAGAAATGTAAACTAACTAACAATATTACTGTAAAACATAATGGATTAATTAACCACTAACATATGTTGATATATGTAAATTACCTCAGGGGTGCTTCTAGGGTAGTGAATAGAACCAGAGAGAAGAATTCGACGATGACCATCAATGGTGATGGCTCGGCCATCGTGAGAGACAATTGTGGCAGCACATCCACTTATGAAGAGAAAACACAAAAGAAACCTTAAAGAAACCATCATTGTTTTGTAGAATAGTTTTTTACTTGTGTCGAAGAAGAGTTAAAAGAACAATGCTTTATATAGGCATAGAATAAAATCTTGACGTAAAGATTTTGTTTGAAATATAATAATTTTTAGTTGTTTGGATATTGATCGGATTTATTCACAATTCACAACAAAAATATCAAAGAAATGGATTAGTAGAACACTTTTAAGTTAAAAAATCCAGTTCGTTATCCCCATTGTGTCTTATTGAGAAACTAATTATCCCCATTTTTTAGTAGCTCGACAAATCTAATTATCTATATATTCTTTAGAAAAATGGATATTAATGATTTTTATTCCCAAACAAAAAACATTTTCATTAGTGTTGTTTGTTTAAAATCAGCTCAATATCCCTACTTTGCGGGATTCATTTATCCGTTTATTTTTATATAATTTAAAGTTTGAAATCACTTTCTTGTTCCTATGTTAGAGTTAATTAGTTTTTATTTTTCTTTATTATACTACTCATTATCCAAAATTTTCAACAAATTTCATTACTTATCACTCATTATCCCAATTTTAAACTTGTTTGATTGTTTATCTTACAATTTGGATAAAGATTTATCTTACATTGTGTTAATTTTGTTACAAGATAAATACAATGATCAAAAATACTGTTAATTCTATCTTCATTAGAGAAGAAATTATCTTGTTTCGACAGTCTTAGATAAGATCAATTAATTTTATCAAAAAAAGGATAAGATCAGTTTATAGGTTCTGTTGTTCAGGTCCGAAAAAAATTATAGTGTTTGATTTGATCAAGTAATTTTGGATACGTCTTCTCTTCGTCGAAAAAATGTTATTCCAAACATTACAATGACAAAATGTAAAGTCTCCAAATCCAAAATTAATTTCTCAAAACTTATATTAAACTGACCAAATATATACACATTGTACAGCATCTCAACTTTTAGCATTCATAACCATAAGTTAACTAAATTAGCGAGTTTCATAGATAACATACAAACAAACAAAAATAATACACACACATGACCCTTAATTATATAAATATATATTAAGCTTAATATATAAAGTTGTTATATACGATAATATATGTAGAGAGGAATGAAATATATATGAATCATTTCCACTTCCTTCGTCCGAACATGCCATGCTTGCCTCGTTTGCCTCCGAACATGCCGTGCTTACCACGCTTGTACTTACCACCTCCGAACATACTGTGCTTCCCTCGCTTGTACTTACCACCTCCGAAGAACCCTCTTTTGTATTTTCCGTGGCCGTAACCTCCGTGATGACCTGCGTGGTGACCTCCCATTGCGGCCGCGGCAGCTGTTGCCGCTCCTGCTATCAGTCCCCCGACTCCTCCTGAAAGACCTATTCACATGACAACAACATTCAGTTAAAGTAGTTAACTTGTATGTGAACGGACGGAACGAAACTAAACTAAACCAAAGCCAATGTTGACAAGAAAGAACATCGTACCAAGCCAAACATTAATTCATTCAAAGTTTCTATCTAAATACAAACGTTGTAAACTAATGAACAAGCTCTTGTTTTGGATTTTCATATGGCTTTGAATGAACCAAGATTAGGTAATATCATATGCATCTCTTCAAAGCATTTAGTCTTCTCATCATATTTTGAGAATACACAATATAAGAAGACTTCACCCAAAACATACACCGGTCGGACTAATTTGTTAATACCAATAGAAGACAACATCTCGATTAGAGAAAAATTAAACCTGGCCGTGGACCGGACGGTCCGGGATAACCGGCAGGAGGATAAGCGCCAGGAGGAGGTGGATAAGCGCCGCCATTTTTTTTTTCCGAGAAGCGAAACAAACAACAAGAGAAGAAGAAGCTACAACCCTAACAACAGACAAACGGAGAAAAACTTGGAGAGAACAACTTTATAATTGTATTTGGGCCTTTTAATTATTTACATATGGGCCTAATTGGGCTTAGAAAATTGTATCTAAATGTAAGGGTTAATATGCAATATATGATTTAACTTTTTATCTTAGGCGACGAAACGACGTGGTTTTAATCTTATTCCGGTCGGTCACAGAGCCCTTCGTCTCCGGGTGCGTCACCGTCACCGTCACCTCTCTTGGTAGAGATTCATGCGTACCAATGAGGATATATTACGGCTAGATTGGTATGGTGAGTCACATCTTGTTCACTGAAATGGTAAGTGACAAGGAGTTTCACATATTTGGTTAATGTATATGATGACTTAAGAGATTTCATTTTGTCATCCTGTCTGGTTAGTTTATGTTATCTTTGTTAAGGTAAAAGAGGCTTATGGTCAATTAACTTAGTTTTAGTACACTAAAAACAGCAACTAGTGTACTTATAATATATGGTATAAAGGGGTGAAAAGAGCATGATTAGATCATGTGATCTCTTCTTGCTTTCGTATGTATGTACCACTAGTACAGAGGATGATGTATTTAGGTCTGAGAAAGCAACAGAAGTTAGTGAATGACGTTTCGAGTTTTTACTTGGGGTTTAAGATGGTTCTTCTTGGTGATGACAATGACACTTGACAAAGTAGAGAGTGACATGGATTTCTCTTTGTGATGTCTTTTTCTTGCATCAGCTTCCACTTGACTAAAGTGAATCACGTTTTGTTGTGTAAGCATATCTTGTGGGCCTTGTCATCCAATGATTTGCATCCTCTATGTTGTTCTGCACACACTGTAGCCTCCCCACTTCTTCTTTTGGTTTTAATTATTGTGTAGCTAACGATGTGAAGTATAACAGCCATTTAAAGTTTCAATTATTCGTTTCATATATTTTTTTTATGAAAGCGAAAGCACATTCCTGTAGCTCTGTTGACATAATTCTGCAGTTAAAAAGTCTGCTTTATTTGTTTTTGTGTAGTTTAATGTGTGGTAAGGAAACACCAAAGTGCCAGTAGTAAAAGAAGTTTAGATGACAATGAGAGCCACGGTCAGGTGTGTTTGCTTATGTCCTGTCGTTGTTAGTCTTATTATCAGCAAGTTGTTTTAATTCTTATCTGATACATACATTTCATTGATTTCACCAGTTGATGCACTTGCAGGTGATGACTAGTAAGGTGTAGAGATTAGAGTAGACCTTTTCTTTTTAAGGAACCCCACAAAAGATACAACAATCATCTCCACAGAAGAGTGGACCGAAAGTTCAGTCACTTTCGTCACACTATTTTGCAAATGGGATTTAGTATATACTTGGCTTCCCTTCTTATCTCATACAATATCATTATCTCACTGTTTTATTCTCAAACTTAGGAGTAATTATCATCTAAGCCTAAAATAAAAAGAAAGTCGTCGGATATATATCTCGGATACGTAAGTAAAATCGACCAAAATTCGACGACCTTTTTTTATCTTTTTTTTTTCTAATACTAATATTATTCCTTGGTTGCAGTAGGGGGGAAAATTTCTTTGGAGGCTTCTTTGGTGTTACCTCAACTTCACTCGATGCAGTGCCATGTATGCTATGAGTCGATAACCGACCAACATCACTCCCATGACAAACACGTCGATCCACAAATTGTTCAGTCCCATTGACTTGATTGCTGGAAAATCTCCAACTCTGCACCAGACTCCTTTTGAACACTCATAGTAGTCGTCATCAGTGTATTGTATACCCAAAAGCAGCTTGTAGCAGTAGTAGCTATAGCTTAGGTACTTAAGCCAAGCGATGAAGGGTGGGATTTGCTGCACGTAGTACCCTCCAGCTATGAGAAACACGAGCGTAGTAACAGATGCTAACGTTGTGGCTTGCTTGATGTTCATCAGCAGAGCGCCGAAGGCTAAGCCAAGACCTTGAGCAACGAGGACGGAATATAGAACAACCAGTAGTGAGAGGATAAACGTTGTTGGGTCTGGTTTAAGTCCACCCATCCAGTAGATTATGAACACAAAAGCAGTTGGAAGGGCAAGTTCCAAGGGCAGGTCCCCAACGTTTCTGGCCATAAAATAGGAGGAAAGACGGTACATTCCCGATGAACGTTCCTTGATTAGCATTCTTTTCTCTTGAGGAAATGTGAAAACCGCGTTGTATAGCGGGTAGAAGCCCCAAAAGACTGAGAAGAAGAAGAGCAAGGCAGTCTGCATTCAGAATAAATGATGGTTAGAATATTGATGTCCAGGTTAAAAAATGCGTGTTAGTTTGACTGTGATGGCAAGAAGAGTAGTGATTTATGATGATCATTAGCATCAAGAAGAAGAGCCTTACTCTATCTTGGATGTGAGATTTTGGAGTATGCCACCATAGAAGGCCACCAAGAAAAGCTACACTGATGACTTGGAATATCCTGAGCTTGTTGAAAGATTCAAATCTCCTCTCTCTGACTCCTCTTTGGAGCAATACAGTGAACTGGTACCACCAAGTTGTGCACCATTGTTCTGACTTGAGATTTTTGGCTGCTCCATTTAAGGGACAGATAAGTTAGACTATAATTGATGTAGAGGAGTAGAAACAGAATAAAAAAAGAGTACTTTAGAAAGCGAAAATTACCAGCAGCTTTGGTGTACTCATAGCTATGGGATTCCGCATTGCAGAGTTCAGCTTTCAGTTTAGTAGAAATGTTCTTCTCATAAGCTGAAACAAGGGTTTCTTTTACTGTCTTCTGTTCTTGTTCTGTGGTCTCCTTCTGACAATCAGGTGGGATTCCTGAGGTTTGCCAAGTATTGATGGATTAAAAAGGCTTTCTTATTTTCGTTTATCGTCATCTTGAAGCTTAAAGAGAAAAGTCACTTACCGTTTGCAAGGTCAAGTAAAAGGTCAGCTGGGTTAACTGTCATAGATGTAGAGAATCCAAGAGAACTGAAATATTCCATAGCAGAAGATGCAGGGCCATAGTAGATGGGACTGCCTTCAGAGAGCAAAACCACCTTGTCAAACATATGGTATATACGGCTTGATGGCTGATGAATGGTGGTGACGACTGTTCTTCCTCCAGAAGCTAGCCGTTTGATTGTGGTTATAATGCGGTGAGCAGTGGTCGAATCAAGACCTGAAGTGGGTTCATCAAGAAGGAGCAAGCTAGGATTGATCAGCATTTCTTGACCAATGCTAACCCTTTTTTTCTCACCTCCTGATATTCCTCTGAACAGTGGTCCTCCTATCATGCTGTTTGTACACCGATTCAATCCGAGTTCAGCAATAACTCGGTCCACATGCTCAGCCTTCTCGTCTCGGGTCAAGCTACTTGGTAGCCGTAGAAGTGCGGTAAAGAAGAGAGTCTCCCAAACCGTGAGGTGAGGGTAGAGGACATCATCCTGAGCAACAAACCCTGTTCTGCGCTTGATGCAGCCGGAGAAAGGCTGACCGTTGTACATGACTTTACCTGAGAAAGTTTTGGAGAGGCGGCCCCCAAGAGCTGAGAGAAGAGTGGTTTTGCCACTGCCTGAGGGACCTAACATGGCTAGAATCTCTCCGGGACAAACCATTCCTGTTATCCCGTTCAGAATCGTCTTTTCTTTGCTTTTCCATGATCCCAAGCACTGACTTGTCTGCTCTATCTTCACCTTGTACACAACCTCCTCAAACTGTACAACCACAAAGCAACCAATGGAAAAATCATTAGACTGATGTCCCATTTTGTGATGGACTACCAAGCTAGAGGAAGAAGGGAAAGGAATACTTCTGATGAGATTTGTTGCAGGTAAAACTCAAAAGCTTTACATAACATTAAAACAAGAAGTGAACAAGAGAGAGAGAGAGAGAGGCACACACCTTGAGAGTTATGGGGTACATGGACAGCTGGAGACCTGGTTGTGAAGTGACTATGGGGAAGGCTAGTACAGATTTGCTCTGGGTTTCTGGCATGTCTGTCAAGCCTTGTACCATGCCTCCACCATCTTCTTCAGGCCTTGGTGCTATGCAGTTCTGAGGCATGATGACTCCTGAACCAGTTTCTCTACTCGTCTTCGTCCTTGTAGTTGTAACTGTTACAGCCGTCGTGAAGGCTCTTATGGAAAGCTCTCAATGGTATTAGAGTAAACAAACAAAGGTAAGATAGCTTAAAAGCAAGTGGCTTTGGCTTTGGTAACTTTCTTCTTGATCTCCCTCAAAGGGAAACCATGTGAGCACATGAATATATAGTAGTATGGAAACCACCCTCACACACTAATGTTACTCCTCTGTATTTGCAAGAACAGAAAGAGGAAGAGAGAGAGAGAGACAGCAAAAGAAAAGGCTTTCTTTACGATGTTGGCCGATCAATCGTCTATATGGTGGGTTCCCACCTTGCTCTCTCACAGCTCCCTTTGGTTAATTTATTCTAAAGCTAACTCCTTTACCAAATATTTATACCTATCTCTTCCTTTGTTCCAATTATCAGAATCTTACCTCTAATTCCAAATAGATTAAATAAAGCTACTCTCACTGAGTCTTGACTCCTGTGGATTCTAATAATTTGAACTGTCGCTTTAGACAAAGTTGTTTCTATTGATAATTCATCAGCTGTTGTTTAGGTTCTCCAAAGCTCTTAACCGTTTGATGTGATTGCAGATTGTCGCAGAGTGACACGGTCGGTAGCAAAGATTTGAAAAAAGGTTTCCAAAGCATAAGTTCTAAGACGCCTTCTACTATTCGACTTGGTAACTTGTTTCTTTCACACAAGATGATTTACATTTTTACATAAAACAAAAAGTGGAAATGAAAAGGAAGAGACTTTGCGGCTTTTGCATTATACATGACCAATAATTATGCTCTCCACCATTTTAGAACTCGAAAACTTGCCTATATCACAACCGATCCAAGTGGGAAGATCCTCTAAATCTTTAAAAGACTATAATATCTTATAATCCTTGGCAATATTTATTTTTAGAGATAACTCACATGGCATCTCATACCCATTTGATATATCTCTGCATTATCAAGCTTTCATGTGCTGATGTTGTCTGCATGTGGAACACTTTGTTTCCTCAAGAAATCCTTTCTACCTAAACAAAAAAAAAAACAGCACACCATATAAATAGTAAATAGATCTGGTGATCTGGTCATTAAGTACACTTATCCATATGCAAAAAAAAAAACTCGAAATTGCGCATCACAAGGACAGTTTTATGATTCTTGTATAGTGTCTCATGTCTTTCGGTTCGTCATATCTTGTAGGCGTTGTTCATATCACACCATGAAAAAGTTGCAGCATGCCCGCGACAAAACCAAAGGTCATATATCATATTCTTGTGATAGCCTGAGAATCTTATACCACTATTCTTGTCTAACTACCAGAGATTTATATATGCGATTGCTCGAATTCGAAACCATATATAATCTGTCTTATCCGGCGACGACGACTAAAATCCAATAAGAGGGCAGAGTTCGTTTGGTAGAGAAATTCTGTATGTGTCTGGTTAAAATGTATGGATAGAGACATATTAGAATGATCATGCTTAAGTTTAACCTCTAGTGAATTCTCCATCATCCAAAATATAAAAGACAAAGTATCTTCGCACGTTGTTATTGTTGTTATTTAAACAGAATGGGATACATTTTCAGACAGAAGTTGACACTCTCTCTATAGGCATCTCTTTTCCAACGTCACATTACTTTATTTATCTATTTTATTTTACATTTTGTTTATTTGAAATTCTAAGCTCATTCATTGGTTACTAGATTCGTAGGTAGTCTTTGGTAATAACGACTAAAGAGGACGAACCCGGATCGAGCATTCAATAACAATATTTTTGACGATTACATACCAATTAGATTTGCCAATGCGATACAAACCTTTAGTGTGTTCGGACTCCGACAAATATCATGCTAACCGATAGGCCTGTCCGTCTGCTTGATTCCCATGCTTGAAACTTGCGACCACAAGGAGTCACGGCTTAGTGTTATACCATTGGCCATTACTAAGATATAAACATAATTTTATAATCACTTCACTTACGTATTATAGTGGTAATAGTGCTTAATAAATTTTTTTTTTTAAAAAATAATGTTATAGTATATTCAAAGAAAAAATAACGTTTTTACAACTTGTGCAACATGATATTAAAGAATGAAATCTAATAAAACAGTTTAATCATTTTTTTGTAAAAAGTTTGAATCTGAAATAATTTATGTAAAGACAGATTATATACTTTATATATATCACATAGATAATTAATATGCAAATGTATTTTTATATAATTATTTTACTCCTATTATTATTACAAGCTTTAGAAAAACACAAGATTTTAAATTCTCATTTAAAAAAATTAGTTATATATCACCACTTGTTAGTTATTATAAATGTTACCTCAAACATATTTAGCAAGATTTATTTTGGTTGATTTTGCAAATTACGAAGAAAAACAAAACAACTTGAGGTTTGGATAAACCCCCTTTTTCAGTTTCACTTAGCTTTCACATACGTATGTTTGTTAATTACTGTTAGTTTGAACTTGAATAATATATGTTACACTAACTTTTTCATCATACTACTTATAGAATACATAATTTTATATATTAAGTATACTAGTCTAATTACGCGCAGTCTCAATGGTAAAATTTCATTTTATAACTATTGTTAATTATTGATACATGGTTCAAATACTCGTACAACTAGTAATAACTAATTATAGATTCATTACAAAATTTTGGAAGCAATCTTAGATAAATAACGACGCAATTAGTAGTTTTGGGGTTAAATCGACTTGGAGAAGTCATATGTGGAATTGTGGATTAAGAAAAAGGATCTGATTCTTGCAAATAGTACCTTATTGGCCACTGAATACAAAGAGCCAACACACAGAACAATAGGGGCATGTGGAGCTATATTATAAGTTTTCTTTTTACTAATTGCAGAAACTGAGAATATTATAAAAACACATTCCTTCTTTGTATCTTTTATTAGTTTATTCTCTTGTTATTTTAAAAATGTATTCTATTATTCTCTATGTTTTGTGCATTATTTATCTCTTGACCTTTTAATGTATAGAAAAGAGCCTTAATAGACTATTTTAAAAAGTTTAATTATAATACTTCTAAAACTGTCCAATTTTTCTTTTGCTCCATCAAATTTATTCACACTTGTCATTATTTAGAAATAAGGATAACATACTAAATCTTTTGTTCGTGACTGTTTTCTAGAGGTTCATTGCATGAATATTATTAGGAACCGACCAGTTCAATTGAGAGACATAATTGCATGTTTTTTGTTTTGTTCGATAAGGGTATTCTATTTTAGTTATAAACAGATAGTTTTGGACAAAAGAAACTACTAAATGAGTCAGATATTACAGCCAATTACGGAAGGCGTAAAGAACACAGTCTCTGAACAGCCTTGGACGAGCTTGAAGTTACCATCATATATCTCTACGATGTGTTTAGTAGTAAAATTTGCATGTTAAGTTTCTTATGTTACTATGGATATGGTATAGGTATCATTCTATATTATAATACGACGGTTATTTCGTTACAATTCATTTTGATACCTTTAATTTGGTCTCCAAGTTATTCCAACTAAATTATATGATTCAGTTAATTACTATTTCTGCAATTTTATTTCTCCATTATAATTATCTAACCATAACTTCGATAATATCATATTTTATGCTATATTCCGTATTGTCTTTTCAGCTGAGGTTGCAGTCACTATTCTTTGGTTAGCTAGGGGCTATAATATTTGTAAGGTCAAAGCTTTATGCAGAATAAACTACTGAAGATACAATGTAGTGTACTAATTTGTTTTGTTTAGAGATGTCGCGTTGCGTTTACGAGCATTGCGAATTTGATTTTTATTTATTGCCTTTTCTTTTATATTATCCCATAAGAATAATTCTCATTAGAAAATATATGTATTGTCCATATTAAATGTTATAATATATAGGAAGATTGATCAGAATTAGATTTGGAAAAGGAGATTTACTTATGGTGTAAGATGAGAGTTAGAATACGATCCTCCTCATCTTGATTCCCTCGCGTGGAAAGCTCTCCGATTTTTTAAAAAAAATTCGGATGCTTTAATTAGTTATGTAATTCATATGTAATGTCATTCTTTCAAGTATAATATAATACGTACCCACTTGCTTGTATAACTTTGCATGAATCCGAATATAAGACTAGATATTATTTGAATATTAGAGGATTGATACCGGAATTTTTATATCTTTTTTCGTCGTCAAATATGAAAGCAACTAATTAAGAGTTTAATGTTCGTTCATATGGGTAAAACTTATAATATCATGTTTTGAACTAGTATTTTAGATTATATAAAATAAAAATTAGTCTAGTATTTAAGATATTCATTTGGGCACGAGCAGAACTTTTTTATTTATTGGCGAGAATGACTGTTGAATACTTATACGTACTGTATATGTCCAAATAAAAGTATATATGTAGACATCAGAATTTGTAACTTTAGATTTTAAATTATAAATTTGTTGTTTTAGTTACTAAAAGAGGAAGAAGTTAAGGTGTAAGAAAAAATTAAGGGTTCAAAAATCAATCAATAGTTGTGAAGACTCTTGATTTAAATGGATTTTAACCTTTGAGATCTTAAAAGCTTCATATGAATCATGTACGTAAGTCTAAGAACACTATGTAATTATTTACAAACATAATAGTAATCGTTTTGCACAACATGTAATATAAACCCTAGCTAGAGCTATAATCGTTTTGCACAACATATGTAAGATTAAATCAAATATATATAATTATAAATAGTTCCTTTTTCGTTTAACAAAATCTTGGTGAAAGAGACATATCCTTTCACTTTCAAGTTTCAACTTCATTCGTTTAACCCTTTAACCCAAAAATAAAAATAAATAATACCAATATTTTTTCTCCCCTACCCCCGAATCCTCAAAATGAGATACCATCAATATATACATAAAAAATCCCATTTTAGTATATAGCATATTCGTGTAATTTATATTCTTATATACAGTACATATAGAAGACTTAGAAAGACTCTCTGTTAAAGAATAATTCATCTTAATTCGTTATATTATAAAAATATATACACACACACGAACGGCTAATTCATGATTCCAAAGTAACAAACAATTTTTTTAGAGTTTGATGATATTAAAAACGCATAAACCACCGATGGCTCAATCGCTTTATACGTTGAGTTAAATCACAGATAATATAAAGAAAAGAGCATCTAATTATCTTCAGAGTATATTTAACTAACAAATACGCAGTAACTATATATTATTATATATACATGATGACATATCTCTATATATATTTTTATATAAATAGTGTGTGTACTATTTCAGATCCTTCGCATAGCATTTGTGGACTCCAAGTGGAGCCAAGACAGTCTTCGCCTTTTCTTTCTCTTCTTTTCAAAATGTTTGTTCTGATTATTAATTTAATTGCTTAAGATACTTTTTTTTTTACTAATCTTTCTTAGAAGAAATCTTTGGTGCGCATCCTCTCTGATGGCACCTAACTCTTTTTGCCACCAACTTGCTTGTATTATATATTATATATATCAAGATTCAAGAATATAATCATAATTGTCTATATTATACATATATATATACGTTAATCAGATATAGTTATATGTATAAAAATGGTATAGTAAGTTTTAAAACTATACGAATCTATTTCATTGGTCTAGTCGTATTTTAATTTCAGAAAATCAAAATATAAAGAAGTATAATACGGTATAGTATACGGTAGTAGTAAATAATATTTTGCGATTATTACAAAAACTGAGGTAACTATTTTAGTTCGATATGTGTCGTAGACTGGTGGTAGTGGTGGAGAAATGTCACTTAGTGAGTTTGAATATTAGTTCAGAATTCGACACGTGTCACGCACTCTGACACTCTAGTGGTGGGTGCTTGTTCTCATGTCAGGTCCTGACTCCTGATTACGTTTATATTAATTAAGAAATTGATTAGTATATAGTTTAAAGTTTAAACAAGGGGTAGATGTGTGACCCAGCCACTAATTATAATTTGATTCTTAATGAACTATATAAAGCAAAAGCAAGTAGTTAATTAGACTATACGAAGTATATATATTTAGGTAGAACATAATTAAGTTAGTGGTTTATATTATATATTCGATCGTATAAGTTCCTCCATCACCTAATCTAAGTTTGATCCATGGTTGTAGTACTTTTTTTTTAAGTTTCTACTTTAGTCATGGATCTTATTCTATAAGAACGAGTCTTAAGACCATTTCACCATTTATTGTTGGAAAACAAATGTCACAATTTACATTATATATACACATTGTCTACGAAACATAGTTGTCAAGCTGTGTATAAAAATCGTGTAAGTTATATATTTAATCTTGCAATTAAATATGGAAATTCAAGATTTGCCATTAATAAGGTTGTCTCACACTGAAAGAAAAAAAATGTTGTCACCTAAGAATGGGTTTTTGATCCATTGTTTTAGGATCGGAACTACGTTTATTTTATAGTATAAATAGTATATAGTAAATTCGTAAAACATATATAGATTAATTTTGTTCAAAGCTTTAGCATGATTTTCATTCGATCCAATCTGAATAATGAAAAGAAAAGTGAGGAAAGAAAAGCTTCAACAGAAAATTTATATTAATTCTAAAACTAAACACATCTCTTATAAAATTATAACATACTTAATTATCTAATAGTATTTGTTCTAATATATTTTTAATGAGTTTTCTTTAATTTTAGTCATTTCTTATGTTTGTAAATTTTATTTCCGACCAAAAACAGGTAGTTTTTAAGTTTGATTGAGAAATTTTTTGTTACCAGTGTTATAATCTCAAAATCTTAATATAAAATCCCTATTTGTACTGCATTAGTAATAAAATTGATCATTTATAAATATTTAGGTAAAACTAATAGTTCACAACTTCACACTATACATATTAGCGGATTGGAAACTAAAAATTCGCTTATCTTAAAATTTAATGGTATTTTTATTTGTGTTCACTCGTACTATAGATACTTGAAAATATTAAGTTTTAGTTTAAAAATAAAAACAAAAACTCTGGAAAGATTAAAACAAACACTTTTCCTAATTGGCAAACATAATCAGAATTGGTGAGGTCGTACACCTTTCCTAGGTTTTGGTGTTGGCTACGTATCTATGTGTTATTGCATGGACTTCTCACTATAATTATATGGTTTGCCTTTTTTTCTCGATAAATTGGTAAGTCATTTGCTCTCTCTTAAGAAACGTAGTAAATAATTAATTGTAAATATGATTGTTCTCTCAATAAAATTTATATCTTAATAATATAACGGTATTGTGCAAACACACACACACATATATATATATATATATATATAATATTAGAATACCATGCATGTAAAATTATTTATTTTTTTTGTTAAATTATTATCAAAAATTTCTTACAATAGGACTATAATAATTTTATTAACTCTATTTTTTTTATAAATATATATTTTTTTGATTAAACAGTACGTTTATTTAATTATATTACATTCAATTAAGGTAAGTGAAAATTTAAACACACAAAAAATAAATTGTAAGCGTTGATCACTTTTTCATTTGCGTGAAGTTTGATTTTTATTCATTAAAAAAAATGTATCGTCAAATAATCATTTATGGTACAGTCAAATAAATTTTCTTTAATTGTTTCATATATAATAATATAAACTATAATATATAACGCAATAGATTTTTTTTTTATAGTAAATTTTTACATTAATTCCAACTACTTTACGTTCATGCACTTTCATCTTTCAAGAGCTTTTCTCGACCGGCCAACTTAATAATTTTGATGTAGTGATGGTCGTGGACATAGAGTTTAATAGACATAATATCTATGAACCAGTATTGACAAACTCAATGACACGTGAAAGAATAACATAAATCGTCAGTACTCGGTAGATGCAACTTTGTGTCATTCTCATTGATTCTGATATAATTTTACTTAACCTTTAATCCTATTATTTCGTTTGGCTTATGATCTTTTGATATATATATAATGTTATCGTTAGACAGACATGTCAAACTAAGCCAAATTAGTAATGAATTATCCTATACTAAAAAATTAATAACTAACAATCGATTAAACAAACTAGTTAGTATTCACTACTACATTCTCTTAACGAATTAGATAGTTTAAGAAATAGTCTACTTTGTAGCATTTCGTTGGTGATCCGGATTAGTCGATAAAACATATACAAAAAGCCTCTAACAGATTTGAACTAATGACTAGAATCTAACGTAAAAAACATGTAAATACTGTCATCCATTTTAATCCTTATGATCATTTTACTTAGGTCATTTTTCCTAAAAGAAGAATAATAATTAACTTGTGGAGTTTTATATTAATTTGTATATAAACAAAGAGAGGATATATATTGTATAATCGTGATGTGAAATAAAATGGAAAGAGAAAACAAAACACAAACACACACACACGCGTGGAAAGTGGGAGTAACGGTGGGATGCAATCTTCGGGGTGTTAGCTAAGAAAGCACTCAAAATGAGATTACAATTTTTTAATTTTTTTTTGTCTGTCACTCTCACCAATCATCGTTTCCTCTTATTATTGTTTTTTTTATAACTCACTTTATTTATATTATCTTCTTCATTTCACATCATCATTTATCTTTTTGCTTATTGGTTTTTTCCTATCGTAAAATAATTGTTTCATGATGAATAATATTTAGGTGAATAGTTTACTCACTATTACAATTTTACCTTTTAAGTTGTGTGATATATAGATGCTATAATCAACTTACTGTTCATATATAGTTAGTTAAATATGTTATTAGACAATGATATGATAACCCTATTGTTTTTAGGTTTTTTTTTCTTAATATACGATTGTCTATATAGATATTAAGATTGATAAAAACGTACGATTTTTTATTTATTATTTCATTTAGTGAAAACATAAGATGTAAATTATAGATGAAAAAAGTATACCCTATTGTTGAATTTTTGAGATTATACCATTTGTCACTAGTAATTCAACTAGTTACATGTCTCAAATTTTACCAACCAAACTTGGGTAGAATGATACAAAATAAGAAGAAAAAGAAAAGTACATATGAGCCAAAATAACATAACACGATGAGTGTAGGTATACATACGTATGTATACGGAAGACAAGATGGGAAGAAAGTGATAAAAGAAGATCTTTCAAAGTAATGTTTGTCTCTTCTCATTTGATTTTCTGGCCCCCATCACCTTACCCCCTAAAACCATTTATTTAATTTTATATAAATTATATTAGTTGTCTTATATATAAAGACCCGACTAAATCAGTCTAAATAATTGTACTTGATCTTTATTTCTTTCACTCACTTTATTTTATAAAAATAGACAGGAGGAAAGTGGTAAGGAAATCATATAATGTATGTATATATGAAAACATATTATTTTCATTAAAAAAATATTAGAAATGAATTAAGTTGTTGTTTATATTTTTTTTTTTTGTTTCCCCCATCTACTTTTGTAAAAGAATGAATGGTATATAATATATATTAGGAACTTTTTTAATCGTTAATTTACCGATTAGTTTGCAATGCATATTTGAAACCCCCCCCCCCCACGGATACAAGTTTTGCGACCTAGTTTCGTTCTTTAGTAAAATAAGTACACATGTGGGAGAGATTAGAAAAAGTTTAGCAAAAACATGGATATGAACACATGAAGAACATCAGCTCAGAAAGCACATATAAAGTCATTCTCATCAAGGTGTAAGCATTTTAGTTCTTTGTGAGTGTTACTCGTTGTTTAACGCCCTTATTATTGAGGTTTAGATTAACAACACACCGATTACCAAATTCGTTAAAGTTATCTCATCTCAAATTTCTATTTTTTACATCGATTTTTGTAGATCTATGGTTTTCCTAATAATTAGTTCTAGCTAGGTCTAGAAATTTAACATGGATATGTATTAGTGTTAACATTTGAATCCACAGGTGCCTATGCATCTAACATCTATATAGAGTTTAGTGTGCAAATCAATTTTTATTTACATTCAAATCCATAGGTATTATCATTGTTTCGAGCTACAAAAGTATGAATGGAAGTTAACCACTCATTCGTGTTTAATAAGTTTGTTTTCATGTGTCACCTATTTTTTTTTTGGTAGGGTGTGTCACCTATTTTGTTCATACTTTATAGCCTCAGGACTTTGAAGCGTCGAGATAATATCATAATAGTCCACAATTCTATTTTTAATTTACTTTGATCATTGTTAAATGGTGTCATTACCAATTGAACATCATCCAAGTCACCAATCGTAACAGGGAAGATCTATAATGCTTAGATTAAACTATTTTGGAGAAAAAAAAGATTAATGTGTCACATTAGTTTCAAGATGTATCATATGTAATATATCATTTTATTAATATCTTAATTTAGTAATTATATAAACAAATTTAACAAACATAACTTAGTTAACGTGGTTCAACACCCATTGTCTACATCACGAAGCAGCATAACTCGATCGTATCATAGAAAAGTTTTGAAAGAATCCATATAATAATTTATCAAATTAGTTTCAACATATACCTAAAATTCTTTTGCTTATAATCTTTTAAAACAAATCAATTAATTTTTCTATCAATATCCAAAGAAATCAACAACTACATCATATAAACCAACTAAATCAGATTCGTATTCATCGTGACAGTGTAAAGCAGTTTTCTTCTTTTCATTCTCTTTTATTAGAGACGTATATAAAAAAATAATCGATGGGACAAAGCGTGAGAGACCGATCTTTTAAATGTGTTTTTGTTTTGTCTTTTTTTCCCTATCGACCATTGTTGGATAATCACTAGCACGTGATTGTTCCTATGATATTATGTCACACCAAAGAAAATTACATCTATTTTCCATCGATTTGATATGTTTATTTGTTTCACAGAAGAAAAAAAAAAACTCATTAAGGATGATATATTCTATTCATGACACGCAAATACTATGATTTGTACGTCCACTAAAACCTAGGAGGATCAAATAGTAGTATTAAGGAGTATGGAAACTTCAAGAGTTTAATTTGATTAAGAGTATCTAAAAACATATTAGACCAAATGATTTAATTAGCCAGGAAACTAAACTAATATTGTAATGTTTTCGATTAATATATTTTGATCAGTGTGAATGTGTGATTAGTGTTGGATTCTTATTTTCTTCTATATTACTTTTCCATGTAAATAAAACTTAATTTTTTTTTTTGGTTATTGTGTATTCAAACATACTTTTCTCTATAATTTTTCTAAAGTACTCTCGAATAAATGAGATTACATTCATGTTTATGGTCAAATCACTAGTAGACCTTTTGGTTCTTTTGCTGATTTTATTCGATTGTATTTTAGTTAGTTAATTGATTATTTCCACTCTTTGTGTCAAGGTATCTTTTTATTTTTTATAATTTCTTTTATAAATGACCGTATATTTATAATTTTAAGTTTTTTCTTAATTAATAATGTTGAACTTAAAAAAAACTATATATAGCAGCCCAATAGTTTAGTTATTCTTTTCACACATAGATCGTATTTTCTAGAATCTATAAAACAATGTACAAATTAAACTTATGTTAATTAGACCAACTGACCAAGTAAACAAAACATTAAAAATTTGAAAGAATAGTATATTTAACTAAGACATTCGAATTTAGACAAAACCTAACTAAAACAAAAACAACGTTCGGTCGCATAATATTCAATAATCATGGTCATGGATGGTGCATAATTAGAATCGAATATAATCCCCACGAATTAAAAAACGGCGGGTAACAACAACTATAGTAAAAAGTCATTAATATGTGTTTTAAAATACGTGTTCAATGATTACTAGTAGTAGTTAATTAGTTATCAAAAACAATTCTCTTTTTGTGAGTGGACGAAAGTATTGATACAATTTTTGACATCATTATGAGGTTGACCATCGATCTTAACGTATCATATCATTTGCGGAAGTGCGATGCACACACACACATATTGATAATTAATATATATTGAAATTTTTTATATATGTTCGGTTTGAAACTAGGATTTTTTTTTTAGTAAAACTTTATCACTTTAAGTTTTTATTCCTCTTCATATAATTATATATTTAAGATAATCTTCATAACTTATAAATAGTTAAACTTTTATTACATAAGACGTAGCTAACCATGACTAAAATTGTAACGAAATGTTTTCTATAAAAATTATCTTTTAAACAACTAATTTACCATGAATTAGCTGTTTTTTCTTTTCGCGGATTCAATTGAAATATATTATAAATTTGAAGTAGACGAACCAAGTTAAACTCTAAAATAAAGATATGCATGAATGGTATTAATAACAACAGGTCAGTACTCAGTACCCTTCAAAACCTTAGTCGTATAGGGCTTTTGAAACCAGATTACACATGCTTATGATAGAAACCAACCCTATTTACACAGTGATCGATCCTTGTCGTGACCATGAATGCGACATGCATTGCTTCGAAACCTATCAAACAAAATATCTACGGATTTGGTGAAATCATTGAATTAAAAATGTGCTCATCAATGACGTTAAAAAACACTCATGAGATGATGAGATGACATTAACTCACTGTCTCGGTAGATATATACACACACACTAGCTAGCAAACTATATTGCATGTTGGCTTTGTTTTTCTTTTTACTATAACTAGATTGTTTTGATATTCAAAACCTTACTTCAAATCGATCTAAATATAGAAGTTGAATGTTATTGTTTTCTGACATCTAACACTTCTTTTTAAGTCTTGTTGGTAACCAATTCAAGACATATGGTAACCAATTCAAGACATATTGATCATGTCACGAATCATGGCATAACATATTCTTTTGTCTGGCATATATACTAATTCTTTTTGATATTAAAATGTGGCTAAATTAGTCATATACTAAAACTACTAGTACTAGACATAGGTGTGTGTGTGTGTGTGTGTGTTTTCTTCGAGGATATTAATGACCATCCTGGTCGGCCCCGTAAAAACCTACTTGGGGAGTATTTATAGCCCTAATCATTATTTGTCTTAATCATCATCATCTTCTGATGTAGCTGCCACAACTCGTCCACCATTGTTTTTTTTTTCTCGATTATATTTTTCTTTGCACTCTTACACAATCCTTAATTTAACTTTGCACCGCCCATTATTAACAAGAATTGATTAGGAAAGCATTTGGTTTGATCAAACGTAATGCTTATTTATAGGTAGAAGTTGTGGTTAATTAATCTTAAGTATTCAAGCCATTATATATATTGTTTTAAAGTTGTACAATTAATAGCTTAATTTTTTATATTTTTTGTTAATAATGAAGTTATATATGGTACCTATGCCCATAATTAGTAGGTTCATTTTAGTGTAGTAATGAGCTTTACCTACTGATATGATATGATATGAACTGATAGACTCCAACTTAGTTATAACATGCTAGTTTGGTTCTAGAAATCATGATTTTGCTTGAAAATAGTAGAAACTTGAGTTTTATGTTGAAAGTTGAAACCCAATGTTTTGCTTTTTCATGACTCGCATGTTATTTGTGCCGAACCACGAATTCATAATTTTTGTCAAATTGAAAAGTTTGAAACTTAGCGTTAGAAATCACTAATAGATTATCGAATGCAAATATCAAAATATTTGTAAGTTTTGCACTGAACTCATCATATATAAAATCAAGATTTGGAGCCAAAGTTACAATGTTTTACGTCGGAGTTTTGTAGTGGAGTGATCAAGATTTGGCATCATTTTCGGAATAATTATATGTGAAAGCAAAAATTGTAAAATCACATCATCGCCATACTTGCTTTGGAATCGCAATATCGACATTGGCATAAAGTTTTAGAATAAAGATTTGACACTAATAAAAGAAATTTTTTGTTTAAGTATATTGTAACATTTTATATAACCAATGAACAATTATATTGTACTTATTTTTCCTTACACCAAAAGAAGTTTGGTGCCAAAAATAAAAAACCAAAAAAATATGGTTTCCTTCAATGAGAAAAATTTGTTATAGACCATTTCTAATTAATTTGATATCTATAATGGGCCATTCTAAAAGGCCCATATAGTAAAATATAATTTGGGCCTACATTTCTAATTTTTTCGACCCATAGAATCATTTTAGATCCGACCGTTCTGCGAGAGGAGGAAGCTCATCAGCGATCGAAGAAGAAGAAGAAGAAGAAGGCAAATGCTTGAAGATCGTTTGTAGACGAATCCAAACGAAGCAGAGTAACAATGGCATCGACGGTGGGATTAGCACCGGGACTTTCTCGGAAATTGAAGAAGGTATTGGAATGTCGTACAGATAGTCCGGATCTGGTGGCGTCGCTTAACGCTTTATCATCTTTCTATGACGAGAACAGTGCTCACGCACGGCGGAATCTCAGATCGACGATCGAGAAACGAGCGCTTCAGATCAACAGCGAGTTCCTAAGCGCGGCTGATTCGACTCAGATCGCATTGGATCGCGTGGAGGAGGAAGTGAATGCTTTAGCTGATTGTTGTGATAAGATTGCGGCGGCGCTAAGCAGCTCAGCGGCCACCACTAGTGATATTATTAGTACTACTGAGAGGCTAAAGCAAGAGCTTGATGTTACTACTCAGAGGCAAGAGATCGTTAACTGTTTTCTTCGTGATTACCAGCTTTCGAATGAAGAGGTAAGTGACCTCTTGGAAACATTAACTTAAATGGCGATCTGATCTTTGTAGTATGAGATGAATGTTGATAATGGTGATGCAATTTTGGCAGATTAAAGCGCTTAGAGAAGATGAATTGAATGAGAATTTCTTCCAAGCGTTGTCACACGTTCAGGAAATTCATTCCAATTGCAAATTACTTCTCAGGACGCATCATCAGGTAAGATTTTCATATAAACACTGTTTTTCACAAAATGTATATAGTTCTAATGCAAATTGGATCGTCGTGGTTAATATTGAGTGTATGGGACGTTTGTGTATGCAGCGTGCTGGCTTGGAACTGATGGATATGATGGCTGTGTATCAAGAAGGAGCATATGAGCGCCTTTGCAGGTACATATCTGTTTCGTTGTTAGTGTTTGTATTTAGCATGAATTTGTAATGGTGTATCCTGAACTTCTCCACAATGTCTAGCTTGGAACCTAGATTGTGGTGTATCCTGAACTTCTCCACAATGTCTCTTTACATATTCGTTTTTTTCCAAGAAGATTTGTAGGCAGAAATTTAGTGTTTAGTAATAGCATGAATTCCTCATTGCGGATTTGGAACCTAGATAGTTTGATGTTACCAATTTCTCCATAATGGTTCTTTACACTTGTTGGTTTGCTTTTGGAGTTATGCATTACGTAGTAGCTTGAAAATAAATAATTTCAGTCTATCCATATAGAAAGATTTTGTCAAAGTATAGAAATAGAGGATCATATTAATTTGGTTCATTTTAGATCCACAAAAAAAAAATTGAAACTTGCATTGGGTGATGGAAACTGTTTTTCAAGAAACTTGTTTTGGAAAAGGGTACATCTTTTCTAAATCCGCCTAGGACCAGAAATGTGAGGTATCAAATATAACTAAAGAAACCTTGATCTTCTAGGTGGGTCCAGGCTGAGTGTAGGAAACTGGGTGATACAGATAACCCAGAGGTGAGTGAGCTTCTGAGGACCGCTGTTCGCTGTCTCAAAGAAAGACCTGTGCTCTTCAAATATTGTGCAGAGGAGGTTAGTCTTTCGACTTCACTGAAGTCTAGTCTCTGTTGAACTATCATGATATGGGGCATGTAAGCCTGAGCTCCTTATGAACTATGTCAAATGATACAGGTAGGAAATTTGAGGCACAATGCGTTATTTAGAAGGTTTATTAGCGCTCTTACACGTGGAGGACCTGGAGGAATGCCCAGACCCATTGAAGTTCATGCTCATGACCCCTTACGATATGTGGGAGACATGCTTGGGTGGCTACATCAGGTTTGTGACGACATTTTCTTCTTCTATGATCCCCTCATTTTGTCCTCTGGTGGTTTGATAACTGTCAGATCAAGTGTGTGAATTGAGTACTGGATAAACATAGATATAAAACTCAATATCATTTCACCGTTTTTTCTTTCCTAATGTGGTGTTGTTGGTTGCAGGCTTTGGCATCAGAAAGAGAATTGGTTCATGCTTTATTTGACATAGACGCAGCTGACTATAAATCAACTGCAAAGAATACATCTGAGAATAATGCACTAAAGGCAGCAGAATCTGATTTTACATTTTTCCTGGATAGAATTTTTGAAGGAGTTTGCCGCCCATTTAAAGTGAGAGTCGAACAAGTTCTGCAGTCACAACCAAGTCTTATTATTTCTTATAAACTGACCAATACATTGGAGTTCTACAGCTACACTGTGAGTTTTTGTTTAACCTCTTTTCGTACTCGTTTCTCAACATGTTATATGAAATTTATTGCTCTACTGGTTTCATCATCGGTTTCTTTTTCGCCTTGCAGATCTCAGATTTACTTGGGCGAGACACTGCCTTATGTAATACAATTGGGATGGTGAAGGATGCTGCACAGAAAACCTTCTATGACATTCTTAAAACCCGAGGGGAGAAACTTCTACGATACCCTCCACCTGTAGCTGTTGATCTCTCTCCGCCTCCTGCTGTTCGAGAAGGAATTTCTCTAACTCTTGAGATAATCGAGAATTACAACAGCATCATGGTTTCCGCTTCAGGAGAAAAACCGGCTTTTGATCCTGTCCTCTCTGCACTGCTTGACCCAATCATCAAGGTAAATGAAAGTAGAAGCAAACTTATAGAATATCTTGTCCACTGTAATGATATTCTCACTGAAGAAAACTTCTTATCTTTCTCAAATCCGCAGATGTGCGAGCAAGCTGCAGAGGCGCACAAATCGAAGAAGAGCGGGCAGTTACCCAGAAGAAGCAGAACAAGTACCGACTCAAGCCAGTTAACGTCAGTTGATGCTCTACTCTCTAGCAGCCCAGCCCATCCCCAGGTATCATTTGCATATACAAAACCGTTACAACGGTTTATGCGTCAATGTTTTAAACCCGAAGCGATGATCATAAGTTTCATTTCTTCTTTTTGCAGAACAACGAAACACCCTCTAAAATATTCCTCATTAACTGTCTATGCGCGATCCAACAACCGTTGCTAAGACACGATGTTGCATCCCAATACGTAACCAACATCGGATCAATGATCGAAAACCATATAAACCTCCTTGTCCATAATGAAGTTGACACACTACTCCAGAAGTGCGGTCTTCTAGACAAAATGCACATCTTCCGCTCTTCCACATCCGAACTTCCCTTGTCTGAACGACAAGACACGTCACCAGCAACACTCTCCGAATGCCTCAAGGCATTCTTCGGCCTCGTTTTGGGAAGTGAAGGCACTCTTCCTGAGTTTGAGCAGATACAAGTCCCTAAACTCAGATCTGAAGCTTGTGTCAGGGTTGCTAAAACTTTAGCTGAAGCTTACGAAGTTATTTACCAAGCTGTAACAGATCAACAAAATGGCTATCCAGATCCAAAATCTCTCGCACGACATCCACCAGATCAAATCCGAACCATTCTTGGTATATGAATGTACGCTTCTTTTTTTTTTTTTTTTTTTTCCAATTATCTTAGGAATCAACACTTGTAAAACCAAACCAAACAATCAATTCATCTTTTCATCTAAATTCTCTTTTCTTATAAATATAATATTTACATATCAGGTTCATCAGTTTCTTTATCTATAGTTTGTTATATCTGAAAATGGGCTTCGTTCAAAAGCATGTCGTCTGCTTTGATACCAGTGGCTTTCATCTGATAGAGAAGCTTAATGGCTTCAATGTAAAACCCATTCTGCATATAACCTGCGACCATAGCGTTCCAGCAACTAACACTTGTCTCATCTTTCCTACTCTTGAACACCTTTTCCGCGTCTTTCACCTTCTCATACTTCCCATACATCTCAATTAACTGACATCGGATCAAACAATCAGACTCAAACCCGAGCTTTATAGCATTCGCATGCACTTGTTGCCCGCTTCTCCCACCATCACTCACCCATGTGCATGCTTTTAGAACATTAGAGACCACTGAGACGTTCTTCTTGACCCCGAGCTTACCCATTTCAATGAAATCGTGGATTACCTCTTGAAACTCACCTTCCCTATAATCGTTAGTAACCTTCGCCGCCCAAACAACAGTGTTAGCATTGGAGAGCTGGTGTAGCACAAGATTAGCGTCTTCCAAACACCTGAATTCACCGTAGAAACGTATCAAAGAACCCGAGAGATATGAATCTTCTTCTTCTGTAAGCCCTAGCTTCTGACACAAACCATGAACCTGTTTCCCCAACGCCAAGTCTCTAATCATAGCACACGCTTTCAACACACACCCCATAATCCAAGACGGAACCTTGAAAGCACCACCATTCTTAGAATGTTTCAACATCGCCACAAAGAGCAAAGCAGCGTCTTCGTAATCACCCATTTCAATACAACCGAGGAAAACAATAGCCCAAGAATGAAAATCTCTGTGAGGCATTTTATCGAACATGTTGCGTGTAATATCCAAACGCCCACAAGACACGTGCATCAGAAGAAGACGATTAACAAAAGTGGTACTGGGTCTTATACTAGACTTCATGATATGCACTTGTAGCTCATAAGCTCCACGTCGATCGTTTTCTTTGGCTGATTCTTTAGCAAGACAAGAGTAAAGATCTTCGTTTCCAGGTAGAGAAAGAGTATCCATTAATCTGAGAATGTCAGAAATCGAACAACGAGGAATTGATTTTTGCGTCGTCTGAATCTGTGGTTGTTGAATCACGACGACTGGTTCTGATTTTTGGTGTTTGGGTTTCCTTAGCAAAAGCTGAACATCGAAGTTTGTCCTGACTTCGTTTCCGACGCTTCGTGCAACGGAGTTGTAGTTGAAAGAAGGAACTAGAGATGGTGGAGATGGAGTTAACGCTATTTCCAGATTTCTCATTTTTGCAACCGGAGGAAGAAGAGCTTTCACAGAACTTTTCAAAGTTTGGAGATTTATATATACAATCGAGAAAAAATGTTTATTTTTATTATTTTTCTCTTATCTCACAGGAAAACTGAAAAAAAGCAGCTCTTATAATTTGGTTTCCAATTTTGTTTTAGAAATTAGAGAGAACAGACGTTTTGTAGAAGAAGAAGAAGAAGAAGAAGAAGAAGAAGAAGAAGAAGAAGAAGAAGAAGAGATGAAGCAAAGCCGGTTCGGTTCAATCTCTAATCAGGTCCGGTTTAATTTATTGGTGGCGAATCGCGTAACCGGCTCGATTTAAAATTAGTTTGGCAGGCGCGTGTGTCTGTTTATGTCTTAAAGACGTGTTTAAGGAAACTAATCCAAAAAAAATCTTTCACCTCTTATATAAGAGATAATGCGTATACGTTAGTAAAAAGTACACGTGTCACTTCTTCTTCGTCTTCTCCACTTAACACTACGCAATTTTCGAAATGTCTCATGGTTTTAAGATTAGTGTGAGTTCTGTGATTCTTTGAGGTTTATGGCTATGGCGTTTCCTCTTTCGTATAATCCAATCTCTGTTAAACCGGTAACGTACTCACGGAGATCGAACTTTGTAGTTTACTCTTCGGGTTCTAATGGAAGAGATCCTTCTGAGGAGAACTCAGTTCCTAACGGAGGTAAAAGCATCGAGAAGCTTCAAGAGGAGAAGCGTCGTGCTGAGTTATCTGCTCGGATTGCTTCTGGTGCCTTCACTGTTCAAAAATCTAGGTGAGTTTCCAAGGACCAGTCATATCTTTGAACAAGAGATTTGTCATATGATGGTGATGTTGCATTGACTCTGTAATTGTTTAGTTTTGATTCTCTGATTGTGATTTTGATTCTTGTTTTGTCTTTGTTAAAGTTTTCCATCTACAGTGAAGAATGGTTTATCTAAGCTTGGAGTTCCCAACAATGTTCTTGATTTCATGTTTGATTGGACTGGTTCTGACCAAGACTACCCCAAGATTCCAGAGGCTAAAGGCTCGATTCAGGCGGTCCGTAACGAGGCTTTCTTCATTCCTTTGTATGAGCTTTTCCTTACTTATGGTGGAATTTTCAGGTTGACCTTTGGGCCAAAGGTTTGTTTTTCTTGTTCATCTTTGAGTATGGTCTGTTAACTAAGGATACAAAGTATTGGTTGATGATAAGTGTGAACCTTGTGTTGGTAGTCGTTCTTGATCGTCTCGGATCCTGCTATTGCTAAGCATATATTGAAGGACAATGCTAAAGCTTACTCTAAGGTATAAACCAGTAGCAGTACCAACGATTTTACCAATGAATATGGTCTAGTTTCGTGGTTTTCCTTATATTTCTACTTGTAAATCTTAGGGGATTTTAGCTGAAATTCTAGATTTTGTGATGGGAAAAGGACTCATACCAGCTGATGGGGAGATATGGCGAAGAAGAAGGAGAGCTATTGTTCCTGCATTGCATCTAAAGGTAACCAATTTTTCACAAAGTATGATTCTTTAAGTTGAAAGATATAATCAATTTGTTTGCATTTTCTCTCTTTTCATAGTATGTAGCAGCTATGATTAGCTTATTTGGACAAGCTTCAGATAGGCTTTGCCAGAAGCTTGATGCTGCTGCATCAAATGGGGAAGAAGTAGAGATGGAATCACTATTCTCTCGTTTGACACTTGATATTATCGGCAAGGCGGTTTTCAATTACGACTTTGACTCCCTAACAAACGATACTGGTGTGATCGAGGTTCTCTCATAATTACTCCATTTGCTTTCAGTTATTTTTTTATTGTACCTTTGTGTGTGTGGATCAGCTAGGATTAAAAGCTTTTTGTGTTCTCTCTGTTAGGCAGTTTACACTGTTCTTAGAGAAGCTGAGGACAGAAGTGTTTCACCTATTCCTGTTTGGGACTTACCGATTTGGAAAGATATTTCCCCGCGTCAGAGGAAAGTTGCTACTTCCCTGAAACTGATCAATGACACACTTGATGAACTAATAGCAACATGCAAGGTATAACTCGGAATTAAGTCCAAGAATTGTTCATACTCTTTGGATCCTCCTTACATTTTCTTGTTACAGAGAATGGTTGAAGAGGAGGAGTTGCAGTTTCACGAGGAATATATGAACGAAAGAGATCCTAGCATCCTTCACTTTCTTTTGGCTTCAGGAGATGATGTAATAGTCCATATTTTGTTCGAGTCCAATTGTCTGATAGTTATTGATCTTAATTAATCTGTCTTTATTTCCAATTTGTTTTAGGTCTCTAGCAAGCAGCTTCGTGATGACTTAATGACAATGCTTATAGCCGGACATGAAACATCAGCTGCAGTATTAACATGGACCTTTTACCTTCTAACAACGGTAGAGAGTGAACACTATCAACCTTAACAAAGCTGTTAATTTGCTCCCAAAGAAAAATGTATAACTTTTGTTGGTATTGTGCAGGAACCCAGTGTAGTTGCCAAGCTCCAAGAAGAGGTATGATTACATCATTCTTGCAAATTATCTTACAAGAATTTTCACATGTTAAAGATGAACTGTTTGATTTTATTAGGTTGATTCTGTTATTGGGGATAGATTCCCAACCATAGAAGATATGAAGAAGCTGAAATACACTACCCGAGTCATGAATGAGGTAAAAGGCAATAGACTTTACTGGTTGAGGAAAAAATCTCAATGGATTTACCTAATCTCAATGGATTTACCTTTTTACTTTAATGTTATACAGTCATTGAGGCTATATCCACAACCACCAGTACTGATACGTCGTTCTCTAGAGAACGATATGCTTGGACAGTATCCCATAAAAAGGTTAGGAAATTCCAACGCTGTGGTTTTTGTTTGTCTGCGTTTTGGCAACTAGTATGCGTTCAAGAATGCAATTTTTTATAAGTTCTTATAAAAGATTGTGTTTGGATAACTAACAGGGGAGAGGATTTCTTTATCTCGGTTTGGAATCTACATCGAAGTCCTCTACATTGGGATGACGCGGAAAAGTTCAATCCCGAGAGATGGCCTCTTGATGGACCAAACCCAAATGAGACAAACCAAAACTTCAGGTAAAAATCATTTTGCTTGTCACTTCTCATTTTATAATCTGATTATACGAGGAACTTTTCTTCTCCAGTTACTTACCTTTTGGTGGAGGACCGCGGAAATGCATAGGCGATATGTTTGCTTCGTATGAGGTAAAGAGTTAACTGATATCAATACTTGTTGAGTACCTTCAGATGTTCTAGTAGTGACAGAAATCTTTGTTTGTAGAATGTGGTAGCAATCGCAATGCTTATTCGAAGATTTAACTTTCAGACTGCACCAGGGGCTCCTCCGGTATAGTCATCAGCAAAATCCTCATGTTCAATCTCAAAACAACACAATATTTTAAAACTGCGCTAAGATAAAGCTTGAAACGCAAAACTGAAATATCACTGATGATTAGTTTGTTTCTCGAAATTGTTTTGTGGATGGACAGGTGAAAATGACGACGGGAGCTACAATACACACAACAGAAGGGTTGAGATTGACAGTGACAAAGAGGACAAAACCTCTCGACATACCATCCGTACCAATACTTCCAATGGATGCTACCCGAGATGAAGTTCCCACTGCTCTGTCTTAAGTCTTCATCTTTGCAAATCTGAAAACAAACAAGCTCAATTGAAGAAGCAAATGCTAGAACAGCAAATGTACAATTTATTAAAATTGATCAGTGCTTCTGATTATTTGTCCGTACTATGTTATGTAGACAAGTAAAATGTAGACATTTATTATTCTTTGGAAATAAATGTTTTTGTCTGCACAGTGAAGATGATATAACTTTTGGATTCTACAATTCAAATATTTTTTAGGACATAAACACGAACCTCTGATTTTTACATCAATGAAGTGATCAGAGATAAAAAACACTTCCATCTAACATCATAGAAGTTGACTACTTCGTCTAGGATCTAGGAAAGATCTCTGCTCCTGTTCCGTATGTGCAAGATTGACTCCTATAAACAAAAAAAAAAAGAGCTTTTCTCGATCGGACATCTTCAGGTCATCAGTTAAAGACTGAGGTTTGTTCATGTTCTATGTCTATGGATCTGCTGGATAAGATCGTTATCGTTATCAGCGCCATCTTTCTTTGTCGCTGACTTCTCCTTTATTGCTTCTTTCTCCAGTTTCTTCTTCTCAGCCTCGGCTTGCTTTTCATTCTCCTCTCGAGATTTGATGAACGTCTTCATGAAAAGGGTAAGAATCTTGGTCACTGTAGATGGACATAATGGTCAGATTAAAAATGATTAGATGCACTGGGATGATTAGATGCACTCGTCCCAGAATGGCTTTCGAATATCTAGAAGGAAGATATGTGTGCCATGTACCTTGCTCGAAAGGACATCGAGCTGGATCCTCACCGAAGTAGTGAGACAAAGAATCTGCATTTCTTCCCTGTGAATTTACATATATAGTTAATATTAGGATTGGAACATGAGTTCGAATTGCTTGTCCCAGAAGGGTGTAAGTAACTGATGAGTTGTTATAACTCACCACTTCTGAATATAATGAAGCAAGTGTCTTCACTTCCTCATCAGCGGTATCAAGAAATTCCTTCAAGACCTGAAATCATAAAGTAATCTCATCTGAAACAGCTGCGAAGATTTTGTGGTCCTTATCATTTGCCAATGACTTAACCACAATGCATTCCTGATATACGTATGAGCAAACTAAGAACACATTTTCACGTGTAGCTTACCTTCCGGAAGCCCAAAGAAATTGCACCATCATTTTCTGAAGCCATGAGTTCTTGCTCAACCTTTTCGAGGCCTTTAGTTGCTGCTTGCATTTCTTCAGCCAACGTTTTCAATTCAATCTGCAATATTCAAAAACAATCGAGGCAAGTGAAAAAATAACAAGGCGGAAGCTCTAACATCTAGCACAAGAAAAGAAATGAGCATGAATAACAAGCATACCTTTGATGCAGCCTCTAAGTGAACAAGATCATTAGCAAAATCCAGCAATTCTGGCATTTTTTCACCAACAAGCTAAACGGTAAAAAGAAAATAAGGTATTAAGTTCATCTTCAAACAGCACCTTAGGCAACTAACTGCATAATAAATAGTATGATGTACTTCTAGCACGCTCTGAAAATATTGTGATTAGAAAATCAAGTGAGGCTATTTCTACCTTGCATAAGTAATGCATCAAAGTCATTTTATTATTTTTAGCACGAGTATCAGATAATTTAAGAAGACTGTCCAGTTTAAACCCCACCGCAGACCCTGCAACGCAAAGGCACTACATCACCAACAAATACTTCCAATCATGAAAGTGGAAATAAATAGGAAATCAAGATACCTCTTGCAGTTCCCTGATTTAGAGCATTTCCCAGTGTTAAAATTGTTTGCATAATCTGACGCAACTTGGCAGACTCCTTCACCTGGTGCATCATAATGAAACTTAATTACTAAGATGGAGATTGCCATGACTCAGAAGATCTCACCCTCCACTATACCTCTTTGGTAGCAGCGTTTATTGTATTCAGGCAGCTTTTCAACTCTTCCACCTGAAAAGAACCAAAAGACCAATATCGATTAAAACATGTCTGTAGACATGAGCGAACAAAATTCAGAGAGTTTGACTTTTCTACCTGAGAAGCAAAGGTAATCTTAAAGCCAAATACTCGTAACTTTGCTTCTATACGTGGAACCTTCATTAGTTCCATGAAAAACTAGTATATATGCAAGTTTAAAGTGTCAGAGCACAGATGGTATACAAGTATCATCCAACGCTTTTAGAACTGGACAAACCTGTTCACACTTTCCAAGCATTTCCTTGTCACCAGTATAATTCTGAAAACAAGAACAGCATGATTTAGCTTCAGGAAATAAGGAAGTGTTGAAAGGAAAAAAGTCAACATAATTATTTTCTTTGGTTTAGAACAAGCTTATGGTTATGAAAATATAGTTATAAAGTAAACTTTCATAAGGGAAAGAAAGTAGGCTTTCTAGCCAAACAGAACCTATGCACCTGGTGCTAGTGAAAAATATGAAAATAACAATATGAAATTACCCTCAACATTTCCATTTCTTCCTTGGTCGGACAAAATTTGATGAGATTTTCAACCTGGTCGATGTCCAGAGCTGTTGAATCTAAGGCTAGAACTGCACTCTAAGATAAGAAAAAGATTGAAATTCTCAAGAGTAGAATCTCGTAAATAGTCACTAAAAAGAGATAAAACTATACAAAATGTTAGATAAAGATACGTAAACACTAAAGAACAAAGCTTGTATATTTTTCCTCTATAAACAACCACCTTTCACTATTGTTACAATGCAAAAATGATGAGCAGAAAAGATACTGAACGTAAAAACTTACAAGCATATCTGGAAGAGGAATCTTTATTTTCGTAAGCATTATTTCACAGTTATTTGCTCTTCGCAGGTCAACCTATAGAAACACACAAAAAAGAAGATTAGACTGAAAGATAAGCAAACTAAGAGGCAAAAATTGTAATCATGTATCACTTATAGAGTACTCATTTGGGGACTAAATGTAATCTGCAATATTTATCAATTGTCAACTTTTTCTAGCACCCAAAGCTAATTTTATATCATCATATCCTCTGGTTAATATATGCTATATAGTTGTAGATGATGCCTGCGTAATTGATCCACTCTTGGTAATTTTTGGTTTACAAACTGTCATTTCATATAATAAATTATACATGTATACAAAGGTGAAAATGAGCTGCCTCACCAGTTGAACTTTCTCAGGTTTGCTGATACTCGAACCCCGGCGACCTGTGGATTTCTTAGCAGTGGTATCTGAAACTGCAGAAAAAAGACTCTCGAGCTCTGATATATCTATTTCAGGGGGCCTGTCATGAAGATTAGTAAAATTAATCTTATCAGTTCCAAAAAAGTAGCAGCTAACAGAAGACAAGCAAAAATTGCAAGACAGAACTAGAAAGACGGTTGACTTTTGTTTTGTTTCGGAGACCATAAATGTCAAGTTAAAACATATAAATAAACAGAAAAACACAAAGGGGAACCCACCGTGGTTGATTTTCCTGTTTCTGAGTATCAGCCCACAAACTACCTTTTACTGGCCGAGTAACCTTAGACCAATGCAAAGGTTTTAGCACAGTTTTCTTAGGTGCAGCAGTAGGAACACTCACACCTCGGCCTCTTCCAAGTCCCGAGGAAGCTCTGCCCCTTCCTGCAGGAGGAGGTGGTGGTGGTGCAGTTAAACCTTTTGCTCCTAGTTGTGGTGGGCCACTACCTGTACCACGACCCAGCCCTGGTGGAGGAGGAGGAGCAGGGGCCTTGGATAGAGGTGGTGGAGGCGGAGCAGGGGTCTTGAATAGTGGTGGTGGTGGAGGTGGAGGGGGAGCACCCAACTTTGTAGATGAAGTAGGAAGTGGCGGAGGAGGTGGTGGCTTAGGGGCATTTGAAATATTAGCCCTCGGGGGAGGAGGTGGTGGTGGTGGTGCTGAAGGTGGGCCAACACGAATAGGACCAGAATGAGATGTAGGTGGAGGTGGTGGTGGTGGTGGCGGTGGTGCACATTTAACGGCAGAAGTTGCTTGGATTGGAGAAGGGCGTGGAGGTGGAGGTGGAGGTGGAGGTGGAGGTGTCTGACGTTTGTTTCCTGTGCTCTCAAACGTAGGTGGCGGTGGTGGTGGTGGTGGTGGAGCTGAGGATGGAGGAATGCTTCTTGAAAAAGGTGGTGGAGGAGGAGGAGGAGGTGGTGGTGGTGGCGGTGGTTGAGCTGAGGGTGGAGGAATGATTCTAGAAGGTGGCGGTGGAGGAGGTGGTGGTGGAGGGGTTTTGTTGATAGGCGAATGTATTGTTGTCAAGGGACTTCTACTGCTGAAACTAGGGAGAGGTGGCGGTGGGGGTGGGGGTGGGGGCTGGGGTGAAAATGAGGCTGTGTTCGTAAAAGAAGGGGGAGGAGGTGGCGGTGGGGGTGGGGGCTGGGGTGAAAATGAGGCTGTGCTCGTAAAAGAAGGGGGAGGAGGTGGCGGTGGAGGTGGAGGCACAAGTGTGACATGAGCAACCGAAGACGGCGGATATGATGGAAGAGTGGGGTGGACACTGTCTTCCGCTGGAACTTCTTGCTGTTGGTGATGAGAGAATTCATGAGGCTCCTCTAATGATTCAGGAGCAGCAGATAAAGGAATGTCGTCTGTCTCATCATTATCAAAAGGTATACGAATGTGAGGTCTCTGAATAGCATCAAAGCCTTCATCTGAACTATCAGCGGCACTAGATGTGTTTGTCTCTTCCTCAGAGTCAGGAGAATTAAAATAAAAACTCCCTTTCTGCCGAAATCTGGTAAACTCTTTTGCATCATTTATGGCAGCAAGTTGTTTCAGTAACCACAAAGCAGCATCATCTCCATTCTCAGCCAAATCCACACCACTAAAAAGTTCTTGAACTCTAGAAAAGGCTTCAATGGGCAATCCACCAGTCTCATCACCATTTACTATCGGTGTTGGAACTTTCTGAGGGGCCGCATTCTCAACTTCTCCAAACAAGACCTGAATGCATAAGAATGGAGTCATAGTCATAACAAGCACATGTATAACTTAGCATGACTATTATCATTTTTTTATGTTTTCGTTAGCCATCTAAGGTTAGTCATTTTTTGTGTTTCGTTTCTCGTTTCTGCACCCATATTTTCTCATATACAGCAAACTTACATTCATATAAATCAGATGAGATGGATAAAAAGTACATACCTCTGCTCGAAACCCTTTTGGGTAATGATCCTTGGCCTCCCAGAGAATATCCAAGTTGTCAGAGTTCAACATTAGTATGTTGGACCTGATAAATGCAGTATTAAACATCACACGAAACATCATAACTTCTCGTTCTGGATCTAAATCCATATGCACACACTCCAGTACAACATCTCCTTGAACCCAGCACTGGATGTCAATTTTGATTACGTCACATTCTGCCTGCAGTCATATGGTACAGGTTTACGTTACTCAGAAGAGTGATACTTTATAGAAGGTGTCAAAGAAATCATAACATAATAACATACTCACCTGTCGGTAATGGCGAAGGGGTTTTTTCTTATCGGTCATAGAATACACCATTTCCGTGGAAAGACCAGAAGTGCTACTATAATTTCTTCCAAAAATACGTATAACTGGTCTGCAGCCATGTTGAGAGTCAAAGTTTGGAATCGCTCGAATAATCACGCAATCCAAGGAAAGAGCTCTTTCAGGAGGTGGCCACTCAGGATTTATGTTTCTCCTCGCTACATATTGAAGATAGCGAAGTTGAGAAGGAAACGGATTTAACGGCGAGAGCAGCTGCAAGAGACCCTTGGGAGCCTCTCGATGCACAATCTCAAGAGTCCTGCGCTCTCCACTGTGAACTTTCCTGAAAATCAGAAAACTAGCTAGAATGAAAGCCAAAAGTGGCCAGCCTCCTCTCTCGCAGTGAAGAAGAATCACATCCTGACGGTTCCCACGAGCAAGCCAACTCTCACAGACACGTAGAAAATGTTGAATCAACGATAAAGGAAGCAAAGGGCAGCCTTCATACTGCCTGGGGTACTCAAGGACGGTAACATCATATTCACAGAGAGTTTCAGCAAACACACTCTTTTTCTCCCCTTCTCGGAAATTAAATGCTAAAAAGGATGATTCCGGGAATTCTTCGTGTAAATCGTTGATGACTTCATGCAAGAAGATTTGGTATAACCCATCCTCCAACACCTCCGTGCAAAAACATGAATCAAAAACTGTCCATTTACACACAAATTGACTCTTAGATGTGTAAATCCAAAAAAAAAACTAAACTGTATTTTCTAATAGTTTCATTCATGATTAAGAAAGGAATAGTAATTACCATAAACTCTATCAGCAAATTCAAGCAACCCATCTGGTGGTCTCTTGTAAAAGAACCTACTTAATAGAGACATTTCAGCAAATCGCCAGATACTTGTGCTTCGATCAAATTAGCTCGAACCTGAAGAAAGATAAAAAAGAGTCATCCGATACAATCAGCTCATTCGTAGCTACGAGTAATCAAAAACGAAATGCACAAAGAAAACAAACTCCTAAATTACTTAGTCGATTCTTGAGGTTTATCAAAGTCAAAAGCTAATCGAATCAACCAAAAATGGGCAAAATCCCCTAAAATTAGAATCAAATTGGAGATTAATCTAACATGAGCTTCAAATACGGATGGTTTTGAGGATATATGCAAGCACTGGAACTGCATAGAACCCTCCGAAATTAGGGTTTATAAGAGCAGAAGAAGACGAGGAAGAAGAAGATGGTGATAACGATGACTTACCTTATTACAATAAGAGGAGTAAGGCAAATTTGCATTACCCGATGCAGCTGAAGCGGCGAAGACGGCGGTATTGCGGCGGAAAAGCTCCGGTGGAGAACACAAAGGATGAAAATCGGGGAACGTTTGGTTTTTTCAAATTTTGAAAAAAAAGAAAAAATGTTTAGGAGACAAGACAAAACCAGACGGATCGCTTTTTCGGTTTATTTAAAAAATTTCTCAGTTCTTTCATATTATTTAATGTTTCTTTCTATAAATTTGACATCTTTATTAATGTAACTGATCAATCCAATAATATTCAAATGTAATTAATAAGTTTTCTTAGTTATTTTGTTGAATTAGAATTATGATAATACTACCATCACATATACCATATCATAATAATATTTCCCAAGTCTTATATTTTTAGTAATATTATTTTTATTTTTTGTTCTCTAATCAACTCATTAAATAACACATCGCATAATTTAAAAATTATTAACCACGACAAACGGCTCTAATTGTACATTATTGTCAAAAAAAATTTCTCTTTTTCTTTTGTAACAACGGTTTTAAAATTTGATTTGTGATCTAGAGACACCACTAACATAAACCATTAGACTAAATATTAATATGCTCAACGTAAATTAAATTCTATAAAGGGTCCACAATATTAATTTTTTGAATTTAGGTATATTAGTTTAAAAAAACTATCATTGAAAATTGGTTAATAATCTACAATCAATAAAATTATCACTAACTATGATTTACTACTTAATCTTTAACAAAAAAAATGATTTACAACTTAATCAAATTTATTGATTTTGTCATCTTTCAAATCATATCCCTCTAATTTGTATCTATTCGTATTCGGACACTTTAAAACAAACGTCTATTTATTTACGATTTTTTGACATTAAAATGCCAACCACATACTCCACGTTGATATTTTTTATTTTATCTTTTTGGTCACCTCCAGGTTGATATTGTATATACTTTGATAAGCTTCATCTTCAATTCGACGAGATCATATCACACGGACGGACCAAACACATAACATATGGTTTTAATATGCATCATGATTATATCGATAAGACAATTATATATCAAGCATTGTTAAAAGAGATCAAGCCAGAGGGTTTTATATCAAGACGAAGGTTACAACAAAGTAGAGGAGATTTATAGAATGATAGAAACAACACGAGAGCAAGAACAAGTCTTATGCTATGTTATTTGAAGCTTGAAGATAAAACAACTGCAGGAAAGACAGATTGGATGAAATCACATCTCAGGTTGAAGCAGCTGCTTCCATGAGTTGCTTGACCTTAGTGATATAGTCACTCATGGCATCGTCCGTTGATTTGGCTGACATCAAAAACAAAAAACAAAAACAAGACAACGACAGGTCAAACTCGGTTTTCCGAATATTTGTTAGAACTTGGAGACAATGAATCACAGATTACAATTGGTTACATAAGAGGTGTTTTAAAGAAGTTCTATAATTTTTGACTTGTTACCTTCAACGTCCTTCCAAGCATCCCACTTGGCTCTTTCCTTCATGCTGAACATTCCAGGACGACCTTTTGAATCAAACACAAAAGAAAGAAACTGTTATTAACATAGCAGAAAGTTGAAACCAAGGAAGCAAACCGCAGGATCTGAACATGAAGCTTCGTTTAAGGAGAAAACGTATAAAAGAGAGTGAGATATTAACTGGTGGTGACTGGCCCGACTGTGGCTTGCTTGTAGAGAGCGTAGAGGATGAGCAAGTCTTCGTTAGACGGGCTTGTGGTGAGCGTCTTCACTTTCGCAGCGTGCTCCTCGAAATCCTCCTGGAACAGATATATTATAAATCAACAAATCAGGGAGAAAGAATCTTAATTGCCTAAAACATCATCAAACATATATAGTCCTAGGATGAAACAATAAAGTGCAAAAGAGAGAGACCTCAAATCAAACTCAAACACTATATACACAAAAACCAAACCTAACTCAGATTCAAATCTTTATTACCACCTCTCTCTACAACACAATGTTTGACAAATCAGATATAAGAACAGAACTTGGATAAGATCATACGGTACAGAGAGCAAAAAAATAAAAACCGTGATCAGTAAACTGATGATTCAATTCAATAAAATGATCACACTTGAACCTTCAATTTTTGCAATTGACCAGCTTTTTTAGTTTATTATAACTCTCCGTTTCTAATCTTCAACCGAAATAAGAACATAAACTGGAGAAAAGAACTTGCACAGCCCAATCTCGGATCGAACTAGTCTACTACACTAACACAGAAACATCTACAAAATCGATTCCAGAATTACGAAAAGACAAGAAAGACAAAACAAAAAAACTAGATCCGAGTATAAACTAAAAACCCGAGATCGGTTTGGTATGGATCTGAACGTACCTTCAAACCCATGATGAAAATGAAACGTATGTAGTTGAGATAGGTTCTGAAGGAATTAAATAAATCAGCGTAAATAAGACGGAGAAGACGAGGACGACGCGTGAGATTATATATATGAGAGAGACCTCTCCAAGGCCCATCATATATATATTTTCTTTAAAGGAAATAAATCTTCAAAGAAAGAGATATATACTATACACGTGGATTCACTCCCCTCGTTGATTGGCTAAGTCCCATCAATGTTGGTACAACTGTACAAGAAAGAACATGGTTCTGTTTTTTCTTCTTTTCTCGTCGAACATGGTTCTTCTCCAATGCTAAAGAGTAAAGTCTAAATGGCATATCCTCTTTTATCTTCTTTCTCTTTTACAAGAAGATTTTTTGTTCACTAATAACTTTTTCTTTAATTCAATTCTTTAAAAAAAAATTCAGATATTAAAGGGAGAAAATCTTGGCAAATTACTGACCAAATCAAGAAATAAAGATGTAAGGATTAATTCATAAAGACCATTCATTCCTCCACAAGAAAACTAATCTAATAAACAAGTGGTGTGGCTCAGGTTAGATTATAACACTGTACAATCAAGGCAAAGATCAATTTTGCGACTATATAAGTGTTATCTATGTCGAACTTTGTGAAGATGTTCAGCAAAGAACATCAATAGACATAAGAATATAGATCTCTTCAACCAGAAATCCTCTCAGTATCGCTTGAGTTTGTGTAATAAATCTTACCAATTCGGAGATGCTACTGATGATAGTAAGGTGGGTGGTATTGAGGTGGCAACCCATGTCCACCGTACCCAGTTTGATGCTCAAAGTAGACAGGTTGAGAAGCTGGACCTGGAACCGGAACCGAGCCAAATAGCGCCATTGGGTTGCCATATGGGACAGCAACACCAGGTCGCATTGAGCTCAACATACCATATGGGTTCACTTGCACACTGTGGCTAGGATTAGGCAAAATTGGCTGTTGTTGTTGTTGCTGACTTAGATGTGGGACTGTCAAATTGTATGCTGTAGTTGAACCATTAGCAACTCGAGGACGCTTATTATCGACCTTTTGTTTTGCTTGTTGGGTATTAGTAGGTGGGGTGAACTTAGTGGCACGCCTCCTCTGAGCTTTCTGATCTTCCAACTCCTTAACGCAGTCTTCGAGTTTCTCTTCAACAAACTCGGATCCAAGGCTTTTCTCTTTGACAACCTTGATCACTGCTCTCAATGCACTTAGCTCTTTATCAGTGGCTTCGTTCTGTGCCTTGAGGGAGTAATTCCCTTCAGCGCAAACTCTCTTAGCAGCTTCTCTAGAGTTCTTCAAACTAGTTTTCAAAATCGGAACTGGTTGGAATTCATCAGTCATCTCATTCTCATAAATGAACTTGATAGCAACAAGTAATCTCCCAGTATGCAAAAACTTCTTAATCAGCTCTGCGATTTTTTTCCTATCTAAGCCAATCTTCCTACAGATCGTTGTTGCTTGTTTATACTTAGAGATCAAGAAAACGTAATCACAAAGCTCCGCATTACTAAACAGAGACCCCAATTCAAAAGCTGCAACCAAATGCAAAAACGCCAACGCTTCTGATGGTTTGTTACCTATATTAGATTTCCAATCATAAGCAAGAGTCCTAGCTCTTTCTCTCGAATCATTCGTAAGGTTCGCATTGATCTCTATCAAAGCTTCCAATAACAAAACAAAGATCCTTCTCAAATCGATGGCTCTCGCTGAAGAAGACAACGACGGGGAAGAGCAATGATAAGAACCTTCGATCGCGTCAAGAATCAAAGCTGATGGATTCTCTGAGCATCGAATCGCACCAGGAAGCTCTGGATTGATCGTTAACCGCTTCTTCGAATTATCAATCATGTACTTCACCAAACCTAATCCGTCGTTCTTCTCACAAAACTTTCTCAATTCCGGCCAAAGGACTTGTGTCTCCGTCGTATCCGCCGTTGAGGCTTCGATTTTACCGGAATTTGGATTAGGCGCGACTGATTGGAGGAGACGGAAGCGGTCCAACAGTGAAGACTGGAGAGAAGAAAAGTGAGAGTCAATCTCAGACCATGAGAGGTTAAAAGATGGTGAAAGAAGAGATCCGTGAGCTTGGAGTTCATCGAAAGCTGTCTTCAGTTTTTGCTTCTTCACGTCGATTTGGTTAATCGATGCGGCGATTGATTCCGGCTCCGTCATAATCGGAACCCTAGATTTCTATTGCTTCATCCGCGGCTGTATTGGTCTTTCAATCTCTCCCTGACGCCGAAAGAGCAATTTATTTTCAAATATTAATAATTATATATGTGACCAAAGTTTTAGATCTAAACCAATTCAATTGGTTAAAACAGGAAAAAAACCGGATCACGGTTCAACAATGTGGAAGAGAGAATACAGAACTCGGGTTCAAAGGAGAACATAACCAACAAAAGAGACAACATTGCAAAACAAAATGGTTTCTGTAGTGACCATAGAATAAACAAGAGACAAGGATATGCGACGTTGCCTTTTCACACCCTACGTTTCCTTGGTAATCTGCAACCATTATGAGCTTTCCTAGTCGTGTCTTCGATGTAAACTATCGGATTTTGATCAGACCTAGAGTTGGTGAATCCGTCTCTGAACGCAATAATGGCTTTCCTCTTCTTCCCGAAATGAGTAAATCCATTGACTTTAACCACCACATTTTTAAGCCCCATCGCCTTAGCTCTTCTCCCAATGTTTTCAGCGGTTGCATCAGCTGTGTAATTTGTCATCTTCCTTCCACCTTTCAGATCGGGCAAACTTCCAGATGATGCTTTGCCTTTGACGTTTCCTTTGGAATCTGTAACCGTGACAAAAGTGTTGTTTCGCAACATCTTGATGTGGACGATGTCAGCGTTCATTTCAAGGTTTGGGCGATGAAAATGAGAGAATATCCCTGAGGTTCTCCGTCCTTCGTCTTCTATTACTTCTCTGACAAAGTCCAGGTCGCTTGACTTTCCTCCACTCGGGGAGTTTTCCTTGAGAAGTGAAGATTGAGTGAAATTCTCGTAGCTTGATGCACTTGGAGCCGAGAATCCGCTTCCTCCTGTGTTTGCAAAACTTGGATTCGTCTGACTGAACTGATTAGGTAGGGTGTTTGGTAATCTTGATCTCAGTGAATTTTTGAAGGTAGGAGGAGCATTAGGAGCCGAGAAACCGTTTGCTCCCCTGTTTAATAAGCCAGCTTTCATATCACTGAAAGTTCTCAAAGTCGGAGGATTAGGATCCGAAGAGGAACCGATTCTTCCCGCATTCGGAAAGGCAGTGTTATTTTCAGAGTCTCCAGGAACTGGTCCTTGCTCTCTGAATCTCCCTCCTGTTCAAGAAGAATCATGAAACACAAATCATTCAATACAGATACATTTTAACCCCGCCCTGCATAACTATTCCAAGGTTTTCTTTAACTAAAAGACTAAAGCTGTTCCGAATATAAGTTTCTGGATTCAGAATTTGTCAATTTCTCGCTATCCATCCAAAATTCCAAACTATTGCCTAATTGCTCAATCAGCATAATGTTCAAGAGGCATACGAAGCTGATCCTTAAGCTGAGTATAAGACATCGATTCAATTTTTTGACTAATCGATACGAATCCCCAAATCACGGAAATATACACATTGTCATAGCGAGTCACACTTAACTAACAGTGAAAAAAGTCTATAACACCAAATCCTAAACTTCGAATGATAAAGAAATGCATAAATAAGATAAAAACCCAGAATTTTTTTGTTCTTAATCCAATCATGAATCTGAGCCATAATAACTCATAAGTAAAGCAAAATTGGCGTCCTCGGATCGGTAGAGATTATAGAAATTGGAAAACAACGAACCAGAGAAGCCATCTGATTGAGACGAAAATCGTCGGACCGCATTGATTCCACCATAGCCACGAATCAACGAAGGAAGTGAAGAAGCTCGAAGATGACGAGAAATACCATTCATTTTTCTTCTCTCTACTCTCAAATTTTGGGGGTTTAGGGTTTTTTATTCAAACATTTACTCAGCACTTTCTTCGTCGTTCTCGATCACATGAAGCAGTAGATCTACAAAAATGACTTCAGTATTCCTTACCGGGCCTTTTCAATTACAATGGACCTCTCCCACCATAGGCCCATTACTTGGGTTTACATCCCAAAACAAAACAAAAAATACAACATTTACACATATCTTCTTGTGAAGTTGTGCTTAAAACAAAGAACAAAGAATTTTAATAAAATGTACCAATCAAGCAGAAGACAAATAAGACAATTGGTTTCGGCTAGATGATTCCAAGCTTTCTTACCTTTTGCAAATACTCCTAACGTAATAAAGATTCTTCAAATTTCAGATTCTCCTTGTGAAACTCTGCCAAAACAGAACTATCCGAGAATTTGATCCATCTCTTACGATCAATGTAGTTCAAAAATGGTTTCATCAAGAAACCAATAGTAACCATCACAAAGCTCACAAGAGCCACTTTGAGAGTAGAGAGAACAACAACTGAACAGATCAGTACAAAGGGAGGAACACACATCAGAACCGAGCCAACTGTTCCAACTGGTATCTTATACGGTCTCGATGCAGCAGGATACTTCATCCTCATCCTAACAAATGCTATAAACTCCAAAACCATTCCACCACAGTAGAGCAAATTCTCTGCAGCTACAATCTCCTGAAAGCTTAATCCAGACAATAGTAACACACCTGAAGCTGAAAACAGAATCCCTAACAAAGGTGTCCCGTAACGAGACCTTTTCGCAAAGATCTCGGGAAGCATACCGAGCTCAGCCATTCCGAGAAGCTGAAACGAATCACTACTCATTTCGGCTAAAAACATTCCCATGTTTGATGTAGCTGCAGCCACTTGAACCCATAATCGCAACCATCCTCCACCAATGGCTTTAGCAACATCAGCTAAGTAACCATCTGTCCATAACTCGCGGTCCAACGGGATAGCCCCGGTTCCAGACAAAAGAGGGAGGAAGTTCGAAAGAGCGACAAAGATCACAGCGTAGGACAATGCCTTGGGAAGTGTTTGCTTCGGGTTAGCCACTTCACCGGCTAGTGTACTAACTGAGTCCCAGTAGTTAAGATTCCAGAAAAGTGTGTTTAGATACAAGTTCCAGTTGACATTTCCTAAATCCATCACAAGCCATCTCGACGGCTCCAGCTGCGGAATCGAAACCAGACTCATTACCGCAAACGGAAGCATAGAGAAAACTCCCATAAACACAGCAGTCCAGCCAACAATGGTTAGTCCTCTGTAGTTTAAGTAAGTAAGCAACAGAGTCAAGATCAAGATTGACGCAACTCTTGGCAATCCAGTAGCTAAAACCGGCATTGCGGATTTCAAATAATCGAGGAACAGAACGGGATATAGAGCGTTATCGATAATCCCGCAAAGCCATTTCATCCAACCTACTTGAAACCCCCAAAAGGGTCCTAAAGCAGAGGAGACCCAAACCACAAAACCGCCATTTATTGGAAACATTGTACTCATCTCTGCAGTGATTAGTGACTCAGGAATACACCAAATGAAAGGGAAGATGATAAACCCTAAAAGAGCTAATAATGGTCCTGCGGCATTCACACTACCTTCAGCACCAAAAGGACCTCCTGAGACTTCGTAGAATATGAGGAACACGAGTGGTAACATCGAAACTTTCTGAATCGAATTGGTTGCTGCTTTAGGCAATGAAACATCATCATCGTTGTTAGCGAGATTAGCATAACCAAAGTTATCCATGTTATAGTCTCTCATGATGATGTTCCTTCCCTTCTGAATCAACAAAGAGACAAAGAAAAGAGCTTAAACAATCGGACAAATTCTTGAATCTTTGATACCAAAGTCTTAACATTTACAAAAAGTGAAGGAAGCACGAACCTTAAGAGAATCGAGAGTGTATCAAGATCTTCGTCGTCTGAAGATTAGCAAAGATTGAGATATGCTAAAAGAAGAAAACAAAACTCACCCATATCATTATAGTCCCATATCGTTATAGTTGTCACATCTTGAAAAATATTGAAAGAAATTGTGGTTCTCTGTTTTGAAATTGTCTATATCAAATGACATGTTCTAGATATTAATAAATTTTATTTCAAGTTGAGCCAACAGAGACATTTGTTTCGTGAGAAAATTTTGTCAGACACTGATACTTGTCTTCGTTATGCTTTCTGGGGTTTTGTGTGAATTTATTTTTCTCTCTCTTTCCAATCATTAGCGATGAAATCTTATCCAAAGACTTCAATTTTTCCTCAAACCTTGTTCCACACAGATCGATAATGGCAAGGGAGATACAAACACATTTGCACAAGTTTATTAAAACCGTATTTAACGATAACCTAACTTTACCAGGAAAGAAAAAAAACTACAACTTTAGAAGAAGCTGTGAGTTAACAGAGTACAGAGCTTTTTTTGTCTATGGATTCCAAGCTCTGTACTAAAACGTAGATGGGGAAAAGACATCAGAACAGTGTTAACGTATCAGAGTTTCTTCGTATTCCCGAGTCTCCTGCTGAAGGTCCGGTAAGTCAGAACTGATGGAGAATTTGAGCCATTTCTTTCGATCCATATGGTTTAGCAAGGGATGCATTATGAAGCCTATGATTAGCATGACAAAGCTTACTGCAGCTACTTTTAGAGACGAGAGTGCTGCAACAGCACAGATTAGTATGGTTGGAGGAACACACATGAGGATCGAACCTACAGTTCCGATTGGTATCTTGTAAGGTCTTGATGCAGCAGGGTGTTTCATTCTCATCCTAACAAAAGCTATAAACTCCAAGATCATACCAACGCAGTAGAGTAAGTTCTCTGCAGCTACAATCTCTTGAAAGCTTAGCCAAGACAAGAGTATAACGCCTGAAGCTGAAAACAGAATCCCTAGTAAAGGTGTCCCGTACCGTGACCTTTTGGCGAAGAACTCAGGAAGCATACCACGCTCAGCCATTCCGAGAAGCTGAAAAGAGTCACTACTCATCTCGGCTAGAAACATTCCCATGTTTGATGTGGCAGCAGCAGCTTGAACCCACCATCTCAACCATGCTCCACCGAGCGCTTTGGCCACATCAGAAAAATACCCATCTGTCCATTTCTCACGCTCTAATGGGATTGCCCCGGTTCCAGTCAAAAGAGGGAAGATGTAAGAACAAGCAACTAAGATCACACCATAATACAAAGCCTTTGGAAGCGTCTTGTTTGGGTTTTCCACTTCACCAGCTAGTGTGCTGATCGAATCCCAATAGTTCAGATTCCAGAAAAGTGTGTTTAGATACAAATTCCAGTTCACATTCCCTAAATCCATCACAAGCCATCTCGAAGGCTCCAGCTGCGGAATCGAAATCAAACCCATCACAGCAAACGGAAGGATTGAGAAAACCCCCATAAGCACAGCAGCCCAACCAACTATAGTTAGTCCCCTGTAGTTAAGATACGTCAACAAAATAGTCAACACTAAGATGGCTGCAACTCTTGGCAAACCGCTACCTAAAGCCGGGATTCCAGATTTCAAATAGTCAAGAAACAGAACAGGATACAACGCGTTATCGATAACACCACTCAGCCATTTCATCCAACCTTGCTGAAACCCCCAGAATGGTCCCAAAGCAGAAGAAACCCACACCACATAACCACCATTCTCTGGAAACATTGTGCCCATCTCTGCAGTGATCAAAGCCTCAGGAATACTCCAAATGAAAGGAAAGATCACAAACCCAAGAAGAGCTAACAAGGGTCCAGCTGCATTCACACTGTCTTCAACACCAAAAGGACCTCCTGAGACTTCATAGAAGATGAGGAAAACAAGTGGCAACATCGAGACTTTCCTAATCTTGTCGGCAGCTTTAGGTGATGAAGGAACCTCATCATCACCGACACGTGAGTAAGGAACGTCATTGTTGCTACTGTACTGTGTCATCTCAATAGACGCCGATTGATCCACGGTGATGATTCTCCGCTTCTGCATAACGTCATCCAGATTTTAAAGGGATTAGAACTCTCCACATCCCAATTAAGGATTTTTGATTATCTGCAACAACCTTTATTAGATTATACTCAAATTTGCTACAATTCTGAATCTAGGGTTCGTCATAATTGGGAAAGCATAAACAAAAAGGAGACTTTTTTGTTTCTTTTCTCAGATGGGTAACACTAAAGTAACGATCTTTGAACTGGATCATTCATCAAAAACAGAGAACGATGAAGAAAGGCTAAACCTTTACGAGAAGTGAAGAAGCACGAACCGTGAGAGAATCGAGGGTCGTCTTGAGATCTCCGTCGTATGTTAGGTTAATGAAGCTTTGGAACGATCCAGCGGATGCTTGAAGAAGAAAACAAAACAAACCCCTTTTGTCGAGTAAACCCAAGTTTTAACAGAATGAATTATAGTTTTATTTATATCGGAAAAAGAGAGATTTCTCCTCGTGTCATCGCAGTGGCTTTTAAAGATTCTTTAATCTTGGGAGAAAATGTTTCTACAAATGGAGAAGACAAATGTGCGAGTGAGATCACAAAGAAAGATGGATCTGGATCTCAAAATATTGCGCATATACGGCTTAATACTTTTTTGTTAGTGTTTTCATTTGTTTGGGAGTATTTAAACTACAAGTCTATAAAAAATCTCATTAAGAATCTTAATTAGTTACTAATAAAAATTGAGAGACAACAAAGTTATCATTTTTTCTTTTCAAATTGATTCACCTAATATTAATTTTTATTAAAGTTCAACTTCAAACCTAACTACATATAGTAAATGACAATATATTATTTTTATTCATATCAATATTTTATTTATGAAATCCATATTGATAATGATAAATAAACATAATTTTGTAAAAAATATTGGCAAAAAAAAAGGTTATTTTAGGCAAAAACATTTTGATATTAGGGTGTTTAAATGATGGGTCCATTGCATAAATTGGGGAGGGACAACACGTTTATAAAATCTATTTCACGTGTTCAAAGATGATCTGTGTTAGTTGTACTTGTATCCTTTACCTTTAGCTGGTTTGATCTTTTAAAATCATGCTGGTGTAGCAAATCTAGCAAATGTACAATGTCATGGTAAACATGGTCTAACATTTTATTACCACAATGTAGAAAACTTCAAATCCTTGCTTTTTGTTTCGAGCTTGGACCTAATTTATAACCTTAGAGGGAGTATATACTACACTGAAATAGGCTTTTTTGTGAATGAAGAATAGAATCCTTAATTGTGCCAAATAACGCAAATGGCTCAAGTTATTTTTCTTTTGCTTCTAACAATTTCTTCCGTTCAATTTGGTATAGTAATTCTTTCATGATTTTGTGCTTCTAACAATTGTTAAAGCTACACAAATCTTCTTTGTTAAGGATCGTCTAAATGGATCTTTAGACAAAGCCCGCATGATCTATATATGTTCCATGAGGGAATGATATAAGCATGTAACGTCTATTCCAAATTTTAATAAGGAGAATCGACATGCATCACAAACCTGCTACTAAATAGACGTTTTATGCGTTGACAAAGGATAAATAGACAAGTTATGCTAACCAAGAATTGGAAGAATGATAGATATCACCTCACTATATATCTAATTATAACTACTAATACACTAATCGTCTAAATACCATGACTTGGAAGTCTTACACACAACAATATATAAATGCTTGTGAACGAACACAACACGACAAATTAAAGATATTGTGTGTGGAGGACCTCCATGTCAAGGGATTAAGATGATTTCTGTAACATAACTCCAAGAAGTAACAAAAAAAAATTATTACGTTTATGAGGTGGTGTCGAAACCTGGGTTAGACAGAGAGAGGAGAAGTGGAGCATGAAGAGTATTCCAACGAGACGAAAGTGTATTTATAAGCTGCAGAAAATTTTAGGATTTTAATTTTGAAAAATTAAATTTTAATTTATAAAAAATTGAACTTCGAAAAATCAGAAGAAGATATGGAAAATGGGAAACAATATATTTTTTAAAATTTGTGGAAGATTTAGGGTGGGGTGTATTCAAAGTAGAACTTTAGATTATTTGAGTTTTGATGATTTTAGGAAAATTCACATTGTAAAATCTTTTCAAATCCCACATTAAACCATGAGATTTTTGGTTTCTCTACTAGAAAATTTTCTCAAATCCTCTTAAAATCTTTTGAAGTCATTCGAAATCAAATCCCTTCAAATTATAGTTTAAATGCACCGTCCTAATATTTCCTTTTTATTTCTTTATTTATTTCCTATTTTCGATTTTGTGAGTGAGTGGCTTTGTGGAGGTCTTTAACCAGATCTCGTGCAACTTATATAAGATAGTTTCAATCTTTGACCTTAATTTTAGATATTACTTGGGATTTGAAATATATTATTTTTAAAGGAACTTGAATATCATTGAAAAATATAATGAACTGTTGGTTTCACAAAAGATCCTATAATTGTAACCATGCCAAGAATTCAATCTAGATTTAAGAGTCAATCAACACATATCAACGGATCCAACGTATTATTAGGTCCTTGTGATTGTGTTCCTGATGCCAATAGGCTTGAAACTTGAAAGTGATAGGAAGAGGACTTTGTGTTTTAGATACTTAATTTCATGTAGCTAATTGATATATCGTAAATGATTATTGATCAGAGAGAAGTATTGATACTTTGTATCACTCCCATTAGCCATATAATACAGAGACTTGAGAGACGTAAGAGTAAAGAAAATAAGTTTAATTTATATACCTGATTACTAAACCTCCAAATCTGTGAAAATGACATCCATATGTGAGCAATAAATTTGATCCTAGGAAATTATAACGTAGTCTTCGTATCTATAATTCTACTTTCAAGTCTTTTGGGATTAGATAACTTAAGGATTTGGAAACTGCCTAATTGAAATAACTCTTGATTCTCATACGGTGAAAATTTCTCAAGCGTGTTTTTGTGCATTCAACATTTTCTTTTTAATATAACTAGTTGTTGACCCGCACTGCGCGCGGGAGGTTTATAAATATTTTATTTTATTTTTAATTATATTATAATTTTTCGTTGTTTTTTTTTGTTTTGCATTGTTTTTTTGTTGGCTTTTTACTGTTGTTATTTTTTGTTATTCTATTTTTCATATCGATTATTTTTTCAATTTTATAGTAATTTAGTATTTGAAATGTTTATCATCATTTGGTATTCGTCAGAGGTCGATGGAAAGTTTATGCGGTATTCTCTCTTTTTACTAAGTATGTGATTAAGATAAAGTTTCCGGTGTCTGGGTTTGATATATTCTAGGATCTGGCTTGTTTCCCGTTTTTTCCTACGTTCGAACCCGTGTATTCTGGCCAATGATTTTGAAATCGGTATCGTTGTTGCAGATGTGTCGCTCTTGTAAACAATGGCTCTAGAAAATGATTTCCCTGTTCCGTTTAATCATCCAGTTCCAAACTCGTGTATCCCACGTTTTTATGATTTTTTTAACCGGTTTGATTGTTATGTGTTGGACCTCAAGCCCATGCTTTTTTAGATTTTGTATTTTGATTGTTGTGAAAATGTTGGACCTCAAGCCCATATTCTTTTAGATTTAGTAAAAAAAAAATGATGATGTGATGAATGATGTGGCGCTGACATGGCGGAAGGTTAAGAGAGGAATGGTAATTTTATATATATAGATACAAGCCAGTGTTCAAATTTATCTCTGAAACACTTCACAACATTTCAAAGTGTGGTTTTTTGGTGGAGAGAAACAAATCAACAGTATATCCTTTTAGTCCTTCTTGTTAACCATCACAATCATAAACTGAAGCAGATGTCTCAGAAACGTTTGTTCAAAAAGCAGATGTCTCAGAGAACACAGGATAACAAATTAGAAAGTACAACAAGAACATTTATCAAACCAACTCTTTAATCAGTAAAAGGGTTATTCTAATCTATAATCAATTAGAATAAATCTTATGCCTGAATCCAAAGAATCAAGCTTTGATATAAATTTTGGATTGACAAGAGAAATGTGGGATAGATTTAGTAGGCAGAGAGCGGAAAGAGAAACCGCAACACCTGTGGATCTATCCCAACGGTTGTCTGGCCGCTTACTGAACTAACAGCTATCTCTTTACGCATCCTCGACAATGGCCATACCACCAGAACGAGGCATGACCTTTTGAATACAAGGTGCAATAACAACAACAACTCAATAACACAAGAGGGTTCAAAAAACTTAGACTAATCATAGTCACTAAAACTTGTAAGATAGATTTAGTAGCTGAAAGCAGATGAAAAACTCCGCTTCACCTGTGGATCTATCCCGACGGTTGTCTGGCCGCTTGCTGATTTAACAGCTCTCTATTTCTGCACTTTTTTGCTTAAAGACTATGCCACAGTAATCGACATAGCCTTCGATGCATAGTGCAAATCTCATCAATCTCATAAACCCCAAAACACATGACATTTGTGACCGGTAACAACAAAAAGCATCAAACTTTACTACCGATTGAGAATCTAATTTCAATTTAGAGCAAAACCCGGATACGAAAGCATCATTATAAGCTAATTGAGAAACTCCGACACTGAAGCGGCGCCGGAGATTGAGAAAGCACGGCGGTGGATACAAGAGTATAAAATTAGGGTTCTGAGTGAAGTGTCTCGGTTCCATTTTATAAAGAAACGTGTTCTCATCTGTCTTATTGGGCTGAACTAATAAAGCCCATATTTTTTATTGATCCGGGTCGGGTTGAGATTAACCGGGTCCTTTTTAACGGCGGCTATTTAATTAGGGTTTAAGTTTAACAATGGTCCAATGGAGGACGTTGCTTCCATCAAATAAATTTATTGGGCCGATCACCTAAAGGCCCATACTATTTGTTAAATCGGTTTGGGATATCTCGGATAAATTTGGACAAACCGGGTTGTTTTTTTTTTTTTTTATTAGTAAAAAAATCTTAGTCGCTCTGTTTCCGCGGCGATGGGAACTTTGTGAAAGATGTTTCTTTTGTCTTCATCGTCTTCACAATTACGCAAGATTTTCCCGCCTTTTTACTCTGTGTTCGTGAAGCTGAACAGTGTGAACTCTCGTCTGTATTCGTCTGATTCTAAAGCCCTCGCTGCCGGTATCTCTAAAGCAATCAAAGACGGAAGCTTTAACTTATTTGATTCTTACTACGGCCTAAATTTGCAACGCAGCGAGACGAATTTGGTCGTTCTTTCGCTTGAATCAGAACCCAATTTTGCGTTAGAGTACTTTCGATGGGCAGAGATGTCTGGACGGGATTCTTCTTTCTTAACCATTGCTCATGTTTTGATCCGAAATGGGATGTGTGATGTTGCAGATAAGGTGTTTGATGAAATGGTTGTCAGTCGTGGGAAGGATTTTCACGTTCTGGGTTCGATTAAGGATAGGTTAATGGAGGTTTATTTGAACCATGGTGATGTTTGCAGGTTTTTGATGGAATGTTGTTGTAAATATGGTATGGTTGATGAGGCTATGAAGGTATTTGTGTGTAGTACTCAATTGGGTGCAGTTATAACGGATGATACTGTATATAGGATGCTAAATTCTTTGATTGATGGTGCTCGTGTTGACTTAATAGCTGATCATTTTGATAAACTATGTAGAGGAATCGTGCCTTCTGGGGTGAGTGCTCATGGATTTGTAATGGATGCTCTTTTCTGTAAAGGAGAGGTTACAAAGGCTTTAGTTTTTCACCGGCTAGTGATGCAGAGAGGTTTTCGTGTTGATATAGTTTCTTGTAATAAGATTTTAAGGGGTCTTTCTGTTGATCAGATAGAGGTAGCTTGTCGAATGTTACATTTGGTGTTGGATTGTGGTCCTGCACCTAATGTGGTGACTTTTTGTACGTTGATTAATGGGTTTTGCAAAAGAGGTGAAATGGATAGAGCTTTTGAGATTTTTAAAGTTATGGAACAGAAGGGAATAGCGCCAGACTTGATCGCTTACAGTACTGTAATTGATGGATACTTCAAAGCAGGGATGTTAGGAATGGGTCATAAACTTTTGGTGCAGGCCTTACATAAAGGCATGAAGTTGGACGTAGTTGCTTTCAGTTCAACAATTGATGTATATGTAAAAGTTGGGGATGTAACTACAGCATCTGATGTGTACAAGAGAATGTTGTATCAAGGGATTTCCCCTAATGTGGTTACCTACACCATTCTCATAAAAGGCTTGTGCCAGGATGGTAGAATTTACGAGGCTTTTGCTATATATGGTCATATCTTGAAACGTGGTCTGGAGCCATCCGTTGTCACTTATAGTAGTCTCATTGATGGTCTTTGCAAGTGTGGGAAGTTGAGATCCGGGTTTGCTTTGTATGAGGATATGATAAAGATGGGTTGTCCACCTGATGTTTTCATTTATGGTGTGCTTGTGGATGGCCTTTGTAAGCAAGGGCTTATGCTCCATGCTTTGAGATTCTCTGTTAGGAATCTAGGCAAGCCTGTCCAGCCCAATGTTGTAGTTTTTAATTCCTTAATAGATGGCTGGTGTAGGTTAAATAAATTTGAGGAGGCTTTGAAGGTGTTTAGATTAATTCAGATATTTGGTATGAAACCTGATGTAGCCACATTCACTACGCTTATGAGGGTTAGTGTGATGGAGGGTAGATTGGAAGACGCGTTATTTCTATTTTTTCGGATGTTGAAAATGGGTTTGGAACCTGATGCTGTAGCATTCTGTACCATAATGGATGCATTCTGCAAGCATATGAAGCCAACCATTGGGCTTCATCTTTTTGATCTTATGCAGAGGAATCGAATCTCTGCGGATATTGCAGTGTGTAATGTCGTCATTAATTTGCTTTTCAAAATTCACCGTGTGGACGATGCTTCTATGTACTTCAAAAATCTTCTCGAAGGAAATATTGAGCCTGATATAGTGACATATAACACAATGATATGTGGCTTCTGCTCTTTCAGAAGGTTAGATGAAGCAGCGAGGATTTTTGAGATGCTGAAATGCACCCCTTTTGGACCCAATTCTGTTACTTTGACTATACTTATCTATGCGCTCTGTAAAAATAATGATATGGATGATGCTATAAGGATATTCTCCATAATGGCGGAAAAGGGTCCTAAACCGAATGTTGTCACATACGGTTGTCTAATGGATTGGTTTTCAAAATCAGTCGATATTGAAGGTTGTTTCAAGCTTTTCGAGGATATGCAAGAGAAAGGTATTTCTCCAAGCATAATCAGTTATAGCATCATAATCGACGGTCTTTGCAAACGAGGAAGAGTGGATGAGGCAACAAATATCTTCCATCGAGCTATAGATGCAAAGTTATTTCCTGATGTTGTTGCCTACACAATTCTTATCCGTGGTTGTTGCAAGGTTGGAAGACTTGTTGAAGCTGCATTGTTGTATGAACATATGTTAAAAAATGGAGTCAAACCAGATGATTTGCTGCAACGAGCCCTTTCAGAATATAATCCCCCAAAATGGTTGATGAGGAAAGGGCTCTGGTTACACAACAAACTGATGCCTGATTAAGGAGTGAGTGCGCTTCATTTCTACTATTTCCCAGGTGAAGTTACAAGAAATTTAAGCTGTTTAATTCATCTTCTCCTTGGGACCAAAACTAAATTTGAAAACTTGCTTTATTTGCTTACTACAGGTTATGCAAACCAAGATATGGAGGAACATATACAAATTACTTGGTGAACCTCTTGCTGGAAAAAGAGGTGTTCTGGCCTTGTAACACAGGAGAAGACAGAAAGTTTAAAGCATTAGCATCGCCGAATATTAGGTAAACTCTAAACATAATGATGTTTTGATATTAAGTCTGCCCTTTTTGATCAATGGTTAATCTAGGCCATGACATCACATTGAATTCTTACAGAAACATCATCATCACATTCACATGTGTTAAACATCATATGGGTTGTGTAATTATTCAGGAGTTTAATATCATCAATCATCAAGATTCATACATCTCGTCTCTCAGCTCAAAACAAAACAGTCACATGGGTTTTTGCAAGATAACATCAGTGAGTCACACTGGTGAGCTCTTTATATAACATATCTGGTTTACAGAGGAATCAAATGTACGATGTTATCCATGTGAAGTCGAAGGAGAAGAAACTAGTTAATAAATATAGTTTGATTCGTCTTTAGTCAAACTTAAAAGAGTTTGGTCAGTAACTACTAATCTCAATCTGTGTACAAAGTCAAATGGTGAAAATCCTAAGACACCCATGTGGGAAAGTTTGAAACTTTAAGCACATTGTCATGTTACTACATCAATACATTGATAACGACCGCTTAATGTTACTATTTGCGTGTTGTTAAGTCTTAACTAAGAAAACATAGCTTTTTGTATTTGCATTATTCGCAAATGACAAAAATGAATTATTCTGTTTGTAGTTATTTTTTTTATAGTAATTATTATGTTTGTATTGTGTGATAGATTAATTGTATTAATCAATGGAAATACATTTAATACAAATAATCACACAATACTGTACAATGTATTTGCAATTTAATCAGGGTATAATAATTACTTTAAAATATAAATACGAATTTTTTTATATTCATTTTCAAACACAATTTATTTGGCATTAAAACAGTCTCACCAGTAATAAATACCTATCAAGTCATCCATAGACCATAATAATGATATATGGTCCTCGAGAGTGTAGTGTATATGTCCGCATCAAACTTTTTTTTGCTACAAGACCCATGTTTTGGTCTACAACGTTGTTACTATTTTTTGATATATACGTTTTGACTATAAAATTTTCCCATGATTTTGATTCAACAAAAGTCACATACATTATACGGATACGGTCCACTCACTTTTAAAACTTATGATTATTTTCAAAAGTGTTATTATTACTGAAACTAAATATACTTTGTAATTAGAACCAGTGAGGTCAAGATCTGAGAGAGAGAGCACATAGTTTTTTTGTTAATTTAAAATTCCAAAGCAAAAGAATAAAGGCAGTAGCATTCTACTGTCGGTGCTCTTTTTATTCCTCAGCCGACATTATTATTTATTTTTATTTTATTAATACTTTAATTATGAGGTAAAACCTTTTTTTATTATTTGGGTTTTTGCAAGCCTCGAAAAAAAAGATTTTTGACGCTGAATGAAGAAGAAAGATTACAAATATTGCATTGTTCATGAAAATGCGTATCGGTTTCGTCGTCAAAAGAGTCTTAATGTTGGATTACGTGTTAACTTACAAGTGGTTCCTATGATGACTTATAATAATATCATTCGTACATATCCCATGCACTTATTTTTCTTTCTTTTTTTTTTCCACTTTATTAGAGTTAGATCTCGACCTTATTCCATATAAAAAATTATAAGGAGAAAAAGAAAAAAATAAGAAAGAAAAAATCATCGAGACTAGACTGATTTGATATATACCAACCTAATTTTACAGAAAAAAATAAATGGTAACTAAAATACTTAATTTAGTTGAATTTTTAGTACTATTATCAGGGCTTATACACTACAAAACTTATCAATATCACTTGTCAAATTTAACTCGAATGTAATTCAGTGATTTATAATGTTTAGAGATAAATGAAACAAACAAAAAAAAAAATGGATAAGAAATAGTGACAAAGAAAAGAACAAAGACAAATACGTATGGTCCCCTAGACTCTCCCAATGGTGGAGGTTCCAAACATCAATGATGAAGAGATGGGTTTACTACTTCTACTTCAAAGAAGGTCTCTCACTAGGACTAATCATTAACTATGATTTGAATTTGCTATATTAGAATCTCATGTATAATAATAAAGTAGACGAGGTTAGCAAAAAAGTCGACACATTCTTTTTAATTTTTCTACCAAATGTATATCATCAGTGTACAATTTTAGATAATTATTATATATAAAAAATAGAATTTTGTAGAATACTCCTCCAAAATAAAATAGTGATTGATTTATTTTGTTTCGTTACATTACAAATATGAATCTTTATAGACATCTCCAATGCTAGACACTATTTTAGTGTAATTATTTTATAGCACCACAAATTTTTTTTTTCTCCAACTATAACACTAAAATCTCACACTATTTTTTGTTTTTTTTTTATCTTTCTAGTACTATTTTATTTAGTTTAAACAGTTTTTTTTTGTGTTTGATTTTTATGTTTCCAATATTTTATGTATTTTCATCAATTTGAGTATGAATTTTGATAGTTTATAACTAAAAATTTCTTCAAAAATAATTGACACAAACATAATTACGGCACAGCACAAGACACCAAATATCACACAAACTCTATTTTTTTTTGGTGAGGATCACACAAACTCTATTATACTGTTAAATCAATGACTTTCATTATTATTACTGTATTTAATAGTTTTCATCAATACTTATTATTATGTAGTAATAAAATACTAAAACTACATCAACATTACTTATTTATTTTATTATTTTATTTCTCAGTTTATTACTAAAACAACAAGTGAATAATGCTTACGGTTGTGGATAGTATCACACCAAATTAGGGGTATAACACTATTGTATCACATTCAAAGAGAGTCATGTATAAGTTTCCATTGAAGATGGTTTGATGCAAACAAAATAAAACAAATTACACCAAAATGGTGTTTAAGTAACCCATTAGATAGTTTTTGTTTTTGCTCACACTTAACCACTTTGTGGTAGTCGCCACTGTGACAACAGCTTTCATATTCCCTCATCAATACCGTCTCACATACCCCCAATGGGGAAGTTAGAAACAGAAAAAGTAATATCAAAGAGATTTAACAATTTGTCTAAATTACAATAAAGGGAAACTCTTTTTTACCTCTGTCGCAAAAATATACCAAAAAGATCAGAAAAAAATATAATAAAAATACCAATAAAAGAAATCGAAAAATCAAGTGAGAGAGAGAGAGAGAGAAGAGGAGGAAGAAGAAGATGGGAACGAAGGAATGAATCAACCAAGGGAGAAAGAAAGATATTTTTTGTATAAAGCCTTTCTCTGTCTAGCTGTTAAGTATCACTTCTTGTCCAAAAACATAAAAAGAACACAGACTTGAGAGTGTGTTAGAGTTTAGAGAGATCTACGGAGATCTCTTCTCCCTTCATCCTAGGACTCTCACTTCTTATCTCTCTACCTACTTCAACTCTTATCTCCAGATTTTTCCAAGAAATTTCAACTCTTCTTCTTCTTTTCATCCAAAGACAAAACTAAAAAACACTGTAAGCTCGCAGTTCTGTTCATCTTCCTCTGTTTTTTTCTCTCTATGTGTGTCAGATCCATTTCTTCAAAGCTTCTGAGCTGTAACCATTGTTTATATTAGACTTGTTTTTGTTAATGGGCACTTCAGAATCAGTTAAAGATCTGATCTTTCGATGAGTTTCTTCAGATTTTTTTTTTTTTGGTTCCTAATTTTCTCACTTTTTGCTGCAAAGTTTCGATCTTTGGGAAAAATGCTAAAAATCCATAGTTTGGTGAAAATCAGCAACTGTTGATGTTGAGACTTATATTTTTAGCGTTAAAACAAATGAGTAGTTGCGTCTTATGTCTTCCAAATTCAACTTTTTTGACCTAGTGGGATGCTTTAGGGGGGATGGCTTTAGTTTTGGGGACCCATAAACCATGTATGAAATTGCGACAGAACTTACACTGTGTTGGAACATGTTTAGTTTCAGATCTCATCGATCCATTTGCTCTAAATCTTAAATCTTGTGTATTGTATTGATCAAAGATCCAAACTTTAATTGCTGATCCACCTGCTTAAGTCTTCAAGTTAGGCTTCTTCCACTTCCTTAACAAAGTCATGTTTTTTGTTGTTTCATAGTGAATTTGTGTGATGAGAATCTTTAGTTCAGTTTATCTGCTGAGTGAGTTTGATCTGATTATATATTTGGTTTCACTGAATCTACTACAGGTGGGGTTTGGTTACATCTTTAGGTTTAATAGAACTATGAAGAGCGGGAAGCAACCACAACCGGAAAAGGGTTCTTCTAGGATCTTGTCACTGACGATTCTGTTTATTGCATTTTGCGGTTTCTCCTTCTATCTTGGTGGTATATTTTGCTCTGAGAGACACAAGATCGAAGTCAAAGATGTCACAAGTACCACTACAAAGGCTGTAGCTGCCCCTAAAGAACCCACGGTGTCACCTATTCAAGTCAAATCCGTTTCTTTCCCGGAATGCGGGTCAGAGTTCCAAGATTACACGCCATGTACCGATCCAAAGGTAAAATAGTTCCACTCTCACTTTGTTATTTTCACTTTTAGTTGCATATTAATTGAACTATTGTTGTGTTTTCTGTTCTCAGAGGTGGAAGAAATATGGTACTCATCGCTTAAGTTTCTTGGAGCGTCATTGTCCTGCGGTTTATGAAAAAAGTGAGTGTTTAATTCCACCACCAGACGGGTATAAACCGCCTATAAGATGGCCCAAGAGCCGAGAACAGTGTTGGTATAGGAATGTGCCTTATGATTGGATCAATAAGCAAAAATCAAACCAGCATTGGCTTAAGAAAGAAGGAGACAAGTTCCATTTCCCGGGTGGTGGTACCATGTTTCCTCGTGGAGTTAGTCACTATGTTGATTTGATGCAAGATCTGATTCCCGAAATGAAAGACGGAACAGTTAGGACCGCCATTGATACTGGCTGTGGGGTTAGTCTCTCTTCAACTACTCAGTTCTCTTATCTGTTCTGGTTGATAACTTACTCTCTAATCTGTTCCGGTTATAAAATTTTCCTGGTTTATTTATAGGTTGCGAGCTGGGGAGGTGATCTATTGGACCGTGGGATCCTATCACTCTCTCTTGCTCCAAGAGATAACCATGAAGCTCAGGTTCAGTTTGCTCTTGAACGTGGAATTCCTGCGATTCTCGGGATTATCTCTACGCAACGCCTTCCTTTCCCTTCAAATGCATTTGATATGGCTCATTGCTCAAGATGTCTTATTCCCTGGACAGAATTTGGTAAGTATCTTCTGCATTACAAATATTTATGGCTAGATTTGGGACATTTGGAACTAAGAAGCCTTATTCAAATGTGTTGTCTAATCTTGCAGGTGGAATCTATTTGCTTGAGATTCATCGTATAGTTAGACCTGGAGGTTTCTGGATTCTCTCTGGTCCACCCGTGAACTATAACAGAAGATGGCGTGGATGGAACACAACCATGGAAGATCAGAAATCTGACTACAACAAGCTTCAGTCACTTCTAACTTCCATGTGTTTCAAGAAGTACGCCCAAAAAGATGACATAGCTGTGTGGCAGAAACTTTCAGACAAATCTTGCTACGACAAAATCGCAAAGAACATGGAAGCTTACCCGCCCAAATGTGACGACAGCATAGAACCTGATTCTGCTTGGTACACCCCTCTCCGTCCCTGCGTGGTTGCCCCGACCCCTAAAGTCAAGAATTCCGGGCTTGGTTCAATCCCAAAATGGCCTCAGAGGTTAAACGTCGCGCCTGAGAGAATCGGTGATGTTCACGGAGGGAGCGCAAGTGGTTTGAAACACGATGACGGTAAATGGAAGAACAGAGTTAAGCATTACAAGAAAATCTTACCAGCTCTTGGGACAGACAAGATAAGGAATGTTATGGATATGAACACGGTCTATGGAGGTTTTGCTGCGGCTCTCATCGAGGATCCTGTTTGGGTCATGAATGTTGTCTCCTCGTACAGCGCAAATTCGCTGCCTGTTGTCTTTGATCGCGGTCTCATCGGAACTTACCACGACTGGTAAAAATGTTCTTTTTATCCAAAAACACTCTGTTGTAGTTATTTGGTCTTTGTGATATTAACCTGAAACTGAAATTGCAGGTGCGAAGCTTTCTCAACATATCCAAGAACATATGATCTTCTTCACCTTGACAGCCTTTTTACCTTAGAGAGTCACAGGTACGTGTGAATGATGAGATAAAATTGTCCTCAGGGAGAAAGTATAAACTTCTTTTGAAAGGATTCTAAACTGCAGAATTTTAATGAAGATCTCGGTTTTTGGTTTTTCGAATTTGCGGTTTTAGGAGATTAATAACCATCATAAATCCAAATAAACTTTTCAGTAGCTGTCACTTAGTTTAAAATTTTGTCTTTGGTATATTAATGTGTTTCTTGAACCATATGGGTAATGTGAACAGGTGTGAGATGAAGTACGTTCTGCTAGAGATGGACCGGATATTGCGACCGAGTGGATATGTTATAATCCGAGAATCGAGTTACTTCATGGATGCAATCACAACATTGGCAAAGGGGATGAGATGGAGTTGCCGGAGAGAAGAGACTGAGTATGCCGTTAAAAGCGAGAAGATTCTGGTTTGCCAGAAAAAGCTATGGTTTTCGTCTAACCAAAACTCTTGATAAGGCCACTGTATCAAAGTTAAACTGGTTTGGTATTCATAGTGTACCTCTATTGCAGCAGTTTACAGAGACAAAAGGAACTGTTCCTTTGAATCCAAGATATAGCTATAAACAGTTTTCTGTCTTCTTTTTTGGTCTGTTTAACTTCTCGGGTATTCCCGTTATAGATTGATATTATATTTTTTAATTATATTTAATATATATTTATATGTTGTTAAAGTCTATTAAGAGGAGGTAGTGTGACTAGAGATGATGGAATGAGGACTTGAAAAATCAACTGATTGATTCACAAGTTCATATGTTTGAAGTCTACTGCAAATCATGATTATGGACTTATACAGTATTCATAGTCAAGTTAATAAGTTAAACTGAAAATCAGAGACATAGAGTCAAGAAAAAAGCCATATGGATGATGAATATAAAGAGCTAGTACGCATGCAAGTGCCAAAAGTGATATTGGCTGGACCGAGAGAAATGAATTAGGGTCATATACACATGTGTAGGTTGAAATATTTTGGACAGGTCAAAGTAGAAGGCAGAAGCTACAAAGATCTCAAAAGTGATTGAGATTTGAGACTACTTACTTTGTTATACAGGAAAATTATGATGTGTTTTGGCGAAGTTAGACGAGTATAGAAACCATTTACTATTAGATAAATAAGGATTCATTTATTTCTTATTATTATCACAAAAAATATATGATTATACAATACAGAGTTTCACATTGACCAGTACAAGTTGAGTAACTTCAAAAAATCTAGCAAATACATGTAAACGTAAATCAAAGAAACAACAGTCACTTTGTACGGTTTTGCTTCTCCTCTATTCCAGATTGAGAGAAGCGTTTCCTAAGAACTGCAAGAACATCTTCCATATTCACACCCCTTTTAGATAGTAGCACCATTGCGTGGTATAACACATCAGCCATCTCTGATGGTGTTCTTGAAACTTCCTCATTATCCTCCAATGTTCTGCATAACTCGTCAGCTTCTTCCCTAAGACAAATATCCCAATAAGCTTCACAAGGATCTAGCAGAGCTTCACAAGGATCTAATTCAATTGCAGATACGCGACAAAATACCTGATCTTTGAGCAAAGCAGAGCATCATCAGTCAATAACCGTCTAGTCCATGACGGTTTACCTTCTTCAGGAACTGTTGATTCTTCTTTCCGCTTGGAAATGATTGATTCTAGCGAATACAATGTTGTCAAAGCTAGCTTGTTTCCTGAAGCCTGTAATGCAAGTCAGGAAAGTAGTTGATTTCCTTCAGATTTCAATTAAACTTTTGTCACATGAGAAAGTAAAAAACAAATTCCGCAAAAGCAAACCTCATCATTGTTTAATTGATCAAAAACTGATGTGTAGTAGCAAGTCTCTGCCCCTGTGTGACAGGTAGGTCCATCAGGTGTTCCAAGATAAATAATCTGAGAAAATACAAACCAATGAGTTTATAAACAATCTTTATGAAAAGAAATACTATTGATTTCACATTTGTGGTCCATGCAAACATACCGAATCTCGATCACAATCAATGTACACATCGAGGATATTGATGAAGTTATTGGATGTCTCTCCCTTAGTCCATAAGGTTGATCTTGATCGACTAAAGAATGTAGCTTTCCGAGAACTGATGGTTGTGGAGAGGGCCTCCCTATTAACAAAGCCTTGCATTAATACAGCTCCCGTGTCAACATTTTGTGCTATTGCCACAGCTAATCCTTTGTCATCCCATTTAATGCTGTCCAACAAGTTATCTACCTAACCCAATAAAACAACAGAAACAATGTTAAATACCAGGGAATACAGCAGACACACAAACAATGCTCATTGAGACAGTAATACAAAGATCACAGTATACTTATTAGTCCGACTAGAATTGGAAGAAAAATAAGAAATGTTTAAATTGGAGACTATTCAATTGTGGAGGACAGATGTAGCCCATGCCATCACAGATTCAGACGACCAAGCAAACGATGAACACCTACAGAGAAAATTCCAGACCAAAAGATGGAAACCATCAAAAAGCCTTTCCTTCTCTCTTTTCTCTTTACCAGAGATGTAACAGTTCCAACTCATTGTCAAAGGGTAGGAACCTGACCATCTCTGGCCAAATCTCAACTATACAGAATGTAATAAACATATAGACTAACAAATAGCAATAAATTAGGGTAAGCCCATGAATCTAAAGCGTATTACTACTAAACCTGAGACCCCAAGACAAAATGTTTTACTTCCAAAGAAATCAAATGTGGTGAACAGATGTAGCCCAAGTCATCACGGAGAAAAGACAGACCAAGCAAACGATGAGCACCTTGAAAGAGAAATCCAGACAAAAAGATGAAAACCATCAAAAAGTCCTTCCTACTCTCTCTTTTCTTTACCAGAGATGTAACAGTCCAAACCCACATGTCAAAGGGTAAGAACCTGACCATCTCTGGCAAAAAAATCCCAACTTTACATTAAACAATAAACATTAACACAAGACCAATCCTAAATAAACAAAGTGTATTCACTATTATCTAAACTGAACATAAGTTACTTAGAACTGTGATGAACAGATGTAGCTCAAGCCATCACCAAATGCAGACGACTAAGCAAACGATGAGCATCTTAAAAGAGAAATCCAAACTTCAAAAATGGAAACCATCAAAAAAGCTTTTCCTTCTCTCTTTTCTTTACCCGACATGTAACAGTAATCACTCATATGTCAAAGAGTAAGCACCTGACAATGTCTGGTTCAATATTCAATCCAAAGCTTTTACAACTATTTCTAGATACAATTAAGCTTAACACGATTCCATTGCAGATCATTCTGAGGAAGAGAGATTAACTAGTTTACCTTAGATTGAAGAGCAATGTTTTTATTATCATTAGACGCGAATACGACATTGGATCTGCTTCTCTGCTTAGTATATCTGATCGGGACGAAGCAGCTACTTCTCGTATATAAAGATTGAGCTAATGCATTGTATGATAATGCCATTACCGACGCTTATATAAGGGCAAAAAGAAAGTGGCGGCGGATTGATAAAAGAGAGTGACGGAAGAAAATGAATAAACCCTAATTTGTTCTGAATCTGTGTATTAGTTACAGAGACAGCGAAGGGCTTTTTAAAGACGGGACTCAGCATTATTTGAAATTGACTAAAATGCCCCTCTCTAGGTTCTAAATGGGATTTACAAAATCATCCCTATTAATTGTTCTAATTTCAAATCCGCCATAATCTTTTCTTTTTCCCCATTCGTCGTCTCCAGGGGGATTTTGGGATCCAAAACCCTTACAAGATCTCTCCTCCGTGTTATCTATCTTCAACGTTTCGCGTTTGGTTTCCCGGCGCGTTTCCGGTCATCTCCGGCGTTAGATTTTTCGATCAGGTTGGTAATTTTCCGATTCTATGTATGTATGTGTATCTTCGTGTCTCTTTCTCGGTTTTTCTGAAATCGCTTCGGAGTAGGGTTTGTGAATTTGTGAATTTGATGACGATATAAGACTAAAGCATGGTTTTTTTTTTGTTTCTGGATTCAGTCTCATGATTTTTATTTAGCTAGATAATGATAACCTTGGGATTGATGGATGCTTATTTCGAGTGTTGCAACTAATTGTTGATTCCAGATTTGGTTTGGCATTGTTGTTCATCTGTCAAGTTGTTGATTCCTGCTTGAACCTATGGTTTCTGAATTGGATATGTATGTATATCTAAATGTTATGTTTTGACTTGTGTTTTTTACGTTTATCATTGGTATCTAGGCTTCAAATTATCGAAGATGGCTGCTGCAAGAACAGGAGGAAAGTCTTTAAAAGATTACTTGAAGAAGTATGAAAGTAGTGATATTGTAGAAAAGAAGAAGAAGATGAAGAAGCAGCAGAAAAAGAAGCCAACTAAACCTGAACCAAAAGGTGTTTTAGTTGTGGATGAAGATCCAGTTTGGCAAAAGCAGGTTGATCCTGAAGAGGAAGATAGTGAAAATGATTCAGCAGGTAGATTTCTTGATTTTTTCTTGTTTCCTGGGCTAGTTGCATTTGCAATGCTTTCACTTCTTTGATTTATTAACAGTTCATCTTGACACATTTTGTTTTCTTTTCTTTTTTTCGTGAAGAGGAAAAACCTTTGGTTGATGAAGACATTGAAGTTAAGAGAATGAGGAGGTTGGAGGAAATTAGGGCAAGGCGTGCTCAGAATGCCATTGCTGAGGATGGGAGTGGGTGGGTGACGTTACCTCCAAGCCGTGAAGACACTAGATCTGATATTTCTCCTCCACGTAGACAAAGAACTCGTAATGACTCGCCATCTCCTGAGCCTGGGCCTAGACGTGAGGTTGCAGAAAGAGTTGAAACAGATATGTCACCACCACGCCGGAGAAAACGTCACAATACGCCTTCACCTGAACCTAACAGAAAACATGCCATTAGTTTGGATTCTGATATGTCACCACCTCGCAAAAGAAGAGCCAGGAAAGACTCGCCTTCTCCTGAACCTAACAGAAAACATGCCATCAGTTTGGATACTGATATGTCACCACCGCGCAAAAGAAAAGCCAGGAATGACTCACCTTCTCCTGAACCTGACAATAAAGGCCCCAAGAGTGAAGATCTATCTCCTCCTCGCAGGAGACATGTTCATTCTCCATCACGTGAATCTAGCAGAAGGCGTTCAGATTCTGTGGAGGTGGACGCTGATTTATCTCCACCACGCAGGAAAAGGGATTTGCATGGTTCACCTGTCTCAGATGTAAAAAGGAAGAGCAGTGACCTTTCTCCTCCTCAGAGAAGACGATACCATTCTCCATCACCTGAATCGGGTAGAAGGCCTTCAAGATCTATCGCCTCGAATGCTGACATATCTCCACCCCGCAGGAATATGAATATGAAGGGTTCTCGAGACTCAGATCTTTCTCCTCAGAGAAAAACTGCGGATTCTCGACGTTCGTCTGATAATGTGTCCAGGAATTCCAATTTGGATAGCTCTCCTCCAAGGAGACCTCGCAGAGAATCACCACCTCCTCAAACAGCTAAAGTACAACGAAAGACCGGACTGATTAGTGGCAAAGACATTGGAAGTGAATATCGAAAGAAAAAGGAGGATGAACAATTGAGGTATAAGCTTTTTTTAGACTGTGTTACTACTGCGTTTTAAGTTATAGGCATCATGATTGTTTCTGTAGTATCAGGCGAGAGTGGTTTCCTATTTTCTGAAGTTTCATGTTGCCTACTTCTTCCTAAGTTGCTAAGATTTTGTCTTTCTGTGTCTTTTAATAGGGAATTCATAGAGAGACCAGTCTTCAGTAACGATGATTTGAGATTCTCGACTGCTCAGTTTAGGCTGCTATCTTTCTGACAAATTATATCCTTGTGCAGGTTTAAAAATATGGATTCCAAGCTAACTGGTCAAAATGCAGAAGCAGTGTTCCGTGACAAGATCACAGGTGGACTATAGGTCTTTAGTCATTATAAGCTGTAGTATGAATGCATAATCTCATGCCTAACTCCAGATGCTTATTGATATTGCAGGGAAGCGTATAACAAAGGAGGAATATCTTAAATCCAAGGAAAAAAAAGTGATTGAGAAGCCAAAGGTATTGTTTGTTCTTTGCTCCCCAAACTATGTATTGTAATCTAAATCTGAGACAAGTAGAGGTACGAATGTAATTGCCTAATTCTTGTAGGAGATAAAACTGGAATGGGGCAAAGGTTTAGCTCAGAAGCGTGAAGCTGAAGCTAGACTAGAGGAACTTGAGCTTGAGAAGGAGAAGCCGTTTGCTCGGACAAGGTATTTTATTGATTATTCTTCTTGAGCTTGTGGTTGAGGTATTATGTACTTGGTTGTTTATTTAAACAGGGTTTTTTGGTCTGTCGTTTCAGGGATGACCCCGAGCTTGATCAAATGATGAAAGAAAGAGTTCGATGGGGAGATCCAATGGCGCATTTGGTCAAGGTATTGAAAATTCTTCTGCTTACTACAAACCTAGATTATGAATAACCAAGATTTCCTTTGGATAAACATATTACCCTAATGTATTACTGATTTTGTATATCGCAGAAAAAGCAGCACGAGACAACTCTTGTGGATCTAGGAGACGACGAGAAGATGAAAAAATCTGGGTTTATTATACCACAAACTGTGCCTAAACATAGTTGGTTGACAAGAGGACTAGAAGCTGCTACAAACCGGTATGGAATTAAACCGGGTAGACACTGGGATGGGGTGGACCGTAGTAACGGTAAGTTCCTCTTATACATTTGTTTTCATTATTCACATTCAAACATTCCATTTAGAAGATTATTTATCTGATCTGTTTTCTTTTCTTCCTGGTGTAATGGTCCAGGAACTGAGAAGCAATTGATCAAGAAGACCAATGAGAAGAAAGCAACGGAAATAGAGGCTTATCTCTGGTCTGTTGCAGACATGTAAAATCAGATTTTGTTCGGCAAAAATGTGGTTTTGATTCAGGAGATAACAACAACCTTTCTAAACAGGGGAAGTTTGTATTTGTTCTATATGTTTTGATATCTGAACCTTTTAGTGCAATTCTGGACCTGGTTCGAAATGTGAGATAACCATATATAGTTTGGCCCGAGTCTTCACCGGTCGGTCTGATGCAGTTGTACTAACTTCTAACACAATCGAAGTAGTACCCACTAGATAGAAAGAAAAAAAAGGTTCAAAAGTTTTCTCAAGTTAAATCAAAACGTGATGAACTGAACCTATCGTTGTAACTTGCGTAAATCTAAAGTGTTTGTAGATTCGGGCAACTTTATACGGGCCAGCTTATGTTATTGTGTTGTTTACTTGCAAATTATGCAGGAGACAAAAAGTTTTCATGAGTTGTAGTTTTTAAATTAAAATACTTTTGAATCTGATTTGGTTAAATTGGTGGCAACAAAACTCCAACACCTCTCGATAATTTTTAAAAGGTGTACACGATCAAAATATGTACTTGGAAATGATTTTCATTTTCACTTATGTTGTCTATCATCTTCTTTTCCATAGTAGTAAACTACAGAAGTAAGTAAACTAAAACAACAAAAATCCAATTGGGGAAGAACAAAATTAAAGAAAAAGGATTAAGGGGGAAACCTGGGAAATAGGGAAAGGAATTGGATTGGGAGATAAAGAGAAGATCACCTGATTGATGACTGATGCTTTTTTACCTTTTCTAACATAAGAGAGACTAATCTTTTAGTAATATTAGTAAAAAAAATTCATATCAAAACCAATGCATTCGACTAGAAGTGATTTCATTTACACAAACTTGAAGTTTCGAAAATGCTTTGTTCGATTAGAAAAAAAAGTTTTTTTTACCAAATTGGCAACCAAAACACAACTACATTGAAGTTGTTATTGTTTTGATTAAATGAAAGAACGAAATTTTCTCTAAATAACAATGAAAATAACGAATTTTTTGGATAAATTTGTATATGTAATACTTGTTTTCGCTATACTTTTTTCTAGTTATATAAAAATTGTAAAATGAAATCAAACTATAGTCAAATACTCCAATTTGCTTTCGAAGATTTCTTGTTCAAATTAAACATTGTTTTAAACACTTAAAAAAGGAAAAGGGGAGACATAAGAAAGTACATAGCCCATGATTTGAAACTTATCTTTTCCTCTTTTATCAGATTTTCAAACTGTGGTTATATAACTAAGTAAGAGTATAGTACTTAGCCTACGATGTGAAACTATCATATGAATATGTACCTGAATGATGTGGATCAATCCTAAAACAACGACACGACAATAACATTAATACAAACCAACTAGAGAGTACTCAACATGTCTTGTTGTTAGATGTCTACGTACATTTATTGGTACACTAATATCATTTAATTAGTCATTCCTAAACTTATGAAAAACGTAAAACAGATTTTGATTGTTTAAGGTTTTTTGGATGTTAACACATCTCTAGCTATATGCATTAAAACTCTTGTTTGTCGCTCGTAGCGACACATTTACTAATATCAGTAGTACTATACTGCTATTGTCACGTCCATCACTCAAATTTACGTTTTTTTGATCGAAGTTAATAAAATTTGGAAGTATCTAAAAGTTACATTTAATGTATATACACATTGTGGACGTACACGAATTTGCAACACTGCTATTTTACTACAATTGTACACAATACAAACGTTCACAATAGCATTGATCAGTGTTGAAGTTTATTTAATTGTACGTTTGTTATGACGACTTTATCAAATAAATAGTCTCACTGTTTTTTTATCCTCTCAGCAATAAACTATAACGACAACTCGATCTGATCTCACTTGTTTCCGATTAACTAAGCAAAGGTTTTTGAGACCAAAACCATCAAGAACTACAAAAATTGGTGAACTTTTGTTACAAACCCTTTAAATTAGAATAGCTGAGCAACATTAGTTAGTAGAGCTACTGTGAACGAGTTTTATTACAAATCAAAACATGCATATAAGTCCGTAGTAGCTATTAGTCATATAAACTTAAATTTCTAAATAATATAAAGATATGTTTGATAAATATTCCTTGTTCTTTTTGAAATATTTATTATAAATTGTAGGATTTTAATGGTAGTTTTGAAACATAACTAAGAAAATCGTTAGTTTAGGAATTGTTTTTTGGTTAATTTACAAGAATATTATGATATTAAAATATTTTTGTATACATAAATGAAATATGATCTAACTATGTAGTGAAAAGATATCTAAAAAGGAACATCAAAACAAAATAAAAGCCCTAAAGCTAAAGAACATCTTTGTAATTTTTTAATAGTTAAACAAATCTAAAAGACAAAACATGTAATGTAAGACAAGATGGGAAGCGTTTTGGGGACATTGACTATACTTTTCTTGCACATTAATCAAATCCTCAACTATATAATAAACATTAATTAACAAAACAATTTGTATTTCACCATAAAATATATTATTTTCACAATTTGTATTCCTACAAGACATCACAGAAATATTATAATAACTACTTATCAATACTTATATAAAAAAGTATGGAATTGATTTTATACTTGTCAGTTATGTTCATATCGATAGATGTCTTGGATCTTTATTTGGAGTTTAGCTGTCCCTCTGTTCGAAGCATTCTTTGCTTAAAGACAGGTTAGCCCCATGGAATAAAGCTAAGTTCCCCCACACCTCCCCAACGTTTTTGGATTAAAGAGAGATGCAAGTTTTTGTAAGTATCATTTTATATTTATAATAATCTAATTTTTTATGATGACAAAAAAAAAAAATAATCTGATTTTTTATTTCTTTTTTAGAAAGTTTAGCATCGTCGAACATGTTTGCACATCACCTAAAATGCTTTTTGTACACTGCACATTCGAGTTTTCAATGTTTACATTAACATATCGAATTATACGTAGTTCAATATTCAAATTTTTTAAAAATTAAATCAATGCTTTTGGTAAAATATATCGGAGTAGTACGGGACGATGTTTGAACATAAGTAAAGTTGAATATTCATATTTTCTAAATTATTACACTAATTAATATTAATGCGTTCCAAAAAAAATAAAACTAGTGTATGGTGAAATAGTGTACAAGTTTAACGGGTGATCAATTCATAAATTATATATTATTATTACAAAGAAGTGTAATGCCTATTACTTAACCGCGAATTAACGATCAATTAGCCTATGCGACTTTAATTTGGACAAGGATATCTTCAAATGCCTAGTAATATTTAAGTAATTTTATAATCAAAAGTTTGTGTTTTAGTTTACCATATATGCATCTTTATCGGAATCAAGTGAGTTTTTTTTTTCCTACAACTTTTATCTAAAAGAACAAAAAAAAAAAAAAATTGATGAACAACACAACAAGACTAAGTAAAGTCAAGCTCGTTCATCATATAATTATCTCACAATTTAAAATTATACATTACTTACTTTTATGCTACATGTGAAACTTCTCATGCGTGATGAGATTAATTAACCTTTTAACGTTACTAATATATGCTTCTCATGCATCAATTCATCATCACTGTTTTTTTATTTTTATTCCAAGAATGCTTGTCCGGAAAACGGATTTGATACTACGCTTAACTCTCACTATACATAACTAATGGTCAATTTTGCTATAAGCTTTTAAGTTTTCAAGAAAAATACAGAAAAAATTAGAAGACAGTCGATGAAAGCAATACAATCATGCAATGTACATAATAAACATATACATGAGAAAGAAAGAAACAAAGAAACACATCACATGTGGGAAAAATAAATAGAAATAGTTGTATAGTGTCGTATGTATCCCATACTTGAATTCTCTCCATCCACCATATGCCAAACATTAATCCATGATGGAGACATTATATAAGCAAAACACACTTGCAACTTGAAACACTTTCACACTATTTAATTTCTCGTTTCCTCTATTCACAAGCGATGCTTTCTTTACTCGTTTAGTAGAAACATCGAAAACATAAAATAAAACCAAAATATGTCACACACACGTACACACACACCAAAAGGTCTAGGTGTTCATATTTTTGGATCGGATCAGATTATTCAGATAGGAATGCTCAGACTCTTAAAGTTTTCGGATCGGATTGGTTCATATTTTTTTTTTCAAATTCGGATAGGTTACAAATTTGTTAGAAATCCGAAGTTTAACCAAAACATAGATAAGTTTGTTTCCAAATTTAGATCTGAATTATCCAAAATTTACCTGAACAAACCTAAAATATATGATTCAGATGTCCGAATCACCTAACTACGATGATGCAATTGAAGTATAAAATTAATAATATGTATGTATTGTTTTGGTCAAATCACATTTTATATAAAATTTGTTCACATTTTATATAAAATTTGTTCACATTTTACTAAATTCAAATCACATTTTATATAAAATTCGATCATATTTTACTAAATAACCAAAATCGGTTTAGATCGGATTTTTCGAATTTGGTTCGGATTAGATTTTTCAGATTCTTTCATCCTGCACACACACGATCATAAACCAAAACAAGACAAAACGATGAAACATATATATAGTTTTTTTTTTTTTTGGGCAAGAAACATATATAGATAAACATATACTATTTTTCTATGCAAAAAAAAAGATGATGATGAAGTGAACCCACAACGTTAAAACACACACACACACACACATGACAAAAACAAAAGCAAAGCGAAAATGGTGATGCGACGGTTCCCTTAGCCTTGTCAAATATATCGTGACCAAAACCCGACCCCGGTTTCAGCTGTCTTAAACCAATCTTAAACCGCCACGTCACCAACTTCCATCACACGTAAGCCATCTCCGTCACCGTGTAGACAACATGGGCCCTCGCTGCCGTCTCTTCCCGAGACCAAACCAAATTCCTCACCCAACAAAAAAAAAAAAACACGAACTCCGTTAACTCACGGTCTTTTTTTTCTTAAAAACATTTAAACGCCGTTTATAAATAAATATTCTCTCACCTCCTCCACGTGTATATATATATATACACACACACTCTTCGAACAAATAAACCTCTCTTTGTCTCTTCTCTTTTCTCTTCGTTTCTCTCTAGTTAAACAACAGAACAAAAACTCGGAGCTCCGTTTCAGTTCTCGGGTCACCCGATAACCCGGTTTAAAAATTCCTGCCGGAGAAGATGAAGATTTTCTAGAGATTACGGAGCTTTTGTTTTTTTTTTTAATTTAAAACACGACGAAGACGTTTGTTCAGGTCAGTACTTACACGACTTATGATGAGAAATTTTATCGGGAAAATAACAAAACAGAGAGATTCGTTTTTTTTTTCTTTCTTTCTCTTGTTCTGTTTGAAACGATTAGTCACTGATTTTTTTGTTTTATACGATCGATCTTTTCAAAAAATATTTTCCCGGAAAAAAAAAGAGAAAGATTCAGAGTTATTTTTGTTTTTGTATGTTCTCCACTGTCAACAACATTTGATTGATTTGATTTAGACAGATTCGATTCGTCATTTCATTTTCTCTCTGATTAAAACCAAATAAGTTTCTATAATCTTTTTTTTTTCTTCTTCCCCAGATTTTTCTTTCTACACTCTTAAACCCAATCAAAAAAACTTTCCAGGAAAATTGAATTTTCCCGGTATTTATTGTTGCTTAACTTTTTCGTTGAGAAAGAAAACGCAGCAGTCTCTCTCTACCATTTGTTTAAAAAAAAGCTGTTAACAAAAATAAAATTGTATTGGTCCTTTTGGTTCTTATTATTGTATAAACACACACATTTATTACAATAAACTAGAGTCTGTAACACTAGACTACACTACACTCTCTGTAGCTGCAGCCATTGATGGTCTATTCTATTTATAGGCTTTTAGACACATAACCAAAAAAAACCCCACTCGTGCCGGCGTCCTTAATAGTCCCAATCCTTCCTTCTCTAAATATCAAACCTTTTTTTATAATTTCAAATCAACGTTGTTTTGTTTCTCAGATATCGACACAACATAAAAAGGTTAGTAGTAAATTCTTATATAAACCAGTTTCTAATTACTCCATTCTAATAAAAAAAAACAAGAAGTCGTTTTCTAAGGTGAGAATAATAATGGCTTTTTTTTTTGTAGTATCAGTTTTTTGCCTTTGCTTTTGATATCAAAAACTGAGTTTTTTTGTTTTTGTTGTTATTTTTCGTGATTCGTGAATGTTTTTTAATTTGACTTTCGAATATATATATCCATAGAGGCTAGAGCATTTCTTTTCTCATGTCGCGACACGGTTTAGATTGGTCCATCATCATCACTCAACAAAAAAACCCTAAAAATAGAAACCAAACTCTTTTTCTTTTTCTTAACACGTGACTGTCATTATTCCTTTTTCTTGCTAAGTTTTTTATTTCCCAATTTCTCAAATATTGTTCATTTTCAGTTCATATATGATATGAATCAGAACCATATTATTTGATTCTTTCATTCATTAAAATGTAATTTTTTTTTAAAATGTCAGAAATTTCGGCTACTGTAATAAAAATGAAAAATGTAATTATTCTTATAACTTTTGGTTAGTTGAGGAGGTATAGGATCTTTTTGCTGCACACTTAAATTTATTTAAAGTAGAATAAAGAACCATTGGTCTCTGTTACGATCGTCTTTAGAATATTAATGTGTTTTTATACCATTTCAGGTGTTTAGATTTTGCTCTTTTATTTTTTTTTTATTTTTTTTTGCATTGGGGTCCTATCCTCTGATCCCCAAGCTCTCTTTCTTTATTTATTTTTTTCTTGAATAAAATCTAATTATAACATGTTTTTAAGATAAAGAAAAGTGTACCACTTTTGTATCTATCAAGTTCACTCTACTAATTTTAATATTTTTTAGTTCTTTAATGAGAGTTTATTAGACTACCAATATAAACTTTTTATCAATCAATCAAGTTATAACATGAGTTAGTAAGTAGTTGTTTCCTGACTAGAGAGATATGTCATCAACAACTTTGTCTTTTTCTGTTAGTGTGTTTTGTTATAAGAAAACGACAATTTTTTATAAAAACCCAAATTCTCTTTTCAACTTCTCAAACTAATGTTTACAATTGTCTGTTACTTATTTGTGTAGGACGACTTCATCATTTCCTCTATATATTTTTTTTAATAAAAACTGTACTATGATTACATAAGCTTCTCTACCCGTGTTTTATGTCGGATTGTGGATTTAGCACTAGTCTACTACGTCTCTTTAATTATTTCATCTTTGAGTAGAGTAGTAGTAAGAGTGGTTTGGTTGTGACTTGTGAGATTTATTAAGTAGTAGACTCTCTGTTTCTTTTTTTATGATAGGGGGGCTGAAAAAAGGCAAAGAGAGAAGAAGAAAGAAAGAAACAGGACCAAAAGATGTTTTCTTGCATAGCTTGTACCAAAGCAGACGGAGGTGAAGAACTCGAACATGGAGCGCGTGGTGGTGGCACCACTCCCAATACTAAAGAAGCCGTCAAAAGCCTTACCATACAGGTCTCTCTCTCTCTCTCTTCTCTTCTCTTCTTTCTTGATGATCCCTTCTGCTTTTGTTTTCTTTCTTTCTTTCACTTTACTTTTACTGCTTTTTTCTTCTCTGTGTATATAATTTGCCTTGCTCGTGAAACAAACCAAACGTATCTTAAGAGAATTAGTAAAAAAAGAAGAAGCAATCTTTAGATATAAGCAATGTATTCTTTTGAATTCGTTTTGGTATATAGATGTTACTTGGTTACTGTTGTTTAGGACAGTGATCTTACAATGATGCAACTTCACTTCATTTTGGAATCTTTCACCAGATCTCTCTTTTAATAGTTTTCATGTCAGTGTTTGTTTCCTCCCTTATGTGACTAGACATTGAAAAGTCAAAACTAAAACAATTTAAACCTATACTGTAAAAAAAACTTTAAATTGAGTTTTGTTTTTTGGATTGTAGTGTGGCTGATTAAAGTTTTATGTGATGGGGTCATGCTTTGATGAATATTGCTAATGAAGACTGATCTAAATAATTGCTTTAGTGGATTCTTACCTAGACAGGAAATAAAGAAAGGGTTTTAGTGTGGGTTGTAAACTATTTTAGTAAATCAAAAGAACTAAAAGAAAGAGTTCTCATAGCTTTATTTGATGTTCTTTTATACTTATGTTAGATCTCATAGCTTTATTTGATGTTCTTTTCAAGAATGATCATTATAGTAGATCTCCTTTTTACTTACTTATGATTAAAGATTGGCTATATACTTAGTCATGTTTAAAGTCCTAAAACTACCTATAATGTTTGTGAAATGTTACTTTCAACATTCTTGTGTATTACTTTATATGCTAGTTTGATTAATAAAGATTTAGCTAACTGGTGCTTTTGGGTGCCTAATATGTTGTGCAGATCAAAGATATGGCTTTAAAATTCTCTGGTGCTTATAAACAATGCAAGCCATGCACTGGTTCCTCTAGCAGCCCTTTAAAGAAAGGACATAGACATTTCCCGGATTATGACAATGCTTCTGAAGGTGTTCCTTATCCTTACATGGGTGGAAGTGCTGGTTCAACTCCTGCTTGGGACTTCACAAATCCAGCAGGACGGTCAGAATCAAAATTTACATCGATATATGGGAATGATCGAGAATCTATCTCTGCACAGTCTTGTGATGTGGTACTGGATGAAGAAGGGCCTAAAGAGTGGATGGCTCAAGTAGAACCCGGTGTTCATATCACATTCGCTTCGCTTCCTACTGGAGGAAATGATCTCAAACGTATCCGGTTCAGGTATTTGATTAACTCAAAACAACCTCTATGTCTGTGCTCTTTTTAAGTTTGTAGATCAGATAAGTGGTGGCTTGAGTCTTAAACAGACTCTGTATATCTTGTCTCCTGTTTCAATATTGGTTGGTTTAGTTGGAAAATGCTTGAGATACCAAGTGCTCAAGATATTTTACGTCATTACATTCAAAGATAGAAACTAACCATTACTTGTGTCTTGTTTTGAAAGCCGGGAGATGTTCGATAAGTGGCAAGCTCAACGGTGGTGGGGTGAGAACTATGACAAGATTGTTGAGCTTTACAATGTACAAAGATTTAACCGCCAAGCTCTACAAACGCCTGCAAGATCCGAGGATCAGGTCTATCATCTTTCTTCAGACAAGAACCTTTGTGAATCTTGTCTTTTTATTCCAACGAAGGTAACACAAGTTTTATTTACAGTCACAGAGAGATTCAACTTACTCAAAGATGGATTCAGCTAGAGAAAGCAAAGACTGGACTCCAAGACACAACTTCAAACCTCCAGGAAATGTCCCACATCACTTCTATGGCGGCTCTAGCAACTATGGACCAGGAAGTTATCACGGTGGACCTCCAATGGATGCAGCAAGAACCACCACTTCATCCAGAGATGATCCACCATCCATGAGCAATGCTAGTGAAATGCAGGCTGAGTGGATCGAAGAGGATGAGCCCGGTGTTTACATTACCATCAGACAATTAGCAGATGGGACTAGAGAGCTACGTCGAGTCAGATTCAGGTATGAATAAAACATCTACTAAACTATGCATTTAGATTGGATAGTGAAGTGGTTAAACCACAAGATGTTATAAAGATATTGAAACTCAGTAACTAACCGGAGTGTATGCAATTTGGTTTATTCAACAGCCGGGAACGATTTGGGGAAGTGCATGCAAAGACATGGTGGGAGCAGAACAGAGAGAGAATACAAACACAGTACCTCTAAGAACAAACATTATGAGTCGTCTCTCTACCAAATCTTTAATTAATTAATCTCCTTCACACAACAATACAGCTATACACATTTTGCTAATCTTTTGTTCATCTTAGCTTAACATCTATACATAAACTAAGTGTTTTGAATCATCATCCTGTACATCAAAGCTGACTACATATACTACCGTTAACAGTTAAAAACTTAATAGACAAAAGCTTTGACCAGTAGGAATATACTCATACTATGGATTAGAAGATTAATGCGATATCTAATTAATCTAAACGGGGTCTCTATAGAGTTTGTACATGCTCTACATGTTTTCTTAATTAAAGAACAGTATATACCATGTCAAGTATGAATCTAACTATTCTTTAATTCTATCTAAATGTTTCTCCTCTAAGGGGTTTTAAAATATATGAAATTTTAGTTCTTATTCTTAAAGAACTGATCAACATGTGGTATAGAAAACAAAAGTCAACTTTATAATTTGCTTATTTATATAAGTTATCACGATTACAAAGTGGAGAGTTGACCATTTGAGAATCTAGATGAGCAAACCATAGAAATGTTTGGAGAAAGGTCACCATAGTTCTATCAATGGCCGAGATCTCTGATATTACTACTCAGACTCAAAACATCGTCTCGGATATCGAAGATGGTCGATCCGCTAATCATTCCCTGTCACAAGACGTCTCAGGTCCTCTTGTATCCGTATCGTTCGTTCAAAAGGTGAGCGACATGGTTTCTAAGTTATATCCTTATTTGTTAGTCAAACTCAAGATTTTATATTTCGTTGATGTTATATGCAAACTAATCTTTTAGCTTTTGAGATATTAAGTATAATCAATACCATCTTATCCAACTATATATATAAATCCATCTTATTATGGTATTCTCTATAGTTGATTGGAGAGTTCGTGGGGACATTCTCTATGATATTTGCCGGTTGCTCGGCCATCGTTGTGAATGAGACGTACGGCAAACCGGTGACACTTCCCGGTATAGCTTTGGTATGGGGACTAACCGTAACGGTTATGATATATTCAATTGGTCATGTCTCCGGTGCACATTTCAACCCTGCTGTTTCTATTGCCTTTGCCTCTTCTAAAAAGTTCCCTTTTAATCAGGTGATCCAATACTACAACTGTAACCAAAAATATATGCCTTTTCACGAGTATTTGATTAAATCAAGTTTTTATATTTTGGTCATAATTTGTATATATATATATATATGTAATGTGGTTGTTGTAATTGTATATTTTTACAGGTTCCGGGGTATATTGCTGCTCAAGTACTTGGATCGACATTAGCTGCCGCAGCTCTACGGCTTGTGTTCCATCTGAACGACAACGTTTGTAGCCTCAAAGGCGATGTTTATGTCGGAACATATCCATCAAACTCAACCATGACATCGTTCGTAATGGAGTTCATTACTACTTTCAATCTAATGTTCGTTATATCAGCTGTTGCTACTGATAAACGAGCCACCGGGTCATTCGCGGGAATCGCGATTGGTGCCACCGTAGTACTCGATATCCTTTTCTCCGGGTAACTATAAGCTATATAAACACTTTATACATTTTCAATTGTTATATTGTTAATATGTAATATAATTTTGGTTAGGCCAATATCGGGAGCATCTATGAATCCAGCAAGAAGCTTGGGGCCTGCACTTATATGGGGATGTTATAAGGACTTATGGTTATACATAGTTTCACCGGTGATCGGGGCGTTATCAGGTGCATGGACTTATGATTTGTTACGTTCCACAAAGAAATCATATAGTGACATTATTCGTCCAAATTGCAATAAAGTTTCTTCGAGAGATCGCCAAGAAGCTTCTCAAGATGAGATTTGTTTTCTACGAGTGGTTGATCAGGCTAACCAGAAGTATTTTATATGTTCATCACCTACTGACATTGACATCAATGAAAAATGTAATGTTACATGTAAGTTGGCGTGAGTGATTGATGTACGATTATATACCCTCCACGCCAATCTAATACCCATGTTAGTATGTTACACATTTGGGTTTTGATCTCATACTATGTTTGTTGGTAATTTGTTTTTTTGCGCTAAATGATAAAGATTAAAAATCAAGAACGTTAAAGAATAGGTTTTGGATTCGCATTCACAAATATAAGAAAGAAAAATTTTCATAAAAGAATGGTATAAAAGGTGATTTCAGATCCGTAAATATTAAGAAATCTTGATCCGTAAAATAAAAAGAATTAAGAAACCTACGAAAATTTATACGTTCGTAAATATATTTGTTTAAGATAACTTTATATAGTCACAAAAATTAGAAAATATCAAAATGTGTAAAGATAAGTATAATGAAAACAAAATATGAAATTTTATCAATGTTAATAATAAATTGTAATGATATTCCCAAATAAATAAAAAATGTTAATGACCATATTATAAAGAAAAAGCTACCAATAAAAGTTTTCCTTATCCAAAAGAAACTTAAGAGTCAAAACTTTATTTGACTAGAAAAAAGTGTCTGTTATTAAATTTTTGTTGTTGTAGTAAGTTCCTATTTTATCCCCATTGATACTTTGGTAAACCCATAAATATCCCTCCTAACCACCTTCACTTTTCTTTTCTTGTTTCTTTCTTCTTCCCTTCGCCAGAGTCCAAATCCGATCCACCACTCCTCCTCCCGCCGGTCATTTACTGCCGCCGATTGCAAAATTCCCGATCATATCCGGCGATATCTAATCGCAGTGAAAGGTTATCAGTAAGTTCTCTTTTGCTTACTTTTATACTCCGTTGATAAATTGTTCATTATTCACGAAAGCAATCTAGCGAATTTTCAAGGTTTCTCGACTTCTAGGTATTCTCAATCGATAACGATATAGATATGTTCGATAGCTCGGTGTAGGTGTGGATATGTTGAATCTTGCATGCGCTTTGATTTTTATTCTCGCTTTCGCTTCAAGAATTTTGCAATTTGTTTTTGATCGTAGGTGAATCTGGGCTTTGATCATCGATCAGTTTTGTCACTCTTCAGAAAATGGCTGTGTGAGTGCTTCTCTTTCCCTATTTTCTCGGGATATTATGCTGCCCTTTTATTAGAAAATCTCTATCTCCCATCTGATGATTCTGCGAAATGGCTTATTCCATGTACTTCTTTTGATTTTGAATTTGTTATGCTTGTCTTTTTCTCGATGTATCGATTTCATTATTATGTGTCTAATTTGGTTGAAGATTGAATTGTGGGGAAAGTGTATAAGAGACAGTAATAGTGGGATCAATCTTTTGGAATTTCTGTGTTCTTAAAGATTTTTTTATGCAGTGTTGCTTCTGCTCCTGGGAAGGTGTTGATGACTGGAGGCTACCTCATACTCGAGAAGCCAAATGCAGGGCTTGTGTTGAGTACAAATGCACGGTTCTATGCCATTGTGAAGCCGATCAATGAGGAAGTCAAACCTGAAAGTTGGGCATGGGTATGTACTCTCTCCTGAAGCATGTACCTTCTTTTCTCATTTGGGTGTTATTGGGAAGTAATCATGTTGCAGTGTTGATGGGTTATTGTGTTGTGTGAGACCGGCTGATAAACGATTGTTGGAATGTTTGTTTACTTATTTTTTAGCAATGGACAGATGTCAAGTTAACATCACCACAGCTCTCAAGAGAAAGCATGTATAAACTGTCACTTAAACAGCTGACTCTTCAGTCTGTATCTGCAAGGCAAGATCCCAAAGATTTTTTTCATTATGTCACTTAAACATCCTTTTTTTTATGTATATCACAAGTCTGTGTTTTTTTGCATATCAGTACGTGTCTTTAGGTAGATGTCACTTGTCAGATATAGGTGATATGGAACTTACATTGTTTGTTTATTTCTGATTAAAATATAACAGGGATTCAAGAAACCCCTTTGTAGAGCATGCTATACAGTATGCTATAGCTGCTGCTCATTTGGCAACCGACATGGACAAAGAAGCATTGCACAAACTCTTCTTGCAAGGCAATCTTAAAATCCCTGCCTTTGTTTATATATCATTGTTATTTAATGAAGAAGATAATGGGATGATAATCATTTCTGTAAATGTGTTTTTCAGGTCTTGATATCACAATCTTAGGCTCCAATGACTTCTACTCATATCGGAACCAGGTTTTCTTCTTTGCCAAAAACTGTTGAAAGTACACTTGCATTTGTTGATCTTTCCTTTGATTATTTAAATCCTTTTGAGATGATTGTACAAAATGTCGACAACTTGTTTATTTTATTCTTATAGATAGAATCACTTGGGCTTCCATTGACACCAGAATCGTTGGGTACCCTTGCACCTTTTGCATCAATCACATTCAACGCTGCCGATTCAAATGGTGCTAATTCCAAGCCTGAAGTAGCAAAAACCGGCTTAGGTTCTTCTGCAGCAATGACAACAGCTGTGGTTGCAGCTCTGTTACATTATCTTGGAGTAGTTGACCTATGCGACCCATGTAAAGAAGGAAAGTTTGGTTGTTCTGATCTAGATGTTATCCATATGATATCACAAACATCTCATTGTCTTGCACAAGGGAAGGTCGGAAGTGGGTTTGATGTCAGCTGTGCTGTCTATGGGAGCCAACGTTATGTTCGCTTCTCTCCAGAAGTCTTGTCATATTCTCAGGTTTTTAACCAGAAGTTTGCTGTATATGTAGTTTCCACCTAGGATGCAAATATTCTGACTCCCAAGTTTTATAGGTTGCCGTAACAGGTCTGCCGTTATATGAAGTTATTGGCAAAATCTTGAAGGGAACCTGGGACCATGAGAGAACTGAGTTCTCTCTACCACCACTGATGAATCTTGTAAGCAAACAATCAGACCTAAAGTCTCATCCTGGAAAAACCTGTTGTAAACCTCACCAACTTCTTATTTCCTTGACTTTTGTGGCTGGTGTAATAACAAAAATGATTTCTCATATAGTTCCTTGGAGAACCTGGAAGTGGTGGATCCTCCACACCATCAATGGTAGGTGCTGTAAAGAAGTGGCAAATGTCTGATCCAGAGAAGGCACGAGAAAATTGGCAGAAGTTGTCAGAAGCGAATTTAGAACTTGAAACTAAGCTAAACATTCTTAACAAATTAGCCAAAGACCACTGGGATGTTTATCTAGGAGTCATTAAGTCTTGTAGTGTGCTTACTTCTGAAAAGGTATTTTCCATCGCTGAGTATTGATTTCATCAGATATGTTACATCAAGGAGCAGCTTGGTTCATTCCCTTCTTTTATCTCATTTTTAGTGGGTGCTACATGCTACTGAACCGATCAATGAAGCAATTATTAAAGAACTCTTAGGGGCAAGAGAAGCAATGTCGGGGATCAGAATTCTTATGCGTCAGATGGGTGAGGCTGCTAGTGTTCCGGTAAGTTATTTTTTATGCTGTTTTGATAGTTGCTTCAGATCTCAACCGACCATTTGTGCATGGAAACTTTGTATTGATGCATAAAATACTCGGCTGGAGTAGAATTTTGATAGCATACACATGCATTAGAATAATTTGACTTGTTTTGCATCTTCATTGACCTGGAGGGACCGTGGAATTGCAGATAGAGCCTGAATCCCAAACTCAACTTTTGGATTCTACAATGAATGCTGAAGGGGTTCTACTTGCTGGTGTTCCTGGAGCTGGTGGATTTGATGCCATATTTGCAATTACTTTAGGGGATTCAGGCAGCAAACTGACCCAAGCATGGAGTTCACAAAATGTTTTGGCCTTGTTGGTGAGAGAAGATCCACACGGCGTTTGCCTAGAAAGTGGTGATCCACGCACCACAGGTATTACTTCAGGCGTTTCATCAGTTCATCTTGAGTAAGCAACATTGTTTTGGCAGTGTCCAATTTAATAGGTGCATCACCAAGTTCGGTTGAGTATACTATTTTGCATATAGAGACTTGGGTGCTAAATTTCTTGGTGTAAGCACTTCACTGTGCATTTTTCACCCATTGTAAGGTCTGTTAACTCTTGGAAAACTAGCGGGAAAATAAAATAAGGTTGATTTTGAATTTCTTATTGTGTTTGTTTTCATTTGCTGCTTCTGTTATTGGTATATACATGTTTGAAAGAGTGAGTCTGGAACAAGAATTTAACTATAGAGAGATATTGAACGATCCAAATCTACCAATAATCTTTACAGGAACAAATTCCACCTTTAAACAGGTGAAATCTGTTTCTATCTCTTACAATAATCTCTCTTCCATAGATGATGGAGATTTTCTTCGTATATGTGTGACAGTCACTACACATCCTCAGGTTTCTAGCTATTTTAATGATAGACCCTGGAGGTGTATACAATAGTGCAAAGGCAATAGCCACCTTTTGGCTGTGTCCTTTTAGTCTCTCTCTTTTTTCTTCTTCGTCTACGTTTAGCAATATCTGTGTCAAGTCTGGTGAATATCCTTCGAATTTTAGCTGCCATTCCATCTGGTTTAGCATCTTGTAGATTTCTTTGCATTGAGGATGCGATCGATCTTGTGAAACAAACTTGTGGGTTTTACCTTTTACCTCGACGATGCTAAAACCAGGGGTTTGCTTCAAACCCTTGTTAGCAATTTCTGTTCGAGTTCTAGCTACATCATCCCACATTCTAGCTTGTGAATACATGTTAGAGATCAGCAAATAGTCACCTGGGTTGTGTGAAGCTAACTTAAGCAGTTCTCGAGCTGCTATTTGGCCTAGCTCAACGTTCTGATGTACTCTGCACGAGCTTAAGAAGCTTCTCCAGACAACCTCATTTTGCTCGATGGGCATGCTATGGATAGTTTCCAAGGCTTCCTCGAGCAATCCGGCTCTTCCCAGAAGATCTACAAGACAGCCATAATGCTCAGCAGTTGGCTCCACCTTACCTTCCTTTAACATATCCTCGAAGACTCGATGGCCTTCTTTGACAAGACCAGAATGGCTACAGGCATTGAGAACACTGACATACACAACATGATCTGACTCCAAACCTTCTTTGATCATCTCTGAGAACATCCTTAAAGCTGCTTCTCCTTCTCCGTGCAAAGCAAGTCCTGAGATCATTGCGCTGTAAGTCAAATTGTTCCTACTATCCATCTTCTTAAATATATGCAACGCCTTGTCTAAGCATCCACAATTAACGTACATATCTACAAGTGAAGTTTGGACTGCTATGTTGAGTTTGCTTATGTTTCTCAGCAGGAAAGCATGAATGCTCCTTCCCAAATTGAGAGCACCAGTGTTGGCACAAGCCGAGAGAGCACAAACCATTCCGCTCTCTTCCGCCTTCACATCCGTAGCTCTACACATTCCACGGAATAGCATCAAGCATTCACTCCACATTCCCATTGCTGCACGAGCTGAGACCATTGAGCTCCACGAAGCAGCTGTTTTAAATTCCAATTTCTCAAAAACAGCAGAAGAAAGTGCCATCTCTCCACATCTTCCATACATATTAATCAAACTATTCTGAACAAACACATCATCTTCAAGACCAAGCTTAAACACTTGCCCATGAATCTGCTTCCCTTCTTTAATCAACTTCAAACGAGTGCAAGCCTTGAGAAGACACGGGTAAGTGAAATGATCTGGCTCGATCCCTCTCTCCATCATCTCACTGTAAACACACAAAGCTTCCTCGAAACAAGTTTCGTTAACATAGCCTCTGATCATCGTATTGAAATCGAAGGTACAAGGATCATCGAATCCTCTGAAAATGGAAGCAGCGTAATTCATACTGTTATCCCAACCGGAGTGAGCGCATTTCGCGAGAAGGGTACTCGCTGAGAAGGAAGAAGAAGAGCAGAAGAAACTTAGCTTGATGAATCTGGCGTGGATTTGCTTGAACTCGTCTATGTCGTTGCATCTCTTCAAAAGGTATAAAAAGTCTTGATCTTTCGCTTTAAAGCTGTTGAGTGCTTCTGCTGGGTTATGATGAGTTAAATCGTGTCTAGAAGACTGTAGAATTGGTGACTTATTCATCTCGCTCTGTCCTCGTCGTAACCATGGGTGTTCCGGAATGTTGTTTGTTTAGGGGAGAGGGGTTTTGAATCTCATCATCCCCGTGACCGTGAGGATTCTCATGGAAAATATGAGCCACTAGTATTAAAATTATTTTGGAGAGTTGTTCTCAGTTCTGAGATAAGTTTGTGATGATGATGAGTGAGAGAGAAAGAAAATAGAGAGAGGAGAGTGGGTGCTTTGGATTCTCTCTCCATGCTTTGTCAGGTTTTTTGGACCTACCTTTAAGATTGAGATCCAAAACACCTATTCGGTTTTGTTTTTTTGGTTAGCTATTTCGGTTCGGTTCTAGACTTGTAGTTTACAAAAAAAAAACTAGTCAAAACATGCATGAACTTGCACCCATTCGATTCTCATCAATGGAGGTATCTTATAAGGATTTTTTTTGAAAAAGTGGGGGTATCTTAGCCTCCTAAGATACCTCCATTGAGGATGTCCTCAGGTTTTAGTAGAACCAAAAGTATTTCGGTTCTTATCTAGTATCCGAAACTGAACCAAATTCCAAATTTTGGTTCGGTTCTTCGGTTTTGGTTGATATTAGGCATTAGTTTAACTTAAGAAAGTACTATGAATTTTGTAAAAGGGTCTTACAAATAGTCAATAGAATGTCAATTTTATGTTGGTGAACCAGTTTTGAAGTGAGAAGAACAGGATTATTACAATTATGATATCATCACGTAATATGTTTTATAGTCAAAAGATAATTAGACAGGGTGGGTCGCCCATTAATTTGTACTAATTACAAAAATTTGGCTCAATTGGCGCACAAAGCCACAACCTTTGTTGTCTTGCAACATTTGAACTCCCACTAACACAAAAATCTGAATCAAACCTACTTTTCTAATCATAAACATTTCGTTATTTGTTTTGGCTCTAAGATCAAAGATAAATACATATGTGAATTAGATAGATTCTTAATACGGCCAATAACGTCACAGACTCACAAACACAATAACAATGTCATTCCCTCTCACATGCTACTTATTGATTTTAAAAGTTACTAATATCTAAAAGTCGATACCATATACAGTGGTAATTAATTCTCAACGGTTTTTAAGACACAAGTGGGTAAAAATAATTAGAGATTAACTGTAAAGTTAATTACCATTAAAACGTTGACAATAAAATATACTTTTTACCACGTTTTCAAACGTGCGAGTGAGTATGTTTAGTGAAGAGACACGCGCATAAAGGCGCGTAGGGGGTAAATGTTAACTAGTGAGTGTAGGAACCAAATTATTAGATTGGTCGTGACCACTCGCTATAAAACGAGCCGTGAAAAACACGCGCTATCACACACAACATAACCCGTCTCCATCGTCACGAACTATGTAAGAAACTCGTGGGTCCTTTTTCCATCTCTCTATAGATTTCACCGTCTCTTTCTCTCTCTCTCTCTGTTCTCTCTGGCGACTGGCGTCTCCTTTTCTCAGAGAGAACAAAAACAAATATCACAGCAACCTAAACAGATTCATTCCTATTACTTCTCCTTCTTCGTCTTCAGAGTTCGTCTTCTCAGATTCAGCTTCGCCTTTTTCTCCTTTTTTTTGGTTTATTTCCTCACTTTTTCCTCTCTGGAAAAAGGTACGATTTTTAATCTTCTTTTACACAAAAGATTTATTTTGTTCTGTTGCTTTAATTGGTGGCTTTGTTACAGCTCAGTTTTTTTTTTTCCTTTTTGGTTTCACTCACTCTCAAAACTTGTAATTTTTCGTGAATTTTCTCAATCTATTTAACAGTCATGATCTGAAAATTTTGCTGCATGTATTCGATTTGGAATGATTTACATGTTTAGGTTTGTTTTCTTCTCTAGACTGCTGTAAAGATGAAATTTTTGTAAGTGGGTTTGGTTAGATGTTGAATTAATTTTTTTTTTCCTGGCCAATTTGATTTGACCGATGAATTTGTCAAAATGGTATTTAAAAGTATTTTCCTTTTTAGGATTCAATGTTCTCGTGAGACGTCCATATTTGCCGGCTATTTGACTTTGATTTTATAGATGTGTGTATGACAATTGACAATTCCAATTTTGCTTACACTTAGTATTATATAGAACCTAATCTACTCTTCTTGTTTCTATCGTCTTTTTGTGTGAACCAGGAACCTTTGTTTTGCCTGAAATCCGATGAAATGAGCTCTCTTAGATTTTGACATGGTGATGTGATTTGAGATTTTAGTGTTTTCATCTCGTAATTGAAACTGGTGGTGGTTGCTCTTTTGATTCTTGTAAAACATGGAGAAGAAAGATGAAGGTGAGAGCTGGAAAGAAATGGTGAGAAAGATGCTTCCTCCTGGAGCTCCTTTACCTGAGAATCCATCAGAGTTTGATTACTCCATAGCTTTAGAGTACACTGGTCCTACTCCGGTCCACGAGATCCCTAGAGTAGCACCTGTTGAGGTTAATTCTCGTGTGAACAATCCTATCCCATTACCGGTTTCTCGAATAGCGGGTGGAGTTACAAGCTCTTCAGGTCAGAGCCCGCGAGGTTCACCAGCTAGCTCTGAGTCTGTGGTCTCTGTGTTGCATAATAACCCTGAATCATCATCTGGCTCAGCTTCTGTATCACCTGTTTCTGGTAGGCAGAATGGGAATCAGATTAGGAGACCAGTTGTGAAGTTCAAACCTGTCGATGATCATGAAGGTAGCGACGCTGCAGAGGAGGAGAACAATGTGGAGGTAGAGACAGAGAGGGAGAGGAGGGTCCATGAGTGTACTGCAGGTACTAATAGGAGGAAGACGAAGAAGAAGAAGAAGATGAGAGAGTGTTATAGATGTGGGAAAGCAAAATGGGAAAATAAGGAAACTTGTATTGTGTGTGATGAGAAGTACTGTGGAAACTGTGTGCTTAGAGCAATGGGTTCGATGCCTGAAGGAAGAAAGTGTGTGAGTTGCATTGGTCAAGCTATTGATGAAGCGAAACGGTCTAAGTTAGGGAAGCATTCGAGGGTATTGTCGCGGTTGCTTAGTCCGTTGGAAGTTAAACAGATAATGAAGGCGGAAAAGGAGTGTACTGCTAATCAGCTGAGACCCGAGCAGCTGATCGTGAACTGTTATCCATTAAAGCCTGAGGAAATGGCTGAGTTGCTCAGTTGTCCTTTACCACCTCAGAAGTTGAAACCTGGTAGATATTGGTATGACAAAGAATCTGGTCTATGGGGAAAGGTAATATATATATAATATGATGGTTTTGGTACTTATTTTGAGTTGAAATCGCTTTGTTTAGTCTTTAATGGATTATGTTGTTGTGTACAGGAGGGAGAGAAACCCGATAGAGTCATAAGCTCGAACTTGAACTTCACGGGGAAGCTGTGTCCAGACGCGAGCAACGGGAACACGGAAGTTTATATTAACGGTAGGGAGATCACAAAGCTTGAACTAAGGATTTTGAAGGTAACTTTTGATATAGTCTTGCTTGAAGTGTCACATGTCTAGAAACAATCGAAGATAAACCTTGTGTCTGTGTGGCTTTTTCAGCTAGCAAATGTACAGTGTCCACGCGATACTCATTTTTGGGTATACGACGATGGCCGTTATGAGGAAGAAGGGCAGAATAATATCCGAGGAAACATTTGGGAGAAGGTAATATAATAACTCTTCATTAGATCCTTATAAAATTTTGTCTATTTTTGAAAGAAACATTCATTAAACTTTTTGGTTTGGCTTAATCAGGCATCTACGAGGTTTATGTGTGCACTGTTTTCTTTACCTGTTCCTCAAGGACAACCTCGTGGAACGGTGCAACCACCAAGCAATTATAATACTGTTCCTAATTATATAGAGCATAAGAAGATTCAGAAGCTTCTACTTCTTGGTATTGAAGGGTCAGGAACTAGCACTATCTTCAAACAGGTAACGTTTAATGGATGTGATGTGGAAAAATTTAAAGAGATAATCTGCGGATTCAATGGTTGCTTATCGAGATATTGTGTTGACTGAAACAGGCCAAGTTTTTGTATGGAAACAAGTTTTCAGTGGAAGAGCTTCAAGATATTAAGCTGATGGTACAGAGCAATATGTATAGATATCTCAGTATCCTTCTCGATGGAAGAGAACGATTTGAAGAGGAAGCTTTGTCGCATGCAAGAGGTTTAAATGGCGCTGAAGAGTCAGGAGGTAATGATTTTGCGTTAGGTAACTTTGTGATTTGATTTTTGTTGATGTGATTCTTGATTACCTGAAATGTTCTTGCAGGCGAGGAAGCAAACGACGATGGAACTGTCACTACACCACAATGCGTGTACACCTTAAACCCGAGGTTGAAGCATTTTTCGGATTGGCTTCTAGATATCATAGCAACTGGTGATCTTGATGCGTTTTTCCCAGCCGCAACACGTGAATATGCTCCGTTGGTTGAAGAAGTTTGGAAAGATCCAGCGATACAAGCAACATATAGAAGAAAAGATGAGCTTCATTTCCTTCCTGATGTCGCGGAATACTTCTTAAGCCGGGTATGGATGGTATTGGGGTTTATGTTCTGGGGTGTCTTATCATTTATATATTGATTCAAATGATAAATTGGGCTTCATTTGCAGGCTATGGAAGTATCGAGCAACGAGTATGAGCCTTCGGAGCGAGATATCGTATATGCAGAAGGTGTTACACAAGGAAATGGTTTAGCTTTCATGGAGTTTTCTCTCAGTGAACACAGTCCAATGTCTGAATCTTACCCAGAAAACCCCGACGTATCATCTCAGCAGCCAAAGTATTTATCGGTTAACCCTCTGTTTCCGCAATCTTGAACCGCAAACTTTAATACTTACTATCATCAATCCTTTCTGTTGCAGGTACCAGCTTATCCGCGTAAATGCAAAGGGGATGAACGATAGCTGCAAATGGGTAGAAATGTTTGAAGATGTACGGGCAGTCATCTTCTGCATCAGCTTAAGCGATTACGATCAGATCAGCATCGCACCCGAAAGCAGCGGAACAGTCCAGTTTCAGAACAAGATGATCCAAAGCAAAGAACTTTTCGAATCAATGGTTAAGCATCCGTGTTTCAAAGACACACCTTTTATCTTGATCCTAAACAAGTACGACCAGTTCGAGGAAAAGCTAAACCGCGCGCCCTTAACATCTTGTGACTGGTTCAGCGATTTCAGCCCCGTGAGGACGAACAACAACGTGCAGTCACTGGCTTTCCAAGCTTTCTTCTACGTCGCGATGAAGTTCAAGCTTCTTTACTCATCTATCACGGGTCAGAAACTGTTTGTGTGGCAAGCTCGGGCTAGGGACCGCGCGAATGTGGATGAAGGGTTTAAGTATGTGAGAGAGGTTTTGAAATGGGATGAAGAGAAGGAAGAGAGTTACTTAAATAATGGTGGAGAAGATTCATTTTATAGTACGGATATGAGTTCGTCGCCATATAGACCTGAGGAGTAAAATTTACATCTCCCTGAGGAAACTTTTTAATTAATGATTTGTTGTTATTTTTTAACTTCTAAGTAGAGAGAGTTATTTGGAAAGAAAAAAAATTAAATTACTTATAATCTTTGTGTTAAATTTGGTTATTGGTTGGTAGATTTTTTTTCTCTATTTGAATGCAATAAGCCAATAAGGTTTTGTATATATAAAATGCTAGAAAAACCAAATTTTCATGTTAAGTATTTTCTTAATTGTTTCTTTGAGATTGTTTAAACACACTAAAAGGTTATTAAAAGCTAGTTATTTGTCTAGAGAATAAAACATATCTAATCTTTTAAGATGATGGATATAGATAGATAAGATAATCAGTGAATTGTTTTGATCTTTTTGGACAAAGAATAAATATGATATTTTATGTTTTAAAATTAGCAAAGAGTAGAAGGAGTTTGGTGAACTGTACAAAAACTATCATGTGAGTCATGAGAGTAACTTCAATGCAAAGCAAAGGTTTTAAATTTCCATCTTATCTTCCTTTTCTTCTTTCTATTTATTGTCATCATTTCAACTCTCTGAGACTCATCTTTGCAATTTTTAGTTAAAAAGAAAAGAGTAGTAATGGGTTACTTAAAGCTCTCATCTTCTACAAAAACTCTTTTTCTTGTTCTCTTGATCCTTTACCTTGTTTTGGTTTCTGCAGATTCTACTAGAACTCAAGTTGATTATGCAATGGACCTTGCAGCCACCAAGGGAAGTCAAGCCGTCGGATTACATGGAAGAGCAAGGATTAACCACGGGAGCTACCGTGGGCCGCGGAAACATCTAGTGAATCCCACAGTGGTAGATGTTTACACAGTTCCTGAATCTTCAGTTTGAATTGAAGATTTTGATTATACAAGATCAGTTGTTGCAACCAATATAAGAAAGAATAAAAGTTTCTATGTATTTTCTTCATGTTGAAGTAAAAACCAAAGTGGATAAACAAAGTTTCTTTGAGTCTAAAAAGTACTTTTCTCTCTTACCATATAAGGCGGATTTAGTGTAATTTACTTGTGGAGAACTCAATGTATAATCCACATGTGCAAAAGTTAAAGTCTAAAAGGGTAAATCAATCCTAAAAAGAAACCATAGATCAAGAGATCAGTTAAAGTGTTTAAAGTTCTCTGCCTACCAATGAGCCAACATTGGCTCTTACCAATTTCTAAAACTGTGAAAAGAGTCAACAATGACAACTCTGGAAATAGTTGAATGAGAGTGAAAGAAAGAAGATTTCCATTGTAGAGCATAAGCTTATTGAACCTTTACCTATTTAATACTTATAACATACACTATGATTTGGTTCTGTTCTGTTACACACATAAGTAAAATCTTAAAGAACGAAAAGTAGAGTTTCAAGAGGGGTTTAAGGAACAAGCTTGTATCGGTGTGATAATATATTATAAGCTATTGGAGTATAAGGAACTTTGTTCATCAATTCTTAGATGTTACTGGCGGCATGGCATTGCATTCTTCTAATAGATTTAGCAAGTTGTGTTCAGGGGCACTGAGTGATGGCAAGATTGAACGATTTGGCTGAGGCGGGCGAGGTGGTTTTGGTGCGGATCCATCAGATTCAGAAGCAGCCTCATCTTTCAAAATCTGCAAATCACCTTTTCTCCTCATAGACGCAGATACTCTCTCCTTCCAGATTCTCCCATCCTGTTTTAGGAAAACCCCAAAACAGAGAAAACAATCACTAACAAATATTACAAAACCAAAACTTTAAGAGCTTTCTATAAACAAATCTATGTTGCCATGGAATGTTACATTTAGAATGGATGGTTCAGGCAATGGACACTGAATCGGTAGATCATTGTCCAAAGGCTCCACAGGATGTTCCACCGGTTTAAACTCTGTAGCTACTTCAATCCCATGAGTAGCAGATGTTGCAGTTGTGGTAGTTGCTGCAGTAACATCAGAACTTGGAGCCAACACTTCCTTATCATCCTGATCAAAGGAGAAAACTTTCAAGAACTCAGATTAATCAAACAAAAACCCAATCCATACAGTTCAAAAAAAGGGCAAAACTTTTAAGATATAATCATCAATCAGCAACACAACAACAACAAAAAACTCATCCTTTGGTCGAATCTGGACTTTAAACTCAAAAGATTATAAGCATATCATGAACAGTACTGTATAATCTAATCTGGGTATTTCAAATCCTAGCTAAAGGAGAGATTTTTAAACATGTTTGAATCTAAACTTCAATAAGAATCGAACCCAGAAGCTGTTAAAAGGAGAGCTTACGATTGCACTTTGTGTTCGTCGATGACTGCTTCTACCAACAGAGAATCTTGAAAATATACCAACCATGGTTTGATTGAATCTGAAATTAAAAAAAAAAAACCTCTTAGGAGTTGTAAAGATTAAATCTTCCTTGATCGGTGATTCTTGACTTAGTATGAGCCCAAGAAAGATAGAAAAAAGTGAAATTTAATCTTCAACCTCTAAAAAGGACAAGGTTGCTTTATATCTCTCCAGTCTCCAGAAGAGCTTGGTTGATAAAATGCTTTTTTATTTGTTTAAAGCTTTGCTTTTTGATTTGCTTTAGCTTAAGCAGATTCTACTTATGCCTTCACTCTCTGTTTCGTTTACTTTTTTTTTTTGTTTCACAGCTTTTCTTGGATTTGGACAATCTAATTATCATTATTCTATTGAATGTAGTTTAGTTTTTTTTTTTTTGACATTGAATGTAGTTTAGTTATGTCTAATTGAAGATTAAGAATCGTATAACTGTAATGAACTAGTGGGGGTTATTTAATTTAATATAGGGATGTTGAGTAAAGATAATTTTGTTATTTATGTCACTGTCCAAATTAAATAGATTGTAATAAAGAAAATTAATTGTTTTGAGAATTAAGGTGGAAAAAAAGAAAGATTTATAGTGGATATTAAACACCCAATATATCTATCATCTGTTTCGGACAAGCTAAGCTTAGCTGATATTATGAACATATGATATTAAACACCCAATATATATCATCTGTTTTGGACAAAGATTGTATCATATGTTCATCAAAGAAGATTGCGTATCTAAGGACTTCTTGTTCTTAATCTTAGAACATGTCCAATTGAAAGGAGGATTCACATATGGTCCTTTGAGTAACCCATCAGCCATTGATTTGTATGCAGCCTCTGTCATGTGAATGCCATCCCAAGACACATACTTCGAAGGATCAAGGCAAGATTCCACTCCAACACTCCCACAACATGTATTAAAGTTGAAGTTGTACGGTCCTCCAACACCGCAACAAGCGGATAAGGGCTTATTGACGAACCCTAGCAATATCATTGATTTGGAAATCGATTAATATCGAATAAGTAAATTGGTTGTGAAGATCTAGTGGAGGTATCGAGATGGTTAACCGTATTTGGATGGTTCTTGGTTAAGGCGCAACAAAGTATTGTAATAGTCAGCATATATGATGTTGACATGAGGGTTGAGCTCCCTGAGTCTATTGAGTTCTGCCTGAAGCTGCTCATCGTGGTATTCTCCAAACTTGTTCAGCCATTTCAGACATCCAAAAGAATCATATTCTTCCATGTTTGATGTTTCATATAATGTAAGATATGCTACTGAGCATCCTATAGGGAACTCTCCGGGCACCAGAAATGTTCTTCCACCCATACCAATCAACTCCTGGACTCAACAAACACATTCCAAAGGAAACAAACACATTATATATATGGATTCAGACAAACTAACCAATATGTTTTACTCGTTATTGTGAGTAGGAGAGAAACATGTTACCGTAATTGAAGAAGAAATAGTCTTAATCACCAACGGAACGAGCTCTTTGACCTCGTTAAGGGGTTTGCGCTCGAAGAATGGGAAATTATAATCATTCCCTCCAATCTCTCCCATGAGAATCAAAGCATTTCCAATCATATCTCTACAATCTAAAAAAAAAAAAATATATGTGAGTTTAAATACATTACAATTATTCCACTAAAGCTGATCTTGATCACTACCTGATGGCAAGCCACATAGATTTGGTAAACTCTCTTTGAAGATCTTAATCTGAACTCCTAAACTGATGTTATGAGGAGGATGGTATCCTCTCTTCTCGAGAAAAGAACTTTCCAATGTTGTTGCTGACCCTACTGCAAAATTAACTCCTTTTTGAAAGTTTCCATTTTTAGATCCGAAGTAAGGAAGCACATAAGGAATCCCCAAAAATTCAGCTGTAAAACAGAAGAACAAAAATTGTACTATCACTTGAGGTTAACTTGGGGTTCAAAAAAAAAAATAGAGAAAGATTTGTGTGAACATACTCCACAAAAATATTGAGCAATACTATCGAATACCATTAGACTAAAGGGATTAAACTAAAGGGAATGCATTTAATCAAATATATTTAAAATTTTGTGTAAAACTAACAAATCATATGTCACTCAATCATAGATTTTAATTTTCTTTTTAAAAAACCCAATATTATTTAATTAGTGATTTGAAATATTTACTTTAAAATCCACCGTCATTAAATACAATTTGAGGTTTTGAATTTTTAATTATTTCATAGGATTTTAGAGGAAATATTAGGATTTTTTTGATTTAAAATATCATCGTTTCATGTGGTTTTGTAAAGATTTTGTAACAAATCATGAAAATTTTGAATTATTTAAAATATTCACTTTAATACATCCCCTAAGGTTTTTTTTTTCAAAAAATGCCACTACGAAATGTTTAGTCCAAAACTACCACAAACCTAATTAAAATGATTTTTAAAAATTTATTATTTAGAAGTTTTGGGGCGTTTTGTTTAGTATTTTGGGGTTTGTACCTATGAAGTCAATGATAAGACGGCCATCAGAGCTACGACCGGTTGGTTGGTGGAAGAAGGTTTCTCCATACGGTGTAAAACCGTTCAAAGGAAGATTGTTAGGATCCGAGAGACTAAGCAAGTTCCCGGTGTCGGCAATCGAATCGCCAAAACTGATGATCGACTCAAAATTCCGGCATTGAGAATCCGAACTTACCATAGTGACAAAAAGAGTAGCTAAAAAGAGGCTAACCAGCTTCTTCTTCAACACATGAGAATCTAGCCACGCCATGTGATCAGAGGTCCGAAGTGACTTTGTGTGTTTTCTATCTTTTCTTATTTTCGAAATCTCATGTTTTGGAATCATTATAAACAAATTGGACCAATGAGCGTTTCTTGTTGCCTTATAAATAAGGGTGGGGCAAAGACAATTTACTTTTCTATGTCCTACAAAACTTTTGTATATTTGCATCGTTTAAAACGGGTACACGTTTGGCTTTTTAACAACTCACTCTAGAAAATATCTACATTTTGAGTCCTAAAAGGAGTGTAGTTTGTTTATCCCTAAGTACGTATTGTCTCATGTAACCTAATAGAGTTGTTCAGACAATTCATGAGTTATTTGGTAAATTCTTTACCAATTATTTGCATGCATGTTTGTGATCGATCGCACTACAAGAAGAGATATGTATAGTGTTGATTTAACATTTAACATTAAAAAAATTGGTTTCTTTAATTAAGATTTCATCATCGAACGAGAATAATAATATTGAGGAAAATCACAAAATCTTATAACATTTACACCCAAAAAGAGATTTAAAAAAAAAAAAATGTATCCCTTAAACAAAATCAAAACAAAAGGTATTCGACCTTGACATAGATTTTTGTTTATGCTTAAACTCATTTTACATTTATGCTAATTCCTTCTACAGTGGAAAAATTAGACATGCTTGGTGGTAAACCTAGAGTGAAAATATGCAATTTCTTGGAAATAATGGCTAATTGCGAGGCTGACCATTTCTTCTAGAAAAGTGATCAAAGGAACCATTTTATTGAGATAATATTTAATCCTTCTAATCCAACATCTCTCTTGAGATTTCACATATGGTTTAGCAAGTAATACTTGAACCACACTCTCTCAAATAACACCACTATATACAATACTATATATGCATGATACTAATATCATACCACATGACAAGCTATGGAGAACAATGCCCTATCGAAATTTATATATAGAATTTGTTAACCATTTCTTTCATCCTCAAGTGTTTGTGTACTTTTCTATTGCTTACAAAGTATATTTCATTTATTTGATTAAGAAAAAAATTATACACTAATCCGCATGACCGTGAACGTCTGTGTGGTAATCTAGTTGTACAATATGATACAAGATCCAATACAAGAGAACGTACATACGGTGTACCTTGAGTTATGGACTCAATAATGAGCGTTTCTCGTTGCCTTATAACTTGTCATCCATGGTCTCTGATGTTCCAACCTTCAATGGAACCAACTTCTCATAATGGAAAGAGAAAGTTGAGTTCACATTAAGAGTACTAGATTTGGACTTGGCACTTCGTGAAGAGGAGCCAATTCCACTTACTGACACTAGTAGTAAGGCAGAAAATATTTTTCATAAGGTTTGGGAGAGATCGAACAGACTGAGCATTATGTTCTTTAGGATGACAGTTGCTAGTGACATCAAATCTTCCCTTCCACCCTTATAAGTAAGGGTGGGGCAAGACAATTTACTTTTTTTTTATGTGGTTGTATATTTGTCTCGTTTAAAACGGGTACACACTTTTGGCTTTTTACAACTCTCTCTTGAAAAAAATCTATTTTAACTGTTAACGTGTAAACTCATAATTAACAGTTTGCCAATTCCGTCTATGCCAAACTTATAATTAACTAATAATTGTTAATGAGTAAACTCATATCTTTCATCCTCAAGTGGTTGTATATCTTTTCTTGCTTATAAAGCATATTTGATATATCATTCATTTGTAACTAAGAAAAACATTATAAATTAACCCACACACACCTGTGTCCTGTGAGCCTGTGGGTGGTTATTTAGAGCATCTCCCATCTTTGTCGATGTTTCGGACAAGCTTGTATCAGATGTTCATCAAAGAAGATTGTGTGTCTAAGGACTTCTTATTCTTAATCTTGGAGCTTAGGCATGACCAATTGAAAGGAGGAGTCACATATGGTCCCTTGAGTAATCCCTCTGCCATTAATTTGTATGCAGCCTCTGTCATGTGAATGCCATCCCAGGCCACATACTTTGAAGGATCAATACAAGATTCTTTTATTACCCTCCCACAACGTCTACTAAAGTCGAAGTTGTACTGTCCTCCTACGCCGCAACAAGCGGACAAGGGTTTGTTTATGAACCCTGACAATTTGATTGACTAGGAAACTCGATTAATACGTAATCAGTAAATTGGTTGTGAATATTCAGTGAATGTGTCAAAAAGGCTAACCGTATTTGGATGGTTCTTGGTTAAGGCGCAACAAAGTATTGTAATAGTCAGCATATATGATGTTGACATGAGGGTTGAGCTTCTCGAGTCTCTTGAGTTCTGCCTGAAGCTGCTCATTGTGGTATTTTCCAAACTTGTTCAGCCATTTCAGACATCCGAAAGTATCATATTCTTCCATATTTGATGTTTGATATAGTGTCAAATATGCTACCGAGCATCCTTTAGGGAACTCTCCGGGCACCAGAAATGTTCTTCCCCCCATACCAATCAACTCCTGGATTCAACACAGCCGCAAACACATTATAAAGAGTTTTATGACAATCTAATCTATTTGTTTTACTAGCTCGTTAATGTGACTAGGAAGCAGATCAAGAATCCTATTCAAATGGTTACCGTAATTGCAGAAGAAATAGTACTAATCACCAACGGAACAAGCTCTTTGACCTCTTCAACGGGTCTGAGTTGTAATAATGGGAAATTATAATCATTCCCTCCAATCTCTCCCATTAGAATCAAAGCATTTCCAATCATACCTCTACAATCTAGAAATAAATACAAGTGAGTTTAAACAATTACATATATATAGTTACTCCTCTAAAGCTTATCTTCACTACCTGATGGCAAGCCGCAAAGATTTGGTAAACTCTCCTTGAAGATCTTAATTTGAACTCCTAAACTGAAGTTGTGAGTAGGAGAGTATCCTCTCTTCGCTAAAAAAGAACTTTCCAATGCCGTTGCTGCGTCTACTGCAAAATTTACTCCTTTCTCAAAGTTTCTATTTTTGGATCCGAAGTAAGGAGGCACGTAAGGAAGGCCCAAAAATTCAGCTGTGAAGAAAAAATTGTAGCATCACATTATTGTGTTAACTTGCAAAAAAGAAAAAAAAAAAGAAAGAGATACTGTATGTTTCACATAAGAATTGAGTGAAAACATACAAAACTTAAAAGAACAATTAGTAACTCAACTCTTTTAATTCTTTCTTTGAGACGCTTCTCAAAATGTCAATTTACATGTAAAGAAAGATCAGAAGTGTACCTATAAAGTCAATGATGAGGCGGCCATTAGAGCAACGACCGGTTGGTTGGTGGAAGAAAGTTTCTCCGTACGGTGAAAATCCGTTCAAAGGAAGATTGTTAGGATCTGAGAGAGCAAGCCTGTTTCAGGTGTCGGCAATTGAATCGCCAAAACTGATGATCGACTCGAAATTACGACATTCCGGTTTCAAGCTTACCATAGTGATAAAAAGAGTAGAAAAGAAAAGGCCAACCAGCTTCATCAATACATGAGAATCTACCGATGCCATGGGAGAGATCCTACGTGACTTAGTGTCTTTCAATATTTTGTTGTTCGTTTTATGCATGTTTTTAAATTACATAGAACTAATTAGCTGGAACGGACCAATGAGTTATGAACTAAATGGCTGGGATGGACCCTAATTAGTTTGTTGCCTTATGGGTGGGGCATGACAATTTACTTTTTTATGTACTACAAAACTTTTGTAAAATTGTATCGTTTAAAACGAGTTACACTTTTTGGCTTTTAGCAACTCTCTCTACAAATATCTATTTTGAGTCATGAAACTATGAAAGAACTGTTCGTTTATCCAAGTACTTATTGTCTCATGTACCTAATCACAAAATTTGCAATTGAAGCCAATGAAAGTGCAGCAAGAATTGCTTCGAAATGGCTCTATTGCGAGGCTGGCCATTTCTTCTAGATGAGTGATTAAGGAACCATTTTATTGAGATAATCTTTGATATGATCCTTCTAATCCAACATCTCTCTATAGATATCACATGGTTTAGCAAGTAATACTTGAACCACACCCTCTCAAATAACTTAACACCACGATATACAATACAATGCATGAGTTTAATATTATACCAGATGACAAGCTATGGAGAACAATGCCCTTCAAAATTTATATATAGAATTTGTTAACCATTTCTTTCATCCTCAAGTGTTTGTGTACGTTTCTATTGCTTACAAAGTATATTTCATTTATTTGATTAAGAAAAAAATTATACACTAATCGACATGATCGTGAACGTCTGTGTGGTAATCTAGTTGTTGAATATGATACAAGATCCAATACAAGAGATCGTATAGTTATCTCTCATGTTTCTCAATGTTTCAGAGAAGCTTGTATCAGCTGTTCATCAAAGAAGATTGTGTGTCTAATGACTTCTTCTTAATTTTGAAGCCGAGGCATGACCAATTGAAAGGAGGGGTCGCATATGGTCCTATGAGTAATCCATCAGCCATTGATTTGTAAGCAGCCTCAGTCATATGCATGGCATCCCAAGCCACATATTTTGAAGGATCATTACAAGGTTCCACTCCTACAGTCCCACAACCTGTACTCAAGTTGAAGTTGTACGGTCCTCCTACACCGCAACAAGCGGGCAATGGTTTGTTTATGAATCCTGACAATATCAATGATTTGGAAACTCGTTTAGTACGGAATCAATAAACTGGTTGTGAAGATTCAGTGGAGGTATCAAGAAGGCTAACCATATTTGGTAGGTTCTTGGAATAAGCGCAACAAAACGTTGTAATAGTCGGCATATATGATGTTGACATGAGGGTTGAGCTTCCTGAGTCTCTTGAGTTCAACCATTTTAAACATCCTGTTAAAGGATCATATTCTTCCATGTTTGATGTTTGATATAATGTCAAATATGCTACTAAGCATCCGACAGGGAACTCTCCAGGCACCAGAAATGTTCTTCCACCCATACCAATCAACTCCTGGATTCAACACAGTCCCAACGGCACAAATACATTATAGATTCCTAACAATATAATCAATCTGTTTTACCTGTTATTGTGACTAGCAGATCAAACACGTTACCGTAATTGCAGAAGAAATAGTACTAATCACCAACGGAACTAGCTCTTTGATCTCTTCAATGGGTTTGCGTTGTAAGAATGGGAAATTATAATCATTCCCTCCAATCTCTCCCATGAGAATCAAAGCATTTCCAATCACATCTCTACAATCTAAAAACATATATAAGTGAGTTCAAAATACTTCAAAATAATTATTCCACTAAAGCTGATCTTGACTACCTGATGGCAAGCCACATAGATTTGGTAAACTCTCTTTAAAGATCTTAATCTGAACTCCTAAACTGATGTTGTGAGGAGGATGGTATCCTCTCTCCTTCAGATATGAACTTTCCAATGCCGTTGCTGAGGCTACCGCAAAATTTACTCCTTTCTCAAAGTTTCCATCGTTAGTTCCGAAGTAAGGAGGCACATAAGGAAGCCCCAAAAATTCAGCTGTATAAAGTTCACACTGTTGTTACCTTGCAGTTCAAGAAAAAAGAACAGAGACAGATTTTCACATAAGAATTCAGTGAACAAAACCCAAATAAAAAAGTCCTACCCCAAAATTGGAAACTAGAATAAGTTTTTACATAAGACAAAAAAAAAAAAACCAAAAAAACGAAGAAAGCAATTACAAACTTAACTCTTTTGACTCTTACAAGTTAATTTTTGTTTAGTCTCTTCTTATAGTTAACTTGGACTGAAAAGACAATTTACGTATAGAAAAAAAAAAAAAGAAAAGTACCGATGAAGTCAATGATGAGACGGCCGTCAGAGAAACGGCCGGTTGGGTGGTGAAAGAAAGTTTCTCCATACGGTGGAAGACCACTAGGAATACTCTTATGATCCGGGAGACCGAGCAAGTTTCCAGTGTCGGCAATCGAATCACCAAAACTTATTATCGATTCAAAATGTTGGCATTTCGATTCCGAGCTTACCATAGTGACAAAAAGAGTAGATAAAAAGAGGTTAACCAGAAACAGGCTCGGTCCGAAGTTGTTTTCTGTTTCGGCGACATCATCGGAGAGGTACGAAGTTGTCTTTCTTCTCTTTTTTTTCTTTTTTTTTTTTTATGATCTTTAAAAAACTAACAGAACTGAATTATTATATAGAACTATTTGGCTCGGATGGACCGTTGAGTTATGGTTAGGATGGACCAGTGAGCCTTTCTTGTTTCTTATCAATAAGGGTAGGGCAAGGCAATTTACCTTCTGTGGCCTACAAAACTTTGTAGTTTGTATCGTCGTTTAAATGGGGCACTTTGACTTTTAAACCACCATCTATAAAATATGTATTTGCATATTACATAGAAATCTTCAAATTAAGAACCAACGAGGAGTGTGACGGAGTATAGATATGTTGCAAATACGGGTCGAAGATACGATGAATATGCTCTCTTACAAGAAAATAAGGGGGTTGCGAGTGGCGACTACGAAAAGAGTTCTAAAATAGTTGCACGTCTATTATTTATGATATTTTGAGACTATCGTGAGTGGTCGCAAATTATATTGGTCGCCCAATAGTCACAAATTTTCGACTAGAATGTGAATCCAAAATATAGTCGTAAATAAGAGATTATGCTGAGACTTGCGGATCAACCTTAGATGAAACGTGGGGCAAGTGCCACATACACATTTTAGAAAACCTCCTTTGTAATACCAAACATGTTAGATGATAATTCTGTTTATACTACAATTTTTACATAAGAAAATTTTATGTGCCCTACCCAAAATTTAATTTTACATCCGCCATTAGAAAGTAGTATAGTATTTTACTCTTGCATAATATATTGACAAATTGTAAATTTTAAATCATTTTTTTAACTTACGAAATCGTCATCACACTCCTTGTCCAGAGTACGATTAACTAAGTCTTCCGATCCGCAACCTCCTCAAGGCACTCGTCCTTAACACTTAGTTTCAATAATGTAATTTGCATACAATGCACTCATAGTATTCTCTGCCAAATCTATCGAACTTCCTCTTTGTTATGTCTAAAGTTTAATCTTTATTTGGTTCAATGGTTCCTTACTTAATTGTAAGAAGAAGATTTTCTTATTCCTTTATTGCTCACTCTTTTTTTTTTTTTTTTTTTTTTGTGAAGCTTGTTCACTCTTTCTAATTCCTCTCTTGTTCACTCTAATTGGACTATTACTTTCTAATTCTTTTTTTTCTTTTTGTTTTTTTTTTTTTACTTTTATTCAATTTGCTTGCTTACCCAAACCATTGGTCAATTACTTCTTGATTTGGATTTGAATGATGACATCTATTTGGACAGTGTGGAACAAAAGAAAGGTGCAGTTCAGTTTTGGTGCGGTGAGGTTGAAAGAAAAGCATATTAAAAACATGTTGGACTTACTTTAATAATTCACCTTATTGTGCCCACGAATTTGATAATTACGTGAATTTACCATTTATGCCTTTATGTATTTTTGTGTTTTTAATACTTCAATTCATATCTTTTATAATACAATTTGTCTTTTAAATTAACTTTTAATAAATAAAAAATCTATAGCGTTCTAAATCACAATATTACATTTGATATTCAAGTACAATATAATACATGAATGAAGAAAAAGACAACAATTAGTGTGGTTCAATTATTTGAATGATAAAAATATTAAAAACGACACTAAATATACATTTTAAATAAATATTAACAAATAGCAATGTATAAATGATATTACTAAGTGAACTAAATAAATATTTTACGAACATAAATAAATCCTACTATATTAATTGATTAGTATACAAATTAAAATAACCTTATAAATTGTAAAAATTTACATTGAAATGCCATTAGAAAAAGTTTAATAATAGAAAAAAAAACACTGAAGGTAATAAAGATAATTAAACAAAGAATCAAACAAATTAAATATATAAAATTGCAAGATAATTTATAAAATATAAATAAAATCGTAACATAATCAAACAAAAGTGTTTTTTGTTTGGATATACGAACACATATACGAGTACATAAAAATTTAATTAAATAATATCAAAATAAATTATTATAAATAAATTATTTTATTATCTTGTTTAAAATTAAATTCGGGTTGTACTCTAACAAAACAAGAGCCTAGACCATTTAACGTAAACATTAAAAATACGGGTACAAAATTGCAATTATTGAACTATCAAACAATGATGCTTTAAAACCCTAAAAACCTAATTTGAACAAACGACTCTCGTTCGGCCGTTTCGACAACTCTCTCTCTCTTTCTCTCTACCGTAAACAAAACAACGAAATGGCTGGGCAAAAGCAAGAGCTTCCCGTCTCCGGCGAACCATTGGCCGGCGAGAGTCCGATCGTAAACAAGAAGAAGAAGAAGAAGAGCAAGAAGAACAAACAAACAGAGGAAAATCGTGAAGTCGAAGTCCCTCAAGAGGTCACGAATGGTGTAGAGGAGGAGTTGAGTAATAAAGAGAAGAAGAAGAAGCGTAAGAGAGAGGAGAAAGAGATTGAGAAGAATAAGAAGAAAGAAATCGCCGGAGATGTCCCGGAGAAGAAGGATTCGAGTGTTGTTGGGAATGGAGGTCGAGGAGAGAGTGAACAGCAGAAGGTTGTTGTGACTGGGAAAGGTGTGGAGGAAGCAAAGTACTCAGCTTTGAAGACTTTTGCTGAATCCAATTTGCCAGAGAATGTTTTGGATTGTTGTAAGACTTTCCAGAAACCATCTCCGATTCAGTCACATACGTGGCCCTTTTTGTTGGATGGTCGTGATCTTATCGGTATTGCAAAGACTGGGTCAGGTTAGTAATGTGTGTGTTAGTATGAAAGGTTTGAACTTTGGTTGGAAAGATTGGAACTTTGAGTTTTGTGTTAAATTTTTAGGTAAGACATTGGCGTTTGGGATACCTGCGATTATGCATATGTTAAATAAGAATAAGAAGAGTGGTAAAGGATCAAAGAATGTTAATCCCACTTGTCTTGTTCTCTCGCCAACACGGGAGTTAGCTGTTCAGGTATGTGTAGAGACTGGTTTGATCATTGTATAAGGTGAAGAGGGAATGTGTGTTTACTCTGTTTGTGTTTGTATTGGTGGATTTGGCAGATTTCTGATGTTTTGAGTGAAGCTGGAGAACCTTGTGGTCTGAAATCGATTTGTGTGTATGGTGGAAGCTCTAAAAGGCCTCAGATAAATGCAATTCGATCTGGAGTTGTAAGATTTCTTATTAGGTTCTTTAATCAGGACATTCTCTGTATATGTTTACGGATCAGCCGAGTAATGTTTTTCTTGAATTTATTTGTTAGGATATTGTCATTGGTACTCCTGGTCGTTTGAGAGACTTGATTGAGTCTAATGAGCTTCGTCTCTCAGATGTTTCCTTTGTGGTAAGCAGCTGGTCATCTTTTAATAATGCTATCTGACTTAGCCTCGTAGGATCATAGTCATTGCACTGTTTTTGTTGCTAATATAATGAAACAACCTGAATCAAATTTTCGAGTTAATAGATGGTAACAGAAGTTTCTAAATGTCAGGTATTGGATGAAGCAGATCGAATGCTTGATATGGGTTTCGAGGAGCCTGTCCGGTTTATATTAAGCAAGACAAATAAAGGCAAGTGGTTGTCACATTTCACTTAGCATTCTCAGGAGAAACCAAATTTGATTCCTGTGCCAAATTTTAATTGAAATTCTTATTCTTTCTTATCTGTCTTACAGTTCGTCAGATGGTTATGTTCAGTGCAACTTGGCCTTTGGATGTTCACAAATTGGCTCAGGAATTCATGGATCCAAACCCAGTCAAGGTATGTTTCTCCCCTCAATTTATCTGTCCTCACCTGCATATTGCTTAATTTTCCTGATGATAATTCAAATTTCGTTCAGGTAGTCATTGGTTCTGTAGACTTAGCTGCGAACCACGACGTTATGCAAATCATTGAGGTATGTTCTCTTGGTTCATCCTTGAAGGAAGTAGTGTTTTGTCCTTTATTTGATACTCTTAACAACAGTCTTTAGTTTGGTTACAAATGCAGGTCTTGGACGAACATGCCCGTGATCAACGTCTCCTTGCTCTACTAGAAAAATACCATAAATCTCAAAAGTAAATCTGCTACTCAATTATGCAACCCCTTCCCAAATCTTTCCTTTTTCACCATATTAATACCAAACGTTTTGTTATTCACAGGAATAGGGTTTTGGTGTTTGCATTATACAAGGTGGAAGCTGAACGTCTCGAACGTTTTCTTCAGCAAAGGTTTGATCTTTTAGCCCAAATCACCTCAACAAAAGAGAAAAAGATATTTGATTGCTCTTGAACTGCAATGAGTCTAATACTTATACAACTATTTAGAGGTTGGAAAGCGGTATCTATACACGGAAACAAAGCACAGAGCGAACGTACCAGGTCTTTATCAGTGTTCAAAGACGGATCCTGCCCGATGCTGGTATGTACTCTTATTATTCCGCCAATCCATGGCTACTAGGAAAGAACCTTCGTTGGTTTCTGTAACAGAGCATTGACTCTGTGTTATAAATTGCAGGTGGCTACTGATGTTGCAGCAAGAGGGCTCGATATCCCCGATGTGGAAGTTGTGATAAACTACAGTTTCCCTTTAACAACAGAGGATTATGTACACAGAATCGGGAGGACAGGAAGAGCGGGTAAAAAGGGCGTTGCACACACATTCTTCACGCATTTGAACAAGGTAATTCTGAAAACACACACTCTTATAAGATTCTTTGAGCATTCAACTTTTGACAGAGTTGTTGAGAATGGAGATCATTCAAGCTATGATTTATCTCTTTGTTACAGGGTCTTGCTGGAGAACTTGTGAATGTTCTCAAGGAAGCAGGACAAGTCGTGCCAGCTGATCTTTTGAAGTTTGGCACCCATGTAAAGAAAAAGGTTTGGTTTCTTCCATCACATTCTTGATTCTCCACAGAAAATGCTTCTTCCTCATCATCATCATCATCTAATAGTGATTGATGTGTATTTTGTCTGATTAAAAAATTGCAGGAATCAAAATTGTATGGAGCTCATTTCAGAGAAATAGCAGCTGATGCTCCAAAAGCCAAGAAGATCACATTTGATAATTCTGATGACGAAGATTAGTTGATCTTATTTTAGGTTTCTTATGATTATTAAAACCTACCTATGAATTTCGTTTATGTGTCGGTTTGACCCGTATAACATATAAATTTTGTTTCAGCAATTTCATTATATTTGTATGCTTTTGTTATGTTTATTAGTTACTATATTCTTTTCCTTTGACAAAAAGAAAAGTTATATACTTCTCCTAGAAACATCTAAGTGATGACAATCACTTTAAAGTATTCTTGATTATAAACTACATCACATAACACAAGTTCCTTTACTATCTCATGGAAGTGTCAATTCCTAATTTTCCAAATCTAGTAACGAACTTCAAATTCTACTCTCAGCCAAGTTGCTTAAAAGCTGATAGGCTCATCATGCGTTCTTGCGATGATATTGGTCGGGATTGTAATATGTTGTAGGGGGGAATATGTAGGTTGATTAGTAAAACCCGATTGTATTTTCTTGGGTGATCCGTGGACGAGACATGATGCATTATTGTACACGTTAAGTTTTCTTATGTTTTGTTTTGGAAACTGAAGTGTTTTTTTTGTTTGGGAAACTTTTTGGATTGATGTCTAGTCTACGTGTAAAAAGGTTTGATGTCTTGTCTACGTTTTGGATTAAGTTTTTGCAATAGTTTAAAAATGTTTTGTTTAGATGCCTAATCTTTCCAGAAAAGAGTTTTATGCATGTTCTGGTTCACTCTTTATCATCATTGTCTTCAAAGTTTGAGGGAATGTATTGTCTCAATATGAATGAATAACAAAAAGATATATTGCAGAGACATCTTCTCTAGGATCAGTAGAACACCACCATCTTCCCGAGTGATATATTTACAACTTTTTTCTTTGCACGCATATATAACTTTCTATATCTAATAGATTTGATGTCTTCAGATTTTTCTATGAAATTGATTTTTGTAGATTAAATAACGGGTTTAGTGCAAAAAAACCATTTAAGTAATATTTTATTGCAAGAAAATCCTCCACATCAAAAAAATGCAGGTCAATACTATAATCTCAAAAGTCATCCGCAATATAACCTTTCTCTGTATTGATGACGTGGCAGTTTAAATACTTTGTTGTTTTGAAGACAAAAAAATGACAACACATTGATTTTTTTAATAAAAAGTTTTTACAAAATTGTTTGTTTTCTTTGTTTGCATCTCTGCAACAATAAAAAAAAATATGAAAAACATATATATCAAAATGGAATCCCTTAATCCAGTTTTATATATGAAAAAATTGTAAATATGAAAAAAACTGAGAAAACTGAGAAAATATGAAAAACAAAACTGAGAAAAATATGAAAAAAACTGAGAAAAATTCGGATTTATATATATATAAAATTGGATTAAGGGATTCGATTTTGATATATATGTTTTTCATATTTTCTTTATTGTTGCAGAGATCCAAACAAAGAAGACAAACAATTTTGTAAAAACTTTTTATTAAAAAAAATCAATATGTTGTCATTTTTTTGTCTTCAAAACAGCAAGGTGTTTAAACTGCCACGTCATCAATACAGAGAAGGGTTATATTGCGGGGTACTTTTGAGATTATAGTATTGACCTGCATTTATTTGATGTGGAGGGTTTTCTTGCAAAAAAAAATTACTTAAATAGTTTTTTTGCACAAAACCCATTAAATAACTCAAATTATGTTTTCATTTTATGCTTTTCTCAAAAGATATGTCATCTAATAGTATATATTTTTACTTTCTACCAAAAGAAATTATAAATTTAAGTCATAAATAAAAAAATTTACTTTTTTTTTAATATGTGTGAAATGTCAAAACATCAATCTACTAGGAATATGGGGAGTAGTATGTGGTTTAAAAATATAAAAAGATCTTTGGACACTCTTTCTAATTAATCCAACGGATGAAATCATCATGCATGGGACAACTAAACAAGGAGGTAGTATTATCTAAGACTCAATTATGTCCAACGGCTAACATTTAAGTTATTCATTATAATAGAATGTATCGTTAACATTATACTTATACTATAGTGACATCATAGATTTTATAATCTAACTAAGCACATCAAAATGTTCAATGCACCTATATATTCATCATCTCATCTGAGTACATATATAAACAAACTGAAAAATCCTAAAGAAGAGTAGCTAATTAATAATATTTCGGCGAAACGTTACTCTTATTTTGGGGTCAAGCTTGGTTAATGATATTTCCTCATGTGTGGAACGATCCAAACGCCACTTCCCTAAAAGCAAATAATGGATCAAGAGAAACTAATGGAAGAGTTAATTAGTTTGCCAATGTAACCGCAAAATTTGGGATCGTCTTGACCTGATTATTTCCAAACGAGACGGCGAAGCAGTGGCAAACCTAAGATAACTTACAAATTTATTTATTTGTTAATTATAATTATTAAGATGACCCAACTTACAAATTATGTTTATCAAGAACGACCCAACTTACAAATAACATTCTATAAAGAGAGATCTAACTTACAAATAATATAATATATACTATCATATCTATAAAGACCCAACTCACAAATCATTCATATAAGAATGACTCACAAATTATTTAAAAAGATGACTTCAAATTTTTCTAGTAGTCTGTAAACAAAAATGGATTATTTTATCAATAAAAAAAATTGGACAGTCTTTGAGAGATAAGTAAGTATATAAAAATAATTTGACTACGACTTTGCATAAACGTACTATAAATATTATAGATATAAGTTAGGTCATCCACAATAATTTTTTCTTAATATTTACAGATAATAAGATTATTTTTAGTTATTCTGAATAAAAACAATTTGTATATCAAGTCATTCTTAATAAAAATAATTTTTGAGATGAGTCTTTATATGTGAAATATTATTTGTAAGTTGGATTATTTAATAAACATAATTTGTAACTTGAGTCATTTTTAGTTTATAAATTATATTATTCATAAGTTTGATAAACTGCCCGATCACGTATCATCTGTTCGAAGTTTGCGGAACTGGGTTTGTTTCAGCACGACTGAATAACCAAAACATATATAATTGAACGTCTTTTAAGAAATTGTTTAAAACTTTGTTAGCGAAACAAATTTTCTTATTTTCTTTCCTAGCTAGTGATATATACCTTACAATACAAACACAAGAACACAAATCTTTTTTTTTTCTTTTCTTTGTTCTGTTTTAGAGAACACAAATCTTCCAATAGGCAAACAAAATAAATCTTTATTCATTGTTTTATTTTCAATTTACAATAACACACTTGGAAGTACAAAACAGAAAAGGAAACATGCATGGGTTTTGCCCTGAGAGATAGGAAAATATGTATACAATACAGTAGTTCGTTCATGAATCAGTCTTGCTAGTAATTTGGGCTGAACATAAAGCCACTGTATACATTATTACAACGATGGGTACAAAGTATTTTTAGTAGTTTAAAAAAAAAAGAATTATTGTAATAAGAATGATCCATGGGCAGGGTTGGTTTTATATGTTGTCGACGCCAAGCCATTTTTTTTGTTGTTTCATAATTCTCTCTTAAAGAGAGTAGACTTTTTAATGGCCTGTGAGTCTATGATTGGTGATATAACTAAATAAGTTAATACAACTTTAAATCCTCAAACAAACAAAAAAAAACTCAGTATGTCTTTTTCATATTTTCGTCTCTCTGGGATTGATTATGATGCGTTGAGTATATATAATAGTTTTTGGAAATTGGACAGTATATGAGATATATATAAAATGAGTATAAATGTAACAAAAATATATTCAGTCATTCTGTTTAAAAATAATTTGTGAGCTGGGTCGTTCTGATGAATAAACTAAGTTGAAGAAACATCTTCTTATTACCACCATCGTCCCGAGTAACATATTTACAAAACAATTTGTTGCATTTATCATAATAATTAAGGGCATGAACTATGCAAAATGTCCAATGATTTTCTACAAAGTTGTAATTTCAAATGTTTTTCACTCAGTTTTTTAATTAATCTCTCTTGTCAAAATTGTTTAAAACTTTGTTAGCCAAAAAAACTTTCTTATTAACACAAAAACAAGAACAAACATTCCAATACACGCAAACAAAATAAGTGTTTTATTTTCAGTTTTACAATGGAGTCACACTTGCAAGCAAAAAACAAAACAAAAAAAAAAAAGAGAAAAAGTGGGTTTTGCCCTAAGAGATAGGAACATAAAAGCCACTGTCTTATTTGCAAAAGAAAACACAAACAAAAGGGAAAAGAAGACTTAGTCATATATGACTTAAATCAGTCTTGCTGGTACTTTGGCCTTTCATCTCCGCTCATGCTTCTTCTTCATCTTTAGGTGGAGGTGGCTCAAACCCTTCAAGTGTAAGACCTCCTTTTTCTTTCAATGTTGCAGTTACACAAGTAAAATTTTTTATATCTCCATTAGACTGATGTACCCCTAAAACCTTACCATTAGCATGTATCTCGATTGAATTTACATACATCTTTATATCAATGAGAATTGAATCCGTAAATACAACAATTTCAGAATCTTCAACACCAGACTTCTTGCCAAGATGATCATTAAGATACATTTTGGTGAAATCGTACTTCAGCAGATACTCTTTAGCATCTTCTGGATCCTCTATAAGAATCCTTGAATATATATCAGATTCAGTAGTGATATAATCATTTATATCTTTGGTTTCTCCAAAAGGAACATCCCACCCATCACCACCACGCGTCGTGTATATGTGTGCAAGCTTCTTAGAATCATTATAAGCCTGTTTTATATACGGAGGCTCTTGTGCAGACTTAGAGACACTATGAGCCTGTTCATGAGATCCAGGATCCATATTATACGAGTATGAAAGAAATATTTTCAAATATATATTTTTTGATGTGAGAAGTAATGAAGGAAGCCTTCTTCTTATATAGAACTCTCATTGTGATCTCAACGGCTCAGATCTTTGAACACTCTTTCTAATCCAACGGATGCAAATCTTGGGACAACTAAACGGCTAAGTCTAACAATTTAGTTATTCATTACAATAGAACATTTAAATTATTATTTTTTGTTAATTATATTTGATAACAATGACCCAACTTACAAGTTATGTTTAATAAGAACGAACTTACAAATTATATTTCTTTACAGAATGATCTAACTTAAAGTACAAATATTGAATATAGAATTAAACACTAAACCTCACAAATTATTCTTCTAAAAAGAAAGACCCGACTTAAAAATTATTACAAAGACAACTACGAATATTGTTTTATAGTAGCCGTCTTAACAAAATGCAAATATACAGTAAAATTATGTTGATTTAATATTATATCTACTTTTAATATAAGTATGTGAACCAAAAAAATATATTCTTATAAGAATGCCTTAATAATATGTAACATGTTTTCTGAAAAATAGACAGTATTTGAGAAATAAAATTGAGTATAACCCTATCCGGCCGGAATTTATTGATGATATACAGTAAAATAGTTGTCGCCGGTCACCAAAAAGAAACAAAAAAACAGTGTAATGTACTGTAGCCGATGGTGTTGTTGGCTTATATATATGAATACGAGTTCGCATAAATGTCCGTATACATATTTATAAGTTGGGTTATTTGTAATAATAAAAATTTTATTGAAAAATAATAAAAATAATTTGTAGTCGTCTTATTGAAAAATACTTTGTAACTTAGATCATTCTAAAAAAATTTGTTCAAGGGCCGCGTGCATTAGACAAGCTTGTCAAGAGGAACATGCACGAGGGTGAAGATGGTTTTTTTTTTTTCTTGCCCAAAGATGGTTTAGAAAAAACTGCTTGTACTCGTGTGTTTCAATGACTATTACGAGCTAGTAGGATTGATCTTATCTATTTACGAAACGTGCAAAGGAAAAATTAGCATAAACAAAAAAATTTAACCACTAAAAAAATATTAACTTTTCGCAGCGTCCAAATAACGCTATATAATTATAATATAACGTTTCTCAGAACGGTATATTATTGTCTGTTATAATAAGTCGAACGTAACGGTTTCTGGAATTGCTCTAAAAATAGAGATGAGGACAATAAATTTAAAAATCCTATCATTATCTCTTTATTTCAAATTTTTCAAAAATTATACTATAAATATTATAAAGAATCTACAATGAATCTCATTGTGGATGATCTTAGTTGCATTACATATATTTGGCTCTTGTTAAGAATTAAAGTGCAGCCTCTAAAATTTCTGATTTTTTTTTGGTTCTATATGTATATTAATAGATGTAACCAAATAAGTTTTGAAAAAATAAATCTATTAACAAAGAAAAGTCTTAATATTTTAGTCTACCGGCAATTCGATTATTATTATATGTGTTGAATATATATAATATGCTTACAAAAATTGGACAGTCTTTGTGAGATAAATAAGTATGAAAAATATACAGTAATTTGAATACGACTTGGCATAAACGTACATAAAACTATATATTTAAATAATTTTGGTCATTCTTAATAATAATTTCTTTTCGCTGATAAATAATAACAATAAATTTTAGTCATTCTGAAAAAGAATAATATATGTTGGGTCATTTTTAATAAAAGTAATTTGTGAGCTGTGTCTTTCTATATGAAATATTATGTGTAAACCTGGATTATTCTTTAAAACAAAGAATCTGTAAGTTGAGTCATATTTAATAATAATAACAATATTATCCATAAGTTGGATCCATTATCTAATATTCTTGGCAAACCATAAGAAGTACTAAACTAAAATTTTAATAAATGAATGTAAATGACCTGTGATTGATGTAACAAATAAATTAATAAAAGTTTAAAACCTTTTACAAAAAAAAGTCAATAATTTTTTTAATAATTTTGTGTCCCTGCCATTGATTATTAGGTGTTGAGCATATATGTTTTTAAAAAATTGAACAGTATTTGGGTGATAAAATGATTATGTGAAAATAATTTTAATACAAATTTTCATAAACGTACATATAAATATTAACAAATTGGATCATTCTCAATAATAGTATACCATTGAGCGAGTGCTAAAATTAGTTTGCTGTCATTCTGATTAATTAATTAAAATTAGTATGTAAGTTGGGTCATTTATTAATTATAATAATATGTGAGCTGTGTCTGTCTATCGTGATATTATCCCTAAGTTTTCATTGTTCCAAGATATCATCCGTTGGATTAGAAAGAGTGTCAAAAAATCTGAGCCGTTAAGATCAAAATGAAGAAATCTATTTAAGAAGAAGGGTTCCTTTGTTATTATGTCTCACAACAACAAAATATTTCTTCTACTAAGCAAAAAAACAAAAACAAATATTTTCTATATAGTAAATATGGCTCCATTGCTACAAAAGGTTATTAATAATACAGGTGAGACATGGAGCTTATACATTAACGGTAAGGAAATTGTTCTTGATGTCGGGGTTGGGTATGTGTCTGTTAATGAACATATCGACACTGATATCTATACTAAATTTGAAACAAGTTCTGGAGATGTTGATGGATATATGCTCAAGTACGACGATTTCAATATATATCTTAATGATGCTCTTGGTAAGTCTAATGAAATTGTAGATGAACCATTGCGTACATGGAGGAGTGAAGAGTATGTCAGTATAGACATAAATCAAGATGAAATGAAGATATGGTGTACTTCTTGTCATTTAGGGATCTACAGCCCAGATGGGTTTCCAAAATATTATAAGTCTGTTATTGCAAAACACAACGAAGATGGAAATGGAGGTATTATAGTCACAGGAGTTGAGGCTGATGCTGGAGAGCCTATGGATCATGTTGAAATGAAAGAAGATGTAGACGAAGGAGGATCATCCAAAGACTAAAAAGTCTCACTTTTCACCTCTCTTGTTTTTCTGTTGTTTTTTGCAAATAATAAGTGGATGTATGTTCTTTATCTTTAAGGACTAATCCACATTTACTTCTTTTGTTTTGCTTTGTGCTTCCAAATTTGTAGGAGGTGAGATTCCATAATAAATATAAATCGAAAATCAAAAATAAAACATGTGAATTTTAACTAAATGTCTTTTTTACCGTATCCATTTTCAAAAATACTTTCATATGTCGTATGTTTTCCAACTATAACATTTTTCATAAAAAGAAAAATTATGGCAGCTTACGGTCTTTGGACCTTAGATTATATAATCAAAAACACAAATTATTCCTCTTTAATAGCAGGTTGTTAACCGATTTTCAAATTTGGTCGCTGCATCAGTGTGGTTCGAGTAAACCAATAAGAACACAGAGAATAAATTTTCCAATACGCAAACAAAATTAAGCTTTATTTTCAATGTTTTATTTTCTATTTACATGAATGGAGTCTCAACTCGTACACACTTGGAAACGTGGGTTTTGCTCTCAAAGACAAGAACATAAAGCCACTGTATTATTTGCAAAAGAGAAAACATAAATAAAAGGGAAAAGAAGACTGACTTAATCAGTCTTGCTGGTACTTTAGGTTGCGCCATCGTCATCTACGAGTTGGCCTATCATCTTGGCTGATGCTTCTTCATCTTGGCCTGCGTCGTCTTCATCTTCGCCTCGAGGCTTAGATCCTTCAAGTGTAAGACCTCCACCTCCTTCTCTTCCTTTTCTTGTTGCCGTAATAGAAGTATAATATATAATATCTCCATTAGGTTGAGTTATACCTAAATCATCATTCTTACCATGTATCTTGATCGAATCGACATATATATGTATATAAATATTTGTTTTATCGTACCGTGTACGAATTTCAGAATCTGCTACATTGAGACTCTTGCCAAGAGTATCATTAAGATAAAGAACCTGAGCCGGATTGGTGTACCTTAGACGATATCCTTTAAAATCTTCTGGATCCATCAGATTAATCTCGGAATATACATGATCAGATTCAGAAGTGATGTAATCATTGATATCCTTAGTTTCTGAATTAGGAATAGAATACCCCATATCACCATGCTTCATACTTGTGTATACGTGTACAAGCTTCGTAGAATCATTATGAGCTTGTTTTATAAAAGGAGGCATAATGAATATTTTTGGTGTGAGAAATATATAATGAAGGAAACCTTCTTTAAATAGATTTCTCATTGTGATCTCAACGGGTTAGATCTTTGAACACTCTTTCTAATCCAACGGATGAAATAGCTTGAAACGACTGCAGGTACGAGGAGGTAGTATTATCTAAGACACAATTATGTCCAACGTAACGGCTACCACATTTAAGCGTCTACTATATATATATATAATAGAATGATTACATTATACAATTGACCAAAAAAGAAAAAGAAATGTATGTTTCTTCTTTGTATGTACTTAAAATGAAATAATGAAGAGATGCATTGAAAATTTAGGTTATAAAGAAGAACAATATCGTTATTATACAATCAAACACTTCTAACGATTACAAATGCCTCCGAACAGACTGTCCAATGAATACCTTATCAAGTATTCTATCCTGTCCGACCTGAGTCTTGTACGGATTTGCTACTATATATGAGTCACACATATGAGTCGGGCGTAATAGGGGAGAGTGTGTTGCTTCATTCTGATAAGCTGGTAAGGGTGTGAGCCCAATTACACTAACATTTCCTCCACTCTCTAGTCCGATGCACTGTAATAAGTGTATCTTCGAAGAAATCTCATCTGATCCGGTCATAGGTTTTCTCTAGATCCGGTCATATCTTCCCAAAAAAAAAAATTATGTCTTGAGTATACATATAATATATTTTTGCAAATTGGACCAGCTTCTTTGATAAAATAAACGAGTATATGAAATTTTTTTGAATACGACTATGCATAAATGTATCTATATAAGTTGGGTCTTTCTTAATAATAGTTCTTTGCATTGACGATTTATAAACAAATAATTTTTTGTCATTCTAATTAAAAATAATTTGTAAGTTGGATCTTTCTAAATTAAATAAAATAATTTGTGAGCTGGGTCTTTCTATATGAAATATTATTTGTAAGTTGAAATATTATTAATAAACATAATTGTTATTCAAACCCAACTTACAAATTATATTTATTTATTATTTATTATTGTTAATTATATTTATTAAGAATGACCCAACTCACAAAATATTTTTATTGAGAACATTTAAGAAAAATATTCTATATAGACAGACCCAACTCACAAATTATTCTTATAAGAATGACCTGAATAGTATATAACAGGTTTTATAAAATAGATAAGTCTTTGAGAAATAAAAGGAGTATAACCCTGTCCCTGTATGGCCGGAATTTATCGTTGGCGACAGAAAATGAATAGTTGTTGGAAAATATACAGTACGTAAAACCCAACGACCAAAATGCAAAAATGCATTGAACATTTATTACATCATCACATGCAGGGGCGGATCTACATGGTGGAGAGGTGTGGCACGTGCCCCACACTGGTCCTTAAATATTATGTACTTCATTATAGTACAGTGAAGTTCTCCTAACTCATTTTGGTTAAGGAGTGTCTCATACAACATTAAGTTGACATGCTCGAAACTCATTGTTTAGTTTTTTGGTTACTTTTTTAATAGATACTTTTTTTCTTCTCTATAGCCCATTTTTCACGTTCACTTATTAGTTCCTACTAATACATATTGTAAAATTTGTAAATAAGTAAATATATTATCAGTTTTTCCTAGTACATCTAATATATTGTTTAAATTTGTATTATAATACTAGAATAGATACGATTTTCATTTTAAATATACTTAAAACCATCTTTTTGTTTTTTTTTTGTCAAACCATATTATTGTTTTGAATATATAAAATTTAAAGTTTGGAACTTATATTTATTTTAAAATTTTATTATGTAAATTTAATATTATTATTAAAAAAATGTTTAGTGCCCCATACAATTTTTTTTCCTGGATCCGCCCTGATCACATGTTGTAAGCATTGTTATAATGATACTTAATCTTACATGTTGGATGCAATTGCGTCTTGGAAAATATTACCTCGTGGTTCCATTGTTCCAACTTCCAACATATCATCCGTTGGATTAATTAGAAAGAGTGTCAAAAGATCTGAGCCGTTAAGATCAAAATGAGAAATCTATATAAGAAGAAGGTTTCCTCTGTTTTTCCTCATACAACAACAAAACATTTCTTCTATTAACCAAAAAAAAAAAAAAATCTTCTATATAGTATATAAAGGTTATTAATAATACAGGTGAGACATGGTGCTTACACATTAATGGTAAGACAATTGTTCTTAATGTTGGGTTTGGGTATGAGTCTATCAATGAACATATTGACGCTGATATCTATACTAAATTCAAAAAGTATACCGGAAATGTTGATGGATATATGCTCAAGTACAACGATTACAATATATATCTTAATGATGCTCTTGGCAAGATTAATAAGATTGCAGATACGGCAATTCATACATGGAAGAGTGAAGAGTTTATCAGTATAGACATATCTCGAGACAATATGAAGATATGGTGTACTTCTGACCATTTAGGGATCTATCAACCAGGTGGGTCTGAATTATACTATAAGTCTATTCTTGCAAAACACAACGAAGATGGATATGGAGGTATTACAGTCTCAGGCTTTGAGACTGTTTCTGGAGAGCCTATGGCTCATGTTCAACAGGAAGATGAAGATGAAGGAGGACCATCCAAAGACTAAGAAAAAGTCGTACTTTTTTAATAATGTTTTTGCAAATAATGGCTTTGAGACTGTTTCTGGAGAGCCTATGGCTCATGTTCCCCCTTTTTTTTAATAATGTTTTTGCAAATAATAAAGTGGATTTATGTTCTTATCTTTAAGGACAAATCCACATTTACTTCTTTTGTTTTGCTTTGTGCTTCCAAGTTTGTAGGAGTTGAGACTCCATTTATAAATATAAAATCAAAAATAAAACTTATGAATAAAGGCAGGTTATGTTTGCTTATATTGAAAATAATTGTTCTTTTGTGTTCTTATTACTAGCTACTAAAGTATATAATAAGAATTGAGTTTTGCTAGCAAAGTTTTTTTTTTTTTTTTTGAGAAAAGAGAGAAGAAAATTGAATTGAAGAAATAAAATAAAATTTTATAATGAATGTTATATCATTAATTAGAATGTTATATCATTCTTACAAGAATGTTCAATGAAGCAATGCTCATGTGCCCACCAAGTTCCCAGCATCAATATCATGATTATCCACGATAACTTGACATCTGCGAGAAGCTGCTTCCACAGATAATATCATGAGCTTTGTCGGCCATAGTAGAATCTGTGGAACTCAGAGTAAGTAGTACTACTGAATTCTCAAGAAAGTAATTCACTAGTTCCTCTCTCGTGATCAGTTTGTTAATCTTAACATATTCAAGAGTAAGGCACGCTCGTAAGGGCGATTTGCTCTGGTTCCGTATCCTGCGAAAAAGATACTAACAATCTGAGTTTACAATGTATTTCAACAATGTTGTTAAGCCAGATGACATGATATTCAAACAGATTGTTACCAAGATTAGCCTCTTTCCATATTTGCTCGGCTCTCAAAAAAGGTAGACAACACAATTGTAACGACTAGTTGGAGAATAAGTTAGACAAGTTATGAAACTTTGGAATTTGTCCCGGTATGAAGTAATGATAAAGGACCTGCAAAGTAGAAAGAACAAGTATACATGTGAGAGAATGTTTTCTATATGCATCAAAGACTTGTATACAGGACATACTTTTGTAACAACCCATCCCGGTGGGAACCCCTACTACATGGCACACCCGTCATATGGCAGCTACAAGCGCTGCAGCGCATCGACCCTAACCTCTCTTCTGTGGGCCCAAACTGCACAGTCCACTTGCTCGCAGCCTCCTGGCCCACCAGGTAGGTTATTGGTACGCCTGGCGTTCTTCGAACCCAGGTCCCCACCCTTTAACAACCTTCCCACCGTGGAAGTTGTCACCAATTGCGACTTTTAATTGTAACAACCCATCCTGGTGGGAATCTCTACCACATGGCACACCCTGCCATATGGCAGCTACAAGCGCTGCAGCGCATCGACCCTAACTTCTCTCCTGTGGGCCCAAACTGCACAGCCCACTTGCTCGCAGCCTCCTGGCCCACCAGGTAGGTTATTAGTGCGTCTGGCGTTCCTCGAACCTAGGTCCCCACCTTTTAACAACCTTCCCACCGTGGAAGTTGTCACCAATTGATCTGCAGTTCAAAGATAGTAATAAGAACACAAAAGAACAATTGATCTGAAGTTGTCACCAATTGATCACCAATTTAACAGCCTTCTGATCTATGAAACACAATTTATAATTTTCAAAATAACTTAAACTTCAAAGATAGAAACAAACATTTGAAAGAAATATTCTTCATTATGTAAAATATATCATCCAGCGTGGAAGAAAAAGAAAATAGTTAAATAGTGGTGAGTGAGGTAACAAAGAGTCAAAGTGAAAGAAAAAATACATCATTTAATAAGAAATTAATACTATTTAATTTTTGGGGGCAGCATTCGTCAAAGCTCATGTAACGACTGAGATATGTTATTGGCGGGCAGGGACTATAACAAAGTAAGTTACAAACGTTAAAGAGTTGGTTTACAAAAAAAAAACAAAAAAAAAGAAAACCTTAAAGAGTTAAATAGCAAATTAAATGACATATTTTTACGTATTTTTACGTTGTTGACCAAAAAAAAAATGACATATTTTTACGTTTATACCAACTTTTTACAAAAAAAAATTGCCTCATTTGAATTTGATTAAAAAAAAATCATTTAATGTTATACTCTTACTAATTAGTTTTCCTAATTAATTATTGAGGATTTTTATATTAAAAAGCGTATTTTTCATCCTACAAGAACAAGTCATTTTCTGATCAGTATGTTTGTTACTTCCAGCAAATTCTACAATATATAAATATATACATGTATATATGTAATTATAATTGAACTATTTTAATCAAGCTATGCAAAATGAGAAGTGTTTATTTTCTAACAAGAAAGAAAAGATGAGAGTTTTTGGAAGCTTCCCAAATCCCAACTCCTAACTGTCTACACCACAGTCAGCTCTTTATCAGGGGACATAAGAGATGCTCTAAATCTCATTTGAAACTTCATCTAAACTTATGCTATGTAATGTACGCAACTCGATTAACAACAACAAAAAAAAAAAAAAACAGGATATATATAACACTTGCGTAATCAAAAAACAGGTACTCATTTTTTTTTTTTCATTAATATTTTTTTTTTTTTTAAACTCTCTAAAAAAAAAAAAAAAAAACCTTCCATTGTAAGCAACCGCATGTCATTTTGACTCAAGTCAGTCACCGGGCCGTAGTAAAAAAAAAAAAAAAGGAAAAATCATCGGACGGTCATCATTTAATTTCATTCCCAAGATTTAATGGATTAGTATGTCCTCTTCTTATAAAACGTCGCATAGCTACCGTGTTTGAAAGATCAAGAAAACAAAAAACATATAATAAGAGATGGAGACTGACTCCAGCAATAACCAAACGGTCCTCATCTCCGACGATGAAACGGCCAAGTTCACCATATACTCCTCCGCAGTCCACAAAGTCGTCGTCATGGTCAACGCCGGGATTCTAGGATTACTCCAGCTTGTTAGCCAACACTCATCTGTTTTTGAAACGCATAAAGCCTCATTCCTCAGTTTCTGTGTCCTTGTTTTGTTTTACGCTGTTCTCCGCGTCCGTGAAGTGATATACATGCGCCTACGACCAGGAATAGTCCCTAGGCTCGCTGGACACGCGAGCCATCTTTTTGGCGGTCTAGCCGCTCTAGTGCTCCTCTCCGTGGTTTGTGCCGCGTTCGCCATGGTCCTTTTGGCTCTTTGGTTTCTCTGGCTTTGCACTGTCGTCTACAAGAATTTCAGTGAGGTCATGATCATCTATTCGGAGAAATGCAAATCTGGTTCCGGTTTACCTCAGTTACCACCGGTTTAATTTTTCCTGGTTTATCCATGGATGAAGGGTAATAAGACTTAAAAATATCCCGAGGGGAAGGTTGCGGAGACTACTTTGAAGTCTGTATTGTGTATTCTTTTTTTTTTTTTTGTAAGAACTCTAAGTTCAGTCTCTAAAGATTTATTCTTAGAATAGAACATAAGTTATAAAGATAAAGCACTTATATATAGAAAGATAACCCTCGTGCATATTTCTTAAAATTTTGAAATCTGAAATATTTTAATTTCGTTCGAGTGGAGAGCCACAGGATCACGTATGTCATCTTGCATGTGAAAGCCGATCTTATGCAATTTTTCATATAGATGCATTTTGTTACCAAGTGTGGAAAGAGGTGGCTTTTCGAAGATGATCGGAAACGTGAAAATTACAATTAAATATTCACATTTGTGACCTAGCTTTCAAAGGCAAGGACATTTTGACCATCATGTAATTATTCTAATTTTTCTAAAGTGATAATGTTAACTAGTTTTTGAGTAGATTTTGCTTTTAATTTTTCTAAAAATCTAATTTGTTGCCATTCAAGATTTTATAAAATTGGTTCTCCTAAAAATATAGAGAATCTACTTTTTAGAAAACTTTACCCATTTCAAAGAAAAACCAAAAACCATTTTTAATGGTTTCACTTGAGTGTATTTTCTTTTATTTTTCATTTTTTCAAATTTTTATTATTTTCTTTTACCTTTTTTAGTAAAAACCTAAAACCAAATATTTAGAAACTAAAAACTAAAAGCTAAAATCTAGTTTAAAAACTCATTCCATTCATGGCTTTAAATTCATGGTAGAACCACTCACTTGCTTAAATAGTAGCATCAAATTATAAAGCATACCATTTTAGAGCTTTTTATCAATAAATGATATACCAAATGTGATTTGTTAACACTACTGAATCTACACCCCAATTTTGGTGCTTGCAAACTTTAGAGAATTGATTTAACCAAATATAGCAAATTTCATAACAAATAAAAGCTTTGACTCTCCTCTACTTATAAAACGTCGTATAAATATCGTTTTGATTATTAATTATTTACCAAGGAAACTTGATAAGTTTACATATCTTTTAATATTAATACTGTACTCCTACGTAAAGGCCTTATTGAAAAAGAAAAATTAGGCAACTAATTTGATTAGCGTTTAGCCGTGAACTCTCTGTATAAGACAGATGCATACACACACAAAAATCTTCTCTATCCCCTTTTCAGATACATTTTTATTAATTAACAAAATTCATATTGGTCATGTTTTCTTAACGTAATTAAATAAAGTAAGTAATGTTATAATCTGAAGTTCTTAGTTTTGTAGACCCAGCTCGAAATATTAAAATTGGAGGTTCTTTAGTTTCTTCAAAATAGGAATTGAATTTGTATCCTCTATGCATTCAGATTATTCAACCAAGTTTACCAAAAGATAAACAAGGTTTACACCTGGCTTACTAGAGTATGTTATATTATCACGTAAACTAGAAATTAAAACTCATCCGATTCGACGGAGGCTCGCCCTAATGAGATAGCAAAGACACAAAAATAAAATGTTACGTACTGATCAAACAAATACATTTTTAATATCAGTAAACTAATAAATAAAATATTTAGATATAACTTTCATTTATAAAATCTTACCCACTGAAACAAGGAAGAACCTTGTTGCTTATATTAGATATTCATATGTAATAACAAAAAGCTTGAAGATCTTGCTTTAGTGTCACCACAGGCAAGATTTCCCGATCAAGATACAATTCTTATTACTTCTTTTTCTCTTGCCAAATAAAATAGGTAAGGGATTTTAATTAGGGTTAGTCATTTTACATGTGTATAAAGGATTTAAATAGATAGAAAATCAATTTAAAACTCATACAGAAATATCAATTTAGTATTAGATGTGGGGAAGTTCCTCTGCTTATCAAATCACATAAATCCCCATTCACATACTTGTCAGTGCTCATAACGACACAACATATAATTACGTCAATAATATATATAAAAAATTCCGCTAAAAAAATTACTACAACGTAGAAAATTATTCATACCAAAAAAAATCCGAAACGTGATCCTAACATTTTCCTTAATTTATAGCTCGATTTCTTGTAAAATTTTACAACAAAAAAACCTTATAAAATGATTTTACAAGGTATATAGTGCGCTATAGAACTAGCTCATGTTGTCATTTTGTAATCGACTTTAAAATCCTAGATTTTGGGATACAATTGAGAAAGAGAAACTCTCAAAAATAAAAAACTCATTGTTGGAGATGTCCTAAGGGTTTGTTCATATTGTTTATAGCCGTGTTCTTTTTTTGTCGGTGCTTCAGTGATTGACGGACGACACATCCTTTTAAAACTCTTCGGCTTTATACTGTTAAATTAGTATAAAAATGGCCATTCAATAGATGATGGGAAAGGTTTATATTTCTAATAAACAAATAAAAAACCACACAATCAACAATTACTGTGAAGAATCGGAGCTTGTGAAATGACTACTTTAGTACTTAGATTATATAAATAAGAAAAGAGCGAGATGTCGTTTAAGTTGAAGCTAAGTGTCGGAAGAAAAAGTCCACACAAGGAAGACAAGGGAGAACTTGCTTGTCGCCCGCATCATCCTACGAAAGGAAGGCAAGGAAGTTTCCTCGAAGTTGATTCTGATCAAGATCGTTAATTTTGGTGCAAGATTAAAACTACGATGTCAATAAATTTTCGAACTTGAAATCGAAGATTTATAATGTGAGGTTTTTCTCTCTAACTCTTGTTCTTTAGTATGAATTTTAAGGGATTTTATTTACTACCGTTAGTTATTTTTTGTAGTAATCTTTCGGGTATGTAAAGTGACACCATGAAAATGTCACTTTCCGAAAAGCAGTCTGAAAAATATTGACCTTGGTAGGTTATTAAAGTTGGTCACTATCGAAATAATCGGACGGGTCATCATTTCATACGGGTCGAACGAATGGATTGGCATGTCCTCTTCTTATAAATACGTCCCATTGCTATCGTCTTGAAAGATAAAGAAAACAAAAAGAGAATTATAAGATATATGTGTAAGAGAAAGAAAAAAAGGCACAAGAAAAAAACAATAATATGATATGGAGACTGACTCCGTCAATAACCAAACATTACTCCCCATCTCCGACAATGAAACGGCCAAGTTCACCACATACTCCTCCGCAGTATCTTCATCAAGGATCTCCTTTGCTAGAAGCCTCCGGCACAGGCAATGTTGGTCCTGCCATTAGCAGCCAACGGATCCAGCCAGGTCCAACAAATACCTATTTCCTCTACGTACGCTACTCATTATCGCCTTCGCACATCTCTCTGCTGATTCCACTGGCAATACACTTACTTGCACCTAATTCACTTATAATTATTCTCATAATATTACATAGCAACGTAACTAGTCGTTCATCGGTTCATGGTAACTAAAACTGGTGAATTGTATTGGAATTCCAGAGTAAAATTATATCGAAATGAACAATTCGATCTTCAATCAAATAAAACTTAGTGAATAGCTGGATTCCATCAAAGGACTACAATTAACGATGTCACATAGACAATATCGTACTAGTAAATCTCAAGTTAACTAATCTAACTAGAACTTCTCAAATCATTTTGATTTTATATAACTCCAAATAATTATTAAGTTTTTTTAGGCCCATATTTTTAACCATTCAAGAACATTAGAAAATTCAACCGGGAATGCTTACATCTCTGAGCTCTTTATCAACAACGAGTTTGCCGTCCTCTATCATGAACTTGCCTCGGCTCAGTTCCAAGTCAACGACTCCTGGTGCAACCATAGTAACACCTATATCTCTGATTCAAATTTTTTTCGTAGTGTTTCGTAAAAGGCGATCAGAGCGGCTTTACTTGCCTAAATTCAATGACGGAATATTAAGATATCAAATGAATTGTTTGGCATAAATGCGGTTAAGTAAATTATAAGAGGTAAATGGATACAAAAAAATTACACAATAAAAGCTCAATCGGGGTGAGGCAAAGTAACTTACGACGATCCTTCTCTGAACTGCCTTAGGTTCGGAGACGCAAAAAAGGTGCAATATAGGAGGAGGAGGAGGAGGAGGAGGAGGACGGTATGTACTCTTCTACCGTACACAGGCTTCTCATCTTTATTAACGGAGGAACTATGGGATTGCTTCAGGTGGTCACAACTAACGAAGCAGACTGTAGAGCCACACGACACGATCCTCTGTTCCTTTTTTTACCCTTGTTTCTTTGTTGTCGTCTCTGGTTAGTAGTACACTATCTTAGATCCTTAGTTGATTAATAGAGACCGATAGTTCTGATGAACTATACTTAATGTCGTTTGCAGTATAAAGACTTAAAGACTGCAGTATCGAGATCTATCTTCCAATATCGTTTTGCGGAATAACGAGTTGATGAACGATGTCTAAAATTTCGTTAATTTGAGTATTAAGAGTATAAATACTGTACAAGTAAAAGATTTAAATCACTATGTAAATGTAAACATTTCATTATATTCCATTACTCATGTAAACATTTGGCGGTAATTCGTCTTTTACTAATCAATATATCTACCATATATTCCATTGTTTTATTTCATAATGTATAGAAAATAATCGTAATTATTTATAACACATATTTTAACCGACTTTATAACCATCAATTGTTCGTTATCTTCAAATACAAGGTCGTTTCACTATTCATGGCCTTTGCATTTCGTCCTTCTTCTTTGAATTTTTCACCTCTCTGACGTGGCTTTGGACTACACGTTCAAGATCATTTTCATTTAATGGAGGCAAATTTAACTTGTGTTGGTTCAACGCAACTAAAATGTGAACTTGTATATGTTTCTTTTTAAAACTAAAAATACGTATGAAATTATATATTTTTTAAAAAAATTCAATTTGTCACTTTGGTTTTGTACATGTATGAGTCAGAGAGCAAAAGCATTCAATTTCTCGGTCAAAACTTTTCCCTTTGACTATTGCATTCCGCTATACGTCAATCTAAATCACAGGCATAATATTAAACAAACTACTACACGATTTTAACTCCTGCACACCAACAAGAATCAACTAAATGTCGTCCAACAGCCAATTCTCTAACTCCAGGAATGAGTACCCGGAGCTGTATCCCTCCCTCGAGGCGCACAGATTTATCATTTTTATGAACGGCGGAGCCATCGCTTTGCTGCAGGTTGCAGAGCAGTCGACAGATGCTGCTGATAATAAACAAATCACCATCTTCTTTTTCTGCGTCTTCTTTCTGATCTACGCCGTCCTAGGAGTCATTGAAGGGAAGCTCACAACTAACCAACCTGATCAGACGATCCGTCACTTAGTTGGATACGTCAGCCATCTGTTTGGTGCTCTCGCTCCTCTCACGCTCCTCTCCATTGTTTGTCCCGTCTTCATTCTCATCGCTGCTCCTCTATGGCTTGTTTGGTTCGTTTTCATCATGTATGTCGTTTTAACAAAGCTCATTTGGGTCGATATTAATAACCACCCAGGGGAGGCAAATCCGTCGGACCAAACCTCTCAAGTATAGTACGTATAGCTTGAAATTATGTTGTTGTGAGTTTCATTACGTCAATAAATTTTTTATCATGTTGTGCGAATAAGACAGTGGCTTTTATGTTCCTATCTCTTAGGGCAAAACCCACTTTTTCTCTTTTTCGTTTTGTTTTGTGCTTGCAAGTGTGACTCCATTGTAAATTGAAAATAAAACACTTATTTTGTTTGCGTGTATTGGAATGTTTGTTTTTGTTTTTGTGAGTAATAAGAAAGTTTTTTAGCTAACAAAGTTTTAAACAATTTTGACAAGAGAGATTAAAAAACTGAGTGAAAAACATTTGAAATTACAACTTTGTAGAAAATCATTGGACATTTTGGATAGTTCATGCCCTTATTATGATAATAATTAATAATATACCCAACACATAATAATCAATCACAGCAGAGAGACGAAAATATGAAAAATACATACTGACTTTGTTTGAGGATTTAAAGTTTTATTAAATTATTTAGTTGTATCATTGAAAAGTCTACACTCTTTAAGAGATAATTTATGAAACAAAACAAAAAATATGGCTTGGCGTCGACAACATATAAAACCAACCCATGGATCATTCTTAATACGATAATTCGTTTTTCGAAAACTACTAAAAATAATTTGTACCCATCGTTGTAATAATATATACGTACAGTGGCTTTATGTTCAACCCAAAGTAGTAGCAAGACTGATTAATTCATGAACGGAAGCCCTCCATTTCCCTTTAATTATATTTCTGTTTTATGCAAATAATGTACAGAGTGGTTTTATGATCCTATCTCGGATCTCCAGTGGCGGAGCCAGAAAAATGACTCATGGGGGTCACAATTTTTTCTATTATATAACATATATTTTTTTAATTTTAATTTTAATTTCAGCGGATCAAAAATATAAAATTTTCAATCAACTTAATTAAGTTTAGCAACAAAAATTTTTTAACTACGTTAAAAGGCTATTTAGTTTGTCAAAAAAACACAACAATATTGTAGTATCTTAAACCATAGAGAAAATTAATTACATATTTTTTTTAACTAATTTATGATAAATGTTACTAGGTTACAAACTATAGAATGCTTTTTTATTTATTTATCTTTAAACTATGTTTTTGTATTCTTGAGGGGTCAATAAAATTTGTATAAGGGTGTCAATAGCTTTCTTGGACATGTATCAAATAATTTTTCTACCAAAAATAATTTCATGGGTCTCATCACCCATATGTCCAAGAGTGAAAAAGAAGATAAGAAAATAGAAGCAAGACTAGTCACAATCCGGAACCCTCACAATCCACAATGAAGAAGAAGGAAAATTAGGAGGATCAATTTTGTCTTTTTCTGCTAAACGATTACAGGTTTTCGGGTCTTTAATTTTGGTCTTTTGCCTTCTTTAATGATATTTTGCCTTCTATATATAGTTGCATAGGCATAAGATTAAGGAGAAATAAAAAAACATAAACAAGTACAGGTGAACTAAATGTCGTCCAACAGCCAATTCTATAAGACTATAACTCCAGTGATGAGAAAACACGGAGGTGTACTCTTCCTCCACGGTGCACAGGCATATCGTTGTTGTGAACGGCGGAGCCATCGCTTTGCTGCAGGTTGCAGAGCAGTCAACAGATGCTGCTGATAATAAACAAATGACTATCTTCTTTTTCTGCCTCTTCTTTCTGATCTACGCCGTCCTAGCAGTCATTGAAGGGAAGCTCACAACTAACCAACCTGATCAGACGATCCGTCACTTAGTTGGACACGTCAGCCATCTGTTTGGTGCTCTCGCTGCTCTCACGCTCGTCTCAAGTGTTTACTTAGTTGTTTTATTTATGCTTTTCAAGTTTTTGTCATGGATTTTAGTTTTTAAGGATCGTTGGTTTTTCTACTGGTTTTAAATTTATGCATTGCTGGAATAATTATTTGATTATTTAATAAAATAAGTTATTTTTATTATTATTATTAGAATATATATTAAATAAATATTTATAAATTAATAATTTATGTGCCGGAAAAACATAATATAGTTTCTATAATTTATGTTGCAAAAAGAATTGCAATTTTAAAAATATGCAATGAAATTATGCCTATATATTTGTTGTAATAATGCGACGAATATAGATCGTAGTGAAATTTTTGCAACATTTTTTTATTCCATCATCGTCATAAAATATGTGCAACGACTACATATGAAAAAATAATTACTACAAATTTGCAACAATATTTTTTTATATTTTACGTAGCTTTTCTTTATGACAATTTATAGTTGCACTAAAACGTCACAATTATACCACCATTTTGCTGCATAATTATTGTTGCAATAATACAACACATATAGCAATAAATGTTTTCATGGTAAATTTATAATGAAATTTTCTATACGTTTTATGTCGCAATAAGTTGTAACAATTTAAAGTTGCAAATATATGTCATAATTTTACAATAAAGTTACTACAATAGTTTTGTTGCGATAATACGACATAATAGCAAGAAGTCAATTTATTGTAAATTTTGTAACATATATACAACAAATGTGAGTTTGCAACATTCAAATAGCAACAATACAAAATGTGTCTCAACTTGCAACTTCATAATTTGCAACGGTATTTTGAATTATTGTAACAATTTTCAGTGTTGCAAGACCACTCTTTTTTTGTAGTGTTAGAGCTACCGTTGTATCAAGGCATATATTGCTTTTTTATTTTATTTTTTAAATTTGGATTTAGTATTTTATTGCATTAAGTCAATTTTGTTTGTATACGTGTTTCGAACCCTAATCGTTACTATTATTATTATCAAGTACTTATCGGGCCTTTGTTGAACTCTGGACCAAGTAACCAAAACGGCCCATATACTAAACGCCGCGTTTCGTGTGTGTATATTTGAAAAGAGAAAAGAGAAAGAAAAAAAAGAAGTCGGTCCATATCAGTTCGCTTCACAGTCGGTGCTCATCTTTATTTTTCATCTCTCTTTCTTAACTCCTCGGCGGATCTCGGCGATCTTATCGGAAACCAAATCTATCAGTTTCGTATATCTAGGAATCTGTAGCCAACCATGAATCGCCACCACGATCCCAACCCTTTCGATGAGGAAGAAGAAGAAATCGTCAATCCTTTTTCGGTATATGCTCCTTCTCCTTCTCTTTCTCCTTCTTCTTCTCCCTGGATCTTTCAATTTCTATTTCTCTCTTTTTCTACGATTTTTTAGACTTTTTCTGCGTTCGCGACGGTATAGGAACCTAGATCTCTCGCTTACCTCGAGATTTTTCATTTAGTTTGTGGATGTGGAAATTAGTAGAGCACTGACGAGTGAGGACTGTGTAATGTCAGTTTGATTACGGATGGCTCATTTCTTATCTCAAAAATGTTCGTAACAGTGTGTTTAGGTTATGGATCTCTCGATGTTTCTTCGGAATACTGAACTGTATCCATGAATCTGGAAACTAGAGTAAAAGAAATTCTGAATTTAGTAGTGTTATAGCGAGTGATTTCGTCCGATATGGAGTGTGGTTTTTTACAATTCAGTGATGCTTGCGTGATTGCTTGACATTTGATTGTTTATTGATTGTTGTGATTCTTGATCAATTTTGCAGAAAGGTGGTGGAAGGGTTCCTGCTGCATCTAGACCTGTTGAATATGGCCAAAGCCTTGATGCTACTGTTGATATTCCATTGGATAATATGAATGTAATGACATTAATATCTACTAAAACTCATGAACCTTTCTCACATGGATCTTTTATCTTACATGTGTGTTTGATTGATGCAGGACTCTTCACAGAAACAGAGAAAGCTTGCTGACTGGGAATCAGAGCTTAGGAAGAAAGAAATGGTTCGTACCATTGTTATGAATTTGTATAACATATCTTCGATGTGCTTCTTAATTTTCTGCTGATTGATGGTTTTTTGTGTAATGTTCACTCAGGATATCAAGCGAAGAGAGGAAGCTATTGCTAAATGTAAGCAAATGACTACTTGATGACAGTATTATTCATTAGTTTTGACTTGTTCCGAACGATATATCTCTGCGAATGTTGTCGTGGATGATAACTAACCATAGTCATTAAATTTGTGTTGCAGCTGGTGTGCAGATAGATGACAAAAACTGGCCACCGTTTTTCCCAATCATACACCATGACATTGCTAACGAGATACCAGTTCATGCACAAAAGCTGCAGTATCTAGCTTTTGCTAGTTGGTTAGGTAAGTCTAATTTAGTTTGTCTGTCTTTTTTTTGGAACATGTATCTTATGTGTTGGATTGACGGGCTTGTATGGTTGTATTTGACTGTTTGAGTGTTAAAATTTCAGGTATAGTTCTGTGTCTGGTATTCAATGTCATTGCAACGATGGTCTGCTGGATTAAAGGCGGAGGTGAGCCTACACTCTATTATAATTGTTTCATGAAATTCTGGTTGGATTTGGTTGAACTTACTGTTTTTTGGATTACCAATGATAGGTGTTAAAATCTTTTTCCTTGCCACGATATATGCTTTGATCGGATGTCCACTTTCTTATGTACTATGGTACAGGCCTCTCTACCGAGCCATGAGGTATTAGTCCTTTTAACTTCCAATAGTTGTAGTTCAGGTACCACCATCCATTGATACTACTTTAACAAGACAGGTCATATAATTGAAATGCTTGTTGTGACAATTGTAGGACTGACAGCGCTTTGAAGTTTGGTTGGTTTTTCTTCACCTACTTGGTGAGTTTTATAAAAAAAAACTTGTCAGATTTAATTTATATTTTACCTATAAGCAGGTAGACTTTCCAATTTCCATGTGATTGACCTTAGCTCCTCACAGATTCACATTGGCTTCTGTATCGTTGCTGCCATTGCCCCTCCGATCTTTTTCCATGGAAAGTCATTAACGTAAGCCTTCCAACCATATCCTACGATTTTTCTGGTACTTCATATGTAGTTGGTTAGTCTGGTGAGGGTTTCACTTAAACAGTTCTGAATTGTTTCGATAGGTTTATGAACTTGTAACTTAAGAATGATATGACAGACAGTATACGTGAGAATCTAGATGTGTTTTCACCTCTGTAATAATTTTGCAGACTGAGAAACCTGACGACCATGTTAAATTAATTCTCTATATTGTATCTATGTTTTGTTGCATTGAGATTAAAACTGTTCCCATTGTCTTTTTTGATTAATAGGGGTGTGCTTGCAGCAATTGATGTCATGTCAGACAGTTTACTAGCTGGGGTATGAGTTAAACATCCATTTTTAAATTCACGAAGCTTATTATATATATTTCAATGTGTCTGACCCGAATGAATGATTGCAGATCTTCTACTTTATTGGGTTTGGTCTTTTCTGCTTGGAGTCACTTTTGAGTCTATGGGTTCTTCAGGTAAGACTCTGATCATACTTTTCATGGCTTTTTCGGAAACTGTTGAATCTGCAGAAACATTTGAACTGATCTGGTTTCTCATTTTGGCTCTGCAGAAAATTTACCTCTACTTTAGGGGAAACAAGTGAAAAGGAGAGAAGAGAGGAGGATGATGGTAATTTTTCCCTTACGATAAAAGGTTTTAAATATGTGTATCTCAGTAAGAATGTAATTACCATTTTACCATTGGACGCGTTGTGTTGATTTGAGGTAAATTTTTAGTCACTATAGTAGCAAGAGAGTGGTTGTTCGGCCATTTCTTTAGGTTTTGTTGTACTCTCCTTCTCTGGTTTGTAATACCCTTTAGTACCAGTATTGTCTCTGAGCGTTTGGGATTTTTTTTCGACGAAGTGAAATATTAAGACTAACAATCATAGCCATGAATTATTATTACTAGCAACTCTCTTTTGTCTGAATGTTAGATTCTGGTGTCTGTATGATTATCATTGCGTATAACATTGTAATAATTATTCTAAATGACATTGAACTTTTTTTTTTGCAACTACCGAAAGTAAAAAAACGTTTGGAAAAATATAATTATATTCTTCGGCTTTTTCCTTTTAACCAAGCAAATTCGCTGTGGAGACTACTACATTCACGTTCAGTCTAAGAATATGCAACAGTGCCGATGCTAACTTGGTCGATAAATCATGATGTAATCAACTGTAACAAAGGCAATTTTGTTATGCGTAAAATTTTGCCGTACGGTGAAATTCATGAGTAAATAAAACTTGGGCTTCTTTTACTAATTGGGTAGCTCAATGCTTGAAGCCCATTTGTCAAGCTAATGCCAGAAAAAGGCTTTGGTCCTTTAGGAAAAAAAATTATAAATGCAAGAAAAGGTGAGTGGTTCAAAGACCATAAAGATTCGAAGCCTAAAAGGGCATATACGACGACGTGTCAATGAGACCCACATAATAACACTCTCCTTCAACTTGAGACCTTAAGCACCTAATCCCCATCCCTCCAATTATAATCACCCACGTGTCAATTCAAATATCCAAAACCCCAAAAGAAAAGATAATCAAACAACCACCAAGCAAGCATCTCCCTCCATGCCCTGTGTTAGTTTTATCACTTCATCGGCAACTCCACTCCTCTCTCCCAAACTCCATATTTTTCCCAAAACTCATTTTTCTAAGTTAACTATTAGTTTATCACTTCATGAAGTAATTAGAATACGTTGCTTGGATTTTCATTGGCTATAAATGTTCTACAATCCTCTTATCTTATCAACAATTATCTTAACATAGAGAACTAAACCAACAGTTACAAACTACATATTTTTTACTTACAAGAAAACCAAAACACATGAGCCACTCATCATCTTACAACCCACATTAAACCAAAACAAAACTTCATTTTCTTCTTTGCAATTTGACATCTGTTTTCCCCTATACACCCATTGTCCTCCTCTCATTTCTCTCTTTCCCCATCTTTTTTATATTTTCCTTATTTTATAGAAACCACATCTTTACATCACCACACAATAACCCATAAAATCAAAAATCGTTACCCACATTTTCTTTCATTCTATCCTAAATCCTCATCACTCAACCTGACTCTCACAAAAAACACTAAAACAAAAAAGAGAGAGAGAGAGAGAGAGAGCTTAGGGCGGAGAAGAAGAGGGAACCAAACACAACAAACAACAATGGCTGTCTCAACCATCTACTCAACACAAGCTCTCAATTCAACTCATTTCTTAACCTCTTCTTCCTCCTCCAAACAAGTCTTCCTCTACCGTCGTCAACCACAAACCAACCGTAGATTCAACACTCTCATCACTTGCTCTCAAGAAACCATCGTGATCGGGCTCGCTGCCGACTCTGGCTGCGGTAAGAGTACCTTTATGCGGAGGCTCACCAGCGTCTTCGGTGGTGCTGCCAAGCCACCGAAAGGCGGGAACCCTGACTCCAACACACTCATCAGCGACACCACCACTGTGATCTGTCTTGATGATTACCATTCCTTGGACAGGTATGGTCGCAAAGAGCAAAAGGTCACCGCTCTAGACCCACGAGCCAATGACTTTGATCTCATGTATGAGCAAGTCAAGGCTCTCAAGAATGGTATCGCCGTCGAGAAACCGATTTACAATCATGTCACTGGACTTCTTGACGCGCCGGAGCTTATCCAGCCCCCTAAGATTCTTGTCATCGAAGGTCTTCACCCAATGTAAGCCACACATACTCTGTTTTGTCTCTCAGACAAATTCATATTTTCGAGTTTGGAAGTCTCTTATCTTGTCGGAATTTGGATGGTTAAGAATCTTCGACATAGATTTTATGTAAGAATCAGTATCGGAATATTAAAAGATGGATCTTTGAACCTATGCATGTAGTGTGACACCGTTTAATTCGAATAATTAAGTCTATAGTTTTGGGTAGTTGTAATGTTTTATTAAATTCTTATAATAATATTTATCTCTCTACTTGTGAAGGTTTGATGAGAGAGTAAGAGACTTACTTGACTTCAGTATCTACTTAGATATTAGCAACGAAGTCAAATTCGCTTGGAAAATTCAGGTTCGTTTCTTTTGAATATACCATTTACTCGAATGTTTTTGATTATTGTATAAACCAAATCTTGATGATCACAGAGGGACATGGCTGAAAGAGGTCACAGTTTGGAGAGCATCAAAGCAAGTATCGAAGCACGAAAGCCCGACTTCGATGCATTCATTGGTATGTAACACTCTAATTTCTTGGTGTGATCCCCTGTCATTTTCTGCTTGATCGGTTCTAACGAAGCATCAATGGCTTTATACAGACCCGCAAAAGCAGTACGCTGATGCGGTCATTGAAGTGCTTCCTACACAACTGATTCCAGATGACAATGAAGGGAAAGTGTTGAGAGTGAGACTGATAATGAAGGAAGGTGTGAAATACTTTAGCCCTGTTTACCTATTCGATGAAGGTTCAACCATCTCTTGGATCCCTTGTGGGCGCAAACTCACCTGTTCGTACCCTGGCATCAAGTTCAACTACGAACCTGATTCCTACTTCGACCATGAGGTACATTCATTTATCTGTTTCCATAGGTAATATTGCATAATGATTGTGAGAAATCAATGAAAATGTAAGATAGATAAATGCATGAGGAATCACATAGTCTTGTTACATATGATTTCAGTTTCATAGCTCCGGTCTCTCTTTTCTTTCTCTCAGGTATCGGTTTTGGAGATGGATGGACAATTCGATAGACTGGACGAGCTGATTTACGTGGAGAGTCATCTGAGCAACCTGTCGACCAAATTCTATGGTGAAGTCACTCAACAAATGCTCAAGCATGCTGATTTCCCGGGTAGCAACAACGGGACTGGTCTATTCCAAACCATTGTTGGATTGAAGATCAGAGATCTCTACGAGCAGCTCATTGCCAACAAAGCCACTGCTCGTGCTGAAGCTGCTAAAGCCTAAAACAAACAAAGAGATGCCAAATAGAATGCGTCGATAAATCCATCCGCAGTTTCTTCTTTTCTTATTTCTTTTCTTATGCGCTGTTTACCGCGGATTTTCTTGGCGAAAAGGACGGTCTTGCTTGTTTGTAATTTGTGTGGAGATAAAAAGAAAAGCCTGTAATGTAGAGAAGTTAATAGCAGAGCAAATAACAGTTCAGTTTATAGAACGCCTTTATCAATCCCACCAAAATTTTATATTTTACAGCATCAAATAGATTGAAACCAAGAATCTACCTAAGTAAAGAAGGGAACAAGTTTCTTCCTACTGATCATACTCTGTTGAATTCTCAGATAGACAAATTGATTTTGAGTTACAAATTACACAGTTTCAAACTTCCTTATAGATTTATATAAGAAAGCACAAAAGGTATACAAACAAATAATAATAATCCCATTCTCTTGCAATCACCAAGTACTACTTTGGGTACCAAAACATGCCTTTAATGCCTTCTGGATCAGCCTCAAACCCCAAGTTCTGATAGAAATCCACAACTGCAACAAAGGGATACATACTCACCAACTAAGAACAAACAAATCAAGATACATTTGATTACAATATAAGAGCATAAAGTGATTGGATATTTATTACCTTGACTATCTGCAAAAAGAGATATATTACCAATATCTCTCTGAAGAAGAGCCCTTACAAGTTTTTCAACAAGAGCTTTACCTAGCCCTTGACCCTGAATACAAAACAAAGACATTAATTAACATCAAGCACAAAGCAATCCACAGCTTGAAAAGCAAAAACCATTTCTTTGTTTTGGTTACCTGATATTCAGGATCAACAAGAACATCCCAAATTGTAGCATTGAAGGCATGATCCGACGTCGCACGTGCCATACCGATAAGCTTCTTCTCCTTCTGCTTCTGGCCATTATCGCCTTCTGTGTCAAATAACTTCTCCAAAATCCGCTAAGATGTTCATCAAAACATCCTCTTGGTATATATACTATATGTTGCTTATAGTGACTGAAGAAAAGTGTTACTTATTTATAAGCACCTGATGAATCTGAATCTGATGATGACTTCATTACAGAATGCAAAGTAGCAACCATATAACTATTCTTCAAAGCTGCAGCTAGTTTCACTAATGGTCTCCTTGGCCATCCCACCTTTTTTATATATAACCATAAGATGAGACTGTTCAAATAAAGTAGTAACATCAAGAAGAAAGAGAGTAAAAGAGTAGTGCTTTCAACTACCTTATCACAAAGACCTTGAAGATCATACACATCAATTTCACCACCTGAAGAAAATATAATCTCTTCAATCAACCCATCTTGAAGAGTCCTCTCAACCAAAGTAAACTCCACAGGCAACAATGGTTCAGTCTCTTCTTCATCATCAACTATAGAAGGTGGTTCCACAAGTTGGGTACTATTGTTATTCTTCACAAACCTGCAAGTATCAATCAACCAATGGTTTTGTTGTTGTATCAGCCCTAAATTTCTCATATGATCAAGTAAAGTATGAAACTTTCGTAATACCCAGATCGGATTGACTCCCAGAAATTGGCTCTGAGCCGCAAAGTCTTCACCTTTCTACTTCCTGAAGAAGTCACATGAACAGAATCGTGATCTCAGCTTGATATAATCCAAGACCCAAATCAAAGTTTTTCGAATTCGATTAGTGAAATTGAATAAAGTCAACAGATTGAAGGATATGGTACCATGTGGAAGCGGGTATCTGAGATTGGAGAGGAACAGAGAGTGATGATTCGACGAATAAGTAGTAGAATTGAAGAAAGATTGAGGAAGGCTACAACGAAGAGTTAAAAGGGATGTTAGTAATAATCATTAAAAAGACGAGAATTTGAATGTTGAAAAGGAGAAAACTTACATAGACGAAGACGAAGAAGAAGAAACTGGGATTAGTAGCATTTTTGGGTTTTGTGGTGGAGAGTAGAGAAATCAGACAAATGAGAGTTTAGCTTAACGCCTTCCATTGCAGCTTTTGGCTCTTGTCATCCTCTTTTCTTAATTACGCTTTTGCCCCTTTTTATACCTTTGTTGGATCTGTTTCATTTGACTAATTTATTTGTAGTTAGTTACTTTAAAAAAAAAAAAAAATTTGAATATTTCATCACTATGATTGATAATTGAGATTTTGAGACTTTTTTCTTCTTCTCGATTGATATATAAAAATTTACATATTTTGTTTCCATTACAAATTCACAACATTTACAAAATAATATTGAAAATACAAGCATTTTCTGATAATCTTTTTTTAGCTTTATTTGACATCCAAGGTAAACACTGCTCCCACATTTAGATAACTCGCCGGATTCTGACCACCAATCGTGTGTGGCCACGTCATTACTCTTCAGCCGACGACCGCCAGCAAACTCTGTCGGACGGCAGGAATAGAACACAACAACGATCCGAAGATTCCGGTGAGAGCATAAGCAATTGCACAGAAGGGAAGAGCCTCTGGCTCCTTAGCTGACAATGCTGCTGTTCCAAGTCCATGAGCACTGGCCACAAAAATGAGAAAGTTCATGTCTTATAATATATTTTTGCCTAATTTTGTGATTCAAAATGTGAAAGATCATTTGTAAAGGAGTCACCTTGAAGCAGTTGCTATTCCCCGAGCAATTGGGTCGCGTAAACGCAGTTTGTCAAGAACAACTTGTACAAAGTTAGCTCCTATCAGACCAGTCACAACGACTACAGCTGCTGTAAGAGACGAATTGGTCCCTGAATTGTCCAAGAGAATTCGTTAGGAATGTTTCCTTAATGTTTTAGGGGGAGAGGATAAGAATAATAATAATAAGAATAGCATTTATACCTTCAAAGAGTGATACAATGCTAAGGGCTAATGCAACAGTGATGCAGCGAGGTAGGATTGATACTGTTAAAGATGGTTCTAATCCGACTAAACGTCCAACAAGAGCAGTGGAGTAGAGCGAGAATACTGTTGAAACGATCACAGATGTGAAGATCTCAGCTGCGTGTCTCTTGACAAGCTGAAGAAAGACGAGGCAATTAAACCAAACAAGATTGTTACCAATTCTTATAAAGTAAAACAGAAAGAATGCTGAGAAGCTTTTGTATTTTGTTTTACCTTTCTCTGTTTGAACATGGAGAAAGCGAAAGAGAGAATGACAGAACCAAGAAAACCCATTAAGATGTCACCAGCACCCGGATCCGATGCTACTTTGGTAAGGTAGTTTCCTGTATCACCATTTAAAGAACAGTGAATATCAAAGCCTTTAATTTCTGTTGTAGGTCTCTCTAGTTTGCATCATAAAGGTGAATTTACCTAAAACAGGATCAAGTCCAGATCCTGAAGCATACCCAAAAGCTAGAGCAGCAAGAACTGCAGATAACGCACAACATATAATCGGATGGAAAACTTTCTTGATAGATGATGGCAACCTGGAAAAAGAAAGATCGACAATGAGAATAAAGCCCCGAGCGAGACTCTAAAACTGAGTAGAAAGGAAGGGTTTTGATGTTTACCCAGTACCCACAATGTAACCTAGAACAGTTGAAGAAAGAAGGAAAGGGAGACAAGTTCTTGCACTTGTTCCCAATGAATTAGGGTAAAACAGAGCACCAACAAATGACGCAACAAATATTCCACTCCAACTCCACAGCTCAAGTGTTGAAAATGGGGGTGGTTTTGCCATAGGCTCAGCTTCCGTCATTTCGGTTTTCACCATCTTTCTCACTGCAATAGCTGTGAACCCTGCTACACAAAGAGACGCCAACCATCCACCGGCTGTACAAAACATTCGATTCAACATCGACATTAGATCAGCATAGATTAGACAAAAGGACCATAAAAGCTACCAAAGAACAAGACTGAGTGAATGCACATACCTACAATGTAGCAGATTTTGACACCCGAAGCAGCCGGAATATCTCTGACAGAAAGAGGAAGAACAACAAGAGAAGGAACATAGAACAAAGGAAGCCATCTCTGGATAAACAGAAACGCAGGCTCGAAGAAATTCATCAAACCATTGGCAGCAGCAGGAACAACCGAATCGAAAATCATAAGAACAGAGAAGATACAAAACATCCCAAACAGAGCACTTGGGAACTTAATAGACGCTGCTACAAACGCCTGCTTCAAGAAATAGTCCGCAGCAAGTATGATCCCCAATGAGACCAACAAGTGCGTTACCGCAAACACCTGGTGTGCAAATAAACAATATTTAGGAGCAAACAAGTAACTAAACAAAACAACTTAAGATCTTCTTCTTGAAGCTTACGTTACGAGAGATCGTTGATGTGTTCCCTGAACCAGCACCATCCATAGCTTGAACTGAGAGTTTCCTCTCAAAGCTCAAATCTTTGTCAGAACCCATTTGAAGAAACCTCTTACTTACTCCATCGGGTTTACGAAAATTTGATAGCTTTAGCTTCTGGGCACCATTAGAATTGAGAATTCTCCCATTTTTGGAAACGAATCGGATTTTGGAGCTCGAAAGGAGGTTTCTTGGAGGGGAAAATGCTAAAGGAGAGAAGAGAGGAGTGACTAAAGGAGTAGCCATGGATATGGAGACGACGACGACGTGGATGTGATTCTGAGAGACGGCACATCGTAGTCTTCTTCATCTTCATTAACGATGTTTGTGATTGGAATTGGCTTACGATATTTTGTATGGACGAAATAGAAAGTTGTATCGACAAGATGATCCACTTTTGTCTTTTCTCTCTGTAGTGATATTTCTTTCCCGGGTTAGGTTTTTCCGTTACAAAAGGTGTCTCTACTTAATTAAATAATTAATATTTGATGATGATATAATTTTTTTAATTTACAGATTTGTTAATGACCAATAAATGGGATTTATTCTTTGGAAAGTTGTAATCAAAATTACTAATAATCACATCACTATTAAACAAATTTTACAATTATCAGAGTCAGTTAACAAATAACCTAAAACCTAGATGAAAAAGACAGATTTTAAATTAAATTTTTAAAACGAGTAGTTTAAGTTAACACTCATAAGCCACCTTTGTCGACATTTATAACGATCAATTGTAACGGTACTCATGTTCCTCGTACTGATGAGTATTGTAATGATATTCATACTGAGACGATGACTGCTCATAAGCTGAAGCGTAGTGAGAAGATCGGGAAGTGGAATTGTAGACATGATGGTGATGGGAAGGAGTACCGAGCTCGGTCACAGGACTAGACGAGTGTATTTCATGTTTGTCGACTCTTACCTCGGCTGTCTCTTCTTGGTGAGTCTCTTCTTCTGTTGACGATGATGATGATGATGATGATAATGGTACTTCTTTCTCAAATGAGTGGAAAATCGGGTGCAAGTAAGCATCTGCAAGATCAGCTTTCATGTTCAACATCGGTTCTGTTTCCTTCTCCAACTTGTCTTTCGCCATTGCTTCCTGCGGTAAGACCAAAAAACACAGGTTTTCGTAAGAAAGCTTGAAAGTTTTTCAGGAAGACGAGGATAAAGGCGGGTTTTTGTAAGGAATGGTTTTCCTAAGAGAAGTCAAAACTTTTTCTCTGTTTTGATGTGCCCTCGAAAAGGTTATTCCTTTACCTCGAGAGGGTATTGTCGGAAGGCAGGTTCGAAGCGGTGTTTGCAGTATTTGTGGAAAGAAAGTGTGAGAATGGGTAAGATGATAAGCAATGGCGTTGAGTCAACTGCCTCTTTAGAAGCCAAAAGCCCCATAAGCAGAAGCTGAGATATCAACAAGCTCGCGACTATCCGACCATGAACGTGCGGCCAAAACGCTCCACAGCTTTCATATTGTTGATTGTAAACATTGATGATCTGCATTGTAAAACCAAGAAAGAACCATAAAAAAAGCCAAAATTTAGGCGAGAGTAAGACTCGACTGGTCATATGAGTCTTAAAACGAACCTGATGGCGATAGACTAAGTAAGCAAAGGCAAAGAATATGAGAATAAAGGGAAGTAGAATGGGAGTAACAGCGGTGTAGACAATTCCCAAGAGGAAGTAGAGCTGGAGAGATGGGATTGTCTCCTTGAAATCGACAAAACCAGGGTCCATTGCTCTCACTCTATCTTCTTCAGTTTTCACAAGAAACATGTTCTTCAAGTGGAAAATCACTAACGGCTTTAACCGAAGAATCTCACCCGCAATACCAGCCCACCCGTCAACCATTATGTATGTGATGAAGAATGTAGCTTTCATCGGTATGGATACCCCAATAGTTCGAGGAATCCTGAATAAACGCAATAACAAGAGCATAATTCTGAGTTTCAATTCAAAGTTAGAATCTTATGAGAGTTAAAAAAGAGGTTAAAGATTGTTTACTGAGTTGGTGATTGGTGAAGGAAAGAATGTAGCTGTTCAAACGCAGTTCCAGCAATGATACTTCCCAAGAACACATTTACTAACATGAAGTAATAGTATTTTGCTGCAGCTCTACGCTCAAGTGTAGATAAAGCAATGTATCCCTCAATCTTTGACATAAACAGTAGAACTGATGGGAGAATCCACAAGAAAATCTTCAGAGCAAGACCGGGGAGAAACCCCTGTAAGAATGACTTGATGAAATCCCTGCAACAAAAACCAAAGGAGATGGAATCAACGGTCTAACTTACCAAGAAGTGAAAACCAAGATAGATGGACAGACTTACAATCTCGTGATAGGTCTAAGGAAAGGTGCAACTCTATCAAGACCTTCTAAATTGGCAAGAGATTGCACGAAAGCAATTGGAATCATGTAGAAGAAGACCAAGGCAAAGACTGAGATACCAATTACGAGTTTCCGGATGGTCAAAGAGATAAAAGGTATAGCAAGGTTTTTCCAATAGATATCACGAGGCTCTGGAGCGCTGCTCGTTAACCATAATGTCGGATTCTTGCTCTGCTGCGTCTGCGCACAAACAGCAGCACCCCATCTTGAATCAAATGACACAAATGCAACAGGAAGCATCAGTTTGGAGTCCTGCAGAACTTTTTGGCGCTCCAAAGACATCTGTATCAACAAGTGAATTCGACAAATATGAAATGAGGTTAAAAGTTTCAAGCTTTTGTGTTTCAGCAGTAAGTTAAAAGCAACGGAATGGCTTACATTGTGGTCAAACTCCTTGATTTGCTGTTTGTAGTACTCAACGGAATCAACCATTTTACCCCATAAACCAAGAAAACCTATCTGAAAAAACCAAAGCCGTTCATCGAAATCAACATCATTTCATCTCAAAAAGTCAGATAAATGGCGAGGACTGAGAAGAGACTTACTCTGCAAGTAGGCATCTTGTGCGGATTTCGTTGATGCTTCAGCACATAGTAGTCAAACCAACGTTGCAGCTTTGCTCTTTCCTTCACTAGCTTCGCAAACTTGTTCGCATTGTAAACTGCCTGAAACACGAAATGCCAAGTCATCAATCACACACTTCACCACAGTAATACATTCTATCAATCCAACTGATGATAACGAAACAAAAAAATACCTGATGACAGAGGTAATGCTCAGGATGATTCGTCTTGAAGAACTGATCCACAGTATCAGGAATCGAGTGTCCGGGCATGTCAGGGACGTTTCTGACAACGACCTGCAAACTAATACTTATAAATACCACTGTAACTAATTAACACTAATACATGTTTGATATTTGAAGCTTTCACTTACAGTGAACTGCTCTGGACGCCTACGCTGTGAAGCTAAATACTGCAGACGCATAATGGCAACATTATTGTATTCTCTGTAGAGCATGAAACACGCCCAAAACGTGAATAGATACTCTACTCCAATGTGGAAGAAGAACCTAAACAGCACAAACACACACACAGAGAGAAATGTCAATCTCAGCCACTAAAATCATCCATCTTCCATTTTACTAAAACTTCACTAAACTCACTTTGAAGATTTGGGCTGAACATTTGAAATAGAGAGCTTATCAATGTTGCTGACCACTACTTCCTTCTTCAAGAAGAAAAGTGTTCCACTTGATACATTTACTGGAACAAGAACAACAAGCGCTAATACCATTACTGGTCCAAAGATCTTCAAGCTGCCATAAACCAACAAAAAATAGCAGATTCTCTCATTATTACAGTAACTTTCCCGGGGGAAAGAAAAAAAAGTTATCTCAAAAAGTGACTTTTTCTCTGAGGAAACAAACACGAAACAGTGATATCAACGAAACTTCTATTACTCTGTGGAGGACAGAGCAGCAGACAAATCTGAAACTTAGCTGTACAGTTCTTTACTCTGTTGTTAGAGAATAAAGTACAATACTGATTAATAAAAGATTCTCAAAACTGTGAATTTCGCGAATTTGTCACTCTGTACAAAAACAAAAAAAATATCACAGAAGCAGTAATCCCAGACAGAACAACAAGAACCCACAAAAAAAAAAAACATAAATTTTCTCGAAAGTTTCAATTTTTTTTGTTTCCTCGAGAATTCAAATCTTAATTTAGTAATCAAGGGTACTTATAATTTTCAGAAAAAAAAATCGGTTTAGTAATCAACTTTTTTCATTTTTATCGAAAAAGTTTCGATTTTTATTTCCTTTCATTTTCTCGAGAAATTGACATCTCAAATAAAGTTTCGATTTTTATTTTTATTTTTTCCAATTGCGAAAGATAGAAGAGAATATATATAAATATACCCGAGAGTGTAAATTCTGAGGAAGATAGCAGAATCAAGACCAGCGTGACGAATAATCTCTGATTCACTCATCTTCATAGCTTGAGGCATCCAATTAAGGAAAGTGAAGTAATTTTTGTAGTTTAGGTTCACGAATTTTCCGACAAGTGTTCCGTCGGAGCGGCGGGGACTGTTTCTTTCTCCGGCGAGGTACCATTTGGGGAAGTAGACTCTGTCGTTGATGGGTTGGATTCTCAAGACGGCGAATGCTATGAGAAACAAGAAGGCTCCGAAGAGGTTGATCAGAGCTGAGACTCCTATGTCTTGCAGATTCGCCATTGTTGATAACAGAGAGAGAAGGAGAAGAGGAGAGAAGAGAGATGGGTTTTGATGGAGAGTGGCGTAAAGGAGAAAGAGTACAGAAAATATTAAACTCTAGGAGTTTCTAATTATTATTTTTTTTTTTTTTACTTTTTGAGGTTTTTTTAATTTGTCAAGATGAAATATTTTTCTCAAAATATTATCCATTTACTATTTAGTATTAAAATGTGTTTATGTATAAAAGCATTTTCTTGAGAATTTATATCATGTTTGTTTTCATTTATCTTGTTCATTTGAGAATTTTTCTTTAGAATGTGTTGGTTCTTTGTTTAATTCGGTAAAACGGATGAAAAATATAAAAATCCATTATCATTTAAAACTTTAAAACTAATACTGCAATAATTTATTAATTCTAGTATACAAAACTCTAGTCTCTCAATTATATTTTGAAAATATCTTTGAAGACTCCATAGATATTTATAACTTTGTTTTTAAAAAAAAAAACTGGAATACGTCCAAAGCCAAGAGATAATATTGTTAGTGTGGGCCGGATTTTATTTCTTGAATATTTTCATCAATGTTTTTTCTTGAATAATGCATTGTTATGTAATTTTTGACGATTTTTTTTCCTGAAAATAGAATTGGTGAGAATTGGGAAATGCTCTCATATCGTCGTAGTGTGCCAATTATAAAGTAGAGAGAGCACGCGTGAAATCATCGAGTCGATCATGGAGTAAGTTTCCGTTTTAATTATTTTGACCTTTTTGCTTTTGTTTACCTAATACTTATAACCAAAAAGACAAATCATGTATAGCTTCGTATTATATGATTTACTTATAATTTTTGTCGAGAAAAACAAATCATTCACAGGGGAAAAAAGTTTAAAACAATATGGAGTTTTTAGCTATATATTTAAAATCTTAATTTGAAACTTTCTACCTCAAATAATAGATTAAAAAATGGTTATTTGAAACTTGGAGAAAAAAAGCAACAATATGTAAAGAAAATTTGTGATGGCCAAATATAGACGCAACCCTTGAACTTGAAAGAAGTAGGAGAAGATTTTGACGAAAAAGGTCAAAAGGTTAATTAAAGTAAATATGTACATATAACACACTAAACACGAAAATTTTGATAAAAAGAGACAAGTTGAATATGTACACGACTATATGTTTGTGAAAACAAAAAACATGGAAAATAAAACAAATAAAATATGCGTATCACATTTTCCCACATATATTGGGGGATTAGAAAATGTATATTAAGAAGTTATTAAGCGTAATTAAGGGGAAATATTAGAAAGTCTATGATCTATGTTTAGGTTGTCACGGATCAGAAGTGGTTAACTAGGAAAAGGACATTATCATTCCCAAGTTTAATTTTTAAACATCACATGTCTTCTTAATTCCATGTATAATCATGGCTAATTAAACAATTCTCATTTCCATCTACAACAATAGATTTACTTGAATATCAATTTAAGTATTAATGTTTGACCAATCTATTATATGACTAGATAATTAATTTAATTGCTAAGATGTTATACAATTCTATACGTTTGATCAGTCATACAAATATTATATTTCAGTCATTTCAGGAAATAATGTCAGATTGTATCTTTATAAAATATATTCCCTCTGTTTCATTATAAGTGAAGTTTTATACAATTTTTTTTTGTTTCAATATAAGTGATGTTTTCAATTTCCTATGCAAAGATTTAATGGATTTAATGTTTTTTAACCAATTATATTTTACATCATATTTTCTTATTGGTTGAATTTATACTAATTAATAATGTTTTTATGGAAAATGTGTAAGTTATATGTTTTATTATTTAGTGTGTTAAAACCTTAAATATCACTTATGAAACAGAGGGAGTAATAATTGCTTTGGCTTAAGATTTTGGGATTAGTAACATGTCTTGATGCGCTCATCCACGTTTATCCATTCGTCGGCAATACAAATTATGCTACATCTTCTAATCCATTACATTGCTTGTAAATGCATTGTTATGCGTTAAAGAAATAATAATACTTCAGTTTACTTTTTCATCCACAACAAAATAATTTGACTTCTCGACTTGATCAATTTACATTGCTTGTTATTGTTTTGAGTATAATGATTAACAAACAATGGTAATATCCATCAAAAGAAAATTTATAATTTTCCGTATAGATAAGATGTCAAGTTCTCGTGATTCAGTGATGACACTCCAAAGTCCATATGTAGACACACAATTCTCAAACCTGTTGTTTATCTTGTCTTATGCGCTGTCTTTTGTTCTCTCAAGTCTCGTGCGTTGTTGTCCACAAAAGATTACAATAGTTTTATCTTTTGAGTTTTGACGGCGATTACAATAGTTTAGTACAAAGCTCAAATTATTAATTGCAAAGTAGAATGTTCCAGCTTTACAATAACAGAATTTAACATTTTGTATAGAACGTAACTTAATGGGCTTGCATGTGGGTTTTATTGTTTTTTTTTTTTTTTTTTTGGCCAAAATAGGTTTTATTGCTTTAACAAATAAAAACATATGGTCTTTGATATTCATATTTTCCCATTCTAAAATGTTACATTTCAAAACTTATGGTCTTATGGTGTTTTTGTCTGTGTGTTGTTTTTCTATTTTGCAACAGGTTTTGAACCGAGACACAAAATTTCTTCGGGCCACTCGAACTTGGAACCTCATATTCTTCCATGCCAGAAGTTACAAGGTATGGTTCGATCAATAGAGTTATCAACTGATCATGTGTTGTTGTTGTTGTTCTTCTTGTAATTGTCACTTGTTACTAACAAAAACATATATATCAACTATTTCTATCTTTATTTTTGCATTCTTTTGAAAAATCAATTACTATAAAAAAACAGGGAAGGGTATATTTTCATTGCATGACGAATATATATAAAAATTTGCATATAACAGAACATATATGAATATAAACACATCAACCTTTTGATACGATATGTCATATTTCTTATGATTTGATCAAATTAATCAGAGAAACATTCTTAAGTAATCATCCATGCGTTTGTACTTCACCTCCGGATAAAGACAAGAAGCTTCTTCGTCTTCTCCGACTTCGTGATCAGTGAGACAACCTTCGTAGAATATGTGATAGAAATGTCCTATCCCCGCTTGGTGTGGAATCTCCATTTCTACATCAATAATATGTTACAAGGAAACAAAGTCAATTTATATATGAGCTTTATTTTTCAAAATGGACCTAAACCTGGCCCATTAAGTCATATGTATATTGCCGCAAATGATGATGCTACGTTACACTTACGTTCAATGTTGGCAAGGAAGTCTTTTGCAGCAATATTGGTTTTCTCCAATTTGTTTCCGGTTAGCTTTTCCCATATCTGAACTAACTCAAGCTGCGTGAGAACGTTGTTGGGAGGTTTGATATTCACGGTTTTGTTTAATGTTCGTGGATCGTTCAACGTCTTTGCGGTATACTTTGCGATATCATCTTCATCCGCGAACACCACTATGTAATAATAACGGTCCAACATTTTAATGGTATGAGAGGATAATAATATTGTAAAAGAGTGATCGAGAGAAACGTTTTTGTTTACTTTATTTACCTTTAACATTTCCATCACCGTAAATATTAACTTGTTTCTTTGGAGGAAGTAAAGTTACCATCTGAGATCAGTTCCCGGCGAAGTAAGCGGCAAAGCAAGCACCAACAACGTAAGTGTATGGGATTCCGGCAGCCTCTATCGCCTGACGCACTTCCATCTTTTGGTCGAAGGTTTCTCTTCCGGGCGGTAGCGCGTGTCCCATACGCGGTGGATCCATACCAAATTCAGATGGTAAAAACCGCTGAAAATATTAAGTTTTACATATATTATGAGAAATAGATAACCTATAATTTAGATCAAGTAAAAAAAAAATAACCTAAGATTTTTATTTTTTGTGGGTGAAATATAATGAACCTTGGATTTTTTTCACTATTAGGTTAAGTGAAATTATGTGGTTCCCTTACGTGTAAGGTTTTATAGATTGACCGCACAAGTTTATTAACTAAACCTTTACGTTTATACCTTAACGTTACCAGCTTCTTTGATGGCTTCGACGAGCTTAAGCTGGACAAGGATGTTGTGGCTACGGAAGTGAACGCCGGACATGGCCGAGACAACGACGTCAACAAGTTTCACGGCAGAGACGAGGCTCTGGTGGTCGGAGAAAGAAGCTTCAACGATACGTGCACCAAGTTTCTTGAAAGAGAGGATGAGTTGGACTTTCTCGACGTCGAGACCAATCTCTGGCCGCTGCAAAACGTAAGTCTCGTGGCCTTCGGCTATACAAGCCCTTACTATCCTCTTCCCTATGTACCCCGTCGCTCCCACCACCAAGACACGCGTTTTCTCGTCGTATTTGCCCTCTGATCCCATTTTGTTTAATATGTTTTTTTCGATCTATATGTTTTGTAAAAGTGCCTCGCTTGATTCTGTATTTATATATGAGTCGAAAACATATATATATATATATCTGTGTGTGTGTGTGAGTGTGTACACCTAATCAATTTATTGTATGCATTATAAGTAAAGATATCAACAGTTGATATGATGCATATCATAGAAAATTCTTTTCTTTTTTCAAACAAGAAAATTCATATTTTTTTATTAATACTTTTATCATCTGATCTTTTTTTCCAAATGAATAGTTAGGTGAACAAAAAAATGTACCGCTTTGCTTATTTTTAATGAATGAATATTAGGTAATCCACAATTAGTTGTTAAATAAGATCCCAGTTCCGAAAATAGTACACGATTGGATTGTATAACGCAATATACTATATGCGTACAAACAAAATATAGAGATAGCTAGATGCATGTTTTTTATGAAAACATATTTTAGTCGTCTCTGTTCGTGAGTTGTTTACAAGCTACTGGAACCCTAATATAAAGTCTCTCAATACTTTTGACTAATGAGTAATGGACGTGTCCATTTCCAAAGACATTACTCTTGTCTCACGACACCTAGATCACTCCAATAGACCTTTCTGACAGCGATTATTGTTCTAACTCGCGACAAGTTTTGGTGGGTTTATTGATTGGTTAATTAGCACTTTATTAGAGATTAGTAGAGGTTTTAGGATACTTTTGACAAAACAAATTAAACTGTTTCTCACATAGCTGTCTTGACTTTAGAAAAAAAAAACAATTCACCAACTCTCTTCTGTTGGCATTTGAAGACAAGTAATTTATTTCTAACAGCTGTTAAAATCCTATGCATGCATTCATTTACAAACTTTGTTAAATCATTCGTTTAATAAAATCTATATATACATATATTCAAATATATATTTCAAAGGTCACAAATAAGTAAATAAACCCCCTAACCGTCTATAATGTTATTGTACACACAAATTATAGCTTTTTGTTACAACACTCGTTTGTCGGCCATATATCACATAAATATGGTTCAATAATTTTAAGAATAATATATGTATTTGTATTTAGTTTATTACTACAGTTCACCAATTATCAATAACAGCCGGAAAAAAATTTGAAGACGATGAGCAAATTTAACTCTACGTCATGCGGTTTTTTTAGATTTTATATTATTTTTATACCAACCTCACAACACAAGTAAATTTAAAATAATATGATTGGTTTCTCAAATGGGATGTAGTACAAAAGAACACCAACAAACCTGATGCTAGATTTACATACCAAAATCATACTAAATAGACAAACAAAAACAAAACCAAAAATGATTTTGAAGGAGACAAAAATTGTCTTAAAAGATATCAAAAAGTTGGTTACCCGATCGATAGGAAATTTTGCATATACCAACTCTATATGCATGGTTCGTCACAAACATCTTGGCAAAAATAACCTGCTCGAAATAATGTTATATATCCTTATCCATTTACTATAAACTACAAATTCCGATTAAATCAACACAAAATGAAAATGTGAATGAGAGATACAAGGGATTTACGTGCCTTTATCTCGAAGCGGCGCTGTGGAGTTTATCGAAGTACAATTAAATAAGATAATTATGGAAGAGAGCGCAAAAGCAATTATCAAAAATAAGATAAGGAGAAGGTATGGATGGTGGACACTATGGGGTTGGTGAGAGCACCGTCATTGGTTGTCTGAGGTGCCACGTGTAAACACGGTGTGTTGTTGTATGATCCTTAAAAAAACATATCTCACTCTTGTAATAATTAAAAAAGTCTTTGGAGTTTGTGTTCTGTCTTTATAGAATTGGTTAGAGTTTCAGTGTTGATCATCGCCCAATAGTCAAGATACCGCTAGCTATAAGAGATTAGTTGGATGTTTTGATAGTTGATACACCCTAAAGTAATGGATGAGATTACAAGTCTTTCCCACTCCGTTCGTTTTATTAAAAAAACTATCCTTTATAGTTCAAAATTTTGGTATAAAATTTCTGATTTAAATTTAAGTTCACCTCGATTATTAACCGGTATTTGATGATATCTTTCTTTTTCTTGGCAACTGAAGATCTTTAATTTATATACTAAAAATATTACAAACGCAAAGCATATGATCAGAAAAAAACTTTGGAGAACGAACCAAATTAAATAACTAAAATAGTGGAGCAAATTCTTATTTGTTGCATATATTTTTGTTGTAAGCTTACAAGTTAATTGTTAGAGTCAATGTTAAAAATTACATTTATCTTCTTTAAGCTGTTAGATTCAACTTGTTTTTTGTTTTGTCTGAAAATTTCACATTTGTTGGTCATGCCTAGGAAACAAACAATTGAAACCAAATTATATCGTTACACTTACATACAGTTGGGCAAAATAGCTTTGGATTGTTTATGAGTGTTTGTCCAAACAAAAAAAAAAGATTGTTTATAAGTTTACATTGAACATAACAATGTAAAAACGAAACTGTCAAACGCCAAATCTTTTGACTTAGAAAAAAAAAGACTTTTAGAGTATAGAGAGATCGGTAAAATTATTAGTATAATTCAACAAAAGTAGTTGGAACTTAGAAGTTAATTAATTAATGGAACTTTTAACTTTATGATCTGCAACTCTCGAATGTTCGTCATTTGTCACTACCAAGTACCAACAGCCAAAATTTTTTTTTTATTAAATTTTCAAAAATAATGCTTATCTATTGTTTATAATCACAACTTAAGCTAGGGTACTTACAATATTTTCTTTTCTTTTTTTGTTATTATAATCATTACATATAATGATAAGCAATGTGTTAAAGATACATCAAACCCATACTAAAGTCTTCCCATTTTTTTTTCTTGTCAAACACTAAAAGTCTAGTCACCAAAAAATAGGTAACTCAAATTTGAATCTTTAGTTATGTTGAATTCTAAATTATGTTGAATTTTTAAAACGTTTTTATACCATTGGCCAGTTCATTAGCCATTTCTGTAGAGTGCGGGACTTGATATTTGGTGTGATGATGCATGTTCTCTAGACTCATTATTTGATAGTAAACTACAGTCATTGCACCACTTTAATATAAACCATCTAATTAAACATTAACATATTTTTAATTAACAATTATCCCTTCTCTTATTTTTTTTTTCTTTTTAGTTGGTACACACTGATATAGTGATATTGCTAGAAAAACAATCGAAAATTTATTTTTTATTTCGAAAATCAAATTTTTTGAAAACACAGAAAAACACCAGATAAATAATTTTAGTTTACAAACACAACCATATCTTTATTTTTTATTTAGGAAACTTAACATAATATACAAACCTATAATATATATGTTTTTATATCTCTAAAAAATATAATACTGAAAAAACCATACTTAATTTTGAAGGATACAAATAATTCCTGTTTATTTCCCTTTATATATTTTTTTTAATAACTTTTGTAATTCCTTTCTCTTATCACTTTTTTTTTCTATATAAAAAATTTAGTTGTGATATATGATAACTACTAGTATCTGGAAAATTACTCTTTTTAAAATGCTACCTCATTAGCTGTGTAACAATAATAATTTCTGTAAATTAATCCCAAAAATGGAGAAAGATAAAGTTTTCCAATTGCAGTAATATACACATCTGACATAAAAGCAGAGCACTTCCCCCGCCGTTAGATTAGAAAATGAAAATCTGTAAGCTTTTGAGCCGTTGGGTCTATCTCCACGACAAAGCTGTCTTTCTATAAATAGTTTTTAAATTTTTATTTGTATAAAAAACATTCTTTTTTTTTAATATTCTTCTCCGCTGTTAAAGCGGGAAATTTTCTGAGGTCGACGTGCCTGTTAATTCCGCCGGAAATTTCGTTATCTCCGGCAATTGACTCGGCGGAGACGAAGCTTTTTGAGTCGCTAACCCTTTCCCCTTTGTGAATTTGTTATCTTTGCACTTCGGAGATACTGAAATCGAATCCAAAACCCTAGATTTTGTTTTGCAAAGATGATGGAGGAGTCTCGAGGATCTTCAGATCAAGAGGATGAACAAATTGTTCAAGTCAGAGAAGCCTTAATGTGTCCCGACGGTGAGAAATTTGAAGCTTTGCGGACGGCGAGGTTCTTAAACTACACGACGACATCTATTAACGACGATGTCTTCGACCTCCCTCAAGATGCGTTCGTGTGTAGTAGACCTGAGGGGTTTGATCCGGAGGCGAAGATCTCGTTTTCGTGTTGGGGATCTCCGTCGGTGAACTGGATCGAGTGGGTGAATGTGTGGCTGAGTTACACGAGACTGTGTGGAAGAAATCTGGGGTTTATGAAGCGATTTTGGCGTCTAGGTATCAGATTAAGAGACAGGATGATTTGATTATGGCATTGGTTGAGAAATGGTGTGTTGAGACGAACACATTTGTGTTCTCTTGGGGCGAAGCGACCGTGACTTTGGAGGATATGATTGTTCTTGGTGGATTGTCTGTTACTGGGAACAGTGCTTTGGCTCCGATTAAACGAGAAGGTATGAAGGTCGTGGAGGAGAAGATGAAGGCGGCAAAGCGTGGGATCGAGGCGAATTTGGAGAAGAAATGTGGTGTTAGCTCGTGGATGAAAGACATGATGAACTCAGGGAGTGAGATTGAGCATGAGGCATTTATGGTCTCGTGGCTCTCGCGTTTCGTTTTCCCCAATTCAGGTGATGTGTTGAGAGAGAAGCTGTTTCCGGCTGCGATTCAGCTTGCTCAGGGAGTTAAGTTGGCTCTGGCTCCGGCTGTTTTAGCTGGGATTTACTGCGATCTCGGTGCTTTGAAGGGGCATCTCGCTGGTTCTAATGAGAAAGGGACGGTGGTGGTGAAGTCTCCGTTTCAGTTTGTGCAGGTCTGGGCTTTAGAGAGAATCATGGCGTTGCAGCCACCAGGCCAGCCAAGTCAGTTAAGGCCTGGTGAACCACGGATAGCGCGGTGGCACCATCATGGTGGTGGTCAGGATGTGTACGGCTACCCTGAAGATATCAGAGCGGTTTTGGACTCAGCCAAAGAGAGTTTTGACTATCGTCCATACACAAAGCCTGTGAATAACTTCAAATTCCCAAAGTTTTACGTGGAAGATGACTGTTGGGTTCATGTAAGACCTGAAGAAACCATTGTAGCCTTTGGTCGGTGTTTAAGGTTCGCCAAACTGGTTGGTTTCAATTGCATTGAACCTTATTATCCTCACCGTGTGGCATTGCAGTTTGGTTATGATCAGGATGTTCCTGGCGTAGTTCCAGCTAGAACTGAGACGCCGGAATTGGCCTGGAAAGAATATATCCGTCCGATTGCTGATGGAATGTTGTACTTTCCTGCCCGGCTCCATGAGGCTGATGTAACGGTTGGGTACATTCGGTGGTGGAAGCTTTCTGTAGCGCTGTTGCAATCTGAGGCTGAGAAAATTTCCCACATGAATCGGGTTTCATATGTAAACAAGAAACATGTGACGACAACAACTGCTGTGACGACCCCAACAAAGGCAACATCTCATCCCCCAGGGGTGTGGAAAGCATCCCCTGCAAAAACTGAGGGAAAAGATCAAGAAGTGGTAAAGAAGAGGGAAACAGAGACAAAAAGAGAGACTTCTGTTACTGAATCAAGGATCGAAATGAGTAGAGCAGATGGTCGGAGCCATGGCAGTAGTAGCTATGCAGGGGGTCTCACGGGCTCAGAGCAAGCAACTAAGCATCCTTTAAAGACGCCTGAATGGGTTCAGAGATCATCACCTAGACCGAAAAAGAGCCCTGATAGAAGTTCTGATAAGCCTGAATGGGTTCAGACATTATCAGCTCGATCGACAAAGAGCCCTGATAGAAGCTCTGATAAGCCTAAATCGTTTCAGAGATCATCACCTAGATCGACAAAGAGCCCTGATAAAAGCTCGGGAAGAGCAGCGGATGATGTTAAGGATCTTAAGGGAGCTCTCAGGGGCTCGGGGGGAACAAAGATTCAGGGTCATGTCACGTTTCAGCTTCCTAGCTCTCCTGGGAGATCTCCATCCAAGGCAAATACGTTATCACCAAAGCAAAGCGGTAAAATTATATGCTCTCATGTTCAGGTCTCACTGTTGATTCCTTGTTTCTGGATTGACATCTTGCTTTTCTAAAACAGATTCTCCTGTCAAAAAACCGAGAATCTTACCTCGGGTAGCAGACTTAGCCAAACGATCGAGCTCTTCTTCTGGGGTTCCAACACATACATCGTCTGTTCCTCTTCCTTCCAAGCGAGAGAACTACATAAAGCACCACAGTCCCACAAGCGCACGAGTTTCAAAAGATTCGAACATGTCACCATTTTTTCATGGTTCTCATTTAAAGAGGAAGAAGTCACCAAGATCTCCGGAAACTGTTAACTCGCCTGGTCAAAAAAATCCCCCAAGCCCGCGAGTTTCAAAAGAACCGTACAGGTCATCTTCTTTATCTGGTTCTTCTTCTCTAACGAGGAAGAGGCAACCAAGATCTCCTGAAGCTGGCAATTCGCGTGGTAACAACAATCCCCCATGCCTCCGAGATTCAAAAGAAATGAACAAGTCCCAATCTGTTTCTGGTTCTCCTTCAGCGAGGAAGAAGTCACCAAGATCCTCTCAAAATGTCAATTCGTGTGGTAACTCATCATCCGGAGGCAATTCTGCTGTGAAGAGAAATACTGACACAAGCATCATAGTTTCCAATCAAGAATCACCGAGAAAAACTCAAGTCGATATAAGCAAGGCTAACAAGTTACTGGAAGAGATAGTAACTTTGCGAGAGCAAGTTGGCGAAGATGGTGAAATCACATATCAGATACCAAGGCAGCAGTTCGAGGATCTAAGCAAAGGAGTCCATGATGTTCTACATGATTTACAGTCGATTAAATCTGCATTGAATATACAAGATAATGATGAAGTATAGATCCTCATTCTCTCAGAATCTGTCTAAAAGACCTTAAAGGTTTCATCTTTTTTGTTCCAACTCAGTCAATACAAATAGTTTGTAGTGAGATCCAAAAGCTACCCAAAAGGGTAGACACAATATAATCAAAACACTGCAAAACAACTGACATTTTCGAGTTTTCTCTTTCGTTCCTAACTTAAAGCCAGTACAGAAACATCAAACACTGAGTCGAAACTATAATCCTGTAAACTAAAATATGGAGCTAAATGTATGCATAACAATTTGTACCAGTGCATCAACAAAAGAACAAATATGTTACAAAGACTTACAGTGATGATCAGTAACAACGCATGTAAACTGTGTAAGCCATTGTGGCTTGTCAAATTAGCAACATGTGATGTGTTGTTCTTGAAGCTTCTTCAGTTCTTGTTGTTAGGCTTTTCTTCAAGAACAAGAGGAGCTTTTGGATTGACTCGATTTTACAGATACATCTGCAGATTTTGAGAATCAAAATTAAACAATCGAGTCAATTCAGAATCTCCTATTGTTCTTACGAATTCGGCGGCCACACTCCTCAAGCAATTTACCTTAAGAAAATCCCCAAATCAAGATCAAGAAACCAAAATGGTTACAAATCAAACAATGAACAGATCAATTCAACGATCCAAAGCTTTGACTATCAGATCCAGCCCCACAGATTAGCCGGAGAATTCATCGGAAAACTATTTTTCTTTTTCGTCTCAGAAAGATAAAACGCTCTTCGTCAAAATGTGATTGGAATAATAAGTAGGTAAGGTGTAAAGAGATGGGTCAAGACTAAAGAGATTTATTTGGTAAAGTGAAATACCAAATTTAGTCACATAATGAGCTAATGACCAAATTTTAAAAAGTCATAATCTTTGATGAGGAGATCAGATTCTCCCATCAAACCCATGTGACATGTGTGAGAGAGAGAGAGATATGAGTTTATTAATCTTTCTCCTATCATTGACCTATTATTACTCTCCTCTCAGACGCAAAAAGGTTTCATTTTTAACCCCTTTGAGAATTTTGTTTTTGTCCAGGTTGATCTAAATTACTTCTTTCTAAGGAAAAGTTTTGATTTTTATCTTCTTCTGATCTAAAGCTTTGATTTTTTCTTCTCTTGGTTTTGTTCTGTTCCTCAGTTTCTTCACGTTTCCCCCGTTTAAAAGACCAATCTTGTACTCTTTTCATGGAAATTAATTTTGAGTGAAGTTTCTAGCTTTTCTCAATAGCTTCCAAGTTTAACCAAATTCGTTTGTTCTCTCTCTCTCTCGTTTTCATCGACGACTCTGACTTTGTTAAGAAGTGAGGTTTATCTTTGATCTAAATCCACAAAAGAAGACAAAGAAGGAATCTGATCTGCAAAATTTTTACAGGGTACTCTCTCTTTGGCATATGGTTTTAGAATCTGTAGCTTTCTCTTGATAAACGAGGAACTGTTCTAATTACTATTTCTTGATCAGGAATTGAAAGAGAGATGGGATCTTTCAAGGGTCATGCTTTGCCTGGGACATTGTTCTTAGTGGTTGGAGTATGGCACATTTGGAGCTCAGTGGTTGGATTCATATCAAATCCTAGTTCATTTCGGGTTCGAGTTTGGCACCCTGTTCCTGGTTTTAATGATAGGATCAAGTACTTGGAGCTTTACGTTGTTACAATTGGCTCATTCATTGACTTGTGCATTGAGTTTTTGTACTCAACTCATCTCAAGTTCTTTGTTAATGGTGTTCTGAATCCTTCCCACATGAATGATTTCGAGCACTCTGGGATGCTTCTCATGTTCTTCATCCTTGGATTTATCGCTTTGCTCTCCGAGAAAACAAGGTATTAAATGATACAGCTTGTGACAATGCTAGTTAATTAGTTATAGGTCAGATCTTTCCTGATTTGAGAAGTCAAAAGTTGAGTTTTCAGTGATTCTTGACTTAAATGTAAATGAAAAGATCCTAGAAATGGATCAAGACCGTTCGATCATATGATTCGATTATTGATAAGATTCATCGAGATTCGAGATTGGTATATTTCTTTGAAGTTAGGTTGGATCGTTGTTGATTTTTAGGATTTAAAAGTGGTTTATTAGTGATTCTTGACTAAGTTTTGATGAAAACAATCCTAAGGATAGATCTTGATCCTTGATAAAATGATTCAGTTATCATCAAGATTGGTTTATTAGCTTTGAATTTGGGTTAGACCTTTGGTGATTTTGTAGAGCTAAAAAGTTGTTTGTTAGTGTTTGTAAATGGATCTAACTCATTAATAGTATGATTTGATTATCAACATAGTCATCAAGATTGGTATTTAGCTCTGGAAGTTAGGTTGGATCTTTAGTGATATGAACTTGAAAGTGGTTTCTTAGTGACTTTTGGCTTGGTTTTTGATGTACACAACCGTAGAAATGGATATAGGTATGAACTTATATGAATCAATATATTCACTGTGCTTTTTATCTGTCATAGGTTACTTCCTCTGCCACAAGAAGCTCTGTGTCTAGTTGCTGCAACAGCTTTTACGGCAGAAGGTCTTCTCTTCTTCTTCCACTCCACAAGCCACAAAGGTCTTGAAGGTTATTATCATCTCCTCCTCGTCTTTCTCATCGCTCTCTGCGTCATCTCCTCAATCGCAGGAGCAATCTGCCCTACAAGCTTCCCAGTAGATCTATGCAATGGCATTGCAATGTCTCTTCAAGGCTTCTGGTTTTATCAGACAGCTTTCACTCTCTATGGTCCTATGATGCCTCAAGGTTGCAGTTTAAAACAAAACTCTGTAGTTTGTAGATCAGTCGACTCTGCAGTCTCTGGAGAGTTTCTAGCTAATTTTCAGCTCTTCTCTTTGGTTCTTGCTGTTCTTGCCTGCGTTGTGGGTTCATATGTATTTGCAGCTTCAAGATTTGGAGTGAGTAGATGATAGATTTAGCAAGTAGTAATTAGGGATTTTGTTCTTCTTTTCATTTAATTGCTTCAGAGTTTCAGAAAAAATATAAAGAATATAATCTTTTTTACATTGTCTTTGTTGTGTATGCAAATAACAAACCAAAATTGTTTTCTTTATGTTCAAGCTCGAAAAGTAAAAAGGGCTCATTGATTTAGGAAAAACATAATCTCGTAATTTTATTTTTATTGTGAAACGGAAACTGATTAATCATAATATGAAAATATTTTATGCTCTCAGGAAAGAAGTGACAAAAAAAAGTGTTTTCACTTCCCATTACATTAGAGACTCCAAGCAAACCATATATAGATGAGTACAAATAAGTATAACCCCAATGCCTTCAAGTCTTTGACTTCACCTCGAAGACCTTTAAACACTGATCCACGCAAAGGTTGGAAGATTAACACGATAGAATAGCCAGTTCCATTGTGGCACGATGGCCCGCCTGGTTGCAACCTCTCTACAGGTACTTGATCATACCCCGACCTTCCACGCTCACCTTCGTGGCTTGCAACCGCTTCTTCTTTGTTCCTTTTAGCTGTTGAAGTTTCTTGTTCATCTGCAATTATAACACAAGAGCCAGCTCAAGGAATATAAAAGAAAAGAAAGAGCAAGAAAAGGTTTTTGTTCATATACTATGAGAACAAGGATTTCAGTTGCATACAGAGCTCAAGTCTAAATATTATCCAGACCAAATAGGTGATTAAAGTATATGGTGTTTTGACTGCTATTGTCAAAGGATAAACGGTAAAAGTCTTTTACCTTGACCCGACGCTGGTCCTGAGAGACCTGTTTCGCACGGGCTATGACCTCATCCGGGTCAATCTTGGATTGAGGACGGATCAAAAAGTCCAATGGGGTTGCTTCGGGCCTCATCGTCATTTGCCTGTCTCCCCTTGAACTCTGACCCGAAGTCAGGCCAGATTTACGTTCCCTGCATATAATTCAACAAACAATGAGTAGTGTATCTTTGAGAACTACATCTATTTACAAATTCTGAGATTTTTTCCATACCGAATTTCCAAGTCAAAGTCACCATCTCGCGACTCCATTGTAGCTTTGTTGCTAGGTCTATGTGAACCCCAATAGAACAATAAGAGAAGCTATGGATCAGTATATGAAATTTCAGCTAGTGAAATCGAAATTAAAAGGTTTAAAAGGTTTTGGGATATACTTCTTCACTGGTGGCCTTCTATAGGGAACCCTATCTTCATCGAGATTTCTCATGTCCTCAAACCTAGTACTCTTGTTGAAAATTGGACGAGACTGCAACATCAAGCATACCGTTAGCAAATGGTTGGAATTTGATTCCAGCGATTGGAGTCATTGAAAAAGATGTTTACCCATTTATCGACCAAATCCTTAGCAAGTCGTCTGTTGGAATTAGTTTCCTCATCTGATTTTGATAAAAACATAATGACCTGCCAAAGCCAGAACAAATTTAAATTCCTGAGTATAAATCCTACATACCGATTCGTCAATTTGTATCAGGTAATGTATCCTAACCTTTCCAAGCCCACTCTTTTTCAATTGCTCCCTTCTATCATACTGGTCCAAGTCAATCGGAAACTGCAAGACAAAGTCATGAATACATAAAGGAGCTAGAAAGGGTCAAAATCAAGCAAAAACTCTTTACAGGAAATCAGGAGCCTTACATCAGTAAGAACTCTTAGAATAGCTGCACGGATATTTATATTTGGCAAGCTTCCATCTGGAAGAGGCTCAAGCCAATTCTTCAACAGAGTTAAAACCCCATGGTCCAGGAATTCTGTTTGAAGCTGCTTCCTGTATAAAGACAATTACGCGTTATTACAAAACAGATTGTTAGGAAGACTGTTTATTGGATAACAATAAATTTGCAACTTACTTTCCAAGAACATCGGTAAGAAGGGAAAGTTTCTTAAGCTTGTTGATAGCAGGCTTCCCTTGTCTATTAAGTTCTGCATCTTCCTCAGCAGTGACCTCAAGTTCAGCCATCACATTCTCAACCAAGAGTGCGATTTCCGCAGGATTTCTTTCGGTCTTTTTCTTTTTCTTCCCCATTTTGAAAAGGTTCTTTACCTCATCATCCTCCTCACCCTCCTCTGCCTGTATCCATAACAAAAATATTATGAATCATCAAAAGCTAGATTCACCGATTAAAAATTCAAGACCCTATTCATACCTGAGGATAATGGGTTGGAGAACGGTCTCCAGCATCACCTCCATACCTCTCAGAAGGATCCAAACCAGTATCGTCAATGAAATTATCGTCATCCATAGTCCTAACACCTTCTTCATCATTCTGTAACATAAACAAAACACTTTAATAAGATGAAAAAGATACAAAATCCCGTCTCATTCACCAATGGTTAATACAATCTCAGAAGCATAGAAATGTGATGCACCTCTGGGTTATGGGCAATGGATTTCCACATCTCATCAATCTCTTCTGACTTCCTCTCGCCACGGTTTGGGAACTTATGCCTTTTATCCTTTCCACTACCACTACTACTTCGATCTTTCTCCTTCTTCCTCTTCCTACCAACCTTATCATCATAATCCGTACTACCTCCTGCTCTTCCTCCCATGAATTCATCAAACTCCGCATCATCCACATCCTCATCAATCAATTCAGGAACATCAATAGTCTCACGTTCACTAGACGCTTTCTTCACCAACCTCTTCCTCGGTTTGGCTACTTTATCGTTATCATAACCAGTCGTCTGTGTCCCTTCAACATCCCAATCTTCCATATCATCAGCCAAGTCTTCATCCAAATCCTGAAGTGGCTCTGTAGATGGCTCACGACCAAAGTCATCAAAGTCCACTATTGGCTCTCCATCTACATCACGATACCTGAAAAAAGAAAATACAAAACCAATCAATGAAAGGACAAAAATAACAACATCCCTCAATTCACAACACTTCGCACAATCGAATACGAGAAAACCAAAAAAAAGCTATGAATCAGAAACACATAAGGGTTATAAAAAAAATGAAGCTTTTCGTATGCCCATGAAGCAAAATACTAATTTTCAATCAAATTGAAATCGAAATATGAAAAAGATCGAAGAGATTGATTTGGGTAACCCTAGATTCAATCAAAGGGGGATAAAGCTGGGATTTTTATCTGCAACAGAAAGCTAAATATTTGAAACGAAGAGAAATAAGAAGAGCTTACGGATCATCCTCGAAACCCATATCTTCTCAGCTTCCAGAGAAATGATTCAACAAAGATAAGTTTACGAATACTTTGATCTTCGAGTTGTCGTGAGAGGCGAGAGGAGGAAGAAAAGAAGAATCACGATCGCTTCTATTGAGATTATTCGACGCTCACGATTGAAAAATCGAATTAACAGCTTAGATCTCGCCACGTCATCAATTCTCTAAGTATGCATTAATTAGTATAATTTAGTATTGACTTCGTGTAACAAAGTCAAGTATCTCTAAGTCAAAAAAAGAGACAAAATTGTGACGTAACCTTTACTTGTGGATGACTGTTAATGGTGGCATCTTCATAACCAAATCTTGGGGAAGGTTTATAATCTATATATCAAAAATGGTTAGGTGTTATCTCATAATGATTCTATCGATTAATCCGAAAACATATCAAACTTTGTGAAGCCTACACTAAGTATAGTCAATAGGTTTATTGCTAGTGCATGTTCAAATCTAAAATCTTTGTCCTTCATGTGTCTATTTCTCGACCATGAGACACACTAAACAAATCTTGTTGATATGAAATGAATCGTGATTCTAATAGCTTAACATCGGAGGATATAACTGAGGATGTTGCTGGTGATCTGTAAACCTGGAAAGGGGAGAAATGAACATGTTGAATACACGCATATGATGTCTCTCCATTGACTCATTCATCTACGTATGTTTTATAAGTGTTCAAAGCCCCTATTTGTGAAACAGCCATGGTTGTTGTTATTATCTCTATACCATCTATAAGTATTTGAGCCGATGACGATGAATTAATATAGCATTATTATGGAAAAGTAAAATCGAAGTTTAAATAACCAGAAACAGAGTAATTAACTATATATCAACTAGCTAGTCTTGAATTCAGAGGACATTGTAAAAGAGAAAAGACAAGCTCACGAATTCAGCTGGCTTTTCATAAACTCAAACTCACTAATATGAATCGTGATTTCATTAACTTAATCTCTTAAGTTGTATACCAAGACTGAGCAAAAAGAACAGTTTTAACCCCGCATATGCTGGTCTCTCCCATCAACTCATCTGTCTTAAATTAGATTTCAAAGTCCTCGATTTTTTTTTCACCATAATCCTAATTAACACCCGTTGTTTCAAAATCTAATAATTATGCTGGTGCATGGTTTTAAAAATCTATACGAATAAGTTTCTGATTAAGCTAAAACTATGTTTCTTTAGTCAGAAACAAAAAAAATAAATAATAATAATCGACTAATATTCTTGTTCAAAAGGACATTGCAAAAGAAAAAAAGAATGATCAATGAAATGATATGATCAGTTTTCAGTTAGTCTTCTTCTACCCTTGAACTGCTAGTGTTACACCTTGTTGGTTTGTTTCCTCTTCCTCTTCTTATCTTTCCTTTCATGTTCTGAAATCTGTTTGATTTGCACTAAACTTGGAACATAAGAGCAAGAAGAGTACACTAATGGCAAAAAATAATCCACAGCCTTCACAGGTTCATGGGGCACATCTTCAAGATCCACTTCTTTCAAGCATCCATTATATCCAATGATGTAAGCGGTCTTGCAGCGTTCAGATTTATCTAAATCAAAAACCACAGCGACTTTCTTCTCTTCATCGATGAAGAAACTGCCAGCATAATCGGTAAATCCAAGACTAGGGAGTGGTTCCATATTAACAGCTAAGAATTTGCTCCAGGACACCGCATTGGGCTCAATCGTAGTTGTCACCCACATCTCTATCTTAGATACAGAGTAGTAGTATCGCTGATACAATACCGCGAGTTTCTCTTCTTTAACACAAGATAGTCTCCCGGTCTGTTCAAAATCATGCGAAAACGGCAAAGAAAGAAGCTCTCCAAATTTCTTTGTTGTAAAATCAAAACATAGTAAGCAATCATATCCTTCCATTACATTTCTTGCATCAGTCAAAAAATAAGCATTCCCATTTATCGACACGCTCGACTGATAACATTTAAGTCCCTTGTTGGGAGTGACAAAAGAAAAACTCCATGAATTAGTCTTGAAATCGTAAATTTCGTAATAGCCTTTTTGAGGAAAAAACTTCAAGATCTTGTGGTTCTTATTCTTGTCATATCCGAGAGCATACGTGGTAATCGTTACTTGTGACACATAACAATAAACCATCGCAATAAAAGACTTTAGATATTTCGACTCGGTAAAGTAAATCACCTATTGGTTTTATTAGTGGATCAACAAACTCTTCACTGTCGTCTTGGTTGAGGCCGATTCCATGGAGATTGAAATTAAATGAAAAAAGCCTATCATCCATCATCATGAACCCTAGAAACTGGTGTCTTGCTTTTGCTTTACATAGAATCCGGTTTTTGGATAAAACGTTCCATATTTTGCAAGTGGATCTCACTGCTAGTAGAGATGTTATTGGAACCCTAGACAGTATCTCTTCGATCAGATCGTGTGGAAGATCAGACATCATCGTCATTGTTGAAAATTTAGGTTTAACTTTCACGCCTGCCACTTCTTTTTTACGTTTATATGTGCATCAGAAGATACGCCGCCTTCCCTACTAGGGTTTAAATATGTATATATTTTTGAAATATTTTTCTTACTTTCATAAGATAATATTTTGCACAAAGAAAGAGTGGTTTACAATCATTTTGATACTTAGGAAGAAACAAAACTGAGGAGATCGGAAGAAGAAGAAGAAGAAGAAGAAGAAGACAGAAAACGTTTAAGTTTATGAGTCTTAAAGTGTGATATATAGAGACAATCATGGACACGGTGCATGGCCTTAATTGTATTGAAACAATATAATACATGACGTACCATCTCGATGATTGGTTGTTCGATCTCTAACCAATTACTTAATCTTTCAATCTCCTCGAATGTTTCGAGCAATCTCGAGCAGAGTAGTCGATATCATTGCTGGAGGACATGACTTTGTAAATCTTAAATCTTGGTCTAGGAACTGAAGGTTCTTGGCAATTAGCATTTGTTGAACATTGTTGAGAGTCACCATAAGAGCGCTCGAGATTTTTTATTTCCATCACGTGTCTCTTCTCTGGATGGTTAGAGACAATGCTATATAGGTAATGACCACATTTTTAACAAATCTTTCTAATATGTGTAGTGGTTGCTTTGCATTAGCGTTAACCTCTTAAATTTGGTGCATTGGAGGATATATATATACTAGGATGCTGGTAAATAACATTTTGAATCCCACAGATGCTTCTACATTCTTTTAGTTTTAGTGTTCACTAAGTCATCGTTTTCGTTATGATCCTATTTAAAGTTTTAACTTTTACAAATCATATGAATGAAGTGTGGGTACAAAAATGTTGTTCAGAGATTTTACAGGGTTAATTTTATAAATAAGATAAAGATTTGGGTTTCATTTTAAATATTATATTCCCTGTCAAGCCTACGCAGCTTCCTCCTCTTCCCCGTCAGAAACACGACACGAACCAATCACCAGAAAAAAAACCTCTAAAATTCTCTCATTTGATTCTCTCAATCTAACTCCAATTTCTGCAAAATCAAAGCTTTTTGCTTCATTTCACATCTCTGGGTTTTGCTCAGATTGCCCAAACATTGCAGATCTTCAGGTAATTGTTCCACCGGTCCCTAGTTTCAATTACGTTTGAATAGATTCTGAATTCAGAACTCTAGATTTTGGGGATGTAGTGCTTTAGATTTTGTTGGATTTTGTGTTATCCTGTCTTATGTTGTCTCCTCCAGCATTGTTAGCTTAAAGTTGGGATTTTTATTTTGTATCCTGAGATAAAAATGTGACCTTTTTTTGCTTCTGGGGTTATCAATTGATGTGCTTAGGAACTCTATCCAACTGTGTGTGACATCTGATTGCTGGATTTGGTAGGTTTGAGAACTCGTTTTGGTCTTGTGTGAAGCGTTCACTGGTTTTTGGTTAGAAGTTTGGTGAATGTGATTAATGGGTAGCAGCGAGATGGAAAAATCGGGTAAAGAGAAAGAAACTAAGACTCCACCGCCTTCTTCTTCTTCTTCTTCAGCTCCTGCTACTGCTGTTTCACAGGTTTGCATTGGCGTGTAAATTTGCTATAGCAAAGTGTTTTTGTTAGTGTCAGGTTTTGATTGGTTAATTTTTTCAGGAACCTTCTTCTGCGGTGAGTGCTGGAATGGCTACTCAAGATTGGTCTGGTTTTCAGGTCTGATATGAGATTCCGTTGTCTTTTTTGTTTCTTTGTTACATTTAGGTGTTATGTGGCTCATGTTTATCTTTTGAACAGGCTTATTCTGCAATGCCACCTCATGGTTACGTAGCATCAAGTCCTCAACCTCACCCTTATATGTGGGGGGTTCAGGTAAATCGAATTGTTTTTCCTCCTAATCCGATTGATGTAGATGGTTTTAAGCATTCTTTGGAGCTTCAGGAGATTACTTGAAGAGTCACAGAATTTTTGCTTTTGATATTTGCATACTTGGGATATATTACCTTGATCACTTGTGTAGATGTAATCGAGATTAGTTTTTTCTGACATATGTAATTTCATTAGGTCCTCCATAGGAATTGTGCTGATTGATAATATATGTAGCATCAACTTAAGGAATTGTTATGTCCTTTTTGTAGCATATGATGCCTCCTTATGGAACACCGCCTCATCCGTATGTTGCGATGTACCCCCCAGGTGGCATCTATACACATCCTTCATTACCTCCGGTACTGTTACATTTTGGATCTTTTTATGTACTCAGAATAGTGAATGTATTTGTAGTTTCTGTTAACATGTTCCGTGGTGCAACAGGGGTCTTATCCATATAGTCCCTATGCAATGCCTTCTCCTAATGGAATGGCTGAAGCTTCTGTGAGTTTCCTTTTATCATTTTTTCATTAGAGTCTGGGTCAGATGGGATCTTGTTTGAATAATGTTTTCAATTCAGGGTAATACTGGAAGTGGTATTGAGGGTGATTCTAAAACACCTGATGCAAAGGAAAAATTGCCAATAAAAAGATCGAAAGGAAGCTTGGGAAGTTTGAATATGATTATAGGAAAGAACAATGAAACTGGAAAAAACTCAGGAGCATCAGCTAATGGAGCTTGTTCTAAAAGGCATGTGACTTCATATTGTATGAAATTCGAAATCATGTTGGCATACTGATTATGATTGCTAGTTGCTAGCAATGATAATCTTATTGAATAGATTTATGAAAATTGTCTGATTTGTTCTCGGTTTATCAGTGCTGAAAGCGCTTCTGATGGATCAAGTGACGGAAGTGATGCAAATTCACAAAACGTAAGTTTCTATCAATGTATTAAAACATTACGTTGGATTTTCATATGGAAATTAAGGAGCTGTTTATGAAAATGATCATGGTATTGGTTTTGTAGGACTCTGGCTCTAGACACAACGGGAAGGATGGTTAGCTAATACAGCTTTTTAATTCTCATCTCTGAACATGTAATGACCTAAATGTTAGAATCTGCTTATTTAGAGATTGTTCTTTCTTATTTCGTAATTCAAGGTGAAACAGCTTCAGAGAGTGGTGGTTCTGCTCATGGACCACCCCGTAATGGAAGTAATCTACCAGTGAGCCAGACCGTCGCAATCATGCCAGTGACAGCTTCCGGTGTTCCAGGCCCACCAACAAATTTAAATATTGGAATGGATTATTGGAGTGGTCATGGGAATGTTTCTGCAGCAGTTCCTGGAGTTGTAGTAGATGGTTCCCAATCACAGCCATGGTTACAGGTTTCTGTAAGTGTGTACTCTTCTTACTTCTCCTTTACTGTTGTTCAAGCAACTTGTTTGATTGTATAGTGAAAATCAGGATGAGAGAGAGCTTAAGCGACAAAGACGGAAACAATCCAATAGGGAGTCTGCTCGTAGATCCAGGTTGCGTAAACAGGTATATCATAAACATATTACTTCAAGCCACTCTAGCATCAGGCCTATCGAGTATGAATGATCAAAAGCTTTTTCTTTTCTGTGTTTTCAGGCGGAATGTGATGAGCTAGCACAACGAGCAGAGGTCTTGAATGGAGAAAACTCAAGTCTTAGAGCAGAAATTAACAAGCTTAAAAGCCAATATGAAAAGCTTCTTGCTGAAAACAGCTCTCTCAAGGTAAAAATTACAATAAAATCTTCTTCTTCCACCCAGATCCATAATTTGCTTAAACATAGATTTCAAAAGGTGATCCTTTCTCTCAAACCCGTCCTTGCAGAATAAGTTTTCGTCGGTTCCGTCACTGGAAGGAGTAGAGTCGAACAAGAACGAGCAAGAACCACAGAGAAGTACACGTCAGGATGTTGCGTAGACCACTCACTCCGTGGTTCCTACGACAACTCAGCCTGACTAAAGAACAGCAACTAACAGGTCTATGTAATTTTTTAGGAATCAGAGTTGTTGGTGTTGCCTTCTTTAGCATACGTTTTAAGCTTGATGGTTCGTTTAAGTAGGAGGAAGCAAGAGATAACTAACTTATAAGTCGTCTCTTTCTTAACAAGTTGTGTATATTTTTTTTCCTTTCAGATTTTGGACTTTCTTTTTTGGTCTTAACATTGAGTATGGCGATTGCGTTTGGGTCGATTAGAGAGAAACGCAATATGGCGATTGCGTTTGGGTCGATTAGAGGGAAACGCAAACGCTAAATGTTCATCTTTATATACGAGTTGTTTGTAAAAATGTTAAATTGGTTATTTCTGTTAATGTGGACTGTTTTTTCTTAATGTATATCCAATTTCTGTAATGAAAAAAAGAAAAATCAAGAAAAGTTAGAAAATTTTCAGATTATTATTTTTACTAACTCATGAAATAATGACAACAATTTTTATTTCATTTTTTAATAATAATTATTATACACGTATTTTGTTTTTGGGAGGTGACGACTCTGTAAACATACCTGAGCCACAATTTCTTAGTCTTCTTCTTCTTCTTCTCATCTTTTTGGATACTTTTCGAAATATCAAAAAAGGAAAGAAGAAAATGCAAGCCATCGGCAGCGGCCATGGCAGGAGCCTCTGCTGCCTCAACAACTCTCTCTCCGAATCAATCTCCAAGTTCCTCTCTCCTTCTTCTTCTCCCTCGCTTCTCCCTCAGGTACTTTCTACTTTAGTGTTTGTTAGGTTTGGTTTTGAATCATATATCTTCGATTTGTAGACGAAGAAGTCTTAAAGTTTCGAACTTTATGTATCAACGAAGCTGTGAATAATGAACCCAAATCTCTGAATCTCATTTATGTAAAAATCTTAATTTGGTTTCGTTGTTCAATTACAGAGATGTCATTCGTTCTGTATGCCTAAGCTTGGAAGTAGTTATGAGAATGGCCGAGGGAGAGGTGTGACAGTGAGAGCTTTAGGAGATGAAGATTCTAATAATGAGAACTTTGCTCCTCTTGCTCCTGTTGAGCTTGAGTCTCCTGTTGGACAGCTTTTGGAGCAGATTCTTAGAACTCATCCTCATTTATTGCCTGTTACAGTCGATGAGCAGCTCGAGAAATTCGCTGCGGAAAGCGAGGCTCTTAAAGCTGAGACGTCTTCTTCACAAGATGTTCTCTCTAAGTAAGTCTTTTCTTTTTTTGCTTTCAACATATTACTGGTTTTGGTGTGAGAACATACAAGATATGACTTACTGGAATGTGTGTATATGTATAAGTCTCTTGCAATGCTTAAGTATAGAGTTTTAGGCTTAGATCCTGTATTGGTTGAGTCTATGTGTAGGCTTCTTTCTCTTTCGTAGGCTAGTATGAATGGTTTCAGATTGTCTCTTTCTCTGATATACCACTGAAAACTTCTCTCTAAGTAAGTCTTAAGTGAGAAGTTTGCACCAGATTATGTCGATAGATCGCACTAATGATACATAAGACTTACTGAGATTTGGGAATAACGCTCTTGCCATTATTAAGCGGAGAGAACCTAGGCTTGTATTTTGTATTGGTCGAGTCTAAGTGTAGACTCCATTCGATTACATTCACTATTAAGTATGTGAGAAATTACAGATTGTTCCTTTCTCTTACAAGTTGTCGTTGCGTGCTTAATATGCAGGAGAATATCTGAAGTTAGGGACAAGGACAGACGGAAAACTTTAGCGGAGATCATTTACTGTTTAGTGGTACATAGGTTTGTGGAAAAAGGGATCTCTATGATTCCTCAGATTAAACCAACTTCAGACCCAGCGGGACGGATAGACTTATGGCCAAACCAAGAAGAGAAGCTCGAAGTCATTCACTCCGCGGATGCATTCGAGATGATACAGAGTCACTTGTCTTCAGTTCTTGGAGACAGAACAGCAGTAGGTCCTTTAAGCTCTATAGTTCAGATAAGCAAAATCAAACTCGGAAAACTCTACGCTGCTTCCGCGATGTATGGCTATTTCCTCAGAAGAGTAGACCAAAGATACCAACTTGAGAGAACCATGAACACTCTTCCAAAACGGCCTGAGAAAACCCGGGAACGTTACGAAGAGCCCTCGCCTCCTTACCCGTTATGGGACCCGGATTCCTTGGTAAGAATCCAACCAGAAGAATATGATCCTGATGAATACGCGATACAAAGAAATGAAGATGAGTCATCTTATGGGTTAAGATCATACGTCACGTACTTGGACTCAGATACACTTCAGAGATATGCCACAATACGTTCTAAAGAAGCAATGACTCTCATAGAAAAGCAGACACAAGCGCTCTTTGGACGACCGGACATAAGGATACTCGAGGACGGTAAGCTCGATACTTCTAACGACGAGGTTCTGTCTCTAAGTGTCTCTGGACTTGCAATGTTGGTTTTGGAAGCCGTGGCTTTTGGATCTTTCTTATGGGACTCAGAGACCTACGTTGAATCCAAATACCATTTCCTCAAGGCTTGAGTCTTCCCCTCCTTGACATTGTACTTTTTGAGAGTAGTGGATGTAAATGTTAATCTCTCATGGGAACTTTTGTAACGACTCAATCTCTGTAAAATTTAATAAACTACAATTCAAAACTTTAGATTCAGACTCAAGCATATTAGCTCAAATCTTGAATCTTCTCTATTGATACAAAAACTAAGTTATATTATAGTTACATTTTATCCTAAGCTTAAATTTTGGTTTATACACTTTCCAAATCCTAATTATATACGTATTACGATATAAATAAAATAAACTTTATGTAATGAACATCATTACATTGTATATCAACTTGGGACATGGTACCACAAGCGCACAAAACTTGCATAATAATTAATCTACAAAAAAAAAACATTATCATTATCCATTTGTGTGTATTTTTTTCCCCACAAGTAAGTATATGATTACAATGACATTACCCTACCATATGCAGTTCTCCTAACCCAATTGAGTCATATCTTGTGTGTTGTAAGTTGTAACCACATTATTATATATTTGGTTAAATATCATTTTCCAATAATTTTGTTAGAGAAGAAGGACATCCTCAATTATTGTAATGTGGATTGTGTTTGTTCTATATATGGCTCAAGACCCTATTGTGTTACATTTTATTTATATATATAATAAGCATCTTCAAATAGATAATGTTCCTAGCTTCATTTTTAAGGCATCTTTATAATCGATTTATGTATTAAGAATCCAAAATAACAATAGTTATCTCATTTAGTCTATGTATATATATTTTCCAAGACACTAATTTCCTCTAGAGAATACAACACTAGAGCTATACAACCTGAAACACAGATTATGCAATAATTAGTTATCAGATTAAGATAAACATTAAGTGTAATAGTGGAGTTTAAATAAACTATATATCGTATAGTAATGATGAGGCATCCACATGCAAATGCTCTTTGGTATAAGGTCAACGAACCCTCTCTAGAAAATGATGCAGATGAGTTTTCTTCTCTACCTTATTCAATACCTAAAAGACTTTTCTCATATTCTTCTCTTATTGGTTGATGATTGCTCAATTTGGTCCTTGCTCTTAATAGTTACACCTATTTGACCCATTTGTACTAGGTTATATAATACATGTTCATTGTTTTTTTAATGTTATTAGCCAATGAAAGTTTTGGAATACATGCAATTATATTTCTCAGAATCTTTAACTTTTTCAAAATGATAAACCAATGCTTTGTATGTTCTTAATGAATGATCTTAGACGTAAAACACACATTATAAAATTATCGTAGCATACCAAAAGAACTTTATACATTGTTTCTGTGGTTCCATCCCTCGCCTTTCCACCTCATACATCTTTCGTCGTTGCGATTCTTGTCGATGTCCTTCTTTTTTCCATTGTTCGCTCCATAGTATAATATTGTCTAGGGTTTAATTTATAAATAATTTGTATATATATTGTTAACCTAGTTTGGAAATAAGGACGTCAATTTTTTAAAAAAAAAATTTGAAAAAAAAAAGAACTCCTATTAACGTAAATGAGTAATCTCTTTGAAATTGATATAATTGCACCCACACTCATTTTAATTTTACATGTTTTGGAAAAGTAGGTAACTAATGGTTTCAATCCTCTATTACTCTTGGACCAATGGCTTTATTATCGAAGACAAACAAATAATATATACCTTTATGTCCGGATGAATAAGTTAAGAAAAAGATATGTTTTATGATGATACAATATATATTAAACTATAAGAAGATTCGAATGGATAATGTCAAAAAATAAGAACAAGAAAACATATATGTAACGTTTATCTTTAGTTGTTAAGCTGAGGTGAGTGCAGAAGCTAGCAGACAATTGAACACTGCGGGCCATTTTAGTGTTTGTGTGTACAGATGGTAATGGAATCACTCTCTGTCTCTCTAAGAGATAAAGGCAAAAAGAAAAAAATCGAAAGATTGCTTCCTTAAGTAATATGTACTATGGAGATTAAAATTCAACCTATTATATTATTAGTTGACAAAAGAATATATTCTCTATATAAGTATATATAATGCAAATTATTTTACAGTTTTTAGAAATTGATTTAAGTACAAAGTATAGTAACAAATAACTACCTTATATATCATTCACCTGCTAAATCCACTTTTCTAAGATTAAATCTGTAATACGACGAAACTTTGTTCAACTACAATGATTTGGTTGTTATATATGTTGTTCTACTTGCATAATTCAGTGCCTTATTAACATATACTATAATATACAAATGATCATTAGAGAATTAGAATAACAAACCCGTGATTAAATAGTATGGTCCTTTAGTTACTTTGTAGTATATATAAGTTGATGACCAGCCAGATGGATGCATAGACTTTAGAGAGGTTGGTAAACCAAATCAACTAAATTACACTTTTACTTATATTCTTTTGTGACGGCAACTTCACTCTTACATTCTTATATGACGGTCTTCTTCGGACATATGTTAATATGTCTGTCGACCAAAATTAGTTTAATTATTGAGGTGAATTAGCTTGATTGTAATAACTCTTTAATTTTTTTCTTAATCGATTAACTTATGTTGTCTGGATTCAGTAGTTCATTGTACTGATTTGATCTAAGTTCAGAATTATTCGAAAGTGAGCTCGTGAATGTATATATCGAAAACAACTAATCATATCATATAAGAATATATGATTAATTAACTAGATGTTACGGCGATTTGGTATCTGGTGCTAACTAAAACGAAAGGGACTAGTTTGACTTAAAGACAATTAAAATGCTTAAATAATATAATACTATATATCTACTAAAACGTAATTATACTACAAAACTAATAAACTCTTGTTAATTCGTATTGTCTCATTGTCTGTCTTATATTCACGACAAACAACCTAATCTGCTTTTGTTTTTTTTTTATGAAGCGTTAACATAACATAATCATACATATTGTGTATTTATATAAAGAAGAAGTGATATATAAAGAGGATATATATAGCTAATTAAAGAAACAAAAAGAGTCTTTCGAAATGTTTACGTTTGGCTGTCCATCGTTTTGGAATCTATATCTTTTTATTAATTTTTGTTTTTTTTTTGTTCAAAAACCCTTTTTATAAATTTAAAGTGTTGATTAGTGTAACCACCTAATTTGGAACACATACACGTAAAACTATATATTAATAGAATTAATTTAATTTAATGAATGAGAATGACTGGTGATTAAGTAAGTAAAGTATATAACAATCTGCATGGGTACTAAGACCATTTGGTTGTCCATGTCATGCTTAGTTGTCAATTTTATTTCATTCTTGCTTTCATCATATGTAAATGACAAATCTACCCAATTTATAAGCTAATATTATTGCTCTCTACTCTCATTTTTTGGGGTCACATGCTAATTTTACTCTAATTGGAGATTAACAGCTAAACAGAAAGAAAAACCATTTAAAGAGTTATTTTACCAAATACCTATACACGTAATCTCTACATCAACACGATTTCAAAATTTTCCAAATTACTTAAGAGGTTTCAATAGAAACACTTAAATGTATTTTTTATGACATCATATATAATTCATCATTTTTCTATAAAACCTTAACAACGTATTAGACATAAAAATGTATCATAAACATCTAAAAATAATTCAACTAACACAAGAGATGGTTTAGTTAGTATATTTCATGTTAGAATACTATGGTTTTTAAGTTACAAAATTCGAACCGTTCATCGTAAATATGAAAATAATATATTATTATATAATTAAAAATTAAAATATCATATTATAAATTAAAAATGAATATTTTATAGTCAAATTTTCTGCTTACTTTATTTTTATTTTTTTGAGTCTTTAGGATTTCGATTTTTCTTGATCGATCATCCTTGACATCACTAATGTAACTCATTAGCTTTAAATTTTTACACTTCTTTATACAATTAACGTCGGCAAAACCGTGGCACAGGTTAATACAAAAAAATAAAAAGGATAAGACTGGAAAAACAAAGATTAAGAAGACAAATCAGAAAAGAAAGAGTATTGAATAATAATAAATCTCTCCCTTATATAAACACCAAGAGCGTGGAAGCCAAAGAGCAATTTTCTCCTTACAACACCAAAAAGCAAAAAAAAAAAATATGAAAAACCTCTCTCTCTTATGTCAAAAGCTATAATAAAAACACAAATCATAAATCTCTTTTTTTTTTCTTTTCTTTTCTTCTTAGAAAGATTTAAAAAAAAATGTCTAAATCATCATATTCTCACATCTTCTTCTTCTTGATCTTTTGTTTGTGTTGTTTGAGATCATCATTAGCCTTCACGAATCTAAACACCTTAAGCTTCGAAGAATCACTTTCTCCTCTCTTTGGCGATTCTAATCTCGTCCGTTCACCTGATGATCTCTCCGTTCGTCTCCTTCTTGATCGATACACCGGTATATATATACACCTTTACATACGCATAGATCATTCTTTCTTATGATGATGATGATGATGATGTTTATGTTCGTAGGTTCTGGTTTCATATCATCGAATATGTATCAACATGGATTCTACAGCTCCATGATCAAGCTTCCCGCTGATTATACTGCCGGCGTCGTCGTCGCCTTCTATGTAAGTCTCCGAGCCATGAATCTTTCTTTCATCCATCTGCATGAATCTTTAAATCATTTTGTTACTTTCTTGAAAGAAAAAAAATCATAATTCAAAACATTTTTCTTTATTTGGCCGATAAAATCGTCATTGAAAATGGAATACCAAACGTTTTGTCGAAGACCCAACCCCATGACACAAATTTCCCTGTTTGGTTGCCTAGAAAATAGTCATTAATTTTCCCGAGAGAAAAAGATGCACCAATCTTTTAAAAAAAAAGACTTTGGTATCTAATTTTAATGTTTTAAATGGATGGATATGCATGTGTAGACATCGAACGGGGACGTGTTCGAGAAAACACACGACGAACTAGACATAGAGTTCCTAGGGAACATAAAAGGAAAGCCATGGAGGTTTCAGACAAATCTATATGGTAATGGAAGTACACAAAGGGGTCGTGAAGAGAGATATCGTCTCTGGTTCGATCCTTCTAAAGAGTTTCATCGTTACAGTATCCTCTGGACTCCTCACAAGATTATGTAAGCTTCTTCTTCTTCTTCTTCTTCATCATCCTATCATTTTTTTCTTTTAGTTGTTATATTTCATTAGCGTTGACTAAAACAATTTATTAAATTTGGATGGAAAAAAAAAAAATGTTTGTCTTTCACAGAACGTTTCCTTTTTTTACTTTTTTTTTTCCTAAGATAGTTTAATGAATCTATAAAAGTATAAACCATTAACACCTTTTTTTTTTCTATTACTTTTTCTCGTTTTTTAATTTGATTTTAAAAATCGATAAAGAGTCAGCTTTTTTCAAAACAATCAATTCGTCATTATTGTTTAAACATCAACTTAGAGCTATCTTTATTGACGCGTATTAAGCCTCAGTCGTCACGCTCGCGTTCACGCGTAGTAGTTTAAAGCCAAATTTAACTGTTGCATTGATCCAAAGTGGGTTGCCCGGGACTCGAACCCGGAACTAGTCGGATGGAGTAGATAATTTCCTTGTTAAAATGAAAAAAATAATCTAACTTTTTTTTATTTGACCTTCGATTTTTCAAAATTAAAAGAAGAAACGTTATTCATAATTCTAAACAAAAATACAAAACATTAAAACATAAATATCATAAATGTGAAATACAAAATGTTAATCATAAGTTAAAAGTATCATATAAAATTCCTTTTTATATTTTTCTGGTTATAGTCTACATTTCCGTGTTTTTTTTAATCTTAAATTTGTTTTCTAATGAAATTTAACAAATGAAATTTTGTTTAAACAAATACTGTAGATTTTGGGTAGATGATGTGCCAATAAGAGAAGTAATAAGAAACGATGCAATGGGAGCTGATTACCCGGCGAAGCCAATGTCTCTCTATGCCACCATTTGGGACGCTTCTGACTGGGCCACTTCTGGAGGCAAATACAAAGCTAATTACAAATTTGCACCTTTTGTAGCCGAGTTCAAATCATTCTCTCTTGATGGCTGCTCCGTTGATCCTATCCAAGAAGTACCAGTCGGTTGTTCTGACTCTGTTGATTTCCTTGAGTCTCAAGATTACTCTACCATCAACTCTAGGCAACGCGCCGCCATGCGAAGATTTCGACAACGTTTTATGTACTATTCTTATTGTTATGATATTGTTAGGTACCCTGAGGCTCCACCAGAGTGTGTGATTGTTCCCGCGGAGAAAGATAGGTTTAAAGATACGGGAAGGTTGAAATTCGGTGGTACCGAGGCGCGCGAACGGCGGAGAAATCGTCGGCAGCAACGTCGGCCTGAAATTGAGAGTGATCCTGATGAAAGAAGACTTCTATAAGATTTATTTGTTCCATTTTTTTTATAAAACTTAAAATTTGTTTGTGAGTAAAAGAAGAAAATAAAATAAAAGAGTAAAGATTTGAAAAAGAAAAACTGAATGAAATAGAGATAAACTTGATGGGCCTTTGGTGTAATGTTGAATGAGTTGAGCCCATTTATTCAGGCCATATGTCTCTCAGCACATATGTTCTTCAAACTGCGTATAACACATAGGACATGAAGATGAGAACCAAAATTAACAAAATGGGAAGTGAAGAGAATGACAAAAGCTTACACGAAACCGAGAAATGTCTTACTCACATGCAATATAGCTAAGTATTATGAATAAAACTTATGTCAAGGCTCTGACTTAAAGGAAAAAAACTTAATTTATTACAAACAAATTTCAACAGAGATGATACAAATAGAGAAAGAGCTTTTAGCTTTTATCAGATTTCAGAACCTGTAAATTCATCATAATCTAAAAGACACAAAGAATCAAACTTGTTAACGCTCTTGAAAGCATCGGTGGTCGTGGGCTTAGGCTTCTGTTCTGTGGATGTTGCAGCATATGTTGTCTTCATAATATCAAACGTAAGATCCTCGACATAGTCTACAAAGGCGTAAACTTTGAATCTAGTCCAAAATTTTTAATCTACCAAACCTATGATTTCAACAGTTTGGAGAGTGTTCCTTTTGGGATTGAAGTAGATAACATAATAAGGTTTACGTGCCTTCTGCATTGTCAAAACAATTTCACTTGAAGTCGTGGCCCCAACAACAACGAAAAACTCGTTGACAAAGACTTTATTATCCGGCAAAGTGTAAACATATTTCGACCATTCCTGTTTCTCGACATCTTCTAGGGCCCACATACACAACTCAAGGTTACGCCCTTGACCACCCCAAGAAGTCCCACCTATTTCACCCCAATTAATCCCACATAATTTACCCTTATAGTTAACCAATAATGTAGTATATATGTACTTCGACAATGCATTTGGCATCTATAAATTTGAACTTTTCAGACCGAACATCAAAGCAAACTATGACCACTTGCTGTCGTCTACAACTGCAATCATAGATACAGATCAAACCAGAAGAATAACTACAACTGCTGTCGTCTGTACATGATATGAATTTTGTATGAAAATCTGTGGCTACAAGAGACAACTTCTCATATGGATTCTGAGGCTTAGGCGATGAGAAGAAGAGCCATTCATTGCCTCGTTTGATCGCAAATAAGAGACGTGGACGAGCCAAGGACTTGGTTAAGAACAACTCTGTGAAATATGGAAGGTGAAGCATCGACCCCCATAGCTTCGACAGGCTACGAAACCTAGCGACAGACTTTGCCGGCAATCTCGAGAAAATCTCCATAATGACATCAGTTGGGATAAGTTCCAAGTTTTCTCTTCTTTTTCTCGAATTGCAAGAACGTTTATTGCGTTGGGAAATCATTGGCTTGTGTGCTCTAATTGATTCACACCAGAGAAGAAGAATACAAAGCTAGGGTTGAAGTATGAAACCCTAGAAAACAAAACGTAAATAAGAAGCAACACTTCCATTTATTTCTCCTAAAAAAAACTGAAAATTCTATCCCTAATTAACCTCCCCTCTCCTGTTGGGCTTTGTGACCATAAACAAACAAATTTAAAAATTGGATCATAACAATAATAACACTCGAACAACCCAACACAATCGTAACGTATTAAACCATCCAAACCCAAACATAAAAGAAACAACAATGTAATGATCTGTTTAGAAAAATAATAATAATTGTATGCTATGTTTCTTATACCATTCACTCTGTTTCGGTTCCCACAAGCACTATAATATTTACATATCTCCTATCTATAGGATGCTTCTAAGCCAACATAAACCATCCTCCATCAATATCTGAATTCTTAATAGTAATGTAAAGAAGTGAGAAGCAAATAGCAATAAGTCCTGACCAAACATACACAATTGTAGGAGTTCTTCCTCCTCTTCCCATCAAACCTTTAGCAAACGGATACATATGAAGCAAAACCCAAGCGGCAAAGAAAGCCCCACCAAGAAGATTACTCCACTGTGGATTCTCACTGAACACCGTCCTACAAACCGCGAAAAGTATCCCTACGATGTTCAAGATTATGATTGTTAAAGGAGGAATCATCAGAGCAGTCCATTTAAAGAGATAAAGATCGGCGAAATCGTCGTCTTCGTCATCTACTCCTGTTGAGGATTTTGAAGTCAAGGTGAAAGAGATTTCGATTCCGGCTATTACTTTGAGAATACCTTGAAGTACCGCGACTAAATGTGCGCTTGTACCGCCTATTAACCAGAACTGTTCGTTTCTCCACCATTCTTCTAAAGAGATACCTGACCATTTGACTTCAAGAACGGCTAATCCACATAGACACAATGTGATTATCAAAAGGTATACCAGGAATGATCCGGTGAGTGTTTCAACAACGAAGTGACCCGAGAAGAGAGATAAAGGCGGGAGGAAGCAATAGGTTAAGATGAAAATGCTTGTGAATGGGTATATCCCAACGTTGAGGTAAGCGATTCTTTGGAGGAATTTGAGTTTCCGACCAGCGAAAATGGCGTTGTTTCGGGAGAAAAAGATCTCTACTGATCCAGTTGCCCAACGGAGAACTTGGTGGAGCCGGTCAGTTAGGTTTATAGGTGCTGTTCCTCGGAATGCGTCTGGCTCTGTTACACAATAGAATGATCTCCATCCTTTTTCATGCATTCGAAAACCAGTCACTACATCTTCGGTTACTGATCCGTATATCCATCCGACATTGATTCCCCATTCTGTTTTGTCCTCATACCAGCAGGAGATCACGTTAACCGCCTCGTTTACCATCGCAAAATCAAGCGGTTCACGGCTTCCAGTCAACGACCCGGGAGGACGTCCGCGTCTGCTCGGGTGAATTGTAGCTAGTGGCCTACCTTGAAACTCTGCTACCTTTACAGAACTTACTAGCATACTCGAGCTACCGAATTGCTTTGGAATCAAACTGATATCAACCCGATCTTGGTCCTCGTTGTCACTACAATACTCTGGTTCATACGCTACAGTTGCGGGCCTGCGTTTCTTGATCCGCGGGAAACAGCAGTCGAAACAACCGGATGGTTCTTCATACGCCACAAAAACATCAGGAGGGTTGAAACCGTAAAGCGCAGTTCGGCGAAAGAGGCACCCTGTCCCGACATACATTGGACCTTGGATCCCATCGAGAGCCCTCAGATTAATGTCAAAGAAAACAGTATTTTTGTTAGCATAGCGGTCAGATGGATCAATTCCTTCAAACCTTTGGGGAAACTGAACATAGCAAACGCGGTCACCATCATGGTCCATCATGAAACAGATCCCATCTCTAAATGCTCTAGAGTTGTTGACATAATGGTCACAGTCCAAGTTCAAGATGAACGGTCCATTAGACATTATAGCTGAGGCTCGTACCAAAGCATTCATAGCTCCTGCCTTCTTGTTATGGTCATAGCCAGGCCGCTTCTCGCGGCTCACGTAAACAAGCATCGGTAAACGAATGTCTATTCCTTCAAAATCAAGTGCGCTCCCCTCACTGCATGTCCCTAAAACCGGTTTATCTCCAGGTGGATCAAGCAACACCTGCAAGAAAACAAAAATAGTCATTCTCAATGAGTCAAACACAAACGCTATTTCAAACCAATAAGAGATTAAATTTTTACCTGTATAATACTAGCGTGATCGCCTTTAGAATGGTGCGGACAAGGGACAGCCCAAGTACCTGGCCAGTGAGTCCCATCGCTCATCCAAGTAGCTTTAGGAGCTACTAAAGCAGGCCTTGGCTCCTTATATTGATCCTCTTCAACTTGCACCTTCCAATGCTTCCATTTCTCTAAAGCTTTAATCTCTTCTTTGCTATTATACGCATCTGATCTCCTTCTAATCGAATGAGACAGCGCGTTAACCCGAACCTTAAACTCCTCGTAACCTCGTTTAACAAACCGTCTCTCTCTAACAAAATCATGTCTCACCTTTCCCTTATAAGGATCCCTCTTCAACCCAAAGTAACTCTCGGGATTCCTCGGCTCGATCATATGTTTCCTGCAAAACGGTACCCATGTTTTGGCGAAGCTAGCCGCTTCAGCCATTGCTTCAAACGTAAGAAGTGATCCTCCATCATCTGAGACATAACAAGAGAGCTTCTGAACAGGATAATCAACTGATAAAATGGAGAGAATTGTATTGGCTGTAACTAATGGAGGCTCTTTCTCTGCATCAGCTGTTGAAACAAACACATCAATCCCCGGAAGATCTGATTTCTCGGTTAGCTCATCATCCGGGTTTAACGATTCGAAAGTCGCCTTTAAGGCTTCGATATCGGTAGCGTGGTTCACAGGGTACAACTTAGGGATTTGGTCGAGTAACCAAGAGAAAGCAAACCAGATTTCGCAGATTACAGAGAGTAACCATAACCATATTGCTTTGTTGTTAGGGTTTTTGATTCTCCAGATGAGAAACAGAACAAGAGATACTACTCGAACAACTATTAGAATCCTGTAAGAAAAAAACATAGCAAACAACCTTAAAAGTGTGACATCAAAGTGTTTGTAACTGACACGACAGAGATTTGTTTTTGTTTTATTACCGATAAAGAGCGATGATGATCGGAGAGATTTTGACGATACGAGTTAAAGGAGGAGATAACTTGTAAAGCAAGGTATCGTCTTTATCGTCTTCTTTACTGATTCTCAGATCGGTTTGATCCGGTTCGTCCTCTTTGCAAGATGAACCAGTATCGGTTTCCACCGGAGTGTTCGGAACCGTCGCCGGATTTGAATCGACGTCCCGGAGTTGGATTGAAACAAACGCCGGATTGTTGTCCGGCGTCAGAGGTACCTGGACGATGTAACTGGTGAAATCGTCCCTGCTTCCGAAATCGCTGCCGGAGTTTGACACGTGGCTGATCCTCGGGTGGCTTATAGGAGATTCTCCGTACATCATAACTCTGATTTTTTTGGTCCCGTCGCCGGAATCTGGAGATATGAAAAAAAAAAACGGCACTGAGTGAGAAAAAATATAAAAGTTTTGATTTTTAAAGAAAAAAAAATTGTGGAAGAGATTAAAAATTTGGGAATCAAATCAGTAAGAGACTCTTACGGTTTTGATTAAAAATCAGAATCAGTAATGAGATTTTTCAAAATTGTTACTTCTTTCTCTGTTTTTTTTTTTAATTCACCATTAACGCAAGTTTCTGAAATATTTCATCAAGAAACACGAATTTTGCTATGGAGGTATTCTACAAAATCATATTAAATGGTCAACATATGTGAAAAAAAGATTTTGTTACCTTAATCGGGATAATTAACTTATGAATTAGCGAATTTGTTAATTTTTATTTTTTTTTCCTACAGCGAAATTGTTATTTAAGTTAGTATTAAATGAAAAAAGTATTGAACAGCTATTAATGCAAAAGAGTGTACACCAAAATTAAGGTGGTGGTGGTAGAAACGGGGAATTCGAGTAATTGTAAAGGGTAGTTTTGGTTTTTTCTCACTGAGTCATGCATGACTTAATCCACGCGGGTTGACTCAGACAGGGAAAAGATTAAGACTGAGTTTGGAAACGTTTAGTTTTTAATTTTTCCATTTACTAATCACTTATTGTAAAAGACACAATATTCAAGTAACTTTTTTTTTTTTGGAATTTGAAATTGTAAAGATTTGTAAAATGTTACTCAAAATATTATTTGACTAAGTTATGGTCCAATCAATGAATCCATCTAATGTACTTATGACCAGAGTATAATGATCCCTTTTGAAGAAGGTTTTGAATGAAGAATGAAAATTCACTGAGCTTAACATGGATTAGTCTCCTATTTTACCATTTCCATAATCCAAAATGAATTAGATGGAATTGTTCTTTTGACTTTTGAGTTTATGATGTAATTCAATAGGTTGACTCGCAAATTTTACGTTTGATTTTGAAATTATAAACAGTTGTATATTTCTTCTATTGAAATTATATGCAGTCGTATTTGTATATTTCTCATTCTCAACGAGTTAGAACATTCAAGTTTAACGAGTCCAAAGATAAGTATGCTGATCGAAAGTCGAAACCACTGTTTGAATTATCGTTTTAACTAACATAAAATACTCAAACAGGTTTGACATAAAACAAACAGTTTTGATTTGGTCTTTGTATGGTTTTGTTTATATGTCTAGGTATTGTAAGTTTGTAACCTGTAATGGGTCATACCAAACAAGCTAATGAGTCGAAACAAATCTTGCACGTAATATGGTCCAAACGTAGTATGGATAAGGCTTTAACAATGGCATTTTGATAAAACTTGTTTCTTCTTTAAATTAACCAAATAACAAATGTCCAGTGCTATTTGCATGAACTTTTCTCGAGATAGCTTTTAACTAGTTCTCCCATTGAACACAATTGTTTCACGTAATGTTCATATTAGACTAATACAACAATGTACTTGCACTATAACGACTACTTCAAGAAATATCAATATCATTTTGTTTCTTTATCATGCTTAAGTAGTTGAAAGACTCACTATTTGGATTTGAGTCTTAACAAGGGATTCAATAATTAAACTAAATAAACTTGATTTGAAAAACATTAAACTTGCTTTGGTTCAAGATTCAAGATTCAAGATTTCTAATTTTTTCATATATTTTTTTCCTCGGAATGATAAATTAACTTTTAGCCTCAAATCTTGAGTATCTTCCCATGAATCTCCTAATGTTTTTTTACCAAATCTTTTCAACAAAATCTATACAAAAATATCGAAATAATATTACCCTTCAATCTTAGCCACCGTAGTAGTCCCTCTCCTCTCCCTCTCCCCCTCTTTCTTCGTCCTCTCTCCGCCGCAGCAACACAGCCAGCTAAAACAACCGGCAAAGCAACAACAACCCCGACAACACTCGGACACGGGGCATTTTAAACATTTCCAACAAGAGCATTTTGGACATTTTGGCTTTCCAAAGCAGCTGCATTTGAACTTGGGACAGCAACAACTACTTACACAGCTCGGTTTCTTGCAGCAAGAAAAACATCCCTTAAAAGATGGACACGAACACTTGAAACAACCGCATTCCCCGCAGCCGCAATCGCAACCACAGCTCGGTTTTGGACACCGAGGTTTGGGACAGCTGCAGCTAGGTCTGCATAGTCCTGAACTACAACATGCTGTTGATTCGTCTCGCCTACGGATTTCTTGCCAAATATTTTTGAGACGAGACTTGGTGGTTGTATTCTCCATGTCTTGTATAAACCTGTAGAGATGTCTAATGTAATCCGGATAGATCTCGAGGTTGCAATGTCCACCACCTTTAATCCAGAGAGGTTCATACGGCTCCTTCGCCAATTTCCAAAGCCTGTTTCCGTGTAACCAATTCACCACATCGTCCTCTGTTCCCTGGGTAACAATAGATAGTAAGATCAGTTATGTTTTACGGTTTCAAATCGGGTTGAGGCTGAAGATACGAACATGAAACAGAGTTTGCTTACGTGTATGACAAGAACAGGGCATTTCACCTTCTTTATCTTGTTTACGTTCTGCAATCAAACAACAAATCAGTATGAGGATAGTGTTAGAAACCATTGACCGGTTAGCTTCAAAATTAGCTATAGCCATTTCTAAATCAGTACGCTTCCACATTAGCCTTAGCCACTTCTAAATCAGTTAGCTTCCACATAAGCCATAGCCGCCACTTCTAAATCCGGTTAACTTCCACATAAGCCATAGCCGCCACTTCTAAATCCGGTTAACTTCCACATTAGCCATAGCAACTTCTAAACCAGTTAGCTTTCAAATTAGCCACATCCACTTGTCAACAGGTTATCCAAAGAGTCACTTTCATAGGCTATCTAAACTTTCAACAATCCATAGAACATATACAACAAGTAACACACCGGACTACCGACTAGTAAAACATACGAACCTAGGTATCTTCCTAAGCCAGGAGCTATAAGCCATTTAAATCGGAAATACAAAAAGTGGAAAGCAGAGGGGATACTAACCGAATAAATGTCACAACAAAACTTGAACTTGACATGACATAGAACACGGAGACCAGAGAGAATGCCGCTATGAAGAACCACACCTCTAAGCCGGGGAAGCTTAGAGGCAAGATGCAATGTCGGTCCGCTGCCAACGGATTGACCATACAAGACCAAATCTTCTTGATCAACCCCATAGTCCGTCTGAAGACACTCATAAACTGCCTCTATATCCGCATATGTATCATACTCACTCGGCTGCAAACACAAAGATAATTCTCAAACCGATCAATATAAGAACTCAAAGTAAAGCCTGATCAATCATTCTCGGGATCGATACAGAGCATTCCTAGGCTCTATGAGACTGATACAGAACATTCCAACAACCTAGGAAGATTTCTAGGTTACATTTTTGATTAAATTTGTTATTGAGTAGAGGAGACGCATTGACACACCTTACCGGTAGAAGCTCCATAGCCTGAATAATCATACCTGAAAATTTCAAAACAAAGATAACAAAAATTAAAATCAAGAACTCAAAAACCATAAATGAAGCATCATAAATTGACTGACCTATACTATTGATTACTAAAATGAAACGTTACACGTTATATATTATTATCGAATCCAACGTTATCAAAGAGTAAATACTCAAATTGATGGTGGGTAGGTGAGAAATCTCGAATTGAATATTTTTAAAGTAAAAAAAAAGGATGACAAAAATAAGGACAAATTCAGGAAAATTAAAACGACAATTAACAAAACAAAACACCAAACATTTTTTACTAAAACTATGCAAATTTTACACAAAAAACGGAAAAAGAAATAAAATTTGTCGGAAATATCACCAAATCTGAGCTTTTTGGGCAACGAGACGAGCCCATTTCCCAAAAGCGTGAGCTTTCTCAAGAAAAACATAAACACAAAAATATTCAAGGAGTTAAAGAAAAATGTGAACCTTTAACCAAAAAAAAACAATTTTATAAAAACAAAAAAAAAGTACAGTACTACAGTATATGCTAAGTTCTTAGCAAAATCTTAATTTAATTATACGATCGTAATAAGCATTAAAAGAAATATAAACATTTTCAAGAAATCTCAAGAAGTAGTCATTAAAGATCATTGGTTAATACGAAACGACGACGTATGAAGAGTATGAACATATTGAGAAACAGAGACTCAGAGAGAGAGAGAGAGAGAAACCCGATGAGATTGACTCGGAGATTGACTTTGAGTTGAACAAAGAGATCGAAGAGTTGTCCCAAATCTGCGGCATTTCCATGAGAATACAAAAGTGTGAGTCTTGCGTTAGGGTTTCTCAGGTAAAAAGCTGTGACTTTGTTGCCTCGTCTCGTCTTCACCACTTTCACGTCGAGAGATGGGTCTCCGGCGGAGGGAAAAGTGGAGGAGGAGGAGGAAGCGGAGGAGACGGCTGAGAGTTTGCCGTCGGAGGTTTTGGTTAGGTGGTAGGTCGGAGGAGAAGGTGGGAAGAAAGCGAATTTGGCGGCGAGGTGAGAGAACATGCACCCCATTAGAGTGAGTTTGGATACGGCGGAGTGTACAAAGATGTGTGCATCAGTCCACCGCTAGAGAGAGAGAGAGAGAAACAGAGGAAGTGAGAGAAAGATACACACTTCACACAGAGAGATGTAAAAAAGAAGAGAGTACTACAAGAAGACGAAGAGTAACAGAGAGATTAAAGAGAAGGAGAGAAAGAGAGAGAGGCTCTGTGTTGTTATGTGTGTTTGTGAGAGAGAGAGAGAGAGAGAGAGAGAGAGAGAGTACAGAGGAGGAAGAAGAAGAGAGAAGAGAGAGAGAGAAGTGTGAGAGTTAAAGCGTGTGAGAGTGAACGTGCGTTTCCTAGGTAATTGGTTATAGTGCTCTGTCTTACTGTTTCTTCTTCGTTTCTATTTTTATTTTTTTTTACTTATTTGTTTTTCTCTTTTCATTAATTTTTGCATGTTTAACCAAAAAAACTAATATTGTTTTTTTTTTGAATAATTAAAAAAACTAATATTGTGTGAATAATAATATCAATGAAATTTCTCAAATTTCAAGCGGGGAGAAAATAATTTCATCTTATTATTTTCTCATTTTTGGTTCGGACAAAAAAAAAGAGTTAAAAATTCTTGTTTTGTTTGGTAATTGTAAATATTTTTAGGGATTTCTTTTTATATGTTGTGTATTGTATTATGTATATGGAGCAAAATGTAGCAATGGACTTATAAAAGATTCATAAAAATATGTTTTTGCTACAATGCTTCGAAAAATATATTTAGCTTGGCCAAAAAAAAAAATATAGAGTTACTTACAAGTAAAAAAGACCAATTCGAGAAATAAAAAAAGCACATTAGAGATGTAAAACAAACTAAAACGATGGAAACAAAGATATTGAATAGAGCCATGCATAGCCAAAACTTCTTGCTATATCAAGTTTATGGTTTCGCTGATATCAAAGAGACACTTTCGGTTACCTACTACTTTCTCTATCAAACAAGTTTAAGCAATCTTGTGGACATTTGAACTATGTCAACTTATGTTTTCTCTTTCTAAATTTAGTAAATTTGTTGCTCTACAAGCCATGACCAGTCAGAGAAAGTGATCACTGATGAGTCTTATGCTAATCAATGTTAATGGTAAAAAGTTTTTTATTTATTTAAGTAATAATTATTACTGGTCAAAGTTATGGAGCATTTATAGTTAAAGTTGAATAATCTACTTTACAATACTAACTAGCTGATACAATATTTAATGTATGCATAAATAATTGAGTTATAGTATAAGTTTTTAATTTTTTTGGTTAAAGATGTAGTATAAGATTATAACTGAAAAAAAAATTACAAGATCAATCGACAGACTATACTTTTAGAACTGATGTTATAGACTTATAGTATGTATTTTGTAGTTTGATATAAATATAGAGAGTGAGTGATAGAGCCACATTTATTAATGGTATTTGATGGGGAAGCATGTAACGGGGCCTTTCATTGTTCACCTATTGTCCAGACACATGCAATTATTGCATGTTTTTTGTCTTTCTTATTATAATATATCAAAAGAAATCAATCCAATCGAAGAAATGTAAAAACAAAGAGCATATATAAAACTTTGAAAGATAATATATGTAATAGGGTGAAAAGCCACCAATATACTAAGTGGTTTCAATTGACTAGATTTGTGTTTAGACAATACATTCTCATGTAAATTTTATACATACCCGTTTTGCTAAAGCGAAAATTGTATTTGTAGAGATGATTGTGCGCATATGATATGTTGCGATGTTTGATGTTTCTTTGGTGCTCAAGTAAAGAATCTTATGTTTTTGTATGTATGCTAGAACTTATATATATTTCTTACCGTTATGTTTTATCTCGTTCGGATGTTGGACTTTTGAATCTTGTGTTTGACCTTATCATGAAGGGAGCTAGATCTTAGTTGGTAGAAGTTATATGATGTAACCTATCAGTCCCACAAAATGCTGAATACACACACATTATGAAGACATACACTAATGTTAAGTTCAATCGAAGATAAAGGTGTGGCATCTTTTGGTTGAGGACACACTCTATACGTGTTATGAAGGTATTTATCTTGTATTTAATGTGCTTCCAATTGTTTTTGTGTTACATGTTTCTTTGCACTCTTTACATACAAAATGTTATTTATTCTTTTAGTGATGCGACATATATTGTTATTATTTTTGCGTATCTTCTCAAAGTCACTAGTTTTAAGGTTATTTCACATAATGTCATCCATTATTTTATTTTTAATGAACGTTCACAACAAAATGCATTATGAACTTCTCCTAATGAAGACTCCATTTTGAATAATATATATTTTCTTTTATTAAGCCTATCTATATTTCCTTGTAACTAAAATACTTATCACTTGATCAGAAATTCAAAACTTTATTATTAAAAATAAAAACATGTGAAACAAATGCATTTAGATCAAATTAAATAAATATATGTAAAACAGATGATGTATAACAATAGATGTCGGCCAAAAAAAAGAATATAGATGTTTAATAGAGATACTCAAAGTGATAACTGCAATTGTTTTGGAAAAGTTGTGATATTTGTTAAATTGGGAAATTCAAAATTATTATATTTTCAAAAAAAAAAGAGAAGTCCCGACAAGTCGTCAAGCTAGCCACTTACACAGATTACTCTACGGAGGCGCGTGAGATGAGGACCAAGGAGCTCTAAACTAAACAAGTGTTGTGTTTTTCAATTGGAGAATGGAGATGTAAGTTTGACTTTGGCCCTAAAAGAGAGAAAGAGAGATCTGTCTTTGTTTTGTTTTGTCCGTAGGTGAGTCCCCACAAAAACACAGCTAATCAGATTGATTTTTTTTGCTTACTATTTTAGATTTTGTACAAATCTGTTCAGTTCGGTTCGGTTCCTCCTCTTTTGTGGTCCTCTCCTCTTGTGTTTCCCACTCCTGCTCTGCCACGTGCTTCTCCCTGATTTCAGTTTTGTTCAATTTCTAAAGTACAAAAACATGTTTTCAATTACTTGTCTTCTTTTTCTTCTTCTTCTTTGTTGCATTGGCTTTGGCTGGCTCATTCATTTTTATTTACTTTTATGTTTTTTACATGTTTTGGTGTTGCAAACACGTATGACACTGAAGAGTGGGAATATATCTTTGGTGTGACTGATGTGTTGTAGGCTAGTAGTAGTGTATAGCAACAAGTAAAAACAAAACAATGGAAAATGAAATTTTAATTTGTACTATAAGGAACTCTTTTTTTTTTTACCCTTTTACGTAGACTATCATGTTTTTTCGTAGAGTGGATGAGAGATTCTTGGATAGATGTTGATTTAGTGGTGGTTAAAAACGCATATTAGCACTTTAATTAGAATTATATAATTTAATCTGGGCCATGTAATGTTTTACTATAAGATACTATGGTCTACATTGTTCACTTTTTACGACATGTTTAATAGAAATTGAACAATGGTTTTGTTGGAGGTGGACGAAAAGCTAACTTTTGTATAAAGATTGTATCATGAGTTTAATCTTTTAATAACTCGTTTTCCTAAGTTGTGGTTGAACTATGAGAGTCGGGCCGATAATACATATTCCATTAGGGTCTATGCCTGAAGCTGGCTATAAATTTCTAAAGGCTAACCAAACTGGCTACATATTTCTATAACTCACAAATGACAAAGGTTAAGTTAATAATGTTTACAAAGAGGAAATATTTGTTCTTGTAATAGATAAAACAGAAGACCAGTTTGTAAAAACATTTCTCTTAAAATATAACAAAATGATATTAAAAGCTAAATATCACAAAAACTTTAAGAGATAAGTTAAATTGGTATTAAAGGCTAAATACATCAGTAAATCACAAAGGTAAAATTAATAATGATAGGTAATTATTAGGGAGTTCATGAATTAAAAAAGATGCTCCAAGAGTCCAAGGTGGAAGGCACAATTAGTAAATCCAACGCAAATTAAGTGGGAAGATAAATACGACTAAGAAAGAAAATATAGTCACTTAATCTCCGTACTAATAATTTTGATCAAATCATGCTTTAATACTGATTAGAGCATATATCATAATTATGTTTAGAAACAGTCTTTACAAAACAAAAAAATATATTCAAAAACGGTGGCCGTGATTGTGACATTCATAAACTTTTGCATCATCCCTTTGGTTAAGTTAATTATCCACCGAAAATACACAAAGCAATCGAGATTCAATGTACTAATTAGTTACCAAAAACAGTGATTTTGAAGGTGCTTATATAAAATATGAAAATCGCATATCTATTTAATATAAAATTGTTAACTAATTAAAGTTAGCAGTTCAAAAAATAGTAAGTGGGCTAATGGTTATCATTTTTATTGTCTTCTCGTCAAATCCAGATCCTAATCTGATTTCTTTTTAAAAAAGAGGCATATAATTTGTAGTAATGTTAAAAAAAAAATCAAAATTTGTGGTTCAAATGATTATGACGATTAGGATAAATAAATCTAATTATAAATTAAACTATATTTTCCTTACCATTTATAAATGATAATTTATATTTTTTTTTTTAAAAAAAATATCATTGATCAAATGTAGAAAACTGCTTTTACATAAAATAGTTTTAATGAATAATGGATTGTTATCTCCTAAAAGTGAAATGATCTAATATATTGATGGTTTAGTCTTCTTCGTTCTCAGCTTCATGCAAAACTTATGAGGATATGCTTAAATGCAATTTATTTCACGTAGTCTTTTCGTGTCCATAGAAGTAGAATCTAATAACAAAAGGGTTTCCCATACAAGAATCCAATTGAATAAATAATAGAATCGTCTGTCTGGGAAGGCTTAAACGTCACTCTTCTCCTTACAACGTGGATTCCAACATCGATACATTTTGTTTTTATTCAAGCCAAAAAAATTGCGAATAACACGACAACAAAAACAAACTGACTAAATAAATAAGTGGATACACGAGAAAACTAAAATACATCCAAATAAAAAAACTGACAAGAGATTACTTATAAAAATACATGAAACAAGGGTTAGAGAATGTGAAAGGATTCGAAAGGCACGTGCGATCAAAAATCGCATTGAATCAAGAAGTGTACAGATATAAATTAAATAAGGGGTGCATGCTCCTCGCTGGGACTCGTGCATCTTAAAAAAAACTTCTACATGCCATTTGTATTTCTATGGTTTATTGCAAAAGACGTGAGGGTAAAGACAACGTTTACTATTTACCTTAAAATTATACAATAACAAACGTAAGATAACAAAACCTCAAAAGTTAACTTTCAATATTACTGCATAAATACTTTTGTACATGTTTATAGGGAGTGTTATCAAAACGTTAACAAACGTAGAGAACTTTTTCTTTAACCATGTCGATCAAAATCTCAAACAGTTTTTATTTTTGTCTTGTAGTGAAATTGTGCATTTCTTTCAAGAATTAAAAGAAAAGAAAGAAAAAAAACACATTTTCCTTGAAAAAATAGAAAGGGGATAACTTTTGGAACTTGAGGTTGACACGAACGTGATAACTATTTGTGGATATCATCCAGCCGTGAAAAGTGAAAACCACAGTAACTTTTCACTTCCCATCCTCAAAATATTATTTGCTCCAGAGAATAAATATTAATAATGATGGAGAATCATAGATTCATTTTAACCCACAAAAGTTTAAACAGTTGGAATCGCAGATATTTAATTTTTACAAAATTTCTCATCAAAATGGTAATCTAATCCGTAACATCTCCTAATATTTGTAACTGATCAATAACTCTATTGTCTTAGTTATATCCATTGTATGTTTTTATAAATTTAACTTGAAAAGAATATGGTCTTAGACTTAGTTTATGAAAACATCTCAAGATTAGCCTATCCCCCCCCAAGACGCTTGATCATAGAATGTAGCATCTATATGCAGAGAGAATAATAATAATACTTCAAAAACAAAAAGAAGAGACAGATTTGATAGTTGTTATTATTCATTGATCACACGATTCTCTTCTTAAGAACATTTATATCATTTTTTCATAGTACGAAAAAAGAGAGCCCGCGTATATCACATCAACTCGTAAAATAATAAAGATGGGGGAATGAAAATGATTATAATGATGAGAAAAAGCTGTAATCCAAACTTTGATCATCACTCTAATTAACACTTACAAAAAAGAAAGTGTTAATTGTTGACTAAAACAGATGATGTTTTAGTGTAAGTGAGTGGTGAATTAGTGATGTCGCTTTCCAAATTACACAACAAATCCGTAATTACAGAAACGAATGGAAAAATCCAAATTTGAATATTCGTTGATTCACTTACTAATGTGGCCACTGTGATAATGTAATAGTAGTAAATTATGGAAAATAGAATAATATATTTTCTTTTTACCTCCTTCCTTCACTACTACTACTTTAAAGGTAAGAGAGTGTTACGAGAAAGTGAGGGGGAGATAGTGGAAGAAGAAAACACAGAACAGACACGTGAATACAGGAGTGACAGAAGCTATAAGGATCCAAACCAGTCCAGAGACACTCATCAACTCTGTCCACTTGCCAAGTCACACATTTAACACTATTCTCTCTCTCTCTCCCTACGCGCTCTCCCAAAGTTTGATCAACAACAATACTTTACAAATTCTTTTGGAATAGTTGAAATAGAATGTGCTCTCGACCACTTTACTCAGTTTCTTTTTTCCAATTTCAAAAACTTGCTCTATTGGCAAAAACTATAAGAGATTTTTGTTGTGTATCCTGCAGATATAAAAGAACAATGCTCTCTATATATACATAGTTGCAGCAAAAACTCTTTTTGAGACAAAAGATTTCTGAAAGTGTTACCCCTAAACTGCGAGACTAATTCCAAGGTTGTGACAAGGACACCGTTGAAGATGATGCTTCTACTCCTTTTCTGTGTTTTATCGCAGAGTTTAGAATCTTGTATTGCTCATTCACCGAGTTGTACAAAGCTTGGCTGTATGCGTCTTTCGCCTGCCGTACAGATAAAAGTATCCAGTGAATATGTTGAGAAAAACAATGGACTAGGAGAATTACTCATTCTTGAAACTAAAGAAAATGGTAATAGACAGACCTCGTTAGGGTTCTTGCAGTCTGCTGTGACGTCTGAGAAGCTGACTTCAGGACCAATTGATAGTCCAGTACCGTGATACCCAACCAGTCTTTTCTCTCCAATTTCTTTCTCAACCTGGAAGATGCACAATGAGATGGTGAGAGGAAAGAAACCAGAAAACATCCAATATGGAGAAGCGAGAGATAATTATCAATACTTGGGGTGGAGGGGGCATGATGTCATAGCAAAGCAAAGACATTGGATATATATGTCCAGGAGCACCAGAATGTTCAACCAATCTCCTCATGTTGTCTACCGAAGAAGAATCAAAGGGTGCCTGAACAATATTATATCATTAAATATTTGCAAATCTACCAGAACCAGATAAAATCTCAGCAATTCCAGATCAATAACTTACTGGAAACCATTCCCCTGTAGAAGGATCAGGGCGGTCCCTCCCACCGCTTGGTGCAATCCATATAAGTTGCCCACCAGACCTACAGTGAGGTAAGAGCAACATTAGCAGAAAAAACATCAACCTTATCCTCAATTGCTGCTACTCTGAGATCTAATATGAACATTCGTTATTTAGCTCCAATAACCTGAGCATTGTAGCCATCTCCTTCAAGCTTCGTGTGTTTGCTTTTCTTTTCATGTCAACAAGCTCAGGATCATCGTTCATGTGTTTTTTCGAGTACACACATATGAGATTCCTGAAAGCAGGAGAAATCCCGGAAGTCATACAACGTTGCTTAGATTACACTTCATCCCATCAGGTAGCATACCATTGTCAAATGAAGAGTCGTGATACCTTCCCATACTAAACGGCTTACAAAGAGGATCAGTGATGACTCGATCACCAGCAACACATTTCTGCAGCCACAAGAAAGGATAAGTATAGAAACAATACCACATAGAAGAGCTCAGAATAAGTCGAAGGCTCACAATGTTCTCTCCTATAAAAGGTGATTGTGCTTCAAGCAATAGGGAAATGACAGCCGGATCAGCTTCACTTTGATGGTTTGATATTAACACAATGTTGTGTCCCTGAAATTAACCAGTTAAATATTAAAGTCCTAAATGATAAGGAATTCAATTGTTGATGGAAACAAAATGCATCATAAATCTTCAACTCGTTGACCAGAGCAAAGGAAAGAGGCAATAGTACCTGCCGAATCTTGTCCTCCAGCTCAGAGAAAATAGAAGCATTTCCAACGTATGAATTTCTGCATAATATGTTCAAGGGCTGTTAGTAGATGAACATCTGGAAGATCCATTGATACCAACCAACATTTCTAAAAACGATATTTGCTTTCTGTTTGCATTTCAATGATATAAACACAAATGAAAACTATGAGTACATATTCCAGCTTACTTGAAATCAATTAGAGGACGGATGTATGTATGGACAAACATGTAGTAGTCAAATGGTTCTCTGACTGCTTTATGATATGGATTAAAAGTGTAAGGATCCTGAAATATTCACAGCAAGGGAGCTCAAGTAAGATAATTTTTAGATGACATCTCCTAGTAGAAAAATCATTTAAAGAGAATGACAAAAGAAGTACCTCAACACCAAGAAGCATACGGTCAAAAGCGACAGACATGTTCGATATAACAGTCTCATCAGCCCTGGAAGCTCCGCTACTTAAAACCTAGCATCAGTAAGAAAATAATTCCAAAGTTCAGTGGGCTGGTGTTCTTCAAACCAAACTAATGTCAGAGCATAGCACCAATCGTACAAACTAGTGAGTGATAAAAGGATTCATTTACTGCATTTTTGTAGTTCCAATACAATTCTTCCATCCCTGATGCAACATTTGCAGGCAACCTTCCAGCTTCAGCTTCCTTCTTGATACCAGATAAAAGATCTGAAAAATGGAGATAAACACAAAGTTTATAAAGGCATTGTGACACATCAACCCATAAACAGCTCATTGTGAACTATCAGACATAAAAAGAAAATTTCTGGTTTCAATCTTTCTGAAAGTAAGCGAAAACATATACAACGTAAGGATTGCAACAACACAACGTAAGAGTTTCAATTAATCTTATCCAGAACAAGAACGGAGCAAGATCAGAAGCAAAAGGCAAGAAGTCAATTCAAGGAAACTTATCCAGTCAAACAAGAAACAACGACGAACATCGATTTCGCGATAAGATTACGAACAAAAGGAATCGAACAATCTCCATAACTCTAAATTCCGTTTCCCAATTGCTACCACTAGTGAAACTAAGGGAGTCAATTCAAATTCCTCAGGAAGAAGAAGACTAACTAACTAACCTTGTTCACTTCGCGCATCCAAGAAAGTACGGGAATGATTGAGCTCACTCGGCGTATCTCCGGCGGCTTCATCGAAAGCAATGCTCGGCTCGGAGGAAGATTCCTTATCCTGAACAAGCTCAGACATCGCTCGCACACCCGCGCCGCCGCCGCGAGAACGAAGAGGCGGGAGAAGCTTCTTGGCGGTTACCCTGAAAGAAACGAGTCCGCGAAGAGTCGACGAGGCGAGTGGATAAACCGGAACCCTAGCGGAGGAGGTTACGGTTGCAGCAGCAACGGCAACGGTTGCGGCGGAGGAGGAAAATGTGAGAGTCATTAAAGCGTGTTTGGTGATTGGACGAAGCAGAGCGTGTGTGTGTATGTGTGTATATGTGTGACGGAGATCTCTTCTTCGTTCTTGCTTTTTTATTTATCCCTCCTCCTTTCTCACGTTTTTTTATTTATTTTCCACCAAATTAAAAACCTCATTTTATTTTATTTTCTTGCTGTAAAATATTTCTGTTTTTATTTTTTTCCCACTATATTATAAAAGTAGAACTTGCTTCGGTAATTTTATTTATTTGAAGATCTCATATTTAACTGATATACAAATGTAAAGACCAAAAATATACAAATGTAATTTTTTTTTATATCCCTTTGGTGGCGTCCATATTGCATTTATGTTTGTTTGAAGAAGTCATGTTTGTGTGTACACATAATGAATATCTATAACATAAATCATGTGACGTTAACAACAAATAGTTTGTGGAATTACGTAGTCGAGACATATTAACTTTATACTATATCCCCTATATGGCTATATTTTTCCTCTAAGTTGCGTCAGTAGTAATTAAAGAAGTCACATTTGTGTGTGCGTACACGTTATTTTAAAAATCATATAACAAAAATGTCAAAGTCAACTGTAAAAATTAGATTTACAGTTTTTTCACTTCCATTTTTACTCTTGTCATATTTTTTACACAGACTAGATAAGCTTCAATTATTATTTAGGATTCTCTCTTTTTTTTCTCATTTAAAGAGTGTCGTGAGTTTGTTTGTGACATAAACGGCACAAAAACTCAACTTACCAACTTGAGGATTGGGTTGATTGACAAGTGTCAGATTGTGAGTGGTTGGAATATAGGCCGAGAGAACCTGATTGAACCAATGGTCCCATTACGGCAGTAGCTCTGTTATTGAGAGACTAATAAAAAGTTTTTGATTCTTTGACAACAACAACACCAAAAATATCTCAAACTAGAGTTTTTGATTCCGAGTGACACCTAACAACTCCAGTACATGAATGAAAGTGACTTGTAGATAAGAGAGTGAAACACCTATCCGAGGAAGTTGATGATCACCAAGTGAAGGACTAAGTTGCAGAGAACAAAATCAGCAAAAGCTCTCTCTGGTGCCAAATCCTGCAGTTTTTGAAGGAAGAGGTCGATAAATATGGATATTATAGAACAGTACATAGATTGCAGGAATCTACTGATAATAGTGGCTCAAGGGGAAAAATTGAGATCATAAGTCTCTAAAAATATTGATTCCTATGTTCACAAGCTCTCTTTAACATCTATATTTCCCTGTTTGGAACATTGTAATATATCTCAATGGAAACATAGTACTAACTCTCCCACAAACCCAACTGAACCGTAGATACTTCAAGAATGCCCTAAACAGCTTCTGCCCAATTCCCTTTCAAACTTTTATGTCATAGCTAACAAACTTAATTAAACAATGTTGGTAAGCTAGCAACCATATCACATTCCCATTCATATCCTCCTAGATTAGTTACAATAGTCTTTCACCGCACTAACAGGAACACACCTAATCATTATTATTGCAGTATCACTACGGTTTAGATGGAAATGTTTGAGTGTGGATGGATATTTAAATCAATCAATTAAACATGGGGGAAAAGATAAGGGAGATGGTGAAACATTGCCATTGTGATAAACAAACACAGTTGTATGATTATTGAAGAGAACTAAAAGTTTCATCTAAATTTGGTTCTAAAACAGTGTGGGACATTACCTTGAATTCCTTGTTTTCTTTGTTCACTTGAATCCGGAGACAAACTATAAACACAAAATAAAGAAGGCTATTAGATTAATACATTCTCAAGGTATAGGGATCGTAAAATCAATACAATCTTACCAGCAAGAACTGCTGTCCCAATACAAGAGAGAACTCCAGACAGGAATGAGTTAAACGGAAATGATCCCACCATAGCCATATAAGCCACCTAGTCAGTGAAAAATCAAGATTAAAACTCAGTGACCATGTGCTTAGAATTTTGTTCATTACACTGAAATGCTGCTTATGAGCAACAGGGAAGTCAAAACACCTATCAATGAAATAACTCAAGAAACAAAGAAAAAGATAAGCTTCATTTCCTCATATCATTCAAATTAAAAACGAAACAAAGGACTAATACTTAACAGCACAAACCCATTTGCACATCAATGCTATGAAACTACATTGCAATTTGAAGTTAAAGGTTTGTAGCGCAGGTTTATAGATCTTAAATCCGATCACCTAATCCACCAAATTTCATAGACCATGGACGAAATAATACAAGAGATCCATAAGAAACCTAAAGTTTCGTAAACAACGACACGAGAATCGTAGATCTAGAGAAACCATAAATCCAACAGATGAATTAGAGTACGTACCTGAATCAGAGCAGTGAAGACAGCGAAAACAACATACAAGTCGATGATCTGCAATTCAAAATCCCAGACACATTCAATTTCGACAGGATTCCAAAATAAATCATTGATCCTTACAAAAATAACGAAGTAAGGTTTAAGAGAAAACTACAATGGCGGCACCTTCAGATTAGTCGGAGTAGCGGAATAAGCGGAACGGAGAGAACGAAACAGATCCTGAGCATCCTTACTAGTCGATTTCACCATTCTCGATCGAAGAACAATAAACAAACACAAATCCCTCTTTACACTTCTTATTGCTCTTCGTCTTCGTCTTCACGAGTCTTCGGAGTCTTTTATCACTGTTAATAAACTTCCACTCTCAACGACGTCGTATGAACAAACGGGCCTATCTTAAGATTACTTGGGCTTTAATTGAATAACCGTAACGGCATCGTTTTTGATATTAAATTTAAACCATTTAAAATATATACAGTACACCAAAGAAAAGAAAAACAAAAAGTTTCTTGCTTCAATTCCGCCGCGTAGCACTAACCACATTTTTCTCGCTTTGCCGTCTTCTCCGGCGATTTACAGACACTAGTTTCTCTCCGGTTGTTACAATCAATATCCCTGTCGGAGATATTGAAAATCAGAAACCGGGAAAATCAAAATGACTTCGTTTCTTAGTTTCTCCGCCATTTCAGCTCACCCACCTGCTTTTTCCGGCGCTTCATTTCGTCCTCGCTCTTTATCTCCCAGGTCATTGTCTCCCTCTCTTTTAACTATGTTTCTTCATTGATTCATGAATTTAATTGATTCTTTTGGAACAACTTATCAAAATCTGTGCATTGTGGGTTTTGAAAGTTAGGATCTTTTTGCAGAATTGCGTAATCAAATCCTTAAGTCTTCTAATGAGAGAACTGATAGTTTTCTTACTTGATAATGAGAAGTTAAAAAGAAGCTTCTTTCTATGTGTGTTTACAGATTGTTCAAGTCTTGTGTAAAGTGCACTTATGCTGAAGGTGGAATAAGCAACGATTCGTGGTCAGCTCCAATTGACGTTGTGGCAGATGTCAAATCCGAAAGGGTATGAAAGAGAAAGAGCAAGCCTTTACTTTTGTTTGGTTTATGTTTTCTCTGTCTCAGTTGCAAGGCATCTTTCACTTACTTAGGTTGTAGTTCTTGGTGGGAATGGTTTCGTTGGTTCAGCTATCTGCAAAGCAGCAATCTCCGATGGAATTGAGGTTGTTAGTGTTAGCAGGTATAGATAAAGTATATACCTAGTGCTTTGCGTTTGAAACCTTTACCACTCTCGCCTTTTTTCGATAACCAATCTCGTTGATTGATCTTTTAGGTCAGGTCGTCCTAATTTCCAAGATTCATGGTTGGATCAGGTTACATGGGTAACTGGTAATCACTTCTGTTTTTGGTTATATCAAATATTCTCATAAACATGTCTAAGTGTAAGTCTTAATGTGTATGTGTTCATTTGGCCTTTTTGGGATTTTGTAGGTGATGTATTCTACTTGAACTGGGATGAAGTACTTCTTGGTGCAACTGCCGTTGTTTCAACCATTGGTGGTTTTGGAAATGAAGAACAGATGAAAAGAATCAACGGTGAAGCTAACGTTATTGCTGTGAATGCTGCTAAGGATTTCGGTTAAGTGTCTCTAATCTCTATAGCTAAAAATCCGAGTTACCAGCATTTCCATGGTTTTTCATGTTTAGCCCTTTATCATGTGCAGGGGTTCCTAAGTTCGTCTTGATAACTGTTCACGATTACAATCTTCCACCGTTTATTCTTTCCAGCGGATATTTCACTGGGAAGCGTAACGCGGAGGCAGAACTTCTTTCCAAATATCCCACCTCTGGTAAGAGATCAGCTCCGTTTCATTTCTTTGGTTTTTAAAATAACCTATTAGAAAGCTTACCAAGTGTATCTATGATCTGTTCTTTCGTCCTTAAAGGAGTTGTGTTAAGACCCGGTTTCATATACGGTAAACGAAAAGTAAACGGAATCGAAGTCCCGCTTGATCTAGTCGGGGAGCCACTAGACAAAATCTATGAATCTGCAGAGAGTTTCATTAGACCATTGAGGTCTCTCCCTGCGTCTGATCTCCTCTTGGCTCCACCGGTTAACGTCAATGACTTAGCACTTGCCGTGATTAACGCGATTAAAGATGACGACTTCTTTGGCATTTTCACTATTGAACAGATCAAAGAAGCAGCTGCAAAGTTGAGAGCGTGAAGGTCTTTAGATAATGAATGTTATTGGTCAGGTGGAGTTTGAAAAGACTATTAAATAAATAGCTTCGTCTTTTCCTCTCCCTTAGTCAATTTGTAACTGTAATGTAGTATATCATTTGTAAACGTGTATATGGTTTACACTTGGGTTTTAGATGGTGTTTCCAAATTTGTTCTTCAAAAAAAATCTCCTGAAGAAATAATACGACATCGTTTATTACTTCCCTTACCGATTTTTCGTGTTAAACAATTAAAAGATGTGGTGGAAGAGACGAAACGACGTCGTACTGTGTTCAACTAAAGTGCTAATCACACATCCTCAAATTATTATTTTCAATGGATAATTGTAGGAATAAACATCTAGAATTTATATTTCCAAGTCAATAGTTTATACATAAAATTCTCTGTTTTGAAATTAAACAAATTTTGTTAGTTTAGGAATTTGATATATAACAGTTTGGAAGTGTCTCAATATGTAGTAGGTCAGTTTAATGGATTTTTTAATATCTTTATTTACCATGTCTACTTTTGAAAATTATGCGTATTGGAAATGATATTATTACCTCATTAAAAACTGTATCTATGCATATTTTTTTTTCTTATTAATATTGATTGATCAATTTTTTTTTCTGTTAGGGCAATGTATATGTTGTTTGTAGTATTATATATGCCGAAAACCAAAACCATTAAAAACGCGGGGAAAATATAATTACTAGAAAACCAAATAATGTTCACTAGTTTTTTGCCGCGAAACTAAAAAAATCCGTTAACAATTTTGCGCGCAAAGTTTTTAAAAATTATGTTATAAACTTGTAGTATTCAATTTGTTTACAGTATATACATATGATGAGTATTATATATCAACAAAACTAAAAAAACCGTCAAAAATAATCAGGAGAAAATATGAATAACGGTTGACGTAATAAGATCTAGTACTATTTTTCGCCGCGAAACGAAAAACCGTTACAAACTTTACGCGATAATTATTATAAATTTGTAAAATATATGTTTTTGTATATATTGCTTTATGATCTTATTTCGTCAACACAGCTTGACAACTAGGTTTATTTAGTTTAAGGGGTCGTCCTCTTTCTAGGTTTAAGCTTTATGCTTTGTAATGTTTTCTTTTGTATGTTTCCGGGGTTTTTTACCGATCGTCGGCTTTGTTTCCCTCTTTTGGGTTTTAGACTCCGAGGATATCCTTGTTTTCCACCGGCTGAAGTTGTATTTCATGTTGTATTTCTTTTTGTTTTATAAATATTTTCAGACGACAAATATGTATTGAAAAACTTCAAAAATAAACTTATTTGCCCACTTGCCCCATACAACTAAACCTTTATTCACTTATAATACAGTGAAGAATACTATGTAGATCTCTATGCAATAAAGAAATACTAATTTCTTTATTTTCCATAGTTATCTAAAGGCTTTTCTTCCACCCAATCGTTTCACAATCTCCATTATCAATCATGGTCCGTCAATGCACACTTTTCCCAAAATTTTCAATACTTTTATTATTATTTTTTAAGTCGCGTTACATTTTTATTTATTCTTTATTTCTCCACACGATAATATATTATTCCATTATTGTGTTCGACCATATCTATCACATAGCATTGACCGACTCTTCAACATATCTCACCACCCAATAAGATTACGACTTTGAGTTTACTAACTCACCGCCTCGTCGTTTTAATAAATACCCAACATGATTTGCTTTTCGTCCAAGCAAATTTTTTTTGGGTTAGAAGAAAGATAGAAAAAAAAAAACAAAAAAAAAACTCAGGAACCGCCGACTTAAGATTTTTTTTCTTTCTTCCTCTATCTATTTTCAATATCGCCGATTCATATATAAATGACTCGTCTCCTTCGATTTAGTTTCTTCTTCGTCGTCATCGCCGGTTTAGGGTTTTCTTCTCTATAAGCAAAAACATCTTATCCTTCTCCTCCTCCTCTGTAATTTTCTCGTTTAGCTTTTGCTTTTCTATACAGAGAGAACCCTTGCCTCAGCGATCGATCTGATAACAAAGTTCGTAAGCTTGTTCTCTTTTGGTTTCTCTGTTAATTCGTCGCATGTGGTTTTAATTTCTTCCGGATGTGTTTTTTTTTTGAAGTCGGTTGTTGTAGATCGGCTTAGATTCGTATGGTTCTGAGTTGTTTTGTTTGAATTTTTGGATTGTTTGTGTAGTTTTTGGCTACGATCTGCGTTTTTTTTTTCAGTCTGTGATTGAAATGAATTGATGAAACTGCGATTGACTTGTTTCGATTTGTTTGATTTTTTGATAAAATGAATTGATGATTTTTTAAGGTTTATAGGAAGCTAAGATTTTTGTGGTTTGTGTTTTTTTTTGCAGGGACTTTAATCTTGCCGGCGGCTGTAAAAAACTGATTAAGACGGTGGCATTTCTTCTCTGATTGTGTTTATTTTTTATGACAGAGAAGATGAACACATGTATCTATCAGGCTTTAACTGTTACAGTTGGGTGAGTTTTAAGCTTCTATGGCTTGTGTTTACTTTGTTTTGTTTCTGTGTTTATATGTAAATATTGTTTACTTCCTTGTTAATTGTCTGGCTTTGTATTGTAATGGATCTCTATGTTCTTTGTAATACAAAAACACGACAAGAAGTAATGAAAGACTGTTCATTATTTTGTTTATTTTGGACGGTAGTTTTTGTTTGACTCTATTTGCTTCCTTATGAATTGTAATTAATTTGTTTAATTATCTCAAGCATTTCCATTTCTTTTGTGCAGTGCTATCTAATGCTGTCGGCAAGACTCTATCTTTAGGACTGCTAGGGAGTTACTTAGAAGTTAAACAGTTGACTTTTTCTTTCAAGGTTATAGGTTTAGTATTGTTAATATATAGAAATGGAAGCAAAGATCGCCAAGGTATTGGATAGTAGGGTTCAAGATGGATTCGGAAAGAAAAGGAAGCACGCAGCAAGCTATGCTGCGTATGTTACTACTACTGGAGTAAAACCGTGTGCTAAGCTTCAACATGTGCCCCCACCGAATGGGATTCCTGACAAAAGAAGGAAACTGGAAGGTGAAAACAAGCTTAATGCTTATGAGAATCGCTCTGGGAAGTCACTAGTCAGATACTATTCGTATTTTAAGAAGACGGGAGTTGCGAAACGTGTTATGATCTATGAGAATGGTGAATGGAATGATTTGCCTGAGGATATTATCTGCTCTATCAGAAATGAATTAGAAGAAAAGAGAGCCGCTATTGAGTTTGAGTTGTGTGGTCACAGTTTTATTTTGGACTTCTTGCATATGCATAGACTAGACTTGGAAACAGGGGAAAAAACCCCACTTGCATGGATTGATGTTGGAGGCAAATGCTATTTCCCTGAAATTTATGAGAGTGATGAAAGGACTAATTGTCGCCATCATAACTGTGGGAAAGATCAACAACAGTATGCTCCACGTGACATCAAACTGCGCCTTGAGATTGATGTTAATGCTGGCGAGTCACCAAAGTTGAATTTGGAGGAGTGCAGCGATGAGTCTGGTGATAATATGGATGATATTCCACTTGCTCAACAATCTTCTAATGAGCACTATGACGAGGCTACTGAGGATAGCTGCAGTCGCAAGGTTGAAGCTGCTGTTTCGAAATGGGATGAGACTGATGTTATAGTCTCTGGTCTCACTAAAGATGCAGTTAAAAAAATGTTTGCTGTAGGCACAGCTTCGCTAGGGCATGTAGCAGTGCTGGATGTGGGCCGTTTTGCCAGTGAGATTGCTGAAGCTCGTCTAGCCCTTTTTCAGAAGCAGGTTGAGATCACTAAGAAACATAGAGGGGATGCAAACGTTAGGTATGCTTGGCTTCCTGCAAAGAGAGAAGTTCTATCAGCAGTTATGATGCAAGGACTTGGAGTTGGTGGAGCATTTATTAGAAAATCTGTCTATGGTGTTGGGATCCATTTAACTGCTGCAGACTGCCCTTATTTCAGGTATTGTTTTGCTCTGTCATGAATTTTCTTCATTTGTTTTTCCATGTTTAGATCATATATTTTACCTTCCTCTCTGCTATAGGTACTTAGGCCGTTTAGAACTAACTGTGAACTTGTTTGCAGTGCTAGATATTGTGATGTTGACGAAAATGGAGTACGCTACATGGTTTTATGCCGTGTAATAATGGGGAATATGGAGCATCTTCGTGGGGATAAAGCGCAGTTCTTTTCTGGTGGAGAAGAATACGACAATGGAGTTGATGATGTCGAGAACCCGAAGAACTACATAGTCTGGAACATCAATATGAACACCCATATCTTCCCGGAGTTTGTTGTTAGGTTCAAGCTGTCTGTCCCACCCAATGCTGAAGGTGATTAGTTTGTTCTTTTTTGTTCCTCACATATAATTTTCCCCCATTCAAATCAGCTGATGACGCATTGAAAGGGACACAGCTTAGAGATCTGGCTGAAGCTCAGGTCTCAACTGATAAATTTAGAAAAAAGGATCCATGTGTGGTAAACCTTACGACCTCCGGTGTTGTAACAAATTTGGGTTTAAAGAGACACGTCTCTGATTCATCATCCGGGGGTCGGATGAGATACTCACTCACGCCTTAATGGGTATTTCGATCCATCAAAATTCTGTTTTGTGTAGTATAAGAAGTCGATGACATACACTGGTTTCTGCAGGGAATTTGATTGCTAAGCGTGATAACTCGGGGGTCACTTTGGAAGGACCTAAGGATCCTCTTCCGCAGTTAGAGACAAACGTAAGTTTGATTACTTAGTTTTACTTCGTATGATAATTTTAAAGAGAGGGATTTAACAAACTATAATTGTTGTTATGTGTATTAAAAACAGGGCGCAGGAGGTTCAGGGAGCGCTAACAGTGTTGGTTCAAGCACTAAGCCGAAATCTCCGTGGATGCCTTTTCCTACTCTATTTGCCGCAATCTCACATAGGGTTGCAGAGAAGGACATGTCGTTGATCAATGCTGACTATCAACAACTGAGGGTATGGAAAAAAAAAAAAAAACTGGTTCTGAGAGTTTTCTATGTATATATGATTTGGATAATTTTTATATTGAAAAGTAATCTGTTCTGCAGGAAAAGAAGATGACGAGAGCAGATTTTGTGTGGAAACTGAGGGAGATTGTAGGAGATGATCTTCTTAGGTCCACCATAACAACGCTTCAAAACCAGGCAAGTTAGAAGTAGAGTGTTCGTGAATCGCAGGTTAACAATGTTGAGAAGCAAATATGCTCAACAAAAAAGTTCTTTTTTTTTTGTTTGACGTCAGCCAAAGGCGAAGAACGTGGTTCCTGGAAGTAGCAACGGAGACCATGAAGGTGGTGGTGCAGGTGGGTTGTAAGTATAAAAGAGGATGATGACGAATATCAAAAGGAAGCTGCTTTATATAAAATCCTACCCGCCTTTGTGGTTCTCCTTTTGACTTTTTCTAATTTTAGACTTTTGGTTTTGGGTTGTGGTCGTGGGTAGAGGAGAGCTTTAATGTGTCGACTTTTCTGTCGTAAACAATAGTGTTATATAAGACAGTGATGTCGTTTGGGTCTTTGTTATTTAGCTGCAAACATTGTTGTGGAAGTCGTTGAGTCTATCACGTGAAACTTGTCTTCACAATTATTTTGGTAGCTTATTATATATGTACCGTGTGACTTTAGCTTTAGTGGTCATTGCGAATTTGAAAACGTGTTACTGAACGATAAAGAATTACTTGTAGACGAAAGGATTCTTGTAACACTGGCGATGTTTTGGATGGAGACGCCTTCCCAAACTGGCTACTGCTCGACTCCTTTTACACTGTTCTAATTTGAGTGGCCAATAAAGAGAAGCTTGGCCCCTCTTGATGAGAACAAGACCTGTTTCTGTGGAGTAGATGAAATGGTCAGTTTGGGAGATCTCTCTTTGTTTGTGGCACCATCATGGATGTATAGAACCTGATCTTGAGTTGTTCACCCTAAAGTACAGGATTCTTAATTTCTTTGTTTTGTGAGATTGTTACCTAAGCTTTATTTAATGGGCAACTGTGGTATTGACTTTGGGTCCAATTTTTGCATTAGTCAAGAGGCTTCGTAGGGGAGGGGACCATGTCCTCCTCCATTGCGTCTTCCTTAACACGGCAAGTATGAGAGCCTTTATAAGATTGAAGATGTCAGGCCAATTATCAACAACCTCATCTACGCTCAACTGGACTTTTGTGTAGATCCAAGCCCAATAATGCTGTATAAGCTAGTGACTCAAGTATTGCCCTCTATGTGATATGGGGAATCATAGTTCAGACTCCATGAGTCTTTTTTGGAAACAATCGTATATAAATTATGTATGTCGAAAACTAGCAACAAGGTCGTTGTAGTATAGTGGTAAGTATTCCCGCCTGTCACGCGGGTGACCCGGGTTCGATCCCCGGCAGCGGCGTTTATTTTTAGTTATGTTAATGGTCGATCTTTGGTTGGATCTGGACTGGGCCTGAGCCTTGGGTATGATATGAAGGCCTTCAGTGATAATTATTGAAACAATTTCATCAAATAATAGTACAGTTTTTTTAAAAAAATTCTTTCTAAAAACCCAAATGAAAGAATGGTACAAAAGAAAAGAACATTGATTAATATGAAAAATTGACCATTCGACTTGTTTGTTTCCAACAAATTGACAATTCTTTATGTATGATATAGGAATTTTTGTCTGTGTGAAAAAAAAAAGGGAGAAAGTGATATAGTGACAGGACTGTGAAAGAGGTAGGGTGTTGATTGGTCCCTCACCAAAGTGGTACTCTCGTGACAGTAAAATTTTAAGTTTTATTTTGACCATATGCCTTTGACACGTCACTTCTTTCGCCACCGTCTGACAATTTCACAACACTTCTCTCTTCTTTTTTTTCTGGTCCTTTTGACTCTTTTTTTCTTCTTTCTTAAACAATAATAGTGTTATTTCTTAAAAAAAGTTGTATTGTAGGCATTTTTCAAAATTTCAAACCAAAAACATTTTTGTATCCTAAAATCTGAGACACATATAAATAAAAGAAATGTATAATGTATGTTTAATAAAAATATATATACAGTATTTAAAAGTGAATAATTAATGTATGTATATGTATTATGACTTATTAGAGTGTATTTTTGTAGGTATGTAATTTGGCTGTATATAAAATATAAAATAAAAATACATAAATTTGGCTGTATATATAAAAAAAGAAGGGAGGCGTTGGTTCCCGCGAGAATTTCGCCTTATTATCCGTTGTCCTCTCTTAGAGAATATATATCTTCTTTTTATTATTTTTTTTGTCTTTCTCAATTTTTTTTTTGTTCTTTTCGTTTTCTTTTTTTTCTACTTCTTTAAAAAATGCTACCTAAATTTATCATCACATTAATTACATAAACACTGTCTCTATATGTCAAAAAAATATTATTACAAAAAATTGAATTGACATTATTGAATTGATTATTTATATTCCAATATGTATGTATACACCATAGCATGAAACTTTTTATCTTCTCCCCATGCAAAAAAAAAGTTCCTCGAGCTACTCAACTTAAACACTGCAAAAACTTCATGAATTACAATTACTTGCTCTCTCTCTCTCTTTTCACTTTCCTCTTTGTTTTCTTTACAAAAGTTTCTTCTTTACATTCAATTTCATTGTCACTACCGTATGCATGCATGTATGTTGACTATATATGTACATGTAGCTAGCTAGGTACAACGTTTTCGTAATGCAAACTCATTGTTTAATCTCTTTTTGTTAATTGACTTGTAATTTTTTTGGAATTTGTTAAAAGAAAAAAAGGGTGAAAACAAGGAGTAGCGTCTAACTTTACTGGTCACTTTCTCTTGTTGATCAGTAACATCTTTGCAACATTTGGCAATTTAACCAATCAATCTGACGGCTTGCAGAGCAGCAGACAGAGTCTCCCAACACAACAATCGTGTCGTTGAGATCACGACACGTCGACGAGAGAGGAGTTCTTTCTTCTTCGTACGAAAAGAAAAGATCCAAAGTTTTTTGAATGGGGAAATGATAATGTAATGATGATTTAATAATTATTTTATGCTTTTTTTGTTGAACATTCTAGTGGACTTCGTGCTCTTTCTTCCCTCTCTACCTCTGTTCGTACGTACAGACAGTAAATACTACTATCGACCAGTGTTTCAGTCTTTTGCCTTCATTCGCACAGAGATTGAGATATAAAAAGACAGAGAGTGTGACAGATGCGCGACCTACACTAATTTTATATATAATAATAACCAAAAAAATATCTTATACTCCACATTATACATATATATGATACTGTTTTTCTTAGTGCATGGGTTAGTAATAATATGAAATTATATTTATAAATGAATAGTAGCTCATGTAACAGTTACTTACATCTACGACGTTAATGTGGTTTTATATATTTACGTATATGATTAAAGGGAGATGAGATTTGGATATTTAGGCAATAATGCTATAGTGATTGAGTTTCTAAATGTAAATTGAAAACTTCTATTTTATTGCTCTCTCAAAAGTACAATTTCAAACTTTTGTTGTTTTACAATAATTTCGTTTTGAAGTTGTATGATTAAAGTAGTAATAATTTAAGAGAAGAAAGTCAATAAAATTTGTGGTAGCCCAAGGAGGAGAAAGGACAGATGAAAGACTTTTTTAGCTAGAGAGAGTGAGTAAAGACCAATTGTTCTCTTTTTCTCATAATTCTCCTTCTGATTCGTATGGATCTACTAACTTGTGCCATCCCTCACAAGATCATTCATCATGATCTTTAGCACAAACAACTTTGAACTTGTATATACATGTAAAAACAAACTAATCAAACTTTGTGATTGATAATAAGATTTATTTAGTTTCTAAACCTGGCTTAGATTTATATATTTACATTGTAGGGGTATGATGAAATAGTATAATTTTTTTTTGTTTGCAAACTAGTATGTGATAGCTATATAGCATTTAATAGTTGGGATGAGTGGGTGGGTGTATGTTGCAATTATTGGTGAATGATTACTACCTTTTTGCATGGCTTTTATATTCCGTTTTGCTTTCAAAAAAAAAAAAAAAACTTGAAAGAAAAGTTTTTAAAATATATATAAATGTTTTGGGATGTTTCACGTTGCACGTGACATGACAATGACACAAGGCCGTGTTTCAATTGTCAAATGCGACTACCCATACAATGTGAAGACAACCATACCTTCTATTGTCAAATTCTTATAATTTGTATCATTTTGATTTATATATATATAAGTTTTTACTGATAAATAGATCCATTTTGATATCAAACATTGATTTAATATTTGGAGTACTTCTAGAATATTTTTTTTTTCAGTTCCATATTAGAGGGTGTGGCAAATTAAACTATATATTTATGACCGTCGTGAAAATGGATAAGTTTTTCAATCTATTATTTGGTTTATGAGAAAATATTTTAAGAAAATATATTGGTAGACACTGATTAATGAACCGTATATATAAGAACTAGAGTTTGTTTTGGTCACGTTACGATTTAGTTTATATATATATATATATATATTTAGTTATAATGGTAGTTCACCACATATTTGTTATCATGTTCCATTGTATTGGACTCGGCGTTGTCATGTGTCCATTGTTGTCCATTTCACATACATATCATGATCATCACTCATCAGTCTACTAATTAGTTCCGTTGTTGTCTAGTTTAGATGTTTTATCAGTCTACTTCGTTCGGGTTTGAGATAATCAATCCACTCAGTACAAATAGGTAAATTATTCAATCAGTTCATCCAAATACGTTGAGATCATGATGATAAGCTCACCAAACTTAACAAGCTAGTTCATCTACCTCGTTAAGGTCATACACACAACTATATCTCTATACCCTTGATAATGATTCTAATTCTAATTTAGTTTCTAATCTAGTTCACATTATACTTCTCGTGATTACTAATTCACTCGGCTGTGTCATCAACTTGATAATGACTTAATTATAGTCTATATTATCACATTGGCTAAACCTAAAAAAAAACTCTTCAACGTAACCATTCATCTGATCTAAACTAATTTATCTCTATATGTACTTGATTTTATTGTAATGGTTATTTTAGTCTGTCGGATGGATATCATCTCATCATGCATGCCTAGTAGAAGTATGTGTGGTCGAGTGTTGACGACTAAGGAAACAGCAAAATCCTAAGTGAAAGCAATGAACTAAACATTCTTTGGTGGGAATCTACCTTATACATTCGCATTATTCTTTTTTTTTCTCTCCTTTATGTCTTTTACTTTTCTTCTACGATATATTTCAAGAACAAAAGTCCCAAAATTAATAATACTTTGGACCTAAAAACATATATACAAAGATATATTTTCCTTTTCTTTTTACGAGAATAAAGAGATATTCTTTGCTTTATTGTATAAGTTAATCATCTTTTCGAAAAGCTTATGGTGATAGACAGTTCATATGCTTTTATACCCACTCTAAAAAAAAAACCTGAAGGCCAATCATAAAGGTAATCACTAATTAATCATATATCAACCAAAACATTCATGTTCATTTTTATTTTCTTTTGCAAAGCAAATTAACATTTATATGTAGAAAAATTATAGATATATTCTTCTTACAACTTTACCCATTGTCCTTTAATTTGTTTGCTTTCTTTCATTCATGTCCTCTTTTGTCCTTCTTTTAAACCTTTTTCTCTCTTTACTTTTTTCTACTTTTTCTCTTTTATGTCTTTTCCTTTTTTTCTCAATTATTATTCTTTATATATCATTATTATCGGAATTGTAAAATAGAAAAAAAAAAGTTTAACGAAAGAAACAAAACATTTATTGGTGTGCCTTTAGTAGTTGATTCTTTCATAGCTCTTCTCAATAGAGAAGGAAAAAGAACAGTGTTTGTCAACCTTCCAAGAGGACAATGTGATTTTAATAAGCTTTTAAGAAAAAAACTTATTGAATTGATATGAATATCGAACTAGTCATTAGCCAAAATAGAAGTTAATTAACTGATACTAATTAATTACTAGCTAGCTACGCAATAAATTTTAGTGAGAACGACCCAAAGTAAACTCAAGATTTGGCTTGAATGGACTTGTTCCCGAGATGCTTGATGAGCTCATCTCTTCTGATGATATCCTCTCATAACTTGAACACTTCCCATCTATTTCCTTCTGTTCAAAGTAAAATAAAATAAAACCATTAATCACAATTAGCAAAAATTTATACTAATGCTTTGCTATTTTAAATATGTATTCAACATGTGAGTGTAAATAACTGATCATTAGTTTATAAAGTGCAGAAACTCATGCAAAACTAAGCAAAAATAATCTTAACATTTCACTAGGGATTAAAGTTAATTGTTCTATCTTCCATAATCAAGAAATTAGTTCAAAGATCTAAGCTTACCCTATTTATTGTCCTAAGGACTAGTCTTTGACATTGACACAATTACAGACATCTTATTCTTTCTTATTGTTCAACGGAAGCTGCCGTGGTTTTTGCTTTTGCCCATATTAGCCTATAAGACAAACTTAGATAACCGCACCTCAAGGCATAAGCTTTCACAAGTCCAATATATGTGTGTCAAAAGGTCAAAACAAAACAAAAAAGCTCACCATGGTCAATGTCAATATGGTTAGGTTTTTCTTTATTTTATTTTTCCTAATAAATGTCTAAATAGCGAAAATACCCATTTTTGCTTTTTGAAAATTCCTAAAGCAAGCTTTAATGAAAGCCCTTTTTGTGGCACCCCTTTTTAGGTTTACGGGTGACTTAGCAATGAAAAGAAATCGACAATGCATAAGATAAATTGATACTACTATACACACTTACACAAATTTTGCGTATACAATAGTTATATTTTGCAGAAAGAGATGTATCGTACCTCAGAAGGTAGCATAATTTCTGCAACATTATCGATTAGCTTCCCATGCAAACGTGCTTCTCTGCAAAAAAAAAAAAAACCCAAAAGCTTGTTATGTATATATGAGAGAGAGCTATATTCGCTTTAGAAAAATGAATAGAAAAAAAAAGAAATAAACAAAAGGAGGAAGAAAGTGAAAAAGGAAGATAAGAAATTACAAGACGAAAGAAAACAAAAGTGTTTTTCTTTTGGTAATAACGAAGTTGTTTTTATCTCTGTCGACTGGCATGGCTGTTCGTTTAACGTAAGCAAAAATTTAGAACATTGCGATATTATATTCTGACATATATATCTTACTTTATTTTTAGTATAAAGTTGAGAAATCAATCTTTTCCTCCAGCCCATGTGTTTGCCCATTTGTTCATGTGTGTTTAATTAACCATTCTAAAAAGAGCTTTAATTTCTCGAATTAATTTGAAAACAAATAAACTAGCTTTTTAATGATTAAAATATATACATATGTGTGTGTTCTTGTGACTGTGGAGTGAGAGAGAGAACAACACATGATGATTAACCCATCATGTGTTTTTGTCTCAACGCTATTCAGTTGGGGTTTGTGGCTGAGAAAGAGACAAAACATGACTACAAAGCAGAAACATAAACCTAAACCCAATTCTTAACTACACTCTTATAATATATTTATAGAAGCATGCACATGCTTGAGCGTGATTTTACGTTACAAAGAGGCATCAATGTGTATGTTATACGTACCCGGAAGAATTGGTCCATAGACCATTTGATTTCTCGGTCGGATTCGTCATTTCCTCGCTATCTCTAGATTTTCGATTCATATCGAACATCCAATCGTCTGAGTTATTATCTCCCGACGAACCATTCTCATAAACATCAGATTGTCCTAAAATAAAAACATATAGAAGAAAACAAACAATTAGGGTTTCCATGCATTAGAATCACACAATCTAATTATTAGACCAAACATATCCAATAATTTCACGGCAAAAGAATCTTAAAGTATATATTTCTCTAACACTAACCTGACGAAGCTGCTGCTTTGTCGGTTGTCTTCACTGTTCTGTACATCTGATATTATTAAAAAAAAACATCAAAATTAAGAAAACGCATGTACAATATTAAAAAATTTCGATTAATAATTCAAAAAGCAAAAACTCTTAATTATATTGATGCATGTATCGAAATTATATGGTAAAAGAAGAAGAGACCAAAGTAAGGAGACCAATGTACTGTTGTCTTCCGACACAGTTGAATAGTACCAACCAATTTTCAAAATAAGCATAAAATTATATTCTATAGTTTTATAAATGTGCATAGATACATTTGAAGATAAATAAATCAAAAAGATTGAAAAAATAAATATATAGAACTGTTCGGACACAGAAGCATTAATTGACATTATTAATGAAGTTTGCGATTTTCATGTACCCATGCATGAATTTATGTGTCTAACCATGGTTAAACTCTAGAGCCCCATTAAACAGATGGAGAGGTGGAACCATGGTTAAGTTAAATAAAACCTTGTCTTCTCTCTCACCGTGACTCTGTGTAAGACCAAAACCATTTCATCATTGAGAAATGATGGTGTTTCTTGTACTCTATCCCTTTCTGATTTTTCTATTTTTCCATTATTATTATTTTCCTACCTATATATTCATATTTACTAAGAATCTATCCCTATTAAGACTGTCCTAAAGAAATTGTCCCTAATAAGAAACTAGACTTGTGAGTTATAAAACATATAAAACCATATGATGATTATATATGTACAAAACCAACATCTAAATTTTTGGTGTATAACCCAAGAAAAAATGGATATTAAAGAAACCACAAGTACTACTACTAATGATTTTATTGATAATTAGCACAATCACTTACGTAAATTTCTCCATCACTCTCAATTTCTCTCTCTCTAACTTTCTATTCTATGTGTGTCAGTAATAGTAATATTGAGTAATTTTTGGTTTACTTGTAACAGGACAAGTTTATTCTTCCAAGGCGAAAATTTTCTATAGACTGTCTATCATGAATTTTTATTTATAAATATTTATTAAATATGTATGGAATGTTTATATGAATTTTTCTTTTGTCTTAACTCAAGCAAAGGGTTGCATTATTGGTGGGCAAAATTGGATTTAATTAAGATAAGAATAAAAAAGGAAGGATCAGAAGAAAACAAGATTCGATCTGTTCTGACTCGAGTGGAACTCTGATTTAAGGAAGTCACCGAGTCAAATGCATCGATACCCGAGAAGATTATTACATTATTATTAACTAATTATACATTTCTTCATAACTTTTGTATTTTTTTGCATTTCCCAACTAAATTATATGAGATGAATCAGAAAAATTATACCATCTATAACGTTTAATTAATTTACCTGTAAATGGGACTTAACATGAGCCAAAGTAAGATCTTTGACATCCATGAGCTCAAGAACTGATTTAGGCGTTGCTCCTAATTAACAAGTGAATAAATCAAGAACTCATTAAACATTCTTGAAAATGGTAATTAATTAAGAAATGGGAATTAAAAAAAGAGATAAGCTTAGCTTTTAAGGTATAAATAAAGGAACATACTTTCATGGCCACCGAGTAACTCAACGGCGTGAACGAACCGGGCATGGAGAGTGGTGGTCCATCGCATCCGAGGAGCTCTCATGCTTCGCTTAGCCGGGAATCTTGGCATGAATCTCGCTCTGTTCAGAGTCTGGTGATGGTGATGATTGTGGTAACTAGGGTTTGTAATCAAACCGGAGTTACTAACGTTACTAGTATTAAAGCTATTGTTGTTTCCGGTGAGAGACGGTGAAGAAGAGGGAATTAAAGACAACGGATCGAAAGGGAAGCATGGCGGCGGCGGACGGTGATGTTGATGTTGAGGAGGAGGAGGGTTGTGGTAAAGTGGGATTCCCCTGATTGGTCTTAAGTGAGTATTAAGGTCATGAGCAAGAAACCCTTGTAAGTTTTGTTGTTGTTGCTGTTGTGTCGGAAACTGGAAAGATGTCAAGATGTTAGAGCCGTTGCAATTAGGGAGAAGGTGAGGCTGCTGATGATGATGATGATGGTTTTGTTGTTGTTGATGATGATGAGAGTTGTTAGAGAGCGAGAGGTCTTGGAATGGATGATTGGTTGGCTTTGAGCTTGAATTAGAGACGAGAGAAGACGTTCTTGAATCGAGAGCTCTTCTCCAAAACCCTAAATCGAGTTCCTCATGATCTTCTTGATCCGTTGTTGATCTTCTTCTCTGCCATGTCGATGATGGTTTGCTGTTCGGAGGACTTATCTGTAAAGATAAATCGGGCTGAGCAGGAAACAGCTCCATGAAAAGAGACCTTTATATATAACTTATTCTTCTTCTTAATCTTCTTGAAGAGATTCTTCAGTCGGTGATGATGAACCCTAGTTCTTGTTTTCTTGAATTAAAACAAAGAAGATGAGAAAGCTATCTTTTTATTAATACTGTGGGTAGGGAGGAAAAAGAAAAGGGGTATGGAGGATATGAGGAAGAGATTTCTGGGATTTGGTTGAGAATGTTGTTTCAATTGTTTGAGGTTAAGCAGATTTTGCAAAGATTTTTGAGAGATATAGAGAGAGAAAAATCAATGACAAGGTAGTATGTAGTGAATGGTTGTTTCTTTTGTGTGAAGTATATGTGAGAAAATGACACTTGATGAGTGTGTGTATATGTGTGTGAGAGAGAGGAGAGAGGAAGAAGTGTTTGTGTGGACATGGGGGGCTAGAGGAACTTAGGTTAAGAAAGGAGAAGAAGAAAAGCAAATTAAGGGATAAAGAAAAAGAAATGAAACAAAAACAAAAGTGGTAAATGGTAAATAAGGCTTTCTTTTTTCTTTCTTTCTTTGCACTCTTTTGTTTTCTTTGGAGGAGAAAAGTAAATCCTTTATTTTTGTTTTTTAAACCATTTTTATTGTTCTTTTCTTAGTCTACATTCCACCTTTTTATTTTATCTTTTTACTCCTCCTTTTTTATTTTTTTATCTTTCTCCCTAAAATCAATAAAATTTTAGATTTAGATAATTAATGGAATGATATATAATTCTTTTATTTTGTTCTCAATTTGGACATGAAGTATATCAAATCAGTTTATGTCATAATTCACTTAAATTTGCGTTGAATTACTAATATGGTTGATAAAGTCGTATGGCATACAGAATTTTGAGAGAAAAAAGAAAGAAAACTGTTAATTTTAGAATAAAGTGATTTCATATGAAAAATTCCTTTGGAATGTCTTTTTCTAAAACATTAATAGTTAACTATAATGTTCAACACATGAAGAAGAATAGAAAAGGTGAAAACTTTGGAAATGGTTTGTTTTTATGAAATCTTTAGCATCCCACACGCTCTCTCCCTTTGCTTTTAACTGAAACCCAAGGTTGATTTCTCCTTTTTATAAACCCTATATTCATTCCAAAAAGAAGCATAATTTTTTTTTAAAGATTTAAAATCACAAATGAATAAAGGAAGAAGAACAAAAGATGAAAAAGAGATAGTGAGAAAAAGGAAAAAATAAAATAAAGAGGAATAAAACAAAGTTTGCTTATTTTAGCTTGTATGACTCTCTCTTTCACATGATTATCAACTTTTCTCTTCTCCCTATGTTTGTTTGTTTTTTTTCCCTTTCATTTGTAAATTATACCTTAATGATTAAAAACCATTACCACATGTTTTTTTGAATAATTTGTTTTCTCAGAGTGATGATGTTCAAATCAAGTCCAACATAAAACCCTGTGACTTCACTTATAGCAATCACTATAGTGAAAATCACAATGAACGATGGTGACCTATATGAATTACACGAGTACACTTTGTATTTTGCATGTGTTGAGTAGTAAAATTATAGACGATTATAAAAATCTTACTTGAAAAACATGCAAACTAAAAGTTTAATTATATTCGAAATGTATCACGTTCATTAATAGAAAATAAATTTAGTAGCATGTCATACAAGAAAGATTGATTGAAATGCAAAAAGGCATGTCTAAGTTTGAAACCTTCCCAATACAAAGCCAGCTCGAGTCAATCAAGTTGAGGATGAAAATGTAAATTTACAATGCGAACTATTTGTTATGTGCTTTGTCAAAGCTCAAAGGACTATCGAAAGATAAAAGAAAAGAAAAAGCCAAACCTAATCAAATGCCTAATTTTACCACGTATATATATTTTAGTATTTAGTTATAATTACGAAAACTAACAATGATACAAAAATAATCAATCACTCACTGCTTAATAGAATCAAATGTTGGGTTCTTTAAATCCAAGTTAACTTTCCATTAATATGATACTTTTCGCTTTGGCTTATAACTCAAGTTCGTACGGATTTATTAGTCTTTATACAAATTGGAATTAGACTTCACTTATATATTAAAAACATCTTTTTCTAATATTCCGATGTGGTACATTGGTTTGTAATCTAACACTTTGATTCTATTAAGAATAACAAAATTTGAATGGCTCAAGCATCTTGTCGAAGAAAATGATTTGAAGGAACTATACAAATTAATGACGAGAGATTAAAATAAAGGGATGTGTTCAGTTTATAAAAACCATACCAATATTAAAATCATCGTGACATGTAATGGTATAGTAGTGCCGATGAGTTAGGCATAGAGATCGGCAAGATACCTCTCTTCCATAGGGAATAGAAATCTCCATAAGAAAACGACATTTGATCTTAATTTTCTTGAAATTCACAAACATGTTTCTTCTGTAGCTGATTTTGATTTTGATTAATCACAGCTGCTAAGTATATTATTACTATAAGCATTCTACATTAATGACACAATTATTAAACTATTACTACTACTATTAGATTCTTGAACTTTTTTCGTAATGTTCCCAACAAACCCAAAAAACCCGGTGTACTTAAATATCGAAACCATACTTAATGTTATTTTATTTGAACCATGCTTAAATAAAATGTTGTGTACAAAAAAATCCTTTAAATCACTACTTTTATCATTTTACCATTTAAATTTAGAAAATTCAACGAAATCACATGAAGTAAAAAAAAAACGCTAAATAACTCGTTTCCATTATTGTGAGATTTGTTATATTTTGATAAATATACAAGCAATCAAAGTATTTTCAATGAAAATTTCAAATCTACCTGTAATATTTTAAAACTAAATATATGTGACCGGAAAACATTTAAAAGTATGTATAAAAGTTGTATTACGTATTATTTTTGATTTAATATGATTATTATTCATATTTTGAAGATGAAGGATATATTTGCAAACAAATAAACTTAGAATATTTGTTTACACAAAATCTTCGTATGAACTTTAGTAAGACATAAACCATCTTTAATTAAAAATTTGGGATGGAATTATCATTATAATTTAATTATATATGACTAATAAGTTTGACTGTTATGTTATGAATGCAAAGTTAAAATAACATAGAACATTTTTTTTATTTACATCGTTGTAGTGGGTTAATACTTAATAGTATGTGAAAGCAAATAGAGTTAAATAGAATGACCAACTCTCACAAACAATAAATGTGGTGGAACAAGAAGAACCTCACTCACTTTTAAAATTATGAAAACATTAATGGTAGCAGCAACCATTACGGAGCATCAAATTTTTGTAAAGTATAATAAAACCTGACCGAAATGAGAATTACGTATACAAAATATGTACGAGTGTTACATAAACAAGTAAGTATATAGATAAGTTAGGTACGGAATTGGCTTATTGAATGGTCAATGCGGCAATTAGAACTACGGTCTAATTGAAGAACACACATGCCTCGAGGATTCGTGTAATATGCCTAGAAATTTGGGTGTGTTGCCATGTATAAATATAGATATTTCTAAAAGGCAAAAAAATATATCATATAAAATACATATTAAGTTATATAGATGTTAACAAAGGAATATTAATTTATATAAATACAAAAATACGAGTCCCAAATAATTATGTAAAACGAATACTAAAAGTTTTAAGTTTAGTAGTCTTGTATGATAACAAAATTTTAAAATATAGAAAATATATTTAAATGTATGTATAGATATTATAAATATTAAAGTAAAAATTTTAAGTTTCGAACTATATTTATTTTTGTATTTTTCTTACAATAAAGCAACTAACACGAGTAAACAATTATTTAGCAACCCGAAAACAAACACAAATTCATAATTATAACTAAAATCTACTTATATGATTATAGACTATACATAAAAAAAAAATCAACCTCTAAACTGAAAGTTTGAATATCAAACTCAAAGTATTTTCTTATAATACATTGTAAGAAATTTTGATAATATTTTAAAGGCCTCAAAGTATATACCACAAAATCTATCATCTTTCATAAATGTAAGACTCATATATCCCAATAGTAATGAAACATATTTTGTTTTCTTCTTTATATCTTTCAAGATTTGAAGTTTTCACAAAACAAATATTTGACGAGATCATATGACCCAAAGAAGGTTTGTTTTCAACTTCTCGATTAAAAAAAATAGGTTCCACCATCAAATGCTCAATTTTTTACTGCTTCAAATCATAGACCTTAATTCTAACAACGTCATTATTCTTTCAAATCACCCAAAAAAACTTAAGGAATGCAAATATGACTCTCCTGAACGTCTATGTTCTATTTGAGCATCCAAAATCACTCTTAAACGTTCTCTAAAATTTCCCTATTGTATGACTTCCCCAAATCTTAGACCTATCCATTAAAATCTTCTGAGTTTTCAAACTTTGATTTGTTATTAGGCTATTGTGTGGTTCTTTACTTCTCTTTCCATAGCTTAGAACACTAGGCTTTAACACAAATATGTCACAACTGTGCGGTGCCTTTCAATTGACCCATCAACAGAACATTCAAGTGGGAGCCCTCAAGCCTATTTGTTTCCTCACCAAAATCGCCTTCATCATTGAGCCCAAAATAATGTCTCTTTTGGCAAGCTTTGGCCGGATCATCCACTTGGTCGACACTTTCAACATTAATCTGGTTATTACATCAACCAACGTAAGGGGGTTCTAGATGCTTTTAGTGTGAGCATTGAGGCATGAATTCTATAACAAAATAGCTTATTTATAAAATTTCGATTCTGTTGAGTTCTTTTGCTTACACTTACAAGATAAGAGCAAATATGGAATCACACGTTAGTTTGAGAAGCATAGTTTCCATTCCCATCATTTCACTATTTAGTATATATATATATATGTAGGATATGAATCACAAATTCATTTATAATTTTATACGCTATTAAAATTTTGGTGGATTGTGATAAAAGCAAACAGCATTTTCAAATTAAAAAATCCATAACAGATTTAAATAGGTACCACTAAACTACGAACCAAACATACATGTGTGTTTTTTTTCCTTTTGTAGTTTCAACTCGATCTCGACTGTTTATATCAAATCAATATAATTCAAATTATTCCAATTCATTAGTTGTGATTAGATTGAATATTGAAGAAAAACCAAGAGTTCTATATATTCATTATTTAATATTCCTTTTACATTATATTGATCTAAAATGTACACACTACTTGTTGTCAAAATAAAATAAAATAAAAAACACTACACACTGAATCATTTTTATTCGCAAGTTCTCATAATTTACTATAAACATTTTGAATGTTCAGATTATATTATACAAAAAGATCTTAGCCATGTGGATCTTTGAAATATTGAGTTATATAAGTGATCGATCTTAGCTTACAGATTTGAACTGGTTCACATTAATTTGTTTGTGCAATCAACTTCGCAACATCATCCATCTTAGTGCTCATTTATCTTGTTTGTTTTGATATATGATGGATACATTCAACTTTGACGTGGATACGACATTTGTAAAGTCAGAACGACGTCCATTTACATTCTTATTCGATCCAAGACATTTTCTTATAATGTCTCATCGTCTTGCAATTTTTATTTTTATAATTTAACTAATTAAGCCACTAATGTCATCAACATTTTGGGAATCAATTCAATCATCCACTAAATTTGTACTTTAGCACATTAATCATCTTTTTTTTTGGTCATCATTTAGACTTTAATTTTGATTATATCCTAATTTTCCTATGTGAGGAATAATGATCTTAGAATAATATCTTTTAACCACCAACAAAGTATATATGCATATGTTATTTTACAAAACTAACCAAAGTATATATGCATATTTATACAAAATGATTATTTAGAACAGAAAATGTGAAGAATTATTTTTATTTTTAAATATATAAAGAAAAAACCTCGCTTTGGTATTTTTCTTTCCTAGTAACGTATGTAATGTATGTATGATAGATAATAATTATTTTGAATAAATATGAGAGCAATAATTATGCTTTGTTTTCAAATTTTTTTGTAAACCTTTCATTTTTATTTTATTTTATCACAAGTCATTTGTGTTAAAAGTATAATTATGAGAAAAGATTTGATTGGAAACCAAGGTTAAGCTTTCTTAACAGTTATGCGGGAAAAAGAGAGGTTTATATTTCATGATGTAGACAGATTAACCTAATCAAAGAATAATGTTAGGAAAAAAGATATTCTCATTTACTTAAAATATTATTAAATGGATACCAAATTCAAAATGCACATATACAATTGCATATTTTAGAACTAAAGAAAAATAATATTCCACCTGAAAAGAGCCACCATTCAATGGGAACAAAATCTTTTTGTTGAATGTACTATAAAGGTTGAAATTTAAAGAACATTACCAGAATGTTTTCTTTTTTTGTGAGGTATGATCACACTAAAGAATGAAATCAGTTATTTTATTTTATTTTGAATAAGACATTACCTAACAATCATCTTTAATTCCTTTATTCGAAGGAAAATTAGATTATATATATATTTTTCTGTGTAAAAATAATATATTTACATATATGCGTAATTGTGGTTAAAGTTGTAGTCACTTGTACTATATTAGTATATAGATATCAAGAGTTGTAGCATGTATGCAACCTACTCTTTTTCAAAAAAATTACCATACGGTACAAAGTGAATAGTGATTACCATAAAGAATAAGTGTACATAGAAGAAAACACTACACTATGATCATATTTAAAAACTAAAACTCTTATCTCTGAAATTTTGATTTTATGTTTAGCATGCCATGTCAAATGAATATTTTCTTGTATCATATTTATGTCACAACAATAAAAAGATTTTCTTTTCAAAAATTAATCTTTCATTGCATAAAAGAAATTTTCATTTCAATTTCATTACTATATACAAATCAAACATGTATTTTGGTTTTGTAAAGGTGCAGATGAATTATGTAACAATTATCTTCTGATATTTTATCATCACATTACGTATTTGGAGCAATTAATATATATACAGTATATGTATATAATGTGGATTTTTAAAGTGGAAAATGCGTTGTTAACTCGAATTTCTCCAAGGTAAATGGTGCTTTTAACAAAAAAATAAAACTTTAAAAGAAAAGGGGAAACAAAATGAATCTTTCCAGTGACTTTGAGGAAAGACAAGTTTTTTTATAAATACCCTACAAAATCTGTTCAAAGACTAATCACTCCACTCATGTAAATTTAATACTATATCGAAAAATATTAATTTATATTGACTATTAAGAACCATTAACATTGCTTAATTCTTCTTCTTCTTCTTTTATTGTGTCGGTTCGCTCATCTTTATATATTCTTTGCCCATATGTTTAATACAATAGTTTTGTTTTATAAGATTTTTCTCTTTTGTTAATATATCTGAAAACTCTTTAGTATTTTGCAAAAGTAATCCTCAATGAAAATACACAGTGGTAATGTCTCGACAAAATTTTGTGTTGTTTTCATATTTTGTTGTGACATAAATATAGTGAAAAATTAAATATTGCAGAGAACATCAGTAGCAAATCATCATGAATCCTTTGAATTCAGCAATTCACCTAACCTATAATCACAAACCTTATCAAAATTCAAATAGTTCAAAGTACATTTGAAGACAACTCCCGAAGAGTTCAATTAAATATCAGTTAGAAAAAGAAAAAAAAAAACTTAAAACGTTTTAGTTCTTGTGCTAATTAGACCCATTAAACAAGTTTACGTTTATTTTTTTGGGGTTTAAAACATGTTTTTAAATTTGAGCCCTAGTAAAAAGGAAGATCCTCAAAAAATGGAGGAACCAAAGAACAAGCCCTTAGCCTCTTGGGTTGAATCTTATCTAATTTTCCAAAAATTGAAAACTTATTTTGTGACATTTCTTGATGTTTTGATATTAACTAGGACAAAACACAAAGAAGTTTCGGTTTTGTGTGTTTCTCAAAGGTAAAACATAATTAAGAAACGTGTAGATCATGCAAGTGATATTGTTATGAGTCACAAAGTCTCCAAGAAGTTAGACGAGGAGCAAATCAATGAACTCCGGGAGATTTTCCGGTCATTTGATCGGAACAAAGACGGAAGCTTAACCCAACTCGAGCTCGGATCACTTCTCCGAGCACTCGGGATTAAACCTAGTCCAGACCAATTCGAAACGCTTATAGACAAAGCCGACACTAAAAGCAACGGTCTCGTCGAGTTCCCGGAGTTCATGGCTTTGGTCTCCCCGGAGCTTCTTTCGTCGACGAAGAGGACGACTCCTTACACGGAAGAGCAGCTTCTCCGATTGTTTAGGATATTTGACACGGACGGCAACGGTTTCATCACTGCCGCGGAGTTAGCTCACTCTATGGCCAAGCTTGGCCACGCCTTGACGGTGGCGGAGTTGACGGGGATGATTAAGGAGGCGGATAGCGACGGAGATGGCCGGATTAATTTCCAAGAGTTCGCTAAGGCTATCAACTCTGCTGCATTTGATGATTTATGGGGCTGAGTTAGCCTTTTTTCAGTGAACTCTTCCATTATTAAAACTTTATTTTTTCTAGTTTCTATGATTAGTACTTTTCATGCATTAATCTACAAGAAAATTATATGCTTAGATTCAAAATAATTACTCAAGTATTGACAACAAATGGTTTCTGAAATAGACATGTCTCGTAGTGATTTGAGTAAATACAATTTTGTTTATTTGTTACTATTGATCTTTGTATAATCATTGCTAAGATATTGAAAATGTAAATAATCTTGGTCATCTCAATTCAAGCTCTTGCACACGTCTATCAATCTGGTTTGGTACAAGAATCTAAATGCGTCTATATCATCTTAGGAAACATTTCCATTGTAAAAAGGTTACTAGATTTTACCCTACAACAAAGGTTAAAAATGTTTTAGAAAAACCTAGAAGATAGTTAAGTTAAACAAGCACCAACCTAAAAAAATTTGCAAATGAATATATACTAGTAATGACACTGATGTATAGTAATTATAACCTCAGTGTATATGAAACTTTATTTAGGCGTTAGAAAGAAAAAAAAAAAGACATTGTCATGTTTATAGCCGCAACCTTTGAGCATCCATTTAATTCTCAAAGGTTTCCTTTATTCTTCTTTTCCCCATTGAAATCGATTCTCAGCAACCCATATAGCTCTCGCCAGTTCCGGTGGACTCCAAATTTCAGTAACCGTCACAGTGTATACAGCGGTGGTCTTGATAACCTAAGGTAGGAACACTCTTTTAAACAATCGGCTTGATTCGGATCTACTTATCTATGGATTATAAACCTCTAAGTTTTTTGATTCTGTTTTTTATTATAAACCTCTAAGTTTTTTGGTACACGTCATCAGGAGATGCAACCAAGACGTGTGTGAGTGCAGAGCGAATAACATCGTTTTTCTTTGCACTCTCATACGGTCTGACTAATAATGGTACAAAAAAATATTTTCTTCACTTATGAATCTGTCTTACTGTTTCCATATATATAAGATTTTACAATTCTTCACTTGTAATTATCACGGGCAGGTACGACATTCACAGGCTATCCGGTAATAGGAAGGCAAAACCGTATGATGTCGTCCGGTACATGTCTTGACAGTCATCAAGACGGACTGAGCACGTCTTGTCCATGGGATCCACGGGTAAAAGGCGAGTTCTTTCACCAACCAACATTCAGTGTTCCACTCACATTTGTCAAAAGCTTCATCAATGACATCAAAGCACTAGTAAAGATTGAACCAAAAGCTCTCTGCGTCCTTGAGCGCAGCAACGGCATTCTCATCCGGTATGTCACGTACTCTACTGCTTTTCTTGGGAACTCCACCAAAACCCTCACTTCTGCGCCGTCGTCGTCGTCGTCGTTCGATCACTGTTTCAAGAAATCATCAGATGGGTTCCTCTATTGCGAAGGAACTAAGGTTCACGACATTATGGAGTCGGTCGAGAGAAGACCCTTTTACTTATACAGTAAACCTAGAGGCGTATAAAGAGGCATTGGAAGGAGTGAGTTCTGTCATTGGTTACGCTATCAAAGCTAATAACAATCTCAAGATTTTGGAGCATTTGAGGAGTTTAGGCTGTGGTGCTGTGCTCGTTAGTGGAAATGAGCTTAGACTTGCTCTTCGTGCTGGTTTCGATCCTACAAAGTAAGAATCTTTAACCCATTTGCCCTTGTCTCCGATTTAGAGAGCTTAGATTCTTTAACCAGTAGGTAGGTGTATGCAACTTGGAATTGAGTTCATCCCAATAATAAAGTGTTTGACTTGTTGATGGAATAAGAAATATGAGGATATTGGTAGGAATGGTATGATTTGGTATAACCCTGATGTGATAGTTGCTGACTATGTCTTGTTGTATAGGTGCATTTTTAATGGAAATGGGAAGTTGTTGGAAGATTTAGTTCTAGCTGCTCAAGAAGGTGTTTTCGTAAATGTCGATAGTGAGTTTGACTTGAATAACATTGTGGAAGCTTCACGAATTTCTGGCAAGCAGGTCAATGTACTGCTGCGTATCAATCCTGATGTTGATCCTCAGGTATGGTTAAAGTTACCTTTTTTTTAGCATCATGTCTTGATGTAATTGGTCTGCTCAGCTTGGATATTAGTGAGTTTTTCTGTTTTGTTACATTGTTCAGGTGCATCCATATGTAGCTACTGGGAACAAGAACTCAAAGTTTGGTATCAGGAACGAGAAGCTTCAATGGTTTCTGGATGAGGTGAAGGCACACCCCAAGGAGTTGAAGCTTGTTGGAGCTCATTGCCATCTAGGCTCTACCATTACAAAGGTAACTGCGATTATAGTTGCTTAAAGCTGTGTTTTGATTTAATCAGATGAATATGGATTGCTCTCTGTTTAATGTTTCCGGTGTTTGATTTTGCTCCTTCTCTTAGATATGGACTGCTTAATGTATGTTTTGTTTGTTCTAGGTGGATATATTCAGAGATGCTGCAGTTCTCATGGTGGAATACATTGATGAGATTCGGCGTCAAGGTTTTGAAGTCAGTTACTTGAACATTGGTGGTGGTTTAGGGATAGACTATTACCATGCCGGTGCTATCCTACCTACACCCATGGATCTCATCAACACCGTAAGAGCAACATCTCAAAAAATGTTTCCTTCATCTGCTCTCAAAAGTATTGTAATTGGTAGAATCTTTATAATCCAATGCTGGGTTTCAGGTAAGAGAGCTTGTTCTTTCACGAGACCTGAATTTGATAATCGAGCCAGGGAGATCGCTAATTGCAAACACGTGCTGTTTCGTCAACCATGTAACTGGTGTGAAAACAAATGGAACTAAAAACTTCATAGTGATTGATGGAAGTATGGCTGAGCTTATCCGTCCCAGTCTTTATGATGCTTATCAGGTAAAAACCGATGTACTTTTCACAAAAGCGTATGCAATATGCAGATTTTGGTTCCTTGGAATTATAGCTAATCATCTTCTTGTTCTTGTTTCTTAAAGCACATTGAGTTGGTCTCTCCTACACCGCCTGAAGCAGAGATTACCAAATTTGACGTAGTCGGTCCTGTTTGTGAATCTGCTGATTTCTTGGGAAAAGACAGAGAGCTTCCCACTCCTCCACCGGTATGATAAGGATCTGACTTTGTTTGGCAGGTCTAGTAATGTGGAATCTAATGAGCTTAATGGATTCATTGCAGGGAGCTGGTCTTGTGGTTCATGACGCTGGTGCATACTGTATGAGCATGGCTTCCACTTACAATCTAAAGATGCGTCCTCCGGAATACTGGGTACCAACACATTTTCTTGTTCTTATTTTCTGGGGAAATCACAGAACAATCAAGAACTGTCACAAAATTTTAACTTGTTTTCTTAAATTTGTGTTTCGCAGGTTGAAGAAGATGGATCGATCACTAAGATAAGGCATGCTGAGACATTCGATGACCATTTGCGTTTCTTTGAAGGTCTATGAACTCTGAGATTTATTTACTCATCATTGTTGCTTTTTAGTTGAATTGTAATGATTGTTCAGAATCAGGGCCTTAATGCTATTGCTGTTTTAGTTTTTCACATTCTGTGCTTTGATTCAAAGTCCTAAATGAAGTGATCATATGAATAAGGAAAACGTCACAAGTCAAGAGAGAAAATATAAGTTGAATTTGTGGGTTATGTTTATTCTTTAGTTACTACTACAAGTCCCAAGTTCTCCATTGTCCAAATACAGAAGACTTGAGAAACTAACGCAATGCCAGAGCTGTTTCAGATACACTCCTTTTTCATATTTGACTAGCTCTCCCAGTGATCTGTGCAAAAAAGAGTATGTTTGATCAAATGGGCCTCTGTTGGGCTTTAGCCCGAGTTTTTCTTTCGGTTTATTTGGTTCAATTCGGTTTACATGGTAAAAATCCTCGAATTGAAATGTCGGTTTAAGATTGTTGCGGCTCCGGCGTTGATCTCTCAAATTTCTCAGAACTGGACATTTCCCGATTTGATTTCGCGCTCAGGGATGAACGGCGCATCTCCGGCTCATTCTCTGGTATCGACGACCGCCGTAGCTGGTGGAGGTGGAAGTAGCGGCGCTGCTGCTGGTCTAGACGATTTCCATTTTCCACCGGATATTCCCTCTATGCAAGATCGAAAAGACGAAGCTATGCGTGGTCAGTTCATTACTCTTTTCTCCCATTTTATGATTTCGGCAAAATTAGGGTTTCATGTAAGAATCGGTGATGAAATTTCTCAGTAATCAGAAATTTGAATGCCCCATCTCCACTGTTTTAGGGTTCTTTGATATTAGTAATTGTTTCAATTTTGCGAGGTTTTATGTGAGATTGGTCTCAAATCTCCATTGTTTAAGGTTACAAAACTTTGAAAATTTTCTATCTGGGAATCTCAATTCTTGTGGTTGTTTGGGTGGTTTTGATATTGCTGATTCAACTGTGACTTCTTTAGATGATTAGTATTGCTGCTTACTCAATAATGAGTAGATCAAAACCCTTGATTTCAAGTGTTTGTTGTAGAAGGATCATCATCTAATTGATTTGGCTTTGTTTTGTTGTCTGTCATGGTGTAGTTTTGAAAGCTGATTTGATGGCTGAGCTTGACAAAGAGGTTAAATCTCTGGAAGAAGATAGTTGGATGTTCGAAGGACCTCGTTCTCGAATCCATCTTATATCTAGAAGAGGTTAGTTTCTTCGTCTTCTTGAATCCGGTTTTCGTAGTAGTAAGCTGTTTCATTTCGACTAATTCTGTAACTGGTCGCATCGATCTTGAAAATAATGAATGTGTTAGCTGCTCAAATGGGTCTTGAATACTTAAGTATAATAGCCGTTTGTTTTTCTTTGAATCGTGTGTTAATAGCAGTGATCATCATCCCATTGATTCAAAAACTTCATATATTGGTCATTCTCTAGATCAGGACTAATCGATATGACTGAATCTGCGGGGTTCTTGTGTGTGTTTTTCTTGTGTCATCATCACTAAGACACTCTACTGTATTTGTTATTAAAAATGGGTTTCTGATTAGGTAACTTTCTAAAGAAAGAAGGTGTAGCTGTGACGAAATCAAGCATTATTCAGCTGCCTAGATGATCAAGTTCAAGTAAGAAAATTCAGAAATGGTCGTGAAGAGATCGATGGTGTTCGTCACAAATGCCACTTAACGTTGACTCTATTTTAAAAGGATAAAATAGCTTATTTCAATGGTGTTAATATCTGTGTACAAGTGATGAAATCATTATTTAACAACATGATTTGAGTACTTATCTATATATATATCAATGTTCTCTCAAGAAAACCACATAATTAACTTTCACTTTTATGTTTATTTGATGATTATTATCAAGGACAATTTTCAAGTTTGATGATATTGCTTTGAAGCTCCAATATTGTTTCTGAGTTTAGTACTTTTTAATTTGTTAATTTCAAGGGAAAAAAATAGGTTATTTATCATCTTCACAACTAAAAACAAAAGGTTCTTTCTATATGTATGGGTAAATCCCAAAACTTGTTACCTATTTTTATCAGAAGCAAATTGATCACCACCACCTGAAAACCACAAAATGCTTAAGTTTGTTAAAACTGGCTGTGACAAGTGTCATACAAGGGTTCACATTCGCCACGTGTCATATCCTTTTTAATGTAACCTAGGACTTGAACCACACACAAAGTGCAATAACCTAGTTAGATGACACTTGTTAGAGAGCGACGTCACCAAGAACCACTAACACTCTCTATTCCGCCACCACTTTACCACCGCAGCACTGCCTTCTCCATCTCATCTCAATCTTCATTTTCGTCGTCATCTAGTCCTGATTCATCTCCGGTTGAAACCTTAAACGACCTGGAGAAACTCGCCGTTGTAGGACACGGTAGCGGAGGAACTGTCTACAAAACTTGTCACCGGAGAACCAAAAAGCTCTATGCTTTAAAAGTCCTCCGGTCAAATCTTACCACCACGACGATGAGAACAACTGCCGTCGAAGCCAACATCCTCAAGCGTATCGAATCGAGTTTTGTCGTTAAATGCTATGCGGTTTTTGTTAATGCATCCGATCTCTGTTTCGTGATGGAGCTAATGGAGAAAGGATCTCTGCACGATGCGTTGCTTGCTCAACAAGTTTTCACCGAGCCAATGATATCGAATCTCGCTTACAGAATCCTCCAAGGGTTACGTTATCTACAAGAAATGGGAATATTTCATGGAGACATAAAGCCTTCAAATCTCCTTATTAACGAGAAAGGAGATGTGAAGATTGCGGATTTTGGTGCGAGCAGGATTGTAGCAGGAGGAGAGTATGGATCGAATGGGACATGTGCTTATATGAGTCCTGAACGTGTAGATCCAGAGAAATGGGGTATTGGTGAAGTTGGATTTGCAGGAGATGTTTGGTCATTAGGAGTTGTGGTTCTTGAGTGTTTATTTGAAATAAATTTTCAGAAAAATAAGACCTAATCAATTTTAATTAGACTCATAAATTAAACACTCAAACCTTTTATTAACATTTTTTAAAACACATCTGTTTATTTGAAATAGTTAGGTTTAGTTTACACCAAACATAACTCAGCTTAGTATATATATTTTCTTTAATCACTGTTAACGGTAAACAAATTCAGTTAAATTCGGTTTTATTCAGGGTTTACACAGGACTAAATGATGGCAAAAAGACAACAAGTAATAGACCTCAGACCTCATAAGTTCATATTGCTCATCTTCAAGAAAATAGGCGAAACATTCAACAAGAGATTGAAACATGACACAGATCCTTGTATTGATAGGAATGTGTAGATTAAGAGTTGTAAGAAGCAGTAATGTTATACAAGTTTGGAAAAAGAAAAACGAAAAATGATCGGTGCATGAAATGAATATGCTGCTCTCAGACTGTGTTTACCACTTCAAAAGACTTTTAAAACTCCCAAAATCATGGATTTTGCCTGAGAAAAGTAAGCATATAATAAATAACTAAGCAAATATTTTAAAGTCATTAGAGTTTGTTTGATAGATTACTACTAAAAGTTAATCTTAAATTACCTTGTGGGGTCTATGGTTTCAGGCGAGAGGAGACCCATCTGTTGAGTCAGATTATCCATATGTTCAGTTTTGTCCCATCCATTTTGTTTCTGCTCTGTCTCATTGTCCACTGGTGTAAAATCCATATTGTCTGAGACCGTGCTTGACAATAAGTCTTCCAATAAAGTGTAGTCAACATGTTCTATATCAGGATCCATTGAAAAGTCGTCGATGTCAAAGTTCAAATCATCAATAGACAGATCTGGGTCAAGGAAAGGACTAGAATCTCCCATGTTTGGTTCCATTAAATCCTCTGGAGGCTTCTCTGCGTTAATTTCCGGTAACATATGAGTGAATTCGGGAAGAATTAGACCATCAGGTGAAGGTATACAGTTCTCGGTTGCTTCTGGTGATGCTGAAACATTTATAGGAGTTGTTCCCATTGGTGATGGTGACTGTATCTCAGAAGCTGTTGGCATTTCCTGAAGAGTTATACCCGATGCGTGGTTCAATGAAGTCTCCATCTCTGTTCCCTCGGTAGTAGAAGTACCATTACCTAGAAGGAAACCATCATCGCCAGTTTTGTAAGGTTCCATCTTCATAAGCTGTTTAAACATTGCTTTGGCTTGCTCATGCATTGGAGGTTGATACTTCACAATCTGTCCATCAGGAGATGCAGAAGCATTATTACCGACAATGCCATCTCGCTTGAATCTCCGCTTCTTATTGGTATCACTGATGCGCCTACTACTCTCGTTTTGCTGATTCTGCTGTTGTAAGAATTGAGATAGAAAATGAGGACTTTGTACTGCCTTTGCAAGGAATGACATTAATTGTTGTTGCCGATTCTCCATGCCCTGGAGACGCTGAACCATTGTTTGAAGTTGGTTATCAGTGGACTGTTGTTGCTGTCTTAATCTGACGAGTTCTTGCATAAGGACATTCTTATCTCTTTTAAGCCTCTCTACTTCTTCTTCGAGACCAAATTTGCCAACTTCAACACATGCACTAACAGATGCGTTTTGTCCATTCGAGTGCTGAGATTGTTGATGTCCTTGTCCATGTCCCTGGGCAGGTTTTCGCCTAGTAATTGATTTTAGCAAGTGCTTCTGACCTCTTAAGAAACCTTCATTCGCAAATTCCCATCTATCTGGGTCAACCTTTCGGAAACCCTGTTTTAAGAAAAGGCATGCAAAATGGAATGAAAATGGATTCCACCGAAACAAAGGAGAAAGACTTCACCACAACACAAAATCTAACTGCCAACTATTCACAGATTCAAACAGCCATAATTTATTAGTTGGCACATGCTCCAGAGCAATTTTCAATCAGAAGTCAAATAAATTAAACAGACCAACGGTGGTTCAATCTAATATAGTGAACAGAAGAATCAAGAAAACAGCTAAATTCATGTTCCTATTATGGGTCTTGTCCACCACCCAAACCAGAGGAAAAATAAAAATATCCAATAGGTATCATTGAAATCTAAGAAGAGTGTAAGGTCTCTATCAAATACCAATCTTTATGTCAGAGTCTGCATGTTATAAACTAACAAAGGGTGAAGTACTCTTTGAAATAGCGCCCCAACATGTGTTACAAGGACACTAAGGACTAATAATATTCGCAAATAGTAACTGTCTGCAGAGAAATCAAGCATTCACCATCTTGCAGATATATTAGCATTCTGCTCTAAACATTATGCAGTACAAGTTCTACTCGCCAAGACCTTATGTAAATCTGTTTATATAGGCAATAGAACCTCCATCCAGCCTATATGACCAGAAACTATTAAATCCAAGTGCAACTGTACAGAGAAAATCTATGATTCCCGCAACTGACATGCTAGACAAAAATGTAAAGTCATACTTATAACAGCATAGTTATCGCAACACTAAACACCCATACATCTAGTTATGATCTAGTTTCTAACTCCAGGCCCTACAAGTCTCCATTAAACTTGGTTCATTAAGAAGTTACAACAAGATGATGCATAGTAATACAGAGAGTCGATAACCTTGCACTCAGGTCATGATCAACATGAAACTTGCTCTCTTTTTCCATTTTTCTTCTTTCTTCATGTTTATATTGCTGAGAAAATTCAGGAAGGTTCATTACTATCTTAGTTTCAAACTTTCACATCTACAAGTTGAAACACTAATGACTAATCCAATCTTAACACTCAGGCCAGGAAAGAAACTTCATTCAGTTATATGTATCTCCCCTAACACTATATGTAGTGTGAGTGTAAGCTTTATCAACGCCCTTATTTATACCATTATCACACCAGGAATCTGCATGCCATGAAAATATGCTAGACTGATTTGCAGTATATCATCTTTTCATATTCCGAAAACCGTGAGGTTCTAAGCTAAACAATTACAAGGCATCAGTCTTTAGAAAGACATACTCAGATAGCTAACAGTCCCTTCTATTGCCTAAAACCATTGTTCAACAAGCTAAATAAAAACTCCTCTGCTCAGTAAGTTAGCATCAAGAAAAGCAATTGCAGAAACATAAGTAAGGCCATGGCAACAACATCAACAAAACCTAGTTCATAACCTTGCTACAATTGAAAGTGAAGGGAAAGGGAGAAAAAGCTTACATAGGTATTAAGCTGCCTGACGAAGCTGGAGAAATTATTATGCTTAAAGTTCTTAGGAAGAAGATCTCTAGCGAAGAGCGGCGGATCCCAAACGATAAAACTATTGTTATCAGCACCCCACGACACAATCGAATCTGTAGCGGGATCATCAACCATGTCATAGGTCTTGCTCAGGAACGGAGGAGGCGCGTTTGAACTTAAAATCGCGGCAGGCTGAGGTTGAGGAGAAGGCTTAATCTCCATTGATTCGACAGTTACAGATCCTCCTCCTCCTCCACCACCACCGTCGCTGGTGGATACTTTGCTTCTCACACCACCATCCATTTGATTTTTTTGTGTTTCTCTCAAGTCAAGAATGGGATTTTGAGAAATTTAGGGTTTCATATAACAGAAACTGGTGAAGAAAACTACACAAGGAGATTATTAAGGGTTAGAGAAGTGTGGTTGAAGAGATAATCTTATAGACCAAAGACGACGAGAGAGAGAGATATGGGCGGAGGAGAGAGATTAAATCTTTAAGAGTTCGACGGAGCAAGGAGGAGAAGGGAACAAGACGACGGGAGACCCATGAACTATTTTGCGAAATTACGTAAATAGACATTTCGCTTTTTAGGAGATTGGATACGTGTCATTTTATGAGTGGTTGTTACGCTCTGTTTCTTTGTGATGACACGAGTATCAAATTTTTGGGGTATTAAAACGAAATATAATAATATTAAGAACTAATTTAAAATTAATAAAAAATAGTAATAAAATTTCTGGAACAAAGTCGAAGCTCCTATTTTAAAATGATTACAAAAAGATACATTATTGAAATCATATAACTTTAATAATTTGCCAAAGAAAGAACAAAAGTTTCAGAAAGCCAACAATTTATTTTCTCATTTATTTAAAGCATAATGTTTATTATACTTCTATATGTAATGTGATCAACGAAATATAGGTTTCCTGAGTCAACAAGGTTTAAGGAAGATGTATTTTTATATCTCTAATAGTGTGACTCATTGTGACTTAGTCATTGTGACTCATTGTGACTTGGTCGTAAGTGATGGTGAATTCGAAGTTGCGGTCCTTCCATTCATCACCATTCTCTGTCTTGTACCTCTCATAGAACATCACTTCCTTATCGGGTTTCACCACCAAAGCTGTCGTACTTGTTGTTCCATAGCGTTCGTTCCCAACCTGATTCCAAAGAACTTAGCTACATTAACTATGATGCTATAAAACTATGATGTCCTAGTTGTTGTTTGTTCGATTTCTTACATTTATGTCGACAAAATTAGCGCTCAGTGGAACTTCGTCGCTCAATTTGACTTGGCTATACATAAACTTTGCAGCAAGTTCCTTCATTGATGGTGGTAGTCCTTGGTTAATCATCTCATAAAAAGAGAGCCACAGATGTGTATCCTGCATTATTATACCAAGAAAGAGAGTTTTGATTATAGTTTAGAGTTTTACATTTTATACGGAAAAGTATATAACTGTTACAAGAACTTGTTCCTATAAAATCACCTTGTAATAAGCAATGCGATCGAGTCCGGCCATCGTTAAGGTATGAACACCAGGAGCAACAGCACCTGTATGGACAGTACTTTCTGGAGTCTGTTTGGAGATATAAAACATTGAGTTTGACTTTATGTCAGCCACAATTAGTTGATAGGCTTTCCCATGATTACATTGAGAATTTCCAGCCACTGACTTTGCAAAGTCCTCTGGACTTAAGTTGCTCTGTACGTAATCAAAGCCATTCCCACGTGAGGAGAAGCCAAGATAGTTTAAGCAATGAAAACGAAAAAAAAAAGACAAGATCATGAATCAAAACCCTCAAGAACTCAAGAGTATGACACTCGAAGCCGGCAGCTCTGTTATAAGGGATTGCATCGACAAGAAAAGCGACTCGGCCTCGCTTTGAAATACCACACCATGTCCCTCTGTTGTATGTACACCAACCTCGCAATATTTGGTCATTCACCAGCCAACCCGCTGGTCTTATGACAAAATTTTTGAGAAAAAGTGGTTTCTAATAGCTGTAAACTTGCTATAGTAAGTTAAATGGAAGATACATTGTTTCAACATTTCTCAAATTGTTCCACTTTTACTCTAGCTTTTTTTTTTTACTGAGTAAAAAGGAGTGCATGTGTATGTGGAACAACACGTTAGAAATACTTTTACTATTCTAAAAGTATAACAAAGGTGGTTTTTTAGTGGCACACACAAGTTTAAGACTCAATGCCAACTAATATTTGGTCTTAATTTGCTTTGGTAATCTGATCAAACATAGATATTAAGTGTATACCAACAAAAGAAAAGAGAAAAAGAGAAAAAGAGATTTCTTGTGACACACGTTAGAAGATTTGTATTCATACGCAAAACTTGATAAGTTTCATACCAAAGTGTAAAAAAGGGTGCCACATGTTCTTTTTTGAGGCTCCATACTAATATTACATTTTGCTTATAAATTTGGTGATTTGTGTGAAACTAATTATGTTAATTTATCAAAGTAATAATTTTGGAAAATAGTAATCTCTTTATCAACCGTTAACACTTAAGAATTTCAAAACAAAATAATTTCTTCACGTCATGCCTTTTTTTCTTTGTCTTGTTATATAAGTTGTCATGATAAATGGTAGTGTGCATGCTTTTCCTTAATTTCTATATCTATTACGTTCTTGATTTTTGTTCCTACTTAATATCTTCATGTTAACATCAAGAACGTTCTTGCTTTTTCCTGATTTCTTAATAACTTTTAAGAGATCAATGATGGCTACGAGAGGATGGCCTCATTACAAACATTAGATCAAAAATTGCTTACTTCGGAGACAGGATGGTGAATCATATTGTCCATAAACATCGTTCCTTTACACATGAAGTCCCTAGCAAACTCTTCAAGCTGTGGTTTTGGTTTGTTTCCCAAACCACCAATCATCTGAGTAAAATGGTCTCTCAGTTTCACATCCTACACACACACAAAAGAAGGTTTGAAAGATCTAGATATTGACAAAACAAGGAATACCATGTAGTTAGTTACGTTACAGCAAGACAAATGTAATAACTTGATTACCCTGGGAGAGGTCATGGAATCCAGACCGTCCAAAGGAGAAAGTGTGTGCACACCAAAATGAACAGGTTGTATAAAGAAAGAGCTATAATTTGGCTGATGTTTGTAAGGTTTCCTGATATGAACCATTGAGTTCGAATTCATGTCTGCGACTATAAGGCTATAGGACCACCCTTCTTGTCTTCCCCCGTCACGATGTACCATATTGTCGGCAAAATCCTGTGGACTCAGATCGCTCTGCGATCAAAAACAAATTAAGAAATCTTGTTAACAAATTAATAATATCAAATAATGCAACAAAGATCTTTATAAAATACAAAATGAAACCTCCAAGAACTCAACGGGGTACAACTCGCAGCCGCCGTCTGGAACAAAGTGGTCAACCAACAACGTTCGACTCATGAGAAACGCGACTCGTCCTCGCATAGATATCGCAAACCACGTTCCGTTGTTATAGTCGCACCGACCACTCAATATATGGCTTTTCCAAGACGCCCCACTTATGACCCTGTTGTTCATTCAGACAGAACATTATTAACGAACGTACTGTCGATTCAAAAATTCAAGAAAACCAAGAAAGAAACCATCGAATGAAACTTGCCTTTTTACATAATTTTCTCTGTTCATCATAAGAGTCAGTTTGTTGTTGCCTTCCCCTTCAGCTGCCCACTCGAATGCTACGATCCCCATTTTTGCTATTTGAAAGAGTTTTATAAGTTTATTTTGCTATTGTAATCTTTTGGCACTCTTGCTCTGTTCGTGTAATATCTTGAGTTGTGATTTGTGAACCTCTTCTCTGTTTTTATAGCCGAGAGATGATGATCTCTCTTTCTCTGCTTTGTTCTTTGCGTGTTCTTGTTCTTCACCCCCACGCACTTAAGAGCTTGATTTATCCATATTTGGATATAGCTTTTGTTGTTTTCTGTCACCATCCATTATCATACTCTCTCCCCCTCATTGAGTAAGTCAGGAACCGTGTCTCTGTGGTTCAATTGTAAAACGAAATAAAGTAGCTTTTAGAAGTACAAATATGCTATTGTAAGTAAAATGGAAGATGCAGAGTATCAACGTTTTCAACATTATTCCACTTCTGGTCTCTAGCTCTTTTGCTTCTGGAGGTTGAGTGATGGACGTGTCATATGTATGATAGAATGATCAAGAATTATTTCATTTACTATACTAAGAATGAATATACAACAAGTGGATTCTTTGGTAGCACACAAGTCAAACTATTATTTGTTCTTAGCTAGCTTTGGTGGTAGTTTGATTCTAGTGGCTCTAGTGTTGATTGAGTAAGGAGGAGTCATGTGTATGTGGATCAATTTAGAAATATGTTATCTATTCTATAAATACACAAGGGTGGTTTATAATGGCACACAAGTTTAAGACTCAATTCCAACTAGTATTTGATCTTGATTAGCTTTTGTAATCCGAGTCTCGTTTATCATATAGACACTAAGTATACAATGTAGAAACATTCATGACTTAACATACCCAAAAAAAGAAGAGAAAATAGATTTTCTTGTGACACACGTTAAAGATTTGTATTCAAACCCAAAACTTGATCACTTTCATACCAAAATCTAGAAAGGGATTTTAGTGGCTCCATACTAATATTCCAATTTGTTTATAAATTTGGTGATTTGTGTGAAACTAATTATGATAATTTATGAAAGCAATAATTTTGTAAAATAGTAATCTCTTGTATCAGCCATTAAGACTTTATAGTATCAAAACAAACAATCTCTTCATTTCTTGGCTTTGTTTTTTCTTTTGTTATAGTTGTCATGATAAATGGTAGTGTCTAGTGTGCAATGCTTTCTTCATTTAAATATAACGTTCTTGATTTTTCCATAATCGATGGAAATGATGATGAAGTGGCACCTAGGGCCATTTTTGTTATTTGTGTTATTGATTTTATTTTTGTTGATTGATTTTTATATGTTTCAAATCTTGAGTTGAGAAATTAAGCGATAATATGTAAAGTTAAATTAAGCTTAAATTGTTTAATCGGAAAAAGGTAATAAGAAAATTAAAATGGAAATAAACAGTAACATGCTTTACATTATACATATGTTTCCTTTTTTTTTGTGTTTTGTGTCACCGTAACATTATGTAAATAACCTTTTAACATCCCAACAAAAAAAAAAAAAAAAAAACCTTTTAACACATCTCGAAGAGTCTATTACTTTACATACACACAATTCTCAGATCGATGATAATCACAGAACTACTCTTTTGAAAGATAACGAAGATGTCAACACATCGTTACATGGTCAGAGACGTTAAAGCAGTTCCGTTTCATACAAGAAACAGAAGTGGTCGTCTCCACAACTTGTCTAAGTTGTTTATCCGATTTACATGTTCATCAGAAGAAGGTGGCTCCTCGCTTAGGTTCGAAACGTTTTCGTTACCCACGAAAGGTTTCTTTTAAACCCTCGAAACCGTCTCGTACCGTGAAGTTGTTGTCGTAGTCTAAATCGGATCCGGTTCATAAGAAGCTGAATCGAGAAGTAGAGTTGTTTCATGGTTCGGCCACAATTGGTGCTGCTCCGTCACCGAGACACGTTCCCATTCCAGTTTTTTTTGCGTCGGAGCCAACGATGACTTGAATAAGAAGAAAACAAATAAATCCACAGAGCAGATTAAGATATCAATATATGAAAAGCATAGATTAAATAAAATAAAATTAAAAAAGATGAAACCTCCAAGAATTTAACAGGGTACAGCTCGCAGCCGCTGTCTGGATCAAAGTCGTCAACAATCAACGTTACACTCATGAGAAACGCGACTCGTCCTCGTTTAGAAATAGCAAACCACGTTCCATTGTTATATTCGCACCGACCACTCAAGATATGGCTGTTCCAAGACGCACCACTTATGACCCTGTATTGTTAATAAAGTCATCAACATTGTTTATAACGTACGGTCTAGTCACAAAAATTCAAGAAAATACCAAGAAAGACAAGAAATGAAACTTGCCTGCTTACATAATTGTCTCTGTTCATCATAAGCGTCAGTTTGTTGTGGCCTTCCCCTTCGGCTGCCCACTTGAATGCTAAGATCCCCATTTTTGGTTTTTGATAAGAGTATAATAAAGTTTATTTTGTTATTGTAGTCTTTTGGCACTCTTGCTCTGTTTCGTGTAGTGATATATCTTGAGTTGTGAACCCCTTCTCTGTTTTTATAGCCGAGAGATGATGATGGATGATGATCTCTCTTTCTCTGCTTTGTTCCTTTGCGTGTTCTTGTTCTTCACTCCACGCACTTAAGAGCTTGATTTATCCATATTTGGATATAGCTTTTGTTGTTTTCTGTCACCATCCATCATCATACTCTCTCTTTCATTGAGTAACTCAGGAACCGTGTCTATGTGGTTCAATTGTAAAACGAAATAAAGTAGCTTTTAGAAGTACAAATATGCTATTGTAAGTAAAATGGAAGATGCAGAGTATCAATGTATACTTTTAAGATTTAAACATGAATGTTTCTAAAACCTTAACACTCTATGCAGTAAGTTACACACTACATTAGCTTCACCTATACAGAAAATAAAAAATTTATTTATTTTATATTAAGCATCATAATGTTTTTATAGACTGACCAAGGAAATATGATTTCCTCAATCGACAAGGTTAATTAGAGAGAAGAGATCTATTATATACAGCATCAACAAGTTTATTTATTAATTATATTTGGATATGCTGCTCAATGTTTCTTTGCAACTCTCTCTTTTCTACATGAGGTTGAAATGGAAGTCGTGCTCGTTCCATACAGAATTATTGTTCCTGAACCTCTCAAAGACTATCACTTCCTTAGAGTGTTTCACCGCCAATGCTGTCGTACTTGTTGTTCCGTGGAGATGCTTTCCCTGATTTCGAAATGAAAAGAAAGAGATTCAATGATGGTAACAAGAGGATGAATCATACCAACATTAAACATTAGAACAAAAATGGTTACTTCGGAGAGACGATGGCTCATCATTTTTTCCGTAAACATCGTTCCTCGACCTCCTTGCCCAGGACTACACATAAAGCCCCTAGCAAACTCTTCAAGCTGTGGTTGTGGATTGTTTCCCAAACTACTAATCATCTGAGTAAAACGGTCTTTCAGGTTCACATCCTACACACACACAAAAGAGGGTTTGAAAGATGTAGATTTTGACAAAACAAGGAATGACATGTCATGTAGTTAATTACAGCAAGAAGACACTTGTAAATAACTTTATTACCCTAAGATCGGTCGTGGAATCGAGACCTTCAAAAGGAGAAAGTGTGTGCACACCAAACGGAACGGTTTGTATCATAAAATCCGGCTGACTTTTTTCAGGCTTCCTGATATGAACCATTGAGTTCAAATTCATGTCTGCGACTATAAGGCTATAGGACCACCCGTCTTGTCTTTTTCCGTCACGTTGCACCATTTGGTCGGCAAAAGCCAGTGGACTCAGATTGCTCTACGATCAAAAACAAAGAAATCTTGTGATCAAACTAATAATATCAAATAATACAACAAAGATTATAATAAAATAAAAACCTCCAAGAATTCAACGGGGTACAACTCGCAGCCGCCGGCTGGATAAAAGTGGTCGACCAACAACGTTCTACTCACGAGAAACGCAACTCGGCCTCGTGTAGAAATAGCAAACCACGTTCCATTGTTATATTCGCACAGACCACACAACATATGGCTGTTCCAAGACGCACCACTTATGTTCCTGTATTGTTAATAAAGTGATCATCAACATGTTAACGTACGGTCGAGTCACAAATTCAAGAAAAACCAAGAAAGTAACGAAACGATCGAATGAAAAACTTGCCTGTTTACATAATTCCCTCTGTTCATCATAAGCGTTAGTTGGTATTCGCCTTCTCCTTCCGCTGCCCAGTTGAATGCTACGATCCCCATTTTTGCTTTTTTAAAGATTATTATAAAGTTTTTATTTTGCTATTGTAATCTTTTGAAAATCTTGCTCTGTTCGTGTAGTGATATATCTTGAGTTGTGAACCCCTTCTCTGTTTTTATAGCCGAGAGAGGTAATGATGGATGATGATCTCTCTTTCTCTGCTTTGTTCCTTTGCGTGTTCTTGTTCTTCTTCCAACGTAACCATCCCACGCACTTAAGAACTTGATTTATCCATATTTGGATATAGCTTTTGTTGTTTTCTGTCACCATCGATTCATCATACTCTCTCCCCCGTTGACTAACTCAGGAACCGTGTCTCTGTGGTTCAATAGAAGCTCAAATGTGCTATTGTAAGTAAATTGGAAGATGCAGAGTTTCAACGTTTTCAACATTATTCCACTTCTGGTCTCTAGCTTTTTGTTCTTGGAGGTTGAGTGATGATGGACGTGTCATGCATGTGTATGGTATAGAACAACAACAATCAAGAATTATATCTTTTACTATACTAAGAATATATATACAAGGCACACAAGTCAAACTACTCAAATCCAAACTATTCTTTGTTCTTAGCTAGCTTTGGTGGTTTTTCGATTCTAGTGGCTCTAGTGCTCATTGAGCAAGGAGGAGTCATGTGTATGTGTATCAATTTAGAAATATTTGTACTATTCTTAAAATGTATAAAGATGGTTTATAGTGGCACACAAGTTTATGAATCAAATCCAATTACTAGTATTTTGGTCTTAATTCGCTTTTGTAATTATACTTAACATACCTAACAAAAACAAAATGAGAGAAAAGAGATTTCGTGTGAAACACGTTAAAGATTTGCATCCATCCACAAAACTAGATCACTTTCATACAAGAAACACAATTGGTCGTCTCCACTACTTGTATATCCGATTTACATGTTCATCAGAAGGTGGCTCCTCGCTTAAGTTGTTGTCGCAGTCTAAATCGGACCCGGTTCATGAGAAGCTGAATCGAGAAGTAGAGTTGTTTCATGGTTCTGTCATAATTGGTGCTGCTCCATACTAATATAACAATTTATTTTGTTATATTTGTTATGATAAATGGTAGTGTGTGCATGCTTTCTTAATTTAAACATATTGTTCTTGCTGTATCTATACCGTTTCGTACCGTGAAGTTGTTGTCGCAGTCTAAAACGGATCCGATTCATGAGAAACTAAATCGAGAAGTAGAGTTGTTTCATGTTTATTGTTTATTGTTTATCTTTGTTCTGTGTTAGTTGTACTCTGTGTAACTCAGTAGTTGCTAAGTTGTAATAGATCCACAATTAGGTAATTTATTTCTCTTTCATTCATATTTTATGCTAATGTTACCTTTAATTTTCAGCCTTTTGTGATAATCACTTATGAAAGCTTTCATAGTCAAAATATAACCTAATTAGACACACCAATCTATACTCTTTAAGTTTCTTATACCTTAATACGAATAGGATCTAGGAAACAAACATGAACAATTGAGTTATCTTTATCTTCAAACAATGAACCAAACCCATCAACGTTTTTACTGGACCATAAGCAAAATTTAAGACACAATAATGACAGAGAATAATATATATATTGAAACCACAATCGAAGAAATAAATCAAACTTATCAATGTTTCTTTGGAGTTTGGACCTCTGAAACAAATGACACCCTCTAAAAAAGAAAAAACAGAAATTTTGTTCGATCTTTGCAGACATGCCTTTACCCATCAGTGTGTTGCTTGCAACCCTTTGGTCCATAATGCTGAGCAGATTTCTTCACCACTTTCTTACAAAGATAGCAAAAGTGAGCTTGACATGACCAGCAAAACAAGTGGTTGTTGTTTCCAGCCTACACGATAAAGAACTCAAAAATCATCTCATGAACTAAAAAAAAAAACCCATAATTCACTTGGTTTCACTGGCTTGATGATATAAGACATAGTTTTTACCTTTGCATTGAACTGGCGGCAATTAGGACATAACTGGCCGCGCTGTGGAAACTGACCGTGTTGTGCAAACATTTGAGCTTGAATCTGTCCAATGAGTTGTCGTTCATTGATCCTTTCATTCCATTCTTGGATCGCCTCTTGTGGGAACAGATCACAAGTTCCCTCGCTTTTCCCAAAAAAAGACGAGGTTTCTTTAGTTCCAAGATAATATACACATGCATGTATCTGTTCTTTTATATATATGTAAGATCACTAACCGGAAATGTTCATAGCCACTGATAGCTTTGTTGCAACGGTAACAAAAGTATTGGCCACAGTTATTGCAGACCATTTTGTTACAACCTCCGGTTCTTGAGATGGCTATTTTGCAAGATGGGCATTGTTTAGCGCTTTTCATTATCGTCTTCACACTCATAATCTCATTGATCATTTCTTTTTCTTTCCGCCTTTGTTCCTCTCCAAGACGAGAAGAACCCTGACGCTCCTGAATAGGTTTACATATAAGAAAGAGTCAACAGTTCAAGATCTTTTGAGATATATAACAAACAGACATGTAGTAACAGATACCAAGGCACAATACTGATACCTGCAAGATTTGAAGCCTAAGTTCCGGGCTCATGCAAGCCACACCCACATGTCTCTTTTCTTTACAAAGTGTACAGAAACTAAAGTAGCATTTGAAGCATAAAGCAAGCTGCTCCTCATCCTCTATACAAGGGGTTTCACATCTAGGACAGTAAGCGACGTCAGTCATGGATTCCAATGTTTTCTGTAACATTAGAGTTTCCCAGCGTTCATATGCTTCTTCGCCCAACAATCTCTTCAATATACCTGGTGGAACAATTTCTTTACATTTCGAGTCCGGACACTTAAGCTTGTTCACTGTGCCTTCAGAGACATGTATGTCTGTATATGTCTTCATACATTTCAAACAAAAGAAATGCTCGCATGGTAACTTAACAAAGTCAATACCTGTCCAAGGAGTAAGAAATACATATGGAGAAGAGAACAACTGTAAGCAGCTTGAACCAACCCAATGCACAAAAGCAAAGAGCTATGAAAAAGAATATGTTTTACCTGCAGATTCAGAGAAACATATAGAACACTCATGCAAGCTCTGAAGGAAGCTATCATGACGTTTCTCATCATCATAACTCCTAATATAAGGAATATCTGAATCCGGAGAACGACTTCCAGATACAGAACGCTTATCTCTAGAACACGAAACCCCATAAGGACCAAGAACAATCTCATCATCAAAGCCAAGGTGAGAAATTGAAGAGTTCTGTAGCCAGTCTGTCCATTGGTACAAAACTTCTTGCCCTGGCTGCTCACTCCATATAGAGTCCAGCATGGAGCAGAGACTTGAAATCTTATCAGGGTTCATCCACTGAACACTTATCAAGAAATAAGGCGGTAAGTGGCTTGGATATGCATTTGGTAACAAACATGTCAACACAATCGGCGGAAGATGCTGTGCCTTGAAAGAGTACAAGAAATCCTCTGACTCAGCTTGTAAGTTAAGCTTTGTAGAGATGGTATATTCACTAGTAGCTTCAACGTTTACATGAACCTGCAAAAAAACCAATTAAAGATCCCTTCAAATCATTAGAACATATTATTATGTCACATTATCAAATATGAAACACTGACCTGAAAGTATCTCATATCTTTATGCCGATCAAAGATGATCATGTTGCCTCCATAGATGTACCCCAGTGCCAAAAGCTACAACATTTCAATACAAACTTGTTTTAATCAAGCCTAAACATAACAAAGGTCAAAACTTTATAGCTCCAATTACCTCATCTTCCTGTAATTGATCATTCATCTTTAGTTGCTCCTCTGTTAGCTCTGGCTCACTGATGCTACATCTCAAATCCTTCAGAATAGTCAACATAATATCTTCATTCGTCTCATACTCATCACCAGCATCACCAATTTCTTCACTTTCAGCTCTCTGCGCCACCGATTCCTCAGAATTCGAATGATCAACACAACTGAGATGATTCATATCCTTCGTAATCGAACTCACACTCAACGAATCAGAATTCGAATTCTGTTTAAGCTTTAAGCTACTCAAATCATCAGCTAAGCAATCTACAACATCGGTTTCAGCAAAAGCCACCTCAACAGGACGAGGTTTTGAATTTGATCCACGGCCGCCGCGCCGACTCCGAGGACTCCGGTGAGGTTTTGTATGATAATCGAGGTTTTGTAATGGCTGAGAAGTAGACGGAGACGACAGATCCGTAGCAGTCGTGTCTTCTTGTTGATGGTCCGTTACTAGATGATCGTTAACTGGATTCGCAATCCCACCGCCACGGCGGATGTAACGGCGGTCGTGGTTTCTACCACTGCCTCCGTGTGTCCGTCTCATGGCGGTCTCGTAGCGCAAATTTGGGTCCAAAGCACAAAACTCAGTCAATGACCTTGTTTGTTGTGTTGTGTTGGGGTTTTGATGACGTCGTTTTGTTTAGTACATAGGATTGTGTCCGAAACTTTTTGCAATCCTTTTTAAAACAGATAAATCTATATCAATATTGAATTTGAAATACGTAGTAATAAATTTAATCTTATCTCTTATTAAAAAAAAAAAGTCAAAGTTCTACCAGAAAAAAAAATCGAATTTCCATTATAAATAAATAAAGGTACATAGAATAAAAATTAATAATTGTCTTTAAACACCAAAAATATCAAATACTAATCAAATTAAACATTACTAATAGTAAAATACTGTATGTTAATAATTTTCATTACTTATAAAGATGAAAGTACATTAATAATTTTTTAACAACTTTAAATAACCAATCAAATTGAAAGTTAATTTTTGTATATCTAATTTACCAAAAAACATTTGTCAAACAAATAAACACCACATCATCTATAAAATAGATAGCTTTTTCCTTACATATCTCATAATTTGAATTTTTAAAATGAATATAAATTGTTCAAGATTATAAAAAATTGTAATGATCAAAATTTCAACATCGGATATGAAGATAAGTGGAAGTATAAAAATACAAACATTTAACTAGGATAAAATATAAATGTAATTTTTTTCACTGCAATAACATCAATTATATTGTACAGTAAATATAAATTTACAATCTCCAATTATCTAGTAAAGAATAACAATTTTGAACAATGATAATTAACAAAAAAAAAAAAGAAGAAAATTAATAAAAGTATAATGGAGATCCACAATCGCATAGGTTTATCATACATATATACAAAGAAGCTTTGTCAAATGATCTTTTAATGATATCCAATAGGAGCCGGAGCTTCCTTGAGTTCGTGTCCTTTAAATTGTATATCCTGCACAAACATTTTAATCCCACATGTTAGCAAAATTCACATTTAATATGTTATACATCATCATAAGACTATATATAGATAACTCCTTACAGAAGCATAGTGGTTAAGATCTCGGTGGTGAGCTTCGTCAGCTTGGATAACATAAACCACGTCCCTGAGCGTTGCGTCTTTAGGCAACCTCCAGTAATCGATTGCGATGGCTGGAGCTGGCGAGTTTTCGAATTTTCCGGCATCAATGTCTTCGAGAAATTCGGTGTAAGAATTCACAGCCTCTTCTTCTAAGTATCCAGTGATACGATGAGCAAGTTTTGGAGATATCACATAAGCCATGAAGTATGCGTTGAAGAAAACGCCTTGCACCGTGAACACAATTACTCGTTCGTACCTTCAAAATAACAAGTTCAAATGATATATACTATTAATTACACAATTCTAATAAAATAATGATTTGAATTTAATTTGTATTACTAGATAAGTTGTATAATACAAGTTACGTAATAAGGTACAATGCATACATACCATTTGGGTTGTGAGAGTTCAATGAAGGTCATGAGATGCATACGCTCGTTCTCGGCTTCTTCTAGCAAAGCTTTGATCCATCCACCGCTATGTTCGAATCTCCGAAGAGATTTCAAATGCAGAAGCATACCTCCGACCATTCCAGGAACCGCAGCTACTGTCTCTAGCAACATTGCATGACACATATGCTTCTTCTGTATACGCAAATATTAAAATCATAGAATTTATCAAAAAAAAATTAACAAACAAATTATTATATTGTAGCCTGGAAAAATGTTTGTAACCACTACTCAGCTCCTCTCGATACAACTACGTATTAGTGATTACCAAATTTTTGGAAATTTTGAATGAATATGAACAATTTAAAAATCTTAATAAAATTAAATTACCTGAAAAAATAAGTGAGCCGGTATTTTCAGAGTTTGAACGGTCCAATATGCAAATTTGTCAGTAAGATTGGAAGGTTTGTGATGTTTGGTTACATCAATAGAAACGTCCGGTTTGTACGAATCCCACGGCTGAAAACAATTCCACTTCCAAGCTGAACCATCCGGTTTAGTGATCTTAGCCGGAGGTATACCCCAATAAGTAGATATAACTTTACCGTCGGCGGTCTGGATAGGTTTTTCCGGTTGGTTCTTATTCCCACTCGCCGGAGATGACGTGTCAGAACTAGAAAAGCGAAAAGTGGACAAGTGGTTGATGACTTGTCCTCTTATCCCCGGTCCAGTACCTAAACCGGAGATTTGTAGCGAAGATGATAGCACCGGTCGAAGAGTACGATAAATCAATGGGTATTTGGAGGACATGGACATGATGAGTGTAAAAATAAAATGAGAGAAGGTTTTAGTTTATACGTTTGGTCTTTTAGATTTGGTTATGTGATTAGTTGAATTGTGAAGAGAAGAGTTTTATATACATGAGTGAATTATTACAAATCTTGGTCAAGTTCAAAGTTTCTTGGAGGAATAGAGGACATGTTTGACACGTTTGGTTCTATTGTATGTTTTTGGAAAAGTATTAGTTTCTTGGAGGAATAGAGGACATGTTTGACACGTTTGGTTCTATTGTATGTTTTTGGAAAAGTATTAGAACATGTGAAATTTACTTAATGATTGTTTTTTTTTTGTTTCTTGTGAATAATATTCATACATACGCATACCAAGTGACCAAGACCAACTATATCAAATAATTTTATGTTGACCTAAGATTTTTATTTATTTATGTTACATTGTTACCAAAACATATATACTAGTACTTGTTTTAGTTTGACGTTGATTTATAATAGCAACAATAGAATTGTTACCAAAACTCTTCTTTTATTGCAGTGTCTGTATAAAAAGAGATATTTAAGAATATCTCACATGTATATAGTTTTATCAACTTTGATTCACTTATCTCAATCTCTCTCTCTTCATGCCTTGCTCAAGTATCGAACCCATCAAACGATGCACATAACTGTGACTTCGCCTGACCAGGAGAGCTACAAGAGCTTGGCACCATCTCTTCATAACTAATTTATAAAACGTTACTAATTCTTTTTGGTCCACCATTTATCTATAGAGTAAAAAGATTAATTTGTGCACGTTGTCAAAAACAAATGGGATTAGTCATTATAAACTAGGATTTAACTAGGAGATACAGAAAAAAAAAAAAAAGAGATATTTAGTAATACCTCATATGTTTATGTTTATATAACACAAAGCTCTCTTCTGCTGCGCTGCTTCGCGACTGGCTTCTCTCTCTCTTTGCCCAGCTCAAGCTTCGAACTTATCACACGTTGCACATTGATGTGCCATCGCAGACCAGCGAGCTACAAGAGCCAGGCGCCTACGTAGCAACTTCTACGTTATATATAAAATTCTTGGTGACCTATAGTATATATTTTTGCTATTTTAAAAAAATTTTCCACAAAATTCAAGTTTAAGAGATTTGATTTCATTAACCATTTTATACCCTGGTTTTGTTATGCAATTACGCTTCATTATGATAAATAATAGTTGTTGATTTAGATTTTCATGTTTAATCAATTTTTTTATCGGAAAAAATCCTAAATTTTGTCCAACTTTTACAATAATCAGCCACTCGAGAAAAATAACTTTTGAAAATATGACAAACAGTATGAAATAGTTAAGATAATGATATGATGTGCTCTTAAAACGACATTTAATGTTAGATTAGTAATCTAACTATAAATTTAGAGAATAAATTAGCATTTAAGTGTTATTTATATATAACTTGATTAAGTTAGTGTTTTTGTCTTATAAGTTGTGTTTTATCTATGGAATAAATGCTTGGAGCTCAAATAAGTTATACAAAAAAATTGAGATGTTATTAAATTTGTAAGGATGTATGAGATGTTACAATATAGAGTTTTGTTTATTTTAATTTCTATCTATAAATCACATATCTATATCCATTGAATAAGCAACACTCATTTCATACAGATACCGAGTGATCATTTAATATAGTGTAAGAATATATTTTAAAGTTTTTCTGATTTCAATTCTCAAATCTTTTTATTACAGTGTGACAGTGTCACATTAATTCACCAAGTTATTACCAAATTTAGTTACTTGTCTGCTGCTAAGTTTCAAATTATTAATATTGTCCTAATAAAGATCTTATCCAATCCACACGTTTCGTTCTTCTTTCTTTATATTTCTCACTTTCAAGCTCAGAATAATATTCCTGTTTGATCTTTCAAAAAAATCTTCTTCAAATCTATCAATCTCGACGACGACCATTCTTGAGTGACCTAGTTAGTACTGATCTTATTCGTCTTCTTCATCGTCTTTGTTTATAACGCTGTTCATATTCATTTTTTACGGTTATCGTTTTCAAAAAAATTTAAAATTTCTTCTTGGGTTTCTCAAAATTTGTCGTTAATCGATGAATTTGATTGTTTTCAAGATTACCCATTTCTGGAATTCACGAAATTTCTCAGTTTTTCCGTGATTTGTGGTGAAATTCGTAAACTTTCACAAAAAATTAGGGTTAGAAAAAGCTTCTTCATCACACACGATGAGCCATCACCGGCGAGATTCCGGCGGCGATGTAGTTCATGTGATACCCACGAACAATCCTCCGCCGGAGAATTGGTTTCCGAATCTCGGCGATAGTGCCGTTTGGGCGACGGAAGATGATTACAATCGAGCTTGGGCGGTGAATCCTGATAATGTCTCGGGGGATAACAATGGTCCGCCGAACAAGAAGACTCGAGGCTCTCCGTCGTCTTCGTCAGCCACTACGACTTCCGCCGCGAGCAATCGTACCAAAGCGATTGGGAAAATGTTCTTCAAGACGAAGCTTTGTTGCAAGTTTCGTGCTGGGACTTGTCCCTACGTGACGAATTGTAACTTCGCTCATACGGTGGAGGAGCTTCGTCGACCACCGCCGAATTGGCAGGAGATTGTGGCGGCTCATGAGGAGGAGAGATCTGGTGGTATGGGAACTCCTACTGTTGCTGTGCCTGATTTGCCGCGAGAGGAATTTCAGATCCCGTCTTTGGTGTCATCGACGGCTGAGAGTGGGAGATCTTTTAAAGGAAGACATTGTAAGAAGTTTTATACTGAAGAAGGATGTCCTTATGGAGAGAGTTGTACGTTTCTGCACGATGAGGCTTCGAGGAATAGAGAAAGCGTTGCGATTAGTTTAGGACCTGGTGGTTATGGAGGTGGTGGTAGTGGCGGTGGTGTTGGAAGTGGCGGTGGGTCTGCTAGTGGTGGTGGTGGTGGTAGCAATAGCAACGTAGTAGTGCTTGGTGGTGGTGGTGGAAGCGGAAGTGGAAGTGGTATTCATATTGTGAAGCCTTCAAATTGGAAGACAAGGATTTGCAACAAATGGGAGATTACTGGGTATTGTCCGTTTGGTGCTAAGTGTCATTTTGCTCATGGAGCTGCAGGTAAAGATTCCGCCTTTTGTTCGATTTGGTTTGCTTTATGTGTGCAATGGTTAGGACTGAAGATAAGAACTGGATTGAGTTCATAGGTCTCTTGTGGTTAGCAAAGTTGTTAGTGACGTATTTTGTGTTTGTCTAACCTTTAAACCAGTGGTGCTTGATGAATGGGTTAAATGAAGAAAATATTGGACGCTGAAGCTCTAAGCTGAGTGATGATATGGTTTATCCCCAATGACTAGCTTTTTCGCTGACCCTGTCGGTTCTGTATTTGATCAAACTGTCTGCTTTGGGTTTTGTTGGTCTGTGGTTGCCATTTAGTCTAGATGTTTGTTAGTAAGACAAACGAAGTTTTAGTCGATGGTGCTTCTTGGATGGACTAGTGAGAATGGTACTATAGGGTATAGAGGAGACTAAATAATGGATTGAGTGCTTGTATTAGTTCAGCTTACTTGTGCAGTTCATTGTTTGGTCTGATATTGTAATGAAGCAGACGAGTTGTTGAATGTTAAGCTTAGGGCTGAGTTATACGTTGCTTGAAATCTCAAAAGTTTGATACTTAATCCGTCTTACATTTGTAAAAACGGAAACATCATGTTGAATCTTTGATAGTCTCTAATGGGAAACAAATTCATAGAATTGTTGAACTTTATGACCTTAAATAGTTCCGTAGTCATGTTCTTTAAAGTTTGAGTCTTTATGATTCGCAGAGTTGCATAGATTTGGCGGAGGACTCGTAGAAGGAGAAGGCAAAGACGGTGTATCACCCAATTCAGACACAAAGCAAACTGGACAAACCCCAAAAGGAAATTCAGAAACACCGACACTTCTATCTCCAGGAGGAGTTCCTCATCATGCAGATCCCAGTTACCACAGTGGTGTCGCATTGCAACGAGCGACTAGTGCGGTTACACAAAAGCCTGGGATCAGAACTCATCAGAAGTGGAAAGGACCAGCGAAAATCAGTCGGATATACGGTGATTGGATCGACGATATTGAATGAAGTTATCGCCTTTTGTTTTTTTACATATCGGTTAGATAATTGGTAAGAAAATTACAAATCTCCTTTCTCTTAGTTGTCTGGTGATGATGGTACAGTTTGTAGAGTTTGTATCTGTGTAATCTTTGTATCTCTCTTTGTTGTTGTTATTGTTGTTGTAGATTATGACTTTTCAGAAGTTGAAATATCATCTTTCTTTCTTTGTATCTTTCTTTCCCATGTTCTACCAATACCAAAACTGCACTCTTTGAACCGAACAGTATCTAACCAAATCATGTTTTGAGCTTTTAATTTTTAGAGGAGTTTACTAGTTTGTGACCAGAAGAAGACCTCAAAATGTAGAATGTAAAATTATTACTATTGTTATTTTTAACTGGCTGTGGAGAAAAAAATTACACCTAGCTTTTCTCACAAAAGACTCGCTCAAAAGTCAAAACTCTAGGACCTTACCTTTCTCCTCATTTCTTTCCACCCCACTGACGTTACCCTTCCCACACGGCAACCTCAGAATAAACCCTTTCTTCTTCCCCAAACAACCTATGAAACCAGTCACAATCTTTCTGACCCGACCGTTTCACTACACGGTCTCAAAATGTCTTTTGCCATGTCCAGCACAGAGAATTCCAAACCAGTCCACACCCTCGTTTCCTCCCCGGTCACCATAGTTTTGACCGGTAGTCTTCTCTTCATCATTTTCACCGGTTTCTTCTCCTTCTTCTTCTGTGGTTGTTGTTTTAGGAAACTCATGAACCTTTGGAACCGTTATCGAAACCGAAACCGTCCCAGTAACCTAATCCAACCGTCTAATCAACCGGAAAACGCCGGTCTCGACTCCAAGATCATTCAATCCTTCCCTGAGTATCCTTACTCGGTGAAGAATCATGGGACAGATCAATGTTCCATTTGTCTAACAGAGTTTATGGATGATGACACCATTAGGCTTATTTCTACTTGTAACCACTCCTTTCACACAATTTGCATTGATCTTTGGTTTGAAGGACACAAGACTTGCCCTGTATGCAGGCGTGAGCTTGATGTAGAAGACCGGACCTCGCTAGAAAAACCGCTAGATGTTCCTGAAATCGATCTAGTTAGATCTGAAATCCACGATGAGTCTTTATCCCGCGACACGGTGACAATCATCGTTCACGAGGAGCTTCCAACTAGTACTAATATTGGTAGTTTAGAGCATACAGATGAAATGGAATGCTATGAAAGACGAATGAAAGCATCGAATTTGCAGTTTTGGAGGTCGCATTCTACTGGACATTCTATTGTAGTTAAGGCAGAAAACGAACAAGAAGAAGATGAAGAGGAAAAAGATGAGATCAAGATACATATTGAGATCTCTGGAGAATGTCAATTTGAAGATCACAAGATGACTTTACCAAACAGGAAGCTGTATTGCGTTAGGGGAACTTACTCTGTAGGATAGAGAGACCCAAGAATGTGAAATTGGCTTGTGTTATACAACATTGGTCATCCAATTTTGTAGTTTTTGATACCATAGGTTATACAAATAGAATATGTTGAATATTGTTGTAATGTCTGTACTCAAATTTTCTTCCATATACACTATACTTGAATACAAAACCAGAGAATAATAACCATTAACCATCTTTATATATGTTTGTGAACCAAAATCCAATCCCGGTTTAATATGGGGTGTCAATTTTGTGGAAAACAAATTTTGGGGGTAAATGTGATAAAATTTGAGAGTTTTGTGGATGCGAAGAAGAGTTTTTAAATTTACAAGGTAAGACCTATCTTTTCCTATTTGTTGAAAAAGAGAAGTGAACAAACCAAGACTTGGAGAAATGACGACGGCATCGGAAAATTCAAGAGGAATCGGCGGAGGTGATCGAACGGCGAAAGCAATCGTCGCCGATCAGATCACACAAGCTGTTAATTCAACTGCCAACCTTCTCCATCTGATGCGTCAGTCTTCTTCTTCTCAGGTATATCTTCTTCAAACCCTTAATACTCGTGCTTGCATAGTCACTGATGGAGATCGTGCGACTGGATTATATTCGGTTTAGGGTTGACTGATTACAATTTTTTGGTTAAACATTTTGGAAATTTTCGAATCTGTGATCAAATTTTCATCTTTTCATGTGTTAATTAGCATCTTAGAGGTTGATTTGGTCTAAGTAGTGAAGTAAGGATGTAATTTTTGGTGACTTTGGCCACAAGTAGGCAAATGAATCTTCTTTGTTCGTTCTAGGGATTGGTTTGTTTGATTCTAGTCAAGCTGTTCTGTATATTTTAGCCTGATTTTATTGCAATGTTGGTCTGATGAAGACCTTTGGGTTGATAGAAGAGTTGGTGAATAGTTTCAGACATAGATGCAACAGTTTCGTTGTTATTCTTAAAAGACGAATCCTTCTATATCATTAGACACTAGTTAGCTCCTCCTGTTTCATGTATGCTACAATGAAACACTGTGTGAGGTTGATAAAGAAGCATGTATAGAGATTTATTAGGATGAGCTTTAGATGTTTAATTCTCTAATTTGGAATATTGGCTAAGTGTAGGCACAGTTGGCAAAGCTACCGAAGAATCTGTTGGCGAAAACTTCACTGACTAAGGCAACTGGACAAGTATGTATGTTATGGTGTAGAAGAATCAAGAATGTAGTATGACATAAATAATGACTTGTGTCTTATGCATTTCCCTTTTTCTTAAGGCGTTGGCGCAGCTTCCTCAAGTGATTTCATCTCTGGACGCTCATATAGAAAGCGGATTGCATAGGTTTGTTTGATCTCCTTTGACGTGCAAGAATTACCCTATTTATAAACAGCATCTAAATTTAATCATCAAAACTTGTATCACTTGGTGCTGAGTTATAATAGATAGCTTCAAGACCAATAACTGAGAAATGTGATGAGAGAATACTCCCGGATAATCTCATGTTTGCAGCTGTTGTGTTCTAACTAACCCAAGTTTTCATTTCTCAATACAGCGGCGTTCATCTGAATACAGTAACCCAGTTACTTGAAAACATGGAAACCACACAGCTTCGTGCTCTTCGACAATCTAATATTTCCCCTGTGGTATGAACTTTGATCTCTTATCTCTTATATGTTCTTTCTTCTGCTACACTACTTCGGTCTCTTATAAATATGTTCGTTTGTTGCCATAGGACAATCAATCTCCATCCCATTTGAAAATTCCAGACAAATGACAAGTAGTGATCTCCAAGATAAGGCACATACGGCGTCTCCTACTTCGTTGTTCTTTAATCTTCTCCAAACGAACACACTTCCCTAATCTCCAACAAAGTTTCGTTTCCACAACAGAGAGAGAGATTTTATGGTGGCGACTTAGTTTTAAATGTAAGCTAGATTGCGACTTTTGATATCAGATTTAGTAGGCTTTGATTCTTCATGACTTAAACACTGAAATCTCCAATGTTCTCGGTTATATACATAACTGGGCTGTGTTAACAAACTTTGTATATTAGAAAAGTTTAACCGGGGTGTGTGAACCGGGAAAATGGTCAAAACCGAAATAATTCCGGTGTTAAAATTTGCAGAGTTTAAAATAAAATTTTCACCCGAGTAAAAAAATAAAAGAAGCGGGAAAGGCCTCATAAGGGAAATGGCCTCAATTAGGGTACTCTGTCCCTCAGTGAATCAATAAGGGTTCCGATTCATCTTCTCCGGTGAGTGAGAAATTCACGGTGGGTTTCTTCTTCTATTTTTTTTTTTCTGATTCTAATTGCTTGTTTGATTTCGAAGAAGTGATTTCGTTTGCCTCTCTTTTCCGGTGTGGTTTTTGTATTTCGCTAGGGTTTGCTCTGACCTTTCATCGTTGTTTGTGGTTGTTTTATATTCTTCTTCAGAACAACATAAAATATCACTGCGAATATTGATACACTCATTGCTGTTTCTGTCGCTGTTTTTCAGGTTTTCCTGTTTTTGTAGAAGCTGAAATTTTTGGGAATAGAAAGTGTGATATAGCTCTAATGGATAGGTTAAGTCAGTTGCCTGAAGCGTTACTTTTGAGAATTTTGTCTTTACTGCCAGCGAAAGATGTCGTGGGGACGATGGTTTTGTCAAAACATTGGCAGTTTCTTTGGATGTTGGTGCCAAAGCTTGTGTATGATGATAGCTATCAGGGTGTTGAGTATGGAAGATTTTCGCGGTTTGTAGACAGGTCATTGACTCTGCACGAGGCACCAGTTCTAGATACTTTGCATTTAAAACTCGGTGAAACCTCCTGTGGTACTGGAGACATTAGAGTGTGGATTAAAACATTAGATAAGCGTTGTTTGCGCGAGCTGATCATTGAGATTGATAAATCTAGTAGTAAGAAGTCTTCTGTGGTACTTCCGATGAGCTTGTACACCTGTTGTAGAATGCTTGTGACTTTGAAGCTAGATAACGCGGTTCTTGCAGATGCTACATCCTCGTTTTCTTTCCCATCCCTCAAGAACTTGAGTCTTGTGTCCATGAAGTATGCAGGTGATGAGCTGATCAAGATGTTTCTATCAAGTTGTCCTGTTCTTGAAGATTTGTTTGTGAAACGATGCATAGATGACAATGTGACTATTTTTAATGTTAGCGTGTCTTCTTTGAAGTGTTTACTCTTGCACAATAGTCATATAGCCAATGCAGATGTCGATTCCGGGGTTGTGATTGATGCTCCTTCTTTGGAGTGCTTGGACATTTTTGATAATATGGGTGGGTTTTGTGTCATTGAGAATAATATGCCGAAAATTGAGAAGGCAAATGTTTGTTGAATGCAGTTCCTGAATGTCTGTTGACAAGTCTTAGAACTCTCGAATGGGTAAAATATGAAGGAACAGAAGAAGAGAAAGAAGTAGCAGCATTCATCTTAAGAAGTGGAAGCTGTTTAAAGGAGGTTACTATATCCTCTAAATCCACTGACCGCGAGAAGAAATTTGAGATGCTCAAGGAGTTATCATTGTTGTCTAGGGGTTCACCTACATGTCAGATTGCATTTGACTGAAGTTTTGTGTTTGAATCTTATAGATGTTCGAAGTGCTTTGATCTTGTGTTTTCTCTTCTTGATGAAATTGTGTTTTCTTATGTTCTTATAATCCTTGTGAGTTCTTATCGTTTTAGCTATGCTTCTCTCTGCATATTCTTCTGACAATGCGAAGAATGACGCTTTCAAAATTTATTCCTCAGGATGTTGTGAAACATATCAAATCTCGAGAGCCCATTTGAACATTTCACACAGATGACAAATCCTTAAACTTCTTCTTTGAGATACAAGTCTCTCTAATAACTCACATCTTTGTAGACCGGAAATCACATGTGTGACTACAAAATATCTATGCTCAATTTGACGTGTTAAAAACAAGCCTTTTCGGCCATCTCTAGGATGTTTCGTAGTGTTCTTGAACAATTCAACTTGTGATCCTTTTTAATTGTGGAATGGAAAATAAGATAATGAGTTGAGGAAAACTTCATAACAGAGTTACAACATTTTAGAATTAAAAAGGGACTTGTGGGTTCTTAATCTTACATGGAATACAAGATATGGAACAAGCTATTCAACCGGAAAAGGGACTTGTGGGTTCTTGATCTTACAAGGAATACAATATATGGAACAAGCTATTCAACCGGAAAAGGGACTTGTGGGTTCTTGATCTTACAAGGAATACAATATATGGAACAAGCTATTAATCCAGAGTACTTGAAAAATATTTTTTGTTGACAACGCTTCTTACAGATATAGCAAATAGGTCGAGACATATGATGATTGTTGCTCAAAACATGTACCTCCTTACTGTCGTAGATCAACGATGAACCCGGCTTTAGGTATAAGTCTTTCCCAAGCATACATGTAATGTGTAGAGTGACACAACAATACTCATCACACATATAAAACCCTTCTTTTGGATTGATTTTTCCCTCGCAAGCTTCACACCAGTACGCCATGATACTTGTTTCATTTCCATAAGCTAGAGAGAGCATATGCTTATCGTGCTTATACCTCACAGCTTGAGGTAAAGAAGCACATCCATAACACAAAGAAAAGTAGCACTCCTCATCAATGCAATTGAACGTTTGTCCTGTGTTCGACTTTCTTGAACCTCTGCAAACATAGCATCCTCGATCCTCTCTTGCTTTGGATGTTAGGAATAAAGGGTGCATATGATTTTCACGGATTAATGGCTCAGAAATAGCGCTACACTGCACATGTAGCTGAAAATAACATCCTTCTTCACTACACTCATAGACAAAACCAGTTGTGCAAAACAAAGGACAAGCTGAACATGCTCTTTCAGTATCCTTCACAACACCTTCATAGTTAACTAAGGTAAGCAGATGTGGGTGTATAGGATGATGCATCTTGCGAGAAAAATTTGCACATGTCTGGTGGAGAATATAATCACACTGCATACAAGAGTAAATGTTGCCGAAGTAGATAGGCGTGATGCATGCTTGACACAACTTATTCTCGTCGTAATCTCTGTCCGTGTTCTCATCAAGTCTTAGATGATGATGTTCATGACTGAAATGTTGTATGATTCCATCACTTATCCTCACAAACGGCTCAACTTCTTCTTCAACTTCTTCTGGTTCTCCCTCAAGTTCTTTACCATCCCACACATTTCTTTGTGTACCGCATCTTGAATGTGTTGCATACAAACAACCATCCTTGATGCAAGAATAGCCCCCATAATCATTGTCGATACTTCGACGACAAATAGCACAATATAAATCTCCCTGGTCAAAAGAAGTTGTAAAAGAGATACGATGGGGATGTCGAGATATCCTTATCACCTGTGGTAAGTTGAAACACCTTTGATGGACAGCAAAGTCGCATGGGGGACATATGTAGAGGGGACCTTTTGAATGTCTCAAGGCACAGACGCTGCAAGTAAAAGGAGTTTGTGTTGGAAACAGAGAAAGAGTATGCTTATGCCACTTCGGATGGTCAACAGACAGGTCTGGTTGTTTCTGCACACAAGTAAACCTAATAGCAGAATCGCAAGCCGAGCAATAATAAAATGTCTCATCGAGATGTTTATAACAACAATAGCATTTCCTCGTTCTGCCAAACAGTTCCAAGGAGACAAGCTGAAGAGTATGTTTTGGATGAAGAGGGTGTCTGATCTTGACAGGAGCTTGTTTATATCCTTTGTGGTTCTTGCCTTTGCAACCACGACAGAGAAAATGGGTAGCTTCTGGTTTCGTGAAGCTGATCTTCTTCCAGTTCGAAGGTAGACACTCCAGCTTGCCGTCCCGCTTGTATTTGGTCCTCACACAGAATTTTCCTTCTTTTAGTTTAACTTGTACTGGAGGGCAAATAGAAATTAGCTCCTCCCACTTTGTATCCACGGAGAATACAAAGAAGGTTATTTGAAGGATGAGTGATATGAGCTCCGGCTCCGGGTCCAAACTCAATATTTCATTAACGAGTGACATGAAATCCAAATCCATTGAGTTGAAGAGAGAGATTGTTTGAGTAATAATTGACATCAGCTTCGACTGTGGCTTAGGCAGCGAATCCAAATCCGCAACATGTCATCAATAAGTAACATGAACTCCGGCTCCGACTCCAACTCCAGCTTCTTCGGACCAAGACCAGATTCTACAGAACTAATGAGAGACATCATTTCCGTCGCGAGAGAACCCAACCACTGCGAATCCGGATCGGAAGAGCTGCCTAGGGATATTGCCGTCTTAATGAGTGACATGAATTTTGACTCCGGCCTCGGCTGTGAATCCAAATCCATTGAGCTGACCAGAACGAACAGTTGAATAACGAATGGTGCGAACTTTGATTTCGTCTCCCATTTCCTATCATTTTCAAGTGATAAGACATACAACAGTTGAGAAATGACAAACATGAGCTCCGACTCCGAATCCAAATCTGAATCCATAGAGAGAGCTGCTGCCGAAAGAGAGAGTATTTGAGTAATGAAATGAGTGGTTTGAGAGATTATGAGTAACAGAGAAGAGTACTCTTTGCATGAGACAACTTGTATATGTATATATAAAGTTGCTTGCGGATCTCGAAGTTTCCCTATCCAACGAAGTCAACGATCAACCTTGAAATATATCTCAATCCTTGTGCTACAATTATTACAAAATTACTATATCTAGAAATTATATAAGTTTAATATTAATGTAGGGTTTGGTTGGCCTGTGAACTTTGGTCTTTTATTACAAGAACCAAAACAATTCATAAGTATAATATTGCAATATTACTACAGGTCGTCCGGACGCAAATTTATATATAAAAAACCTAACATTACAATATTGCAAATTGCTTGATATCTAGATTATCTAGAATAATGAATTAAGCTAAACTATGTTATATAGTAACGAAGGGTTACTAGATTATCTAGAATAATGAATTAAGCTAAACTATGTTATATAGTAACGAAGGGTTACTATATGGCATGTGCAATTTTCTAAATTTTTTATTTCAAAAAACAAAACAAAATCACCAGTTCAATATTTGCAATTTGCATTGGTCGTCCACACGCAAAGTCAATGATGAACGTAAAGCTAACAGATTAATTAACTGTACAATATTACAAAAACAAAAAGGTCGAATTATATGCAAAGTATGATAATCACACTAAGTTGAGATAGAGTCATACACTTACCTAAGTGCTGACGACACTATGAGTGGAGGCTTTGTGTTAAGAGGTCAAATGAATACACACGTACGTGGAGATACGTGCGAAAGACTTTGAGTTTCTTTCTTTTTTCATAAATAAAGACTGCTATAAAATTTGTTAATGACTACAGAGACATTTGGGTCTTTGATATGTTTAGTAAGTAATCCGTCAATGATACGTTTGATGACTCCACATTTTGGGTCTCTGTTTCATATTTCGTTACCTTATCAGTACGTGGAGGCACGTCCAATGGACCGTTAGAGTTATTTCGTAAATAAAGACTGTTAAGATTTGTTAATGATTAAAGAACATTTTGGGTCTTTTGTATAGTAAGTATTCGTAATAATGAGCTTTGATGCCTCCACATTTTTGGGTCTTCGTTTACTTTTAGTTTAGTACTTTAATGGCTTTATATTTTCTCGAACAAGTGACATGAGTATTATATACTCCCTTTGTTTTTGGGAGCCTTTGAACAACTACATATCTTCGGGAAATATATACAAAATGCATATCATAAAAAAACTGTTTCCCAAAGATATACATATATATATATATTTTTATGAAGATTCGAGATTTTTATGTAACATCTCCTTTTTTAATGTTATCATAATTACAATAAAGTGAAACAGTTAATAATTTAACTATAGAATAAGAGTATATATCAGATTTTTATTAGCCAACATGATTTTATAAGAAAAGAAAAAAAAATTCAACTATAAAATATAAAATAAAAAATATACTTTTTTTAGGAGAAGAATCACATCTTCGCTTTTCAATTTTTTTTTACTTGTCCTATTGTTTCAATGGGCAATGTTAATGATGTGACTCAACCTATTTGTATAGCTGAAAGAACCCAAAATACGAATGGTCTACTTTGTTCTATTTCTCTTTTCTTTTTAGTAATTTCAATGTTCATAATTAGTGGTGGCTTGTGGAATCCTAAAGTGGCATGAAAATTGCTTAAAACAAGTGGGGACATTTAGGAATCAAAGACGTATGAGATTCTCTAGAATTTGTGTTTGAACTTTTCGATAAGAGTTGTACAATACTTTTATTTTTTACATTCTATCAATATTTCTATACTCTTCTTTTTTTTTAATATATAAAATGGTATTTTTTTAAATGAAAAATAGATCATGTAAGCAAATCAAATCATATAACATGCAACCATTCAATGGATTTAAATTAATGACAAATAATCCAATCTCTTTAATTTGTAGTATGTTTAAAGATATATTTTTATGGCATATTTAACAAAATTAAATTTAAATTTATCATAAAACTAACATAATCTCTTTTGATCAATATCAAATGTATGAATATATCCCATTAATTTAACATAAATCTTTTGATCAACATCAAATATTTGAGTATATCCCATTAGATTTAAATTCCATTTGTATACAATATTTTATAGTAATATTTACAAGAAAGCTTATAAATATAAAATTCCAAGTTAAGATTTAGTCAAATGTATTTTCACGAATACTAAAAAAAAATATGGAAAAATAAGAAAAGAAAGGAAAAAACAATTTCTCTTTTTTTGACTCCTTTAAATAATAATATAGTCCCTACCTGACACGTAAGCTGATAGGTACAAGCAGAGACGATTTCCATCAAACAAAACGACAACGTTTGCAAGATACGATTCAGCCATCACCCAAAAAACGACGCCGTTAGTCAATATTTATTTAATTTAATTTTGTTTGTACAACAAAAACATAGATTGAAAAATTCCAAATATCGAGAAATAGAGAAGACCCTCGCCGCACCGCTTGAGTCACTCTGTTTCTTTCCCCGGAGAAGAAACCAAATTCACGATTTGCTTCTTCTTCTTCGGTTCTCACTACGATTTTGAAAACCCTAATTCATATTCTCCGTCGATTAGTTCACGTCTCTATCGGGATTTTTTAACGGCGAGGATTCTGATACTGCCGTGACGTATTCAGGTGTCTCCGACGTATTTTTTTTTGATACAATAATGGCGTCATTGGCTCTGACTTCTCCTCCCGCCGTTAAGATTCCTTCGTATCTGTCGTCTTCGTCTTCGTCTCTCTTCTCTCCTTCCTCGATTTTGTTCAGGAACACTGAGTCTCGCTCCCGCATCTCCGTTTCTGGTTACGCGGTGAGCAGTTTTTTAATGTATTTATTGTGAGTTTTGGTTGAATCTATGCTTTGATCTGTGTTATGTTTTTTGATTGAGTAGATGAGTTTTATTGGCTAATTACGTGAGAATTTGTGTGTTGAATGCTTCATGAGCAGTATTGGTTTGACTCTGGAATTTTTGGAATTTGTGTGTTGAATGCTGCATGAATGTGACTGTGGAAATTGGAAACTCTATATGGATGTTGTGGTTGAGATTTGTGTTCTAACGTTGTGAATTTGGTTTCGTAATGCCATTTGTTTTGTGTCTAGAAATGCAATTTGCCTAAGGCGTTGAATGGGAACGCTCGTGTTCCGATTATCAATGAAACGACAATTCCAAAGTTCTTTGATTCTTCCCGGTTGGAGAAATCAGTCAGTGGAAACAATACCAAGCTCAAGTTGTTCTCTGGTACTGCTAATCCAGCTCTTTCTCAGGTAGTTTTCTCGAAGACCTTTTCGTCAGTTTTGTTAATGGAATTGTCTTATCGTGAAGTATTTGCTAAATTCTTGGAAATTTGTGAAGGAAATTGCCTGGTATATGGGACTGGAGCTTGGGAAGGTTAGCATAAAGAGATTTGCTGATGGGGAGATATATGTTCAGCTGAAAGAGAGTGTTAGAGGTTGCGACGTGTTTTTGGTACAGCCTACTTGCACTCCAACTAATGAGAATCTCATGGAGCTGTTGATCATGGTAGATGCTTGTCGAAGAGCATCAGCTAAGAAAGTAACAGCTGTGATTCCATATTTTGGATACGCAAGAGCTGATAGAAAGGTAAGTTCTTTTTTGTGATGCATGATCAGGTTTATTCGTTATCATAATGGTAAATGCAGTACTTAGTCTAGAAATGTCATCTTATGTTTTATTGATGCTTATAGACACAAGGGCGTGAATCCATAGCTGCCAAGCTGGTTGCAAACCTAATTACTGAAGCTGGTGCAGATCGGGTTCTTGCATGTGATCTTCATTCGGGACAGTCCATGGGTTATTTTGACATACCGGTGGACCATGTGTATTGCCAGGTACCTCAAATTTCAAAGTTCTTTTTTTGAGAGATAGGTGTCTTCCTTTTGGAAATCTTACCCAAACCCTGTCAATATTTCAGCCTGTGATACTTGATTATCTTGCTAGCAAGTCAATTTCCTCAGAGGATTTGGTAGTGGTATCTCCTGATGTTGGTGGAGTAGCCAGGGCACGTGCATTTGCTAAGAAATTATCTGATGCGCCACTCGCCATTGTTGACAAAAGGCGTCATGGTCATAATGTTGCTGAGGTAATATTTCATATTGACCCTGTTCTTTTCTTTTCTAAATTACTCAGTTTCTTGCTATCAAGCAAGTTCCTCACATGTGCTAATAATACGTTTCCCCACAGGTCATGAACTTAATCGGTGATGTTAAAGGGAAAGTGGCAGTAATGGTGGATGACATGATTGATACTGCTGGTTAGTTAAAACTCTCAGTTTCTGTGAACATGTTTGTTACCAAATACCAACAAAAAAATGCCAACAACAGTCTCTAAAAAGTAGTTCTCATATGCAGGCCGAAACAAACACTTTTAAGTCCATAGTCAAGATATTGCTTAACAGAGAAGATTTTCATTATCTGTAGACACAAAACAACATAGCTAACAACCATTTTTTCTATTTGCAGGAACCATTGTGAAAGGAGCAGCTCTTTTACATGAGGAGGGTGCACGTGAGGTTTACGCTTGCTGCACTCACGCTGTTTTCAGGTTTAACACAATAGCTCGATTTCACAGCACTTTTTCTCCCCTTCTTTTTTAGATAAATAAACATCTGATGAGAGACTGTTTTGCTTAAATGAATTAATGTGACAGTCCACCTGCGATAGAGCGATTGTCAAGTGGTTTGCTGCAAGAAGTGATAGTGACGAACACTTTACCTGTAGCGGAGAAGAATTACTTCCCGCAGTTAACGATTCTATCGGTGGCTAATCTTCTGGGTGAGACAATTTGGCGTGTCCATGATGATAGCTCCGTTAGTAGCATTTTCCTTTGATACTTGTTAGTTTTTGTTAATCGATTTTGATGTTCGTTTTTAGGATCGGTTTAAGTTCCTACTTCTACTTCTTCTTCTTCACAGTTACTACTAGTCTAACCATGTTTTGCTTCTCCTTCTCACCCAAACTTCATCACTCGTCTGAGTTCTACCTTTTCTTCTTTATAGTTTAGAGTTATCAATAATATTAAAAAAAATTCATATTTTGATTTATTCCTAACAATTACATCTCGGCTTAAATATTATGCAAGCCCAAATTTTTTTTATACTCATTCTCAACTTAAATTTTTTTATAAAGTTGGGCTGCCAGAAGCGGCTGCTTCATTTCCCCTAACGTGTGCACTGCTGTTGGCTTAATAAAAGACGTCCCTAATGACATCCTAAGAGACCAGTGGAATCTCTCTTAATAACGTCCTCCATGGTTAATATCTCTCTCGTCATCCTTATGCCTTGATTCCTACAGTAATGAATTTAGTGACTCTCAAGCCTTTAGGACAGAGTTATTGTTATATCATGATCGATACATATATGTCATTGTCTCTCTAACTAAACAACCTCTTTACCAAAATGCAGAAGTTGGACTATTTGCCTGCGAATGCTCGGTTTTCTCGTCAGGAGAATGCTCCCTAGCTAGCTAGCTACTACCATGGTGTGACGTTGAGATTTTTTAGTTTAGCAGCAAAAAAGATTAAAATAAAAAGCTGCGTCTATTTCTGTAAGACTTAAACAGGCCCATAAATTTGGCCCATTAGATATGTTAAACCCATTAATTTTTATTGAATGGGAAAATTATAATATTAGGGTTTTCTCAAAGCTCTCCCCTCTGTCTTAGCATATAAATTAGTCTTTACATCGCCGCTTGAAACAGATATGACTCTTCTCTTCTTTGTCTCTCTCTAGTTGCTTGGTTTCATAGTTTGTTTGGTTTCATAGTTTTCATTGTTTTCCAAAGATCCTATGTTGGAAGAGTTTGAGTAGTGTATAGTTTGCTGTGATGAATATAGATCAGTTTGATTTTGGTTTTTGTTAGTAAATTTTGGGTTTGGACGAAGTGAAGATAAAGAATTCACAGTCTGTCAATCCACTGACAACATTTGAGTGATGTTATTGTGATATCTCGACAGGTTCTGATCGACCCACTAGAAAAAAACGATTTTTTGTAGATATTCAAAACTGTTTTGTTGTGTGTATTGGTTGGATTTGGTTTGGGGGCAAATGATGAATAAAAGAAAACAAATGGGTAATTTGCGACTGATTCATTACATTGATGTGTCTTTTTTCACCTTGGAGAACTGATGTCCCCTTCCTAATCTAATGTCTCATCTAATAGAGTTATGAATTAGTTTTAGGAGTTTTGATTAGTGTCTTTGTAATAGCAAAAGCCAATTAGCAGAGCAAGGGCGTCTAAGTTAAAATGACGTGCATTTGCCTTGAAGGTTGGCGATAACAAGTTTTTTGCGATTCTCCGTGCCTATCAAACTTTGCTTTTGGTATTGATAATGGCCTCGAACAAGTCGCTACATTCGTTAAATTGATTACCAAAGATAATCCGGTTTCAAAGATATGGCTAATTGATTTAATATTTCTCTATCATAATAACATTACCAATCTCCTTGACGATGCTATAGATTGAGATTGTAGTTTAAGACAACATTTATGAATAGTGGAATGCGATAGTGTTTGAGATTGTTGTTTTGGAGCCTAATGTTATCATCGTGAGGAAGCTAATAAGATTTGGTAAAAAGTCTGTTCTTGTGAATTGGCTTAGTGGAAGTGAAGTGATTAGCAGAGTTGTAAATCCGAACACACAACTGTCTTAATGGAAGACAGAATTGGGACTATTAAATCAAATTGAAAACTTTAAATGCTACAAAGATGAAAGTGAATTTGTCGTTACAATTGACAGTCTGTTGCCTTCAGATTTTCTATTGAGTCGGCTCCTTTTTGGATCGGCAATCAAACTGTAATTAGTATTCATATAAACAAAAAATTTGGCTATTATTTACAATTAATGTAAATATTGTTAAATAGTGTGTTGCCTTCAAAATTAGAAAGCATAATAAAATATAAATCAATAATTTTCATTTGGAGAACGGCTTAATTTGTCTAATGGACATATCTCGTTTACAACAATACGAAGTTGTTGCCTTCAAATTTTATATAGAATCAACTTCATTTGCAAAGATTGTCAAATTATTGATAATTTTCTTATAAATGTGGAGAAAATTAACTTTATACAACTTCTGTAATTTAATGAAAATTTATGTAAATTTCCATTGTATGTTTGTATTTGACTCTTTAAAAAAAAAAAACAGTAATACATATTATAAAAAAGAAAAAAAAAATTCAATATATATATATGCTAGCCTAAAGGTAGGGAAACCAATGTATCACATATTAAAAATCATGGGCTTGGATATATATATATATATATATATATATATTAATATATTACAAAATTGAGAGAATCGAATCATAGTTGATTCAACAATTTTTGTAAAAAAAAAGTTTTTCTTTTGAATTTTGTACAAAAAAATGTCAAATGGTTATTTTTTTTGTTTTGCTTCCCCTAATCAAAGGAGAAAGCTCAACCGAGCCAACTCAAAAGACAATTGTCAAATAGTTTATATGTATCAATGATTATGTTTTTTATACATCAAAATAACACCATACCATCTAATTTGATATCATTAAATTAAACAAAAAAATTTAGGGTTTGAAGCAATCATAACAAAAAATCTAAGCTAGGTGGATGGTGAGAAGACATGAAGCGATTTCGAAACGTTAAAAAAGTAGAACATGAGAAACCAAAAGAGAAGAGAGATTCGTTACCTGAAAAAAATGAATGTAATCTTGGCCTTGTAGTGTCTATCGATCCCTTTTTCTTTTCATCGCTTGTAATCTTGTCGATCTTTGATTAATACAAGAGTGTCTTCTTGTTGAGCCCTTCAATTCTGACTACATCACACTTGGCGATCTTACCTATCAACAATTGGCGCCCACCGTGGAATCAAACAGGAAACAACACATCTTAAAAGATCTCGGCAAGTTACAGGAACGGGAGAGGCATATTAGGGTTTGAATATGCAATGTGGGATAGGGTTGAAAATGGAAAGTGTGAAAGATAGATTATGGTTTTTTTAATGCACTACTTGAAAAACGAAAGTAGCCGAAGATAATCAAAAAATTAACCCAAAGAAGATTATATATATAGTTTTGGGTATGATTCAAAAAACACTTCACAATTCAAACGATGCATAATCTTCGATGATCAAAATACTTTATTATCCATGATCAAATTGTTATAAATCAAAAAAAATCATATGATTTTTCTTGGCTTTAAACTTCTGTTTATATTAATTTAACAAGGTACAAATGACATAGTAAAAAAGTATGTAAACATGAAGCACAAAAAAAAAGAAAAAGAAAAACACAAATTTAGACTGAATTACATAAGTTTTAAAGTAGATATCAAAATTTTGGTTGTTTACAAAAAGTTTATCTTAACTTATTAAATACACAAAATTTATCATAAATTATTATTTGTAGTCTTTGTGGCCGATTGGTTGTGTGCTTTCAAGGCTTTAAATAATATTTAAAGCCTCTACAGCAATTATTTTGCCAATGAAAGATTTTGGCTTTTATTTTTTTTTAAAGTATTGAAAGCCACTTTTATTTTTTCCTTCTTTGTTATCTCATTTTTTTAGAAGCATCCAAAACCTGACTTTAAAATCTAAACAATTAAAATTATTTATTTTTTCACATCCCCATTACATGTAAAACATTCTAGAAGTTTATAAATATATTCTATATATTTAAGTTTTACATATTAATTATTTTCATTTTTTTCTTGTTCTTTTAAGATCCATTTCAATAATAATCATTTTTATTTTCATGATGATGATGATGTAAAAGAGTTATGAAATTTATGTATATATGTTTATATAGGGAATAACATTCAAAACAATGCATTAATTAATGTTTAACAGATTGCTTATATAAAAAACATTTGAAATAGTTTTAAAACACCATTATTATTTGACATAATAATCTATTAAGAATCAATCACCAAAAACAAAACAAAAACAAAAAATTATTGTTAGCGAAATTTTTTATCGACTAATGGTATTATTGTTATCTTTTAATTTATTGTTCAAATGTATTGTTAGCGAAAATAAGTCATTAAATTACTATATAAATTCATTTTTAGCATAATTTATATTTATTATTAATATAAAATAACAGTCACAACTTTAAAAGCATTGCATTACCAATCAAATTTTAACAGTAAAAGTTTCTACAGCCAAAGCATTTACAGCCGATTTCTCTGCAGCTAAAATTTTAAAATCAAAGTTTTACAGCCAAAAGTAACAGCCGTTACCAATCAGGGCCAAATGATGAGTTCAACTTGGTATAAAATGTGTATATATGATTTTTATTGAAACAGTGCAAAATATGTTTTAGTGTCTCAAACTAGATTCGAAAATTTAGATAGTAGAGAATCAAATTCGAAGCAGCTATGTGTATTTTTACATATAATATATCATTATTTTATTTCAAATGAACTATATTTAGTAATAATTGACTAAAAATATACGGAAAATAATAATAATTAACTAAAAATACCAAATTTCAACTTTGGAAATAAATATTTTCTTAGACAGATTTTCTTTTAAGTTTTTAGTAAGCGAACCGGCATTGGTATATGAATTTAGTTTCCGTGGTATATTCTTAGTGTTGGAGGTCGGAATCGGATGTTAATTTACAAACATGCATTAGTTAATTTACACTCCCCATTGAATATGTGGATTTGCAGATTTTGAAAGTATTGTTTTAATATTAAGCTATTAACTAATATGAATTATTTTCTTGAACTAACATATCATTAAACTGTAGGAGAACATTGAAGATTTTTTTGATGATGAAGATTATGATGCTACTAAAATAACAAGTAGCTTAGAGTTAAAGATTATAAAACATGATATTTATGTGTTAAGTTTAATACTCACTCCGCTCCATTATATAAGAACTTTTGGTTAAAAGTACAAAGATCAAAGAAATAATAAAAATATTGTTATCATTTAATGAAGTCAACCAATAGAAAAAAAGACTGCAAAAATTATTTAATTAATATAAAAAATGCATAGAAACTTGAGAAAATCTTATAAAATAGTATAAAGAAAAAAGCTTAAAAAATTCTATATAATGGAACAGAGGAAGTATTAAGTTATTGTTTCAAAAAAAATAAAAATTTAATACTAAGTTTTATTTACTACTTTTCTTTAGATTTGTAATATGAAATTTGTGTATGTAATTTTTAGTATTTACATTTGATAATTAAATCATCAGTTTTTTCTCAAAACCTATTTCTTAAAACTCTTTCTAACATTTACATATAAAACTCTTTTCTAACATTTCTGTGTAAGAACGTTGAGCTGTTGTTAAACATCTCAACAAACATCAACTGCTGCACAAAACTGAAGTTCTACACAACTGCTGCATAAACTCTCATCATACCCACAAAAACTCAATAACCCAATAACATTTTACAAATACTATTTCATAGAGGATGGAGAAAGTTAAAGCAAAACCAAGAGGAATAGCCAAGATTTCTAAACAGGACAGAGTTGTGATGAAATCGCAGAGAAGCCTAATATCTGAGCAGAGCAGAACTTATATATCTTCATACCCAACTTTCTCATATGGATGTTACAGTTTCTAGAATAGAACCTAATCAGCCTTATTGGCTACGGTTTTATAATGTATAACAAGCGAAATTTCCGGCGTATAGATTAGAAAGAATTTAGAACATGAAGCGATTGAATTTCATATATAATAAGAAACATAGGACTGAATCAGACCGAACCACAATGAATATTCATAATGGTAAATCCTTACAAAGACTACACAGACACAACAAATGAGTTTTGAGACCGTGACTAGGTTGATTAGAAGATCTCCTATGCTAGAGTCATCATCAACCCAGAAACAAGAACCCCTAATTTAACTGACACTCTTGATTTGTTACACATAGGAAAAAGTAAAACAGGAAAAGAGAATTGACTGAACTTTTCAAGACTTTTAAAAATGGACTCACATTATGGTGCATCGGCCCTTTTCTTCGTTTGGTTGCGCTGGCATTTGCTGGAACCGATGTGACTCAGAGGGATTGTATGTGAACTCAGATGTGTCAAGCCCATACTGTTTCAGCAAAAGAAATACCATCAGTGAATCTCGGTATCGTGGTAATGCATTTTTTCTTCTCATTGCAGCACATTTTTATCATGTTACCTTTTCCCTCATACGTGCACTCCATGGGTCACTGCGGCTCGGGCGCTGGTCCAAAGTAGGAGCAACTGGCACACCAGTGACAGGGGTGGCTTGGCGGTTGATGAATGGCTGCCTGATTTGTTGTCTTGGAGCAATAAACTCATCATCACTGTCATACTCTGGTGGTGAATTAGCTGACCTAACCATAAGGGCAAGCAAGAAGAGCAAAGCCTGCAAGTACACAAGACAGCATTTAGAGTTTTCATAGGTGACATGTTTCTATCACCATTTTCTTCTTTGTTCGTTTATTTAATATAATCATACACAACAGTCTACAAGCACTTCCCAGGGATAATTTGATTTTTCAAGATAAATCGCAGACAAGTCTAATTTCATCGGTGTTTAGCCTTAATCTTTATCACTGAACAAACGTTATATGAATTTTCTTTTTTATCAGAAGTTCACAAAGTTGCTTGGTCTTACCTCAAAAACAACTGCTCCTAGAGCTACCCATCTTACAATCATCCAATTCTCTCTGAGGAAGTTATATATTGTCTCGAAGTTTCCAGTCCTGTCAGAAGGAATTTCCTAGAAGAACAATTATACAAAATGGTTAGCTACGTACTCGAAATAGTCCTGTCTTTAGACCATGTCTAAGTTGCGAACATGAAATCTAGACTAAGAAGTAAACACACACAAAAAGAGAACTCACCTCTCTCCAGCTGTGGTCGAAGAATATAAATGCTGCAACTCCAAGCTCCACCAAGATCAATAAGATCAGAAGCAGCGAGTACTATTCTCAATTAAGGAAACAGAGTTTTTAATTTGCTAAAGGATCCTATCATAACAAGGATATAACTAGAGTTCAAGGCACCAGAACTATAACGCAAGATCCTTATCTAAAACGAATTCTTGGATAAGAAAACAAAAAAGCAAATTCATCAATCAGGATACACAAGATAAGCAGCAGACACTCCTCGAACAAGTACCAACGCAGCCACAGCAAGAAATAACAAACAAAGCCACACCAATACCAATGAACAAGTATATGAACCTGCAATGTTACAACATTAAAACAAAAAAAACCAGAGAATTGTCAGATCCAACACAAACATAAGAACACAAGAATTAAAACAAAACCAAGACACTGTTTTTCACACACGTACCAGGCTTTAGGAAGATTGTCAAACACATTAGAAGACAGTGCAACAGCCATAAGCATCGGCCTCCCGAACGACACGAAACTTTGATCGCCATTTACGGGATCGAACGTAACGGAGTTATCGGTAGCTCTCTTGTACTCAACGAATAAGTAGATACCGTAACCAATCATGCCAAGTCCAACAACAGCTAGAAGGAAGTTGAGTAACTTCAACAAACACTCCAAACAACCTCTACACGCCATTTTTAACTTAACTGCTAAAAGGGTTGACTCAAATGTTCTCCCTTTAATACATCAGTCTGAAGTACTTGTCCTAAAAACATAAGCACACAAACAAAAAAAGATCAATCAATTGACTTAGACACGAAACTAGAAATGAAGATGTTTGATGTTGTTATACCCCAAATTCAATTTGACTATATACACGAAACAAAATCAATCTTCTTTAACCGACATAAGAAACGATCGAATCATATCGAGTAAAATCTTAAGATAAGCTTGGATTACTGGGAAAATGATTCCACGAAACTTTTTATTTTCCCGTAAAATCAAAGAACGAAGCAGTTCAGATCGGGACAGCAAAATCAAAACTACGCAATCAAATTCGAATCTTGAGATTGAAACTTACGGGGAATTTTTTGAGATGAATCTTCGATCTTCGAGATGATTTCAACTTTTTTTTTGTTTTTTGATTCTTGGCTTCGTTGAGAGGAAGGGGATGATGAAATCGAAGGACGGGGAAAAAATTTGGATATTTTTTTTTAATTATTTTTTGTTTTGTTTGGAGTTTTGCTGTAATGTAATGCCAGCTGGCAATTTAAATTTTAAGAAGGACTGAGAAAATAAAAGAGATAGGCCGTTTTTAGGCTTTTTTTTTTTTTAACTAGAGCCCAACTACAACTACGTGTCGTTTGAGTTGTGAGTTTACAAATTATTATTTTCCTTTTTGTCGGCAATTAAAAATTAGTTTTTGTGTGGAATAGAAATGTACTATATATAATGTGTTCTAAAAACACTGAAAAATCTTAGTTGTATTTTTTGTTTCTTCTTTTGTTTTTGTAATTTTACTAAATATAAACCCAAACTTATATTTATCTGTGAACATGTGGTTCTCTGTATATCATTATCAAAGATTTGAAGTATTTCACTATACAAATAAATTAGATATTTTTGTCGGTTTCTAAATTTCTATAAAATTAATTTCGAAACACGTTTTTAGAGATTTTTGTTTTGCGGATTCATCATCTATTGCTGATATATATTAACACATTACTTCAGAATATTTTGGTAAATTTTGAAAATAGATTATATTTGATGTAGTTAATATTTATAGCTATATGAATATTTTTTCGCCTGTTACATAAATTTTACGTATTTATATTTATATATTTAATTACGTTAAAAATGTGAATTTTCTTTTATGTTCACATACCAATATGTATGCTACAAATATTGCTCCAACAAATTTTTATAGTTTGAAATTTCAATTATATATATATATGCCTTAAAATTTAATTAATTTTCTTGAATAGTAATTTTCAAAATAAAACTGTCTGAAATATATGTGAGTAACACTGATGGAAAAATCTGTAGATATTCTAATGAATGTAGGCAGAGAAGATATCTGCAAACAACACATTAGTATGACACTTAAGAGTAAGTTTTTTTTTAAAGAGTTTCTCCATATATAAGGGATGATAAATTTTTATGAGATAGTAGGAATCTTTGTTTTTTCTAAGTTTTCATTACATTTGATGTTTTAGAAAACATTAAAAATTTATGAAAATAAAAGAAAAGACGACACAACAAAAAAACATAATTAGTTGAATATAAAAGAAAAGACAACATAACACCACAACAACATAACACATTATATATTAATGAAGTTTGTCATTTTCGCGGTATCGCTACTCTAGCTTCTTGCATCAAGTTCATCACATAACTTTTCATAGAGTTTTTCGAACTTCTCCAAGAATTGTTTATTCTCTTCTTGATCTTTCTCCTCCATTAGATGCTTTTTCCACCACGTATCTTCTGAAAATGGTTCCACAGACGCAACTGTCTTCATCGTTTTCATTTCCTCAGCACGTGTCAGCTCTACCATATTATTGTACGATGTGCAAAGCTCTTGAACGATCTCTTTATAGTGAGCATCAAGGATCGATTGTTGCAAAGAAGAAGACGATGAGGAGGCTTGGCCATTGAGAAACCACTCTGCAACTACTTGGAAGGACGGACTGCCAAATATATATGGCTTTCCAGAGCTAGTGTAAATATCATTTCTACGCTTCGACAATGTGACCAATCTGTCTTCATATCTGTCAATCTTTTTTATCATAATCTTTTGTTTTCTTTTTGTTTTCTTAGAACTCATGTTGGGAAAAGAAAAATGTGAGTTTTTTTTTACTTAGAAGAAAAAAACAATGAACAACTATTTTTTAAGCAATTCTATTTTATGTTTTTTTGGAATGTGTTTTTGTGAGAATAAGGTGTGGTTATATATATATATATATATATATATATATACAAAATAAGGATGGTGCTGACTAGACTGCATTAAATTAGTCAAATCTTAGATTTGTGGTATTAATCAATGCTTATATTAAATGCTAATATTAATGTTTGCAACTTTGAACTTATGGCAATCAAGATTTAGCACAAAATACATAATAAACCTTAACACTCATACCAAAAAGAAATAAAAAAAATTATTTAAAATTTGAACAAAATATGATAAACATAACATTAATATTGTGTTCAGTAGTTCAAACAATTTTTATGGTCTTAATGTTAAGTTTATTATATCTATATTTTTTTTGGAATTAATGTTGAGTTTATTATATCTTGCGCTAAATCTTGACCGCCACAAGTGCAAAGGTGCAAAATAGTAATATAATCTTATCCTAAATATGAAATGACATTAAAACACCGTTAATTTCTTACCCTTAAAATGAGTTTGAAAAAAATTCACATTTTTCAAACAATGAGTTCGAGAAAAATTATAGAAAAATAAAAAGTAACTAAAAAGAAAAAAATATCAAGTAATATATATATATATATATATATATGTATATATATTATTTTTAATTCATAATTCAAAATACCAACTTATGAAATTATGGTCCACTTTTATTAAAAGAAATTAATATCTTAAAAATGTATTTTACATAATTGTAATTGAGTATTTTTTATACGAATAAATTAGAAACTTTTGCTGGTTTTTTGGTATCGATGAAACTTAAATCTATTTAATAATATAAGAAATATATTCTGAACTACGTTTTTAGATATTTTGTTTTGTGGATTCAGATCCTGTGTTGCTCATAACACATTACTTTGGAAAATTTCGATAAAATTTTATAAATTCTGATAAAATAATATTTCTTTGGAAAATTTATTCGTATACCACAGCTAGATTGGTAACGTACAATAACTACAATCGGAATTTTGGTTCGGACAGAACTGGACCGAACAAAATAGCCCCACACGTGGCCAGTCCATCTTGAAAGGTTTTACGGTGCGCTCGACCACAGCTAATAGAAGTTCCGATATTACAGAAAAAAAAAAAAAAACAGATTAATGTCTGAATTTTTTTGATATTTGAAGGGAATAAACAAAACAGTCGTGTTCGTGAAAAGATTTTGATCGTCAAGGGTTAATTCTAACTTTGGTCCAAGAGGTATGATTCTCAATCTCGAAATTCTTGATATTGTCTCTGTCGTTCTTTGTTGTCTGACTTTTTTTTTTAATTTTTTCTTACGAACTTCGGATCCGTGTGAAAATTGATTCTAGCGATTGGGTTTGGTGGATTCAGTAATTCCCTAATTTTCTTGGAATCTCTATAAATTGTTGAGCTTGGACAGCTTTTGTATAGAAGTTTGGAACAAACAAAAGATCGAAGTTTCTCCTAAATATTTCTCTATATTAACACTTCGTTAGCGAATTGAAAAGTAGAGTTTTAGGTCTGATGTGGAATTTGATAGGTTTGGTCTCTCTAATTGATGATTATTGGCTCTTTAATTGTAACTTGTGAAGGTTCTTTGAATTTGTAAAGTTAGGGGTTTTATGAATATATTAAGAGCTTGATGTTATCATTACAAACTCAATATTACTTTGGCATTTGATTTTTTTGTTTCTTTCTCTTAGGAGTTCAGCTTTCTCTTTGTGGAAGGACTTGTCAATGGCAGACTTACCTGGATATCTACGCACTTGTTTGGATATGGGGAAGATAGCTTTCTTAGCAATCTTAGTATCCACAGGAATCGTGTTGCAGATTCTGGTATATTCCTAGTGATTCTTATACTTTGTTTTTATTGCTTCTTCTTTTCACAGTTGTGTTTAAACCCTTTGTTTTGCTAATTTTGTTCCAGGCTTGTGCTCTGTTCAATAATTGGTGGCCAATGCTAAGTGGTGAGTTCTAACCTATCGCTTTTTCCGTGAATTATAACCTATCATGGCTTGATCTTGAACCGCCTTGACGATTAGTTAAACATGAAAAACTGTATTTTATATTGATAAACCAAGTACCTTATCTGTGAATTTTCATATATGTTTAGTAATGTCAGTGAACTTGATCGTGCTTCTGGTTAATCTATAACTTCTTTTGCTTTCCAGTTATAATGTATGTGCTCCTCCCAATGCCTTTGCTCTTCTTTGCTGGATCAGACAGTTCATCTCTATACAGCGACTCAGATAATAGGTCCGGAATCTATATATGTACTCTCCCTTGTTTGTTTCCGTTTACATTTCCTGTTTTTTTAAGTCTTCGACATATTGAAAACTCGCTGAGCATACTCGAACATGGTGTATGTATTCAGCTGGATCAATGCAGCCAAGTTCTTGACTGGTGCATCAGCAGTTGGAAGCATCGCAATACCTTCGATTCTAAAACACGCTGGACTCATCGGTTGGGGCGCATTAGCCCTTGATCTCTCATCATACGTTGTCTTCCTCGTTGCTATTCTTGGGTATATATGCATAGGAGATGGCAATGACAACTATTACAGCTACATTTAGAAGAAACACACACACAAGTTTTATCATCATGAGTTTCAAGCTCAAAGTCTCAGCCTTTTCGATTGATACTTCGAAACGAAAACCGACAGAATCGTTCAGCTGATTGGAATTTCACAAGTTTTGTGTCAAGTGTATGTAATGATTGAATCGTTGTAAGAAGAATTTTTATGTGGTTTTGTTTCCTTTGTGTATAGAACAGACTTGTTACTATTTGGGAATATATAAAGTCTCCTTTTTTATGTAAAGAGAAAACGCATTTTTTTTAAAAAGCTAATCTTTTTGTTTGCTTGGAGACAGAGAAGCTGTGAAAATTATATGAATGCGAGCTCTCTGTGTTAAGAAAGTTTGTAGCTTTCTCTCGAAACTATCTCTCAGTTCTTCGATTTGTTGTCGTCGTTTCTATGGAACTGCGATATCGAATTACGGAAGCCATCGTAGAGGTTTCTCTAATGAAGAAGCTCTTATACTTCGTCGTTTATCAGAGGGTGGTCTTGTACATGCACGCCACTTGCTCGATAAAATTCCCCAGAGAGGAAGTGTTAGCCGTGTTATTTACTGGACTTCGCTTCTTACGAAATTCGCAAAAGCTGGATACTTGGATGAAGCGCGGGTTTTGTTTGAGGTTATGCCGGAGAGGAATATCGTCACTTGCAATGCGATGTTGACGGGTTATGTTAAAGGTAGGAGAGTGAAGGAGGCTTGGACTTTGTTTAGAGAAATGCCCAAGAATGTGGTTTCGTGGACTGTGATGGTTACTGCGCTTTGTGATGATGGAAGGAGTGATGATGCAGTTGAGTTGTTTGATGAAATGCCTGAGAGAAACGTGGTTTCGTGGAACACTTTGGTTACGGGTTTGATTAGGAATGGGGATATGGAGAAGGCGAAACAGGTGTTTGATGCTATGCCTAGCCGAGATATCGTGTCGTGGAACCCCATGATTAAAGGGTATATTGAGAATGATGGTATGGATGAAGCGAAAATGTTGTTTGAGAGTATGAGTGAGAAAAATGTAGTTACTTGGACGAATATGGTTTATGGTTATTGCCGGTGTGGAGATGTTCATGAAGCGTATAGATTGTTCTGTGAAATGCCTGAGAGAAATGTTGTTTCTTGGACTGCTATGATCAGTGGGTTTGCTTGGAATGAGTTTTATAGAGAAGCATTGCTGCTTTTTCTTGAAATGAAGAAGGATGTTGATGCAGTATTACCAAATGGCGAGACTCTCATCTCTCTCGCTTATGCTTGTGGTGGTCTTGGTGTTGGATTTCGCCGTCTTGGCGAGCAATTGCATGCACAAGTGATATTTAATGGTTGGGAAAGTGTGGATTACGATGGAAGGTTAGTGAAAAGTCTTGTTCATATGTATGTATCATCTGGTTTGATTGCTTCAGCGCAATCTCTGCTCAATGAAACCTTTGATTTGCAGTCTTGTAACATTATTATCAACGGTTATCTGAAAAACGGAGATTTGGAGCGAGCTGAAACTCTGTTCAAGAGAGTCGAGAGGTTACACGACAAAGTATCATGGACATCGATGATTGATGGATATTTAAACACGGGTGATGTATCCAGGGCCTTTGATCTGTTTCAGAAACTTCACGACAAAGACGGGGTTACATGGACGGTTATGATCTCTGGTCTTGTCCGGAACGAGCTTTTTGCAGAAGCTGCCTCCCTACTGTCAGATATGGTGAGATGTGGTCTGAAACCGCTGAACTCGACTTACTCTGTTCTTCTTAGTTCTGCGGGAGCCATTTCGAATCTCGATCAAGGAAAGCATTTACACTGCATGATTGCAAAAACGAAGGCTTGTTATGATCCTCATCTCATCCTTCAAAACTCCCTTGTCTCTATGTACGCAAAATGCGGAGCCATAGACGATGCTTATGAGATATTCTCAAAGATGGTCCAGAAAGATACAGTTTCATGGAACTCCATAATCATGGGGTTATCGCATCATGGTTTAGCGGATAAAGCCTTAAATATGTTCAAAGAGATGCTTGATTCAGGGATGAAACCAAACTCTGTAACATTTCTCGGAGTCCTCTCAGCTTGTAGCCACTCTGGACTCATCACCAGGGGATTAGAACTATTCAAAGCGATGAAGGAAACCTATTCGATCCAGCCCGGAATCGAGCATTACATCTCGATGATAGACCTTATAGGCAGAGCCGGAAAACTAAGAGAAGCAGAGGAATTCATCTCAGCCCTGCCTTTCACTCCAGACCATACAGTCTACGGCGCATTGCTAGGCTTATGCGGACTCAACTGGAGAGATAGAGATGCGGGAAGCATAGCGGAACGAGCTGCAATGCGGTTGCTAGAGCTTGACCCAGTCAATGCACCGGGACATGTGGCGCTATGCAATGTGTATGCAGGACTAGGGAGGCATGAGATGGAGAAGGAGACGAGGAAAGAAATGGGAATAAAAGGAGTGAAGAAGACACCAGGATGTAGTTGGATTGTGGTAAATGGAAGAACTAACGTGTTTCTCTCTGGTGATAAGTCTGCAAGTGAAGCTTCTCAGATGATTTTGCCAATGTTTTGTGGTAATGAAATGCTTGAGGGGGAAGAAGAGAAACCGTTGACTCTTTGCTAGTGCTGAGAGTTAAGCACATATGTTCGCTAGTTTGTGTAAACTAAATAATCTTGGAAACACCGCTATAATTACTATATTATATTAATGAATTGTATAATTTTCTTAATCCTTTTCCAAGCTTTATACAATTTTTTTTATATATATAGACATTGTTCTTCCAAATTTAGGGCAGGGATTTACAGAAGAAAAAAAGCAGGTCGTGATGAAGAGTGTAAACAAAGAAAGCAACCACAAGACCTCCTCACCGTCGTCTCCAAAACGCCTACACCGCCGTGAGATCTCAACCGGAGAAAAGTCCGTCTTTATCAATACCCCTCTAGACCTAACGGTGGAGATACTCAAGAAACTTCCCGCAAAGTCTCTCTTGAAGTTTCAATGCGTGTCGAAGCAATGGTTATCAATCATAAGCAGCCGTAGAGACTTCATAGACTCGATCGTGACTCGTTCTTTGACTCAGCCTCCGCCTCGTGATATCAAACTCATCTTCCACCACCAAATCCTTTACCCGGGACCTCACTTTTTCATCTTCTCGTCTTCATACCCTCAAAATACCGACAAAGAAGCATTAACGACCAAAGCCACATCGTATCACTATGTCCGTGGCTTGATTTGTTGTTGGTCGTCGGACTGTCCTACAACGGTAGAGGTATATAATCCTACAACGAGGCAGTACTATACTGTACCGGACACGAACCGGTACCAACTCATAGATAGATGTTTCTTTGGATACGATCCTATAGAAGATCAATACAAAGTAATGGTATTACCAAAATACCATATAAAGGAGGAGCCTTGTCAAGTTTTCACAGTGGGAGATCCCATGGAGAAGCCTTGGAGATGCATCCAAGGCATTGGACATCACTATCCTTTGTTACCTGCGGTTTGTGTCAATGGGGTTATCTATTACGGAGCAAGTAATGAATATCACGGTTCTACATTTTTCTTGGTGAGTTTTGATGTTAGGTACGAGAGGTTTAACCATGTCAAGACTCCGACAACACTGATGGATCACCATTGCAGTTTGATAAACTATAAAGGGAAGTTAGGGTTCATGTGTTGCGAGAAAGGTGTGGAGATTTGGGTTATGGAGGATGGTAAGAAGAAACAAGAATGGTCCAAGATTGTCTTTTATGAGATGGAGGGTTTAGAAGATTGGCGTGTTGCGGGTGTCACGCATGGTGGTGAGATTGTTTTTGTTAGTGGGAGTTTAAATACTGTCGATACGTTATATGTTGTCTATTATGATCCAACGCGAAATAGTATGAGAGACGTTGAAGTCGAAGGTACTATGGTGGAGGATACCGAGAGTGAACGTAAGCATTATCTTCGTATATGGGCTGTTCCTAATTTTGTCGAGAATACAATGCGCTTGTAACTTTATTTCAAAGCTACCTTCCAACATTAGTCTCTATTAGAGATTAACATTAATTCTTGGAAGTTGATTCTTTATTAATCAAAAAGATCTTTATATAGACCTTGGTACAACTAAGTTAATTAAAAATGAAAAATCACCAACCCTAAATCTACTGTCAAAAGTAAATGCCTAAACTAGTTAAAATGAAATGTCTCGTATGTCTACCCTAATCAAAATAACCATAGTCTTGTATCATTATTTACATGATTCTTTTTTTCTCTTATTGTCAAATTGTGGTTATCCTCTACATGATATATATTATTGGAATACAAACCAATATCCCACATCCAAAGATTAGAAAGATAAGTTTCTAATATATAAGTCAACTTTAACTTCAATTAGTATGAGGCCTTTTGGGAAGTAGCCCAACAAATCTGTGCGGGCTTGAGTTATAGGCCCAAAGCGGACAATATCATACTAATAGAAAGTTGGCTTGGTTTAGAGAACCCAACATATATATCAAGCCAAAATGCATTTTCTTTTAACATACAGTATATGTACTCAGCCTTTTCTCATTTTTCAACGTACTTGGTTACTCATTCTGTTTTCTTCTATTCGCACACTTACCCGCAACAGAACACTGGTACAGTGATACAGTCATATAGACCTCACACCCGCATGCAAAGATGGTTATGCATAGTAGTAGTTAAGCTGTGTAGCGGTGTATATGATAATTCGCGTCTGCCGATTGATCCTTTTTAGTCTTCCATCTTCGCTTACATTGGCTATACATATGAACTGTTTAAAAGATGTTTCCATGTTCGTTTGATGTACTTTTTGATTTTATTCAATGATGTGGCGGTATAGTTCCTCAACCTGGGAACACATATGATATTAACATGTGAAACTGAAAACATGTACCAAAATCTTTTGTTGCAACATCTAAATATAACCATTAATTTTTTTTTTTTTTGGTTTCATTCATTCAACCAAAAGGAACCAAATCAAAGTACAATGTTACAAAGGATTCCAAGATCCCAATGTATAAAACATGAGAGAAGAAAGAGCATTCTCCAATGCATTAATGGAGAACTTTGGCTAGCTTCCATAACAACCAAACCATAACTTAAGGCAGATCCGAGGTCGAGATATATAATTTATGGGCTAAAAAGGACAAATTAACATAATGAGAACTACAGAACAATAAATAAAAGAAAACAAAAAGCTCGACCAAACAAGAGACCGAACATAAGGAAATTTAACTTGCAATTTTGCTTCTTGTGTACGCACGATACCAAAGAACAAAACTGCTTTCTCGTTATGCATCCTCACTTTTACCTCCAGGAATCAAGAGCAAACTAGGAAAATAGGTACAATGCCGTGGCCAACGTTCAACCATAGAATCCAATTGGGTTTTACTGATCAACCTGTTTTCCCCCACAACATAGATCCAAGCCTGACCAGTTTCATCGCAAGAACAAATGACGAGCCTTTTACCGTCGATGAAGTAACTTGGCTGAGACTGAAGGTAGGGTTCGATCTTTACTAAATCTGGAATGGTAGGCACTGACACCTCCATGAAACTAGTCCATTTCACATCCATACCATACCTATCATCAACCTTGTTCTTGGTCACCCAAACCTCAATCTTCTTTGTTACATTGCACTGCTTAAACAACGAAAGCCGATCTTCCCTAAAAACCCCAAGGACAAGAGCATCGCGAAGATGGTTCTTTCCACATGGTAGATCACAGAATTTCGAGAAATTTTCGCTCGGAAAAATGAAGTTAATTACGATGAACGACAAGGGATAAGTGACATGAGTCTCGTCATAGTAAGCAACCCAATACAAAGTTCCATTCAACGATACAACACTTGTAAAGTTATACCTAACCTTTTCTTCCCGGGGAATAGGACTACTAGTACTAGACAATAGTCTTGCATATTTTGTTTCTTCGAAGTGGAGGCCCTTACGGGAAACCGAAAGAGTCTTGTAAACAATTTCATCATAAACTCTCCTATTATTATCATAACATATGGCAAGAAACTTTAAACTAGGGTTGTTAAGCTCAGGGTGGATGTATCTAATTTGTCTTAACCAAGGGTTCCAAACCACGGCTCCTTTGTCCTTTGCACAAAGCAAGAATCCATTGGTAGCAATCAAGCTTTGAGGTACTTTTGATTCCAAATCAGGAGTATTTAAGGTTAACTCACGCACCTCTACCTTGGGATTGACGCTTACTGAATAAATCTTTCCACTAGTTAGTAAAACGAAACGAAACGTCATCCTGTGGTTGTTGATGAACGTCTTGTCGTTGAAGAGAGCTTTCCATTGTTTGCAAACAGTTTTGAATCGGAGAAGACAAGTAGGAGGGACACGAGATAGGATCTCTCCCACCAAATCCCATGGAAGCTTTTCCTTATTTGCCATTTTGGGTATATTTTATTTCAAGTCACTATGTTTCCTTATTTATAAAGTTTTCTCAATCCTGATTTTACTCTTTTGTTCTTTTTTTTTTTTTTTTACATAGATTCTGGATTTTGTTGGGTCAGAATCTGGATTTTATAATGATAATTTGTTAATATATTTATGAGATCCATATTATCTTCTTCCTTTATTACTTTTTAAAAATTTATTTTTGGCATATGATTATTATCTTCATATAATATGAAAAAGGTTTTTTCTAAGTTTGTCTTACGTTGTGACATCTGACACTCTTTGTTTACACATGTCATCTTCATTAATTTTTTTTTAGTTAGATATTTTTAATTTTTTATTTGATTCTATATATTTATTAGCACCAATTAATTTTGAACTCATACATATAGATTTTGAAATAATATGGTTTATCTATATATCCGAATTTTTCACCATAACAATAATTTAAAATCTAACGTGAGTTTTGAAATCCAACAATAAATCATTAAACGAATATTCCAATATTTTAATCCGTATTTAGAAATCATTGAATGAATAATACATCATTAAAAAAACAATCAAAGATTCAATGCTTTGGATTTCTATAAATCAATTATAATCCAGTTGTTATATATTTACTCAGGGTCATAAACTTAGAAAATAACATATATAATGGTATGGTTCCTTTTGTTTGAAATTTTTGGACTTCACTCATGGTGGTGAGACGTTTTGTCAATGAGAGGTTAAAAACTTATGATACATTCTATGCTTTCTATTATTATTATTATCCAAAGCGAAATAGTGTCAGAGACGTTGATACATTAACTTGTGTTGAACAAAACATATAGGTTAGGTTATATAAATGGTAATATAACCAAAGCAGAACATATCGAACTTTTTGACAACAATGAAGTACTTGTGTGTATCATACATTTTTAATTTATATTTTATACATACGTGAACTATCAGAATTGAAGATGGTTCATGTTCGCTCAATATACCTTTTGATTGTATTCATCATGATGAGACATTGAGACATGCTGATAAAATGTACAAAACTCTTGTGTTGCAAGATCTAAACATAACCATTTTAAAACTATCGCAAGAAGCTTTAGTAATCCACCAACAAGTGAAAACCTAATAAATTTTCAGAAAAAATATTAAAATATTAATTCAATCTAGCTAGTCTGGTAAGTGCAAAACAAAAAGAAAACGCAAAATAAAACCTTAGCTTCCGTATCAACCAAACAATAACTAAACGCAGATCTAAAGGCTTAGGATCACTTCCTTGTTAACCAAAAAACACAAAGGATAAAAAAACAAAAAAGCAACAAAAAAAACCAAACAAGAGACTTCTCTTTTACCTCATCCATGTAAGAAAGTTTAACTTGTGATTATGCTTCTTCTCTTTTACCTCCAGGAATCAGGGCCAAACTCGGAAAATAGGTGCAATGAAATGGCCAAGGATCAACCACAGAACTCAATTGTATTTTACTAATCAACTTGTTGTCCCCGACAACATAAATCCAAGCCCGACCAATTTCATCACAAGAACAAATGACAAGCCTTTTGTCGTCGAGGAAGTAACTTGGCTGAGCGTAGGACTTGATCTCTACTAAATCCAGCATGTTTGGGATTGACACCTCCATGAAACTAGTCCATTTCACATCCCTACCATACTGATCATCAATCTTGTTCTTTGTCACCCAAACCTCAACCTTCTTTGTTACATAGCACTGCTTCAACAACGAAAACTGATCTTCCCTAAAAACCCTAAGGACAAGAGCATCGCGAAGATGGTTCTTTCCACATGGTAAAACACAAAATGTCGAGAATTCTTCGCTCGAAAAATCGAATTTAAGTAAGATGAACAACAAGGGATAATTAGTGACATGAGTCTCGGCATAATTAGCAAGCAAATACAAAGTTCCATTCAACGATACAACTCTAGAAAAGTGATACATAACCCTAATAAATCCCTGTGTGGTACTACTACTAGTAGTACTAGTTGTGTATTTTGCTTTTTCCAGTGTTTCGTCTTTCCACGCATCAGAGGCAAAGTCATGGATTTTCCACGTAGAGTCAGAGTCCTTGTTGTAAACTGAAAGGGTCTTGTAAACAATTTCATCAACTCTTTTGTTATTATCATAACCTATGCCAAGAAATGTTAAATGAGGTGTGTTAACACCGGGCTCGATGCATCTAGTCTGACTTAACCAAGGGTTCCAAACCACGGCTCCTTTACCCATGTTACAAAGCAAGAACCCACTGGAATCAGCCAACCATGCAGGTATCTCAGATTTCAAACGACCAGGAGTATCTATGGTTAACACACTCACCTCTAACTTGGGACTGACGCTAACCGAATAAATCTTGGATCTAGTAGTTAAAACGAACTGAAACGTCTTCTTGTGGTTTTTGATGAACGTCTTGTCGTTGAAGAGAGTGTTCCATCGTTTGCAAACTGCTTTGAGTCGGACAAGAGAAGTAGGAGGAACACGAGTTAGGATCTCTTCTACTAAATCCCATGGAAGCTTCTCCTTATTCGCCATTTAGGATCTTTTGTTTTTGAGTCACTGCGTTTTCAGATTGAATATTTTGACTTATATCATTTAGGGTTTCAACCGATTATTCTTGACAAATATAAATCCAAACATCATGATTTATCTGAATCTTTTTCTAATTTTTTTTTAAATTTTTATTAGTACATATATTCTCTTTATTCGTGTTTAGCTTTCCAAATTTTTAATTTTTTGAGTGACTATTTTTACCACTAATCCATGTTTAACCTTCTTAAAAACCTATATAAAGTATATACCATTATACGGTTATACCCTAATTGAGAAAAATATGTTTAGCCTCCTTTTTTTTTCTTGAACCGATATATACCATTAGTTCGATTTAGTTTGATTTAGCTTGGATTTGTTAGGGTTCAATTTTCGTAAATTTAATACCAAGTTGGACTGTGGTTTATATATATGATTGTGTTCACGCTGGTAACAAGTAAGCTCGTGAATTTTCTCAGGTGATTTTGCCAATCTTTTGTGGATATAATAAGCCTTTAATTTAGATGATATTTAGCTCAAATTAATTTCAAGCAATCCGGTGCAATTCTTAGGGGTTGGGTCGAGATGTCACAAAAGAAGTGAAGAAGATACCAATGTGTACTTGGATTGTGGTTTATATGGCAGGTCGTGTGTGTTCACTCTGGTAAAGTAAGCTTGTGAATTTGCTCAGTTGATTTTGCCATTCTTTTGTGGTAATGAAATTAGGAATAAGAGAAACAAACCGTTGTTGAGTCGATGTCACATGCTGAGAACTGAAGACTAAAGTAAAGCATATGTTCGCTTTAGTTTTGTCTAGTTGTATTTGTTTACTATTTCTTTTTTTAGCACTTAAATACAAAATGTCATGTTTTCTTTGTCTTTTAACTATGGAAAAATGCCGACAAAAATATAAGTTTAAATTGCGTTTCTTTTTCTAGTTAAAGAAAAGAATTGGAGATTTTTTTTATGTTCTCTTAAAACTATAGCTGCAAATGGTTATCTTTTAAACAAATGAGATGAAAAAATAATATTATAAAAACTATTAAAATGAGTAGTTTTTTGTTCATCTAGTGTATAGAGTAAACAAAAATTTTACCTTCTTTATTTATCTAATATGAGATGAAAAAATGAAAAATATTTTTTTTTATTTTTAACTCAAAAAATAGTAAAATTTTAGATGAATCCATGTGAAAACATTCTCCTCTTTCATCCCACTTTTAATGGTCATCCACTAATAAATCCACTAATTTTTAAATCTTGTATATTTAATTAGTGAATTTTTATTGAAATTGAAAGAAAAAAAATTAATCCATATTAAAACTCTCATATCAGAAAACCTCATATAAATATAGCATATATATACATACGTACATCAAGTAAATGATTGATGTTGATTACAGAATATTTTACTGACCAATGTCCAATTTAGCTTACCACAAAACCACAAATTCATTGCTTTAACACAAAAACAATATCAGCTATTTTTAGACCGACCGTATAATTCTAAGCATTCCCGTAACAAATTCGAATAATGTCACTAAAAATTTTTCCTTCCCAATTTCATAAATAAAAACCTTATGTTATATACAGACAAGGAAACAAATCAACTTTGGTATATGCGAATGTAGCTGAGAAAAAAAAAATATCAGAGACAGAACATAAACTTATGCTTTGCTGCTTCTCTCTGAGTCAGAGGGTTCAGTGTAACTGTCCTACCAAACCAAAGTAACCAATAAGAACAAGTCGAAGCCCTCTGTCTCTCTCTCTCTTTCTCCGCCCCTCCTTCTCTCTCTCTTTCTCTCTCCTCTGCATCTCCTCTGTTCATCCTCAGGTGCCTCTGCACATGGCGGCTATAGGTCAAATCTCCACCGGAATGTCCGTAGATCGTTCCCTCTCCTCCTCCAGAAGTATTGGACTCACTCCATCACCGTTCCGGCTCAGCCCCGGGAGGTCTAGCATCTCTCTCCGCCAATGCTCTCTCTCCATCAGATCGATTAAAATCAATGAAGACAGCAAAAGAGCTAAAGCTTATTCCGAGAACGGCGCTTTTGATGTGGTGAGTGATTTCGTTTTATTTGGTTCTGTTCTTCCCCTAATTGCTAAATTTGTTTCCTTGTTTCTCACGCTCTGTTTGATTCCTTTATATCAATTGCTTTCGAATGATATAAGATTAGTTTCAAATCTGATTTTGTTACTGGACTCTTAGATTTTGAATGTTGTTTGTTTGTAGGGAGTATTGGATTCTGCATATAAATTGGCTGATTCTAGAACAAGTAACAATGATTCGAGGAGGAAGACTAAGATAGTGTGTACTATTGGACCGTCATCGAGCTCTAGGGAGATGATATGGAAGCTAGCTGAAGCTGGAATGAACGTGGCTCGTTTGAATATGTCACATGGAGATCATGCTTCTCATCAGAAAACTATTGATTTAGTTAAGGAATACAATTCTCTGTTTGTTGACAAAGCTATTGCTATTATGTTGGATACAAAGGTATGATCTTTTTTGGTTTTGTTGTGATGAGAATGTTACGAAAGTTTGTGTTTTTATTTGTATGGCTATGTGTTTTGTTGAAGGGTCCTGAGGTAAGAAGTGGAGATGTACCTCAGCCGATATTTCTTGAAGAGGGTCAAGAGTTTAATTTTACTATCAAGAGAGGTGTTTCGCTTAAAGACACTGTTAGCGTAAATTATGACGATTTTGTTAATGATGTTGAAGTTGGGGACATACTTTTGGTGGATGGTAAGAGTACTTGTGGCATCTTTGTGCTTGTTGGAGTCTTTTGTTTTAGTTCGTTTGTGACAAAAGGTTACTTCTTGTGTCTCTTTATTACTAGGTGGAATGATGTCGCTAGGCGTTAGATCAAAGACGAGTGATTTGGTGAAGTGTGTAGTAATTGATGGTGGAGAGCTTCAATCTAGACGTCACTTGAATGTTCGAGGAAAGAGCGCGACTCTTCCTTCCATTACAGGTTTTGATACAAGCTAATGTTTTTCCAATACCTTCCATCAAGGAGCTTTTTAAAAACTCAATACTTACTATGGATTTAACTCCACTGCAGACAAAGATTGGGAAGACATCAAATTTGGAGTGGACAACCAAGTCGATTTCTATGCTGTATCCTTTGTTAAAGATGCTAAAGTTGTCCATGAGTTGAAGAACTATCTCAAAAGTAAGTCTGCTCCCTTTTTTCAGTCTCGTACCAGATTTGGTGAAAATTTCTGTGAAATTAATTGAAAATTTCATATGTTTTGGTAGCCTGCAGTGCGGATATATCGGTGATTGTGAAAATCGAAAGTGCGGACTCTATAAAGAATCTTCCTTCTATCATATCTGCTTGTGATGGGGTTGGTTTCAAAGTCTTTTCTATTATCAAAGTTAGTATATTGATGCTTTGGTACTGAGTGTTTCCTTGCTTTGTTCAGGCAATGGTTGCTCGTGGAGATCTTGGAGCTGAACTTCCCATTGAAGAGGTTCCCTTGTTACAGGTAAATTCCAAGACTTTGTATACAAAACATAGCCTTTGAGACTCTGTTGGTATTTATGCTTTTCCTATTACAATGTCTTAATTATTAGGAAGAGATCATTAGAAGGTGTAGGAGCATTCATAAACCAGTGATTGTCGCCACAAACATGCTAGAGAGTATGATTAATCATCCAACACCTACAAGAGCTGAAGTCTCTGACATTGCAATAGCAGTACGTGAAGGTGCAGATGCTATCATGCTTTCTGGTGAAACCGCACACGGAAAGTTTGTATTTCTATACAACCCTTAGTTCTTTCGTCAATATAACTTACATATCATGTGATCTTGAATGTTTTTTCTAATCCTCGAATGTCAGGTTTCCACTGAAAGCTGTTAACGTAATGCATACTGTGGCGTTAAGAACCGAGGCAAGTCTACCTGTTAGAACCTCTGCAACTCGTACCACTGCTTACAAGGTACTGACACATTCCTCATACCAAAACTATTAGTTATGGACCTTATGGTACATTAATCAAATGCAAATGTTAATAATGACATTCTTGCTACAGGGTCACATGGGCCAAATGTTTGCTTTCCATGCCTCTATAATGGCAAATACACTGAGCACACCGCTAATTGTATTCACGAGAACCGGATCCATGGCAGTGCTTTTAAGCCATTACCGCCCATCCGCGACAATTTTCGCATTCACAAACCAGTAAGTGTTTGTTTATCAGTCATTCATGGAATGTCCAATCCAATGTATGCAACTATTCAATCAGATCTACTGGTTTCTTTCCTTTAGGAGAAGGATAATGCAAAGGCTGGCTCTATATCAAGGTGTCATGCCTATATATATGGAGTTCTCGGATGATGCTGAAGATACATATGCCCGGTCTTTGAAACTCTTACAAGTAAATTAACCAAGTTCCTTCTTATCTATCAACCTTACATTTGCAAACACTTCATCTGTTATATATTGCTCAGGACGAGGATATGCTCAAGGAAGGACAACATGTAACTCTCGTCCAAAGCGGCGCACAGCCCATTTGGCGTGAAGAATCAACACATCTCATACAAGTCCGTAAGATAAAGATAGGTGGATGATGTTTTTACTTCTTGAGCTACACTACTTCTTCATTTTACTCTGCTTTCTTACTCTTACACGCTTTGATTCATATTTTTTTTTTGAGTCACTCATCAGTGAATCAAACAACCATATATATTTCTAAGTTACTAAAGTTTTTATTTTATTTTTCATGGAAGATTGTTTCTGTCTCACTCATCTTATTACTTACTGGTAAGAGTAATCCACATAATACATGACAGTTACGTCTTTATGGCTTAGGAGAGCTTAAAGAAGCCGTCTTTTCGACAAAAAAAGACTAGTCCGATTTAGCCTTTTTATTTATGAATCAGATTTTGTTGTTACATCACCGGAAAACTGAAAGACAAAACACACATTTGGTTAGACTCTAGAATCCTTCTCTCGTTCCTCTTCACTCTCTGTGTCATCTTCATCATCATCACTCATGTCTTGCATCTCATCTTTCCCTTCTAGTTTTATATCTTTGTACCACTTTGCACATGCAATGTATACCACCAGGTCAATGCTGGTCAAAGCAGCCAGGAGGAAGTAGAATCTATCCAAGTGACCTTTGTTGAGGTTCCTTGGAATCCAACCAGGCATGTTATCCTCTGTAGAGATCTTCACCACCATTGTCACCAACAAGCTACTCACAAAGTTCCCCATCGACATTGACATCATACACAGAGCGCTCCCGAAGCTCTTAAGTCCGTCTGGTGTCTGCGCGTTGAAGAACTCAAGTTGACCTACGTACATGAACACTTCTGATGCTCCTATGAGTGAGTATTGTGGAGCCTGCAAAGAAGATAAGATTGTTAGGACTCAACATATACTTTTAGGACAGAAGTGTTTTTTAAGGTTTGTGTTTCATTATTACCTGCCAGAAGATGCTCAAGGAGCTTGAGCCATCGCAGTGAGTGCAACTCTTGTCTGCATACTTAAGCCTATAGCATTCAACAATCCCAGCTGCAACCATGGCGATGACAGCAATCACAAGCCCGATTCCCATCCTGTGAAGCTCGGTGATTCCTTTTGATCCGTTCTTCTTGAATCTGTTGGCTACTGGCTCGAGAACTCTTCGGTATAGGAATATGAACAAAGCGACGCTAAGGATGTCAAAGCTGGACATACTTGCTGGAGGGATTTTGAAATTCGAGACACTAGTGTTCATTGCAGCTCCTTGCTCCACAAAAAGAGAGGCCATTTGGGTGAAGACGACTGAGTAGATAATAGTGCAGAGCCATATTGGCATCAGTCTAAGAATGCACTTGACTTCCTCGACTTGTGTCACTGGACAGAGCCTCCATGGGTTCACTGCGTCTTGTTTCTTGTCATCTAGATCTCTTGCTGTGATGTATGCAGCTTTGTCCAAGAATCTGAAGTTACGAAAAGAAACATGTTAGAACGTTTCATTAAAGTATATATATGGTAGGAAACTACGATTTTTTGGCAGCTTACTTGAATTCATCGGTATGCATAATCCTCCTCCCTGTATTTTCTGAAGCATTTTTCCCTTGACTGTCTCCATCATACATCTCTTCTCTCCCTCGTAATGGCGCCTCGACCGATGATTTCTTCGTTGCAGCGACCAAAACTTGGCAAAACCTCGAAAGAGGATTCCCTGTGGGCTGGAAATATCGGTATCTAGGTGTTCCAACGAGGAAAAGAATCAAAGCAATAACAGCAGAGCCAGTGGACGCCCAAAAGCCGAGCGCCCACATCCCCTCGTCCTCGAAATATCCCAAGATTGTGTTTGAAAAGAGCGACCCGAGGTTCAAAGCAAGGTAGAAGTAGCTGAAGAAGGCAATCTTTGAGTAGCCTTCTTTAGGATGTTCCTCGTCGAATTGGTCAGCTCCAAGAGTTGCAATGTTTGGTTGATAACCGCCATATCCAAGTGCGATTAAGTAGATGGAGAAGTAGAACATTGTGATCTCCATCATTGAATGTGTACCACAAGGCGTTACTTCGTCCCCGCAACCTATGGGTCGGATCAAGAACATGTACGATGATAGCGATAGCGATGATAGTCCCTGCATCCAAAAAAGTGTTCTTATCAGCTCAAAACGTTTCAAATTTACACTATAATAAAATCACATTTTTGGTTGTTACTATTATTACTTACAATGACAAAAATGACTTGGAAGATAGCACAAGTCTTGTAACGTCCCCAGTACGAATCGCTAAGAAACGCTCCGACCAATGAGAAGATATAAACAGTTCCTGTCCATTTGCTAACATTGTTAGCTGCGTCTGCGTTGTTCTGCTGCAAAACGCGCGTTAGGAACAGCACCAAGTTCACTCCAACTCCAAAGAACGCTAGTGTCGCCAACCCCTGGTTCACTGTTAATTAACCGGGAAATTGTATTAGAAACCGGTCTGGTTTAGCGATTATTATTGATTTGAAAGAAACCAGAATATACGTAGACGCATGAATGAAATTGAATGATTGTTTAATAATTGAGAGAGTGTATGTTATGTTACGTGTTCGTCAAGATGATGTTAACATTTTCTTTGGTTGGATTGTATTTAATGACTACTCCATTATTATTCATTGTTCCACCTTCTAACGATATCAAAACTTATACAAATAACAAAAATTTAGCAAATATGGAAAATACTAATGGTTTATTATTGAAAGTATTGTACGTGGATTCTACTAAATAAATCAAAAAACCATAAAGAAAACCCACTAAAAATCTCTTAAATTTTATTTTTGTATTTGAAATAGAATTGCTTTTGTGAATGTCTCTATAGTTATAATTTAATATTAACACTTAAATAAGATTAAAAGTTTTTGAGAATGTTAGGAGAAATATGTGAAAGAAGTGAACGTGGCATTAGCTGACGACGTTGAAAGACAAGATGGGTAATTACGTGTAAGGCAACGTAATTCCACTAACACATGCTTTCTTTGCACTTATATGTTAATATTATTGGTGTCGTCTTCCCCAAAATAACTTTTCTTTTTCTTTTTTTGGTTAAAGATTAACAAAGTATCTTTTAAAAACCTAAATATCTCTATCTCCATATATAGAATCACTTATAATTGTGAATGTTTTCATTTTTTTCAGGTATTCTAAAATGACAAATAAGATCCATCGTATCGCAAAAAACACACTCAATCATTCAGATCTCTTACATCGTCATATTAGTTGCGTTTTGAATTATTAAGTTTTAGTTTTTGGGAGAAAATGATTGAAAAGTACATTCAATTATATAATTTTTTATCATATGTATTATTTTTTCTTAAAAACATAGGGATCTCTGTAATTAATAAATAAATAGAGACAAGAATATTCAGGGATTAATCTGAATCTCTCCATCTATGATCTACCTCGTTACAAAAAATATTTTAGAAAAATATATTCATAAGCATATATGTCATGTGGTTGGGGTTATTACCAAAACATGCAGCCTACGTTCGAACACATGGATATGTCTTGACACGTTCACGTAAAAACTCGAAGTTAATTCGAAATATTTATGTTGGTTCTATTGTCACTTTCCTAGCTTCTTGATAACTTATTTGCCTCAAAGATAAGTATGCATATCAATCAAGCTACTCACTTTTAGATATACATCATATCGATATCTATATTTTTTTTTTCTTGTCAGTATCGTTATTTTATTTTCGTCAAGTCGATATCTATTTAATTGTACGTTAGATATATGTATATTTATATGTAAGCATGTGTGCTTCTGTATAGTATACAAAAATAATGTAAACATGTATGTTTCTGAATACAAATAATGTATTTAGGACATAATAATGATATGATTCCATTAAATATATACATGGACCGGCCCTGAATATACCTAATGTAATAAGGATGCCATGAGTTTGCATGTGGTATCTTTGAGAAAAGGACGTGCAGAACAATATTTTTTTTTCCTATAAAGATTCTATCTTTGTATATAAATTTTAATTTTGAATAGGGGAAGAGAGAAACATACGAAGAAGGATGATGCCAGCAACCCATTGGCCAGAGTTAGAACGAATAGAGGGACGACCATAGTAATCCACAGTCCCATCTCTTGTTTCTTCATCTCCTTCTTTCTTCTTCATCGTCTGCATTTTCATTTTACATATTTGATTATGATTAGTTTGTATACACATATATCAACTTGTCCCTCTTGATACAAAAGAGATTCATACGTTCAAATAATAGTTTTTGTATTTTTGGAACTATTGAAACGTTTTTTCTTTCTTTTTCTAACTTTATTGTGCATTGCCACGTATTCGTTTTCGTATACACAAATTTCAAGATTATTTTGGATTTATCCTCGACTTTAAAATTGCACCACAACAAAACTAATAGCAAGAGTTAGAAAAGAATATAAGCAATAGTATAGCCAATATTATAGAACTTAACTAAAAGCTAATTTGAAGGATCGGAGAAAAAAAGAAAAGATGTTGAACTAAATGTATTTTGCGCATAAAGATCGTGATTCTATATTTCCACTGAGCAAAAGATCATGCTCTTCATGAGCCACCAAAAGCTTTTTAAAGTTTTACTACGATAAATTTAGTTACTAAAAAAAACAAAAAATTCCTATTGTAGTCACAAGATGATATTTATGGAACAAGAACCTTAATTATATAAAGCAAAATCTTATGAGGAAGAGAAAGTAGATGCCCATTAATTCAAACGATAATATCAAAGCAAACAAATGCAAAAATTACTTACGTCTTTGTTATATATCTCAAGGCAAGACATTTGTGGTGATATTTGATTATAAGTATGTGAACTTTTGGGAAAAGAGTGATTACGAAACTTCTCTTTAGTTTTTGTGTTTTTTTTCTTGAAGTGATATGAGAGAAAATATAACAAAGGATGAAGGAAGTAAGGGAAGAAGCAGAAAGCAAGTTTAAGCTTGGGATGTTGTTAGAGAAGAGAAGATTGAGAATAAATAGAAGTTTGGAAGATGATTTGAACGGTCCTGATTTTACATGGGACACTCACATGCCCAATACCTATTTTAAAATTATAATTTCTAGAAAAATAAAAAAAAATACTGGAAAGCACGATGAAAAAAAAAAGAAAAGAAAAAGAAAAGCTCAAAAGCACAATTTTAATTATACGGAAACCAAATATTTACATTTTTTTTTCCTAAAATGTTTTTGTTTTGTTTTGTGGCTGAAAGGTTTCTTATTGTGCTTTCAAAACTTTGGTGCTGTGGCTAAGGCTGCGGCTGAGGGTCGGTCGGAGAAGCTATATAGCTTTTGTTTCTTATGTAAAATATAGAGCTTTTGTTGTGATAGATACAATTTATGATTCCAAATTTTTTATAAAATCGGAAAATCCCAAATATTTTTTATCAAAAAAATCTGAGGTACAACATTAGATTAAATAAGTACGCAGGAATTAAATTTTTTAAGGTTGTTAATATTAATAATTCTTTTTAATCCGGTTTAGACGTCAAATTCTACAAGATAAAAAGCTCATATTTTACTTGAACATGATCACATTATGATAAACGAAAACATATATTTCTTTAAAGATAGGTTAAGTTTGTTGTAAGTCTTAAATTATATTAATCCATAAATAATTAAAATTATTTAATCCATCATTTTTGTAACATACATTTGTTTTTCTTCTGAAAACGTATATAATATTTTTTTCATCATCGCTCATACGTAGATTAATTTTTATTTTGTGATATATATTTTTTATAAACAAAAAAAATGTATAACACATACGAATTTCGTTAGTAAATTTTTATTCTTTAATAAGAATTTGTTTTTTTTTTAAAGAAAATCTAAACTAGGGTTAATTGTCGAAAGCTAAAACGATTTCAGGTATATTCAGTAATTTCCTCTATTTTATTATCAAACAATTTACAAAATTTTGATGAATGTAAACTTTTATGATCTTTATAGAAAATTTAAACACATAAATAATTTTTTGGGGAATTTTTATTTTGCTTCTGCAAATGTTTTCTACCGACAAAGAGTTTCATCTAATACAACCTAACAAAACCCAAGCATGCCTGAAATGTTCTATATTTTCTCTTTAGTTGATTCATTTATATATATGTTGTCTAGTGAATTTTGTTTTGTTAATGTTACTTTTAAAATCAGTGACATTGACATGACTTCTCTTTTTTTCTTTTCTAAGATTTCTATTCTTTTTCCAGCTTTAATTTTTTTTCTATCTTCACTCGTGTGGACCAAAAACGAAATATCAAAATCATTACAAATTAACATCGAATTGAACACTGACAAAAACATCGATTAGAACAGGATGTCACATATGCATTTTATACGTGTAAATTCTGCAACCAAGTAATTTTAATTATTAATGATTTTGGTTCTTAAAATTCTCTAGTCGATTCATATTTTATTTTATATAGTACACACATTCGTTTTTGAGTAAAATTGTACATATATTATCATGACTCATGAATTAGGCAAACCGATTATAAATATTCTTTTAACGATATATACTGACTATCAACAAACCACATGATTCACCAGTCGGTGATCGGTTTAAGGATCTATCATTCAGTAGATGATCGACTGGTTTACTGGTTTAGTTGGGGGATTCAATTATCAAAACCTCAAAAGGATCCCTGGTAAAATAAAATTGTGCAAAACAAATTTTAATGGGTTCTAAAAATAAAAACATGCTCAAATGCTCAAATTGAAATTTATTTTTGATAAATATTTTGTTTTTGAATAAGAATTAAAAAGAAAAGTAAACAATCTTCTGTGATTAAATAGTTAAATAGGCTCCCCACTTACGAGTACAAAGATTAATTGGCAGACAAATTTATTAGTTGACCGAATTTTAAAACATAGTTTATAAGTGTTGGAGATGGTTATACTTAATTCCATTTTGGAAGAAATATAATATTATTAGATGATAGTTCAAATTAGTAATTAAACTTTTTTTTTTGTCAACTTCATACTAAAATATCAACTCAAATGAGATAATCTATCGGAAATTTGTTTACAAATTTAACAAATAAAAATAATTTCTTATTATAAGTTTTATTCAAATTTGTCTTTTTAATTTCATTTTCATCGTAAAATTAATGTTCAGGTAGTATTAATGCAATTGATCTAATTAATGAAAAACAATTTGTGGATAGAACACACATAGACACATATTACAACCATTTATGTAGGTGCATGTTCGTGGTTGATATGCAAGAGTTAGACAATGACCTTTAATGTTTGTTTTTTAACTTTTAAAAAGAAACCAAATGGGTAATGTGATGTTACTATGATCAGTTGATCTTACCCATCATGGGGAAAAATAATGGAACTTCTGCAAAAGCAATCATCTTTCTCCATTACAATTGTAGGATCAAATGAAAAAAAATTCAAGAAAAGTTAAAGTATACATATATGCCCATTGTTTTCGTTTTTCCAAATTGAACTACCAGTTCACCATATTATAGCTTTTTCGTTACAATTGCCTAGCTATAAGTTATATCATTCATAGACTTGTTGTTGCAGTACACATCAAAGTAAATTTGATAAAGCTTATTTATGTAAAGCTTTATTGACAAAAAAAAAAAAGAAAAACAAAAAACAAAACAAACACCATCATACTAACTAGTAAAAAATAAAGTTGAATATATTTAGAATTATTCCTTTTCTCATCATTAGACTCAATGTATTATTTTATTTACCATAATAATATATAAATTTTCTTAACATTCATTTAACACTGATAAAGTACTGGTCTAATTAAGTTTATTTTGTATTTGTAAAAGTGTTCATGTTCGTGGAGCAAGCAGGGTAATGATTTTAAAAAATAATCCTATCTTCTATTTTAAAAGGGTTTTGTGCAAAAAAACTATTTAAGTAATATTTTTTTACAAGAAAACCCTCCACATCAAAAAAATGCAGGTCAATACTATAATCTCAAAAGTCACCCGCAATATAACCCTTCTCTGTATTGATGACGTGGCAGTTTAAATATTTTGCTGTTTTGAAGACAAAAAAATGACAACACATTGATTTTTTTAATAAAAAGTTTTTACAAAATTGTTTGTTTTCTTTGTTTGCATCTCTGCAACAATAAAAAAATATGAAAAACATATATATCAAAATCGAATCCCTTAATCCAAATTTATATATGAAAAAAATTTGTAAATATGAAAAAAACTGAGAAAACTGAGAAAATATGAAAAACAAAACTGAGAAAAATATGAAAAAAAACTGAGAAAAATTCGGATTTATATATATATAAAATTGGATTAAGGGATTCGATTTTGATATATATGTTTTTCATATTTTCTTTATTGTTGTAGAGATGCAAACAAAGAAGACAAACAATTTTGTAAAAACTTTTTATTAAAAAAATCAATATGTTGTATTTTTTTATCTTCAAAACAGCAAGGTGTTTGAACTGCCACGTCATCAATACAGAGAAGGGTTATATTGCGGAGTACTTTTGAGATTGTAGTATTGACCTGCATCTATTTGATGTGGAGAGTTTTCTTGCAAAAAAAAATTACTTAAATGGTTTTTTTGCACAAAACCCATTTTAAAATATAGTATGTTCATTTTAAAAATTTCGAGAAATTTCATACGATTTTTAATTATTAATTCATACTACATCTGATGAAAATAAAATACTAAGCAAAAGAGTATTCTCACTCGTTTGATCCTTTTTATTTTCACTCTTTAGTATTTTTTATCGGAATATTCACTAATTTATATTTTTTTTACAAAACTCTTTACACTCTATGGTTGAAAAATATTTGTGTAACATATACATACATATACATACATACACACATATATATGTATACATGTAATATCACTTAAATGTCGTATAAATATATATATATATATACAGTATATATATTAAAATTTTCTTTGACATTAATATAGTGTATATTATAATGAGAAATACCCTAAAATATACTACGATAGAATGATAAAAATAAAAAGTAAATAACTTTAAAGTGAGTGATCATTATAGAGCAAAATTTAGACTCATTACGAAATTTGTAGAACGCCAACTTTAATCTACAATGGTTAAAGAAAACCACAAATGGAAACGCACTAGAAGTGGTTCTCCTAACCTGCCTTGAACCAATATTGGATATTATAACTTTTGTGTTAAATCTATATATCTTTAGTTTATTTTGTGTTAGTGCTAAAAAGTCGAAATTTACCAAATATATGCTATTTCGAAGCACTTTCAAATTCTAAAGATGTGAATTGATTTGATATTTCACAATCATGGTTTTGTTTATAATGCTATTATGCTTCTTAATCCGAGGAAATGTAAACGTCACACACCTCATAATTTCTAGGTTTAAGAAAAAAAAACATTAATGATGAGATATATACATATTTGCACTTGCAGGGTGAGAGAACCTATCAAATCAAAACTAATCATCCGGTTTGAATAAATCGAGTAATCAAGTACAATAAGAAGATTTTAAACTTTTTTTTTTTGCAAATGACTAATTAACAGTAGTTTTAAAGCCTTTTTTTTTGTGTATACAAAAATTGAAAAGCAATTGCTCGTATTACGTCCACCCACTTACTTATCAAATTGTCTCTCTTACGTAACCAAATCACCTTTTTAAATAAAAACAACGTCCATTCAAAAAAATCTGCTTTAGCTTTTGAAAATAAATAAAAAATAATAGTAAACAAAAACAGTAGAGAATCAAGAACAAATCACTTATAAGGCTTTAGCAATGTCCCCTATATAACACATTAGAGAAAAATTAAGTAATAATAATATATAAATCTCTGCAGGAGCTTGAGTTGGATCCCACTTCACTTATTTGTGTGTATTTGTATTGGTTTATTTTTATTTTATTTTATTAAGACATCAACATCCTTACCAAATTATTATTAAAAAAATAATATTAATCAATTAACTTTTATAAGAGAGAAAATAAAATTGTGGCGAAATTCGGTCATAATAGATATATTTTATTTCATAATTGGTCCAAGTCATATTTTATTTATATTCACAGTTCATACTTCATAATAAGATATAGCTGGATAGATCTTATGTTTTTGCCATCTTGCGTATGCTTTTTTTTTTTATAAAATATTTGCACGTTCGATCTCATTCTCTAATGCCTAAGTTTGGCTGGATTGTTCTTAATAAACTAGGTGATTATGTTGCTTTTATCTTTCATTTTTTGATTTGGGATTATGTTGCTTTTTTTTTTAATATCACCAATGTTTTTCAAATTAAACCATAAAGTTTTATGAGTTTTAGAGACGAATTGGAATATAACTCGTACACGAAAAGCTGGTCGAGCAGATAGTTTTCTAGAGTAACATATTGTCTTGCATACAAAACGAAAACTACAAACAAAACTTAAATGAGAAATATGTGAAAATGTTCATATACAAAAACAGTAAGAACATCACAATTTTTATGTATTTCAATGTTACAATTACAATGACAAGAGAAAGTATCCATCGGATGTTATCGAGAAGATTTAACCGAGTCAAGTTCTCAATAAATGTATAAGGGAAAAAAAACATTATGAAAGAAATTAAAATTTGAAAGCACAATGATTGTATAAATTAACAATAGGAAAATAGTGAATTTTGGGCCAATAGAAACCCTAGAAAACAAAAAAAGGACATCACAGTCTCGTCCACTATATACTTACTCCATCAACAAACAAAGGCATACAGGTCCACTCGTACTGTTTGATGTGTGTGATAAATTACATCATCGGCTTCACTTATCATTTATAGTGGACTGTGGACTAAAACTTGAGAAGTGGACTAATTAGGCTACAAACAGACACATCTGGTCTAATCTAAAGATAATTTTTTTTTTTTTTTTGTCAAACCTAAAGATAGTTTAAGTTTATTATTTAGCCATATAAGAATATTTTGTGGCAATTTTGCTTAACTTTTCAAGATTGTTTGAAGCTCTTTAGATTGGGTATGGCCAAAATTGTTGGTTCATACATACATGTATTAGACGGTGCCGCAAGATTAAGATAGATTTGGAAGATTTCAATTATACAAAAAGACTAGAAGACATGCACGAATATGTTCTTGATATTTTGTAAGTCTTTCATATATATATATATATATATATATATATATATATATATAAATTCGTTTTTTTCTTAGTTAGTTTAATCAAAGACTCCATCCTTGATATTTTGTAATCTTTCATTTTCATCACATCGAGAAATACATAGCAATTATAATGCTTATCAGTTTTGCTTCAATACCCCAAATTCTAAAATGTGTGACTAAGAAATTTACTTGATATCTCCTCTTTTTTTTTTTTTTTTTTTTTTTTTTGAACAAAACTTGATATATCTCCTCTTATTTATCGATATCCAGTTCTTAATCTCCCATTCATTGTTATCTTACCAATTATTGTAAAAAAAGAATGTTAGTAAAAGTTTGTATGATTAAATTCAATACGTTCAGGTATACCGAATGTTGAATATGTATTATTCCACTAATTTCCATAAGCAAATCATTAGAGCTTCACTGATTAATTAGTGGTGACTCAAAACGGATCAATCATAGTTAAGGAAACAACTAATTGTTTAACTTGAACAGATATGATTACGTTTTACTATTTCAGACATTTGTTCATCATTACGTATTACATTATCGACTAATATTTTGGAAAATTATTAAAATTAAATATAAAGCAAATCATGACCTAATTCTTCCATACTACAATACTTTATGGTTTAATTTAGAGTTCTCGTTGTTTTCAATTAGTACACTTGGCTCTTTTGTCTACGCCACTAGTTTTAATTTTGCTTTTCCACATTTAAATTAATTACTAATCATTAGACGAGTTTTCAAACTTATGCATATGCATCATCCATTATCTTATAACCCGTATACATTATTTTATGTGGTAACTTTAATTAATCAAACTTTGGTCTAGGCAAAATTTGGTAAATTTGCACCACTTATAATATTTTCGTGTTATTTTATCAAGCCAAATATATGTAGAGTGACATGTCTCGTTTCAGTCGACAACTCGTGATGAGCTGTATATAATCGCAATTATGCTTCTTTAATGACTGTTGGGAAATGGATTATGCTTCTTTAAATGTCTAAAATGACTCTTCACGTACGGCTTTATTCATCCTAGTGGTTAATGAAAGGTCATTTTGCTTTTCAAATGATTGGTTTATATATGGGATCTCTCAAAGTATCTAGATTCAACTTTAATTTATAAATACAACTTAAACTTGAATTTCAATTTTAGGTTATAATTTATAATTAACTTAAATTTAATTTAATTGGGTTTCATTTAGTACAATTATATACGTTTAAGTGATGATAAAATATTTTTTTCATGAAAATTTGGTTTACAACTTTATATTTTTTTTGGGTCAAGTTTAGTCTACATTTCAAATTTTATATCAAAATCAAATAAAACTACAAATGGTTGCACAAAATTGGGTTGAATACCAGAAACTCATTCATCTTCAGAATTGTGGATGAACAAGTTAAACATTTTTCTTATATAATTTTTTCTTTTCAAATTTTTAGGTTGAATGGATTGAATAATTTTTGAAACCTTTTCAATCAAATGGTGATAGTTAGTTGAATAGTATATTTCAAATGTTTGGAACTCTTAAAATTGTACACATATTTGCATCCTAAACAAACTTTTTATTCGAAATGATAGTTTAGGTTCAATAATAGTCGGTTTGATTAATTAAAATCCAAATAGAACATTCTACTTCATACGGGACATTTCTTATAAACGATTTTCTTACGATATTTTCGGTAGAAAATCATGTATTTTTTCTAGTATATATAACTCTTTAACTTTGTCATTCAATTGCATTAAATTCGGTTGTATTCTGATTCTGATTCATTCAATCAGATTAAGTTTGTTTCAATCCAACTCATACGATCAAGATCAGCCATGAGTTAGTACTTACTAGATACTACTTTAGCAGCCTACTTGGCCACTTGGTTTGCGTGTATGTGGTGGTTATTAAGCACGGGCAATTGCAGTTTTTTATTCTTATCATTTGCTTTTCAAATAGATAGGATTCTTAGTGACATTCCTTAAAACATTGTTGTCAGTGTCGACTTATTGTAAATTTCTTGCCTATTTTTGTTTGGTCGTGTCTACTTACTTACTATTCATGTTGTTCATTAATGTTTTTTGGGGCAAATGTGATGTCATATTGCATAAAACCTCACATTCATATATGAATCACTTTTAATTAAGACAAGTTAATTAAAGAGAAGACAAATAGAAACTTAGGTCTTGATTTGACAGCAAACCTTTAAAAAGCTACTTACTATACTGGTAACATCGAATCTAGAAATATGTGGAGTAAAACGTACGTAATTAAATAGATATACATAATAGAAATTTAAGTTGCCCTCCATTAAAAATATATACTGTTCTATTATTATATTGTGGCTGACTAAATATCTCAATGCTAAAACATCATATATGATTACGTGGTTTCAATATTTTTGTTTCATATATGATTAACATACTGTGATCGCAATTCTTATGATTAATTAACGTTTTTACATTATTTTATATGATATCATTTATTTACACTAGTTCCTTTGTTATATATAATTATAAGTTCTACGAATGACGACCCAACCAAAATCAAAACTTTTCTATTGTTTATAAACTGGTTACAATATTCGTTAGGTATCCGTTATTGTATCTAGAACCTGGGACGTTAACCTTCCTAGGACATTAGAACCAAATATTCCAGGTAAATTGAAATATATATTAACATATTACATATATATGTTTTTGAGTGTTCTAGAATTTAAACTTTGTCTCTGACTTATTCTGACTTTGACAGAAAAAAAAAAATTTATCTCTGACATAACAAATAGTACATGATCTCTTACCTTAGCCAATGCCAGAATCCTTTCTCAGTGTTATGACTTTTTCCCCTGTTACGTATTGTATACTCTTAGGATGGTTTTAGGTATCATTTTCAGCATTATCCTCTAGTTTATCGTATCTTACATAAAATATTCAAAAGCATAGTATATATATATATATATATATATACATCTGATTGACGATTTGTTTTTAGGTAGAGACAGGAAAATTATTTAATTAGCATAATTTGGCTTGGAGGTTAAGAGTAAATTATGTAAACTGTATTGTAGACCATGTTTCATCAAGAACTTATAGCATATTCAAAGTTGCGAGTCATTTATATCAATCATAACTGAAATCGTTATGAGAGGTCCAGATGAATCCTAGTTTTCAAGAGTTTCATAATTAATCATTTTGAAAGAAAAAAAAAAAACTTTCAACCAATGTATCAACATTACAGTAAATTATTTTACTTACATGATAAAATATTTTAGTGGTTTAGAAATTGGCTTATCAAATATAGCATTGTAAAGTGGATATGTTGATAATCATATTTTTTTCAATATAAGGCATTATAAGAAACTATCTCACCATTAAGAAACAATAAAGGCCACACTATAAGAAAGTGTCATATTACTTCGATATGAAATCCTAATCGATGTGACTTTACGTTAATATATGCATCATTATATAATATGTTACATGCATATATTATACATATTGTATACGACGAGGACGAGCTAGCTGTTTACCAAAAACTCGTTAGTGGCTTTTGATTGGCTTATGTACTCCCAAACATGAATTATGGGAATATGTCCTTCATCATCACGTTACATATCTTGATTATATTAGGTTTTAACTTATTTACCAAATATCATGTCCCTATTCATGGATGGGCAAGAAACAGAGTCTTCCATGTTCGTGAGAAAACTATCAAGATCTAAGAGACTGATCAATCCGCGAGTAAGAAGGTAAAGGTTGGAGCAAAACGTCGTTAAAGACGTATAAGATTGAGCTGTGCTTGCTACGACAAGTTCTTGGAATGTTTTATCGATATTAGAATCTGTATATTCGAGTTATGAAATCATTGATGAGCTCGTGTCGTCTGTCAATTTACATTTCTTCCTCATCAAGCTCGAGCAGGTCATCTCTAATGAAATGTATTATATTTTTGAGAGAACTTTGCAAATTTGCGGCGAAGACACCCAACATATATAGATGCAAAACCTAGCAATGTAAATCCCTTTTAACAAAAAGAAAACCTAACAATGTAGTTACTTTACAAGATTTTTATCATTATGTAATTAAGAAAACTGTGAACTATAATGCAAGCGTTAAGTAGCTTGTTTCAGTTATGTATTTCTTTATCGTGTCAATAAACAATTGCTTAAATATAAGGATGAATTTCAAAATTACTCGTTTTCAAATACTATTTTTCAAAAATTCTCTTAAATAAAATTGTGCATAATGATTTTATCCATATATTTTCAAGAAATAACATGGCTTTTGTAAACGTACACCAATTATTTTACGACTTATCATTTCTGAAATTAGAGTATGTCCAATGGTGACATCCATTATAAGGGTCTAAAACAGTTAATTATGTTTTATGCAAATTTGAATTTTTAGACACCCACAAATATGTCTTATTTAAGACACAAATTTTAATAATTAGACCAACATTTTCATTAAACTTGATTACTATACTCTAAAATCAACCTTTAATACACCTTTTAAATCACCACTGGGCATGCTCTAAGAGTATAATTTTTATTAATATATTAAATATTTAGAAATTATATATAATAAATTAAAATATTTTTTAATAAGGGAATTAAAATTTGATACCCACAAATTTGATTATGTTTTTTATTAAAGGAATTATAATAAATTAATTAATTTTTATGCAAATTTAATTTTTTAGACACCCACAAATTTGATAAAAGAGAAATTTGTGAATTCTGCCATGTACAGTAAGAAAACTTTTAAGAACTGCCATTTAAATAAATCCCTTCTCCCGCCTGCCATAAGGGCTTTGTAAAAAGACCAACTTACCCCATTATCTCTCTTCTTCTTCATCTTCATTTTTTTTTCTTATTCCAACAACAAACAGTACCGACGGACCAGATCCGACGGACGAACTCCGACAGACGAACTCCGACAGACAAACTCCGACGGACCAGATACGGCAAACCATAGCCAATTCCGGTAAACTATAACCAGTTTCGTAGACCAGTTTCGGCATATCAGATTCGACGGACCAGTTCCGAGTTCCGACAGACCATAATTCCAGCAGACGAGCTCCGGCAGACCACAGTCAGTTCTAGTGAACTATTACCAGTTATGGCTGACCAGATTCGGCGGACCAGTTTCGACCAACCAGAAAGACTGTGTGTTCTATTTCTGATGAGCCAATTCCGATGGACCAGATCTGGTAGACAATATCCAGTGAACCAGTTCTGGTGGGCCAAACTTGTCTATTTTTACTAAGTAATCGTGTCCATCTTCTGAACCCATAAGCGATCGACCAGATGATGAAACAAGTGATGCGTCTATGGAAATATCATCTAAGATCCATCTAGGTTTACATTCTTGACCACACATTTGTCTGTAGATGGACCAAATCTCGTGGACTAGATCTGGTGGACCAAATCTCGTGGACTAGATCTGGTGGACCAGACCCGACGTCTGTAATATGTCCATATTTCGTTCCCTAACTTGTTGTTCCATTTTTTTATAAACTAACTTGTCTATAATACATTATGTTAGTGTTGTAATAATGTTGGGTAGTGAAAAAGAACAACCAATAACCAATAATGATGGACGATACATGTATTTATCTTGTCCGCCGTAATTAATGATGGAACAAGTTAGTTTATAATGATGGACGATACTATTTACTTTATTACCCAGAGGATATTACACTACATCACATGAAACCCTACTCAACAAATGTCAAGGGTAAAATCGTCATATTTTCTCCTTTGTGCCATGATTTGAAAGAAACTTTCAATAATGGCAGTTCGACAAAATTGAGTTTCAGAAATGGCATATTTAACAAAATTCCCTTGATAAATTTTTATTAAAGGAATTATATATATGTGTATATACTGTATATATGCTCGAAAATTTTATATAAAATCTTTCTTATGCCATCCAGAGAACTTATACTACTCCCTCTGTTTCATTTATGTTTTAGCCAATTTTTTTTGTTTCAGTATAAATGATGTTTCAATTTTTTATGCAAAAAATTAAAGTATTTAATATTTTTTGACCAATTATATTTTACATCATATTTTCTTATTGGTTGAATTCATATTAGTTAATGATATTTTTATGGAAAATTGGTAAGTTATATGTTTTATTATTTAGTGTGCCAAAACCTTAAACATTACTTATAATAAAACGTATAATATTAAGAAATATGACACGAGAAAAATATGTTATTCTGTATGCAATAATTAATTATCCAGTTCACAACAACGATATACACTAAAAATTAAACAAAAAATGTCTTAATAAGACTTACTGTTACGTTGGAAATCAAAACAGTCTGACCCAAATTCTCATGTTCCCCTTTTTAATCTAACTTACAATAAATCATTTTAAAGTTGAAAGATTTTATCTGTTTTGTCGTGTGGACAGCTAACAACTTCAAAATTTGTTAAGAAAAATGAAATTCTACATAAAAGAAATAATAGATAATGACCTCAATAAAAAAATCAATACAAATTAGAGCAATTTTATGGCAACTACAAGAAAAATTCTGGACACAAAAGTATTCAGCTAATTTTGATGATTTTTTATTTAACTGTTACCGTGAAAAAGGTAATTGTCTGATAGCATATTATTTTAAATATAAATTTATTTAGATATATATTAGTGTAATCTATTATTATGTAATATATATAAGTATCTAAAATGTGAAATAATGATATAATTTTTTAAAAAATTATTTGGATCAACAAAGTCCTACATTATTCGGAGTATATTTCAACTTTTTTTACACAAAGTAGTGAAATCTGATGGACTTGAAATATAATTTAAAAAATCACATAAATAATTCGTTAACCACTTAATTAAAAACACTTATTTAAATGTTGATAGATAATATATGTTAACATCGATATATAATTCTGTATATATATATTTGAAAATAAACAACGATCTTAATTACATTATCAATACAATTAATTGAAGGAAATAAAAAAAACTTACATTTTCGACCACGTTCTTGCATGTATCATTTTGCTATTTCCAGTTTTTTGCTATATACCAAAATAAACCTTCACTATATATAGCATTTACTTGTTTCTCTTAAGAGTAACATGTCCATGAAATTTTGCATGGTGACCAAAGGCCTTCTTGAACACTACTAAAGGAAAGCTTGCATGGGCTTGAAATTTACTTGAAAGGCCACATAAAGAATACATATGCTTCAAAGTTTCAAACCAACTAGACAACAAATGCACAGTAAAAACTATAATATCAGAGAGAATAAAAGGACTTGTTTTCAATTAAAAAACCCCACTTGCTTAATTGCATATCGTTGTCGACGTGTGTATTGGCTGGCAAAAGAATATTATATGGTGAAAAGAAAAGTGGAATCATAAAAATCAAAATACGATTTGATAATGACTTCTTAATTCTGTGATCAAGAAGTCTTCTTGGTCTACTCTTTCTTCTTTCCAAGTTGGTTTCAGCTAAAAGTTTTTGGCCATTATTGTCGTCTTTACTAGAAGATATTTTCAAAGTTTTGTCGAAATGTGTTCTAGTTTTTGGATTTTTAGTCGATCGCCGATATATATATTAATTAGATGAAAGAAATTATTCACGGTTTTTGATTGTTTGAAATTGATTTTTCCGTGAAATGATTTTAGTCTATTGGCAAATGATAAGTCAACTAATAGACAAATACCATTACACCAGGGATCGAATCTCCGTCTTTACATATTTGTAGGGATTATGTTAATGGGCCGGCCAGTTGTGGCCTAATGTTAAAAAAAAAAAAAATTGATTTCTCCAATCGAAATAGTAATCATGTTGTTCATAATTAGCGAAGTTTCGCTGACAAATACTTGTGTGTTCGACCACTATGTTACGTACGTAATGTGTCTTAAGCCAGACAATATTTATGTACTAATCTGCAAGTGACCTAACCAATTCTGATTACTTAGAACAACACAAAGTCAAGCCTACGTAAATGCACCTAAACAAAGAAATGGTGCTAAGCAGTTAACCTAAACTAGATACAAACGAAGGTACTAGATTTGTCTAAGTTAGAAATAATACGATATTAATTCAATCATATATTGTTAATAAACTTTGTGGTAATCACATGATTGTCGTGGAGAGTTCTGGTTCAACTGCTATAGCTTAGTGTTTTAGATTTATAGTTTTCTGAATTTCTATTTTCCCTAACGGTTTTATTAAAACTATCATTTTTGAATTGTTTTGGTTGTTTAATAAATAAAAATCAGTGAAAAGGAAAATAATTTTCTCAATTACTTTTTTTTTTCTCTTTTAAAAAAGATTTTGGGTTAATTTTCATTTTATAACAACATTTCTTAGTCAACTTACCTTTTTGACATGTTTTTTTGTACTTCATTGTCGGTTTGACAAAAGCAAATTAATTTGTCGTGCTTTCTCAAGAAGACGAATCCAAAAATGGAGGGCATTTATAAAGGACGGTTAAACATATTTGTAATTACATAAATTTTACAGCATGTATAATGTATTTGATTTGATCCTCCTCCTTTGTTATATTAGCCATATACTCCATTTATTTCTAAAAGATGACATTTTTAGGAGATAAAATTTGTTTCAAAAAGATAATTATTCTAAGTTATCAATACATTATTAATTAATATTTACAAATTTCAAAGTAAATAATTTAATATTATTGGTTTTGAATTCTAGAAAACTATAAAACACAAAAAATAATGCAGTTATCATTAATTTTAGAGGTTTTCTTCATATGTGTGAAAAATCTAGAAAGTTTATCTTTTAGGAACATAATGAATACTTATTTACCGTATTTTTTATTTTTTTTTTGGTTAAAAGGCATTATTTACCGTATTTTTCCTTTACAGTTTACTAAACTTATCCCTAAAATTATCCTTGTACCTTTATTTCTCACCCCACTGATACAGTAAAATCCCTAAAATACTGAAACATATTTGATAAATTAATTGTAGTAATATAAATAGATATAGAGAAACCATATTTTATTAGTTATAGTAATATAAATATATTATTTTAATTATTAAAAAATAGAAAAGTATTAGTTAAATCAGTTTGATCTAAATAATTAATATATTGAATATTATATATTATTTTTTAATTTTGCACTTTGGAAAAAACACCATTTGACAGCAAACAACAAAGACTATAAATGACAACTACTTCTCTATTCAAATATATGATTAATAAAAAAAAAAAATTGCATGATAGTCAAAAAAAAAAATATGAGACTTTTTCTTTTCTGCTCTATACTACAATCCAAACTTGAATAGTTATATTTTACATTTTTTGACATCCTAAACTTATATATAATATTACCTTCTATTTTTTTCAATACTACGAATGGAGAATTAAATAAATACCACTATAATGAGTTTTTTTTTCTCCAAAAATACCATTATTAATTATTTCCATTTGGATTTCTCATATTTCAAAACCTTTCTCAACACATATCATAAATCTAAGAAAATCTATAATCTTTTTATAAGCTTAATTAGGGCTAATTAATATATTTCTAGATGATTGAATAGTATTATTAGAGAAAAAAGAGAAGGGACTAGTTGTCAAATAAAATCCCACCCCCCACTTGCTAATTGAAGATCATTGTTGACGTGTGAATGAGTTGGCAAAAGAATATTTAAAAAACGTGGAAATATAAATACGAAAACTTTCCCCTAGATTATATTATTATAAAACCAGAATATTATCCAAATTTTGTCTCGATCTTTCCGTGTGTTTTTTTCATTACCGTAGTTTTAGTGTTGTACGAAGAAGAAGAAGAAAGATTCGTCTGAATCATCCAACCACAAACCAAGGTAACCTTTTTCTTCTCCTCCGTCGTCTCTTTCCCTATTTCTTCTCTCTGTTTTGTTTTTTTTTTCACGATTTCGTATCAGAAACTGCGTTGACTTCGATTTGGGAACCATATTTTGAGATTTTAGGGTTTGGGTTTATCTGGGTATTATACAGATTAGTGATTTGTTCCGTTTTGTAATCATTTGAATTGTAAAGTTTTGATTTTTATGTTTTTTTTGTGGTTATATGTTCTGTTTCTTAAGCTTCCATGGATATAATAAAGTTTATGTATTTGATGATGTTGGTTTGGTTGGAGAATTTTGATTGTTTCAATGTTAAAAAGCCTGAGATTTTGGATTAGGTTGGATTGTGTATTGAGATTTGAATTGTGTTGTCATATAGAACAATGTAAGATGGGTTTGTTAAAAAATTATGCAGAAGCTTAGAGGCATTGATGGAACAACCGAGTGACAAGACTTCTCAAGAACAAGCTCGTGAATCTCTTATCGAAATCTCTTACACTTCACCTGAGGAGGATTATATTATAACGTCCTCAGATGTGAAACCTGTCATCAGTAGTGCCACTACAAACGGAGCCACCACCAAAAGAAGTGTTAGTGATGCTGACAAGCTTAGAGCTGAGCTGATTTCCATTTCTTATGACGAGTCACCTTCGCCTTCACCGGATGTGGATGTAGCTGTTTCGCCGACCTTCCCCAACGGTATCTGTCGTGGATAGGAGTATAAATGTACAGCTCTGAGTCTTACTTGTTATGCATAAGACTTCTTTTGTTTGGTCTAAAAGTAGACCATTGTTATATGTTAACGTTTCTCCTAAACTATATGATTGAAAATCAATGGAAGTTCTGTTTTTATGTGTTTTGATTCTTTAGACATGTCTTATATGAAGTTAAAAAGCTCTGATTATTTTGATTGCATGATCTTAAAAACCAAACTAGTATCACACAGGTACAAGCTAAGAAACATTTGATAAGTGAAAGGTTGAAACTTTAGCATGGATTCTCTTGTTTTGCTCTGTTTCTTTAGGACATGAAAAAGCGAAGAAACACTCTAGTGAGCAGCATCTTCGTCTTCGCAGAACTTGGTGTATTCCTTTGGACCCATCAAGGCTTCTAACTCTGCAGGGCTGCTCGGTTTCACCTTTATCATCCAACCTTCTTCATAAGGGCTTGAGTTGATCTACACGAATGAAAAATCGACTAATCATTTTGATCCGTGCGATAGCACCACCACTGGAGTACTATTCAGATGTAAAGACTTACCAAACCAGGTGACTCTGTGAGCTTTGTGTTAATCTCAATGACTTCACCAGAGATTGGAGATAGAATCTCACTTGTGGCCTTAACACTCTCAACAGCTCCAAAGTTTTTTTCTTTGGTCACAGAACTGTTTGGTTCTGGCAGCTCCACAAACACAACTTCTCCTAAATGTCCCTGCACATCATCAAAAGACACACTAAAACTGATCTAAACTAGTCTCTGAGCTAAACTGATCTAAACTATTAGCTTCAAAAGCTATGCTTTTGTTACCTGGGCATGGTCAGTGATACCAATTGTAGCAACTGAGCCTTCATGCTTCACCCACTCATGAGAATTTGCATACTTAAGTCCTTCCAACACTTAGAAAACCCCAAACACACCCAGTAAACAGTTTCAGACAAAATCCTAAAATAAAAACCAAATGCACACATACAAGTTGTGTAAGAGGACGTTGTTGTTTCTTTCTCTTACCTGAGGAGAAGCATCTGGAGATGGAGAAAGCTGGAGAGAGATGAGATTTGGAGACAGAAGAAGAGAGCTTGAGAGCATTTGCTGTAGATGAAGCCCACATTCTCAATGCCATTTTTTGTTTTTCTGGTTCGTTTGTTTACTTCTTTTGTCTAAGTTTTCTCAAAGGAAAGTGGGAAAAAATATAAAGAGTGATCTTAATTGCTTTTATTCACGTTAATGTGTTCTATCTTTAGATGTATGGCAGAAAACGAAAGCCTCATCCTTAATGTTGTCGTCGAAAAAAGTGTGACCCAAACCTTCTCGACGACTGAGAAGCTTTTGAATATATACAATATTTAAAGAAAAAAAGAGTGACGGGCTTATTATTTCGGCCCAGAAGGCCAATAAACATGAAAAAGCCTACGAGGAGGATCAAGACAAATTACTTGAGGTTTAAGGTACCTTTATGATCATGTCGGCCAAAGTTTTAAAGTTGGAATCAGTAACTAATCCCACATCGGAGATTTGTGAGGATTTAATCAGGTATATAATAAGAATGGTTTGATGCATTAGATAACAATTGGCTTTGTGGTAGAAACTCATGAGTCTTCCTTTGGAATCATAATCCTCGACCCAATAGGGTTCATTCTAATTACGAAAGGATATAAACATGAATCCAAGATGGTGGATCTCTAAAGATCCATTCTCTGAAAGGGAAAGAACATGAGGCAATGTCAATTGTTTTTTTTGTTTCGTTGTATGGTTTCTCTAGGGATATGAATTATCAGAGATGCTTGTTCATAAGTTAATATGATTGGAAATTTGGAATGTAACATTGGTACAAGATAAATGTTTGGACATGTGTTCCATTATGTTCTTAATCTCTTTAGTCAAGCTTTGACAAGTATGATGTATTCCAAGGTATTTTGTTAGATTAGTAGTAATTGTATATTTTTATAAATGCTTAAAGTTTTGTGAGTTTTTATATCCATTACTTGATCATCTTCAACCAAAATTTGCTTGCGGAAGATGTCTTATCGATCAATATATCTCCATAGCAATGTGACAAAAACGTTGCACCAGGTCATGGATGCTTTTGAATATGCTTCGTTAACGATCAGGTGCAAGCTAAATTCTGAGTATTTTTTTTTCTGTTTTGAAAATCATGTGGTTTGGCTTGCTCAGAAACAAACTGTCCGCTGTTTTGTTTTCCCCAACAACTTCATCGTTTTAGACCTTTCAATATATAACAATGGGAATAGGTTGGTCATTCATTTGGACAGTTCATAACATTATAGTTATTTTCTAAGAAAAACTCAGGGGGCTGACCAAAAATGAGTTCATGTAGTAAAGAGAGCTCTTCTAACCATTTGTCAAAGTCCTATGTACTCGCATCTGTTTCTAATATTCTTTCGCCGATACAATCGGGTTTCTTATATTGCAGCTTTTCCAGCTCCTTTGGGCATTTTCTTTGTTGTAGCTGCAAAAATAATTAAGATGTTTAGAGATTGAAAGATTCTATTCTATAAAAGAGAAGGTTATAACAAAAGGAATAATTTGACAGAGAGAAAGACCATCTTCGACGTCCTTGTGCTGGTAGTAGTGAGGAGCTAACTCAATCAACCATTCTGGTTTCAACTCTGTTACCTGCATTTTCAGATTTACGAGGGGTTTTTAGCTTACAAACAAACCGATGAATGAAACCAAAGAAGTGAAGACCAAAACAGAGATTCAATTATAAGTATAAAAAGAACTTTGCATGATCAAACATATTAAGTACCTGTCGCATATATTCCTTGGAAGTAAGCACTAGTTCATGATATACAACCCATCTCGGCAATACCTACAATAAGCATTCAGAAGAACTCATCGATATTCTAAGTTTTAAGATTCTATCAATAAGATATTCTAGTTTATCAGTATATGTAGAGTGAAAATTAATTAACCTGAGATAAGCCTGAATTGGGATGTATGTGTACTGTCTGAGGATGCTTCACAGTTCGATATGATCCATTCTTCTGCAGCTTTGCAGTGTGTGGGAAAAAACCTGAGTAAAAGTAAGAAGTTCATCAGCAAAGACATAGTTTTAAGGAATTTACTAATTTTAACCAATAAATGGGAAGGAGAGTTCGGAATTTACCAGCGACGATGGATTTCCTAACTGAATCCAACTCATTCAGGTTTGAGCTTACTTCTATTTCTACTCTTTCGAGAAGTCCCTCCAATTGATCACGGATATCTCTGGCTCTTTTCATGCTTCGGACCTGAACAAATGTTTTTACCCAAACCAGATGTCAAAATGGATTCACATCTGGATGGCCACAAAAATATAAAATGGATTTATATCTGATCCGATAAACATAAAGAGACAACTTGGAACCTGAATGTAGTTCTCGTAGCACCACTGCGTAGAGTAGTTTGTTTCCTTCCATGAACTGTAAACCTAAAGAAAAAAACAAAGACGATAAACATACAGAGAATAGCACTATGAACTTGCTAGTGGACGTGGGCGGAAAATAAGGAATACAGAAGGTTCAAACCTTTAGCAAAGCAATATGGTCACCGACATTCCCTGTGTGGAAATTCATTCTTGCATTGTCAGCGTGAACCTGTTTGTCCTTAGGACGGTAGAAGATGGAACCACCAATTGACAACATAGCAGCAATTGATATTATCTCATCAGAGCACTTATACTTGTCAGAAACAACGATCATCTTTGACAACATCGGATCAAGTGGAAACTCTGCCATCCTTCTACCAGCTTTAGTCAATTCGCCAAGCTTATTTAGGGCACCCAGAGCAAAGAGCAGCTCTAAAGCCTTCACAAGTGCTTCAGCAGGTGGAGGATCCATAAAATCAAAGTTAATGAGATCATGAATTCCAAGACTCTTCAAAGCAAGTACCACACTAGCAAGATTTGTCCTCTGCACTTCTGGCACCGTGTTCTCCTCTAAGTCGTTGTTGTAGTTAAATGCTGTGTACAGACGGTAGCACTTTCCTGCGCTTGTTCTTCCAGCTCGACCAGCTCGTTGAGTTGCAGAAGCCTTAGAGATAGGAGTAATAAGCAACGACTCCATCCCGGTTCTTGGGTTATATGATTTCATCTTGCTAAAGCCTGGATCAACAACATACTTTATACCATCAATGGTCAATGATGTTTCAGCGATATTTGTTGCCAGAACTACTTTCCGTGCCCCTTCTGGAGTTGGCTCAAATATTTTTGCTTGGAGTTCGCTTGGAAGGTTTGCGTAGATCGGGCATATAATTAATTCGCGAATCTTCGTACCCAAACCTCTTATCCTGTGCTTCAAGATCTCTTCTGCAGTTTCAATTTCCTCTTGACCAGTGAAGAAGACCAATATATCTCCAAGTGGCTCCCTCACATGGATTGTAAGAACAGTAACTATTGCTGCGTCCATGTAATCAGCTTCAGGTGCACTTGTATAGTTGATTTCAACTGGATACCTTCTTCCTGGAAAGCTAAATATCGGGGCTGTATCAAAATAATCAGAAAATTTTTCTGCATCCATTGTTGCACTAGATATTAACAACTTCAAATCAGGTCGAAACCGTGCTATATCCTGTCAAAGATAAGAAGAGTCAATCAGAATGTCAAGAATATAACCCAGGTTACCCAAGTTTGGAGAGACATTGGACGAGAAAGTTTACTTGCCTTAACTAATCCAAACAGTATATCGGTTGACAAAGTCCTTTCATGCGCCTCGTCCACAATAACAACACTGAAAGATTTCACAATCAGTAAGTAAAAACGTTCAGCTATCCAACAGAAATAAAAAAAATGTGCAAGAGTATTTCTTACCTGTAGCTGGCCAAATCTGGTTCACCAAGCAGCTCACGCAGAAGCATACCATCAGTCATATACTTCAGAACTGTTTTGTCAGAAGTACAATCCTCAAATCGAATGGAATAGCCAACCTGTAACAAGCACTAATAAAAGTTAGATTCTGAGCATGTACCACTAACTGTGAAACAATCAACTACCAGCAGTATAGCACAAAGAGAAGCCAACATACCTCATGTCCGAGTTTGACACCCATCTCTTGAGCCACACGGGCAGCAACACTCATAGCTGCAACTCTTCGAGGCTGTGTACAACCAACCTGAAATATAAAAGAAAAGCATTATGGTATTTTATGTAATCAAGGAAATACTATACCATCCGCTCTATACATTTGAACCCAAGCCACAAAGTTCATGAACAATGGTTTTCTTCCTAACTGGAAGTCCACCTTTAATAAAATCGCTTTTGAAGAAACAAAGGACAACTTCACAGGAATAAAGGAAACAGCTAAGTTTGTTCTCAACAACCTAATAGTTCTTGGTTAAAGAATAACACACCAATTTGTTGGTGACTTCTACATTAGCCGTTCCTTTTTGAAGGAAATATGTGTGTTTTAACTATATACTGCAAGTTAAGGGAATGTGGTAGCTTGTACCTTTCCACGCTTTGTGTAACCAGCTTCATGGAGATATTGTGGTATTTGTGTAGTCTTTCCCGAACCAGTGTCCCCCACTATGACAAGAACCTAATACATTCAAAGAAGTTGAAAAAAGGTTTCATTATGCACAATTTCATAATCAAACACTTCAATCTACATCTTCATATGCACATGACACTGAAATTTGTTGATGCATTCTTTTCTTTATTTTGGTAGGATTGATGCATTCTTTTTTGAAGTGTTTTCTTCTATATTGATCTTGTATCATTTAAACATACTCAGATGTTATATCCGAAATATACTCTTTCTGATAGGGATTAGTAAGGTAAGCTTCTCATCTGTTATTAGATGATGAGCTTGAATTACCTGATGCTCTTCCACAGCCTTAAGGAGTTGTTCACGATACGCATAAATTGGCAGACTTCTTCTGACTTCCTGATTCACAAATAAAAAGATGCAACAACTTGTCAGGAATAAGTTTTAGATTTTGCTACGGATATTAATATAAAGAAACATACAATCTGAACTTATTTTGAATTACATGCGGAAAAGAAAATTTGGTACTTGAGTTTGATCAAACAGAGTTAATGGAGAAGAAAGCAGAAAAAAGGATAGCACCTGAAGTTCCTCTAAAGCTGATTTCTCTGCCAAATCTTGAGATTTTTGTTTTGCATCCATATCATCTTCATACTGCATGAAAAATACAAGCAGTAAGCTACAACTCAGACATATCACAGGAGGTATCATCACGTTAAATATATATCATAGGCAGTACGTTTTCACCAGCCATCACAGATTCCTTTATGAAATTTATTTGGTCCTCAAACACAAACCTGCAAAAAATGAAAACATTTAGAACCCCCAGTGCCTTATTTTATGAGTAAGAGCTATAGCAAGGATGATTTCTCAAACGAGGTAAAAGAAACTCCAAAGAAGTAGAATAAGAATAAAAGAGCATATATGCAACAGGTCTTACTGATAATCGTCTGAGGCTTTCTTATTCTTTGCACCAAATTTTAATGTCGCTTTTCCTGCATAAACAAAGTTACTTAAACCAGTGGAAGTAAAAAAAAAAAGATTGGTCATCAGAAATACAGTTAAAACAGGAATTACCAATCTGATGATCTTCCCAAGCTTCTTGCTCACCAAATGGATTCATTTTCTCTGTTGAATCCAAGTCCCTAGCAAAAAATATGATTTAAAAAACCCAAAACAATTTTGTAAAATAACAAACACAGACACTGCAAGTGCAAGAATGTATTGGATCACTAGCAAAGAGCTCCGTGTCAACTCACTTGTATCGTTGTACAGCAACAGAAAACCTCTTTTCCTGGTCAACACCTCCATCTTGGTCATAAGCATCTGGAATTCTATACTGAGCTCGGAGGGTATCAGTAAAAGAGAGTTGTGTTAGATATACAGAAATTCAAAAGCACCAGGAGGGAGAAGGGTCCAGCAAGATGAAAATCTTACCTCCTCGACATCATCTTCATCTTGTGTTCTTTTCTTCACGAGGTCATAAAGCTCTTTCTTGTATCTATCAAAGATAACAAATTAAACCAAGCTCAATCAAATATACTTAAGCATACCTTCTTAAATTAATTTGAATGCAACCATATAACTTTTAATTGCAAACAAATAATGCACTAGAATAAAATTGCAACGGCAAATGATTTTTCATCAAAAGATTTAGGCAATGGTAACAACCACCTCGATGCAAGAACAACATAACAGTTACCTAAACTCACGAAGCTCTGTTTCTGTGAGCTTTTCACCTCCGAAAAGATACTGTTCATCTTCTATCTCATCCCTGTGGAGAAAAGAAGGAAACGGGAGAAATCAATCAAAGAGGAGAGATCAATATAAAAAGAAAAGTGAAAAAATCTATGCCATGTACCTTAGTTCATCCAATTTCTTCTGTTCTCTCTTCTTCAAATATTCTTGTCTCGAGACTTTTCTGCATCAGACCCAACAAAAGATGATTAACAACATGGATATCACGTAATAGCCTCCAAAGAGATTAATTCTACAAGTAAGAACACTGTGAAGAGTAATTGACTAGGAGATAATTGACGGAGTCAAAATTGATAACTGAAAATCAAGTTTGCAATTTCATACAGTATTTTAACTATGAAAATGAACATGCGATAATCCCAGGTACATTACTACTATTGTTCTTTTGTCGAACATGCTAGGAAACTATACTTAATTACCTTCTATCTCTGTCAAAAAGCAACCATCAGGTCCATAACAAGCACATAAAGAAGGAAAAAGTACATTACCTTAGGGAATTTAAATCATCTTTCTCCAAAGCATTAGCTCTTCGAAGAGCCTCCTCTGTTTTGCAATAAAATAAATAAAATCGAAAATGAGACTATCAAGAAAAAAAAACTTATATCTAGATTACAATGTATCTTAGAAATATTAGTATTATAACAGATCGTACCTTGCTCTTTCTTTGACAGCTTTTGCTCTGTAAGCTGATCAGTAAACAAATAAAAAGACCATGTCACTGACTTTCACATGTACAGTACATCGATAAGTAGACCATGCTAACTATATAATTTTCGTCTGGTTAACGAAATCGTCCTAGTATACAAGACATATGAATGAGTATATTTTTTCTTTTCATCTTCCCTAGTTATAAATGACAAGCAAACTCATTCATTAATAGCTTGTACATAACAGCCGACAATACTTAGCCCCTGGTGGCTAAAAAAATAGGACCACACGAAAAACATAACAAGGATCAGATTGAGGCATACCTTTCGTGTCCGTGCAGTATCACGATCTCTCAAATGCTGCTCCAGTTCTTCTCTCTCCTTTTGGTCACGCACTCTTTCCTCTTCTGACTGCCGAGTGAGCAAAAATGAAGAAATATTACAAAAGCACCGATGTTATCCAATATCCACATGTATCTATAGAACATCTCCTAGTTATTCGAGTTCAACAGCAAAAGCCCAGGGCCCAGAATATAGTTAATGCCTAAGAGAGTCCAGATATACCTCAGAACCATCATCCTCGTCTTCAGAAACCTTTCTTCTAACGTGTCTACTGTCCTCCCTGACGGCCACCTACATCATTGTTCACAGTTCTATCAGATGAGATGCCGTAAGCTATATCTTACTATTAAAAAAGAAAGAAACTGGAATCTGTCAATGAGGAAAAGAAACTATGCCTCGCCATCACTCTCATCTGACTGCCCACTTTTCTTTCTAAACCTTTTCTTGCCCTTATCTGACTTTCTAGATTCAGAAGCTGAAGATTTTTTCTCCACAACGACTTCTTCTTCATCATCATCAGCATCTAAAAGAGCATATGTTTGTTGCTTCCTCACTAGCATCGCTGCCTCGGCTTCATGTTTTTGGTAAAGCTGACACACAAAAAACAAAAGAAATTACGAAAACCAGCCAAAACTACAGACTTCTCCCAGAAACAGAAACTAAATAGCATATAATTCCAAAAAGCTTTCAAAACAGAAAACAAAAGAGCACTAAATTTTACAGCAACTCATTGAGAAACTCACATTCACACCAGCAGTTTTACGGGGAACTCTAGCAAAAATTTCTTCCGCAAACGAACGAGTATCACCAGAAGAAGAAAACCCGTAATCCACCAACTCTCCCACAAGTTCAGTAGGTGATTTTGTTTTTTTAGCTGCACAAAAATAATAAAACCATTTGTAAGCTTTTAGGATAGTAGTAGCAAAAAGTTCTTAACAAGCTCCACGATCCCAAAATGAAAATATCAAATTACCCATTGCAATGAGATAGTTAACAACAGCTGTTTGTGAATAGCCTAGTAGCACCATCAGCTTATCCGAAACCCAGGTCTTCAAATCATTGCTCGCCATTCTCACTACATTGGAATAACAAAAACAAAATCACCAATTTCAAATCGTTTTACTAACATACCAATCGAAACACTAATTAGTGTAACTATCTAAGCACAAGGGCATCGATTTCACGGATTCATCTCGCAGCTTGAACTCTATTAGCTAGCAATCGACCGTATGCAGAGAAATACGAACGGATAAACCCTAGATTTCAGTAAATAAGGTTCAGGTGTCTCGAAGCTTACAGAGTGAGAAGAATTAGAGAGTGACGATATCTGTTTACTAAGCTACAGGTAGGAGCTAGAGAACAAACAGTAGAATCTATCGACGTGATTTCACCGGCGACGGCTGAAAGAATAGGCGGTGAGAGTCTCCGACGTCGATGGAGGTTATACAACCAAGTTCTTAAAGTTTGTTTACAAGATTTCAAATAAAAAGCGTGTTGTTTTTTTACTCAGTAATCTTCGCTGTTTACAAGTCTTTTTTACTTTGAATCGATAAAAATCACGTTGTTTGCTTATGCAGATGCCAACAGTGTAACGTTTTTGAACATGGTAAAAAACTTCACGCTATTTAACTCACATAGAAGCCAACTGTTTGTTGTTTTTTAGTATTAAAATTGAATGGGCCTCCTAACAGGCCTTGTATTGTAATGAACAAGATAGAGCGGCGCATGAATTCACAATGCGACCGGTTGAGTCGTCGACTCTGTGAAGGAGGACAAGGCTTTTCAAAGCAAGCATTTGACGTGATTCCTGGCTTCGTCACGGATTTCCCGATTTGGAAACTTCTCGATCACCTCCGATCCAAAAGAGGATATGAGAGCTCTTCTTGCAGTCTCCAAGTCGATCCCACGAGCTTGGAAATAGAAGAGTTGGTCTTCTTCAAGATCGCTGATTGCAGCTCCATGCGAGCACTTGACATCGTCCGCAATGATCTGAAGATTCGGTTTTATGTTCACCGTGGCTCGGGGTTTCAGAAGGAGGCTCCGTGTTAGTTGTCCCGCATCGGTCTGTTGAGCAAATCTGCCATATTAATGCAAAGAATTTAAAACCAGATGCTTAACGCACCAAACCAAAAACAGGAAATTAAAACCAAACTGAAAAATAGATTGAAACACAGCCAGAGAGAGCTTGAGAGCTTACTTGTTAACTCGGACATTGCCATCGAAAACAGCTTGACCAGAGGAATGAGCAACAATACACTTGTGGAGCTGTCGTGTAGAGCCTCGGGGATGGTCTAAGACGATTCTGCTATGGAGATCTAGAGTCTGCTCATTGACACACATATGAAACGTGGTTAACTCTGTGAACGTATCCGGCCCAAGCTGCTGCACATGAAGATTGTGTCTCCCCAGTTTCCCGCCAGTACTCACTTCCACAAGTTCGTATTCACTCTCTGCCTCCTACATAGATCAATCACATGAACTATTCACTCTCCTGAACAATTCAGCATAAGACATTCCGATTTTGTACCTAAGCCATACAAAAAGCATCCAAACACTTTCACTAAGCTATAACCTCTAAAACCGAGTAAGAGGCGAACACAAAAACAAAACTCACATGAGGCTGAAACTAAGCCAAACTATTCATCCTCCTCAAAAATCCAATCATAAAGATTAACTAAGATACTCTACACTAGATCAAACTATTCATCTTCCTTAGCAATTCAACCATAAAGATAACAACTTTTTACCAACTTCAGCAAACAAAACTAAACTAAGACACTCTCACAGTAATAAGATTCCTACTTTCATACTCATTGATACCAATACATCCAACAGTAATCTACACTACAAGAGAATAACAAAACCAACCTCAAGCAAACTAAACTACTTGATTCTCCTCAACAATTCAAGAATTCTATTAATACAAAACTAAACTAAGCTAATTTGAAAGTGAGAATACAAGAAGAGAATAAGCAAAGTTTAAACCTGTCGAACAAAAGTCCACTTGATATGAGCAGAAGCCATAGACTCTTTCTGCAAATATGAATGCTTAACTTTCCCATTTTTTTGAACAACAACTTCAAAAACCGGATTCGTCCAATAAAACCCTTGTTCCTCTTTACCCACAAACTCCTCAACTATACCAATCTCTCCTCCTTCCTCCACTAGCACAAAAACCCTAGGATTCGATACCGGCAACCTTTTCGATTCCCGGTCACCGGTTTCACCAGAAAAGTACCTCAAATAGATCGGATTCTCCACCTTACAACCTTCAGGAACATAAATCACAGTCAAATCCGGTGCTCCCATGCCATTAATCGACCAAAATAAATCACCAGAATCGAAATTCCCAATGAATTCAGAAACCCGGTTCGTCAACTCATCCGGTAAACCAGCGAAGCTCCCAAAGTAAACACCTTTAGGCAAATCTGATGGACCAATCGTCAAATTCGACACGAACCCATCTATAATCACGGCGTTTGGGAACTGGGTTTCAGTCAGATTATCCAAAAACTCCGAGTTTCGTTGATGGGTCGAGACGGGTTCGATTTGAGAGTACCGGATGAATGACGTATCGGTGAATCGGAAAGGCTCGTCTTTTCTCGACGGCCATGGTGTTGATAACAGAGTCTCAGCGGAAAATTCTCGGATTCTCTGGAGAGGTGAAGAAGAAGAAGCTGAGAGAGAGTCTTCGAGTGATTCAGCTAATTGAAGTACAAAAGGGTCGGAGAATGAAGCTTGAGCTCGAACAGAAACACTTGTAGAAGCTATTCTTCTGTTTGATTTCAATTTTGGTTTAGAAGATAGACTTGGTATCAGTGATAAGCGACTGAGTACTGTGGCACCCGTCATTAATAGATTCTCTTCGTCTCTCACTGTCTCTCTCCCTCTTTGCTTTTGCAGCGATCCGACGAACACTTTTATCAATTGGAGTTTTTTTTTTTCCTCTTCTCTTTTTATTTTGTTTTCTCTCTTCTGTTTTCGTAATCTTGTTTAGTGGGCTAATCGGACTTCTATGATAGACGCAGTTCAATTTACGACCGGCCCAATTATATTTGTTTCCTTAATACATTTTTTATACAATTAAAATCTTTTTTTTTTGTTATTCATCTTAATATCTCTAAATATTATTTGATTTATGGAGTTTATAAAAATAGCTTGTGTTTTAGAAATAGTAATTTTAAGGTCTTGTATCTTCAGTAATATGAAATTTCTAAATAAAATTGCTTTAACTAGATTATATAATAACTGAATTTCTATATTGGAATAATAGTGAGGGAAACATTCTAACTTCATCTACAACACTTTAAAAGTTGCCACATAAAATAACTTTATAAATGTTGATGTTGCAACTAAAAAGTGATGTGGTATTATATGTGGTATTCTTGGAGACTTCCACTAATCTTTTAAAGGGTTCAATTTTTCATTCTTTGTCATTGTAGATGTCCATTACGTGAAGGAACTAACTTTACATTCAAGAACAATGTTAATGTGTGAAATCACAAATAAAGACTAAAGCAAACTCTACAAGTGGTTTTGTCATGTCTAAAAGGTGAATAACGCGGATAGAAGAAATAATTTAACATTTTGGAAGATTTTAAGTTAATGGACACTTAGATAATCTTAAGTTAATGTTCACATTTTCATTTCGAAAATAGAGCAAAAGATGACAGGTTTTGTTTTGTTATCGACATCGAAGCAACTACTTGAAGCCATGAAGAATGAACCAAACCACAATGGGTAATAGAACAGCAAGGTGTCTGAAGACATAAACTAGAGACGGCAAGATGTTTATATCTATAAATTACAGACGGCAATAAGTTCTCAAGTCACTGAGTGTGTGTGAACTGCAAGTAAAAAGCTTTTTTGGTTCAGGTAGGCCATTGTTCAGACAAGCAAGTAATCTTCAAAACCTTTCGGTCTGTATTATTTTAAACGTTAGAAATATAAATTACTACATAACACTACTTTATCTAAGTTTGTGTTAATACTTTAATCAAATCCTTTTAAGTCATTTTTTTCTCCTTCTGCTATATAATCCTATAATCCCTACCAAACGGTCCAAACTTACATCTTTTTCCTTTTGATCTGATCTTCCTGTTTCTGATTACCATATCCTCTGATTTTAATAGCTGTTCCTTGAGCTATAAGAAACACAGCAATAGAACTTAGGGTTTATATAGTAACAAGAATACAAGTACGTAAGAGTAAACCATTTGAAGAAATTATAGATATAAACGATATGGTTGGATCATATTTACCACCTGGTTTCAGATTTCATCCAACAGATGAAGAACTTGTGGGTTATTACCTGCACAGAAGAAACGAAGGGCTTGAGATCGAGCTCGAAATCATTCCGTCTATGGATTTATACAAGTTTGATCCTTGGGAGCTTCCAGGTACGTTGCTTCTTGAAAATCTTTAACTTAAAAAGATCAATTTTTTTCCTATCTACAATGTAAAAAGATAAGTGTTTTGTTTTATTACAGAGAAATCTTTCTTGCCAAATCGAGATATGGAATGGTTTTTCTTCTGTCATAGCGAGAGAAAATACCAGAACGGATCTCGAATAAACCGAGCAACTAAATCTGGTTACTGGAAAGCCACAGGAAAAGATCGAAAAATCATTTGTCATTCTTCTTCTTCCTTGTCTTCTTCTATCATTGGGTGTCGGAAAACACTAGTTTTTCATTTGGGTCGAGCCCCTTTTGGTGGTAGAACCGACTGGGTACTGCATGAGTATCGCCTCTGCGACAGCGATCCTTCACAAGGATCAGTAAATTTCAAAGTAACAACATCATCATTAACCAAAAAGATGGAAAGAAAATACTTGTTTTCATAGTTTACCAATTGATAATTTTCTCTTGGTATTCATTTATAGGGAGACTTTGCGTTGTGTCGTGTGATAAAGCGGAATGAGCATACGGTTAAGAAATGTGAAACTAACTCACCAGAGGTTTTAGATGAGCCATTGAGCAACAATGTTGAGAGTTCTTGTCAAGCAAGTGACCTAGAAAAGGGTTCTTGTGATTCAAGTAACACAAACTGGTCTTCTTCTGATTTAATCATCCTTGAATCATCTTTTCAGGTTTAGCTAATTAAATCTAAACTCTGAGAGAGTCTCATTCATTAATCAATGTCACCGTGTCTCAAACTTCATACAATGTTCTTGCAGGAAAATTCACAATCACAAACAGAAGAAGATGTTGGTTTCCAAATATTTGCATCTCCCGAATTCGAGTATCCACCGGAGTTCTTTGCAGATTTGAATTTCGATTGGGAAATGGAGACTCCATTCACGTTCAATTATCATACAGAAGCTCATATGAACAATGAAGTCATGAACTATCACATTCTTCGGTAAAACAAAACCCAACACACTCCCATGGATCAAGATATAACTATTATAGTTGCATACTACAAGTTTCTCTTCACCTTTAAGGCTTTAACTAGTAGTTATAAATACATTTTTCATAGACTTTTAGGTCTCAAAAGTATGTATAACCTATGTTGTATAATTACATAAATAAAAATTATTGATTGGATACTTTTATTGTAATTTGTTGAGAGATTGGTTTTGTAATTTAATACAAAGAAGCAATATAAGGGCTACAAAAGACCAATACATCATCAAGACTAACCTTATTTTCATCACCAAAGATAGATTCTTTCCCATCTTTCCTCTTAGCATATGACAAACCCAATCTTGATTTAGCCATCCTCAAATCACCAACACCCGAGTTAGTATCCGGACCCGCAAATCCACCCATCACAGGAGCTAAAGGCGGTCCGATAAGAAGTCCATCAGCTCCAAATTGAGGCCCTCCACGTGCATAGTCAAATAAAGCAGCTCCACTTCCTCCAACCTTTGGAAGGACTATTGGGTCATCACCATCGTCGAGCCAATAGAAGAGGAAAGCATCAAATGTATCGTAATAATCATCAGTACTTTTATAACCTTCTGGGCTAAATCCACCAAACTTGAAAGCCATGTCTTTGGTGTAAGCTATAATAACACATGGTCCTTTGAAATCACAACGCTCATGGAACTTTGTTGCACTAAACCCATCAATGCTTGCCTTGTAGCAACATTTTAGCTCTCTTCCTGATTTTAAAAAGTAAAGATTCTTATCAATCTTGAAGAGTTTTAGATAAGACATACTTCTTTAGTCGAAACCAAGAGGATATATACATATACATAAGACCAAATGAATTGTTTGCACACATAGAACTCAAACTCTCAAAAAGAACTTGAAATGAGATGAAATGGGAGTAGTAGTACTTACCCTTTAGGAAAGTTTTGTTTACCAACGAAAGAGAGAAAGGAATCTGTTCGTCCTCGTGGTAGGACGGTTGTTGCGGCAGCCGGACACTGTCTGTTTTCTTGTCGGAGTTCCAACCGAATAGACCGTTGTAAGGACTTACTCTCTTCGAGGTCTTCAAGGTTACTGTATGATGAATTGTGTTTGAGATGGCACACGAAGCCATTCTCTTGCAAATAACGACCACACAACAAAACACACAAGATGAAAACTAGACAAAGCATTAATAATAATTGAGGTTTCTAAGAACATGTGGTTGCCATTGTTTTTGCTTACAAGTGTCCAAATCCGATCTAACCGAACAAAACCAAACCTAAAATTAATTAATTTGGCTAAATAACCGAATTCGTAAAATCTCTCTAACCAAACTAACTGGTTTTATTTTTTCTGTAAATCAACAAAATACGAAAAACGAACGAAGTTTTTTATCACGATCGTAATTTATTTTACATCATGCATGATATTTTCTCGGGGAAAAAACAAATTTGCAGAGTATAAAAAATCTCTCAAGAAGAAGCTAAACATTTATTTTTGTACTTACAAAGTAAAAACTGAAGTTGTGATGTCTCTTTGAAACCAGAAGAGAAGCTATTTCGAGCTTTTAAGAGGTTGCTCCAAAGATACGGATTCGTTGCTGAACCAAACTTCGGCAACAAGGACAAGTGACTTTCCTTCCGCCGTTGTTGTTGGTTGCAAAGAAGCTATCACTGCAACTACCACACACAACTTGATGTGCACAAGGGAGGAACACCACAGAGACTTCATCTTTCATACAGATGATGCATTCTCGATCATAGTTTGCTTCATTCTCATAAGACCCTTCAAGTTTATCGAGTTCTTCAAGCAGCTTAGCGATGTTTTCTCCTTGGGATTTTTCGGATTTCCAAGCGTTGTTCGATATGTGGCTTGAGTCTGTATCTGAAGAGGCTTTGAGTCGAGAGAGTTCTTGCTCTAGTCTTTGGTGATCATCTTTGCGTCTTTGGAAGTCTAGTTCGATTTTTAACCGTAAAGTCTCGAGCTTTCTCTTGTTGTGACCCTCAGCTGCTTCTTTTGAGCGTTGTTCTTCCTCCATTTGGGCTTGAGCTTCCTCCTTTGCTTTCTGCTCTTGCCTCCATTTCGCCTGTTAATAACATAAGAACAAAAATATATCAAGCATTTGATAGACTAACCTTTCCATGTTTAATTGAGGCAAGTTGATTAATCTTTCATGTATCAGCCATCTACCACAGTCCAAGTAAGCAACCGAGCAAATCAAAAGCAAGTTTTAAAACAAAATGTGTAGCAACATTAGGTAATATCCCCAAAAATAGGTAAAGGCTTAGGAACAGACAGAAAACATGAACTATCATTTAGAGAAGAAGGATCTCCCGTGAAACTTATCAGTAGGCATATCAAATCATCTGGCTGAGTTCTACAACCCAAAACTGATTTTCTCATATGATACTCCTATCAAATCCAGGTTCCATACACCCTTGCAGACTATACCTCTTAAAAGATCTTGAAGTTTATGGCATACTACCATCTAAGACAGGACCAGCTTGGCAACTAGATGGATGCCTCAAATGAGACATGTGTTAACATTTTTGGCTCCCAAGTAAGATGTACTCCCTACAATTTCTAGAGTCAAAGTTGCGAAGATCTAAAGAACTTTCAGGGTCTAAATAAAGATAATACATGAACTAACATACCTCAATTTCCTTTTCATCCTGTGTAGTCTGAGCTAAAGTCCTATAAAGGGCCTTAATTTTTTCTTTCTCGGCAGTAATCTCATCCTGCAACTTTAATTTCTGCTTGTCCCATGCCCCAAGCTTCTTCAAGCATTTTTTCTCTTTCTTTGATTCTTCCATGCATGCTTTAAGCGATTCTGAAGCACTTAACTTGGAACCCTCCCTCTCTGCTCGGAGTTCTGCATTTTGATTCTCAAGCTTTCTTACTATAACATTTGCTCTGTCCATTTGACCACTAGCTTTTCTAAGTTCATCTTCCTTGTCGGTTAATCTTTTCATGGTTGATTCTTCAACAGCTTTTTTCCCCTTTTTAAGCAGTTGGATTGCTTCTCTTTCACTATTCAATGACTTAAGCTCAGCCAATTCTTCGCTGACCTTTTGAGCAGCTTGCATTGCCTTCTTCTGAGCCCAGTCTTTCCTCTCCTTTAACTTTTTCTCGAGATCCTTGACTTGATGAAGCAGATTGACTATCACACAATCCTTATCATCCTTGCCCACCGATTCCAGATTATCATCAAGGTTCAGATCACGGAATTTCTCCAACACCGAACTAACACTTTCTTCACTCCCTGTCTTGCGTGGCTGCTGCTCACAAGTTTCCACACGTACAGGATCGTTACAAGATATGCTATCACCACTAGTTTCAGACTGTATCTGCTTCTGCTTCATACTAGCACGAAAACCAGCAGCAAAAGCTGCAACATTCCGCTTCAACAAGGACTTCATGGACGGCGAAAGATTAAACCTTTTTGGACAATCAATCTCTCTCTGCAGTTTTAACTCAGCACCATTTGTAGAAAAACCTTTACCAGAAAACTCAGGCCCTCCACCATTCCCAAAATCCCAACCTCCATGGAATCGACACAATGCTGGTGCCATAAAACCAGCAAGATCTAAAGTACTACCAACATCCTCTTTATTACTATCTTCCTTAATACAACAACTAGCCCTATTCCCTGGAATTGGGATATCCATAGTACTCGCCCTACCAACATGGAGCTCACTCATTAACAAACACCACATTGCATCACCTTTACTCAAATTAGGCTTAACTTGTTGCAACAAGTAAATCATACCAGCAAGAGAATACTCCTCCAAATCTCTCAAATCCGTAAAACCCGTCTCCGACCGATCCTCACCTTTACCATCACTTCCACCTCCACCTCCACCACTACTACTATTCAGATAAGACAATGAGTTATTCACTATATTTGTCAAAACATCCAATTCACCATAACAGTGACCATTACTCAAAACCGCTTTAATGGCAACACCTTCCTCATAACCCAAGTCAAGAAGCTTGGAAACAGCTTGGCTATACAAAAACTCCAAATGTTTCAGCAATATCTCTTCCAAATGCTCTTCAGTACAATAACCCCAAATATTCTCCTCGCTAGGGCTCGAATTGACAGAGCCAGAATCACTAAGACCTGGATGATAAACAAGGTTTTTGAGACTCGACTCAACGATTGATTTCGACAGAGCAATCCTCTCGATCAAACGCAAAGGCGGGTCGGATCTAAAGGCAACGGGTCGGATCCTACGGCTCGGTTTCACATGCTTCTCCCTCACAGTACAACCCATTTCTGAATTTACACCAATACCTGTCAAAACAGAAAACGATAAGAAAATGAAATAAAAATGAAAACTTTACCCAGCCGGGAAATCGAAAATACATAAAATTAAGAGATTGAGAAATAATGATTCCGATGATGGAGATAGAGGAATACGAAGAAGAAGAAGAAAAACTCACTGATCGGTGATGGCTGAAATGTTTTCTCGGCTGAGAAGATGAGTTTCGGCGAAAAAGGTTATGCGAGAGCCGAGAGAGATAAACTTTGGTTTCGGTTTCTTCCATTTCTGGCGGCGCCAGAGAATATATTTATGGGCTTTTGGCCCGTTAACGTTATTCAGACTGATACTGACTTATTTTGGCCCAGATATGCGAGGCTAAAACGACAGCGTTTTCTTCTGATATCCGGTTTATTTGTTTGATTTCGGTTGATTTGTTATCGGTTCTGTAGAAAATGAAAACAAATTTTATTTTTTTCCAATTTTGGCGTGGTGTAGTTTGATTTCGGTTCGGTTTTTGTTTGAAAATAAAGTTTATAATTTGTATAGAGGTTAGCTAGTATATGTTATATTAACATCTCTTGTATTAAAAATGTTAAAATGTACATTATGATATACAGTTCGCTTTCAAATTCGGTTTTTTAGAATTTTTTATTATAAATAAATTTAGATAATAAAACTAATTGGTTAAGCAAATCTTTTTTCAATTTGGATTCAAACATTTGTTTTGGTTCGGTTTAGTCTTACCATCCTTTGATGCTTTTATCTAGCTAGTTTATGGAATCGAATAAAATCTTTGTTTTGACAAGACATGGGATCGTATATAATTTCATGCAGCTCACTATACATGTTGAGATTTCTTGATTTTGTTCGTTTCGGTATTTTTATTTTTTTTTATAATATAGAGTTGCACAAACCATCATATGAAGAAATATAATAGTACTATTATTCTCTATGCATGCTCTTGTGTTACATTTATAGAATTTACCACATTGTCATATTGAAAAAGAAAGAAAAAAAACGAAAGAAAACAAAAAAGGGGGTTTTGTATGCATCTTCATAAGCTGAGCCATCACAGTTTTGAAGTAAGACGTGGACAACTCCATAGCCGCACTTTAATGGCTATCCAAGAGTCTCTAGAGACGTCAATGTCCAAAAAAATTGTTCTCATCTAACTCTTTCCTTTGTCCTTTCTTTCCTCCCCATTCCTCACAAATACCACACCACATACATACATTGATGATACATACATGGTCATGAGAGATTTTGATAAATTCTTACTTAGTGTATGCTTGCTTATGGAAATGGCATCTTCTGTTCAAGTGTCTTCTTTTACAATTTCTTTGGACATGATGTTTGGATTTTCCACTGTGACCTCAAAATCTCTTTGTTCCCACCCTTAAACAAATCGACCATTTTTGTCACATCTACATTACCCATATTGCCTCCTTTTGAATCCGAGTGTTTGTATATATATATATATATATATATATATATATATAAAGCTATTGAATGGCTTAGTGTTTCTTTTTTTCTTATTCACAACATTCTATTAGAGTTCCAAAGTCTAACATCATATGATATTAAGATCTTTGGACAATATATATATATATATATATATAGAATGTGACAATTTTTCTTCTTTAAGCTAGCTTTTGGGATTAGTTATGCCACATTACTAATACATCCTTCAACATTGTTTTCTTCTAAATCCGTTAGCTAATTACTTTTAAAATTTAAGTTCTATATACCCTTCCCACCACCAGGATTGATTGACGATGCATGATAATTAGTTTCATTATTTAGACAAACAAACTCTTCTTTGAACCAACCAAAACCGATTAAACCAACCTTTGTGTGTGCATATATGTTTTTGAAGTTTTCGTTTTGAGTACATGAATATTAGAAGCATATTAGAGTTCCTGATACTATTGAGTCGTCTATGATCTATGTTGTTGGCTAGAGAAGTTTCTACTATGAATCTTAACCTATCAATTTGATCACCAAACTGATTGTGGACCATTCTTGTTTCTAGGTTACGAACACTTGTCTGAATTTTGAGTTAGATTCTATTTTTCTATAGCACCTTCGTCACGATATTTTCATTTATGTATATTTCGATTTTTTTTTTCTTTGGGTTTGTTTGTCTAATCTACGTAACAACAATATTACAATATTATATACAAACCCATATATATATATATAAGAAAACAAAAGGAGATTTTACGATGGAGATCGTGACTCACACCATGTCACATGTGAAGTGTGTGTACTTGGCATAACAAGATAATAAAAGAAGAATATTCAAAAAAAGGTTTTTTAGAAATAGAAGTATAAACATTATATGAGAAATTGTCCCCATCAAATAAGTAGTAAACATTGGCAAACCAAATAACTTTGATATGATATCCCAACCAAATAATCACACTCATTGTTACATTTTCATATAATAGTTCACTTTTATGATTTAGCCCTATGGAGATATAAGAATTGAATGAACTGCCACACAATAAATTGTAAGTTTGGTAAAACAAAAGAGTGAGAGAAACCAAGTTTCCACTGATTGGGTAACTGAAATTTCCTGTGTGCATGGCCCATAGTAAGTTTTATTTTATTTGTTGCCTAGCCTGGCCCTTGGTAATTTTGATTAATGTCACATATATATTTTTTGAGGTTTAAACTTACCATACCTATTTTTATGGGAAATTGTTGAAAAATCTATTGAATTTGATAGTAAAAATAAATATTGAATTCGATTGGAGTTTACAATATATATATGTTGCCAACGGAAATGTGTATCTTTTCCACTTTTTTCGGAGAGGTGGAAGTTTAATTTTCGTGCTAATTTTTTTGGTCATCGATCGATCGGAATTTATAATATTGTATTAATCGTCAACGTGACATGTCCATATACATTATAATATGTTGCCAACGGACAAGTTTTCCAATTTTTTTGGAGCGGTGAAATTTGTAACTTTTGTACTCAAGTTCTTGTTAACAATCGATCATAATTTTTTTTCTTTCTTTTTATTTCTAAAAATATGTTTTCATTTATATATATACACTCACTAAATTTAAAAATTGATAAAGGCAAGTTGCAAAGAGAAGGTGTGTGTTTGCCCCACTCCACTCCTCACCATCACAACACATAAATAATAAAAAATAATAATAATAATACACAAATCTTCTTCTTAAAAAGTTTCCGCAATTCACATTCTTCTTTTTTTTCTCGTAACTCCCCAAAATTCATCATCATTACACACAAAAACACAAACGTTATGTAACTGCAAAACGAGATTCCACACTCTCCTCTCCTCTAGTCAAAGAGCTTCATGCCGATGGTGTGACCAACCCCAAAACAAAAATTTTTTAAAAAGTTAGTCCTTCACATGTTTCTTAAGTTTCAAGCATTGATTTGTTTTTATTTTTTCCCTTTTATAAATAGTTTACCACTTATCTTCAATCTAATATCTATCAAAAGATTTATTTCCCTTTTGAAAAAAGGATTTGGTTTCCTTTCTTGTTAGCTTTTATTTCCCTATCTTTGGTTCATCATTTTGGTTTCTGTGTGTTCTTTGTATTTAGATGGTCAAAGTGAGGAATTGGGACAAGAAGTGAAGAACACAAGATCATGTTTCTTCTTCTTCTTCTTCTAAGTCACTAAAGAGATAGAGAGAGAGAGAAGAGATTTATCCAAAAAAAACTTTTTTGTAATCATCATTTCTTGAGAGTTTAATAATGCCAGTCCCCCTTGCACCATATCCAACTCCTCCGGCTCCGGTGATGGCGCCGCCGTATGCTCCTCCGCCGACTCATGGTAAAAAACAAAATCCTCTGTTTTCAGTTTCTTTAACAAATGTTTTTTTTACATAGAAGAAGATTATTTTTTTTTAATTAGAGTTTTTTTTTGTTTCATTGATTCTTTGAAAGATCAATTTTTATTTGTTACCACATGTGTTGGTTCATAATTATATTTGGTCAAAAAGTACATAAAACACTTTGAGATTTGTAGGAGGGAGTACAAGTGGACAGAGCCAGTTAGTGTGTTCAGGTTGCAGAAACCTTCTGATGTACCCGGCCGGAGCAACCTCTGTCTGTTGCGCTGTCTGTAACGCCGTCACGGCCGTTCCTCCGCCGGGTAATAATTTTATCAAATTATAAAACAAAAGAGTTTTGGTTAAAGAGTGTTTTTGTAATAATCGATTGGGGGCAATGTAGGAACGGAGATGGCACAGTTGGTATGTGGAGGATGTCACACTCTTCTTATGTACATTCGTGGAGCTACAAGTGTTCAGTGTTCTTGTTGTCACACTGTTAATCTCGCCCTCGAAGGTTTGCATTAGATATATAAATTATTTACATGCATATTGATCTTTGCTGTTTTAACAAAAAAAATCGTTTTAAAACTAGTTTTACGATTGATTTCGCTATTTATTAAATTATATTATATGTCGGTTTTAGCAACAACATGTATTATATGCGGATTTAAACTCATATTATTTAATATTATATTATATATTCGGGCTAGTTTATTATTTGTTGTTATTCAAAACTTTAAACTTTTAGTTTTGGGTTTTTTGGTTTTTTACGATAAAACAAGTTTTGTTTACATGTGGGTCAAGTTTAGTTTTAGGTTTTGAGATATGAATAAGAGAAATAAAAACTATATAGTATGAGAGAAAATGGTCTAACTCTCTTATTATGTTCTTGCATGTGTGTATTCAGCCAATCAAGTGGCACATGTGAACTGTGGAAACTGCAGAATGCTACTGATGTATCAATACGGAGCAAGATCTGTGAAATGTGCCGTTTGTAACTTTGTTACATCCGTTGTTGGGGTTAGTCCTCGGTATCACCCAAAACAAAACACCAAATTATCTCTTCTTCTTTTCTTACATGAGAATGCTTCTTTACATAATAATGTTTTTGATAATGTTTTGTAGGGTTCTTCGAGCACGACTCATGATGTGAAGTTTAACAACTAAAAACTTGGACCAAACCTATCAACAATATATATATTGAGTTATGAGCAATATATAGAGGAAGAATCAAATCTTTTGTTATGTCTCTCTTCGATCAAGAATCCGGCGGTGTGATGTTTTCAAGAAGTAAATTGAAAAAAAAAAATATGTAATCTGTCGAAACTTATGTGACTTTGGCCTCTTTGTTCGTTTGTATAGGGCTATCTCTATCTATCTGTCTATCTATATTTCTTAAGTTTCTTTGTTTTTTCTTCTTTGTCTTTTGTTCCTCTTAAGTAAAAATGTATTCACCAGTTTGTAAGAGTAAATTCATAAATCAAAAAGCTAAAATTATATGGTGAAGAAAAGATATTGTTTTTAGTGCTAATTAATATGCGCATATGAGTTTTATTTTCTCTTTTCAAGCACAATTGTCGGTTACAGTTAAATTGTGTTGCATCTAAAAAAAATATTACCTTCTAATTGAACTATACCACTAATGTAAGTATTTTTGTAAATTAACATTGAAATTTTTAGCAAAATATTTACTAAAAAAATTTAGAAATTCAATTTGAAAAAAAATCTAAGAAATTTTAAAAGCGAATATTAAGCTTTGAATGGATGTTGCGGATAAAATGGACTAACCTATCAATAGTTTAATTCACTCTATTTATAGACGGATACCAATATACCACATATCAAATTTATTTGTACGTAAAAACGGTTTATAGTTGGTTTACGACGATTTTTTTTTTCCGATATTTATCATTACGAACTATGATTTATGAACGACGATTAGAAAGTGTTCCAATCATAAAACAGTTTTTTTTTCCGTCCTAATCACCATAACTGTTCGAACTTAGTATACGTCTAAATAAAAAAATACAACACGTAAGTAAGATTAACTTTGATGTATATGATCAATTCAAACACATCCTCTTAACTAAAACAAATGATTCGATTCTTTTTGTTGCATATTATCGAATCTAACAAAGAAGATGTTACGGTTCGTACCTAAAATAACAAAAAGGTAGGACAAAACAGTAGTAGTAGGACGCAGATGTAGCATAGATAAAACAGAGTCCAAAAAGGCTTTGTCCCTCGGTATTGAAATAATAACAAATTCCATGCAAATATGTCTATCTATGGATATAATTGGGGTGGAGGACTACACTCACGGGTTCACTTACGATTTGATCTTTGGTTGGTTTATGTGTCTTTCGAATGTCTTTTCGTTTCTTTGGATCACGGCAAGACTTATGAAATAGAGATATATCTTACTTAGAGAATTGAAATCTTTGTTTTTATACATTCATGGATAAGATCAAAGTTTCGTGTTCTTGTCTGATGATGTTCTCTGCTGTGAAGAAGAAAATATATGATTTTATAGATATATCTGTTAATGCTATTTTTGACTAGTCAATAAAATCTGTATTAACCAAAAATAGATTGCTATTAACAGTGTTTAGAGATAAGTGTAATATAGAAAAAAAATTTCAAGAATTTCGGCAGCCAAATCTATCTCAATGGATACATGTTTTGACATTTCATGTCAGTGTCACGTCACTTACCAAAAATCTCTCATCCATATCAAATACTGGAAGGTAATGATATCATACCTTTTGCTCCAACAGTAGTCAATGCATAAAAATGTCAATACAGTGACAAGTATTAACTAACTTATAAACATACTTCCTTTGAATGGTAAGTTGGTAACCACTTTACAAAACGATATAAAACAATAAATTATTTTAAATGTGTTATTAAAATTTTATTATTCTCAGCTTTTTTAACAAATTTTATGTACCGCTTTTTTTAAGAGCTAACACTATATTTTGTAATATCTTATTTTTTCAGCTTACTAATTTTTCTATATAGTTTTGTGTACGATACCAATCAAATTTAGTATTAAACATTTTTATTGCAAAATAAAAACCCCATATTAATAAAAGATATGATAAATCTATATAAAAAAAAAAAAGATATGATAAAAAAACAATAATTTCAAGAGATAAATGTCCATTCTATATTTTCCACACAGCCTAAAAAATTAAAGATATAAATGTTCTACTATTTTAGTAAAAGGAAAATCTTATGTAATTTTTATGTTTTTCTGTAATATTCTTTTCATTTTTACTAGGAACAAATTCTATATGTTTACATAAAAAAATTTAAACACGATATCATCATCTTCAAATAAATAATCTAACATGACATTTGTTGTGATTTGTGAAACTAAATTAACGATTAGTATATTTTTATATATAAATCAAATAGTATTAGATGAAAATTGCATACTCTAAACACAATATTAGAAAACAAGAAAAATCGATAACTAGTTCAGATACCAAAAAAAAGTGAGAATATGCCACAGCTCACACACACAAAAGGAGAGTAAGAAGAGCAAATGAACTTTTACAACATACACAGAACAAACACAAACACAAAACAATCCAAGAAAAAAATGTATCATACTCAAACAAAAGTACATCAACACATAAGACTAGTAGTCCATTCAAATGCTGACACCTTAGTAGCAACTGCCAAACTAATAAATCAGACCCAAAATTATCGGGTTTTTTTTTTTTCATGCACACACAAGTTGAGACAGAAACATATCATCACAGAGATGTCAGAAAAGGGTTGGTGAGTGTTTTTGTTTATTTTTCAATCGGTTTTCAAGTCAATGTCGTTATGTCAAAAGAGACCAATTCTAAGAAAATATCAAAGAGGGTATATTCCTATGCAAATGTTCTAGACCTTCTAGTGAAAAATTATAATAAAGTTCGGTTAGATAACAAAGGAACAAAAGAATCATATACCAAAAAAGCATTTTTCCATATATATGCCCACATTGTTATCATCATCTCTTCACGGTCACAAGAGCATTGCCTTTCCTTCTCACATGGACCACAATTATATGTAATTATGTATATATCCCACATACAAACTTTGAATTATTGACCTTACTTAGGACCAAAGGTTACCAGTTAACTAGATGCTATTGATATGCAAACAAAACTATGCTTGACTTTGGAGTTAATGGTTTAAAAGGTTCATAAGTTTTTCTTTTTTCACACAATGTTGAATTTTGGGAAAGTTTTATTGGAATATCAGTGAGTTCATTAAGAGACTTACGATGATGCACAACGAGACTCAGGACAAGGGAAGTAACACTCACTAGTCACTTCTAATACAGAAAATTTGCGACTTTACATGCTTCTTCTTTGTTTTCTATTCGTCTCCCATGGCGAGTTCTAGGGCGTAATCGTCTCTTTCCTGCAACGTAACATTGGTTACTCTGTTAAAAGACCAATGCTAGTAAAGACTAAAAGAATTTTAAATCAATATGAATCCTGATAATAATAATGATAAGTTTGGTATTCTTGACAACAACAAATCCATTATTAGTCCTAGTGAACGGCCTCCTATTAAATTAAACCAAGCTATAAGTTTCTTAACAGGTTTAAGTCTATCTATCGATTTATCAAGGTACACTTCAACATTTAGTGGTTTGATTGATTTAGAAGACTTGTAACAAGAAAATTGAACCAAGTTTATTTTTTTTGTTCTGAAAACTTACAATTGGTCCACGAGCGAAGTATCTTCCAAATTGTAGCCAGTAGACCTGTGTATGCCATAATATTTAGAACTGTGTAACTGTAATGAAATGAGAAAATACAATAATTGTATTCTTATAATAAGCTACCTCGTCCTCGTCTTGTGTTTCTACTTCAAGGTCAGATGTAGGGAAACCCACACAAAGAAGTGCATATCCCTGCATGTATAAGCCACATAACTTAATCCAATATAAACTTGAAATCAAGATCTAAGTACCAAAATCACTATGCTTTCTAAAGGATTAGCACACGTATTATTCTCTTAATTCTTAAACCTGTACTTCAATATAATTATTTGTTAGGAAGAAGAAGAAGTTGTTCCCTATAAAATACAAAACACATTCACCTAAACGCTAATAGTAAGATAACTCGACGAAAATGTATAATGTAATTCAAAGTATTCACGTAGGGGACTGCAACCTAACAATTGAGTAAGAGTTGCATTGTTTTCGATGACTCAATAAGAGTTGGTCCTGTTTCTCAAAGACATATACTCTCACCATCACAATTTTCTATGTAGTTCCAGTCTACTTGTGTCTCTAGCCAGCATAAGGAAAAGGGGTATTACCTGGGACTTCAGTTCTGCTGATATTCCCAGTGCTTGTGGCTGCCTCAGCTCTCCAGATTTTACACGTACGGCACAACTAGTACAGCAACCTGCTCACGTCAGATTGTAAGATCTCAAACTCTAGACGAGACACATAACTAAGTTGAGCACTTAGCCAAAGCATAATTCAACATGAAAATCTCACAGGAACATTTTTCATGCATATAGCTCTAACACAACTCCTTAACTGATTAACTTATCCTGATCATCTACATTACCTTTATATTTCAAACACAGAATAAATGTCGACGAGAAAGAAACATATACACAGTGTAGAAGGGCGTATCAACAAACTGAAACAGATCAATAGAACAGTACCATGTCTGCAAGCAAACGGAAGAGTAATGTTCTGAGATTCAGCTGAATGCAATATGTACTGGTCCTGCATTTCAAAATAGATCTCCATGTATCAACAAAAGAAAAAACTTGGGATCATGTCAACTTACACTATGCAATGTCCAGATGTAAGAGCTAATTCTTAACACCAAGGAAGCCACATTGATATAGATTCTCATTCTACATATCTCCGCTTACTCATTTCAACATCGAAATAGTAGAAAGCCATAAACTAAACCTTAGTAAAATCTATTTTATATCCACAGCATAACAATACATGAATCCCTACGCTCCAGAACATACACTGCATTATACAGGAATTGTTCTACAATACGGCGCAAATCTAAATCATACATTCGAAATATAACCTAATCCAAGCTATGAACATTCTCTAATCACAGATTCTATTCTGAATTTCTGATACAGCAAAAGAGCTAGGGATATGAATCGGATTGAGTCGCGAATCAGCCATAAGCAGCAAACAACATCAATACGCGGATCAAAATCTAACCTCTGGAACCTCGAACTCGTGAACCACTCCTCGTAGCCGATCGTGAACAGTGACCTTATGCGAAGGAACAGATAACGATCCTCTATCTGATGGAGTGGAAACTTCTACAGGGATCCGGAATTCACACGTCGTGGCCTTAACTCCTCGCCGGAGATTCGGAGAGTTTCGCCGATTAATCGGAAAACTCTTCCGTTGAAGCGAAGTACAAAATGTACAGGGCAAAACCAGAGCCATGGTTCTTTTGATTTTCGCGGCTTTACTAGTCGAAAAGGTTGAAGAAGATAAGAGAGTGTTCTCTATCAATCCCGTGAAAGACCAACCATTCGCTGCTAAAATCATTAACCGGAATTCAGAATTTCCGGTTTACAAATACTTCAATAATTATCGAAGCCTAAACCAATCAGGTAGACGCGGTGCGTGTGATAAAGCATTTTATACATACGTGGCACCTAAATAGAAGCCCGAGAATCAAACCAAGACAAGTGGCGATAGTAACAACACGTGGCATTAATACAACCCATTTGAACCGACCAAGTCACCAAGCTATTGATACGTCTATCTTCATATTTAACCAAGAATCATTCGATTGTAAATTTGCAATTAGAGAAGACAAAGAAAGAACAACAACAAAAAATATGAAATCAGTGAAACAGAAGATAAGCGATATGGCTAGTACAGCCAAGGAGAAGATGGTGATATGTCAAGCAAAAGCTGATGAGAAGGTTCTTATCAATGTATTGTGTACACCATGCAAAACATTACTATATATAATTTTGAGTAATCTAACTTCTTAATGATTGATATAGGCAGAGCAGGCGATGGCGAGGACGAAAGAGGAGAAAGAGATTGCGCACCAACGGAGAAAAGTGAAGGAAGCAGAGGCTAATATGGATATGCATATGGCTAAAGCTGCTCATGCTGAAGACAAGCTTATGGCTAAGCAATCTCATTACCATGTTACTCATGGTCCACACATGGCTCAACATGCGCTGTACCGGCTCCTGCGCCAGTAATGGGACATGGTGGTTACGGACATAATCCTGCCGGAGTTACCTCCGTGCCTCCACCGGTGTATCCTCCTACGGGACATCATCAGCCGCCTTATCCTCCAACGGGGCATCGTCATAATTACGGAAACGACTTGCTCTAGTTCGTTTTTTTCAATTTATATTGTAATAGTGGTATCTTCTATAGATTGTTAAGTATGTTGTATGAAAGTCTGAACAAAATAAAAAGATTAGGCGTTGTACTGTAATGGTGTTTCTATAATATTGGTTAATTATTTATACTTTGGTTATTCCATGCACTATCTTGTATTTCAAGAATGGTTCACGACCCGTATCTCGATTTGGTGCTCTAACTTCTAAGCGGAAAGTTATATAATTATAAGCACAATATATATATATATATAATTCTGAAAAGGCCATGCATGGTACAATCATCTTTTTTGGTATTCTCTAATCTGGTTGATTGATATATATATATATATATATATATATATTTTCTTTCTTTCAATACTTTTACTTGTTTTCCTTTACTTGTTACTTGTAACTTTGTTTAGAAGTGAATCCATGCACATTGCATCAGCGGGGGGAAACATACGACTCTTGAATAGTTTTTGATTAGTGTAAGTTTATACGTGATTAATATGGGATATTAAGGACATTTGTTTTTGTTAAGGGGAGCTATAGGGGAGACAAAAGCCTCCCTCAATTTATTTTAAAAAAAAAAACAACACAAAAGGAACACTACGAAGGTACGTCGTAGCCCCTCTCGCATCCTCCAATAACAATACAAGAATACTACCCGGACATAAGTTCAATAAATGTAAGCCAATGATGGTCTCATTCTCCGATAACAATACAAGAATACTATGCGGACATAAGTCCAACAAATGAATGCGATGAGTATAACAAATGTAAGACCAACAAATGAATGTGATGAGTATAACATATGTAAGACTACGGGAGGGAAAATATATAGTTAGCTAATTCATATGCGAGACAATTAATTTCCTATAATATTAAGGATATGAATCCGTTGTTATTCATTTCATTTTATACGATAATATAAAAGCTTCAATATCCCCTTCAAGACAAGATTGTAGACTCTTTTTTTATAGATATCTTTATTTATTTATGAATCTAAAAAAAATATAAATTTCAAAGGGTTTATTCAGTAACTTTATAGATTTAAAATTCGAAACAAAACACATATGTTATGCAATCAGTAATTGTAAAAATAGTGTGTTGTACAGAAAAGACATGTTTTATATAGAAAAAATGAAATCTAATAATATGCTGTTTTGGAAGAAATCACATGTAATCTTTTTGTTACAAAGTTTGGCCCATAGGCCCATTAATTAAAGAACAATCTGATTTAACAATTCGGTGGTTCTTCGCTTAAACCCTAGTCTAGTCATTTCTCTGAGACTCTGACCTACACTTAGAGCTTCACTTCAATGGCGAAAACCCTAGCTCGCTCCACCGCGTCACGCATCACAAAACGCTTCTTCTCCACCTCCGGAGCCACCGCCCCTTCTCCTTCTTACCTCCTTTCCCGTCGTTCAACCGCAGCGATCTCCCATGCCGTCGGATTCGTCTCCTCCTTGAACCGTTTCACAACTGTTCGAACTCGCATGGACCGGTCCGGTGGATCGTATTCACCGCTTAAATCCGGTTCGAATTTCAGCGATCGGCCACCCACTGAGATGGCGCCGTTGTTTCCCGGCTGCGATTATGAGCATTGGCTGATTGTAATGGACAAACCTGGAGGCGAAAACGCGACGAAGCAGCAAATGATTGATTGTTATGTTCAAACCCTAGCTAAAATTCTCGGAAGGTTAGGGCTTTTTTCAATTTTCATGATTTTAGTATATGCTGATGAAGAAGAAGAAGCATTTGTAGTTAACGTAATGATTCATCTCTTGTTTTATTAGTGAGGAAGAAGCTAAGAAGAAGATATATAATGTATCTTGTGAAAGGTATTTTGGATTTGGCTGTGAGATCGATGAGGAGACATCAAATAAACTCGAAGGTAATGTTTCTGGAACACGTTTTGATCTGTGTTTAGAACAGGAGCGATGTTTATGAATGGTTCTTGATTCTTGTGTGTGTGTTTCTTCAGGACTACCTGGTGTTCTCTTCATTCTACCAGATTCTTATGTTGATCAAGAACACCGAGATTACGGAGGTGTTTTTATGTTAAAACAAATAGGTGTTAGGTGTTCTGTCCTGTGTCCTAATCTACCAAGACTAAGCTTAGAACTAGGATTTTCAAAATTCTATTCTTAGTTTAAGTACCAAAATCTGATTCTGTGTTAGTTTTAACACTTTGAAGTATGATTCAATTCCAGCCGTCAACTAAATATCAGAATCTTGTTTTGTGACACCTTTTTGTGTAACATGAGCTGTTTAACTAGACATCACATTCTTGTTTTGTTCCACCTTTGTGTGTTCACTGTACAGGGAAGTCGAAACATTTTGATTCCAACCTTAAAATGTCATCTTTGACAATGAGCTTCAGTGTCTGTTTGTTTGATAGAGTAGCTGTTTGTTTGATAGATGAAGCTGTTTGTGAAGCTTGAGGTTTAATTTTTTTAAACTAGAGTCTATGTTTGATGGTATTTCTATGTTTTTTAACAGAGATGAAACAGCTTTAAAGGTTTAACTTAAGAAAAGCTCACTTTGTAATCAAACTCGTCTTGTACGTATTGCAGCTGAGCTTTTTGTCAATGGAGAAATAGTCCAACGTCCTCCAGAGAGACAGAGAAAGATCACGGAGCTAACGACACAGAGAAGCTCCGATAAACCAAAGTACCACGACAGGACCAGATACGCCCGAAGGAGAGAGAACATGCGTTGAAGTTGTATCAAAGATCTGATATCAGTGTCCAATGTTGGTGTCTGCAAACAGAGCTTGTTTCCTATTTCTAGCTTTCCTCATGTAATGGCTTTGAGTTTTGACCTGGATTGGAACTGTTACTGGCATATACATATTTATTTTGCCTTTTGAAAAGATGTCTCTGTTTCGAATTATGAAAATAATCAGTTAAATAGAATTACCCATCCAAGGTGAACAATTTTACAATTAATTTTCTAAACCAGACTGAGAAGTTTAAACCGTCGTTAACCGGTTTCGTTATCTAGCCTATAAGTTATAAAACACTCATCCCACTCAAGAAACTGCTTTAGGGTTAGCCGTACGCCGTTTACAGAGTTGCTCACGAAACAGAGATACGGATTCATATCCATCCATGGCGATTTACGAATTAGTGGAGGAAGAAATCGGAAATGGTAAAATATTGTAATTGTTCTTCGTGCTTGTAATGAATTACCTTAGAGATTTTGATAATCGGGTTTAACTTTATTGAGTTTAGCGATGTTCAGGCTTCATTTTGTTGAGATTCTTATAATAACCTCATGAATGTGTTTTGCAGCTCTTTATAGAGAGTAGAGAATGAGAATAGAGACTCTTTATGTTGGCTGGTTCCTCTTAATACTAGATCATAGTCAATGTGATGAATGGTAAGCTAGAGAAAACATTAGTGAAGTGGATTCTTGGCTTTAGTATACCTTATGGTGGGTACACTGTCGTCTTGGGTCAGGGATTTGAGAAATTGAGCTCTTTCCTTAAGTGAAGGGTAACAAACTAAATAAATCCCACGCATCTTCCACCTTACCAGCCTTGAACATTGCAAGGCTAGTAAAATGGAAGATGCTTGGGATTTATTTTGTAGTCTCTCCTTCTAAATAGTGTTGGCTAATGTTACTGCTTACAACATACACCAGGTTTTAGTAGGAATAGATTCTTTAAAAGCATGAAATATTTTGAGGGCTTATCCTATCCTAGCATATATGCAAGCTCAATGATTCGCTATCCGTTTCTATGTCATAAACTTTACTCCCACTTCATGTGGAACAACGTTGTTGAAGACCAGGTATCAACCAAAGTCTGGGGTATCTGAGTTTATCTTGAAACTTCTCCAAATACATAGATGGTTGTAGATAGTCAAAACTTTGTGTTAGACCTTATCTTGTTGTTGTTGAGTTTGAAATTTCATGTATTCTCTTATGTATATTGATGATTATTGTTGGAAAAGTAGAGAGAATTTGTGAAAAGTTAAACAAACCAAAGCTTATGTACATCTCTCTAAACCTTTTCTAACAAGCTTTTTTCTTACTTTACAGTAACTCCTCTGTGGATTAAGCCTAGAGAATATCACTTAGTACCCATGTTCTATACCTGCTATATTGCTCTTGCTCTCTCTAACTACTAAAGATTTTTGGAAAATGTTGAAACTTTGTTGACTTGGTATAATTCTCTAGTTCTTGTAAACAAAGTTGGTTTCGAAAATGAAGTGACTTATGATGATAACTCTCAATTGCTGATAGGGATTTTATTACGCTTCTGTTTAATTAATGACTCAACTACTTTTTGTCAGCCCTTTTTCCAAAACTTTTTAACAAAAATTTGGTCATAGTTATGTTTTTCTCTGAATCTCGAGGTGGATAGATTTTGAGATGAAACAGGGTATTGGTCCATACCTTAATGGAAGCAGCAGACATGCATGCAATCACAAACTTCCATTTCTTAAGTTTCTTCTTCTCAACTCTTTACCATACCATGCATGTGTGTTATAATACCTGTATAAAAAACATCTGCATCTCTACAAGAACAGAGAAGAACCCTCCACATCTTTTGGCCAGTGTAAGAGAATGGAACACATCTACTACCATTTCCAACACTGGATCTTCTTCATAAGTCTTGGAATGTTGCTGTCTCTTGCTCTGTGTAAGTTCTTATCTATAGTATCTCTCTCTCCCTCTTTTCTTCTTCTAACATACAACAATTCTATATTCGAATCTTCTCAATCTTGCAGCTGTAAAGGCCAATGAGTTGGAAGGTTCTAATGATAGAAGAGGCACTGCTCTCAATACAAGAAGCTTCATTTCCATTTCCAAAAACCGCACTGCCCTTTCTAGAAAGCTTCTGCTCTCTCCTGGTACTTCATAGACACTGTTTGCCTTCACATATCCGTTATGATCAGTCTTTGTTTTAGGAACCCTAAAGACTCATTTTCTGACAGTGTTCATCATATTTCCTTACATATCCATTAAGATTAGTCTCTCTTTTTATGTTTTAGGAACCCAAAAAAGCACATTTTCTGACTTTGTTCATTACATTTCCTCATAGGCACTGTTGGCTTCACATATCTGTTAAGATTAGTCTCTCTGTTTATATGTTTTAGATAACCCTAAAGACACATCTTTGAGACATTTCGAGCATATTTCATCATAGCACTGTTGGCTTCACATATCAATCTGTTTTTATGTATCAAGAACCTAAAAAGACACATCTTCATTTACATTTTCAGACAATGGAGATGGGACAAACAGGATCGGACAAGATTGCTCAAAAGATGATATTGTACTCTTTCAAGGCTCGACAAACCCACTTCCAAGTGGAGTTCCTGCATTTACAGTTGAGATCTTCAACGCCTGTGTCTCGGATTGCAATATCGCAGAGATCCACGTCAGTTGCGGCTGGTTCAGCTCAGTTAGACTAGTTAACCCTAGAGTATTCAGGCGACTCTGCTATGATGATTGTCTTGTTAACGATGGTCAACCTCTTGGTCCTGGTCAGACACTCTCCTTTCAGTATGCTAACAGCTTCTCTTACCCTCTCTCTGTTTCTTCAGTCTCTTGCTTCTGATTCTAGAATCTAGATTAGTACCAAATTCAGTAGTTTCCACAACTTTGTATTCAAGACTCAGCTTAAGAGATATTTTTCTTCAATTTCATCCAAACCAAGAATCTTGGAACTGATTTGTGTGTTTAACTCTTTGTAAGCCAGCTTGTGTCAAGTTTTGTTTACAAACTAGTCTTAATAACATATGCATGATTAGAGATTTTAATGATATTTGAAATCAAGAAACACAATATCTTAAATTTATTGTTCACGATTGGAAAAATTATATCATCAGTTTAGTTCGTATGGGACATCGAAAATCTCATCAAGACTAATACCGTCTAGATCCGGACCAAACCCTCCAGGCTGTGTCATAGACGAGTATGTGAAGTTTGGTTGTGAATAATCAACTCCTGTTGATTGCAATGAGGAAGCACCATCACCATGCATATGTTGTGGTGAACCATTGAACCACGAAGTACTATTCGGTACAAAGACCTGTTCATAGCCATTGCACTGTGACATAACTTCAGTAGGAGAATGAACCATCATGTGAGATTCATACTTATTATCAAACGGTTGTTGGAACTGTTCTACATTAGAACCTGATGATTCTTCTAGTAAGCAGCTTTGAAGATAACGCATATACAATGAGACATCAGGATCTTCTTGAGCCGCGCTTGGAGGAACCAATAAGGTCGGATCTTGTATAGTCTTCTGATGGATTTGAGGTACTAAACGCTCACATGATTGAGGAGGACTCGTAAGTTGCTGAACAAGGCTTTTGAAGTCGTTCTTGTCTATGATGTATACTTGTGTCTGTTGCTGCTGTTGAGGTTGTGGTGGATGAGGAACTGTGTTTAGTTGGTCGAAGTTACTCTTCCGCATAGTCTTGCCAGTAGCATTCACTCTCGAGTAATCATTTTGGGGTCGATGATGATGATGATGATGATACATACTTTGTTTTTTGACAAGAAGAAGAAGAAACTGTCACTAAGAAATTTTACACACACATGTATGTACATATATACAATATCTCCTTTATCATATACATCATAATTGATAAGATTTTAAATTTTGCTGATTTTTTGCACTTTAGTTCTTGATTTATTTCAATAATAAAGATGCATTCATATTTAATACATGGATGTTTTCTATTTCAATGCAATGTATTTTCATGACATATATATATATATATATATAAAATATACTGCTAATAATGAAATTAAAAGTATCTACTGATTTTTATAAAAATAAATTTCTATTTTTTTCTCTTTTTTTTTACATTTTCTCCTTTTTTGTATTATGAGATTTTTTTTTTAGTAAAACACTTTTCATACAAAATAAAGATAGGAAAAAGAGATATCATGTAGAATATTTGTAAATTCATTTTAACCCCTAATATCTTTTGTTGCAAATGATATTATTTTCAATACAAGAATTTGTTTCCATCTAACACCTAAATTTTTCCTTTCTATATAACTTTTAACCACCGAAAAATCTTATCTTTTTTTGAAAAATTATATATGAGTATCTTTCATGATATGAATTACATAACGTTTTGACACTTGCAAACACTAGGTCCAGTGAAAAATGTGGGATTGCTATTTTTAGCTCATTTCATTGTACGAAGATGGCCTATAGACCATAACTCTCACCCTCAAAAACAACATTGAGTTAGCTATTTTGGAAACCTTCTTCAAAAAGTTTTAAGAGACTACTGATGTCGCAGTGAAGCAGAAAAGGAAAGGTTTTGGTGTACAATTAAGTAACAAAACGAGTTCATTGAAATTCCATTTTCTAGTCATTTCAAAGGGTTGAGATATATGAGTAAACTAATGTAAAGAGCTTGAGCGATATTTCGAGATGAAGATTTTTGACCAAGTGACTTGTATGGAAACTGTATAGAAACTATTAACAATATATATAGAACAACATTGTTTTTACAGCTCTGTTTCTCCTCTCTTTTATGAGCTCCGAAAGATTTCACCTTTCTTAGAACAAGGACATTAACCTAAAGAGTATAGAGTGAAGAAGAGTTATCTATATCTTGGACTAGAGATTGGTAGAAGCCCACACGGCGATGATGGGAATACAAGACCAGGAGATGCAGGGGGTTGATGAATAGCCCCCGGACCAAGAATTCCAGGTTGACCCATTGATGAGAATGTGGAGCCTCTTGGTGTAAGTGGAGGAGGACATTGAACTCCTGGTGATAACAGCGGATAAGGGGACCTAGGGGAGTGCAAATTTTGGAAAGCGGTTGGAGACTGTAGAAGATATTCGGACCTAGGAGAGGGTAATATCCCGCGCCCGTTGAATCGAGGAGAAGGAATACTATTATTAGACATCTGTTGTGGCAGACTGTTGAACCTAGGAGTGGGTAAAATGGGCTTGTCTCGTGCAGAACCATTGAACCGTGGCGAATGATGATTATGCGATTGCGGTGGTAAGGGGTGAGCCTGTGGCTGTGGTTGATATTCATGAGGCGACTGTGCTTGGTTTCCATAAGGTCCTGAATCTCCTAGTGAGCTTTGAAGATAACGCACATACACCGAGACAGGGGATTCAGCTGTATTTGACAACACTTGTTCTCCATGACCCTTCATTGGTTGTGAACCGTGATTCATAGAAGGTCGCATTGGTGGTCTAGTAACTAACTCATTAGTTGGTTGAGCCATAACATGAGGAGTAACTCGTGGCCGGTTCATCTGTGTTAGAGCCGCTTGTCTAATCTTCTGCAACCGAGGATTCTGCCGAGGCTTTAGTGGATTCTGAGGAGGATGCGGTAAACTCTCACGAGATGGAGAACTCACTAGCTGTTGAGGCCTTGCGGAAGCAATACCAATACCATTTGAGAAATTGGGTTGGTGTAAAGGACTTTTCTTTATGTTCTTCCCAATCTTATTCACACCTAACTGATCATTATGCCAAGGCCTATCCATCTCACAAACAGACTAAACTCACAAATTCTAATCTAAAAACACAATATCTGAACCTCAAGCTGAGAAACAGAGTAAGCAACACAAATGCCAAATAGGATCGGAGATTATCTTAAATCAGCCAAAGACTCAATCTTTCACAGCTTGAACCTTAAATTAATGAATCTAGAGATCACCCTTTATCCCATTATGCAACTAAAACCAAATCAGTAAGTGTTCCCAACTCATAAGCATCTCTGAAATCGAACGCACTACTATCAAATTACGTTACTGTTCACCAAATCGATCAGACAAAAAAAAAATTAACGATGAGAAGAAATGCAAGCAAATTCAATCCTTTCGAATCCACACGATTCAGGTCAGGTCAGATCAGATCTCTCAGCTTTCCAGCAAACTCAGTGCAAAGAGAAAGACGAATTGAAGAACTCGACCTAATTTTTTTGATCAAATGAGAGTTTTGGATGGTTTATAAAATAAATAAAAAAGAAATGGGGTGAGAGAGGCTCGAACTCTCGACCTCAGGATCACTCAACTTTAGCTATGAGACCTACGCGCTAGCCAACTGCGCCACCACCCCAATTTGTTAGCTGAGTTCAGAAACATCTTATTGTAAGCAAATATTCGTACAAGGTCTTTCAGGAGAAAGATGAAAGATGCGTCTTTTTTCATCAATTTTTTAGACAGAACATAAACAATCTCCTCTTTCTCGTTCATAAGCTTAAAGGCCAAAGCACTCGAGCAAGCAGAGAAACCAAATCGCTACTTTAGTTTATTTGTTCACCGAGGCACATAACAGTTGAAAAGGTATGACCTTTATGTATTTTGGTATTCGTTTTTTATGATTTCTCTTCGCGTAGATCAATCACTGAGATTGGTTATTTAGGGGTTTTAGCCTGATAGCCTCTTAACCCAATCATCGAATGAATCTGAATAGAAGGGTCTTTGAGTATCGAACTTGAAAGCATAGAAAGAACAAAAAAACACAATCTTTCTTTTTATTGACTCTGTCGATTTGCTAATTTTTGGTTGATAGCTTATTTTATCGAATCTCTAATTCGGTCTTCCTCTAAGTGAGAAAAAAGCTTACATTTTTAGCTTTTCGGTTTAGTCTCTTATGGTTTTATAGAGTTATGATTCGTCCTTTAAATGTATTACCTTTAAGGAATCCTGAAATCAGTTTTTGTTTGTTTGTTTGTTTGTTTGTCAGGGTTTTGAGTAAATGGGAATTGAAGGAGAGATGAGTTATGGTGGGGTGCAAGATGGTTTGAGCATTGATGATAAAGAAGGGTTGATAGACAAAGATGAAGTGATGATTCGTCGGATGAAGAACCGAGAAAGACAACGTAGGTATAGAGCGAGGAAACGGATGAGGGAAGAAGCGGGTATCGACGAGAGTCTCTCATTTGAGACAATGGGGCAACAGGAAGACGGAGAAGAAGATGAACTAGAGTTTAATGGAGGTAGTGGTGGTTATGTTGACAATTTTGTGCGGCGTGTTTATTGCGATAGAGATTGGAAAAAAGAAGCTAGAAGAGCTCATTTGATTGTGAACAAGGCACAAGATGGTTCTTGTGAGTTGGTTAAAAGGAAGATAAGGCGGCATCAAAGAGATTGGAAAGCTGACGCTAGAAAGAAGAAAACTTGATTCTTGAGGACATGTCAGGTTGGTTGAGGATCTTGCAAGGTGATCTGAGGAAGAGAATGCACAAACAAATCAGATTTGAGATTACAAATCTTTTCAAATATTTCTATTTTTGTAGAAGTGGATATGATCAAGCAAAATGTAAGTGATTTGCTATTTCTTGTCTGTGACTGTGAGTGTGTGTATTCGAAAGATTTATGTTAGTATACGAAGGTTTAATGTATGTTGTGTCTTATTGATTAGCCAAGAGGAAACATTATCACACTGGTTTAAAGAGAGAAAGTTGTATATAAAAAGTGTGAAAGTAAACATAAGTGTTATGATGATATCCGAGTAAATTGACTACTTCAATGACTACTTCAGATTATTTATATAAACCCCAAATTTCTTGAGTACAACGCTTATGACAAGCTGCAAATTTCTTGGATCAAGTAATCTTCATTTGCTCATTGCGTCGTGCGCTGTACTCAGCATTCGTGTTAGGCCATAGCTCTCATACCGAAGTCTCTCGCTCGAGAATCTGTACGTGTCCTTTGATGTTTAAACAATACATAAACGGTCTTCGTTTATAATCTCTATACAAGCTACATAAAGTCATATGAATATATGATTGAAGATACCATCGAACTAGAGGTTTGTAGAAACTTAATAAGTTTAATAAGTAAAAGAGAGTTTCTTGTAGTGTACATCTGAGAGAATCACAAGAAGAAGCAGATATAACATTGTCCCAACTTCTTACCTTGAACCAAACTTTGTTTCAAACTCTTCTTCGTAAAACCGAATAAGAGTTTGAATTTAATCATTAAATGGATGGCTTGAAGACCCCTTTTCCTAAAATATCTTTCTCACTCACATGCCAAATCATAACTTTAACCACTCTTCTTGCTGCTAAACATGCAAAATACTCCTCTTTTGGCGAGTCAATGATGTTTCTTGGTGTGAAAGAAACAACATGATCGATTCAATCAAAACAATCATCAGATGGAGTTTGAATACAAAAACAAATGAAAATTAAACATCTTCTAATTCTTTTATCACAAATTGAGTACTATGTGATCATCGACTCCTACTTTGTCTTGAACCACTTAAGTTGATATGGTCAATAACGTCTCTCTCCTTTGCAACTTTAGCTTATTTAAGCTAATGACTCCCTTACGACTCAACTTACTTAAAGATTTGTGTCTCTCATGTGTTACGAGAGACATTTTGTACAAAAATACAAATCAGTGATCATGAACCATTTGTAGTAACTAACACATAATTTACTCATATCATATATATACACGTTTACACATTGGGGAAGATACAACAACAACGATACAAAGACTCAAGAATAGAGCAAAAGTTACTTGTTACTCTATTTTCAAGTTACAAAAAAAAAGAGAAACTAAAATCTACAAAATTACTGAACCCACTAAAACGAACTAATTATGATTTGACCCCATAACTTTCTAAACTCACAGAACAAACCCTTTTAACCGATTTTTGAAATCAAACTAGCTCGGAGCTGTTCCTGCGTATAGATCCTAAACCCCATCTTCACCGTCGCTTGTTGAATCATCAAATCGTTAACCACCGACATGCTCGCGTGGTTCACCTCAAGCTCCAAATCCATCAACGCCGACATCAACCTCGCCGCGGGATGATTCCTCTTACTCGACTCAACTCTAATCATCGCGTCCCAACCAATGATCTTCACTTCAATCTCCATCCCCACCGGTTTAATCGAAGAACACGACGAAGAAGACATATCTCCACAACCAGCACTAGCTTTTCTTCCGGCGAGTTCCATTTTCACTTCCTCGAGCTGGTTCTTGATCAGTACCTTCTCCGACTCTGTTTTCACAACTTTTGATTTCAGCTCATTGATGTAAGCGATGGCGTCGCCGAGTAAAGAAGCTTTGTCCATCTTAGAAACGTTTGGTACGACCGCTCGTAACGCGTAGAAACGCTGGTTTAGTTTCTCGCGTCTTTGTCTCTCTGCCTCGACGTGGTTTAGTGGCTCTTCTCTACCGTTCGCTGGCTTTCTCCCTCGTTTCTTGGGACGTTTCTCTATCGCTACTTCTTTCACGACGGAGGCTTCGAGGTCCGAGTGGTCTGATTCTCCGGCGGTTTTGTCTCCGAATGATAAGACTTTGTCTTCGTTTAGTAGTGTAGACTTCTTTCTTTTGTTTTCGAATTGTGTTTGACCCGAGTATGAACTCGGATCCGGGTTTATGGAGCTCCGTTTACCCTCGTCGCCGAAGTTTAATATCTCGCCGGATCTTGGTTTCACCAAAGTGGAGCTGGACGTCGAGAAATTAAGTTCTCGGGAGAAATTGTTACTGAATTTCGGATTCTGGGTCTGAGAATGAACCGGACTCGGAGTCGGATCCGGGTTTGGGGTTTCGGTTATTGTGCTTGAGCTACCGTTTTCGAACTGTATAGATTTTGAAAAAAGCTGGGAGCTCGAACTCGGAGCTCCGTTACCCGGTTCGTTAGACCCAGGTGCGGTAATCGGGTCGTTAATCCACATAGACGGGTCGTTTTCGCCTTGATCCGGGTCAAGATTCCAATTAAGACCCGATAAATCACCAGCTCCGCCGTCGAAATTGAATAGAACACGAACCTTGTTAACAAGATCCGAAGTCTGTCGGATCCGCTCCGTTGACCCGACTTCAACAACTCCGTTCGCCGAAGGAATACACGCAATAGTCTGCATCCCGAAAACACCACCTTGCTTCGCCCGTTCACAACCCGACCCGGATAACTGATCCGACCCGGAAACCCAAACCGCGTTACCCGTCGAAAACGCTCTTCCCGCCAAACCCGCGCCGCAAGCGAAGCTCTGAGTCATCGAAACCAAGAAAAACCACTCCGTATCCGTAACTTCCTCATCAACGGCGTCATCGGACGGAGCAACATCGCCGGAGATCAACGAATTAAGCTCACGCAACACCTTTTTCCGGTACTCCTGATCCGCCGGAGTAGAAAACGGCGGCGAACTCGATCTCTGTCTCGGCTTTGCTTTATCCTCATCACCTTTATAATAACCATCTCCCCATCCTAACACGGAGGCGCCGGAGAAATCGTACGACGGCTGCCAGAATATAGCGTAGGTCCAGCCTTCGTGTGTCCCTTCAATCAAAGCTTGTAAACGTTGCTGAAGTGTCTCCTGGTTAAATCCCGCCGGTACCGGAATATCCATCGCCGTCGTCGGAGCTGAGGTAGTCGTCGCGGTTGTTGTCGTCGTCGCCGCCGGTGTCCATAAGTTTGAGATATCAGAAGAGCTCATGAAAGCTTCCATCATAGAAGCGTTGTCGTCGGTGGTCCACAGATTCATCGTCGGTTGTAGCCGGTAATCAGTCATTCCATAAACCGGTGACCGGTAAAAAAAACGTTTCTAGTAAGAGAGAGAGGTTAGAGAGAGAGAGATAAAGGAGAGAAGTCTTCGTAGTGGAGAAAAAATGGAGTGCGTCTGCGATTATTATATGTGTGATCTGATACTGAGGGTGAATGGGTAATTTTAGTGTTAGGGATATGAGGTGGAGTGTTTTGATTGGTGCACGTGGACGGTTGTAAGAGAGAGAAGCTTCGATGAACTCGCCCCATCCCGATTTAACCCTATTGACTGTTGGATCGACGCGGTAAGAGTTAAGACCAGAAGTGAGTGAGATCGTACGGTTGTTGTTGGCGCGTGTGATATATTCTCTATTGATTGATTGGCTGAGTTTTTAACTGATTGCTTCAGTTATAAAACCAAACCGAAGAGTGGAACTGTGAGCTGAGCTCACTTGAAATGTACTTTTACAATATCTTTTCAAGGTTTTTTTTTATTATTATTTTGTGTTTTTAGTTTTAAAATTTATTTTGCCAATTTTAAAATTTATTCTACGTAACATCTAAAAAAAATTAGTTATGTATTTTATTAAAACAAGAGTTTATATCTTCTTGGAAAAATATTGAGATTTAAAGAGTGTTTCTTTTTTAATATAAATTTTGAGTTTTTATTACAATTTTTTTAGAAAATAACTATAATCATTTAAATTCAGGGGGTGCCAGATAATGAATGTAAGATTTGTAATCTCAATGATCAAATTACACTACTTGTCCTAGTTTATTATTGTTTTTGAGATTTGCATATCTGTATAACGTGATCCGTGGCTAATTTATAAAAACAAAAAATTGTGTGTTGTCTCTATTTTTATTTTGTGTTTGTCATATGTAAAAAAAGGGTGAAATGCAAGCGATATCGAATCTCAATCTCCGAAAAATGATTCTTGTCTGCTTAACCAATTCATTTGTTAGACGAATAAAAAAAATACTTATATAATTATTTATTTTACTAAGCTATTATAAGCACATGCTTTAAGAAAGCAAGAAAAGATTTATAATAGTTTTTGTTACATTCACATTTCACGATGAACACATGCTAACCGAGTTATATTGTATTGTTTTTATTTGGAATATTAAAAAGTTTAATCTTTAAAGTTGAACAATAAGTCAATAATTCAAGGATTAGGTGAGTGAATAACATAAAATCATTTGGCATCTATTTCTCCATGCACAATAATACACCATGTCACCATGGTCCCATTATGTTTAAGTTCTTCTAATCCTCAACATAAAATTAAATAATTAAAAAATATAATTACAACGACCAAATTAACCGTTGTATATATACTGGAACATCTGGTTTTAGTGAACATATTGTTAGTTGACTTTTTAATATGTTTAATGTTTACTATAACTCATTTTGAAATTATGTATATTTAGTTGAGGTTTAGGTTAGCCGATTTGTGATATTTATGACTTCATATGGACCTTGCCTAACACCTTACTACGTTTAGTTCTCATGAGCTTAATTACAAAGGAAGTGAGTTCTTCTACTCACCAAAAACTTACTCCTTACAGCGATCGATAACATATGTTCATTTCTAAATTTATTTACATAAAATTTTGTACATATTTACCTAAATTTTCTTAAGGATCTTTTAAACGATTTTAAAACATGAAGACACAAAGCTTTCGATCATATAGACTTAAAAATGTGCCACATATATGTGATAGTATACTTCATGCATGTGGCTGATTCAGTTCTTATTGGGATCTCGACAAAACACTGTTTTTGCTAAGATATCAAGCTACCCATTCATTACCTAGAAAGACAGAAACTCGCAGGCCGCGGCTTCATGGCCGAGAAGTCTCCACTACTCAACTATCATCAAGCTCATCGATAAACATGTTCGAGTCAAAAAAAAATTTGATCAAGGTTCGCATATTGGATGGTTCACTTCAGTGTTGGTTTGATCTCCAATAGTTAAATGTATTTTGACTTTCAAATCTATGCTGCATTCGATATTCGATGTAACAACGTTTCTTAATAGTTTGAATAAATCTTACAATCAATTTTTTTTAAGTTGTATTTTCTTCACTTTCTTCTCTTTTTTTTTTCCTTTTTTTTTAAAAAATTTGAACTGTATGCTGAAAGTTTTTATTCTTTTTTTTTCTTTTTGTGAAGTGTTAAAAGTAACATACCCTAGCTTAAAATGGAGATTGAGTGCACAAGGAGGAATCCCACTAGTCACGCCTCCAAAACAAATTCAATCTTTTCTTATTTTAATTTGTTAAGCTTATCTTCAATTAGCTGGCAATCGTATTATATATTATTAATACCTTAGGTTACATCAAAATCATTTGATATATTTTAATACTAACTGTTTCTCGTGAACATTATTTTACAAGTAAATGACAACATTACAAATTTAACAAATAACTAAACACTGGACTGGGTTGTCTAACTTTTAACACAATTATTCATAATTTAGCATCAAATCATATAAAAAAACACGTCAACTTGCGTATAATTATATATTCGAGATAATAATGATATTAAAAAAATTGGACGGCAGGTGGGACATTTCACCAATTTAGTTTTAACAATTCACATGGACCACGTGGTATTACTATTGCTCTCTCCTCTGTCCTCTGTTTCTTTCGATCTTCTTTGTTTCCTTTCAAGATTTGATTCCTCTAGCAAACAAGGATATACCAATAAGTCAAATACGTACATGCGTAAACATTTAATCTAGCAGCTGATAGATAAAAACGTTAATACATCGGAATAGTTACCGACGGTTACAAAAGAGAGAAGTCAGTAACAAACATGGCAACCTTAGTGCATTTATATATATGTACATCATTCGTATCGAAATAGTCACTGGTGATTACAAAAGAAATTAGAGATCTAGACGTCAACATTTAGTTAGCAACCTTAATGATGTTAGTGCATGCATTTCTAGATTGTTACGAGATTAAACATATGATTTTTACTCTATAACATTGTATTATTGTTCGAGATCTATATACATTTTTGGAATAGAAAGAATATTGCCTATTGGAGGAAATAACTACAAGTACATGAGCTCATTGCTCAATCATAAGCTCGATACTCGTTTATTGTGATTTTACACCGAAGAAGATACACTATTTATTGAACTGTTTGATACTATATACAGACTATACAGTATACCCTTTTTGCCATTTCAACCTTTTTCAACATATGACTTTTTCATATATTAAATAGTTTCGATTATGAAGTTTCCTTTTATCATTTTATGATGTGTCGTCAACTTTTACCACTATTGGGAAATTAAAAAGGAATTCGTTTAGATTCTAAATCGAGGGGTTATTACACATTACAAGTAGTTTCCTTTAGAATCTATAGAAGTATAGCAAACCTTAAAGTGTACACAATTATGGAAAAAAGCATATATCAAAATGTCTTTGTTGTATCTAGCTAGCGCAACATAATTGTAATTCAAAGATTTCTTGGTGGAGAAAATTAATTCGAATGATGTGGACGCATACGTACACACATGGTTCATAAAAAGATACAGTATCTTGTGGTTTGTAGTTAATTGTAAGTCTTAATACTCGCTTAATTAAGTGAAAGTAAACCATATAATATATCTTGTGGTTTCGTTTCCAATTTAGCTAGCTCGATAATTCAGTTTCTATAATCTCATTGCTCTGTCACATAAACCATTTTCAAGATAACTAGGTGAAAATTCATATTTGATATTTGAATATTGTTAATGCTATAAATCCAAATAAAGAAACTAATTTTTGTTTTTGGTCATATCTAGTAAATCTAAAACAGAAAAATAAAACAAAATTACTTAAATGTTGTAGATTTTTTCTTTTTTTTTATGCTCAATCTTATGAAGTTTATAACACTATAAATTACTATGTGAAATTTGAGATGATTAAAAAAGAAAAAAAAAAGAATAAAAAATATATATTCAGTTATATATTCACATATAGTTTGATAACGACAGTGTTGTCGTCTATTAAGGGGTCCTGTTACGGCGGCCCATGAAGAAAACGACTGTGCATTTGTTTTCATTTGTTATTTGTATATTTTTATTTGATTTCCCATTATATTATTTATAGCACGTTGTGAAAACTATTTGACGCAATTTCTATCTACACCACACTTTCTAAAGATTCCATTATTTTTTTTTTCTTTCTTAACAACCTTTTCATTTCTTTTTGAAATCGACAAATTTTAACTATCACGTATATTCTTGAAAAATAATAAAATAATATTTATGCGATAGCAGAAGAATAGTGTTATAAATTTAGAACAATATATTGGAGAATATATAGTTGTAACTTAGAAAAAAAAAACTAATTAATGAGACAAAAATTAATATCATTTAGTAGGGGTTGCAAATTAGTTTTAGTATGAGTTGGGTGGTACGACTTAAATTTAAAATTTAACCCCAAAAAAAAAGAATTGTTTAACTGAGAATACTAGAATACTGAATAGTGAATGTCCATAAACATGCAAAAAAGAGCTTAATAAACTTTTATGTCAATGGTTTATAAAAGATAAGAAAAAAAAGAAGAAACAAGAAATCTTGTGACCACCATTACACCTTTTTCCATTTTCCTGGTTTCGTCGTAAGCTAGTCAAGATTTTGTTTTAGTGTTCTATATTTGGCCAAATATGTTATCTACTTTAATATACTGAAATGTTTGCCTTGTTTTTTTTATCATTTGTGTTCGCGATCTTAGTTTCGTTTTAACCAAACACCAATACACCATCAAACGATATCGTATATTTAAGTATTTCTACATACTGTTTCTTTATTGAAAAATAAACGACAATTACATACTTTTTATCATATGTTTATTCTTTCTTTTTTATATATAATTTGATTTTTGGATTTAGGATTTTCGGAAACCGAACAAAAGCCAAATAATATTTAATTTTTCAATTAAATACTCGCAAATAAAAAAGATATCAAAAGCTTCAGTTTATTTCTATGTTATGACTCTATCTATAATTGTAACTTTAATTTAGAATGGACTAACCAACCACTTCTATAATTGTTTACAATCGATCGACTAACTTTATACTTCTATGTTTTTATTTTTTGTTTGCCGAAACTATTTGTATAGGTCTACAATTATCGATTGTAAACCTTAACTATATTTTAACAAAATGTTTACAATTTTAACATAAAAAGACTCTCTACGGTTCTAGCTATTTGAAAGTAAAAAAAAAGTCTGTGTTATCAATCTTTTTTTTTTTTTTGTCATCAATCTGTGTTATCAATTTATGAAACCAGATTTATAAGATTTAACATATAAATGATGCTAGTATGCTACCTACCAACCAATCTATAGTTCTATACACATAATCTACAAAGACTGAAATGTTGGTCCTAGTTTTGGTAAGAACAGAAGAGACTCGTTTAAATTGTTTCCACTCAAAATCCTTATAGTCCCTACCAATTCTCAGGCTTTTATTATGATAATGTCTTAACAGTAGTGTTCATCAATGGACTTTTTGTTTGACATATATATTACAGAAATTATTTCACACACGTGACGAAATTGTCATCCACATATGGTTGTGTCAGAAAGATTGGCCAATTTTTACGTGTGACCTCTAGACTTTAGTGGTAGGCACCCACTCTTCATACGTTGACACTTCTGTATTGAGAAATATCTATAATGGAAACAAACTACATTATCAAAAATAAATGGTGTTAGGAAAGAAGAATATTAAAACTAACATTTTGTTTCTAATTTATTAGTACCGCGTATGCTATTTATATGATATAAGATAAGATGTGTTTGTTAAAATACACGTAGAGTAGCTCGTAGACGACACACTTTGGAACAAAATTAATGATTTTGTTGAGACACGTTTCTAAAGAACATCTTGTTTGTCTCTATAAATGTTTCTACGTTTTTGATCAATAAGAATTAGAATTATATAATTTAGAGTTGAAACTTTTTTGTGGTCCAACCAAAACGAGAATAGATAAAACACGTTTATACATCTATAAAAAACTGAGGTGGAAAGTTAATAGCTTTATCATCTTTCTACATCAGCCATTTTGATTAGCAATTAGATGTTTATTGGGCCTCTTATCTCTATTCGTTTTTCATTTATGTCCCAAAGTACGTAATTAAGTCCAAGCCCAATACATGTTGTGTCGATAGAAGCATCAACAAGAGGTGAAGCAAAGTAACGTATGCCATGCACACAAATACAAAAGTTAAAATAGTAAACAAGTCTGATTTCTTAAATCTATCAAGATTGAAGTCCAAGTTCACTTATTTCTTGTTCCTTTTTCTTTTAAATCATCTTATCAGTACAAACTTGCTTAGGATTTGTGCAAAGAAAGAAACAAAAAGAGTTTTATGGTTTGTGACTTGCGATAATGAGCTTCCGGTTTCTGAAGAGATGTGCCGAGGAAACAAAGCTCACTGCTTCGGGCGTCAAGAATGATCTTGAAGATGTTCGGTAAAACGGTCTGATCTTCTCCAGCGTCGGTTTGCTTGCTAGTCAAAAAGAAGACAAGATTGGATATAAAGTTATTGAAGCTAAGCCAGAATTATGACCATAGTAGTTCATCCCACGTAAGATGCGTTGTTGTCCGAAAGAACCGTTTAGTGTTGCAATGGAATGCTCTTTTGCTTACCTTATCACTTAATTACAACGACCATATGTGGTTCTGGAGTGATTAAGGAGAGTGTTAGCCATTATTAATGTCCGTGTCGTTATGTTTGTCGGGTTTCTCGAGAACAAAACATCCTCATTTTGCTATAAATTGTAGTAGTATCTATTTGCTGACGATGTTGATGAAACTTATACCGAATCTTTTGGTTTTGGAAACGCCTCTTCCAAAATCGCTTTTACGTGATGGGTTGTAGAAGAAAATAATATATATTATGCATGCATTCAAAAAGTTCACTATTATTCAAAATTCAGTTATTTCAGGCCCAATATGTTTTATATGTTCAACGGGTAATGGGATTTAAAAAATTGGGTACAAGGAATATGAACAATATGTCATATTGGTCCAATCTAGTACTAGTCCAATCTATGATTTGGCTAGTGTAGACAAAAACACATTAAAGATTTTTGATGTGGTTGAAAATTGCAAATTTACACTTAAGTAGGTGTGGTGACACAACAACAAAACTAGTACTACGTTAATAACTATATGTTCTTCTGGTCAATGATATATTTAATTAAAGTTTAACTTCAACTCAAATCAAAAACTAATACAAATCTATCGTTTCGGTTATGTATATAATACATAGATAAATTAACATCTCGATTTTTATATTTAATTATGTTATTTCCTTGTGTGGAGAACTTTAAGACATATGGATCCATACATCTCTACAAACTAGAAAACAAAACAAAGAGAAATAGTTTGTTACGTTATTCACTTTTTTTTTTCTTTTGAAGTCAGAATCATATAGATAATTGAAATCTAGATTAATCTCCAAAACATGTAAAGATACATAAGTGATTTTTCAATTGCTATGACGAGACTTGAGCGTATCACAACATGTTCTGAGTTCTGAACGTCCATGCCATTTATAATGTATATTTCTTTTATATTGATAACTCGTATTTAGTTTAATATACACTATACAACTGAAAAAAATGACAAAATTATATCGTGATGGGTTTCTTTTGGAGAGAAAAACAAGAAGTAGCAAGAATGTTGATAACGAAAACGAAAGGCCATTCGTGTGCCTCTTTGTCGCTTCTCTTTTTCCTAACTATTCTTATAAAAAAAAAATAGAATTCTCTAGCTAGGTCTGAAACAGTGAAAAGATATACGATTTTCTAAGTTCAATTTCCAAATTAATTATTCGTATTTTTATGCTACAATGAGAAGACAACGTTTCATGGAACTGCATGTTAGGATTTGGATCTCTAAAACTTGTCTCAATGTTTATTCTTTATCTCAATCTAACTAGTTATATATGTCCTAGCTTCTTATCCCCTTTTCTAGATCTAGTAGCATCGCTCGAAGCGATAACTTATATAGTTTGTAATACGGACCAGACCTATCTCAATACTGTTAAATGAATAGAACAACTACCAAACTATATCAATAATATAGCTCTTGATTTTGTCTATATTTAACGAACAAATAAAGAAGTTCAGAAACAAAAACGTACTTGGTTTTGTAGCTCGTTTTACTTTGGCTCAGCGTTACGATTAAGAAAATGTAACAAAAAGGTTTTTTTTTTTTCTTACAAACAATTTTAAGAAAATTATATAAATATAAAGATTCAACTTTAGGAAAAAAGACAAAGAAGATAAAGTTGATTGTTAATAAAGTGAAGTGAAGACCAAAGGAAAGAAGAGGTCGATCACTTGTTCTGTAGGGCTTCCATGCACATGCTATTGCCTCCCCTTCGATTTTTTTCTTCTTAAATCAAAACTAATTTTATTAAGATCTTTTTTCTCAATTATTGAGTTTTATATTCATTAATGAAGGAAACTACTAGAAAACCTCGATTAGAAAATTTTTGTTTAAATATAATTAAGCTTTGTTGGTTTTTCCATATTTAAAATATTTGTTAAAAAATTCATGAAATAACCACACTATTTTTTGATTTCTTACAAACACTAATTTCTCCATATATATTTTATTTTATTTAGTATATTAGTAAACTTATAAATTGTCTCCTTTTTCTTTCTGCTACTTTTTTCATTATTTGTTATTTATGAAAGTGAGTTACTATTGATTAGAAAAATATATGGTCCCTCGAACCATTATGTGTTTGTTTCAATCACCACGAATCTAACACATTCTTTTGCTCGAAATAATTAGTATGTAACAGTACCATAGAGATTTTTTTTCGAATATATACATCTCTAATTGTTTCTAATTTACACATTGTACCTGTGAATTGTTTTATTGCTTAAAACGAGAATGATTGGTGTTGTGTAGTATACTACAGTGGACCAGTACCTAAATAACTTCGCTTTTTTATATATATAAAAATAACTAATCGCTGTAAAGTGCAATTGGACAATGCATGCATTTGCGTGAATCTTTGGTTAACTCCTAAATCATCCCTGGGTGTAACACGTGTCACCTTAGGATTCACCAACCATTCTATATATATAGTTTATAGTATTTGGTTGTGGCGATCAAATACACTATGATTGACAGATTTTGTACAAGTAGAAATAACACCATTACATGAAGTCAAAGAGAGTTCCGTGTATCAAAAGTCCAAAAGAAAATTAACAGTTACCAATTACTCTTTTAGCTATGGCGGCTTGTAGAAGACTTGGTAAAAGTTGTAGATTTGTCACACTTTGAGCAAATTATCTTGGCCACTTAATTAGTAGCACTAGATGATGATCTATGTGTGGAACAACAATCGATAATTAAGAGAATTGTGAAAATATGTGTATTGTATTGTAATAATTTAAATATGTATGATCATTTTTTGTAAATATGTTTAAAATAAATACATACTTATTTTTAATCTATTTATTTTAAAAGAATATTTATGATCACTTTTTTGTATATTTGAAATTAGTGATTATTAATTTCTTCATTACTAGCTAATGGATCTTTCTTAATTATATTTGATTTTTGAGTTTCTTTGATTATATTTCCTAGTATTGATTCTTATCTAGACAATGTTTGTATTCCAGTTTCATGTATCATAAGGGTTTATAAATCAGAAATCCATCTTTCTCTCTTGGCGTAAATTTTTTAACAAATTTTAGCGCTTATCTGTAATCCTTTCGAAAAACTTACTTGATACACACTATATTTGAACGGAATACAACATTGATGTTCTTATTCACTATAAGAATTCGGTTTACCTTGCATCAAATTATATTTTACCATAATCATTATGCTAGTGGTTTGATATTGATGATTTGGTACAAGAATATGATATGCTTCCATGTTTTTCTTATCTTTTGGTATGGACCTTATATTTGGTTATGCTTAATTGTGTAACACAAGTTTTCATTGTGAAATGAATATATACTTTCTTAGAAAAAATTAAGATAAAAATAGTTTTATATATTTTAGGCAAAAAAAAAAGATAGTTGACAAAAATAAGAAATAATTTATTGCAAGAAAAAAATAATGAAATCTGAGTAGATATACTTATGAGTAGTCTGAAAATAATTGTTAGTGATATGTTAGTTTGATAAATAATTGTTAGTGACATGTTCTTTTTATTTTGTTTGAGATGTGTGACCTTAATCAATCAGCTGTCCTTTTATTTTCCATGTGAACCAATATCTCCCATACTGTTCACATAATATTCGAATAATTTACGGTATATTTAATAACCCTCCTGATCAATTTTAAAATATTATCCACCACTCTTACAATTTCACTTAAATTATTACGATAAAGATATATAGAATCTCTAGGTAGATCTGATTAAGCAAAATTTATATGTTTTTGTATAGTATGTAATTAACACTAATGAGGTTCAACGAATCTAACGTATCAATCGGCGGATTTTAGTTAATCAATTGAGTGTATAAACATCGGCGCATTTGATTAAGCTAAATCATTGTTAATTGTCAACCAATAGTCCAATTTATCAAAGACTATTCATACAAAACTTTCATAGTAACATGAGATTTCAGAGACTATATGATTAGGTCAACTTAATAAGAGTATGAGGTACTTAATGCATCAATCAACACACAATGTAAAACATTTACATATAACCACATTACAAGAGACTCAATCTATATCCTACAACCCGATCTTGATATATTTTTTAGCAGTTTCGAGTTCATATAATTTTGTAGAATACTTTGTTATCTTTATATATCAACCATAATGATGATGAGATGCGTTTTTGACCAATAATGTGTTTCGTGAGATGCTTAAATTCAACTTTATACAAGATAGTGTTTTTGCATAATTAAGAAATTGGGTTTTGCCAAGAAACAAATGATTGTCTTTTAATACAAATTTTGCGGATAGGCCAAAACTGAGCTGATTGGTGGTTGGTGAACCGACGCAGCTCTCGTCGTATGATGTACATGCAATGTATACTTGTATAGACTCTCATGTTTTTGATATAGCATAACTGAATTTTACAATATAATATGGGATTTAAAAAAATTTGAATGCATATTTTTTACAACAACAAAATAATTAAAAAAATCCCATGTTTTTTTTGTATTGTAGCTCCCAAGATAACATAACAATTGTTAGTAATATTCAACTTAAAATTGGGATATCATATGAGAGGGAAAAAAAAATTGGGATAGTAGTTTCTTTTGAAATATTACTATTAGTTTTAAGTAATAACTAAGGATCATACTATAAATTATGGTGTATTTTTGTACTTAAATCCTGTAACAGTTTATGAGTAACAATTGTAAAAGATATTTTCGTCAAGCTATCAACATGTATCAACCTTCTGTCAAAATCTCCCTCACAATCAAACATTATTATGTGAATATCTCCATAATCTCTCAAATAAATATTTAATTACATTTATCTTTTCATAAACACTAAAATAAACAAAAATCACAAACATGCTCCTAGTTCCTGAATACCATGCACAATATCCGCCGATAATGTATTTTAATACTCACACTAGTTTACTAATTTCTAAGCTTTTGCATATTTTAATTCAAAGCTAAAAAAATAAAAAAATTATAGTATTTGATTAGTTTCTTTGCATTATCAAACACCAAAAAAAACATAAGCCAAATTTTCTTATAAACTCAACGAATGTTCAAGTTTTTAATTTTGGTGTTGAATTTGGAAAAATAATCACAGAACAACTAAAACATGAATCAATAAAACTTTGTGAAAATCACATATCTATCTATAATACAAATTATAATCAACAATGACAAATTAAAAAAAAAAAATTCAAGAAACTAATATTGTTTTCTCCTTTTTCTAATAAAAGAGCTTTAAAAAAAAAGACATGAAAAATAATCTTCAACCTCTATACAATGGAGAACGTTGTTGAAATATCATCTTCGAGACTCTTGATTGCCGGAAAACCTTGATCGGACTCGGAAAGTTCCAACCTTTACCCTTACCCGTCGCCGGAACCGGAGAAAATCCAGCTTCTCCGACCACCGCAACGGATCTTGATTTCCTCATAACCGCCGGTTTACTACCTCCTCTGTTTCCCAATAAAATCCTCCAAAACGACGACGTTTTCTTACTCCTACCACTCTCCAAACCGGAATCAATAACCGAATCCGGTATAATCGGAACAGCCATCGATTTCGATCTCCTAAAAGCCGGTTCGCATTCGATCAAACTCGCGACTCGTCCCACCGAACCAACCCCGGAGGAGAAGTTAAAACTAACGTCTCCACCGTAGATTGAGAACGAAGAGGAAGAAGAAGAAGACGACGGAGAGAAAGACACAGCGGCGGCGCGTGAGCTACACGAACAAGAACAAGGAAGGTCTTGAGCACAGTCAGGACAAAGAGTAGAGAGACGTTCGTTGAGACAAAACGGACAAACGCCTCCGCCGCTAAAATAACCGCGTTTCGAAAAGTGTTTCGGACATTGCGATGAGAAACCATCTTCGTCCATGTCTGAATAATAATAATAATAATCTTTCTTTCTCTTCGGAGTTTGAAGGAAGAAGAAGGAGAAGAGAGAAGAGCTTTTTATAAAGGCTTCTGTGTTTTTTTAATTATTACGGCGTTTAGTTTAATTAAACTCATTATAATTACACTAACCATATGGTTTTATTTAACTTACAAGTGTCGTATCATATATGTATTTCCATTATGATGCGATTGATTAATGAAACGGTGCGTTTTCGGATATTATATTTACCGTTTTTTTTTTTTGGCATCATTATTGGAAATGGAACCATTGAGTTCATTCACGTGTGGCATGACATTGTAACATTATTAATTTTACTTCTCTTTCATCTCTTTGGTGATTTAATAACAGAAACCAAACTAAATTGAATTTGAATCGATATTTTTAAAATGCTTTTGAATTGATTTTTTCTTTGTGTTCAATACATATTAACTGAATTTTTCTTTGTGTTTAATACATTTGAAATATTGCTTTTTTAATAGAGTCCAAAAATATTTTAATATAATCGAAGAATCTTAAATCTAAATTTAGATCGGTAACACTAAAAATATTTTACATGATCGGAAAGTCTTTGGTGTAATCGTACCAAACTATTTATGAAATAAATTTATATAAAAATTTTAGCATATATTATGAGTATAAATGTTGATCAAACGATATTTTTTGGAGAAATATTTTTCGAAAATTCTAAACACAAAATTTAGTGACATAGAATTATTTATTAATTAAAAGTTAATTTAATTAAAAACAATTTGCATTTAATTGAAAAGAAACTGAATATCCACCTTTGAATTTAAAATTTCAAATTAAATAATATTTTTGTCGATTGGGAAAATATTAAAAATGGATTCGAGAAGTCCACGAATCAAAATATTTGACGTGTAGAAGAAAATAAAAGCATATGTATGTGCTTAGAAAAAGACAGTTCCGAGTTATGGAGACAAGCTTACTTGCAAAGAAAGTGACCTGACCAACTAAAGATTTAGATCATGGCTGGTTTCTATGCAAATAAAAAGATTGTAATAAACTCAAAAACTTTTTGAATTAAAATAGAAACCAATCTTAACACGTAAGTAAGGTTCTACGATAACAACTCTCACTCACTAGTTCGATTAGTCATGTCGACAAAACTCACTACTTAAGTATATTCTCGTAGAACTTTAGATTTAGACAAACTAAACCTAAGTCAAATATTTTTCTATTATATATGATATAATCTACGAAATGTTACATCATCGTTAGATAATGTACATTGTTGTTTTATCGATTTCAAATGATAATTTAAGTTGTGAATAGTTCTGTTCTATTTCTTATGTTGTTGATTACTACTCTTAAAACTATATGGTTGTAAATAATATGTTTGTTATTTGGTTTTTGATATATAAATTAACATTTCCTAGTATCAACAGATAGGAAATGGGCCTCAAAAGCCTTCTCAATTTATGGGCCGAACGTTTTAAAACAGCCATTTTAAATTTCCAGTTAAAGATATAAATTTAGAAAGCTAGCATAGCTTTGATTAAATAAACTAAAGATGTCATACAAATATGTATTCTGTCAAATGCAAAAACAGATTCGGGCCCGTTACTCTTTTTTTGAAAAGAAATAATATTGAAAGATGAATATGGATTTTATTGTTGTTGTTGTTGTTAAATCTAATAATATGTTTGTTTAGTAAAGACTAAAGCTATATTGAAAAAGCATTTCGTTATCAAAAACTAAACAAATTATTTAGGGGTGGATATTCGGATATCGGTTTGATTTTACTTTGATTTCTTGAAAATTTAAATTCTTGTAATTTTAGAAAATAGATACAACTGGAAAACAATTTTTGTTTAGTTTTGTTCGGTTCAAAAACTTTTGGTTTCGGATTTTTTAGATTATAGAAAATAAACACTTTGATATCAAATAATAGTTATAACATAAATGTAATTACTAGTCTTGATCATTCAAAATAAACAGATTTATATAATTCGAAAACTGAAATTTTCCATAGTCTTATATAACTAATGAAATAAGATAGTCCTCAAAATCTATCAATATAAAGTATAAAAACATAAGTAAAAAGTGAAATTATATCATCTTAATGCATATCTCTTCAAAAAACATATCTATATTTGAAATTTGAAGCCATTTATTTTGTCTACACAAGGTCAGAATGTAATCAAACTGTCCACTAATTAGCAAAGTTAAGATGTATTAGCAGAATGGCTTGACCAAAAACTTTGTAATGATTCCAATAATTAATCAAATTCACTATATTCTTAATGAAAAGAAAATAACACTACTATATTTTTATTTTTGTACCGTTTTATAATATTTCATTTGAGTTATTTTGTACCACTAAATTTTAGGCTATTTTATTCATAAAATTGGTTGAAGGGAGGGTTGTAAAGAGATTGTATATTTTTACCTAAAAAAAATTGGAAAAAGCAATAGACAAATCAGATTGACAAGTGGCTTTCAAAAGTCATAATGCCACCACTTCAGTTCCACACAAGTTGCCGCTGAATCTTCTTCTCCATGACCAAACGCTTCGAGACAAAACAGATTCAGACACGTGGCTATAATCTGAGAGAAGAATGTTGATATTTTATTTTATTTTTGTCTAAATAAGAGTATAAAAGGTTTACAAACAAAAAAAAGTATAAAGACTGAGCTTGATAGTTGATATTGAGATATTATTACGAATTTACGATACATCTCCAAAATATTATTTGACCATTTTAGAAATAAATAAAAGGGTCCCTTGAAATTTATTGAAATTTATACTAGATCAAGAATTATATTCACGGGTTCAGCTTTTTTGAGTTTTTTACTATAATTACAAATAAATCATCACATCTTACATATATTTAAAAAAAATTAGATTTCGCATGTATTAAAAACCATACATATTCAAAATTTTGAAGTCAAACATATATACTCAATTTTGTGTGACAAACACAAATTTGAAAAAAAACTTAGGGGGGGTTATTGACAATAGGAATTTAATAGAAATTGAATGAATTCATGATTCTTTATAATTCTGGTGTTATTCAATCACGTAACTTTTAGATTCTTTTAAATTCTGGTGTTATTCAATATAATGAATTTTCAATTCTATTAAATGGTAGTGTTATTCAATGTAAAGATTGTTTTGATGCTAATGTCATTTGAAAAGAATTTAATGGAAAGTTCCCTTAAAAATGTGAAGAGAGAATTCCGAGCCTTTCCCCTCTCCAAATGATAGAATTCATTACTTTCTTTAAAAATCTTTTAACTTTTTATATTTTGAATTCTTTCTAAATCCTTTATTCAATACCCCTCCTTAGTTAACTATAAATTTAAAACCAAATTACAAATAGACACACCTTAAAACTGAAATCGTTAACATTTAATAAGTGATCGATATATTTGGATAACAGTCTTTCACTCTTGTTAAAAGGTTCTTTAGCTTTTAAAAGAAAATTTCACTTATTAGTAACTCTCATTTAACTTTTGATGGAGTTTATTAGTTGCTCATGAATTTTGTTTATTTGCTGTAATCATGTAGGTAGATAGGACACTTATTACTTATCTTGCTCACATAAAAATAAAGATTTTGGAAATCTTTAGAGAGCCAAACACCCAGTTTAGTACAGATCTTCTAATGTATATATTATATGTTCAAAGAAAAGTATTTTAATATAATTTAAACACATATTTTCATGATTAAAGCTCACAAACATAGACGTCTATTATAAATTTGTATGGATGTGTTTTGCTATGGTAGTATTAGTATAATACTGTATCAAATTCTACAGAAAATTTATATACTATACATAGCAACATGTTTTATGATAACTCTTTTCCAAAATTTCGTGGTGCAATTTTTTGTGAGAATAAATATAAGCTAAATTTTCTTATAGTTTAGTTTATAACATACAATATGTATGCATCACGAATAGTACAGCTCATCTATTGGATAAAATTTTAATAACATTAGCAGAGATATTAGTGGGCCAAAACGATAAGAGAGACATAGAAAATTCTAAAATTGTAATAATATTCTGATTAGGTCTTTTTGTCTTCTATTTCCGGCAAGCAAGTAAAATATATAAGATAATAATCCTTATTATAGAATTATCTTAATATAAATAAATAAATAAATATATACGTTAGTACGTATAGTATTAGAAACCTAGAAGATTGACTTAAACCAGACCCTCAAATAATTGGATCTGTATAAAATAAATAATGGAGCTAGTCTACGCTATATGTCATTATTATTCAAGGATTAGTTGAAAACTTAGCTAACCCAATTAATATATTTGTTTTCCTCTGTTGCTTCATCCAAGACTCATATATCCCTCTATTGATTCGATACGGCAAACACTAATTATATTAAGTTTTCATGATAGTAAATCAATTTTGGGATTCATCATTAATATTCTTAGTCCAAAGTAAAATAACCAAATAAAATCAAACCAAACAAAACTAAATAGATACTCCTAAACTAAAGAACCATAAAAATCGAAACCGAACCAAGAACGACCATATGAATTGCTAACTTTCTTATGCGGATGAGTTTAATTAGTAGATTTATGGGAATTGATATCATATAATCGAATTAAAATGTCACAAAATGTGTAACTGAGAGTGACATATGATATATGTATAATGTTTACACTAGTTAAATACACAAAAGGATAAGTTTTGTCACTATTAAATAAAGGAGATGAAATATAATTCAATTAAAAAGAATAATATTAGGACAAAAAATATAGGCAAACAAGAAATAGGTTAACGATTAAGACAGTACATAAATAAGGATAATTTTTGTAGAACTATAGAATAAATAAGATGGTGTCCATTGATTAGGGTTGTCAATATCTTTCTTTTCTCATTGTACATTCACATCCACTAAATTAAAGATAACTAATGCATATAATAGTATCATAAAATGGCATCATCACATTACATAAAATTAATGCCAACTATACACAATTAGTGACATTTATACACATACAGCAAATTGGATTTTTTTATTCTTTTTTCCTTTTTAATGGATTTTTTTTCCCATAGATATCCATTAGTAGTGATGTGATTATTATAGTCATATTGTATTTAGTAAAATCTGAGTAGTGTTATTGTTAAACTCTCTTATGATAAGAGTCTTATGACATTGAAATAATCTGGCTCGGAATAAACGAACGAGTGAAAATGTTTTTGAGAACTTAGTGACAGTTTCTATAACAACTAAACTATACATAATCAAACGAGTGAAAATATAGGTTTCTTGACATATCGAATTTATAAAGAATCAAATATGAATTGTAATTTGATCTTGAACTTTATCTTGGATCCAATTCGTTCGGATAAACCCACAGTAGTTTTACGTGTGTAAAAGGATAGAACCTAGTCCAATGTCTTGTCTATTCTCTATGTTATAATTCAAGGTATGACCTAAAGTGAACTATACACATCTCCTATACATTCTGAAGGGGAGCTTTTTAACCTTACATTAGAGATGGTTCACGTATCCAAGCACATTGATTCAAGCTACTTAAATTTAACACATCTTATATCTTTTTGGATTTATACAAACGTTTTTGTCAAGCATACATATGTGACACTTCTCCCTTAACTCTTCATAGCGAATAAAAAACACGAAAATAATTCAAATTATACCGCTCATCTTCTTAAAATTAAAGTAAAAATTTCAAGTATAGTTTGCGTTTAAAAATAAATATTATTTTGGATATACAAGGTAAATTTGAAGTAAAATATTTTACAGAACTCTCAATTAAAGTTTAAATAAAACAGTATAAAAATACTGAACTCAACTTATTTTTGTGTGAGTTATATTCACATTTTTTTTTATAAAAAATGTGACAATTGATTATTCAATTGTTAAACTGATGGACTAGACAAATAACAAATTAAAAACAGTGTAAAGTAGTGTTAAACGTGTAATATCATTAATCAAATGAACAATAATTACGTTACTATTCATTAATGACGATTTGAAACATTTTTTTTTTCTTTTTCTTGATTAGATTGAGTGCATTTCTTTTTCCCTCAAACTAGTTGAATTGAATCAGATATTTTTGATTAATTCTCTCCATTATAATGCATTAAAAAGTAAGAAAACAAAATTTTAAAATTTTAGAAAGTTTTAAACATAAAAAAAAACAAATAATAAATGTGAAAAGGAAGAGAAGAAGAAACAAGGAAAGTGGGAAGTATGGGTTCGGTTCATTGAACCCTTCCGTAGCAAAAAGCCATCTCTCTCTCTCAAGCTCAGCTTCGGGTATTTTTCTAGGTTCGGGTTTCTAGGCTCGGAGTATAGTCGACCTTTTGTGCGGATAAGAACGACTCTTCGCTCTCTTTGTTTTTACACGAACACATCTCTCTCTCTCTCCTCTCCTCTCCTCTCTCACTAAAGTTAGCGATCGAAGAGAATCAACAAAGAAGCTACTGTCAGAGAAATCAAACCCCAAGAACACAAGAATCATCATGGTAATGAATCACAATACAAGAAAGTTTCAAACTTTTTGTTTTTTTTTCTTTATCTCTTCTTCAAATGTGTTCCTCTTTAGTTTGATCAGAAATGCTCTGTTTTTCTTGTTTTTACTGTCAAAAGATCGATTCAAATTCTCATCAAGAAACTCTTTTTACAGCTCTGATCAATCTTTTTTTGTTTTTTCTCAAATGGGTTCCTCTCAAAACTCGATTCTTTTTCCCAAAAATTGATTCTTTTTTTCAAACTCCGACTCTGTTTTCAATCGACTCTGTTCTATAGAACAGAAACTTATTCTTTTTTTAAATGGGTTTGTTTGATTCTCATTCGTTGTGTGTGTGAAACAGGGAGCTGAAGAAGAAAACAATAAGACATGGCCACAGTGGCTAAAACCTTTGCTAAGAGAGAAGTTCTTCGTACAATGCAAACAACACGCGGATTCACACAAGAGTGAGTGTAACATGTACTGTTTAGACTGTACCAATGGTCCTCTCTGTTCTCTTTGTCTCTCTTTCCACAAGGATCATCACGCCATTCAGGTTCGTCTTCTTATACGATCTTCCATAAAGTTCATACCTTTATTACCCACTGAGAGTAAAAAGAAACTTTTGTTTAGTTTGGTTGGTCATCTAACTTCTTTTTTTTTCTATCATTTATTATTCCTGGATTCTCGGTAAAACTTTCCCAAGAAAATGCGAGAAAAAAAACAAAAAGATCAGAGAGTTTTGTTTTTTTTTACTTTGTTTGATTGATTTGTTCTTGGTGATTGATTCTGAGTATGTATGTTGATTGAAATTTTTAACAGATAAGGAGATCATCGTATCACGATGTGATAAGAGTGTCAGAGATACAAAAGTTCCTTGACATAACAGGAGTTCAGACATATGTGATTAACAGTGCTAAGGTTGTGTTCTTGAATGAGAGACCTCAGCCTCGACCTGGGAAAGGTGTGATCAATACTTGTGAAGTCTGTTACCGAAGCCTCGTTGATTCCTTCAGATTCTGCTCTCTTGGTTGCAAGGTAACCTCAAAAGAGTAACTTTTTTTATTTATTGAATTGTTGGATTTGAGTGTGAAGAAGAAAACATTAATGTCTATCATCGGAAATGCTTTAGGAGTTAGTTGTGTGTTGGGTTTGGTTGATGAAATTGAGAAATTTTTCTATCTTTGGGTGAGAAAATGCGGGAAAATCAAGTAAAAAAATGACTAGCATAAATGTCAAAGTTTTGGTCGGTAAATTTATATATTTACTTGTGGAGAAAGTTAAAGCTATTTTTGGGACTCTATGTAATGAACCAAATACTATTTGTAGAAGAAAAGTCTATAACTTAGTTGAATAGGTAAAACTAACTACTATTCAATAATTTTTTCCTTATTTATATTGATTTTGTAATTAGACCGTCATTTATTCTTTAATCCTTGTTTGATGGGAATCGAGAAAAGGACTTTAATTTTTTTAAAAGATTTTTTCTTCTTGGGTGGGCAAGAAAATGTGGGGCAATGATAGCAACTTTCAAGAAATTGTGGAGTTGAAAAATAAATTTACAATAGCAATTTGGGTTGACGAGAAAGTAGAGAGGAGAAAATTCCAAGTCAATGTTTTCGTGTAAAGCTTCGTCCTTAAGTAACACCTCAGTTTTAAAGGTCTTTTCATTTTCATTACTTTTCTTCTCTGATGGCTTTCAACATCTTCTTCACATTTTGTTTGTTTATAGGAGATGATAATTACTAAGATAACCCCCTAGTATCAATCAACGTTGATGATGATGATCTTGTATTGTTTTTTTTCTTGATTAGATCTCCGGAATATCGAAGAAGAAAAGGAAAGATTGGTCGAATAACCTTTCGGATTCCGATGATTCGTATAGTAGTACGAGTATCGGAAGGATCAAGAGGAATGAGGACATTATGAATAACAGTTTCACTCCATCGACACCGCCTTTATCAGCCGTGAATCGAAGAATCGCGAAGCGAAGGAAGGGGATACCGCACCGTGCTCCTTTTGGAGGACTAATCATAGAATACTAAGAAAGAAAAAAAATGGTAATGTATAGTCTCTTATGCTAATAACAATCAAATCACTAGTAGTAGTAGTAGTAGTAGTAGTTCCGAGTATATGTATATATTATGTCTATAATGGTATAAAGCAATGTAAAGAAGCAAACCAAAACTTTGACGTAATAGTGTTTTGTGTAGATATGATGGGTAAAAAAAGTGGGGGGAGATAATAGAATGAAGCATAAATAGGATACTTGTGCTTGTATATTTTGGGCACAATGGGTAAGAATATGTAAATGTATGTTAGAAATAGTGTTGTGGAAAAGACAATAGTAATAAGTATTATGTGATGCAATGCAAATGTGAATGGAATAAAGTGCATTTTATTTCTATGTGTACTTGTTTCTTGTTTTTTATTTTATATTTTGGTTCACACTTCACACTATCTCATTTTTTTTTTTCATATTCAAATAGATATCAACTTGTATTTTTCTGAAAAGTGAGTGCAACATATAACTTAAAACGAATCATTCTTGGCAAAGAGATCTGAGAATAGAGACAGAACAAAGAGAGTTATTTCGCTCGACCCATTTTTTATATGTATTTGACTATAGATTCGACTTCCCATTTTTAAAGTTATTAAAATCACATTAGTATTTGACATTTACATGGAAAAATATGTCAGTACATGAGGCAAAATAAACAAGTACATATATATAAACATGGATTTTAGTTTCTCTAAGATTAAAATAGAATAAGTATGGAGGGGTTGTTGGACCAATGATTTAAAGTTAATTCTCTATACACTCTAGTTTTCAAGATTTTTTTTTAAAAAAACATTTATAAATATTTATGTGTGTAGATTCTAGTCTAATCATTTAATCCATTTCAAATGATTTGATATACAATTTCAAATTTTTTAGTTATATATACTTTAGTGAAATACTAGTAAAAAAAATAGTTTTCAGATTTTAAAAACAATCAACGTGGTAGAATTGTTTAAAAGGAAAACATGACAATCAACACGGAATAAGCATTATAGTATAGTCGGCAAGAGTTCTCTTATATTTTCTTTGACATTGATGCTTAAATCAAAAACTTGGTTATGTACAATTTAAAGCATGAATCAGTCTTCGTTTTACCATAATGAATTTGGTGCGGTATCTAAAGTACATTATAGTTGCAATTATGAAAACCAATGGGAACAGCCGATGGATGCAAGAACATATATATCTATCAACTCGTGAGATGATCGGATTAGAATCTTGAAAGTGAATCATAGGCTACAAACTATGCTATTGCCAAGAATGTACTTATAAGATTTACGACGAAATTCTTATGTCGCGACACGGTATCAAAATGATCATGATCGCTCTTCTATTTCTATCTTGGTATAGAGAGTGAGCACTATATAGTTTCATGACTAAAGCTAAATAGATTGATGCAGCGCATTACAAGATTATTCTTTTCTTGGCCGGCGAGATTTGATGCAGCGAGATATTTATAATATTTCCAAATATCCTAAACATTGTAATTATTATCTTTTAATCTATCTATTATAATTATTCTATAATATTCTAAACTCTAGGGGTTTATGATTTATTATAAATAGCATTATAAGACTTCTTATTGTATTCAGTTACTGATGAATTAATAAATCAATAAATTTTAAAGAAATTTTTATAAAATATTGTGAAGAATATTCACAAACTCAAAACTTTTATGAAAGCCCTCATAAAAAGACTTTCAAACCTTATATTTTCGAGTATTTCAAAAATAAACGATCTCTAATTATATCCCTAAAAACTTTCGCTCCATCATAGATCCAAATGACATCAAGTATGGCTAGCATGAGTTCATGTGTTGAGTTGATATTGGCAGACGGTAATGGCTTCGAAAGGGAAGAAGGCCAATGATGTGTTTTGGGAATAAAAGCAAAAGGCAAAAGAGAGTCCAACGGCATCTACTTGTACTAAAGAGTGGCCTTTGTAATGCTTTTTTCTAATGGTGCATTTGTGCCCATCAGATCGTCCCAAACGGCATATAATTTGACCAATGATGTAATCACTCGGCCGTTGGATCCTCTCTCGAACTTGTTAGAAACGTGACACACAAATTTTTAAATAATGCACAGTCTTGTCATTTTGTTTTTGTAATCATGTAATAGTACTATTGGTACTATATAAAAATATGAAAATGAAAATAGAAAAAGGAACAAATTTGGAACAAGCATGTGTCATGATGTTGCCAAACCCACTCACACACCATGTCAAATTGTTTCGTCCGATTGTCCAACGATATAATATATAATACCAATAATTAATAAAGAATTGTGATGTTTTCAATTGTTTTCTTTTAACTTGTAGTGTGATATATTATAATCGTAAGCTAATTAGTGGTAAGTGAGATGTGATTAATCCATTAAACAAATCTTTTGTTTTGATTTATGAATAGGTGACCAACATTCACCTACCTACTTTTTTTTATACACCTGTTCATAAATCAAAACAAATCCATTCTAAATTATACACTAATGATTCTTCTATTACGAACCCATTCTATTACGAATCCATTCTAAATTATATATATATATATAAGTTCACTGATCTATCTAGGTTCATTCTATAACAAATCCATATATATTAGAGTGCACTGATCCATCTAATTTTTGAGGATAGTCATATAATAAAAGTACTCTTAGTGATTATTGAAGAGTAAACTAATTCATAATATACACTATGTTCAATTTTATTTTATTTTGGTCAAAATCTATTATGTTCAATAAGTTTTAACAATTTTAGAAGTCTTATGTGCCGGTTTTTTCGTTTATTAAAAAGTTTTTTTTGTTTATCATAATTTTTCTTACAAAAATTATACACATAAACAAATTTATTGAAATGATTACTTTATTTTTAACTAATTTAAGATCAAAATATAAAAAGAAATAAATTGAGGTTTTTTTTTGTGAAGCAAACATCTTATTATATAAAAAATAAACAAATAAGCTAATTATAATTATGTAATTTTGATTTATTAAGAAGATATGAATTTAAAATTTACAATTAAACGAGATTATAAGTCGGTTTCATAGTCTGAGAAGGATTAAGGTTTAATTTTTAATTGTAAAGGTTTAGATTTCAATTTTACAATTAAAACATGTTATATGTTGGTTTTGGTTTATAAATAAAAATTATAGTTTAGCTTTATAAATGAGGATTATGGTTTATATTTAACAATTAAACGATATTATATATATATATGGTTTAGATTTAGCAGTTACTAACTCACATGATCATGGTAAGTGTCAAGTAAAACATAAGATGTCGCCACATGCTATATTTAATTTTGTTAATATTAATATAAAAATAGTTTTCAAAAACCATATTGAAAAAGAAATTTATAAAATAATTATATTCAAACTTTTTAATGAAAAAGTTAAACTATTAACCTAATATTGGGTTATGTCGGTTGAGATTTATCAATGATATTAGGATTTACGATTTAACAAGATTATATATTATTTCTTTTCGTTTATAAAGGAAGATTGAGACATATGTTTTACAATTATATGGGTTATATGTTGGTTTGAGTTTATAAATAAGTATTATAGTTTAGTTTTTATAATTAAATAACATTATATATCGATTTGGGTTATAACTATGATTTATATTTTACAAATCAGTTTGGGTTTGTAAAGGAGAATTAGGATTTACATTTTACAACTAGAGGAGATCATTATGAATTCAACTTAATAAATATTATTATTAATGATTGATTTTATAATATGTTATAATTTTTAAAATTTTTAAACAAGATGGTCGATAAAAGATGGTGGATAAAAGAGTTTTAAAAATAACATTTTTAGCTGAAATTAAAGATAAATAAAGTTCAATATAATTCATAATATAATGATTTCAAAAATAATATTTGTAAAAATGTAATTTTTATAATTCGTATTTGAAAATTTCCTTAATGTTTTTCTCAACGATGCTATATATATTTTTTAACTCTTTATGTTTATTAGCATTTTTATATATAAACATCTTTATGACTCACTTTATTTGCATGTAATATTATATTTTAGATTGATAATAATTTGAAACAACTTTACCATCAAATTTAATAATAATTAATTAATTTTGATAAAATACAATATATTGCAGTGCCTAGAATGATTTTGTTTTTAAAACTGAGAGTTAAGAAATAACAATTTTTATAAAATGGTATAATCATGTTTTAGGGGGTAATTGATAAATTAAGTTTTTTAAATATTTTAGCAATATTATGAATAATGGTTTAGCAATATTTTAGCAATATTTTAGCATCCCAAAAATAAAGTCAATGGTTCCCGTGATATAACAATCACGATAGAACTGTCGTTTTCGCTCAACGAAAAGCGTGTCTTGGTAGCCTTCTATTCGACAGCAATATAAGACAGATTGCTCAGCATTCACGCGGAGAGCAACAGCCTGGTTCTTAGTTGGTCCAGCCGTGTTTTGGAACCAATTACGCCATAAATCCGTTAGTGTTAGTCGCTGTAAATTGTATTAAAAAAAATGATTTGACCATGATATATAGAAGAAAATAACCTAATTTTCTACTAATATATACAGAAAACATATATTTTACCAAACGTGGCAGAATCCTTGATGGAGTATCCATCCTTGAAGTTTAAATTTCCAGTAAGAAGGGTTATATCTCTACCGTCGCTTATGATCATTAAATTCTTCTTCATTTTTCCAATTTCAGTTGTTTCCTTGTAAACTCCTCTTTTTTAGTAGATGATAAATCTTCTCTTGTATTAAATTAAACATTTAGATTTGTCCAGAAAAAACTAAACATTTGGGATGTTACAAGTAAACAACATTTGTAGTTCTTATGATACAACATTTTTACAAAACTACTAAAGACGAGATGAATTGAGTTTTAAATTTATGCTTTGGGCCTAAACATACCTTTAAAGAGTGATTAACATGCTTTACTCAAGCCCATATAGTATCATTTAAAAACGTTACTACGCTTACGCAAGCTCCAAAGTTTTGAGTCTTTTGACCATAGCAAAAGAGAAAAACACATGCAAGTCTCTCGACCAAGTCACGTGTATCACAACCGCTATGACGTGTTATCGATCATCTACTATTAAACATTGCTGTTGAAGGTACCGATAGAAATATAATTCAAGAACAAAACCAAAGTCCCGGAATTGTAAAGTTGGTCGGAGATGTCGTCGGCTCAAATGGATCCACACGACAAGATGAGATCTCGCGACTTGAGTAAAGTTGCGAGAGGCCAACAAGCACCAAGACCAGCTCACGCCCCCGGCACGGTATCGCCCCCACCGCAAAACGAGGCAACTTTTCGAGCTAAGAGAGGAGAAGACGACGGTGGAAAGGAGAAAGATTCAGAGGTGGATGAGATGTTTCCGGTGACTAATGAAACACGACATTGTTTCAATCGATACATGCAATACCATAAGTAAGTTTTAAAATTGGTTACAACTAAAAATGTGATAATTAGTAGTATATTTAACTATACAATGTTTTAATACATACATAGGTGTATTGAGAAAAATGGAAGAGATGCGAATGATTGTAATAACTTGAGAGATTATGTTCGTTCGATGTGTCCTGAAGAATTGGTAAAAATTAAAATTTGTTAATAATTATTACTCGTATCAAATTATTTTTTTTCTTTTCTATTTTGTAAATTATTTTTTTCTTTGTTTTGTTTTGTGAAGGTTGAAAAATGGGACGAACAGAGAAAATCTGGGACATTGCCATCCTCAATATGAAGATTAGACTAGCTATAATCATACTTGTTTAGTTTGGTCGTTGTACTCAACTCATGATATATCAAATAACTAATTATATCACTACAAGAAAACAGCTTAGAACCGACGGGCAAATCTGTCTGTAATCCGTCGGAAACAGCTATAACCAACGGATTACCGACGGATATGTCCGTCAGTTCTAGAGCGTCGGTAAAAAAAATCCGTCGGTAAACCATCGGTAATTACCGACAGATTTCCGATGGGCAAATTACTGACGGATTTCTGACGGATAACAATATCAGTAGTCCGTCAATAATCCGTCAGTAAAATATCATCGGTAAACCGTCGGTGGCATTTTACCGTCGGATTTCCGATGAAAACTAGAGAACGAGAGATCCAAAAATCTCCGTCATTACCGACGGATTACCGACGGATAACAAATTTAAAAAAAAAATTATAATAATTTAAATAATTGAGAATTGTCTAAAATAAATATTAATTTTATTTGTTTAAAATTTCATTAATACAAATATCAAATCCTAACACAATAAATTACATAAATCATAACCTAACACAAATTTCACACATAACATAACACTTATCTAACCATTGTCAAAAAAATATAACCATTTCATTTATAAAAATATAACAATTTCAATATCATAATCTAACAAAACTTAAAATTAAAAGTGGAGAACTTACACAAAAATATGACAATTTTTTCTTAAATTCATTTATGCTATTTTCAATAATAATTTAAAATTCAGTAAATTAAATTAATTACTAAAATTCATTTACATATTTAACAATAAATAAATCAACTAACAAACCAAAAAAAATAAAAATCATTGTCAAAACAAAGACAATAAATCTAATACAAACAATAATCTAACACAAACAAAAAACCATAACACAATATACTACATAAATATTAACATAACACAAATCTCACACATAATATAACACAAATCTAACCATTTCAATCCTATAATTTACGCATTCTAATTCTACGAAACTAACCATTTCTAACATATAAACAAACCCATATCATATTCTAACACCAATTCTAACACATCTAAATTCTCATCCTAAAAATCTTACAAAAACTTAGAAAATTAAAGAACTTACACCATAAGTATTTGGGAAGATAGGAGAAAGAGATTTGGAAGTCTAGATGCTGGAGTTTATGTCTAGGAGAGGAATCAATGGCGGAAGGAGCTTCTTTGTGTTTGTGGAGAAAGAGAGAAAAGTAAAAGTGCAGAAGAAGAAGTGAGTTTCGTATCTTATAACGTCATTTCTGACGGAATTACCGTCGGTAATCTGTCGGTTATTACTATTAAATTATTAAAATTTGAATTGCCGCGATTACCAAAATTTCAACATTTTTGGTTCCCGGGTAAATTTTGGAGGTCCGTCGGTAATCCGTCAGTAACTTTTGAAGGATCTTATTTCAAAAATTTTGGTTGCGGGAAAAATTCTCAAAATCCGTCGGTAATTTCTGACGGATTACCGACGAGATATGGTATGTTTAGGGTAAGTTTAGGGTATAAACCCTTATTTTCATGATTTCTAATGGATTAGTGTGTATATGATCCGTAATATACATTAAAACAAAGTGGGTAGTGTAAAAACACATTTTATAGATACAATATATGAAAAACAATTATTGAGATACAAAATTCAAATACTAATCCATAATATCTAATAAACCATCATAAGTTGTTTTGGTGAAACATCCTTATTTTGTTTAGACACAAATTTTAATGGATTTTGGTATACCACTTAGTTTGTTAGTCATTCAAAAACTAATTTTTTAGCTCTTATCTATTCAAAAATTATGATAATGATTTGAAATAAGAGTTTATACAATAAACCATCGGTAAACCGTCGGTAATCCGTCGGTAATTCTTTGAAAATTACCGACGGATTACCGATGAATTTAAAAGATATTTATTTACTGACGGATTACCGACGGTTTATTACTGACGGTCCTAATCCGTCGGTAATCCGTCAAAATTCTAAATAATTACCGACGGTTTTAAATCCGTCGGTAATTTACCGACGGAAAACCGACGGGTACCGATAAAAATAATTTCGTCAAAAATTGATCGGTTTTCCGTCGGTAATTACCGACGGATTTATGGCCGTCGGTATTTCTGTCGGTTACATCCTTGTTTTCTTGTAGTGTATAAGTTATGTCTAAAACCATATTTTTGTGTTAATCTAGATTTGTCTAGACAGCTTCAGATGTCCAAATCTGCAGTATCCAAGTCTGACTCTAAATAGTCATTTAAACTCAGTTCAGATCTCGTTCTGTCATAGTTCTTGGAATCCACCTTTTCTGGTCTCTGTTGCACATCGTCGTCAATATATTGAAGCTGCAAAATCTGCTAATGTTACGCAAAAGTTTTATAGATAAAAACGGAGATCAATAATATAAAAAAGAAATCAATTGAAAAATGTCAAAAGACCCTTATCAGAACATAAACACTATGAATATAAAAGTACCAAGATCAAAGAAAGTTAACCCTAAGTGCTTTGACTCAGCTGAATCATTCGGCATTTTAGCTTCAAGATAGATGCTAAAATGCCAATTGCAAAAATCAAATCAAAACTTCAAGGTAAAAGTCTATACGAAGAATTAGGATTTATATTTTATAACATTCTTATGAAAAAGAATCTTTAATATATGCGAAGAAGAGAGTTAGAAAGCAAAGAGAGTTGTGCGCAGCCTTTTTGTGAACGGACTATGGAAGCTTTGTATTTTTTTGTTACTCCTCTAACAAAAACACTTAGCTCGTAGTCAGTTACATTAATATAATTCATTAGAGATACTTTGGGGAACTAAAAGGTGAAAGATAATAAGGTATGAAAAGCTTTCTAACAATTTGATTTTTAATATGAAAAATAGAACAATGTGTTTTCTTTTTGTTCTGCCAATTTACTTATACTTAAAAGCTTTGATCTAAACCTAGCATTTTGGTATCAGAGCTTCTAAATGTATGGTGTTAATATAGAGGCTTTGATACATAAAGTTAGGTCTAGATCAAAGCTTCAAAGTACATGTAAATTGGTAGAATTATTCACAGTCTTTGTTAATCAATTTTTAACATCTATATAGATACACAACTGTTGCAAACTAGATCCTCGAGAATAGGACTTCAACAATATTCTAAAAAAATCAAAAGTTTACTTGATAAGAACGATTCTTACTCCTGGTTAACAATAAAGAGAAAATAATATATCCACAAACCGAGTGATTTATGTATTTTCTGATTTTGTTAAGTTCAGTTCAATTTGAAGAGAAAACTGTATTGGGCTAAAAACCTAAAACCCATGCCTACGAATATTAAACTTCTTGAGGGTTACAGAGAAATTTTGTGACATGGCCATCGTCAAGTACAAGATTGTAAACATTAGAAGAGTAATAAACTTATATATCTATCGATAGAGACCAATAAATTAAAACAGATACTCTTATGTCAAAACGAAAACACTATAAAGTTGAATTCACCAAAACCAAGATGGTAAAAATCCAAAATACATTTATTTTTCTTCTTCTGCCATATTGACTTCTACCTTAAATCTTTGATTTACACAGTTACATTTGGTATCAGAGCTTCAAAACAGAAGCTTTGATATCAATTGTAACGTCCAAATAAAAGTTTCAAACTACAAGTCAATTGGTAGAATGGTTTTACTTTCACTGTGTCTGTTAATCAAATTTGACATTCTTATGATGATAGAAACATACATATATGGAAGAAGAGATGAGGTAAAAAAAAAAAAGAGTTTCCCAAACGGCAAAACCCTAAATTACGTTTCTTGGTGTTCCTAAACATGTCTATATATATATGAATAAGAATAACCTAAATTACTTGGACTATCAATGGATTTGTGGGCTTTGTATCGGAAGTATATTATGTGACCAAGATTTATAATATTTGTTAATAAAAAAAGAAGAAGAAAAAAACTTGGATAACCTAATAAATATTTCTGACCAAACGTGTCCCGGATTAAAGTTCATGATTTGGTTAAGTTCGGTTCAATTTACATAGAGAACTTATTGGGCTGTGATCCAGGCCCATTAAAACGACTCACGTGTGTACTTTTTTAATAACCGGAGCCCTAGACCCGCCGTGGAATCGAGCGTTAGAGAGAAAGAGAGAGAGAGAGATCACTTCTCAAAAATCAGAGCGACAACAAAAAATAAAAATCAATCCTTTCGATTCGAATTTTATTTTTTTGGTTAGTTAGCTTTTCTCTTTCGTTCAATAACGGTTTTCAATTTTGACAGTTAAGTAGCGATTTCAATTTGATCTCCGGTGAAAGAAAGATGGCGACTTCGTCACCGTCTCTGAGTAACAATGGCCTCTCCGCCGTCGTCACGCCTCCCAAGACTCTCCGTGGTCTCAATAAGCCTAAGTGTATCCAATGCGGCAACGTTGCTCGCTCCAGGTCTTGCTTCTTTCTACGCATTGTTTCATTTCGGGACTTTAGTTTTCTTACATCTGTGGGTGGGGGGTTTTCAATTGTGGCTGATTCTTTGGGTTTTTGATCTGAAAGGAATCGAATTTAGGGTTCTTAATGTGTTGGGGTTCGAGTTTTGTCCTTGATGGGTCTAAAGATTCTTGAGATTGGTTAAAGTTTTGAGCTTTAGTTTCGAAAAGATGAGTTTTTTTTTTTAGATAATTGGGAGTGATGTTGGTTTATTGATGAGTGTAATTGTATTGCTTGGATGTGTTTAATGCAGGTGCCCGTTTCAATCTTGTAAGGGTTGTTGTTCAAGAGCAGAGAACCCCTGCCCTATTCACGGTATGGTCTCTCCCTCTTTGAATCTGAATTTGAGAAGATACTTAGCTGAAGAACAGTTGTAGTGTTTAGTTTTTATATCATTGATAGGGAAATTCTTGTCATTGTTTCTTTCACTTGGTTAGTTTAGTGTTTAGTGTGGAACAATGAAACCGATAGAGATTCTGGGACAAGAGAAGAGAGTATGGAAAGACTTATTCTTTGAGAGTGCTTGTGATTAGTTGAGAGATATAGATTTGCTTATCATGGCTTGTTTTATATTTCGGCTTGTGTGTTTATGTCGCTGCAGTTCTTAAAGTAGCTGCAACACCTGGTGAAAAGATGCAGGCGCCAAGTACTCCATCATCAGACCAGAAAGCATCTGAGGGGACTCCCGGGTACATATATACAAACCAATTTTCTAATTTTCTGGTCCCTTTGTGCTTTTGGGGGCAAGTGAATCTCAGATGACAATCTGGTTTGCTTACTTTGTTAGGAGATTCCTCAGTTTTCTTGTTTTATTGAACATAGTTGAATTTGAGATGCTATATATGTATGTTCTTTTGGAACTAAAAAGATGGTCTCTTTAAGTTGACATTTATCTTCTGTTGGGAACTCCTTCAGGACTACAACTAGAGTTTCGTCAATCCGCCAACTCTCTAGCAACTTTGCTCAGTTTAATAACTTGAATGCTTCCTCCCGCCAGAGAAAACCTTTGACGATAAAGGTACTAATTAAGATGTCTTTTGTTGACTTCATTACTCATTGAAAAAATCTCCTATTAGTTGTTTTTCTCTAAACAGTTGTTCTTCTAATCTAGGATGCTCAAGCTTTAAATGAATGGCGGTTTTCAAAGCTTAAAGAGTATAGAGACAGAAACATTGAAGTAGAAAATGAAGCTTTTGATCGGTACATGAGTAATGTGAATTTACTTGAAGAAGCATTTTCATTTACATCTGTCCCTGATGAAGAGGTTCCCAGAGCTGCAGCTTCTGAACGAAACAACGAGGAAAAAACTATTTCAGAGCTTAAACTGAGGCTGAGATCGAACTCTGCAAGAACAGAGAGCTTTAAGAAGCGGATCACGGAGACTATCAAAGCCGGTTTGTTTAAGCTTCAGAGAACAGAATATGGTGGCTCTTCAGATGATGAAGACGAAAAGAAAAGGCGGACGAAAAGAAAGAAATGGCAAGACAAAGGTTCAGCTTTGAATGAAATAGTCGATAAACTGAACAAAGCAAGAACCGAAGAAGATCTCAAATCTTGCTTAGAGATGAAATCAAAACTCTATGGTCATGTTACTTCTCCTGCAGCATCCGAGAAGAACAATGTTTTCCCCGCTCAAGTCCGAAAAGTTGAGATGAGCGAAGAAGCACTTCAAAAAATCAGCGAGAATCTCCAATCTTTTGACAATGTTGTAACTTTGTGAAGTCGAGAGTATCCTGCCGATGAATTGAACTCCAAACTCCAGATCTTTTGTGATCAAGGTATTGTACAATGATCAAACATCCCTCAAAACAGATCCTGAAGAGTCTTTAAAGCATATTCTTGTAAAGTAGTGTTGAGCATCAATTAGATATTAGAACTCAGCAATGGATAAAAGCTGTTGATTGCATCTCATTTGATTTTTCACTGTATGTTACTTGTTAGATTTAAAATTTGCTTATTTGATTGCTAATAGAAAAACCAGTTCCAAGATCATTTCATTTTGTTAAGACTCTTACAGAGACTCTTGAGACTGATAGATGAAGATTGAATACTCTATCGACTTTGTTTTGGTTTGGTATTTTGGATAACCGCTCAGTCTAATTAAACCGGTCATCTTTGGGGAAAAGAATCCAACCATCATAGGCCATTTTCAACACGTATATCTTGAAAACGACTAAAACCAAACTTTTAAGATTCTAATTTTGTTTTGCTGCCCCAATTCCACTATCAATCAAAACATATCCATAAAATTTAACGTTTAGTTTTGTTTCTAGTCTCAACCATAATATTCAATTTATGTGTACATATGCTGTTTTGTTCGGTTATACAAAATCAACAAATTTATTATATATGCATGTTGCCGTGTGTGTAGATTATTCAATCTGCAAACATGTTAACGCACGGTGTTGTTGTTGTGGTTGGGACATGAGATCAACCAACTCAAATGAGCTCATAATGTATGTTAAAGCTTTCAACAGTTAACAACTATATAACTGTTACCACCAAATTTCTAATTTGGATTCTACAATGGTTTTGGTCTTATATCATTTTTAGTTATAAGATAATTTATGTAATAACGTAAAACCATTTAATTTCTATGTATATAACTTGTAACGTATGATTTACTATTGTTGATTACCACCTAATTTTCATAATGGTTTTGGTCATATATAACTTTTGTTTGATTACGTAAATAATTTAATTTTGATGTTGTATGTAACCTATTCGAACTCCGAATCAAAATCAAATAGAAACATTGCTTATGATATTATCCATTACTTGAAAAGTAAAAGATTTGAAAAGACAAAGAATAATTATGTCACCAAAATACAAAGAAAGAGTAAAACACTCAATTATAAATGAAAAGTAGTATTATAGTAATACATAATTTAAAAAAAAGGTGAGAAGAAGTTGCTGTCCAATAATCTAATTATGTTATCTAGTATGCTAAGGTAAGAAATCAACCAAGTCTCACACATGTTATGATTAGTGACTTGCACTTCATTATCATTTTTTGCTAAGAAAATGTGGTTTAAATATACCTTTATTTTGTAAACTAGAGAATATGCAAAAAAATATTATGGGTTCGAATGGAGATTGCGGGCAAAACAAACTAATCTGTCAGCAATTTAGTCTATATTATCTTTAGAGCATGCAACAAACCGATGTGAATTAAATCTATGTCTATATGAAAACAGTCTGAAATTGATTCACATCGATTTTTTCCTATTTTTCTTAGACCGAACTATAATTAATAAAGAAATGGTAAATAACAAACGGTACAATCTATCAATGGATCTGACCATCCTAATTACCGCAAATATTCAAATCCATATATAATTTTTGTTTCCCTTCTTTTTATAAGAAACTTATTTAGAATTTACTAAAGAATTTTGTACATTTTTGTTTATAAATCTTTAAAAATTAATTTGGGTTGTTAAAAAGGTAAAAAACCTCTAATGAAAAACTTGGTCACCGAATAAACAGTAGAAATATCGATTTCCGTTTTATTTATACACTTTTTTTTTTGTTTTTCTTTTGTGTATTTCTTGGAATAAGCGAGAAGTAATGGCGTGGTTGAATACACGAGAGAGAGAAGAATCTTAAAGAAAAAGCCAAAGCAATTACCAAAGAAGAAGAGAACCAAAAGATACAAACCCAACCTACAAGAAAGACTCTTTCTTCTCATTGCTCTCTCTCTCTCTCTCTCTCTCTCTCTCTCTCTCTCTCTCTCTGTTTTAATTTACCACCACCTATATTTATATACATACAAAGATAGAGATAGTGAAAGGTGCAGAAACAACAACAGAGAGTTTCAAATACGTTTTAAGATGATGATATAAGATAAAGAGCTTTTTTGAATCACTAAAATGGCTGTTCAAGCTCAACACCATTCCTCTAATCTCATCTTCCTCAACAAAAGGTTCATTTTCTCTTCTTCTCTGTTAATTTCTTTCACCATCTTGTGTTTTTGTATCTGTTTTGTTTGATTACGGTTTTGTGTGAAACAGAAACGGGAAAGACAAGGAACAAGATTTGTCGTTGCAATCACAGACTCTTGAGCAAACCAATATGTTATTCAACAATGGGATTGTAGGTTGTAATCAGAGGAAGAGAGGAAGAGATACGAACAATCATCAAGTGTTGTTGTCACCTCTGCAGTCTCTTCATCAGTTCCCACAAGTTTTAGACTTATCTTTATTACAACACAACTATGATCATCAGCCGTTGGATATGGTTCAGACAGGACTACGGTTGTCTTCCGGCGACGATCAGACACAAAAGATTAGTACTCACCGTCAGAATCTTGTCTCCGGTTCGTTTGAAGATGTTTTTTCGTCACATATCAATAGGCAAAGCGAAGAGCTTGATGAGTTGCTTCGTGCCCAGGTTTTGATTTCGTCTTGGGTTTCTGAAAAGTTTTGATTTTTATTCTCACCGGAAAGTTAAAAATTGTTCCTTTTTTTTATTTGTATAGGCGGAGGAGCTACGGCGTACATTAGTGGAGAGGAGGAACAAGCACTATAAAGCGCTGATCGGTGCTGTGGAGCCGTTGGTACGTAAGCTGAGAGAGAAAGAGGCAGAGATAGAGAGAGCAACGCGCCGTCACAATGAGCTGGTGGCGCGTGAATCACAGCTGAGAAATGATGCTCAAGCTTGGCAAGGCATAGCCAAATCGCAGGAAGCGGCCGCCGCGTCGCTGCAGGCTCAGCTTCACCAAGCCGTTAACAAATGCGGTGGTCTGTCGACGCAAGATAGCAGAGCGGCGGAGGAAGGACTATTATGCGCAGGAGCGGGAATCAGCGGATTGGAGGACGCCGAGTCGGCGTACGTTGATCCAGAGAGGATGACAAGGCCGAGCTGCAAAGCTTGCCGGAAAAGAGAAGCGACGGTGGTGATGTTGCCGTGTCGACATCTAAGCATCTGCCCGGGATGTGACCGGACAGCACTTGCCTGCCCGATATGTCTGACGTTGCGGAATTCAAGTGTTGAAGCGATCCTTGGCTAAATTGGCCTTAATATTAGGCCAATTAGGTTGTGTCATGGTACATACAACTTTTTTGGAAATACAACAAATGCAAAACCAAATTGGTAACAAAATTACATTTTGATATGAAATGTTGTACATATTGTGTGGTAAGGTAAAACTTCATGGGTACACGAGAGACTTCTTGGTGAGGAAAAGTCCAAAGCAAACAACTTAGACAAAAGCTAATGCACGATGAGAAGCAGGGCGCAACATGCACACTTCCCTCAAAAGACAAAAATGAATGTGTCATCATTACTTTAACGTTTTGCGTTTATGTCGCTTATGAAACGTTTAGTGATGCTGAACCTACCAAACCATGTGGCTTCTACGAAAGGTCGACAAATGGATGATGATACATCAACGGATTGTTCTATTGTCCTTAATTATCGTACCTCATCTTCTAATTAACAAGACTCCTGTAAGAGTACTGATGATAGTTACGAAAAAGATGATTTGTTTACAAAGGAGCCCTCAAAAAATTTTACAAAAAGAAAAAAAGAACGACTTCTTTTCTTTTCTTTTCTTTTCTTTTCATTACTTGGGCTTTACACAAACATGGGAATGTTTTTCTATTCGTACAAATCATTAGCTAAGCTATGAAACCCAATTTTGGGAGGGGACTAAAGAGGGGGATACAGAATTCTATATTACAATTCTCTCAGTCATTGGGATCTACTATACCTTTCTCTGCTTCTAATATCTGTTCTCCATAATCTTCTATCAAGTAATCACAAATCTCCAGCAACTGATCTGCTAAAGGCGGTATGCCTGGGTTACGCCTGTCGTTGTAAAGATGAGCATTGTATGTGATCTGCCAGACGTCGTGTCTAAACTGCTCTTTGTTTCTGTACTCTATCTTCCGTACCTTATCCCGGATTGTCGACAGATCCATAGGGGTTTTCACAACATTAAGATAGTCTGGAGCTTCCTTCTTCGAAACCGGTTTCAGGAAGAGGCCTGACACTTCTTCTTTAAGTCTTAGAGTGTCCACTATGCGTTCCAAGATGTTTGCTAGACCAACCTGCAGGTAAATGAATTGAGGAGAGAAAACGAAGATGAGTTTCATAGAGAAACACAGGATTGTGTATCAGTAGACTTCGCCCATTTGTTTCATTTTCTGGCAAGACTACAAATCTATATGTGATGACAATTTTAGCAGCGGTGAGGATGTTAAGACACATGAAATCATGCTACGTGGCTATAGAGCAATAACTTCGACTGAACAAAGTAAAAATATGGACGCAAAGAGAATCTTACCTCTCCTTTTTTGCGTCGTTTTGGTTGAGGTGCATACTCTGCACCATCTCTTTCAAAGTCGGAGACGTAGCGGCTTCTGACGTTCCGCCCTCTTTCTGACAATCTTCTATCGTTTCTCCGAGGAGGATAATCTTCTAGATACCCTTCTATTAATTCGGGTTGCAGCTTCTTTTTCTTTTTCTTCTTCTTGGCTTTTTGCCGTTCCTCTTCCTCCCTCTCACTCCGTAGTACCTCTTCATATCTTCTGATCTCAGCTATCTCATTGGGCTCTTCTGATACAGTCATATCGTCATAATCTCTCCTTGCCCTTACTTCCATATGTCTTCCCGTACTTATCTCATCTTCTTCCCACCATACTCTATCCTCTTTTGGTCTTCGCTCTAGAGAGTTCTCTGATAATCTGAAGCTTTGCTGCTTCTGAAAACCCGCCAATTCTGCCATTCTTTTTGTTTTACGGGACTCAAACCGTGGACTCTCCTCAAGACTACTAATGTCATGATCATTTATCTCTTTCGAACGTTTTATAACAAGTTTCTTCTGAGGCTGTTCTCTTTCTGTCGGCGGTCGTATCACGAGATGAGGCCTACGTGATTCAGCTTGATCTGTATCCATGCTCAATGATGGCCGCGGAATAGAAATAGTGTGCCTGCTTGAGGCTGCCTGATTTCTGTCTGTACTAGACAAAGGTTGTCCAGAAACAGAAGGCTTGTGTGATTCGCTCTCCCCTCTTTCTCTACTAAATGTAGGCATCAATGGATGCGAAGGTCTATTAGATTCAATCTTTGATTCTTTAGGTTTTGCCTTACTTGAAATCTTCAGTTTGCTGATCTTAGATGTGGACTTAGTCCCAGTGTCTATGTCAGACACCACTGCTTGCTCAGAAGTTCCGGGAGCTTCAGAAGCAGGTTTATCTGACAGCTCTCCAGTGGGGATACCATATCTAAACTTCAGAGGGAGACCCCCAGTTTTGGCAGTTAATTTATCTCCCTTTTCATCTACAGAAGTTTTCATTGCACTTTTTGGCGCAGCCTTGCTATTCTTAATAGGTTTCAGCTTAGGCTGACCTGATTGTTCTGAAGAACTTGGTTTTCCCGCAGACTTCTCCATATCTATGCCTTCAGGTTGTGATTCTGTATTTTCTCTGTATCTTGGGCAGTGTTTATTGGTTCTCATGTGCCCATGCTGGCCATGAAGATAATATCAAATACTTTTCTCTAAGAAGCAAGTTGAGATTAAAAATCTAGTCTAATAAGTAATTATACCTGACCACAGGCTCCACAAACAAAGTTCTCTCTCGCCGATTTCTTTTCTTTGAATACCTGATTTAGACCAAGAGAACAAAGAACACCTAAGAATGACTATAAAAGTATGAGAATAATCTAAATTTTATTAATGTTGTACTGATTTGATTGCACCTTTAGGTTTTCATTCAGTATTTTGACCTTCCTTAGCTGGCCCAAAGAATTGCTGTTCTCTTTCACCTGTTTACCTTTGGGGGTCTTTATAATAGGGCTATCAACCTGCCATTGAAGGGGGGAATACAATATGAGTTGGTAAACACATGATTGTTTGACACAGTAATTGGAGATGATAAGAGTAAAGGGTTTAAAAAAAATTTCAAACTTGTACTGACATGTCTGGTGTCTTTGACTGTGCTTTCGTTTACTAAGAAAGATGCATCAGGTTGGATGGCAATAGGTTTCTTGTCAATGGCATTGGCCTTTCGTAAAGGTTCACCAATCTGAAAACCTATATTGGGTCGTGGAGGAGGAAAGGATCCCATTCCCTCTCCCACACCTTTCAACTTTTTCTTTTTCTTCTTCTGATCCTCATCTAAATAAGCATCACCAATCAGTGATTCATTGACAAAAAAAACCTTTAGCTAATAGTATAAATGCTTAGTTGAAAGCAAGTACCTTGCATCAGCAATCGGCATAACTCTGCATATTCAGTAGCTTCATCTTCAATTTCTTCATCTGTCTCAACTTGAGATGGCCGCCGTCTCATCTTGAGACCCTTAACTCCATCCAACTTGTCATTCTTAGACATATTAGATTCTTCCCCCTCACCACCTTCCTCAGCATCAAGTAGATTTTCCAGATCTCCGGCAAATGAGTCCAAGTCACTGTTCGCCTCATTTTCACTTTCATTCTCATCACCATCAAAAGCTGAAAGGGACAAAAGCTGCCTGTCCCAAATCTCCTGACACTTTTCTCGGGCCTGCTGTTGCATCTGCAGAAAAGACATTCTCTGGCCACGAGCATACTTGCCTATGGTTGTAGGGTCAACCTTAACACCGGATGCAGCCTGCTCACTTGATAGCTTCCGTATCATAGCTATACGATGCCATCGAGTTTGCTTGGCGATTATCTCATCAGGGACATTAAACTTAAGAAGAACCTATGAATGTAACAGAAAAATCATATCTTAATTCAAATTTTCGATGGCCTTTACTTTAGTAATAGTCTAGAAGAAAAGGGAAACTTGTAAGAAAGATGTCCTTTTAGGTTCCTAGACATCTGAAACAAAGAATTGTACCTCTCGAGCTGCTTCCATGCTTAATCTGCGAAGATCAGCATCTGTACCGGTGACAGTTGGGGCCCCACGACCGGCTGCTGCCTTTTTTTTCATATGCCCGGCTGCAGCTGGTGCTTTTGGTGCAGCTCTGACGTAGCTGAATCCTAGACCCCGTCCAGAGGGGTCACCAACCCCAGTAATTTCCAAACGCTCTATATTTGCTCTGTCCTACTCAAACCCACAAATGAGAATCAGATATGTGAGTATTGAACCAGCCAAGTAACGAAAGCATGAGCAATGGCTTATCAAAAGTATCAAATCAACTCCACTGACAAGATTCAGAAAGGCCGTTAGCAAAACTAGAGAAGATAGAGCTGAAAATAGATTCTAATCTTGTTTGCAAAGACCTAATAATGTATCACCCTGGCGTATCTATTAAACAGAACCGAGAATAAACACCCCTTTTACGGAGTAGCTGACATAACTTACAGATAGAAACTCACTGGCTAGGTAACTCCCAATTATATATATCTGATGCTCACCTGGTTTGTACAAGAAACAAAATTACTGCTTAGATTCCATGGAGTAATCTGCAACTCCCTCTCAATATGTGATGCAGCAGCAAGAGCAATAGCTTCGTCTGGGAGCTGAGCCAATGCAGCTGATATGCTGGCAGGTAGTGTAAACCGGGTGATCCCTAAATGTTTGAGCCGGTACAGCCCAGCTAGCATACTCTCATAGGAACAAACCTAGGCCAACAAAATATAGAATACCATGCATCTTAGAGAGTATACTTCCATTTACTCCAAATTTGGACAGCGGAAACAAAATTATGTAGTAAAATTAACTCTAAGGCAAAACTTACATGCTCTGGTGCCACCAGCTTTTTCAGCTCATTCTCAGGTGGTGGATCTGGAAAATCTTTTTTTTTGTACCAACATTGCTGGCCATTTTTATCCCTCTGCATTTTGTACATTCATGTAAGAGGTCAGCACGATACAGAAGCATGATGACGCAATAAGAAAAATAAAAGAGAAAAAATGCAATTCTGCAACTCTAGCTGCTACTTATGTGGGTGTGAGAATTTGATGAGATACCTTTAAAACAGCACAAGTTTTCATGTTCTTCTTGATGACTGCATCTGTCAAGTTAGAAAATAAGAAAGACAGCTCATCTGCAGCAATTGAGTGGTGCTGACCACGCTTCGAAAATTCTCGGTACACATAAACCAACATCCTGTTCACCAAATAAGTCTGTAGATTCTTTGATCCAGGAGACATTACTTCCATTCGAGGTTCCTGGAAAATATATAATCTGAGCATGCCGATTTTATGAAACTAGGGCAAAAATGATGCAGAAAAATGATGCAGATTCCGACAATACATATATTGCAGGTAAAACTTATAACCAGACACAGCTGAAATGAGAATCTCACATCTCTCTGTTCACTGGGGACCTTCCCAAAAATATTTATTTATTCTAAATCTGTTAGCTTACTATACGCTTCCATCACTTATCCTAACATTTTGCTAGCACATCAACACCAAAATACCAAAGGAAAATGTGATAGACGCCAAAGATTAATTTAATTGGCTCAGGCTAGAAAGCTCCATCGTTACGACACTAAGTCAGAAGCATGTAATATGTAGATTTAATTTTGCTAATGTGTATGTCTAAAAATATGTACACTTCCCCTGGACAAAATTCTAAGAGAATTACGAAAGGCAAACCTGTTGTCCAACAGCAACAATCTTGTCAATACGCCTTAGAGAGAGCTTTCCTTTAGGAGACCGGACCAACAAGTAATCTGTTGATTGCAATTTCTGCGGAAAAACAGGTGCTTTATACATGTTTGTTTCAATAGATGACTGACTGCAACCAGCGTGTATCTCCCCAAGGAAAGGAGACTTGTCCCCAGGTTCTAAAATCATCACATTTCCTAAAGTGTCACTTTGATTACGCAGCAAGTTGCCGCGTTGATCCTCTGGGGATGACTTCTGATAATATGTGCACAAATTTGCACCCATTCCTGCATTACTGAGCATCAGCGGCCTCTCCTCGCAGTACCTACAGAGATCAATGCAACGAAATGGAGACGTCCAATTAATGTCTTTCCCTGCTGATTGATAGAGATCAAAATAACCGCAAGAGCCAAAAGTAGCATGCAAAAAATAAATAAAAACTAAACAAAAGTTCCCGATTTGACACAGGTAAGTCTCATATGAAATTTGTCTTACTCCATCAAGAAAACATGGCCATCTTTAGTAGATAGGTCAGATTTCTTCTTGAATGCCCCAGGAGGTCGCAAAGATTTATTTTCGCCAGGTAGCTTCTGTGCCCATGGCCACAAATGTACTTTGGTGCGTACAAGATGAACCAAGGAATTTGGTTGAACATTTTGTACAGCAAGAGACTTCTCATCCTCAAGTTCCTTGCCCATATAGAACATCTTTACTGCTTCTGTTTCCTTAAAATCTGCAAAAACAATTGTAGCCAGTGAGCTCCAAGTCAGTGAAACCAATAAAATACTGTGTTTTAGAAACAGAATCCATGTCATAATGAGGTAGACAAAAAGTGAAAGTATAACAACAACCTAGCTTTCTTGAAGCTTTGGCTTTTAGAGAAGAGACAGATTCCTCTATGCCAACGTGTAGCTTGCTTCCTTTACCCCCCAGGCTCTTAACTACAATTTTCATGGATCCTCGGGTGGGTAACTTTCCTTGTTGCTTGATGGCTAGCTCATTGTCATGTGGATACCATAAAGCTTTGGGTCGGTGAAAATTTGCTATGTCTTTACTGCAACAAGTTAACTCAAAACATTTTAACAGAAACTACGATAAAGTGTAGAAACATTTTAGAGTATACAAAAGAGTGCAAATACAAAATGTTATTAAAATATATGAGTGCCCACTTACTTGCTCAATTTACTCTTCATTGTCTGCAATTTAATCGCAGGTGCCGAATGAAAAACTCTCAAACTATGAATGCCGGATTTATTAGTATTTGCTTGCAGTTGCTGAGAGCTTTTTCCATTCATATAAAACTTGTCATTAGAAATATTGAATTGCCACCCAGAGTTTGATTCAAAGCCTTCATGAAAGTTTTCATCCTTGGATTTTGAAGACCGGGATACAATCATAGCTCCAGCATGAAGTTGAAGATTTTTGCTTTCCTCGTTATCCAAAATTTCAAAGACCATATGCTCATCTTGAAGATCAAAAATTAGTTTAGATCTGCTCAACTCTTTGTCGGAGTCCCATATTATACTATCTAACCATGCCTCATCACCCAAATCCCTCTCTCGCAATACAAGTCTGCTAAAGCGCCCAAGAGCTTCACTTTCAAGTCGCTTTATATTCTCTACTCCAGCTTCATCATTTGCTCTAAGATGATTCTCATCCCACTGGGATTCTAACCGTAGCAGTTGTGGATGATGTCTACTTTTGTTAGTGGACTTGTTTGTAGACAAGGAACCTCTTGAGCCAAAAGACTCCAACAGATTGACAGAAGACAAAAGCATATTATTGTCAGCTTGAACTTGTTCTCTAGAGTTCATGACATTCAAGCTTTCCTGATCAGTCTCTGAATTTGTTCCATCAATAAGCATACCTTCAGACTCAAGTCCAGATTCCAAGCCATTACCAGAATTACCACTAATTTCAGGTGAATGCTCCCAAAGAATCCGATGTTCCCATTCATGCTGGTCTAGAGGAAAAACTTCCATTGATAATTGAGACTGGCATAGAGATGAATTATCATCTATTATCTCCTGCTTCAACATTTCACCCATGATACACGGATCCCTTCCTAGCTTGGTAAATTCCCTTGATCCTGGTGCGATTCCGCCCATTGTGCCAGCTTGTACCAGCTGTAACCCCTCTCTAATGGGAAAGGGAACATCCAGCTGAATTATATCCGCTTCTTTTACATGAGTATCAACCCTACCATAGCTCTTCAGGAGTGCCTCCTCATCGTCTTCGACAAGCTCAGAAATATTCATAGATTTGTATTTTTCTGTACGAAATAAGGCTATGATGTAAGAGTTCCACATGAAGAAGTGAATTACAACCAAAAAAAAAAGGAATACAGAGACAACAGAAATGATAAAGCAAAGGTGAAATGGACAAAAACATAAGTTGCCTAGAAAAAGATATAGAATGAACCAACTACACAGATCCCCACAAAAGGAATCATTATCATGGCTCAACACTTATTGGCCTTTAATATTTGAAAGGCAAATACTAAAAAGTCCAAAAATTCTGGAAGAACTTTATTTGATGTTGCAGATTTAATACGGTTCAGAAGAAACAAATATTAAAAAAAACATTCCAGATCATTTACCTCTACAAGTGACATATCTATTTTCTCTCCTCTCTCGCTTCTGTGGTGGCTCATGAATAGCAAATATCTCGGAGAACTGTAAGATGACCATACCATCTTCCACATACAACGTAGGCAGTGGGGTGACGCCTTTCTCATCCAATAACTCATCCACCTCCTCCTGAATGTTTTGATGAGATCACTAACAGAACAAAATCATCCCACAGCAAAAAAATTATGTAGTTTGAGACACAATTTCCCTTTATTTTGAAGGGGAAACTGACCTCCTGGACATCTTCTGTGTCCATATGATCCTCGGTTTCCAAATTTCTAGCCTCATTTTCATACTCCAAGACCTTATCTTCCGTTAAGACAACTGCAACACAATTTTTTTTGGTCTTATAATCAGTGACGCAAGAGACATAAGATAAACTCCATTTTTCTGATCTCAAGGACTTAACAACGCACTATACTACAGCTTTGGAAGTAATCATTTGCCTGAGCTGAACAAGTAAAATTACCGGGATAATAACTCACCTAAACCAATTTAAGAGTCATGAGATGACACAACAAAACTACACGTTATTATATGCTAACCTTTTTGTTTGAAAAAACAGAAATTTTTGAAATGCAAACCTGGTTCCCTCCTATCAGTTTCAAACGATTTTTCAACTGGCGGATGCTCCTCCTCTTGTTCTTCTTCCTCATCGTAATCTTCATCGTCAAACACAGAAGTTCTGGAAGTTAAACTACCCAAAGCAACAGCAGTAGAAAAGTACTCCTTTTTTGGTAATAGATGATCTTCCTCACTAACTACTTGTACTTCGGGACCATCATACTCTTCATCAATATCCTCATAATCAACAGCATCCTCAGCTTTTCTATTATAATCTACACAACATATCATCACATTCAATGAAGATGATGACCAGGATTTGGGTATTGTAAATAGTATTAGTATGTAACTACTATGAGTAGGAATGTCTATATTTAATGATCTCCAGTGTCAGTCGCATATATGATTTACGCAAGGCACTGTAAAAACGAACTAATAATAAACTAGGAACTAAGAAGAATGCAAGACCGTTGCAATGGAAACGTCCACTGGGAGAAAAAGTTTCTAGCAGGTTTCCTAGTATGCAAACTAGAAGTTGAATAAAAAAATTAAAACTGCATGAGATAGACACCCTGGCAGACAACATCACCTTGCTCAGCTGGATCACTTGTTGTACGTTCTGAATTTGCCAACAACTGTTGAGTTTAGAAACACCATAGTTGGCATCCCAGTACAACAAAAAGAGGATTAAAAATCACAAAAAGACCCACATTCACTCGCCTATAAACTTTAGGAAACAAAACGTCAAAGAGTGAGTAAAACGTTACATTTATATCTGGTAGAGATGAACCCAGCTTATTTGCCAATGCAGAAAGATGTTCTTTGGCGTCCTGTAAAGTATAAATGTTATCATTGGCACATATGCTTGGTGGAGAATTTGCAACTCATTGTTGAAAAATACATATATCGTAAGTCCGGAGAGAAGAGACAGCTAAGTAAACCGATTATTCCATGAAATAATGTGTTCAATAAGGTCATCATACTGAAAGAGTAAAACAGCTTACCTCATCAAGGTAATCCGCATCCAAGTCCCCAGAGTTATCAACATTTCCAAAGATGAATCCAAGGTTAAAACCCTGGTTGTTGTCCTCATATTCCTCATCTTCATCTGCAACTGACAAGTAAAAAATTGGTGTTCACCAAACAAATCTTTGCTAGCAATGGGGGATCCATGTGCTAATCATCATGAGTATTTAGAATCACAAGCCACACATTTTCAATTTATGATTGCATATTGACACTCTAGTTAAACTACAATATCCAAGGTCACCTTATCATTGGATTCTTCTCTCTTTCATCTTAACAGGCTATCAAGTGACACTACTATTCCCAATCTCTTCGTCAACTAAAATCCTACAAACCCTCTTCCCACTAGAAATTTAGAAAAGAGGATCCTAACTCAACATGTCCAGGATACTCAAAGACTAATCCTTTTCTACTCAAGGAAATCCGAAATATTCAAAAACCACAAATTGTTCATGAGCTGGTCTAAATTGCAGCGATAGTAGCTACTCAGAGACATATCTAGTTCCAGATATAATACTAATCCAACATTCCACAAGTAAGAAACCATAACAATTTTCGACGATGGACCGAAACCATAAGAAAGCAACAAACTTTTGATAAGAAAGTAACATATAGCTACCTGGGAAAGCCTCGTTGTGGGGACCGTTGCCATTGGCTTCAGCCATATTCAAAGCTTTAGATACAATGGTCGAAATCGGAAGACGGCAAGATAATTTTCCCTCCCAGATCCCGAAACCATTAAAACTCAATCAAAACCTACAAGAGAAACAAAAAAAACTACACAATTACAAACCAACCTAAACGGACCTGGAACCAAAAGCCAACTTCTTTATCTGATAAGATACCCAAAAACAACAACTTCATCAAAAAGCGACTCAATTTAGCTTCTAAACAAACCCAAATCGAAACCCCATTTATCAATTCTTCGAGTTAAGCTGAGTTGCAATCAAAGCTCGATAAAATTGAGAACACGATACGATACCATTCACTGATACGTGATTGTTGGGTTGGGCGGTGTTTCTTGAAACCCTAATTGAGGGTATAAGTAAGCTTCGTCGGAGAAGATGAACCAGCTCAATTGAACGAGACGGTACGATGTCGGAGGAGAGGTTCCGAGGTAGCAAACTCTCAAATCGGAGAAAAGAACCAAAAACAAAGAAAAAAAAAAGAATTGTAAAAAAGAAGAAATTGCGAAGCGACCAAGATGAGATTGTGAGGGCATTATTTATAAAAGTTTATAACCCGACCCGAATAAACTTTTAGTTCCGGGTCAAATTTCTAAACCAGAAAATTAAAAATCAATTTCGTTGTATGGAGGTGGTTCAGACTTTTAACCGTTTGGTCGAGCTTTTAAATAGAGTCGGTTCATTTTTATCAAATAATTATTTTTGTTTAATCATGACAATATTTTAAGAATCTACTAGTTTGCATATTATACTCACGGGAATAAAACAATTAAAATTTAGTTCCTACTAAACTTGGAACAAAAAAAACGATTTTAATACAATTAAATTTACATTACAGTTATAGCTGAACTTTTTAGATAACCAAAAATGTGAATAAGGCATATATGACTCTATAGAGAGCTCATGAACTTTTAAATTTAAAAAAAAATGAAAATCAAATAGAACATGATATTAGTCATTAAAAAAAACAAAAATTAATAAATTTTCCTATTTACTGATCTTATTAGTTTAAGTGAATAATTTACACTAGAATGTTTGATAAACTTAAAATCCATCGATCAACTAACTTTGACAATAACAAATGAACGATGAACATTAGCACTCATGTCCGTTTAAATTTGCCGCCAAACAAAATGATACCAATGACATAAAATAAGAGAAATTTAACTATTTAAGACTGAAAATATAGCAAAAGTTATAAAATAGATAAACATAATTTAATTACGATCGCTCGATGGAAAAAAATATATAATTGCATATAAAAATTTTACCTTCTTAATTTGAAATTAGATTCAATTATTTTAGAACTTACGATATTTATTAAATTAGCACTATTGACTATTAAGGTAAGCGATCTCAAAGTAGAAAAAATATTTCCAGCTATATATATAATTAAAGTTTATCTTTCAATTATTAAAATTATTCTCGTTTCTCGTGATAACACATCACACATACATAATTTAATAGTATGATACATCATCTAACTCATGTAAACTCTTGTAAGTTTATATCACCAGAACTACTAATCCATTAATTTGGAGAATTTGGAATGTTCCAATTGAGTACAAATTGGACATAGAGATTTAAAAATAATAATAATCGATATCTATGCTTTAAAATATTTATCAAAAGTGAATACATCAAAATTCTGATAGGTAGAGAGGAGAAGATATAATAGAAATCATGAAATTAATTTGATAATTATAAAAATAATAGATAAAATGTTGAAAAGCAAAAATTAGCAATTTACAAGTGAACTGATTTTCAAATGCATATGAATTAGAGAGATAAACTAGATATTTTCAAGTATTGTAAAAGGATTTCAAATACACTTTTGTAATGTTAGATGTTTGGAGTAAATGGATTTGCAGAGGTTCAAAAATTGAAGGAACCTCCATTGTACAACAATGAAAATTCTGAATCGACAATTACTACAGCGAACCGTGGCATAATATCTCTGTTTGAAAATTTTGAACTCACACTTTTTTTTAGGCAAAATTATGAAGCATATAACCAATAAATTCACAAATATAATGATTTTCCAATTGTAAGGGGATTGATCAATCGGGTTCGCCATAAAAGATTATAAAATTAAAATCAGATTTGACAATTTATGATTGAAGGTTTTCATGAAAGAGACGTTGACAACGGAGTTTTTATTGTGAGCATTGTTCTACGTAAATGTGGCTTTGAGTTTCTATCCAAATCCAACTTTAAAAGCTTAAGAAAAAAATAATCTTTTATGTGTGTGTAAATATCGATAAACACACAAACTGCGTAAAAGAATATTTATGTGGGTGTTAACTATTTCATCTAATTTATTTGAGTGTGAATCAAAAATTAACTCTAATAAAAATCTTATTTTACCAAAAGTAAAAAGTTGTACCTAAGGCATTTTAGATATATTGTATATTGACCTAACCTAAACAAGCAATTAATTTTAGTTCTTACCATAACTATCATGAACTTGTTGACTTAGTTTTTAAAACTCATAATAATCTCTGATCTCCTACTAACTAAATTGACAATAACTATCTAGGTTCTCTTACTCCAACCAAATTAATTGATTCAGATTTTAATCCTAATTCAACGAATTAGCTTTGTATTAATCAAACAAAAATATCTTCAAAAAAAAAAAAAAATTATATCATTCAACGAATAATATAGACATTAAAATGACAACAAAAAGGCCACGTGCATTGTCACGCTTCCCATTCCCAACTTTATAAATCTGTTTTTGTATTCTTATAAAAAAGTTTTATCTAATTAGCAGTTTTTGTTTATTTTGTCTTCTTCACCGTCTCTTTCACTCAATCTCCGTCCTTTTCTTATTTTCTCCGACGTTGAGATCTCCGGCGATGGGTGCTTGCGTCTCCTCCAATCTCTTAACTCCGACCGATGAAAGCTTCTCATCTCACCTCACCGCCTCTACCTTAACTCACCATTTCGTTAAGCTAACTTCAACCACTTATGGTCTTCTCAATCTCGACTCTTCACATCCTCTTCCTCCGCCTCCTTCCTCCTCCTCCGTCACCTCCGCGATATCGCCGATGACTCCGCCTGAGAGATTTACTATAAACGGTAAGGATACGATGGTTGTTGTTAAGTCTGAGCCGACGGAGGTTATTAATTTCTGGGAGCTAATGTCAGGTCTCGACGGCGGCGATACTTGCCGATTCTCTCCTATTCCGGCGAAATGTGATGTCACCGGTGGTGGTGTGATTGTGAATAAAGAGAACTCCGATCCTAATTTGAAAAGCCCTAGGGATTCGAATCTGTTGAAGAAGGAGGTTTTGAAACCGTTAGATCCGAAATTAGCGGAGGAATCTGAGAGACTATGCGACGGCGGAGAGGATCGTGTAGTGATTTACACGACGTCGTTGCGTGGCGTCCGGCGGACGTTTGAGGCGTGTAACGCCGTGAGAGCTGCGATTGAGAGTTTTGGTGTTGTGGTTTGTGAGAGAGATTTGTCTATGGATAAGGGATTCAGAGAAGAGCTTTCAAATCTCATGGCCGGAGAAAGAGACGGCGGTGGTGGTGATTCTTCGGTGGTGTTGCCGCCGAGGGTTTTTGTGAAAGGGAAGTACATTGGTGGAGAAGAGGAAGTGATGAGTTTGGTTGAAGAAGGTTTGCTTGGTGATTTGCTTAGAGGGATCCCGAGGAAGGAAGACCGGTGCGGAGGCGGTTGCGGTGGCTGCGGCGGATTAGCGTTTTTGCCGTGTTCGGAGTGTAATGGGAGCTGTAAAGTGGTGGAAGGATGGGGAAGTGAAGCTGTAGTAGTGAAGTGTATGGAGTGTAATGAGAATGGTCTTGTTCGTTGTCCCATTTGCAGCTAAAAGCAACACTCACTAGTAATAATGGAATTAAGCATACTGTAAGATAAAGTTTTTTTCTAATTTCTTTCTCTAGAATCTTGGTTCTTGGTAGAGAGATACTTGTCTTAGTTACAACATTACATTACATCAAATACAAAGCATCTTTTATAATCATCTTGATCCGGAGTTTGGTCACATTAGATTGCCATGGCTCTGTAGACTTGGAGTTATGAACCAATATCACGCTATAGTCACTCTGGTCTGCGAACACATTATAGCCAGAAACAAGTTGATCGCTACTGAAATCGAAATGAAACAGAACTACACCAAGTGACTTGATATGTCTTTCAAGATCTTTACATCGTTTAAAGTAAAAAAAAAAAAAGAACAGTAGTGCTCGAATGTTTTTATGCAGATTTTGTGGTTTGTTTAGTTTTATGATTGCCTCAGGTTAATTAGTCAAAATATGCAAATTGGACCAAACTGTTATCGATTTGGTTGAAAGATTTGTTGATTCGTTTTAAACTTTATTATATGCTTAATGCTTTGTTAACTTCATTATATGAGTTTCTTTCATTCGGCTGTTTTGGTTAAAGAGCTTTAACTACTTGAGTTTCAATTTGGTACTTGTACAAAAGGCTTATTAATTGTGTAATGATTGTTTAGCGTTGTATTTCCTTTACATATACTTGTTTAATTAAACACTAGAAGCATATAGAAACCACAAGAAGGTAGCTTCGATAAAATTTTGGATTGACTTAACTTAATAATTATTGAACAATTGTGAAACATCCATGTGACCTATGTGCTATGATAAGATGATATACGTATATATGGGTGTCATAGAAAACGGACGATCTAGGATCTTAAATGAGATGATCGAACAAAGATTTTTAGTGATTTAAGTGTTTTAGATAGATTATTAGGACAGTGTATAAAGGTTACTAAAGCATGAACAAAAATCTCATGTAGCATGAATTTGGTTCGAGTATGATCAAATCCGATGAGAATTCGAGTAAAGATCTAGCCGCTGGGTGTAGCCAGATTGATATTGGGTGAACTTGAATAAGTTATCTAGTCAATAACTTAGTAGTGGTTAGATTATTGATTGATTGAAGAATTATGAATGGTAAGATTATTGGTTGATGCGTGTTGTTTGAGAGTGAGTGGTAATGACTGATAATTACAAAGTAATAAAGATGAAAGGAAGCCATGAGCATTTGGGCTATACGTAACAATTTAAACTGAAGTAAATAATGTGACGATTTAACAAAGTAACAATGATGATTATAGGAAGTCTTGAGCATTGATGCAATGGCTAAAAGTTTTGGAGATCGCTATAGCGTACCCCTTTTTGTTAGAGCTGTCAAAATTGATGGGTTGTCCATGGTCCGTTCCAATTCATTATGCACCGGTCATGGACAAGTTCATATTTAGAGCAGGTTTAAATAGTTTTGGTTGACTTTGCTCGCAAACAAAACGTGTTGGACAATATGGACATTGGGCCGCCGATAACACTTGAAAAGCTAGGTTAAAATCGATTCGGAGAAAAATTCAAGCACAAACTAAAAACCTAAGCGGCTAAAACTCACTCTCAATCTCTCATCCTCTTCTTCTCCTCAAAGCTCTAGTTCTCTGAATCTTCTTCTTCTTCCGTCTTCCGTCTTCACTCACAACCTCTCATCCTCTTCTTCTCTTCTAGTCCTCTATATAATCCCCTTCTCCATTAGCTTTCTCCTAGTCAATCGTCATTCTCCTTCCCGTCAGCCTGTCATCGCTGCAGTCGATGCTTTCATTCAATCTCTCCAATTCCTTTCGAATCAGAATCAGGTGAGCATCATCCATTTGTGATTATGAAACCCATTTACTCATTTTGAGAAAGAGAGACCCTTCTGCATTTGCATGTTAACTACTGAGTTTTTGCGAATTTATTGTATTGCTGCTTTAGAGAGTGTAATTGATTGATTTTGTTCAAAAAGTGTGGTTAGAAACTGTCTTGTAATGGCTTTCGAGAGTGTGGTTAGTACTGGCTTCATAGATGTATTCAAAGATCTTATTTGCATGTTATTGCAGATGGATAATGAGGATACTCTAAACCTTTTTGATGATTATTATTTGACTAGGAATGAGGATGATGTATATCAAGTTGAGGATCTTGTTGAGGAGCATGGTGAAGATGATTCTCACTAGTAAGTACAACTGAGGACAAGAAAAGAAGTCAACGTAAACATTCATAGTGTCAGAAAAGTTTTAAAATTGTCGACGATAAATAGCCTAATGGTAGGAATAATGTGAGATGCAACCATTGTGAGTATTCTTGTTCTCTAGATATACGCAGAAGTGGTACCATTATGTTGTTGCGTCACATACGAGTTTGCTCAAAGAATTTGGGAAGCACTCTATGTAGAAATAGGAAGCTAGACGTAATGATGTTCTGAGAAATTATTGGATTGACAGATTATAGAGCATGATTTGCCTTGTTATTTTTTGGCCAAAAAAATGTTTTTTTATGTTAATTATGGTATAGAATTTTGGACTATAAATACAGCAGCATCTAATTAATTAAACATATATGAGAACCAGAAACAAAAACTTAGAAATATTTTAGATAAAATTCTTGGTAGATTTTATCTAATAATTGATCTTTGGAGAGTACTCACAATAGAGGGGCGTTACATGTGTTTGACTGCACACTATTGATAATGGATGCAATTAAACATGAAGATCTTATCATTATGTGCGTTTTCTCCTCCACATACATGCCATAATAGTCACAAACTTTTGGCATTGCTAAAAGTTTGGGGACTAGAAAATAGAAGATTTACAATTAAAGTGGATAATACTTCATCAAATGACATCTTAAGGCAGCTTAGAGAATATTTGGTAATATTTGGTGTGCGCAATGGGGAGATTTTTCCACGTTAGATGTGATCTACATATCTTGAATTGGATTGTGCAAATTTTTTTTTTTTGATACGTATGTATCTCAAGAGACAATGTATGTATTCATCTTCCATGTCAGCTTTTTATATTTATTTTACCAACGTTCAAAAAATTATAATAACAATTTTTAAGCACTACATCTTAATGAATAAGGGTTTAAAATATCATATCAAACAAAATATGTGTATAATATCAAATATATATCTTACTTAATATTGAAATATCAAAATATTTAACAAAACATAATTGGTACATAAAATAAAAAATTCCCTAAAATTTTGGAAAAATCATTGCTTGATATTTCACCTTCAAGAGGGTAAAGATATTTTACTCGTCGGGATGATGTAATGGAGTGGTTAAACGAATGATTTTTTTTTTTTTTTTGAGAATTATGACCTTAAGTTGTATTCATTGATGTCCAATTGGTTAACATATAGATATCTTAGAAAAAGTCGACTTTAACGAACAATTTTTTTTTTGTAAAAGATATATTATTTATCATTCTATGAACTTTCTATAAGAAAATGAATTTTGTATTTCTAAGAATATTAATTTATACTGGTTAAAATATTTGTCAGATGTCACCAAAATATGTGGTCAATATCTGTCGGCATAACCCAAAAATTTGTGATTGTTTTCACATATATGTAGGCATATATATAGGTCTTCTTCTAAGTATATTAGGCTAGTCCTGATCATAAAGTTTGAAAACTATGTAGCAACTATTTTTTTGGGTAATTATGAGATATGACTTACCATCGGTGATCATATCTTATGGGTTCCCAACTTCCCATAGGTTCATTTTGTTATGAAAAAAAAAACCAAAAAAAACTAATTATATAACAAATGCATAAGAAATGACGAAATTTCAATGAAAACACAAAAGTCGAATTTAATTATAACGAAACGAGAATCTTATAATGCTGTCGTTAATTATTTGGTACACTTTAAAATTACTTAGATTTAAGTCAAAATAAATATCACTTCATTTATCAGACGTCAAAATAACAATAATACTTTATCCTGATAATATTCCCGTGTTATATGTGACCTTTGTTTTGTTTTATTATTATCTCATGTTTAGTATGTATGAATGAATTGAATGGATACGCACTCGTACATATATACATAACTTCTAATAAATAAAATGGTTCGACGTTTGCTTCAAAAACAAAGCGACAATCAATACAATGATCGTCTTGGCAAGTAGGCTATTAAAGCTACCACAAATTGGTAATGCATTTGAAAGACATATGTGACAAATATGCAAAAACCACCCTCGATCGAATGAACTACACGAGGTACGTAGTCCGATCTTACCATCAAAGGCACATTACGTTAGATATGACCCAAAAAATGTTAACCCGGCCGTCCCTGATCTCAAACGTAAAAAAAAAGGAACCATATCGGGAAAACGGTCAAAATCAATCCAAACAATTTGTCGGATGCTTTCTTCTACTTGAATTTGAATAGATGGTCGTTTTTTTTATACCAAAACTTGAATTTGTCAATGCCTATTCCTACTTATAAAATCTCTAACATATATGCATGCAATTATGCAAATTTTATTCTCAATCGAGGAGGACGAAGTTTAAACTTCTTCATCCGATCCTCTCCATAATTAAATCACTATTCTTCTCACTTTCAAAACGATTCCAACCGTGTCCGAGAAACACTCTTTTTGGGCAATAATATACTTGACACATCACACTTCACACATATCATCTCTAGCCTTTAACAAAACCACGCACGTTGTTCCTATATAGGACTAACCTATTTTTGCCCTCATAAAAGCCTTCAGAACTGTTTTGTTGACAGGAAGACAGATTCTAAGAGCATGTCGAAGAACGAGCCACTCACCAAATACACTCACAAAGTTATGATAATATCATTCTTTGATTTGGAAATTTTAAGATGATAATATTTCAAAGTTTAGTCCTCTACCATAAACGTATGTTAAACCCCAAAACCAAGACGTGATAATATCACAGAAGTATAGCACATGCAACTCTTTTTTTTATAACAAACTTTAGTTTTTTATATGGAAAGTAATTAATATATACTTTAATATTTTCTGTGTGTATGTATTTTGTATATACAATCATACAGATAAATGAAAAAGAGGGTCTAAAGACGAAGGAGAAGAAGATGATTCTGTGAAACTACTCCAAAGATCAACATTATCATTATCATTATTCCAATGAAGATCCCATCGCTGCATCATAGTATCACCATCTCCTTCTGCTTCTTCTTCATCAAAACTCTTACGGTCACACGTATGATGACCATTGTTCAATTGCCAAGCCACAAGCCGGTCAAGACTAGCCCAGTTACTGCAAACCGGTCTGCCGGTTATCTTCTCTAGAACCGGAGAAGGATCGAGTTGGTTTAAAGTAGTCATGATACTTTGGTCGACCGGGCTTTCAGATTTGGGTGTTTCAAGACTTGGGAGTTGCATGAACAAGACATCGTCTTGAAGTTGAGGTTTAGTAGTAGTTTGGATCTCGGGCATGCAAACATCAGAACCGGTACGATTCATGCAAAGAAGAACATGGTCTAAAACAGTGCCGTTTTGAGTGTTGTGAAAGGTGGTGGGCCTCTTCTCTTCCTCGGTGTTGTTGTCGGGTGAAGAAGATAGAGTAATTTTAGGACAATCGTCGATCTTTTGATAGTTCTTCTTCCTGAAAACTCGACATACCACCCAACCTTCTTCGTTGTAGCTCATTGGATCTTCGGTTAGAACATCAGAATAGCCCTGATAATGATAAAACATAGTAAGAGATGATGATCTCTTCTTGACGCATGCATGTAAATGAAACCATTGTTTTGTTTTCTTTCGGATAATAATATTAATACCCTTTTTTTTTTCTTTATGAACCAAACATTCTTTAACAAGTAGCTTAGGCCTTCTACAAACTTTTTTTAGTAAATGTACATATGATGTGATGATTGAAATAAATAAGAAAGATATAAGATATATACTTAATGCATATATATAACTTTCTTAAGAATTATTATCTTTCAAATCAGGAACATCTTGGATTACTTTAATTGCACATGCTAAAAGACGGCTCTAGTGCCATGAACCAAAACCTATTATAGCATAAAACGAGTAATGATGATAGCTATATATATACTTACATTAGTCATTGGAGTATCGTCGAGGCGATACTCATGCATGATCCAATCGGATTTCTGACCGTGAGGAGCTCTTCCTTTGTAGAACACTAGTGTCTTCCTCAATCCAATCCTTCGGACACAACTGCATATGATCTTGTCACGTCCGGTAGCTTTCCAGAATCCAGCAACTGTTGCCCGGTTTGTCCTTGTCCCGGTTGGATACTTCTTGTCTTTGTGGCTAAAGAAGTACCAGTCGTTTTGCGGTGTCGAACCAATTCTACATTCCTCTGCATTTGCATACCAAAAATGGTTCAAAATGAAGGACAAAGAGAGAGAGAGGGAAAGAACTTAGGTAGGGTTTATTGTATAAAAAACCTTGAATGTCCCAAGGCTCAAGCTTGTTGAGATCAACTTCACGGATCACATCAAGATCGATCTTTTGAGAGTTAACTTTCTTACGGAGATAGTAATGGAGAAGTTCTTCTTCGGTGGGATGGAATCTGAAACCTGGAGGTACTTTGGATTGTCCATTAATCGACAAGTTTACCTTGTTATCCGCCATTGATGATGATGGCGATATCTTTTTGGTTCTTTTTTTGCTCTAGAAGAGTAGAGAAGTTGTATGATTTACATGTGGAAATGGTTACAACTTAGGAACAAGAAAGCTAGCGATGAGATACATTTATAATGGTGGTGGGACTCAAAGACACATCTCCCCTAAAAGGGGGAAATTATTATTTTAAAATAAAGAAGTTGAAAGTGTCTTTATGGAGTTTAATTTATAATTTAAGTTGTAACATATGTTCTATGTTTAAATCGAATTTGATCATACGATAATTGTGACGTAAGACATATTTCTTTTGACGTGTTGTGTCATGTCATATGTGTTAGTGTATAAAAGGGAAAATAATACTAACATAAATAAAAGGGTTTAGTGGGGGATAAATCTTTGTTTTTCTTGTCATATACTTATTATAGAGTTTGAATTTCTTGTGTGTTTTTGGTCTAAATAGTATAAACTTTTAGACTCTTTATGTAAGAAAACAAAGTGTATATTGTCTTGTAAAACAAAAAGCTACGTAAAAAATATGATGTCGTTTAATGATCTACATTGTTCGTTAGCTATCTAATTTTTTTTGCATGTTTTTGGTATGCTCGATCCTTTTTCCATGTACTAGCATTCTATCAAAATACATCACAAAAGTATTTTTAAATTTATCATTTTTGACGTGTTGTGTCATTTGCTATCTTGTGCCAATTGGTCTACTTAATCTTATATCTTTTATTTCATTTTAAATGATGTTTAAAAAAAACATTTTTTTTAAATGAAGTTTTAAGTTTATGATTATATGCAAAAATTTATTTATATATATATATATATAATATATATTAGTTTTACCATTTATTTCGTGTAGTATGTTTTCTTATCGGTTAACGTTAAATCAATGTTCATTTACAAAAAAAATAAAAGTAAATGAAATGAAAGTATGAAACTCATATGATTTTTTCTTATGTGTGTAACATGATGGGTATAAGAAAAAGAACCCTCGATGTTTAGTAGTATGTAGTTATGGGTGTAATTGAGTGACAAAAATATGATGAAGTCAAATAAATTAGAACAAGGGGAGGAGATGCAGGGGACGTGTTTCTTTCACAAAGTGTGACACTCCACCTTCATTTCATCTGCCGGGTTCCCATGTAATGCATGTATATTTGGCAGTCTAGCTATTCACCTTAATCAGGAAATAGTCAACCACTTAATTTTTCATACAGTTTTAGTTACATAGTAAGTTTTGGTTATATTGTAGTACTGATGCTTGAGGGTTAGCGAACTCCTATGGAGTAAGAACCTTTAATGATCTATGATGATACTTACATAGGTAAGATAATAAAGAAGAATGCGAGTACTGGAAGACAAAGATTAAAAAATGATACCGTATAATCTTAAAGTAGGATTGATTTGCTAATTATATTGCAGTGATCATCCTTTTTACATTTGTTCTACGTAGTTTGAGATTAAGGGGACTCATTTGTATCTAAGAACCTCATGATATCCAAGTCGTTGTTCTCTGGAGAGTTCATTACCGAATAAATCCTACTTTTAGATAACGAACAATAATGTCTGTTTATTACGGGATAGCTCGATTGGAAAAGAATTTTTGGACAAAATTCAAAAGATCTTAAGATTGAATGAAAAACTAGAACATGTAAAAAATAAAAGTTGGTTCTGTGTTTAGAAAGATGCGTGAGTCTCGGCTCAGAACTTCTTAGTTTAAACATCTATTTACTATTCTTATAATTTTCAACAATTACGCGAATTCTTTTTTGTGATGTATGACATAACTGATGACTTTGGAAATTGAAATATCATATCAAAGAAGAAAGAAATAGAGAGAAGCGGGAGTGACAGGTTGGAATATGCACTCCCAACTAAAAAGGTGATGGTTGGATTATGTACACAATAATTTTAATTAAAAATAATTATTTATGCAATATATATATGTTCAACATATTAACATAAAAATATGTGTATAATCTAATAATTATTAACAAAATAAAGGCTGGAGCAAATGGCATTTTAATCGTTTACTTATTATATAATTGTATATTAAAGTTGTTGATACCCTACAAGAACTGTGTTTTTATCATTTGTCTGTTGATGGGATCTATGTGTTTCAACATTAATAATGATGTTTTTATTTCTCTAAATTCTATGCTTAATCATGTTTTTTTGGGTACAAAATTGATGGATTAACTAATACCAAATAATAATGATTAACCACATTTGACCCCCCTCCCAATATTTCACTTTTTTCATTTCTTTATTCTGATTTTTAATTGAGTTGAATATGAAGTTTCACCTCGTAATTTGTTCCCATACTGATATTGATTCGTCAATTAATTTGGGTCACACCCTTTTGTTAAATCATGTCCCATGATTCACATGTAGTAAGTTAGTATTAAATTAGTTTGGAACCAAAAGTAATTCACATTTTCGTTATATCGTTACATCACAATACAGAGAAAAGAAGAAAAAAACAAACAAATTAAGATTTAAAGTTTTACGCTAAAGTCGGAATATATTGAATGTATTTAGATCGTTGCTTGGAAGATTTAGGGTATTCGTAGTAACACTTATGCCTCGTCTTGAATATATTAACATTGTAACTAAATCGTAACATGGAAGTAAGTCAATTGTTGAAGGTGCTCCGAAGTTGATCTTTGCTAGAGGAAGTTAAAACTCACATCATTAGAAATCACTATGGACAAGACGGCTGTGACAAAGGGACCAAACCGGAGAGCCAATGTGAAGATTGGTTGGGTTTTCATTCTTGGTTTAGCCATTTTGGTTCAAATGCTCGTGTAATAATCTGCTTTAGACTTATAATTTAATTGGTTGTAAAATCCAATTAAAGTCATTTAAATGAGATTTTGGTGATAGTTGCGTATGGTGTGAGTGGTTTGGCGGACTATAATACTATTCGATCACATAACGTTTTGAATGATTTAAATAATTAGTGCTTAATCAAATAGCCATAGTCAATAGTTAATAATTAAGTGAATTAAACTGCATTGGTTGATGAAGCACAACAAAGTTTGCATGTCAAGCAATTCCGACAGAAGATAGTTTTTTGTCATGTAAATCCATGCTCATAGTGACGTAATTATCCACTTTTTTTGGTTTTATATGAATAGTTCAAATACACATATCAACGTAAAAAGAAAATTCAGACCCCTTTCATGCATTGTTGGGAGAAATTTGGAAGCTGAGATTTGGACTTGAAGCCGCCGAAAACAGAACCGGTCTAGGACGAATCCATTGCAAGGCTTCGCACTACTAGAGGTTTCTTTTTTTGCAATCTTTACAATATACATTGTAACTCTTCCTTTGTAGCTCAATTTCGAAGAACTTCAATATCGTCTTTACCACTTCATTTGACACCAGTAGCTTTAATACTAGCTTCGAGTCGATAGATTGATTGTCTTTGCTTTCATGTTTTTACTTTTTTTCGCCATACGACAATATAATAAATTTATATACGTAGTAAAAATAATTTCTATAGTCACTTGAATTTTCGCGGTTGCGCTTTAATATTCATGGCTATAGCATCGTAGCTTAAATAATTCGTGACTTTTTTGGCTAAATAACCTTATAGCCACGAATATTAAAACGTAACCGCAACATAAAAGTGGCTATAAGGATATTATTTTACTAGATACACAGATTTCATTTTTATTGAAATATTTACATTCTTAACATACAAGCTCAAATCCATTGCATGAAAATGCAATATCACCACAACCACCATCAATTCACAACCCTATCATCAATTTTATCATTTACTTTATCAAGTAACTAACTTAAGTTGTTGATGATCAAGTACAAGAAATTTAATCTTTGATGATCAAATTCATAACATCATTTTTTAATGACTTACGGCATATATGAGTGGATAGACGAGTGCTTGTGGGGGAGTTTGGAGAGTAACATTTGAATGCGATGAAAATTATGGTTATAGTTGCATATGTTGTGAGTTGTTAGGCGTTTGTGGAGTACTAAACTATCCCATCAAAAAAACAATTTAGAAGATTAACTAGTTAGTGCTTAGTTAAGTAATTAATAGGACATAGTCAATAGTTCATAATTAAGTGTTGGTGAAAGAATAGTGAAGTTTGCATGTCAAGCAATTCCGACCAAAAGCCTATATATTGTCATGTAAACCCATGCTCACACTGACGTAACTATCCACTTAAACTAATGCACTTATTTTGAATTACAAATTATGCACGTATTTGAATAGTTTAAATACATATATTTCAAGCAATTTTAGAGCCATGCATATTTACGTAGATTTCGAATAATTTAAATTTCCTTTTTATCATACAAATTCGTAATACGACAACTCTATAGAATATTGTAAGTTTTAAGATTTGAAAAAAAATTTAAAGAGACGTTCCCAAATATTTGCTAATTGCTATGCATGACTAATGACTTATGGAGTAATCAAATTATTGACTTCTTCATAAGTAAAAAAAAAAAAAATCAATTATATTATATGACAAAACTAAATCATTTGAATTTAATATCTTGAAATCAAATAATCAAGTAATTGAAGATGTTGGTCCATATATATAGGTAAGATATATAATAATGGATACATAATGCAATACATATAAGTGTTTGTAGAATGAGAATAGTACTCTCTATACATAGGAATGTGTATAGATAGATCAAATCATCATCATCTCTTGAGAAATTTAGCGATTTGGAGAATACATCGAAGAGACTTCCCATCACGAAGCAGCTGAAACGCATCGTTGATCTTCTCAAATGGAAGCTCATTCGTAATGAAAGGTTCCAATTTCACTACACCTTTCATGCATTGTTGAGCAAAATTAGGAAGTTGAGATTTTGGTTTGAAGCCACCAAAAACCGAACCGGTGATTTTACGGCCTTCGAAAAGCTCCATCGGGTGAAGAGGCAATGTTCTTGGCGTCGGATATATCCCTACGAGCACCGTCGATCCCCAACCCTAGCATTTGCAAAATAAAATTTCTTGTTTGTCAAGTAACAAAATATAACTCTAGGTCAAGAAAATCTCAATTCAATATTGTTGTTTAGGACTTACGACGTGAGTGGATAAAAAGGCTTCACGAAGAACATCAACGTTTCCTGTGCATTCGAAGCTATAGTCCACGCCTCCTCCCGTTATCTCTCGTATCATCTTTTTATTCATTTGTGAATTAGAATCAATAAGTTAATTTTATGATTATTGGTTATATATTTGTGTTATGAAGTTGGTAGAGTACCTGATGAACTGGTTTAGTTAAGTCCTTAGGGTTTACGAAGTCTGTTACTCCCATCAGTTTACCTACAATACTCGAATTGGTCAGTTATATGGTAATGGTTTAAACTCATAATCTGTACATGGATATGGTCGTGAATGAATGAGATTTCTATAACCGGCAAATAGATTTGTCTATTTAATCATGTAGATTATCATTAATAACCCGATTTAGACTACATATCAACGGTTAATATCAATTTGCGCGATATAGATAAAACCATACATAACGCTCAAGTTTCTAATCTCGGTAAACTAATACTTCTCTAACTAATTAATGATGAAAAATCGAATTAGGAATCGATAATCAAATTGCAATAGATGACATCAAATTTGATTCATTTAAAGAAAAAAGAGGAGCAAAACCCAAATCAAAGCTGGTAAGGAACGACAAAACACTATATAGAACGATGTAGTATGATAGTGTTTTATGAAATGAAACATTACTTTTCTCAAATTTGGAAGCATTAGCATCAACACCAATGATCCTAGAAGCCCCTCTTGCTCTTGCACCTTCAGCCACCTATTCATTTTTCATTCATGAGTTATATATATTTGTCATTTTCACTTCGTATAATATATAAATAAAATCACTTTAAACAAGATATAATCTTACAGCGAGTCCAACAGAACCCAATCCAAAGACAGCAGTGGTTGTTCCTTCCTTTACATTTGCCGAGTTCCAAGCTGCTCCCACCCCTATAAATGGTTTTCTCAAATTTATTAAACATGCAAACACATCATGTGAATTCACGTTTCTTAATTTTATTTGTCTATGTTTTCACGTAAAAATATATATTAAAAAAACCTTACAATATATATACTTGAGGTTGTCAACGGACCACGACAATAAGTAACATATAAATCCAAATTTACTCAAAAAGAGACAAAGAGAAGTAACTGCGTTTGCAAACGAGAAATAAATGGTGTTTTCGAAACCAAGGCAGTCCAATTGATAGGTCCCTATCTTCTCCTTTGTTTCCTAGCTTAGCTAATCTCAAAACTCACTAGATAAGATACCCAAGATTCCTCAGTGGTCAAGACCATATGGACACAAATCAATGAATCCAATTGCTATATACGAATAATTAAGTAACTAACCAGTGGAGACACCACAGCTCAAGAGGCTCATTTGCTTGAGAGGAGCATTAGGATCGATCTTGACGACGCATGCGGAGTCCAAGACAGTGTATTCAGTGAAGGTAGAGGTATTAAGGAAGTGATAAATGCGTTGGCTCTTGCTCGAACCACCGTCCTTGGTTGTGGTGGTTGAGAATCTCGTCCCTCCATCACTCACCATCACTCTCTTCATTGGATCCACCTGATATTTCTCACAGAGATTGCTCTCTTCTTTCGTACACACTCTACATTCACCGCATTCTCCATTGAAAGCCGGAATCACATACTCTCCTTCTTTCACATCTTTTACTCCTTCCCCTACACTCTCCACAATCCTATGATCAACATATCCACAGAAAACATGTTTAGTTAGCGTAAAGGGTATAGTTCTTTCTTGTAAAGAATTTAGATATCGTGATATATATACATACCCGACAGCTTCATGGCCAAGAATCCTTGGAAACGCTCTTTCAGCTTCGTTCTTTTTACACACAAATAAAAGGTTTTCTTGATTAGATTACAATGTTAATCAAGAAAGCATGCATGATTTGTATTGATTTGAATATACATATGCATGAGTACCGTGCCGTTCCAAAATCCGAGATCGGTGTGGCAAATAGAGGAATAAAGGATTTTAAGCCGGACTTCCATTTTCTGAGGAGGATCGACGCATATTTCTTGTATTACAAGCGGCTCTTTTGGTCCCCATGCTACCGCAGCTACAAGCATCACATAAATTCATCATTATACTATATATCATATGCATCATAATGATAGGAGGAAACTATGTAACATTGGTGAATGCTGAGCTATTTACTTACCTTTGCAAGTGATGACCTTCCCTTGAGTCTCTGCCATCTTCTTTTTCTTTTTAAATTAGATTTGTCTTTTATGAACGTAGTAGCTCTCTATATATTATATATACAGAAACAGAGATCTATATATGTCTAAATATAGTGAGGGTGTTGAAGTCACATGTATATACATATAACCAAAATCGAGTCAATAATCCCGAGAGAGGTGGGTTTGATAAGATTGATATCACCATTTAATCTGATCTTTTTGTTAAAAACCGATAAGATTGGTATCTTTTAATTTTTATAAGTTTTCAAATTTGTGCTCCAACTAACTAACTTATATATTTCATGCAGAAATTAAAACTATTCATCATCTTCACATAAGATTTGTGAATCTTCTTAAGACAGCGTCACGTCAATATTATGTACATCGTTGTCAAATATTTTGTGTTTCAAACGTCAATGATTTTTTATTTATATTTGTATAAATTTTTTAAAAAATAAATCACAAATTTTGGTAATGAGTGGTGGAGAAAATAAGTGGTAGGTTTTTTATGCGGGGACTACATTACTTGCTATTAAATGGCTTTTAATGGCATATTCAATCATACAATGGACAAAGACTGGTGCTAGAAATGACTAGAAATTGAGCTTGTGATGATGAGTTGTAATGTGTGTTCGTCAATAGCTTAAACCATGAACCCTGCGTGTGCGGTGAGACACTTGATGTCTTACATGTGGTGGATTTGCGAGAAACTCGAAATCTATTTGTAGTGTTAAATCTAAAAAAATATATATCTATAGAACTTAAACAATCTCTCATATGAAAGCGATTAAAAGATGTAAATTGCTTTATTTAGGAAAAGGAAATGAATATAGTAAAGGTCTATGTTAGTAATGAGCAACCACATGAGCAGCCAAATTAATATGAGCGTCGGTTATGAGAGTTAGATAGGAAGCCAAGACTTATGAGTTTTTTTTTAAGACAGTAATTGATATTATTTCCGTCAATTAACGCAAACTGCTCTAGATTTTTGGATATTTTTACAAGTTTAATCAGTTAAATGTATGAATATCTTACAATAATCTATACTTAAAGAAAATAAAACATCTAGGTTGATTATATTTACTTTTTTTTTTGGTGGAGTGATTATATTTACATGATTACATTATTAAAATCAAAATTTCACACACACACACAAAATATACATTAGGCATATTTTGTATGATTTTTGTAATCTTACATGTGGATATGATGATGGTGTTTCTTTAATGATGTTATCTTATAAACGTATATTTAACGTCTGGAGAAATAATAGCATAAGCTTGAATATATATCGCAATGTCTGTAACTAGATTTACGAGTAAGACAATATTTCTAAGTTTTTTGTTAGCTACAGTGATCAATTAAAACCTGTTATTCATTTTTGTTGGTTATAGTTTTCTTTTATTCGTTAATACGCTAAACAGTTTTCTCGATATAATTAATAATAATATTTTTTTTACTATCCAGTTTATAATAATATATAAACATATTAGAAAGAAAAATTAAATGATGTCAAAGAAAAAAAAAACAAAGCAGATAAAAAAGGTATTTTTTTTTCTTTTTCGGTATTCAAAATCTCTCGTTGTTCTAATACTAAAACTCATAATTTGATACGTAAAGCGCGTGCTGAACCATTAATTTGTTTTTTTTTTTGTAAATAATCTATCTACTTTTTGTTTTTTTTTTTGTAAATAAACTATCTACTTCTTGGCTCATTTGAGTCCAATATGAACGAAACTATGTATGACCATGACTCATGAGACAATGATTTTAATACTGGAAGACAAAAACATAAGGTAAAAAACGTAAAACTGGAATTGGACATTTCACCGGGTGGACCGAAACGATCTAAGAGTGGCTTGGATATTTTGTTAGCCATGTCGCACACGAATAGAGTAGTAGTAGGTGGATGACTCGAACTTGAATCGGACCATCTTTAAAACGTTTGGTTGTGTCTGATTTGACTGTAATCTACCATATCGCAAATTCTCAATATTACTATTTAGATGTATATATTCGAAAATAAAAATTCTCAATAATACTATTAGGATGTATATATTCGAAAATAAAAATTCTCATTAAATATAAATTCTTGTTTTAACAATTTCCTAAAAAACAAAAAATAAAAGGACAGTAAAAAAAGAAACCTCGAAATGCACAAAAACACTTGAGTGTAATGTATCTAGACCTCATTTTGTATCGTAATAAACGTCACCATTTTCAGAAAACCACCAAATTTTTTATTTATTTCTTTAATTATTTATTTATTTCTTTCTCGGAATTTCATAAAGTTGACTTTTTCAGAAGTTACTTACATATAAAACAAGTGAACAAAACAGCTGTACTTAGTTGACTTGTCTGATCTCCAACACATTTCAACACAACTGCTTGTGTTCGAACATCAAATGTAACTCAAACTCTTTTTAGTTTTGTCGTAAATCAATCTTTTGACTGTAGTAACTGTAAAAACAAAAAGTTATGTTTTTGATAAAGAGTGTTTTTAAGTGCTGTGTTTTTTTTTTTTTTTTTTTCAGAAAGTGCTGTGTTTAAGCTCCTATGTTTTTACTCGTAAAAGGATAAATTAAAAAGCTCTCTAAGAGGTAAAGTTTACCCAAAAGATTCTCAGGGTAAGAAAAAAGCCAACGGAGGTAGAGGAAGCATCATCAAGATCAAGATCCCAGAGTTACATTCCGAAAACAAGAGATGAGAGATGCAGACAAACATCTTTACATGTCTGTGTGTACTGTTCTTTTTTAAGAAGAGACAGCCATATATATAATATATATATTGAGACACGAGGTATGTGAAAACCCTGTAAAGCTAAGATCAATGCATTGGATGCCTCGGTGATCTTGGACGAACAGGCGTCTTTGAAGGACTCACCCTGTAGAAACCAAACAAAACCAATCACAACAACGAATTGTTTTAGCTGCTGTGTATTCTAAAGCGAAGGTCTGTTTTGTTTTTTTCTGACCTTATCGGTAAAGAACCAAGAACAACACCACTGCAGTTGAGAGCAGCTATTGCGCTTTCGGCCTGTGGAAAGATATAAAAAAGATTCATTATACTCAGAATTTGACACAAGAAATCAAGAATCGCGTGGAGGGTGTGTGTAATTTGACAATTACCATTACAAACTCTACAAAGGCAATACGAGTTGAGTGTTGATAGTCTCCAAGAAGCCTCAGGCGGTAAACCTGTATTAAACAACATCTAATTAGTACTCTATTGAACAAAACAAGAAACAACAACTTTGCAGTTTAGCAACTACAAGATTTGTTCACCTCTCCGCAGAATGATTCGAAAAAGATCTTTACATCAGATTGAGTCACCTGTAACCAAGTTTTAACAAATGTGAAAGAAAGGTACTTCATCTGTTAAGGGTAAGTGAAGAGAACTGTTTCAAGGGAGAGCCACCTTCTTGTCAATGTTAGTGCAGTAAATAGTTCTGGCACACATCTCACGCTCATCTTCAGTCTGCAATAAAACCAAAAAAAGAAAAGAGAGAGGAGTAAATCATTTTGTCAAGTCACAAATCGTCAGAGACTTTGGCATAGTAGAAGAAAAACTCACCCTGGGCAAAAATGTCGGGTTAACCGGTGCAATAGCTGTTTTAGATGGCAGAACTTTCACAGGATAGAATCCTAACATAGTCCCCGATAAATTCAGAGCGGTCATCGCACCATCTGAAAAGAAACCAAAACCCAATTGCCAACACAAGACACTTAACCACTGTAGTACACTGATGATACTCCAAAAACAGACAAGTAATGAAATAATACCTTCATCAGTGAACTCGATAAACGCAAACCGAAGCACTGAGTTCGGGTCACCACATATACGGCAATCAACAACCTGGTTACATTAAACACAGTAAAACACACAAGCAAGCACAAAGATGGATTTTATCAATGAGAGCTTTCAAGAAGATATTTTCAACCTGTCCACAGCTCACAAACAAACCAGCAAGCTGCTCTTCAGTGACCTATAACACCCAAAAACACACACAAACTAAAAGAGTCAAAACGAGAAGTCTTAAGGAAACTCATAGAAGAGAGTAAAGGTGTAAGCTTTTAAACCTGTTGATCAAGATCAGAGACATAAACAGTTCTACGGATAACATCTTCCCTCTGAGCCATGCTTGTTCGAGCGTTCATCCTTCTCTTCCCTTGACCAAAGCTCTTCTTCTACATCACACACACACAAAATCAAAACGCATATTATGGTAGAATCTTTCTATTTTAATGATCCATAGCTATGAATCCAAGATTAAACAAAACAACACAAAACCCTTCCGAATTGTGTCTTATCCCCTGAAAAGATCACCAATTAACAAAACCCCTATGACAATTCAAGTGAAATTAAACCTCAATTCAGACAAAACCCACAAATTTAGACACAAACCGGTGAGTTGTCTCTCTTACCCGTCTGAAACCACCGTTTTCGTTACCGTAGCCGCCATTTCCAGCACCAGCAAAGCCATTGTTACGGAAGAAGGAACCAGCAGAGGTGAACAAACCACCGTTAAGTCCTCCGTTACCTCCTTGTTTAGTCAGAGACGGAGGGACAAACTCTTCAGCCATGGGATTGAGCTTAGAGAAAAGCTCCTGAAGCTCCCTCATATCACGATTATAGCTCTCAGCACCGTCAACGCCGTCGGATCTCGCCACGTGTGACCCGATCTTGCTGTAGAGACCACCTTGATCGTGCCGGAGAACTTGATCGATCGTAGAGTGATGGTTCTGATCATCGGAAGTAACGCCGGAATCTTGACTTGTCATTGAAGAAGGTGGTGAAGACGGCGGCTGGATCACGACTCCTCCTGCATCAGCAGCAGCAGGAGCTGCTCCAGTCTCAACAACCGCCATGATTATCAGAGAGAGAGAAAGAGAAAAACCCAGAAATAAAAATCGAAACTTTTTAAGGATAAATTGTGAAGGAATCGGGCGATCGAGGTTAGGATTTGATGAAGAGAAAGAGAGGAATCAGCATAAGATGCTCTCTTGAGGAAGAAGAAGAAGAAGAAGAGAAAGGAGAGAGAGAAATAAAGAGAGGATTAAAGAGTGATTAATCAAAGGATCGGTGATAATTAATGGTATTTTGATTAGAGTGATTAAGTAAGGATTCGTTGAGAAACCAAACTGAGTTACTTCACTTGTGTATTTTTGTATTTTTGGGTTTTTGGTTTGTTTACTGCGGTGAAAAAAGATTGTGATTGGATAACGTAGATATTCGACAATACCGGAGAGGGGAGAGAGTAGAGTGTTTGGTATTTTTTTTAGTCTATTCTTTATTCGACTCAAAAAAAACTAGGAACTATGAACTCAAAACTATATGTACATTTTGTATTTATACTTTCTAATACTAATATTAGGATTTACCCCGTGGTACATTAAGAGACCATAATTAAATATATTTGTTTGGTTGATCATTTTTGTAGTTAATTTATATAGTCTAGTTTTATATATGTTTATATCAATTTAATTTTGTATAACTTTATAAATTTATATTATAATTAGATTTATAGATATATGTGGTCAACCGATCAATCCGTGGTTGATTTTGTTGTAAAAAAGATTATATTTTAAATTAATCCGTAAAAGATTTTAAATATAAACAACCCGTATGAAATATATAATCATATTTATGAAAACTGAAACCCGTTAAATCATATTTATGTACAATATTATTATATTTTAAATATTTTTAGAGTAAAAATATTAATAATAGTTTTATAGAGTTTAAATATTTAAATATTTTAAATATTCTATAAAAGTTAAATTAAATATTATAGTTTTCAGCTTTTAAAAGTTTTAATATTTATAATATTTTAAAATTTTTTCAAAAATTAAAATTTATAGTATTTTGAATATTTTTAAAAGTTTTATTTTTCTTAAATAAAAAATCGGATTAAACTGAATAAAAAGTTTATATAAATAAAAATAAATTATGTAAAATAAAGGAAATGCTAAAATAAGAAAACAATAGTTTAATTTTTTATTAGTGGTAATAATATAATTTAACTTTCATTTTAAATTGATCATAGTTTAAAATTTTAAATATGTTACTGAGTTTTAGAATGGAAGTAAATTTTAAATTTATGGTAGAATAAAACAACATTTATGTAATTGTATATATATAATTATAAAGAGGAAAAATAAAATTGAAAGTGAAATATTAGTTTATAACATGATCAAAAAGAAAAAAAATGATATTTCATAAATTGAATCAAATGCTTTTAATCCAAATTTGAGTATTGAAAGATAATAATTAAAGAGAAAATAATTATAATATTTTTTGAAAATAAATTGAAAAAGATAATAAAATATCACAATATGAATAAAAAATTAATAAAACAAAATTATAAAACCTCTTTCGCGGAGTGAGGGTCAACTGCTAGTACAATATATAAAGTAAGGATTCATTGAGAGAAAAACCAAACTTGAAATGAGTTACTTCACTTGTGTCTTTTTCTTTTTGTTTTTGTTTTAACTCGGTGAAAAAGAAAGAGTGCGATTGGATAACGTAGAATTCGACGGTACCGGAGAGGGGAGAGATTGAGGGGAGTGTTTGGTATATTTTATTAGTCTATTCTTGGACTCAAAACTAGATCAACATTTTAGTGACTAGGAGGTAGAAACTCAAATCTATATGAACATTAGTTTATACTTTATATAAAAAAGATCTCTAATAATAATCAATTTTAAATTTTAATTAACACAGTTTTAACCTAAATTTGTTTATCATTATTCAAACAAATTTTCCTTCAAAATTGGTAAGGATAAGTTTATTTTAATAATTGATAAAGCGATTTTAACTTAATTGAAAAGAAAACAAATAATTATAGATTTAAGTTAAAATAATATGATTTTTTCTTCTTGGGATTTCAGCAACTTCCGCTTTAAGATTGATCAAAGATGATGTTGACATGAATGTTAATTTGTCATTAAGCATTTATACTTGTATACTGTTCACAAACGTCTTCACTTAGTAAGTATATTTTTGCACTTGTTTATACTACGGTGAAAGATAGGAGAATGTGATTAGATATTTGTTATAAATACAATTCACATTTTTATATACAGTATATATATTCTTTCTTTTCCTTACTTATCATTACTGCTCCCTTCATCAATTTCTCTTTCAAAAGACTAACATTTTTATTTTCGTTTATATATAAGACCTTACTGTTTTTTAGTATTTATATTTACAAGTATGTAGATTATTTGCACAAAAAAATATTAGAGTATAAGAGCAACTCCATTGGCATTGCTTAATGGGAAGCTTAAGACATTGCCTATATTTATTGCATTATATTTAATGTAAATCAAGCACTTTTCATAAGCTTTGTTGTCTAAATTAACTCTTTAAGCAAAGGCTAAGGGCCACTTATGAATTTATTTTTAAAAAATTAATGCAAAAAAATGAATAAACACCCTCCAATGGTTCTAACCATTGGAGATGGTCTAAGAGTCGAATAAATGTTAGAAAGTGGTAACATATGTGGTGTGAGAAGTGTAAACATAACAAAAAAAAAATATTGGTTTAAAACGACATTATAACATACTCGATACAATACAAAACGACATGATAACATAAGTCACACATCAAGTAATAAATATGCTAAATCGCTTAATTAAGATGCGGTCTGGACTCTGGGTCTGAGCCCAGCCCATAATTATTATCAAAGCCCAGAAAGAGCTCGACGGACTTGAGACGGTAAATTAACTTTGTTAGTTTGCCAGCGACGGACTTCAAACGGAAAATTTAGAGCTTCTTCTTGTTCAGTTCCTCTTCCGACAATATCAAAACTACATACAACTTCTTTCCCTTTGGGATTTTGGAATCTCTTCGCCGCCTTAACTGTTCAGCTCCGTTGGTACTTCGGCAATCGGATGTCGGAACCGGAGATGCATATGTGGAGTTCTTGTTTCTGTCAGAATCTCTGAGTCTAATTTTCCTTGTCAGGTGATACAGCTCTAGTTCTTGTAATCGAAACATGCTTCTTTGATTCTTAGGGTTTTGTTAGAATTGACGAATCGGGTTGTTATAAAAATAGGGTTTTTTTCTAGGTTTTGGTTTCATGACTTCTTGTTCAGTGTAGTTTAGGCTAAGAATTATAGAAATTGGGGGTTAGGGTTTTGTTAGATTAGAGATGAAAGGAAGATCTTATAGGTTCTCTAGCACGGATCCGCATGAGGATTGGGTTGATGGATCCTGGACTGTGGATTGTGTTTGTGGTGTGAACTTCGATGATGGAGAAGAGATGGTGAATTGTGATGATTGTGGTGTTTGGGTTCATACTCGTTGTTCTCGTTATGTTAAAGGAGAAGAGCTTTTCACTTGTGATAAGTGTAAAAGCAAGAACAATGTTAATGATAGTGAGGAGACTGAGGTTGCTCAGTTGTTGGTTGAGTTGCCTACTAAGACCTTGAGAATGGAGAATTCGTGTACTCGGGGTGTTCCGCTGAAGCGTCCTTTTAGGTTATGGACTGAGATCCCGACCGAGGAAAAGGTTCATGTGCAAGGTATCCCGGGCGGGGATCCGGCTCTATTTGAAGGGTTGTCGTCGGTTTTCTCCCGGGATCTTTGGAAGTGTACTGGTTATGTGCCTAAGAAGTTTAACTTTAAGTATAGGGAGTTTCCATGCTGGGATGAGGAAGAGAAGCAGAAGGATGATATTGAGAATGGGTATCAGGAGGAAAATGGTGCAGGGGTTTTATTTTCGATGTCGAAGGAGAATGTGATTGCTGCTCCTGTGAGTGCTTTGGTTGGAATGAGGAGTCTTGATGCTAAGGGAACCAATGACTTGAAGCATGGTTGTGCAAAAGATGGGATTAGTTGGGAGGACTCTGGGGATGCAGAGATGAAGCAGTCTCGTAGTGCAATGAAGAAGGATAAGAGGTTGCTTCGTCCTTTGATCACGAATAAACGAAGAAAAGAATTGTTTGGAGCCTCGAAAGAGCGGATCAAGAAGAAGGTTGAAGTTGCAGATAAAAAAGAGGATGATAAGAAAGGTTTTGTCGGTAAAACAGGTCAGTGATTAGACCTTCTGATGCTATCACCGGGCTTTAGTTTTCCATTATTTGCTTCACATCCAGACATGTATGTCCATCCATTGTTCTTATAAACTCTCTTTTTTGTTTCTTTCAAATTACTAGCAGTTCGATCAACGAGTGATTCTAAGCCATCAGAATCTCGTAAGGACTTAGAACAAGAAGGTTTGGCCAGCGACGTTGGGATCACGAAGAGTGAAAAGGCCAAGAGAGCTGCTTTTGGAGAATCTAATGATGGTGGCCTTGCTCTGAAAAATGGCGTGGATGAATCTGGTAATTCAGAAATTGGTGTTGAATGCTCCAGAGAACAGAATCTTTCTGACGTTCATGCTAATGGTGCTGGAAAACAGGAAGAGAAAGCTGGTCATCATTTCCGAATTGTGCTTAAGAGCTCTGCAGCTGCTGATCCTTCCGTGCTTGGAGGAAAAGATGTTCCACAGAGTGAGGCTAATAAGGAGGACGAGGTATGTCCTATATTGGCTAAACCTTATACTAATATGAAATTTGCCTTTGAATTATTCTTGATTAGATTGATATTATTATATCATAGGGGGTTCATCTTGCAACAAATATTGATGTTTCTTTCAATTAATTATCATCATGTTGTTCTTAAGTCAACCCATTTTCATCTCTTAGGTTGCAGATAAAATCAAATAAAAAAGATTTTGATGTCTTGTACACACAACTATTTGAATTGACATAGCCTAAATTTGGTTTAGGAAGCAACTGATGATTTGAGCTTTTCTGTTGATTGGGTTTTACTCTTGCGTTAAGATAATAGTGGGGAAGCAATTGATAATTCTTATTTTGCAGAGACAAGGCACAATAGCTGACGCTCCAGAAGGTACTGCAGGTGATTTATCTGAAAGTTCGCTTAAGCCTTCTCCTGGTTCCACAATTGGTAAAAAACAAGAAGCTGAAGAGAATACTTTTGATGATGCCAGTGAGAATATCAGTTCGAGGAAGAAAAAAATCCAAAAAGAAACAGCTGATACTGGTGCCGGTGGAGCTGTAGGCCCTATGGATTCTAGAATTTCAGGGACGTCAACATCTCATATCTCTGGTGCTTCTGAATTGAACATAATGAGACCGAGCAGTTCATTTCCTGATGATCACAAACTGCAGCCTGTTGGTATGGTATCAGAAGGAATTAGTAGTGGCAATAGAGATAAAACTTCTGAATTAAAACAAGAAATAATGGTTTCGGAAGCAGAAAAAGATATTCTGGAATCAAAGCCTGGATCTGGTTTATTTCACGATTCATCAAAGCCTTTTAAACCTATTCCGCACACGGTTTCAGGAAACGGCAGGCCTAAGATGGTAGTATGCATTGGAAAAACATCGGCAAGTTCAGCCACAGAAAAGTCTTCTAGGTGCGACGATAATCCTAAGCCCTCAACTTCCAGGAATTCCAGTCCTGGCTCTAAGCAAGAACCAGGTGGGGATGATGCTGATTCTGATGCTGATGCTGATGCTAATGACGAGGACTGTACTTCCAGTGATGTGATCCGAGAGAGAGATGGGAAGGATGAACCTTCAGAGAAAGCTCTGAAACATCCTAAATTTCCTATTACCTCTACAAAATCAATGCAGCAGAACCGTACATCCCATTCTTCAGTTTCCAAGACAAGAGAGTTTTCCTCTTCTTCAAAGACATCTTCAGCAGCTCGGCTTAATGGTGGTTCATCCGATGCTCCTAATAAACATTCGCTTCCAGGGACCTTCCCGAAAAATGAAAAGCCTGGACAATCAGTATTCCAGTCATCAACTAAGAACCCTGTGCAGTCTATAATTTCCCATGCTCCAAATTTGAGCGATGAAGAGGTGTGTGAGATAGATTTTTTTTCTCTTTCTCGTTCGTCTTCTTTATTCTTCTACGGTTTGACATGTTTTGTTTGTTCCATTAATGACCAGCTTGCGTTAAGACTGCACCATCAACTCAATAGTTCTCCTCGAGTTCCTCGTGTCCCGCGCATGAGACAGCCTGGTAGCTTGCCCCTGTCTCCAACCACTCCTAGTTTTAAGCGCACTTCTAGTTCTGGTAGCAAGGATCACACAACGGTATGATATAAATTCCATCTTCTCTTTTAGCCTATACTCTCTTTTAGGCTCAAGCTTGTTGGCTGATTATGTATCTATTTGGCTAGTTTTCCAGAAGGAAAAACAAGGATGCATCCAAAGAAGGTCACCGCAATTTGCGTGATGATGATGGATGTAGTACAAGGAGTGCCAAAACGCGTCGTTCTCCTGATAGGAGAACACAACAAGACAGTGGAAGCAGAGGAGGGAGTTTGCGTTCCAAGGGGGAAGAAAATGAAACCCCCAAAACCTCTTCTTACTCCTCTCGGAAAGTACATCTCCCACCAAACTCGACTACAAGCACAAGCAGCAGACCGTGTTCATCCAGCGAGTTGAATGAGCATAATAAGCCTTCTCCACACAATTCCCCTAGGAATAATGGTACTCCAGTACATCGAACTTTGCCAGGCTTAATCAATGAAATCATGAGCAAAGGCAAGAGGATGGCATATGAGGAGCTCTGTAACGCAGTCTTGCCGGTATTATTACTTCTCCTTACCTCATATATTTCTGATCTGAGACATATCATCCTCTAGATTACAGATTAGCTGTTCTAATATGTTGTTTTGGTCTCTTTCTTGTAGCACTGGCCTCACTTGAGGAAACACAACGGAGAACGATATGCATATTCAAGCCATTCACAAGCAGTTCTTGATTGCCTTAGGAATAGGCACGAGTGGGCTCGTCTGGTTGATCGTGGCCCCAAGGTTTTAATACCAACTCTCCATAGATTTGTCCTGTTCTCTTCAAAATATAAACTTCATGAAAATCATCTCAATTATTTGCTGTGCTTTCAGACTAACTCGGGGAAAAAGAAACGGAAGCTTGATGCAGCAGAGGAGGAATCAGATGAGAACGAAAACAGTAAGGGAGGAAGGAAGAGACTGCAACAACATCACTCCCAAGGAGAAGAGTTTCCGAAAGGAAAAAGGAAAGCAAGAAAACGGAGAAGGCTCTCTCTTCAAGGAAAAGGCGTCAAAGTGTTGAGAAAGAAGAGAAACGAAGAAGAAGAAGACGAGGTAAGCGAAGAAGATGAGGAAGGTGCGTTCTCGGACACAAGCGAGGAGAGTGTCTTCTGCGAAGACGAGGAAGAAGAAGAAGAGGGCCACACTACTGGTACTGGTGCGGGACGACAAGTCTCTGCTAGTAGCTCTGAAGAAGCTCAAGCTACTTCATGACTCTATTCTCTGTTCTCCCTATGTAATATAGAAAGTACTGTATATGTGTATGCATTATGTAGCTTTGTGTATTTTAACCAAAAAGCTTTTCTCAATAGACAATGTACTAATAATTTGTGCTTCTCTATAGGGCCAATATTGGGAATGGGATGGTATCATTTTCTGAGCTGTATTTGTGGTTTTGTGGTATAATATAATTTTTAGGAACAAAAGTCTAATTTGATGTATGTCTGCTTATCTTATTGCCTCAAATATTTTAAAGTTTAGTATAGATTTCAAATTTCTAATAAAATTTAGAATACACAATCAAATTACTAACTTAATTTTTGTGATTGTGTACTGACTAGATCGAGTTTGTTTTTAGGGTATATTTACAAACATTGAATGGAGTTGCATCTACTTTTGTGATTTCATTACCAAAGCTTTTCTTCTCAATTGACAAATGTCTAATAAGTAACCTAAGATTATTTAGAGGGTACCAACAATTGTAAAACATATATTGTTTCCCTTCTAGGAAATATTATAAAATGCAAAGTAATATCTATCTTTCTTGAATAAAAAATTCAATATTCACAGAAAATACATATGATTGTGTCAATTTTCTATTTACACAAAACTAAATAGGAAAACTTAAGAGGAAATGACAGATAAAAATGATATACTTTTCTTTCACAAAGGTTTAGCTCTTTTTTAAGGTAAGGAATATAATTATCTCACTATTTATAAATCAATAAAATTCAATACCTATAAATTCAAAGATAAAAAATTATCTTCTTTTAAAAGAAGATTTTTAAAAAGAGTTAATTTACAGTAAGATATCATAGAGATATTAATATTAATGATAATAATAATAATCATCATAATAAATACTTCAACAGTATATAAAATATGAACCAAAGTGGTTGTTGTTTAGTGAAGAAGATCAAAGAAGAAGGCAATACTAAAAGGGACCAGAGTTTCTTCTTCTCTTCTTATCATTTCCGTCGATTTCTCTCTGACGTGGTATTTTTTCTATGTCTTCCTCTTCCTCAATTCTACTTTTTCTTCTCTTTTTGTTTTTTTTAAATTTTTTTTTTCCTTTGTATCTCTCTTTGACAGAGGAAAAAGTGCTTATCTCGATTTGGGATTGCTTCAATTTCTCGAATTTTCTCGGTTTCTTCGGATTCTAATGTACGTTTGACATACCCCGATTGTAAATTTCAAATATTTCCCGCGCGGTTGACTTCTTTTTAGAGGGGTGTAAACAAGAATTTTAAGTGATTGTGTAAAATTTACAAATTTTTTCTTAATCATTCATATTCTTAAAAAATCTGATGAAATCTAGTGTTATTGAACTAATGATTTAGAAATCTACCTTAAAATTCACTATTATTGAAATCAGTATGTGGATCTTATTCTAAAGATTTTGAAGCATACATAAATTTAAATCTCATGGTTTTAGATGGGATTTGAAAGGATTTCACGATAAATCATATGAACTTTCCTAAAATCATATAAAAACCCATGAAAACTTAAATCACTTACAATACTAATTTGAATACAACCCCATTTTATAGTTCAGTGTTTGACATATTGGTTTTTAATTTGTAGTTTGAATCAGATACGATGACAAGCCATAATTCCGAATCCATAAGAGTTTGTGAGTTTCCATGTACTCCACATGAAGAGAGACGTATCGTCACAGAGTTGATCAGCGAAGCGGAGGCTGATTTGAAAGAAGGAAACTTGTATTTCGTTATATCAAACAGGTCCTCTTTCCTGCGAATTTCTTGTACATTGTTATCCCTTGTCCTAGAGATTAGCCAATCGAGAATGCATCTAGTTTTCATAGTACTTGTAGGATTACTTTGAATCTAGTTTTCATCATGCATGATCTTTAATGATTTGAATGCTAATTAGTTGAGACTAGATTGATCATTAATGTTGTACATTTCTTTGTTTTAACTCTAGAGAGTTGTTTCCTTGGCTAGTGTTAGACAATGGGTTTGGATTATCAACAGTTGCAATGTTTTGTCATTGAGTATACTATATCTTAGCCTAGTTTTGGATGTATTTTAATGTTAATCTGTTAGTGCAGGTGGTATACAAGCTGGCAAAGATTTGTTGGTCTACTAACAGAAGAAATTCTTAGTAAAGAGCCTTCTGAAGCTAGAAGGCCTGGACCAATTGACAATTATGATATTATTGAAAGCGAAAACAAAGCTAGTGATCCGCAGCTTCGCATGATGCTGGAAGAAGGGGTAGACTATGCTCTAGTTCCTCAAAAAGTTTGGAGTAAACTCGTCGAATGGTGATTATTTCCTTTGCTCTACATAGTAACATAGTAGGGAACTTGAATGATGATACGACCAACCGTCTCATATACCAATTTCATTCCTTTATATTCGTGATGCTTTCAATGGGCTTATTTGGTTATATATCTTTCAGGTATAAAGGAGGTCCTCCAATACAAAGGAAGATGATATGCCAAGGGTTTAACAGTAAGAGCTTTAGTGTGGAGGTTTATCAACTTTATCTTAAGTTAACAGACAGTAGAGACGAAAGCACTACCATCATAAGTTTGAGCAAACAGGTACTACCTTGCATTCTAAATTTTAGGCTGTGAACAAATACAAACTTCATACCAATTGGAGAGTTTATGAAAAGGGAAAGACTACATTCGATATAAAGCGTAATCATATGCTTTGATTCCTTTTGTTGGTGTACCAGGCTTCTATAGGTCAACTTTATGACATGGTTTGTGTTATAAGAGGAGTAGCAAAAGATAAGGTATTTGCTCAAAGCTCTATTTCTTTTTCATTGTCTTAGGCAATATATTGGTTGCTCATATAGGATTTGTACAAGTAGGCTCGCATTTGGGATAACTTCGAAAATAAGAAAAACTTACTCTTGGATCCTTCATCTGCCAAAAGCTTGGAGGAATCGTGCCTTCAACCAAACCAGAATGTAAGTGTGTCTTGAAAACCCTCTTGGTTACATGACAACTTTAGATGGATTGGCTTTTTATTTTACTTTGTTATTGTTTATAGTATTTCTTCATGAATTTTTAATTGGATGGAACTCCTTAGATAGATGCTTCTTGCCATCAATGATCTATGTTTGGTCTCAATATTTTTGGTAAACTATTTTGTGCTTTTGATCTCTTAAATTTTCATTGAGACTTTCTTTCATTTATCATAAACTAAGTGTCTCATGCGTTACGTGGGTTTATAATTAATAAAAGTAAAAATTTGTTCTTACATATATGTACATGAATAATGAGAACTAGATTATAGTTAATTATTACATTCGTGATTCATACAATGTATACATAATTTATAGTTAAGTATATATTGATATATGCTTAAATGAGTTATCAAAATTGATTATTTTGTATTTCATATTACTTAAAAGTAGATATCTTTATATATATAGCTTCTAAGGAAAACATAATTAAGTTGGACAGAAAAAGAAAGGAAAACATAATTATTACAAACTATTAATTAAATATGGTAAATCTTTTATAAATTGAATATGAAACTAGGATAACAAAATCATTTGGCTTTCTAATATCATTTTTTGATTTTATTAATTAAAAGTAGTTATCCGACCTCAAAAAACGAAATAGTTATGTAATACTAATAAAATCAATCATAACTATAATATTTCTTCTACAATAAAAGAAGCTTGGAAATAAATATATTGAGAAAGTTTATTTATTTTAGTGAGTGATTAGATTCATTAAAATTGATTAAATACAAATTTAATTGCATGCATTTCTTTGCTAAAATTTTGTGGAACCTTACAAGATACATTTGTTTGGCATTGATGTGTGCTTTTTATACAGAGTCTTCTCGAAGTTGATGGTTCTACACCTTCTCAAATTGACATGAGCTTGGTCAAAAATAAATTATCATTAGTACCTATAGAGCCTACGAGTTCAGATGCTATGGATATTGAGCATGGTGGGGGAACAACATCATATGGTCACGCCAATGGTTCCAAGTATAGCCTCTTTGGGAGAAACACTTTGGAAGATGATTTCTTCTCTAATACTTTTAGGGAAAGAGAAAGGAGAGGTTTAAGAGGATTGCAAAATTTGGGGAATACATGCTTCATGAATAGCACTCTTCAATGTTTGGCGCATACACCACCTATTGTTGAGTATTTTATGCAAGATTACAGCTACGACATAAATGCTGAAAACCCTTTGGGAATGCATGTAAGAACTTGAGAGTTCATGTGGTTTTTGTTTCTTATATATCCCATTGTGAAGCCATTGACAAAAATCTAATGCAGGGTGAGCTTGCAATTGGATTTGGTAAGCTTTTGAGGGAATTATGGTCGACTGGAGATAATACTATTGCGCCGCGCGCCTTTAAGACAAAATTGGCTCGATTTGCTCCACAATTTAGTGGTTATAATCAGCATGATTCTCAAGTAAACTCATGTTCTCCTTAATGTTTTTTTTGTGCATTCTTTATCTTTTCTTATATGATAATTTAAACTCATTGTTTCTAGGAAATGTTGGCTTTCCTATTGGACGGGCTACATGAAGACTTGAACAGGGTAAAAATAAAACCTTATATTGAAGCTAAAGACTCAGATGGTCATCCAGATGATGAAGTAGCCGAAGAAATGTGGAAATATCACAAGTCCCGAAATGACTCTGTGATAGTTGATGTCTACCAAGTAAGTATGAGAAGTTATTGCATTTTCTTTGTCTGTTTAGACCAATTCTTATGATGTATGTGTTTTTCACTTCAGGGACAATACAAGTCAACACTAGTCTGTCCAAATTGTGAAAAATTCTCAGTCACCTTTGATCCATTCATGTACTTATCTTTGCCGTTGCCAGCAAGTCTCTCTCGATCGATGACTGTTACAGTATTTTATTGCAATGGAAGCCGTCTTCCGATGCCATACACTGTAACAGTTCCGAGATATGGTACTTGTAAAGATCTAACTAATGCATTAGGCATTGCTTGCTGCTTGAAAAACGACGAAAGCCTTTTACTCATAGAGGTCATAATTTTGGGATTCTATTTCTTATATGTTATCCTTACATCTTGTAAAAACAAGACTCCACTAAAATTTGATATTTATCCTTCCAGGTATTTGAGCACAAGGTATTTAAATATTTTGAGGATCCAATGGAGTTGCTAAGTAAGATAAAAGGCAATGACCAAATTGTCGCATATCGGTTCAACCAGATTCATAAAGGACCAGGACAAGTCAAACTTGAAATTATTCATGGGGAGCAAGAAAAGTTAGCTTCCTTATTTGGAACTCCCTTTGTCATTTATATCAACCAAGAACCACTTCTTGGAACTGACATTGCGGCAAGCATTTCTAGATTGCTATCACCCTTAAGCCGAGTTCATATGCCATCTATATTTCCTAGTGGAAACAAGAATGGCCACAATCCATATATTGTAGATGAATCATCTAAAGACGCTGAAATAAAGGATAATGTAGTTGATGATAAAGAGTTATCATTCAACCTCTTATTGCTAGATTACCATTCTTCCGATCTCAAGCCACTTGAGTCTGATTCCATTGTGAATCCTCATAGTGTTACAAAGGTTCTAATCAAGTGGGACAAAAAAATGCATGAAGAATATGATTCAGACTACTTAAATGATTTACCTATGGTTCATAAAAGAAGTTATTTGGCGAAGATGACAAGGCAAGAGGAAGTATCTTTGTTTTCATGTCTAGAATCCTTTCTAGAAGAAGAGCCTTTAGGACAAGATAATATGTGGTATTGTCCTAGTTGCAAAGAACATAGACAAGCGAACAAGAAGCTAGACTTGTGGAAGTTGCCAGATGTTCTTGTGTTTCACCTGAAACGGTTTACGTACAAGACACATTTCAGAAAAAAGATTGATACATTAGTGAATTTTCCTATTCACGATCTGAATTTAAGCAAGTACGTGAAGAACAAAGACGGTCAAATATATCTTTACAATTTGTATGCCATTATCAATCATCATGGTGGTATGGGATATGGTCACTATACTGCTTACGTTAAGGTAAGTTTTTACTATTACTAACTTTGCGTTACGACTAATGACAAATACATGGAAACTAATGAGTGTGTGTGGTTTGTTTTGCTTATGCAGTTGATGGATGAGAACAAATGGTATCATTTTGATGATAGTCGTGTTATAGCCGTGAATGAATCCGTGATCAAGACTTCGGCTGCTTACGTTTTGTTCTATCAAAGAGTGAAAAGTGTATAGAGACATAAGTTGATTAGTCAAAAACTTTAGGATTTATGACAAACTTTGTTATCATTTCCAAACATGTCTTGCTAGCTATAGTTTGGTTTCGGCCATAAAATCAAATTTTCTTATAAAATTTGGTACATTTTTGAGAATGACCAAATCTTTTTATTGAATAAGGTAATAATCCTAAACATTAAGGAAAAGTTATTAACCAAAAAATGTGATCCTCACTAAGATAATATTATTGATTGGGAATACATAAGTGAATTTTGAGTGTGAATCCTCAATGCTACATAAAGGTGCAAAATGAATTTCTAACATAAACATATTATATGTAAAAAAAAATAGCCGTGAAGATAGCTCAAGTAGTAGTAGTAGTAGTAATCTCGAATTTGGAAGAATGCAAAATGCCACGCAGCTTTTGCTTCTCTGAAGTGTTAAACTCAGTTTCGTGTAATCAAAGTAAGTGTCTCGCCAGTAATAAGAATAACATACTCATCACCACCATTGACAATACTTCACCTTTCCCTTTTCTTTTCCCCTGCAATAATTTTCGCATAAAAGCATATCTTATCACTTAACACACACTCAATCGTGAAAATTAAACATAGTTTAACCCCAAAAAGAGATTTAAACATAGATTAACCCGAAAAAAGAAAGAGATTTAAACCTTGATCGTGACACTACAAATACTAGTTGGATTACAAGTTTTGGTTGTACGAGCTAATTAGTATTACGACCAAAACTTGTAATCCTACAAAAATAATAATACTAAAAATGGAATATTTTTAGTGCATGACAAACTTTTTAACCTAAGGTTAAAAAATCGAATCTTATACTTTACTCCAAAATAAAAGTAACTTTAACGAAAGAAAGTAAAATTCGAAGAATCTTACCGTTACGGGAGCATAGGAAATAGCCAAATAGCCAGTTGATGCACTATCCGGAGCCACCGGAGAAACCGGTAGCACCGGCGTCTTTCCTCCTCCTCCTCCGCTGCTACTACTATTCCCACCACCACCGCCACCACCACTAGCTCCTCTCACGACGTCGTTTAATGTAAACCCAAGCGAATAAGCCTGAGTCCCATCAGGTTTAAACAACCCATAGTTCCTCTCCGAGGTCGGACCAGGTTTCAAGTTCTCATTAAAAAGGGCAAAAACGTAAATATTAAGATCGTTGCTAGGCTTCAAGGGCGTTTTAGTCTTTTTACCACTCATCATCAACTTAATCAAGTTCCCGTTATACCTCTTCGCGTTCTCCGGCGTAGCTCCGACCTCGTCTTCGTCACCTTTAGACGGCCAACCAGTCTCCGATATCTCAACTCTCAACGACTTATACCCCGCCGCCGCTAAAGCAGAGTACACGGCGTCGATCTGAGCGAAGAGCATGTTGTCGTAATGAAACCCGGTGGTCGGATCCACCACTCCTTGGTTCGGCTGAAACAGAACAAAGTCGAGAGGCACTTCTTTAGGGTTTCCTTTATAAGCGAAGAAAGGGTACGCGTTGATCAAGAACGGCGACTCTGTTTTCCGGTGGAACTCAAGAATCGGCGTGAGTGCATCCACCAGATCCGGCTGAAACTCTCCGGCGGAAGGCGGGAAAGATTTTTTGAGGATGGAGAGAGAGTGCGCGGTGGTGACGGAGATCTGACCGGAGAGACCGGCGGTGGTAAGAGCAGAGTGGACTCCTTGCATAGCAGGGAGGAGGTTAACGGTGAGAGATGAGTCGTTGAGAGCTAAGATCTCGTTGCCTATAGTGATGCATGTGATGTTAGTCGCCGGCAAAAATGGTGTAACGTTTTGTTTGATCCATGTTAGGGCTTTTGATGGATCTTTCATCTTGGAGAGGTACTCGTTGCCTAGTCCGACGATGAACTCGATCCCTGTGTTGGCGAATGCTTTGAGGATTTGTGGGTTTGCGTCGTAGAGTTTTACTTTTGTTGCTCCGATTGATTTTATTAGTGGGATTACTTCGGACGGTGATGGGAGGTTGTCTCCGATTTGGCCGTAGTTTACTCCGATTGATGTTATCGCCGTTGGGAATATAAACGTTACTGTGTGTATAATATATAGTTTTAGTAAAGGTTAGCAAAACGACGTCGTGTTAGTGAAGTATATGATATAAAAGTAAAGAAAGAAGTTACCTGAGAGGAGGAATAAGATGGGAGAAGAGCGGTGGAAGATGTTAAGCTCCATTTGGATTTCCGGTGAGAATGCCGGTGGTTGTGGATTCCGGCGGAGAGGAGAGAGAGAGAAGGGTGTTAAGAAGACAATAGTTGCAGAGGTTTGTGTGTTTTATTAAACAGTATAGGATGTTGTCGGAAGCTGAGCTTGTGTGATGTGAGTTTATGATTCGTTTATCTTTTCACTTACTTTATTTATGTCTAATTACAGTACTATTGAATTATTATGTTTATAGAAATAAATAAATATATTGACTTATTATTATTGATTTTGGATATTTTTGGAGTCGGTAAAATTGAAGGATGGAATCTCGATGTGGTTTGTGTATTTTTAATTAATATTTATAGACAATTAAATTAAAACCAAACATAAAAATAATTAGTAAATAACAAGATAAACCTATATATATATATATATACAGTTTTTTTAGAGTTTTTCCATAAGAACTTGCGTTGATAGCAAGACAAAATACATGTAATTTATAATAATAATAATATGAGAATGTAAAAGAAACGAATCTAGAGAGGAGTAAAGAAAAAGAAAAGGGAATGTAATTAAAAAAAAAAAGCTTCCTTCACATGGACGATTCATTCACTTATTAATCTGAAAAATACTTAGAATTTTTTTAAAATTTTTTTAAATAATTAAGTTATACTTTTTTTTTCAAATTAAGTTATACTTTTTTGGGGGAAACTGACAAAAGGTTTTTTTTTTTTCCTGATAAATGGCTCCGACCTTTCCGTGGTGTTTGCACCGGCATAGGTCGGTCGGCTCTATTATTGTACAATTTTGCTTCTTCTACCTTAGATATTTCTATGTATTTTTTTAAAAAAAATTTGTCAGAAGTAAGATATTTATTGCTATTAAAAATATTGTTTATAGATAATCATTTTAGATGATATTTTTTGTGTTATATTTATTACATTCGGATAATCATAATAATATATAGTAGTTGTTGGGTTATTATATAAGGTAGAGAACATATTCTTCGATTAGCCTTCTTTGGTGTAGGCTGTCACTTTTGCATACTTTACAGCTTTCACGTTCTTAGTTTCAACTCATAAACTTTTCCCAATTAATACTATATACTACATTCTTATATAACGGTAAGATTATTTCTTCTTTGTCGCATTAAACAAACACAACAACAGCAACAAGAAGCCTAAAGGCTAAAAAGCCACATACCATTTCAAGATTCTAAGAGAAAGGTGCAAGATCATCAAGATCAGCTTAAGTCTTCTTCTTCGCTTCTGATGCAGCTTCATCTTTCTTTGCATCTTCTTCTTCTACTATATCTTCTCCGCTACTTTTGACTCTTCTGTAGTCTCCTCCTCCATATCACTATCACCTTCTATAAGAAAACATCTCATCACTAAACCAATACAAAAACTTAATTCCATTTCTCAACACAGCACCAAATCAAGATCCTATTATACATGTCCAAATCCTTACCTTCATCTTCAATACCCTTAGTGTCTCCCATGTTTAGACTCTTAAAACAAGAAAACAACAACAATACATTAGTTTCCTTTGTTATTGATACTTTGACATCTCTTTCAAGCAAAATGATCGATCTTACATTGAAATCAAAATCTCCAAAGTCCATATCTGCTCCTGCTAGTAAATAATCAAAGAGTCAGCTAATTCAAGATAACTACAAGCTCTTCCATGGCAATTAACTAACCATTCTCATACCTTTATCTTCGTCATCTTCATCAACCCATTTATCCCAATCAACTTTCAAGCACACTGGAGGTTTCCCTTCTTGCTTAATCAATCTGTTCCACCATTTGCTCTCAGCTTTCTTCACCATGTAACATATACACCTCGAGCTCACACTCGCTTTGCTCTCCTACCAATCCAAATCTGATTACAAAAAAATACTTAAAAATAGGACAAACAAAGTCAATCTTTATACTTACATTCACATCAACATTGTCGAACAGATCAAGTTCCACCTCGTACGGTGTCTTACTAGCTCCACTCGTAGCATAGAAAAAGAACTTGCCTTGAGGCTCAAGCTTCATCTTTACATCTTCAGCATCCGGCAATTCCAACGTTACGTAAACCTTATCAGATCTTTGCGCCCACTTCACCGTTGGATGTCTCATTATTCAACAAGAAACAGAGTACCAAAGATACAAATTGTTCTAGAGAAGACAAATGTGTTGTATACAAAATTATACAGACCAAAAGCTCTCTCTAGATACATCTGTTGTGTTCTAGAGAGGAAAACAAAATGCAAAATTTTATGGACTTCTACAGAGGAAAACAAAGGCCCAGTTTTGAATAAGCCCATATTATTACTGAAAGCGCGTGAATCTCACGCTTTCTCAAATCAGACACTTATCCTACGTGTCGTCTCTCAAAATCCAAACCTTCCTCTCCAAGCAAAAAAATACCCCAATTAAATTAAATGAAAAAAGATACAAAAACATACGACCTTTCTATCATTTGTTTGGTACAAAGATCTAAACTTTTTAGGTTTCTTTCTTTTCTTTCTTTTCTTTCTTATAATTCTCTGTGATAGAGAGAGACGAAGTGATGATGGACTTGACCGGTGAGAACGGAGGTTTAGCTCCAGGTTTTAGGTTTCATCCGACGGATGAGGAGCTTGTTGTGTATTATCTCAAGAGAAAGATCCGTCGGAAAAAGCTCAGAGTCGAAGCAATCGGCGAGACTGATGTCTACAAGTTTGATCCTGAGGAATTGCCTGGTACCTCTCTTTCATTTTCAATCTTCTCCTTCCTTTCAATTCTTTCAAATTTACTTGCTTTCTCCTTCCTTGGAGTCGATTTGCTCTGTCTTCGATGAGTTCATAGTTCAAGAATCTTAATTTTATGACCCACAATGCGATTTATAGGTTTTGTTCATTGGTTGTTTATATGTATATATGGTCGATGATGGCTCTAAAGGTTTGATTTTTACTAGCTTCTGACTCGAAAAATTGAATCTTTTTTATGTAGAGAAAGCGTTATATAAGACTAGGGATCGTCAATGGTTCTTTTTCAGCTTGAGGGATAGGAAACATGGGAGTAGGTCAAGTAGAGCTACTGACCGTGGCTATTGGAAAGCAACAGGGAAAGATAGAGTCATTAAGTGTGATTCTAGACCGGTTGGGGAGAAGAAGACACTTGTTTTCCATAGAGGCAGGGCACCTAATGGCGAGCGGACTAATTGGGTCATGCATGAGTACACTATGCACGAAGAGGAACTCAAGAGGTGTGGTGGCGGAGATGTTAAGGATGCTTATGTTCTTTACAAGATTTATAAGAAAAGTGGGTCTGGTCCTAAGAATGGTGAGCAATATGGAGCTCCTTTTATTGAAGAAGAATGGGTTGAAGAGGGTGATGATGTTGATGAGCCTGTTGATGTAGTTCATGTTCCTGCAAATCAGGTTATTGTTTCAGATGGTGTTGATAGTAATTTGTGGTCGAAGGGGCTTAACCAATCTCAGTTGGATGATAATGATATTGAGGAGCTGATGAGACAGGTTAGCGATCAACCTGGTCCAACTGTGCAGCTGAATGGGGTTTCCGGACTGGACTCTCATGGCGAATCATATAATCTGGTGAACCTGGAAAAGGATATGTATTTGGAAATTGATGATCTTTTGCTCCCTGAACCTGAACCAACTTCTGTGGAAGCCATGCAGAAGGACTGGAACCAGGATAGTTCTGGTGTCCTGAATGATAATGATTTCGTTGATGCCGATTCATATTTCTGTGATTTGGGTGCGAGAAATCTTCAGTCAGATCCTGTCAGTGGTCATTTCGAAAACGGATTTGAACAAAGCCTTCCAATGAATACTTCTTTGGTCACTGACCAGGCTAATAATAACCAGTTCCCGCAGCAAACAAGGAAGAATCAAGCTAGCAACTGGCCACTCCGTAACAGCTATACCAGAAAGATGAACAATGGATCATCTTTGATGCAGGAGCCAAACAATGACAGACTCACCGCTGCCCGGTTTGTTGAGGTGCCTGGTACAGGTACTTAAAAACATTAACAGATTCCTAAATACCTCTGTTTCACTTGCATACTAAAATGTTATCTTATTGTGGTAAAAGCCACTGGCTTCTCGGTTAATTAGAGCTCATCTTACATGGATGTTTTAAACCCTCTAATGGGGATATGAGGCCATCCTAGATATTTTATGTACCCATCTTTCGATTCCTCATATGTAGGCCAACTTTCATAATCATATTCTCTTGGCAGGTGATCCATCTGAATTCATAAACCCTCTTCCTTCTGGAACAAGTACAACTAAGGAAGATGAAGCAGCAAAAGACGAGTCAAGTCAGTTTGCTTCTAGTCTATGGGCTTTCCTGGAATCCGTTCCTGCAAATCCAGCATATGCTTCAGAGAACCCATTTGTTAAACTGAACCTTGTCAGAATGTCCAACAGTGGCGGTCTTTTCAGGTTTGCTTCTAAAAGTAATGCTGTTGTCATGGCAAGTGATTCAGCTGTGAAAAGGAAGAAGTCTGGAGGAAAAAACGACAAGAAGAACAACAAGAGCAAGGGTTTCTTCTGCTTATCTATCATTGGGGCTCTATGTGCTTTATTTTGGGTGATCATAGGAACAATGGGAGTTTCAGGGAGGTCTCTGTTGTGGTGAGAACCCAAAATTACAAGAGGTTTGAATGAAGGTTAAGAGAAAGAAAGGCTATGTTTTGTGTTGAGACATTACCGAGTCAAGTCATTGTAATTAATCTCTTAGACTACTGTTAGATTCATAAGCTGTTGTTTAGTATCAGTTTTTCTCTTGGGAGTTTTCTCACCTACTGTTAAAACTAACTTTATGGGTAATTTCTCTTTGTTTTCTTTCGCTGAACGTATTTATCTTTGTGGGTTGTTCTCATCAGGTGCGTCCACTTGAACAAGTGTTGGGAATCGTTTCAATCAAAACAAACAAGACTGTTTATACAATAAACAGTCGTAACAATATAGAGATTTTAGTATATGATAATAGACTTTTAACTGTGCATCTAACATAGCAAAAAGATAGTGTTGTATTCTTTGTAGTTTGTTCAAAATAATATGCTCTTGCAGCTTAGATCATCACCAGTGGAAGTTGTTGTAACTCCCCATCATCGTCTATCAAGCCAGTTAGCCTCCAGAATCATCTATAAAGCCTTCTGGTAGATCTCACTGCTTTGGTGGTGTTGCAGGTTCTTAATCTTTTCTAGCCCTTCTGCAGCTTCAATCAGTTGTACAACCTTATTACGTACTTTCGTCTTTTTATTTCTAAGTATATGAAATGTTGATAACAATGTTTTTTAATTAATTAGTGCTATAAACCTCTTTGAACTGAATGACTTGTCAACAGAACTAATCACATCACAAATACTCCTATAGTTATTATGTTCATGCAGAGATTAGAGATGTTTCCATAAGCGTTCACGAACTTTTTATTATTATATTAGAGACACTAACATTTCCCATATTACCATATACAGATAGTACATTACTTCTCCTCGACCTTCCCTACTCCTAACTTCTCCATTCCAAAGCTTTCTTCCAACACTTTGACACAAACAAAAATCACATTCTCACGGGGTCGCTACGTTCTCCTTAGCCAGAGGAGCTATCTCTTCACCCTCGATTCCGGCTTCACTTCCAGCCACATTAAGGGACAGTAGTACCTTCTCCCACAACCTTGCAGGTCCCTGAATCACATCAAAATCAAGATTGGTTTCAACAACTTGACCAAAAAAAATACTAAAGTTTCAATTTTTAGAATGAATTGAATCACTAACCTTCCAGGAGAAGTCTTGGTCCATGCAGTTCTTGACCATCTCTTTCATTGTGGATGTTCCATACACAGCAACGGCTCTTGTCACAGCCTTTGCTGTTGCAATCACATCTTCTGGATCCACAACTTCACACTGTAAACAAAGCAAATTCATAACTCATTTGAGATTAATTTGTTGTAATGTCAGAAAGAAAATGTTATAGAAATTAGCGAGAAAGAGTTACCTTGACGTTGAATCTTCCAATGTGGAAACCTGTGTAGCCATCTTTAACAGTGTCCACTAGCCCACCAGTAGATGCCACAATAGGGACAGTTCCATATCTCATGGCGTGCAGCTGAATGAGACCGCACGGCTCAAACCTGCTCGGGACAATGATGAAGTCAGCTCCAGCAGTGATCATATGAGCCAATGGCACGTTGAATTTCGCCACTCCAACCGCCTTCCCTGGGAATTTCTCTTCCAGTTCCAGAATCTGAGCTTCCATCTTCTTCTTACCGGTTCCCTATAAAACAATTCAGGCAAGACTCAATAAGTTAATGATCGTTAAAGAAGTCATGACCACAAGTCCACTGCTTATATGTACTCACAAGGATAACCATCTGAACATTAACCCCCATGAACTTGGAAATAGCTTCCACTAGAATATCAGAGCCCTTCTGCTCCTCTAACCTCCCTATAAAACCGATAACCGGGACATCCCTGTCTACTGGAAGTCCAACAGCAGCCTGAAGAGCTTCTTTGATCAATGGCTTAGCATTCGTAACCTGTAAAAACAATGTAACAAGATCGGTAAGGATGTCCAGCAACTTCTTCTATTCCAATGCACTGATCTTTAAGATAAATCTTACAGTGGTAATATCATATTTGATATCGATGTACTTGTCAGTGGACGGGTTCCATTCTTGAACATCCATTCCGTTAATAATTCCGGAAACTGTTTTCATTCTAAGGTATGTATGCAGTTCCACGCCTCTATCGATTCCAGATATGAGTTCTTGAGCGTAATATGGACTAACTGTTAAGACACGGTCAGCTTCAAGAATTGCAGCCTTCATCCAGTTAATTTTCCGTCCTTTCACGGGCTTTTCGTACCTGAAAAATGGCACATAAGTTTATGTAAAGGACTGAAACACATGTTACGAATAAGGTAGTGATCTATTGTTTCTGAGAAATCTTTTGTAGAAATCAGTACCCATCCATAAAGTCGAACGAACTTTTAAAACTGGTGGGCAAATTGAGAAGAGAGTAGTCATCAAAGGCAAATCTTCCCTGGTAGGCTATATTGTGAATGCAGAAGACAACCTAAAAAAGTAAACACACGGCACTTGGTTAAGTATGAAAGGTAGAGTCTTAGTTCAAGATTTAAACTGGATAGCTAAATAACATGATGAAGGAACACTAGTTCTATATACAATACCTTTGCATTCATGTAGACTCCACGAGATTGATACATAGATTTGAGGTAACATGGAAGAAGAGCTGTGTGCCAGTCGTTGGCAACAAAGACCACATCTTCACCTACAACATCAAAGAGATACGATTTGAAACTTTTTCAGAAAATTGGAGATTTATACTCAGAAATCTTTTTAAAAGAATTGGGAAATCATTTTCTCACCATATGGTCCAGAGAAATATTTGTTGCTGTTCAGGTTCAGAACCTGTGGTGCCTCAAGAGCAGCCTACCAAAGCTCAAATGTAAATCTTATACCGCATATATGTTATTCAAACAAAGATTCAGAGTCAAAGGAAGAGATTGTTACCTGACACAACAAACTGAACCTTAGTTGGTTGTCATTGTAGTCAACTCCAGTTATAGGACCATAGATTTTGGATCCTGTTTTGCCCACAACCTGCATTATTATTATTCCTCATGAGCTCACCAAAGTACAATACACATACCTTGTGATTAGTTAACCAATATCAACAAAACCTTAGCAAGAAAGATTGGATGATCAACAAAGACACGATCAACTCCACGTTTGTAGCAATGAAAGAAACGAACATTCTCAACTTTGTCCCCAATTTGGATCTGCATCAAAAATAACATTACAAGATGACTTAAACTAAGCAATCATTTGAATTAAGAAGCATAATATTCAACAAGGATCCATACCATACAGAGCAAAAGAGTACCTGAACCACAACACAAGTGTCCCAAGCATCTTTATATTGGTCATACCGAGGGCAGATCGTCATCACACGATGGCCTCTAGCCTAAAAAAAAAAACCATATCAATAAGTTCATGGAAAAAACGAAAGACAAGACTTAGTCAAGCTAATGATGAGGACATGAACTTACAGCCAGAGCAGGAGGTAGACCACCTAGGACATCACCAAGACCACCAGTTTTGCTCCATGGACCAACCTCAGCTCCAATGAAAACCAAAGACATCCCTTTCTCACACACAATCTTAGCTTTAGGAGCCTTTTTCTTAGCGGAAACAGGTTTAGCTTGAGATCTCCTCTGAAGCCTATCCACCAAATTGAAAGACCTTAACCCACAGTGAGTCATGGATTGACCTTTCAAGGTGATCTGAGACAGATCAGAAACCCCATTGTTGTTGAAAAGTGAAGTCCTTGATACAAAGTGAGAAGAAGCAGTCACAGTTGCCATCGTGAGAGGAGACCCTTTTGCCTGGATTCAACACAATAGGTAATCAAAATAGTCAAAAAAATCGATACTTTAAATAGAAATGTTAGAACTTTTTCATGATTAAAGCTCTCACAGAAGCTAAATGGAGGAGAGGAGAGTGATGAGGGAGAAGAATGGTTTACTCTGTTATGTATGTACAAGAGTGGAAGAGGAGGCTTGGAACTTGGAGTGACACGTGGCGTTAATGTAGTAGTAGTTCAGTGGCGATCAATGGCATTGGCCCGAGGCTAAAGTAATCGACGGCTGAGATTTGTGGAAAACTGGGGACACAAGTGTTGTTGTTTTTTTTTTGTCGTCATGCTCTTTTTTGTCGTAGAGGATTTCACGGTCGAGAATTTTTTTGTTCATGTTTCTAATTTTTTCTTTTTGTACAAAAACGATTTTAGATTTGATGAGTAGTTTTGGAAACAAATAAGATTTTAACAATGCAAATATTGAACTAAATTATTTCAAGATTTTTTATGAAATAAAAATCGAAGGTTGATGATATATAATCAATCAAATTTTGTTATTGTTTTTTTTTTTGAATTTGTGCTTCAGTAAAATGTTATAAAAATTTGTATGAACATTATTATTACGGTTACTATGTTTGATCTAGAATTACAAAGTTATATATAACAAATATGTGGTAATTAACGACTATAGTACAAATCATTTATATTACAAAGAATATATCGTTTTAGTTCAATAAATTTTGAATATTTTGTAGGTTTTTCACTTCTCTCTTCTTGTTGTAATTGAATATTTTGTAGTTAAGAGTAAAATTTTATTTCATAAAACTAGTAAACGTTATTATTTTTACAAATCCATATTTTTTTTTGTTTTTTCGTTTTGTTTACTCTTTCTTCTTTAATTCCTCACAAAGCACACCCTAGAGTATTTTGTTTTACCAAATCGTGTAATTAAAGACGAGTCAATGTCATGATTAATATATTTTGGTTATTGTGGACGGTTTAGGAGTGATTTTTGTCGCAGCATAGTAGATCGTGTGAGGATGTTGCAATTTCTCCAAGAGAGCTTCACGCATCCACATGAACATTGCCCTTTGGTTTCTCTATATTTAGAAACTCGCATTTTCGAAAATTATCTGTATATTCACCATAATATTTATACTATCTCAACTTGCATCATATTTGCACTGTTTTACATGTAGTTGATATGATCTTTGCTAAGTGAATTCTTGCGTTTATTGAAATTATCTGTCGTGCTACAAAAAAAACACTGTTTGCGATTATTTTTTGCGACCAACTTTGGTAATAAATAAAATGATTAAGGCATGTTTACGTTTTTTTTAAAATGTGAAAATGTGATTTTTTGTGTTTTGCCAGAAAAACATTATTTACGTTTTTTTTCAGGAAAACGTGATTTTTAGGTTATTTGACGAGAAAACATGATTTTCGGTTTTGGCAGGATTATGTGATTTTGCGGTTATAATAGAAAATTTTAATTTTACGGGTTTGGCCAGAAAAGATGATTTTATGTTGTCTGCGGGAAAACGTGATTATATGTTTTCTCCGGAAAATGTGATTTCGCGTTTTTGGCGAATAAATGTGATTTTCTGTTTTTGGCGAATAAAATTTTTTTGCTGTTTTTAGAAATAAAATATGTACTATTTATAAAAATATCATTTATAATTTTTTCGACAAATATATTAATTTGATAATAAATGTATATTTGTTATCCCAATAGTCCAAATAGCATCATCCATATGATTTTCAAAATTTTGCATAAAATTTAGTAAAATTTAACCAGTTTGACACAAATTTGGTCAAAATAACTCAATTAACACTTTAATATTGATCATTACTAGAATGACACAATATTAATGTAAAAAGACCAAAAATCCTAAACTTCAAAAATGGCTATTAATACAGAAAGTGTGTCACTCTTATATTACGTCTTTCATAAACAGTTAATCAAATTTATACAAAACAAAATAAAAAAATAAAACATAAAATAAAAAAATAAGATATATAGAAATAAAAAATTTGTAAACAGTTCTAAAATACATAATATAAAATTCAACAAAATAGAATGTCTATTTTATTATAAATGTTTTTATTAAATTTATAAAATAAAATATCTAAAAATCTAAATAATTTTTACTAATAATAACAAAATAAAAATAATAGAAAAATAAATTCCAAAATTATAATTAAATTTAATTTACTCTTATAGCAATAGACTCCAGCAAACCTCCATGTATAAATAGATTCCACTCTTGGATTGCCAAAGTTGATGGGGTTTACTATAAGAGTAATGCAACTGCACCACCCATACGTTTGGGTGGATACATGAATGAGTTTGGCCAATTACCAAAAAATTAAATTCAATATATATAAGTTATCTTGAGAGTTATTATTTCTTGTTTATAAAATAAAATAATTTCATTATTATTTATTACTTTTACTTTTTAGTGTTAGTTTCAGTAAACTACTTTTCTTCAGGTTTATTGTAATACATATATATACTTTGCTAATACTATCAAGTGGATGTTATTTTAAGAGTTATTGAAAATTTAGAAAAGTCAAAAATATTAAATTAGTTTTGACTTTATATTTTATACTAATTTAGAAAAGTCAAAAATATTAAATATTAATTTAGAAATGTATTTGTTTGATTATTATTATTATTATTATTATTATTATTATTATTATTATTTTTTTTTTTTTATCTAGATAGGTTTAATTTTAAAAATGACTACACAATATACCACCATTAACTATTTTTCTCTATCAAACAAATACATTTACTGGTTCAAACAAATACATTTACTGGTTCAAAGAGAAACACTTATTACATGCAAGTCAAAAGTAGACAACCTCAAATTATTACACAACCAAATTATTTTTTATAATGGAAAAAATGACTATTAAGCATCATCATCATCATCATCATCGCTAACTGCAACTTGTGTTTGTGAATCCCCATGTCTTGAACTTTTTAGTTGCAACCAAACGTCGGTCATTGTTGGCCTATTCCTCCCGTTAAGTTTTAAACATTTTTTGGCAAGATTCGCTATTACTATAACATGTTCCAGGTTGCAGCTACTTCTTATACGAGAATCGATGATGTGGAAAAGCCTCTTCTCTCTTACTTCAAGATTGAAGTGATTGACCAATGTTGCATTTTCTTTAAACCGCAGGAACGGTTTTTCGCCGGTGATAAGCTCAACAAGCACAACTCTAAAGCTGTACACATCGCTCTTGTCGGTAAACTGACCGGACTGGTAATACTCCGGATCCACGTATCCCGGGGTACCAATAACCGCTGTCGTGAGATGACTTTGATTAATGCTGATCGACCGTGAAGCTCCAAAGTCCGAGACTTTACCTCTATAACTCTCATCCAAGAGTATATTTGCGGATTTAACATCTCTATGATAAATGGGAGATCCCGCAGCGGAATGAAGGTAGGAGAGAGCTCCCGCAGTATCTATGGCAATATGCACACGTAACTCCCACGTCATCAGTGTGTGATCATCCTCTTCATGGAGAAGCTGGTAAAGGGTTCCGTTGGGAATGAACTCGTAAACAAGCAAGGGTACCTCTGTTTCAAGGCAACATCCTAGTATATTCACGATATTCCGGTGGTTGATCACCGAGAGTAGGTAAAGCTCGTTTACGAATTCTTGAAGCTTATCCTCATCCACTACCTTAGACTTTTTCACGGCTACAGTAGTACCATCAGCGAGCATTCCTTTAAACACTGTTCCTTGTGCACCATGACCAAGTACTCTAGTTACACTAAAGCTCTCTGTAGCCTTTTCCAGTTCCATAGAGCTAAATATCCTAATTCTGTCTACATATCCTTCCCCTGAACTCAATTGTTGCTGTAATAGCAGTCCTCCGTTTCTCTTAAAATTCTTCTTTTTGAGCTTATCTTTTCTATATTTTCTAACAAAAATATAAAGACATATCCCTAAGCCAACAACAAAGAGGCTCAAAGCTATACCTCCACCTACAATGGTTATGAAACAAATTAATTTCGTCAAATGTATTTTACAGTTATAGTTATTAAATAATGTATATTAATTCAAGATATAATTTTCTTACCAAGGAAAATATATTAAATAATGTGTATTAATTCGAGATATAATTTCCTTACCAAGGAAAATATACAAACGAACTATTCAAATCCCACATCACCAATTGTAATTACACTAGTCTATTATTGATTTATGAGTATTAATTGTTTTTTTAAATTAGAGGATAGACCCCAAAAAACCTTACTTTTAAAACATCTTTTTATTTACACCAACTACACAAATTATGTTTAACAAACTAATTAAACTATCCCATGACGCCACTGGTCTCAGACTTTTTCCTTGTAATTTATGAAGTTAACTAAGTCAAGGTAAAATTTAGCAACCTATTAGCCAAAAACTCTATAAAATTTACCCCGTTCAATAATTTATATATATATATATATATATTCGATTGTAGATTAAAAAAATATTCTAATCGATCAAATACAATATAACCACATAAAAAATACTAAGAAAAGTCATTGACCTCTTTCTTTTATAACTATATAGATACAAATTAATTATTTTTTGTATTCGTATAATGCATATAGTTAATACTTTTAAACATTTGATATATATTTGCAAGATATATATCTTTGAATAACAGTCTTTTTAAAACTCATTCATGCACATTTACCATCAAAGTTATTATACACTCAAAAAACAGTGTACACATTTCTTTTTAATAAAATCTGAGCATTTTACAGTGATTCAAGTCATTTTTTTAACTCTTTTAAACCAAAACATAGCGTCCAATTGTAAATAATGCGTTCAAATTACTGTATATTTAACATTTTTCATTTCACTTGTAGTATTATATCGTACTGAATTTTACATTTTCAATTTCATAACTGTTTTTTATTTTTAAAGATAAGTTTAATATTCATTTTTTCTCTATCAACAAAACAGTCAATATATCATCAATAACTTTTTTTTTTTTTTCGGGTAGTGATCATCATTAACTATTTTATCGCTCAAAATAGTCGAGCATTCAATATCTTATTATCCAAATAGTTATAAGGAATCTATATATTATTAACTAAGCAAAAATATTCAAGCACTCAAGATGTTTAATAAAAGTTTTCCACAATTACTAGGCACTATATAATTTCGCCTAGTGTTAAAAAATGGAAATAAATAGAGTTACTGGATTTACCTATATAAGTTACGAGAGCTTTATAACTCGGTTTGCACTCATACGAACCCGGAATATTGTGACAAATTTCGCCGCTTTTAGTACAAAGATCGAGACGTCGTCCATCATCTTGGAGCTTTTTACACTCATCAACATCTAGATCATGATAATAAAATTCAACATGAAGTTAGTAAGATGATGATATATGCTCTTAAATCTAATTTAATTATATGCATGGTAGAGATGATTTGAGGATAGGACCTTTGCACCCGTTTGGAGTGTAAGGGTTGCCCTCGTAACCATTGGTACAAGCACAACTTAGGTAGCTGTACTCAACAAAGTGCACCACGTCGCAGTAGCAAGGCTTAGAGTAAAAATCGTCGTCAAAGTTTTGGCCGCACACCAAGGATTCTTCAAACGAAGGATGAGACGCCAAAACTTGCCACTTTAGCTGGATTGTAGTATATTTCCCAGCGTGAAGCCTTGACGAATCAGTTCTATTGGGCCACAATGAGGGTTGGTCATACTCATCGGTTAAGAATGCTACATTGCACTCTTGTCTTGTTTCGTTACCATAAGTGCTCTCTATTTTCACACCAATTAATCGACCGACGTCTGCGGGTGTACGTGCATTGCAACATTTGAAACCGCCATAGCAGCTTGATTTTTTTAGGAACTGTGGCAGCTCAAGACTTGGATCACAAGAGGAGATGCATCCAACAATACTCGGTTCAACATTCGTAAGTGTGGCCTTACTGTTGCACCCGAACGCCACAAGTGTGTTGTCTTCACTGATGGAAAAGGGTGTTCCCGTGAAATTTAAAACCTCTTCCAAGTTGTGTCCATTGCCGCCTGAACACCCCATGGAAGTAATATTAGCTTTGACACGGATCAAACCATAAGGATGTGACCCGTTATTTACTGGTTCCGGAAGGTCGATTCGCACAACTTCTTTTTGGATCGTAGTCAGAAACGGGACGGAGGAATTATGGATGCATTGGATCTCATACCAGTCGTTGAGGTAGCAATCTTTTCCGATGCCAAAAGGGTACGGTATCGAGATATTCCCACAGTGGCTCGGACAGAAACTCGAGATCGTTAGCTCTGGTGCAGAACTAGTAATAAACACAAGTAGAAGAACACACAAATGAATCCAGAAAACACACCTCATTTTCTTTTTGTTTTTTGCTTTTCTGTTTCGCTCTTTCGTTCACTCTATACAACTCTTCCTCTATATGTGGTGAGTTATTTAAAGAGATCGAACATCCCATGAAGTGAAATGAAAAATTTAATGTACGTGGAAAATTGGCCCGACGACATGCATGATACAACATATCGAACACTACGGAGGCAGGAGTAGGAGTATGGTTTCCTCAAAACCTAGTAGCATGGCATTGCTCTCTTACTTTATGACATATACAAAAGCCATTTAGCCTGAATAATTTCTTGTTGAATTCAAACTAAAATCTAGAAATATAAGTTGTTAATTAACACTAAAGTAAAAATAATAAATAATAATAATCACTTGTTATTAACGAGAAATAATAACCTAGCTTTTCACCCGGTGATGGCATATGAAGTGGTAGAAACTTTTACTTTGCTGTTACAAATTAAATAAGAGAGGATTCAAAAAATTATATCAATGTATATTTTTACCTGCTGTAAAATTTTGTATGTTATTTCAAATGTTCTGATGTTTTGATAGAGAAATATACTTACAAACGGTTTAAGAAATATATTTTTGTTAAAACATTACGTACCTTTCCAATTTTTTTTTTATGATATGATCCTGGTCGTATTCTTGTTAAATATATTAATTAGATTTAATTAGATTTTGTTTTGCTTGATTTTATTTTTAAAAAAATATTGGCAGCAACAATTTGTTTGGTTGAGTGTGATTTACGCAATCACCTATAATTTGTGAGGTGAATTATTTTGGTTTAAACTTTATTGAACAACCTTACCTTTCTTTCCGACACTAAAATCTCCTACTTCCATAAGTTTAATTGGTTTATTTTGTGTTAAATTTAGCTAAGACCATTGAAAACTAGTGAACGGTTATAGTAAAAAACAAAAACAATATAAATTCTTCACGTTTATGCTTCTTAGATTCATATTAATCCAAAAAATATTTTTCAGTTCAAAAAAAGATGAATAATCTCTTAGTTTTTATTTTTGTTATTTCTATGTATTTTGGGATAAATGAAGCCAGACAATGCAAGATGCGTGATGATAATATGTTGGAAATTCAAAACAAACTTGGTCCTGGTCGTATTCTCAAGGTTAATTGCAACGATGCAGCAAGAGTTAAACGGGAGTACTTTGACTCACGGCTCTCCCAAGGAGTTGGTTTATTTGCTGGAAGCAGAAGTAGGGTGTACACATGGATTCCGCTCTTGGATTGCCAAAGTTGATGGGGTTTACTATAAGAGCAATGCAACTGCACCACCCATACGTTTGGGTGGATACACAATGGCGAGTGTGGCGAAACCATAAATTAAATTCCAATAAACCTACTTTTCTTAAGGTTTATATATTGTATACTTTGCTAATATTATCAAGTGGATGTTATTTTAAGATGACTTTTTGTATATGTGATAGAGTAAGTACGTAAGAGCAATGCCATGACATTAGGTTTTGACGAAACCATACTCCTACTCCTGCCCCCGCAGAGTGTTCGATATGACGTTGTATCATGTCGTCGGGCCAATTTTCCACATACATTAAAGTTCCATATTTAATGAGATGTTCCATCTCATTAAATATATGTCATCATGAATCAACAACAACAATTATGCATGCATGAACAATTCGGCGTAGATGGAAAAAGTCTACTAATAAAAGTTTTATTACACAACATATGATAACATTGTTCGACGGTGGAGTCAACTGATCAACTAGTTAATTATAACACCATCCTTGCCTTTAGACGTCTAAACGTGTGGTGTGCAGGTGATGCATGGATCGAACCACATATCATGTCCCGGTGAATATATCAAAAGCTAGCTCTTAAAAATTATTACGGACATTGGTCACATGCATGCCCAAAACACACACAGACGAAAAGCCAGCCATGTGAAAGGAACCAACCTACTTTTTGGAAAGAAATATAAAAAAAGACAGAACACAACAATATAAGGTTCAAACTCAATACCTACCCTCCAATTCCATTATAAAAGTTCAGTTCAATCCCAACTTGGACTGCAAGATCAGGTTTCCTCAGCTTCACCATATCTCAGCTCGTGTCCTCCACGCTCCAACCTTTTTTCTATTTTTGGTTGTAAAATACAATTAAGAAAAAGAAAAAAAAAGACAACCTTCTACTTCTTTTGGAAGTTTCAAATTACAATAGTTGTATAAGTTTACACGTAAAGAAACGAATCGTTCGTAGTGTAAGTTTTGTTGGATTCGAGTATCTGAAATATTAGAAAAATCAAGAGAACTAGATATTTTTTTTATAAAAAAAGTAGTTAAATTTTGATAAATATATCTAAGAATTTTTATATATTGGTTATTTTGATCTAAAAGTAGTTGATATTTTAAGATCTATAATTATCGTATTATATAATTGAGTTAAACCAAATCTAAACAAAGTTATTTTCTTATCTTAAAAAATAAGTTAATTTTTTATAAGTATAACTAAGAAAGTTCATATATCTCAGTTAATTTAGATATATATTAATTATTTTGATTTAAATGTAATTAATATTTTAGGATTTATAATTGTAATATTATATAATTGAGTTACACAAAATCTAAACATAGTTACTTCGTATACCAGGCAAAAAAACCGTATCCGAATACTCAATCCGGAATCTGATCCAAACAACCGGTTTGAATAGGGTACGGATATGCCTAAATAATTTTGTTGGATTCTATATTGCTAAACCCGTATGTTTATGTTCATGTCAGGGTAATACTCGATACCCAAATGAGTATCTACAAAATCCGAAAAATATAAACATATTTAAAATATTAATAATATTTAACATTAATATCACTTAATCATCCAAGACAATAATATTAATTTTGAATATATCAATTAGTTTTATACCAAAAAAAATAAAATATCAAAAAAATATTAATTTAAAAGCTAGATCAATTTATTTAAATTTAACCAATTATAAAATGTTTTTCCCAGTACTTGGTAGTTCGGATAGTTTTTGGGTACTGAAATTTATAACTCAAACTGACTCTAATTTGATAGTATCTAGATTAAATTCAATCAAAAATCTAAAATTACCCATAATCAGTTCTGTTTTTCTAAAACGGTTTACTACAAATACCTATATTCAGTTTTCGGTTCAGATTTGATTCAATTTGAGATTTTTCAAATTACAAAAGTTTAGTACATATTCATATATTTTTAGCGTTTAGGATTTGATCAGATCGGAATATTTTTCAAATCGGGTTCAATTAAATTATTTATGTACTATCTTCATAAGCTTTTTTTGCAACTTGTCATATATTTTCACTACAATAAAGAATCATGAAAAGAAAAAGAGAAATTATATATATATAACTTAAGCGCGTGAACTGAAGTCACACGCGCTAAGATAGCAACTTGGGAAATTGGACTACTTCACGGATTCTTCCTCTTTTTTTCCTTATTCAACACGGTCTTCTTCGTTGAATATTATAAATATACAAAAACCAAAACTCTCATTATTATTATTCATATCTTTATTATTGTAAAGAAAACCAAAACAAAGAACTCAGCAAGATCCTATTTTCTCTCTACAAAATAAATCTCTTTGTTTTCATTGTTTCATATATAGTTTCGATCAATGAATTCGATGTTTAGTGCCTTCGACGCTCTTTTCGCAGAGCTCATGGGAAAGAACCTCATGGCTTCTTCTTCTTTTTTTACTTCGACCGCCACCGCCGCCATACCGCAAACGCAAACGCAAACGCAGAAGGAGGATAACGCAAGTAACGAAAACATGTGTTTGGTGAAGAAGAAGGAGAAGAAGACTACTCCTAGGTATGCTGTGGAGTTCGATGGTCTTCACTGCTTCGAAACTATTGTCCGTTCTTGATTTTCGATTTCGTTTCTTGGAATTTCAAGATCCGAATCTTTCTTCTTTGAGTTTCTTTTTTTTTGTGTGTGTGTGTTAATTTTATTCTATTTATTCATTATACAACATTACAACATGTTATATATATTTGTGGAATATACGAATTAATCGGTTTTTGATCCGGGTTTAATATAGTCTTTCTTGATTTTTTCGATTTCTGATTCATATTTCTCTGGTTCTGGACTTAGACGCAAGGGTGCCAATTCTTGATTATTCAAACTTTTCAGATTCTTGGAAACATATCTAATCAGATCGCACTTGTGTATATATTCTGAAAAATCATCAATTCTCTAGCAAAATAGAGCGTGTTGCAGGATTACTAATCTTGGTTTTCTTCAATTTCTCTTTTTATCTACACTATTCTTATGTAAACCGGTTGGTTTGCTAAACCAATAGCTCAATTCTCTATTTTGTTTGCCTTTGGCTAGTTACAACTTACAATACGAAGTTAATATTAATTATGGTAAGGAATTGAATTGAATATTTTGTGATCAAAGAGTAGTGTACATTTATTTATATATACAAAGCAGTAAAGTGAAAATTTAAAGATTAATACTTAGTACTATAAGTAACTAATAAATGCAACGGTTAGAACAAATGTATTATTAATACCAAATAAACACCAAAACAAACCAAATTTTTCTCTTTATGGAGTGGGGATAGAACAAATGTATTATTTATTAAACTCTTTTTTCATAGTCATTATAGTTTTCATGAACCAAATAAAATCTAAAATCGAACTTGAGAATAGAATCACAAGTGATGACAAAAAAAAAAGAATAGAATCACAAACCAAATTACACATTCCTCATCTATAAAAAGGTTTTACAAACTTAACCCATTAATTAATTAGATAACAAAATTAGATTTAAATCGCCACATCTCACGCTAAACCAATTGAGAAAATTTTATTAGGTCAAAAAAACTCAGCCGCGTGCTTTTTAAGAAAACTTCAACTTTTTGGACTTAACTCGGATCCAACTAGGATTCTTCTCTTTCCTTATCCAACACGGTCTTGTTTCGTCGCGTCTCTCTTTATATAAGCACATAAAAAAAAATACACACTTTTCATTTTATTTTTCTTGTTTGTTGTTCCTTTCACATCATCATCAAAACTCATCTTTCGTTTGTGATAATGAATTCGATGTTTAGTGCCTTTGACGCCATGTGTGCTGAGATTATGGGGAAGAAAGTCACAGCTGATTCTTCTGTCTACCGCTCTGAACGCAACGCTGCTTCTTGCGGCGGTCAAAACGCGTCTTTCTTGCTCAAGAAAGATGATGAAGAAGCTTCCAAGAACATGGATTTGGTGACCAAGACTCCGAGGTTTGCTGTTGAGCTCGATGGCCTTCATTGCTTCGAGACCATAGTTCGTTCTTGATCACTAATTCAAGATTACTCTTTTTCTTCTTCTCTTGTTTTTGATGTAAATACAATTTTGGAAAAATATTCAATTTCTTGATTAAGAATCATCCTCATCATCATCATCCATTGTGATTGATTGATTCATCGGTTTGTTTTCGAGTTGCTTCTTGTTTTCGTTTTATCAATTCTTGAATCTGTGTATATGTTATAAAGAAAAGAATGATTTTTTTTTTTTTTTTTGGTTCTTGTTCTTTAAGAATCGTAAAGGATCAAACTTTTGGAAGAATTTTAAACCAAAAATTGGGGCTTGTGTTGTTGTTGAACATGAACATCAAAGAACCCTATACTAATTGATCCATAAGAAGAAGTTGAAAACTATACATTAGAGAGTTAAGGCAACTTTTTTAGAAACTTGTGTGCCAAATTGCTCCATCACCTTCTCCACAACGTTGATGTACTTCAAGCATTCTATCAACAGATTTGCAGATTCCGCTACAGCTCCAGTCGAACGATGCTGCGCAAGGGTTACCTGCTTGACCCTTCCATTCACAATCTGCATAGAGAATAAAAGTTACCAACTTGCTGATTCTTGAATGATTCTCTGTTTTGCTTATTTGATGTGTGACTAGCCAGGTTTTATCTTATTTACCCAAGGGTGTTCCGCAGCAGAGGCTTCTATCATCGATATGTTCAACATCGAGACCAATGAACCAAGAACCTAAAGAGACATCTTCATTTGCATACTTGTGAAGTAGTTGCCTGCAAAAAGAGAAGGTGAAATGTGTGAAAAATAGGAGAGGATGATTTTAAAGAATCTGAGCTGAGAGGGTTTACCTGTTGACTGAGATATAAGTTGCTAAATCTTTGGAGACGGCATAGATTTGTCCAGTAGCGTGTCTGAAGTACTTGTTTCCTTCTTCACCAAACTTCCAATATTCTGGCTCATGGTATTTGACTCCTCTGCAGCACAATATCCGAAACAAGAGTAAACTAATCTGTGTAAAAAACATGAGCTTGTGACAGACTTTGTTGCTTACTTTTGAGCAAGGACAGGTCCAGACTTCATGCAACCAATGTACACTCGCGGTTTCGATCTGTGACGAGCCAATGTAGAACCAAGCATTCCTGGATAATAACTTAAAACTTTAAATTAAGCTTTCCTTGGAACAGTAGCAATATGCTTTGAAAATACATGAATGCTTAACTGACCAAGATTTACATGAACATCATCATCCACTTTGACGTAGAAGTCTGCATCCCATTTTGCAACAGCAGACGAGAAGTATATTTGGGTTTTAGATGATAATTCATGATAACCTTCTATGTGGTTCTGCAAGATTTCACTATTTGATTAACCAACGGAAAAGGATAAGCATTGCGGGCGAGCGTATGAAATTTACCAGGCGAAAGAAGTCCTTATGTTGTTCTTCTTCAGCTTCAATGGTGTGGTCCAAGACTCCTCCAGGAGAAGAACTATTTGACAATTTGTTAATATCAAAATATAACAGCCAATATTTACAATATAGTATGTTTGAAACCAAATAGTACCTGTGACCTATGACAAATCGCATAATGATTCCCTTCTCTGTCTCTAATCTTTTCAATTCATCTCCTGCAAAGTAAATAAACAAAGCAACAAATCTTTTTCAACACTTTTGTCACATCTGATACAGAGAAAGAAGAGCTGGTTTGTTCTTGTTGAACCTTTAGGAAGCCATGTTCCTCTTATCGAGTCTCTTCGTTTTCTGCTACTGAAAGCAGTCATGATTCCCATCACAAAGAACATCCGAGGCCGAATCTTCGATTGGTCTGCTACTGATTTCGCAACAGCTGGAGATCCATCTCCACCATCAGATCTTGCTGCTCTAGCTGTAGCTAGTTCTAACTCAAGAGAAGAAATTGTCTTGTCTAATGTCCTGTACATGAATTGCATAATCAGAATTAATGTACAGTACTACAAAACCATGTTTTAGTGAGACAAGAAAGACACTTTACTTGATAACATCATGAGTATGTGAAACTCGAGATAGAATGTCACCTTCCTGGATTAAAGAACAATACAAAACTAAGATTAATTGTAATAAACTGGAACAAGTCAGGTGATGTATAATAAACACACAATGTCATCAACTTGCCTTGCTCTCACAATCTATAAGAGGATGAAGTGAATCATTTTGAACAGGTGAAGCTCTCTCAATGTCATCTACGGTCTCAGATGTCGTCAAAAGCCTATAGAAAGAAAAAGATGTAAGATCAGAAGCTATGACATTAAAGTGTTATTAATCAACCAAAGGGACTCAAAGCTCGCTAAAGAACCAGTTGGATCACTAAAGGTCTAAAGCTAACTGTGGCAAAGGAAAGGATCAATATTAAGAACTAATTAAAGCTACTTGCACAAAAGCAAAACCACAACAAAAAAGAAAGAAAAACATAATCTTTTCATTAGAGTAAACATAACTCTGCATCAGAAAGTTCCAGATTTATCAAAGTGGAGACAGAACATACAGTAGAAGAGACAAAGTCACAGTCTTACACAAATCCCTTAACTTGCCTAACTGTGGAAAAGGAAAGGATCAAGCTTGTTCTAAGCACAGAACCAATATTAAGAACTAATAAAAGCTACATTAGTTTAAAAAGAAGAACCACAAGAAAGTAAAAAACTGAATCTTTTCATTAGTGTAAACTTAATTCTGCATCAGAATGTTCCAGATTCACCAATGTGAAGACAGAACATACAGTAGAAGAGACAAAGTCACAGTCTTTTGAAGCTACATCCACACAAAATCCCTTAAATTTCATCAACAGTAACAGCCGAACTTAAAAATAAAGCTAGTTACCATTCAGACAAGACCAAGAGAGAGAGAGAGAGAGAGAGAGAGAGAGAGAGAGAGAGAGAGAGAGAGAGAATTAAAGAACCTGTTAACGACAAGAACACCAAGAACAAAGCTAGAAACGCAGAGAACACAAACCCATCTCGCTGAAACACCAGAAGAAGTTGAAGATTTCTGATACCTTCCCATTCCCATATTTTGAGAAGAACAGAAGAAGAACTCGTAATGAGAAGAAGAGGAAAGCTTGTTTCTTTCTTTTTAAGGTTGTCTAGCGAAAACAACATGTGAACTCATCAAAACGACATCATCGTCTTCTCGGATGAGCAAAAAAAGAGAAAAAATAAAAACTCAATAATGTCTGTAATTGATTCCTACTTTTTCTTTTCTTTTTTATCTTTTTCACCACTCTCTATTTTGCAGTAGACTTCATTTTTTAAATATATTTTTGGTTGCAAAATCAAAAAACTCATTATTGCTAGCGAAAAGAGTCGCGTGATTCTCAGCTTCACACTGTTCTGTTCTGTCAGTTCGAAGACAAATTGCTAACTTCCAAATTTGCCCCTTTATTCTATACAAGACTACCAAATTTGTTTTCTTTCTGATTTTTAGATACTCTTCAACGGTTATACTATAACTTATCTTTTTGAATTTTGATAGAAGACTAATAACTTATTTTCACGAAATTACTTTATAATTATGTATTTTTTTCTTATGTATTTTTATTTAAAAATGTATTTAAAAGCATAAAATTTAAGAAATAATAAATGTTTTCTGATTTAAACAAATTTAACCAATATAAATGAATTAAATTTAATAGGCATAAATAATTAAATTTAATGCAACATTGGCATAAAAAAAATCTAATAAAATAGAACAAAAGAAAAAGTCTAAAACTTCTTATATATTGGAACAAAGAGAGTATGTTATAAATTTGGTGTAATATATATATATATATGTATATATATATATATTAATATTATAATTTGTTTTTTTTTTAGTTTTAACGTAATATTTGGGCATCGTCTTTCTAAAATTGTATGTTTATGAGTTCGTTAATACTGTATAAACATTTCGGCATTCAGTATTCTCTTAATATATTATAAAATTCGATTAATGATAACTGCAAATGCACAATATATATTGAATTCATGAGAAAGAGAAGAAACAAACTTCTCATTCTCGTAGATCCAATAAGCTCATTTGTATTTTCATAGATTCAAGAAGACAAATACATATGGTTAGCATCTTTTGTCTCGTATATAGCATATTTTGATGGGTCCTTTTCGGATCTCTCACTCTCTCGTTAGGTATGACAATTGTCTTCTTTAAAGTCTCATCTATGTAAATTTAATTTTTCATTTAGGTATCTTACAAAATCTAACCATACTTTATGTTTGCGTGTAAATATTTACATATAGAAATAAAAATGTCCATGACCATAACTTTGCTTAGTGTGGTGGATCTTAACCACCTTTGTTTTTTCCTAGCTAAACTATACTGTACTATGAGACAAAACCTGAGCATGAGATTAGTTTAAGGGGCTCGATGTTATTAGTCTATAGATCAAGATTTTGATGCAAACTATATGATATAATAATTTTTATGTGTCTCGACTTTTAAATCATTAAATTTGGACTAGAGGGTGGCGACCAACCTTCAATAAATAAACGAAATTATAATGATTAGCACCATTACCCATCAATTTATCGGAATTATGGGTTGAATCTACAGATAAGCATGTTAATATATATACTAGTACAATATTCTAAAGTTTCCATACCCATTTCGGCTAAGGTATATATAACTTCGAACCAAAGGAACATGTAATTAAGAAAGACGGTTAATTTAAAATTCTATTAAACATGATATGTTATATTATTCATGAGCATGGGAATTGTCTCTAGCATTGGTTAATGATTAGAATCACACATTGATAAAATTGTTTAACATATGTATATAGGTACGTGGCAGTTTTTCTCATTTAATTAAGCTAATTTTTGGATGTGAGGTAAGATCTACGCTAATGTATATAAAAAAAAACTTTGTCTATTCTTACAAACTTCATGATTTTGATGTTTAGTATTCAACGTGAATGATGGATTAGTTATATTAGAGGTCAAACTCAAATTTACTTTTACAATTTGCTATGTTAAGATAATAGATAATAACTAATTAGATTATCAAGGTTATTTTTCTCTTATCAACCTAACATTTAGATTAAGTTACTTCGTACTCAAGAGAGGGAACAATAGAATCACGAAGGATGTCAATACAATACGAAATAAGACGACAGAAATCGCGTTTACTAATTTTTCATTATTGAGAGATTTTGGTAAATATGTATAAATGGTTCTTGTAGAGGAGACAAAGGTTGTAATAGTGAATTTAGCAAGAAGACGAAGGAATTGAGCAATCATGAAGGGCACAAAAATTCGAAATTCAAAAAAAGTGGGTTGCATGTTCTTGAACCGGCGCCGGTTTGAGTAGTGACAAAATTGGACCAATTGGTAACCGAAAGAACCAAATGAATAATCATGTGAGTTTAGTTTTTATGTACTTCAAAAAACTTGGTAGTATTCTTGTCTCTCACAAAAGTCACAAGATAAAAGAAAAACAAATTATTTGATTTTGTTGAGTAGATTAACTTGATTTTGAGTAATTAAATTTATTCACTCGGAGGTTACGATTTCAGTTTTTTTTTTAATGTAATTTAGGTATTATATTTTTATCTATATTGTTTATATATAAAAAAAATCTCTTTTTAGGGAAATATTTCTTAAAATTAAGAGTACTTGAACCCGTCGGTTCTTGTAAGCTTGTATGCATTTTCAATAAGACAATAAAGTATCCAACATAAATTTATTTATCAAATGAATAGCTAACATTTTTAGTTTCATATAACATTTAATATTAAAGCCTTGAATGTTTGTGGTTTTTGAAATAGTGGTTAAATAGTTTTTGCAAAAATCTATTTTTTTAAAAATAGTTTTCTTTAAAAAAAAAAGGAAATTAGCTTTTAAGTGTTTTAACAATTTTCAAAAAAAAAAAATCTATATTTTTCTGGGGTTTCTCCTTGAAAAACCACTACTCACATTGTTTTGATTACATTTCATATTTATTGCTTGGAAAAATATAATCCATCAACATAAAACAAAAAACTAAACAAATTAATATTCAAGTTTAAAAAAAAAAAATCGTAAACCAATAATCACATTCTCTTGTTTTGATTATAATTTCTTAACGACAAAAATTTATCATCCTCATCAAATGAAATTAGAAGACATATACGTACACACTAGTTACTAGTCAAATGACTAATAGTGGCTTGATAGAATTTTAAATGGGCTTAAAAACTCTAAAAAATAAGCCCAATAAAATTGTGGCCTGCTTCGAATCATTATCTCCGATATGCAACATCCCAATTTTTTCCTCTCACATGCTTCTCCCTTTTTTTTCTCACCACCTTCACCGGAAAATTTCGGATGCTCTCTCATACATCGATCATAAACTCTGATTCTACTAAAAAATGGTTTCGCAGAAGCTAACTAAAATCTCTGCAACTAATAATTCACAAGTTACAAAACAGAGTCTCCGTTAAGACACCCGTCGTAATGATACTTATAGGTTCGTGTTCTCATTTCCTTTTCCAGTTTCGTTGAAAATTCCATGGAGCTTTTATTTATACACGCAAAGACATAATTCTTGAATTGAGTTTTGACGAAGACGTTTTGCATTTTTTCTTCTTGGACTTTGGTCTCTAATCTCCACTAGTTTTAAATTTGTTCTGCAAGAAAACTAAATCACCTTTTCTATATAACTTTGATGGCTGCTTTCTCAAAAATAAAGTCTTTCAAGTTAATTGCAAAATTGAAAAACTCTAGTTTTTAATGTTTGGAATGAGGAATTGCAGATCATTGTTGGTTTTCTTGGTGCTATGTTTGGTATCTGTTTTGAATGTTGTAAGAGGTAGTGATGAAAGCAAGGTAATACTGATCTTCTTCTTCTTTTTATCAGACAGCAAAAAGAAAAACAAAAAAGAATTGGTTATGACTAAGTTTTGGGTTGTGTTGTGATGATGATTGAATAGGTTCATATAGTGTATTTGGGTGAGAAGCAACATGATGATCCTGAGTTTGTCACAGAATCTCATCATCAGATGTTGTCATCACTTCTTGGAAGGTAAAAAGCTAGTTACTTGTTTAGTATTTAACTCCATTACTTGATTGGTTTTTATCTCGTATCACAGTAAAGCAGATGCACATGATTCGATGGTATACAGTTACCGGCATGGCTTTTCAGGTTTTGCTGCCAAGCTTACCGACTCACAAGCCAAGAAACTTGCTGGTACTCTCATAGGGTTCTTGTTATCTTATATTTTTACCATGTATATGGCGTCTTAGCGTTTTGATGATCGAAAATTAGTAGATTAGTTTGGTTTGGCTCAGTAGTTTCATTGCTGATGCACTTTTGGAAACAGATTCTCCTGAAGTTGTTCATGTTATGGCGGATAGTTTCTATGAACTTGCGACAACTCGGACTTGGGATTACTTAGGTCTTTCTGCTGCTTATCCGAATAACCTCTTAAATGATACAAACATGGGTGATCAGGTTATCATTGGCTTTATTGACACAGGTATAAGTAGTTTTCGTTAGATTGTAGCTTGGTCTTAATTCATGTTTCAGATCATATCTCTAATTGTAGCGCCCCAATGACTTGTCGTTTTGTGTTGTTATAGGAGTGTGGCCAGAGTCTGAATCATTTAACGACAATGGGGTTGGAGCAATACCTGGACATTGGAAAGGATGGTGTGAATCAGGAGAAAAATTCATATCAACAAACTCCAACAGAAAGCTCATAGGAGCCAAGTACTTTATCAACGGGTTTCTAGCTAAAAACGAAGGATTCAACTCCACTGAATCACGTGACTACATTTCCGCTAGAGACTTTATTGGACATGGCACACACACCGCATCTATTGCAGGTGGTTCAATTGTTCCTAATATAAGCTACAAAGGACTTGCTGGAGGAAACTTGAGAGGTGGCGCACCCCGTGCTCGCATAGCAATATACAAGGCTTGTTGGTATGTGGATCAGCTAGGTGCAGTGGCCTGTTCATCTTCTGACATCTTGAAAGCAATGGATGAATCTATGCACGATGGTGTTAATGTTTTATCTCTCTCACTGGGAGCTCAAATTCCTTTGTATCCTGAAACCGACCTGCGTGATAGGATTGCTAGTGGAGCGTTCCATGCAGTAGCAAAGGGCATCGTAGTTGTTTGTGCAGGTGGAAATTCTGGCCCAGCGGCTCAGACCGTTTTAAACACGGCTCCTTGGGTCTTAACGGTGGCTGCAACTACTCTGGATCGGTCCTTTCCCACACGTATTACATTGGGGAACCGCAAAGTGATACTGGTAAACTAGAGTAGATGTTTTATTTTCCTCTGTAAACGTTTCTGTTTCTCTTTAACAAATACAACCCAAATCTTGAAACTATCTAAGTATGAGTTTTCCAACTGTTAATGCAGAGTCAGGCACTGTACACAGGTCAAGAACTCGGCTTCACCAGTTTGGTTTACCCAGAGAACGCAGGAAACACCAATGAGACCTTTAGCGGGTATCATCAAGTTTCTAGTTTTTGTTAAGACTTACTTGCAATGTTCAGTGACAGTTTATGTCAGTTGTCTGACATTTTTCTATGTATTGACGTAACATTTTGCAGTGTCTGTGAGCACCTTGATCTCAACCCAAACCATATACTGGCCGGGAAAGTTGTGTTGTGTTTCACTACAAACACACTCTTTACTGCTGTATCGAAAGCTGCCTCTTATGTGAAGGCAGCCGGTGGTCTTGGCGTGATCGTCGCAAGAAATCCAGGTTACAATCTTACTCCATGTAGAGATGATTTCCCCTGTGTAGCAATTGATTACGAGCTTGGGACAGATGTACTTCTCTACATACGCTCTACTAGGTATGAAATTATAAATAAGTACTACGATCTCAGTTGTTGCACTCCCTCCAAAAACGTAAAATTGTCAGAAAAGTACGCAACTTTCTGAATCAGTAATTTATCTTTTGGCTGGAATTGTGCTCTGCAGATCACCTGTTGTGAAGATACAACCTTCTAGGACACTCCTTGGACAACCTGTGGGAACAAAGGTGGCAACTTTCTCATCAAGAGGACCTAACTCGATTTCCCCAGCGATCCTCAAAGTATGTATGGATCCTAATGCGCAGATTTTATGCATCTGATATATTAAATTTACACAAAAATCTACTTTTTCGTGATGCAGCCAGACATAGGGGCACCAGGAGTAAGCATATTAGCTGCTACATCGCCTGACTCGAATAATAGTGTTGGGGGATTTGATATTCTTGCTGGAACATCGATGGCTGCTCCAGTTATTGCAGGAGTTGTTGCACTTCTTAAAGCTTTGCATCCTAATTGGTCTCCTGCTGCCTTTAGATCAGCTATTGTCACTACAGGTTTGAATTTTAATTCAATCACTGAACAACTGATCAAAAGCAAAACCTTAAATTTTACTCACTGAACTCAACATTTGTGTTCATTACTTTGCAGCTTGGAGAACAGATCCATTCGGAGAGCAAATTTTTGCAGAAGGATCATCTCGCAAAGTAGCTGATCCATTTGATTACGGTGGAGGCATCGTTAACCCTGAGAAAGCTGCAGACCCGGGTCTCATCTACGACATGGGCACACAAGACTACATTCTCTACTTATGTTCTGCTGGTTACAATGATTCATCTATATCTCAGCTAAACGGTAAAGTAACAGCCTGCTCAAACCCCAGACCTTCCGTTCTTGATGTCAACTTGCCTTCAATCACCATTCCAAACCTTAAAGACGAGGTCACTCTCACCAGAACAGTCACTAACGTTGGACTAGCTGACTCAGTCTACAAAGTCGTGGTAGAGCCTCCGCTTGGGATTCGAGTTGCTGTGACTCCAGAGACACTAGTGTTTAACTCGAAAACAAATAGTGTCCCCTTCACGGTTCGTGTCTCAACCACACACAAAATCAATACTGGATTCTACTTTGGAAGCTTGATGTGGACAGATTCTATGCATAATGTGACTATTCCCGTGTCTGTGAGAACGCAGCTTCTACAAAACTATTATGATGAGAACTAAATGATTGTTATAAACGTGAATTAATGTTTTAAGAAATCATCTTCTTCCTGGTCCATGTGTTGATATATATAACAAGAAGAAGCGACCCAGTGGATTTGCCAATTTGCTCTTATTTAACATTTTTTCCTTCAAACGTTTTACTCTAAACTTGATTTGCGTAACATTTTGTCCCCTAATCTGTATTTGTGGTACCATTTTAATGTTTGGTTCTTAGTAGTCACCAGCACCTAGAAGCCACGGTTGGTCGCGTAATAATCCTCAGAGATCTCCAGCCTGTGGCGAAACCTAGGCCTTGTTTTCAAAAATCATCTTCATATGAAGACTATGGAGTTTGCTTTATGTGAAGAAGACGTGAAGGTTGTGTTGCTGATTATGGACTGTAACTTGTAAGTAATCTCTGTCTTGAATTTATGTGTTTATTGTGTTGACTCTAAAAAAACGTTAGAATTTAGTAGACCATGTGTTACAAAAATAGGGGAACTTATCTTAGATTGAAACATGAGAAAAAGACCAGGAACAATTCCATGAAGTGTATTCCTCGTATAGTTTTCAAGTATATTGAAGTAACAAAACACTCTCTTGGCCATGACCAGCTTTGCTTGTGTTGTGATACAAATAGGTTTGTATAGAATGTATCTGGGCGAGAAAGCAGCATGATGATCCTGAGCTAGTCACAGAACCTCATCACCAAATGTTGTCGTCATTTTGTGGAACGCACAAAGCGAGCTACATGGTTAGTATTCAACTCCATTTATATGTCTCAAGCTGCTACCAAAGATTTTAACTTGTGTAACACAGTGAAGTTGATCCACATGATTCAATGGTATACAGTTACAGAGTTGGCTTTTCAGACTTTGCTGCCAAGCTTACCAAGTTACTAGCCAACAAAATTCTTAGTACTCACTCACATGCTTTAATTACTGGCATGGAACATTCCAAGTACTGCAGATACTTTGAATTTATCTCTTGTTTAAGGTCTGTTCATCCATTTGATCTCATACATTGCTATCTTGGCCACACAAAGAAAACAAAGCATTCTTGGCCACACAAAGAATACAAATTAGCTTGACCAAGACATTTTGTTTTTTGTTTTTTGGTCAAACAACCAAGACATTTCCACTCTTGAATTTTCTTCTTAGTCTCGACAAGTTGTAATTTTTAATGCTGGTGCTTCCTCATATTTCTCTGAGTAGATTGAGAAAAATAAAACTCTACTTTTTAGTGGAATGAGTAACTACGTATCATCCACTCTCTTGGTGCTAACTCTGATAATAGTTCTGAATGCCGCACGAGCTGGTGCTGAGAGCAAGGTAAGTTGATATTTCTTTTTACCAAATAACAAAAAAAAAGAGAAACCAGTAAGAGGTGATGACCAAGTTTTGTTTGTGTTGTGATGATGATCAAATAGGTTCATATAGTGTATCTGGGTGAGAAGCAGCATGATGATCCTGAGTTTGTCACAGAATCTCATCACCAAATGTTGTCGTCACTTCTTGGAAGGTACTACAGAGAGCTGATTGATCAATTATTCAATTCTTGTGGGTCGCATTATGTCTCAAGCTTTTAGACCAAGACTTTTATTTTGTGTCACAGTAAAAAGGATGCCCATGACTCAATGGTGTATAGTTACCGGCATGGTTTTTCAGGTTTTGCTGCCAAACTCACAAAGTCCCAAGCCAGAACAATCGCTGGTACTCGCAGCTGTTCTTGTGTCAAACACCTTGTGTTTGCTTCTTAGCATTCAAAATATGTGATAAAACTAAGACTACTTTGATATTATAAGCAAGACTAGCTGAATGTGTTCATTGCTAATGCACATTATTCTGGAAACAGAACTACCTGAAGTTGTTCATGTCATACCGGATGGTGTTTATGAACTCGCGACAACACGTACATGGGACTACTTAGGCCTTTCTGGTGCAAATCCAAATAATCTCCTAACTGATACCAACATGGGTGACCAAGTTATCATTGGCGTTATTGACACAGGTATAAGTAGATTTAGTCACATTGTAGATTTATTGTTGTTTCTGTTTCTTTTAATTTATTTGTTTTAGCGCCTCAGTGAGTTGTGGTTTTGTGTGGTTGTAGGAGTGTGGCCCGAGTCTGAATCATTTAATGACAAAGGGGTTGGACCAATACCAAGTAAATGGAAAGGAGGATGTGAATCAGGAGAAAATTTCAGATCAACAGATTGCAACAGAAAGCTTATAGGAGCTAAGTACTTTATGAAAGGGTTTCTTGCTCAAAACAAAGGATTCAACTCCACAAAATCTCCTGATTACATTTCGGCTAGAGACTTTGACGGCCATGGTACGCATGTTGCCTCCACTGCGGGTGGTTCATTTGTTCCTAACGTAAGCTACAAAGGTCTTGCTGGAGGAACCTTGAGAGGTGGTGCACCTCGTGCTCGCATTGCAATGTACAAGGCTTGTTGGTATCTGGAAGAGGTAGATGGAGTAACTTGTTTAAATTCTGACATCATGAAAGCAATCGACGAAGCTATGCATGACGGTGTTGATGTTTTGTCAATCTCTCTTACTGGTGAAGTTCCTCTACTTCCTGAAACGGACCTGAGTAATGAGTTTGCTACTGGATTATTCCATGCTGTTGCAAAAGGCATTGTAGTTGTTTGTGCAGGTGGTAACAATGGTCCAGAAGCTCAGACCGTGACAAACACAGCTCCTTGGATCTTAACAGTGGCTGCAACTACTCTAGATCGGTCCTTTCCCACACCTATTACACTTGGGAATAATAAAGTGATATTGGTAAAACAGAGTTATATGTTGGACAAAATGTTTTGTTTCTGTAGTTAGCAGCAATTTTTTCCTTGGAACTCTCTGATTATGTGTATTTCCAATTTTACTGCAGGGTCAAGCAACCTACTCAGGTCCGGAATTTGGCTTAACTAGTTTGGTTTATCCAGCGGATGCAGAGAACAGCAGCGGGTAAGTAACAAGAACTTGACTTCTTGCTAAGACATCTGTTGAGTTATCAATATCTTTGAAGAGCTATCATTTTCTGATATCCTACTGAATCTGTAATATTTTGGCAGTGTCTGTGAGTCCCTTAATCTTAACCCCAACAGTACAATGGCCGGGAAAGTTGTGTTGTGTTTCACAACTTCAAGAACCAACACTGCGATAGCGAGCGCTGCATCTTTTGTGAAGACAGCTGGTGGGCTTGGCCTGATCATCTCAAGAAACCCGGTGTACACCCTCGCACCATGTGGTGATGATTTCCCATGTGTCGCCATTGACTACGAGCTCGGGACTAATATACTTTCTTACATACGTTCAGCTAGGTATGAAACTATAACTCCTGATCTTCACTTCTCACAGTAGCGCATTTTCAATTGTTTCATTCCCTCCCAAGAGACAAATAATCATAAGTAATAAACTACAGATCACCTGTTGTGAAGATACAACCTTCTAAAACACTCTCCGGACAACCTGTTGGGACAAAGGTTGTACATTTCTCATCGAGAGGGCCTAACTCGATGTCCCCGGCGATTCTAAAAGTACGTCTTTTAAGTTTTGACCCCATCAAAAGTTTTGCAATATCTTAATTGTTATAAGAAACTCTATATTTAATGATACAGCCGGACATAGCAGCACCAGGAGTAAGGATATTAGCTGCTACATCTCCCAATTCCACCATGAGTGTTGGTGGATTTGGTATTCTTTCAGGAACATCTATGTCGACTCCAGCAATTTCAGGAGTTATTGCACTTCTCAAATCTCTGCATCCTGATTGGTCCCCTGCTGCTTTTAGATCAGCCATTGTCACTACAGGTTAGTAGTATCTTCTTCCAACTACAGAAGCAACCTATCAAAAGAGTAACCTGAATCCCTATTCAACTCAAGAACCGTTTTCTTTCCTTTGCAGCTTGGCGAACAGATCCATTCGGAGAGCAGATTTTTGCAGAAGGGTCATCTGGCAAAGTAGCTGATCCGTTTGATTATGGTGGAGGCCTCGTGAACCCTGAGAAAGCTGCAGAGCCTGGTCTCATATATGACATGGGCTCAGAAGACTACACACTCTACTTGTGCTCAGCCGGTTACAACGACTCATCTATCTCTCAGCTTGTCGGTAAAGTAACAGTCTGTTCAAACCCCAAACCTTCTGTTCTTGACGTCAACTTACCTTCAATAACCATCCCAAACCTCAAAGATGAAGTAAATCTCACTAGAACCGTCACTAATGTTGGACCGGTTGACTCGGTCTATAAAGTCGTGGTCGAGCCTCCGCTTGGGGTGATAGTGGTTGTGAAGCCGGAGACGCTAGTGTTTAACTCCAAATTTAAAAGAGTCTCCTTCACTGTTAGAGTCTCGACCACACACAAAACCAACACTGGATTCTACTTTGGTAGCTTGACTTGGACTGACTCTGTACATAATGTGAGAATCCCTGTCTCTGTTAGAACTCAAATCCTGCAAAACTACTATGATGAGAACTGATTATTTAAGGATCCTTATGTGTTTATAATGTACGAATAAAATCATTAATAATAAAAATTGATTTGAGGACATTGCATTATACCCTATTTGTTTCCCCATTTTATCAAAGCCCTAATGTTTCTGTAAAACCTATCCCTATCTTTGATTTCTTCTTCCCCAAGAAACTTATGAATAAGCTTTTTGTAGAGATGGTCAGAATATTCAATAACCACAATAATCGTATTATTATTAATCAATCATGAACAAATAAAGGAATGCAGAATCAGAAGTTACAATCGCAAGATGTTAACATTAATACAAAGATCTAATTAGTTCTCGTCGTAATAATGTTGCAGGATCTGAGTTCTCACAGACAAAGGAATAACCACATTATGAACAGAGTCAGTCCAAGTCAAGCTTCCAAAGTAGTATCCAGTGTTCACTCTATGGTTCGTTAACACGCGGATCTTGAACGAGAGCTTCCTGGTCTTAGCATTGAACACTAATGTCCTTGGTGTCACGGTCACGTTAACACCCATCGGAGCCTCAATCACAGCCTCATAAACCGATCCTACTGGTCCAACATTGGTAACGGTTCTAGTGATGGTAACTTCTTTTGCAAGGTTTGGGATAGTGATTGAAGGCAAGTTAAGATCAAGAACAGAAGGTTTAGGGTTTCCACAAACAGTCTTCTTGCTGACGAGTCTAGTAATGGATGAATCCGAGTAACCAACGGAGCACAAGTAGAGAACATAATCTTTAACTCCCATATCGTAAACAAGACCGGGTTTTGCAGCTTTCTCTGAGTTCACAACGCCTCCTCCGTAGTCAAATGGATCAGCTAATTTGCGGGTTGACCCGTCTGCGAAAATGGGTTCACCTGATGGATCTGTTCTCCAAGCTGTAGTAACAATAGCTGATCTAATGGCTGCAGGAGACCAATGAGGGTGCAAAGACTTAAGGAGTGCAACAATTCCTGCAACAACAGGAGTCGACATTGATGTTCCTGATTTCATAGAAAATCCTCTGTCGTAGAACGTATCGTTCGGAGAAGTAGCTGCGAGTATGTTCACTCCAGGTGCTGCTATATCAGGCTATATCAAAGAAAACAAACCAGTCTCAGTTTAATCAATAGAAACTAGATGAAACTTCAGTCACAAGTAAATATATAAAACCTAAAATCTATGCTCAAAGAATCTAGTAGAGTTTAGGGTTTAAAGTTTGAGACTTATAAAAAAACAGAGAATTTAGTAGCTAAGCTTAAAATATACCTTGAGAATTGCGGGAGAGATGGAACTAGGTCCTCTCGATGAGAAAGTCGCGACCTTTGTAGCAACGGGGAGTCCGATCAATGTTCTTGTAGGTTGAATCTTGGCGACTGGTGATCTAATGAACCAACCATATGATATACAAAATCAATATCTAGGTATTGGTTACAAGTATTGAAAATATGTAAAGGTCTGTTATATATACCTAGTGGAACGTATGTAGAAGAGTATGTCAGTTCCTAGTTCGTAATCTACAGCGAGACAGGGGAAACCGTCACATGGATTAAGCTGATAGCCTGGATTTCTCGCAACTATAACGCCGTAGCCATCAAGGTTGAATACATCTGATGCAGCCTGGATCACGGTACCATAATCCGTTGATTTCGTGAAACACAAGACAATCTTTTCTTTTATTATACGAGCCGGGTTCTTGGCAAGATCTTCACAGACTCTGCAAGTATTTTAAAAGATTTGGTCTCAGTATGGTTGAGATGACAGACAAGAAAGAAGATTACCCGGAGTTGGAAATTACCCGGAGAACGTCTCGTTGCTTGCTCCAGGACCTTCGGGGTAAACAAGACCGGTGAAATCCATGTCTGGACCTTGATACAATGCTTGTCCCTAAAGTTTAAGCAAGTTGCAATGTTAAAAACAGAGATTGTGCAAGAAGTGTTTTTTTTTTTTTCCTCTGTTTTTTTAACTTACCACAATAGTAATGTTGTTTCCAAGTGTGATAAGTGTGGGAAAAGACCGGTCTTGAGTGGTTGCGGCAACGGTAATGATCCAAGGAGCCGTGTTGGTAACTGTCTGAGAAGCAGGACCAGCATTACCACCGGAACAGACAACGGGAATCCCCTTGGCAACCGCATGAAACGCTCCAACCGCCATAGCGTCCCGAGCATCCACTTCCGGAAACAGAGGAATGGGGAACGATGTGGAGATAGACAAAACGTCTACACCATCGTGAATCGCTTCATCTATTGCTTTCAACATATCTGCAGCTGAACAAGTCGCTGTTCCTATAGAGGCTAAATGCCAACAAGCCTTGTACATTGCTATGCGCGCTCGTGGAGCACCGCCTCTAGCGGTTCCTCTCCCGAGAGCTAAGTAGCTCGCGTCCGGGACAAACGAGCCAGCAGCTGTTGCAGCCACATGAGTCCCGTGACCATTGAAGTCTCTAGGAGATATGTATTCTGGATTCTCAGTAGTGTTCCAGTTGCTTTCGTCGGCGCCATTGATTAAGCCACTGATGAAGTATTTGGCGCCAATCAGTTTTCTGTTACAAACGGTTGAGCCGTTGAAACTCTGTTTTGTCTCACAACTTCCTTTCCAACGTTTTGGTATTGGTCCAAGACCATTTTCACTGAATGACTCAGACTCTGGCCATATCCCTGAGATAGATATTAAACCAAACCGGTTTAAATTTTTTGAATTTTTTTCCAAGAATCCGGTTTAAGAGGCGAGAATTGAGTTCATACCGGAGTCAACGACGCCGATGATGACTTTGTCTCCCATGTTAGTTTGGTTTAGAAGATTCTTTGGATGTCTTGAAGTATGTTTCAAGTAATCCCAAGTCCTAGTTGTTTGCAGTTCGTAGAATCTATCACGTATGACATGAACAACTTCAGGTAACTCTGTTTATATCACAAAATAAGAGTTGCATTTTTAGCCATATAAACAAGAAGTGACCCAAATGGGCTAATCCAAAATCTTAACTCTTTACGTCTTTTGAGTACCTGAGAGTTGAATCACTTGAGAATCGGTTAGTTTGGCTGCGAAAGCGGAAAAACCATGGCGATAACTATACACCATTGAATCATGTGCAGCTTCTTTGCTGTGATATGTGACATTAACAAAAATTAGTATAACCAGTTTAGGATATGGTTTGATCACAGTTGATGATAGTATAAGTTTATTGAAGTAGTTATTACCTTCCAAGGATTGACCAAAGCATCTGATGATGAGACTCGGTGACTGAATCAGGATTATCATGTTGCCTTTCACCGAGATACACTATATGAACCTATTAAATCATCAAACAAAGCATACTAATCTTAGCTTCTTGCAAGAACTAAAACTCGTAAAAGAACTAAGTAGAGATTCCTTAGATTAAGTACCTTAGTTTCAGCAGCAATAGTGAGAGCAAGCATTAGACATATAGCAACAAGAACGAGCGTTTTGGTCATTTTTGGTTCCATTAGAGAGATGAAAATGTAATGTAGTTTACTTGAAGAGACTCATCTGGAAGAAGGTTTATATATATACATGAAGTTGAGTTCTTGTAGGCTCACATTGTTTGAACTTTGAATAATTCGAAAACATTATGGGTTGCTATAACAACTTGAGCATTTTTTTAATCTTCTTCATTAGAAATGATTGTTAATTTATATGAAAATGCAGTCTCATGGACCCTTTTTCTCATTACATGATAGGAAACCACATTAGAAAGTCCTTATGTATTTCCAATTTCAATGAGCCAAAGAACCATTCAGTTGACCTCTTCATTTGTAACGAAAAAAAAGTCTTAGTTCATCTTCTTTTGATTGTTTAGTGATCACACGGCGCATTACACGGAGAAACAAAGCCGCCTTGATTATAATCTTATTCTATTGACTATGATTGGTTCAATTTTGAAATATGCAATTGTCACTGAAAAGTGGAAATAAATAATTTTATTGTTGGTCAAACAAATACTATGGATGATGGTTCTATGAATGTGATACTTGTTCTTTTTGTATTACTAATTGAATAACATTTTTACCAAAACCAAATGCATGGAATCGACTCAATTAGGTTCTTGATTATCCACACTAAGGAATTATTTGTAGTTTTGAGTTACTTCATACAATCTCTGTCTCTCACTAATTGAAAAGATGATATACAATTAAATTTCTTGTCTGTATTATTTTTTAATAGGTTGGTTGGAAAACACATGCGATGATGACAAGAAAACAATATATAAATTCTGATAGTGGAATTTTCACTTTTTATTTTATGAGAATGTTTTTCGAAAACTGTGTGTCTCACAAATCTTAATCATCTAATTTAGTACTAAATATATTTAGGTGATTGCTGTCTTTTATTATTATTATTTGGGAGGTCCCAAAATTTATATATACGAACAAAAGCTCTTCACTAGTGCCAATTTGAACACTGTACATGATTATGGTTATAAACTTGTGATTATGGGGGTTGAAGTTTCTAAAATGTGATTTTTTCAGTATCAGTCGAAGTACTGGATCTTAGGCCCTATTCGTTAAAGCCCATTAAGCCCATAAAATGAGAACTCAAAAGTGGATAGGATTTTTCCCGGAGACGACTCTCGCCTTCAGCATTTCACTCTGCTTCCTTTCACAGTGAATCAATGGCGTCTTCTTCTCTATCAACCCTTTGCAGCTCAACTTCGTCTTCTCTACATCCCAACTCTAAGCTCTCACATTCTCTTTCAGCTAAATTATCCTCTAAAGCAAATGTTTCGGTTCAGTTTCTGGGAAAGAAACAGTCTCCACTTCTCTCTTCCTCCCCGAGGTTTCTCACTGTTATCGCCATGGCTCCACCTAAACCTGGAGGCAAAGCTAAAAAAGGTTCAATCTTTTCACTACCCATTTCCTTAAAACCTAAAATTTGCTCACTTTCCGAGCTCAATTATAAGTTGTTGTGTTGTGAATTTTGTAGTTGTGGGGGTTATCAAACTGGCTTTAGAGGCGGGGAAGGCAACTCCGGCACCACCGGTTGGTCCGGCTCTTGGTTCGAAGGGAGTTAACATTATGGCGTTTTGCAAGGATTACAATGCAAGAACCGCTGATAAAGCTGGTTATATCATTCCTGTTGAAATCACTGTCTTCGATGTGAGTTTTACAACAATCTTGATTTAAGGTTTGATTAAGCTAGAGAATAGTAACATTGTGGTAATTTATCATCAAAACTGGGTTTTCAAGTGTGTTGTATGTGTAGTTCGTATCCATTTATAACTTGTGATTGAGTGTCTTTAGAATGGTGATGTGACTCTGATTTATAGCTCTGTGAGATGGTTTCATGGAGTTTATATGTATGGTTTCAGGATAAGAGCTTCACTTTTATCCTCAAGACGCCGCCTGCGTCAGTTTTGTTGCTTAAAGCTGCAGGTATGAGAATGAGTGTTGTGACCGATGATTGTGCATTTTAATAATAAGTTTGCCTCAGTAGAAATTATCACATTACTTGTGCGCACATTTTGATAATGGCATGGTTGAATATTATCTTGTGTTTTGCTAAGCTTAATAGCTTGAAATTTTAGATCACATTACTTGTGTTCCTTATCAACTCTAGAGATTTTAATTTATAGCAGGGTACAAAAACTAAGTCATTCATGCTTGTGATGTTGTAATCTCAATATAGAATCAATTAAACTTTAGGTGTGCTTTCAATTTTGTTTCGAGATTCATCAGATCATTGACTTGAGCTTCTACTCAGAGATATAATTATTATTGACATTTGATGAATAATGGAAATAGGTGTTGAGAAGGGATCAAAAGATCCAAAGCAAGACAAAGTTGGGATGATAACAGTCGATCAGCTGCGCACAATTGCAGCAGAGAAGCTGCCCGACTTGAACTGCACGACCATTGAATCCGCTATGAGAATCATTGCAGGAACTGCGGCTAACATGGGGATAGACATTGACCCTCCGATTCTTGAACCCAAAAAGAAAGCAGTTTTGTTGTAAAAGCCTGTATGGTTAGTTTCTATTCGATAATGCCTTATTCGTTTCAAAATGTAATTTCCAACATGATGCTTAAGAGAGTTCGATATAATGATTATTTTGCATAAACCAGTGTCTTAGTGCAACATGTGTATGTTTATGTGCATTTGTTATCAAAAATGAAATTAGCAGGTGCAACATTTGAGACGCATGAATGGTTACAGTATCATGAATTGGTAAGGCATGTAACTATTGTGATTGTATAGGAAACAAATCAACGAGATTGGATTATTTAATCGCAATGACCTCGACGTAAAGAGATTATTGTTTCCCTCAAGTCTCTAAGCAAACCAAAATTTCTTCTATATTCAATCTTTAATGCCACCAACAACTTCAACTGCCGTGAAGATTAGACAAAAGATTACGGCGCTTGAGGGTTTCTTCGAGGTTGATCGATCTTTAATGTCATGTGGATTTTAAATCCCCCAAAACTGTTTGTGAGGACATACAAGATCGTTCAATGTCCAAGAAGAAACTTGAGCCGCCATGATCATTGGTATGTATCTCTTTAGCAGCTGATGTTATTTGTGGTATAAAGCCAACAGCTTTGTCATCCTCACATATGCGTGCCATATCCTTACTCTGCCTGCTCCACTTGCAAATTTTGTTTTCATAATCTCTTGATTTTGCAAATTTCTGTAGAGAGAGAACTATTAAAGTAATCATGTAACTATTCAAGTAGATAGGGAACAGAACCCTTAAGTATACAGATCAAATCAAGATAATACATATCACTCGTTCTTGTGGAACTCTACAACTGAGAAACAGAGAGATGTAAATGGAACTTGTACATTACAAAATCCAGCGAGACGAGCTAGGACCTCGAATTCTTTCTTTGTTCTTTCTTTCCCTGATGGGTTCATGTTCATCATGAACAACTCAAACTGAAACAAGCTTCTGTCTAAGAGAGTGTCTCCTGGTAAATCCGGGATTACCATATCCACCACAATCACCTTCCCATTTGATGGTAAGGATTGATAACAGTTGGTAAGTATCTTCACGCAATGCTCATCATCCCAGCCATGTAGCATCCACTGTTGTAAGTTTTAACTAAAAATGTAAATGTTATCTGTTTTTTAAGTATATGATTCTGATAAGACTTGATAAAAGCTTACCTTCATGAAAATGGCTTCTCCTTTAGGAATGATTGTAAACATGTCTCCAGCAATATGCTCAATTCCTAAAATTTATGACATTGAGATCATTTACTATAAAACAGAATCTTTGGCAAGAACTTGTAATATATATATACCTGGACAGGCTGGAGAGGCTGATGAAGTGTTGATTACAAAGGGTAAATCAAAGTTAATAGCTTTGATGATGTGAGGATGCTTAGAGATAATTCTACTGAGAATAGAGCCATCTCCACCACCAACATCAACCAACGACTTCACACCATCGAAACCATTGTAATTCTTCAGAAACTCTTCCATGAATACTTCATTGAAACCTTTCATGGAGCTTTGAAACACTTCTCTAAATCTTGAATCTCTTCCTACCAATTCAACCGCGCTCGAACCATGAGTTTTGTTGAATGGAATCCCTCCTTCAAGTACAGAATCTTTAAGGTTGTACCTTTTCATGGTTAAATACAACATCAGATTACGTAACAAGTCAGAGATCATAAAGTTTTCAGAGAAAAGATTTAGGATGTTGTTAATGATGTTACCACATATCAATCACGACCTTGTCCTGGAACAGATTCACCAACGGAGCCAACGAGCCGCCTCCATCTTGGTTCTTGGTGAAGTATTTGGCAACAGGAGCTAAGCCATATACCACACATGGCTCACCGTGGTCAGTTGAAACAGAACATGTGACTATAGAGTAGCTCGCAAGAAATCTAAGAATCTTATTGACCAAGCTTGAATCATGAAGTGTTTGTGTCTGATTAGACAAGAAAGACATGATCTTAGAAGCAGAGGAAGGGCCACACTCAGCTAATATGTCGAAGAGGCCAAGATCTATAGCTGTCTTCAGAACCATGGGAAGAACAGAGGAGCTTGATAAGATCATTGCATACAAAGATAGGTTTTGTTCTTCCATTTTCTGATTCTATTTGCTTCTTGAATCTAAAACAAAGCAAAGATTTTGAGAGTTCTAGTCAATATTGCTTTTGACCATTGAGCTTACAAATTCAGACATAAGGTATCAATATTCTCATAAATAAAATGACAAACAGAGAAAAAGAAGACGTACCTTGACTCGCCAAGTAAACTTTAAAGAACTGATAAAAGTTTTTGAGACGTGAGGCCCAATGGGCTTTAAACTTATTTGCATATAGTTTCAGCCATCATTACATTGTTCATTTCCTTTTCGTTTCACTGTTACTTCTCCTAGCCACCATTTTCATGGAACATTATTGAATTTTTCCAGTTTATTATCTCTTATTTTATGGTCATTTTGTCTCGACTTTGATTAAAGTATGCCTAGTTTAGTGTCATTCTAGGCAAGTTAGTAAGGACAAGAAGAGTAAGAGTGATAACGTGGTATTTAAGAAAAGAGTTACATATGTTTGTTTATACATCTGATAACCAAAAGAAAGCATTACGATCATCACCAAAGAAAAAGGTTCCACGTCCAAACAGTACCCAAGTTCTGATAAGAAAGAAAAGACAATTTTATTCAATAATGATTCTGAAAGTGAAGTAGCAAATGAGAAATAGTAAAATAAAAGGTAAAGGAGTACCAACTTCATCTTCTGCACAACTAATGTGTCAGCCACTTCATAGGAAAAAAGATTTAAAAGCCTCATAGACTCCATCCAGAAATTGGATATCTTGAGGCTCTTCTTTGATATTTTACATGCCAACCTGCAAAATCAAAAAGCAAACTTGGGCAAGCGCCTTACCAATCTGACATGTAATTGCCCTTCAAAATACATTCTGAATCATGGATGATTTGATGTCACCTTTCTAATATCCTCAAAGATTTGGATTTGTAAGAGAAGTCTCGTACACCATCAAACACCTGTCTGCTTCAGCCTTCAGCCATAAGCTTTTATAGAACAGTGCATGTTGGTTAATCTGCTCCTCGCCTTGATGATTCTGTTGGTAACCACTTGTAGCCACAACCTTCACAAATTTTCAAAACGACGGTCTACCTTTCCACTAAACGTCAAATATAACAGCTTAATTATGGAGGGGAAAAAACCATACCTGACCAAAGCCGTTATCTTTGATCGCACCATATTGATACAAACGAGAATCTGGGACAGTCTCCCTTGAAACCACAGAGTATTTATCCTTCCTTTTCACATCAAGGTCTACAGTCATATTGTTTGCCGTTGGAAGCTGAAGGTCTCTAATCGATAGCTAATAGAGAGAATTTGGAATCGACCCGTTAACAAAAAAAGGTGACCCATTGAAACTACCATTTTTGTAAATTCTACAAGACATGATGCTATTTCTTATTGACCTCCAATAAAAAATGTTCTAGGAGGAAGTACAAGGCTTCCAAGTTCAATGAATTCTCATGTGGCTTAAGCTAATTAACATATATACATAAAACAGTTAGACCAACATACCTTACTCTTGTTAGGAAACAGCTTTATATCATATGAATTGCGTCGTGCAATGCTTTGATTCCCAGCATGGTCCTGAATGTTGTTTTTCATGTACAAGTTGAGATTCTGTACAGTACTGTTAATGAGATCAAGCTCTTCCGCATTTGGTGAATCTGAACCATGTGCAAGTGTTAGTAACTCTGACAGTCCATGCATCGTTGTAAGTAGTTTCTTCACATCCATTTTTGGAGATGGGCCCGGTAAAGCATTCATATCGCTTGATGATGAACTCGCTGCACTTTCTACAACATGAAATGGAAGAGGATGCTTAAAATCTTTATTACCCTTTACTGAAAAGGCAGGATTTGGCTCCACCGCAAACCACTTATTAGAGCCAAAGTTACTGTCTGGCTTTGGAGATATAAGTGAAGAACTTCCACGTGACATGTTGGGAAGAACACGTTCCACATATACTGGGGGTTGTGCTAAGTCTGCATCTACTACACTATGGTCCCTATATGAACTTGGAACGTATAAACCGGCAGTATTCCCCACTAGCGATAAATCATCTGCAGTTTGGTTCTTCTCATAATTATATGCTTTTGGTTTAGTATCTGCAAGAGAGAACTGAGGGGCCAATGGATTCAATCTCCGCTGACCATGAGATCTGTTGCTGGATCTTCCTGGTTTTATATATTCAGTAATCCCAACATTTGATTCAATCCACGGATTGTATGAAGATGGCGAATTTAAATCATGACCACCATATCGACTCTTCAAACTGAGGCCATCTTCTCCAGAAGATATCACTACCTTGACCTTATTTAGTGACTTATCGTCTGAAGAAGTAAGAGCAGTTCCATTTGTCTCAAAGGCTTCTTGCTTCTCATGGACAGAAGGACTTGGTTTTGCACTAGAGGGAACAAAGACTGGGGCCAAAGGATCCAACCTTTTTGAAGGTAGGAATTCATTTCTAGAATCCGAAATGCTCACGGTCTTGGATGTACTATCACTAGATACAAAACCAAAAATGTCATCTGTATTGTGTGTCAAGACGCTTGTCCCTGCCGCATCATTCCTTCCATCTTCAGTAGGATCAGTTAAGTTGAACTCTCCAGAAGATGATGGAAAAGTTGAAGACAGAGACTTCTTCAAAGACGAAGAAGAAGAACCCTTCTCATCAGTTTCGAGTTTCTTCTTAGAATTAGATGGTATAAACTGAGGTGCCAAGGGATTCAATCTACGAAACCCACTAAGATCATCAGTAGAACGTCTAGAAGTCTTGTGAGAATGCATTCCTTTCCAGCAAGGAGAATCTTCCTCAGAGTCATCTTCATCAGAACCTATAGAAGATTTCTCAGACATGACAGTTTCAGTGTTGATACTACAGGACAAACCCAACTCCGCATCACCAACAACATTTGAGGACTCAATCAATACCTCAGGCAATTTCGAGAAAATTGGATTAGAGTTCACCAAAACCTTTCCAGAGCAAGCTATCTTGTCCACCAAAAACAATCCTTCTGCAAAAACAGTTATAGCCTCCACAAGATTAAACCTTTACACCAAAATCTCTATACCCACTAATCCATATATCCAAACACGACCCTAAACATCAAGACAGTCCAAGATATTGTGTTCTATATATGTATATACCTTTGTTAGTCTCCACATCGCGAGACAAGTTAGAAAGAGAATCATCATCATCGAGACCACTTCTCTGATCATCAGAGGACAAGAAAGAAAGGTCTAAAGTGTAATCACCCCAGAAAGAATCTTCGTGTTCAGATTTGAGAGAAGAAGAAGACCCGATTGCGAATGGTTTAGCTGAAGGTGAGAGACCGCTTCGTAAACCATCGATTCCGTGAGCACACTGCTTCATCTTCTCCTTCTCTGTGTGGTTATGGCGGATAAAGGAAGAAATGGTGAAACTTTTTGAAGAAGAAGAAGAAGGGAAGGGAATTTGCAGGTTTCTTCACCTTCCCCCTCCCCTTAGCTTGCGAAAGGACGAAGCTTTTTTGTTTTTGTTTTTTGGTTTCTTCAGGTCAAGTCGGATTAAAAATTAAAGACGTCGTTCTCTGTTTACTTGTCAAAATTTCAGATTTGGATGAAAAGTTTCAGATTTTACATTTTCAACCTTTTACTTTTCTTCTCTTTCGAATTTTCACACACGAATATTTTTTGATTTTATAAAATGTTGTCGAAATCGCATGTTATTGATATGTTAGTTTAAATACTGATTAAAAATTTGTGTTATTCATTTAACGATTTATTGTTGTGAATTTGAAAGTGAACCAAAGAATGATTTTAAATTTGTGTATAAATCGTGTTATTTCGAAATCAGTATGTTTGATTTCTAAATCAGTGAGGACAATAATGTGAATTTATAAATCAGTGAGCTAATTATATTGACTAAAATTTTATGTTAATTTAATTTTATTATATTTGTGAAATGTAACCTAAATGTTTTTTTCCGAAAGAGAGATTTAGAAATATGTAATGATAGAAAAACAATACTTCAAACAGTATCGACCAAGAAATATCCTAATTTCATGTCTTTTGTTCAAGTTGAGATTACAACAATATCATAAGGTTAGACATTTTAATTGCTAAATCTAATCGTAGATACCGAAAAATAAACTATGTACTCGTTATTAGTAAAAAATGAGTGGATAGATATCCTAACTTTAGGTCTTTTGTAAAAGCTGAAGTTACAACAATATCATAGGTTTAGACACTTTGAGTGCAAAGACAAGAAAACATAAAGGGATAAAAACTGATTAGGGTTCCAAAATAGTCCAGATTACTTGCAACAAGATATTTGGAGATTGACAAGCTAACCAATGTGTTGATGTAAGCTCTAGAAGATCCATGTCTCTTCCTAGTAGGAGTGTCAAATGGATAACCCGATCCAAACCCACATGGATTTGAGATTTTCGTACGGTTTTAACCCTACCCATTTATTATAATGGGTTGAATTTACATACTCAAATTTAATAAATAAATAAAAATCAATGATTAAATAGATTATATGGGTTACCTATATATAAATAAAATATATTAAATTAATTAATATTAAATCCATAATATATTATATAAAATATAATTATAAAACCAACAATAGTTTTCAAGTAATAAAAAATATCTAGATATTAAAATAGAAAAATCATTCTAAAATTTTAAAGCCGACAATGGGCAAGTACAATTTTCCTTAAGGCAAGAAGAAATGTGGGCTTCCTTGGTCCAAAACCAGAACTCAACATTGACATCACTAGATAGACTCGTTCCGGAAAGAGACAATGATATTGAAGTACGCAGCTTTTTGTCTTTTTGGTTATATCTCTTCCACTACAAAGACAACAACTAATATTTTGAGAACCTTCTAACTCAAATGGTGTCTGTCGTCTAATATTTTACTAAGAACAGAGCCTTCTTCTTCTCAATTCTTTGACCAAGATCAAAGTCTACGATAATGATACCGTTCTACCATAAAACCCCTTCAAACATTTTCAGAATAATTCAACAAATTAAAAAGTCATATAAACAAAGTTAAACATAAGAGATGCATATTGATAATAGATTAAAAGATCTTTATTTACACAAAAGCTCTCAAGTCAAAGAGAAGAAAAAAGAACATTAGGTAGAAGAAGAACGAGAAGGAAGGAGAAGAGGAGAGGAATTAGAGTTATGAAAAGGAAGAGAGTAAAGAATCTGAAGTCGGATTCTCCTCGGAAAAGGTGCTTGAGAGAAGATATGCTCCAAAAATCCGGCGAGCACCACCGTGTACTCTTTCATCATCTCAGCCAAAACAGTCACTAGCAACATTCTTGGTTTCTTGGTTTCTTGATTTCTTGATTTCTTGGTTTCTTGATGTCTTCTTTCTTCTGTGTGTGTTTTTAATTCTCTCACAGATTTGTATTAAGTTATATATAGTGAGATGCTAGAGGAGGAAGTTTTAGAATCTAGGGGTGTCTTCTACTCTCTCTCTCTTTCTGGTCTTGGTTTTGCTATCTTTCTTAATTTATCATTTTAAAATTAAATGCGTTAGATTTGACTATCACATTTAATAGTTTTTGTTTTACTATAAAAAAGACAAATACATTATTTTATGAAATAACGTTCACTTGATAATAAATAATTATAACCATATAATTAAATTATTATATGAATAAGGAAAATAAGAAAAGTATATAATTTTTTTTACTAGTAAATGGATTTATAATAAACTTTTGAAACAAAAAATGAAAAAAAGAAATATTAAATTTATTAAAAAAAAAATCGTAAATCGATTTTACATGAAAGGGTATTATACAAACCAATTATTTAGTAATAGTACAACAACTAATTAAATTGGATTTTTTTTTCAAAATTCCAAATTATTATAAAAAGTTGTACCAAAAAAGTGTGTAGTTTTGTGAATAAACGAATAGAAAAGACACAAGTGTAGAGAAAACATTAGGAGAACGCACATTGTATTGTTCGGACATTGGACCTCACCACTTTCTTTATCACGCACGAGACCCTACTCTCTCATGTTTATCCATCCATACGTTCCCATCTTTATCTTCTTCTTCTTTCCTTATGTCGTCATTGTAATCACAAACTCTTCATTGTAGTAAACTTAATTAAGAATTTTATCATATTAAGATGGTTGTTTGGATTTTGATTATACTTAAAATTGGTGTTGTGTTGAGCGTTACATCCCTACGTTTTTCTTGCTTTGAATTCATATTCAGGAAGGTGTCAGAAACTGTGGAACGGTTTATGCGTGAAGCTGCAAACTCATTGATGATATTCTTGGAACTATAAAAGAATTATTCTTATAAATAATTTAATAAGGTACACAGTATCGTTGACGTTGATATTAGAGTATGGTTAATGGATATCTAAAGCAAATTTTGGTATATTGTTTTATATACTATGGTAGGTGTTACTACCTCAGTTGATTTGGTTACGTGTCTGAAGACTAGGTCTAAATAGTCATATTGCATGGACAGCAATATTTTTTAAACCCAAATTGATGATATGGTTAAAATTTTAACATTAAGTTGTGATCCGCGGTATACCACAGGATAAACAGTTTTTTATAATTCACGTTTTAATTTTTTAATTTTTTTTATAGATTTGGTTGTAGTTTATTTAATAATTATCGAAATGTATTGATCGATTCTTTTTAATGAAGAGACCTGATCGTAACTTCGCATACTAAATTTGTATAATTATACATGTTTTAAATCAGTGTTAAAAATTTGTAAAATAACTCGTATTGAAACATGAGATTAATAATATTATAAATTTTTAATAATATCAACTCAAATCCGTCTTTTTTACAACCTATCCGGTCATATAATATGTTGGAAACATATTACACCTCCCTCGTTTTATATCGTATCATGTCATATAATCGCCAAAAAAATAAATCCATGTTTATAGTCACGTCATTCGTAGTTGGAAGGTTTTATAATCTTATTTTAAAAGGTTCTGAACATTATCCAAAAAGTTCTACTCGTTACGAGATGTTGTAAATATGCTAAAAAATTTATAATATACGTCCGTTTAAAAAAATTCAACTTGCAATATATGCAAAAATTGTGTATTTCTATTATACATATGTTTTATGTAGTAAAAATAAATTAAAAAATATATATATCATATAAAAAATTTGTATAAATATTTGAGAAAAGGTAGAAAATAAGAAATGATATTATATTTATTAGGGAGAGATCTTAGTGATTTTGTGATAAATGGTAATTATTAGTTTTCAAAATTTTAACTAAATAGTAAATGTTAGACGGGCGTCTCAGTTCTTATTTAGCCTTAGGCGGTCCATCGTGGCTACAAAATCTGGTGGCTAGTGAACGTTTGATTTAATGTTTTACTTTTTCCCTACTTTGGAATATTTGCGGTTTGTAATTTCTTTTCCCTGGTTATATCTTTTTTTTTTCAACTTTGGGTCACAACTCGCCGGCCCATTAGCCTAATCTCTACAAATATGTAGTGAACATGACTCGATCCCTGGTGTGATGTTGTCTGTCCATAAGTGGACTTATCATTTGCCACTAGACTAAGGTCACCTCACCCAGTTATATTTCTATAATATGATGATAAAAAAGCTAAATAGTAAATGTTAGTAGCATTCTTTGTAAATACTATTGAACTCCATGAATTATTTCAAAAACTGTTGCAAAAATGTTAATATAGATGTTTAATATATAGAATTACGGGTTGGAATATTACGTGGACTTATCCTTATTAAAAAAAAAATATTAATGTTCAACAAAGTGTTTACTATTCAGTTGTAAACGAACGCCTACCATCTGAAATATTTTATTCAAGATTTTAAGCGGTTTAAAGGTTTACCATATAAAATATTATACATATAAAACTATATAAAAATAAATATGATAAATATCTTTAAATAGTATTAAATAAAATGTTATGAACAATTATATCACAGATTCCACAAATTTTAAAATAGTACTAATTAACATGACTACAATATATTTAATTAATTTTTAAAATATGTTTGGGTTGACTATTTTATATTTAGAGTAAAAATTATATGGGGTATGTAATACTACTACTCAAGGGACTCAGGAGTAGTATTTAGAATTTAAGACAATTGTCTAAACCGATTTTAGAACACTCACAAAATAACTATATTTGTATAAACTTTGAGTATGTAATTACTAAACATATATGCATTCAATTATACTATGAAAGTTGAATAAGCGATTCAATACACTTAGGAACAGAGTAATGTCAAATGTAATACTAATGGTTATTTAAAAGCTCCAGACGTTATGTATGCATGTTGTAGTCGTGACTTGTGAACTTACAAAAATAGAAAAGAGAACTACTGTACTCTCTGTTAATAATTCTAGAGAAAATTTGGCTTTCATCATCACTCAACACTACAAAATCAAAATTAAATATACTAAACACGATTTAATTATACATATTATCAAGTAAATATGCCTTTTAAGGAATCCAAATGATGAAACAAGAAGCTACATTTAGCATCTCTTGACTCTTTCCATACTCCTACTAAAACAACTATCACTACCATTATTATCACCATACTACTATACTGCACCAAGCTCTTCTTCACTATCTTCTTCTCTTTCTGCCATGATGATGATGATGATGATGATACATCTTCCTTTTCCTGCATCTTCACATTGTTTCAATCATGCTTGTTAATATTTTTCATTGTATGTTAATCAAGCTTGTTATGGTGTTTGCTGTAACTTGGAAAGAAACATTTTACCTTTCTATGGCTTGCTTCTTCGTTACTGCAGTTTAAGTGTTTTCTTGGGTTGTTTAATGTTGTAGGAGGCTTCCGTAGTCTCGTCTGCAGGCGGATTCTTCTCTGAGCAGTCCCCTGAGTCTTTAACTGAGCTGATTCAGACAGAGTATCATCTCTGTTAAGGAAGGATCTTTCATTTACCTCCACTACCTGCATATTCATCAATGGTCATTTAGAAAGGTCATTCAAAGTGGATCTAAATACTAAGCGAATGAATCCTACCTTGGACATTGCAGACTGTACTTCATCTTCTTCATAGTTGTCTGCATCTCTCTCTTTCTTGTGGTTAACCGGCGTCAATGGCTGTTCGATTTGCAGCCGGATTCTTCTAGGAGCGGTGCCTTGGACCACAACAAAGTCTTGATTCGTCTGACTCTCCCGAGACCTAGCCTTGAACTCGGAAATATCACTGGGACTAATCTTGCGGTCAGTTTGGTTTTGCTCAAAGGATGACTGCTCAGGATTATTGACATTATAGTTAAAGGGATCAATAGATGCATAAGAAGCTGAAGCATACTGTCCTGAAACATTGCTATGAAGTGGCGTCACAGTCCGAGAGGAGCCAGATGAAGATTGGATCTCGGTAACTTCCTTGCTATCAACAAGGTGTTGGCTGACCCATCTAGGAGCTATATTTTCAGGTACAAACTGCTGTACATAAAGAAACACTATGGTCAGTCTTAAGATCAATGGATCAACATCAGATTTGTCACAAAAGCTACTTTTCATTTTAGAACACATGTAAGATATATTAATCAACCTGATTATAATGTGAGATGCTTAAGAGCTCATGAACATTTTGGTTACCTGTGAGCCGGAAACTTCAGCACTCCCGTCAATAAAAGAAACAGCGTCTTTGCGAAACGGGTACTCAGTAGACAACAGTCTTGTATTTCCAGGCCAATGCATCATATTCGGAAGTGCAAAGTCTTTCCTTTCAGTAGAGGAATCATTATTGATATGAAATACCTCATCCAAAACATCTGTTAAGGATGCATCTTGCTCAGCAGCACCATCCTGAAAATGTAGTCCATAATCAAAATTTCCAAAATCGCTAGAATACATCGAATCTATATGTGATGCAGCAAAGTCGATGCTCGAGTGCGATGGATAATATGTTCTGTCATTCATTTGAGTAAAACTGGATCCATAATGAGTTAAATTTTCCCTTGCAGGTGGATTTTCCTATATCACAGTAAAACACAAGCTGGTTAATGAGACCTGATGAACACATGATGCTACCCTTAGTTGTAGTAACAGAAAACTCTGTATTACCTCTACTACGGTTTTCCCCAAAACACGGTCTTTCGCGCGAGATGATTCAGCATGATTGATAGAAGTATTATTGTTAATCACTGAAACATCAGGTTTCACATCATTACTCTTGTCGCTTAAACACCTCTCAGCATCATCAGATCTATTTAAAGCATGTACACGAGACGTAGCTGTTTCTTGAACCATTTCAGAAGATGTATCATCAGGAGAGCATCTAGTGGTGGTTGGTGTTGTATTGACATTCTCTATTTCATCACAGTTTGCAGTATCACAGCTATCACTAGGCTTGTGGAACAAGCGACACAAAACATACGGATTCTGTTCCAAACACACACCAAAACAGAACATATAAGGAAACAAAAACAGAACATAACAAAAAACCAAAATGGTCACCATCAAAGACAAAACACAGACCTGTCCAGCTCCAGTGCCATCTAGTTCCTTATCAGTAGCACGATACTCATGCATAATCCAATTAGTACGCTCTCCTCTAGGAGCTCGACCACGATAAAAGACAAGAGTCTTCTTCATACCAATAATTACCTTCTTAGACTTAATGGTTCTGTCTTTCCCAGTAGCTTTCCAGTAACCAATGTCAGTAGCTCTATTAGAACGATGACCACTCGGATACTTGCGATCACGAGGACAAAAAAAGAACCATTCTTGATCATCCGTCTTTATCACCGAAAGCCCTAAAAACAAAAAATCAAACAAACCCTTATCACCGTCACTCTACAAAATTCACAAAAAGCTTCAACCTTTTTCAATTCTAAAACCTCTGTAACTCTGTTCTTGTGTTTTATAAAGAAGATGAAACCATGAAGAAGAAGAGAGAGAGAACTAACCAGGTAAGTCCCATGGCTCCCACTTGCAAACATCGATCTCAGGGATGACTCTAACCTCTGAATCACGGCCGTTGATTTTTAACCTTAAGTAATGATTGATGAGTTCTTCATCCGTTGGTCTAAATCTGAAACCTAAAGGTAAAGCTTCCATAGACAACAAAGCTTGCTCCGTCGTCATCTCCGGTAAAGTTTTTGTTTTTTTCCTCTTTTGGTATATCATTAAAATAAATAAAAAGAAAACTGAAGAGAGCTTTGAGCTGAGCTTGAACTAGAGCTCGACCTGTAGTACCACTTGGTTGCTGCTGACTGCTGTGCTGTGGTGTGCCAATTGTGCCATGTTCCGACTCGCACGTGTGACGTCAGTGTCTTTTAACTTACCTATTTTACCCTCGGTTTAGTCAATAATTACGGAAGTTGCCATGGCTCAACCCTTTTCTTTAGTTTAGAGGCGCCGTTTGCAATCTTTTTCGACTCAGTTAGTCCCGTAAGGCTACGTGCCGTCAAGGTCCACTCATTAGATTCCTTCACGTGGTCCTATAAAGTTTAACAAAAGAAACTAAAGGTTGCTCAATATAGATGATTTATGTATTTTAACTTTTCCCATTTCTGGCATAAATATAGTAACATCGTGAATGCATATGATCAACCTCAGGCAAAGATTATTACATTGGTTATGTTTTGTCGTAATCAATGAATACACTTTAGACATACTCATCTGTTTACGGCTTTGGAACAATATTTTGTTTGTTTTCTTGTTTGAGATGATTCATTCATTCAACAACCAACTAGATTCTAACTTTGGTACGTATAGTAGTTTGGGGTTATTATTTGGAAGATTTGATATTAAGAGCTGTGTAAAATACTAATTTACTAATAGGGAACAACAATTCTTTAGACATTGTTGCAAAAAGGAAAAAAAAAAGTTAAAGTTGTTATAAAGTAGAAAAAAGTCTTCCTTGCTCTGTAAAAAGTTACGTGTCCGTAACTCCCTCCCATCTCTCCAATTATTTGCTCCTTTTCTAATGGGCTTTAATCTGCTATTTCGGCCCATTAATGTTTTTGGTCTATCATAAGTTTTAGAATGGGCCTAAAACTTGTGATGTTCAAAAACTAGTCACGTCTTTGTTTAGTTTTTTTTGGTATGCGATGCATGAAAAAGTATTTAACCAATTTGGCAAAGAATCTTAAAAAAGGTGTATATGGCTATATGCTGCTTGCTTTTTCATTTCCTTCGTTAATAAACAAAACAACCCACCAAACAAAAGTCTCTCCTCTCTTCTCTTTACTCTCTCCCTCGCTTCTCCGATCTCTCTCTCTTTACTCTCTCATTAGCCATGGAAAGAGGAGGAGGAGTGACGGAGACACTACTGAAAAAGTCCACAGAGAAAGGTGGAGAAGATGAGGATGAGTTGGGGATGATAGAGAAGGTTTGGAAGGAATCTAAGAAGCTATGGGTTGTGGCTGGACCAGCGATCTTCACGAGATTCTCTACGTCTGGACTATCTTTGATAAGTCAAGCTTTCATTGGCCACCTTGGCTCAACCGAGTTGGCTGCTTACTCCATCACCCTCACCGTTCTCCTCCGTTTCAGTAATGGTATCTTGGTAAGTTTCCTATATACGCATTAAGTAATAACGAGAATATTACAATTATTATATCACTATATTCTTCCTTCCACTAACACTTCACTGCGAACATATATTAGAATATCTATGTAACTTAGGATGTCTAAATTAGTTTGAATGATACAATATATAAATGGTTATGTGAATGCGTAGATAGACTTCTTGTCGGAGATTGTTTTGGTCTTATGAAATTTCACAATCAGACAACTATTTGCCCTTACGAAATTAAAATATGCCATATCTTTATTTTATCGATTGTATATTGACGGTTTTGGAAGACATTGTATTGGTCGTACTCGTCGTTAAGTGATTCGTTTATTGCTTTATTGTTGATGTCGTTACCTTTTTTGTTTCGCACATAAACAAAGTCTCAACGTATTTGAACTCCATTAGTTTTGATTGTTACATGAACTGTTTTTATTGACAAAATGCAGCAAAAACACTTCATTGTAACTAGATTTTAGTAGGGTGGATAATTTTCTTAAAGAATAGTTGGCGAATACAAAGAATCCCCTTTAAACAAAAAAAGTTGGAAAATATTTTGATTCTGAAAAATGTTCGGACAAAAACAAATGTTAAGAAATGACGCAAAAATAATTTATTGACGAAGTATTCCCTTTTAAAAATATGTGCTCTGTAGTGTAACAAAGACAACATTTACAAGAAGTATTGTGACAAGATTCATTGGCCACTAATGTCCAATGGTTACCTGCCAATGTTTTCGTTTTTATTTTTGGTGTGCAGCATATCCTGCGTAAGATTCCTAATTCATTATATAAAAAATTGCTTATGATATTATCAGATGACTTTAGAGGTAGTTGTTATGCTTCCTACTTTTCTAAAATGCAACAATTTTTTTTTTACTACTAATTAGAGTTTATAGTTCAATATAATCTTTATTGTCACAAATCACCAACATGCAATATCCGAGCTTAAAATTTACATCTTGTATTTGCATAATATATGGTAAAACCTTTATACTTCGAGACTATTTAATTTTATTAATTTTTTGATATAAAAAGTGAACCAAAAAAATTAATTTGAGAATGAAAAATATATTAATTTATCGATTATTAATTTACTTATATTATATATGTTATATTGTGTATATATATGTATATATATATTATTAAACCTACTTTTTATTTTATTATATCCACCAACTATTTTTTAAGAAAATTAATAGTTGTCACATTATTAATAGTTTAAACATGCAGTTAGGAATGGCTAGTGCACTAGAAACACTATGTGGTCAAGCCTACGGAGCAAAACAATATCACATGCTTGGGATTTACCTCCAAAGATCATGGATCGTCCTCATAGGCTGTACCATTTGCCTCATGCCCATCTACATCTTTTCTGGTCCTATCCTCTTGGCCTTAGGTCAAGAGGAAAGCCTTGTTCGTGTGGCTCGGATCATAGCTCTATGGGTCATAGGCATCAACATCTCCTTCGTGCCATCCTTCACTTGCCAAATGTTCCTACAAGCTCAGAGCAAGAACAAGATTATAGCCTACGTGGCTGCTGTCTCACTAGGGGTCCATGTCTTCTTGTCGTGGCTCCTAGTGGTTCATTTTGATTTTGGGATCTCTGGTGCCATGACCTCGTCTCTCGTAGCTCATTGGTTGCCTAACATTGCACAACTCTTGTTTGTCACGTGCGGTGGGTGCAAGGACACGTGGAGAGGATTCTCTTGGTTGGCTTTCAAGGATCTTTGGCCCGTTTTCAAACTATCTGTGTCTTCCGGTGGAATGATTTGGTATGAATCTCTAGTCTTCTCAAGTTTTATTGTATCAATTCCTATAAGTATCAACATTTATTTCCTTAAACCAGCTTCTCGTACAAATACAAATACGTTCATAATCTAAGATTGTCAAAAAGTAGTACCTACATATCCATTCACCCTGTCAAAGATTATACGTTATAGAGAACGTTTTATTGGTTATGCATATTTGTACCATGATACTATATTGTTATGGTAATACATAATCGCAAACCCTTCGTGATATTAATTTTGGGCAGCTTGGAGCTATGGTATAACTCGATCTTGATATTGCTCACTGGAAACTTGAGAAATGCTGAGGTTGCTCTTAACGCACTTGCAATCTGGTAAACTATATTTATCATTTATGACTCTTCTCTTTGAAGTTATATTCATACGAGTTTACATTTATCTTTAGTTTATTATTACATTTTGAAACAGTTAAATTTGACTTTTTGTAGATAATTAATGTATTTTTATACGCCATATCATCAAGTTTACTTGCGTTTGGCGAGGATCAAATCAAATGAGGTTCAATGTTATATGTTTGTCAATTTTTGCAGCATCAATATAAATGCACTAGAGATGATGGTAGCCTTCGGCTTCATGGCAGCAGCAAGGTTATTATATATACTTAATACTAGATACAATTCAATACTAGGGGACAATTTAAAATTATTGTAGCGTGATTTATTTGATTATATTCTTCTTATTTTGAAATCATCCTAGATATTTGATTAATTCATATATCATTTACACATCTTGTTTTCTTCTTCTTACTTTTGTAAAAGTGTAAGAGTGTCAAATGAGATCGGGAGTGGAAACTCTAAAGGGGCCAAATTTGCGACAATTGTAGTGGTTTTGACATCAGTTTCAATAGGAATCATCTTCTTCTTTGTCTTCTTGTTCTTAAGAGGAAAGGTCTCATACATTTTTACAACAAGTGAAGCTGTTGCCACACAAGTAGCCGATCTTTCTCCACTCTTGGCCTTCTCAATTCTCTTGAACAGTGTTCAACCTGTTCTCTCTGGTAATGTATCTTCCCTTTTGATCTACCATGAGACATTAAATCTTCATTGAGCACTAACTCATGCATATGAAACTTGTAACTATCATATTGTTATATTTGTTCCTAACCCTTTATTACATGTTGAAGTACTGATTATAACTGGATATATATAGGAGTTGCTGTTGGAGCAGGATGGCAAAAATATGTCACGTACGTTAACCTTGCTTGCTATTACTTTGTTGGAATCCCTTCTGGTGTTATTCTTGGCTATGTTTTTGGTTTGCAAGTTAAAGTAAGTTATATTATCAGTCTCTAGCTAATTTTAGTCTTTTTAGATTCACAGTAAATTAATATACTTAATTGATAATATGGAAGGTAATTTATAGATATAGTGATTGTTTTCTAAAATTGTAGGGTGTTTGGTTAGGCATGATATTTGGAATCTTCGTTCAAACTTGTGTGCTTACCATAATGACTATGAGAACAAACTGGGATCAACAGGTACATATATATATATATATACATTGAATATTATTTTTATTTGACATAAAAGGATCCTAAATTTTTTTGTTATAACAAACTATGTCTTTTATGTTTTATATTTTGCTTATTGTTAAAAACATTGCATGCAGGTGGCTTCATCATTGAAACGTTTGAGCCGTTGGGTTGAACCAGAACGCAGAAGTCAAAACCAAACTTTACAAAATGAATAACTGTGAAGAATGAAGTTAAACAAACTTGACTTTGTTTGTAATGGAATTTTGTTAATATACATTATCTCTATTTCACTCACTTCTGTATACAAACTTATAAAGTGTAAATGTGAGACACGTTAACGAATTTTGACCACCAGAGTAGCGATCTTTGAAATCAGTGTTAAATATATAGTAATTTGAATAAGATTTCCTTAAGAACTATATGTATATATGTTTGTTAGAGGGTAAACAAATTTTGCAACATATTATATATTTACATTCCGTTAACGTTAAGGATGTTCTAAATATGAATCTTATATTATACTCTGTTTCCAATATATATCAGTGTTAAATTTTAATAACCTTTAGCACGGGTTGCCTCATTAGAAATATTCTTTTCTCTTTAGATCATTTTTAATGGTAACATCTTAAAAAGTATTTTACCCTAAAATACTCTTTGAAATGTTACTTTTAAGAATGCCCTTACATATCGCATTTTGTTTCTCTGTCGATAATATGGTGAACCGAATGAAAAGTAAGGACTATTTATTCTTTTGGTTTGTGTATTCTTTTTCAACGTTTACTCTTATTTGACTAATACATTTTTTTGGTAGCTAAATCAGTCCGAACTTATCGGTTATGATTCAATCATTTATGCATAGTCTTGAATTATGTCCTCATCTCTATGGCTTTTCAAACTTCAGTTTAGTATTTACGGAGAGAGCAAAATGGACGAGACCACCATCAATGTCTTTGTCCACCAAACTTCAATGGTAGCTATATTATTGATATATTTTAGATTATACAGTTTTAAGTAAAAATAAGTGATACCGGTGTCATATTTAACATATATGATATGATATATATATATATATATATATATATATATTTATGTAATTATGAAATTACGATATTATTAGAACTATGTTTACATACTAATTTTTGAAAAGATTATATATCACTACATAATATTAATTATATGTAAATAAAATTTAATAATTATTTTTTATGTATTATTGAGACTATATATTTACAGAAACGTTTTTTAAAATAATAGTTTATAATGATTTCAGTTTTTAAATATTTTAAATACCTCAATTCGGAGTCAATAAAAATTTATAATTTATAATTTTATCTTGTTATTAATTTATTGAAATATTAATTTTTTGGTTGTGTCATTATTCATTAATAGTTCAAAATAATTATATATATACTTCGATTTACATATCATGGTAATTATCTTTTATCTCTTTTTATACTCTCCTGAATTTGTTTTTTTATTATGAACGCATTAGAGCTTGATTGGTTCTCCCGCTCTCAGCCGCCTAGCGGTTGCTAGCGGGCGGTTGCGGTTGTGAGCGGTTGATACCAATCATAGAAAACGCTTCACACCGCTTCAAATCGCTCGAAATCGCTGAATTTCAAAAGCTCCCTCCAGCAAGCGTTTGCGGTTGCGGGCGATTGCGATTAGTTTAAAAAAGGAAAGAATCTAAAAAAGGAAAATCTGTAAATTATATTTTATCAAATTATAATTATTAAGCATGTTTAAGAAAATTATAATTTTTCTTAAATATATTTAACTGAAAATATGTTTTTTAAAAAATAATTATTTAGTTATTCATTTATGGTTTTTAGTTATTAATCATTTTCTTTTTTTCAATATATTATTATTTAATCATAATAATATAGTTTTTGGAGCATTTATATGTTTTTATAATTATATTTACATTTATTTTTGCAATTTTTTATTTAACCGCTGTTGCACCCGCTAATCAACCAGTCATAAAACTCCCGCAAACGCAGCCATTTTCAAACGCAAAACCAGTCGTTCAAACCGCTTAATAACGCTTGAAACCGCAACCGCCCGCTTCCACAAACTCCCGCAACCGCAACCGCAACAGCTGCGTTTAAACCAGTCAGGCCCTTAATTTCATTGTAAAATAGCTTTAGATCTCACCTCTTCATTGTACACTATACACTAATTATCCAAAAATTTACTTTATTTGAACAGATTTGAAAGTGAAGTTCACATAAGAGGATTTAAGGAAATATCAAATATACATTCATAATAAAATTCAGTAAATAAATTCTGTTAAATATGTAGACATCATCAATATATTCCATAAATACGATTATCAAAGTAATTTAAACTCGATGACAAAACAATAATAATGTAACTTTAACTCGACCGACGAGTATCAACAACCCCATTAAAGTGCCTCTGCCTCTCAACTCATCTTGTGTGTATAAACGTTTGCACAGCATACTTTGATATATCTAACATCAACATTGTTGATTATTACTTCCAAATGTTAAAACAATTGTGTAAGAATATTTTATCCATTACCAGTACGTTGTATACCAATTTCAGCTGGTTTCGATACAAATCAAAAACTATTTAGGAATCATTTATATATTATATACACATAGGGATAAGACTAAAGTTTAAAGAATATACATATATAGGATATCATATTATTTGGTAGATTCCATTAGTAGAATACTTAAGAATCTGCTAAAACTATATGAATGTAGCTTGGTACATTTCTATTATTGTGTTTCATAATGATACAATTATTATTATACATGTAGCTATCTATCATTTATGAAGTTCAATAACATTTTAAACGTGTAACTAAACAAGCATTTATGTTAAAGTTGTTATAACATAAATTACTGGTGGAAGAAGAATGTGGTTGGAATAGGAATTGGTGTTGTTTATGCTAAACCTTAGCTTGTGATCAGTAGGTCATTACATGCATAATTTTATGAACGCATTAGAGCTTGATTGGTTCTCCCGCTCTCAGCCGCCTAGCGGTTGCTAGCGGGCGGTTGCGGTTGTGAGCGGTTGATACCAATCATAGAAAACGCTTCACACCGCTTCAAACCGCTCGAAATCGCTGAATTTCAAAAGCTCCCTCCAGCAAACGTTTGCGGTTGCGGGCGATTGCGATTAGTTTAAAAAAGGAAAGAATCTAAAAAAGGAAAATCTGTAAATTATATTTTATCAAATTATAATTATTAGGCATGTTTAAGAAAATTATAACTTTTCTTAAATATATTTAACTGAAAATATGTTTTTTTTTTAAAATAATTATTTAGTTATTCATTTATGGTTTTTAGTTATTAATCATTTTTTCAATATATTATTATTTAATCATAATAATATAGTTTTTGGAGCATTTATATGTTTTTATAATTATATTTATATTTATTTTTGCAATTTTTTATTTAACCGCTGTTGCACCCGCTAATCAACCAGTCATAAAACTCCCGCAAACGCAACCATTTTCAAACGCAAAACCAGTCGTTCAAACCGCTTAATAACGCTTGAAACCGCAACCGACCGCTTCCACAAACTCTCGTAACCGCAACCGCAACAGCTGCGTTTAAACCAGTCAGGTCCTTAATTTGATTGTAAAATAGCTTTAGATCTCACCTCTTCATTGTACACTATACACTAATTATCCAAAAATTTACTTTATTTGAACAGATTTGAAAGTGAAGTTCACATAAGAGGATTTAAGGAAATATCAAATATACATTCATAATAAAATTCAGTAAATAAATTCTGTTAAATATGTAGACATCATCAATATATTCCATAAATACGATTATCAAAGTAATTTAAACTCGATGACAAAACAATAATAATGTAACTTTAACTCGACCGACGAGTATCAACAACCCCATTAAAGTGCCTCTGCCTCTCAACTCATCTTGTGTGTATAAACGTTTGCACAGCATACTTTGATATATCTAACATCAACATTGTTGATTATTACTTCCAAATGTTAAAACAATTGTGTAAGAATATTTTATCCATTACCAGTACGTTGTATACCAATTTCAGCTGGTTTCGATACAAATCAAAAACTATTTAGGAATCATTTATATATTATATACACATAGGGATAAGACTAAAGTTTAAAGAATATACATATATAGGATATCATATTATTTGGTAGATTCCATTAGTAGAATACTTAAGAATCTGCTAAAACTATATGAATGTAGCTTGGTACATTTCTATTATTGTGTTTCATAATGATACAATTATTATTATACATGTAGCTATCTATCATTTATGAAGTTCAATAACATTTTAAACGTGTAACTAAACAAGCATTTATGTTAAAGTTGTTATAACATAAATTACTGGTGGAAGAAGAATGTGGTTGGAATAGGAATTGGTGTTGTTTATGCTAAACCTTAGCTTGTGATCAGTAGGTCATTACATGCATAATTTTATGAACGCATTAGAGCTTGATTGGTTCTCCCGCTCTCAGCCGCCTAGCGGTTGCTAGCGGGCGGTTGCGGTTGTGAGCGGTTGATACCAATCATAGAAAACGCTTCACACCGCTTCAAACCGCTCGAAATCGCTGAATTTCAAAAGCTCCCTCCAGCAAACGTTTGCGGTTGCGGGCGATTGCGATTAGTTTAAAAAAGGAAAGAATCTAAAAAAGGAAAATCTGTAAATTATATTTTATCAAATTATAATTATTAGGCATGTTTAAGAAAATTATAACTTTTCTTAAATATATTTAACTGAAAATATGTTTTTTTTTTAAAATAATTATTTAGTTATTCATTTATGGTTTTTAGTTATTAATCATTTTTTCAATATATTATTATTTAATCATAATAATATAGTTTTTGGAGCATTTATATGTTTTTATAATTATATTTATATTTATTTTTGCAATTTTTTATTTAACCGCTGTTGCACCCGCTAATCAACCAGTCATAAAACTCCCGCAAACGCAACCATTTTCAAACGCAAAACCAGTCGTTCAAACCGCTTAATAACGCTTGAAACCGCAACCGACCGCTTCCACAAACTCTCGTAACCGCAACCGCAACAGCTGCGTTTAAACCAGTCAGGTCCTTAATTTGATTGTAAAATAGCTTTAGATCTCACCTCTTCATTGTACACTATACACTAATTATCCAAAAATTTACTTTATTTGAACAGATTTGAAAGTGAAGTTCACATAAGAGGATTTAAGGAAATATCAAATATACATTCATAATAAAATTCAGTAAATAAATTCTGTTAAATATGTAGACATCATCAATATATTCCATAAATACGATTATCAAAGTAATTTAAACTCGATGACAAAACAATAATAATGTAACTTTAACTCGACCGACGAGTATCAACAACCCCATTAAAGTGCCTCTGCCTCTCAACTCATCTTGTGTGTATAAACGTTTGCACAGCATACTTTGATATATCTAACATCAACATTGTTGATTATTACTTCCAAATGTTAAAACAATTGTGTAAGAATATTTTATCCATTACCAGTACGTTGTATACCAATTTCAGCTGGTTTCGATACAAATCAAAAACTATTTAGGAATCATTTATATATTATATACACATAGGGATAAGACTAAAGTTTAAAGAATATACATATATAGGATATCATATTATTTGGTAGATTCCATTAGTAGAATACTTAAGAATCTGCTAAAACTATATGAATGTAGCTTGGTACATTTCTATTATTGTGTTTCATAATGATACAATTATTATTATACATGTAGCTATCTATCATTTATGAAGTTCAATAACATTTTAAACGTGTAACTAAACAAGCATTTATGTTAAAGTTGTTATAACATAAATTACTGGTGGAAGAAGAATGTGGTTGGAATAGGAATTGGTGTTGTTTATGCTAAACCTTAGCTTGTGATCAGTAGGTCATTACATGCATATTTTTTTCATCATTAAGAATTTTATAAATTTAATAGTAATTTTCCTCATTTCAACATTTCTTTTACATATTCTTTTATTCACTATAATTTATGATTTTTCTGGTAGAAAATAAAACATCTATATATTTTCCAATTTTCAAAATGACTAGTACTATTCGTTCATTATAACAAATTCACTTGTCTAATTTATATGTTGTTTATTGTTCAATGTTATTAGATATCTATGTGGCTGAAACGTTAGACTAAACCATAATCTAGATGTTTTAAATGAAAAAAAAAATAAAAAAAAATAAGAGAAACTCTTTTATGTGCTATCATTTTAGTTTTTCTTCCGAAAATACCACTATTTTTTAATTTCCAAAAATACCATAATCATAAAAGTTGATTTTAGAAAGTATATTTAAAAAGTAAATGTTTGGGTTGACTATTTATATTTAGGGTATAGTTTTTACTTTTTAGGGGTATTGTTTAGTGTTTATGATTTACAAATTAGTTTTGAATGTTAAAAATATTAGTTTTAGTTTTGTAATATTTTTGGAAAATTGTATTAGTGGTATTTTTGGAAAATAAAACTTATAATAGTATTTTTGCAAAAAAATACATATTTTCATGATATTTGAGAGAATTCTCCTACTAATAAAACATAAGTTTTTAAGAGTGAATATGTCTGACGATCTTAATCAACTAAAGAAAATAACATGATAATAACACTTTATTGTGATAATAACACTTAAGAGCATCATTAACAAGGGTATCTAAGATTTACATATACATGACGATATAAGATACTTTCCTATATAAATCTTAACTTTTAAGATATCCTTGTTACTAACTCGTGGTTGTGGTACTTGATTCTTGATGTTATCAACACGTCGTCAAGGCCTATGTGTCTTCAAATAATTGTCTCAAGCATTAATTAGACACAAACTCTTCCCTCCTCGCTCTCATTTTAATTATCAGCCATCTCTTTACTATATTCACTTCCACCTACTCACTTGTCATCCCCGGTAGAACAAAGAGACTCCACCATGGCCGAAAGAGGAAAAGAGATCACGGCCACTTTGTTGGAAAAGACAGCGGAGAAGAGGGGAAATGAGGATGAGTTGGGGATGAAGGAGAAGGTTTGGATCGAATCAAAGAAGCAATGGGTTGTGGCGGCGCCAGCGATCTTCACAAGGTTCTCTACGTTCGGAGTTTCAGTGATAAGTCAAGCTTTCATCGGCCATCTTGGCCCAACCGAGTTGGCCGCTTACTCCATCACCTTCACTATTCTCCAGCGTTTTAGTCTTGGTATCTTAGTGAGTACTTCCTAGTAGTACTTCACCTATTATTACTCTCACTTTTTGAATTAGTTGTTATGTTTAATTATTTAGTTGTAATGTTCGAATATGTTATTTTATTTTGGCAAACACTTTATTGTCCCAACTTTGGTTGATGCAACTCTTTATAATTGTTTGTGTAACAAAATGCAGCTAGGTATGGCTAGTGCACTAGAAACACTTGATACTAATTATATATCATCTTCTTTGTAACTTATCTAACTATATACAGTGTGCGAGTCTCCAACGAACTCGGTAGGGGAAACGCAAAAGCAGCCAAGTTTGCAACATTTGTAGCGGTTCTCACGTCACTATCTATAGGAACAGTTCTATTCTTCGTGTTCTTGTTTCTAAGAGGGAGAATTTCATACATTTTCACTACAAGTGAAGCTGTCGCCGCGGAAGTTGCCGATCTTTCTCCACTTTTAGCCATCTCCATACTCTTGAACAGTATTCAACCCGTTCTCTCTGGTATACACATAGTTTCTACTTTGATGCATGCATGATGGTTATTAATATCGAACCAATATATAAATCAGTAAGTGTTTATTTTGAACCGAACAGGAGTTGCGGTTGGAGCGGGATGGCAAGGATATGTTACTTACGTTAACCTTGCTTGCTATTACCTTGTCGGAATACCTTCTGGTGTAATCCTTGGTTATGTCTTTGGTTTGCAAGTCCGAGTAAGCTTTTCGTTTTAATTGGTTTAAGTTTAACTATATTTCTCTCCTACTTTATTAATGAATCTTGGAAACAAAAATGTCTAAAAGTAATGACATTCTTTAACAATTGAGAATATATCATAACTTTTTTCTATATTTTAGGGTGTATGGATAGGGATGCTCTTTGGAACATTTGCTCAGAGTTGTGTGCTTATCACCATGACTCTCAGAACAGATTGGGAGCAACAGGTTAGTTCCTAAGAAGAATAATTTGTATGTCCAAGCAAGCAATGTTCTTTGAACTTATACTTTTTTCTTTTCACTTTTTTTCTTAGGTATCTACGTCGTTGAGAAATCTAAACCGGTGGGTTGTACCAGAATCTAGAGATGCGAATCAAGTTTCATCAGAGGAAAATAATACTGTTTTACAATGATTTGGTCACCATTCTCCTTTAATTGTTTTAAGTAATGATACTATACTTGTTAAAGTATAGAAGATAGGGTAACACACAATTAAGATTTTGATTTGTAACGCGTCAGATTAATGTTTTTATATGTTTTTTTGGGATTTATAATCTTAAGACTTATCCACAATGATTCAACTGTTGTACCAATCAATATATATGAGAATAAGTAGATTGATTTCAATTGTACCTTGGTGACTCGCTTAGACGATTGGTGCATCATTATATACGACTCCTACTAGAAGAATAAAAGATGATCGGGAAACAAGTTCAGTCTATGGAGAATGAGCAAAGAGATAAATGAGGAACATCTTATTATTTCATATTATTCACACTTAAAGTGTGTACAAATTATAATTCTTGTACACATATAAAATATTTTTTGTTCAAAAAAAGAAAGAAAGTATACATATAAAATGTTTTAGTCCGTTGGTTAAGTAGCAATTGGTTTTTTCTTAGATGTGTGGGGTTTGATCCAGATTTTCTTTTGATTTTTTTTCTCCAATATTAAAACATTAAACAACGTGTGTTTAATTTATATTAATGTAACAAAATATTTTATACTATTACTTAATCCGATTATAATGATCTCCCTCCCAGTTGACTTAACAACGTGTTCTTGATTGTTTTTAGGTTTATGCCTTATGGTGCAACAAATTAGTCACGATTGAAATATTAAAATGGTTATTACATAATCAAATGGTTGACAAATGCACGTATCTTATATAATAAGACAAGGTTTCTTTCTAACTTTGCCTCACAATGCGACATGTGTCGCTCTATGCTTCTGACATGTGTCATTTTATTATTTTTTAATCTATATTTCAAAATTTTGTTTTTTTTTTTATGATATTGTGTTGTAAGTTATATGTTATATGTATAGTTTGCTTTTTAAAAAGTGTCATTGTTGCATAAATATGATTTTACTAATTTTAGTTTCTAATTAAATTAAATATCATATAAGCTAAACATAAAATGGAGTTGTTATAATTTTTTATTAAAAGAAAATTGCTATGAATTTTTTTTCTACTCCTTTAAAGATACCTTTTAAAAGTTATTAATATGGGTGATAAATTATTTATAGCATTATTTCTAATTTTAAAAAGTTAATTTATAAGAGAAGAATTAAAGAGATTTTTTTAGTATGGTCAAATCTATGATAAATACTGAAATTAGAGAAAGCTTGATTGTTTTTAAGTATAATAAATCAGTAGATCTTATATAAAATTTGGATAAAAATTATTTATAAGATAATTGTTTCTATGTAACTATTTAACCAACAAATTTTATTTAATTTTCTATTATCAAACAGTTGAGAAAATAATATAATGAATTTAAATCAAAGAATAACTATCATATTATTCACAAATCATATATATATAAGATTTTACCATCTTCTTATTGGTCCACTTGGCATGTAACTTTAAAAAATATTATATATTTGATTCACACTTTAATATAAAACTGAAAAAAAAACAAAGAAACCACAAAACACATTTAATCATATACATTAAACTCACACTTTAATATAAAAACTGAAATAACATAAATTTGCATTAACTATATTTTCCATTCAATTTTTTCAATACACAATCAATTATAATTGACTCCCATAATTGTTTTATGAAATTGTAACTCCCATCACTTCTCTTCCTATATATACTCATTTTCTCATTATATCATTCTCTCATTCTCTCATTATATCATTCTCTCATTCTCTTATTCTCTCATTCTCTTCTTTATGAAATTTGTTTGCTTTGTTTATTTTTGTTGTATGAGTTTTGAAAAAAAAAATATTATTATATAAAATTTCAACTGTAGAAACTTTTAGAGACTATATGATATATTGATATACATCTTACGTTATTATAATTTTTTTTTTTTGAAAATTCATCTCTATTTTCTATTTTTGATTATCAACATATAAGTACATTCACTCCCTCTCTTCCATTATATTCATGTATCTTTAATACGTTTTCCTATTTTTATGTTCTTATGTGACATAAAAATCAATGAAATGATATTTTAAGAATTTGATATAAATATCTTTAGAAAGTATGATACAAATCTAACATAGTATCTTATATTAGTTCCAATCATCGTACAACAAGAGAATTAAGTTATAAAGATCCATTTTTATATATGCATTTTCTTTTTTGATTATGAAATATCTAATTAAATATTTTATTGTAACACAATTTCCAAAATAATATATTATTACCTCTTTCTTATTCAAATAATTCTTAACTCACACTTTAATATAAAAACTGAAATAATATAAATTTGCATTAACTATATTTTTTCTACTCAATTTTATTCAACACACAATAAATTAGAATTAGCTTGCACAATTTATTTCTTCTAATTGTAACTCCTATCACTTCTTATCTTATAAATACTAATTTTCTCATCCTCTTCCACTTTATCTTAAATCTTATATATTTTTGTTTGTTTGGTTTTGTGTTTTTTTTTCTTTGTTGTTTCTTATTTTTTGTATGAGTTAATATATATATATATTTAATAACATTGTAAAAGTTTAATAAAAATTTTTTTTTTACACTATATGAATATATGAAATGTCTCTTAATTTTTCATTCTTAAAGATTCATCTCTATTGTTTGTTTTACATTATCATCTTATAAGTAATGCTTCTCTCATTCTCCGCCACTATATTCATGTATCTTAAATAGTTTACTACTTTTATGTTGTTATATTGATTGAGAATCAATGAAAATATCAATTTAAGAATTTGATCTAAATTTATTTTAGAAAGTATAGTATATATCTTATAAAGCTTCAATATTTTTTTTCTAACGCCTTATTATATTTATATTTTCATACTTATGAATCAAGAAAATTTGATATAACACATATGTAATATAACAGTTTTGATTGCTATATAAATAAAAATTTCGATTTAAAACATTTATCAAATAATGTTTTCTTATTTTTTTAATCTCAAATATTTTTTGTAATTCATTTTAATATATCTGTCATTATATTTAGTTTTTGTGATCAAATAGACTATTATATAAAGAAAATTATAATATTTAGTTTATTTAAAATTTGCAGTCAAAGTGTTAAAAATATATATATACTTGCTTACAAAAAAATTGGTCCTTAATTTAATTATATTTAAATTGGTCCTTAATTTAAATATCAATATATACTTGAAAGTTATATTTAATTTAATTCATTAATTAAATTATGATAATTAATAACATATTAATTATGATAATTAATAACGTATTAATTACACAATAATATCATACCCCACTCTACACTCTTAGTAACTTAACCTCATTTGCTAAAATAAATAATAATTTTTATATTCATAATAATACAAATACCTACCCAAGTTATTTTTCCTAGAGAGACCGAACATAAAATCGATTTGTCATAAGTAGTTAGTATTGTTGTCGTGTACATATAATAGATAGATATCGTCGTTCATCTTCTTTGTTAATATTCACCACTAAAATCCTATTAAATTATGATAAATAATGTATGAGTTACACAAGAATATCATACCCTACTCTACACTCTTAGTAACTTAATCTCATTTGTTATAAATAAATAATAACTTGTCTTTTCATAACAATACAAATACCTACCCTAAGTTATTATTTCCTAGAGAGACCAAACATACAATCGATTTCTTATAAGTAGTTCAGAATTGTTGTCATGTATATATAATAGATAGATGTCGTTGTTCATCTTCTTTGTTAATTTTGATGTAAACATGTTATGCTATTTTAGTTTGGATTCATTTATTTAGCTTTTATAGTAATGTAAATTTTCATAGTAATTTTAAAACTAAACTAATGCTACATTAAAAAGTCCATATATATATATTTATATATATATAGAGAATTTTTTAGAAATACCCCTTTTGGTGTACTCCTTTTTAAAAATACCCTCTTTATCTATCCATTTTCAAAGATACCCCTTTTTAAATATAAAAAATTATAAAGTTTTATATAGTTTATAAGGTACTTCTATATAATAACTACTACTGCGAGATTCGATACAAATATTTTAAAATGTTTTAAATAGTTTTAAATCGTTTTTATAAGTTTTATAAGGTTTTTAAAAGGGTTTATATAAGGTTTTTATAATTTATTTTTACGCTATTTATGAAAGGTGTATAAAGTTTTAGACACATATAAAGGTAATTTGTGTATATATTTATAAGCTTACACACATATTTCGATAAATTTCAACATTTTTAATGGGTTTTTTGATAAAGTTTGAAAATGGGGTATTTTTAAAAAGAGGTATATGAAAAGGGGTATTTTTGAAATTTCCCATATATATATATATATATATATTCTCATCTACCTCCTATATGTCAGCTTCCTTTACAATCAAATAGAATAAAAAATATCAAAGTTCTTCTTCTCATGTAATCTTCTTCTGTTTATTTGGCTTATGATCTCTCTTTTTAGTTTTTACATAACTATAGTTTAAATGCTTTTATAATCTAAATTGAAAAATCTTTTCTAAATAAAGTTTAAAACAATATATCATATGTTTCAAATGAAATCTTTTAATTTGATATTTTGAAAAGTTTAACTTGATCATTTTCAATATTTAAGTTACTTTTAGGTTATGATAAAATATAAGGTGAGTAACAAATGCTCATAATTTTGTATGTGCTAATTTTGTATATTGTGTATGTGCTAATTTTGTATTACTTTGTTTAGATCTCATTCAGTTTTATATTTTCCAAATATACTTTTCGTTTATTTTTAATGTTTACAATGTACACAAAATATGTTTTATACTAATTTTGCGATCGCGTTCAATTTTGTTTGTGCGTTAATTATTTTGTTTTAAACATAAAAATTAATATTATTTTGTAATACACATAATGAATATAAACATATTATTTTGTTTTAAAATTATTTTCAAAACATATATTAACACTTATACACATATATAACTTAATATAATTTTTAATTAATATTTCATGTATAACCCACGCATCGCGTGGGCAACTTTCTAGTTTAAAATACATATACGTTCCTAGTTGCTGCAAAAGGCGTAGACGGCTTCTATATTGTTACTTAGGAATATGATTATGATATAAGACATTAACATTTTCAAGAAATATGATTATAATGATGATTTTTAATTCTTTTATTAGTAAAAAATTTAAACAATTGGGATAACGTTAGAATTTTTACCAAATATCTATTTTGAAAATCTAAAACGACAACTATTATTAAAAAAATCTAAAACGACAACTATTCAATTAATTGAATTATACGTAGGTTGAATAGAATTTGAAAATCAATAATATAGTACAAAAATTTAAAATGCATAAAAAGAAATATCAAATTAATATTTTCTACAAAAGTTTAACATATATGTGATATTAAAAATACGTAAATTATTAGTTAAACAAATTCGGAAGACTGTGTAGTAATAAAAATTAGACGACATTAGCTAAACAAGTCGTTAAAAGGGTTTATTGGCTACTGCAGTATATAAATTTGTAGGTCGACAAGTTTCATTGGCATTCCATTTCGGAAGCCTAACCCATACTCTCTACCCTGAAAATGATGTTGTTTCGTATTTTACTTATGCTTTCATTTTTCATTAGACAAATCCAAAAATTCCTATCATATCAAGTTTTTGTCTAACCTTTTTCAGCCATAAAGAGCCAATAGCATTAGCAGAATCTAAGTATTGAACTCTCCAACAAAAAAGAAAGTATTATTGATGGAAATTTGGAATTGTTCTCGCAAAATTTCAAATGTTCCATGGCCTAAGTGCCTAACCATTCCCCTTTGTTTGTTTAAGTAATGTAAATTATGAAATGGTACTTACTAGTAAAAGTATGGATTAATACTTAATAGTCTTTCATAAAAGAAAATTAATTATTCGATAGCACACAAAAAAATTTTGATTTGTAAGTCATAAAAAGTCTTTTCTTAACAAAAGTGTTGAAAAGAGACCACAAACCACACATATCTCTGATCTATTGGAACCCAAACACTACTTAACCACTTGAGCTAAAGTATGTATCAATGTTATGAACAAACACATATAGTACTAAAGAAAATTCTCAAACTGTCATTTATCATTCTCCTTTTGCTACGTGCAAAACAAATTCCCAAGTCAACGAAACATAGAAAATTCTCAATTCTTAGATATCTAGATACTAATTATATATTTAGCTATTGAAATTACTTTAGAAAGACTAATTGTAATATATATGAAAATACTTAAGAGAGATTTAAAAGGAAACAAAAATATAATTTTGTTATAACAAATCCTTTCTGAAATTTTGTTCAAGCATGTGGACTTACAATGTTCTAAATATGAAATACTTTTTATCGTTTATTAAAAACAAAAGTACTTACTTGTTTAAGATATACTTTTAATCGTTTATCTGGTAATTAAATGTTTCAAATTTTCTATTAAATTTTCCATTAAATTCTTGTTAAATAATGTTGCTATAAAAAATTACATAACATTAATTAAATAATACTTGAATTTCATAGTTTAAAAAAAAAAATTAACAACACTGGAATTCAAACTATTTTAAACGAATAATTAAAATACTTCATCCAATTACATTTGATCGAGTTTAAAAGAATCTATAAAATGTTTAGTGAATAACACTAAAATTCAACTTTCTCTATATATATATATTTGTTCATATTCTTTTGTCCAGTACTCACTCCTTTCAAAAAGAGAATTTGGTCAAAAATGTCAATTTGGAAACTCATTATTGTTTTAGAAATGCCATTTTTGAAACTTTTCACTTTTCAGATATCTTGTAGTTGGATTAAAGAAAAGTTTTAGTCAAAAGCTTTTTTTTGTCCGTCAAATACTTTTTTGCTCAAAAGCAAAAATCAAATATTGGTCTTGAGAAATATACAAATAAGAAAAACATATTAACTGTTTTAGTGCCTAAGATTAAAAATCTCTCAATTATTAAAAGTAAAATAAACATATTGTTCGGAGAACTCTTCATTATCATAATCTTAAAACAGTAAAAAAAATAGTTGACTTATAAGTTATAACAACGTGTGTTACAAATATAGCACAAGAATGTGTCAAAAATATTATGATATGCTCCTAACTCGTAAAACATTTCTTAACTTAAATTTTTTTTTTTAAAATAATTTCTTAACATTTTTTATCTTTAATTTTTGTTAAGAGTTTATCATTAATGATGGTCTAAACATTTGATGTTGTGACTTGTTAAAGATTTTATGTCGTGACTTGTTTTTTTTTCTTTGGTTCACGGTGCAACAACAAATAGTCTCACGACGGAGTCACGAGTCTTTGAACGTAAAATATTAAAATGGTTACTAGTCAAATGGTAAATAAATGCAACGAATTTAATATTCATCCTCTAATGAGTGTTTGCTACTTGCTGCAAGATGCGTAGACGGCTTTTCGTTTCCCAATAAAAAGTGACTAAATAAGTAATATACCAAAAAATAAAAAAGAACGTTAAAATATGAAGACAAAACAAGAAACAAGTTCACTAAACCAATTCATACACAAACTCTCTCCTCTCTCGATCTCTATCTCTATCTCTATCTCTTTCTCTGCCTTCCCCTCTTCTATTTATTCCCTCCTATACCCATCTCTGGTCCATCAAGATACTCCAAGATGGCCGGAGAAGGAGAGCTCAAGGCTTCTTTGTTGAAAAAGACAGTGGAGAACGGCAGAGATGAGGAGGAGGATGAGTTGGGGATGAAGGAGAAGGTTTGGATTGAATCAAAGAAGCTATGGGTTGTGGCGGCTCCGGCGATCTTCACGAGGTTCTCTACGTTCGGTGTTTCAATGATAAGTCAAGCTTTCATCGGACATCTTGGCCCGACCGAGTTGGCCGCTTACTCCATCACCTTCACTGTTCTCCTCCGTTTTAGTAATGGTATCTTGGTTAGTACTTCAATCATTGATTACTTCTTCACTTTTTTAAAAACTAATTTGTTAGGTTAAAGAAATAACTTAAATAAATTATATACAACTTCATCTAAAAAAATCACATCTAGTTTGGTTTGACATAACATTCATTAGTTTATTCCACCTAAAAATCACATATAGTGTATACTATTTCTGACTATATTACATAAATGAAATATAGTTTGGTTTGTCATAATTGAATTGAAATCACTTTCATTAATTTATTCCACCTAATTATCTCTGACGAATGCGTAGCTATTCAATAAAGTCAGGTACCGTACTTTACTTAAAAGATGAAAGTGAAAATAGAAAAATATAAAGACCATATAGAAAAATGATTCTGATAAGTCTTTTGTGGTAATGAAATTTCCTCTTTTTCTTACAAATGAGAAAACTATCAAACTCTTCCAAAACGCTATACTAGTTGTAGCCACAGCAAAATATGTTTTTGATTCGTGAGAATGATAACAAGAAAAGACTACTGATATAAATATATGACAGAGATAACGTAAATCATGTGAATGCTGACAGTGTTGACACTGCTTGTCGTAACATGTGGTGGTTTCTTGCCAACCACAAAAATATGTTTTTACATAAACATGACAAACCTACATACCAAATTCGTAGTATCTTCTCTTATAACGATTCCTTTTTTTTTTTTAACTTCTAAATTTATCGAATTATAATTAGGTTGAATAGAACTTTAAGTTCAATAATATTGTAGAAATTTGAAAAATACAAAAAAAGAATCAAGTATTCTCTAGAAAAGTTTAACATACATGTAACGTAAATAGTTTCTAGTAATAATAATGTAAAATTGGCTAAAGATGGTAATAAAACAAGCTAGACGAAATTGGCTTAAACAAATTACTATAAATTTGTGGGTCGACACGTTTAACAAGTTTCATTGGCAGTATAGTCCACTTCGGAGGCCTAACCACTCTCTGCCCTGAAAAAGAAGTTGTTTCGTATTTTACATGTGCTTTCATTTGAAAAAATCCAAAAGTTCCATCTTATCATGTTTTGTCCAACCTTTGTAAATAGTATTAGCAGAATCTAAGTATTGAGCTCTCCGACAAGAACTCTCGACAAAAAGAAAGTATTATTGAACTCTTCACCTATATACGAGAAATCAAAACAATAGATCTTAATATTTCTTATATATAATGAACTGTTTAGACCACTTTGAATTAAATGTATAGAATTTTGTTTCGACTATGTTATTTTAGCAAACACTTTATTGTGAAAGCTATGCAAATGTCCCAACTTTGGTTGATACAACTCTTTATTACACACTTTTTATAACTATTGTGTAATAAAATGCGATAATGCAGCTAGGTATGGCCAGTGCACTAGAAACACTATGTGGTCAAGCCTACGGAGCCAAACAAAACCATATGCTCGGGATCTACCTCCAAAGATCATGGATTGTCCTCACAGGTTGTACCATTTGCCTCACGCCCGTCTACCTCTTCGCTGGCCCTATCCTCTTAGCCTTAGGTCAAGAGGAACATATTGTCCGTGTGGCTCGGATCATAGCTCTGTGGGTCATAGGCATAAACTTTTCTTTCGTGGTTTCATTCACTTGCCAAATGTTTCTCCAAGCTCAGAGCAAGAACAAGATCATTGCCTACGCGGCTGCTGTCTCTTTAGCGGTCCATGTCTTCCTCTCTTGGCTCCTAATGGTTCATTTCGATTTTGGTATCACTGGTGCTATGACCTCGACGCTAGTTGCCTTCTGGTTGCCTAACTTTGCACAGCTCTTGTTCGTCACGTGTGGTGGGTGTAAAGACACATGGAGAGGATTCTCTATGTTGGCTTTCAAAGATTTATGGCACGTCTTCAAACTATCTATGTCTTCTGGTGGAATGCTTTGGTAAGCTTCTTTCTTTCTTAAACTAAGTAAGAAATATATATACATATGAAAATAGTCTTATTAGCTTTTGTTTCTTAATTTCTTGATTTAAATATGAGATTGGTTTTCATTTGATGCATGAACTTGGTTTCTGATCCTTAAGGTAGAAAGTTCATATGAAACTTTTATAGGTAGATTTCAAAATTAGTATGAGTCAAGTCAGAACCACATGCTCTATAGGCTTATTAAGTCGTCAGAAATGACTTTTCTCTTCCCAAATAAATTTACTCGTATCACATATTGTGAATTTTGTAATATTGTTATCTTCATAATAATTATTACTTCTCTTGGTCGTTGTTTTGGACAGCTTGGAGTTATGGTACAACTCGATCTTGGTACTACTCACTGGAAATTTGAAAAACGCAGAGGTGGCTCTTGATGCACTAGCTATCTGGTATATGTTAACAAGAATTGACATTTTTACATCTCTTCTAATCTCCATATATATCCAATACAATCTCAAAAACATTCTCTAAATTTTATTACCTTGTCTCTTTATAAAGTTAATCTAAGGTATGAGTACAAAAAGTTAGTGATATATAACTCTTCTTTACCAATTTTTTGTAGCATCAACATAAATGGACTGGAGATGATGATAGCACTTGGGTTTTTGGCAGCAGCAAGGTGCATAGATAACATAGACTTTTACACACTTCACTTTATTTGTCACTAGTTATATATCCTCTTCTTCTTTTTGGTTTTAATGTTAAGATATTATTTTCTTCTTTGTTACTATCTATATTTATAGTGTAAGAGTCTCCAACGAGCTGGGTAGAGGAGATGCAAAAGCAGCCAAGTTTGCAACAAAGATGGCTGTTTTCACATCACTATCAATAGGAACAGTTCTCTTCTTCGTGTTCTTGTTTCTAAGAGGAAGGATCTCATACATTTTCACTAAAAGTGAAGCTGTCGCCGCGGAAGTTGCCGATCTTTCACCTCTTTTAGCCTTTTCTATCCTCATGAACAGTGTTCAACCTGTTCTCTCTGGTATGTATGTATACATTTTCTCTTTTGAGGCATGAAGGTTATTAATATCGAACGGATATATAAACCAGTATGTTCTTTTGAACCGGAACAGGAGTTGCGGTTGGAGCGGGATGGCAAGGATATGTTACTTACGTTAACCTTGCTTGCTACTACCTTGTTGGGATTCCTATTGGTGTGTTCCTTGGTTACGGTGTTGGTTTACAAGTCAAAGTAAGTTTCATTTTCCTTATAAAGTTAAACTATATTGTTCTCTGTAACAAAGTTTTTGTAAAGGTAATGAAAATTTAACAATTGAAAACTAACTTTTAGGGTGTATGGATCGGAATGCTCTTTGGGGTATTTGTTCAGACTTGCGTGCTTACCATTATGACTCTTAGAACAGATTGGGATCAACAGGTTAGTATACAATATTAATTTCCCTGAATTAGTGTAAATATGTTTGTTTTTTTCAAGCAAAGCTATGTTCTTTGGACCTTATGCATTTTGTTGCCACTTTTGTTTAGGTATCTACGTCGTTGAGAAATCTAAACCGGTGGGTTGTACCAGAATCTAGAGATGCAAATCAAGTTTCATCAGAGGAAAATGATACTCTTTTACGATGATTTGGTCATGCTAGAAATATCATCACTCTTGATTCAATGTAACTTGTTAGGTCTTGTTATAAGAAGTTTGTGAAGAATATCATAATTCACAAGTTTGAGTTGATTTTGATGTCTTCGTAGCTAACTTGTGATAAGATCTTAATTTTTTGTATTAGCACTAGTGTTACATTTAGCTATGATTCAAAGCTCAAAACAGGATCAGAGTCTATAATAACACAAGAAAAAAAGAAAGAAGATTATTTAGGGTCTACAATTGAATCTGTCTTAAAATTTATGGACATATATACATTAATAAGAAAATTATACTTTGAAAATTTGGAATGGAAATTTATTTAATTTTTAAATCTGATATTAATAATAAAATAAAATGATGTTTTGTATCGTTTATTTGAATATTTTCACCAATTATAATTAATGCATATGAATTGGTCTTTGTGTTCATTTGAAAATATTAATTTTTTACTCAAATTAATAATTTCTTAAACAAACGTATCCTAAAAAGTATGCACTCGGCTACAAGTTTTTATATGTTATGAAATTATATTCATGTGCCAAATTGTCATATAATCACATTTACACATCGAAATTATAGAATGTTCATATTTTAACATCGAAGTACAAAATGTCATAATTCAATTAGCTTAATTACACAACGTCACAACCCAATATATGTACTTACCAGGCTATGGGCTTATATTGCTAATAATATACCTTTAATGGGCTTTGAATGGGCTGAAACATATTTCTAGGGTTTCTGTATTTTTCTTCCACCCTTTAAAAAGCCGCCGTCAATACATTTTGTTAGGGTTTCAGCCTTTGATCAAACCAGAGCAGCGAGAGTCGTCGTCGTCAGAGAGAGCAAAACCAAAGGCCGGAGAAGATGAAGACTATTCTATCTTCCGAGACGATGGACATCCCCGACACCGTAACCATCAAGGTTCACGCCAAAGTGATCGAAGTCGAAGGTCCTCGCGGCAAGCTTGTTCGCGATTTCAAGCATCTCAACCTCGATTTCCAGCTGATCAAGGACCCCGAGACTGGGAAGAAGAAGCTTAAGATCGACTCGTGGTTCGGGTCTCGCAAAACCAGTGCTTCCATCAGAACTGCTCTTAGCCACGTTGATAACCTCATCTCCGGTGTTACCAGAGGTTTCAGATACAAGATGAGGTTTGTGTATGCTCATTTTCCCATCAACGCTTCCATTGGTGGTGATGGCAAGTCCATTGAGATCCGTAACTTCCTTGGCGAGAAGAAGGTTTGTTTCTCGTTTCTTCTACACTGAATTTTTTGTTGATTTGATAGATCTCGGAATGGTCTAGAGTGACACTAGATTCGATTGTTGTAGATTGTGTATGCGAAATGTTGGAAGATGATGATTGATTGATTTCATAGTTTGTGAATACTGAACTTGTTTTGAAATGTGGTTATTGGAATGATAGGTGAGGAAGGTAGATATGTTGGATGGTGTAACCATTGTTCGATCTGAGAAGGTGAAGGATGAGATTGTTCTTGATGGTAATGACATTGAGCTTGTTTCAAGGTCATGCGCTTTGATCAATCAGGTACTCTCTTAAACTAGCAGATACAACTAAAGATAATCTTTGTTGAAAGCTTTAGAGTTTGTGTTAAGTAGTTTTGGTTGATGTTTGAATTTTGTATTACATCTTGCCTTAGTATAAATGGATTGATACATCTGAAACTGAAATGTAAAATGATCGACATTGTTCTTTCATAGAATGCTTAATAAGCTCTGGCCAAGTTTTGCATATTGTTTCGTATATCTTTGGCTTTCATTGATTAGGTTTCTATTTAGGGCTATTGTGATTGACGATGGTGATTTGTAAATGTGTAGAAATGCCATGTAAAGAAGAAGGATATCAGGAAGTTCCTTGATGGTATCTATGTCAGCGAGAAGAGCAAGATCGTCGAAGAGGAATAGTTTTATTTGATCGTCATAGCTCAATTTTCTCTATTTTCAAATGTTAGTTTCGTATGATGGACCAAATCATCCGTTGTTGCAAGACTCGGCTTATTTCTCCTTTGGTTCTCTTTTTTTTGTTCGAGATTTTATTTACTTATTCACAAGTTTTGGAAACATGCTATCAAATCTTATTTACCTAGTGAAATCGTTTCGTGTGGATTTAGTTTTTAATTTGATATTTAAAGTAGTACATCTCATCAAAAAATCTGCAATCAATTGGCGTACCTTGAAATATCCTATTGAACATGGTTTAGTTAGCAATTGGGATGGTATGGAGAAGATTTGGCATCATACGTTCTAGAATGAGATTCGTGTTGCTCCTGAAGATCACCCTTTTAACCGAAGCTCCTCTTAATCCTAAACCTAATAGAGGAGAAGATGACAAATCCCTGCTATGTATGTTGCTATTCAAGCTGTGCTTTCTCTTTATGCTATTGGTCGTACAACAGGTTAGTGTGTGTTCGGACATATTGGGACAGAGTCTTGGGGAAGGTTTGGTTGATATAACTCTATCATGAAATGTGATGTAGATATCAGAAAAGACTTGTATGGTAAAATTGTGCTTAGTGGTGGATCATCCATGTTTCCAGGAATTGCTGATCGGACGACCAAAGAGATCACCGCGTTGGCACCTAGTAGCACCTAGTTCCATCGTGGCTTCTCTCAGCACATTCTAATATATATTGTAAACTCTTTAAACCATGTTGATGTTTCAGTGGAACAGTCATTGTTCATAGGAAATGCTTCTAGCTTGGGGTTTGCGGTTTTTGGCTTCTTGATTGATGAAATTGGCTTAATTAAGGTGAATATCTTTTGGTCTTGGCTTGGCTTACGTTTTTTTCCTTTATGTTTGTGCATGTATGTTTGATAAAGGTGGTGTTGGATGTGTACCAAATGATCTTCTGTTTCGATATTGATCATGTTATATGTTCCTTCATATAACAAAACCAGGTATTATTTTTTTCCTCACAATTTAAATGGTAATTAGTACACGAACTATATTTTGGTTAACGAATTTAAAATTCTGGTTTCAAGTTCAGTAATTTTAGTACACGAACTATATTATTATCTTAAAACTATATATTTTAGAATATTATTATCATAAAACTATATTATTTAGAATATTATTATCTTAAAGGTATATTATGACTTATGTCTTTCTCATTAATAAGTCAATATATCTTCTTTGATCAAACACTTCTAAAATTTCTGCACTTCATTATTTGTTTCTCTCTACCCCTTTAATTAATATACATACAAGATTATGTTATTCCAAATTTAGACAAAATAAACTAATTTAAAACTTTTCATGCTCTCTCCCAATTTAAAATTATATATTTGTAGTATGTGTCTAGTAGTTTGCATCTCAAACTTGGTGTGCATTTGCAACTAGAAGTTACATCCAAAACCAAAAAAAAACACGAATGGGTCTAATCCAACAGAAGTGACAAAACATGTCGATTGCCTTGGCCTCGAGGGAAACCATAACCAATGCTTTATCATCAAACACCCATGAAACCATCTCTCTATGTATTAACATACGTACATGAATATGTATGTCACGTGTGAAGAATTCTGAATTCTTGTACACCGTCGACAAATCTAGCATCAAGGTTGACGGTTGTAGGGACATGAAAAATCCTGACACTATGCTCGGCTTTGTCTAGAATAAGAATACTATGCACCATTTTTATATTATCCTTACATATAAAGACATCACCCTAATAGTCGACAAAAAAAAAAAAAGACATCACCCTAATAATTATTTCTTTTTGAGTCCAAAGTTATGGGTACCACGTGAATTTTCTTTGTTATCTTGACCTCTTTTTACCTCTAAATTATTTCAATTTTTTTTTACATGGAGATAGAACATGGCAAAACGAAAAATGAGGCTAGTCAGCCTCCAACTATCTCAAAAATTTTATTTATTTTCCTTCTCTTTAAGACCACTTCTAAAAACAATAAGTGTGGTTCTTGGCTTTTTGCTAAAAAATAGAGACCATTTGTCCTTTTTTTATTACAATAAATTTAGAAAAAATTTGATTTCTTGTGATGGTGGATCCCTTTTCCTCGTGCTTCGAGCTCCATTGAAACTTTTCTTACAATTTATTATAACATTTTTACGTTGATTTTTTGAAATTTTTTCCACCACCTTACAAAAAGATTTTAGCTTTTATATATCTTTGTTATACTAAAATCAGATAAAAGTTGTGAGTCTTTTTTGCTTTCATCCTCTCTAGGGAGAGAAATGGCGAAAGAGAATAGTAGTCATCACCTTGCTGAAGCAAAGAGAAAGAGAGTCACTTGGATTCTTTGTGTAAGTGGACTTTGTATATTGTCTTATGTTCTTGGATCTTGGCAAAGCAACACTGTCCCAAGTTCTTCTTCCGAGGTTTACTCAAGAATGGGATGTGATGAGACAACAACAACCACTCGGGCTCAGACGACTCAGACTCAGTCTAATCCTTCTTCTTCTGATGATGAGAGTCTCTCTTCTTCCTCCTCAACAGAACCAGTTGAGTTAGATTTCGAAAGCCATCACAAACTTGAGCTTAAGGTTACAAACCAAACCGTAAAGTATTTTGAGCCATGTGACATGTCTTTGAGTGAGTACACTCCATGTGAAGATCGAGAAAGAGGGAGAAGATTCGATAGGAACATGATGAAATACAGAGAAAGACATTGTCCTTCTAAAGATGAGCTTCTTTATTGTCTGATTCCTCCTCCACCAAACTACAAGATTCCATTTAAATGGCCTCAGAGTAGAGACTATGCTTGGTACGACAACATCCCACACAAAGAGCTCAGTATTGAGAAAGCTATACAGAATTGGATCCAAGTGGAAGGTGAAAGATTCAAATTCCCTGGTGGTGGCACCATGTTTCCACGTGGAGCTGATGCTTACATTGATGATATTGCTAGACTCATTCCTCTTACTGATGGAGCCATTAGAACAGCTATTGATACAGGATGTGGTGTAAGTTTCCATTTCTTATTACTATTTTAGATATATCTATCTTTGACTTGTTTTTGATCAATTCGGTTTTATACTTATTTTTAAAAATAACAACCAAACATTATATTAAAACATTATTATATCCTAAGAGTTTGTTTAATTTGGTGTTATTGGTTGTTTAGGTGGCAAGTTTTGGTGCTTACTTGTTGAAGAGAGATATTGTGGCTATGTCTTTTGCTCCAAGAGACACTCATGAAGCTCAAGTTCAATTTGCGTTGGAACGTGGAGTTCCTGCGATTATCGGGATTATGGGATCAAGAAGGCTTCCTTATCCAGCTAGAGCTTTTGATCTTGCTCACTGTTCTCGTTGTTTAATTCCTTGGTTTCAGAACGGTAATGAACATTTTCTTGACTTTTTTCATGAGGTTTCTTGATTGTTGTGGAAATTTTAAAGAAAATAAAAATTGGATGTGTGTAGATGGTTTGTACTTAACCGAAGTGGACCGGGTATTAAGACCGGGCGGTTATTGGATCCTTTCCGGTCCACCAATCAACTGGAAGAAATACTGGAAAGGCTGGGAAAGATCACAAGAGGATTTGAAGCAAGAGCAAGATTCTATAGAAGATGCAGCAAGAAGTCTTTGTTGGAAGAAAGTTACAGAAAAGGGAGATTTGTCAATCTGGCAAAAGCCTATCAATCACATTGAGTGTAAAAAACTCAAACGAGTTCACAAATCTCCTCCTCTATGCAGCAAATCAGACCAACCCGATTTTGCTTGGTAACAATATTCTCAAACCCTCCTAAATTCATATTTACTTCATTTGTTTTCAAATTATAAAATGTTTTATGCGAGTGCAAATAAATCACGAAATTATAGATTAACACTAGATTATGTTTAGTAATTTTTTTACAAGTTTCAAATTAATTTCTTGAAGTAACTAATTACAATAAACTTGAATGTTACATAGGAAATTTAAATGAAAAAAATAGAAATAAATCGCTAAAACATCTTATACAACAAAACAGAGAAATGAAAGTATATATTTTATGAAACTTGATGAATAATTTTTTTGACTATAGGTACAAAGACTTGGAATCTTGTGTAACACCATTGCCAGAAGCAAACGGTCCAGAAGAATTCGCAGGAGGTGCATTGGAGGATTGGCCAGACCGAGCTTTTGCGGTACCACCTAGGATAATCAGGGGTACTATACCGGACACTAATGCTGAAAAATTCAGACAAGACAATGAAGTGTGGAAGGAGAGAATAGCATATTACAAACAGATAATGCCAGAGCTTACAAGGGGAAGGTTCAGGAACATAATGGACATGAATGCATACCTAGGAGGGTTTGCTGCCGCGATAATGAAATACCCATCTTGGGTTATGAATGTGGTTCCTATGGATGCTGAGAAGCAAACGTTAGGGGTGATTTACGAACGAGGATTCATAGGGACTTATCAAGATTGGTGTGAAGGTTTCTCTACGTATCCAAGAACTTATGATTTGATTCACGCTGGTGGATTGTTCAGCATTTACGAAAACAGGTAAATACCAAAATTAATTACTATTATATCAGAAAAAGAAAAGAAAAAATGACTAGAGAATTTTATGTTTATAGTTAGACTAGTGTATATTCTAGTAACACTACTGTATATTTGTGCTTAGCTTAAACCTATAATCTTAAGCATATTAAGAAAACTTAAAAAAATAAATGTATGTTGTATATGTTTTCAAAATATAATTAAACTATATGAAAACATGTATATTATCGATAATTTAGGCTCTAAAACTATGGAGTATATATATATATATATATCTTTGTTAAAAAATATTGTAGGTTTAGACTTTTGTTTAAGAGAAAACATTTATGTTAAAACAAAGAAAATGAAGGAATGTGAGTAATTACATTTTCATTTTTAAAATTCTCATGTAAATGCAAATATATAAGTTAAACTTGAACCAATCGAAATCTTATCCAATTGTGAATAAAGTCTCCATTGTTTGTTTTTTCATCAAGAAAATGTGTATTTGCATTCTTATTATCTGTATTTGAAAAATGAGATTTCACAAACGTGAGTTCTGATGTTGTTCGTTGTTGATGATGCATGTAAGGTGTGATGTGACATTGATACTACTTGAGATGGATAGAATACTAAGACCAGAGGGAACAGTGGTATTTAGGGACAATGTTGAAACATTGACGAAGATACAAAGCATAACCAATGGAATGAAGTGGAAGAGTCGGATTTTGGATCATGAGAAAGGTCCCTTTAACCCTGAGAAGATCCTTCTCGCTGTAAAATCGTACTGGACCGGTCCTTCTTAACTTGTTCTTGCAACTCTCTTCATTCCAATCTTCTTTATCTTTTGTGTGTGTCTCATTTTTGTTTTTAAAAAAATTTCTATGATTATTTTGGGAAATACAGAGAAAAACAACGTTTAAGAAAGCATTTTCCTTACAATGAAAATTACAAGTTTTTTATATATTGAAAACGAAAAACATGTGATGAGCAAGATTAGAGATAAACTATTTTTAGCCATTATTTTGATATCAAAATTAAAATTTTGACAAAATCTTCTAAATATCTATACTTTTTTGTTGTTGTCAATTCTAAATATCTCTATTATTTTAATATTTTCCCAACTATTTTGTAAATTTTTTGAATATAAGGATTTGTTTATAAATGTACTTCAAAAATACTAATGTAAATGTATATAAATTATAAAAATAATTCCAAGTATGAAACTATACCTAATAAAAATAAAATAAAAGCTTTGTCTTTTTTTTTTTGTCAACATCATTCATATAATAAAAGCTTTGTCAAAACACATAAATAGCCGAAAGCTAATGTATTAGCTAAGGAGATTGCCTGCAGCGTTACGCGAGATGGAAGATTAACGTCTTATTTGGCGTTAGGAGGACCGGCTTGGCTTCAAGTTCGTATTGAAAGGGACAAAAGAATGGGTGTTTGAGTTTCTTCTCGTGGTTCTTTTGATCTCTTTACCTTTAACTTTCTTCTTGCTTCATGTGTTTTTGGTTTCTTTCATGTACTGGAATTATTTGGTTCGACATTTATGCAATGAAAAGCGTTAAAAAAAAAAACACATAAATAGCATAAAAAAGAGGAGAAAGAAAATAATTATTTTTCCTTTCAAAGAACTTGTACTTAATCGGGTAACATGTCACGAGTTATCGCAATACATTTGACTTTTAGAGCGAAGTTTAATGACATGAATGCATAATTATTTGGTTTCACTAAATGCACAATTAATCGGTTTTATGATATCATTATCAACCAATAAGATTATTTGTTAGATGAACACGTTTTTCGACTAATTGCTTTCTAAGCCACACACACGGTTTCGAAAAAAGTTGTCGGTACATTATAATCAACTACGGCAAAAATCCCAAATCCGCTTTTGAAATAATTTATTTACAAACATTTCGATTTAAGAAAAAATGACAGTGCATGTGGAAACGTTTTAAATACTAATTTAACCATTCTTTAGTCAAATGTTTTAAATGAACTTTTCAGTCAAACATGTTTATGCTTAAACAAATCCCGAATAAGTAACTTTTGGAAAATAATTATTGGTACTATATGAATGAAGAAAAAATACAGAAAATAACATACTATAAAATTGTAAAGTTGATAAATAAGTTTTTAGGACTTTATGTATCTAACGAATTGATCATAGAATAATGGTGGATCTATAGCCGAGAAAAGACATGAGACTAACTAAAAACTGTGGTGGTAGGAACATTACATTATTTTCTAGATTTTCTTGGTAATAAATGTAGCTTGATCAAAAGTAGAAACTTTGGTTTTTTGGCTATAGTTTACAATTTGTTATAGGTCGAAAAGAAAGTTTAATTGACCTTGCGGTAAGTCTTTAGCTATAAAAATGGTTTTATCATTTGCAAAAGGTTTTAATTTAATGTGATTAACATAAATTATGTTTTTTCCATTCAGATGGTGTGACCTAAGAACTAATGGTTCTTTAAAGTTGAATGAGTTGAAAATTTTAAAATGGAAAATTTTGAGTTGAATATCATTTAATTTACTCATCTCTAAAAATGTAGTTGAATGAGTTGAATACTTTTTGCTTGTAATTTGTGTTTTTCAGTTTTTTAAGTTGAATGGGCTGAATTTTTTTTCAACTCTTTCATCTCAAATAGTAAAAAAAATAGTTGAATGTTCATTCAACTCTTTCAACTTGGTATTTCGAATGAATAGAATTGGAAACTGTTTGCCCAAAAAAAAGAATTGGAAACTGTAACTTCATTAACTAAATTAACGCCTTCTAAATTTTTATTAAACGTTTAAGAAACCTTATATACCAAATATTAACACTTCAAACATCCAAAAGAAAAGTATAATTATTTGCTTAGTAGCATTGTTTAGTTTTATGAATAAAGCATAAAGAGAACTCTCTTTTTTTTTTTCATATTCTGAATAATGCATAAAGAGAGCTTCGTCCACTTGTATTCAGATTTATTAACCAATTTAGTGATTTAGGTGTATTCGTAGTCAAACTCATGTTTAGTTTATTACTTATAAGAAAAAGTGTCGAGAATACATGAATATATTAATGACGTATATTTATGTATCAATTTACTCAAATTCACGTAATTTATGAGATAAGTTTCTTCTAGACAACATAGTTCGATTGGATTGATTCAATTTCTTACGGAATAGTAAGATTCAGTTAACTAGTAAAAAAAAGAAAACACCAAATTTGTAAATTAGTTCGAAGGCTAAGATTATACGTAGAACCTAAATTTTTAAAAGAAAATTTATTGATACAATAAATACTAGAAGTAGATCTCAATAATATGTAGCTATATATATACACAAATGTGCAACCTATATTTTGCAACATATCAAAACAAATAAAGAAACAAAGTTTGGTTCCTTCTCTCTTCTACTACAATCTTTTTCTACCTCTACACAAAAGTTTCATCATGGTCTATTCCTCTATGAATCTCTTCTTGTTCTTCCTCTCGTGCATTTTGATGATTTTCAACCACAACACTAGTGGTTTGGTAACCAAAGCTAATAGCATTGGCTTGAACTATGGCCTCCTTGGAGATAACCTCCCAACTCCTCCCAATGTTCTCAACCTTTACAAGTCCATAGGCATTACTAAAATCCGAATCTTCGACCCGAACACAGGGGTTCTTGACGCCTTACGCGGCCACCGTGGTTTTGAAGTCACTGTTGGCGTTAGGGATCAAGACTTGGCTCCTCTTGCAGCTAGCGAAGAAGCTGTAAAGGGATGGTTTGCGACCAACATCGAGCCATACTTAGCCGACGTCAACATTGTGTTCATTACTGTTGGTAATGAAGTCATCCCTGGACCAATTGGTCCTCAAGTTCTTCCGGTCATGCAATCTCTCACCAACCTTGTCAAGTCGAGGAATCTGCCCATCTCGATAAGCACCGTGGTGGCTATGTCGAACCTCGAGCAATCCTACCCACCTTCCACTGGAAAGTTCACCCCCCAGGCACGGGGACAAGTTGTCCCCGTGCTAAAACTGTTGTCTCAAACAAATACGCCTATTCTCGTCAATATCTACCCTTACTTCCCTTACGCAACCGACCCGGCACACATCCGTCTCGACTACGCTACCTTCACCGCTAAGGCCATCGTGGTCCAAGATGGACCATTAGGCTATTCAAACATGTTTGATGCAATATTCGACGCATTCGTGTGGGCGATGGAGAAAGAAGGAGTGAAAGATTTACCAATGGTGGTGTCCGAGACCGGATGGCCATCAGCCGGGAATGGGAACTTAACCACACCCGAAATCGCGGGTACATACAATAGAAATGTTGTGAAGCATATAGTAAGCGGAAAAGGAACGCCTAAGAAGCCTAACATTGGTTTCGACGGGTATATATTCGCAACGTTCAACGAAAACCAAAAGCCGGCCGGGACTGAACAGAACTTTGGATTATACAATCCTACTGATATGAAGCCTATCTACAAGCTATTTTAAGTGTGTAAAAGTTGCTTAAGACTTTCACGATTCACTAATAATATAGTTTCTCTACTAGTTGTTAGTGGAACTAAGTGAGATTAACACATCTTATAAGCTCTTGGCTTATGTGAATGTGACGGTGGTGCATGATGAGATCTCCTAGCGGAACTTAGTTGACGTTGTAATAAATCTAAATTTTGGTTGTTGAAACTACTTTCTCCGATTTAGTAAATGTATTCTGTTCATCTATCATACATGAGAGTATGCCAATTTGTTTCCCATCCGTATTGTTTGTACCTTTCTCAAATATATAATTTTTATATTATTTTAACAAATAAGTGTCATAATTTTTATATTATTTAACAAAGACATTGTGTAACCAAGATCGCTATAATTCTTCGACACAAGTAGTTTGTTAGTTTTTTTTTTTTTTTGATTGAGATTACATTTTTTAATTTTTGGAAACTCGTTTGAATGTTTATAATGAAAAAGAAAATCATAAGCTTTATGATAAAACATAAATTTAGGGTTGATCCCTAAATTTTTTTTAATTAAATAAAATAAACTTGGCAAAAAAAATTCGGAGTTAATCATCTTTTATAAATCCAAAAATTTCACTTCTTACTATGAAATATGAATACCATTATTCGGATTCCGAATACCAATACAAACAATACGATCAAATTAAATCTTGTAATGTTCGGTTTAACCATTACTCGGATTCTGAATACCGATACAATACGATCAAATTAAATTTTGTAATGTTATCTCATCCTAATGTATTCATACACAAATGTTATTTGTCGATCCATTGAAGATTTATTTACAATCCACAATAGCACTCGAGTTATACAAATCTCTGAATGCATTTCCAATTTCCGATTACTATGGATATTTCAACAAGACTTCCTCCCTAATTCATTGCAACACATTTTTACATTACCGACCAAGTAACTTCGATTCCAAACTACCCACCAAGACAGTTTAGGCATTGCTTATTCTCAACCATTATGAGTTGTGACAAATCCTATAATTTCTCGACACTCCTTCATTTTCAATCCATAAGACTTCTCCATTTTTTTGCATTTATAGGTTTTAAAACCTAAGCAAAACACACACCTTTTTCTATAAATATTAAAAACTGTTTTAAAATTGCCGACATAGAAAAAAAAACTATTCCAAAATTGAAGTATAGGAAATAAACTTAAACAAGAAGAAAAAAAAATAAAAATAAAGAAAGTGATGCTTATAGATTGCGATGTGGTAGGGACTCGGTGAGGGTTTTAGAAGAGCATGACAAAAGATCCGTGCGATTGATCGATACAAACCCAAATACTTGTTCTTCTTCTTCTTCTTCTTCCTCCTCTCTCGTCTCTAAAAATCCTTCCTTTTTTTCTGGGTTTTCTCAAAGTTTCAATCTTTTCTCATTCGGACACACAAGTCCGATCTCAATCTTACGGATCCAAGACACCATGGAGGTTGAAGAAGAAGTGAAACGAATCGTCGAACAAGTTAAAGAGCTTCACGACTCTTCCACCTCTTTCGTCTCTTCTTCTTCCGATGAAGAGCTCTCTCTCCGTAAACGAGCCTCCGTCGTTGACTCATCAATACGCCGTCTCCACTCAACTCTTGCCTCCGACAAACATCTCGATCCCAAACTTTTCGAAAAGGTGGGATTTTTAAAAACCTATCTCTTTATCTGTTTCTCGATTTCTCCGATTTTGAAATTTGTGTTTTTTCTCTTTCTCTCTTCTTGTTTATAGCTAGAGGAAGATCTGCAACGTGCTAGATGCATGCTTGCTGATGGAGACACTTCATCGTTTCTTCCCTCCAAACCTCAAGGTTTGTCTGATTGTCTCTCTTTGAGATCAATGATGAAATCTCAGATTTCAGTTTTTGAGTTGATCCCATTGTTAAAGGACTAGACTTTGGGTTATGTTTTGAGTTTATCTCATATCTTATGATTGTAAAAGCAGGACGCTTTGTAAGAATGTTTTTGGGACCTGTGAATGTTCGAGCTTCACGAAAAGATATACAGCTTAAAGTTAAAGAAGAATACAATAGCTACAGAGTTAGTGTTTGCTACTTTGCTTTTCCCCATTTATGTGGTTGGTTGGATCTTGCTTCAGTGTTAAATTACTTGTCTTTTCCATGGAAACAGGATAGGACAGCTCTTCTTTTTCTTGTTTTCCCTGCAATACTTTTGACATTAAGATCTTATGTGTGGGATGGATGTTTGCCTGCATTCCCTGTTCAGCTCTATGAGGTATATAACTATGGTTAAATTTGTGTTCGTTTCGAGTTACTTAAAGCTATGTTCATGTGGTTCTGGTTGACATGTAAACCTCTTTTATCAGGCTTGGCTTCTTTTCCTTTATGCTGGTTTGGTGATGCGAGAGAACATATTGAGAGCTAACGGGAGTGATATCCGTTCATGGTTGGTACTTTTATCCTATTCTCAACAATTATTTTGCTATTGGTATCCAATATTCCAGTGTTATAAATTTTGATATTTTCTAGGTCTATGTAATTTTCTTATGCTATTACTGTAAGTCACATGATATAACAGTAAGTAAAATAGATCATTATGTTGTGTTTTGCTACACTTACTAGAGGTTCTATATTCACTGCCGTCAATTAGACCCTGTGTGCTGCTGATTCTCCTTTGTCTATTTGCTCTCTTGTGTCTGCCCGTTAAAATTAGTATTTACTCTAGGTTGTTAGGTTGACTACAAAAAACTCATCGAATCAACTGTCGTTGCCTCTCTGGTCAATATTTTGGTACCCGTTGTGTTTTGCTCTGTTTTTAGTACTTCTCTATGCTTATACTGACCGCACTGCTGTATGAAAGGCATTATAATTTAGTGGATGATAGGAATTTTATAGGCAGTGTAATGCAGAAGGTTTTACACTGTGATTTACTTAGAAATGATCTACTGTTTGGTATTGAATGGAAATATGGGAGTGCGGTTAAAGAGGAAGGTTATTTTTGTTGTCAGTTAGAGATTGATTATGTATACAGTATCATTTAGAGGATAAATGAGAGGCTTAAGTCGCCCATAAAGACCTCAGTGGGTTGAGGAATTTGATCTGAAGTGGATCATGTTATTTAGACTGATTTTGTTGTGTGTGATCTTCTCAACATATATTTTTGCGTGGGTTGAAGCTGACTTAACCTCTGGATCGATTTCAGGTGGCTTTATCATCATTATTTTGCAATGGCAATGGCCCTTGTCAGTCTCACTTGGGAAATTAAAGGTCAACCAAACTGCGTTCAGAAGCAGGTAGAGATTATTAACTTTATCGTATATGCATAGTAAGAGCTACCATACAAATGTTATGGATCACATTCTAAATCTGTGCAGAAAGGGGTGCGTCTTTTCCTCCAATGGGCTATGATGCAAGGTATTGCGATGCTTCTGCAAAATAGATATCAACGCCAAAGATTATACACTCGCATTGCACTAGGAAAGGTGCCATACTATTTACATTTTTCAATGGTCCAAATCCTATCCGCCACTATGAAATGGCTGTGAAAATGTGTGCTGTGGTCATTTTCAGGCTAAAAGGATGGACGTTGTATGGGGAGAAACAGCTGGAGTAGATGGGCAATTATTGCTATTATTTCCTATTTTATTCACTTTACAGGTAACAGTTCTACTCTTCTTGCACAATTAATTACACAGAAGGTTACGCTAAAGCATCTTATAGCTTCATATTTCCTTACACCATAAGGCGAGAGTTGTATAGTTAGCTGTTGATTTGTAGCTATTATTTGTACACATGGCTTACATAAGGATATACTTGGAACTCAAATATCTCTTTGAAGATATTTACTTAGTAAAACCAAACGTCATGATGTCCGCTCAGACTTGTAAGATTGTCGAAACAGTGAAAAGATCACCTTTGGACCCCTACTAAGTTCATAAGCTTGTTTTATCATATTGTAGTTAAACATGTTCTTATTCTACTTTGGAAACTCAGGGCTTTGAAGCATATGTGGGACTGCAGTTGCTTAGGACAGTATTAATGGGGGTAGTGGCTGAATGGCAGGTATAAATCTCTCCTCTAGCAGCATTTGTGCATTATCCATATTGGTTTATTCACGCACCAGTCTGACAGGAAAGCATAAAATATTGATGTAGACGATACTTAAATAGACATCATCGATATAAGAAACTTGGGAATATCAAAAACTCAGTCTCTTGCTTCTCTTGTTTCTCAGTTCCAAACTAGTAACTTATCATTAAAACGCATAATTCGGTTTTATCACAAAGGTTTTCAATGTCGATAACGTGAATACTGGGGCAGGTATTGGTTTGTGGCATTCTTCTGGTTGTGATGGCCGTTGGAAACTTCATAAACACAGTAGAGACATTGATGGTGAAGTCAAGGTTCAAGGCTAAGATGAAGAGAAGTAAAAGCAAAGCAGAACTCGACTAAACTTCCTAACTTATATAAACTACAGCTTTATAGTTTCCAACTGTGGATCTTTCTCCCCATTATTTGTTTTACGTGATAAAAATTTTGTTATCTTGGGGCAAAAGTGACCTAAGAGTCTGAAAGAAAAAAGGGAACGCCCTTTACTTGTGTAAATGGAAGTTGGGACTTATTAGTTGATGGATTTGAATTGTGTTTTTATCTAACATTTGTTGGATTCCCAGTTATCATATCCTTAAAAGATGATATTGAACTTAAAATTTGTATCTTTGTCTTTGTAATTGACACTAGTTTTAAAAAAAGTAGTTTCATCTTACATGACTATACAAAATGATTTCTAATGTTTAATACACAATCTCGAGTTTGGAACGTTTTATAGGTTACCTATATTTCTGACTACCAAATAAACCAATTGGACTTTAGATTTTTTATCGTGATTTTTGTTTCTATAGTGGATCGAACTTGGGGTTAGTTCATTCCAGTATTTCCTCAATTCTCTTTTATCAATGGATCACAGTTTTGCGGGCACTTGTGTTATTTTCAACTTCATAAGAAAAGGAAAAAAAAAAAAGACAAACAAAAGAATAGAGAATATTGTGGTCTAGAGGGGGAAAAGCCTAATCAAAAAGGAAACTACATCTAAACACAAGCATGTGATCAGTTACTTAAACAGAGATCTTAATCTTTATTGAGTTAATGGTGTGAGAGAGAGATCACATGTGAAAATGTAGTAGATTACATTGTTGGCATTTGTTTTTAAGGTGAGGTGACCCTCAATATACGTAATTAGAACCAAACCAAAATGAAAAAAAGAAAACAAAACAAACAAAGGCACATGGGTAGGACAGGGCAAAATGCAAGCATATTGGTTGTATTTTATACACAACAACTACAATTGTAATATCTGTATAATTAGATACATACAATATATAAATGATTGCACGTTGAGGCAGCTGTGTAAGAGAGACACAAAGAGGTGAAAAGCCAAGTTGGCAAAAATCAAAGTGCTACTTAACTCCTTTTTTCTTACCTGTACCCATTTCCTCCATTATTACTCTCTCCATCACAAAAGATACAGAATCTTTTCCTTTTCTCCTTCTCCTTCTCCTTCTTCTTTTTTTATCTTTTATATGTTTTTTGGTGTGTGTGATCATGCTGTCTCAATCCATGTTTCTATATTCTCTTATATATATATATATATTCAAAGAGTAAAAAGTATATATATATACATAAAAAGAAAAAAGAAAAATACAGGAAGATGAACAATGAGTTAACATGAGAGTGGCACGAGTCTTGTCGTTGTAAGTACAAAAGCCTGCACATGCTTTTGATTTGTAAGAGAGCAAAATAAAGGAGAAAGTTGAAACAAAAGAACAAAACTTTGAGCGACCCTGTTTTTATATAAAAAACTGATTGTGACACCAAAATTGAATAATGGCTTATCGGATTGTATTTGTGGCCGCCGCAATAAAAACACACACACACACATATTACAGATTCTTCTCTCTTCTCTTCTCAGTCAAAAAAAAGCAAAGTGTGAATAAGCCAATAAACAGTGATATATGTTTCTCTCTTGTTTAACAAGAAAGGAAGGAAAAAATAAAAGACTCTTTATTCCCCAATTAACCAATCAACAAATGTTTTTTAAGAAAGAAAATGTAAAGAAAGAAAAAAAGTGTGAGACTTGCTGCTGATGAATTACAACTCCAAAATAATCGAAAAGACTAGAGTTTTTGTTCATGTGGGTGTGTGTGTGTGTGATGAACAATGAAGAAGAAAACAATGAACAAAGAGAAGAAAACAAACAAAGAGACAAAAGGGAAAGAATGTGAAAAAAAAAGAATTGTATTCACTGAAAAAAAAAAAAAAAAATCTAAAGATCGATGAGACCTTTGATTTTATTTTTTATTTTCAGCTTGTGGTGTCAGATGTGTGTTTGTGTGTTTTGTGTTTTGGGTTTTTTGTTTTTTGGGTGTTTTGTTTAGAAACTATGCACACATAAGTACATTCTTGAAACAAATGGTTCTGAAGTTTTGTTTTTACTGAACCATTGTCAAGAAAGGTGGCTCGGTGTGGCCATTGCCTCCTCTGTTTGCAGGGCTCTGAAACGCAATCTCGAAAGCCGCGGATTTCTCGTCTTCGTCTAGTTCTTCTTCATCCATCTCCTCTTCCTCTTGTTCCATGTTACTGTAATTGTGAGACTCTTCAATCTTTTCATACTCACCTAACATTGACTCTTGTTGTTGTTGTTGTTGTTGTTGCATCAGCTCTCTCATCACAAGGTCTTCTGGCTTCAATTCCAACAAAATCATATTTCAGTTATCAAAGAACATAAAACCAAATCACATTTTGAGAACGAAATGCAAAGTTTATACCTTTTCTGTTCCTTGTGGAGTACTTTCCTGATCTATAGGCTCCACTTCCTCACTTGAACCTGACTCATGAGGTTGAACGTTGACCAGTCCTTCTTGAGGCGGTTTCATCGCTGAGACCGGACTCTGCTTTTGTTCTTGAGGTAGACCAGAAGTGCTTGAACCGCCACCACCACCACTACCACCGAGTACTTTGTTGCGGTAAAGAAGATCGAGACGGTGAAAGTAAGGACAAGTCTTAGCATCTTGAGGACGTTTCTTGTTGCTTTCTTTAACTTTCTTGTAGTACTTGTTTATGTTCTCCCATTTCTCTTTACATCTCTTTGCGTTTCTGTTGTATCCCATTCTCTTCATTGAAGTTGAGATCTCTTCCCATAGAAGTCCTTTAGGGACATTATCTTGATACCTTGGTTCCATGCCACTTCTTAAGTTTATAAGCGCTAGTATCTCCGCCTTTGGCCATCTTGATGATGATGGTAATAATGATGATTGTTCCGAGCTCACGATCATCTCTTGTTGTTGTTGTTGTTGTTTCTGTTCTGGCTGATGAGGAAGATGAGGAGAAGGAAGAATCTGTTGTTGCGGAATCGCCATTATAGGTTGTTGTAATTGAGATTGAGCTGTTGATAATTGTGGTTCTTGATGAGCACGTTTAGCGGCCGGTGGCGGTTGAGGCGGTTGATGCGGCGGTACTTGAGGCGTTTGAGATGATAAAGAAGGAGGTAACTGAATAGTGTGGCCAGTAATTTTCTGAATCAATGAAATGATCGCGGCGTCACGAGAAGCAGAGGCGGCTCGTTCTTGAGCCATGACCTCGTGTTCTCGAGCCAACCGAGACATCTCTTGACGTTTCCAAGCTTCTTCACGATCAAGACGTTCTTGTTCTCTCTTGTCAAGCGCTTCCAAGAAACTCCTTTGCATCGCTGCTTGCTTCTGCATCACTTGTCTAACCAAACCTTCGAATAGCTCCATCATCTTACCGCCTCCGCGGTTCCCACGTTTGCGTTTGCGGCTACTAGAACCCGCAATGTTAGCTTGATCCACATCCATATCGTCGTCATCATCATCATCAGACCCCATTCCTGAAGCCGTAGATGAGCTGTGAGACGAAAAAGTAACTCCCGGAAAGGTCGGAGCCATTGGAGGAGGAGGCAGTGGAGTAGGAGTAAAAGAGACAGTATGCGTTTGAGGCGGTTGCGGTTGGGGTTGAGAGAAGATAGGAAAAGGAGAAGAAGAAGAAGAAGGCATGAGAATGGGATTAGCAACGGAGAGAGGAGTGACATCTAAGGAAGATGAAGGAGGATGAGGAGGTTGAAGAGGAGTAGGAGTAGTGTTGAGAGCTTCAAGCTGAGAGAAGAACTTATAAGCTTTACCATCATGACGACCACCACGAGTTTCTTTAGTGCGTTTGTAATATTTCTGAACGTTTTCAAATTTCTCTTTACATTTCTTTGCACTTCTTTTGTAACCTAACTCCAATAGCTTCCTGTTCAAAACATGAAAATTTCAGATTCTGTGTTATTATTAGCTGTAAGAAAAAAAAAAATCATGGTACTGTTCGATCGGATTTTTTTTCTTTTTTCTTCTAAAGAGTATTGGGATTTACAAAATCGAAAACGTCACAGAAACTCATGAGAGCCAAGTCTGTAAATAAACAATTTTTTTTTCTTGGGGATGGTGAAGATGCTTTGATCTCAGAATATATTACTATTTATATATATTATTACCAAACACAATTAAAGAAAGGAAAAAAAAACACATGCAAATGGATCTTTAATCATCAAGAAAACACCATTGATGAACAATGGAAGAGAAAAAGAAAGAAAGACAAACCTGGAAACATGTTCCCAAAGAGGAGCTTTGAGAGTAGCATCACGAAAAGTAGAATCCATATCGGATCGGATCCGAAGAAGAGCAAGTGTTTCTTCTCTCGGCCATCGATTTCCCGACGAAGAAGACGCACTTCCTCCTCCTCCTCCACCACCACCACCTCCACCGTCATCAGCAGCGGCTGAGAATCTCATAAGCTCTTCTAAGTTATTAGAAGCAGGAGGTCTTGAACTAATCGGTGAAGCTTCCTCCACAACTTCATTACCACCACCACCACCTACTTGCTCCATCTCTAGATTTTCACTTTATAAAACACTCTCTTTCTCTTTCTCTCTAGCTAGCTCTCTCTTACAGTCTTGGTTTAATATCTCATAAAAACCATTGATGAAGATATGAAAGAAGAAAGAGAGAAGAAGAAGATGAAGCTAAGCAGCCTTTTTTTTACTGCAACTAGGGTATGGAGAAAGAGAGAGAGAGATGATGATGATGATGATGAGGATTACGAGGATGATGATGATAGATAGAGAGAAAGAGAATGAAAGCAAAGAAGGAAGTTAATAAAGCTGAAGCTCTCTCTTCTAACTTTGCAGCAAATTATTGTTAAACCCACTTTTCTTCACTCTCTCCCCTTTTTCTTTATTTATTTATTTATTTCTCTCTTCTTCTTTTTTTTTCATTATCATTATAAATAAATAAAAAAGGTCCACATATTTTTATTATTTACATTAATTTTTTAAATCCAATTATTTTATAGAAGGGAATGCTTTAAAAGTTAAATTTGGGATCCGCAAACATCTCATTGCCACTGATTTTATTTTATTTATTTTATTGGGGGTTAAATCTTTTTTTTTAAATATTATTTTGTGAAAATAAAAAATATATAATAAACACAAAATCATGTGCCTCCCATGTTGTTGTCCTCTCCCACCATCATGTCTAAGTTATCCACGTGGCGTTGTCTGATTGGTAGGGTATGTGACAATCAGATTTCTAGAGAGAAGAGAAGGGGCAAAACTGGAATTTTATAGTTTTTTTTACCCGATTTGAGCTGGACCAGCCTTGACATTTTTTTTTTTTTTTTTTGCCCACTCTCTTTCAACATCTCCAATTCAAAAGTCTTCTCTCTCTCTTTTATCAATTTTGTGTAATATACACAGTTTTAGAAACAGACCTAACTATAGTGATGTCGAAAAATACAAAAAAAACTATAGTAAAATCCAATACAATACCAATGAATTTATATGCTTATGAAATCTCACATAATGTATAATAGCCGTGAAAATTTGGTAAAAGACAAATTAGTGATTCAGTAATGTTACGATATATAGTTTTGATAAATTATGAATAATTATTTTTTTCGTACCGCTATTTTTACACTGTTTTCTATCATTTTATTATCGGTTACTTTTCCATCTATTAGAATAATTATATACCGTTTTATATTACTAATCATATATTTTATGTATAAAGTCTCATTGTTAGATTTATATTTAGAATTTGAGATTTTTTCAAGGATATTTTTTTGTTTTTGGTACCCAGAATTTTCGACAGAGAGAAAGTACAAGTACAATACAAATTTCTAATAAAGAAACCTTATAACAATTAGGTGAAGTAATGGGATATAAGTACATTAGAGAGATAGTAAAGAGTGTGGTGAATAAAAAAGATAGGAGTGATGATGAACAGAAAATTGAATAGCCTCATATCTAAAATTAGTTGCAAACTGAAGACATTGATGCAGACACTCACACTGTCACATTATACAACTCTTTAATACCTCTCACCTACACATATAATTTTTAAAAAATTCACATTTCATTTTCATATTACCAAATTACACGCTACACAAAAATAGACAGCTGATATCTAGTTATATATAAAAAGGAAAATAAACTATAATGCATGAGAGATATGTCAGGAATATAGCATAATAACAAAACTGTTAAAATCATTGTTAGCATAACGAATTAAATTGGACAAAATATTCCATAAACTAATTATAGAATAATAATATAAAAAATAGTTTTAGTTGATGAATTATGTTAGTTATATGTTAATATGCTAATAATATATAGCTAGATCCAATTTTTGTAAATTAAAAAAACGTGAAAATTCGATAAATATTTTGTACAGTAAAATAATAGCAGAATTACATTCTGTTAATTTCAGTTATATTTTCTTTTAATATCCTAATAACATATAACGAAATCACTTTTCGTAAATTAGAATACGTAAAAACTCGATAAATATTTTAAATAGTAAAAAAAATAGTAGAATTACACATTCTGCTGATTTTCACTAATATATTCTTATAATATCCTAAAAACATATAGCAAAATCACTTTTTGTAAATTATAATACGTGAAAACTCGATAAATATTTTAAATAGTAAAAAAAGAAGTAAAATTACGTTTCTAAAACATGAAAAAATGGTATACTATATATTATTCTTTATATATTTTTTTTAGCAAAACCAAAAAATTAGAAAAATGAAAGATGCAAATATTAATAATAATGGTTAGAGAAAAGAATAAAAGTTATAAAAAGAGGTTTAAAGAGTACAATAAGGAGAAGAAGAAGAAGGAGGTGGGCGGTGGAAGTGGAGAACTTTCTTGAAGAGGAAAGAAAGAGAGAGCGGCGGAAACACACACACAGAGAGACACAGCTGTATTCTCTTCTTCTTCTTCCCCACTTTCACATGCCCCTCTCTCTCTCTCTCTCTTTTTCTCTTATTTATTACTTATTTACATGTGATGTGTTCTTTTTCATTTCTAATTATTTCACTTAATTATTTAGTTTAAATTCTTCTTAAACTTTAAAATATATATAAAAAACCCAAAAGTAGAGTGTATAATCAGACTACGAGGTGGTAAGAACATGCTCACGGAGTCTCTCTTCCTTAATTTCTAAATCTCTCTTTTTTACGTATAGGGAGAGATCTAGATCTTACTTAGGGAGGTTTGATTAAGCTTAACACTAATCATTTTTATCTTTAACGTCTCTCTCTAGTCTCTACTACTACTAGTCTACTACTACCAATAAATCTGATCTCATTAGGACACAAGTTGTCAAACTCATTACTTTCCCAACTTGTGTCATACGAGGGACTTACCCTAAAGATAACACAAGTCAACATCGTTTTGACGGGTCACTCAAACATTTTGGTTTTAAACCTGTCCGAGCGACATTTCTTTTGTAATTCCATTCATTTTTTCACACCCACGATCATATCTACATTTTAGTGGCAGCAAATAAGTCAATACTTACAATAAGATCTAACTTTGGGCTATATTTTTGATCATCGCATTAAACTTATATGGAGACCCCCTTAAAATAGGAAGCCATGATGCAGAAACTGCTCTCTCATCATAATGTCAATTTCAAAGGTTTACGACAAACAAGTTTACAAAAACCTGGGCTCACTTGCCAGTGTGTCAGAGAGTTCATGACAAGTCAACTCATCACCACAACACTCTTTTTGATTAGAAAAACCCACAGTTTTTTTTTTTAGAACACACACACACATCTTAAAAATCTATCCAACCAAAGACCTTTCCTTAAATCCGCACTAAATCCATAAACCTATGGACCACTTACCCTCACACACACCCCTACTAGTGGATATATTCTTCCTTTAATATATTAAACCCACAAAATATTTATGTGGCTATATCAAGATTGGCAAATTTGTAGTAGTAGTAGATAGGGGAAAACAACAAAACCATTCTTTAGCACAGAGATAGATTATGGTTCGGTGGTGACGATTTGTTGTTGTACACATTACACTCGTGATCTCAACAGGTAAGAGTTGAGTTCTTAAAATCTCAGATGTACAAAAAAAAAGAAAGTGAAAGTGGAAAAAAAAAAACAAAAGAGTGACAAATTCAATTTGGGGATTAGCATTCTAGGACAGACAACAGTTAAGGTCCTGGATCTTACCTATGTACAAGCACAGGATAGAGATGAAACAACATGCTTAGAGGTCCAGTATCCAACATAAGTCATTGGGAACTGATCGTGGAACCCAAAATTATCTTCCCACACTGCCCAACTGTTAATCTGAGTGGCTCATTAGTAGTAGTTGGGGTTGCTCTGCAACACAATCGTCGCGGTGCCTGATCGAAGCAGTTAAAACAGAGGAAGCATTATCAATTGAAAATTTTTAAGAGAATAACAGAAACATTAGGAGATCAAAAGATAAATATGAAAACCTCACCAAGTGCCAATTTTTACTCAGTGGAAATCCTAGGATCTGGATCTTTTCAACTTTGTGCAGAGGAAGAGAGCGTGGAAAACATAGAAGCTTCCTCTTCAAATCATCCTTTATTGAGGATCTCAAGTACATTCCGAGTGTAGCATTGCCTTCTCGTCCTATCTCTTTCAAGAAGAAGCGGATAGGCTTCTTACAGAGAGATGAAATTGGAAGCTTTATGTCAATATCAAACTCACCTGGCTGACTTATCCCATTCCAGGCAGAGAAGGAAAGTTCAGCTCGCTCAAGATCTCGTGGTAGCAGGATACTCGGGAAAACTTGTACAACATAACCAAGAGATATCGAAAATGTCAGTCCGCGTGTATGATCGTAGCAGATGGATCGCTGCAAAACACTACTGGGATCCAGACTCATGGCTCTTGTCAAGAGTTTCAAACTATCTAAAGTCGATAATCCCGGATAGAGAGGATTAACAGCTTCAACGTGATGAACTGAAACAAAAGGTGCAATGGGGTGAGTGGACAAGAGACCATGAGCATCTCCCTTAATATCCCACTGCCAAAAAATCACGAAATCAGCATTGTCATATCGAAGATCTCCAATAGATCAAAGACGCAGAGATGATGATACATACCTGGTGAAAGCCAGGCTCCCTGGACAAAGGAACTCCGAGTTCAGTGATGCAGGCGTGGAGACGATCATCACTGCCATAAAGCTTAGGGTATCTATCCAAGCAATCATCGTGAATGCGAGAAAGAGCTTCCGCTAATGGGTAGCTAATGGCAATGCCACCACCTCCAAAGGCCATATTATGACTGAAGTAAGAGTTAGCAGAGTGACTCTCAGAAGGGTTTCCAATATAAACCATCTCCGAAGGATCATACTTGCTTAGTATAGCAAGAAGATTGTGAACATTAAAGATAGTGTCATCATCTCCAAGAACAAACCATCGAACATCAGGGAGAGAAAGCCGAAAAGTCTCCATGGCAATGCGGGAAATGCGAAGTCCAGAAGGGTGACCAGTGGGATTAGTATAACGAAAACGAGAACTGTCTTCAGAGACAATTATAGGAGGAAGTGAATCATCACCTTCTACAAGAGAAACTTGCTCTTCAAGCCAGACATGACCACGCATCTGCGAAGGTTTCCACCATAACCTCACAAGTTCCTTACGACGTTCCCAAAGCTGTGAAGATCCAGCAATACCAAACATCAAGTGACGCAGAGACAACAGATCAACTCTATCAATCTCAGAGAGACTACGATTTCTAGATTCATGATCGGAAAAATAAGGAGCAGGAAGAGACGGCGGAGGAGGATGAATCTCAATCGGAGTTCGATGGTACCGTTTGTTCCAGAGATGATTGTCTTCCCAATCCTTAAGGAGATGCCAGCAGCGAGAAGTGGTCGGCGAGAAGACGAGAGAGAGCCAAGCGACGGAGGCGAGAAGAAGAGCGGAGGTAGCGACTAATGCGGTGGCGAAACGTGTGAGACGACAACGACGATTACGAGGGCGAGAGATTGGGGAAGAGCAAGGACGGTGAGGAGGAGAAGAAGAATAAAGGTAAGGGATGAATGAGAACATGACGGTGAGGATTAAACGCATCGCCCCAACCGCACATTTCCGCCGCCGAGCGACGAGGCAGTACGGCGGCGAATCAAGATTCCGATCAAATTAGGGCTCAGGGTTTCGATCGTCACCGTATATAATCTTCTTCTCTCTCCTTCGCCGTCGCTTTGACCTTTTGAGGGTTCGATTTTGATTTTCTAAATTTTGGGGGCGGATATTGGTAAGAAAAGTTTACGTTTCGTTTATTTGAAAATGGGTCTATAGTAAATGGGCCTTGTATAGGCCCAAATAGGGTATAAAAGGTTTATTATGTAGTGTGGTACCGTCTCAATCTAGTGACCACAACACTTCAGTTCCCAGGTGTCATGTAGTTGTACTATCCGAAAGCCCAACGACCGTCACTGTCATGTCAGAAAATCAGATTCGTTATCCTATCTTTTCATCTTTATTATCCTTTTTGTTTTATTTTATTTCTTTTTTTTTTAAATATCACTACTTTTCTTTGAAGAAAAGCTTTATTTCCAAAATCATAATTTAAATCTCAGTTGATGAGAAAAACTATAATTTTAAAAAATAATATTTTTGCAAATCTCCCATGATGAGAAATTTTTATTAATATTTATTTTTTGATATCTGTTTTGGAAAAATATTCCTTTTGTCATATTTATTTTTACCATTTTTACACAATTATACTATATAAAATTAATATTTAAATTTTATTTTTAGGTTTACATTCTCTATTTTATATTTAGAATATATATAGTTTCAAAAGGTTAGGGTTTAGTATTTGGATTTTTGGATTTAGAATTTAGTCATTTTGCATATAGAAAAAACTTATTTTGAAAATAGACAACAAAAAAGGATATTTTTATAAAAAGATATTAAAAATGTTATTTTCGCAAATTTTCCTAAAATTATATATCGAACAATAATAACACATAACATGACATACTTGTTAACATATACGATATATTGTTTATAAGAAAAACTTTTTTATTTTATTTTTATCTTTTTGTTAAGAAAAACCTTTATTTAGACTTGAATGATTAATTCACATTAAAAATCTATATATACATCGGTGTTTCCGAAGAATAATAACTCTCCTCAGTCCTCACCTATACGTTGCTGCTGAATAATTTAATATAGTCGCAACTCACAAAAGGGACCAGCACGAATCACGAAGGAGTATGCAAAGAATGACATAAATGGGAAAAATCATACTATTAACATCGAATAGTATAAAGATCGCATTAAATTAAAAAGGAAGCATGAAAAATATGTGTCGGTGAGTGGTTGGCTTGATCAAGGTCAATATCAATAGAGAAAAATTCGTGTATGTACACACAACACAAATGTACAATAATACTTCAAAACGTCGAAGAAGAAGAGCACCTTACACGTTTTTGTATATGTAGAAGACAACGACATTACATCTACCATCTCTTTGCTTGACGACATCTTTTGGATTCAAATTTAATTTAACTTAGAGAAAAAAAAAACGAGTATTTTAATACTTGGGACAATGATTCTTCTCCCCACCGTTCTAGCTAGCTTTGCCGTTGAATTAATGTATGTACATGATCATCAAGTACTTGTTATAAACTTATAATATATAGTTTGTGTATTATTAAATTTTTTAGGGTTAGAGAATAGAGAGAGTAAAGAATAAGATACTCGTATGCATGTATGTACCCGTGCAACAATCTTGTGTCAGTCTGGTTGGTAGTGCGGTGCCTTATTTACATTTTTGTTTTGGAGAGGTCATGTGTTTTGTTCTCTTTGAAAAATCATTACATATGAAAAGAGTTGCTTTAGTTATGATTGGATTTATATTATAAGTCAAGATAAATTTACGTCTTCTTTGTTAGAAAGATAAAGGTGAACAATGTTTTTGTTTTTTGGAGAAAGCAATTAATTAGTAATTACCGACAAAACACTCTCTTAATTTGCTGTGAAACACTCTCTTAGTTTGCTGTTTAAAATCTATAAGCAAATCTTGTGTAAACTTTACCGAAATTGTTGACTAGATTGATAAATATAGCAATGGTTAACAACAACAAAATATCTGTATAACAATGACTAATGTTTTTTCATAGAAAACTAGTCAAACATGGTCATGAATTTGTAAAATATAAATTGTTGAAACCAATAAAAATCTAATTAACTTTTGTATTAGTTTGTGAGAAAAGCATCTAATTTTGAAGAAAAATTAGGTCAAAAGATCATCAATTAAAGAACGGAAGAAATAATATTGTATATTACTATAGAACTGAATTGTTAAATTAGCTTATAAAAAATATAAGAAATGTTTGTTTTTGGATACTATAGATTATCTATTAGAATTAAAAATTACACTTAAAACATCATGTAAAAATAAAAATCAACAAAATTGAGAAATTACCAATAGATACTTCTGCTATTTGCTTTGAGAGAATCAAATTAAGTGGTAGCTTCTAGTCAATAGCTCATCTATTTCTAAGTTTGGATGAGATAAATTCATATGATTACTTCATCACTAACTTGCAAATTTTACGGTTTTGCAAGATATCAAGATGAAATATTTTCCAATTAACTCGTTTACATTACACCATGTTGAATTTGAACAAAAAAAAAATCGTCTTCCTTCTTTACTTAAGACAATTTATACCAATTGATGAACTTTGCAAAATCGTTAACTGTTTAATGCGTCAATCTCATATATATTTCATTCTCATATCAATCAACTTCAAAAACGATAACATCAAAATGAATTTACTAGCTAGAAAAGAAACACAAAAACTCGAAAACAAAATATAGTTTTGTATTTTTTTTTTTTTAAATTGATAAATAAAATGCATTTTTGTCAATCAAACAAAACGAATAGAGGAATTATCAAACACGTGAGATGATGATTCACAAAACGATCCAACAACATCATATATACATTATGGTCCCCAATTTGAAACTTCCCGATTAAATTCGTATTTGACGGTAGCTTGGCCACTTCGAAAAGACTTAAAACCATACAACCGAGGTCGAGGTGCATTCACTATAGTCCCCCCATTACCATATAGGCATAAAAAATCTCACAACTCTCTTGAAAAAAAGTTAAAAAAAACCAAAACTTTCAATCACCCTTTTGTAGAAAAAATACAACAACAATACAAATGTGTGTATACATACGTGAGCAAATAATACCCATAAATATTATTAATGATTTGATTATATAAAAAGACAAAACGGCAACAAAAATTGTGTTCAATATTATTATTAATAGAGTGAAATCGTTCGTAGTGGTTATAACGTCAGTGCAGCTTCTTCTTCTTCTTCCTCTTAATTAATCACAAAACTGGTCAAACTCTTCATCTCTCTCTTCTTCTTCCTCAATCCAAAGAACTCATTTTTATCTTGTTTAATCACAAACCCACCAAACACACACATTCCTAAAAAACCAAGATCTTCATTCTCTGATTCCTCTGTTCCTTCTTTGTCGGCTGTTACAAAAACCCCTCTTCATTTTCCAAGAAACCCACTTTTTGGTTCTTCTTACTATAAACAAGAACCCTTCTCTTCACTCTAAACTCTTACCATTACCAAAATGTCTTGTTTCTTAAGTTGTGTCCGTTTCCATGTTTCAGCCACGACCACCGACAACAACAAACCCACGATTACAGGATCTGGTTCTGTCTCCGGTGTGACTTGTTATACCTGGGACGATGTTGAGTCTCTCACTTGCAATTTCTCTAGACTTATTGGCTCTGGTGGCTACAGTAGTATCTACTTGGCTCGTTTGTCTGATGGCTCTATCAACGCTGCTCTCAAGGTTCATGTTAGTAGTCATCGTCTTTACCAAGTGTTTAGGTCTGAGCTTGAGATTTTGCTTCGTCTTCAACATCCTCACATTGTTAAGCTTCTTGGTTACTTTGACGATTCAGGTTCCTTAACTTTCTCCCTTAGTCCACTTTTAAATTCAATTAGATTAGCTAATTCATTGATTGGTTTCAATTTGCTTTGGATTCTTGATTTGTTTGATTAATTCAAGAACTTGTCCTATGAATTATTCACACTCATAAAAGTCAAATACTTTATAAAGAACTAAACTTTAAGCTTTATTCTTGTCTTGTCCTGATTACAATTTGTTTTTTTATTGGTAGATTCGTTTTTTACTTTTTCATATAGTGTTTTTCAATTTTACTCTAATTGGTTTGGAAATGATTAGCTTTTCATTGTTGCAAATCATTTGTGATTAGGAGTAATGTGAATCTAATGTTGTTGTTGTTGTCTATCTTGCAGAAGAAAGTGGTGCATTGTTACTAGAATACCTTCCTCAAGGTAACCTCCAAGAGAAGCTTAACCGCAACAGCAAGCAAGTGTTACCATGGAGAAACCGAACCGTTATAGCGTTTCAGGTTGCGCAAGCGATTGAACATATTCATGAGAAATGTAGTCCTCAGATTGTTCATGGCGACATAAAATCCTCAAACATACTCCTTGACAAGCATTTCAACTCCAAGCTATGCGATTTCAGATCAGCCAAAGTCGGGTTCTCATCGATGGTTCAGCCTTCTAAGACGGTGTCAACGATGTCACCTCGTTCCAAGCAAGTGATGATGATTGGTTCTCCAGGGTACACTGATCCCCACTACTTAAAAACCGGGATTGCTTCCAAGAAGATGGATATGTATGGGTTTGGAGTGGTGGTTCTTGAGTTGGTTTCAGGGAAAGAAGCGGTTAGCAGTGAAAAAGGCGAGATGCTAGTGCACGCAGCCGCTCCATTGATCCACGAGATTCTTGATTCGAATGGAGATATTGCGGAAGAGAAAGTGAGACAGTTCTTGGATCCTAGGTTGTCAAGGGACACTAGTCTTGATTTAGAAGAGGTTAAGACAATGCTAAGTGTGGCTGCTTACTGTCTTCGTAGCCCTCCATCGTTGCGACCCTCGGCTTCTCAAGTAGTACAAACTCTTGTCAAGAAGTTCCCATCCTTGTCTTTCCTTGGTTGTGGTAAAGAAGAGTGATGATGATACATTAATCAACCTCGTGTGTTTTAGACGATGAGGTTGTTTAGGTAGTGATTGTGTGTGTAGGTTCTTAGTTAGGTTCATAAAAGACACATCAAGATTTGAAACGTTGCTGCTGCTTGTATAGGAGATTCTGCAAAAAAATAACCCAAAAGAAAGAAAGAGGATTCAAATGCTTCTTGCTTAGTGATGTGTATTAATGTGTAGTATTAGAGCAAACAACAGTGTGAATTGGTTTTTGTAAACATTCATGTGTGATGATGGTATAATATACCAACGGTTGAGAATCTGAATAAACCGAACCAAATAAGCTGAAATGTTTGAAACGAACCGAAGTTTGGCTAATTCATTTCGGATTCGGTTTATTGGGTTAAGAGCCACCAAACCAAAATTACTAAAAAAAATCTATACAAATTTAATGAAAAAAATATAAAAATGTACTAAAATGAACAAAATTTAAGTGAAATTATTGAAAAAGTTGATAATAAACCACACTGAATTTAGTTTTTGGTTCAAATTGGCAATCAAACCGATATTTTAAATACCAGAAAAATTAAACCGAGTCAGACCGATTAAACATTTAAACCGAAGCCGTAAGAAGTAAAAACTGAGCTTTTGTCATATTTGATCCATTTTTATACATACTCTGACGAGACCACTCGGCGAAACAATGTCGTCTCTTGCGCTAACCTTACCTTCTCCGTCTCTGGTGTCGGTGAGGAGCACTAAACTCGGAAGAAGTGTCAGTAATGGTGGCCGGAATTGGTCGGGACTTACTAAGTTGTCTGAGAAATCGAAAAGCAGACGAAGTTATGGTCTCTGCTGCAAGGCGGAGCTGTCGGAGCTAGCTCCAGTCGCCTCTGCTGCTTATGGTGCTCTTCTTCTAGGAGGCGGTCTCTTCGCCTGTAAGTTTAATGATTTCATGATCTCACCTCTGTTTCGATTTTGGGTTTGCCCACTTCACTAAATTTTGAACCTTTGTCCCCCCAAAATTGAAGATAGCAAATCTGGAAGCAAAGGTTCTCTCTTTGGGGGTTTGACCGGTTCTGTTCTTATGGCATCTGTAAGATCTTTCTCTGTCTCTTCTTTTTTGTTAGTTCTTTTGTTGTATAGTCTCTTAAATCTGAACTTAACCTTTGAGGAATAGGTAGTGAGGAACTAAGAGCACTGTTGAAGTCATTGTTTCTGCTTAATGTGGTTCTCTTGCGAGCTTTGTTTCAATTTCGTGAGAAAATGGTGCTAGGATACATAAAAAGTTATCTTTTATAGTTGATCTGCTAGATTCTTCTCTAATGTAGCATACTCCAGTCCCTTTCAAATCATATAGTTGGATTCTTAAACGCGGTCGTTTGATTTTCGTCTATGCTTTCTTACCTTGTTAAATGAGATCCCCTCTTGGTGAGTATTAGATTTAAAGGTCTGATCAACTGTAATGAGCTAGGAAGCTTGTCTGTTGTCAGCTGCAATATCCATTGTTTGTTTTTTATGTTAGCCAGTGTGTTGTTTCTTGTTGATTATGTTCCTCTAAAGTTTGTCTTCTACAAAACCTTTTTTTGTCTCCTTTTGCTTCCCATCTCGATTTTATGATCAACGAAATCTTATTGTTCTACTTTGGAATGGTTACAAACTCACTAACTGAGCATGCCAATGTTTGGCTAGGCCTACTTCCTTACTAAATCACCAGAGACAAGAGTTCTTGGCGACACCATAGGACTTGGCGCTGCCTTCCTCTTCTCTTCTGTCTTCGGTAAGCTCTTAAGAAGATCTGCGTTTTGTTTGCATATATTTCAAATGTGCAACAGATCTCTTCTCATGGCACAGGATTTTCTGTTCTTTCTACAACTTTCCTGCAGGATTTCGTTTGGCATCTACACGGAAACCAGTCCCAGCAGGCCCGCTACTACTTCTTTCCATCGGCATGTTGTCCTTCTTTGTAATGGTGTATATGCACGACAGTTTACCTCCTATATCCATACCTGATCCGTTACCTCTACCTTAGCCTAGATGAGATCATGCGGATACAATCATAACCAAATAGGAAACCTCTCAGAGTATGAATCAAGAACAATTTTGCTTTTGCCCACACTAATAAATTGCAAAGCTTTGTGAGGCTAATGTGGGTAGAATAATGTTTGGTTGTTAGACTTTGTTTTTCTTATGTTGCCAAATCAAAGACAGATGCATCTCCATTCAATATTTTGTTAATGGCTCTTTTTTATGTTGAATGATCCATGCTAAATAAGAAAGGGGTAGTAAAAGATATGTTTGACTCTTGCAAGCACTTGTTCTTTGAGATCCCAGATTGATGTTGAATGATCCAACCTAAATATAGTGGCAAGTGGCAACTCTATACAAAATCTTTTGGTCATAATATTGACTCTTGCCAGCAAATGCCTTTTTTATTTATTTTTATGAACAAACTGAAAATGATGTACCATTTGATTTGTTTGATCTACGAGCTACAGCTTACTGTTACTTAAGCCAGTTTCTGGATAAAACTATCAGAATCTATAGTAGCGGAATTAAGGTGACTAGTATTGATGGTTACTGTAATAAAGTATTGAGTTCGTGTGTTTTTAACTAGCAGGAATCTCTTGAGCTGTAGGAGTATCGTCATAGACAAGTTCATCGACTGGATTCAGTTCCGCCCACGCAGCTGCATCTGCGTATCCCAGCTCAAAGAGCTTTTCCAACACCTCATCCTCTGCAGGCTCCAGTGCCCAATTCAATAGCTAAGTATCAGAATAACCAAGATTAACAAACTTTCTCTCAAAAGAGAATGATCTCATTCAAAGAAACTTAGCACTTACTTGTCTAGCTGTTGCCCTGTTTAAAGGGTTGCAATCTGGGGAGATCTCAATACCCTTTAGTTTGAAATTACTCGCGGAAAAAGCACAAACTCGAACCTGTGAAAGAATGATGCAGAAAGTTCAGTAAACTACATGGAACATCTACAGAAAATGGATTGAACATATAAAAGGGCTTCCAATATTTGGAAAAGGCCACACAGTCTTTACCAGCTCAAAGATATGAAATGAACAGCTGAAGAGCAGGTGCCAAAGAAAAAGTAAATGAGAACAAAACAACACAACAACCATGTACATACTGTTTTAGCAGCAGCTGTTGGTGGCATAAACAATGTTAACCCTCCATCAACACAAACTCGATTACGGAACATCGTTGCAGGTCTTGGTGCAAGATATCTGCATTGTATTTTAAATTTTGGTTCTTAAAGTGTTGAATTCCAGAAAACTCGCAAAGTTTCAAAAGCAAAAAGACTGATATTTACCCTGGAATAAAGGAAGATGTGAAAATTGCATCTATCAAGTCGCTCTTAGAGTCGAACTGATCCACTAGTAAACCTCTAGGTCTCCAAAACACCCGTGTGATGGCAACTACAATACGGTTGAATGATCAACAACGTCAGACCTGAAGACAAGGTATGAGGAATACAAGTTGAAGAAAGAAGTTGTTGTTACTCACCCCTAATTCTCCCGTTGGACCTAATGTGAATATCATCTGGCAGTAATCTCTCCATGGATTCTCTGAGGACAGCCTAAAACCACATGAACTTGTATGAACAGCTAATTTAACTTAAAGCCAAACTCATCACAGCAACATTAGTGGGTCTTGTGTTGATATAGGAACTTATACAACTCCATGGCTTTAAACATTTGTGAATGTACTGAGAAAGAAGGCTCATTACCCCAAGACGAAAAGCAGTGCCATTATGCCGACAATCAGAAGCAAGTTCCTTGGTAGCTTCAAGGGCTTCTTGCATAGAGGCTCCTGAGGTTATCACAGCACAGACTATAGCACCAGCAGAAGATCCTGCTAAAGGAGTAGTTTCCTAAATAAATCAACACACAACAAAATCATGTTCTTTCCTCAATCAATAAACACAAGATAAAATCAAGAAAAATGAAGCACCTTTATGTAACCCTTTTCAATAAGCAACTGAGCAACTCCAAGATGATAAGGAAACAAAAGACCAGCAGCAGAGAAACTAAACCCAGGGCTTGTAATGACTCTCCTCTCTTTCTCCGCTTCAACATCCTTAATCCTTTGTTCCCATATCATCGCTGGCTCAATCTCATCCTCAACCACACTTGCTATTCTATCTCCATCATCATCAACCGGCGGCGTCTTCTGCTTAGTACTCTTCAAAAGCCTCGACGCAATTCCAATGAAAAGCTCACCGGTGGCAACAGCGAATGATCTCTTCTTCTCTGAATCTGTAGAAAAGTTCTGATTTTGAGGAGACCCACCAGGAGAAGAACAGCATGATAACCTAAAGGCGATGGTTCTCGAAGAAAGGTTGAAGCTTTTTCTTGCACGGAGTGAGATGAATGGACCGGAACGAAGAGACATCGCCATGGAATTAAAGGGTCACGCTTAAGATGAAAATTTCGAAAAGTTAGGGATTTTGAATCACACGATCATCGCAGTTCACAAAACACTCATGAGGATGTGTGACTCTGTTTGGTGTTTCGTGGCGAAACTTGTTTGCTAAAGCTGAAGAGGAAACACACTCAACGAATTAAATAGTTCTCCCAGGGAAGCAACGTTTAGAGTCTCTGTTGATTCCAAACTCTGTAGTTTCTCTGTTTTAGGAGAGAATCTAGGAACGGATTGGTTTTAAGAAGGTCAAAAGAGTTAAAAATCTGATTTTGATTTGATGGTTTCTGTTTTTGTTTCAACCATACCAAAAGTATAATTAAATTACCAATTTTGTCATGTCGGTCATGTAAGTATCGACGAACTACTTTTTTATGGATCCAACAAGAAATGTTTGTTGGCTTCAAAAGTTTCGCACTTTCAATTAATTTAGTCAAGGTTGGTTTGTCTCATATAAGACCATCCTCTGTTAAAAATGAATCTTATGATTTGTTTAATAATTTAATTGAAAAAGTGATGTTAAAAAATGTAATTAAGTTTTTATGTTTTTTATGCAGGATTATTGGTGGGTTCTTAAAGAGTAGATCTTAGGATTAAAACATAAAAAAAATTAAAAAATTAACAATTTTAATTTTTGAAAACAATAATTATTACAAAATAAAAAATTAAAAACATAGATGATATACAATTTATTGCATAAATAACATAAACACAAAGCACAATTAATTTAAACGTGATTTGTAGAATATTTTGGCCATATGTGCTCGACCAAATACTTTTTCAATTGTTGATGCCATTTTCTATGTAGAAAATATAAGAATTTTTTTTCTTTTTGTAACTAAATTATTTGGTTTGTCTTTGGTAAGGAAATAAGAAACTGGTGTGAAAATAAAATATGGAAGCTTGGATTTAAAAGAGAATGATAAAAAGGAAAATAAAGAAAAATAAAGAAAAAAAAAGAAAAAAATTATTTTTTCTTATATTTATCTCAACACCCACTCACAGAGCGCCACGTAGGCGTCTCTTAACCATTGTTTTGTATCTTATATAAGATACGTATCTTAGCTATTTACCTACATTTTGCATTTAATTAAATCACAAATTTATGTAAGATCTGTCTTAAAACCTCCCATTGAGGATGGTCTAAGTGTTGCTTCTTCTAGAATCATAGTATAGCATGTACATAAGTACATTAGAGTATACGATATACACATTGGTGAAAATGAAGTTGTATGTGTTACATATGAAACCCATATCTATACTATTAATTGGGAAGGACAACTTGAAGCCAAACACCCCCAAATTTTTTAAAAAATTTCATGAAAAATAAAACAAGTTGCCAAACAGAATTAATGACAGCAAAAAAAAAACAAAAACAATCTATATTTATGGAAATCATAATAATCTTTGAGAATTTTTGAGAAATACCCCTTTTGGTGTACCCCTTTTTAAAATTATCCCTCTTTTTTATCTATTTTCAAAAATACCCCTTTTCAAATATGAAAAATTATTAACTTTTATATGGTTGATAAGGTACATCAAGATCATCATTACTACTGTAAGATTAAACCTAAATATTTATAATGTTTTAAAAGGTTCTAAACTGCATTTATATGGTTTTTATAAGGTTTTTAAAAGGTTTACACAGTTTTTATAAGAGATTTAAATGATTTTAAAAAGTTTTTAAAAAGTATTTATACGGTATTTATGAAATATATATATAAATTTACACACATATAAAGATAATTTGTGTCTATAAATATAAGTTTACACATATGTTTTTGATAAATTTCAAATTTTATAGTGACTTTTTGATAAAATTAGAAAAGGGGTATTTTTAAAAAGTGATATTGGAAAAGGGGTATTTTTGAAATTGACAATTAAATTCAAAATTAAATATATGTAAACATATCTATTTTGAATATACATAAACATACTTAGTATTAATTTAATATTTTAATATAATTTCGAAATTAATAATTTATATAGAATGAAATCTAATAAAACAAAATCATCATATATCTAAAAAAACAAAGATAACATTTTTTTAGAAAAATAAAAAGATAAAAAAATATGTTAGCATATGAAATAATCAACTAATCAAATTCTACATAGTATATATACATAACTGATCATATCATCAAATTTTAAAAAATTATATAATTTTAAAATATAAATAAAATTTAAATAAATCAATAATTAAATATTTGTTTGCTAAAATCATGCGAATAAACATTCTAGATCACATAAATTTCTTATTTTCACATAAAAAATATTCATATTCAAAAATCAATCTAGCAATTATAGCACAAATGATATCTACAAAATTTATCATTAATTCAATTAGTTAATGATTTTTATTTGGTCAAACAGTTAGTTAATGATTATTCTAAACTTCTTTTTTCTTATTAATTTCACACAATCTTAACAAAATAAATCTTCATCCATTGGCAATTTGCATATCATTACTATTATCAAATATTAAATAATTGTTTTATCAAATCATAAACTACATTTTGAGATTATAAACATATAGAATTTCTATTAAGATTAAAACTAAATAACAAGTGGATATATCACATTTAAATGATTTTAACGACTTATTACCAATTTTTAAATAATAAATGGATTATACTTTTCATGGTTTAATCTAATTGAAAACAAATAAAATGTCAAATTGGTATGATATAAATGATATAATAAATAAATATCTACAAACATTATCTCACATATAAGTACAATTTTAAACAATCCTTGACAAATATCTTATTATATAAACCTTGGTTTTCAAAGTCAGCCATTAACAAGATCATGACACGTGTCAATTATAAACGATAAGATGTTGACACGTGTCGTAACTAATTTTGTTAATATTTGGATAAAATAGAAATATTATTAACCCTATCGAAAAAGGAAATATATAAAATAAATATTATAAAGAATTATATATTAAAAATTATTAATAAAATTAAACAAATAACCTAATTTCAGTTATGTCAATTTGGTTTATTAATAAGATAGGGATTTAAAATTTATAATTAACAAGAATATATGGCGGTTTTTGTTTACAGAAGAGGATTAAGGTTTAAACTTTAATTTTACAATTAAATCAGGTTATTTGTTGGTTTGGGTATATAAATGATAAATAAGAATTATGGTTTATCTTTATAAATTAAAATTATGGTTTAAGTTTAACAATTAAACGAGATTATATGTCGAAACTTGGTTTTTAAATTTACTAACTCACGTGATCATGATAAGTGTCAAGTAAAAACATAAGATGTCGCAACATGTTATATCTAATTTTGTTAATATTAAGATACAAATAGAATTTTTTAAAAACATTAAAAATAATTATAAAAAAATAAAGAGAATTTTTGGGAGATACCTCTTTTGGTGTACCCATTTTAAAAAATACCTCCTTTATCTATCCATTTTCAAAAATATCCATGTTTAAATATGAAAAATTATAAAGTTTGATATGGTTTATAAGGTACTTCTATATAATAACTACTACTTGGAAATTTGATACAAGTTTTATAAGGTTTTTAATTGGTTTTTAAAAGGGTTTATAAGGATTTTTAAAGGTATTTATAAGTTATTTCACGCTATTTATGAAAGATATATAAAAATTTAAACATATATAAAGGTAATTTTTGTGTATATTTATAAGTTTTACACATAATTGGATAAATTTCAACATTTAAAGTGGTTTTTTTTATAAAGTTTGAAATAGAGGTATTTTTAAAAAGTGGTATGGAAAAAGGGTGTTTTTGATAATTAAAAAGTAAAAAAATTGATATTTATAAAAAAAAAATGTGTAAACTTATATATTTAGACACAAATCTTTCTATGTGTGTAAATTTAAATACCATATAAATACCTTTTAAAATTAAAATACCATATATATTTGAAAGAGCTTTACCATCATATTAAATAATAATTAATTAATTTTCATAGTCTGAGAATGATTTTTTGAAAAATTGAAAGTTAAGAAATAAATTTTTTTACAAAATGGTATAATTATTTTTTAGAGGATAATTGCTAAATTAATATTTTTTAAAAATATTTTAGCAATATTATGAGTAATGGTGAATAACTCCCAAATAGCTCCCAAATGTTTTGGTGATTGTCAATTTGACATTACTGGATTTTTATAATAACGTTTAATAACAAATTTTAAGATGTATCTGTATATATACACGTTTATTTGATACTTCAAATCAAATAAAATCTCTTTCCAAATGAAATTAATTTCTCTTATTTTGTTTTAAAAAAAATTTGGAAATAATTTTTTTTTTAAGTTTTAATAAATTTTTAATTTTAATTTAATTTTAAATAAAAATAATCTGTCCATCGGACGGGTACTAAACTAGTGTATTGTTATAAGAGCATCCTCATTGGTAACCTCTTATAATTGAAAAGGAGTATCTAAGGCTGCTTCATTGAAGGAAGATACCATGACAGGAAACGCCCTACATTGAAGGTAGATACCATGACAGGTTGCTACATTAATAGCACTCTTTGGTAATTGGTTTAGTGATGTGATGCACAAATTTTAAAAGATGTGGTCGACGGCATAAACGATAGTATTCTAGCTCATTACCGCGATAAAGTCTATCTTGTGGATTAGAAATTGTTGGAATTATGAATCCTGTAAGAAGAAGAAGAAAAGCAAAGAACAAACACAAGCAACATACGAGGTTCGTGTTTGGCAGATGAAGAATAAGCAAGACAAAGAGTTGTTGTTGTAAATCGTGTGAATAAGTCACACGTAAGGGATAGTGGGCGAGAATGAAGCCCACATAGTAATTGTAGTTTTCGTTAGTGAGTGGACCATTAGTAGAGTTGAGCCCAAATTATATATGTGTGTGTATACGTGACCTCATTTAGTTGTTAAATGGCTTCAATCAGAATTATTAGAAACTATAACTAATTACGCAATTAGGTTCAAAATAAATCTCAAAATGTACCATACTCACGAAGGTCATTTGCTAGAAACATTAATCATATGTCTCACCACACATGTGCGATCCATGCACGCACAGGATTTACGTAGCTACTCGTTCGCTTCTTAATAAATGATCTCAAATTGTTTCATTGAGTTCATAACTCCATTTAGATATGATTGGTTGCTTAAGTCAATGGACAATATGAATATCAAAGAAGAATTAAACAGATACAATGCTTACAAGTTACACAACCCAAATAAATTAGAAAAATATAGCAAAGGTCACAAATACAATTGGCTCCTATTGCCCACTGCATGTCATGCATGGTTTTCTTAATTCACCTATCGAATGATACTATATAAACATCTTAATTAGATTCATATTAAATGCTAACCAAACTTCACATATGTATATATATACACAAAAAATGGACCGTATAATCAGAATTGGAGTTCCCCATATGGAAATATTTTTTCTTTTCTTTGACGTAAACCTTTGCTTACGGAACAATCAAATTGAACACGGATTCGTTATTAATATACAACATAACATAATGATGAATGATAATTATAAGAATTCCAAATTCACCGGGATCATTCGTTTTATATAAAAACTAGGTCTAGGGTCAACGTTCACGCAAGTGTAATACGGCTTAAATGCTGTGGAAGAGTCTTTGCTTTTTTCAGTTTTCACGATAGCTTTTTTGAAGCTTCTCCGGCGGCGTTGTCACCGGCCGTCAACTTCTTCATCATCATCATCATCATCATCATACTATTAACTTTTGATTATTATTTTATTTGCCATAATAGAGTTGACGATTACGTGTGTGTAAGCTCTCTTAGTTTAGGATTTTTCTCTAACTCTATATATATTAACCAAGAACAAGAAGAGTGCTTTAAACAAAAGGCAGATCATTTGTATGATTATAAGATCTTTATAATTATATTGCTTTGTACTTAAACAAACATTGATCATTACAAAACCGGAAAATGAGTTCGTCTAACGGAGGTGTACCACCGGGGTTTAGGTTCCATCCGACCGATGAAGAGCTTCTTCATTACTACTTGAAGAAGAAGATTTCTTATGAAAAGTTCGATATGGAAGTCGTCAAGGAGGTTGACTTGAACAAGATTGAGCCGTGGGATTTACAAGGTACGTTCATTAACTAATAAACATATATACCATTCTATATGATTCAACTCTCTAATTAGTTACTATATATGAACATTTTGTGTGTGTGTGTGTGTAGATAGATGCAGAATAGGATCAACACCGCAAAACGAGTGGTATTTCTTTAGCCACAAGGATAGGAAATATCCGACAGGTTCAAGGACGAACCGTGCGACCCATTCGGGTTTCTGGAAGGCAACGGGACGTGACAAATGCATAAGAAACTGTTACAAGAAGATAGGAATGAGGAAGACTCTTGTATTTTACAAAGGAAGAGCTCCTCATGGACAAAAGACTGATTGGATCATGCACGAGTACCGTATTGAAGACACTGACGATGACCCTAGTGTATGTATACATCTATCTTTTATTCATTACAAAAATGTGAAAGCCGGTCCATCTTTTTTATTTATTGAATGAGCTTATCTATAAATCATGTAGGAAGATGGATGGATTGTTTGTAGAGTGTTCAAGAAGAAGAATCTATTCAAAGTAGGGAATGATAATGTTGGATCAAGCATCAACACCAATAGGATTGAGGCTCGTAGCTTCATTCGTAGAGAAAGCTCTTACCAAGGAGTCTCAATGTTTGAGCTAAACAAGCCTGAAGAGATTGGTGTTCATCAATACACACAACCACCAATGTTTCAGCCTCATCATCAAAAGCCTCTTTCAGTTGGATATGACTACTCATTGGCTCTTCTTCCAAGGGAAAGCGAGTACCACCAGCAAGCGTGTGAGCCATCATCAGGGGTTGAGGTTGGCACATGCAAAACAGTTGGTGACTGGGGAATGGTGAATTGTCACATAGGGAATCATGATCAGGACTCGTCTAGAGCTATGAGGTTTGAAGATGAAGGCAACAACAACAATTCGTCGACGGTCCAGCCTCCACCTTCGAATCTGCTTTCATTGCGCGGTGAAAATGGGTTTCTTGGGTTATTTTAAATAGATGCTAACTATGTTACATATATGCATCTCTTCCTATCTAATTTGTTCTTTGAATACATATGTATCCATTTATTTCATTTTTGTGATTAGGAAGCAAATTGCTTCACTGATAAAGTTAATAAGTACCATAAGTTTCAACTAGTTGGTTTAGTCGGAAAGTATTCCAAACTCGGATAGACAGTGTGGTGACCATTCAAGAAGAAATACACTTTGAATCACTTTGGTGTATTTTTACCGGGGTTAACCGGATCAGCTGATAGGGTTTATAAAAAGAAAAAAAAAACTAGTTGGTTTGTATACAAATCCAAAACAATATAAATATAACTACACCCAAAACAAAACTCATGTTTTATAAGATGAGGATGTTACACAAATGAACATTGCAACCACAAGTTGCCAAAACAAGTCCATAGGTGACTTAAAAAAGAACAAAAAAAAAAAAAAAAACGCTCTATAAACAAAAGGCCCAAATTCTCAAAAGGCCCAAAGACCCAAAGGCCCAGACGTTTAATAATTTGGTGGTGATTCTGGGATCTTCCTTATCCTCTCGGTGGAGCAGTGAAAAATATGGCCGGAGTGTGCGTCTCTTGGGGCGGCGAAGCATGTCGCTTTTTTTCCCCAGTTCGCCGGCGTTTTCCAGTTTCCTCCACCGTAGCTTCCCTAGCTCTTCCCGATTCCTCCTCTATGATAATAGATGATAATCTCGGCGCATTTCTCAAGGTCTGATTTAGTGTAAATCACTCTCTGTTCATCTTTGTTGTTTATACAGTTTGATCTGAATAATTGGCTAACACTTAGCGTCGTTGTAGATCCTTCCACGAGATCTTCGTCATCGTCTCCTTAACGATTCTCGAAGAAACCAGCTTGTAGAGGTTATTGCTTTGAACTCTTCAGTTTCTTTAAGTGAAGAACAATTTAAAAAGCTTTAAAATGGAATGAGACATTTTTAATGGTGATGATTTTGAAATTTTGGTTTAGGTGATTATGGATTTGGGAAGACCACCTGAAGCACGTTATCTTGGAGAACCTGGAGGTCAGTATCTTAGGAACAATGAGGTAAACTAATTAGGGATGATGTTGTGTTTTAGTGGGATTGGAGTTATGTTGCTTTTTTCTGAATTTGGATTGTTTGTATCCATGAAACACTAGCTTAGGTATCCATGGAAGAGTTAGAGGATGCTCAAGAGCTGGTAGGTGAATTTGGTGCTGATAATAGGGCTGGAATAGAGGGTACATTGCACAGGATATCAGCGATTCGTAATAGAAAAGGATTCATTGTCGGTTTGACTTGTCGGGTTGGGAGAGCTGTGAGTGGTCACATTGACATGCTCTATGATCTCCTTCACTATGGGAAAAGCATCTTGTTCGTTGGAAGGTATTTGTTACCTTGCTTGAACACACTGCTTTTATGCTTCGGTTTGTTTCTGTGGTGATGTTATGATCGTCTTAATTCTAATATACTACAGGCCCGGTGTTGGTAAGACCACTGTTTTGCGAGAGATAGCTCGTGTCTTGTCTGATGAATTCCAGAAAAGAGTGGTGGGTCTTGCTGTTGCCTATATATAAGTTCTCTTAGCATGAAGGTTCTGCCTTTTTAAGTGATGAAGTATGTGCAATTTGAGTTTTTAGGTGATAATTGATACTAGCAACGAAATAGGAGGAGATGGAGATATTCCACACTCAGCAATTGGAGGTTCGCGTAGAATGCAAGTACCAAAGCCATCTCTGCAGCATAAAGTGATGATTGAGGCAGTAGAGAACCATATGCCTCAAGTGATCATTGTTGATGAGATTGGCACAGAAGCTGAAGCGCTTGCCTGTCGTACCATTGCTGAAAGGGGAGTGATGTTAATTGGTACTGCTCACGGAGAACAGCTCCAGAACATCATAAAGAATCCTACACTTTCAGATTTGGTAATAAGTTTTTTTTCGCCACTTTTCTGAATGTTATGTTATCGCTTGCTTCTATAATTTACAAAGCTTTGCTCATATTAATTACTTTCTCATTGTTGATTGTAGATTGGAGGTATTGAGACTGTCACTCTTGGAGATGAAGAAGCTAGGGCGAGAAGGAGTCAGAAGAGTATCCTCGAGAGGAAAGCTCCACCGACATTTTATTTCTTGATAGAGATGAGAGAACGAGATTATTGGATTGCGCATCAAGTAAGCCTCTTTCTCACAAATCTGTTCTTGCCTCTGCCTGCAGTCGTTCAATATCAAAGGTCATATGTATTAATAAACCTTGTCATCCTTCGCTCTCTTCCAGACTGAAAAGAGTGTTGATATGTTGCTTCGTGGAAGGAATCCCATGGTCGAGGTATATAGTAGTACTCAACAAAATATGTCATTCGAGAATGATACGACAACAATGATTGATCAATTGACGTCTGTAACTTATGTTTTCTTAGGTGAGGAGAAGGGATGATGAGTGCAAGGTGGTGATAGAAAGATGGAAGGCATACGACGGGCAAGGCATCTGAGCTTTCTTCATCGTTGTCAAACTTGGGCATTGACACTTCCCATATGAATTCATGTATTCTTATGAACACAAATATGTTTGTAAAGATTCTAAACCATATGTATAAAATAATCAAAACAAAACAATAAAGTGAAGTGCGACTCCATCTCATCACATCTATGGACTGTAGTCTCATTAGCATTCATACTCAAGTGCATTGTAATGATCAGTAGGCTTAAGTTATTGAACTATAAATCCAATTAGGCGTACTGTATTTAATTTAAAGCTTAAGTGTTAAACTAGTCATGTATTCAATTTTCAGAGGTTGCATGGCCATGAGGGACAGTCATCGGCGCTCTGTAAAACAACGGCTTTGAGGATGGCCCAATTGTAAAACAGTAAACAATCATATTCATTTCTTCTAGCGCAAGAAAAGGAAAACGTGGAATGAGGTTTCTTGCATAGAAAGTAAGACAAATGAATAACAAAGCACAAGAGAGATACAATATATGAAAAGATGTTTACCTACATACCAACATAGTTTTGGGATGTCTCGAAAATGATCAAGATTCCACTATTTACTATTTATACATGAATTTTTTGAGAACTATATGTATAAATGAATAATGCAATCTAGTTATAATGCGGTGGACAACATGATTATACCCTCCTTCCAACAATGTAAGTGAACTAAATAATGAAAAATTTACTATTATTTTGTCGGCCAATTTTAATTTAAAAGGTAAATTTCATAATTAAGGTATAGTTTCTCCCAAGTTATATAATGAACAAAAATCGTAGGACAAAATATAGTCACTAAAACAAGGTGCTTCATCCATAATCTTTGAAGAGTCAACAATGCCCCTTATCCATTTTGCTCTCATTTGGACACAAACGTAAACTACCAAGTACCAACTACTAATTCACTTACCCACACGACATGAACTTGTGAAAAAAACCTGTGGGAGAAAGCATCTGGTTTTCACTTTAACTTGCGGCTTCTTTTTTATAATCTCTATTATTATATAAACAAGACTCATCTTCTTCATCATCTCTAACTTCACAACACAACACACAACTCTACAAAACTAAAAGAAGCAAAGATTTTTCTCCATTCAAAAAGATGAGTTCAACGAGCAAAGCATGGTTGGTGGCTGCAACCCTTGGAGCCGTGGAAGCCTCCAAGGATCAGTTAGGTATGTGCCGTTGGAACTACGTGCTCCGGTTGGTCAATCAACGTATCAAGAACAACGTGAGGTCCGCTTCTCAGGCTAACATACTCTCTTCTTCCACCACCGTCACTGCCTCCGGTAAAGATGCCAAGGCTAAGCGAGCTGAAGAGTCTCTTAGGACAGTTATGTACTTGAGCTGTTGGGGTCCTAACTAACTAATATAGGATACTTTAATTAACCCATCTTAGGATATGCAAAAATGATTTTACTTGTACATAATGTTTTGATGATCTCAAATATATAATGAACTTTTTGGATACAATAAAATTATGTGTTCTATCTAACACATATCCGTTAGAATTCAAAAACGAATTACATTTATGATATTCAACAAATGGTGTGTGACTAAGTGAGAAACAAGTGTTGCCTAAATGGGCCAAAATCCACTGGATAGTAATTAATGGGCCGGGCTGAGACTAGGATACGTCATCATCCTCCCGAAACCAATCCGTCGCGGTGGTTCAGCCATGGCGATCATGGCCGTAGCCGCTCTCTTTCACGCTCGCTTCCCTCTCCTCCTCCGTCTCACTGTCCCGTCTATCTCGTCTCCGTCTTCTGTTATCTACTATCGAAGGACTGTTCCGTCTGATGGATTCAGCAACCGATTACGCTCGATTCTCCGTTACTCATCGTCCGACGGCGGCGGGGGGAGTGGTGGTGGCGATTTAGGCGGCGTTAAGGATTCCGTTAGCGTTGTTTCGGATGTTCAGAGTCCTAATTACTTGAAGTTTACGGATGAAGAGTTGATGAAGCAATGCAGATTAGAGACTTTCAGAGTTTCGGGACCTGGAGGACAACACCGGAACAAGCGTGACTCCGCCGTGCGTCTTAAACATCTCCCCACCGGAATCGTAGCTCAGGCCGTCGAGGATCGTTCACAGCACAAGAATCGTGCTTCTGCTCTGAATCGTCTTCGCACGCTTCTCGCCATCAAAGGTTTTTCAATCTCTTCTCCTCAGTTTCATTCTTTGTAACTGTGACATCTCAGTTTGGTTCTAATTTTGGTTTTTTTTCAGTGAGGAACAAAGTGGACATTGAGGCGTATGCTCCTCCTCCTGAGCTTCTTCAGATTCTACCTCCTAAGTCCACCATTAGAACTTCTTCTGGTTCACAGATTGGTCCCAACAATCCTAAATTTGTACCTGTATGATGAATCTCTTTTTTGATTCAGCTCTTGCTCTTATCTTCCCTTCACCTTTGCTTAGACTCAACTCAAATACACACAATTGTCTTTGTTACAGGGAATGCAAGCTTTGCTTGATGTTATTTCTGCTTCTGATGGTTCTATAGCCGATTCTGCCAAATTGCTTGGGTAACAAATCATTCTTGAACCTGTAATTCTCTGAAATCCAGTGTAGTTGTGTTTTGCCTAACTTCTAGTCATCTTACTATTTGGTTATTTCAAGTTTGAGCACTGGTGGCTTATCTCGTTTGATACTCTCCCATGATGGTCTTCGTATGGCAGTCAATAGCATGAGAGCAGCCAAGGTATTGTTTTATTCTTATACCAATCTGAAGCCTCTGTTATCAGGATTATGCCGATTAGGTAGTCATAGCGCAAAGTTATATCCTTTAGACTTTTATCTTGGGATGAAGCAATCTGAAACTGTTTTTATGGGTTTGCCTCCTGGAAATACGTCTGTGTGTAGCTGTGCATGAAATGCATGCTTGTCTTCCTTCTCTCCCATCTTCCTCCTTTCTTCTACAGTGACTCAGCTATTCAATTTTGTTGGTTGCAGCATTATATTTTAGGTTTGGTTTCAGTAGTTGAAGTTTAGTTTGGTATAACATCACTAGTACTCAAACTTTTACAATGCTATTTCTACCTAGTTTCTAAAGTGAAGAACCTTTTTCTGAGCTTTCAGGGAATGAAGCCTCTCAAGTAGTTGGGATGTAATGGCATTTGAAAGATGATGTTGGGGATTTGACGAGTTGTATTTGGGTAGCTACTGCAGCACCACTATTTCATACACCATATTTTGTATATAAAACAAAGGTCAAATGTTGAGTTCAGTCTACAATTTGTACTTTTAAGATCATAGAAATAGTCACGTATTTGAGATGATATATACTATAGGCTGTTTGCAGTAATTTTTTGTCGCCTTTGCTATGATTTTGTTGGAAGCTAATACAGTTGGAACCATTTTGGATTAATTATATGCCTTGTTCTGTTCCTGTTTTTGTTTTCTCTCCATTTATGATTTAAAGGAGTAAATTTCGTTGGTGGTGTAAGTGGAAGTGGCAATCGATCGGGTATGTTCCTGCCTTTCAGAATTTCATGGTTGTCTATAAGGTCTTGTACCTCGCACGATGAAGCGCATGCAAGTTTCGTTTTCAATTGGTAATAACTGGCAGTCTGGCAGTAAAAGGGTATCTCCTTTTTAAAGACATGAAAATTACTTTATGATATGGCAATATAGAGTTGTCTCTTGTGAATCAAACAACCCTAGTGCCTCAGCTACTTGGGCTTAGTATGAGTGTTTCTTTTCTTTTCTGATATTAGTTTGCTAGTGAGTGTACTTACACCGTTTCACGTATATGACACGCTTTACATTTCGGTCAATGGAACCAATGAAGAAAAAAACAGGTCACCGCCTGCAGGAATGTCCTCAGGTATATTGGACATTTAAAATAGCAAAAGAGTTTGATGCAGGAGAATCAGATTCTTGTAGAATGAGGTTCTCTTCTTCCCCACACAGGAAAAGAAATAACTTTTATGGGAGTTGACTCTTGAGAATTATTGTTTATTTCATTTTTATCTAGAAAACAACAAGAGTTAGAGCCTCATGGGTGCATTCTGACTCACTCCTTATATATTTTAAACATGGATTTGAGTTCTGAAGGTCTGCTCGAGAGAGCGCGAGTTCCTTCACTTCTGATGAACCGAACAGCGACTATTCGCCTTCCCTTTTAAGTCCGACTGAGGTATGAATCTTAAGATTCTAACAATGGATTAGTATATGCAAATTTCCACCATTGTTATAGTGAATGATCAGCTTTGGTAAAAAAGATATTTATGTTGATGCCATAGTCACTCTGTTCTCAAAAAAAGTAAGCAGAGACATGTTTGTGGATGTTCTATTTTAGTCATACAGCTCTTAGAGCATCTGTCTAAAGTGAGTTTGACTTTCATTTAACCTAAGCACTGTTTAATAATATTTGCAAGGATAATTCCTTACTTTAAGTTGAAAGAAAAGATCTGATTCCTTACCACTATTTCTTGGGGTATTTATTTCTTTTATTGGCAACTTTCTCATCTTGTCTCTCCTGTCTAATCGTATACTCATGTATATATATAGACTTCACTACAGAAACAGTTCTAATAAGACTATCCAACATCCAATAGTGCCATTTTAGTCTGTAGATATCAATGAGGCTTGATTTATCTGTCAAGTTTCGGCAAGTTCTTGGCCTCGCCAAGGATCATGCATCTATTGGCAGAGCTATTGTACAAAACTACAATGAAAAAGCCTTTTTTGATATTGAAGTGGCAGTGGTTAGAGCCACTAGCCATGATGATTGTCCTGTTGATGACAAAACCATGCACGAGATACTCTTTCTTGTCTCTAACACTCCGGGATCGATTCCTTTTCTTGCTGAACAGATCTCACGCCGTCTAGCGAAGACAAGAGATTGCTTAGTTGCCGGTAAAACTCTGTTACTCTTCCACCGTCTCTTGCGTGGTAGCAGTCGAAGTATCGAGCAGCAATTGCATATTGCACATACCTCTGGTCATCTCCAAATAGGTTGCTGTTGGTTCATGATGAGCCCGGATCCTCCATCCTTTGTTTTTCTGCAGAACTATGTAGCTTATCTCCAAGAAAGAGTTGGATGGATCATCAATCAAGCTGGTAAGCTCGAACCTGTTATGTCAGGTGGTACAAAATTTAGCCGTTACAAAGAGAAATCCATGGATTTGGTGTTCCACATCTTACCAAAGTGCCAGGAGTTCATTGCACAGGTGTTGAAGTGTTCACCGGTATATAATGCCTGGCCTATCGATAACCTGGTTCAAGCAGCTACAGGCAACATCTTGAAAGAGAGTTTCCAAGTCTACATGACGTATTCCGATGGGATAGCTGCACTGATTAACATGCTCTTTGATCTTTCAAGGCCCGCAAAAGATTTAGCTTGCGGAATGTTGAGAAAAGCTTCTCAGCAGATTCAAGATCTCCGCGTACTATATGAAAAGTGTAGAGGATTCCCTGGTATGAAAAGCTTGGATTTCCCATCTGTGCAAGCCATTACCATTGACCATATTGTAGCACTAGAGGAATGCTCAAGCTATGGAGGCAAAACAAATTTCTCTGTCTCCACCAACCTAAGTGATCCAGTCACCTACAATGAACGAAAACAAGAAAACCATCGCGCCGATTTTTCATCGACAAGTCTTTTCTCATTTCCAGTAGAAACCAAAATCAGTATGGTCTGGGTTGTTTTTGACAGTGAAGATGGTGAAGAATCAGACAAGCAAAAATAGAATGCATACCAATGGTGATCGATCATTTCAACAAGGAGTACAAGAAAGTTGCAGAAGGCAAGGTAGAGGTCATTGCTCAGGGGGATTGTGTCTTTTATTCATGTTTCAATTAGAGAAACAATTATATAATACTATTGTTGTCAATTTACGTAATAGCAACATATACATGTAACATGTGTTTTGGATTTTATATGATAATTTTGTGCATATTTCGATATGATTAACTTATATCTTCATTACTACAAGTGCGAAAGAAACAAAAAAAGGTACACTCCAAACTTGTATTGTATTGATAAGTCTTCTGATTGTAAAATGTAGATTCCCTGCATTAGTTGATATGGTACATCATAGATTCAGAAGACTTATCACTACAGTTTTGTTTCGTCTGAGTAAATGTATAGTTTGAACTTTGGAGTCTTTTGGACCACGCAATGGAGACTTGAATAGGCACAAGGAAGCACACATATAGCTCCAAAATTGGAGCATACTTCTTGACTTCTTGTCATGATTATAGGGCCTGCTTAGTATATATAATCATGGGCCTGTATTGGGTCTTCTACAATATACCAAATTACTACCATGCATTGAGAAACTTCACTATACTGACATGAAGTGTCTGGAACATTACAGAAGAGAAGAACCTTTGAAATCTAAAACCAAGCTTATGTGTAGAACATTCTCAATTTCTCTGTCAATAAATCAGTAAACACAAATGGGAAAGAAGAGTGTTCCAGAATCTGCAACATTATTCACTTCATAAGACGCATCACGCATCTATATATTGATCACAGACTTAGACCTTGACACTCATAGAGAAGAGAACAAACAACGAGGCCGTCACCAAAAGTAATAATCATTGTCATTCTCCATTTACCCCTTCTACAAGAAAGTTAGTACTAACCAAAGATGAAGCAAATCTATCTTCCTATGTTAGGTCTTATCTTTATAACTCTGTTCCTCGGAAAGATCAACACAACTGAAGGATCCTTGCAATCTGCATTCGAAACTCCGGGAAGTCTACTAGCCGATCTCTGGCGAGATCGGTTTCCTGATCCTTTCAGAGTCTTGGAGCAAATCCCAATAGGTCTCGAGAGGGATCAGAGCGTGGCTCTGTCTCCCGTGCGAGTGGACTGGAAAGAAACACCAGAAGAGCATGTCATAAGGCTCGATGTACCAGGAATGAAGAAGGATGAGGTGAAGATAGAAGTAGTGGAGAACCGAGTTGTTCGAGTAAGCGGTGAGAGGAAAAGAGAGGAGGAGAAAGAAGGAGATCACTGGCATAGAGTGGAGAGGTTACATGGCAAGTTCTGGAGACAGTTTAGGATGCCTGATAATGTGGATTTGGACTCTATCAAGGCCAAGGTTGATAATGGAGTACTCACCATTACCATCAACAAGCTTTCCCCAGAAAAAGTTAAGGGTCCAAGAGTTGTTGACATTGCGTTCAAAGAGGATCAAACTGGCAAACTCAGTTCTGCTTAGTCGTGTAAACGAACTCTTGTTGAATCCAGGATCGTGTTTGATGTCTGTAAAATCTGTGTAATCTAAAACACGAATAAATTGTACAACATATCTTTATCTTAGGTGCTTGTTCATCATATCTTTCCCAATAAAGCTACACGAGAAAGTGTTAGAAAACTTAAAGATCATAACTAACGAGTACCAATGCTTAGCATATGTAATTCCCCCTCTCGCCATGTTTAATCCTCCATGGACCTGGAAAATCCAAAAAGGATATTAAACTAATAGTTTCTCTGGAATCACAGAAAGATATCACTTCATAACAAGTCAGAGAGGAACTGAAAGACTTACTTTTTTCATAAGCAACATATTTCTTGCTGGATTATCATGTAATAGTTCATCTTCTTACACCACAACAAAAGAGTACATAACATTACCGTACCAGCTTTTCAATAAAATATTTCTGGCATCCTCGGTTTCTTTCAAGCTTTATATCCAGTATGTATGCAGGAAGCTTGCTATTAGAATGCAGGCTGCAACTTCATCAAGTCATACGGAGAATCTAAGACCTTCCAAAAAGTGTCAGAAAGAGATCAGACTGTCAAGTATGTCATATATCTCTATGCTCTTCGGATGCGATTTGTCAAGAGAATAGAACTGATGGACCTCGCCATCGATCTCAATCCAACTACAGCCTGGGGTTTTATAAGCATTTTGGTGCTTTATCCTTTTTCTAGCTTCGCGCGCCTCTTCCCATTTACCCATTTCTACATATAAATTTGCCATCATAGCGAAGTAACCTCCATTGTTAGGATTCAGAGCAACTAGGTTTTTTAAAGCAACTTCAGCCAATTCCAAATGACCATATTTCTTACAAGCATTAAGCAAGGAGCCCCAAATTGCCTCATCTGCTTTCATTTTCATCGTGGACATAGCTTCCAAAGCCTCATTGAACCGACCAGCCCTGCCTAGAAGATCTAATAGGCATCCATAGTGCTCAATCCGTGGCTCAATACCGAATCTTTTTGTCATGAGATCGAAATAAGCACGGCCTTTTGAAACCAAACCCCCATGGGTACATGCGTTGAGAAGACCGATAAAAGTAATGTGATCCGGTCTGATATCGTAACTGTTAACCTTCATCATTTCTTCAAACACTGCTATGGCTTCTTCGCTTCTACCATGGAGGGCAAAGCAATTGATCATAGAATTCCAAGCTGTTAAACTTTTCTTTGATTTCATATTAAAAACAGAGCTTGCTTCCTCCAAGTGACCACATTTTCCATACAAATCGACCAACGAATTCAAAACAAACACATCAGAAGAAAGATCGCGACGGTATGCAAAAGCATGAATCCCTTTAGCCAGCTGAAGCGTACCAGTTTGAGCACAAGCGGAGAGGACACACACTAAGGTTACCTCATTAGGACGAATAAGAGCCTCATTGATCATCCTTCTAAATAGAGAAATCGCTTCAACAAAAAGACCATTCTGAGTACAAGCTGCAAGAATAGCGTTCCAGGAAGGAACATCACGCTCAGGCATATCTTCAAAGAGAGCAACAGCATTAGAGATATCACCGGACCTAGCATACCCAGAAAGCATAGCAGTCCAAGACACAACGTTTCTCTCAGACATTTCGTCGAACAGTTGTCTCGCAAGAGTTATATGAGAAACAGAGGAAGCGTAGGAGTGAAGAAGAGCAGTTTGAACAACAACATAGAGATGAAACCCGGATTTAAACAAGTGGGCATGAACCAAAGGAGTTGAAAAAGCAGAGGAGAGATGCGGTGTAGACTTAAGAACAAGTGGGTAGATGAAGTGATTAGGACGAGGATAAGACCGAGTAACCATAAGACGAAAGAAGGAGAAAGCTGAGTAAGCATGAAGCGGGAGAGAAGAAGAGTAAGCTGTTAAAACGACAGCGTAGAGATGCGTATTTGGGTAAGAGAAACGATCAAAGATAAAACGAGCGTAAGAGAGATTACAGAGACGAAGAGTACAAAAACGAAGAAGCTTGAAACAGAGGAAAGGTGAATGATTTAGTTCAGAAACTATCAAAAAGGACTGAACTTGCTTCAAATGATTCAAATGTGTCGACTTTGAGATCACGGCGGAGACAAACTGATTCACTAACTGCTCCGCCATGTGTGACGACGGCGCGTGGAGGTAAGGGAATTGAGTTACACGTGTCCCCATGTGCTCTTCCACCAAACGTGAAGAGAGAGAGAGATGAGATAAAGGTGTGTGCTTCGTCTTTTTTCTCTCCGAGTCTATCGTTTTCTTCGTCATTCACTTTCTCCGTTTTTATCGTCTCTCCTTCCTTCCTTCTCCAAATTGATGGATTTAAGGTTTCCCCACTTCGATCTAATCTAACCTAACGCTCCTTCATTAAATTCTTCAGATAGATTACAATAACGTATATATATAAAACACACACACATAAAAAAACATCATTGGAGCTGATGCAGACAAGACATAACACTCTTTGATTCCGATCTCGAGTATCTCATTTCCTTGTCTGGGTTTTTGTGTTGCTGATTCTGTTTTTGTCTGTTTGATTTTTTCCCATATACACACACATACATACATAAATTACATACACATCTTTTGTGTTTTTTGTTCTCAAAATCAATCAAATGTCTGGAATTTGGAGATGGAGGACTCTAAAGTCTCTAGCTTTACATGCTCGTACGCTTTCACCTGTTCATATCCGTCTTCATTCTCTGGAATTGGGATCATCATCGCCTCGTCGCCGTATTCAAGAACGATTCAAATCGGAACAAGGTGGCGGAGGAGATGATTTTCCGGTGCCTGTGACACGCCGGAAGTTAAGAGCAGAGCCGAATTGTCCTCGTTGCTCAAAGCAAATGGATCTTCTCTTCTCTAATCGTCAGTTCTCTTATTCTAATCTTCTTCAACGTCCTGATGAATCTGATTCCTCTGCTGTCGATGGCGATGGCGATAAAACCAATTTCCAGTCTGTTAACTTCTGTCCGACTTGTAAAACTGCTTATGGATTCAACCCTCGTGGCGTCTCTCCTCTTCAAGGGACATTCATTGAGATCGGTCGTGTTCAATCTCCAACTACCAACAACAATACTACTTCCAAATCCACCAGGAAACAACAACATTCAAAGGATACGAATCAAGGATTCAATTACAGAAACAAGCTTAGATCTTCCTTTTGGGATACACTCAGATCTTACGGCGCTGAGCCACCTGAAGATTGGTCTCCTCCTCCTCCTTCTCCTTTGAATGCTTCTCCTCCTAACAACATTGCTCCAGCCACTAATGGTGCTGTCAAAACAGATACTTCTCCCTTACCTGATCCAGCTAATGACGTTAGTCGATGGGGTGGGGCTGGTTTGGGCAGAGACTTTCCTACTCCTAAGGAGATTTGTAAATGGCTTGACAAGTTCGTCATTGGCCAAAGCCGTGCAAAAAAGGTTCTTGCTTTTCACTTAACAATGAATCTACTGTTCATTTCTGATCATGTTCTGCCATCGATTTTGTTACTTACGACTTAAAGGTTTTGACTTTGATCGTAGGTGCTGTCTGTTGCTGTGTATAACCATTACAAGAGAATATATCATACTTCTATGAAGAAAGGGTTGGTTCTTTCTCATCCCTTTGTTGATTCACCTGGCTTAGTTACATGATCGGATGAATTACACCGTTTAGTCCGTTATGGTTTACTGTGTTGGAAGCTGACATTGTGGACCTTGAATACTAGGTCAGCAGCACAACCAATTGATGATGACGATAATGTAGAATTAGATAAGAGCAATGTCCTCTTGATGGGGCCAACTGGTTCTGGTATGGACTTGTGTGTTTATGATCATATTCTATTCTTTACTTCCTGTATGCACTCTCCCTGCTGACTCTGATATGATTGTTTATTTGATTCTTGAACAATAGGGAAGACATTACTAGCAAAGACTTTAGCTCGGCTTGTAAATGTTCCTTTTGTTATTGCTGATGCAACTACACTGACTCAGGTAAATTCTTGATTTTCGAGGTGTAGCTCCTGGGATTATGATTTCATATGTTGTTCTTTGACCCAGTTTTTGTATGGTGTCTTTACAGGCTGGTTATGTTGGTGACGATGTTGAATCAATCCTTCATAAGCTATTAACGGTAACACTTCTTATTAAGTCGCGATTTATGTTCCCAGAACAGTTTCCATGTTTTTGGATTTTAGAAGATATCCTTACGACTTGTAGGTCGCTGAGTTCAACGTGCAAGCAGCACAGCAGGGAATAGTCTACATTGATGAAGTTGATAAGATAACGAAGAAGGTCAGTATGCATGACATGATAACTCCTGAACTCAATAAGAACAAGATAATTGGGCTTTACGCTTCCTAGATTCTCCCTTCTGCAGGCTGAGAGTTTAAACATTAGCCGGGATGTTTCTGGTGAAGGTGTCCAACAGGCACTTTTGAAATTACTAGAAGGCACAGTAAGTGGATTGCTTTCTTACACTGAAATCAATCTTCACTAGACATGAGGCACTTGCATAGTTAGTAATAGTGAAGTCTCAAGTAGTGATCATAATTAAAGGGTCTTTGCAATATACCACATGAGAGACTGGAAGGTCATTAATAAGACATATGATGAATGTGACATCACATAAATTACGAATTCATTTAACACATATTTTAGTTCTGAGGCTTTTTCTCCAGAGGAGAACTGTTCTGGATTCAAGCTTTGCTTCTTTATTGCTCATTGGATCTTGTTCTCTTTTTTTTCCAGATCGTAAATGTTCCAGGAAAGGGAGCAAGGAAGCATCCACGGGGTGACCATATTCAGGTCTAGAACTAGTACTTTATCATTGACCTATAATCGATTAGTTATACTACGCATCTAAAGGTGTTTTCTATTCATATGATATTGCTGGATGTCCTATGATGTACAGATAGACACAAAGGATATTCTCTTTATCTGTGGAGGAGCATTTGTTGACCTTGAGAAGACCATTGTGGATAGGTATAATTTATAAAGCGTCTTGTTGTTGAAAATACAATAGTTGTTCTGTTTTGATTTTGATCAGCATCTCAAATGTTATGCCAGACGACAAGACTCATCAATTGGTTTTGGAGCTCCTGTTCGTGCGAACATGGCTATCAGTGGAGTGACCAGTGGTGCAATAACTTCATCTTTGCTAGAATCGGTAAATACTACAAAGATTTTCGCAAGCCTCTGTTTCCCTATGTAAGCACTTCTCATTCCTGGAAAGAGCTTTAGTTTTGGAATTCCGGCTGCATTTCAGGTTGAGAGTGCTGATCTGACTGCATACGGCCTTATACCGGAGTTTGTAGGACGCTTTCCCATATTAGTTAGTTTGTCAGCTCTAACAGAAGACCAGCTTGTTCGGGTAATTTTAAAAAATTTGATAGCTTATCTGATCATGTAGCTTTTATGAATTTCTTTGATTCCTCATGTTGCTGCTCCATGACACCTAATGAAATCAAAGTGAGATAGTGGTTGCTATTTTCAAGGCCTTGATTTTTTTTCCCTTCTCATATTTAAGTTAGTGTAGCTAATATTTCCTTTGCTTTTTCCCTACAGGTGCTAGTAGAACCCAAAAATGCTCTTGGGAAACAGTACAAAAAACTATTTAGCATGAACAACGTGAGCCCCCTGGAAAGATACACTTACCAAGACTTGCATGCAAAAATGTATTTAGATTAACTTTAAAACTTGATCTTTTGGTCCCTGACTGCATGATCTGGTTTAAAATTTCAGGTAAAGCTGCATTTTACTGAGAAAGCACTCGGGATAATTTCCAAGCAAGCAATGGTGAAGAATACAGGTGCGAGGGGACTAAGAGCCTTACTTGAAAGCATTCTTACTGAAGCCATGTTTGAGGTACTTCAGCTACCACAAATTTTGTTTAGCTACTAAATGACTCTTGCCTTCACACTTCTTTTTCATTTCTTTTTTCAGATTCCAGATGATAAAAAGGGAGATGAAAGAATTGACGCAGTTATTGTAGATGAGGAATCAACAGGCTCAGAAGCTTCACGTGGATGCATAGCAAAAGTACTTAGAGGAGACGGGGCTTTTGAGCGTTACCTCAGCGAGAACAAGTCAAAAGAAGCAACGGTATGACTGTAAAGATCAATTATTTTCTGCCCCTTGAATCCATTAAACTCGTTATGTGGCGCTTGATGTCAGCTATTTACTCTTCTGAAAGTCTGTTGAATAAGAGCAAGTAGTTATGTTTGTGTTTCTTTACTACACGTTACTTGTGTTTGCACTTGGCTGTTTTGACTACTCAAACCTTATGTGCGTAATTTGCAGGTTGACGAAAGAGTGGGCACCGCGAAAGCAGTAAGCTTGTAAAGTGAACGAGAGGAGAACTGTTTTAACATGCAGAGTTTCTTGATTATTTGTAAAGAACAGCATTCATAAAAGTGCAAGAGGATGCTCATCCACTTTGTACAATAAAATGTTAGCTTACACAGATTCGAAAAGTTGAATTGTTACATAGAAAGAAAAAAAAAAATAGGCCCTTGTAAAACATCTGTAATTCTCTACTTAAAATAACAAGTGTTATTAGTTTGTCAGTTCATGTTCTTTCTCTGAAGTCTCTGCACCAATCAAAAAGGTTGTTATATCACTCTTTATGATCATATCATATTTCATTCTTTTGCAAAGCATCTGCAACATGTCTCTCCATCAGTGACTGCAAATCCTTAACCTTCTAAACTGAAAACAGAGCACTCTGTATCATCAATCAATCTGCTAATCATACGATGAGTTTAAGCCAAGCAACCTCAATATTATCAAAGGACTTGAGTGGTACTTGTGTCTTCGTTTGGTAAAAGTGATGCTTCAAAGTTCAGTCATAAACTCTCAACTGTGCTTAGTTGCAGGTAAAACTAGAATCAAGACCTGTGATCTTTGAGAATAGATTAATCGACTGATTAAAGAGCCAAATAAGGCTTTACACGTATAGATGATAAGATTAGAGAGTATATATACATTGCAGCCACTAAACAAAGGTGACTCCTTTAACTCATTCTGAGACTGTCTTGGACCCAATCGAGCCATATGCAAACTCCAGATTCTTGTTCAACGAATAAGAAAGGTTTCAGATTTTTCTCCAATTCGATGACTCTGATTTGAATTTTGCTTGAGATGTCAAAGAAACTTGCCGAGATCCCGTCAGCTTCAATTGGGACCCCAACAACTCAAGTACATGACCGTCCGGAGAGATTCCTCCGCTTGTTTCGAATTACCGACGGAAGCAACAGCGGCAGAAGCGGCGGAGGAGGAGAATCTCTTGGTCTGAGAAATGGGTCTGACGTTGTTGCGGAGATGATGGTTCATAGAACGGAGAAGGTAGTTCCAACGACAGACACCTAATTGATCCTTTAAAGCCTCAACGACTCCAATGCTCGCTGCCACCATCCATGTCTTGCTCGTAGCACTCATCTTCAAGGAAACACTCTTTTTTGTTTTGTCTTCTTATTTTAGTTTCGATGTTTGTGAGATTTGCAGATGATCTTATGAGAATCGAATGTGTTGTTTCTTTTATAAACAGAACAGAAAAAGACAAAAACTGCCGCAAAGTCCAAGTGAAAGGAGAAAAAAAAACCACATGCGTTGAGCTACTGGTTTTGCTCGGTGTCGATGACTTATGGAAATGACAGTTTTGCCCTGGATAGACTTTACATTCCTTAAGTAAATGAAGGGTAAAAGTGACTTTTCAATTGTTGCCACGATTCTAGCATTTCCGCAACTGGTTTTAAAGAGTCTGGACCATGTTTGGTTCGTCCGCCCCCAACATGTAACCTTTACAAGTGGTTTCTTTCTTCCTTTCTCATTAGTAACGTCGTTTTCATTTAAATATTATCTCCAATTTCATTTATTTTAATGTTATGAAAACAGATTAAATATTTATCCATTTGGTTTATTAAAAAAAAATTGTATTAAGAATTTAAAACTATCTAAAATATGCTCCAGACAGTTCCCAAAATTTTAATATTTTTCTGAAGTTGAAAGACATCATTAGTCTAACCAAACACATATGGTCTAGTCAAGATGTTGGAAAACACAAAGATAAAATAAAAAGAAGAGGAAGAAGAAGATAGCTTTTAATTTTCATTTATCATGTTTAAATTCTCAGTAGACTAGATATATTTTTGTATAATCCAATTAAATCAACTAAGATTATATGTAAAAAATGCCTAGAACATTGTCATTTACTCATTTGTTAAAAGACTAAACCAATTCTTATTTGCCAAACCACGTTTTACCCATTTGCTGATGCTATGTAGAACATAGTTTAGATTGCTTTGTTTACTTACTTACAAACCCCATTTTATATGCCAAAAATATCACTTCAGATTAAATTAGTAGTTTGAAATATATAATAATGAAAAATTCAACTTCTATTAGAATCATAGAGATTTATTTACAATTAATTTAAAACATTTTGCAATTTCCATATCTAGTTAATCTACTACACAACAAAAGATCATGTCTGAATTTAGTTAGGACCCCAACAGCTCAAGTACATAACTGTCCTAAGAGAATCCTCAGCTTGCTTCGCCTTATTATCACCATTAACGGAAGCTACAGCGACGGTGGTGGTAGTCGAAGAAGAAGAGAATCTGTTAGCCTGAGAAGCGGATCTGACGTTGTTCTTGATACGTTGGTTCACAGACCGGATCAAGTAGTTCCACCGGCACATGCCTAATTGATCCTTGGACGCTTCCAAGGCTCCGATGCTTGCAGCTACTAACCATGCTTTGCTCCTTGAACCCATCTCTTTTCTTTTTTCTTGACTGGAGAAGTTATAAACTCTTTGCTTCTTTTATGATTTGTGAATTGTGAAGTTTGAAGATGAAGAAGTTTGTTTATATAATAAGATAAGTGTAGCTGCTGGTTAGACTCAAAACCAGATGCTTTCTCCCACTGGTTTTCTCCAAGTTTATGTCGTCTGGGGTGTGTTAAGTTACCATTGTGCCCATATGAGAACAAACTTGATAAGGGACAATATTGTCTTTTTCATGATTCCTGGAATAGAGGCTTCACACAATCACAGCACCTGGTTTCGATATAATAGATGTCTACACGACATAGTTTATCTACGTGTCAGAGATATGTAGTCAACCAATAAAATTTTTTTGTTTTGTTAATAGAAATGATCTAAATTTTATCAAAAGTTAGAAAATTTAACTTTCACCATTTCTATATCAAAATTTTCTCTTGTCTTTGGAAAAGGAATAGACAAGTTTTAAACAAAAAAGAGAATCAAAAGGTGTGCGAAACATCTGAAACACACAAACGCTTACCTCCTTTTGACCTTGTTTCAACATGAAGCCTCCTTTAGCATTCTTTGCCAGAGCTCTTTGACACGATGACGAAACTTTTTCTGAAACCAAACTTCAATCTCTGAGTAAAGCACCTTTGGGTTTTTTTCCCAACTCTTTCTCAGACTCTCTAAACTATCAATCTTCTTCTCTGTCAAAGCAATCACCAAACTCCCTACTCTTTCTAAACCCCAAGCTTCTCTTTCCAACAACGTTTCAGGTTTCCCAGCCAACAAAGCCCTGACGCTTTTCAAACAAGGCAATACCTCTCCTTGAAGCAGAGCGCATCCGAATGCTGCTGCTCTGTCTCTGTCCTCTGTTATTGCCACGCTGTGAGCTGGAAGCTCCCAGTTATAAGGGCCGAAACTTGGCACGACGTAGCATAAAACTCTATCCTCTTCACTTGAGTAATAAGGTTTCGGGTCCTTGAGCGGCGAGGAGAACACGCAGAGTGATTTTGCGTGCTTCACCAGCCATTCCGGCTTCACTCGTGTTGCTCCGTGCATGTATGGTCTGTTGGTGAGTAGGAGCTCGCTGTAGACTAATAATTCTGGAGCCGAGTTTATGAGAGATGACCAGCGGTGCAAGAAAACAGGTTCTTGAACCGCACATGCTTGGTATTCTGTCGCTCTGTTCTTTCTGGCTACACGGTCTGCCCATCCTGCACATATGGCTTCTCCTAACACTTCTTCTTCGTTCTGTAGAAGAGGGTTTTTTGAGGAAGACGATGTGGTGATTCTCCACGACTTCTCCACGTCTTGTATAGTCCCATGAGTCCATGAGAAACAGTCTTCGGTTTCAGAGGGCTTACTACAGCTGAAAACAAGTCGCAAAAGCTGGTTTTTGAGCTTAGACATCTCATCCATGGTCTTCAAATGCAACCCATTTTCCTCGCAGAAGCCCGTGCCATTATCTGAGACCTCAAAGGAATGCAATGCATAAGCTACAGTCAAAGCATCGCTGCTTGGGTTGGAAAATCTGTCCCGAGCGGCTCTGATCTTCTCTTTCCGCTCCTTTCTCCGTTGTTTCTCGTCTTGCTTGACGGTTTTGTCAGCATCTTCGGATTCGTTTTTCTTGTCTCCATCAAACTGCATTATCAAAGGGTTTGGTAAGCTCAATGCGGCTACTGCTGCAACCGCGTATCCAAGGACAAGATTTGCGCGTGAGTAATTCTGGGTCTCTTTTAGCATTTGAATGACTGTGAGAAGCATTCTTGAGTGCCGTGGACTCATAGGATAGTGAGACATAGCCTTTCCTAATGGTGTTAACCTTCCGTTGCTGTCAAGAGCCTCTAATGCTTTTAAGCATTGTTCTGCTTCTCTAATAGCTGATGACTCAGGCGGAGTTGGAAACGGGAAATTCTCAACCTGTTAGCAACAGAAAAACGCAAAGATTCATCAAGACAGACAGAAGAAAGAGATCTACTCCATTCACAATGGTGGTTACAAACGTCTTACCTTTGGAATGTTCATAGATTTCATGAGAAGAACGACTCCATCAACAGGGACTTTTGTAATTTCAGGAGGTGAAGATTCCCCAAATATATTGCTAAATACCGCAGATGAATATAGACGGTAACAGTGGCCAGGTCCAGTTCGTCCAGCTCTTCCAGCTCGTTGACTAGCCGAAGCTTGGCTAATCCAATCTACCTCATAACTTTCCATACCAGTCTTAGAATCATAATTCTTCACTTTAACCCGACCTGTATCCACCACATACTTTATACCAGGAATAGTCAGAGAAGTTTCTGCCACATTAGTAGCTACGACCACAAGTCTTTCTTCTTTCTCAACTTCCTCAAACACTCGAAGCTGTGCAGCTGGAGATAGCATTGCATAGAGTGGAAGAACGCGTAATTTTCCTGGAGAAAATTTATCTTTTTCCTGCTCAGCTTCTTGATTATCTGCTGGAATGGACTTTGTTGTCTCAACAGATACTGATCCATTTTTATCTGACAAAGCTTTAAACGCTGCTCGAAGAGCATCAAGCTTCCCTTCCTCTACAAGTGGATATCCAGAACTGTCATCAAGGGTTTCCCAGTCGCTTTCTTCATCAGACTCATACATGTCTTCTTCTTCAAAATCATCACCATAGTTATTACTATCACCAATATCAGAAGGATCTTCTCCATGTGAACTAAACCTATCGTTTTGATTGTTGGAGCCATCATCAAATGCTTCAGCAATTTCCTTCATGTCAACACCACCAAATGAACCATCATCACATTTCTTCATTGCGGAAGCATCCCTTTTAGCAGCTTGAACAACAAATTCCTTTGAAAAATTACGTAACTTCTCACATAAATAGTCAACTTCCCTCTGCCCGGTCACAAAAACAAGTATTCCACCTTGTGGTAACTTTTTGTGAATTGACATCACTTTCTTATAAGCTTGACCGATATAATCAGCAATCTCAGTCTTCTTGGAGAAATGTATAGTTACTGGATACTGTCGAGTGGGAACCTCAATAAGCGGAGGTACCTTAGGGAATAACCTTTTCCCCGATACAAAATCTTCCACTCGCAAAGTTGCACTCATCAATATAAGTTTAAGTGGCGTGATAACTTGGTATTCTGAGGTTACCGCACATCCAGATTGAAGACTTTTTTGTTGTTCCTCGTAGTATTCCTGTCGGATTTTGATGACTCGAGTGAGCATCCCAATTAAAATGTCTGTGTTCAGACTTCTTTCATGGGCTTCATCGAGAATTATCACAGAGTAACGCCTCAATAAGAAGTCATTCTGCAGTAGAAGAGCTTATAATCAAGTTTCCATGGTTAAAATGGAAAAGAATCTACAAACCAAACCAGGCAATAAACTGTACATTACCTGTATCTCACGAAGTAAAATCCCATCGGTCATAAACTTGATAGAGGAGTTTTCACCAATCTTTTTGTCGTACCTAACCTGAAACCCAACTTCTTTACCTAGACGAACACCAAGCTCAAATGCCACTCTCTTGGCAGTGGCAAGGACCGCAACACGGCGTGGTTGGGTAATCCCGATAATCCCACTTCGAGAACTGAATTGCTTTGAACCAAAACCAGCTTCATAAAGGAACTAAAAGATCCAGAAATAGAAATTAGATTAGACATTAACCTGTCTATCTGACACCATAACTCAGCTATCAGAAGCAAACTGACCTGCGGAACTTGAGTGGTTTTACCACACCCGGTTTGTCCTGAAATAATAACCGCAGGGTGATGATTAATAGCTTCCATTATCTCCTGCTCCATCATTACTATTGGAAGATCCTTCCTTGTCTCTTCAACTTCAGCTGGTCTTGAAACATGAACTACAAACGCGGGCACACGAGGTCCTTGTACAGCTACATCTTCATTCTCAACTGCCTCATCCTATTTCATATCAAACCCATTACAGCCAATTAAACCACAAATATACGGTAGCAACATAGCTGAACAGGGAATTATCTATCAACACAAGGAAAAAGAGAAACATCAAACTTCTGGACTGAACAAACCATTCTTTGTGAGCCTTCTCCATCATCACGACAAGTTGTCTGTAAGATCATATCCACAGTGTCCTCTACCAAGAGCTTGTTATTAGTTTCTTCAGCAGAAATCATCAAATCAGAACTGATTTCATGAGTATCATCAACCAGTTGCTCAGAATCAGTTACAAAAGTTGGAGTTTCAATTTCAGCATGTTCTGGTGTTGTAGGTTCGTCCATATAAGATTCATCATCATCATCATCTTTTTGCTCAACTGATTCATCAGAATGCTCAGTCACAACACCAGCTTTAGAAAGTTGCATTGCTCTCCTACGTTTCTCCAGCTTCGTCGCTGACTGAATTAAAGATTAACCACAAACAGAGAATCAGAACATCATAGTAATATCTGTAAGAAAAAAGAGAAAAAGTTAGAAAATTTCTTACTCTTCCTATAAGTGTTGACGATTGTAATAGTGATGATACATCCTCAGATATTTTGTACTTGCTGTAAAAATACAATACCAAAATCAAATAAAGGAAACGGAAAAAATCAATAAAATTTTGAACTGAAGCGTTCCCATACTCTAAGAACTCGGCAGATTTCGAAAAGAAGATTTTTTTCTCCTTGTCTTCCTCCAATTTCTCCAGCTTCCGTCTCTGAGAATTGCTCAGCACCATGTTCTTATCTGAAGAATTCAGTTTTCGTTTACGAGATTTTCTCGATCCCATGTTCTTATTTGAATTCAGCTTATCATGCATCTGCCAACCATGAAAGCAATTTCCAATTCTCATCAGCATTAGAATCCCCAAAATCTTATTGCGGGAAGGGTTTTGACTAGAGATTGTTACCTTATTTGATTCTTTATTCTTCTTCCTTGGTGGCATTACATATAAATTGCAATCTTCTCCCATCCCACCTGCCATAGTCGTCGTATCAAAGTCGACCCCGAAAGCTAAATGTGTTGGTCTACTCAGGGATCTTCAGCCAACCTAACACAGACAAGAGAGAGAGAGAGAGAGAAACCTTTTAAAAGGGGTTCTGATTAACAGCAATCACCTTTGTTTCTACGAGAAAAAAAACTCAGACTCGTCATTGACCCATATTTTAAAAACCAACATCACTCATGAATCAGGACATATGATGAGCAACAGTAAGTAAAGCTTAAGAGTTAGACAGATCATGCAAAAAAAACCTAGACGTTCTGCTTATAACAAAGAGAAATATCAATCAAATAAAGAGAAATATCAATAAGGCATGTCAATATGATTATGCAAGGAAATCAAACTAATGGAATGGAGTCAGGGCAAGATCTTTATGAAACATTTTGCATGATAAAAAGCAGTAGAAGAAAAGAAAACACTATCCACCATCTTCTCTCACGCTTGTAAAACCTTCAACTAACGAAGTGTTGATAAATAGTACACACACGTGTTAAAACCAGAGATCACCATAGTACAAAGCCAAGGGAATCAAAGTAGAGCAGCAGTCATAAACAAGAACCATTAGCAAAGGCATAAACTCTGCAACAACAACCACAACTACAGTATCAATTAAAGCTGCTACGAAGGCATATAAAACTGAGGTCTAAGATGTAGATGATGATGGTCTAAGAGCAAGATTGTAAGAACAAAGCATCAAAAACTCACGGATCAGTGTCACAAAACCAACACAAACCATTGCAAAAATACAAAACCAACACAAACCATTGATAAATCAACAAAAGAACTTGTTGTCATAGAAAAGCATGTGAAAAGAACTCAAAGCTGAAGCTCAGTTTTCGTTTTCCTACTTGTGTGTAATTTAGAGTCTAGCCAAAAGGTTCTCACTTTACTAAATAACCAAAGACCCTTTTCATTTTAATCCTACCCTTCCTTTACATGTAAGCTTATCAAATGATTTAAACCAAACCTATCTACCATTAGCTTCGATGGTCAAAAAACCAAAGTGAATATAAGAAAAGCTCATTGTCAAACAAGATGACTTTACCAAATAGCTTCCAAATTCATATTAGAATCGAGTTTCACTTTCACATCAAAGCAAGACAACGAGTCACTCAAAACTATGTAATTCTGGCCGAAATCACAACAAGAGACATCAAATTAAAGGTCTAAGTACATCTCCTGATTCCACAGAACTAAAGTGAAACCCCAAATCCGTAACTACGACGAAACAAGCCTGCCCTTACTCAAATTTAGAGCAATAGCTAAACCCCCAACTTATATCCTAAGAAACCATCCAAAGGAGATCGAGAGACACACACTGAGCAGACCTTGCCAATCTAGCTTTCGAGGAGACGAGTAGCTCTAGTAATGGTCAGGTAGAGACGGACGCGAGCTGGTCCTTTTCGAAGCTTGTCGTGTCTGTGGCTCGGAGAATCAATCAATTCGTGAATTCGTCGTTTTTGCAACTTTTTGTTCGGAAAATTAAAATTTAGCTTAAATCGTCGTCGTTTCGCAAAAAGTAAAACCTTGAGATTCCAAAAAACTTGTTAAAACCCTAAGTGAAATAAACGACATCGTTCGTTCAGATAAACTAAACCGGCCACAAATTAAACCGCCATAGTATTTTCGTATTTACATTACATATTACACACATCACAAACTTTTTGGGTTAAGATGACAAGTTCAGAGCTTTGGCAGCTTCTTGCTTAAGACATGGGAGATAAGAGAAGAGAGTCTCAGCATGTGACCCGTAATACTTAGAGAATATCTTAGAAAATTTCTTTGTTGTGTTCCATGCTCCACTGGAATCACCTGATGCGAGTTGAATGGACGCAAGCTTCACCATTTCATTTCCAATCACCACGTGTTCATCTTCATACAGCCTCTTCAGAATCTGACACCAAACATAAAATTTGTCTCACATCTTATCCATACCCGTTGGGATAATGAGATTTAACGGTGGTTGGAGGGATTTTTTTTGGCTTGCTCGAGCAGTTTTCATATTTTATACAACCGCTGTTCTCATCATTGTCAATCATTGAAGCATTTTGTGGTCTAAATCGAAGCAGTATTACCTTAATGGACGCTTCACAATGCTTTCTTGCATCCAGCAGTTTTTCAGCTAGATAGCAGACCTGAGCAACCTTATCCTCCGCCTGAACATACAAATACATGAAACGTAAGTCATTGTTATTTTCTCTTAAGGTAAGGTTGGAGTAGGACAAGGTTGGATCACGATATGCGGTATAGAGTAACAAGGCTTAAAATCCTATACAAGAAAAAAAGAGGAACTTGACTCACATCAGCTATGTCTTTGTTATACATGTGGAGGAAAGTTCTGAGCACGGCGATGGACCTTAAGCAATCTGATATTACAGAAACATTGGCCTGCCCTGAGTTTATCAACTCGTCTACCCTGACACACTCAGAGATCCAAATGTTAAAGAGAAACTTCACATTAATTATTAATATGAAGCTTCAAGTAAAAAAACTTGGCACCTTCGTAAGTGATTCCAAGCTTTATTCACTGCTGCATGAGAATTTTTTACATCACAGCAGGAACCACATTTCAAACATATCTCAGGTTCTATATGAAGGGAATCTCTGTGTTTACTGAGCAAACTTGAAGCCACTTCCCCAACATCAGTATGCACCTTCTCCCACACCTGTGAAAGCAACAAATTAAAACATTAACTACACTCTGTCGGTAGTAATGTCGTTAAGAAACACTCCCTAAATCCTTAAATAGGTAACAGCTTAAAGTTAAAAGTGGCTATAAGACCAAGGAAGCATTTCATCACTCTACTCCAAATGGAATTGAGCAGCGGAAAACAAAATTCTGCTTTTAGTAAGTAAGTAGAACTGTCTAACTTAGCATTTTAAGAATGACTAATGAACACCTTCATTAATTTTCTTAATGAACTGCACAAAAGCTAAACCCTGATTATTTGACTTGAAATATATCAGATTACCTTAATGTGATGATCCAGGCTTTTTGGAGCAGTCACAAAATTATTTAGCTTATTGGACTCGCATGTGGCCACATTACTATCCAAAACTACACCAGTACAGTTTGTATTGACACAGCAATACCCATTGATAACTAGGTCAGATATGTTAATTTGAGAACAGCAACGGCACCGGCAATAGAAAAAGTACTCCTCTTCAAGAAATCTAATGCGATTTTTGCAATCCCATTTCCCAACCTGTGAATTTCAACGAATAGTGACATAAAAAAGGTATGGACTTCAAAAGCACTCAGAAGATACTTGAAACAGAACAAAGGTAACAAATAGAGACAAGAGGATCACAAAAATACCTCAGGACCATATGATAGCTCAAGGGGAGAACCCATGGGAACAAACTCTGTTGTTCGCACAACAAGTCCACGTGAAAGGAAATACAAATGGATGTTTGGCTTGCATGAATGATTGAAAAAACTACCAGTTTTATAGAGAGCCTGACCAACTCTGATCTGTGCATTAAAAAACAGTAATTGACAAAAGTTTAAGAGATCTGCTGAACGGACCAATATATGCATAACCTCCAATGGTGGACGCTCACACAATTTTATAGAAATGCAGTTTAAAATATTAGGGAAACATAGAATACCAGGTTACAGATAGACTGCATCTTTGTAAGTGGTTATACCTAGTTCTAAATGAGTTCTTCAAGTGAGGAAAGGGCATACAATAATATTCTAACAAGCACTAACTCTGCCAAGACAAACCTGCTCTAAACTCTGAATTTGCTCTTTTGCTGAGACGTTTCCAGATGGGATGCACTTTAAAAAATCGCCACTGGATTTCATGCGGACAACTGCTATAGAGTTCACCTTGATTTGTGCCAGCATTATGATAGTCTACACAGAGAGGAAAAATCCAGACAGCAGTCAACACCTCATATGTAAATTTTGAAAAGAAGAAGAAGAACAAGGCCAAACATAATGTTACACAGGCATCATGTAAACATCTATACTTCTCCGTAAATTCATAATATCAGGAACTTATAAAGAGACCATATGCATATTGTTGACAGTGGAAATATTTTTGGCAATGAGGATAGATATAATCCAAAAATTAAAAACCAATTTTTAAAAATTCATATTTCAACCATGGGTGGTAAACTAAATTCCAATGACAACAGATCACAAAATCAAACATCCTTGATCATCTATAAATGCAGATATAACTTGTAAGCCAAAATCACCAGCCTTTACGGATGTAAATATGTCAGAGCCTGCGTAATTTCTAGAGAACAAAGTTGAGTTCAATGAGGGATTGATTGGGACAGTGAGGGAGATGTAGAGGACACACCTGTGTGACAGCAGCTTCACAGACCGAAAGATCAGGGCAGCTAGATTTACTAAGGCACCAAATCAATACTATGGAAAGTAGATGCATCTCCAACTTGCTCTCTGGATTCATCATAGAGTAGCTATGGGAAAGTTCCTGTAGAAGGCATTGGGCAGTCGCTCCATTATAAGATCTGCTGGACTATTGCAAATGATGGAAAACATTTTACAGTACAAGGACATACTAATATCTCCTGAAGGTTAGAAAGATCCATCACTGCTTTCCCTTGATTTATCAACTTCATAATAACGCGACCAGCTAAAACAGCATCAGATGGCAGTACAGCAGGCCAATTGGCTCCCCGACACTCATGCTGGTGTTCTTGAATGCACTCATTTTCAGAGTAATATACATCAGCTGATGTAATGCCTTTAATATGCTTAATAACATCATCAGGTAGATTCTGAAAAATGTGGTGCTTGTCCCTCTCATTTGTGAGCATCATTCCACCTGACTGAATTTGGCAGGACTCTGAGCAGTACACAGATCTTGAGCATGATGGACATGGAACAGCATCAGCAGGCAACTCATTCAGGCAAAAGTGGCAATGTGTTTCCCGACAACTTTTTGATATGACCTATACATTGTATCACCATTGAAACATGTTCAGTAACAAAAGAAAATCTGTATGTTAAAGCATGAAACCATAAATATCTTCATTTGTTTCAAAAAACCTATTGAAGGCCAAAAACCATCTAGAATTGAGTAGATTCTCCTTCGTTTCTTAAAACCCCATTAAATCACAGCCCCTACCACACTAAAAGGTTCTTCGATATGTATCACAGACTCTTGTTCAATATCATAGTCTGATACCATACCCCTTCCTTTCTCGTTTGTCGATACACAACGCAGCTTTACTTCCGTTTGCACACTCGGCAGATGATCTATAGACCAATAACTAAGACAGGTCAAAATTTAGAAATCCTCTTTAAAACTCAGTACAGAATCATCCATAGCCATATCATGAAAGTCTCTAATCTTGGGTAAAAAATCTCACCCCAGCCAGCATAATTGCTTGGATGACAATCATCATGTTCAGATGTTTGTGTATTCTGGTACTCCGGAATAGCCTTAAGTTCGTTTTGTAACTGCTTCTTCCCCGCCAATGATGACTCAAGCGACATAGAAACTGTAATGTCATGGAACGCATCTTTATAGTGTCCAAGAAGAGTATTAAGTTTGCCTCTCCTATACCAAGCCTGACAAACACAAAAGAAGAATAAAACTTGGAAGTGACAATGACAGAACTGAGAGCTGAAATCTCATAAAGATCCAAATGAACTGTAAGCATATAAGACCTTTGCATAACAAGGATCGATGCGGAGAGCGCGATGGCAGTCCCGTAAACTCTCTTTGTAAAGTCCCAGATTCTAAGACAAGATACAGAACACATATGAATTGCTACAAAGAGAAAAAGCTTTAGATATTCAATGGTGGAACTGGGTAAAAGGAAAAAAAAAAGAGAGAAATAGAAAGGGTTTAAATACATGAAGGACATTAGCTCTATTCAGAAACAGAGAAGCAAGTAAGCTCTTGTCTCCATCAATGGCGTCTGGAGGAGCAACACGTAAAGCTTTAGAGTAGAAACGCAAAGCATCGTGAAAATCTCGCCTGCGAAAGGAGAGATTTCCTCGACGTTTTAAGTCCAGAGATGTCTCTTCGTTCTTCCCACAGCAACCCAAATCAGGATCAGCTAACTCACTCACCGCCTGAAATGGCAAACCAAGGAGAGAAAAAAAGGAGAGCTGTGCCTGTGAGAACTTCAATTGAAGATATGAACACAGAGAAGAGTAGGTTTTGGGTAATTGTACGTACTTGGTGAAATTGGGGAAGACCCAGAAACAAACGGAGAAGAGAAGAAGAAGAGGAGAGAAGATCATCGACGCTACTCGATTTCACTGTTTGGAGAAGATCTTCAGGAATCAGCGATTTCAATTTCTCCATTGTTGCTCTCAGTTACCACACTCACAATGTCACAGCTCGCCATTTGATTTTGGTTTGAATTTATTTGCCACAAACCATTGATTCAACGAGTAATGTCTGGTTTGGTTCGGTTTGATTCGGTTAAATCCAGCATTTAGAATCCACTCAAAACAAATCAAAACCGGTTGTGTTGGATTTTTTCAAATTTGTATCACTACACATGTAAAAGAAGAGAGAACTTGGATTTCATTTTTTGTTCGAGTTTTCTCAACAAGTGCTTTTTTGGTTTGCCATGAAAATTATAGACCAGCAATATACTCTAGCAACAAACCAAACCACTCATAAGAGACTTGTTTTGACTAGACTAACAAAAGCAAAAACCCTGATACAATTATTCACACACGGATCAAATCATGTAGCTCCTTTTTCAGTTCACGACTTTCTTCAACCTGTTGCAGAGGAGACAGCATCATCTGAATCCACCTTCAACTGAAACAAATCAACACCACCAAAGACGAACATCGCTTATTAGTCTGATCAAACAAAATTTGCATTTCTACTGATTATCATCATTGCTAATGTACCAGCTTTAAGTGATTGAGTAACGCCTGCTGGAGTTGTGCCTTCAGCTTCTGGCATTGTTCCGACATCCGTCCTGAGTTTATCGTTTTCTCTAGCTCCCACCATAGTCTTTCCACTGTTGTATAAGGAAACCAAACCCCTGATACTTTCTTCCTCTTCAATACCTCTGCTGGTTTCTGTTTTTAACAAGAGAGCAGCCAAGCTTATTCAGTCCTAATAAATGAATCATGCTTGTCAGTCTATTAACAAGAACATGTCAATGCAATTGCAAACTCATCCTTAGTCCAATGTTTCTTAAGGCTATGATCTGCTATGCTACCTATTTGTTTTACTGTTTTGTGTGAATCTTGCAACTTAAACGTTCTCTAAGTTTTGTTATATTATATTCAATTCGACTATGAGAAACTGTAAAACCCTAGCGAAGCCTACAAATCCTAATATGGAGCAAACGTTTCCTGTAGCGAGAGGCTTATAATCCAACAATCAGTCTCTACAGATAGATCATAACTTACCGATGATGCAAATGATTCCATGTACTCCAGTAGCAAATTAGTGGCCTCTGTAAGACGCCCATAATCAACATATAACTGAAACAAGGAAGCAGGACTTGCTTCTTTCCCAGCCATTCCCAAACATTTTTCCTTCTGACCGTCCTGTCAAAGGCACAAGAAGACTTTTTTGAAACCAGAGGAGTACAACCTTACAAAATTGCTTCTTCCATGGTGTAAATGGAAAGGAACAACAACGATTCCATTGAGAAATTAAATACCATCTCTTCAACATTAAGCAGACATGCTGTAAATGGAAAGGAACAACAACGATTCCATTGAGAAATTAAATACCATCTCTTCAACATTAAGCAGACGTGCTGTAAATGGAAAGGAACAACAACGATTCCATTGAGATATTAAATACCATCTCTTCAACATTAAGCAGACATGCTGTACCAAGCATCTCTCACACTGTCATGATCTACCACGATATACAGCAATGCATAAATCTACTCTAGAATCTGCATCTCAGATATGAATCAAAAAGCTCACAAATGCAACAATGTTCACGCATGTTAATTATTTCGATCAAGGATGTAGCAAAACCAAATTCAAAGTTTCATACAGGAATTCGGAGCTACCTAAATGAATTGAACTCTATATATTGTATACTAAAAAGTGATCCACTAAGACTATCCTGAGATATATCCAAAATATTACCTTGAACATTTGAACCAGCCAGAGAGGCAATTCGATACAAGAATCTGCTTGAAGAAGGGTTGACGCAACAGAAACCGGTAGTCTACCGTGTATGTCTATGTACCTCTTCTGCATTTATAATATCCCATTCACAAATTATTTCAAGGAACAAAATAATGAATACAACCTGGGTCAAGCCCTCAAGCACCAAAGCACATTTGTCAGCGAAGGATACAATTACACTCCCAATTAAGGAAGATTTCCAAACTCCCTAAAGGACCGCGACAATGCATGCTGGTCTCATTGACAAAGAATTGTGAAAAATGAGGGGACGCTGCTCTGGTTTCAGTGACCAAAATACTCTTAATAAAAAGAGATGCCTATAATTCAGAATGCATTCTTGGTGCATCTTAATTCACAACCATTTAAATTCAGAGCAACTACGGAACTATTTTGGATTAATACTGCTCACGACGACATTCCAATACTTCTCAATGCTCCCCAAATCCAGATTAGTAAAATACTAGATACCAACTGACATAAAAACTAGATTTCCAATCAAGGTTTCAGAAGTTACTGACCAGATAAACCTCAAGAATTTCCCAGTCACCAGCCAACTTAGAGCCCTGAACAGCAGGGCTTCTATCAGGCGAATGAGTAACTTCTTCAGCGTTAGATGTTAACATAAGATTAGGCCTGTGTTCGTTTCTGTAAAAATAAATAAATATATTAATGCTATTTTTGAGAAGTCAGGTAAGTCAACAAGTAATTAATGAAATACCAAGCAACTAAGGAACAATCACTCACGATGTCCACAGTGTTCCTTTAGCAGGGCAACATTTAATTGCCATATTCTCAAATATCTTTTCCAGCTCCCTGAGAGAAAGCAGTAAATTCTTAAACTTACGTAATAGTCAAGGAATGTGATTTCAGAAAATACCAAGCAAGAAAATTACCTTTTCAAACCTGAGCCACTCCAAAATTTTAAAACAACAGTGAATGCCATGTCATACAGGTTTGCCTGGACGAGAAGGTAAACCAAATCCGATGGTGGCTTCTCGAGTCCTGAAGTGAAAAACCCAATGCATATTTATAGAAATGATTGTATGAGATGACTAGGAAACTATCAGCAAGGTATCTGAAACCCTTCTGAAATTAAATTATTCCTTAGGTAAATTGTATACTACACAGTCATGCCACCTAGCAGTCTGCCATAGAAGACAGGTCCATGCAGTAGCTAAATTAATGATGCAAAAAAGCTATCTCATATACTGTAAAATCAAAACAGACAATGGAGGAAATAGGAGACAGTTTTACCTGAATATGTCCACCCAAAATTTTTCAGAGAAAGCATATATTCAGCAGTAGTAAAAACAAACTCGTTTTGGAGTTTCTCGATATCAATATAACTCTGATCCCCTATCGCCTGGTCATTACTACTTACTGCAGAAAAGGTAATTCAATTAAAATTGACGCTATTCATGTGATAGTTCAACATTAAAACAGAATGATGCTTCAGGGTTAAAACATGACTGTGGTTAAAACAATAACGTAAAAATTATATATCAGTAAGAAAGACAAGTAGAATATGTGATCGTGAAGACTAACATTGTTCTCCTTCTGCTGTTCTAGCCTTTTTAACGGGATAGCGTGTGGATTCTTCTGGTAATGGATCAATCCATGCATACCCAGGATGAACAAGAGCTAATGCATTAATAGCAGCAGAAAGTCCATTAAGCCTCTCTTGCAAAACCAGCGACAACTGTTTGTAATCCTTGCATGCTGCCTTGCTTCTCAAACGTGCAGAAAATTGATACATGTAACTTGCCGCCATTCGCCAATTGTGTCGTCTCATCTCATAAGCATAAAGCAGCTTGTACGGATTTGGCTTCATCATTATTTCAGAACGTCCAGCCTACAGATAGTAGAGAATGAAAGAAACAATAATAGAAATATACCAAGGGCAGAAACAAATCTACTCTGCTTTCCACAAAATACCTTCCAAAAAAGCTCTTGGGTGATCTTCTCTGTTAAGCCGATGAAAGGTAGATGTCCATCACTGAGGATCTGAAATCAAAAGAGAAATATTCATGATTTGCTTTTAATGTCATGGTAGTGCAAACATCTTTATCCTGAGCATATAGACAGCACCCAATAGCATAATCATCTTTAGTTCCAGACAAACACACACCTAATAACAAAGAGAAATTGCACACACATAATAGGGTTTATGATACTTATGGTGATAATGATCTATGTTCTAGTGGTACCAGACAATAGTGTAAAAGCTTTGGGGTATTGGTCCCCACTCGCCAAAAGCATAGAAGTAAAAACTAAGATAAGAGAAGAAAAGCATTCTTGAGCCTCTACCTTTGTTTTGCCACATTCAAATAGAACTATTATGAAGCGCCTCAAACAGATACGCTTAATCTCCTCATCAGGGTTTGAAATTATAGCACAGTACGCATCATTCAATAGATTCAGATCTAAGGTGAACTTGAAAATATTTGCCCACAGCCGTCCTCTAGTATAGGTGGCTGCTTTAGTTATATCGAATTCCTCAGTCCTCTCTATGAAATTATAGGCATCATCTACTTGCTCAAGGGCTGCGTAGGCAAACTGACAAGCTCCTTCACTTATGTTGTACCGTTCAAAAATTTGCATCGCCCACTCATAGTAATGAAGTTTCCACGTCGCACTAGACATAGCACCATCTGAAATACTGGGACCTGCTTCAATCAAAAAGAGGGTACAAAGAGAAAATGAATCTGCAAGTCATAAAGCCTGGATTTTGAAATAATATGCAAACTGGCAAATAGCTAGAGAAAGAAAAAAATTCTTTGAGGAGCTCACCCGTTGTTGCAGGCGAAAATCCTGCTTCTTTAGACAAGCTGTGCAAAGCCTTCCAAGATCCTTCACCTGATGAAGCTCTACATTGGGAACCATGACAGGGTAGATACATGAGGTGTAAATTAGGAAAAACGAAGACAAATGTTCTTGAAGTGGTAATATAGGAACCATAGACATTCAACAACAAAGGCAGAAACATAGCAAGCTTGTCTTCTATGTGTTGAGAGAAAACCCCACATGTTATGCCTTGCCACAATATATTATTTATATATTACATATGGAGACAAGACTTCAAAATTATCAGTGGATAACTCCAAATAATAAGCACCTGAAGAAGCAGCGGATGGCATCAAATATCTTCCTCTCTCTTAATACCCCGCATGCTCCACGTTGGACTTGGTCAAGAAGGCAACAACCACGGAGATGTTGAAGAAGAGACCAATCTCCACTAGTATCTTGAGAACAACCAAATGTTTTCTCCCCACGTAAACTTGCCTCCACAACCACAAGGATTCGCTTGAGAAGGTAATTAAGAATATACGGAAGAAAAAGAATCAAAACGGAGAAATCAGCAATAAAGTTCAATTAGCAGTTAGCATAAGAAAACTTTTCGTTGGAAAAGTTCTGAGATAAAATTTACCTCGACAGCATCATATTGTCCATTCCTAATCAACCTTAGAGTAAGCTCAGTGGAGCGTCTTAACAGTGAAGAAGAGTCCTCTCCTGTTTTACTATAGCGAATCCAGCTGATAAAATTTTGCACCAAACTTGTAATGATTTGTGAACTTGGAAGATATCCTAAGTTAAAGCGGTCGTCCACAATGCAACTTCGATCACTAAAAAGAAGAATAAACGCCAATGAGAACCCACATTTCCCAAGCATTGCGTTCCACGATCTTTTATCGATGCTGCTATCTGCGATGCAGAAAAGATTCTTTCCAGTCAGAAATAGTGGCAATGAGGTATGAGTGTTGAGGAATATTTTTCAAGGAACACATCCTACCAATCTGTAGAGATGAAAGCTTCAAGCTGAAATCATCCATAGAAGTTGACTCAGCTGGAGTGGTAACAAAAAAAAGGATGATGAGCCACTCTGAGACAATCTCTTGGATCATTGGAAGCAACTCAAGCCGTAGCTTGCATATGTCTCGCTGTGACATATTAACCTGCAGAGAGACATATTTAACGAAAAGATGAATTAATGACTAAGTTTAGAATATCTACATAATCATAAATATACAATATGTGACATTACTCGCAAAATATAAACTACACTAATTCCAATTAAGGAATACATCTTCACAATAATATGAGACCCAGTGGGAACTGACCTGCCCAGCAATGTTAAGCAGATAGCTGACGAGTAGGAAGGTGTCAAAGGCAGACTCAAACATCACCTTTACAAACTGAGAAGTGGCTTGGACGAGAATAGAACTACAGATATCAGATAATGCCTCACCATCATTGTTTTCCATAGATTTCTTAGGGACCAAATACTGAAAATAGTGTTCCATAATAGTAAAAACTTTTTCCCAAGATCCAGCGCTTTGACATAGAGCAGAGAGAGACAATAGCATGTCGATGGAGAATGTTCTAAGATTTTTATGAGCTTCTAGCTCTTTTTCCCATGCTCTATCAGCACCAAGATCTGACCAAGTACGCTGACTTATGGATGTAGAATACCCCGACTCAAGGATGTTAACTAAGCGAGGCACAATTTCATCAGAAGAGATAACTGGTTTTCCAGTAATTGCTTCATAATACATGGCATAAGGAGCACCACCCCACTGTTTACTGATCTTCGAAGTACATCTTAGCACCTCTGCCAAAATTTCATGTTCATTGTGAGACACGCCAAAGCCTAAGCTTGTTAGGTTGCTGTGTTCAGAGGAAGAACCTAACAAAAGGCAACACAGTATTAAGTCTTAAGCGATTGGAAATAAACAAGGAAATTTTGGTTCTAGATACAAGAATCATATACATACCTCCAAGGTTGTGCTCCGAGTTTTCCAATCTGAAAAACAATGATACAGAATTGTTTCTAACTAAACCAATAACATCTGACTGAGCCAGTAGCGTGCGAGGTTCGTTATTCTTGCACCAATGATTGAGGTAGCATGTACAAAAGTTTTTCCACCAATGAAAAACTGAAATTGAAGTTTCTGCCGTAACCTGACATAATATAAGGCATATTTCAGCTTTTATGACCCAGAGTTCATGCCAACTATTAGTAGAATACATCGTATACACTGTATCTACAAGCTACTGTAGAACTTAACAACTTAACAAAAACCAAACCTCATGCTCAACCAGTAAAAGAATCTCGCTTGTAAGCTCATCAAGACTTAAAGATTGAAACTCAGAAGCACTCCAGTGTTTGTTGTAGTCCCGTAAAGTTAGACGCAAGGCAACATTGTGAAAAATTCCGGGACAAAAAAGCCTGCGTAAGTAGATCGATGAAATGAATCCCATAATTTGATCCTGCAGAATGCAACATAGGTTAAAATGGACTCAAACAAATAGATTATTGTATAGGAAGTTTTGTTCAACAAAATAAAAGCTATGTTTTAGCACAAAAGACCTTTGCAGATGAAAAGAGTGAATGAGCCGTCAAAAGAAGGTCATGTGAAGAGCTCCTAGAACTCAAAAATAGCTGTTCAGAAATGTAGTCTTCTTGCAAAGTGTAAGACTGTGCTTCCCTAGGTCAAGGAAAACAAGACAGAAATAGAGCACTATCAACCTTCAAGAAAGCAGTGAACAATAAAACATCCGTAGTAGTCAATAGCACAACAACTATGACAAAGATACACTAGAGCAGCACATTGTCTCAGCAGTTTAGAAACCAACAATCTTTTTAACTTAACCTACTAAAAGTTTTACAAACCCATCTTTCGAATGCAATATCTGGGAAGGTCACCTAGTATTTTGGCATTTTTTAAAAAGATTCCATCACAAGGAATAGTGATACTAAAGAATCAAAGCTACAGAGGACCAGAGAAACCAGTCACGCACATACAAGCAGAACCTCTAATATATCATATATAATAACGATTTACATGGAGTACAAAGTATCTCAACCAATTCAGTAGTAAGAACTCTTCTTGAACTTACATGGTGTTAGCATTCAGGCCCAACATGTGTGAGGTCAATTCATCGGCTTTCAGAATCCAGATTTTGTCGGATGTAAATCTGACATCCCGCAATTCCCCCTAAAAGTAAGGATATGCAAATTCAACAAAATTGCGAGCCAAGAAAAAGTAAGGGAGTTGAAAATCCAACATAGTAATGAGTAAAAGAAATACATAATAGTATGTGTCACAATTATGATCCCAAAAGATGTACCTCTTCCACTAGAATATTCTGCAATTCAGAATCTAGAGACAAAGCTATTCCATCCCCAGAATTAAAGTGTAGGCCATATACAGTGATCTCGTCCATGCTGTCATCCTTCAAATATTGGCAAAATGTTATTTGAATAGAATGCAATGGAAAAATAACTATATATGTCCCACTCAAGTCAACCGGTCAGTTGTAAGGAATTTAAAGTAGTGTTCGTAAACACTTACCATACTATTCCTATACAAGACAGCTAACGGAATCATGCCAGAATCGTAATCAGCTTTTCCCAACCATAACCTTAGACACATAACCCCTAATGTAAAACGCATGAAAAAAGTCAAAACAAAGGCAAAAAATAATACAATAACATCAACTAATGGTCACTAGTAGAACTAGCAGATATTACCCTCAAGGTTCTTCGCAGCTATACTCTGACATAAAACCCTGCTATAAGTTAAAATATCCCAGACACGTAATGCCCCATCAGCATGGAGCACACATAAAAAAATTCTTCCATGAACTTCTAATATATATAAATCTTGCACGGCTGCAACCATTGTCCCCCTGCATAGCACGTCCTAAGAGGTTACTGAGACGAACATCACAAGAGGCAAATAAAATACAGCACATAGCGAAAGATAGCAGTACATTAGCATTGCTTCTCTCTTCTAAGTGTATAAAGTAAAGCAGTATTATGATAACATTTCTTTTTCAAACAACTGAACTACAAATACATGCCTTACGAAACCCCATAGACGACTAAATCCAGTATCATCACGCAGCTCGTGGTGAAAACCTGACAAGATACAAGGAAATGAAAAGAGAAGGGAAAAAACATCAAAATTGAGATACTAAGCTAGTGCAGAGTAATCTTACCTGATGCTTTCTGATAATACTTGACAGGTTGGAAGCAAGAGACACAACCATCAGACCTCCCGACAAAAATGAAACCAGGCGATGCAGTAACACTGGTAACAACAGTTTCGTTCAAGTAAGGTCGAACATCCAAGTGAATCAGATGATCAAGCGGGAAGACTGAGCCTGACTTATAGGCTGACGTATTCGAGACTTTAAGGATGTAAACAACACCGGACGGTGTGAGAACATAGAGAAAGAAGACAAGACGACCACTATCACTACCCTGCCAAATTCAATTCCATAGCGTTCAAGTTCAACACACAGAACAACAAAAAGGCAATAAACTAAGAGTATCAAAATGCAGAAAACAGATAATCTAATCTACCTCGTCGGCGTAAACAAAAGCAAAAGGAGAGAGAGCCTGAGCAAAGACGAAACGCAACCCAGTAATAGGAAATCCCGATTTAGCAGAGAGCTGAAGAAGCTCGAGAGCGTTAGGACTTGTCTTGTTGATTCTCCAAACGAATGATATCGGAGGTTCCCCAATCACACTGCTGGAAGCGTAGTCTTCATACAAAGGAAGCTGAACACACTCATCTTCTTCACTTGAATTAGTAACGTTAGTAGTAGAAGAAGGAGAAGGAGAAGGAGAAGGCACAGATATCTCGATCCATTTGACGACATTACCGCCGCCGGCAACTGGAACTTCCATACCGGCAGACGAATTCCGACGATTCTCCTCCATTTTTGTTTGAACCCTAAACCCTCTTTCAAAATTTCAGACGAATTAATGTTTTCTCAAGTAATAATCAGATCGTAAGTTTTATTGGGCCTTAAGTATTAATGTTTTTTCAAGTAATCAGATCTTAAGTTTTATTGGGCCTTAAGTTCGGCCTATTAAATCTTTCGTACTTGTAAAACTGAAAACCTAACAGTTAACGGTGCATTTAACTTTGGTTTAACTCTTTTCTTTTCCCTGAAACAAATGTCTACTTCTTGTTGCAGCGATGCTTATTGCTTCTTCTTCATCTTCATCTTCATCTTCTTCACGATTCTTCTCTTCTTCTTCTTTATCGTCTTCCCATGGCTGCTTCTAGTTCCAAAATCTTTGGAGAAAAGGACTAGAGCTCCCAAGGAAGATTCTATTGAATCCGTTGAATTGTTAAAAGTTTTTCATCATTTCAATCTCGCCGTCGAGAGAATTATGATATTTAAGGGTTAGGGTTTCAATCCTCGGGGATTCGCGCCGTAATCAGTTTGTTGAGTTCGATTATTTTCTCGGGAGAATGAAGTTATGCTGCTCCGATCGATCTCGTTCGATTCATCTTGAGGTATGAAACCGACCATTTAGTCGAATTTGATATTCAGAATTTGTAAATTCTTCGAGGCGAAGGTTTTTGTATGATTCGGATTTATATTTTTTGTTTCGTTCCGGCGATGTTTACAAGTTATTTGTATAGCTTTGTGTTTTTAGGGTAATTGTGCTGATAAAACCAATTGAATTGATGAATCGCAGATTCTTAGCATCGTTTTTGTTCCAAGCGATGGATCATGATACTAGCGGCAATAAGTTTCTTTGTCGCCATGGAAACGGAACAGATGAAAATATTGATTGCGCCTTAAGAGGTTAGTTTGGTTACCCTTTGTTGTTGATCAGTCCATCACATGAATATTATCTCTTTTTTGTTCATCATCAGCAACTTTTCTATGATGATGTCGGTAACATCTAGTTTCTGCTCATTGTAGGGTTTGAAGAAGTATGTCAAGAAATAACTATTATCAGGTCTTTCCCACCTTCTACCGAGGATGTCGAGACGCCCAACAGAATGTCGACAAGATGCAACTGCTTAAAACCTGCTTGACGCCTGAGCATTTGGATATACCTTTGGTGTTTCATGACATTCGTTGGTATGGCGTGCATTATTTCAGTTTTGTTGATGTTGAACACAAAGAAAAGGCAATTGATTCAATTGTTAGATTTATCTGGTGCTCCTTTTAGAAATGGTTGTCTAACATCTCTTTTAGCTTGCAGAGAATAAACTACTAAAGATCAATTCCTTCAAGCCCTCGCAATAACCTGCGTTGTCATAACAAGTTGTGTTGTACACTCTTTAAAGATCTGATGCTTGATGCATCAATGTCGCAGGACTCTATTCTGGCAGGAGCAGATGAGTTATTTCCCCTCCTCAGACATGTTACAATCAAAGTAAGCGCTCTTTTGATATTCAACTCTCATCAACTAATGTTTCGTTTTGTGCTCTCTCCAATCTAACTAAGGTCTAGTTGTAATATTTTAATTCTATCATGGTGTAAATTCTTTCCAGGTCAAAGTGGCCATTCGAAGTCTCAAGCTTGCTTTTATTTAGTTATTTTTTCTTAGGAAAGCAGTGTTCTCTTATGTTTTTCTTTACTGGTTCGTTCGAGTGTTTACTGAAATACTAACTTGTATGATCTGCAATTACAGGCAAATCCATGCACATGCTTTACATTCTCAAGTTCATCTGGTTGTACTGTTGGAAGGCTGAAATGGTCTCTGAGGGTGCTTATTATCTAACAAACCTTGTTTCAGCCAAGACGGCTGCTAGAGCAAAGATTAATAAGAGAAGCAAGTCCAGCTAACTATCAAGTGAATTACGAACATCGTTGAGCAGGAAGGTAGAATTTGGTTCATCAGCGATAGTTATTCAAATGATGTGCATACTAATGAAATGGTGATGTAGGAAATTAATAATCTCAGTAGTTGGTTTGTCTTGTTTTAAGCATTTGAGCTTCTTGTGTGCCAACAGATCTGAACTACCCTATATGAAGGCATAGAACGTGGGAGAGACTGCAACTATGTGCAACTATGTGCAACTATGTATGCAAGTAAAAAAGAGAAAAGGTAAAATGCTCCTGGCACTTAAACATTTGCTCTTTATAAACATCATTTTCCCATGATTGAAATCTTTAAGTGGTCATGTTACATTCACGAGTAGAGAAATCTTAAGCCATTTGCAGTTTTGTGCCTAGAAAAAGAACCTATATACAGAACGATCATAAATACAGTCAGCCTACACTAAGTGTTAAGGATAAATTAGATCCACTGCCCATAGCAGCTGACTCACCTCTACAAACGAAGCCAGCTTTGGGGACTTGACTAGAACCACGCTCATTGTCAGATTGCTTTGGTCTCTTGCTGTACATATCAATGCATCTGAAACAATGGAACGTGGAAGGGAGTTCATCGGCATTCTTGATCCCAGCACATCTAGTGTGGTGCCACACACCACATACATCACAGGCCAACATCCTCTCACCATCATCATCCTTTGTGCCACACTTGCAATCAACTTTCCAATTATCCACTCCTCTCTCCATGCGGTATCGAAGGAGCCCATGTTTATAGCATCTCCCTTTAATCTGTACAGCCGCATTTGTTCCAACTAGAAATTTCAGGGTAATTGAGTCCTCTATAGAGCCATAACCTAGGAACTCCTCAACTTCAAACCTCTTGAACATTGCATACACTTCCTGAAAAGCCTTGGCAGCTTCAATTTTCAGGTCAGAAACAGTAGCGTTCAATGGCAACACCAACAGTTCAGATGGAGGAGATGGACAATCTTTGGACTCATCCGAAAGCTCCACACAGCACCAGAGGTTGATTGCAAATGGGTTCACTGTGCTAGACAGGTAATCTTTTATGAAATGCTTACAATCCAGTATTTTTGTGGCTGTATCAATCATTTTATCTCTTGTAGCCTGAAACCTAAACTTGGCCATGGTTTGTGGGTGCAATAAATTTTCATACAAATATCTCAAGTCCCGTTTGACATGCTCCACTGATGCATAATTTACGTCTTGATTAGATAAGCGGTGCACATTGTTGACAGGTTCAAGCCTGAAGTTCATATGTAAAGGTTAAGATTTATTATTCACACTGGAAACAAAGCATCCAAAGCAGAATAAAGGAGAAACATCTCTTGAAAGTGTACCTGTACTCAAAGTCGTTTGAACCAGGATTGCAACGGGAGCAGACTACTTGAGATCCATCATCCGCCAAAACCCCTCCAAAATGCTTGAGACAGTAATCAATCAGCTGTGGAGAGGCTGTTTTGCAAATAGACCTTTTGAGAGCCCACCTTGTTACCCAGTTGGCCCGTGGACCCCCTGCAGCTTTCAGTATCTTAATCATGGCTTGCTGTACACGTTCTACATCACTCCTAGTCCAAGCACACAGTACAGACGACTTAGATGTGGTTTTTGATCTGTCCTCACGGATCAGCTGTAGCAGAAAGGAGAAGAGGTCTCTCACAGTCAGAAGTTCTGAACATGAGAGTGATTGGTAGAAGCCAATAGTGGAGTGGAGCTGAGTCCTAGGATTCCTCCCCTGGTACAAAAACTCAGAGAGAGGTATGGCAGATAAAGTATCAACTGCACTCTGGTAAGCTTCTCTAGTGAGAGCATAGCTTCCAGATTTGAATTCATAACCCCATTCACTGTACCAGGAACACCCTCTAGTGATCCCATGAAGCAACCGGTAATCCATGCCATACTTCCTTGAGACATCCATCACACTTGCCTTACGAACAGCAAGGGAGGAACAAAGCCTGTCCCAAAAGTCCATAATGGCACGACCAGTCAAAAAACCAGAGCCACCTTCCCTCCCGTTGAGAGACAAGAGATGAGCAAAGCCGTTGGAGTGGATGACACCGTGGAGGAGGTGAGTATTGTCTTCAAGCTGAGAGTAAACCCAGTCTTCAATATCAAGAGCCAAGCTGCACCACTTGCAGTTGCTGCCTTCAGACAGATTCTGAGTATTACCACACCTCGAGCAAGCCTTACAGTCTCCTCCTGATCTTATAATGAAGTGGTACCTCTTTCTACACACTGGATGACTACTCCAACCTTCAAAAACAACAAATTTGCTTTCAGTTTAATGCATGCGCAGGTAAAAAACTTTATTTTCGAAAAAGGAGAAAGTTCAAAACTTTTTCGAAATTCAAAGAAGAATCTGTAAGGACGTGGACTCACCAACGACTCGGCAGTGGTCACAGTAGACAGATCTAGAGGATCTAGTAACATCCTCCTCCACAACATCAAGAGAGATGAGTCTAGAAGAGAGATCTGAACCACCGTCCCCCGTCGAATCCCCAGGTCTAAGCATGATCTGCCACGTCATCAAACTCGAGAAGAGCGTCGAAGGAGGGAAAGTGACACGCGCGTGGGTCGCGAGGAAAGTTCTGACACCGTCGCGGAACGGCGGCAAGGCGGTGGTAGAGTCGCCGCCGTTGTTGATCTCCTCCACGGAGGGAAAAGTGGAGAAATCGTAAAGATCGGCAGAGATTCTGTTGCAACGCCTGGCTCGCTTCGCCGCCCTACCGCCGTTCATCACCGCCATGACAAGGGTTTGGTTTTTTCCGACACTAAAAATCTTGGAAGGAAACAAAAAGAGTTAAAAGAGAGAGATTTGAGATTAGAAGACGAAAGGGTTTGTTTTAGAAGGAAGGAAGGGGAGAGTGTTAATGTTTTTTTTTTGGCGGAGAGATTTTCCCTCTCAAAAGTTTTGGGGGGAGAGAGATGATTTTAGGGTTTTTGGTGGGAAGGGTATTGACTAAAAGCTTGACCGATTCTGATGGAGAGAGAGAGATAGAGATAGAGATAGAGAGAGAGACAAAGAAGAAAGATATATCCTTTTTTTTAATGTTTTTTCTTTTTAAAAAATTGGGAAGAGAGTGGGACCTACTGATTCCAAATTCGAGGCGGTTTCGGATTTCTTTTTCTCCAAGCCTTTTTTTTTTTCCTTATTTTGTTTTGATTCGTTTTAAATAATAAGTAGCTCTGCTAATTAGCCTATGAAAGCATTAAGTCCTATCCAATTCCGATCGTGACACTTCTCTTCTTCTGTTGCGGAAATTTCTTAAAACTATGTCTTTCCACCGAAATAACGAGACCGGTTTGAATCCGAACCGGAAATCTAAAATAATTAAATAAATTCTAAATCTTTTTCATCCGAAATATCTAGAATCGAATGGATATATCTGGAATCGAATCCAAAATCCGATCATCCACAACTATTTAAAACTCATATTCACAATATTCTTTAATATCCAATATACAAATAATAGGCCAATGGTTTTAATATAAACTTCAAAAAGTCAAAAACATATGAAAAACACATTACTACGACTACCCCAGTTTTAAGGTTTATAAAATACACAATCTTTAAAAACTTGATATATTATTATAACATAAATTAAGGATGTGAACAAAAAAGTATTTGATTAGTTTAGATTTTTGAGAATTGTTGGGATTAAGAATGAGAAAGAGCAAATTTCCCAATCTTTTATTTTACTTTATTGCTTGATTTTTACTACTAAATCTCATAATTCCAAGATTAATATCATAAAAAATTATCTCCTTTCTTCCTAAATAAATATAAATCCATGTCCTTAAATTGTGCAAAATTGACCCCAAAAAAACAAAAAAACCCCATAACTTATCAACCAAAGTTCCAATTTCCAAATAATATAAAACCAAATTTTCCACACCCAAAACAAAAGTGTCATATTTCTTGTTCTTGCATGATCATTTTATTACTTACTACTATATCTTTCCTTATTGATTCCACAACACACTACTAACATCAAAACTAAGCAAAAGTAAGGGTTTGTAACACAAACTCAGATGAAGTAGCGAAAATTAGAGAGAGGAGTGTCTCCTTCCGCACAAGCTCTGTGTACACGAGCCATCCGATCTACTGACTTACATATCCCACTACATGACCAGTCGAACGACGCAGCACACACGTTCCCAGCTTGTGCTTTCCACTGACAATCCGGTGGTGTTCCGCAACACATTGACCTCTCGTCCACATGCTCCACTTCTAACCCTAACATCCACGCTCCTAACGACACATCCTCGTTCGCGTACCGGTGTAGTATTCCCCTGCGGTCATGTCCACCACTGAATCATTCCATACCACAAAAAAGAGTGAAACTTTTACATCATGGGTTTGGAAAACTTACTGGTTAGTGGAGATATATGCAGCTAAGTCCTTTGATATTGCATATATCTGTCCAGTCGCATGCCTAAAGTACTTGTTACCTTCTTCTCCAAATTTCCAAAACTCTGGCTCATGATACTTTACTCCCCTGCAGTTTCCAAAAATCAGATATGTTTCCAAAAGGTTTCAAATTTGTTGTAAAGGTTACTTCTTTTTTGCTTACTTTTGTGAAAGAACAGGACCAGACTTCATGCAACCAATGTAAATCCTCGGTCTTGATTGATATCTTGCAAGTGTTGTAACGAGCATTCCTAAATTGACATGAACATCATCGTCCACTTTTACATAGAACTCTGCGTCATACATTGCAGTTGCTGTTGAGAAGTAGAGTCTTGTCTTTGTTGAGAGTTGGTGATATCCTTCAATGTGTTTTAGTCTCAGGAAATCTTTATGTTCTGAATCTTCTTCGTCGATGGCTTTGTCTAGTACTCCTCCTGGTGTTGCACTGTGTCCTATCACAAACCTGACAAAATAAAAATCCAAACTTTCTCTGTTTTATATGACTGAAGTTTGGTTATTGTGTGTTTAAAGTTTGTAAATTGAGGATACTTGTGGCTTACTTCACAACCTTACAACAATCCCTTTCTCTTTCTCGATTTTCTTTAGCTTCTCGCCTGTCGGCATCCATGTTTGCCTCACTGAGTCTCGTCTTTTCTTGCTGCTGAAAGCTGTGTTGATGCCTATCACTGCAAACACTTTCTGCAGACTCTGGTTTTTCGCTGACCGTTCGCTCCAGAACTCGCTGTTTCTATCGCTGGTACGTGCTGCTGCTAACTCCATCTCCAATGTTGACATTGTTCTCTCCAATGATCTAGTATAAACACAAGAAAGAATCAGATATTAGTTAGTACCTCCTCTGTCTCAATCATGTAAGGAAACATAAGAAAAAATATGGTTTTATTACTTTACTGCTTGGTGGGTTTTGGATACTTCTCCTATTATGTCTCTGGATTTGCTTTCTATCAGCTTCTGCTCAACAAAAAGTAACACTTGTGGTTAGCTAGTGAGCATAAATATATGAACATGAGCAGGAGAATGATTATTACGCGTTTATGTTCATCGCAGTCCTTTTGAATCTCTAAATGTTTAGACAGATGCTTTGTGAGATGGTGGTCCTCTTCTTCAAATATGTAAGAGCGACTCAAGGTTCGGCTCATGAACAGTGAGCCTGCAAGAAAGCTAGCAAGACACAGCACTATTATGGCTTTCCCTGAAGCAGCTTTGGCCCTCATCTCTTCTGCGCCTCTCCTTAGTGCTAAATCTGTAGAACATCATGTGATCATGAGGATTATGCATAATCAATATAGTGCATCTTCATATTACAATACTATATATTTATATGATCATGAAGGTGCTTGAAAGCTCCAACTTAAACCCTCTACATAACACTTTTCCATTTCTAATACAAAAACATGCCATTGCAGGAGATTTGTTAGGATCAAGTATGTTATGGACAAACGCTAAATCAAGGAGCCCAAAGGTCAGATTCAATTCATGCACAGCTTCTTAAAGTAATTAACTAGGCTCTATTTTCACAAGAATTGATCATCTTAGCAAAGTAGACTCTTAATTAATATTGATGCTTGAGAATCATGAACATACCTTCTATAAGCGCATGTGAGGTCCCAAAGGGACTGAATCTTTAGGATATGAGAGCTGTCAGGTTAAGAAACAAGTCTTGAATGTTCAAGAGATGTAATTTATATAAAATGAAAACAAGATTGTAGTTGCAGAACGGCAACGGCGTTTATGTTTCACTTCTCTCTCTCTCTCAATCTAACTTGTCTTGTCATGCAATGTGCATGTCCCAACTAACTATTTTGCATATAGCAAATATCACAAAAGAAAATAAAAATCCCACAAAACTCTACTTCTTTACTTACACAACATTTCAGGAGCTAACATATGTGGATGAACTTTGTGCGGCTTCCGCAACACATGACTCAACTTCTTGATCAGATACCAAGAACTTGGCATGATCATGAATGTGACACATATGTAGTTTCACTATATGCTTTAAAAACTGACTGATACATAGCTAAAGTTATATGGCTTGTAAAGAGCTCTGTCTCCTAGTGAAACAGACATATATGTCTAATCAAATTGGATCGGTCCATCTTGTAGAAGTTGGAAACATTCGTGGACTAAGCTGCAAAAGGCTTACAAACTTAAGGTGAAAGCTCTTTAGATAAAAGTTAGGCAGAATAATGAACATTTTGATTATAGTATATTGCTTTCCAAAGTCAATGATGATGCTCATCAAATCACAAAAACTCATATATTAAAATATCATAGTGAAAGATACTATTGCTCATTGAGCTGCAACAATGGAGCAGTGTCTTGTGTGGACCTTCTCTGTCGGTTCTAAAGGTTACAACCAATGATGCTTACCTCACTATATCTTTTACCTGATGATGTCAATATATATGGGAATAGTCCATATCTCTTTCCATCTACAAAGACGTCTTAAATCTATGCACTCCTCATATGAATCAGAAGTCAAAACATGGTGAGCGTTTGTAGTTGCTGTTAAAATTTAAAACACAGCAATAACTTTGATTAGTCATATCACAAATGAAACCAACTAGCTTGATACATAGTTTAAGTCAAAAAGACAAGTTCTTCTAAACCTTTTAAACTAACTCTTCATCATAACAAAACCCCAAAATATAAAATTAAAGAACCAAAAACAAAAAAAAAAACTCTACCCCGCCACTTCCAAAACATATGATTATACAACCGGATTAATAAGCATATAGGATCTTTAAAAAGATTCCATTCTATTATACCTCCTAAAAGGTTACATCAAGATGATCTGACTCTAACATAACATAGTCAAATCCTAGGCTTCACCGTCGCGGAATCCTTGTTTTCGCCATTTTCTAAATCCTCCAAGCTATTGACTTCGGCGGTATGATGTGTCGCGGATGGATCACATGAATACCATCTTGACCAGAAAAGATAATTAAAGAAGTTGATGAAACTCAATGAAGCTAAGAGCCAGTAAAAGTGATCTAATCTATCTTTGTTAAGGTCGTTATCACCTAACCAACCTTCTTTTGTTCCTGAACCATTACTAGAAGTAACTCTGTTCACAGCCGAGACAAGAACAGAGCTAAGATAGAACCCGAAAGAGTAAGAACAGTAAGTCATTGCTGTGAGAAATGATTGCATACTCTGTGAAGACTGTTTGTAAAAGAACTCCACTAATCCAACGGCTGTAAACATCTCTGATAACCCGAATATCAGAAACTGAGGCGAGATCCAAAAGATCGAGAGCGTTACGTTCTGTTCCAAGAACGATTCTCGTCTCTTCTTTTCAACTACAGCCGCTGCGACCATCGAGAAAGTTGCCAAGAACAGTCCAGTGCCTATTCTCTGAAGAGGAGAGATCCCGGAATCGTTTCCCGTAACCTTTCTAGCGAGCGGGACGAAGAACGTTTCGTAAAGAGGCACGAAGAAGATGAGAATGATGTAAGGGATGGCTTGAAGAGAAGCAGGTGGGATTTGAAAGGTCTTTGTTATGTGTGTGTTCATAGAGCTTCCTTGCTGAACAGAGAAAGTTTGAAGCTGAGCTAAGATAGTGTTGAAGATGATAGTACACGCGAATATCGGTATGACTGATAACAGAATCTTGACTTGATGAACTTGTTCGATTGTGCAGAGTCTCCATGGGCTCTCAATTACTTTCCCTTGCGTTTTGATGCACGCCTTGTCAAGAAACCTGCACGTCAAGAAAAGAGCGGTTAGTTAGTTAGTTAGTTAGTCAATTTAGCGGTTAGTTAGTTAGTTAATTAGTTAGTTAGTTAGTTAGTTAGTTAGTTAGTCAATTTGGTGGTTATTGTAAAGAGATGACAAATCACCTGAACTTATTCGTATGAAGGAGAGGTTTGACACGAACAAGATCCATTGAAGGTTGGTGAAGCATGTACGGGTTTGAAGGGCAAATCTGTTTTCGTTTAGTGATCGCGGCTACGAAGACCTGATCGATCGAAGAATACCACAAAATGAAGTTAAGATCGAAGTCTACATATGCATCAAAATTTAACAGGACTAATGTTCATATTTTCACATTTTACGTTTACAAATAACAAATTTTTGTTTCGAAAGGAAACATTTCGGTTCTTGGTCTACCTGAGCAATTGGTGTGAAGATGCTACCACGAGAAGGTGTATTCCTATAAAAATTAGTTCCAGCTACAAGGCTGATCAAACCCGCGGCCATAACAGCCGCAGAGACACCAAAACCAACGTCCATGCCAGAATGTGTTTGCACCCAAACTAAGAGTGTGAGTGCAATAAGCTGACCCATTGAGAAGGAGAAGTAAGCCGCATTGAAGAAACTCGATAGCTTCCTCAAATCCTTCCTTTGAAACTGGTCAGCACCGTGAGAGATGATGTTCGGTTTGAGACAGCCACTCCCTAAGGCCACTAAACAGAGTGCGGCGTAGAGAGTGACCGCTTTGTAACCATTTGCCTCTAAGCAATGTATGGTGCCTTTCATGTTGCATTCTGGTGGTCTTAGCTCTGGGAGATGAGCTTGACTGCCAATAATATGAAACCCTGTTTTATTAAATTTACATGTTTATTTTTTTTTGTTAGCCAAAACTTCTCTTAATTTTTGTCAACCAACATTACTTGAATATTTTTTGTTACTAAAGTCTTAGATAACTACTACATATATGACTTTCACGTAGCTAATAATAATTAGCTCAAAGAAAGAACATTATATCAACAATTTAAACATATTATATAACTTAGTGTAAATAAAACTATATTATACAACCCATTTGCTTTTCCAAAGAACCGAAAGTTTCAAGAAGAAAGATTTAGTTCATAATGCACTTTCATTACAACTTTATGTTAAAGTTTTTGACTTTTTCTATAAAAATACTTTAGTTAATAGCCCGTTTTAATCACGGTTATACTAGTTAGAGATGAGTAGTGATATAGAATATTCAAGAGCATCTAAGATAGAAATGAGAATAAGGTGAAAAGAGAGCTAACTAAGTATAGGAGAACATACAAAGATTTCGATGATGCCAAAAACGAGCATGGTTCGAAAGCTTCCAAGGTATGAATCAGAGAGGAAGCCACCAAGAAGCGAGAGAAGAAACACCGTTCCTATGAAGTTAGTCACGAGGTTTGCGGATTTCGACAAAGGGAAATGCATCTCATTGAAAACGTATGTGATCAAGTTGTTGCCAACAGCTGCGATCGCCATCATCTCAAAAGCTTGGAGCCCTGAAACGTAACATAGATAATATACACAACCCACTCAATATAACCTATATAACATGGACCAGCCTGGTCTAGCTAGTCGATATACATAGTTAATGTTCACGAGAGAAGGAGAAGGATACCTAGAACAAAGAGGGCAGCTCTCATACCACCATGCTTGCTAGGCCTGCATGGTCGACCTCGAGAATCAACACAAAGATCGTTCGAGGATTCGTCGGATACATGTAGTCCTCTTTTAGCTTCTTCAGACTGATCATGAACATCCATAGCTCTTTTCTATGTTTCTTGAATTATGTCAACGAAAGGGAGATATAAGTTCTGCTTTAGAAGGAGTTGGCACAAAGATAAATAAACGAGGTGGGGAGCGAGGAGGTACTTATAATGTCTCGTTCATTCTTAAAATAATCATGAGAGATAAACTAGAAAAAATATTATAAAATCAAAAACTATATAATAGTTCTTTTTAAAATTTAAAATTAATTAGACTACAATAGTATTGAAAAAGTTATAAACTTTCTAATAAAATGCAACTATTAAAGAGAAACAATGAGATAGAACTCCTAAAGAGAAGTTAGGTTTAAATTATGGTTTTAGTTATTTTTAATGTTTTTTATATATCTAATTAAAACTTTTGTATTATTCATGATATTTAATTTTCTAAAACCTGGTTTAATCGGATGTATCAAATGTAATTATAAGTTTTATAAACTTCTTAGTGTGTTTAGAGTAGTGGGAAGTAACGGACCCACTGTCCAATATGGTTTAAAATTGTGCATCATCAATCATCATTACAATGCAAAATTCAACTTTGGGCCTGTGGCTCCGGGGCATAAACTATTGTTTACTATACAAAAATGTTTTCTTGACATTTACGGCTGATATATGAAGTTGCGATTTAATTATGATTACAATCTTTGACGAATCTTCTCTTCCCATCAATGTGAGTTTAACCCTTTTCGCCGGTACCAGTAGAACTAACCAAGTTTACAATATCATCATAATGTAAATTTGAAGACACTTTTAAGTGGATTATATCACCTAATTTGATTAAGTAATTAGAAATCTAATGTATGTATAATAGACCAGAAATTGGATGGATGTGTTGAGAATAATTCATGTGTAGCATGTGAGTTGAAATTAGGTTTAGGCATTACGGTTTCAGTTCGGGTAATTCAGTTCTTGGTCCTAAAATTCATTGGGATATTGTAGAATTTTGGTTTGGGCTCAGTTCGATTCCGGATATCTGAAATATCCGAAAATGTTATATTTGAAAAGAAAATTTGGTTACAATTTGACAAATATAACTATAGTACATTTCATTTATTTTGGTATTTTAATTAAATAGGTCGATCTTAAAACTTCTACTAGATGTTGACATGCACATGCAACTATATAACAATCTAAACTAATCGATTACCAATTCCGTTAAGATTTTCATTCATTGTTATCATTTGGCATATCAATGTGATATATCTTTTTAGGTTACGCACAAGCTACTTTAGTATTTTGGCATACTTTAGTAGTATTGTGGCATGTATATTATTGTATGCATACAAAGTGGCATACGTGAGACGATAATGATATTTTACTCATCGATCAAGGTTTGTGGGATCTTTTCATCCGTCTTGAAAGTCAAATCAGGATATAGTTTGAGGCATTACAAATTCCCCATTCCGACCATACCTTTCCCAAACCAACATCTTCTTTTTCGAAAAAAATTATTATTCCAAGTTCCTCCTATCCATATTTCTTTTGTATAAGTTATGTTTATAAGAAGCACATGTGTTAAACCATCCATAACATGTTATAAAACAAATATTATACGGATAGATATTTGGTTCGAATTGAAGAATCATAAGGTAGGTATATATCTTTCCATGTGTCCACAATTAGAGAAGGACGGATATGGAAATGGTTTGGGTCCAATATCATGCATGTTATGATATGTATTGATCTAACATTTCTTGTTAGGTCAATAGGTGTAAAACATAGGTTCTTGGATATATATACATGCAAGTAATTTTCATAAGCTTTCATTCTTGAAAAGACTACGATTTCATGACACATCTCTTGGCGCTTGCATGAAGTGATCGCTCTATCGACCGCATGATCAAAGTATATGATGTGTCTAATTGTATTTATGTTTATGCGGGGATTATTTTATTTATCTGGTTTTTTTTTTTTATGAATATGCATAACAAAATGATCGACAAACACAATAATTTAATACTAATTTAGTTGTTAAAGTTTCCACTACTTTCTAACTTTGGATGTGGAACGAACATAATCGATATTTTTCTAAAAAAACTCGTCCAAAACCAATCAAATTTGAACGGCTGACCAAAACACAAGTTAAATGCAACTCAAAAAACCAAACATGAATCTTTTCATCTAGCTACACCGGTCCCCACTACTTTTCTATAAATATTTGTAAATATTTCTAGAAAAAGAAAGCTACTTTTACACTATACTTAACAATAGTCAAATCAATGAAGTCCAATCCAAGCAAGCATATATCACAAAAAGGGAGATATGTAATGAAAACGAATATTGAAGAGACGTGTGTGACATATTCATTTAGGTATGTATGTATGAACATATATAATGGATACACAACTTCTAAGTTGGATACAACTGTACACCCCAAAGTTAACTAAATCTCAATAGAATACATTACACTATCAACTGTATGGTCTGCCCTTGTATTGTATGTTGTGCCTACTTTTGTTAGTATGACCTACTAACAATTGTCAACATCCAAAATGCTCTAATGCGGTTATGCTTATGCGACCAAATTCAATTGTATATGTTCGACCAAATACAACTATTTTCAACAAATAATTAGTCCTTAATATTTTTCTTTTACTTAAAAGTCAATAGTGTCATCATCCCTGACTATTAAAATACAACTATTTTAAGACACCTATTAATTAAACTACAACTATTTTACAAGATTTGATGTAATAAACAACTATTCACCTTGAATCTTCACTTTTACAATCTCTTATATAAGAGACATCTTTTAGTAAATCTTAGTTTAAGAGTTAGCTAAGAGACCACCAATAATAGTGGTTTAATAGAGACCTTATAAGAAGATTTGATGTAAGACATCTATTGTAAAAGTGAAGATTTAAGGTGAAGATTCCATAATCTTGCACCCGTTGATTAGGGTTTATTTATCTAACCAACACAGAAAGCTTTTTTTTTTTTCTGACAAATGATATTTTGTAAAATGGACTTAGTGGACCGAGAAGAAGAAGAATTAAGGAAGCTTGAAGAAAATATATGGTTGTATCTTAACCATAATACATTTACTCTCATAGTCTCATCTCACTGACTTATAACACACGTAAGCTCCTATTCATGTGTGGGAAAAAATATACACATATCATAATAGAAAAGAAGAGAAGATGGTTGCGGTTTAGTTTAGTTTAGTGTTTAAGTGAAGAATACTTCTTCTCGAGATGAAACTACGTTGACTTGTCCTTCATCATTGTACATTTTCTCTCTTCTTTTTCCCTACCACCCCACTCTCACCCTATTGTGTTTGTGTGTGTGTAACGCTTGTGCTTCCAAGTGTTTTTTTTTTTTAAAGTAAACGAAGTTGATATTGGGCATGGGCACTAGCTTTTGTGTATTGTATAATATATGCAAGGATATAATAGTCATGATTGGTGGTCAAGGTCAACTATATGATAGTCACAATTGGTGTTCAACGATGTCATAGTATTTGATAAACATTGGCTTCCACCATCCTAATCACTAGTACTAACAAGTTACATATTTTTTTTGAACGGTTGAGACAACAATATATATTTTGGATGAAATAAATTTTGTAAGATGAGCTAGCGTATGTATTTGCATTCCCTAGACTAGTCATATTGGCTAAGCCTAAGATTTTGTTAAAAGAAGCTCTTAACTTAGCATTTGGATTTTTTTTTCTAGAAACAACTCTGCATTATAAGTCTATAAACATACATTTTCTCCCACTTGATTGAGTAAAAGCCTTATATCGTGCACAGTCACAACAACTCGATCAACGGGCGAAGGAAGAAACTTCACATAGTAATGACAAAGAAACTTTAAAAAAGATGGGTGGACCTAGTTTTTGTGTATTATAATGTTAAAAGTTTGAAAACTTTATATATGAGATGGATGGATAATGGAGTAAACGGGAACTAGAACGAGATTCATGCCATTTGCAAAAAGCCTATTGTTATTTGAAATATTGGACGAGAATACAAAGAGCTAGTTATGAACGAGAATTAAGGCCAATCAAAATCTATAATTCACAGAAAATTTCAGAAAAAGTATCTTGTTAAATAACTTCTAAAATAGTTCATTCTTTTAGCTAAATCCATATGACGAATCATATTATATATGGACAAACGACCACTAGGCCACACGATCTAATTTCATTGTAACGAGAATTTCGTAATAAGAGATATGACCTTTACCCATATCTCTATATATAGCTTTTTAGCCTTTAGAGATGTACCGTGATGAAGGGGACTGTGTTTGGTTGGTATGTAAGGTTGTAATGGTAATGGCCAGCATTGACCCTTTTGATTTTTCATCTCTTTTGGGCTCCCTCTCACTTTTTACAAAACTTTTTTCGCTTTATAATGGTTAGCTAAACCAATTGCGGAAAAAATAATATACTGTGACCTAAAAAAACCCTTTATATATAGTTCATAGTTCATTGTTGTGGTTTAGTTATAGCTAGTAAGTAGTAAGACAAACTCAGAGAGTCACGAACTGATTGATAAACATTTTGGTGAAAGGTAGATTCGATGCAATCAAGATCCCCTTTTTACAAAATCTTTTTTCAACTTTTGTTCTGTCGGTTTGATTAAGTTTTAGCCCTAATTAACGGATGCATTATAACTCTTAGGTCTAACCAACTCTCATATTTTTTTTGTTATAAAGAACTAGTTACTTATCACATTAACCTAAAAAGGAAATCAAAACAATGTCACGTTAGTCAAATGTTCTTGGATAAGTCGGTGGTAAAGAGAGACACATATAGTATATGCAATATAAGATACACCAATTCAATTATAAACAATTATAAATAAAAGGATGGCGTTGACAAAAACAAGAAAAAAAGAAGAAGATGGCGATTGAATTTAAAGTTTAAAGTATGTTTGAGATTATAATGGTGCAAATTCAATGTGTCCCTATTTTGGTTAACATCTCTTATATAGTTAGACTCTTTTTTTGTTTCCTTATGTCATTACTCATCAGCAAGATACGTGGCCACCTAAATCGTATTGTCTTGCAATTGCATCTTTGAACCTTTTGATGATCGGTCAAATTAATCTTCTAATAAATTTTCGTATTCTACTGATCTTAAGACTCACTTCTTGGTTAGGTTTTTGCAAGTCGAGAACACTTCCAAGACACACTTACCTTCTACAAAGTTAATTTGGTCAGTAAACCATGAACAACTTGATGAACTCACATAAATATTCACATATAATGAAGACAAAGAACGCATGCAATAGAATTAAGCTTTGATTGTGGAAGTGTTAAGTAATGATGATCATAGAGTTGATAATCATTCTTAAGTTGATCTCTTGCATGTACCATACAAAGACCTTCTCATCAAACTCATTAAAAAGGCTTAAGCGAGAAAGACATTAGAAGATCCAAAAGATCTTACCAAGACTTTGTGACTGTAAACCATCTACAAAAAGCTTCATATGAAGGACATGTGTGCATGCAAATCTGTTATCACGGCTAAAATAATACATACGTAAATACTTTTGTGCAAATCAAGCCCATAGCAACCTTAATGGGCCTGAAATAGTATCCTTAATGGGCCTTTACAAAGCCCAAATTGATAGTTTTAGATATTGGAAGTGAGTGTGAGCCCCATGGATGAGCTGTAAAAGAGAGAAATGCAAGGCTGTGTAGTGTTCTGTGTAAGTGTGGGATGAATGATGACGAGAGGTGGGCAACGTGGGGGAAGGAATGTTGTTGTTTAGGCTTTTCTTTAATAAGTCTAAAGGCGTGGGGAGACAGCTCCTGTCTCTTTGCCCTTTTTCTCTTTTACTACTCTCTTCTTCTTTCTCTTTTTCTTTCTCTCTTCCATTTCAATTATGCACCCTTTGCTTATCTATTTGGATGAAATGATTCAAAGTTCTACTGAACAATTTTAATATAAACCATAGTTTATAAGATTTTATTTAGTCTTCAATATCTTTTAAGAGTATTGGATGAAGAATGAAGATATAACTTTTTGTTGGTTGTTGTAAGATCTTAATAAAGGAGAATTCCATTGGTAAAGTGTTCTCTAATTATCAGTTAGATTTATAATTCTTTATCAAGTTTGATTAAAAGTATGTAAATGACAACAAAGAAAGCTTAGAAAGGTATACAACTAAACTCTAAAATTTTAAATCTAACTTCTTAGATTAATAGTTCCAAAGAATTATGATTTCGAGTGCAAACTAAACTATGATTGTGGTACGGTTTCAATAGTAATAATTTTTTTTTTGTATATACATTTTTGTTATTATTAGAAATTAATCCGCATTTATGCTACAATTGTTTCGCGCATTATCATTCGATCTTTATCTTCGTTTTTCGAAAGATTTCGATTATTGTATATAACTAACTATCTTGTAAATAATTTTAAAAAATTTTCATTTTACCAATAAAAATACCAAAACTAAATACAGTATCAGCTCAAAAAAATATATTTTCCAACTGTAAAATCTAATTACAGAGTGGATCCGACCAACAAGAAAAAAGTGTAAAAGCACAGTGACCGTACATTAAAAAAAAAAAACAATCTTATTGATATTTGTGTAAAGCTAAGATTAAATAATTGAATGAGTGTGTCCCCAAATTCTCTCTTTTTTTTCCTGACTTTTCCTTGAATCCTCTTCCCTCCTTCTTCTTCTCTATCTCTCTCTTCTCAACTACCGTTCTCTGCTTCTTTCTTCTTCTTCTGTTCCCAAAGTCGGAAACTTTATTTGGCGGGTTCGTTGAAATTTGCAACATGACAATGGAAGACACAACATTTACCAAAGTGTTCGTTGGTGGATTAGCTTGGGAAACACACAAAGTCTCTCTCAGGAATTACTTTGAACAGTTTGGTGACATTGTTGAAGCTGTTGTCATCACTGATAAATCTAGTGGCAGATCTAAAGGCTACGGCTTTGTATGTCTCTCTTGTTTTGTCTTAAACATTTGAGATTTCTTGTTTTAGCTTCAAACTCACGGGTTCTGTTTTTTGTTTTGTTTTATTTTAAAGGTGACTTTTTGTGATCCGGAAGCAGCTCAAAAAGCTTGTGTAGATCCCGCTCCTGTTATTGATGGGAGAAGAGCTAATTGTAATCTTGCGGCTTTTGGTGTTCAGAGATCTAAACCTTCTTCTCCTATTCATGGTAAAGTTTTAGGTTTCTTTATGTGTTCTGATACTTCATCTAATTGATCTTTTCAAAACCCTTTATGTTAATTTCATGGATCTTACCATTATCTAAAAGAAAAAGCTGGAATTTTATGTCATGAATCACATATTAGTAGCAAGTTAGGTACTTTATAGATTGTCTTACTTTACTATTTAAGGGGTAGCTTCATTTTGATTCCTAAGTCGATTCACCCAACTGGTAAAGCCAGTTTCTTGCTCAGTACTTTTAGTAGTCTTTATGATTCTGCTGCAGACTAGTTTAGTTAAAACCTATGGTCTGTTACATACTTTGGTTAATTATGTTGTGTTTTGTTCTTATCTGAAATCAAATGTTTGAGAGGAGAATCTCATGGTGTTTGTGTCTTGGTAGGACATGCAGGAGCAAGAGGAATGAAGGTCACTAGCCCTTTCAAGACACACTTTGGAGCGGCGGCTCCTGCTATGCCTTCGCCACTTCCATTCTCCCACTACACACTTCCTTACACTAATCCTTTTGGGTACTCCACGTTAAATCTCTTACTTCTTTCCCAAACTCATTACTCTAAGTATACTGATAATCCTATGTTTGGTCTCATTTTACTTTCTTAGGTTCTCTTCATACTCAATGGACTACAATTACCCCACGGTATGTATCTTCTGCTTATCTTAATCTATGAGAGTCTCTCCCTATTCTACTTTTATTTCTTATAACTTATTGGATTATTGCTTTTGGTAACAGAGCTACTACAATGTCTATGGAGGGGCAACTGCTCAGCATCCAATGTATGGTAGTGGACCAATGACTGGTGTAGCACCAGCAGCAGCAGGGTTTTATCCATATCTCCAATTTGCTGAAGGAAATGGACCCGTCACTGGTTATGCCCCTGTCCACTATCCCAACCACATGTTCCACTATTCTGCTCTTGCCACGTCTACCGGGGGAAACTATCCACACCACAATGGTTCGCCAGTGTCTCTTGCACCTTCACCAGTCATACCATCAGGTTTGTCTATTTATCTGTTTATGTTGTTTAATACACAACCTGGAAAACCAGCGGTACTGATGTTCTCAGCAGTGTGCTTTGCAGTTCCACAGGCTTGACCACGAAGGCTCATGGTTCAACTCAGCTTCCATTGATAGTATGTAGAGGCCAGTTCATTTAAATCCTTAAGGCAAGCTTTATTTACTACTTTCATCCGCATGCCTCGAAGTTCCACAAGACCTGTGGCCTAACCATGGTTGCCCTTTTCCCTTTGTGCTTCTAACCCATTAGGCAAAGAGTCCAGAATTTGGAGTTTTGGCATCTTTGCAAGTTCTAGTTAAGTCTCACATAGGGGTTTAACTTGGACCATTCTCATACGCATTACTCATTTTTTCATTTTTCTCATTGCATCATGTGCTTCTGAACGAAGGTTTCGTTCAAGATAGCCTGTTCAAGCTATAGAAGTAAAGAGTTACCATGTCTTGCAAAGTGCCCCAGAAAGGCAAGCAATTTTGTAGAAAAAACTTAAAATCTTAGGATTGGCTGATCAACAAGAAAGGAAATAAGGATTTTCCGGGAAAGGTACAAGAAGTGAATTGCCACCACCTGGAAGTGTTTGAAGTAGTGTGTGCAAAGGTGTTCCCACTACTTCTCACAAAATCCGATTTTAATGTGCAGTCTTAGGATTATTAGATCTAGGACCATGTTGTTACAAAGTCTTATCGTAGATAGCTAGAACATAAATTCTCTGACATCAAGAAAGGCTAAAGGAAACAGCCTTATAATCTTCCTTTGTGGATAAAGGAAGTAGTGGTGTTTGCTAACCCATGTATATTTTCTGTGGCTAAGCATTGGGAGTTATAGCCACACTTAGATTAAGATCATTTTAAGATTCAAGATTTTAGATTACTACTCATCATATCTTCAACCAACCCCACTGATGGATTGTGGGGTTCTTGCATTTGCATGTTTTGCCTCTTGGGAGATATTTTGGTTCCCTCTAGGTTCTTCTTATAACATCAACCAAACCAGTTGACCAACCATGGTTAGGATTTCAGGTGAGAGGTATTTATCACCTCTTTATCTCTCCTTTACTTATTCCCTCTGTTTCTTCAAGACAAAAACTCTCCAAACTCTCTTATGTATTTGTTATTATCTTGTAAGTTGTGTGATTCTGATTCTATGTAAGAAAACAAAGCCTTCATTCTCCATCCTCGGTGGTTGGAAAATGAAAATGTGTGTGCAATATTTTTACTTTGATCTAATATAAAAAAAACCACTCTTATGAGTTATATGACCATGTCTCCCTAAATATGTATCCCTAACATTCATGATATGATGTTAGAATTGTAGATACTCAACAGTCAACACAATTTGTTTCCTTTCACATACACAAACTACTTTATTTATGTACAGGTGATAACTTGTTTTGCAGTTCACTAAATCAAATGAACACTATAATCATATTATACATAAACTAAGGCAGGAACTTGAGATCTATATATACTTAATATACAATCAACAATGCTGCAGTAAGTTAAACTACACAGTCTCTACAATAGAATTTGCAGAAGAGAAAAAAAGACATGTGAAAGAATAAATAGATCAATGAAGTCATATGAAAGTGTGAGTAGAACTCGAATCGGGAAGACGACTTGAAGCCTGTTAATCAAGAACGTATACACTCAATTCCATGGCAAATAGCCAACCAAACACCAAGTAGTGTTAAGCAAATAGCTGCATCAATGGCAAGAACAATCATTACTTGACGCCGCCACTTCCTCTCAATGCTTTGAGAACCACCAGATCGTCCCCTAACATATGTTGTTGCTGCAGATGAAGAACTAGAACATTCTGTAACGTTTCCTCTATCATTTGATTTCCTGTGTTCATCTATCTCAATGCCTCTCAGTGAGTTCACATGATCTCTCCCTTTCTTCTTCTCTTGCTTGTTTGATCTTCCCAAAAGTGGAGCTTTCGTGGATGCATCGCTTTGTTCAGCACCATCAATGGAAGGTGATGATATTGGAAGACAAGAGAGATCAGTCTCCAATGAAGCTATGAGTCTTCGAACAACCTGGTCTTGAACATTGCTAAAACTGATACTCCCTGAGAAGCTTCCTCTCGAGTTCTTCTTGTTAGCTCTCTTTAACTCATCCCTCAGATGCTCAAGAAAATCAAGAACGCTAGATCTCCTGAAAACATCATCAACAATGGCGAAATAAACGAACCCATCTTCCATCAAGAACCCAAAAGTTCTCTTACTCGTCGTTTCGAAGTACCACTTGTGAAAAGGCGGAGTCTTTTCCAAGCATAACGCAGCGAGACTCTCGTTGCTGCGGTGGTCTCCGACATTGTTGTAAGCGTACACAATCTGATTGTCTTTCGAGACACAACAGTAGTGAACTGTGTTTTGGATTGAACCCATGTCGGTACTTACGATTACGGCAGCGATGAGCAAAGAGGACAGAGATGAAGTCAATTTTCTGGTTTGGGTCTAGGGTTAGGGATTGTTCAAAAGGAACCCCCAAGTTTAAGCCTTTAAGATCCTTATCTTTGCTAAGAAACAACGAAAGGAATCTTGAAAAGGACCAAAGAGAAGATCGAATGTTTGGGAAAGAGAAAGCATTAAAGCAAAGAGAAGACAATTCAAGCTCTCTCACCCAACCCTTTGACTCTGCTTTATTTTATTTTATTTTCTCTTTTCTTATTACCTTATCTTCTGTTTCTGACTTTTTCCTCAGATTATGAAATCGCTAATTCAGGTAGCTTAGATCAACCCCTTTTTGAACCAGTTTTGTTTGATTATCTGTTGGTTTTGTTGCGCGCGAGCAAACGCCAAGGTTAAAGCCATAGGCCCATAATGGGACAAGTTTTTGTTAATTTTCCAAAAGTTAGGTTGGAACACAAAACATTTGTTTTATAAATAGTTTGTTTCTTCTATGGATCGGATCAATCTCTCTAGAAAATGTACTAATGTTACAAGTTACAAATGCAAGAACGCAGCAAACTTTACAGGGAATTTGGACTGAACAAAAGTGGTTAATCTTAACCAGGTCTACAACTACAACAACCATTCGATGTCCCGGTGCTATTCCGTTCATCCTCTTGCGTTTCCTTAAGTCCCTCAGCATCTCCATCACACTGAGTCGGATTACATTGTTGCTCCTGACCATCGTTTAGGTGGTTCACTGGCGGCGATTCCAGTTGACTCGGCACTTCTCTGTGGTTTACTGGCTGAGATTCCGGTTGACTTGATACTTCTCTGTGGTTTACTGGCTGAGTTTCTGGTTGACTCAACACTGCTTCATCAGGGCTCACGAGACTCGGACCAGAATCTTCTTGGCTTTGACGGGATTGGCTCGGGATAAGAGCAAGACGGCAAAGAGGGCAAGTGGTATGCGATGTGAGCCAAAGATCAATGCAATCCATGTGAAAAGTGTGTTTACATACAGGGATCTGCTGAAGCTTGTCATCGGCTTGATAGTCCCCAAGGCAAACAGAACATCTGTAAATCAAAAGCCCTACTCAGTTTATTCTTCATTCTAGTTTACAGTTTGGCTCTCAGTTTAAGGGTAATAAGCACAACACAATTATTTAAACTCCCAAGTCTTGCCTCTACCATAACAACTAAATCTTTTAAACTATCTTTAGATCTTGAGATATATAATACACATTATCCAGAAACTAACCCACCACAGCCTTCTACAGTTATCTGATCATGTAAGCAACAACTGTAACATTTCAACCTTCATATAAGTAACAATGTGACTGTAAATTGAACCCAACCCCAATAGAACCTCTCATTAACTTCCCCAATGAACAACAAAGGTTTAATTCATTATATTAACCTAGCTGTTCTACAACTAGTACTACCCTTATTCTTTATTTTCCTAAAGACTTTATATAATCTCACTTTATATAATCTATGAAAAAGAACTAAATTACAGTAAGTGCAAAGAATCTGGAAAACTCACTGTGAATCCATTACAGTGAAGCTCTCTTTAAAGACAACAATGGGAAGCATCTCTCTCAGCTCTTTACTCAATCCTAATTCAGCCTGCTCATGTAACAAAAACACACAAATCATTACAGAACTAAATCCCATCATCAAAGCTCAACTAAAAGGAACATAAAAAACAATATTTACAAGAAGAAACTCATTAAGATAAATAATAAAAGAGTACCGACCGTGGAGAGACCGTTTCCTGGGATGAACGTAGTTCGCATTCCGAGAGAAGACAAATCAGAGCTACCACGACGAAGGTAGATCAAATAGAACAAGAAGAGAATTATAAATGTGAAGCAGATTGGTACAGAAAAGATGAATGCTTGATAGAGTTTAAGCTCCGGCGAGTTCGTTGCGGATGATGGTGAACTGTAGTTTTCTGGGTTTGAGTTGCTGTAAGACATCACCACACACAGACCCAGTTCACAAAAATACACTAAAATCCCAAAAAGTCACCTCCTTTAAATGGAGAAACAAGAGAGATCGTCAATTACAGATCGGCTTTATAAGAAAAAGGACAATAATGGTAATAATGTGTAATGTGTATATGTGTGAGAGAAAGAGAGATGTGGCAGAGGTTTCAGGTGAAGCATTTAGCTTTCAGTATAGGGCAACTGTCTGTTTCTCTTCTTCATTTATGATTTTTTTTTTGAGGGGAAAATAAAATTTGTTAGTTAGTATTTAGGATTCAGGAATTGCGGTCGAAACGGACTAAACCTATATAGCGGATTAGATCGTTTTATTTTTATGATGGACAATAATCCGCGGTGGAGCAAATTTGTTTCACAACGGATTTCTTTATAAACTTTTTTTCAGTTTTCAGCACTTTATGAATGGTAAATAGAAAACATTTTCCATAAACGGATTTGTTTCGCTCCAATACTTGCAATTTTTCGAATTCGTTCCAACCGCTGCGACTATTCGAACCCGTATATAATAAAGTTAGGGGCATTAATAATGAAAAATTTTGATTGTGAAATGTTAGATAACTTTTCCCGTAGATTCTGGCCGAACCAAACAAGCAAACAAGAGGATGGAAAACGTTCCACTGACACCGATCATAATCGACAAATCCTTCGTTTTTGGCATTGAGCGCCAAAGCCATCACCAAGTTGTCAACTTCAGGTTCTTGATTGTGTACTGCTTTGTAACCAAATGGAGACACGTCCCGGGTTGCTTTTGTTTTTTTCTCTTTGGTGTCTTTTGTCTGGATTCAAGGATTTATTTGAAAAGTTATAGTCCTTATCCATCCATAAACAAGAACAAGGATTGTAGGCAAAAAAAAAAAACAAGAACAAGGACTTGATATGGCATGTTACCTATACAGTATACTCTCTCACATCATGTGCTTGGCTGATTCAAAGGATATATTTGCTTATCTATAAAGATTCATCTGCCTTCTCAATATATATTTCAGACACATACATGACTTATCTTACTACATTTCCCACTTACATTCTCCCCCTAAGGCCTAAACTGTTTTAGTTATACAATTCCAAACATTGTAATTTACAGAGAGGCTTATTGTTACAGATAGCTCAAACCGCGAGCCTCAAGACCGGCGTAGCAGAACACAAGGTCATAGAATCTCCAACGTTCTGCTTTGCAAAAACCAAGAACTGTTTGATTTAAGCGACCCTTTCTTTTGTAGGTGTTTTTGTGGTTGGATCACCAGAGCTAAATTTGCGGACAAGGACTTTGAAACATGGCAGAAACACAATGTATAGTGCAACGATTACAAATGGAGCCGCTATGAGCCACCCTAGCAGCTGAAACAATAAGTTCATGTTTAAGCAGGTTATATGTAGGCCAAGTTATATGAAAACTTGGAACCAACTTGCCATATAAATACATACCAATGAGGAAAACCAATATTATCTTTAGATATGAAAACACTAACAAATGACAACATGGTTCTCACTTGTAAGTTACTGAAGCTATAGGATTATAAAAGATTTGGGCATGAAATGCGACGAGCAGCTTTGAACCATATTACCAAAATAGATACCACTAAGCCAAGACAGAAGAAGCTTACCGCATTGCCAATGCTTAAGAAAACATCCCGGGAAGCTTGACCTGTCAACACCTTCTTTAGGGCATCAGATGTTAAAGGAAAATGAGGTCCACCAGTTATTTTTTCGCCAAGCCGTAAGAAAGGCACCACAAGACTTCGATGTGAAACACAACCAAAAACAAAATTAAACATTAGTACTCAATTTGATACTAGAAAATCAATAAAACACTGTTTTTGTGTTGTCTCTCTCTATTGATCCAAAAGCCGTAACTTTGAAGGAAGCTTAAAGTAGAAATAAATGGCTACCTTAGTTCTATTGGAGTAGCAATAAAATTAGCCAACATCACAGTTGGAGCATGACAAAGAGATCCAAGCGACGCAATAGCCACGCCACATAACAACACCGTAACACCTATCAAAACACAAACACCCCTCTAGAGTGAAACACTTAAAAAGAGATTCAGAGATCACAAACACGAAACTGTTCCACGAACAGCTATTCGACAAACGAAAGAGGCACGAGAACGCACCACAGATTGGAAATACTCCCATGGTAATGCCTAATGCTGCAGAGAACGCAAGCTGCTTTGGCTCAGCACCTCTAAAGGGTACACAAATCAAAAATTTGATTCACTTATACAACACAGAACATGGCTAAAAATCGAGTCTTTACAATCTCTATGGTTACACATAACTGTTAGATTTGGTCTCTAGTGATGCAAATAAAAAAAAACAAACACAGGCCAGATATATCAAACCAAATCAAAACAGTCAAGAAGTAAGCACAAGTTATCTACTTGATTCCACAAACTACATCGACGAACAAATAAACAACTTTATAACTCATACAAAAGGATTCATCACAAAATTTATGAAGAGAGTTACAGAGTAGAGAGAACCTTCGCAAGATCTGGACAAGTGGTTCAGTGATCTTCTTATCGAACCAAACTTTCAAACTAAATTTCGAATTCGCCATCACGATTCAACAAGAAAATACGATAAATTTCTCAGCAAGTTAACAAATTCAGAAACGATTCACACTTCTACTAAGTTATTGACTCGACAATTTAAAAATGGAAAATTTGGATGATTGTTTCACTGAAACGTCCTGAAGAACTATCAAATCGGGTTTCTCTTATCTCTACCGCCACGGGACCCGAATCAGGTTCGGGTAAACGGGTCAGAACAATTATAATGGGCTTGTCCGTGTTTTAAATTGGGCTTTAGTAAGCCCAAATCATTAAAGTTTAGATGCTAATTTAGTATTTTTGTTCCCCCCGCTAGTTTCAAAATTTTTCGCCATTTCGAATTTTCTCTGAAGGTGAGAGAGCTCGCGTGAAACTTCTTCTCTGATCTTCAGATTCGTATGAAGATCTGATTCAAAATCTTCTGAGAATTTCGTATGTACCTTTGATTCGAATCGCGTTTGATTGATTAGGTTAGAATTTGAAATTGGAGAAGTGAAGAAGAAGAGATCAGAGATGGAGGAGTATCTCCAGTATATGAAGACTCTCCGGTCTCAAATGACTGGTATAATCTTCATATCCGATTATAATTTTTCAGATTTTAGCGAATTTTCATCTGACGATTTGTTTTCCATGGATTCGATTGAGGTTAGATGTGGAGGATCATGCGGCGAAGGTCTCCGTCGAGGAACAGATGCAGGTTACCACAATCAGTACGTTGGAGAAAGATCTCGACCATGGTTAGCTTCTCTTTTCGGATTTCAGAAGTTTCTTTGGACGAACAATAGTTATCGTACGGCAGATGTTATTAGGTCATGATGATCTTCGTTGAAATTTATGCTAATTTGGTTTGGAAATCGATCGTGTGCTTTACTATATTTCTGCTTTGTTTGATGTGTAGTTATCATTGATGTGTTGTTCAGATTTGTGTTTTTTGTTTTGTGAATGTTGATTTGGCTGTTTTGAGATCAACTATGGAGTATCAGAGTAGCAGTTCTTTGTTCAAGTTAGTTCGATTCTGGATCTTCAGTTTTGTACACAGCTTCGTTGAAATTTATGCTAATTTTGGTTTGGAAATCCATAGATTGCGAGATCTGCTGTCTCGTATTTTCAATTGTTGTTTGCTGTTTAGCTATCACTTATGTGTTTGCACAGTTTTGGGTCTTCGTTTTGTGAATGTTGTTTAGTTGGCTGCTTTGTTATCAACTATTGACTATCAGAGTAGCAGTTCTTGGCTCAAGTTGATTCAATTCTGTATCTGCACTTTGTACACAGCTTTATAAGCACCTTTTTTGATGAAATGTTATATGATTTTTCCATTATATTTGTATCACTGTTTGAAGCATTGTCTGAGACAAAGAGACTAAAAGAAGAGACGGAGCAGAAGACGAGAGCCAAAGGCGAAATATGCTCTCACATACTTGAAAAGCAGAGAAAAATTTCGTCCATGGAATCTGATTCAGCAAATCTTGCACAGGTAGTTAACTCTTATGGATGCCATGGATATGGCTTGTAGAAGCAGAAAGATGAAATCATATATATAGGTCTAGTTATGCTTTAGTTTGTTACACAGTTGGTTCATTTTGTATGCTGCTTACACTGAGTGAAAATGTTATCCGGTGATGTAGAGTTTGGAGCTTATTCTACAAGAACGAGACAGTATATCTGCCAAAATTGTATCAAAACGGTAATTTAAAGAACATCTCGCTAGAACTGATTTGTGGTTCTGGAATGACATGAAGACTGTCAGTTACATTGTTTCTAATTGCAGTTCTAGCTATGTAAAGACGGCAGAAGAAGCTAGAACCAAACTAGAGGAGCAAAAGGTTTGCTATTTGCATCTTCTTCATGTGTTCTCACTCACTGTTTATAACCACAGTAATCTTTCTGTTTTGCCAGGGCTGGTTTATCTCCCATATGAGCAATGAATCTGGTCAACAAGGACAGGTTCGTTCTCCAATGAATTCTTAAATCCTTAAAAGCTTATTTCACTGTGTGGCTAGGATTTCTTATTCCTTTCTTGTCGATCATTGATACTTTAGAAAAAAGAAACAAAGGATAACCTGCTGGAACTATCAGATTCTGCTAGAGCAAAGCTTGATCAAGCAAAGCAGATGAGATCCAACCTTATCCAAGAAATTTCGAAGGTTATTTGCTTTAGCTCTGACTTCTTACTCTTGGTGTTTTTGTATTTGTGATATGTGTTTTTTCCTATATAAACTTAGTTTTGTTTCCCTTCCCAGTAGCAAATTTGTTATTTTGAGCACTTTTCTAACTGATATAATTTGATTTCAGATCAAGCTATCAATTGAGCATGTGAAGCACAAGATCAATGAGTATAAGGTAATTACTCTGTGCAATCTTTGCTAGCACTGTGATGTTGCATGAGTTCAGTCATGTAAGACTTTTTACTGCAACTGTTATTATACTATTTTCTTAATTTGTGAACAATGCAGCCAGAGTTAATGTCAGTGGATACAAAGGTTCTTGAAGAGGAATACACAGCTCTCTTGTCAGATGAGTCTGGAGAGGCAGAGTATCTGAGTTCGCTGCAGAGTCAGGCTGAGAAACTGAAGGTGATTAAGTCACATTGATTTATATAGTCTTGATTTGATTACTACTAACTATACGATCATGATCATGTCCACTTCTTGCAGGGAATTTCTTACATTGCTAAATGTGGTTGTGGAGAAGAATACAGTGTTGGTCTAGATTAGGCCAAAAGTTATATACATGCACTATCACCACCATTCAAGCATCTGTCAAACTAATAATATCTGAATAATGTGAACAAATCAAGAACCTCTATGCGCTAGTTAGTTCTTTAGAATCTGTGCTTCTGCTGACTGGGTTAATTGTTTAGTTTTTTCTGAGAGAGTAACTATCATGCTGTCTTGTCGTTACTTGTATATCAATGTTAGGAATCATATATAATCTTATATCGACGAATATATTGATTGACCTTAAGGGTTTTGGAAATAGAATAGCAAGCAATAAATTTCCATAGGAAACGATTTGATCTATTGCCAAATATGAAATCGTTGAATTAATTAGGTTGAGTTTTTTTTTTTGGACCTAAACTTAAACTAAGAGCTAGTCAAAGGTTTCATTCTGCAACCCATTGCAAACAATAACCAAAATCATATGTATAGAATATGGATATTATATATATGCGATAGCCTTTCAAATGGGGAAAATAAATAAATGATATTCCTTTTTATATAGATATGATCTTCCGCAAAATCCCACCTCTTTTTTTTTTTCGTGTCTTCCTGCTTTTCCATTAATGAACCCACTGGTGATGGAGGTGGACTTGAAGAAGAGAAAGAAGTGGCAGTCGAAGCTCCAACATATCATGAGACATGTTATACGCCGAAGCTTAGCTATTGTTAGCAGAGTTTTTAGTTTTCTTAAGGAACAAGTAATAAGTGGCAAGAAAAACCCTAGTCGTAGTGAAACCGCGCTTTCTGTTGAGATACCGGATGATATAGCAGAAGAGATTCTTCACCGCGTTCCGGCAAACGATCTTGTAAGATGGAAAACGGTATCGAAGCATTGGAAAGCTTTGATCGAATCAGGCTATCTAGTAGAGAAACACCTCCGCCGCCGTCAGAAAATGCATGGAGTCGAAGAGTATAAAATCATCTTGGATGTGTTGACCTTCCACGTCACGCTTATACCACGGACACTTTCTCGTCTTCAAGGTATTACCAAGCTTTCAGCAGGATTCGGGAGAGACGTTGTGACAGGAGCATACAAAGTGGTGGTTTTGAATAGCTTCGGTGATGATAACAGAGTTGAGTCCGTTGTTTTTGATCTGAGCGCTAGCGACTGGAGGTGGAGATACAAAACAGCTGGTCCGATGCCTCCTTCTTTCACTCTGATTAGCCCTGAAAGAAACCCCGTGTCTGTAAACGGCTCAGTCTTCTGGTTGTTGACATGTGACCATGGCCATCCCGAGATACTTGTCATGGATCTTCACACTGAAGAGTTCCGTACTGTGTCATTGTCACTACCCAAGGACAACAATATTGTGTTTGTGTCCCCCTCGGGTTCCGTTTACATGTGGAGTCTCATGGGCCGTCTCTGTGTGTCTGACTTAGGACAAGGTTTAGCTTCGGACGTGTGGAGTTTTGTGCAGGACGAGCTTGGTGAGAGGTGGGAGATCACTAAATTTGCTCCCGGGACTGTCATTCCTCCTTTAAATTTGAGTTCCGCTTGGTTTTCACCAACCTTGGTTTCTCCTTACCAGTAGTAGTACATGCACCTCTCTCGCACACGTTTAGATTCCTTGTCACTCAAGTACACTTTTGTTCCAAGATATGGATTCATCATTCCAAGTACTATTTTGTTTTTTTTTTCCTTCTTCAGATCCGTCCTAGGAAATTGAGATATACGAGACTCACGTTACATTATTCCCTTACTTAAACACAGATAAATGTGTCATCTTATTACTTAAATAGAGAAATGAGTCACCATATTTGTTTATTATCTTCCATCTAAAACTAAGCTCAAAGATTTATACATTCTTTTCATTTGGACCACAAGGTTATACATATAGAATAGAACATATGAACTAGTGCAATACCATGCTCTTACAAATGGTACAGAGAAGCCAATCCTCCACTGTATATTGTAATTTGTCTGTACAAATGCAAAACTATTGGCCTATCCCCAAAAGCCTGCTCAACTCATACTTGCAAGGAAACTAAAAAGAAAATGTAAAATTATTGGCATTTGATTCATAATCATATATTGGAGATAACCAACTTATCCATGAAGCAGATAGAAGAGAAGATAAATCCATCATGATTCAGTTTAAGAGCTTGCAAATCATACACCAAACTATGAATCTATCCAAACTTGCAAAGTAACTGCAGTAGAAAATGAGGTAGTTGGCGATCCCTGAACTTCAGCAGCTTCAGTTCAACAGAGATTTCAGTATTCAATATCATCCATATCGCCCATGTACTCAGCAACTTGGTCAAGTCTAACATCAAGCATCTTGTGGTTGTCTAAATCACGAACCACACCGGTTTCCTTATCCAAATCTTTCTCAACCAAATTTCCATAGACACCCTTATGCTTCCCCAGTAAAACCAAAACCGGCCCTCCTCGTCTAGGCAATGCAGTCTCAAGCAACTCCTGATCCACCCCTTGAACCAACTCTTGCGTCTCATCCATCGTGATATCACATATCGTTGGTCCAACAACATCAACAACTTTTCCTTTCTTAAGATACAACCTCCCACCTTTCAAATCCTTGCTAACTATTCGCACCTTTATATGACTCCTAAGCCATGATGGCTTCGCTTTCTTCTCTCTTGTTTCACTTCTATCCACCTTCTCACTCACTCTAACTTCAGTTCTACTCCCTCTCTCTGTTCCTCTACCTCGTTTACTAACTTTCTTATCTTTCTCCTTATCATTCAACTGTAAATCTTTCAACTTCTTCAAACACTTCTCTTCTTCCTTGGAACCCAAATCAGCAACCTCATTCACACCCACTTTCACTTCATCTTCACTTCCCGAGATCTTCATAACAAAAAAATCACTACCCAGCTTCTCCACAATCTTACCCTTCAATCCTATATCTCTTCCACCAACAATTCTCACTTCTTTCCCAACAAAAAACAAATCCCCACCATTCATATCTCTCGGCTTCTTATCAAGTTTCACACTTTCCTTCACTTTAGCCTTCACATCCACAACCTTAGATCTATCAGGATCAAAACCTAACCCTTCCTTAGCAGTCCATTTTTTATATTCCTTAATCTCAACATCCTCTTTAGCATTCTTACCTATTCCCTTACCTGGCTTCCACCCATATCCAGCCATCAACGCAGCTCCATAACCCTCCACAGGAACACTCTCAAAATCCTCCAAAGTCGGATCATCAGCGAGAGTCTGCAGATCTTTCCTCAATTTTTGTACCATAAGCTGTTCCCCAAAAGATAACTTCCCATCTTCACTCGCATCACCACCAATAGAGTCATCCTCCGTAACTTTCTGACGCAGATTCAATCCGTATGTGATGTTGTTATCAGGTCTCTCAGTTCCCGGTAAAGGAACCTCAGGCTCGAATTCGAGACCTGAACCTGTATTACCTGATTGAAGAGGTAGATCGAGATTCTTCATCTTCTTGTGAGGTCTCCATGTGTTCTCAATCGGAGGGATAACGAATTTGGGGGTGGAATCAGCTAGGGTTTTCGACGGATCGAATTCGGTGACGAACTCTTTACTAGCTCCGTCATCGCCGGCGTTGTTACCGTCGGCGGTCGCTGCGACTTTGGGCTTAGACTTGGAAGGGAGAGAGAAAGAGAGCTTCATGATTTGATCCTTCTCTTCTCCTCTCTCTCTCTCTCTCACATGAAACAAAAATAAAAAAAAGTTTACGAAGGCGGTGAGATTCGCAGGGTTAAACTTGTCGGAGACTCGCTACCAGTAGATGGGCCTGTTAAAATCATTAGTGGGCTAATGGGCTTTTTCATTTCTCGAATGGAAATTATTAATGGGCCAATCCTGACTTAGTCCCCGAGTCAAACGACTTTTAAATTTTATGAAAACAATAGAGTTTTTATTTTATTTTAACGGTAGATAATTCTTGTAAGATATGGATAGCGCCTAATAATTTAATATTGAAATTATCAATATAAGAGTATATTGTATATATTCATATGTAGTTTAACTTAACCTAATCATTCTAGGAATGTGAAAATTGAGAAGATAATTACCACTTACCAGGAAATTAAGAGAATATTAATTAGCTTTATCCTTTTGTTTTCCTATATATATGCGTGGAGGACTTGTATAAATAAGAACACACAAAACAGTCTCGTATCTCGTATTAAGAAAATCTTAAGCTTCCGTAAACCTCAAGGCAGAAATAAAGAAACCTAAATCCTCAAAGAAAACGAAGAATGTATAGAGTCGCTAAAGCGTCGCAGTATCTGGCGATCACCGGTGGTGGGATCCAAGATATCAAGCTTGCTAAGAAATCTTGGGTGTTTCCATGGCAGTCTTGCACCGTCTTCGACGTTTCTCCGGTGAACTACACGTTCGATGTCAAGGCTATGAGTTCCGAGAAACTCCCTTTTGTTATCCCGGCTGTTTTCACGATTGGCCCGAGAGTTGATGATCCTCACGCTCTCTTGCTTTACGCCATGCTTATGTCTCAACATGATAAGCACTCTAATCACGTCAACGAGCTTGTTCAGGGTGTTATTGAAGGAGAGACTCGTGTTCTTGCTGCTGCTATGACTATGGAAGAGGTCTTCAAAGGTAAACAAACATAGGACTTTATCATCATCTACATAGAAGTTTTGTTTTGTTCGTTTGATTTTGTTATTAGACTTTTGGCTTATGTTATAATCAAATTGTGGCATTGTAGGAACAAAGGAGTTCAAGAAGGAGGTGTTTGACAAGGTTCAACTAGAGCTAAACCAGTTTGGTCTTGTGATCTACAACGCCAATGTGAAGCAGCTTGTTGATGTGCCTGGACATGAGTACTTCTCTTACTTGGGCCAGAAGACTCAGATGGAAGCAGCAAACCAAGCCAAGATTGACGTAGCAGAGGCACAGATGAAGGGAGAGATCGGTGCCAAAGAAAGGAACGGGCTCACAATCCAGAATGCAGCAAAGATTGACGCTGACTCAAAGATCATATCCACTCAGAGACTAGGACAAGGGACAAAGGAGGAGATCAAGGTAAAGACTGAGGTTAAAGTGTTTGAGAATGAGAAAGCAGCTCTTGTTGCTAAGGCTGATGCAGAACTGGCGATTCAGAAAGCTACTTTCTCCAAGAACTCTCGTGTTGCTGAGGTTGAAGCAACCAAAGCAGTTGCTTTAAGAGAAGCTGAGCTTCAGACTAAAGTCGAGACAATGAATGCATTGACTCGGACAGAGAAGCTTAAAGCCGAGTTCCTCAGTAAAGCCAGAGTTGAGTATGAAACTAAAGTACAAGAAGCAAACTGGGAGCTATACAACAAGCAAAAGCAAGCTGAAGCGGTTCTTTACGAGAAGGAGAAGCAAGCAGAGGCGACTAAAGCTGCAGCTGATGCAGCCTTTTATTCAAAACAGAGAGATGCAGAGGGACTTGTCGCCACGGCTAAAGCTCAAGGGACTTATCTAAGAACCCTCTTGGACGCAGTTGACAATGATTACTCAGCCATGAGAGACTTCTTGATGATCAACAATGGCGTTTACCAAGATATAGCCAAGACTAACGCTGTTGCAATCAGAGACTTGCAACCTAAAATCAGTGTCTGGAACCATGGTGATAAAGGAATGAGTGGTGGTGGTAATGGTAATGGTATGAGTGATATTGCTGGACTTTACAAGATGTTGCCACCGGTTCTTGATACGGTTTATGATCAAACCGGGATGCAGCCACCGGCTTGGCTTGGTACACTACGTGGTACTGAGCCTAAACAATCACTTCCACAACACAGGGGTTGAGATCTCTCAAGAGTGCTTTATTTCTATTTTACTTTTAGCATTTGCTGGTTTTTTTTTTCTTTTCTAATTTATGCTTTACAAATTTTACTCTATTATGAATTTTAAATGTTTTCACTAAACTATGGGATTATTGAGTTATAAAATTTGTAATTGACTATTACAAAAGAAGAAAAGGTTATTGAACAAGTACTAATTTTGAAAAACACATTCAAACCTAGTGATATGAAAGTAGTATAGCTAGGTGTTGTTTTTTCTTGTAAATAGTTTTACTAAAAATATAAAAAAGATCCAAATAGTAAAATATTCAAAATTATTTTTATTCATCCAAAAACACATAAAAATTCCATTCAAATCAAACCAATTTAATTGAATACACCTTATTTTTTTTCTTTCCAAAAAAGTGTTTAGAGAGGTTGGCCATTTATCCACTTTTGGAACATCATAAAGCTTTCCTCAGGTTTATACTCTGCAGTGTGTCCTCCTCCCTACAAAATACAATAGAGACAAAACATATTTATCAAAATGTAACAACAATAGAGAGAACTCCAAAAGAGTTATCAAGAGACTTGCCTTGATAGTGGCAAATGTCATATTGTTAGCGTAAGTCCTTGTATATCCCATAACTTGATTATGAACAAGCCAAGGTCTCCAATCATCAGTTATAGAGTAGTTTAGAGATTTAATCCAAGCTTCTGTTCCAAGAAAAGGCACCATTAGGTCATGATCACCGCTATAGACCAGTGACCTATACTCCCCTTTGATGCTAATGTTTCGATGGTACGGTACACTGCTCCTTATGTCTTCCTCATAAGGTAAATCCCAATCGCATCTAATCCATTTCCCTACAGTTCCCTATAGAGTTTTGATTCTTAGTTTGCTTCATTAGCACGTAAGATATGATGGTACATGTTATGTAATATTATATGACTTACTTTAACTACATGAAGTACTCTGCGTACATCTTCATTATTAGCCCAATACGTAGCTAGCACGTACCGGTACATCTGCATGTCATGATCTCTATCGTTTAATAACTAGATGGTTTCCATTTTCTATGGTTAAAGCAAGATCAATGGACTTGGTTTGCTTACATAGCAATCTGGAGTAGGAAGAGAAAGATCTGACTGAACAAGTGTCTTAAGATAACTTCTTCTTCCATTATGTTCAGCTGAATAAGGATTTGGTGATATCAAATCACATAAGGCTATCGAAATGAATCCTTCATTTATCCTTGAAACACACTTTCATCATCATCAACAACCAAAACATCTCACAATTAGTACTCTTTTGTTATTCCCCCTTATAATATATACTTAGCTATTCACAATGTTACAGTAAACTTGTGTTTACCTTATTGTAGTCCTCCATCAACTTCAAGCATTGTGTATTAGTAGGATCCACTTTCGCATAATTTCCTTGGCAGGTACTCTTAAGTGACTAAAGACAAGAGTTTAAAAGTAATTTGATCACTTCAATACAAAAGATAATTGGTTTTCGCGGAGAAGAGCTCGATAAGAGACATTAAGATCTCTATATATACCTCATATAGTTCATCAGAGATAAATCCCATTCCATGAGCATATGGAATCTTGGAGTTAAAATCAGTTTCATGATCTGTTACAGGGTTGCCAACGAGATAACCCTGTTGATAGAAATGATGGTTTTAAAACAAGATATATCCATATTAAGTCATGAATGAACAACATATGAGGTAGATATTGATGAAACCTTAAGATTTATATGAGGGTTGTCGCCATGTTCATTTCCTGCTTAAAGTTAAAGGTGTAAGGATGTTATAAAGTGGCTAAGTAAAACCAAATCCAAAGAAAAATGGTTTTTGGACAATTGATTATAAGACAAAATAACAAACCTATTGAGATCTGTTGAACAATAGCTGGAACAACTATTCCGGCATAAGAATCTCCGCCGACATAGAAAGGATTTGAGGCAAACTCTGGATTTTCAACTAACCACTGCACCAGCAACAACACCATTTCAAAAACACTATAAGCTACATATACTTAGATTCTCACCAAACACTTTGAAAATGCTTTCAAGAAAACAAAACCTTTTGAAGAAACTCATAGGCATGTTTTGTTTCTCCTGTATCACTAGGCTTATGAGCAAGTGGATTAGTTGAGTATGAGAAGCCAGCACCAGCAGGCTGATCCAAGAATATTATACTAGCTACCTGAAAAAGAATCATCAAATCTTGAAAAAAACCGATAATACAAAACAACACAAATCCTAACTCTGTTTTTGTAATGATTACAATGTTTAAAGAAGTCATCACCTTTGTCCAAGAATATGAAGTTGAGAGAAGAGAAGGCAAACCTCCATTGTAACCCTCATTTTTAAAAGTCAACGGCCCTGTACATAAACACAAGAATCGATTTAGAGACATCAAAGCAAGAAACAAAGGTCATCAAATCATCTTTTCTTGAAAAAAAGTTCACCGATCTCGAAAGCAAGAGCGGAGAGAACAGAGCAAGCTGGTCCACCAGTTAACCAAAGAATAACAGGGTCTTCTTCAGGATTGTTCTCTGATTTGATGAAGTAGTAGAAAAGCTGAACTTGCTCTTCTTCACCAACACCAATATACCTAAAGATACATTCAAAGATTTAAACTCACTAGGGTTGTTGTTATTGTTGTTGTTGTTAGTAATAGAAGAGGAAAGAAAACGAACCCAGTTTCAAGGTGGAATGGAAGAAGACCATTGAAACCAGGAAGATATCTAACAAGAGAGGCTGATGATTCAACTTCATGTTGAGTCAAGAGGAGCAGTTGAAGCAGAAGAAGCAACTTCAGTTTCGATGATGCTTTAGACATGTTCTTATTACCAACTGTTTTTGTTTTTCATTTTCAGGCAACAAAACATGACACTTTAAAGGATTGTTTTGAAGTTGACCAGATTTGAGTTTTTAAGTAAAATAATTAACACGTTGAAGGTTTATGATTCTTCATGTCTCTGTGTGGCATTTCTTTATTGCTAGTCCTGTCTCAAGGACTTAATTACGCTAGCATCCAATCAGAACAATACTTAAAAAAGGTTAATATAGTATATTGTAAAGTACTCTGCCAAAAATTTGCAAATTAAGGGTGTACAAACCGAAAGGTTTATATATATATATAAAATTTATTCTGAAAATATCCAAGCGGTATATATAATTGAATAATTAAAGCAAATGTAAACCAATCGAACTCATGCCTTTAGAGCACTTAATTAGTGAAATATTCTTGAATGATTAACATGGTGCTATTTTACTATTTACATTTACGATATCGGTTCTTTTTTTAAGATTTAGGATATAGTTTTTTAAAAGATAGAATTTAGCGATTAGTATTTATAATTTAATTTTAAAAGTTTAATTTTGAAATATAGTGTTAATTCTGAACTTAGAAATGGTGTACTAAATTTGGAAACAAAATTTGTTTTTGTGCTATTTGTGAAAATTTTCCTAAAACACATCCTACAAACTATCAAATCATATTATCAATAATTATCATATTTTTGTTTTCCAAATAATAATTATTGTTACAATGTTTGTATTTTGTAGTATAACTTTAAATCATTTGTAGAAAAATGTAAAAGAATATCCAAAACGCCTAGAAAGAATGGGAAAATTCCATAAAAATTCCCCATCTAATTTTAATTTGGAAGTTTAATACCCAATGTAATCTGATTGGAAACAAAATGCATGGTTTATTAATTTGTTGTCTATTAATACATCAAGTATATAAAAATTGTCGAATCGAAGAAACCGCTTAACAAACGATAATCGGATTGACGGAATCACTAAACCGGGGTTAATGGAATTACACTAAACTTAGGGTTTATCGATCCCAATTCGATTTGGGGTGATAGCAAAGGACAATGCAGTCTTTGAATAACCCCAAATTACCCGTTTGTTTAGGGATTAGTGATTTCGTCAACCTCGGTTTAGTGATTCCGTCAATCCGATTAAGCGGTTTATTCGATTCGACAATTTTTATATACTTAATGTATTAATTAAACCAAAATTTAATAAATCATATATTTTATTTCCAATCAAATAACATTGGGTATTAAACTTCCAAATTAAAATTAGATGAGTAATTTTTAAGGAATTTTCCCTAGAAAGAATATAAATGGAAACGTTGATGATTAGATCATACTACAAAATCAACGTCAGAAAGGAAAAAAAAAAGAAAAGAAAAGAAGATAATGCTACAATACAAATAAAGCATTAGAAAAACAAAGCTGCATGTGGGATTATTTTTCTTTTCCCACTTGTTATATAATTAGAGATAGATAATTAGATAGTGACACTAATATTAGTCACATATGTTACGATACAGTGACGTGAAAAAGTGAGTTGCTACGAAACTTCTTCGTCTTCTTCCTTTTCTACTTTAAAACTTTTAAAAGTTAGTATCACTCACTTTATTTTTTATATATCTCCTTCTCTCTCAGACTCTCACTCACAGTCACAGATCAGTCTCCATGACATCGTTCATAGATCTTTTCGCCGGCGACATAACTACACATCTCATAAAGCTTCTCGTTATGGTAGCTAACACAGTCTACAGTTGCAAAGGAATAGCAGAACGACTTGTCACGATGATCAAAGATGTTCAACCAACCATCAGGGAGATCCAATACAGTGGCGTGGAGCTAAGTAACCATCGCCAGACTCAGTTACGAGTGTTCTTTGAGATCTTGGAGAAATCAAGAAAGCTGTGTGAAAAGGTTTTAAGATGTCGTAGATGGAATCCTAAACATGTATACCATGCTAACAAGATGAAGGATCTAGAGAAAAAGATATCTCGTTTTCTCCACAGCCAGATTCTTCTCTCTGTTTTTGCTGAGGTATGTCAGCTAAGAGTCAATGCTGACAGGATTGAGAGACTGTTGAGTGAAAAGAACGGTTCTTTATTGTTACCGGAGGCTACAATGGAGATTGAGACGGTAAGTGATCAAGCGGTTCAAGTGGTGGGATTGGATTTGGGGAAGAGAAAAGTTAAAGAGATGTTGTTCAAGTTTACTGATACCAATCTGTTTGGGATCTCTGGAATGAGTGGTTCAGGGAAGACCACTCTTGCAATAGAGCTTTCGAGAGACGATGATGTTAGAGGTATGTGTGAAGTTTTATTGAGTTTACTGTTGTGTTTGTTGATGAATATCATGAATCTTGATTTAATCAAGATTTTTGTGCAGGGCTATTTAAGAACGAGGTTTTGTTTCTGACTGTGTCACGGTCTCCGAACTTTGAGAATCTGGAGTCTCGTATACGAGAGTTTCTTAATGATGGAGTTCAACAACGGAAGCTAGTGATGCTTGATGATGTTTGGACAAGAGAGTCTTTGGATAAGTTGCTGTCTAAAATCCGTGGAAGCACAACTTTGGTAGTCTCACAGTCCAAGCTTGCAGATCCTAGAACAACCTACAATGTGGAAATGTTGAAGGAAGATGAAGCCATGACTCTCTTGTGTCTATGTGCTTTCGAGCAAAAGTCCCCGCCTTCTCCGTTCAACAAAGATTTAGTGAAGAAGGTAATGCTTCTTTTATCTGCATTTGATAATATACTTGCTTCTAGATACTTAGATCACTAGCTCCTCTGTTTGGTAGGTTGTTGATGAGTGTAAAGGTCTACCTTTATCTTTGAAAGTTCTTGGTGCTTCATTAAAATACAAACCAGAGAGATATTGGGAAGGCGTAGTTAAGAGGTTATCAAGAGGTGAAGCTGTTGATGAAACTCATGAGAGCAGAGTCTTTGCTCATATACAAGAAAGTCTAGAAAACCTCGAGCCGAAAATCAAAAACTGTTTCTTGGATATGGGTGTTTTCTCTGAAGATAAGAAGATCCCTCTTGCTGTTCTCACCAACGTGTGGGTTGAGAGGCATGACATCGACGAGGAAACTGCTTTTTCCTTTGTTCTTCGTTTAGCAGACAAGAATCTCCTTACTATAGTGAACAATCCGAGGTACTTGTTCTTTCATGATTTTTATGTCTTGTAGCCATTGTACACGTTTGAAATATATATCATGATTTTGTAGGTTTGGCGATGTGCACATTGGTTACTATGATGTGTTTGTTACGCAACACGATGTTCTACGAGACCTAGCCCTTCATCTTTCAAGCAATCGTGTGGAAGTAAATAGTAGAGAACGGTTGTTAATGCCAAAAACAGAACCAGTGCTTCCAAGAGAATGGGAAAGGAATAAAGATGAGCCATTTGATGCCAAGATAGTGTCCCTTCATACAGGCAAGAACTCTCTAACTTCTAATGACTTTGGTTTGAGAGTGAAGTTGTTATCTTCAAGGGTTTGACATGGATTGGTTTGTGTCTTTAGGAGAAATGGATGAAATGGATTGGTTTGACATGGACCTCCCTAAGGTTGAAGTGTTGATACTTAACTTCTCTTCAGACAAGTATGTCTTGCCACCATTTATTGGTAAGATGGTTAACCTAAGGGTGCTCGTGATTATAAACAATGGCATGACTCCGGCGCATCTACAATATGGCTTCTCTATCTTTGCCAATTTGACCAACCTGAGGAGTCTCTGGCTCAAGAGAGTTCACGTCCCTGAACTCTCCAGCAACACCATTCCCCTGAAAAACCTACAAAAGATTCATTTGATCCTTTGTAAGGTTAACAACAGTTTCGGTCAGACAACATTTGACATCTCCCACATCTTCCCAAGCTTGTCTGATCTCACTATTGATCATTGTGATGATCTTGTGGAACTAAACTCCAACATCTCTAAGATTACTTCTCTCAAGTCTCTAAACATAACCAACTGTCCACGCATTATTGAATTACCCAAGAATCTGAGTAATCTACAGTCCCTTGAACGTCTAAGGTTATATGCTTGCCTCGAGCTGACATCACTCCCGGACAACATTTGTGAGCTGCCATGTCTAAGGTACGTTGACATTTCACAGTGTATCAGCTGGATTTCTCTTCCTGGAAAGATAGGAAAGCTAAGGACACTTGAGAAAATAGACATGAGAGGTTGCAGCTTATTTGATCTACCAAGTTCTTTAGCTGGCCTCGAGTCTCTACGCCATGTCATTTGCGACGAGAACGTTTCATCTATGTGGGAAAATATAAAAAAAGTGGTTCCGGAACTTTGTATTGAAATCCCTGAGAAAAATTTCACTGTGGATTGGCTTGACGATTAGATTCCTTTGGATCCATCAAAACTCTTGATAACCTTTTGTATAAAATCATTGCTCATCAGAGCTAGTGAAGTGTACTTTTAAATATCTTTATATATATAACATCATGTTTAGTTATCAAATCCTAATCTCTTGTCATAATAGAATAAGCTCTCTACTTGAATGCTTACGAGACTGCTTTAGGAACATAATAAATCTATCGGCCCATCTGAAGGCCCACTTAGTCCACCGTTTACAATCTCTAGATCGTTGCACAATACCGCTCTCAAAATCTAAACAGTCTACTTTGACTTTTATTTTCTTGGTCAATATCAACTGCGTACACAAAATTACGTACTTTTCACAAAAAGTTGTGTTACGTAACTAATTCTCAAAAATAAGATTAAAACATTACTTCACATAATAAAAGACGAACCAACAATAAAAAAAAAGGACATTATAGAAAAAGATATAAAAAAAGACAAGAAAAATAATACCAAAAGTAGATATTTGTTTTTCAGGAAGTGTTAAACCTAAACAAATAAATTAATCAGGACAAGATAAAAAAATATAACAAAGTTAAATGAATCTGTCTTTTTCAAGTTTGTCGGGGGAAATGATAAATTCGACCACGATAACGGATACCACTAATTAGTGCCACATGCAATTGGATTAGTCAAAATCGTCAACTTTGACTCCGCACCTCCACGACTCTATCACCCTTTATTAATAGCTTTCAGCTACTTCTCTCAATCAAACACAACACAACACCATGAACTCTTCTTCCTTTACTCTCTTTATCTTCACCGTCGTTATCTTTCTCCGATGTCTAAACCCCACCGGAGCTGCCACGTGTCATCCCGATGACGAAGCGGGTCTTCTAGCTTTCAAAGCCGGTATAACCCGAGACCCTTCCGGTATTCTCACCTCATGGAAGAAAGGTACTCCTTGCTGTTCTTGGAACGGTGTCACTTGTCTCACCACCGACCGTGTCTCCGCACTCTCTGTCGACGGACAAGAGGATGTCGCCGGAAGCTTTCTTTCCGGTACTCTCTCGCCGTCACTTGCCAAACTTAAGTTCCTTGATGGACTCTACTTCATGAATCTCAAGAACATCACCGGTTCATTTCCTCAGTTCCTTTTCCAATTACCAAATCTTAAGTACGTGTACATTGAAAATAACCGTCTCTCCGGTCCTCTCCCGGTTAACATTGGTGCTCTAAGCCAGCTCGAAGCGTTTAGTCTTGAAGGAAACCAGTTCACCGGTCCGATACCAAGTTCGATATCTAAGTTGACTCGGTTAAGTCAGCTCAATCTCAGTAATAATCTCTTAACCGGAACTATACCGTTAGGTGTAGCTAATCTCAAGCTCCTTGGGTATCTCAACTTCGGAGGCAACCGTCTCTCTGGAGCCATACCGGATATTTTCAAATCCATGCCGGAGCTCCGATCTCTCGTCCTCTCCCGCAACGGTTTCTCCGGGACTCTTCCACCGTCCATTGCATCATTCGCACCAATCCTTAGGTTCCTTGAGTTAGGCCACAACAAACTCTCAGGGAAGATCCCAAACTTTTTATCAAACTTCAAGGCTCTCGACACATTAGATCTCTCCAAGAACCAGTTCTCTGGTGTTGTACCAAAGACTTTCGCCAACCTAACCAAGATTTTCAATCTTGATCTCTCCAATAATCTTCTAACCGATCCATTCCCTGTCTTGAACGTTAAAGGCATTGAGTCTCTAGATCTTTCTTACAACCAGTTTCACCTAAACACCATACCTAAATGGGTTACTTCGTCGCCAATCATCTTCTCGTTGAAGCTAGCGAAATGCGGGATCAAGATGAGCTTAGACGACTGGAAGCCAGCGCAAACATACTACTACGATTTCATCGATCTGTCGGAAAACGAGATCTCGGGAAGTCCCGCAAGGTTCTTGAACCAAACAGAGTATCTAGTGGAGTTCAAGGCATCAGGAAACAAACTCCGATTCGATATGGGGAAGCTAACGTTCGCCAAGACTTTGACAACCTTGGATATATCAAGGAACTTGGTATTTGGGAAAGTTCCAGCGACCGTGGCTGGATTAAAGACATTGAATGTGAGTCACAACCATCTTTGCGGTAAGCTTCCCGTGACTAAGTTTCCGGCTAGCGCGTTTGCGGGTAACGACTGTCTTTGCGGCTCTCCACTTTCTCCTTGTAAAACTTAAGCGGCACGGGAACTATAACTGGTAACACAGTTAAAGTTTTAGCTCCAAATAAGATTTGTATTAAATAATCAATAAACTAGTTTTTTTTATGATATGAAGAAGCTTCATTGCAACGATATGTATTATTAATACTGAACGTACTCAAAGTAGTATTTAAGTTTTAAACACTTTTACATTATTTTGAATGAGGAATTGAATGAATTGTAGAGTCATTAAGAAAGAATTCGATTTTAATAAAGTAATTATTGATATCCGATTGTTCTTTTGACACTAAATTAATGTGATTATAGAATCATTATAACCTCTAGAGTGTGATTTTGTAGGGAATAAAATATTACTTCAACTTTTGCTTATATTAGACTCTATGCAGTATGCAATTCTTGGCCGATGTGTTCCTATTCAGAATAATATATAGCAACATATATATGATGCGTAAATACTAGACATTTCAAAATAGATAAGGTTGATGGATCAACTCATACCAATGTAATCTTTGGATCTAATGAGTGAAATTTTTTGATTTCAATGGACTAATGAGCTTAATGAGTTAGATATAAATTATTTGATTAGAATGGATTAGTGAGTTACCTATAAGCAAACTGCTGACAGAAATTAAACAATCTGATTCAAATATGTAAACGAAATATAAATGAATCAAATGTCTAAACCTTTTTAGTAAACGAAAACTAATTTGATTTTCTAAGATCTCTCACCATTGATCTCTCTCTCGCTCAATTTTTTTTTACCAATAACATATCATAAATTCACAATATTTCCTCAAAATCACGGTTTTATAAATTTTCTGTCTCTATGCATACACTATATAAATTATGCTATATAGCGTATGCATCGAGACGTGAAACCATCTCTGAACTAGCTCTCTTCTTAGTATTTTTTTTTTTTCGAGAACAAAAGTTCTACTAGAATAATCCATCCTATATTTAACTTAACAAGAGCATAGTAAACCAACCTAGAAAAATTATTCATATAAGAGAGGTAGCTAGCATCTTAAACTTCACCACCATAAAACGAAAACTGACTAATTGGTTCTTCCAAAACGATCTAAACTTCCACTTTCTCACGATAACAGAATAGATAAAGCTACTAATGTTAGATTACGCTAATTAGAGAATAAACATGAATCTTCATCTTCATCCCATCTTGAGACCGACCTTAGTCCACAATCTCGATCGATCATTCTACTTAGATAACTTTGACTTTTTAATTTCTGGTCAATAACACACATATTTGACAAAATAACGTGTTGAAATTTTTTTAATGCAAAGTTTCTGTACAAAAGTAACGTACATTTTGTGAAACAAATATGAAAATTGCTATTTTTTCGTTTCATAATAAATTAGAATATTAATTGAACTTGATATAAAACAAACAAAAATACACAAAAATTGACTTATGACCTTCCAATACATTTACAACAAAATTTATAGAAAATAAAAAAAAGACACGTCAAAATATTTTATAATCAAAGGGTCAAAGCTATTAGAAAATTCTGATGAAAGAAAACGTCTCTTTCAAGGAAACGAGAGATGATAATTTCGACAACGCCTTACAGGATATACCAAAAGCATATTGCCACCACATGCATATGACTTTGTCAAAATCGTCACCTCTTGAGTCGACACTATCTTTCTATTAATAGCTACCAATTACTTCTCTCAATCAACACAACACAACACAACAAAACCCAACACAACAATGAACTCTCGTTCCTTCTGTCTCTTCATCTTCACCGCCGTTATCTTTCTCCGGTGTTTAAGCTCCACAGAAGCAGCCACGTGTCATCCTGATGACGAAGCGGGTCTTCTAGCTTTCAAAGCCGGTATAACCCGAGACCCTTCCGGCATCCTCAGCACATGGAAGAAAGGTACTGCCTGCTGTTCATGGTCTGGTGTCGGTTGTCTCACCACCCGCGTCACGGGACTCCAAGTCACTGGAGATCCTGATGTTGCCGGAAGCTATCTTTCCGGCACTATCTCCCCGTCATTGGCCAAACTCCAACACCTTGAAGGGTTTTACTTCACCAATCTTCGAAACATCACTGGTCCTTTCCCTCAGTTCCTTTACCTATTACCAAAGCTAGACACCGTCTACATCACAAACAACGGTCTCTCCGGTCCTCTTCCCGCTAACATTGGTGCGCTAAGCCAGTTGGGGCAATTAGGTCTCAATGGAAACCGGTTCACCGGTCCAATCCCGAGTTCCATCTCCGATTTAACCCGGTTATTTCAGCTTAATCTTGGTAACAATCTCTTAACCGGAACTATACCCTTTGGAATTTCTAAGCTCAACCTCCTATTTTCACTCAACCTTGGCGGCAATCGTCTCTCTGGAACCATACCTGATATTTTCAAATCCATGACAAAGCTCCAATCTATACTCCTCTCCCGCAACGGTTTCTCAGGAAACCTTCCTCCGTCCATTGCATCACTCAGACCAACTCTCTTGTCCATCGATCTAAGCCAGAATAAACTCTCTGGGACTATCCCAACTTTTTTATCCAACTTCAAGATACTCGACTCGTTGGATCTTTCGAGGAATAGGTTCTCAGGAGTCGTGCCGACAAGTTTGGCCAATATGCCAAAGCTTTTCCATCTCAACCTTGCATACAATTTTTTAACCGGTTCAGTCCCTGCCGTGAAGAACGTTGAAGGCATCGCCTCTCTTGATCTCTCATACAACAAGTTTAACTTCAAAACGATACCCGAATGGGCGACCTCGTCGCGGTCTATCTACTCGTTGAAGCTTGCAAAATGCGGGATCAAAATGAACTTCGGCGAGTGGAAGCCAGTGAACCCCCACATTTACTTTTATATCGATCTCTCAGAAAACGAGATCTCAGGGAGTCCAGTAAAGTTCTTGAGCCTAGCGCGTAACTTGTTCGAGTTTCAAGCGTCAAGGAACAAACTCCGATTCGACATTGGAAAGCTGAAGAATTTAAGTCCGAGACTAGAAACCTTGGATCTGTCGAAGAATATGGTGTTTGGTAAGGTACCAACGTCATTGGCTACACTGAAGAAACTGAACTTGAGTCATAACCATCTTTGCGGAAAGCTTCCAGCGACTAAATTCCAGGCCAGCGCGTTCGTAGGTAACGACTGTCTTTGCGGCTTTCCACTTCCTCCTTGTAAAGCGTAAAGTGCAAGGAAACTATAGTTCTGTATTTGGATTTACTTTGACACGTAACTCCAAAAAATATTTGTAATAATATTAATAAGTTAGCCTACATGCGTGTGTATGAATACTTTCTCTGGAAATAAAAATAAAGTTTATAATTTTTTAGTCAATTTGATAAATATATGAAAGATCTCCAAGAAAAAGGTCAAACATGTATGTAGGAGTTTCATCATCAGTTCAAGTTGGAAGCTATCAATGAAGCAAACATATGTGCAAAGAAAGAAACACAAAGCCATGCATGTGCACCCATCTTATTTTCTTTTCTTCGATAAATGAAGAGTATTAAGAAATTCAAACCTGTTTGTACATATTGTTACAAGTAAAATTTGGAATAAGATATTACGTTAACATGACAAAAATAATCAAAAAATTTTAATTTTATAAGTGAAAATTTTAGGTATTCATTATAATGGTTCCCATGACTTTTCCCTACTTATACTAAAAAATCACTCGTTCAATTTACTTCCTCATCAAGGAACTGCGTAGGATTGTAATACATGATGAGTTGATGTGCCTGCAAGATCATGAAATAAACCTTGTCTATTAGATCAAGATAACGCGGCATGTGATAAAGATCTATCTGTATATCACTTATTGCTGCCACATGCAAATGGATTGGTAAGACTCAAAATCATTGACTTTGACTTTACACCTCTCAAGTCGTCTCTCTCCTTCTATTGATAACTACCAATAGCTTCTCTCAGCCACACCACACAACATCACCATGAACTCTTTCTCATTCACTCTCTACATCTTTTCTGTCCTTATCCTCCTACGGTGTTTAAGTTCGACCGGAGCTGCCACTTGTCATCCTGATGACGAGGCAGGTCTTTTAGCTTTCAAAGCTGGTATAACTCAAGATCCTTCAGGCATGCTCAGCTCTTGGAACAAAGGTACTCCTTGCTGCTCCTGGAAAGGTGTCATTTGCCTCAATAGCGACCGGGTCACCATACTCGAACTAGTAGGATTTCTCAAGAAACCCGAACGCTCCCTCTCTGGCACTCTCTCACCGTCCCTGGCTAAACTCAAGCACCTCAATGTGATCAGTTTAGGAGATCATGGAAACATCACTGGACCTTTTCCCAAGTTCCTTCTCCAGTTACCAAAGCTAAGGTACGTTGACATCGGGAATAACCGTCTCTCCGGTCCACTTCCTTCCAACATAGGTGTACTAAGCATGTTGGAAGAGATCTTTCTTGAAGGAAACAAGTTCACCGGTCCAATCCCGAATTCGATATCAAATCTTACTCGATTATTTTATCTCTTTTTCGGCGGTAATCTCCTAACAGGAACTATACCCTTAGGTATTGCTAATCTTACACTCTTGCAGAATCTAAACTTGGGTGGCAACCGCCTCTCTGGCACCATCCCGGATATTTTCGAATCCATGCCGTTACTCAAATTTCTCGAACTCTCTCGCAATGAATTCTCCGGAAGACTTCCTCCGTCCATTGTGTCAGTTGCACCAACACTTCTCGGCCTCCATCTGAACCAGAACAAGCTCTCGGGGGCGATCCCGGACTATATATCGAGATTCAACAGGCTCAAAAAGTTGGATCTCTCCAAGAACCGGTTCTCTGGGGTTGTCCCAAAGGGTTTCATCAATCTGACCAATCTTAATAATCTTGATCTCTCCCACAATCTTCTAACTGGTCAATTCCCTGAGTTGACCACTAACACCATCGAGTATCTTGATCTTTCATACAACCAATTTCAGCTAGAAACAATTCCAAAATGGGTAACGTCTTTGCCAAGTATCTTCTTGTTGAAGCTAGCGAAATGCGGGATCAAGATGAGCTTAGATGATTGGAAGCCAGCTGAACCCTTGTACTTCCATTACATTGATTTGTCAAAAAATGAGATCTCAGGGAATCTAGAAAGGTTCTTGAACCAGACGTGGTATCTCCTAGAGCTTCGGATGGCAGGCAACAAACTAAGATTCGATATTGAGAACTTGACGTTTCCAAGAACGCTAAAAACTCTCGATCTGTCAAGGAACTTGGTATATGGAAAGGTGCCTGCGACGGTGAATAGTCTACTGAGACTGAACTTGAGTCAAAACCATCTTTGCGGAGAACTTCCCGTGACAAAGTTTCCGGCTAGCGCGTTCGCTGGTAATGACTGTCTTTGTGGCTCTCCACTTTCCGCTTGTAAAGCTTAGCGGCAAGTTTTCAATTTGGAGTTACTTTGATACGTAGTTCCAAATATGATTTGAAATAATAACAAATACAGTTGTGTAAGATATGGAAAGGCTCAATTACAACGATATGTATTAGTGAAAATAGTAGTATTGTACCTAAGTTTTTAAACACTTCTTGATTTTCTTTATTCGAGTTTCATACAGTGGAATTGTTGGTTAAAAATTACGAATTAAATGAAATTTTAGAATTACTAAGAAACAAATCTTAGTTGAAACAAAACAATTATAAAAGAACGGATTTTTCTCAAATTTTGTTACTTGTGTTCTACGCATTCAACAATTATTGACGTATAAATATATCTTAACTCTTAATTAGCTTCAAGATTTACCAACGGTAATCAATATTTTTTTTACTTTGTTAAACTTTCATATCTAATGTATTCCATATATTATACAAAGTTACGCACTCAATAAGTCTATAGAAACTATATACGTACGCACAATGTTTAAGGCAGTCGTGGACTGATAAATTCGACCACGGTTATAATTTCACTAATTACGGATACTATTAATTTACAACCACATGGAAATGGATCGGTCAAATTCTTCAACTTTTTCTTATTAAACCAAAATAAGTGTTACTAGAAATCGAAAATGCAAAGCGAATGAATGAATGAATGAGACCACCAATAAGTCTCTTAGAATAATTTTAGATAATAAAATAAATTAACTAAATGTTAAATAACGATTTCTCTTTTTATTTACTTACTTAGAGCTAAGAGATAATACACACAACAGACCATAGCTTTTTGAAAAATATAAATATGCTGTATCTTATATTGATATCTAAATGTCTAATATCTTATATCTATTTTGTGTTTTTTTGGGGCAAAATCTCTCTTCCTCTCTCCTTTTCTGCCAAGAAAATGTCTCTTAAAAATATTAGGGGAGTTGGAAAAAAAAATATTAGTGGAAAAAAAGAGAATGGTTAGTATGCCATCGACAATTGAAAAAATACATAAGATTACAGAGATCCCATGGGAATATTTGGTACGGTCACGAGAACAATATTAGTCTGCAGAATCTGAACTTAAGCAAAAATGCTATTTGCGGAAAGATTCCAACAAAGTTTCCAGCTAGTATGTTTGCCGGTAACGAATATTACTTTGTGGCTCTCCACTTTTTCATTCTAAACTTTAGCGGCAAGAAAATGTTCCAAATAATATTTGTATTAAAAGCTTCATTACAATTATATTTAAGTTTCCTACAATTTTGTATTATATTATTTGGCGATTCCATACATTTGAAATTCAAATAATTGTTACTTAGTAAAAGGAAATGATTGAAATTGTAGAATGAACAAAATAAATTAATAAAACTTCTAAAAATTAATAATGTTAAAACTTGGGACCATAGTATTTTATTAATTTATAGTTATATTAATTTATCTATAAATTATTATTTATTATTTTAAAGTGTAAATTAATAATTATTAAATTATAGTGATATTTTTAACTATAAAAATGTGAAAATATGAACTGGGATAATTTTACATACCTAAGATTAGCATTTTATATATTATAATTTTATAGTGTGAAATCGAATTTAATATTTAGAAGAAAAAATTAACATTAATTTGGAAATATTATAGATCAATTCATTCCCATAGACATATGATATACATAAATTCAATTTTATGAATACCTTCAGTTGATATATTTAACATCTTATAAAACTAAAATATGATGAACATTTAGAAATTAGAAACATAAAGAAAATTTTGGTTCTTTTGATGACATATTATCGAGTATATTATAAGATTATTCTTTAAAAATATAACATAAAATTTTTTTATAGAGATGAACTCTAGGAAAAAATAAATTTTCCAGAAATACTAAACATTAATATATCTATTTATACTCTACCAAAAAAACATATATATATATATATATATAATTATTATCAATTTATGATATTATTGAGACTATATTTTACATGCAGATTTCAAGAAAAAATATTATTTTATTATCTAATCAAATTTTACTAATTTTTACACCGAACCAAAAAGTTTATCTATTTATAGTATTTATTAAAATATTAATTTATAGAAGTTACCGTAATTAATGTGATTTTGCAGTTATCAACTCAAAACTGTGATTTTTAATAGTTTCATATTTGGTAAATAAAAAGAGATGTATCTTTAGTCAAGTGATTAAGTCTACTTAGTTCTATTTTCGCTGCCGGAACTTGACTGCAATAAATAGCGTTATCCTGCGTAATAGATATTAACTATGGAATACGGATCGGACCTAGTAATAGAGATCAGCTTTAAGCCATAGAATGTATTTCAATCGTAAAGAGAGCTTAAATTGGACGGTGAAAATAAATTTATTTGGAAGAAAGGTTTATATCAACTGGACAAATTATCCAAGATCTGATCTATGATCCGAATAATAGTGTGACCAACCGAAACCAGGTGCGTATAGTTGCGGTGAATCCACTGATCGAGGATTCGTGAACAATACAATATTGTCCCTTATCAAGTTTGTCTCATGCGGGCAGAATAGTAATTAACCAACCACCGATGACATCCACTTAGAGAAAACCAATGGGAGAGAGCATCTGGTTTTGAGTGTAACCAGTAGCTACAGTTCTCTTATTATATAACCAAACTCTTCAAGTTCTCAATCTTCAAACTTCACAAACACACAATTCACAAAAGAAGCAAAGAGTTTAACTTCTCTTATCAAGAAACAAAAAAAGATGAGTGCAACGAGCAAAGCATGGTTAGTAGCTGCAAGCATTGGAGCCTTGGAAGCCTCCAAGGATCAGTTAGGCATGTGTCGGTGGAACTACTTGATCAGGTCTGTGAATCAACGTATCAAGAACAATGTGAGATCCGCTTCTCAGGCTAACAGATTCTCTTCTTCTTCGACTACCACTACCGCTGTTGTGGCTTCTATTAAGGATGATAATAAGGCGAAGCAAGCTGAGGAGTCTCTTAGGACAGTTATGTACTTGAGCTGTTGGGGTCCTAACTAAAATTCAGACATGATTTCTTGTTGTGTAGTAGATTAATTAGATATTGATATTGCAAACTGATCATTCATTGTAGATAAAATGTTTATGATTTTAATAGAAGATGAATTTTATATATACAACTCAAAAAAGAGTTCATTTCAAGTGATATTTTGTGCAATGGGAGTTGATCCCTTGTTTGTAAGTTACAAAGCAATCTAAGCACTTTCAACATTTATCCAAATATGATTTGTAATGATAGCAAATATAAAGTTGTTTAAGATATGGAAAGGCTCTGTTACAACTTTACAGTGAAAATAGTACATTGTATTTAATTAAGTCTTTAACACTTCTGGATATTCTTCAATCTACGTTCATACAATGGTTAAAAATGAGGAATTAAATGAATTTTAGAATTGTTAAGAATAAAAATTTAGTTGACACTAATTATAATTCTAAAAGAATGGTTTTTTTTTTTTTTTGGTAACGGATTAATTTAAGAGAAATATGTATTAATAGAGATTTCTGCGATTCTCACTTAACAAAACCATGTCTTGAACATCTAAATTTCCACAATAACAACAAGACAACCTCTCCAAGACTGGTAACAACATCATCTCTAGTCTTGTTACTTGTGTCCTACGCAACAAGCAATAACCATTATGGAAATGTCTTGAATCGTTCAAATTCCACAAGAATGAAAATCAAAGGTTAATCGTTCAACTTTAATTATTTCTAATTTTGTTTACTTTGTTAAAAATTCCATATTTGATGTGTTCCTTCTGTATAATATAGAAAAATATTGCACTCTATAGAAACTTATATATAGTGTTTAAGCCAGTCGTAGGAATGATAAATTCGACCACGATTATAGTGTCCACTAATTACAGATACTAGCAATTACTTCCACATGCAAATGGATCGGTCAAATGCTTCAACTTTCTCTTATTAAACCAAAAAATAAGTGTTACTAGAAATAGAAAATGCAAAGAGAATGAAGTTAGTTAAGAAGCTTGACTTTTCAGCTCTCAAGTCGTTTCCCTTTCTCTATTAATAGCTACCAAGTGCTTCTCTCCCTCTCACAATACCACCATGAACTCTAACTCCCTCACTTTTTTCCTCTTATGTGCTGTTATCTTTCTCCGGTGTTTAAGTTCCACCAGAGCTGCCAAGTGCCATCCTGATGACGAAGCAGGTCTTTTAGCTTTCAAATCAAGTATAATCCGAGATCCTTCAGGCACTCTCTAAGCTCTTGGAAGAAAGGTACTTTTTGTTGCTCTTGGTATGGTGTCATTTGCATCAGTGACGACCGCGTCACCGAACTATACGTAGACGGTGATTCATATCTTGGCCAAGGTTTCCTCTTTGGCACTATCTCGCCGATGCTGGCCAAACTTCAACACCTGGAGGGGATTTACCTCACCTCTCTTCGAAAGATCACTGGAACTTTTCCTCAATTTCTTTTCCAATTACCAAAGCTAAAGTACGTTAGCATCCAAGGTAGCCTTCTCTCCGGTTCCCTACCAGCCAACATCGGCGAGCTAAGTCAGTTGGAAAAATTAATAATTGATGGAAACAGGTTCACCGGTCAAATTCCAAGTTCTATATCCAATTTGACTCGGCTATCTTGGCTTAATCTCGGCAACAACCGCCTCTATGGAGCCATCCCAAATATTTTTAAATCCATGACAAAGCTTCAGTCTCTTGACCTCTCCCAAAACAACTTCTCCGGGAAACTTCCTCCATCTATTGCATCCCTCGAACTTACCCTCACAATCCTTGACCTAGGCCAGAACAATCTGTCGGGGACGATCCCAACCTATTTATCAAGATTTGAGGCTCTCTCCACGTTGGTTCTCTCTAAGAATCGATACTCGGGGGTTGTGCCGATGAGTTTTGTCAATTTGACCAACATTACCAATCTTGATCTTTCCCACAATCTTTTAACTGGTCCATTCCCCGCCTTGAAGAGCATTGACGGCATTGAAACTCTAGATTTGTCATACAACCAGTTTCACCTAAAAACGATTCCAAAATGGGTGACATCTTCACCATTCATCTACTCGTTGAAGTTGGCAAAATGTGGGATAAAGATGAGTTTAGACGATTGGAAGCTAGCAGGAGCGTACTACTTTGTTTCCATCGATCTATCTGAAAACGAGATGATAGGGAGTCCGGTTAGATTCCTTAACCAGATGAAGGATTTGATGGAGTTCCAAGTAAGAGGGAACAAACTCCAATTTGATTTGGGGAAGCTGAAGTTTGGACATACGCTTAAAATCTTGGATTTGTCAAGGAACTTGATATTCGGAAAGGTGCCAGCGACGGTAGTTGAACTGAAGACTTTGAACGTGAGTCAAAACCATCTTTGCGGAAAACTTCCGGCGACAAATTTCCCTGCTAGTGCGTTTGCCGGTAACTACTGTCTCTGTGGCTCTCCACTTTCTCCTTGTAAAGTTTAGCGGAAAAAGAACAGTAACTGGTATTTGTATTTTATGTGACACTTATATCCAAATAAGATTTGTATCAATAACACATATCCAAATATTGTGCACTCATCACGACAGAATTTTATTTAACAAAATAACTATAGAATAACATAATATTTCTCATTAAATAAATGATGTCTATGTAATTCTTTCACTTGATTTGTTTGTCTTTTTAAAGTTGTAAGCTTCATGTGTGCTATGTTAATCATACAATTGATCAAATAAATTTTATAAGTTACATGTGAACTGATCATTACTATGCATCGTTACAATGGCATACCCTGTCTTCACACATCGCAGTGCTCACAACATTTTAAACCTTTCTATTCTCCTTACATACCCATCTCACAAGGTGCATGCCTATAAATTAAAAACTCACTTTTTTGAAATGATTTGCGTGAGCTTGGATATACTATCCGTTCCCAAAACATATAGCTAGGGTCTTTGTCGCGATCTAAGACCATCTCTCATTAAGTAACTGTGCTGTAGTATCATGAAATGAACGTAGCGATAACGAGACATGCATGAGATACGCATATATATACCACTGACATTGCCACATGCAAAAGGATACGTGTAAACAAAATCAACTTTGACTTACCAGCTCTCGATCAACTCGTCTTCTATTGATCATAACCGATATGCTTCCCTCCATCCCACGATACACAACACCACCATGAATAATATAGACTGTTTATTGCCACTTGTTACATTAGATACCACTGTGGTATTACCACCACATGCAAATGATTCGGTCAAAGTCGTCTAATTATTAAGTTTTTTCGTAAAAGTTTAGTAAACAAGAAATTGAGAGAATGAAATGAGATCTTAAACTTTTTGACTCCGCAGCTCTCAAGTCTCAAGTCGCCACCCTCCCTCTATTAATACCTACCTATCGCTTCTCTCAGTCTCACCACACCATGAACTCTTGCCCCTTCACTCTCTTCATCTTTGCCACCGTTATATTCCTTCCGTGTTTACGTACCACACAAGCTGCCTCATGCCATCCTGATGATGAGGCGGGTCTTCTAGCTTTCAAATCGGGTATAACCCGAGACCCTTCGGGTATTTTCTCAGCTCATGGAAAAAGGAACTTATTGCTGTTCTTGGAAGGGTGTCACTTGCGAAGCCGGAAATCGTGTCACCTTACTGTCGGTAGAGGGACATTCGGATGCTGACGAAACATTTCTCTCCGGCACTATCTCCCCGTCCCTGGCCAAACTCGAGCACCTCAACGAGATTTACTTTAGAAATCTCAAAAACATCAAGGGATCTTTTCCCCAATTCCTCTTCAGATTACCTATGTTAAAGTACGTTTACATTCAAAACATCCGTCTCTCCGGCCCCCTTGCAACAAACATCGGCGCGTTAAGCCAACTAGAACATCTCGATCTTCAAGGAAACCGGTTCACCGGTCTGATCCCGATTTCTATATCCAATTTAACACGGTTAACTCGACTCAATCTTGGTGGAAACCGCTTCTCCGGCACCATCCCAAATATTTTCAAATCCATGAAAGAGCTTGGATATCTCAATCTTTCCGGGAACGGATTCTCCGAGGAACTTCCTCCGTCAATTGCATCACTCGCACATAATCTTTGGGCCCTCAGTGTGAGCCAAAACAACCTATCCGGAACCATCCCAGACTATTTATCAAGATTCAAGCTTCTCTCCGTATTGGATCTCTCCAAGAACCGGTACTCAGGTGTTGTGCCAACGAGTTTCACCAATCTAACTAGACTTTACGATCTCAATCTTTCCCACAATCGTCTAACCGATCCATTCCCTGCCTTGGATGTGAGTGACATGAGATATCTCGATCTCTCGTACAACAAATTTCGCATGACAACAATTCCGCAATGGGTGACAATGTTGCCGATTATCAACTCGTTGAAACTAGCTAAATGCGGGATCAAGATGAGTTTAGACGATTGGAAACCAGTCGCACCTTCATCCTATGACGTAATCGATCTGTCCGTAAACAAGATCTCAGGGAGTCCAACATGGTTCCTAAACCACACCATGTTTCTGCGAGAATTTCGGGCGTCAAGGACAAACTTCGATTTGATTTGGGGAAGCTGACGTTGACAAAGATGAGAACCTTGGATCTATCAAGGAACTTGGTATTTGGTACGGTACCGGCAACAATAGCTGGACTGCAGAATCTGAACTTGAGTTACAACCATCTTTGCGGAAAGCTTCCACCAACAAAGTTTCCAGCTAATGCGTTTGCCGGCAACAACTATCTCTGCGGCTCTCCACTTTCTCCTTGTAAGCCTTAGCGGCAAAAAAACGTTCTCCAAAATAAGATTTGTAGTAAAGTGATATAAGCATATGAAGAAGATTCATTACAATTATTAGTGACTGTACGTAGTATATATTTAAGTTTCCAATAATTATGTATTACTTTATTTGGTGACTCCATAAATGAATGAAACTGTAGAATCAACAAGAAATAATTATTTGTCGATATAAAAACATTATAATTTCTAGTAGGATTTTTAAGCCATATAATTATTATTTTTGTTTCAAGTTGTTGACTAATTATCCAAGATCTGATCTATATGATCCCAAGAATAGTGTGACTGATCGAAACCAGGTGCGTATAGTTGCGGTAAAGCCTCTATTCCAGGATTCTTGAAAAAGACAATATTGTCCCTTATCAAGTTTGTTCTTGTGTGGGCACAATGGTAACTTAACTCACCCCAGACGACATAAACTTGGAGAAAACCAATGGGAGAGAGCATCTGGTTTTGAGTCTAACCAGCAGCTACACTTATCTTATTATATAAACAAACTCCTCCAAATTCTTCATCTTCAAACTTCACAAACAAACAATTCACAATTCACAAATCATAAAAGAAGCAAAGAGTTTATAACTTCTCCAATCAAGAAAAAAGAAAAAAAGGATGGGTTCAAGGAGCAAAGCATGGTTAGTAGCTGCAAGCATCGGAGCCTTGGAAGCGTCCAAGGATCAATTAGGCATGTGCCGGTGGAACTACTTGATCAGGTCTGTGAATCAACGTATCAAGAACAACATGAGATCCGCTTCTCAGGCTAACAGATTCTCTTCTTCTTCGACTACCACCACCGTCGCTGTAGCTTCCGTTAATGGTGATAATAAGGCGAAGCAAGCTGAGGAGTCTCTTAGGACAGTTATGTACTTGAGCTGTTGGGGTCCTAACTAAAATTCAGACATGATCTTTTGTTGTCTAGTAGATTAACTAGATATGGCTATTGCAAAGAAAGATAATTAATTATAGTTAAATGTTGATATTTCTAATAGAAAATTAATTTTTATATATACAAATCAAAGACTTTTACTATTTGTTTCAAACTACGCTGGTTACTAATTTATGTGCATATAAAATTGAGTTGATCACTCACTCGTTGTAAGTAACAAAGCAATCGTTGTTAAGCATTTTCAACATACCAAAAATTGACCATGTTTACACAAATAAGAATTGTTCTACACAGTTTACATATAATTAATTAATCGTAATTAATTTAATTGGATTATACAAAAAATTTGTAGTATTCTGATAATTTAAACACGAGAAATGAAAATTACAAGCTATCTTTCTTCTCTTCTTCTTCTTATTTATTTGTACGTTAGCTATCGTACGCACCAGTGTGAGGATATGTCTTGGGAATTATTTGGAGCATTTTTTTAAAAGAGTTTTAGCTTCTTAACACATATTTTTTGTTCTTTTTCTTAAAACCAAATGGATAAATATGAAAATAGAATGGAAACGACTATGAGAAGGCAAATTGGGAAGGGGTACGGAAGGAAGAACCCACTTGTAAGGTAAGTTGGGTGCGGACGAGGACGAACCAACATGGTCGTCCAAAATGAGCGAAACAAACCACTAGGGAACAATACGAGCCCGCAATGCAATAACAAAACCTTCTATAGCATAGCAAAGCTAGATTACTTCTTGTCGCTATGGAGATAACCTCACCTCTGCTTCTCTAATCAAGAGACAAAAAAAAGATGAATAAAATTTACATTCAATTCAAAAATGTAAAAATAGAATGAATCTAAACTTTTATTATGGTAGGAATTAGAAAAGGAAAGCAAGACATGTTTCAATTCTCAAAAATTCTCCAGAAGCGATGTTGTCAAATCCCACGATCAAAAAACGTTTCGTTGGTTAGAAGTTTATTAGGTATTGGATAATAAACCAACCCAACCAAATCAAGATTTTTGTTGTTTGGTTTGGTTTTGGTTATTAGTCATTAACCGATCAACAATCTGTGTTATTTAGTTTGTTCAACCAAGAATGGTTAGTTCGGTTAACATTTTTATAATAAATATATTATACTAGTTTTTAAAAAAATGTTAGACCGAAATTTTTAATAACAAAATTAACCGAGGAACCGAACAGACTGAACTTCTCAAAAAATTTAATCAAAATTATCCCTAACTAACTGAAAATCTGGATTTAATATAAATTAAAATTTGGTTAGTTTTGGTTTTGAAATCTCAAAACCAAACTAACCGAGCCAAAAATTTGTTTTCCTTAATTTTGGCAAGATTTTTAAAACCGAAAATACCCAAGTCCTAGGACTAGTTAGAAGTTATGATCGATCATGTCTTCAGTGTAGAGACAAAGAACGAAACAAACCTTGAACCGGATAATACCATACTCAAAGTGAAACAAGACATGATCAAACCGGAGATTACGTCTAGTTCTAGTTCTAAGAAAAACCATTCTTGGTTGAAAATATATACCACACGGAGTCACGGACACACACGTACGTAGATAAATCATAAAAGATCTGCAGCAACTCGACTATATTTTTATTATATCGATTTATTTTGTTATACAAAAATAATCGAAACGTGAGGGGCAGAACAGAACAGTGTGACCGACCGAAACCAGGTGCGTAAAATCCACTAATTCAGGATCCGTTGAAAGACGATACTGTCCCTTATCAAGTTCGTCTCATGCGGATACAATAGTAATTAACTTGGAGAGAACCAGTGGGAGAAGCATCTGGTTTTGACTCTAAACCAGCTGCTACGTTTCTCTTATTATATAAACAATAGACTCTTCCAATTATAATCTTCAAACTTCACAAACACACAATACATAAAAGAAGCAAAGAGTTTATAACTTCTCCAATCAAGAAAAATAAAAAGATGAGTGCAACGAGCAAAGCATGGTTAGTAGCTGCAAGCATTGGAGCCTTGGAAGCCTCCAAGGATCAATTAGGCATGTGTCGGTGGAACTACTTGATCAGGTCTGTGAACCAACGTATCAAGAACAACCTAAGATCCGCTTCTCAGGCTAACAGATTCTCTTCTTCGTCCACTACCACCACCACCGCTGTTGTAGCTTCCATTAAGGATGATAATAAGGCGAAGCAAGCTGAGGAGTCTCTTAGGACAGTTATGTACTTGAGCTGTTGGGGTCCTAACTAAAATTCAGACATGATCTCTTTCTTCTCTAGTAGATTAGATTAGATGGATATTGCAAAAATGATGATTAATTGTAGATAAATGTTTAAGATTCTAATAGAAGATAATTTTTTGGGATATTTCTATTTTGTTAATTATAAAAGAAATGAAAAATAACAATAAAAAACATTAGAAGAAAACTCTCTCTAAAGTTCATTAGTCTCTTAAGCAAATTCTTTTGAGACTTCAAGTGGAGCAGCTTGCTCTGGAGCTAGTTGTTCCTCTAGCTTCATTTCTGATTCTCTAATCCCCACCTGAGCCAAGTAATATGATCACAACATGTTACTATACTCACTTATAAATATTTATATCTCCAACCAATGATCATATATAAACATTGTATAATATACACAAGAATATATATTATATCTTGAATCAAATAGGAAAGCCATGATCATGATATTACCTGTGGCTCATATAACAACTCTTTCGTATAAGGTTTACCATTGTTCTGCTTTGTAACCAACTCAACAAGTGCGAGAAGCTTCTGAACTTGTTCAACTCTCTTGAGCTGATCCTTGGTCTTGTTATCAAGCAATACCAATCTGTTGTCACATAGCTCAAGTAGTTCCTACATAACCATACTATTCATTTAATTCCAAATCAGATATAAATAAGACTATGCAATCTTCATTATAAAAAGTTAACTCACTTTTATGAATTCTGGAGGCTCTTGTGTCAAATATTCCTCTAATGTCATTTCGTTCTCTTCCAATTCATCGCCACCCGTAAAGACAATGATCATATAGTTAGCGATTTTACTGCCGAAAAGGGTTTGCAAGTGACTAAGAACTTTGGCATCTCCTCTAAGACAATCCCTCACAGAGAGGACCAACAGGATAGCATGGATTCCGTTTTTGGCTATCTTTATGCACCTCGAAATTTCGTCGTCGATTGAGCCGGCTGGCCTTAAAAATTGAAAAAGACCTGTAAAAATTCACCAGATTCGACGACGTCATACATAATTACAAACAAGTAAACTGTTGTCAATCTGACATTGTAATTGTATTTTGGCTACCTTAGGCAATACACATATATCCACATATCAAACATCATATCAATGATCTGTCGAGGCGATAATAACTACGTAGCAACGTAAAACAATTGTTCAGAAGCACTCACCAGGAGTATCAATCACATTGATAATTTTGCCATCATCTTGCACAACTCTTGCTGACTGACACGTGTGAGTGACTCCAACGAAACTTGGTTTGGAGATAAACTCTTTTCTTCCAAGGATACTGTTCCCTACAGCACTCTTTCCGTTTCCAGTACGACCGACCAGAACTAGGGTTTGGCTAGGGTTTGATGGTGACGCCGCATTCGAATCATCGTACGTCAGATCAGTTCTCATCCTTCATACAACAAAAACGTTACCAAATTTTTTGAATCTTTGACATAGAAATATTAACTCAAAAGAATGAAAAAATATCATATACTAACCCACGTTACCCTCCTGATCACTAAAGCTTAGTCATCAAGCAACGATATATAGAATCAGAATTTTCAATCATTAAAAATTGTGATAAATTAATCAGAGAAAAAGAGTTCTAATTAAGAACTTTAAACGCTAGTAAATCTAATCGAAAAATTAAACAAAACAGTACAAGCAAATTTGAAGAATATAAGAATATTACTTGCTTGAGAAGAGGTATCTGCAGCGATGCTTAATACTATGATTAATGTGAGAACGTAAAAGTATGATAGGCTTTCAAATTGGTTAATTCGAGATAGATTGTTGTTTAGGTCTGAACTTTTACAAGACTCATCAAATTTTATTTTATATTAAGAGGATAACACAAATCCAACTAGGAAGAGGAAAAGTCTAATCATAATCTATTAACCTAACAAAAAAAAAAAAAAAAAAATTTCAGTACATTAATGCACAATTTTTTTTTTCAATTAAAGAATTAAAAAATATCTTAAGAGTTTTTAATATCGACAAAGTGATATATAAACCTAGCTCAAGATAATCATATCTCAGACAAAAACACTGATCCCTCGCATTGCCTTATAATCATATCTTTGTCTTTGTTAAAACAGAGGAACAAAACAGAGAGAATGATGAGTGTGAGAGCAAACTGAATTGCAAAGTGAGAACAAGGTCAGAGAAACAACAGTTTAAATGTTTCAATGCTCTCTTACATTAGGATTTTTGGAATCAAGATAACTTATATAGGATCTTTTAAAAAATCCAAGACTCTCGACGTGTTGATGTGCGATCAAAGCAAAACAACCATCGGTGTATCTACCATTGAATCCATAAGAGCGCCTAAACTCTTCACTGTCTCCAATTCCTAGGAGCCTAACTCTTCTTACGTTTTGTGTTTCAACATTGTAGTAGAAAATGTAAAAGGGTCGAACATTGCGTGACAACTTCTTTGGGGCCATAATGATCTCACCAGCCTTGTTAGTGCCTGGAAAAGATATTTCACCACACTCAACATCATCCCACACTGAGGAAGGAAACACACATGTTTGCTTAGACCATTCAGCTTTCTCGGCGTCTTCTAGTATCCACAAATCAAAACTAGAGAAACGACTATAAGGGTTTCTCACAATAGAAGCTAGCTTCCCTTTGTATTCTAAGTATACTGATTCCTTCCCCCATTGCACAACAGCTTTAGGTGTACTTATGAAACTTAGCTTCTCAGATCTAACATCGAACCGCGCAAAACCTGTATCTTTAGTTTGGGTAAAGAAAGCAGCATAGTATAGAAACCCGTTGATGCATATATTAGGTGAAGTCGGCCTATAATGTAAAAGTGTATCTTCAATGGCTCTCCATTCTTGACCACCTCCTAGGGTTAATACCTTGTGCTCCAAGTAACCAATCCTTAATGCTTTGTATTGATCATCAATGGGATCGTATCCCACGAAGTTAATAAGACCTCCAGGTAACTTAACGACTTGCTCCATGCTAGGGTTACACATCATTGTACATGAGTCTGATTTCACAGCGAGAATGCCATGGAAAGAAGCCAAAGAGTGTGAGTAGCCAGTAAAGGTGGTGGGAATCGCCATCTCGAAACTAGGGACTAAAGAAGAAGAAGATTGATCCTCCTCTCCCTCGTCGTGTGAAAACGTGAAGAAGAAGGTAAGCTTCTCCTCAGGCTCGGTGAATGCACCGTTACTTAAAGCTACTATAAACCGCGATTGCTTCAAGGAATTGGAGACGAAGGTATCAATGAATCCTCTGCTTCGGATAATGGAAGACCATGTCTTTGACACGCATCGCAACTTCATAAGAGACTTGGCTGACAATCTAGTAAGTATAGCAATCTTTAGGTCAAGAGGGAGTGAATCCAATTCTGACTCATTATTGTCGTCCTCGTTGTCTCGTTCCTTCCGTTTCATGACTGAGTACTGACGGAACCCTAAATTCGTCTCGGAGAAGATAGACTGAGCCTTTGGGAAATCAGCGAGAACCGTAACACAAGGTGGAATTTGAGCTGATGAGGTGAATTTTTGTTTTCAGGTTTTTTATTTTTCCTCCTCACCTTTTATTTTATAGTCAAATTTTAACGAGTAAATATGAAAAAATACTTTGTTTTTGTTTTCAATTTCTGAAAATTTCCTCTTTTTTTTCTTTTTCTTTTAACAACTATTTTAAAATATTTAAATAGTTGTAGTACCTAAATTTAATAATAATTAAACGCAAGATCTATATAGATTGTAAATCAGACCAATTTATTGATAGTAATTAAATATTAATTTTTATTAAAAAAGTTAAAATAATAATTTTTACAAAGTTGATAGTATATAATTAATAACTGCAAAGATTTATTATTCTAAATATTTATAAAAACAATAATGAATAAAATTTAGTCATGATTTTTGTTAAGTCATGATGGTTCTTTGGTACTGAAAACACATAAAATAATTTACTTCGCAATGTTTTTTCAAAAATTGGTAGTTCCTCAGGTCTTTGATATGTCTTCTTATAATCGTTGAATCTTAATATGTATAACTCGTTCTCCCTTAGATTTTACACTGTGGTCTGAGTACATCCTGATTCACTCATCTTCTGTATCTATACTGTTACTATTGCTTAATGTGTTACTAAGAAGTTGTGATCATTATTACTGATTCTTGGTTGAACAGTTTTGTATTTTAGTTATTACCAAATAAAGTTTTGACTTTTAAAACGAAATAGATTAAGTATCCAAGCATTTTGCTTAAACATCCAAGAAAGTATAGAAAGTTTAGTAACACTTGCTTCCGTTTATAATCTTAAAGTCATATCTAACAATTGAAATAAACGCATGGTAAAGACTAGCAAGAGCTGTAAAAGAAACCAAAGATAATAAGCTATGCATATTTGAACATAACTTGGACATCATGCAACTCATAATTAGGGTTGTGACTTGGCCTATAGGCGAATTAATCTGAGGAAGGTCTCATAAGTAGTCTGGAGACGGTTTCTATGGTCCTTTCCCTTGGTGTTTTTCAGATAGTGAGCCACTTTGATAAACCCAGCATGTTGTTGAAACAACACAGACGTTTCCTCTTCCTCTTGTGGCTTTAATGATTGTTCTTGTTCTCGCTTAGGTTGTGGCATTGTGTGTGCCCATTGTATCCCCCATATAGCTAAAGGCCTCATGTAACAAAGTGACCTATACTCATCATTTGTTGTCCATGCTTCTGGTGTTTGAAATGAGCAGCTGTAACCAAACAAAAACTGTTAAGCCAACATCAACATTGATAAATTTGACAATGAAAAAGGCCAATTCAAAGAAGGATTACCCGAGCCCGCGGTCAGACCAAGCGGCCTCGTAGATTCCACTTGCTGTTTTAAACCCTTTATCTGAAAGTCCTTCTTGAATCATACAAGCAGCGACCGAGTAAGTAGTCCCTGCCCAAACCTCCCTTGACACCATCGTGCTTGTGTCTACTCGTCCATCAGGTAACATCCCGTTCACAGCTCCACGTGTTCCTTCTTTCACTTTCATTACATTAAAGTCATAAACTGTCTCCAACGCTTTCTTGATCCACTCTTCTTTTGCTATTGGCTTTAGTCCACAAGCTCTTGCATACCTATACAAAACACACACAAATCAATACTAATTATTAAACTTCTATATGCAAAAGTACTCGTGTTCTTTAAAACTTACCATTGTCCAGCCATTTGATCAGCCAAGATGGACGAGCTTGAGCCGCTTTTGCTGTTATCGTAGTTAAAATAAGAACCGTTCCAAAGCTTCTCATAAACGCTTCTCGCTTTCTCATACTTGGCATTGAAGTAAACCGCAGCCCCGTTGTCCCCAATTTCACGGGCCAATGCAGATCCGGCCTGAAGAGCCGCGACCCAGAGACCACCACAGTAAGCACTAACACCCGAACAAGACCACGCATCGTAAGTCTGATCTGGAAACCCTTCGTTCTCAATCATGCCGTCACCGTCTTTATCAAACTGGTCCAAGTAAGCGATCGCAGTGTAAACCGATGGCCAAACCGCTTTCGCAAAGTTTAGATCACCAGTCGCAACCACGTCTCTGTAAACTTGAAGAACAAACTTGGAGTTCAAGTCTTTCCACCTATCCGTATTGAACAAGTTATAAGCATTTACTTCAAACCATGGATCATTCAAACCAATATCATGAGGAACAGCTCCTAGAACTTTTCTCGTAACAAATTCTCCTGAGCTCATGACTTGTTTCCTGCTTGAATCATGCATCAGAACCGCAGCCGCGAAATCTCTCTGAATGCTTAGCTCGAGTTTTGGAAAAAGCATAAGCAATGCGAAAGAGGAGTAAAAATGAACGTCGTAAGTATTGTACATTAGATATTGAGTTCCTTCTAGATACAGAAACTGTCCAATGTTCTCCACGGAGTTCTGAATCATACTGGTTCCAAGCGCAGCGTTTGAGGAGAAAGGCGCGTGAATCTGTGAGCAGACCGCATCAATTCTTCCCAAGATGTCTAAGGCTATGTTGTTCTGGTCTGGATCAGTATTGTCTATGGTTGATATACTGAGAGAGATCTTTCTTCTTCCTATACTGTCCAAGCTTTGCTTTGGAGGTAAACCATCTACAGAAAAAAATATCCCAAAAAGTTAAGTTTAGTATATTGAAGTTACGGAATTGTATAAACTTGTGGAAGATTCAAATGTATGTTACCAGTCCACATGGTTCCCCCTGAGTTAAAATAGTATAGTTCGTTGAAGAGAGTTACTCGATACCTGAACAAGATTTCTCATTACTTTCTTATGCTCAATTGAATTTGGCAATGAAGAAAAAGAGTTAAAGCAAAATTTTATTACCATTCAGGAAGTGTTGTGTCAGAAAGAATAGGAGCTTGCCACTCTTCAATCTGAGTCTCCCATTCAGAGAAGTCTAACAACAAGCAAGAATGGAGAAAACATCATAATGTGAACGATCACTTACATTAACTAGATTCAAGAAACAAGGTTTAAGGATTGTTTGCATACTTAGAAGAGCGTCGTGAGCCATTGCTACGGCTGCGTTTCCTAAACTGCCATAGAATCTTGTGTATCGTCTACAAATAATACAACTTGTTAAGTTATAAAGATATGTTGAGAATATGTATTGGATTCAAGTATAATTGGGATCACACACACATACCTATGGTAAGTCTTCTCGTCGAATCTAGCCTCCGGACAATCCCAAGAAAGAGAAAATGTGACTGTGCGGTCACATCCTGGTGGAACTTTCACCTTTGCTGCTATGGCTGCTCCAATAGAAGTTCCAGGTTTCGAAGGAAAACATGCATTGCTGGTTAACTTGTCGAATGATGCGTTCTAAAGAGCAGAATAAAGAAATGAGAAGGTTAAAGCTTTTGGTCTTTCTTGCAAAAGATGTAGCTAGGGAACACTTAGTATTTGAAAATTCTATATTACCTTTTTAATCTCATCCCACATATCTCCTGCTGTGATTTTGTTTGGAGTAGTGCCTGAAACAATGAAACAAGGACACGAGGAGACACGAACATCCTCTGTTTCTTTGGCCGCAATTGCGTAGCTAACTGGTGGGTGTCCATTTGCTGTCCTGAAAGGTTAAGTTACAAAACGATTAAAACAATTCATCAACACAAAATCTTTATACTAAACCGGTTATAGAGTCAAAGAAAGTGGTTTTTACTTGTGTTGTAAAGCTACTGCATGAACTCCATCTTTGGCCCTAGAAGATTCCATAAAAGAAAGAACAACCATGTCAGAAAAAGAGACCAGTAGTAAAATCTATTGCAGCATAAGATGACCAGTCTTACTTCATTGTTGAGTTAAAGTGCTGTCCAGTTAATCCAGAAGCTCCTCCCACAGAATTCTAATTAAACAAAGAGACAAATGGGTCACTTTTGTATGGAAAATATCGTACAGAGTAAAAATATGAAGAAGAAACCAATCTCCCAAAAGGTTCCTATGTATTGTGATTACGTACCTCCCAAGTAAAGAGCAAAGTAACAATTGCTTGTTCTGCTCCAGTATTAGTCACCTTAAACATGGCAGAACTCAATGATCTCAGCACAAGTTGTTTCTTAAGTTATAACGTCAAGGTAAAACATAGTAGAATATTCATACTGTGAAGTTGAAAACTGAAACCGGAAGACTGCTTTCTTCGTAATTATGAGGTATGAAAGGAGAGACTTGACGAGACACTATTCTGAGTTCAGGGTCAGGTTCACCTGTTCATCAAGTAAAAACATTAAGCATAACCTTTACAAAACAAGTATTTTGCAATAGATTAATCTATAATATAGACATGGTTAAAACTATTATACCATCATAAACGGTCCAAGACCTCGGATAAAGAGCATGATAGGTAGATTTTTCCCCTGTCATGTTCCAATCCCAAGACTCAATTCCAATATTTGGAGCTTGGCCTTTGCATAAATAACCTCCATTGTCTCTGCAAATCATAGACAGTAACATAATTAATATCATTTTGCAATTTTACTCTGTTTCTTTAACTAATGATCTCTGATGAAGACGCAAAAAAAAAAAGTTTTGGCTTACTTAATAACTTGTGGCATTGTTGGGCATAGAACAGTTGAGTGTTTAACACCGCCAGGGCGAGAAACAAAAGCCTATAATTATAAAAAGATCAAGAAGCATGAGAGGGATACTTCACAAAGCCACTAATACATAAGAATTGTTTCATAACAGAAGAAAGTAACCAAGCAATGTTCATGATTGTTTACTAACAGAGAATTGGTTTGTGAGGATTGGAGCTTCCTCGCAAACTTTTGGGAATAACTTGAACTGCTGAAACTCACCCTTGTAACTCCTCCCAATGCTTCCTGCACTGAACCACGGTTTTTTTATCCGCGGTTTTGTACATTAGAACTTGAAACAGAGGATCTGAAAACCCTAGAGCATTGTTACATATTGTTCTATCCAATATGTGAAGAATATTTGTAACCATACCCAATTCCTCCTAAAGGAACACCATGATCTCCAGTTATATGATGTTTTCTAAAGATGTCGAAGATCGAAGCCTGCAGGTTTTAAAGAACTTTTCAGCATTGTGAAGAAGAGAAAAGGTGATCAAATCTTTGTGAGCATTAGGAGAAAGCTATAAGAATATCTCTTACTCTTCCTTTCGCGGCTTCTTCTTTGGTATGACGCCACAATCTGTAGCCTAATGGGAACTTTGGAAAAAGCAACAACAGAGAGATAGGTTTAATTTTTTTACAATTTCCAAAAACAAAACAGAGCATCTGACCTAAAGCATAACTTTTATAGCAAGAAAGAGGATTTTGAAGAATCTTTAAATCATAAAGAATGGTGAGAGAGGGAGAGAAAGATGAAATTACCAGATGAAGATGATCTCGTTTACTCAGTTTGAACTCAGAAGGTGTTTTTGCTTGACTGTTCAACTTCCTTTCCCATGAAAATGGTGGAAATTTATCATCTGTGACCTATAATGAGTTTTGAACCATGATCAAAATCAAAGATGAAGAAGCAAAGTTTGCGTCATTGTTGTGCGTAATCACGTTTAATTATTTACACAATCAGCACAAACATTTAATAGTCATAGAAGTTATTATAGTTTAATGTTTGTTTTTAATGTTTAATCACAATTAGTTATGATATTAAAAAAATAAAACATACCATTTGGTTTTGGTCTTCGGAAACGTTTTGCATCTTTGGTATTATAAACCTGAAACTGTAAGACTAAAGCATTAGAGATTTCAGATATAATCATAAAAGACAAAAGTTGGTGTTTTTTCTGGATTTATCTCAGGTGCAAAAGTAGTCTTTTGTCTGAAAATCTAGACTAGTGTCCAACAAAAAGAAAACAAATAACAAAAGCAACAAAACAAAACTCAAGAAACAGTCTTCTTGCATGAAAGAACTGAATCTGTAATGGGTTTTGCAAGAACAATACTGATGATTTTTACTAACAAAGATATAAGCAATTAGGGAAGATCAAGAGTTCAAGACCCACTAGGGCTTAAAAAGCTTTTACTCAAAATTATGAACATGCACAAAAGCTAAACGGAAGAAATAATCCAGAAAAAAAGAAGAGAAACAGCTTAAAACCTATATAGCCTGATGAGATGATTATGATTACCAAGATGATTACATTCTAACAACAAACAAAAATGTGAATCTTACCAAAAAGGTTTCTCTGTTCAAGTCTCTGAGCAGAGAGAGAGAAGAGAGATGTCAGATGTGTATGATCTTGGAAATGAAGGATAAGGAGACAAGTGTCTATAGAAATTTTCTAGGTGGGCAAAGAGAAGTAAGCAACATATATAGAAGAAGAAAGAAAGAAGAAAATTAAGACAACAACATGCCGGCCACACAATATACCTTTGGTTTGTGGATTGCTAAAACTGCTAATAACCTTACCAAAGAGTATGTTGCCTACTTGACTTTTTTATAATCTTTTCGTTGAAAGCCATATGAACGTTTATATAACAAAATAATACTTTTTGGTCTTGTGAATTTTGTAGACGAATTCCACACTGAATTCACATTTTTATTTATTTTTTATTCATTATATAAAATAAGGATTCTAGTAGCCAAATCTCATGTGATTTATAATCACCAACTATATAATAGTGCACCCACCCACTAAATTTTTTACTTTTGCATATATTTCACTCATACCAAGAAAGAAAGTTATAACCAAAGTGGAAATGATCATCATCATGCCTTTCGGTAATATAAAGTAGTAAGTGCTCACTGCTCAGTTAATAGCTGACCCCCGTAAAGGAGTTGGTAAAAAGGATAAGGAACGAGAGAACACTATCACTTTGTTTGGTTTTTGTTCGGTTTTATCCAAAAGTAAACAAAGATGTAACAGTCCAACTGTTTTTATTATACATACCTAACTTATGTTATATATTATGTAGAAGTGAAAATTTAGTGATATGACACAATTCTATAAGATAAGGAAATTGAAATAGACAGAATGTCAAACGACAAGCATATTCTAACCAACTCATGTGTGTAATTTAAACACTCACGCAATCTACTGATTGCTCAAGAAAAGAAAAAAAAAAAAAACACATCATCTTTTTTTTCCCTATTCGAGAAAATGTACAAAATTACAAACTTTTTAAAATAAAAAAGATTGTGATTTTGATTAAATTTTACGTAAAGGTTTAGAAATAATACTAATTTCTTATATCAAGAAAATCTTCATTCTAATTGATTGGAGTTCTCTGTTTTATCTTTGATGATATGTTTTGAAATTACTCCTATATTTCCATAGAAATACATTGACCCTAACCATTTGTAATATATATAGTTCTATTTGTATTTCTTTGAAGCTTTGATAGTTTTAAAACTTACTTATTAATGGGTTTCTCTTTGTCAAAAGGAAAACTGTCTTTAAAAAATACTTTATATAGACTACTTAATTTTGACCAATAATACTTGTTAATCCACTAAAAATAAGTATTATACGACTTGGTATTCAATTCTACGGGAAAAATATATTGAAGAAATGTAATAGTCTCTAGTTTTAATTTAAAACTTTTAAAGAAAATTTTATGCTAGTGTTACTATAAAAATGCAAGCATATATTATCTATCTATTTATGTGACTATATATGTGAGAAAAAATTATTAAATATTTTATTTCAAGAAATCTACTTACATTCGAAGTATTTTGATGTTGGCATGTTGCCAGCTCAAGGTTCATTTCTTTGTATACAAATATAATTTTATTGTAAAAATCATTTTTAAATCCAAGTTTCCTAAGAAAGAAAAAGTCATGATCAGATTCTGGTTGGTGAATTTTAATTTAAAAAAAAATTTGAGAGACAAAAATGAAGAAGAAATAAAAAGAAAATGAGCTGTTTACGTTGAAGGGTATTAGTATTAGTCTAAGCAAGAAGAGAAATCATCAACAGAGCTTAAAAATGTGAACGTGCTTTCTACAACGTCGCTCCTCTCTTCTCTAGCTAAAGTTCGTATATAAACCGCGTTATTACTATGTATTTGAATTCGAGTTATTTAATCTAATGTTCTTGAGTTAAGCTATGGTTCTACAATTTGAAAAAATAAAAAAATTGTATAGTTGAAGAATGATATATATACTTGGTCAAACATTTAAGCTGAAACAAATGTACCACTTGATTTTCTAGACGTTGATATTTTTAGTTTACTATTATGTAAAGTTGTAAGATTGTAATTTAATCTCAAAATAGTGATGTTTTTCGTATTTTTAATGCGAATTTTTGTTTTATTGTTCGTTAATAAAACTCTTTAGAGGTATAGGCTGTTAATTATAATATATGGATATATAACAAAGTAGTTTACAAGCTGTCTTCATTTGTGTTTATAGTCTATAGTTTACTTACATGTTGAGAATACTTAAAAAAGAAATGGTAGAAACATGTTCATTATGATTTCGAATTTTTGTATCTCCTAAGTTTAACATAGAAATTTACCAGATGGTTTAAGTTGTTCGTAACTTAGCCACAATGCTTAATCTCTATCTATATCTACAATGTAGAACAAGATCATTTAGTTAATTATATCAAATGAACATATTAGATTAGTGAATTATGGGCTACTAGCTATATATGTTTGGTGAATGTCGAAGTCATTAAGCAAAAGCTTTGAAGAAGATTAGAAGATTGACTAAATGACAATTAGCTGGTGTAGAGGTGGCTCTTGGATGAATATATGTTAGGAAAAATTCTGATGTATTCTTTATTGACGAGGTCAACGAGATATATACATAAAACACTATTGCATTATTGTTTGTTGTAACATACACACTTATAGTATACCATAGGAATTTTTATAGTCAACACAATAAGATTTTTTTTTCTTTTGGAAAAGAAGTTACACCATAAGAATCTATTTCAAAATCAAAATATAAAATAGAAGTGAACTTCTTCGATATAATTTTCTTATATGAACACACTTATATACCCATAAGAATTTATATAGCCAAACACCATAAGTTTTGTTTTTTTTTTTGAAAAAAATGTACCATTAGAATTTATTATAAAATTAAACTATATAATATAAGTGAACTTCTTCGATATAATTTTTGTTTTTTGATAAAGAATATTTTTCGTTATAATTTTTAATTTTATATTTATCATCACCACATTTCCTATTGCTTAGGTAGGTTCCCCGCCGCTGATCTTATTACCTAACAGAAACATTAACAATTCGACATGTATAAAATCCATGTCAAACATGCGGCATGCACCGACTTGTTTGTTTTGCATGTGGCTATCTCACAGAACCAGTTTCGTTGACATTCATAAGAACTAGAAGTCAAAAGAGATAATCTTCGTTGCTTGTTTTTCCAAATTAGGAACATTTGTTCTGTATGCATGTTGACCACCATGAATCCCTATATACATAATCCAGTTGCAACGTAAGAGATAGTTTTACGGTAATAGTTTATATCTTTCTTGCATTTCATAATGCTCAAGTTCCAACACTTAACCCGTTCAAGATGAAAATATGATGAAGGTTCTTAGATTTGTAAGGGTCATGACTCATGACAAAAACAAGGACTTTAAAACACCAAAGAATATTGTAGGAGACTGCATCTACGGGGTTGAAAATGCTATTTATCTTCTTTCCATGTAGATATACAGACCAGTATCCTCGGATATATATTACATCCAGTGCACCAACTTAAGAGGTTAAGCTACTGCAATAACAATTCATATTGGAGACTTGTCTTTCAAGCAACTGTCCACACTCTTTGGCTTGAATATAATGGATCAATCGACACATGCATGGAGATCCTCCAAGCTCTCCGGATCAACACATTCAGTTTCTCAACCGGCTAAGTTCGTTAACAAGATCTCCTCCATTCAGCCTCCAAAGTTTTTTTTTTTTTTTTTTTTTTTCAATCTTCTTTTGAATTAAGGATGCATATAATTATAGGTGAATTCCGTGTCCCTCTATGTACTCGATTCACTCCTAAAGGCAGAGAAGTAATTGAGTTGTTTTTGCTGCCAACACTCTCACAAACAGCACCATTACGTGGTAGGGGTTTAATAGAGTTTGGTGAGTTTGAGCCGTTCATTTCGGGCCAATGTCCATGGGAATCAACGACATATCCATATTTTCATGTGAACCACTTTTGGTTATTTGTGAGAAGATTCTCTTATGAGGCTAGCAGAGCTGTTGGTTCGTTTGGGAAGTGGAAAGTTTCAGGAAAGGCTACAAATATTTACAGTCAAGATGGCCGAATCATCATAGGCTATGTGCAAAAGTTCGATTTGGTGAAAGACAGACTCAAAACTGGATGGTATCAACATGAGTATAGACGTTACTCCAATGCCACTTTTGAAGAAGTGGTTGTTAGTCATTTGATATATGATCCGTCAAAACGTGAGCGGGAGCCTAATCCTATTGACCATTAAAATGTTCAAGAGCTGGATGAAAAGATTAACATATGAATCTTCTTGAAGCTTACGAGCCCCGGTTACTTTTGCGGGGAGGGTCATGGTATGGTTTTGGGTGCATTTGAATCTTGAGTTGTTCCCAATTGATTATATTTTGGTCTGTTTTATGCTTGCATTGAATCTGTTCTATTAACATTTGAATCTGAGTTGTTTCAAATATTGATTATAAGATTATTGAAATGGTACAAGAATTTAGCAAAAGCTATAAAAACAAATTAGACCATTATACATGTTATGTTACATCTATGCAACCTCAATCTCTGTTAGAGTGCCATGAAACATATATTCATTTTTCTCCTCTGCCTATATTAAACATTGACATTACTTTATGCGAATAAGGTACAACATGTTCCATATCCATCTATCAAAACATCTTCAATAGAGTAACATGAACGTAGGGTGATTATTCATATGTTTGTGAAATTATTGTATTCAAATTTAACAAAACACTAAGATCAACATTAACCATAGTCTCTTAACGAATCTTAGAACTAAGATTTGTTAAGAGACTATGTTGTGATGGTCTAAGTATACACTTAATTTATTGTGCGTTTTTTCAGAGACACGGCAAGTAAAGGGTTGGTCTTGTGCACTGTGATACCAAAGCTCTCTTCCATGTCCAAATCCTCAGAACCAATACCGTTTGAAAGCTTCCACTCAAAAGCACAGAGCAGAGAACCAAGCATGAGAGGCACTATTTTTGAAGCCAAAGATAGTCCCGGACAAATCCTACGCCCTGCCCCAAATGGTGTAAGCTCATAATCAGTACCTTTTACATCAATCTCTTTCCCTATAAACCTCTCCGGCTCAAACTGAGTCGGATTTTCCCACAGATTCGGGTCTCGTCCTATGGCCCAGACGTTCACAAAAACCTGAGAGTCTTTAAGGATAGATAATCCAAGAATCTCTACATTGGTATCGGCTTTTCTTGGGAGGAGAAATGGAGCTGCCGGGTGTAATCGGAATGTTTCTTTAATGACCGCTTGTAAATATGGCATTTTTGAGATATCAGGCTCTTGAAACTCCCTGTTTTCCCCTATCACATGATTGATCTCGTCTTGAACTTTTGTCATCGTTTTCGGGTTTCGAAGTAACTCTGCCATTGCCCATTCCACGGTACTAGAGTTTGTATCTGTCCCCGCTACAAACAGATCCTGATCAACACATACAAGTATACATATATTATATACCAGTGAACTAATATAGATCATCATGTTGTTGGAATATTGAGAGAATGAAAAAAACATAGTAAGAGACCTTTTGTCTCTTCTCTTGTAAAGAAGACAAGAACAAAACTTTTTTTATGAAACTTACACTGTAATGTGTAACAGCCACACGAATATACCCAACTCTTCACTAGCCACTCTTACATGATATACCTCTTGACTTAATATATACACTAATTTATACTAAATAATATGACCAAACTCAATTATAAAACTAACACATGTTATCGAATGAGCTAAGACTTACAAGAAGTAGGTGTTGGATCTCGTCAATGTTGATTTCAGGTTCATCTCCTTGTTGTAGATCGATAAGCTCATCCAAGAAGTCTCTGCTCTCAACATCTTTCTCCTCTGTACGCGATGATTTTTCCACAATCCTAGCATCATAAAGCCCTCTAAATACCTTAAACAAGCTCTCTGAGTAGCCCTTCATCTTCTTACTGTTACCTTGCAAGTCAAGAAACCTCATAAATGGGAAGAAGTCAGCAAGGTCTGGGTTTCCGTTAGCTACCATGTAACCAAACACCATCTCCTGAAACGAACTGGGATTTCTCGGATCGTAACTACCGAGATTGACTGAAAACAAAATATTCGAAATGATATTGAGAGATGTGATGAAGGATGCACGAGAAATATCAACAGCTTCTTGTCTCTCGCAACTTATACTCACGAAGTTGATAAGTTCTTGCACCTTCTTCATCCTCAGAGCTTTGGTAGCCTCGATTCGTTGGGGTGAGAACAGATGAGTAGCCAATAATCTCCTCAACATTCTGAAAACATTACATAAGTAGAAACATTACATAAGTAACCACTAGAAATTACAACTCAAGTGTGTTTAGCTCAGACTAGTCAAAAAGATGTTCTTTAAAATTAAAAAAGAGCAGTTACCTGAAACGAGGAGACGACGAATGAAGCCAGCCAACGGAAAATTCATGATGGTTGAAGGATCGTATCGCTTGATTTACGTACCGTCCAGACAAGACTAGGTCGTGTGTTCTTAATACTTCTCTCGCAGCATCTCGTGAAGCTATGACCACAGTGTTTAAAGAACCAAACTTAAGACTCATGACTGGTCCATATGTTTTTGAGAGGTTCGTGAACGAGTGGTGAGGATTCTTTCCGACTAGATGAATGTTTCCGATTAAGGGTAACCGTGGAGGTCCAGGAGGTGGTTTGGATACTTGACTAAGGCTCCGTCGGGATCTTGCGGTGGTGAAGATAAGAAAACATGATATGATAAAACAGAAGAGGAGAAACATGGATTGTCCTGAGATGATGTCCATTGGTGTTTCGTAAGTGATAGAATACTACATTACATTGTCTATAAATAGCATATATATAAAGAGGATAAAACAGAAGTTGACAAGAAAGGAAACTCAGTCGAAAAGTATACGTAGGGCAAGGGCGTAAAAAAGTCGTCGTGAAAGTATTAAGTCATGAACTAAATTACAAAACTCCAAATTATATTATTTCTAAGAACACAAGACAACTGTTTACTTTACATAAACATAACTATTTTGACACTGAATTTAAAAAGAACATTATTTATTTAGTAGATAAATTTTTTGTGTCACATAAGTTTTTTTTTCTTTCGCTACCACAAGACATTGTAAATTCTAACGATTGAAAAATGTAATCGGAAGTCACTGAAGTTAAAAAAAAACTTATAGGAAAAGATAGTCGAATATTATTTAATTGGCACTTTTGAAGAAATTCTTAACTATGTTACAAGGTAACGAAACAAGGTAGTACTTGTAGTCTTGTACTATTTTTAGGACTACGATGTTATTATCTTTTAATTGGTGCTAATAATGTCCCAGACGACCAATAAACTAATCAAGTCAAGCTCAATTACTTGTTGTGTACGTAATAGTCAAAGCGATCACATCTTCCTGGAACTGTTTGCTACAACGCTCCTCAATCATCGTATTGTTATTTTCTACTTTTAAATATTTACTCCAAACCGATTTTTATTTTTTCACACGTCTATGTTTTTTTTATAGAAATGGGAACTAGTTAGTTAATTAAACCCAAACTGAAAAGGATATTTCTGAATGTAAACATGATTTAATCAAAGATTATAGTTTAAATAGCAAGAAGAAGAAGATATTGTGTATTCCTAATTATCAATAAACATGATTTTCATTCCTTATTATTACATTGATGTGAGCAATTTGGGTGTGTATATGTATGTGCATTAAAAAAACAAACCATAAGTTGAAGATGAAAAGTCTTAGCCAAAGTCAATATGGTCCATGTAGCTCATGAGAAAACAATTCTAAAACCGCGAGAATTAAAATCGAAGTTTTTTTTAGCCAAACCGGCATTTTGATCGGGAAAACGTTTTAGTGATCGTTCTCCTTCCTAGTCTTGAATAATTTGTAATATATATGGTAGATTTGATCTCTTTTATAGTATTGAGCTCAAGATTTTATTGTGGGAAATACAAAATTGATTAGGAAAATATGAATAATTTACGTATTGCTTGGTTCTTTTAAGAACATTCTTTGAAAATAACGTTTGTAGGGTATTTATTTACCAAGAAGTTAAACTCTATTAAATTAAATTAATATGTAATAAGTTTTTACGGTTACGTTGGATTTTGAATTATTTATATAAAGCTTACGATGCTTTGTGTCTAAAATATCAAATACAAACTATTCTTCATTACATTCTTTCCGTAAAAGTAGTATAAGTCAATAAATATAAAAAATAAGCAGTTATGGCTAAATTTAACTCCAAGATTACATTGGTATTCATTGTTGTAGCTCTGGTTTGTGCCTTTGTTCCTGCGTTTTCAGTCGACGGCTCTGAAGCAAAATCGTTATGGGATACTTGTCTTGTTAAAATTACTCCAAAGTGTGCTTTGGATATAGTCGCAGTTGTTTTTGGAAATGCAACCTTCCCTGACTCTTGTTGCCACGATCTTGTCGAAGAAGGAAAAGTTTGTCACGATACTCTAATTAAATATATTGCTGACAGACCAGCTTTAATTGCCCGTGAATCACAATATTTGAAGAAAAGCAACGATTTGTAGAGTCATTGTGTCGCAATCTCTAAAACTGCCTAAATTATAGACAGCTTAAATTATTTGGACAAATTCATGTTGTAACATTGACATGATCCCAAATATACAATCTTTTACCTTAACAAAAAAATAAATGAAAGAAAAAATCTTTAAAAATAATAATTTAATTTTATATCTCATAAGCATAGAAAAAGGAAAACAATGCCATTACAGAGTTGTCTATGCTCTCTTACATTAGGATCCTTGGAATCAAGTTTATATTATAGGATCCTTAAAAAAGGAAATACTCTCGACGTGTTGATGTGCGATATTAACAAAAGAATCGGTGTTTTTCCCGACTCCGTAAGAACACCTAAACTCTTCATCATCTCCAATTCCGAGGAGCCTAACTCTTCTTATGTTTTTAGTTTCAACATTGTAGTAGAAAATATAAAAGGGTCGAACAATGCATGACAACAAACTAGGAGCCATAATGATCTCACCAGCCTTGTTGGTGCCTGGAAAAGACATCCGACCAGGCTCAACATCATCCCACACAGATATGGGAATCACACATGTTTGTTTTGACCATTCATGTCTCTGAACATCTTCAAGTATCCATAGATCAAAACTACGGAAAGCTCCATGAGGGAATCTCACAATGGAAGCTAGCTTCCCTTTGTATTCTATGAATATTGATTGCTTTCCCCATTGCAAAACATCTTTAGGTGTACTGATAAAACTTAGCTTCTCAGATCTAACATCGAAACACACCATAACTTGATCATACATTTGGGTTAAGCAATAAGTACCATAGTAAAGAAACCCATTGATGCATACACTCGATAGCATCTCCCTATAAAAAGGGGTATCTTCAATGGTTCTCCATCCTTGACCACCTCCCAATGTTAACACCTTGTGCTCTAGATAACCACTAGGATCATCCCTAGTTCTAGTATCCATAGATAACAGTTTGTATTGATCATCAATGGGATCGTATCCCACAAAAGTAGTGGCCTTTGGTAACATAATGGCTTGCTCGGTGCTCGGGTTACAAATCGTCAACCTATAGTCAGCTTCAACCGCGAGAATGCCATGTAAAGAAGTGCAAGAACCTGAGTGATAACTAAAGCTCAAAGAAGGAAGAACCATCTCAAGATTTGGTACCAAAGAAGAAGACTGATCCTCTCCCTCTTCGTGTGAAAACGAGAAGAAGAAGATAAGCCTCTCCTCAGGGTTGCCGTATACACCGTTACACAAAGCGACTATAAACCGCGATTTCTTCGAGGACATAGAGAAGAAGGAATCAGTGAATCCTCGGCTTCGGATGATGGAAGACCATGTCTTTGACACGCATCGCAGTTTTATAAGAGACTTGGCAGGTAATCTTGTAAGTATAGCCAGCTTTAGATCGAGAGGGAGCGAATCTAACTTACTTAGGTTTGTGTCTTTCTCATCATTGTCCTCCTCGTTATGTAGCTCCTTGCGTTTGGTAGCCTTCTTTAGAGCAAGAGGGGTCGGATCTAACTTACTTCGGCTGCTACAGAATCTATCCTTCTCATTCTCAGTGTCCTTGTATTTCATGGCAGCTTCTGATTAAACCTGCTGAGATTGAACCATTCGTTTAAGGTTTCTTTAATCTTGTTTTAGGGTTTCTTTTTTATTTTTTTTCATCCTCGCTCTTATGCTTAAAACAATTCTTCATATATGGCATTTTTATAAGGAAAACTATCTCCGTAAGAAAAACAAAAATGGAAGAATTTTTGGGAAATTTGCAAATATAACAAAACAAAAACTAATAATTAAGAAACTAATCTAAAAAAACAAGAAATAAAATATTCGTGATATCATGTGTAATGTGTGTAATCTTTTTTTTTTCTTTTTAATTAACAACTAAAACTTTCATTAGAATGTAAATAGATAGATAATACAAGTAGTTGTTAATAATAATTTTACTTAGCGGGGAAAAACAAAGATCATAAAATAGTAAGAGAACATAAAATAACTAGGTTTTATCCCGTGATAAACCAGGGTCCATTATTTAATTTATTTTTTAAGTTGTGAAATTTGTTTATTTGGATTTTATAGGTTTTTTTTTTTGTTGTTTTACTTATAATTTTAATAATGAAATGAGTTTGTATTTGTAGACGGTTGAAGGTCTTTCTAAATTACTATTTGAATCTTATTTAATTTTGGTACCATTTCATTGTTAAATCAACAATTGTTTTACTTAGGAGAGAAAAAACAAAGATCATAAAATAAGATTGTACTACACGCTGAAAAAAAAACAAAGATCATAAAATAGTAAGAAAATATAAATAATTAGAACTCAATGTAACAGATATACAGTATACAGTATACTTTTATTTTATTTATTTATATATTTATTTGTAATTAGTTTAATTTAACTCGTGCTTTTTGATAAATGATATTTAGTGGTATGGTCCCATGATAGAGTAAACTTTGAGCTTCCCACAAATGAAGAGATAATTGACACTGCTATACCCCCAAAGGAGATGTTTGACCCAGAAGATCTTGGTTAAGGGAATCCGGCAAATTCTCCCCATCCTTGAAAGTGTAGAATCAAAAAACATACACATTCTCCTTTATATAATGAACAGTTGTTGTCCGTAAAACTTCGTGGTATGTTTGTATTCTCTTATTATTCTAGACTTTGCTTGTTTTTGTTTGGATATATTATATTTGACCAATGTCTAAAAAGTGACATAGGAAAACATTGAATATGTCTTCTATTAATATGTCCATTAAAGAACATTGAATTTGTAGTAAAAAAAAATTGCTTCTTAGTGAAAACAATTTACGTTTGGAATTTGATTATGTTTCAAGTGATACTAAATAATAGTAGCAAAATCCTGTTATAAAATACAAATATTGATATAAAGATCTTTTCATAACACAACTCTAAGGCTTAGAGTGACATTTAAAGTGAAAAACAAGGACACAAGTTTAATAGTATTTATTTGTATTATAAACTACTTAAAGTCTCATGCGTTGCGTGAGTATAATATAATATAGTAAATTATGCAATATTATATAACTAACATATAACAAATTGAGTGAATTCATTTTTCCATAATTTTTTATTCATTAATTTAATTTTAAAAATCCAATAAAAGCTCTATGAAGTTGATATTCGCGTATTACACACAAATCATATGATTTTTTATTTGATAATATATAAAAACTCATCTAGCACAAAAATTTAGAAATGTTTATAATCCGTGCAATAAAATTTTGTATGTTACTACACCAACTTTATAATCCGTCCACTTCCATATTATTCATTCCAATTAGATGATTTTAGATATTCTATACATTGTTAATTTAAATTAAAAAATTAAACATGTAAATAAAGTATTTTTGGTAGCTAGAAATTTATGCCCACAAAATCAAATAATTCATAATTATCAAACATATTTTACATTTTTCTTCAAAACTAATTTAAGAAAACAAAATCTGAAGAGATTATCATGAATCTTTGTGAATAAATGGAAACTAAGTTAATTAAAATAAAAAATGTACCTGATAACTTAAATAGGTTCAACAAAAGAATGTAAATACGAATATCTAAACTAAAGTCCACAAAAATTAGGATATACAGAATAAAACTTACATGAATGTAATTCAAATATGAAATTTAAATAAACAAAAATTAATGTAATTAAAAACAGATTCTCTTACTGTTAATTCTGAATGTATAAACTACAAAAATCTGGATTTTTTGTGACTATAACCATCTTAGAACACACATTTTAATGACGAGGCAGAGGTTAATCAAGTGTTTTGACATTTTCATCTATATGTTGTTTCATAGATTGTTGGTAGATTCAGAGCATGTTATCACCCTTTGGATGTTATGTTCTAACTATAATACAGTGTGGTCTTCAAAACTTGTGACACCTAAGGTTCAGAGTACACCGAATATGCTTGATTTAATTATTTTCTGTATAATTTCAGAGCTTGCGGTGATGAGCAGATCAACGAGGAACCAAATGCAACACTCAGATTACAATTTTTAGAAGGGAAGTCGTTTGACTACGACACTCTCGAGAATCGTTTGCGGGTTGATTTTATACATTTTTAAAAAGTAATTATTTTAAAAAATCTATATCTATTTTAAGACAACATGAATCGCATTATGACTACATGAAAACTGAGCTGAAACTCGCTCTCGAAATTATAGTTACAAACTAATTTAAGACTAACAAGTGTATGAGTTATATTGAGTCAAATTATTAGCCACATAAGTTAACAAAAATTTTCCCAATACACATATACATAATATAAAATCCCCAAAATTTATATATATCGAAAGATGATGTAACTATGATAGAAGATTATACTTTTTTATCAGAAATCTTTTTCGTCGACACAGTAAAAAGGGCGAGGAACGAATTAAGTATCGTCGACATTACACATTGTCTAATAGAAACAATGTGTGGATTTATATTTTAGATAATTCAAAAACTGTTTCATAAAGGATCAATAAATTAATATTTTTGTTGGCATATACGATTATAGATTTGTTGTCTCTTAAGACAATGTGATCTCATATGTATTGTGTTTTGTTTAGTAAAAATAAATGAAAACAAAAGTTCAGTCCTTAGGCACGGTACTAATACCATCTTCATTGCTAGTATCTTAGGAGACAAGATCCCCTAAGATTTGCAAAGAAAAAAATTTATATAAGTGTCTTTATTTGTGTTGCTTACTATTTTAGACTCTTAAATCTAGATGATAACATAAAATTGCCGACTATTGAACCAAAGTCCATATATGCACATATCTCAAGAGTCACGATGTAAGGAAAAAAAAACTCTAGTCTTGACAGCATATGTAAATAAAGAGTACATTGACCAGATTAAAATTACATTGTTCATAACGAATGTACAGAGAAACCATATATAGACACACTAAAATAACCAGAGAAGATGCTCTGTCATTCCAATAAACTTATTGAATTATAGTATGTCGAGTTCCCACAAAAGAAGAAGTAATAAATGGTTGCGTGACGTGGCTACATAATGGTCACCACCACCACTAAGTCTACCACAAAAGTATCGCAATCCGTACGTACCATCACGGTGGTCAAAAAGGTCTTCGGTCGTAGTCTAGCGTAGCCGCCCATGATCGGTATATTTTGCTTCTCGACGGACCCTCTACGTGTGAACTCGACAAGCTTTACAAAATATTGCTTTCTTTCATATGTATGTCATTGTCATTGCTCTCTTATTAAGGCTAAAGCTCACGGACACCTACACGTGAGAAATTATTATGTTTAAAATAATTAATTAATGTCAAATTATACGATTACAACATAAATTTATATAATTGATGTAAATTTATATCTATTTTTTCACTTATAACAAAGTAACTTAAATCGCTATGATTTAATTTTGTTTTGTAGTGTACACACACACTCATGAGTTCTTGAACAAAGGAACATGTGAGCTCAAAAGAATAGAATGGAAAGGAAGATTTTGTTATACATGGTTGAAGTCACATGTAGGGTCTTTTCGAGAACAGCAACTATGGACAAGCAATAATACTGAAAGGGTGGTTAGATCGAGACCGGTCATGACCTTTATATTTACCACCGGATGGTCCATACGGACTGCGATACAGTGTAGTGATTAGTAGCGGTGGTGACCATTTTGTAACCACGTCACACACACGGCCATATCTTCTCTTTTTATTAAAGTTTTTTTCTTTTTTCACATTAGATTTTTCTAAAAAGATGACATAGTTATTTATCTGTCTTTAGTAGTTATATTTTATTGAATTAAATTTTGATTTATTTATATAGATTTTTCTCCGTACCTTCGTTATTAACATCACTCTCGATTTTTTGTTTGGTCAATTTTTATAGTCTATCGGTAGTTACATATTTAATATTCTTTAAAATATATGTTATTATCACATTTGCTGTCACTCGAGCTATTTTCTACATTTTGACTCTTGAGGTATGACATATATGGATTTTGGTACAATAAGTCTTTCAATGCTATTTCATGGGATATCAACTAAATTCGCGAGAGCCTAAAGTTCTAACCAATACATATATAATTAAGTAAATTTTTCATTTCATTTGGTCATACAAGTTCACACAACAAAACACAATATATTAGATTAACTTAAATAGACAATTAATCCATAATCATATCTGCCAGCAACGATATTAAATTATTATTAATCGTCGATTAAGAAACATATATATATATATATATATTAGTAATTATCAAGGCAACTCATCAAGTGGAAAAAGAAATAAGAAGCCCAATCGATACTCGAAAAATTTCTTTTGGAAAATAAAAAGTTTAAAAATCAGGATTTAGTTCAAATACACACTATTTGTACACGCTTAAAGACAGCCTTGCTAGTTTTTATACAGTATCCATCAAATTAAGTCCATGTTGAAATAGAAAGACCCATGCATGCATGCCAGCATATTTCCACTTCACACGTAACCTACGTGGGAAGCTCTCTTCACCTAAAACTATATATATACATGCAGTTTCACTTAACTCAAACTTCTAAACTCATTAGCACATTTCAATATACACTATACCAAACACACACACACACACATTACTAAACACCCTTGCACTATTATATGGAAAACAGTTACGTTAGTCAACGAGAGAACAGTTTCTCTGTTGACCAAGTGTCTTATAGAGGCGTTCGTCGGAGGAAATGGGGCAAATGGGTGTCGGAGATCCGGGAACCCGGTAAGAAAACTAGGATTTGGCTCGGGAGCTACGAGACAGCCGAGATGGCCGCAGCGGCCTATGATTCGGCAGCTCTTTATCTCCGAGGAAGTGAGACTCATCTCAACTTCCCCGAGCTTGCCAACAGTTTTCCTCAACCGGCTAGCTCTAGTTCCAAGCATGTTCAAGCTGCTGCTCAGGAGGCAGCACTAATGTTTAAATTACCGGGTGGGTCGTCTAATGAACCAACTCAAGAGTCGGGTCAAGGACTTTCTCGGGTCGGATTGTCTCCGGATGAGATTCAAGCTATTAATGAGTTTCCATTGGACTCGCCGAGGTTGGGATGGATGCAGGATTTGGAAGTTAATGATTATGAAGATTTGTACGGACAGTACTTTGGTCAATACGATAGGGGTGACTTTTATGAAATGCAGCAGCAACAGTCCATATGGGATTTTATGTAATCGAATCTTATTACTTATAGGATTCGATTTTTTTTTGTGTCACCAACCATTTTTGGTATTCGAGTCTTCATTAATTTGGGGAAACAACTATCAAAATGAATCATATAGTCATTTTTTCATCTAACTCATTTAGCTTCACCACTTTGATTGAGTGGATGAACTGAAATATAGTTATAGATTATGCTTCTATCTATGTTTTTTTTTTGGTCATAACACCAATTCTGTAGGTTTATAATAAGAGATAATCATATTATCGATTGTAAACCTTTTTCTCACTTTTAAAGAAATATTTACAATTTTGGGGGGAAACAAAAGAAAGAAGGAAATGAATCGCATTATGACAACATGAAAACTGAGCTAAAACTCTCTCTCGAAATTATAGTTACAATGTAATTTAAGACTAACGAGTGTACGAGTTATATTCGGTTAAATATTTGCGACGTAAGTTTCCAAATTTTTCCGAATACACATAGACATATATTGTATTTTTTTTTTCAAAAGACATATATTGTATATTTGTATAAGTTCCCCAAATCATATATTATATCGAATGATGATGTAACTATGTGATAAAAGATTGTATAGATATTTTTATCAGAAATGTTTTTCTAGTCGACATGGCAATGTAACTTTGACAGAGATTATATATTTTGATTAGAACTATTTTTTTGTTCAAGATTTTGATTAGAATTAGTATTCGTCGACATGGCAAAAGAGGTCGAATTAATTATCGTCGACATCTCAAGAGACAGACAATATCACAATACAAAGTATACCGTGTCTCCTACCTTGCCTGTCAAAGGGTTTGGACCGTTTGGTCCCTTTCACGCACGTGCCTTACATAAACCATAATTAATGAATAATACGATGTTAGATATAAGTGATTAATCATGTGAAGAATTCTTAAACACTAGCACAAATTGTGTCACCTTATTTGTATTATGATGTTACTCATATCATCTTGACTTATATTTTTATATGTTAATTCTACTATATACTTTAATCTTAATTCTCTTTTTCAAATAGTGTCAAAGTACGTACACTCATGAGTTCTTGAACAAAAAGAACATGTGAAGAGTTCAAAAGAATAGAATGTAAAGCAATAATTTGTTAATACTTGTTGAAGTCACATGTAGGGTCTGGTCGAGATTATGATGATGTTGTGGAGAGATTTCAATAATACAAATCCAAAAGGGTGGTTTAGACTGAGACCTTAGACCTTTTTGACCACCGGCTCTTGTCCGTACGGATTACGATACGGTGTGGTGGTTCGTGACGGTGGTGACCATTATGCAGCTACGTCACCCAACCATATATGTTTTCGACGCACGAGGTTTTACTATAAATTATTTGGATGCAGTGTATTTTGTGATAATTGTCTGGCTTTATTATTTAAGTTGATTTATTATAATGGGCTTCTCCGCACCTTCGTTATGAAAAAATACACTCTCTTTCTTTTGTCTGGTCAATGAGTAGTTTATAATATGTCATAATTCTTTAAAATGTGAATAGTGTATATATGAGTAGTTTACATTTGCTGTCAAGACTCGTTCGTGGTTTTAGTTTTCTACAGTTTGACTTTTTATATTTATAGCATCAAACTAAATTTCATTTGGTCTTAGAAGTTCACACATCAAAACTCAATATATTACCTGAAACAAAATTAATAATCATATGTTGACAAAAAAAAAAAAATAATAAGAATCATATCTGCCGGCAAAAATATCAGATTATTCATCCTTATGAGTTTTTTTTCTTTCTCAATGTGAAATTTACCTTTTTCGTCGAAATATCTATAATATAATTATACTAATCAAGTTAAACTATCTACAACATTATTATACAAATCAATATTCAATTTTATTTTATTTTTGTAATATTTTTATATTCGGTTTAGTTAAATAAAAACCGGATTATATCGAATATGAAATTTATTTATAAAGGCTATATAAATTTATATGGAAACCATGAACACATTTAAAAAAAATAAAACTGATGTGTTAAATAAAAGCCCAAATCATATAATTTTTTCAAAATTTTCTTCTACCAAAAATAATATTAAAAAACAGAGTTATTTTTAAATACACACTATTTGTACACGCTTAAAGACAGCCTTGCTAATTTATACAATATCTATCAAAATCAAAAGTAGAGACCCATGCATGCATGACAGCATTTTCCCACTTCACACGTAACTACGTGGGAAGCTCACTTCACCTGAAACCAAAACAAGCTTCCCACAAATTATATTCTATCATTTATTGTCTCTCTTTTTTTTCACTATATATACAATTTCACATAACCACATAATCTATAACTCAACCATCTAAACTAATTAGCACATTTCAATATACACTCTCAAACACACACACATTACTAAACAACCTTTGATTACTATATGGAAAACAACTATAATGGTCAACAAGAGCACAGCTTCTCCGTTGACCAAGTGTCTTACCGAGGCGTCCGTCGGAGGAAATGGGGCAAATGGGTGTCGGAGATCCGGGAACCCGGTACGAAAACCCGAATATGGCTCGGTAGCTATGAGACAGCCGAGATGGCTGCAGCGGCCTACGACGTTGCGGCTCTTCACCTCAAAGGTCATGGAACCAATCTCAACTTCCCGGAGCTGGCCTACAGTTTCCCTCAGCCGGAGAGCTCAAGTCCCGAGCATGTTCAAGCGGCTGCTCAAGAGGCAGCACTTATGTTTAAACCAGCTGGTAGGTCTACTGAACCATCTCTCGAGTCGGGTCATGGACTTCCTCGGATCGGATTGTCTCCGGATCAGATTCAAGCTATTAACGAGTTCCCATTAGACTCGCCGAGAATGGGATGGATGCAAGACGTCTTGGAAGTGACTGATTACGAAGAGTTGTACGGACGTTTTTTTGGTCAGTACGACAAGGATGAGTTCTTTGAAATGCAGCAACTTCAGTCTATATGGAACTCTAGTTGATATTGCATCTGCGTAAACATTTGATTATTTATGTTGTTACAGTGTTACCAACCAATATATTTAAGATTTTTTTACTGATTAACCATATTTAATGAGATATAATAAAATTTCAACCAGAATGTTTTTCTTGTATTCATTAGTTAATCTTTTGTCAACCAAGATATGATTGATTTTTCATATTAATTAAGAAAAAGAAGTATAAAATAATTGTTATCTTTTATAATATTAATAAGAAAAACCACTAGATAACATATAATCCATAAAATATTACAAACCACCTCAAAAAAACTTTTTTCGCCCTCATATTCTCTCAATTTAGTATGAGTTCCTGTCTAGCAACAACTGTTTCAGTCAAAAGTACTATAAAAGTTTTAAATTAGCACATATGATCAGTTTTTTTTGTTTGTAGGTAAATTAATTTTTGGAATAGATCCCCTAATTGAAAAACCAAAAATTTGGAGAATCCAGTAAGTAGTGATGACTAGGAAAAAAAACTCGTTGTTGATAAAATAGTCGTAATGGCATTGGTATCATAGTACACTCCGTGTGGGGGCACAAGAGACGATTCCAATATGCCGCCCAGAATCTTCTGTGGACCTCACGATGGTATTGACATTTCAGCTTCAGCTAACACTTTCCTTATCCTTATATTTTATCTTCAAAGCTTTTGATATATTATTTTTTATTAACCGACATTTTTATTTTATTAAAGGTTCTAGGTAGATCATTGATAACGACAAATATTAAGTGTCTTGTCTCAATGATATCAATTTATACGATATCGATTCTTAGATGGTGATACAAAAAAGAATGTGTATTGTATTTAATACTTAATATACTCACTCATCTTTAGCAAAATTAGATTTTTCAGTTAATTTCGTAAAACTTAAAATAATATAATATCTTAACTTCACATTTATCTTTCTCATATAAATATTATTCTTCTCTATGATTGTCTTCGTATAGAAAATAAAACTTGAAAACTAATAAATTGTTAAAAAAATCTTGTTAATAATTAAAAACCAATTACAACATTGATTTCTGAATCCTTTAAGTCGGTGGTGGCGATTTCTGGGTCTAAGAGAACCTAAACGGTCGAAAAATCTCTCTCTCTTTCGAAATTGGATACATTTTTGGATTTAAATAACGTTTCACGTCCACAATTTATGACCGTTTTTTAAGAGTGAATGATGACGTGTCATTAATTACACTAAACCAAAAACAAATCATACCTGTTAAACCAAACCAATCGTCGATTAAATCTTATAATTTTGATCCAACGGCTGTCATTATAGACGAGAATTCTCAACATCTTCTATACCTTGTTTGTTGCCTCCCAATATCTCTTTTCATTATAATAGTTTAACATTTGCTCTATGCGATTTTAATTTTCTTCCATAAATTTTTATTTTCTTCAGTTACTTTGTACTATTAAATGTTAACATGTGTATTTGACCCCAAAAAAAAAAATGTTAACATATGTTAGAACTTAGATAATTAGTATTATTATTGTTTTCCTGAACAAAAAATGTTAGATGATTATTATTAGTATTTTTGTCAAAGAATATTAGATGATTAATTGCTCTATACACACATGTGTCCGTAACATTTCAATATTTTTTTCACTTACTCGTACTATGAAATTTTATTCTTATATATATTAATATTGTACATACAGTAGATGAAATCGACAACCCATAATTTTAATTAAAAACAAGATCAAAATATCATAAAATTCCATAAAGTAAATTAACATAAATTAAAGGATTGTCCTCATTTGTTCAACCCAATATTGTTTTTTTTTTTTTTTGGATATATGAGATTTTTATTCCTTGGCTCCAAACCTAGATGTCACCATGGTCGATGATCATCACTTAGATGAGGATAGGCGGATTTAGACTTGCGTAAGCAAGCAAATCTTGGTCATGCATGAACACTGCCATGTCTTGTTCGGGTAAGCCTATCCATGCTTCTACACTTTTCCCATCCTTTGCATCCATCAACAAGACACATAACTGATTCTCAGGGACACTAGTAGTACTAGGTCCAACCCAAACCGGACCACCCATTCCAAAGTCAACCTCATAAAAACGTTTATTACACCAACTAGTCACAGCTAATAAGTTTGTCTCTGGTCTTAACGCCAACATGAACTCAAAAGCCTTACTCATCAAGTTCTGGCCAAGTGTGGCTGCAGTAGCACTGTCTTTGATCATCTCGTTAACTCCTTCTTTAGCCTTTCTGAATTGAGCCACGAGCTGATCCATCTCCATGTTGCTCCCTGGTTCTTTGTTGAGAAAGAAGAACGTTAGTAGGTTTCCTATAGCGTCTTGTGACAATATATCAGAAGAGGTCCTAAGACGCAAGTCCATGGCTAGAGTTATCATCGATGACCCGTTTTTGCCTCTTGATGAAGCCGCTTTCGTGGCACATCTCCATATCAATGCCGTGATGGCTTCAACACGTGTAGGAACAGCCACAGTTTCGCTAGTGGCCTTGCTTTTAAGCTCTGAGATCTTCGATGATTCGAAGACGAACCTCTTGATCACACACTTCTCATTGGCACCAGTAAGAGCGTCCATTTTTGGGACCTGAAAAGTTGCATTCGCAGGAGGGTAGATAGTGGTCGAAGCAAAAACAGGACTGTTCACCATAAGATCATTAGAGTTCCCTTTTGTTGTAACGGACCAGTCCGAGACAAAAGTGAAAAGTGAAGACGCGTCGCATATGAGGTGAGAGATACCTACCGCGACCGCTACACCTGAACCAGACCCAAAGGAACTGACCTTGACGTTCAGCAACGGCCAAGCTGTGGGAGATTCTCCTTGAGCCGCTGTTGGAAGGAGTTTCTCGAAGGAGTCATTGTTTAACGTTTTGAGGAAGTCAGAGAGAAGTAGATCGGTACGTGCCTCTGTGAAGACGGCTCCTTCGTCGTTGCAGGTAATGAAGCCGTCATCTATGCGACCAGCAAGAGGGTAGAAACGTGAAAGAGTTTGGGACAGAGATGTTTTCAGTTTCTGGGAGGTGAGATCATTGGTGGTGTTGTTGTAGAAGAAAACCACAGAGACGTAAGATGGTGGAGTTGAGAAGTCGACAACGGAGAGTTGGATTTGGTCACTGCGAGGTGAAGATGAAGCAGAAGCAGAAGCTGGCTTGATCACTTCTCTTTTGACTTCCTCTAAGTTAAGTTCCATCTTTATTGTCTGATCTCTAGGAGAATGCGATAGCTTGTGTACTGATTCAAGAGGAGAAGGTCACATCTCTATATATACATCTACATAATCTTATTATTAAATAATTAGTAGATACAATCCATAGTCATTAAAACTAGATTTGGTGCATAAATCTACAGATTGGGTAAAACATTAAATTCATTGGAATTTGATGACTACAGATTTGGTGCTTTTCTTTATAAAACTAGATTTTAGTATAAATGCTTGTATAAGGTTAGTAAAGTTTATATAATTTTAAGAAAGAAAACAAAAACATAAAAGATTGATATTACATTATCATTTAAGGCCTTGATTGTTTCCAGATTTTAGAACTAGATTTTGGATTTAGTTATTTTACCCAATCAAAGGCAAATATGATATCATGATTTTATGAGTTTTTCACCTATTTTCAGTGAGAATCCAAAAACCAAATATTTGAGTTTTTTACCTTTTTTGCAAAGAAGACTTCATTTTCCCATTTATATATTTTTCTCTTTTTTCTTACAAAATTTAAAATCTAAAAACCAAAATCCAAAATCTAAAAACCAGAAACTATAATCTAAGATCCACTTAAAAATCATAGAACATTGATGGGCTAATTGTTAGTGTAAGTTAAATATCTTTTTTTACACTTGTTTGTTGATAAATCTACAATACCTATGTTAACTTAAGCTATTTGCATAGCAAAATTAATTTATGCAAAAAAACATGTTAGTTGTTATTTGATTTTTGAAAGTCATTATAAGTTGATTTTAGAATTTGGTTTGATAATTATATTCTTAACTAAGCCACTAATCTTAAGATGTGTACATTCACTTTTTATTTTGTTTGTCTTATTAGAAGCTGATACCTCATTTCAATTATAATTATGTTTGATTAATAATTGATTTTTGGAAGATAAAAAAATTAAGATTAAAATTGTATTTGATATAGGTTTTTCCAACATACAAGTTGTATATATATTATAAAAATTATGAATTGTCCATAAAATTCTAACACATCATTTTTAGTTTAATTTATTATTTTATCCATAAATATTGAATTATTTCAATTAATGAATCTAAGAATTATTTCAATTAATGAATCTAACATCCCAAAATTTTATGAGAATATATATATAATTTGGTGCAGAAATCAGATGTAATTTAATGGATTAGAATTTTAATTTTTCAAATAGGAGGAAATCTTGCTTTTCTATATATTTTTTTTAGTAATCTGAAATTTCCGTTTAGAAATGAACAGTTTTGTTATATTATAATCCAGTGTATATATTACCAAGTATATAAAGATTCCCACAAGCTCAGAAGAACACATTTATGGTACTTGAATAAAAGGATAAAAATATTCTCATGCAAAGCAAAACGGTTTTTGGATTTTGACTATTTCTAAAGATAGAGAGCTGTGTTGTCCCCCAAGAATCAAGGGCTCTCCAGATTTTACTCTTTACACAAAACCATATCTCTTCTTTCCATTTTTCTCTTATTCACAATCTTTCTTTTCCTCATTTTCCCCCGCATTTTCCGTTTTCGTAGAACCCTTCTCTCTCAATCTTGCCGTCACCAAAAAAAAATCCAAACTTTGGTTTCTTGAATCGTAAAAAAATCAAGAATCACAATCTTTTTGGGGTTTAGAAGAAACCCTTTTGGTTTCTGCCTTCAAAAAGCAGAGATTTTGTGAATCTTTCCTGAAGATTCCTTGGTTTGATGCCTTAGGGATCAATCAGGATATATAAAGATTTGGTTTTCTCTTTTTACCTAAGACCATGTGTTGAAATCGTTTACAAAGTTAGTAGATTGTGGAACAAGGCAGGTTTTATTATGGGCTGCATTTGCTCAAAAGGAGCAGCAGAAGATGAAGAAGATGTTGCTTATCAACGTGAGAAAGCAAATGAGTATTGGAACAAATCTTCTAATGTTCAATTGATTGCTCCTCTGCCTTCGAATAAAGACGATTTTTCGCATAGAGCTGTTGATGGAAGCTCTAACGTTGGAAGAAGAGCGAGTGGTTTGATTGTTCCTATAGATGATAGTCATGATGGTAAGACGGTTATTGTAGAGAGACCTTCGAGGTCTTCTCAACGAGGAAGGAGGGTTTCAGATAATGGCAAAGGAGGTGGTTTGGTTATTTCGAATGTCCCGCGTAGCGCTGAGGCAGAGCTTATTGCAGCTGGTTGGCCTTATTGGTTAACCTCTGTTGCAGGTGAAGCCATAAAAGGTTGGGTACCGAGACGTGCTGGATCCTTTGAGAAGCTTGACAAAGTAAGTCTTATTCAATATTGTTTGTCTGAATGATCACTGCATTGTAATGATTTATGGATTGTAATGATATGAATACTGTGTTTGCAGATTGGACAAGGGACTTACAGTGTTGTGTATAAGGCAAGGGATCTTGAGACAGGCAAAATAGTGGCGATGAAGAAGGTGAGGTTTGCAAATATGGATCCAGAAAGTGTGAGGTTCATGGCTAGAGAAATCAATATTTTAAGGAAACTAGACCATCCAAATGTTATGAAACTTCAGTGTCTTGTCACTTCAAAGCTATCAGGTAGCTTGCATCTTGTGTTTGAGTACATGGAGCATGATCTTTCAGGTCTTGCTCTTAGGCCTGGTGTCAAATTCACTGAGCCAGAGGTAACTTTCAAATAGCTTGCTTCGCCGAATCAACTTGTTGTGTTCTCAAGCTAATCAGTGTACTCACTTGTTGTTTCAGATCAAGTGTTATATGAAGCAGCTGCTTTGTGGACTTGAGCATTGTCACAGCCGTGGAATCCTGCACCGTGACATCAAGGGTTCAAATCTTTTGGTAAATAATGATGGAGTTCTCAAGATTGGAGATTTTGGTCTAGCGAGTTTTTATCATCCAGATCAAGATCAACCGCTGACTAGCCGTGTGGTCACCTTGTGGTATAGAGCTCCTGAGCTTCTATTGGGATCTACAGCATATGGACCCGCCATTGATCTCTGGAGCGTTGGTTGCATTCTAGCAGAACTCTTTGTAGGTAAACCAATCATGCCGGGAAGAACAGAGGTGAGTTTCAAATCCATACTGCCTCAGCCTATAGTTCCATTGATTTCAACTGATTTTCATATTCGAAAAATGTTCTTCAAGGTGGAGCAAATGCACAAGATCTTTAAGCTGTGCGGTTCGCCATCTGAAGAGTTCTGGGAAACGACAAAGTTCCCACAGGCGACAAGTTACAGACCACAACATTCTTATCAGCGAGTCCTTCTAGAAACATTCAAGAATTTACCATCTTCTTCTCTTGCTCTCCTTGACAAGCTTCTATCTGTAGAACCAGAGAAAAGATGCTCAGCTTCTTCGACTCTACTGAGTGAGGTAGTAGCATTCTTTTTCTTTATTAACATTCTTGATCGGCCTCCCGCAGAATACTGATAAATGAATATCTCATTTTTACATCTCCAGTTTTTTACAACGGATCCCCTCCCTTGTCACATATCAAGTTTGCCTAAGTATCCGCCAAGCAAGGAACTTGATGCAAAGGTTCGGGATGAAGAATCAAAAAGGTCAGTATGCAAGGAGAGCCTATTCGTCGACAAATGATGCAGTCATGATTCCTAAACAATCATTTTCCTTTTGAAATTTCAGGAAAAAAGCGGAAGCTGTGAAGTGGCGTGGACACGAATCTGTGAGACGAGCTTTAAGAGACTCCAAAGTAACACCAGATTTCATTGCTTCAGGGCATTCAAATGTCTCAATCAATACCCCAGCTTTCAAGAAAGAAAAACCATTTTCGGATACCAATTCATTGATCCATCCAAGCTCTAGGAGCAATGTTGGTGAGGTGAAAGCTAGCAGCAGGTCCAAGAATGTGCCTGTTACAGTGGGATATTACTTAGCTAGCTCTTCGCAAAAGGAGAATGTAGCTTCAAGAGAACCAAAAACGGTAAAAAAGCTGATTCAACAGCTCATAAACTCTCTTCTCTCTTTACATATGGACTCTAAGATGTTTCCTGATATGTGGTTTCAGACATACATGCGAAAGAAGAAAAGAATGCACTATTCAGGTCCTTTGTTGCCTCCTGGTGGTAACATTGAAGACATGATGAAAGATCACGAGAGACGAATCCAAGAAGCTGTACGCAAGTCCCGCCTTGAGAAAACTGCAACAAAGAAGAACAAAGATTTCTCGGTGAAAGCATGTGCTTAGTGAAGCATGAAACAAGGAGAAAAAATCATAACCTAAAACTAGACTATTCAGAGATAGATCTGTTAGTCTTTTGCACATAGCAACCTCTGTTTCATGCTCTGCTCTTTTTCTTTTCGTTAGGGGTGATCAAACAAATGTGTATATTTAGAACAACTGCTTTAATTTATTAGATAGATGTTCTTTAGTTATTAGCTGTAGAATACATAATAGGGGTTTTCAGAAAGCAAATCTTTATAAATAGCATAGAAGTGCATTATTCTCACATACAAGCCAGCGAAGTAAGCTATACAAACTGGCTTAATAGAGAAAATATATATAAGCTATAAAAGCCACAAGTTCTCTTAGAAAACTAGCATCAATTTCAAACATGAAGTCTAGATATCCAGCTTGGGTTTCCGGCTAAGCTCGGAGTATTGACCGCCCATTAACTGTAAAATCTCCTCCCACAAGTTTTCCGACGAAGCTCCACATATTAAATCTGAGCTGCATGCAGCAACATGCCAGTAATCTGATTCGATCTCTTCTCTGAGCTGATCTAGCTGCCAACCGGCATAACCAACAAAGAATCTAAAGTCCTGTGGCTTAATAATTCCCTTCTTTACAAGTACTGCAGCTTCATCTAAGCTGTTCCGAGTACCAAAGTTAAGGCCGGGCATGATTTCTTCAAACCCCGGTATCTTGGTTTTATCGCCAGTTTTCAACAGAAACATGCTTGCTTCAAGAGGTCCACCAAAGTACAAGGAACATTCAGAAAACGTGGTAGCGAGTTCGGTTTTCGTTGATTTCATATGCTTGATGTTTTTGTGAAGGGGACGGTTGATAACAACTCCAAACGGCCCTTCTTGTGGGTGTCTAGTTCCTGCTCTAAGAAGAAGCACAACGGTTCTCGCAAATGTTCTATAACCATCTAGCTTCTCTGTAGCAACAAGAACACAGCCAGTCTCAGGAAAAGGAATCGGATGAGCCCATTTCAAGCTTATTGGTTCCGAATCTTGAGATATTGTAGCTGGTTTATGACCCTCAGCTTCAGCCTTTTCTTCCTGTGACATCATTCAACGCATAAACCCCTATTGACTTATATATAAATATTCCCAAGAACAATGCCAAACTTAATCTAGATATATCAACAACTATTAATACCTGCTCTTTCATAAACAAGTTTGCTCTGAACTCTCTCCAATCAGTACTCAAACCAAACGACCTTGGAGCCATAGAATCACCTGATTTGTTTCCATTAGAAGGCTTGTTCTCCTGAGAAGCATCTCCTTCATCAAACAAAAAAAGCTCCACACTTGTTAAGGATCACAATCCTATTTCATCATAGATAAGCACTGAGACAATTCGTTTTGTTCCAAAGACCCAAAATTTCACACAGACACACTAATTTTGATTGATCTTAATGTCTAAATCAAGAAAGGCCAGTACTTTAAGTGCATGCAAGTCACCAAATCCAATAAAAAGCAGACCTTTACTTAAAACCCACATACCTGAAGCAGAGGAATCATCGTTACTCTTCTTAGACGTAGCTCTAACAACATAAGAACGATACCCAGAAACAGAGACCTTTCGTTTCAGGAACCTAAACTCCAATTCACCGAGTTTCCCAGAAACAGATGATGATTTCTCAGGGATCGATGGTGATGATTTCACCGATGGTGAGAAGAGAGGGTTTCGGATCGCGACGTCAAGGGTCCATAGATCCATTGCTCGGGAGCTCTGATGAGATAGTGAAGTGCTAAAGTTTGAATCTTTCGTTAAAGAAGCGATGAGGAGAAGAAGAAGAATGTTGAGAAATCCAGAGAGAGAGAAGCTGAGGATATCTGTGATTGATGGGAACAGATTGCGAGAAGAACAAAAAAAAAGACAACGAAAGAGAAAAAAAAAAAAAAAAAGGAATATGCTTTTTTATATATAGCGAAATTCTTGGATTTTGATTGGTTACAAATATAATCCACCAAATTGAATTTTTTGTTTCTATTTTTTTTAATAATAAATATTCTGATGTTTGATTTTGATAATAAAATCCAATAACCAAATTTTTTAGTTGGTTTGCAATTTTGTGAAGGACAAAACTATGTTGTGTTTTTAGTTTTTGTTGTATTTGTTACACATTCTTTTGAGTGTTTTAGCTTAAATCATATGCATTATCTTGACATAAAGAATGAAAATATTACATTTTTTTTTTTTGGGATAAAACTAAAAGTTTTTAGAGAGTTTGAGTTTACGTTCTAATCTCTCAATTTTGGTACTAATGTAAGTTTATGAAAATGCAGTTACATCTTATCCCTAAACATTCTTGAATCTATGAGACATAACTAACCTCCTAAGATGTGTATGTTATACCAATCAGTTTATCCTCATGTAGATCTTATCATCAATAGAGATTTATTAATCTTATTAATTTAGCTTCACGAGCAAGTTTTTTATAATCATGATGAATTTTTTATTATTTAAATGATGAGATATGAAGTAAATTTTAGGATTTATAATCGGTATATCTTGAAAGAACATTTCTTCCGAATTATATAGTTTTCATCTAGAAAGAAAGATTTTGACAAGTTTCTTGTGTTTAGAATTATTTTTTTTTTCCTATCTTGTGTTGATTTTGATTGAATTCAACAAACAATAATGTGTAGATTTGATTAAATTTATTTTACAAAGAGTAAATTTTAAGAAAGGATTTTAATGAATCTTTCAACTGAATTGTTTTATTTGACTCGTACATACGAAAATAATAAATTGAATTTTTTAATAGATTAAAATTATTTTGATGGGTACTAAGAAAATTAGTTGGGCACTGAAAATAAAAATTATGCGGTAAATCTACAAGAAAGTTATACATGATTTCACAAGTTATTTATAATAATGTTTGAAATATATTTGATTGTTTTGTAAGTATAGAAGAAATATATTACAAACACGACAGTCCATGAATAGGTAAGGATGTGATTTAAAGGTATATCTTTTTGTCTGCCTCCTCAAACTTGGACTAACGACTAATAATGATGTATTGATGTGTGACTTTATTTGTCTTAATTTTTAAACTTGAACTGATGGGCTTTACTGGTTAATGAATTTGTGTACTATTTAATCACTGGATTTAAATTTTTTTAATTAAATGTATATTATTAGTTTTGTAATTTGTAAATATCAGTTAAAATCATATGTTATATTTTTGTAATTTATTGTTGGATTTTAAAATTTATATTATACTTTAAGCAGATTTGAGTGGGTTTGAAAATGACCAAGTGAGAAAAAAAAATCAAATTTATGAAATGTTATTTCAAAATTCATATAACTTAATTTCAAAATTAATAAAAATTAAAATTTTTATATGGATTTTACAATCAATAAAACGAACTATAAAAGATTTAAGTTTCTTAACCGAAACCGCCCATGCATGCATGCCATTTTCCTTTTGTTTACGATTTCACCCTCGAAACCGAAACCAAGTCCAGTTTTTAATTGATCGGTTTTCGGTTTGGTTTGGTTACATATCCTCTTGTTTGACTTCAAAATTTTAAATAACAGTTCAATTTTGGAATCAACTTCTTTGGTTTAGTTAAACCGAAACAAATATATATTTTTCAATATGCAGAACAAGACAAAATTAGTTTGACAAATATTAATGTTGAAGAAACAAAGAACCCAAAGTTGTTAAAACCCAACATGGGTGTGTTTATTTAAAAAACAAGGAATAAGAAAGTTGCAACCACCATGTTTGGTTCCTTTTTAACACTTGTCTCTTTTGGATCACTCCAATCTTTCCCATCAGATTCGTCTCTCTCAAGCATCAATTTTATAACCAAGAAAATGTCTCCATTACGTTTCACATCTCCTAGTTATCATCATTACTATATAATATGAAAAAAACAAATTAGTTAGTATATGTATTTCATCAACCACCAACTTCTGTTGTATTGGAAGAACAGCAACCTTAGTAGCTTTCATGTCCTCCTCAACTTCCTCAATCATTAACATTTCCCTCTCTATATATACATACATTTCTAACCATTATCAAAACATCTTCCTCATTCATCGATCCGAAAAACTCAAATCGAAAAATCGAAAATGAGGACCAAATCTCATTCTTCTGTTAATCTCAAAGTCATATTCATAGGCTGTTCAATCTTGATCTTTCTTATCATCTTCTTTGCAAGATCAAACATCTCTTCTTCCTCAAAGCCAATCTCCAAAACTAATCTCTCCCAAGAAGAAGAAGAACAAACTCATCACCATAAAGAAGCATGTCCAACAACAACACAACAATGCACGAAGATGCCACTTTCATTATCCGACGCATTGGTTCATTACGTGACCAGTAACGTAACCCCACAGCAAACATTTGATGAAGTCTCTGTCTCAAAAAGAGTCTTGGACAAGAAGTCTCCTTGTAACTTCCTTGTCTTTGGCTTAGGTCACGACAGCTTAATGTGGGCATCTCTTAACCATGGTGGTCGTACTTGTAAGTACTCTGTTTTTTGCTCTGTTTTTTTTCCTCTGTTTCAACAGATCTAACGAAATTTTCTGAGTCCTTACTAATAAAGTTTTGAACTTTCAGTGTTTATTGAAGAAGACAAAGCTTGGATTGCTATAGTAACCAAGAAATTCCCAAACTTGGAATCTTACCACGTAGTTTACGACACAAAAGTCAAAGATTCAGACAAACTCATGGAGCTAGGACGATCAGAGGAGTGTAGATCTGTGTCTGATCCTAGAAACTCGAAATGTGATCTTGCGTTGAAAGATTTCCCGGCGGATTTTTACGATACGAAGTGGGATCTGATCATGGTGGATGCTCCAACTGGTTACCATGAAGAAGCTCCGGGGAGGATGAGTGCTATTTACACGGCGGGGCTTTTGGCTCGTAACCGTGAAGATGGTGAAACTGATGTTTTTGTTCACGACGTTAACCGTCCGGTGGAAGATGAGTTCTCGGCTACTTTCTTGTGTAAAGGTTACATGAGTGAGCAAAATGGGAGGCTGAGGCATTTCACTATTCCTAGCCATCGGGCTCGAGCTGGACGACCTTTTTGTCCGGTGGACGTTGATCGCCGGCGTTAATTTTGCCGTCATGGGGTTCACCGTCGTTGGTCGGTCAACGGACTCAGGGAAGACTTGCTTAGCTGGCATTTTTTTGGGTTGTGTTTTTGCTTGATTTGATTATGTTTTACAAGATTTTAGTACATTTACTTAAATCGGTGTATTCAAATACTACAGTTCCCATCATTGCTTAGCTGGCATACACATGCTTGCAAAACGCAACACAACAAGCATATAAACTCTCCGCTCGTAGCGCGGATCAACAACTAATATATATATAATAAACATTTCGTTACGATTTAAAATTATAAATTCTCCTATCATATTTGATAAATAAAAATGTTTCCGCCATATATCATGGTTTAAATGTTTTTGTACTTGGCAATTTCTTTTATTGAATATAAATAATTAAAATAATGTTTATAAGTTGAAAATTGTCCAGCATTTTTGATTCATAGTCCATTTGAAAAAAAATTATATATATATATATATATATAGATATATTCAAATTGTGTGTACTAAATAATTTTTTTTATACATAAACTAAAAATTTAATTTATAAAATTGAAAAAATTAAACCCTAACGAGCAAGTCCATCTTTTCATCTCATCACTCCATAACCTTCTCAACCTCTAGCTACCATTTCCACCTTTTTCATCTCATTACTCCATAGTTTCTTTCTTCTTTCCTTCAACAGTTTCCCCTCTCTATCAAGTTCTAACTATCCATCTTTTGTTTGTGTTTTGCAGGGATGATGCGATTAATGGGTCTCCGAGTCAGCCATCGCTTGTTCCAGGTAAGGATTATTATTTTGTGTGTGTTGGCAAATTAGTACGTTTTTGAAACATAACTATAAAGGTAATACGTTTACTATTCATAATTAGCAAAATAGCCCACTTTTACTTTGAGAAATATCTGTACAGAAACATATTGTTATACATAAGATATTTGTACAGAGACAAACAACTACAAAAAAATATGTTTACACATTTCTAATTATATATATATATATAGACCATTAAAATATTCGTACACATACAATTATACATATATATAGACCGCTGTACAGAAGAAATACCGTACAGCGACACACAACTGTACATAAGAATAGCTGGACGTATCAAAATTTATTTAAATTTATTTTGAGATTATTAAAATAAAATGCATATCAAATTATAGAGAAAAAATTACAGATTTTTATATAACTAAATTTTTATTAAAGCCAAATGTATTTTGATGAATATTCTAGTTATTAGATTTAAGAGATTTATAAATAGTGTCCAAATAGTAAAAGTGTATTGTTTCGGTAATTATAAATAGTGAATGTACTACTTATATAATTATGTTTTGAAAATGTACTACTTTGCCTTTTAATCCTATTATTTTTTTCCATAATAATTTGGTGTTAATTACACGGTAATTTTTTGAATTAAAGAAAACAAAATAATTTTTTTTCTTTGTTTTTTTTAACGCTTTGCATTGCATGAGTGATAAACCACATAAATCCAGTACAAGGAAGAAAAGCAAAGAGACAGAAAAAAAGAAAAAACAGAAGTAAAGGGAAAAAAAGAACCACGAGAAGAACTCAATCACCTAATCTTTTATAAATTTTTTTCTTTGTTTTAGTTAAAAAACTGGGTCTTTTACTCATAAGTATCTATTGTTTAAAATATGGGCCTTATGAAATAATGAGTGTTATTGTGTTATGTAATAATGAGTTTTTAAAATTTTTTTAAAAAATACAAAATATATGAAAAATAGAATAACAAAAAATGAAAACAGTAAAAAACCAACAAAACAAACATTGGAACTCATTATCAATAAAAAATGAAATAAAAATTATAAACTTTCCGCGCGTAGCGCGAGTCAACAACTAGTATATATATATAAAGTACATTTCGTTACGATTTAAAATTATGAATTTTCCTATCATATTTGATAAATAAAAATGTTTCCGCCATATATCATGGTTTAAATGTTTTTGTACTTGGCAATTTCTTTTATTGAATATAAATAATCTAAATATTGTTTATAAGTTGATAATTGTCCAGCATGTTGATTCATAGTCCATTTGAAAAAAATATATATATAGATATATTCAAATTGTGTGTAATGAATAAAATTTATTTATACATAAATAAAAAAAATTAGAAAATTAAAAACCAATACGAATTTCAAAAGATAGTGTAATGTTTAATGGGGAAATTCATGGGGGAAAATTAATAATGGGGAAATTCATATCCCCTTTGGTAACACATCCTACTCTATAACCAAACAAGACATTCGGTAACTCATATCTTGTTTAGTAATAAGTTTATCTCTGCAACCAAACAACATGTCTAGGGCCTTATCCCACTCATAAACAGAACACACACACGAAAGAACCCTAAAGAATTGGCTTAAAGACAACAATGGCGAAGAAGAAGGAACTGTTATCAAAAGCGCCGTGGAGAGGCGAAGACGATGATGATTCTGATAAGTTTAGCGGCGGAAAGCTTAAGGTCACCAAGGATTCTGATGGTATGTCGAAGATGCACGTACCTAGCCGCGGTGCCAAAAAGGGTAATTTCGCTGATGATGATGATGATTCACTTGAGATTGATCCTCAGCTTCGTTACAGCTTCAATCGAAACTATCAGGTCTCATAAACCCTCTCTCTGGTTTTTGTAATTTCTGGTTTTGTATTGTGAATTTTGCTTCTCTCTGTATCTGAAATTGGGAAGTTAGTAGTGAATAGTGTGAAATTGCCTCTTTTACATGGGTATTGGAGAAATGTTAAAAAGATTCATCCTTTACTAATTTCATATAGTGAATTTGCTCATCTATGTATCTGTTGGAATTGGGAAATTAGTAGTGAATAGTGTGAACTTGCCTCTGATACATCTTTCAACATGTTTTGATAAATGGGTATTGGAGAATTGTGAAAAAGATTTATCCTTTACGTTTCTGTAATCCTCTGATTACCTTATGTGAAGTTTGAGAAGAAGTAAATTTAGCTAAAAAGAATGCTTTTTTTCTCACTCTCTCTGTTACATAAAGTTTCGAATTTATTGAAATTTGTCTACAAATGGTTCATATACAGGCTTGGTTAGAATCTTATATTACGGATTCATATTATTGTTGTATGCTTTGCATTATGTTAAGAGCGGGTGGTGTGCTTTAGTGGAACTAAACTGTGTAGTTTTGATGTAAACCTTCTTCTCCTTGGTGATATACTTAAATTTTTCACGGATACTATCTTTCGTAGTGCTGGAGAGTTAATGAATAGGTGCTTGGTCAGGTTTGTGAACTTCTCTATGTAATATTGGGTGTAGACTACTTATATCCTGGTTAGGGAGACACTTGAAAGCTACTTCTGTTCAGATGGGTTTTTTAGACCTTTCTGCTTATATATATGAATGGTTATTTTTGATTATCCGTGGGATTGAAGCAGTTTATTATAGAATCTGAATCATGACACACTACATGCCTCTCAAACCATCTTTATGCATTCACAGGGTGTTCATAGAGAAGCAATTGCTGGATAGCGTTGTTTTCCATTTTTTAGATTGTAACCTCAGACTATGAATCTTATATCTTGACGAATCTATTCCTAAGCTGTAAAGTCTGCCTTTCTATTACAGTTCCTTCAAAGAGTATTCACTATAGACACTTTGGTGAAGCCTCTTCCTCCTGACATGGCATACAACGTCTCTCGCAACTTGAGCTTCTTCACCCGCATTTTCACTCAGTTCTTTGGTGAGCATGATTTTCCAATACCATATGTTAATTAAACAGACGAAATAATCAAATGTTTTTTTTGTCCGTGTACTCGTGTGATAAAAGTCGTGATGAAAATCTCAGTATTTTTCTACCTTGACCCTGTCAATGACACTTGATTTATGTGCTGGTATGTGGTTTTAACGGTTGATGTTATTGATGTAGATCCTGAAGGCATTGCAAATGCACAAAAGTCTCTGGGGTTGGGGCAGGAAGATAAAGCTCGCCGTGTTCGTTGAGATCTGACCATCTTTTAAGTTTGTGAATGAACCCAACGCTGTTAGAATCATTGAAATATGTCTTCAAAGAGATGTTTTGTATGAGTTTTCCAAAGTACAATGAAATTTCCAAGTTCCATTTAAGCACTACCTATTCCCATCAATATAAGCTGCTTTGGTTCAAACCCAAGCTTGGGTTTCATATGCACTGCCCCAACAGTTTTGGAATAGTCTCCTGTTGAGAGTTCATGCTCTTAGGGACCATGGGGCAATTGATAGATAACTAAACGGCCTTAGCCTAAGCCCATCTGAATTGCTGAATCATGTAATCTTTAACAATTGCATATTTGTTTGGTCCTATTTAGTATTTTTCCAATGTTGGAAAGTTTTTGGAATTCTTAAAAATTTGAAACTTTTACAAGTAACAACAATTACATTTTATTTTTGCCTAAAATAGCTTTCTTGGTCTTTTGAGTACTATGCCAACTGTTACATGAATTGACTTGTGACACAAACAACTGGAAAGCAACATATTGACTCTGAGACCATCACGAGATTGCATGTACATGAGACGCCTGTGAATGTAGCCACAGTAGAAACCAACTGTCACAAAATTATCACAGCACATGAAACCAATTATACCATACCAAACCAACCAACCAATCACATTTCCTCAGTGTATATATATAACTGTGTAACTCCACTCAAACCCTATTCAAAACTCAGTCTTCTTGAGATCTATTAACATTTTGAACATAATGGGTACACTTCGCTTTATATTGTTTCTTACTTTTGGTTTTGTTCTGTTCGGTTCAAAATGGACAGTGTCACAGCCATACCAACAGGGACAAGTACCTTGTTTATTTATCTTCGGTGACTCCTTAGTTGATAATGGAAACAACAACAGGTTTGTTTCATTTTGCATTTTTCTCTCTATGTGTAGTATATGTTATAAATTTTGTTTTCCATCTATATGTTGTTACAAAAATTCATAGTAATTATGATTTGAATATATGTAAAGGTTGCTTTCGCTTGCGAGGGCTAATTACCGACCTTACGGCATTGACTTTCCCCAAGGTACTACCGGAAGGTTCACCAACGGTCGCACCTACGTTGATGCACTAGGTATACATTTCTCTTCACATTCTCTATGGACCGAACCTTTTGCACAACTCTTGTAGTGAGTGATTTATATAGACCAATCTGTTACGCATGGCCGGCTCAGTACGTAGTAGTAAAAATTACTTTAGACATGTCACACATTCAAATTTGAATATGTAAATATATATGTCAAATATTTTACGAATTTTATATTTTTTTTGGAACCTATATAACCATTTTAAAAATTCTTAGTTAGTGGCTTTAATTGATAACGATGCATAATCGCATAACGGCCTAAGCTGCATAATAAAAACTCGCATAATGAAAACTTGCAGAATAAAAATCGTAGAATAAAATTAGTTAAAAAATATGTTGATTGGATACATTTTGCAGAATGAACAAAAAATAATATTATATTACTATAATTATATTTAATACAAAATATAGATAAATTTGGATGTAGTTGTGACATTTTAAATATTATAATTTTAATCATAACAAGTATTTTCTATTTTTGCGTTTTCTAATGCGATTATGCAAATTTTCTTGATTTGTAATTTTTTTTACATAATCGCATTAGAAAACGCAATTATGCCATTATATGTGTTACCAATCAAAGCCAGTGTTGCGTACTAATAAAAGTTTAACACTTTCTTTTGTTTTTGTAGCGCAAATACTTGGATTCCGAGCTTACATTCCACCATATTCTAGGATTCGTGGGCAAGCTATTCTAAGAGGTGCAAATTTCGCATCTGGTGCAGCTGGTATAAGAGATGAGACCGGTGACAACTTGGTACACACATCTACCATCAAACTTTTAAAAAGCAACATCAGTTCTAATGTAAACACTAACATAATTATACTGCAAAATGTTTTTGTAGGGTGCACATACTTCAATGAACCAGCAGGTAGATCTGTACACAACCGCGGTTCAACAGATGCTTAGATACTTCAGAGGAGACACAAATGAGTTGCAACGATACTTAGGTCGTTGTATCTATTATTCGGGAATGGGAAGTAACGATTATCTCAATAATTACTTCATGCCTGACTTCTACTCAACCAGTAGCAATTTCAATGACAAAAGCTTTGCAGAATCTCTCATAAAGAACTACACTCAACAGCTCACCGTAAGGGTTTGATCAATGATACATAACTTAATTATCTCAATATATTTATCTTGATTCTGGTTTTTGGTTTTGTTTCTTAGAGGCTGTACCAATTTGGAGCTCGGAAAGTGGTTGTGACTGGAGTGGGACAGATCGGTTGCATACCTTACCAGCTCGCTCGGTACAATAACCGTAACAATAGTACCGGAAGATGCAATGGAAAGATCAACAACGCGATTGTGTTGTTCAACTCTCAAGTCAAGAAGCTAGTGGACCGTTTCAACAAAGGTCAGTTGAAAGGAGCCAAGTTCGTTTACCTTGATTCATACAAGAGTACCTATGATCTTGCTGCCAATGGAGCGGCTTACGGTGAGTTACACACATTTAAAGACATGGTAAAATATGTATATTAGTCTTATGAATTCATAAAATGTCTTACTATTTTTTACATTGATCGGACAGGATTTGAGGTTGTGGACAAAGGTTGTTGTGGAGTGGGGAGGAACAATGGTCAGATAACGTGTCTTCCACTGCAAACCCCGTGCCCTGACCGAACCAAGTATCTCTTTTGGGATGCGTTTCATCCGACAGAGACTGCTAACATATTGCTTGCAAAATCTAATTTCAACTCCCGAGCTTATTCTTACCCTATCAGCATTCAAGAACTAGCCAATCTTTGAAGATAAAGGAGATCTTGTTCTCCCTAATGAATGCATATGTGTCATGTAACATGGCTATTTTATAATGTGTTGCTTTTTCATTTATGTGAACTTATGTTTCTTTGAAATAATAATTTGTTTCTCTGTATTGTTTCTCTCTATGAAAGAGACGAAGTTGATTTGATAATTTCTGTATATTTCTCATTATATTACACACAAGGAAAAAGGTAAGAAAAAATGTATAATGAAATTAGATGATGAACTTATGAAGTTTTCGTTAAAAATAAAAATGTACAATGAAATAAGATGATGAACTTATGAAGTTTTCGTAAATAATTTCAAAACAAATTCCAACATATTCGAAAAATTGGTCCAATTATATATACCAATCAAGAAACTAAACTAACCAACATCTTTTTGTGTTTGAAACCTAAATTGATTTGTATGACTATAATATCATACATTGTAAAACCAATAGCTTTAGAAAGCATATGGGAGATTAAAACTCCCATGTATATATCCGAGTAGTCCATATATATATCCGAGTTTATACGTTTTCCACCAATGTTTTAAAACTCTTTTGTAGGTTTTTTTTTTTTTTTTTTTTAGTGCTATTCTGATGTTTTAATCGTATAGCAAAAAGATCGAAGAGCATGTGTGTAACGCCCGTGTTCTGAAAATTAATAGGAGACTTGAATGTGTATAAGAATTAGGGTGGAGTCGGTTTAATTCCGGTTGATTTCCTAAACTGGTCGATTTGTTTAATTGAATCAAAGGAGATTTAATTAAAGTCGGTTTAGGTAAATTCTGGTTTAATCAGAATTAAACCAAAAACCCTAGTTTTATAAAGAACGCTTCTTCTCTCTTTTGTTTTGTGGCTGTTGTTTCTGAGAGTTGAATTGAGAAAAGGAGAAGGAGAAGTTCACTTGTGAGAAGGAGAGTGTTAGCTTTGCTTTGGTGTTTAAAGCAAGAGAAGCAGTTTCGTCACGTCTTGGTAGAATAGAGTTCCGACGTATCAAATCTTATCGAAAGGTAATGAATTTTGGTAGGTTTGTTCTTAAGGCGTGTACGTTGATTCTCCTTTTTACAGAAGTGAATTCGGATTAATACTCAGTGAGTTATATGCAGTTTGGTGAGACGCGTTTTCTCTGTTGCGAACTGGGATCAGCGGAGTTTGTAAGTGCGATCGTGGTTTCATCGTTTCTCCGATCGGCACCAAATTTTGTGGGGAGCTTCGTGACGTCTAGATCTTGCTTTTCACCGTAGGGATTAAGAAGTTAACGGTTGGTTTATGTTTTAGGGCTTCGTTTCTGCGGCTGTAGTTTTTCTGGTGTTTCTGTCCTTTTGGTTCTTAGAGATTTTTGTTTGTGTGGTTTGTTGTAGGGCGTTGTTTGGCTATTGCAGTCGCGAGGAGAGTTTTTCCTGGTTGTTTTGTAGTTCAAATCACCTTGTTAAGGTGAGTGCGTGACCATGAGCTTATCTAAACGATTGGGATTGAGTGACTTGTTGTGTGATGATTTGTAGGTGAACTGGATGTGTTATTGGATGTTTAGCTTGCTGGATGGTTTGTTTTTGTTATATATGTGGGTGTTATCTCATTGCTTGTGTGTATAGCTCGTAGATGGGAGGATCGCCCTCACTAAGTATTTATGAAATACTTATGCATCTCTTTATTTGATGCAGGTAAAAGCAAAGTGTGATCCGTGGAATCATGGCGAGGAGAGGAGGATGATCTAGGCACTCATTGGTGTTTTAGATTATTTTTGGATTTGTTAGGGTGTTAGAATGGAATTTAGAAACATGTTAGGATGATCATGTTTTGGAATAATGTTTGGTTGAACTTGTTGGTTTAATGGAATTGTTTTATTGGATTTTTGGTTAAGTCTTCCGCTGGTTAATATGGTTGGTTACTTTAATGAGATTGCTTGGTTTAATTGATTTAAATTATTATGGCCGGTTTAGTTGGTTCGAGTTAATTGGGTTAATCCGGTTTACATGTTTAAAAGAAAAAAAAATGGGATGGGTTCTTTCAATGTGCCTAACATTTCAACCAAACAAAAGGCTAATTTAAAATTTAATCTCGGTCATTAATCAAAAATCAGTATCTACATATATGGAAGTCGGTAACCCCAAACCCCCAATGTTCATTAAGAAATGAACTGTTTCTCGACTCTGTTATATTATATCAAAAATAAAAAACTACATGTCGCTAAGAACATACACACATATGTTTTAACGTGAAACAAAGAAACAAATCAAACAAAAACATTAGGCTACAAATAAACGGCTTAATCTTGAAATTTTTAAGACGGTCTTTGTTTTATAAGTGATTGGGGCTCGTTGTACAATGTTTGGGGAGGGTGAAATCTTAACGACAAAAGACTGAATCTCAATGGATCGTGGCAGCAAGATAAAGAAATATATATGATATATATATATGACATAATTAAAAAATGAAACATAAGCAAAAGCAGACAAGATCAGTTCACACCAAAAGTCCAAGACCGTGCTCAAACGGAAACAAAGTCTTGGCAATGGTTCTTTATATATATATTAAAACACATAGTGGGGAGAGGCAGTGCCAGTGATTGATCAGAGAATGTTGCAAAACCCTTCGTCGTGGTGTTGGCCGTGTTCCATTTCTTCAACATCGACTTCGAGCTGGCTTAGTTTCTCCTCATGAGCTATCGTAACCATTTTAATATTTTTCTCCATCTGTGGTAAAAGAATCACATCAATACCATATATGCATGCATGCATGTGTGTGTACGTATATCACCAAAAGTGGAATTTATTTATATACCATCTCTGCCATTGCTTTAAGGTTTTGTTCATTCCTTAGTTGTAACTCCTTCCTCAATTCTTCGAATTCTTCATCTGAATGCATATGCACTTTTTTTTCAAACTCCTCTTGTTCCTTCTTATGTTTATCAGTCTCTTCCTGATGAGCAGCAATACTAATTTAATTTAGCAATTTAAAAAAAAAAATACTAGAGACGGTGGAATTAAAACGTTAAATTTTAAGAAATATCAATTTTCCAATACCATTTTTCATGATGTATTTTTTTCCTTAGAATCTTATCAAAAATGTCCATAGAAAATATTTGAGATCTACAAAACCTTATCAATATCTTACAAATACATTATGAATACTTTGCAAAGCCTTACAAATATCTTGTAAAAACTTTCTAAATATTTGGACCGAATATTCAAATAGTAGTTACCATCAATAAATACATGTACTTTATATATAAGCATTATATATAATACCTTATACTTTTCAGTTCAATGAATATTATTCTTGAAATTAGAATACGGAGTTGGGCATTTTTTTTAAAAGGACACACTGATTTTTTAAATTACATATATCCTATAAAAAAAAATGGAAAATTATGTATACCTTTATCTTGTGGTACATGTCCTCGGTATACGGTGTATAATCCGTATGTTTTCTGACCAGGTCGATAGTGTTGAGAAGCTCTTGGACTTGTTTTGCTTTTTTCCCCTCATCCATGGTTATGTTATCGAACAAGACATATCGTTGCTCACACGATTTCAAAAGTCTCTGAAATACCATAGAAATGTATGCAACAATCATAAGTTACAATGTGATGAAACCTATAATTCCTAATTCCACATATTGTGATCGAAGTACCAACCTTTATGGAGACGGGACAACCATCCAAATAAGACTCAATTGTTTCACCATCATCCAATTGTTATTAAATGCATATCTTTTTTGTTAAAATCAAGTTTATATAGACCATTGAAAGTATTCTTTACACCAAAATAAAAATAATATGACTGGTCTTTTTTCCACATTACAAAAAAAATAAAAAAATGACTGGTCTATCTTTAACTTATTATACAAGCGTTTCATATTTTTATTATATCATTGTAAATATTTCAAACAAGTGTTTCATATTTTTATTATATCATTGTAAATATTTCAAACAAGTGTTTCATTTTATTTTTTATCATTGTAAATATTTCAAACAAGTGTTTCATTTTTTATTTTTTTATTATACAATTACAAGTGTTCGTTGGTTTCTGACTTTTGAGTTGTAAACCTATTAAGACCATCCTCATTAGTAATTAAACGACCTTATCAAGGGTGTTTTTTAATTAATTTTATCTATTAAATACTATATATAAACAAACAATAAAATTAAAACCAATCATATATAGTTTAAAACTTAAAGATATATTCAATAGGGATTTCAGGTGTCTTTAGCAAAACACTTGTTTCTACTTTTTGATAATATCAAAAATTTGCCTCTATCTTGATTGGTGCGACGAATGCGATGACTCTTGGTTAATGTATTGCCTTGCCTCACCGATCAAAGACACTCCATTTATCATCGATAGAGGTGGTTTATCCCAAAATATGATATGGATTGAATTTTTAACTTAACTTTTTTATTTTTTTTCAACATTAGACCACAGCTGGCCGGTCTATTAGTCTAATCCCTATAAATATGTAGAGAGCAAGACTCGATCCCTGATGTAATAATGTATGTTTATCAGTGGACTTATCATTTGCCACTAGACTAAGTTAATAAATGATAATATTATGTTTGAATTATATAATAGTTGGTAATAAAATGTGTATATCTATATTTTCTCAAAAATACACTAAAATGAAAATTTAATTAAAGATTTTGGTTGGTTAATTTGATATATGACAGTTAAAATATTTTTGTGGTCTAATTTTGAGTTAGTCGATAATTTTTAGTTTTTAAATGTTTTGATATTATTTTATATTTTAACTGAAATCATCGTGGATGTGAAAAACGTATATAGAAGTATAGAACCTATTATAGAAGAAACTTCTATAATAATTTTATTTTATTTTTAAACAATCACACTTGTGTGTAAAAATCTCATAAAATATTGTAAAAGAAATAATTATGAATTTTAAAATATATAATATATGCGAATGTGATTTATGGGGTTCATATATAAGTTTATATTGTGAAAGAAGCTGCACGAGAGAAGAGAGGAGAGAGACTTGAGTAGTTTTTCTCCACATTTGACCTTCATCATTTAAACATAAAAATGAATATATGAAAAAGAATAGGAGATATACTTTCTTTAATCTTCATTATTCACACATTAAAGGGTTTAAAAAAATTATATTTTTATGTTTAAAGACATCCTCATTTTTGTGAGCAATGAGGAGGATCTTAAAAATGTATAGTGGTGTAGACCAAAAATAAAATGTATAGTGGTGTAGAAATATTACAAAAAAAAAAAAAAAAGAATAAGTAAAATAGGGCAGTAGGTTAGTTTTTAAATTAAAAAAACAAAATTAGTTGGTGTGGTTATGAATAAAATGAAATGAAAAAAAGAAGAAACTACTAAGTATTAACCACCTCCTCTTCTTGTCCATGAAAATATTTTTAAAATTATGAATCAGTTAAATTTGATTTTTCATATTTTGTAAGGTTGCAACACTCCAAAACTAATTAATATAAATTATATCGAATGCACAGTCTCATACATATATCTTCAAATAAATTACAATCCATCATCTTCCAAATAAAGAAATAACCAGAGTTGTAAACAACTATTAATTCTAAAACACAACTTTTCTAAAAAATTACGAATCTATATGTTTTAAAGAAAAAAGACATAATACATTTTAAAAGGTTTTCTAATTATACTATCACATTTACTAAACACATATTCTCATGCTCGTCCTCGTTATTCCATTAACCAAAGATAATTCATTTATTACAATATCTAGAAAATTTCAAATTTAGATGTCTAATATTTCTCTAAATTTCAAATTTAGATGTTTAATATTTCTCTGCTATATAATTTCTTGAAATTCTTATTAACTAAATTGCTTTGATTTTTTTTTAATGCACTTCCAATTTGGATATCAAGTATTGTCTATATATTATAATTTGTGTTAATTGGAAATATTATAAATAAATTACTTATTATAATTAGATATCATAAATTTATAAATATTAAATATCATAAATATAATTATTTAAATCAAATATTATAAAATTTACCCGTGCCTAGTCTAGTGTACCTTAAAACAATGTCGTTTGTTAACTTCTAAAGGCATCTCCAACCCCACTATATTTTAGAGTCAAAACTCTATTTTAGAATAACATTTGCTTCAATCCTACTCTATATCTTGCTCTAAAATAGAGTAAACTATATATTTACTCTATATGTAGAGTAACTCTATTCTCTACTTTATTTTTTACACTACCTCTATTTTAGTGTAATACATTGGAGCAATACAATGCTCTATTTTAGAGTTATTTTTTTTCGAGTAAAAAATATAGCTAGCTACTAGAGATGGTCTAACAAACAATTTTTTTCCTTCTCAACTTACATTATATCTCTTATAATACAATTTTAAAAAGGACTACAAAAAAAAAATTTAACTTAAATTAAACAAAGACTTTGTTTAACTTCTAAGTTTCTAACTATATTATAATAAATTTCATCCATGTTGCAAGATAAATTAGATAATACTAGATATATTTTATTTCAAAAGACGTTAAGCAGTATAACTTGTAACAATGAATTGTATTATTTCTAACAAACAAATAGTTTTACCTCTAACAATACGATTTGATTGAAGATTTCATACAATGCAAAGACAAATATTTTCGTAGGCAAACAGAAGTTATATTTAGAATAGGACAAACAAATAATTTCTCTAATTAGAAGATTTTTGTTTTATAACATCTCTTTTTTTTTGTCAACTATTTTATAACATCTCTAATTAGTAGATTTATGTCCAGAGGAAGGAGTTGACTATAGACTTTGTCTTTTAGGGTGTCACGATGAATATGTTAAAAATATGCTACTCGTGAATAATATGATATACTATTTCGGTACTTATGGAGTCCAATTAATTATACCAATCTAGAAATTAAACTAGCTAGCCAATATCTTTGAGTGTATGTCCCAAAAGATTAAGAAAGCATTCCATAAATTTAAGTAAATAAAGACTTGGGAAAACGACCTATTTGGTACCAAGTACCAACCAAGCTCAATGTAATTGTTTATACTTGAAATTTCAAAACGATAGACAAAAATTTATTATTTTTGAGAAGGCAATTGAATGAATATCTTGGGTTTCGTAGAAAAGAAGAGAAGTATGTGTTAGATTCATTCAGCCATGGTAAATGATGATTAGGTCGTTATTTTCTATAAAATAATTTTTCTTTTAATAATCCCAATGAATACTTTCTCACTTATAAATTTTTTTCTACCTTATATAGGATTCCTTTTCATCTAAAAGAGGCAATATTAATGTTAAGAAAAACTTTTGGTGGCAAGTAGCTGGTGATCCAACACCTAATGACGATTTTAGGCAATTTACAACATTAAATAATATATATATATATATATATATATATATAAATATCATACTACATATTACATATAAAAATTATATTAGAAAATTAAAAATATGAAACTGTAAAAAAGTTACATAATTTTGTTAACTGAGATTCTTAAAAGTTTAAAACCACTTAGCTAGTATTGGTATTGGTCTTAAGAGAAACAAGAACGAACATATAAACTTTAAGTCAAGTTAGAAAATAATATACCTTGAAAAAGCTTTCAAGTAATTATTTAGTAATAACCACCAAAAATTGTGTTAGATAGTACATAATTTCTTCTATAATCAATCCTTACAGAAATATTTGCTTTTCTTTGTTATATGCTCGCATGCACCACTTTGGCTGTATTATAATGCTTATCGCATTTGTAAAGTACGTAATATATTCTACTATCAAACCTTTGGAAAACAAAATGTTATAAATGTTATCTTATCTTATTATGCAAAAGTTTGATTTTAACATTATCTCGACAAGTGTAAAAGTTATTAATGAAGTTTCATTTACTTGTCAAGATATTTGTATGCTATTTATAATTACTTGTTTTGAATTTTACAAATTATAACATAAGCAAAACATAAGTAAAATTTAAGTAAAACATAAGTAAAACTTAAGCATGATCGAACATTATAAGATCAATCTTAAAACTTTTTTAAAAAAATCATTCTAATTAAAGGAATAAAATAAACATATGAGTTAATAATATTACAAAAAAAGACAACTGAGTTAATCATAAACCTGAATGATATGGACCATATCATATGGTTCTTCAGGAGTGGGTGATCCGCCTGGTTGATGCAATCTATGACATCTCCGTCCGGACTCTTTTTCAAACAAAAACAAAAAATCTATACAATAATAGCAAACTCAAAAAATGCCACCAAAACTTGTGTCCTTTTATTGAAAGACGTTCGTCCCTTTTCGTCGTAACTTTTCATTCGTGTCTTTTCGTTGCAATTTTTCATTCGTGTCTTTTCGTCGTAACTTTTCATTCGTGTCTTTTCGTCGTAACTTTTCATTCATGTCTTTTCGTCGCAAGTTTTCATTTGTGTCTTTTCGTGGTAACTTTTAAATTCGTGTCTTTTCGTCCTAATTTTCATTCGTATCTTTTAATTATAACCTTTTCGTTTGTGTATTTTTTTGGTAACTTTTGGTAAAATAGTTTCTTATGAACAATGAATAAATGTCATCTACAATCAGAGAGTATTTTCGTAACTTTTTATAAAATGATTTTTAATTTTTGTTATAACAAATATAAGATATCATTTATAGCGCGTCTTTTCTTTTAACATATCATAAATATATGTACATTATCGATTACATCTATAAAGTAACATCTGTTCATTTTAAGTTGTTTTTTCTGAAATTTTTTTTGTTTATCCATATATTCATATATTTTAAACACTATTTTCTGTTTTTCTTGGTACAGAACTACCAAATATTTTGTTTTTTACACAGATTTTTCCATTTTTTGATGAATCAAAATCGCTTAAAATTCAACATTCACTATTATGCTATACTATCTAATCATTAACATAATTTGTTTTAAGTTTGAATAAATATCTCTAATTTGTAATTTTAAACTAAATAGTTTTCAAGTGATTATATTAATATAAATTTTTAAGTCATATCTCAATATAAAATCTTAATGAATATCCAACAATTTACTTCTATACATAAACGGAGAATATTCTGAGTTTTTAGATTTAAAAAAATTATATGGTAATAGTTATGATTTTTACGTAAAAGTAGTATTATACTGCGAGTATATAGATTGCGTACAATGTAATTTGGATGTTACAATTTTTGAAAGTGATTTTTGTTGATTTTTGAAAATATGTATTTTTAACATGTTCCCTAAATAAATATGGTTTTTATTCTGAAAAATATATTTTATGGTTGCATCTCTTTGTTATACTTCTTCATAATTTGTTTTAGCTTACAAATTTCATCACTACTATTTGACTCGTTACAACATTTTAGATATTCGACTAACCATTTTAATATGGGTTAGGTGGAGTAAATGGAATACGCTGGAAAAGGTGAAGAGGATAGACTGGGACTCTGATCTAACGAAAAATAAGTAGATATCAGTAGGATGGTCTGGTGGTTATAATTGAGTTGGCAAAGACAGAGGCTCCAGTAGCGCTCTGATGGCATAGGATAATGATACCACATAACGAGGGAAGTAACTGAATACATCGAAAAAGGAAGAAAAGAGCTTGAAATCAGCAGAGGAGAAAAACTCATCTCAAAGGGACAAAAACCTCATATGTGAAAGGAGGCCACTCATCAGGATCATGACTCCAGAGGAGCAATGATGGAGGTAGAATAAACTCATTTCATCAGTGGATTGCGGCTCTTTGGGTTATGTGCTAAGAGAGTTTTTAGGGCGAACTAACGGGTGAAAAAGTGTAAAATATGAAAATTCTGTAAAACTTTTTAGATTATCGCATATTTTATGATAATATTATGTTCTGTTTAGTATCATTTGCAAATATTTTTACCATCATTAAAACTTAAGAACATCTTAACTCTGTTCATAATTTTTTTTTCGATATGAAATATAGCGCGAAAAGCCTTTGACATGTGATGGATGTTGGTAAACTTAGTTACCGACAACTCCTCAAGGGTAGGTTTTGATTCGAGATCAGCAGATTTGCTTTCATGACCGAAAAAACTGAGCAGAGGATATGGACTTTGCGTTTGAGAACCTCTTCCTCACTTCATCTGATTCTTCAACCTAGCTTATAAAATATTAGTTAGAATTAAAATCATTTGCACAACCGGATGCAATAAATAGAAAAGACACAGGCTTACTCGAATTTTCGAAGAGCTGGAGCTTAGTGAACCAGCTAGTGTCTGCTCATAGATATTTTTATCTGGCTGCATCATACTAAAAACAAAAAAAAAGGACTTGAAAAGTCTGATAGTTCTAAGAAAACTACACGAGACTTACTTTAGTAGTCAGCTTATGTGTAGTTTTCTTCTTTAACCATAGATTCCCTTTTATATTGAAACTCTAGCGCTTATGTCGATTAACTCTTGCTGCATATACAACTTGGATTCTGTATGGGCTGGTGTGTAGCTGGATAAAATTGGAATTGTTCAGGTGCAATTAAAATCACCTTAGGTGATGCTGTGTAACAATGATCGAACAGTATGTAGGAGATTAGATTAGAATTTCACTACAAACTTATAAATAATTAAATCTTGGTGTATAATCAATTGGCTATAAATCTTCAATAAATGTTTTATTCATAAATTTTCAATGACCTTACTGACATTTTCATTTACACACCCTTTTGAAACCTTCCATCAGCTGTTTCAAGCTGACCAAGTTTATATGGTCCACTACTTATATTTATACTTACGTCATATATTTTTCTCATTTTGTTCGTTCAAAGTCTTCTGACTCTTCTCACATTTCTCGTAACATCGTTGTATACATGTTTTATTGTTGAGGCTGGAATTTCTACTCTAGACTACGTTATAACTTGTGTAGCCGATGATGCTTTAATATTCTTTTTTCATAAAATCATTTTGGGATACAATTTTGAAGAGCATAGAGGAAGAGAAAGAGTTCTTTGTCGGTCTAACGATGAATTTTTCAAGAATTGGAGACTTTATACTGATCTTGCTATGCTTCCAAATTTGCTGTGTTTCTGCACTCATAAATGGGTTAGACGGTTAGTACCTAGCTCTTATATAATTATATCTCTTACAAGTTTAGACAGTGTAGTTATTCAGAGAAACTAGATAATTTTGTTTCTAATTTGTTTTGTGTATTTGACCACATAAGGTTTTAAAATCGACTTAGTAAGTTATTTTAAATACAGAAAGAACATCATTATATATAAATTTTGTTGTTGGTGAAATGTTTGCAAACATGTATAATCTTGTAAGAATGTAAATGTCGGTTTAAGACCAACATTACTGGGAGTATTTTAGGTGAATAAACTACAAAAGCTAAGAAATTTTCTTAGAGTATTCTTACAAAGTTAATATTAAATTAATGCTAATAACCAATATTAACATATTCCTAGTAATGTTGCTCTAACTGTAAAAGTGTATGACCAAGTGGTATTGGTCTAGTAATTTTCACTCGGAGAGAAAGAGTTGTCATATATGTTAATCCAAGTCAGGAATCAATTTCACTCAAAAATGAAAACGGTAGTCATTAGACTCTAAAAATATATCACCTTTGTATCTTTAATCCAATAGATTTTAAACTCAACCGGACTGGCCAGTTGAAATCGATAATCCTTATATTGTGTAAGCCAATCCTTACGGTCACTTCTGTGGTATGATGAAACCTGTCACACACAATTTAATCTGAATCTTTATTTGTTGGTTTAACTAACTCATTTGCTTTTCCCTCTTCTTTTTTTTTTTTTTCCAGTCGGTACCAAGTCATTAAGTACTGGAATGATTATCATCGCAATATTAGCTGGTTGTGTTGTGTTGTTGTTGTTAGGGATATGCATTTACATTTGTTGTAAAAAGAGAGGAGGAGATAACAGAGCAGAGAAAACATCGGGATCAACTAACGAAATAGCTCCAGGGGAGTTTCGTGTTATCGAAAGAACATATTCGTTCAGAGGGAAGATACAGGACTCAACTGGCGAAACTGTTCCTGAGGAAATTTGTGTTATAGAGAGAACTGTTTCGTTCCGCGGCATTGTTCCTTAATTAGCTTTGAGTTTTTACAATGTGTGTGTTTGAGTTTTTTTTTTCACTCCTTGATTTCCTGAAATAAATGGTTTTATATAAAACTATTTTTCAATCAGCTATACATGTTTTTTTCTTTTTTTTTGGTAGAGTGAGTGGGAGATAATTGCCTCCCACGATTTATTCAAAAGAAACTTGGAAAAATTATAAATGAACATTTTGAGGGAAATTACATCCATTAGCATCTTCTAACCAAATTGAATTAACATTATTTCCGGAATGAAACAGAACGAATGAAAACCTAAACGGTAAATAAAAAGCATAGTTTACTAACTCATCCGCAAGATGCTAATGTTTTTTTTACATACTGTATAATGTTTTTTTTTTTACTTCTTTTACATACTGTATCTCACTTTCTACAAAAAAAAATGTTTTGTTTTTACTTTTTACCTTTTACTTAAAAATTAACATGCGACATAAGTGTTAAGAAATATCCAACATTCATGAATATGTCATTTTGGTCACCTCGTTTAGTGGTGAAACGGACGAACACTTAAAATTCTCAATCCTTAATCCTACAAATCGAAATAAAATTTTATTTGCTTGGGATTTCTCCTTGTGATGATCTCGATTTGTTCATACTATAATGAAGTTCTGTGACATCAGATGTTTTCGGGAGTTAGTGTTGTGCCGTCGAAGTTATTTTTGTGGATTAGGTGTTACAATTTTTACATCCAAGAATATCCAGCATGATCATTACGCCGAGGATAAGCAAAGAGATATGTGAGTTCGCTGACAAGCAAAATAAATGTCAATATAACATGTGTAGCTTATATTACATGTTATATTCCAAAATCTCATGAAAATTATATTCCTTTTTTTCGTCTTTCCCCTCAGATGTTTGCTTTTATGTCCAACTCCAAACCAAAAAAAAAAAGAAAAAGTAATTTTGTCGGTTCACTCTTCTGAAATCTAAGCTATTATCATCTATATTAACATTTTTGCAATATTTTTAAAAATAATTCATAGACTTTGACACTATTCACAAAAAATGCCATTATAATTTATTATTTAGTTAATATTTTGAAAACTAATAATACACACTTTTTAACAAAATTCTTAAAATATCTCCCAAATAAATATAATACAATTTCTTATTTTCCATATATTCTTATATTTCTCCAAAATATTTATATGATGCTATTTGTTATTTGTTATTTTTTAATTTATTTTACTACTAAGACGAAACGACTTAAGAGTTGATATTACTAAAAAATTATAGTATTATTAATCTTATAGTTCAATACGGGTCATTTTTTGTTTTTAACAATACTGATATAAAACATGTATAATTAAAACCGATTTATTATAGATTGATATTATGCAATCTTAATAATTATTAAATAAACTCCAATAAAATTCATAAATTTTTGAAAGAATGAATTAAAAAGTTTAAAATCTAGTTATTATTGTTTTCTCTCAAAATTTTGTTTACTTTTCTAATATCAACCTTCAAATTATTACTAGACATTGCGTGTTCTTCTTCTATATATATATATATATATATATATAATTTTCAATGCAACTGACATTTGAATGGTATTCTTGCGTTTGCTGTACTTAGTATCGGTTTACAAATGTTTATGTAACTAGTAGTACCACAACCATCTTAAGAAAATATATATATTTTTTCTATTCTTTGACAAGAAAGAATCCTGAAAATAAAAAAATAAAAACAGTTGTTCGGACTAATTAGACAACAGGTCCAAAAAAAAATCCATTATGGTACGCCAATCTAGGCTTTCACGCTAGCCTTGTTAACGGAGCGGATATCCGCTTTTTTGAAAATCCGCATCCGCATCTACATCCGTATTATCAGTGGTTTTTGAATTCGTATCCACATCCAAAACTTCGGATATTTGTTATCCGGGTATCCAAAAATTTTTTTTAAAAAAAAAACCAAAATACCGGATATCCGTATATACATACCGGATATCCGTATATAAATACCGGATATACGTATCCAAATACCGGATATCCTGGTTTTTCAAAAAAAAAAGCGGATATCCATTATCCGTTTTTAAAATCCGCATTATCCGTATCCGTATCCGAATTTATCCATAATTTACTATCTGTATCCGTATGCGTTTTTTCGGATATCTGTTTTTTCGGATAAAAAACCGGATACAGATATTCGCGGATGCGGTTTTTCTTCTAGGGGTAGTTCACGCATTCTGATTTTACCAAATCAGTTAACTATTTTAGACGTTCCAAATCGGTATTAATCGGTCAAATCCGCCGAATTGGTCGGTGTGCTAAAAAATGCCAAATCGGTTCCGTTGGGATTTTCGGATTTGGATAGTCCCAGCCCCTCCGGCTATAGATGAACCAATTTTTGTGGTCACCTATTTGCATAAGTCTTGTGATCGTTTTCAGCTTCTCAGTACAAAACATCCTTAAACTTGTAAGGCTTTGTTTTGTACCTATAATAAGTCTTGAGTTTGGTTCCAAAAATTTAACTAATGTGGTCGTATAACGTCTTTTAATTTGACCCTAGAATGAAGGCTTTCTCATCTCAAAGGTGAATCCTACACGGATGATGTTCCAGACCGAGCTCTAACGGAGTCAACCTCCAAAAGTCTTCTTGCCCATTCTAGTTTACTTTACCGTTTCCAATTTCATATACTATAATTATATCTCAATAAGCAATTAACAAAATTACATTGATAACATTATTTATACCCCAACTAGTGCAAACAAAAGAAGTTTCCTTGGTAAACATCCCAAAATGCGTGGTGGCCACATAATAACAACATACAAAACAATCTTCTATTTAAACTTTAAGTACCTATAAAACCTTAGTCTCAACTTGATCATCTAAATTTTGTGTTTTAGCTGAACAGCTGGTGAGAGAACTGAGACGTACGTATTGTGCTAAGTTTTTATCAGTATCTTACCTTTCGCTCGTCATTGTAGATATTGATATGTTAAACTGAAAGCACTTCTCTTATTATTTTGTAGAACATGAGTGACGGGTCCATGGCTTCTGCAGGGTCAGTGCCGATAAAAAACATAGTTCTAGTTGGGCGTGCAGGCAACGGAAAAAGCGCCACGGGGAACTCACTCATTAGACAACAAATGTTCACATCAGGAGCCCAAGCAACAGGTGTTACTATGACATGTCAGACATTTAGAGCTGTGACAGAAGATCTCCATCGCCATCGCCAGATTATCAATGTTATTGACACTCCCGGTTTGTGTCTTGTTCCCTTGAAACGTTAGATGATATACACCCCATGGCCATGATGATAGATGATTAGTCTTACTTTTAACATATCATAATAGTTTTGAGATTTTTTTATTTTTTTTATTTTTTTAGTGTTGCGCAAGATTTAAGTTTTAGATTGCTAATTGTTTCATGTTTCATATCATATCTAAAAGCCTTTTACAGATATTGTTATCTCAGAAGTAAAAATATTTACTTCATATCAAACTAAATGCGTTAAAAAATATTATAAAATAAAACATTGTAAAAAATATATTAACATACTCATCAACTAATCGAAAATTGAATTCAATCAATTCATTATAGGGGGCATTTTAAAAATGCCTTTTTCCCCAATATCATTTTTAAAAAAAATGTTTCCTCCTTAAGACTTTATAAAAAAATGCCATAATTTTATTTTTGAGATTTACCCGAATGAATATTATCTTTACATGTATGTAAAATCATATAAATACCAACATTATTGGTAGTATCTTAAGTAGATCTTAGGCTAGGATATGTGAAGGAAAAAATCTTGTGCAAAATCTAATACATTGTTAATATAATAATAATAGCTGAAACTCCTCGCGTAATCTGCATCGCCTATAGTCCGAAGACTCTAAACTCTGAATACATGAAATAACACTCAAATGTTTCCTCTTTGGCATGTGGTACAGGTCTGTTTGATTTGTCTAAACCAGTTGAATACATCAGCAAGGAAATCGTTAGATGCCTTGCTCTGGTGGATGAAGGATTACATGCTGTGGTGTTAGTTCTATCAGTGAGAACTCGGATGACCCAAGAGGAAGAGTCCGTAGTGACTACATTGCAGAGCCTCTTTGGGGCTAAAATCCTTGACTACTTGATCATAGTATTCACTGGCGGTGATGAGTTAGAAGCGAACAACCAGACTTTAGAGGCGTATTTGTCCACTTGCCCTGAGTTTCTGACGGTTGGTGATTCCATCGTTTAATGTATATATAATCTCAAACATATGTTTCTGATTATTAATCTATCTACTGGATTGTGTACTTTCAGAGAATTTTCACTCTGTGTGGCAACAGAAAGGTTTTGTTTAATAACAGGACAGTTGATGCAGACAAGAAGGATAGACAAATCCAGCAGCTTCTCGCCCATGTTGCAGCAATTGGAAACAACAATGCAGGGAGACCCTTTACGGAAGAGATGCATCGTCAGATTAAGGTGATTCTCTGACCTTTTGTACAACAATGCAGATTTTTGTTTTTTCGTTTTATAATCTGAAAGTTTGTATAATTGTATTATACTATGGGCTTCCAATTTAAAATCAATTGACAATGAATGCGTGAGCTCATATATCTTATATACTAGTCAAGATCTTTAGCCAACTTCAAATGTGAAATATTGCTATCCTAATTGTTCAGGGCATAGGACCATATATCCGCGGTCTCTCGTTAATTTTTATGATCTCCGATATCTCAGGAAGAGACAAAGAAGCTAAGGGAAGCCGAAGCAAGGTATTCAGAAAAAGCAGAGAAGAGATTGGTAAAGCAGTCGTATGATCGTAAAATGGAGGAAATGGCAATTATGGTAACTAAATTCTTTTTAGCCAAACTTTTTTTAGGTGATAACTCTTAATTAGGTCCCCTCCATTAAAACAAAGCTAGCAATGTCACTGATATCGTGGGATCATCTAACAAATCCATTAACTTGTCCAAAAATACTAACATGATGAACTAATTAGAGTGCCATTTGAAAATACTCTAGACGCTTGAGATTCTCCTGCCACATTGATCCGTTTCCAAGTCAGTGAGATTTTACCTCATGATATTTGGTCCTTAACAATATGTGTGATCATGATCTTGTAATCTCTCAGGTGGAGGAAACAATTAAAGATGCTTGGAAGGCACACCAGAGAATGATGCGGGTGATGGAAAACATGGTGCCAAGGAGAGAACAAGATCCTAAGATGTCATGCAACATCATGTAATGGTCTTCGGTGGGTTTTGCCCAATAAAGATCGCTGATGACACAGTTAAAGTCTGGTCGTGAACTTTGCATGTTTTCTTTATTTCATGTAATGTGTCCCTTGTGGTTTCTATTTTCGTTTGTATTTTCACCTTTCCATGCAACCAATACAAATAAATACTTATTTCCTAACAACCCTTGTAAGTATTGTTGTTAATAACTGTCTTGTAAACTCACCTTTGAGACATCATATGTATATATCTTTGTTGAATCATTTTTAGAATATTAGAAGAGAAGCATCTTTTTTTTATTACTTAAATCAAATTACCATTCAATTTTTTTTTTTAAAGATAATTTTGAAGTTAATAAGGGTATGGTATTAATGAAAAACCTACCAAATTATCAAGTTAGGATCAAGATTGTATGTCTTAATTTGTAAGGCTAAGAATGAGAGTAATTCTTGTGATTTTGTTTTTTACTATTAATCAGTGTCTTTTATTTTATTTTTCTGTTTAACGAACAACACAATTTAGTGAGATCATTCATCCATTTGACATTATAACATTTTTTCTAACTAACACATCATTTTAGAGTAAATTTTTATTTTTAATCTTCTATATAGTAAAAGAGAAGTACAACTTCTAAAATACCTAATATTACCCCTACGATTTCAGTTCAAACTTTAGCAAAACAACACATGATTTCAATTCATTAAGGTTAAAGTTGGCAAAACAAAAAAAAAATAGGTCGGGGTCAATTTTCCAATTTAACCCAAAAATTAAAATTGGTTACATCTCCTTAGGATTACCCACTGAACAACGAATAGCGACCCGAGATCATGTGTAACTTGGGTTTTTGGTTACTGTTTAATGAGCTTACCTTGACTGACAGATGCAGCCGAAGCTTTCTGTTTAATGGACCTACCTAGAAGGCTTTACAAATCCCAATTTGCAAATTTGAATTAAAATTTTCACCTAACATTTTTCCTAATTTAAAAACTGCACATAAGATAAATACTTTGTTAATTACGAACAAATGTAAACAAATTATTTATAATAAATGCAGCGGTTACGGTTGCGGTTGCCAAAGTTTGCGAAAGCACACGATTGCAATTTCAAGCGTTATTAACCATTTTGAATGACTGATTTAGCGTTTGAGATAGGTGCGTCTACGGGAGTTATATGACTGGTTGACCAACGGATGCAATAGCGAATACAATAGCGGTCACATTAATATATATATATATAATTAAAAAATTATAAAAATACCAAAAAATATTATTATGATTAAATATGTTTTGCAAGTAGCAAGTAGCAAAACGTTATGTAAAAGAAATAGTCAAAAAGAGGAATCGTGTAGGCATGTTTGATTCACCTAGAAACGAATAAGTCCAATTAAAAAAACAAAGGAAGCATATAGTCCCAGCTCAAAAGTGGAACTGGCCACATTACTAAGGTATCATTCTAAATGTAAAATATTTTGAATTAGCAATTATGAAATTTATGAACTTAATTATAACATATTCCCAAAAAGACTTGGTCAGTTGTTTTTCAAAAGAAATAAACTCAAATTGCACAAAGAAAAAATAAATAATAATAATACGTATCTTATACTCTTTTAATCTTCAAAATTTCAACATGACGCAGCAAACAAGAAAAGATCGCGCAACCCATCTAGAAACGCGTTGGGTAAGTAAGTTTATATAAACTTTGGTCTATTTTAATTCTATGTTTCGCTAACATTACTCTTGTCAAGTATTTCATTCTTATTCTTGCAAATATTTGAAGAAAGTCTCCCTCAAATCATTTGAGCTTTCCCAGGTACGTACGTAGGCATATATATGTACATACATGAAGGCTTTTACGGTTCATGCACATTAACAACAATCTGATATATAATTGTTACACTTACATCAAACAGCAAAATATGGATGCTTCCGAACAGCCTTTAGCGTCAGAGGCAGACAAAACCGCTGTTAAAAACATAGTTCTGGTGGGACGCACTGGAAATGGAAAAAGCGCCACTGGAAACTCTCTCATCGGAAACGAAGTGTTTATCTCGGAATCAAACGCAGCGGGTGTTACAACGACATGTCAGACATCTAGAGCTGTTACCCCAGATGGTCTGTCAATCAACGTGATTGATACCCCTGGTATGTTTGGGCTTTAAACTCTCAACAAGTCTTCATAACTTGTCATATTTTTATAAAAAATTTTTGTGGAACCAAGCTAGGATTTGTTGTGATACAGGTCTGTTTGATTTGTCGGTCTCTGCTGAATTTATCAGTAAAGAAATTATCAAATGTCTTACCCTCGCTGTAGGAGGATTACATGTTGTGGTGTTAGTCCTATCCGTTAAAAATCGGATAACACAAGAGGAAGAGAACACACTTAGTACCTTGCAGGTCCTTTTCGGGAGCGAGATTGTTAAATATTTGATTGTTCTATTCACTGGCGGTGACGAGTTGGAAGCAAATACTCAAACATTCGATGATTATTTTCTTCAAGGCTGCCCTGATTTTCTGACGGTCAGTGATTTGATCATTCCATGTGTTTATATTTTGGATTATATATATATAGTTTGCCAATAAAACCGGTTGTGCAATTCCAGACAGTTCTTAGAGAGTGTCGAGGCAGAAAGGTCTTGTTTGATAATAAGACTACCGATGAAGGTAAGAAGGCCGAGCAAGTCAAGCAGTTTCTTGCGCTTGTAGCATCGATTGAAGAGCACAATGATGGGAAACCGTTTAGTCATGTAATGCAACTTAGGATAAAGGTGAAGATATTAGACTTTGCATTGCTCTACAGAATGAAATATTTGTCTATGTTTAAATATTCCGCTGTTCGTATCTCAGGAAGAGTCTGAAAGACTTATGGAGCAGCAAAAGGAGGTTGAATCTAGGAACCTTGGAGAAACAGAGTTGGCAGAGATAAAGAAGGGATTACAAGATTCATATGAGGAGAGGATGAGCCAAATGCAAAAGATGGTAATTAAAAAAATATGAATGGATTCCTAAAGATATACTTCTAGTCCCAACATAGAGTTTGACGAGGTCTTTCTTTCTTACAGATGGAGAATACGCTAAAAGAGACTTCTGCTGCGCAAGAGAACATGATGCGTATGCTCCACAAGGTACAAAGCGACAATGAATCTATACGCAATGAACAAGATCAGGGGGAACAGAGGCGGATGATGATTCAGCTTGGGCTTACTGTGCCTGCTGTAATAGGGACGGGGTTGGGATTGCCATGTAGCATCTTGTAATCCATGTATCCCACCAAGATCAAGTCACACCTGGTTGTTTTTTCTTTTATGTGTGCTTCCTGTTTCTTCTATATTCCCATTAAAGATTGAGATATCTCAATCTGTTAATAACCATTCCCTTCCAAGCCTTGTTGTACGTACGCCCAGATATGGAGATATAATAATACTGCTTAAAGAACGATAATACATATAGGTTGCGAATGCGATCACTGTAGGAGTAAAACGACAGTGGCAAGAAAAATGATTGAAGCAAAACGACAAACATAGACAATAACGGAGATGCCGCTGGAAAAAAGGGAGGTATATATGAATGTAGCGACTGAGAGTCGTCAAACAACTCAGAGAAAAGACGATTTCCTTTATTAACAATAAGAAGCGTATGTATACACTCATGCAAACAAACATATAATTATAGGAAAGCCCACACATAAAAGAAACCACAAAATCTCTCAATTTTGACGGCAGTACATTTTAAAATGAAGTGGAAAACATAATAAAAACAGAAAGCAGAATTTTAGAAAGAAATAAAAGACACAATCGAAAGTTTTTAAAATTGTAAAATAGCAAACCAAAAAAACACTTTTTGATACTGATTTTTTTGTTAGGCACACAAGACAGTACTGTTCAGAGGATGTTGCATGAGTATCCATGTACAGGCGGCACCGGGATTGCAACTGTTAGCTGCAACATGTTTTCATCATCAGTTTTCCAGTTCACATATTTGTCTGACGCTTTCTCCTGCGTTTCCAAAGCATCTTTAAGCTTCTTCTCCACCTTAGGATAAAAAAAAGATCAAGAGGTTATAATTGCTAAGTATATATATAATTTCGTACAATTACAAATATCAATCCGCAACTAGGTAGCTCGTCATCATCATCATACCGTGTTTGATACTCGGTTCATATTCCCTTGATACGATTCCATTAACTGATATTGCATCGTCTCTGCCATCTCTTTTGAATAGTTCTTCGATTCCAGCTCCTTTTGCTGTTCATGTAGTCTGTCGGTCTCTTTCTGAGATAGTTCATAGATAGGATCATCTATACAAATATCTTCTCTGACAATAAATTCAACTCAAGAGATGCATGCATTTGCAGTTGCTATAACATAAAATTTCTACTTTATCGCATCATACATGTCATTAATATAGTTTTTAACAGGTAGGGTTTAGTGTTTAGAGTTTAAGATTTAATTTTAAAAGTTTCAACTATAAAATATGGTGCTATTTTTGGAACTTCATGGAATGTGTGCGAAATTCGGAAATAAAACTTGTTTTTGTGCTATTAATGAGAATTGTCGTAAATTCAACTCAATAAATGCATATGCAGTAGTTGCTATAACATAAAATTTCTACCTTTATCGCATCGTACATGTCATTGGTATATGCCTCTCCACGGTTGCTCTTTCGGATTTCATCTACAAGGGAGAGAAGCTTATCAACTTGCTCTGCCTTCTTGCCTTCATCGCGAGTCTTGTTATTGATCAACACCTTTCGGTTACCAGACATCCATATAACTTTCTGCATATCATCAAAAGTATCATATATTTAAGAACTTGGTACTTTTTAAGAATCATACTGTCAAAAGTACATATATACCTTTAAGAAGTCAGGGCAATCTCTACCCAAATAATCATCCAATGTCTCGTTACACTCTTCCAGCACATCACCGCCAGTGAAAACGAAGATAACATATTTAAGGATTTCATTCCCAAATAGAGTCTGCAAAGTACGAAGTACGTTCTCTTCCTCTTCAGTAACTCTAGTCCTTGCAGATAAAACTAGGAACACAACATGTATCCCTCCTTTCGCTAGAGTCAGGCATTTAACAATCTCTGTGCTTATACTGTCAGCGGAGACCGACAAGTCATACAGACCTTAATTCCCCACATTAAGCAAACAATTAACCATAGCTATATAAAATCAAATGCAATGACAAAATCAATCCAAGAGGTTCAGAGTAACGATCCATGTACCTGGAGTATCCATCACATTGATAGTGTGACCATACTTTGTCACAAATTCATGTGTTTGACATTTTGTGGTAACACCAGTTGCATGTGTCTTTGAATCGAACACTTTTTTTCCAATGAGACTGTTGGCCGTTGCGCTTTTTCCATTCCCTGTCCAGCCAACTAGAACTATGTTTTCAACCACCTTTGGAGATTGACCTTGCTGTTGAGCTCTAGCCTTGTTCATCATCTTTGCAAAATTCATGCACGCCCTTTGTTAGATGCATAACTATTATTGAAAAGTTGGCTAACACTTCATAAATATTGTATACAAAATATATTGTATATAAAAATATAAATTAATTTTCTAATATTAGAAAGGCTTAGCAGACATTATATACAAAACTGAAACCGCGAAAAACATACAAAGAAAAATCAGTTGAATTTGGAGATAAGTTATGTTACTAAATAATACTAGACATGAACTTGGTTTCCCTTATGTTTTACATATAAAAATAACAAATAGAAAATTCTCTATTTATGATATCTAAATAGGCTTAAAAAGGGTAATTCTCAAAAATAGCACTAATTTAAGTTTTTTTCTAAATATAGCACACACTCTGCTATATATTTTCAAAATTAGCACCATATATCAAAATTAAACTTTCAAATTAAATTATAAACTCTAAATAATAAGCCATACCCCTTAAAAACTATTCACTAAATGTAAAATACTCAACATAAACCTAAAAAAAAATTCTGAAAAGTACTTTAAAATTGTTATAATTGTGTCAAATGGTGCTATTTTGGAAATGTGTAGAGTGTGAACTATAATAGTCTATAAAACATATTGAGAGTATTTCTCTTAAAGAAACTGCGTTTATGAAAATATGTCTACAAGTAATAATATTTGAGAAATTCTTTTAAATACCATTAATAAAATGTGTTATAAAAATAAATACTAAAATACATTTTTCCCAAAAATACCATAAAACTAAAACTAATATTTTCATTTATTATTATTTTTTGTTTTTGTTAACTCAAAGTAAATCCCCATACCTATGAAAGGGTCCGAGACTAATCTCTCTGGGAAGTGCAGCCCACGGATAAACCCTCTCTCCTGATATTATCCATATAGCCACATGATAACTAAAACTATTTTTTTCAACATTCAAACCTAACTTTTTTCGAAATAGCGAACAAAACAATTAACCAACAATAAAATTTCACTTATATTGATATTTTTGATTATAGAATTAAGATTGGAAAGACGATAGTGGTTTGATGATCATCATCCTTTTTTTTTTGGACAACATGATCGTCATCTTTAAGCAAACATCCAAACTCTGTTTACCAAAACAAAACAAAAAAAGTGGATCGAGACAAGTACATTATATTTTTATACTTGTTTGTGAAAAAGAGTATATTTTACCAATTCTTGTTCCATTGTTTTCCCACTTTGTAAATAATTCATTTTCTTTCGATCAATGAATTTGAAATTTCACTAACAAAAGCATCAGAAAAGCATAAACTTGTTATCTTTAAGGATAAGATATTAAGATGAGGACGAACTTACTTTGAATGTGGAAAGTTTCTGATAGGTTACCTTAACTTGAATGGTGAAGATGAAGAACCAACCATTCTAGCAAGTCTACTTTATATAGGACTTTTGTTTCTTTTTCTTTTTTTTTTCTTTTGTCAAAATTCATTCATGGATCAAATTTTTTTTTTATGTGGACGACGACCCCAAGAGTCTTTTCTTTCACTTTTAAAAGGGTTGTTCTACATTATTTATTTTATATTTGTTTATTATATATAAATTTTTAAAACTGTCAATTGTCCAATATTAACTTAAAAAAATATTACTTTTTTATAACCTTATAATATATGTATAAAAGTACGTATAAAAACTTACACATAAGCATGGACAAGCTTATAAAAATAGCTTACATATGTTGTTAATACTTTATAAAACTTTATACATATTTTTAAAAACCTTATAAACCACACTAGATTTTAAAAGGAACTTGTACGATCGATTTATCAAGTAGTATCTTAAGATAGTTGATGAAGAAAAAGACTCTAGAAAACTCACTAAGTGAAGAGTTCGTAATTATAAAAAAAAAATCGGAGATTATGTACAATGATCCTATCAATAAACACTTTCCACATCAGTTTCTCTCTCTTCCACATAATAATTCAACATCCATTCATACTATAATAGTTTTGTTAAATAAAATTCAACATCCTATACCATTAATTAACAACCTAGAAAAATATGATCTTTTACCTATGTCCAAACTAAATGAAACAAGTTTCTGTTTATAAAATATAAAAATGATAAATTTTAATAGAAAAATCTTAAATTAATAAATTAATTTAGTTTAAAATAATTGAATGTAAATAATTAGGAGAAAAGTAAACTTATCAAAAATCTGTACAACTAATAATTGCATAACACGTGGCGTGGATGGTTCCATTTGTTTTTTGTTCATTAAATCAATATAGATTTTTTTTCATTTTTCAACACCCTCAGAAGTGTTATTATTATTTCAACACTTCTATTGTACCAACCATCGTAGCAAGTCTACTTTACTAAAAAAATGCTAAGTTCCTAACAAAAAGAGAAGATGATCTCTCTGCATTACTTAATTATTTACTTGGACATAAAAGTTGATATACTTTTGGCGGTTTCACTTTGTCTTTACCATATCAATAGAGTTTACCTCTGTAGAAACCCATTCCTCAGGGTAATACTTGGGAGAAAAATGTCAAAAAAATCCCCAACTTTTAAATTGTGGACGAAAAAATCATGAACTTTCGAAATGTCATTTAAATCCTAAAGTTTTGTTTGACTTTCGGATAAAATTGACAAGTTTCATTGACTTAGCCATTTTGGACATGACGTTAAATTTCCGTTAACAAAGTTAACTTTCTGTTAGAATTTCCGTTTCCCATCTGTCAAACTCAAAAACAACGTCATTTCATTAAAATAAAAATTAAACAAAAATTGAATCCACAAAGAATCAAACTCATGAGCTATAGGACTTTCATCATACAATGAACCATTGAGCCACGATAACATTTCATTCTAAATACAAACAAAACATACATATACACATATATACACATAGACATATATCAGATATATATGCAATTAATTAAAATAAAAAGTATTTAATCATTAAATAGAAATCCAATAATTACGATAAAATACAGTAATATTTATTAAATATAAAACTTAAAAAATATTATATACAATAATTATTATTTAAAAGATCAAAACTAAAACAATATGAAATACAAAAATCAAATTACTAAATCAAGCAATGAGTGATATTTTTACGACTAATAAACTAAAACTAAGAGAGATTACATTTATTATATGCCAATATATATATATATATATATGTCATTCCTACTAATATATATATATATATATGTGTCATTATTGTGAATGTTATTTTTATTTAATCATAATTGTTGTATTTAATCATAATTTTATATTTTTGTTTAGTTTTAATTTTAATAATATTTGTTTCTTTTATGCATATAATAATAACTTTTAAATTTAAAGAATCAAATCAACCATTGAGATTTTTAGTTATTATTTTTAAATGAATGTGTTGCGTTGTCAATATATATAATTTGTTTGCCATAATAACGAAATGTTATTGTGGCTCAGTGGTTGAGTGTGTGAGAGAAAATGTGGTAAGATCACGAGTTCAACCCTTTATGAGAGCATTTATTTTAATGAAACGAAGTACTTTTGAAAAATAACAAAACGACGTCGTTTTGGTTGAACAGAAACTCTAACAGAAAGTTAACTCTGTTAACGGAAATTTAACGTCATGCCCAAAATAGCCAAGTCAATAAAAGTTATCTATTTTATCCGAAAGTTAAACAAAACTTTAGGATTTAAATGACATTTCGAAAGTTTATAATTTTTTTGTCTACAATTTAAAAGTTGAGGATTTTTTTGACATTTTTTCGTCTACATAAGTTTCTGTCTTCTTTCTTTTGTACAAGTGACTCTTAAAGTAGTGATGTAAATATTCCCAAAATATATTAAAATTGACCCAAACCTAAACGTCCAATGCTAGTGCACCACATCAAAAATATCTGCCACTCATTACAAAAATACGGCGTACTGCATCAAATGAATTTTACATAATCGCTTGTACAAGTGACTCTTAAAGTAGTGATGTAAATATTTTGCATTGACTAAAACAATTGCATCATTTAGTATAACTGATGTTAGTATTTGCATTAGTTTATCAAAATGACACTAAGATTTGCAACAGTTCTAATAAATTGTGTTAGATTGATAAAAATTATGTTAGATTGATAATAAAATTATATTAAATTATTTTATTAATATTTTTTTAAAAAATTATTAAATGAATATTAAAATACTCCGCTGAATTCGTTTGTGATAATAGTTGCTTATTACAGTTTTTGACACCATGAAAAATACCAAGGGCACACACTATATATGAGAACATTGTGGAACCTCTTTTTCTAGTGGAAGCAATGTGAGACGTTAACAAATTAAGTAAATAATTAGAATCATATTTTCAACCAATGCTACTTTTATAATTAGCATCACTTGTTATTGATTTAAAGTTTGTATCAGTTTTAAAAGATGTAAATTCATATATTTCTAAAAACTTTAAAAGACTTATTTACCAAACCTACAAATCAACACATGATTATTCTCTGTGTTTTAGCCTCACTTATATAATTCCAATAATCACTTTCCGGAAGGCCATTCATCCCTAAACTACTCCAGCATAAGCATGTTTAACTGTGGAGTTCTCTCAGGATCTTTGACCAAAAAGATAAGTGCACTTTAGTGTCATAGGTGACCAAATCAATTCATTTAAGCTTCTCCACCAATCACGGTCTCACAATCTTTCCCCACTAACACACCGCAACGTTCTCGTTGCGCACCAAAACCATCATCCCCTGACAGTGTGAACCCACTACTCCACACTCATCTGGGTTCGGCTCTGATACTAATTGTAACACCCGACCGTTATCTCACCCAGTGCGTCTCATGTTCACTCTCAGCCCATGGGTTCACTTTTTAATGGGTCTCACGTCCTCTCACTACGTCCATGAGCCCATCTATAACCGACAACCGGATTGCTTCGTCCATGAGGCTTTAAAGACTTGTTTACTGACCCTAAAATCACCATATGATCTTTCCATGTGTTTTGGCCTCACTCACACAGCTATGACAATCACTTTCCGAAAGCTCGTCCATCCCTGGACTACTTTATCATAAACACGCTTAACTGCAGGGTTCTCTGATGATACTTGACCGAAAAATAAATGAAATTTGGTGATATAAACAACCAAATCAATTGATTTAAGATTCTCCACGAACCAGTCTCACACTAATATTATATTAAAATTAAATTATAAAGGTTGAGTTGTTATGGTATTTTACGCCTAGGAGAGTTCATTGTCGTTTTTAACTTCATTCTCATCTCATTAAGAGCGAAACTCTTTACTATAAATACAAAAACAATTTTGAGGTGAAAAACAGTCTTGACTATCAATATTTTAGATTTTAGGAAACTATTCAAGATCTTACTGCATCAAGTGAGCACACAAGTTGTGTTTTTGGCAGTTTTCACTTTGTCTTCACCAAAATGACCAAAACTTAATTTTCCTGAAACCCATTCCTCACGGCAATACTAGGAGAATCATCGCTTGTCTATACAGAGATTAGAGGAGATAAAGGCAAAAAAAATTCATCAATTTCAGTGTCAATAGCTATTTGCCAGGAGACACACAAATTTTTCTCTAGCATATATCTTCTCACAATAAAATTATACTATCATTTTCATCAGGTATTATAAAACATATTTATAAACTTGTGAAAATGTTTTAAATGTAATGGGGATGTGAAAAATAAATCTTGTTTAATTGTTTTGGTTTGAGGTCAGATTTTTTACGCTTACAAAAAAATGAGAAAACAAAAAAGGGAGAAAATACTGACTTTCAATTTTTCTTTTAAAATGTAAAAAAGTTTGATTGGCAAATTAATGGCAAAGGCTTTAAAGATAATTAAGTCTTAAAAGTTTCCTACCAATCAACCCCATAAACTTATAAATTTAATTACATGTCAAAGGATTTTGAAATATCTCGAAATTTATCAAATAAAACAATAAAATCTACTAAGATTTTCATCAGATAATATAAAACCTACCTTTATAAGCTCCTTACATCAGATTTTACAACAAATGCTTAGTTTTTAATCAGCATCGGTTAAAAACATATTTCATCATTTATTATAATCTATGTTATTATATATGCATTCATAGCAAAATATAAAATTATAAAGTAATGTTAATTTTGCATCACCTAAAATAACTGATGTTACTATTTGCATCAATTTATCAAACTGACATAAATATTTGAAACTGTTATATTAAATGAAGTGAAGTGTTTATTTTGAATTACATTGTTTGAGAAACAATGTTTTTTAAGTTTATCAACTAATTTGAAAGCAAACTAGTGAATTCATTAAGGATAATAATTTCTTATTAAGTTTTACCCTTTATGACACCATGAATACATAATGGTCACTATATATAAGAAAATTATGAAATCTCTTTTTCTAGTGGAAACTATGTGTGACGTTGACAAATTAGGTAAATACTAAATAGTTTCACTTTTAAAACTAATGCGTAGTTTTGATTTTTTTTTTATCATTTTACAAATGAAGTCAATCTATTGACTACTTATGCTAATGCTAATGATAAAAAATTAAATCAAAACTACTTATGCCAAGTTATCACTTATATTTCTAGTAGAGTTGTAAGTGATGCAAATGGATCAAGACTTGCATCAATTTAAATGAACAGATATTACAAACATTAAAAACAGCATCGATTATTACAATTGCCATTAAGCATTGAAGCTATAATATTTTGTCTAAATTGTAAAATGAGTAATGTAAAATTAGTGTCATTTACTTTTTTGACGCAAATTAATTGATGTAAATAACTTTTCTACTGTTTATTCATAGATTATTTGTATTCCATATGTAAGCTTTTCTAATTTTGGATGCTAATATTAAATGAATATAAAACAGTAAAGGATGAGTTGTATGATATGTCGTTTTTACCATCATTCTCATCTCATACGGTTAAGACAAAAAAAAAAGGATTTTGAGATGCAAAACAGTCTTGAATATTAAATATATTAAATTTTAGGAATCTATTCACACCAACGTGCATCAAGTGGGCAGACAAAATGCATTTGTTGGAAAGTTTCACTTTGTCTCCACCAAAATGACTAAAACTTATTTTTCTTGAAAACCATTCCTCACGGCAATACTAGGAGAATCATTGCTTAGCTGTACAGAGATATCAGAGGAGACAAAGCCAAAAATATTTAGCAATGTCAAATTCAACATCTATTTACTAGAAGACACAAAGTTTTTTTTTGTAGAAGAAAGACACACAAAGTTTTTGTGTTTTGTGAAGACACACAAAGTTTTATGTCACATTTTTCTTCTCACAGTTTTTCTAAGAATTTGATGGAAAATAATGTATATACCACTATATGTTGTAAGTGATGTATATAGAAAGGTCATTAGTGTCTTTGTATTTACCCTAATCACCTATGTACACTCTCTATATATATTGTAATTATCATCTCTAATAAGATAAGTAGCCTTCTATCTTATATATGTATACTATATGAATTTTTATTAGTATATTAATTATTTAAATTAGAATGCCAATGTTCAAAATAGATATTAACTTTTATTGATAATATTTGGAGATTTGTTTGTAAATTCACACATTCTTTTATAGTTTTTATTTGTTATCATTTTGAAAAAAAATTACTGGATTTGAATATCATGAAGTTCATTTTGTAATACAACTGAATCATCAGTTTCTCCATCTCATAGGATGTAAGCTACAAAATTAATTTCAAAATTAATATGTAAACAACTTATAAATTACATATATTAGTATTAAATAAATAATTAAAAATAGAAAACGTTATTAAATAACTAAATCAATATATATTAATTTGGAAAACTAACGCTGTTTTAAATACCTTTTTCATATGGCATACGCTTATAATTTTTTTATTACTTTTGAAACTTCTCCAAATTTATAAAAAAAACAATAAAATTCTACTAACATTTTCATCATGTATTATAGAAACTACTTTTATAACTACTTTTGAAACTTCTCCAAATTTATAAAATAAAACAATAAAATTCTACTAACATTTTCATCATGTATTATAAAAACTACTTTTATAAGCTCCTTACATCAGTTTTACAACCAATGCTTTGTTTATAATTACCATTGGTTAACAAAATATTTTATCATTTATTACAATTTATAGTATTATATACACATTCATTGCAAAATATAAAAAATGTAAAGTAATGTTAATTTTGCATCACCTAAAATAACTGATGTTAGTATATTTTGCATCAATTTATCAAACTGACATAAATATTTGAAACAGTTATATTAAATGAAGTGCAGTGTTTATTTTAAATTACATTTTTTGAGAAACAATTTTTTAAAAGTTTATTAACTAATTTGAAAGCAAACTAGTGAATTCATTAATGATGATATTTTCTATTTAATTTTAACCTTTTTGTCACCACGAATACACAATGGTCACTATATGTATGAAAATTATGAAATCTCTTTTTCTAGTAGAAGCGATGTGTGACGTTGACAAATTAAGTAAAAAAAATAATGCGTAGTTTTGAATTAGCATAAGTTGTTATTATTTTTTTATTTGGTATCATTTTGTAAATGATGTCAATTCATATATTTCTATCAAAATTGGGAAGTGATGTAAATATATCAAGACTTGCATAATTTAAATGAACGGATATTAGGAACATTCAAAATAGCATCGAATATTACAATTGCCATTAACTTATATTTTTTTGTCTCAGTTATAAATAAATAATTCAAAACTAGTATCATTTACTTTTTTGACATCAAATTAATTGATGTAACTAAACCATTTTTTTGTCTATTCATAGTTATATTTGTATTGCATATAAGCTTTTCATAGTTTGGATGCTAATACTGTATACATATAAAACTGTAAAGGATGAGTTGTTATGATATGCCATTTTTACTATCATTCTCATCTCATTAAGAGCATATAGCTCTTTACGGTTAAGACAAAAAAAAAAGATTTTAAGATACAAAACAGTCTTAATTATTAAATATATTTGATTTTAGGAATCTATTTAATATCTCATTGCATCAAGTGGGCAGACAAAATGTGGTTTTTGGCAGGTTTAACTTTGTCTCCACCAAAATGACTAAAACTTAATTTTCTTGAAACCTGTTCCTCACGGCAATACTAGGAGAATAATTGCTTCAGTGTACCAAAAAAATATTTATCAATGTCAAAATCAATAGCTATTTACCAGAAGTCAATTTACATATATTTTTTTAATCATTTTACAAATGAAGTCAATCCATATATTTTTATTAGAGATGTAAGTAATTCAAATAGATCAAGACTTGCGTCAATTTAAATGAACGGATATTACAAACATTAAAAAGAGCATCGATTATTACAATTGCCATTAAGCTATAATATTTTTGTCTCAATTGTAAATAAGTAATGTAAAATTAGTACCATTTAACTTTTTGATGTAAATAACCGTTTCTACTGTTTATTCATAGATTATTTGTATTGCATATAAGCTTTTCATAGTTTGGATGCTAATATTATATTAAAAAAAAAATAAAGGATGAGTTGTAATGGATGTCAAAAAAATAAAAATGATGAGTTGTAATGATATGTCTTTTTTACCATCATTCTCATCTCATTAAGAGCATAACTCTTTTTGGTAAAGACAAAAAAAAAGGATTTTGAGATGTAAAACAATCTTGACTATTAAATATTAGATTTTAGGAATCTATTCAATATCTCACTTTCTTGACTGACCTTTTAAATCATAATGTGATATGTCTTCGTGTTTTGTCCTATCACGCACGGTTCCAACAATCATTTCCCGAAAAGTCATCTATCATGAAGATATTCCAATAATAAGCATATTAAACACGATTAAATATAAAATTATCTCAAAATATTTGACCAAAAGGATAAGTGCATTTTAATGACATAGGTAACCAAATCAATTGTAATGATTTGACTGTCAGTTTTCTTAATGGCTCCATGTCCTCCCTCAACCCGAAAGGCCTTACTTTATCTGACAACTAATTTGCTACATCTAAAAAGCTTTAAAATCTTATTTTATCGACTTTACATATTGAAAAAACCCGACGCGTTTTTTAACCAATTAAATTAGACTAAACCACCTAATCTAGATTAAACCAATTCAAATCAAATTTAACCAACTAAACCAGATTAAACCGATAAACCCAATTAAACCAATCCAATTCCAATTACCAACTAAACCAGCGGAAGAATAAACCATAAACCAATCCAATAAACAAATATCCAACAGCTAAATTTTAACCGGACGATATTTTTTAAAAAAATTATTTATTAATTTTGTTTGATATATAAGAGTGTACTACTGTATTTTGATTGTTCTATGTTTTAACTCGTAGAATATTGTATGACAGTTTGTGTTTTATATAATCGTAATTTGATCAACTTAATTAAATAAGTATAATATTTAAAATAATGAAATGATATTGGCATAATATCTTTTGTTTAAATTGTAAAATATTTTGTGAGTTATACTATAGTAGACAATTCGTAAAAACATCTATAATCATACTTATGTAATTTATAACTTGTTCCATTGCATGATCTGTGCTACACAATTACCAATAATACTTTAGTACATACATTTTTGTATCGATTAATATACGTCCGTTTTCAAAAATTCAAATTGCAACATATGCGAAAATTATATTTCAATTATATATATGTTTTATGTAATAATATAAATTTTAAAACAAATAAGATCATATAAAGATATTGGAGAGATATTTCATTTATTAGGGAAGAATTTTAGGAAATTTTTTTAAATGTTATAAATACTGATTTTTAATCTTGCAATTTCATAATGATTTAATTACAAAATTTACCTTAAACTTTTGTTATTTAATCAAATGCCAAGGATTTAATTATGCAAATATTACAAAATGAAAGGTTATACCCAAAATGTACTTCAAAAATGTTAATATAGATTATCTAAATAAACCATTATGCACAGTGGAAACAACAAAACCAACTCTAATTAATCATGATATTAATTAACCAATCATTCCATCACAATTTACACCAACAACCTAGCATACTTCTAATCCAGGTTCCAACATCATAACAAAGCCATAAACACAACAACCGAAACCCTAGATCATCCTCCTCCTCATTGCCATGATTTCACATCACACTTTACATGTACCACAAACACAATGAGATGCATGAGTATTATCACAAATTCTCAGTGAAGCAATCCTCCCATCTACTAGGCTATACGCACAAACAATTAAGATCATGATTACACATCAATAATACCAAAAACAGCCAAACCAGTAAAACAAAAACACAAACTGTGCTAACAGAAAACTGGTGTCGGTCGATACCCACATCTGGTGTCGATCAACACCACTACCCGACAGCACCACAAAACTGCACTGCGAACAACCGTCTGGTGTCGGTCGGCACCCACACCCTGGAACACATCTAATGACGATTTCATCCCCAAAGAACCCTAAAATCACCACCACATCATCTCCCGCGACGACACAACCAATGATCAGCCACACAAGGCCACACAAACAACAGAAACACATAAAACAACAAGGGAAATTAAACCACACATCAAATGAATACACATCACACAATCTTAATGCTTATATAAGTCATGCTCACGCACTCACCTTAATATGGAATGAACAATGAAGAAAATAACACAATCAGAAGCAGCACAAGACTCTCATAACACCACAAACACGAAATCTCCCTTTCCTTAGGTCAAAACTCTTAAGAACAACACCCCAAATCTCTCTAAGAACCCATAGAACTTCACAAGAAAACTTAGGAACTTTTTCCACTCTTCTGAAAGAAAAAAAGCGGCTAATAACCCTTCAAGGCATCGAGTTTTCTCTTTTAAAATGATCCTTAGGGTTTAGCCAAAGCAACCCAAATCAATTTTCCAAATTAAAACAAACTGGTCAAACCAAAATTTGTTGGTGTCGACCAACACCCAATCCTTGTGTCGATCGACTCTAACAAAACTTCAGACACGGTGTTACACATAACACCACGTGATATTTTCCATGTTTTTTTCTCACTCGCACAGTTTTGAGCATTACTTTCTAGAAGGTCACCCATCCTAAAATTAATCGAGTTACGTTTAGAAGGCTTTAAAGACTTATTAACCGACCCTACAAATCACAATATGACAATCTTTGCTTTGTTTTATGTTTAGTTGCATGGTTCTCACAATCACTTTTTAGAAAGTCATCCATTTGAAAATTATTTCAGCATAAGCACACTTAAGTGTGGATTTCTCTTGTAGTGGTTAATGATAAATTGATGAAAGTAAAGAACATAAAAGTGTTTAGAGAAAGAGTTATATTAGACTCTCATGAATATAATGTTACAACTTACATTCTCTTATATAGAGATTAGGATAAACATAAATGTAAATAATATAACTAGAGATAATGTTAAATTTCCTAAACTTAATATTGACATTTATCACATATCTTTTAGAATAATATCTTCTTATTACCATAACTTCGTTTTATCTTCTCAACTGTCGATTTTGGTATATCTCCGGTTTTCTATCTCCCAATAGTTCAACGATACCAATACTAGAATATTTAATACGTCGATTTTAAAAAAATATATATATATTAAATACGTCTGATCTTGTTAATTTAATCAAACATTTATTAGATAAAATTTGTCAACTGTTTGAATTGTATTTCTTATCTAACTGTTAGTTTCTTTTTATATCTCGTTATATTATCGGTTGAAAATATTTTAATACAAATAATGATTTCAAATTTCACGATTAGCAAGTGCACTTTTTTTGGTTAAACATATATAAATTCTTTATGAACCAATGATGTGTGCGTACCACAAGCAAACAAAACATTCTTTTTAAACTTTAAATTCGTGCATTTTTTAATGGCAAGCTACAAACACAACAGATGATTTATTCGCAGGACAAAGATCCACCTTAGAAAATTCTACCAACACAAACTTCAAGGATTTTTAGAGATATATGTGGATAAGAATATTTTTTATAACGATAAAATAAATAAGGAGTATTTCAAAGATAATATTTTTTCAATACCATTTCTAAAAAATCTGCCTTTCTCAAACTTATCAACAATATCACTAACAATTTTATATTTATTCAAATATAAGTGTAACCTTAAAAAAATATACACAAATTAATTTGATATGTTTATATAATTTTATATATACCGTAAAAATATTTTACCTTTAAAATCCTTATTAAAGTTTGTAAATATGTGGATCAAATCTCTAAGTAAAAGTTATATATATTTGCAAAAATAACCTATTTAGTGCCCTTTTGTAAAAATACTCTCTCTTGTTGTCCTTATTCAATAATACTATTTTTATGTATACAAATTTATAAGTACCTTACAAACTTTACAATTTCACATATTTAAAAATATGTATTTTTGAAAATGTAAAGATGTAATGGAACAGTTTTGAAAAGGGATAATGTATTTCGCAAAACAAAAATCAAATAAATATGAGAGATGTGTTTAAGAGAAATTCGTATTTAAATAATAGCTTCGTATTCCTACTTCAGTTTAAACTTATACTAATAATTTAATATGTACCATGAACTTGATAAAATTAATTCATTAAATAACATCTAAATTTCTTGTAAATATCTTTTAATTGCAATTTGATTTATAATTCTTATGCTTTATTAAATAAGGACCTATCACCATAATATTTTTTGTCTCAATTTCTCCTTCTTCAAAATTTCATTTTCTTGTTTCATAATTTTAAATTCATTTCATACATTCTTATCTTTGTTCTTCCTATTTTTTCTTTCTTCTCTAGTAGCCACCAATCTAAAACTTAAATAAAATATTTTTAAAAAAACAATACAAACATCTTCTAAGTAGGGATGGAATGTAAATTTAAGGCAACTTATCGAAAATTCGTTTTTAGAAAATTAGAATATAAGTGAAAAAAAAGAATAGTCAAATTGGGTGGCAAACATTGCATGTGAGACGAGATCCCTAATATAATTATTATTATTATTTTATTTTTTTTGAAAAGACTTCAAATTTTTCTATTTAAAGTTCAAAACTTGCTTTGTGATTAAACTACTTCTGCCACCAATCTACTGCAAGGTTGATAAGAGCGCCATTTTCATACCATTTTTGTTCACATTTTTTTTTTCCTTATAATTTTTCATCGATCAATTTGTATGGTTTTACACTTTACATATATATATATATACTCGAATTTACAAAGTTTCTCGTGTATGTTTAAAAAGATATAGGATTAGTAATTTGTGTAGCAGTAACTCACAAGCTTAACGTTGTTACTTTGATATATAGGATGTATAGTTCTATCAAAGATCAAAGCTTTTCAACGTTGTTACTTTGATATATTAGCTGATAATTAACATTTCATGTATAAAAAATGAAGGGTCAGAGGAAATTTCTCCAAATGGTCATCACTAACGATCATAATGCGGCAGCTCCAGTGCGAGAAGATGATAAGAAGGAATATGTGGTAGCTCCAGAGAAAGAAGATGATAAGAAGAATATGTGATAGCTCCAGAGAAAGAAGATGTTAAGAAGGAATACGCGCCGGCATCACAGACACATATGATCGAAAACATAGTCTTAGTTGGGCGTACAGGGAACGGAAAAAGTGCGACTGGGAACAGCATCCTCAAACAAAGGGTGTTCCAGTCGAAGACAAGAGCAGGAGGTGTTACAATGAAATGTCAGTCCGTAAGAGCAGTGACACCAGATGGCCCGATACTAAATGTGATTGACACTCCTGGTAGGTTGTCATGATTTGCATATTTCTATTAATGTATGTGACTATGTGTATGTAAGTGTACTTGATTAATGTGGAATTGGTTGCAGGTTTGTTTGATTTATCCGTGTCGTATGAATTTGTTTCGAAAGAACTGGTTAGATGCCTAGCTCTAGCGGAAAAAGGGATACATGCTGTGCTATTAGTTTTATCGGTGACGAATCGGATTACAAAAGAGGAAGAGCTGGTACTTAGTACCTTGCAGGTCATTTTTGGGAGTAAGATTGTTGATTACCTTATCGTTGTTTTCTCGGGGGGTGATGTGTTAGAAGAAGATGGTATGACACTTGAGGAATATTTGGGTAAAGATTTGCCGGACTTCTTAAAGGTTTGTAATTTGATCAATGAGCTCACACTTTTTCTTGTTTCTTTTAATGGAACTCTATGGAAAGAAGTTTTAGCTTAGGACTTCATTTTATGTGGCTTGTTTCAGAGAGTTCTCGTGTTGTGTGGCCAACGAATGATGGTGTTCGATAACAAAACCAAGGACGAGGTGCAAAAGAAAAAGCAAATCGATGAGCTTCTCAAACTTACCGACCTGGTCAGAAAGCAAAACCACAATATTCCGTATACAAATGAGATGTACCATAAGATAAAGGTTTTAAATTAGTTTCCCTCTTCCCCTCTTTTTAATTCCATTTGCATCACCATTACTAGATTTCCCAAATCAAATGGTCTCCTTCCCTCGTCAGGAAGAAAATGATAGGTACAAGCAGCAACAAGAAGAGCTTAGATCAAAACCGCATTCGGAAGAACGACTCACAGAATTGATGAGGATGTTAGAGATAAGTAATGATATGAACCTCAAGGCAGTGGCAGAGATGGTATTATAATTTATAAACTCCTTCCTATTCATTTCACACCTAAACTCAAGGCAGTGACATAAAGTGTGTTGAAAGTTGGACATTAACGAGATCTGTATTTTTGTTTTCCCCAGATGGGAAAAAACATAAAAATAGCTATGGAAGCTCAGGAGAAGCTCTTCGAACAAAGAGAAAAACTGCAGGAGAAGGGCTTCCGTGAAAAGATGGAAATGCAAGAAAAGTTGCATAGCAAATTTGAAGCAGAAAACGAGTGTTGCATTCTCTGATAACTCACTGAATGCCCCAACTCGCTGAAAAGTTACACACACACACACACACACACTTTGTCTTCAGGCGTGTTCTGAGTCTGTTTTTGCTTTTCTTTCAGTTTCATTCGTAGCCTTTACCATTGTTTGATTTGCTTCTTGTACTTATATTATAATGTGTGTTATGTGCTATGTAAGGCGATTGTTTTCATTTCATTTAATAAAAGAGTCGAGAAAGAGTGTTTTTTTCTCAAAGAACACTTGATGAGTTTTGGAACACTTAATTGAAAACCAAATAAATGAAGTTCCACCAAAATATAAAATAAAAAGAAAAGAATGAACTTTTGTCCATGACAATGGAGCAGAATAAGTATGGAAAATATACATAGACATTACTATGTTTTCACAACTATGACTTTGATGATAAAACCTAAAAAACCATATGAAACCCTTTTCAGATTTCACTGAAGCTTCTTCTGACACTTCAGCATCTCACAGATTGATGCACTTTCCCAGTTTTTTCTGGAGTTCCTTAGTCTCTTTTTCAGCCCTCTCCAGATTCTCTCTCAGCTTCTTAATCTCATCGCTCGACCGTTTCTGAACTTCGTTTGCCCTCTTTTCCGCTTCAAGTCTTGCGGCTTGCTCTTCACCCAGTTGCTGCTCTAGCCTCTTTGCTGTTTCTCTCAGTTTTTTCTCCACCTGAACAGCAACAAGAAACCACAACAACTTTAGGACCATGTGGTTGAGGAATCATAAAGATATCAGTTGATTTGCACCAAGAAAAACAAAAAGGTAGTTGAAGCTTGATGCTCAATGAAAGCAAGGGACCACCAAATCTTTTTGCTTATACTTGCAACTTGGTAAATCAGAAGGGAGTGTACTATCAATGTATATGCATAAGTGGGGTGTATATAGTATGAACACTTTAGAAAGATGAAAACTCAACATTGATGTATAAAGAATGATAAATAGAAGTACCATCTCTGTGATACGGGTAAGCTGCCGGTCATAAGACATATCGATTTGCTTCTTGAACTCAGATATCTCATTGTTTGAGTAACCCTTGAGCGCTTCAACTTCCTTTTTCTGCTCCCTTAGCTTGATACCCTCTTCCTGAGAATGCAAACCACAGTTAGGATTCTATGCTTGGACAAGCAACAACTCTGAAAAGGAAAAGCAAACAATTTCACCTGTAGCTCGTGGAACAACTCATCTGTATACGGTCTACCATTGTTATGTTTAACAACGGATTCAACAAGTGATAGAAGCTTCTCAAGTTGCTCAGCTTTCTTGGCCTTATTACTGGTCTTGTTATTAAACAATATAACCCGATTGTCACATAGCTCAAGAATTTCCTACAATACACAATTCAATATATAACAAACCGAAAAAACAAAACCTTTCTTTATCCTTATAGCCAAAGTTGCTTACTTTGAGAAAATCAGGGCAGGCATCAGCCAAATAATCCTCCATAGTCTCATCATTCTCTTCCAACTCATCACCACCGGTAAAAACAACAATCATATAATCAGCGATTTTACTACCGAACAGCGCTTGCAAGAAACTAAGCACAGTTTTCTCCTCTTCACCAAGCCGCCTCACAGAGAACACCAACAAGATCGCATGAATCCCATCTTCAGCCAAACTTATACACCTCACAATCTCCTTACCGATAAAATCGGCTGCAGTGGACACATCAAACAAACCTATACAACATATTCACCAAGGTTACAACAAGAATATCACTACGTTACCATCACATTTCATTAGAAAGAATTGAGAGTGAGCAGAGCTTACCAGGAGTATCAACCACATTAATGATCTCACCATCATCTCGAACAACTCTCTGTGACTCGCACGTGCTAGTCACTCCAACAGTTCTAACTCTCGACTTAAAAGCTTTCCTCCCAAGGATACTATTCCCTGTTGAACTCTTTCCGTTCCCAGTACGTCCGACAAGAACTAGGGTTCGGTTAAGGTTCGACGACGCCGCAAATTCCCAATCATCTTCCATCAAATCACCACCCATCTCAACCAAACTCATATACCTAAAAACAGTGAAAACAACTATTAGATCGCTTCAAGGGTCGACTTAAAGTCTTGATCTTTTGATCAACAAACAAAAAAAACAACGATCGCAACAAGTTAACAAACCAAATTTCGAATCTTTACTTGCTTGCTAAGAGAAATCAAACACCAAAACAGAGCAAAACAGAACCAGAACAATCACAAAAACAGACCACAGAATCAATCGATCGAAAGAGAAGAAAGATGATTACTTGCTTAAAAAGTGGAGAAGCTAAAGCGACGAGAGATTTTTTTAGATAAACAACAATCTTTGCAAAATAAAAAATCTCCTTTGGACGATATTTATACGGAACCAGTAAAACCTGACTAGACCCGAAGCCAATGAAGTCTTTGTGTTCCAAAGTAAAATGTGGTAATTATCACTTGTGACGCGGTTTACCTTATTAGATTGATTATATACCGTACGATGTCATTATCACTCTTCATCCTACGGTCTATATGAGAAGACTCCATTAAACCTCAATCCAACGGGTGAGACAAAAAGTTCAAAAGTCCAATAAAGGCCCAATTATGGCCCATTAAGATTCAAAAGTCCACGTAGACCGACAGGTTGATTTGTCTCCGACTTCGAAATTTATGCGATTTTTTATTTATTTTAAATTTAATTATTTTTAGCTGAGAGTTTTATAGAGAAAGAGGAAGAGAGGAAACCAAAATTAGGGCAAAATTGCGTTCCGATATCTTTTTTTTGTTTTCACTGCGTCTTGATGTGTTGTTTCACTTTTTGTCTTCTTCATCATCGTGTTCCTCTTTGATTTGGGGCTTTGAACAATCTTTTTGATGAAGGAACCTTTACAGAAGAAGAAGGTGGTTGTTCGCCACTTGCCCCCTTCTCTTTCTCAGTCCGATCTCTTGTCTCAGATTGATCCTCGTTTCGCTGATCGTTACAATTGGGTTTCGTTTCGTCCCGGCAAGTCAAGGTTAGGGTTCTCAATTTTGTTTGGTCTTTTTAAAAATTTTTGAGTATATGGGTTTCTCACGAATTTTTAGGGTTACGTTTTTTTTTGTAATTGAGGAAGGTGATTGGTTAGGGAAATTGAAGATTTTTGTTGGATTTGATTATGTGATTTAGTTGATTTTAGTGAAATTGTATTCTGAAGTATTTGAGTTTTTAGTGATTTGTGTGTGTTTTGGTTTGTTCAGCTATAGGAATCAGAAGTGTTCAAGGGCCTACGTAGCTTTCGAGGAACCAGAAGATGTTTATGAGTTCGCTGCATTTTTCAACGGGCATGTGTTTGTTAATGAAAAGGGTATTTGACTTTTTTTTGGATTAGTCTTTGTCTGGTGACTGGCATGTGTTTTTAGTTGTATTTGGAGATATGAGTATGTGTTTTGTAGTTGTATTTGGAGATGTGAGTATGTGGTTTTATTTTGATTTAGGTGCTCAGTATAAGGCTATAGTTGAATATGCACCTTCACAGCGTGTGCCGAAACCTGCTGATAAGAAAGATCTTCGCGAAGGGTCTATTAGTAAGGATCCTGATTATTTGGAATTCCTTAAGTTGATTGCTCAACCTGTTGAGAATCTCCCTAGTGCTGAAATCCAGTTGGAAAGAAGAGAAGCTGAGCAGTCTGGTTAGAAACGAGTTCTATTTGCTATCGCTTTTGTTATTTCGTTATTTCTTTAGTGAGTTAATGGAGATTACTAATTACTCTTAAGGTGCTTCAAAAGCGGCTCCTATTATTACCCCTCTTATGGAATTCATACGTCAAAAACGTGCTACTGTGATGGGATCCCAGGTATGTAGTTCACGTTTTTGCTCTTTTCACCTAGTCTAACCTAGTAGATAATCAGGGCTTCTTGGTATCGGTATCTTTGTAGTTTATCCATTCCTGAAGGGAGCTTTTGTTGTTGAACTCTGGTTTCTGTTTAACTTACAGGGTATATCAGATGTCCGAAGAGGAGGTAGAAGAGCCAGAGCAGTTTCTACTAACAAGCCAAGTCCAAGGCCCTCAAAACGTAACTCTGAAAAGAAAAAGGTGTGTCTCCTTCTAGGAGTGAATAATTGGTGTAGTCTGCCAGTTTACTTGTCTGTTACCTTCTTATTGAGGGAATTTTCTGTCCATTGTAATTATTTTATTTTCTTTAAAGTATGTGGAAAAGGAGAGTACAAAAATTTTGTCCCGGAAGGCTACATTAGATATTGGCAGCTCTAAGCAAGAATATCATAAGCAGGAAATACCAGAAAAGGATACTGGTAATCAATCAACTTCTTTAGTTATTCTTGACTAGCTAGTTATGTATTTTCCAGTTTTCGTATAAGGCCCACTGTCTTTCTAACCTATTTTCTTTTCTACTCGACTACAGCCTCTGCCATAGATAGCTCTCTCCCAGGGATTGCATTGACTATGGATTCTGGGAAGAAAAAGATTTTGCTCCTGAAACCAAAAGACCGAGACAATCCTGATGTAAGCTATCTTCTCTTTAAGAAACTTGTGTAGACCATCTTGTGTTTTGATAGTTATAGACAGAATTATAAGCCATGTATAGCTTCTCATTTATCAATGGTATTTGTAGAACCCTCCACCACAACCAGAAATTAATCTTTCGGCTTCAAGACAAAATCAGAAAAGTGATGTTGGAGGGAGGTTGATCAAGAGAATACTTCTGAAAAATGACTCAAGGCCAAGCCAGGCTTCAACTTTTGTCAAGCCTGAACCAAGAGTAGAACCCTCGGAAGGAGAAAACTTCAAACGACCAGCTCGGCCAGCCAACACTCGAGCAGGTATTAAAGGAGTAGGATTTAAGCCAATATGTTAGTTTCCCAAGTTGGGCCTACAATTTTTTTTAAAATGGTCCATGACTCCATGTGCAGGGAAAGAATATCATGCTTCTGGTACCAACAGTGAGAAGCAAGAGAGACGTACAAGAAACAAGGACCGACCTGATCGTGTTGTGTGGGCTCCTCTTCGTCGTGATGGGTCCAATATCAGCGAGGATCAACCGCTATCTTCAGCAGGTTCTGTTTCCGTTGTTCATCAATAAGTAATTAATTTCATTTTTTATGGTTGTGTTTCTCCTCCGTAACTCATCTCCCATATATTCTTACAGCTAACAATGGAGAAGTCAAAGACAGGATATATTCTCAAAGATCTGGAGAAGTGGTCAATTCCTCTGGTGGACACACTCTTGAGAATGGTTAGTTCATTTGAAATTGGAGAATGCATAATGTTTCTTGTTTCATTATATACAAATCAAGAAAAGAAAAATGATGTTGGTTCTGCCAAAACTTTTTACTTTATCCAGATTCTACCAGACATTCTAGTCGTCGTGTTGGAGGTCGCAATAGAAAAGAAGACGTGATGACTGGTGAGGGTAAATCATCCCGGAGAGGAGGTGGTGGTGGTGGTTCTAATTCACATGAGGCAAGCTAACAAAGCCTTTTACCACATCTCAATATCTGCGCTTATAAACCATGTTTAGAAGACTCAATTTTACTGTTTTGCAGAAGCAGATGTGGATTCAAAAATCATCATCGGGTACTTGATATATTCACTTAACACATGGTAATGCTCTAGGCACACGCCTACCCTCTATTACTCACTCTTAGCATTTCACTTCAATTTCTTACCTTTTTATTTTTTTATGAACAATTAGACGGTTTTGTCAACACAATGTTATGATTGTTATGACCTTTCAGGCTAAATATATGAGCCATTCCAATGGATTTTGTCCTTCAACGGGAATCTATAGATCTCAATCGAAATGAGGAGTAACTCTATCAACATCACACTCGGGTTTGAAGACTTTTGGTCAGGCGTTGTAAGTCGTAGTATTGCACATAAAAGAGGCCGTTCTCAAAGTAGGAATCAGCTCAAGATTTATGAGAGTGAGACAAGAAAAGACTCGTTTGCTACTGCCTCTCAAAGGCCCTAGCGGTTCACGGTACCTGCATTCCCCTCCTTTTGGCTTGTTGCGGTGTTTACAGACAAGTGGGTGAGTAGTGAGAGAACTTACTCCCGAGTCTTGGTAATGAAAAATAAAGTCAAGTGAATAGGGAAGCGGGAAACACAGTGTGTCGGGTTTTTATTTTGGGTTCCTGAGAGGCCTTGGAACGTGATTGCACGATTTTAACCATATAATAGTTTGGATTACTGTGAAGTTAATTTATTGCTAAGTAATATTTTCTCTTTGTGGAAAAATTGGTTTTATTTCACGTGATTGTTATATAACTTTTTGGCTTATTCCACGAAAGATTGTTTTAGTATAGTAATATTGCCATGGAAACTGAAGCATTGGCTAAAAAGTAAATCGTTTTGTCGTTGTTCAACCTCTATGTTGATGAGAGCATCAAGAGGAATCTTCTTGTCTTCAGGGAGGGTGAATACAAGAGACTTATATCAAGCAAATGGCTAAGTATCCTCTTCTATAAACAAAAATGTAATATTTATCTAACAACTAAATCAAATATGTTGACTAAGAAAACCAAAAGAAATAAAGTATGTTGACCAAAGAAAGGTCAAAACTTTAGAAATCTTCATCAAGTCATAAAAGATAGTAAAACTGTAACACTAGTGAAGAAAGCAAGCAACAGTGTGAACTCATATCTTAAAGAGATTAAAGACAAAGAGATACCAAAATCTCTTACCAAAAAAATCTACAACCAACCCTTGTCCAAATCTGTCTCTATCCTCTGTTTTTATTTTTTCCTTCTTGCGGTGGTACAAAAATTTCAGAATTCACAATTAATGACCGATTGCTTCTTCACCTACTCTTTCTCTTTCTCTTTCTCTCTCTCTTTGGAAGTAACAACAAGCCTATATGCTGATCCCATCTAGGGCAAGCCCTCTATGCTCTAAACTTTGACTTTCTTGGAAAGCTTTTATTTTCTTGAGAATTCTTCAATTGATTTCTCCTCTTCTTGGTTCTTGATTTTGGAAAGATGGGTAACAAGATAATCTCCATGATAAAGAAAGATAACAAAGATGGAGGAGGAGGATCTAAGAGTAAGAGAATGAACCGGTCACAGAGGAAATTGCTTGCTGATGAAGAGATGTTGCATCGTCGAGCTCTGTCCATGGCGATTCATCAAGCTCAGCTTTCTCAGAGATTTGATGGATCTATGTCTAGACGTGTCGGTTCTACAAGTACTAGGAAACGAACCCTCTCTGACCCGTTTTCTAATGGCAAGCAGGTCAGCTCACTACTTAAATCTTGCTAAAGTTTCAATCTTTTCTTGAAAAGTTCAAAGCTATACATGTTTTTTTATAAATATATTGATGTAATGATTGTTTCGACTGAGTCCTTAGCCTTTTTGCTTAATAATATTGATTTGAAATGTAGGTACTGGTTTTAATGATTGTTTGAGAACTTTTTTTACATATTTTGAGAAGAGCATAGGTTACTATAAAAGTGTAGATTCTTTGTTAAAATTAGAAAAGAGATGTGAAAAGTGCTGATTGATTTCTGACTTTATCTGTTGGAAATGTTAAAACTTTATCCTGGAAAGAAATGTTCTAAACTCTGATACTGACACTGGGTTGGGACCAGATGAGCTATATAACTATTGAGTGTCTTTAGCCACACCCATAACCTTTAGAAGTGCTGATAAACTTTTTTGTCTTTCAGTAAACTTTATGCTGATATTGACTGTAACTAAAGTGGTTTGCTATGACTAGAAGTAGTATGAGTGAGAAGAAAGAACTGAAGTTGCATCGCTTTGTTAGAAAATGGATTGTGTTTACTGATTGTTCCTGTCACATCTTGTCTTTGCTATAATAATAGATGTTGTTATGAAGCTTAACTTTGGATAGCGTATCTATGTTATTTCTTCAGGTACCTGATTTTTCAGAGAGCTTGATAGTGAAGAGATTTGTTCTGGTGCATGGTGAAGGATTTGGGGCATGGTGTTGGTACAAAATTATTGCTTCATTGGAAGAGTCAGGACTGTCTCCAACTACAGTTGACCTCACTGGGTGTGGATTTAATATGACAGACACAAACACTGTCTCTACCTTGGAAGAATATTCAAAACCATTGATCAAGTTACTCGAAAATCTCCCTGAAGAAGAGAAGGTTAGAACTTGGGAGAGTATTTAAAACCAGTTGATTGGGGGAATGAGGCAATGAGATACAAGTTTTTTGTTTTATGCAGGTTATTCTAGTGGGTCATAGCACTGGAGGTGCGTCCATTTCATATGCGTTAGAGCGGTTCCCAGAGAAAATATCGAAAGCTATATTTGTATGTGCAACCATGGTTTCTGATGGCCAAAGACCCTTTGATGTTTTCTCTGAAGAGGTAGTAAACATTATTTGAGTTCCTATCTATCAATGTATTGTGTCCTCACATTTGTGATTAAACCATCTACAACTGATGCAGCTTGGTTCCGCAGAGCGGTTCATGCAAGAGTCACAATTCTTGATATATGGGAATGGAAAAGACAAGCCTCCTACAGGGTTCATGTTTGAGAAACCACACATGAAAGGCTTGTATTTCAATCAATCACCCAACAAGGTACACTCCAAAATGCTAATTGTTGACTTACTTATTAATCGACTGTTTCTTGGATAATCCATCAGTAAAAAAGTTAGCAACCTTTAAAGTGAATTGGTTATATTGGTTTGGCAGGATATAGCATTGGCAATGATTTCAATGCGGCCTGTGCCACTTGGACCAATGATGGAGAAAGTATCTCTGACCGCAGAAAGATATGGGAAAGGAAGAAGATTCTATGTTCAGACATTAGATGACCGTGCACTCTCACCAGATGTTCAAGAGAAGGTAGTGAGAGAGAACAGCCCTGAAGGAGTCTTCAAGATCAAAGGAAGTGATCATTGTCCTTTCTTCTCAAAGCCTCAATCTCTCCACAAGATTCTTCTCGAGATTGCACAGATTCCTTAACAAAGATTTGAGATTTCTTTGGAGAGTATACACTGATTATATTTTTTTTTTCTAAACAAGAACACTTTCATTTAATCCTCAAAACACCTTTTGTATGCAATTCTAGAATCGATACAAGATCGTATTTATACCATTTGAAGATAAAAAAGTGATTGAATACACAAATGGCCCTGTATTTGTAGGTAAGATCTTAGAGATACATATACAGGAAGAAGAATCAACAAGTAGAGAGACAAGAGAGAAGAGGTCTGTCTATATATAATAACACACTCATATTATTCCAAGTCTAGAATGCCGAAATTCGAGAGAAGGATCTTAACTTGGTCGACAAGATCTGATCCAGTTGCATACTCGGTAAGCATCCCGACTGCGAAACCAAACATAGCCCACCTAAAGAAACAAACACATAGAGTTATCTCATGTATAGGTAACAGTACTAGCTAATTCTACAATCAACGAGTCTCTTGTGTGTGCCTGAGTGTCTGTCTCATTAGTAAGAACCCAATACATTCAAAAGCAATCATGACAGAACTATTAAGTGTGAAACTATGTCTGAATGTGAAGGGCTTATGCTGCACATGAAGAAACATCAATGACCAGAAACTTGTTTGAAGTACAAGAGCTAAACCCAAATGAAATTGAAATGACAAGAACATCATTTGCAAACAAATGCACGACATAGCATCAGGATACATATAACTAATGAACATTTGTTAACCAGTCGCCATGATAATCAAATTCGAAACTTGAGATCATAATTCAAAGGAAAATGAATTGAAGAGGAAGTAACATCAATGACCATCTACTTAAGACAAATGCACAGACAAAATTGGGAAAACAGATAAGTGTAAGACTTTAGGCTCTTGTATGTCTGAATTTGAAGGGTTATGCCTGCAGAGGAAGTAACATCAATGACCATCTACTTAAGACAAATGCACAGACAAAATTGGGGAAAACTGATAAAAGAGTAAAACTTTAGGCTCTTGTATGTCTGAGTTTGAAGGGTTATGTCTGCAGAGGAAGTAACATCAATGACCATCTACTTAAGACATATGCACAGACAAAATTGGGGAGAACTGATAAAAGTGTAAATCTTTTGGCTCTTGTATGTCTGAATTTGAAGGGTTATGTCTGCAGAGGAAGTATCATCAATGACCAACAACTTGATTTCAAGAACCAGAGCTACCCACTATTACAATTGAGGTCAAAAGCTTGAAATGGCTAGAGAACATTACTTGCAAACTAATGTATCATAGACATAACATCAATACTTTGCAGCAGTTCTGTATCTAAACTACCAAAGATTATAAAGGTACCTTCCATTAGAGATCTCGTTTTTGGGTTGAAAACCAAAGAAGGGACCTTGACCAGCAGCTTCAAGCTTCTTCTTTTTAAAGTACTCCTGAAGCTCTTTAGCCTTGACTCTCTGAAACTCAACCGTAGTTACACTCTTACCATCAACAGCCACAGCTTTCTGCGGCGGCGGTGGTGATGGTGGTGGAGAGGAAGAAGGCTGAGATGGAGGAACAGGTTTTTGCGGCTCCCTAAGAGTAGGAGGAGCCGATGGCCTTCTTAAAGGACCTTCTGTCTGAGAACATCTGATGATGAATACACATGGCTTAGTACTCGTCGAGAATCTAAAAGACGCCGAAGCTGTTGAGGTAGATGATGATGATGGATTTAGAATCCTGATACATTGAATCGGTGAAGCTACTGACATCTTCTTCGTTTAGTTGAAATTGAATTGTCTGATTTTTTTCTTCGAAGCTTTTAGTTCTGTTCTGTCTTTTGGTAATGTCTTTGTGGATGTGATATGGCCAAGTCTCATGCTTATGTGCTAATGGGTACTTTTGGATTAATCCCACGCGCATACACGGCGCGTGCATTGAGTTTTGTTTGACTTAAAACATTAGGCACAAGGTGAAAGAAAGCAATGATAATTAACCTGAGGATTAAACATTGGATTATGATTAATTAATTGGATATTGTACTCCAAAAAGTTGTGGTGTGGATTTTATCATTACAAGACAGAGTAGCATAGAGATGTTGTACATTTGAATAATGCACAAAATTGACAAATCAAGTGGCTACAAAGGTACACATCCAAAAGTTTCTTCTTCTTATCCAATCTTTTTGCAAATCCATCCCTCTCTCTCATCTAACCTGTCACCTCTCTAGCTTACTCACTACTAAATATATATATAAATAACAAAGGTGCACAGAGTAAGAGTGAACTAAAGGAACATCTACTGAGTATGAAAACTCTTTAACGAGAGAAGAAGATTGGTGGTCACATGATTGTGCACATACAGCTTTTTCCACTTCCATGCTGGAACTCATCGTCTGATTCACCTACTTCACTGCAAAATTCAATCAGAGCAAAGATGTTTTCAACATTTGTTTACCAAAATGGAGTTGTAATAGGAGCAATGTGCTTGGTACTTGATATGAAAAAGACAAAGAACACGACTGATTCCACAACTAAATCGCAATTTCCTAAGAACAACAAAAGTCACATTGTAGCTCAGTTCTACTAAAGGGAGCTATGAGTAGTATTCAACCATGAGCTTAAGACTTTTTGGATCTATGAAACTGTTGTTTATTCATGATCTAAAGTGTTATGTTACTATTAAATCTCACACTATGAGCTTAAGTTTATAGGGAAGACTGTGGTATGATAATGATAAAAGATGTTCCAAAACTATTTATAAGCAAACAGGGAGGGATCAAGCCAGTTCTTTCCTGTGACAGGTAGTCTATTCCCTACTCTACTCTAACATAGGCCAAAACTGCCAACTATTAGCTACACATACAAAGATTGATCAAACAGAATATAATATTATAAGAGAAAGCATCCATACCTAGGCTCAAATTCTCTGACCTCAGCGATATCAATACCACATGTGTCAGGCCATTGCACTTTCCTTCTATCTGTATGATCCACCACGCAATCTCTACTCACATCATCATCACCAACAACAACATCACTAAACGATCTTTTCTTCAAGCTGCTTTTTAGTGCAAACCTATTAGTGACTTCACAATTATACTCTACACGATCCTCCTTCCCTTCCCGGTGAACAGAAGCGTCAGAAGCGAAATCTTTTGTATGAGAAGGACTGACTCGGATAGGAGATGGATTATCCGGTCTTTCGGATTTGCGGCCGAAACATATAAGTGAAGTGCAGGCAGAAGAGAGCCAATTCTTAGATGAATCTAACCGAAACCCGGTATCAGACTCTTCAACTACTAAATGATAATGGTTCCATTGTGATGATGACACCTTGACAGGCTTCTGCTCATTCTTCTGACCCAATAGAAGAAGAGCTAAACCATTGCTATACCCAGAAGCTGATGAAGAGAAGAATCCTCCTCCTTCTGCTGCAAATAACATTTCCAATATTGTCTCATTTGCACATCATTCCATTTACAACACACACTCCAAATCCCTAAAACCACCAAAGTCCAGAATCAAAAACATTAGGATGACAACAAAGAAGGCATTTTTACAATATGCACAATATCAAAAACGAATCTTTCATCCAAAAAAAATGCCAACTTTTATCTGATTCCACTAGAATATAGAACAACAGTAAAAAAAGGAAGAGGCTTGATTTTGAAATCAGAAACTAAGTGTTCATAACAATGTTTTAGTTTTATGAAGCGATGGGGAAGATATCAAAAAACAAAACTTGGAATCTAAAACACTTACTATATCTAGTGTGGTTCAGGTTCAGATTTAGAAAGAAGATAAAATATATGTGAGATTAGGTAATCAAACTGGCGAAAGAAACGAGGATGGTGAAGATTTCACCGGACGGATCTGAGAGACGTACCGGAGATAATGCCGGCGGCAGAGCAGAGAGAGAGAGAGAGAGATTGAAAAATTGGTGGGCTTTGTTGGGTTCGTTTGGTTTGTGATGGAGAAAGCAAAGCTCATAAGTAAAAAGAACTCTGCGAGTTCCATCCATTTTTTACGGAAGGGTGTGCAAAATCTAATTCTTATTTTATAAAATTTTACACTTTAATTCTTATTTTACTTTTATAAATTTGTATAATTATATCTTGAACTAACAAAATGTAATTTACCTAGACCTCATAATGTAATTATATTACGATATGCAAAAAAAAAAGTTAATTTTGGAATCAATTTCCCATCAAACCAAATGGAACCAGAAGATTAATTCTATATCAATGGTAAGATTTTGCTCTCAAGTTTCTAGAACATGTTTACAGAACTAAATTCCAAGGTCTGTAGCAAAACAAAATCCCTAGTTCTATGTCTACAACATTGAAGCTAGTGCATGGGCAAGCTCTTGTAAAAACAACAATAAACGAGTAAAAGCTCGTATATGAACCATAATCAAACAATGAAATTAGTTAATTAGATATTGTCCCAAGTTAGAACAGATAAGAGACACTATCTTTAAAGGTGAATAAGTAAAAAAAGAGGCACACAAGCAAAACAATACAAACTAATGAGTTTAAAACATCAAACCGTGAAGCTGTTGGAAACAAATAATATATTAGTCAAGCAAAACTAGCCCTATGAATCAAACTGTATAATGTTAACAAAAGTAGCCCTATGGAATCAATACCCATCTAAAAATGAACACTTCTTGTAAAAAGCAGAAGGAAACAAGTGAGTAAAACCAAAACCCATCCAAACAACACAATCAACTAATCTCAATCCATGTTAAAACAGAGATCGAAAGAGAGTTAGAGAAGAAGAAGCAGAAGAGCTTACGAAGATGAAAGTAGGAAAGCAAAAAAAAAAAATCAGATCTCGAACTATATTTTTCTTCTTCTCATCCTCGTCGCTTTGTCCAAATTAGGTTAGGTTATTTTGTAAAACACTAAACAAAACAAAAATATTTTTTTATCATTTGCCAATCTAACACAACTTTTTAATCGCTACCGTTAAATATTAATGTCGTTCCAAATTTTTCACCGCATTTGGCATTGCATTATAATGCAATTACCTACGGTAACCAAACGGATATTGATATATGTGTTCGCCGCAGCCACAATTACCTGCGTAAATGAAACAGCCTCAATACATATATATTTCCATCGTATTATTAATTAAAACGAATAAAAAGAAAATAGCTAACTGTCTTTACTGTAAAATTCTTTTTAAAAAAAATCTAAAAATTGCAAATTATATGAAAATTGAAAATAAAATTAAAAATAATACAAGTAACAATAACGAATTTGCTGGAGCTGACTACAAACAACTACTTACTCTCCACGAGCCCTTCGCTTCCCAACTGCCTTTTTCAGATTACCTTTATTAGACTCACTCCGATTTCTACTCACTCTCGCCGTCGACGGCACCGGTACTCCGATCACCTCCGCACGATTCAATTCCGGTTTCCTCCTCTCTTGCGTTTTCCCCCTCTCAAAGGTAACTCCACGCCGTGTCTCCTTCTTCTCTCTTGAATCTGTTTGCTCTCCTCAGATTTGATCTCAATTTATCGATATTGATCTTTGATCTTAGATCTTATGCTATATTTTCTCCGATTCTAATCTCCGGCGCCGGATCCGATCTGATCGAATCGTGATTCATTCAAATTTAATGTTGATTAGGCGATCGCGATCGAATCTGTTTTCATTTTGCTTCTAATCAGATTCTGTGGTTTCTTCATATTATGGAACCTTGTTAAGCTTAGTGGGAATTGTTACTCTGTAGTGAAGTGAGTCCCTGGGGAATGGGAGATTGAAGAAATAGAGAATTGCTGAATAGAGGAGAGAGATAGTTAAAAATGGCTCCTGTGAGTAAAGCTGATAAGAAGGCAGCAGTAGATGCTGCTGCGTGGATGTTCAATGTCGTCACTTCTGTTGGTATCATCATTGTTAATAAAGCTTTAATGGCGACTTATGGTTATAGCTTTGGTAAGATCTCTTTTGCTTTTAAGCTTTTTCTTTGAAACCTGAAGCTATTATCCTTCTAATTTGTTTTGTGTGTTATGTTTGTGCAGCTACAACCTTAACTGGTTTACATTTCGCTACAACAACTCTGATGACGCTTGTTTTAAGATGTCTTGGTTACATTCAGCCTTCTCATCTTCCGTTTACCGAGCTTTTGAGATTTATTCTGTTTGCCAATTTCTCGATTGTTGGAATGAATGTCAGTCTTATGTGGAACTCTGTCGGTTTTTATCAGGTGATAAATACGATCTTAGCTTTGTATCTCTGCAATTGCGCAAAGAAAAACATCTAATCTTGATTTCGTGGTGTTCTGTTTATTTGCGTGTCAGATTGCCAAGCTCAGTATGATTCCTGTATCCTGCTTGTTGGAAATGGTATTCGATAAGATCCGTTACTCCAGAGATACAAAGCTTAGCATAGGATTGGTTCTTGTTGGTGTTGGTGTTTGTACTGTTACTGATGTCAGTGTAAACACTAAAGGCTTTGTAGCCGCTTTCGTTGCTGTGTGGAGTACTGCTCTTCAACAATACGTAAGTGTTCTTCAAGCATCTGTATTCGTTTGACGTAACATATTATTTCTTTGTATAACACAAAAGCTAATATTGGTGTAGTTTTTACATGATGCAGTATGTACATTACCTTCAGCGCAAGTACTCACTTAACTCATTCAACCTATTGGGACATACCGCTCCAGCCCAAGCTGCAACATTGCTGGTAGTTGGCCCGTTTCTTGATTATTGGCTGACAGAAAAAAGAGTAGACATGTACGATTACAACTTGGTTTCCGTGGTAAGCACCAAAAACCTCAATATGTTTCATCCCTTAGTCTCATTGGAATTAGATTTAACTTGACTCTCCTCTCCTCACAAGAGCAAAATCATATCATTATGTCAGTCTGATTATGATAGTCATCCTGTGTTTTCTCTGTTTGGTACTAACCTTGTTTAGAGTCAGCATGCAGAACGAAGCAAATATCATACGAATCTAGCTTGTTACAATGCCTTTTTCTTAATCAATTAAAGAACCTTTTATCTATGCTTAAGGCCAAACTATACTGTTACCTACTTGTCATAGGCTCTTTTGAACCTAACGTTTTAAATTCTGCAGCTGTTTATAACCCTGTCATGCACCATAGCCATTGGAACCAACCTAAGCCAGTTCATCTGCATCGGAAGATTCACGGCAGTATCGTTCCAAGTACTGGGACACATGAAGACGATCCTGGTGTTGATAATGGGCTTCTTCTTCTTTGGTAGAGAAGGTCTAAACTTGCACGTGGTTGTCGGAATGATAATTGCAGTACTGGGTATGATCTGGTACGGTAATGCCTCCTCAAAGCCAGGAGGCAAAGAGCGACGAAGCTATTCTCTTCCAACGACCCGTCAACAGAAACTTGGAGCTGCTTCAGATTCTGACGACAACGAAGACAAAGCCTAGTAGTAAGTAGTAAATTATCAGGAACATCACATAGTTACATCACTGTTTTGAGTTGTTCTTTTTAGCTTAATTTATGATGATTCTTGTGTTAATTTTTGTTGGGTACGATGAAAGGCGATTTTTTTTTTCTTTTCATACAGACACAATTGAGATTTTTGTAATGCTTTTTTGGGGAATCAAGTTACATCAACACTCTTCATAGCTTCCCATACTGCAATAAGACATTTATTTTAATATTTTGGGATGTTTATACATGCTTCACCTCTGATGTACAATGGAGAATACTTTGGTCTGGTTTGATCCCTGACTATAAGATAAACTTACCCTCAGATTATAGTCATGAAAAAAACAGATTATCTTGTCTGAATATATCTAGAGATTTCAGAGTTGTTGTCTGAAAATGCAAGAGTTGAAGCAAAACTTGATCCAAGCCAGACCAAAGTATTCTCTTGTCACAGTAGTACTTAAATTACTAGAATTGCAAATAAATCAGATTTAGATATTTTGTTCAAGAAGATATTTAACTTTGCCAACCGAACAATCATATAACTAGAGAATAAGCATAACGATCCAGTAACAAAATCTTATCTTAAAAAGTAATAAAACAGTAGAGAAGATATTTCATAAAAAACCCAGAACTGGAACTGGAACAAAACTTAAACTCGGTCTTCATCGAAGATCCAATCAAGTTGCAACTAGCAACATTAGCTTAACGCTTCTTGGACACACCAACAGTCTTTCCTCTGCGACCAGTTGTCTTGGTGTGTTGTCCACGGACGCGAAGACCCCAGTAATGTCTCAAACCACGATGGTTTCTGCTCAAAACAAGATTATTCAAAACCAACCATTAGACATAATCCCCAAAACAGTTCTAACACGATATACTAATGGGATCAGTACTGAATTTCACCTGATTTTCTTGAGACGTTCAAGATCATCCCTGAGCTTCATGTCAAGGGCGTTGGAAACAACTTGAGAGTACTTCCCATCCTTGTAGTCTTTCTGTCTGTTCAAGAACCAGTCTGGAATCTTGAACTGTCTTGGGTTTGCAACAATGCTCATGAGGTTGTCAATCTCAGCTGCAGATAACTCACCAGCTCTGATGAGTTGAGATAAAAATTAGACAACAAGAATTGCAAATTGGCATACACATAAATGTTAAAAGATACAACACACAGGCTATTATAGTTCCCACAGACCAAAGAAGAACCTCAAATCCAAAAGCAGAGCATTTAAAGATCAGTTAAGACACCAGGCTTCAAAATGTACACTACAAGACCTAAATGTTTCCAAAGATTGGATTTTTAATTGACATCAATACCTCTTGTTCATGTCGACATCAGCTTTCTTGCAGGCAATGTTAGCCAATCTCCTTCCAATTCCCTTAATAGAGGTAAGGGCAAACATAATCTTCTGCTTACCATCAACGTTAGTGTTGAGCACACGCAGAATGTGCTGGAACTCCTCATTTGCAACAAGAGACTACACAAAAGTAACCAAATTCACAAACCCATCAGAACAAAATTATCAAAATCAAACATTTCACACAAACAGATTGATTTGGTTCTTCGAATCATGAGATTAAACACAAATCCTAACTCTTTCACACGAGTGTAAATCTAAATCGATAGGAATCAGAAAATCAAAAGTAACGAATCTGAGAGCAATAGTTGTTGGGGAACATGGTAAGACAAGGGAACTCGGAAACGTAAAGCTTAAATTACCATTGTGATTTTGACTGAGAAGAGGGTGTGCCTGAGAAAAAGATGAAGCTCTCTCGCCGTTTCCAAGCTTTCTCTCTTCAGTGTATAATAATAGATTCAACAGCGAAAACTAGGGTTTTTTTTTTCCGGTTTATATAGCTCATTGTTTTGGGTATCGTAAGTATTGAATGGTTAAAAGACCATTGTACCCTTAAACGACTATTGAAAATTTCAATACTTCGACCGGGCATTTCACACACTAAACCGCAAAATTAAACCGGTTTAATCCAGGAAAAACTCTATAAAGTACTCGGCAGCCCTCTGGCACGAAGCGAACATTCGGAAAATTTGTAATATTTGTGATTCGCTTCGCCTCGACCAAAGATTTTGCTATTTGCTTCGATTCGAAATTTTCGAGTATTCGGAATTTTGAATATTTTTTGTAATATTCGCGAATTATTCGCTTCGCTTCCTTTCGACCCATCTAATTTTTTTTTTTGAAACTAAAAAAATATAGTACATAAACATAAAATGCAAAATATGAGATATTAGAGGTTCTTGTTTGACATGTTTTCAAAATAAGAAATAAATGTAACCACCGTCCATAGGATTCTCACATTTTATTTTTAATGTTGATTTTTCTAATAAAATTTTATTTGTTTAAAAACAACATTTAGCAAAAATCCCAAATGGCCGAAATATAATAATTTGAAAAATATGCCTATTAGATATAAACCCAAATCTATAAATACACATATACGAAGCGAAGCCGATAATCGACATTAAAAAATCAATATTTGTTATTTGCTTCGGTTTTTACGAATACTACATTTTCATATTTGTTTCGCTTCAATATCTTATAGATATTAAAATTTTTCGAATCGAATCTAACGAATATTTTGTTCAGGGTTGGTACTCGGATTCGTTACATGCCACCAACATTTTATCTTTATTCAAATATATAGTCTAATTTAAAAGTAATCTCTCCTTCTCCCCACAATGTCAAAGGTCAGTTTTCAATAGTAACATAATTCAAGCAATCTCTCCTTCTTTAATTTTTTTTCTGTTTTTGCAGATATGCTTAACAAGCTATTAGTTGCAGTGTCAATCATCTTGAATCTTGTATTAACCATCCATATTCTTTATAACAACAATTCAACCACATGGAATCCAACGTGGACCAACAGAGCCGCCGCGGAGGCAAAAGCTGTAGTCTCAGTTCCATGCTCAAGCCACGACAGAACTTATGTGGACGGTCTTGGTGTCCTTGACAGCCATAAACCTCCTTGTGAGTGTAACAATTGCTACACAGGCCAAGATTGCTCTGTTCTTCTCAAAGATTGCCCTGTCGATGCTGACTCGTAATAAGTTTCCTCACCCTTTCCTTAGTTTGATCATATAGTGACAAAACCAGTTTTTGTAACTAGTTATGTTCTTTTTTTGAAGAGGAGGCCCTTTGTTCTTGGAACCTTTTTGGATGCGAAAGGTCGTGGGAAGTGCGGCTAAGTCTCATCAGATCACAAGACGACTTTGATCAGATTATTGCTATGTTGAAGAAGTTTGTCTCCAAGGAAGCTGTAGTAGTTGTTGAGTCCATCTGAAAACTTGATGTTGTTGTGATCACATTTCTTCAATTCAATCGTATAAAATTAAATATTTTTGAATATTCTGATTAAAGAACTGAATGAGACATCTCAACTTGTAATCATTGTTATTAACAAAGATACAAACAAAATTGCAATCATTGTTCTTTTTTTATTTTTTTGAGAAAAAGAAAAGTAGCTTGGTATCATTACAAAGACACCATTATATTATAAACTTACAAAAATAGACCTTAATCAAATCATATCATTAATATTTTACTATTTAGAGATCTTAAAATCTTTGTATCAGTTAATTTATTCAGATGTAATTATGAAACTAACTTTGGATGCATGATTCTTTACAAACTTCCTTTAAATGCTAGGAATTCTACTAAAAACGTTATTAGTAGAATAAGCACGATGAGATTCTAATAACAATGCTTCATAAACAAACAATTATACTTTGATCTACGAGAAAATAAAGTCAAGTCCATTGAGTAAGGACTGGGAAGTGGAACGTCTCTAGGACAAGAAAGTCCATATGATTCTTCAAGATCAACATCTTCTACATTCATTCCTTCTGGAAGCTTCCAATCGAATCGGTAAAGCAGATTGATAAGAGTCAAGTGTAGCAAAGCCATACCCATTCCCATACCTGGACAAATTCTCCTACCACTACCAAACGGCAACAACTCAAAGTTAAGACCTTTATAGTCAATCTTACTATCCATAAACCTTTCTGGTATGAACGTTTCTGGATCTTTCCAAACGTTTGGATTCCTATGAATAGCCCATACATTGACATGGATCCATGTTTTCTTTGGAATGTCGTAGCCCCCGATCTTTAAATCTTTTGAAGCCTCTCTTGGGATTAGAAGTGGTCCAATAGGTGTTATCCTAAACGTTTCTTTAGTCACCAGTTTGAGATACTCGAGTTGCTCTATATCTTTTTCTGTGATATCATCTTTGTTTTTGATCACTTCCCTCACTTCAGCTTGTACTTTCTTGAGTACTCTTGGGTTTGTAATCAAATTTGTCATCACCCATGTTATTGTGTGGCTAGTAGTGTCTACTCCAGCAAGAAGAACGTTCTGTAATATTTGATAACACAAGGATTGATTTAAACTTTATGTGACACTTGAAGTATAAAGAAATATGGACTTAAAGGTTCCAGTTACTTGTAGAATTCCTTTGGTATGGTTTCGAGTAAGTCGAAACTCGCCAAGTCCAGTCTCTTTCTTTTCCATCTTGAGGAGCAAGCCAATGATATCATTATCATCCTTAATATTCTCATTTGCTAGATGATGCTCTATAGACTGGTCGAAAAATGTATCCGTTGCCTTAAAAACCTTCTCACATTTGCTATGTAAACCCGTGATCCTATCGATGATTCTACCAATAACCGGGAAGTAATCAGCTGCTGCGAAACTCCCCATTACCTCCATGGATCCATGAATGACTTCCTCATAAGTATTCGCAAGTTTGCTCCCATCAAGACTGATTCCAAATCCCACTCTACAAATCACACTTCCTGATAGTTTCATTAACTTCTGGCTCAAGTTAACCAGTTTTGCTAATGAAGCAGATTGTATGATGGAATCAACTAGGGATGCAACTTCTTCTTCTCTTATATGTCGAAAAGATTTTACGCTTTTCGCAGTGTAGAGTTCAACAACCATCATCTTTCGTACTTCCCTCCAATATTTGCTATAGGGAGCAAAGGCGAGATCTTTTAAATTGTATGTAACTCTTGCAGGATAAGTCATATAAGGTCGAGAACAACAATCCGCATCATTCGTTTTTAAGAAGTCCTTCACTGTCTCTGGTGAAGATGCCACAACAGTAGACACATTTCCAAACTTTAGAGACATTAGAGATCCATATTTTTCAGATAATTTGAACATTGAACGATGAGGTTTGGATCCTAATTGGTGCAAGTTTCCAATTATAGGAAGTCTTGGTGGTCCAGGAGGTAGTTTCTTCTTCTTCATTGTCTTTCTCATCTTCTTTGCAATGAGTATAGATGCAAAGAAGACGAATGCAACAATGATACTCCAAATACTCATTCTGTTTTCTACATAGAAAAAGGAAAATTTATATAAAACGTCCATTAGTTTCTAGTTAATAGCTCAAAGTAGATGACTAAACAAGAAGATTCCTAATGATTTATTTACAGAATTAAGGATTAAGGGAAAGAACATATAAAGAGTTTCTTCACAACATTAAAACATCAACATAGTACACATATAATTAGATCGAGCTAGTTCAGTAAGATTACCTCCAAGTCTTATACTTTGTTCTGAAGATCCTAGAGAGAGGGAGAGAGAGGTTTGTTTAATTTTGTTTTACTTGTGTTGTGAGTCTTGTGACGATATGATAATACTACATTTTTGTATTGAGATGACGTTTACATTACATTAGTGTCCTCTAGACCACTAGATATTACCAATACATACAAATTTCAGATTTGCAAAAGATTTTTATGAGTGATTCCAAAATCAAGAATTTAGAACCAATAATATGTAGTTGAATAATGGGTACACAAAAATCTAATAAGATTCTTTTTTTCTTTCCCATCGTTATCATTGGTCCAATGATGTGTGGTTCTACGAGTTCTTTTATGATATGTTTACTTTTGCAAATATATAGATATCCACACGTTGATGATATATGTTTGTTTTGATATTTTGTGTTTCTAATTAAACGGTCATATATATATATTTAAAAATTGGTCAAAGTTCAAACGCTTGCTAAAAGATTGCAAAACAAACGAGTCAATGATATAAATGTGATTAGTGCAGAATGTATCCAAAAACCATAATAATCTTCTGCAAGTATATAATTGTAGCATCAAGAATGTGAAAGATCAGTGGAAATAATATTTTCAAGAAATGTAAAAGAAATGAAGGAGATGTAAATATTTAGTGAAGTAGTGATTTGCCGATCCACACTTTTTTTTTGTCTTACTGATCATCAATACAAGTTTAAGTCTTGGATATTCGGTTTTTAATCTGATATTTTGATTTGGATTTTTTTTTTCATGTATTTCGGCTTTTATTTGGGAAAATTTTGTCGAATTGAACCAGATTATAACCGGGACATTTCGGTTTGATAATTCGTTAAATTATAGTTATAAAATTAATTTCAAAGTGCATCGAATTTTCTAATTTTTGATTAGTTTGGTTATCGGAAAATAAATAACAAAGGAATAACAATTTTTCCAACCAAATTAACAAATATAGTTCAGTCTATCAACAGGAAACAGACTAGAAATTTGATTTTTACATGTCGATTCGATATCCGATAATACTATTGCAATTGTGTACTAACAGTTTATAATTGGATAAAACTTAATTACTCGTAAGAATTTTTTTGTAATTTTTGTAATCGAATGTAATATATATAAAAAAAAATCTATGGGTTGAATACGTATATTTTTAATTCTTTTTATAGATACAAAATATAAGTCGGAAAATAATACGAGAGCTACAATACAATACAATTACAAGAGAGATCTAGTTTCCCTATATACTTCTTCCATTCAATTAAAGATAAAAATACGTTATAACATCATCTGCTATGGATAGATCATGCCTCGCCTGACCTTTATCCCTTTCCTGTGCAAATTATTTACAACTATATATTATATTGCAGTATATATATATATATATAACTCATATTTTATAGAGCTTCTTTGATATGATAGATTATAAGAAAAAGAGTCAAAAAGGGAAAAGAAACAAAAACTACGTGACATTTTTCATAAATAATTGTTGCATTACGAGTATGATTTACGTAAAGTTAGGTAACATAATGTGATGTTAGATGAAATTAAAACACGTTTTTTATTATTAATTAAGAAAAAACAGGAAATATCAACTTTAAAAAAAACATTTGGCAAATAGATAAATCACCATTGTATTATAGTAACAAAAATTCATCCGCCAATTTGGTTAAAAAAAAGTGCTTATTTAGTGTTATTATTTTAATTTATAGATAACAACGCAATTTCATAATTTGTTTTGTCAAAATCGGGATTTTATTGTTTTTGGCAGAAAACATAAGTTTACCGTTTTATAGTTGTGGTAGAAAATATACAATAAAACATTATTCCACAAGTTTTGTACTAAAATCATTATTTTTAATTGTATTAGCGGGAAAATGCAATTATTCGTTTTAAAGGTTTTAGCAAAAAAAAACTTAATTCTCCGATTATGCTGGGAACAACACAATCTAGCAGTTATTTTGCCAAAATTGTGATCATATTATATTGGCAGGAAAACACAATTCTCCAAATTAAAAAGGTTTTGGCGGAAAAACGCAATTATCCGAGTTTAGCCAATTGTCAATAACCTTATAACCCAGCAATATCATTTGAGCACATAAAAGTATTTTGGTATACACGCACAAACACAACGGTGCTCTTCATATAATTGGATCACAACATCCATATTTTAAATGGAACTAGGCCCGGACCCGCGCTACAGCGCGGAGGAAAAGTGTCGGTTTTTGTTTTTTTCCGAATTACGTAAACTTTTAACTGTTAAAATGGATTGTTGGTGTTGAATTTGGCAAGTATGAGAATATGTACTATCGTGGATGTGTACTTTGTCACGTATGCTAGGTTCAGATCCGCGCTACAGCGCGAAAGAATATTTTCAGGTTTATTTTATTTTAACGTGTTTTGTCGTATGTGTTATTATTTCGTTCATTTTAGTATCAACAATTATTATTTCGAAATGTATATTTGGTTTCAATTCTTTGAGAAAAGTGTGTTTTCGAAAATTAAATATAATATTTTTATAAACTAAATAAAAGAACGTTTATTAAACAAATTGTATACTCACAATGTATGTGGTGACGAACCAATCAGTAAAAACCCGTGTATTTTAAAAAAAAATCATGAAAATATATGATATTGAAAAATCATGAAAATCATGTATATACATGTATCACACAAGAACATATGAGTTTGAAAGATTTGTATATACTTGTATCCTATAAAAATAAAATAAAAATATTAATATACTTCATATTGAATAAGAGACCATAATATTCTTGTTATTCACATATTAAAATATTTAGAACATTTTAAGGAAAATTCAGAATTTAAGGTAATTTATTTAAACTAACTTATGGAATATATTCTTTATGACTGATTTTGTATTAGTAGTGATTCGATGATTAATAATTACAAAGATAAAATATTGTTATTAAAGTATTTTTAGTTAATTATAATAATTATCCTAAAATTTTAATTATTTTTTTTGTATCCAAAATATTTCGTATTACTCATTGAAATATATTAATGATTGTCAAATTTCTTTTTTTTCAAAATTCAAATATAACCATTTCTAGATATATATGGATCTCTATAATTTTGCATTAATTATGCTATTGATAAAATATTATTCTTTTTTTTATAGGTAATTCAAATTGATAAAGATTGGAATAATTTTGAAACCTCTTTTCATATACTATTTTTTTATTCTGATTAAAATCTTTCATTTAACATATTAGGAAATATAAAAAATAATAATAAAGATTTAATATATATAAAATCTTTCGTTTTTTATAAAATCTTTAATTCTTTAATAAAATCTTTCGTTTTTATAGCCATATATATTCAAGTTTTATTTTTCGAAACATTTAACTAATTTAAACTAATTAAAACTAATTAACATTTTTATTGATTATATTACCATTATTTATGTATTTTAGATGCATTTTTTATATTTTTTATACCAAATATTTTTAAATTATATTTTCTATATATCAAATATTTAAACTTATAAAAAATTATATTTTTTTTTTGTTTTTTCATATAAGAAATTAATATAATAATTAGAATATTTTTAAAAGATTGAGATCTTTATATTCATAAACAAATTTTCCTTATAAGACATATTTTTTATTTAGCATTAATATAGTTTCCTAAATGATAGGAATCTGGTGTATATTATTGAAATATTTGAAAAATATTTAACAAAAAATTTGGCAAGTATCCGATTGAAAATTTAACCCGGAATTTTTTGAAAAACCCGACCCGAATCCCTTGTGTACTTCTCTTTTACTATAGTAGGGATCAGCTCCTACAGGTTCCTGGGAGACTAACTTCTTCAACATAGCGGATGTAATTATGAAAATAACTTTGAGTGCCATTTTCTTCATGATGCACATACTCTTCCAATGGAGTGCGTATAGATTACATAATATTTTATTCAATAATACCAATCTCTCAAAAAAATTTCTTCTTCAAAATAATGTGTTTATTTTAAAGAATTAGTCCAACGAAAGGTGATAAATACAAAAGAAGAAATTTGCATAATTAAGTCAAGCCAATGACTAATCCCACGGGCGTCCAAGCTCATGGGACACATCACACATGTATTATGTATACCAATGTTAAATATATAAACCTTAAAGAACCGAGACCTCCATCACCATACAAGCTGAGTCTACAAGTTTATGTTTCTTTTGTCACCTTATTATCCGGCCAAGTTCATATATCGTTTTCTAGTACGAAAAGACTATAGCATTACAAACAGTTATATTTTGAGCTACGAGAAAAATAAAGTCAAGTCCATTGACTAAGGACTCGGATAAGGTGAAGTAGAACTTTTTTTAGGACAATGTTGATGATCGCCAAACATCGTATAGTAATAAAACAAGGACGGAATAAGAAGGCTTTCTTATTAAATCAGTGATCGTCAAGATTATAGTAAATGAGAAAAGAGGCGATCGGCTAAATACAATAAATTGACTAACTGTCCCTTAATGTCGAGTTATTAGCGTCCATGGCTAGAATCATCGAAAATTTGTTTTCACTCTCACTCTAGTTTTTTTTTTCTTTTTTCTTTTTTTTTTTTTTTTTTTTATATATATATTATCAGGAGGTTCGGTCCTTAGACCGTAATTCCCTTAAGGTCCTAGGAAGACCGGGTGAAAGCCCCTAGCCAAATAAAAATATCTAACGATTTCGCGATTAAGGGGAATCGATTTCTGAATTAGACCAACAGGACAACTTCTCATTCAAACAGAAACCATTATATCAAAACCACTTGATTTCTGGTCTAGACCAACAGGGCAACTTCTCATTCTATCATTTGAGGAGCCTTCTATTTATAATCGATGGGTCACATCATGACCTATTTTGAAGTAACTTTGGTACTTAGGCGGCGGAAATTCATAAGCGGACCGGCCTCTTTCGGGTCGATCGCTTAATGGCCGTTGACTTGTGTTCCTTTATCTGCCGGTCGGACTTTCTAAAAGCTACGTTAACAAGTTTTCTGATTGGCCGAGCAGGGAGTTATTAATGGGACGAACCCATATCCAACAGTTGTTCTCTCCTTTAGTCCATTGATTCGCTGTTGATGGGCTTAATCTTAATCTTTTCGTCGCTTTCGCAGGGTAGCGTCTCTTTGGCTGGGTACTTTTACGCTTTTACGAGATCAGGAAGTGAACCGTCACCCTCTTTTCGAGGTTAATAACACAACACGAACAATGATGCCTTTAATTTTCGTATGTCATACGCGACTTTTCGTATTGCTTGACTTGTCATAGTGTCTAGCTTGACTTGTCTCAGCGTCAACTTGTAAATGTAGAAGATTTACCTTAGTTTTGTTTGGTCTTTAGCTTGATTTGCCTTAACGTCTACTTGGTCAAATGGGACTGCAATTGCATTGCATGCGTTATTATTTTTTGCTAAAATCTTAACACATTATACACACAATTAAAAAAAAAAACAATTTTCTGTGGGGCGACTTTATATTTTTTTTCCTCCATTTTTAAAGAAATAATTGTTAACGGATGCCGTCTTGGAAAAGGAAGAAACAAACTTACATAACTCGAACATATAAACCATCATCCGAATAATTCATACCAAGACCAATCTCTCCTAAAACCATTAGCTAGTATTAAACCATTAGAGAACAAAGAAAAATGTTAGCACCAATCATCGATGCAATCCTCAGAAACGACGTGTCCACTTTACTGGCTCTCGCAGATGAGAATCCATCTATATTGAGGGAGAGATACCACTGGGATAGTACTCACGGTGGTACAGTTTTGCACCTAGCGAGTAAGCTTGGGCATAAGGAAGTTGTAGAGTCGATAATTAAGCTTTGTCCTTCTCTTGTCTCTGTTACTAACCTTGATGGTGACACTCCTCTTCATTTTGCTGCTCGTTGGGGACATGCCACCATTGTGGCTCAGATATTAGCGTCTGGATATGCTGAGTTAACCGCGCTTAACGAGCGAGGGGAGACTGCTTTCGTTGTTGCTTGCCGCTACACTCACTGCCATATCGCTAGTCTTATTATGGAAGAAACAAGTTTTATCACGATGGGGGAGTTTTATGCAACGTTCGTTCTAAGAGAATATACTGGTTAGTGTGTTTATTCATTTTTAAGTTTTTTTACAACTAGTTGATCACTGAATCTAGGCATGACCAAAACCTAACCGTAACCGGACCGTCTTTTAACCGTAACCATATAAAACTGTTAAAAACCGTAATCGCTAACCGTAAAAATAAATCAAATATTGTTACCAATCGTAACCTTTATAAACCGTAGCTGTATCAAAACCAATGGTTAACGGTTAACCGCATAGTTAACCGTACGGTTAAGCTTTTAATATAAATTATTTCATTGAAATAGAGTTTTAAATGGCTCAATGTGTCAACTAGTAAATCTAATCCACTCTATTACTCATTTCTGTTAATCAATAAAAAATGGTTTGATATAATTCTTATTATTTGAATATATCATTATTTATATTTTTATTATAAAAGTATATAACCGTAAACGCTTTAGTCGGATATATAATGGTTAAGGTTATGATTAAAGAAAATTATAACCGTTAACTAGTAGTTAATAAACCGTAACCGGTAACCGTGGTCATGTCTAACTAAATCTAAGTAGCAACTAGCTAGTATATAAGAAAACAAACATATGAATCGAATGTGTTGGTGGACCTATTGATCAGATATCACAAGGAGAATGCTAGAGAAGTTCCCACATCTAGCTTGGAATGCCGATGGAGAATTGTCCACCCCGTTGCATCATGCTTGCAATGCCAACAACCTCGAGATAACAAAAATGCTACTAGAGATTGATCAAAGCCTTGCAGAGAAGGTCAACAAAGATGGTTTCACACCTTTGCATTTGGCAGCCATGAAATGCTCAATTCCAATTCTGAAGGAGTTTTCGGATAAGGCTCCAAGATCTTTTGACATACTAACACCATCGAAAGAAACTGTTTTCCATCTAGCTGCGGAACACAAAAATACGCCAGCGTTCCATTTCATGGCAGAGAGTTCCGATAGAAACAAGCTTCTCCATCAGGTGGATAGATATGGCAACACTGTACTACATACTGCGGTCATGTCCAGCTGCTACTCCGTGAGTTTTTTTCTTGCTCTCTTCCATGTGATCTAGTTATTTCAAAACAGAGTAAATTATATATGAAATGTGAAATATCACCTCCTTTTTTGCATGTTTTTCTAACTGAATGTATCACACAGGTGATAGTCTTCATCACTTATGATACAACAATCGATCTCTACACGAGAAACACTCGAGGAATGTTAGCGGTTGATCTTATTAATGTCGACGATGAAGATTATGGTAAGATATCTCGTTGGCTCAGGTTTGATGCAAAAAAAATCCGAAATCCTACTGGTCCTAATCGTCAACAAAGAAACCATAACATTGGGATAATACCTGAACATAAGATGCAAATCTTCGAAACCAATGAAGCACACACAACTACAAGCAAGGAAAGTAAGATGCATGAAGAAGCATTGCAGAACGCGAGAAACACGATCACAGTAGTCGCAGTTTTGATTGCATCGGTCGCCTTCACATGTGGCATTAATCCTCCTGGTGGTGTCTATCAAGAAGGTCCATACAAAGGGAAATCAACTGCGGGAGCAACGCTAGCCTTCAAAATCTTCTCAATAAGCAACAACATCGCGTTGTTCACATCCTTATGCATCATAATCCTTTTAGTAAGCATTATACCTTACAGGACGAGACCACTCATGAACTGCTTGATACTAACGCATAGGATGCTTTGGGTGGCTGTGGTATCCATGGCAGTTGCTTATGTTGCTGCTGCTTCCGTGATCATACCGCATATTGAAGGAATAAGATGGTTGTTCACAACCATTCTTTCTATCTCTACTGTGATGATGGGAGGCTTGTCTGCGTTTATGACTTATAAACTCTTCACACACTGGTTGAGAAAGATGGCACTGAACCTAAAATCTACAATTATAAAAAACATCTGCATAAGTTTACAGTTATCTGACTGGCAAGTCGCTGGTACTGACGGATATTACTTCTACTGACAAATGGTTTTAAATCCGTTATACTTTGATTACATTTTTAAGCATACGCATTTAGTTTTTAACCTTTTATAGAATACATACGTAATAAGCCTTTCGCTAGGCTTAGTTATCGCTAGGCTTAGTCTATAGAATACATACGTGTAATCTCTTGTTCGCTGCTGCGACTACGACAAACAGCTAAATAACATGGAAGTTTTCAGATGGTACATCTTCCTGGGAGACTAACTTCTTCAACATAGCAATAAGCTGATCAAAGTCGTCTTGTGATCTGATGAGACTCAACCGCACAAACCTATCTTCTGATCCAAACACATTGCCTTTGCGTCCTGTTATCTTCGCCGCTCTGAAAATCTCATAGCAGTTTGTATCTTCTGGTCTCTCACACTTCACCCATGCATAAGCTTTCAAACGAAAAGCAAACACATAATTATAAGTTTTATATAGTGCCAAACTAATAGTGTTACTTTCTTGCATTAGAAGAATAACTTACAAGGAGTTAAGTCTTTGACTTTCTTGAAATAGTTGCAATACTCAGGTTTGATTGTCTGAAGCGAGAAACGCGTGGACATGGAGAAGAACTTGTTCAGTTTCTCCCACCTTTTCTTCATAGTTCCATAGCCAAAATGGAATATTTCATCACCTCCATCGCTAACCATTACTTTGAGCAACTTCAGAACATGGAGCTGTGTGTCTTTGGAAACTCCCATACTAGTTAAACGTATATATCTGTTCATTTTTTCATAAACAGCTTTGTCCTTTACCAATCCCCACCTGCACCAAGAAAACCTTGTGAGTAGTTGTCACCAGTCAAAAGCTTTGTTTAGAGTACTATAAGATCAAAAGTTTCTCAATCACCCGAATCTTGAGCCGGCATGACCTGTAGTCTTGGATAGACTAAACAAGCTCAAATCTTCATCAACTGGTTGTATAATCGGTGAGAAATAAGGCCAGTAGTAAGCATGATCATGAATTGTTTTGACATTTGGACCATCAAGAACCGCTCTTTTCAGCTTTCCATCTGGATTATTCGGAGATGTAACTATCTCTATAACTTGTGTCATATTATCATTTCGCTCGCTCTGCTTCCAGGCAGACGCATCTCCTTCAAACTTGAGATGTGCTGAATCAAAGAACTCTGCTTGGTCCTTGTACATCTGCAAATACAGACAGATCAGACTCAGAAATTTCAAAAACTTTAAACTATTCGAAAGATGTTATGGCCAGCTTACATACAGCGTAGTATGGAATAGAAGTCAGAAGCCTTGCAGGTGATGATACTGATGAGTTTGTCAAAGACAAGGCATGAACAGCTGCTGCAAGCAATTGTGTGCTTCCACATCCAAAGATTACGAATCTATTATCTGTAACAGCGTTTCCCACTATACTATGCAGTTTTCTAATGACCTTATCGAGCTCTCGAGACACAAACGTCTTATCTTGATAAATATAACTCATCCTGTGCCATCCCGAGACCAAAACTGCGCTGCTCTCTGCTTGTCGCATCCAGAAAGGCTCCAAGAACAAAGGGTCTCCTCTTCAAGAACCCATAAAAAAACAAATTCAATTCATAGTTTACAAATTTGTTTGGTCATAAACTCATAATGATCAAAATGAGGATTAGATAAAAAAAAGTTGTACATACGAGTTAGCATCGACAGGGCAATCTTTAAGAAGAACAGAGCAATCTTTGCCTGTGTAGCAATTGTTGCACTCACAAGGAGGTTTCTGGCCGTCAAGAGCACCAAGACCATCCACATAAGCTCTGCCATGGCCTGAGCATGAAACAGAGGCTGCAGTTTCTGCTTCGACAGCGGCTTTATTGGTCCAAGTGGGATCCCATGTGCCTGAGCTATAATAAAGAATACGAATGGTGAATACAATATTCAAGATGATTGACACTGTTAGAAGTAGCTTCGTCTGCATCATCTTTACTTAAACCTGCAAAAACTTAAGCTTCAATTATTTGTATGCTCATAAAATTTCACAACTAGAGACTTCAGGCTACTGGTAAGTATAAAAGGTGGGTATCAATTACAAAGGGATCAATTCAAAAATATAAATATGTCAAAATAAATCAAAACAGTTGTTAAATAATTCTGAACTATGATTAAAACGTGCAGACACTGACGGACTTAGACTTTGATAAAACGATAACATTTACTACGCAACCTTATTACGTCCACACAAAGTTGAAATTTCAGTAACTATTACAGTTTTAGATTTAACATAAAATACAAGTAAAATGTGGAAGCTGATTGAACAAAAGAGTATGGCAATGTATCTAAGGAACAAGAGAGAGAATCGAGTAAAGATACGTAAAGAATCTTAATACTTCATCTTCATCAAAACATTAAGAGACAAGAATGATGTAGACAACACAAGTAGAATCTAAACTGTTTAAGGATTGTGACTCTTTTGGCTTCTCTCTGAAAGAATCTGCTTTGTCTTTTCCAAAACACCAAAGAATATGGAACCTCCAATACCTATCCACAACACCCTTGGACCCATTCCCTATACACAAATTCTCAAAACTGTAAACAACTCTGCAAATACATGAGAAACTGTGTATTCCTGAACTAGATTGGTAAAGATCAGAAATTTGGTTCACCTTCCACAAAGCTGACGACCCTTCTTCTCTAATTATCGTCTTAACACAATCTGCAACTCCTTTATACTGAGTTCCTGCGCCCTGCCAAAATTCAAAACGGAAAAGTCTATATTACTGGAGCTTCTTATTGTCCTGTGAACTGAAGCTAAGAAGAACATGTTCTTTCAGTATTCTGTGTACTCATCGTTTTTACATACCTGAACCATTAATCTGGTTTTGATTACGTCAAGAGGAGTCGTCAAAACTCCAGTGACAGCACCAGCAAAAGCACCAAGCATTGCATTTTCTGGATCATTTAGATCTCTTCTTGCCTGTTCTAAACAATATGGATATCTCGCTTTCATTAGTCTGCAAAAGCGGATGTTCTTTCACTTATGATTGTAGCAACAAAAACTTACAGCCAACTTGTATCCAATCCGTAATTGCTCATAAACGCAAAACTGGAGCGCGTCAAAAGGCAAATCTCGCAGTAAAAAGGATCCATAACCCTGTATGTTTAGGAAAATATGATTGAGACATCCGTGGAGCGTTTATTGTCTGTTCATCTTAAAAAATGTGATTAATTGAGCTACAAACTTAAGATGTGCCTGCTACATAGCAAACAGTAAATCACGAAGTAACAGATATACCGCATACATGCCTCCAAAGCCCTCCTTGGCTATAATAAGGCGAACAGCATCAGGGGCCGAAGCAAATTGACCAGTTTGCATACGCTGTTTAACTACCTGTTGAAGTCTCCATTAGCCTATACAAGTTTACAGCCAACACACAAGAATAAGCAAAGAAGCAAGAAGGAAGAGACTTACTTCTGTTGGTACCCGAACAATAGATGAAACAGCACCTCCTAAAGCACCTGCAGCCTGATTGAGTTTACATAACACGCTAAGACATATATCCTTTTCTAACTGAGCATAACTAGATTCTAAGGTCTTCTGCTTCAGATCAGTAAGGTTTCAAAACTAAATGGTAGCAAGACTAATGTATACAGCTCTAAAGATATTCCTTTTCTCTCCAACAAACTATAAGAAACTTTCAGGGAGATTCTCTAGCACACGAACAATCACTTAAAATTGAAATCCAGGGTAATACTGTACATACCAAATGTGCAACAGCACTAAGATTTTCAGGTAAAACCTTCAGAAGCTTCTGTTTGGTTGGTTCATATACACCGAAAAATAGAGCGGAAGCACTACACACATAAAAAAAAAAAGACATTGTTCATCTGAAGCAAAGCAACACAACTTTTCAATGTGTGCATATCTTTTACTTCATCAATTTTGACTACATACTTACGGCAAGACACCAACAAGGTTTCCACCAAGACCAGAGTATAGTCCCTTCCATATTATCTTTCCTCCATCCCGAGCTGCCTAAACATGTCAAACCACTATAGTTAGTCTCTGTAAGTCAGGAATTGGTTCGTCTATATAAGAAAAGAAACATTATGAATGAATCAAAGTCGTAGTGACAGTCTCTTTGAATGTGGGATCGTAACACTGACTGATTTGATGAGAAAGTACCTGCACTCGAGTTTTGATAGTATCAATTGGATATAGAGCAGCTTCCACCACAACACCAGCTAACCCTCCAGTTATCAAAGACTCTGCAAACAACATTTAATTCTTACTCTATATATCATTCTAGAAAAAAGAACCCTGGCTATATCAATAAACACAGACACATGAAGATGTGTTTTGCAACTATACCATAAAGGACACGCAAGAGCTGGCCTGGATCATCTTGTCTAACACAGATTGTGGCACAACCACTGATCTGGTTCTTGATAGGATCATTAATACTCTTGAATGCTAACGCCTCTACAAGCAACATAAACATAAATATTTGCTTTAAGATATCAATTTCAATCTTTGTTTCTTTGGATTGCAATGTTGTGAGTGATAACCACAAATACAAAAAGGGGTTTTATGAAAGAAGCTTCAAAACAACAATGTCCATAAGAAATGGAAGAACAAAAGCATAAAAATCCAACCTTTCTAACACTAAACAGAACCAAATCGATCATAGAGTGGGAGATTTATTGGAACAATGGTTGATTTTTTAAAAAGGGAGAAACTTTACCAGGCATAGGTGTCGGAGACTGATCTAGGCTACTGGAAACAATGTCACGACCCATCTTAAACCATTAGAAGAAACAAGAGAGTGAGTCAAAATTAAGCTGAAGAAGAAAGATTATATTCAGGAGGATATTGATAATCATACGTTAGAAGCAGACGAAGATCTCTAACCAAAGTGAGAGAAGAGAGTAAGCGAGTTAGAGCAACTGAGCAACAAAACAAAAGTCATAGAACCGGACTGCACGGTTCAACCGGTCAAACCCAATTTCGGGGAATTTTAGATATTTTGTTAGAAGAAAACCGAAATAAAATAAACTAATGAACTTTCAAATTTAAGTCATTTAAAACATAAATTTTGTTGTAAGCCATTTAAAACACTAAGTTGCATTGATTAAGTTTTTAAAATATCAAGTTTCGTTGACGAAGTCTTATTAGACAACATCGTTTTTAACTAACAAATATAAATTAACTAGCAGTTGATCCGCGCTCCGCGCGGGAGGTTTATAATTTTGTTTCGTTGATTTTTTATTCATATTGTGATATTTTATTATTATTTTTAATTGATTTTCAAAAAATATTATAATTATTTTCTCTTTAATTATTATCTTTCAATACTCAAATTTGGATTAAAAGCACTTGATTCAATTTATGAAATATCATTTTTTTTTCTTTTTGATCATGTTATAAACTAATATTTCACTTTCATTTTTTTTCCTCTTTATTATTTTATATATATAATTACATAAATGTTGTTTTAGTCTACCATAAATTTAAATTTTACTTCCATTCTAAAACTCAATAACATATTTAAAATATTAAATTATGATCAATTCAAAATGAAAGTTGAATTATATTATTACCACTAATAAAAAAAATTAAAGTATTATTTTTCTTATTTTAACATTTCATTTTTTTTACATAATTTATTTTTATTTATATAAACTTTCTATTAATTAAATAAGTAACATAAATATGCACTAAATGAATGTTTTAAATTTATTTTAATGTTTAAACAAAAATGTGGCTTAGGTAGATGCTTAGGTGACATCATGAGAAGAGAGAAAAAGCTAACTTTATATATATAGACAATGGCTAAACGTTTGTTCTTTACTCGGTTAACGAATTTAAAGATATAATAATTATTTTGGCTCGGTCAACAAAATATAATATTATAAAAAACTAAATCAATAACAAGTTTATGTTTTGAATAACCAAATAAAAAAATATGTGGTTTAAATTGCCTAAATTTGAAAGTTGACATTTTTTCCATATCTAAAACATCAAATAAGCATATTTCAATCGTAATTGTTTTTTTATCCTTTCAATTTAGGGTTTTAGTTATAAGACATGGACCTAAAATTTCGGCTGGAATATAGCACAGAGACACAGAGACAAGTGACTTCAAACTCATTTCGGCATTAAAACAAGTCCTTGTTCAACTGTTGCGTTCTAGTTCCCAAATGTTTCGAAAAGCACAGAGCTTTTGTCGCAGCTTACTAAAATTTCAGAGACCGAGAAGTACAGACACGTTAGGTTTGATCCCAATTTCATCACCAGACAGTCTAAAGAAAGTGCTTCAAACACTATCTAGAAAATGGGGAGACGTAGTAGTGGAAGATCTCTCGAGTCTTCAAGTGAAACCCATGAAAGGTGCAATGACTAACAAAGAGTTTATGGTGACTTGGCCAACAAAGGATAACGATTGTAGCCATAGGAAGTTTATTGTTCGTGTTTATGGTCAAGGAGTTGGAGATATGTTATTCGACAGGAGAGATGAGATTCGTACGTTTGAGGTTGTCTCTCGTTACGGTCACGGTCCTAAGCTTCTTGGCCGGTTTGCTGGCGGTAGAGTCGAGGAGTTTATTAATGCTAGGGTATGTATATGTTTCTTGTGCAATAATTCACCAAACCCATTTGATTAGATGCATTATGTTGTGACTCCCAAGATGTAATAGTGTTTGGTCTGAATTTGCCTATGAGAAGATAGAACATAAGGTTTTCACCTTATTCATCATCATGACTCAAGATGTTTTATTTTCAATTGCATTTTATGACTTTTGAACAGACGTTATCGGCAGCAGATCTACGCGACATCGAAGTATCTGCTCGTGTTGCGGCTAAGCTAAGAGAGTTTCATGGTATAAACATCCCTGGTGATAGAAATGTGCTCATTTGGGATAGGATGAGGTGAGTTAATCTTCTGTTAATGTGACGCATGAAGTGGTTTCATCTAATAACAGAATCTTTAAATTATATGAGCAGGAATTGGCTTAGACAAGCCAAGAGTCTGTGTACACCTGAAGATTCAGTAGAGTTTGGTCTAGACAACATTGAAACTGAGATAAACTTGCTGGAACATGAGCTGCACAGTGAGTGTAAGCATCAAAAGATTGGGTTTTGTCACAATGATTTGCAGTATGGTAACATTATGATTGATGATGACACCAATGCCATTACTATCATTGTAAGTTTCTCAATCTCCTTAAGTTTAAAATGTCATCACACATGGACCAATATGATATTCTCTAACAGGACTACGAGTACGCTAGCTATAACCCAGTTGCATACGACATCGCGAATCACTTCTGCGAAACGGCTGCAAATTATCATTCTGACACTCCTCATATCTTGGATTACACTCTATACCCAGGTAATCACTGGTTAGTCCGGTTTGAGATCATCGACAAGTCGGAAAGTAACATTTGCATTTGACTGATTGGTTTGGGAATTGCAGGTGAAGAGGAACGAAGAAGATTCATCCATAATTATCTCAGCTGTTCAGGTCAGTATCTCAAAGAAACAGAGTTCCTTCTTCTTCCACATCTCGTGGACTAAAACACCTTCTTTTGTTAGGCAAAGAACCAAAGGAAGAAGACATTAAACAGCTCTTAGAGGATGCTGAGAAGTACACATTAGCAAGCCATCTCTTCTGGGGCTTATGGGGAATCATCTCTGTAAGAAAACTCTTCCATTCTCCAATCCAGACCTAATGTAAGACAACAATCTCAAAAAGTGTTATGAAATGTGCAGGGGTATGTGAACAAGATCAACTTCGGTTACACCGAGTACTCAAGACAAAGATTCAAACAGTACTGGCTTCATAAACACAAGCTCTTACCTTCCTTCTCCTCTTAACTCTATGTTTCAAACACCAAATCATGTAATGCAAAGTTGTAACCAAATTGTAATCTGAATGTTCTCAAATTCCAACAAATCATCCATACAACAGGACATTTAAACTAACATTGCTACTTCTACATATGTACAAGAACAATCAAAACCTTACCAACAAATTCTCAACCAAATTTGACCTAAATCAAGAAACAAGAACAAGAAACACCAATCATCACCATTGGTTATGAAGAAGAAGGCTTTATAAGAGGCTGAGATGTTTTTCCCCACTCCTCAGGACTACACTTAACCTCCATTAACAATGTCACAACTTCCTTCATCGTTGGTCTCTCCACAGGCGACGGATTCACACAGAAAATCGCAATTCCCAATGTCTGAAGCATCTCTTGAACTATCTGATCTGGTAAGCCCTGAAGCTTCACGTCAAGTACAGATAATGCTGGTTCAAAGCTCCCCATCTTCTTCTTCACCCATTCCACTATGTGAAGCCCGTCGCCGATCTGAGGCTCCACGGCGCTCCGGCCACTCAAAATCTCTAACAAAACGACGCCGTAGCTGTATACGTCACTCTTCTCTGTTATGTTCATCGTGTATCCATATTCTGTATAAATTACACGAAAACCTCTTACTTTCAAACATTTAATAAATAAACCCCAATATTTTGTAACAATGTAGAGATAAAACCATGATTGTAATTTGTAAACAAATTCATTTAAAGTTTCCCCTAATTTCTTGTAATAATGCAAATGAAACCCTGAGCTTTAATATATATTTTTTTTTCAAAACCCCATTCTTTTGTAATAGTCCATATTCTGCATAAATTACACAAAAACCTCTTATTTTTAATAAATTTATCAAAAAAAACCAATATATTGTAACACCGTAAATAAAAGCAAAGATTTTAACAATTCATTTAAAAATTTCCCTAATTTCTTGTAATAATGCAAATGAAACCCTGAGCTTTAAAATATTTATTTTTATAAAGCCCCATTCTTTTGTAATAGTCCATATTCTCCATAAATAACACAAAAGCCTCTTACTTTCAGTAAAACTATCAAAATACCCAATAATTTGTAACAATGCAAATAAAAACCATGATTTCTTTTTAAACAGATTCATTTAAAATTTTCCCTAATTTCTTGTAATAATTCAAATGAAAGCCTGATCTTTGATAAAACTATTTAAAAAACCCCAATATTTTGTAATGGTGCAAAAAACCCCTCTTTTGAAAAAAGAAAGAAACTTGCCTGGTGCGATGTAGCCATAAGAACCAGCGACACGAGACATGGCATTGTGATAACTCGGCGAGTTCATCATCAGCTTCGCGAGTCCAAAATCCGCAAGAATCGCTTCGTATTTCGAATCAAGAAGTATATTATTACACTTCACATCTCTGTGAAGAATCGCCGGAACACAATCATGGTGAAGATAAGCCAAACCCTGAGCAGACCCAATCGCGATCTTGTACCGTGTTTCCCAATCCAAGTTTCGATTCCCTTGAAGCAACTGTTGAAGATTCCCATTAGGGAAGTAATTGTAAAGAAGCAGCTTCACTGATTTGTTCGAGCAGTAACCTAGAAGCTTCACTATGTTCCTGTGTCTGATGTTACCAAGGATTTGAATCTCAGCTGCGAATGAATCAATCGTTGATTCGCCTCCTTCGTCGTTGTCTTTAGTTTTCCAGAGTTTTTTCACTGCTACGATCTCTCCGTTGGGCATCTCGGCTTTGTAAACGACTCCTGAACAGCCTTTGCCGATTACGTTCTCGTCTAATAAGCAATTCACTATGTTGTTGACGGTTATACCGAGTTTTTGGAATGGTATGAATGTCCAAGGGTATGAGAAATCTTCTGCTGTTGATGGAGGAGACGAGTTCTGAGATGATTTTTGGGTTTGGTAGCGGTGGTTGTTTCGTAAGACGAGAAGCCACGCTGCGAGGATTGCAATTGTGATTGAAGCGAGGATTACTGCGATTAAAGCTACGATCTTTGGGGATCTTACTCCGGTGTTTTGTCCGTTGTGTGATGAGCAAGTGATGCCGTCTAGTGAGTGGCAGAGATTTGTGTTTTGGAGATATGATGTTGTGGAGATTGTTTTGAAGAATGGTGTAGCTGGGATTGGACCGGAGAAGTTGTTGCAGGAGATGTTGAGTGAAGCTAGGCTTGTGAGTGATCCGAGGACTTTGATGTCACCGTGGAGCGAGTTGCGTGAGAGGTCGAGTGATTGTAGCTGCGTGAGGCCTGAGAAGGTTTCGGGGATGTCTCCAGTGAAGGCGTTGTAGCTCAAGTCCAGATTTATAGTCAAGCTTGTTACTTGGCCGAGTTCTTGTGGGATTTCGCCGGATAAGCTGTTGTAGCTAAGATCCAGAAGTGTAAGCTTCTGTAGATTCTTGATGGATTTAGGGATTTGACCAGTGAGGAGATTGTTGTTGAGGATCAGCTTGTTCAAGTAACTTAAGTTGCCAAAACTCAGCGGTATGCTTCCGGTGAAGCTGTTTCTGCTCAAATCAAGCTGCTCTAGATTCACAAGGTTCCCCAGCTGAGAAGGAATATCTCCAGTGATGTAGTTGTTGTGCACATCTAAGAGCTCAAGGACAGTGATGTTAGAGATCTCGTAAGGAAGCCCACCAGAGAAATGGTTCATGTAGAGATCAAGAAACACCAGGTTCTGTAACTCGCCTATCTCTTTAGGTATCTGACCTGAAAGTTGGTTCTCTCCCACTCTTAGCCTCACAAGTGACTGACATTTTGCCACACTCTTGGGTAATCCACCGGATAAAGAGTTTCCTAGAAGCAGAAGTTTGCTGAGCCTCTTTAAACTGAAGAGCTCTTCTGGGATTCTTCCTGTTAGCTTGTTCCTAGAGAGGTCTAGGGCCACTAGGTCTGTGCAATTGCCAAATGAAGACGGAATTGTTCCTGAAATCGAGTTCTCCCACAAGAAAAAGCTCTGCAGAGCCTTAAGGCTTCCAATTTGGGAGGGGATGGAGCCTGATAACTTGTTCTTATCCAGCTGCAGAGCAATGAGGCTGGAACAGTTGCTTAATTCCCAAGGAATCTGCCCGGTAAACATATTATCTGACAACTGAAGCTGCTCCAACCAAACAAGCTTCCCCAAATCTCCCGGAATCTCACCGGTCAGATCGTTGGCCGAAACATCAAACACCACAAGGGAAGAACAGTTGGAAATCTCAGGTGGGATGACCCCAGATAAAGAATTTCCCCATAGAAGCAAGCTAGTGATCTTCTGGAGCTTACCCAGTTCTTTTGGGATGGATCCAGTGAGCTTATTCATGTGCAAATACAAGTTCCTGAGCTCTGAGCACAAACCCAGTTGAGGAGGAATGGTACCAGAGATCTCAGTGTCATACAGAGCCAAAGTTTGCAGATTTACCAAGTTTCCAAATGTGGAAGGAATTGAACCTGACAAACCACTTGCTGCAAATCCTAGAGTTGTCAAATTTTTCAGAAACCCTAGCTGCGCAGGGATAGGGCCTCCAAGATTAGGGTTACCTCCAAGTCTGAACTGCTGAAGAGAGACCAAAGAGCCAAAACTTGAAGGAATCGAACCATTCAACAGATTGTCCTGAAGACAAAGAACTTGCAAGGCAAATAGATTTGAAATCTGTGAAGGAATTGAGCCAGAGAGCTTGTTGGCATTCAAGATAAGGAACTGGAGAGAAGCCAGGCGGCCAAGCTCTGTTGGGATTGGACCAGAGAGAGAGTTTGAAGAAAGGTCTAAAAGCCTGAGGTGGGTGAGTTTTCCAAACGAAGGAGGGATTGGACCAGAGAGGTTGGTGGAGGAGAGGTTTAGGAACTGTAGAGAGGAGAGAGAAGAGAGGTCTGGGATTGAAGACAGGTTAAGGAAAGTGTCGGGGATAGAGACAGAGATGACTCTGTTGTCTGCAGAACATGTAATGCCATACCATGAACATGGTGTCTGGTCTCGTGGGTCCCACGAAGAGAACAAGGATGGTGATGGTCTCTTGAGAGAGAGAAGAGCTTGGCCATCTGATGAAAGAGAAAGAGTGGGTTGGACCATGGAGACCCATGAACAAAACAAGAACAAAAACAAGAAGTAAAAATGAGGTTGTCCTCCTCTCTCCATGGAAATAATCTCTGGGGAAGAAAACGAAGGTGAAAGGTTTACGAAAAGCGTTTGTTGAAATGATTGGTGGTGATGAAGAAGAAAGCAAAGTGTGTTCTAATCTTTCCTTGTTGAACCTTGAGGAGACAAGACGCATGTGTAAGGGCTTTTGTGATTGCTTAGTTTCTACACTAAACCATTGCAGAACAAGAGCATCAAGAGCAATAACTGTAGATAAGATAACAACAATCCCATGTGAAGCTTTCTTCTTCACACTCTCTCTCCCATTTGAGAAACTCTCAAAGCTTGAAACTTTAACCGGCGAAGACAATGGTGGTGACTACTGTAGCCGGAGCTCTCAGAGGTTGAAGAAAAGGGTGACCTTGGACTTTGAGTTTTTTGCTTTCTCTCTCTGTGTCTTTCTTCTCGTTTGTTGTTGTTGCCTTCTTGGGAAGAACTAATAATAATAAAAAAGATTGAGAATTGCTCTGATTATTTTATATTTGTTTTTAAAGATTATTATATATACTGCAGTGATTTGGGCGCCACCGGATTTTCTTCCGTTTTTTCGTGGATGTGTGTGCTATACAAATAAATTACTTTACTATTCTTTTGTATGAAAATATTCAAAACTTTTAACATTTTCTACAATTAACAAAAATTATATTTCTATTGATATTTTGTTTTCTTTCAAAACCCAATGTGTATTTTGTAATTAAAGTCTATCTTCCAAAAATCAAGGTTAGTTTTATACTTCGCTTTATATAAAGTTATTCACGGACCAATGATTTTTGTGTAAATTATTTTAGTTATTTTGTATTAATTTTTTTTGGGTTAAAATATTACTTTCAAAATCAATTAATATGATTGTAAACCCTCTTATTTTTTTTTTGTCTAAAATTAACACTAGTTCAATAAAGTAAATAGTGCAAAAAAACATCTCCATGATTGCTCGGTTTAAACTTCTTTTATGTTTAAACAATTAAACTTAACGTTGCTTTATAAGATTAATCGATTTTGCATGCATGTAATCTTGCCATATCATGTCTTTGATTTGTAATTTGCCGATCTCTTTGTTAGTTAAATGATCTCAATGGTAACGTATAAGCAACTAAGTTATTATATTGTTTATATATGCAATGTTACATTACGTCGCACATAATTTTGTGGGTGGGTTTAGGGTGTGATCATAAAAATCAAACCACGAAGTAATGTACCTAACAAAGTAACAATACATGTTATTTGCTCTTGTCTTCTTCTCCCATCTTCTTCTCCTTTTGTCGGCCAGTCCCAACCGTTGGATGAATCCTTTTGTTTGTTCTTTTCATTATATGAACCCAATAGTACTACTATACGACAACTAAGTTATACCAAAACAGATGATCCACTATTTGGTTGCATTATAGTGTGTGTGTTGTTTCTAATGAGAGGGCAAAGTGATCTATTTTTGTTGGGTGGTTACATGATTTTAACTAATTTGATTCTTGGATTTGCTTCAATGGAAGGATCTGATCACCTAAAAGGCTAAAACTGTTTAAGGATTATTTTACTTACTTGTTTAACTATATATGTCATCAATCATATGAATAATTCAGTTATATGGACATAATGTGCACGGAATAGTTATTTGTAATAATGTATTGCATGAAATAAAATATTTGATAAGTATATTAAATTTTTAAACAGAGATATTTGCAAAGACACTATCAATTTCGAGTAAATTCGAAATAGTTTTAATTCCCTCTTGCTTAAGCGATGTTTTTTTTTCTTGCAACGCCATTACATTATGATATTTTCCTTCCTACATAACATTTCTTACTTTCGTTTAAAATTCGTTATAAGAAAACATACAAATTTTCAATGACGGAATTGGTCAGAAATTTGTCGATAATAACATATTCCGGCGAATATTTGACAAAATCAAATTTGTCGAAATTCCTTGGTCGAAAACTAATATTCATCAAAAATTCATCATAAATTATTGTAGTCGGAAGTATTTAATGGAAATTTTCGATGAAAATTTCTTTTAGTGGTCCATGAATTTTTGACAATTTTTTATAATTATATTAGATAAAAAAAATTAGAATATTTCCGACGAAAATTATTTATATTACTGTAATATTGATTATACATCTTCAATATTGAAAGAATAATCTTTGAATTTAAGTTGTTATTGTTTAATTAGACAACCAAATGTTATTTTCATATTTAACTTTTAAAACAAAATTGAGATACATGTCAAAACAACTTTGTTTTTATGAAATAGATGAATATGCGTAATACGATGTTGTTTAATTATGAAATAGACGAGCATGCATGTAATATACTCATCTCTTGGTAAATGGTAATGTAATGAAGTTGTAAAAGAAAGTAGGAAACATTATATTTCGTATAGTTCGTATAGCTCATTTGGTGAACTCTAGTTTAATTGTTTCTTAATTACGGTTGAGTTTTATTGTTCGTAAGCTCTAGTTTTACAAACCTATACTATATTACAAACTCTATAGTCTAGTTATAGCACGACTAAATGATAACAAAAGATCCCAATATTATCTTGATAATGAATAACTTAGAAGTAGGAATAGGGAACAACACAAGTACTGATTAGAGGCAGCATGGCCTAGGAGATGGTGAAAGTTAAAAAAAAACTTAAAAAAGTGATTATGGAGGGAAACCACCTTTTGTTCTTGTCGTGTTTCTTTGATTGGGTGTCTTATTAGTTTATAGATGTCCTAAAATAAGTGTAAAATTTTGAGTAAAGAAACTATATATCGTAAACATAAAAGAAAAAAAAAAACTATACTTAATTAAAACGATACGTAAAATTCAAAATTACATTACCAAGACAAAGGAGGTGGGTGCGTTTTGGGAGGTGAGCAGCATCAAAAGATTTGTTTATACAAAAAAAAACACTCACATGAAGGAGGAGGAGAAAGCTATGAAATGTGTAAAGGAATATTATATTTTTTAGACTTTGACCTCTTTTTACTACTCATTTTAAAGTTTTCTACTCGATAAGTTCATAATACAGAATATAGTATACACTTCAGATTTTAACCAAGAAAAAGTATACACTTCAGCTTTGCTTTAGGCTCATACTAGTAACACCACATAATAGAATGTACAAACGTTTTCAGTGTCGTAATAATGTAAAAACAATAATGTAAAAAGTTTGTTAATCAAGAAAAGCTACGTGTACTAAAAAAAAAACTGCAAAAACACGAATTTGCGTATGAATCTAAAAACATACAATTAAAGTTTATTATACATTTTAACCAAAAAAAAAAGAAGGTTTATTATACATATATATATATATATATATGCATAATAAATATGATTGTTTATCCATACAAAATAGATATTAGTAATTATAAAAATAAGAAAATAATTGGTTATACTGAAAACTATACCATCTTTTGAATAATGTTTAAAATTTTCACAACTTTTTAAAAATTATTTTTAATATTTAAAATTTTCACAACTTTTTAAAAATTATTTTTAATATTCCTACATTTTTATTATCAGATATTACTTGAAATATGTTAATTTTATTGAAAATATTATTCTGTTTATTTTGATAATATAATATTATATTTGACAGATATATCGAATCAAAGTATTTTAAAAATAGTTTTATTCTCTAATCTTTTTTTTTGACAGTTTATATTACTATGCGATCATACCATGCTATCAAGTAGAGTATTAATATCTATTTTAGTGATGGTAAAACTAGACATAACTTGATAAATAACATTACGACACACATATATCAGAAGACTAAAATCAGGACGCAGTTCCTCGATTAAAATAACATCCAAGGAAGGGAGAGATAGAGAATAGGGAAGAAAATTAGAATAACCTAAAACTTTTGAGTATGAACTAGGGTTTGGGGAGGAGCTTGTGGAGGAACCGCCTGCAAGAGAGATAGAGAGAGAGAAGAGCGATTTAGTAATTGTTTTAGAAAAGAAAGAGCGATGGTCGAAGTGATAATCGCAAGCAATGACGGATGATGAGCGTGAAGCGTAACTGGCGAATGAGAAGACATGTACAACGACAAAATCATATATATTTGTAATGTAATTGTTTATGCATGTTTTAGTTTGTTCTATTAGTCATTGGCTAAAAGCTATTTTAAAAATAAATATGCAAAATGAAGTAGTTTTGATAACGTATATACAAAATTTATACAATTTGTGAAATTTATACATATGAAATTTTGAATTTGCGAGACTAACTTGCATTTATTTTAGATGGGGATTAAGTTGGAAACAAACTCGGATTTTTCTTAAACTTGGATTTATATGACACCTATATAGTTTGTAGTTTTTCAGGACAAGTTGTGTAGTTTTTCTATCTCTTGAGTTAAAACCTATTTGTGTTGGTTTGTTCGTCTTCTTTCAAAACAGGTTATGTAATTTATGCTTGGTTTTGATTGAGCTCAAAGTAACCATGAATGTTGAAAAGTAGAACTGGAAGAAACGGTAACCATAGTAAAACCAAAAACCAAATTGTCAAAACAATCCACCACGACAAAATAAAAGAAGACCATCTCATCAATCCACTTCGTCTTTTGGTAGCATAATGTTAATCCCTATAACCTAATAAACTGTTACATGGTATGTTTAATAGCTTCGGCTGTTGTAGTAATGACATTGTGGCAAATTAGGGTGGAAGCCGACAAGAGGAGCAGATGGGTATGGTGTTGGACGAAATGGTTGTGGCACCATGAAATTAGGGATATTCATTGAAGGGAAACTGTTTGGCAGTCTTGATCCATACATGGGATACGGTTGGAAATTGTATCCTCCTACTAGAGGTTGCTGGGAAAACACTGTAGACAGAGCAGCCGCTTGAGTAGAGAAAAAATGTTGTTGAGGACTTGATGTTATAGTTGACGTTCGCGGTATGTTATCAAACCGAATGAGAAGAAATGTACAATGACAAAATCATATATATTTGTAATATAATTGTTTATGCATGTTTTAGTTTGTTCTATTAGTCATGGGCTAAAAACTATTTTAAAAATAAATATTCAAAATGGCGTAGTTTTGATAACGTATATACAAAATTTATACGATTTGTGAAATTTATACATATGAATTTTTGAATTTGCGAGATTAACTTGCATTTATTTTTGATGGGGATTAAGTTGGAAACAAAAAATTATTTAGCATTTTTTTTTTCATAAACCACTTAAGTTTTAGATAGATTTTGTTTTTCTACATAAACCACTTATTTTTCAAGTTACTCATCACATTCATGTCCACAAGCATGATGCACATCATATTGAAAGCACTAAACATATTTGCTTTGTTAGTAATTTCTATGATACCACATACTAAACTCATAAGATCGAACAAGCTTTGTACATTATTCTTATACAAAATACAAAACGAAATCAAAAGCAAAATAGAACATAAGAAATAAAATAAAAAATTATGGTTGTCAATCTTACCAAACAGAATTATTATTATTATTATTATTATTTTCTATTTCACTGATTTCAATTTTACCAACATTATCTAAATTCGACTAAATTCGACTAAATTCGACTAAATTCATACATGTAATCAATTCAGTTAACCTTTCTAAACCGGTCAAACCCGGTAATTTAATCAATTTATTAAACCGCCGGTTCAATCTCTTTCCCACCAAAGGTCGATTAAGTCTCAACCGCGTCTTCTTCCTCCTCCTCCTCTCTCAGTTTGCTTTGACCGGAGATTTAATGGCGGAAGTACGATCACGATCACGAAGAACGAAGGTACGCGGATCTCTACCTTCTCATGTATCATTTTCATATAGTTTGATTGAATTAGGGTTTTGTTTATTGGGGATAACTCAATGTGAACATTTGGCAGATCAATTGGGCTACAATATGCTGCTCAGCTTTCTCCTGTCTCCAGCTTTACTGGGCACGTCTTGTTGTTCGAAAATGGTTTAATGTTTCAGCCACTGAGTCAGATTATAGCGCTGATAGTGACGATGACTGCGTAGAGAGAGTCCAAGGTCAGCTTAATCTGATTCTCCGGGAACAAATTTGATTTTTGTTTCATACTTTTTTGTGACTGAATCTGAAATTAGTGTTAGCAGATGTTGAACCAAGTAGCTCTGGAGTTACCAATCCTCGTGTTGATACTGATGGTAATGTGATTTTGTTACTCTCAGGCTCTCAGTTTCTGTAACTTGAATCATTTTAGCTTTCTTGTTTAGGCTAGTTTAAGAGTGATAGTGATTGCATTAGAGGAACGTAATTGCTCATTCAAACTAATTTCAGATGGGCCGAAGCTTAGGAGACGAAATTCTGAAACTTTCAGGATGCAGTATATGGAAACCAAAGCAATCAGGTCTTTTGATTTCTCTGCTTATCTTGCATCATCAATATTGTATTGTTTAATTTGCTAGTGTCTGTCTAGTTGAGGAAAACACAGCCCCTTGTTGAGCTTTGCGTTAAAGAGTTCTATTGATGTATTCTGTGCAAACAGATTATCTTGTTGCTTAACTCCACCTGTAGTGAGTCCATGGTATGTGGTTTTGATGTAGCTAGAATCTGTGCTGGGACATGGAATGCTGGAGGAAAAGTTCCACCAGCTGACTTGGATATTGATGGTTGGCTAGACACTGCTGAACCTGCTGACATTTATGTTCTTGGGTATGTTTGTTTTCCCCTGAATGGCTGAATCTTTTGTTTAACTACCTTGGCGAATGAGTTCTGTACTCAGTGTTTTTATGATTCGTTTCAGTTTTCAGGAAATCGTTCCCTTAAATGCCGGAAAAATTTTTGGTATGGAGGATGACCAGCCTGCTTTTGAATGGGAGAACTTGATACGGGATGCCTTAGACAGAGTTCGACCTAGAAAGCTGAAGATTGTAAGTCACAGTGACCCCCCTTCTCCATCGAAGTTTAAGCAATCTGAAGAGGTCTCTTACAGCGTAGAAGATATGTTTGTTGAAACCAGTCATGATGCTTGCGATGTGATTCATTCAGTGGATAAGAAACCCAGTTCTAATGAAGGTACGGACAGACCAATCGTAGGTGAAGATTCACTTACTAATATAGATGTTTTGGGTTCTACCGATGACAACACATCTTGCTTGCCCATACAAGACTATCTACCGAGGCAATTTTCATCACCAAATACGCCGAACCGCTCTCTCTCAGTGCAGATTAATAGTGATTCCCAAAGGGAAGAAAGATTTAGTTACACTGAAAGAGTTGGTTTGAGGTGGCCAGAGCCTCCATTAAAACTGCTTAATCAATATGTTTCAGAAAGAAGTGGTTCCTTCAAGTCAGTGAATCTAACTATCAAGAATCTTAGAAAACCATCGTATGTACGGATTGTGAGTAAACAGATGGTCGGAGTGTTTCTCACCATTTGGGTTCGGAGGAGCTTGCGCAAGCACATAAGCAACCTTTGTGTATCTACTATTGGTGTTGGTATTATGGGCTACATTGGTAACAAGGTCTTGATTTCTCTTTCTAGTCGCTCTAAATAATTATTCGTAGACTATCAAATAACTTAAAGTTTCTTATGTTGTCATAGGGATCCGTATCGGTGAGCATGTCAATCTATCAGACACCGTTTTGCTTCTTGTGCTCGCATCTGTCATCTGGGGAAAAAGATACAGATGAAGAGAAAAGAAACGATGATGTACGTGAAATTCATAGAAGAACACAGTTTCTTCCACATTCTTCAAATGGGAATGAGCTTCCAAGAAGCATCCATGATCATGAGTACGTTTAATTTCTCAATTGATCCATTCAACTACATTTAACTATTATAAGTTTTAAACATAACAAGATAACCTTGTGTAGAAGAATAATCTGGCTGGGAGATCTGAACTATCGGATTAACTTGTCGTATGAGAAGATACATGAACTTATTGCAAGAAAGGAATGGCAGAGGTTGGTAGAGTATGACCAGGTACATTTACTGCACTGTTTTGGCTTAATACTAAGTGACAAAGTTCTAAAATTTATGGTTTAAAAGTTCCATATCAAGATTGCAGTTATATGTTTTATTCTATGGTAGCTTTCAAGAGAAATGGCAAAAGGGAACGTATTCGAGGGATGGTCAGAGGGAACTTTAGATTTTGCACCAACATACAAATACGAAATCGATTCAGAAAACTACATCGGAGATGACCCGGAATCCGGGAAACGTAGACCAGCCTGGTATTTTCTTCATAAACTGTGATACAACATTTTCCCCTAATATACACAAAAAGGCAAAAACAATGAGTTTGAAGTGACTCTGATTGATCAGGTGTGACCGCATCATTTGGAACGGGAAAGGAATGAAGCTTTTTAGTTACAGAAGAAACGAGATTAAACTATCGGATCACCGTCCCGTCACAGCCACGTTCTTGGCCGAGGTTGAGGTTTTGTCTCCACGGAAACTTCAGCGTGCACTTGCACTCACGTACGCCTATATCCAAGGCCATGAAGCTTCTCCAGACTTCTAAATACATATCTCTCTGGTCAGATTCCATTTTGTGTGTATAGTAAGTAATTTTACAACTTGTATCAATTTCGTACATTAAGGAATGTATAAATAGTGTTCATGTAAAAACAACATAGAAGATACTTGCTTACAGACGAAGAACAAAGACTGCATTTCATGTACATTCAATTTTATATCGATGATAGAACCGAGCTTAAGTTGATAATGGGCTCAGTAAAGCCCAAAAGCCTCAAGTTGATAATGGGCTCAGTTAAGCCCAAAGCCCAAAAGATTTGCCACTCACTCTTCACTTCTTCACTGACTTTGTTTACAAAAAAATAAAAATTCACAAATCCCCATGAACAAAAGCCACAGAGCTTAACACTCTCAACACAGACGACTTGACTCAGATCATCACTGTCGGAGGATCGCTACTTGATCCATTTTCCAATGGGAGGAAAAACAGAGCCGGCGAAATCGGAATCAATGGGGACGGCGACGACGAGGAGTCCAGATCTGATCAACAGTAGTTTCTTCTCATTCAAATCCCTAAAATTGAAGACGAAGCAGCAAGAGCTCTTGCTCCGTATCTCGATCCTTGGTCTAGTCTACATCTTAGCCTTCATAGCTCGTCTCTTTAGTGTTCTCCGATACGAATCCATGATCCACGAATTCGATCCGTATTTTAACTACCGTACAACTCTCTTCCTCACCGAGAAAGGCTTCTACGAGTTTTGGAACTGGTTCGACTCTGAATCTTGGTACCCTCTTGGTCGAATCATCGGCGGTACGCTTTATCCGGGACTCATGGTCACCGCCGCGTTAATATACTGGACATTACGGTTTCTCCGATTCTTCGTTCATATCCGTGAGGTTTGTGTATTGACGGCTCCGTTCTTCGCGTCGAATACGACTCTTGTTGCGTATTTCTTTGGTAAAGAGATTTGGGATACAGGAGCTGGTCTTGTTGCTGCTGTGCTAATAGCTATTTGTCCTGGATACATTTCTCGGTCTGTAGCTGGTTCGTATGATAACGAAGCTGTCGCGATTTTCGCGCTTTTGTTGACGTTTTATCTGTTTGTTAAGGCTGTGAACACTGGTTCGTTGGCTTGGGCACTTGGCTCTGCGTTTGGTTACTTTTATATGGTATCAGCTTGGGGAGGGTATGTGTTTATTATTAACTTGGTTCCACTTTACGTCTTGGTGTTGTTGATCACGGGAAGGTATTCGATGAGGCTTTACATTGCTTATAACTGTATGTATATCTTGGGGATGTTGCTTGCTATGCAAATTCGGTTTGTTGGTTTTCAACATGTTCAGTCTGGTGAGCATATGGGTGCAATGGGAGTATTCTTATTGATGCAGGTTTGTTCTCTTTCTACAACATGAGTGTTAGATCTTGTTAGAGTATGTAAAGATAAAATCTTGCTGCTACCCACTAAATCTGGTATACTTGTACAGGTGTTTTACTTCTTGGACTGGGTGAAGTACCAGCTCAATGACACCAAGTTGTTCCAAACGTTTTTGAGGATAACTGTGACATCGGCTATACTGGTTGGTGGTATTGCTTTGGGTGTAGGAACTGCATCTGGCTATATATCTCCATGGACTGGTCGATTTTACTCGTTGCTTGACCCGACTTATGCAAAGGATCACATTCCCATTATTGCATCTGTTTCTGAGCATCAGCCTACGGCCTGGTCATCTTTCATGTTTGACTACCATATCCTGCTCTTCCTTTTCCCAGCCGGACTTTACTTCTGTTTCAAGCGTTTGTCAGATGCTACGATATTTATCGTCATGTATGGGCTTACTAGCTTGTACTTTGCTGGTGTCATGGTTCGGCTTATTCTTGTCGCCACACCAGCAGTTTGTCTTATCAGTGCCATAGCTGTCTCTGCTACTGTCAAGAATTTAACTTCTCTGTTAAGGACGAAACAAAAGGTTTCCCAGACTGGTTCCACGAAAGGAGCTGGTAGTTCCAAAGCCTCTTCAAAGGTGAATCTTTAGTATCCTTTTCCTTACCAATTTTTCATCAGTTATGGTTTAAATTATTGTACTAGTTGTCAACTACTTTGAACTGTAGCACGCTTCTCTGGTAAAAGGAGAAAATTTAATCCTTGTCTCCTATGTCCTAGCAGGTTACACTTGACCAGTCTCAGCCTTTCCAGAAAAATGGTGCCATTGCTCTTCTTGTTGGAGTATTTTATCTGCTCAGTAGATATGCTATTCACTGCACATGGGTGACATCAGAGGCATATTCATCTCCCTCAATTGTCCTAGCTGCAAGAGGAGCCCATGGGAACAGAATCATCTTTGATGATTACCGTGAGGCCTATTACTGGCTTAGGCAAAACACTCCCACTGATGCTAAGATCATGTCGTGGTGGGACTATGGGTACCAAATCACTGCAATGGGAAACAGAACTGTCATCGTCGATAACAATACCTGGAACAACACACATATTGCTACTGTTGGACGTGCCATGTCTTCTTATGAAGATGAGGCGTATGACATCATGAGGTCACTTGATGTGAACTATGTATTGGTCGTCTTTGGTGGTGTTACTGGTTATTCCTCAGATGATATCAACAAGTAAGTCTCTTTACGTCTCTCCTGAATTCATGTATGCTCCTCTTTCCATTTATTACCAAAAACCTGTTTATTGTTGCATGTAAATCAAATATGGTATTAATTGGTGGCTTGCTAACGAAATACTCAAACTTTTACTTATCTGGCAACATTCTCTGGTCGCTAATTTTGACTAGTAATGAGAAAAATGAATTGCTTGGGCTAGTATTAAGTGGATACTTATCAACGAAAATATGGAATTGGCTGGTGATTTAGAAACTAGCTGTTATGGGTAGACTCTACATGTGACTTGTGGCAATTGGTTTGAGTCGCCCACTTAGGATTTAATTGCTTTGACATACATCTCTAGTCTCTACTATACCAATAATGATATACTTCTGATTAACTGGCAAGTCAATACCTTTAATGGTCTTCCAGTTCTTAGCGAGTCCTAGGCAAACTTTTTTTATTCAGTTTACGTGTGTATTTTACTGATCCTCATAATTAAAATTATGTGAGTTAGGTTCTTGTGGATGGTGAGAATTGGAGGTGGAGTATTCCCAGTGATCAAGGAACCTGATTACCTTGTGAATGGTGAATTCCGTGTAGACAAGGGTGCATCACCAAAGATGCTGAACTGTCTCATGTAAGTTCACACTGAAAGACTCTACTTTTAGCTTTTATATATTTGTCCCTCGAGAATAAGGGAAATTTTTGAAGATGATGCAATTCATCGTAAATGCGTATTTCCTGTGTATAGGTACAAATTATGCTATTACAGGTTCGGTGAGCTGACCACAGAATATGGCAAGCCACCCGGGTACGTTAAAGACTTACGTTTTGCATCTTGAAGATATATTAGTTCTAATCTATCATACACACATTTAGTTTATATATGCAAAAAGTTGAGTGGTGGAATTCTTGGCAGGTATGATAGAGCAAGAGGGGTGGAGATAGGGAACAAAGACATCAAACTTGAACACTTAGAAGAAGCTTACACAACATCCAACTGGATAGTTCGTATTTATAGAGTCAAGCCTCCGACGAATAGGTTGTGACCAAAATGGCTTTAGATAGTTGCTAGTTTTGAGGATGAACCATACAATTTCGAATTTTCTTGGACTTGGTTTTATTTGTATGCACGATAATTTTTATAGTTTTACTATCTCTCAAGTTTATAAAACCTATTTGCATTGGTTTGTTCGTCTTCTTTCAAAACAGGTTATGTGAATTAATCTTTGATCGACCTCAAAGTAAACATGAATGTTGAGAATTAGAGCTGCAAGAAACGGTAACTATATTAAAAACCAAAAACCAATTGTCGTAAAAATCCACCACGACAAAATAAAAGAAGACCAATCAATCTAGTTTCGACATAATGTTAAATCCTTATAAGCTACTAGTAGCCTCGGTTGTAGTAGTGGCATTGTGGCAAACTAGGGTGGAAGCCGACAGGAGGAGCAGATGGGTATGGTGTTGGACGAAATGGTTGTTGCACCATGAAATTAGTGATAGGCATTGAAGGGAAACTGTTTGGCAGTCTTGATCCATACATGGGATACGGTTGGAAATTGTATCCTCCGACTGGAGGTTGCGGAGATAACATTGTTGTCGGAGCGGCCGCTTGACTAAAGAAAGGATGTTGGTGAGGACTTGATGCTATAGCTGACGTTCGCGGTAGGTTATCAAATCGAGTTTGTAAATGAAGCCTACGTTCCTCTTTACATTGTGCAAAAGAAACATAGATAAGTTTGTTTCCCACCATCTTCCCATCCATATTTAGCATCTATGTTAAAGAAATATAATAATAATCAGTTGATTGAGAAAACAACATTGAAAAAACCATTACTTGGTTTATAAAACTTACAGCTCTAGAAGCTTCCTCGCTTGTTGAGAACTTGACAAACCCAACACATTTGCTCATACCATTGGAATGGACCATGACCTACAAAATACATAAGTTAAATTTGATTTGACTTAATTCCTATGAATCAATTAAACAGATTACAATATACATACCTTGCAAGAAGTGATGGTTCCAAACTCGGAGAATAATTCTTGAAGCATCTTGTTATCAACACAATCCTCAAGATTCTTCAGATAAAGATTCAACCCTGGACTTGTACTCACCTGTCTTAATTTCTCTTCTTTGAATTTGGCTTTCAAATCCTCAACTCTATTATTCTTCTTCTGAGCCCTCCCTACATACAACTTTTTCTCATCGACTATTGTCCCGTTCATCTTCTCTATCGCGGTGACAGCGTCCTCAGCCTTCTCAAAGTTCACAAACCCAAACCTTCTAGACTTACCTTCTCCATCTTTCATCACCACTGCGCTAGTTATCTCCCCAAACTCCCCAAAAAGCCTCTTCAAATCAGCATCATTCGCAGTATCCGCCAAGTTTTTAACATACACATTAGTGAAAACCGGCGATTCATCCCATTGACGACGACTAACGAATGGACAAACGTGAATATGTCGATTACGGACGACTTTGCCATTGTTAACATTACATGCGTTAATGAGTGAAAGCTCCGATAAGAACTGGACGAACCCGTATCCTTTCGAAACTCCATAAGCATCACAAACCACTTTGCAAGATAGAACTTTGCCAAATGTAGAGAACATGTCACAAAGTTGCTTATTGTCGACAGATTCGTGTAAATTCTTGACGAACACGTTGCCTCGACCGCTCCTCCTCTTGCTAGGATCACGGTCTGAAAACATTATGCTCATCTGTTTCCCCTTTAACTTATAAAAGTTCAGCTCATCCATTGCAATCTTTGCTGTTTAATTTTCCCACATACACAAAACCAAACAAACACAAACAAAAAAATACAAAAACAAATTCGTTAATGAATGACTTCACATAATTCAACTCCAAACATACACATGTTTGCCAAAAACATTAAAAATATAGAATATAATTATTACCTTTGGAACTATGATTGAAATTGACATAGGCATAGCCTAGTGATGAGCCGGTGTCTCTGTCACGACAAAGTTTAACAGAGGAAACATCATGAGTAATCTCATGGAATTTGGTGTATAGTTCTGTCTCTTGAACACTCGGATCAAGATCTCCTACATATAACGTACGCTTTTCATCTTCATCATCTGAGATTATGCTCTTAACCTTAAGATTATGAGTTCCCATAACTGAAACGAAAACGTAAACAACAAGTTTGCAGTGCTCTCTCGATTGTTAATAATAGATAGAAACTAGGGTTTTTTCTTTTCTTTATAGTACTAATTAACTAATTAACATGATAAATTATGCTGATTTTTTTTTTAATATTTAAACTGTACATTACATGATAAAATATTTTAACTACGAAATCGAAATTAAATAGATCGTCAAAACCATTATCATACACTTAAACCAAACAAAAATAAAAGGGTTATCAGAGAAATATCAATAACTACAGGGACTAATATGTAAATAGAAAAACATAAGTCTTTGACCATCACCAAATCCCAAATTGTTTCTCTTCGACGCCGCGTTGAATTATTTTTTCCAACCGGCGTCGAATCGTTTCGTCGCCGTCATACGAGTAACCGTCATAGACGCAACGGTCATACGAGTAACCGTCATAGACGCAACGGTCATACGAGTAACCGTCTTAAACGCCGCCGTTGATAAATGACTATGTCCGACAAAAAGTCCGATCCCGGCGGCGATGACCGAGACTCTGAAATCGCTAAAGACACCGAACTAGTGTTTCTCCGTAATCGCGTGAAGGTAGAGTCATCTTCGCGTCTTCAAATTTCCTGTTCACCGTAGTCTCTTCGCCCAATGATTTGTGTACTTTTGGGCTAAGCATTTTTGTTAGTGCAACGATTTGAATACACATTGCTTGAGGTTGAAGTTGAAATTTTTGTTCAGACTTCGGCTAATTCTCATGTAGAAGTGTTAGATTGTGTTTTGAGTGTTGTTAAGTTTTGGTGAAGTTATGTCTCATCAGGAATTAGAAGCGGAAAATGCTGAATTGTTGTCTCAGGTTTCAAGTTGCCAATGCCAACAGGTGAACATATTCTTAACCATTGAGTGAATTGACTTCACACTATTTCGTTCGAGGTTATTAAGAATCTCCTCGATGTTTATGTTGTAGATGGAAGTGAAGCATGACCGGTCTGTGTTAGATTCTAGCAGCTTAGTTAGGAGAAGGAGAGTTAGAAAAGGAGATAAGAATAGTATACCGAGTCATCTTATCTCAAAGAGATATGTTGCACTAAAAATCATGTATTTTGGTAAGAGGTATGCTATTTTTTTTTTTTTATAGGTTACTTAACTTCTCCACGCCGTGTTCATTGTTCCTAATCGTAGACATGGATGACTTTTCTTTGTTACAGATTCTATGGATTTTCGGCTGAAGCACAAATGGAACCAAGTATTGAGGTTTCTCTTTGTTTTGTTTGTTTACAGATAACTGATTTGTATTTACATGATGAGTAACTTCTGTGTTTCCCACAGTCAGAAATTTTTAAAGCACTTGAAAGGACACGGCTTTTGATTGGTGACAAGAAAGACTCTTGTTACTCGAGATGCGGGAGAACAGATAAAGGTGTTTCATCCACAGGCCAGGTGGATTGCTTCGGCCTCTCTTGATTTTTTTTGCTTAGGATCTCTTGCATCTTATGCCGAATAATTTCTTTTGGTCTTCTTACTTGGCAATCTCACTGGTTATCTGTAGCTAATGATCTAGTGTGCCAATCATTTTTTTCCCACTGAATCATATAATCACATCAGTTTAAGAATCAATTTCTCTTTGTGCTGATGTTCTTCCAAAACACTGTAATATGAGCATTCCCAAATGTCTCTAAGGTAGCCTCGTGGAATATCATATACGAATTTAATTGTTGATACAGGTGATTGCTTTGTTTTTAAGATCCAGACTGAAGGCACCTACTGTAGAACAAGTTAATGGGAAAAAGGGTGAAAGTAAGTTCACTCTGAGAATGTATTTCATTTTGGTGATTTCCCCCGTCTTAATGGTATTGCTGTAACTCTCTGCTTTTTCTTCTGGTTTAGGACCAGAATATGATTATGTGAGAGTTCTGAACCGTGCTCTCCCTGATGACATCCGAGTTACTGGATGGTCTCCGGCTCCAGTTGACTTTCATGCAAGGTAAGTGTTCTTGTATATACTATTCCTGCCCTTAGGACTGCAGAATACTCTGTGAACTATAGTTGGATGGTGCGTGCTTATTGTTTTTAGTTTCCTTGTGTACAGGTTCAGCTGCTCTGCTAGAGAGTACAAATATTTCTTTTGGAGACAAAATCTGAATCTCTCGGTGCAGTAATCTCTACTCTTTGTTAATAAAGTTTAAAGAATTCAAAAGTGAAAAAATGTAGATTCTCAATTTGATTCACATCTTCTTCTAGGCCATGGAAATTGCTGGGAAGAAGTTCATCGGAGAGCATGATTTTAGGAACTTCTGCAAGATGGACGTGGCAAATGTGCATTGCTATACACGACGTGTTACTTTCTTTGATGTCTCTCCTTGTCAAAATAGGTCGGCTTTGGTAAAAACCACTTTCAAACAAATATTCGGTTCCTTAATTGATGACTGCTGACTGCATTAGTATTCTTTAACTGATTTTGATAAGGTTCATTTAAGATTTTTGTTTAACACCGTAAGATATTTCAGGAACGAATGGTAGACCATTAGGTCATAAGGTAATAGAAGTGGATAAATTTTAGGGTAGACCAAATCATGATCTAGAAGTCACAAGCACAATAGAAATTTTGCATCTTCTAGGGCACAATGGCACCCATTGACACCATTCACTAGTTTATATACACCCATGATTCTCTGATCATTTACTTTTTATATTTGTCTTGGTCCTAAAACCTCCAATGTTCTTGTTTTTTTCTTGTGAAGTCATGAGGGTGATCAGCTTTGCACATTTACAATGAGAGGCAGTGCTTTCCTGTGGCACCAGATCCGCTGCATGGTCTCTGTGCTATTCATGATTGGGCAGGGCGTTGAGTCGGTTGATGTATGTACTTGGACGCCTTCGTGTTGTTCTAATTTCCTATTCCAGTTCATTCCAACCCTTACTTAGGTGTTATGTTATATGCGATGAACTGGATGATACTTACGCAGGTTATAGATACATTGTTGGACACCAAGAAAACGCCAAGAAAACCTCAATATCTGCTGGCCTCCGAGATTCCCTTAGTCCTCCGTACATGTGAATTTGAAAATGTCAACTTCATATGCTCTCCAGGTAATGAATCTGATGGAGATATCTTGGAAGTTGTTTTAGATTCAGTAGATATGATAATAACAACACTTTTTTCATGCCTAAAGGCGCTGCGGAGTCACTGCAGTCTCATTTCAAGAATGAATCGTTGACATACCAATTAGAGTCGGTGATTTATCAGGAGGCTCTCCGGAACTGTTTACCACCATCCAATGGTATGATATTACATCAGTGTATCTCCTTTATAATAGGATGACTTCTATGAAAGAGAGAATTAACTCAAAATGTTCAGTTTCAACAGAACAAAGCTCATGTAATGACGTAGAGAAAAAGAAGAAAAGAGCAGAACACGTTCCCTTATTATCTCGACCAACTGAGCGTAAGTCCTCTTTGATATCTCTCACTGCAACATGTACATATGCAAAGATGGAAAAGCTCATATGGTATCTTGCCCTTTGTTCCTGCAGCATCGTACGATGAGCGAGCTGCGAAATTGAAACCAAGGAAACAAGAAACTTGTAATGTGTAGTGTAAGTGTAAGGGGCATGTCAAGTGACCATCATCAAAGAATGGAGAGGTTTCCACTTCCCAGTCTGTTGTTTTGTTGTATCAGCTGATTGATTTACAGTTTTGATTGATTTCATATTATAAAAATTCCAACTCATGATTATAATTTACATGATATGAAAAAATTATTTCAAATGTTTGTAGGTGTGGTAAAGTATGGTATTAAGGTTTATATTATATGGCCAAACCAATCGATTTCAGTCTTTATAGTCAGTTTGCAAACGGAACCAAGAAAAATAACAAAGGAGGATGATCGGTTTAATATGGCTTAGTAACGAAACCAAACCAAATGAACCAAACCTTGACTTGGTTTGGCAATGAACCCGTGCTAGGGTTATTATAATAGAGTCTCTCTCCGTACGTCCGATGAGCAAATACAAGACACGATCATGAATAGAGGAGAAAACTCAGATTCAATCCCTACTGATCTCATTCTTGAGATACTCTCGAGATTGCCTGCAAAGTCAATAGCTAGGTTTCACTGCGTGTCGAAGCTATGGCGGTCCTTGCTTTGCAAGCCATACTTCACAGAGTTGTTCTTGACTAGGTCATCGTCTCGTCCACGTCTCTTAATTGTGGTCCAACAAGAAGCTGAGGTGTTTATGTTTACGTCGCCTCAGCCTCAGAATCCGTCGTCTCTTGTTGTCTCCGCTGAGTTTCATACTAAGATCTCTTTTAACTCAATCAACTACTATGGTTGTAAATATGCCTCTGGTTTGCTCTATTTCCCTAGTCTACGTACATCAAAGGAGATCAGACAGCGTGCAATGCAAGTGATATGTAACCCTAGCACCGGACAGCGTGCGATCTTACCTGAACCGAGAGAAACGTACAGAAGCGAGAATGGCTTTTTAGGGTACGATCCTATTGGCAAGCAATTCAAGGTTTTGGCCATGTTCAATAGTGCCAATGGCCATGATATCCTGACATTAGGAACTGAAAAACTGAGTTGGAGGACGATCCAATCTCCCTCGTATTTACATTATCATACACCTTTAGATAATGGGATATGCATCAATGGGGTTTTGTATTACTTAGCTCACTACCCTGAATCTAGGGATCATTTTATAGCTTGCTTTGATGTTAGGTCAGAGGAGTTTAAGGTTCTAGTTCATGAATGCGATTTTAGTTGGACTACTAATTTGGTAAACTATAAGGGTAAATTAGGTGTGATTGAACACGACATGACGGATGGTTATCATGGTGGATTTCCAATCAAGTTACATATGTGGGTTCTTGAGGATATTGATAAAAAGGAATGGTCTAAATTATATGAATACACTTTGAAGACGACTGAGAATAAAGTTGTTAAAGATAACGCTTATATTTTGGTTGTTGGGGTGACTGCTTCAGGTGAAATTGTTTTAGCTGATTATGATGATGCATGTGAACCGTTTTATGTTTTCTATTTTAATCCCGAAAAGAACACTCTCCGAAGTGTTGAAATCCAAGGTGTTAGACAAGAAGGAGTAAAATGGATTAATGGTCGTCATGAAGTTCACATATTTTTAGACCATGTAGAGGATCTTAACTTTGATGTTATGAAGCTGCAACATCTATAAGCCGACCAGAACAAAAGCACATCAACATCATCTGAAGATGATCATCAAGTGAGGTACGTTTGAGAGTATTAACAAATTTTGATAGCCTCCCTTGCTCCCCAAATCACTTAAATGCTCTCATCTCTGTAAACGTCTATGTAATTTATAAAGTTCTTATATAAGAAGTTAAGTTTTTAATTGAAGTCAGAGTCATGGCTGAAGTTGTGATCTTCTTAATATTTATAATCTATAGTCTATAAACTATTTGCCTCTAAGTCTTACACTTCTCAGTTACAGATTTCGTGTTCTTTTTGGTTATAGCTTATTCATGTGCTAATTGTGTTACTTGGCAGAAAATTTTAATTTATTATTGATAGTTTTTTTCTGAGATTTTTATAATATTCTTGTGTTTCCTTCACTATGTTTGTTTCCGATATTACTAGACGATATATACCTGAACACATTTGCTAATACTTTTATAATACTGTTGTTATATATAATCCCTAAATATTTATGTATGAAAAAACTGGATTTGTATAACATTTGCTAAATTGTCTTTTGCATTGTAATTCTCAATCGTAATTCTACTATTGATCGCTTGTCTACTTTGTGGCTTAGCTCAGGAATCGCGAAATCATCTGTTTTTTAAATGTGCATATTCTGCTGAGGTATGGCGATTGATAAATACAAAAACTTAAGATCTCATCTTCTTTGCAAAACTTAAGTCCTTCTTTGGCTGCAAACCACTTCAGTGCCAAAGCACAAAAGACTAGCTCTTCTTCAAGGATGGCATGGTGCGATCTATGAACTACGGCGAGAGAGAAATCGACGTAGTCTCTCTATCTCGGGTTACAGTGAAATATAAGTGTAATGCGATGATTCAGCTAGGCGTGAAGCTCCAACATAGTTACATAGATTAGGTTCTGTTTTCAAGTTTCCTAGTTACTAGTTTATTTCTTAAGTTATTTCTAGTTGTAATAGTTCTATATTTCTTCTTTGTATTCTTTCTAGTGTTTTATTTTAGAAAACCTTTAACCAAAAATTTAGAATAAAATTGGATAAAGACGGTCTGTTAAGTTTACGTGCATACTATAAATTAATGTAAATCGGTTCTCCTTTGAGAACTTTTTAAAACTTTTTAAAATTTTATGAGATACTTTCTGTACATATGTCAACATTTAATTGGTTTAATTTTTTTTATTATAATATTTTAAAAACAAATTAAAAATATATATCTGAGAGACTTGGCGCACACTACTCATATTCTCTTATTTATATGCTTTGGTTTTCAACTTTTTCTCTATATATTCCATTTAATATATATTTTTTTCTCTTATAATTTTGTAAAATCAACCAACAACTAAAATCCTAATTTCTAAAATCGAAAACCATAATCCAAAAAAAGACTTCAAACTACAAAGCATTCAAATATCTTATACAAATTTCCTTTTCTAAAATAATTTACATATATGAAAATTGGTTCCAAATATTTAACAGTTTTTTATTATGATTGAACTAGGGTTTTCTTTTGGTCAAACCGATCGGTTTATGCCTTGAAACCATTATTTATTTGGGAATGAAGCCAAACCTGAAAACTCCATAATCCATCCATAGAGTCTCTCTCCGTCAGATAAGCAAATACAAGACACGATCATGAATAGAGGAGAAAACTCAGATTCCATGCCTATTGATCTCATTCTTGAGATACTCTCGAGATTGCCTGCAAAGTCAATCAAGAAGTTTCAGTGCGTGTCGAAGCTATGGCGTTCCTTGCTTTGCAAGCCATACTTCACCGAGTTGTTCTTGACTAGGTCCTCGTCTCGTCCACGTCTCTTAATTGAGGTCAAACAAGACAGTGAGTGGTTTTTGTTTTCGTCGCCTCAGTCTCAGAATCCATCGTCTCCTGTCGTCTCCGCTGATTCTCACATGAAGATCTCTTTTGACTTAAAGTACTATGAAAGTTGTAGATATGCCTCTGGTTTGCTCTATTTCCCTAGTCTACGTACCTCAAAGGAGTATGATAATGATACGAATAAAATGCATGCGATATGTAACCCTATCACAGGACAGTATGCGATCTTACCTGAACCGAGAGGAACAAACAGAGGTTGTGGTGGCTTTCTAGGGTTCGATCCGATTGGCAAGCAATTCAAGGTTTTGGTGAATGGTCGTTATGTCCTAACATTAGGAACTGAAAAACTGAGTTGGAGGACCATCCAATGTCCCTTTATTCCCTATAACGAATTTATAGGTAATGGGATATGCATCAATGGGGTTTTGTATTACTTAAGTTACAACGGGTATTATTGTTTAAGTTGCTTTGATGTTAGGTCTGAAAAAGTTAAGTTAGTAGGTGCAAGCAGACTTGGCTATATTCATTGGCAAACTAAATTGATAAACTATAAAGGTAAATTAGGTTTGATTAATACAGAGCATATTTATTGTGGTGGATTTCCCCTTAAGTTACGTATGTGGATTCTTGAAAATATTGATAAAGAGGAATTTTCTGCATATTACTATACTTTAAGGACTGATGATGATATAGTCTTTAAGGATGGCGAGTACATTTCAGTTGCTGGGGCGACCGCTTCTGGTGAAATTGTTTTGTTGAGGAAAAAAGCATGCGAACCTTTTTATGTTTTCTATTTTGATCCCGAAAGGAACATTCTCCGAAGTGGTGTAATCCAAGGTGTTCGAAAAAAAGGGAAAGAATGGTCTACCCATCATCAAGAAGTTCACGTCTTCGTAGACCATGTAGAGGATCTTAATTTGATGTTATGAAAGCAATATATGCTGCATCATCTATATTGAATTCATATTATTATAATTTATGAGAACAGGATTTAGTATGAATTACAAAAGTTCAAACTCTTGAAACTTGATTATAATTTAGATATATAAAAGTTTATTTCAAATGTTAAGTAATTATAGCTGGTAATTGATAATAAATGTTTTTATTTGGTGAGATGATATATATCAGTTGTAATTAAGTCGGTTTGAGTCCAAACGGAACCGAAAAGAATTAACAATAGGATACTGATCGGTTTATGGCTTCTTAATAACGAAACCAAACCAAATGAACCAAACCTTTGATTTGGTTTTGCATAGATCGCAAGTGTGCTAGGGTTAGTTATATCTCTATATTAGTAAAAAAGGAGTACAATTTGCACTTCTGGGTCGGGTCATTAAAAAAAGTTACCCGAAATCTTGCAATTGGATCTCAACAAATCGGGTTTTACAAAGTTTCGGATCTTACCCATTGGTAAAATAATCGATTCCTTTTTTAAAGAAAAAATAATATTCGAAAACCTTAGCATTAATGTATTGTTCCTGCATATTAGGAATTTTTATTTATAACGATATCACAATTAAATGGGTAAGATTGCAATCTCGGAGAATATATTTTCAAAACGAAACTAAAGTTTTCTCAATCCTTAATTATACTTTAACATATCGAATATTTTGTTAAGAAAATATTACCCACTTACTAACTATATTTATTGAAAGAATATGCCTTAATATTATACCCTAATGACGCTTCTAATTGTTTGCCTATAAAAAGATTCTTATTCCACATTGTTTAATTGCCACATATTCGGCCATCTTCTCTGTCTATTCTTTTTGCGATTGAAAAATGGCTACTAATACTGCCATAACAGATTTACAGTATGAGTTTAAACTGGCTTTTCCGTTTCCTCACTGGAAGATTGAGATGTTTTCATTTTTTTAAGTTACACATCAAACTCATTATCTCTATTGTTATTTCTTATTTCCATGTTTGCAAGCGAAATTTCATGTTTCTAATAATTATCATCAAAAGTATTGTCCAACAATACACTTTTTTCAATTGAACGATTTCATAATGTCCAAAGACTGACCTTTTTGATGAACTTGAAAATCCAACGTCGTTAAAAGTTTATACGGTTATTAGAAGGGCGAACATGTATCTTAAAGGTAAATAGAAAACATAGTAAGAAATAGATTTACACAACAATTGATTGCGCAATAATACAATATCTAACAGTCGATGTAATGTTCATGCTAACTGTTATTGTTATCTTCACATATATTATTCTGCTTAAGATATCGGTCAAATCTACAAAGGTAAAGGTATGAAACCTTAATCCAATTTTTCAATTAGTCAAAAAAAAAACCTGAAAGCATATAATATATTGATTCAACAAACAACCACCATAACACCATAGTTAACTATGAATGGTACTTAAATTAGGTAAACGGATTAATTAAAATTGAGACAAGTTATAGATCATTACCCAAAGACATTCCGATTGATCAGGAATATGAACACTCCAATGAGTATGTTCGGACCCGCGCTACAAAGCCGCCACCACCTATAATAAATATAATAAATACTCAACTACAATCGGTTAAATATTTTGGAAATGATTTCAAATCATTATTAGTATAACCAATATTAAAACCATTGTTACATGTGCATATTTACAATTTTAAAAAGTTTTAAAATATTATAATTAAAAAGTTCAAATATATATAAAAAACTAGGATTTAAAAGATTAAAAATATTTTTTTGGAGGCATAGATGTAATTTTGGAGACATAATTGTTTTTGATAAAATATATTATATATGAAACTATGTAAATTTTAGATAGTCCACGGGTTGTTTGTTAAAATCACAATTATAATGGTAAAGCGAATTATGAATAATGTTTTTTACGAAATGAATTCTGTTACGGGTTGGTCCTTCAAAAAATATATTGTAAGTATGTATTTTAAGTATATTCTTACTTCTACTACAAAAATGGTTAAATTGAATAATTTATCGATAAATATTCTTTCGTGCTCTTAAATTTTCATCGTGTTTTTACTGTATCAAAACTTAATATATGATTATTTCCTTTATTATTTTATTTAAAATTATTATACAAATATATGATTCACCGTAATCGACTGCATTGCAATTAAATTAAAATATAACATATTCTAATCCGTTAAAAGTTATATATATGTCATTCTTTCCCCCGCGCTGTAGCGCGGGTCCGAACCTAGTATATATGTATATATAAGTCTCTCTCCGTCGAATGAATAAAGATAACAGAAACATGAAAAGACGAGGAAACTCAGATTCCATCCCTATTGTTCTCATTCCTGATATACTCTCGAGATTGCCAGAGAAGTCGATCGCTAGGTTTAGCTGCGTGTCAAAGCTATGGAGGTCCTTGCTTCTCAAGCCATACTTCACCGAGTTGTTCTTGACTAGGTCAACGTCTCGTCCACGTCTCTTAATTGGGGTCGAAGAGCTATATGACGCTGAGTGGTTTTTCTATACGTCGCCTCAGTCTCAAAACCCGTCGTCTCTTGTTGTCTCAGCTGATTTTCATACAAAGATCTCTTTTGTGTCAATCATCTACAATGGTTGTGGATATGCCTCTGGTTTGCTCTATTTCCCTACTATACGTTTCTCAAAGGAGATCGGACAGTACGTAAGGCAAGTGATATGTAACCCTAGCACGGGACAGTATGCGATCTTACCTGAACCGGGAGAAACATACAGAGGGGGTGGTGGCTTTCTAGGGTTTGCCCCGATTGGCAAGCAATTCAAGGTTTTGGTCAATGGTCGTTATATCCTGACATTAGGAACTGAAAAATTGAGATGGAGGACCATCCAATGTCCTTCAATTCCTTATCATAAACTTTTGGGATATGCATCAATGGGGTTTTGTATTATATAAGTTACAACAAAAGAAAACGAAAAAGTTACGAGGAGCATAATCTTTTAAGTTGCTTTGATGTTAGGTCTGAGAAAGTTAAGTCTGTACCTTCAAACAGAGATTGCTATTTTCATTGGCAAACTAAATTGATAAACTATAAAGGTAAATTAGGTTTGATTAATAGGGAGCAGAATTATCGTGGTGGATTTCCTCTTACGTTACATATGTGGGTTCTTGAGGATATCGATAAACAGGAATTTTCTGAGTATGTCTATACTTTAAGGACTGATGATGATAAAGTCGTTAAGGATATCGACTATATTTCTGTTGTTGGGGCGACAGCTTCTGGTGAAATTGTTTTGGGAAAAGATAAAGCATATGAACCGTTTTATGTTTTATATTTTAACCCCGAAAGAAACACTCTCCGAAGTGTTGAAATCCAAGGTGTTCGACAAGAAGGGGTTAATCATGGAGTTCACGTCTTTGCAGACCATGGAGAGGATCTTAAGTTTGATGTTATGAAGGCAATATATGCTGCATCATCTGAAGACGATCAGTAAGTGAGGATAGTTGCTCACATGCAACAAGATCGTGTTACGTAGCTCGCATGAAAATAAGTTTGTTTTTGTTTCTTTTTCAAGTTAGATTTTAGTTTTGTAACTGGTCCAGCGACATATTGAAATAAAAGAGATAGTTTTGAGAAGAATAGCTACAACAAACTAAAATGAAGAACAAAGAGAAGGTTTTCAAAGCCAATATATCGTGGTACTCATCGAGCATCCCAAACTTTTACTCAAGATAATATTTTCAAGGGGGTAGGTTTATTATTAAGAGTTTAAGATTTAACTAGAATATATCTCGTGGTACACCACTAATCCATTATTTATTGTTTCGCTCTAATATAAAACATTCGTCATTGTATTTTACCACATGTATATGGAGAGTTCGTTGACCATAAAATTGTAGATCTGTATAGGGATTATGTATTGTTTGTGGTATATATATTTCCGGTTAAACTCACAATATATGGTTATGTTTTCCATTTCATATTTAATTATTTACTATAGGATATATCAGACATTGGTAATTGAACAGTAAAACGTAAAAATATAGAGATGGTATGATGATATATATATAAGTATATGATCCCCTTTTTATTAAAAAGGGTGTACATTATAAAAGAAACCTCACAAATGGTATGTAATTACATTCAAATGTCATTAAAAATTTAGGTTTTAAAGAATGAATTAATAATAATCATTAAGGATAAAAATGTGAAATACTAATTTATTCAATTTAATTAAATTATATAAACGAAAATACATTATTATTATTTTTTAAAATCAATGACCAATCAAAATAAACATAAAAGACATCTAACTTATCATATTATTTTCTTATTAATTATTAAACTTCACCTTTCATCTTTATATGATTATATTTTTCAAAAACAAATAACTCATCATATCATTTATATCTTATTATAAACCTTAGTTTTCAAAGTTAGCCATTAAAAAGATCGTGACACGTGTCAATTCTATTAATCAGATATAGACATGTGTCAAAAAAATTATTTCTTTTTCTAATAGAAAAACTAATTAAAATTTGTATGTAAATAATAATTTCTTTTCTTTTCCTAAACCAAAAAGGAAAATTAACAAGACCAAGATTGTTAATTTTCCATTATATGTGTGTTCTCTATTAGATTTATATGATAGGATACACAGTATATACTTAAACATGAACATCAATAGGGTAATTCTAATCTATGAGGAACCTTCGTAAGAAAAGAAAACAAGGTGTTATGAATGATGATCATATTTATATAATGGAGAGAAGCCACTAGCAAATGAATCTCATATACAGTTGGATTTTAACAACGGTTCAAACATGAGTACGCAGACAAACTAATTCAATGTGTAAATAAAATCTTATTATATAAACCTTAGTTTTCAAAGTTAGCCGTTAACATGATCGTGACACGTGTCAATTCTATTAATCAGATATAGACATGTGTCAAAAAAATTATTCCTTTTTCTAATAGAAAAACTAATTAAAATTTGTATGTAAATAATAATTTCTTTTCTTTTCCTAAACCAAAAAAGAAAACTAACAAGAACAAGATTGTTAATTTTTCATTATATGTGTGTTCTCAATTAGATTTATATGATAAGATACACAGTATATACTTAAACATGAACATCAATGGGTAATTATAATCTATGAGGAACCTTCGTAAGAAAAGAAAACAAGGTGTTATGAATGATGATCATATTTATATCATGGAGAGAAGCCACTAGCAAATGAATCTCATATACATTTGGATTTTAACAACGGTTCAAACATGAGTACGCAGACAAACTAATTCAATGTATAAATAAAATAATCATATAATGTTTCACATATATCAATGAGAATGTTATTATTGACAGTGTAATATAATGCACAGATTAATTTTATTATTAAAATTTTTAATAATCTATTAAGTAGTGCGTAGAATTAAAATATGGTTTTTATGATAAAATAGATATTTAAATGTGATTGGAAAACCGAATGTCTCATGTTAAAATTTAATGTAAATAATTCTTTTTTATCAAATTTTAATATGCATCAATTTTCAAAATTTCGTTTAGAATATATTTTATCAATGTGCAATGCATGTTGATGTTTCAAAATAAAAATATAAACTATTTTCAACATTAATTTCATTGGATAAAAAATTATAGTTATCGTTTGCAATGTAGTGTATTTTATTTATTAGGGAAAACAGAAAAAAATTGATAACAATATTGAGTTTGTAGGGATGAATTTTCTCTCTAAAAATAATAGTAATTTTTTTATCAATGTTTTGATTTTTAAAATTTTAACACATGAAGTATTTTAAAGGCATACGTGAAAAGATTTTAAAAAAATTGAAATAAGTAATAATTTTATTGGTATGAGTCTTCAATTATTTGATGAGAATATTTTTATAATTCTAACTAAGATACATATTTTAATGTGTATATATTGTGTTTGATATAATTTTTTCTAGCTCTCATATATAAAGATGAACTTTGTAAAAATTAAAATATGGTTTATTATGATGTTATAAATACTTACATTATATTGAAAAATCTAATATTAAATTTTAGGTTCAAACTCAATTTTAACATTGAATTATTTCATTATTAACATAATTAGATTAGGTGTTATGTTAAACTCTCATGTATCAATCAATTCAAGAAAAAATCTGAATACATACATATATTATTACTAACATTTTAACTACTCTCGATAAAATTTTACATTAGTTTTTAACCCGCGTTTTTACGCGGGCATTTAACTAGTAATAAATAAACTGTAGATTGTTTTCTACAAATGCCATTATTTGAATTTTTGAAAACGAATATAAATTTTTCTATTTATAAAAAACAAATTGTAATGGGTCAACAATTCAAACTTAAATTTATATATAATGTATAATTTTAGTGATACTTCAATAAAAATTTCAAAAAATAAGGGGTCAGAAATTAAATATATACAATGTATAATTTATATACAACAATAAACTCATATATCTTTTAACTTGGAACATGTAAAAATAATTTAACTTAATATTTTTTTAATGTATCATAAAAATCTTAGATAAAAAAATAAAATTAGAAATACTCTAATTTGTTCTTTTCAAACAAAATATTTGTTCCAAGTGTGACGAGTTAACTGCAAATTTTTATATGATATAATAAATTATTACCCTTATAACAAGCATCGATAATAACTATAACTAACATAACATATCAAAAACTTTGTTTAAAAATATAAAATAAATAAAATTAAGTATAAAAAATATAAAGTAGTATCATGTAATGTTGATGTTACTATATTGTATTTGTCTGGTTCAAATATTTGTTGAACCAATTAATTTTGTAATAGTTTTATATGATGGATGAACTAAAAACAAATTTTATGGAAATTCATGAGAAAGTCCTTGGAAGTAAAGATCGTATTTTACTATTATATTAATATAAGAGGAAGATCTTAATAACTAATATTAAAAAGTAAAGTGTCAAAATTCCAAATAAATTTGAAATAAATTAACAAATGTAACAAAATAGGTCGCAAGTGCCAAGCGCTAGGGTTATTAATTTATTATTTATAGTGTCTCTCCGTACGTCCGATGAGCAAATATAACACAATCATGAAAAGACGAGGAAACTCCATCCCAACTGATCTCATTCCTGAGATACTCTCGAGACTGCCAGAAAAGTCAATAGCTAGGTTTCACTGCGTGTCGAAGCTATGGCGTTCCTTGCTTTGCAAGCCATACTTCACCGAGTTGTTCTTGGCTAGGTCATCGTCTCTTCCACGTCTCTTAATTGCGGTCCAACAAGAAGATGAGTGGTTTTTTTTTTCGTCACCTCAGCCACAGAATCCGTCGTCTCTTGTTGTCTCCGCTGATTTTCATACGAAGATCTCTTTTGACTTAAGCTATCGTTGTACATATGCCTCTGGTTTGCTCTATTTCCCTAGTATGAGTATGAGTACCTCAGATGATGAAACACATGCCATATGTAACCCTTGCACGGGACAGTATGCGATCTTACCTGAACCTAGAACAGATAGAGAGGGTGGTGGCTTTCTAGGGTTCGATCCGATTAACAAGCAATTCAAGGTTTTGGTCAATGGTCGTTATATCCTGACATTAGGAAGTGAAAAACTGAGGTGGAGGACCATCCAGTGTCCTTCAATTCCTTTTCATAGAGTTATAGGTAATGGGATATGCATCAGTGGGGTTTTGTATTACTTAAGTGACTACCCGCATCATTTCTTAAGTTGCTTTGATGTTAGGTCTGAGAAAGTTAAGTTTGTAAACAGAAACTTTGATTTTCATTGGCAAACTAAATTGATAAACTATAAAGGTAAATTAGGTTTGATTAATACGCAGCAGACTTCTCGTGGTGGATTTCCCATTAAGTTACATATGTGGGTTCTTGAAGATATCGATAAACAGGAATTTTCTGAATATGTCTACACTTTAAGGACCGATGATGATAAAGTAGTTAAGGATGGCGACTACTTTTGGGCTGTTGGAGCGACCGCTTCTGGTGAAATTGTTTTGGTGAAGAATAATGCATATGAACCATTTTATGTTTTCTATATTAATCCCCAAAGGAACAGTCACCGAAATGTTGAAATTCAAGGTGTTCGACAAGAAGGAGTAGAATGGTCTGACGATTATCATGAAGTTCACTTCTTTGTAGACTATATTTCCGTTGCTGGGGCGACAGCTTCTGGTGAAATTGTTTTGGTGAAGAAGTATAATGCATGTGAACCGTTTTATGTTTTATATTTTAACCCCGCAAGAAACACTCTCCGAAGTGTTGAAATCCAAGGTGTTCGACAAGATGGGGTAGAATGGTCTAACGATCATCATGAAGTTCACGTCTTTGTAGACCATGGAGAGGATCTTAACTTTGATGTTATATATGAAGGTAATATATGGTGCATCATCTAATGTAAGCCGATCGACGAGCAGGTCAACATCATCTGAAGAAGATCAGTAAGTGAGGATAGTTGCTCACATGCAACAAGATCGTGGTACGTATGAGAGCGTTAGCAAATCTGATCATGCTCTGCGTCTTTCAGAATATATATGTTTTAATTTACAGGTGTGATAACTTGTTCCTCCTAAAATCAGCTTAAAATCTCTCTATTTGATGCAAGCTGTACTCAGCTCTGTGTAAACTTTACCAACTTATCTAGAATGCTGGCAAGAAAATATAAGTTTTTTTTTTCTTTTTTCTTTTTCAAGTTAGAGTTGTCTTCTTGAAATTAATAACATAGAGATAAAAATAACTATTTTGCCTCTGAAATTGTCTTTTGATTTTGATGACCCAATAATTTTGACGATTCAAGGGTATCTTGTTTTATTTTAAGTTTGTAAGTTCAAACAAAGACTGTTATTTTCATAGGCAAACTAAATTAATAAACTATAAAGGTACAAATGTGGACTTATCGTGGTGGATTTCCTCTTAAGTTACAAATGTGGGTTCTTGAAGATATTGATAAAGAGGAATTTTCTGCATATATATGTCTATACTTTAAAGACTGATGATGATTAAGTCGCAAAGGATGGCGACTACTTTGGCGTTGTTGGGGCGACCGCTTCTGGTGAAATTGTTTTGGTGAAGAAGTTTAATCCCGAAAGTAACATTCTCCGAATTGTCGAAATCCAAGGTGTTAGACGAGAAGGGAAAGAAATGGTGTGATGATTCTCATGAAGTTCACGTCTTTGTAGACCATGTAGATCAGGATCTTAACTTTGATGTTATGAAGGCAAGAGATGCTGCAACATCTATAAGCCGACCAGAACAAAGCTAAGCACGTCATGTCGTCACGTAAAGAAGATCCATCACGTACGTGAGGACCCTTGCTTCACCTGCAGCAACAAATCACCTCTATATGTAAACTTCATGTAATCTAAAAATTTAAGTTGAGTTGTCTTCTTGATATTTATAAACATAAGAGTTAACTATTTTGCCTGGAAGCTTTATTTGGTTCAATTTTACAAGTGATAGTAGTTCGATTGGTAAAGATCTCTGGCAAAATCTTAGAGATCGCCGATTCGAATAGCGATTAGGACGAGAACATATATCATGCTCTTGGGCCTGAGAAAATGTATGAGATTCGGCTCATAACTTATTTGATTATTCAAAAAAAAAATTTTTTTTTTTGCCTGGAAGTGTTAGTGTGACCTCTATAACAATTTGGTAGCCTAGTGGTTTGGTTTTGATTTCGGTTTAAATTTGTTTCGGTATGCAAAACTAAACCGGATCAATTAAATCCCTTGTACCAATTTTAATTTGGTGAAGCGCGCTTGTCAATGGTATGGCTCGTGTTTACATGGAGACGATGATACAGAGATGCGTCACCTTCTCTCAAATCAAACAACTCCAATCTCATTTCCTCACCGTCGGCCATTTTCAGTCTTCCTTCCTCCGTTCTCGTCTTCTCGACCGCTGCGCAGTTTCGCCGTTCGGAGACCTTTCGTTCGCTGTAAAAATCTTCCGGCGGATTCCTAAACCTTTAACCAATGATTGGAACGCGATCATTCGCGGATTCGCCGCTAGTTCTCAGCCGTCGCTCGCGTTTTCGTGGTATCGTTCCATGTTGCGGCAGTCTTCATCGTCGTCTGCTCTGTGTAGAGTCGATGCTTTGACTTGTTCTTTCACTCTTAAAGCTTGTGCGCGTGCGCTTTGTTCTTTAGCTACGGTTCAGATTCATGGTCAGATTAGTAGTCGTGGGTTTTTAGCTGATGCGCTTCTTTGTACTACGTTGCTTGATGCTTACTCTAAAAATGGAGATTTGGTTAGTGCGCAGAAGTTGTTCGATGAAATGTCTGTGAGAGATGTTGCGTCGTGGAATGCATTGATCTCGGGGTTAGTGGCGGGGAATAGAGCGAACGAGGCGTTGGAGTTGTATAAAAGAATGGAAATGGAAGGGATTAGAAGGAATGAAGTGACTTTTGTTGCTGCTTTGGGAGCTTGTTCTCACTTGGGTGCTATTAAGGAAGGTGAAAAGATATATGGTTACTTTAAAGATGCAAACTTGGATCATAATGTGATTGTTAACAACGCGGCTATCGATATGTATTCGAAATGCGGGTTTGTTGATAAAGCTTTTGAAGTGTTTGATCAAATCACGGGGAAGAAGAGCGTTGTTACATGGAACACTATGATTATGGGGTTTGCGGTGCACGGAGAAGCACACAGAGCGATAGAGATATTTGAGGAATTGGAGAAGAATGGTATCAAGCCTGATGATGTCTCATACTTAGCTGCTTTAACCGCTTGCAGACACGCAGGATTAGTGGAGTACGGGACATCAGTGTTCAACAGCATGGCTCGGAACGGAGTCGAGCCTAACATGAAGCATTACGGTTGTGTGGTTGATCTGTTAGGCCGTGCAGGAAAGCTGAGAGAAGCTCATGACATCATCTGCTCGATGTCGATGATTCCGGATCCTATTTTGTGGCAGAGCCTTCTTGGAGCTTCAGAGATTCACAAGAATGTCGAAATGGCTGAGATAGCTTCGAGGAAAGTGATGGAAATGGGTGTTAACAACGACGGGGATTTCGTGTTGCTATCGAACGTTTATGCAGCGCAAGGACGGTGGAAGGACGTAGGACGAGTGAGAGATGATATGGAGACCAAACAATTAAAGAAAATTCCCGGTCTTAGCTACATAGAAGCCAAAGGAACGATTCATAAATTCTACAACAGTGACAAGATCCATGAACAATGGCGAGAGATTTATGAGAAGATCGACGAAATCAGGTATCACAAACAAAATCTAACAGCTCTTATGCTTTTGGATTTTACTCTTTAACTTTTTGGTTTTGGTTGATGTGGTTAGGTTCAAGATAAGGGAGGATGGATACGTAGCGCAGACGGGACTCGTGTTGCACGACATTGGAGAGGAAGAGAAAGAGAACGCTTTGTGCTATCACAGCGAGAAATTGGCGGTGGCTTACGGACTAATGATGATAGATAGTGCGGAAGAGGAGAGTCCGGTGAGAGTTATAAAGAACCTGAGAATTTGTGGGGACTGTCACGTTGTTTTCAAACATATATCAAAGATTTATAAGAGAGAGATCATTGTTAGGGATCGAGTTCGATTTCATAGGTTCAAAGATGGTTCTTGTCTTGCAAAGATTATTGGTGATGTTACAAAGTTACTTAAGAGGGTGGTGATGATTATGCTCTTGCGGCGTTCTTGTTTTTTTTTTTCTTTTATGATAATTTGCAAGAGGACGAAGAGAAGTTCTTGTTCAAAAAATAAAACTTAAAAAAGTGTCATCCCTTGAATCGTTCAAATTATTAAAACATGAAGCAATCGAGACAGAACAAGACGATCAGATTTGCTGACGCTTTCAGACGCAACTATATATCCATCCTCACGTTTGATGGTCTTCTTCAGATGATGTTGACCTGCTGGTCGATCGGCTTATAGATGATGCAGCATATATTGCTTTCATAACATCAAATTAAGATCCTCTACATGGTCTACGAAGACGTGAACTTCATGATGATGGGTAGACCATTCTTTCCCTTCTTGTCGAACACTTTGGATTTCAACACTTCGGAGAGTGTTCCTTTCGGGATTAAAATAGAAAACATAAAACGGTTCATATGCACTATTCTTCACTAAAACAATTTCACCAGAAGCCGTCGCCCCAACAACAGAAATATAGTCGCCATCCTTAAAGACTATACCATTATCAGTCCTTAAAGTATAGTCATATGCAGAAAATTTCTGTTTATCAATATCTTCAAGAACCCACATACGTAACTTAAGGGGAAATCCACCACAATAAGTATGCTCTGTATAAATCAAAACTAAATTACCTTTATAGTTTATCAATTCAGTTTGCCAATGAATATAGCCAAGTGTGCTTGCACCAACTAACTTAACTTTCTCAGACCTAACATCAAAGCAACTTAACCAATAATCCCCGTTGTAACTTAAGTAATACAAAACTCCATTGATGCATATCCCATCACCTATAAATTCATTATAGGGAATAAACGGACATTGGATGATCCTCCAACTCAGTTTTTCAGTTCCTAATGTTAGGACATAACGACCATTGACCAAAACCTTGAATTGCTTGCCAATCGGATCGAACCCGAGAAAGCCACCACACCCTCTGTTTGTTCTAGGTTCAGGTAAGATCGCAAACTGTCCTGTGCTAGGGTTACATATGGCATGTATTTTATTCTTATCATTATCATACTCCTTTGAGGTACGTAGACTAGGGAAATAGAGCAAACCAGAGGCATATCTACAAATGTCGCGGTAGCTTAAGTCAAAGGACATCTTCATATGAAAATCAGCTACGACAACCAGAGACGATGGATTCTGAGGCTGAGGCGACGAAAAGAAATACCACTCACTGTCTTGTTTGACCCCAATTAAGAGACGTGGACGAGATGAGGACCTAGTCAAGAACAACTCTGTGAAGTATGGCTTGCAAAGCAAGGACCGCCATAGCTTCGACACGCACTGAAACTTCTTGATTGACTTTGCAGGCAATCTCGAGAGTATCTCAAGAATGAGATCAGTAGGGATGGAGTCTGATTTTTCTCCTCTATTCATGATCGTGTCTTGTATTTGCTTATCTGACGGAGAGAGACTCTATGGATGGATTATGGAGTTTTCAGGTTTGGCTTGATTCCCAAATAAATAATGGTTTCAAGGCATAAACCGATCAGAAAAAGTTGAAAATGGCTAGTGCTCACCAAGTCTCTCAAATACATATTTAGGGAAAACAGTTGTATTTGGGTATCATGAAGTAATTTCGGAAACAAAGATAATCAAGAAAAAACAAGAATATTATAAGAGTCTGAAAAGAATTTCGAAAAAAAAAGTAAAGTTTACTCCCAAGTAATTAACAAAATTAGGAACCAGAAAGAACAAAATAGCAAAGCCAAGACTGACCTCACACGAAACCTGTTATTGATGAGAAGTGTAAGACTCATAGGCAAAATAGTTTAGACTATATACAGTATTATACTTTCTCTGTTTCGAATTATAAGAGGTTTAATTTTTTTTTGTAACATTTTATAAAATGTTTTACAAATTTCTAGATAGAATGTAATGTTGTTTTGGTATTTTTGACTCTTTAAAATTCTGTAGTATTTTTTTATGATTGGTTAAATTTTATTTTTAGTTAATTATTAAATGATACATATTTTTTTAAAAATAATTTTCTTAATTTTTATGCCTTTGAGAAGGAGCAAGTGGGGTAGTAGTTCTCACCTCTATTGTTTTCTCACCAGATCGGGGTTCGAATCCGGTCCCTCTCAAAAACAGACTTATAATTTGTAATAATGTCAAAAAAAAAAAAACTTTGTGCTTTTATCTTAAACATCTTATAATTTGGAAGAGAGAGAGTAAATATTAAGAAGTTCATTTCAGTATTCGTTTAAAAATACAATCACACAATCAAATCATTGGTAGTAGCGACTAGCAACGATAAACATAATTAAAACAAAATAAGAAAACACAATATATGATGGTGCAACATGGAGAATGTTTTATTATGAACAATGATATAAACATATCTACTTTCAAACCCATGCATGCAACAAAACAACGTTCTCGAAAAAATTACATAAAATATGTTACTTTCAAGAGAAATTATTACTAATAACTTTTTTATGATACCCTTTTGCAAAACTATCATTTTTTTGTCATTTTCATTTTTACCCTCTCTTAAATTTTAATAGCTATTTTACCCCTAATTGAAAGAATATTCTTTTCCAAATGAAGAAATATTCCTTCCAAAAACTTTTCCGCCGAAAAAATTTACGAGAAAACTTTTCCCGCCAAAAAATATTTCCGCTTAAATTTTCCCGCAATTAAAATTTTTTTACATAATTTTGCCGCCAAATTTTTTTAAAGGATTTACAAGGATTTTTTAAAGGGTCTTTAAAGGTTTTACAAGGGTTTTAAAGGGATTTACAAGAGTTTTTAAAAGATTTATAATGGTTTTTAAAGGGTTTTAGAAGCTCACAAAGGTTTCTGAATGGTTTTTAAATGATTTACAATGGTTTTAAAAAGTTTTTGTAACTTTATAACAGTTTTAAAAGGATTTACTAGGATTTTTAAAAGATTTTAAAAATTTACAAGGATTTTTAAAGGTTTTTTTAAAGGATTTATAAGTGTTTTAAAAGGATTTACAGGTGTTTTTAAAGGCATACAAGGATTTAAAAATGGTTTTAAAAGGATTTACAATGAATTCTAAAGATATTTACAAAGATTTAAAAATAGTTTTAAAGGATTTACAAGGGGTTTAAAGGGTTTTAGAAGTTTACAAAGGTTTTTAAAGGGTTTACAACAAATTTTAAAGGTATTACAAGTTTTTTAACATGGTTTTTAAGGATTTACAAGGGTTTTTAAAGGGTTTTAGAAGTTTACAAAAGGTTTTGTTAAAGGATTTATCACGGTTATAAGGGGTTTAAAGGGATTTACAAGTGTTTATAAATGTTATAAAATGATTGACAATTGTTTTAAAAGGTTTACTCAAGTTTTGAAAGGTTTTGAATGACTTTTAAAAGATTTACAAGGATTTTAAAAAGATTTTTAAGGTATTTAAAAATATTTACAAGGTTTTTAAGGAATTACGGAAAAAATTTGGCGGGAAAATTTTTGTCCGAAATTTTTTGTCGGAAATATTTGGCGGGAAATTTTTTGTCGAAAATATTTGGCGGGACAATTTGGCGGGAAAATTTTCAGAAGGAATATTATTTTTTCTCGAAAGAATATATTCTTTTCTTCATCATGTGTTATAATAAAGGAGAGTAATTTAGTCATTTTATTATTGAAGAAGGTATTTTTGAAAATGGACATTTACAAAAGGTACTTGTAGAAAAAAAGGTAGTTGTGCAAAGCCCCCTACTTTCAATGAAATTTTAAAACAAAACCTTTTCTTCTAATTCTCAACTCTCTTATCTTCATTGATATGAAACTCAAAGTCATTTAAATTTAAATTTATTTTGTGCCTTCTCTTCACTCGGCATAATAAAACTCCAAAACATTACACAACCATTATTGTTGGTGATACATCAATGAATACATTAAACATAACATTACACAATCAGAAGATGTTGATCCACTTAAGCGAATTTGTTGTCGGACTTCATTTTTTTTTACCTCCTCTCTTGGGCATATTAATATTTTTGTCGCCATGTTACAAAACTCAACCACAAGCCAAATGATTAGACATTTTCTCAATATATTAACATATTTTCAATATATAGAAAAATAAAGAAAACATACAGCCATGGATCATCTCCAACGAGCATCGTATCTTCTTCATTGTCTATAAAAACCATTTCCCATTTATCACGGATTCGTAACTCATCTTTGAGATCGAAAAGTTCTTCTAGTTTCTGTATCAGCTGATTGTATCCATGGAGAAGAGTTATATCAACATTTTTGTTTATGGCTACACCTTGCATATGAACATGTTCAACAACACCACATCAAGATCATGTGAGCTTAACCTGTCCACTTCAAGGTCCACTCCAAGGAATCGATGATGAACCTATATTTTAAAATAGTTGGAAGGTGAAATGTATTTGCACAAAGAAGCTTTAGCTTATGAAACAGAAAAGACATTCCACCAAAAAAAAAAAAAATGAAACAGAAAAGACAAAAAAAAAAAGTTAAAAGAATGTGCCTTTTACCAAGTTCATTAAGTTGACGAGACCTTTTTCTTTCTTGAGCAAATTTGACTGGAAAATATTTGATGAAAGCATTAAATATTATTTTTCCTATGGTAAAATCTCATCCTATTGCACCTTCAAAAAGAAAACATTGTGATATAAATAAACTGTCAACTAGGTGAAACGGAAACCGTCTGCTAAGCTTTCACCCAACGGATTTAAAATAATAAAAATACCATTGTATACTACTTTTTAAGTTTTTTTTTTTCCAAAAATACCACAAAAATTTTATTTTTTTACAAAAATACCATAAATATAAAAATTTGAATTTTGAAGATGTATACTTTTCTTTTTATGTTTGGGTTAATTAATTACATTTAGGGTATAGTTTTTATGGATATAGTTTATGCTTAAGATTTAGAAGTTAACTCTGAATGTTAAAAAATAAGTTTTAGTTTTGTGGTATTTTTGAAAAAATTGTATTTTAGTGGTATTTTTTGGAAAATAAACTTTATAATGATATTTCTGGAAAAATACTAATCTTAGTGGTATTTAAGAAAATTCTCTTCAAAGAATTTGAACCACAAAAATCTCGTTTTGAGAAATCCACATGAATATAATAATATATCTGCATCGGGGAGAATTTGATTTCTAACCTAGATCAACAGAGCAATTCTTCCACCAAATGGGAACCACGAACGCACCACTGTGTGATTGTAAGATGTTTAATCTTAGGGTCTGAATGGAAAATAGTACAAAAGAAGTTAATGAGCTAAAGTAGAACATCTACTTTTATGTTCTCATTCAAACAAAAAATAAATTAGCGGATGAACTACTTTTCTGAGCTGCTTTAAAAAAAAAATATATTATTTTTCTTCATATTTTTTTCTCTAATAAGGAGAGCAGTCCACCTATACCTAATTAGGAGTGTATGTAGTGAGTTATGCTTTTTTTAATTTAATATTAATTTCTCTAAATATATTTAAGATATAAATATTTTGAAGCATTCGAACCGTAATTATAAAAGGACCAAAGCTTTATCCAAAACGTAATTATTTTTTATTTTTTATTTTTATTTTTTTATCATTATTTCCGTAGATTTTATCTTGGTGGATAACTTGATATCACAAAATAAAATAAAATAATATAGTTTAGTTTAATTTTATACATATTTGTAATTATGCAATGTATATAGATCCGAGTCGTGTTCTTTGTTTAAAATAATAAATAATATAATGTTAAATTGAAAAGTATTCAACTTTATTTTGGTAAAATATTCCAAAAGTCATTAATAAAAAAAAAAAGCCTCTTTGGACGTATCCCAAAAAAGCCCACCCAGCAGATTCTCCGAAACTTCGTTTAGTCAGAACCAAAAAAAAAGCTGACACATAACAATAATCACAAAAATCATTCCTTTTGACTCAATCCAAAACCTCTCTCCCCTTTTCATCTTTATCTCGCCCATCAAAAAAAACCCTAGAAAATTTATTTTCATCAATCCTCGCTCTCTCTTCTTCCCGTTCGATCACCATCGTTGTTTCTTTCTCAGTGTTATGTAAGTTTGATCTCCTTTGTCTCCACTGAAAAAATCCGTGAGAGGCCAAAGGAGAAAAGGTGCTCTGTTTTTGTTGTGTTCTGTTTTTATTTTCAAGGGTTTACTTCTCGTTGACCTGTTTATCGATTCGATGGCTGATTCGTGTTTCAAAGCTGGTAAGTTTAGCGCACCTGGGTTTCGATTTCACCCGACTGATGAAGAACTTGTTGTTTATTATCTTAAGAGAAAGATCTGTGGTAGAAAGCTTCGTATCAATGCCATTGGTGTCGTTGATGTTTACAAAGTCGACCCTTCTGAATTGCCTGGTAAAATTTTGTTCTTTATGTATCCTGATCACTTAGTTTTGTGTTGTTGATGATTCGTTTGATTATGTGATTAGTAAGTAAGCCTCTGTTTTTGAATTCCTCTGTCTTTCAATTCCTCTGTTTTTTAATTACTCTGTTTTGAATTCTTCTGTTTCCCTGTTTTCGTATAAAAATCTTGAATTTCTCATTTTTCACTCTGTTTTCGTTGTTATGATTCACAATTCCTATGGACAGGTCTGTCAATGTTGAAGACCGGAGATAGACAATGGTTCTTTTTTACACCAAGGAATAGGAAGTATCCAAACGCAGCTAGATCAAGTAGAGGAACTTTAACTGGGTATTGGAAGGCGACGGGGAAGGATCGAGTTATCGAGTATAATTTGAGATCGGTTGGACTCAAAAAGACTCTTGTTTTCTATAGAGGCCGGGCTCCTAATGGTGAGAGGACTGATTGGGTGATGCATGAGTATACAATGGATGAAGAAGAACTTGGGAGATGTAAGAATGCCAAGGTATTATATAGCTCATTTGTTCACAGTTATCTTCTTGATTCGTTTCTTGATTTGTGATTAACTAAGCTGTTCTTTTTTCTTTTCTTTAGGAGTATTTTGCACTTTATAAGCTGTACAAGAAAAGTGGAGCTGGTCCTAAAAATGGTGAACAGTATGGTGCTCCGTTCCAAGAAGAAGAATGGGTTGATAGCGATAGTGAAGAAGCTGATAATGTAGCTGTACCGGATAATCCTTTGGTCCATTATGAGAACACTCGTCGTATGGACGATACTAAGTGTTGCAACCCTGTCAGTGTTCGGTTAGAGGATATCGAGAAGCTACTCAATGAAATTCCGGAAGCACCCGAGGTTACTACAAGACAGTTTAACGGGTTTGCTGGTGTTCCGCAGGTTAGTATCTTTTCTCTTGCTATGAGGAATATCGTTTGCTACCAACATATTGGCTTAGTTTTGCTAATGATTCTGTTGTGCTTCCTTCACTAAATGAATACTTGTATTTACAGGGTAATAGCGCAGAAGAGATACAGAGCACATTGCTGAATGGTTCTTCTGGAGAGTTTCTTGATCCCCGGCAAACTGGAGTGTTCTTGCCAAATAGCCAGCCTTACATTAGGAACTCGAATTTTCAGTCCCATCTGAAGTCAGCAAACTCATTTGAGGCTACCTCTGGTATGACACCTCTTCTAGATTTTGAGAAGGAGGACTACATTGAAATGGATGATCTTCTGATCCCTGAACTCGGAACTTCTTCAGCTGAGAAATCCGGAGAGTTCTTGAACAATGGTGAACTCGGTGATATTAATGAATTTGACCAATTGTTCCATGACATTTCCATGTCTTTGGATGTAGACCCTGTTTTTCAGGGAACTTCCACAGATATGTCTTCTCTGAGTAATTTTGCTAACAACACATCAGACCAAAAGGAGCAATTCCTTTATCCACAGTTGGACCAGACCCTTGAGTACCAACAGAATAACTTCATGCATCCTAGTACAACCCTTAATCAGTTCACTGACAATATGTGGTTTCAAGATGGTCAGGCTGCTCTCTTTGACCAACAACCACAATCTTCTTCTGGAGTATTCACTTCACATTCAACAGGTACCTAAATTCTTAAACTCATCTTGGAGCATTCGCCGAAAATGCTTTTCTGCATTTGTTTTTGAATTGAACCAATAAATGTATATATGATACTCATAGTACTCTGGGTATGCCCTTTTGTTTAGACCTAGGCTTTTTCACTGATACTTTATGAATACCAATGTGCTTAGGTGTGATGCCTGCTGAGTCTATGAATCCTACTATGAGTGTAAATGCCCAAAACACTGAAGGCCAAAATGGTGGTAAAACAACGAGCCAGTTCTCATCAGCTCTGTGGGAATTATTGGAATCGATACCTTCAACACCAGCCTCTGCCTGTGAGGGTCCTCTTAACCAGACCTTTGTGCGTATGTCTAGCTTCAGCCGCATCAGGTTCAATGGAAAGTCAGTGACTAGTAGAAAAGTCACCGTAGCAAAGAAGCGAATCAGTAACCGAGGTTTTCTTCTGTTATCAATTATGGGTGCTTTGTGTGCCATCTTCTGGATGTTCATAGCCACCGTTGGAGTCATGGAAAGACCAGTCGTCCTCTCGTGACCTAAAACTCTTGATTCAGGATAAGTTAGAAGAGCATGATCGACATTAGTGATTATGGAATTGATTATATGAAATCTTTGATAATGTATAGAGTTTGAAAGAGCTAAGAAAAATAAATTTTCCAAGGGTTTTTTGTTTTTCTTTCTCATCTTCTCAATGCCTTTGATATGCATATCTCATGTTTCCGTAGTCTAAGAAATCAAGAAGAAGAAGAAACAGATTATTGACTCATTCAGACCAGATTACATTCTAAATCACCTTGCTAGTTATTGTCTTTGCGGTCACATTCTATATTTTGAACGGTGATTGATTGCAATGGCAATATCAGTTCTGTAAAAGTAAGCGATCAAGCTCATCAAACCCATCATCTTCACCATGTTCCACATCTTTCAATTGTTTCGGTGTCGTCATTAGACCATCAAGCTTGGTTTGGTCATAAAATGAAAGTCTTTGTGAATCCCATTCCTCTGTCAATCTCTCCACTCTCTCTCCCATCAACTCTTTCTCTTCTGATATATGCTTTATGTCTTCAATCTCTACTATTGCTCCAGCAGCTTAAGATTACGAAAACAAGTATAAATCAAGATGTAACCATTAGTACACATAATTAAAATCTCACAGAGCTCGAAAGCAGAACAACTTTACAATTGTGCTTTTCCAGAAATGGGATGGGAGGGAAATAACACCAATGGTAATACTTAGGGAAATGAAAGAAAAAACAATTTGCGCACGAAACAGTTCATATGAAGTAGCATACCTTTGATTGCGCATTTCTTGGCTTCTGCATAATCTGAAGACCTTTCATGTACGGAGCTCAGATCAAGTTCTTTACCCTGATAAGAACAAAGACAGCAAGAAAGGTACAACATAGAAAACTTTAGTAAAGTTAAAAATCAAACTTTAGAGAAACAATTCAAAGATTAAGTATTTCATACTCACCATATCCAAATGAACAAATTGCTCGATCTCGGTTTCAGAGAGTAATCTGTTCCAAGTCAAGATGAGAATAATATCACTAAAAAGGTTCATTTAAAATTACGATTTGTTAGTCCACTGAAAAGGAGCTAAGTTACAAAAAATGACATACTTATCATAGGCAAACCGCACACGTGCGTTCTGTAGTTCGGTTAATTGACTAAGTTTCTTGGTAGCAGAACCTTCACCGACAGCTCCAAATATAAACATGTTCTTATCAAGCATTTCTTTTGCCACAGCAGCAGCTATCTCCACACATTTATATTTTGCCTCGACTACAAGATCCCTAAGTTTCCCAAGCTCTTCTACAAGATGTGAACCCCACAAGTTTAGTATGATACTAGCAATAAGGAGAACTTCAAAAGAGTGGGAAAAACGAATGTTCAAATCACCAAAGACCAATGAATAAGTCACATTACTCACATTACAGCAGCTTTCACAATTTTATGGTTAATCTAAGAAACCAGATTAAAGATGATAGATACATCAAACTGTTAAGTTAGACATTATAAAATCTTACAGCAAGAACAACAAAAGGTAAACACTTACGAAGTGAGATATAAACTCTGAATTTGGGTTTAAAAGGTTGGATCTCATAAAGGCAATAGAGACAGTACAGACCTCCAAGTCTCCGCGAAAAAGAATCAATACTAACCATGTGACCTGCAGATATAATAAAGGAGATTGGTTTGTGAGCTTCAGCTAAGAAACTAGCACAAGGTGAATGCAAACATCTAGGAATTAGACCACAACGTAACGCACCAATGGTATGAGCATATAGTGACTGCATGAAAAAGGCTAAGTTGCTATTAGGACTAGCTTCATATATATAAGAAACCTTTCGGGATAGCCACACGCTCTTCAAATCAGCAAACGTTGTCAAATCATCCTAGAATCAAAACCAGAAGAGATTCACCAAACTGGAAACTGTACAAGAAGTTCAAATTCAAAAACTTTCCTTAAGCTTATAAACAAAGATTGAGAAAACAATATACACATACCTCTACAAACTCGCCTATGAGCTCATCTATATCTCTCTTGAACGAAGGAAGATTCATCCCTGACATACATAAAAAAAAAGTTTGAGAATTGGAGAAACAAAAAGATTTAAAATCAAGAACTTGCTTATCAAATCACAACAGATTCAGAGGCTGAGGAGTGAGGACTAAGAATCAAGCCAATTATCAAAACCAAATTAACCATTTGATTGTTCATCTATGTAACTTGTTCACTACTCTACACGAGGAATTAGGAATTACAAGTAAGATTATTAAGACATAAACCTAACAAAGATTAAGTCAATTAGTATTACGAATCCTTCTAATTCCACTAACTTAAAAGTAGAAAAAACCGAGACTGATGAATAAAAACACAAACTTTAATTAAGAACACAACAGCACAAAGCCAGAGACAGAGATCTTAATGATTCTAAGCTTAACTTACCCGCTTTGAAACACGAACCAGCCATTGATCAGGGGTTAACGAGAAGTAAAACATATACTTAGATAACTCCTAAAGTATATAATCCTTATCTCTAACTAAACCATTGCTCGGTTTAGGACTAGGATAGCTTTCATCCCAAGTTATCTATTCAAGCTTAATTCAACAAGAACTCTATCAATACATAATTAATTACTATCATACGAAAAAAGAATATCAAAATATAAGTAAAACAAAAAGCTCATAAGCAATTACTCTGTTTGTATTAGGTGTGTAATACTAATCTGTTTTATTTGTTAATTGTTCGAGATAAAGTAGACAAATCATCATTACTGTTCTTTACTTACACATTACATTTTCCAAAAAGACAAATGTTATGAATAAGAAGTCTCAGCTTTATAATTAATAAAATGCTGCCAATAATCTAAATGCTAATACACCTATACTGAAATACAATTTTCTTTTCTATTTAAACTACAAATCTTACACTATAATCATAGTAATTTGGTAAAACCATACTCAAATGGATTCAAAAGAATTATGAAATGCTTGTTGTGTGATATTTATTTTGTATAAACATCTAGTTTGTAAGACTTGTAGTTTAATTAGAAAAACCAAAACACATATGTGAAATCAGAGTATCAACTTTTGTTAATTCAAATAACGGTTTAGCATTTTAGGATGCCATACATCATTTGATTTTTTGTGGTTTTTGAAGTATTTTTTCGTTTTAATTTTTAGTTTGTTTTTGCAATAATCTATTTAGTAGTCGTACATAAATTTGAGAAAAAACAAAAACCATCAAGCTCGAACAACCTTTTCGTCACCGTAGTTACAAATGCCGACAGATTCAAATATCTTACGTTTTACTAGGGTGGCAAAAAAGTAAACTTCTACAACAGTATATAATTTTTATCTAACTAGTAAATACCGCTATTTCATGATCTCTGTTTATTAATAAAAGATCATATATATGTCTAAAACATTTTTTATCAATAATATTTATTTCTTATTTTAAACATTTTATTCGTCTTACTAGCGAATCAGTTTTTGAGTGTTTAAACAATTTTTTAAAGAAAAACCAAAATCTATTTTTATTTCTCCTTTTAAAACCATCAATCACATACGTTATTTTTTTCTTATTTTTTCTGAAAAGAAATGATCCATCAGCTAAAACCAAAAAGTAAGAAAATTACCATTCATTTTCTAAATAATGTTCAGCAAAAATCAAAACACAAAAAAAAAAAAAAAGTTTTAGATCCAAAAATTACAATATTCGATTAATTTCACAAATATTGGCCCGCCGATCTAATGGGCTGTTAGAGCCCATTAAGCTCTCACAAACTTCGTTAGTCCAAAAGGCTGCTAAGTATTAGTAGGCACCAAAGCTGAAACATCTTCTTCCCAAGATAGCCAACCAAAATCATCTCAATCTCATTTCTCGTTTCTTACCATTTTTGTTCACTTCTCTCTCTCTCTCGCCGATCAAACCCTAAGATTCTCAAACGTTCGATCGCCAAAGGTTGCTCTCACTGTCATGTAGGTTTGATTCTTCTTCTCTTCTGGGATCTTGAGAGACGAAGAGAAGAGATCTGAGGTCTTCTGAGAGAGAGAGATTTGCTCCCTCGTTGACCCGATCGGTTTTTTCCTTTGTCGCTTAGGATTTTTCAATTTTATTTCCACGGATCGGCTCTGATTTGTTTACGTAGATGGCGGAATCATCTCCTGATTCGTGTTTCAAAGGAGGCAAATTTAGTGCTCCAGGGTTTAGATTTCACCCTACTGATGAAGAGCTTGTGATGTATTATCTTAAGAGGAAGATTTGTAGGAAGAGGCTTAGAGTTAACGTTATTGGTGTTTTTGATGTTTACAAAATGGATCCTGAGGAATTGCCTGGTAAATGTTCATCTCTTTTATCTTATTTTGATCTCGACCCGATTGTTTTATGATATTAGATTTGGTTATTGTGGACTACTTGTTTTAAGGAATGAGAACTATATCAGATTTGTGTATGTATGCGTTTTGATTTGAGATGAATTGCATCAACTGATTTTCATTTTGTGTGTTTTCGTTGAGACAGGACAATCGATGTTGAAGACGGGAGATAGACAGTGGTTCTATTTCACTCCAAGGAGTAGGAAGTATCCAAACGCAGCTAGGTCAAGTAGAGGCACTGAAACTGGGTATTGGAAAGCAACTGGAAAGGATCGAGTGATCGAGTACAATTCCAGATCGGTAGGAGTTAAAAAGACTCTTGTTTTCTATAGAGGACGGGCACCTAATGGTGAGCGGACTGATTGGGTGATGCATGAGTATACGATGGATGAAGACGAACTAGGGAGATGTAAGAACCCCCAGGATTACTATGCTCTTTATAAGCTGTTTAAGAAAAGTGGTGCTGGTCCTAAAAATGGTGAACAGTATGGTGCTCCGTTCCAAGAAGAGGAATGGGTTGATGATGATAATGAAGATGGGAACAATGTTCCTGTACCAGAGCAACCTGTTGTTTGTTATGAGGATACTCGTCGTGTGGATGGGAGGGGACTTTTCAATCCTGTCGGTCTTCAGTTAGAGGATATTGATGCGCTTCTCAATGGAATCCCAGATGCACCTGGGGTTCCATCAAGATGTATTCCCCAGGTCAGTTTCTTCTCTCTTTGAATGAGAAAGATGATTTTTAGCATCAAGGTCTTGTTTTACATGTTTATTTTTGTGTGATTTCCTCACTAAATGGATAATTGTTATTGCAGGTGAATAGCGAAGAAGAGCTGCAGAGCACGTTGGTCAACAATTCTGCTAGAGAAATCTTACCAAATAGCCAGCCATACAACAGGCACTCAAGTTTTGACTCTTTAGAGACCACTGAGGCCACTTCAGCTCCCAAGACCTCTGGCATATCACCTCTGGTGTTTGAGAAGGATGATTTCATTGAAATGGATGATCTTCTGATCCCTGAACTTGGAGATTGTTCAACTGAGAATGCCGCACAGTTCTCGAACCATGGTGAATTCGGCGACATTAATGAGTTTGACCAATTGTTCCATGATGTTTCCATGTCTTTGGATATGGAACCCATTGACCAGGGAACTTATACAGATCTGTCTTCTCTGAGTAATTTTGCTAACAACACATCAGACCAAAGACAACAATTCCAGGACCAGACTCCCGAGAACCAGTTGAACAACATTATGGATCCTAGTACAACGCTCAATCAGTTCCCTAACGATACCTGGTTCCAAGATGATCAGACTGTTCTGTTTGATGAACAAACTTTTTCTGCAGCATTTGCTTCACCCTCGTCAGGTACTTAGAATCATACTTGTCTCAGAGCACTCACCTTTGTTATCTGCTAAGTTATTATTTCCACTAAGGATGAATTTTTTTCTGCATTTTTCTTTGGCCTAAACCAGGACATGTATATATGATACCCTGGCTGTTGTTATTCTTTGATTATCAAACCCTCTTGTTGATATCTAAAAACGAAATAACTTAAGCCTGAGCCTTTCCACTGATACATTGTGAAAACTGCTCCTTTGCTTAGGTGTGATGCCTGATTCCACCAATCCTACTATGAGTGTGAATGCCCAAGACCAGGAACGCCAAAATGGTGGTGGAACAACAAGCCAGTTCTCATCAGCTCTGTGGGCATTAATGGACTCAATACCTTCAACGCCAGCCTCTGCGTGCGAGGGTCCTCTTAACCGAACCTTTGTACGTATGTCTAGCTTCAGCCGTATCAGGTTCAAGGCTAATGGAACGCCAGTGACCAATACCATAGCAAAGAAGGGTATCAGAAACAGAGGTTTTCTTCTCTTGTCAATCGTTGGTGCCTTGTGTGCCATCTTCTGGGTGTTCATAGCAACCATCCGAGTCTCAGGTAGAACCATCTTCTCTTGAAAAGACTCGTGGTGGTTTTCTTGAACTCCTAGTTAGAGAGCAAGCGAGAAGAAGAAACCATGACCCACATTAGTGTTCATGGGATTATTAACCTATTTTTAATATATATGAATCTTTGAATATGTACAGAGTTTGAAAGAGTAAAGAACCATTTATCTTGATAAAGGAGAGTTTGTTTTCTTTTCCTGCGTATCTATCTTCTGGGTTTCAGTATACACAAAGCCTCACAAGAGAGACCGTCATAATCTTGAAGAGGTATTGTGAATGGTGAAGCAAACTCTTGTATTCATCTCTGTTGAAGTTGTAGATGGGATTGACGAAGAAGCAGCTTCAGGTTGAGCTTTGGTGATCATTGTCTTGACGACGGTGATTATGATCCCGATTCGTGGAACCGTCACTGAGGAAAGAGAGTAGGAACCGAAGGAATCTGCAAGCTTGAGAAACCAGAGAGCAGATACCAACAACACAACCAACAGATGTCTCCTCTGTTCTACTCATCTCAGCTTCCAAGACTCTTATCTTTCTCCTTCCTCTGTTATTGATCCCTGAGGCGGTCGTGTTCCATTAGCCACCGCCACTCTTGAATGAAGAAGTTTCTAGTTGCCGGCTACAATCAAAATATATCAATTATTTATAGCGGTAAAAAAGTAACAAAAATAATTTACCAATTATAAATAGAGAAATTAACCGTGTTTAAGACTTACTAATCTCAAAAACATTAATTAAAGTGACTTCTTCACTTAACTCTTACCGGAGAGAAAAGACCGATGCAATAATGTCCGACTCCGACAACAACCAAATCCGAATCGGACTCTTCAGCTGCAGCAACATCGTCCGGAAACTCTCTCGAGCCATAAACCTCTCTCCAAACGCTACTATCTCCGCCATAGCCACCACCACCAGCTCCATCGAAGAAGCTAAATCTTTTGCTGAATCTAACCATTTCCCTTTAAACACAAAGATCCATGGCTCTTACGAGTCGCTTCTAGAAGATCCTGATGTAGACGCCGTCTATTTACCTATTCCGGCTAGTCTCCACGTTGAGTGGGCTGTACGAGCCGCGAGGCAAGGTAAGCATATACTTCTTGATAAGCCTGTTGCTTTGAACATATCTGAGTTTGATCAGATCGTGGAAGCTTGTGAGGTTTATGGTGTTCAGTTTATGGATGGGACTCAGTGGATGCATAATCCTAGAACTGCTAAGGTCATAGAATTTGTGAAGGATTTTGAGATTAGAACTGTAAGTCTTAAATTAGTAACTTAATCTTGTTTCTTGAAATGTTTCTTGTAATTTTTCTTGAAATTAAGTAAAGAACGATGGTTTATATATGTATGCAGGTGCATAGTTGTTTCTCATTTGCAGCAAATGAGAATTTCTTAAAGAATGATATACGTGTGAAGCCTGGTCTTGATGGGCTTGGAGCTCTTGGTGATGCTGGATGGTATACAATCCAAGCAGTTCTTGTAGCCAATAACTTCAAACTTCCGAAAACAGTCACTGCCTTGCCCGGTTCTGTTTTAAACGATGCGGGAATCGTTCTTTCTTGTGGTGCATTGTTCGATTGGGGAGAAGGGATTATAGCGACGATTTATTGTTCTTTCTTGGCTAATCTAACGATGGAGATAACCGCGATTGGTGAGAAAGGTACGGTGAGTGTTCATGACTTTGTTATACCGTATAGGGAAACCGAGGCTGCGTTTATGACAAGCACTAGAGGTTGTCTTAGTGAACATAAAGTTATGACCGAGCTTCCACAAGAGGCATGTATGGTGATAGAGTTTGCTCGGTTGGTTGGAGAAATCAAAAACAGAGGAGCTAAACCCGATGGGTTTTGGCTTAGCTTTAGCCGGAAAGTGCAGCTGCTTGTTGATGCCGTGAAAGAGTCGATTGATAATAACCTTGAACCAGTTTTTCTCTCCGGACAGTAAAGAAAGAGCCTCATATCATGATTTAACCGATGCTTAGTTACTTTGCCCTTCTAATGAACTCAATTCTCTAGCCAGACCGAGTAAATTCAAAGTGACAAGTGAATGTTATCAAGTGAAATGGTAACATTAGCCATGTTTTCATTCATATGCATAAAACCAGATAAAGCCTCATAAAATTCTTACTCATTTGGTCTTTGTTATTGAGTTGTCTCTCTGTCCTTGAGCTAAGAAAATGTCAAATTGACCAAGTTGGTTTAAAGGTCGGTTCAATTAAGAGTTATTACTGGGGAGTTACTACTTTCTGGAAAGGCCATTAAAGTCATTCATATCTCTTTATGAATTATGACATTGGTGTCTCTTTGTGGCTTCTCTTCTTTGGATATCAACATGACACATAAAGACTCTTCCCACTTGTAGTAGGTGAAACGGGGTTTTAGAGATTACGACAAGAATCTCTAAACGTCATTTTCCACACGATTTGGTGTAAATCCAAAAAGCCGTTTTTGACTACTTCCGGGTAATAGAGCGATCAAATCGCGTTCGGGCAACTAGGCAAAATACACAACAAGTCTACCCAAAACATTCAAAAGTTTTGTTATAAAATCACATTATAATAATGACCTATCAAACCAAAATCAAAATGTTACTTTTTTGGTCTATAGACATAAGAGTTTGATTTGAATTTCTTCTTTTTTAACCTTTTTTGTAAGCAAAAAATTGTGTTTGTAATTTTCTTTTTCCTAGAGTTGAGATAATAATTTACATGTCGACGACAAAGAAGAAAAAAACTAAAACCAAAAACAAAAGTGATTGTACTTATTAGATTTTAAAGAGAGGTGTTTTTTGTTTGTTTCTATCTTCATCTCTAACAACTGGTTACTAAATTGAGAGAGCCCATTACTTTTGTGTTGTAGTAGAGAGTAGAGACTAGAGTAGGCTTTAGAGGGAGAGAGAGACGGCTCTGTTAAAAGACAACCACAGAACTCAAAGCACAAAACTCATTCATTAAGAATGAGAAGAAAGTCCAAACCTTTTTGCTCTCAAAAGCAACGGAAAGATTTGAAAAAGTTTGTTTTTTTCCCTTAATTCTCTCTTTTTTTCTAAAAACCCATGAAAAAATCTCACACCTTTTTCACTTCTCTTGTAGCTGTTACCACTTGTGTTTTCTTTTCCCTTTGGCATTTTTCTCGGTTGTCATTAATGAGAGAGTAAAATCCTTCAAGTGTAACTTCTCTCTCTTTCTTTCTCTATCTGAAAGCTCTGGGATTTGGAGAGATCATGGTTTATGTTTGATTTTGGGGAAAGTTAGGGTTTTTTATGGGTCTTACTTGGATCTAAGAGGAGGAATTTTGGTTTTTTGGATAATGGGGAGAGTAAAGTTTGAAGCTTTTGGTTTTGTTTACTTCATCTCACTGCTTAATCCATTATGGCTTGCTTCTTCTAACATGGAAGGTTTGTTACTGTTCTCTTATCTTTATTTATTATTTTATGTTTGTAAGTACTTTTTGCTTGTTTAAGTGGTACAGGAGAATAGATATATTCATCTGCCACTGTCGTTGTTCTTCAAAAAAGGACCTTTTTCAGAATCTGATTCTGTTTGAAAGTTCAATTCTTTGAAGAGTTTTGGTTTAGGCTTCTCCACAATTCACAATGCCATTTACTACTCTGAAGTTTTTTTTTTCTTTTTGGTATTTCCTGGTTTGGAATGTTGCAATTGTTGCTTCTCTGATAAAGACTGATAAAATACCGATATAGTTTTGAGAACTATGTTTATGTCACTAGTGTTAAGGTTTGCTAAATGCATATGCAAATTCAAAGTAGTGTTTGCTTTGTATAAGGTTGGTATTGTTCCTAAGATTTTTCTCTTTGTGAAAGGCTTAGGCTTTTGGGTTTGTTTGTTAAACAGGTGATGCACTGCATAGTTTGAGAGCTAATCTAGTTGATCCAAATAATGTCTTGCAAAGCTGGGATCCTACACTTGTTAACCCGTGTACTTGGTTTCATGTAACGTGCAACAACGATAACAGTGTTATAAGAGTGTGAGTATTTATCCCTCTGTGTGCATCCAACCTCACCAGTGTTCTCTTTAGCTTTATAAAATCTTGTTTTGTTGTTGCTTGTTTAGCGATCTTGGGAATGCAGAACTGTCTGGTCAATTGGTTCCTCAGCTTGGCCAGCTCAAGAACTTGCAGTACTTGTAAGTTTTTGCTTTCATATCAAAAATTGAATCTAAGTCGAGACTCATAGATACCAAAAGGTTAATGGAATTCACTCTGCGTAACTACTTTTTTGCTCAGAGAATTGTAATCTCACACATGGTAGCCAGAATGCCGTTACACGCAATTTGGTTTTGTCAATTTTTAGTTAGGACTTATGTAATACTCATTTATCATTAGATTGTTAAGTTTCTTCTGAGGATGTGATGCTCTTAATTGCAGGGAGCTTTATAGTAATAACATAACCGGGCCGGTTCCAAGTGATCTTGGGAATCTGACAAACTTAGTGAGTTTGGATCTTTACTTAAACAGCTTCACTGGTCCCATTCCAGATTCTCTGGGAAAGCTCTTCAAGCTGCGCTTTCTGTAAGTACATCTTTGTCTTCTCTTCCTCATCATGCACTGGCCAAATGTCTTGCTATATTAGAAATTTATTTAGGTAAACAGCTTCACATTAAAATCTGTATGGGTTGGTGGTAATGTGGTATGAGTATTTGTTGCAAGGATAGCCGGCTCAACAATAACAGTCTCACCGGACCAATTCCCTTGTCATTGACTAATATCACTACCCTTCAAGTTTTGTGAGTATCACTAATACAACTTCACTTACTGCTCTCTTGAACTTCCACTCTTAATGGATCCCCTGAGTTTTTCTTATTATCTTGCAAAATGCAGGGATCTTTCGAACAACCAATTATCCGGATCTGTTCCTGATAACGGTTCCTTCTCGCTCTTCACTCCCATCAGGTTTGATTGAATCCATACTATTATACATTAATCACTCGCATTATGGTAACTAAAGCCTTAGATTTCTCTTATACATTGTGTTCTGCATACTAGAATAAAGAGATCTAATAAGTTAGGATTAAGCACAAGAGGCTATAATATTTAAAGTCTGAACTCAAGTTTCCTTTGATCATCTGTTACCTGTATTGGTGGATATGAAAATAATTAGCAGTTGACCTCACAAATTGTGTTCTTCTGCCACAGTTTTGCTAACAACTTGGATCTATGCGGACCAGTTACTAGCCGTCCCTGCCCTGGATCTCCCCCATTTTCTCCTCCACCACCTTTTATACCACCTCCCACAATTCCTACACCAGGTAATGAAATGAAGCAGACAGTAAAGTTTATATCTTTGACATTCACTCATTCTTGGAAACATAGTGCATTTTGGTAAATTTTTGGTAGATGATCAAGTTCTCTGGTAGATTTTTTGGTTGGTGACTATATTCTTATTAAAATTTTGTTAAAGGTGGATATAGTGCTACTGGAGCCATTGCAGGAGGAGTTGCTGCTGGTGCTGCTTTGCTATTTGCTGCCCCTGCTTTAGCTTTTGCTTGGTGGCGTAGAAGAAAACCTCAAGAATTCTTCTTCGATGTTCCAGGTTAGTCAATGAGTTTGCAATATTCAAGCTTTGTTTCCTTTTAGAATTGGTTTCGTATATAAGACTCGATTTTTTCGGTTCTATGATGCAGCTGAAGAGGACCCTGAGGTTCACTTGGGGCAGCTTAAGCGATTCTCTCTACGAGAACTTCAAGTAGCAACTGATAGCTTCAGCAACAAGAACATCTTGGGGCGAGGTGGGTTTGGAAAAGTCTACAAAGGCCGTCTTGCTGATGGAACACTTGTGGCAGTCAAACGGCTTAAAGAAGAACGCACCCCAGGTGGTGAGCTTCAGTTTCAGACAGAAGTGGAGATGATAAGCATGGCCGTTCACAGAAATCTCCTCAGACTACGCGGCTTCTGTATGACCCCTACCGAGAGATTGCTTGTTTACCCTTACATGGCTAATGGAAGTGTCGCTTCCTGTTTGAGAGGTAACCTTGGAATCTTGACTGTTTGTGTCATAAAGTAGAATGATTTTCACAATAATGTAAACTTTTTCCATGGAGGTGATTTGAGATAACTTTGATGTAGAAGTGTTGGCTTTGATCTTATCCATTTTTTTGAACTTTTGAATGCAATTGAGTTAGCTTTCTTGAAATGATTGCAGAACGTCCACCATCGCAGTTGCCACTAGCCTGGCCAATAAGACAGCAAATTGCACTAGGATCTGCGAGGGGTTTGTCTTATCTTCATGATCATTGCGACCCAAAAATTATTCACCGTGATGTGAAAGCTGCTAATATTCTGTTGGACGAGGATTTTGAGGCGGTGGTAGGCGATTTCGGGTTGGCTAGGCTTATGGATTATAAAGATACACATGTCACAACGGCTGTACGTGGGACTATTGGACACATTGCTCCTGAGTATCTCTCAACTGGAAAATCATCAGAGAAAACCGATGTTTTTGGCTACGGAATCATGCTTTTGGAACTGATTACAGGTCAGAGAGCTTTTGATCTTGCAAGACTGGCGAATGATGATGACGTTATGCTCCTAGATTGGGTATATAGCTCAGATCTTTTAGCACATATTTGGGTATCTCTGTCTACTCTGAAAGCTAATTTCTCTGTTCATTTGATCTTTTCAGGTGAAAGGGCTTTTAAAGGAGAAGAAACTGGAGATGCTTGTGGATCCTGATCTGCAGAGAAACTACACAGAAGCAGAAGTAGAACAGCTCATACAAGTGGCTCTTCTCTGCACACAGAGCTCACCTATGGAACGACCTAAGATGTCTGAGGTTGTCCGAATGCTTGAAGGTGACGGTTTGGCTGAGAAATGGGACGAGTGGCAAAAAGTAGAAGTTCTCAGGCAAGAAGTGGAGCTGTCTTCTCATCCCACTTCTGATTGGATCCTTGATTCTACGGATAATCTTCATGCTGTTGAGTTGTCTGGTCCGAGATAAGAGACATTGTAATTTGTCTAACAAAAACGATAAAGAATAGAGAAAAATTAAGAAAAATTACTTTTTTGTATTGATTGATTGAAGAAAAAATGTGTAGTCTCAATCTTGGTCCTTAATATATTCAATTTCAGGGGGAGAATACAAAACCTTTGTCCATATCAGCTGAGGTAGACAACAGCATTCCTGATTAATTTCTTGTGCAAACCAAGGCCTTTAATTTAACAAAATCACGCACACCAAATTCTATACATTACATATGGCTTCCACTAAATAAAGAGGGAGAAAAGGCTGTTCAAAAAACATTTGGAGTTCTTTGTTCCGCAAGAGAAGGAACAGCACAGGTAGACACACTGAAAAGCACCAAGCTTGCATTATAACATGTAAGAGTCAAGAATCATGGGCAGGTTTTGTATTGTCTGACAAGGAATGTGAGCCAGATGAGCGATCAGGATTTTGTGATGTGAACAGATTAGGGTATGAGTAATAGGGGTCATCTTCCATGGAAGGCAGTCTCATTTGTTGGTAGTCCTGGTCAGGGTTGAGTCTGTCAAATGATAAAGACTCTGGCCTTTGGAGCTCTGTAAGATCACCATAGCTGCTGACGGTTGAGTTCTGATGATCAAACTGCGGTTTTTCCATTGAAGGGAATCTCTGTGGCATAAGATCGTCATAGCTGCTGGCTGATGAGTTCTGATGATCAAACTGCGGTTTTTCCATCGAATGGAGTCTCTGTGGCATAAGATCGCCATAACTGCTAAATGATGAGTTCTGATGATCAAACTGCGGCTTTTCCATTGAAGGGAGTCTCTGTGGCTGGTGGTTGTTCTGCTCAAAGTTGAAAAGTGATGAAGTGTGTGCTCTCTGTAGCTCTGTAAGATCTCCGCTACTGCTGGCTGAAGAATTCTGATGATCAAAATGTGGGTTTTCTATTGAGGGAGTATGGAAAGGGTTCTCTGACGGACTTTCTGGATACCGATCAGATGTCTTCTTGGTAAGCTCAGAGATTCTGAGTTGTGCAAGACTTGCAGCTGAACGGGCAGCTGCTGCTGCACTTTCTGCTGAGTCAGCAGCAGCTTGAGCAGCCTTTAGGACATCCTGCAAGTCTCCATCAGATATTTTCCTTATAGCATCCCTCGAAATATCACTATCTTTTGTCGGCAAGGGCTCTACTACATCAACGGATGGTGAAGAAGGTGGAGAATAATTTTTCCTTTCCAAAGATTCCATCACAATGGGTGAAGATTGTTGGCCTTCCTTGGCAGTTCTGCTAGATTTTGCAGGATGTTCATCACTTTTGGAAGCCGGTTTTTGGACTCCTGCATTCTCTGAATCAAAGGGCAATTTTGGTGCATCCGGTGCATTTACAGGGGTGGCACCAGGAGTTGGCCGCAGTAAGACATTCGGAACCTCGGGAAAGTCCAATATATCATACTCTGAGTCAGAATCAGATTTCTCTTTTGTCCCTTCATTTTGTTCCTCCGGTAATGGAAGCTTAGATCCCCCACCAAATTGTTTTGGTCCATCCTGAAAAGAAAGAAGACAAATTTAGGAAAAACAAAGAGACAACAACAGAAACATAAGGCCGTGAATATCTGGACACAGAGGTCTAAGAATGGAAAAGGATCTTTGACACAGAAAACAATTAGAGTTTCGAGAAACAATTAGATACATTGAATTGCAGATTCAATGCCTAACACTAAATTCTGGGTTGATGCAAACACAAATATAAAGCATCTACCATATTCTGACCAAACCCATTATATGTAGAGAACAGATAGTAAGGAAGTGTGAAGAGAGAACTACTAACAAGGAGATCTTCATGCGACTTGAAAAGATCAGTTTCTGTAGAAGCAGGGTCCCAATCAAGTTCATGTTCTTCAGCAATTTCCTTGAGAAGTTTCAGTTTAGTGTCTGGGGAAGGTGCACGCACAGAGAGCAACTCCACTAACTGTAAAATTGATTTGGGAAGATATAAGAACATAAAAAATTATATTGACCTTGTTTCTACTAGACTGAACCAGGATGTAAGTGGTTCAGTCTGCAAGATTAAAAAGAATACTAGTTAAAACTATGTCTAAAAATGAACATGTAATTCAAAGGATTTACAAAGACTAAGTTATGGATTCATAGACAATCTTTTCCAGCATCAAACATCAATCTGTGTTGAGTTTTCTACATGCTACTCATATACACCACATATGAACACTGATTTACCTTACGATTGACACCGGAATCCGGCTTGAGCTCAGATGCAGCAGCAACAAATTCCTTTCCGTACTTGGATACAAACAGTACCTGGACCTGCTGCAGCTCTATCAAGTCAGAGCACCTCGGCGCAGCAAAACATACACTTGATATTGCTTCTTTTAGATCTAGAGGACATTCCCTACAAATTTTCAAAAAAGAAAGATTCAGAAGCTAAGCAACAACGATTGAGAACAGAAAACTTTGAAACAAAAAAAAGACATCATCTTTCCATGTATTCCAAACTAACAAATGCAAGACAACGAGGACTTTAAAGTGAGTAACAGCAAACATCAATGGGCAGATGAAAGATTTCAAAAAAGGTAATACCTTTGAGCCTCAATAATCGGAAGACGAACAGCTATAAGTTCACAAAAGAGCTCAAGGATCTCTTGAGCAGCCATCATCTTCTCTTCCCTTATAATATGCTCAACCTAGCACAGAGATAAAACCAACCAAAAGACTTAAAAAAAGGTTCCCATAAAACCCACTTAAACTAACAACTCCATGAATAAAACAAAACAAACCCGAATACGAGCAGTAGCTTCTTGACCAGTCTCAAGAAGCTTAGCAATCTCACGACGCATTTGCTTAATCTGAGCTTCTCTTCTATTCCTGATCAGCTTAATCCGAGGGATCGTCAACTTAAGAAAGGTTTTGCTGTGTAATTGAATCAGATATACATCAAAAGAATTAGATAAACAACACTACAACTCAATCCAATTTTTACAAAAAGTCCACAGAGAAATCTTCATAGATTGATAATTTTGGGAAACAAAATCAAAAGAGATTGAAATAAGAGATAATACCATTTTGCAGCTTTGAAACCCTTATTGAAGAAGGAATCAAGCATCGACATGGATAAGAGTTTTACTGGTTACGATTGATCACTAAAAAGATCGATCGCAAAGCCTTTGGGAATACACAGAGAAGAAGAAGATCTTTTTATTTGCTTCTCAATGAAGGATTTTTTTTTTTTTCTTTTCTTTGGTTAATATGTTTCGTTTTTTTTCTTTCTCCTTAAACGGTGCGTTTTGATTGATTTATAACAAACGAGTCGACCAGTTTTATCAAGTGAAGTTGGTTAAGCAACGAAACCACGTCGGTGGGAAACGGGCTTAGTTTAATATGGGCCTGTTCACTATTGGACTCCGCCATTTTATAAAAACACAGTCCATACTACTGAAACAAAACCGAATCCGAACCCAAAAAGTCTGGCCCGAACCCAAGCCCACCCGAAAATATATATATATCCAAATGAGATTTAAAGGTCTAAATCCAAAAACCCGAAAAGCCCGACGCGAGCTCGAACGGGTCCCCGAACACCCACGACTAGTCAATAGAAACAAATCAACTGATAAAAAATAGCACAAAAAAACAAACAAACATTTTTATTTATTTTTAAAAAAATAAAAAACAAACAATTACATAACATAGAAACAGATAGCAATGCTATCAAAAAAAAAACGAAAAAACAGATAGCAACAAGTCTTAAATGTGATTGTAGAAGCAAAGTGTAAGCTTGTTGGGCAATACAAACATTACATAGCATAACATCTGGTTCGTTACGTTGGCACGTTACGTGGGAGAATAGTATAAAACTATATCATACGGGAGGGAGCTCGAGCTCTGGATCAGTTGTTTCGGGTTGGCTCATGGACATGGTCTTTGCAAAAGAGAGGTACATAACGAAGATGAACCAAGAAAGGCAGAGAATAGCAATACCGAGAGCGAAGATGGGGAAAATAAGGAAGACAAGCATGTCTGCGGCAAAAGTGCCGACAAGATGACTGAGGTTTCCAACGCAGTAATAGATAAGACCTGGTTCTCTTCCGAGCTTTTCTTCGCAGAGTATGAGGACGACGTAGATCAAAAAGAGAACCAGGAAACCGCGTAACGCGTCAATACGATCTGCAGATTTCGAGATAATCTGGAGCAGACCAAGAAGCACTGCATATGCAGCAAAAATGATCTTGTGGATTGTGGAGGAGTACATAGCATAATCGTTCACCATTTTCTCAGGAAGGGATCTCATTTGCAAGTACTAAGTTAAAATGTTTAGTTTGTTTTGAGAGATTGTGTTGAGTGGTGCTATATATTTATAGCTAGGTATACAAAGTTTCAATATTAGCATCGCTTTTCTAAAAACGACGTTAGAATGAAGTGACGGTATTTTAATGAAGTGCATAAAGTATCGTTTTCAAAACGACGCTAGAATGAAAAGTAATGTGGTATATTCAGTGACACTAGAGTTCATAAATCTATCTTTTTGCCATATAAGAAATTTAAATAAAAAAGTGTCGTACATGTTCCATTTAGTATCGCTTTCCATATAGTATCGCTTCCAAAACGACGCTATAAAAAAAGATATTGCAACATATTCATATATATATATAACACATTATATCAAACCTTCAAATCCAAGATATCATACATACACAAAAAAATTCCAAAAAACAAACATTACATAACATAGAAACAGATAACAACAAGTCTCTTAACCGGAGCCTCTAGCTCTGGTGGTAAAGGACCCTCAGCTGAGGTACCCGCCATCACGAGTTCGAGCCCCGGTCACTGCAGATTTCACATATGGGCTGCAGCATCCCAGGAGCCGACACGTGGAGTGCCTTTAGGCCGTCCACGTGGCTAGTCCAAGCGCGAGCGCTGGGATACCTGGGTTATAAAAAAAAAAAAAAAAAAACAAATCTTAAATGTGAATGTAGAAGCAATTTAAGACTTATAGTCTTCGTCACAGATAACAAATGTGAAAAGTAAGGCGGTATATTCAGTGACGTAGAGTTTATAAATCTATCTTTTTGCCATATAAGAAATAAATAAACAAAAATGTCGTACATGTTGCATATAGTGTATCGCTTTCCATATATATAGTACATGTTTAGTTTGTTTCCATATACTCATATACAGTATAGCTAGAGTTAGATATACAAAGTTTTCAATATTAGCATCGCTTTATAAAAAAACGACGTTAGTAAGAACTAAGAAATGATGGTATTTTAGTGTTTTTCTTTTCCATGCATATAGTATCGTTTTCAAAACGACGCTAGAATGAAGTGAGGAAGAGGAAACATCATTTTCCCGGAGGAAAGACTTCGTAGAAAATAATCTTCTTTATTTTCTTTCGACTCAAAAATGAGAAAACTAACATCACTTTTGTTATAATGCTAGCTTAACATCATTTTTTTAACATCGTTTTAAAAGCTGATGTGGTAGCATAAATTCTGAGCTGGTCATCTTTTTTTTTTTTTTTTTAAACACTGAATTCATTCATGGAAGAAGAAAAGTTTGTAACAAATACAGAATCAAAATAAGCTTGAAACATAAATTTGAGAGAAAATGATCAATGCCTTCGTTCCTCCTCAATGCGGTCATGAAGCCAAGAAGGACCACCTTATAAGGCTAAGTAAGAAGATAGCCGGCCTTCTCTTGTAACACTCGATGCAATATCCCTTGCTAAGCCATTTGCTTTTAGTGAAGAGATCTTGAAAGATACCTTAACCATACGAAGAAGAAGCCGCGAGATTGCATCTGGAAGAGAACGATACTTCGGCCAAGCTTGCGGGTTCTCAATAGCTAACAAGGCCGCCGAACAATCCGACCATACTTCACAAGATAGTAAATGCAGATCACAGAGACTTGCTAAGCACCAGATAATACAACTGAGCTCAGCAACAATTCTATTCAGCAACTGAGCTGGTCATCTTTATTACGGACATTTAATTTATAAGCAATGTAAACTGTAGCCCTTCATATATACATAAATTTAAATTTAATCCTCTTGTTAATACTATAGAAGTACACTATCAAAAATACCTCATGGTATACATTTACCATTATAAATCCCCTATATATTTTGAGTTAATCTTAGGTTCTTTGATGACAAAAAAAATAAAAAAAATCCCCTATATATTAATAGAGAAGCATGCTTAACAGAAAAAAACTGACCTTCTCAGAAAATATTTCATAAATCCCTTAATTATTTTTAACTATTTACAAAAAAATTGCTCACTGCTTATATTAATTTTGGAAAATTAACAAATAAAATTTGGAAATAACTTTATATATATATAAAATTGATTTTAGTATAAATTTAAAATGTTGCTTAGGTGGATGCTTAGGTGGCATCATGAGAAGAGAAAAAAGCTAACTTTATATATTCGTGAAAAATCAACCCTAATTTAAGAATTCTAATTTTTAATGGAATTTATAATTTCATATTTTATAAAAATTAAATTTTATAAAATAAATGAAATGTTAAAATAAGAAAAAAAATATTATAATTTTTTATTAGTGGTAATAATATAATTCAACTTTTAAATGTGTTACTGGATTTTAGAATGGAAGTAAATTTTAAATTCATGGTAGAATAAAACAACATTTATGTAATTGTATATGTAAAATTTTAAACATGAAAAATCAAATTAAAAGTGAAATATTAGTTTATAACATGATCAGAAAGAAATAACAAATTTGATATTTCATAAATTAAATCAAATGCTTTAAATCCAAATTTGAGTATTGAAAGATAATAACTAAAAGAAAATAGTTATAATATGTTTTGAAAATCAATATAGTCTAATATATGTTATATGTGAGCCAATAGAACGTGATAATAAAGTAGATGTCGAAAGACAATGAGTGCATAATAGATATTGACAAAAGAATTATAGTCAAACGTGTTTAAAATAAATTACTAAAACTTGAAAAGATAATAATACACATGAATAAATTAAACTATTTTAAAATTCATTCATTCTTTCAACTTTGATAGTATGCAAATACCAACCTCAACTCATAACAAAAATTCAAGTTGTCAACCTCAATTATATGAAATTAGCCAAGTTCAACATATCTCGAAACAACGACCATGAGTCAAATGACACGGCGGCAATGACAAGGTGTCAAGGGTGAGTAAAACAATTTTTCTTCACCTGCACACAACAAAATGACTTTTTCTAAAGGGCTATTATTAATGGAAAATAGTTATGACATGTCTTCAAAATCAATTCACACTCCAATATATCTATTATATGAGAGCCAATAGAGATGCAAAGCATTATATCTATGTCAGTCTATAATGTTGCTTTTATACAAGATAAACTTAGTAAATGCATACATACAGTGAGCTATTTAATTTGATAATTTATAACAGTTTGTGAGGAATACATGAATTGAAGGCTTCTGAAATATAAGGTTATACCACCTACTAATGATGCTAATTTACCGTTAAAAAATAACAATAAACCTTTCAAATACTAAACTAATATAACTTTAACAAAACTCATATGCAAAATAGAATAACAAAAAAATGATAGCAAATAAAAAGCAACAAAACAAACGTTGCAAAAAAAAGAACAAAAAAATAAAATAGATAAAAATAGATAAAAGAAATTTATAAACTTTCCGCGCATAGCGCGGATCAACAACTAGTAACATATATAAACGGGTTAAAGCCAAAATATGACGAGACGAGTTGTAAGACAGTACAATTTGAGTCGATATTACTTAAAAATGAAAATATAATTATCTCGTACTTCAATAAGGGTAGATTCTTCATTTTACAATTTTTTAACAATACTTATATAGGACATTTATAGTCAAACTGGCTTAATAAAGATTGTATTAGTTTCTAAAAAAACAAATTTTGGTACCATTCAATTTCTCTTAATAACTTGAAATAAAATCTAACAAAATATGTAAATTATTAATAAATATTTTTTCTGCGGTATACCGCGGATCAACACCTAGTATAAGTTTCAAAGAAAAAATTACGATCTCTAAATTACCATATTAAAATGTTATTAATTATTATAGTTCACATCTCATTTTTATATGATTCTATTTTCATGAAATAAATAAATTCATAACATCCATAATAAAAAATTTAATAATAAAAATAGTTTTTCTCGCATATGGCATGATTTAAAATTTAAAAGACTAATATAATTTGTTCAATCTATACGAATACAAATTCTAACAGGTCAAAATGTTTAGAATTAATATATATCAATAAATTGTTTTAATATGGAATATTTAAAAATAGTTTAACGTAACATAATATTTCTAAATAATATCATAAATATTTAATAGATATTTAACAGATATATTTAAAATATTTATAGCAGGTATCGAGTTTAATGTAATGTAATATATGCTTTTTCCAGAAAAATAAGACTTTCATTCATTTTAAAAGGTTAAGATTATAAAGAGCTATGATCCTTATAAAAGATGGCATGTTAAGGTTATATGATGATAAAGTTGAAATAAGGTTTGACATCTAAATATTCAAAAGTTTGAATATGTAAGCAATTTTGAAAATAACGAATGATGGACAATGTAAAAACAATTATTGAGAATTTAAACTGAATACATTGACTCTGAGTTATATGCAATTTTATTTTCTGGTTGTTAACATAAATAAAGTCACTTTTCAAACAATATTAAATTATAAAAGAGAAATTCCCTTGGATAGCATATTTTCAGTTTTTTTCCAAAAATACCACAATATTTTTTCCAAAAATACTATAAACATAAATATCTGATTTTGGAAGATGTACATTTTTAAAAAAAATTAGTTTAGAAATGTTAAAAATGTTAGTTTTATTTTTGTGGTATTTTTGGAAAAAATTATTTTTCAGTAATATTTTTAGAAAATAAAACTCATAATGTTAGTTTTGGAAGAAAAAAAATGTACTCTTTTTAGAGATATTTGAGAGAACTCCCTTTTATAATATAAAATTATTTTCCGTTTCTATATGTAAAAGTTTTTTATGCATAATTGAATATTATATAAAAAGAAAATATATTTTATTCTAATATTATAAATATGAACTGAAAAAAATAATTAGTATCTTTTCACGTACTACTATAATATATCAAAACCTATTTAAATATATACTAATATTTTAAAAAATACTAAATAAAATTCAGCTAATGATCTAGTAGTTTATTATTGTTTTGGATCTTTTTAGTCACTTGTTACCGGGTCAATTATATGCAGCTCTTTGAGCTCATGCATTTGTGTTCTTAGTAATAGGTATATGGATTTAGTTGTTCTGAAGATGATATATATAAAAATTGATTTATCTTAAACAGTTTTCTAAACCCTTTAACAAAAAATAAAAAGAAATATTTTTAAAAATAGATTAATTATAACTTTTGGTGCGATAAGTCGATAAGTAAACCTTAATTTTTATTAAAAGGCTGCTATTTGATCATCTATAATGCCCATTGGGCTTTCATTTTAATGATTACTGGTGCAAAATTTTTCCCAACAATTAGTGCAAGTGGTGTTCTAACTTGCAACTGATGCCAAACAAAAAAGAAAAATTCATATTTAGAATGTATTTCCCAACAATTGATGGGAAAATAAACCGAAAACCTAACTGAAGCAAATCGAAATAGATGATTTGTTTTGATTATGGTTAACTCTAATAATCCAGTTGGTTGCATTTTAATTAAGTTTTAGGTTTATGTTTGCTTTGGTCAAAAACTGTAAACCAAATGGTTTTTTTGGTTTTTTATAAAATTTTAGAATAATTATAATTTTCTAATTTTGTAATAACTTTATAAGTTTAAGGTATATAAACAGTTTCATTACAATTTTTTTGTTAGGCTAATAGTTATTGATTTTCTATTTTAGTCATGAAAGAAAAATTTATTGAATTCCAGAACCCTAGTCATAAAAAAGAGAAATTCCCTAAGATGCCATCATTTTAGTTTTTCTTCCAAAAATACCACAATTTTTTTTCCAAAAATACGACAAAAATTTTCTTTTTCCAAAATACCATAAACATAAAAGTTGATTTTTAAGGTGTAGATTTTTTTTTTTAATGTTTGGGTTGACTATTTATATTTAGGGTATAGTTTTTAGGGGCATTGTTAGTGTTTAGGATTTAGAAATTAGTTTTGAATGTTTAAAAAATTAGTTTAGTTTTGTGTTATTTTTAGAATTTTTTTTCTTAATGGTATTTTTGGAAAATAAAACTTATAATGGTATTTTTGAAAAAATGCCTATTTTCATGGTATTTAAGAGAATTCCCCTTAAAAAAAACATATTCAATAGATTTACTTTTAAATTAATGATTTGGGTTTACAAAACTATATATGGATTCAATTTTTTTGAATTATGTTTAAGTTTTATGGTTATTTTTAATTTATGTATCAACTGTTAAAAACCGAAACCAAACTGAAACCGAAACTGAATCATAATATATATGATTTTATATGTTTTCATTTTTAAAAAACAAAAAAAAACCATAAACCGTAAAAACCGAACCGTAACCAAACATAAATGCAAATAGTTTTTATATGGTACCAGTTTCGTAAAACCAAAAAAGCCGTAAACCAAAAGAACTGAAAGCCTACAAAGTGATGCAAGTGGTGTTCTACTTTGTAACTGATGCAAAAAAAAAAATCATATCAAAATGCAAAATTACTTTGATATGAAAAATCACATATCTATTTTAGTATCATTTTCAAAATCGTGAAGACCAAGAAAAAGAATCAAATGCAAAAGCCGAAAGCGTTGGCTGTGATTGAGGAAACAATTTGTTGTTGTCTTTGTTTATTTTTTTACATAAACGATTCAAAATTTGCCAAAAAAAAATAAAGTCATTGTTTTGTGTTGTACTAGGGATTACCAAATCGACTTTTAAGATTACAAATCAAATAATCGATGTTAATATCTTAAATAGGTTTGAAAGCGATACAAATGTTAAATTTAATGTCATTTCTAGAATTTAAAGTTAACGTTATATTTAACGTCGTCTCTATTTTGTGATACTGTAATTAGATATCTCACATCACTTTCACAAAGCAATGCTAAAACTATAAATAAAATGATGCTACATTAAACGATGCTAAAACTAAAAATAAACGATGCTGAATTAAAAATACATATAATGATGCTACATTAAACGATGCTAAAACTAAAAATAAACGATGCTGAATTAAAAATACATATAATGATGCCACATTAAACGATGCTAAAACTGGAAATAAACGATGCTGAATTTAAAATACATATAATGATGCTACATTAAACGATGCTAAAACTAAAAATAAACGATGATGAATTAAAAATAAAACGATGCTACATTAAACGGATGCTATATAAAAGTCATCATTGCTTTTCTTCTCATTCGTCAACACGTTTAGTAGTATAATTTAATAATTGTTGTAGCATTTGTAATTATAATATATAGTATAAGTAATCGAAAAGCATCAATTAATTGTATCAACAAAAAAAGGCAAGTACCAAGCTCTCCACAGCGGCGACCATCTTCTTCCTCGGCAAATCGGAGAAAGATCGTCTTGTGAGAAGGTCCTCTTTTTTTTGTCTTTCTTTCTCATATATCCATATGAAGATACATCTTCTCTTGGTTTAGATTTAAGTTTTAATCCTTGGATTTCGATTTTAATGGGTTTATGACTTGATTTCTTAGTGTTTATACATATTTTCATGTTGAAGATACACAATATGCTCTTTTCTTTTCTTTTCTTTTCTTTTTTTTTTGGGCAAACCACAATATGCTCAAGGGAACCAAATTTTTTAATCTGTTGAGTCAGATTGATAATGAATTACTGATAGTATTCTTGGGTTGGAGGTGAATTTAAATTAGTTAAAGAATGTTTTCTTTTGTATGAATTTTATGCATTGTTATAATTAAATTAAAAGGACACTATATTTTGGCTTGCTCTATATTTAGATGGATATCATGTTTCCTTTTCTCAACGATTTGGAGCTGGATCTGGGGCTTGGAACATATGGTCCCGAGCAAAATTTTGAGAGTACAATATACTCTTCTCGCGACAAACATACACATGAGCGTGAGCGAGGACATCAGGAGGTTAATGTTAGAGGTAAGTAGAAAAACATTGTTCTTTAATACTACAAAAGCGCTAGTAAGAGTTAACAATAATGTTATTTTCCTTGCTACAAATTTCGTTCCTAATGAGTTAAAGTTCACAACAATGTTTTTTCTTTGCAGATTCAGATTCAGATGAAAGGATTGCAGCTATATTGGTAATGAATGATCCTTAAAATCTTAACTTTTAGCGTTGATGATGATGGCGTTGTAGTTAGTTGACAACTTGGGAGTTTAGTAGATATGTGTGTGTGCCGACAAAAAAAAAGAAGTAGATACAGTATCTATGTCTTTTTTTGTGTGAAACTCTACTAATGCCTTAAACCGGAAAAATGTTTAATTTATGACAATTTGTTTAAATATGTATATATTCTTTTAAGTTTCCAATAAAATAAAATAGGAGTAGATTTTTAATTCACATATTATAAATTCCAAAATTCAAAAAGTTTTAAGCTTTTATAAATCTATTATAACATTTTTGCAGCAACTTATGAAATAAATCCTATACTTTGATTTTTTTTACAACAAATGCCATTGGTATTAATCTTTTTTAAAAATAATTTAAAAATCAATATTGAAAGCCAGAAAATCTCCCTAAAATTTTGAGAAAATACTTAAGGAAATCTTTAAGTTAAGGAAATATTTATTATTACAAAAAATAGTTCAAAAAATCTCTATTAATTATTTTGAAAATAGCTAAAACAATTTTTCAAATTTAATACATACTTATTATCTGAATAAAAATTTCCAAAAATAACTAATGTAAAATTCAAAAATACGAGGCAAACTTCTCAAACTAAATTCAGTCCATTTTATAAATATTAAATAGCCACACGATTATTAATATTTTTTGTGGGATACACATACGATTATTTAATAATAATAATATAATATTATAAATCTCAATAACAATAAATCTGCCAAAACAATAAAACAATATATAATAATTAATCTAAGAAACAATTTGAAAATTTTGACTTCTCTATATTTTAGTAACTACCATAACTACTAGGTTTTAATATAGTAAAAATAGATCAAAACATTATTAAAATTTTTTAAATTTACCTTTTTCAATTTATTATACTCCAATTTATTATGTGCAGAATTTCTTTGACAAAATATTTGGAAAGTGAAAACCGAACCATTGAAATTTATGCAATATTTTAAGTAAAACAATATGTTTACAATAAATCAAAACCATTGAAATTTATGCAATATTTTAAAAACTTTTGTAAACCCTTCAAAAACCTTTGTAAACTTCTAAAACCCTTTAAAACTTCTTGTAAATCCTTTAAAACTATTTTTAAATCTTTGTATGCCTTTAAATACGCTTTTAAATCCTTTTAAAAACACTTGTAAATCCTTTTTAAAAACCTTTAAAAATCCTTGTAAATTTTTAAAATCCTTTTAAAATCCTTGTAAAGCCTTTTAAAACTGTTATAAACTTATAAAAACTTTTAAAAACCATTGTAAATCATTTAAAAACCATTTAAAAACTTTTGTAAGCTTCTAAAACCCTTTAAAAACCATTACAAATCTTTTATAAATCATTTAAAAACTCTTGTAAATCCATTTAAAAACCCTTGTAAACCCTTTGAAAGACCCTTTAAAAAATCTTGTAAACCCTTTAAACAAATTTGGCGGGAAAATTTTGAAATTTTTTTTTTTTTTGTGGGAAAATTTTTGCAGAATTTTTTTTGGCGGGAAATTTTTGGGGAGAAAATTTTTAGAAGGAATATTCCTTCCTTTGAGAAATAATATTCTTTCAACTAGGGATAAAATGACCATTAAAATTTAAGAGATGGTAAAAATGAAAATGGCAAAAAATAGGGTATTTTTAAAAGAGGGTATCATGAAAAGGTTATTGATATACCACATATAAAACTGAAAATATATAAATTTTTAAAAATTTAAGTGTTATTAATATTATTGATTTTGCCATTTCTAAATAATATGTATATTATTGATTATTATTGATTATTGATCGTCTTGTGAGAAGATTATGATAACTAATTAATTTCCTCTTTTTTTTCTTTCTTTCTCATATATATCCATATGAAGATACATCTTCTATTGGATTTCGATTTTAATGGGTTTATGACTTGATTTCTTAGTGTTTATACATATTTTCATGTTGAAGATACACAATATGCTCTTTTCTTTTCTTTTTTTTTTATGGGGCAAACTACAATATGCTCAAGGGAACCAATTTTTTAATCTGTTGAGTCAGATTGATAATGAATTACTGATAGTATTCTTGGGTTGGACAATGTTTTCTTTTGTATAAATTTTACGCATCCTTATAATTCAATTAAAAGGACACCATGTTCGGGAAAATGGGGAAAATCAACCCAAATTATTCCCCGAAAGCATTTTCATACCCAAACTCGCGTATTCTGAATTTTACGACCCAAACCAGCTTTCAATTCAAATAACCAACCTAAACCACATCAATTTTGGTCGATTTCAACCTCGACGTTAATAATATCTCTGCCCATCTTGAAGATTTGGACAATCAAGCTTAAGCTTCTGTAAAAACCAAGAGAACTGGACTCGGATTTTACAAAAGCTTAAGCTTGATTGTCCAAATCTTCAAGATGGGCAAGGATATTGTTAACATCGAGGTTGCAATCGACCAAAATTGATGTGGTTCAGGTTAGTTATTTGAATTGAAAGCTGGTTTGGGTTGTAAAATTCAGAGTACATGAATTTGGGTATGAAAATGCCTTCGGGAAATAGTTTGGGTTGATTTTCCCCGTTTTTCCCACAATGTTTTGGCCTGCTCTATATTTAGATGGATACTTGAAAGAACCCATCCCAATTTTTTTTTAAAACATACAATCCGGATTAACCCATTTAAAGCAAACCAGACAATCTCACTAACACAACCAATTCAACGTAACCAGAGGAAGACTTAAATAAAAATCCAATCAAACAATTCCATTAATCCAACAAGTTCAACTATCATTATTCCAGAAACAAAATCATCCTAACATGCTTCTAAATTCTATTCTAACATCCTAACAAATCTTACAATAATCTAAACACCAATGAGCGCCTAGATCATCCTCCTCTCCTCGCCATGATTCCACGGATCACACTTTGCTTTTACATGCATCAAAGAAAGAGATGCATAAGTATTTCATAAATACTTAGTGAGGCAATCATACCACCACTAGCTATACACACAAGCACATTTAACTATTATCCAAGGAAAAGAACCAAACAACCAATAAAAGATAGACCATAATCGCTTTTGACTATCGATGTCGATCGACACCCACCACTGGTGTCGATCGACACTCGCTGTCGACTCTTGCGGACGACACCGGTCTCGACACTCCAATCGTAAGACGCAGTTATCCTCGCGCGATAAAACGTTGGTGTCGAACGACACCCACCCTTGGTGTCGATCGACACCGACTCTCTGCAGACGCTCCAACTACGTTTCTCACTGGATCTCTTCTCCAAATCACCACCATGATATGAGCGAGTCTCCAAGGGATTCCACATGCATCAATCATCAAATAAAGAGCCAAACAAGCAAAGGAAATCAATCAAACAATCATCAAAACCCTAAAACAATGATCAAACATGCTTAGATAAGCCTGGTCATGCACTCACCTCTTTAACAAGAAGGAACAGCAACGAACAGGGACTTGCAAGGGTGAAAACGATCTCCACAGACACCAAACACCATAGATCAACCTTCCTCTAGCCTTAAACCACTAAGAACAAGCTTTGATCCCTCCAAAAACCCACTCAAAAGCACCAAAAAGGGGTCAAACTCACTCTCTATTCTCTCTCAAACTCACAAAGCGACAAAGGAAAGTTTTAAGAGAGAAACGGCGCTCCAAAGCTTATAAAGTCGACCTAGGTTTTCCCCCAAACCAAGCCTCAATTGAACCGACGATTTAAAACTTAAACCGTCAAACCAAAATTACTAGTGTCGATCGACACCCGACCACAGTGTCGATCGACACTACCCGAATTTCCAGACACGGACGTTACAATACCAATTCGGTTCCCGAAGATTTCTGGCTTCCAATATCTCGTCTCAAGCTAAATTTTGAGAGTACAATATCCTCTTCTCGCGACAAACATACACATGAGCGTGAGCGAGGACATCAGGAGGTTAATGTTAGAGGTAAGTAGAAAAACATTGTTCTTTAATACTACAAAAGCGCTAGTAAGAGTTAACAATAATGTTATTTTCCTTGCTACAAATTTCGTTCCTAATGAGTTAAAGTTCACAACAATGTTTTTTCTTTGCAGATTCAGATTCAGATGAAAGGATTGCAGCTATATTGGTAATGAATGATCCTTAAAATCTTAACTTTTAGCGTTGATGATGATGGCGTTGTAGTTAGTTGACAACTTGGGAGTTTAGTAGATATGTGTGTGTGCCGACAAAAAAAAAGAAGTAGATACAGTATCTATGTCTTTTTTTGTGTGAAACTCTACTAATGCCTTAAACCGGAAAAATGTTTAATTTATGACAATTTGTTTAAATATGTATATATTCTTTTAAGTTTCCAATAAAATAAAATAGGAGTAGATTTTTAATTCACATATTATAAATTCCAAAATTCAAAAAGTTTTAAGCTTTTATAAATCTATTATAACATTTTTGCAGCAACTTATGAAATAAATCCTATACTTTGATTTTTTTTACAACAAATGCCATTGGTATTAATCTTTTTTAAAAATAATTTAAAAATCAATATTGAAAGCCAGAAAATCTCCCTAAAATTTTGAGAAAATACTTAAGGAAATCTTTAAGTTAAGGAAATATTTATTATTACAAAAAATAGTTCAAAAAATCTCTATTAATTATTTTGAAAATAGCTAAAACAATTTTTCAAATTTAATACATACTTATTATCTGAATAAAAATTTCCAAAAATAACTAATGTAAAATTCAAAAATACGAGGCAAACTTCTCAAACTAAATTCAGTCCATTTTATAAATATTAAATAGCCACACGATTATTAATATTTTTTGTGGGATACACATACGATTATTTAATAATAATAATATAATATTATAAATCTCAATAACAATAAATCTGCCAAAACAATAAAACAATATATAATAATTAATCTAAGAAACAATTTGAAAATTTTGACTTCTCTATATTTTAGTAACTACCATAACTACTAGGTTTTAATATAGTAAAAATAGATCAAAACATTATTAAAATTTTCTAAATTTACCTTTTTCAATTTATTATACTCCAATTTATTATGTGCAGAATTTCTTTGACAAAATATTTGGAAAGTGAAAACCGAACCATTGAAATTTATGCAATATTTTAAGTAAAACAATATGTTTACAATAAATCAAAACCATTGAAATTTATGCAATATTTTAAAAACTTTTGTAAACCCTTCAAAAACCTTTGTAAACTTCTAAAACCCTTTAAAACTTCTTGTAAATCCTTTAAAACTATTTTTAAATCTTTGTATGCCTTTAAATACGCTTTTAAATCCTTTTAAAAACACTTGTAAATCCTTTTTAAAAACCTTTAAAAATCCTTGTAAATTTTTAAAATCCTTTTAAAATCCTTGTAAAGCCTTTTAAAACTGTTATAAACTTATAAAAACTTTTAAAAACCATTGTAAATCATTTAAAAACCATTTAAAAACTTTTGTAAGCTTCTAAAACCCTTTAAAAACCATTACAAATCTTTTATAAATCATTTAAAAACTCTTGTAAATCCATTTAAAAACCCTTGTAAACCCTTTGAAAGACCCTTTAAAAAATCTTGTAAACCCTTTAAACAAATTTGGCGGGAAAATTTTGAAATTTTTTTTTTTTTTGTGGGAAAATTTTTGCAGAATTTTTTTTGGCGGGAAATTTTTGGGGAGAAAATTTTTAGAAGGAATATTCCTTCCTTTGAGAAATAATATTCTTTCAACTAGGGATAAAATGACCATTAAAATTTAAGAGATGGTAAAAATGAAAATGGCAAAAAATAGGGTATTTTTAAAAGAGGGTATCATGAAAAGGTTATTGATATACCACATATAAAACTGAAAATATATAAATTTTTAAAAATTTAAGTGTTATTAATATTATTGATTTTGCCATTTCTAAATAATATGTATATTATTGATTATTATTGATTATTGATCGTCTTGTGAGAAGATTATGATAACTAATTAATTTCCTCTTTTTTTTCTTTCTTTCTCATATATATCCATATGAAGATACATCTTCTATTGGATTTCGATTTTAATGGGTTTATGACTTGATTTCTTAGTGTTTATACATATTTTCATGTTGAAGATACACAATATGCTCTTTTCTTTTCTTTTTTTTTTATGGGGCAAACTACAATATGCTCAAGGGAACCAATTTTTTAATCTGTTGAGTCAGATTGATAATGAATTACTGATAGTATTCTTGGGTTGGACAATGTTTTCTTTTGTATAAATTTTACGCATCCTTATAATTCAATTAAAAGGACACCATGTTCGGGAAAATGGGGAAAATCAACCCAAACTATTTTCCAAAGGCATTTTCATACCCAAACTCGCGTACTCTGAATTTTACAACCCAAACCAGCTTTCAGTTCAAATAACCAACCTAAACCACATCAATTTTGGTCGATTTCAACCTCGACGTTAACAATATCTCTGCACATCTTTGAAGATTTGGACAATCAAGCTTAAGCTTCTGTAAAAACCAAGATAACTGGACTCGGGTTTTACAAAAGCTTAAGCTTGATTGTCCAAATCTTCAAGATGGGCAGGGATATTGTTAACGTCGAGGTTGAAATCGACCAAAATTGATGTGGTTCAGGTTGGTTATTTGAATTGAAAGCTGATTTGGGTTGTAAAATTCAGAGTACATGAATTTGGGTATGAAAATGCCTTCAGGAAATAGTTTGGGTTGATTTTCCCCGTTTTTCCCACAATGTTTTGGCCTGCTCTATATTTAGATGGATACTTGAAAGAACCCATCCCAATTTTTTTTTAAAACATACAATCCGGATTAACCCATTTAAAGCAAACCAGACAATCTCACTAACACAACCAATTCAACGTAACCAGAGGAAGACTTAAATAAAAATCCAATCAAACAATTCCATTAATCCAACAAGTTCAACTATCATTATTCCAGAAACAAAATCATCCTAACATGCTTCTAAATTCTATTCTAACATCCTAACAAATCTTACAATAATCTAAACACCAATGAGCGCCTAGATCATCCTCCTCTCCTCGCCATGATTCCACGGATCACACTTTGCTTTTACATGCATCAAAGAAAGAGATGCATAAGTATTTCATAAATACTTAGTGAGGCAATCATACCACCACTAGCTATACACACAAGCACATTTAACTATTATCCAAGGAAAAGAACCAAACAACCAATAAAAGATAGACCATAATCGCTTTTGACTATCGATGTCGATCGACACCCACCACTGGTGTCGATCGACACTCGCTGTCGACTCTTGCGGACGACACCGGTCTCGACACTCCAATCGTAAGACGCAGTTATCCTCGCGCGATAAAACGTTGGTGTCGAACGACACCCACCCTTGGTGTCGATCGACACCGACTCTCTGCAGACGCTCCAACTACGTTTCTCACTGGATCTCTTCTCCAAATCACCACCATGATATGAGCGAGTCTCCAAGGGATTCCACATGCATCAATCATCAAATAAAGAGCCAAACAAGCAAAGGAAATCAATCAAACAATCATCAAAACCCTAAAACAATGATCAAACATGCTTAGATAAGCCTGGTCATGCACTCACCTCTTTAACAAGAAGGAACAGCAACGAACAGGGACTTGCAAGGGTGAAAACGATCTCCACAGACACCAAACACCATAGATCAACCTTCCTCTAGCCTTAAACCACTAAGAACAAGCTTTGATCCCTCCAAAAACCCACTCAAAAGCACCAAAAAGGGGTCAAACTCACTCTCTATTCTCTCTCAAACTCACAAAGCGACAAAGGAAAGTTTTAAGAGAGAAACGGCGCTCCAAAGCTTATAAAGTCGACCTAGGTTTTCCCCCAAACCAAGCCTCAATTGAACCGACGATTTAAAACTTAAACCGTCAAACCAAAATTACTAGTGTCGATCGACACCCGACCACAGTGTCGATCGACACTACCCGAATTTCCAGACACGGACGTTACAATACCAATTCGGTTCCCGAAGATTTCTGGCTTCCAATATCTCGTCTCAAGCTAAATTTTGAGAGTACAATATCCTCTTCTCGCGACAAACATACACATGAGCGTGAGCGAGGAGATCAGTCGGAGGTTAATGTTACAGGTAAGTAGAAAAACATTGTTCTTGAATACTACAAAAGCGCTAGTAAGAGTTAACAATAATGTTATTTTCCTTGCATATATGCAGATTTCTTTCCTGGTAATTTAGAATTCAATTTATGTGCTGGAACTTCTGGTAATCTTGAGAGTAATATATCTACTTCTTACTGTTTAAACAACTATAGAAAGTAAGAGTTCACAACAATGTTTTTACTTTGCAGATTCAAATGAAAGGTTAACAGGAAAACATCTTACTCTCAGCCACACTTCATTGGTATATGAATGATCTTTTAAATCTTAACTTTTAGCTAGATAGAGATAATTTTGATGATGATGGCGTTGTAGTTAGTTGACAACTTGGGAGTTTAGTAGATATGTGTGTCTTTATTTGGGGTATTAATCCTATATGGCTATATTCAATTGGATTTCCAAAATTATCATCTTGGGTATACCATGCATTATGGAGTATGTCTGAAAATGATTATGATAATGATACAACATCAGAGGTGAGATTTATTTGTTGAATAATTTTTTTTATATATATGCTTAAATTAAGTTTTTTTAATTAATGTTGTATTGTTACAAAATTAAAAGACTAACATTTTAACAATCATTCATTACGAATGTTAGTTAGAGATATTTTTGATGATGATGAAATTGTTTTTAGTTGAAAACTTGAGAGTTCAATAGATATATGTGAACGTGATCGTAAGTTAGTTTTCATGGAAAAAAAAATTAATCATGTGTTTATATTATGTTTATTCATTTTCAGATATCAAATTCAGATCAGCTTTCTCTCGAGGTGAATTTCATTAGTTGAATAATTCTTTTATATATGCTTTTATTAAGTTTTTTTTTATATATTGTATTGTTACAAATTAAAAAGATTAACATTTTTGGGTTATTAAATATTTAGATGTATAAAGATCCGGCTTCGAATTTACATGGTAGAACATCTGAAACCAAGGAGCATCTTGAGAGTAGTATACATTCTTCTGATGACAAACTTACACTAGGACGTGAGCAAGGAAAGTGGGTGGTTGAAGTTATAGGTAAGTAGAAAAACATTGTTGTTGAAGACTATAAGAAGTAAGCATTCACAAACGATGTATTTTTTCCTTGCAGATTCAGATGGCAGGTCAACAGAAAAACATCTTACTATAAAAGATATTAAGAAAGATACAGACTATAAAATCGTTCTCGAGTTTGGTCCATATAATCAACCGGAAGGAGGAAGTGGAGGTTTATTTGGTATGTGGCTTGGCAAGTTATGTAGTGAGCATCCATTTGGCCTAACTTATCGGGACTGGAGGAATGTAGAACAACAAAAAAAGGATCTTGTTTGGAATGTCATTCAGGTACATGATATGAGCTTGAGCTTTGGCAGTACTGATCTAGTATAGTAAGTCGTAGTGAAACCTTAGAATAGAGATGTATTTAGCTAAAGACTACCTTTAATCCAAGCCTCTCTTAGAGAATTAGGTTAATTTTTGGAGCTTAATTCTTATTGATGATTTTGAGAGTCTGAGATCACCATTATTGGTGATCTCTTACGCTAAGAAAAGCAAAGAAAAGTCTCTTATTTAAGAGCACCATTATTGCTTTTCTTAGCTTAAGAGCCACTAAGAACTCACCAATAATAGTGCTCTTATATAGACTCTTACAAACCGACTTAAGCATTGTGAAATAAGTAAAGTATCTAAATCTCTTAATTTAGCATAAAAAGGAAATACTTAAAAGAACGACTAAGAAGCTTCTCAACTATGATGCTTTTTAAACGATTCTTGATGACATATCTTGTATCAGTACAGTGATCATAATATACATATATATTGTATGTGCAGTTATTAACTCTTAATCTTTCTGTTTACATGTGTATGTATAGGATAAGTTTGATTTTGATGCTTCAAATGAGGAGTATAAGAAGTATGTGATGAAAAGTTTGTGCGCAAAGGCCAAACATCATAAGAATAAGTTGTGGCGTGACTGGCTTCTAAACAAGGAACGTCCAAAAAACATTTCAGAACAAGAGTGGCAAGTTTTTGTCAGTTTACAGTCTACTGAAAAAACTGAGGTAACATCAAAAGAGTATATATTTTTTTAACTTGATATATTTTTGGTGAGTTGCTCAAATATTGCATATATTTTCAGAAACTGAGAGAGAGAAATAAGAAAAGTAGGAGCCATTACAAGACACCACATAAGTTAGGTACAAAAAGCATTGCTCGAACGGCTAAAGAACGTGTAAGTTTCTTTTTGGAATATGTAAAAATATTATTATGACTTCGTCAAAGCTGATTAGCAAAACTTTTCCAGTTTAATAAGACGGGTAAACGTCCAAGTCGTACAGAGATTATGAATTGCTCACACCAAGAAGCCAATGGAAACTTTGTTAGCGAGGAAGCTCCAGATAAATCCGTTAGATTCTTATTCTATTATTTGCATTCTCAATGATTTTATTTTATAATATCTAATTATAAGTAATTTCTTCTTAATTAATTGTAGGTTACACATAAGAAAAGGAAAAAGATGGTAGGGGTGGAATCTATCAGGAATGTCCCTATTGCTTCCTCGAGTAGGCCGCATCAAAATCTCAAGAATGATCCGGCCATGTTACTAATGGCATTGCAACAAGCTAATGATAAAATTGTGGCGTATAAGCAGAAGATGCAGGCGGACAGTGAATACTATGAGCATTTATTCAGCCTCCGAATGGTAATCATACCGCACCGCAACTGTAGCAGTGTCAAAATATCTGCATAAACATATATATATATATATATATATATATATATATATGTGTGTGTATTTTCGTTACTATTTGAACCGCACCGCACTTCTCTCGCAGTGAAAAACGCAGTTACCATTCGAAGCGAGGCACTCAAGTGTCATTGCTAAACGCGATCCCAGTGTAGAGGATGCTTTAAAGGAAAAGCGGCGACAACAAAATCTTCAACAAGGCGACAACTAATGGTTGCTAGAACAACCTATACCAAAAAGGGTATTGAGATTCCCACGATTCGATCCGAATGTTAGTGATGATTGACAATGCAAAATTTTGGGTATTAATTTTGTAACAAAATTTAAAAATTACTTTTTTCTTATTTAAATTAATTAATAATTATATTGTATAATTCTTGTTTAAAATATATATATATATATATATATATTGTATAATTTAACTCAAAAACCATTTGAATCAATTTTTTTATAAATTCATTGTTTAATTAGTTAACGATGAAATTTAATGATGATTTTACGTGGAACTATTAACAACGAGGCAATTGATCCATCGACGTAATCTGAAGAGAATGATTCGGTGGTGCATCAGTTTGACGAGAAACATTCAAAGAAAAGATCCATAGCTGTTCCTCTTTCTAGATAAAGGATTAGGGTTCGATGCCCTTTCCCATTAACCACCATAACATATGTATATATACATGAGTGAGTGTATCGTATGTTAGGATATTTAAAGTATCCTACTTAACATATATGACAATACAAACTACAAAGAGATATGTGCATATCCTAACTTTGTTAGATTAGATATGAATATATCCAAATATTTATTGTTATTATTCAATAGTTTCACTTATACGCTATATAAACTCATGTCAGTATGATGAATTCCTCAAGGAGATTTACACAATCTTACATTGTGTTGGACATAGAGAAACTAAACTACGATACTTGGAGAGAGTTGTTGAAACTCTTTGTCTTACCTTTTGGCGTCATGGGTCATCTTGATGGCTCATCCTCTCCTACGTAGCAGATCAAGACCAATGGAAGGAACACGATGGACTTGTCAATATGTGGCTTAAATGACAAAATTTGATTCAATCATTAATGTCATTATGCACAAGACCCATTTTCCATCGTCTCTGTGGCCAGATCAATCCTAATCATGGAAGCCATTAAGTATGTGCATCACTAGTGTGCGTTCAGGTGAATCCACATTAGCCAAAGAGGTCAGAGTGGGACTTTAGCTTCTTGCAATAATCAAGAAGCTTGTCCGACCTACACCAACCAGCCCTCACCACAACTCCACTTCTGACATACTCTACACGTCTTCTGAGAATCAGTCCCGCTATAACAACAAAAACAATAGAGGTGGACGCAGATGTGGACGTGGAGGCCTACAAAAAAAAACATAATTCATTGAACAGAAAATCAAAATTAATAAAAATTCACACGTCAATATTTTTAATCTCATGTACTCTTTTCTAACAAATATATTTGGAAAAGGTATATTGAGACTGAAAATACATTCTATTAGCAAATGATTTCATTGTGCATGGCATAAAGCATTTTTGGATTTATAGAGATGATGGGCTTTACCATATTAATGGGTCTGCATGAAAGATATATAAGTAGCTATCAATTGTATGTTTAACGAAATTTGCGCAATTATCAAAAATCATTTAATTCGTCTACTCAGTTCCATTAACGTAAAACACAAAATAAATAAAAGATCTTCTTTTATCTAATTCCATTAACATAACTTTGAGAAAAGAAAAGATCTTTAACCTCGCTACTCTTCAAACTCTTTCTCTATTTTTTTTTTTTTTAAATTGCCCTAATCATGAAAATTGATTAAATTTCCAAGCTAACCCCACGAAAGAGCGATTGGATATTAATGGTCAAGGTTTTGAGTACTTGGATAACTTGTGATGAAATGATAAAGATGGTAATGGTTCTAGCGGATGAAAATGTACCTTTTTATCTTATGAACATAAACCCGAGTCATTTTTAGTTTATGATTCGATTTAGGTTGAAGTATTGAGAGGAACTATTTTTATATAAGGGGATAGAATTGAGATAACTATAGCTTCTCATTTGAATAACTCTTATATCGTAATTAAAATAGAAGATGCTTACTGGTTTGACATCTCGGACTTCAAACTCATCACTCCTATGTTGAGACAGAGGTATATGAACTATCGTGACCAAATCAAAGCCACAACCAAGACTGAAATGATATTTTATTTCCCAGTAGCAGAAAAATACTTTTTAAGGTTCTAAATTTTCACCCATGTGGCAAAACAGTTGCTTCAAACTATGTTAATTTTAAATCACAGACCATACAATATGTGCTACATAACTGCCAGAGAGTGTATGCCCAACCGACCGAGTTAGGTGGACCATATTAGTCTTCGTTGGATATTGCTAGTGTTCGTTGGACAGTGTAATCTCAATAAAACAAAATCAGAAGTAAGACAAACCATAAATACTAAAAATGACTAAACCGAATTGTTCGGATTGCTACCTAGTATAGATTGTTTTTGTTTTTTACTTTTTATTTTTTTGTTATATATTTTGCTGTCTTTTAGTCTCTTTGGCAACATCTTTAATATCACATTTTGTTTTGATATGTTTGACTACAGCTTGTGATCCCCTTTTGATAGTATCGATAAATAGCTTTTCATATATATACTGTATATATACATATATATTATATCTTTGAAATTAAATAGTATAAATTTGATGATAAATAGTATAACTTTGAAATACTTATTTTTTAATAAAATTAAATCTAAATAGTTTAAGTAATTTAATTTATTTAAATTTTAGATAATAACTTAAAATACAATAAATACACTTTCTTAGATATATATATATATATATATATATATATATATATATTACAATTTTAATTATTTTAAATTGAATTTTTATTATTTTAGAAGTTTCAAACGGACCGGTCCACGTCTAACTGGGCCGTCCGCAGCAAATATCTTTTTTATTTCTACCGAAGGGCTAGTCTGCTAGATTCGAGATCAAAATAATTATCTCCAATCCCACCCTGCTAAGCCCTACTGATTAGCAGGTCCGTGAGTGGATCTAAATAATATAATTTTAAAAAAATTTAACATTAACCATTTAAAAATAATTTTTAATCAAAATTAATGAATATATAGATTTTTTAGATTTTATTTTTAAACATTAAATTTACTTATCTTATCACATTTTTCAAATATTGAATATATATAACTATGTAAATATACTTATTTCTATTTATTAAAACTGAATTTTTATTAAATATTTGAAGTCCGCCCTCGAACCCGCCAATCCGGGGAAACCCAAGTCCATCTGGGCTGATCCGTGAACCCCGCTATTTAACGAGGTAAATATTTAGTGTTCATACACATTCTGTCATGGATGATATGGGCAAGGCCCGTTTAACACCTCTATAATAAATAAAAATGATAATTTTGTCCATTTTCAGCTTTAAAATATAATTTTTAAATAATGATAATATTGACTGTAGTTTTCGACTTTTTTTTAATTAAATATAGTGTGTTTCCCTTTTATAAATTCAAGTAACATAAACTCTTTGAAGATGATAAATAAAAGCTTCCTAACTATCAACAAAGTAACCTGGATATTTTCTAGATAATTTTGTGACCAAGACTTGACTTTGGAAGCACATTAAAAGGCTTTCTTGACCAAAACACGCCATTAATCAACGAATTTCTTAGACCTAATTGAATTCAACAAAAATATTACAGATCGATAGTATATGTACACAAAATTAATTAAAAATTATGTTAACATGCTCATTAATTAGGTGCTTTGGGGGAAAGGTCAGTCATTAAAATCAAGGGCAAGGTTCACGTTTGCATGGACAGGTTACTTTCAAGATGTCTGAACCACTTTTGGCTGCTTCTGTTATAGTTCTCTGCCCTCTCTCTCTCCCATTCCCATTGTGAACCTTATGACTACAATTATTAACTATTCCCTTCGTAACTCCTCTTTTGGTCCTACACGCCATATAATAATTTTTATACCTTATCTATACGTATAAAACTTCTCTCTCTAGTCTCTATACAAGTATAATACATACCACTAACACCTACACTTATAATATGATTATAATACATACCACTAACACCTACACTTATAATGCTTGCTCATCATCCATTGCTTATAATATGATTATGAGATCTTCATTATACCCACTGACGACTAAACATGAACACTTCATGAGATTCCGAGACATTTTCACTTATATGATGTATGCTTAATTGCTTATGGCTACTTCTTATATAGTCTTTTAACGGTAGCACTTTGTGCGTAATTGTGATATATTGGTCATAAGTCATAACTCATGGACATGGTTAACTATTATGTGAATCTATTAGAGTCCCAATTCCCAAATCGAGAGAAAAAAATATCTTTGGGCCATATATATAGTGTTTAGTCAATGATTATCCCTTGAATTAGCTTTTGAGTGTGAGTTAGGCTATTATTAATTTAGTATCAGAGTCTAGAATTTTTTTTTAGAAATTGAGCTACTATTCGTGGATGTCCAATCTCACAAATTTTACGGTTCATATGTCCAACCCTGAGTATGAAGGGTGTATTAGAGTCCCACATCAAGAAAAACAAATATCTTTAGGCTTTTCTTCCCTTGAACTAGTTTTTGAGTGTGAGTTAGACGACCCATTACTTATAGAATCGTAGCTTTCTCGTGGCTTATCTATGGCTATGTTTTATTAGTAAATAAACTATATATTTTATTGAAATATATATACATTATTATTGTTGTTATATCCGAAAAATTAAATACATTTTTTCGAAACATAGAACAAATATTTTTGCTATATCCGAAAAGCTAAATACATTTTCGAAACATATATAAAAACGTAACTAATGGTAGTTTACTAATTTTGGTTCAATGCCCTACCATATATATCTCAACTCAAGCTTTGTTGATACGTACGTGTACATATGAACAGTTCCTCAAGATTCAAAAATATTCACAAGGCGCGAACCATGCTCACTGATAATTACTAAACGAATGATTCTTTTGATGAGAATCATGTGACACTTTCAAAACAGGTGTACCTGATCTTTTCCTTCATCATTTATTATCTCATAACACACACAAATAATACCAATTCTTCTCATCATCATCATATATATAAACACTTGCTCCACCTTTTTTTGTTATCATACTTCTCCACACACACGTAGTCTTCTCTCCATATAGCTCATCTTCTTCTAGAAACTTCTCTTTTTTGAAAACCTCTGTCTCAACCAGAACGTTTTAGCTTTGTTACTACAAATATATATAAAAGATGGCGAAGAAGTTTCTCCGCACGTTAATGTTAAGCGTCGTCATAGTCTTCGCCGCGTGTTCTTTGGTCGTTAACTCCATTCGCACGCCGCCACTAAGTCCGTCACATCAGCATCTTTTTACTTTTTTCTTTCTTGTTATTATATTTACTTGCTTAATGATTTTTTTCATATATTAATATACTTTACATTATTGTATATTTTTATTTTGTAGAAGCCACGGTCAATGACGGAGATAAGAAAAACGCCGATATAGAACAAGAAGCTCAAACTCACCACCACAAGGTAGGTTAGGTGCACTTTACAAAGAAGAAAAAATGATACATATATATATATATATATGTATCCTTAAAGATCAAATTTAATATTACACACTTTTTTCTAAATATAGCAACCGCCTTTGATTTTTCAGATAATTAATAGCAGCAAACCGTGTTTTTCTTTTCCTCTTAATTAATTATGGATTTATTGTGTTTTTTTTTATGGTGACAAAAATAAAGGATTTATAAAGTTTGGATTTCGGATTTGGTTCAATTTTTTTTGGATTCGGATAATTTGAATTGGGAACTTTACTATATATTTGGGTTTTTATGATTATTCGGTTTAGATAGATGTCGGATTCAGATCGGTTTTAGGAGAAATAAAACTAAGAATTTGTTCAATTTTAATGGAAAAATGGTTTCATTTGTAATGATATTTGGTTAAATTTTTAACAAATGTAGCTTAAATTTTTTGAATTTAGGCAATTTCGGACATTTTTCTTTTTCTTAGGTATAAAATTATAACTATATATAGTAAAGATTTTTTATATAAGTTTTTTTGGATTTTCGGTTTAGATCAAATTTTTTTATCATTATTATTATTATTATTATTATTATTATTATTATTTCTTTTACGGATCTAGTTCGATTTAAGTAATTCGTATAAGAAAATTTATCATCTGTTCAGATTTAATGACTATTTGGTTCGAATATAAAGCCAGATTATATTTGTATTGGTTTCTGATTGGTTGTCAAATATCGAATTTTATGCCTAGCCTTAAAAAATTTTGGTATTTATTTTTTTTTAGGTGAAGAAGGAAATAAGCAAAAAAGAAGGGATAGAAATGGAAATGTATCCAACAGGATCGAGTTTACCGGATTGTTCATACGCGTGTGGTCCGTGCTCGCCATGTAAACGTGTGATGATTAGTTTCCAATGCTCCGTCGCCGAGTCATGTAGCGTCATTTACAGATGCACGTGCAGAGGACGATACTATCACGTGCCTTCTAGAGCTTAATTAAATCTCCGCCGTTTATTTATTTTTGTTTCCTTTTTTTTGGACGTTTGTGATTAAAAAAATCATCAGTTTTGGAGGAATGTACAATAAGCTATGGGCCCTTCTATTATTAATATTGGGCTTTTTAAAGCCTTTTTCAAAGAACGTTGAATACGACTGAGTAAGAAGATGCTTGAGAAGAACCATCACAGCTCAAAGTCAAATGTTTCGGTTGGCCTTTTAACCTGTCTCCATCATACCGGTTCAAACCAGAACTCACTTTTATTATCCTATGATTAATTTTGGAATTTATATCTAATTTAATTAATCTAATGTAAATGCTTAATTATAAGCCTTAAAGCAAAGATTAGAGTAAAAATTTTCTTACAAAAAAATATTATGCTATGTATTTAAACTATTTTTAGTCTCGCTTCCTAAAGTTAAGACCAGGCTATGTTATTTGACAAAAAGAAATTCATTAAAAATGCTTTTTTGATACAAGGAAAATAAGAAACTTGACTTGTAATAATTTTTGCATTCCAATTTTGAAAAAGAAAGCTTGAAATATAAATATCTAAAAGAAGACATGGTCAATAGTCGAACAAAGAAGATAAAGGGGATGCAACTTGCAATATATTTGATGTATTGATAAATTACACAAATCAATTAATTTTAATTTATACTATTTTACATAGACTGTGGAAATGGCTTAAATTTGATTTTAAAGTCAACATGAAACATCTTAATTTGGAATTTCTAATTTTTCACTTTTTATAAACCCGACGTTTTTTTTTTTTGGTATTTTTTAATTATTAACTTAGAAAAAAAAGTTAATATATATGTTGTTTCTTTTCATTTTGGCATGAAGATAAATGAAAATGTTTAGAGATATTGAAGCTGCCTAAAAATTGCAAGGCAGGAAACGAATCAGACAGATGTGTTAGGTCTCGCAACAAACTTTAAATCTCTCGAGTCGAACAATCAAATCAGTTCATAATTGTAGATAAAATACACGTGTATATATTATAGTATATACAAGATAAATTAATTATTTTTAGAATATGGTGCACGAGAGAATTATTGGAAAGGATACTCATTCTCACCGACCAGCTTAATATGCTAGAGAGTTTAATTGAAAGTAAATATCAAATAGAAAAATACCGTATACTGCATCTTTACATATTACGCATAAACAAGAAAACATGAAAATCTTAACATTAAAACCAAAAAAAAAAAGGAAACATATATTTTATGTACAAGAAAAAATAAATATCACATTTTCTGGGAGGCTTCGATTTTTATAATTTATTTTCTAATTACATGGTTAAAACAAAGAACAACTAGTAATTACATACTAATAATATTTTTCCGTACAACTTGTCCCAGAATATAATCTTTCTAATTTAATTTTTAATTTTTAATATATTCAAATATTTATAATATGTTATACTTTTATTAAATTCAGATATTTAAGTTATAATATATTAGCATTTTTAAAAGTTTAAAATGATATTTAAAAGGTTATATTGTAGGACGAGTTGCATGGTGGAATGAGTTTGGATATTTTCTAAAACAAAGATTTGGGTCTAATTTAAACTTTCAAAAAAAATAATCTATATTTATATAACTTTAAACACATGCAGAAGATCTAAATAATTTCAAACTCCACTTTTAAATATAATTTATCATCCTCGTTCAAATTCATTATAATTTATTATCCTCGTTCGAATGCCAAATTATATAGTATGGGCGTGTGTTCTTAAAAGAATTTATAGAAAATATATAGGTTCCATGTGTTCTTCCCTTCTTCTACCACGAGAACAAATTGGTTGAATACATAATGATAATACGGATCGATAAAAAGACAATGGTTTTGTCACTTAGTTATGACAAAAATTATATAATTTGCGTGATGGGTAGGTAACATCCCTCCATTTTTATTTTTTAAAGTTGATGACATGAATTTCCAACATTTTTGGATTGTATCAAAAAACATTTAAAATTTTTTAACTCTCGTTTTCACATCAACAACACATAATCATTTAAAATGTTATTTTCAAATTTCAACCCAACATGAATGTGTAAGAATATGTATTTATCCATCTTTATACACAAATTTCATCAATCTTTCAGTATCACATATAAATATATATATATATATATATATTTCAATATCAGCCAATAATATAATTAACAAACTAAGTGGTTGTAATAAATATTTTCGAAATCTATAATTAATAATAACTGTTATTTAAGATAGTTTTCGTGTAAAATTATTGTCGTTTTTAATGTATTTTAAGCTAAAAATAACTATTTCTCTTCTACTAAAAATTAACAATATATATGTAACATAAAATATCCAATAACTTAAGTATTTTTGTAAGTAGTTTTAGTCACATCCTCTAATCTCTTTATCCTCTAATCTCTTTATATATTTAAGAATGAAAGCCATATAAACGATATTGGGATATACTAATTAATCTTCTATACGTAGTTTACCAAAAGAGTACACTCTAAAATACTTGTATATTGCAGTTTCGTCTATGACACGGACCAAATAAGCCAAGGCTATAAAAATGACGACGTACAACTACAAGCATGGGTTTGCCACGTGTTGTGTTGATAGGTGATCTCTCAAATTCTCAAAACCATCCAAGTCAAGCTAGCTAACGTGGTAAGATCTCAATGGATCACTAGGCTACGTTCGTAATGGAATCATGGTCGTTTTGTTGTCCTCAAAACGTATACTATTCACTAATCACAAGTCAGTGAATCACAAAATCAATGATTGAATGTATTCTACAATTGATTGTAACGATTGAATGATTGAACAATAAAATAAAACTTTGTTGTTGAGTATTTGTTATATTATACAGGTCGTGATTGATTATAATATAGATATACGATAAGATAATTTGTTTTCGTATATACATAGAAGCATTTAAAATAAAATTTGGTTGGATAGGTATATTTATAAATATGAGATATCACGATTCACAAATAAAAAATTTAAAGATTTTAATTATTAAAAATAAATTAAAAGTTTGCAGTGCATAATGTCTTAAAAAAACATTCAAAAAAAAAATTGTCTTAATAAATATATATTGTAAATGACAAACAATAAATAGAATACACAAATACCATAAATAAGAGCAAAGCAAATATATACATTGATACATTATTTATAGTTTTGGCAAGGCCCATTTTATATGATGCATATCATATAATATAACATATATGGTCACCAAAAGATTGAAAAAAGCCAAAAATGGTCAGGATTTAAGAACTAGAAATTAAGCCAAAAAGTCAAAGCCATGACTTTATAAGACAAAGGAAATGTCTTGTGAAGATTTAGACAATTTAGAAACTCTTAGTGATATGATATGATATGTTGGGTTTAAAACTAGATCAATTCTTAGTTGTACTCTAAGACTCTATTTGTATTATGAATCTTTGATTTCATAGGCATCTTAATGATCATGAAATTTTTAAACTATTGTTATATATATTTATGGTAAGAATTCTTTTATAAGAATTAAATTTTATCTAAATTTAATGTTTCCTAACTCGAATTAACAGTAGTTAAACTATATTAAGCATTTAGACTAGAGCAACATACACAACTTCCATTGACTTCATGTCCATTATGATATCAATTAACCCTAAATTAAGATTGCATAAGATTAGCGAATTATGCGTTTTCTTTACTTTTAGCAAACTATGTGTTTTTTTTACTTTTAGATTTTCATAAGTTTGATTTGTCTGCTAATGTTGTGAATTCGATTGTGTTTGAGGATGCTAATTGGTTTGTGCACCCTATATCCAATTTGGTATAATTCGTTTTATTATAATTTCTTTATAGTAAATTATGGGAGACTTAGTCTCCCCTCCCTTTAATTTACCAAAAGAAAAAAAAAAGATTGCATGAGATTATAGGTGCCACTAGTGTTGGAAAATCAAAAAATATAACTTTTACCTCTTCACATTTGAAATCAAAACTCTCTTTCGTTAGCATTTCAAACAATCTTCTTTCGAGCGGCTGAATAGTAGGTATTAGTCACGTGTATAAGAAAACAATTATTCTTACAAATAGATTAGTTAACTATGCATTTACTCTTCGGTTAGGTTTTCATTTTTTTGGTTACAACTACAGAATCAGTTAGCTTTATTGAATTAGAAGATGCGATTAGATACTCAGTTTCACGGAATGTTCTCTTGTAATTTTCTGTTTTCTTAATAAACTGTGAGACACGGTATCCCCTCTTCTACCAAATTAGAAAAGCATTTCAAACCATCTTCTTTCTCTTAGACCACCGCCATGTTTCTCTCTTTCGACCACCTCAAACATTTTCGCATGACCTTCTCATCTGGACCAAAATCAATCTTTTATAACATCAAACATATGGTTTCCTAAAGCGCTCATAAGATATCTTTTGTTTGGGATAATCTACTTTTCTAATTGAATTATCTCTTTTATTTAAATTTTATTTTCATCTCAAAGTGCCTTATAAATCAACTGACACATGGGGAATTATTTTTTTTCAACTTATACAAAATTTTATGAATATATGATCCATAAATACTATATATAACAACTGTATAAATTTATCAAAAATATACTTATATTATGTATTTAAGAAAATTTAGTGATTATGACTATATTGTTGTTTATTTTCTGTTCATGAAACTGAAGTAATAATTGTTAGAATTTATTTCTAATATTTACTACATTGTAAGTGTTGATATTGTCTGCTACACATGATGATTGATTTCTTACTTGTAATTGGTTCTAAATAATATTTTTATTAACAAAAATATAATTTTAAAAAAAATTTGATAATTAATTTTATAAATTCTTAATTTAATGATAAATTTTATAAAATAATAAAATATTTTTGTCTCGAAAGTATGAATTCACATAAGTTTGACTGCACGTTTGTAACGCTTTATCATTCATAAAAATCACGCCTTGATTCTTGACAAACGTCTATTTTGTTTTTGGTATTTAGTAATTTAGTTCTTGTAATTTTGAACTTCATGCAGTGTAATTTTGTTTTAAATAGTACGTACAAATCATAAAACAAGCAACGCGTTACCTTATTATTTTATTAGTTATTTATATATATCATTCCAAATTTTTTGAAAAAAGAAAACTGTTAATACAAATGAATATGCAGTAGAAAGACAATAATCATGAACTACTAAATTTTGTTTTTAGATAATACGTACAAATCATAAAACGTGTAACGCGTTACATTATTAATTCATTAATTATTTATATCATTCCAAAATTTTTGAAAAACTAAAACAAATGAAATTCTCAATAGTTTGAACAAAGAAATCCTAAAACTACTTAATTTCTTCTTAAATAAAAATTATAACTCTATTTTTCAACACTTTCCTCTGCCATCTTACTTCACTGATCGTACTTACATACACTATTTACTCAAAAAACATAGAATAAACGAAGCAAACTATTCATATAAAAAAAAAAAAAACTAAAATGTGACTACACATCTCTTTTTTTTTTTTTGTGTCTTCTTAGATATGTAAACAGATTTAACGGTCAAGACGAAAAAGAAATATAAATAAAAAAATGTTTCACAATTTTTTTTATTTTATTCAATTGAAGAAAATAATAAAATAATAAATCGTTTTAGTTATACCAAAAAAAAAAGAAGAACTTGTAGTAAAAAGGGAAGTGGAGCCCACATGTTTTAAAATACAATAAAAATGAAAAATAAATATTCTCTTCTTTCTTCTCATTCTTCCCTTTCGTCTTCAAAAACAACAAACTTGGTCTCTCTTCTTTCTCTTCTTCTTCACCGTCGAGACTTTGTTTCCTCTCATTTCCTCTCTCAAAGACCAAATCACACACAAAGCTTTCAATTCCTTCTTCTTCTTCTTCTTCTCTCTTTTGGTTTCACAGTGAATGTTTTGTGTTTCTTCTTCTTCTTCTTCCTCTTAAAATCTCTGCTTCTTCTTCTCTTTTGCTTCCGCCGTGAGTCATTCTCATATCTCTCTCTGCTTTTTTTTTTTTTTTTCCTTTCTCCGTCTTCTTTGATTTCTCCGACGACATCATTTTTTTTTTCCCGAAATCGATTTTTAATTTCTGTCTTGTGTTCTTCAGTAGAGTTTTGTGTTTTACAGAGAAGATTTCAAAATCTGAATTGATTTATTAAATTTTCCAAAATCTTTTAGATCTTCTCCCGAAATTTGTGTGTTTATGTTTTAGGCAAACTCTGAGATATCATCAGATCATAATCTCCGTCGGTCGATATTTTCTTTTCCTTTTTTTCTTCTAAGATTTTTGATTTTTGGTAGATTTAATATTATGATTATTGATTTTGGTTTTGTTCTAAGTAGGTGGTGGCTACTTCTCGTGTTCTTGGTCCAGTGGACCGTAGTATTGGTTTGTTAACTACACAAGGCGTTGTTCAGACTCCATTGATGACTACGCCTACTAATTCTTTGTCCACTAGTAGTGAACGCTCTCTCTCAGGTATGGTTTTTATTGTTCTGTATGTGACTGGAAAATCCGAAAATGTCGAAAAACCCGTAAATGTTGATCTTTTTGGTTTTTTGTTAGGTGAGTGTTCTGTTGATGGAAACTCTTATGATAGGTATGACAAAGGAACATGAGTTTTTTTATATGTATATTGGATTTCATGATGTTTTGTTAAACAGTATGGTTGATGGAGATTAGTGTTGTCTTTGTTAGGGGTAATGAAGAAGAGTGTTCAAGTCATAGTAGTCAAGAAGATGTTGAGTGTAATAAGGTAGATCGTTTAGAGCGGAAGTCCAAGAGCATGCCGAGCGATATTCTAAACATATTGGACGAGAAGTCGAAAGAAAACAGTGTCGAGAATGTGCAGTTCTTGTCGGATCGTGAAGATGATAGCGATGTTCCAGTTTGGGAGCCACCTGAACCGGAGAATCCTGAAGATGAAGTGGATGGAGTTTTTGCTGATGATGATGATGATTGTTGTGATGGTTCTGAGTGGAGTAAAGCAAGTTTGTTAGGGGATGGTAAAGATGAGAGTAGTGAAAAGAGAAACTTTTATGAAGAGAACCAAAGAGTTATGCTTGAAGAGGCTGATTCGAAGTTTAAGTTTGTTGTGAGTCAACTTATTAAGTCGGGTGGGTTTACTAGTGAAGAAAGTGAGTACTGGTTTGAGATTGTTGCTAGGTTGTGTTGGGAGGCTGCTTCACTGTTGAAGCCAGCAAGTGATGGCAAACAGGTTGATCCTACTGAGTACATTAAAGTGAAATGCATAGCTACTGGTTCTTGCAGTGACAGGTATTACAGTTTACCTATTGTTTGCTTAGACTTTGGTTTCCATCTACTGGTACTCTCCTAATAATTGATTCATGTTTTGCTATTTGCAGTCAAGTTTTCAAAGGCCTGGTTTTCAAGAAACATGCTGCTCTTAAACACATGGCAACTAAGTATGAGCGTCCTAAAATAATGTTAGTCGAAGGAGTACTTGGCCATCCAATAAGTGGATTCTCTTCTCTCCAATCAGTGAATCAGGTAAGGGGGAGCAACTTAACTTGGCATTCACCAGTTTAAAAGCTTTTCATTTGGTAATATCTGATTTCTTTTTGACTATTGCCAACAGGACGAAGGCTATCAAGTGAAGTATGTGAAGCCTGTTGTTGATATCATAGAAACTTCTAAGCCTGATGTCATGCTGGTGGAAAAGTCTGTTTCACGTGATATCCAAAAGTCTATTCTTGATAAAGGTGTCACTCTGGTGTTTGACATGAAGCTCCACCGTCTACAGAGAATTTCTCGGTGCATTGGTTCACCAATTTTTTCAGTTGACTCTATGTCTGGTCAGAAGTTAAAGCACTGTGATTCCTTTCGCATTGAGAAAATCGTCGAGGAGCATAATGCTGCGGGCGAAGCTGAGAAGAAGCCAACTAAAACGCTCATGTTTTTAGAGGGTTGTCCTACCCGCCTTGGCTGCACGGTGAGTTCTTGATTGATTGTTGAGTATCATCAGTACAACTGACTATTTTTTTCCAAAGTTTGATTTTGTGACGTTGACCTTAGAGTTTCTTGTGGTCTACCCATGACTTTTATCTGACTTTGACATTTTTATATGTGGCAGATTTTACTTAAAGGATACCACAGTGATAGGTTGAAGAAGGTCAAAGAAGTAGTACAATATTCATTCATCCTTGCATATCATCTTATGCTGGAGGCTTCTTTCCTCGCTGATCGGTATACAATGTTCTCAACCATCTTTTCAAAGGAAGCTACATCATGTGTTGTGGAAATAGAAAAACTTCCACTGTCTCCTTCTCCTCGTGGATCTGCCTTCAAACCAGTTGATATTCCTTTGTCTAATGGATTCGATGAACGATCCATTCAGATAAATGGGGATGCAGATGGTGAGAAAGATGAAACCCGGGAATCAGATGGAGATCATGTCTTCTCTCACGAGCCATATAATCCAGTTATTTTCACTGGCTTCTCATCTTTGTCTGCCAAACTAAGTAAATATTTAGGCTTTGTTCAAAATCAGGAGTCAGTTCCAGTTTCTGTGGATACAGATGTATCAAATATCAGCAATCTTGATACAATATTGGAATCAGTGGAAGATACTGCAGAAAAGGAAGAGACTAAACCAGCTGAGTTACTTGATCCTGGACTACCAGTAAATACGAGTTCAGATGATGGAGACAGGTCGCAAACGGAGAATGATATTGAGAGCACCTTGGAGCCTCAGAGTATATTGGTTCTAGTGTCTAAGAGGAATGCACTCAGGGGGATAATGTGTGACCAAAGGCATTTTTCACACATAAAGTTTTACAAGCACTTTGATGTTCCCTTGGAAAGATTCCTGCGCGATATGTTTAATCAGGTTCGACTTCGTTGCTCTTGTCAATTTATAAATAGCATGATGATTTGTTCTTTTGCCAAGGTTCATATGTATTCGTAGCTCAAATTTGTTTTTGAAACTGTTCATGATGCAGAAAAACCTATGCCAAACATGCGACGAAATTCCGGAAGCACATTTGTACTATTATGCTCATAACAATAAGCAACTAACAATCCAAATCAAGCGAATTTCTAAAGCAAAATGTCTAGCTGGTGAGGAAAAGGGAAAAATCTGGATGTGGAGTCGTTGTGGGAAGTGTAAAAAGAAGAACGGGTCTCGGAGATCAACAAAACGAGTGCTGATATCAACTGCTGCTCGTAGCTTGTCATTTGGAAAGTTTTTGGAACTTAGTTTTTCTCAGCAGACTTTTCTGAATAGATCATCTAGCTGCGGACACTCTTTCGACAGGGACTTCCTTCACTTCTTTGGGTATGGTTTCTTAACTTTCTTCTATCTATTCTGCTCTGCATGTAGCTTCACATGTTCTTACCAAGTAATTAAGTATCATTTACTCTATAATATAGGCTTTTGAAATAGTGACATCTACATATCCTAGGAGAATTGGGACCAAGATTTGTTTAATGCTTAGATTTTTTTTTAAATGTCGATTTTTGTAACATGGATGATGTTTTGCGAGCTGTCATTATCTTTAATTATGTATCTTGAAAATCGTACACAACTGCAGATTAGGCTCCATGGTTGCTATGCTCAGTTACTCCCAAGTCACATCCTACACAGTGTCCCTGCCACCCATGAAGCTGGTATCTAGCATTTTAATCAAAGCGGGCTGGCTTGAGAAAGAATTTCATGGAGTAAGTTTCTACTCTGCCTAAATAGTGTTGCAGCTATATTCATCATACATTGTGGTAGTGACAAATATTGCAGTTTAATTTGGCATCATCAGCTTTTTTTTCAGTTTACATTTTCTGCCAAATAGCATGTCTTGCTTGAGATGAGGGCTGGCCTTAAAAATGCAAAATCAATACGCAAGATGATCGGTTTTGTGCTGATTTTTTTCGATTTCCTTCTTCAGGTATTCACTAAAGGGATCTCCTTGTTCGAGGACGCTGGTGGTTTTCTGAAGAGACTAAGATCGCAATTCAAAAATTCAGATCTCAGCTATCAGTGTGCACAAAAACACCTTACTAACATTGAGGAGTTGCTGAATCACGAGCGCCGCATATTTGAGGTTAGCTTTGTAACAATTGAATATGGTATACAACTATCTATGTTAAGTTCTAGAGACAAGCTTACTAATATCTATAATTCATCCTTTTCTTGACACATCCTTATTGCCTACAAATAGGAAAGCATCAAGAACTCGTTTGACAAGGCTAAAACCATAGATGATGTTTCGCATAGACTGCTCCGCTTAAACCGCTTGCGGTGGGACCTTGTGCTTCAAGCTCTCATCTGGAACTACCGGTTGCAGTCTCTGGTTTTATCTGATCGTTTGCTACCTTCAAGGGAACAAGATTTGAAGACTGTTTCCGAGTCTGGAATGACCAAATATGAAAATGATGAAAAATCTTCTGATTCTGGTAGCAATGGAGGCATGGACACTCCACTTGTTGAAGACAAAGAAATACCAATCATTGGTGCTTCTGTTGGGGACAGTGATCAAATGGAAGAACCGTATGCGCCTGAAGACAATGAATTGCAAACTCCGAGCAGCTCCATCCCCGGTACAACATCTCCCACCAACAATCATTTTGACACTCATTTGGCTGTTAGTGTCTATCCAACCAATGAACAAGAAGGAGAGAAATCAATTCCAATTACTGGAGATTCACTGGAAGGTGAGGTTGTTGCCTCTAATGGACCACACATCTTAGGTTGGGATGAATGGTTTTGGTTGCCATTTGAAGAGCTACGCACGAAGAGCGTTGTCGATATTGAGAAGGAATACTTGTTAAAGTTTGAGTATGTAAACAATTTCACCCAAGAAAACCTGCAGACGGTGAATCAGATAATCACTGAGGAAGGTTCTCGTCTACGCATCTCTTTAAGGGATGATAATTTTATTGTGTCAGACTATGAAGACGAGCTCTCCAGCCTAATTGCTTGTGCGCTTGCCCACCTGTACACTGATGAGAACAGACCGCCTCTAGCAAGGTGTATACATGGGTCTCTTCAAGGGTTCTTGGATAAAGATCAAGATCCCAAGCAAACTGCTGAACGTGAGGTTTCCCGTTACTCGAGTGAGAGTACAAATCGGTTGGAAACACTACCCCCTCCAGAGGTCATTGTTAATTTTGGGTTACTCAAATCAATTGGAAAACCCAAATACTCTATAGTGTCCCTATATGCAGAGGATTTCCGCGAACTCAGAACACGGTGTTGCTCATCAGAGCTCGATTATATAGCTTCACTAAGTCGCTGTAAGCCATGGGATGCTAAGGGTGGTAAGAGCAAATCCGTGTTCGCCAAGACTTTGGATGATAGGTTCATCGTAAAAGAGATCAAGAAGACAGAGTACGAATCATTTGTGACATTTGCTCCAGAGTATTTCAAATACATGAAGGACTCTTATGATCTAGGCAACCAAACTTGTCTTGCCAAAGTTCTTGGGATTCATCAGGTAATGTCTCTAGAATCAGTTTTTGATAATACGACCGTTATAATTTTTAAATAGGGCTTTAGTTTGAAGGATCTTTGATTGATTGTTATTTCCAGGTAACTGTAAGGCAGCCAAAGGGTGGTGGGAAAGAGATACGCCACGACCTCATGGTCATGGAGAATCTTAGCTTTGGCAGAAAAATCACTCGCCAGTACGATCTCAAAGGAGCTCTGCACGCTCGGTTTACAGCCACTACTGCTAATGGCGCGGACGATGTTCTATTGGATCAGAACTTTGTCAATGACATGAACAAATCCCCGCTTTACGTTAGCAAAACATCGAAACAAAATCTCCAAAGAGCCGTTTACAACGACACCAGCTTCCTAACTGTGAGTTTTCTTTTGTCATATCTCTTTCTCTATCAGTATACTATGACATATAGGCTCATATAAGTCTATTGTGTAAACGAATCGCAGAGCATAAACGTGATGGACTACTCTTTGCTAGTTGGAGTTGATGATGAGAATCATGAGCTAGTGTGTGGGATCATCGACTATCTGAGACAATACACATGGGACAAGCAGCTAGAGACATGGGTGAAATCGTCTCTGGTGGTGCCAAAGAATGTGCAGCCGACAGTGATCAGCCCGATCGATTACAAGACGAGGTTCAGGAAGTTCATGAAGACGCATTTCTTATGCGTTCCTGATCAGTGGTGCGAGGAAGGAGAAGACTCTTGAGGACATAAAGCAAATATGATTAGTAGCTTTGGAAACAGAAGATGTTTTGATTTTCTCTACCCGGTCTATATCTTTCTCATATATCTATATATAATTTATTTTGACCAAAAAAAAGAAAAGGAAAAAAAATATATATTCTATTATATGATTCTTTTATTTGATTGAACTTCACTTGTATATAGAGACAAGTCCAGTATTGCATCTACCCCTGTGATTGTGCAGTTTTTTTAGCAAGTTTCTGGGGTAGATTTTATTGATTGGATTGTCTCTGTCTTTTGTCTTTTATCCATTTCATTGAAAGACAGATACATGCAAGTGAAAGCCTGTACTTAAGATAAGTCAGTTGGTGCATTTGAAAGTATTGTTTTTGTATAAGAACAAAGAAAGAAAAGAAAAAGTTACTATTGGTACATTTTGTTAGAAACCTCATATAATCTATGGGAAGTATAATTCTGATTCATGTATTCGCTGAACCTGAATGCCAAAGGCGGTAACAGTGGTCGTAAACAAAAAAAACCAAAAACAAAAGACAATAAAAACAACACTTTTTTTTTTTTTTAAATGTGGTGGCATGATTCAGATACATTGACATCGAAGAGGAACAGAAGCACCAGCTGGTTTTCTCCTTTCCCTAATCACTGCTTCCTTCACCATTGGAACCTTCTCCTGAACCTTCTTCCAAATGTGATTCACCGCACCATCGGGTTCAATCGGTCCAATCCCATTGGCTTGACCATTATCATACACAAAAACTGTCTGAACCTTTGCCATTCGACTTCTGAATGTTTCCTTCTCTCTCTCAGAGAACTTTCTGAGATGATTAGCCAACCATTTAGGTGTTAATGCATCACTTACAGAGACAAAGACTGAGAATTCTGAGTAATCGATTATTCCCTCAAATGGGAGCTCTATGGTGTCACTGACAATCACAGGGATGCAGAGGCTTTGAATGGCGTCAAATAGACGGCATGAAGTGGGAGTATCACCAGCTGGATGCAAGCAGAACTCTGAGTTTCTCATTCCTCTTATCGATTGTTCCCTCCCTGTTGCATTAGGAAAACCTTCTTCCATGACAACGCCTGGTTCTTCAACCAGCAAGTCCCATAGCTTTTCTCTGATTAACCCTCCCTGTCAAGTTAAAATTATACTAATTGTTTTAGAGATCTTGACACCAAACAACTTGATAGAGAACAGACCATTTTGCTATGAAGGCATAAGACTAATCTACTCGAATGAGGTTCCCATTGTTTCAAATGCCCATGTTTATGTTTGCATTTACATGTGAAATATGTTATATCCTTGTTTGCAAATTGTAAACACAAACGTGACTATTGACAATAAGTATTTCCAAAATTGGACAGCACAAAAGTTTCCACAACAACAATACATTGACGCAATAAAAGATACCTTATGAGCCATGAACTCACCACTCACAAGTATCTCTGCATAAAGCAATTTAACGACTCAAAATAAAGAAGCGAGTTTTGCAAAAGTGATTACCCGATGTCTGTGCTTAGCGCCTTTGAAATAAAGAAGGCTGTGACGTCTCTGGTTCAGAGACAAATCTAGTCTAGGAAGTAGATGCGTGTATGGAACTATCACATCCTTAATGACAGAGACTTGAGTATGCTCTATCCTCTCAGGCAAGCTAGTCCCATTGGATGATTTAGAATCTTGCCTAAACCAGCCTCCAAAATCCACCACCAGAAGAATCGATAAAGCAATCTCCTCACGAACATGCCACATTGCAACTGGGTCTGCCAAAGAACGCTTCAACATTTTAACTTAACCTGACACAATCCACACATATAACTTATATAAGCTTCTAACCCAAATCTACAGACACCACCACACCCACATGACAAACTTCAAAGACACTATACTCAAACCTATACTTATAAAGATCCAGATTTGTCAAATTGAGTCCAAACAAGTTCCAAAGATAAAAAAAAAGAGAGAAACTTTAGTACCAGTAAGAACAAAAACGTGATCACGACCATTGGATCGTTTCCAAGCTTTAGTGTTCTTGACAAAATCAAGAACTTGTCTCTGCCTTTGATAATCTTCGTTTCCAGACTTCTTCCTAAACGAACCTTTACCATTTCCAAGCTCCATCTCAGCACTCAATGTCGCAAAGAAGGGTACGAACACTACATCAGCGTCAGATTCAGTAAAAACCCTTTTAGCAAAAGATCCAATTCGTTTCTCAGGTGGGGTTTCAAGGTCTCCCATGATCCAATACTCGGCGCTGTACTGCTTAATCAGTGGATTCTCCGGGTACGGTGGGTATGTATCGGGTTTGGGTAAATGGGTTTTACGGGTCGGGTGATCCGGGTCAGTGGGGATGCGTGAATCTGGAGAAGAAGAGGACCAGTAGTTCTCCAGAAGACCATAGTTAAGAGATCTCGGAAGCTCAGCTACAAAGACATTGATGCCGTTTTGGAGAGTAATGTGTGAAATCTTCTGATTTGGGTCGGAGATTAAGGAATTGGAGAAGAAGAAGAGAAGCGAGACGACGAAGAGGAGGGATAAAGAGAGGAGTAAGTAAGGAATTGAACAGAGAGGTCTAGTTGACGCCATTGATGTGATCTTAGGGACCATCGTTGCGAAAGATATAAAGATGATCTCACTGCTTTCGATTCAGGGGAGATTAGTTCTTGTATGGGATCGGAGGCAAACGCTAAACGCCGTTTTAGGCTCTAGCGTTTAGTATCGCGATTCTGAAAGTATTGTCAAAATTAGGCACGAACAAAAACTAACGTTAAGAGTATTTTTAATCATAACCGGATCGTAACCGTACAAAACGGTTAAAAATCGTAAGTATTAACCGTACAAGTAAATTAGTTACGGTTAAAAAAATATTAATCGTAATCGTAATAAACTACCGGTTAACTGTACGGTTAAACGTTCGGTTAACAGCATATTTAAATCTTTAAAATAAATTATATTATAATTGTATACAATGAAAAAACACATCAAATGTTTGGTGAAAATTTTCATCTTATTAAAAGGAACACAACAAGTTTTTTACCTAAAAAAAAAAAAAGAAATATAACAAGTTGAATTTGTAAGTAATCAAACATTTCATACTAAACTATTTTTATTCTTATTTCCCCGTGTATTTGATGTTGAGTTTTTCAGTTTCGATCCAATACCCAAATTTAGTAATTCACTATAAATATTTGAAATCACATATATTTTTTACTTGTAAAATAAATAGTATTTTATAAGATTTTATCTCTAATATTAATATTATAATAATTATCAAATAACAGTATTTAACCGTAATCGTATATAACCGTAGCCATCTTAACCGTATATATATTGATTAAAGTTATGGTTAAAAAATTATAACCGTTAACTGATAGTTAATTAACCATAACTACATTAATCGTAACCGTAGTCATGCCTAGTGAAAATAGGAAAAAAAAATTGTAAAAAAAGTGTTTAGTTCAAATTAAAATTTAGACGTTATAAAAATTGAGATATATAAATACATTTTTGAAATCGTACAAATTTGCCCTGAACCCTGTATTGAAATATCAACTTCGGAGGACTAACTACAATTAAGCAAAATAATTAATGAAAGATAAAAACAGAAGTCGTTGTTTCAGTCTTCATTGATAATACAACAGAGGAGGAGAGAGACGAAGCTTCACAATCACAACAATGGCGGAGAAGCTTCTCCCTCTCCCTCTTCTTCTTCTCTTTCTCCTTCACTTCCCTTTCTCATTCTCTACTATACCTCTCGGCTCTGTTATTTCCGCCTCCGGTTCCAACCAGAATTGGCCATCTCCCAATTCCACTTTCTCTGTCTCCTTTGTTCCATCTTCTTCACCTAATTCCTTCCTCGCCGCCGTTTATTTCGCCGGAAACGTCCCGATATGGTCAGCAGGAACCGTTGACTCACGAGGATCTCTTCGTCTTCTCAGTTCCGGCTCTCTTCGCCTTACCAATGGCTCCGGCGCCACCGTCTGGGATTCTAGAACCGATCGTCTCGGTGTTACTTCCGGTTCGATTAAAGATTCCGGTGAACTTGTTCTCCTCAATAACCGAACCGTTCCGGTTTGGTCTTCCTTTGACAATCCGACGGATACGATCGTCCAATCGCAGAATTTCACCGTCGGTAAGGTTCTCCGATCTGGTCCTTACTCGTTTCAGTTAGAGAGAAGTGGGAATCTTACTCTTAGGTGGAACAATAGCACGATTTACTGGAACCATGGACTCAATTCATCGTTTAGCTCGAATCTATCGTCTCCTAGCTTAGGGTTACAGACCAATGGAGTTGTGTCCATCGGAGGAGTTGACACTATTTACAGTGGAGACTATGGTGATAGCGATACGTTTAGGTTCTTGAAGTTAGATGATGATGGGAATTTGAGAATTTATAGTTCTGCTAGTGGAAACAGTGGCCCTGTGACGGCTCATTGGTCTGCTGTTGATCAGTGTCTTGTTTATGGATATTGTGGAAACTTTGGGATTTGTACTTACAACGATACTGATCCGATTTGCTCGTGTCCGTCTCTCAACTTTGATTTTGTTGATGTGAATGATAGAAGAAAGGGATGCAAGAGGAAATTGGAGCTAAGTGATTGCTCTGGCAACGCAACCATGCTTGATTTGGCTCACACTAGTTTTTTTACATATGAAAACGATCTAAACTCGGAAAGTTTCTTTGCCGGTAGTTCGCCTTGTAGAGCTAATTGTCTTAGTAGCAGTGCTTGTCTTGCATCTGTCTCAATGTCAGATGGGTCAGGCAATTGTTTGCAAAAACGACCTGGGTCCTTCTTTACTGGGTACCAGAGGCCATCTGTTCCGAGTACTTCTTATATTAAAGTGTGTGGTCCGGTTGTGCCTAACACACCTTTGGTTGCAAGAAAAGACGATGGTAACGACTCAAAAGTGCATTTGTGGATTGTTGCAGTTGGTCTAATAGCTGGGCTTCTTGGTTTGATTGCAGTAGAAGTAGGTCTCTGGTGGTGGTGCTGCAGAAAGAATCCTCGGTTTGGAACTTTATCGTCTCACTACACTTTGCTTGAGTACGCTTCTGGTGCACCTGTGCAGTTTACCTATAAGGAGCTTCAACAATGCACCAAAAGTTTCAAAGAGGAGCTTGGAGCTGGAGGGTTTGGAACTGTGTATAGAGGTGTGCTCACAAATAGAACCGTGGTTGCAGTGAAGCAACTCGAAGGAATTGAACAAGGAGAAAAGCAGTTTAGGATGGAGGTTGCTACTATTAGCAGCACACACCATCTGAATCTAATCAGACTGATCGGGTTTTGCTCCCAGGGAAGACACAGGCTTCTCGTCTATGAGTTCATGAGAAACGGATCTCTCGATAATTTCCTGTTTACTACTGATTCAGGGAAGTTCTTGACTTGGGAGTATCGGTTTAACATTGCGCTTGGGACTGCAAAGGGAATAACGTACCTCCACGAGGAGTGCCGCGACTGCATTGTACACTGCGACATTAAACCCGAGAACATTCTCGTGGATGACAATTACGCTGCCAAAGTCTCGGACTTTGGGCTCGCGAAACTCTTGAACCCAAAAGACAATAGATACAACATGAGCAGCGTCAGAGGAACAAGAGGCTATTTAGCTCCTGAATGGCTCGCAAATCTTCCCATAACTTCAAAATCGGATGTCTATAGCTATGGAATGGTTCTACTAGAGATAGTCAGTGGAAAAAGGAACTTTGATGTCTCGGAGAAGACAAACCACAAGAAATTCTCGATCTGGGCTTATGAGGAGTATGAAAAGGGCAACACCGAGGCGATCCTAGACACACGTTTAGGCGAAGATCAAACGGTTGACATGGAACAAGTGAGGAGGATGGTTAAGACAAGCTTCTGGTGCATACAAGAGCAGCCATTGCAGAGACCAACAATGGGAAAAGTAGTTCAAATGCTAGAAGGAATCACAGAGATAAAGAAACCTCCATGTCCAAAAACCATAAGCGAAGTATCGTTTTCAGGGAACAGTATGAGCACAAGCCACGCATCTATCTTGGTTCCTTCAGGTCCGACTCGATCATCCTCGTCCTCTGCTACACGGTCGTTTCAGACAATGGGCATCACATCGTCTGGACCAGCTTCCACAAGGATCAGTGAAGGTTCGTTGCTTGGACATTAAAGAGTATTGTACTAATGTATAGACTTATTCTAATTTACTTATCGCATACGTTTGTAATTGTTTAGGAACACAACAAAAGCTATATTTATTGACCATTGTCTCTGAAATAATAAATCATATGCATACATATTCAAATTTGTACAAAGGTTACATTTGTAGTATTACATACGGCCTTGAAGATGACACTGGAGACTATATCTATTGGGGTTGAAACAAATCTAAGATCTCAATTCCTTCTAATATTGTTGCGTGTACGTCGCGTCGTGCGAGTATATTGGGTTTAAGACAAAAGAATCAAAGTGTTAAGCAAATTCGTATAAACTTTTTTTTTTCTTTTCTTTTCTTTAACATATCTTCTGATTTAGCCATTAAGATATTAATTAGGGGAAGAGACGTTGTAATTAATCGACATAATAAAGATTCTAGAGACATCAAATCAATGGAAAAAAGATTTTAAATAAAAAAATGTTAGAATCACAAAAACGGCACCATATTCAACGTTAAGTGAATCAAAATCTCTCCATCATTGATCCTCACGAAGCTAATCTTTTTTTTTTTTTAATTTTATTTTGTCAAAGTTGGTGTATCTCATTTTGGTTTGATCATCAAACTCCAACACCCTATATAGATTACGCTAATCATAATCAAATATAATTTCAAACGCGTTTTTGGATAAAAGAAAAGAGTGTGTGGGGGCGAAATGAATATAATTGAGAAAAAATGATATAATTAAAATGTGGAATCAAAATATTCATGATGATGTATGATATTGCGATGGAGACATCAAGAATGACTCAGAAGAAGATGCAATTTTGACCAATGTGAACTTGTTGAATTGTGGAATTGGTCCAAAAGAGAGGCCATGGCCTTCCCCGACCAATCTTATAGTCTTTTATTTAATTAATTTAGCAGTTAAGTAACCTAAAATACTTTAAAAATAATTTCACTTCCTTATCATTGATACTAGGATCCTAGTTACAAAAAAACCTACTATTTGAAATCTCAAGATTTTTTTTTTTTAGTAGACAAATTTTTTAAAAAGTATAATACGAAAATCGCCTATTTTATCAATAATTGTCACTAAAAACCCTTTTAATTATTAAATTCGTAGAATATGACCACACATTTTTAAATTAGCAGTCATATTTTTTAAAATCGAAGTTCGTGATTATCTCATCAATTCGTATTAAAATAAATGATGCATCGACTATGATCTATTTGATATCTCTAGTAAAATTATAACTTTATTCATGAGTGATAAAAATTATATTGAAAAAAATGATCATACCATTTGAAGTTCCAAATCATTCATAGCTTTATCTTTTAAGTAATTAATAAGCTATGGGCCATCTTATTCCATTTATTAAATAAATACTAAATGAGATGAAAACATTATAAACATTTTTTTTCTTTCTATATCATTATATAAACAAATTACTTTTTTCCCTTTTCAAGGTTCCAATGCTATAATGCTTATTATGACATTGCCACACAAGGTAATTTGGTAAAAACATTGTAATTGCAAGGCTACTTTAGATACTGTCGTCCTTTATTGGGTAAAAAGTCAACTTTCGTTTTCAAAACTAGATATGCATACACATGTTGACTGATTTGTTCACTTTTTCTATTTCAAGAATCTAGCAATAATTTTACCAAAGACACATTCACACACCACAAAAATAAAATATTAAAATTAATTACTTTAAACAAATTTTGTAATTTCATCTTCAACACTAAAACAAAAAATTTCATTACACTAAAATAAAAGTTTTCCCATCTGAAAAATATTAAATTAAAACAATTATTTGAAAAAAACTTAAAATTATAATAAAATATTCATTTCAGATTATAGAATTTATCTTAATCGTATCGAAAAGATGACAACACAATGTAAAAACCGTTACAACACTAATTCAAAAATTGTGGAAAATCATCAAAAAGTGAATTCTCACATAACAAGTTCTAAAGACTCGCACTGACACTATAACAACATTTGGTACGTTTCGAAATCAACGTGTTTCCATTTTTGATTTTCTTTTGATTATTTTGATTCCTAAAATTGAAGTGAAATCTGTTCAACGCACCGAAAATTCGTAACTTTACGATGTAAAAAACTTATTAAGAAACTAAAATGTACTATAGAGTTAAATATCTTAAAATATGATAATTTAAAACTTGTATATATATATATATATAGCAACTTGTTAGTAAAAAAACTAGAAAAAAATAAAGTATAAGGGGATGAGTTTTGAAGAGTGTAGAAATGGGTAAAACGAGAAGAAAAAGGTTGAATTTTTATTGATTGTGGGTTGTGGCTAACTTCTCTCACCATCTGACACTCTCCAACTCTCTCAACAGAACCTCCTCTTCCTCTTCTTCCTCTATTCAATTAACCTCTCTCTCTCTCTTCTCTTCTCTCTCTCTCTCTCTTTCTCGAGTCGCGTTTCTTCTTTTGCTTGTATAGAGACATCTTCACGCTTCTTCAGCTGATACAACTCGTTACTTCTTTTGCTCAAAGTTTTGAAGAAAGAAGAAGAATCTGACTTCAATCTGATTCCCAGATCCGAGTTTTTGACCCTTAAGGTCTCTTTTGAAGCTACTGATTTTGAATATGTCGTTTGGGTTCTTTAGCTTAGTTTCTAGGGTTTTCGATTTTTTATCACTTGTTCAATGATGTTCTTTTGGATTGACTTAAATTAGAAAACTTTGATTCATTGGCAGGTTTGTATGAGTATCAATGTTCTTTTACTGAGCAATTTGCTCCATTAATGGACTGCTGCTCATATACGGATCAGGATTTGCGATTGCAGTGTTTTGCTTGTTACATTGTTCATCCTTTTGAAGTTTCGTAGTGGTTCAATCCTAGAGATCGAGTTTTGGAACTGTCTTGTGTATGGAGAGCTTTGAGAGAGTTTGAGAGCTGATTTCGATAGTAAAGGTTGTAACTTTCTGTGATGGGTGGGCTTTGTTCGAGGAGTTCTTCTGTAAATAATGCTCCTGGTGGAAGCTTTGCACATGTTAATGGTCATTTAAATAATGGGTCTGAGGTGAAAATTCAGTCTGGTGAAGGTAGAGAGAAAGTTGCTGATCCTTCTCCTGTGAGGGAGAATGTGGATGATAAGCATACATCAGAATCGTTTTCGTTTCCTATTGTCTCTGGTGGATCTCATCCTCAGAATATCGAGGATGGAATTCCTCGGTTATCGAGGGTTTTGTCTCAGAAATCTAGATCCACTAAGTCTAGGCAGGCTGCTGTGGCTAAGGTAAAGAAATGTTAAGCATTGCTGTGGGTTAGTTCTGAGTTCCAAGTTTATCTCTTTTATACTATACTAAGGTGTTTCTATTTATAGGTTTCGGAAGTAAGCTCTCTTTTGGGTAGGGCAGGCACTATGGGACTTGGTAAAGCTGTGGATGTATTGGATACACTCGGGAGTAGCATGACGAATCTGAATCTTAATGGGGGATTTTCTTCTGCGACGACAGTTAAAGGGAATAAGATCTCAATCTTGTCTTTTGAAGTTGCTAACACCATTGTTAAAGGCGCCAACCTTATGCATTCTCTTTCAAAAGATAGCATCACACATTTAAAAGAGGCAGTGTTACCTTCAGAAGGTGTCCAAAATCTTGTATCGAAAGACATGGATGAATTGTTGAGAATTGCTGCTGCGGATAAAAGGTAACAGTCTCTGACAATGTTCTGTGTTGATGCTATATGCTTTTACGCTGTTTCTATTTGTAGTTTGGAGATAAGTGATTTACTTATTGTAAATAGGGAAGAGTTGAGGATCTTTTCTGGAGAGGTGGTGCGTTTTGGGAATCGTTGCAAGGATCCTCAATACCACAACTTGGATCGCTTCTTTGACAGGTTCCAACATGATCCTGTCACTATGGTCAGACAATGAGACTATTCATTTTGGAAGTTTCTGACTTTTCATTAGTTCTGTGTTATGATTTAGGTTGGGATCTGAATTTACACCCCAGAAACATTTGAAACAGGAAGCAGAAACCATAATGCACCAGCTGATGTCATTTGTTCATTTTACAGCTGTACGTATATTTCATGCCAACTGGTGATATTCGGTCATGCTTGACTCTTTTGATGGCGATTTATTGTGATTATATCTTATGTTTCAGGACTTGTATCACGAACTCCATGCGCTGGATAGGTTTGAACAAGATTACCAACGTAAGATCCAGGAAGAAGAGAACCCAAGCACAGCACAACGAGGTAGGTACCTAATAGAAATATATATGTTTCCCAAAATATATCTTTGGAAATGGATGATAATATTTACATTTTATTTTATTTGTTGGTTATCGTTCTAATTTCTCTTCTGCTAGGTGTGGGAGATACACTTAATATCTTGAGAACTGAACTAAAAAGTCAGAAGAAACATGTAAGAAACTTAAAGAAAAAATCTCTTTGGTCTAGGATCTTGGAAGAGGTAAGGGCTGCAAACATAGATAGCATTAGTTTCCTATTTCAGGAAATTTCTGGGTTAATCTGGACTCCAATGTTAATTCTCGACAATGCTAATAATGCTTAGGTAATGGAGAAACTCGTAGATGTTGTCCATTTCTTGCATTTGGAGATTCATGAAGCCTTTGGTGGTGCAGGTGAGGGTCTTATTGGATAAAGCGGTTTAGTCTTATTTTAACTTTCAAGAAGATTGAGTATAGCGTGTGTATTTTTTTCTTTCTGGTATCTAAAATGTAACATGTGCTTACAAACCATTATCATTCTACCTCATATGCAGATCTTGATAAGCCTCCTAATGACCCACCAATCAATCATAAAAAATTGGGCTCAGCTGGTCTTGCCTTACATTACGCAAACATCATCACTCAAATTGATACTCTTGTAAGTTATTATCTGTTTAGTTTTACTTTCTGTTGATTGACCTGTTGTACAAATTCTGGTTGCCTGGGATTGTGAATTGTCTGTTCTCGTATCCATTGGTTATACCCGGTATCATTAGTAATATTAACATTTCAATATCAAAATGATTGGACCTGTATCGATATCGGTTAGTGGAATTTATTTTAGTTACGCTATTTTCTCATTTCAATGATTAGGTATCCCGGTCTAGTACTATGCCTGCAAGCACAAGAGACGCATTGTACCAAGGTTTACCCCCAAGTATAAAATCTGCTTTACGGTCCAGAATACAGTCCTTTCAGATTAAGGAAGAGGTATTACTTTTGTGCTGACAAATGAATTTACTACCTGCATTTTTTACCCGAAATATTATTTGTATGGCTGCTCACCACACTGCATCTGATTTGTTTGAACCAGCTAACTGTTCCTCAAATAAAAGCCGAAATGGAAAAAACGTTGCAGTGGCTTGTTCCTGTTGCAACAAACACAACCAAGTAAGAGTCTGCGAAAAATAAGCCCCTTAGTTTTAAATAAGAAAGTGAGACTTATGCTTCTGTGTTTTCTTTTCTCAACCAGAGCGCATCATGGGTTTGGATGGGTTGGAGAATGGGCAAGTTCCGGGTAAGCCCTGAATACAAGCAGATTCTAACGCTATTCTCTTTTGTGCTGTGTATATATGCATGCAATATTGTTCTTTGCTGAATATTAGATTATGCAAAATACTTTCAGGTCGGAAGCAAACCAGAGACCTGCAGGTCAAACAATACTAAGGATAGATACACTTCACCATGCAGATAAAAAAAAAACTGAGGCTTACATATTAGACTTAGTGGTGTGGCTTCATTATCTCGTTACTCAAGTCAGGGCCACCACTGGTTATGGTCTAAGATCTCCGGTTAAGTCTCCAATCAGATCACCTAACCAGAAAACAATCCAACTTTCCAGCGGTTCACACAACCCAAGTCAGGGTTCTCCGTTGCTGACTATGGAGGATCAAGAGATGCTTAGAGACGTAAGCAAGAGGAGAAAAACGCCAGGAATAAGCAAGAGCCAAGAGTTTGAAACGGTGGCGAAAACAAGGCTTTCTAAGCACCACAGGCTAAGCAAAAGCAGTAGCCACTCGCCGATGATGGGCGAGATGATGAAAAATAAGAAGGATACTTTCTCAACCAGAAGACCGTCTTCTGTTCCCATCATTGATTTTGACATTGATCGCATGAAAGCTCTCGATGTAATCGATCGCGTGGACACCATTCGAAGCTTGTAGTTAACTAAGTCCACACACCACGATCAGCGTTCATAACTGGGATTGGACGGACGGTAAACACCATCCTATCTATCTATTCCCCAAAATGATGCTATGATGCAGATTGATCCTATGGGATACCAATCGAAATTCGAAACCCGTCATAGGTGATGATTCGGGTTCAAAAAAATGGCAGAGGTTAGTAACTTTTGTACTATTTTTGGTTTTTGTGGGTGTAATATTGGTTTGGCTTTTGTAGCATTTCCTTTGTGTATTGTTATTCTTCTTCTTGTTGGTAGTAGTTGTATTGTGTACATATACAAAAAAAAACGTTACTAGTTACTACATGATCATTTGGAGAATAAATAATGTATTACCTTAACTAATGGATTTAACACGAATATTAGATACTAATAACATAACCATTCGAAAAGCAACTAAAATTTGATAATCATAGTAGCTTTACAAAAGTTACACGAACATAGTAGCTTTACACAAGTTACACGAACATGGACAACAAGATCAACATGAGTCTGAATGGTTACCGCGGTCGGGATGAACAAATCAGTCAGCGGTTTTGTCTATTCTATTTTTTAATGTAGACAATAAATTTTGGTGTACCAACTCTAATTGTACATAAAAAAAAATTTGCACTTGGTTTGTAACGGTTTTTTGTTTTTTTTTTCTTGAAACCGCATCACTACAAATATAATTAGTGAATAGTAAATAAAAAACGGTTCGGTTCATATTTCGTAGATGATTTTGTCCGGTTGTAACCATTCCCACCAATAGTGTAAACCAAAAATGTCACACACATCCCTATTAAGCACAAACGAAGTTTACACGTAAATAGAACGAAATGGGAATTGTGCCCATTCCTAGTGAACACGAAAGCGTCGGCGTGTAATTAAAAAACTCATTACAAAAGCGAATTTCAAAAATGAATTAAATAATAATAATAATAAGTCCGTGAAGCAAAAAAAAAATCTTAACCCGCCACGCCTCTTTTGTCGTTGGTTGGCCTAAACCATGACGACGAAGTTCAAGCTCCTTCTCTAATCTCACTCAATTCCTATAACTAGATCTGCAACAATGGAAGATATAGATCCGATTCTGTCACCATCTCAATCACCTTACGACCTTCTCTTTCAAGCTCTCTCCCTCATCCCAATTCGTCACTACCTCTTCGCTCTCTCCTTTATCACCACCATCTTCTTGTACAATTTCGTCGAGTTTCACTTCCTTGGTGATACGTTTCTTCGATATTTCAGATGCCGCGTAAATCTCGTTTGCAATCCCGATTCGTCTCTTTACCACGGCGTTGTTTCACGGTGTCGGATTCTTCACGGCCGGTGAGAGTAGTGTTCACTTAATTTTTTACGATTTTGGGGGAAAATTTGTGAATTCCGTTTCTGAATTTTTCGAATCAGATATGTAGCGACGCCGTGGTTAGCGAGTCCTCATATCCAGACTTGTTTCTTGAATTTTCATGGATTGCCTCCAGTTTTCAGCTATAGAAGGTGATTTTTGATTTTATTGTGATTTTGAGTATCAAATTGTATAAATCACTCATAGTTTGATGTTTTTTCCAGACAGCTATTTCGTGCTTCTGATGGTGGAACGATTGCATTGGATTGGCTGATGAACTCTGATGGTAAGATTTAGTGGATGAGAAAACGTTGATTTGGTTACCCATTTGTGTTTTTTCGCATCGTTGAATCTGTTTTGATTTGTGTAGTTCTTGATGGGGTTGTTCACAACCAGAATGAGATTGCAAAAGAAGATACTACTCCTATTGCAATTGTTATTCCAGGGTTAACTAGTGATTCTTCATCTGCAGTAAGTCCTTGGGAGTGTGATGTATACAGTGAATCTAGTTGACTTGCATTGGTGATTTTGTAGTTGACTTGCATTGGTGATTTTGTAGTATTTGAAGCATCTTGCCTACAGCACTGCAAAATCAGGTTGGAATGTTGTTATTAGTAACCATAGAGGATTGGGCGGTGTTTCTGTTACTGTGAGTTGGATAGTCTCCTAGCATTTTGATTTCGTGTTTTATTAAATGTTATGCTTACTTATATACAGTCTTGTTATGTTGCATATGAATGCAGTCGGATCGCTTTTATAATGCCGGATGGACGGGGGATATACGGGTGGTTCTTGGTTTTCTTCAACAAAAATACCCGAGGGCTCCTCTCTTTGCTATTGGAACTAGCATTGGAGCAAATGTTCTGGTAGTTAATCAGGAACTTCATTCAGTATTTTACAGTTTTGGTTTCTTCTAGTTTGATCCAGCTGAGAAACAAATCTTAGCTTTGAAAAATGTTGAAGTGTGATGATTTGCTTGTTTATCATGGACCTTCTGTTGAATATTGCTCAGTTGGCTGCACCATATACTACATTGAAAAAATGATTTCAGGCTAAATGAGTAGCTTGCCGATTTAGGTTTTTCAAATACCATTGGTATGCTGTTACTGAAACTATCTCATGCTTTAGGTCAAATACCTTGGGGAAGAGGGTGAAAAGACTCCTCTGAGGGGTGCTGTAGCTATTTGTTCTCCATGGGACCTCTTGGTGAGCTATTTTTTCATAACTGTCTTCTTCTCTGTATATTAATTCGTGTCTATATCTTTTATCTTTTCATTTGGTTCTAATTTCAAACCTTTGAACTTGTAAATAGCATTAAGGTTTTTGTTTGATAGAAGTGGATGCTTGATACATTGTACTTTTTCTTTTCCGTTTTCTCCTCCCAACAAGATTGGTGACAGGTTTATCTGTCGGACATTTAAACAAAAGCTTTACGACAAAGCTCTCACCGTTGGACTCCAAGGTTATGCCCAATTGTATGTCCACCACTTTGATCAAGAACTGCCTAGATTTTGAGTTTGTAAGATGGACTGAGGGGAGAGATTTCAGATATACTACTTTGAGAAAATGAGGTTTCAGTTATAACTTTTAGTTTCATTGCAGGCATGAACCCCATTATTCACGGCTTGCTAATTGGGAAGGCATTAAAAAGGTTAGTAGTGTAGATGCACTGAAACAAACAGAGTTCTTGAAAAAATAAAAAAACTTACATATTTCTTTCGCTATCAACGTTTTCTGTTGTTGCCCAACTGGATTACTTCATCAGTCACGTTCCATCCGAGATTTTGACAACCATGCTACCTGTCTTGTTGGAAAATTCGAGGTATTAGTTCTCCTCCATATTCTCTTAACTTCTGATGCTATTTCCCCCAGAATTGGCTTTGTCATTAATATATACATCTTTGCAATGCTCTTCATAATCACCATTAAGTGACAACGGGTTGCACCTTTATGCAGACTGTGGACACATATTACCGAAAATCGAGCAGTACCCAATACATAGGAAATGTGGCGGTGCCACTACTCTGTATAAGTGCTCTAGATGATCCATTATGCACAAAGGAAGCTATACCCTGGGACGAATGCAGGTAAGACGCCATCTATCTCTATTTAACCTTAAAATCCTGTTACAACAATTGACAATGAAGTTTCTATTGAAAGGGCAAACAAAAACATTATCTTGGCTACAACAAATCACGGGGGACATCTAGCATTCTTCGAAGGATTAACTGGATCTAGCTTATGGTTGGTACTGTATATCCCAGATTCTAACTAAGTTATAACAGTACTTCCTATATTGACTGCCTCCAATATGTTGTGTACAGGTGGGTTCGAGCCACCAATGAGTTTCTTGGCGCCCTTAGCTGCAGTCGTTATATGCATATACAGAGAGTAAAACTCTGTTTATTAGCATTGCAGTTTGGATGATTCAACTCTTCTGTCCTAAGATTATCATTTTTTTTGCAGATTGAAGAGAAAAGAAGCTCAGGGTCAGGGAAACAAGAACCTCTAATAAACCAAGGCCCGTACCTAAACATTGCAGAAGACGGGTTGGTGGCAGCAGTCAAGTACGAGCAAGAAGACACCAATACCACCGCATCATCGAAACAGAGAGGACGAAAGGCTGAGGAAGATGTAACAAAGAGAAGCTTTAAGGCACTGTGTCGGCAAACAAAACGGTCCGTATGGTTGCTTGGTTACATTGGTGTGGTTACAGGTTTCCCTTTACTTGGACTGTTCCTAAACTACCTCTTCCGTAAGAAGCAACGACCTATAACAACATCTAAATCCTGAAAGTTTCTTCCTTTCCCCACCAACTCCACTCACCCATTCTTAATACATATGTACTGAGTTTTTTCTTATTATTGATGATTGATATGTTGATAATTCTCTATATCATGTAATCGTTAGACGGATCATAAGGGATTTGTTAACATTGTAACGGAGTTTATTCGATGAATAATAGTCCAAAAATAAATACAAATACTATCTCAGTGGCATTATTGTAATACTATCACACTATCACAGTACTACTGTTACAATCTCAATGGCATTATTATAAAATTGTTTAACTATAAGGGTATTCTGGGAAAGCTAAGAAACCTCGATAAAAAAAAACTTGGCCAGATCGCGAGAAAATTCGAGAGTTGAAAGCGAAAGGAGAAAAAGTGATCTTGTTTACTTGGAGAGTGTCTTGAGTATTGAGATTCACCACCGTCGCGATTTGAAACTGGGATTTTATATTTTCATTTTTTCCGGTGAAATTGAGTAGACAATGGTGGAAATCAAATCGGCGATGGAGCAACAAATGGATCTCATGGCGGATCTGGTTCAAAAACTCTCCGGAGAGCTCCGAACTGGATTACAACCCGCTTACGATAATTTCATTGGGTTTTTCCACGCCATTGATTGGAAGGTAATGAATCTGTTGTCTTCGTTTTGAATCCGAATCCTTCCTGAAAAATTTCGGCATTGTAGGGTTGCTGAAACTGGGTTTTTGGTTACTAATATAAAGTTTTGATTTTTTGTTTTGTTTTGTGTGGCAGGAGCCTTGGATCATGGGATTAATGGGGTTTCATGCTTTGTTGCTACTAGTGACTCTTCTTTCTCGAAGGCATCTCAACTTTCATATGTTCCTTTTCTTATTATCATGTAAGTTCTCTTTGAAGCTGTTTCAAGTACTCACTGTCTTGTTTATATATATTGTAGACGTTTCGTTGTAGTAGCCCTTTTTTGTCAACCATTGCACAAGAAGTCTCTTAAATTTTTGAATCATATATATCTCTCCCTATGGGTTTCCTCCATTGTTTAGAGTGCTGAGGTTTTTTGTTTTGTTACCAGTTCCTTCTCTGATCCAGTGATCTCACTAGGCTAGGTTGCGGTATTCATACTATATCAAGGGTTTGGGAAGCCTTAATTGTATTTTACATCACTCCAACTTACGAATGAACGTACGAGGTGTTGTTGAGTACAATAGAGTTATTAAGTCTATCTTAGGATCCATGGTTAGAGATTCACAACGTCCATACTCCATATAGAGATATAATTTGCATGGGTTTATGAGTACAATAGAGTTATTAGGTTTATCTTAGGATCCATGGTTAGAGGGTCACACCGTCCATGTGGAGATATAGTTTGTATGGGTTTATGAGTTAGTATGCTAGAAAATTTGCGGATACAATGGTTGGTAGAAGGAAAATATGATAATTCATAGGCTGCTCAACAACTGTTAGTTTGGATTATGAAGTTACTGCATCTGTTTGAGTATAATTTGGTAGTACACATTATTGAGACTGATGATATGCAAAAAAATTGCAGTGGGTGGGGTGTACTTTGCTGAGAATCTCAACCGGGAGTTGAGAAAAAACTGGAAGAGCTTCTCAACTCAAAACTACTTTGACCCGCACGGTGTCTTCTTATCGGTTCTTTGGTCTGGACCACTTTTGATCATTGCAATGATAATCCTGGTATGTGTTCAGCAATTCCCCTCTCTTTTCTCTGGAGTAATAATATTAGATAAGAATCTACTGGTTTCATGTAACAGATTTTGTTAGCAGTGAATAAATTGTTGCCAAGTTCTTTGATTGATCAGTTCATACTAACTGAGAAATCAAGGATATGTTTCTTGTTTGAGTTAGAACAACAATGCCATTAACTGAGAACTCGAGGATATAAATGTGATGGAGGTGTTGTGTTATTGACAGATAAACACACTGTTTTCACTTTGCTACCTGATTGTAAAATGGAAAAGAGCTGAGCTCAGGCATCGCGCAAGGCTTGCTCGTGCCAAGGAGGAATAGATGATACCATACCTCGCATTTTTATGTATACTCTCACTTTGCAACATACTGTTTTTGAGGTTTTAGTAGAAGCTGCTCTCTATGTGAACTGAATTGTACCAAACCGAATTAAACCAGATTATTCTACTTCGGTTCAGTATGGTAAAGTTTTGAAACACTGAAATTGATCTTGTTCTCTTTTATCTAATTAATCAAATACAACTTGAATCCAAATGTTAGAAACTAAGCAATAGAAATGAATAATATATACCTGATTTTATATTCAAAATTTTGAATTATTATTTTTGATTAAAATTGTGGAAAATGAATGATCTGATTAATTAATTTTAACCTTTTATATATATATATATATATTGAATTACTTGGTATAATTTTGTAGGCATGAAAATTGTAGAAAATAAAATAAACAGTGGTGACCTCAATCTAAATTCATGTGTTTACACAAACCTAAAAAATTTGAATAAATAGTCGTAAGAGATGACACAATTAGCCGTTACGAGTAATTCAACAACGGACTCTTTTTCAAAATCAAAGAGAGATAGATAGAGAGAGAAAGAGAGGACACTCTAGAATTCTTCATCTCCTTCGTCTTCAATTTTCGAAATCTCTCTCAAGATTCTCTCACTCGTTCGATCTTATGACGGAATCCATGGAGGTAAAGGAAGAGAAACTGACGGAGGAGGAGCAACGAGTGGCGGAGAAGACGATTCCAGTGTTCACCGTTCTGAAAAACGGCGCGATTCTCAAAAACATCTTCGTCGTCAACAGTCGCGATTTCTCGTCGCCGGAGAGAAACGTTTCCACTGTTAGCGACGATGACGATGAGGTAGAGGAGATTCTCGTCGTCGGTCGTCATCCAGATTGTGATATTCTGTTAACGCATCCTAGCATTAGCAGATTCCACTTAGAAGTCCGATCGATCTCTTCTCGTCAGAGACTCTTCGTCACGGATCTATCCTCTGGTATATGAATCATCGACAACTCCAACTTTAAACGATTTTTCTATTTCTCTCGCGAGATTGTTTTAATCCGCAGTTAGATTGTTGTTGATGTGGAATTGGATATCGATTCTATGCGTATTTGGTTGTTGATTTGATTTGTGTTGTTTCGATTTAGTGCATGGAACATGGGTTAGGGATCAGAGAGTTGCGCCACATGTTTGTGTCGAGGTTGAAGAAGGTGATACGATTAGGATTGGTGGTTCAACTAGGATCTATAGGCTTCACTGGATTCCGTTGAGCCGTGCGTATGATTTTGACAATCCGTTTGTTTCACCACTTGATGCGTCTGCGGTGATGGAGCAAGAAGATGAGAATCGAATGATTGAACCAGAGAATTTAGAGGCTGAACAAGATCAGGTTTGATCTTCTCTCATGTGTTTCTTGCTTTTATTGTGTTTGAAACGTGCTTTTGAGTTCCTTACTAGTGAACTTTGGTTGTTAGTTTAGCTGTTCGTATATTGCTTTAGCTCTAGAGTTATCTGTTGTTGTTTGCTTAGCCTGATAGTGTAATCTGCCTTTACTGCAGTCACTAGTGAATATTGGCACAAGTGATGATGGAGATCTACATCTGGATGTAACGTCCGAAGGAACTGGATCATCACTCCCTAGTGAGGATGAGGATACATATGTTACAACAAGGGAAATGTCGTTGCCACTTGCGTCTCCAAGTGTTTTGACACTAGCTGGAGATTCTGTCGAGTCACAAGAGCTTCAATTCAAAGAGAATTTCCAGACTTCAACAAAGTGGAACTTAGATGTTGTAGAAGCCTCAGAAGATAAGGCAAGTAGCAGTTGCTCCCCAAGTAAGCAGCAGAGGAGTGGCTACGTGGAGGGATTAGGTTGTTTAGAACATTTTATTGGTGCAGAGGTTGATGAATGCGATGTAAGAGGAGATGGAAGTTTTCACCTGAATGTGATGTCAGAGAGGATGGAATCATCAGTACTTAATGAGGAGGTCCAGGAGGATGATTCATATCTAGCTGCAACTGAGACTATATCGCTTCCACTCCCAACAAATTCTATTGAGGCAGGAAGACTACAGCTTACAGAAGATGTTCAGGCTTCACCAGTGTTGGAAATAAATAATTTAGAAGCTAATGTAGAAAATACAAGTAGTTGCTTGTCCCCAAGTAAGGGACAGAATGATGGCTGCTATGAGTGTTCTGCATTCGAGTTGGTTCCAGAGGTTGGGATTCTAAGCATTCAACGAGAAGTCAGTGAAGAAACTGTGTTTGTCAAAAAGGAAGTGATAGAAGTATCTGCTGAACCATTTACTAAGGCTGATATTTGGAGTCATGAAGAAAATGGAGAAACTGAGGTCTCAAGGCAAGTTATTGCAGTATCTCCCAATTGCTTCTCTCAAGCTGAGGCAACTTTGGGAATTTTAACTGACCAAGTTCGAAGCCTCTTAGATACTGCATTCCAAAGTGAAGTTTCAGTAGAGTCTGAAAGTGAGAACCTACTACATCAAAAAAGCAATGGAGAAGCACAGGCTGATATCCAGAGTTACAAAGAAAATGGAGAAAATGAGGTCTCAAGGCAAGTTATCACAGTATCTCCCAATTCCTTCTCTCAAGCTGAGCCAACTTTAGAAATTTTAACTGAAGAATCCCAAGGCCTAGAAGTCCAGAGTGAATTGGCCATAGAAACTGACAGTGAGAACGTACTACATAATACAAGCAATGGGGAAACCAAGGTTGGTTCAAGACAAGTGAATGCATTATCTGATTGTTTATTCGCTGAAAACGAACTTCTTTCAAGAAACAATACCGAAGATATCCAAAGTCTATGCTCAAGTTGGCAGCCAATGCCTGAGAATGAAGTTGGGGGTCCATCTGAGATCTGGAGTGATGTGGATTCTGCAGGAGATCAGAATCAAAAACCAGGAATAACCCGAGAGACCGAAAAAATATTTGATGAAAGGAGCAGCTCTTGCCTTTCTGAGGTCCAACAGAGTGGTACACTAAGTTTCTTGTCAACACCAAATCAGAAACCCAAAACAGAATTGTCAATTGGCTCTGGGAGATCTGAAAAATATTACAGCCTAAGCGAATTAGAGGGTGAAGATAATACTGATAAGTGGTGTCCAATTTCTTCAACCTTGGCTGAAGAAACATTTGAAGATGCGAAAACGACAGAAGAACCGCCTTCTGTTGATACTGGAAGACAAGAAAACCAGACCTTGAACACACATGCTGTTAAAGATGATGCACTATCTGAGATGGATAGCTCAAGTGCATGCAACATTTGGTCTAGGAGGGGAAAAGCTGCTTCTGTTCTTCAGATCCGGACCAATAAGAGTGAAGGAAAGAAAAAGCAAATTGGGAGACAACCAAAAGACAAGTTGCATAGAAAACAGGCTCTAAGTGACAAGTCTATTTCTCTAACTGTTCATCATAGTGCAGAGAATCTGGAACCAGAGATCTTTACTCCTGACAAGGAGAATCTCACCCCAAGTTCTCATATGTTGAAACGATTACAAGATATTGGTGACGTGAAAGATAGCAAAAGCTCTTCAAAGCTTTCAGGAAAATCATGCTCGCCACTGGTTTATTCCAGTATTGCTATTGCTGCTTCAGAGGCATTCAAAGAACCAGAAATCTTTACACCAGATAAGGAGAATCTTACCCCAAACTCTCATATGCTAAAACGTTTGCGAGAATTTGGTGATATTAAGGGTACAAAAGGCTCCTCCTCTAAAGCAACACGTAAACCATTCTTTGATATTCATTTGGAAGCAAATGTGATGGCAGAACAGAAACCAGAAGATCTCCAGAGCATTAGCAGCAAATCTAAGGAGAAGCATGAGCCTGTGGCACTGAAGAAGAAAGCTGAACGGGCTCCTTTTCAACCTCTACTTGAAAAACCTTCTTCCCAAAGTCAGTCATACACTGAGGCTTCTTCTACTGCATCAGCGAGGAACAACATTTCCAGGGGCATTCGTTCGTCTTCTGTAAGCCCTACTTACTCGATTGTCCTCTATTGATTCTTTGTGTAGTTCTTATACTAATCATTAGTTCACTGTGCTTTAGATGCTTTCTGATGGAAAGAGCAAGACAAAGTGGACCATTGTGCTGGACACTTCTTCACTCCTCGATAAAGATTCTAAGAAGCCACTGCACCTACTACAAGGTCTCAAGGGGACACATCTGGTTGTACCAAGAACAGGTAAACATCGTACAAACCTTAGATCTCTGGCTCTGTTTAGTTATATCATACACCGATAATAGTTTCTATCTTCCTCACTTAAAGCACTAATTACAAACCATAAAATCATTTACTCTTTCTATACGACAAGGCTATAAACGAATATGGCACATGAATGTACCATACAGATCTTGAGTAACATAAGTTCTAGTCTTATATGATGCCAAAAAATCATTTTGCAGACGAAATCTTTCAGAACCATTTTGTATTTGGTATTACCTTTTGAAAATCTTAACCATTAGAAACATGCCTAACTTTTGGTTTCATTAATCAGTGTTAAGGGAACTAAATGAGGTGAAGCGCAGTCGCAGTCTTCTCTTCAGAAGAAGAACAGAGATGGCTTCTTCAGCTCTGGACTGGATCAAAGAGTGTAAGGTTAAATCAAAATGGTGGATTCAAGTCCAGAGCCCATCAGAGGAAACCAAAGCAACTGCGCCAACCCCACCAGTCACTCCTCAGTCATTGGCATTCCCGTTTTCACTTCACTGGAACAATTATGCACCAGAGATCGATTCTCCTACATCAGAAGACCAAGTTTTAGAGTGTGCTCTTCTTTACAGAAACCGTAACCGTGACGAAAAACTCGTTCTTCTTAGCAACGATGCAACTCTCAAGATCAAAGCCATGGCAGAGGTAAATCTACATACAACAAGATTCCATATCTTGAAACCAAAGCACTCTGTGTAATGTAATAAATAACGTTTTGGTTTTGGATTCTAGGGAGTGATATGCGAGACTCCACATGAGTTCTACGAGAGTCTGGTGAATCCGTTCTCAGAGAGGTTTATGTGGACAGAGAGCACTGCGAGAGGACGGACTTGGACTCATCTAGACGATTTCGTGTTGAGAGAAAGGTACAATAACCGAGCTTGTAGGAAAAAACCAACAAACAATGGAGGAGGAAGAGGAGAGAGCAGTGCAGCAGCTAAAGGCTTGAAGCTCATATTGCTCCATAACTCTCACTATGGCCACACTCATTGATGACGCATCATCATCCATCACTATGTTTACATTCAATGATGATGCATCATCATCATCCATCATCTATCATGCATGTTCCTTCTTTCCAAGTAAGCCAAATAAATTCTACTCGCTTACAAATGGTAAAACATGGAATAGTGTTTCCGTAATGTAGCTACTACTATCTTTTAAAAATTTGTGGGATTGTTGCATTTGTCTCTCTTCCAACGACTGGGATCGTCACTTTACGAAATCAGAATATTGGATAAATCTTAACTCATGAATATTATTTAAAAGATGAATTTGGGAACCAAAAATACAAAGATGCGTTTATGAGAAGAATTCAAACCAAACTACCACTACTTAAAACCTTCCTCTTTGCTCCTAGACAATCCTCTCATGTAGCCACGCTGGTCCAATGTACGAGGTAAGTCTTCCATCTCTGGTCGCCACTCTTCGCAATGTCTCTTACTAGGGAGTTTGCCTTAACAACTAGATTATATATAAGGGTGTGTTATTTTGTTAATAACTAGATGTGGGCGGGGTAACTATTATATTATTTTTTTGTCTTTTTTTTCTTTTTTTATGTTCTCTTAAGAATTATTAATTTTGTTAAAGTTTGTTTAATAATTATTAAGATCGTATAATATCAATTTTAATTAAATCAGTTTGATTCGACGTGTTTTATATTGATGAAAAAATTAACCAGTATTGTAGTATCATACTAATGATATTTTAAGTTTTTAGAAATATCGATTTTCGTCAAGAAGTTGGAAAAAACGTAATGGAGAGTAGGAATCCTCCTTTTCCAAATTTTAATGATTATTATTTTTTAACTATTTTCCCAAATAACATATATATACTTTTAATTCCATTGCATTGGATGTATTATAAAATATTAAAAATTCATGAAATTAAAAAGAAAAACAACACAATTTTTTTTTTTAATAATTATAAAAGAAAATATAACATATCAACGCAACAACGCAACCACACAAACATACAACAACAACATAACAAATGATATACTAATGAGGTATAGATCATTTGTCATTTTCTGCAGTATCTTGGCTTTAATTCCTTTCAGTAAGTTCATCACACAACTTCTCATAAAGCCCTTCAAACTTCTCCAGTAACTGCTTCTTTTCTTCTTGATCTTTCATCTCTACTAGAGGCACTTTCCACCATACATCTTCTGGCAACGGCTCCACAAATGCAGCTGCCTTCGTCGCTTTCGCTTTCTCAGCACGTGTCTGCTCTACCATATTGTTGTACAATTCACAAAGCTCTTGAATCTTTGCTTTATAATCAGCATCATCCGATCGTTGCAAAGAAGACGACGATGAGGCTTCGCCATTGAGAAATCGTTCTGAAATGGCTTTGAATGATGGACTGCCAAATGAATATGGCTTTCGAGAGCCAGTGTACCCGAGCAATGCAGTGTTAACGCCGCAGAGAACAGAGAGCTCACAGAGCTTGGTGTAAATACCATTTTTTCGCTTTGACAATGTGACCAATCTCTCTTCCTCTCTCTCAATTCTCTTTATCTTAATCTTTTGCTTTCCTTTTGTTTTCTTGGAATTCATTTTGGAAAGCAAAATGTGTGTTTATTAACTTAAAGAAAGGAAAAAAATGAACAGAATTATTAAAGTAATACTAGTATATGCTTCTTCTTTTTCTTTTAACTTATGAATATATTTTTGTGAGTGCATGATGTGGTTATATATATATACACAATAAGGGTGGTGTTTATTAGATTGCATTAAAATAGTCAATTCTTAGATTATTGGTATTTATCAATGTTCATATTAATGTTTGCAACTTTGAACTTGTTGTGGTCAAGATTTAGCACAAGATACATAATAAACTTAACACTCATACCAAAAAAGAAATGTTTGAACTTTGAACACAATATGATAAACTTAACATTCATACCAAAAAAAATAAAAATTTGAACATTGATGTAAAGGGACTTAGATTTTATGTCAAATAATATATAGATAGTTTATGTCATTCTTGAAAATGTTTTTAGTCAAAGTATGAAATTAACTATACTTTAGCTACTTATAGGAAATAATCCATTTTAATCAATATTTTTATTTATTGCACAAACTATTAATTTTTTTTAACACTAGAATACCTTTTCTTAAAACAATATCCGAAACTAAGTAAAAAGATTCTATCTTTTGATTAAAAAAATAATAGTAGCACATCTAACTTATGGAGAAAAATTATGGGAGCGTAATGTAATTTTGAGAAAAACACTGTAAATAATAATGACGTAAAACTTGAAAAACAAAAATGGAATTTTGGGATAAGTGTTGACGAAAAATAAATATTCGGTGAGATTGAGCAAAAATCAATTGTATCTTATAAAGTTATATGTGAAAAAAATAATGTGTTGTTTGTAAAAATAATGTGGTTTTAGAATTAAGAACATTATTTTTTGAAAAAATAGCATGTAATCCTAATATATAACATGTAATATGAAAAATTATCGTGTTAAACATAGAGATATTTCATTATTTCGTATAATTCAAAGAAATGGCATATTACCAAAAAATGATGGACGTTAAAAAAATGACATCGAGATTGTATAAGAGATTGAGATTTGACGAAATTTAGAAATTATAGAAAAAATTGGGATTCGACAAAATTCAGAGATAGATCTTCTACAATTCAACAAAATTTAAAGAAAGATATTCTACAATTAGAGGAGAGAGAGACCTGATCAATATGCAGTGATTGGTAGACTCCACAACAATATCGTCGTGCATGGTGATAGAGAGAGAAGATGTTGGGAGGGAGTGACGATGATAAATATTAGATAGAAAGATAGGTGATGGTGAGGAGATTTTGGAAAAGAAAAGAGGACGGCGGTAAGAGACTTAATCAAAGTAACCAAATGGAGTGATGATGATAAAATAGTGCGGTTGATAAAACATTGGAGGTAGAGGAGGAGAGAGAAATCAAAGAGATAAGAATAAAAAAAAAAGTTTAAATCTTTCTGAGACGATGAATCTTTTGATCACTATAAGAATGTCTTATTGATGTAAAACTATAAGTTTTGACTAATTTTTAAGATTTTTTTTTTAAAACAATTATGCCCATTTTGTGCATATATAAAAACCCATTCACGTAGTGACACTCAAACACCATTAATTTCTTACCCTAAATTAAGTCGAACAAAAAAAAATTATTTTGTCAAACTATGAATTTGAGAAATATTTATAGGAAAATAAAAAAGTAACATAAAATAAATAAATATCAAGTAAAAATATGTTTGTGTTATTTTTGATTCATAATTCAAAATAACAACTATTGCAATTTATGAAATTATGGTTGATGCCCATCAAATTAATTCTTAATGGTATACAAAATTATAAATTCCACAAATAAAATAATTATTATAGAGAAACAACAAAACATTGTGAAGACGTAAGAGATGAAATCTGCTAAATACACTAGAAAGTAGAAAATGTGTACGTATCAAATGAGCACCTAACTTCTGTTTTAGTGTTTCTAACGTCAATTTATATATTTTCAGTTAAAATTTTCTTGAAATAATATAACACATCGACATAGTCTTTCTAAATTATTCAAAATTAATAATACTAATCATCATATACTTTATGACTCATATACCTTTTCATAAATAACTTATAAAATCATAAATGAGGAAGCAAATATTATTCGCGATCCAAATAAAACCAACCCAGTTAACAATAGTTTTAAAATATACATGAGATATAATTTATACATACAATATATTTCTTCTTCGATAAATTCTATGGCTACATGTGTCCGTCTCGTAGCTAAGAGATGTCTCTTAGCAAAATTAAGCATTTGATATTTATTTTAATTCATATTATTAGTTAAGATATGCCTAAGAGACCACCAATAATGGTGGTCTAAGATTCACATGTTTTATCGACTTTAATTTACCAAACTACCCTTTACTTTTTTTTTTCTTATGTTCTGTTTTTAGTAACCTTATTAGTGAAAAAAAAGAGTCAGACACTTTAATTTACAAGTTGTGAATTACAAACAGAGGCTTAAAATCTCATTATTTTATTAGAAAACTATGTTTTATTAGAAAGCCCAACAAAGCCCAATAAGCTTTTATTTTCTGAGAAGACGAAACAGTAACTCGCAACGATCAGACGTTGAACCCTTCCCCTCTTCTTCACCGCCGTTGAAACTTTCCGTTCACCTGTATCTCATTACAAAACCAAACCTTTGTTGCGGTTTCCAAACTTAGGTTTGTTTGATTCCCAATTGGGGAATCTCGTTCCCCACTATTTCTATGGCTGTATGGCGTATCATCAATCGCTCCTATCTCAAATACGCATCAACCCAATTAACCAGGAGGAGCTACACACAAGTTTGTCTTGCTTCTTCTAACTCGCTTACTCATTCTGTGAAGCAGACAACATCAAAGTTGTCTTTTTTTGACATCCCAAATTCAGATATATGTACAAGACCTTCAAATGTCTTCCAAAATCTCAGATTCCTTGCCACTTCAGCTCAGGTACTCTTAAAAATGTGATTTTTGTTTTCTTCAGTACTGTGTGCTCTTCTTCTATGGTAGCTATGCAATTCATGAAGTCTTAGCTTTGGTTTTTTCCAATTTTGTATATATCTATGGCTTTCCAATTTCTTGTAGTTTGGTTAATTCGAGAAATGGTAGCTATGCAATTTCTTAGCTTCGATTCTCCAATTTGTATATATTTATGGCTTTCGAATTATGTTGTAGTTTGGTTCATTAGTCTTTGAATATGCTATTGTGGGATCGTTGCGTTTTAGATTGCATTAGATGATGTGTAGAAGATCTAAAACCCTGCAAGATTTGGTTTTTATATTGAGTTCAGTGACTTAAGATGTGTCGATGTTATTGCCAGTTGGAGTCAATTTTCTTACCAAAGAGAGTATAGCTGCAGTTTATTATAGCATATGTTTGAATTGTTTAGCTCTGTGATGTTTTTGGCAAATGGATATTTAGTGAGTGAGCGATGTTTTGGTTCAGAGCTGTTATATTGTAGTATTAAGTCGTATGATCTTGCTGTCAAAGTTGTTCTTAACTTTGTATGTCCGTGATCTTTTTCTAGACACGGAAGAAGGAAGAGGAAGTTGAATCTGATGGTCCACGTCTCAATGAGAAGATTACTGGCGAGTATGTTAGATTGGTTTCTGAGGAAGGTAAAATATTACTTCATTTTGCTCTATATATGTGGAAAGTCTTAGCAATGTACAAAATAAGGAAAGAGCAAAAGAAGACGAGAAGAAGAGATCCTTTGGTTAGTATTTTCGGTGAAGTATCTTTAGATGTAGTTAGTCAAAGTGTTCCTTTGTTCTTGTAGATTTTTTTTAAGAGATGGGTGACGTCTGTGAGAAGTCATTAGGGACTGTAATAACAATATAAAAATTTGGTTTAGATGATTCTTAGAATCAGGAATATGTGATATCGAATCAGGAATATGTGATATCGTTTTATCATTATGCAGGACACTGTGTTGTATCTCTGAAAGAAGCTCTTAGGCGGGCTAAGGAGGTCGAGTGTGACTTAGTTGAGGTAACCTTTTAGTTGATACATAAGTAATTGTAGAAGTTTTGTCTAATGATTGCAACTGGAGATCTTTGGTAAATCTGTCTTGATTTGTATGTATAATCTGCATGGTGCCCAATTTATATATATCTAAATCTGTGTAGGTCCAGAGAGATGCTAAGCCACCTGTGTGTAAAATTGTCAAATACACATTGGAGAAGTACAAAAAAGCTAAAGTAGGAAAAGAACGTGCTAAGGCTAAGGTCAGTTATATGGCCTATCCATACTTTGAATTCTCATGCTTGTTTCTACGAAATACTAGTTGTATTTTTGTCCTGAGTTTATGGTTTTATCTTGTTCTAGCGGGCAGAAGCTATTCGACCTGAAGTCAAGGAAATTCGATTTACTCCAAAAATTGTATGGTTCTGTAGAAACGCTATGCCCTATCTAGTTTTCCTTCTTCTTCATATCTGTGTGGTAATGAAAATACTACACTGACATTTTTGTTTCACTTTCTTTTTTCTTCAGGAGGCGAAGGACCTAAAGTTTAAATCTGATCAAGCATTGAAGCTGATGGAAAATGGATATCGTGTAAAGGTAGTAATTTTCTTAGTCACTGGACCTCTTTATAATGGTTTCTCATGGACTTTCATGGGAAACTCCTGAAAAAGTGATTAATTACGTCAAACATTCTAGCTGTTCTCTCTTCTGTGATTCTGCGGGTGTAAAACAAAATCCTGAAATGTCATCTCAATGCTCCCCTTTTTTCCTTGATTTGAGGTGAATTAGTAAAATTCTTGGTGTGCAACTTTTTATTTCCTATTTTGTGTAACAGTGCAATGCAGTGCCTGACAAGGACAAACATAAGGAGCTTGAACCAGAAAAACTGCTCGAGTTACTATTTCGCTTCACTTGTTATGTAAGTCCCTACTTCCTTATATCCTATGATGTCTTCTATTTGCGATTGTTTCGTAGTTTTCTCGTCCTTGTTTTGGTTTAAATTCTTGCATTCATATGCATAACATCCATCCTTTTCATAATTATATCTGTACAGCTTGGGGATGCACTTGTGGAATTTGGGCCAGAGGCGGATAGAAAAAGCGCAGTTGTGATAGTTAGACACGCCAAGTTCGGCCCACCCAAGAAAGGAGGGGCGAAAAAGTTGAAGGATTTGGACATGAAATCTGCAAGAGTGAAAGAGTCAGCAAAGCCTGATAGCTCGGATGCCGGAGAGTCTAGTGTTGATGATCAGGGAGATATAGAGAATTCTGAACCTGGGATCAGTGTTGACCAGGCCCAACCAGTTCATGTCCAGAACACATACGCAAAAAGTGAACCAAGTAATGAGTTTTCAGGAGATAGAGATACAAGCCGGTTTGAACCTCGGTCTCCAAACCAGCATGTGAACCCACAACGTCCTCAGTTCCCAAACCAAGCTCCAAACCAACAACCTACTGGGCGTTTTAATCCTCAGTCTCCAAACCAGCCTCCAAGTGCACCAAGGCCTCAATTCTCAAACCAGGCTCAAAACCAACAACCTACAGGGCGGTTTAATCCTCAGTTTCCAAACCAGCCTCCAAGTGCACCAAGGCCTCAATCCTCAAACCAGGCTCCAAATCAACAACCTACAGGGCGGTTTGATCCAAATCAGCAACCCTCAGGGCCATCTCCAAACCGCCACCCAGACCGGCAAGGTCCTCCAGCTCGATTTCAAAACCAAGCTCCAAATCAGCAACCTCCTGGCCGGTTTGAACCTCAGCCACCAAACCCGCCCCGAGCTCCACCACGGCCACAACCCCGGTTGCCAAACGAAACTCCAAACCAACAACAACCTACTACCCCTGGAAGATCTAGTGGCCCGGCTTCAGGTTATGGGATTTTCAGCACCCCAAAAACGAAGTAGCACACTACCAATACATTGAACCCATAAGAGTTGCAATATTTTTGATACTTCTTCTTGGGAAATTTGTTGATTGCTCATTATTTTACGTGTAACTAATAATAGTCCATGCATACACTTACACTTGTAACCCTCATCAATTTTTGTTTGGTTCACTACCACTCAATAATCCATAGTCACCATACAATGAAGGAGCTAGGAAGATGAGAGAGTGGTGCGGCAGCTAAAGGCTTTAAAGTTCATATTACTCGATAACCCTCACTATGGTCACATTCATAGGGTCACACTCATTGATCATCATCCCATCACTATGGCCATATTCATCCATCATGCACCATTATCATCCATCACTACATAAATGGCAATATTGATCCATCATGCATCATGTTTCTTCTTTCCAAGTAAAGCTAAATCTAATCAACTCTCTAACACATGGTAACATGGAATAATGTTTTCAGAATGAATGACATGTATTATTACTATATAATGAATTTTATTTATATATTTCCTCTACTGTGGAATTGCATATGTTTGCCAACGATAGGGATCGTTCGTGAACTTCAACGAAAACAGAATTTTTGTGGGTAAAATGCTTAAATATAGACCACACAAATAATCACAGTGTTACTGTTGTTGTTGTGGTCAATGTATGTAAATGGCTCTTCAAAACATAAAAATAATTATCTATCTATATAGTGATGCATGCTAGAATTTTGCACTATGCAACATCTTACACATTATTCCACCCATGCTCGATATCTTTGCGACACGTGAGTTTAACTTTGCAAAGAAATATAAAGATATGAACCGGAGTGTATATAAACTTCAAATTTTAATGTTTTGGACTTTTGTATTATGTTTTTTTTAATTGTTTTGGACTATTGGTATATAAACTAGTCCTAGACGTTCGGGTATTCGAATATCCGAATATAAATAGATAAATTTCTTTTGGTATCGGAAAATTTTAGTAAACGAGTTGAGATCTATCGAATATTTACAAATTTCGGTTCGAAATCAGATTTAGTTCGGTTTTTTTTCGGGTTCATTTAAATTTAAACTAGCTTATTTAAAATATTTTTGGTTTCAATTTCGGTTTGGGTTATAATATTGACTAGGACTACTTGAAGAACAAAAGCCGGCAAAGAAAGAAGAAAAAAAAAACATCATTCATGTAATCAAATTGCATTTCCCAACTTTTCAAGAATTAAAGTGGATATTATGGAAAAGTTGATCATGTTTATATTTTCAACACAAAAAAAAAGATGGAGTTAGTTGCCCACAAAATGAAAAAAAAAAATCAATCTTTAAATATTATGATAAAGTAAACAAAGAAATTAGAATTGGAAGTGGTATAATGTTTTTTGTTTTTCTTTTTTTTTTGGAATTAAGGTTGTTAAACTATAATATATTTGGATAGATTCTACTTTGTCTATAAAAAAAGAAATTGATGTAATTTAGAGTCATAGACACTACTACAGTTAGAGAGGTTCCCACCACTTTTGTTGGTGTAATCATATTTGCCCACTTTGTCCAAACAATTACTCCTTTTGTTTTTATTCTTCTCTTTATTTCTCATAATCCTAATTGGGTTTGAACTTTCTTTTTTTTTCTTGTTAATTAAAAGATCATTAACTTGAAGTATCATTAAGTTTTGAGGTTGTAAGTAAGTAATCAAGAAATGCCAAATCTAAAATAAAGGGAACACCTAAGTAAATGTATAGGTTTTGAAAATGGTGATTGTTGTTGCTATAAATGGTGACAAAATCTTAATTAGCTCATAAGTCATTAACGATTTAGCATGTGGGAATCTTGTGTGTTTCCCAATCAAACGATTTATTAGTTTTTTTTTTCTTTTTCTTGAATCCTTAAAAAAATTATTTAGTAATTCAATTTTGGCAATCCAGCGAACGAGTGCATGAACGAGGGAAGGGAACGTTCGTGGCAGGTGACACCACTTGGCAGATGTAAAATTGAACTTGGAGGTTCCTCAACATCTAAGTCTAAGTAACTTTATCTTCTTATTTATTTCCTTTGTTTGAACGTAGCTTTGTTTTTATTATTGAAGATATTTCAATGTGATTAATAGTAGTGTCATTATAGTTTATGTTGGAGAAGAAAAACTAAGGGTTTGATTTGTTTTTGTGTTTGTTTATTTTATATAAAATATGTATGAATATTATTTGTAAACAAATACACATATGAAACTCTAGACGTAAATTATAGATATGTATGTATATATAGTTTTGTGTTCTATGTTCACGTTTGAAAATGATTCTTAATACTACTTTAAAGTGTCTCTTATCTAATTTCAAAATAAATCATTTATTTACAAGAATAACAAACAGTATTTCTAATAATTAAATATTATTCAAATTAATGGAATTTAGATACATAAAAGTAGTGGTGGTGTTATTCAAGTTGATTACAAATATGCAAAATGGAAAATTCTGAAATGTTGTTAGTTGACCATTTAACGAAACAACTTCAATATTCCAAATCAATCATTTGTCATTCTTCTTAGATTTCCTGGTCATCTATGTTATAATGAGAATATTAATCTATTCATAATTTATTATTGTGGTCCGTAGATACTCTAAGGAAAATAGATAGTAAAAAATATATTGAGAAAATATCATGAAACTGATTTTCTAGATATAAAACCAAAGAAGTCAATTATCATTTTCCAAGTGAACATGCAAGATCGAAGAACTTTGAGATTATACTAACTTACTCTAAAAATGCACATCTTATATACTTTAACTTGCTATTTAAAGCCATAATTCTATCTCTTTGAAGAAACTATGTGGACCATAATTTTAAACATATTTAGTTTAAATTTCATGTCTCTTTCTCCTCTAACATTATTTTGTTTAAATGTTTTGATTCAAACTCAAATGCCACATGTTAGTTATGTTGATTAAATTATTTTAAAAAAATTATTTAAAAAAAAATACTATATCGAAGAAGAAAAAATCTCTCACATTTATCATACAAAAATATTTGTTTTATTATTGTTTTTTCGTAAAATTAACTGTCAAAATTTTAAAAGAAAAAGTTTAAAACTATGTGAATTATTACAACTCCTTATTTATTTAGCATATTGTTTTTTTTTTAAATTAAACAATTTTGATTTGATGCAATGTATATTTAATAATTTTAATCTTCTGAACATATTTGGTTTGATTCAAAACAAATTTAGTCCTCCTATAAAACAAATTGTTTAGTCCTCATGCATGACAAATTAACTCTCTATAAACTCTTTTCCATCAATTTTGATTTACCCAACTATAGAATGTTGCTCTAAATTCTTAAATGTCTAGTTGGAAATAAAAACTAAAAACTTATTAATTGCACATTTTTTAAGTAGCCAAGTCAAATATTGCATTTGCATAACGAAGAAGCTATGGACAGACACAAAAGAGAAAGAGAGATTATTAAAAAAAAAATATATTTAAACAAAACAATTACGACTAAAACTGTTGTGTGGACCGCGCCACACCTCTCTAATAAAACCAACGGCTGCGATACATCCTCACCGTGATTGATGCGATGAAACCATTACACACCGTTGGATCTGATCAAAAACGAGATATATAAATGAACGGTTCAGATGATCTGTTGACTTTACTTAATCCTCTCGCCATCATTAATTTTCCAATAAATCAACGGCTACAATGCATCCTTACCGTTTTTGATGCAGTAAAACAGTTACACACCGTTAGATGTAATTAATGAACGGCTGAGATGATCTATTGACTTTATTTAATCGTCTTAAAAACCAACGGCTGTGATATACTAGTACCGTGATTGATGCGATAAAACGATCTTAAACCGTCGGATCTGATAGATGCTGATAGATATAATATATTAACGGTTGAGATGAATAAGTTGACTTTTACATAGGGTAGATCAGAAAGTGGAGAGCACCCAGAGAGCTTCGCTAATAAACATGAGCCCCGCTCTGGCGCTGCTTCCTCCTCTCTCTCTATCTAATCTCTCTTCTTTTAAAGCGGCCATTGGAGCTCTCCAAGTTCCATCTCAAGCTTTACTTGTGGTGATTTTTTTATTTTATTTTCTTAATCTCTCTCTCTCTCTCTTTCTCGTTCTGGTTCTGTAAGTTTTCAATTTCTTTGAACCGATTTGGATTTTTGTGAAAACTTTGTTTTTATCGTCTTTTGCTTTGATTTTAGGGTTTTTTAATTTGTTGTCGGCGAGTTGTGATTTGGGTTTTTGATTTCTGATTTTCTATTTTTTTGGGTTTTTGGATCTTAAGCTTGTGTGATAGAAAAGGTTTGATTTTGTTGTGTTGATTGAGATTTTATATTTGTGTTAGATTTTGAGGCTTTGTTTGGGGAAATGGGTGGTTACTTGAATTTGATTCTGTGAATGATGAACTTTGAGCTGGACCTGATCATGATTCTGATAAAGATTTGTTTTTTTTTTTTGTTTTGTAGTTATTGGAATTGAAAAGGGTGAATACAGGATCTTGATTAATAAAAATGGAAACTGAAGATGATTTGTGCCAGCAGACCAATTGGGGAAGCACTTCTTCTAAATTGCAGGAGCAGGGTTCATCAGACGGTGGAGGAAACCAAGCTTTCTCGGGGTTTACGTCGGAGCAGAAGTGGGAGGAAGCTTCGATCTTGGACTATGAGATGGACGGTGTGGAGCCTGATTTGCAAGTTTTCGACGAGATGAAAGCTTCAGGGGAAGAGAACGTTCAAGCTAATGTTGATTTCCTGCAAGGAGTGAGGGCTCAAGCGTGGGATCCGAGTACTATGTTGAGTAATCTATCTTTTATGGAGCAGAAGATTCACGAGCTGCAGGAACTTGTTCATCTGTTTGTTGGCCGAGGTGAGCAGGTTCAAGGTTGTCAAGACGAGTTAGCGGCGCAGCAGCAGCAGCAGCAGCAGCAGCTTATAACTACGGATCTTACTTCCATAATCATTCAGCTGATTTCAACTGCAGGTAGTCTTCTTCCATCTGTTAAGCATAATATGTCAACAGCACCGGGTCCATACACTGGACAGCCCGGTGTAGCCATGTTCCCTTGTGCAAGGGAGGCTAATAACGTTGCTTCACAGAGCCAAAACAATAACAACTGTGGTGCTCAAGAGTTCGATTTGCCTAAGGCGGTTGTTGTTGATGAGAGAGAAAGCCATGTTGTGGAGGAACATGAAATGAAAGACGAAGATGATGCGGAGGAAGGGGAGAACCTTCCTCCGGGTTCATACGAGATATTGCAGCTTGAGAAAGAGGAGATCCTCGCACCGCATACCCACTTCTGCACCATATGTGGCAAGGGTTTCAAGAGAGACGCGAATCTGAGGATGCATATGAGAGGGCATGGAGACGAGTACAAAACAGCAGCCGCTCTGGCCAAGCCGAACAAAGAATCCATACCGGGGTCTGAACCGATGCTGATCAAGAGGTACTCCTGTCCATTCCTGGGTTGCAAACGTAACAAGGAGCACAGAAAGTTCCAGCCTTTGAAAACGATTCTATGCGTGAAGAACCACTATAAACGCACCCACTGCGATAAAAGCTTCACTTGCAGCCGGTGCCATACCAAGAAGTTCTCTGTCATAGCAGACCTGAAAACCCACGAGAAGCACTGTGGGAAAAACAAGTGGCTCTGTTCCTGTGGTACAACATTTTCAAGGAAAGACAAGCTATTTGGTCACATAGCTCTGTTCCAGGGACACACGCCTGCAATCCCTCTCGAAGAGACAAAACCTTCAGCCAGTTCATCTACTCAGAGAGAGAATTCTGAAGGCGGGAACAACAACCAAGGAATGGTTGGCTTCAATCTCGGTTCGCCATCTAATGCCAACCAAGAAACCGCACAATTTGGAATGACGGATGGGAATATAAGTTTCGAGGATTCTTTCTCCCCGATGAACTTTGAAACATGTAGTTTCGGAGGGTTCCATGATTTCCCGCGACTGATGTTTGATGATTCAGATAGTTCATTTCAAACGCTTATTGCAAATACCTGTGGTTTCTCCTCTCCCAGGAATGTTGGTGAGTCTGTTTTAGATACTAGTATCTGAGGCATTTCTATATATGACAAGTATTAAGTTATGTTAGATGTTTCTAGTTTTTTAGTCTTTAAGCAGCTTTTTGTGTCTGTAATTTGTTTTCTCTGGAATAAAATCAGGAAAGCAAAAAGTGGATTTCCTTTTCATAATCTCTTGCTAATATAAGAAAGTTAGATTCTTTCTTTTTACCTTAATTTATTGCTCATTAATTAGACAATCTATATCCATACTCCACAGTGATAGCCAATTATCTAATGAAACTACAGATTGGATTTAGATTCATATCAATGGATATGACAAAATCAGATATGAACCACAATGTTGACAGTTAAATTCAAGGTTACAAAAACTTGCTATCAGCTAAAACGCGATGGTGTGTTTGAGCTTTGCAGTATCATCTATCCAAGGTTGAGAAGAAGCTTGACAGTACTTCTGAATCATTGCTTGCGTCTCTTTCAACAAGCCATTCCTCTTGAATCTGTACCCTCACATCCCTTACATAAAAGAATGCTTACAGAATTAGCAAAAATATATCTTACAAGTGATGCATAATCAATCAAAATGAGAAAGATAGAACCTTTTCAAGGCAAGAACTTGATAGTTTCTTCGTAAGTAATCTGCGTATTTCGTAAGGGCCTCTTGAGCATATGGTCTCCCCACGGTTCTTACAGCTGCAGCACTGAGTAAACTCTCCAAAGAACCATGTTTTCGCACAAGTTTCATCGCTGTTTTCCTTCCAAACGCTGGGACCACGTGCTGAATACCCGGAACTCCATCAACTTCATCACCCATTATACATCCTGTCACAAAAGTCATAGTCCAGATTAGTATAGCCAAAAATAAAAAAGATGCAGAACACTTCTCTGGCTAAAACCAGACATGTATTTACATCTGGCCAAAAACTCATTCAAGTTGGTCCTGAAACATAACAAAGCAAAATTGCACAAAACGATAAACATTAATAGGCATGTTTATAAAGATAAGGCACTTACGAAAGCTCAAATCAGACTGAGGATCACAATTATACTGAGCATGGTAATGTTTTAAGGTATAAAAGGACCATCTCCTGAGATCTGCTAATGGAATGACAATCTGAACATTTTCTGAAATCAACTGCTTAAAGTCTTTATCCGGTGATGCAATAACCGCGCGATATCCTTTTTGCACAGCTTGTTCCATCAGTGTAGCGACCACATCATCTGCTTCATGCCCTTCTATTCTAACAACCTAGCTCACAAACAAGATCCTAGTCAGATCATTCATCTAACTATAATGGTTAATTCAAATAACTATGATCCTCTCCTAATAGACTTAACTATATCCAAGACTCAGAATTGAGCTAGTCTACTGAACACTGAGTATAAATAGTTTTACCCACTGGCACATTGCATTTTCTAAGAACTTCATAGACGAACTCATGTGGCCTCTTAGAGTATTTCCCAGGATTTGGTGATTTTCTATGAGCTTTATATGAAGGCAACAATTCTCGGCGTTGCTGGTTACCTTCTTCTCCATCGATAACCTACAAATACAACATCTTTCACGAATCGGAAAAGAGAAAAACTTAGTGGTAGAGAATCAAAGAAAAAGGAGAGATTTTTACAGCTATGACAGGATCAGTGAGGCTGACTTGAGAGAAGAAGAGTGAAATCCAGTGACCAAAAGCTTGCGAACTAGGCTTGTTTCCTTCGTAACAAAGTGGACTAACGTCTAAGAAGAAGACCCTTTTCGTTTTCTTCCTACTTTCTTCATTGGTGCTACTGAGAAAATCCTTCTGAACAACTTGCCCATAACCTGTTCGATGAAATGTCTCACCGGAAGATGTTGAAGAAGGATGAGAAGAAAGAGAAGAAGAAGAGACCCATTTGGTTCGTAAAGCTGCGTGTGGCTTGTCAATGGATTTAGCTGTGAAGGAAAAGAGAGAACTGGGTTGAACAAATCCTACTGTTATCATCGTCTTCAACATATGCGTCTGTTCTACAAGACTACTACAAGTCAATTAATTTAATTATCAAGTAGTTTATTTTTCCCGATATATCATTTATACTTGGATCGAGCCTTCTTATAATGGGCCATAAGTATGGGCCTTAAGTGGGTAGTTATGGGATTATTATGCTTTATCTCCACCGGATGACGACTTGCGAATCACATATAGTTTTGGTCTCATTTTATGCTCTGGATAAGTTAGGGCCCGTCTAATAGAAGAGTTATTTATTTTCAAAATAACTACAATTAAAATTTTATTGTAAACATGTTATATCTAAAGTATTTAAAAAATATATATATATAATTTTTTAAGTTAGTAAATTGATTTTCGTTGAAAAAAAATTATTTATGTATCATACATATTTAAAAATCGTTATTAAACGTTTATTATAAAAATCTAGTAATGTTGAATTATCGATCACCAAAACATTTATGAGCTATTCACAATTTTTCATAATGTTAGTATTAACAAAATTTTCAAAAAACTCAATTTAGATATTATAGCTCCCATGGCGGATCCCATAGCATTGTCCATGACGATTTCGCGCGCTCTCCACGCTTTCCAGTAAGAAACGTTCAAGCTGAACTCCTGCCTCAGTATTTTCCGTAACTCATTAGGTCTTGGGCCTCTACCTACCCCAACAAACTTCGTCCGCATCAACTTCCCTATAACAGCCGTTGAAGCCATCTTATGGAAGTTGCCTCTTGCATCCACATTACACGTGTGCTGCAGTACGACTGTACGGACTTCGAACCGATCACTTTCTTCCAATTTAGTTGCGTAGACCCTCCGTGGGCAGGTATCGCTTACGCACACAGCAGCGACCACCTTGTGTGTTGATTTAGGGAGGATGAAATGGAATTTCCTTCTGATAGCATGTATTGCGAGTTTTGTTGTACAATCCTCCTTGTTCTTGTACAGTCTCCCAACAAAAACATTATCCCCTTCGTAGTCAGCATCTTTTAAAGCCCTTCGTAGGAAATCTGTCACAGGAAAGCAGTCATCGGTTATCGGTTAAATATTCATAAATCGAGTTATGTGGGAATCGTAATGATAACTTCTTTGTTATTCTGGTAAACAATATATCAATCGTTATTACCTTCTTCTCCTGGGTCATCGAAGTAAGGAGGTGCATCCATGTCGTATAAGACGATTGGGATGGGCGTATCACGGACCATCTCCCGTATCTGCTGAGTGATCATGGGTGGTGCAGAGTTAATTCCTCCTTCTTCATGAACACTCTCCATCATTATACCCTTCCCCTTGTCTTGCCGTGGTGTCTGTACCGGAGTAACACAGACTGGAGGTTCTGGATCGGAATAGTACTCAGCTAACATGTTACTATCTGTAAACACAAATGTATCGAGTAAGTCAACTGTTATCCGGATAAAAATCTTGATATATAAATAATACTCAATTTATCTTACCCATAACATAATCTGGATCTGCAGACATCTCCTCTGAGGAGAAAGACACATTCGTAGGTGTAGGTGTCCGGAACATGGAGTCGCTTGAAGAAATCGTTACAACGTTGGTGGCGCTACCTTCCCCCGCTTCTCGGTCGAGTCCTATCGTGAGGTTGTTGCTGCTTGATGCATTTCTTTGCCCACTCGTACCAAATTCTAGCCTTCGGGCCGTCTTAACATCGTATTTGTCACCACCAGTCTGGGTATTACCCAAGGATATTTGAGTTGCGCAGACCTCTCTCCACATCTCTGCTTGGTATTGCTTTTTGAATACCTCATAGTCCGCGTCTGTGACGATATCATCGAAAGCCATCTTCTGTTTGCCCTTTTCTTTAGAACTCGGCAACGCCGGCTTCTCGATTCCCGGAGCATTTTCATTATGAACTGGGGAAGTAGATATGCGAGCCGAAACGTTATCCCCCTGTTCCGAAATGACTATTCCACTAGCATTATTTGGAAGTGGGCCGTACAGGCCCGTTGCCCTACGATATGCATTAACGGGCTTCGAACCACTAGTTGTCGCTTCTCTCTTATTAAGTAACATTCTCGTTATCACGCTGGTCCATGCCGCCTGAGTTTCCATGATGTTCCAGTATCTGTCCGAGATTTCAGCAGACGTCCGGCCAGTCGGATTGAACGGCGGTTGCGGCCTAGACATCGTCCTGTCGTCGCCACTCGTGCCCGATCGTACTAGTTTAACCCTCAGGAACAGCTCCTCCAGGTCCGCCCATATAGCCATAAATAGAGTCATATCTTCGTCGTTTTGGATCTCTATTGGATCTGCCCTCTTCCACTCCGTTCCCATCATCCATTGCGGCCACTGATATGTCAGTTCCACCTTATCCTCCTCTCGAAGTTTCAACCATGCTTTAACAGAAGCCGTGACCGTCTTGAAGTCATCCCTCTCTCGGACTCTGACAGCCAGACATTAACCTTGCAAATCGGAAACATGCTCGTACTCCCCGTGTTTGTTCAGACGCCACTCATCCTGAGCCAGCCGTACAACTAGCGCCATCCGTAACTGTAAATAAAATTGTTTAAATTAGTTCTTATCGTGTAGAATCACTAGTTATCGCTTCACTTATCCGGAAGGGAATTAAAAATTTACGCATTGAATACACTCTGATTGAAGCAGTAAAGAACTAAAAAATGCAATAAATTCATACCTGAACCTTAAAGTCTTTGTGTGTTTTGTTCGTCACCGGTTTCAAGTTAAAGGTCTATGTAAATGTGTTAGTTGTTTCAGAGATGTGTTGTGGAAGCAACCAAGATATCGCTATAATAAATACACAAACGAATAGCCTCCACTGTACTGTATCCGAAGTCATCATTGTTTCTTTTCCAAAATCTTCCTTTCCCCAACGACGGCGTGTCAAAAACTAGAGACGGTTTGCGTGGTGGTAGCCTGCACCTAGGCTATTATTCTGCAAAAGATATCATTTGTTTTTAGCCAAATAAAGAGAAGGACAAGTTTCTAACTTTTTGGTGTCAGTTGTTGGGATACCTAATTTTTTTTTATGGAAGTCGAAAATTATGTTTTCCTTTTACCTGGGTAACATACGTTTTATAAGCCCTAAATTATATTCAATTAATACATACTAACTACTAAGCTATATTTGTGTATATATAAATTTAATTAAATAAAATACATACTATTCAATAAGTATTTTATTTAATCTATATTATAACTTTAGTAGATATTTAATATTAGAATTTTGTACTTTGATAAAACATGTATTGAACAATGTAATATTGATAAAAAAAAATATCCACACCAAAAGGGTTTGTTAAAAGGGTTTGTGTGACTATTCTTCTTCTTCTCCAAATACGCCGATGTACTTTTTTTTTTCTTCAAACCTTCAGATGTCGATCAAAAAAGTATATCTTCATTGAGTACTCTCATATGTTTGCTTACTGATCTATTAAAAACACTGATTCACAAAAATATGTCTTCGTCTTTTTTTTTTTTTTTTTTTTGAGATTGTGTGTTTGATGATTCTGAGAATCGAGGTTGGAACAATTTATATAGAGGTATAGTGAATTGTCAAATTGTATTTTTGGAATAATATCATAAATACGAATCACTGTTATGCTAATAATCAGTATAGTGATTTGTCATTTTTGATACGTTTGATAAAATTAGTGATTTAGTAAATTAATATTTATGATTTTGGAATGGTCATAAATGTGATAGCTGAAGAAACTCAATAGCCTACGGTTGAACATAAATGGGTTGCAAACTTGTCTCTACTAGATTCAGTTTTCCTTATAAGTTAATATGGGCCTTAAGACCTTAATATATTTTGTTATTGGTTTTTAGTGTCCACGTCTTAATGAACATCCGCATATCACTTTTAGTTACGTATCCGATACTGACCGGGTTGTTCTTCTTGGATACACGCAGATCTGTTCGATTAACCTTAATTGATTTTACAATTCATTCTCCTTCATACAAAATTGAGATCAATTTCAAAAATTAAAAGGTTATTTTTGTCAAAAATTTAATTTGTACTTCTTTTTTAATTATAAGAGGATACCAAGGGAGTATGAATCTATATTATATAAAAGTTGAGGCTATAAGCTTTTTTGAGAGCGTACACATAGGATTTTGAACGACCAGTCGGGATTAGACATCTCACTAATTAACGTTTTTAGAAATTATATTTGTTTTCAATTTTACAAATTTTTTTTCAAAAAGGAAAACAATATAAGATATATGGAAATAAAAGATATATGAAAAAGTATTTTGAATATTTATTTTCGAGTAAATTCCTAATTTTAAAAAGTAAAAATTCTAAAGTTAGCCTAACAAGTTAACTTTAACTATAAATATAGGGTCTCCACCACAACATTAATATACAATATAGTTGAATTGATAGGCTTAAATTTGTAGCTCTAATTGATTAGTTTTTTGTAATTTATTTTCTGATAATATGATTTTTTTTGTATTTTCTTTTTTTGAGATGCTTATCATTCACTTCTGATTTTGTGATTCCACTCAAAATTCTAATTTAGTTTTTTTATATATATAATTTTGTTGTATTATTGTATTGTTTTTTAGTATTTAGTCCAATTCTAACTTTCTTAATTGGAGTTTTTTTTTGTATTAAGAGTACTTTATATATTAGTTTTTATGATCATGAAAGCGAATGAATTGGATATGAGGTTAGGCAGACGACCGCTAAGGTAAAAACCACAAACCAACTTTTAATAAACATATGAATTCTTTAATTTTTTATTATTATTACTACATAGTCCATATTACTATCACTAATATTTTTAAGTTTGTTCACATGTATGAAGTAAAAAATTTCAAGCAAGAGATTACATATATACAAGCACAAAGTAATATATGTATATATATATATATATTACTACTTACTGTTGTGATTAGATTTGAAGAAATAATAAGTGCTAAAATATATTGTTAAAATATTATTTATTATATATGAGAGGTAGTAGTTGTACTATTTATATTACTACGTACGGTTGTGATTAGATTAGATTAGGAGAAACGAGAAGTGCTAAAATAGATCATATCTTATATGAGAGATATTAGTTGTAGAAAAGAGAGTTTATGAGTTTAGATAGTCAAAATATTTTTATAATGTAATATTTAAAAGAGTTAAAATAAAGAGAGTAGTAAAGAGGAATAATAGTGGAATTGCGGACACTAAAATGAGGAAGTAGTAGAAGTTAAGTCCCCACCATATATTTCTGATAAATCATAAAAAAAACTTAAATAACAATATTCCATTAGAGAGTAGAAGGTAAAAAAGACTAGAGATATTCAATTTTTTTTTAAAATTTTTATTTTTTGTCCACCAATATATTAATATGAATATTTTAACTAATCATAATTTTTTTTAACTTTTTCGTTCTTATCAACATAATATTGTAAATAAAAGAACATTTATGTTCAAACAAATCAAAATTAAAATGTTATTGTATTTTTGTGTAGTACCTATCAATGTATATTTAAATGGTTATTAAGTCTAATTTTTTTTTATAATAATCGATACATACATACTTGCGCATTTAGATTACTAAATCTATAACAACTTGAAACAATCAATACAAATATACCCGCGTGTAACGCGGGTTAATAACCCAGTACCACAAAAAAAAACATAGTACAAACATGCTACAAAGAGTATGAACACTGAACATAGAGTACGAATATATTAAATATGAAAAAATAAATCTTTACATATTTATAAAATATATAAAAATTGGTCTTTAAAGATTGAAAAAAATGTTCTAAAAATTAATAACATATTTGGATAAATTTTTGGACAAAAAAATTGTAATAGATTTGTGTTTACAAGATTTAGGAAAGAGAAGAAAGAGAACAGAAAAATTCAAAATAAGAGAAAAATAAAAAAGGAGAGCAATAGTTACTAAACACATGTGTTCCCCAATCCTCTATATATTAAAAGAGAAGTGCAAAAGGTACTTGGGTCGGGCCACTTTAATTTTTTTAACCCGGATTCTAAAATTGGATCTTTGAAATAAATGTTTATTTTTATATTAAATATCATTACATATGTTTAGGTAACTATATCTATATTATTTCTATATCTAATTTTGGATTTTCTAATATTTATCAAACTAATTAAAAATAATACTCTTTTTATATTTATGTGATCTTATTTTTAATTTATTATATTACAATATATAATAAAAATTCAACATTTTTTTACATATGTTGCAATTTTTATTTTCCAAAACAGACATATATTACTCGATTGACAAAAAAGTGTATGTAGAATGCGGTTAAAAAATGTTTTCAAATCTATTTTTAATATCAAAAATTATTTTTTCGAATTTATAATTTTAATTATTAATTTTGATTTTTTTTCCTTTTGAAACTGAATATTAAGCATAAAATATTCCTTATATTATATTTAGTAAATCACTATATTTACTAAGAGTATACTCTATAAGTTTTTTTAACTTCAAATTTAGTTAAGTAAATCAATATTACAATTGTTATCATAGGAAATTTTTGATTTATGCGGTCACTCCTATATTATAGAGATTTAACTTTTCTCATTTTTCAGTTATATTCATTTTTACGTCATGTTTCAATTATATTTATTTAATTATACTTTTATTTTTGATTATTACTCATTTTTCATGATTCTTTTTAAACTACACGGGTCTTTACGAGTTGGTTGTTTTATTTGTTTTATTAAAATGTTGTATTTCATTTCCCAATACACACTTTTCCCGAAGACCACAAGGATCGTAGAACACATAAACAACCAAGCAAGTAAAGAAATCAATCAACAGTCATCAAAACATCCAAAACAATGATCAAACGGCTTAGATAAGCCTTGGGCATGCACTCACCTCTTTGCAATGGATGAACAAAAACGAAACAGAGAAAAATGATGCGGAGATCGATTCTACTGTGCAACCCGCTTAAACTGTACCAGTCGTCCCAGAAGGTCCCATGACTCGTTCAAAGTCTAAACAGCTTAGACAGAGATTCAAATTAGCTGTACAAGACATTGTGAGCTCACTAGAGCTGAATGACGTCAACTAGTATGCACCACCTTTACTCCATCACAACGGATAGGATATAATCCCATTCCCGAGTAAGAGCTTGCTGAGCAATCACCCGAATGAGACTTGAACGTACCATTTCCCCAAGTATGAATTCTCCTTTGGCAGGTCAAGAAACCTCTAGAATCCAAGAGAGGACAATAGAGTTACAAGAGACGAGTAAAACAAGATTCACATTCGAGAGTGATCAAGAGAGTTGATATATTGTGTTTTTATCGGTTTGAAGTCTTTCTTTTCTCTTTCATTTTATAAATTTTATAGAGTCTTTACAGGTTTTAGGTTGCTTTGGAATAAAATGAGCGGTTTTGGGATGCAAACACACATTTGGAGATGCAGATTCAAGTAGAAGTGTCAGATGTTTTGGATCATATGGATGTGTTTCCACCGTTAGATCTTTCTCATAATTTAACACAAGATAAATACAGATGTTAGCTTTCATTTGAAAGTTATTTCAAGGAAATCTAATGGTGCATTCAAACGTTAAACCCGATTTCGTGAAGACATGTCATTCTGACGAGTTGTTGAAGCTGATGGAGAAGTAAAACCTGGGAGCATTAGACCGATCGGTCTATATTTGGATCGTTCGGTCCCTTACCTCTGACGCAGATATTGGCCCATATATCCGAAACAGATCCAACTCGTCTCCTATTGTTTTTATACTTTAGGCTCGACTTTTTAGCAGCTATCCTTCATATTTTTCAGTTCTATACATTGTTCTTTGCTTTCAAAACAATTTTGGGGAGAATAATCCATCATCTTTGACAATTTGGAGAAGATTTCTAAACCCTATTCTTATTTAATCTATTCAATCATTTTTTTTTTCATATCCTTTTGTATTATTTTCTGCAATATGTGTGAGTAGTTCTTAATTGGGTTTTAGGGTTCCAAGTAGGGGAATTCAATAATTTGATAGATTAGATGTATTAGGGAATTCTTAATCTTTAGGTTCTTCAATTGACATGTTCTCAATGCTAGAATAGGATTGATCACCCTGTTTTAGAACTTAGGCTTTTATGTGTTTCAGAGATGTTCGATAAAATGTCTAAATGAATGTAAATTGGGCATTGTATTTCTAACCTGCGATAGTTGATGTTAGAATGCTTTGTGAACCAAATTAACTTGTTTGATAATGCAAATTTGGCTAGGAAATTACAAATGAGAGTTTAGTAATTGAATAGTTAAATTTAGTGATTAATGTCTTGAGAGAGAATTAGTTTAAACTTCTGTTCATGTTCAAGAACGATTCTTCATGTTTGAATACCTTATTGCTTTTATTTGTTATTCATTGATTCTCTGAAAGTACCCTGCTGCCCAATGTCTTTTATTAATAAGTTTAATCACAGTTTCTTTTTGCATTTTTATTTACAAACTGAAAAACCAAACAACAAGTCTTTTCCGCTTTAGCTGATAACGAGTCTCGCAAGTCTTTAGTGTACCATTGCTCCTTGTGATCGATCCCGCATATACTTTACTTCGGTTAAGTTATCGGGTTAAATACTCGTGTAATCAAGAGTGAAGATCAAGAACAAGACATCAAGGACATGGAAGAACTTCAAGAGAACGATCAAGCTACCCAAGAGAAACTCTAGGAAGCCCTCTACTTCAAGAAACCAACCAACAAGCGATTACCTGACCAGACTCCTGAAGTAGATCAACGAGTAATAGAAGATGTAGTAGTTCAGAGAACATCGATTGGGCCTAGATTGCATCCAGGTATGTTCTGTTCAGTATATTCGATCTTCGTAGGTCCTCAGCAACGGCTAGAAGACGTGCACAACAAGAGGTTTTAAGTTTGTTTTAGTATTTGATTTATTTTCTTTCAAAAAACGATTAATTTGTGTTTGTGATTTTATTTGTTTTTGTGTTGCACTTTTTACATTAATTTCAGCCTTAGGCAATGTTTTTAAACCCGGCCCGGATGGTGAACCGGACTAGCTTTCGGGTCACCGGGTCTTCGGGTTGACCGGGTTCAACCACAGGTTAAATAATTAAAATATTTATATATTATATACTTTTATGAACATAAAAATATAAAAGATCGTAGCATATAACAAAATATAATTTCTAATAACAATAATAATAAAATGACTAAAAGTTTCAAATCTAAAAAAGTATTAAAAAAAAAACAAAACATGCAAATAAAACATCACAAATCAAAATATGAACAATTAGCAATATTTATTTAACATCAAATAACAATAAATTTTCAAATAAAAGAACAAAAATAAAAAGTAGAAAAATTATGCTCAACTACGAAACCGAAAGATGATATGTTATGTGTTGATTGAGAAAGTTTAAAGAGTTTTAAATAATTAAAATCTAAGATTTTATTTATAGTTATTTTTCAAAATCATAATTTATTTTTTTGACCCGAGACCTGGTAAACTGGTTGAACCAACCGGATCGCAGCTTGTGAAGCCACCATCTCTATCCTAGTACAAGCTCACCACCGAGTCTTGTATCAAAAAAACAAGCAAGGATCTGACTCTCCTAACACCACACAGCATGGATGTCACTTCCTCTGGCTTAGAAACAGCAAGAACAGCCTAGAAACACCACCAAAATGCGTTACAGAAACCTTCAAGAATTTTCATTCTCTTTCACTCTCTGGAAAATGCTAAAAGTCTGCTGAAGAATGACAAAGGTCGACTTCTCTTCTTTTAAATGTCAAGCCTAGGGTTAAACCGACCTAATCAAGCCGATTTCGCAATTAAAATTAAACCGACCTAACCGAAAAATGTTGGTGTCGCTCGACACCCTATCTTGGTGTCGATCGACACCACCCATTTTCGAACACGAGTGTTACAGGTTGACAGACAACAATATTGCTCTTCCACGGCTTTGATGAACCCATTATTGTAAAAGCCAAATCCTTTGTGAGGCCAAACCACTACCATTGGTACAAACTGTTGCCATGGACCCATTTAGGCGATCAATCAAACAAGAATCTTTATTTAACAAAAAAAAATCTATAAAAACAATTTATGTCTATGATTAATTTAAGGTTTTTTACTGTATTGTATAAGTTTAAAGTAATATTGCATATGTTTTTTTTGGTAACCTATTCAAATCTACATCTAAGAATGTTGATAACCTGATTAATGTTTTTGTCAAACTAATTATGATGTATAACTAGTCAAAATAATTAATGAATATCACAAAATTACCTTCATATTCAGTCAAAATAGTGATCAATCACTAAATTACCTTTGTTCAAGTATCATTTTTGGTAATGTAATTAAATAATGTTCAATCACTAAATTAATGAATATTACAAATTACCTTCATATTCAGTCAAAACAATGATCAATCAATAAATTACCTTGATTCAAGTATATAATTTTTGGTAACGTAATTAAATACATATTCAAAAGGTTTGACTCTAAAGAAGTACAACTTTAGGATTTTTTATTATAAATACTTGTCTCTCTAGTTCATAAAACTCATCCAAAAATAAATAATATCGTTCAAAGAAGAAAATTAGTATACATTAATCATATATAGCTTGAGCAATATTAGGAATTTCTCTCCACTTCATTAGATCTAGGTATTATTTTAATTCTATAGTTATATGATTTATTATTTTTTTAATATATAATATATATTTTTGAAAAATATCAATATTAGCTAAATTACCCCTTTTCAAAATACCCCTTTTCTATCCATTTTCAAAAATACATCTATTTAAATATGAAACGTTATAGAGTTTTATATAGTTTATAATGTTTAAAAACGTTTTAAATCATTTTTACAAGGTTTTTAAAAAGTTTCTATAAGGGTTTATAAGGTTTTTAAAATGTTTTTAAGATATTTATACGGTATTTATTAAATATATAAAAAAGTTTATACACATCTAAAGGTAATTTGTGTGTATATTTATAAGCTTACACACATATTAGGTAAATTTTAAATATTTTTAGTGGTTTTTTTTATCAAATTTGAAAAATGATATTTTTGAAAAGTAATATTTGAAAAAGCGTATTTTTGAAATTCCCCTTTTTCACAATGTTTATTATTATTTTATGTTATATTTTTGGAAGTAATGTGTCATTTTGTGTTTTCATGATAGAGAAAGAAGTTGATCCTTGGATAAAAACAAATGGACAGTTGCAACGTCACAAATGAACAACCTGATTTATCAGGCACATGTAAGAAGTTTTATTTGTTTCTTTCATCATAAAATTTATCGGGTTCTAATATTTTGGTTATTTTTTAACTAGTTGATGGAAGCGAAAGCTATATGTATGAGCAATTATGGAAATTGTGTGCTGGACCTTTGTGTCATCTTCCAAATCTTGGAGATAAAGTCTATTATTTTCCTCAAGGCCACATAGAGCTAGTTAGTTCTCTCTCTTTCTATCTATATCCCCTGTTTTGTTTTCAATTAGGTATTTGAAAAATTTTCATAAAATTTTCAGGTTGAGGCATCTACAAGAGAAGAATTAAATCAAATACAATCAAACTTTGATCTTCCTTCCAAGCTTGAATGTCGTGTTATTGCTGTTAGGCTTAAGGTATGAGCTAGAAATACACATGAGCATCATTATCTTATTTTTGTTTATTTTATCTCATTATATCCAGAAGTAATTTGTTACTTTTTCAATTTTTGATTTTAGGCGGAAAAAAATACTGATCAAGTTTACGCTGAGATTACATTGATACCAGATACAACAGTGGGTGAAATATAATCAAATTTTTACTTTAGTCTTGATTAGATGATTCCTCCTATTATCTCTAACTGATTTTCTAATATTCATTAATGTATAGCAAGTTGTAATCCCAACTCAAAATGATAGCCAATATAGGCCAAAAGTTAATTCTTTTCTTAAGATTTTAACGGCCTCAGATACAAGCACTCATGGCGGATTATCGGTCCCCAAGAGAAGTGCAACTGAATGTCTCCCTCCGCTGGTATTTTTGTTTAGTTTTCCAATTATTTGAATAAAAAATTTAAGCTTTTATTTCACACTTGTGTACTAAATATTGCCTTATTAGGATATGGGTATACCGGTGCCTACCCAAGATATTCTTACTAAAGATCTACATGATAGTGTTTGGAAATTCAAACACAGTTTTAGGGGTACGAAATTATTTTATTCACAAATATATTTGAAAATCGTAATTAGTAACTAATAAAAAATATTTGAGTGTAGGAACACCACAAAGACATCTTTTAACTACAGGATGGAGTGCATTCATAACAACAAAAAGTTTAGTTGCTGGTGATGCTTTTATACTCCTTCGGTAAGTTTAGTTGTTGGTGATGCTTTTATACTCCTTTGGTAATATATTATATACATTTTTTAGATATCTTTTGCGTATTGAGCATTGGATTTAAATGATTTACATGTGGTTTCAGGGGAGAAACTGGAGAATTACGAGTTGGTATCAGACGGGCAAGACATCAACAAGGAAACATAACTTCATCACTAGTATCAACAGAAAATATGAGACATGGAGTAATTGCTTCTGCATTGCATGCTTTTAATAACCAATGTATGTTCACCGTAGTTTTCAAGCCAAGGTAATTAAAGAACAACGTAAACTCACATTAATGATTCTATGAAATATCATAAGATTTGTTTCTTTAACATGTATGCATGTTTATATTTTGGTTTTTGATATGTATCAGATCAAGTCAATTTATTGTCAATTACGACAAATTCTTAGATGCTGTGAACAATAAGTTTAATGTCGGATCCAGATTTACTATGCGGTTCGAGGCTGAGGATTTCTCTGAAAAAAGGTACTACCATATCAATTTATATATATATTTTCTCATTCATTCTCTACTATATGAAACGTTTTTTTTATTGACTAAGATATTCTGGGACAATTATTGGAGTTGGTAATTTCTCCCCTCATTGGAAGGATTCAGAATGGCGAAGCTTACAAGTAAATTTTCATTCAAAATTTGTAACATTTTTTAAAAATATGGTTTTGAGAGTAATAAATAAAATATGACTAATTAACTCTAATTTTCAAGGTGCAATGGGATGAACTTGCATCTTTTCCCAGGCCTGAAAAGGTTTCTCCATGGGAAATCGAACATATACCATCTTCATCAAATGTTCCCCAATCATCTTTGCTGATCAAGAACAAGCGTTCACGACATGTTAACGAAATTGGTAAAAAATTAATAGAGACATTCTTATAAACTCCTATTTAATGTGAAATTCTTTTCGTTACCTACTCACTATTCTTATTATATATAAAGGCTCGTCATCATTTTCACCACATCTCTTGCCTCCTATATTAACACAAAATCTAGAAGTAGTACAACCAAGCATGGCCAATGAAGGAGGCACTAGTTTTAGATTGTTTGGAGTCTCTCTTGTCGTTCCTTCCGGAAAAAATGAGTCATACCAAGTATCTAATACTTCAAAACTCTCTCAAGAAAAAAATTTTTGCTTGACCCAAACATTTAAATTACCAAAGATGACAGAAAGTAAGCAGTTTACTTCAACTAGAAGTTGTACTAAGGTAAGTATAAGATCATCATATTCTTAATTTTTCATACATGAATTTTTTCACATTGTAATCCACTCACAAAATTTTAATATATATGATGTTATTGAAAAGGTTCAAATGCAAGGTGTAACTGTAGGAAGAGCTCTGGATTTAAGTGTTCTTAACGGATATGATCAATTAATTCATGAACTTGAAAAGCTCTTTGATCTCCCAGGCGAGTTGCGATCCCGTAACCAATGGGAAATGGTTTTCATAGACCATGAAGGAGATATTGTCCTTATGGGGGACGTTCCATGGCTGTAAGATTTATTTTTCATTTTTTCTTTATTATAAATTAGTTAATATTTTTAGAGATAATATTACATTTTTTGGTATTGTGTGCATATAGTGAATTTTGCAACATGGTGAAGAAGATATTAATATGTTCAAAGGAGGAGGTCAATAAATTGAAGTCTGAGAGACCAATCTCTCAAACTAAATCAAAAGCTTAAATGGCAATGTTTCGTGGTGTAATAGAGGCAAGAATGGTTTAAGAATTTCTTATTGTATAAATTTTAGATATGTTCTTGTTTTCTAGTATTGTGATGTCTTCTTCTTTTGTTTTTAATTGTCAACAATGTTCATTGTTGTCGTATGTGTTTTTAATTGTCAACAGTGTTCATTGTTGACGTATGTGTCTCTAATATGTATCTCTCTATAGTTCATTAATAAAATAAATATCTCTCTGTTCTTGTGATATTATGCTTTTTATAATACTTTTTTATAATTGTCACACTAAATATAGAGTCATTAAATAGCTAGAGATTTAACGTTACATATTCCAGATATATAGTTTACATATTCCAAGTGACTAAAATACTTATTTCTTCTAAAGCTACTACCTTTCTTTCTCTTATCACATCTCTATTTTTCAAAGAGAGAAGGAGATTTCCGGTACACCGAAATTCTTGTTTTGTAATATAGTTTCCGGCTAAGATCCGGATCTTTCTACCGGCTAAGTCCGGTTTTCTTTCTCGGTAAAAAGCGAGATAAAGATCTCTCATCCATTTACGTTTTCCGTTGACTTCGTGGGAGGAGCCCTGGGCTCTGACCGCGTGCCTGTTGAAGAATAAGCCGGCGACTTCTCCGATAATCCTTTGCAAGTTTTCTTTGTTTCTTCAACTATTCGAGGAGTAATATCATAGGAGCAAAGCAAATAATTACATCAAAATATGGATGTAATCGTTGGTGGAGCTTCCCCGGAGTTGATGATTCTCGAAGAAGATTTGAAGAGGTTTCCTATATTTGATCCGGTAGACTTCAACGCATCCTTTGGTTGGATTTGAGATCGGCAGAAGGGAGAAAGATTTTCATCACCCTATGGCTATTTGATGGTGGCTAATCGGATTCCGGTGATGTTTGAGAAGAACAGACGGTGGCGACGTGGAACTACTTCAATTTGATGCGTGGTTTAGAGAAGATACTTCATCTACAGGTGTCTTATGCTAAACCATAAATGTTTTTATATTATCTTTTGTAATTTTGTTTTATGAGAAGTCACTACAACATATTAATTTGAAAATAAAACTTTTCTAATTTTTTTAATATTTTCGGCACGAGCTTTTTCTTTTAAGTAAGGTGAAAAAAATTGCTTACTTTATAAACTATGAAAAGGTTGGTCAGCTGCCCATTTTCATACTCTAAGTAAACTTATAGTTCATAATCATACATAAACTAAGGAAATATATGGAAAAAAAAATACTCTAACTTACATGTGATTTACATCAAGGGATTTCTGGAGTTCTGTAGCATGTTCTTGGGGTTCTAGCATAGATAAGGAGAGATTCATGGTCGTTGGTGTTAGGAGGTGTGAGACCCTAGTTTACGGAGATGTTTAATTGAATTGATTTGATCACCTATGTCACCAAAGTGCATTAATCATTTCGGTCAAAGGCCCCAAGAGCAGAGAGTGAGAAATAGATCTTTTGGTGCCTTTGAGTGAGTTTTTGGAGGGGTTAAAGCTTGTTCTTGGTGGTTCAAGGCTAGAGGAGGTTAGATCCGTGGTGTGTGGTGTTAGGAGAGCTTGTTTCGTCCCTCTTAGTCTCTGTTTCGTTGTTGTTCTTCTAGATTCAAAGGTGAGTGCATGACCAAGGCTTATCTAAGCAGTTTTGATGCATGTTTTGGCGTTCCTTTGATTGATGATTGATTTCTTTGCTTGTATGCTTGTTTTCTATGATATGGGGACTTTGGACGAGCCTGAGGAAGTGTTATTTCGGCCATGGAGTGCAAGGAAGGGGAGACTTATCGATGAGAAGCGACTGGAGCAAAGTTAGGGCTTTGGTGTCGATCGACACCAGTGGAAGGTGTCGATCGACACTACTCGTCATATTGGGTTTTATATTGATTGTTCATGGATTGTTGATGCTTGTGATGGTTAATGCTTGAATGTGTTTCATTATTGCTTGTGTGTATAGCCAGTAGTGGGTTGAATGCCTCACTAAGTATTTCTAAAAATACTTATGCATCTCTTTTCCTGATGCAGGTAAAAGAAAAGTGTGACCGTGGAATCAAGGCGTGGAGAACAGGATGATCTAGGGACTCGTTGGTTGTCTCTGTATTATTGTTTGAATGGTTAGGTTGTTAGTCCGGAACTTAGAAACATGTTAGGTTGTTATTTCTATTTTTGGATGACGAATGTTTTTGTTATGGTTGAGATGCAAGTTAAATGCATTTAAATTATTTGGATTATTTGGTCAAGTCTTCCGCTAGTTATTGCTCATTGGAATGTTTTAATTGATTCATTCGGTTTAATTGGTTTAAATTGAATAAGACCGGTTTAGCTAGTTTAAATTGATTAGGACTGGTTTAGTTGGTTTGAATTAATCGTTTGCATGCTAAAAAAAGAAAAAATGGGTTTCTTTTCAACAAGTCTTTAAGGCTCACGGACGTAGCAAACCGACTGTCAGATATGGATTGGTTCACGGGCCTAGTGAGAGTACGTGAGGTCCATCAAGAGAGGTGAGCCATGGGATAAGAGTGAACATGGGGCCCACTTGAGAGTTGACGGTCGGGGTGTTACAAGTGGTATTAGAGCCAAACCCAAACAAGTGTGGAGTGGTGGGCTCACACTGTTAGGGGGTAACAATCGTTGTGCGCAACGAGGACGTTGCGGTCTGTTAGTGGGGGAGAATTGTGAGACTCCAGTTTGCGGAGAAGTTTAATTGAATTGATTTGGCCACCTATGTCACCAAAGTGCACTTATCTTTTTGGTCAAAGGTCCTGAGAGAACTCCACAGTTAAGCGTGCTGATGCTGGAGTAGTTCGAAGATGGGTAACCTTCCGGGAAGTGGTTGTCGGAACTGTGTGAGTGAGGCCAAAACACAGAGAAAGATAATGTGGTGATCTGTAGGGTCGGTAAACAAGTCTTTAAGCCTCCCAGGCGTAGAAAACCGACCAACGGGATATGGATGGGCTCACGGGCCTAGTGAGATTCTATAAATCACGGGCCTAGTGCCTCTGTAAGACCCTTTGGAGAGTTATCATCATTCCCAGAGAGGCTGGAGATGGAGATTTGTCGAGGACAAGCAACTGGATCGATGTCTAGAGCATCGGTGTCGATCGACACCAATGAACTATGACGTAAAGATGGTTTCGCCATAATTTCTCGCTCAACCTCGTCGACGACAATGGGAAGAGATTTAACGAGTTGTTCAGTATCTAACCGAAGTCTATGAGCAAAGCTTTTCGTTAAGTAATTTCAGATCTTAATCTTGCTGCTTATTGTGATTCATATTGGGAAGCATGTCCAAAACCTCGTCTTCATTCGGTAGAGTAAGTAGTTTGGCTCTAAAACTCTCCCATTCGTAGGAAAACAAAGAAGCAACAAATTGTATTGCTTTCTTCTACGTAGTTTGGATATTAACCTATGCCTTTTACATAGCAATAAATCAAATGACTCGAATAATTGTAGTTGCTCATCACATTGCCGCTAATCTAATATTTCATGAACGCACAAAGCATATTAAGAAAAACTGTCATTTTATGTTTGATGCTAGTTAAGCACATCGACGCTAATCCAGTATTGTCTCTACCATACATGTTTAAAAAAAAAAAGAAATAGTTAGTCAATCTCTTGACTAAAGCTATTGGTCAAAATCAGTTTCATGATCTACTTCGCAATTCTTTGAATAAGGTTAATATTAAAACTAGAACCTATATATGTGTGTATCTTCTTTCTCAAGATCAATATTACATAAATATTAAGAGATTTAGCAGTTAACAAACCTATCCCAAAAATGGCTTATTTATAATTATCATCCAAATCTTAGCATCTGATTGATTTTTTAATTAGTTTTATTGGTGCTCGTTCATCTAAACTATAATATAATTTGTGTACTTTGTAAATTACTAGGAGTAAATATTGTTTGGTCACCAGAGTTGTTTTTTGGAGTGACAATTTTTAAACCCAATCTATAAATAAACACTATCTCATATATTTAAACTATTAGAAACAAAAACAAATATCTACTAAATATGTTATTCCGTGCTATAGGACGGATTATCTCCAAGTTATATATTGAAATCAATAAGAAATATTTTTTCAGCATTTTCTTGAGATTTCTAATCCCTATACTTGTTAAAGTTAAATAATTAAAAAATTAGAGTGGTCCACGGTTTTCTCTAAAGAGAAGAAAAAAAATACAAAACAAAACTATTATGGTCAAGAAAGAGTAACTACTTTTATTATGAAATGAAAAAAAAACAAAGAAAAAAACAAAGAGTAGTGTGACATGGAACATGAAAGCTCAAAAGACTCGTGTGTCACAACGCATCGGTCAAGTCAACTCCTTACAACCCAATTAACACGCCACAGACCAGAGTCACTGTAACCATTCTCTTCTTGACCTGTCTGTTTCCATTTTTCTAAACGAATTTTCTCGGAACTCTTTTTACGCGTTAAGCTTTTCATCATCTTTTCTTTTTGCCTGAAAACAATAATCATTAGGGTCAAAAAGATGAAGAGGAAGACGATACATGTTCCTCAAGAAACAGGCAAGTTCATGTTCTGTCTCTTCTTTATCTTCCTGTCTTGTTGTTGCCATGTATGTTTCTCGGAGTTGTCGTTGGACCAGACAAACACAATGATCGAACTCTCGAGATTTCTTAATATCTCGGATTGGAACCTTCCTGGTTCTGAGATGAATCCATGTTCATGGAACGGTGTTCTTTGCAGCGGACAAGACAATGGCTCTGTGATTAGCATCTCTGTCTCTGGCTTTGATATCTACAACTCTTCCTTCTTACCAGTTGTCTGCAAACTCAAGACTTTGGAGTCTCTCGATGTCTCCAACAACAGTTTAAGCTTGATCCCAGATGGGTTTGTGACGACTTGCGAAAGACTCCTTGGGTTGAAGCATCTGAACTTGAGCTCAAACAAATTTTCTTCTTCTCCTAGTTTCCGCGGTTTCTCCAAACTGGTGGTTCTTGATTTCTCTTACAACAGGTTGAGTGGGGAGATTCCTGACTATGGGTTTGATGGGTTGGTTCAGTTGAGGAGTTTGAATCTTAGCTTCAACAGTTTAACTGGTTCTGTTCCGAATAATTTGACCAAAAGACTGGAGAAGCTCGAGGTTTCAGATAATTTTTTGACCGGTACTATTCCCGAGGGTATTGAAGATTATCAAGAACTAACACTGATAGATCTCAGTGATAATCAGCTTATTGGTTCAATACCGAGTTCATTGGGAAACCTCACCAAGTTAGAAAGTTTAATTCTTTCCAACAATAAGCTTAGCGGGTCAATCCCTGAATCACTTTCAAGAATCCAAACTTTGCGTAGATTTGCAGCTAACCGTAACCATTTCACTGGAGTTATTCCATCAGGGATCACAAAAAACCTCGCAAACTTAGACCTCAGCTTCAACAACCTAAACGGGTCGATTCCAGATGATCTTTTGTCGCAGCTTAAACTCATCTCAGTGGATTTGTCATCTAATCAACTTGTTGGATGGATACCGCAAAGCATTTCACCTGGCATGTTTAGGCTGAGACTAGGAAGTAATATCCTAAGAGGGACGGTCCCCTCTGCTGCGTTTGAATCACTGCAGAACCTAACCTATATGGAGATGGAAAACAACCGTTTAACTGGCCACATACCTCCTGCATTTGGAAACCTTGGGAGCTTGAATCTCCTGAACTTGGCTATGAATGAGTTCACCGGGATATTACCTCTTTCATTTGGTAACCTTACCCGCCTTCAAGTGATAAAACTGCAGCAGAACAAGCTTACAGGAGTAATCCCAGATACTATCAAATTGTTAATTAACCTCTTGATTCTTGACATCAGCTGGAATTCTCTGAGTGGATCCATACCGCCTTCTCTTTCGCAACTAAAGACACTTTCCAACATGAACATGCAAGGCAATCATCTGAGTGGTACAATACCTGAAAACATTGGAGATCTGAAGAATTTGATAGAACTTCAGCTTGGAGATAACCAGCTAAGCGGGAGGATTCCAGTAATGCCACCGAAGTTGCAGATTTCATTGAATCTCAGCTACAATATGTTTAAAGGGCCAATCCCCGCTTCATTGTTTCAACTTGATCGCTTGGAAGTTCTTGATCTGTCAAATAACAATTTTTCAGGCGAAATCCCTCCTTCTAGCAGTTTAATATCCCTTAGACAGCTCATACTTTCCAACAACCAGCTAACCGGAAATATGCCAAGGTTCACCCATAATGTTTTAGTTAATATCAGCGGAAACCCCGGGATCAAGTCAAGAAATAAGGATGAAGTCTCTATCAAGAGAAGGCCAACAGGGAAAAGCAAACTAGTTATTGTTGTAATATTTGTTTGCCTTGGAGTTCTTGCTCTTGTGGCAGGGATCACAACAGTCATCGTGCTGAAACTTTCTCGACGCTTCAAGGGAAATAACAACATGCAGGTTGACCCAGATGAAGAAGGATCAACTGTTCTCCCCGAGGTCATTCATGGAAAGCTTCTCACTTCAAACGCTATACACAGATCAAACATCAACTTCACCAAAGCTGTCGAAGCTGTTGGTCATCCAGAAAATGCTCTGCATCAGACAATGTTCTGGAGTTACTACAGAGTAGTCATGCCCTCTGGTTCGAGTTACCTTATTAAAAAACTTAACACACGAGACAGGGTTTTCCAGCAAGCCAGTAGCGAGCAACTAGAGCTAGAGCTGGAGATGTTGGGCAAGCTGCATCACACAAACATAATGGTTCCGTTAGCTTATGTTCTCTATTCAGAAGGATGCTTGCTCATCTATGACTTTTCTCACATGTATAACCTTTACGATGTTCTACACAATCAGACCAGTGATGTAGTTGATTGGACGAGCAGGTACAGTATTGCGGTTGGGATAGCTCAGGGGATCTCTTACTTGCATGGATCCAAATCCAGCGGCCGTGATCCAATCCTTCTACCAGATCTCTCTAGTAAGAAAATAATGCTCAAGTCGCTAACTGAACCCCTAGTAGGGGACATTGAACTGTTCAAGGTAATCGATCCTTCCAAAAGCAACAGCAGCCTCTCAGCAGTTGCAGGCACCATCGGCTACATTCCACCAGGTGAGTGAAATACGATTTTGGCCCTGTCTAAGAAACATCAACTTTTTTAATCTTTCACTTTTTTCTCTTCATCAGAGTATGCTTACACTATGAGGGTGACAATGGCTGGGAACGTCTACAGCTTTGGGGTGATTCTTTTGGAACTGTTAACTGGAAGACCAGCGGTAAGCGAAGGAAGAGAGTTAGCTAAGTGGGTGCAGAGTCATTCGAGCCAACAAGAGCAGTGCAACAACATTCTTGATGTCAGAGTGAGCAAAACATCATCTGTAGCAACAAAGCAGATGCTCCGTGCTCTCAGTGTTGCTCTTGCCTGCATAAACATCTCTCCTGGGGCGAGGCCAAAGATGAAGACTGTCCTAAGGATGCTCACAAGACTTTAAGTGATAGTGTTAGATGAGGCATGATTTGTAAATTTTTGCATGTTACTGTATGTATAAACAGCATATAGAGGTTGCTTTCCTCTGGCAGTCTATTGTCTGCATCTCCATTTTCGAGATGCTGAGAAACAAGAAAGATCTAATGCATTTAGAGTCGTGTTTAAAGTTCAGTTGATATTAGAAGGAAGTGGATAAATATGTAAAAGTCAGCAGCAAAATCATGTGTGAAGGCCTTTCAATGCGCCAAATGTTGCAAAGATAGCTCAAACAAAGGAATGATTATGTTCAACATTACTCTTGAAAGGTAGACTCTATCAAAGAAACTGATTACCGCAGAAATACAAGCTCCCATGGAATCAAAATCAGAGAAGACTGGGATGCGAAAAAGTAGTAATTTGGCCTAGAATGTCAGGTCCTTTGGGTCCTCAATAATGCTTGCCAGTGTTTGCAAGAACAGTGCGAGATCAGCACCATAGATGACACGATGATCTGCCGTCACATTCACCTGTGGATTTTCAAGTAACCAGTCATCATTAACAACTTCCCAGGACATCTCGAGACGATTTCATGAAGACAAAAGGGGAAGAGGAACAAGGTCTAAGGATGGTTGATAATAAACTTTACCTGCATCTGGTTTTTCATGCCAATGCGGCCGTCTTTAGTAGCAACCACTGAAGGTTGAGATGCTCCTACAGCCATAATCGCTCCCTTTATTGATCATAGACAAGAAAATCAATGAGCTGTCATTCCTTGGCATATTGTTAGGCAAAAAAAGTTTTAGTAACTAAATTAATGTGTTTAAATACATAAAAAGTAAAAAAGCACTTACAGTTCCAGGGGGTAGAATGGCATCAAACCGATCGACGCCAAACATTCCAAGGTTAGATAGAGTGAAGGTACCTGAAGTTAACCAGAAGGAGAAAAATGAATCAAGTCTCAAACGATCTTGACTTCTGATTATGAACCTACATAACAAACATTTCCGTTGCACAATCTCAAACTCGAATCGTTTCTATATTCTAGTATTAGGTTTACCAGTGTTGTACTCCTGAGGCTGTAGCTGCTTGGCTCTGGCCTTATCAACCAATTCTTTCCATTTTCTAGACAATGAATAAATGTCAACCTATTTACAAAAGAGAGAACAATCTGTTTATACCGGTTTTGAAGACAGAATAAACTCAAAATCTGTTATAAAGAAAGCATACAAAAGAAAATAACCTTGTCAGCATTCTGAAGCACTGGAGTGATCAGACCACCATCAATAGCAACAGCAACAGCAACGTTGATGCTACTGTTATACACAAAACTGTTACCATCTCTACAGGAAGAGTTCACAACCGGATGTCTTGCCAGTGCGAGTGCAGTTGCCTTAGCTAGGAGTGCCGTCATTGTCACACCTTTCGACTTAACCTAAACCAACCACACCAACAACAAAAAAAAACTTACTGTTTAGACTCAGTGTATGCAATCGCTCATAATCTCATTCTCTGATTACAACTATTTGTCAACCAAAAATGCAATCGAAACACTACTACATTGGACAACAAGACCCCCAAAACAATGGTGAACGATTCTAAGGGGTCCTTGGCGACCAAATTGCATAGCAACTTCAGCATCTTCTAGGTAACAAAAGTCCATGAACTCTAGCCCTTAAGCTACAATCTTCTCTAAATTGTCCATATTATTCATTCCCATCAACCAATTGTTATCCTTTCACTTCCTAATCACAATTCAATATATTCCAGTTTCATATCATCTCAACCAACCTAATTTGCAAAACTTACTCACCTTCTTGTAGAGAGCATCAAGAGCATCGGTAGTAATCGTGTATCCAACTCTAAATGTGGGAACAGCAAGACTCTCCACCATATTCCTGCTCACAGCCCCCTGCATTGTCGTAAACGGAACCACCGATCCCAGCTCCACACCAGGAGCTGCCGCAACCTCCTTAACAGCTACAGCAGCTTGAACACTTCCTCCGTCTGAAACCGCAGCCTCAACATCTTTAGCCACAATCCTTCCCATCGGCCCACTTCCAACTAAACCAGCCAATTCAACCTTCAATTCCTTAGCTAACTTCTTAGCATACGGAGACGCAACAACCCTCTTCCCTCCTTCAGACGCCGGATGAACCGCAGACGCAGCCACAGCAACCGGAGCCGCAACCTTCTTCTCAACAGCCACAGGTGCTTCAACAGCAGCCGGAGGAGGAGAAGGCGGAGGAGGAGCTTTAGAATCCCCACCACCACCACCACCGGAAGCTTTAGCTTTAGCATCAGAGATCTCATCCTCAGTTTCAGCTAACAAAGCAATAGCGGAACCAACAGGAGCAACACCACCTTCTTCAACCATGATTGCAGCGAGATAACCATCGTAGAAAGTCTCAACGTCCATATCAGCTTTATCAGATTCAACAACGACAACACTCTCACCTTTGTTTAGCTTATCGCCTTCGGATTTAACCCAAGAGACGATTTTGCCTTCGGTCATCGTCGAACTTAGCGCAGGCATGAAAATTTCTCGGATCTTTGCTTGGATTGGGATTGTTCTGGGCTTTACGCGGAAACCCGGAACGGAAGATCGTGTTTTTGTGGGGAGAGACACGGAGGGTAAGAATGGTGTTTGGAGAAGACGAGACATTTTTTTTTCCAATTTCGTTAATCGCAATGCGAGTGAGAGAGAGAGAGAAATGGGATTTAAGGGAGAGAGAGAGGTTCCTCGGAGTTATCGAAGAGCAGGCGGAGTGAGTTGCCAACTAATTTACCGGTGAACGATCACTATGTCACTCTACTGGTGTGATACACGCGCGTTTTGTATTATTGGGCTTTTTATGAAGGCCCAATAGATCAATATTGTGTAATCTCCCTTAAGCCCGTATACATTTTTTTAACCTTATTTATAGTCTTTTAACTCTTTCTTTTACCCATGGTCTCACTAGCTATACAAATGTTGGTTTTTCTCATTGTGATATACCAAAAGTTTACGAGTGTATAGAGACGATAGAAAGAGTCTGAAATATTTTGATGTTTGGTTACAAAGTTGAAATTATAAGAGTGTCAATGGTTTTTGCGGTCAAGATGGATAAATCCGTCAATGATTTAAACCGTTTAATTTTTAGGACGGACAAAAAATCACAGCTGGCTAATTCTATATGTATGTAAAAGAGGTGTGTGGTCGGTCTATATCGATTTTTTTATTAGGACCGCATGTCTGCATCAATATAGACATAATTTATGAATGATAAATGTATAAAGCGGTCTAATCTATAGACGGATATGTCCGCCTTAACTAACTACAAAAAAAACTATGAATTTTATATAAAAAAATTGGTGAGAGACTGTTTGTGTTAAAAGAAAATTGTTTTTTTATCAAACTAGAGGAAACTTGTTTATGAAGATTATCCACAATGAACGTTGGTTTTGATTGAAAAAAAATTGCGTAAGATCATTTTATTAATTTTGTTACCAATCACAATCACAATAACAATAAAAAAGGTTAGCAATAGCCAAAACTGAATTGAATTACTACTGTATTAAATTTATCATTTTTTCTTCTAAACTATTTTGTTATTGTTCGCAATTTGTTTCGTCGCTAAAAAGATTTATATCGTTTTGTGTACTAATCGGATCTAAAATATCATATACATATAACATATTTGGTTTCTAGTGTAGGAAATAGAAATATTTCGAATGATAAATGTCGCAAAACATAACACTATGTTAATTAAAATGTTAAAATTAGCCTTGGCATTCGGTTTAGTCGATTTAATCGGTTTGGGATTTATGGTTTTTCAAAATTTTGGTTATCTAAAAATCCCACTGAACTAAACCGAATAAAAATTTGGTTCGGGTTATTCGGTATTCAGTTTTTTCGGTTTGGTTTATTCGGTTTCTACCGAACCCTAGGACTAGTTAAAATGTGGTTGGTTTCATTAGTTCTTTGTATGAGAGTGCTTGAGAAATCTTACCTTTCTCAATAACCATTAGCTCAAGGATTCACCTTTAGTTATTGTTTGAATTTCATTATTTCCCGCTTAGCTTCTCTTTGAATCATGTTAGTCTATTTGCATCTTCATTTCTTTGCTTTGATTCATCTTTTTAATCTAGTTTGCATCATTAGTAGTAGTTTGAAACCAAAACCAATCTTGATTAGCTTAGATTAAGTGAACAAGTGTAAACTTGGTGTATTAGTCAATGCAAATTTGGATTGATAATAGTTGAACCGATAGACATACTAATGTGAAGATTACGACCGTACTTCACGAGATACCAAAGACTTGAATGAGCAATATTGCAAGGAGATCAAAGCTCTCAATGATAAGATGGACCAGATGATTCTTGCGAATCAAAAACCAGTCCACTTTGTTTTTGAAACTGATGTTTATGAGAGCTATCGAGAGGATGTTGAAGGTTGTGTAGAAGGGAGTGAAGAAGTGAACTACATTGGTGGTCAAGGCTACAACGAGTTCAACCCTAACAACCATAACCACCCTAACCTTTCTTACCGAAGCAACAATGTTGAGAACCCACAAGACCAAAAGTAACCACCCACTAAGCCTCCCGGTTTCACCCAACCCTCAAAACCAATACCAGCCCAAACCTTAATATAAACAATCCTACCAACCTCAAGTCACTACCTCTAACCCTCAACATCAAGGAGACAACACTAATGCTCTCTTTAAGCAAATCATTGAAGGACAGGAAGAAGTGCCATTGAACTAGTGAATCAACACTAATGCTCTCGTCAATGGTACTTCTTCCTTGCCCTTCAATGACTTTCTTAAGGAGAACATTAGTGTTGTCTCCTTGATGTTGAGGGTTAGAGGTAGTGGCTTGAGGTTGGTAGGATTGGTTATATTGAGGTTTGGGTTGGTATTGGTATTGAGGGTTGGGTGGGTAGTTGGGTTGGGTGAAACCGGGAGGCTTAGTGGGTGGGTACTTTTGGTCATGTGGGTTCTCAACATTGTTGTTTCAGTAAGAAAGGTTAGGGTGGTTACGGTAGTTGGGGTTGAACTTGTTATAGCCTTGACCACCAATGTAGTTCACTTCTTCACTCCCTTCTACACAACCTTCAGCTTCCTCTTGATAGCTCTCATAAACATCGGTTTTAGAAACAAAGTGGACCGGTTTTTGATTCGCAAGAATCATCTTGTCCATCTTATCATTGAGAGATTTAATCTCCTTGCGATGTTGCTCACTCAAGTCTTTGGTATCTCATGAAATACAGTCATAATCTTCACATTAGTATTTCTACCGGTTCAACTACTATTATCAATCCAAATTTGCATTGACTAGCACACTAAGAATACACTTGTTCACTTAATCTAAGCTAATCAAGATTGGTTTCAAACTACTACTAATGATGCAAAACTAGATTAAAATGATGAATCATAGCAAATAAATGAAGATGCAAATAGACTAACAAGATTCAAAGAGAAGCTAAGCGGGAAATAAGGAAATTCAACCATTAGCTCAAGGATTAACTCAAGGTGAATCCTTGAGCTAATGGTTATTGATCTAGGTAGATGAAGATATGGGCTATGGAGTCAACAAATCAACTTACTAACAAGCAATATCCTTTGGCAAAGAACACTAAATTAGACTAACACATTTCCATGACATTAATCCTTTACTAATCAACCAATAATCAACATTTGTCTAATGGCAATTAATTGATTAATAAGCATTTAAACACGTCTATTTAGCCTCTAAACATCCTAATCAACAATTTCTAAGGCTAGGAATGTAAAGATCTTAAAGGTTTTTGGTTGGAGAATTTCATCAAACACGTTCCGGGCATGAAATTTTTATGATTTAGAAACAACTTGATCAATGTCTTTCTAGCATGATAAAAAAACCAATAAGCAAGGATAAACACAAATCTAGGCCCTAAACTCCATAATCCACCACTAAATCACCCTACATCTATCATAGCTCGAAGACTCTAAATAACTACTCACTAATCATGATGATTACACAATAGAAATGGGTTGTTCTTTGTGAAATCATTAAGAAAGAGAGTAGATTAAAAAAATGAAGAAGTGCTTAGATGAAAACTTAAAGATTCAAATACAAAATCTAAAAGAGAACCTTAATCTTATACTTAAACCCTAAAACAAATCATAGATCCCCAATAATTAGGTTTAGGGGATTTTTATAGAGAAAATGTAAGAGAACCGGGTCAACCCACAGTAAACCGGATCAACCCGATTTTGACTTAAAAAGGCTACTGTTCACGCCCGATTGGGCGCTTTCGTCTGGCAATTCGGCTTGCAGGAATTTCTTAGGCCCGACAGGGTGCACGATCAGTCCGGGTCAGTCCGGTCGGGCACCATGTTTTCTCCTTTGTTTCTTCTCTTCTTTGGTTCATTCTTGATTCAAGCTTCAATTGTTTCATCTTCTTAGCTTTTCTATCACCAACTTTGCTAGATATGCTCCAATTAAGCTTCTTTTAGCCTCTTTAACTCCAAGTTCTTTCAATGATCTCCAAGCATCTAAAAGACTTAATAAATGCAAAATACAACATAAACACACTAAATATGATGGAAAATGCATGAAGCTATCCTAGAAACAATGCCTAAAAACTATTAAAAACCAATGCTTAAAATCTATTAAAAACCATAGAAATATTATTATGCTTAGAGAATATGTTTGACCTCTAAAATGACATTAGAAAATTCACAAACGAACAAAACAAAAAGTTAAAAAGAAGAACACCATATAAAGTTATCTATAGTCTATAGAATCAAATCCTTTACGTGAGTAGTAGTAGTAGTAGTTAAAAGAAAATGCATTACAACATCGTTCGCATTCATGATTAACCAAATCTATATATGTAGAACATGCTTTAAACCTACCTAGCAACATTCTCAAATCATCATAGTTAACCACTGTCTCTCTCGTAGTCATAACCACTGAAATAATGAAACAATAAAACAGTTTAATTACTTGTTTGAGAAATCATTTTTTATCAAATAATATATATAGGGGATGAGTATCTTTGGTCCAAGGGTAAATTGTTGCATTGATAGTGGGATACAGAGAAAAACAAAGCAATGAATTGAATAAAAATGGAGGAACCCTTTCATGAATCTAAATCAAGCCCCTTCTTCTTCTTCTTTCAAAGTTTCAACTCTTAACGCCGCCTACATCTACATATCTCCTCACATTGTTTTCGTATAACCTCCTCTGGTTGTCGCTACAGGCAATAGACTTGGTTCCAATGTACAACATCTGGATCTTCCTGCAGCAGTTTGTTTCTAAGTCATTCAGAGCAAAGAATAAGTGGCATTTCTCCAAGTGACACTGTGAATATATAGCAGAAGAGCCTCAAAGTAATATACACGTCGGATACAGCATAGAGTCGTTTATTGTATTGATGCTTGTATAAGGTTTCGCTTCTCGTCTGATGATCTGTGACGGAACAACTTTGCAATCTTTCTTCTCTCGCAGTCCTGAAATCCAGATGAGGAAACATATAAAACATGTAAAAACTTCGAAAATCTGGTTCTCTTAACTACTCAGACCTATTATATGACACTAATTCATAACTCAACAGATCCATCGGGTGCGTTTTCTCCATGAACAAGAGCTTCGGTTTTGAGACCCTCTCTGTTCCATAGGATATGGTTCTTATACTAACCAGAATGGATTCAACACATATTTCCTACTGACCGGTTCAATTCTTACAAAGTTTGATGACCCACATCAATGACTCAGCTCTCACACCATTACATACTACCTTCACAACTAGACATGTTGCATTCGAGGTTTCGCTCTATTACTAGTTTATAGGAGGACTTCAGTTCATATCATGTCAAGAGCACTTTCGACTTTACAATTTTATATCAAGGTTACAAGATAAGGAGGCGAACTAATGTTTTAGAATAAATTATCAAGCAGCTTATTGTTAGGTCAAGCAGAATTATAATCAAGAAAACTTTTCAAAAGGAGATCTTTTTACCTTGAACATGTGAAGATTAAATGGTTTATCAGGATTCATCCTTCTTAGTTTCTGGTAAGTATAGGCAAAGCTCAGCTGGTCTCGGGGAGTGAAGCGTTCCACTTCGTTGAACCAAAGACAGGAGAACAGGTTCGACATGGGAGTATGTGCTCGTACTATGAAAGATCCCTCTGGAACATCTGCAGATAAGATGAAAAGAGGATTGTAAGTAAGCAATAAGTACTAACGTATTGTAGGCATGACCAACACCAGCTAATGATTGACCCTTGCATGGTGGCAATGAGGATTCGACCCACTAGTTGCATATAACCTATATGCTGGAATAACAGCAGGCTGCATAAACTATTAAGATACCATGACCATGTATGCAGTTGCTTGTGCGAAAATCTAAAAATTCAATTTAGCATGAACTTTTTAATACTAGATAATATTTCAAAACCCAGTGTGCTTGTTACGAGCAACCCAGTAGCAGTTACAGACGCTAACTAATGAATAATCTCCCTAAGGAAGGTCCTAATCCTGGTTTATATCAGTAAACCAATAGGGAACAGATCCTTACTGCTAGGAAGAAGCTTGAACGGATCCGAAGCATTAAATCTGGTCAGCCCATCAGCCTTGTAAAACTCAAACTGTTGATTAATAACAGTATGGTTATACTTGTTCAGCTTCTTGTTTTGTGCAACCTCTTCCCATAAACAATGACGGTCATAGTGATTGGATATAGCATACTCGTGACCTTTACGCCAAAGGAAGTACTCCAGAATGAGTAGAGGGTCCAACTGAAGTCGTAATTTGCTGTCCAACCAGATTGAGTACCTGGAAGAATAAACAGCAGATAAGTTTCTGTGTGCGTTGATCCAGATCTGAACTGACATGAGAAGTTTTTCAGCGGATATTGCATATCACATTCCAAAGCATTCTAGAGAACCCACTTTCCAGATCTAATCGTTAATGTATTTCACACTTGACTTTTCTCTTCGTGGCTCATAATGAAAATTATACACATGCTTTATAAACTGATACTATTCCCGGTATTTTTTTTAATCCTACTTAACCATGAGCCATTGACCTGTTTTCTACATGCAACTGCTGGAAATATGTGCTAGTCAGACCCATCAAAATGAGAGTTATCGCGATGAAACGAGACTCACCTTGCTGATGGGAAAAGTCGGTGTGGCAACATTTTGGGTATTTTTCCTACCCTCCGCATATCTGCATATGGAAGATTCTTCACGACAACCAACTTCCACAAACCAATGAATCCTGCTCTGTCCGGGGCATGTCCTTCTGCAGAAAGTGTTTGCATGGTAATCTCGTCCACAAACACAATGAAGCATACATTTTTTCTTGACAAGCGACTTATCTAAATGAAAAGAATAGAACAAAGGTTAGTACAGGTAACAAAATATCATAACCAAGAATCAAAAGGAAAATACGAACAAAACAGAGCAAAAATGCCTTCTGAGGTTTTTGAGGAAGACATTCTAACAGATGGCTATTCATGATTGATGAAAGTACCCACAAAACCAAATTTAAGATGCCAGCTATCTAAGCATTCATAACACACAATTTGCGTACCTAGCTCAAAACTGCTCATTTATATCTTATTCCCGGTCACTAGTCTAGAACAGTTAATTAAACTACACCCACAGGTCAACTCAAGCCACCCAAAATCTAAGCTAACTCGATTCGAAAGTCTCTGTTAGTGACTGTGCAAGCTCAGGGTCCATGTATGGTAGATAGGTTAATCTAAAGATACACAACTTACTGGCCATAGATTCTAAATCTTAAACCTGGAAAAGAGACGGCCAAACAACATAACCATAATATCAACAATGAACAGAACCATACCATTTTGTTGGCAGGAGGCCTCAGGCGATCAGAATTGCCAAAGATGCATGAGATCACAGCGATGTGGCATCTACTGATATAATTAGTATCATCTTCTGTCAGGTCAAATCCAGTGCTTGGGGATCCTTTGGGGCCTTTGACAAAGCCACAATGAATTTTCTTGTCTTGAGCCACGAAGGAATCGTCTCGCTCCTGTAAACTCTGATGACCTGCAAATCTAGGCTCCCACTGTTCTTCTCCATCAGGTTTATCCTCCTTCTCTATATACTGTAAGGAGAATCTAGCAGATTTTCGGGTATTCAAGGGCTCCACTATTGGTTGACTAGAATTCAATAGCTTCATTTCACATGAACCTGAAATATTTGAAAACCAAATGAATGATGAGCAGCAGATACCCAAACTTACTTCTAAACCGAGCTTATTACAAGTTAATCACCTGAAGATCTGCGACGACCTCTTCTTTTTGTATCAGATCGTGATGTTTTCCCGGACTTACCACCCTTACTAACAAGAGAAGAATCCCCAAGCGACCTTTTCGACATACCTCCATCATCCTTCTCCACATTCTGTTGCTTAGTCATAGAATCAAGAACCTCGCTAGTCTTCTCTTTGTGCGGCTCTTCATTATCATCCTCATGCCCAGAATCAACATATTCATCCCCGTCATGAGAATCAACCGCATCATCATCCTCAGTATCCACATCAACTCCCGCATGACTTACACCGTTTTTCTTCAACGATCCACCACTTTTCCCAAGCGTAGCTTGATACTCAGCTTCATACATCTTAAGTTCATTCCTTCCAGCTTCATTATACATACCAATCCCCTTCAAATCAGAACCTTTTACAGAATTATGAACTTGTACATCCTTCTTCACTTCAGCCTCATTATAATCATCATCTCGTCTTCTATCATCCTTATCCCAATCCCTAGAATCTCGTCCATGAACAACTGAACCATGACCAAACTCAAGCACCTTTGAAGGATCAATTCTAGTCACATTCGTCAAAAAATCACCTTCATATGAATCAAACCCTGCAAACAAAACAAAAATATCCATAAATACAAAAAATCCAATTTTGCAGCATCTTTCAATACAAAGATCCATTAAAAAAACTAACCTTTATCATCGTAGCCATTACTAGTAAAACCAGAAATATAATAGTAAGCTAGAACAGTAACAACAAGGACAAGACAAAGAACAAACACAACAGAGCCAATTCCAAGTCGACGAATCTTATCAGCTCGCACGGATCTTCGCCACCGATTAGTATTAGCCTTAACTCCTCCAGCACCGTTTCGGATCCCGATCGCTATATGATCAGAAGAAACTGCTCCGCCGCGACCGGTGCTAAATCTCTCAGTTCCCGATTGTCTGAATTGAGCCATTCTAGCATTGTCGTCGACGAGTCGTCTCTACTAAGTATAGATGCATATATACAAAGAGACGCGAGAAGAGTGGTGAAGAAGGAGAAGTATGGTTGAAGCAAAAAGGTTTTTGGGGGAAAAGAGTTTGGTTAAGTTCACGGGGACAAATTAGATCGATTTCGCCATTAAAGAAACAAAATGTGATTAGGTGAGAGAAGGAAGATGCGCGTGATCGGCGACGCGCTTTGTTCCGGCAAAGATTTAAGTTTTATACGGTTGTGTTCGCTTTGGATCTGTTGTACTCCCAGAGACTCTGCCGCTAGATCTGACCCGAGTCGACATGACCCGACCCGAACCAAACCGACCAAATTGTAAAATCCGGTTTAGTTGTGGTTTTGTCAGACAGGTTGTACAATGGGCCATTCCGGTTTAGATGGGTTTTTTTCTTATCAACTAATACGACGTCGTTCTATCAAAAACTAAACCTAATCGCCTTTCTTCTTCCCCTTGAATCCGACATCGACTCCGACATAGATTCCACTGAGTTCTTCGTCCGCCATTGAAACCTAAGCTTATTGAAACCCATTGCTGCTTCGTCCGCCATTGTTGCTTCGTCGACCACTGTCCACGATTGTTGCTTCGTCTTCCATTGTGTTCGATCCCGAAGACAAAACACAAACTCGTCAGTTTCTGTTGTTTTCTTATGAGTCTTCTTTGTCCGCCATTGCTGGTCACAGATTGAGCTTTATATCGTCGATTTCGAAGTGGGTTTTACGGATTGAAGTCGCTGCAGTCACGGAGCCACCATTATCGTCCTTTATTCAAATCCAATTTTTAATTTCCGATTAAACCTAAACCGAGGTTGACTTGGATGTTTAATTCCAGTGTGGGCTCTTCTGACATGGGAGTTTGCAAATGCTCATCAAACCAGTGAAACTAGCGTTCGCCATTTGCCGCCAATTTCCTCAATTCAAACCCATACAATCAGAGGGAGCACGACGTGGAGATCTCGAGAGGGATTTTCTTTTCCTGTTGAAAAAATGCATATCGGTGAACCAATTGCGAGAGATTCAAGCCCAGATGATGTTTCACTCCGTCGACAAACCCAATTTCCTGATTCCCAGAGCCGTCGAGCTTGGAGACTTCGATTACGCCACTTTTCTCTTCTCCGTCACGGAAGAACCAAACCACTACTCTTTCAATTACATGATCCGAGGGTTGACCAACACTTGGCATCATCACGGAGCTGCTTTGTCTCTCTATCGCCGTATGAAGTTTTCCGGGTTAAAGCCTGATAATTTCACTTATAATTTCGTTCTCATCGCTTGCGGGAACCTTGAGGAGTTAGGGGTTGGTAGATCTGTTCATTCGTCGTTGTTCAAAGTCGGATTGGAAAGAGACGATCATACGAATCATTCTTTGATTATGATGTATGCCAAATGTGGTCAGGTGGGTTCTGCCCGGAAGGTGTTCGACGGAATTACCAAGAGAGTTACGGTGACTTGGAACTCGATGATCTCTGGGTATTCTGAAGCGGGTCACGCAAAAGACGCTATGGATTTGTTTAGGAAGATGGAGGATGAAGGTTTTGAACCAGATGAGAGGACATTGGTGAGTATGTTGGGTGCTTGTGCACATTTGGGTGATTTGACAACTGGTAGATTGCTGGAGGAGATGACCATCACCAAGAAGATCGGGTTAAGCACGTTTCTTGGATCTAAGTTGATCAGTATGTATGGAAAATGTGGCGATTTGGATTCTGCCAGAAGGGTTTTCAATCAAATGATTAACAAGGATCGTGTTGTTTGGAATGCTATGATCACTGTGTAAGTCAATGTTCGACACTATATTTAGATAAAGTATGATTCTTTAACCCGTTCGTTAATAAATCTGAATTTGGCTATTGCGGTTGTTCTTTATCAGATACTCACAAAATGGGAAGTCAAATGAGGCTTTTAAACTGTTTTCTGAGATGGAAAAAGCCGGAATTTCCCCAGACGCTGGCACATTGTCTACGCTTCTGTCTGCTTGTGGTTCAGTTGGAGCTCTTGAATTAGGAAAACGAATTGAGTTATGCGCTTCAGAAGTTGGCTTGAAACATAACATCTATGTGGCCACAGGACTAGTCGACATGTACGGGAAGTGTGGACGCATAGAGGAAGCACTGAGCGTATTTGAAGCCATGCCAGTGAAAAACGAAGCCACTTGGAATGCTATGATAACCGCTTATGCGCATCGTGGACACGCTAAAGAAGCTCTTTTGCTGTTTGATCGAATGTCAGTTCCTCCAAATGATGTTACATTCATAGGAGTGCTCTCTGCTTGTGTGCACGCGGGTTTGGTCGATCAGGGATGTCGATATTTCCATGAGATGAGTTCTTTGTTTGGGTTGGTCCCTAAAATCGAGCATTACACAAACATAATCGATCTCCTGTCTCGTGCAGGGATGTTAGACGAGGCTTGGGAGTTCATGGAGAGGTATCCTGGGAAGCCTGATGAGATCATGTTAGCGACGATCCTTGGAGCCTGTCACAAGAGAAAAGATGTGACAATCAGAGAGAAAGCGATGAGGATGTTGATGGAGATGAAGGAGGCGAAAAACGCAGGAAACTATGTAATATCTTCAAAGGTGTTAGCTGATATGAAGATGTGGGATGAGTCAGCGAAGATGAGGGCGTTGATGAGAGAAAGAGGCGTCGTTAAGACACCAGGATGCAGCTGGATTGAGATCAACGGTGAGATAATGGAGTTTCTTGCCGGAAGCGATTATTTACAATGTGGCAGGGAAGATTCAGGTTCGTTGTTTAGCTTGTTGGTGGAGGAGATGAAGAGGGAAAGGTATGATTTTGCAGGAGAAGCTTGATTTTTGTTGTCCATTTACCTGTGACTTTTTGAGAGTGCACTCAACAGTTTGAGTTTTAGAAAGCTGATGGGCTGACCAGATTCAACGCTTCAGATCCGTTCAAGCTTCTTCCTAGCAGTAAGGATCTGTTCTCTGTTGGTTGACTGATATAAACCAGGATTAGGACCGTCTTTAGGGAGAATTATTCATTAGTTAGTGTCTGTAACTGCTACCGGGTTGCTCGTAACAAGCACGCTAGGTTTTGAAATATTGTCTAGTATTATAAAGTTCATGCTTAATTGAGGTTTTAGACTTTCGCCCACCAACTGCATACGTGGTCATGTATCTTAATAGTTTATGCAGCCAGCTGTTATTCCAGCATATAGGTTATATGCACTTTGTGGGTCGAATCCTCATTGCCACCATGCAAGGGTCAATCATTAGCTGGTGTTGGTCATGCATACAGTACTTTAGTACTTATTGCTTACTTACAATCCTCATTTCATCTTATCTGCAGATGTTCCAGAGGGATCTTTCATAGTACGAGCACATACTCCCATGTCGAAACCTGTTCTCCTGTCTTTGGTTCAACGAAGTGGAACGCTTCACTCCCCGAGACCAGCTGAGCTTTGCCTATACTTACCAGAAACTAAGAAGGATGAATCCTGATAAACCATTCAATCTTCACATGTTCAAGGTAAAAAGATCTCCTTTTGAAAAGTTGTCTTGATTATAATTCTGCTTGACCTTACAATAAGCTGCTTGATGATTTATCTAAAACATTGGTTCTCCTCCTTATTTATAAGCTTAATATAAAATTGTAAAGTCAAAAGTGCTCTTGACATGATATGAAACTGAAGTCCTCCTGTAAACTAGTAATAGAGCCAAACCTCGAATGCAACATGTCTAGTTGCGGAGGTAGTATGTAATGGTTGTGAGAGCTGAGTCATTGATGTGGGTCATCAAACTTTGTAAGAATTGAACCTGTCAGTACGTAGGAAATATGTGTTGAATCCATTCTGGTTAGTATAATAACCATATCCTATGGAACAGAGTCATATCTCATATCTCAAAACCGATGCTCTTGTTCATGGATAACAGATTCTCAAAGTTTCCACATGTTTTATATGTTTCCTCATCTGGATTTCAGGACTGCGAGAGAAGAAAGATTGCGAAGTTGTTCCGTCACAGATCATCAGACGAGAAGCGGAATCTTACACAAGCATCAATACAATAAACGACTCAATGCTGTACCGAGCTGTATCCGTTGTGTATATTACTTTTGAGGCTCTACTGCTATAATTGTTATAATTGTAAGGTTTTTATGTTTTATTTTTATTTTTGTCCACAATGTACATATATAGCTTGTAGTTTTATCTCTACTACACAATGAGAAATTCGAACTGAAATTTTCTCCACAAATTTGAGACGGTTTTGATTACTTCTGCAAATTCATCAGACGGTTCTTGATAAACAGAGAGAGGCTCTACGCAAGCAAGTTCAGTGAGTGGACTTCTATTTTCTATGTCACAAGATTGGCGTACAACACATACAAATGTGATGTCACGTTACGTTACCTCACCAATTACATCATAGGTTTTGGTTATCATGACTTAGGAAACAGAGTAAGAAATTTTCTGAAATTACAAGAATCAAATTTTGCTAGACCAAACAAAACTAACAAGGAATCAAACAGAACAGAACTTACAAACAGTTTGGTTTGGAAACAAGATCCACTACTAATCTTGCTTTTGCTTGACAATGATAATAGAACAAGACTCCTTTCATGTATCCAAATCAACTTTAATCATGGGAGATTTTTCAAGAAGAGAGCTTAGCTCAGTAACATAGCTTCCCAAGTCAGTTGTGGCATTAATACCTGAACCAGAACCAGAGTCAGACCCTTCGGCTCCACTCTTCTCTTCCCCTTGCTCTGTAGTCAAAGTTTCGTAGAACCGCTTCATTGCTACTTCCGTTGAGAGAGCATGCACAGAACTGTGTAGTTTCTGAAACTCCTCTCTAGTTTCTTGTTCATCGATTAGCTTTTCTCTTAACTCATTCGGGAGGAAAGCCAGTGCACTTCAAAAAGGGCCAAAACAGAATAAGTATATCTAACACATTGCAGCAGCTCATGACTAATTTTAGTAAACTCTACCTGGAAACACCTCTAACAACACCAAACTTGTAGCCAGCAAGAACAGATTCCTTATAGCCAAAGTTATAACCTTCCTGCGCAATAGCTTCTTTACCAGCAGCAATCCCTTCACGGTATCCAGCCTGTGATTTCGATTTACAAGAAAAGCCAGACATATAGAGAACTTGATCAAAACTGAAAAAGCAATTTACAAAGAGAGAATGATAAAGTAAAAAAAAAAGAATACCGTGTGGAATTGCTCACGTCTCAGCTTATTATCATTTTCCAAAACATGAGCTTCACTATATTCTTCATCTGAACTTCCGTAAAATGGATTCCCTGAATCCTCAAGAACATGATCATTATTACCTAAACCAAAAGATGACTCTTGTCAAAACTTAGCAATACAGTGAAGTTTAGTTCTGCTCTCTAATCCTTAACAATCAAGCAAACACATTAAAAATTCCAATTAATGAAAGAGGTGTTTCTAAGCTAAGCCTCATTGACACCTTAGTAAACCAAAAGATGACTCTTGATCATTATAATGGATCCCCTGAATCCTCAAGAACATGATCATTGTTACCTAAACCAAAAGCTTGACTCTTGTCAAAACTTTAGCAATACTGTAAAGTTTAGTTCTGCTCTCTAATCCTTAGAAATCAAGCAAACACATGATAGATTCCAATTATTGCAAGATTCGTTTCTAAGCTAAGCCTCATTGAAACCTTAGTAAACTATGAAGTTTTCATAAGAAAAAGCAAAATCTTTGTCAATTGCACAACGTATAAAGGTTAAGAGTCATCACCATGTTTCGAAAGATTCAAACTTTCACCATAAAGCTCTTTGGCGAAATTAAATTTCCCATCTGTGAAAGAAAAAGAAAAAAAAAAACAGAAGATTTCATTTGGGTGGGGAATATCGTCGAACACTTGGTGGTCAATTAATGGAAACTTATCAAATCATGAGTGCTATCAAATAAAATAACCTTCAGGTGGCTCCATCAGTTCTATAGAGACGAAGACACCAACGAGGAAACGGTATGAGCACAGAGGAAGCAGAAGGAAGACGACGACGATCGTCGATGGCCACAATACAATCACAAGAAGAAGATGATTCCTAATCCTACTGTCGTTTAGTGACTTATGTGTCCCAAGCCCATTTAGCAAATCTTTTTCTGATGGGTCAACCCACTTAAAAAATCTAACCAAAATAAAATACGGGTCGGGTCAAAATTGAAAAATTAACCCGATTTTAACAATTGGATACTTCAAAGTTGGATATTAAATTGGGCTTGGATACATACATCGGATACTTTCCAAATCTAATTTTAAGATTATATTAGTAAAATATAATACTTAAAAGGTTCAAATATATATGTAATTTAGAATTTTAAATATTTTTTTGGAGACATAGATGTAATTTTGGAGACATAATTTTTATTGATAAAATATATTATATATCAAAATATGGAAATTTTAGATAGTTCGCGGGTAGTTTGTTAAAATCACAATTATAATGGTAAAGCGAGCTATGAATAATATTTTTTACCCACGATCTTAAGGCCGTTTTATTGTTGTCCAAAGAAAAATAATTATTTCCTCCGCACTGTAGCGCGGGTCCAAACCTAGTTTTTACTGTATTGTTTAAGTTAACAGAAATAATGCACATGTTGTTTTCGGTAACCTAATTAAATCTCATCAGGATTGTTGATAACCTAATTAATTTTGTAGTCAAAATACATCTGATATATAACTAGTTAAAATAAATAATGAATATCACTAATTTACATTCTTGTTGAATAACAACTGATTTTATAACATTTGAAGTTATTAAAATTCTATATAAGTCACTAACCAATAACGCCCCCTTTAAAATGCCATAGAAATAATGCTATCATTTAATTTATCATATAACAAAATAATATTAATTCGAACACATTCAACATATTGATCTGCAAGCTCTAAATTTTTTTCATCAAAATAATATTTTTACACCTCATAATATTTTTATCAAATTAAATATTATAATTTTTTATCTAGGTAAAATTATAAATTTTTGTGATTAAAATCTATGTAGTATCTTTTAGAATTAATGATTAATATAAACCTTTAATTGTTAAAAGTTTAAAACACTATGTATGTGGTAAATTTTTATTAGTCATGTGATTTGTGCTTAAACAAGACAAATTATTAAAAAAAATTCTAACGGCGGCTAAAGTGCACCGGAATGCTCTGCTCATACCAAAAAAAGTTGTCAGGATCAACTCTAGTCTTAACCTGAACCAACCTTTCAAAGTTATTCTTAAAATACTTAACTCCATACACTTTACTTTCCTCATACGTAGAGTTCAAGCTTTTCCCAATATCAGCATCTCTGTAGTTCAGAAACGCCTCTCTTGGATTCTTAGACACGTAAGGGCTCATTGCTTCAAACACTCGTTCCGTCTGGCTCAAGCAATCGTTAGCAGCTGCTTCACCTGACAAGAACCAGTTTGATGAATACTGAATCTTGAACATGTTCCCTGCTCGGTGAGGAAACGCTGTCTCTGTCTCCGCGATCTCGCTCATTCTCCCTCCGTACGGGTTCCAAGCCATCGAGACGTTCTCGTTCTTTAACAGAATCTTGAATATAGATTCTAAACCGGGTTTTGATATCGGTTTTTGCACGTAATCGGATTTTCTTTTGAGGTAGATTTGCTTTTGCGGGATCCGGTTTAGCATGACCGATGTTGGTGCTGTACCCGGGTGGGATACTAAGCCAGAACAGAACAGATTCGATCCATTTCATTTCTATACACTCTGTTTTATTCAGAGTAATCTCAGGGAATTTGGTGTTCATAATATCTAGAAGCTTCTCGGAGTTTCCTAAGAACATTCCCATGAAAGAAGCCTTCACAGTCTTGTTACTTGAGCTCAACGTTAGTCTTATGAACAAATCTTTATCGATCTTGTCAGCGATCTCTTGCCATTTAGCTGTAAGATCAGTAGTGGTTACTCCTCCTCTGTTTCCGACCGTTTCAACGTTAAAGACTGTAACTTTCTCCGGCACTGGAACAAGCTTGATCTTCCAAGCTAAGACAACACAGAAGCTAGCAGCTCCACCGCCTCGTAAGGCCCAAAAAAGATCTTCTCCCATTGAGCTCCGGTCCAAGACTCTTGCGTTAGCATCAATGATCTTAGCGTCTATAATGTTATCAATCGATAAACCATATTTTCTCATCATGTTTCCATAACCTCCACCGCTAAAATGTCCACCAGCTCCGAGACCGGGGCAGATTCCGGCTGGGAACCCACGGAGGTTGTTGGGTTTGTTGGCAACGTTGTAGTAGATCTCTCCTAGGGTCGCACCGGAGTGGACCCAAGCGGTATCGAGTTTTGGATCGATCTCTATCGACCTTAAGTTAAACATGTCGAGGATGATGAAATCTACCGTGGATAAGTAAGACATTCCATCGTAGTCGTGGCCTCCGCTACGGATTCTGAGCTGCAGGGCTAGTTTTTTGGCGCAGTTGATTGTAGATTGGATATGAGTGACGTGAGCCGCGGCCACGATCGCGACTGGTTTACGCGTTGTGCTGTTGAAGTAACGGAGGTTACGGACGTAGTTGTTGAGAACGGTGAGGAAGTTAGGGTTTTGTCCCGTGTATGTGAAGTTTTGGATTGGGAGGTTTGGGTCGGAAGGTTTGAAAACAGTGAGACATTGTGTGAAACTGTCTTCGAGTGTTGGTGGTGATGCTAAGGATGTTGGATAGAAAAGGAGAACAACTGTGACAATTAGAGTTTGAGAAATTGGAGAATTCATTTTTTCAATCCTTGGAGAGATAATGGTTTTAGTGTTGTGAGAGATTAGTGAGGGGTTTGGGTTAATTATATATTGAATGAGTTTGTCTTTAACAAATAATAGAATGCTATTCTTGTGAATAATGTATGTTTTTGGTAGACTCAAATAAAAAAAGTAGTCATTAGGTAGGTAGTTAGAGATTTAATTCTTAAAATATATAATCTAGCATTCCTAAATATTTTAATTTAATTTGTGTGGTCTTTTTAAAATTTAACTAATTTACAAATAGAATTTTAAAAATGGAGGAAATCTAGTAACTCTCCAGTTATTCTTGTTTTGGAATAAATTTCACTCCACTTTCTACCGTCTTTGGTGTAAGAAGAACGATAGAAGGCAGAGGGAAGTACTACACTCTCCGCAAACTCGAGTTATTAGGTTCGTAGACAAGAATGTTCGAAACCGCATCAGCTCAATTAGAGACATAGGTGATCATCGTTATGATGATGGCCTAAGGTTATAGTTCTCAACTCGACAAGATACATAGATAGAATTTTGTCTCCTTTTTAATTAAAAGTATGTTTTACCTTTAAACTGTTTCGAACAAATTGAAGCATTCATTGTACAAATAGTTTTTGATTAAATAAAATTTTACATTTAATTGAAAGAAAAATAAGGGAAATAATAATAATACATAAACTATTTCCGACCAATAAAAAAGAAATTATTTACATTTAATTGGTGATAACTCACAATGCAAATGAGTTATTTCTTATCATATTAATAAAATTAGTTGGCGACAAAAAGAAAATATTACATAATGCAAATGGGCAAAAAACACTTGCATATAGTGAAAAGCAAAATTCTAAAAGATGGTAGCAGCATCCTCGAAATGAGAAACATATGGTTTAATACACATTTTAAGTGTAAAGGTAATACGTATACTGATGATATGAATATAGAGAAGGTGCTGCCTTATTCAACAAAGGGTTCGTACAATTTGGACTTAGACAAAGCTAAATCTTATTATAAGACTATCAAGATTTATCTCCAGAGGACGCCCTCAATAGAAACTACACGAATATGTGTGTGTGGCCTTTAATGTGTCTACATATTAAATCTAGAGACCACTAGTTTATAAAATGTTCCAATAGCTCTATGCCGCTATTGTTGCTAAAGACTCGTTAAAGTGAAAAACCCAAATAAGTCCCAATAGCTTTATATAGTTGCAGGCTCCGATCCGTATTCAAATTTTAAAATGGAATTCATACGTCAAAAATGTTATGGAGGAACCAACTAATTGATGGGTTTCATTCACTGTTCTAAATAGCGGTTTAGTTGGTCGTTTAGACGTTCATGTGACGTTTAGACGATCACTTGGTCGCCTAAAATTACATGAGTTTTTAAAGTGTATTTCTACAATTTTCAATTACATAATTTAAATTTAGAAGTTCAATTTTAATATACATAGTCACAAACATTTATATATTCTTTAATATGAGTTAATAAATACTTTTTGCTTAATTTTTCTTTACAATATTAAACGCCTTAACAGCCTAAAATCGTCTAAACCCTGACTAAATGTTATAAGTGTTAATCGTTAGGTTACCGCACATTTATTGGCTAGTGCTTTCTTGAACATTTCATTATATTCTCAATGTTCTTATATACTAAAATTTTGCCTTAATGGAGGCCAAGTATTATTTCGTCACTCCATGCGACAAATGGTACAAAAACAAATATTACACATTAAGAAATATATACATCTCTTAAGATTTCTTTATTAGGAAAGGCCAGCAAATTTGTTTTGTAATGTGCTAAATGTCGTCACACTTTTTATACGTTACTAGAAATTAAATAGCACTGAGTCTGAAATGTTCATCTTTAAATCTTCCTACCAAAATGGTGGAACACGTGACGAACAACCATTATGAAAACTTTGTCTTGGTTTGGGTATCTATTTAATAGATCCTTTTCTCAGTTTCTGTCCCTGGACGATAAAGATGTTAAACCAAACTCGATCTATTGTTACCTACATATGGTATTTTCTTTGAATAACGTAAATTAGCTTAGTTCATTATTACATATATAGGTACGTGGTCCAAGCGTCAAAGATGTATGTATTTATGTACAACATGCTAACCATTTGAAAGAAATAAAAAGATAAGTGGTTGCACACACTTGCACCATCAAGTCATCACGCCAACTAACTAAAAAGACTCACCTAAAAGCCTTCTTTAATGTATTCTCTTTGTTCATTTTGGTTTCACAACAAGAACAAACCATTCATGCATGCGTAAGAGATAAGCAAAATGGCTATAGGAGGATTGGCTCTTGATGATGACTTCGAGGTCGGGAACATTGATGCCAAGATCACAGCCGCTGTTGTCATGAGTTGCATTGTGGCTGCCTCATGTGGTCTCATTTTTGGCTACGACATTGGAATCTCAGGTCACAAATCATTCTCATACAACAAGTTTTGTAAAATTAAGAAGAAAAAACTATACTAATTTAAATTTATCATTGATTTTAATTTAACAAAGGGGGTGTGACGACTATGAAGCCGTTTCTTGAGAAGTTCTTTCCATCAGTTCTTAAAAAAGCTTCGGAAGCTAAGACAAATGTGTACTGCGTCTACGACAGCCAACTTCTTACGGCCTTCACATCTAGTCTTTATGTAGCCGGCTTAGTCGCTTCCTTAGTAGCTGGCCGTCTCACCGCGGCTTATGGTCGTCGCACCACCATGATCCTCGGCGGTTTCACTTTCCTCTTTGGTGCCCTCATCAATGGTTTAGCTGCCAACATAGCCATGCTCATCTCCGGTCGGATTTTGCTAGGATTTGGTGTTGGTTTCACCAACCAGGTAGCTTTAGTTCCAAATTCACTAAAGTCCATATTCCATAATATAATTTTTGTTTTTTTTTGTTAAATATAATTTTGTTTGTTTGTTATATTTACATATATGGAATTAAGAGTGAGCCATCCGCTTTATAATTTAGGTTCTTCTGTTTTTGGGGTTTATCACTTTCTATAAAGCCTTAATAAGTGAAATATATAAACTTATATAGTTCGTATGGTTATGGCCTGGTCTCCGAAAAATTCATTAATATATTTATGTAAAAGTATATAACTTGTTATGAATTATTTTTTACTACACTGTTCCGGTTCAGTTTTATTTTTGGTTTTACAATAATAAAATTAAGCGGTTTAAAGACAGTTTATTTCGGTTTAACTTGTATTGTTTGGTTTTGTAAGCAAATCTATTACATGTAAGTATGTAACCAAAAAAAATGACTAATTTTTGAATGTGAACACATACGCTAGGCGGCTCCGGTGTATCTTTCCGAGGTAGCACCACCGCGATGGCGTGGAGCATTCAACTCCGGCTTTCAATTCTTCATCGGTGTCGGTGTTGTAGCAGCCAATCTAATAAACTACGGCACGGACAGCCACCGCAACGGCTGGCGCATCTCACTAGGTCTAGCTGCTGTACCAGCCGCGATCATGACCGTGGGATGTCTATTCATTTCGGACACACCTTCTAGTCTCTTGGCACGTGGGAAACACGAACATGCTCACGCGTCGTTGCTGAAGCTACGTGGCGTTGAGAACATAGCTGACGTGGAAACTGAGCTAGCCGCGTTGGCTAGGTCAAGTCAGCTAGCTATAGAGGCTAGAGCCGAACCTTTTACGAAAACGATATTTGAGAGACGGTACAGGCCTCATCTTGTGGTTGCTGTGGCGATACCATGTTTTCAACAATTAACCGGGATCACGGTTAATGCGTTCTATGCGCCGGTTCTGTTTCGGTCGGTTGGGTTTGGTTCTGGTCCGGCTCTTATTGCGACGTTGATACTCGGGTTGGTTAATCTTGGTTCGCTTCTTGTCTCAACTATGGTTATTGACCGGTTTGGTAGACGGTTTTTGTTTATTGCTGGTGGTATTCAGATGTTTCTCTGTCAGGTACGTACGTTCTAAACTTCTAATTAAGTTATGAATATAATTATGCTTATGCATATGATTATAAATACAATTTAAACGCAAATTTTGTTACTTATAAAAGTAGTTATTTCCCCATAGACGTGGACAAAATAAGGAACCCATTCAAATCGATCCAATTAAATCGAACCCGAAATTTCAAAAATACAAATAAGTTAAATCTGAAAACCTGAAAACCCAAATTCAAACCGTTCTAAACCCGAATCTGAATGGATACCCCAAATACACCCACTATATAAGTTTATAATATCTATTAGTAATATTTATATTTATACTAATCTAATATCTCAAATATTATTTTGTATATTTTTGATATTTTTCAAGTATTAAACTATTTTTAGTAAATTTGGGTTAATATATCCAAAATTTTGAATATATATTTTTAGTAGTTTGGACATATATGAGTACCAAAATTTTGAGTTTTGGAAACTTTGGATAATCCGAATTCGAACCCAAAATACCCTATCTCATAACATGAAATTTAAAAGTACATAAATAGGTCTTATACTTAATACTTCTAAACCCGAAAATGCAAAATATCCTATCCAAACCTTTTTATTGTAACCGCAATTATTGCTCATGAATATTTTTTTTAAAACAAAATGTTGCAGTGTCAAAAAAAATTTAAGTATATACTACAACATTTTAAAAAGACAAAAAAAAAAAAAACATTACGTGGATGGACCAAGCATGCAAACATTTGATAATAACTCGGTCATGAACAGATGGCAGTGGCTATGTTGCTAGCGGTAACAGAAGGAGCCACCGGAAACGGAGATATGAAGAAAAGCTACGCCGTGGCCGTGGTGGTGTTACTTTGCATATACGCAGCTGGCTTTGGATGGTCATGGGGACCATTAAGCTGGCTAGTCCCAAGTGAAATATTCCCACTCAAGATGCGACCAGCTGGTCAGAGCTTAAGCGTCGCGGTGAACTTCGCCGTGACGTTTGCTCTCTCTCAGACGTTCTTGGCAACGCTATGCGATTTCAAGTACGGTGCGTTCTTGTTTTACGGCGGTTGGATTTTTATAATGACGGTGTTCGTCATCTTGTTCTTGCCGGAGACTAAAGGGATCCCTGTGGATTCTATGTATCAAGTTTGGGAGAAGCATTGGTATTGGCAACGGTTTACTAAGTCGACGTCAACTTGATAGATGCAGTATTGTATTTGGTTTATGTCTTCCATGGATTATGTTTATTAGTTAGGATTAAAAAAGGATATACTACGACATGTTACATATATCAAGTTAGTATATATAGTATGTATATTGTTGTGTAATCTTGTGATTTTATGGCTATGATCTCTGTTTGATATCGTTGTGTCAACAAACTCGTAATATAGTCAGTAGTAACTTTATTAGTCTAGAAACTATTTCTCACAAAATTTTATATTTCAGTATAGTTTCATTATATATTTAAATTTTGTTTTCTTTTTAAAAGTTAAACCAATAACAAAATATTGACACATGTAAAAAAGAGTTGGGGTTCTAATAGTTTTCTCGTAGAAACTGTTTCTCTATCTTTCATCAAATATTTCATAATTTATATATCGGTGATATGTTTTTTTTCCATCCCACTTATAGAGATGTTCTTGTAATATTTCGGTTTCAGGATATAATGGTATGTGCAAAGAGTTTTAAAGTAATCGATTTTGCCATCAATGTTACCAAAAATCACTTATTTTATCGGCTAAAGATTCTGATAGAACTCAACAATAATAAATGTGTTTATGCTAGTGTAGTTTTATGATTGATGATTTTTTCGAAAAGTGATTACGGAACTATTCAAGCGAGAAAAAAACACGGAAAAAATTCATGTACTTGTATAAACGGTAAAAACTCTTGAAATAACATATCCTTAAAATCATAACTATTGAAAAAATAATTTTTTAGAAATACTCTTTTGGTGTATCCTTTTTCAAAAATGTACTAAAAATCCAATTAATCCTTATAATTATTGAAAAATACAAAAATTATCATTATACAGTAACACCTCTATAAATTAATACTTTATAAGATTCTTCTATATAACTACTAATAGGAGTTTTGTTACAAATATTTTTAAACTATAATCTTATAATATATTTCATAACATCATAAAATAAACAAAAAATTTCTAATGTTTTCTATTTATAAATATGCATCATATTCATTTTTTGTTTGTTTATAGGATGGTAAACGATAACAATTGAGATATTAATCATAAATTTGAATTTATGTATGTACTTTGTATTTTTTTTTTGTCATCATGTACTTTGTATTTGTATAGATAAAAATTTATTTATAATATTTTGAATTCATTGTTATTATTTTTTTATAAATATAGAATTCAATTCTAAACTATAAAAATTTATATAATCTTAAAAACTATTCTTGTTTTGTAAAATTATCCCAATTCATAATTTCAAAAAATATTAAGAGTGAAAATACCACTATAAATTAGTAATAATTAATTTACACTATAAAATAATAAATATTAATTTATATATAAATTAATATCACTATAAATTAATAAAATTCTAAGGTCCCAACATTATTAATTTATAGAGGTTTTACTGTATTTTAAATTTCCTCTTTTTGTTCTTTTGTAACGGTCCAAATTTTTAATATTATCCTGTCTGCTTTGAAGCCCATAAAATAAGCCCATTCGCTTTCCACAAACCCATACTCCAGATCATTCCCAGTTCCCAAAGCAGAAGAATCAAAAGATTCAGAAATAGAAAAGAACAAACCAAAACCGACACGTGTCAGTCACTCCTTGACAGCTGGATATTATTAAGTGGCTCTCTAAATCTAAAACAAATTCATCTGTCTTCGTCACTCTCTCTAACAATTTTTTTTTTCTGGTTCTCTCTTCCTTTAGTTTGTGTATTTTATTCAAAAGCCAATTCCCAATTTCCCACCAAAGCTTACGTATCAACCTTTTCTGGCGCAATCCCGGCGACTCTCTCCGACGACGACGACGGCGTCATGTCGTCGACGACGAACGGTTCTCGTTGCTCATCATGTTTTCATGGTGACAACGATGTAAATCCCGGTGACGGTGAGTTTACATGCAAAAACACGAATCGATTCGATCTCTCATCTTCTTGTTCTTCGTCTGGATCGAAATCGAAATCGATGGATGATTCGGAGAAGCTTCGTAGAATCATCGTTGCTTCCGTTAAAGGATTCACTATAGGTACTGGTTTAAAAGGTGGATTAGCTATTTTCTCAATCGTCGCTCGTTTCGCTCGCCGTCGTAGATCTTCTTCTCAATCGAGGTTAGCCGGAATCGATTTTGTTTTTTCAATTTTCCGGTTTAGTTCTCAATCTGATCTGATTGTATAATCCGGTTTAGGAAAATCGGAGAGTTTTCGAATAGTGAAGCTATTGCTATGGGGATTAAAGAGACGTTGAGATATGGATTGTTTTTGGGAACTTTTGCTGGGACTTTTGTTACAGTTGATGAAGCTATTGCTGCTTTAGCAGGAGACAAGAGGCATGTCCCTACTAGTCTTTGTTTTTTTTTTTTTGTGAATTTTTAGTATGAATCAAAAATAGTGAGATATAGAGTCATATGGATTGATTTCTTCAGATTTGATCAGTAGTAGTGAAGTAATTTATCTGAAATCCAGAACTGTAAAGTGGAGGGCCCTGTTTGCTGGATTAGTGGCTGGACCATCTATGCTTCTCACTGGGCCAAATACGCAACATACGAGTTTGGCTGTTTATATATTGATGCGTGCTGCGGTCCTTGCGTCGCGTTGTGGTATTAAGAGTAAACGGTTTGGTACGATTTGCAAGCCGCTTACTTGGAAACATGGGGACTTGTTTCTCATGTGTCTCTCTTCTTCACAGATTTTGTATGTTTTCTTCTCCTTTCGATTAGTTGTTTTCTTGGTTAGTAGTTCTTGATTATGTAGATTTGAGGATTTATTGTTTGTTTGTGTTTTTTTTCAGGTCTGCTTACATTTTAAAACAAGAAAGTCTTCCTTCGTCGTACAAGTCTTTTCTTAACAAGCACGGTGGGAAGGATCTTTCTATCTTACAAGGTGTAAAAGATATCGCTAGCGCTCAACCGTTTACCAATTTAAGGGCCATTGAGAAATATTACAAGTCTGTTGGAGTTGATATGAAACTTGATCCCAATATGAAAGTCCCATGTTCGGTATGTGTTTATATTGGAGTTACTTGCTTCCTTTGTGTTAATTGTCTAGAATAGTTTTACTCAATGCTCATGTTGTTTCTCGCAGATAATACATGGAAATGAGTCATGTGTTAAGCATGGTATTACATTTTTCCTTGAAGCTTACAAGAGAGCGCTACCTGTTTATGTCCCTGTCTACTTGATTCCAGCGCTAATAGTCCATCGTCAAGACCTGCTAAAAAAGTAATAGATTCATGTCCTTCAGAATCCTATAATTTTCTATTCTGCTCATTAAAGTTGGCATATATTCATCACTTATTCCCACAGGCAATACTCGATACTTGGCAAAGGTCTTCTGGGTACAGCGAGATCAAGTTTGTTTCTCTCTACTTACTGCTCTTCTGCCTGGTTAGAATCGTTTCTTGAAAAGCTCTTAATTTGATTCCTTGACTAAAAACATAGTAAGATACGTTGGATTTTGTTTTTACTTAAAGTGGAAACTTATACCATCTCTGTAATGATCTAAACTAGGGCTTGGACTTGCCTACTTTTCCGGACTTTTGAGACATGCAATATACCGCTCGTGGCCATAGCAACGGTACAAAGCATATCCACCACATCACATACATGTATGTGGAATCAATATTTTACCTAACCTGAGAATTTTTCCTGCAGTTTCCAACAGGTTTAGCCTTAGCTATTGAGAAGAAAAGCAGAAGAATAGAGGTATCACTCTACTGCTTAGCGAGGGCAATAGAGAGCTTCTTCACTTGCATGACAGATGCAGGATATATTCGACCGCCCAAGAGTCTAAGAAGAGCAGATGTGGTTGTGTTCAGCGTTTCGACAGCCATTATAATGCACTGTTACGCACAAGAAAGAGAGGTATTTCGATCAAAATACTTGAACGTTCTAGATTGGGTTTTCGGTGTTCCTCCTCCTCCTCCTGTTACTCCTCCTTGCCAAAAAAACCTAGAGACATTTACTTTATAATTTATCCGACTTCAGAAGGTAAAACATAAGTTTCATCAGGAAGTTCATGAAGTCTCTAAAGTTGTCATTTTGTTCTCAACTTTTAACCTAAAGATGCGGGATAGAATTTGGTTGTAGAATGTTCATTTAGAGTCTCTAGGAGTTTTGTTTTGGGTTTTGGGATATCTAATAAACAATTTTACGCCATAAAAACCAATTCTTGTAGTTCATCTCTAACTCTAACCACAATAGTGTTTTTACCAAAGTGCTTAACTCACTTTAAAGTATTGGAACCATGGTATAGGCCAATCTTTGTCGACGTATGGTTCTATTGGTTTCAACATTTTTATCTCGAGTAGGTCATGTGGGTCAGTGAATTTGCAGACCAATCATGTGAACACAAATACGTAATCTTGTAATGAGACTTACATGTTCCTCGAAGTTAAAATAAACTCGAAGGCCAACAAAACATGTTAATCAACACTAAACCATACAGTAAACATGAACAAGTAAAATACAATACGACTCTAACAATTTGATACGTACATCCACCAGCTATACACTGCATATCCATAGACCGTGCCGTATAAAACCATCCTCATAGGATACACTCTAAACCTGCATATATCACAGAAACATACATAACTTGTAAACTTAAGTCGTAGTTATACACATATTACAATTCTCATAGTGGTTGAGGCAATATTACAAACCAAAACTTAGATCTAACAATTCAAGAAGTGACATATACACAACACATATCAAACAACTAATCTCTAATATAGAAATCAAGATTAAGTAAAGTAACCTTGAAGGATGAGATTTACGGGCAAGAGCGGCGGCTCTTTCCTCGGCGGTGACAGGGTAACCCCACCGTGAGAAACTCCGATCAAAGAAGTCCCAGTCGGGTAAAAGTATGCCACCAATAAGAGAAATACCGACGGCGTAAGTAACAACAGTCTTCTTTAAAGATTGTGTCCATAACCATACTACCACCATCACCAACGCAAGACCTACCATAGATGATCTTAGTGCTGCTTCGTTCCCCATTTGTAATTATGGTTAGGTTAGTTGAAGAAGGTGCGTTTTAGAAGAGAACGAAAAGGATGGTAACAGAAGTAAACATGTAAAGAAGAAGACTAGAGAAGATGATGAAGAATGTGTTAAGTTATTATAGATTAAGTTGATATTTTTTGGAAAAATGCGTGGCGATTAAATGCCGCCATAAATGTAGTGAAGTCCCAACTGTATTTTTTTGGATCCAATTTGTTTTTTTTTGGTTTTAATTTAATTTGAGTTTTCTTGGTTTTTAATGGTATTTTGATCGTGTTTAATGGAATAAAATGACATTAACGAAGTAAAAACTATGGTTTAAGTTACACAAGCATATCTTATACTCTCCCCGTTCCTAATTAATTATTGTTTTAGGAATAATATTTTTTTTTCACAAAAAATATTAATTAGAATTTACAAATTTCAAAATAAATAGCTAAATACTATGGGTTTTAAGTTTTTAAAAACTGTGATCACAAAAAATAATGTAATTATTATCAATTTTTAAATGTGATGTGACCTCGAGTGACGACAGCACGGGACAGATGGACGAGTCACCCGGACGGATGGACGGCGACCAGGACGAGACGAGTATCGACCACGGACGGGTCGACAGCCCGGTCGAAGGCGTTCGACAGACACGATCAATGATTCGACCCCGAGTGCCAACCATCAGCCAAGGAGCCACGACGAGGAACCGTCGTGCGGAGAAGAACACCCGAGATCAATTCAATCTTTTCCTCCAAGAGTTTGTTCACGACCAAGCCTCGACCAAGCAAGTCTTCAATGAATCACCAAGTCAAGTCGAGGAGCCCTTGTGAACGGTCTTCACCATCACCATCGGGTGAAGACGTAGTCGTTAGCGAGCGACTGTACTCTTTTTCCCACCTCGATTTATATCCCAATGGGTTTTACCGAGGGGGTTTTACCGAGGCAGTTAATCCTAGTGCATTCCTGCGTTTTCAAAAGACGCGAGAATCCTATCCTTTCTTTCCTTTAAATTTCCGAACGTTAGTAGTTTGTCTTTTGTTCAACGTGTTGTAAACTTGCTTTGAACGTTAGTAGGCACGCTTGCTTTGAATAAACTTAAAATTTCTTACTTGCGTCGCTCTTCGTTTCTCTCAAGGCCCCTCGCCGAACAAAGAATCGCAAACCCTCATCGCTGTCGAGAAGACCGTATCACGAGCCTCTCATCACTCGTGTGTCGTCGAATCACTCCACCAACCATCCATCGAGAGTTTCGTTCATTTGTACGAGCGGGTTCTTCCATCCATCGTCAGCCTCGCCGTATCATCGACAGTCGTCGACCCGTCAGATGCATCCGCGACTGTACCATCGAGTTGTCGATCGTACCCGGGAGTCGTTCAAAATGTTTTCTTAATATGTATGAAAAAGTAGAAAATAATCAATTAGGAACGAAATGAGTACATTACAAAATTATGTGCATTTGATTGGAGTATTCTAAGAAAACACCTCACAACGTGTTTATTTGTTTGTGCCTATGAAAGCTATATAAATAAGGAACTGCCTATTATGAGTGATCGGTAATATACTAACTAATTATTAAGGTGGCTTAAAACATAGTCTTTTTAAGATCAACATGCGTCTTGCTGACCACCACACATCCACTAATGGGCTTCGACTATGATGATAGTCGGGTACGATAATGTTACCAATATACGTCATCCTAAGTACACCATGACTATACGAGATGAAAGCTATCGTTTCCACGTATAATCAGTGCGTCAAATTCACAACTCAACGATGGATCTATACCCTGTGCGGAGACCTGATTATCGCACACATATGTTTATCATGTAGAGATAGCTTCACAACACTAGGCCTTTCACCATAGTCGAGTTCGCCTACCAACGAGATGTACGATAGGCTTCGCACACATAATTAATTTCCCAAGTTAATATCCATTCAACCGATCCAGCACGATGTGTTGGGGTAGGTGCCGATCTACCTCTCCGCCTGAGGAAAATTTTCGTAAAATTCCTACAGCAGAACTCTACAGACGACATGCCTAGTATAAACCCCGACGTCTCATGTCACAAAATTAATATGGATCCCACCTACTAGCCAATCAAGAAAAAGTGAAGAAAGTTAGTTCATGATCGCGCTGCTGCTGTTAACAAAGAAGTACAAAAGCTACTAGACTTCGAATCTCTCATGGAACTACGTTAGGTTAAGCAACCCTATTATTTTCTCTAAAAAAATGGGAAGTGGAGATTTTGCGTTGATTTCACTGACCTTAACAAATCATGCCCAAAAGATAGCTTCCTCTCCCATAAAAACCTATCTACATCTCGTCCTTCGGAGATCTTCAACCAGCCTCCTGGGATCACGCTTATTCTCCTCATTAGCATAATCTTTGAAAAATGCCAAATCCATGTAATCTCCACCAAAATCGTTCTCGTACTCTTTTGGGAACTCGAGAGTATCGTCAAAATCGTGTTTACTTTGATCGACACTAATAACAGGATCGACGCACTCCTTTCTCACATCAAAATTTAGCCTTTATAAGCTATCACTAAATTTGTCTCGCATGCCGACCTTGCCACATTGTCATCGAGCGCCAACCTCGCCACCCTTTTCTTGAGTGCAGACCTCACCATCGTCATCACAACCATGGCAGAACTTGTCACATTCGGTTGTCGAGCTTCCCTGCCATCCTAACCAACTCACTATCAAAGTAACCATCACACCAAGCTGCAACCCATCTTGCTGTGTCATTTTCTTTGTTGGATTGAGCGTCATCCTCATACCAAGCAAAGAGCTCATTCTTTTTGTTCCCGTGACACAACCACCTCGCTTGCCAGTTGTGGAAACCTCGCCGTTAAACATCAAGAAAATATCAGTGGCTGTTAGGGTTTTACCCAAAACAAAATAAAGTCTAGAGAGAAAGAAGAGAAGGAGAAAAGAAAGTAACAAAAATAATAGAGAGAGAAAATTTACTTTTTATTAAAGGAGGAAGCAAGGAAGAAGCAAGGAGGAAGCACGTGAAGAGTAAAAAGGAAGGATGGGCATATGAAAAGGAAAAGACAAACGTAAAAATCGATGTAAAAAAGGTAAGACCCGACGAATTTACTTTTCTCATCTCGAATTGGTCCATCGTAAAAAAATATCTCGAAATACATACCCGACGCACATAAACTTTAAATGAGCTCTACGCTCCGCAAAAAATATGCCTGATGCACATAAAACTTAAACGGGCCCAGTGCTCTCGAAAAGTCTGCCCAGGGTATGTCATTCTTGAAAACGAGCTCCGAGCTTTTCATAACATGCTCAGGGCGTTGTATCTCCGAAAACGAGCTATGAGCTTTTCATTACATGCCCAAGGTATAATATCCCCGAAAATGAGTCGCGAGCTCTTTACAACATGCCCAAAGCATTACGTCTTCATACGCGAGTTCTGAATTCCTTACAAACATTTATAAACTTTGAAATCACAACGATTTAAGGCTTTACCTTGGCCACCCTCAGCTTCTTGCCAAACTAGCAAACCTCCAAACTCAAAACACGTCCGTTGACCTCAAGAAAGCTCTCGCTCGCCAAATCGAGACTTCTCACGAGCGACCAAGAGCACTTTAGATTTTTGTGCAAAGCCTATAGATAACAAGGGACACTTTTAAGAACATGATTCGGACCTTCAGTCTTTACCCAAAGAGTTAGCATTGTCTACCTCCATTAGTTTGTTATTCTCTTTTGCTTATATTTGCAATATGTACTATTGGTGGTTAGTTGATAACCACCGACCTTAGACTCAAATCTCTATAAAAATGTTCTTTTGATATATGTTAATAAAAGGATTCGCTCTACTACTCACCCCCAAAAATCGCATTTATTATTGTTGAAACCTCACTAGAAACACGAGGTGTTCCAAGGTTGGGGTGTTGACCCGACACCAAGTTGATGTCGATCAACACTAGACGTTTGGTCGCAGAGGTGTATTTTTTGTTGTCGATCAACAAGACCATCTTAAAGAACATGTTTACAGTAATCATCCTTTTTCTAACGTTATTTGAATCGACAAGACCGGCCTAAAGTCAAAGTTATACTGCACGGGTTTGATTAACCCACTTCTCAATTAGGTTGGATTTTCCTCTTCAACATCCAACGATATTATTATTATTATTTTCTTAATCACACAGTATTTCAAAATAACATTTCATGATTTATAGTCTAAACAGGAGGAGAAGAGTTTACTCCAATGGCTTAGCGGAGTAATTTGAGTTATTTAAAAATCTTTTGAATCACTTTTATAAAATAGAATAATAATATGATGAGATGATCAAGATAATTAAACAAAGATGAGAAGAATAATATGGAGAAACATTTATTCTTGTTATTATATTTTAATTAAAAATTACTTTTGATTTAGTAGACTATTTTTACTAACATATATATCGTTTTTGGTATTTAATTTGTAAGGTTTATCGAGGAAATGACACGTACGTAATTTAGGTATTTGACTTATCAAGTAATCTACAAAATCTTCACCATTCAACAAAAAATAAATGTTCAAATGCAGTAACTTTGATTACAATTCTTACTATAATTTCAATATAGAAAGGAATTTTCTATCATATTTTAGATATATATCCATTTATTTCGTACGATTACTATTTATAAACATCGATAGGTATAAATCTAAAATATATATAAAAAACTTTCCCTTGACTGAATTATAATAGTAAACAAAATTCACAAATTACCTCTGAAATCAACATCCCCAAAAAGGTGAATATCTAAAATAAGATTCATTCCATAATTTTTTGTATTATTCTGAAGTATTCAAAGCAATATAATAAATATTTAAAATGAGGACGAAAATAAGATCTATAATATATTACTTTCCTAACATATTTTTCTCTTAGACTAATATATAAACAGCTATAAGTTCTTCATATTTTCAAGTCATTCATATCTCTTGTTTTCTAGCTTTTAGTAACTTACAGAAAAAAAAAAGAGAGAAAATGTATTCCAGCAGCTGTGAAGACTCTTCAACTAATGAACGGGAAACATCTTCTGGTGACACCAATGCCAATCAGGAGGGGAGCAATCACCAACACCACTCTCATCATCAAACTCTTAGTCTCGAGCAGTAAGATCATGATTTAATTTATATTTGTATATTTTAAAAAGTTGGTTTACTAATTCATAATAAAAAAATGTTGAACTAATAATTTTTTTTTAATTATAAATTGATTTAAGGTATTATATTGAACGTCCACATCCAAACAATTTGCAAAGACGTCAACTGGCTGAAGAACTCAATATGAAACCAGATCAAAACAAATTTTGGTTTCAAAACAAAAGAACCCAAATCAAGGTTTTTGTTAAATAGTTTAGTATATATTACAAACTGATTTAATTTAAATTAAACCAATTTATGGTGATTGACTAGTCATTGTTATTGCTATTATATATTGTTTTGGAGATGTTTTTTGAGGTTTGTCTAATAGTTTGGCTATAAAAACTATATTTATGTTTTGTAGATTCAAACTGGAAAAGCAGAGAACGCAGAGCTTAGAATTGATAACTTGACACTGCAATGTGAGAATGAAGCAATGGAAGTGGCAATGAAGACTGTGGTCTGCCCTCCATGTGGTGGCCGTAATCCTGGGAGAGAAGAGCAACTATGCCATCTCGAAAATTTGCGCTCGGAGAACACTTTTCTCCAAAGAGAGGTATGTATTTATATAAATACTTTATTCAACAAAAACTTTATGTTGATTAGTATTAGTTTTAAGTTTTAACCGGCTCATATATCTCGCTATCTATAACTTTGTTTTTCATGCTAATTAAATTATTTTTTTATCCGTGGTTTTTAAAATAAATCTTCGAATTATTTATTTATAATTGGAATGTTTAATTTTTGTTATTATGCGCATATCTTGAAGATAATATGATTTGTAGGTTTTTTTGTTTGTTTTACAAACGATATTTGGTTCATTTCTGCGAGCGCGTTAAATATTTTAAAATAAATGTTATGTCGTAAACTCTTTTACCATATTAAATCAAGCACTAGATTTTTTTTTTCATATAACTTATGCAATTTAAACATACTAATAAATTAGTTAGATTAAATATATTCTCTTTTGCATTAAAATAAATGATTATAGGTGTTAAAAGTTTTAAGCAATATTTCTTCATTTATTGGTATTACAAAAAGCTAATCAAGTTATTAAATTACTTTTACTTTATGACTTAAGTAGGATTTAAATATTTTCAAAGAACATATGATAAGGTGAAACAGTATATTAGATTTTGCTTTTTTCACTAAAAGTTGTCTTTACAATGTAAATAATAAAATCACTAATATTTTTGTCAATCTAAAATATGAATAGCAGCATGAAAGGCTCTCAAGCTACGTTACCCAGCACAGAGTCTCAAGACTTAGCATCCATGATCCATCAACCTACGGACCAACCACCAGGACTCGTCCTGCTCCATATGGAAGCTCTTCTAACCATCGTCCCAAACAGTCAAGCTTGTTAAGAGGACCATATGCTCGTGAAAACATCAACATCCCTCCACTGCCTAAGCAGCGAAGACTAGTACCGTTGCAGCATTTCCAACCGATGTCTCGAATGGAGAAAGCTGAGATGATTGAAACCGCGGAAAATGCCGTGGCAGAAGTTATGAGTCTCATTCGAATGGATGAACCAATGTGGGTTAAGTCTCCTATTGATGGTAGGCTCGTCCTTGATCCAGTGAACTATGGGAGCATTTTTGGTAAGATGAGCCAATTTAAGACTACAAGTGTTTGTCCTCGTGAGTCTTCCAAGGAAGTGGTCGTTGTTCCAATGGATGCAACAAATTTGGTCGACATGCTCTTTGATACGGTACATACTTCATTTTATTCAAATGAATTATCAAATCAAGTACTAAAATTATTAACACAATACATATATTAATTATATGCTCCTCTCATAATTACATTTTTGTAACACAATACATTGTAGGAGAAATGGGCGAGGCTGTTTCCAACAATTGTAAATGAAGCAAAGACGGTTCATGTGTTGGAGACCATTAATCGTCGAAGACCAACTTTCTCAAGAGTGGTATGAATCTTAAAATTGTTATACCATTTTACATGTTTTAAATGTTAGATTTAACATAAAACATTTGGTGATAAAAAATAATAATATAGATATATGAGAACCTGCACATGTTGTCACCATTGGTGCCACCTAGAGAGTTTCTAATCCTCAGAACCTGCCAAAAAATGGAAGATAATCTCTGGTTGATTGCTGATGTTTCCTGTCATCACCCAAACGTTGATTATGATTCTCCTGTTTGCACCAAACGTCCCTCAGGTGTTCTGATACAAGCCTTGTCCCATGGTTGCTCTAAGGTCTCTTTATCTCTTTCCTCATCTTTAATACATTTTGAATACACACAAAACACACATAAGATACTTAATGTTTTGATTTTAAACTAAAATGGGCAGGTTACATGGATTGAGCATGTGGAAGTGAGTAATAATCTGCAGCCACATCGGCTTTACAGAGACCTCTTGAACAGCTGTTTTGGCTACGGGGCTCGACGTTGGACTGTTACTCTTGAGAGGATGTGTGAGAGGCTGTCTCTCTACTCTATGCATGAGGTCCCAGCCGCTGACTACGTCGGAGGTACTTACACTATAACTACATATATATAAGTATTCAATAGACACATTACACATAACCATCATTACTGGGAGACTCTTAGGCTAAGATTTTGTTAAGAAAAACTCTTATATAAGCTCTTACATGTGCGGATTTAATATTGACCACAAATGCTAGTTTCAAAACTTTGAAATGTTTTCATTTTTTGTGTAGTTGTGAGAACAATAAATGGAAGAAGGAGCATACTGACTTTGGGAGAAAGAATGTTGAAGAACTTTGTATGGATCATGAAAATGGCTACCAAACTCGATTTCTCGCGACCATCAGATTCTGATAACAGCAAAATTCGGATCTCGGTGCGGACAAACACACAGGCCGGTCAACCAGTTGGTCTCATTGTCTGCGCTAGTTCATCCTTATCGCTCCCTGTTCCACCTCTCCAAGTCTACAATCTCCTTAGAAATCTGGAGGTTCGTAACCAGGTAAAACGAATACATGGCTTATTCATCAATCAGCTTAATATAAAAACAATTTGGTCATGTTTCACATATTTTTTGAGTAATTAACATGAAATCTAATAATATTTTGTATGTATACGTAAAAAAGTGGGACGTTCTCTGCCATGGGAATCCAGTGATTGAAGCTACTCGTTTTGTCACCGGATTGAAGAAAAAGAACAACGTCACTTTTCTCCAGGTATACATATATTTATCACTCCTACTACAACAATATCATAACTAGCATAGATGAAATATAATATCGAATAATCAGGTAGTAACGTCTAGTAACCTTTTAATTTCCTTGGCATTACATTGACTATGATTAATTTGTACATTATATTATAGACATCAAGTGAAGAGGACAATACTGAGATGATGATACTACAAGATAGCTTCATAGATGAATTGGGAGGTATGGTTGTCTACGCTCCAATGGACCTAAAGACAGCGTACGCAGCCATTTCTGGTGGTGTTGATTCTTCTACCATTCCCATTCTCCCTTCCGGTTTCATCATCTCCCGCGACAGCTGCTCTTTCCCGGGGGAGCAGGACGGCCGCTGCATGACACTCCTCACCTTGGCTTTTCAGATCCTTGTCTCCGGTTCGATTTCTTCTACTGAACTCAACTTGGGAGATGCTACCACCACTGTTGAGACCTTGATTAACTGCACCGTTCAAAGGGTCAAGGCAATGCTTAACTGCGGATGATGCAAGGAATGGTCAGTGAGAGTTTGGTTAAGTGACCAGTTCACGAAACTAAACTCTCTTTGGTGTTTTGTTTTCTGTTTTTCTTAGGTTTAAAATAAAGTGAGGATTGAGTATTCTCCGTTTGATTCTCTAAGGAGAGTCGTACTTTTTTTTCGTATTTTTATTTGGTTATAAACTTGTTGCAAAACATTTCTAAGGCATGGGCCTTAGACACAAAACAATGTTTATGTATTGTCGCCTTTTGGCATGTTTAATTTTCATATGATATGTTATTGTTGGATTTATAAGATTGTTATTGCTTACTTTTTTTTTTGAATAACCAAGATGTTCTGGGCCGAAACCTATACATCCTCTCAAGCCGAGATCAAATCATGTTATATGGTCTCGTTCCAAACGATACTCGAACCGGAGATCTCTAGTTAATTTTTACATTGGTCCGACTTGAGACCAGCAAAAATTATTAATTTATAGTGTTTTTTAATTTATAGAGGTTTTACTGTATTATTTCTTTGAAATTCATCTAGTTAAACAATCAAGTGTAGCTTTTGAGTTTGTAAGGAGTATATCTACATCAAAATATATTTTCTCGTACGTGAAAACTACACCATCGGAAATGTATAGAATGTGATGTATAAGGATGACGTTGATCCACACAAGGGTTTCTTGTGATACCAGAGAATGTTGTGAGTCTGTGATTAGGTTAACGATTTGGGACTTTTAAAGCTCACAAATCACAATATGAACATATAAGTCTAACAATTGATTTAATTCCTGAATTATAGTCACTAGAGGGGACAATCTTGGTTCATAAGCTACCATTCAACTTTATCAATATAAACAAATTTTGATGTGTTTACTTCCAAATATAAAAGGACAATGACAATAACAGACAAATTGAGAAGAGCAACAAGTAAACGACGCAATTTTGATAGTTGAATTATTAAACAATACTAGAGAGACTAGAAATTGACCCTCATGTTTGCGTAAGTTTAGTGTTATACATATTGATCTTGTTATTTGTATTTTTTTTTTCAAATTTTTAATTTCTTTTGTCTATAACAAAACTATCTGAAAAAAATATGAATTTCTAGAAAATGCATTAATGAACTTTATAGTACGTAGTAGTATATATACAAGAAACAATTAGGAGGTTAAGAGAGATAAATTGTAGAGTTGGTTTTTCTTTTCTTTTTGTGATTAAGAAAAACTAAAAATATTTTAATGACAAACGAAATAATATTTAAATAATATGTTTTTAGAATAATTTAAATTCATTATTCTTATATTTATGTATAGTTTATTCGACATTGCAATTATGATTTTTAGATGATCATTATAAAAATTCAAAGAAATTATAAAACAGAAATTTTTTAGTAAACTTAATGGTTTTTTTCTTTAAATGACTTGAATAGTTTTCAGTTTTCACGAAATATTGCTAATTTACTTTCTTTAGCCTATCTTTAAAATATTACTCTGATATCATATAAGAATAAGATCAATCATATTATGTAATAATATAACTATATAGAATGTGTATATTTATATGTAGATAATGGTGGGAAACAAACAATTATTTTTTTACATAAGGGATTTATGAAAAACTTGAAAATCTAAATATTCATAAATCTAAACTTGAAAAAATAATTAATGTATAAAAGTTTTTCCCACATCGTCTAGTATACAATTTTAATTTTAACTTCCCTCTCAAACATATATATTTATACTTTTTGTATATATAATCTTTAAAAAACTTGTAAGTCAAAGAAGAGGAGATACATTGAGGGGGAGATCTTTTGAGTAAGACTTTGGTAAACATAGAGATTAGAAAGAGAGATACAATGTCGTCGCTGAACCTCTCCTCTCGCCAGTTTCATGTCCTCCCAAAAGTCTCTTTCTCTATTTTTTTAATAATCTATATAAAGTTTACTCACAATTTGTCTTTAAATTACATTATGTTTTAGTTGAAAACTTAACAGTACAAGCAATTCAGTTGTTTAGCTGACCCTTGAAAACTACGATTTCTTTATCAACCATTTCATTTTTTTTTTCCCTTAATCTTTATTTATTGTATTTCTTAATTACATAATTATTTATTATAAGATGTGTTTATATGTGCCCTCCCGACACAGAATCACCGGTTCACGAAACTGACAATTTTGTTTACGTACTCATTGAGACCGTCTTCTAGTTAAGTTGTAGTAGCCAGGCCCATACGTACGTATGAGGATAGGATGTGTAAAGAAGATACTTGCACGTACGATCTGGTCTCATCCAAAGTAAAGAATAATTTTAACAAAACTTAAATCAGTCTCTAACTTGTGTAAGACGATAAAGTCGAGCTTTCTACTTTAACATTTTTTTCCACAAGAAAAATTGTAAGAAAATTTCGGATAAAAACAAGAAACGTCGAGACAATTGTTTGAAGAATAAACTTCTCAAGCAACCGCGTGAGGATTGATACATTATTATATCTTAACATTTCTTAGACAATACATGAAAAAACGAACTGACAAAGAGAATGTTGTAATATCAAAATCGTCTGAATTTGGTAAAACTCTTCCCGTCAAAACGTTTTATTTATTTATTTGGAATACATTTACATCAAGTGCTAATAGCTCAATTGACCGACCACGTCCGCATGTTGCAAACCTAAATAAATGGAAAAATGGCTAATGTGGATTATACTTCTTAGTGTTTTTTTTTTTTCATTTTTTAAAATTATAGTTTAGGACTAAAAAAGTATTTTATCGTTGGAAATTTTCTTTTCCAGATATTTGTGATAATAGTAAACAAATAAACAAGCCAAAGAGATGGAAATGCTTGTTGTGTCTATTACTGATGGACAGTAGTGCAGGTTTGGAGAGTTTGCTGCACCAACTTGGCTCCTACCAAACACTTCAAGCTTAAGTTGATCGATCCTTACATAACAAAGACACACACGTACTATATATATATTTTTTAAAACAGACTCACACATGTTTGTGTCATTGTGCGTGCCCAATGCATGGCCTGTGTTGTCCCCTGGTTTGTTTGACTTTTAAGCACTCATCGGATTAAGGTTGATCGATCATCATAATAGGGTTATGGAAAACATACTTTGTATATGCATTAAGTTACTGTACATAAATTAAAAATTTTACTTTTTTATTTTTCTAAATTATATTATAAATTATCATATAATCAACATAAATATACTCTCTCTCTTCCTTCGTAATCTTAATTTTTTTAAACACATATACTACAATTGCGTATAATGCAAATTTTGATATAATTTACAATTTTTCCACAACTTTAAACCGAATAATATATCAATAATTTATCGTTAAGTCTACAATTCATCGTTAATAACTAATAAAAAATGCATAGAAAACCTGAAAATTGTATCCATCATCCTTCTTAGAAAGTTTTAATGGATTATCAATCATCCATTCATCCTTATCGAAAGTTCTTAATTTTTGCATCTCTACATTTCATACATTGTTGGAACGTACGTACGTAGAAATGATGGAGTAAGAAGAAGAAGCCATGCATTAGATGACAAATCAAGAATCGTCGCCTTGCGTGCATGGGAAAGGTTCCTTTAGTCCAACCACGTAATCCTTTTTGATGTTTTGGCTTTCACATCTTTGTTGACCAAACTTACCATTACTATTGTGACTTTTTGTTTATTATTTCCCAATAAGTTCACTTTGGTCTCTCCCATTACCAACTCGTTATTATAATCCGTAAATACTCAAATTTTATTTGTCAATTTGGTAATAGTTAACTTTTTTTTCAGATCAATGATTTTTTTCTTCTGTACAATACAAAGAAGAAACTTCCATTACCAAAGATGTATAGTTCCTGAAATAATGGCTCATACCAAACACAACAAAAGTATGACTTTAACGTATTTATAAATCATGAATTCTTGCAAATTTTAAACGCATGTGTTCATCTACACATATATCTATTTTTCAAGTGAACTATATACTATATGCATGCTCTCTTGGTCATAAAGGATGAATTTTACTTTTTCCCAAAATTGATTTTGACATTAGATTTCAAGTTATATATATATATGAATTGTCCAACACTGTCCATATTTTCCAACCCGTTTTGTGCATGGACGAAGTTCGACATAAACCATTTAAACTCGAACTTGTTCATGACCGGTTTATAATGTATTGGACATGGACAGATCATGGACTACAAAATATGAAAATACACACATACATCTACTTTTATAGTGATAAATTAGAAACTACACAATGCAATTGCATGCTCGTTTGGTCATACTTAAATGATCTGCATACCATAAATAAATATAGCTTATCTAATCCATCTAAGAAGAGAGAAGAGTATTTTATTTGAGATTTGATTTACCAAACCCCCAGAAACAACGCATTACCACAAGGCAGACACTTCACGGATATTGTGCTCCAATGACCACATAAATCTCAGTAACATTTGTTCCCTTAATTTAGAATGTTTGAACAATTGTCTTTTAACCAGAAATACAAACTCTATTCTATAATAAATAATAATAATAATAATAAACTGTAACGATATTGCGAAAAACACATTAAGTGAAAAAATAATTTATAGAGATTTAAGGTTATGGATTTACACATATATTTTGAAATGTAACATTAGCAACATACTTGTTACATATGGTACGTATTGGCTTCGTCGCTAGCTAAAAGCCTAGAAGTAGATTTTTTTTCGTATTAACAAGAAACGGCGACATAGATTTTGTCTAGGAAATTAGTTAATAAAAATACCAAAAACCCGTAGAAAAAAAAAACATTAGTCAAACAAATTATACACTAAAGAAAGCCAAGTGTTACATCCGAAGAAATATTTACTATAATATTCTATCAAATTATCATCAAACTTTCACGGAAACTGTATATAAATACCAAGTCCTAACCTCAAGCTTTGGTAGTCTAAGAGAAGAGATAAGCCAAACCTAATCAGAGAGATAAGAGAGGAGGAACTTAGCTAAGATCAGAGATAGAGAGATGGGGAGGTCGCCTTGTTGCGATGAGAATGGTCTAAAGAAAGGGCCATGGACACCTGAAGAAGATCAAAAGCTTGTTGATTACATTCATAAAAATGGCCATGGAAGCTGGAGAGCCCTCCCTAAGCTCGCAGGTTTCTACTTTTCCCTAGTCTCTTAACTCGAACCGTCATTTTTATATAAATTCGTATATATTGTTTTTAAACTTTTTCTTATATCTTATGTAGATTTGAATAGGTGTGGCAAGAGTTGTAGACTGAGATGGACAAATTATCTAAGGCCAGATATTAAAAGAGGAAAGTTTTCAGCGGAAGAAGAGCAAACAATCCTCCATCTCCATTCCATTCTTGGAAATAAGTTAGTGATTTTTTTCAACATTTATTCTTCGAAATGTTTTTGTATGTAAACTTGAATGACTAATTGTTTTTGTTATCATGTCTAGATGGTCTGCTATTGCGACGCATTTGCAAGGACGTACTGATAATGAGATCAAGAACTTTTGGAACACACATCTAAAGAAGAAACTGATACAAATGGGGATCGATCCCGTGACTCATCAGCCAAGAACCGATCTTTTCGCAAGCTTACCTCAGCTCATAGCCTTAGCAAACTTAAAAGACCTCATTGAACAAACATCACAATTCTCATCCATTCATGCTGAAGCTGCTCAACTAGCTAAGCTACAATATCTCCAATACATGCTTAATTCTTCTGGTCCATTGACCAACATCAATGGTAACAACAATAGCCCAAGTAGTATTCTCGATATTGATCAGAACCATGCCATGGACCTCTTAAACTCCATGGTCTCTTGGAACAAAGATCAAAACCCGGGTTTTGATCCAACTCTTGAACTTGAGAATAACAATCAAAACCAAGGTTTATTTCCACTTGGTTCTATCATTGATGCTCCAACCACCCAACCACTCCAACAAGAAGAATACCATTTAAACAATAGTCCTCCTAGTGAGCTACTATCACAAGGTGACCCACTTCTTGATCATGTCCCTTTCAATCTCCAAACACCTTTGAATAGTGAGGATCACTTTATAGATAATTTGGTCAAACATCCAATAGATCACCATGAGCATGAACATGATGATCCATCTTCATGGATTCTCCCTTCTCTTATAGACCACAACCCTAAAAATGTCACGCCTTCTTCTCTTCCACCCAACAATCCAGAGGATGCAAGTAGCAGCTCAAGCTATGGAGGTTGTGACGCTGCCTCGCTTTATTGGCCTGACTTTTGCTTCGACGAAACCCTCATGAACGATATTTCTTAGTTACTCTTTATTTAGTCTTTTTTTTTTTCTTCTATATTTCTGACATATACCGACATTGTACTCGAGTTATGTTTCGTTTTGGTGTTTTGTAAGTAGAAGGTGTGGTTTTTTTATCATCTTACGTTTTGAGTTTTATGTAATTAGATACGAGTCACGACATATATGCTAGAACCTATGGATGTACGAAGATTTAAATATAGAATGTTTCATTACATATATAGAAATGGTTTGATGCATACACTTATCTGTGATTTTTTTGTTCTTCCATATATCATCAACACTGAGAGAGAGGTTTTTGCATGCTTTCTAGAATAATAACTAATTAATTAATACTGCACAACCACTTTGAATGGGCCATCGAGTTTCTTGGGTGGTTAGCCAATATTTTTCCTGCTTGTCTTTCAAGATTTTGACTCCAAATTCTAAATTCTTGGGTGTATTGTAGAATTTAAGCACTTTGAGAAAGTAATATGAATATAAGAATGGGGTAAATTTTTGTGACATAGAAGAAGGTTTATGTCTAAGAGTTATAAAAAAAAAGAGGAAGACAATTAAAATACATATTAGGTAAAAACAATATTTCATCAAATAAACCGAAGAAAATGGTTCACCTTTATAATGGTCTACATGCACAAGATTGGTTAAATGAGATCCACTACAACTTTATAACATAAATGTTTAAAAATCCATGAAAATGATAAACTTAAAACAAATAAAAAATGTGAACTAATGAACGAAACAGTCATTAAGAATGTTTTTTACAAATGTTTCTTTACACAGCTTTAACCCAACTAATAAAATTTTCTCATCCAAGCAAAACATCAACATGTATAAAGAAATGCATACTAAGTGCCAACAGCTTAATTTACCAAGTGCTAATAACTTAATTGGTAATGATCTCTAGCAAAATCATAGAAGTCATCGGTTCGACTAGCGCTTGAAACGAGACCATATAACATGTTCTGGTCTCGGACCTGAAGGGATGTATGAGTTTCGGCCTAGAACCCCTTAGTTATTCAAAAAAAAAAAAGCATAATCATATATTGAAATATAGTGAGATATAATTTGTCCCTTGAAAGCAAGAGCAAAACCAACTAAATTTTAAGTTTTTTGGGTCAAAATTATAAGTTGCAAGTGTTTAATTAAATGTATGTAATATTTAAGGATCGAATCGCACAGATGAAGTCACACAAACGAATTTGAATGAACGAAATCTAGCTAGAACTAAAATAATAAGGCTATTGTTTTGTGGTATGCAAATGTAAAAATAAAACGAAATAAAAGCGATGTGAAATCAGATATTGAAAACATTGGGCATACGAGATTTTATCTAGGGATTATGGCTCTAAAATTTTTTTAAGCAATGATCAATCAGTTTTCATAGATGGATTCTAAAACTTGGAGAAGAGAAAGACCAACCATATTTATTAAGAAGTATAGAAAGACCAACCATAGAAAAAAAATCATTTTAAGTGAAATTGAGGTCTTTTGTTGCAAGAACACTTGGCCTCAAGAGAAAGCTCAAAAGAGTTGGAGAAAGCTATACAAAAAGCTTCAGTTAACTGAGTGTTTGGTCATGGTGGTAGTGGTGGTCTCTTAAGAGCGTTTTGGTTAACCGAGTGTTTGGTCATGGTGGTAGCGGTGGTCTCTTAAGAGCACTTCCACTAGAGCAACACTTGAAAATTGCTTAAAATTAAATTATATCATATAATAAAAATTAAATTAACCAAATTAACCCACTAACAATTTTAAACAAAATCATCCTTCCACTAATGAACCAAAATCAAGGGTACTTAATCATTAAATTAATATTTTTAAACAATTTTTTATTGTATATCAAAATTTAATAAATTATTATATAATCCAAAATAAAACAAGTATTTAAGTTACTTGTATCACACTAAAAAGAAACAAAAATATTTTACATAATTCAGAAGTTTTAAACATATTTTACAAAATAGAATGAGCAAAAATATGGGAAAAAGAAGAGAATGAGCAAAAAAAATATTAAATTTTCTTTTTTACTAACCATCCAACCAGAAATTGACACGTAGCGTGTCTTATGGTTGATTCAACTGCTTATTTTAGAAAGTCCATTCTTTTTAAAATGGGCCATCTTTTGAGTTTTTGGTTTTATTTATGGCCCATAAAACTATTAAGCTTCCCTCTAAGTAACGCCACTAGAGGTAGTCTTAGTGTAATTTAGGTAATAAAATGAATTAAATTAAATATTAAATATTGATTATTGGTAAGGATGTTATTTTTTTTTTGGTCAAGATGTTCTCTTATTTAAGAGCCAAAAATTGAGTTAAGAGAAGAAGAAGAAAAGAAAAAGGAAACACTTATTGTGCTTTATGTTATTTATGTTATAAATTGTATCTCATAAATATTTTTAAAATTTTAATTTGCAATAATTATTAAGTTTTCTAAAATTAAAAATGTTAATTTAATTTCATTTTAAAATTAAGATTTTTCTTAAGAATTGTATAAGTTAAGAGCCTACCATTAAAAACACTTAAAACTAAAAACAAAAATACAATCTCTTAACTCTAAATTTTACAATTTTAATACTAAAATATTGTTAAGAACAAAACTTAAGAATTCTGCAACAATGTTGTTATAAGGAACAATGTCCAACGGGATGCTTAGTTAGAGTATCTCTATTGATTATATGCTGAGTGGAGTGTCTTTATAATTTTTTAAAATTAAATAAGTACATTTTGAATCATCAAAAATCTCTGAACTGATGAAATAGTTACAAATGACACCATAGTATAATTTTATTTATCTTTACTTATTTTTCTTATTTTTTATTATTTTATTGCTATTTTATTATAAAAATACATTAAGAATGTGATCTTACTGATGGTAGGATTGTAGCCGTAAAGATAAGCTCCAAGAGTTCATAAACGAAGTTTACTTAATCTCATTAATCAACCACTACAATATTGTGATTCGTGTTGGTTGTTTTAATTGTGTGTATAGCTTAGTAAATGGGAGGACCGCCTCACTGAGTATTTTTGATAATAATCATGCATATCTTTTCTTGTGATTCATGTAAAGAGAAAGTGTGATCGTGGAATTGTGACGACGACGAGAAAAATGATCTAGAGTCATTCATTGTTATTATTGTAGGAACCTTGGTTAGATGAAGCATGTTAAGATTTACTGGATATTACATTGGTTGATGATTATTGTTGAACTTGGTTATTGATTTCATTGGAGTTGGTGTTTATGTTACACTTGCTGTCTATTGCTTTTAATTTAGGTTGCTAATAAATATGAGATTAATAGTTAATTAAAAAATGTGTTGGTGTTTATGTTATTACTGATGGTTGACTATTACTTTTAATTTAGGTTGCTTGCTTAATAAATATGAAGTTATTAGTTAATATATATATTTTTAAATGTGTTGGGCTATTTCACTTTCATTCGGCGGTTGCATCTCTGATTTATCATAAATATATTAAGGGATTGGTTGGTAACGACTGTCACTTTTGGTTGTAGAGACATTAACTTTAAAATTTTAGTTGTAGAGAATTTGGTTGTAGATGTTTTGACTATAGAAACTTTAACTATTAAAATCTGATTGATAACAAACAACTTTTAAAGCTATAGGTGTTATTTTAATTATTATTATTATATTTAAGCAATAAATATAAATTATGTTAGAATAAATTCTTTTTTTTTGTCAACGTTAGAATGAATTCATATAGTAAGTTAATGACAATTTTTTTTTATTAATGATAAATATATTCTTAAAAATTTGAGTCAATCCAATATGTTTTGGATGTTAGTCTCTTTATATGAAGTTTGAACATAGATTTCATAATCTCTGTTCCGCTTTATGTTAAATAGGTAAACAAGTTTCCACCCCGTTGGCACTTTTGAGCTAATCAATATATTTTTCTAGACAAAAAAAGATTTCATAAACTATTTTACATCATAATTAACGATGATGATAAATATAAAAATATTATTATTGAAATATATCTTAAAAGAAAATGAAAAAATGAGAATAATTGAAAGGGAAACTAATAAAGCTCTTAGATTTGTTTAATTTTAAAACCGTGTTTTGGAAAATTTGAAAAAGGGAAAACAAAGAAGAAGATTAAAAAGTCTAATTGGTAAATAAAAGGCTTTGAAGGCTTCAAATATTCATATAGCCTTAAAATTCATGTAAAAATAAAAGGCTTTGAAGCTTCAAGTATCAATAAATCTTCAAATATATTGTTAGATGAGAATTACCTAGTAAGGTTTCAGATTTTGTAACTTTACCGTCAATAAGTGTCGATCAAACTCAACTGACAATTGTAGTTATATGCACTACAATAGATGTTTCTGAGTTATGCTTCTTGAGTTGATCACTAGAGAAAAACCAATTTCTGTCCAACGGCTTGGGAAAGAGACATTATCTACACATACATAAATGTTTGTTTTGTGATTATGATGACTATACTTTATAATGTTTGGATATTTTCTTCCACATAATTTTTCTATCAATCATTTTCAGATTCAAAAAATGAAACAGATATACTTTTATAAAATAATTAATTTGCCGAATAAAGTTTCTGTGAATAATTCCATATGAATTAACAAATTATATATAAGATTTTTATCAAATATATTGTATTTATCTTTTAAAATATCTCTATGTTGGAGGGTTATTTTTAGTTTTTTCTTTTAATTAATATAAATATAATTTAAATAAATCATAATTAAATAAAACAAATGTGTGTATCTCTTTTGTAAAGATGCTTGAAAAAAAATATTTAAATAAATAAAGTTCAAAATACAAATAACCAGTTAGACTGAATCAAGAGAACTAGAGTTGCGGGTTTGGTTTTCAACATCTTGGTTAAATGATGGATGAAAGCAATTGAGAGTCTGAGACTCAAGTTAACTTCCACGTTTTTTACTCATAGGTGATTGTTCTTTGATTAGATCATTATATATAAATATATATATAAAAACAATAAAAGCCTTCATCGTTAAGAACCCAACATATTTTTCAATATACTTATGTAAGTTTTTTTTTTTCAAATTTCAGATTGCCTCATCTAATTTCTAAAGCATTTTTTTTATATATATATTGTTGACAAAATGTATAAGCAAATTCTTGATCCATTTGAGTTCAAAATGCCGTTTTCTGGAAATAATTGATTTGAAGGAAATTATAAAATTAAAAAGGTAAAAATTTTATTAGTACATACAACCATTTTTGGATTCAAACATGTACATACTATGACATTATTGTCATCTGGATTAGTGGAACAAAAGAAAATTATTACGAGACATGATGAATTGATGTTTTGATGAGAAGTTAATTTTAATGATGTGTCATCTCGTGGTTTCACAGAAAGATGATGTGTCAACACGGAAGAAAATAACTTTTACTTTTATTGTATTGATATTTATCTTACCATTTAATTTTGAGATTATTGTATTCTTCTAGGGAAGATATAAGCTTTGAATGGAGATAGTAAATATGGCGGAGCAGATCAAGCATTTCAAATATACACAGCAGAATAAAAGCAGATTAAGTAGATTAAACGCTGATCAAGTTTTATTAATTTTTTTATTAAAAAAGCAGTTCATTTAAAAACACTCCAAATCTCCAGTTTTTTTTACTGTTCATAGTGCAGTACAAATATCCTTCTTATTTTTTATCTGCTAACAGATCAATTATTTTTTAATAATATTTTATGTTTTGAACTGCCATTATATTTATTTTGTGTGAATGGAGGAAAAATAGCAGTTCCCCCGTTGTGTGTATTATCTGCTTTGAATCTGTCCTTCCATTCAAGGCCATAGTGAAGACAAATCTAGTGAAGACAAATCCACTACTCAAGTTATTTATCTTGTGATGAAAAATTGAAACAGAAAAAAAATTCCATAAACTTTTATCTGATTTCTTTTTAAACATACAGTTATTTTTCGTGTATTTGGAAAAATACACAAACTATATTTATTTTGATAATCAAAATTTAAACTACATATATATATATATATATATATATATATATTGTCAACCACACATTCAATAATAAATCAATTTAATCAGATTGAAAGCCAATCAGGGGATTAAACCATATATTTAGATTACAATAAATAAAATAAAAAAATAGAAAAACAAATTCCTACCTTATTTTCGATTTTGTAGACATAATTGAGATGTGGAGATTTTTAGATTCATGAGAAAATAATTTCTAAAAAAAATTTATGAATGTCATTTTTAAATTTTAATTTATAAAAAAAATAAAAAGAATAATACGATTAGATTTTTATTTTTAAATATAAAATGGGTAGAAGAAGAAAACAAACAGAGGAAAAAGCCAGAGCGACTCTACTTTTAAGACACGGCAAAGAAGTCAACCAACGAAACCCAATAAACATGGACAGAGACGATTTTGTCTTTCTATTTTTTTTCTTTAATGGAGAAACCAAAGAAAAAAACCAAAACAGCGAAAAATTGAAGTCTACTCTCGTCGTCGTCTTCCACTAATTTTGTAGGTTTGGTCTAAAGAGAAGACTTTTGAAAGCAAAAGTACATTTTACATTTGCAGACTCTTGTCTGTTCCAATAACCCTTTCGTCACGGTATTGCTCTCCAAAACCGCGTGTACTGCTTTTGACTCCCAAAATCTCATCTTTTTGGAATCTGGGTTCTTCAATTTTGAGGTAATCATCGTCTCTGTTCTTTTTGATTTCGTCTTGATTTATGAAAAATAGATTCAAGGGTAGTTTTTGTTGTTTGCAGGTTCTTGAAAGGTCTTGGCTTTTATATAAAATCAGACATCTCTTATGGCTAAGTTCTGTTGCTTCGGTTCTTCAGACTACGATGTAATAAAAACCCAAATCTTGTCTTTTTCTTTCACTTTGGTCTTGTTTCTTATAATTTCACCACTGTTATGACTTGTGATAGCATTGACTTGTTTAGATAGAAATCGAACTAATTTTGTGTTAAGGCTTCTTAATTTGGATGTTCTTGAACAATTTGGGGAGATATGAATTTGACTTTTGTTTTGGTTGTGTAGCTTGTAGTTGGAAGAGCGTCAACTAGTTCTGGAAAGGGAAGAAACAGTCAAGGAGAGATCAAATTTGGTTACAGTTTAGTGAAAGGGAAAGCTAATCATCCAATGGAGGATTACCATGTGTCCAAATTCATGAAAGTAGATGGTAGCGAGCTTGGTTTGTTTGCAATCTATGATGGTCATTTGGGTGAACGTGTTCCTGCTTATCTACAAAAGCATTTGTTCTCCAATATTCTTAAAGAGGTCTTTGCAGCAATTTGTTCTACAGCTTTCTTTGGCTTGTGTTACTCTTTCTAACAATTTCTTTAATGATCTATAACAGGAGCAGTTTAGGTATGATCCTCATGGTTCAATAGTTGCTGCTTATGAGAAGACAGACCAAGCCATTCTGTCGCATACTTCTGATTTAGGCCGTGGTGGCTCAACGGCTGTAACCGCTATTTTAATGAATGGGAGACGTTTGTGGGTGGCTAATGTGGGTGATTCCCGGGCGGTTTTGTCTCGAGGAGGTCAGGCGATACAGATGACTGTTGATCATGAGCCGCATACTGAGAGGTTGAGCATTGAGGACAGAGGAGGCTTTGTATCGAATATGCCAGGTTACTCTTTAAGATTATAATACCAAATAGTTCAATTCAAGACTAAACTTATCCAAAGTTCAGTTCTTGAAGCTTGTTTTTTTTTTCGTTCAGGAGATGTCCCTCGGGTTAACGGGCAGCTAGCGGTTTCTCGCGCTTTTGGGGACAAAAGCCTCAAAACACATCTACGGTCAGATCCAGATGTTAAAGATTCATCTATAGATGATCACACAGATGTTCTTGTTCTTGCTAGTGATGGTCTATGGAAGGTAAACAAATGGTTTTCTTGTGTTGTCAAGGAAACTAATTGGCGTTTTGCTTTCGATTAATCGGTTTTTGATGTGTTGATGGTATAGGTAATGGCTAACCAAGAAGCGATTGATATCGCGAGAAGAATCAAAGATCCATTGAAAGCAGCAAAAGAACTAACAACCGAAGCGTTGCGAAGAGACAGTAAAGATGACATATCTTGCATTGTCGTCAGGTTAAGGTGATGAAAGATCTTTTGAAACTCACCAAGAAAACGAAATTTATAAGTTTGATTTTGAATAGTATAGTTAGAAGATATTTTTTTTACCAATGGTTGATTGGTTTTTTTTGCAATGTTTGGTAATTTGATTGGATTGATTTGTGGTTTGTGTAAGTGGGAATGAATCATATGAGATTTGGTTGGTGTATAAAAAACAACTTATCTTCTGCATTGACATGAGAAGATAACTCAAGTTGGTTGAGAGTGTATATAGAAGCTTTGTGTGGTTCTACTTCTGATGATGTTCTATAACAGTTCTCTTTTGTCATTTTTTTAATTTAAAATCCGTAAAAAATATTGAGTTTGCTAAAATTTCATGAATTACATTATTAATCTATATATATATATATATACACGATACAAATAACAATTGTACTATTAATTTAAAAATCAAACACATGAATCGAACAATGTTTCATAATCGAGGTTCTTACATGAATAAAAGTCTTTCAAAATCTCTAAAGATTTTAAAAATTAGTTAGAAATATAAAATAAAACAAATACAGTTTTTTTTAGATAATCTAGTGTCAACTAATTTAAATCTAATTTAATATCGATTATTATAAATGTGTAGTTATAAAACTATATGAAAGAATATAATATAAAAATGGTGGAATAAGGTGTTGAATTTTATTATACAAAACTATTGGAGATACTAAAGCTGAATTGAGTGTTAAATGATTAGTTGGAAGGGAGAGAAGATGATACCCCATGTTTAAAAACTTGAGGTGGAGGTGTTGAATGTTATGACTATTGTACATGGTCTTATAACACCGATATGAATACCATCGAGACCTAATGGAAAATTAGTTTAATAAAAAGTTATTATTTACAACATATACATATCTAGTAATTAATTGTTATCTAAAGAGATTCTTGAAGCACAAGCAGCTAATACGGGATCAAGGGGTGAGAAGGTGGAGAAGCTAGTTCGATGGTTACCCCCACTTCTCGGGTGGTACAAGCTAAATACAAATGGTGCGTCTTGGGGAAATCCAGGACTCGCTACAGCTAGAGGGGCGATTAGGGATCCTGATGGGACTTGGTGCGGGGGTTTCGCGTTAATATTGGACGTTGTTCGGCACCTTTAGGGGGAGCTATGGGGAGTTTATTATGGTCTTTGTATTGCTTGGGATCGTGGACTAGAGAGGGTAGTCTTGGAGGTGGATTCTGAAATTGTGGTTGGTTTTATTACAAAGGGGATTGGTGACTCACATCTTTTGTCTTTCCTAGTACGTCTGTGTATTGGCTTTATCGAGGGACTGGATAGTTCGTGTCACACATGTATATGGGAGGCTAATCGTCTTACAGACGGATTAGCTAACTATGCGTTTTCATTACCGTTAGGATTTCATGTTTTTAGTTTGGCTCCAGAATCTAGGGAGTCTTTGTTGAGAGATGATGTGTGGGGATCTGCGTGTCCCCAAATGGTTTGAATTTAATTTAATTTTTAAATAATGTTTTAATTTTCTTAGCCGGGAGTGAAATTCCCGGTTTTTCACCAAAAAATAAAATTGTTATTTAAAGATAAGTACATTTTGGTGACATAAATGACCAAATTAATTCATTTAAACCTCTCTGGTCATACAATACAAATATTTTATGTTACAGATAATTCTCCAACAAATTATTATATTTTTCTCCACACAAAGTTTTTATATAAGGCTTGTTAATTAGTTGAGTTTTGTTCATAGTAATTTTGAAATATAATGGACTGAAAGTAAATCTATAAATATTATAATGGGCATCAAAGCTCTCTATTATCTTAGAGGCAGGCATGACCACATTTACGGTTAATGCTGTTACGATTTATTAACCACCAGTTAACAGTTATAATTTTCTCCATAACGTGAACCATTATACATACGGTTAAAACGGTTACTATACAGTTACAGTTAATTACGGTTATTGTTAAATACGAATACAATTATGTGATTATGATATAGTTAAAAACATATATAAAATTTAATGTTTTCTTACATTTATATATATATATATATATTTTTAAAAATGATATACTCGAATAGCATTTATTTTAAATTATGAAAAATATTTAATTATATAGCTCAAATATTTATATTAAATTAGTTAAATAAATGAGTTTTTTTTTATCAAACAAACCTACAAATAATTAAAATTAAATAATTTTTATTTGATTATCGTAAATGAGTAATAGAATGGATTAGATTTACTTGCCGACATATTAAGCCATTTTAAACACTATTTCAATGAAATAATTTATTGTAAAGATTTAACAGTACGGTTAACTATGCGGTTAACCGTACGGTAAACTATGCGATTAATGTACGGTAAATTATGTGGTTAACTATACATTTAATAATCGGTTTTGATACGGGTACGACTAACAACCATTACGGTTAGTAACTGTAATTGATATACTTTTATGATTAAAAGTTATGGTTTTTAACCATTTTATATGGTTACGGTTAACATGGTTTAGCGACTTCACGCTATGTTTGTTTGTGAGCCTAAATTGTTGTTTTATTAAATAAATTATGGAGGATTTTTCCCTTCCACTCCCCAAAGAAAAAAAAAAGAGCTCTCTAAGAGCAACAAATTAGTATGACATTTTTATTATTAGACGTGCGAGTAAGATTTTTTAAAGTGTGTTTCTCAATTAATATATTAGGGGGTTAAGAAAATTTTGTATTAAAATATTGAATGAGATAGTAGGAATCGTCGTTTTAAACCAAGTTTTAATTATTATTGTTTTTCATTATTTTTCCCAAATTACATTGAAAATATTTTTTAATTCCATCACATTGGATGTATTAGAAAACATTACAAATTTATGAAACTTAGAGGAAAGACAACACAACAAGAAGAAACAATTCATAATTATAAAAGAAAAGATAACACATCAACACAATATCGCAACAACACAACCACACAAAAACACAACAACACAACAAATAATATACTAATGAGGTATAGATCATTTGTCATTTTCTGCAGTATCGTTTCTCTCGCTCCTTGCAGCAAGTTCATAAGACAGCTTCTCATAGAGCCCTTCAAACCTCTCGAGATACTGTTTCATCTCTTCTTGATCCTTCACCTCTGCCAGAGGCACTTTCCACCACGCATCTTCTGGCAACGGCTCCATGGACGCAGCTGCCTCCGTTGCTTTTGCTTCCTCAGCACGTGCCCCATCCATCATATTGTTGTACAATTCGCAAAGCTCTTGAATCTTCGCTTTATAGTCCCTATCAACCGGTCGTTGCAAAGAAGAAGAGGACGATGAGGCTTCGCCATTGAGAAATCGTTCTGCAACGGCATGGAACGATGGACTTCCAAATGTATATGGCTTTCCAGAGCCGGTGTACCCGAGAAATGCAACGTTAACGTCGCAGAGAACAGAGAGCTCACATAGCTTTGTGTAGATACCATTTTTTCGCTTCGACAATGTGACCAGTCTGTCCTCTTCTCTCTCAATTTTCTTTATCTTTATCTTTTGCCTTCCTTTTGTTTTCTTCGAACTCATTTTTGGAAGCAAAATATGAGTTTGTTAGATTAGAGAAAGACAGAGAATGAACAGAAATTTAAGAGTAATACTAGTTTATGTTTTATCTTTTTCTTTTAATTTAAGAATATGTTTTTGTGAGTGCATGATGTGAGCATATATATATACAAAATAAAGGTGGTGCTGATTAGATTGCATTAAAATAGTCAATTCTTAGATTTTTGGTATTCATGAATGTTTATATTAATGTTTGCAACTTTGAACTTGTTGTGGTCAAGCTATAACACAAAATACATAATCAACTTAACACTCATACCAAAAAAAAAATTTGAACTTTGAACACAATATGATAAACTTAACACTCATACCAAAAAAAAAAGAAAAAAACAATTTTGAACATTAATGTAAAAGGACTTAGATTCTATGTCATTTTTGAAAACAAATTTAGTCAAAGTATGAAATCAACTATAGTAGTTATAGGAAATAATCATTTTTAATCAATATTTTTATTCAATGCACAAACTATTGAATCTTAACTGTAGAACACTATTTTTGAAAATTGAAACTAGATTAAATAATTCTATTTGTTAATTGAAAATTATATTAGCACGTATCTAAATAATTGAGAAATAATCATGGGAGTGTATTGTAATTTCGAGAAAAACATTGAATAAATAACAATAATGCGAAACTTGAAAAACTTGAAAAAATAATAATGGTATTTCGGGATGAGTGTTGACGAAATATAAATATTCTGTGAGATTGAACGAAAAAAATTATTTAATAGAAAATATGATTTACTGAAAAAGATCCGGTTTTTTTTTTGTAAAAGTAATGCATTTTTAGAATTAAGATAAATTTTATTTTTGAAAAAATAACATGTAATCCTAATAAATAACGTGTAATATGAGAAAATATGGTGTAAAAAGAGAGATATATTTTTATCTCATGTATTTCGAAAAATAGCATGTGACCAAAAAATGATGGACGTTAAAAAGAATGACATCGAGATTAAGATTCAACTAAATTTAGATATTATAGATTCGACGAGATTCAGATATAGATATTTTGCAATTAGAGGGGGAGAGAGAGAGACCTAATCAATACGCAGTGATTAGTAGAATCCACTGCATATCATGGCGAGTGGTGATAGAGAAAGGAGATGTTAGGATGGATTGACGATGATAAAATATTAGATCGAAAGAGTGGTGATGATGAGAAGAGAGATTGTGAAAGAAAAGATGACGACTATAAGAGATTTACTTGAAGAAACCAAATAAAGAGATGGTGATAAAATAATGCGGCTGATGCAACACTAGATGTAGAAGAGGAGAGAGAAACAAAAGAAACAAAGAAAGTATTTTTTTTAAGACGATGACTCTTTTGATCATTATAAGAATGGCAAACTTATTAATGTAAAGATAATTATTGACTAACTTTTAATAAATTTCTTAAAAACATTACGACTATTTTGTTTACGAATTGACACTCAAGCACCATTAATTTCTTACCCTAAAATGAGTCTGACAAAATGTTTTAAGACAAAAATAATTTAATTTGTCGAACAATAAGTTTGAGAAAAAATTTACAAAGATACAAAAATAACATAAAAAGAAAAACATATTAAGTAAAATTATGTTTAAGTTATTTTAGATTGTAAAATAAATAAATAACAACTATCTCAACTTATGATATATGGTTGAATTTTAGCCCTGTGCACGAAGCGAATATTCGGAATATTTGTGATATTTGTGATTCGCTTCGCTTCGACCGAATAGTTGATTTTGATATTTGATTCGCTTCGTAAATTTTCGAGTATTCGGAACTTCGAATATTCGAATATTTTTTGAAATATTCGCGAATTATTCGCTTCGACCCATATTTTTATTTTTAACTAAAAAACATATAGTATATAAACATAAACTGCAAATATGAGATATTGAAAGTTCTTGTTTGACATGTTTTCAAAATAAGAAGGAAATATAACCACCCTCCATAGAATTTTCACATTTTATTTTTCATATTGATTTTTCTAATAAAATTTTATTTGCTTAAGAACAACATTAGCAAAAAGCCCAACGGGCCAAAATGTAATAATTTAAATAATAGGCCTATTAGATATAAACCAAAATCCATCGGGCCAAAATATAATAATTTGAATAATATGCATATTAGATACAAAACCCAAATCTATAAATACACATATTATATATATTATATAATGATTTATATATATATACGAAACGAAGCGGATATTCGACATAAAAAAAATCAATATTTGTTATTTGCTTTGGTTTTTACGAATATTACATTTTCATATTTGCTTCGCTTCAATATCTTATAGATATTTGAACTTTTCGAATCGAATCGAAATGAATATCGAAGCGAATCGAATCTAACAAATATTTTGCCCAGGGGTTGATGCCCATCAAAGGAATTCTTAATGTCACACAAGTTTATAAATTCCACAAATAAAATAGTGGATACGATGGATCTCAACCGCTGGATGTAAAGGATTGTTGTGCTCCATTCCTCCCTATGTTTAAAATCTAAATATTGAATCCTAGAACTAAAACCAAACCATATATACTATTAATATGGTTTGTGTCGATTTGACAAACCGAACCAATAAAAAAAATTCGGTTTAAAACCAAATTTTCCTGTAAATTAAAGAAATATTTGAGAAAATAAATATAAACCACAGCCAAAACCCATACTTTTGTAATCAAAATATCGCAAGCAATGTTTTTGGATTTTTGGGTATTATTCGGTTAACAAACTTTACTAAAACCAACCAAAAACCATTTGGTTTTCGAAAATGCAATCAAACAAAATCCCGAAATTTCGGTTTGGTTCATTGGTTCCGGTTTATAACCTGAAAATTTGAGAAAACCAAACCGGATTAAAAGAGTTGTAAAGTCAGGTGAATCATATCCCTTAGAACCCTCTCTCTGATTCAGAGTCTCTATAATATTCTCCCGCCAATTAGATAATTAGGGTTCACGAAGCTTCTCTAATCCTCCTCCTCCGCTTCCCAAATCCTTCCATGTGAATCTCTCGAAAACACAATCTCACCACAATTTTGATTTCAACAATGGCCGATGAAGAAGAACCTCTCTCTCAATTCAACATATCAAAAGAGGTAAACACAAATTCTTCAATTTGGGGAAAATTTTCTTGAGATTTGTGATTTCTTGCTTTTGATTTGATTTGGAAAATTTATAGGAAACGGATAAGCTAGTTGCAGAGGTGATTAGATTCATACTATTCAAGTCACACCAAAACTTAGGTTGTCCAATTAAAAGAGAAGACTTGACTCTGATTGTTACTAAGAACTATAGGCAACGTAATCTCGCTACTCATGTGATCAATGAAGCTAAGAACAAGCTCGCTAATGTGTTTGGTTATGATTTGAAAGAGCTTCAACGCGCTCGGGTTTCGTCTAATGCTCAATCAAGGGTTCCTCAATCACAGAGTAAGATTATGATGATGATGACCCATTTGTCTTATATTGGTTTAGATATGATTTAGCTTAAGTGTTTTGTTTATTCTTTTTGGTTTTCGATATAGGTTCTGTTGATTCGAAGTCATATGTTCTTGTTAGTCAATTGCCGATTGAAATGTTTAGGAAGTATGTTGTGGATGAAGCTACGAGTCCTATGACTGGTTTCACGTTTGCGGTTCTTGCTGTTGTGCAGCTTGCTGGAGGGAAAATTCCTGAAGGTATGTGTTCTATGTACCATTATCTGAGCTCTTAACTCTTAAGTTAGTAATATCTTTTGGTTCGATGCGATGTGGCTAGTTTACAGAATTTGGTCAGTAAGATTGTTGTCTAGAGATTGTATTGGTTCAGTTTACAGAATTTGACCAGTGGCTAGTTTAGTAAGATGGTTGTCTAGAGTTTGTATTAAGAGATACAAGTTAGTTTGTTGCCGTGGCTGTTTGTTGCCGTGGCTGTTTGTTGAACTTAACATTTCTGTTTTTCTTCTCACAATTCTAAGGATCATATTTAGAGAGCAAAGTTGTAGAACGAAAATATAGTAATATCTTTTCGTTCGATGCAAATGGTCTATGCTTCGGATCTACCCTTGTCCTGCGTTGGTTCAGTTTACATAATTTGACCAGTTAATAGTTTAGTAATATCGTTATGTAGAGTTGTTATTAAGAGATACGAGTTAGTTTGTTGCCGTGGCTGTTTGTTGAACTTAACATTTCTTTTTTTCTTCTCACAATTCTAAGGATCATATTTATAGAGCAAAGTTGTAGAACGAAAATATAGTAATATCTTTTCGTATGATGCAAATGGTCTATGCTTCGGATCTGCCCTTGTCCTGCATTTACAGAATTTGACCAGTTGCTAGTTTAGTAAGATCGTCGTCTAGAGTGTGTATTAAGAGATACGAGTTAGTTTGTTGCTGTTGCTATTCGTCGAACTTTAAGTTTCTGTTTTTAAGGATTCTAAGGATCATAGTTAGAGAGCAAAGTGGTAGGGTTGAAGTCACAAGTATGTTATATATGATTGTGTAAGATCCTACATGTATATGCTGAATTAGTTTCTAGAATCAAATCAAGAGTATATGAGACACTTGGTTTAAGATTTTTTTTTGTTGTTGTTGATGGTCTTTTCTCTTGCCTCTATGCTTTCTCAACATCGTTAGAAACCCTTTGGCATCATTTGAAGCGAATGGGACTGCACGAAAATGATGAGCACAATCCTGTGTTTGGAAACAACAAGCAGACTTTGGAGACCTTAGTCCAACAAAGGTCAGACCTTTCTTTAACCTTAAGCATACTTGTTTTAAAGACGGCAAGGAATAATTCTTTTGTGAAATACTTTGTTATGTGGATAGGTTCTTGCAGAAGGAGAAAGTTAGTGGCCCGGAGGGTAATTCTCTGTTCTACGATCTTGCCGAGAGAGCGTTGGATCCGCAAGTTAGCGAGAAGATAAAAGACTACATTTCACAGGTACCGCATATAAGAACATACAACTTTGTTGATTTTGTACATCTTATTCAGTTTTGACTTAGGTTTTGGCTTATGTGAAATCCAGATCCTGAAGAATGATGTAGCAGTTGTAGACCTTGATTAGTGGAAGATTTAGCCTTGAAAGACTAACCAAACAGATTGGTTCAACAAGTCTTTAACTTATGTATTTTGTAAGAATGCCTTAATTATTTAATGTATGTCAAGCTACAACTTTGGCAAAGATCAATTCTGATATAATATTGACAAAAAATATGAATTGACTTAAAATCTTGCCATCTGATGACTTATAGTCATATACACTTCTACTACAAAATGTTCAGCTATGAATTAAGCCCTCTCCAAAGGTGTTGGTGTTGAGGAACTACTGATTATACAGGAAAGAGGCAAAACTTTTCCTGAAAAGCTGTAACTAATACAGCCAAAAACATTTTAGCTGACCACATTTGCTATATTATAGAACTTTAGAAGTCACTGAGAAGCTGAACTTCCTCTGTTTGATGAGCTTGAATCCCCAATTGAGACAGTGGCCAAAGACTTGGAGGCCCATGCTCTGGCGTTCATGGCTCCGCCCTGAAGATTGCTCCTCCTGTGCATGCATAATTGTACAGCTCGGCTCAGAAACCCGACGGTGTGTTCTAGCAAGCTTTCAAGTCTCATGTTCTGAGCAATCCGTCTCCAAGTGAATTTCATAAGCACAACGAGTGTAGGGTATATTAAGTGAAGCGATCTCAACAGGACAAATACAATGGCAAGAGCCAGATAGGTCTCTTGTCGAAGCATATTCTCAGGTGATCTTGCCCATGTAAATGGGCAGTTTTCTGGCTCAGTGTTGTTTTGGTTCTCGAGATGAGGAACTGATACACTTCTCTCAAGAGAAGTTTTATCCAGCGTTTCAATGCCTACAATCCCATAACATTCTTGTTAGTTCCACTGGTTCAGCAACAAGTACCAGTATACAAAACCAACTTATCGCCTAAGCTGATCACGAAAAACACGACTATACAGACTATACAATCCACATCAAAGGTAAACACATACGAGAGACACAACAGATATAAAACACTACCAGAATATCACTAAGAACAAAACGCCTTACCGGTAACATCACTATAGAAAGCAACAAGAGAATCAAGCATTCTAGTTCCTCTGTACCGCGCCCGCATAGTCGAATTCAAAAGCAAAAGCGTAGGAAACCCATGAACTCCATACTTGGAAAGGGTACTGCACAACAACAAATAGATCATTACAAACAAAACCCATTAAAGTCTAGCTTAAAGATCACCCACACATATATCTACCAAACTCACCTCGGCTTAACAGACGATTCCTTAATCGCAAAATGAGGAATAGAAGAGTAAAGAGAAGAAACAACATCAAAGCTCGGTCTAAACGACCTTGAGAAAGGACACCACGATGCATAGAAAAGCAAAGCCACATAGTCACACTTGTTCATATGAATCATATCCAAAGCTATTTGCAACCAACGCTCATCACCCTTCACAACAACACAACCACACCCATAAGCAAAAGCATTCAAATTTACAAACCCTAGAAATCGAAATCGCCGAGCTCTAAATTTCACAATTTACCTCTGTAACAACAACGAAACGAGGACGTTCGTCTGATTCAACACAAGTCTGATCTCGAAACCCAAAGATGTAATCTTTAACAGACCTCGTAGCACAAACCGGAACCCTAACGGAGAAATCGTCGTCGGCGGCGTTAATAAACGTTAGATTCCAAAACACCATGACCAATAGCAACAAAAAGATCCCTTTCTCCATTAAACGAATATACCCAGAAGATATCTCTCTTCTTCCTCCTCCTCCCAAACTCCAAACCCAGAATAGAAATGGTGCAGATTTGTTGTTGTTGTTGCCGACAAATTAGATTGGTGAATCTGGGAATTGAATCAATGGTGGTGTGATTTTGAAGAGATGTGTGTGTAACGTTTTTGGGATTAAGGTGGGGGGAGAGATATTGAAGGGTATCAATGGAAGAAGATGAGGAGGAGAGAAGAAGAAGCGGTTGTGGTTGCTGCTTGTCACTCTGGGTATATTGCTCCTTGGAACAAAGCAAAACTTTTTTTTTTTTCTCAATGTCAAATGATAAAGAAAAAAAAAAAGATAAAAAAGATAAAAATTAGAAAATTAGAAAGTAAATTCAATCAGACTTTTTTTTTTTAAAAGTAAACTAAGAATTGTTGATTAAAATACGATTTGGGTTATTTATTAATCGATTTTCATTTTGTTATTTATTTATTTTGTTTAAACTCATTTTTTTATTTCTTACTCGGTTATACATCTAGGAATTTTTAATTTCTTATAAAATTTATGTTTTTAGTAGCTATTTATTTTCTTTCTAAAATTTGTGTTTTTCAGTTATTTATGGATTTTCTAATAATTTTTGATGAGGAAAATAACTAAATATTATTTGTTTATAGTTACATAAATAGTATGCAAAAAGTTTATATTTGATTTCCAAATTAATTCATATTTGATTCAGCATTTTGTTGCATGTATTAATTAAATTATAAATAAACTTAGGTTTTTTATTTACATTCATTTGGTTCGAATTTTTTTGTTTACATATATATATATATATCTAAATTTAGGTAAAAACTAAAATTTTCCAAGTTAAGATAATCTAATATAATATACAATCATCAAGATAAACCAAATTTATAATGATATCGAAGTTATTAAGTTAAAGGCACCCAAAAAATATAAGAGATCTTACTACCTTCTGAGTTTTTTAAAATTAAAGACTAAAGTCCAGTTTGGCAACCAACCTAAAATTTCCACATAATCTTCTTGCTACATTATGTGGAAGGATTCTCATTGTTGAGACATATCCAATAGTTGATCGTGATGATTGTATATTACATTCATATGTTGCATTGATTACGATGATTTGGTGATCCGTTTTTCTTTGAGAGGGAACAGACTCGAACCTGGATCTGATAAGAAGACAACAGAGATGAGAACCACTAGCTCACTTGTTCCTTCTAGATTTTTTAGTTTGCTGTCTAATATTACTCATTGTGATAATATATTTCTTAATTTTTTCAAGCTTCTAAAAATACAAAAAATCGAGAAACTTTATTGTCGATAAATTGTAAACCAGAGGAATAAACAAATGTTGCATCTAATGATGATGTGAATTATTAAGATAATACGAACAACTTCATATGTGTTAAAGTTAGTAGTTTCTATTTCTTAAACTCTTGCTGAATGATTTGTTTTACCAGTTAATATTTCATGCGACATAATGAATTTCAAATTAAACAACTTTGAGAGTTATAAATCTTATGTCAATTTTAATTTATTCAAAATTAGTGATGGACATAATATGTGCAATTCCCTTCCTTGCCATATTTTTTTACTTGACATGGAATAAAATTACACAATACTAATTTTTTACTTGAAATTGGATTAGTGAATTTCATTTTCTTGGATTTGAGAATGCAATACATTTCTTGAAATTTAAATGTTTGCTTTGTAAATTACTAATACGTTCATATTTCCTTTAAATTTTGTAAAAGACATATTTGTAACAATATAAAAACAATTACTTCGTCTCTATATTTACTATCGTCAAAATGACAACAAAAAGATGTTCATCATCGTTTTTCAATGAAAACAAAATATCAATATGGAGGAGAAGAAAAAGGCGGAATATGACAACCAAAAAAGTTAACTGTGACATTCATCCCTTTATTTCCTTTTAACAATTCATATGTTAGTATAGTGTATATAAATCATGTTATGGATTAGAAATTTTACTTTTTAGTAGGTACATAAATATTCACCTCCCCACCATAGTGTTAGTACTACTACACATACAAATTCTCATGAATAAAATTAAAGACATAAGCAAATTTAATATTTAGTTATTTACCATGTCTTTTGAGTTGTCCTAATTGAAACCTTAATAAAGAGAAATGACTAAATTAAATTAAAATGCATATCCATAAATTTGTCAAATTTTGAATTTATAAACCTAAATCAGCAGCTAGGTTTATATTTTTTTCGAGGAAAAAGTAGATTCAATAATACTCAACGGAGACCAAAGATTACATGTTCTAGAGACTTAGATATCATAACAACAACATTAAAAGCATAAGGAGAGCTCAAATAGGTGAAGGAATTAGTGGGTCGCTGCTTCTAACCTTTTTTGCCATTATCACCAAACTCGGGTTTGCTTGATCCTTTTTAAAGAGAGACGTATAATTTCGCCTTCAGACAAATTAAATGTCATAAAAAAAAAAGGAAAGGCAAGATAGACCAACGATAAATCCATGAGATCTCGAAGACAATTGTTGAGGCTGCCACAAGCCAGAAAACGGTTAGCCTAGATCACAACCACGAAAACTTTTGGGAGGTGAGGACTTAGTCACAGTCATTATACATAGTGACGTTAAAAATGCATCCGTAACATTAGTTCTAAAATGCATACACAACAAACGTTAACTTGGCAAGCTCTTTAATTTTTGCAGTTGTTGGTTATGCTATTTTCACAAATTCTATCGTAAAGTAAAAATGTGTTATATATATGGGCATTGATGTGAACATTTGTTAAAAACTTATATATTAGAAATCACGGTATTTAGATTACGAGTTATCTCGTGGTAAAAAATAAATCTTAAAAAAACTTACATTAATATGACTCGAGTAACTTAAACAAAATCCATCAACTCTACTAGTTTTGGTAACTTCATTGATTATGCTATTTCGTAGGACTTGACTTTGCTAATTTTTATGTAAACTCTAACGTTGGCATATTCGCTAATTTTCCGAATCGAGTTTCACAATTTTCTCATGAACTAATATTGGATTACATCTAGAGGGTTTAGTTTTCCAGTTATATTTCAATTACTACTAACCATGGTATAATCAACAAATTAGGTTGTAAATTTAACTAATTTATCACTTCTTATATTAAAAAATCATTCATTAAATTAAATTCATGTTTTAAAACATTCCGATAAATTATTTGGATTGATCTTGACCGGTTTCCCTCTGAATTGTGTTGAACCAATTTGTAGTTCCTATCTTGAATCAAAGTCCCATAGGTGTATAGACTATGACTAAGTTGAATAAATTTTCAAAAAGTTATTATACATGTAAGTTAAATATTTGAATAAATAAAATATAATTAGTATGTACATAATAGTGTAGTCAAAGTTGATCAGCAAAATTGAGCTTACAAAAAAAATGATTTTAATTTGGTCACAAGTCTTATGATACATAGCTTTTGGAAAGAGTATAATTTTTGGTTTTCAATCACACTAACTATAAAGAAATGTATTCTTCTTCACATATATTGGTAATAAGTTGCTAGTAAGAATATTGACTAATTAAGCAGAATTTAAAGATAAATACTAAGTTAATTAATAACCTTGAAATATTACTTAATTTGCAAAGCAATTCATTTAGGTACACTATGAAAACAAATTTATCTCTAAAATCTTAAAATTTTAGCATACTACTTAATCATAATATTTCCCTAATTGGTATGTCAAAATCTAGTGTTTACAAAAACTAGAGAGGTGTTGACCGTTAGAGAGAACTAAACAACTTTACATACATACCAAAACATATAATGCATCTTCCATAGTAAATTCAACATTTAGCATTCATTCCATTACCAAAAATCCGAAATTAAAAATTGCACTGTGGAAAACCTAAAAGCTTACGTAAATGCCAAATATAGTCAAAAACCCTGCAATGACAAAGTTGCCAAATCTTGGAGAGGTTTGGTCCACAAAATTTAAGGTTCTTTGGCTTCCCACTCTATTTATAGGCAAAGAGATGAGACAGAGAAGATTAAATTACTTCTTAACAAAGGTTGTTTTCACTCAACCACATGCATTCTCAAGTGTCTGCTCTTCACATTCTCCAAGATTCTCATTTACTCACTTCTCTATTTGGTACGTATAAACTCACAAAGCTACTTATATATTACTTTCATTTCATTATTCGTTTTGTTCACATTTGCTTTGTTTAACAATGGTATATAGAGATCATACGGTGGTGAGACGATTGATACGTGACATCTACTTACGTACCTGCATGATTACTAGTTATTGCAAAACATTAAATTTACTTTGATATATATAGAGTAATCATTATATAAAGCTAACTTAAGTTATATATAAATATTTTTCATAAAAAAAAAAACATTCCCAAACTCTTTTTTTGGTTTTTATCACTCTCTATTCTCCAACCACTATTCACCACATTCAATGGAGTCATCACAACAATATGAGATATCTTCAAGCTCTTCTTCTGAAAAACCTAGAAACCATTTCAAACCTCTTGATCTCTTCCCTAACCACAACCAAAACTCTTGTAATAACAATACCTTAGTTGAGCCTTTACCTCTTCTTGATCGGATCAACTTGAACTCAAACCCTAAGCCCTTGTCCGGTGAAGAAGAGCAAGAAGATGAAGAGGATGTAGAAGTGGACGTGGACTTACACATCGGCCTTCCTGGTTTTGATAAGTCATCAAGCAATGATGCTAAAGATCCTAAGAAGAGTACTAATGGGAAGGAGATCGTCACGTTTGATGCCGGAAAAGATATCGAGAATGAAGTTTCCGGTAAGGGGTACTGGATTCCGGCGCCGGAGCAAATTCTAATAGGCTTTACTCATTTTTCTTGCCATGTGTGCTTCAAGACATTTAATCGTTACAACAATCTTCAGGTATGAGTCAAATTTATATTTATCTCATGCGCATTGCTTGCTTATCCATGCATAAACAAATTTAATAAATTCATACTCAACTTATATAATTATCTCCGTATCTAATATTATGATTTATGAGTTTATTCACATATATAATTGTGAGTTTAATTCACATAAATGAAATTCCCTCTGATCTTAGTATATAATTTACAGATTTAATCAAGTTAATCCGTAATTTAGTTATTTTCATGAAAATATTTCATCAAACTTTTTAGCGTTTGTTCAATGTCTTACCTAAATTGATTTTTTTTTCTTTTTTTAAAGAAATAAAATCATTTACTCAAATTTTATTTCATCAATTTTTTTTTTAAAGCTTTGTTAAATATCTTAACTAAATTTCATTTTTTAATATGAAATTAACATATTGACTCAAATTTGACTGATTATTATTATTAGTAGTTTTCTCATATCTTATTCAATTTTAGTTGAATAGTAGTCAAACATAAATTTCATCCAAACCAAAATACACTGATTTCTTAAATGAAACACATTATATATGATCTATCAATATGTTTTAATGAATCATGTTTTTAATTTGATTTTATTACTTACACAAAACCATATTGACTCCTTAAATATTATGAATTAATGTAGATGCACATGTGGGGGCACGGTTCACAATACAGAAAAGGACCAGAGTCACTCAAAGGCACACAGCCACGAGCCATGTTAGGAATCCCTTGTTACTGCTGCGTTGAAGGGTGCAGGAACCACATTGACCATCCTCGTTCTAAGCCACTCAAAGACTTTAGAACGCTCCAAACGCACTACAAACGCAAACATGGCCACAAACCTTACTCGTGTCGCATTTGCGGTAAGCTTTTGGCTGTCAAGGGAGATTGGAGAACACATGAGAAAAACTGTGGGAAACGTTGGGTTTGCGTTTGTGGTTCGGACTTTAAACACAAACGTTCCCTTAAGGACCATGTTAAGGCGTTTGGACAAGGTCATGGGCCTTATCCGAGTGGTTTGTTTGAAGAGCAGGCTTCTAATAATTCATCTGTCTCCGAGACTTTGTTCTTTTGAAGTTGGTCATCTTTTATTTTTGTTTGCTTATGGACCATTTCTTTTGGCTTGAATAATATGTGTGGTATGATTGGTCTCTAACAAGAAGTTGATTGAAGTTGGTAATTTAATAAACGCATGAAACATAATCAAAGTTGATAGGTCATACTAGGTTCATGATGCACATTTCCTCGTAAGTGTGTTGAGTTGCTCCGCTAGCTCATGATAATCTTTGGCCCAAGTTGGGTATTTTGAATTTGTTTGGTCCAACTTAGAAATAAATATTATGAGTATCTTAGTAATTACAGAAGAAATTTCATTTAGGGGTTGGATTGGCATACGGTTTTTCGATTTGGTTTCGGTTCGGTTTGTCTGATTTTATGGTTTACAAAACGTGAAACCAAATAAACTGTATGTAATACTTCTTGTAAAAGTTAAGAAATATTTATGGTAATGTATTCAATTAGAGTATAATGGTCTGTGATATTGTTGGTCAAAGTAATTAATTTTTTAAAAGGTTACAAAATATGCATGGAGAAAAAGATAAAGTTTCAAAAGTAATATAAAAAATGTGGTCAAAGTAACATCGTCCTTTGATATTTTTATTTAATTTTATACTAAATATGGTGATGATTTTGTTTTCTTAAACTCAATCTCTCTATTGAAATATATAATATTTTTACACTATTATAAATCAATTTCAACAACAAAATCAAAGATCTTTAAAAAGATTTTACAATTAAAAAAATATAATAATTAATATAGTATTTATTATTTAAATAATATTTTCATTACAAATTAATAATTAACTTTTTTAAAAATGAACAGTATTTTATATTAATTAAAAATTTTAAAGATCGTAATACCTTAAGAAACTAATTGTTTCAATTTTCTCGGATAAATTAATAGAACATGAGTATATTTTTTTAAAAAAAACACAACTTAAAAAATTGTACTTAATTACAATGCAATGCCATTACCAATTCTATCAAATTTACAACTCATTTAATTTTTATTACAACGAGTTAAAGAATTATTATTATTGCATTAAATTAGAAATTAACTATTGAAATATTTTATTCATAAATAATATAAAATATTTTCGCTTTATAGTTTTACAAATATGAGAAAATAATTAACATATTAAACAACTAAAACTAAAAAGACACTTTAATTTTATTTTTCCTATATAAATATATTTAACATAATTAAATTCTAAGAATTATAAAAATTCATATCACTCCCATGCACAGTTATCGAGAGCTATTTCACAAAAAGGTTTTGAAACGAAGGGCAAGCACAACACATCAAGCAAAGAGAAAATGACTAGAGTCTCTCCAATCTGCGTTTCTTTCTTCGCTTAGTGTGTTTTTCTTGCTTTCGTTTCAGAATTCTTTTTAGAAAATCGTTTCAGAATAATTGCTCAAATGGATCTCCTTGTGATGGGCCTATCATTTGCTGGCCCACTAAGCTATTCTTCTCGGCCCAACACTTGTTTTATGGGTCTGATTCAATTGATTTTTTGGTCTAAATTGGTTTTCTTAACTCATTTGTCAAGCATGTAATACATTGATGTCTCCTTATTTTGTTGAGCATGGCCAAAGACTCCATTCTCACATTGTATTGACATTAATAGTTACGTTAGAAAAGTACAATATATTATTCTTAGTGAAAGTTAAGCTTTTAACTTGTATGCTCCAGTTCAGAAATAAATATGATAGAGTATTTAGTTATTAAAGAAGTGATTTTATTTAGAGATTTTGACAAGTTTTTTTATTTGATTTTGGTTCGGTTTGGATTTATAGTTGCTCAATTTAGAAAACGTGAAACTTAATAAAACCGTATGCAATACTTCCATTTGCTTCTAAGATCTTCCCAGTGCGTTTAGATCATCATAGAATCGTTGTCTACTGTTGTATGTGACATGAGTCTACCTACCATCATTACTAGAGTCAACGGTTGTTGACTATTTTATTTTGATTGTGATGTTACGTTGTATATATAGACAATACATAGGATTATAATAGTTTATTCCATAGGTAATTATATTTATTACATAGTCATACACAAATTAAGACATCAACCTTTGAGTAATGAAACATCGGTCCACGTATACTCTAACTTGGGAGCTTCTTGACCATGTGTGAAGTAGATCCCATCTTCTTTAGCAAACCAAAAATTCTGTTTACCATAATGAACTATAGCACCACCACTTCTATATGCCAAGAACTTTTTAAAAAACTTGAAATTATTTCCCTGCCATAGTTGGCAATAAATTATGGTTTTGAAAACACTATCATGAAAACTGACATTGTATGTCTCTTCAGGACTCAAAAAGTGGGTGCCTAGATCATCTTCGTCTGATATGCAATGAACTCTGAGAATGTTTTTGGGAAGAAGATTGTTAAAGATATGTACAGCGTTTTTTAGGTTTTCATTACTAAACCCTTCACAAAATGCAATAAGAACAAGGAAACAAAAAAGGCGATTCATTGTTGATTAATCAGTGAGTTGTTTGTTTTTAGGGGTGCCCCAAATGATCAAAGGTATCAATTTATACATAGGTCCCAGATTGATCAAGTCAACATATATTGATCTCTTCTCGTAAAAGTTAAGAAAATATTTTGGTAATGTATCAAATTAATTATGGGTCAAAGTAATTATTTCTTTGAAAGTTTGAAAAATTAAAAGTGTACAAGAGTAATATAAACAAGTTGTGGTCAAAGTAACATCTTCCTTTAATATTTGAATTTAGTTTTCTACTAAATTTGGTGATAATGATTTTTTTTCAAGAACTCAATCTTTCTATTGAAATATATTATATTTTTGCAGTATTATAAATAAATTTCAACAACAAAATCAAAGATCTTTAGAAAGATTGATTTATAAAAAAAAAAATTCAAAAGATAGTAATTAATGTTGTATTTTATTTCAATTAAATAATATTTTGATTACCAATTAATTAATTAATATATTAAGTGTTAATTATTAATTAACTATTTTTAAAAAGGAACAGTATTTTTATATCAATTAAATATAGTAAAGATAGTAATACATTTTAAAACTAATTGTTTCGAATTTTCTCGGATATCGCCTATTAATTAAATATAAGTACATTAAAAAATAACTTGAAAATAGTACTTAATTACAATACAATGCCATTACAAATTCTATCAAATTTACAACTCATTCAAAACGGATAAAGAATTATTATTATTGCATTAAATAATAAAATTAACTATTGAAATATGTTAATCATAAATATTTTAGAATAGTTTAGATTTATATTTTACAGAATATGAAAAATAATTAACATATTAAACAATAAAAATTACAAAATACATTAATTTATTGTTCCTAAATAAATATAGAGATTTAAATAATTACATTCTAAGAAATATAAAACCCATATCTCTCCCAGACACTCTTATCGAGAGCTCCTCCACCAAAATGTTCTGAAACGAGAGCGACAAAAGACTAAGCAAAGAGATAAAATAGATTAGAGACCTTAGATCGTGACACATCTCTCCAATCTGCTTTGTTTCTTTGATTAGTGCTTTTATTGGTCTCGTTTCAGAATTTTTAATTTCAACCCTCGCGAACCTTTCAAAAAACAGAATCATTTCAAACCGTTCAACTATCTTTTTCCAGATCTGGATCCATTCCAATCCCTCCAGAAGAATCCTCACACCACATGCACTTCGTTGCTGGCAAATTATTTACCTCTTGCACTGTCAGGTGCGCCATGTCTGGTGGAATCGTCGACGGTGCACGGTGAATCTATCTTCTATGTGGTGGTCTCAGGTTTCTCCAATCACATTTCATCAGAAAAATGGTGAGACTTCTCACCGACTTTTCCTGTTCCTAAATGGCAAAACCCTAATTGCTTATATGGACTTCCTCGTGATGGGCCTATCATTTGCTGGCCCACTAAGCTATCATTCTCAGCCCAACGCTTGTTTTATGGGTATTATCCAATTAATTTTTTGGTCTATCCTTCTTCTTATTTTGTTGTGCATGGCTGAAGACTCCATGCTCACATTGCTTAAACTTTGTTCTTGAAATTACATGTATGAAATTTAATATGTGTTTGTTGAAAAATAATAATTATAGCATATGATAGATTAAATGTAATAAAGTATATGATGAAATGAATTTTAATTTTCAGATAACGAATTAAATATAGAATATCAAAATTATATGATATCACCAAAAGAAATATATACATATCAAAATTATATGATGTGTAACAGATCAAAATTTTAAAATACAAAAATATACAAAAATTTTATATAAAATAAACTCCAACCCGTAGTGTAGCACGGGTATTGATCTAATAGTAATAGTACGATTGGTATCTTAATTGTTTGGAATTTTTCGGATACAAGATCGATCGAATACAAGATTTCTCCAAAGACATATATAGTCCAATAGGAAGTTGAATGAGTTCATATTTGAATGAACGCATGAAACATATTCAAAGTTGATTTAGGTAATTTGGTCCATGGTATCCTCATGAGGGTGTTGGGTTGTTCCGTTCATGAGGGCATTTTTAATTTGTATGCTCCAATTTAGAAATAAATATTATAAGTATCTATATTAACATTTTTGCAGCAGTTTTTGAAATAAATCATAGAGTTGAATAGTATTTACAAAGAATGACATTAACATTTAATATTTAGTTAAAATTTTGAAAACTAATAATATCATTTTTAACAAAATCCCTAAATTCACTCCCTAATAAATATAATATCATTTCTTATTTTCCACATTTGCTCAAAAATTTGCTCCAAAATCTTTATATGATCTTATTTGTTTTTAATTTATTTTATTACATGAAACATATGTATAATAAAAATACAATTTTTTTTTGCATATATTGCAATTTGAATTTTTTAAAATGGACGTATGTTACAAATATTTTTAGCATAAATACAACATCCCATATCGAGTAGAACTTTTTGGATAATGGTTCAGAAACTTTATAAATAAAATTATATAACCTTCCAAATACGAATGACGGGACTAGTCCTGGGCGTTCGGGGGCCGTTCGGGTCGGGCTTTTTGGGTTTTCGGGTTTAGACTTCTAAAGCCCATTCGGGTATATGTATATATATATATATTTGGGCGGGCTCGGATTCGGGTCGGGTTTTTCGGGTTCGGGTTCGGTTTTGTTTCGGGTTCTTAATAATCGTAGTAACCAATAAAATCGGGTTCTTAATAATCGTAGTAACCAATAAAAACAGAAATGATGATAAATCTATCTGAAACAGAGAACGGACCCATTGTTAAATACACACGAAAGCTTTATTACATAAGAACACACACTTCTATCAAATTGGTTTATATCAAACAACATAATTTAAACAAACTGGTTTTATATCAAACAACATAAGAAAGCTTTATTATATAAGAACACACGCTATAAAAAAACGTAGCAATCACGAGGTGACAACAATTTTAAAGGATCTATTTATTTTCAACAAATCTACGTGCAATGGAATTTGCTTTTCTTTGTGAAGACAAAAAAAAAGTTTGTTCAATGCTTAATTAATCACTATTAAGAAGACGGTGGATCATCAAAAGTTGTTAACTTGTTATGGCCATTGAAAATAAGTAGCTAAAGAGAACCTTTTGGTACGTAGTAATATTACTTTATAAGTTATGTCTTTAATCGTAATAGAACAACTGAGCAACCATCTTCTTCACTCATAATTCAATATTGACCATATTATTTGACTTAAAGCTTACACATGTTAATTAGGTTATTCGAACTTATATTTTTTGGTAAGAAAAAGTGTTCGTACATTCGTTAAAAAGAAACATAGATTTGACATTGATAGATATTAAAAAAACTCAAGTTACAGAGGAGGACGAAGCTCAAAAGGAGATGTCTTTTAAGTATGATTAAGTTAGAAAATACCATGAACTCTCTATCCACCAGCAATTTTTTTATATGTTCCCAACGGTGTTGTGAAAGCTATAAAACAAAGAAACCATAAAACCAAACCCAGATTTCCACATTTTTCTCCCATTTTTCTGATAAATCAATCGCATACCAATCAAGATGATGGAACAAATTAAAGAAATTATTTTTTACCCAGAGAACTGTATTACAGACGATAGAAGTAATACAGAGGAATCCAATACTGCTACAGATTACATCGAAACCTAAGCTTCATCTTACCAGTAAACACAACTCTATACTTTAGCCTTGCGACCTAAATCAAACGGTTCATATATACTATATAGAACTCCAGAAATTAGAAAAACAGAAAATTTGATGCAAACGGTTCGTACGAGAGAGAGAGAGAGAGAGACATACAGATGAACGAAATCGAGTTGCTTCAAGTATAATCTGGGTTCTATTATTCATTCTCCTATGAGTTCGATTCAAGTATATGCTAGGTCTGTTCTGGAATCTGGGCAATGAAATATTGAAATCGATCAACAAACAAAGGAATGAAATCAAAAATCGGATTTACAGATGAATGAAATCGGGTTTTCGGGTATGTTCGGGTTTACCCGAACCCCAACCCGAACCCGAATCCGGAATTTTCAAAAACCAAAACCCGATCGGATATATTCTTTAATCGGGTTCGGTATGGGCCTAACGGGCCGGGTTCGGGTTTGGGCTTCGGGTATGAGCTTTTTGCCTAGGGCTAGACGGGACTATAAACATGGGTTTAATTTTTTGGCGAATATATGACGGAACGGGTTGTAAGACGGAAATAGTTGTTAACTACATATAAAGTTTAAAATATTTAAAATATTTTGACATTTTTAAAAGTTTAATTGTTATTAATATTTTAGCTCTACACCAAGTTTATACTAAATATTATTGACTTTGCCATTTTTTTAAACATAGATTTATTTTTATGGCGATTATATGACATGACGAGGTATAACATGGGGAAGGTGTAATATACTTCCTACATATTATATGACGGGACGGGTTGTAAGAAAGAACGGGTTTGAGTTGATATTACTAAAAAAATATAACTCTATTATTAATCTCACAGTTCAATATGGATGATTTTACTATTTTTGTAACAACACCAATCTAAAACATGTATAATTAAATAAATTTAGTAAAATTTGATATCATGCTATCTTAATAAAATTTTTTTTTTTTTTTTGTTGATGAACCCTATCGGCTGATCCGGTTAGCCCCGGTAGAAACGCACCGAAGTGCTTCAGAGTGGACTACTCCCCGAAGGGCCACCACACTGTCTATCCCGAGTTTGGAATGCTTTCCGACTAATGCCCGGGGTAGTCAGGCCGCTTGCGATCTTAATAATTATTTAATAAGCTACAACAAAATCTAGAAAAAAATTTAAAACATGAATTGCAAAGAAAATGTTTATCCCGCGGTGTACGGCGAGTCAAAATCTAGTATTTAGTATAATTAAAGAAGAAATTATATTTAGATTTTGGGGTTTGGCATACGGTTTTTCGATTTGATTTCGGTTCGGGTTTTCTGGATTTATAGTTTCTCGGCCGTTTAGAAAATGTAAAACCAAATAAAACCATATGCAATACCTTTTATTTGCCTCTAAGATCTTCCTAGTGCGTTTTGATCATTATAAAATCCTTGTCTCAAATCTCTAGTCGATTGTTACAGTCTAGTTACGATCTCAATACTGGAGTCAATCGTTTGTTGACTATTATTGTGTGTGATGTTATGTTTACATATAGACAAAAAATACAATTATTATCGTTTTATTCAATAGGTAAAATATATTACATAGTCATATATACACAAAGAGTCAAAGACATCAACCTTTGAGTAATGAAACATCGGTCCAGTTATACTCTAACTTAGGAGCTTCTTGACCATGTGTGAAGTAGATCCCATCTTCTTTAGCATACCAAAAATTCTGTTTACCATAATGAACTATAACACCACCACTTTCATATGCCCTAAATTTTTTAAGAAACTTGAAATTAATTCCCTGCCATAATTGGCAATCAACCTTAGTTTTGAAAACACTATCCTGAAAACTAAAATTGTATGTTTGTCCAGGATTCAAAAGGTGGGTGCCTAGGTCATCTTCGTTTGATATACAATGAACTCTTAGAATGTTTTTGCCAAGAAGATAGTTAAAGATATGTACTGTGTTTTTCGGTCTTGCGTTACTAAACCCTACACATAGTGCAATCATAAGCACGAAACAAGAGAGACGATTCATTGTCGATTGATGATCAGCGCGTTAACTATATCTAAAGGTGCCAAATGATTAAATACACACACACACATATATATATACACATAAATTTCTTATTGTAAAAGTTAAGAAAACAATTTGGTAATGTATTAAATTAAATTACAATATTATTTCCTTTAAAGTTTATAAATATGGAGAAATGTTTTTGAAAAATTAAAGGTAAAATAAAAAGATGTGGTCAAAGTAATATCTTCCTTTGATATTTTTATTTAATTTTCTACTAAATATAGTGATAACTTTTCAAAAAATCAATCTTTCTATTGAAATATATTATATTTTCTACACTTTTATAAATCAATTTTCAACAAAGAGCAAAGAGCAAGATTGACTTAAAAAAAATCAAAAGATATAGTAATTAATATTGCATATATATATTAATTATTAATTGACTAAATAATACATTAATTTTAATAAATTATTACCTATTATTAAAAATGAACAGTTTATTATATTAATTACGTATAGTAAAAATATAGTAATTAATATAGAGAAATTTTGAAATTGATTTATAATAGTACAAAGAAAGAATCCTACCAAAAAAAAATAGTGCAAAGAAATAAAATATATTTTTAAAAATAAAATATTTTCCTATTTTGGAAAACAATTTTAAAAATTATGCATTACACCAAAATCAAATATAAAAATCCATAATATAATTTCATTATTTTTCTTACAAAATATTTTTTTTATAAAATGAACTATTATATTTGCAATAAGCGGAGAAGGTGCAAGTGGGCTAGTGATTCTCACCTCTGTTGCCTTCTCACTAAATCCGGGGTTCGATTCCGGTTCTTCTCAATTAGAGACGTATGATTCGTGACGATGTCAAATATATATAGACATGTATATATATATATATATATATATATATATATATATATATATATATATGAATAAGTGTGGCTACAAACACCTAATGTCGAAATAAAATGGGTCCATGGGAATATACCTACGAAAAATTTCAAATAAATCTACAATTCCACCAAAATTGAGTCTCTTTGTTTTTGAGGTTCTCTCAAAATGCCACGGTAATAAACTCAGTTACGATCTCTTTGGTTCGAGCCTCTCTCATCTTCTATGGCTTCTCAGTTTCCATCAAGTAGTAACTAATGGATTAAGTTTCATGTTATATGGTTTCAAGCTTCTCCCATATCATTTTTAACCTTCAAATCCACCATCGTATACAACTTCACATCTAACTAAAATACAGTTTTCACTTCTAAAATTTACAAATGCACCTTAACTAAAATATGTATCTATACATTAAGCCAATTATGTAATTTAATCTTGATATTAAACATATATAAAATATCATTAAAACTACATAAAAATGATGGAGATAATTTTAATATGGAATATTCATTGGGATTCAGGAAATATTTTTAAATATTTTATCAGAAATTTTAAAAATTTATAGATATGTTTAAATCTATATAAAACTATAGTATATGGAGATATAATTGAATGGTAGAAGATTTAACAAATTAAAAATTAGATATGGATATGCTAGCTTTACTATTTTTTAGCAAACAGAACTAATTAATAACAAAATGAAGCGATCAGTTGATGATACTTGGAGAATATATATATATATATATATATATATATATATATATATATATGCACACATGATCGTCGTTGCTTCAGAGTTCAAACTATTTTCCTACACAGACACTTAGAATCTCTCCTTGTTGTGTATTTTCAATGTTATCTCGTGTCTGGTTTTGGCTTTTAGGCGAATCTGAAATTCTAAAGGGTCCAGATAGGTTAAGTGAATTGCCTGATGCGTTGCTTTTAGAGATATTGTCGTTACTACCAATGGAATATGTTGTGGCCACAATGTTTCTGTCCAAACGTTGGAGGTTTCTTTGGATGATGGTTCCAAGACTTGTATATGATGATAGGAATAAGAATATCGAAAAATTCTCGATGTTTCTAGATAGGTCTTTGGTATTGCACAAGGCTCCAATTATCGAAAAATTGCACTTCAAACTTGGTAAAATCTGTCGTAATGAAGATCTTCCAGTTTGGATTAGAGCTGCACATAAAAGCTCGGTGCGCGAGATGGTTATGGAGTTGGATGCTTATTCTAGACCATCACCAATCATAATTCCGAGGAATTTGTACACTGAGTGTAGAATGCTAGTGACATTAAGTCTTATTAATGTGATTCTTGTGGACTCTTCTTCACATGTTTCTTTCCCTTACCTCAAATCATTGAGACTTGTATACGTGAAGTACCCCGGTGACGAATTTGTGAAGAAGCTTTTATCCAACTGTCATGTTCTTGAAGACTTGGAAATAGTACTACGACCAAATGATAATGTGACTACCTTCACCGTTAGAGTACCTTCTCTAAAGAGTTTATTAGTCGTCTATACACTACAAAATGTTATTGATGATCATGGCTTTGTGATAGACGCTCCTTCTCTAGAGCACTTGAACATTCTTGATCATAATGGTAGATTATGTGTCATTGAGAATAATATGCCTAAGTTAGAAAAGGCTGCTATCGACATCTCTTGCTTTCTTCCTGGAAAGATTCTAGAGTCTATTACTTCAGTCAAGCTACTCCAATTATGTTTATCTAGTTCCCAGGTAATATTTTGTTTAGGACTAAGGCTATTAATTGTTTCGATCGTTGTTCGTTTCATACGATTAATCTATTCATGTTGTAGCATCCTATGCAGGATATATATCCTCCAAGTTGTGTCTTCCCCTCTCTCGTACGTTTAACAATATGCACATGTGACACAGCGTGGGTGGATCTACTAATGTGTATGCTGAGAATTTCCCCTAATTTACGAGATCTCGAATTGGACAAGGTACATAGATCTAAACATGAATTGTTCATTTTCCTTTTACCAGTATATATATGTTGTTCTAACTTATATCAGCGGCATTACTCTGTTCTGACTGATCAACCGCTCCTCGGGAGCTGGAATGAAGCAAGCTTAGTTCCTGAATGTCTATTATCGAGTCTTGAAAATCTCGTGTGGAAAGGCTTTGAAGGAACTAAAGCTGGGAAAGAAGTGGCAGCATTCATCTTAAGAAGCGGAAACTGCTTAAAAAAGGCAACAATTTACTCTGAGACCACTGACCTTAACAAGAAACTTGAGATGATCAAGGAGTTGTTATTGTCGCCAAGGGGTTCACGTACTTGTCAGCTTCTATTTGATTGAAGTTAAAGTCTATTATTTACTAACATTTTATTTGATAGTTGGTGTTTGATTCAATATCGAGAACTCATGTTATTAAATCGAATATGATAGAAATATGTTTTTTTGGATAATTAAGGGTGGTCCGGACTTTTAGCAGGTCGGACCCAAATAGAGTGGACAGAAATGCATTGAACCAAGAGTCCATTTTGTTATTAAAAAAAAAAATAGATAAGGAAAAGATCAAGCTCTTAGAGATATTGTCGTTACTACCAACAGAAGATGTTGTGGCCACAATGATTCTTTCTAAACGTTGGAGATTCCTTTGGATGATGGTTCCAAGACTTGTCTACGATGATACTAGCAATAAGAATATTCGACGTTTTTTGGACTTTGTAGATATGTCTTTGGTATTGCACAAGGCTCCAATTGTTGAAACATTGCATTTTAAACTTGGTACAACCTGTCGTCATGAAGATATACCAGTTTGTATTAGAGCTACAAATAAAGGACTCTGTGCGCGAACTGATTATAGAGATCGATACTTCTTCTAGACCATCTCAAACTCCAATCACATTTCCAAGGAGTTTGTACACTGAGTGCAGAATGCTAGTGAAATTGAGACTAAACATTGTGATTCTTGTGGATGCTTCTTCAGAATTTTCTTTCCCTTCCCTCAAATCATTAGAACTTAAATCGGTAAAGTACCCCGGTGACGAATTTCTAAAGTTGTTTTTATCCAATTGTCATGTTCTTGAAGACTTGGTTAATAGTACAATGTCCACATGACAATGTGATTACCTTCATCATTAGAGTTCCTTCTCTAACGAGTTTAGTCCTGTATACATCCCTATATATATGAAGACGATGATGCTCATGGCTCGGTGATAGATGCTACTTCTTTGGAACGCTTAGACATTCATGACCCACACGGTGAATATTGTATCATTGAGAACAATATGCCTAAGATAGAAGAGGTGCATATTGAGTTCGTTTATATTCATCCTGGTGAGATTCTAGAGTTTATTACTTCAGCCAAGTGTCTCACTTTATGTGTATTCACTTCAATGGTAAAAAAATTTTATTACCCTTTTTTATGCATTCTTTATTTTCACCGGCCACGAATATAAATTTTTTCTTTGTCTTGTGATCAAAATATGTTGTATCTATATCTTCCAAGTTGTGTCTTCTTCTCTCTCGTACGTTTAAACATAAGCACAAGTAACTCAGCTTGGGTGAATGTACTAATTTGTATGCTGAGAGTTTCCCCTAATTTACGAAATCTCGAATTTCACATGGTGCGTAAATCTAAACATGAATTATTCATTTTACTTGACCAGTATATATACGTTGTTCAAATCCACTTTACTTATATCAGTGCCATGACGACCCTCGGATTGATGAGCAGCCGCTCTGGAGTGAACCGAGCTTAGTTCCTAAATGTCTATTGTCGAGTCTTGAGTATCTCGTATGGGTAGACTATGAAGGCACTGAAGTTGAGAAAGAAGTAGCATCATTCATCTTAAGAAGCGCAAAGCGTTTAGAAAATGCAACTATCTACTAAGACCACTGACCCTTTCAAGAAACTTGAGCTGATCAAGGAGTTGTCATTGTTGCCAATAAGTTCACATCTTCAACATCATTACTAACATTTTTTTTTGGTTAATTGGTGTTTGATTTAATATCGAAAATAAGCTATTATGACGTTAATCACTTCCAAGTTCAGCATTTTTTTATTGATTTTATTGATCAATTAAAAGAGTTATTACGAAGTTTTTAACAAGAAGGAACTAATAGTAGTTTTTGTATTATTATTTTTCTAAGTCTTCAGTATTAATATGTATGGATCTTAGTGGACCGTGCATGTCTGTAACTAGTTTCTCTATTCGATTAGGTAAGTTTCTGTGGATGAACTTTTTTTATGTTTGTTATGCTGAAAAGGAGAAGGTTACATCATGGTACAAGTTACTCGATCATTTAGATTACAATATCTGTGCTGATTTAATATAAATTTTCATATTGTTCATCAGTTATTTATTTTTAATTATATATGTATATTTATATCGAGTTATAGGCAACGTTTTGATTGGCTAATAACGCTAAACTTTGTATAAAATAATTAGGTAGTGAATTTAATGTGTTTATAAAGATACTTTAACAGACTAGCTATGTACTTCTATGGGAAAAAATGAAAACGTGAAAACTAAATTGGTAGTATAGTAAAGACTAGAGTATATATATAGATTCGTAAATGTCTGAACTATGATGACAAATGTGGTGGTTGCGGTTCATATTGTCAAAAAGCCAAAAGGGTTATGCTACAAACTATAGTTTACAATGTAAGTTGTTATTTTCATATTATTCTTATGTAGATAAATTATGTATAGTATGATTAAAGTATTTAAAATTTCAGTAAGTAACTTATTCATTTATTTTGAGTTACATGTGAACTGTTCTATATAGTTTTGGATGCTAACAATCCAAAATTGTGTGCTTAACAATTAAAAATCCAAATATCCACATCACTAAATTGGTTTATATTATCCTACTTTTATATCCAAGAGTTTGTGTATAGTAGATATCTATAAATATTAATAATAACCGAATATACCGAAGAAATGAGAAAAAAATAGTTTCGTAAATATCTTTAAATTAATTAAAATATTTGAGTTAAATTTGATTTATCAACAAAAAAAATACTTTCGATTATAGAAAAATTCATAACTTGAAAAACAAAAATTCAACCTTATTATTACTCTCCAACGTCCGAACTGGTTCATATCCGTATACATTTTTCATACCTTTTACGTATAATTTTTTTATACTATTTATAAATACCACATATACAATTTGAAGTATTTTCAAATTATTTAAATTTATATTTTGAATTATTTTATCAATACAATGCATTAGCTATCATTAGTTTTAATATAATATTATTTCAAACTGTAGTTATTTATTCAGATTATAAAATAATTCAAAATATAAAGTTTAACATATAAAACCCCACGGATCAACGCGAAATAATAACTTAGTCCAAATTTTAATTTGTTAGAGTCCTTTTTCATGCACTACTGATCTTCTTAACTCCTACCCTACGCCACATAAATTATATGCACTTTCTCCAGCTGTATCTAATTTTTAGATACCACCCAAATATCTTTGTCCAACCCCAACCCCTTACCTGAGTTTCTTCTTAATTCCCACAAGGCCACGACATAGTTTGATTCCCCAAAACAGGTACCGTAGCCTGTTTTTATCACTAATTCGTGGTATTCGGGTATTCAAGTAAATAATCCGTTCGGATATCAAATTATTTATATATATTTATATTTTTGATATTTTTGAGTTCAGGTTTGAGTTGGATTCAGATTCGGATTTTCAAGTAAAAAAGTTTAAAACCTAATAAAATAAATCTAAAATTTCGGATTTAAGTTTGGATTCGGGTCTAATTTTTCAGATCGGTTTTTGTTCCAATTTTTGGTTGCGGTTTTTTTTGCCAGGGCCAGATATTAGTTTGTTAATTGAGTCTTTTCATGCTCTAATTATATTAATTAACTCTCCGCCGCATAAACTCTTCACTTTCTCCAGCTGTCTCAAATTTTATAAACCACAAAATAAAAACTTCGTATATACTATTAGTCCGACCGAACCTTATTGACTTTGTTCCCACGGTTTTGTCTTTAAGTCTGTTTCCCAAAAACACTTTGCTGTTTTCTTACTGTAATATCTCCAAAACGCGCTCCTTTTGCCTAACTGTCAAGTGTCAACCAAATCTTCTTGGTTAGGTTTCTTATCTATAATTTTCCTTTCTACCCTTTTCTGCTCTTATATAAATAAACTCTTCACTCATTACACAACACAACACAAACTCATCAACTCACAAACTCATATACATCACCACTACCTTCTCAAAAACTCTATTAGTCTCTTTGTTTTGTTGCTTCTACGTTATAGAAATGGCGTCTTTTAATCTTGTTTACTTGTTACTGTTGGCTGTTACGTTCGTGTGTCTAGAAGCGAGGACGGACCAAACGGAAGACTATACCACGTTTCAGTACCACAAAGGAGCTCTCCTTACCGGAGATGTTACAATCAATCTAATCTGGTATGGTAAGTTCAAACCGTCTCAACGCGCGATAGTCACCGATTTCGTCGCTTCCTTATCGTCTTCCCGGAGATCATCCATGGTTCAAAACCCATCGGTGGCGACCTGGTGGAAGACGGTGGAGAAGTATTACCAGGTCAGCAAGACGGTGAAGAAGACACGTGAACTCACTCTCTCTCTCGGAGAACATATCATCGACGAAGGATACACAATGGGCAAATCCTTAACAGAGAGAAACCTCAAAGCCTTGGCCGCAAAAGGCGGCCAAAGCTATGCGGTCAACGTAGTCTTGACCTCATCTGACGTGACGGTCCAAGGCTTTTGCATGAACCGATGCGGATCACACGGGACTAGTTTCGGGTCAGGCAAGAAAGGTTCAAGATTCGCTTATATCTGGGTAGGGAACTCAGAGACACAATGTCCAGGAAAATGCGCGTGGCCATTCCACGCGCCAGTTTACGGACCACAAAGCCCACCACTCGTTGCACCAAACAACGATGTGGGCTTAGATGGGATGGTTATTAACTTAGCAAGTCTCTTGGCTGGAACCGCAACGAACCCGTTCGGAGATGGGTATTACCAAGGCCCTAAAACAGCACCACTTGAGGCTGGTTCGGCTTGTACTGGAGTATATGGGAAAGGCTCGTATCCTGGTTACGCTGGAGAGTTGCTTGTGGATGTAACGACCGGTGCGAGTTATAACACTAAGGGATTGAATGGGAGGAAATATTTGCTTCCGGCTTTGTATGATCTCAAAAAATCTTCTTGCTCGACTCTGTTTTGAACAATCTATTAGTAGTATACATTAGATGATTATTTTATTTTATACATTACATATTCTTTCGGTCATTATCTTAATTATTCTTTTTGTAACGCAAATTAGTAATGGGATCATTTGCTATTATTAACTACGGGTTTTATGAAATTTCATAATATTACAAGCATATATTATAATTCATGTTAAACAAGTAGAGAGCTTTCGCATACCTTGAGACCAAGAAACCTAATTCACACTTATAAGTATTGCAATCTAAATTTATGATCACTATTGAGGACAACATTTTGAAGCATATGTGTGTGTTCACTTTAATTTTTTCGATTTGTGTATATATGAATTTGATTTGTTAAGAGCTATAAAAGTTATCAATAAATGGAAAAAGTAAAGATCATTTAATCAAATTTTATTTGCAAAAAGTGCACAATAGTATTGTTTTAATGACATGAAGAAAAAGAGTCTTCTACGTAACTTCTTACACTTTATTGTAGCTCACTTCGGTTGAGAGGCAACAACAAGTTCCACAGCTCCTTGCATTGATGTAAAACATTGATCTAAGTTTTTAGATTTTTAAATCCTAGCCTATATGTTCAATTGAAATGTTACACTGTGAAAAGCCATTTTAAAAAATGATTAAAAATACATATACTAATATGGGAACTAAAATGTAAATGAACTCAACCATATTTTTGGTTCTTATAGTACATATTCTTCAACTGATTAGGCAAACAAGTTTTTTACTAGGCTTAACTAAAACGTTTTTTAACTAGCCAGATAAACGTGAGCTGGAATCTCGGGCTGGAATGCGAGAGCTTAGAGCTAGGGGAGGTTTTGGTTTCCACCGGCCCTTGGTACTTTAAGTGTAATATTCACTCTTCTTGGATTAACGACTCTTCGTTTTGTAGTGGAGCTTGTGTGTTACGTAACTATATTGGTGATGTGCTATATCATGCGAGAGACGCGTTTCTTCCTTGTACTAATCGAATTGCGGCTGAGTTGAGGTGCATTCTTTGGAGTCTCTCAAGTTTACATGATATGTACCATGATATTTGTGAGGTGTGGTTGAATTTTAATGCAGCATGAGAAGCTATTACTTATCCTTTTCATTGGCCTAACTACCATGCCCTCTTACTTAAGATTGAGCAAGTGATACGGGTGATGCGAAAGGTTTCTTTCCACCTTTCTTCAACAAAAGTTAAGTTGTTGGTTAGGGAAATTGCTTGTAGTGTTACTCCTGATGGGCGGCTTACGCCGTACATAGCTCTAGGCGGTTCAACTTGGTTGCAGGATCGTATTGAAAAGGACAAACGACGTGGTGGTTAAGTCTAAGAGCTTATGGTTTGTTGTCATAATTTCATGCTTTATTTTTTCTTGTATTTGAACTTCTCTTCTTCTATAATGAAGTATTCAATGTTAAAAAAAACTAGACTTAACTTCCAAAATCGATTGGTTCGGGTTAATTTCGATATATGAACTTTCGAAAACTTATGTTTATCTTTCTTTTTTTTTTTCGTTTTCTCTCTTTGCAAATTCTCTATTAAAGATGATTAAGTTGAAAAAATATCTTTTATCATTTATTTTGCATCAAAACATTTAATTTATATCCATTAACTTTGTGTAACGTCCCGACCAACTTTGCATAAATATTAAGTTATTATTATTTTTTTAAATGTCAACATTCATTTTTAAATAATTTAATATTTTTTACATATTCTACCCACTTTTTATTTTCCCCTATTTTTTAAAATTTTATCCATTCTAAACAAAGAATTTTACCCATTCTAAACAATTTCTCCATGAAACTATTAAAAAAAAAAAACAAATTGCCAAGTCAAAAAGAAATTCACAAAAACACCAACATGGACCAAAAAGTAACCCAAAAAGTTCACAAAAGTTCACAAAAGGCAAACAAATGTTGAAAATTCCCGTGTCCCTCACACACATTTAATCCAACGGTTCTCCTTCCTCCTCCTTTCCCGATCATCGCTCCCCACTCACTCAAATTTATTAAAAAACCAAAAAATCAAAAATTCACAATTCGTAAAAAAAAAAAAAAATCACAAACCTCTCTCTCTCTCGTCTCTCTCAGATCTGAATCCTCCGTTTCACCATCTCCGATCTCTCTAATGGCGACACCACCACCACCAGCATCATCAACCTCACCGAGGGAAGAGTTCGTCTACCTCGCGAAACTCGCTGAACAAGCGGAGCGTTACGAAGAAATGGTCGAATTCATGGAAAAAGTCGCCGAAGCCGTCGACAAAGACGAACTCACCGTCGAAGAACGTAACCTCCTCTCCGTCGCTTACAAAAACGTGATCGGAGCTCGTCGTGCTTCGTGGCGTATCATCTCTTCGATCGAACAGAAGGAAGAGAGCCGTGGTAACGATGACCATGTCGCAACGATCCGTGATTACAGAAGCAAGATTGAATCTGAGTTATCCAAAATCTGTGACGGTATCCTTAAGCTTCTTGATACTAGGCTTGTTCCAGCTTCTGCTAATGGCGATTCTAAGGTTTTTTACCTTAAGATGAAGGGAGATTATCATAGGTATTTGGCTGAGTTTAAGACTGGTCAAGAGAGGAAAGATTCTGCTGAACATACTCTCACCGCTTACAAAGCCGCTCAGGTGATTTCTCCGATCTGGAATTGGAATCTGGGATCTGTGATTTTAGTTTTTTTCTAGGTCAAGTCATGATTTGTTGAATCTGTTTTGTGTTTTAGGATATTGCGAATTCTGAATTGGCTCCAACGCATCCGATTCGTCTTGGTTTGGCTTTGAACTTCTCTGTGTTTTACTATGAGATTCTTAACTCTCCTGACCGTGCTTGCAATCTCGCTAAGCAGGTGATTGAAACGTTCTGATCCGTTTGGGTTTTGAGTCATTGTGTTTGGTACTCTTATGTGTATTGATGTTGTGATATGTATAACAGGCGTTTGATGAAGCCATTGCTGAGTTAGATACTCTAGGCGAAGAGTCATACAAGGACAGTACCTTGATCATGCAGCTTCTCCGTGATAACCTTACTCTCTGGACTTCTGACATGCAGGTATTAACACTTCTTCAATCCGATGAAACTGCTCGTTGTTTCAATCGAAACTAGAAACTTCTGATAATAGGTTTGATGGAATCCTTTGTTTCTGTAAATCATTCTCTAGAGATAGTCATAAGGGTTTTGAAATCGAATGGGTTCACTTTTGCATTACGATAACAGTCTGATTGATGTTCATCCTCGTGCTGATCTGAGTATGTTGTGATGTATAATTAGGACGAAGGTACCGAGGAGATCAAAGAAGCAGCAGCACCAAAGCCAGCTGAAGAACAGAAGGAGACTTAAGTTTGCAACTTCTTTGTTTATTCTCAGTATTCTAAAGATAATCCGATTATTATGTTTCTTCTGCTTGGTGTTTGTTTTCTAATCTTCCTTTGCTATCCCGAAGCTTGTAAGGCCGTCTAATTCTTGTGTCCTTGTTTGCTTTTTTTTCTTTAATCGTGGATGCTACTGGAGTTTCTTTTTCTCTTCTCTTGATTGATTGCAGTTTCAGGCTTATGGCCTTGTGTACTGAAACTTTGGTATTCTCTCTTATTAATGATTTGCCATTCTTCTGGTGATGCTGTACACATGTTACTACGTTTGCAGTTGTGTTTTCTGTGTTTGCTTTAGGGTTAATGGATGGTTGCTAATGTTGGCGCTGATACAGATTAAGAGAGACCAAAATTGCTAATAAATTCGTGTAATGCTGCAAATTGGATGAGGTCTGCGTGAGAAAGAGCAGTAGTATAATAACATATTAAAGGTGTGGGTAAAATACTTGCACTGGAAACCTAAATCCGAATCCGACCTGAAGTAAGCTGTTCGGGTCGGGTATAAACTTACAAAATATCCGTTTGGGTGTTTTGTTTATACTAAACAAATTGGGTACCCGAATCTAGTTTGGGTATATATCCAAACACCCTAACGGATACCTGAACCATCCAAACTTATATATTTTTAGTCTTAACACTAAATTTATTACTCTTTTTTCTTTGTTTCTTTTTTATTCTCTATTTGTACTAATAAATCTCTTGAATTTAGTGTTTTGTTATTCGAAATTGTTTTTTTTTTTTGTTTCTAAATTCAATTCAATTTGTTTTAGTTTTGTACGTTGTTTACAGTTTTTGTTTAATGAATTCAGATACATTTTAATATTTTTTTAACATATTCGGCTTAATCTTGCAATATTTCATTCGATTCAGATTTTAAAAACCCAATTTGATGTGAACCCAAAATATATTTCGAGATTTTGGGTATATATCGAAAACACCCAAACCGATGCCATGCCGACCTGAAATTTAAATATACCCGAATAGATCCTATTTCTCTATACCCAAACAATCCGAGCCGAACCCAAATGGGTACCCGAAAGCCCCACGCCTATTAACCCGAATGGAGTCCCATCTATTTATTGATAAAACCTTTTTAATATGCTATATCAATCACATAAATTTTTTTAAAAATTGAATTTTCCTAGTTTTAATTTGTATTTTATCTTCTGAAGATATTAGTTATTTTTCAGTTTTTTAGAGGTAAAAAAAAGAATCACTTTTATGGCCCTTTTTTTACTAGTTATCACTTCTTTATTATTCAATCTTCCATTTTTCTTTTGTTAAGGCATTTAATCTTCCATTTAAATAAATATTTTTTTTGTTGATTTAAAAAGTTTGAAACTTCAAAAAATATTAAAAAAATAATTCTTTATATATACAGAAGTTACAAAAAAAACATTTTACAATATAAAACAGGAATAAAAACAGAATACAATTTTTTATTTTTGTATGTTTTTTTTCCAAGAGAAAGTAACTTATACTTTATATATATATATATGGTTAAATTATAATTCATTTTATTACAGCAATTAATGATAATTCACATGAACTTCCTGCGTTTACTTAGCTGCTTGTGACGTATTTGGTGTCAATGCAAAATATGCTCCAATAGCATCTAAAGCAGTGTCGGATCGTCCATGGAATCCGACAAGCTGACGACCATTGTCCTCAAGCACAAACTTCTTTGATCCAAATGTGAGGGAGGTTCTCCCTGTTGATGTTTTGAAGACAAGACTTGTGATGACGGGGAGGCCGAAGCGAGCCACTCTACCATATGTTCCCTCCACAGAAGTGATATATTCGTTTGGATCAAGCAGAAACTACAATCAATGTTTTGTAACATAGAAACTACAATCAATTGCATACGACATCAATCATGTAGAGTTATCGTAAACTTACAAAATAAGTACATTTTAAAAAACCTTATGGAACGAAACAGTAAACAGTACCCATCCGTTTCCTTTTAGATTATCTGTTAGATTTATATATTTTTCCGAAAATAAATGATTTTCTTGAAAATCGATGTAAAACTAATTAAATTTTTAGTAGTTTAACAATTTATATTATGCAGATTGTTTTCTCGTTGATTTCATTATGTTTAGGTAGATAATGAATAAAGTTATTTAAAATAAACAAAATTTAATTGATTTCTTAAACAATGTGTATTAGTCTAAAAGATCATCTAAAATAAACAGAGTTACTAGTTTAATATAATGCAAAACTTATTAAAAATATCAAATTTGATAGTATTGTCTTCTCATTGATTTCATTTCTTAAAAGAGAGTTGTGATGAGAATGACCTCTTGTAGTTCTTCGTTTAAAACCCCATGGGCCTTTGTGTCCGGTATGCCCGCCTTGACATAATCAGTTCCAACATACACTTTGCTCACATCATCGTAAACTTTATCATCCCATATGCCTCCTCCTGGACCACCTTTTGCCTCAAGTTTCTTAGGCAATGCTGCTGATTCCGACAAAAAATACGCTCCTAGGGCATCGATACCAAGCCCTGACCTCCCATGGAAGCCCACAAGCTTCTGACCGTTGTTCGCCAACACGAATTTTTCGTTCCCAAATGTCCAGGATGTTCTCCCAGTGGATGTTTTGAAGACAAGACTTGTGATGACCATGTTGGAAACAGGACGAGCGTAGGTTCCTTCAACTGATGTAATGTATTCGTTTGGATAGTTGACTTCAAACTGCGTTAAACATATATAATCAATGAAATATATAAAAGTATAGATTGATAATTTCACTTTAGCCCTAGCCTATACATATACACTACAAAAGTATATCGATTTTCTATCGCAAATATCGTAAGAAAATAGTAGGGAACACTTGTTTTTACCGCTTTCCTACGATAAATTTTATAGAAAATGTCACCAAGGAAACCGGGACTAGTGAAAATTTCATAAGAAAGTGAAAAGAAGTTTTTGAATATCTTCCTACCAAAATATTACTAGGAAACATAAAAACTTTGTATCCCACCAAAAGTACATTTTCATATACTTTACTAATTAGTATTGGTTACTTCTTATTTTCGATATGGATTCCTAACATAAACTCTTTGTATCCCATTATTTTTTTTTTCTTTTGAACATTAAAAATCTTTTTTTTTTTTGGGATAATCAAAGAGGTTCTGGACCAAAACTCATACATCCCCTCGTGCCCGAAACCAGAACATGTTATATGATTTCGTCCCAAGCGCTACTCGAACCGGCGACCTCTGAGCTTTTGCCAGAGATCTTTACCAATTGAGCTATTAGCACTTGGTCAACAACAAAAGTCTTTGTTGTCCACTAAAAATACATTTTCATAGTGTTTTGAAAATTGGAGGATCGCAAGCCAAAATATTTTTGTGGTTCACACTTTGAAATAGCTACCTCTTCGGGCTGATGGCTGATGATGCCATGCTCTTGAGACTCCACTGAACTCTCCTTTACATATTCAAACTTGACAAAAGTCACACAAGTATCATCTTTTCCCACTTGAACTTTCGTCACACCTTTGTTGATGCCATCATTCCAAACAACTCCTCCATTTCCTCCTTGTGCTACCACCTTCTGAGACATTTTGTTCTATATGCCGAGGAGGCGCTTTATCAATATTTGTATATACATATATAAAACAAATCCTAACGAGTACAAACTATTTGGAAAAAGAAAATCAATTATTATTTTCATGTGCAAGTAATTCTTATGCTATTAATTGTCATGTTACATTTTTTTTGTTATACAATTATCAAAGATTCTGATGATTTAACTTCATGTTGTCACGAACAATTCCTATATGCTTAATCGGACACAAACGAATAATCAATTATAAGATAAAACATTGTAAATGAGGAAGAGATTGAGAGAGAACCTCTTTTTTTTTTTTTTTTTTTTTTTTTTTTTTTTTTTGTGCACCAATTGAGAGAGGACCTCTAATAATGGTTTCTTGGTGATCCTTGCAGGTTATAAGTTATTGGAATTGTAACTCTTTGGCTTAATTATTTATAACTGTAAATTTTGACGCTAATGAGCCAATTCATAGACGACTTTGTCTTAACAAAACAAAATATTTATCCAACTTTTTTATTTTGGTAGGGAATATGTCAATGAAGAGATAATGCGTGACATTTTTGTTTTATGGTATTATATACGTTACCTTTTTGTTTACTCCTATAATTAATTAAAGATTGTCATATATATATATAGTTCAAAGTTTTTTCTGTAAAGTCTTTATTTTATTTTCATATATGTTTATAAATTTGAAGTTTTTAAAAATAAGTAGATATTACTCGAGAAATTGTATATTATAAGTGAAAATATGCTGTATCGATATATAAGATAACATGCTGCAACGTAACATAACATGTTGTAAGCTCTTTAGTCACTCTTTGGCTAAATCACACGCAAATTAGAACGTATTAATAATTTTATATTCGATCCATTACATATGTCGTTTCATTTTTTTTTATATACAAGTTAAAAAAATAACTAAGTTTTTTTGTTTACCTTCAATTAGTATAGTTTAGATTAAAAGATTTATTAGTTAATAGATCAAAACCAGTAGAGATAAAACTATTTTTTTTAAATCAAAAATATATTGATTAGCTCAAACGAACCAGTTAGGGAAAAAATGTTTACGTATGTGACATAAACCGCTTCAATATAATATTCTCTTACCACATTATCTGTTTTTATATTTACACTACGGCCGAGAAATAAGAGATAAAAAGAAAGATAAGAATGATTCTTTACTGATCTTGGATCAAATGAAATATATTATCAAACAAGTTGAACTTCTAGAACTATATATTTCAAAATGGAATGAGTTAATATTTCAAATGATATTACACCAATCAACTTTTTTATTCTTTTTTTCTTTTCCTCAATTTTGTCTGTCCATATGATCTAAAAGCTATTTTAAAATCGAATTGCATATTTAATCGCTAACGTGACAATTTGTAGATAACTTTTTTGCTTGGAAACTTATAGAAGGATTTTGTCTTCACGAAAATTTCCATGAAATATATTATTGGTTGATATTTGATTTAGACTCGTACAGTAGTTGTGGATCATGCCTTTTGTCAACAATTAATTAATTATGGCCTTATGTACTGAAATTCTGGTATTCTCTCATATTAATGATTTGCCATTCATTTGGTGATGATGTACACATGTTACTACGTTTGCAATTGTGTTTTCTGTGTTTGCTTTAGGGTTAATGGATTGTTTGCTATGACACACAATTTGGATGAGGTCTGGATAAGAGAAACAAGTTTTGGGGATAGATTTAAATCAAATGGGATTTGAATCAAATGGGATTTGATTTACATTGTTTGTTATTAGTCATCTCCTTGTTCATGAGATTGAACTGTCTTATCACATTATCATTTTGTTTTGGTTGGATAAAAAAGGCTAGTCAAACACAAGCTTTAATATAGTTTATAAATCAATAGAAGTTTGGAGAAAAAGATGCATTGCAACATACCACAAACGCGATTACGGTGTGTCAAAGACACTTCTGAAACACTTTGAAGGATTTAACATTAGTCATTTTGTTTTTAAAAAAAGGGCAAAAAGGCTTTTTCATACCTCGAATATATCCATATGTTTGATTCATACATCAAGTATACCACTGTGCTGATTCATACCTCAACTATAAATTAATTCAAATTTACTACACATATTTATGAATTTGTGCGGAATCATACATAAGCTACCATGTGGCAAAAAACTATGAACTTTTGATGATGTGGACGACACATGTGATATGACGTGAATGCTAAGTCACAATTTTTGACAAACTTTTTTTTTTCAATTTTCAAATAATTATTATTTTTAATGTTGACAAACCATTAAATTTTGATGACTAAAGGGTTTAGAATTATTTATTATTTGTTCAAGACTATGGTAAATTCTGTTATTATTGACAGATTTAAATTATAAAAAATTCAGTTATGGAGTAAAAAGTTCAAATGTAAATAATCAATTTGCAATAAGATATTTAGGTTTTTGTACAAATAATCTCTCAAAATCTTCAATATTTGTAATTCTATCTTTTATCTCCAAGTCAAGTAGGTTTGAACTTCTCGTCGCAAAGGCTTCGATTTGATATATTATGCATAAAATATACAAACATGATATTAGTGAAAAATGGTTATATTGAGAATTTCATTTAACTTCACATAATGGACTTATATTTTTTAGATTTGAAGAGTAAAGTTGTACAAAAATGTGATATGGATGGTTTATTTGCACTACCCATATATTTAAAAAAATATACATGAAAATTTGAGAACCACCACTCAACTCAGACAGAGTGGTAATATGAGTACGGCGATCGTGAACTTCATTGAAAACCCAAACTCAATGGTGGTAGATTATATATTTAATTTTGTCATACAAAAGTTCGAATTTAATAAATGTAAATATATAAAAAGATAATTAGGAAAAATAATTTTTTTAAAATAAATAAATAAATAATATATATAAATGTTAACAAATTACATATAGATTTACGTGGGTATAATCTAATATATATATACACTTTTCATTAACATTCTAATCCATTGTCATATGGAATTTGATCTGACTATGTAATGTTCTTTAATCAATCTACTTTATTGAGTCCTTTTTTGGCATTCTTGACTTTTACATATGAAAAAGTATTAGATTACTCAATAATGAAAACCATCCATTAATTCATCCAAAGAAGATATTAAATTTTCAGTATTGCATAATAATTAGAATTTAATTAAACTAAGTAGATTTTTTGTTAGACATTGATCTTTTAGTTAATTTGTAACTCATCATTTTGAGGATTTTATAGAACCAAAATGCGCTCACAAGTTGTAACCCCAACGCCATTGCCTATATATAAGAACAACAAACCAAAAAATAATAATGAAATGTCATATATACATTTATAAAAACTATATTATATATCGAGTAATTGATGAAATGATAACAAGTAATTAAGATATATATACCTTGATAAGTATGGGATTATCAGCTGAAATTGTTACGTAAACTAGGTAAGGTCCACCTATCATTCTGGCCAACGAGAAGATTGTTGCAAAACACACCTACATCAACACAATTTCATATAATTTTTTTCAAGTTAAAAATCTCCACATTTAGTAATTTCATCATCTCAACATCTCATTAATTAGCAAGCTTATTTGATTAAGTAACCATAATGAGCAAAACTTGCAAGATTCGACAATGTGACCTTGGGCTACACTAACATGATTTTATATAAATTTTCAAGTTAACATCTTATCAATTAGCACGCATATTTGATTGAGTAACCATAATTTGCAAAACTTGCAAGATTCGACAATGTGACCATGTTCATATAACCTAACTTGTTGGTTTAGATAACTATATTCCTAGACACACGATAGTTCTTATTTCTTTCTTCCACATGCTAAGCCACACGAATACAATCTATAACAAAAAAAAATTAATTAACATCTTAAGATTTAGATATATGATAAAAACTACTAATTATAATTTAGTAAAAATTATGTAAAATACTCACATCGGCTGCAAGATTTAGGTCGGTGTCTCTATAACCAATCTCTTTAAGAATCTCTCTGAGGTGAAGAAACGGACTCGATATCTCTGTTATCCAAATTGCTGCCACCATCTCGGATCCACACTTCATAATTTCACCAATAATTTCACAAAAGAATTAAAAATAATTAAATAATTAGATTTCTCCAAAACGCACTCACATTATAAAACAGTGCTATATTCCTAATAGATCGATGTTTAAGATTTTTCACACACATTAAAACAGAATAAAAGTTTTTCAATAACTATGAACCAATAAACGTAATTATTTTTAATCATTACGGCTTAAAGGAACATCAATCTTTTAGGAACAAAGAGATCGAAGTAGCATAATAATAAAAGTATATTACCTTTTTGTAGAAAAGTCCAGCAACAAAACCAAGAATGCAAACAGAATGATGAACAGCATTATCAATGCTAATGACTTGATCAAAATGACTACATATAAGGTCGTAGATCATGTAAGACAATGAAAAGGCCAACGTCTCCATCTGCCGGAGAGATGAAGTTGAAGCAATGGGACAAACAGGACAAGACCAATCTTGAATGGAGAGTGTTGCTAAAACGACAGCTACAGTTGCGTGAACTGTCGAGACAAGACGAGTACTGAAGTCGAAGGAGAAGTTTGAGAAGATTCTTCGGATGAGAATGAAGATGAGACCCCATGAGATTACTCCAATCCCTGTTATCTTTATTACTCTTATGTATTCTTCCTCCATTGATCTCTTTTGTTTAGAGAGCACACAAGTTTGTTTTTATGCATTGGTTCTTTGGTTTGGTCTTTAAGAGGTTATTTAATGGACTAAGATTGTGAGTTGGGTGTATGTTAGTTGGATTCTTCAATGTGGTCGGTCCCTATTTTTTTTTGCCTTTTTTAATTTCATTTATTTATTCTTCAACTTCTAAAGTTAACGGACACGACAAGATTCGATCCAAGTGTTCAATCTAGCTCCCAACCAATCAGCGGAGTTATTGCCGTAGGTGAATAGAAACGTGCCTAATGAGATATTGTGGTATTTCTCTCTCTCACACATCACACATATTATCATTTTGACACATTTCATACAAATTAAGAAAATTCTGAATTATATATGTTTGTCTTTGTTTAATAGTTAATTAATGACTTAAATTTATTAAAATAAGGTTTGGGTTTATGAGTAAATTAGGAAATTTAGTGTTAAAAAGTACGTTGAAAATGTAGACCGGCACTCTTTGTAAAACAATTTTTTTTAGAATAACATTCTTTGTGAAACATTAATGAAGGTTCGCTAACGTCAACGAATTTTTGTTTTACGTAAAATTACTGCATCCATCATACTTTCTTACCAAATAATGTCACACATTTCAAACAAAAGTAAAAATTTGTGAATTATACATGTTCGATCTTATTTAATAATTAATTAATGATTTAAATTTATTGGAATAGCTTTCAGTTTATGGATAAATTAGAAAATTTAGTGTTAAAAATACATTGAAAATGTCGAATGGCATTCTTAGTTAGCCCTGAGACAGAGCCGAATATCCGGAGTTTTAAGGGTATCCAGATCCGGCTCCGGATCCGCCGGATATGTAGATTACACATCCGGATCCGTTTTTGTGATTAAGTAATGACTCTAATTAAGTAATGTTTCCTCTACACTTAAAACTCACATTTATTCGTCGGTTTCTTATATGTAGTAACTTTTATTTTCTGTATTACAACACTCTATGCCTGCGGTAAATGCGTCATTCTCCACTTCATAGTAATTAGGAACAAAACATCTTAACCAATTACTGTAATAAGTCTTAAAAGTTTGATATTCGTCGGATATCCGGTTCCGACATGACCCACGAATAAATTTTTTTAATTTGATTTTATCTTTTGGATATTAAACCCAAAAACCCCAATAAAAGTCCAACAATGGAAAACTAACGGGCCATAGATTTGTTGGACAAGAGATGGTGTGTATTTATTTATAAGGGAATAAAGTAAGAAAGAGATGAATTATAGAGTCTATGCGGACAATAAAAAATTTAGAGAAGGGATTTTCAATTTTTAAAGATCTTACATCACCCAGTTGAGCAAATGCAACCTCTCCAGTATGCCTATATATAGGAGTTTATACACGTTTACAACATCACAAGATTTATTCTTTCAGCATTTGGTAATGAAAAAGTATAATTAAAGAAATATAAAACGGATCCGGATATCCGGGTCAAGTTTTATGTGTTATCCGAATCCGTATCCTGTTTCAGCGGATATCATTTTTTGTTATCTGAATCCGGATTCGGTTTTCCAAAGCGGATATGAGCGGATTCCGGATCGGATTCTGGATCCCGGATATTAAGTCTCAGGACTACTCTTAGTGAAAAACAAAATTCTTTATAATAAAATTCTTTGTGAAACAGAATGTATACCTAATAAAAGTACGACACTAATGATTTATGTTAGATCGTGAGAAGGTTCGCTAACGTCAACGAACGTTTGTTTTCGTAAAATTGGTGCATCCATCATTTTTGTATTTTTATGAAAAAACTATTTGTATTTTTAGCTCTCGAAACTATTTGCTAGTTAGGATTACTAATTATTTAAATAATAAGATTACATGTTACATACTTCTCTAATGTTGAATATAAAAGTATTTTTGGGTGGTGTGACTATGGTCTACAGTCTTCAAATTTTAGATTGAAATTTATTTTAGCTTGACTATTTTATATATTATTACCTAAAAATTAGAGTTTTGGTGGCAATGAATATTAAAATTTAATATTGATATAACTGAAAAGAGAAATAAATCTATAACAAAATCTGATCAAATATATATATAATTCATGTAGTTTGTAAAAAAAAAAAACAGATAGATTTAGAGGCATTTTGTTTTTGTTTAATTGATTCAGTTGCGTTCTTTTGTTTTTTTTAATCAGTGGTACATCATATATTTTTTGGGGCAGAAGGAAGAGATCATGAATGTAATTCATGGTAAATCTCTTAAAGATCTTATGATCTATCCACAAACCTTTTCTTTTGAAATATGGTCTTTTCCGTAAGTTTTCCAATGGTTTTGGCGGATAAATTGTGTATTCAATATAGGGGAAATTTCAAAAATACCCATTTTCCAATACCACTTTTTAAAAATACCCCTTTTTCTAATTTTATCAAAAAATCACTATAAATTTTGAAATTTATCAAAAACTATGTGTAAGCTTATATTCAAAGACACAAATTATCTTTATATGTGTGTAAATTTACATATATATTTCATAAATACCGTATAAATACCTTTTAAAAGTCATTTAAAAACCTTATAAAAACCTTGTAAATCTTTTAAAAACCTTATAAAAACCTTATAAATGCCGTTTAGAACCTTTTAAAACCTTATAAATATTAGGATTTAGTCACCCAGTAGTAATGATGATCTTGCTGTACCTTATCAACCATATAAAAGTTTATAATTTTTCGTATTTGAAAAGGGGTATTTTTGAAAATGGATAGAAAAGAGGGGTATTTTTAAAAAGTGGTAGACCAAAAAAAACATTTCTCATAAATTCTCTTCAATATATTATTATATTGAATTATTGTGTGAAACCTTCTATTTAGTTATACCTTTTCTAATACAGTTTGTTTTTGGATAATTAGTAGAGAATTTTGAAGCAATAAACAACAAAAAAAACTTTAATTCATTAACTAACCATCAAAAACTTATATTCCCTATATTTTCTACAATATATACTATCATACCCTTATCACCACCACCCTTTTATCACCAACACCTCTTACTCACTTATCACCACCCTATCACCACCTCCGGAACCACCTCCGGCGAGCACCTCCGGCCACAACCTCCGGCCACCACCTCCGGCCACAACCTCCGGCCACCACCTCCGGCCACCACCTCCGGCCACCTCCTCCACCTCCGGCCACCACTTCCACCTCCGGCCACCACTTCCACCTCCGGTCACCACTTCCACCGCCGGCCACCACCTCCAGTACCACTAAACCCTAAAATAATAAATTTACTCACCGTTCATTCTATTTTCCAAATTTTTTTGAATATGATGCTATATTCTTAATTAAAGTATTGCTTTTGGTTATTGAGCTAATTGGCTCTAATTAGTATTTGCGCATACGAAGAATAAAAAACCGTAATCATCCACAATTGTGTGCATATTGTTCCATGCTAAAAGGCATCCATTCCAAGAAGCCAGTAAATTGCAAGAGAGTAAGATCTTTATTGGGAAATAATTAACAAAGGTTTTGAGATAATTTCAAGATATCAAAACTTCATACTTTTTATGCTCTTGATTTTTTTTTGGCTTGTTGGGAATGAGTGCATTCTATAATCGAACATTATGCTCCCAATTGTGGAGTAGAACGCTTATTTGTTAATCTAATAGGCTGCATCATAGAATTTTACGGAAAACAAAGGTTCGTTGAATTAAGAGAAAACACGAATTATATTGGTTTTCGCTGATTTTATCTAAATAAATTACGAACATTTGTTTTACTATTTAACAGAATATATAATGGATAATCAAACAGTAAAATTGTTGCATCAATAATCTAATGACATGCATTATTTAAAGAGATCAACAAAAGTTTGTGTTTTTTTGAAAGTCAACAAAAGTTCGTTAATTTAAGTAAAAAGTCAATAAAATTATATAATTAATTCACCATAAGTAAAGTTCATATTTTTTCACCACTTTGGTTATATATTGAAAGCTGTATTTATAGAAAAACATAAGTGATATGAACATGAGGTAACCCGCTCTAATCAGATTCAACCCACACAAATTAGAGAAAAATTACGCGATCAATCGCATGGTCGATTCTAAAACTGGTTTGTCGATCGATTTAACTTTGGAACTCTGATGAAGTTTCGTCCTTTCTTGAATGCTCTATATTCTTCCATCCACGATATGTTTTTCAAATAACTCCAAGTATCTAATAAAATACTCAAATATGTAAATGAACAAAATGTAAAAAAAAAATATAATACATGCTCTTGAGACTCGAGACCACCCCTCTTTTGCTTATCCATACTCCTTTACTCTTTGAATGAATATTTGTGAACCTCTGCTTCTACTGCGCATCAACTCATATTGAAACCACACACTTCCTAGCATCATCCGTCTTGTTAACCACATTTAGCATGAAAGAAATAACTGTAAACACCAAGAAATAACTCATTGACAAAGAAATATAGTATATGGATGTCTCCTATCTCAATGGAGATTACTCCATTGCACCTAAAATTTGCTGCACATGTTCACCTCTCACTACTAAGCTCCTTTCTCTCTATTCTACTATTCCTGTTGATTTATAAATTTAACATTTTTAAAAAGAAAAGAGAATGCAAAAAAATAAATAAAAAGAAACTCAAGAAAGAATACGGAAATGGCATAAACCAAAACGTTAATTGGATCTATATTTAGTGATAAAATAATTGAACGTAAGTTGCCATCAAATTAGGGATAGAATTAAGATCCGTTGATTCTCAGAATACCCTAAAATATAAAGTTTAAGAGTTTTTTTTTCAAGGTTTTCGCAAAGGTCTTAAGTTTATGAATACTCTTCACAATGGTTTATCAAAATCTCTTTAAACCATTCGATTACTTAATTTATCAAATAACTGAATACAATAGGAGGCCTAAGAAGGCTATTTGTAATAAATCAAAAAACCGTAAAACTTATAATATTCTAAAATATAATAAATGAATTAAAAAAATAACAATAGATATTTGGAAATTATCCAAATATCTCGCTGCATCAGTTTTTCATCATAAATTTGACATACATTGATGATGATTGATGAATATATGAATTTTCATTTTTTATGGAAAATAAAGACAAATAAAAAAGTATAGAGAAGACGATTTATTTAACTCTTAACTGTTTTGAAGATTTTCATATGAGTTTGAAGAAAGTGATGATGAACCAGATCAATTAGATCACTATGATGTCTGTTAAGGAAACGAATCGGATTCAAATGTATGTTATTTATAGGATTTTGCGCAAATAAATCCTTTAAATCGCCTTTTTTGCAACTTTACCTTCCAAATTCAGAAAATGCAAGTCAATTATGAAAAGTCAAAATAAATATGTAATATATCCCGTTCTCAATACTATCATGTTTGTAAAAAATTTAGCTATAATATATCAAATCAAAGTCCTCGTGACTAGAAGTTCAAATATATCTTTAGAATTTTCAAAAATAAATGTATGTGACCGTAAAATCGTTTAGAAAAATAAATTTATCTGATATAAGCGTTGTGTTGCGTATTATTCTCGACTTACTATGATTGTTTTGCATTTTTTGGATATGTATTCTATGATACTTTTTATTTTTAACTATCTGTCACTCATGGACTACATGTTTCACAACTGTTCTTGTATGTCAATATTCACTTTGATTGATGCAATTCTCTAGGTAGGAGAGCTCAAGAGAATGATTTATGGACAATATAGTGGATCTGTCAAAAAAATTAAGATAATTTTTTTATAGGAAACACGAGAGTAACTTTGTATTCATCATTAGAAAAGTAGGTAACATGTTATCTTATTCTTTAATGTTTAGTAATCCTAACTACCAAATAGTAGCGAGAGCTATACAAATAGGTTATTTATCATTACAACGTAAGTGAAATCTAATAAAATTAAAAGTACATCTAAAAAGGGATAAAGCATTCACATTATAAAAAATGTAATTAAATGTTATTGATGTGTGGTGTAACAATGTGTCAACAGTCTATAACTTTTAGATTGAAATTTGTTTTACTTTCACCAGTTTTTAAATTATTACCTAAAAACAAGAGTTCTAATGGCAATAAATATTCAAATTTAGTAATTAATAACACTGAAAAAAGAAGAAAATCTATTAAAAAAATCTAATCAAACATATATATATATATATGTTTGTATATATATATGTGTGTGTGTGTGTGTTTATATTCATGTAGTTTGTATAAAACAAATAGATTTAGAGGGATTTTGTTTTTGTTTTGATGCTTTAGTTGAGTTCTTTATTTTTGTTTTGATCATTGGTATATCATATACTGTGGGGGCAGAGGGAAGAGATCATGCAAGTAATTCATGGTAAATCTTTTAAAGATCTTCTCATCTAGTTAGAAATTTTTTCTTTTAAAATAAGATTTTTTATATAAGTTTACCAATGGGTTTTGTGTGTAAACTATGAAACTCTCTTATTAGTTATACTTTGTTTCAATATAGTTTTCTCGAATATATAATCAATATTTGCACATACGAAGAACAAATATCCGTAATAATCCACAATTTTGTGCATACTGCTCCATGGTAAGTAGCATCCATTCCCAAGAAGCCATGAAATTGCAAGAGCATAGTACCTTTCCTAGAAAATAATTAACGATGGTTTTGAGATAATTTCAAACTATGAAAATGTAGTATATATTGAAATTGTCTCAGTACTGTGTTATTAAATATCCTCTAGAGTAGATTTTAAGCTCTTGCTAATTTTTGGCTTATTGGGAGTGAATGCTATTTAGAATGGAACAGTAGGCTCCCAATTGTGGAATACGTTTAACACTTATTTGTTCTTCATAAGTGCAAAACCACATATCAACGTCCCTTTAATTTTTTTGTAAATTATATCATATTTTAAATAATCTCAAATTAAACCAATACCATTTATTACACTATGGAAGCGTCTTTGGTCGAATGGTTAATCAAAGGTTTATTAACGATTCTACTTCATGAGTTTTAAGTTCGATTCCATATAATACGATTTATTAAAAATATACAAATTAATGGAAGTAAGTTTACAAAAAATCTCTAACATTGTGCAATTATAACCATTTGTCGTGATTCCACTCATTAAAGGTGTCTATCATGAATATAAAGAAAGAAGGATCTTCTGACGTGTATAACTGAAGGTGTCTCTCTTGAACATGGAAAATGAAATGTACTTAGAGGATAAAGTCTTGTTTGTGGTAGATCTAATAGAGTTGGAGTGAATTATCAGTGGTATAATCATCTTTGTAACATTGCCATAATTTTAATTAAATAATAGGCTACCATACTATACTTAACTCTGACTACCATAAGCTATTCTTTTTTCTTCTTCATATATAATTTACCGTTTTTCAAAAGTTTGCCACTAGTCTTGGTTTCGGACATTCACTTCCATCTACGTATGTTTTCCAAATAGGTCCAAATAACTCAGAAATATCTTATATAATACTCAAAAAAGACGAAGATATGGAATGCATGCTTAATATGTAATCAACAAACTGTAGACATAATGCAAAAAATCTGTGGAGAGCCAATGAGACTCTCATCACCTCTTTTTTGCTTGGTCCATACTCTTTTACTCTTTTGGATGAATATTTGTGGATGCATAAACCCGGATTGGAACCGCACACTTTTACTCTTGTACTCTTTTACTCTTTTCTCATAAGTTTTCCTATGGATTTAGCACGTACACTTTGTATTCAATATAGTCTTTATATCGAATTATAGCGTGAAACCTTATAATTAGTTATACCTTGTTTTAATATAGTTTTCTCGAATATATAATCAGTATTTGCACATACAAAGAACAAATAACCGTAATAATCCAAGATTGAGTGCATAGTGCTCAATGCTAAAAGGTATCCATTCCCAAGAAGCCTGGAAATTGCAAGAGCATAATACTTTTCTAGAGAATAATTAAGAAGGGTTTGAGATCATTTCAAGATTTTAAAAAGTAGTATATATTGAAATTGTATCAGTACCGTATTTAAATATTCTGTAGAACATATTTTATGCTTTTGCTATTTTTTAGCTTATTGGAAGTGAATGCATTTGAGAATGGAACATTAGTCCCCCAGTTGTGGAATATAAGTATATAACGCTTATTTGTTCCTCCTAAGTGCAAAACTATGTATCAGTGTCACTTTTTTTTTTGTAAATTAGATAATATATTAAATAATCTCAAAAACCACTACCATTTAATACAATGTGGAAGCCTCTTTGGTCGAATTTCGATCAAAGGTTTATTAATGATTCTACATCATGAGATTTGCGTAAACATAATGGATTTTACCTCATAAGAATTTAGCTCTAACCAGTTGCTACAGAATAAATCTATGGATTCGACGTTGTTTGTAATGAATTAAATATCTAACTTTTTTTCACTTTGTACATAATGTATTAAGTTTCGTTAATTTTCTACAAAAACACGAATTTCATTGATTTACCTAATAAAATCACGTTATTAACGAACTATGTTAACATAATTTAAATCGTTAAATTGACTTTCCAAATAAATTATGAAATTTATTATATTATTAACATAATTTGTTAACGGATAATCAAACGGTTAAAATGTTGCATCATGTAATCTAATTACATGCTTTATTTGTCGAGATCAACGAGAGTTCCAAGTTTTTTTTATAAGTCAATTAAAGTTCATTGATTCATTCACTTATAGCATTATCCTCTGGTTCGTCCAGTCTTGTTGATCAAGCTTTGCTGCGACAATAACGGATCAACTCATTGACAAAGCAATCACGGATCAGATCTCATTGCTAAACTATACCCTCTTCAAAGTATGGTTGTCAACTTGCTCAACTTTGCTATGCATGTCCACCTATACTATGTTCCTTGCTCAGTTTTCTCTACTATTTCTGTTTTAGCATAGAGAAGTCTTCAACTTCAGGTCCTTTCTAATGTCACAAACTTTCCAAGTTGATTTTATATAGGGAATTTGACAGACTTCGCAGTTGCTTGAAAACAAAGAAACCTCCATAACTTCTCAAAGTTAATATTTGAATAAGGTTCTATTAGTTGCTGCATGTCTGTGACCTAAGTCCTTCTCGTCTTTATATGAACTCGGATCTGCCTTCTTCTTCTTCCTACTCTTTCTTCTCCTCTTCTTTGACTGATCTCAACACCAATTTATCTGAACTCGGATGCTCACTTACTCTCTCTGGTGTGGTGGCTCAGGTGCAGCGACAATCACATACGGTGGCTCTGCCCATCTCCTCTCCCTTACAAACTAAGACAACACTACAACAATAACAACAACGACAGAGGCTCTCTAACTTAGCATTGACGTCAATAACGTAATCAACTCAACAACAACTACATTTAGGGATTGAGATTGTTGCTACTGCTATAGGGTTCTAGCTAACTGCTTAAGATTGATATTGTTGCTATTGCTTTAGTATACACAACATACTTTGTTGTTTCATAATTTGTACTAACTGAACTTTGTAATGGGCTGCATCATTATATCAAAACAAGCTGACCCAATAAATGGGACAAGACGATATAACATGCTCTGGTTTCGGGATTGAGGAGATGTATGAGTTTCGGCCCATAACATCTTAGTTATTTAAAAAAAAAAAATTGGTTATGGGGTGTTACAGGATTACTTGGTTATAAGACAACTAATACAAAATATATGCTTATGGTGGAAGCCCCTTTGGTCCAGTGGTTGACCAAGGATTTAGTAATGCTTCTACACCAAGAGGTGTAGGGTTCAAATCCTAGATAATGCCATTTATTAATAATTATGTCAGATTAAACAAAGTTTACAGGATATCTCCAGTGATGCGCAATTCTTTAGGTAAGAGGGTTCAATAATTATTGACACTACAAAAACAAATTATATAACAATATTAGTGAAATCAGATAACAGTAAAAACAAAATACTTATAAATAAGAAAAAAAACCATCCACATTAATTATAGAAAATGTAACTAAAAATATATTTGGGTGTGACAACTGACAATGGTCCGTAGTCAGGCCTGGTCCTTCACACATTATTTTGAAACTAATGTATTGGGCCTCCAAAAAATTTGACATTTTTTGTATGAAAATTAGGCCCCATAAATATATTGTTTTTGCAAAATTAGGCCCTATTTTAAATAAAGTAAAATTTGATCTTCATGTTTAAAGTTTATCTATCTGTTATTGTAAAATAGACCTCATTTTCTGAAATCTTTAAGATTTGGTTTCAACTTTTATATTTCATTTATAAAACCTACCAAAATATTTTTACTTTGTACTGGGCCCCAAATTTAACAGGACCGACACTGTCCGTAGTCCACACTTTTACATTGAAATTTGATTTACTTTGATAATTTTCTAAATTATTATCTCATAATATAAGTTTATAATGGAAATAAATATAGTCTACACATTTTACATTAAAATTTGATTTACTTTGACCATTTTTTTAAATTATTACCTTTAAATAAGAGTTCCTTAAGGCAATAAATATATACATTTAGTAATTAATAATAAAAAAGAGAAATAAATCTTTAAAAAAATTTCTAACCAAATATAGTTCATCTATTTTGTATAAAAAAGACCAAATAGATTTAGAGAGATTTTATTTTTGCTTTGTAGATTCAGTTAAGTTCTTTATTTTTCCTTGTTCATTGATACATCATATATTTTTGGGCACAAGAAAGAGATCATGCATGTGTAATGCATGGTATATGATCTTTTGAAATATGAAATTGCTTTCAAAAGTTTTCCAATGGATTTTGCAACTGTGTATTTGATATTAGTCTTATATTAAATATTGGTGTTTAAACCGTCTAATCATTATTGCTATTTTAATTGTTTTATCATTTTTATATATATTGAAGTCATTGTGTTTTCTCCAATATTCAATTTGAGTAGAACTTGTTGTTAAAATTGATGATGATTTTCTAAAACCCAATTTTTTTTTCATAAGTTTCTAGTTTCTTACATTTCAACATATTTTGCTATAGATATATATATATATATATATATATATATATATATACTGTATTATTTTTACATTGAAATTTATCGATATCAATTTTCTTTTTATAACGGAATATTATCGATTCAATATCTCTTTTTCCCTTACAACTCCTTCTGGGTGTCTACTAGTGTCCTAGGCACCTTTTTATATTGCTTTGAAATTTTCTTTCTACATTGAGATTTGTGACACTTGTTTTACGAAGACTTGGTGCAAATCGATGGACCCAAACGTGAAGTATGAAGAATCTTTAAAAGTAAAAGCGATCGATGTAGAGATATACGATGCAGAGAGGATAATGGACAATGCATTGAGAAATTAGCCTCCATCTTTCCTTACAATGCTTATGTCCTGCTAGCGTAAACGACAAGTCTCGGTTAGTTTTTAATATATAGTTTTGTTTGTTAGTTTAGATTGAATTTAGCTTAAACTAAAATACACACACACACACACACATATATATATATATATATATATATAACAATTATCCGGTTTGTTATTAATTCACCGTATATGAGGTATACATCAACATAGCGACAAAAACTAATGCATCTTAAACTGATGAAAGTAAATCTAGATTTGATGTACATACGAATTCATTTTCAAGTACTAAAATTCATCAGTTCGTTATAAATAATTAGTTAAATTGTTGTTAAAACTTTCCAACAAAATAATGAAGATACGAACTTGATCATTAAAATGATGGTAATTTATTTCTATTTTTTCATATTTACAACAAATATGAGATTATAATTGGGGTTTTAGGGTTTAAAATTTCAACATTAATATATCGGTAATTCGTTATAACTGCTTCCTTATAAATTGTTCATTAAGTTTCATCGCTAATGAATGCCCTATTATTGGCTCAAAAATCATTAGAGAAATAGTCATTATTTAGTCATAGCTAGTATTAATAGTTACATCAAAATTGCTTCTTATGAAAGAAAATTTTTCTATGTTTGGGATTTCACACTTTCCACTTTGTCAATTTATCTAATTTAATTCTCATTTAGTTTGAATGCATTATCTTATAAGCAAAAAATAACAGATAGTTTTCGTAAAACACAAAAATGTTTTTCACATACGGGAAAATAGACAACCGTTAATAATCCACAGTTGTGAGCATACTCTTTCATTCTAAAAGGCATTTGTTTCCAAAACACCAACAAATAGCAAGAGCATATAACCTTCCCTAGAGAATAATAACCAAATGATTTGAGACAATTTCAAGATTTAAAAACATTAGATGTAGTATTTATCAAAAGAGTGATATATGTAAATCTGAAACTTGGTTATCGCTGGATTCCTAGTAGCCATCTCTCAAACTAACGAAAAGGAAACATACACAAATCTGAGTTAAGGTTCCAACATTAGATGATATGTGAGGATAAGTGAGTATTGTACTACTTATTTGACCTTTTTCTTTTTTTTTGAACAAAATTTGACCTTTTTCAACCTATCATTCTGATACCTTTAAATTAGTTTTGTGTATGTTCCTTTTAGATAGTTTAAGAGATGGTTACTAAGAATCTAATCTAGTGACAGCCAAGTTGGAAGTTTTCTTATATCCCTCTTTTGATATGTACTACATATACAAATTTTTTATATCTTGAAATTGTCTTAATAACTTTGGTAAATTATTCTCTAGGAAAGTACTAGGGTCTTGCTATTTTTTGGCTTCTTGGGAATGGATGCTTTTTAGAATGGAACATTATACTCCCAATTACGGATTATAATGCTTATTTGTTCCCGTTAATTGCAAAACCACACAATGACATCATTATATATATTAAAGATCATATTAAACTTAGAATTGAACCACTAACCTTTAATACATTGTGGAATTCCCCTTGAAGAACTGGTTGACCTAAGGTTAATTAATGTTTCTAACGTGGAGGTATGAGGTTCAAATTCAAGATAATACGATTTATTAACAAATATATTGGAAAGTTTACATGAGATTTTTAACATTGTGCAATTATAACATTCATTTTGAATCCACACATTGAAGGTGTCCATCATAAATATGAAGAAGGAAAGGTTGTCTATTGTGGATCATTGAAGGTATCCATGAGCATGAAGAATGAAATGGATCGGAAAAAAACTAACGTTTATGGTGGATCAAATAGGATCGGAGATAAGTTTCCTAATTAAATCATCTTTATAATAGTGTTTATAGTTTGCATTAAATAATATATCTAAATTTTAAAACAAAAACACATTTAATACAAATAAAAATATTTAAGACTATTTGTGCTATGAAAAATATTGCTACTATATTAAACGGACATATTTATATATCATGCAACAAACTAAAAATAATAATCTTTATCGGTATATCAATAATCTTTTTTTCTCATGTATTATTGTTCCTAACACTTAAACGTGGTTTATGTTAGTTTTTTATGTAACATCCCTAACTAACACAAATTTGAAGGTAGGACGTTATGTTACTAAACTAAACTTTTGTTTTCTTTATAAATAATTCAGATTAATTTTCTATCTTATTATAAGTAAATGATACAATGTTTAAATGTAATTTTATTAGTAACCATAATTTGTATTGAAAATTTTACTAAGCTATGATTAAAGCTAAACGTGTCGTACGTCTTTATTTTGGAAGAAAATAATTTCATTGCAATTATAAAAATGTTAATATATGTTAGTCAAAGGAAATCATATCATGTATGAAGTTTTAATAAAAAATAATATTACTGACAAGAAAATAGTCAAATAAATTTTATATAAAGATTCCATAAAATAACAGTTACGGATATAGACAAATATTTATATATATATATATATATATATATATATATATATATCTATATATGTCATTGTTTTTTTTTGACACTGTATATATATATATATATACTTATATAGATATACATATCTATATCTATATAAGCATTTTTGTTGTGATATCTAGAAAAAAAAAGTGCTGGATTGTTTTTTTTTTGTTGGAAAAAGACAAATGCTTTGCTGGATTAATTCTATAAAGCTATATACGTTATATTTTACTAAACATGAGCATTTGGTCCATGCACCTTATCTTAAATATATAGCAATTTTGAACAAAATGATTTATTGCATTTTAACTTATATGAATATATATGATTAATGCACTTAGGCCCTATGTTTTTAGAAAAATAAGAATAAAAAATATTTTTTTCTTAATTCAGTTAAAATATGAAGCATTTTTTAAAAAGATAAAATTAGATTAAAATTACAATTTGACACTATATATATCCTTGTTACATGTGAGGATAGACATATAGGCTCCCAGTGAAGAAGGCAAAGGTGAGTTCTCCATTTTTTTTTTCTTTTCCTTTTTACTCTATTGCAATGATTTATCTTATTACATCAGTTTTACACCTCACACACATATATTTTTCTTCTTTTATTTCAGTATGATTCTTATTCCTATGTATGAGTGTTCATCTATCTTTCTTTTGACTTTATCTTATGAGAAACAAGTGTGGTTCTAATTTGAAAAGATCAAGCTAGTTTGATTTCACTATGATTGTTCATATATCTTATAGATAAACTAATCAAGCTTGTTTGATTTTAAATCTTAAATCTTTTGATTTCACTATGATTGTTCATAGATCTTATAGACATAAACAAATCTTATGAGAATTTTTTTTGGGTATATTAGCATTCAGATCTTCTTTTAATTAACAAAAACACGAAACTTTAAAACAAAAATCTTTGGATTTATGCTATATAGCAAACAAAGATAGCTTTTGAAAAAATACGCGGGCATCAGTTTTTAACGGTTTCTGGTTTAATTTAAACTTGAAATGTTATCTTACCTTTTAGATACTTGATATCAAATTATCATGTTATATATTTATATTAGATGTGAAGGATAATTTTGTGGTTTGATTTTGTGGTAGAAACTTAGAAGAGACCGAAACCAAGATGGATTATGAGATGAGGAAGCTGTACTCTTGTTTCATCTGTACCAATTTGCTCGATGAAGCAACTGCCCTAAAGAGATGTCGTCACATCTGTAAGCTCCTCAATTCCCTCTAATGATATTGTTTTGATTCATTTAGGCTTTTGGATTTGAATGGTGCTTAAGTACTTTGGTATCATATGTTTTGTTATCTTTTGAGTTCTTTTTTTTTTTAATTTTAATTTCTCTGAGTCCACTGTTTTATTGAGTTTTGTCTTTTAATCTTGCTTTGGTCCATCTCATTAATAAGTGGTTTATGGCTTGAAACTGTAATAATTACTAGAATTAATTGGTGTGAGTCTTTATTTACTGAATTAATTGGTGAGTCTTCATTTCTAATTTATATTCTTTGTATATCGAGTACTATGTAGAACCATTTGTTTCTTGTATTTATAGGATTTGATTCAAAGGTATACATATTTATTTTATTTTCCAATATCTCTGAGTAAAGTTTTTCATATAGCAATTAAAGATGTTTGATTTTAAAAAGCACGCTCTGCGGTTTTTAACGGTCTCTGGTTTAATTTAAATTGGAAAAACGTTATCTTACCTTTTAGATATATGTATACTAGAATCATTTGCTTCTTATATTTATCTGATATTTTTCAAAGGTATACATTTTTATTTTATTTTCGATATCTTGAATGATCAACTAAATTTTTTTTAATTTGAAATCTCTCTCTGTATTAACAGTCTGCTGGAAGTGCATTCATGGCAAGATAGTGGAACATAACTGGCGCTGTTGTCCAATCTGCTGTGCTGATTTTGGTCCAGACCCTCTCATGAGACTAAGGTATATTAGTTTTATCTTACTAGTTCTTGTTTCTTTGTGTTGTTCTATTAAACATTGTTTTTTATATTATATGTTAATATGTATGACAGCCATGATGACCCTCTCTTGCTAGCAAGGGAAGGGGAGAACATACCTTTAGCAGATGATGAAAATGTGGAGGCAGATTCAGATGTAGACTGTTACACTGAGGAATCTGAGACTTCTGATGATGATGATGATGATGATGATGACTCTGATATGGAGGTGGATGAGCAGGTGGGATCAGAGAAGACTGTTCCTATTGAAACTGGGAAGGAGGAACAGGTTATGGAAGATGCAAATCCAACCTCGGGAGTTGTTGAGGAGAATGTTCAGAAACTTGAGGCTGCACTAATGGATCATAAGATTGTGGACAAGGATGAGGAAGAGAGGGCCAAGTTGGAAAGGCAATTGGCTTTACGTGAAGAAAAAGCTAGAGGAAAAAGGCCAATGGGAGTTGATTTTCCAGAGGTGAATTCAAAGAAACGATTTGCTCAGTTGGTTCCGGTTTCAGAACAATCACTGATGATGCGTCCAACCCCAGAAGCAAAAGAACAGGTTGGCGAGGAACACAACCCGCGGAACCAGGATATGGAGAAGGGAGGACCTGATTGTTCAAAACCAACCAGCGGTTAATGAATGAAATTTCTAAGTTGGAATTGTCGAGGACTGGGGAATAACGCGACAATTGGGTATCTATGGGACTGAAGCTACATCGGTCAATGTTTTTTTTTTAAATGGAAACAAAACAATCTTCTTCTTTTTTAGAAAAATTTAAATGTTATTTCGGCTGTGATAATTTAATTATGGTTGAACCTTTTGGTTATATTGGCTGTTTAGCCCTATTTTATAAATATAATGATTTTAATGCTTCAGTTTTATTTGAGAGCAAACGGTTAATTGAATTAACTTAACCTTGTCGATGGTGATCTGGTTCCAAGGAATAAGGAAAAAGTACGGGAAAGATTAACTTGTCTTGGATTAGTTAGGACATACCTTGGTTCCTTACTTTTTCACTAATTCTAGTTTCTCATCAAGCTAATGTCAAAGCGGATAATTTCGTACGTAAAATACGTAATAAATCGTAACTAAGTATGTATGTAAACGATAATCCTACAAGTTGGCTCATTTGATTCAGTTTTATATATAAAGTTGGAGATGGAGTCTGAAAGTGACGACTGAGAACTCTACAAGACTATATTTTCTATTTGGGAGAGAATGATATAAAGAATGATATACACAACCACAAAACACAGCATATTTTATCGTTGCATGATTAGATCATAGTGCTAAGAGGATATTAAAGTTTTTTTTTATAGGAAACACACGAAAGTAACTTTTGTATATATCACACATGTAATCTTATTGTTTAAATGATTAGTAATCCTAACTACCAAATACAGTAAAACCTCTATAAATTAATACTCGATAAATTAATAATCTCTATAAATTAATAAATTTCGCCGGTTCTAACTTGGGACCAGTGTAATTTTATATACATTTCGATAAAATAATAAAATAATAATTTTTTTGAAAATCCTTTGTAAATATATGGTCCCATCAATATTATAAATTAATAATTAGGTAATATTTTCAAAATATATGTATATATAGACACATTAGTTTTTGTTAGAATTTATTTCTAATATTTTACTATATCAAAAATTGTTAGCATTCTATTTCAAGGCGTAATAATTATGTTTTTCTTTGTAACTAATTATATAAAATACTAATTATCATAATTAAATCTTATTTTTAAGAGAAATTGATACGAATAACCTTTTTATGATACCCTCTTTTTTTACCATTTTCATTTTTACCCTCTCTTATATTTTAATGGTCATTTTACCCCTATTTGAAAGAATATTCTTTCCCAAAGGAAGAAATATTCTATCCAAAAATTTTCCCCCCCAATATTTCCCGCCAAAAACTTTCCCGCCAAATTTTTCCCGCCAAAAAGTTCTCGAGAAAAATTTTCCCGCCAAAAAAATTTCAGAGAAAATTTTCTCGCCAAAAAAAAATTCCGCAAAAAATTTCCCGCAAAAAAAAATATTTTTTCAAAATTTTCCCGCCAAATTTTTTTAAAGGGTTTACAATATTTTTTAAAGGGACTTTTAAAGGGTTTACAAGGGTTTTTAAAAGGATTTACAAGAGTTTTTAAATGGTTTTTAAAAGATTTGTAATGGTTTTTAAAGGGTTTTAGAAGCCTACAAAGGTTTTTAAATGGTTTTTAAATGATTTACCATGGTTTTTAAAAGTTTTCATAAGTTTATAACAGTTTTAAAAGGATTTACAAGGATTTACAAGGAATTTAAAAATTTACAAGGATTTTTAAAGGTTTTTTTAAAGGATTTACAAGTGTTTTTAAAAGGATTTAAAAGTGTATTTAAAGGCATACAAAGATTGAAAAATAGTTTTAAAGAATTTAAAAGAAGTTTTAAAGGGTTTTAGAAGTTTACAAAGGTTTTTGAAGGGTTTACAAAAGTTTTTAAAGGTATTACAAGTTCTTTAAAATGGTTTTTAAGGATTTACAAGGGTTTTTAAAGGGTTTTAGAAGTTTACAAAAGTTTTTATTAAATGATTTATCACGGTTATAAGGGGTTTAAAGGGATTTACAAGTGTTTATAAATGTTATAAAATGATTTACAATGGTTTTAAAAGGTTTACTCAAGTTTTGAAAGGTTTTGGAATACTTTTAAAAGATTTACAAGGGTTTTTAAAGGATTTTTTTAAAGGATTTATAAATATTTACAAGGGTTTTTAAAGGATTTTTTAAAGGATTTATAAATAATTACAAGGTTTTTTTAAGGAATTGCGGAAAAAATTTTGGCGGAAAATTTTTTTGCCGGAATTTTTTGGCGGGAAAATTTTTGCCGAAAATTTTTGGCGGGAAAATTTTGCGGGAAATTTTTGGAAGGAATATTCTTCTTATTGGAAAGAATATTTCTTTATTCATCATGGGTTAAAATAAAGGAGGGTAATTTAGTCATTTTGTACATTGAAGAGTGTATTTTTGAAAATGGCCACCTAGAGAGGGTACTTGTAGAAAAGGGTATCATAAAAAGGTTAGTTTTGCAAATCTCCGTTTTTTTAAATAGCTTTTTGAAAAAACTTTCTAAATTAAGAAAATCTCTCTATAAATTAATTATTATTAATTTATCGATAAATTAAAACCTTTAAAAAATTAATAGATTTTCATGATCCCAACATTATTAATTTATAGAGGTTTTACTGTAGGAATGAGAGCTAAAAATACAATATAAGTGAAATCTAATAACACAGTAAAAATATACATATAAATAAGGGAAAAAATCTTTATAAGAAATGTAATTAAAAAAAGTATCTTTGGGTGTGACAGTTGTTCACAGTCCACACTTTTTACAATTAAGTTTGATTTACTTTGACTATTTTTAAAATTATTACCTTAAAATAAGAGTTCTAATGGCAACATATATATACATTTAATAATTAACAATAACTAAAATGAGAAATAAATCTAAAAAAAAAATCTAGTCAAATATAGTTATTCTATTTTGTAGTATAAAATATATAGATTTACTAGAGAGATTTTATTTTTGTTTTGTTGATTCAGTTAAGTTCTTTATTTTTTTCTTGATCATTGATACATCATATATTTTGGGGGCAAAGGAAAGAGATCATGCATGTTTAATTCATGGTAATTCTCTTAACGATCTTATGATATCTCTTTCGAAATATGAAATTGCTTTCGAAAAATTTCCAACAGGTTTTTCTCGGAACTGTGTATTTGATATTAGTCTTATATCAAATATTAGTGCAAAACCGTCTAATTAGGATTGCTATTTTAATTTTTTTCTCATTTTTATATATTTCGAAGTCATTGTGTTTGGTCCAATATTCAATTTGAGTAGAATAATGTTGTTAAAATTTAGATGATGATTTTCTAAAACCCAAATTTATTTTCACATGTTTCTAGTTTCTTACATTTCAAAACGTTTTGCCTTCAAAGTTGTAACAAATTTTCATGCACAAACTCTATTCAGAGTTTATGGATCTAAAATTTGTAACATGGATATTATCTATTCAAATATCCCTTTAATTGATTTGAATATTCTTTCTACACTGAGATTTGTAGAAAAAACCATATATGTTTTATTTGGGAGAGAAACTGCTCAAAACATGTGAATCATTATTCATGAGTTTAAGATAATAATTAGAAAATGTGGTCCAAAAAGAAAGAAAGATAATATTTAGAAATTAGTTAATCAACTTTTTTTTGTTACAATATTTTTAATTTTTTATAAATCATTTTTTAATATATTGTAGAATATAATATAAGAGACATCTAATTCATTATGACAATTGTTGTACAAGGAATTGGTGCAGCTCGACGGATCCAGAACGTAAAGCATCATGAGAAAACTTTTGAAAGTAAAAGCGATGGATGTAGAGAAATATGAGGTAGAGGGGATATTGGATTATGCATTCAACAATCAACCTCCATCTTCCCTTACAACGCTTATGTCTTGATTGCGTAAAAGACAAATCTCGGTTAGTTTTTTATATATAGCTTTGCTTGATAATTTAGATAGAATTCATCTTAAACTAGAAAAACATATATATAACAACAGTCCGGTTCATTACTAATTCACCATAAATGGGCTATACATCAAAGTAGCGACAAAATAAATGTATTTTAAGCTGATGAAAGTAAATTTACATTCGATGAATATACGACTTTGTTGTCAAATAGTTAAATTTTTCATCAATTAATTATAGATAATGCGTTAAATTGATGGTAAAATTTTCCAACAAATAACGAACATATTAATTTGATCATTAAATTGATGGTAATTTATTTTTAAGTTTTTTTCAAACTAACAACAATTTTGAGATTATAATTGAGGTTTTAGGGTTTAATATTTCAACATCAATACATCGTAAAGCTTATATCATTAATTTATTATAATTACTTCCATGTTAATGGGTCTTAAATTTTCATCACTAGTGAATGCCCTATTATTGTCTTAATAATCATTAGAGAGATATTTATTATTTAGTCATAGCTAGTATTAATGGTTACCTCGAAATTGCTTCTTATGAAAGAAAAGTTTTCTAGATTTGGGTTTCACACTTTTTACTTTGTCAATTTATCTCACTAGTCTTATCATTTCTTATAAGCAAAAACACATAAAAATGTTTCGCACGTGCGAATAACAAATAACCATAATAGTCCATAGTTGTGAGCATACTGTTCCATGGTAAAAAGCATCCTTTTTCAAAAAGTCAACAAAAGTTATCTTCTCTAGATAACAATAACCAAAGGTTTTAAGAAAATTTCAAGGTTTAAAAACTTTGTCTATATGTAGTATATATCAAAAGAGCCATACATGTAAACCTCAAACTTGGTTATCATAGGAATGTCAGTAGTCATCTCTCAAACCTAGAAAAGGAAACATACACAAATATGAGTAAAGGCTCCAAAATTAGATTATATGTCAAAATAAATGAGTATTGTACTAATTCCTTTACTTTTTTCTACTTCTCGATGTGCTACCTTTAAGTTAGCTTTGTGTAAGTTCCTTTTCGACAGTTTAAGAGATGGCTACTAAGATTCTTGCGATGACCAAGTTGGAAATTTTACTTATATCCATCTTTTGATATGTACTACATATACAGAGTTTTAGATCTTAAATTGCCTTAATACGTTTGGTTAATTATTCTCTAGGAAAGTACTATGGTCTTGCTAGTTTTTGGCTTCTTGGGAATGGATGCTTTTTAGAATGGAACATTATACTCCCAATTGTGGATTATAATGCTTATTTGTTCCCCCCTAAGTGAAAAACCACATAACGACGTCATTTTCAAATTATAAATAAGATCAGATTAAATAACCTCGAATTGACCACTAACCTTTACTACTGTGTGGAACCCCCTTGACCGAAAGATTGACCAAAACTATTTTTCTATACTATCAGCTACAAATCTTAAATAATCTGATTAATTACCAAATATGCAAGTTTATAGAGACAAACTTACATGAGATCTCTAACATTGCGCAATTAGAATAATTTATCATAATTGCGCACATTAAAGGTATCCATCATGAATATGAAAAATGAAGGGTTGTCTGTAATGGATCATTGAAAGTATCCATAAGCATGAAGAATGAAATTTTGTAGAGAAAAAACTGGCGTCTTTGGTGGATCTAGTAGGATCGGAATAAATCGTGCTTGTAAAATAGTCTTTATAACAGTTTTTATAGTTTGCATTGAGTAATATATCTTGATGTTAAAACAAAAACATATTTAAGACATGTAAAAAAAACTTAACACCACTTGAGCTATGGAAAATATTGCTACTATATTAAATAAACATACATATATATACAAACTAAAAATAATAAAACCAATTTTTTATTTCTCTCATGTATTATCTTGATAGTCTTTCATGTATTATTGTTTCTAACACTAAACGTGGTTACTAACATTACATAGTTTCTGATTTTAGGGGTTCTAACACAGTAAGTATATAAATTTATGAGCATATATAACGTCCCTAACCAACAAAAATTGAAGGTAGGACGTATTTGTCAACTACTATATAAAACTTGATATATGTATTCGAATTGACATTTTAGAAGATTTTATGGAATCTAGGAAATTTAAGATTTTGGGAGATTTAAAGGAGCTTTTAGATTATTTTGGTGGAATTGTAGATTTTTTGTTTTATGAAAAAGAAGATTAGTTTGTCATTTGGTGAGATTTTAAGGAAAACGTTTGGGGTGATTTTCTGAGATTTGTAGAACATAAATATAAAAAATTGAGTTTACTCACATAACCACAACAGATAAATGAAGTCAGATAATCACTTTATCAACACACAAACAAAGCTTCTTAACAAATCTTGTATATTCTCATGGCACTCATCTCATGCAATGTATCCAACACGTATACATAGCTTAAGATACATTCATAATTATAAGCTTGAAAATTTAAAACATCTTGAGCTGCAAAGCACAATGGCTGAGAAGACTTATAAAGATTATTATATATTTTCATTCTAATTGCATATTAAAATTCCCTTTTAAACAACGATCGACTCTTCGTAAAATCGTAGCACTGATAGATTTTATGACACCATTTTTTTTTTTTTTGAATAATCAAAGAGGTTCTGGGCCGAATCTCATACATTTTCTCAAGCCTAAAATCCATCATCTTTTCAGGCCCGAAACCAAAGCATGTTATTTAGTTTTGTCCCAAAATATTATGTATTAAGCAGCACTATACATACACATGCTCACATGTCTACAAGTAGAGTTTAACTTGAAAGCTAACTCTGTGAAATAAGCACAACGATTTGCTCATAACAACTAGATTCACTTTTTGAAGAGTTCATATCATTTTTTGATGGATATTTAAGTGTTAAAAGTGGTTATTTACTAACCAATGCAACTCTCGAGTGTATGGTTTCTTTACTAACACTCTATTTTCCGACCAAAATCAGAGAGAAAAAACGTGAGTAAGAAGAGTGGAACACAAGATCAAAGGTTGGAAAAACTTTGGTGAAAACAAAAGAAACAAAACAAAAATGCCTATTTGTTTATATAATATCTTAGCCTAGAATAAGAATGAACACTTTGATTGTCATATCCTACAAAAGATTTAGTATAATACAAAGCTTGAGAGAAAAGTAGAAATACGTTTGAAAGAAAATGCTTCTGAATACAATTCGATCATTATCTAACTTCACTATAAGTTACACCGAATTTACAACATTTTTCCGACCTACACACTTTTGTTTACGGAACTAAAATTATAACACAACACTACTTCGTCAAAGGAAATCATATCATGTATGAAGTTTGAATAAAAATAATAATACTGACAAAAAAATAGTCAAATGTATTTTATATAAACATTCCATAAACTAACAGTTACGAATAGAGACAGATATTTATATATACATATATATCTATATATGTAATTGTTTGTTAAGCATTTTTCTTGTGATATTTAGAAGGAATAAAAAGAAGTAAAAAGTGCAAAAAGGTAAAATATGAAGAAATCTATTCTTTTAGTTGGAAAAAAATGCTTTGCTGGAATAATTACGTTATATTTTACTAAAAATGAGCATTGGGTCCATGCTCCTTATCTTGAATATATAGCATTTTTGAACAAAATGATTTATTACATTTTAACTTAAATGGATATATTATTAATGCACTTTAGGCCTACATTTGTAAGAAAATTAAAATAAAATGCTTTTTTCTTAATTTAGTTAAAATATTGAGGCATTTCTAAAATAAATAAAAAAGATTAAAATTACAATTTGACACTATATATATCCTTGTTACATATGAGGATAGACATATAGATTTGTAAGGCATAGGTGATTTCTTTTCTTATCTTGTAGATTTGTAAGAACTTCTGTTCTTTTCATCTTTTTTTTTTTTTTTCCTTTTTTACTGTATTGCAATGATTTATCTTATTACATTAGTTTCGCACCTCACACACATATACTTTTCTCTTTTTATTTCAGTATGATTCTTATGTCTATATACGATTGTTCATCTATCTTTCTTTTGATTTCATCACTATGATTGTTCATATATCTTATAGATAAACACATCAAGCTTGTTTGATTTTAGAGCTTTTAATTTCACTATGATTGTTTATAGATCTTATAGACATAATTAAACAAATCTTATGAGAGTTTTTTTTTTGGGTATATTAGCATTCAGATCTTCAAATAAACAAAAATATGAAACTTTAAAACAAAAAACTTTGGATTTATGGTACATAGGAAACAAAGATGTTGTTTCAGTAAAGCTCTCGCAACGGTTTTTAACGGTTTCTGGTTTCATTTAAACTTGAAATGTTATCTTACCTTTTTGATACTAGCTATCAATAATTATCATGTTTATATGTCAAGGTCTAATTTTGTGGTTTGATTTTGTTGTTGTTGTTGGTAGAAACTTAGAAGAGACCGAAACAAAGATGGATGAGGAGCTGTGTAAGCTGTACTCTTGTGTCATCTGTACCAATTTGTTCGATGAAGCAACTGCTCTAAAGAGATGTGGCCACATATGTAAGCTCCTCAATTTGCTCTAATGATAAGGTTTTGATTCATTTAGGCTTTTGGATTTGAATGGTGCTTAATTACTTTGGTATCACTTGTTTTGTTATCTTATTGAGTCCACTGTTTTATTGTGTTTTGACTTCTAATCTTGCTTTGGTCCATCTCATTTATAAGGATTTTATGGCTTGAAAATTTTCTAATTACTAGAATTAATTGGGGTGACTCTTTATTTACTAGAATTTTTATTTTCTTTTTGATATTTTCGATTTAAAGCTCTTTTTATATAGCAAACAAAGATGTTTGTTTTTATAGAGCGTACGCAACGGTCTTCTGGTTTAATTTAAATTTGAAATGTTTATCTTATCTTTTTAATACTAAATATTAAATTGTTATATTATACATTCATGCTAAAATCATTTGTTGCTTATATTTTATCTGAGCTGATTCAGAGGTATACATTTTTTTTTTATTTTTTTCGATATCTTCGACTAAAGTTTTTTTTTTAATATGAAATCTTACACAGTTTGCTTCAATTGCATTCACGGCAAGATTGTGGAATATGACTGGCACTGTTGCCCAATCTGCTATGCTGATTTTGGTCCGGACCCTCTCATGAGACTTAGGTATATTTCCACACTATAAACATATTTAACATTTTTTTTATTTTTCTTTTGTGCTACATTATATATCCCCATTTTTGTTAATATGAATGAACAGCCATGACGACCCTCTTCTACTATCAAGTGAAATGGAGAACATACCTTCATCAGATGATGAAGACGAATTCTGGGACATGATGGAATCTGAGACGACTTCTGATGAATATACTGACTCTGATATGGAGATGGATTCTGAAAGTGACGACTGAGAGCTATAAAAGTTATCTTGCAAGACTATATTTCCTATCTTTTGAGTATTTCGCAAATGTTATGTTTTAAATAATTGTCTTTTGGAGTCAAACTTTTGTTTTTTTCCAGTTGTTTTGATAGAATTTTAATAAAGGAAATATAGAAAAATTGATGAACTCTATATAGTATATACTTCTATAGTTTATTTTAAGAGGACCATTTCAGGAATCTTTTATATATATATATGTGTGTGTCTCTATTCGTGTGTGTTACCTAATGGAATATTTATATTAAATTCATTTAACTTTTGTTTTGTCAGTATTATTTTTTATTCAATATTCATAAATTGATGATTAATTCCCTTTGACTAATATATTTTTGTTGAGAAATTTTTCCTAATAACCTTTTTATGATAGTTGACAAAAAAAAATAACTTTTTAATGATGCCTTTTGCAAAACTACCATTTTTTTTGCCATTTTTATTTTTGCATTAACTTAAATTTTAATGGTCATCTTACCACTAGTTAAAAGAATATTCTTTCCCAAAACAAGAAATATTCCTTCCAAAAAATTTCCCACCAAATATTTCCCACCAAAATTTTCCCGCCAAAAAATTTTCAAACAAAAACTTTCCCGCCAAAAAAATTTCCACAAAATTTTTCCCGCAAAAAAAAAATTACAAAATTTTCCCGCCAAATTTTTTTAAAGGGTTTACAGGGATTTTTAAAAGATTTACAAGAGTTTTTAAAGGGATTTACAAGAGTTTTTAAATGGTTTTTAAAGTATTTGTAATGGTTTTTAAAGCGTTTTAGAAGCTTACAATGGGTTTTAAAGGATTTACAATGGTTTTTAAATGTTTTTATCAGTTTATAACAGTTTTAAAATGATTTACAAGGATTTTTAAAGGATTTTCAAATGGTTTTTAAAAATTTACAAGGATTTTTAAAGGTTTTTTAAAAGGATTTACAAGTGTTTTTAAAAGGATTTACAAGTGTTTTTAAAGGCATTTACAAGGATTTAAAAATGGGTTTACAGGATTTACAAGGGTTTTAAAAGTTTACAAATATTTTTAAAGGGTTTACAAAGGTTTTTAAAGGTATTACAAGGACTTTAAAATGGTTTTTAAGGATTTACAAGGGTTTTTAAAGGGTTTTAGAAGTTTACAAAAGTTTTTATTAAATGATTTATCACGGTTATAAGGGGTTTAAAGGGATTTACAAGTGTTTATAAATGTTATAAAATGATTTACAAAGGTTTTAAAAGGTTTACTAAAGTTTTGAAAGGTTTTGGATGACTTTTAAAAGATTTACAAGGGTTTTTAAAGGATTTTTAAGGGTTTTAAAAATATTTACAAGGTTTTTTAAGGAATTGTGAAAAAATTATGGCGGGAAATTTTTTGTCAAAAATGTTTTGGCTGGAATTATTTTTGGCAGGAATTTTTTTGTCGAAAATTTTTGGCGGGATAATTTTTGTCGGAAATTTTCGGCTGAAAAATTTGGCGGGAAATATTTCGGAAGGAAGATTCTTTTTGAAAAAATATTTTTTTTGTTGGAAAGAATATTCTTTTCTTCATCATGAGTCATACTAAAGGAAATAATTTAGTCATATTGTATATTGAAAAGAGTATTTTTGAAAATAGACACTCTTATAGGGTATTTGTAGAAAATGGTATCATAAAAAGGTTAGTTGTACAATTACAAATCCCCCATTTTTGGTTTTAATAAATGCAATGAAGTTAATTTCTTACAAAATACGACATGTTTAGTTTTAATCATAGCTCCGGAAATTTTTTTAATACAAGTTAAGGTTACTAATAAAAATTATATTTCAACATTGTATCATTTACTTTAACCTTGTGATAATAAGATAGCAAAATGATTATGTATTAATACCTCTCTTTCTTGGACGTAACAATACATCTGTCAAGCAAATGCATGTGAAGAAGCTCTCTATTGCACTCGAGTGATATTTCTTCTCAATATCTAAGGCCAGACCTGTTGGGAACTGCAGATACATATATATATTTAATATATAGTAGCAAAAACATTCACAGATAAAGTGGTGTTAAGCTTTTCTACATGTATTAAATATGTTTTTGTTTTAACATCTAGATATATTATTTGATGCAAACTACAAAAACTGGTATAAAGACGATTTACTAGGAAAATTAACTTCGATCCTATTCGATTCACCACAGACGTCTGTTTTTTCTCCGCAATATTTCATTCTCCATGCTCATGGATACCTTCAATGACCAACGATAGATGACCCTTCCTTTTTATATTCATTATGGACATTTTCAATGTGTGGAATCATGATGAATGGTTATAAGTGCACAATGTTAAAAATCTCTTGTAAACTTGTCTCTATTAACATGCATATTTGGTAATAAATCGCATTATCTAGGATTTGAACCACATACCTTTGGTCAACCATTCGGTCAATGTGGCTTTTCTACAATGTATTAGGATTAGTGGCTCAATTCGAGGTTATTATTTAAGCATGCTCTTATGTATAATGATAAAAATGACGTCGTTATGTGGTTTTGCAACTAGTGGGAACAAATAACCATTATAATCCATAATTATGAGCATAATGTTACATTCTAATAGACATCCATTCCCAAGAAGCCAAAAAAAAAAGCAAGACCATAGTACTTTCCTGGAAAATAATTAACCTAAGTTATTAAGAAAATTTCAAGATATATAACCTCTATAGATGTAGTACTAGTTCATATCAAAAAGGGATATATGTAAACATCCAACTTGGTCATCACTAGATTCTTAGTAACTATCTCTTAAACAATCTAAAGGAACGTACACGAAACTAATTTAGAGGTACCACACTGATAGGTTGATGAAGGTCAAAGAAGTAGTACAATACTCATTTGTCCTGACATACCATCTAATGTTGGAACCTTAACTCAGATTTGTGTATGTTTCCTTTTCGTTAGTTTGAGAGATGGCTACTAGGAATCCAGCGTGAACCAAGTTTAGTATTTACATATATCACTCTTTTTTATATATACTACATATAAAGTTTTTAAATCTTAAAATTTTCTCAAAAACTTTGGTTATTATTTTCTAGGGAAGATACTATGCTCTTGCTTTTTGTTGGCTTTTTGGAAACATATACCTTTTAGAATGGAACAGTATGCTCACAATTGTGATTATTAATGGGTTTTTTCTTCTCCGTATGTGCAAAACATGTATTTTGTGTTTTACGACAAAACATATGTTCTTTCTGCTTTCAGGACAATGCATTCACACCAAATGAGAAGGGAGAAAAATTAACAAAGTGCAAAACTTGAAATCCCAAAAATAGAAAACTTTTCTTTGATATGAAGCCATTTCGATATAACCATTAATACTAGCTATAACTAAACAATGAATACTTCAATGATTGTTGAGCCAATAATAGGGCATTCATTAGCGATGAAACTTTATGACAAATTCACAGTTATAATGGATAAACGATATTACCTTACGACGTATTAATAATGAAATTTTAAATCCTAAAACATCAATTATACTCTCAAATTCGTTATTATTTGAAAAAAAAAAAACTCCCATCATTTTAGTAATTAAATTTGTATCATCATTATTTTCTTGGAAAGTTTTACAAAGAATTTATTAACGAATTAATTATAATGAATTAACGGTGAATTTAGCTATTTGACAGCGAAGCCGTATTTACATCGTATTTAAAGATGGATTAATGATCTATCAATAACGAACCAGATTGTTGTTATATATGTTTTTTTCTTACTAATTCAAGCTAAATTTAGTCTATATTATCTAGCAAAACTGTATATAAAAACTAACCGAGATTTATCTTTAACGCTAGCAAGACATAAGCATTGTAAGGGAAGAGGGAGGTTGATTGTTCAATGTAGTATCCAATATCTTCTTCGCCTTATTTTTCTCTACATTGATCATTCTGGATCCATTGATCTGCAAAAATTTTTCGTAAAACATGTATTATAAAGTCTTTCTTATGTGTCTCATATTATATTCTATAATATATAAAATAATAATTACTCAAGCAATATATTGTAACATAACAAAAGCTGATTAACGTGTTAAAACAAACAAAAGCTGATTGACAAATCACTAATATTATCATTTTTTGGACCAAAATTTCTAAATATTATCTTAAACTCATGAATAGTTATGAATAGGTTTTGAAGGTTTCTTCTCGCAAATAAAAAGATCTACAAATATCAATGTAGATAAAAGTTTCACAGCAATATAAAGAGATATGGGAACAGATAATATATGTGTTCAAAACAAAAACAAAAAAATCAATGTAGAAAATAGTCTCAAATGAACGTAAATAGATATTCAAATAGAAGGATAAAATTCCAAACTTCGTTACAAGTCACAGTTGTATTGTTCTTCTAAAGATTATGCTTTGTTAAGCAAAAAAATTTAAGAAATAATCCATCAAACTTTTTTTAAAACGAATTCATTGGAAATCTAAAAAACACTATAAAAATTGTTATAATAAAATTATAATTCACAAAAAGTTGTTGCAAAAAATTACTCTGAATAGAGTTTGTGCATGAAAATTTGTTACATTTTGGTGGAAAACATTTTTTGAAATACAAATTCGGGTTTCAGAGAATCATCATCTAAATTTCAACAACATTATCCTACTCAAAATTGAATATTGGAGCAAACACAAAGACTTAAAAATATATAAAATTGAAAAAACAATTAAAATAGCATTTGCTAATTAGACATATTTGTGCCAAAATTTGATAAAACACTAATGAGAATTTTTGAGAAATACCCTTTTTGGTGTACCCCTTTTTTAAAATACCTCATTTATCTATCCATTTTCAAATATACCCCTTTTTAAATATAAAAAATTATAAAGTTTTATATAGTTTATAAGGTACTTCTATATAATAACTACTACTGGGAGATTCAATACAAATATTTTAAAATGTTTTAAATCGTTTTTATAAGTTTTATAAGGTTTTTAAAAGGGTTTATACGGTTTTTATAAAGTTTTTATAATTTATTTTTACGCTATTTATGAAAGGTATATAAAGTTTTATACACATATAAAGATAATTTGTGTATATATTTATAAGCTTACACACATATTTGGATAAATTTCAACATTTTTAGTGGGTTTTTTGATAAAGTTTGAAAAGGTGATATGTTTAAAAAAAGGTATATGAAAAGGGGTATTTTTGAAATTCACCCAAGACTAATATCAAATACACACTTTCTGTTGGAAAACTTTCAAAGCAATTTCAGATTTCAAAAAAAAAGAGTATTTGTAGCTAAATCATAAGATCTTTTTTTTTTGATCAACAAATCATAAGATCTTTAAGATATTAACCATGAATTAACATGCATGATCTCTTTCTTCAGCCCCAAAATATATGATGTACCAATGATCAAAGAAAAATAAAGAACTTAACTGACTTAAAAAAACAAAATCAAGATCTCTCTAAATCTATTTATTTTTATACAAGATACGTGAACTATATACATGTGACTAGAATCTGTTTAGATTTATTTCTCTTTTAGTTATTATAAATTATTAAATGTAAATATTTATTGCCATTTGAACACTTATTTTAAGGTAATAATTTAAAAAATGGTCAAACTAAATTAAATTTTAATCTAAAAAGTGTGGACCGTGGACCATTGTCCCACGGACCCACCCAAAGATATGTTTTGATATATTTCTTATAATGTAAATGATTCTTCTCTATTTTTATGAAAATATGTATTTGTTTTTTGAACTCTCATTCCTATTTAGTAGTTAGGATGACTAATCATTTAAATAATATGATTACACGATACTGAAATGATCTGACCTGGTTTTTATTTTTTAATCCATCAATTAATACTCATATACACACTAAATAACCTACCGAATTATTTTAAGAACTAACATCCTAACAAAAACCATAACAGAACAATTACAACATTAACTAGATCATCCTCCCTCTCATCGCGATGAGATCACGGTCACACTTTTCCTTTACATGCACCACAAACAAAAAGATGCGTAAGTATTACCAAAAATACTTAGTGAAGCAATCCCCCATATAATAGGCTAAACAACACAAGAGCGCCGAGTTCTCTTTTAAATGAGCCCTAGGATTTTTCCAAACCAAATTGCACAAACCTAGAATCATAAATCAAACCAAACAACCCATACTGAAATCCAAAATTCTGTTCAAGGGTGTTACAATTCGTCCTCGACTCTCAACACCGACCTTCCGCTAAGGACCTCTGTGCACGTCACCACGGCCTACACACCTTCCGTCTAATCCTCTAAGGTCTCCATCTAGTCAATATACTTGTGTCCCAAACATTATTTTCTCAACTCATACACTTCTCCTGCACTCAGTCGTAACACTTGATTCATATGTGCTCACCATAATGCCTCCAACATTTTAAGCTACGTTATCTTTGAAGTAACAAACCATTTCTTCGCTCCCATGTCTCTACCATACCGGCTCACTACCATGCATTTCGCCTTCAAGGTATGTTATCCATGGAGTTCAAATTTCCTCTCCGGTCATCACCCTAAAGCGTGCTCTTGGATCATCATTTGAAGCTAACATATGTCCCTGGAGAAAACAAGTCTAAACCTCCCCGAGCATACTCTTGACCAGATTTACCTCCCGTGAATCGCATAATTGTGATAGTTTTAGTCGTCACGAATTGTGCCATTTTCCTGACTATTTAAATGTCGTCACAAGTAGTGACAAATTGTTACCATTATAAATCGTGATAATACATTGTGACTTTTTTCGTGACTAACATGAATTTGTGACATAGTGCAATTAGTGTCATTATGAAAAATTTGTGACTGAATATTCATATATTATGACTATTTTATTGGTAACAATATTCATTTTTCACAATGAAAAATTTGTGATTGAATATTCAAATCTAAACCTACCCGAGCATATCTCTTGACAAGACCCACCTCCCACTGTTATTACAATGCAATGTCATACGGACCACCATATTCCCCTCTCGAAATATCACCATGACCACCACCAAGCCATACTCTAAATATAATATCCCCACGAGGTGTTTACACACGTATTCATAAAATTTCTAGTCTTAGAATCGCATAACCATTTCTTTTTCGTGACAACAGATGTCAAATCCAAGAAATACTTATCTTATTAATCTCAAAATGTCAAAATTGTTACAACCACAACGAAACATTTAAAATACAACAACATAGCATAAATCTAAATTCTAAAACTGGATCCAAGAAAAGACAAGCTCAAGCCTTCATGTGCTTATCGAACCACTTCTTAAGCCTTGCATATTCATCCTCGCCTCTGGCTCCCAAGTCTCCTCCAACACACCATCACAATTCCACATGATTCTCATAAAAGAAATCTTCTTCCGACGAAGTTCCTTTACCCTTCACTCGAGCACCCTCACTGGTCTCGCCTCTAAAGACATGTTGTGCTGAAGATCTGCAGGAATTTTAACCATGTGATTGATTACAAGTGTTAGATGTGCATGAAAAAACTTTTAAAATTGCCAATTTTTGCAACTTTACCCTGCACTTCCAGAAAATACAAATAAATAATACAAAGTGAAAAATAATATGCAATATAACTCGTGTACATCGATATCAAGTTTTTAAAATATTAACAAATAATATATCAAATTGAAGCAGTCACGACGAAGAATCAAAATCTACCATTATAATGTTGTTAAACTAAGGTATATGACCTTAAAACAATTTAAAAATACGTATAACGCTTACATTGCATATAACTTTGTATGATTTTTTCTGAATGTGAAGTGTAAAGTTTCAAAAATTGACAATTTTGAAGGTTTTTTGCCCAAACCCCCATTATTTTAATGAAAATGAATTGTTATGTTAACGAAATTTGTTTTTTCTGTTAATTTTTGTGAATCCGTAAAAGTCATTTAAAAATTTTTAAGTAGTAAAATTATTATTTTAAGGGTTTAATTGTATAATATAAACACGTTAAAGGTTTAAAGGTTTGTCCAAAAAAAAAAACTTTAAAGGTTCAAAAATGAATATATTATTTATTAATTTTCCCCTATATGTTTACTACCACCATTTTGGCATCACATTTTCAAAGCAAATTTTCTGGCCTGTATTTTTTTATTGTGTGGATCATAAATTTTGTAAAGTATAAAATGGTAAGAGAATTTAAGAAAAACATAAAAAGACTCCAAAATTTAAAAGACTCCAAAATATGATTTTATTCATTAAAAACAAGGATAAGAATTCAAAGACTCCAAAATTAAAAAGAGTACAAAAGCATTCCTCAATTCCATAAACAGATAGATAGAATGTTTGAGAAACAACCCATCAAAGCTTAGAAACAAACGTTAAGAAAACGATTTGGCACATATGAGATCATGGTTGCTCGAACAGTCATCTTGGACAGCCGTGATGGATAACAATGATTGATTTTAATATTTAAATGTGCGTAAAGTGGCAATTTTAAAAATAAAAAAAAATGGCATATTTAGATTCTCTAATATTTATTAGGCTGTTGACAAAAAATAAAATAAAAAACGACAGAGAAAGAGAGAGAGATAGAGAGATGGAGAATCATACGAACGACCCGACCATGAATGTTTCATCTCTTAATTGTATCGATCTAACCAACGATGATCTTCATAACTCAGTTCTGTCCCTTAAACAGGTTCTGTCTCCAATCTCAAGTTTTTTTTTTTGTTTTTTTTTGCATGTGTTTGATCATTAGAAGCATAACAAAATAAAGATTTGATTTCTTGATATGGGTTTAGGCATGTTTGGATAGTGGATTTTTCTATGTGATTAATCATGGGATAAACGAAGAGTTCATGGAAGATGTATTTGAGCAGAGCAAGAAGTTTTTTGCTCTTCCTTTAGATGAGAAGATGAAGGTGTTGAGAAACGAGAAGCATAGAGGCTATACACCTGTTCTTGATGAGATTTTAGATCCTGAGAATCAAGTCAATGGTATTGTTTTGGTGTCATCTTCTCTGTTCTTGATTTTAATGGTGTTTTGTGATTTGATTGATTAATTTATAATCTTTGGAATTTATTAGGGGATCATAAAGAAGGTTATTATATTGGAATTGAAGTTCCTAAAGATGATCCTCATTGGGATAAACCATTCTATGGTCCTAACCCTTGGCCTGATTCTGGTTAGTGTTGTGTTTTGTTGTTGTTGTTGTTGTGTTGATTTTGTTGATGGTACTTTATTTGAATAGATGTTGATGTCTTGTGGTAGATGTTTTACCCGGTTGGCGAGAAACGATGGAGAAATATCATCAAGAAGCATTGTAAGTCTTGTTTTTTGGTTTGGCCTTTTACTGAAATTAGTTGGTTTTGTTGAATATTTCATCTATGTTGTTGTCAATCTGAAGAAAGATATAGGAACAAATCATGGTATTGAAAGATTTACGAAAAGGTTTTCGGTATGGTTCAGGCGGATTTCCAAGGCTATTGCAAGATTATTGGCGTTAGCACTCGACTTGGATGTGGATTACTTCGATAAGACGGAGATGCTTGGAAAGCCGATTGCGACTATGCGTTTGTTGCGTTATCAGGGTAATGTATTTACTTATGAAGATCACAGAGCATTATAGTTTCTTAAGCTTTGTATGGTCAAAATGTTATACTTACTCCCTCATTGGCTTCTATTTTGCCTTTAGGGGTTTCTGATCCCTCGAAAGGAATATATGCGTGTGGAGCACATTCTGACTTCGGGATGATGACTTTGTTAGCCACAGATGGTGTAATGGGTCTCCAGGTATTATGCCAATCAGATTTGCTATTCATATACGTTTTGACATAACCGGGGTAATGAGTTATATGAGAAATTGCTAAATCTTCATGGCAGATATGCAAAGATAAGAACGCGACGCCTCAAAAGTGGGAATATGTACCGCCGATTAAAGGGTATAACGAAGAACCTTTCTAATGGTTCATTGGATCCATCATCATCTTATGAACTTTGAATCCTATACTGACTGATTAAGAATAATTTTTTAGTTACGTGTGTTCAAGTCAGAGCATCTGATCATTGCCCAGTGTCAATTTGGTGGATTTATTTGTTTTGTCTGTCTTCAGGGCATTTATTGTGAATCTTGGCGACATGCTGGAACGTTGGAGCAATGGATTTTTCAAGTAATACTTCTATCTTTACAAGAGATTGTGATTCGGAAGTTTATTTTCTAGCTGACAATTTCCTCGCATGCATTTTGACCTTACAGATCCACGTTACATCGGGTTCTTGGCAACGGTCAGGAACGATATTCCGTAAGGCTCTTACAAATCCCATATGTGTCTTATCTTTACAATCTTGCGGAGGGTTATGCTCAATGCTTGGTTATAATAATTTCAAAAAAGTTTAGTTTGGTGTATATACATGTTCAGAACCGAGTCTAGCAAACTAACATATATAACATCAATGTCGCATCTAATGTTTTCTCAACGCAGATCCCATTCTTCGTGGAACCGAATCATGACTGTCTTGTGGAGTGTCTACCAACTTGCAAGTCGGAAACCAACCTCCCTAAGTAAGACTTTAGCTAGTTTTATGCTAAAACCTCCCTAAGTGATAAGTACTGTTGTTAAAACTGTTAATGATTTTTATTCATGTATAGATATCCATCGATCAAATGTTCGGCGTACCTCACCCAGCGTTACAAGGAAACACATGCGGAGCTAAGCATCTACCACCAAAAAACATGAATAATCGATCAACAATAAAAGTAAAATTAGTATAAGTTCGTTGTTACTCAAAGCAAAGTCCTCACAGATATCAAAAGGTAAGTGAAGTTTACGGTACACTATACCCCTTCCATAGTTATTGGCAGGGTTACACATGCTTATGTCTTGTTTCAAACTTTGTATCTGTACGAATTGGAGAAGAATCTACAGTCTTTGTAACATTTAGAATCAATACTAGCTAGACTTGTTGACTCAATGGGTTTACAAGATGTTTTAACTTAGACCAAACATTGTAAACTAATAAGTTTGGTCGCTTCTCATGTGGTTACACCTTCCAATTGGGAAATGTTTATAAATAATCATCAAATTGAAATAATCTTGTGTTAACACAAGATTCGACATTCTCCTGTCTCCTTTGCCAATTGGGAAAAGTTTGTCCTTCAGCAATGAATAGAAATCCCAATTGATGATCTCATAGCTAATTTTTCAATTGAAAACATAGAGCAGTCTCCTTATTAAGATAAATAAATGACACAAAGGCCATTGTAAACATACAAAAAATTGCTGGTAACAAAAAAAACTAATGGTAACAGTGAAGATAAACAAAAATACTATTTCTCTCTACATTAAGAGCTAGTTTAGAGATGCAACAGTTTCACTAATTCTAACGGAGCCACTTCGAGAAGTTGTCAACCTCGGTGTAATCACTATCTAACTAGCACTGAGACGAGTGCAGGAACAAGAAACCAGTACATAAATGGGGAAGGAATACAGGTAATGCATGGGTTCTTCAATAAACATATAAGAAACATAACTTTAAATTATAAATATAAGTCTCAACATTAAAACAAATATCAATTCGATTTAATATCTCAATCAACATTTAAAATCTAATATAATTATCAAAGAATTTATTTTCAAAATCCAGATCATCTAATGAAAGGTTCAAAAACTCCAAGATTCCCGTCAGCCTGAATATCTCCACCAACATCCTAGTATTGTTTGTATTTTCATTTTGATAATAATCAGTATCTTTTTGATAGAAGTTGCAGATTGGTCTGGATGTAAACCAATTCTTCAGCCCGACTTGTAGTCAATTTATTTCTTCGAAGTGAGTGAATGAATGAGTACTCCAATTTCTCTCGGCAAAAGAAGAAAAATGGTCCAAGAAGCTTAAAAACCAAAGTTCTCCTTACATTGACTTTTAAGCTTCTTGACAACCTAGTTTAGAAGCAATTTGAAGTACTTACTCATTCATCCACTCGCTTAGAATAAATAGATTGACTACAAATTTGGGCATAAGACTTGGTTTATATCCACAACAATATGCGGCTTATATTGACATTGATTGCAGAAACAATGGCGTGTTTCTTCATATTGACATTTACACAACGATGCAACCAGTGCCGGTCCTGTAAATTTGGAGGTCAAATACAAAAAAAAATTTAGGGGCTTTTTTTTTTAACTAATTTTTTTTTTTTTATAACTAAAACTGATATATTTTGGGCTGATTTTGAGGCTATTTACAAATTATGGGGCATTTTTTACTAAATATGAGGCCTAATATTAATTTTAATTTATTAGAAAAAAAAATTCTCACAAAATGGGTTTGAAAAATTTGAGGCCCAATACAAATGTATCACAAGAATTGGTGAAGGGCCGGGCCTGGATGCAATCATCCGACCACCACGACACATGTTCTGTTATACTCTGTTAGCTGCTCGACCAGCATGATATGTATATTCCACCACCTGAAAACACGAAGTATATGCGAAACGGCCCGACCTGTTCCCCAAGCTATGGCTGAGTTTTGATGACCGCGTAAAGTTGACGGCTGTTGTTTGAGATTTGAGCGTGGACGTATTTTACAACGTCTGGTCTAACCGGAGCCATCATTACGGCTGGTAATGGAATTGTGCTGATGTCTCCGTAGGCGTAGAGTGACTCGACGGAGTTTAAAGGACGAGAGGCGCGGCGCTACGGTCGGCTTCTATGTGAGACGAAGACTAGAGGTGTCTTTTAAGGCCTCTGTAATCTCACGAGACTACTAATTATATATGAGTTTACTGATTAGGGATTTAACTTATAGTAAAAAGGACTTGACTTGCAAGTTATACAGATTTTGTTAAAAGCTTACATAAAATGATAAAAGTAGGTTGGCGTGATAGGGCCGGCTCAATAACATTATGGGCTTTAGGCAAAGAAACTTTTTTGGATCTTAATAAACTTTTTAGTTTGATGTTATGTGTTTTGTTGTTCAATACATAATTTTGTATACATTTTAAAATTTTCATAGCAAAAGGTCGCATGTTCTATAGCTTTGTATGCACCTATCAAGCGTTGCTCGCTTGATACAAGTTGTCACGAGGCGGCAGAGAAGAAGATATGGAATTTTTTTTATCAACAACTGTCTAAAAAGCGAAAAGGTTGGTCGACAAGTATATGGTACCACACCTATTTGCCTCATTTGTTGTGCATGGTCTCTATGGTTACACTTTTTCATTTCATTACAACTCCAGGATTAAACCACGTGACCCGATCAAGTACTCTCCCTCATTGGCCGCACAAAACAAATCTCGGGTTCTCAATGTTGGCTAAGTATAGTCACGTAAAAGTGAAACCCAAATCCAAAGCTATTATGTTTTTGTGTTAGTAGTGCTAGCTAGATGCTTATCATTGAAAAAAAGGAACAAACAGAAAAAGCAAGATTGTACTCAAAAGCAAGAGAAAAGGGAATAGATAATTTCCAGGTAATGTGGGAGAGATATTAAAGTGTTAATAAAAAAGATCATTTAATTTGACAAGTCTCTCTTTCGAAAATCGTACACACATGCGTAAAAGCTTGACTTGTAAAATATAGTATTACTATATTTGTATGACTTAATTTTGCATTGTGAAGAACATCTAAACGTAGTTTCATTTGTTGCCAAAGAAAATTTATAATGAATTTTATTTTTTTTCTTCGACAGTTCCAAGATTCATGGATTTGACGATGTCTTTCATTTATTTTGACAAGTTGTCTAAAGAGGTTCGTTCTAATGTAACTACTTGTCCGAATCCAAAAAATATATATTCAGTTCCCCTTGCGTATGTTAATCATATTTAAGATAAATTTACTTTAAAATGTGTAATTAAATTTGTATGAAATGGTTTATAAATTAACAACGATCTTGATTTCTAAGAGAATTTTAGCCATTGTGCTACAACAATAAATGAAAAAACATCCTTGATATATATAATAACAAACAAAATTTATTATAGGTTTTAATAATTTAATGTATATATATTTTATGCTCAAAAAAAAGTCCAAGTTTGCTTTCAAGTAATTAAGTGTGAACATTAATTTTTTTATTTTTATTTTTGGGTCAAACTAAAAACAACAACAAAAACTTATGTCCCAAATCTCTTGATTTAGAGCATAAAATTATCATTTCAATGCATATTTAATCTTGATTAGCATACATGTTTATGTTACCACTAAAAGCTCAAGGAATCAAAAACAATACGTATAAAAAAGACTTTGCAACCTCGGTAATTATGTATATAGTTTTTGCTTTCTCTTTCTCATATCGTTGTTAACAGAGAATAATCTCTCTCACTTGCACGTACCAAAACTAAGCTAAACTAATCTAGTCATGATCTAGATATATGTAGCAACCAATCAAGAAATGAAAGAATCAAGAAACGCATTCATAAAGTTTACACAATCAAGAACAATCTAATATCTAACAAATCTATAACACTCTCTTTATTTCCCCTTCTTGTTGCCCATTACCAAACCATAAAAGAAACCACTTTTGGTCATCTTCTTCTTATTCTTCATTCTCTTCTCATCATCAACTTTATAAGCAACAGATCGGCTTTTCGTCATCCACGAAACCCCTTTTTCTCTTCTCCCGCTGCCTCCTTCCACTACCAAGTATCGTCGGCCATCAAGAAGAGGAGAAGGACAAGAAGAGACAGATGAAGAACAGTAAGAAGAAAGAGAGGAACTAGTTGATGATGAAGATAGAGATCTTGGTCGTCCACGTGAAGAAGCTGCTTTCATAAAAAGAGAGAGCTTCTCGTTAAGACAAAGAGAACAAACACCAGGTGATTGTCTATGCTTCGGATGCTTCTTACAAAACACCGCGGTTTTGGTCTTATCTTGATGATCTACCTTGTTCTTGTTACTCAACCCTCGTCTTATTCCTAGCAAGCTCGTGCTTAAGCTCGCCATCTCTTCATCTATTTTGAGTGGGTAAGAAGTAAGAAGTAAACATCAAAATGTTTATATAATTATTAGTAAAGAGAGAATGATTTGGTCGTGGTCTTGGATGGTTCATTGGAGGTTTCTAGTGATCTTCCGGGAAAGTTTGAAGAAAGGTTTATTATTTTTGTCATTTTAGAAAAAAAAAAAAAGGTTTATTATTTTTGTCGACAGGTCTTGTGGGTCGGACAAAAAGAGATTTTTAACGGTTGAGATGAGTAGATGAGATTAAAGTGACGGCTGAGATTTGAGTTTAACAGGTCAGTTGAAATGACTAGAAAATTCCAAGTCTGGTAGGCGCGAGGAGAAAGTCCCAAACATTGTGATATATATACACACTCATTGTATTAAAATATGTAACTTTTTAATTCTTTTGATTTGTACGTACATGGAATTTGTAGTATTTTATTATGAAGTCATTATATACACATAAAGCCATAATGTATGTTTTTTTTTTTGGTTAAAGTTAATTCTGATGACATGTTGTATCAATCCAAAGAGGTGTATTAAATTATTATTGTGTAAATTTCACGGAAAATAATGATGAGAAATGGTTTTTCATTTTGATAGAAAAATATAAGGAAATGAAGGAAAATAGTTTTCTTTAGTTGGTTGTCATTTTGGAGAGAAAAATAAGATTAAGAAATAATTGCATTATATTTAAAAGAATACTATTCACGCAATTTAATTTTGTGTTAATTTTTTTTTTACCAAATTATCCCTAAATCTTTATTAGTTTGTATTTTATTTCTGAAAATAGTAGTATTTTTCTTTAATTATATAAAATTCAATTAATTTATTTATTATTTAAAGAAAAAAAAGAAAAAAAATAGTTGGTTAGTTAATTAAAAATTATGAAAATGTAACAATATCATTTACAAAACAAAAATTACACTGATATAACCAACAATAAAATTTGAAAACATGTCATTGTTACTAAAACTAAAGATTACAAACACACAAACAAACTTAAAACAACATATCATTATGATTTACAATTTATTTGAAGGTACATTTAATCCAACATATATTAATAACTTAATAACTAGCTAGTAAACCGCTTCTATACTGGTAAGCTGCTTGAGATGTGTACAAGGGTACTAAGTGAAGTAAATGTGTAAGAAGCAAGTTGATATCCTTGTTCCTAATCATTTTTTGTGTGTAAAATATTTGTTTATTCACCTTGATCATATATGTACACATTTTCAAATGTTGTATCGAATTCAAGTCTTAAATTAAAATTTTGCTTTTTCTCTATTATTTAAGCTCAACATACCCTCATTAATCTAACTATATATGTAACTAAAAAAAGTTCAATATTAGCATTCAAAAGCATCCAAACAATCTACAACTCATCACAACCCTAAGTAAGAGAAAGTTATGTTAGGATGTATAATACGTAGTTGATGCATAATAATGTTAGTGGTTTGCAACGTAGATAGGGTAGTTTTTGTTTTTGTTTTTTAAATGTTGATAAATCAAGGTCAATCTCCAAACCTATGGAAATATAGATCAATATGGCAAATTTTCCACCGGACTAGAACCATTAGCCTACCACCTGGTAGTTAACGTAGACATGATAGTTAGTGTGATACATGTATATTACGGTTTGTAGCATTGGTTATGATTATATATGTATAACATATGATATTCAAGAAGAGAGATTTATATTTACTACTGGATATAAATTTCTTAACAAAACATTTATCGTTGCAACTTTGAAAAAAAATGTAACTTTAAGGATATTAAGTTTACTCTAGTTTATTCATTTACATCATCATCTTTAGATATACGAAGTTTATTATTCATCTACATCATCATCTTTAAGGATGTTAAGGTTTTTCATTAAGGTTTAAGGTTTAGATTTTATTTTACAATTAAAACATGTTATATGCTGGTTTTGGTTTATAAATAAATAGTTTAGGTTTATAAATAAATAGTTTAGCTTTATAAATGAGAATTATGGTTTACGTTTAACAATTAAGTGAGATTATATATATTTATATTATTACGATAATCCTTATGTTTACATTTTTAGTGCTAAAACAGTCTTATTAACATATTAAAGTCTTATAAAATATATTGGCTCAACTAGAATCTTAGTATATAAACCTTGATTTTCAAAGTTAGTTATTAAAAAGATCGTGGCATGTGTCAATTATAAACAATAGGATGTTAAAACATGATTAATCACATATACACAATGATATATGATATATAAATATATGAATTTATGGATTTCAATGTTTTAATATTTATCTTTTGGTTAAACTATTTAGTATATATATTTAAGATTAACATGTTATTTTAAATATTTTTTCTTAATATAGTTTGGATGGTTGATGTTAAAATTATATATATATATATATATATATATATATATGTATATATTATTAGTGTTTCCAAAACGTTTCCATATCTTAATTTCATAAAAAAACACGTTTCTCGAATCTGAAATGTTTCTTTTCCGCGTATCCGTTTTCGTTTTCATGCAACATACCTATAGTAGTGTCTTAAGACCAAAAATAATCTCTTTCTAAATTATAAGTTCTCACTTATCTTTTGCACATGATTTAATAACTAGAACTGTAAGATACACTTGACGAAATTAATTTGTTTCATAACCATTGGTGTAAGTATAGGTTTGAGCCTCTTTAATGTGGGCGTAAGGATCTGTCTCTATATTTTCGTTAGGATAAGCCAAAAAAGAAGAATTTTCAGAGAAATGGAGAACTGCTATTATAGCAAAAACTGAGTTTAGAGGAAGGATACGTAGACATAATTAGAGTATTAAGCTCCAGGGAACTGGAAAAGGCTACATAGAGCTTCAGTTTAAACAAAGTACTTGTCATGTACAAGAAACTGTGTTTAAAGGAATGCTCGCTGATGGTAGGATTGTAGCCGTGAAAAAGTCTAAGGTAATGGTTCAAGAGAAGCTCCAAGAGTTCGTAAACGAGTTTTACTTACTCTCAGTGATCAACCACCAGAGTATCGTGTAATATACTAGGATGCTGCCTTGAAACAGAGGTACCCCTGCTTGTTATATATAACCAATTGTTGCAATGCTATTGTACATATTTGTTTATTTTTTTTTTCATTTACTAAGAAATCATGGGATTGTTGATTATCTTTACGTTTCTGAATTTGTTTAGTCTAGTTTTAAAAATCTTTAAAAATTATTCTCCCAATAACTCCCCTTACATATAAAAAAAATATATATATGTTAAAATAATAACTTGCGCAGATATTTTGATGTTCTTTATCATAATACCTTTTTTATTATCCTAGTGATCAATTGATCAAACCATATACAATTTTTTTTTACACAGCCTTAAATACCTAAATCTTTATAGACAATAAATTTATAATATTTGTCGAATATTTAATGAAGATTTAATGCCGCAATGCAACTAGAAACACAAAACGTTAGAAAAATGGTAGAAAATTTTAGAAAATTTCTTAATTAAATGATATTAATATTCCGTTTAATTTTAATGTGAGAAACTGTACAACGTACTAAAATGTTAGAAAATTAAATGACATTAAAATTATCATAATCCAAAGCCAATCCATTTATATGAAGTTTTGTGTCGATTTTTTTTTAAACCTAGTCATTCTAACAATTGCTACAAAATAAATCTAATTCTTTGTTTTGTATTTACATCAATTTTAAATGTTTATTGTCAATATTTAGGTTAAGAAACCTATAAATGTTCATCATTAATAGAAGTGAAAACTTATCAATTTTTACATAAACAGTTCATAATAAGTAACTACAAATATATATACTATACTATTATTAAGTAATATAAGTAACAATTTTAATATATTTTTAGAGTGACCTATAAAGATTGCTTTGTAAGCATTACATTAAAGAGATTCAATTACAATTTTCCTCAGTTTATCTAAGAAGTTTGCAAAACCCAATTAAGATTACAAAAATAAAAATATTCAAATGTTACGGTACATTCGAAAAAAATATCATTGAAGATAAACAAAACTAAATGTATATATTTAAACGTAACACAGATACATAAGTTTATTTATTACATAGTCAAAATATTAATAGAATTACGAAATTTATTGTATTTAGATAGCAAATAAAAATGAAATAAATTTATAACAAAGATCTCTATTCAAATTCACTTAAACAAAAAGAAAAACTTAATATATAATGTCAAATAATAAAACCATTCAATACTAATTTACTCTATTTTTTTTTGAATAAACATTATATGCATAACTAAAAAATATATATTTTTTTGCTCTCTCAAGTTCCCACATAGTATGTTATGAAACCAACTAATACAAAAAAAAACAATTTATTTGAGATAAATTTCATGAGCAATAAGATGAAACAAGGCTTCTACATCAAAATGTATTCTTGTGTGGAAAGGAGATTATCTTTGTGAAGTAGATGACATGACACATGAGGCGAATTGATATTTGGAGATTCAGATCTTAAACCTGGGAACGTTTTTAGCATAACCTCAATGAAGGTAATAGGTGGTATATGATTAGAATGTGTGTAATCCAAATAGAATGTATGACTAGCTAATTTAGATAATGTGTTTATTTATATCTATATATATATATATATATATATATTTGTATTAGTACATATGTTTTATATTTTATTGGGGACTCTATAAACTTATGATCCTGATGTTAGTAAATTTCAATCTTAATAATTCAATTTTGAATATGTATAAAACAATGTTTATTTACACAATTTGTTATTTTTATTTCGGTGTCATATTATTCGGAAACTGAAATTTTCAAAGACGATATGTAATTATGTACAAATTTACTAATAAGACTTACAAAATATTAGTCTTAACTACAAATCTTAATTACAAATAAATATTAACATTTGAAATAAATTTGGAACGATCATTCTGATTTTACTAATAAAGAGTATTATTCAATTAATGTTTACGTAAGCTTTCCCATCAATTTGTTTTAAATAATTAAGTAAAAAAGAGATTCTCTCTTACAAAAAAACAGTTTCTCTCTTACACAGTCCCAACTAATTTAATTTGATGATAAAAATAATTTGTTTTTGAGGAAATTAATTTGCATATAATATTGAAGTATATATATTTTTAAGAATTGATATACATGTACCTTTATGATATGTGAATTCATGTTCTTAAGAATGTGATGACCCCAAAGTCTTATAACATAGAAACATTATTGAGATAGTAATCTTTTATAACAATATTTTTTTTTTAAATAAAAATGGATCAATTAGGAACATAATAATAATAAGTATTAGTTTAATTGGATACATATATTATCAATTGTTACAATGTTAGTGTAACATATTTGCCTATTAACCACTTTTTCATTTACAATCATATCATGTAGTTGTTAATTATCCTTTCATTTATAGATTTCTATTGTCTAATTATCTTGGATTTGGATATATAATCTCATATAATTGGTTTGTACAATATGTCATCATTTTCATTTATGGATTTATACAGTCTACTTCTTTTCAAAATGGATATATTACCCCTTTTTTTTGGCTCATCAATGGATATATTACCTTGTTTGAGAAGTTTAATATGTTACTATTGTTATGTGTATCAATACGGTTTATCTCTTTATAACATTTGAAAAAGTCGTGATAAAGTATCTATTATGTTATAATCGTACCAAAATTTTGTAAGAATCATTTAAGACTAATTAAATCTCGTAGATTAAGATGATATCATATGTATTTGCAATCTTCTAATCCCCAAGAACTAAAAAATATATAAATATAAACTATAAGATGAAATATGTAAACTATAAGACATTACCTTTGAAATGTTAGGCCTTGAATGTTTTGAAGTTTTTGAAAGAGATTTTGGTATTTGTTTTTCAAAAACACATTTTCAACCAACCAAGATGATTAAATGTTGGATTCCCTAAAATTGAGTGAATTTTTCTTTGTTTTAGTCCCTCATTCAAGATTTTAGATCCCAGGTCTCCTAAAATTTAGAAAATCTAGTTTTTATTCTTTCTACATTATTTTTTCTCCAAAACAGAAAACCATTTTTTGGATTTTTAAAACAAAGCCTAATAGGAAAATCTAAAACTAAAATTTAAAATTCAAAAACTAAAAAGAAAATCCAAAGACTGAATTAAAAATCAGCATTCGTTCATGGCCGTAGTCAATAATAGTATACAAATTATATATACATTAAGAACTGTAAACTTATAACTTTTTAACATAAATCATTCATATTAGGAAATTAAAATCTATAAAAAATATTTAAGTATTATAGGCAGATGTAAAACATAATATTTTCTAGGTGTACGAAAAATAAATAACTTTAACCAAGAATGCATATAAATCAATGTTTCTCTACGTTTGTAAAAAGATGACTCTTAAATATGTTCAATATATGCAAACAAATAGTATATATGTTTTAGTATATTTGAAATTTACTTTTTTTTTCTCTCTAAGATATGTATCATTGTTTCTGGACTTTTAATCTCTAATATCTCATGCATTCTACATGGTTATAAGCATATCTCTACACAACAATATCAGAACACAAATTGGGCAAAACAATATCATCATTTGATAATCTATAGCGTATCATCGTCTTTGAGAACAACCGCATCCGAAAATGAAATGATGTGTAAAAAATAATTAAGAATTTTTTCCTCTCAAACTTACTTTAAGCAGATTTGAAATCTTCTATATCTAAATATGTGTTTTTCACTGTCTCTAAAGGTGCATTCATGTACGTGTTCTCGTCACTCACTTCCGTCGCTAGATTATCGATCTCGAACTTCGCCATGGATCCCTAGAGTTTTTTTTCTCTTTGAAATGTCTGTAATATTTATGTCATACTAATATTTGTTTTCATTAACATAATATCTTATACGAAAAAGAAAAAAGTAAATGATTTCCCTTTGATTAAAGAGTTATTTCTAATTAATGTATGTTTAGAAAAATTAAGATTGTTAAAAAAAAAAAGGATACATCTTATTTTTTTCTCTCTGTTTTTCCTTTATAACTCTTTTTTGCTATTCTATGATGAATGATCTCATGTATAACAAAAAAACAATAATACGTTCATACAAAAATATATATATATATATATATATATATAAATAATAATATTACACAATTTGTGTTGTTCATTATGACTTTGGAGCCCCACATATCAACTTTCAGGCCCACACTCTACCAACTACAGCCCACAGGGCCCATACATGAGCCAAGACCAGTCCTCGTCAATTTTTTTTTTTTTTTTTTGCAGTCGTTTCAGATCTCATGAGCTTCTAATTTCTCTGGCATCTCCGGTGTGTTCTCAGGTACGACCTCTGATCTCCGATCGCCAATTCGACCGTCGCATCTTCTTCAATTCATCCTAGACTCTCCTATGTACTACGGATCAAAATTGCGAGATCGCTACATTTTTAGATTTTTTAGTCTCCGATGTTCTTCGAATTTCACGTCGTTAGAAGTTATCATGCTTAGAAACTTATACTGCATTTTATGTGTTTACAATTTGGTTACGGAGTTGGAATTGATCTAGGATTTGTGAATTTGTCGGTGGTACGACTTGGTTTGATGATGATTTTGAATTGCTTCTTCTACTGGTTAGATTAAAGCTTAGTTCAAGTTTTGGGGAAGATGCAGCATACTCCAGTAACGATAGAGGATCAGTTGATATCGAAAGCTGTAAGGGAAGAATGTCAATGGGAAAATCTCCCGAAACGACTCCAATCTATTCTTGATTCTAAGGATGAATGGCATAAGAGGTTAGTCTTTGAGTTCTTTGAGTCTACGATACGAGAAGCTTCTGCAATGGACATTTTGCATGATTAGGGGATTGAGTTAGCTATGTTGGAATTGAGTTGATTTTGTAGGAGTATGATTTTTCACTGTTTTTGACTCTTCTATGCAGGGTTACTACGCATTGTATCAAGAAAAGACTCTTATGGAATACGTGTTTTGCTTGTAAAGTTTGCAAAGAAGGTGAATATTATGAAGATATGATGCGTTACTTGCGAAAGAATCTGGCGGTGCGTGTTGATGGATAACTCTTTAAGAGGTCTTTTTATTTTTAGTTGTATTCTGGTGGAGTTTGCAAATCATTTTGCTGTAGTTTCTGTGTCTTTTTCCTGTCTTTATTGCTCCTTTTATCTCGTTATTTAGTGGCTTTCTCACCGCACAATTTTGTGTACTAGAGCGACAATGTATATGAAAAGAGTTTAAAATCTATAATAGAGGCTAACAGGTTTATCTTAGATTCTAAAAACCATACCATGTGAGGGTGATTAGTAATATGTTTCCTACCCTGAAAAGTAGCTATGCGTTTACTTAATCGATACAAGGAGAGAAACTTGGTGAACTAGGACGAAATAATAGGGCCATATTTTTTGTTACTGTCTGAGGGTTTCTAATCTTAATTGCTGTTATCAATTACCTGCAGCTGTTTCCATATCACCTCGCAGAGTATGTTTGCCGTGTGATGAGGATTTCACCTTTCAGATACTACTGTGATATGATATTTGAAGTCATGAGAAATGGTAAATTGTTGCTTTACTTTAGAGTTCACTTTTCACTTACCCAAAGTGCTAGCCAGCGATTTTTTCATCCTCATTCCTTTTAATTTGACACAGAGCAACCTTATGACAGTATTCCAAACTTCAGTGCGGCAGATGCTTTCCGGCTTACAGGAATAGGGAGGAATGAGTTCATTGATATCATGAATAAATGCCGATCTAAGGTACAATTTCGTCTAGATTCTATACTTGTTTATGTGACTGGCATGTCATGTAAGTTGTACTCTGCAAAATTTTCTTTTGCTTTGATTTCCGAGTGAAGAATCTATATATAGATTAAATACGGGAATTCAACATTTACAAACTTTAGATGGATTTTTTCTTGTTTTCATTTTATGTCACTGTAATTTTAAGAAAGTTCAGAGCATTGTAGTGTATCATTATAACTTGGAGCCTATAAGTGGATGTAATTCAACATCTATTATGTCTTATACTTTCCATTCATGTTTTGAGCTTTCCAGAAAATAATGTGGAAGCTGAACAAATCGATTGCAAAAGACTTCTTACCTACTCAACCTGTTGATTTCCCGATTGACCCTTGGTGGGGTGTTTGCCTTGTCAACTTTACCATAGAAGAGTTTAAGGTAATCTAAGCTCTCTTTATCTTTTCATTTCGTCCTTTCCAAAATAATTTTACTCGAAGTGAATGATGGCACAGTCTTCCTACTTGTTCCTTGTCTGATAACAGATCTTATTTCCTTGTTCTTTGCATAGAAACTTTCAGAAGATGAGATGGCAACAATAGATAAAATTTGCAAAGAGGAAGCTAATGCCTATATCCTCTTCGATCCAGAAGTCATAAAAGGTCTATACCAGAGGGGATTGGTATATTTTGATGTCCCAGTCTATCAGGACGACCGATTTAAAGGTTAGTTTTTGTTTGCCAGTATTTTCTTATCACTTCATTTCTTTTATAGCTTACAGTGTACTTCAAGGGTGGAAAATGTTGAATATTTGCTAAGACATATAATCACATCAGGTGATTCCAAGAACAGTTTCATAATCAGCTGTTTTGTAACTAAAATTTTATCATTGTTTATAAAGACTATTTCATGCCACTTTTATTTACTTGGAACAGAGCCAGTGAAGCCCCTAGATAGTCTGTTCTTAGATTCATATGGCAGTCTCATACTTTCGATTGTGAGACTAAGATTTCACTCAGATGCATGTCCTTTTGCATTCTTGTTTCAGTTTCAAAGCTTGAAGGGTTCATTTCTAACAGAGAGCAGTCTTACGAAGATCCCATTGAAGAGTAAGGGAAATTCTGCCACATGGAAGCTTATCTTATCTTGGTTTTAGCTACCTTACATTATCTAGGAGTCTAATAGCTGCAACTGCATTTTGCAGATTACTCTATGCAGTTTTTGTAGTTTCAAATGAGAATTCAACAGTTGCAGAGCTGGCATCCACTTTGCAAGCTGACGTAACTCAATTACAGGCTGCTGCATCTTTTGTTTGCCGATTGGGATGGGCTGTCAAGTTAATTGATCCGTCATCTGTCCTTCATGACAAGATTATACCTGGGTCTCCACGTGCCATCCTCAGTGATGACGAAGATGCATCTCGTGCTGATGGTGAGGTGGCTCAACATGGAGATAATTTAGGCACAGAAAGCTCTGGGTCACGTTCTAGTCATGTTCGGGTTGCTTTCATAGTTGACGCTAATATAACATCGTATCTAATGATGGGTTCTGTGTCACCAGGTAAACTTTCCTAGTTCTATTTGATGGATAGCTTATAAGTATCAACAGCTAATGAATATGATTATCGTTGTATAAATATAACTTTTTGCATTATTCTAATATATTCCATTCATGTGCATGAACGCTATTGTAGGATTGAAATCTCATGCTGTGACACTCTATGAAGCGGGAAAACTTGGACATACTAGTATCCCAGACCTTTGCCAGGATCTGAGCACATTAGAGGGAGCGAAATTTGAGGGTGAACTGCAAGAATTTGCAAATCATGCCTTTAGTCTTCGTTGTGTCCTGGAATGTTTGATATCTGGTGGAGTTGCTACTGATACAATAGTTGATACAATGAGCTTGGGAACTTTGAGCAATGATGAGGCTGTTACTCTTCTCGCAGATGCTAATTTACCTGATAATTCAGGAGATTCGTTGACCAGCAAAAATAGTGATGCTTCCATGATTTCTGATACCCCTCAGGAGCATGTCCATGAAAGCACTGAGCATGAAGTAGCTTCCACTACATCGTCCATTGATCCTACTGCCTTGACTGAGAGCTTCAGTTCTAACTTAAACCTTGAGAATGATGAAAAACCAATCTCCATTGAGGGACCCGACATCAGTAAAGGAAACAAGAAAAAGAAACTATATCGTGTCGATATTCTCCGTTGTGAAAGTCTAGCTTCTCTAACTCCTGCTACTCTAGATCGTTTGTTTTCACGTGACTATGATATTGTTGTGTCAATGATTCCGCTTCCACTTACGACTGTTCTTCCTGGACCGTCTGGCCCTGTTCATTTCGGTCCTCCCTCCCATTCATCCATGACGCAGTGGATGAAACTGGTATTGTATTCAACCGTGGGCACTGGGCCTTTGTCGGTTATCTTAATGAAAGGGCAGTGTCTGCGGATGCTTCCTGCTCCACTAGCTGGCTGTGAGAAAGCTATCATTTGGTCTTGGGATGGATCTTCGGTTGGTGGTTTAGGAAACAAGTTTGAAGGTAACTTGGTCAAGGGAGGTATTCTGTTGCACTGTTTAAATTGCCTTCTCAAGTGCTCAGCTGTTCTCGTTCAGCCTCTCAGCAAACATGATCTTGATAGCACTGGAAGAATTGTTACTTTAGATATACCATTACCCCTGAAGAACTCTGATGGTTCCATTCCTCATTTCGGCGACGAGCTTGGACTTCCCCTTGAGGAAAATACAAAGTTAAATTCTCTCTTAACTAAACTGGCAAACAACATGGAGTTAAAGACAGTTGGTTACATTCGCCTTTTGAAACTCTTTAAAGCAAAGGAGTCGTCGGATAACTTTTCTCCGGATAATGATGATAAGTATGAATGGGTTCCTTTAACTGTGGAGTTTGGGTTTCCACTATTTAGTCCAAAGTTGTGCAACAATATCTGCAAAAGAATCGTCTTGTCACAGTTACTTCAAGCAGATTCACTCATGGAACAACACAATGCAATGCAATGCATAAGGAAAAGGTTGAAAGATATATGTGGACAGTACCAAGCAACAGGTCCATCAGCTAAACTTCTTTACCAGAAAGAACAAGCAAAGGAGCCTACCCGGGGTAATAAGCTCATGAACTACGCAAGTGGAAGGTGGAACCCACTCGTGGACCCTTCCTCACCGATTTCAGGAGCCACAAGCGAATTTCAACGGCTGAAACTAGCTAATCGCCAGCGTTGTCGGACTGAAGTTCTGAGCTTCGATGGTAGCATCCTTAGGTCAGTTTAGTTCCTTTCCATGTTTCATGAATTTGTTTTTTCTTTTCTTGGTTGTTGAGAAGTTTTGGGGGGTGGTCGCAGATCCTACACCTTGGCACCAGTATATGAGGCTGCCACAAGGAGCATTGATGAGAATGCACCTTCAAGTACAGCGAAAGCAGATGCTGATGAAGCAGATAGCCGAGAAGTGATTCTTCCAGGACTAAATCTTCTCTATGATGGTTCAGAGTTGCACCCTTTCGATATTGGCGCTTGCCTTCAAGCTCGTCAACCAGTTGCTCTCATAGCAGAAGCTGCTGCTGCATCTGCATCCCTCGCGCCAAAGTAGACTAGTACTCAAAAAAAATTATAAACCAGATTTCATTCGACATCAAGGAAAAGGTAAATCTTGAATTTGGTTTTGGTTTTGCCAACTAAAACGAATGACAAAGATCTAACTCCGCGACATGTATTTGATTGCAGGTCGGGTTCTTGTTTGTTTGTTTTACATCCGCGGCGACCATCAGACCATACTGATGTTGCTTACTAGCAAGGCAGTAGGAATTATACGATATTAATATTTGGCTAACGAGCGATATTGAATGTATCCTTATACCCATTTGTATGCTTCGCTTGAATCTTTTTTTGAAGACTGTAGTGTCAAGGAAGCTGTGGTTTATAGAGGATGTTATAGAGTTTTGGGTTGGGATCAAAGTGTGTTGCACAGATTCTATATCAATTTGTTCCACAATTGATTTGCCTGGTTATTAGATGAAAGTCTTTTTTCTAATAACAAATTATATTTCAAATTTCAACACAAAAAAAAAAAAAAAAAATCTCTTTTGGCGTTGTACATACGCACCAAAATCAAACATGGCTTGTCAAATAACACTATTCAACCTCGTTCACAAATCTTAATCGTTTAGTCATGAATCATACTTAGATCTTAACATCATTTGCTAAAATTTTATCAAAGATGTAACTAATAGTAATTAAAAAATCAATATATTAAAATTTAAAAATCATTAGAACTCTCATAAATTAAACTCACATTGAGAAAGTACCACATTAGTATAATTCGTATTAAAAAAAATATTAAAACTACATCTTCTAATATTTTCGACCTATAATAAAGTTTTAATATTTCCTCTAAAAAAATCATTACCATAATAGAATTTAATGTCTTTTGACTATTTTCCCTTAATTTCTAGTGAAATTAATGGCTAGGCCAGATTATTAAAATATAATTTTGGCTGATGATAGCAATCTCCATGAGCTAAGACGTGTGTAACTAGGATTACCCTGTACTTTTATCCCTGTTTAATTTAGCATATACTATATATAATCTTCTTAATGTTACCTAATCAATAATAATCTCCCTAATTAGAAAATTCAGGTTTGTTTCCCTAACGGTAGGGCAAATGTCAATGAGTCTTGGTTCCATATAAATTTCTCCGCGAATCAACAAAGTTTTTGACTTAAAGCAATAAATCAGGATTAGAACAATTGCATAATGCTGGTCTCATAAATAAAGTTGAAATCCACATATTGAAATAGATTAACTAGAGCTAAAGCTTTTAACAAGCTATATTATGATGGAGTTATATAGACGTTCCTATAACAGATCAAACTAGCTATATTATGATGGAACTAGCTATATTATGATGGAGTTATATAGACGTAAACATTAATAAATAACATAGTGCAAAGAGTTCAATGCATGCATGTATAAATCACAAATTCACAACATATATAAATAATGAAACATAAGAGTTTTGGAAAGAGTTAAAGAGTTTTGGGATGTATGGGCTTTGGCCCAGAACCTCTTTGATTATTCAAAAAACAAAAATATCATTTTCTTGGCGTTGGAAGTGAACGAAGTTAGAGCGTATATGAGATGGTATTCGTGTGGGACGGTACTTGTTGTCAAGCCACACACATGTTCCTTTTACCTCTAACGTAGGCTGTTTTGTTACAATTATATACCAAAAGAGTCTGAATTAGAACACAATTAAGAAATCAACACAAAGGCTTGATGAGAATTGAGAGCAAGAAAACTAACCTCTTGATTTGGAAGTTTAAAGATGAACTGTTCGAAGTAAATTCGCGCAATAGATACACCTGTTATCCTCGATTTCACCACGAATTTGCATCCACTCTGCTCAAAGAAATCAATTGGTGAAATATACAAAATATTGAGAGTATAAAATGTTGTAAGTTTTTAAGGAAACAAGTGGTCAAAATTAAGCGTAAAGGTGCAAGGAACTTTATTGTCATCTCATCTCGGAAACTGCCATGGCTTCACCAGAACTGGATACTTCATCACAGTTGATACCGATACTTTCAAGAAACTCGTGCCGACCTTTATATAAAAACAAGTTGAACATAGAATATTTGGTAAGAAAGTTTTAATAGTAGTCATTGTCTCAAAAAAGTTTAACTAACCGTGTTGGCAGTAGTTTGCGTAAACAGCATTGTTCACAACACCAAACTGATCCAATTCATAATCGCGAACTTTAAGTTCAATCTCATGAAACCCACTCGTTCTGCCATATGCATATAAATTTTAGTAAGTTTATGAATCTGAAATATACTATATCACTTCTCTTGGCCACTATAGAACCGAGCTTCATGTCTTCTACTTTACATACACATAATACTAACATGCAAAGAGAGACATATACTATATGTTACGTAAATGAAGATCTCATGGAGCTATATATATGTAATTTTGTTACTGAAATTAGAGAGATGTACCCTTTGCTTCCTTTCAGTTCGAGACATGCGAAAGGCTTGAAGGCTTTTGGACTTTGAAAAGGCAAAATATTAAGTGGTCGCCTCCACGAACATGGAACCACCACATGCATATTTGGAGCTGTCGTGCCTGTAGCTTGAAACATTTCCGAAAATGTGATGAGGAGGTTGACAAGTTTTTTATTTGGTTTGTGAACTTTGGTTTCACTATATATAGATGATTACAGATGAATATACATATACTATGTAAGGAGGCTTACGTTTCTGAATATTTATAACTACGAAGGTGGCTTCGTTTCTGGTTTCAGACTCATAGTCAGTAATCCTATATTATAGTATATGCTCACTTATATAGTACATTGCTTTTGTATAGCTTAATTAGAGTCTGTATAAGTTGAGATTAGCTGGTTTAGAGGCTTTGGTTTAGGCCTGGTCATATGTATATAAACCCCTAATTGTACATTTTACAGAATTAATGAGAATGAGATTCTTTTACTAATATGGTATCAGAGCGTTTACACTCTCGTTCTCTCTAACAAAATTTTCTGATCTTCCGCCGGAAAAGTTTGTTACGTTACCGGAGTTCTTCGATTCCGATCTTGATCCTTTGTTGTAGTACGTCTTCGCTTCTTCTCTTCTTTCGATTCCTTCTCAGATTCAGCTTGATTTCGCCTCTCATCGTTCGATTTCAGCTCATCTGTTCTCCATGTCATGTCATGGACAAATGTTACAAGAAAAATGGTTATCCAGTTGGACATCCAAGGTTCAAGTTCTCCCAGTCAGCACCTACTGCAGCCAATGTTACTTCTGAATGCTCTTCTGCTGCACCTGCTGGTTTAGATAATGTTAAAGTGAATGATGATCTCTCCACAGAACAGATGCAACAGATAGTCTCCTTTCTCAACACCAGAATCCATAGCTCTACCATCACACCTGAAGTTCATGCTGTTTCAGTGTCTTCCCTGCCCTCTTCTTCTTTAACCACTGGCCCAGCACCTGGTACCTTCTTCCCCTCTATCATTTGTTCTTTTACCAGTGCTGATAGGCCTTATGCCTATTCTGTCAATAGCAACTTAATGGCTATTAATGCTTGGGTGATAGACACAGGAGCTACTAACCATATCTGTCATGATAAATCCTCTTTTTCAACTATTGATGTGCTTAACACCTGGAAATAAATTGGAATTATGGCTTATGTACTCAGCTCTGGCTCAAGAAATTAGAATGCCCTTGGGCAAAAAATGTTTTTGGCCTTTTATCTAATTTATGCTAAAGAAATTCAATTTTTTTGGGCCTAAAAAACATGAATTTTAATATATCTTTATACATAAATTAGCATTTTCACATTTGAAAAGAAACAAAAAATGAAAAATAGACCTAAAGTTATTTTTGGTCACCTATTCGACTACTTTACAATAAAAATGGGCCCCATAATCTTAGAATAGATTTTTAGATGTAAACGGCCTTTGCGCCGCTGCCCCTCTGTCGACCCTAGTTGAACGAGACCTGTATATACTTTTTGATGTAGCGTTTCTCGTGCCAATGAGACTAATGGCCATAACCACCTTATCAACTTCATTTATTCTTGTGACTATGACCAACTTGTCTACCATCTCCCATCGTGGAAATCCGTTAGACAAACTTTGATCTCACATGTGTTAACTAGCTTATTAGCCTTTGCTTCAAAGCTCTCTTGGGTTATTTTTTAACTCATATTATCTATCTTTAGATGCCTTGCTTGTTTTTGTTCTTAAACTTTGGATTTATGTATCCTTCTCTTTGTACTAATATTTATGATTTATGAATCAAGTTTTTGGCCCAAAAAAAAAGTGAAATATATTAGAATCTAATCTTGAAATTGCAAATAACGACTTGGTACTTTGCTATACTACTGCAAGGAGGAAATTTATCATAAGACCTTGTTGCCATATCATTTTCAATATAATACCAACAAAAAAATAACAAAACTGATCATTGGTTTCGATTTTATAATAGTTACAATCATTTGTAAACGTAACATATAGTTCATCTTAAGTTTTACAAAACCTAAATCCAAACTAATTTTAACAAGTCTACATAAATCATAATTACCTCCTCATTTTCTCCGCTTTAAATAACTGAAATCGCAATAAAAGAACTGTATGGTGATAGTAGTTCAGACTTTTGATTAAGAAAACTATAATTGTTAAACAATTTTATATTTTCTCATTTAATTTATTATTTGTAGCAAAAGACCAAAAGAAAGAAAAAAACGTATGAATGCAAATACAAGACTGGTTTCTATCACTTGGTGCAACAACATTTGTTTCCGAAAGAAGTAGCACATCTCCCAGATGTGAACCCAGCCTTCCTACAATCCGCCGCACATTTACCATCACCGTACGTCGGCGAACAAGTGTTCTTGCACATATCATCAACTCTCCCAGAAGGTTTGATCTCTGCATGTCCACAAAGTCACCACATATGAATATCGTATATAATCATATCGACGTTCTTGCTTTGAAACGATGAAACCTAATCAGAAGAAATTACCTGAAGCCAAGATGTTGTAACTGGACAAAGAAGTTGCAATTATAATCAAGAGTAAGAAAGTCATCGAAGTCTTGGTGTTGACCATTTTCTTGCTTGAAGTATTAAACTATAAACTCTATTTACAAAATATGTTATGTGAGTTTCTAGATTATAAGTAGAAGCTATATTTATAGAACATTAAGGTTTTTGTGATTGTCAAAAAGAAGTTTACAATTGATGGATCTTCCATATATATTAATAAATTTGTATTTTGACTAACAAATATTTATATATATTGGTGCATGTATATGGATCTTCCTATATACTAAATAATATTTGTACTCTGACTAAAGAGATTTTTTTCTTAATTATTTTTTGTTTTGTTTTCAAAAACAACGTTGACCCAGCTGATCATATATCATATCGAATTAGGTTAAAGAACCGGGTTCAGAGAATAGCTAAGATATTTTGTTTAAAATTAAATGGTTTCTTATACTACAAGAAAACAGGTATCTAGCGACTGCATGTTGCGACTAATAACACAGTCGCTACAGGTTACGACTATATAGTGACTAAATTGCCACTTAATAGCTACAAAAATAATTTAGTTGCGAAATGGTCGATATTTTGAGACTGATTCACACAATCGCAAGATAGACGCAAATATGCGACTATATTTGGCGACTGTTAATGTAGTCGCCAAATTTAGCGACGAAATTGCCACTCCTAAGCGACTGTCGTATTATATATGGGCCTCCAAAACAAACTTATTAGGTTTGGACTCGATCAATCCCCTTTCTCTCTTGGCCTAATATATATTTGTTGACGAAAAACACAGAACTCCTTACAAACCCTAAACTATCGCTGCTATTCTTTCTCTCTCTTAATGTATATTCTAGTTTATCTCTTCTTCAATCGATAACCCTAATCGATCCCTAAACTCTTTTTCTTTTGATCCATAATCTCTTTTCTACTTCAAATCTAGAAATTCTAATCGCCTAATCGCCTACTTCTTTGTCCTCTTTTCTTCTTCTCTCGACAAACCTTAGGCGCTCCTTAGCTCTATCTCGTCTCTGTCACCAATCTCCGCTTCCACCTACCACCCATGGTCTAGTATCCTCTGTTGTGAATTGAAGATCCAGAATGTGAACCCCTCTAACGATCCAGGTTTGATTTTGAAACTCTTGTTATTGGTATTCTAGATCTGTAACTTTTCTTTTTCGTACATATGAATTTTTTATAGGTTTGATCTCATTTTGAGATTCTTTGTATTCAAACCCCCTCGCCATGGTCTACAATACTGGTGATTGGAATCTAAGCTTCTGGTTTGAGCTGAAGACTACTCATAATTTTTGTTTTTCCATTGATTGGTTGCTATCAGATACATGGGGAAGAACACTAAAGCGTGATAATGAGTGTAGTTGGGTTTGATTTTGGAAACAAGAATTGCCTTGTTTTTTTTGCAAGGGAAAGAGGTATAAGATTTCATGGTTTATGTTTGAACGATGCGTCTTGTAAACTAAATCCATTAACTTTACAATAAAATGGGCCCCACAATCTTAGAATAGATTTTTAGATGTAAACGGCCTTTGCGCCGCTGCCCCTCTGTCGACCCGAGTGGAGCTAGACCTGTATATACTTCTTGATGTAGCGTTTCTCGTGCCAATGAGACTAATGGCCATAACCACCTTATCAACTTCATTTATTCTTGTGACTATGAACAACTTGTCTACCATCTCCCATCGTGGAAATCCGTTAGACAAACTTTGATCTCACATGTGTTAACTAGCTTATTAGCCTTTGCTTCAAAGCTCTCTTGGGTTATTTTTTAACTCATATTATCTATCTTTAGATGCCTTGCTTGTTTTTGTTCTTAAACTTTGGATTTATGTATCCTTCTCTTTGTACTAATATTTATGATTTATGAATCAAGTTTTTGGCCCAAAAAAACTGAAATATATTAGAATCTAATCTTGAAATTGCAAATAACGACTTGGTACTTTGCTATACTATCCCAAGGAGAAACTTTATCATAAGACCTTGTTGCCTTATCATGTTCAAAATAATACCAACGAAAAAAATAACAAAAGTTATAACTTGTTTCAATTTTATAATAGTTACAATCATTTGTAAACGTAACATATAGTTCACCTTAAGGAAATTTTTTGTTGTTTTTCTTTCTCTTTAATTGTTACCAAACCTAAATCCAAACTAATTTTAACAAGTCTACATAAATCATAATTATCTCCTCATTTTCTCCGCTTTAAATAACTGAAATCGTAATAAAAGAACTGTATGGTGATAGTAGTTCAGACTTTTGATTAAGAAAACTATAATTGTTAAACAATTTATATTTTCTCATTTAATTTATTATTTGTAGAAAAACAACAAAAGAAAGAAAAAATGGTTTCTATCACTTAGTGCAACAACATTTGTTTCCAAAAGAAGTAGCACATCTCCCAGAAGTAAACCCAGCCTTCCTACAATCCGCTGAACATTTACCATCACCGTACGTCGGCAAACAAGTGTTCTTGCACATATCATCGATTCTCCCAGAAGGTTTGATCTCTGCATGTCCACAAAGTCACCACATATGAATATCGTATATAATCATATCGACATTCTTGCTTTGAAACGATGAAACCTAATCAGAAAACATTACCTGAAGCCAAGATGTTGTAACTGGACAAAGAAGCTGCAATTATAATCAAGAGTAAGAAAGTCATCGAAGACTTGGTGTTGCCCATTTTCTTGCTTGAAGTATCAAACTATAGAGTCTATTTACAAAATATGTTATGTGACTTTCTAGATTATAAGTAGAAGCTATATTTATAGAACATAAAGGTTTCTGTGATTGTCAGAGAGAAGTTTACAATTGATGGATCTACCATATATATTAATAAATTTCTAGTTTGACTAACAAATATTTTTATATACATTGGTGCATGTATATGAATCTTCACATATACTAAATAATATTCTTACAATTACTAAAGAGATTTTTTTCTTAATTATTTTTTTGTTTTCAAAAACGACATTGACCCATATCATATATCATATCGAATTAGGTTAAAGAACCGGGTTTAGAGAATAGCGAAGACATGGTTTGAAATAAAATTGTTTCTTAGTTATGATTTATTTTCTTTTTTGACAACTATTGATGTGCTTAATACCTTAAAATAAATTCGAATTATTGCTTATGTACTCATCCATGGCTTAAGAAATTGGAATGCCCTTGGGCAAAAAATCGTTTTTGGCCTTTTATCTAATTTATGCTAAAGAAATTCAAATTTGTGTGCCCAAAAAACATGGTTTTTAAGACATCTTTATACATAATTTGGCATGTTCACAATTGTAAAGAAAAAATTGAAAAATGGACCAAATGTTATTTTTGGTCACCTATTCTACTAATTGAGCCCACCACTCCACACTTGTTTGGGTTCAGCTCTAATACCACTTGTAACACCCCGGCCGTCAACTCTTAAGTGGGCCCTATTTTCACTCTTATCCCATGGCTCACCTCTCTTGCTGGACCTCACGTCCTCTCACTAGGCCAGTGATCCCATCCATATCTGACGGTCAGTTTCTTACGTCCGGGAGGCTTAAAGACTTGTTGAAAAGACCCAACCCATTTGTTTTTAGCATGCAAACCGGATTAACCCAATTAATTCAAACCTGCTAAAGCAACTAAATCGATCCTAGTCAATTTTAATCAACTAAACTAGCTTAACCGGTGCTATTCAATTTAAACCAATTAAACCGAACAAATCAATTAAACCAATCCAATCAACAATATCCAGCGGAAGACTTAACCAAATAATCCAAATAATTTTATTGCATTAAACCAGCATTTCAATCATAACCAAAACAGTCATCATCCAGAAATAGAAATAACAACCTAACATGTTTCGAAGTTCCGGACTAACATCCTAACCATTCATACAATAATACAGAAACAACCAACGAGTCCCTAGATCATCCCGCTCTCCACGCCTTGATTCCATGGTCACACTTTTCATGTACCTGCATCAGGAAAAGAGATGCATAAGTATTTCCAGAAATACTTAGTGAGACATTCATCCCACTACTGGCTATACACACAAGCAATAATGAAACACATTCAAGCATTAACCATCACAAGCATCAACAATCTATGAACAATCAATATTAAAGCCAATCTGACGAGTATTGTCGATCGACACTTTCCACTGGTGTCGATCGACACTCGAGACTATCCTCGCGAGAAAGAAAGTTTGTGTCGATCGACACTCGCCACTAGTGTCGATCGACACCGAAGCCCTAATTTTGCTCCAGTCGCTTCTCATCGATGGGTCTCCCCTTCCTTGCACTCCATGGCCGAAATAACACTTCCTCAGGCTCGCCCAAAGTCCCCAAATCATAGAAAACAAGCATAGAAGCAAAGAAATCAATCATCAATCAAAGGAACACCAAAACATGCATCAAAACTGCTTAGATAAGACTTGGTCATGCACTCACCTTTAAATCTAGAAGAACAGCAACGAAACAGAGACTAAGAGGGACAAAACAAGCTCTCCTAACACCACACACCACGGATCTAACCTCCTCTAGCCTTGAACCACCAAGAATAAGCTTCAACCTCTCCAAAAACTCACTCAAAAGCACCAAAAGATCTATTTCTCACTCTCTGCTCTTCTCTCAAAACTCACAAAGCGACAACTGAAGAAAACCAGAGAAACGGCGCCCCTTAATCCTTTTAGTAGCCCTAGGTTTCCCCAAACCGAAATCCAATCAAACCGACGATTTAAAACCTATACCGTCAAACCAGAGATTACTAGTGTCAATCGACACCCCTTACTGGTGTCGATCGACCCATCCGGTTTTCCAGACATGGGTGTTATACTTGTTTACCGATTCTACAAATCACCACATGATCTTTCCTTGTGTTTTGGCCTTTACTCACTCAGTTCCGACAACCACTTCCCGAAAGGTCACCCATCCTTGGACTACTCCAGCATAAGCACGCTTAATTGTGAAGTTCTCTTGGGACCTTTGACCGAAATGATTAGTACACTTTGGTGACATATGTGACCAAATCAATTCAAATAAACATCTCCATAAACTAGGGTTTCACACCTCCTAACACCAACGACCACGAATCTCTCTTTATCTATGCTAGAACCCCAAGAACATGCTACAAAACACTCCAGAAATCCCTTGATGTAAGTTAGAGTATATATTTTTAATATATTTCCTTAGTTTACGTATGATTATGAACTATTAGTTTACTGGGCAGCTAACCAACCTTTTCATAGTTTATAAAGTAAGCAATATTTTCACCATACTTAAAATAAAAAGCTCGTACCGAAAATATTAAAAAAATTAGAAAGGTATTATTTTCAAATTGATATGTTGTAGTGACATCTCATTGACCTCCTCCTTTGAACATATTAATATCTTCTTCACCATGTTGCAAAATTCACTATATGCACACAATACCAAAAAATGTAATATTATCTCTAAAAATATTAACTAATTTATAATTAAAAAATAAAAGATCTTACAGCCATGGAACGTCCCCAATAAGGACATGATCTCCTTCATGGTCTATGAAAACCATTTCCCATTGGTTACGGGAACGCAACTCCCCTCCAAAATCAAAGAGCTTCTCCAGTTCATGAATTAATTGATCATATCCATTAAGAACACTTAAATTCAGAGCTCTTCCTACAGTTACACCTTGCATTTGAACCTTTTCAATCACATCATATATATTAAAATTGTGTGAGTGGATTACAATATGAAAAAAGTTCATGTATGAAAAATTAAGAATATGATGATCTTATACTTACCTTAGTACAACTTCTAGTTGAAGTAAACTGCTTACTTTCTGCCATCTTTGGTAATTTAAATGTTTGGGTCAAACCAAATTCTTTTTCTTGAGAGAGTTTTGAAGTATTAGATACTTGGTATGACTCATTTTTTCCGGAAGGAACGAGAAGAGAGACTCCAAACAATCTAAGACTAGTGCCTCCTTCATTGGTCATGCTTGGTTGTACCACTTCTGGATTTTGTGTTAATATAGGTGGCAAGAGATGTGGTGATGATGATGACGAGCCTTTATATATATAATAAGAATAGTGAGTAGGTAACAAAAAGAATTTCACATTAAATAGGAGTTTATAAGAATGTCTCTATTTATTATTTACCAATTTTGTTAATATGTCGTGAACGCTTGTTCTTGAGCAAAAATGGTTGGGGAACATTTGATGAAGGCGGTATATGCTCGATTTCCCATGGAGAAACCTTTTCAGGCATGGGAAAAGATGCAAGTTCATCCCATTGCACCTTGAAAATTAGAGTTAATTAGTCATATTTTATTTATTACTCTGAAAACCATATTTTAAAAAAATGTTACAAATTTTGAATGAAAATTTACTTGTAAGCTTCGCCATTCTGAATCCTTCCAATGAGGGGAGAAATTATCAACTCCAATAATTGTCCCAGAATATCTTAGTCAATAAAAAAAACGTTTCATATAATGGAGAATGAATAAAAAATAATAATATTAAAAAAAATTGATATGGTAGTACCTTTTTTCAGTGAAATCCTCAGCCTCGAACCGCATAGTAAATCTGGATCCGACATTAAACTTATTGTTCACAGCATCTAAGAATTTGTCGTACTTGACAATAAATTGACTTGATCAGATACATATCAAAAGCCAAAATATAAACAAAATCTTATGATATTTCATAGAATCATTAATGTGAGTTCACGTTGTTTTTTAATTACCTTGGCTTGAAAACTACGGTGAACATACATTGGTTATTAAAAGCATGCAATGCAGAAGCAATTACTCCATGTCTCATATTTTCTGTTGATACTAGTGATGAAGTTATGTTTCCTTCTTGATGTCTTGCCCGTCTGATACCAACTCGTAATTCTCCAGTTTCTCCCCTGAAACCACATGTAAATCATTTAAGTCCAATGCTCAAAACGCAAAAGATATGTAAAAAATGTATATAATATTTACCAAAGGAGTATAAAAGCATCACCAACAACTAAACTTACCGAAGGAGTATAAAAGCATCACCAACAACTAAACTTTTTGTTGTTACGAATCCACTCCATCCTGTAGTTAAAAGATGTCTTTGTGGTGTTCCTAAACTCAACAAAATAAATTATTAGTTACTAATTACGATTTTCAAATATTTTTGTGAATAAAAGAATTTCGTACCCCTAAAACTGTGTTTGAATTTCCAAACACTATCATGTAGATCTTTAGTAAGAATATCTTGGGTAGGCACCGGTATAGCCATATCCTAATATGGCAATATTTAGTACACAAGTGTGAAATAAAAGCTTAAATTTTTTATTCAAATAATTGGAAAACTAAACAAAAATACCAGCGGAGGGAGACATTCAGTTGCACTTCTCTTGGGGACCGATAATCCGCCATGAGTGCTTGTATCTGAGGCCGTTAAAATCTTAAGAAAAGAATTAACTTTTGGCCTATATTGGCTATCATTTTGAGTTGGGATTACAACTGGCTATACATTAATGAATATTAGAAAATCAGTTAGAGATGATAGGAGGAACCATCTAGTCAAGAATAAAGTAATAATTTGATTATACTTCACCCACTTTTGCATCTGGTATCAATGTAATCTCAGCGTAAACTTGATCAGTATTTTTTTCCGCCTAAAATTAAAAATTTAAAAATTAACAATTTACTTCTGGATATAATGAGATAAAATATATAAAATAAGATAATGATGCTCATGTGTATTTCTTATCTCATACCTTAAGCCTAACAGAAATAACACGACATTCGAGCTTGGAAGGAAGATCAAAATTTGATTGTATTTGATTTAATTCTTCTCTTGTAGCTGCCTCAACCTGAAAATTTTATGAAAATGTTTCAAATACCTAATTGAAAACAAAACAGGGGATATAGATAGAAAGAGAGAGAACTAACTAGCTCTATGTGGCCTTGAGGAAAATAATAGACTTTATCTCCAAGATTTGGAAGATGACACAAAGGTCCAGCACACAATTTCCATAATTGCTCATACATATAGCTTTCGCTTCCATTAACTAGTTAAAAAATAACCAAAATATTAAAACCCAATAAAGTTCATAATGAAAGAAAAAAATAAAACTTCTTACATGTGCCTGATAAATCAGGTTGTACATTTGCAACGTTGCAACTGTCCATTTGTTTTTATCCAAGGATCAACTTCTTTCTCTATCATGAAAACACAAAATGATACATTACTTCCAAAAATATATCATTACATAATAATAAACATTGTGAAAAAGGGGAATTTCAAAAATACCCTTTTTTAAATATTACTTATCAAAAATATCTTTTTTTCAAATTTTATCAAAAAAACCACTAATAATATTTAAAATTTACCTAATATGTGTGTAAGCTTATAAATATACACACAAATTACCTTTAGATGTGTATAAAGTTTTATATATATTTAATAAATACCTTATAAAACCTTTGAAAAACCTTATAAACCCTTATAGAAACTTTTTAAAAACCTTGTAAAATTGATTTAAAACGTTTTTAAACATTATAAATTAATCAAATCTAAAGTACCTTGTAAACTATATAAAACTCTATAACGTTTCATATTTAAATAGAGGTATTTTTGAAAATGGATAGAAAAGGGGTATTTTGAAAAAGAGTAATTTAGCTAATATAAATATATATTATATATTACAAAAATGTTAAATCATATAACTATAGAATTAAAATAATACCTAGATCTAATGAACTTGAGAGAAATTCCTAATATTGCTCAAGCTATATATGATTAATGTATACTAATTTTCTTCTTGGAGCGATATTATTTATTTTTGGATGAGTTTTATGAACTAGAGAGACAAGTATTTATAATAAAAATACTAAAGTTGTACTTCTTTAGAGTCAAACTTTTTGAATATGTATTTAATTACGTTACCAAAAATTATATACTTGAATCAAGGTAAGTTATTGATTGATCATTGTTTTGACTGAATATGAAGGTAATTTTGTAATATTCATTAATTTAGTGATTGGTCATTATTTAATTACATTACCAAAAATGATATACTTGAATAAAGGTAATTTAGTGATTGATCGACACCGATGCTCTAGACATCGATCCAGTTGCTTGTCCTCGACGAATCTCCATTTCCAGGCTCTCCGGGGATGATGATATCTCTCTAAAGGGTCATACAGAGGCACAATGACATATAAACAATCAAAGAATTAAAGAAATCAACCAAACAATTTTGAAACAACCCAAAACAATGATTAAACCGCTCAGATAAGTCATAGTCATGCACTCACCTCTTTATTAGAATGAAAGAATGACAAAAGCATGAAGAACAGAGGAATATCATAACCCTCATGTAACGCCCCAACCATCAACTCTCCAGTGGGTCTCATGTTCACTCTACTCCCATGGGTCCACCTCTCTTGATGGGCCTCACGTCCTCTCACTAGGCCCGTAAGCCCATCCATATCTGGATGGTCGGTTTTACGTTTGGGAGGCTTAATGACTTGTTTACCGACCCTACAGATAACCACATGATCATTAGCTCTGTTTTGGCCTCACTCACACAGTACCGACAACCACTTCCCGGAAGGTTACCCATCCTCGAATTACTCTAACATCAGCACGCTTAACTATGGAGTTCTCTCAGGACCTTTGACCAAAAAGATAAGTGCACTTTGGTGACATAGGTGGCCAAATCAATTCAATTAAACCTCTCCGCAAACTGGAGTCTCACAATTCTCCCCCACTAACAGACCGCAACATCCTCGTTGCGCACAGCGATCGTTACCCCCTAATAGTGTGAGCCCACCACTCCACACTTGTTTGGGTTCGGCCCTAATCCCACTTGTAACACCCCGACCGTCAAATCTTAGGTGGGCCCCATGTTCACTCTTATCCTATGGCTCACCTCTCTTGATGGACCTCACGTCTTCTCACTAGGCCCGTGAGCCCATCCATATCTTATGATCGGTTTGCTACGTCTGGGAGGCTTAAAGATTTGTTGAAAAGACCCAGCCCGTTTTTTTCGCATGCAAACCGGATTAACCCAATTAATTCAAACCTGCTAAACCAACTAAATCGACCCTACTCAATTTAAACCAACTAACCCAGCTAAACCGGTCCTATTCAAGTTAAACCAAACGAATCAATTAAACCAATCCAATCAGCAATAACCAGCAGAAGACTTAACCAAATAATCAAAATAATTTAATTGTATTAAACCAGCATTTCAACCATAACCAAAATAGTCATCATCCAGAAATACAAATACCAAACATGTTTCGAAGTTTCGGTCTAACATCCTAACCATTCATACAATAATACAAAGACAATCAACGAGTCCCTAGATCATCCCACTCTCCACGCCTTGATTCCGTGGTCACATTTTTCCTGTACATGCATCAGGAAAAGTCACTAGAAGAAAAGAAGAACAAGAGATTTTAGAGTATATATAATTTGATACAAGAACATATTAGTTAACCTCTATTTTTATGCACTTCACTAGTTGAAAAGAAAGGCCCATCCAACCAAAAATATCTTTTACGTCTTTCTTTGGATTTCGACCTAACTGAGAAGCAACGTAACCATAATCTCAAAATCATTTATTCTAAATCGTTTGTCACTAATCAACTTACTCTAGTGCCAAAGCCACACCCACATAATTAATAAAAACACAGCTACGTTTAACTATTCTAATCGAGCACATACACACACAAACACTTCTATATTAACCCTCTAATAATACGTATTTTATGAATTTTTTTCTTCTAACAATATATCATTTGACATGTTTCTAAGAAAAAAAGGTTTTGTTTTCTTTTTTACGATTTTTGAAGTTTCTTGTTGACTTTTCAGATTGCGTTTTTGGGTCGGCTTGCCTCATACTTTTAGTTTGGTCTTTTGTGTAGCTAAGTCTTCTTTGTGATACGTTTTTCTCGTCTTCTTTTTTTGTTGGCATCTTCTCAATAATACATTAAAACGTCGTATTTTTGTGTAGCTAGACTTTTTTTAGCATTGTTGTTACTATAAGTTGCTTTCTGGGGTTTAAACTTTTTAAGCACTCTACATGAAATCTAAAGATATGAGAACTTTTTGTATCTTTTGAGACAGTTTTTGATAATACATTAACACCCAAAAACGTGTCGTACCACTCTAATGGACCTGTTCGTTTGGTCGCCGCAAGTACCTGCGGCCACCAAAAAATGACAAATTAGAAACGAAAGAAATGGATAAAATGGCCATGTGATATAATCATAATTAGTGTTAAGTTGAGTTTTGGTCCATAATAACAAAATTTTTTATTAACCTCGAAAGCATTAATCTCTTTATGATCTCATGTAATCTTTATCGAAAAGAAGACTTGCATAGAGTGTGTTTTGATAAGGAAAAGTAAATAAAAGTCTTGCCAGCTTTGAAACGTCGCCCATTCCTCTAGACTCTCTCTATTCAATAACAACGCGTTTGGTTATTCTTGGGGACGACCAAGACTCACTAAATCCATCCGACGGCTCAGATTTTATCTCGAGTTTTTTTTTTGTTTCATAACCTTATGTAATTTTTCTGATTGGTTTAAATATAATTAATACGGTTATAGTTGCGGGAATTTACAAAAACGGAAAATGATAGTTTTAAACGTTATTAATTCGTTTAATCTATTCGACGGACAGATTTTATCTCTACTTTTACTATAAAAAGTTTATAGAACAGGCTAAATTAAATAAATTGTAGTTGCTGGAGTTGTAAACGTTATAAATTGCGGTTTCAAACGTTACTAATTAGAAAAGCTACAAACGTTACTACTTAGTTCTAATCAATTTACGGAAATAAGATTAACTTTTTATTGATTTTCAGAGTCTAAAAAGAGGAAAAAACAAATGTTGCCTATATCTGCCTCCTATAGTATATGGTTTCAACTATGATCTACCTTTACTTTCACACTTTACCCAATTCCACCTGAATAAATTGTCTTTTCCCAATTCCACCTAGACTACATAATTCTACCTAATTAACCAAAATCAATTGATTTTGTGTTCTTAGAAATTTCTGCGAATCTTAAAATAGAAATTATGACGTTTGTGTTCTTAGAATTTAGAGGTTTTAGAGGTCTTAGAATTTATAAGTGTTCTTAGAATCAAAATTTCCCCTAATCGATTTTAGAGGTTTTGATTCGGATTTGAATTTTATTGACTAGAATTTGGGTCAAAAATTATATATTGATAAATAAAATCACAATACATTGTCAAATAAATGTATCATGCACATGATCAAAAGATTCATGAGATAAAATATTAATTATTTAAAAGTCATATTTGTTTGGTTTATTTCCAAAATGATAGTTATATGTTGGACTTATTATTTTCAAAAAGTATACGTTGAACTTTGTAGTTTCCAAGAAACTTAGTTTAATACCTAACTCTTTACTATATAAACACACTTATCTCTCTTTACCTTATACCATAATCTATTCGTATTCTCAACGTAACGTAACAATGGCTTCTAAATCCGTCGTCGTTCTCCTCTTTCTCGCTCTCGTGGCTTCCTCCGTCGTTGCTCAAGCTCCGGGACCATCTCCAACCATGTCTCCTCTCCCGGCCACTCCTCCACCGTCTCAGTCTCCAAGAACCGCCGCACCAACACCTTCATCCTCAACCAATCCTCCTTCCTCAGCTCCTACCACCGCTCCTCCGGTTACTCAGCCGCCGAGTGAGTCTCCGGCTACCTCCACTTCTCCGCCAGCTCCTCCGACGCCTACTTCACCTGCCGGAGCTCCGGGTATGAATGTTCCATCTGGTGAAGCTGGACCTGTTCAGTCTCCCTCTACTGGCTCTCCAAACGCTGGTTCAGTGAGTAGAGTCTCCGTCGTCGGAACTTTCGCCGGAGTCGCCGTGATCGCTGCTTTGTTGGTGTAGATTCATTACAACATTATTTTTGGTTTCATTGTTTGTCCTATTTTGGTTTATCATTTAATTAGTAATGTGATTTTTACAGTGTGTTTAGAGATTTAAGGATTCGATTTCTGATTTGTTTCTAGTTTATATGACGTTTATTATCGTGTTATTATTTTTGGTATTATGTTATGTTTATTATTGACATTCTTGAATAAATCATGGTTACTAGAATTCGTGTTATTATTGACTAAAATCAAAACTACAAGCGCAATTAGTGGTGATGTTAATGAAGAGATTAGGAAAGTTAATTGCGTACCGACGCGTGTATAGTACATTTGCATAAACATCATTGTTCACAACAACGAATTGATCTAATTCATAATCACAAACTTTAAGTTTAATCTCATGGAGTACAAACACTCTGCCATATGGATATTTTCATATAAGATTAGATATCAGGAATATTATATAGTAAACCTTGGCCATTAGATCACTTCCCCTCGTCGAGGGTTCGGTCACCATAAACCTTATGAAATGAAATAAGAGAGATCTTTGTGTACATGAGATTGTCCTCTCTAAACTACATGAGTTGACAAAAATGGAAATGATGAGTTGACAAAAAAAAAGTTCATGATGATGAGCAAGCAGCGAACTTTTTCAAGTTGAAAAAACAAAAAAAAAAACCTTTTCAACTTGAGGAATCCACACAAAAGTCTCTATAGTGTATTTTAGTCTACTATAGCTAGCCGTTTTGTTTTCTTACGATAATTTTAGGAAAAGCCGTAAAAGCTTTCTTCGATTCGAAAAATCATTATTGATAGTCTCTTAGCTCGATCTTAGGCTAATATATGTGAAGGAAAAAAATTTGTGCAAGAATAAGGATTCCAACTATTACAAGTTGAGAAAATCACGCAAATTTCCGAGCTTTACGGTTTGGAATCAGAGTTTTTTCTCGGGTCTATGCGTATGGAATTTCACTTTTGTTTTCTCCATGTTTTCTGCTTGTGTTGTGTTGTAATTTGGTAGTTTCTGTACATTTTGGTGTTTAGACTTTCTTGTTTTCTCTGTAATTTGTGTCAAAAAATTCAAAAATTATATAAGTACTTCACATTAATACCCCAAAAAGCGTAAAACACAGCTAAATTAAGATTTGTTATTAATTGCTTTAAATTAAGATGGTTACAAAAGGACGAAATAAAAAATACATAATTTTCTCTATAAACTATCATCAACCAACGGTAAAAAAAAAGAAACACATAACAATTTTACAGTATATGTGAATGTATCAATTACTTTGGATGTCATTTATAGTTTCTACGTTTTAGTTTAACTCTTCCCAATTCAAAATATTTATAACCGTTAGAGATATTGTTTTTTTCTTTTTTTCTTCTACTATATAATTCTAAACAAATTAAAATAACAGAGAAAGAGCCGAGAAAATAAAACCCTAGTTCCATATCTCATTCTCTTCTTCAATCCTCTTCAGATTCGATTTTATGTTCTAAGTATGGAAACAACAACAGTGGAGGAATCATTCTTTAGTACTGGAGAGACAGAACACGTCCAATCCAAAGTATGTTCTTTAATTTCTCCCATCGATCGTTAGTGTTTGAATTTTCGATTCTATGGAATTGATTTCAATTTCGTTGATTTTATATAGTTTAATTAGGGTTTCGATTTCGTTGATTTTTATTCTCTAGTCTGAGAAATCAAATTAGGGTTTCGAAACGAATTGGGTTTTTTCAGATCTTTTATGAGAATTGAACTTAGATTTGTGGTTCATGTAATCTTTTATGTGACTTGTAGTTCGCTTTCTCTTTTATGCAGTTTTGGTTCGTGAAATCAAAGCAAAGAGACCATGTGCAACTCCATTGAAAGAGAAGTATACATCTTCATAGTTACGATATATAGCTTTGGTAAGTTTATAAGCAAGAGATGAATATACGTTGCCTGTTTTATGGGAAAAATTGGAGATATTTGTTGAATCAGTGATGGAGTTTAAGCTTATGGCGCAAAAGTTGGGGTTTCTTTGAGTACACCATCATCCATCAAGTATGCATATGCCAATTCAAGCAACTGTTGTGAAGTAGTTGCAGTTTTGTTGCAGTTTCTTGGTGGAGTTAAACACAACTGCCTCTTCTCGGTCAAGGTAATCAAAATTATCTCTCTGAATATCCCTGTACCTGTCCCTTGTGTCAGCATGAAACAAATATCGATGTCCCTGTCTCTAATGATAAAGAGATTGTCCTATTTCGGTAAATTCTCGGGTTCCTAGTCACTGAGCTGGAAACAAATGCCTCGTGCTGGTCTGAGGTAATCTTAATTACCTCTCTGATTGTCCCTGTCTCTATTGATAAAGAGATTGTCCCATTTCGGTAAATTCTCGGGTGCCTAGTCACTAAGCTTTAAACAAATGCCTCGTGTTGGTTGAGGTAAAATTACCTCTCTAAATGTCCCAGTCCCAGAAAGGTAGCATGAATACAAATGCCTCGTGTTGGTCGAGGTAATCAAAATTACCTCTCTGAATGACCCTGTCCCTAATGATAAAGAGAGTGTCCCGTTTCGGTGAATTCTCGGGTTCACAGTCAATGAGCTAAAAACAAATGCCTCGTGTTGGGTAATCTAAATGTCCCTGTCCCTGATGGTAGAATGAAAACAAATGCCCCATGGTGGTTGAGGTAGTCAAAATTACCTCTCTGAATGCCCCTGTTCCTACTGATAAAGTGATTGTCCCATTTCGGTAAATTCTCGGGTTCCTAGTCATCGACCTGAAAGCAAATGCCTCGTGGTTGTTAAGGTTATTCAAGTTACCTCTCTGAAAGTCCCTGTCCTAGATAGTAGAATGGGACAGTCCCAAATCTGTGAATTCTGGGGTTCCTAGTCAGTGAACTTAAAAACAAATGCCTCGGGTTTGTTTCTGATGGTAGAATGAAAATGAGACTGTCCCTGTCTCTGATGGTAGAATGAAAACGAGTCTGTCCCAAATCTGCAAGTTCTCTGGTTCCTAGTCACCAAGCTAAAAAACTAATGCCTCGTGTTAGTTGAGGTACTTTTAATTACCTATATGAAAGTCCTGTCCCTGATGGTAGAATGAGAATGAGACTGTACCGAGTCTCTAAATTTTCGAGTTCCTAGCCACCGAGCTGAAAATTTGCCTCGTATTGATTGCCAAAAGAGATCTCCTAATTGACGTAAATCAGGTAGTTCCTTACCTCTTGAACTTGCTTATAAGAGTTTATTAAGATCAATATGCAGAAGTGTGGATGATCAAGCTTACAGTCAGCTACAAATTCGAGGTATGTGGTTGTCATGATATTCTATATCTACGGGAATTTAGGTATGTAACTTTATACTTCTTCTATATACTTGATTCAGTTTTGTTTTGCTATTGCTTCTAAAGTTAATATTCTTCTTTATTTTTCTGCCTTATTAAAAATTCATTCTTTTGTAGACAGACTTACATCACATTTTTTTTTTGCAGGTAGTTGTTCTCAAGTATCCAAATATCATCAGGTTATTTTCAGGTTAGACTCTTAGGATTTATCTTCTTCCTCACATTTTCATTGGAATCAGTCTTTAAAAAAATATTCATATATAGGTTGTTACTTTAGAATCCGGGAAAAAATAGTAAATTACTTGATAAATAGTAATTTCTAATCTAAATCAAATGGTTCAGTTTGAAGTTATTTTGAATCATGGTTCTCGATATTTTCAGCTTGAATAGACTTATACTTTCCTTGCTACATTGTTTCTTATGATTGGTGTTTAATTGTTAGAATTGATCTATTTAATCGACCACTTCTTGCAGTTGAAGCTGAATAACACATGAGTTCTCGTATTATTGTTAATCTTGTATCGTCTGATTTTATAAATGTTTATTTTACTTTATACTTTTATCATTCCTTGTTGATATTCTGGTTATTTTATGACCTTGTTTTGGGATATAAATGTTGTTCCTGTGATGAACTCTTCTGCGAAGTCTTATAACTCTGTTTCTAATGTTTATGCTCATATTGCTAAGTTTATCTTGCTATATCCATAGTTTTGTTTGTCAAGGTTTCATGGAAGATTGAGTTGGTGAGTGTATTTTGGTTTCTCAATCATGGAAGATTGAGTTGTGACATTCAAGTTCGTTTAGAAAACCATTCACTTACATGTCGTATGAGTGTTACATTGTTTTGTGTACTTACTTTATATGGTGTTGTTTGGTGTTCACAATATTGTGTGAGCAATATCTTCCCTGACTTGTGTGAAATGATTGATACATTGAGTGTCTTTTGTGTTTGTTAAAAGAACCTTATGTCTGAGATATGTCAGTTTAGTTGTGATGCAACCCATTTATGTTATGACAACAGAAGAAGTTTTGTTCAGCAATAGAATTTATGGATGTTTTATTTGGTGGATTGTTGCTACAACGTCCTTCAACTTTGTTCCTGCAGTACACATTTATAGATTCACCAATACTATCCCCATTTTTGAGAGAGCGCAACACAACAAAAAGAAATTGAAACAAACAGCTTTTTAATGTACGTACCTTGAGATCATTCTGCCTTTGATCTTAAAGGCTATCTTAACGTGAGAGCTGGTGTTTATGTAACCATATCTTGTGAGTCTGTGACCCGTTATTATGCAAATTTGTCATGCATAATCTTGAAATAGGGCAATGCAATATTTATTTACCATACAACTGATATAACATATATAAATAATTTACAAAGATATATAAAAATTTATAAATATTATTGATGAAACAAATTTATAAATATTATTGATATAACTTATATAAATAATTTGTAAATATACGAGAGCAGTGAAGACAGCCTTCTTTTATACATACTAGTTGATGACCGCGCAGCACGGGGTTTTATAAAAATTTTATTTTTTAAATTTTATATTAGTTTTGTATTTGAAATATTTATTGTTATTTGGCATTCGGCAGAGGTCGAGGGAAAGTTTCTGCGGCATTCTCTTTTTGTGCTAAGTATGGAATTAGAGAGATAAAATTTTTGGTGTATGGGTTTGATATATTATGTGAGAGATATTCTTGGATCTAGCTTTTTTTTGGTTTCATCCTACGCTCGAATCCGTTTATTCTGGCCAATGGTTTTGAAACAAGTGTCGTTGTTGCAAATGTGTCGCTCTTGTAAACGACGGTTCTAGTAGATGTATTCTCTATTCCGTTTAATCATCCAGTCGTGTGTCCAACGTTTTTCTGATCTTTTTTAACCGGTTTGATTGTTGTGTAAATGTTGGACCTCAAACCCATGTTTTTTTAAGTTTAATATTTTGATTGTTGTGTAACCTGGCCTCAAACCCATGTTCTTTTGTGTTTAGTAATAAATAATGATGATGTGGCGTTGACGTGGCGTAAGGGGAAGTGAGAAAATATAACTTTATATATATAGATATATGTGATTTGCGTTGAAATCGAAGGATATATTGACATATATTTAGATTTTCCTTTATCAAATGGAGACCATGCCAAAGCACTATAATGCAGGATCAATCAACAATGTTTTGTTGTACGTAAGATGGGATACGAACGGGACGGTACTTGTTGTCAAGCCACACAGCCATTCCTTTTGCCTCCAATATAGGCTGCTTCGTTAATGATATACACAAAAATGAATCCAAATCAGAACACAAGTAAAAAACAAACACAAAGGCTTGATGAGAGCATACACCAAAGTAACCTCTTTATTTGGAAGTTTAAAGATGAACTGTTCGAAGTAAATGCGCGCAATGGATACATCCGTTATCCTTGATTTCACCACGAATTTGCATCCACTCTGTTCAAAAAGAAACAAAATAAGTATACAAGATATACGAAAATGTGACAAAACTTTATAGAAAAAGTTCAAAATTACACGTAAAGGTGCAATAAACTTTATCGTCAACTCGGAAACTGCCAAGGCTTCACCAGAACGGGATACTTCATCACAGTTGATACCGATACTCTCCATAAACTCGTGTTGACCTTAGTAGAAAACAAGGTTTTAGTAATTGGTAAAAATGGGAGATATAGCTTAAGTATTTGAATCGATAATAAACTAACCGTGTTGGCATTAGTTTGCATAAACAGCATTGTTCACAACACCGAATTGATCTAATTCATAATCGCGAACTTTAAGTTCAATCTCATGGAGCTTGAACACTCTGCCATATGGAAATTTCCATAAAAGATCATGAACAATGTTATAGACTATATATCTACAAATCTTGATACTTAGTCTAGGCATGGTTATTAGAAAAATAAACATTAGATTTCTTATGAAATGAAGTTTGAGAGATCTTTATTTACCCTTTGCTTTCTTTTAGTTTGAGACATGCGAGTGGTTTCAAGGTCCTTGCGGTCCGGAGAGGCAGGACATGCGGTCGACTCCGGAAACAGGGAAACACCACAGGCATAGGCATAGCCGGTGCCACTATGCTAGCTGCTTGAAGCATTGTACTACTTCGAGTGAAAATGCTCAAATTCTCTAAAGTAGTTTGACAACTTATGTGTTCGGTATGTGAAAATTGGATTCAGTCACCGTATATATATGAAAAAATTGTATTCTTCCAACTTATCCAACTAATAACAAACGTTTTAATTTAATGCGTAAGAAAACTTGAAAAATTACTTGAATAACAATATTTTAGAATTAATAGTCTAAACTAAATTGTACTAATAAGTGGTAGGTTAAATGACGAAAATGAATTAATTTTTTTGTACTGGTATAACATCGTTTATAGTAAAACAGAATTAGAAATAACATCAATTTTCTAATGAAAGTCGTTGAGTTTGATGTTATTAATATTCGTTGAGTTTATAGTGTACCGGAACTTTATGTTTACGGTATTACTACATAACGTCGTAGAGTTGATGCACGTGCTCATGTAATATATTACGTAGCTTAGGATATAATAGTATATTTGGCATGAATGATCATACATTCTCTTATACTCTATGTAGCTAGCAATCTTTTTTGCAAGACAATATGGTTAAACATCACTTAAATGATAGTTATCCGTTAGCTTTTCAAATGTGTTTGTGTCATGGTTTTATTTGAAAGGACTAAATTAGTCTGACTCATTCATGTCTATAGAAAAGCTATTCGTCAAATAGATGGATTAGCGAACTATGTATTTTCTTTACCGATTGGTTTTCTTCTATAAGATGTTATTAGTTCGCCGAAATTGTTTTTTGTTTGGATAAAATACGTGTGCAACTGTGAAAGCTGTAATTGTTATTCGTATCGCCTCCTCGGATCATTGTTGACTCAACGGCCTTATACGATTATCTTGAAATATCATTAAAGATTCTTGTCATCCTTCCTTTTCAACCTTAAATATTGGTGGTTGAAGTCTTTAAGATTTTTTGTTTCAAATCAGTGAATCACACTCAAAACTGATACATGTCTATGTTTGTCTTTTGTAGAATTAAATGAGAAAAGTCTTTAGAAAATAACTTTAAATTTATAAATAAATTATATGGTTTGTATTCTAACGTACGTCTAAGTATTGTCACGATAGTGTTATTTTTGCCATCTAGTTTTAATGTAACACCTACTCTCCCACATTAAGGACGTTCAAGTCCTCCCAAAAGCAACAATTTGCTCTTTTTGTGACTGTCAAATTCTTAGCTAGATCCGTCACTGGCCACGACAACTTGTCTAGCTAGTTTCCTTGATATACCTTCAAATCCAAAAACTTGACCAACGATCGAAATATAAACCGCAACTCCTGGAAGGCTGGAACACTTAGGTCATGTTTATTGGCATTTTGTTGGAAGTGGTCACTGGTCAGTCACCACTCATCATTCACCATCGACACATCGCTGTATTTTTATTTTGAAAGTCAAGTTAAGAAATTTATAAATATATGGATATGCTATATTTAAAGTAAAAATTAAAGTCTATATCGAGATATTAATAAGAAATTTTAGTTATCACAATATAAGGATATGTATTATATATATATATAGAAAAAGTCATTTTCTATGGCTTGAAGCAATAGCATAGGAATATCGTAAGAAACAAAGCATTCTCACTGTTTTTTCTACAATCTTGTGTCGAAGCAAATATCTTGTAGAATTTTCTTATTGCAAAATTTTGTAAGACATTTCGTAGGAAAGGGAAAAAGTAGTTTTGACCAATCTTCCTCGAAACTATTATTAGCAAATTTCTTCTTACTGTTTTCATACTAAAATTTTCATTTGGTATTCCTACCAAACAAATCTTACTAGTTTCCTACCAAATTACCAGCCATTTTCCAACTTTAAATCTCTAACCAATTTCTTACGACTTTAGTTTTGGTAGCAAAATATTTAAATATGATTCAATGAATTTAAAAGTTTTAACAACAAATTCCAAATTATATAAAAAGATGAAATATCATTCCAAATTCACATGGAAACATTGTTAAAATCAATATAAACATTTTCCAACCCATATTTTAAAACTGTTATAAGCGAGGTAAAATGAGACTCAAAATTCCAATTAATTCGATCTATGCTTGCATCTCGTCTTCATCTATGCTTGGCGTCGACGGGTAGTCAGGTGGTCGAAGTTGAGGAAACTGCTCGAAGAGGAGCTTGTTGCATTCCATAAGGTATTTGATTTGAGCATTCTTTTCTAGTTCACGTTTCTTCAATGTTTGAATCTCTTCTCGTAATTTATGAATATGGCGTGGAGTGTAAGTAGAAGACGATGATTCTTCATTCAAAAATTTACCAAACCCATAACGGCTTCCTTTAACCTTCGGAACAACCTGTAAATGTGAAATTAAAAAATGAAAGCATCAGTTTTGGACGAAGATACTATAAGCAAAGCATAAACCATTAGAAACATGAAACGGAAATTAACTTACTTCAAGCATAATAGAGTTAATCTCCTCTTGTGTGGCAGCGTTTGGCTGGTTAAAGTTATCTCCTTCAGTTTGGCATTGAGAATTTGTGAGCTCCAACTTACTCTTTGCTGTCTCAAGAATCTTTTTTGTCTTCATGTCGGTTACTATGCGCGTCTTTTTGTTTAAGTGAGTTTCTTCCATGAAGTAAATCATATTAGGCTCCTTCCCAAGTTCAGTTGTCTAATATCATTTTCAAAAAAAACCAGAATTACTAGTCAACCAAAACCAATTAATGAACTGAACTTTTAAATTGTAAAGCATAAAACATGTCTAACAAAACCAAAGGTAAAACCATGTTAAGACCATGTCAAACAAAACTAGAATATAGAAACTAGAGAAATCAAATAACTCCAAATAAGCAAATTATAAACCATTTCAAACAAAACCAAAATAAAATAATTCAGTAGCCTTTCAAGGAGACATTAGTAAGAAAACTTAATAGTAGCTTTTTAAGGAAAAATATCAGTAGCCTTGGTAAACTATATTGCGAAACTTAAACTGATTCGTAGTATTACAAATCATTTGACTATGCAAACTTAAAACGTGGATGCATCAAGTAAATTGTCAAAATGTTTTCGTAGAATTGACAAGCAATGAAAATTTAAAGAAACTTCAATATATCGTATATAATTTTTGCTTACCATTTCATCCCAACGTCGTTCATATGTTTTTGCACCGTTGTTGTGTATAGCGATGCCTAAACCACCCCTGTCGCTTGACCGATTCTTAGAGTTTTTGGCTGCTGTCTTGACTGTTTTTTCATCTGTCCACATTTTTATGTAACCATCAAACAGAGATTTTTTCGCCTTCATCCATTCCGGCAAGTTCTCCGGACCTCTGTGCTTCCATAACTTCTTCCACTCACGTAAGTTTGATCTAAAGGACAAGTCTGCTTGCTTGACATAATTTGTTCGGACATGTTCTGTTATGTTTGAGTCCCAGTTAAACTCTTGCTGTAAATGAAAAGTATATGTAATTAGAAACCCGATTGCAAAGAAAAATTACTTAAAATATGTAAAAAATAAAGATATATTTTACTGCAAAAGCTCGGAACCATCTGTTCTTGATTTCTGGTGGGAGAGAACGATATGTTGGATATGGTTTCGGGAGATCGGATTTAAGCATCTTTAAAATCTGCTTTGTTATCTTACCTGTTGTGTCATGTCTAAACTTGAACAAAGTGAATATAATTTGTAAAAAAGTTTAGAGTTTACCAAATGTCTTTTCCTTCTCTTTTTGGACTTAGCGTAGGCATATGTTTTCGGCTTGAGGCATCCAACAACTCACTACCGTGAGCTAAAGTAGGAACAGCCGATTTCTCGTTCTCAGCCTGCAGTGAATTAGATTCTAAAGCCTCACTTCTACTACGGTTTTGTTGGGTTGGCATATTGTGTAGCTGCGTCTGAAACCTTATTAGGTCGTTCAATGAGTAGCTAGATGTATTGGAATCATAATCTTGCTGCTCATGTGACATGAATTGTTCGTAGTTCTCATATATATACTCATGAAACTCAAGAACACGAAGAATATTATGATATGTTTGCAATTTCCTACCCATTTGGCCATTTCCTACGAAACTTTTCAAGGTTACTACCAACTTGTCTACCATTTAGTTACCCACTAGCGTACCTAATTTCTCAAGTGGTTGGTCACATGCTAATCTTTTCTTACTCTAAAGATATAGAATAAAGTGGTAGACAAATTCATATGTATTTTCTTTGCATGACCTATGACCTATTTTGTAATAAAATGGTAAGAAAAATCTTTATGCATTTTCTTGGCATGTCTTTACAACATATGTTTCGTCAAACATTGGTAGGAAAAATTCCTATGTGCATTTTTTCCATAGATTAGTACAACGCATTTTTCATAAGAAAATGAAAGATTTTTTCTACAAACTTCTTTCAACATCTTTTCCTCTCAAATTTCTATCAATATTTTGCGAATTTTCCTACCATTTCAAAATTAGTAGAATTTTGTAGGAAAATTTCATATGATTTTCTCACATCACAATTCCATAAAAAAAAATTGGAAAACTTTTCTATGATAGTTACTTTTCGTAAAACAATGGTTGATATCTGGTAGGAAACTTTGTAGGATTTGTATTTTAGTGTATATATATGTATACTAGACACCCGCTTATATATACGGCATAAGAAATTAACCAAAATTTAATTTATGATATATACATGTTTTAATTAGATTTAATCCGGTATATTTGAGTTTAAACAAGATTTCAACCTTAGATATTAGCTTTTGATTTTTTTTCAGATGGATTTAATCATTAGAAACCTAGTTATTTAAATTTATAAGATTAATTGGCCGATTTGAATAGTTTTACTAATTCTTTTGGCTTATTTCAATAAGATTGCATGTTAACAGAGATAAAACATGAGATCGTACAGCATTAAATAAGTTATAGATTTTATTAACAATAACAAACACGAATTAAAAAAAAAAAGAGAAACTTACATACGCCATCCGTTCCTAAACAATGATTCTTAGAGAAAACAATTGTTGCAAAAATATATATATTTTTTAAAGTTATTAATGCATTATTAATTTACAAATTTCAAGAGAAATAATTAAATACTATTAGCTTAGAAAAATATAAAAAAATATAGATGTTTCCTTAATATGTGTGAAAAATATAGGGAAATTATCAATTAGGAACGGAGAGAGTATATTTAAAATGTTACAAATCCCAACTTGAAGACATGATATATGTATAGCACAAATTGGCATACACATTTTCTAATTGTCAAGAGATCACATTATCGAGAGCGGTCTACAAAACGCAAGAGAACAAGAGTTCTTACGCTATTACGAATACAATAACTCTCCCACACATAAGCCAAGCAGAAGCGTCCTCTAATCATCAAACAAAAGGTATATTGGTCGATCTCGTTAATCATTTCGAGAAGTATGCCATAATTTTTTTTTTTTAATGTATAAACGATTTTGCCAGCTGAACTAAAAATGAAAATCACGTTGATATATTATATATCATTTTTATAGAGCATGATATAGTCACGTTTTGACCCATTTTATCCCACTCGAAACCATGCTACCTCATGTTGTTGGTATATCTCCTTCTACCGTATATGAGTTCGTCTGTTTCCTACGATTTTCCTACGATTCTTGTTGTAGGAAAACGCTGTTTTTTTTTTGTCGTGTACGACCAAGAATTAGAGCACCAACAATAAAGAAACATGACTAGCCTAAACCACCAAATTTGCAATCATAATTTAGCAAAAAGTTTCAAACCATATAGTTTCGAAAGCTCAACCAAAAATCTCAAATTGTTTAGAAAGTCAATATCTAAATTGTTGGAGCTTTAAAACGAAGATTCAAGTTGCCAAAACGATAAACTTGAGTGTGTCTATATATAATTTTTTCTTTGCACCTTAGTCTGTTTATAGGTTTTGGCAATTTGCTACCTATTGTTGAATTGTTCAGAGCTACCCAAAAATTTGACAGTTTCAAAGTTCTTCTTTCACCTTTAATTTTGAGTGTTACAAAAGCAGTAAGCACCAAGCAGCCTCGGTCCAACAATATTAGGACACCTTATTAGATTTATATTTTTTCTTTTCTGGCCTACTATAAAGATTTTTCTTCACAAATCTTAAGTTAAGATTTGCTTAAAATCTCCTCCATTGAGGATGCTCTAACTTTTCATTTATACTTTTTGGTGGAGAAAACTTTTTTTTTTATTTGGTCCAACTTTAAACACAAAAACTTAATTTTGGACTGTGGTTTTGTATTTAATTGAAATTTTAAAATCAGCTATATAATTTTTTTAAAACTGCTTATGGGTCTTAAGCCGACGCAATTTGCCTAGCCTCATTACATATATTTGTTCTGAAAAACTCATATTTGAATTGTTGGTGAACTCAAAACCGCGACTTAACCGCCGCTAACGGAGATTACAAGATCTAAAAGAATATGGAAGCTGTTTAACTTAAATTTAGGATATTTCCCTAAAATTTAACGCTGTTGATGGATTCATAACGCCCGTTAACTGCGGTTAAATTAATAGTAGGTTTGAATTCACCAATAATTTAGAAATAAATAATTATTAACATATATTTTAAGTAAAGTATTTTTCCGAAAAAATGTTAAGATATTAAACGTCCAAGAAAAAAAAAACAAATGGTGTAGTTGCCGAATTTTATTCCTAAAATAAGATAAATTCTTTTTGTTTTTCTTTCTATAATTTATGTGGCACATATGGCACCATGGCAGAAGATTGATACAGTTATGAGGGGTACGGTATTCAATGATTGAATTCAAAAGAATTAAAATGAATAGGATGTGTACATCTATCTATTCGTAAATATTGTCGTCACATCTACTATCTCTATTTCTCTATATATATGGTGATTGAAACCAAACTTTCACAAAACGTACAAAAGTTGTCAACTATATTTGGGCATCATTACAACAAAAAAGCCAATGTATCAAGTTATCGGCACGGCAGCTCCAGTAAAGCCTGTAATATTTCCCTGTTCATCGAGGCGGCCGGTAACCCTCCCTATCCGGACCGCAAAGACCTTCAAGCCTCTCGCAATCCTCAAACTAAACGGAGACAAAGGGTAAACATATGTCTCTCTATCTCAATTCATTAGAACTAAGTGATCTAGTTTTAGCTAATGTTTCTAATTCATAATCTAATTAAATTTCAATATGGCAGAATGAGCGGGTTCCATGAGACTGAACTCAAAGTTCGCGATTACAAATTAGATCAGTTCGGTGTTGTGAACAATGCTGTTTATGCAAACTACTGCCAACACGGTTAGTTAAAATTTAGGAAAATGCATGTAGCTTCTTATATATCAGCCTTACTAAATATTATGCTTTGTTAAACTTGTTTTCTTGCATAGGTCGGCACGAGTTTATGGATAATGTCGGCATCAACTGCGATGAAGTATCACGTTCCGGTGAAGCCTTGGCAATTTCTGAGTTGGCAATAAAATTCCGTGCACCTTTACGAGTACTTTTCCTAGAGATATTTATATTTTTTGATATATTCAAATATTATAAGTGTTATGTTATATATACTTATAATTTGATTTTTTTTAGCAGAGTGGTAGCAGATTTGTGGTGAAAACTAGGATATCAGGAGTATCTGTGGCACGTATATACTTTGGACAGTTCATCTTAAAACTACCAAATCAAGAGGTTAATCTTTGAATCAATTGTTGACCAAAAAAAAAAAAAAACTTTGAATCACTTATTGATTTGCCAATTTTTTGTGAAGGCATTTGTTGATTTACCATAATTGCTAAAATCTTATAGATTTGCTATTTTTGAGGTTAGAAAAATCAATAATATGATTAAACATGATGTTTGGGTTTAGTTGGTTTTAATTGTTTTTAGGGTTTCGTATTTACTATAAATTACATTTTTAGCCAAAAAAGATAAAAAAAAATAGACTTTTTAAAAATTTTAAAAATGGAAAATCTATGAAATTTTAGCAAAAATGACATATTTATAAAATTTGTCATAGCAATGGCATTTTCCGTAAGAATCCCGTCATCTTTTTTGCTATTTTCATTAAGCCTTTATATTTTTTAATTTTTTTAACTTGCATGGTTCTAATCAAGATTTTTTGGTTTTAAGCAGCTTATTCTGGAAGCGCATGGGACAGCTGTTTGGCTCGATAACAAGTACTGTCCCACACGAATCCCATCTCATATACGCTCTAACTTTGTTCACTTCCAACGCCAAGAAGATGATATTTAACTCTTTCCAAAACTCTTATGTTTCATTATTTATATATGTTGTGAATTTGTGATTTATGCATGCATGCATCGTACTCTTTGCACTATGTTAATTATTTATTAATGTATATGTATATATAGTTCCATTATAATATAGTTGGATCTGCTATTGGAAGGTTCTATAATACGAAAATAGCAGTTAAATAAAAATTTGATACAAATTTTTCGCTATTCAAATGCTGCATAAATGATGGATATATGTCTCGTAAATAAAATATTATTTCATATGGAATGATTTTTGGTTTCCAGCTTAATTCATGAGACCAGCACTATATATGCAGTGGATTTATTGCTTTAAGTTATAAACTTTGTTGATTCATGTGATTTCGAGTGTCCACCAGCACGTCAAGTTTAATATTTACGAATATAAATTATTTATTCTAGAGAAATTTTCCTCGACCTAATATCTCTCTGTATCCATAGATAATGTAGTACATTTGGAAGGTTTAAAATCAAATTTAAATTTTGTGATTGGCGAAAAAATGATGAGCAAGCTTGACAATTATACAGATAGAGGTTACAAATGAATTTCAAGGGTCCAAGGAAAATAAAACTCAAAATCAAATACTTTGGGATATAGATGTTTTGTGGATGGATAGGCACCGGTTGGTTCTGTTTATCACCAAATGGTGAGGCGCCAATCATAGGAAATGCAAACCTCTAACGAACCCTAGCTAACTTTATATGCAGAGGTGGAAGCTCTTGTCTGGACAATAAAGACTTTATAAAGAGAAGTGTATGATTGGTGCTGGACAATACAATCTTGTTAAAGATGGTATTTTTTTCTACTGATTGGCTAGCCTTTTCACTTGGAGGAAATTCATAGCAACAAGGGATACAGTTGATCTATTTCCTTATCTTTGGGTTTTTGTATTGTGAATGTAAAAGCGGATAATTTAGTATGAAAAAATCGTACCAAACCGCATTATATTACATACTAGCAGTTGATCCGCGCTGCGCGCGGAAGGTTTATAGTTTTTTTTGTTAATTTTTTATTCATATTGTGATATTTTATTATTTTTTATTGATTTTCAAAACATATTATAATTTTTTTAATTATTATCTTTCGATACTTAAATTTGGATTAAAAGCATTTTCTTTTTGATCATGTTCTATACTAATATTTCACTTTCAATTTTACTTTTCCTCTTTAAAATTTTATATATACAATTACATAAATGTTGAATTATTCTAACATAAATTTAAAATTTGCTTACATTCTAAAACTCAGTAACACATTTAAAATTTTAAACTATGATCAATTTAAAATGAAAGTTGAATTATATTATTACCACTAATAAAAAAGTATTTCTTATTTAACATTTCATTTATTTTACATAATTTATTTTTATTTATAGAAACTTTCTGTTAATTAAATAAGTAACATAAATATGCACTAAATGAATGTTTTAAATTTATTTTAATGTAAAAATAAAAATATGCCTTAGGTAGATGCTTAGGTGACATCATGAGAAGAGAGAAAAGCTAACTTTATATATATATATATAGGTATATAAATAATATTTCTTAGAATTGGTTCGTCTGAATTAATTCGTTTGGATAGGATAAGATTTAGTTTACAATGAATGATGTAGTAAACGATAAAAAAAAAATATGTGTAACTTCATAAGGCAGTTTTGTTGGAAATAAAAGAAAGAAAAGAAATTAATAATTTTGGTTCAATAGAGGTCTTGGTGAGCTAAACAGAAACACCTTATTAAATTATACCGGAAACATGATTGAGACATTAAATTTTGATAAATCTGGCCTAGCCACAAATTTCACTAGAAATCAAGGGAAAATAGTCAAAAGACAATGAAATCTATTATGGTAATAATTTTTGTTGAAGAAATATTAAAAAATTATTGTTTAGGAAATTTAAATCAATAATAAATATTACACTTAAATAATAAATATTCATCCAAAAAGTTATTGTTTATGAAATTTAACCCAATAATAAAAACTTAACAACCAAAAAGTTTACCTTATTGTACAAGAATAAATCACTTATTTAATATTTCTTTGTTTTTTGGGGGAATTTCAAAAATACCCCTTTTCCAATAACACTTTTTAAAAATACCCCTCTTTCTAATTTTATCATAAAGTCACTATAAATTTTGAAATTTATCAAAAAAATATGTGTAAGCTTATATTTATAGACACAAATTATCTTTATATGTGTGTAAATTTATAAATATATATTTCATAAATACCTTTTAAAACCTTTTAAAAATCATTTAAAAACCTTATAAAAACTTTGTAAACCTTTTAAAAACCTTATAAAAACCTTATAAAACCTTATAAATGCCGTTTAGAACCTTTTAAAACCTTATAAATATTTGGATTTAGTCACCCAGTAGTAAAGATGATCTTGATGTACCTTATCAACCATATAAAAGTTTATAATTTTTCATATTTGAAAAGGGGTATTTATGAAAATGGATAGAAAAGAGGGGTATTTTTAAAAAGTGGTACGCCAAAAGGGATATTTCTCAAAAATTCTCAGGGGGAATTTCAAAAATACCCCTTTTCATATACCTCTTTTTAAAAATACCCCATTTTCAAACTTTATCAAAAAACCTATTAAAAATGTTGAAATTTATCCAAATATGTGTGTAAGCTTATAAATATATACACAAATTACCTTTAAATGTGTCTAAAACTTTATACACCTTTCATAAATAGCGTAAAAATAAATTATAAATACCTTATAAAAACCTTATAAAAACCGTTTAAACCCTTTTAAAAACCTTTTCAAAACCTTATAAAACTTATAAAAACGATTTAAAACTATTTAAAACATTTTAAAATATTTGTATCGAATCTCCCAGTAGTAGTTATTATATATAAGTACATTATAAACTATATAAAACTTTATAATTTTTTATATTTAAAAAAGGGTATTTTTGAAAATGGATAGATAAAGGGAGTATTTTTAAAAAGGGGTATTTCTCAAAAATTCTCTTTGTTTTGGTTAATATTGCACATTGCTGCTATCTGCCAGATGGATTTTTTTTTTGTCAAAATATAATTTATATAGATGAATTAATGTAATCATGATACGATTTTTTTTACCAGATAGATATGAATAAGAACAAATCACAAAAATAAAGGATATATATTTGTCTTAGTATTGCTTATTGATGCCGGCCATATTACCCACTTTCAGCTAACGGACATGAATAAGAACACGTGTATTTTATAAAGTTTATGTAACAATCAAATGATTTTCATTTTTGATAAAGACGATATACATTTATTTCGACATTACGTCGGCCAAATTTATCACAATAGTCTTAAAAAGGTTAAACCACAATGAAATATTTATAAAACAACTCGACCGTTTTCTTAAAGAATCATAATTAGTATTATATAATTATCAATAACCACAACATAAACCAAACAATAATTAACGATCGAACCAATGTAATAAATATTTCAATTAATTGAGTTAAGTCTAAGCAAAATGAATATCCGAACCGGGACATACCCGAATAATTCAACCTGAATCCGAATCCAACCAAAATATAAACCCAAAAATACCTGAATTATATAAGTAAATAATAATTAAGGATCTGAAACTCCGAAACTTTTTCTTAAATATCTGGAATTTCGTCCAATATTTTACCAAATTCAATTTTACTAGAAAATTCGGGTATTTATCCTAACTCCGAATATTTACCCACAATTTTTATAACGGGTATTTGTGTATCATAATGGATGTTAAACTTTTCTACTCGAAGAAACCGAACTCGATCGGTTTCTACCCAAAATTCCTTGAGTACCCCAAATGTTTTAAAGAAAAAGAAATGTAGTTTGTAACTATCGAATTTTAATTAATATAAAACAGATCTCATCAATAGTAAATCATATAATGTATATATAAATAAATCTTTGAATATGTGTTTTTTTCCAATTTTTTTGATAATTAGGCTGTTCGTTTGGTCACCGTAGGTACCTGCGGCTGCGGCGAACGCAGATCTTGTTGTTCGTTTGATCGCCGCAAGTTACCACAACGGCAAACGCAACGTCCTGCGGTTAATAATATTGAACGTTGATTCGATTCAATGATCAAAACCGCACCAATGCCGCTGCCGCCGCCGCCTGCGATGACCAAGCGAACACGCCCAATATATATTGGCAGAAATAAAAGTAACAAAAGAAACGTGATTATAGTAAATTGCCAATACGTCCAATTGCCAAATTGGTCTTGCGTCCACCGCTAAGGCCAAATCGCACAATTGACAACTTCAGGAGTAAACACTAAAAATGGTGGACCACTTCACTTTATTTATATTCATATTAATTAGTATTTAGAAAACGTGGCGAAGACCAGAGCCAGAATTTTAGTCACAATGATCATAATTTTCTTTTAAGCAAAATGCGAAAAAAAAGAGACAAAAAAATCTTATATTTTTTAGATATTTTAGATGAAAGTGAAAAGCGGTGATAAAAAATATCATAATCTCAAAGACTAAACCAAATCAAAATATATTATTTTATTTTGTTATGGTTTAATCTAAAATACCTTTATAATTATCATTTTTATTAAGTTTTTGGTTTTAGGTTTTGTTTATTTTTAACGGTTTGAAATTGGTGTTTTTTCTTTGTGCCTCTGCTAATTGTTTCGCTGATGCTTCTCTTGTAGCTGAACTTTGCATCGTAAGGACTTTTATTTTATATATTATTTGTCAAAATTTTATAAACCACTGCTAACAAAAATGGATTGTATTGCATATATATTTTTTTGATTGCGTCGTGAGGTTTCAATTTTATATATTATTTATCAAAATTTTATAAACCAACTGCTAACAAAAACGGGTTGTATTTCATTTTTTTCACAGAATTGACTAATATTTCTGAGAATTTTTAGGATAAAATTGTAAAAAGATAGTAATTTAGAGAGTTATTTGCTTTATATATATATATATATATATATATAGTTATATTTAGTTTAGGACACCATGTTACTATAAAAAAAGATAAAAATGCTTGCGATTACAATGTCTTCCTAAACGCATTGTTTCCCGACAATGTCATTTCAATTTCAACACCGTTGCTTCTTCAATTCTATAAGTCAATCTCAATCCGTTCATTCATACATTATTTACATTATTAAATAGATACGTAAAGTTTTTTGTTCTATCAATTATGTTTTATTCGAGGCTACATCTTGACTACACATAAGTAAGGATTTGTTAAGTTCTCTTCTTTCCCACTTCTATTTCGAAATGTAAATTAAAAAAAAAAATCTAATTAATTAGCATATAACTCTTGATTGATGATACCTTTTAAATGATATCCTCTTTTAAAGACATTATAGTGCCAAGTGTAACTTTTTCATTAGTTTACAAATTTAGATAATTTAATATTAATTTATTTAATGTTATTCAATTGTAAACTTCATTTAGGAGATGATGAATGTGGATGCTTTAAGCTCTATATGTCAATTCTGACAGATTTTCGACAAATACTATTTTTGGAAATTGGCATGTTTTCTAGTAATGCGTAGACAAAAAAATGATAATGTATCAAAAATAATTGAATATAGGTGCAAAAAGTAGTTGACTCCATAAATGATGAGATGATCCAAAGAAAGAAACCACTTCTCATTTTTGTTCTTCATTCCATCCTCTTGATAAAAGGAGCTACATTTTTTTTCCTCATTCTCATAAAGATTCCATTATTTCAAAAGGAGCTACAAATTCTAAGAGAAACAATGGTGGAGGAGATTGAGGCTAATGTGGAGATCCAAACTAAAGCTGATAAGTTCTTCATGTTTGTGATCAGAAGATCACAACAACTGTCCAAAGCCACTCCCTATATTAAGGGATGTGATTTACTCGAAGGAGAATGGGGCAAGGTTGGAAGCATACTCCTATGGAAATTGGTTTTTGGTAAGAGATATGCATTATATGTATTGGTTTTATTTTTGAAAGTATAAACATTTTATTTGAATAGTGCAAGTTTTTGGTAACAAAAAACTGTAAAGTAGGGAACTATAAATAATCCGGTTTGATCAAAAATATATTAAAAACAGAAACTAATGTTAAATGTGTATGGTTTAAAATGAGATTTCTGTTTGTTAAACTTATCAAATAGACCAGTTTAAGACATCCCCAAATCAAAAAATATATTAAACTTTGTTTTTTTTTTGGGTCAAACTTCTATATTATGTTACGTTCTGAAAATTATGAAAAATATTGACTTTATAATTTAATAACTATATTACTTCATTTAAATACTTTTGTTTTTGAATTATATACTTTTAAACTGTGTTTTATATATATTTAAGTTTAGCTATGGAAAAATATTTTTTATGCAAAAAGATAAATCGTCCAAACTGGGACATAGGTAGGTTTTAGAGGGGTAGTGCCCTACGTTGCATGGAAACTCATTTCGAAGTGCGTTTCCTGTTTTCGAAACGTTTCAGAAACATAAACTCTCGGAAACTCGGAAACTACCCATGGAAACACGATTCCTAAAAATTTCCATTTGGAAACTCGATGGAAACTCTCGTTTCCGTTTTGAGATTAAAAAATTATAAAATATAAGATATATATTGTGATTAAAAAAAAATTTGTATCTATCTCTAATAAAAAAGATGTATAATTTCTATAAATATTAATTATGGTCCTAATCATATGTGGGATGTTGGAGGTTATCAACTTGATTCACTAGATGGGTCTAATCTTGGGAGACTTGAGTCTGAAGATCTTTCTTTGGACGAACCTGATTTAGAGGCTATATTATTTGATAAAAAAGATAACAACGGCGATGCTGGTCCAAATATTTGAATTTGAGCGTTTTAGTATTATCTTTTAGAGTTTTTTTTTAACTATTTAGTATTTATGTTTTGAATTTGTGTTGTTTCAAAAATTCTCTTTTTAAAATATAGATTTTATATTTGGTATTTTAGTATATATATATATAATTATATATACATACGTTTTCAAAACGTTTCCATTTTTTAATTTTCAAAAGTTGTCGTTCCCGTTTCCGAAACGTTTCGTTTCCGCGTATGCGTTTCCGTTTCCGTTTCCATGCAACCTAGGTAGTGCCTCACACCAAATTTATCAAACCATATAGTGCCTCACTCATAGGTGTGTTTATATACTTCATGGTGTCTCTTTCCTTTCATTCTCTATTTATTCCCAAATAGTTTTCTGAATTAGGTACAATTTCTTCTATTCTTTTTATTCCCAAATAGTTTTCATTCTCTATTTATTTAAATGTCAATTCTAATATTTTTTATTCTTTCATAATTTAAGAATTATTTACATATGAATATAATAGCTAGATCATTTACAAATATTAGATCTTCAAAAAAAATATTTATATATATTAAAAAATATTGTGCTCCATACGAAATATTTTTTTTAGATCCACGACTGCTTTCAAGTTTCAACTACACTAGACTTATTGATCTAGCTTTCACCAAAAAAAAATAATAATAATAATAATAACAAAAAAATAACAAAATATAATTTTTTGACATTTAAGTGGGTTTTGGTGTAGATGGAGAGCCAAGAGAGTCAAAGGACAGGACCGAGGCCATGGATATGGAGAAGAATATGATTCAGTGGAGAGTGTTAGAGGGACCTATAAAGAAAGAGTACAAGAGCTTCTTGAAAACGATGATGGTGAGCCCTAAGCATGAAGGGCATGGAAGTGTGGTGAAGTGGAACATGAAGTATGAGAGGATTCATGAGAAGGTGGCTCACCCAGAGAGGCTTCTTCAGTTCTTCATCAAAGTGATAAACGAGATTGACCAATACCTCTTGCTAGAGGAATAGGTATGTGAGTCTATGTGGGAGAGTTATTGTATTAGTCAGGACTACTCCTTTTATGTGTGTTTGTATTTTGTTTCTAAATAATTTGAACTCTCTTCATTTACAAGAGATGTCTACAATGTGTTATGCTACAAGTAAGTTGTGACATTTTGAGTAGCTACGAGCTCTTCGTTATCATATCCAAAACCGAGCTAAATCGTTGAGCAATATCCCACACAGGGGCGAATGTAGGTAAGAAAGACCTGTGATACGTGCCACATGCTAAATTTTGGAAAAAAAAAAAATTTACCTATAATATAATATATAATCATTCTAGTGCCACATACAAATATGATCACAAGTCCATTTACGTTTCTTATTTCTATAATATTAAATTTTAAGTTAATAAATATCTAAGTCCAATCATTAAATAAACACTAATAATTGAGCCCAATCAAATAAATCCAAAGCCTTATCTACGAAAATTAAATGTAAAGCCTAAACCTAGTCCACAATTATTATATAACCCAAGACATCATAAGAATTAATAAACTAAAATTTTCTTCTTCTTCTTCTCTTCTTTTGTATTTGCATCGAACCATTCCTAAACAAAAGTAAGTTAATAATTCAGAATTTGCTTTACATAACAATATATTTGATATTTTATATTGATTTGCTTCTGCTTTAAAAACATATCGATAATCTCCATCCATTGTTTTATATATGTAATGAATTCAATATTATTTTTTTTTTACTAGGTGATCAATGGAAAAATATTTTCCAAAAAAATCTACAGCGACGTCTCACACTGATTTGGAGAATTTGCCTTCAGACCCAGCAGACAAGAAAAAAATATTGAAATATCATCCTAATGAAAGAGATGAGGTAAGACGCAAATATTTGATCAAAGGTACTTACCAACTTCGTAGTCATAAATTTGCTAAAACATTAACTGGAGATAAATTGAGACGATTTAATCCAGCATGGTTTGATTATGGTGATTGGTTGGAATATAGTTTGAAGAAAGACAAGGCATATTGTTTGTTTTGTTACTTGCTTAGAGATTACACCGAAAATAAAGGTGTAAGTGATGAATTTGTGACAAAAGTATTTGATACTTGGAAAAATCCAAAAAGATTGAGTGATCATGTAGGATCAGTGAATAGTTTTCACAATAATGCGTTGAAGATGGCTGACAATTTGATGAGACAAGGTCAATCAATTGCTCATGCTTTTTATAAGCAAGATGATGCAATAAAAATGAATACAAGATCAGATTGAATGCTTCAATTGATGCGTGTAGATATTTATTATGACAAGGATTACCTTTTCGAGGTCACGATGAGTCGGTTGAATCAGCTAATAGGGGAAACTTCATAGAGCTTGTGAAATATACTGCAGAACAAAATGAGCTTGTAAGTAAGGTTGTACTGGATAATGCTCCAAAAAATAATCAGATGGTGTCTCACAAAATTCAGACAGATATATAGTGCATTGCTTTAGAGAGGAAGTTATCATGATGTTTTTTGCTTGTTGGTGGATGAGTCTGCAGATGTTTCTACTAAAGAGCAAGTAGCAGTGGTTTTTTGCTTTGTTGATAAAGATGAGATAGTTTAAGAAAGATTTACCGGTGTTATTCATGTTCCAGAAACATCTTCTGCAACTCTGAAATGTGCTATTGATTTATTGTTTGCAAAGCATGAATTAGGAATGAAAAAGTTAAGAGGACAAGGCTACGATGGAGCTAGTAACATAAAAGGTGAATTTAATGGGTTGAGATCTCTGACTTTAAGAGAAAATAGTTCAGCGTACTATGTACATTGTTTTGCTCATCAGCTTCAGTTGGTCGTCGTGGCAGTTGCTAAAAAGCATTTTGAAGTTGTTGATTTCTTTGATATGTTTTCTGTCTTGTTAAATGTGGTTGGTGCCTCTTGTAAGAGAAAAGATATGGTTCGAGAAGACCAACGAAAGATAATCGAAGAAGGAATCAGTCGAGGTGAAATTAAGATAGGAAAAGGACTGAACCAAGAGCTTTCATTTCAAAGACCAAGTAATACTCGTTAGGGTTCTCACTAAAATACTTTGTTACAATTGGTTGATTTATTCCCTTCTATCATTAAAGTGCTTGAGTATGTTGAAAGCGAAGGGACTGATGGTATCAAAAGACGTCAAGCTAATGGTCTCCTTAAATACTTTCACACCTTTAACTTTGTGTTCTACTTACAGTTGATGTTACTTCTTCTTGGTCTCACGAATAGTTTATCAGTGGCTCTACAAAGAAAAGATTAAGACATTTTGAATGCTATGTCTCTAGTGAAATCCACCAAGCAGCAATTGTATAACCTCCGGAAAAATGGATGGAATTATGTGGTTGAAAAAGTGAATTCTTTTTGTGAGAATAATAAAACTGAGTTGATCATCAGGGAAGAAGAATTTGTAGATCCAAAGAAGCCAAGAAGGAAAAGCAACATAACAAACTTGCATCATTATCAGGTCGAATGTTTTTACTCTGATTGGATATGCAAATTCAAGAGTTTAATGATCGTTTTGATGAGGTAAATATTGAATTGCTTGGTTGCACTGCATCTTTAAGCCCTAATGATTCATTCCATGAGTTTGATCAGTCAAAACTTATGAGATTATCTAAGTTTTATCCAGAAGATTTTAGTTCCATGGAGCGAATATCTCTTGAGTATCAACTCAATATTTACATCGACAATATTCGTGAAGATAAAAGGTCTGCTAATTTGGAAGGTCTTGGAGATCTTGCACGTGTGATGATAGAGACAAAAAACATCTGTCACATCCTCTTGTTTATTGACTTTTGAAGTGACTTTTGAAGTTAGTTTTGACTTTACCTGTTGCCACTGCTACAATTGAGAGATGATTTTTTGCGATGAAAATTGTGAAGACTAACTTACGAAACCGAATGTGTGATCAATTTCTAAACGATTGTATGGTTTGTTTTATCGGAAAGAGCACTTGAGTAAAGTAACAAATGAGGTAGTGATAAAAATATTTCAAGACATGGAGGATCATAGAGTAGTTTTGTAGGAATTCTTGGAAAAACTGTTTTTTATTTTATGATATTTTTCTAATGTTTTTTCTTTGTTCGGTTATAAATTTTTTCAATATTATTATTATTATTATATTTTGGATTCATGTTGAATTATTTTTATGTTAAATAACTATGTGCCCCATGTTAATTAAGTTTCTGGATCCGCCTCTAATCTCACATATGTAGGAATAGAAGTTTCTAATATATAAATCAAATCCAACTTCAACAAGTATATAAGGCTTTTTAGGAAGGAGCCCAATAATAATCCATGTGGGCATGAGCTATGAGTCCAAAACGGATAATATCGGCAAACTCATTGACGTCACATGTATATTACGTGAATAAAGCTCTATACATTGATGTTAAGACTCAGAAAATTTGCATTTACAACTATGCGATACAATTAAGTCATAATATATTAACTATTGTAAAAACTTTCTCTGAGATAAATGGTTATGGATGGGTTACGAAACTGATTCATTCGCTTCTATCATGGGTTATTACATGATATCTAGCAAATATAATTTTGATAATTTCTATGTTGTATATTGTTTAGTAAAATAAATATGAATATTTATTTTGATAAACACACTCTAGCTTTCCTAAACTTGTATCTTTGTGTGTTCTTAACGAAAGCAAAATAAAATCCAAATTCAGAAAATTGTAAAAACGTATACTCACATATATCATTGGAAACATACTTATTTCGGGGACTTAGCCCACATCAAAACTATGTCATAGTAGACCCTACTACATAAACTTGACCATAAATCTCTTAAGTCATTAAGAAACTTTCGGAGTCAGTGAAATTGATTAAATATCTTAGTTCCATCACTAAATTACTAGAAATCCAAGTTAGAAAATTTGTTGAAATTAAATGTAATAGATATTAAAATGAAAGTCTACTAGTGATCTATTTAAACAGAGAAGTTAACACAAAATGAGCTTATCAAGAAAAATATCATTAGAAATTAATTTTCTTATGGTTTTTATGTTGCTTGGGGAAGGGAGTCACGCGGGTAGAATTGCAAGTCAACTTGGAGATTGTGATTGGATTTCTTAAGATGGAGATGACTGATGTTTATTCGTTTTTTTTTTTGTGGTGTATATGTGCCAAGATTATATTTGTCGAGACTGGATAATACGTGTTACGCATACTTATCAAGAAACTAACCATTTTACAGACTGGTTAGCAAACTTTGCTTTTACAAACTTTTAGGTTTTTATATGTTAGATGAGGCTCCAACAGTTGTGGAGTTCCTAGTTAGAGATGATATCAGAAAAAAACTTCGTTTCCACGGCAAATTCGGATGTAATTTTTTCTTTCATATTTTCCAATAAATTGGATTAAGACCTTTGTTACCTTGTTCATTACCAAAAAAACAAATGTTTGAACCATTCATTTTCAACTTAACTACCATCGGACTACGTAAAGAAAACAAACCTTTTGTGCCAAAAAGTCAAGTTGCTTAACCAACGCTTTAGTTAAAGTGAGGGAAGATGAAGTTTGTACTAAAAAACTACGACTTCTTCAAAGTCAAAACGTCAGATGAACAAAGCCGACCCAATCATTACGACTAAACTAAACTTAATGAAATATTCAAACATGATTTATACAATTAGTACTCTCAGTCACGATCAAACGTGGTAAGCACTTCACCCAAACATATAATGTATATGGACTTCTTCCTTACCTTGGAACATGGAGTTCAAAAGATGATCGTGTAATAACATAACCAAAACCAAAGCTCCTTTCACATGGTGACAATGGGAAAGACTCATGTCTTGTCACTTTATCATGTTGTCTTCCTATGTTTACTTGTTATCCAAGTCACTGGCCAGTATCAGCCTGGAGTCACTGGTCCATATAGTCCCCCAAGACCGAATCAAGTATCCACGGTAATCATTGCGATGCTTTTGTTCACGCTCTTATTTAGCTTGTTAGCTTGTTTCGTTTGCTATAAATACACAAGCACATCTCCTCCTGGAACCAGCTCGGATACCGAAGAAGGAGGTCATGGAGAAGTAGCGTGGATAAGAAGGACAAGCCGCGGACTTGACCAGGATGTGATAAAGTCGTTTCCTTCCTTTCTTTATTCACAAGTTAAAGGGTTAAAGATAGGCAAAGGAGGCGTGGAATGCGCGATTTGGTTGAACGAGTTTGAGGACGACGAAACGCTTCGTTTGATGCCTCCTTGTAGCCATGCGTTTCATGTAGTTTGCATAGATGTTTGGCTCACTTCTCGCTCCACTTGTCCAGTTTGTCGTGCTAGTCTCCCTCCCAAACCCGGGACCGAACAAAGCTCTTTGTATCCGTCTTTACGACCCCATGATATGGATCTTGAAACCGGAAACACGCGAAGAAGTGTATTGGAATCTCCAGATGTACGGTTGCTAGATAGATTGACATGGAGCAATACTAACACCGGGGCAACCAGACCGCCTCGATCAAGGTCTACAGGGCTATCAAACTGGAGAATAACCGAGATTTTGTTCCCAAGATCCCATTCCACCGGACATTCTCTAGTACCGCGAGGTGAGAACCTTGACAGATTCACATTGCAGCTACCAGAAGAGGTAAGGAGACAATTAAGCCACACAAGAACCTTACCACAAGCTAGGAGCTCAAGGCAAGGCTATAGGAGCGGTAGCGTTGGGAGCGATAGGAGAGGTTTCCCTTATGGACGCCGAAATAGTCGAAGGAACATTTCGCTTTCTTTCTCTTTCTCTTTTCAATCAGCTAAAGGCAGCAAGGAAAAAGAACTTGGAGAAAGTTCATTTGAACGCCTTAGGCCAGAGATGGTCTAGTATAAATTTGTTGACTACATCAAGTTTTCTTATTGACAAAGGTTAGATTATAGAGAACGTTTTAAGTCTTTAACCATGAAACAGTATATATGTAGGTTTGTATATCAGTTGTGTGGAGAGTAACAAGAGCACAAGAGAGCCTGTCCAATACAATTAGCTATATATAGATAATACATTTTCTATTTGAAATCGAATGATTTAAGAGGATGATTGTGAACTTTAGGTTTTAATTACGAATGTTATAAAAATTCCCTTCTTCATATATTTTCTTCTGATTTTTCATGTGTATTTGTTAAAGAAATATCTATATTCACTATTTTAATATTAAGTCTTTCTACGTTATATACAAGTGTTCGTAAGTTATATAATTACTATTTTTGCTACAAACAAAATATATAAAAAATATTTACAATAAATTGATACATTAATGAAATAATATAAGTTAATGTATATTGTAGCTAATTTATTAATTAATACTCTTTCCGTTTCTAATTAATTGTTGTTTAAGGCTTTTTGCACACAGATTAATAAATCAAATAAAGTTTTTAATTTTTTCCTTCTTGAATATATGTATTTTATAATTTTTTATTGGTTAAATCATTAAAAGAACTGAAATAAAATTGGTATTTTTACCTAACATCTATTTTAAAACAAAAATTTTAACTCTAGAGCAACAACTAATTTATAAAGGAAAAAGTATAAGTATGTAGTGACAATTGTAATAAACAAAGTTTGTAGTAAACATGCTAAAAAAAAATTAGCGACAACAAGATATTATTGTAGCATACTTTGACGTAACATACTCGCAGCAAATGTATAACAATATTGTCAAGTTTTTTAATAATAAAACATTGACATTTTCACTAGTACTTACTAAAAGTGCAACAAATAAGGATTAATTGCGATTTGCGGCTATACAGTTTGTGCATAATTACTTAATTAGTGTGTTACATGCATCAATTATGTAACAAAATCTGTAGTGACAAAGACTTTATCTATAACCATAGCAAAAGGATATTTTTTTGATAATATATGTAACAAGTCACTATAAAACATATTCAGCTGTATATAGCAAACTTCAAATTTAAATTCTTACCATCCATTTGTAGTCAGTTGTAGCATACATTTCTATTATATAAATTCTTGCTCTTCTTCTTTAAAACTATAAACATATATTCTACTTTCTTTTCTTCCAAAAACTCTCTCATTAGCGATCTTCTCAAAAAACTTTATTTCTTTTTTTTTTCTTAACAAATACAAATATGATTATCAATTTAATATTTTTGTTCTCTTTTGCAATGTATTCATTGAGTAACAATATATAAAATCAACAAAAATAAATGGATAATTATAGGAATCCATATATAAGGGAACAAGGGATGCATTTGGAGAATTTGAAGTTGGGTTGTCACAACACATGGATTTTCAAGTTGGGTGTACGTCACAATTATATGAAGGGGTAGAATTTTGTGTCTGTGCATTAGAGATCTTCTTCCTACGAATATTATGTACAAGCATTTGTATAACATAAGATTTCAATCCAGTTATTATGTTTGGACATCTCACAAAGAACAGTTCAAGCAAGTCAATATTATGCCGACAACATAACTTTTAATGACCATACATTTCAAACACCCATAGCAGAATGTAATTCAAAAAGTTTTATCATATTGTTCACCGCTTTCATTAGTCATCACACTACAAAAATGAAAATATTTGTCATTACCGATGTCGTAGAGCCAGCCGAGAGATTTGCTACATGTCGTATATCGCGAAACAAAATTACCGATGTTCCTCTTTCGCTATGTCCATAGACAAACAATTTTTCACCACAAGCTACAATTAATATATATTAATTTATGTTGTATCATTACTGTGTATCAAATTGTAGTAAATAACAGGAGGTTTGGGCCTTAGGCCGTAATCCCCCTAAGGTACGGGGAAGACCGGGTGAAAGCTCTTGGCCAAATGTAAATATCTAGTGATTTCGCGCTTGAGGGGAATCGATCACAGACCTAGACCATCAGGACAACTCCTCACTCAAGTGGAAACCACTAGACCAATACCACTTAGTTTAATTGTTATAACTTGTTAATATATATAATTACATATATATATAATAATAAAACCTTTTCATATGTATGTCTAATATAAATTTGTTGATTACATCAATTTTTCTTATTGAAAAAGGTTAGATTATAGAGAACGTCAGGTGTGTCTTATGTCTTTAACCATGAAACAATATATATGTAGGTTTGTATATTAATTGTGTGGAGAGTAACAAAAGCGCCTATCCAATACAATTAGCTTTATATATATTGTACATTTTCTATATGAGATCGAATGATTTAAGAGGATGATTGTGAACTTTGGGTTTTAATTACGAACGATATAAAAATTCACTCTTTATAAAATTTCTGACTTTTCATGTGTATTTGTTAAGGAAATACTTATATTCAAGATTTTAATATTCAGTCTTTCTAGGTTATATACAGGTGTTGTTTATGAGTTATATAGCTACAATGTTTGTTACAAACGAAAATTACAACTAATATTTATTACAAATTTATATACATTAATGACACAAAATAATTTAATATATATATATATATATATTGAAATAACATTATTAATGATTACAATATACTGAAATAAAATTATTAGTGATTATAATATAAAAATAACAAATTAATATATATACATATATATTGAAATACATTATTAATGATTACAATATTGAAAAATTGTAATCAACAAAGTTTGTAGCAAGTATGCTACCAAATTAGCGACGTAACTCTTGAAAACCAAACATTTTATAAAACCAGAGCATAATGGAATTATAATAATCAGTTCATCATACTGTTCATCACTTTCATTAGTCATCACACTAAACCAAAAAGACTAAATTAATAGGGTATATTCCAAATTATAAATCTTAAATAGGGTATTTATCTATTCAAAATGAAGCATTTTTTAGATAATTAATCTTATTCATTAAAAATAAAATAAAACAAGTTGAGATGTAATTTAAGTCCTTATATAGACAGAAAAAGACTTTATTTCTAATTAACTGATGTTAAAAAGTAATATATTCAATTAGTTATTATTTGATTTTGTGTGATAACTAATGAAAGTGATGAACAATATGATGAACCTGTTAAAATTTCATTTCGCTTAGGGTGATTGAGGCCCTATTAGTTTTTGTGTCGCAGAAACAGCGACAGCGGCACAAAATTAAAAGCTAAACCTCACTAATTTTAGAACCTAGAATTCAGCGACTGTCGTTTATGTAGGTCGCTGATTTTTTCGGCATCTTCGTAATCGCCGGAAAAAGAGTCGCAACGACAAATAACAAAAAGATGATGAAGGAGTAATGAAGAGATTAGTTAGAAACACAGACCATTCTTTTGTGTCGCCGTCGCTGTTTCCGCGACACAAAAACAAATACGGCCTGAAATATATTGTCTTCAAAAATTACATTGTCAGTGTGATATTGATATTGTTGGTCGAACTGTTCTCTTATAGCAGTCCAAAGATAATAATTGGGTTGAATTCCTTTGTTATACAAATACCCATACACAATATTCATAGAAAAAATATCTTCATTTTATTGTTTCTTGCACTGTCATAAAATTTTAACCCCTTCATATAACCAATAATTGGAAAATTTTATGAATTATGACAATCTAACTTCAAAGTCTCCGGATACATCCCTTATATATGGGATCCTTACGATTATGTATTCATTTTCGTTGATCTTTCATATTGTTTTTTTTTTTTTTTTTTTTTTAATTTATTAAAAACCCCTTAACGGGCTGGGCCTTTAACGGGCCGGGCAACAAATTACAGAAACGAAACAACAGAAACCCATAAGGGGAAATCGGAAAAAACTTCCGGCGAGAAGATCGGTGGCTCGGATCTTGATGTATAACCGAAGGCAGGCAGTCAGAGAACCATATCCGGCGGATTCAAGGGCACGGCGTTGCAGCAAGGACGAGGGGATGGAGATCGCCGATGGGAGAAGCCGGTTCCCACCATAGACACCAAGCCACCGACCGACCAACAACCGGTTCCGAGAAGCCGGATCCCACGCCTAGCAATCCGACAACCGGGAATCAAACCCCACCAACCAAAACCACAAGCCTCGACAACCCCTGAGCAGAGAACTTAACCTACCGGACCGATGGAAACCACAAACGGCGGAACCAGAGGTTGCTGGCTCAGAGAACGCTCCTTACCTGGAACCCGCAGCGGCCGACCAAGGATCAAAGATCCAAGCGTAAACCACCGAATCAAACAGCAACCCCACCACTTCTTCACGGACTTCCGCCGTAGCCGCAACGACCAGAAGGACGGGAGAGCCAAGGTGAGAGTCTGATACAACCACCAGCGTCTTCAAACCGGGGTCTAGCGCATGAGATCTCCCCGCCGTCCGAATGGCACCGCCGCTACAACCGAGAAAAAGAACCACACCACCGCTGACGGAGATAAGAGCTCGCCCATCTCTGAAGCTCAAGAACTGAGAATCAACTGCCCCAGATAAACTAGACAACGGAGGGAGAAGACACACACGCACCGACAACGCCGGCGGAGGTGCTTCCCCCTCAGAGGGATGGCGGCTAGGTTAAAGAAGAGAGAGATATGGGTCTCTCAAAGGCTTCTTTCCCTTAGATCTTTCTCGTTACCTTTCATATTGTTACTCAACGAACAGAGAGAGTATAAATAATTTGTTTGATATGTTTTTCTTTTTTTCTTAATTCTTTCGTGAAAACATATCAAACAAATTATTTATACTCTCTCTGTTCTTAAAAGATTATTTTCTAGGTTTTAACACATATTAAGAAAACATCTATAAGTTTATGATAATTGCATCATTTTTGTAATTTACAGTTTTTTAGAATTCTAACCAATAATATTGAGTTATTTATAACTTCAAACAATTATCTTTTTTAAAAAAATTATATCTTATAAAAGAATCATCTTTTAGGAATAAAATGAGTATTTATATTTGTGGAAGTAAAATAAATAAAGAAACTTTTATGAAAAGATTGCTAAATGAACATGATATTTAAAGCTTTTACGGCAATTAATTTGCCAATCAAACTTTTTTGCTTTTATGTTTTATAAAGCATTGAAAGTGATTTTTTTTTTCCTTCTTTTTTTCTCATTTTTTTGGAAGCGTCAAAAATCTAAACAATTAAAAAATATTTATTTTTTCACATCCCCATTACATTTAAAAATTTTCCATATGTTTATAAATATGTTTTATATATTTTATTTTTATAAATTAATTTTTCTCATTTTTCCCTTTTTTAATATCCATTTCAATAATAATTATTTTTATTTTCATCGTTATGATTAATAATGATGTAAAAGAGTTATGAAATTTATGTTTATATAGGGAGTAACATTCAGAAAGAGAAGTTTGTTACAACCAGCTACTAACTTTTTGTTACATATTTTGTCGCACCAAAAAACAATTTTTACTATGGTTTGAGACAATAGATTTGTTATTACAAATTTTATAAAAGCAACCGATAGAATTGCTACATGTGGTATGTTGCAAGTTGCAACAAAAAAACCATCTCTTTCGCTATGTCCATAAACAAACGACTGTAACACAAAATTTTCTACCACAATTCATCCTTATTTGTTACAAATTATTTTTTACATTTTGAAAATATCAATGTATTATTATTAAAAATTCCACTATAATTATGTTATAAGTTTTCTACGTGTATATTGTGTCAAAGTGTGCTACAATATTTTTGTTGTTGCTAGCTAAGTAACATGCTATAAATTATGTTCCTTACAAAAATTTGTCACCACAAAGCTACATTTATCAACAAATTAGCTGCAATATATATATTAAGTTGTTATGTACCCCTAACATGTATCAATTTGTAGTAAATATGTTGTTTATAATTTTTTGTTTGTATCAAACATTGTAGCTATATAACTCTAATTTCTTTAATTACAGAAAAAAGAAAGGAACCATCAGCTTCTTCTTCTTTTACCTTTTATGGCTTTCAATATGCCACATTGATCAAACTGCCATCAGCTTAGATGTTATGTTCTGCCAAAAAAATCTCTACTCCACCACTGAACCACCGGACCAACCTCAACCATCTTACGATGTCACAATGACGAGTTGTTTTTCTGTTTTTTTATATAACGGCTGATCCGGTCAACCCTAGGAAGAACACACCGAAATGCTACCATATGAATTCTTGGGGGTAATACCAACATCTATATTGCCTGACTCAAAATTATTGTTTTTCGACTAATGCTTGGGGGTAATCAGACCGCCTGTATTTCAAGACGTTGTTTCAATGTGGTCAATCATCAAATTCTGCTGGTACACGTTTGCAACTCACCATTTTTACCACCATTCAAGAATGTTGATTTGTCTCTCGTCCCTCCATCTTCATGAGACGTGTTAAAAAAAAAGAAAAATTGATTATACATGTCCTATATTATTGTGGATAAAAAATATTAAAATGGAGATTTTTACCCGTATTGAAGTATGAGATTAATAATATTTTATTTTGTTTATTAACATCAATTCAGACCCGTCTAGTCTTGCAACTCATCCCATGGTACAATTCATTAGAAACATATTACAACTCTTCCTGTCATAAAACTCATATTTAAAATTATAGGAAGGTCAATAATACTTCAGTTTACACTTGGTGTAGAGTTTAAACTATATAGCAAGTTCAAAAATATTATATACCAGATATGGGACGTTAAACATATGCAAAAAAAATTGTAATATACATTCATTTTCAAAAATTCAAATTGCAACATATGCAAAAATGTTTTTTTTTACTATACATATTTTTTATGTAATAAAATAAATTAAAAACAAATAAGATCGTATAAAGATATTGAAAAAATATTGAGAGAAATAAATTGAAAAATAAGAAAATAATGTTTTGTATTTATTGTGGAGAGATTTTAAAGAATTTTGTTAAATGTGCTTATTTCCATATTTTTAAATAAATAATTAATGTCAATGTCATGCCATGTAAATAAGTTTGAACTTAAAGGGTTATTTCAAAAAATGCTGCAAAAATACTAATATAGACTAAAACTAAATTTTAAATATTCAGAACTAATTTTTAAATCCTAAACACTAGGCCTTACCCCTAAAACTATCAACCCAAACTTAAAGAACAACAAATCTTACATTTTCAAATTTTTTTATGTTTGTAGTATTTTTGAAAAAATACAATCTTTATGATATTTTTGGAAAAAAACATATTATGGTATTTCTGGGGAAAAAAAAACTAAAATTGTGGTATCCAAGGTATTTCTCAACTTTATTCTCATTTTATTATTTATTTCACATTTGACCAATTAACTAAACTGGTAATGTGGTCTTAAACCGGATACAATTACTGGTATATTTTCAGTTTCAATTAAACCGGATACAATTTTAATTTAACCGGATCTATCTTCTTCTTCTTCACTATGGTATCTTTTACGGCTGAGCTTGGCGGAGGAGAAACCTGAATCCGAATACTGCGATTTACGTTTCCCCCGATGACTTCCACACTAATCTCCTCAAATCTCTCTTCCTCTTTCTTCCCAACCCAAAACCTCCGCCGCATTCGAATCCCGGCGAATTCAATTCCCGGAGGTTGCAGTATTCGCACTCGCCGCTCAAAAATCGTCTCCAAATCACTCGATCTTCCTCTTCTTCCTTTCAGCATGAGTGAGGTTAGCTCCATTAATCTCAATTTTAAGCTATATTACCAGATTTGAATTTGAATTTGGATTTTGATTTTGCACAGGTTCTTGTACCAACGGAGAGTAAAACTTTGCATTTGTATGAAGCAAGGTACTTAGCTCTACTTGAAGAGGTAACACTAGTCTCTGGATATGGTTATACGTTGGCTCTGTTAGATTTACGTTGTTGGTGAAGAAACGTTTGGTGTTTTGGTTTTGGTTTTAGTCGATGAAGAGGAAGAAGAATATGTTTGTTCATTTCATTCTGGATCCTATTTCAATTAGTGAGACTGCTACAGAAGCTTCCTTTGCTGCTCGTTACGGCTGCTTGGTACTTATCGAAAATGTAAGCATCTCGAGGTTTTTTTCGTTTGTGTTGTTGTTGTTGTTGTTGAATGTGTTCTGAAGTGCATAACATGTTGTAGGTTGAGAGATTAGATGTTGGTGCACTTGTTTCTATACGAGGTGCTGGTCGTGTGAAGATTTCGCGGTTTTTAGGGGTAAGGTTGCGGGTTGCGGATATAAAGTATGTGTTATATTAGTTTTGGTTGAACACAAACTTTAAGGTAACAACTTTGGCTTCTTGATTAGAACTAGACTGCGAGCTTCTCTGTGAATTTAGATTCTTAGTTTTGGATATAAAGTATGAATTTGTAATCTTTGGTTAACGTTGGAATTGAGGTAACGATTAGAATGTGATACTTTAGCTTGTCGACTTGAACTAGACAACAAGCTACTCTGTTCCTTCTCTTTGGCCAATACTGTTGAGGAAATGTTATCCAAGCTTAGTTTAAGCTCTGTAAATCAATTTATATGATGTCGTATGTTGTTAAACAATTTGATGGTTCTCTAAGTTACTCAGGCTGATCTATTGTGCTTTTTGCGTGTTGGGATTGTTTAAGCTTTTATTCATAATCTGTTTTAGCTTTTTACTTCACGAGATTATACAAGTTGTTTTCTTAGTCCAGGATATCCGAACTTGATTTTCTGACAATATGAATTGTTGTCTCAGGCAGATCCTTACTTGTCCGGAGAGGTCAGACCAATACAAGATCGTGTGAATCAGGAGAACATATATGAATTAACCTCCAAAGTCTCCCAACTGAAGGAGTCTATTAAGAATCTTAACAGCTTGGAGATCAAACTTAAGGTACAAATCTACCGAAAAAATCTTTCTCCTTCTTGTGTCATAGACATGGAAACAACTGTGTTGTATCTATCATCTGTCCCATTGGATTGTTCATAGCAATTAGGTATTGTTCTATCTAAGTTGTATGTACATCTTTTACATCAATCTCCTTTCGCAATAGGCTCCAGCAGACGCGCCGCTACAAACTCCTCTCATTAACTCTCTAAACTGGGCAGAAGATGAGCGACCAGTTGAATGTGACAAATCATTCTTACCTTCTCTCCAAGAACGTCTATCTTTCTCTGCATTTCAACCCATTTCTGGTAATTTTCTCATATTTTCATGTTTCAAGAAGCTACTATCAAATCTTACTACACAATAACGCCACAAAGTTCTCAAATCATCCGGTTTTTCGTGTTCAGGATCATCGAAGTCAGAACTATCAAGGTTACAACAAGAGAAATTGAAAGCAATGGATATGAAAGATACAGTAGAGAGGTTAGAACTCTCAATGGCACTCATAAAAGAGAACATTTCCTCAGTTGCAGCCAAACTCGCCATCCAATCCTTGGATATTCGCTAATCGCTCGCTTGACTATACGATAAGTCTCTCCTTGTAAATGGTTCTTATTCATAAAATTAGTAAAGAAGCTAAATACCAAAAATGCAATGAACAAAAGAACCAATCGAAACTCTCATTCAAATGTGTAAAGAAGCAATAAGACTAGAACAAGCACGCTTCCTTATTTGGTTCAAGAGAGGCCTAAACATATCAGCCAAAGTAATCTTAACGTTTACTATCTTTGGTGGTGATGACTTCCACAAATAGAGTATGTTAGACTTTATAGCTTCTGAAATATTAACCAATCACATAATCAGAATAAATCTTTTAATGTTATCAATAAAATAAATAAATTATATACTATGCGTATTAATTTTAGAGAAATTCCCTTGAATACCATCATTTTAGTTTTCTTCCAAAAATACCATAATTTATTTTTTTCCAAAAATACCATAAAAGTTTTATTTTTTCAAAAATACCATAAACATAAAAAGTTGATTTTTGAAGATGTAGAATTATTTTTTTTTTAATATTTGGGTTGACTATTTATACTTAGGGTATAGTTTTAGAGATAAGGTTTAGTGTTTAGAATTTAGAAATTAGTTTTGAATTTTAAAAATTTTATTTTCGTTTTGTGGTATTTTTGGAAAAATGTAATTTAGTGGTAGTTTTGGAAAATAAAACTTATAATGGTATTTTCCAAAAATAAAACGTTTATGGTATTATAATCAAGTGGTCTTGGTCTAGTGGTTTCCACTTGAGTGAGGAGTTGCCCTATTGGTCTAGGCCAGGGATCGATTTCCCTCAAGCGCGAAATCACTAGATATTTCCAAAAATACCATAAAAGTTTTATTTTTCAAAGATTAAAGAGGTATATTCAAAGTAGAAGTTTAAGTTATATATACACAATATATAATATAATATTTTGCAAAAATAAAAACCTAAACTTCTATTGTGTATATATAACCTAAACTTCTACTTTGAATCACCTCTTTAATCTTTGAAAAATAACTGCTGTTATTTTCCCTCGTATATGTGATTTCTTTTCAAAAATGGTGGCATGTAGTCAAATGGGCATGTTTCTTATCTTTTTTTTGTCCCCCTACATTATTGCGCCTTGAGACGTTTTCCAAATTTTATTTTTGGACAAAATTTATGAAAGTCTTTGACGCTGTGCACAACTAAAACATGTGGAACTTGACCATTCATACATGTAATAACGTTGCATCTAACTTGAGTCAGTCAAGCTGTTTTGGATTTATCTTCGTGGAGTAGAATCTATTATAATGTATATACAGAGATGTGAAGTTGTTATCTACCATCACAACTTGTAGTTTTCTTCATTGTTGATAATTCAAGAAAATCAAATGAAAGACTCCTGGAGCTCAACGATGATCATTCCTATAACTCTTTCTTTTATTTTCGTTTTCATTTACAATTCTGAAGATTTGCTTGCTGCTCCTACTAGGCATTTGTGTCGTCCCGACCAAAGGGATGCACTTCTCAAGTTCAGAAACGAGTTTGAGATTGGAAAGCCTAATCCTTATTGTGAGATGTACGGCATTGAATTTCATCGGACGGATTCATGGACGAGTAACAGCGACTGCTGTAGTTGGGAGGGTATTGCGTGCAATGCTAATTCCGGAGAAGTGGTAGAGCTAGACCTTACTTGCAGCTTTCTCCATGGGCGATTTCATTCCAATAGTTTTCTTCAAAACTTTCATTCCTTAACCACTCTACACCTTTCTACTAACGATCTTACTGGCCAAATCCCATCTTCGATTGGAACTCTTTATAATCTCACCTCTCTCGACCTTTCTTTTAATTATTTCTCGGGTCAGATTCCAACTTCCTTTGGAAATCTTTTTCATCTCACCTATCTCGACCTTTCGCATAATAATTTCAGTGGCGCGCTTCCTCCCAATATAACTTCACTTTCAAAGTTGAGCATTTTTGAAGCAAGTCACAATGCTTTTACTGGAGCTATCCCTTCTTCTCTCTTCACCATTCCTTCTTTGACTTTTATTGGTTTGAATGATAACCAACTTAGCGGCACTCTTGAGTTTGGGAACATATCTTCACCATCTAACCTACAAGGTTTATACATTGGCGGCAACATCTTCAAAGGGCCAATCCCGAGATCCATTTCCAAGTTAGTCAACCTTTGGACACTTGACCTCTCTCACTTCGACACCCAAGGGTCGGTTGACTTTAGTATTTTCTCGCATCTCAAGTCAATCCAAGTTCTTGACCTATCGTATTTGAACACCACCACTACGATTGACTTGTATGATATCTTATCATATTTCAAAAGCCTCTCTGGGTTAGATCTCTCAGGCAACCGTGTTTCAACAACAAAGAAAAGTTCAGCTTCAAATCCCCCATCAAAATTGATTAGACTAAGCTTTTCAGGCTGCGGTATCACCGAGTTTCCAGAGCTCCTAAGAACCCAACATGAAATGAGGCTTCTAGACATCTCCAGCAACAAAATCAAAGGTCATGTTCCTGGCTGGTTATGGACTCTACCAAAGTTGGAGTACGTGAATCTTTTCAACAACACCTTCACTAGCTTTGAAAGATCAAAGGAGAAACAAGGACTATCCTCTGTTTGGAAACCATCTCTGGTTCACTTGCTTGGCTCAAACAATAACTTCACGGGAAAGATTCCTACTTTCATATGTGAGTTGCGTTCTCTCAAAACTCTCGATTTATCTGAAAATAAATTTAATGGTCCAATCCCTCGCTGTATGGGAAACCTCAAGAGTACCCTTTCCATTTTAAACCTTCGTAAAAATAATTTGAGTGGAGATCTTCCTGAAAATATCTTTGAAAGTCTAAGGTCGCTTGATGTCAGCCATAACCAACTTGTGGGAAAGCTTCCAAGATCGTTAAGTTTATCTAATCTTGAAGTTTTGCTAGTACAAAACAATAGAATCAACGACACGTTTCCGTTCTGGTTGGGTTCTCTAAAGAAGCTACAAATTCTTATCCTTCGCTTCAATGCATTCCATGGACCAATACATCAAGCCTCGTTCCCTCAGTTGCGAATCATCGACATATCACATAATCACTTTGATGGAACTTTGCAATCAGAGTACTTTGTGAAGTGGAGTGCTATGTCATCAAGTGAAAAGTGGAATTCTATGTCATCATTTATGATAAGAAAAGCTTGCTTCAATCTACAGTACACTGTAAAAAAAGGTTATTGCGATGATTCAATGGTTTTGATGAATACAAGTGTAGAGTTGGAGCCAGTGGAACTTACCTTAACAAAGTACACAGTAATCGACTTTTCAGGAAACAAATTTGAAGGAGTGATTCCAAAGTCCATCGGTCTAATGAAAGAGCTTGTTGTGCTTAACTTGTCAAACAATGCTTTTACTGGTCACATACCTTCATTAATGGGGAACCTCGCAGCTCTCGAGTCTTTTGACATCTCTAACAACAAATTCAGAGGCAAGATTCCTTCTTTTTTATGCGCCTTGCCTTATCTAGTCTACATCAAATTATCTAACAACAACTTTACCGGAAATATTTCGCCGTTGCGTGCTCTAAAAACCCAACCAAGTCTAGACATTTCCAACAACAAAATTGAAGGTCAAGTTCCTGCCTGGTTCTGGATGTTACCAGACGTGAATCTTTCCAACAACACTTTTATCAGCTTCGAAAAACCAATGAAACTTGGGCTAGTCTCTGTATGGCAACCATATATAATGAGTAATTTTCTTGGCTCCAAAAACAACTTCACAGGCAAGATTCCTTCTTTCATATGCGCTTTGCATCATCTAAGTATCCTCGATTTATCTAACAATAACTTCAATGGATCAATCCCTCGTTGTATGGGAAATCTCAAGAATACTCTTACAGATCTAAACCTTCAACAGAATAATCTTAGTGGAGGTCTACCAGATAATATATTTGAAAGTCTAAGGTCGCTTGACGTCGGTCATAACCAACTTGTGGGAAAGCTTCCAAGATCTTTTATCCGTTCCACTACTCTTGAAATTTTGAATGTAGAAAGCAACCGTTTAAAAGACATCTTTCCAGTCTGGTTGAGTTCTCTACAAAAGCTACAAGTTCTTGTCATTCGCTCCAATGCATTCCATGGCCCAATACATCAAGTTTTGTTCCGTAAGTTGCGAATCATCGACATATCAAAGAACCACTTCAATGGAAGTTTACCATCAGATTTTTTCTTGAAGTGGAGTGCTATGTCATCACTTGGGACAGATGAAGATACGTCGAGTGTAAACTACATGGGATCAGGCAATTACTACCAACATTCACTGTTTTTGATATATAAAGGTGTAAGGATGGAGCTGGTACGTATCTTAACAATCTTCACAGCACTCGATTTTTCGGGAAACAAATTCGAAGGAGAGATTCCAAAGTCCATTGGTGTACTGAAAGAGCTTCATGTGTTCAACTTGTCAAACAATGCTTTCACTGGCCGCATACCTTCATCAATGGGGAACCTCACAGCTCTCGAGTCTTTGGAAATTTCCCAAAACAAGCTTTCAGGAGAAATTCCACAAGAGCTAGGGAACCTCTCGTTCCTTTCGTACATGAACTTCTCTCATAACAAGCTTGTAGGTCTACTACCAGGAGGAAATCAGTTTCAAACGCAGAATTGCTCTTCTTTTGAAGATAACCTAGGACTTTTTGGCTCTTCTCTTGACGAAATTTGCAGAGATATTCACACGCAAGCATCAGAACAACAGTCCGAAACCTCGGAATCAGAGATAGAAGACAAAGTGGTGATTAGTTGGATAGCAGCTACCATAGGATCCATACCTGGTATTTTCTTTGGATTTACGATTGGACACAAACTGGTTCATGAACCCGTTCGGCCGAAACAATCTTATACGAAGAAGCAGTACAACTCACTAGACAGGTAATACTATGACTTTTGAACAAATTTGTTAGCAAACATTATAATACATTAGGTTGATAATTGTTTTTAAAATAGGTCTGTAATTTTAAAACTGTTAAAAGATATATATGTTTGGACTTTACATGGAAGCTTTCTCAGTTTCTACAATGTTTTAAAAAAATACAAAAGTGGTTTTTAGTGGCACACAAAGTCCTTATCCAACAAGTTTTTCGTTCTATGTTTGCTGTGGCTTAGTCCAAGCCTATTTTTAAGACACTAAGAGCAACATTATCAATAGTATATAAAAACTATTTCTAAACAAATCTTAAGATAATATTTGCTTAAAAGACCGTTGATAATGGTGGTCTAAGTATATACATCGATACGGATGAGAACTCTTGACGCTCCGTAAAAAAAACAACCAACAATGATACCACAAAGTCATATTGATAAATGAACATTGTTTTCAAAGAAAAAGAAATTGGATTATTAAAAAAATGTTTAGGTTTTAGAAGTTATAGAAAATGTCTTAGAATAAAATCAAACCCAATTCCAGTTACAAGACAATGTAATTATAATTCTTAACATTCCCTATACAGTATAAACTACTTTAAAAGTGGAATTAGTGTTAGTCCCTCAGTTTTCTAAACAAATTAGCTTTTAAGATGATTTCTTGTTTTATTATTTAAACTAGAGCTTTCTTAGATTTTAATGTATTTTTAATAATAAAAATTAGTAAACTGTAAATTGTACTAAAAATTAAGTATTTAATTTATTGAATTACTATTGGTTTAGATAGCTAGTTTTTAAACAAATATATTATATAATATAATTAAGGACAATTCTTAAAAATAATTTTAGGGCAGTGATTCATTTCCACCCAGTTAACCTGATCCAAACCAAAAATAAACTAATCTTGTGTTATGGATCTGATCCAATATGAGATTCAATTTATAACGTCGTAACTTACATATTATGTGGCTATAGCGTCGTAGCTTACATAATTTGTGTTTTTTTTTTACTAAATCGCTTTATAACCATGAATATTAAGGCGCAGCCGCGAACATGAAAGTGGTTATACAACACAAATAGAAATTCAACACCCAAGAACCATATGCTAGCTTAATTTTACTTTCAGCAAAAACCATAACTTGTTCATCAAGCGAGTTAGAGACTTTTCTTGTATTCTTTGAGCCGTTCTTGATTAATAAGAAATCCATTTTGTTCATTCTAAACACACTTTTATTTTTTGGTTAAACTTAGATGTGTAAGTTTTGCTCACACAAATACCAATCATCTAGTTGTTGATTAAGTCATCTAGTTGCTGATTAAGTGTTTTAATCATAAATTTTACAGTTTACTATTTTAACAGCTAGATGTTGGCGTACCAAAGTTAGGTCCAACATATAGTTGTTGTCTTGTTGATAGTTTGCCTGAGCTTCATAAGATTCCCCCAAGGTTTTAGAATTGTGAGATACTTTTTATACTTTAAACTCTCTGATGTGGCCACTTTCAGGAAACTTGTCTCATCGTACCATTGTTGGATGTGTGAAAGATTATGCAAAAGTCTTCTTGAGATTGGATAAGCAAATTTATGGATGCTTATTTTTCATGATTCGTGATTGATGCTCCTCAACTAAGGTACTTTCTAGAAGCTGAGCCTACGTTTGTGTTATCCTTAAACAAAATATGACATCATCAAGGTACTCTGTAGTATCCCAAGAAGCTTTGCCAAATCTGAACTTGTACGTAGTCCTTTGCTTGGTAATTAAAGAGTCGAGAGAACATAGTGTGATTTTGGATAAAAGACAAAGTGAATCTGATGTACACTTTAAAAACCATACTCAATGGTGCTTGTTAATGCTTTTTCAAGTCACTTGATACTAATGCCACCTTCTTCTTCTCATAGTTTCTCTCTTACATTTTATTCTGAAATTAAAACCTACCAATCAAACAAACTCTAATTCATATGTGTAAAGAAGTAAGAAGACGAGAGCAAGCATCACGACTTGCTTCATTCAAAAGATCCCTAAACAGCATATGAACTGTAGGCTTATCCGGAAGCACCAATATCGTTGACGATGTTACAAAGAGAGACTTCCAAAAGTAAAGAACTTGAGTCTCTATAGCTTCTCTCGAAAACCCATTCGCCTCGGAAACATCCTTGACAGATCTCAAATTCTCCTCTAGCTTCTTAACCTCTTGGTTATAGTCTTTAAAAGCAGATTGTTTCACTAGACAACCACCTTCAAGAACCGAGACAATTGTAACAAGAACTCTCACTCCATAAGCAAAATAATAAGCACAAGCTTTTAAATGTTCCCATTGAATTGATTGGCCAGCATCTTTATAGACTCCTTTCTTAGGTTTGATGTAGAACATAAACACATGTTGTATAACACGAAACACTCTTCCTAACACAGGACCTTGAAATTTTCTTTTCCCTTCTTTGTTCTTGAATAGCCAAAAACAGAAGAGTAGAATAGAACGTATGTCATCAGATAATAAAAACATTGCTTCGGCCACAAAGAACGAGAGCTCAACTCCGAGTCGTCTTGCCTCTTCTTTCTGCTTCTCCATCTCCATCTCCTTCTCCTTAGTCGTCCTACACAAGATTGATATTTTCACTTTTGTAATCTGAGTAAAGAAAACAATAAGGGAGTAAAGGAGAGATCACTGACCTTATAGTGTAAGGACAATATCTAAACTGTGGTCGTCTCTTGTTGTGTCGGAGAACACCAACATGGTCAGTCATGGACATTGATTCCATTTGTTTTGAGATGGTTGAGATGTCTGATGAACTCATCAAGGAAGGATCCATATGTAACTTTTGTTGGCTTTTCATATGCATAAGGAAACAATTCATAGAAAATTAAAAAAAAAATGAAAATTATCTTAATTTATCAATATTGCAACAGAGAAAAGAACCCTAGATCGTCACTGTAGCCTTAAATCGAATCCAAATTTCCAAAACAAAGTTTAGAATTTTACGCAAGAAGAAGGAATTAAACAACTCCCCTCATCGTTGTAACCTAAGCTACATAAACAAAAAGCTTATGGATTTGTTTTTTTTTTTTTTTTTCCTTTTTTGACGATTAAGAAAGATGTAGCATAGGGATCGAAAGGAAACAGTTATGTATGTATTAGTTTTCTATATTACTTTTTTAATATTATTTTACATATTTAAAATATAAATAACAATATGATGGGAAATTTTCTTCAATACCACACTTTAATTTTTTTTCCCCCAAAATTAAAACGATTTGTTTTTTGTTTGTTTTCTAAGACTACTACAAAAGTTTTAGTTTTCCAAAAATATGATAAAAAAAAATTAAAAAATTAAAGTTTAGAATTTACTTTGTCAATTTTGTAAACAATTTTCCGTCCAGTTGGCTCTTATGAGCTAATTTAATCATGTCGAAAAGGTGTAGACATTATTTCTTTCCACCAAAAAAAAAGGGTGTAGACATTTCTTGAAGATGGTATTGGATTATTGGTAGACATTCTTGTAAATCTTAATACCTTATGCACCAACGAATTGGTAAATGGAGAAACACAAAATCTTCATATAGCTTATTTGCTCCAAGGTCCAAGCTTTAGACAAAGTTTTTTTTTGTTTTTGTTTCTGATGCAAATTCTCAAGACACCAGAAAACAGGATGATAGTAACTTGGCAGCTACGGATAAATCATAGTGAGAAAGAAAGAAAAATATACCTGAAACCATCAATATTGCAATATACTCATGCCAATTGTTATTTTTTTTACAATTCACAAACAAATAAAAGTAATACCTAAGAATACCAATACACAATTGAAACTTCACTCATTGAAAAAATCTTGATTTGATCCAATCTACAAGCTAGCTGATTCGATCTTCGTCTTCGTTGTAGTTGAATGGTAATGGAACTGATTTGAACGCTCTGAACTTTCCAACATTGTTCAAATGTTCATTCTCCAACCTATGCTCATAAATCCAACAAAACAAGAAAAAAAATTAGAAAAATGAGTTTTGAGAACCATTTAGTAATATTTCTTGGTTAAGAAGTTACCTAAAGAAATTCCAAATACCGCGTCGTATGATCTCAAGAACAGCAATAAGAGCAATCATTGTTTCTCTATGTAAGAACGAGATATTGAAATCTAGCACAGTCTGCACCCAGGCCAACCTCAACACAACGTTTAAGACCTACAAAGACAGAACCAAAATTATAAAACATATCCAAAACCATAGTTTATAGTACTGTTTTATCAAATTTTCTTAATTCTCACCATTGCAATGTAGTAGACAGATTTGTGAGGAACAAGAAGCTTCTCTCTCAACAAATTTTCAGACGGTTTATGAAGCAATCCCCAATCATAAACAATGTCCCAATATGTTCCATAAAGTGTTGCCAAGGCCGAGAAGACCCATGTAGCTAGTCTCCAGGAATTTCCTCTGTTAAAGCTATAAGCTGTTTTTAAGCATACAGCTACAATGGTCAATAAGTACTTGAGAGCATTGAAGCCTTGGCTTAAATCTTTCTCTTCGATTAATCTTCGAGCACATTGAAGGAAACGTGACCAGTAAGGAATCACAGCGACGATAAAGTAGAATGTACTGTATACATCGCTTGATTTGCAAGTGTTTTTCCTCTGTTTGAAGTCTCCCCAACCATAGTAACATATGTAAAACTCTAGACTCCTCAGTGCTTGAACCTGATTAAGACAGGTTGAATAATGAGTTTACACATTTTGGAAACTTAAGCATGAAAGTTAGAAGAATGTTATGAGATTAAAGACAAACCTGACTTGTTAATTGATCTGCTAGAAAAAAGTCTGGAAGATTAACCTGTAATATTGATTAGAACATATTGAGATATTTATCGATGTTTTGTAATTAGCGAAAGCAGAGGATGTGCTTGAGTTTAATACCTTGTAGAGCGGCGCAGCGATACAACGGAATAGAACCACGAGGAAGAAGAAGCGGCTTGACCGATAAAAAATGTTGAAGGGACATATAGAAATAGCTATCACTATCTGAAATACATTGTACATATAAGAAATGTGTTACTACATTAATAACATAAGGATTTGAGATTCTAGTAGTTGTAATGATACAAGAAAAAAATACTTACACCGACAACAAAAACAGGGACAAGTTCAGTGAAGGTCTTGTAGTCATTAGTATTAGGATCCATCTCCATATCAAGGTTTACTAGAACAGCGCAGAGAGCAAGCGTGCCGAGGCCAAAGCTTAGAAGCAGGACATGTCTATAACCAAGCTCTGTCCCTTCTTTGAATTCAAATATAAACGGGTAATTCACTCGATATCGCTTCCAAAAGTATATGTTTGAAGCATACATGATCATGTGCAGAACCACAAATGCAAATAAACTGAAAAAATAAGGTTTGAGAAACATTCTTGTCAGCGAGAAAACAATGGTTTAATTAGAGAGCAATCTAATATATGTTTTGGTTTGAACCTGTATAGAGGGAACATTGTCTCCATGTAGAGTTTATGTCCTTCCGCACCCATTATATTACGAGCATGGACAAACATGCCAAGAGCAATCAATAGAGAGACTGTGCAACCGACGAAAAAGCCTGTGAAAGAATAACATAGTGTAGGGATTTGGACTTAAGTGATTATGAACTACTACTTAGAGACTCGATTCGATTAGGGACAGATTTTTTAGTTACCAGTGGAAAACGTCGTTCGATGTTTTTCTTTCGTCACTTTTGGTCTTAAGAGATTCATTCCTTTGCTTCGATTCGAACTGGCGAAATGCTCGACGAAAATAGACTCAACTCTCAACATAAGCTTGTTGATCTGTTAAAATGGTAATCAAAGGTTTGATTTTAAGTTTGTAGTTTTATTGAAACAAAATAATATAAGTTTGTATTGAGATATTTTGTTAACCTCATCAGAGCTAGTGAGGTAGGACTTATCTACCATCTCCATGTATAGCTTTGCTGCATTTCTTGAAGCAATCTGATTGAGAATAAATAACAAAAACATATAAATATAAGTCTCAAGAAACATATATTGTTTTTACTAATCCAAGTATATTACCTTATCATACTTCTTCATGATCTTGGAAATGGCTAAAGTGTTCAAGAAGCTGAATAAATCAAGAACAGAGCATAGAGTTAAATCAAACAATCTTTTTCAAACTTGTTATTGTACTTAAGATTCAAGAACACACCTGTAGTTCTTGAGATGTCGAAGCTTGCGATAAAAATCGATGAAGACATTCTTAAGCCGTTCTTCAATTTTCTTGAGATTTTCTCTTGTGAATTTGAGCTCTTCATGGTTAGAGAGCTTGAGGACGTTTCTAATTGTGCACAGAGGAGTTTCTTGGTTCTTGTTTAATCTAATACGGTCAAGAACACTTAACTCCTTTGGTACACTTGAATCTCCACCGTTGGATCCATTTTCTTCTACTTTGATTTCTGTCTCTTCAGCTAATGTCTTCCCTTCTAATAATTCAAACACACACAAAGACAAAATCAATTCAAACTGTAAGCTCTCTTGGAGACTAAACTAGTTACCAATAACAAAACAATATCTGAAAACTCACTCTGTTCCTTAGCATCCAAGGCATTGATATCGACTGATACAGTTTCAGAACAGCTCCATAAACAAGAAGTTTGGTTGATTTTGATTCTAAAAGCAATCAGAGCATCCATTTGTCTATTCAAAACCACTGCCTCCTTCACCAACTCTTCCACTTTAGACTTGTAAAAATGGTTAACTTTATCGAACTCAAGATCTAGGGTTTTGAAGAACACAAGCTCTGACTCTCTCCCTGCTTCTGCCACTTTCAAGATCGTCGTCTCGTACTTCTCAAACCCGTCCTCTCCAATCGTTTGGTGAACTAGAATATCCTGGTTTTCGATATCCCGCGACGAGAAGTTGCGGCTGTACCGCTTTGTCATGCCACTAAAGCTTCGGCGAGCGGGTACCTTGGGTTTCAAGTCACCTTGTTGTCTCTCTGATCTTTTCTTCGATGTTTGGATTTCTCGAAGGATGGTTTTGAGACAAGCATAGTCCATGTAAGCTTGTTGCCATTCTGGAATCATCTGTGAAACATACTCTTTCCCAAACTTCATCTTTGGTTTCTTCTTTTGAATTCTCTTTAGAATTCAAGAATGTACATTAAAAACTTTAAAGCCTATCTTTTATTTCTCTGAATTTGTTGCCAATCATGAATATATATATGTTTTTATATATAAAAACAGTATCTAGATAGATTTGCGAGTGGATTTAGTTTGAACATTAGAAAATTCAAAAGAGTTGAATTAAAATTGAAAAAGACACTTTGGTGTGGCTGGCTCTTGGCTGGACAACTTGTTTTGTTTTTTGTTCTTTCTTATTCTTTTTTTTTTTTTTCATTGGATGAACATGTTATTTGTTCCCCATTGAAAATAACAAAGTTGGTAAGGACAGATTGTTCCAAGAAAGAAGATATTAGTTCCAGAGTAACGACGAAAAATCAATAATTGTTTGATGAAGCATGCACATAGAGTATTGAGAATTTTTTGATAAATACCCTTTTTTGGTGTGCCCAATTTAAAAATACCTACTTTATCTATCTAATTTTAAAAATACTTATTTTTATATATGAAAATTATATAGTTTTATATGGTTTATAAGCTACTTCTAGATTATAATTACTACTGAAATATTCGATTAAAATAATTTATAAGATGTTAAAAGGTTTTAAATCATTTTTATAAGACTTTTAAAAGGTTTACAAAGTTTTTAAAAATTATTTAAAAGGTTTTCATAAGGTATTTATAAAATATATATAAAATTTACATTCATATAAAGGTAATTTATGTATATATTAATAAGGTTACACACATATATGGAAAATTTCAACATTTAGGTGGTTTTTTTATAAAGTTTAAAAGAATAGGTATATTTGCAAAGTGGTATTTGAATAATGGTATTTTTGAAATTTCCCCTAGAGTACAGTATTACTCAAATTTAATTAGAGAGCGGTTGGTTATAAAAATTAATTAGAGAGTGGTTAGCCTGGTAATATGAAACCATCAATATATGTACAAATAATAAACTCCAAGAAAACATATAGACAATACGCTATTATTTGCTATGTGGATTAGTGTTGGGCGTTCGGGTATTCGGTTAGGTTCTAGCTAATTCAGCCCTATTTGATTTTGGTGCTTTTGATTGCTTTTAAAAAAAAAGATTCACATAGTAATATATGGTATTGTGATAATTTTAAAACACATATGTTGTGAAATATTTAAGATATTGAGGTAGTTCTAAAACACCTGAATAACTAAAAAGATTTAGGAATTGGCTAATTCGGATAATTTTTAGTTCTTTCGATTTGGTTCCAATTCAATTATTTATGTATCTATCTTAACATTTTTGAAGTACATTTTGTACTAAAATCTATTTTGGGTTATAACCTTTTATTTTGTAATATTTGCATAGTCAAACTCTTGCTATTTGAATAAATAACAAAAATTTAAAAGTACGTTTTGTTATTAAATCACGAGTAAATCACAAAATTGGAAACAAATATTTATTACACAAAAAGAATTTCCTAAAATCTCCTTCTAATAAATCAAATCTCTCTCCAATATATTTTTATAATCTTATTTGTTTTTAATTTATTTTATTACATAAAACATATTTATAATTAAAATTCAAATTGTTTTCCGCACATTTTGCAATTTAAAGTTTTGAAAACGAACGTAAATAAGTAATTCGATAAAGGAAAAAATATATGTACAACATCTACATAAGGTAAAAAAATTTAGATAATACTTCAAAAACATTATAAACATGACTAATATGCTGCCAACTACAAATGAGCATGAAGTTTGATTTCTTAGACATCCAAATTAATATTTTTATTCAGTTTAATCCGGTTTTATATTTAATTAAGAAAAATAAAACTTTTAAAATTTTCAAAATAGTATAAATTTTAATTTTTTTTAAAATGTTTGAAAAATTATAAATATTGGAACTTTTAAAAGTTTCAAATATTATAATATTTAATTTAAGCTTTATGGAATTTAAAAATATAAAAAATATTTTAACTCTTAAAAAAATTTCAAATATAATAATATTGTACATTAATATGATTGAACGGGTTTGAGTTTACATAAATATGATTATATTTGTTTTATGGATTGTGTATATATAAAATATTTTATGGGTCAAGTTAAAATATAATATTTTTATTTACAACAAAATGGTCTCGCAGGGTTAACTACATATATATATGAATCTACTTATAATAAAAATTCATCAAACTATATAAAAATTAAAATGAATTAAACACATATAAAAGTAGACTATATAATTCAACTACAAAAATGACCAACCAAACAAATATATCAAATTATTGAATTGTAGTATACGACGGGGTAAATCCTAGTATTTGTTTATTTGGTTATCCATATATATATTTTTTTTATTAATCGATCTAAAACTAACTAATATTATTGAATATATTTATTTCGAATATTTTGGAAACTCAAGTGTTTTTGTATTTAGTTTCGTTTCAATTCCTTTTTTTCTTCTGGTTTTGATACTTTTTTAGGTTGATTATATTGTCTACGACTGATGTGGATGATACACTCACTATGGATAGGATGATATAATAGTGGACCATCTATTAGTTAAGGTGAACGATACATTCTTTAAAATTGGACCATTTTGTTGTGTACGTTTTAAGAGTTAGAATTTTAAATCATTCGGATATGTGTCCTTATAATATTTAATGTATAATGTTTATAAGAAAAATCGAAAAAATAAAATATTCCAAGCATACATTATGTGTCGGTGTAGATATACATAATGGATCTAACTACTACTCTATGATACCAAACATCAAATCTATATTTTTCTTTGTAACACATCAAATGTTAATACCACTTTTTTGGTTGAACAAATGGTTATACTAACAATGAAGTTCATTTTCAAGAATATATATTTATATATTTATATATTTATATTTATATATTCTTGAGTGTTTTGAAAAACCAGTGTATTCGCCGAAAAAATCACTCTTGTGAGTATTTTATAAAATATTATTAATTTACAGTATATGCACTATATATTTTAATATTTTTAGTGAAAAAATGTTTTATTTAAAAATAATTTGAAGGGTATAAATGTGATCAAAAATATTAAATAAAATAAAGTCAAAATTGTTTAAATAAGGATTTAATTTTATATAAATATCATATCAATTAATATTAAATCATTATATTGTCTCTTTCATATTTCTTTATTATATAAAAAATTGAATCACAAAAATAGATTTTTTTTTAGAAACTATACCAACTAATATCATTAAACTATTTAAAAGTTCATCTAAATAAAACCTATATGTGTGAATAAAATTAAAATATTATTAATTTCTTTTGTTAAGTACTTATTTTAGAAGATAAAATTGAATAATATAAAATACGATCTCAGTTGAATTTGTTTTTTTATTTTTTGTAAAATTCAACTTTTGATAGGTTTGTACGTTGCCGTACATGGCTGACTTTATCTACGTACGCGTCAAATAATTCTTCCTTATTAAATTTTCTCGTTAAATGGAAGTTTCTCAGCACCATCGTCTTCGTCTACGCTAATTACTACAATTGAATAAGGTACACATTGATTAATTTGTGAATAATTTATTTACACTTATAATTGAAATTCAACACGGTTTTGATTATGTATTGGCCAGCATATATTATACGTTTTTATATAATTACGATGTAAGTTTTATGGTCTCAAGAATCAAGATTCTCCAAACGCTTACGTATGTGACTATATACTATACCACTACACTGCCATCTAGCTCCCAAACTAAAGAGAGATACTAATTGTATTGTTAAGGGCAGAAGCGTTGACCATTTTCATGCAGGCCTAACCTTAGGAATTAGTCCTGGGAATATTACCCAAACCACAACTACCAAACCGAACCTAGATTTTTGGTTTTTGGTTTGGTTTCTGTAAAGAGAAGAAAAAAGATTTGAACGAATTATAATATGGAGTTACCAGTTCGGATCGGTTCAGTTCACCCTAACCGACCGGTAACCCAAATTTAGTCGAATTACCAGCATTATCCAAAATCGACCAAATATAACCGAATTACCCATACGTATTACCCGAAAATAGCTTAACTTACTCCAATTAACCGAGATAATTGACACAATTTAACTAAACTAACGAAAAATACAAAATAACTTAACTTACTTCAATTAACCGAGATAATTGACACAATTTAAATAAAATAACCAAAAATACAAAATATTTGGTTCATTTTGGTAAAAAAATAACCCGAAAATCTGATAACATAACCGAACCAAACCATTATGTAACTCGGTTATTTTCAATAAAATTTCTCAAATTCTGAATTACTCAAGTATCCAAATTATTTGACCCTGCATGAAATCTCAGGCCTAGTAGGAATCAATTCATTAAGGCCTCCTGAAAATAAAGGGGCATGTCCAATTCAATTTTGTTTAAAGAGATAAAAGAAAAAAAAAATAGAAAAAGAAAAAGAAAACATATGCTCTCTAATTTAAAAAAAAAAAAAAACTAATTCCCTTTTTATATAAATATTTCCTTTTCCGTATTAAACTTTCCTTTTTCCTTTTTCCTTTTTCCTTTTTCTATATAATATCATTCTTAATCGTCTAAAGAAAAAGCATCCATAACTCTTTCTTACCATTACTTGTCAAAGAAGTTTTCAAGAGATCGAGTAAACTCGTTTCGTTACAATCACGATCTAGGGTTCTTCTGTCACTACCCCTTCACGATGGATTCTTCAGACATCTCGATCCTCTCGAAACAGATGGAATCAATGTCAATGACTCACCGCGTTGTCCGATTCCGACAAAACAAGAGATTACAACAGTCTAGGTTTTCTCCTTACACTAAAGAAACTACTATTCTTACCAAGCAGAAAGAAGAAGCTGTGCGACTCGGAGTTGAGTTGTCTCTCTTTGTGGCTGAAGCAATGTTCCTGTTATCTGATGACATACGTACTATGTTAGTGTTCTGTCTTTGGCTAGTGAAGTATACAGGGAACGAAAGTGTTAACGCTCCTGTGTTAGGAAGGTTGCTTTGTGTTATTCTATATGTGTTTGAGACATACATCAAACCTAAGAATGGAGTTTATAAACATGGTGGCAAATCAAACCAGTGGGAACTTATCGTAAAGTCTAGAAAGAACTTTACTTTTGGAATCAGAGAATTGTATCGGTTTGTTTCGATACTCAAAAACAGAGATAGCTCTCTTGATGGTGACGTGGTGATCAAGCAAACTGATTTTGAACATTACAAAGAAGAGCTGAAGAAGCTAGAGGAGACGTTAAGGTCTTCCCAAGATGTTGAGGTGAATGGGTTTGCTAGAGAAGCCATAAAGTCTAACATACTTTATTTGTGGAAGTCTCTCTTTGTGACATCACAACCAAAGGTGATAAACCCTTGCAGTAGGATTCGTGAGATGTTTAGGCCTCTCCTTAACCAAGTAAGAGAAGATGTTTGCTCTAGTCTTATTGCTTCTTTACACATATGAAAAATCAGAGTTTCTTATATAAACTCCCATTTTGTACCCAATGTGACTTAACTCTTATTCACTTACTGCATTCATATTTTCTGGTGGAGTTAGTTTATTTTAATAGTTTAGAGACAGAGATTAATGTGCAATTAAAATCTGGAACAAACAACACGTTAGTGAGCCACTCTTGGTGGCACAGGAAGCCTGACCTTCCGGTTTTGTCACATACAGGCTTAACCTTAGGATCATTAAGGCCTCGTGAAAATAAAGTGGCACGGTCCAATGCTATTAAGTTTAAAGAGGCGGCCCTAGCTAAGATACTCGGCCCTCTCGTCCACTCTAGATGGAAAGGAACAGTTTCTTCTTCACTTACAATTTCTTTTATAATTTGTCTTCTTTTTTTCTCCTTGATCATCTGCACATCACCATTCCTAATTATAACTAATCACATCGCTCCCTCACTCAAATCGCAATGGCACCCAAAACCGATTACCATTCGGGGCCTTAAGTGTGGTAAATGTTGCATATAGACCTCGGCCCACGGGTCCCGATTCCCTTCTCCTCTCCTTCGATCGGCCACTTAACGTGAGTGGCGTAGCTTCTAGAAGGAACGCCCGGCACAAGAGGATAAAAGACAGGTGGGCTTCGATCCACGGCCCATCAAGCGGTCGGCCCCTTACAAGCATCCCGCACACGCCTGAGATTAGCGTTAAACCCTCATTAAACACTAAGGTGCCCCATAAAGGGGATCTTGATGTGACAAGACAGCAAGTTAAGTAGGAGTGGGACAGAGAGTACATATTTATGTTCAGCTCGTCTTATTCCTCTTGTAAAGCCGATAGGCCAATTTCACTCTTCACTTGTAATCTTGACAATCCCTGATCTAATATAAGACTGACTACCTGTTCAGCTCCCTTATCTAACTCCTAACTATATTGTGACGATCTATCTATCAACACTCAACAGCAAGATAAAGTTGGAAAATTATTGTGGGTTTACTTTGTTGTTGTTTGAGAGGAAAAAAACTTAATATTCTCACTACTTTGATACTTAAAACCCTAAAATTCCACCAAATTTCCTTATAAATAATATTTCCTTTTCCTTATAAAAGTTTATTTTCCCTTTTTTCCTTATAAAATTTTCCTTTTCTTTTCCTATATAATGTCCTCTTTAAATCGTATCCATAACTCCTTCATATTATTACTAGTCAAACAAGTTTTCTAGAGAACACTGCGCACAACAACGAGGAGAGTACATCGTTTCGCTAAAATCACGACCTAGGGTTCTTGTCTGAATTCTCTTTTTCTCTTTGTTTAAAGATTCTTAGAACCTTCCACGATGGGTTCTTCACGTAGATCGTTCCACTCGAAAAAGATGGAATCAATGCCTCACGGCGTTGTCCGACTCCGACTCCCTATAAAGAAGTTTAGGGTTTCTCCTTACAGTAAAGAGACAAATATTCATACAAATTATGAGAAGCAGAAAGAAGAGGCTGTGAGACTCGGAGTTGAGCTCTCGCTCTTTGTGGCTGAAGCAATGCTCTTATTATCTAATGAAGACATGTTTATGTTTTGTTTTTGGCTAGTGAAGGATACAGTGAACAAAGATGTTTACGGTCCTGTAGTAGGAAGGTTGCTTGGTGTTATTCTATTTGTGTTTGAAAAATATATCAAACCTAAGAATGGAGTTTGTAAAGATGGTGGCAAATCTAACCAGTGGGAACTTATGGTAAAGTCTGAACAGAACTTTACTTTTGGAGTTAGAGAATTGGATCGGTTCGTTTCGATACTAAGAAACAGAGAAAGCTCTCTTGGTGATGATGGCTTAGTGATCAAACCATCTGATTTTGAACATTACAAACAAGAGCTGAAGAAGCTAGAGGAGACGTTGAGGTCTTCCAAAGATGTTGAGGCTAATGGGCTTGAGAGAGAAACCATAAAGTCTTACATACTTTATTTGTGGGAGTCTCTCTTTGAGACATTACAACCAAAGGTGATAAAACCTTGGGCTAGGATTCTTGAGATGTTTAGGCCTCTCTTTAACCAAGCTAGGGAAGATGTTTGCTCTAGTCTTATTGCTTCTTAATTTAAACATATGAAATTAATCAGAGTTTCTTAATTACATATGATATGTCACTTTTATATCTATACATTCTTGTTCTTCATTATTATAATTGTTTTCGACAAATTTTACCAAGAGCTTTAATTTTTTTGATATACTTATATATAAAGCATTCTTTGACATGTTGAAGACACACATATATAAATGCTGATAAGAAAAAAAGAACAGAACGGCGAAGAGAGGAATGTGGTCTAATTAACTGAAAACAATGTCTTTGGGTCTATACAAAGCATTTACATGTTGAAGAGGCTTCTGCAACAAGTTGAACAAATGTGTGTCTAACGCACGAATCACACGATACAAAGGTAAGAAGAATTTTCATATATATGAAACCCAAATTAGGCATGACCATGGTTACGGTTAATTCGGTTACAGTTTATTAACTATTGGTTAACGGTTATAATTTCTTTAACCTCTTTAACTATTATATATGGTTAAGGCGGTTACCGTTATATATATAGAATATGATGAAATTTTAACCTGCCAAGGAAATGGCACTATTTTATCGTTTAATCCCTATAAAAAAAAATCGTATTATGAAGTCGTCTAAGTTGCTACCAAGAGACCTTGTCAAGATTCCTGGTGTAATTTTTTTTTTTTATTGTTAATTAGACTTAGGCCATCACATAACAAAACAAATATATTTGGAAAAAAAATAAACAAATATTTTTAAATTAGAGTCCACCCTGACCCTATATAATAAAACAATATATTTGGAAAACAAAAACAAATAAATTTTGAGAATCTACTAATTAAACCATCTCCTAAACCTGATCGTACACCATTTTAGAGGTCTACATTACTATACAACGATGAGGTAAGTGTGTTCCCATTTTTCCCTAGATTATTTTTCAAACGATTTGGATTTGATATCGATGATAAATTCTAGGGTTCTGATATAATTTCATAGAAACAATATGTATTGGCAAATTTAGAAATATATTACGATCTAGCTAGGGTTTAGATTGAAATTAAAGTTACAATCTAAGGTTCGTCTAAACCCTAGCTAGATAGTTGGGATTTATTTATGACTCTGAATTGCATCTTCACATATATGATCAATTCATTGATTGGGTAAGCCCCATAACTTGTCTCTATTTTACTCTATGTTAATTGGAAAAGCCAACAAAAAGTGTATCCAGAGACTTCTTCCTCGACGAGTTCACCAGACATATCGATCATTTCGAAACAAATGGAATCAATGTCGATGACTGACCATGTTAGTGTTGTCCGTAACAACAAGAGATCACCACAGTCTAGATATGCTCCTTACACTCTAAGGTCAGTGATCTTACATTATACTTTTGTTTTGTTACCAAGTGAAAAATAAAATACAAATTTTAGTATCATTTTTTTAGTAGGATTGATCTAAACAAGGAGAAGGAGAAACAAAAACAAGAAGCTATACGACTCGGAGTTGAGCTCTCACTCTTTGTAGCTGAAGCAATGTTCCTAGTATCTGATGACCTACGTTCTACGTTAACCTTTTGTTTTTTCCTATTGAGGCACTCAGGGAAGAACGACTATGAAGGTCCTGTAGTAGGAAGACTTGTTCATGTTATACTATACGTGTTTGAAACATATATCAAACCAAAGAAGAGAGTGTATTATGATAATGGCATGTCCATCCACGTTGAGCTGAATCAAGACTACTACTCAGCTTTTTAATATTGGAGTTGGAGTTTTGAATCGCATAGTTTCGATTCTTAAAGGCGGCGACGTTGTGACATTGTATTGTTTTCTGCACTACTGCCAAGAGATGAAGAAGCTAGCAGAGAAGTTGAGGTCAGCTAAGGAATTTTCAGAGGGGAATGGGTTTGTGAGGGAGGAGATAAAGTCTAATATTATTCAATTGTGGAAGTCTCTCTTTGAAGCAACACCGGAAGTGATAAAATCTGATAAGCTTAAACTATTTGAGCTGTTTAGATCTGTTCAGGACGAAGTTCTCTGTCGTCGTCTTGCTTCTTTACTCATATGAATTAGAGTTTCTTGTGGTCGAATCAAGTGACATTAAACTTTGTTTTAGTTTTTTTTTTTTGTGTGGTCAAACTCTCTTTAAGACTATACCGGATGAGATCATATGCAACCGGTATAAACAGATTCTATGATTGGTACCAATCGCTTACAAGAGAGTTGTAATCACTTGTAATATATTAAGGGCATTAACATACAACTACTTATATGAGAGGTGGGACTAGCAATGTGCCCATTGTAGTGATGCTAGATAATGGAGCTGTTGGTCCCTCTTCAAAGCTTAGAGAATTGTAACAAGAACACTGAGAATTTTGGGTAGAAAAACCTACCTCTTTTTGTCTTTTTCGTTTTATATATAGAAGCAAGAAAACAAAGGTTGGGATCATCCGATCCCCATTACATGGAAGTGGGAAAAGTGCAACAAGAAAATAGGAAAGTTGGGACTTTGTGTCCTTAACATACGGACGACTAAGTCACCTTATTAACAAGAACCAAACTGAATTAATGAAAAGCAATCGAACCGGTCCAATGTCTGGTTAAGGATTGTACCGGCGGTTTGGAACCTTAATCCTCGTGGATCGTCTCTTCTGTTCTGATTCCTTTGCAGCACCGTCATGTGTTGTCGCATAAGGAGCTACCCACCATTCCATCTCTTCTTCTCTAGTCAAGAAGGAAACGTTCAGAAATGAAGAGAATGGATATATAATTTGGAAATCATTTTGGATACTCGCTGTTCATGAAGGAACATAACATGTGCAAGAAGGTGCAGTTTGGATTGAAAATTTTATATAAGTTAACACATATGTCTTGTGTTTTGTAATGTTATTTAAACTAATTTCGATGGTTTATTATTAATTTAAAAAATTATTTATTTTACGATTTAGATAAAAAATAATTTGTGGGTTTGTTACTCGTCATTGTTATATTTTTCAAGTTTAGTGTTGTTAGTCAATAAGACAAAACAAAAACTTGGCAATGTGTTTTTGGTTATCATTTTTTTTCTTGAATATACATATAAATATATATCAGTGTACTATATAGAGCTAAGTTTCTTCAAATTTGAACTTGATGCCAGCTTAGTGACAAATGCTGACATTGAAAATATTGCTATTATAACACATGGTGGACATTATGAATTTCTGATGATATCATTTGGGTTATGCAATACACTTGAAACTTTTCAAGTATTGACGAATGAGCAGTTTAGGCCATCTGTTAGAAATTTTGTGTTAGTTTTTCTTGTGATATATTGATATGTAGTAAAAGAGACATTTTTTGCATATACTCTAAAGATTGATAGGATAGTTTTAAATTTTTAAAAGTTTTTAGTTTTGAGGATCTCAATCAATCTTAATTATCCAACATTTTTTTAACTAAATTAAATATTTATTAATTGCAAAAGAAACAGTTTTTTTAAATCAACTGCATATTAAGTTTGGAAAGTAAATAACAACGTCTATTCTCTTTGTATTTTAAATTAGTTTTAGTTTAGAAATTAAGTTTTATTTCGAATTAATTGTCGTTCTATGTTTCCAATATAATCTTGTGATGGATTTTCCAATTTTATCATTTTTTTAATAATTGATGGCATTAAATAAGAAATACATTAATCATGGATAAAGTATTTTTTGAAAATATTTGTATGTGAATAAATCTTAAACAAAAACCAACAAGGGGATTATTACTTAGATTTAGGTTCTTGTTAAAAATCACACTTCAATGTCTTTGCCTAACAATATTTTTCTCATATCGATAAAGTAATTAATAAATTAACAAAAATACAATTTTGTTGAAGAATTTTGGAGATATGTATTTTAAGAAAATTGCACATGTAATGTACAAGTTGGAATCATTGTTGTGTTGAATTTTTACTTGGGTTCAAAATAAACTAAATCAGCAGATGCTTCTTAGACGAATTCATTATGGTCGGTGAGAGGAAGTCATTAGATGAAAAAATCTCCAACGTCGTCGACTTTATCAATAGAGGTAACATCAAATTAAACGCGATACACAAATGGTACATCATCTTTGTTATGAAGCTCTCTTCCTCTATTTCGTTTCTAAATATTGGTAAGAGAGGACCTAAGAACATATCAAACCACATAAATATAAAAGTTTGGCGTTTGGTGTGAAACGATTATCAAATTTCATCCAAGCCATATGTCATATTTACACTATTTATTCTTGCTTTAATAATGTGTTTCTCACACTAAAATCAATACAACCTTTTTAAAAATAAAAAAAAAACTTCTGGGAAAAATGTTAAAAGACCATTTACTATTAATCAATCTTAGCACTTGATTTTAGACAATTGTATGTTCCAAGGAAAATATAAGTATAATAGCATTCTAATTAAAAGAAAATTGCCATAATAGTTTTTCCGTTAGCTTCCAAATAAAATTGCTTGAACTTTTGTTAATGAAATAAATTTGCATTATTGGAAACAAATTTGCGAAATAAGGTCTTGATTGGTTACGACTGTAGTTTTTGCTTTTTGTCCGTAGATTTAAAGCTGTGGAATTTTTAGTTGTGACTGTAGATTTTATTGTTGTAATATTTTGGCTGTAGGAATTAATTTTTTGGAAAGCTAAAAAATATTTGGCTTTAGGAAAAATGTCTTTGTACAGTCAAAAAAATAATAATTAAGAAAATATTTTGGCTGTGAATCAAAAAAGGAAATACAAAAATTTTATAGTTTAATTACCGTGGATTTATAGCTTTGGACCTAAATATGACTGTGGAAAGTTTCTAAAACAGCTATCATCAAAGCCTAAGTCGAGCAAGTCTTCAAATTATATAGATCAATCCGTGAAACTAACCTTACCTCTAATAAAACAAGTCTTGTGTCTAAATAGATGTGCTATCATCACTAAAACCAATTTATTTCACATACTTTATTTTTCAAAAATTATGCAGACATTTTTTAAAGTCATGATAGATAGTAAAATATCTATATGAACATTTTATTTATCCAGTAAATTAAATTTTTGTCACATAAACATGTGATTTTTTAATTTTAAAGTTCTAAGTTTATTACTTAGTGTGAAAAAATAATTTCGTAAATATTTTGTATACTATTTTTTATAACTCATATCTTTATAATATTTTTAATTACTTATTATTTTATATTGCAATTTATATAGTAACAAATATCCAAACCAATATAAAAAAAAACTTCTGGACCATATTGATTCTAAGAAGATACATACAATGGCTGCTTCCTTGGCCTCTCTTTCCTCCTCTGCTAAAGCCGGAGCACCACCGCGGCCACCGTTCAACCACCGTCTTCCTCCTCCACGACTCATACCTCTGTATTCTCAAATTGGAAAACATATCACCACAGGCTTCTTGAGAAGACGAAGTTCTCTCAAGAACATCTCTGCCCTTGAGACCTCTGACGGCGCCGTTAACGTGGAGGTCGATGATGATGACGACGATGAGGAAGAAGAAGCTTGTGAGCTAGTTAACGGAACAGAAGTGTCAGTTGACGGTGTTGAAGGTTATCTTTTAACGGCGGTCAAGAACAATAACGGAACTGGATTGCTTCTTCTCTCTGATGTCTTTGGCTTTCAAGATTCAGCTACACGCGATTTCGCGTATCGTGTTGCTTGCAATGGCTACAAGTATATATTATATCTTCTCTATATACTTACCTCTCTAAAATTTCAAAATTCATTACCTAAATTGCAAATTTTGTTTGTTTGTTGAGATAGTGTTCTTGTCCCGGACCTGTTTCGTGGAGATCCATGGTCAAAACACCGACCAAAGTCCGAATACGAAGACTGGAGAAGAAGACAAGACCCGAACCGTATCAGACAAGACACAACTAGCTTCACTAAATGGATGGTTGAGGAGTTTGCAGCAGCTGGCATCTCCAAGAAGTTAGGAGTGATGGGGTTTTGTTTTGGCGGTGGAAGAGTGGCTGACGTGTTAGCCACGGATGAGAACGGTTACTTCAGTACTGGTGTCTCGTTCTACGGTACGAGGATAGACTCCGCGGTGGCCGGAGATGTGAAAGTGCCGGTCTTGTTTATTGCCGGAGATAGAGACCCGCTTTGTGAAGTGAAGGGTTTGTATGAAGTTGAGGAGAAGATTGGTGAAGGGTCAAAGGTTGTTGTGTATGAAGGAAGAGGTCATGGCTTTGTTCACCGGCCGGAGACAGCGGAAGATGATCGAGACGCGGAGGAGGCGTTTGCTCTCATGAGGAATTGGTTACATCATCATTTGATTTAAATCTCTTTTGTACATCCAAGTTACAATTAAAATCGGATTTTAGTATATAAAAGTTAATTAGTAAGATAACTAATGAAGAGGTTTTGGAGCAAACAATAAACAATTTTAAACTTAAACCAAGTCGTAAACTAAAAAAGCTATTGCTAATGTTTCATGGTTCTGTGGTCAATGGTGAGATTGGTTGGGATCTTTGAGACGATGGGGGTGAAATTGAGGTTGTTCTTCGAGATTACTAAGGCTTATTCTTGTCTTCGATCATGCTTGGGTGCAAAAGTAACAATGCTTATTTGCACAATGTTGTGTTTGGACAACCTTGGAGTTGAAGAAATACTTGTTGAGAGGGATTCAAAAGAGCCTCATACAAGCTTTGAAGAAGCCGCATAGGCCCGGCCTGCGACCCATTTCTATGATACATTGGTATTGGACCTCCAGCTTTTTTGATTTTTTTTACTAACAAAATTAGGTCTCAAAAACAAATTATTATTGCAAATATAGGCCTCAAATGTTGTGAATGTTTAAGATTTGTTTACAATTTTTAATTTTATTTATTTGGTATTGCAAAAACAGACCATATTTTATGAATTTTTGAGATTTTTTATAAAATTCTGTAATTTTTTTTATTGGGCTTCACCTGATAGCACAATATGTTATGATACAATGAATTTGATTGATTACAAGTGCTAGAGATGGATGAATAATATTTGCGCATACAATCTGCAACCTCTAAAGCACCCGACAATACTCTCCACAAGAACATTCGAATCTTAGGCTCTGTCGCAATGTTCCAAATCTTGTCCACCATATCTAGAGTGGTACATAAAGGAAATCATTGGAATGGCAAGAAGGGGTTGGAAACCATTCTTCATAATCAATAGAGAGTTCATGGAATTTTTTTGATCAATTCATTGCCAAAAAGCATCTTCATTGTCACCTTACTATTTATTTATAATTATTGATATCAGGCATATTCTTTTGGGAGTCGTGCGATTTATATAAAAAGTAACATGTATTGTAATACTTCTATGACCCGATGTTTTTCCGGCAAGAAGACATTGCACATTGGACTTTTCTTTTTGATATCATTAGTACTTAGTAGTATATGCTCCTTTGGTAGTGTACTCATGGGGCAGAGCTGTTTGAGTATGTAATATACAAATCATATGATCTTGTCCAAGTAAGGTCAATATGCATTGTTTTGAGTCTTTCACATGGTTCATAGATAGTTTTGAATAGTTTTTAAAGAGGTCTTCAAGACTTTAACAATATGAGCTTTCTTGGGCTCTTCTTTGGTCCATGCTTGGTGGTGTGAAAGGCTTGTTAAAATCTATACAAGAGATACATCCCGTCTTGTTCTGGTTTGAGGTCTGCATTTTAATTATAAACTCCAAAAACGTGAAGATTTTTTTATAGATATAAAGTAATAATCACATCCAAAGAATGTGAGAATAATCTTTTTTTTTGTATTTCTTCTATTTTTAGTATAAATGTTGATATTATTATAAATGTAAAAGGTTTGGCTTTGGTTGTATATATTAGGAGCTATTGGATTTGAATCCCTGGCAAAAAAATATTGAAATGAGGAGACAATACAGTTACAAAATTAAATAAAGAGTTTCATCGTATCGATAGTTTCATTAAGTGTCAGAATCGTTTGTGCATGTGTACTAAACGATCTATTGTTAGAAGACGAACCAGCTTCCCACACTGGAAATTAGAAAAAAAAAATTAATATATAAGTCAAGTCCAACCCCAATAAGTACAAGGTCTTTTGGGAAGAATCCCAATAAAAAATTTGTGCGGACTTGAGTTATGAGCCTAAAACAATCAATATCATACTAATGGAAAGTTGACTTGAGTTTAAAGAACCCCAATAACAAATCTGTGCGAGCTTGACTTATGGATCCAAAGCGAATAATATCGAACTAATGTAAAATTGGCTTGAGTTTGAAAAACCCAACAATTCTATACCTTTAAAGATAACATCTAGAGCAATAAAAATCTGATTGTGATCCACATTGTTCCTCTATTGCCATGAGTAATAAAAAACCGCTTAAGCTACAATCCTTCTAAAAATAGATCAAACCTTAGATGTGTGCAAATATCAAAACAAGTAAATTTTTCTAGTCTGTTAATAATAAATTTACTTAATTTAACACATTTTAGACATAAAAAATAATCCATATAACTCTTATAGTTTCTTTGTTAGTTTAGTAATTAAACCCTTAATTTGGTACAATTTATTATCTTTTCTTTACAATCTCACATAAAATTTCTGAATCATATAAAAATAAAAATGACAGAAAATTTTCTAAAAGTATATAATTATAATCAAACAAATGAAAATGATTAAAAAAATTTCAACTGATAGTAATTTGAAGTTAATATATAATTCAATTTTTGTTTATCTACAATTATTTTTTTCCTCTGATAACCAAAAATTACAAAAAAAAAACTTACGAATCTAAAGAAAACTGAAAAAATTAAGAAAGAAGAGGAACCCTAATAATTTGATCAGAATCTTGATCTTGATCAAGATCTTGATCTTCTTCACCACACTCATAAACAGATCTAACAAGAACCAACTGATCTTCCAAGTACCTCTGAAGCAACCCAGCTTCTTCTTCACCGCCGCAACCGCATCCTTCTTCACATCTCCGGAGCCTCAAATCATCTTCATCCACGGCGGCGGGTTTAGCAAACCAAGGATGACGACTACGGAGGCGACTAAAGATCTCGACGGCGCAGAGGATAGGGATCGAAGCACAAAGGATTGGGATTAGTAAAGGAGAACAGAGGAGGAAGAAAACGAAACGGCTCCGTCGTGTACGGAGCCAGAAGACGTCGGTCAACATAATGGAGACGGCGGCGCGTGAATGATCATGGCCGGATTATACGGAGGAGATGATGAGAATGAGATCGTGCGTTGTAATAATGAGTGGGAGATCACAGAGAAGCTTCTTTGGACACATGACTTTGTTATTTATTTTTGACTTGTTATATACTTTTGTCTTTGTGTCTTCTTTTACTTTTAGTTATGAAATTTTATTATTACATATCTGGTTTTGTATTAATCAAGAAGACTTTGGTTGAAATTGGATTTTATAGATTATGGTAATAGAATTTTGTGTTTGACTAGGTTTGTCATATTATTAAATATTCTTTCAAGATTATACAAAGTTTCCATAGTTTTCTACAATAATTTTGTTTCATTATTCAAATAATCGGATTTAAGACTTTATAATTTTGTTTCAAAATTCAAAGTTTCCACTGTCATTACAATAAGACTTTATATTTTTTCAGATTAAGAAAAGAATATTTTTTTATAATAGATAGATGAAATTGGATAGATGAAATTGGATAGATGAAATTGGTGTTTTTGAAAGTAAGTATACTAAAAGGAGTATTATCAAAATTTCTAAAAAAAAAGCGAAGAATAGTAAGACCATTTCGGAGGAAACTCGATTCAAAGATCATTATGGAAAAAAAGTTTTTGATCATTAGGTTTATCTATTTTTGTAATGCTTCGACCGTCACCAGTGGACACTATGTCGTTTTCCGTCCTATGGGTTCAATTCTCTTAGTGGATCCTATGTCTTCTTGCAGCAATGGCCCATCTCTTAGTAGACTTATGTTTAATCCTAGTTTGTCGGTCCACCCATATCTCACGACCGGTTTCTTACAACTGGGAAGCTTTAAAGACTTGTTAACCCCAATCCTAAAAATCACCACATGATATTTTTCTATGTTTTAGCCACACTCACACAGTTTCTCTCAAGATTTTTGACCAAAAAAACAAGTACAATTTAGTGACATAAATGGTCAAATCAATTCTTTAAACCTCTCCGCAAACCAAGGTTTCACAATAACTCATACCAAGTTTTGTCCGTCTCAATATACTTATCTCATAATCTATATGTACTCACTTTAAGTAATTACCTCTTCGCCTATTATAAATTTTAAAAGTTAAATTTTTTCTTAAACACAAAATAATATAATTAAATAAAAAATTCAAAAGGTTTTCAGAAAAAGGAACTCCAAATCGTATTTTTGTTATTGTTGTAATTTTATCATCTACATTCCAAAATTAGAGGTCAGTCCGTAAAATAAAGTATGCAATATAAACTTTCAATGTACCTTTGCATTGTTTTTGTCTTATAGTCACATTCATATATATTTTAACCTTTCAAATTAGAGTATTTTTTTATTGTCAAAAATTGATCATATTCTTTAAAATATAAACTTGAATTATTTTTAAATGTTCAAAATTAATATCTGAAAAGTTAATTTTATTATCGAAATCAATCATTTTACAAAAGAAAATTTGAAATTGAATATAAATATCCAAATTCGACGTTACTCAATCAAAATATTTGTTGAATATATTGTGTTTAAGAGAAATATATTACTTAGCTAAGAAAAATTTGGTTGAAATGTTTCTAATTTCTACTTTAATCATGTTAACCAGCCTAAATGGCATCAGAAATATTTACATACCAGTTTCATTATTTTCGATATAATTCTGTTTAGATGGAAAAACTTCTATAGTTTTAATAGAGCTAGGGAAATCCAAAATCCAAACCGAACAGAATATGATCCGAACATTAATAGATACCCGAACATGTTCTAACTTTGTTCTAAACTTAAAAATCCCGAATCCGATCTGAATCAAACCGAACCAAAAACCAAAATGGATACCAGAAACATTTATTCAAACTTGTAATTATTTTTTGTTACCTACAATACAACAACAACGATATTCGTAATCATCATAATCGAGCATGCATAAACCAATAGTATCATGTGAGAACTCAGGCGGTCCACATCGACTCTTACATTCTTTGCTGGATCGGCACATACCTCTGTAAACACACTCTTCAACCCCGATTTGTTTTGTATTCAATACTGTTAATTGCCAAAAAAAACAAAAAACACAAATCAACAATGATCATTAGTGTACTGTAATTTCCACAAGAACTTATGTACTGTTTTATAAAACATTGTCTATGAATCTACATATGTGGGCGTTTTCTTCTTTGTAAATGTAAATTTACTGGAAATAGGTATAGAGAAATTGAATTCAAAATTTATAATTAAACTTACTGAAAGTGAGAAAAAAATTATAATTCACATACCAAAAAAACAAAACAAGAGAAATGAAAAATATTACTCTTTGATTGAGAACTAGTTAGGAGAAAATATGCGATAAGAAGAGTTGCAAGTTGAAACTTTGATAAAGCCATATAGTTTGATTTTCTTTTAAGAATCAAGTTATGTTTTTGTGTATATATATATTTACCAAGATTCTCTTTACCAAGATTAACGTATTCTCAGGATAAAATATGGTACAATTAATTAGGATTCTTTTAACTTCCAATAAAAATAAATATGGTCAAATCTCCACTGAATTTAATTTAATTTATGTAAAAAAATAAATAAATAAGAAGTAGAAATTAAAGTAGAGAAACGTATCTGGTATTTGACTTAATATTTAAGAGTAGTTTGATTTTTTTTTTTGTTGAAATTGCATGTTATTCAAGATAATTTTTTTTTGAAAGCATATGTTATCAGACTTGAATTTGCTTAAAATTATTAGAAAATAATACATATTAACATTATTATTATTAAGGAGGATTTTTGAGAAATACCCCTTTTGATGTATCCTTTTTAAAAATACTCTTTTTATCCTTTATTTTCAAAAATACCCTTGTTTAAATATGAAAAATTATAAAGTTTTATATGGATTCTAAGGTACTTTTATATAATAACTAGTCGGTTGTCCGCGCTACGCGCGGGAGTTTATTATGTTGTTTATGAGTAATTGGTTCGTATTTTATTTCCTACTTAATTTTTCACTATACCATATTTTACTTTCTTAAAACTTACATTGTGTTTGTATAGAAAAACTATTGTGTTTTAGCTTCATTAGTTGTTGAGAAATTAAGTGTGTATAGTATAAGTCGAAGTGTGAGCGTAAAGTGGAAGTGCGGTTGAGAATCATTGAGAAACGTGTGCTATTAGGGTTTTTACCAAATATAGATTTAGATGTTAATATTTTGGGCCCTTTTATATGTTGGCATGAAATTTGAACATGATTTGTGGGTTTCGGGCGGATTGTTGTATTTTTAATTGTTTACATTATCTTTTTATATATTGTCATAATTTATTATTTTTTGTTTTACGTTTTCCTTTTTTGGATTTGTCGTATTTTATATCTCCTAATGATCATTTATATACTATTATATATATTTTTCTGATTTTATGTTTTTTATATTTTTTTTGTTTTTCATATGGAACCATTTTTAAATTTAACATATTAGTAAAATTTACTTTATATTTAGTTTATTTCATTTAATAATGTTTTTTATTTTAATTTTCAATTTTATGAAATATAGTTACTTTTTTATTTTGTTTATTAGTTTAACATATATGTTGTATTGGAAAAATAGTTAAATTCATATTGGAAACTTTTAAAGAAATATTATTTTTATTTTTACCTTTTTATATGTTTATAAAAAATGATAATTCATGTTTCGGTCTGACCTATCTCATTTATGTTAGAAACTTTTTTGAGACATAAATTATATAGATTTATATTCTCAAAATTTCTTACTTTTTGTTCTATTCCCGTTAAATCCCATTATATTTAGGTTTACATTGTGTAAATATAATCATATATATTTTAAACATTCACTAAAAACTATAATCTATTATTTATATATTTGTTAGTATAATCGATAATTAGTAAGTTTTTTTAACTTTTAATCAATTATCTTTTTTAGTCTTATAATATATAATATAAAAAAAGACCTTTTATATTCCTTTTTGAAAAACTTATTTACATAGGTTTAAATATTAAAATTAAATGATAAAATTGTATAATTAATTTTAAAAATTAAATAATAAAATGAGGTGGATGATGATGTGGCTTAAGGAGAAGAGAGAAAAAGTTAACTTTATATATATATAGACTACTACTAGGAGATTCAATACAATTTTTATAATGTTTTAAAAGGTTTTAAATCGTTTTTACAAGTTTTATAAGGTTTTTAAAAAGTTTTTATAAGTTATTTTTATGGTATTTATGAAAGTTATATATAAATTTATACTTATACAAAGGTAATTTATGTGTATATTTATATGATTACACACATATTTGGATATATTTCAACATTTTTAGTGGTTATTTTGATAAAGTTTGAAAAGGGTATTTTAAAAAAGTGGTATTTGAAAAAGAGTATTTTTGAAATTCCCCCATTATTAATTCTATAAATGATTTTGATAGATCATTTCAAACTCGTGGTTTCTCACAGCATGAAAAATATAGATATACAGTTTGATAGATTTTAGATGTTTTTCATTTTTAAAAATGAAAAAAATTCACATTTATAAGTAAGATTTTATTTTAAATTTAACATAAAATGGAATAAATAATATCTTCATCAAGAACATGTCTAAAGCCCACATAGAATTCTCAAGAATGCGGTGCGATCCAAAACTCTTATATGTTTTAAGTTGCAAATTAGAAAAGATTTTTTTTTTTTGAATTACACTTAAAAACCCACTATCTCAAACTTTATAGGAAAACCATTAAAATTTTGAAATTTATCCGAATGTGTGTTATTGTAATCTATGTGTAATTAACTTTCAAATTTTACTAATTTGGGGATAAATTTATGTTCCTACTGCACTTGCTTAATTGAAACTGAGAATAGAAAGGAGAAATGTTCATTGGTCCAAAATCAATTCACCTCTTTGTGATTTTAGCTCTAAGTGCACACGGAAGTTGGGTCGCCTGTTTGCCGCTACTTAGTGATGTTAAAATGGGTATGACTACCCATTTACCATTTAATTAAATGGGTCCTTTATATACAATTAGACCCATTTAGACCCATTCACCTCACAGTATTAAATGGGTTTATATGGATTTCCCCATTTAGACCCATTTAGTAAATGAGGTTTAACTTAAATAAATGGGTACCCATTACCCCATTTATATTTAATTCTATTTAATATTTTAAATAAAAATTGTAATAATATTAAATAATTAGAAATTACCGTATTTTATCTTAAATTGTAAAAACAAAATTCAAACCGCATTTTCTAAAATCTTGTTTTCCCGCCAAAATTATAAAATCTTGTTTTCCCGCCAAAACTGTAAAATTGCGTTTTCTCGCCAAAAATGTAAAATTGTTTTTCCCGCCAAAATTATAAAATCTTGTTTTCCCGCCAAAACCGTAAAATCGTGTTTCCTGCCAAAAAACTATAAAAATCTTGTTTTCCCGCCAAAAATGTAAAATTGTTTTTCTCGCCAAAATTATATAATTATTTATCCATTAAATTCAAAAAAAATAATCAATAATCAATGATTTTTAATAATTATTAGTTATATTGTAAATTTACAATAAATTATTATATGAGTAAAAATGGGTTAAATGGGTAATGAACATTTAAATGGGTTTGGGACTAAATGGGTCTAAACTTAAATGGGACTAAATGGGTTTAAGGTACATGTGGTAAATTTTAAATGGGATGGGTTTACCCATATTAACATTACTACCGCTACTACTATATAGTGCTGTTCGTTTGACAGTCACAGGAGAAAACAGCGACGCGACTATTTTAATTCTGATTAGTCGCAACGAGCAATCGCATGATTATAAAACGATCAACATCCCGCGATTTATAATCGCAGCCGCTTGCGATTATGAAACGAACATAGATGCTCTCCCTTAATTCTTGGTTGTTTCAAACAGTATAAAAACCGACGTTGTCTAAGCATAAATAGCGAGAAAATGGAAATGATTGCTGAGGCAAATACATAGACTACAATAGCTCTTCACTGAGATTTGTTCTTGTCCCAGATGTGCTAAAAATACAAAATCATTATCAACTTTCACCACCACCGTTAAAAATGCACAACCATATTATACAATTGCCACAACTTAGTTTTTATAATACGTTAAGAGATATTCAAACATGTTCTAACTTCTAAACTTAAAAGTTCAAATTCGATTTGAACTGAACCGAGAGCCGAATGCATACCTGAAATATGTATTCAAACTTATAATTATTTTTAGTTATTTAAAAAAATACAACAACAAAGTCTTTCGATAGCATGCTTTAACGGATATGTATAATGATTAATCCGAAGTTGAAAAGCTGAAGTATAAAATATGATACCTAGTGCTCTAGATGCGGAGTCCTTGAGAGAATAATTCATGTGTGTATTGATGTTGGCCTTATGGTAATCCTCATGACATGGAATACGTAGAAATAAAAAAAACTTAGGACCATGAATTTTATGGTGAGTTCTGTGAAACCGGGTCGGTTTGTTATTTAGTTTGGTTAAATTTGGTTGGATGTAATGGATTGGGTCCTATTGGGTTTTGGAATGGGCTATTCCGGAAATATTGTAAGCTCATTGGGCATAAGTTTATAATTGAAAGCCTTTTACAAAAAAAAATGAACTTTATGGTGTCGTCGAGTAATTTGAATATAAACAATATGGTATGGAGATGATTAAATGTTTGCAATTCAAATCATATACACTAAGGTCTTCAAAGGTTTTGATTGGGATCCTTCTATTGATGTGAAAATAGTAGAGGGTGGGCAAAAAAGTTTAGATGATCTATACCGTATACACCCAATATGGGAGTTTCTTATGGTCTAGGCCAAGCTCTCAACAATAACTTCCTTGATATATAAGAGAATGATATAAATAGACAAAAGTGAATAATCGGCCAGATGGGAGAATATGACATATAATGTAATATCATATAATCACACTAATGTAATATCATTTAATCACACTAAACTACTTGGTGTGCAACCTCCTTTTACAATGCTGCAACTCAACTCTTATGAATTTTGCGTTTCTTGGTGCTTGAATCCGTCTCGGGTATATTTCTATGGAACCATTGGTTTTGTCTCTCTGTTCTTTGCTTCATCTTTTTAAACTATCATGGAGTATCTTTTTGCAGACGATTCTTGAGTTGAGCATGTACTTAAGGTTAAGGTTGCTTATAAGCCAAGCTACAGCATGTAAATTGTCATTTTACAGCAGCTTAAATGCATTTGCATGAAATAGTTTTTGTTGATTGATCACCATGAATCCATGTTATGTGCAATCTCGTGATCTTATGCAGTCGTAGACTTTCAAAAATGGCAGCTTTGTGATGATTTAGTATCAGAACAAGCCTGTTATTAACTAAGGACATGTACTAACTTGAAGGACAAAGATTGATGAAACTAAACCTTGTCAGAGTCTTCAAAGTCACTAAGATGGGGGAACGACAAAGTCTTGAACATAAAGATCAAGCGTCTGGTCGGAAATATCCCCCGATGACGTTTACTGATAGTAAATGATCGTGTAATCAACAACAACTTTGTTGTCTAAATAGATGAACATTCGTGGATTTCCAAAAATGACAAACTTTATTTTTTTTTGGGGGTCAAATGTATGATGATTTAGTACAGAACAAACCTGTAATTAATTAAGGACATGACTAACTTGATCCTATATTGATCTTTACGTTTTGATGATCGTGTCACAATCTAAGAAGCTTGTAAAGAAGAAACATTATTGTTGTTACTGATTCGTAGACTCAAACTGAAACTGAAGTGTATGATCAAGAAGCTGACAGAGGCAGTAAAGTCTTTGTGTACAAGAAGAAGCTCTGTAACACAGCAGATGGCGAGAAGTATAGCCTACAACATGTTAATGTGGAAAAGTGGAGCATCTAGTCAGAATAGAGGCTAGGCTAGGCTAGTATTGACAAAAGGGAGTGAACGTGTATCAGGGGAACGGCCGTGTTAGAACAGACAATGATCAAAGTGACAGCGGCTGTGTTACATCATAAAAGAGGAGGTGAAGTCTGAAACAAAGAAGGGTCAAGTTAACAGTACCTTGTACAGCAGAGGCATGGGTCAAGTTGAAAAAGAACACAAGCTATTATCCAAAAGAGAAAAGGATGAGCTTGGGAACTTCGGGTTTTGGAAAATTATAAGGAGTATAAAAAGGAAGAGGTGGGCACAAGAAAAAGTTGCACACCTAAAAGGTTTCTTTGTAGATGCATACTTTGTGTATGTGTTGCCACATCAACAAAATAGAAAATGTTGATGGTTTTTGTAAGAGAAACCACACTCGTCGGAAAAGACAATGAGTGGTGGTAATTGCCTTGATTCATAGTGTGTGTGTAGCAAATGTGATATTTGTGTTCTTATGCTAGTGAATGATTCTGGACTTGGTCCCGGAGATGTAGGTTATCCGAACCCCATTAACAAATCTCTCGTGTCATCTCATCTTTTATGTTCTTCATCGTATTCAAGCATCTATATGTCTACTAGCATACATCTCAATCTTCAGCTTGATCATATACATGGATACAAAACAATGTTTTGATTGCTCTTCTATGATGCCTCCTGGTTTACAATAACATTTAGATGGCTCAGGGAAAGAATCTTAAAAGCTCTAATGCATTTCTTTTCAATCTGCAGACACTCAGAGAATTTTTTATAATATACGTAATCATCCTTTTGTATACAGTAAAGAACTCATAATAGTTGAACTCGCTATTAAATTTTGCATTTAGGTTCGTTATTTATCTCATCTAAGTGCAATAAATCATCAAAGAAATTAATAAACTAATTAATTCTCATCTGCATATGAAAATAAACTGTGACAAAGACTATTTCAACATTCCAATGTACCATCTAAACAATAACAAATGCTCACAAGCCCTTGTCCTTAGCTTTCTTTTAGATACTCTAATCTATATTTAAACATTCCACTAAAGGTACAAAATCATCTCTGTCAACATTAATTCTTGACTACGTTTGACAAGATTCCCTTACCATCTTGATGACCTTGAAGACCCTGATGACAAGACTTTGTCTCATCAATCTTGATCTGTTTACATTCACCTCTTGCTCCGGCCGGAACGACAAAGTCTTGAACATAAAGATCAAGCGTCTGGTCGCAAATTTCAGCCAATTGACGTTTAGTAATACCAAACTCTACCCACCAAGCTTTATCACCATCACAAGGTAAGTACTTTATCTTACACAAGCTTAACCCGAGATATATAGCACCCGCACCGAGCTGACTAGGCCCGAATTGTAAACAAAGCGACGTCCTTAACATGTTATTAACAAAGTTCAAAGCAGCCTGACCTACCCGTCTAAAATCCTCAGCCTTAACACATCTCTTAACCCAATCCATCACTAGCTTATAAGGATGTTCGATATCAAGATCAAATCCCAAAGTAGCCATCACAAGCTTCTCACCGGTAAAGATAGTCGCCTTCCGTTTCTCGAACTCTTCTATCAACGGATCTTTATTGAATAAAAGCCTGTGAGAGAAAAAAAGAACGTCACCGGCAGGTCTTGGAGACCCTTCGACCTTGCCAGCGATGAACATGCATATGGTTGCGACTATTCTGGGATCATTCTTTGCTATTGACTGACGAGTGAAGAACCTTTGGCACAAGACAATCGCTGTGGCTATAGACTTCTGAGGATGGTTTAGTCTTTGGCCAAGATCTTGAAGGAATGAAGTGTAACACCAACGATGGATTGTCTCTTCCTTGAAGTTGATACCATCGAGTCTCGATGGAGAGTTTTTTTCTATCTCTTCTCTTGTGTAATACCATCTTGGTTCTGCCATTGTTTAACCACACAAATCTCAACAAAGGATTTTGATTAGTGACAAGATCGAGGAGGATTAAAACAAACCCTTATAACCCTAGAAAGTATTCATAATTTAAATCGGTCCTTTTTTTTTTTTGTGTGTGTTATATTAGTTGAGCTTATCACACCTTTATAGATAAAGAATAATTATGACAGTCAACATATATTATAACTTTTTTTGGAAAAGAATTTAAACTTAAGGAATTATACCATATGTTTATAGAAATAAATAACATGCCAGAATTTTGAAATGAAAATATATTTGACTATGAATTTGGTATTATCTAAAAATTTATGGTTTTTTTATAGCTTTAAATTTTTTATATAATTACATTGACAAAATAATAATTGTTTTTTGGATGAATATACATTGGCTACCTCTCTCATATGGTAGATTGTTAAAAATTAAAATAGTCTGACCATGTCAATCAAATTATAATATAAAAAAAAAAACAGAAAGTTGTGTTTTTAACCTTCAAAATGTTACTGTAGTTTTCTAAACCTCTAAAGAAATTCACTAACAAGATAAACCACCAAAATAATATTATTAACACTTTAAACCTCAACATTAGTTTTCATATTTGCATTAATATAGAAGATGATGGAACGGTTCGTCAACACGGAATACTTAAATTATTTTTGTTTCATTTAAATATTTCTTTAATAGATTTTTTAATTTTAGTTTAATTTTGTTATTTATTAACAAAAATAATTTTTATTAAAAAACAGTAAGAGTATCATCTTCTCCTACTTTCGGCATTGATAAACCTCTTAAACTAGATAAAATAAAACACCCGAGAGACTTAAAGTATAAGAAACACTAGAAAAGTTGCGTTTATGAAGTCGCAACCATCAACAAGAGTGGCAACTCAACATTTGCCATGAACTCACCAACTTAATTCAGCCCTTAGATGGTTAATACCAATGGCAATAAAAGGAGGATGAACATAGAAAATACATTGAATAAAAAAAATTAGAAATTTAAGGTTGAATGGTATGTAGTTGAAGAAGATAAATATTTTTCTAATAGTTAATTTTATTATTAACTAAATTTAAAATTAAAAAAATTATAATTTAAACTATTTCATGTTAACAAACTTTACTTTTCTATCGATCTTATGGCGTCGAAAACAAAAACGCTATTTTTAAAGTTCAAAGCTTTAATAAAATTAGTTTGGTGGTTTATAGTGTTAGTGAATTCTCGGGGTTTAAATCATTAATATAATAACACTTAATTTTATTAAACTTTTAAAATCTATAACTGAATAATGTAAAATTTGTATATAAATCACTTAAAATACTAGATTGACTACACTCTTAAATATTATTTCTCAAAATGTTTATATGATCAATAAATTTTGCTATAAATTTTAACTCGTTAATTTAATAACACTAAATATCACATAATCTTTTAAAATTCATAATTAATTAATATAAAATTTATCATAAATCACTTAAAAATGCTAGATTTTGCTGCTGACTTCAATGAAATCTTCCGACAAGAAAAGTTCTCTAACCTCGCCGTCAAGAATCGGAAGGTGAAACTCACGCGCTAAAATAACGCGTAGGCGAATAATGAATAGAAACCATATCCACTGAAACGAAAATAAAAATAAAGCAGAAACAGTGACGTAAAAGCTAGAATTTATTCCACTGTAACGCAACCCACGTAAATAAAGTAATTAAATCCAACGATCAGGTTTATGTATCCGTGTAAAATAAGAAAAACAAAAATTCAACTAAAAGACAAAACAATCGGAGGAACAATCAGGTCTGCTGTGGCTCCTTTGTCTAATTGTCTCCACTGATAAACAAAAACAATTCAATTCACCGACTGAGCCATTACTCCGGTGAGAATACAAAACAATCCGATGCAATCAACTAATGTCGGCGACGGAAGTGGTGACTGTGGCGGTGGAGGTGGAGAGATGAGTCGAAGTGGGTTATCTCGGATCCGTTCAGCTCCGGCTACTTGGATTGAAACCCTACTTGAAGAAGAAGAAGATGAAGAAGAGGGTTTGAAACCTAACCTCTGTTTAACAGAGCTTCTTACTGGTAATAATAACAGCTCTGTCGGGATAACGAGTCGTGACTCGTTCGAGTTCCCGAGTTCTGCTGAACAGGGTTTGTATAGTAATAGTCACCAAGGTGGTGGCTTTCACCGTCAGAATAGTTCTCCGGCGGATTTTCTAAGTGGGTCTGGTGCGGGGACTGATGGGTTTTTCTCAAATTTTGGGATTCCGGCGAGTTATGATTACTTGTCGCCGAACGTTGACATTTCTCCGACGAAACGGTCTAGAGATATGGAAACACAGTTCTCTTCTCAGATGGTAAGGTTCTGTTTCGTAAAAATTGAAACTTTAGTTAGAAAGATGACTTCTTTTGTTACTTTATTGTCAAGTTGTGTGGTCAAAATGCTGAGTTCAGGTTCTGACTTTGAGTGTTCTGGTTTAGGGATTTGATAAGCTTATAGTTTAATTGGGTGTTTGAAATTCTTCGATTTGTGGAGAGGAGACAATAAAGATGTAAAAGAGTAGTCTTGTCTAATTTGACAACTTGCATTTGTTTGAAACCAAAATCTCAGCAAGTTGCAGTTTTTTTTTTTCTTTCTTTGTATTCCTTTGGTTGTGTGAATGGGTTGTGTAAAGCTTGTATTAGTCACAGCTTCAAAGCCTCAAAGCTAGAATTGTTCACTATCTATTGATGTTTACATTTTAAGGTGTTCAAATCTGAAGATCGTGTAGCTTAGTTAGATTAGGTAAGAAGTGTTTTTTATGGACATTGTTAAGTCTTTGTGTGTATATGGAAACTTAACTCTGTTTTTGTGTGTGTTCTGCTGAGTAGAAAGAAGAGCAAATGAGTGGTGGGATATCAGGAATGATGGATATGAACATGGACAAGCTTCTTGAGGATTCAGTTCCTTGTAGGGTTCGTGCGAAACGAGGTTGTGCAACTCATCCTCGTAGCATTGCTGAGCGGGTAATTACTTAAAGCTTTGTGTTTAGATGCTTTGAAGTTGAAGTACTAATTTTTGTTTCTGTCTCATTCTTGTGCTGTGTCATTAAGCTTTCTTCTATTCATTTTGTTAGGTGAGGAGAACGCGAATAAGTGATCGGATAAGGCGGCTGCAAGAACTTGTTCCTAATATGGATAAGGTAAAATTTCTTTTACAGGACATATTGATTTCCAGCTTTTCTTGGAAGTTCTTGACATAAAAATTACGAAATGGGTCCATAGTTATATATGCTTAAAGCTTAAGGTAAGAGTTTAGTCCTCTTGGTAAGCTTAGCGGTAAAGGAATTTGAATGTTAACTGCTATTGATAGTGAAGGCATTAGTGGAACTTTAGAACTACTTAATCCATAGTCCATAAACAATGAACAGTCTTGTAATTGAAGATTCGGTATCAGATTAGTTTGCCTTGAGGTTTCTGAAACTCCATGACAACAATGGAAACTCGCTGAGATATACAGACCGATGATTCGGGTTTGTTTGTTATATCTGTTGCAGCAAACAAACACTGCAGACATGTTGGAGGAAGCTGTGGAGTACGTGAAGACTCTACAAAGCCAGATCCAGGTTTGTCTACATATATATTGCATTGACTAGTTGATTAGTAACACAAGCTTTGCAATTATTTGATCATTTTATTTTACGGATGCAGGAGTTGACAGAGCAGCAGAAGAGGTGCATATGCAAACCTAAAGAAGAACAATAATGTTTCCTTTTTAGGTTTTGATATATATATTTATATATACATATATGTTATTTTTAAAATCTAAAATATGGTTATGATCTGTTCGAAAATTCGAAACATGATCCTATATTGAAACTAGAGAAAAACAAAATAGATGATTTGATGTATGAAATTTTAGCTGTAAAATTTTTGTACAATAAGGAGAAAAGTTTTAAAGATTAGTCAATAAATTTAAAAGAAGTGTATGTTCTTTATACAAGTGAGGAAAATATATTCTGTAACTGTGTAATAATCTGTTTTATCTATCTGTGTTGGTAATAAACTTTGTTGTATGTAATCTTTTAAGATTATAACTTTATTAACTATTGACATTTAATTGGGAAAATTCAGAAAGAGGAGCTGATTTGGTTTCATGTGAGAAGTGACCCAAATTTTTTTTGTGAAAGAATAAAAGAATATCCGGAGAGACAACTTGTGACCATTACCAAAATTGTCACACTAATACTAGACGAAATAATTACTTAGATGGACTACATTTTAGGTGTATTGACGGAAACCATCTAAAACTTTTTTTTATCCTTAAATGTTTTTTAATTACCAGCGTGCCCTTTTTACATGTTACCGGAAAAAATTAATTACGAAAATGCCACTGCCACGTCAGACAAAAAGGCGCGTGCCACCAATAACTCAGCCATAACGTACGTTACGGCTGAGTTATATCACGTTATGGCTGAGTTATGGGACAACGGCTGAGTTTCGGTCAACGGTTGACTTACGATCATAACTCAGCCAACAGTTACGACTGACTTATAAAAATCTGGTTGAGTTATGAGAAAACGGCTAATAACTCAGCCGCTGTTACGGCTGAGTTATAGTCTGATGGTTGAGTTATCAGAAGGTTGGCTGAGTTATGTTATCGACACGGCTGACTTAACTTTCTCCGGTTGGCTGAGTTATCGACAACGGCTGAGTTATCAAATGTCGTTACGGCTGACTTATGTTTCAGAGACATAACTCAGTCGTAATTAGCTGACTTAACGGAAAACTCAACCATATTACGGCTGATTTATAGACAAAAGATTTATTGCTAATATAGCCTCCAGTTACGGCTGACTTATTTTACGTTACGGCTGACTTATTGACGTTACGGCTGAATTTGGCATCTTAAAAAACATTTTAGTAATTACTTAAATATTTTTCATGTTGTGGCTGATTTCATTTGTGTTGATGGCTGATTTATTTTGGCTGAGTTTAAAATTTGTTTGGTGGCTGACTTACGACTTCAAATGCACAATTCCACGTCAGCATAAACGAGGGAAATACGAAAGGTCCCCCATTAGCTCGTGTTTTTTCTTACACTCTGTTCTTCATTTTGCTGTTCTTCACTTCACTGCTGTTCTTCATTTTCACTTTTGTTCTTCATTTTTGTTCTTCATTTTCGTTGATGGATCTGGTTCTAGTAATTGTTGTTTATGGTAATTGGGTAAAAAACACAAATATGTATTTTAACGCCGATGATAGAGGGTGTAAAGTTGTGCAGATAGATGTTGAAAGAATACACGAAAAGCTTGTGAAGTTGGTTCTCGATGACTACATATTGAATGAGTTGAGCCATCATGTAACAATGAGCTACATGTTATCGTTACAATAATTCAGCCAAACCTCGAAATGGTCTGTGTAAGTCAACCATGACGCTGGCATAACTCAGCCAAACCACAAATTTATTTACGTTAAGTCATCTATGTCATTGGCATAACTCGGCCAAACCTCGAATTATTCTACAATAAGTCAACCATGTCGTTGGCATAACTCGGCCAAACCTCAAATATGGTAGATGTGAATATTTGATGCACTCATGTAATAAAAACACTTTAATAATATGTAGTTAACACTTTTATTAACTTTCCATAAAAAAATCATGAAATTCGCTCAGGTTTGTACCTTTTAAAACTTATCTAACAAAATGATAAACCCCAAACCCTATACTTATGTTCTATTCCTACACAGTTGATCTAACATAGAATGTAAAAGAGCTGTTATTGATTTTTGTTAATTGTATTATAATATATTTAATCTCTACATTATTATAACCAGTGCTAATGTTAACATTCAAGTGTCTCTTTAAATTAAAGTTTTAGTCATTAGTCAACCTTGAAAAGTAAATAACTCAGCTGTGACGTATTATTCTATATTCAGATAAAAAAACTTTGAATTATTTTGTTTAGAAATTTTGAATTCAAATTTTGAATTATTTTGAATATATTTTTTAAAACATAATACTCTATGACTTAATTATGCATATGCGTGTGAATATGTGTACGTAATTATTGTTGATCTTTCCCAAAAATCACTTTTTGTAATCTCAAGAATGTATATCACAACTCATCCGTAATGCAGCATAACTCGCCGCAATGTAGCATAACTCAGCCGTGACGTATTATTCTATATTTAGACAAAAAACTTTAAATTATTTTGAATATTTTGTTTATAAAATTTGAATTCAAATTTTGAATTATTTTGAATAATTTTTTTTAAAATATAATACTCTATGACTTTATTATGCGTGTGCGTGTGAATATGTGTACGTAATTATTGTTGGTCTTTCCCGAAAAACACTTTTTGTAATCTCGAGAAAGTATATCATAACTCAGCCGTAATGTAGCATAACTCAGCCGTAATGTACCATAACTCAGCTGTAATGTAGCATAACTCAGCCACAATGCGGTATAACTTAGACAAAAAGTTGAAAACGACGTTTCGTATTTCCCTTTTGTTTTTTCGTCGGAAAACGAAAAGTCTCCAGCCGAGTTGAAACGAAAGGCAATTGCAATGACGACGAGAGAGAGAGAGACTCATCGGTATGAGTCGAAGTGGACGAAAGAGATGAGAGAGAGAGAGAAGCGGCGAGAATTAGGGTTCTTCGCAGGAATCGCGGAGATAGAGATATTTTTTCCTGTACGTGAACAATTACAAAAAAAAACCACAACTCAGCCGTAACTTACAATAAGTCATAATATAACTCAGCCGTAATGTACCATAACTCAGCCGCAATGTTTCATAACTCAACCGTAAACGACGTTTCGTATTTCCCTGTTTTTTTGTCGGAAAACGAAAAGTCTCCACCCAAGTTGAGAAGAAATGCGACAGCAATGACGACGAGAAAGAGAGAGACACACCGATTATAGGATAAGCGGCCCGAAGAGACAAGAAAGATAAGCGGCGAGAGTTAAGGTTCTTCGTCGGCTTTGAGAGAGAAAGAACAGTTTTTTTCTTATTCTTTTTAGTCTTCTGCCTTTTCCTTGGCCTATTCCGATCTGACATAGACACCTTTTTTTGCAACAAATGAAACAAAACCCGAGAATGGGATATGAGATTTTGATATAGTGGCAAAATAACAAGACAGTAATGAGATTACGAGTTAGTGCCATAGTTTTACCGTTCACTCTCTTCGTCTTCATTATTGTCATCTTCAAAGCAACTCTCACCATGAACAAAACCACATGTAATGACGACAAGAGAGAGACTCGTTGAGAATCGAAGCGGCCAAAAGAGATGAGAGAGAGAGAAGCGGCGAGAATTAGGGTTCTTCGCCGGAATCGCCGAGGTAGAAATATTTTTTCATGTGTGTGAAAAATTACAAAAAAAAAACCACAACTCAGCCGTAACTTACAATAAGTCATAATATAACTCAGCCGTAATGTACCATAACTCAGCCGCAATGTGTCATAACTCAGCCGTAATGTACCATAACTCAGCCGTAAACGACGTTTCGTATTTCCTTGTTATTTTTGTCAGAAAACGAAAAAGTCTCCATCCAAGTTGAGAAGAAATGCGACAACAATAACGACGAGAAAGAGAGAGACACACTGATAATAGGATAAGCGGCCGGAAGAAACGAGAAAGAAAAGCGGCGAGAGTTAGGGTTCTTCGTTGGCTTCGAGAGAGAAAAAACAGTTTTTTTTTGTTTGTGAATAGTGACGAAAATGTTCAGTTTCTTCCTCTTTTATCATTAAAGACAGAATAATGATGTGCCAATTTCAGGTATGACGTGGCATGTCGAATCTGACGTGGCAATTTTTAAATGAAAGCAGACCAAGGGTGTTTATTGTAATTACACCCATCTCACTAAACATCTAAAGAATAAAAAAAAATGTGGTTGTTTAAGGAATAAACCTACTTTTATGGTCTATCTAAGTAATTCTCCCATACTAGACTAGTAACCATATCTTCTCTTTTTTATTTTTTTTGCTACGAATGTATATAGCCACATATCATCTTTCCAAAGGGTTTACTAAGTTCGTATATGAAGTTGAACACGAAGTTGAACAAGATTGTAAATACTATTACTTATGACCATAACTATGTGTTGAGAATTGATAAAGAATGCTTTGTGAGAAGAAGATGAAGAACAGAGAAGAGCTTCAAGCGTAGAAGATGAAAGGAAAGAAAAGAATCTGTCGTGAAGGAGGTCCAACGACAAACAATAGAACAAGTCAAAAAAAGAACCTAAGAGTATGGTGTAGTGTAAATGTGCAAGTGAGCAACAAGTGAAAGTAGTATAAGTATGTATATGTGTTGTGTTTGTAAGATAATATCCAAGTTAATGAAATGTAGTTCTTAAAGTATATTCTCTATAATGTTCTAAAACATTTGTTTGAAAGAGTAGACACAATTAGTTAATTTATAAAATTACAGTTTAAGGAGAAGTTTAAATGAATTGATTTGGCCACATATATTACCAAAGTGCACTTGCTCTAGAATGAATAATTTTTACATTTAAAGCTTAAATAGATATGCGAGCAACTTCATATAGAAAGACTTAGAGAAGTAGAGGGAAGAGAGTGGAATGAATTAAAGAGTGAGTGAGGTAAAAGAACAACACTATATGCCTACTGCCACTCTTTTCTACATTGACTTTGGAAACCCTAAGATCGAGATAGCAACAAAAAGGTTTCATAAGTTCTTTACTCTAAAAGGTATGGGATCGTCTCCTTTCAAACCTAAAAATAAAATAATCAAAGACAATAAATCTAAAGTGTTTTGGGCAAACTTCTGAGCTGTCGATGTTGTATATAAAGTTGTATGAGATCGTTATTGGATGTGTTCTAGAGTGTAGATGTCGATCGACACCAGAAGAGTGTCGTAAACTGTGGGTAAGTGATATTTTCTTTTTCATAAACTGATTAATAGAGTTTTGAAGATATTTTCTTATTCATAATTTTTTAAAAATAATTTAATAAACTTTAAGTTTAAAAAAAAAAAAAATTACGATGTAACGTAAATTGGCAGAATCATTTACATAATATTAAAAATTCTTAAATAACTTTAAATTTCTTTAAAATTTTTCAATATAACGTAAATTGATTGTAGAATTTACATAATATTTCATATATTTGATTCATTATCATGATAATTTAAGACATTTTTTTTGGTGAAGATGATAATTTAAGACATAAACATAATAAAGATATTTTATGTTAAATTAAAATATAATGAAGATATTCTGTTGAAAAACAAATTCTCATTCAGACTGGGTAAGTTGATAACATAATAATAAATAAATCAAGTTTAAATGACGCCATCAAAAATAGTGCTCTCCCACAGGGTTATGGTATTTACTTTGGCTGAGTCAACAAAACTTGATGTTTAAAAAATCGAGTCAAGAGAAATTGATTATTTAAATAGCCTACAATAAAATTCATGATTTAAATGCCTAAAATTTGAAAGTTCATGGTTTTTTAATTATATTTTTCCGATTTAAAAACCAACGTTGTTTTGTCAATAACTGCAAGTGATTAATGTCTGTTAGTTGCTACGTTTGCGGATTTAACGTCATGTTTTTTTGGGTTGGTCAACGAAACTTCATGTTTTAAAAATCGAGTCAACGGAAGTTGATGTTTTAAATGGCCTACAACAAAGTTCATGTCTTAAATGACTTAAATTTGAAATTTCATTGTTTTTTGATATTTTTCCTAATAAAAAATTTGGAAAAAGATACCTAGCTACACTAAGTATGCTCCAATACATGACCACATAAAGTTTAAAAATGTATCCCTAACTACACAAAGTATATGTATCACATGCCCACATATACGATTTTCTATCACATCCGAAGTTTATATAATATTTTTCTATATTATCGTCCGTAACTTGCGGATCTTCATGGTAGGTAATAAATTGTTTTTTTCTTTTGTCATCTGAATTTTGATTTAAACCAAAGTGGAATACAAGTTGAGATCTGAGTTTATGCAGAGGAACAAAATGTCTCCAGAAATTTAAACCCACAAAAGGGAAACTAAAACCCCACATACAAGGAACTTAAATTACCAACCATACACAAACATCGAAAGAGGAGCAATTATTAGGGAGGAATTGAAATCTAAGCACTATGATTGAGCAAGGGAAACAGAGACTCTCACCAAGCTTCCTTATAGAACATGTGAACGTCGGAAGCCCCACAAAGATCAGAAGACCTCTCACCGATGTCAAAGCAGAAGCAAACCGACAAGGAGGAAAACAAGAAACAACTAAAACCAGAGACTCAAATACAACAACCATCACACCTCACCAGTCAGACAACAAGGAAAAATCCTTTTAATCAACAGGAGATAAGCCAACCAAGATCAACAATTCTTACACACGGACACTCGCGTAAACAGCTTCAGCACACCTACATACATAAAGCTGACGACGCACTCGCAAGAGAAGAACTATAGACCGAGTCCACTGCTTTAACAAGAACCAACCCCTAAACCAACCAAAGGAAAGATAAAGGGCTCCTAGTAGGTGACTCAGCAACAAAATGTCATCAAAATGACCCACACCAAGATCGAACCTAGACCAAATCACAACCACGAGCAGACAAAAGGATTCAAAGTAGAGGTAGAGCAAAGATCCAGTTTCAACTCCCACAAACAGTACAACCTCTAACGATTCAAATCTCATACACAATCTAAAGCAAATCAATCAAGCCATAGTAGAAGGGAGAAAGGAAACCAATAAGCCATGCCGATATGCCATGGCGGAACCTACTTCTTCACCAAACCAAACTAGATCTAGCCAAAACAGACACAAAAACCAACAGCTAAAAACAGGAGACGAGGAGACCCTCTTACGGCAGCAGCGAGGAGCGCTGACCACTGGAGAGGATAAGCAAAGTGAAAACTTGGGGTCTCGGCGGCTATGGCGAACTCACATGCTAATTTTTTTAATTCAAAGTTTCTAATAGGTTATAAAACAGGTTACAACTAATAAATTGTATTTAAATATTATATATATTTTTCTATTTAAAAATTAGTTTCTTGTTGAAGCCCCTTGGTCCATTGATCGACAAAGATTTAGTAATGTTTTATGCTAAGAGGTCTATTATTCAAGTCCTAAATAATAATTATGCAGATTAAAAGTGTCAAGTTTATAAGAGATTTCTAGTAATGCTCAACTGAGCCTGCTATCAATAGTGAATCTAATAGGGTTAGAAAGAATTTGGAGAAATTTCAAAAATACCTCTTTTCAAATATCATTTTTTAAAAATACGTTCTTTTCAAACATTATAAAAATAACCAATAAAAATGTTGAAATCTATCCAAATATGTGTCTAAGCTTATAAGTATACATACAAATTAACTTTGTATGTGTATAAAATTTTATATAACTTTCATAAATACCATAAAAATAACTTATAAAAACCTTTTAAAAACTTTATAAACCTTTTTAAAAACCTTATCAAACTTGTAAAAACGATTTAAAACCTTTTAAAACATTATAAAATATTTGTATTGGATCTACTAGTAGTATGTATTATATAGAAGTACCTTATAATCCATATAAAACTTTCTAAATTTTCATATTTAAACAACGGTATTTTTGAAAATGAATATATGAAAAGGGTATTTTTAAAAGGGGTACACCAATAGGGGCAATTCTCAAAAATTCTCATGAATTTTCCATGGTAAAATTATATAGTTTTCATCATTGAGAATTTTTTAGAAAGGTGTACCCTTTTCAAAAATACCACTTTAATCTATCCATTTTAAAAAATACTCATATTTAAATACGAAAAATTATAATGTTTTATATGGTTTATAATAACTACTACTGGAAGATTCAATACAAATATTTTATAATTATTGTATATTTATAAGTTTATGCACATATTTTGATGAATTACAACATTTTTAATGTTTTTTTTTGTTAAAATTTGTAAATTAGATATTTTTTAAAAATGTTATTTTTGAAATTCCCCTTTCGTAATTTATAAAAATTAATAAATTTAAAGTGATAAAAAAAAAAATAGTTTCTGATAAAATTCTTAATAATCCCACCCCAACCCAATACCCGACAGCTAACGCTTAAGAATTTTTCAAACAAGCCTTGGTAATATAGAACTTAGAAAGTTAGGAATCTAGTCATTGACTTTCAATTGCCGACCAAAAAAAAAAAAAAGATGGTCATTGACTTTGAATTCGGACAGCTTTGTTCTTTTTCTTTGTTTTTTATTCTCTCTTGAGCACTCTGTTTTAACAATTTTCAGAGAGAGCAGCAAATTTCGTATACTCAATCGCCTCATTTTGTTTCTTTGTCTGTATCTTTTTTATGTTTTTGGGGATACAACTCAGTCAAATCATTTCCTTAGGCCACACTATGGATTTGGAGTCAGAGCTCGTGATAGCCATTTCTCAAATGATATCTTTCTTTAGCTATGAGGGTTTGGATTCGGATTGGGCTTGGTTTTCGAAGCTACAACCATCAAAGTTCGTAGAACTTTTTAGTCTCCTAATATCTCTCATCAGATCAATGGATTTGGACTCGCAGCCGAAACCGGAGTCGAAGCTCATTTCACTCATCAAGCAAATAATATATGTCGCCAACTCTATACCAGAATCTCCGTTCGTGTCACTCATTACTCAAATGATATCTCTCTTCAACTCTATGGATTTGCTATTCCCAGCCGGGGCCTTTAAGAAATGCCATATCACTCATTTCTCAAAAGTTACACTCTCGCATCTTCTCAAGGTATATGTATTTCAAGTACAAACCACTCTTTCACAAAGTATTCGGCCTTGAGCCCGTCCCAGAGCTTTTATTACTGATTCATCAAATATTGTCCCTCGTCGCTTCTATGAGTTTAGAGTGGAAGAATCTAATTTATGTGTGCCCTCAAGTAGAAGTTTGTTTGAAAGAAGGAAAATTCCATGTGGATGAAGAAGTCTCTTGGAGGATCCCTAACAAGTGGGACTGCCTCCCTCTAAACTGGGAGAAGTTTATGTTACAAGGAGAAGAAGCTGCTGCTATGCATTTTCGCTGCGTAAGTTGCAATGGGGAGAACCATAAAGAATATAACAAGGCTGCAGGTGAAATCAAACACCCTCTTCACCCAAAACATTCTCTTAAGCTTGTTTTGCTGAAAGGGTATAGAACAAGGGAATGTTATTGCTGTGATGAAGATCTTTTGAAGCTATTTTATTATTGCTTGGCCTGCGATTATGCTATGAATATAGCTTGTGTGGAGAAACCGCGAGTCTTGTCTGTGGACTATCCGGAATGGCATGAGCATACACTTGCTCTGTTTCCAAGAAACACTTCCATAATTTGCAGCGTTTGCGCCTTGTCACATACAAGCTGTCCTTTTTATATATGTCCCCCTTGTGACTTTGTAGTCCATCAAAGCTGTATCAGCTTACCACGTGTTATAAGGATATCTCGCCATCCTCATCGTATCTCGTTTACACCTTCTTTTGAACAAGGAGATTGGTCTTGTGGTGTTATGAGCCTCACAAAATCATGTTCAGCTTGTCCTTGGTTATGCACAGTTGGTTTCTTCTATAGCTGTAGTGAAGAAGAATGTTTATATTTTAAGCTACACGTGCAGTGCGCCATAATTTCTGAGCCTTTGGTCCATGAAAGTCATATGCATCCTTTATTCCTTACATCCAAACCAGGGGAGTGGAGAATATGTTCACTTTGCGATGAGATTTCACAACCTCCTATTACAAATGAAACATTCAATTGCATTGAGTGTGACTTTGCTTTGTGTTTCAAATGTGCTACTTTACCTCAATACGTGAGGTATAAGCATGATAGCCATATGCTTGCTCTTACTTATGGGAAGGAGACAAGTACCGTGACGTATTGGTGTGAAGTTTGCGAGACAAAAATAAATCCGAGAAACCGGTTTTATATATGTGATGAGTACTGTTGTGTCACTCTACACGTTGAATGCTTAATTGGAAAGGACTTGTACATGAAGTCTGGTTCATCTTGGTACTTCTTCAGTAAAAAGGTACGTCTTCTGCCGAACATTATGTCTCGGCCTATTTGCTCCAATTGTAAAAACCGATGTCCACAAAAAGTAGTTTTCCACCATTATGTATTAGTATTTTGTTCCACATTATGCATTCGTGAGTTGTTGTCTTAATGGTTAAGTATCTTGATGGCTCAATTCCTCTTATTGTAAGAAATGATATATAAAAATATGTAAGAGATTGTTTTCGTCCTATTTTTTTACTCGAATATATAGTTTTATATGTCTTGTATTTAAATATGTATATACATAGTTGTATATGTCTTGTATTTATATATGTCATGTTTTTACATTACATATGTATGGTAAATCTAAACTGTCACATTTCTTTAGCTTTTAACTTAATACACACTTAAGTTTCAAAAAAACTCTTTATTTTGTTTTGATTTAATCAAAATTGTATTTAGCTCCATAGAATTTGAGAAAAATGAACAAATAAATTTAAATAAGTTGAGAAATACAAAGCCCGAATGGTCATATACCAAATGTCGTAATGGGGATATACACTAACGTTAGCAAGCTCTCCCATTTAAATATTTTAAAAATGTGACAATCCGGTCTTCATATTTTTAAACTTTTTTTGTGAATTTTTTTCTTTGGTTTTGCTCAAGCTTGAAGGTAAAAATACAACTTTGATTTTAATCCAAAACTAGGATTTACACCGTGGTACACCATGATTTTTTAATTTACTTATATATATATATATATATATATATATATAATTTTTATAATTTTGTATTATATTTTGAGTTTCTTAAAAAAAGATTGAGTTTTATTATAGATCTTACAGTTTTTAGTTATTTTGCAATAATTAATAGTATGAGTTATTATATGTATGTGGGTTAATCATATAAAAAGTGTAAAATATAATCGGACGGAATGATTTACCTGTGTTGTAATACTGAATTAAAATATTTTAAATTTCTATGAATGTAGATTCAAACATATCCCACCATATAACCATGTCACGTTGTATTTTGCATTTTTATAAGATTGATGTTTATAATTTTTTTAGTTTTTATTTTTAAATCATTATATTCTGTGTAATTAAACAATACACCGTGGAACAATTTACTATTGATTTACCTTGTGGTACACCATATCTCCATTTCCTTTTAATTTTATATGTAATATTCATGATTTTGTGTTATAAAATAATTGAGTTTCTTTAGTGATTGATATAAATGTTATAGTGTTGTGAATGATAATATAGTTATATTGTAATTAATATCAAAATCATACATACCAAAAAATTTAGATAACCATAATCAAAATATATGGGAAGTGCAGTTGTTGGTGAAGATCTGAAAAATCAAGATTTTATTACCATAACTATAGAATATTTAATATAAATGAATAACATAATTAATGATTATCCAATTAGAGTTATAACTTAAATTAAGAGGAATATTAAAAGAGATGAAAAATGAAATAAAAATTCAAACTTTTGGTTGCATATGATTTTATAGGAAATATAGATAACATGTTACTTTTAATTACTAAATACTTTAGGTTATGTGTTAGTTTATAAAAACCTAAAATAAAAAATTTGAATATCATAGTAAATTTTTATTTTTATCTTTAAAAATATTATTGTTTACATAAAAATACTCAAAAATACAGAAGAAAATTACTATCAAAATTGAACAATAAATCAACGAATAAATATAAAAAATATAGATGTATGATTCTGTTGTATGATTTAAATAAATAAAGTGTAAAAATGTCATTGGCATTTAAATTTATTTAAATCTATTTTTTATAATTATTAAATAAATTTAACTTAACTTATTATCGAATAACCCGCGTAATATTCAAATAATTGAAGAGAATTTTTGAGAAATACCCCTTTTGGTATACCCCTTTTTAAAAATACTCGTCTTTTTATCCATTTTCAAAAATACCTCTTTTCAAATATGAAAAATTATTAACTTTTATATGGTTGATAACGTACATCAAGATCATCAATACTGCTGTAAGATTAAATCTAAATATTTATAAGGTTTTAAAAGGTTCTAAACTGCATTTATAAGGTTTTTATAAGGTTTTTAAAAGGTTTACACAGTTTTTATAAGGGTTTTAAATGATTTTAAAAGGTTTTTAAAAGGTATTTATACGGTATTTATGAAATATATATATATATATATATATATAAATTTACACACATATAAAGATAATTTGTGTCTATAAATATAAGCTTACACATATGTTTTTGATAAATTTCAAATTTTATAGTGACTTTTTGATAAAATTAGAAAGAGGAGTATTTTAAAAAAGTGGTATTGGAAAAGAGGTAGTTTTGAAATTCCCCCATAATTGAATATGTGAAAAAGAAACAAACATCCAAAGTAAAAAAATGAAGATGGTTTCTTTAGCTTGATTTTCTTACTGTATAATGGTCGGAAATAAATATTTTTGAATTCCATCAATAAAATAATTTTCTTATAGCCATAAAATATTATTATACACATGTATTATACATTTAAAAATAAAAAAACAATGAAGAAATGGAGAAATACATAAAAAAAGAAAAGAAAAAAAATTGAAAACAAAAGTTTAAACCAAATATTTAATCAAACTCTTACAATGATATCTTAATTGAGTTTTCACCCCATGCAAGAACTTTTTTAAAAAACAAACAAAATAATGAAAATATGAAATATGGTGGATGAGGATGTGAGAATGGTTACTTATAAGAAAAAATGATGTAAGTTACATTTTTAAAATAGTTAAATTAGAAGATCCATAATTATACTTTATAGTGTGTTTAATTTAAATTCAATAAAGAAAATCAATAGTCAATTGAAAATTTATATAATTTTCAGTTACATTTTATTCGTAAAGTGTGGATTTAAAGTATGAATTAATGTATATGATTAAATGTATTATTTGGTTTAATTAAAAATAAATATTATATTTTTAAAAATGAAATACCAAATGGAGCAATAAGGAGATAGTGAATCCGTACTTTTATATGTATGACTAGGTAATGTACGGCGCATATGTGCGGGTTATTGTATAATAAGAAAAGTTAATTAATTTAGATTTATTCACTAATTATAAAACATAATAAATTAAATAAATTTCAATGTCAATAAAATTTTTTACACTTTATTTATTTAAATTATACAATATAATCATACAGACATATCTCTTGAACTTTATAGTTTATTTATTTTTCAATTTTGATAGTAATTTGCTTCAATATTTTTGAGTATTTTTAGGTAAAACAATAATATTATTAATGCGAAAAATGGAATTTTACCATGATATTCAAATGTTTTATTTAAGTATTTCATAAACTAACACATAACCTAAAGTATTAAGTAATTAAAATCTATATTATTTTGAAAGTAACAAATCATATATATTTCCTATAACTAATAACAATTGCAATCAAAATTTTTTAAAAAAATATTCCAAAGAATAATTTTATTTTTTAATCTCTTTTTATATGCCTCTTAATTTAAGTTATATATCTAGGTTTAATTATAATTTTTTCATCCTTGTAGTTAAACCTAGACATATAACTTAAATTAAGAGAAATATAAAAAGGGTTAAAAAAATAAAATTATTCTTTGGAATATTTTTTTAAAAACGTTTGATTGCACTTCATATGATTTTATAGGAAATATATATGATTTGTTAATTTCAAAATAATTTAGATTTTAATTACTAAATACTTTAGGTTATGTGTTAGTTTATGAAATACTTAAATAAAAAAATTGAATATCATAGTAAAATTCCATTTTTACCATTAATAATATTATTGTTTTACCAAATAATACTCAAAATATTAAAGTAAATTACTATCAAAATTGAACAATAAATAAACTAATAAGTTCAAGAGATATGTCTGTATGATTATTTTATCTTATTATATAATAATCCGCGCTAGACATTACCTAGTATCGATTAAAGAAGAGTTTTAAACTTAACTCTGGTTTTTTTTTTTTTTTTTGTGAGCTAGATTTATAGCAATGAAATTGGTCATACGAACTACGAAGTCATCTACAAAAGCTTGTTCTTAAATTTACACGAGACATTTCTTCCAAACAGTAGAATCATGAATGTTGAAAGAAAAAATAGTTAATCTGAACCACCTAAACTTTGAAGAAACAAAAAAATGCAAGTGGAACCTTTCTTTTTCATTTTCAACTTTTCTTTTTATTACAGAATGGGAAAGTTCAACATAATATGACACACAAGTATGAACAAAAGCCAATTATGATGACAACAGCCAAACAAAAAAACAGAGTTTTCCAAAATATATGCCCCGGGCTAACCCGATTTCATCTTCTTGTACTATTGTTGTTAAGAACATGGTGAAGCCGGAATGTTTCGCCTTGGTCTCCATTCAGTGATCGCCTTTCTAGACAGCAAACGGTTAATTGTCTTAGCAGTTTCTCCAGATGGGAATGCAAGTGACAGCTTTTCTGAACATCTCTCTTATTCGGATTTGTTGATAGTATCGCTGCATTCACGGCATCAGCCACTAGTTCCTTATGCGAGTCTTCTAGGAAATACCCAACCGGTGATTCCTCGGGCTTTTCATACACGAGCAAAGCAAAGCAGTCCTGAATAATCAACAAGAAAGTCGAGTTCATATGAGATCAGCAACATATAATCTCTCTATTTTGTTTAATAGAGTGACAAGTAATAAAGTTGGAGGAGTCAAAGGTACCTCGATTATATCTTGAAACCCTGTTAACCCGACAAATTTAGCTAACTCGAGTCTGCCATACTGCACACCTTCTTCAAGTTTTCCAACCTGTTTATGCCATGTTTTTCCAAAACCAGAATTAGAAAAATAGCCCCACCACCAATTTGGAAGTGACAGCAGAAGTATAATCCAGGGAACCAAAACTCAAAAGTGTTCTAGAGATCCTGTGAAGAGGTTCAATGCATATCTAGGTGTTTGATTTTGCACATTGTTCAGTCAACGCTATTAAAGTATTTTGCATGATAACATGGTATCTACGTAACAAATTATAGGTTCTTCCACAGTTAATTTCTATATAATCTGAAAGGTGCAGGAGATTCTTTGCACTCCTTTTCTTTAGTTAAAGGTTTACAACCAAGACTATCACAGTTGAAGCAGCTAATTTTGTATGGTACGACCAAATCCTCAAGCTTCCTTCAATACTCAAAATTTCATTCTAATACGAAAACGATCTATCTCTGACAAGTATTAAAGAAATCTAACTGGATAAGGAGTGCAAAGAGCATACCCGTACTAATTCAATAAAATGTTGACAGTGCAGGAGGAAACAAACCACCGATTTATCGTCCTGCAGTAAGTACGGATGGGGTGATCAATCCTTGAAGTGGAGTATTTTAGCAATATGAAAGAACCGATATGACAGGAAATATCAGTTAACCTGTACAGTTTGGGGATACCACTCCCGGAGTTTAGTCATAGCAGCATGAATCTCACCATTCCCGACAAGCTGCACCGAAGAAAGTCAAAAAAACAAAGCCGTAATTTAGTTTGGGATTGAATAGGAACAAAAAAGGCAAGACACGTAAGCATAGTAAACTTAGAGGATAACATGTCTTATATGTTAAACCATAGCCAGTGAGATACAAGTTCACATACCTGTCTAAGTGTCTTTCTCCGTTTCAAAGCATATGATGAATCATACTCATCAGTAGCAATTCCTTGATCTATATTGATTGGAGGAACTGTTGTTTTAGTAGCAAGGTTGAAAGCATCGAGTGTCTCCTCATACCCGTAGTGTAGCAGATAGGTCTTCACAAGCCTAATGATAACGAAAAAAAAACTTTAGATAACAGAGTATGCAATTCAGTTAACAAAGGACATGATCTGTTACTGCTGGAAAGAGATGTACTCACCCATAACCAATATTTGGAGTTATGGATATTTTTTCGATAGCCATTTGTTGCTTATTCCTCTCTGATGCTTCATATCCCTAATAATACAGAAAGAGGGTAGCAGCCCTAGTTAAAACTTAATATCAAACATATATGTAATGTGGGGAGAGAAGACGAAGTCAAGACATAAACTTTTATCTCCTACTTCAGTATTTAAAGATTATAATTTGAGGGCCTAAGTGGTTGAGGTCTGATTACACAAGAACAAAACAATAGAGGGTACACTAAAATAGCAAATGTGAGCGCAATGTGTACGAAGAGAACCACTGCCATAGACTCCATAACCCCAGTACAGAATGGACATGAGGCATACCTATTATGTTCTATCAAATTTCAAAATCTGTACTCTTGGTTACATCATCCCACTTTAATACATTCCAGTTTCACTCTAACAAAGCTACAAGACATGATAAACCATCTTTTCCCTCTTACCTTAATATCGAAAGCAAATTTCTTCTTCCCAAAATTGACTAATACCCTGCCAAAACATCCGAACAAATGCATTGTGTAAGTACTTCTACTGAACCTGTTTATACAACTTTGAGGTGACGCTATGGAACTCAAAATGTAAGCAGTCAACAGAGAAGATACATGATGGCATTGGTACTGATCATCAAAGAAAGAGTGAGAACATACTCCTCATTTTGGCTATGTACAGCTACAGTAGGGAATAGATGACCTTTTATATCCTTAGGGATTTTCCCAACAATAGCTCCGTTTTTACTGGCATCAAATAAGTAATCAAAAAAGTCATCAGGTTCAACACACAAAGCGGATGCAAACAAAGAAAACCAAAGTGAAAGGACGAATCATGAATTTAAGGTAATAGAACTTATTCAAGTAGCAAAACGCATGAAACAGTTTCTATCTTACGTGAAAAAGAACTCTTGCGTAGCGTAGTTTATACCACCACCAACTGTATCATCTTTGGTATACTTTGGACCAAAAGGTTCACCTTTTCCCTGTCCACGATATAGATGTCCATCATCCCCATGATAGCCACAGCTGTTCACTTCCCATCTGTACCATTATCAAATAAACAATAAATCAGACTGCCACATAACCTCAAATTCTATGGTTAAGCCATATCCAAAATGTAACAACAACTTAAATTATGCTCTAACTTCTTCCAAAGGCACTATCATCCTTTTTCGTAATAAATCAAGAATCTAGGTTTCAAGAGCCACAAAGCAATGTACTTTGAATTCAGACTCTTCCCTAAACCACTCCTACAGAACGTAACTCATCAGCAAGAACGCAAGTTACGCAGTCTCACCCAAGAAGTGTAAGATATCTAACGCTAACAGGATATATCCGTAAGAAAACTATACCAGTCATTTAGTGAAACCAATAAAAAAGACAGCCACATAACCTCAAATTCTATGGTAAACCATATCCAAAATGTAACAACAATCTAAATTTATGCTTCTTGTCTAACTTCTTTCAAAGGCACTATCATCTTTTCCGTAATAAATCAAGAATCTAGTTTCCAAGATCCATAAAGCAATGTACTTTGACTTCAGATTCTTCCCAAAACCACTCATACAGAACGTAACTCAAACTATAAGACAGCCACATGACCTCATTTTCTATGATAAACTATACACAGTAATGAACTAAAACTAAGTTTCTTGAATCAAGTTTCCAACTAAGATTGTTCCCTAAACCACTCCTACACAGCCAAACTCAACACAAACTGGATCCAAAATTTCCAAGATCAAAGAAAACAATTACCCAGGTTGTCTCCGCATTTTGAAACTCTCCTTAGTAAAACCAATCGCAACTTGCCCTTTAACCCCAGAATCTTTAACAAAAATCTCAAAGTAGTAAGTGAGACACTTGAACGGAGCAGGCTTATTCGCTTGAATAACACCAACGTCGTGCCCATGTAGATTCATATTCGTGTACTTAACCGAAAGCTTATCAGGAGAAACCACAAGAAACCCGCCTGCGCTATTGACCGTGTTCAACTCCGTCGGCGAATCTTCACCTTCGTCTTCCTTCGCATCTCTCGTAGCGGCCAGACGAATCTTGTCTAAGAAGTGTAAGTTCAGATCTTGACCGTTCCCGGCGTTGGCTGTGGCTGTATCGCCGCCGTTCGCGGAGGCGGTGGCGGAATTCGCCGGCGATGGTGAAGAGCTCATTAGTTCGATCACAGAGAGAAAGCCCTAGAATTTAGCAAATTCGAGATGATTTGGGGTTTTTGGGAGTCTTACGAACGAACACTGAATAAGAACTCTGTTGAGATTTCTTCTTCTCTGGGATTTAATTTGATCCTTTAGTTTCGGCATTTGTTAATTAAAGACTTGTTTATATATTTTTTTTAATGTATATTTTAATTAAAAACATTTCATAACATTATTATACACTAATTTTATTTTTTTGGACCAATATTATATACACTAATTAATTACTAGAAGTTGTCTCAATATTTTTATGTACTGTATATTTTGATAATTAAATTTCAAAAAATTATATTTTGATTAATTACTAGTTGTTTATATATTTTATGTGTATTCTTAATGAATGTTTTATAAAACTATACTAATCATTTAGTTTGCCTATTTTCATAACAATTTTTTTGTAGGTATATAGGAAGATATTCATTGGATAAAAAAATTACAAACTTTAGCTATTTGTCCTTAAATGGCAAATTCAAAGAAACATAACAATGAAGTTTGTGTGTGATATTTCGTCTTTCGTTTTGATCAATTTCTAATTCTTTAGAAGATCGGATTTGTTTTAGTTTTGGTCGAATATATATTTCGGTTAATGCATTATCCTAAGTAATGTATTTCATCCAATGTAGTAAAATTTTAAGACAGTACCAAATAGTAAATTTTATGTTTCGAACTCCCCAGACCAAATTCAGTATTCAATTTATCCCTTTTAAAAAAAAAAATTATTGAAATATTACTCATATCATATCAAATCTGCTTATATACTTATTCACCATATGTACCCATAATTCCTCATCTTTTCTAATCCAAAATGAACTAAATTATTTTTTTGACATCTAATAAAAGTACATAAACTAACAAATTTCTCTCTTTAGATATTCCAAATCACAATCACATTTGTATTTAAAACTATAATACAATTTTATTTTTTTATGATCACTCAATAAATGGCCATTAACAGTAGTATTGGTACTATCCAATTTGGAATCTTTTAGTAATATCAACTTAAACTCGTTATGTTTTACAACCCGTCCAGTCATGTAATCTGTTGGAAGCATATTACAAATTTCTCGTCTTATACTCCGTCATGTCATATAATCGCCAAAAAATAAACCCATGTTTAAAAAAATGGCAAAGTCAATAATATTTTAGTATAAGCTTGGTGTATAGATAAAATTAATGCAAAGAGCATGGTGAACGTGAAAATTTAAACCACAAGTTCAAGTTTTATATGATTCAGCCATATTTGAGGACTGGTACAAAAATAACGATCACTGAGAATAAAACTTTATTTTAATATGTTAGAAGTGTGTAAAGAAAAGAAAAACATCTTATTGTTAGGATTATCCCAAGTTGCATTTTCTTTTTACGTAAAACATACCTTACTATGTTTACTATTCAGATTTCATAAATGTAAAATGGAAGATTTATCTTATGTAGTATTGTGTACCATAATACTAAAGCAATGTCTGAATCTATTATGGGAAAAAGAAAATGCATAAATAACATAGAATAATAAACCAAATATAGCAAAGCACAAGAATTGTTGCTTTCACGTAAAGTACGCTATGGCAACCACCAACATGGATTGTCTTATTATGCTATCTTCGACTATTTAGTGATCAAGAGATTGTTCATTAATTTTTTTTTGTATTCTAAGGAGGAAGGAGGTGATTGAAACCAACCACAAGGGAGGAGATTCCATCGCGAGAGATGCCATTTTTCTCCTTGTGGAAGGTTTGATAATCCCACGCCTCCTAAGTCTTGTCTATTCAGGTAATTAGGAGAAGTATATGTTTGGTTTTTATTGATTAAACTGCTACATATTAAAACAAATTTGATTGGTTTCTTAAACATGTTTTACTCATGTCCTTCTAGGTTTCGAAGAATGGAAGATTCAAACAGGTTGTCAAACACGGGAAATTTCGGATTCATTGGAAGACAATCACGAGTTCCACAGAAAAAGTTAGGAAAAAACATTCCTCATATGAACAATATGCATCATCACCATAGTGCTTCTTTAGATGATCTTCTCATAGAGGAACAACCAGCTTGGCTCGATGAGCTTTTAAATGAGCCAGGGTCACCTAAGATTAACAAAGGCCATAGACGTTCAGCTAGTGACACAGCTGCTTACTTGAACTCAGCTATAATGCCTTTTAAGGAAGATGAGCTTATGAAAAATCATGTTTCTGGCCCTTCTTGGCAATTTCAGAACTATGATTTGTGGCAGTCTAACCCTTATGAAAAACACAATGGAACTAATCTCCAAACACATATGACATATGGAGTTGTAAATAGATTAGGTACCTCAACTCCAAAATCCATGAATACAGGAAAAATGAAAGAAGGGACTAATTCCACAAAACCGGATGGTGCTGGATCAAAGACTGACACTAAACGTATTATTCAGTAAGTGCTTTAATTTTTTCAATGCATGACTTATATATTGTTTGAACATCTTGTAGATGCAGTTTAACATGATAATACCATTTTATTTATCTCAAAAATCATTTTAAAACGACAGTCAAAATGCTCATCGGGCACGTCTAAGAAGGCTAGAGTACATATCAGATCTCGAAAGGACCATCCAAGTACTACAAGTAAGATTTAAAAATATCAAGAGCTCCCTAATGTTAAGAATTAGATATATTATACACTTGGGTTAATTTCTTGCAATAGGTTGAAGGATGTGAAATGTCATCCGCCATTCACTACTTCGATCAGCAGCTAATCATGCTTAGCATGGAAAATAGAGCTTTAAAACAACGTATGGATAGTTTAGCAGAAATCCAAAAGCTTAAACATGGTAATTTAATCTCTAACCATTATTAAAGTAAAAAAATGCATATATATTTTCATTCTGATGCGATAATTTTGAATGGTTAATACAGTGGAGCAACAATTTCTTGAGAGAGAGATAGGGAATCTACAGCTTCAACGACGCCAACAACAACCACAACAGAACCAAAAACAAGTGCAACCAATACAACAAAACCGACACAACAAGTATCAACCAAATGTCACACAAGAACCTGAATCCCAGTTTGCAGCCTTGGCAATATGATTTGTTCTAGGAAAATATGGATCCATTACAAGTATAAAATTCATATCATGTTTTATACAAGCTTTGATTGCTCTTTCTTAATGTCGATACACCATAGGTAAACCTCTTGATGTTTGTAGTCTTGAATGAATTCCTTAACAAATCATGATTATGTATGTCAAAATGATTATACAATTTCTATATTGTATTTCTCTATTTATGATAGTTAGAGAATCTACTGTCAAAAGAGAACTTCTTTTGTGTAATTCTTTTTGTCTCATATCTATATATATAAAGTTACCTTTCCTCTCTTCTCCTTCCGCCACGTCAGCGCCACATCATCCACCACATCATCATTTTTCTTTTTACTAAATCCAAAAAAATATGGGCTTCAGGTCCAACACTTCTACAACAATCAAAATACAAAATCTAAAAAAACATGGGCCTGAGGTCCAACACATAACAATCAAACCGGTTAAAGGAATCATAAAAACGTGGGATACACGAGTTTGGAACTGGATAATTAAACGGAACAGGGAAAACATTTTCTAGAACCATCGTTTACAAGAGCGACACATCTGCAACAACGATACCGATTTCAAAATCATTGGCCGGAATACACGGGTTCGAACATAGGAAAAAACGGGAAACAAGCCAGATCCTAGAATATATCAAACTCAGACACCGGAAACTTACTCTCTAATCACATACTTAGTAAAAAGAGAGAATACCGCATAAACTTTCCATCGACCTCTGACGAATACCAAATGATGATAAACATTTCAAATACTAAATTACTATAAAATTGAAAAAATAATCGATATGAAAAATAGAATAACAAAAAATAACAACAGTAAAAAGCCAACAAAACAAACAATGCAAAACAAAAAAAAACAACGAAAAATTATAATATAACTAAAAATAAAATAAAAATTTTATAAACCTCCCGCGCGCAGCGCGGGTCAACAACTAGTATTATATATATATATATATATATATATATATAGCTAAAGTGATTTTTTTCTATAAATAGGATGTGACTAGTTGGAGACTTGTAGTAGTATATCAAGAAAAAAGAACTAATTAAAAATTGAGTATCATTTATATAAATATATATATTTTTGGTTCACTAGCATGTGTTAACATTTTTAAGTGCATTTCTTAAAGTAACTAGGTTAGAACTTGTGCCATGAACTGGTAAATTTATGTTATTTATTTTTTTGTACAATTGAATATATAGTTTATTAGCTTATTAAGGATTTTTATTTATGTTAGTATATGTTGGTTGTGTTTAGTTCTGTAATATATATCAAACATAAACTCAAATTAAATAACCTACAGTTATATTTAGTCCAAAATATAATATAATTTAATACCACTCGGGAATGCAGCGGTCAAGTCTTCTATTATCAAATAATATTGAGGTGGTGCAGCGGTCAAGTCTTCTATTATCATCCGACAAAGTGATTGTTGTTCCTAACTTAATTGTTATTCTTTATATTATTTTCAACTGATTTTGTTAGCGGATTAAATTATTTTTTGCTTTAGGTGGCACTAATAGTTTTTGAGGCCTTGCACTAAATTTAATTTGATTGCTACAGTCACCTTATTCCAATTTGTGCTCCAACAGTGGATAGAATTAGTACATTTTCTTCTCTAAGTTGAGACTATAGATACTACTGCACTACATTCTTACATTGCTTGCATACAAAAGAAATGAAAGAGGATAAAATCATTTTTTGGTTACTGATCTTTCACTATGTTTACTAGTGAGGGTATTGATATGTCTATTTCTTTTGTCTTTTAGGTTTTTATTTGGGTTTGCTTATTACGTTAAAAATATATATGAACAAATTATCCTACAAATTATTATTAAGGGTATCCCATCACATACTTTCATGATTAATCTACCGTATAAAAAATTGGGGAACTCATATATATGGTCAGATTTTGATTACTTTGTTTCATCAAACCCACACAACTTTTGGTCATGTTCACTTCTCTATTCAGATAACCCATATATGTATATCATGCATTCATCAATCATTCCAGATTAACCCAACTAGCCAAGTAATTCCGGATTAAACCAATGAAACCAGGAAAATCCAAATTGAACCAAGCCAACCCAAAAAATAATCAACGGAAGACTCAACAAAACAATCCAATCAAACCAATTGCATTAAACCAACAATCCAGCTAACATCATAATTTTTCATAAGACCTTATGAAATTGGTTATGGGGTTGGAGCTTCTTTATACATTGAAGTTAAATCAAAAGAGGATAGAGAACTATATATGTTGAGATGGTAGAACACTTGCACCAGCAAGATCATAACGTAAGAACAACCAGTGATATCCCTGCACAACAACCGATATGTGCTATGATACCACCGATCAGTGCCAATCATCTACAGATACCAGTTAGTTCAACCAAGCACCAATAGATGACGACTCTCAACCATGACATGAGCCACAACTAGAAGAACCTCTTGGAGCTTTCGACACTCCCAAAATTGTTAGCTTGAAATGCTAAAGATTTTGACTAAATGTCAAATTGGTTATTTTTTTTTATGTTAGAGGAAAAAATCCAACTACACATAGGCTGCATTTGGGTTGTGAATTGGAGTGTTGAGTTTCTTTAGTCAAACACAATTTTCTTCTCCTTTAATGTGATTTTGTCAACATTTGTGTTAATGACAAAATAAATTGGACATGTGTAACCTATGAGTATTGATCATGAGATTCATGGTAGTAAATATCCTCTCTCCTAGAAAAGACATTTAAGTGCATCCTAGTCTCCAAGTCTTATGTAGAATATAAAAAAGGAGTCTTGGCTCTCATTCATATGTAGACGAATAATAGAAAGAAAAAAAGATAACAATTCTCCACAACTTCTTCTCTTCACTAGTTATCGAGTCTGAGTGTACACACATCACTAGAGTTCGTTAGGCTTCTGATTTGGAGGATTGCAAATCAGAAATTTGTGTCGTTCACTCTTGGGGTTGCATGGATCTTGAGTTCACTCTTCGAAACCAAGATCATTCTGGACATGCAATAAAATAAAATACAAGTATGAGATCATAAATGTGGAGAAAATCTTGAAATATAGAGAAGTAGCAAAACATTTTCATAAGTTTGAAGTGCACAATGTGGGATGTTTGTACAGTATCATCGGAAGCAATGGATTTATTGATTTATTTCGACCAATTTAAGTTATTACAGTTTTGAAATAGTGATGAGCACTATCAAATTCTATTTACACCCGGGTCCTCCATAAAGAATAAGATGACCTGTATGTGTCCAAAACGACTCTGGAGTATCAGTCACTTTATAACAATGATCTGAATACCTCTCTGTATTTTCTACAGATTTGTCGGTTTTATAGTTTTCATCCACGGTTGTGATCAGGCGAATATATGAGTCTAGTTTGGGGCTTCCCTTCGGAAAATGACCATTCCCCATTGGTGGAGTTAGAAGTGAAGGGCTATAAACTTCACCACCCCATTCTATATATGTACCATAACTTTCTTTGAACCTGTTTGATGGCCAGAACCCAATTTCTTCCCAGGAGCTGCCTATCAACAGCCACCAGTTCCCATTGATTTGATCCTGTAATATTAAACAAAAACCACTTCAAATTAAACTCTAAATTTTATAGACAAAAGCTTGTCATGGCTACTTTCACCAGACACCTTATAAAAATGACCAAGCAAAGAAGTGACCTTGATTATGGCGAAGTCAATGTCTCCTTGCCCAGCAAGTAGACCAGGAGTAAAATCTTGACGGACTAATATCATTCCAAATCCATTCGGACAGAAGAGATGATAACACCCACGTCCACCCGACTGAATAAAACCATATAAAATATCACTATTAATCTTTTTTTTTGTTGAATATATCACTATTAATTTAATTAGCATAATTCGTGTATATGGTATTAAATTTTATAAACAACATCTATCCTGCTCACATTCGTGAATACGAATAGCCGAGAGTTGAAGTCATGGTACAATTGCGGGTTTACCTAAAATGAACAAATAATGTGATTCATCGATACACCATATATAGTACATAGAGTATGAAAAAGTGGATATAAATAAATTTACTTACAGTCCAACCAACTTGCATGAACTCATTGCCGATTTGAAAGTGCATCCGAGCATCGTTGAATTGCATAGGTCCAACCAAAGGAGTGTATGTTGCAACATTCATAGACGCTCCAGTATAACGTTTTGGTTTTCTTTTAGTCCGAACCACAGCAAACTGAATACAATGATTTAGAAAAAAAAAATGGGGATATGGCCTAACTCATGTATTGTTCATCTTATATATTGGTCGTTTCGATAGTTAAATTTAATATAAAGCACTTACATGATGTGTAGATGCGTTTGATGTCATACCCTGAAGGCTCAAAAATGAAAAGAAAAACACATACAAGTATCAAAACATTTGGTCACTTATGGGAAAATGGTGTAGGTTGTCCTGTTGGTACAGTTCCTATACTTCGAGTCACCAAAAATGCTCTGTTGAAACTAAAATCCTTCATTGCCAACAATTCTAATCCGCAAATATAAATTCATAAATTAGTCAAAAAAAAATTATAAGTTTTCTTAAGTTTCTTAAAATAACCTACCAAAAAAAAGAATAAGGTAATTAAATTAGAAATCAAGGAACTTTTGATATATCACTAGCTTGTTCTAATCAAAGTGCAATTTATGATTTATTTTTTCATCTTAGATTCTAATCTCCAGTATATATATATATATATATATATATATATATATATATAACTCAAAAATTACTTACGTTAACATTTAAATACATGAAATAATCAAAAAATATATATAACTTACATAATTGTCAATTTATAAGTACCATCTATATTTTGACATAGAGTATAACTTCTCTTTTTTCTTTCTTCACTTCGAGTATAAATAGTGCTCTAATAAAATTTAAAACAAATTTCATATTATTAGAGAAATATACCTTATAGTTAAATGTATGGTTCTTCATAGATGAGTGATCAAGTCCTGGTTGTTTGTAGAAATCCACACATCCATACCGTTCACCCGAAATTGACTGTGAATTAGATCAAATGCTTTGTAGAATAAGCTTAATTATTTCTTGCTTTATATATGTATGGTTAGAAGATATGGTGAGAAGATATAAACCTTTATGATTTTAACAGCAGGTTTGTTGATAAGCTTAAGCTTTTTCTCTATTTCGAAATCTTCAAAACTTTTTGATGTCTCTGCAATGCCATGGCAATGGCTCATCAGAAGGCTACAACATAGAATATAGCATGATAACATCACGAGAAGTGGACACCCCAATTTCATCTTGAGCCTGTAAACTGAAATGAGATCATTAGATTTTTCTTATATATACAAATATTATTGAGATATTAGTAATTGGAACAAGATTTGAAGAGAAGTCATTTGGCATATATGTCTCAAATCATTAGATGAAAGTGTTTAAACACACATATATACATAGTTGTACCTAGTTAATTAAGGTTTAGACTTTATTTATAGTAAGACCTTGAATTAGGTTACACTGTAATAATCACCTTTCCTTATAATTTTCAATCATACAATAGTCAAACAAAATATTTTCATAAATTAAGTAATTCCCATCAATGCATTTAAGGTATTTACTATTATATTTGACACTAATGAACTTTAAATGTACCAAGGATGGCATAATTAGTTTCTAGACCATACAGAAGTTGAATAAAATTTCTTCTTAAATTAAGTAATTTCCATCCAAACATATAAGAAATTTACTTTATCTTTGATGCTAAGTTTTACACCTCAAGCGTGGCATATTTATTTGTATTTTTTCTTAGAAGAAAATGTCAAAATTATAAAGTATACTAGATTTTAACCCGCGGTACACCGCGGGACGTCATTATAAAATGTATTTTTTTTATTAATTTTGTTTGGTATATAAGAATATAAGAGTGTACTACTATATGTTGATTGTTAATTCTATGATTTAACCGGTAGATGATAATTTATTTTTTATATAATCGTAATTTAATCAAATTAATTTAATAAGTATAATATTTAAAATAATGAAATGATATTGATATAATATTCGTTTACATAGTATAATTTTATATTAAAATATTTTGTGAGTTATACTATAGTAGACAACCCGTAAAAATATTTATAATCATCATTATGTAAATTATAACACGTTTCATCACATGATCCGTGCTACACAATTATCAATAATAGTTTAGTACATTCATTTTTTGTATCGTTTGAGTAATATACATCCGTTTCTAAAAATTCAAATTGCAACATATGCAAAAAAATTATTTTTTTAGTATACATATGTTTATGTAATAATATAAATTTTAAAACAAATAAGATCATATAAAAATGTTGGAAAAATATTTGATTTATTAGAGAGAGACTTTAGGAAATTTTGTTAAACGTAATAACTACTGATTTCTAATTTTGCAATTTTATTATGATTGAATTACAAAATTTATCTTAAACTTTTTCTATTTAATCAAATGGTAAGAGTTTAATCATGAAAATATTTCAAAATAAAAAGGTAGAACACAAAAGGTACTTCAAAATGTTAATATAGATATTTGTAATTTTAGTAAGATATTATTAACTTTAGGAGATTTTAAATGTATAGCTCAAATACATATAGTAAATTCTTACCAAAAAAAAATACATATAGTAAATGGATGGAAATCACTTGCCTCAGTGATTGATTGTTTAGAAGTTGTACATTATATATGTGCTCAATTTTAAAATTAACTATATTAACATTTTTCAAGTACAACAAAAATTAGTTGAATCCGAGTAAAATATTAATAAATTTACCATTTAAAAATCAAACGCTTAATCACTAACTTACTAAGACAAGCAGAGGGTGGAGTCGGGATTCGAGGAGCTAGAGATACGAATACAGCTTTGTTGTCCAAGGTGGGGTGGCGGTTGCTTCAGGACCAAACCAGTCTTTGGGCAAGAGTCTTGAGAAAGAAATACAGAGTGGGCGACCTTAAGTCGTTAACTTGGCTTACAAGAAAGAGCAATTGGTCCCCGACCTGGAGGAGCATTATTTTAGGAATGCGAGAAGTAGTTCTACCAGGCCACAGTTGGGTCTTGGGTGATGGAAAGGATGTGTTATTCTGGCAAGATCGATGGCTATTACCGAATGCTATAATAGAGGAGACGGGTGGAGGATTACCGGCTTCTCGGGTTAACGAGCGGGTTAAGGATTTGTGGCGAGATGGGATAGGCTGGGAGTTTGATCGCATTGAACCTTTTATATCTCATGAGTTGAGATTAAGACTTGGGTCGGTGGTTTTAGATACCATGACAGGGTCACGGGACCGGATCTCTTGGGGTGAGAACCCGGATGGCCAGTTCACGGTGACATCCGCTTATAAGCTCCTAACGAAGGATCATGAGCCACGACCTAATATGGAGCAGTTCTGGGGACGAGTGTGGAGTGTTGTAGCTCCTGAGCGGGTAAAGGTATTCCTATGGCTTGTTGGAAACCATGCTATCATGACCAACTCGGAACGGTTCCGGCGTCATCTAAGCACTTCCTCAATATGCACGGTTTGTAAAGGTGGGGCGGAGACTATCATCCATATCTTGCGTGACTGTCCAGCCATGTCGGGACTCTGGCAGCGGATCATTCCCGGTAGAACGAGACAAAGTTTCTTTGATTCTCCGTTGTTGCAATGGTTATATGAGAATCTTAGTGGGAGAACGGAGACGGAGAATTTGGCTTGGCCGACGCTATTTGCGATGGCTATTTGGTGGGGGTGGAAATGGCGCTGCGGGAATGTTTTTGGAACCACGGGTAAGTGTCGAGACCGGGTGAAGTTCATTAAAGACTTGGCGAGAGAAGTACTGGCGGCCAAGGCTACTCAAAGTGGGGAACGGGTTAGTACCGCGCGGGTTGAGAGGATGATTGCATGGTCCCCTCCGAAGGTGGGTTGGTGGAAGATAAATACCGATGGGCGTCTAGGGGAAACCCGGGGTTGGCTACAGCTGGGGGGGTGATCCGGGATGCGGAAGGGGCGTGGATAACAGGCTTTGCTTTGAATATTGGGATTTGCTCGGCCCCGCTGGCGGAACTATGGGGTGTTTATTATGGTTTGTGTATGGCTTGGGATCGTTATGCTACTCGGGTTGAGTTGGAGGTGGACTCGGAAATAGTGGTGGGTTTTCTCAAGACAGGGATCAGCGATGCTCATCCGTTGTCTTTCCTGGTACGGATGTGCCATGGCTTCATATCGAGAGACTGGATTGTCCGTATATCTCACGTGTATAGGGAAGCTAATCGTCTGGCGGACGGATTAGCTAACTATGCGTTTGCTCTTGACTTGGGTCTTCAGTTTTTGGGTATTGCTCCGGGGTGTGTTGAGGAGATTGTTGAAGAAGATGCTCGTGGAATGGCGTTCCCACGAAGAATTTGTGTTTAATTTTTATTTTTTATTTTATTTTGGGAGGTTTCCTCCCTTTGTATCACCGAAAAAAAAAAAACTTACTAAGACAAGCGACTTCCATTTTCCATCGAACTTTTTTTTTATTTGACTTGTAACCGATGTGTTAGAACACCTTCTTTACTTCATGATTGATAAGTATTATCTAAAATACAATTTTATTTTATTTTATTGTTTTTATGTATTTAAAATTTTTAATTTGAACTTATCACATAACAAGAAAAAGTACGTTTTCCATCTAAATTTCTTTTCACATATAAATATATATATTCATTACTCCATATTCATTACTCCATATTCTCCATTAAAATACAAATAAAAGTATCCATATATTTGTAAAAATAAATAAATCCATCAACTACCAATAAAACCGTATCACTTTTTTTTTTTGGCGCAAGGATAAAGTCGTTAGTGGCCACCTTCATTTATCACCAAATTAAATAATAATAATAATAAAAATCCTAAATCTCACGCGCCACTCTCACCATTACTGCTTTCTTCACGTGCTTACGTTTAATTACTCAAAAAAGACTCAAAAAATATAAAAACACTCTTTCTCTTTCTTTCTCTTTCTCTCTGATTTTCTCGGGAAAATTTTTCTTTCCTTCTTTCTAAAACTTAAATTCGTTTAAGTTTCCATCTCTAACATCAAAACCTTACCACACAATGCTACTACTCCCACTACTACTACTACCATCTCTTTCCAAATCTAGGGTTTAACTTAAAAAACCAAATCGATTTCCAAATCATGCACGGCCTTAGCCGTCTAGGTAACGGCGTTAGCAACAACAACGGACGAATCATCAATCTCTCTTCACCATCACCACCATCGTCGCCACGGATTCGTAACAGTAGAGTGAAAACTCTTGTTTACAAGCAAGGATTAGGAGAGAAGCTTGTGTTTTCGCTATTCTCTCTAGTGTTTAGGAGGAAAGGTGTGTTGTTGTTAGCGCCTCTGCTTTATATAGCTGGGATGCTGCTATTTATGGGATCTTTTGGGTTTACTGTGCTCGATCTAGGTCATGGTGTTGAGATTGTTTATAGACGTGGTGGTGGTGGTGGTGCTCCTGGTTCTGTGTATAGGAGTCCTAAGGTTTTTAAACGGCTTTGGAATGTTATGGAGAGTGATGTTAATGGAAGTAGTCATAATGTGGTAATGTTGTGAATTGAATTGAATTGATTTGTGAGGATTTGAGTTGAATTGAATTGATTTGTGAGGATTTGAAGTTGAATTGAGTTTGGTTTTGGTTTTTGTAGTTGATGGCAGCTTGGAAGCCGAGAGTTAAGAGTTTATGGAAGCCGTGTATTAGCACAAATGTTTCTGCTGCTGGATCAGATTCTAATGGTTACTTTATAATTGAAGCTAATGGTGGATTGAATCAACAACGCTTGTCAGTATGTTTTACTCTCTGTGACTTTTGAATTGACAGTGTATGGTTGTGTAGTTGTTTTGTTGATTTAGAGAGCTGTGTCTGTCGTCTTGATTTCAGATATGTGATGCAGTTGCTGTGGCTGGATTGCTTAATGCGACCCTTGTCATACCGATTTTTCACTTAAATAGTGTTTGGCGTGATTCCAGGTTACTATTTTTGGTTTCTGGTTATGCAGTCTTTGAGTGTTTTATCACAGGCCATGGAATTAGTTATATATCAGAAACTTCCTTGCTATAGTAATCAATAATGTCAAAATGCCAAATTGCTTTCTTTGGCAGCATGATTTCCTTACATATTCATTCGTTTTTTTGTTGGTGACAGCAAATTTGGTGATATATTTGATGAAGACTTCTTCATATATGCTCTAAGTAAGAATGTGAAAGTTGTGAAAGAGCTACCAAAAGAAGTACTTGAGCGGTATAACTACAATATAAGCAGCATTGTTAATTTGAGATTAAAAGCTTGGTCAAGTCCAGCATACTATCTTCAGAAGGTGCTACCACAACTTTTGCGTTTAGGGTATGCCATTCACTGACATTTTCTTTTTTCGATTTAGTTGTTTCAGTCTTAATAGAAATGGTTTCTCAATGTGATTGTTCTAGCATTTCTGTCTACTTAATAATATCTTGTTGAATTGAATATGAGATAGAGTACTTGCAAATATGAAATGGATTGGTAATAAGGTAGAGAACTAGCATCCGATCTTGATTAGCTTGTTTGTTAAGGTGAGTACTGTGTCGGACCTGTATGTGTGTCTGAGGATTAGTATATGATACTATAGACTGTTCTTAGCCGAGCTCTGTGATGTGATTTTGGTTTCTATGCCTACTATGAGGTTGCTTCTTGAATTGAAAAAAATCTGGGACCTAAACACACTCTGCAAAGTTTTCTTACTCAATTTTGCTTCCTGTTTTCTTTTTTTTCATTAGGGCTGTCCGTGTTGCACCATTCTCCAATAGGTTAGCTCATGCAGTTCCTGCAAACATTCAGGGGCTCAGATGCTTAGCAAATTTTGAAGCATTGAGATTTGCAGAGCCCATTCGACTGCTTGCTGAGAAAATGGTCGATAGGATGGTTACAAAGAGTGTTCAGAGCGGAGGAAAATATGTTTCTGTTCATCTCCGTTTTGAAATGGTATATAAATTCCACCCAATTCTCCATTTCTGCAATTCCTATTTCCTACTTCCGTTCCTCCATAATCTTGATTTTCTTCTCCTCTGAAGGACATGGTAGCCTTCTCGTGTTGCGAATATGACTTTGGGGAAGCAGAGAAGCTAGAAATGGACTTGGCCCGGGAAAGAGGGTGGAAAGGAAAGTTTAGGAGGAGAGGCAGGGTAATAAGGCCTGGTGCAAACCGAATAGATGGAAAATGCCCTTTAACCCCACTAGAGGTATCACTGAAAACCCCTCCCGCCTCCCCATAATCGAGTCATTCAGTAAATTTAAATCAGAATTTGACTCTCAGGATAAAACACTTGTGGAACTGACCACATTTGGGTATTATCACTCTGTAGGTCGGAATGATGCTTAGGGGAATGGGTTTTAACAATAACACCTTGGTTTATGTTGCTGCGGGAAACATTTACAAAGCTGACAAATATATGGCTCCTCTTAGGCAGATGTTTCCTCTTCTCCAAACCAAAGATACGCTTGCCACTCCAGAAGAGCTAGCTCCATTCAAGGTAAACCAAACACCAATTTCTCTGCTCAGTAGGACTTAAGATGCTACGAGAAATAGGATAGAGTTTGGTTGTTTCATGAATAGTTTCATTCTCCTCACTCTATAAACTGTTCTCGTGAGAAATTGGATTAAATTTGGTTGGTTCATTTCAATTGATAAAAAAATGTCTCACATTTCAAACAAATAATGATGGGGGAACATTGATGTCAAGAGTTAGGTGAGAATCTTAAATGGTTATATGATAGCTTATAATGTTCTGTCTTTTTTAGAAACCGTGTTTATAGGAAAGAGATATTTTTGTCCATTGATTGGTGGGAATCAGAATGATTCTGTTATTAGGTTAGGATCGTTAGGTTCATATCAATTGCTATCATTGACAACATAAAGTAAAAAATTATGGGATCTAGCTGCGCATTAAACCTGTGGGCTCTCCCATGATATGCCCTTGGAAATAGAAATATTTTGACTGTTTTAACTAATATTCTATTTCACTGTAAAGGTAACTTTATGATATGAAACTGTAGGGACACTCATCAAGATTAGCTGCACTGGACTACACAGTATGCCTCCACAGTGAAGTGTTTGTATCCACACAAGGTGGAAACTTCCCACATTTCTTGATAGGTCATCGTCGTTACCTTTACAAAGGCCATGCGGAGACAATCAAACCTGATAAGCGGAAACTAGTCCAGCTCTTAGATAAACCGAGCATCAGGTACTTGATTCGCTTATTACTCACATTCCTCAAACTCGTTTTATCGACTTTATTAAGCATTTTCGTTGGTTGGGATGGGTTTTTTGAACTTGTAGATGGGACTACTTCAAGAAACAAATGCAAGATATGCTTAGACACAATGACGCGAAAGGTATCGAACTTAGGAAACCTGCTGCATCACTTTATACGTTTCCGATGCCTGATTGCATGTGTAAAGAACCTGATCCTGAACCTGAAACTGAAACCGATCCAGCTTAAACTGGATTCTTGCTGTTCAACATCAGCAATGCAAAGTTGTTTTTGACTCCAACCAACCATACATGTAACTTATTATATAAATGTTGTATCATGGTTCTTGTATAAGAATTGTTCCCTACCAATTTCGGGGAATCTAAGATATGAATTTTTGTGTGTAGATAATATTCTTTCAACGTTAGTTACCATTTCTCTCTTCCTTGTTCTTTTAATATGGACATTTTGATCATCTATGTAATGGGACTTGTGGACTTTCATTTCAAACTTTGTTAGTTCATATGAGATGCAAATATCAACTATAAATTGTACATATTGTATTAGAACAATTATACAAATCCAACTAGATAATAATTTGAGAAAAAAATAAAAAAGACTAAAAATTTAAATTATGAAATTAGCTAAAATCGATGAGTGTTGAAATAGTGTTAGTGAACTGCTTAACGGCGATGAGTCAGCCAATATTGTGGCAATGACGGAGCATTGAAGTTGAGTAAAACGACGACTTTTCGTGAGATAACATGCACTTCTTCCCATTGGCGAGGTGCATGTTATCTCACTGAATGATGTCGTTTTACTCAACTTCGATGCACCGTCAATACCACAGTGTCAGCTGACTCATCGCCGTTAAGCGGTTCACAACCACCGTCTCGGCACATGTAGATTTTGGCTAATTTCATATAGTTTAGATTGACAATTTGAAATTTTTTGTGAATTTAGGTTGATATTTGCCGGCAACCATAGTTTGAATATAAAAAACTGCAAGAGAATAATTTGGGTTGATTTTCGCCATTTTTCCAGGTAAATTCTTACACAAACCTAAACCACTAATAATAACTTTAAATCCGTCTATTATATAAATTTACTTTTTATCTTTATATTCTCCTCCCATCTTTCTTTGATTCTATTTTATAAAACGAAAAGTAGTTAATTATTTTGTATTACAAATACAAATAGAACTCATTATATATTTTAGATCACTTTTAAAGTTTGCCGATAGCAAAACGTACTGGCCTACGAGTAGAAGTACAAGGAGACGGGACATAGCTACCATTAGACGGTGTAAACTTAAGCTCACAGCCAAGTGAAGACTTCATCTTCACTACTCTTAGTAATCCAAATTGCCACCAAGTCTTTGATGCACCTCTGATCTCGAACTTGATCAAATCTCTTTTAAGCTGAAACTCCATTACTTGCCTTTGTGGTGGATTTAGATTTACCGTAAACGGAGACAAGAATGAAAGAACCATTGGTTTCTCTTTTTCAGCTTCAAACTCACCAATTCCTAAATCTATGATTGGTTGACCTTCATAGCTTATTTCATAGTATGCTTCAGCATGCACTTTCTTAGTGTTGGCATCAGTGCTATGAACTTCGATTGATATTGATATATTTGTATGCATTACTCCTTCTATGTCATACCTAGTCAATTTAAATACAAAAATAGATAGATTTAAAAGATGGGGAAATGTCATATTTCCCTCATGAACTATCGATTGTATTATATGCAGTTCTAAATGTCCCTGAACAATACCGTTAAAAGTAGTGTTTTCACGTCCAGACCGGACCTACCGGTCCGACTGGTCCACCCGCGACCCGGTCATTTATCCGGTTTGGGTTTAGTGCTAAAATTCAGCAATCTCAAAACCGCAAAAACCCAAAAAAAACCCGCTATTAACCTACGACCCGGTTGGTTCAACCAGTTCACCGGGTCTCGGGTCAAAAAATTAAATTATGATTTTAAAAATAATTAAAAATAAAATATAAGATTTTAATTATTTTAAAACTCTTTTAAACCTTCTCAATCAACGACACATGACACAACACATCATCTTTCGTAGTTGAGCATAATTTTTTTATTTTTCATTTTTTCTCTTTTATTTGGAAAATTCATGGTTATTTGTTGTTAAATATATATTGTTAATTGTTCATGTTTTTATTTGTGATGTTTTATTAGTGTGTTTTTGTTGTTTTTATTCTTTTTTTAGATTTCGAACTTTTAGTCACTTTATTATTATCTAGACTTTATATTTTGTTAAATATACTATGATCTTTCATAAAGATATATAATATATAAATAAATTTTAATTAATTGATCCGTGGTCGAACCCGGTCAACCCAAAGACCCGGAGACCCAGAAAATAGTCCTGTTCATCATCCGAGTCGGGTTTAAAAACATAACCTATCTCTCTCCGAATCGATATTTCTCATCCTTTTCCTTACGAAAGAGAAGAATAGTGGAAATAACTCTTACTTACCTAAAGGAATCGAGGTGACCATCCACGACGCTTATGTTGGGGATCCTCGGGTCAACGATATTGAAGCATGTGAATAGTATTAGACAAATCGAGACAACAACGAGAAGCAATTCTATACTTATGAAGAGTGCACACCATATGAAAGGAGCTGGATTCTTAGACCAAGGGCATCTCATAGTATCACCTGTTGTGACAAAACACTCATGTAAGATTATGATTTATAATAAGATTTTATAAGCACACATTGATAATATTTCAGAAAAACATGAATCTAAATATGCAAAAATACTATGTATCTCTCAAATTCACATACATACGTTAAGATCAATCTAAACAAAACTAGAGTCTCTGATCAAAAAGTAACACTAAAGATAATGGCTGATAAGAATATAGATGGAGTTACCGGAGGCAGCAATGTGACTACAGATTTCAAGGGTAAAGATTGAAGAAAGCAAATCTTGAACTTATAAGAATTGGTAAATGCAGTAAAATTTATATCTTAGATATTATAAAGTTTGGGTTATGTATGGTTTGTATGGGGACGACACATGTGTTCTTTTCGTAAGAAAAAAAAAGGTGTAAATTATCATACTTAATACTATTGATTGAAAAATCATACTGTATTTTTTTATTTTGAAGTATATATTTCTATATATATCAAATATGACTATGAATTTAATGATACAAAAAAAGATTAATTAAATTTAGAGTAAAATCATCTAAGACAAATCTCAACAGCTTAATTACTTTTTGATACTAATAATTAACCAAAAAAAAAGAATAATCAATCAAATTAAATAAGAAAAAATTTATATTGAATTATGGGAATTATATCCAATTAAATTCTGGGAAATTTTCAAAAATACCCCTTTTCAAAAATACCCATCTTTCAAACTTTATCAAAAAGGCCATGAAAATGTTGAAATGTATCCAAATAAGTGTGTAAACTTATAAATGTATGTAAAATTTATTTATATATTATAAATACCATATAAATACCTTTAAGAAAATAAAACTCTTTTAAAACATGTTTTAAGAACCTTGTAAACCTTTTAAAAACGTTTTAAAACCTTTTAAAATTTTATGTATTTGGATTGAGTCTCCCACTAGCTAGTAGTTATTACCTAAAATTAAAACCTCAAAAATTCTCTTAAATGTTTTCATTATTTTTCCCTCTCCCATCTTTGTTTTATTCTATTTTTATATAAATAAAGAATAATCATATATATATATATATGCATTATATATGTATATGATATCAAGATAAAATGTATGTTATGATTCAAAGTCTTAAAAACGACCATAACTATGCAAAAGATACAAAGATGAGCTAGTGTTAAAATCACATATGATAATGAAGAGTAGAAAACATATTTTGAAAATACCTAATTAATATGACGAGAAACAAGAGAGTATAAAATATGACTCATTGGTCCAACTTCTATTTTATTTTATTTTATTTTTTAGTTAGTGTGATTCTTTAGTCAAATGGTAAAACCATGATTCTTCTGTCTATCAATAACACCATGCATTGCACGGTGGATGTGAAGAAGTAGGCCATTATCTCGAATGAGCCAAACTAGGCCATTACACCGGATAATATGTGTTATTTAATTTTTAACATAGTTTATTGTTTAATTAATTAATATGTGAAATTTAGATTTATATATATATATATATATATAATTGTTGTGAATTGTGTTATGGGTGTCTTTGTTCGTTATATTGTCTATAACATTTATGCTATATATATGATATAATTTAGCAATTTTTAAAAAATATAAAACTATAAGAAAATATAAATCTGCTTTAGAAAAATAAAAATATTATTTATAAAAGTTTTATAGATTGAATCAAATTATATTTTTATTAAAAAATTAATATGTCTATATATATATATATTTACTTTTCTTTATATTAAATAACATTTATATTTGTATTCACTCAATATAAGATTAATAAAAAATTAGTTTGGTTGATATATCCTCTATAGTTAAACTTAAAAGTTATATCGTATTTAATTATAATACATTTTTTACTTAATGATTCTTTTAGGGTTGATTTGTCTAAATATATAATTTTGATGTGAAGTGAGATCCACTCATAGATGTATATATGCTATGTTAAAAAAATTCACAAAGTTAATTATATAAAAATCTAATTGTGCTTTTTAATCTTTATTTGGTAAACAAATTCTTGAGATTCCGGGATGTAGCAAACCGGCCACCGAATATAGGTGGGCTTACGGGTTTAGTGAAAGGATGTGAGGGCCATTAAGAGAAGTGAGTTCATAAGCTGAAAGTGAACATGAACCACTGGGAGAGTTGCCGGTCGGAGTGTCATAGATATGCAATTAACAACCCCTCTCTTTCGATGGTATGAGACATTTGTTGATGTGTATCAATTGACGTATAGATAACATACATTATGTATGATACATATGACTATATGAGTAACTAACTCACATATTTTCTGACCTCCAAAATGCGTCTAAGATCGTATCATCACAGTGTATACCAAACATTATAGAGCCATATTTTCCAGCTATGTGACACAAACCAAATTGTCCAAAACCAAAAATGAATGATTCATCTTCCATCACTACATCGAAATTGGATATTACAAACTTCTTTTTAGTAGTTGTCTTTTTATCTTTCTTGTTTTTTTTTTTCCTTTTGTTTACTACAAACTTATATACTAATCTATCGAAAGTGACTTTTTGTGAGAAAACAAAATGGATACAAATTCGACAAAAAAAAAAAAAACAAAATGGATACAAATAGACTTACATAAAAAATTTGTGCCCTTGCACATTTCACAAATTTGTTAGAGATATTAATATATGTCTAATATTAAAACCAAAAAAACGACCTCAAAGATAAGTGAAGTTTCTCAATTCTGATGCAAATGTACGCCAATCTTCATTGTCCGAAATTATCGCAAGAAGTTCCAAACAATCCATCTCGACGAGGACTGTGACAATGGTACCAACCTCTTCATTGTCGATAGGAGTATTCCTAACTCGGAATGGAGTGGCGAAATCTGTTTTAATTATATGGGAAGGTATTATTAACTTTTTCCTAGTGTATGACACATATGTCTATGTATGTAATAACATTGTTCCAAATTTACAATAGTTATGTACTGTATGTCTTTTGTAATAACTCTTTAAAATTTAACGAAGTATGTTTCGTCAAAAGAAAAATATATGAAAGTCTAGGTTTGTATATATAACTCTTTTTTTTTTTAACAATCAAAGAGGTTTTGAGCCGAAACTCATACATTTCCTCATGTCCGTGATCAGAGCATGTTATATGGTTTCGTTCCAAGCGCTACTCGAATTGGCGACCAATAAACTTTTGCCAGAAATCTTTACTAATTGAGTTATTAGCACTTGATTTGTATATATAAATTACTCATTAAACAAAGAATGGAACAAAACAAAATCTTAACTCTTTTTTTTTTTTTCTGTCAAAGAAAACAAATCTTCTAGAAAAGAAAAGATAGTGCCAAAAAGGCAGCAGGTAAGATGCAATTTGAAACCTTTTGTTCGAGTGTTTCTCTACCACTCACTTTCATTCTAGAAGGCTTACATAAACACAAATAATAATTTGTAGTAAAATATATAATCCTCATATCACATGTAACAAAGAAACAAAATTATCAACTTTTTTCTCCACCAAACCCCTTTAGTACAAAATCTAAGGAAAGAAAGAAAAAGAAGGTCACCTACCCAAATCTCTTTCACCCACACAAACACAAAAGATACACCAACTTGGTCAAAGTCATTTCCTTTTTATAACACCTAGCTCTCTTCAGCATCCTAGTCTCACTTCTTGTAGTATCATCATGGGAAGATCACCATGTTGTGAAAAAGCTCATACGAACAAAGGAGCTTGGACTAAAGAAGAAGATCAATGTCTCATTGATTACATACGTATTCACGGTGAAGGCTCTTGGCGTTCACTCCCCGATTCAGCCGGTAATTTATTTTCAAAGTTATGTTAGTTTTTTCCGATTTTTGGTTTCTTTGGTCTAATTTTTAAAGTGTGATTAATTTTGATATATATATTTTAGGGTTGTTGCGGTGTGGTAAGAGTTGTAGATTAAGATGGATTAATTATCTTCGCCCTGATCTTAAACGCGGAAATTTTACTGATGGTGAAGATCAAATCATTGTCAAACTTCACAGTTTATTCGGCAACAAGTAATTAATTTTCATATATCTTTCTCGAGTAAATTAAGTTTCGTTTTCGGTGAAAAAAATTATCCGTCTTTTTAAAGACATTTTATAAAATTAGAACGATACAGAATAAATTAAAAGTAACACACACAAATATAAAAATGGTCTCAGAAAACATTTCTCACTTTTTGGAATTTTTATATTTTCAGATGGTCGTTGATTGCTGGAAAATTACCGGGAAGAACAGATAATGAGATTAAAAATTATTGGAACACTCATATAAAGAGGAAACTACTTAGTCGTGGGATTGACCCAAAAACTCACCGTTCGATCGTCGAACCTAACACGACACCATTTCATTCTTTAAACAAAGATGTGAAGTCTACGTGTCCTGATATTAAACCAAAGACGAGTACGTTGTCTGAAAATGGTGCAACTACGAGTGGTACGACCACAGACGAGGGTCTTAGGTTAAGTGTTGATCGTGATTATAGTTATGACCTTGGGGACAAGGAGCTGAACTTGGAACTTACACTTGGTTCCGGTCTATCTCGATGTGACGTTTGTGTTTGTAACTTGGGATCACATGAACCTTGTTTGAATTGCCAAAATGCAAAATGGGTTCTTTAGTGTTTACAAGTGTTGTCTTTTTGGAGGTGTGTACACCAAACACAATTTAAGAAAATGATAAAGGTTACTTAAGAGTACTTAAGACCCAAACATAAAAATGATTTACACACACAAGTAGATGACTGAGAAATGATAAGTATAAAAACTATTAGATACGTACAGGGTTGTGCCTTATGGAGAAGAAAAATATGCATGGTACTTAGAGCATAGGACATTTTTTTTGTCCCACATTTTTTTTTTAATTTAAGAAAAAACAAAAAAAATAAATAAAACCAATCGCAAGCCGTCACGAATCAGTAAAGCCTGCGAATAGTGAAAAACAAGGCAGAGGAGGGTCCCGTTTGAAAGAAACGTCTCTCTTTGCATTTTTTTTTTAATTTTTTTTCTTTTTGGGCGGGGGACTGGGCAGGGACTGCCAATGCCCATGCCCTTTGGGTATGGGCATCGATTTCTCATCCCAGAAATTTTGTTTTTTTTTTAATTTTTAGATTTGTTTTTTAAAAGGGCAACCATTCACGGGTCACCACGTGTCAGTGGGACCAGCAAATAGTGAAGAAAGAAGAAGAAAGACGGTCATGATATAAGGTACGTCCCCTTTTTTTCTTTTTCTTTTTTTCTCTTTTTTTTTCTCTTTTTTGTTGGGGGACTGGGCAGCGGGACGGCGATGCCCATGGTCTTAGTGGCTATAGTAAATTTACCCATTTCGTCAGTTATAATTTCAAGTATGCGTTGCGTTGAGACAAATTTATGTTTTCGAAAAAAGTTTGATAGACTTTTGAATTGTATTTAAGAAAATCGCACCAAATAAAATTTAGAGATTTGAAAAAGAAAATAATAAAATCGTCCGAAATCATTTGATTTTACTATGCCGAATAAATAATTTTTGCCTACTACTTTTGTTTTCGCTTTTGCAATCTTTACAATTTATATTGCCGTCTTTTCTTTTTAGTAGCTTGCTTGGGAGAAATTTTAAAATTGTGTATTATTTTTTTATCAGCAAATTTATTATATAATATCATAACAAGTTTACAGAGTATAAAAACAAATCAAACACAACCATTATCGCAAATACAGGAAATTAAACATAATTTCGATGAAAGATTGGAAATGACCATGTTGTCCGAACGGAAGCCTTATAAGCTAACATATAACATATGTTAAGTCTTCCTCTCATGCACAACATTGCAGGCAAGAGAGGGATACGAGACTCTCTGGTTTCTCGTCTGATGAAGAAACTGCACCACCTCGGATAGTGATGGCATTGCCGGAAAGACCCGAACTTCATGTTCCTGTAAACTAAGATTATCAATATTCAATATATCTTCTCCTTATACATGTTGTTTGATTTGTATATAACTATATTCATAGAATCAATGTTAGTATTACAAGTTGTTTAAAAAAAAGATGGGGATGGCTATAATCTTACCGATGAAACTCCAAAATGCCTTTGACACAACCTTGATTAATTCTGAACCTTGTCACTTCCGCAATACTAAAAACAAATTCTGAACCTTGTTTTAAAAAGAGTTTTGTTAAGCTTTCAAATTGCATTTTTGGAAAATCTCACCAATTAAAATTAAGGATATTTTAAATAAATAAATAAAAAAACATCCCAAAATTATTTGATTTTTTTTTGGTGAATGCAAAATTATTTGATTTAATACCCAAAATATATTTACTTTGAACTCTTTAATAGTCTTTTTACTTTATTTTTTGGTTTTCTTCTTTTCCAAAATTTGCCCGCCAATCTCTGTATCGTTTCGTCAAGGGTTTCTTCCAAAGAACGACGACAAAAACCACCACTGAACCCAAAAACCCGAAACCTCAAAATCCATACAAAAATCACAAAATCAAGCTTCTTCTTACAGAGAATCAAACTAAAATTTTCCCCAGAAAATGGGATCTAGGGTTCCAATAGAAACCATCGAAGAAGACGAAGTAACTCCAATCTCTTTCTGGGTTTTTTCCAAAATTCCTTAATTCAAAATCGATTTTTCAATTTCTGGGTTTTCATTGTACAGGACTTCGATTGGGAAGCAGCAGTCAAAGAAATCGACTTGGCTTGTCTAAAATCCTCAATCCCTTCTTCTTCTTCTTCTTCAACCCATTTCACTCCTTTGCCTCATCCACCAATTACAGGAAATGGAACTAAAAGACAATCTACTCTCGATCGATTCATCGGAAGAACAGAGCATAAACCGGAGAATCAAGTTGTTTCAGATCCCAAGTTTGATTGTGGTGGTAATAATGACATGAGTCCTTTGGTTAGGATTGATCCTGAGACAGCTAAAACTTGGATTTATCCAGGTTTGTTAGATTAGATTGGTTAAATTTATGATTTTTTGAATGATTTTGATGAATAATGTGTTATGTGTGGTTTGGTAATTCAGTGAATGGGAGTGTTCCTCTTAGAGATTATCAGTTTGCTATAACGAAGACGGCTTTGTTTTCGAATACGTTGGTTGCTTTGCCTACGGGACTTGGTAAAACACTTATAGCTGCTGTTGTTATGTATAATTACTTCAGATGGTTTCCACAAGGTAGAAATCAAACCTCCTCATGAAGTAGCTCTTAAGGTTTCTTGGTTTTGATGGTTTAGAGATGTAATAACTGTTGTTGTTGTTGTTAGGTAAAATTGTTTTTGCAGCACCTTCTAGGCCTCTTGTGATGCAGCAGATTGAGGCGTGTCATAATATTGTGGGGATACCACAAGTATGTGATTCTCTTTTAAACGGATTCTCAATTTGTTTTGTTGCTTCTCCAGATATTTATCAGAGTTGTAGATATGTTTTTGAGTGGTGGGTTGAAATGATTGTAGGAATGGACTATTGATTTGACGGGTCAGACATGTCCTTCGAAAAGAGCGTTCTTGTGGAAAAGCAAAAGGGTTTTCTTTGTTACTCCACAAGTGTTAGAGAAGGATATACAGTCAGGTGATCCCCGGGATCTTCTACTAAACTTCTGAGCCGAAACCTTTTGTATGCTTTGTCCTCACATTAACTTTTGATCACTATAACCGTCACTTTCAGGAACATGTCTTACTAATTACTTGGTTTGCTTGGTGATCGATGAGGCACATCGAGCTTTGGGGAATTATTCTTATTGTGTTGTAGTTCGTGAGGTTTGTTGTTCTTTTACGTTTTTGGATTTTTTAAGCAACTTTCCTTCGCTTATATCTTCGAGCATCTCTATGTGTTTTTCTTTCTCTTCAAGGTGAATGTACCAACTAATGCCCTTTAACTTGTAGTTGATGGCGGTACCAATACAGTTGAGAATACTAGCTCTTACGGCAACTCCTGGATGTAAGTGATTGACTTTCATTTAATTTTATTTTTGGTACTGGGGTTATCATATAACGACACCCATTAACTGTAGATGTTATTTTCAGCAAAGACACAGGCCATCCAGGGAATCATTGATAATTTGCAGATATCCACACTTGAATATCGAAATGAGAGTGACCATGATGTTTGCCCTTATGTCCACGACAGAAAATTAGAACTAATCGAGGTTCAAGCTGGTTTCTGCATTTCCCAATTGTGTTGCTCTCCAAATTCATGTCTAATAATTTTAGCATCTTTCTGGCAGAGCAGGTTCCCTTGGGCCAAGATGCAGATGATGTATCAAAACGCCTATTAGATGTTATACGTCCATATGCAGTCAGACTCAAAAACTTTGGGGTTAAATTCAATAGGGATTATCAAACTGTATGTGCCTCAATCCTTATATCTGTTTAAACCATTAGCATCAATGCTCACATTTTCTTATCCACGCAAACACTAACTCATGTTTGACAGTTAAGTCCACATGAAGTACTTATGGCAAGGGATACGTTTCGTCAAGCACCTATACCAGGCCTTCCCCATGTAAATCACGGAGTTGTAGAATCTTGCTTTTCAGCCCTTATCACTCTTTATCACATTCGTAAGCTCCTTTCTAGTCATGGAATAAGACCAGCGTATGAGATGTTAGAAGAGAAATTGCAAGAAGGGTATGCTCTTACTGTCTTCTATTGAACTGATTTTTTGGGATGCCTTCACTGAATTTAGGTATTATAGCTTTGAATATCAAGAGAATAGTCAAATAAGTTGCTCTAAAACTATCACCCTTTGCAGACCATTCGCTAGGCTGATAAATAAGAATGAAGATATTAGGAAAACGAAGCTTTTGATGCAGCAAAGGTTGTCACATGGAGCACCAAGCCCAAAACTGTCAAAGATGCTAGAAATACTAGTTGATCATTTCAGTATGTTTTCTTTTAAAATTTTGATCTGGAGTTAAAGTTAGTTCTCAGCTATTAACATACAATTGAACATTTTTATGATCTTACTCTATGGCTGCAGAAGTGAAAGATCCGAGGACATCACGGGTCATTATTTTCTCAAATTTCAGAGGAAGCGTAAGGTCTGTATATTTGTCGTGTTTGTTCCCTTTACTCGCCCGCTATGTTTATTCTTTTGCATTCACGTGATTACGTTTATCTTTAGAGATATAATGGACGCCTTAAGTAATATTGGAGATGTGGTCAAAGCAACTGAGTTTATTGGTCAAAGTTCAGGTTTGTTACTTAACTTACTTTGACTTTTACTCCTGAAATTTTCAGTTACATGGAAGAATCATTTATAATTGTAACAATGTATGTTGTTTGCAGGTAAGACACTGAAAGGACAGTCGCAAAAAGTTCAGCAGGCGGTTTTGGAGGTAAGTCTGTTTCCCTTTATCTGATTTTGTGAAAATTAACTTTGATGTATGACACTGATGGGTTTTCCCAAACCATCTGCATGATATACTTATTTTCTTAACAGAAATTTAGAGCTGGTGGGTTCAATGTTATTGTTGCAACATCTATTGGAGAAGAAGGCTTGGATATTATGGAAGTCGACCTAGTTATATGTTTTGATGCTAATGTATCCCCTCTGAGGATGATTCAAAGGATGGGAAGAACCGGAAGGAAAAATAATGGTCGAGTTGATATCCTTTAGCTCGCTTGAATTATGCACTTCTCATTAGTCCTTCCATTACAAATCTTTGCAGTGTTACTTTCTCATTTGAAAGCTATTATGCCATTCCTTGACTAGCCTTTACTAGTGCTTGCTTGTGAAGGGTCAGAAAAGAACAGCTATATGCGAAAACAAGCAAATGGACGGGCCATTAAAAAACACATGCGGAATGGAGGAACAAATAGTTTTAACTTTCATCCTAGTCCAAGGATGGTATGCTCTGTTAAAAGCTCTTTGTTTTTTAAATAATTCGCTTTCCTTACCTTTTTTGCTTCAATTACTTTTCTTAACATACCCTTGTCATGAATTATAACAGATTCCCCATATTTATAAGCCAGAAGTTCAGCATGTTGAGTTTTCAATCAAACAATTCATTCCACGTGGAAAGAAACTAGAAGATGAGTATACCACTGAGACTCCAGCTTTCAAGAAAAAACTTACACCTGCAGAGACGGATATGCTCGCCAAATATTACGAAACCCATGAGGAAAAGTTGAGATTGTCCTTGATTGCGTTCCCTCACTTCCAGACATTGCCATCCAAAGTGCACAATGTTATGCATTCACGTCAAACAGGATTGTTAATTGACGCTATGCAGCATTTGCTAGAGGCAACTATTTCAGAGGAGAGTAAAAGTTTCTTCACTGAGGTGTGACTTATACCCCATATAAATTTGGTTTTTCCATACCTTTTTGTGAAATTCACCGTTTACTTATGTGGAATCACATACTCTATTAGGTTGGAGCTCCTTTGGGTGAAAGAGAGGAGTTTGACACAGGTCTGAGGGTTGGTGATGACCGGAATGGTAAATTTAGTCTCATTGATTTTGCAGAAGTACCAATTCTAACTGTTGCATAGATGTAATTACTCTTAGAAAACCAGCTAATAAGAGGTCGGTAGGCTTATAAGTCATCAGCTAGTAGGAGGTATATAAGCTTATAAGCTATAGTAACACTGCAGCTTCACTTGTTTAGAGTGCTGTTATTAGTCCCACATATATTGACCATACCATAAGTGATTTGATCGAAATTTCTAAGTATATTACATTTGGGTTTGTGAGAAATGACATGGCGCTTTATAAAAATGTTCGTACTATATCCAAGACCATTTAGGAAGATATTACCTAAAGACAGCAGAGAGTATATCCTTAAATAGGCTCTTCTGATATTGTTTTCGTATATATATTCTATTTCAGATGTATTGTATATATGGTTACATACAATACTAAACATGTTATTTCTAAAATAGGCTATATCTTGTCTTATCAGACATGTTATTTCTATCTCCACTAATGGATGCGTCAAATAATAACTGAAGTGCTAATGTCTCTTCTACTGGATCAATGTGCAGATTTACCCTCTTTCTGTGATTTGGAAGTCAACACATCACAGAGAAACAGAAAACAAATTGTCGAATCTCCCACAAGCACCTTAGAGACCACACAGAAAGATTATGAAGAATCATCACCCACACATCGTTATCTTTTCAGTTCTGAATGTGCAGCCGTTGATACTCTGGGGAAGGTCTTCGTAATGCCGGTTCCTCTTTCTTTCTTTTCTAATCTACCAGCATCAAACTATATGCCTTATGTAGAAACCGAAAGACAACAATTTTTCCCAGAGGCAAACCACATTGACTTTGTTCATATAGATACTTCCACAAAAATACAGCAAGATAATAATATTTCATGCAAGTTAAGGCAAAGATCCTCACCAGATGGTGCCAATGAAACACTAGAGTATCCTAGCCTTGTGAAAGGGCACTCCACAGATGTAGGTAAAGGAGATGTAGCGAATTGTGTTGGAGAAATTGTGTTATCATCAGATGAGGATGAGGGCTTCGAGCTTAGTCCAAGGCTCACTAATTTCATCAAGAGTGGCGTTGTTCCAGAGTCACCCGTCTATGACCAAGGTTAGTGTTATATCTTAAATATTTAGTACGTTTTAGAAGTGGAAATATAACTATATAACTACAAACGAATAGGACATACCAACTGTATTTTGCATCCGCTGTTGAGTCCCAACACATTGAATGCATCAATCATGGTGTTAGGAATTGCTGATGCAATTGGCTGACTTTGGTATTACTTATTTACTTTGACACTTGTAAAGTTTTTCTAATCCTATTGTCTTAGTGCTAATTATACACGTGAATATGCCATTTGGGCAAACAAAAACTTACAGTTGGCGAAAAAGCACCATATGTACATACAACCACCACGAAATCTATCTGATCATAAGAACTTATTCTGCAGGAGTTGCAGAAGAAGCAAACGGAGAAGAAGACCTTGATCTTTCTAAGATTTCTTCGCCCATGAGGTTCAGTAATGAATTAGCAGGAGAGCCTTCTTTCCCTGGGACAGATGTTCAACATAAACGTAGTAATTATGACATTGCGTCGAAGACCAATGAAAACAGAACTCCCCAAAAGGAGGATTGTTTGGCCAATGGAACAGAATATTTGGATGTTTCTCCTGTTCCTGAGGAGTGGAGAACTCCCTTGGCGAATCTCACAAACACAAACAGCAGTGCTAGCAAAGATTGGCGGGTGAGTTCTGGAGAAAAGTCAGAAACTCTTCGACAGCCTCGCAAGTTGAAGAGACTATGTAGACTTGGAGATTGCTCGAGTGCTGCAAAGGAGAATAATCCTGCTATTGCAGAGGCAAACCGTATAAGATCGCGTTCTCGCACTGAAAAACACATTAGAGGTAACTGGTTCTGTGTTAACTTAAAATGACCAATTGGTTTGGTGAATAGACGTCCATAAGATCTTATTGTAACTAGAATAGAATGTTGCCGGTGTTAAGGTGAAACGGAATGTGTGAGAGTGGATTTTACATGTTCTTCTGTTGCTTGTGCATTGGTGCCAGAAGAAGGTTTTCTAATTAAACAATGAGTTTTTTTCTCTTAAGCATGATGTGCTAAGAGAGTTGGAACATTTGTCACATAGACATGTTTGAATGATTGCTGCTTTGTTGTTCTGTGTTTTAAATTTCAGGTAAGAAGAAAATGAGTGTGGATGATGATGCCAGAGTCTTCATTGAAGCAGAAGCGGAGTAAGTTTAAATTTTTTAATCACTTTCTCAAAACAACGAGAGGCAACTTAACAAAAGTAGGTTCTAAATACAAAGTTGATGTTTAGTTGTTTCAAACCTCTCTATTTTGATCAGGGTCTCTTCAGGAGCAGAAATGTCTGCTGATGAGAACGAAGATGTGACCGGAGATTCATTTGAAGAGAGTTTCATAGATGATGGGACAATGCCTACGGCAAATACTCAAGCTGAGTCTGGTAAAGTTGACATGATGGCCGTGTACAGGTATATAGGACCGGAAATATCTGTCTTCTGTTTTATGATTAACATAGTCAATGAGCTTACTAAAAATCGTTAAGGTATCCTTCCACAGACGTTCTCTTCTCAGCCAGTCACCATTACCAGCAAGATTTCGTGATTTAGCCGCATCAAGTCTGAGTCCCTATTCAGCTGGGCCCTTGCAGAGAATAAACGAGAGCAGAAGCGACTCAGATAAATCATCATCTTCTCTTCAAACCCCACAAACAACAAACTCTGAGTCAAACCAGGAAGCAATGGTGACAGGAGACTTTTCGGTAGTACAAATCTCATCAGAGAGCCGGAAAAGAAAATTCAGCTTATGCAACTCGGGAAACGCCCCCGTGATTAACTTAGAAAGCAAGTTTGCTGCTCATGCACAAGCGACTGAGAAGGAAAGCCATGAAGGCATGAAAAGCAATGCAGGTGCATTAGAGCACAATGATGAAGACGATGATGCATTCTTCGCGACCCTAGACTTTGATGCCTTGGAAGCACAAGCCACACTGTTATTGTCGAAGCAGAGGTCAGAAGCAAAAGAGAAAGAACAAGCAACGGTTATACTACCTGATCAAAGCAATCATATGAATGATGCTGTGGAGAAAGAGGCACCATCTTTTGATCTTGGTCTGTGGTGATTCTTATTCTAATGCATAGATACTAAGTTATGTGTATAGATTGTTAAAGGAGATGGTGATGACGAGTTAGACAAAAGAGCATAGGCATTTGAATGTATGTTTGGTCTGTGTATTAAGTTTATGTATATCCTAATTAAGTACAGTGCTTAAGCCAAATCAGATGGTTAAATCAAAGTTTTTGCCTCAAATCATTTCAGTACACACACATGACTACATTGAGCAACACTCTCGCACCTTAGAAATATACTTTAACCGGCAAAATATCCGTACAAATAACAATCAAAACTTTTGTAAATTTTTCTTGCTCTACATATAATGTTTGAGATTCAACTTGATTATAGGAATGAAATATTTGATATTTTAAATTTTTTGTTCGATATTTATAAATTATTTAATTTTTTTATGACATCTTTTGTCGGAAGCCAAAATTATTTCGCTGTTTGATAGGGACGGGATTCGAATCCGAATTTGGTGAGAGTGGCAACCCGGATTTATATTTGATTGAAGTGTGTTTAATTACGATCACAATGGCAATTACAAATTTAGATCGATTCAATGTATTTAATCAAAAAATCGTATATATTCATCTAAACTATGCATTCAAAATTGAATTATAAATCAAAATTCATTTGCATCAAATATATATATTAAGAATTTGCATTAATAAAATTATCCGAAACAAGTAGTATTTAAAAACAATATTACCAAAACACTAATGAAATATCTTAAAAATATTTTGGAATACAAACACATACAACATCATGGACATCACCTCCAATACGAACGCATTTGCCACCAGCAAAGTTCGACTCAATACATGTCTTAATGCATTTTTCTATTGGAAACTGCACGCATGTACCTATCAACAATGGCTTCGCGTTTGTAGATCCTGAAAAAATATATTGGTTTTTGTTAAATTAGTATTGAAAAACATAAACAATACCCTAATGTATTGTATGAATAAACTATAAGTTATTAGATAGGAAACACAAAATTGTAAACTAAATTTTGCATACTTGGGATTATGGAGAGAACAATTAGACATAAGAACACGAGAAAAACACATTTTCTTGATGAAGCCATTTTTAATCCTTTTTTTTCGTTTGATGTGTTTTGTGTGTTTATGTGTGTGTTTGTGTTTGATATTTTTTTCGATTTAGCATATGGAATTTAAGTATAAATAGTTCAACACCTTTTTCAAAATATAGAATGTTCGGATTCATGTTTCCTTTCATTTGTTTATACGGTAAGATGTGTTTTTGACTATGACTATGACTATGAGCTTTGAATATACTTGTTACTATGTTACACAACTTTGGTTTTGGGTTTTAAATTTGACCTTTCATGTTTTAGGTAACTAGTATTTTTATGAATAGAGAAAACTTTCTGTTTTAAATTGACATGAGGTTTTGGGCCAAACGCAACTTAAAATGAGATATGATGGCAGTGCTAAAAGCCTAAAACCCTACGGTTTTTAAATTTAATCTAAACATTGATTTATTTAAAAGGAAGTACTAAAAGAATATATATAATTTTAATTTCTTATACATAATTACATGTAAAAATATATATATATATATATATATATATTTTTTAATTTTCTTATAAATAATTATATGTTTATGTAACTAGTATTTTCATGAATAGAGAAAACTTTCTTTTTTTAATTGACAAGGTTTTGGACCAAACGCAACTTAAAATGAGATATGATAGCAGTGTTAAAAGCCTAAAACCCTAGGGTTTTTAATTCAATCAAAACATTGATTTATTTAAAAGGAAATACTAAAAGAATATATATATATATATATATATTTTTAACAAAATATAACATTTGGTTACAATGTTTTAGTTTTATCTATTGTTTATTGCAAAAGTATATCCCATTTTTAAAAACTTTAACATTTGGTTTCAACTTTTTTTTTTTTTAATATAAAACCTATTTAAAAATATTGTATTAGATCCATTAGTTAACGGGGCCGGCAATGATCGTGACTATAACGTCTTAGCTTATTTAGCTCGTTGTTTTTTAGTTAGATAGTCACCAATTAGTCATTTTTGTTACGTGTCATTATATTAGTCACTAAATTTAAAAAGCAAAATAAATAGAATAGAATAATAAGTTGTTCGGACAAAATTACTTTTTGAAAATAGTTCAATAATAAGCTGTATTTCATCATGTGGTTTTTTTATGATAGAAGGCAAATATATATTACGAAGATCGACTGTGTGAAGTGTGAACACATTGCAATGATAGTCTCCGACAGTTTCTTTGACGTGTCCATCCATGTTGCTCGACACAAGTGGTGAAGTGGATAATATGTACGTCTAGATATTACAAAAGTATTAAGACAAAACACGAGTTCTGTTTTACAAAATAATACATAAATCGCCAAAAAAACTATTTATATCGAACATGTGGTGCTCATGCACCCAATAAAGTTCATCATGTCCACAACTTTTTACGAACCGGCACAATCAAATTTGAAATATATTCTTAAATACTTTTCGGTTCTTTAACGTCAAAGAAAAGTCAAGAAAAGTTGATTTATATTATTAATTCTTTTCGTCCATTAAAGGCTTAAAATCTATGTTTTATATATATACATTATACATATCTTTTTTCGAATAAAAAGAGTTACAAAGAACCGAGTTACAAAACTTGTTTTATCTTTAGTTAATACGAGCAAAAGTTCATTTTCTTAGACCATCATTATTAGTAAAATTTTAACAAATCTTATTAGTGATTTATTACGAAATGTCTTTTATATTTGTTAAGAGTCCACCAATAATGATGGTTTAGCTAGAAATCCCAAAAAGCAATCTCTAAAACACATATTAACATCAGAATTCCCAACAAAAGTTGCAATAAATCACAAATTCACAAGTACTTAAAACTAAAACTAAAAACAAGACGTTACTTCAAGATGAACCAGCGATAGTATTGTTTTGGTCTCCAGTAGTATCACTCACTTGATGTTGTTGATGCTTCTGCTCTATGCTCATTCCTAGACTAACCCCAAGTTATTACAACTTTCAGCAACACTACTTAACCCTAGTTGTTGACTTCCCAAAGCCGCTTGTTGCACTAACAAAGACCCTAACTGTACTGTCCCCATTTGACCCGGGTACTGACCCGGATTAAACGCCCACATATGCTGTGATGGATCTTGTACGTTGGCTGGTAACATCCAAAACGAACTTCCTCCTCCATTTGTCGAGACTGACGTTGGAGCTGTCACTGTCCACATAGGTGGTATCATGTTTTGTGTTCTTGACTGAGTTAAACCGGTTTCTTGATTGAGAGCTTCGGATCCCGGTTTAGGTGAGCTTGAACCAGGTTCTTGATCGAGGGAGTTAGGTTCTTTAAAGAGATCTTCTTCACGGAATGGTTTAGGGTAAAGCTGTTGCTGGAACCCAAAAACGGCAGCGTTCTGAGAAGCTGAGAGGGTGGAGCCGCCGTTTCTTCGGAGAGAGACGTTAAGAGTTGAGATATTTGCCGGTATGGTTCCGGTTCCCGTGGCGGCGATGATGGCTGGCTCAGCTTGTTGGAGTAACCACTCTATAGTCTCGCCGTCAGATTTGTGTTGTAGCTCACGTGTTAGTTGGAAGACACGTGCGGCGCATATGGCTGGCATACGTATTCTCCGACCACGTCCGTCTACTTTGATGTGACGGTCCTTTGTTGGTCGTTTTGTAGGGGTTGTTGTGGTGGAGACGGTGGTGGTGGAGTTTGGAGTTGTGGTTGATGAGGTTGAAGTGGAGATAGGTCTTATGAATGGGACCAAATGGGTTAAACCTGTGGTTTGATGATGATTCTTCTTGTGGGACTCCATATCTTATAAGAACTATATATTATGGAAAAACACAAAACATAGAAATGGTTATGTAAACTAACAAAAAAAGTTATACTGAATTTTCATATTTAGTGTTTTACTGGTTTGAAGAGAGAGTGAGTGAGAGGAAGAAGATGAAGAAGCTTTAGTAGAAACTAGAATTAAAGAGAGACTTTAACTTTTTGGTTTAATTTAAATCGTAGTCGTTCCACTAGTTTTTTGGTATAGTAGAAAGACTAATATTTTGATATTTCAACATAAAGGGATCACTGATCACTTAATCCAGCTAGATTTCATTATCTCCAGTTTTAAACCTTTACCTTTTTTGACCATTCTGATCACTTTCATCATCTCATATATGTCTATTTGTTGTATTTGCTCAAGACATTTGTTAGTTGTTAACTCTGTGCCACTTAATTAGCACCTTTTAATGGGATAGGAAAAGGTTAAAAATGTTGGTTAGATGATGGATCTCTTTTGTTGGCTGTCTTCTAAAGGGTTTGGCTTAATAGGTTGGGTTTGCATGGATTTATGATTTATCTGGTGGGAAACGTTGACTGTTCTATGGGGGGAGAAAGAAAATATAATCTCTAATAATGGTTACATTCTACTCTGTATATAATATGGTTTTAATATTATGTTTTGTTATAATTGTAAATTATTACTGATAATATATCACAAATGTCTCTTTCTGCAGTTCTCTTGTCTTTTGTTATCAGAATAATGAAAGATTTGCCGTGGGATAAGGGCAACTATAATAATCAAAAGTCTCAATGTCTTTTCTCATCTGCCAATTAGCACCCACAGCCATAGGTGATATATAGTTTAATCATCTCAACTAAGTTTCAATCTAGACAAATATATAACTTGTCTAAGAATTTGTCAAACTTTTAGCCTACGTTATATGCACATGTATGATCAGGATATTAACAAAGTATTCAATTTTTTTTTATATAGATCATATCGGCTGATCTGGTCAGCTCCGGTAGAAACACATCACAATACTTCAAACCTTAATACTAGTCGGAAAGCATTATAAACTCAGAATATATAGTATAATGAGCTTCCGAGAGAAGTCCACTGTAAAGTATTTTCAAAATTTGAGACAAAAATTATATAAAAAAAAGAATGAAGAAAATAGTTTTTAATGTGAATTGCTAAAGATAACAATGAAAAGTAAAACCAAACCATTATAAAAACGTCTGAATATTTGGATATTTGATTTAAAAAAATATTATATATTTGGAAGGTAAATATTATTTTATTTTGTTTTATTAATTTGGACTGTAAATGTTATTTTATTCTAAACATAATATAATCTCTCTTATTTTATTTTATTTTTCAAGAAAATAATTGTTGAGACAGGTGCACGTATAAGGGCAATATTATTGAGAATATCTTAGAATGTTGGTCTAAGCTTTAGCAGTGAAAGAAAACAGTAGAACAGTGAGAGAGTGTGTTAAGAGTACAACAACAACAACAAGCAAGTGAAGCAAAAACGTGATGTTTGGTCTGAATTACTCTGGATCCTCCCACGGTCCATTGTCTTGTCTCTTTTCTCCCCAAAAAGTGAAAACTAAAGTTCATTGAGAAGAAGACTATATGGCATGTTTTAGAATATTTCCAATCCATTTCCCCACTTTTTTCAAAATAGAGAGAGTAACTTCAGTTGGATTATCCTTAAGAGCTATCACTTTGGCTCAATTGGGTTTTCCTTAAAGTTGTCAAAATGGTTGTCCACGTCTATTTCCAACATTAACTATCTTGATTATAGACAAATACTGATATATCCATTAACGATAATATCTAAATAGGCTGCCCAAAGCCGTCTACTGAAAACATATTTTATAAATTGTAATATATATTAAATAAATTAATAAATAAAAATGAGTTATAAGCTTATAATGATTCCTAAAAACGATGTTGACATAGATTTCAAGTTCTATGGACCGTCCAATGTCCATATACATATTGTCCATCTCGTTTCGTCTATAAGCAAAGTTGGACATAAACCATTTAAATCCACTTTATATATTGGGTTGTCCATGATCGATTTATATTATATTGGAGATGGGCTGACCATGGATAATCCGCCTATTTTGCCAGCTATAGTTTTTATACCTTATTCTATATTAGAGTTAAAAAAATATATCGTTTTTCATTTTTAATATATAAATTACTAGAAATGCAAAATCTTCAATTCAAATGAGTTAGAAATGGTTGTAAGAACCTTTCTCTTCGAATTTTATAGTGTTATACTCTTTGGCGATACGAAAGCTCAATCATCTTGTTACACATCATCTTCCTATCAAATTTCGATTTCCATGGCATCTTGCTACCCACCTATGTAATGAACATATCATTAGAAAGCATTTTCCAAGTTACTTACAATTCAAGAATTTTTTTTTTAATCATTTACTCTTAAATTTAATAATCTATTCACTGAAGCATATATATATATATATATATATATATTTATATTTATATTTATATTTAACTGAAACCTTTGTTTAAAGCAAAAATTTTGGATGAAATACATATTCTTTATTTTTAAGAAAAAATGCTTGGTATATAAAATTTTAAAAAATTGGTAGAAATCTAACTAAATTTGAATTGATACATACATTATGGCTTTCTGAATTCCCTAACTAACAATGTCTTCAAGAAAATAAATTTAATAATCAAATCATTTACAAGATGTTACATAGCTTTTTAAAGGAAGGTTTTTAGTTTATGTACGTTTGAAAACAAACTTATTAAATGATTGTTGCATAGATTTTTCGAAAAAGGTTCTTATCAAATGATCGTTTTATCCTCTTAAAAATGAGAGATATACTTTATACTAGGATATGTTAGTGCTTAAGCGGACTCAAGATTGTTTTTTGGAAAAGGGCCATTTCATACATGTACAATTTAAAAAATGTCGATTTTTACTTGTACAAAGATGTAGTGCAAATTTATACCCAAACTCAAACAAAATTCAAATTTCATACCCAATTAATACAAATAGTGCCAATTTCATATTCTACATTAACAAATGCTGACTCATATGCCACGTGTCATATTAAGATGATGACTCAGACGACACGTGCCAAATGACTCTTAACGTGAGAGTGAGGTGGTATTATGAACGGCAAACGACGTCGTTTTAATACCGTGATAATTTTGCCACAAAATGAGTCACAAGAAATGATTACAATTATGATTTTTAAAATTAAAATTTTAAAATTAAAATTAAAATTACGATTTTTAAGTGTATTACATTTAAAATTACAATTAAAATTTAAAATTTATAATTTAAAATCTAAAATCTAAAACTATAATTTTTATTTACTAAATTTATAAATACAATTGTAATGATAAAAAATTCTCTAATATAAAAGCTTTAAAACTAAAATTAAAAATATAACACCCCAATATCAGGAATTTGGTGTTAGAAGCGAGGACGTTTTCAATTTTATTTTGCCATATGTATCACCAAAGTACACTTATCTTTCAAAGAATCATCTCGGGATGGTTGATATGAAAAGATAAGGGCACTCTAGTGATATAGATGACCAAAACAGTTTTTTAAACCTCTTTGTATACACCACAATATTCATGATACTGGGGTTTTTACATTTTTAAGTCTTTAATTTTTATTGTAATTATAATCGCTACAATTTTATTTATAAATATAGTAAAATCAAGAAATATAATTTTGAATATAAGATTTTAAATTTAAATTGTAACTACAAATGTAATACAGTTAAAAATTGTAATTGTAATTTTTAATTTTTAAATTTAAAATTTAAATTTATAATTGTAATAATTTCTAGTGTCTCATTTAAAAAAAATTACGTTATTAAAAACGACGTCGTTTGCCGTTCACAATGCTACCTCACTTTCACGTTATGAGTCATCTAACACGTGTCATCTGAGTCAACATCTCAATGTGACACGTGGAATATGAGTCACCATCTCTTATTGTGGAGTTTGAAATTGGCACTATTTGTATTAATTGGGTATAGAATTTGAATTTTATTTGAGTTTAGGTATAAATTTGCATTGCATCTTTGTATAGGTAGAAATTGACACTTTTATAAATTGTACATGTATAAAATGGCTCTTTACCCGATTTTTGTTACCCAGATCAAGCATAACTAGTTTGTTTCTTTTTTGATGGACTAAATGAATTTTTTCTCATAACATTGATTTCTTTTTTGAAATTTGCAACTACTTTGCACATAGGTCCCTCAGCTATTTTTCATAATAGGAAAATAGCCAAAATCGACGTTAACTATTCTAGCAACCTTTATATATCCAGACAACAACTCTAGGAAAAAAACCGGCCGAAACCCTCAAATAATTCAAATCTCATACCTGAACTATATTAAATTAGCCAAAACCAACATAACCCGAAACTACGTTACCTATCCGTTTAACGACGGTGAGTCAACCGTGGCAAATGACAGGACATCGGAAGAGCATAAACGACGCTGTTTTGTGTGTTTTCGATTTTGTTAACAAAACGACGTCGTTTTACAATTAGGGCAAAATAAAAAAACTTAGGGTTCTATTTGATGTGGAACATTGTACATACATTTTAAAAAAAAATCGATTAAGTAATATACATCCGTCTTATAAAATTCAAATTGTAACATGTGTGGAAAAAATTGTCTTTTTATTATACATATGTTTAATATAATATAATAAATTAAAAATAAATAAAATCTATACTATTAATTGGGAAGGACAACTTGAAGCCAAACACCCTCCAATTTAAAAAAAAAAATATTTCATGAAAATAAAACCAGTTGCCAAACAGAATTAATGACAGCAAAAAAAACAAAAACAAAAACAAAAACAATCTATATTTATGGAAATCATAATAATCTTTTACCATAAAAAGTGGACAACTAAATTCAAAACTAAATATATGTAAACAAATATATTTTGAATATACATAAACATATTTATTATTAATTTAATATGTTAATATAATTTCGAAATTAATAATTTATATAGAATGAAATCTAATAAAACAAAATCATCATATATCTAAAATAACAAAGATAACATTTTTTAGAAAAATAAAAAAAGATAAAAAATATGTTAGCATATGAAATAATCAACTAATCAAATTCTACATAGTATATATACATAACTGATCATATCATAAAATTTTTAAAAATTATATAATTTTTTAAATATAAATAAAATTTAACTAAATTAATAATTAAATATTTGTTTGCTAAAATCATGCGAATAAACATTCTACATCACATAAATTTCTTATTTTCACATAAAAAAATATTTTCATATTCAAAAATCAATCTAGCAATTATAGCACAAATGATATCTACAAAATTTATCATTAATTCAATTAGTTAATGATTTTTATTTGGTCAAACCGTTAGTTAATGATTATTCTAAACTTCTTTTTTCTTATTAATTTCACACAATCTTAACAAAATAAATCTTCATCCATTGGCAATTTGCATATCATTACTATTATCAAATATTAAATAATTGTTTTATCAAATCATAAACTACATTTTGAGATTATAAACATATAAAATTTCTATTAAGATTAAAACTAAATAACAAGTGGATATATCACATTTAAATGATTTTAACGACTTATTACCAATTTTTAAATAATAAATGGATTATATTTTTCATGATTTAATCTAATTGAAAACAAATAAAATGTCAAATTGGTATGATATAAATGATATAATAAATAAATATCTACAAACATTATCTCACATATACGTACAATTTTTAACTATCCTTGACAAATATGATATATAAGTTTTGGATAACCGGTTGAAATAAAAAAAATTGGTAGTTATATTTAATTCTCAAAATCTCAAAATATTGAACAAAATTCAACTTTGGGACGTATAAATCTCTACTTTTGGACGATTATATGAAATTTTACATATATTAAAATTATATTTAGTTACATGTAAATGGTGTTATTTATTAAAAAAAATATAAACTTATAGGAATGGATACGATACGGGAACATATAATTCGAAAACAAACATTATCTGAATTATTTCTCATAAAAAAAACAAAACATGATTAGATATAATTGTTATGAGACACGGTCATAGAGTTAAATTCACTTTCAACTTTCAAATATAAAACTACGAGTACGATACGGGGACATGTAATTTAAATTGCTAAATTTAATTTACACTTTCCTATTTATTTCAAATATTTGGACATGAAATGACAGGTACAAGAAGATAACGTATACTTCGGATAACAAAACTACAATAAATCCATGTATTAAAAAAAAATAGAAATACCTAAATCTTTAGAAAACAAAAAGGCTAAAACATGAATCTTTGAATTGAAGAAAGTAATGAGAAAGAAAGATGAAACTGAAAGATCAATAAAATTAAAAATCGAACAAGGAATATTTAAACGAGGAATACGGGTATCCCGTCTAAATCTTTTACCAAGTTTCTTATAATACACATTGGCAAATGATTATGTTTTAAAAAGAAACGATTACGGGACATAAATTTTATGACAGATAGAAGACGGGACGGGACGGGTCAGGACGAGACAGAAAGGGACATGACGGGTTTTCAATTCTAAACTACACATAAAACAATTCAAACTAAAGCCAAACCCAAATCCGATTTAACATCTCTAAGCAAACAGTTAGAAATGTTTTGATTAGTTTAAAAAATAAACACGTAATATCACTTATCATTTTCATTTAAATTATTTTAAAATTGTATTATGTAATACAATATCTATATTTTACAACTGTATGTCTATATATAGTTTATCAAATAAACTCATATAACAAAATTTTACCAAAATAGCATCTACATAAAAAATCGTAATTTTGTAAAAATAACTCCGCACGTACGTGCGGGTCCATCACTAGTATTACATAAAGAGGAAATGAGAGAAGGAAATTAGAAATTGGACAATGATATTAAATATTTTTGGTTAACTAAGAGAGTAATTAAATATTTTTTGTTAATTATTTTACAAACATTAAATACGTCAAAGTAATAAATGTGGACTATAGTATTTTTTGCAGAAAAGTCTATAGTAGATACTAGTGCTTCTATTTTTACATAATACAAATTTAGTAGGACTTAAAAGTGTATTAATTCAAAAATATTAGTTTTGGAATGTCACTAAACATTAACTATTTTGCGACACACCTTCTTATAACACATGTTGTGACTAAACTTTCCCGACGAGTTTGCTACTCATCTTGCGACTAACTTGCGACTAAATTTTCTCCATTGTATTTTGGTTTTGCGACCAACCTTCGATATTTACTAGGCAAAAAGAAAATGAGGTTTTCTTTTTATCGAATCGATTCTGAAAACTCTCAAACTCTGAAACTCCTCTCTAGGGTTTCCTCATCTCTTCTTTCTCAATCTTGTTTCAACTCATCCTTCTCTTCAATTCCATTTTCATCTAAATCTCTTCTTGTCTTTCTATAATGGCTGGAAAGGGGAAATTAACTAGAGTCCATGGTAGGAGAACATCCAAAGGTGAAAAGCAAAGAAGGGGTCAACCTCATCCTCATGTTCATCATCAGCCACAGTTGCTAGAATCTCGACGAACGCCTTATGTTCAGAATCTCGAGCAACAACAAAACCCTAGTGATGACCAAGCACAACATCAAGACTTCCAACAGCTTTTAGCTCTTCCTGGCCATCTAACAATCTTGAGTCAGCATCATACTCCAGGGCAAGAAACATTATGGTAAACTACTCATTATGTTTTTTTCAGTTTGAGGACTAATATTACAATAAGAGATAATACTAATTGTTTGAAATTTAATTTGTCTCCATTTTCTTCTTAATCTGTATGAATTTGATTTTGATTTTGCATTGTGTTTAAGCTAAATTGTCACTTTGTTTAAGCTAAATCGTCATTGTGTTTGAGAGTATGAGCAACATTGTGTTTAATGGCTGCCAACATTTGTGTTCATACCAAGTGCTTGCTTAATGTACTTTATGTTCTTGCTCTTAATTATAGCCTTATAGTCTTCTTTGGATGCAATAGGTTTGGCCGTGACAAAGAACAATTGTCTCGAGTTATTGTTGGAATATTTCAAAGGAAGTTTGATGGTCCTTACTTTAATTGGGAGGTGACTCCTATAAAAATTCAAGAGAGATACTTCAGAACATTTGCGGTAAGTAGTTTTTATGATTTAGCTTTGAATGTTTAATAGTTACTCTTTAATTGAATTTTAGTATATGAGTTATTATATACTTAACACTTTTTTATTTGTGTAGCGGAAGTACAATTGGGATAACGAGATAACAGAGCTTGTGAAAGATGGATTCTTGAAGATTGCCAAGAAACAGATGAAAAAGATTGTGAGTCAAGCTAAGAAGAGTGGTCAAAAGCCTGAATGGATTGGAGATACCCTTTGGCGAGAGATGTGGGTTCATTGGAATACTTTGGATGATATGGAAAGGAGCTCAAATGAATCACAATCTCAAAACTTCGATAATGGCGGTCTTGGAGTCCACAAGCACTTTGTTGAGACTTATGAGAAGAACATGGAAAAGAGAATGTCTCAAATAGATGATGATGATGCAGAATCTTCCGCAACTTCAACTCAACAATCTACTCATCGAACACTTCGAACACTCACCATTGAAGAACAGAATGAGATATTTCTTAAGGTATATAGCTATCTTCTATTTAACTATTTGTTTTGTTGAGCATAGAATTATTGTTGTTTGTTGAGCATGATTAATACTTTAATTATGTTGTTTGGCCTCTTCATTGTCTTGTTTGGTTTAATTTGGTTCATTATATGTTTCTCTTTTGTGTCTTAATGAGCATGATTGATACTTTATTTGTCTTACTTTTGCTGATCATGACTAATAATTGAACTATGGTTCTGGCATCTTCATTGTCTTGTTTGGTTCTGGCATCTTTTGTTTAAGTGACTTTGTTTTTGTTGCTGTTTAAGTGTACTGGAATAGATGAGAAGGGGAACTTTTTTGCCATTGGATCACAAGTGGAAACACTTAACAAAGGTAAAAGAAAGGCAAACTATGCGAGTGCTGATTCTTCATCGATTCTAAAGCATCATCATGATCAACTGCGTCGTAAGATGGCTGAACTTGATGCTGAGAAAGCTCGACGTGATGAGCAGCAACGACTTTTTAAGAGTCAGATCGCAAGATTAGAGATGGTATACGAATACATGAAGGAAACATATCCTGAGTTTGCAGCATTTGTCGCTACTCAACAAACCCCGCAAGCTACTACTACATCAAACATTGCACCAGCTAATGCAACAACGGCTATTCCCCTCACTGCTCCAGGAACCTCACCAGGAACTGCACCAGAAGCCACTCTAGTGATTGCATCAGCCAATGAACCCTTGTCAAACAAGTCCTCATCTACTTCTCCAGCATCCTAATAACTTATAAATTTCTTTTTAGCTTCTTATTTGTGAACTACTTTTGGATTTGTACAACTTTTAATGAGCATGAGTATCATCTTTTGATGTTTAATGATATGGTTGCCTAGTTTAGTAACAACACTTTATTTTTATTAGCATTTCGATTTTTCTTTTAACCGGTATTACAAATTTGGTTGAAAAGAACATCACAGCTAAACAGTTGCAAATTGGTAGCTATTTTGAAACAACTAACAGTTATAATTTTCCGTACATATACAACATTAAAGATATGGTAAATTGGGATATCAGGGTATTTTAAACGAATATAAATATATTAATCTTGAAGTAAAATGTGACTATAACATATATTTGTATTTTTTAGTAAAATCAAGTTTACAACATCTTTAAGCATCATATACAGAATTAGTATAAATTGTACTTTCATGAAGTGTAATTGTTAGATATTTAATATATATATTTTTGTACAAGTATATGGTTATATAATTAAAAAGTAACATATGCTATTAATAAATTTTTATACTGAAAAATATGTGTGAGTTTGTTTTATGATTAGTAATACTATTGTTTTATTAATTAACAATATACAATTTGTAAGAATAATTTTGTTTACACAGCCTTCATATCCACTTGTGTATCTCTCATAAAGATCCTTAATTATGATCAGTAGTTGGAGGAAGTAGCATCTCTGGTTTGTAATCATAATAACAATCAGGTATGTGAAATATTTCTATACATACTCACTAGCTAGAATGAGTAAGTTGCAAGGATCTAACTGTTTAAGGAACTCTAAAGAGCATCAAGACCAACTTGATCTTATTGTAGTCTCTTGGATGTTGCTTCACTAGATCCGGATCTAACGGGAAACTCTTTACAATGTTTTTAAACCCGACCCGGACGGTGAACCGGACTAGCTTCCGGGTCACCGGGTCATCGGGTTGACCGGGTTCGACCACGGGTTAATTAATTAAAATTTATTTATATATTATATACTTTTATGAATATAAAAGTATAAAAGATCATAGCATATTTAACAAAATATAAAGTCTAATAACAATAATAATAAAGTGACTAAAAATTTTAAATCTAGAAAAAGTATTAAAAAAACACACTAATAAAACATCACAAATCAAAACATGAACAATTAGCAATATATATTTAACATCAGATAACCATAAATTTTCAAAATAAAAAATAAAAAAATTATGATCAACTACGAAAAATGATGTGTTGTGTGTTGATTGAGAAGGTTAAAAAGAGTTTTAAAATAATTAAAATCTTACATTTTACTTATAATTATTTTCAAAATCATAATTTAATTTTTTGACCCGAGACCCGGTGAACTGGTTGAACCAACCGGGTCGCGGGTTAATAGCGGGGTTTCTATGGTTTTTGCAGTTTTGAGATTGCTGGATTTTAACACTAAACCCAAACCGGAGAAATGTCCGGGTCACGGGTTAACCAGTCGGACCGGTGGGTCCGGTCAGGGCGTGAAAACTTCTTCATCCATGAATCTAGTTATAAATATGACTCTGATTGGTAACACGCGTAATGGTATAACAGTGTTGCGTTTTCTAATGCAATTATGCAAAAATATAAAACCTGCACGACAAGCTGAATGTGAAACTCATAGTCATATGTGACATCTTTATTTGAACTTCTGATGAAATATTCACTGTAGATTTCATTTAAACGTAATCCAATACAAATTTCTAGGATGAAAATGTCATTGTATGTCATTATATCTACCTATCTAGTAATTACTTGAAAAAACATTTTCGTTATAGATCGAATTGTTAAACTGAAGTTTTATTAACAGTTGAAAATTTAAACAAAGAAAAAACAAAAGTGTAAAGGTTGATAAAAAACGGCAAACGAGCTTTTCCCATTTCATTTTTCTTACTTGCAAAGCAATCAATAAAAGTCTATGTCCCCCCCAGCACAAGTTTTTTTCAATAACATTATCATACAAACAACAACAATAACAAAAAATCATATTCGTGGCAAATTATAGAAACCGCGATTGCGGTTTTTTTCAGAGTTGCGGCCAAGACGCAGATCGCTTGATAACTGGTTTCATGAGTTTGTCTTCTTCAAGAGAGATCATACCAATGTGTGAAGGGTCTTCTAGCAACATTTTTGCCACTAAGTAACCTGCGATTGACCAAGTTTGGTATTTCCGAGCTTGTTTTCCGACGTACCTTCCTAGCTTACCGTCGTAATACTCTGGCCAACAGTCTCTGTGAAGACGCGATTCTATGAGATCGACCGCACGTCTTGCGATCTGCGGTCTCCCTGTCTTAATGCACGCTGCTGTTAGCTGCCACAGCAGAACTGTACGTTGAGCAGAGAAACAAAAAGGCGGTTAGAATCACTATTTCGGATTGTACTGACTGACATATTTATCACTACGCAATAGTTATGAAATGTAAAACTGAAATCAAAACCGAAATAGCGAGATATGAATGTCTTATGCAATCAGTTTCCAGGGAAAGAAAATAGACCTGGCCAAGATCCACCATTGTGGTAGCTCCATCGTGTGTTCTTGGGATCACAGCCAGTGACTATGCGCCACTCGTGGCCCTCGAGGCATGGATAACAAATCTTGAGGGGCATCTCACCTACAAGCTCTGCCCACCGGTGCTCAAGGAGGTCCATAATGGCCATGGATTGATCTGGAGTGGCCAATGAAGAGAGTATGGAAACACAATTTCCGAGTGCGAACCACCGGAAATCCATATGGGCAGGTCCTACGTTTCCAACAAAGTAGCCTCCTCGAAGAGGCATGAAGTCGAAAACCCACTCTGGTATTGAATCTGGCATCACATTGAACTTGTTAACTGCTGTGTGTGAGTATTCCTCTGTCTTGAACCTATACAGAAAATTCGTATTAGCTTTTATTCAATTATTGGGGATTTACAAATATCATTCTAAAGCATATAGGTATACCTGTAAATGTCATTGAGGTTCTGGTGATCGAGCCAGAAGTAACTGCGCATATGGAAGCTCAAGGCGTGAAGTCTCTTAACGATCTTCTCAATGCACTCTCTGCCATCTCCATCAGGTTTTAACATCGACAAGGCAGATCTCAGGGCCATGAAGAACAATGCTTGAATCTCAATTGGATACCCATAAACACCCTTCAAAATTCAAAACCAGACAACAACAAATCAATTTTGATAAACCAATCACAGATATTTAAATACGTCTAAAATTCATCAAAGATGTCCTTAATTACCATTCTCCTATCAATCATGGAGCATCCGTCAGCACAAAGCAGCGTGGGAAACGTGTCAAACCCTTCAGCTAAACACAAAGACAGGATCAACTTCATTCCCTTTTGACACTCTGGTGTCTCCGAAAGAGTCAAATCTCCAGTAGATTTGGTGTAAGCACGGAGAAGGATAATCCACCAAAACCCTGAATCTACAGGAGCCACACGTCCAATAGCACTTTCACCAAAATCAGCAACAATGTTATCCGTCTCTCTAATAGGATCATGAAGCACCTTAAAACTCGCAGGCATCACGCCTTCTCCAAGCTTAAACCTATCCACACGTTTCTCCCAACCTTGAAGCTGAAGTGTCTTAAGCAAAAAATGCTTCACTATATCCGGTTCACCATTCATCAGAAACGCAAGCGCACTCGGTACAAAATCCCTCACAAACACCTACAAACAACCAAATAAAATTACAAACATTTCGAGATAAAAAACCTGATCCAAAACACCGCAAATTCAAATACCTTACCTGATCATAATTCAAAACCTCATCAGTAGTATTATCAACAGCAGCAAGAGTACCAACAGGTTGACCACGGAAGAACACCATAGACCTTCTTAAAGCCTCCCAAGCTTCAGCCATCATAGGATGAGGCTCAAAAGAGTTTCTAGCAGACGAAAGAGGCGTATCAAGCACCGATCTACCTCTCGGCGAATCGTGCATACCGTCATGTCTACTGTAACCAGTAGATAGCTCACTCATAGACCTCTCATCAAACGATCTCTTCCTCTCAATCTTCAATCTCGGCTTATCCAAAGCTCGAGTCAAATCAAGATCATCCATCTCAGATAAAGAACAGTGTGATCCTACAGCTCTTAATCCACCACCTTCCATATCTCAAAACCTCTCTTAAATCCAAATCAAGATCTAAAAAAAAAAAAAAAAATTGTTGGAACACGCGAAATAAAACATATCTTAAATTCGTATTTATACATTGCATCTACCATTTTTCATGTATATGCGAATATAAAAAACTATACCTTAAAAAATATTCCAAATCGTATAATGAATAACATAAACAGATCAAGATCCATAACAATAAACACACAGATTCAACTTCAATACAAAGCTTACAGATCTAAAATTTACGAAATCGAAATGATAAAAACAGAAGAGAGAGAGAGAGAGAGAAACCTCCGGCGTAGAGTAACTGAAAAAGTCGTCGACGGCGGCGGAGGAGGAGACGACGACGGAGGAGACGGAGGAGAAGATGATCTCCGACGAGAAGAGGAGGGGAGATTTATAGGAGAGTAGAAGAAGAAGAAAAGAAAAAAAAAAAGAAGGTAAGAGTGAAGAAGCTGGTATTTATAATAACGGAGACTGGTGAAAATAAAGATGAGAATTTAAGTTTACCGGTGATAACAGGTCAAAAAGGTAGACTAGTGAAGTCTACGTGGACTAAACGACGACGTTTTGTAGCTGGTATGACCTGATTTGTCTGATTTGGCGTTTGGATTTTTCTACGTGGAAACTTGGGTTATCGGTTTTCCAGTTTTTTTTGTTTGTTTTTTTTGGAATATAAATTTGACCGATGCACCAAACTTTTTAGTGTTAGGTGGACAGTACATTTACTGGGTATTAATATAATAAATAATATACCATTTACTATTTTAGAAAAATGTGAATTTGACAGCTTCTAAATATTTATAATTTATGTCTCCAAGTTGTTAGGGTTTATTCGAGGTAGTCCCAAGTTTCGATGTGTAATTAGAGTATATTTTACTTCGTTCTCTAATTTATAAAATTTGGGTCCATTAAAAATGGGGGGTTTTGATTTTAAAGGATGTTTTTTTAAAAATTTGTCCTTCTAGACTTTCTGCGGTAAATTGTCAGTTATACCTAAATTACCCTTTTAAATAAATAAAATTAATTTTTAATTAATTTTTAAATAAAAATATATCAACAATTAAAGATTAATAAGATTTAAGGTTAAACAAAAGAGTTTTGGATGAAAGTATGTTGATTTTGATATTGAAAAAAATTATTTTGCAATATTTAGAATACATCTTCTGTATTCTAAATATTTTAGATTATGAATTCTGCACACTCTACATGTTCTAAAAATTGTAGATTACAAATTCTTCGCATTGCACTTGTTCTGAAAATTTTAGAATATATATATCTTCTAAAAAAATTAGAACTCAGGTTTGGTTGGTGTTCTACAAAATTTGGAATATGTATTCTACATGTTACTCTATATTCTACAAATTTTAGAATTTATTTTCTACACTTTACCCTATATTCTGCAAAAGTTAGAACATCAATTCTACACTTTACTCTTTGTTCTTCATATTTTAGAAAATGTATTCTACGAATTTTTAGAACTATCTTATACAAGGAAAATGAATCCTAAATTAAAGGAAACAAAATATTTTGTATTCCCTAATATCTAGAAATCATATATTTTTATTTTGAGTGAACGTGAGGTGTATATACAGTCCTTGAGTTTGACCAAAAATTAAAAACTAACAATATCAAAGAGCTAGTCTCAAACAATCTTCCTTGAGTTTGACCAAAAATTAAAAACTAACAATATCAAAGAGCTAGTCTCAAACAATCTTCCTAGTTTAGGTTTGATAATCACGAACAAATGAAGTTTTTATTTTTCAGAAAATTTTGACATCGTCGAGTCTATCTTTGGTTTTTTTACCTTTTTACAATATTAAATGAGAAGAGTTTTTTTTTAAAGGAAAAAATAATATATGTTTTTGATTTTCTTAGATTTAAGAATATCTTTTTTTTTTTACAGAAATTTTCCTAGTTTGATGTTTATTTCCATATAATTTAAGTAAGGATATAATTGAGCATTTTCCTATTCTAAAACCTAATATACCAAACTTAAAAAAAGAAGGCATAGATGGACAAATTTTAAAAAAACATCCTTTAAAATCAATTTTCCCTTAAAAATGTTTAGTTAATTGTATTTTTTGGCTAAAACATTTAATAATGGGGTTTGTTTAATTATTTGTAATTTTTTAAGCTAAAACATTTAATAATGTGGTTTGTTTAATTATTTGTTATTTTTTAGCTAAAACATTTAATAACGGGGTTTGTTTAGTCATGGACATTCGGTTTGGTATCGGTTCCGGTTCGATACTTAATTTTGGTTTGGTATTTTGGATTTTAAGTTTATTATCCATTTGATATTGTAGAATTTTGATTCGGTTCTTCTCTTTTGGGTTTGGGTTTGATTTGGTTTAGTTGGTTTGTGTTTATTTTGGGTTTTATTTTTATTTTTACTTTAGGAGTGTTTCTTTTTCGATATTTTTGGGTGCTTATTGGGATAACTAACTGTATTTTGGATATTTTCAAAGTTTTTAATTTTATTATTTAGGTAGTTTTGGTAATATTAATATTTTTTAATTATTCAGTATAAAAATAATTAATATTTTAAGTATATAATTATATTTCAGAAGTTGACAGAAAAAATTATATGTTAGATATTTTTTTTTTTAAAAAATCAGTATTTGATTTGATATGATTTGATTTCAGTTATTGAATTAAGTATTCATTCGATTAACTCGTTAAATTTTGGTTTGGTTTCGATTCTTTCCAATTGGATATTTTGGATTGGTTTTTTTGTTTAAGATTAAAAATTTTGTTCATGGAAAATAGTATATTTTGGTTTAGTTTTATAATATAGAAATGTGGACTTTAATATATATTACATAATTGAAAAAATGAAATGATAGGTGGATAAAAATTACTAAAGGCATTGGACCTACATATATATCCGAACCGGATTTGCTAACTATTTATGGGGAACATATATTTAATGTAGACCAAATATAGAGTCAATAACTACAAAAGTCAATATAAAAATATGAATATTTATAATTACATAAGAATTTCGAAGAAATGGGGGTTTTATTTTGTTTTGGTTAATTTTTTAATGGTGCTGTACAGTAATGGATAGACATGTCTACGTGGATCCATCATTTGATATTATCTTTTATTGTAAGGAAAAATGAAATTATTTATCATTGTAACGTATTGTTAAAGAGGGTAAGAAATTTATATAAATTGGATTTTTTTAATTCACCTTAATTAGTTAGAAAAAAAAACATATTTTTAATCTTTGGTGTTTTTATTAATAATTTACACACAAAAACTAGCCACAAAGCCCACAACGTTTTATTTTGCTTATTGTGTAATTCACAACATCAATAAAAGTCATATTGTGGTATTTTCTTGATTCTCTTTCTGAGTTTGATCTAATTTCGTATAACTTGACTTAATTATTTTGTTTATCAATGAAAATTTGAGTTTTGATACTTTTCACGAATACGAAAATTACCACATTGGATTTTAGTAATCACAAAACCCATGGCATGGCGATTTTGGTAATAGAATTATTAATTTCGATCTTTTTCATATATAACACTCCATGTATATAAAACAAGACTCTTTGTAAAAAAAACAAAAATCATTGAAAGAAAAATAAATAAATAAATAAAGATTTAAGAACGTGTTATGATTTTTTTGTGATATATGATTGGCTAAACACCTACCATTAGTGGGGAATTTAATATATATTATAAGATAGTTAGAACTTAGGGATAACATATAATGTGGAATAGATTATTTGATTAGTCATCTTGTAGTGGGAAAATTATATAAATTACGAGGTGGTTAGGATTTTAGGTTAACATATCGTGAAAGAAAAGCTATCAAAAATGCAAAATACACGTCGATGAATAAAACAAATAGTGTTTAAGCTGTTTAACCATATGTTCCTCGTGTGTTTCTTTTTCTTATTGACAAAAAAATATAAATTCATAGAATATATTATTTGACATATGAAATTTGCCAGATAATAAAAAAGAGGAAAAAGTATAAATGACTGATAATTACTTAATAATGTTGGATTTGTGTTTTTAAAAAATCGATAATGATATATGCTATAGTAATACATTAAAAATTTAGTTAATCCACGTATTATCGACTAGTTTTGAGTTGAAAACTCATACAATTGGTATAACAATATATTATAAATCAAACACATGTTGATTTTTATCAATATTATCATTTTCAACTACAATCAACATTGTCTCTTTCGCTTTCAACTTACAAAAAAAAAATATGTCACCAATATTGTGAATCCAATGGTTCTAATTAAACTCGTTTGATGAAAAAGACATAAACTTTACTGAAATAATGTATTTAAAACTCAATAGCTCCTGTCTTAGATACTTATCGAATCAACTAAGAATTACAGTTCTTTCAAAACTCGTTAACTCACTCAAAAATCTAATTTGATTTTATGCCAATCCTTGTAATTAAATCGAATCAAAATCTAATTTATCTTTAAATCTAATCCAATTCAAAAATTAATACTTTAGCATTTGGTGGTAGCTTCTCTTCCTGTTTTTATTTTCATAATTGAAATCAAAATCCAAAAATTGTCTCTGTTAGAAATCACTAATTAATGTTTATCGAGCTATAGTAAAAATAACACTTAATGACTTAATGTCTTCTTTTTTTTCTTACAAACTATATTTTAGCAAGTCATAGTAAAACACAAACATCACATGTGTTTTGTTTTACCAACTAACCAGGTGGTTGAAGCAATCATTATATTTACTTTCCCCTTTTGGTTTAAGTCAAACTTATTTTTACTTTCTCTATGGTAAGTTCGAACCTATCTCTGGTTTCTTCTTTGAAAAGATGGGAAAATTTAACAACTTGGCCAAAACGTGTTTCTTGTGATAGGAACCAAGTATGTTGGGTTGTTGCCCTACGACTAATAAGTAGATATATTATTTTGTTTTTCTTCTTTTTGTCACATTATAGTTTTTGTAATTTTATGTCAACATATTGTATACATTATTATATATCCAATGAAATTAATACTATTTTTTTTCTTAGCATGAAGCCGTAGTACCCACTATCTAAGCATTTATCATATCACGTTTGCCATTGGTCTTATCTCTTAATATTTTTATCAGCCTATTTTAGTTTTTCTATTGAATAAGCGCCAACTAAGTATTACGCAGTTTGCTTAGTACAGTCGATCTTACGTATTTGATGATATATCATATTTGTAAAATTTAATCACTTTATGTCCATATGATTATTATACAGATTTTGTGCAAATAAATTCTTCAAACCGTTACCTTTACAATTTTACATTTTTATTTCTAATAAATATAAAATTTATCATATTAAGATTTTGTTTGATATGAAGTTACTGCAGTAAATTTCTGTTAACAGAAAAAAACAGCGATAAATAATAAAGCTACTTCCGCAGTTCGGTTAGTGTCACCGAGAATGAAGTGGATGTGAAACTGGTAAACACAAGTCTATGTGACTGCTTTATAATGTTTTTCTTGTTAATCTCCACAAGATATCAAATTCTCTGTATATTTTAGAGCAGTGCAAAAACAAAAAACTTAAGTAGTGCAAAAACAAAACTTAAGTAAAAACTACGCTCCTTTACATATATTTTGTAAACATGTTTATGGTTACATAGATTCATTAAAAAAAAATTAAGGTAAATTTAATCTTTTTGCCATGAAGGTTTAAATTTGATATATTATTTCTAAATGTTTTATGAATTTGACAATAATAAAAAACAGATTATATATGTGTGTGTGTATTGAATTTACAACTTACATTTTGTAAGATCTAAAAGATAAAATCCCAAAAATAGTGACTCGGAGGGTTTATAGCGAAAACTTATAAATACAAGAAACAAGTTGGCATATGTTAAGAATCGACCTGTCCATTATAAGCCATGATAATTAATTAGAGATATAATTTTTCCCACCCTAACTAAACTAAAGATAATTAATTAATAATGTTTATGTTTTTCACAAAAATAAAACATGTATAAAGATAATAAAATACGTTTACATATATAAAAAAAAATATTAGTCATGAAACTTGCTTGTTATATTTTATACATCTTTTGATGTAAATATGTATTGGTTGACAAAAACCAAAAAGAGTATATTAAAAGTGGCGTGAATCGTGCAAATTAATTTTCTAATTACACAATCACGTGCACCTAATCCACCAAGTTCATACATAAAACTATAATCTAATCATCTTATAAGTTAAGTTGGTCTTCTTGAGTAGCCATTTTTATGAGAAAATGACCCCAAAAATTAGTTTATAATATTTTGTCAAATATAAAATGTAAACTAATGCGTGTCGACTTATCTTCATTGTTTTCCTAAGAACAAATATTATGGTTTTATGACAATGTCTTTGGCGTTTGCGTCTTTGTTTATTCATGCATACGAAACGTAACAATTCTTTTTTTAATATTATACAAAAAGATTTGGCTTATTCGATAAATGATAAAAAAAAAAAAAAACAATACACTATCATTAGAGAAAGCTTCACGAAAAGTGAACCTTTACTGTCGAATTCGCCATAATAGTATTTAAAATTAGAAAACACATTTTTGAGTATATTAGAAAACACATATTTTTTTTGTAATTGTCAACAAATGGAATTATGGAAATAGCATCTATGTCTTTCAACACAATAGGAATTATTATCACTAGTTTTTTTTTTTCGGATTGGAAGAAGCAATAAATTCAAGAACACCTTTGAGTAGGGTTTATGTGGATTTTATACAAATCTAGGGTTAAGTTAACTCTTTCATTGTGTATGTAGGTTAGAATATGTTATATTCAATTGATCTAGACTATTCTTATGTGTATATCTAAAAACAAGAACTAAAGGCCGGTCAAATTTGGGGCCACAAACAAAACAAGTTTTTTTTTGATGAATTTTATAGATAAAATTAAAAATATTGTACTAAATATTAAAACTTTAGAAAAATGAAGCCTGTTATTGCAATAAAAATAGATAAAAGTTAAAAATAAAGACAAAATCTTAACATTTCCAAAAAATGGGACCTATTTTTACAAATATTTTTTCTTATGGGGCCTAATTTTTGAAAAAAAAAAAATTGAGACCCAATACATTTGTATCTTGGGAATATGTGCAGGGCCGAGCCTGGAACTAAGGCCATCATCAATGCATGAATCTTAGGGGGTTTGACCCTAAGATTTGCAAAGAATGTATCTTATATAAAATACCTTCTTTGCAAATCTTAGGGTAAAACCCCCCCTAAGATTCATGCATTGAGGATGGTCTAATATAACTAAACGAAGAATGTTAATAAACAAGATTCAAGGTGGTGGAATTGTAACTTGAATGGAGTAAAACCAAGTATTAAATATGATTCTTTCAATTATGTGGTCGAGAATATAATGGCTGCTCTAGGTGAACCTTGGTGACCATGGCTGGTGCAAAGTTTTGGGCTGTCTAAAGTAAAAACATATTACATATACAGCTGCACCATATAGAGTTTCCCAAATTTTGATGCCTTAAAGATAATAAATTACTGATGCCTAAAGCTTTTGCTTGTTGGGCTTTAGCTCTGGGCCGGCTCTGTTGGTGAATACGAGGTTTCTGCTCTCTCCACAGCTCATGAACAATGGTTTGGATCAGAAGTAGCTAGCTTGCAAACGTATTTTGTTGTGTGATGCTCGTTGAACCCGTATATGTCTCCAAAAGTCATAGGTGGATTGAGACTTGAGAGATGAGTGAGTGAAGAAGGCTACCAAATCTCCAGAGAAAATGAACACTAAACAACTAAATGAACCCAAAGCAAGAAGTCATGTTTTAGAATCCCTTGACTAAACCACAAAGCTTTGTGCCAAGGAAATGCTAGTAATGAAGGATGAGGAGAACACCAAGTGAGTGAAGATGAGATTAAAGGATCGGACATCACATTTTTTGTGTTCCAAAAAAAAGTCACACTCGTTTCTATTTTATAATCAAACACATAACTTATTACAACACTTGAAAACGTAACGTGGACTCGAAGCTTCACTCGTCTAAGTAATTTTCTGTTTCGGAGTCAAGTTATATCTTTACATATGTGTTTCTTTTAAACTTTGATAAAGATGGAATCTAGTATAAACACAATATGGTCGATATCGTGTATTCGATATGCCATATATAAGATATATAGTATGTATGATAAGATATTTTATGTATAAGGAAACCAAAAGAAAATTTTCTGAACATTTCTTCACCACCAAAATTTTCCTCAATCTATTTGATCTAGATCGATAGAACAAGAACAATTTGTTTCTTAAGGTTCCTCAAGAACAAGAATAACAAAACGATTTTGATCTAGATCGATGGAATCATCTTCCAATCACATGGTATGCCTTCACTCATCATAGATTATAAAGTTAATTAGTGCATATATTGTATGATTTATAAGTGTGTATATGAATGTTATGTGTTTAAGTGCAGACATGTCTCTTGAAGATAGAATCACCTATACCTGGATGGAAAAAATCTTTGGAAAATTTACTCAAGACCATTAAAGGTTTCATAATCTTCTTTTATCACTTTTCTCATCTAATTATCTTTAATTCTATCATTCACTTTGTTGCTATATTGAACCAATCGTTATTGTAACCAGTTTGTTAATATTGGACTCTTTTACATATTATATACTTCCACAAACTTTTTACTGTAAAATGCATAATATATATTTCATAATTCTACTCTTTTTGTTTTGATTTATAGATGTGAGTTTCATGATCGACAAGCGAAGCAAAACGGTATATATATCCGGGAAATTCAACCCACAAATAGTACTTGAAAAGATTACAAAAGCAGGCAATAATGCTGTTATAGTATGGAGCAATTGCGGACCCGATAAGCAGCCGGAAAACCGAAAAGACCATTGTATAGAACAATGTTATGCGCCCCGCGGATACATGAATCCTTCTGTTACTTACTCAAATTATCCTCCGCCTGGTTATTGGATGAATCAACCTCAACCATACATTCACAATTTTGCTCCTCCACCACCATATGTACAACAGTTCCATCCACAACCACCAGCACCGCCACCGTACGAGTTTCACCAGAATGAACCGGTGCCTAAGAGTTTCCCGCCTACGCCACCACCGCCAAAGAACTTTACCATGGGAGATTTACAACCTTTTGGATGCATAGTCATGTGAAAAAACTTATGAATATTTATGAGTAGTAGTAGTAGAGGCTTAGTTACACAATGTGTTACATTTTCTAATTTAATCTTTGTTCGTTAATCTCTAACTATATATTGTTTAGTCCATGATCTTTATTTGTACTTTTTGGGGTTCATATTATTACAGATGATATCTACAAATACAGTATTCACGTTTGACAATCAGGTGGCGTAGCAGCTGCTTTGCTGCGGCACGCTGATTCGAAAGTTGAATCTGAACCGAATTGACAAGTTATGGAAGGGTGAGCTGGATGAGACAGAAGACATCTCAGTCCATCTTTTTTTTTTTTGATAAATCCTATCGGCTGATCCGGTCAGTTTTGGTAGAAACGCACTGAAGAGTTTTAGAGTGAACTACTCCTTGAAAGGCCACCACACTATCTATATCGGTCCATCTTCGAAACCCATTTTCTTGAACTGCTTTACTTTGTGAGCTTTCAGAATCTACAAATATGTATGCTCTTCTTCTTCTTATTCTTTAATGTTTTTGTTCTAAACACTACAACAAGTTCAATAAATTAATAAGCAAAGCAAGCTCCAAATATCCATGTAAAACATATGATCAAACTTTGTTTTGGTCGGCGACCAACTTTAACTTCAATAAATAAGCGGTATGTGTACATTCAAGTTCAGAAGTTCCTCTTTTTTTTTTTTTTGAAATAGTACTTTACACGAGAAATATTTATCGACATTTAGTTTATTTGATCATTGTTTTCAGTAGAAATATGAATATACGCGAAAATATTGTAAAAGTTCATAAAAATTACACACTTACAATGTGTGTTTTGACGGACCAACACGTATAATATTGAATTTTTTAAATATCAATCTTAACCAACTATACTATATGATTGTGCGTTTTGTAAACTAACATGTGTACTCTTAGAAAATCATGGAAGCAAAATGAATAATATTTATATTATAAACAGCACAAAATTAAATATATATGAAATCGAAAACAATATGAACTAAATTAGTATAGAAAATCATTTTAAGAACAACATGTAAAAGTTTGAACAAAACAATTCAATCTTTTGTTCAACAAATTGGTGACTTTATAATGAATAGGGAGTGTTGACTTTTAGGTTTTTAGTAAATAAATCTTCTAGTGAACTCTTTTTAAGCTTGCAGAGAAATTTAAAAGTGAATTTTGGATTAAATTGAACAATTTGAAAATTTTGAAAGCTGTCTGATTTCAGGGACTTTTAACTAATTTAAAACTTTGTAAGCGTAATCTGAAAATATATAAACATCCAGGGACTATAATAAAAACTCAAGAAAAATGGGGTGTACTCGTGTTCATCATTTCCAAAAACGGTGGAATAGTTTTTGGCAATCAAAATCTTCATCTTCCTACCCTAATACCACGTATATATATATATGCATTTTAAAGCCCCAATTATTTAGAAGCCGATTCTATTGTAATTTTGAGACGTTTTGGTGAGTTTTCGAGACTTTGTTTTTAGATTTGCATAACTTATAATCATAATTTTGTGATGGTACGGTTTAGGTTGGTGCTTTAGTTCTTCCTTCTTCAGTTTTTTTCTCTCTTCGGAAGTGAGCTTGAAACTCTTTTAACCGTTGATTTGTTTTAAACTTGTGTAATCAGAATCGAATCACGAGCTGACATCAATCTCAAGAACAATAATAAGTAGCAATACATTTTGTATCTAGCTCGATGGAGTCATCTTCTAATCACATGGTATGCGTTACACTCATATAAATAGTAAGATTTGTGTATATATATACATTATGAACTTATTTGAAAGTGTGTGTAAAATCTTAAGTGTTTAAACGCAGACATGTCTCTTGAAGATAGAATCACCTCTTCGTGGATGGAAGAGATCCTTGGAAAAATTACTCAAGACCATTAATGGTTAATTTCATAATCTTTCACTTTTCTTGTTTAATTAACGTTTATTTCTTTTATAAAATGTAAAAATATATTTTCTTTTTTTCTTTGTTTTGTTTTTAACAGATGTGAGTTTTATGATTGATAAGCGAAGCAGAACTGTATATGTATCTGGAAAAGTTGATCCACAAATAATACTTGAAAAGATTACAAAAGCAGGCAACAATGTTGTCATAGTATGGAGCGATGATGGACGAAATAAGCAACCGGGAAATCGAAAAGATCATTCGATGAAAACAATGTTATGCGTCAGGATATATGAATGTTCCTAATGGTTTCTCAAATTATCCTCCTCCTGATTATTGGATGCATCAACCTCAACCATACAATAATACTAGTTTTGGTCTTCCACCACCATATACACGTCAGTTCCATCCACAACCACAGCACCTCCACCGTATGAGTTCCACCAGAATGAACCGGTGCCTAAGAGTTTTCCGCCTACGCCACCACCGCCAAAGAACTTTGTCATGGGAGATTTAAAATTTGTAGGATGCATAGTCATGTGAAAACTTACAATGTTGTTGTTTCTTTTGATTCGTCAAGCCCTTAACGCCATCTTATTATATAAAGTATGATTTTTAAAATTAGTCACTAATAAAATTGTGACGAGTGACAACTACTAGATATTTGTTCAAGGCTGAAGTGAAACCGTCTAATCCAGTTTTCATGTCAATAATGTATTAAAAAATTTTAGTATTAATAACATATGAGTTATCAGTGTGGTAGGCATTCCGTTCCAAACTTTGTTAATCTTTTTTTTTTTTTGTCAAAAACTTTGTTAATCTAAAAAGTAAAAAACCTTGATCTTTTAAGGTTTAGTTATTTAGATTTTCTGAATCGAACTAAATCGAGAACAGTGCTTTGATCCTAGTTGAATACTACTAAAAAAGATTTTTTTTTTTTGAAATACCAAAATTTTAGTTTTTTTCAAAAAAATACCACAATAATTTTATTTTTCCAAAAATATCATAAAAAGGTCTAATTTTTCAACAGTACATCAAACTTAAAAATACTTCTTTAAAATTTATTTCAAATAAGTAGATTTTTTTTGGGTTTGGGTAATGTTAAAATTTAGTTTTAGTTCGTATATTTTTGGAAAAATTAATATTTTAACAATACTTTTTAAATTAAACTAATAATATTATTTTGGGGAAATTCACTTTGTGATATCTACAAGATTTTTAAAAAAAATTGTTTATTATTAAATTAGATTTTTTATTAACACTTTTTTTTTAAGTGAAAAAACCTCAGATTTTGGATCGGAAGTTCGGAACAATTAACAAAAGGTTTATGTTTTATTAAATCTTTTTTTATAATTCCAAACAAAAATAAATCGAAACTGGAATTTAATCAGATTCTTCTAAAACAAAACATAAGACTTCTCCTCAGAAACTAGTTTAGTTCTGTTGTTGTAGTATCATCATCATCAGAAGCTTTTTGAAGTTTGGTCTGAAATCGAAATCGAGATCGAGATGCGTTCGTTAAAGTTGCTGCTTTGTTGGATCTCGTTCCTAACTTTATCAATCTCACTCTCTGCTTCTTCGGATGATGAATTCACTGTCGACGGAACAGTACTAGAACTCACCGATTCAAATTTCGACTCTGCGATTTCATCTTTCGATTGTATCTTTGTTGATTTCTATGCTCCTTGGTGTGGTCACTGCAAACGTCTTAACCCTGAGGTACGATCTGGTTTTTGTATGTTTGTTATCTGAATTTTAGTTTTGTAAGATCGAATTAGTTGGTTCTGTTCTGTATTGATGCTTTTAGTTTTGGTTACTTATGTTCTGTTATCTTTTGTTTATCTGTTTTGTAGTTAGATGCAGCTGCTCCTATTCTTGCTAAGTTGAAGAAGCCTATCATCATTGCTAAGTTGAATGCTGATAAGTATTCTCGTCTCGCACGGAAGCTTGAGATTGAGTATGTGTATTACTTCATATGAGTCTTCTTTTTTTTAGATTTGAGTCTGTCCTAGAGTTCTGCAATCTCTTTAGTAAATTTCTTGATCTGGGAGTCTGAAAAGTTTCGATTTTTCGGTTTGTTTTCGATGATGTATTGCTTTAGTTAGGAGTCTAGTAAGTTTCAGTGTTTAGAGTTCTTGTTACTGATCTATTGCTTTAGTCAGGAGTCTACAAATTTTCAATTTTTAGAGTTCTTGTTACTGATCATTTGCTTTAATCAGGAGTCTAAAAGTTTTGATTTTTTCGGTTTATCTTTGCTGATGTTTGCTTTAAGTTAGGAGTCTGGAAAGTTTCAGTTTTAAGAGTTCTTGTTACCTATCTATTGCTTTAGTCAGGAGTATACAAAGTTTCAATTTTTAGAGTTCTTGTTATTGATCTATTGCTTTAGTCAGGAGTACACAAAGTTTCAATTTTAAGAGTTCTTGATACTGATCTATTGCTTAAGTCAGGAGTATACAAAGTTTCAATTTTTAGAGTTCTTGTTATTGATCTATTGCTTTAGTCAGGAGTATACAAAGTTTCAGTGTTTAGAGTTCTTGTTACTGATCTATTGCTTTAATCAGGAGTATACAAAGTTTCAATTTTTAGAGTTCTTGTTATTGATCTATTGCTTTAGTCAAGAGTCTACAAAGTTTCGATTTTTAGAGTTCGTGTTACTGATCTATTGCTTTAATCACAAGTCTACAAACTTTCAATTTTCAGAGTTCTTGTTATTGATTTATTCTCGTCATATCGAGTATGTGTATTACAATCATATAGTCTTCTCTTTTGAGTCTGTCCTAGTGTTCTGCAATCTCTTTAGCAAATTGCTTGATTTGGGAATCAGTAAAGTTTCTATATTCGGTTTATTTTTGCTATTGTATTGCTTTACTCAAGAGTCTACAAAGTTTCAATTTTTAGAGTTCTTGTTACTGATCTATTGCTTTAGTCAGGAGTCTAGTTTCAATTTTGATGTTTTAAGTGTTCTTTAACACTTATTTGGCTGATCTGCCTTTCTTTTTGTGCAGTGCATTCCCGACTCTCATGCTCTATAACCATGGAGTTCCAACGGAGTACTATGGACCAAGGAAAGCAGATTTGCTCGTCCGTTATTTGAAAAAGTTTGTTGCTCCAGATGTTGCAGTTCTTGAGTCAGACTCAGCTGTCAAAGAGTTTGTTGAAGATGCAGGGACTTTCTTCCCTGTGTTTATCGGGTTTGGCTTGAATGAATCTTTGATATCAGGATTAGGTGGAAAGTATAAGAAGAAGGCATGGTTTGCTGTTGCAAAGGATGCTTCAGAAGATGTAATGGTTTCTTATGATTTCGATAAGGCTCCTGCGTTAGTTGCCAAACATCCAACGTATAATGAACATAGCGTCTTCTATGGCCCTTTTGAAGGTTAGTCTTTATTATATCATCTACTTATGTGTTCAGAGACCTCATGTTTCCTAGTAAACTTGACAGGCTTCACTGTATAACTTTGGATTGCAGATGGATTCTTGGAGGAGTTTGTGAAACAAAGTTTCCTTCCTTTGATTCTGCCAATTAACCAGGACACCTTGAAGATGCTGAAGGACGATGAGAGAAAGATTGTCTTGACAATTGTGGAAGATGAAACTCACGAAAGCCTAGGGAAACTGACCAAAGCATTGAGAGCAGCTGCTCATGCGAACCGTGACCTTGTTTTTGGATATGTCGGTGTGGAGCAGTTTGAAGAGTTTGCAGACTCGTTTCACGCAGATAAGAAGACAAATCTGCCTAAGATTGTTGTATGGGACGGGGATGAGCAGTATGATCAGGTAACAAATTTGGTTTATTGGACTTTTAAATGCATCAAACGCTAACATATGATATGCAGGTGATCGGCATAGAGAGTATTAGCCAAGAGGAAGATCATTTAACTCAAGTGTCTCGGTTTCTTGAGGGATATAGAGAAGGAAGAACAGAGAAGAAGAAAATCAAAGGACCATCGTTGATGGGATTTATCAACTCAATGATCGGGATTAGGTCAGTGTACGTCATTGTGTTCTTTGTTGCCATCATTATGATGCTACGGAGCCTTGGTCAAGTGGACGAGCCTGATAGGGTCAGGACCACCACAGCAGAAAGAGTTGATCAGACCACTACTAGTGTCCCTGAAGGTGAAACCAGTGACAAAAAAGAGGACTAGTCTTTTTGTTTTGCTTTCTGAGCATTTTATGTTTCACACTTATTTCTTTTTAGTTCATGAATCATTTTGGCTCTCTAATTCCCATATGCATTATACCAATCAAGCAGTATCTACATAACTACACACAGGTAGAAAAAGTTCACTCAGTGGTTAGCTGATTTACAAAGATGCTCACTTTCCAAATTCACTCATCTCATGTTCAATATTCTTCACTACAAATCAGGTAAATGATAAGACAAAACAGGTTTCACTGTATATATAACCTGGTTGAAATGTGGTGTCACATTGCAAATTTGAGGAAACCTTGGTGGGAGACTATTAAGCCTTGTGGAGTATCTTGGCTTCTATGGTTTAGTTAAGCAGCCTGGAAGAGAGTTAGCAAAGGAAAAAAGAGAGAAAGACCTGTCTATCTCACTCTGGTGAGGCAAATGCTTAGGCATACTTGATGTCCAAACCTAGCTTGGTGGTGCATTGACTGGGCTTGTTCTGTTTGTAAATCTTTTGTAAAAGGCGTTCATGAGATCTTGCGCGTGGCAAATAGGAACTGTGTGTGGCTGTGGTGAACGGGAGAGAGGCTCTTGACTGATGTTTATAGGTAACGATTGCAATGAAGTTGAGATGTTTAGGCTAGGTGAAAGCAGAGGTGTCTGTTCTGATGCGGGTGGATCACTCTTTGCTTCTCTTAGATCATGTTTACAAACCGGACAAAAATATCTCCAATGACCGAGCCAAGAATCGATACACGCAGCATGGATTTCTAAGTCAAAAAACAAGAAAAGAAGACAACAAAACCACTTAATCCGTATGTACAGAAGCAGAATCAATTAATCTAATTTGAAGAGTTCAAAATGGACTTACTGTGTTGGCAAGGTAAGATCCTGAGTTTGTCGCCGATACAATAATCATCGATGCATATAGCACAAGTACTCGAAGTCGAACCAACTTCAAAAACACCCGAAAACACTTCAGTCGGTATCCGTTGTACCAAATTACAAGGTGCGCAAGAAAATCCTCGGCCACTATGAGATAAAATAATCACACGCCGACGCCTACGAACATAGAAATAAGTGGCGAGAACAACAGACACGATGAACAAAGATACGAAAGTAATAGCCAAGATTGACCATGATGAAGTCCCTAATCCCGGGATGAGCCAAAGCTCCATCTCGGTTCGACCTGCATACCCTTTGAGCACTTCTCCTGACGCTCTTGTAACAAGCACACCATGTATATCCACACCAGATGAGTTTCCTACCACTATATAAAAAACAAACATCGAATTAAAGATGTTTATTTAGTTTGATGCTCGGTTAATGTAATCCGTTCAAGAAAACGCTGCACTAGTTGTACAAAAGTTTATTTTTCCGAATAAATTAAATAAATAAAAAATGAACAGAGTGAATATATAAAATGTGCTTACTATGTACTAAGACCTCATCATATGCATCATTATAGACAATGGCAGCTTTGTAACCAGCTTCTTGCGCGTTTCTAACTTTTACCTCAAAACTACAGCCACCGCGTTCAATCAATACATAAGAAGGCCTAAAGTTAGATCCTTTTCCGGCCGTGTTCTTTAAATCCGAACACGCATCGATAGGCTCTGCAGCATACAAGAATCCGCATTCACCCGAACTTCCAACAATAGGAGCTGAAAAAACATTTCAATAGAGGTACAGATAGAAGTTATAAAAGATTTGAACTTAGGAAACTTACTGAACGTTGCTTCGACATCATCGAATGAGAGAATTGTATTTCTCCCTATCAACAAAACTTTTGATGAAGCCAGTTGAGAGATTATCAATAGAGATAGGATTGTGATACAACTACGGTTCATCTTTGTACTTACCAAACTAAACAATATGTAAAAGCTAAAACTATGTGTAAGATTGATTAGGGATACAAGAAGGTAAGAGATGATGCATATCCATAAATTTCCATTGGAGAATTTTTCTTCATTTACTTAGTAAAATAATACCATGCTTTTCACCAGTGATGTGTTTTTTAATCAGATATTATATAGTCAAAGAATTGTTTTGAACTTTTGATGTTTTACTTTTATATTTTAGTCAACTTGACCCGTATAGTGTGGTAAACACGTTCCATAAATGTGCCGTGAAATTCACATGTTTATATAAGAAACATTACTATTATCTTTGTAACTATGAGTATTCTTAATTGTTTTTTTACATACTAGGTTCTCTCAAACCACTTTCTAATGGTTAAAGTTGAGTATTCCTTTCACCTTAAAATCCTCATCCCATATAGTGTTGTTTTCCATTGTTTTCCACAAATAAAGATGAACAATGGTCACTATTTTCCTCACATGGCATAAGTGGCGGAGGTAGGATTTACATTCATGGAGGTCAAAATGTAAAAGGTAAAATTTATAGGGGTCAATTATATAATATAGCAAGCATAATAGCAGGGTTAGTTTGATAATTTTAAGCAAAAATCAACTATTTTTGAAATTTCATCAGGGTCAATTGACCCATATGCTTGCATATTGCCTCCGCCCCTGCATGGCATTATATTCAAATCTGGTAACAAAAACTCAAAGACCACATTTATTGGTAACCTCTTAGCTATGAATAAAATTAAGAGCCAAATGTTGATTTTGTTAAGAAAGTCTCTTAATTAAGAGCCAAAAACTAATCTTAAGAGCTTGCCAATAAACTATAACTTTTGTTCATGAAGCTAGCACTAGCTAGGAAACTAAGAAAGGGCATGCTTATAGATACGTATAAGCAACATCTTTTGTTCTTTTTTTTTCTTTTAATCGTCAAATATTGAAGATTCATGTGGATACATGTTGCGAAAATTGTAAATAAACTGTATTTTTCTATTTAAATCAATACTATTAAAGGAAAAGCGATTTGCACCTGTTGCCAAACAAAAACATTTAAATATTCGTACCAATACTATATATGATAAAAACTTCTAAAACCTATTGCCAAACACCCTAAAAACGGATAAACACGCAGATCTTTTTGACCCGCTAAACATGATGGTCAAGACTATGTAGCAGCTCTTGATTTTGGATGATAGGCATAAACTTGGTGCCCTATGGTTGGTTCAGTTCCAGATGTGTTACTTATTATTAATCTATGATGATATATCTGCTCGTACATGAATTTTTTTTTTTAGTGAAAATAACTATTGCATTCTCTTACTGACACATAACACTTGGCTGATGTGTTTATACTAAAATTTTCCACAAGTTCTTTTCTTAAGACATGTTATCCTCTAGTAAGATCGTTGATTATGTCTAATCATATGAGTTCCTAAATAACTTTCTCTACCAATGCCATTTTTGTGAATCGATCGTAATGATTATGTCCCAACACTTTATGTTAGTCACTACTAATGATAAAGTCATAGATGAATTGTATGGAACGATATAGTCATTCATAGTCATAGTCACAAGTACATAATATTCTCAACATAACCAGGAAAACACAAAATCTCACGAGTTCGCTTACCAATCCCATGCACACGTCTAAACTCATCATCCACGAGTCCTTCGACCACCACTCTTCGTATGCTCTCTCTATAAAAATCATAATACAAAACACTAAACGGCTCAGATGATTTCAAACTTGAACTAACCATGATAAGCTGATCACCAGTATGAGTCTCTCCCTTAAGGCTAACATAACCTTTAACTAAACCATTCCACTCACTAGGTAAATCACACTTCATTCCCAAAGACCATTCTTGTTTCTTAACATCTTCTAAAACCCACAACACCATCATATCATCATCATCCAACTCAACACCGCCTAGTTTCCCATTATAGTTTATAAGAGATGACTCGTCTACTATATCAGTATCTTCAGGTACTTGGATTAGGTCTAGCTTCTCAGACCTAACATCGAATCTAACTATTGTTTCTGAGCGTTCATCTCCATAGTACACAACACCATCAATGCATAGTCCTCCAGAGACCTCGAAATATCGAACACCTTGTGTAATCTCAATCTTTCTCCACTCTTTTTGTTGAGATTGCAATGTGAAAACGTAATGCTCTTGTTCGAAACTTTTTTTCCTACGTTTTGCGTTGTCATACATCATTACACACAACACTTTGTACTCGTCTCCTACAGGATCGTACCCTAGACGAGCGTAAACTTGTCTTCCCTTGGATTCAACATCAGGCAGTTTCACAATCTGTCTAGTTGTTGGATTACAAACCGCGATAGAAGAGCCATACGTGCAGCACAAGAAACCGTTCACGGGACGAGACTTGATGTAGTAGACAAGACCAGAGATAGTCATGTCGTGTCTGGCGACAACTGTGGATGATTTGTCGTCTCTTTGGTGTTCAGGAGCTGAGAAGATGAAACGTTTGCGAGAGTCGAAGTGTTTGAAGGTTAAAAGGAAACGAGGTTGAGTCTTTGACCTAATCAGAAACGAGTTTACGAAATCTTTACTGCGGATGGTTGAGAACCATAGCTTCGACACAGCTTGGAAGTCTAGAGAGTATCGCTAAGGTGAGATCACAAGGGATGAAGTTTGTGGAGATTATGACGCCATCTAGGTTACGTGAGGGAGACGATTGTGAAACTTGTTCCATGGTCGCTGGTGGGGACTCGTTATGATGATCCACAACCCTATATATAACCAAAGATACCAAAAAGAAAAAGAAAATTTATAATTAATTGTAAAAACTCAATTTCTTATATGGGAAGTTCAATTTATTATGATACATTTATTATTTATATATTTATTGTCAAAATAATTAAACCATACATTAATTTTCCATTATACTGTATATACTTTTTTTTTGCAACAATTTTCCATTATATATATGAAATTGATACCCTTTGTTCCTTAAAAGATTATCTTTTAGTCTTATTTTTTTCTTACAAATCTATACAAAATTAATTACTTTTTTTATTATTATTTTTTATATACATTGTTTTTCATTGGTTGAAATGTGTTTAGATAGATATTAAACTATGTCTTTGTTTAAAACTAAAGTAAATAAAAATTAAATGATTTTTTTAATTAGTGTGCAATAGGGTATTAACCCGTGCTAGGCGCGGTATGTTTGTTTGGATTGTCATAAATTTTTATTAGAATAATAATCAATTATATAACTATCGATAGCATGCAAACTTATTCTAATTTTTATTTACATTTTAAGCAATATTTGTTATTATAAAAAAGTTTTAATAAGAAACAAAATGTAAATAATTATAGAGAAATTCCCTGGACTAGCATCATTTAACTTTGTCTTCCACAGATACCATACACTCTTTAATTTGATATTAATATCACTATTTTTTTTAATATTAAAAGACTAAAACACCCTTGTGTACAAACCAAACAACCATACAATTTGAGTGTGATTGAAACACACAATCTCCGGTAACGAGCCCGTGTCACTGTTTTCGGTGACGAGCTCGCCGTTGAACCGCCTGTGAGCTTCCAATTTGAATCCGTCGGCGAGGTCGTGTCACCATTCTCATCACGCTTCCATCGTTGTCGTTAGGTTCGTTTCTTCACTGTGTTCATTGCGTTTGTCGTTGTCGTCGTTGTCTTCACTGTTTTGTAAATTTAAGCTTTGATTAGGTGTTATCATCATTTCAGCTTCGATTCTAGATATGATTAGTTTGTTGCTGTGGATTTGACTAGGTGTTGCTCTAGATTCGATTAGGTGATTTCTGGATTTAAGAACTGTCATGAAGCTGGTGATTTAGTGTTGTTGTAGATTCGAATCGTTGTTTGTGTTGCTGAGGATTTGAGAACTAATCGAATAGTGAATCGGTTCATTTAATAGGTTTTGCTTTGATTTGAGTTTAGAGTTTTGAATCGATTATGCTTAATCGTTTTTGCTTTGATTAGTGTTGGGTGTAGTGAATCGATTATGTTCAATCATAAATAGAAGCTGCGTTGATGGGAGAATGAACAAGTTTGGTGCAATAAACGTTGCAGATCCAAATTTGTAAGGTGATTTCATATTTGATTAGTGTTTAAAGAACACAAGGATATGGTAAGGTTACATTTGTGTACCTTAAGCTTGACTGTTTGAATCTCGTCAATATAATTGAATTATACTCAGCTTGTGGGGAGTGAAAATATAATGATAATGGATCCTGAGATTTTGCAGTCGATTGGTACAATGGAGGATCTCTTTGTGAAGTTGATGATAATATCACGTATAAGGTTTTAGCAAAGATGGTGACTGGAGTTTTCAAATTGGATTGATTAGTCAATGCTATCAAACTTAGTTGTGGAGTTTCTGTAAGGATGAAGAAGATGGCATGGGGTTCTTTACCTGTGTATATGCAGAATGATTGTCAAGTTCAGACGTTTTGTGAAGACCTTCCTGAAGTTTGTGGAATCCTTCCTGAAGTTCGTGAAATCCTTTCTAAATATTTGGTGTCGTTCATTCTAATTTGGATTTCCTTAACAATATGTATTTCTTTTTAAATTTGGATTTTTAAATATTTTTGTTTATATTTTACCTTAAATGTATCAGAAATCTCATGAGTAATGATTTGATTTTGTGTCTCTCCAAATTTCAAAAAATCTTTCCTAAATGTCAAGATGTTCTTCCTAAATACAAAAAGTTCTTCATAAATATCAAGGAGTCTTTCCTAAATATCAAGTCCTTCATAAATATCTAGGAGTCCTTCCTAAATGATAAGTAGACTGTCTATCTATATAATTAAAACATCCAAAAGGAGTTCCTAAATGCAATGGCTCCTTTAAAAAAAATAAGGACGTTCCAAGTGACGCAACAAATTATCCTCTCATTCATACTTATTATCTTGAGCTTTGTCATTGTAGTATTCAAATTCATATATTTGATAATAGGAGATTGTGATGATTACAAATGAGAACAATTTAATATTATACATTAACGTCATCTCAAACGTTATACAATCCTAGATAGATACATGATTACCAAAAAAATGTTAATCAGTTAGTCCTGGTATATTGTTTTATGATAGTTTTCATAAACTTTACAAATCTCTTCTTAAACGTTCATCAATGCTTCCTAAATTTTGAACAATGCTTTATCCAGTCAACATATGTGAGAAACTTTATTGTATTCAAAAACTGGTTTCTCTTCTTTTTAGATATTGGCTCCTTTATAATGTTGAAATGGAGCTTAGGGAGTGTAATATAAGTAGGGAAAGACTCTCTCATGTCTTGCATATATATAAAGTGCAGATTGTGTCAAGAAAGTCATCCTTAAATATAAAGGTCTTTTCCTAAATTTTCAACAGTGCTTCCTGAATTTTATCTAAACTAGCATCACCATTCTAAACTAAACTCGAACTAAACCAATAACTCATAATGACATTCACAAAAACTAAATTCTAACATTCTCTACCACATGCCCCACCTAAGCCCTATCATTCTTAGTAAACCAAACTAGCATTTGCAGGCTTGCAATTCATAAACCAAACTCAGGCTGCCATTCACAAAAACAAAACTCTAGTAATCTCTATAACAAATCAAACTCTAGCATTCTCATTACTTATCTCAAATTTTAGTATTCTCTAGCACAAAATGTACATTAAAACGACCATAAATTAGCACAAACTAAATTCTACCATGCCAGTAAATGGCCAAATCCATAACTGGCGAGGCGAAGTTGATTCAAGAAGACAGCTGCGAGGCGAGTCGAATCGAAATCGAGTCAAGAATCGGCGACGCGAGTCTACTTCGTTTCAGGATCCATGGGAGTGAAATCGTCCTTTTGTGTGTAGGTCTGATTTAGGAATGCTTGTCGGCGTCGGCAATCGTGAGGGAGAGAACTTAGGTTTTGTGTGTTAGGGCTGAAAGTTTTTGGGCCTGGTGGTATATTTGACCCAAAAACATGAAATCATGTTATTTTTGAGAATCTCCCATAATTATATACAAGGGATATAAAATTATTTTAATTTTTTTTTTAATAGTCTGGTGTTGATACTATATACATCTAACAAATGAAAAATATATATTTATTTTATATTATGAATTTTGATAAGAGAAGTTTATATGATATTTTTTCTTATTTTCAATTCTATATTTTATTTATATTATTTTCTTTTGGGATCCTGGTTTGCAGAGAGGCTTAAATTAATTGATTTAACCTCTCACCAACGTACACTTATCTTTTCGGTCCAGTGCCCTGAGATAACTCTACAGTTATGCGTGTTTATGTTGGAGTAGTCCAGGAATGGGTGACCTTCATGTTTGGAACTATGCGAGTGAGGTCAAAACACATGGAAAATCATGTGGTTATTTGTAGGATCGGTAAACAAGTCTTTAAAGCCTCTCGGACGTAACAAACCGGCTGTCAGATATGGATGGGTTCATAGGCATACTGAGAGGACGTGAGACCTATTAAGAGAGGTGGACCCATGCACTGAGAGTGAACATGAGCCCTACTGAGAGAGATGACTGTCAGGGAGTTACATTTTGTTTTTGTTTCCTTTTTCTGAAGTATCTTAAATGTAAATATTGTCAAGTATTTTTGTTTATAGATTTACTTAATTTTTTTTTTTTAAATGTGTTATCAATTAAATTTTTTTATAATTTCTAAAGTTAAGTCTTTCAAGTATTTTCGTTTCTAGATTTTTAGAAAAAGAAAAAGAAAAATCGCGTGACTTTAAAATCCTTGTCCAAATCTCCGTCCAAGACCGAAATACCAGAAAAGGTGAAGGTATGTTTTCATAATTATTATAGATTTTGTAGACATTTAACGATGCTGATAATATGAAATAGTAATGTGAGGAACCTTAAATGTTGCATCACTCTTTTTTCGTAAGTGATGTTTAAGATTGTTACACACATAATTTCTCTTGTTTCTATAAAAACATTATTAAATAAGAAAACATATAATTTCTCTTGTTTCTATGAAAAACTTATAAATTAAAAGGAATTCAACCAATCACAAAATAAGATGTAAAATATGATTGGTCAAAAAGTATTAAACACATTTAATTTTTGCATAGAAAATTAAAAACATCACTTAAAATGAAACAAATTTTTTGGGCTAAAACATCAATTAAATTGAAACATAGGGGGTATGTGTTAAAAAATACTTTGGATTTGACTATGGTCAACAGTCCTTACTTTTTGCATTGGTTTTTTAAACTTTGACCAATTTTTAAATTATTACCTTAAAATAAGAGTTGTAATGGAAATAAATATTCACATTTACTAATTAAGAATAATTGAAAAGAGAAACAAACAAATTTCTAGTCAAATATAATTCATGTAATTTTCATTAAAAAAAATAGATTTAAAAGAGGGTTTTTTCTCTTGTTGATAGAGATTCAATTGTGTAATTTAATTTTGGTTAATCATTTATATATCATATGCTTTAATTTTGGTTAATCATTTATATATCATATGCACGTTAATCGACGGTAAATTGCTTAAAGATGAACCTTTTCTTTTGAATTACAGAATCATTTTCATAAGTTTCTAACAGTTATTTTGCGCAAAAAATGTATTCGACATTATTCTTATATCGAATTCTAGCGCGATAATGTCCAGTCAATTATATATACCTTGCTTTATTACAGTTTTCTTGAATTGGAATAATCAGTATTGTTATTTTAACTGCTTTATCGTTTTAATATATTTTTGAAGTCTTTGTGTTTCCTGCAATATACAACTATAGAAGCATCATGTTGTTAAAATTTTGTGATGATTTACTAAAACCCAAATTATTTTCATAAGTTTCTAAGTTCTTATATTTCAACTTTATTTTCCATCTTTTGAGTCAAATTTTGCAGCAAATATTTGCGTGCAAACCATCTATATGTTATCATAGATTTTTAGATTGGTATGAATTAATTTCAAAAACATGTTGATGGATTATTCCTGAAGTTTTTTTATAACAAATCATGCATACATAGGGGAGCAATGTCTTTGGATTTTAACAAAATTTGGTTGTTGTCTATCCATCCCTTTGAATATTTTCTAAATTGATATTTATAGATATCATCAATTTTTTAACACAAATTTATTATTTTTTTCAAAATTCGTATTATACTGATTTGAATTGCTGTCCACACTAAGATTTGTTGATAGTTCATTGAGGTTTTTATTTGGGAGAGAAACTTTCTCAGCCTTGTTCATCATTATTCACAATTTTAAGATAATATTGGAAATTCAATGAGCAGTTTTTGCTATGTTATATTGTGTAGAATATAAATTAAGCTGACATAAAAAGACTTTATGTCACAAGTTTTATGAAGAATTGATGCAAATCAACAGATCCAGAACGAACAGCAACATGAGCTACATGAGGAAAGTTTAAAAGAGTAGAAGCGATCGATGTAGAGAAATATAAAACATAGAAGATATTGGATAATTCATTGAACAGTTGACCTCCATGCTTTCCTTACAATGCTTATGCCATGCTAGCTTAAACGACAAATCTCGGTTAGTTTTTATATACAACTTTTTTTGATAGTTTCGATTGAATTTAGCTTAACTATAAGAAACATTTATATAACAAAAACCTGATTTGTTACTCATTCGACGTAGATGGGGTTTACATCAATATAGCTACAAAAATTAATTCATCATAATTAATCAAAGTACATCTACATTCGACGTACATACGACATCTTTGCCATATACGTCGTATATACGTCGCTAATAAATTGTTGGTAAGAATTTCCAACAAAATAACAACTATTAAAATGATGGTAATTTTTTCTTTCAAAATAACAACAGATTTATGATTATAAAATGAGGTTTTACAATAAAAAATTTCAACATTACTTATTCATAAATAGTATGTCGTTAATTTTAATATAACTACTTCCTTCTAATATCGTCTTATATATAGTTTCATAGCTAATAAATTACCTATTATTATCTAAACAATCGTTAGATGATTATTCATTATTCAGTCATAGCTAGTAATAATTATTACATCAAAATGCTTCTTAAAAAAGGAAAATTTTCTATTTTTGGGATTTTATACTTTTCACTTGCCAATTTATCTCACTTATTTCTCATTTAGTATGAATCTCTTTTACCGTTTAAACAGAAAGCAACATATCTATATATATATATATATACATTTATATTTTTTTAAGTTAGTTTTGTGTACGTTCCCTTTTTGATATTTTAAGAGATGGCTACTAAGAATTTAGTGGCGACCAAGTTTAAGGTTACATATATCCTTCTTTTGATATGTATTACGTATAAATAAAAATTATCTCAATGCCTTTGGTTGATAGTATTCTCCAAAGAAGAAAATATGATCTTGCTATTTTGTTACTTCTTGACACTGGATGCCTTTTGGAATGGAACATTATGCTCGCAATTGTAGATTATCATGCTTATTTGTTCCTCCTAAGTGCAAAACCACACAATGACGTCCTTTTTAATCTATAAATTAGGTCATATATACAGAATCTTGAATTGAACCAATAACCTTTAGTACACTCTACAAATTCCTTGGCCCAATGGTTGACCACATATTGATTAATGCTTCTAATCACTAGGATGTATGGGATTCAAATATCAGATAATGCTATTTATTAACAAATATGCATATTAATAGAGGCAAGTTCACATGAGATATTTAAATTTATGCAATTATAACCATTTATCGTGATTCCACACATTGAAGGTGTCCATCATGGATATAGAGAAATAAGGATTGTTTGTCATGAGCACGCATAATGAAACGTTGTAGAGAAAAAGTGTTATATGTGGTGGATCTAATAGGGTGGGAGTGAATTATCCGTGGGAGAATCATCTTTGTAACAGTTTTCATAATCTTCTTATAATTAAAAGAGAAGTACAAAATAAAAAATGTACACAAATGTCCTTAAGAAATTGAAATTGATTTTCACTTTGAAACGAAGGAGAAGGAATTTTGAAATCAATTGAGGGTAAAATTGGTATAAATAATTGTGATCAAAATCGAAATCTATACTAAAGAGGATCCGCGTCCTTTACCGACCTAGTTGCTCAGATCCGTTTAAGACTGTCGAAATTAGGCCTTCACGTAGGCCTTTACCATTATGATTTTGATTATTATTAAAGCATAGTATATTATCTACTCTATTAAAAAAAAGCCAATGGAAACCCCATGAAACTACTAATTAAAATTTCGGCAGCCTTCCAAGAATTTTAAAACCATTCCATTAAATACATCAGATATACATTGAGTGATTTTAGCTTCTTAATGTTAAGCAAATCTTCTTATAATTAAAACATGTGATAAAGCGTATCTCAACAAATTAGGCATCTATTGTTGTAATTATTAAATGATTTAATTCAAAGAATTTATAAAGTGATACAATCATATCAATTAAGAGAATCAGCCGCTTAGTTTACGATCCTTAATTTCATTGTAATCAATCTATATTCCTAAATTTACAAAACCGAATCAAAGATTGCCTTCTTCTATCCCAATTCTTCTTTTGTTAATTTTATTATTTTAATTTTGTTGAATCATATATATAGTAGCAAATTTTTCGGTTGTAATTTTAATATATCTATATTAACATTTTTGAAGTACCTTTTGGAAAGTAATCTTTTAATTTGTATTATTTGCAATCATAAACCCTTGTCATTTGAATGAATAACAAAACTTTAAGATAAATTTTGTAATTAAATATAATAAAATTGAAAAACTGGAAATAAGTTTTTATTACATTCAACAAAATTTCCAAAAATATCTCCCTAATAACCCAAATATTTCTCCCATATATTTATATGATCTTATTTGCTTTAAAATTTATATTATTACATAAAACATTTGTATAATTTTTTCGCATATGTTACAGTTTGAATATTTGAAATTAGACGTATATTACTCAATCGATACAAAAAAAAAATTGTACTAAAGTATTATTGATAATTGTGTAGCACGAGTAATGTGATAGAGCGCATTATAATTTACATAGAAAATAATTTAATCTGAAATTAGAGTATTTAAACGAAAGATGTTATGCCAACATAATTTCATTATTTTTAATATTAGACTTATTTAATTAAGTTGATCAAATTACGATTACAGAAAAAAAAATTTGTCATGCAATATTTCACGGGTTAAGCCAGAAATAACAATCAAAATATAGTAGTACAATTTTATATACCAAATAAAATTAATAAAAATATATATATTTCAAAATATCGTCTCGTGGTATACCACAGGTTAAAATCTAGTTTTAATAAATAAGCGAAGCCTTGGTCTCCCCTCATTGACCAAAAAAAGTAAACGGAATAGTTATAACGTTTGTTTATTTGATAGTTTTGACACGATTTGGATTGTCTGGGTAGGAAATCAAATTTTAGACCAGTTCATGTTGTTATAGGCATGACTCAATGTTATGTGCATAAATATGCCAAAAGAAAGTAAGTTTATAGGGGAGGGAATTAGCTGTTTTTTCCTCTTTATAAATACACATTTGTTCAATTTGACTAGCAAGATATATTCAAGATCTTTCTAGGTATAATTTGGGTCATAAAGACATACTTGTGAGATATGTAATTTTATGTACTGTCCTATACTAACTTTCAAGACACATTAAATATTTATAAAAAAGAAAATGATTGGTTCTCATTACAGTTGAATAATATATCGTATTGATTTTGTAATAATAATCTCCTCGATTATCTCTAGTATATCCAATTATTGGTGCTCTGTTTTTCGATTACCATCTCATTGCTTTGTTGGAATTGAAAGACTTCTCAATGCCTATTTATGGACTGGTAACCCAAACAACATTTCAGGCTCAAAAGTGCCATGGGATGGCATATGTCGACCAAAAAAGAGGATGGATGATATAATATTAGGAACTAGCTATAACCAAGAGCAAACCAGACCAGCCGATATGAGCCTTAAACCAACCATATTGAACCGAATGGAGAATTTCTTGCGCAAATAAAGTTCCGATCAAGCACATGGAGTAGGATTGATTATTAATAATAAAATACTAAAGATTCAGGATGAATCATAAACCAACGAACCAGATGAAAGATTGTCCATGACGACTTATCCGGAACACACCATATTCAATTCCACTGAACAAAAGGAGATTTTCCGCAACATATATCTAAGATCCATCGACAAGTTGGCTTTTTACAAGTGACTCATTATACCAAAAACATATACAAACAAGCTAGACCATTAGTTCACCAGCACGACGTACCATACAAATCATTATGAATCCTAGTTGATCGACTAAATAAGGATTTTCACTTAACCAAATTGAAGATTTGCCACCCAATCGCACATTTTAAGAAGATTGATCGAGCCATAACTAAAGACGAACGTCTAGAAATCAAAATGTTTCACAACAAACCATTCTCACAATACCATGAGCAAGCGTATGGAACCACCAGTCAAACTACACGGCCATTCAAACTGAGATTCATGATCCCTCGTCAATATGGGTATCTTTGGAAGAACAAATAAGAAAAAATTTGCACCAACGAGATAACTTGAGAGATTGTTATGTTATCCTTCTTGGACACGTTCGTTGGCGAATTAAGTTGTAGTTTGGAGAACCTACTCGTCCATTTAACCTAGGCTTCATTATTCACCAAATTAACCATAACGAGCAGAATGATCGAGCCAAAACACCCTTGGTTCGAGTTGGTTTAGCACTTACTCATTTGGCCTTACATGAAGACCATATGTTACCGAAAATGAAACTTTCCTTATTAATTTCATTGTAGGCTTATGTTTGGAGACCTAAAGAACTTCTTTATCATTTAGAGACTCTCCATGACGCTTTCCTTATGCTGTTGTCACTAGAATAATTAGTGTTTAACTATTTTTGTTAAACGCTAATTATTCTAGTGAAATCACACTAGGAGATTTAAAACCTTAACGACTCTCTTTCTACCAAAACTGTTGCATTTTAAAGACTCTCTAAACATTCCAGAATTTTCCATGAAGTCTCATATTCCTCTCCAAGCTTTCAAGATACAAGCCAAGAGACTTTCCTTATTTTGACCTATTTTTTCATCAAAACTCCAACAACCATATTCTTTATGATTTGCAATTTATTTTTCTTGCTTATTTGATTTTATTGTTGTTTAATGATTGGTTACTTAAGAATACATATATTTGTAGAGAAATTGATACCAATAACCTTTTTATGATACCCTCTTTTAAAAATATCTTTTTTTGCCACTTTCATTTTTGTCCTCTCTTAAATTTTAAAGGTGATTTTACCCCCTAGTTGAAAAAATATTCTTTTCCAAAGGAAGAAATATTCCTTCCAAAATTTTTCCGCCAAAATTTTTCCCGCCAAAAAAAATTTTCGTACAAATTTTCCCGCAAAAAAAACTTTTTACAAAATTTTCCCACCAAATTTTTTTAAACGGTTTACAAAGATTTTTAAAGCGTCTTTTAAAGGTTTTACAAAGGTTTTTAAAGGGACTTACAAGAGTTTTTAAATGGTTTTTAAAAGATTCGTAATGGTTTTTAAAGGGTTTTAGAGGCTTACAAAGGTTACTGAATAGTTTTTAAATGATTTACAATGGTTTAAAAAGTTTTTATAAGTTTATAACAGTTTTAAAAGGATTTAAAAGGATTTTTAAAAGATTTTAAAAATTTAGAAGGATTTTTAAAAGGATTTACAAGTGTTTTCAAAGCATACAAGGATTTAAAAATTGTTTTAAAAGGATTTACAAGGATTTTGGAAGATATTTACAAAGATTTAAAAATAGTTTTAAAGGATTTACAAGGGGTTTAAAAGGTTTTAGAAGTTTACAAAGGTTTTTAAAGGGTTTACAAAAACTTTTAAAGGTATTACAAGTTTTTCAAAAAGGTTTTAAGAATTTACAAAGGTTTTTAAAGGGTTTTAGAAGTTAACAAAAGTTTATATTAAAGGTTTTATCACGGTTATAAGGGGTTTAAAGGGATTTACAAGTGTTTATAAATGTTATAAAATTATTTACAATGGTTTAAAAAGGTTTACTCAACTTTTGAAAGGTTTTTGATGACTTTTAAAAGATTTACAAGGGTTTTTAAAGGATTTTTAAGGGATTTAAAAACATTTACAAGGTTTTTTGAAAGGTTTTTTAAGGAATTGCGGAAAAAGTTTTGTCGGAAATTTTTTAGCGGAAAATTTTTTGTCGGAAATCTTTGGCGGGAAAATTTTTCGGAAGGAAATATTCTTTTTGCTGGAAAGAATATTATTTTTGCTGGAAAGAATATTATTTTTGTTGGAAAGAATATTCCTTTTTCATCATGAGTTATAATAAAGGAGAGTAATTTAGTCGTTTTGTACATTGTATAGGGTATTTTTGAAAATGAACACCTGGAGAGGGTACTTGTAGAAAATGGTATCATAAAAATGTTAGTTGTGCAAATCCCCCATATTTTTATTAGTATATTTGAATATAGATGACTAATTTTACAAAAAAAAAAAACTGAATAAATATGTATTTTTTGCATCTAATAAGATATCACTACGTTGTGAATGTGTTTCGTCGAACTTGAATCATGTAATAAAATGTTAGCCAATAAACTCAAGGAAAAAGATAGTGAGCTACATGAGAAAATACATGATCACACATCCAAACTATAGAAATGTATAACTAACTACATTACATTATTGCATGCCCACATATATCAACATATTGTTGATATGTGGTCAACATTACAATCATTTTATTATAGTATTGTTAATCAGGAAGACGATTTATATATTATGACATTATTTTGTAAAAACTATATCGTAATGCCAATACCAACAACAAAAAATTTGTATCTTTTCATTTAAGTTTTTGTGATTTTTCGCATCTTTATCCCCCATCTTCTAAAACTACAGGCCAGTCCTATTAAGTAAAAAAAAAAAAAAATGTAACACTGACTTCATCCCCGTTAACTTTGTAAAATATTGATAAATATGATTTCATATTGAAGTCTTGATATGAGTAGTCTAAATAAACAAATTGAGAATATAATGTGTAACAGTAGAAACATTTAGAAAATACGTAAAAAAAAGTTATATTGCGTATTAATTATTTCATAAAATTAATTTGCATTTTTGGGAACTGGATTGTAAAATAGTAAGAAATAACGATTTAAACCAAAAAGATTAAAGTGAGATATTAGTTCCATAGAATAATAATACACTACAAAGATTTTTTATATATTAAAGATTACCAAACTCAACTTGAAATTTAACTAAAGAAAAAATATTGTAATGATCACACTTTTTTGTGAAGTTAACACAACTGTACGAAACCCAGAAACAAGAGTAGAAAATACCAACAACATCCAGGACTCCAAATAACAAAACTTACGTTGTATTAGCAGACAAGTGAAACAAAACATGTTGTATTCCACTTTTCCCACATATCATAGATTATTAGTAACTACCAAGTAAATAACATCAAATTCCACAAAATATAGTCAATATGAAGTCGAAACTTTTAAAAAATGTGATATACCAAAAAGTGGAAATAAGAATCGAAATACATTAAAATCTTAAACTGAGGTCAAATTCAAAGTTTTTATATTAAAAAGTAAAAAGTAGTTTAATAAGATCATATCTTAGTATCATATAGTATAAGCTACATTACTATATGTATAAAAAAAATTTTTTTTTGACAAAACTTTTCTTTTCTTTTTTGTATTATTATCACTAGGCCGTCACCTTATTATATTGTACATGCGCATATGGGGATCAAAATTGTCAACCACATGAAACTTCCTTATACCAAAATTTTTTTTAAAAAAAATTAAAAAGTGACGGAAATAACCAAATAATGCATGTAATCATTTTTTTATGGTTAATCACTGCACGTCTGCCACATTCTATTATTTATTTTTAAAACACAAGTTAATTTCCACGTGGCGTTTTATTTTGTAAAATTTTACAAAGTATCTAAAAATTGCATAGAAAATTGCATCTCCTACTCATGTTTTGTCAAATTGAACTACTCTCTTTTGGTTAAAATCCTCTGATTTTCTTGAATTATTATGTACTCACTTCTGAAGCATTACTTGTTGTTAAACTGGCATCTTGAATTACTCAGCATCTTTAAGATTGAAGTACTCTATTTATGTCATAGAAATCCGATCATTATATCACAAATTAAGCTGTAGAGATCGAAGTTGTATGTGTCCGAAAATGATAAGTGAATCATACAAAATTAGTGCTATCTATATCGTACCTTGGTATTGCTATATTATACGTATGTACATTTTTTTTTAAGGAATCAATATTGTATGACGATAACTATTAAAGAAATTAATATTAACATCCATAATACCTTCACGATCTTAGACCATGGGCATCGGTGGTCCTCCACCCAGTACCCCACATTTTAATTTTAAAAGAAAAACAAACGGGACGTTCGTTATATTGGGACGTCCACTTCCTTGTTTTTTCACTATTTGCGGGCCCCACTGATACGTGGCGGCCCACAATTGGTTACCTATTTTTTTTTAAATAAAAGAAAAAATATTTACCTACGACAAAATATTGTCTCATCGCTGCACATGTTCTTACATACTACTATATTAATTGAGAAGTACGAAAATAAAATAGAGTGAGTTGGAGTTTTAGTACATTTTTAAAACTAAATTAGGAAGTTAGTACATACTCTATTCAAAATTAGAAAAATAGTCAGTATGACCCACTATGTGAGATAGATATAATGTGAAATAGAGATAAAGAAGAATAGGAGTAATGACAAAAGGGTATTTTTCTCCAGATTTTTATTTTCTAATTTTATTTATTTTTTAAATTAACTTTTTTAGTTAGTTTTTTTATATTTTGTTTACTAACATTACTCCAAATTTTTAATAACTAAAATATTAGGAGTTATAATTTAGGTTTCTAAATTTTTTTTGATACATAACAATCTATGTTTTTTCCTCTTCAATTTGATATGCATTTTTCTACATTAATTTTAAATACATTTCATATTTATATATTTATTTGTATAATTTAGTATGTGTACATACGTATTTGTACAGTTTAGTATATTTACAAACATATATGTACAACTAATTAACTGTACAAATGTATCCGTACAGTTTATTGATTGTACATATGTAAAAAAGTTTATCCACTTTTATACATATTGCTAGTATAGTACGTACACCTAAATATGCATATTTATGTACAATTGTACACTAATAAGCTGTACATATGATATATTTAGTATTTTTATTATTGTACAGAAATATATTTTTGTACAACTGTACAGAAAATATGTTGTACGAATTATATTATATAATTATTCTAATGGTATACTCGTAAATAAGTTATTTTCAGAGTCCTTAAAAGTCACTGAAATATTATTAAATAGTGAAAATGTACTAGTTTTCCAATTGTAAATAGTATATCTATTAGTTTTATAATTATGTTTTTAAAATCTACTACTTTTCCAATTAACCTAATAAAATAACCTTATAAATTGTAAAAATTTACATTGAAATGCCATTAGAAAAAGTTTAAAAATGAAAAACAAATACTAAAAATAATAAAGATAATTAAAAAATTAAATATATAAAATCGAAAAATAATCAAACAAATATATTGTTTGTTTGGATATACAAACACAGATATAAGATACATAAATATTTTTTTTTTGTCATCACATAAATATTTAATCAAATAATAACAAAATAAATTATTATAAAATTGTACTCTGTTTCTAAAGAGAAAATATAAACCACTGATAGCATGATACATGGATAAAGATAAAAAGTAAAATAATCATATTAGTTTTTTAATCTACAAAATCAACATTTTAAAACAATTTTTTTTTCAAAACATTAATCTATGAGAAACCGAGGGAATATCAAATAAAGAGTTTAGCCCACCCACGTAAAACCCTGGGTTTGTACCTAGTTTATAATATGAGAAGTTGGCAAACATGAGAGAACATATTTTTTATAAAAACTATTCAAACGTGATCACATGCATTCCCCAAATCAGATTCAGCTTCCCACTTTTCCGGTTTACGAAATTTCCTTATTACATGTTTGTATTAATTTATTTTGTACATGAAATTTCCTTATACGTTTCCTGGCCGATGACCACGTTCTTCCTTTGTTCCTTGTTTAACGGAAATAATAAGAGATAGCTTTTGAAATAGACACAGAACCTAAAACAGAGAAGCTATCTATCACTGTGTCTTGAGTCTTGACTTTGTGATAAAACATGGAAGCAACAAGAATGGGTTTTGGACTTAGAGCTTATTCTCACCTTCTAAAATCCCCTCACTGTCCTAAGACCAAGCTCTCACTATTCCCTCGCCGTTTGCTTCACATCCACACTTTGTCTTGGAAGCCCACAAATCTCGACTTGTTCATTGTAAGGTCTCATGATCTTGAAGGTAGTCGTCCTTCAACGCACTTTTCTCCTTCCCTTTGGGGAGATCACTTTCTCTCTGTTTCCCTCGACCACGCTGTAAGTGAATATGAACCTTTTTCACGCGTCTTGAAGTAGAAAACATGGTTCTTGAAAAGCTACATGATAAATTGATGAGAGTAAAGAACACAAAAGTGTTTAAAGGAAGAATTATATTAGACTCTATGAATATAATGTTACAATTTACATTCTCTTATATAGAGATTAGGATAAACATAAATGTAAATAATATAACTAGAGATAATGTTAATCTTTCTAAACTTAATATTGACATGTATCACATATAGTCTAGAATAATATATTCTTATTTCCATAAGTTTGCTTTATCTTCTTAACCGTCAATCTCGGTCTATCTTCGGTTCTCTATCTCCCAATACTACATTGTACACATTTTCTAGGAATTTGATGAACTAGAAAGAGAGATTGAAGCTATGAAGCCACTGGTGAGAGACATGCTTATGTCTTCTTACGGCAGCGACAAGGAGAAGATTCGTCTCATCCATTTGCTCATCAGCCTCGGGATCTCTTACCATTTTGATAAGGAGATTCAAGAGATCCTTAACCAGAGTTTCACAAAGTTGGATGACTTAATAGTCGGGGAAGATGATTTGGAAACAATTTCCATCATGTTTGAGGTCTTTAGACTGTACGGTCACAAGATGTCCTGTGGTAAAAAAAAAACCAGTTTCCTTTGATTCGCATACATAGCATAAAATATGTGTTTACCTATCAAAACTGCATTGTGGTTTCATTGTAGATGCCTTGTATAGATTTAGAGGTGAAGATGGGAGGTTCAAGGAGAGTCTAGCCAGAGATGTTAGAGGACTGCTACAGTTGTTCGAAGTAGCGCATCTAGGAACATTCTCTGAAGATATAATGGATGAAGCAATGAGTTTTACTAGGAATCACTTGGAGTCTTGGGTATATGGCAACGTATCTGGTGAAACTACTCATCTCTCTAAGCATATACAAAACTCATTATACATACCTCGATACTGTAACATAGAAGTATTAGTGGCAAGAGAATATATATCTTACTACGAACAAGAACAAGGTCACGACGAGATCCTGCTCAAGTTTGCAAAGCTTAGCTTCAACTTTTGCCAGTTTCTTTACATTCAAGAACTCAAAACTCTCACCAAGTGACTTACTCCTTCTCAATCTTCTTGATAACATATTGGTCTCTATTTCAAAAAATTTCAATTCATTAGTTATGGTTTGCAGATGGTGGAAGGACTTAGATCTTGCATCTAAGCTACCTTACATTAGGGATAGGCTAGTGGAGTGTCATTTCGGGGCTCTGGGAGCGTATTTTGAGCCACAGTATTCGCTTGCGAGAATCATCATGATCGTTGTTGTTGTTGATGATACTTATGATGCATATGCAACTCTTCCCGAAGTTACAGCTCTTACAGAATGTTTGCAGAGGTAATCTCTCTCTCCCTCTCTCCCTTACTCTATGTATCAGTACTGTGTATATCCATATATGTACATGCATAGATCTTTCTTTCTCCTTTTAAATTGATTCAAGCTTGGGAAAAAACTTTTGATATATGAGAACCAGGTGGAGTATTGATGTCAGTGATACATTACCAGACTATTTACGAATCGTTCTCGGAAGTTTGTTTGAAGTCATGGAAGAGATTGAACTAGAGATGAAACCAAAAGGAAGATCGTACGGCGTGACACAAGCAATAGAGAAGGTAATCAATATTTGTATACACAGTATATGTAGTTAGGCATAACCACGGTTACGGTTAATACGGTTATGGTTAATTAACCACCATTTAACGGATAAAATTTTCTTTAACCATAACCTTAATCATTATATATACGGTTAATTACGGTTACGGTTATTTGATGATTATTATAATATTAACATTGGAGACAAAATCTTATGAAATACTATTGATTTTACAAGTAAAATTAAAAATATATGTGATTTCATATATTTATGTGAATTAGTTAAATCTGGGTATTGGATCAAAACTGTGAAACTCAACATCAACTACACGCGAAAATAAGAATAAAAATAGTTTACTATGAAATGTTTTGATTACTTACAAGTTTAACTTGTCTTGTTGCTTTTAATAAGGTGAAAATTTTATCCAAATATTTGATGTGCTTTTCATTGTATATAAATAATTTATATTAAGGATTTAAATGTGCGGTTAACCGAGCGTTTAACCGTACGGTTAATATATATTTTATTTAACCGTAACTAATTTATTTGTACGGTTAACGGTTATGTATTTTTTTAACCGTTTTATACGGTTATAGTTAGAAATACAATTAAGGTTAGAACTAATAAGAGTCCACTAACCTTTGCTTTTGGTCATGCCCACAGCTCAAGATCCTTGTGAAGGCATACCTCGAGATAGCAAAGTGGGCACGGACGGGTCATGTATCAACCTTCGATGAGTACATGAAAGTTGGGTATGTGTCAGGTGCAATGGGTGATTTTGCATCGTACAGCTTTATTGGTATGGAAGACATAAATGAGAAGCAATCTTATGACTGGCTCGATTCCAATCCCCTAATCATCAAAAAACTGTCTTTAATGTTCCGTCTATCAAATGACGTAGGATCGTACGAGGTACACACACTACACATCAAAGAGAATCTCTTTAGTTCTTACATGTGATTTTGTTTTCTTGTTTTAGTCCTCCTCGTGAATATTTAATTTGCAGGCCGAGATAAGCAGAGGAGAGGTTGCTAACGGACTCAACTGTTACATGAAACAATATGGAGTCACCAAGGACAAAGCATCCCAAGAGTTGCGTAAAATGTACAGAGACCACAAAAAAGTGGTTATGGAGGAGTTCATGAACTTACATGATGACCATGTCCATGTGCCTCGCCAGGTTCTTCTTCGATGCCTCAACTTTGCACGCATCTTCGATGTTTTCTACACAGAGGGTGACGGATTTAGTGAACCCAAAAGCAAAACCCAACACTTTATGACCTCCTTGTACGTTCACCCAATACCCATTTCATAATGACGTCGAACACACACCACCAATTCTATGTTCATCATAATGAAGAAGTTTTATGACTATGTTTATCCCATATAAGTTCATTCGGGAATATTTTCGTGGGTTCTGTTACTTAAGGTATGACTAGTTTTGAGAACAGTTACATTGACGATTTTATTTCAGACAATTCTCTGTAATCCCTATTAAATGCATCGTATCTCCACTAAGAGCATCTCCACCAAAGTATTTTAAACTGTTGCTCTTTATTAAAATTATCACAATTGTGAGAAAAAGTTTGGATAGAGAGAAACGTTGTTTCTTTAAACTGCTTAAGAAACGTTGCTCAAACAAGTGTCAGCAATCTATTGGTTCTATTATCTTTTAAAAATTATTTAATTAAAATATAATTATTTAATTATTTTTGGGAAATTGTGTGTATGTCTACCACAGATGATGGTCTAAGGTTGTATGCTTAATCTGCAAATTAATTATTAAATCGCACTATCTCTACGTCGAATCCTAGACCTCATGGCATAGAAACATTATTTAACCTTTGGTCAACCATGACTTTTCAATTTGATAATAATGCTTAATCTGCAAGTTAAGACTCTTAACTTGAGGTTCTTAGGAAAAAAATTATTCAAAAATGAAATGAATTAAAATTTGTAATTTTATAAAACTTATTAATTATTTCAAATTAAAAAATTTAAAACATATATGAGAAATTAAGAATAACCCTAGTATTAATTTTCCGTTTCTTGTAAATCAAACATAATAAATTGCTTAATTTTCTAAAAAAAAATTAACTTTTGAATTTTATTCATCTTTGAAAAATGATAAATTATAAATCGCTGAATAAGAATTTATGTGATAATAATCATGTACAATGTAATTGCATAAAAATTACAATTATAATATTATTATGTATATAATAACGTAGAAGAAGCCAGATGAATGTGAAGTAGAAGAGGCCAAGTTCAGCTTTGGACAGAGAGACATGCGATTGTCTAAAAGAGAGAGAAAAGAAGAAGCTTTTTTCTCACTTTTTTTTCTTTTCTTCTTCGACCACTAAGAAAATGACACGTGCGCACCTCTTAAGGTTAAGATTAACTCTTGACCAAGGAACGTTTCTTATCATTTAGCATTATTAATCATTTAATTTAAATCATCAAAATATGTAAGAAACAAATAAGACTCCCCCGTTAATCATGGTCTTAGGGGTAAGATACCCTCCAATAAGGATGCCTTAAGATACTAGTAATGAGGATGTTCTTAGATAATTTATTATAATGTTTAGAAATTTATTATAATGTTTAGAAAACACTAAAATTTATTAGAATTGAATCAGTTGATAGGTGTCTATGTTTTTAACATTTTTCCCCTTAAAATGGGCTTTGAAAGAGAATTATAAGACTAAGGTCCAAACTTGGCCCAATTGAAAAGAGCTCTCCCGATACACCACCGGAGTCAATTACGGATTCCCTCCGACGAACCTTCCAGGACATTCTAAAGTCCTAATTCTCACGACTCCATCACTTCATCACTCCAAAATTGAGATCCACTTAACGACGAACTAACACCAATGGAGCAATCGGCTGCTCCACAACCTTCGTCGATGCCGTTACCATATCTTCCAAGCTCCGTTCAAGCTTCGAGAGATGACCTTCAATGTATCGGAACTATGGAGATCGTCCGGCCAAAACCCGTCGGTTTTCTCTGTGGCTCTATACCTGTTCTCGCCGATAACTCGTTTCCGGCGTTTACTTCAGCTCTCCTCCCTTCTCAGGAAACGTTTGTAACATTTCTCTTCTTCTTCTTCTTCTTCTTCATATAACGCTTCTGCTTGCAATTTATTTGAAGTTTTTTTCGTAATTTGTTGCAGCGTTACTGCTCCGAGGTATCAGATGCTTCCGATGGAGACAGATCTTAATCGGCCTCCTTTGCTGACGCATTTTCCCGATGATGTTTTGCCTCTCGCCGCCGTCAAGTCTAGGATCACCGGAGGTATGTGTATTTTTTCCTCCTTGGTTGAAATTTCACGATTAGGTGAACATTGAACAGAGAGACTTGCACGAGAGTGATGTTAGTGTTCTAGTTCTACTTGTAGCTTTTGATTAGTCTACTTTGTTTCTGTATGTTAAAGGTGGTGTGGTTATGGTGTTTTCATTTGACAGATATATCTAAGGAGGCTAATGTTATTGCTTCGAATCTAAGCAAGAAATGTGAAGCCCTTGCTGTGTCGGGTTTAGTGGAATATGGGGATGAGATAGACGTGATTGCTCCTGTTGATATTCTTAAGCAAATCTTTAAGATACCTTACTCGAAAGCTCGGGTATCCATAGCAGTTCAGCGGGTTGGACAGACTCTCGTATTGAACCCTGGGTGCGTTCTTTTACTTATTTCGGTTCTTTTAAATTGTGCGATTTTCAATGAGTAAGTCTTTATGCTGGGAATTTTTCTTGTGTGATGCAGACCTGATGTTGAAGAGGGTGAAAAACTGATTAGGAGGCATAACAATCAACCCACATGTACAAAAAACGTGGATGAATCTTTGTTTCTAAACTTTGCTATGCATTCAGTGAGGATGGAGGCATGTGATATTCCGCCAATGCATCGCCCACATACAGAGAAACACTCAAGTTCGTCTGCTCTACCTGCGGGAGAGAACTCTCAAGGGCTACAACAGAATTGTGATAGTTCTCCAGACAACAGACTTGACAACCCTGCAGGGGGTAGTAAACAGTCTAAACGGGATGGTTTCATTTGTCAAAATAAGAAGAGCAAAAAAACCAAGGCACGTGAGCCGGTAATAAAAAACACTCAAATCAGTGAAAAGACCAAGCCTTCCGGAGAGTCTGAAAAACATAGAAGAGGTGGGAACAACGAATTTTTAAGAGTTCTATTTTGGCAATTCCACAACTTCCGCATGCTTTTGGGCAGTGATCTACTTCTGTTCAGCAATGAAAAATATCTGGCTGTAAGCTTGCACTTGTGGGATGTTAGCGAAAAGGTACTGTTAAAACTCTTAGTGTTTCTGCTTTTTCACCTTTTCTGTAGACTTTCTTAATGTTCGCTCTCCACGCAGGTTACACCTTTAACCTGGCTTGAAGCTTGGCTTGATAATGTAATGGCTAGTGTGCCCGAGTTAGCAATTTGCTACCATGAGAACGGTATTGTCCAAGGGTATGAGCTTTTGAAAACAGACGATATATTTTTACTAAAAGGTATCGCTGAAGATGGTACACCTGCCTTCAATCCTCATGTTGTTCAGCAAAACGGTCTTACTGTTTTAAGGTTTCTTCAATCAAATTGCAAAGAGGATCCTGGGGCTTATTGGGTAATGTGTTAATTATCTGTGAAATTGTTATATCATTGCTCTAAAATCTTTTTTTGTTCATGTCATTACGTACTCATAATGATTTGGTTATGTTTTCTTCAGCTCTACAAAAGCGCTGGTGAAGATGTGCTTCAGCTCTTTGATCTTTCCATTATTTCAAAGAACCATTCAAGCGTTCATAATGACAGTGCAAGCTCATTACCATCTTTTATTCATAGTGGGAGAAGTGACTCTATGTTTTCTTTAGGAAATCTTCTTTACCGTGTCGGTCATAGGCTTTCTTTGTCAGTGGTAAGGAGGCCGAGCATTAGTCATGTAACATCATTAACAACTTAACTGCCATTTTCTGACACTTTGCATCTTTTGCAGGTGCCAAATGATAGGAACAAGTGCGCTAGGTTCCTAAGACAATGTTTAAATTGCTTGGACGGGCCTGATCATATGGTATTGGTCGTTAAAAGATTTTTTTTTAATATCAGTGACCTGTTTTCTCTTTAAAATTTTGATGGGTACTCATTAGTAATACCACTCTGGTAGGTTGTGCGGGCATATGCACACGAGCAGTTTGCAAGGCTCATTCTGAACAGTGACGAGGAATTTGATTTGACTTTTGAGTCTAATAGTGTGCAACGTGAAGTCACAATTACAGACCTAGAGGACGAATCGCTTGATCCTGTTACTATTGTTGACCATGAAAATGAGGCAGTGATTTTCTCAGAGGAAAAGTTCACTGAATATTGCTCAGTTTCTACTATAGCGCCTTTGATATCTGTTAAACCCAAGTTGGAAGCAAATGTTTCACCTTGCAATGAACTCTTACATTCAGATAATCAAGACTCCCATAATACTGAAAGCTCTGCAGTGAACACCAGTTCAGATACTAGTTGCGATCTTGGTCCGGTATGCCAAACTACAACTAGTCTGATCTCATCTAAGATAGCAGCAGTAAACCATGTTTCTCAAGCTATAAAGTCTCTGAGGTGGACACGTCAACTACAATCTTCAGAACAGGAGAATTCATTTCACGATATGCTGCCTGATTTTTCCAAGTGTGCATGTGGTGATCCTGATTGTATTGAGGTTTGTGATATCCGTAAGTGGCTTCCAACATCTAAACTAGACAGGAAATTGTGGAACCTCGTACTGCTTCTCGGCGAGTCATATCTGTCTCTTGGGGAAGCTTACAAAGAAGATGGACAATTGCACCAAGCTCTGAATACCGTGGAATTAGCTTGCTCGATTTATGGATCAATGCCCCAGAAGGTTGAGGAGACATTGTTTGTTTCCTCGATGAACAAGTCTCTTTCATTGCAGTCAAAATCGCAAGCAACAACGCAAGTGGAAGATTTAGATGAAAAATCAGGGACTTGTGATATCAGTGTCCGAGAACTTTCATCAACACGCCTCTTCTGGGCTAAAGTGTGGATGTTGGTTGGCGACATATATGTTGAGTTCCACATTCTTAAAGGTCAGGAGCTCTCAAGAACAAAGGGGACATCAACCAATCATTTGAAAATGCCGTCAGAAGTAGTTAAGGAAGTACAGCGGCTCAAGAAAAAGTTAACTGAGTATAGTCAAAATTGTGCCTCGTGTTCATTAGTGAATTGCAGCTGTAAGAGTGATAGAGCAAGCAGTGGAAGCAGCGCAAGTAGCAGCAGTAGCAGCAATGGAAGTAGTACTCGTACTGTGGCTCATAGCAGGAAGCACAGTCGAAAATTACAGTCCAAGAATGTCGCCAGCAAACTCTCACGAAATGTTGAAGATGAACATGTCAATTTCAAAGTTGAGAACACGAGCCATAAAGAAGAAAAATCATCCACGGGAACAAAGGAAACTTTTCCTGTGGAGCAGAACGAAGTCAACTCTAAAGGATCCCCAGGAGCAAAAAAGGGGGGAATCTTCAAATATCTTAAGGTGACCAAGACTGATGATGCAGAAAGCAATCTGTTGGCTGCCTTAAATTGTTATGAGGAAACTCAAAGAGCATTACAGGAGCTTCCAAGCAGCTGTAATGAGTTGCAGTCTGTTCTTAGAAAGAAAGGGTGGGTATGTAATGAACTTGGTCGGAACCGCCTCGGGAGCAAAGAGCTCAAGAGAGCTGAAGACGTTTTTGCTGATGCTATAGTCGCATTCAAGGAAGTTTGTGATCATACTAATGTTATACTAATCAACTGCAACTTGGGACACGGGCGAAGAGCTTTGGCTGAAGAAATGGTTCCAAAGATAGAAGCTCTCAAATTGCATTCTGCTTTTAAAAATGCTTACCAACAAGCTCTGGGGACTGCAAAGCAAGAATACAACAAGTCACTTAGGTATTACATGGCAGCAAAGACAGAACTCAGTGTTGCCACAAAAGAGGCTAGTTCAGTTCCAGACAATCTGAAAGTTGAAGTCTACACACAGCTTGCCCATACATATCTCAGATTTGGAATGCTTTTAGCAAACGAAGATACAACTCCTGCAGATCGCGAACAGAAGAGCATTCTAGAAAACACTCATGATTCTTCTTCTGATGGAAAATCCAGGAAATTGAGAAAACATGATGTATTATCAGCCAGCGATGCCATAAGAGAGGCATTGGCTTTATATGAATCTCTCGGGGAAATTCGCAAACAAGAAGCCGCATACGCGTACCTTCAGTTAGCACGGTATCACAAAAGTTGCTGCTTAAGGTTTTTGGAGCGTCAAGGAAATTCTCCTAAACCCGAGACTAACGTTATCCAGAGAGCCAAACAGTACTCTTTGTTGGCAGATAGAAACTGGCAGAAATCAATGGACTTTTATGGTCCCGAGAATCATCCTTCAATGTTCCTTACGATCCTGATAGAGAGATCGGCTCTATCCTTCAGCATTTCTAACTTTTGGCAATTAAACGCTGTAAGTGCTTAACTCCCTCTATCTTGATTTGCTCTTTCTGACTCACCATATATATATTCTAAACTTCTCTTGTTTTTGCTTAAGATGCTTGAATCAGCGTTGTCTCGCCTACTCGAAGCCCGCTATATCTCCAAAACATATGCGGAATCTTTAAAAACCGAGGACCCGAAGCTTCACACCAAATTCTGGACTCAACTGCAGATAATTCTTAAGCGAATGTTAGCCTTATCATTACCAGCAGAAGGAGCAAGCAAGTCTCAGACCTGTGGAAGATCCGATGACTCAAGAAAACTAAGAGAACTATATAAAGCATCCCTCAAGTCAACAAACCTTGGTGACTTGAACGCTATGCATGTCTTGTGGACATCATAATCTTAACTAGGTAATGTTCTCTTCTCTGCAATTTTTTCTTACAACATTGATATTTTTATTTTGTACAACTGATGCCTAATATTTTTTTTCATTTTTTCTATATTTTGTAGATAACCTTGTACATTGGTAATGATGCGATTTCGAGACCATCATATATGTAGTATCAGAATTGAAGTTGATTATGTTGTTAGTTTTATTCTAAAGTGTGATTGTGTGAAGTATAAAAGAGTGGTATTTTTAGGTGGTAATGTTCAATTGTTCATGTTCTTGGGAATATTATAAATTCTATATCATAATACTATGTTTGTAATTCAGCTATACAGTCATTTCATGACCATACAAATTCTAGTAAACGGTAATAGTAAAGAAACAGAGAGTAAACTTTATGGGCCTTCCGACTTCAGCATACTTGTGAATGAGCTAAGCCCATTTATTTATTTCCGTATTCTTTTGGGTATCTAACTTGATTCTAAACATGTGAAATACAAACACGGTAGAAAGAATTTTGAGTAACTTTTGTTGCATGTTTGTTTCAGGGAAACTGTACATACATATAAACTCAGAACTGACGAGAAACAGAGTAATTGGTTCATTCTGAACAATGTGGTTAGTTCAGTTATGGAACCTGCAACCACCGTTTTGTGTTTTCAGAAGATCAGATTAGAAAGACAAATCAACACATGTCCTCCTCACTCTAGGTTTGCAGATACTAGTGCCTGTTTTGTTGCTCTTGTCCTTCTTGCAGAGAGACATCTTGACGATGATTGTAACATCTTTCGGTGGATGCGGAGCCAACGAGTTCAGTCGAAGAGCATAACGAGTCTAAGGTTACAGAAGCGTTCTCCGGTAGTAAGTCTATTTCCATCAGCCGGCCGAAGGCAAAAATTATGTGCAATGGTAGAAAACAGCATCAAACTATACATATAAATTCTACTATGAGGAGAATTTTATTGATCATAGATAGTCAAGAGGAACATACAATTTACCAAAAGCTAGATTAGATTCACAGACTTACCAAAGTCTATAACTATAAACTAAAGAACATAAACACATAGATGACATACCCTATTGCTTTTTTACCTACTCTCATTGTTTTACTCTCTTATACTCTTCTTTTGTTTTCATTCATTTCTTCTCTCTACTCATACCTCTTCCCCGATGTAGTTAAGCTATCCTACCTTTTGACAGCAGGCGCAACGACTCTTGATATCAGAAATGCTTGAGTTAAGTTGTTTTGCATCATTAAGACTAAGATCCTCTACATAGTCAACAATGGCATGAACTTCACCACGATTCTCAAGCGCTTCAAGCTTAGTTCCAAAACCTTGGATTTCAACACTTTGGAGAGAGTTCTTTTTGGGATTGAAGTAGAACGCATAGTAGGGTTTACATGTATATTTCATACACAAAACAATATCACCTGTAGCAGTCACTCCAGCAACAGAAAATTCGCAGGAACCAAGAACTTCATTATGCGGAAGAGTATAGACATATTTCACCCATTCCTGTATCTCAACATCCTCTAAAACCGACATACACAACTCAACGCAACGTTCCCCATCAACATCAGCGTAATTACAACTAACCACACCTAATTTCCCTTTAGAGTTGACCAAACTCAATCTAGTAGGATGCTGTATATGATCATTAAAGCATGATGCGTCAATAAACTTGAACTCCTCAGTCCTAACATCAAAGCGAACTACCACAAAAGACGGCCCAATAAAGGTTACAGCTAAGTAATACAAAACCCCATTGATGCAAATCCCTGCAGCCGAAGACCGATGATACAGATGACAAGAGATATCCTTAGTTCTCCACTCTTCTCCAGATCCTATAGTAAGAATGCTATGTAAATCCAAAACCTTGAATTGCTTATCAATGGGATCAAACCCTAAAAAGCCATGAGACTTACTATACTTCCTGACGTGATACCCAGCATACATTCCAGTGATAGGGTTACAAATCAAAGGCGTATTCACATCAATGATCCTCACAAATGGGATATAGATCAAACCTGAAGCATAGCTACAAGTGAAATCGCTCACATCTCCTGAGAGCTTTGTATGATACTCTAAAGGCAGAGAAGTTTCGTATCGGTTCTGTGGCTGAGGCGCGGAGAAGAAGAACCACTCGTTATGTCGATATCTTTCGATTGCGAACAATATGCGTGGACGATTCGAGGACTTGGCTTGGAACAGGTTGGTGAATTCGGGACTGCGAAGCGTAGAAGCCCAGTACTTGGACAGGGTACGAAACCTTGCGACTGATTTCGATGGCAATCTCGTGAAAATCTCGAGGATTAGATCAGTTGGGAGCGATTCGTTGTTTCTTTCTCTTTCCATCAGACTCGCCGGAGTTTGTGTGAGTGTTTCGCCGGAGAAAGATTTTTAGGGTTCTAGGGATACGACGACGACGACGACGACAAGGTTGAAATTTGTGCTTTTTTCCTTTTTTCTTACTATTAAATTTATAAAAATCTTAGAAATACTGAAATAGATAAGAGTAAAATTTTATGGGCCTTTAAGGCTTTATCATATACTTTTGAATGAGCTAGGCCCATTTGTTCATTGTGTGGTATTTTTTCTTTTTGTTCTCACGTGCCAATGGATTCGTTGGTACATACTTGGTAGCTAATACAACTGTAAATTTATGTGAAATACATATAGAGTCAAAGACAGTAGAAATAGGTTAGAGCAGGGGCACTAGCAGCTCTTTGGACTGTTCTCGACAATTTAAATTCAAAAAAAGAAAAAAAAAAGTGGAAGACGTTTCTTAAAACGCGACGTTATTTACTTTGTTTCTTCACTATTTACGAGCCCTACTGACATGTGGTAGTCCGAAATTTATTATCTTTTTTGAGTTTAAAAATAGTAATAAAAAATTAAAATTATTATTTTTAAAAACAATTTTTGAGAGACACCAATGCATATAGTCTTAGATTAAGTTTAGTTTTAAGAGTTTCTTTGTTTCTACTATCAACCAATCCTATTCATGTAGAGTAGTTGAAACCACAATTCTACCTATTGCTATACTTTTCATGAGAACTTTTTCAATAATGCCACATCAAGATTATGTGATGAGAGTCTACTCGTGGAAATTTTATGAAAATTGTTTTCCAAAAATTTCACTTAATTATAAATATAAAAATAGTACGAAGATGATGATTGTATGCTTATCTAAGTAGACGTCGTAAAACTTAACTGTGTTCTTTAAGACCTTTTAAAGATATATGAGTTTGGGTATGGTCAAACGTTTTACTTTGAGATAGTTTAAAAATCTTAGGATATGATGTAATTGTACCCACGTGGTCTATGTTCTCTGATTGTGTGGTTAGATCAACTCTAAACAATATGCAACTAATTTTTCTTTCACTGGATAAACGATTTGTTCATTATTATAATTTTGTTGGGGGAATGAATGGAATTAATTTAATAATTATCTAAATATAGGGACACTTAAGTATTATTCGCAAGAAAACCTGGACTATCTTTTGTTACTCTTTTTTGGTCACAAATTTATACGACACGTTCGTTACTGCTTTAGGACTACATAGCTCTGGACATTCGGGTCCTCGGTTCGGGTTTGGGTAAGAATCATTCGGGTACGGTTCTTTCAGGTAAGGAGGTTTAGGACCCAATAGGGTAAACATAAATTATCGGTTCGGATCGGCTCGGATGTAATATTTAAGAACCGGAAAAAATCTGAAAAAATCGGGTTCGGTTGTTTTTATACCCGAATACAATAAAAGTGTAAAAAATACCCGATATGTATTGATTTATCCGAAAACCTGCAAAATGTCAAGGTTAAGTTCTAAACAATAAAAACCTGCAAATTCACATCGACACATCCAAAGAGTACAAATACATGAGAGAAAAGATAGAACAATTCATAACAACAGTTTTAAATCATACAACCAAGGAAAATACAAGCTTCTTAACCAAAAAGTTGACAATCCAAATCTGATAGAATCAAAATTCAAAACGTAGATATAGTAGTTGGGAACTAGAAACTGGAAACACGTAACATATCCATGGCCATGGGTTTGAATCTGCTGATATCTCATCTCATAAGACCTATTATATTTAAAAACATATCACATATGTAAACCAGTAAAATTGTTAAAGTAATGTAATCAAAATGCATAATGGTAATAGTTGAAACTTGAAAAGAGAGACTATGTTACCTCACTGTTAAAGACTTAAAGTTTTAAAGACCTTGCAAATTAAATTCTGGCTCAAACTCTGTAGAAAATCAAAGAACATTATGTAAGAAATCAAACTTTGTAATTAGATATACTTGAGTGTTGAGAGATTAAAACATAAAAGAAAGAATTACCTCTCATAAGATCATCTTGCAACTCAATTTCAGAAAGAAGTTGTTCAATGGTTGAGACTCCTTTCTCATTGATATAAATCTCACATTTCAGCCATTGCTCGGTACACATCAACACTTCTATCATGTAATGTGTTAAACAACTTCTAGATGAATCCAAAAGTCTACTACTGGTGCTAAATGCAGCTTCTGATGCTACTGAAGACACTTGCATGGAAAGTATATCCTTAGCTATCATGGATAAAATCGGATACTTCCCACTATTGACCTTCCACCATGATAACAGATCATATTCTGCGCCTTTTATAAGCATTACAGACTCCACATCCTCTTTCAAGTACATTTCCAGTTCATTAGATGACTTACGAATCCCAGCTTCTTTCACAATATCTTGAAAGATAGAATCCATATCAGGCAATCCAACATGATGTGTTCTTTGACTTGTATCAGTTTCAAACTGATCTTGTGCCTAAGACCATGATGATTGTGACTGAGAAGATGATCCACTTGTATTCAACAAATTGGCTCTAGTATACTCATCATACAAATCCTTCAAGATATTATTAATTGAATCAGAGAGATGAGAAGACTCCACACTACCCTTACCATAAAGATGATCGAAACATACTTCAACAAACTTCATTTTCTTCCTTGGATCAAACACACTTGCTACTATTACAAGTTGTGCTATATATGGTAAGATCCCTAGTGATAGAGACTATCTCATTGTAGAGTCCATGAGAGGCAACTGAGTTAGAAGCTGAAAGAACCAGTGTAGAATTATAAAATATACCAAGAACCTGAACAAATGCAGAAACTACATCGAAATCATCTTTCATAGGGGGACCAACCCTTTTATGTCCATCCAACCTTTCCAAAAAGTAGTCATTATATGGTTAATCTTCTGCCTGCAGCTTCTCAAATGAAACTCTGAACTTTAGAGCTTGTTCTAACATGAGATAAGTATTATTCCACCTCCTCTTAACATCTAAAGGTAGGCTTCCTCTTTTAACCTTCCATGTTTCAACACGAAAATCAAAGGCCTTGAGTCGATTTGGTGTAGATCTTGCATATTGAATTCCATTGCGAACAACCGCCACACTACGATCTATGTCCTACAATCCTTTCTTCACAACCAAATTCAATATGTGAGCAGCACATCTCAAAAGCAAATATTCACCTTTGAGTACCAATGCATCATTTCCATTCCGCTGCATCATTTCTTTCTTAAACATATTCATAGCTAAACTGTTGGCAGTAGCATTATCAACAGTGATGCAAAATACTTTCTTTATGCCCCATTCAGCCAAACACTCTAGAAGACATTTACTAACTGTTTCACCCTTATGATCAGAAACATTCTTAAATCCTATAATCATCTTCCTTAACCTCCACGACTACTTAATGACTACCACGACAACACACACACAAGAGTCACAAATTTACGACGGATACACTTAGTAAAAAAATAGTCATTGTGATACCCCAATTTGCGGAGAGGTTTAAATGAATTAATCTGGCCACATATGTTACAAAAGTGCACTTATCTTTTCGGACAAAAGCCCTGAGAGAACTCCACAATTAGACGTGCTTATACTCGAGTAGTCAAAGGATAGGTGACCTTCTGGTAAGTTGCTTTCGGAACTGTGTGAGTGAAACCAAAACACAGGAAAAGATCATTTGGTAATTTGTAGGTTCGGTAAAAAGTCTTTAAGCCTCCCGGACGTAGCAAACGGCCGTCGGATATTGATGAGCTTATGGGCTTAGTGAGAGGACTTGAGGCCCATTAAAAGAGGTGGGCCCATGGGCTCATAGTGAACAAGGCCCACTGGGTGAGGTCACGGTATCAGAGCCAAATCCAGATAAGTGTGGAGTAGTGAGCTCACACTGTCAAGGAGTGATGATCATTGTGCGCAACGAGGACGTTGCGGTTTGTCAGTGGGGGAGAATTGCGAGACCCCAATTTGCGGATAGGTTTAAATAAATTAATTTGGCCACCACAGAAAGATCATGTGGTGATTTGTAGGCTCGGTAAACAGGTCATTAAGCCTCCCGGACGTAGCAAATTAGTCGTCGGATATTGATGAGCTCATGGGCCTAGTGAGAGGACGTGAAGCCCATTAAGAAATGTCGACCTATAGACTGAGATTGAACATGGGACCCACTGGAGAGGTGACGGTCTGGGCATTACAGTCATAGATAAGCGAATATTTTCATATTGCTTTGCAACCTAAAAGAAATATGGATTATATTTGCCGAATTTTATCTATCGTCACAAAAGAGTCTTAATCTTATGACTACTTTGCCTCAATTAAGCAACTCCTTATTTTTAAAATTTACATTTTGACATTATCAAATGATTAATATGTGGACTTAACCATATTTTCATTGATTTGGACCACTACATTTATATATTTTTCCTAAATATTTTAATTTTACTAATTTTAGACGAAACCTTAACAAATGATTGTTTTACCTCTTAAAATGAAAGTTATAATTCAAAACATGGACTATAAGTGCTGGTAAATGCTTATTACTAATGTATTTAGATCTCAACGTTAAGAAATCTAGAATATTCGTTGTGACTCATACATGTGCGTCACAAAAGAGTCACTTTTGTGACGAAATTACAACTGAAAAATGATACGACTACTATGCTATTCTTTTGCAACTTATTTGCTATGACTTTTGCAACTATTTTGCATCTATTTAGCAACTCCTCGGATTTAAAAATTGCAATTTAACAACATAAAATGACCAACATGTTAAATATTATTACCATTTTTTTCTATGAGATAATTATAAAGGAAGGCATTATTCGGACTCTAACTTCGCAATTAGGCATCCAAAGCCCGAGGGCCTTTAAAAAATATCAAATCCAACTGTTGCTGACATTTCAGCCCCTAATGTTAGCCATGGGCAAAAAGCCCATACCCAAAGCCCAAACCGAACCCGGCCCTATAGGCCTGAACCCAATTTAAAGAGATACCCGATCGGGTTTTGAGTTTGAAAATTTTGGGTTCGGGTATACCCAAACAAAACCCAAAACCCGATTTCAATCTCAAAAGTGAAATCAATCGATTTCATTGCCCGATCTCAATCAATCTGATTTCAATAGTTTATTCCTAAAAAAAATCATCAATATCGTTGAGGATGACAAGAACGGCGTGAGCGCAGCTGCACCGCACATGTTCCGATTGTTTATAACGCTAGGAGGGTTTGAACTCTTGTTGAGTGGATTATGAGTGCTTATATCAATGTAACGATATTAAGATGTAGGAGCTGATCCAAGAATATTCCAAAGTTCCTAACTACATCAGTACAGAAGCTAACTGCAAACCAAAGCTTAGCTTATTTATTGAGTGTGTGTATAAGTTGTTGGAACCCAATCTCTTACCTTTTTATCACCATCCATGTTCAAGGGTTGTTATAGTTTTTTTATCACCATCCTGTTAACGCCGCCGCTACTGCTATCATCACCGCCGAGTCTCGTGTTCAGCCTTCCTCTGTCATGTGATCGATTAAGCCCGGTTATGTTGTTCATTTTGTCTGTTTTTTGTTTAAGATTTTATTGGTTACTACGATTATTAAAAACCCGAAACAAAATCGAACCCGAACCCGAAAAGCCCGGTCCGAACCCGAGCCCGCCCAAAAATATATATATACCCGAATGGGCTTTAGAGGTCTAAACCCAAAAACTCGAAACCCGAAAAGCCCGGTCCGAACCCGAACGGGCCCCCGAACGCCCAGGACTACCTAATGTAATCGCCATTTAAGTGGATGACGTCTGCGTACTTAGGTTATACGAAGTTATTTTCATTGTGAGCGGGAAACCTGCCACAGTCACGAACAGTGCTTGATGCCAATCATGTGGACAAAAATTAAGCCATGGATTTTCGTTTTAGGTTATTTAGGGTTTATGGACTAATTTAAATAAGAGATGAAAGAAGAACAATGCAGTGACAAAAAGAGAGAAAAAAACCCATATCGTCTTCTTCTGTTGACAACAACGACATTGTTTTGACAAAGAAAAGGTATTCTCTCTTTTAAACTAAAGTCATAAGATGTGAACCACCAAAGTTGCAGCTTTTGCAGTGTACTATTGAAACATAAGTGTTACATCACCTATTGCTTTTGGTTAGAAGATAAGTGGTTGATTTGCGATTTGAAAATGTAATATTAAGTTCATACATTAACTTTTTCACAGCTGCTAGTTTCGGGTTGATCTTAACTACTTAATGTTTTGTTTCTGTATTTGTGGTTATTGTGCGTCTAATACACTAAAAATTCTGTAAAGTTTGTTTAGTCATCATTATGTTATGTGTTTGAAGTGGAGTTGACAAAGAGATGAACCGTATTACTACTACTATGTCATATTTGTAGTTTGAAAAATTACTTAATAAAGGGGTAACTAGTGGTGAACATATAGCTTCTCTTTTGGTCCACGAATTCCAAAATGTTTGACATGTATAGCTTATGGTTGGTTGCAAAAAATTGTATGTCAAAGTGTATACTCATCAGAGAGGACCTGACTTACAAGAAACACAAAGCTCAACTTGTGGAGGAAATTCTAGAAGAGGGTAAAGGCCTTGTTGGCAGGATGTCTTACTGGGTTCCTACAGAGATGTCTGTCTTTAGTGCTGCAAAAACGCCTCCCGTGTCTATACATAATGATATAGGCTTGCGTACATTCTTAAGGGTCAGAGCACAAACATGGCACTGAATCTCTTGGTGACATTTGAGCCTAATTGGGGAAGTGGAAGTCTTCCGCCTGTGGATAATAATCAAAGCCATGAGAAAGGAATTATTTGGCTTGAAGATGGTACTGATGGAGAAGAACAGCTAAATGAGACAGAGCATGGTCCAGTAACTCCTTTAGTAGGCGATGCACCAGCAGAGGAACCAGAGGTGCATACACCAAACATACAAGTTTGGGGGTCATGAAAACAGCATACACTGTAGTAGCAGAAACTGAAGGAGTTGGTGTAACAAATATTGACACTATTCCAGCCATAAATACATCAAGTAGAGAAGATTTTGGTAGGCAGAGGATAATGCAGCGAGATAGACTCAAACACCATATATGATGCAGAGTTAGTAGCACATTTGGAAATGCTGGAAGCACAGGCTAAACAAGCCGATGAAAGGAAGAAAAAGGAAAACAAAAAGTTGTCTACGTTGCGAATGAATGTGAAGATACATATCCTAGTGCAAAAGGGGAATCTGATGATACATATGAGGATGATGACTATGACTACAATTTCTGGGACAACCTCATCCGCAAAGAGCACGCCGCCTTACAACTAGCTGAAGGGTTTAAGATAGGAAAATCATCAAACCCGATGCAATAGGAGGTGTAGCAGAAGGTGTTGCAGGTTATGTAAACAAGAATGTGGGAGGGCTACACATTGCAGGAAGTGGTCGACAAGCTGGGGAAGTGGACATGATGCATGGATAATAGAATGGAGACGTTATTAATGACGTTAATATAGAGGGCATTAATGGTGAACAATTTTTATACTCTTGATGGTGATGAAGAAGAGGAGATGAACCTTACACTTGCGAATATGTATACTAAAATTGTTGAAGCTGAGATTGTCCCATCACACGATTGTGAACCTTGTTTTGGTGATGAGTATCTGGAGAGAGAAGAACTACCAGATGGTTTCATCGATCCTGCAAATGATGCCATTTTTATCGGGAAAGTATTTAGGAACAAGCAGAGATGAAAACTGCACTTGCGATATACGCAATTAAAAGGTTCTTTAACTTCAAGCAGACAAGGTCATATAAAAACGTCTAATTGTTCGTTGTGTTATTAGGGAGTGTGAATAGCGTGTCTATCGGCGCTCACCTGGTGGAAATTCAGAGAACATGGAAGTGAGGACAGCAAAGCTCACCCACACTTGCAATGTGTTAACAAGGGATGAATATGGGAAAAGAGCATCTTGTAAGGTAATAGCGTCAGTGCTAAATTCTAAGTTTGTTAATGGGAAGATGGGTCCGAGGGCAGTTGACATACCATATATTGTCTTAGAGGAGTTGCAGGTGTCCATAACATACATCAAAGCTTGGCATTCAAAGGAGAAAGATGTCGTAGAAGCAAGAGGAAACACAGAGGGAAGCTACAAAGTGTTGATGGCATACATACGGAAGCTGAAGAAAACAAATACTGGAACCGTCTGTAACGTTGTTACAACGTGAGCTGGGACTAATAAATGTAAGTTCAGGTTCTTGTTCTTGGCGCTAGGTGCGAGTATCCACACAGTCAAATTCATGTGCAAAGTAGTATTCATTGATGCAACAACAATAAAGAGAAAATACAGAGGTTGTATGTTGACTGCCAGGATGGAAACTTTCAAATAATGCCTATAGCATTTGGCATTGGGATAGCGAGAATGATGTTGCATGGACATGGTTCTTCTCTCAACCTGTCTCAATTATTCTAGATGCAAGTGACTTGGTTTTTGTTTTGATAGGCACAGTTCTATCTATACTGCATTAAGAATGGTATACCCACTTGCTCGACATGGTGCTTGTGTTGTCCATCTATTCAGGAATGTGAAGAGCAGATTCAAGAGACAAAAATGACTTCCATACTTGGTCTCAAAGGCAGCATGTGCATACACAGTGCCAGAATTCAGACAACACTTTCAAGAAATAGAGAGAAGGAGTTCACTCTGTGCAAATTATCTAAGAGGGATTGGAATATCTCATTGGACGCGAGTGTATTTTTAAGGGAAAAGGTACAATATAATGAGCAGCAATGTTGCAGAATGCCTTAATGCTGCAATAGCCAAAGCTTTGGAGTTTCAAATAGTCTCAATGACTGAAGGTATTTGAATGATGTGATGAGGTGGTTCTACAATCACCGCCAGAAGACAAACACTCAGCTCAGTCCTGTCACTCCCGAGTTGGAGAAAAGGCTTATGGAGCAATTTTCTGAATTTGCAAGCTTGCGCGTCTCACCAGCTAGCCAAACCATCTTCCAAGTAAACACCTCCAAGGGGTTGTCATTCGCTGTCGACTTGGAAAGAAAGACATGCAGCTGTAAAGTCTTTGAGACACTAGGAAATCTTTGTTCCCACGCTTTGGCAGCGGCAAGAGTAGCTGGTATACCAATTTTAGCATTGGTAGAAAAAGAGTACATGACAATTGATTGGATAAACACCTATAGTGAATCTGTGATGCCTGGTCCTGAAACAATCGACAATGATGAGGAAGAAGAAATAAGTGAATCAAATATGCTCCCACCACAATCCAAAAGTGGACCATGCCGACGCAGGAAGAGACGTATTCCTTCAGCTGGAGAGGAGTTCCTGGTAAGTGAATAAGTTCATAGAGGTACAATAAAGTATTGATCCATATGTAGCACAATTACCAAAACCTTATATTCTCTGATGTAGGCACGTAAGATGGGAAGATACGGGCCAAATAGGTGTTCAACATCAACATAAACTTGATAAATATACACACAAATTACCTTTATATATGTATAATTTTTTATACATTTTTTATAAATAGCGTAAATAACTTATAAATACCTTTTAAAAACCTTATAAACCCTTTTAAAAACCTTATAAAACTTGTAAAAACGATTTAAAACCTTTTAAAACATTATAAAATATATGTATCAAATTTCCAAGTAGTAGTTATTATATAGAAGTACCTTATAAACCATATAAAACTTTATAATTTTTCATATTTAAACAGGGATATTTTTGAAAATGGATAGATAAAGGGTATTTTTGAAAAGGGGTACACCAAAAGGGGTATTTCTCAAAAATTCTCTTTAATTTTTATAATTATTTTATATATTTTATTTTTGAGAATTTTTGAGAAATACCCCTTTTGGTGTACCCCTTTTTAAAAATACCCCTTTTTCTATCCATTTTCAAAAATACCCCTTTTCAAATATGAAAAATTATAAACTTTTATATGGTTGATAAGGTACATCAAGATCATCTTTACTACTGCGTGACTAAATCCAAATATTTATAAGGTTTTAAAAGGTTCTAAACGGCATTTATAAGGTTTTATAAGGTTTTTATAAGGTTTTTAAAAGGTTTACAAAGTTTTTATAAGGTTTTTAAATGATTTTTAAAAGGTTTTAAAATTTATTTATGAAATATATATTTATAAATTTACACACATATAAAGATAATTTGTGTCTATAAATATAAGCTTATACATATTTTTTTTTATAAATTTCAAATTTTATAGTGACTTTTTGATAAAATTAGAAAAGGGGTATTTTTAAAAACTGTTATTGGAAAATGGGTATTTTTGAAATTCCCCCTTTATTTTGTAACGTTGTTTTAAAATTCTATTTTTATCTTAATATTAACAAAATTAGATAAAACATGTTGCGACATCTTATGTTTTACTTGACACTTATCGGATCACGTGAGTTAGTAAATTTAAAAACCAAGTTTCGACGTATAATCTCGTTTAATTGTTTAACTTAAACCATAATTTAATTTACAAAGTTAAACCATAACTCTCATTTATCGTTTATATACCCCAACCAACAAATAACCTGTTTTAATTGTAAACTTAAAGTTTAAATATTAATCCTCTTCTGTAAACAAAAACCGACATATATTCTTGTTAATTATAAATTTTAAATCCTATCTTATTAATAAACCAAATTGACATAACTGAAATTAGGTTATTTGTTTAATATATAATTCCCTATAATATTTATTTTATATATTTCCTTTTTCGATAGGGTTAATAATATTTCTATTTTATCTAAATATCAACAAAATTAGAATCGACAGATGTCAACATTTTATCGTTTACAATTGACACATGTCACGATTTTGTTAATGGCTGACTTTGAAAACCAAGGTTTATATAATAAGATATTTGATTGAAATTAGTAAAGTTAAGAAAGTAAATAATTAGAATCCGTAATGATCTCGAAAGCCTAATTTGAAGATTATGATTTCATGTCGATATATTAACATAAATGTAACGTAATATTGATTGGATTGAGAAGAATAAATATGAATATTCTTTTCGAAATCATGATCTAAACAATAAAAAAAGGAAGCTCGTTTAATTACGCTTTGGGTCACCTAATTTCGAATAAGGCCCAATAGAAGTTGTCCAGTTCTAAATCCACCGAAACACTTCTCTCTTATGCGCTTCTGGAAAGATCCAAATGTAGGAATCAGGTTAATTATGATTTTTGACCCAACCCATGTCTTTTTTTCCCAAGAACAACCTTAATGAACCGAAATGTTATGTTGTTTTTGTGGAAGGATAATTGAAATTCTGGGGGTATGTCTTGTAATTGTAGAAGTTGTACTTCTATCTTAATACATAAGGGATATACCCGAGATTGCCCTCATCATGGATTCAACAAGTAAGCTATCCTTAGTATTTTATATAGGGGAGATAGTAAGGAGCTAAAATGGAGATTGGACGTGGCTAGCAAAGGAAGTTTTGTAAATCTCACTATCGAACAAGGAGAGTTACTTGTTGAGAATTTGGCCGAAAGCAATCAAAGGTGCAATGAGATATGTGATCAATTATCTCTAGGTATACCACAAGACGACTACACATGGAGATATTCACAAGAGAGATTATGTCAAGTTCAACAAGAGCAAGGATTTCAACCAAGTCTCCAATATAAAAACCAAGGACAATCTTATATTCAAGCTCCTCCTCAAGATAATGAAGTGAATTCCATGTTAAAACAAGTTGAAGGCCAAACTAAGGATTATATGGCTTTTGGTAAAAGGTGTGTCGATATGAACAACAAGATGGATGAGATGTACAATGCTCTTAATGGTAAGGTCACTAGCTTGGCTTCTCAACATGAAGATATGAAGATTAAGAAAGTGACTAGAGACTTTACTTATCAACATGAAGAGATCAAAGTTGTTAATGTGGGGAATAAAGAGACCATAAAGCTTGATGAAATCATCTTGGATGATGAGTGTCTAGCCTCTTTATTTGATGAGTTTAAAGGCAATGGTAAAGAAGAGTATTTAGGTAAAGCTAAGAGAGGCCTTGAAGCAAACGAGAGGAAGAAGAAACAACCCCACCCGCCCAACCTTGTTCCTTCTTCTAACACCATGAGCTTGCACCCCTTGAAGCTAATAGATGGAACAATTGAGTATAATATGACGTGTAAGGGTTATTCTACAGCTTTTTCAAGTGTCAAAGCAAGAATCCAACCCGAACTTCAAAATGACCAAGATAGACTTCAAGAGTTCCTCTCAAGGGTCATCGCCATCAACCTCAATGGTGGAACACGGTCCAACCATTCCCACCTCCACACTCTTTCAACCCCTCCAAATGGTCTTCCAAGGAGTTCCACTCCTCCTCCTCTCACACTATTCCCTAAGGTTCACAACTAGGGCCAAGGTATGGCCTCACCTTCCATTGTATATACTGCTTTAAGCCTTATTTTCGTTTCTTTTTGCGAGAGGAAGACCGAGAACAAGGGCATCTGCCCAAAAATCCGTAAGAAATTCTACATGGAACCATCAGACAGGTTTCATTCCTTGTGGTTCGTGTGGATTACCGCCTCGATGCCACTAACGCCGTAGTACGTCATGTGTTTCAATTGCCACGACTATGGGCATTACTCATTCCGCTGCCCATACCCCCGACTGCGAGAGGGCTGACTGCCGAAGCCGGACCGTCGACGACAACTGCCTCCTCCACGTCCGTCCCACCCATTGTCCCACAGCCAGAGCAGCATCTGTCACTAAGGTTAGCTTTTCTTATCTAGGTCTTGCTGACTAGATTCTATAAATTAAGAAGTGTTTTAGCTTGAACTTGTACAGCGGTTGTACTTGTAAAGCGTTGGATTTTCTTTATGATTATTCAAGCTTTTGTTTTGAAGCCTCTTTAGCCAAACCTTTTACAAAATCCAAGTAAGAAACCCGAAACCCTCTATTTTGTAGATGCATGTTAGGAAGCCTTTGAACCTTAGAGATTTTCTCGGAAAAGTTTCCTTGTTCTTTTTAGGCTAGTGTTGAAGTCCTAGAAATCTTGCTTGCTAGGTTGTTTTGTGCTCGTTCGTACGAGTCTAGAATTGTTTCTAGGTTGTTTGCTTAGATTGCTTGCTAGGATTGTCCTTGTCGAGTCCTAGTAGAGTCTTTGCTTTATCATAGAGTTGCTCTCTTGTTATGACTATCCCCGAACAAAACCTGGACCTCGTAGCCGAGGAACAATCCGTAGAAGAGGAGGAGCTCATAGCCAAGGAGCAGCTCGTAACAAAGAAGCATCTCGTACCCGAGGACGAGCTTGTATCTGAGGAAGTGCTTGTAAAGAAGCTAATCAAACCGCCATGGTTTTAGTTCAAATCTCATCAATGATCATCACGGTTCGAGGGGTTCGGTAAAGGGATAAGTGTTGCTTATGCACTCTTTTTCCCTTGTCAAGTTTTGTCCCATTGGGTTTTCTTGGCAAGGTTTTTAATGAGGCCTAAGTAACACTTTCAAGACCTTTTACCAAGCCCAATTCGTGGGTCCATCACTGTGTCTTGGCCCATTTTCTATCTTTTCTCTTCATTCTTTCATTTAATGGTTTTGTTATTTCCAAGACTTGGTGCATGGACTTGCATGAGTGTATTTCCAAGACACTTGTGCATGCTCTTGCATGTTCTTCTTCTCTTCCCTCTTCTCCTTCATCTTCCTCTACTATATAATCCTCCTCTACCTCTCATTTGTAACTCATCTAATCTTTTTATCAAAAACTCTTTCTAAAGTTAGATCACTCTCTCTTGTTCTTTTCTTTGGTGTGTAATATCCATAGTCAAGTCCAAGTTCGGTAAATCAGAGGCTCTTCCGCAACCTTTGTGGGACCATTCGCTCCACATCCTTTGATCTAAGTGATCTCACGATCCCTTAGGTGCAAAGCATATCCTTCCCTAAACTTCAAGAGTGTCGATTCAAGGAGGATCGTATTATGTGGTATCAGAGCACACTCTGAAAAGTTGAGTTCTCTATCATCTTTATCATATCCCTTCATGTCATTTCAATTTTCATTCATATTCCATTCCATTTTTTGTTTTTATTTTCGTTAGTTTTTGTGTTTATGGATTTTCTGTCATTTTGTCAGATTTTTCATAAACATTGACTCATCCAATAATTATAAACTCAAGTGATCCTGAAACTAGGTCGAGTCTAGTAGTTTGTAAAATTATTTCTAGAATTTTTTTAACTTGATTTCATAATTTATCTTGTTAGATCGAGTTCATCTGTTTTTAGGCATAATTTTCATGTTTTTGTTTTGAACTAGTGACTGGTTATTTTTTGTTTCAATGGCAGGGGAAGAGAAATCCAAACGATACAAGTCTCTCACTTTAAAAAGACTTTTCTCTCGTTCTTGAAAGTTTCACTCGAGAAACTTGTCCCTTGATCAATTATTCGCTGTGGAAGGCTCGAGAAACCTGTTGCTGAAGTCGATAAGTCTGCTACCGAAGGTTGAGCCGAGAAGAAGGAGTGTTCGTGTGCTTGCCTCGGTGAGAGAAAGGAAAAAATTGCCTATAAAACATTGTGTGTTGGATACAAATTGTATGGGGTGCTCCACAAGTCTCCGGACTTGTGTACGCACGTATGGCATGTTTTGCTTGCCTTTTTTTTGTAGAACCTACATGATAGGCTTTATTTCCTGCAAAAATGAACTCACATGCTTAAACAATCCGGCTTATTTACAAGATAGTGCTTGATAATATGACCAACTAAAATGAACCCGCATGTTAATCCGGAAAGGTTTAGTTCCTAATCGTCACCGAGAACTATCACCTAGATTAATAACACACTTGCTTGCTTGCTTTGCTTTGTTTACTTGATGATTTCTTGATTTGCCTTGTTGCTTGCTTGTTTATTATCTCTTATAGTACTGATCTTCTTTGAGTGGAATTTATTTGCTTTTAGAGAGTCCTTAGTTTCAGATTTGTAGATTTGATTCTTTGGTTCGATAATCTGTTTCCTTGGCGATGGCGGTGCGGGTCTCGAATAGTTAACCTTTGTTGTTTCTTAGGTCTTGACCAGGATGCTTGGTCCCTAGCTCCCGACTAGCCCAAGATGTTGCATCACAATGCAACCAAGATTTTTCCTCCGGATTGAATGCCTTCATGGTTTCTTCCCGACCTGATTGTAAAAAGGAACAGATCAGATTATCGAGGGGTCTAGGGAGTGGAGTCTAGCGAGTCATAGCTTAAGTCGAGTCTAGTTTATTCTAGTCGAGTCTTGTAGTTGTCTTGCTTGTTTGCTTTCTATGCTTACGCTAACGCTTTTCTGACCTTGTTTGCTATTTGGGGTTTGGGGTGGGGAAAATTGCATGCTAGAATTGGGGGTATCCGGCTCACTAAGTAATACTAGATTACTCAAACCTCACTTTGTTTTGCAGGTTTATTCCTAAGGAGTCTAGACTGTAGCAAACATTTTCCCGATGTATCCAACTTATAAATGCTTTTGTAACATTTTTTTGTAAAACTTTACAATAAGTAATAAAAGGAAGTTTTGGGGAAAAACTATGGCGTTTCGAACTGATATAACTGCACTTCCATCGGTCATGTCCGGGCCGGTGGAAGTGCATAACTCTCGCTCGCGTCGGCCGAAAGGTCGTAAAGCCCAGACGCATCGATCATGCTAAGAGGGACGGCTGGTCTCAGACGTATTCAGCTCGGGGATTTCGCCTCACCCATATCCTTGCGCGGGAATCTCGGCCGGGCGCGTTCGGCCATGCCCTCAGTAGCTTCCTTCCGGGTCGTCCGTCGGTTTGTACGTAGGCTCGTCCGAACGAAGGGCGGTTCGGGGGCGTTACAGACGTGGTTACTTGGATGCAATCAGAGAGGATGCAACAAAACTATTCAAGTCAAGCCAAGTGAATAACAGTTTTGGATCATCAACTCTAATGCAAGGACGTAAATAACAAAATGATAAGCTAAAGATCTAAGAACACTACTAAAGATAAGCTAAAGATCTAAGAATACTACTAAAAATAAGCTAAGCATGCAAGAACAACAGAAGCAATATTAAAAGCAGAAATGAAAGCAAGTAAACAATCAGATGAATAACGGTCTCAAGGATGGGCTAATGGGGTAATGAATCCTCTTAATCTCTTTGGGATGCTTAACATGCTCAAATAGATCAAATCCTAGACAATGAACCACTTAACCTAATCAGTCCAATCTCTTGGCAAAGATTATCAAATCTAAAACACTTCCTAATCTGAACTTTCATTGATGAAACATGCAATAGATTGGCATAAAGATCAAGCTCATTAATGTCAATCTACTCCTTACCAGTCAATCTCTTGGGTAAGTAAATAGATCTCCTGCATTAGTAGAACAGACATTCCATTGAACACCTTTTGAGTGCTGGAATGTCTAAGATCTGATCCCACATGGTTAATACAAAAACTAACAATTAAATCTCCTAATCTAGAAGGGATCTACCTAAATATATACTTAAGCATCCCTAGAAAAATAATATAAAGAAGCAACACTAAAAACTCAATAGATCAAAAGATATTAAGATTACAAGTTTTTGGAAATGTTTGGTGGCTACAGAGAAAAACTGTAATGAAACTCGATTTTTCTCTTAATGACCCAAGGTCTCTATTTATACTAAGTACTGGAAACCCTATAACATTAAAAGAAAAATTACAATGTCGGTTTGAGGGGAGCTCGGTCGTGGTCATGCTGGGCTTGTTTGGGTTCTCTTCCTACTCGTCCGAGTCTAGTTTCCTTCTCTTGGTTCGAGTGCTTGGTCGTGTCCACCTTGGTCGGGCCGGGTACACTCGATTGGGTCTGTGCTCTGAAGTGTCCGAGTGTACCTGTTTTTACTCTAAAATGCAAATGATATGCAGATGCCTATGCTAAAAATCTTAAATGCGAAATATGAAGGAAAATAAGCTAAAACTAGTAAGAAATAAGAATCTAGACATGCAAACTATGCACAAAACCTATGCTTAAGAGTGTAAGAATATAGAGTTATCAACTCCCCCAAACTTATTCTTTGCTTGGCCTTAAGCAAATTTAAAGTAGGAAGAGAGGTTTGAAAGTGGGGATTCAGAACCAGTATTGCTGCTAAATTAGTTAAAATCAGTGTCCCTGTCTATAGTTCTAGAATGCAAATTATATGAACCATACTCTGAAAACTTTAGCCATGCTCATTTCAACACAAAATGTCATCAGTCATAAAACCTAGGCAAGCATTCAAATCAACCATTCCTTTTAACATTCTTTAAGCAGTAACCATCAATCTAGATGTGAAATGAATATAAACTCATTTGGCTAGGTATGAAAAGGTTTGTGAGACAAAGAGGGTCTTCTTTAGTGAGGGTTGAAACGTTTAAGTGCTGGGATCTCTCAATGAACAATATTGAGCTTTTGGGAGAATGCTAAAGGTAAGGACCAACAAACGCATACAGGAACAACATCTTGACTACCCAAAGGCCCCAAGTGATATCCTAAATGTCTAAACCCATGTGGTCCTATTCTACCATTTCATTCTTATCATCCCATTTTCCCTTTTTGTTCTAAGCCTTAGGAGAGTTTCTTATGAATAACTAGTGGATAGGGGATTTTCTTAATAAACATTATGGTTCTATTTCTTCTTAATACTTATGACAACAAAGCGTTTTGCTAATCTCATCTTTTTCTTAATTTCCTTTAAAATCCAGAACCATTTTTTTCTATACTTTGCATTCCCCACACATCTTTCACTAGAACCTTAAACTTTTCTGAAACTTTTACTCTCCTAAAGAATCAACTCATTCCCTTTTTCTTTTCTTTCTTTTCCTTTTCACCATCCCAACAAATCCCAAACCCAAGTAGAATCCATCCTAGTCCTATCTGATCCGAAAAATACAAATCAGAACTACTCAAGATCCTATTCCTGTAGGCTCAAACCTAACACGTTCTCTGAAAGCTCAATCCAATAAAATAGGCCTTTCACTCAGAATCAATACAAGGCTTGAAAGAAATGTTAAAGTTTTTAGGGTGTGGCTAACTTGTCAAGGTTATGACAAGCTACTTGGATCAAAAAAGGGTGGTAAAAACAGAGAAAGAAGATCCAAGTATGTATACAAGGTGTCCATGAGTTTCAAACAAATCATAACAAGATAATTATCAATTCAAGTTAAGGTTCTAATAAATAAGGAATGGCATCATATCAAAGCAAGCTCAGTTTAGACTAGAATTCAAATCATGCGATCAAAGATTGGTGCGGTCTCAATTCAAGCTCATACAATTGCATTAAACAACTATGGACGAGGGCATTGATTCTAAGTCTAATGAAACAGCAAATTCTTTGGTTATAATCATCCTAATCCCCTATGCAAATGCAACTATGTGATCACTCTGTATTTTTAAAGATTTTTCTGATTTTTTTTCAAATTTTTAGGGGTTTTTGATGCACATAGATGAATGCAAGACTACATGCTAAAATTCGAAATAGGAAAACAAAAAACATGTCAAATGCTATCCCAAACCCTCCCCCAAACTTAAATTACACAGTCTCTTGTGTAATAAAAATCTAAAGGAAGACTTGGGATAAAAAAGCAACAAAAATAAACAAAATGCAAAGCGGTGTTTACAAAGGTGACAGTAAAAGAGTTACCTTCCAGGTGGACCGAACCACGAGATAAGGGCGTCAAGCTTCTCAGCTAGATTCTTGTCTCGGACGTTTTTGGTGTGGACTGCAAGGTGATAGGTTAACCCAATTGGGTCTGATGGTCCGGCCCGATCGGGTGTGCGATTGGGTGAGATGCTCGTGTCAGCTCATAGTTCTCTCCTTTTTCTGAACAGACTCCTCTCTGCAATTTCCTCATTTGCCAAATACTTCTTAACTCGCTGACCGTTCACTGTGAATTCCATTCCTTCCTTATCCAATAGGGTGATTGCACCATAAGGCCTTACTTCCTTTACTACAAATGGTCCAGACCACCTTGACTTCAGTTTTCCAGGGAAGAGTTTCAACCTGGAGTTAAACACTAGGGCTTGGTCAAATTTGGTACTTAAATAGAGGGTGAGAGGGGACAGAAATTGAAGAGATGAACGTTTTTGGTCGGGCTCAATTTGAAATTTGAAATTCAAATCGGGTTGACCATTGACCCAACTGTTACTACCCTTGACCTGATAGACGGCTGAGATTGAACACAATCGGACGGCTGAGATTGAACACGATCGGACGGCTGAGATTGAACACGATCGGACGGCTGAGATTGAACTCGATCGGGTAACGGTGACTCGACCGCTGCGTCGTTTACTCGACTGTTGCGTCGTTGACTCGACCGAGTGGGCTTCTGATTTTGGGTATTAAGGCCCATTTGGCTCTTTATCTCTTTCTTTTGTCCTCTTCAAGACCATTAACACCTTTCTTTACTCACAATCAAACCTGAACACACATTAAACTAAATGCAAACATTCCAAAATAACAAAGACTGAAAAAATATATACAAGGATACCATTGGGACTGCATCCCAAGTGAGCTTGATTAAAGTCACTAAGCTTGAATTTGCATATCCCTCAAGAAGTGGTGGAACAGTAGAGAGGCTCAGTAATCCTCTCTAGGACCAATGACCAAAGGACTTGACTTTTTTTACGTGAAGCATATCTCATTTTGAAACTGAAAACCCTCTAGCTTTCCTTGAAGTTAGGATGTGGTTCCTCCTCTTCAACTCCACAATTTACTCAGCCAAGCCTTTATGGTGGTTGCTAGTCACATTAGGTCTTTCTTGAGGGTCTTGATGACTTAGCGTTCCGTGTATGTGGGAGAAGAGGACAAGATTTCTTCTGTTCCGATCATCGTAGTTCGATATGGAACTGCTATATAGATCTTAATCTTCGTTCCTCTTCCAAGATCGAAGCTCATGGTTCCATTGGCCATATCAATCACCATAGCCGCTGAAGCTAGGAAAGGTCTTCCAAGGATCAACTGATATTGAGGTTCTCTTTCCATTTCCAAGATCGAGAAATCAGTGGGAATCTTGACTCCTCATAAAACCCCTATGGGTTGTCTTGAGCTCCTATCTGCCATTAAAACTATAGGCTACAATGCGTAAACTTTGTATAACCCATTCGTTGTGCTATCGAAAGGGGCATAAGGCTGATTGAGGCTCCTGAATCGCAAAGGCTTTCGTTGAAGATTGTTGATCTGATTGAACAAGTAATGTGAATGCTCCTGGATCTCCTATCTTTCTTGAAAAACTAGGATCTCGAATGGGTGATTCCCATTTCTTCTTCTCCTGCATCCTCTCAAGTAACAACTCTTCGAGAATTTCCCAATAGGAGGGGATATTTGCAAAAGCATCCACCAAGGCCTTCAACTGGTCATTCCCTGTGACTTTGTCGAGGATGTTTTGGTATTCTTCTTTGATCTCCCTCTTGAACTCTTCGGGATAGAGCAATGGTCGACGAGATGATCAAGTATCGGGTCTGGTATCCCTGATTGGTTGGAATGGTTCGTCTGAAGCTAGTTCATACATCTGATCAACCTCACAGCACACACGATCAGATCCATGGTACACACGATCGGGTCCATGGTAGGCTTGATTGGATTGGAAGCAGGCTCGATCGGATTCTTTGTCTGGATTATCTGAGATATTGGTTTAAACAGAATTCTCCCCCTCTTGAACCTCACTGTCCTTAGTGATATTCATATATGGATCTCCCAAAGTAATAGCATTAATAGTAGCAAGTTCCTTGGGATTCATGACGGACTTTCCTGGTAGCTGTCCTGAAGAAGTGGAGGTCTGTTTACCTTCCAAGTTGGCAACCTTGTTGCTAAAAGCATCAAACTTCTGGTTTATATTAGTACAACAAGTGTTGATATAGTTGCGAAGCTCGGCTAACTTCTTTGCTTGTTTGAGGTTGCTATTGGCCTGACCTTGGAGAATTTGGTGAAGTATAATCTGGAAGTCCTGTTCTTGAGATCCTTGAGGAGATTGTTGGAGGAATCCTGGAGGAGGTGCCATAGGTTGTTGATAAGCACCTTGGGGCTGTTGCTGAGGGATGAAAGCATGTTTTTGATTAAAGGCAACAAATGGCTTGTTCTGGAACTGTTGTTGCTGAGGATGATAGACTTAATCATGAGGGTTGGCAACATTGGTGCTCTTATAAGACAGGTTAGGGTTGGGTTTATAGTTGTTTTAGCCCTTTTGGTAACCTCCTTGATTCCGAATATAGCTCACCTCTTAAGTATTATCACAATCCCCTTCTTAAGGTTGAAAGGGCTCCTCTTCTTGAACAAACTGAACACTCTTCTATTGGTTCATCAAAAACTTATCTAACTTTTCATTAAGCGCCTTCATATCCTTCTTATTTGTCTTCTTGGTCGGTATTACCTTGGACGGTTCGATCATAGTCTTCATTGTATGTACCGTTGGACTGAGCGAGGTTTTCCACGAGTTCCCAACCAGCGTCTACATCTTTGTTGAGAAAATTTCCATTACTAGCTGTATCGAGAAGCAACCGAAACATGGGTAAGATTCTTCGATAGAGTGTACTAAGTAGTGATTCGTTACTGAAGCCATGATTTGGACATTGCGATTTATAGCCCTTGAATCGCTCCCAGGCTTCACAAAAGGTCTCAATGTTTTTCTGAGCAAAGCTGGATATCTCATTGCGGAGACGACCTATTCGTGCGTTGGAGAAAAACTTAGACAAGAACGTCTTCTTGTACTCCTCCCAGGTCGTAATGGATCCCGCGGGTAGTGACTTCTCCCATTGATGAGCTTTATCTCCAAGGGAAAATGGTAATAGTCTGAGTTTGAACCCATCTTTACTCACACCATTGATCTTGGTCAGACCACACATCCTATCAAGTTCATCGAGGTGGTCGAGCGGGTCTTGGATGGATAGCCCATGAAACTTGTTTCTTGTATCATCGAAATCAGACTACTTTTGATTTCAAAGTTGGGAAAAATGTTATTAAAATCTCCAACTTACCATTTTTGGTCATTTTAATCCTCAACTATCACGGTGGCCATTAAAATTATAGACTTTTCGTTGATGTTATTTTTAAATCACTATCTTCTGTTGACTGAGCCAGATTGAACATGTCGTCAAATCAAATTCTCTAACAGAGGAGTTAACAGCCGTTTAGGATCGTTAATCGATCTCTGTTAAGTCGAAAAATGAGAATCACAAGCCCCTAACGAGTAGTGTGATTTCGAGGAGCATCACCAGCTCATATGAGTGTAGGTGCTCGCGGTGGAGGGTCCATCTCCACTTGCTGCTGGTCTATGTTTTTTGTTTGAACGCGCTTATTACGGAGTTGGCTAGGCAAGCGGTCAATGTTGTTGAGATAATTGAGCAAGTGCTTATTACCCTTGGATATGGTTTGCATGCATAGTGTCTGGAAAACTCGATTAGTAACACGACTACAAACTCGATCGGGTGCTGGTTGACTCAGTCGAGTGTGCTAGGTGTAGCTCGGTCGAGTGTGTAAATTGCAGCTCGGTCGAGTGAGTACCTAAAACCCAGAAACAAAAGGAAATTAATAAACGCAGGAGAAAGAACTTGTTCTATGACAGAACTGTAATCTTAAATGGAACAAATAAACAACCAAATGGCAGCAGCGCCAAATTGAAACAGAGATTTTTTTTTCCTCTTAGAGTTCAATTACCCCAGTGCAATGTAGTACAAAAGGTTTAATCGACCCGAATAGGTGTGATGCAATCAGACAGGATACAACAAAACTATTCAAGTCGAGCCAAATGAATAACAGTTTTGGATTATCAACTCTAATGCTAAATATCTAAGAACACTACTAAAAATAACCGCTTAACGACGATTAGTCATCAATTTTTCGTGGCAATGACACGGCATCAAACTTGAGTAAAACGACATCTTTTCGTGAGTTTAGGGTTCTCAAATTGAATAATTAATGAAGCAAACGCCCAGCTAAACTCATGAAACGACGTCTTCGCACTCAATTCTGATACCCCGTCATTGTCACGGTGATGACTAACTCATTTACGTTAAGCGGTTAACTAATATCGTTTTGGTATATGTTGATTTTGGCTAATTTCTTCTAGTTTAGGTTGTGAATTTGAATTTTTAGTAAGTATATGTAGATTTTGCATGAGTAAAAAAAAACAAGTCGGATCTTTTCAAGTGGTATCAGAGCCGAACCCAGACAAGTGTAGAGTAGTGGGCTTCCACTATCACGGGGTGACGATCGTTATGCGCAATGAGGACGTTGCAGCCTATTAGTGGGTGATCGGCTCAAATTTGCCCTGAGCTACTCTCTCAATTAAGAGATCACTGTAGTACTTAGGGATCGAATCCACAGAGACTCAACGATTGCACAATAGATATTCGGTATTACATTAAGCTAAGCAAGCAGGTTTTAAATCAAATAAAAACAACAAATTAAATTAAAGATTGGTTTTCAAACAATAATGAGGAAATGTTAGGCTAAGGGATATTCTCAGGAAATTCAGAATTGCAAATAAATAATTGTCAGGATTTATAAAGCACCGTTCTTGAACTCAAATCACAAAAGCATAATCAATCAACTTTCGTTGCAAAGACTATCTATGTCTAGAACCCTAAATTCCAAATCTCTTTGCAAATTTATAAGTTCAGACATGCATTTAATTTAGGTTTGATAAGTTCACAAAATCCCTAAACCAAATCTCTTTGCGAATAGGTATTTTGCTCATCTAGATTATTTTCAGGAAATCAATAACACTTTCGTGTCTACCAATTAACCTAAGATCGGATTCTAGGTTGCTTTCACTACTCTAGAACAAATTAACCACAATCTAGATGAAGAACTCTATTGATTCAATCCTAACAACCTAACAACCAAGCAATTCATGAATTGCTTTGAAAACCCTAAACCTAACAAGAGATCTACTCAGACATGGTGAATAAAATAGATATCATAAAAGAAAGTAATAGAAGAAGTAAAGGAGTTCTGAATCTTCTCTGAATGAGGTTTTGATTCTTCTCTCCTGGCTCTCTACAAATCTCCCTCTCAAAAATAATAAATCTTCCGTCTTAACAAAACCCTCAAAACTCAATATATATGTCTTAACCACGAACTGGGCTTAATTGCAAATAAACGAAACTTCTGTGCCGAATATGCAAATCTTCTGAACTTCAATTAAGCGTGAAATTCAATTGCCGTCAGATATTGGTGTCGATCGACACCAGAAGTTGTGATGCTCGACACTCACACCAAATATGCTCTCCCGGTACGTTCCTTCGGCACATCTTCTCCAAATGCTTCCAAATGCTCCAAAAAGCTCCAATCCATGCCAAATAGCTCCTAATCCTGAAATGATTGCAAAAGACTCCAAAACACTATAAAAGCTCTATAAATAAGACTTATATCATGGCCAAAAACCTGTGAAAACCATGATATATCAGTGGGGGAGAATTGTGAGACCCTAGTTTGGTGAGATGTTTAAATGAATTGATTTGGCCACCTATGTCACCAAACTGTACTTATCTTATGCTGGAGTAGTGTCAGGATGGGTAACCTTCCAGGAAGTGATTGTCGGAACTATAGGTCAAAACACAAGGGAAGATCATGTGGTGATTTGTGGGGTCGTTAAACAAGTCTTTAAGCCTCCCGAATGTATCAAACCGACCTTCGGATTTTGTTGGGCTCATGGGACTAGTGAGAGGACGCGAGGCCCATTTAGAGTGGTGGGTGCATGGGCTGGTGGTAAACATGGGACCCACTGGGGAGATGGCGGTCGGGGGTTATAGCAACGAGGCCTTGTGGCCTGTTAATGGGGGAGAATTGTAAGACCTTAGTTTGCGGAGAGGTTTAAATGAATTGATTTAGTCACCTATGTAACCAAACTGCACTTATCTTTTTGGTCAAAGGTCCTCAGAGAACTCCACAACTAAGCGTGCTTATGCTGGAGTAGTCAAAGGATGGGTGACCTTCCAAGAAGTGGTTGACAAAACAGTGTGAGTGAGGCCAAAACACAGGAAAAGATCATGTGGTGATTTGTAGGATCGGTAAACAAGTATTTATGCCTCCCGGATGTAGCTAACCAGCAGTTGTATATTAATGGGCTCATGTGCCTAGTGAGAGGACGTGATGCCCATTAAGAGAGGCGGGCCCATGGGCTAATGGAGAACGTGGAGACCACTGGAGAGATGGCGGTTAAGGCGTTACATATATAGCATATACATACACACATACACTCGACAAATTTTTGGAATTTGGAGATGGAGGTATCTAAACTCACCTTCAGCCCACAATTATTTCCTTCATCCTTTGCTTTGCTTCCCAAATGTGGAAAGACGAAGCTCTGTTCTCCAAACTAAAATGCAATTCCAACGAAGACAACTCAGGGCACCTCCACGTTCGTCGACAAAAATGAAACTTCAACCGCAACAGCTCTCAATCATACCTGATCCCACTCGAAACCCAAACCCAACCCGACTCTTATATTTCTCAACTTCCTTTGTCTTCTCCATCCTCCCCGACATATCCACAATCCCTGGCTTTGGCCTCTGCTTCGGCCTCGCCAACTCCACCCCTCCTCTAAACGCTATCTCCCGTCAGTATTTCTGTCTCTTCACCAACACCGCCATTTGGTTCAATGCTCCTATCTTTGCCGTCGAGTTGGACACCGGTTGATACTCTAAAGTCAACAACATGAATCCACCGAAGCAATCATCGGGATCGTTATTGGTCGTGTTGTCTTCTTGCTCTTGTTGGATTTTGAGCTTATTTGACTTGGAAGCAGTGGATAAAAGGGAAGGAAAAAGAATAGATTGAGGAGTGGGAGTTAGATTTATGTTTTTTTCACCATTGCTCAAATTTTGTTCGACCATGGCGGGTTGCTTCCCAATTGATTTTGGTGCAATTTCTTGAATTGGGTTCAATTAGTTGTAATTGATTTATAACTGGTTTAAAATAGGTTTCATTAGGTTTTTAGTGTCTTTTTCATTAGGGTTTTAGTGTCTAAAACGTTTAAGAGAAATTATAAAATTGTTTCTTTTAAAATTTTTATATTTTACACTCCATCACCCATTATTTCGCCCTAAAAACTCTCTCATGCAGATAACCCAAGGAGCCAGAAGTCACCGACGAAATGAGTTTTTGCTACCTCCGGCATTGCTCCTCCGAGCTCATGGTCTCCTTTCTCTTGTAAGATTATTTTTCCTTTGAAATGACTTTCTCTCCTCTGCTAATTTCGAGCCCCTTTCTTCCTTTTTCCAATATATTTGGTTACTTCCCTTGTTATGTGGTATCATCCAGCGCCATCGAAGCCTCTATCTCTGCCACTGGAGTCTTTGTCTCCGCCACCTCAATTATAAGCAACAGACCATCTGATATCTATTTCATTTGCGTTGGATATGAGTCCCAGCCTATCCTTTTCACCCTCTCCAGCGTGTCCTATTTACTCCAGCCATTTCTAATTTTAGATTTGAGATCTCTACACACAGAAACCATACTCAGTTCAGCGAATACGTTTTGTGAGTCCGATGTGGGCTCTTATTTCACCTTCGGGTATCTAATTACTATACAGTGTGCAGGTTTTTCTCCTTGATACATATTGCATCGAGTTTCTCTTGGAAATTTTTGTTTCAGTTCACCGCCTTACTCGGTCTTTTCACCACTACGCCTCTGTTTTAGATCACATATATGTAGGTTCTTTCCCGTTCTCTATTCAGTTTATCAAATATACTAAAAATAATAACAATTCATTAAAGTTAAAATTCCACATTAAAAATCAAAATAGTATAACGGTTAGTCAAATATACTAAATTTTGCAACAATTCTGTTAAAAGTATTAAATTATTTCAGCTAAAAGAAATTATGAAGAAGTCAAACCAAGAGATGCAACCATAATATATATATATATATATATATATATATATATATATATTTCAGCATAAAAGCCATATTTATTTAGGAGGAATTTTAAAAATATCCATTTTCAAATATCACTTTTCAAAAATACACCATCTTTCAATATTTATTAAAAAAACCACAAAAATGTTGAAATTTATCCAATTATGTGTGTAATTTTATAAATATATGTGAGTTTGTAAATATATACACAAATTACTTTTATTTGTGTGTAAAATTTTATATTTATTTTATAAATATCATATAAATATAGTTTTAAAACCTTTTTAAAAAACTTTAAACACCCTTAAAACCTTATAAATATTTTGATTGAGTCTCGCATTAGTAGTTATTATCTAGAAGTCAATTACAAATCATATAAAAATTTATTATTTTCAGATTTAAAAAAAAGATTTTTGACATTGGATAGATGAAATGGGTATTGTTGAAAAGAAGTACTGCAAAAAGGGTATTATTTCTCAAAATTTCTCTATTTTTAGCACATCTTTTTATATTTTAACTTCGTAGTAATGTTAATGCATCATCTAAATTATCTTGTATGCAATCTATATACTCGCACTATAATACTGCTTTTACATAAAAAGCATAACTATTACATATCAAATTTTTAAATGTAAAAGCTCATAATATACTCTGTTAATCTAACTTTAGAGCGATCGATCCCAACCGGCGACACATTCCAAAAGAAAAGAGATTGATCGATCCTATCCCTGGATCGATCGATCCACTAGCCCGGACTAGATCAGAGACAAACGGATCGATCGATCCCCACCTTGGATCGATCGATCGACGCACACGGATCATACCAAAAATGAGACGATCGATCGATCCAACATCAGACCAATCGGTCCACCTGCCCGACGACCAAATTCGGTTTCCTAAACCAAACTTTATTGCTATTTTTCTGTAAGGGGTAGTAAAACTCAAGAGACCTATTGTTTTCATTCTACGCTTTTCTTTACAGCAGTTTTCTGAGTTTTGCACTTGTAAACAAACTGGGGATAGAGATTCATCCTTGATAAGTTTGTATTTCATCACTTTTTGAGCATGTATTCATCATCTTTTCAGCATCATTCACTTGTTGTTTCGCATCATATTGATCACTTTCTGCATGTTTTAAATACTTAGGTAGGTTTTATGCATATCATGCATGTCTTGCATACATTCTGCATATTTGGAGAGTTTCAGGTACTTAGGAGACATGCAGGGCAAAGCAGAGGAAAACGCATTACTCGACAAGCATACGATCGAGTGGGACAATCAATTGAGAAGCAGAGATACGTTGTAGAAACATACTTCACTCGATGCACATGACCCAGTAGGCTTATCGATTAGCGGATCTAGAGGCTGATGGAGTAGGATGATTGAGTGAACCGAGGGAATGCGAAACAGAATCAACTGTCACTCGATGGGCGTACTCGAGTGACATGATCGAGCAAAGCAGAAGAGTAGCAGAGAAGAAATTATGTGTTACTCGACGCGCTTACTCAACCAACAGGGTCACTACAAATCTTAAACCGCTTTTTATTTTGTTGTTTTATGTTTTAAGGTTTTCCCAAACATTGCTATAAATATGTCACTTTTGGCATTGCCCAAGGGATCGAGTTTTTACATTTAGGTTTCTGTTGTTAGCCACCAAACAATCCAGAGAATTGTAATTCAGATTTCTTTTAGGTTATTAAGAGTTTGCACTTAGTTCTTTGATCATTGTTGTTTATCTTCCCGTCATCTTTAGTATTATGCATGTTTCGAACGATTCTGGTTTTATGATATTTAACATGATTTTTGTGTCTGAGTAGTGTAAGGGTTCGTGAGGATGGGATAGATGAGGTGGATAATGTTAGTTTGCTAGAGTGTTTAAGTTAGATTCGTTTGTTCCCTTCCGAATTAGAGTATTCATAGCTAATTCCTCTCTGATCAATTGGAATTAGATCCCAGACATTTCAGCACCTACCAAGTGTTTGATTTAATGTCTGAACAACTGATACCAGAGATATACTTGCTTAGCCTAAGAGATTAGATGTCTAAGAAGTTTATTAACATTAATGGACTGTTTCTTTATGCCTGTTTACTTCATGTTTCATCAAAGAGATTTGAGATTAGGAAGTGTTGTAAACATGATAGTTTCTGCCAAGAGATTGGATTAACTAGTATTTGATGTCCATTGTCTAGGGATTAGTATGTTTGTCGTTTGTTAAACACTCCAAGTAGATTAGCATACTCCACCTACATCAATAACCTCATCCTCAGGATCTTCTATCCATTTGGGTTTTCTGCTTCATTTCATTTCCCATTTGCAAGTTTGTTCTGTACTTGGAATTAATAGCTACTTCGTTTCTCTTTATGTATGATAGTCTATGTTTTGCAACCTTACATTTATCGCAAGTTTAACATGTTCGCTAAGGATCATTGAAAAACCAAAAATCATTTACACTTCGCTTGACTTAATCATTTCTGATACATCTTGATTGCTAGCATCACATATGATTGGACTGATACCTATTGTACTGCAATGACATGATAGTTCTCTAGGGTAATCGATAGAAAAATCCTAGTATCAATTTGGCGCCGCTGCCATTTGGGTGTTTGTTTGTTACATCTGAGATTTCATACTTGCTAAGATCAAGTTCTTATTCATCATTCACTACAATTACTCACTTTGTTTTTTCTGCTTGTCTATTGATTAATGTACAACTATTGCTCAATTGCTCCTACTCGACGGACACACTCAACCGTCTCGCGAGCTAAGTTGATTTGAGTTGTATGCACACACAGTCGCAAGGCAAAGAAAACTTGCTCCAGCCCTCTGACTTTATTGATCGTTTGGTACCTGGATCAAGACAACAACGCAACGAAAACCATGAACAACCACCTCCACCACGGGCACCTACACGGATTGGAGCTGGTGATGCTCCACGCAACCATACCCATCGTCAGTGTATAGTGCCTCCAACCGTGCAGAACAACAACTTTGAGATCAAGAGTGGTCTGATCTCCATGGTCCAACAGAATAAATTTCATGGTCTGCCTATGGAAGACCCCCTGGATCACCTTGATGAGTTCGATAGTCTCTGCAGTCTCACCAAGATCAATGGGGTCAGTGAAGACGGTTTCCAGCTACGTCTTTTTCCATTCTCTTAGGGTGACAAAGCTCATCAATGGGAGAAAACTCTTCCTCCAGGATCTATCACTTCTTGGGATCAATGCAAGAAGTCGTTTCTTGCCAAGTTTTTCTCCAACTCTAGAACTGCACGTCTGCGCAACGAGATCTCTGGGTTCACTCAGAAGAATGGTGAAACACTGTGTGAAGCATGGGAGAGCTTTAAAAGTTATCAGTCTCAGTGTCCCCACCATGGCTTCTTTAAGGAGTCTCTTCTCAGTACTATCTTCCGCGGCGTACTCCCGAAGATCCAGATGTTACTTGACACTGCTAGCAATTGCAACTTTCTGAAAAAGGACGTCAATGATGGTTGGAAGCTTGTTGAGAACCTATCCCAGTCTGATGGCAACTACAATGAAGACTATGACAGAACCATCAGGGCAAGCACAGATCTTGATGAGAAATACAAAAAGGAGATGAAAGCTATGAATGATAAGCTAGACAAACTCTTGATGAGCTAGCAAAGGAACATCCATTTTCGTCTCTGAAGAAGACCCTTTCCAAATTCTAGATGGGGAGGGAGAACAATCTGAGGAGATAAGTTATGTCCAAAACCAAGGTGGGTACAACAAGGGATACAACCCCTATAAGCAGAATCACAATCTGTCTTATAGGAGCACCAATGTTGCAAATCCACTGGATCAGGTTTATCCACCTCCACAGCACAGCAGCAAAACAAACCATTTGTGCCCTATAACCAAGGTTATGTGCCCAAACAATAATTTCAGCAAGGTTACCAACCTCCAGCAGAACCACCACCAGGATTCCAACCTCAACACGCTCCGCCTCCTCAGGCACCAGACCATGACATGAAAAACATGCTTTAGCAACTCCTCGAAGGACAAGCAAGTGGCTCCATGGACAATGTTAAGAAGTTTGCTGAGCTGACTCAGAGATTGGACTGCTCATACAATGATCTGAATATGAAGATTAAGACTCTGAATTCCGAGATCAAGTATATGGAGGGAAAAACTGCTTCTACTTCTGCCCCAAAGCCTGGCCAACTCCTAGGAAAAGCTGTTCAGAATCCTAAGGAGTTCGCTCATGCCATCACGTTGAGGAGCGGTAAAAACTTGCTTCCCAGACAAGGATATGTTGATGTCACTGAGGACAGTGAAGACTTGGAAGGGGAGGATGCATGTCAGAATCAAGATCCAATTGTACCTGAAGAAGCTCCTCAACCTGCTGAGAAACATGCTGAAACACCTGCAGCCTCCAAGGATAAGCATGCGAGATACGTTCCCCACCATACAAACCACCTCTATCATGTCCAGGATGATTCAAAAAGCAGCAAACTGAGAAGTATAAGGCTTTATTTGAAAAGCAAGTGAAAGATATTGAGTTGAGAATGCCATTATTGGATGCATTCGCACTTGTCCCTCCTTATCAGAAGTTCCTCAAAGATTTGGTTATGGAAAGAGCAAAAGAAGTCCAAGGCATGGTGATATTGAGTCATGAATGCAGTGCCATTATCCAGAAGAAGATCACTCCCTTGAAGCTTAAGGATCCTGGATCCTTCACTCTACCTTGCTCCCTAGGCCCCCTATCATTCAGCAGATGCCTATGTGACCTTGGAGCTTCAGTGAGTCTGATGCCATTGTTTGTGGCTAAGCATTTAGGATTCACAAGATATAAAGCATGCAACATATCTCTCATACTAGCTGATAGATCAATAAGGCTCCCACATGGACTCTTGGAAGACTTGCCAATAAGGATTGGTGTTGTTGAAGTCCCTACAGATTTTGTTCTCTTGGAAATGGATGTAGAGCCTAAAGATCCCTTGATTCTTGGAAGGCCATTTCTAGCCACTAAAGGAGCCATCATTGATGTTAAGAAAGGCAAAATTGATCTATGCTTGGGAGAAAACTTCAAGATGAATTTTGACATCAAGGAGTCCATGAAGAAACCAACGATCAATGGCAAGGTGTTCTGGATAGAGGAGATGGATCAGCTAGCTGATGAATTTTTAGAAGAACTTGCTGAGGAAGATCATCTCAAGATGGCCTTGACAAAGAATGGATCAGATGAATTTTTTCATGCTGAGACCAAGGTCTACGAAACATTACTGGATACCTACAAGGCAAATGATGATTTAGAACGTTTTGAAGAATTAGATCAGTCTGTCAAGGAGGTATGTGCAGTAGAGGAGGAAGTTAGTGGCAACCCGATCACTCACCCAGCTGTTGACCCTATCAAGGCGGCGGATGATGATTGATCAGAGTTAAAAGCTCCCAAAGTTGAGTTCAAACTGCTACCCTCAGGACTGAGGTACGTATTCCTTGGATCTAACTCTACTTATCCTGTCATTGTGAATGCTAGCTTAAATAATGAGGAATTAGAGTTGCTAGTCACTGAGGTTAGAAAATATAGAAGGGCCATAGGTTATTCCTTAGATGATATCAAGGGGATCTCACCTCTCTGCATGCCTAGGATCAATCTGGAAAATGAATCATACACTAGTATTGAACCTCAAAAGAGATTGAATCCTAATCTTAAGGAAGTTGTGAATTGTTGAATGTTGAATGCTGGGGTTATCTATCCTATATCTCTGATAGTACTTGGGTATCCCTAGTACATTGTGTACCTAAGAAGGGAGGAATTACAGTGATAAAAAAATGACAAAGATGAACTAATCCCCACTAGAACTATCACTGGCCATAGGATGTGCATTGATTACAGAAAACTGAATGCTGCATCTAGGAAAGATCATTTCCCTCTTCCTTTCATTGATCAAATGTTAGAAAGATTAGCCAATCATTCCTACTACTGTTTCCTTGATGGGTATAGTAGATTTTTCCAAATCCCTATCCACCAAAATGATCAAGAAAAGAATACTTTCACTTGTCCCTATGGCACATTTGCCTACAGACGCATGCCTTTTGGTTTGTGTAATGCGCCTGCAACATTTCAGAGGTGTATGACCTCTATATTCTTGGATTTGATAGAGGAGATGGTGGAGGTATTCATGGATGACTTTTCCGTGTATGGCTCCTCCTTCTCCTCATGTTTGTTGAATCTCTGTAGGGTATTAGCAAGATGTGAAGAGACAAGCTTAGTGCTCAACTGGGAGAAGTGCCACTTCATGGTGAACGAAGAGATAATGTTGGGACACAAGGTATCAGAGAAGGGGATTGAGGTTGATAAGGCAAAGACTGAGGTCATGGTACAGTTGCAGCCTCCGAAGACGGTTAAGGATATAAGGAGTTTTTTTGGGCATGCTGGGTTCTATAAAAGATTCATCAAGGACTTCTCAAAAATTGCAAGACCCCTTACAAGACTGTTGTGTAAGGAGGTCGAGTTTGTAGTTGATGAGAACTGTTTGGAAGCTTTCAACAAGATCAAGGAGGCTTTAGCCTCAGCACGAATAGTCCAAGCTCCAGATTGGGATCATCCTTTTGAGATAATATGTGATGCCTCAGATTGTGCAGTAGGGGTTGTGTTGGGGCAGCGAATAGAGAAGAAGCTGCATGTCATCTACTATGCGAGTAGAAATCTTGATGAGACACAAGGGAGGTATGCAACAACATAAAAAGAGCTCTTGGCTGTAGTCTTTGCATTTGAGAAATTTAGAAGTTACTTGGTGGGATCAAAAGTGATAGTCTACATAGACCATGCTGCGCTTAGGCATATATACTCCAAAAAGGATACCAAACCGAGACTGCTGAGATGGATACTTCTACTCCAGTAGTTTGATATGGAGATTGTTGACAAGAAGGGGATAGAGAACGACGTTGCTGATCACCTGTCCAGAATGAGAATAGAAGATCCAGTCCTATCGATGATTCTATGCCTAAAGAACATCTTATGGTCGTTGAGATATGCAAGAAGATGCATCAAACATGAATGGCTATGAAGGAGCTTCAATGTCTAGCAGTCAATTCAGAGAGTATGCCCTGGTATGCGGATGTGGTGAACTACAAGGTCTGTGAAGAGATTCCTGAACACATGGATTCTTATAGGAAAAAGAAGTTTTTCAGAGATGTCAACCACTACTTTTGGGATGAACCTTACTTGTACAAAAGGGGATCAGATGGGCTGTTTAGGAGATGCATAGCAGAAAGGGAAGTGCAAGGAGTGCTTGAGCACTGTCATGGATCCGCATATGGAGGACACTTTGCCACATTCAAAATAGTTCAGAAGGTTCTGCTCACTGTAGTACTTAAGGATCGAATCCATAGAGACTTAAGAATTACACAATAAATATTAGGTATCAAAATTAAGCTAAGCAAGTAGGTTTTATATTAAAAACAGCAAATTAAAATAAAGATTGAGTTTTAAAACAATATGAGAAAACGCTAGGCTCGGGGATTCTCAGGAAATCAATCAAATTAAATAAGTTAATGAATTAAGATTCAGATTAAGCGTCGTTCTTGAACTCAAATCACTAATGTAAAATCTACCAGCTTTCGCTGCGATGATTATCTAAATTTAAAACTAGAACTCCAAATTTCTTTGCTAAATTCTAAAGTTTAAACCATCATTAACATTCAAGTTTGATATGTTCACAAAATCCCTAAACCAAATCTCTTTGCGAATAAGTATTTTGCTCACCCTAGGTTCCTTCAGGTAATTAATCACACTCTTATGTCAAATCAATTATCCTAAGATCTAGACTTTAGGTGATCAATCTAAAACTAGCATTAAGAACAACCTAATGGTGAAGAACAATTCAGATGGTGAATCCAAATCTAACAAATCTACCTAACAAGTCATGAAAACCCTAATGAGAATCCCCAACCCTAACAAAGAAGACTACTTAGACATCATGTAAGAAACAGACATCATGAACTGAATAATATAAATTAGAAAACTGAATAGAGAAACGAAGGAGTATTGAAATCTTCTCTCTACAGGGAGTTCTGATCTCTCTCTCCAAAAGCTCTCAAGGTTTTTGCAATAGAATAAAGCGTCCTTGTTTCTAAAACCTAAAAAGTACTTAAGTATGTCCAAAACACGTCAGGGACCAATGTTGCAACTTGGGAAAACTCTGGGCAATTTTTGTAAATCTTCAAAACTTGAGAAAACTCGAAATCTCTTGTCAGGCACATGGTGTCGATCAACACTGGTAGGTGGTGTCGATCGACACTCCTTCACAGAACGTCTCCAAGTCAGATTACTCGGCTCCTTTGCTCCAATAAGCTCCAAATCACTCCATTTTGATCCAATCATTGTGAAATAGCTCTTACACCTAAAAAGACTCCAAAAGACCCTAAAAAGTTAAGACTCGATAAAAAGCACTTATATCATGGTTAAAAGCCGTAAAAACCATGATATATCAACTCCCCCAAACTTAGCCTTTGCTTGCTTGCCCTCAAGAAAAACAGAAACTTAACCTGCGAAAGAGGTTTGAAAACGCGGGAACTCACTCAACTGCAGGAAACTCTTCTTTGCACTCTTCATCATCTTGACTCTAGAACTTACTTTTTATACTTTGCCTATGAGAAGCATCAACATTCCTTACTCTAATCCCACAATCCTTACGAATCTCCAGTCTCTCAATTGTCATCTCTTTACATGGGTTAACACAAGTAAAGGTGAATTCTTACCGAGGAATTATCGATCAATGGCATATGGACTCTTCTCAAACCAAGACATTCTTCGTATGATTTCACTTCTTCTCCCTTTTCTCACTTCTAAGGTAATCGAAATCTCCCTACTTTTCTAGGGTATCATTTTATTTTTTCAACGATTCTTTTTTCTTCACTTTTTTTTTTCTTTCTTTTCTGTTTTTTTTATAACACTCTTTTTTCTTATTCGGGTATCCATGAGATCCGAAGTATGCACGGGTTTATGCGACATCCCTCATATCACTTCTACCTATAGCCTTTTCCACAGTTTCTTTTAAAGGCTGAAGGAAAGAGAGAAGCAAGTAATCATACTTTGAAGAAGTGTAGTGTCTTGTGTGGCTCGAAGAAGAAGTCTAGTCCAATGTATTCCAACTCCCAAGGTAAGAGACTAAGTCCAATTAGGTCCTGATAAAAGTAGAGACAACGTTAGTTGAACTGGATATCCAATGAATAAGGGCTTTCAGGATTGTTGATACAGCTCATAGTCGTTCCAAACTTCGGTTCTGAGATCAAACATAGAAATGTAATCATAAGAGTGTTAATCCAAATCAGAGAAACCGTTAGACTGAGTTCATTGTTCCCTACAAAAAATTTTCACTCAATAAAATGAAATAATAATTATTATTTTTTTTTTAAGACGGACTCGATAAAACACCAAAATAATAAACAATGTTAGTAACTACCTCCCCCAGACTTAAACAACACTGTCCCCAGTGTTGCCAAGCCTAAGATTGGTGAAGAAAAGCAAAACAAATGAAAATTGGATGGAAAAAGGGCAAAATTCAGAAAAAGTCACCGTCTGTGTCGTGGTGTTGAGCGACACCAACAAGTGGTGTCGATCGACACCCTCTGCGTTGGAAAACAGGCAGGTAAAGAACAGAAAGTTTGCAGTTTGTTTGTGTTTTCTATCAATCGGATTCCTGATGTAGCACTGTTAAGAACACTAAAACACAAGTCAAAAGCAAAAAAATAGATAATAATGCCCAGTTCATACAAATTTCAATGCGGAAGCAAATAACAAACTAACAAAAAGCAGGTGGAGAGCGGGAACGAGGACGACGACGAGTGGGGCGCACACATCCACAGCGAGAGAGAGAAGCGATCGCGTTCCATATCTGGTGAACGCTCTGAACCATGTATCTCTGGAAAGCAGCTTGCTCCATGGGAATATCTGGTGGTGGTCTCAGCTCGAACTGTGCTGGTGCAGAAGAAGATGAAGCTCCAGGATCAGCAGTAGGATGAGGAGGAAGTCGACGACGTCGAGAAGGCTGAGGAGTGATGAGGATACGCGGGTCGGGCTCAAATAGCAACTGATGCGGGTCCTCGCCAATATCTGTGAGCTCGGGATCCGGTAACTGAACCATATGCTCTCCAGTTGCGTCACTAAAACACCAAAGCCAATCGTCCTTAATCCATTTCGCATGTTTGAGATACTCTTCGTTCATCAGAGAACGAGTAGTTACAACGCTGCATCCCTCTGTGCGAATCCCAAAATGCTGAAAGATGGGAGTCAACAAACTGCCAACACTCTCAGTCTTCTTTCATGTCCCTGAGAAAGGCTTGGTCTTCAGAGATACCAAGTGATGAGCAAAACAGCTCCCATGTTAACATTGATGGGCAAGCAACACTCGTCTCCACACAAATAACCAACAGCATAGGAGAGTAATATCAACTCAGCAAGTCTCATCTTTCCAGGTTCCATCTTGCATAGAAAAGTGTTCCCAATAGCATAAGTGACGTACCTGAGAATGGGATGCCTCACATCTGTCTGAGTGGATGTCTTGGACTCATAGGCCTTGTTGCCAAAATGAGACCAGAAAGTCTGGGCACCAGGGAACTGTGCTGGAAGCGCAACTCCGGTGAAGTCTCTCTCAAAACCATAAATGCCACAAAGATCCCGTCAAGGTAGCTTATAACGAACTCCGTAGATGAGGAAAGTGAGAGTCCCTTCCAATATGTTCTTGACGACCTCGTTCGCATAGTAAACACGGGCTGTGGCAAGAAACTAACGAACCAAATCAGGATAAAGATCGAATACCTTCATCTCTTGGCCAAGGAGGACGTGCAGACGCTGGAGAAGGGAGAGGAGAACTCGCCGGAGGCAGCTCAGAAGTCGCCGGAGCCGGCGGAGCAGTGGAAGAAGAAGCTCCGCCGCGACTGTTCTTTCGCTGTTTTGAGCCAACCATCGAGCAGATCGAAGAAACGGACTCCTGGGCTTGATAGATCTCTCAAAAACGAAGAGATTGATACCAAAATCGTCGAATTTGGTGGTGAAACGAGAGATTAATCGAAGATTTGAGGTCTGGTTTCGTGTTTCGTTCGTGTCTGAAAAAAATGGAAACAAAGGAGAAAGCTCGGGTTTTAAAATCCAGCTCGTGTTAGTGATAGGTGTCGAGCGACACCAAAAAGTGGTGTCGATCGACACCAGGGGATGCACTCGCCACTTTTCTCTTTTAAGCACAAATTGCCCAAATAAATCCAATAAATACAAAATAAAATCCTAAAAATATGAAATAAATTCCTAAAACCAAAATAAAAATTCTAAAACTCAAAAGACATTTTTTTGTTTTTATGTTTTTTTTTAATATACCTAAAACCAAAAATCAAAATAAATAAAGAAAAATAACTAACTTACCAGTGGGTTGCCTCCCATCAAGCGCTCGTTTTAAGTCAATAGCTTGACTTTGCAGCGGATTATGCTGAGGGTGCATCATCCAAACGCACAATGTGTTCGTTCGGAATCGCAGCTTTCGCCCAATAATGTTTCACCCTTTGACCATTCACAGTGAATGGCTGGCCATCTTTACCGAGGAGGACAATGGCGCCATATATTCTAACCTCCTTGATTGTAAAAGGGCCTAACCAACGAGAACACAATTTACCAGGAAACAATTGCAAACGAGAGTTATACAGAAGTACCTGATCATTGGGTTCGAAGTTTCTAGAGATGATCTTCTTATCATGATATACCTTTGTACGCTCCTTGTAAAGCTTAGAGTTCTCATAGGCATGGAATCTGATCATCCAAATCATTCATCTGAATTAATCTCCTCTCAGCAACAACCTTAATGTCGAAATTCAGCTTCTTGACTGCCCATGTTGCTTTGTACTCAAGCTCTACTGGTAGATGACATGCTTTCCCGTAAAGCATATGGAAAGGTGTGGTCCCAAGTGGTGTCTTATATGCAGTCCGGTATCCCATAGCGCGTCATCTAACTTGGCTGACCAATCCTTTCTTGTTGGACCAACTTTTTTCTCTAGAATCTCCTCGATTTGCCGGTTAGAGACTTCCACTTTTCCGCTTGTCTGAGGGTGATATGGGGTAGCCACATGGTGCTGAACACCATGCTTTTGCAGAAGCTTCTCAAAAACCTTGTTAATAAAGTGAGATCCACCATCACTTATAACAATCCGAGGCACTCCAAATCTCCGGAATATAATGGTCTTAAACAACTTAAGAACCACTGAAGAATCATTCTTTGGACTAGCAATAGCTTCCACCCACTTAGAGACATAGTCAACAGCGACTAGAATGTACTTATTCCCGTAAGATGAGGGAAAAGGACCCATGAAATCAATACCCCAGCAATCAAAGACTTCAACCTCAAGGATGAAGTTTTGTGGCATCTCATGTCTCTTACTGATTTTCCCTCTCCTTTGACAAGCATCACACTGACTAATGAAAGCATGAGCATCTCGAAACATTGTAGGCCACCAGAAACCCGCTTGAAGAACCTTGGACACCGTCTTGAAAGTAGCAAAGTGTCCAGCATATTCTGATCCATGGCAATGAAACAAAATATCCAGAACCTCAGACTCTGAAACACACCTACTGTAGACCCCGTCTGAACAATGCTTGTACAAGTGAGGCTCATCCCAAAAATACCGTCAGATTTCTCTCAAGAACTTCTTCTTAGTGTAACCTTTAAACTTGTCAGGCTCAACCTCTGCAGCAAGATAATTCGCGATATCAGCATACCACAGATGATTAGAAGTCCCAAGAGCAGCCAATTCCTCGTCAAAATTGGATTCTAGTTCAAAAATCCAAGGGTGACGATCGACACCGGTGGTGGTGTCGATCGACACTACACCTAAATGTCGAATGAAAGTGTCTAGAAGTGCACTGTCTGGTCGAGAATCGTCTGTCTCGTCCATGGTGTCGAGCGACACCAAAGTGGTCAGACATATTCGACGTTTTCTCTCAAGATCTTCTTGGGAACCAATTTCTACTGAATGAACATTCTCATCTGGCAGAAAATCATCTATAGGAACCTTATCTTCTATCCTGATTCTTGAGAGATGGTCAGCAACTCCATTCTCAACACCTTTCTTGTCCTGAACTTCAATATCGAACTCTTGAAGAAGAAGAATCCATCGCAACAACCATGGCTTAGCATCCTTTTTCTGCATCAAATATTTTAGAGCAGAATGATCTGTATGCACTATCACTTTCGCTCCCACCAAATAAGAACGAAACTTCTCAAAAGCAAAAACCACAGCTAAGAGTTCTTTCTCGGTTGTTGGGTAGTTCTTATGTGCCTCATCTAGTGTTCTACTAGCATAGTATATAGCATGAAGTTTTTATCCTTCCGCTGTCCTAGAACAGCCCCCACTGCAAAATCACTAGCATCACACATCACCTCAAAAGGTAGATCCCAATCTAGCGGTTGAACAATTGGAACGCTCACCAAAGCCTTCTTAATCTGTTCAAATATAGAAAGACAATCAGCAGTAAACTCAAACTTCACATCTTTGCAAAGCAAAACAGTTAGTGGCCTTGCAATCTTGCTGAAATCTTTGATGAAACGCCTATAGAAACCAGCATATCCTAGAAAACTCCTCACTAACTTCACAGAATCCGGCGGTTGCAAACTTGTCATCACCTCAATCTTCGCGCGATCAACCTCAATACCAGCTTCTGAAACCCGGTGCCCAAGAACAATACCATCTCTAACCATGTAGTGACACTTCTCCTAGTTAAGTACCAAGTGCTTCTCTTCACATCTAGCTAGCACTTTGCATAGGTTGTCAAGACAGTCTTTAAAAGAAGACCCATAAACCGAGAAATCATCCATGTAATCCTCAATCATGTCTGTAAAGATAGACATCATACATCTCTGAAAGGTCGCAGGAGCATTACAAAGTCCAAATGGCATCCTGCGATATGCAAAAGTACCATAGGGACAAGTGAATGTGGTCTTCTCTTGGTCATCGGGATGTATTGGGATCTGAAAGAAACCAGAGTACCCATCCAGGAAGCAATAATATGGGTGATTTGCTAGCCTCTCCAGCATCTGATCAATGAAAGGCAAAGGAAAATGATCCTTCCTTGTCGCAGCATTAAGCTTCCTGTAATCTATACACATCCTATGCCCGGTAATGGTCCTTGTAGGAATCAGCTCATTCTTCTCATTCTTAACCACAGTAATCCCTCCTTTCTTAGGAACCACATGAACCGGACTGACCCAATTGCTGTCTGAAATAGGATAGATGATCCCTGCTTCCAGCAATTTCATGATCTCTTTCTTGACAACCTCTTGCAAATTCGGGTTCAGCCTTCTCTGGTGTTCAATTGACGCCTTTGCATCCTCTTCAAGATGAATCCTATGCATGCATAAATCCGGAGAAATACCTGAAAGATCATCAAGAGAATAGCCAAGAGCCTTGCGAAAGGTGCGCAGCTTACTTAGCAGTAACGTGAGCTCTGCGTTGTTTAAAGAAGCATTAACAATAACTGGATAAGAAGAATTAGCACCAAGAAATGCGTACCTCAGCCCCGTAGGGAGTTGCTTGAGTTCGATTTTTGGAGATTTTTCAGCACTTCAATCACTTAGCTCAGCAGCCTTTTTAGAAGGCTCAACAACCTCTTCTAGGTGAACCATCTTCATCACTTGCGCACTAGCATCCATCAACTGAACATACCCAGAAGCCTCATCATCTAAAGACTCACTCTCATCTGCTGAAGCTACTAAAGCTCTCTCTAGAGGGTCTGGAAGGTGTATCTCCTGGATCATATCCTCAGCAACTTCGGAAAGCTTGTCTACATAGAACGTCTGTCCATCGATAGTGGGTCGCTTCACTAGCTTATCCATGTCAAACGTCATCACCATATCACCCACGTGTAATCCAATCCTCCCATTCTTCACATCTATCAAAGCTCAGCAGTAGCCAAGAAGGATCTCCCAAGGATAAGAGGGTCCTTAGGCTCTTCACCATACTCAAGAACGACAAAGTCAGCAGGAATCAAGCATTCTCCGATTCTGACAAGAACATCTTCTAAAAGACCATCGGGAATGCGGACTGAACGATCTGCTAAGACAAGAGTGATCTTGGTAGGTGTGAAATCAGTCATACCCAGGGTTATAGCAACTGATCTAGGCATCAAATTAATGCTGGAACCAAGATCACACAAAGATATCGGGAATCTCCTATTGAAAATGTTGCAATCGAGCACGAAACTTCCGGGATCTGACAGCTTCCTTGGAATCTTATTCTGAAGCACAGCGCTGACTAGTACAGAGACCATCATAACCCCTTCCTCTCTAGACAAATCCTTAGTCACCATCTTCTTTACAACCCGCTTGAAAGTAGGCGAAGTCTGCACGCAGTCAGGAAAAGGCATCTCAATCGTGAGTGACTCCAATATCATCCTGTATTTTCCCTCATCTTGCTCCTGTTTTGACTTATTAGACTTCTTAGGAAAAGGGATTGTAGGTTTGTAGACTTTGGTCTCGGTCGTGCAAGGCGGTGAAGCTGAAACTGGTTCTGTCCGAGACGGGTGTCGATCGATACTAATGTGGTGTCGGTCGACACTTGTCTTTGGTGTCGAGGGCTGTGTATCGATCTCGGTCGATATCTCTCCGTCAGAAATGTTTGGTGTCGAACAACACCCAGGGGTGGTCTCGAGCGACACCTCCTGCGGATCAACAAGATCTTCATCTTCAATCTCATCAAGCTCAATGACATCTTCAACTGTCAAACCTAGTTTCAACACTGATTTGAGCTGTTTTCCACTCCTCAAGGTCACTGTATTGCAAGGATGTTTAGGATTAGCATCGGTCTTTCTAGGGAGAAAACCTGGTTATCTAAGTAAACTGATAGTCCAACTTCTTGGTGTGGTTGTTCAAGGCTTCTATCTTACCATTCAAATCAGTGTATAGAGCATCCATCTTCCCATTAAATTCCACTGTCATCTTCTGCTGACCCTCTAGAATCTGTTCTAGCATAGACTTCATCTCAGTTTCTGAAGATTTCGGTGGAGTTGGTTGGTAAGATGAGTTCCCATAGCTCCTTGTGAAGCCACTGCTCTTCGGATAATCAGGTCGTGGAGTGTAACCAGAAGAATTCTGATTTCCTGTGTAAGTGCTCTTCTGACCATACCCGCTGTTGAACCGGTTTGCCTGTGCGTTACCAAACTTCTGACCCTGATACCCAGCACCATTGACGTAGTTCACGTCTTCTTCTTCATCCTCTTCTGGTTCAAAAGCCTCAACCTCAGCAGCAAACTTAACATTCTTCTTATTAACAAGAAGGTGATGCACATAATCAAGCTTCGCCTTAACTTCAGCAAGTTGAAGTCCCTCCATGTTTTCAGCTAGCTTCTTTCTCTCAAAATCAGCAACCTTGGTACTATTGCTGGAAGCTAAGTTCTCGATCAGCTTGGTTGCTTGAGCTGGAGACCTTGTGTTGTAGTTACCGTTGCTAGCAGCATCTAAAGCCATCTAGTACCTCCAATCCAATCCTCTGTAGAAAATGCCCAAAAGTTGAAATTTTTCGTATCCATGGTGGGGACAATCTCTCTGATATCCCTTATAACGTACCCAAGCAGCCTTGAATGTCTCTGAGATTCCTTGAGAGAAAGTAGAAATCTTGTTCCTCAGATCCTCGGACCTTGCATCATCATAAAAGTTGTTCAAGAACGCAACTTTCACATCCTCCCAGCACGTAAGAGATGCAGGCTTCAACTCCTTGAGCCAGGATAGTGCTTCTCCAGCTAAAGAGTGCTGGAAAAGCTTGCAGAGCAGAAAATCTGAAGATACACCATCAGCCTTGATGCTAGATACCAGATCTTCAAACTTCTCAATATGGTCCATCGGGTGCTCATGAGTGTGGCCATGGAAAGGGTGTTGTCCTACAAGAGTGTAGTACCCAGGCTTCAACTCAAAGTTGTTCCTCTGAAATGCAGGAGGACGTATAGCAGAGCGGTTAGAATAGAACAGAGCAGGCATGTTGTATTCTCCAAGTGTACGGTTCTTATCCTCTGCTTCAGCATTCAACGCCAACTGTGCATTGTCAGCTGCGGCTTGGTGTCGATCGACACCCACCTGGTGACGCTCGACACCAACGGCGACTGGTTCAGGAATTACAGTCCCGTCAGCATTCAGCTTTTGTCCTTGTGCATTCCTCACATGGCCATCTCCATCTCTAAGAGTACCCTCAACATCTTGAATTAGAATCAATGGTGGTGCAATTGCTGCCCTTTTCTTAGCTTTTCGAATTCCTCTTTCTAAACCCGCTATTTCTGAATTGTTGAGATCAACTAACTCTTTGTTCTGCGAAGATCTGGTATTAGGCATAAACCTAAAACACCAAAAAGAAAAGAGAAAAGAAAAGCGTAAGTAACAAAATAAAATAAAAAACTTAGACTAAACTTTTAACCTAAATCTAATGGCAATCAAAATTAAGTCCCCGGCAGCGGCGCCAAAATTTGATCGGCTCAAATTTGCCCTGAGCTACTCTCTCAATTAAGAGATCACTGTAGTACTTAGGGATCGAATCCACAGAGACTTAAGAATTACACAATAAATATTAGGTATCAAAATTAAGCTAAGCAAGCAAGGTTGTATATTAAAAACAGCAAATGAAAATAAAGATTGAGTTTTAAAACAATATGAAAAAACGCTAGGTTCGGGGATTCTCAGGAAATCAATCAAATTAAATAAATTAATGAATTAGGATTCAGATTACGCGCCGTTCTCGAACTCAAATCACTAATGTAAAATCTACCAGCTTTCGCTGCGATGATTATCTAACTTTAAAACTAGAACTCCAAATTTCTTTGCTAAATTCTAAAGATTTAAACCAGCATTAACATTCAAGTTTGATATGTTCACAAAATCCCTAAACCAAATCTCTTTGCGAATAAGTATTTTGCTCACCCTAGGTTCCTTCAGGTAATTAATCACACTCTCATGTCAAATTAATTATCCTAAGATCTAGACTTTAGGTGATCAATCTAAAACTAGCATAAAGAACAACCTAATGGTGAAGAACAATTCAGATGGTGAATCCAAATCTAACAAATCTACCTAACAAGTCATGAAAACCCTAATGAGAATCCCCAACCCTAACAAAGAAGACTACTCAGACATCATGTAAGAAACAGACATCATGAACTGAATAATATAAATTAGAAAACTGAATAGAGAAACGAAGGAGTATTGAAATCTTCTCTCTACAGGGAGTTCTGATCTCTCTCTCCAAAAGCTCTCAAGGTTTTTACAATAGAATAAAGCGTCCTTATTTCTAAAACCTAAAAAGTACTTAAGTATGTCCAAAACTCGTCAGGGACCAATGTTGCAACTTTGGAAAACTCTAGGCAATTTTTGTAAATTTTCAAAACTTGGGAAAACTCGAAATCTCTCGTCAAGCACACGGTGTCGATCGACACTGGTAGGTGGTGTCGATCGACACTCCTTCACAGAACGTCTCCAAGTCAGATTACTCGGCTCCTTTGCTCCAATAAGCTCCAAATCACTCCATTTTGATCCAATCATTGTGAAATAGCTCTTACACTTGAAAAGACTCCAAAAGACCCTAAAAAGTATAGAAAGACTCGATAAAAAGCACTTATATCATTGTTAAAAGCCGTAAAAACCATGACATATCAACTCCCCCCGACTTAGCCTTTGCTTGCCCTCAAGCAAAACAGAAACTTAACCTGCGAAAGAGGTTTGAAAACGCGGGAACTCACTCAACTGCAGGAAACTCTTCTTTGCACTCTTCATCATCTTAACTCTAGAACTTACTTTATGTAATTTCTCTAGAACTTACTTTATGTACTTTGCCTATGAGAAGCATCAACATTCCTTACTCTAATCCCACAATCCTTAGGAATCTCCAGTCTCTCAATTGTCATCTCTTTACATGGGTTAACACAAGTAAAGGTGAATTCTTACCGAGGGAATATCGATCAATGGCATATGGACTCTTCCCAAACCAAAACATTCTTCGTATGATTTCACTTCTTCTCCCTTTTCTCACTTCTAAGGTAATCGACATCTCCCTACTTTTCTAGGGTATCATTTTATTTTTTCAACGATTCCTTTTTCTTCTCTTTTTTTTTTCTTTCTTTTCTGTTTTTTTATAACACTCTTTTTTCTTATTCGGGTATCCATGAGATCCGAAGTATGCACGGGTTTACGCGACATCCCTCATATCACTTCTACCTATAGCCTTTTCCACAGTTTCTTTTAAAGGCTGAAGGGAAGAGAGAAGCAAGGAATACTACTTTGAAGAAGTGCACCTCACCACCGTCTCTTTTCTTCTCCATCATCACCCATCACTCGAAGAAAATCCACCTGTCCCAGCTCGCAAGTCAGTGCAGAAGAAGAAGATAGAGAAGTGGTTAGCCCTGGGAGAGTATTACTAGCTGTTTCAGCAGCATGAGTTTCAGGGTACGAGGTACCCTTGCCAGCAGAAAATTGATGAGCTCGCTATCTCTGATGATGTCGATTATATGTTCGAGCATTGTTATCTCAGCACTCTCATGACTAGTCCGCGAAACGCATACAGAGACGAGACAATCCAATTCCTATGTACGCTTGCCATACATCTTTATGAGGATGATCCAGACATAGAGTCAAATGGAGAATTGGGATACATCACCTTTACTATCCATGATCATGAGTATCTCCTAACCAGCGAAAGCTGGAGGGTTTGTTTGGATTCCCTAATAGAACATGGACTGGGCAAAAGATTGATAGGGATGAATTATTGGCCCTTTGGGAAACGATTGGGAATGAGAAGAAGTTTGCTTCATCTAGGACCAAGAGCAACAACATCAAAAGTCCAGTTATCCGCTACTTCCATCGATCAATTGCAAACATGTTCTTCGCGAGGGAGACAACAGGGACACTGATCAACGGGGAGATGGAGATGATTAATCTTGCACTCAAGGATCTTTTGTTAACTACAGCCAATGGGACACTACTGCGAGGTGATACAACTGATACATCACCCTCAATCACTTTAATGCACCAGCTACTCAGTTATAGAACTTGGGTAGTGAAGCTGAGAAGCTGCAGAACTCAAGGAGTTATGTGCATGGGAGGATTGGTGACTGTCATTTTGGAGGTTTGTAGCGTCTCGCTGAGTTCATAGCCAATTGCACCGAGATTCATAGACATTCAGAATTTGAGGCAAGCTCATTGGTTGCATTGGGAGAAACGCAACGAGTTGTATATGTACTACTTCACTCACCCGGTACTTGGTGACGCGCGGTTTTTGCTTCCTTGTATTGCTTTCACTCGGATACTCGAAGGAAGCAACATTGAGTTTGCTCCTCCCGTAGAAGCTCTCTAAACAACATATGGTGAGGAAGCGATGGATGTATCTGAGAAATAGGATTCAGATGAGTACAGACTAGAGAGGAACCACTTCAAGGACTACACAGCGCCTAGACAAGGCAAGAGTTTGGTAGAGGCTCACAAGCGTATCAGTACACTACAGAAGTGGAACATGCTGCAAGACAAGGCCATAAAATCTATGAAGTCGAAGATGAAGAGCTTCATGAGTAAGTTCAGTTGCGCCTCTACCACCATAGCATTTGCAGATACTACTCCGCAGGATGCTAGACCAGTTCAACGCCGTTTGTCCACGAGTGATGTCCTAGCATGCTACATAACTTCTTCTCTATCACGTCATTCAGCCTATGAGTATAGAGAGCAGAATGTTTCTTCTTCTCCTCTGAGACAGTCCTCCCCTGAGCTTAGGGCTAGCAAGAAGAAGGAAAAAAGGAAAAAAAAGAAGGCAGCGAGACGGAAGGCAAAAGCTAGTTCATTAAACTTGCTAGACGAGCATCATGTTGAGGATTTGACCATGGATCAAGCCGAGGATCACATTGAGGACCTGACTATTGATCCAGGTGCGTATCTTTTCCAAGACCTTATTGATGATCCGGTGGAGCAGAACGTTGAGCAACCAGCAGAGGCTCCTCCTGCGCAGCCTGCACCAGGCGCTTATACAAGCGAGTACATGACTGCATACATGGACTGCTATTTTCAGTAAGGTACCACTCCAAACCTTCATTTGTATATACCATTGGATTTTCATATTTTTGTTTATTTGATTCTCAAACCAGCTCTCAAATTTTTATTACACAAGGGAGTATGTAATTTAAGTTTAGGGGAGGGTTTGGGATGACATTTGATGTTGTGTTCTCTTTTCTTATTTCGAATTTTTAGCATATAATCTGCATTCATATATGTGCATTGAAAACCCTAAAAATTTGAAAAAATTTCATGACAAAATCTTTAAAAACAGAATGATCATGTAGTTTGCATTTGCATATTAGGATTGAGTCTAAAATCTTTCATGTAGGAATGTTGCATTAGCATAGGGGGTGATGATGATTTACACCTTGTGAACTTGCTATGATTCACTAGTTGAGATCAATGCCCTGGTTTTTAGCTCTTTGATGCATGATGATTGAACTTGAAGTAAGTCTGAAACAAACTTGGAATTCATGAAGAGCGTTCTTGAACTTGGTTGAAACATGTTGTGATATGATCTCATTCCTTACCTTATAAGAACTTAATCTTAACTTGCAAATATCTGGCTGTGTTTTGCTTGCATACTCATGATCACCGTATACATATTTGGATCATCTTCCTCCTTTCACCACTCTTGTTGAATCAAGTAGCTGATCTTTCTTTTGATCAGTTTGCCATACCCACAGCCTATCCTTTTCTTTCAAGCCAATTGATAATTTTTGAGTGATAGGTCTTTTACCGGATTATGTTTGGGGAGAACGTGTTAGGTATGAGACGACAAGATTAAAATCTTGAGTAGCTCTAATTTTCACTTTCAAATCAGATAAGACTAGGTCGGGATTCTTACTTGGGTTTGTGATTGGAATGATTGTTCAAATGTAACAAACAAACACCCAAATGGCAGCGGCGCCAAATTGATAATAGGATTTTACTACCAATTACCCTAAAGTACTATCATGTCAGTGTAGTACAATAGGTATCAATCCAATTAGGTGTGATGCTAGCGAAGTATAAATGATTTTGGTTTTCAATGATCCTAAGCGAACATGATAAACATGCGATAAATGTAAGGCTGCAAAACATAGACTATCATGCATAAGCTAAAAAGTAATGATTATCAATATTAGCAAAAAGACAGAACATAATAAGTACATAGCAAGTGAATAAAACATAAAGCACAAATGTTTAGAAGATCCTGAGGATGAGGTTTTTGAGGTAGGTGGAGTATGCCAATCTACTTAGAGTGATTAAGAAACGACAAACATACTAATCCCTAGATAATGAACATCAATTACTAGTTAATCCAATCTCTTGGCTAAAACTATCATGTTTAAAAAAATTCCTAATCTCAAATCTCTTTCATGAAACATGAAGTAAACAGGCATGAAGAAACAGTCCATTAATGTCAATAAACTTTTTAGACATCTAATCTCTTAGGCTAAACAAGTATATCCCTGGTATTAACTGTTCAGACATTTCATCAAACACTTGGTAGGTGCTGAAATGTCTGGGATCTAATTTCATTTGATCAGAGAAGAATTAGTTATGAATACTCTAATCCAGAAGGGAACAAACGAATCTAACTTAAACACTCTAGCAAACTAACATTCTCCACCTAATCTATCCCATCCTCAAGAATCCTAACACTACTCAGACACAGAAATCATGTTGAACATCATAAACCAAGAATCCTTCAAAACATGCATAATAATAAAGATGACGGGAACATAAACAACAATGATCCAAGAACTAAGTTCAAACTCTTAATAACTTAAAAGAAATCTAAATTACAATTTTCTGGATTGTTTGGTGGCTAACAACAAAAACCTAAGGGTAAAAACTCGATCCCCTGGCCAATGCCAAAAGAGACCTATTTGTAGCAATGTTTGGGCAAAACATATAACATAAAACGATAAAATAAAAAGCGGTTTAAAAGTTGTAGTGACCCTGTTGGTCGAGTGAGCGTATCGAGTAATACATAATTTCTTCTCTGCATCATTAGAGCTTACTCGACCATGTATCTCGAGTGAGCATGTCGAGTGATCTTTGAAATCATCTGCTACTCCTTTGCTTTGCTCGATCATTTCACTCGAGTGTGTGCATCGAGTGACAGGTGATTCTGCTTTGCGTCCCTTCTGCTCACTCGATCTGCTACTCGATCGTGTACGTCGGCTGCTCACTCGATCGTGTACGTCTGCTGCTCACTCGATCATCGATGTATTTGCAATGTATTTCTACTGCTACCGCGATCATCCTACCCGATCGTGTGCCAGTCAAGTGATACTTGTTCTTCTGCTTTGCGCTCCATGTCTTCTTAGTACCTGAAACACTCCAAATATGCAGAATGTATGCAAGACATGCATAAAACCTACCTAAGTATGCAAAACATACATAAAGTGATCAGTATGATGCAAATAAACAGGTGAATGATGCTGAAAAGATGATGAATACATGCTTAAAAAGTGATGAAATACAGACTTATCAATCGACTAGGCTACTCGACCAAGCAATCGACCATCCAATCGAGTGCTCAGTCAAGTGCCTACTCGAGTGCCTTCCATCGCTCTCCAAATGGTTGCACCTGAGTTCAAGGCCCCAATTTTCAGAGAAGCATTGCCATTTCCAGGAAGATTTAAGGCAGATATAAGGGAAGAATACAACAAGATCCTTGACTCTCTAACTGGGCATGAACAGGTAGCTCCTCTAGTTGAAGCCTTTTCTAATTTTCCAACCTACAAGGCTATTCTAAAATAAGTTCTTCTCGAGAGGATTCATAAGAAGAGTACAGAGAATGAGGGTTCTCAAGAGATCACTACAGTCAACATACCACCCCAGCTTTAAGACTCAAAAGATGAATTCGATCAAGCATGCTGTGTGTTTGAACGGACGTGTGAGTTAGCTTCCGACGAACCTTTTCGTCCCATTAGAGATGCTAGTCCAGAACTTTCATCCCGAAGACCATTGCTTTATCCAGAGGAGCACAATGCACAAATCAAAGAATAATATAACAAGATCCTTGACTCTCTAACTAAGAATGACCAGCTGAAGGCCTTGATTGATGCTTTTGCTACTATCCCCTCCTTTAGGGAAATTCTTAAGGAATTGTTACTCGGAAGGAAGTAGCAGAAAAAGGGATGGGATTCACCCACTCAAGATCTAAGCTTTCCTAGAGAGATAGGAGATCCCAGAGCCTTCACACTACATTGTTCGATTAGATCGAAAATCTTCAACGAATGCCCCTTTCAATAGAACAACGAATGGGATACACGAATTTTTCGCCTTGTACCCTATCGGTTGTAATGGCAGTTAGGAGTTCGAGGCAGCCAATAGGAGTGCTTGAAGATCTTCTAGTAGAAGTTGGGGGAGTCAAAATCCCTACTGATTTCTTGATAATTGAAATGGAAAGAGAGCCGTGATATCAATTAATCCTTGGAAGACCTTTCCTAACTTAAGCAGGTATGGTGATTGACGTAGCCAAATGAACCATGAGCCTCGATCTTGGAAAAGGAACAAAGATGAAGATCAACATGGCAGATCCATATCAAAATACGATGATTGGAATAGAAGAAACCTTGTCCTCCTCTCCCACCTACATGTAATTCCAGGTTATCAAAGCTCTTAAGAAGGACTTGATGTGACTTGCAACCACCATTCAGGAGATGGGTAAGCAAGTTTTGGAGCTTAAAAGGAGGAACCATAGCCTAACCTCAAGGAAGGCTAAGAGAGTTCTCAGTTTCAAAAAGAGGAATGTTATGCGGAATAGGTCTCAAGTTCATTGGTCATTGATGTTGGAAAAGATCACCGAGTGATGTAGCGTGCCTTTGGGCTTAGGCTGTGGAAACGAATGCTTGTTGGACCTTGAGCATTCGTTTGGGTTTGGTGTTGGTTTTCATTACGTTTTTCTCGCTTTCTTTTGTGTCAAAGAAAGGATAGTTATAAATCCTCTTCCGATTGCATTGTTGAGTCTTTTTCGTGATTTGGCTTTATCATGTTTAGTGTTTAAGTAGAGTCATTGTCGAGTCATGTTCTTTAACTTTGGCATTGCATTTATAAAAGAAAAATCCAAAAATAGGTAGCTTTAGCTTCCACCCAAATCGCTTGTGTTCAAGTCAGAGAGGAGGACTCTCGTTGTGCTCAGTTTTCTTGTTCGTTTCTATCAGTTGGTATCAGAGACTCTTTCATTCCTGTTCACTAACCATGAAACCCCGTACCCATAAGGAAGAAGGTGGAGAGGATACACGTCGTGGTCCCGCGCCGCCGTCGCACTGGATTGAATTCTGTGATGCTCTCCTTGAATTGCAGCTCAATTTCCATAATTCTATCGCAGAATCTCTTCGTGAGATAACTTCCACAATTACGCAACATTTCGGTGAGCAACGACAGCACTTCAACAACCCGTTCGCACACACCGGTGGACACCAGCGAGAGATGGTCAATTTCCATCGCCTAGAAGAACGATGTCAGGATTCACGATGGTAAGTGGCATTTCGAGTACAAATTCTCGAGTTCCATGGTGGAATTAGAGGCGTAGGCTGCTAGATTGGATTGTAGCAATGGAAGAAGTTTTAGCATTCAAAGCAGTTCCAGAGGATCGTCATGTGGCGCTCGTTGCAACTAAATTCCGTGGTCAAGTTGCTTCGTGGTGGAGTCAAACCAAGCTCACTCGGACGCGAACGGGCAAAGCACCAATCCATACGTGGGATAAATTGAAGAAGCAGCTACGAGAGACCTATCTACCGCATAACTACGATCGCACAATGTTTACACGCCTACAAAATCTCAAACAGGGGTCTCGGTCTGTCGATGAGTATGCAGAGGAGTTCTACAACCTTCTCACTCGTAATGACATTCACGACAGTGAGATACAATTGGTATCATGTTTTATTGGTGGACTCTGTTCACAGCTCCAGTAATCGTTAGCTCAATTTGATATGTCGTCTTCGTGGTCAGCACCAACCATCGTTCCAATCTGATACTACTAAAACCAAGCCCGACACGACAACGTCAACAGATACTACAATACAAACTCAAACAGAGGAACCGCAGCTCCGACGCTCCTCCCAAAATGAGTTACGTTGCTACGCCTGTGGTGAACCTGGCCATCGTCAAACGGCGTGCCCCAATAAACCAAGACGTGGACTGTTGGTTGATGATTCTCACCGAGACCAAGAAGCACTCTTTGATTTGTCAAAAGATGAAGAGGAAGCGTTAGAAGATGACAAGACAGTCAAAACTCGAGGAGATACAGGAAAGTTGTCGGTGTTCCGCCGCACTTGCATAGCACCACCAAGCCGCACCGATACATGGGTGCGTACTAATATTTTTAAGTCCACATGCACCGTCTGCGACAGAGTCTGCACTTTTATTATTGATTCCGGCAGTTGTTGCAACGTCATTTCTGATTATGCAGTTCATAAGTTGGGATTACAAGTCGAAGCGCACCCCACACCTTAGGCTGGGTTCAAGATGGCATTGAAGTCAGCATTTCTCAGCGAGCTTTGGTACCATTGTCGATTGGTCCTCATTACAAAGACAGGATTTGGTGTGATATAGCATCCATGGATGTCAGTCACCTAATTCTTGGCCGACCTTGGGAGTTTGATCGCAAAATCTTTCATGATGGGGCAAAGAACACCTATAGTTTCATTGGGGAAACTCATCAAATTTTGTTGTTGCCTACCCGGGAGACACCGCCTCACCCTCTTCCTTCCCCGGCCGTTGCTACGACGCCACCTTCTACTCGCCTACAGCCGCGTATACAACAACCGTTGTCATTTCTTTGCTCTTACGGCCGCTTTCACAAGGAGCTTCAAGATGAGGGCATCGCCTATGTCTTAATGACAAGTCCAAGTAGTCTCGCTCCGACCCCTTCTTCTTCTCATTTTGATCATGTCATTAATGAATTTCAGGCTGTCTTCTCGAAGGAACTGATGCAAGGTCTTCCACCTGTCCGCGATATTCAGCGCCAGATTGACTTGATTCCTGGAGCCACCTTGCCGAATCGTCCTCACTACCGCATGAGTCCTAATGAAAATGAAGAACTCTGTCGTCAAGTGGAAGACCTCCTCACCAAAGGCCATATCCGAGAGAGTTTGAGTCCATGTGCCGTCCCCGCCTTGTTAATTCCAAAAAAAGACGGTTGTGCCTTTGGGCTTGGGCTGTGGAAACGAATGCTTGTTGGACCTTGAGCATTCGTTTGGGTTTGGTGTCTGTTTTCATTATGTTTTTCTCGCATTCTTTTGTGTCAAGGAAAGGATAGTTTATAAATCCTCTTCCAATTGCATTGTTGAGTCTTTTTCGTGATTTGGCTTTATCATGTTTAGTATTTAAGTAGAGTCATCGTCGAGTCCTGTTCTTTAACTTTGGCATTGCATTTATAAAAGAAAACACCAAAAATATGTAGCTTTAGCTACCACCCAATACGCTTGTGTTCAAGCCAGAGAGGAAGACTCTCGTTGTGCTCTGTTTTCTTGTTCGTTCCCCTATTTTGCTTCTGCCCCTCTATCACCGAGTCTCTCCACGGCTCTATTCCAACTTGAGGAACATGCAAAGTCAAGCTCAGTGACCTTAAACAAACTCACCTGGGAGGAAGTCCCAGCAGTATCCTTATGAATCAAATTTAGGATTTCAATTGTTGTGTTTAAGTTTAGTTTCAGAGTTTAGACGGTTTAAGGCGAGTCTGATCGTGCGGGATGATGAATCCGAACAAATGGCAACAACATCCGATCGAGAGCAACAAGATCTTTGGTCCGAGTCAGAATCAGAGGATGCACAAGAACAAGCAATTGAGTTCCAACCCGACCGGGCATCCGACTAGGTGATCGAGCAGCATGTCGATTACTCGACCGATTACATTGTGGAGTAGTCAGTCGACCCGATACACTCCACCATCGATGCAGATACCATCCCAGGCTACACTTATGACCAGATGAGCCAAGCTATGGGCTCTTATTTCTTCAACCCATGAGGTACACACCTTCTTTATATCATTGTTTATACCGTTGCATTTCATTTAGAGTTTCTGTTGTTTAGATCCTAGATCATTCTCCTTGCTTTTGTTACACAGGGACTGTGTAATTTAAGTTTTGGGGAGGGTCTAGGATAGCATCTAACCATTTTTCTGTGATTCTTATTTTCGAATTTTTAGCATGTAGTCTTGCATTCATCTATGTGCATAAAAAACCCCTAAAAATTTGAAAAATATTTAGAAAAAAATCTTTTAAAAATAGAGTGATCATATAGTTCCATTTGCATATTAGTCTTGCTTTAGGATGTTGCATTTATGATCATTTCATTTTCATAGGGGATTAAGATGATTATAACCAAAGTTCTTTCTGTTTCATTAGGATTAGAATCAATGCGCTCGTCCATACTTGTTTAATGCAATCGTATGAGCTTGAACTGAGACCGCATCATTCTTTGATCGCACGATTTGAATACTAGTCTAAACTGAAGCTTGATTTGATTTGATGCCATTCCTTGTTTATTAGAACCTTAACTTGAATAGATAATTATATGGTTGTGATTTGTTTCAAACTCATGGATACATTGTATACATACTTAGATCTTCTTTCCCTCGTTCTACCACCCTTTTGTTGATCCAAGTAGCTGGTCATAACATTGATCAGTTAACCACACCCTAAAAGCCTTAACCTTTCCTTTATACCTTGTCTTAATTCTGAGTGGAAGGCCTATTTTTATTGGATTTAGCTTTAAGAGAACGTGTTAGGTTTGAGCCGATAGGAATAGGATCTTGAGTAGTTCTGATTTGCATTTTTCGGATCAGATAAGACTAGGATGGGTTCTACTTGGGTTTTGGGATTTGTTGGGATTGTGAAAAAGAAATGAAAAACACGAAAAGGGAATGAGTTGAGTCTTTAGGAGAGTAAAAGTTTCAGAAAAGTTCAAGATTCTAGTGAAAGATGTGTAGGGAATGCAAAGTATAAAAAAATGGTTCTAGATTTTAAAAGAAAGAAGGAAAAAGATGAGAATTGCAAAAAGATTTCATTTCTTAAGTAATAAGAAGAAAGAGAGTCATAGTGATTATTAAGAGAACCCCCTATCCATTAGTTTATCATAAGAAACTCTCCTAAGGCATAGAACAAAAAAGGATAATGGGATAAGAAGAGTTAAAAGTGTAGAATAGGACCATATGGGTTTAGACATTTAGGATATCTCTTGAGGCCTTTGGGTAGTCAAGATGTTATTCATGTATGCATTTGTTGGTCCATACCTTTAGCATTCTCCAAAAAGCTCCATCTTGTTCCTTGAGAGATCCCTATACTTAAATTAAACCCTCTCTAAAGGAGACCGTCTTTGTCTCTTGAACCTTTTCATACCTAGCCAAATGATTTTGTATTCACTTCACATCCAGATTTATGGTTACTACTTAAAGAATGTTAAAAGGAATGGTTGATTTGATTGCTTGCCTAGGTTCTATGACTGATGACATTTTGTGTTGAGATAAGCATGGCTAAAGTATTCAGATTATTGTTCATATGATTTGCATTCTAGAACTATAGACAAGGACAATGATTTTAACTACTTTAGCATCAAGTATTGGTTCTGAATCCCCACCTTCAAGCCTCTCTTCCTACTTTGAATTTGCTTGAGGCCAAGCAAAGAATAAGTTTGGGAGATTTGATGTGTCTGGATTTTACTCATTTTAGCACAAGTTTTATGCATTGTTTTTGTCATTCTAGGTCTCATTACTTGATTAATTATGCACGTTTTCCTTGTTTTGCTTCACTTGTAGAATCTAGGCCTTGCACGGCATGCATTGTAGTTTTTGTGCATAAACAGGTGTTTACCCAAGGGAAAAGAAGCAAATCAGGACAAATCGACCAAGTTCGATGTTGCATCCGATCGAGCAAGAGGATCCGAGCCATCGAATCGATCGAGTGTTCGAGTGGACCAGAGAAGCAGCTCGACCAACGAGATGATCTCGAGTTGTATTAGGGTTTTTCTTCATTTTGCTTTAGAATTTCCAGAATCTTGTAAACTCCATATCTTTTGATCTATTGAGTATTCTATGTTGCTTCTTTGTATTATCTTGCTCCTTACATCATTATCAATCTAGTTATGCATGATTTAGAGATTTCTAGGTTTGAGTTATTAAGTATTTTTGTTAGATCTGAGTAGATTCTTAAGGTTTTGGGGATGAGTTAGATGTGTAGGTGGAGAACTTATAAAATTTTTAGATTTCCTTCTGGATTAGTTTAAATAACATCGATCCTATTCTGATCAAGTGGTCATTAGTTCGATGGGATGTCGAATAATCTAATACCAAAGAATTCCATGTCTAGCCCAAGAGATTGGTTGTCTAGAGTGTTATTTGACATTAATAAGCTGAGTCTTAATGCCTATTCATTTCATGTTTCATCGACCAGAAGTTGAGATTAGGAAGTGATTTGAATTTGATAGCCTTTGTTAAGAGATTGAAGAGGTTAGCTTATGAGCTTGTTGTCTAGGAAACAACACTGTTTATGTTTGATTGATCTAGCAACCTAGTGAATTTAAAGATCTCCATTGAAGTCACCATCTCATCCCCAGAACCTCCCTTTAATTGATTGATTAACCTTGCTTCATTATTGTTCTTGCATTTGTAGTTCACTACATGTTCTTATTTATGTAGTTTTATTTCTGTTTAGTTCAGTGTTGTGTCTTGCTTAGTTTCTGCTTGATTTAAATTCAGTAGTTGATAGTTTAAAACCTTTCCTGCTTGGCTAAACTTGTTAAATATTGATTGCATCTGAACTGTTTGCACACGTCCTTATGTATCGATAAACCCTTTATACGACAATAATAAAGCCGTAAAATGTGTTATGAAGATGCTAAGAGATGGACCAAGTGAAGCATAAATCAAGAATGAACCAAGAAGTAAATGGAAGAAGATAAGGAGACACATCAGGCACCTAAACCGACATTGTCACCCTGATGTGAGTTGCCCGGAGAACACAAAATCTATCTGCAGATACATCAGCGTGCCACATCGACATTGTGACCCTGATGCAAGATGATTTCCCCAAAGATCCAAGTTCCAAAATCGGATCCGACCCGGTTTGTCTCGAATCAACCCGATTCTCTGACATTTTATCTATAAACCCCCCCCCCCCAAACCTAATTATTAGGGATATATGCTTTGTTTTATGATCTATGTTTTGTTCTAGGGTTTAAGGATAAGATTAAGGTTCTCTTTTGGATTTTGTAGTTGAATCTTCAAGTTTTAATCTAAGTATTTTCTTAATCTACTCTATTTCTTAATGATTTCACAAAGAACAACCCATTTCTCTTGTGTAATCATCATGATTAGTGAGTAGTCATTTCTCTTGTTATGGTAGATCTAGGTTGATTTAGTGGTTGGTTATGGAGCTTAGGGTTAGATTTATGTTTATCCTTGCTTATTGGTTGATTATCATGCTAGAAAAACATTGATCAAGTTGTTTCTAGATCATAGGAATTTCATGCCCGGAAGGTGTTTGATGAAATTCCCCAACCAAAAACTTTTAAGATCTTTACATTCCTAGCCTTTGGAAATTGTTGATTAGGGTATTTAGAGGTTTTATAGACTTGTTTGAATGCTTATTAAATGATTGATTGCCATTTGACAAATGTTGACTATTGGTTGATTAGTGAAGGGATTAGCATCATGAAAGTGGGTTAGTATAATTAAGAGCTCTATGCCAAATGATAATGCTTGTTTTAATTGATTTGCTAGCTTCATAAGCTTTACCTTCATCTTCCTAGATCAATAACCTTAGCTCGAAGATTAGGCTTTCGTTATTATTTGAATTTTGTGATTTCACGCCTAGTATCCGTTTTAATCTTGTTAGTCTTTTTCATCTTTATTTATTAGCTTTGCTCTATCTTTTTAATCTTGTTTAGCATCATTAATAGCATTTTAATTCTAAAACATCTTTTATTAGCTTAGATTAAGTGAACTAGTGTATTCTTGCTGATTTAATAAATGCAATTTGGATTGATATTTAGTTGAACCGGATAAAAATCATACATCAATCTTTTCCAGCACTCTGATATATCATGGGTTTTACAGGTTTTTGGTCATGATATAAGTCTTATTTATAGATCGTTTATAGTGTTTTCGAGTCTTTTATAGTCTTTTCAGGTTTAAGTATGTTTTGGACTTATTTTGAGACTTTGGATCACATTGGAGCATTTAGAGAAGATGGGCTGAAGAAACGCATTCGGAGAGCATATTTGGTGTGAGTGTTGATCGACACTACCCCTATTGTCGGTCGACACCAATAACGAGCAAAAACATAGTTGGTGAAGTCTTGTGTTGTTCTTGAATGTTTTCTAGCACTTCTTTATTAATCTCATCTTCTTGAAGCTCTTCATGCTCGATGATGACAATGAGATTCTCTATAGACTTGTTCAACTCCTCTGTTTGTTTCCTTGCGCAAGATGTAGTTCTTGGCGCTTCATTCATTGTGTGAATATAGATAATCTCATCTTCAGATTCAATAGTGTCAATTACGATGTCCTCATTATCTTCTCCCTCTTGAAAAGGTTCTGACCTTAGAATAGTTACATATGCATTGAAAGGAGATAAATAAGCAACATTGAAAATAGAGGAGATATTCATCTCATATGGTAGTTCAATTTTGTAAGCATTGTCGTTGATATTTTCTAGCACTCTGATATATCATGGTTTTTACAGAATTTTGGCCATGATATAAGTCTTATTTATAGAGATTTTATAGTGTTTTCGAGTCTTTTAGAGTCTTTTCAGGTTTAAGTATGTTTTGGACTTATTTTGTGACTTTGGAGCACATTGGAGCATTTAGAGAAGATGGGCTGAAGAAACGCATTCGGAGAGCATATTTGGTGTGAGTGTTGATCGACACTACCCCTATGTCTGTCGACACCAATCTGACGGCAATTGAATTTTGCATATTCTGGCAATTACAAAGATTTGCATATTCTGCCTAGAATTAAAGAATAGTAAAGCCTGTCAGAGGAACTAAAGAACAGTAAAGCCTGGGACAATTTTTTCTCAAGTTTTGTGACCCTTAAGAATAAACCGAAGTAAACTAAATAAGTCATGAGGACAGAAAAAATCAAAATATTCCATGCAATTGATGGCAAAGAAAAACTATAAACTTCCTAGAAACAAGTCATCTAAACCCAATAATAAAAATAGAACCACCAACATAAGATATACTTACCGGTCAATAGCCATCAGCAGTTGGGGACCTTATAAGTTCAAAATTATTACATAATAAAAGGAATAAACTTGCAAAACAACAGACTCTTAAAAGACTTAAAAGAAAACACACTTGAAACAAAAGCAACGGTCATATTCCTGCAAAACAAGAAAACAACACGTTTTTATTGGCTTAAAAAACATACCTGGAGGGTTGCAAACAGCCGGGTTTTTATGCTGGCGGGTTTCCCTGTTTCTAAAATGCTTAGCATGATAGTTTCCTTAATACCTTCAAGAACGGGCAAAGATATACTTGGTGAAGTCTTGTGTTTTCTTGAATGTTATCTAGCACTTTTTTATTTATCTCATCTTCTTGCAACTCTTCATGCTCGATGATGACAATGAGATTTTTTGTAGACTTGTTCAACTCCTCTCTTTGTTTCCTGGTGCAAGATGTAGTTCTTAGAACTTCTTTCATTGTGTGAATATTGTTGATCTCATCTTCAGATTTAGTAGAGTCAATTACGATGTCCTCATCATCTTCTCCCTCTTGAAAAAATGCTGACCTTAGAAAAGGTACATCTGCTTTGAAAGGAGATAAATCAGCAACATTGAAAGTAGAAGAGATATTCATCTCACCTGGTAGTTCAATTTTGTATGCATTGTCGTTGATCTTTTCCAGCACTCTTATATATTATGGATTTTACAGGTTTTTGGCTATGATATACGTCTTATTTATAGAGCTTTTATAGTGTTTTTGAGTCTTTTCAGGTTTAAGTATGTTTTGGACTTATTTTGAGACTTTGGATCACATTGGAGCATTTGGAGAAGATGGGCTGAAGAAACGCATTCGAGGAGCATATTTGGCTTGAGTGTTGGTCGACACTACCCCTTTTGGCGGTCGACAACAATATCTGACGGTAATTGAATTTTGCATACTTTGGCAATTACGAAGATTTGCATATTCGGCCCAAAATTAAAGAGCAGTAAAGCCTGATAGAGGAACTAAAGAACACTAAAGCCTGACACAATCCCTCAAGTTTTGTGACCATTAAAAATAAACCGAAGTAAACTAAAAAAGCCATGAGGACAGAAAAAATCAAAATATGCCATGCAATTGATGGCAAAGCAAAACTACGAACTCCCTAGAAACAAGTCATTTAAACCCAATAATAAAAATAGAACCACCAACAAAAGATATCCTCACCGGTCGATAGCCATCATGAGCAGCTGGGGACCTTCTAGGATCGAAATTATTACATAGTAAAAGGACTAAATTTGCAAAACAACATACTCTTAAAGGACTTAAAAGAAAACAAGAAAACAACACGTTTTTATTGGACAAAAAAAATACTTGGAGGGTTGCAAACTGGCGGGTTTTTAGGCTGGAGGGTTTCCTTAATACCTTCAAGAACGGGCAAAAACATAGTTGGTGAAGTCTTGTGTTGTTCTTGAATGTTTTCTAGCACTTCTTTATTAATCTCATCTTCTTGACGCTCTTCATGCTCGATGATGACAATGAGATTCTCTATAGTCTTGTTCAACTCCTCTCTTGTTTCCTTGTGCAAGATGTAGTTCTTGGCGCTTCATTCATTGTGTGAATATTGATGATCTCATCTTCATATTCAGTAGAGTCAATTACGATGTCCTCATCATCTTCTCCCTCTTGAAAAAGTTATGACATTAGAATAGGTACATCTGCATTGAAAGAAGATAAATAAGCAATATTAAAAGTAGAAGAGATATTCATATCACCTGGTAGTTCAATGTTGTAAGCATTGTCGTTGATCTTTTCCAGCACTATGATATATCATGGCTTTATAGGTTTTTGGCCATGATAAAAGTCATATTTATATACGTTTTTAGAGCTTTTATAGTGTTTTCGAGTCTTGTAGAGTCTTTTCAGGTTTATGTATGTTTTGGACATATTTTGAGACTTTAGAGCACATTATTGCATTTATAGAAGATGGGCTGAAGAAACGCATTCGGAGAGCATATTTGGTGTGAGTGTTGATCGACACTACCCCTCTTGTCAGTAAACACCAATATCTGACGACAATTGAATTTTGCATATATTGGCAATTATGAAGATTTGTATATTCGACCCAGAATTAAAGAACAGTATAGCCTGCCAGAGGAACTAAAGAACAGTAAAGCCTAACACAATCTCTCAAGTTTTGGGATCCTTAAGAATGAATCGAAGTAAACTAAATAAGTCATGATGTCAGAAAAACTTAAAATATTCCATACAATTGATGGCAAAGCAAAACTATAAACTCCCTAGAAACAAGTCATCTAAACCCAATAATAAAAATTGAACCACCTACTTAAGATATCCTCACCGGTCAATAGCCATCAGCAGTTGGGGACCTTCTAGGGTTGAAATTATTAAATAATAAAGCATTAAACTTGTAAAACAACAGACTCTTAAAGGACTTAAAATAAAACACACTTGAAAAAAAAGCAACAGTTATATTCCTGCAAAACAAAAAAACAACACGTCTTTAGGCTGGCGGGTTTCCCTATTTCTAAAATGCTGAACAAGATATAATTCATTTCATCATATAACTCATTACATTTAAGTCATCGACTCCTATGACAATTTTCATCTATATATATATATATATATATTAAATTTTAATAGAGTATTTTTGTAATTTTTATTATTTGATCATATATTTCTCATATTAATTATAAGTAGCATATCAAACTATTTAAAATGTTTTTAATTAAAATATAGGGAAATTCTCTTAAATACCACTAAAATAGGTATTTTCCAAAAATACTATTATGTAGTTTATTTTCCAAAATTATCACTAATTACATGTTTTTCAAAACTACCACAAAAATAAAACTTATATTTTTAACATTCAAAAAAAATTTCTAAATCCTAAATACTAAACTCTACCCCTAAAAACTATACCCTAAATGTAAATAGTCAACTCAAACTTTTTAAAAAAAATTACATCTTCAAAATTCAATTTTTAATGTTTATGGTATTTTTCGAAAAATAAAAATTTTGTGGTATTTTTGGATCCACAGGTACTTCTATTAAATTTACCTGATTGAATATATTTTTTTAAATGTGTTGGTTATTATTTAGTATTTTCATATCATTAGCTAAAACTTAAAACAAAAAATTATTTCTAATTGTATGTTTTTACAAGGGTCTTTATCTAATTTTAATACCCTGAATAAATATACATAAATTTGTTAATTTTTATCGTTTATGACAACCTATAAGACGATATCTTTAAATTTTCAGTAAAACTATGTTCCTGGAAAAAAACCAAAAGAATTATCAATCCACTTGTTTAGAAATTTCCTACTTAAAACGAAGTACATAACCTTAAAATGTCTAACTAATTAAATCAAAATACCATTATAAATATGGGTTTTGTTATAGAATTGGGGCTTTTGTGGCCCAAAACTTTGAGATTATGTATTATTATTCATGCTCTCAAAAATAGGTATTTTTGGATCAGAGAAAAAATCAGTTTTGCCCTTATCCTTTGTATCGTCTCTTGGTTATCTTCACCGGACAATACTAAGTTTCTTCCGCCGATTAAAATTCTTTACTTCTTCCCACAACTAAAACCATGGCTTCTAATCTACCTTGCTCCATCAACACCATCTCCATTACTTCAAAAACCAATTCCTTAGCTTTTGAAACACAAACCGCTCACCATCTCTGATCCTATAAATTGAATTGAATTTCGTTTTGGATGAAGGAAAATAAACCCTAAGGGGATACTATCTAGTGAACCCAAGGGATCCAATCATAAATACTAATCGAATCAAAATTTCCCTTCCATATTTCATGAAGCAAGCAAGCAAACTGCAAAGATAATTTGATGCCTTTTTACTGATCTGAATGAGAAGATGATATAATTTGTACCAATTAACAAATACCCAACACAGACCTTGAAATCCTTTATTGTAATTGTTAATTTTTGGCAAGTTTATCTACAAATTACGGCGGAGAGATTTGAGAATCGTAAAAAAAAATAGCAAAGACGAAAGATAGAGAAAGAGAAGTGCTTATGTGAGACGGGGTGGTTTCGTCTTTTTGATCAAACAAAAAGGCCTATTCCTGTAAGCCTGCACTAATAAGGGTCATAATTTCATAAGAAATCTGCAAAAAATGCCAAATTCTGTAATTAATTCTTATAAATACAGGTTTTAAAAATAAATGATTAGTATTCATTCAGACAAAAAATGTTAGTATACAATTTGTTTTTTTTTACATTTTAAAAGTTTGATATCAAAATTTCCATATTAATTTGTTATTAATCATTATAGCTCACCTACTATCTTTGTAAAATCATAATAGGAAATAAATAAATCATCATATCATCTATATAATATGTTTTTCTAGCATATGCTATGATTTCAAAATTTTTTTTAAAAATACTAATTTTTCAATCATGAAAAAATTGTAGTGAGTTAAAAATTTCGACTGAATAATACATATTTGACCAACATACCGACCAAGTAGCGGGTTGGATTTTGAATATGTTTATATTTAATTTCATTCATTTATTTTGTTAAAATGCATAAATTTATATAGTAAAATAAGCTATTGATATATTTTAGAAATACCCTAGGATAGCATTGTTTAAGTTTTTCTTCCACATGTACCACACACTCCTTAATTTAAAAATTAATAACATTAGTTATTAAATAAAAAGAATAATATGCCTTTAAATAAAAACTCACAAATGTGTGAATCTTTGGTGATTTACTCTTTCTCGTGGTTGTCTCGTACTCCACCAACGTCGGTGTGGTGTCGATCAACACCAGTGGTGGGTGTCGCTCGACACCAACGTTTTGTTGTGCGAGGATAGTTGCGACTCGCAAACGAAGTGTCGAGCTCGGTGTCGACCGTGAGTGTCGAGGGCAAGTGTCGATCGACACCCATCAACGTTATTTTGTTGTTTATCGTTTGTTTGGTTCATTTTCTTGATGATGATTCATATTGCTTGTGTGTATAGCTCAGTAGTTGGGATGAGTGTCTCACTAAGTATTCTGAAATACTTATGCATCTCTTTTCTGTGATGCAGGTAAAGAGAAAGTGTGATCCGTGGAATCATGGCGAGGAGAGGAGGATGATCTAGGGGTTCGTTGGTTGTCTTTTGAATAATGTTTGAACTGTTAGGATGTTAGTTTGGAATTCAGAAACATGTTAGGATATTATTTCTATTGCTGGTTTAGTGCAATTGAATTATTTAGTTAAGTCTTCTGCTGGTTATTGTTGATTGGATTGATTAATTTTGAGTATCTGGTTTAATTGGTTGAAATTGATTAGGACCAGTTTAGTTGATTTAGTTGGTTTAAATTGATTAAGACCGATTTAGCTGGTTTGAATTAATTGGGTTAATCCGGTTTGAATGTTTTAAAAAGAAAAAAAAATGGGTTGGGTCTTTTCAGTTCTCAACAAATTTAACAAAACATAATTAGTAAAAAAAGTCCAGATTTTGTTTTGGAAAAGCCATATTATTTTAAATATTCATTTTCTATATGTCATATTTTATAATAATAATTTCTTTCTCACGTCAAATTAATTTAAAATAATAACATGCGTTAGCACCTACAAAATAAAAATAAGTAAATCTATGTTAATATTCAAGTAATTAAATTTTATTCTTATATTTTGTTTCTACTTAGTAATAAAAACACACTATGTTAAATTGAAAAATAAATTTTTATCCGATATTTATAACCTATATTTTTATTTTTATTTTGAATTTTAAAATTTGTTGTTTATTGGTTAATATTTATACTAAATAATTATGAGAAATTCCCTTAGATGCCATCATTTTAGTTTTTCTTCCAAAAAATACCATAATTTGTTTTTATTTCCTAAAATACCATAAAAATTTTATTTTTCCAAAAATACCATAAACATAAAAAGTTGATTTTTGAAGGTGTAGAATTATTTTTTTAATGTTTGGGTTGACTATTTATATTTAGGGTATAGTTTTTAGGGGTAGGGTTTAGTGTTTAGGATTTCGAAATTAATTTTCAATGTTAAAAAATTAGTTTTAGTTTTATTGTAGAATCTAGGCATTGCATTGCATGCATTGTAGTTTTTGTGCATAAACAGGTGTTTACCCAAGGGAAAAGAAGCAAATCAGGAGGATCCGACCCATGGAACCGACCAAGTGTAGATTCCATGTAAATCGGCCACTTGTGCAAATCGACCACTTGTGCAAATCGACCAAGTGTAGATTTTACATCCGATCGAGCAGGAGGATCCAAGCCATGGAATCAATCGAGTGTTCGAGTGGACCAGAGAAGCAGCTCGACCATCCATCCGATTAAGTCATCCAACCAGACAGATCGAGTGCACGACCGAGCAGACCGATCGAGCACCATTAAACCGACTTTCTATTTTGTCTGCTAGTGTTTTAGGTCACCTAAACTTGCTATAAAAAGACTGTTTGTCTAATGACTTATGATCTCGAGTTGTATTAGGGGTTTTCTTCATTTTCCTTCAGAATTTCTAGAATCTTGTAAACTCCATATCTTTTGATCTATTGAGTATTTTCTGTCGCTTCTTTATATTATCTTGCTCCTTAGATCACTATCTATCTAGTTATGCACTATTTAGAGATTTCTGGGTTTGAGTTATTAAGTATGTTTGTTAGATTTAAGTAGATTCTTAAGGTTTTGGGGAAGAGTTAGAAGTGTAGGTGCAGAAATTTAGCTAGGTTTCCCATAGGTAGAAATGTTTGGATTTCCTTCTGGATTAGTGTATATAACATTGATCTCATTCTGATCAAGTGGTGATTAGTTCTCAGGCTTCCACGCCCGAGAGGTGTTTGATGGAATCCCGGATAATCTAATACCAGAGAATTTCATGTCTAGCCCAAGAGATTGGTTGTCTAGAGTGTTATTTGACATTTATCAGCTGAGTCTTAATGCCTATTCATTTCATGTTTCATCAACCAGAAGTTGAGATTAGGAAGTGATTTGAATTTGATAGCATTTGTCAAGAGATTGAACTGGTTAGCTTATGAGCTTGTTGTATAGGAAACAACATTGTTTGTGTTTGATTGATCTAGCAACCTAGTGAACTTAAAGATCTCTACTTAAGTCACCATCTCATCCCAGAACCTCCCATTAATTGATTGATTTACCTTGATTCATTATTTTCATGTACCACTCGATCAAGCAATCGACCAATGCACTCGACTGGTCCAATCGATTGCACTGATCGAGCTTCTGTTTGATTCCATGTATGCACACAATGTCTAAAGGCGGTTAGAATCTTCTCAGGTATCTCGACAACATTAACAGACTTCCTAAAGCTTTGAGACAGTAGAGAGATCAATTAAGAAAGGAAACAACAGACATTGAGATGGATCCTCAACAAAATGCGAATAAGGCAAGTAACACGCATAGGTGCAAGAGATGCTCCTAATAGCCATGTCCAGAGGTCATTGATAGTACCACCGGCTGTTCAGAATAATAATTTTGAAATCAAGAATAGCCTCATATCCATGGTGCAATAAGTTTCACGATTTACCAATGGAAGTCCCGTTGGACCACTTGGACGACTTCAACCGCCTTTGTGGATTAACCAAGATCAACGGCTTAAGTGAAGACGGATTCAAGCTTCGCCTCTTTCCTTTCTCACTCGGAGACAAGGCTCACCAACAGCGAGACGTTGTGTGAAGCGTGGGGAAGGTTTAAGGGATATCAATCTCAATGCCTACACCATGGATTCACTAAGAAGTCCCTTCTCAGCACTCTATACAAGGGAGTACTTCCTAATAACTGCATGTTGCTCGACACCGCAAGTCATGGGAACTTCTTAAACACATATGTGGATGAGGGATGGGAGCAGGTTGAGAACCTTGCCCAATCTTATGGAACCTTGCCCAAGCTCAGACTATGAAGGGAAGTATAAGAAAGACTTCAAGTCTTTGAGTGATAAGATTTATAGGATACTCATGGCACAACAGAAGACTGTTCACTTCATCTCCGACGAGGAGCAATTCCAGCAAGAAGGGAAAGGTGATGGTACAGAGAAAGTTAGTTACTTGAATCAGGGAGGATTTCAAAAAGGTTTCACAAACTACAAGGTGAACCCAAACAACTCCTACCGAAGAAATAACGTAGCAAATCCTCTAGACCAAGTCTACGCGCAACAACAACAGCAAGCTCAGAACAAGCCTTTTGTTCCCTTCAATCAACAACAAGGATTTGTTCCCAAGCAACAATTCGAGCAAGTTTACTCCACTCATCCACCAGGTTTTCAACCGCAGCAAATGGCATCACCACATGATATTGACTTGAAAATAATGATTTAACAAATGGTACAAAGCCAAGCTACATTCGCCCTGGAGACATCGAAGAATCTAGCTGCAATTCAAAGCCAAATGACATTGAATTACAATGACCTAAATCTGAAGTGCGATTCCATATCCATACGTGTCACATCTTTAGAAGGATGAGTAACCTCCACTTCTTCCGGTCAGCTACCAGGAAAGTTTATTGTCAATCCCAAAGAGTTTGCTTCTGCCCATGCCATTACCTTGCAGTTCTCTTAGGACAGTGAAGATCAAGTTAGGGGAATTTTATGCAGATCGATGATACTAAGATTTTACTACCAATTACCCTAGTGTACTATCATGTCATTGCAGTACAATAGGTAACATTCCAATTAGGCGTGATGCTAGCAATCAAGATATATCAGAAATGATTAAGTCAAGCAAATTCAAATGATTTTGGTTTTTAATGATTCTAAGCGAACATGTTAAACATGCGATAAATGTAAGGCTACAAAACATAGACTATCATGCATAAGCTAAAAGGTAATGATTATCAATACTAGCAAGAAGACAGAACATAATAAGTAAATAGCAAGTGAATAAAACAGAACGCACAAATGTTTAGAAGATCCTGAGGATGAGGTTATTGATGTAGGTGGAGTATGCTAATCTACTTAGAGTGTTTAACAAACGACAAACATACTAATCCTTAGACAATGAACATCAATTACTAGTTAATCCAATCTCTTGGCAGAAACTATTATGTTTACAACACTTCCTAATCTCAAATCTCTTTGATGAAACATGAAGTAAATAGGCATGAAGAAACAGTCCATTAATGTCAATAAACTTCTTAGACATCTAATCTCTTAGGCTAAGCAAGTATATCTCTGGTATTAGTTGTTCAGATATTTCATCAAACACTTGGTGTGTGCTGAAATGTCTGGGATCTAATTCCACTTCATCAGAGAAGAATTAGCTATGAATACTCTAATCCAGAAGGGATCAAATGAATCTAACTTAAACAATCTAGCAAACTAACATTCTCCACCTAATCTATCTCATCCTCAAGAATCCTAACACTACTCAGACACATAAATCATGTTGAACTTAAAAACCCCAGAATCCTTTTAAACATGCAAAATAATAAAGATGACGGCAAGATAAACAACAGTGATCCAAGAACTAAGTTCAAACTCTTAATAACTTAAAAGAAATCTGAATTACAATTTTCTAGATTGTTTGGTGGCTAACAACAAAAACCTAAGGGTAAAAACTCGATCTCCTTGGCAATGCCAAAAAGACCTATTTATAGCAATGTTTGGGCAAAACATAAAACATAAAACGACAAAGTAAAAAAGCGGTTTAAAAGTTGTAGTGACCCTGTTGGTCGAGTGAGCGTGTCAAGTAACACATAATTTCTTCTCTGCATCATTACAGCTTACTCGACAATGTATCTCGAGTGAGCGTGTCGAGTGATCTTTGAAATCTTCTGCTACTCCTTTGCTTTGCTCGATCGTTTCACTCGAGTGTGTGCATCGATTGACATGTGATTCTGCTTCGCGTCCCTTCTGCTCACTCGATCTGCTACTTGATCGTGTACGTCTGCTGCTCACGTGATCATCGATGTATTTGCAATGTATCTTTGCTGCTTACTCGATCATCCTACTCGATCTTGTGCCTGTCGAGTGATACTTGTTCCTCTGCTTTGCGCTGCATGTCTGCTTAGTACTTGAAACACTCGAAATATGCAAAATGTACGCAAGACATGCATGATATACATAAAACAAGTCTGCAAAACATGCAGAAAGTGATCAGTATGATGCGAATCAACAAGTGAATGATGTTGAAAAGATGATGAATACATGCTCAAAAAGTGATGAAATATAGACTTATCAATCGACTAGGCTAGTCGACCAAGCAATCGACCAGCCAATCGAGTGCTCAATCAAGTGCCTACTCGAGTGCCTTCCATCGCTCTCCAAATGGTTGCATCTGAGGTCAAGGCCCCAATTTTCAGAGACGCACTGCCATTTCCAGGAAGATTCAAGGCAGAGATCAAAGAGGAATACAACAAGATCCTTGACTCTCTAACTGGGCATGAACAGGTAGCTGCTCTAGTTGAAGTCTTTGCTCATTTTCCAACCTACAAGGCTATTCTAAAAGAAGTTCTTCTCGAGAGGATTCATAAGAAGAGTACAGAGAATGAGGGTTCTCAAGAGATCACCACAGTCAACATACCACCCAAGACTCAAAAGATGAATCTGATCGAGCATGTTGTGTGTTTGAACGGACGTGTGAGTTAGCTTCCGACGAACCTTTCAACCCATCAGAGATGCTAGTCCAGAACTTTCATCCCGAAGACCATTGCTTTATCCAGAGCAGCACAACGCATAAATCAAAGAAAAATAAAACAAGATCCTTGACTCTTTAACTGGGAATGACCAGCTGAAGGCCTTGGTTGATGTTTTTGCTAATATCCCCTCCCATAAGTAAATTCTTTAGGAGTTGTTACGCGAGAGGATGCAGCAGAAGAAGGGATGGGACTCACCCACTCAAGATCTAAGCTTTTCTAGAAAGATAGGAGATCCCAAAGCCTTCACACTACATTGTTCGATTAGATCGAAAATCTTATACGAATGCCCCTTTCAATAGAACAACGAATGGGATATACGAATTTTACGCCTTGTAGCCTATCGGTTATAATGGCAGATAGGAGTTCGAGGCAGCCCATAGGAGTGCTAGCAGATCTTCTAGTAGAAGATGGGGGAGTCAAAATCCCTACTGATTTCTTGATAATTGAAATTAGTCCTTGGAAGACCTTTCCTAACTTCAGCAGGTATGGTGATTGACGTAGCCAAGGGAATCATGAGCCTTGATCTTGGAAAAGGAACAAAGATGAAGATCAACATGGCAAATCCATATCAAACTATGATGATTGGAACAAAAAAAACCTTGTCCTCCTCTCCCACCTACACGGAACTCCAGGTTATCAAAACTCTTAAGAAGGATTTGATGAGACTTGCAACCACCATTCAAGAGATGGGTAAGCAAGTTGTGAAGCTGAAAAGGAGGAACCATATCCTAACTTCAAGGACGGCTAAGAGATTTCTCAGTTTCAAAAAGAGGAATGATATGTAGAATAGTTCTGAAGTTCATTGGTCATTGATGTTAGAAAAGATCGCCGAGTCTCTCCACGGCTCTTTTCCAACTTGAGGAACATGCAAAGTCAAGCTCAGTGACTTTAAACAAACTCACCTGGGAGGAAGTCCCAGCGGTATCCTTATGTATCAAATTTAGGATTTCAATTGTTATGTTTAAGTTTAGTTTCAGAGTTTAGACGGTTTAAGTCGAGTCCAATCGTGCGGGATGATGAATCCGAACGAATGGTAACAACATTCAATAGAGTGCAACAAGATCTTTGGTCCGAGCCAGAATCAGAGGATGCACAAGAACAAGCAATCGAATTCCTGCCCGACCAGGCATCCGACCAGGCGATCGAGCAGCAGGTCGATTACTCGACCGATTACATTGTGGAGGAGCCAGTCGACCCGATGCACTACACCATCGATGCAGAGAACATCCCAGGCTACACTTATGACCAGATGAGCCAAGCTATGGGCTCTTATTTCTTCAACCCATGAGGTACACACCTTCTCTATATCATTATTTATATTGTTGCATTTCATATAGAGTTTCGATTGTTTAGATCCTAGATCATTCTCTTTGCTTTTGTTACACATGGACTGTGTAATTTAAGTTTGGGGGAGGGTCTAGGATAGCATCTAACCATTTTTCTGTGATTCTTATTTTCGAAGTTTTAGCATGTAGTCATTCATCTATGTGCATCAAAAACCCTAAAAATTTGAAAAATATTTAGAAAAAAATCTTTAAATAACAAAGTGATCATATAGTTGCATTTGCATATTAGTCTTTCTTTAGGATGTTGCATTTAGGATCATTGCATTTGCATAGGGGATTAAGATGATTATAACCAAAGATCTTTCTGTTTCATTAGGATTAGAATCAATGACATTTTGTGTTGAGATAAGCATAGCTAAAGTCTTCAGATTATGGTTCATATGATTTGCATTCTAGAACTATAGACAAGGACATTGATTTTAACTACTTTAGCATCAAGTATTGGTTCTGAATCCCCACCTACAGGCTTCTCTTCCTACTTTGATTTTGCTTGAGGCCAAGCAAAGAATAAGTTTGGGGGAGTTGATGTGTCTGGATTTTACTCATTTTAGCACAAGTTTTATGCATTGTTTTGTCATTCTAGGTCTCATTACTTGATCATTTATGCATGTTTTCCTTGTTTTGCTTCACTTGTAGAATCTAGACCTTGCATTGCATGCATTGTAGTTTTTGTGCATAAACAAGTGTTTACCCAAGGGAAAAGAAGCAAATCAGGACAAATCGACCAAGTGTGATGTTGCATCCGATCGAGCAAGAGGATCCGAGCCATGGAATCGATTGAGTGTTCGAGTGGACCAGAGAAGCAGCTCGACCAACCATATGATCTCGAGTTGTATTAGGGGTTTTCTTCATTTTGCTTTAGAATTTCCAGAATCTTGTAAACTCCATATCTTTTGATCTATTGAGTATTCTCTGTTGCTTCTTTGTATTATCTTGCTCCTTACATCATTATCTATCTAGTTATGCATGATTTGGATATTTCTGGGTTTGAGTTATTAAGTATGTTTGTTAGATCTGAGTAGATTCTTAAGGTTTTGGGGATGAGTTATATGTGTAGGTGGAGAACTTATGAAATGTTTAGATTTCCTTCTGGATTAGTGTATATAACACTGATCCTATTCTGATCAAGTGGTGATTAGTTCGATGGGATGCCGGATAATCTAATACCAAAGAATTTCATGTCTATCACAAGAGATTAGTTGTCTAGAGTGTTATTTGACATTAATGAGCTGAGTCTTAATGCCTATTCATTTCATGTTTCATCAACTAGAAGTTGAGATTAGGAAGTGATTTGAATTTGATAGCCTTTGTCAAGAGATTGAACAGGTTAGCTTATGAGCTTGTTGTCTAGGAAACAACATTGTTTGTGTTTGATTGATCTAGCAACCTAGTGAACTTAAAGATCTCCGTTGAAGTCACCATCTCATCCCCATAACCTCCCTTTAATTGATTGATTTACCTTGCTTCATTATTGTTCTTGCATTTGTAGTTCACTACATGTTCTTATTTCGGTAGTTTCATTTCTGTTTTAGTTCAATGTTGTGTCTTGCTTAGTTTCTGCTTGATTTATATTCAGTAGTTGATAGTTTAAAACCTTTCCTGCTTGGCTTAACTTGTTAAATATTGATTGCATCTGAACTGTTTGCACACGTCCTTATGGATCGATAAAGCCCTTTAATTTATACTACAATTAAAGCCGTAAAACGTGTTATGAAGAAGCTAAGGAGATGGACCAAGTGAAGCATAAATCAAGAATGAACCAAGAAGTAAAAGGAAGAAGAGAAGGAGACACATTAAGGCACCTAAACCGACGTTGTCACCCTGATGTGAGTTGCCCGGAGAACACAAAACCTATCTGCAGATACATCAGCGTGCCACATCGACATTGTGACCCTGATGCCAGATGATTTCCCCAAAGATCCACGTTCCAAAATCGGATCCGACCTGGTTTGTCTCGGATCGACCCGATCCTCTTACATTTTATCTATAAACCCCCCCCCCTAAACCTAATTATTAGGGATCTATGCTTTATTCTAGGGTTGAAGGATATGATTAAGGTTCTCTTTTGGATTTTTTGTTTTAATCTTCAAGTTTTAATCTAAATACTTCTTCCTTTTCTTAATATACTCTCTTTCTTAATGATTTCACAAAGAACAACCCATTTCTCTTATGTAATCATTATGATTAGTGAGTAGTCATTTCTCTTGCTATGGTACATCTAGGTTGATTTAGTGGTTGGTTATGGAGCTTAGGGTTAGATTTATGTTTATCCTTGCTTATTGGTTGATTATCATGCTAGAAAAACATTGATCAAGTTTTTTGTAGATTATAGGAATTTCATGCCCGGAAGGTGTTTGATGAAATTCCCCAACCAAAAACCTTTAAGATCTTTACATTCATAGCCTTTGGAAATTGTTGATTAGGGTATTTAGAGGTTTTATAGACTTGTTTAAAATGCTCATTAGTTGATTGATTGCCATTTGACAAATGTTGACTATTGGTTGATTAGTGAAGGAATTGGCATCGTGAAAGTGGGTTAGTATAATTAAGAGCTCTATCCCAAATGATAATACTTGTTTTAAGTGATTTGCTAGCTTCATAAGCTTTACCTTCATCTTACTAGATCGATAACCTTAGCTTAAAGATTCGGCTTTCGTTATTGTTTGAATTTTGTGATTTCTCGCCTAGTTTCCGTTTGAATCTTGTTAATCTTTTTGCATATTTATTTATTAGCTTTGCTCTATCTTTTTAATATTTTTTAGCATCATTAATAGCATTTTAATTCTAAAACATCTTTGATTAGCTTAGATTAAGTGAACTAGTGTATTATTGGTGTTTTAATCAATGCAATTTGGATCGATATTTAGTTGAACCGGATAAAAATCATACATCAATCTTTTTCAGCACTCTGATATATCATGGTTTTTACAGGTTTTTGGCCATGAATTTTCAGCACTAGTGTATTTATAGATCTTTTATAGTGTTTTTGAGTCTTTTATAGTCTTTTCTGGTTTAAGTATGATTTGGACTTATTTTGAGACTTTAAATCACATTGGAGCATTTAGAGAAGATGGGCTGAAGAAACCCATTCGGAGAGCATATTTGGTGTGAGTGTTGATCGACACTACCCCGGTTGTCGGACGACACCAATATGTGACGGCAATTGAATTTTGCATATTCTTACAATTACGAAGATTTTCAGATTCAGCCCAGAATTAAAGAACAGTAAAGCCTAACAGAGGAACTAAAGAACAGTAAAGCATGACACAACCCCTCAAGTTTTGTGATCCTTAAGAATAAACCGAACTAAACTAAATAAGTCATGAGGACAGGAAAAGTCAAAATATTACATGCAATTGATGGCAATGCAAAATTATAAACTCTCTAGAAACAAGTAATCTAAACCCAATAATAAAAATACAACCACCAACATAAGATATCCTCACCGGTCAATAGCCATCAGCAGCTGGGGACCTTCAGGGGTCAAAATTATTATATAATAAAAGGGCTAAATTTGCAAAACAACAGACTCTTAAAGGACTTAATAGAAAATACACTTGAAACAAAAGCAACGGTCATATTCCACAAAATAAGAAAACAACATGTTTTTATTGGACTGAAAAAACATACCTGGAGGGTTGCAAACTGGCGGGTTTTTAGGCTGGCGGGTTTACCGTCTCTAAAATGCTGAACATGATAGTTTCCTTAATACCTTCAAGAACGGGCAAGATATACTTGGTGAAGTCTTGTGTTGTTCTTGAATGTTATCTAGAAGTTTTTTATTAATCTCATCTTCTTGAAGCTCTTCATGCTCGATGATGACAATAAGATTTTCTGTAGACTTGTTCAACTCCTCTCTTTGTTTCCTTGTGCAAGATGTAGTTCTTGGCGCTTCATTCATTGTGTGAACATAGATAATCTCATCTTCAGATTCAGTAGAGTTGATTACGATGTACTCATTATCTTCTCCCTTTTCAAAAAGTTCTGACCTTAGAATAGTTACATCTGCATTGAAAGGAGATAAATAAGCAACATTGAAAGTAGAAGAGATATTCATCTCACCTGGTAGTTCAATTTTGTAAGCATTGTCGTTGATCTTTTCTAGCACTCTGATATATCATGGTTTTTACAGGATTTTGGCCATGATATAAATCTTATTTTATAGAGATTTTATAGTGTTTTCGAGTCTTTTAGACTCTTTTCAGGTTTAAGTATGTTTTGGAATTATTTTGTGACTTTTGATCACATTGGAGTATTTGGGGAAGATGGGCTGAAGAAACGCATTCGAGGAGCATATTTGGTGTGAGTATTGATCAACACTACCCCTGTTGTCGGTCGACACCAATATCTGATGGCAATTGAATTTTGCATAGTTTGGCAATTACGAAGATTTGCATATTCGGCCCAGAATTAAAGAACAGTAAAGCATAATAGAGGAACTAAAGAACAGTAAAGCCTTACACAATCCCTCAAGTGTTGTTACCCTTAACAATAAACCGAAGTAAACTAAATAAGTCATGAGGACCAATAAAAATAAATTATTCCATGCAATTGATGGTAAAGCAAAGCTATAAACTCCCTAGAAACAATTCATCTAAACCCAATAATAAAAATATAACCACCAACTTAAGATATCCTTACTCAATAGCCATCAGCAGCTGGGGACCTTCTAGGGTCAAAATTATTACATAATAAAAGGACTAAACTTGCAAAACAACAGACTCTTAAAGGACTTAAAAGAAAACACACTTGAAACAAAAGCAACGGTCATATTCCTGCAAAACAAGAAAACAACACGTTTTTATTGGACTTAAAAAATACACCTGGAGGGTTGCAAACTAGCGGGTTTTTAGGCTGGAGGGTTTCCTTCTTTCTAAAATGCTGAACAAGATAGTTTCCTTAATACCTTCAAGAACGGGCAAAAACATAGTTGGTGAAGTGTTGTATTGTTCTTGAATGTTTTCTAGCACTTCTTTATTAATCTCATTTTCTTGAAGCTCTTCCTGCTCAATGATGACAAGGAGATTTTCTATAGAATTTTTCAACTCCTCTCTTTGTTTCCTTGTGCAATATGTAGTTCTGGGCGCTTAATTCATTGTGTGAATATTGATGATCTCATCTTCAGATTCAGTAGAGTCAATTACGATGTCCTCATCACCTTCTCCCTCTTGAAAAAGTACTGACCTTAGAATAGGTACATCTGCATTGAAAGGAGTTAAATCAGCAACATTAAAAGTAGAAGAGATATTCATCTCACCTGGTAGTTCAATTTTGTAAGCATTGTCATTGATCTTTTCCAGCACTCTGATATATCATGCTTTTACAGGTTTTTGGCCATGATATAAGTCTTATTTATATAGCTTTTATAGTGTTTTCGAGTCTTTTAGAGTCTTTTCGGGTTTAAATACGTTTTGGACTTATTTTGAGACTTCGGAGCACATTGGAGCATTTGTAGAAGATGGGATGAAGAAACACATTCAAAGAGTATATTTGGCGTGAGTGTTGATTGACACTACCCCTGTTGTTGGTCGACACAATATCTGATGGCAATTGAATTTTGCATATTTTGGCAATTACGAAGATTTGCATATTCGGCCCAGAATTAAAGAACAGTAAAGCCTGACAGAGTAACTAAAGAACATTAAAGCCTGACACGATCCCACAAGTTTTGTTACCCTTAAGAATAAACCGAGGTAAACTAAATAAGTCATGAGGACAGAAAAATCAAAATATTACATGCAATTGATGGCAAAGCAAAACTATAAACTCCCTAGAAACAAGTCATCTAAACCCAATAAAAAAATAGAACCACCAACATAAGATATCCTCACTGGTCAATAGCCATCAGCAGCTAGGGACCTTCTAGGGTCGAAATTATTACATAATAAAAGGAGTAAACTTGCAAAACCACAGACTCTTAAAGGACTTAAAAGAAAACACACTTAAACAAAAGCAACGATCATATTCCTGCAAAACAAGAAACAACATGTTTTTATTGGACTGAAAAAACATACCTGGAGGGTTGCAAACTGGTGGGTTTTTAGGCTGGCGGGTTTTCCAGACTTGCGGGTTTCTCTGTTTCTAAAATGCTGAACATGGTAGTTTCTTTAATACCTTCAGGAACGGGCAAAAACATAGTTGGTGAAGTCTTGTGTTGTCCTTGAATGTTTTCTAGCACTTCTCTATTAATCTCATCTTCTTGAAGCTCTTCATGCTCGATGATGACAATGAGAGTCTCTATAGACTTGTTGAACTCCTCTCTTTGTGTCCTTGTGCAAGATTGGCGCTTCATTCATTGTGGGAATATAGATGATCAGATTAGTAAAGTAAATTACGATGTCCTCATCATCAATTACGATATTCTACACCGATTCGAATCATCGATTTGCTTCACCAATAACGCCGATCTCCATATCCAGTAAATACCCACGATACGACCGAAGAATATCCATACAAGTCCATTCACATAGACCAAACTCATTGTCGGAATATCCCTAAAGTATCCACGCTACCGTCGTCACCATTTAAGAGAAAACTAGGTTTTTTTGTTTTCTTGTGTAACCGGATTTGTTGGGTTTAAAGTCATATTTTGCATATTGTTTTTTCATAGGTTGAATTGTTTTTAAAAGATGTCGTTTTTTAGAAATAAAAAAAAATGATTTTTTAATCTGTGTGCATTTGGTTAAAAAATCATCTATTCTAGAACGGAGGGAGTATTAAATATCCTATTAATTCGAAAATAAAAACTTTGGCATATGTACAATTTGTGGTTTGCATATGTGCAATGTCCCAAATTTTTTTTTACGATGGTCCAGAACCTATATAACTACGAATGAGCTGGAAGCTTGGTTTTTTTGTGAGCAAATTAAAACTTTTAAAAAGTTTCAAAATATTATAAAATTTAAATTTTTTTAAAAGTTTAAAATATTATAAATATTGAAAATTTTAAAAGTTTTCAGATTTTATAAAGTTTCAAAATATTATTATTTTTCAACTTTTAGGTTCAAGTTTTTAAAGTATTTACAAGGATTTTTAAAAAAAAATTCAAATGGTTTTTAAAATTTTACAAAGATGTTTAAAGAGTTTTTAAAAGGATTTACAAGTGTTTTAAAGGCATTTACAAGGATATAAAAATAGTTTTAAAAGGATTTACAAGGGGTTTAAAAGGGTGTAAGAAGTTTACAAAGGTTTTTTTAGGGTTAAAAAAGGTTTTTAATGGCACTACAAAGACTTTAAAATGGGGTTTTTAAGGATTTACAAGGATTTTTAAGGGTTTTCGAAGTTTAGAAAAGTTTTTATTAAAGGATTTACCACGGTTATAAGGGGTTTAAAGGGATTAACAACTGTTTATAAATGTTATTAAATGATTTATAAGGGTTTTAAAAGGTTTACTAAAGTTTTGAATGGTTTTGGGTGACTTTTAAAATATTTACAAGGGTTTTTTAAGGATTTAAATTATTGACGGAAAAAACATGCTTTTACGGTTTAATGGGAAATCACATTTTTGTTTTTTTTTTAACGGGAAAACACGTTTTACGGTTTTAGCGGGAAAACATGTTTTCAATGTTTTGGCGTAAAAACTTAATTTTGCAGTTTTAACGAGAAAACATGTTTTTATGGTTTTTGACGGGAGAACACGTTTTCCTATTTGTTTAAGTTGAACCATATTTAATTAGTTCTAAATGAAGAAACCTATGTAAAAACATTTAATAATATATTAATATCAAATAAGGTAAAACTTTATTAAATGGGGGTCTATACCCATTTTAATGGCCTCGTTGCCGCCATCCCAAAAGAGAAGTCGTCCCCGAACCCTCTAATAGTTACCCCTTTGGACCGTCCACGCCACCTTCCTTTCGTTTTTTGGGTGAACTGTGGTGGTATTTAAATTCCACATTTCAATTTTTTTTTACTAGAATAGAAACTGTATAGTCTCATAAATTTCCCGCAGAAGAACAACATAATAAATTTCATTTTGTTCTTTTTTGTCATCCCACTTCTCTTATTCTCTTCTCAAGGTTCTAGCAATTCAATAGCAATTATCTTCTTAAGGTTCCAACAATTCAATAGCAATTCTCTTCTCTTATTCCTTATGATTGGGACGAATTTGATTACGAGGGATTGCCAAACTGCGAGATTGTTGTTGATGATGCTCTCGACTTTGACGTGTGGCTAAACGAGCCCGTTGTTGATGATGTTTCGGCAGTATTACACGATGAAGATGAACTGGTTCGATTCTGAGTTTTCCATGCTCTTTAAGTTATTGTGGATTCTTTCAATGTTGGTTTACTGTTTTGTGCTTACGCTTTTAATGTGGGATTCTTATTTTACACTTGCATGAAGAAATTACAATTTCCCCAAATTTGTTTTTCTTCTGTGATCTAACATCTTTCTCTGTTTCAGGTTAGTGCTAATCCTGTTTATGAGCTAAACACATCTGAGCCTCTCATTGATCATTTGGAAGAAGTTCTCACTGTGCCAGAATTATCAGCGATGCAACCGCTCTCCAACTGCCTTGATTCTATTTTTGACTCGCCGGAAGAGTTCTACAGTGATGCCAAGCTAGTTCTTGCCAATGGCCAGGAGGTATCATTCCATCGTTGTATTCTTTCGGCGAGGATCCCCTTAATCAAAACAATGTTAGCAAGTGCTGATAATATACAACTAGACAAAACCACAAGGCTTGAGCTTAAAGAAATCGCCAAAGATTATGAAGTTGGGTTGTATTCTGTGGTAACTGTTTTGAGGTACGCTTATAGCAACAAAGTCAAGATGCCCCCAAAAGAGATCTCTAATTGCCTAGACGAAAACTGTTGTCACTTGAACTGCCGTCCAGCTGTGGATTTTGTCATGGAAGTTCTCTACTTGGCATCTATTTTCCAAATTCCAGAGTTAGTGACTCGGTATCAGGTAAAACGCTCTCTGCCAAACATTTGATCTGACTTCCATTATAAGATAAACTAATTAATCACGTTCTTTTTACATGCATTTTAGAGTCAGTTACTGGAGGTTGTAAACAATATTGGCACAGAGCAAATCCTGGACATACTCAAGCTTGCTAGCATTTGTGGGAAACATTGTCAAACTCTATCAGATAGATGCGCCAATATGGTTGCTTGGTCTGATATAGACTTGATTACTCTGAGGAAGTCCTTGTTATTTTCAAATCATCACATTGTCAAACAGATAACTGAGATCCGCAAACAGGTTGGTGTGGAGATAATTGAACCAGAAAGTAATGTCTTGGGTATGTATCATGCACTTGACAATGGAGATATTGAGTTAGTCAAGATGTTTCATGTAGAAGGTTGCCTTTTAACTGATGCTTATGTCCTTCATTATGCTGTTCGGTATTGCGATGTGAAGACCACAATGCACCTCCTGCAACTAGATCTTGTTGATGTCAATCAAAGAAATCCAAAGGGCTATACAGCGCTTCATTTTGCCGTAATGCGGAAGGACCCAAAGTTTATTATGTGTCTATTAATAAAAGGGGCAATTGTATCTGAAACAACCTCTGATGGTAGAACAGCTCTACAGATCGCAAGGCAAATAACTAAGGAAGTTGACTACAATCATATTCCAGAACATGGAAAACCTTCCCCCAGAGGGCGAGTGTGCATAGAAATATTAGAACAAGCAGACAAACGAGATTCGTGGCCTGTAGTAACTTCTTTTTCTGGTTTAGTGGCTGCAGATGAAATGAAGACAAGGTTGCTCTGTCTTGAAAACCAAGGTATATCTTCTTCCTTCATTTCTTACTTGTACGATCAATTTAACACTTGTTTGGGATATTCAACGAAAAGATGAACAATTCTGTATATTTACTATTCAGTTGCAATAGCTCGATCTCTCTTTCCTACGGAAGCAATAGTTGCAATGGATGTCAGTTTGGTAGAGGGGACACACATGTTTACAGTAGATGACCTAAACACTGTACCATTCCAACAAAAGTTTGAGAGTAGACTACGAGCTCTTTCCAGAAGCGGTATGGATCTACTCTCTAAACGAGTGAAGGGTAGAGAATAAAACTTTTTAAATCTGGGGGACTAACCTCGTTTCCTTTATTTTGTATCTTCAGTGGAACTTTTGAAATGCTTTTTCCCTCGTTATTGGGAAGTAGTTGATTTCATGACGGACTCCGAAGCCTCTTCTGATTTGCCTCCAGAAGACGAAGACACTCCTGGCCAGCGGCAACGAAAGTCTAACAGACTCATGGAACTGCAGCAGACTCTAATAAAGGAAATTGGAAAGTCATCTCTCCCAGCTTTGTCGACTTCCACATCGAAATCAAAAGCAGCAATGAGGTCTCGTGGTAAGAAATCTCATCGGCGCCGATGGGAAGTCAATGAGATATTTGCAACCGGTGCTAATTACAACAAAGTCAACGTATCAAAATTTTCAAAGGCTTTTAGTTAAAGATCCTAGTTTAGTAGTTTAACATGACTCAAAAAAATTGAAAATCATATATATAAAACTAAGGTTCCACTATCTCCTTATTGGTGGAAAAATATTTAAGGCTTTAATTTAAAAAAAAAAAATAAAAAAATAAATGTTTATGACAATCATTCAATACAAAATTTAATTACACTATAAGTTATCATCAAATGGCCAAGAAAATGAAAGGACTTAATCATATATCATTCAACAAATTTTATAAGGCTTATTGGTGGAAAATTATTTAAAATCATATATATAAAAGTAAGGTTTAACTCTCTTTATTGGTCCATTTTGTATTTATTTTCTAAAAATATAATATTTATTTTCTTAAACCAAAAAAACACATTTAATCATATACATTAATTCATACTTTAAATTCACACTTTACTACTAAAATGAAACTGAAAATTATATAAATTTTTAAAGACTATTGGTTTTCTTTATTGAATTCCAATTAAACACACTATAAATTATAATTATAACTCCACTAATTTAATTATTTTAAAAATGTAACTTACATCACTTCTTATCATATAAATATTCATTCTCACATCCTTCTCTACCATATCTCATATCTTCATTATTCTCTTTGTTTTTTTTGAAAGTTCTTGCATGGGGTGAAAACTCATTTAAAATATCATTGTAAGAGTTTGATTAATTATTTAGTTTAAACTTTTGTTTTCAATTTTATTTGTTTTTTGTTTTTATGTATTTCCTTATGTCTTTATTGTTTTTTATATTTTTAAATGTAATACATATGTATAATAATATTTTATGGTTATAAGAAAATCAAGCTAAAGAAACCATCTTCATTATTTTACTTTGGATGTTTGTTTCTTTCTCATATATTCATGTATATTTATTTAAATTTCAAAAGTATGTAATTTTTTAACAAAATAATCTTTTTGTTATATAATTATCAAACCAATTTCTAAGACATTCTATTAAGAAGAATGATCCTTATATTTAGTTTGTGATTCAACATGTAATAATATAAACAACATTATAATTTTTGTTAACTTTGAATTTTATACTTGATTTCCTATATATAAAAAAATTTGATATTCAATTTTCTATCTATTATATATACTACAACGATGAAAAATATAATTAAACCTAGAGATATAGCTTAAATTAAGAGGAATATAAAAACAAATTAAAAAATAAAATTATTCTTTGGGAATTTTTAAGGTTTCACTCTCTCCTTATTGGTCCATTTAGCATTTATTTATTAATTATAATATTTATTTTTAATTAAATCAAATATCTAACACATTTAATCATATACTTTAGTTCATACTTGAAATCCACATTTTACTAATAAAATGTAACTGAAAATTATATAAATTTTCAAAGACTATTGATTTTCTTTATTGAATTTCCATTAAACACACTATAAATTATAATTATGACTCCTATAATTTAATTATTTTAAAAATGTAACTTACATCATTTCTTATCCTATAAATAGTCATTCTTACATCTTCCTCCACCATATCTGATACCCTCAATATTTTATTTGTTTTATTTTTTAATGTTCTTGCATGGGATGAAAACTCAATTAAGATGTCATTGTAAGAGTTTGATTAAATATTTGGTTTAAATTTTTGTTTTCAATTTTATTTATTTTTTGTTTTTACTTATTTCTTCATTGTTTTAATATTTTTAAATGTAATCATATATATAATAAAATTTTATGGTTATAAGAAATTATTTTATTGATGAGATTCAAAAATACTAATTTCCGACTATCGCACCGTAAGATAATCAAGCTAAAGAAATCATCTTCATTCTTTTACTTTGGATGTTTGTTTCTTTCTCACATATTCTTGTATATTTAATTTATTTTCAAAAGTATGTATTTTTTTAACAAAATAAACTTTTTTTTATATAATTATCAAACCAATTTGTAAGACATTCTTTTAAGAATAATGATACTTATATTTAGTTTGTGATTCAACATGTAATAATACAAAGAACATTATAATTTGTTTTAACTATGAATTTTGTACTTGATTTCCTATCTAAAAAACAATTTGATATTCCATTTTCTATCTGTTATATATACTAAAAGGATGAAAAAATATAATTAAACCTAGAAATATAACTTAAATTAAGAGGAATATAAAAAGAGATTAAAAATAAAATTATTTCTTGGGAATTTTTAAAGTTTCACTCTCTCCTTATTGGTCCATTTAGCATTTATTTTTTAATTATAATATTTATTTTTAATTAAACCAAATATCTAACACATTTAGTCATATACTTTAATTCATACTTGAAATCCACACTTTACTATTAAATTATAACTTAAATTATATAACCTTTCAATTGACTATTTGTTTCCTCCATTCAATTTCAATTAACACACTATAAAATATAATTATAACTCCTCTAATTTAATTATTTTAGAATTGTAACTTACATCATATTTTATCATATAAATACTCATTTTTACATCATTTTCCACCATATCTGATATTTTCAATATTTTCTTTGTTTAATTTTTAATGTTCTTGCATGGGTTGAAATCTCAATTAAGATATCATTGTAAGAGCTTGATTATATATTTGGTTAAAACTTTTGTTTTCAATTATATTTCTTCTTTATTTTATGTACTTCTTCATTATTTCATTTTTTTATACTATTAAATGTATAATACATATGTATAATAATATTTTATGGCTATAAGGAAATTACTTTATCGATGGGATTCAAAAATATTGATTTCTGACCATCGCACCATAAGAAAATCAAGCTAAATAAACCATCTTCATTGTTTTACTTTAGATGTTTTTTTCTTTCTCACATATTCATGTATATTTATTTTATTTTCAAAGTATGTAATTATTTTAACAAAATAATTTTTTGTTATATTCAAACCAATTTGTAAGACATTGAAATAAATAAAATTTTATACACAAATAAAGGTAATTTGTGTGTATATTTATAAGTTTACACACATATTTGGATAAATTTCAACATTTTTAGTGGTTGTTTTGATAAAGTTTGAAAAGAGGGTAAATTTAAAAAGTGGTATTTTTAAAGGGGTATTTTTTAAATTCTCCCAATATCATTCCTATTTTTATCATTAACAATATTATTGTTTTATCAAAAAATACTTAAAAGTACTAAAGAAAATTACTATAAAAATTGAACAATTAATCAATGAATAAATTCAAAAGATATGGATGTATGCTTCTATTGTATGATTTAAATAAATAAAATGTAAAAATGTCATAAGGATTGAAATTTATTTAATCTATTTTTATAAGTAATAAATTAATAAAAAAATATACAACAACCCGCACATATGCGCGGGACATTACCTAGTCATATATATAAAAGTAAGGTTTCACTTTCTTCTTATTGGTCCATTTGATATTTAATGTTTTAAAATATAATATTTATTTTTAATAAAAACAAAAAACACATTTAATCATATACATTAATTCATACTTTAAATCCACACTTTACTACTAAAATGTAACTGAGACTATTGGTTTTCTTTATTGAATTTCAATTCAACACACTATAAATTATAGTTATGACTCCTCTAATTTAATTATTTAAAAAATGTAACTTACATCACTTCTTATCCTATAAATAGTCATTCTCACATCCCTCCTCTACCATATCTCATATCTTCATCTTCATTATTTTCATTGTTTTTTAAAAAAGTTCTTGCATGGGGTGAACACTCAACTAAGATGTCATTGTAAGAGTTTGATTAAATATTTGGTGCAAACTTTTGTTTTCAATATTTAGTTTTTGTTTTCATGTATTTTTACATTTCTTCATTTTTTTTTAATATTTTAAATGTAATACATATGTATAAAAATATTTTGTGGTTATAAGAAAATTATTTTATTGATGGGATTCAAAAATATTGATTTCCGACAATTGCACAATAAGAAAATTAAGCTCAAGAAACCATCTTTCAAATGGAAACAGTACACTACAAGAATTTTGGGTTTTAGTAGCGGTCGGATAATGTTATTTATCAATACTATAGCGATAAGAAAAGTGTTATGTCTTCGCACGCTACCATAGGTTCGTCACTTTAGATAACGGTTTTTTGGTGATGCTATTATATAGGCTTATATTATAGCAGATATGAATGTGCTATTTTATTTATTATAATAACGTTACTTTATTGTCATCTATGCCTTTATTCAATATTTTTGAATTGTTATTTTTTCGTATAAAATAGTATTCGATTGAAAACAATTACAAAAATTGTTATTAGCTATAAATTTACTAATTTATTTTATTGGTCATAGTTTTACAAACTAAAATATAAAATTGCTATATTTTCATTATATTAATTGTACAAAACAGTGATGATACAAAAGACATATATCTTGTATAAATTTTGACTGAAATCATAAACTACTACAAATCTTGTGTTTAAACTTGAATTATCCACTCTTGAAAACTTCTTTCTCGATATTGATATGATAATGGACCAACAACAAGAACCTAAGGAGAATGAAGATAAGAAGCAGCTTGAACCCGAGGCGAATGCAGCTAAAGAGGAAACAATATTACACATTCCTAGTGGTCCGATGACGAGGTCCAATGCTTCTAAACAAGATTGAGGGCAATCTTAATCAAGAAACTTATCCAACTGCTTTGGTTCTGATTCAAGTCGAATAAGTAACAACAATGGAGATGTATGACTTGCACTTTTTTCTCTCTTGATTTTGTCCCAATGGGTTTTCCAAGAGAGGTTTTTAATGAGGCAAGCCCACACACTCTTTCATAATCCCATTGTTGTTTCTTTGCCAAGGAGCCACGTCCTTAGGAAGAAGAATAATCATTTTTACCATTCAAACTCTAGTTTAAATTTCTGTCATTTTTGAGGTGTTTTAATGCTGTTTTGAAACATGGTGTGTTTGTTTCGAAACTAGCTTCTTTTCTCTTTTATATATCCTTTGTAATCTCTTATGAGAAATCATCAAACTTTTTATAATCAAAACCTCTTTCCAAATTATTTGATCTGAAGGGTGTGTAATATCCAAGCCTAAGCAAGTTTGTTAGTTCACTGGTCTTTCAGCAACCATTGAAAGTTACAATCGATCCATAAGACACTCTTTTCATCATCATCACGTCCTCATAGGTCCATTCTATCGCCATTTCACCATCATTTGTCTTGTTCATCACGGATCTACGTTCGTAATCCATACAAAGAGTAATCAAGGGACTTGATCTTCTCAACAAGGATCTTATTAGATGTCATTAAGTCATAAGCTAATGGTTTCTCTAGCTGCAAAGAAACAAGTTAGATAAGGATCAATCAAAGAACCATGAATACACTTGCAAACGACAAAAAAATAAAACCACAAGTCATAAGTTCATCAACAATAACAAAATTCTCAGTAGCTACCAACAGCAACACTGAATAGTTTCAACACACAAAAATTAGATCTTTTCGCTTTAAACCCAAAAATTGTACAACCATAACGAAGAAAAAATCTAGGTGAATGATGGATAGTACTTGCCTCATTCGTAGAGAGTCTTCTTGTAGTGCAATCAAATATTTTGAAAGATTATTTCCAACTTATGGCAAAACCACTACAATAATCAAAGACTCAACAAAAAACAACAACATAAGGGAAGGGAGGACAAAAGAGGGAGAGAGAAAGGGGAATTGAAAAAAGAGAGAAAGGGCCTTCGATCTACCTGCGCACCACTGAGTAAAGATTCACCGAATATGGAATGAAAACACGAAACCCTTTATTTCAACCACTTAACATGAAAATAATAACCCAAAAAACTCAGATCCGAATAGGGATTGACTTGAATAGAAATAGGGATTGAATGAAAGGATATTATACAATAGATTTGAAGTGGAATGAGTGAGTAGATCGATGGCGAAGAAAAGAAGAATCAGGTCGGATTTGATCGATTCAAAAAATGAAGGCATCGTTGGAGGAGGGAGATGAAGGATCGAGAATTTAGGGAAGATTGAAACACTTGTTTGAGTTCACCAAATCCGATAAGCCCTCCATCGTTGGAAAATAGAGGCAAAAATTAGAAGAGAGGCAAAAAATAGGAGAGATGCTTAAGTGTTTCTCTCTAGTAAATTAACATAATCGATACGGTCCTTCTTTTATTTCTTTTTTTTCTTTAATTTTGATTTTTAATTTTTTTACTACTTCAAAATTTTTGGAGGCAATAAAAATTTAACTTTCCCGGTTACTCTTATGATAACGTTTAATAATCATATATGCTATCGTTGAACCAAAAATTAGATGTCACTATATAAAACTTTGCGGTCATTTTACAAAAGTGTTTCCGTTTCCAAAAACGCTTTGAAAGTTTTTTCAAACCTCAATAATAGCATAATCATCAAAACGCTAATTTACACTGCTATTAATACTGTCATTTCTTGTAGTGAGTTCCATACTAGTGGTTGTAGATTATTTCTCCAAGTGGGTTGAATCCATAACAAGCCCTACCAATGAACATAAGGCAATGCTAAAACTGTTCAAGAGCATCATTCTCGCAAGATAGGTGTTACTAGGGCTGTAATTAGTGATGGAGGCTCCCATTTCATCAACAAAGTCTTTGAGAGTTTGCTGAAGAAACATGGAGTGAAACACAAAGTAGCTACAACTTATAACCTTCAAGACAGTGGACAAGTGGAAGTCTCCAACAAGCAAATCAAGCCCATCCTTGAAAGAGTTGTTGGTACTTCAAAGAGAGACTGGTCCGCGAAACTTGACGATGCTTTGTGGGCGTATAGGACAGCTTTCAAGACCCCTAATGGAAGAAATCCATTTCAGATGCTAATGGAAATGTTGTCACCTTCCAGTTGAGATTGAATACAAGGCTTTGTGGGCAGCCAAGCTTCTGAACCTTGACATCACAACAGCACAAAAGAAGAGAGCCCTTGATCTCCACGAATTGGAAGAGAAAAGGTTAGAAGATTATGAGAGTTCTAAGATCTATAAAGAAAGGACTAAGACTTTTCATGACAAGAAGATCATGGAACAGGAACTTAAGGCAGGAGATCAAGTCTTTTCGTTTAATTCAAGGCTCAAGCTCTTTCTAGGGATGTTAAAATCAAGATGGTATGGTCAAAGAGGTTCGGCCATATGGAGCAATCCCCTTGCTAGACAAAGAAGGAAATTCATTCACGGTCAACGGTCAACGGGTGAACAAGTACTTGGCTGATCAAGTGATTCTAGAGAGGTCTTCAATGCCTGTCTATGAGCTTCCCCAAGTTTAAAGAGCATGAACAGTCAAGCTTAGTGACTATAAACAAGCTTCCTTGTTATTTTGATTTGTTTTGTATTTTTGCATTTTCATGCTTAAGAGAGGGTTAGCGGCCCAAGGGGGGAGGTAATCAAGCCTTTTTCAAGTTTTGGGATTCCAACAAGCACAAACGACAGAGCCCAATAAGCATTCGATCGTGTAGCCCAAAAGAAGAATTTAATTTGAAATTTCGAACAAGCTCACTCGACGTTGGTCGTGTGTGGGGTCGAGTAGTCTTAAAAGCAAAAAAAAATTTGAATTTCGAAATGATGCTCGTCTACCATTACTCGAGCTATCGGTCGTGTGGCCCTTCCCTTGTCCCCTTGTCTTCTTGTCCCCTTGATTGGCCTTGGAGAGCACCAAAATCGCACTCACAACTCCACCACCTTAAAATTGCTAAGTTTCATTGTTTTCTCCTTCTTCTCTCTAGTTTTCTCTTCCTTCCCTCTAGAATTGCTTCATAGTTCTTGAGTTTTTAGATTTTCTAGGTTAACAAACCTATAAATCCAAGTTTGGAGTCTCTTGTTTCAAGTTTGTTCAAGATGTTTTCAAGGAAGAAGGGTTACAAACAAGCTCATCACCAATTGGATGTTGAAACTCTCGCTGCACACTTTACACAACATAGAATAGATGATTTGGAAGAGGATTTGAGCCAAAGAGAACGAGTGGAGACCACACGACCCAGAGCTCGAGCAACAAATCGGTCAAGCGGTGGATCGGGTGACGCGAATCCGGCCAGAAACTATGTTTCCAAGAAGAAGAAGCATGTTGCGGTTGAAGAGGAACCTATGGATCGATTCCTACGGGCTCTTGCGTGAAAAAATGGTAGGAAACAACCGTTTCTTATGATATTCCTACGAAAACAATTGTAGGAAATCGTCCGTAGGAAATCGTAAATGATAAGATATTGGTAGGAAATTTCCTACCAAAAACGCGCCGAAGGAAATTTCATAGGTTATTTCGTAGGAACAGTGAAGGGCATTATTGACCATATTCCTTCCAAAAATTTCGTAGGAAACGGGTTCCTTCTAATTTCCTACCAAATATTTTCCTTCCATTTTCCTACAAATGATTAATTCTTTCAATTTTCCTACCATAGTTTTCATTCTAGTTTCCTTCGAAATTTTACATTCGGTTTTCCTACTAATAAGAATAATTTATTAATTAAATAATATAGATTCATATTCATTTTCAATTAATTTTAATATTTAAAATTTTCAAAAAAATGCAAATGATGAAAACACAAAATTTATTAATCCAAATAAATAAATCTATTATTTATAAGATCAAATTATTTGTTACAAAGCTAAACATAAATTAAGTTGACAATCTCGACATACGATTCTTCGGACTCGGGACGTTCTACATGTGATCGACTCCCTTCACGAGTTGTAGACTTTTAGGCACTTGGTTAGGCTGAGAGTTTTGTCCCAGCTCCCCTGAGTCCTGATAGTCAAACCCACCAAATAATCGGTTAAGAGATGATCAAGATCATAGGAACTAATCAAAACTCATGTTAATTAAGATGTGGATGCCATGTTCATCATGTAACAAGAAGAACAACGGATACAATTGTGAATAAAATAACTAAACTAATGCCACTAATAACTTTTTATTTACTCTAACTTCCCAAGTATACGAACCTAGAAAGCAAAAGACTTAGAGATCACATAACATTGATTTCGTTCCAACACACACAAATATATGAATAAATCGCATTATTGAATCAGAAACTACTTACCGTAAGTCAAGCTCTTACATCCGAGATACTGCTCTTTAATGGTGTCAAGTTCCTTCTCCCCCTCTCTCTCAACTAAATTTTCAACCCTAGCCTTTAAGCTCCAAAACCTATGGAGTTTAGGGACCAAAAGGAAAAACTCAGAAATCCATAGCTCGAAAACAAACTATCAAATCAGAAAGCAAAAGACTTGAGCTCACATAACATTGTCTTGGTCCGTGGGATTGAGGGTAGAAGAAGCGCGTTGTTGTCCATTTTGGTTTGGATTTCTTCTTTCGTTTGTGGGAACAAGATTGTGAATCTTGTAGAGAGAGAGCGGAGAGATCTTGGCATCAACTCATGGTTTCACTATTTAGCACTCCAAAAAAGAAATCAACAATTTTAGCAACAATGTGAGATCCTTTACTTGCTATAAGTTTATAGGGAGGAGAGTTAAAAATGTTACTTTGCAATGACCTTCTCCAGTAATTTGTGCATTTGGAGAAACAACAGAAAATGTAGGCCTCGAGTTGATGCCAACATGTACATGTCACCGTCATTCACAACCTTCAATGTGAGAGGGATAGTTAATTAAGCCAATAAACTGATAATTAATCAATAATAGTTAAAATATAGCACTAATAAGTATTTCAAGGAGAGAACATCGAGGGAGAATGCAAATGATAAGCATTCTAAGTCACGGAGACAGCATGAAACTTTGCAAATCGTATAAATTTTTCTCCACTATGAAACGGTATACCGAATAAAGGATTAAAAAACGAGGAATCTACAAAGGCTGCAAAGCAACTTGGCAAAAGGGAAAATTTTGAATAAAAGGCTCACCAAGAATTATGCAACAATGTAAGGAGAAGTAATGGAATCCCAATACTAGATGTCTTGAGAAATCAGGAATTAGCATAAGTAATCTCACTCTGTTTCTTTAAAACTGAGATGCCAAGCTCTCTCCAAACTCTGTAAATCTCAGAGGCTTTTCCTTTGTCGAATCACTAGTTTTGCTCTTCCGATCCCTAAAACTCTTGCTTCTTATCTTTATTTCTCTTACTCGGTTCATGAACTCTTCACGACATCGTACACAGAGACTAGATATTGAAGTTCTTAGATATAGATGGTGTTTGTGCGTGAGTGTATTTTGTATTTTGTATAAGATGAGCATAGTATATATTATTAAAATGAGTAAAACAGAATTAAAAACCAAAATAAAATAAAATGCAATCTCAACCATGTAGCCAAACAAAATCGAAGACAACAAAATATATTTTTGGAAAACAAATCAGCTTTAAATACATAAAAAATCAAAACTAATAACTAACCAACATTCATGGAAATCATAATAAATTTGTTACCATAAAAGGTGGACTATTTAATTCAAAATTGTATATATCTATATAAACATATTTTAGATTTTTTCTAAAATTTCTACCTAATTTAAACTAATATATTCAAAATGTTATAATATTTAAATTATTAAAAGTTTAACCTTAATTGAAACTTTTAAAATATTTAGTAATTAAAAAGCTTTGAAATATTATAATTTTTGAAAATTTACACGTTTTTTAAAAATATTAAAAATATTGAATATTTAATAGGTTCCAATATTATAATATTTCAACTTAACAGAATGTTAAAAAATATTAGAAATACATATAAATCCAAACAAATATAAATATATTATAAATTTTTAAGATCTATTGAGTTTAAAATTTTAGAACTATGTAAATATTTATAAAGTTTGGAGTTTAACATTCTATTTAAATATATAAATATTATAACAGTATTTTTTAACATTCTATTAAGTTGAAATATTTTCATATATTATAAATATTTAAACTACATGTAAAGTTTAAAATTTTAGAAATATTTAAAATCTATTTAAAATTTATAAGTTTAAGTATTATTATATTATTCAATTTTTAATATCTTGAAGATAATTTATTTCCAATGGTTTTTAAAACTAACTTTTATTTTCAAAGATATACAATTTCTATAATTTTTTTATTAGACTCCTTAAGAACATATTTGTTTTTAAATAAATCAAATCTAACAATCTAATATATATATATATATATGATGTAAATATAATTATATATTTCAGAGTTTTATGATATTTTAATAATACACGGGTTGGTTTCTGAAACTCATAATCATATGGTAGTATGGGTCATGATTTATATTTACGAATTCAATTTTCACGGGTTAGTCCATCAAAATATATATATGAATGTGTATTTTTAATAATGTAATTTTATCAAATAATTTTTTACAGTTATACCAAACTCGTGCTGTAGGAAAAGTATTGAAATACAATCATGCATGTACGTTCGGATCCATCACTAATTTAGTTCACATTTGATTCGGATCCACAGTTACTAAAAATACAAATTTCTTTGTGAAACTATTATTATTTCAATTAAACATTCACAAATTCAATGAAAACGACACATCAAAGTCTGAGTTATAAATTTTATATGAAACAATTATATTTACGAATATAAATTCATACGTATGTACGGGTATGAATGTGATACATGAATTTTGGGTAAAAAGATAAATATTTATGGGAGCAATATTCAGTACTCAAAATCTCATTTGAATTCGTCAACTTTGGAAAGGGTAACTATCTATTTTGGATGATATATATATATATATATATATATACACATTATATGATTTCACAAAATTCACTTTTTGAGACTTTAAATATCGAAACATAAAATGAGAGTATTATGTTCTAAATCTATTATCAAGTCCCATAAACATATATTATAGATTATAATTTTTTTTTCTTTTCGAGTTGCCAGTTATCCACGGGTTTTACAAATTCAAATGAGACAAAATGGAGACATTGGTCATGTGGGTTTTACGGGATGAGTTGTTTACGGGTCAGAACATATTAAAACCATTACGAGATGCATTTTTCCACCTTAACAATTTAAGTAATTCGATTTGAAAAGTTTTTTTTTGATGAATTTTATCTGATTTAACAGTTTATGGGTTTACAATTGATCCGGATCCGGCGTCATGTCAATCCGGATCCACCACCATGTCGATCCGGATCTATTAGCATACCAATCCAAATTATATGGTGAAATCACTATTATTGCAAAAATTCACAAATTGAATAAAATCCAACAAAAGTAAATATAAGTAATAAATACTGTATTGAAATTTTATATTTACAAATATAATCCCGCACGTACGTGCGGGTCATCATCTAGTTTACTATAAATATAACACTAAAACATATTTAATTTACTTTAAGAATTTAAATAAAATAATAATATTAAAAATAAAAATACTCATTGAAGCATAATAAAAATACTCACTGAAACATAATAAAAATTAATTTACTTTAAGGAAAAAAATATATATTGTTCCTTCATATATTACTAACCTACTAATAATAACCTAATAATTTCCTACAAACTGGTTCTTTCAAACTTCCTACGAAATTATTTCCTTCGATATATATCTACCGATATCCTACGACATTTTCTTCCAGCGTCCTCTTAAAGGTATTTCGTAGGAAAAATTCCTACTAAATTCTCTCCGCGTCTATTCGTTCCACTTTCTTTTTCGTTTCCTTCACAGTTTCCTATAAAAATATTATTTAAAAGAAATTGGTAGGAAATATTCCTTCCACTTTCTCACACCTTTTCTCGAAGATAAATGCTTTTCCTTTTTCCTACGACATTCCCTTTTCGTAATAAATGCGAAATTTTTCCGTAGAAAATTTTTCCTTCTATTTATTTTGTAGGAATTTTGGTAGGATATCGACATGTTTTTCTTGTAGTGGGAGGTTGATTATGAAGGAGAAAGAAGAAAGAGTGATGAAGAGATTGCTGCAGATTACTCCTGAGACTGGAAGAGCATATCAAAGGGGAAGAGACCAGCTGTAGAAGAACAAGAGTTTGAGGGTGAGGAAGAAGGAATCTTATCAAACGAGGAGTTTTGGAAAGCGATACGCTTGGGGAATGAGGGATTTTCAGGGTTAACAAAGCAAGGTTTTTCGTAAACGATATTGGAAGGCAATTATTCTCCTTTCTATTTCCAGGCTATTCGGTTCGATGATGAAGACTAACTCATTTTCATGACATTAATCTCTTTACTAATCAACCAACAATCAACATTTGTCAGATGGCAATTAATTAATTAATAAGCATTAGAAACAAGTCTATCGAACCACTAATCACCGTAATTAACAATTTTAAAGGTAAGGAATGAAAAACAGTTAAAAATTTTGGTTCGGGAATTTAATCGAACACCTTTCGGGCGTGAAATCCTTAAGTTCAAATCAACATGATCAAGGTTGATTTAGCCTTATTATCAACCAATAAGTAAGGATCCTAAGAAATCTATCTCTAAACTCCATAACCCAAGTCTTAAATCATCCTAATCTACCAAAACCCAAGAACTCTAAAAAACTAATCATTCATGATCATGTAATCACAAAGCATAGAGATTGATCTTTGAAAAAACATGATGAGAAAAAAGTAGAAGATAAATCTAAAAGTGAACAAGATTAAATTGCATAAAAGAGAACCATATGGTGGGGCGTGTCTTCTGTCTTTGTCTCGGGTCTGTTGACCAAAACTCATTATGCCCCGACCAGGCGTGTGGTCGGCTGGGTGCTCGACTGGGTCCAGTAAACATTCGATAACTCTTGAACCGCAACTCAGATTGGCTTGAAACCACCACCATTTGAAAGATAATTCAATGCCCTACAATTTCGATACAGGAATCTGAAGCTAAATTCCAAAGGAAGATCTCCATTTGGGTCGATATTTGAAGGACTTGTCAGGCACACGACCAAGTTCTTGGTCAAGTGGTTCCCTTTTCCCTCTTCATACTTCATTGCTTTACTTGCTTCATCTCCTTAGCTCCTCTATCATCACCATTGCTAGAAATTCTCCAATTAAACTCATTTTTCCCTTATGAGCTCCAAACTCCTTGTTGAACCTCCAAGTACCTACAAAGACTCAGCCAATGAAAAATGCAGTCCTAAACACACTGAACATTATTGAAAATGCATGAAACTAACCTAGAAACAATGCTTAAAACCATTAAAAATATTAGATATCAATTATTATAATCACCCAAAAAAAATTTAGTTTAAAGTTACAAATTAGAGATATTTATTTAAAGTTAAAATAATATATGTTAATAATTTGATAGCATAGAATAATAGTGAATATTGAATTTGTAAGTTATTTTGTTTTATCGTAAAATGAAAAAAGTAAAAAATAAAATATTTGGTAGTCTTCTAACAAGAAAAATAAATAAATAAGACTTTAAAATTTATGAATATATGGATAAAAACAAATGTTTAGAAAAAACACAACTTTAAATAAACAGATGTAACTTTGTAGACGTGAAACCTAATATATATATAATATATTACAAAGAAAAAAATTGCTATAGATGATATCTTATAGTTTTAAAAAGGAAAATTAAAAAAATATTTTATGAAAGATTATGAAAAATACTCTATGATTGTAGATTAAATTTATTCATTGTTCACAAAAAATATTTTATCAGAGGTTACGACAAATATACACAAACGAAAGCTTATGACGAAAGATAAGAATGAAAAGTTACGATGAAAATACACAAATGAAAAATTAAAACGAAAAGACACGAATGAAAAGTTACGACAAAAAAACACGAATGAAAAGTTACAACAAAAAGACGCGTACGTTCTTCAATAAAATGACACAACTTTTGGTGGCATTTTTTCAGTTTGGTATTATTGTATAGATTGGTAAGAACCCATGAGGGAGATGCTCTTATAAGTTTTCCATTACATATAAGTTTTCCTTCAGATTCGCCACTGGCTATGTCATGTAGCCATGTAGATCGTAATTTATTTTCTTCTAATTAAAAAAAATACACAAAATAAAATTATTTAATTTTGGACTAATGAAATTTCATAAAATTATAATTTTTAATGATTACTTGTTAGTAGAATCTAAGGAAAACATCATGAGTTTGAAAAAATTGTCAAATTTTGTAGTCCCATTAAGAAACGCTTGTTCTCTTTTGTTATAATAAGATTGAATCTCATCATGAGATGCTTCCTTAGCAGAAGAAAACATTTAGTTAGCTTGGGTGATACTCTTCTTCCAATTGATGGAGATTTTGTTCATTAAAAAACAGAGCATATCATCATCATTCTATCCACCGAGAATGTTAAAATAAATTTTGAATTCTTATTGACAAGATTAGATTCTAAAACTAACCAAAAACCAAAATCAAACCAAACCACTCTCAATGATATATAAGTCATAGGCCTCGTCTTCTTCTATATGTGAGTTTCATCTTAATTATCGACGAAAGATTCATGTAGGCAGATGATTTCATAAGAACAAAGAAGAAGATGGTCGTATAGTTATACCGAACGAGCAAAAAGCACTTACTGATCTTGTAACGCATTAATTTATGAATTAGCTTGGTCACTCTTTGAAGATCATTGAAGTTGTGAGTACAACTGCTGTGATTTGCAAAATATCATGTGTTATGAAGGGGAAAGAGAAATACAAATGATCCCGAGATTCCATTGGTGCATGAAAAAATACTCACCCAAGAGAAGTCCAATTATCATACCTCGGATCTGCTTTCTAGGGTTTCAAATTAGACTGTTACTTGCGCAGGAAGCAACAATATTGACGCGAACTTTTTGCGTCTTATATATATATCATTGTTAAAATCTAATTTTCTTTCCGATGTGAAATCTATACCAACCAAGCGTTAGCGGGTTTCTCACATGCATTTCAAAGAGTTTTAAGTAAATGTCAAAAATCCATTGATATCATATTATTGTGCACAGTCCTTTTATCCCTTGATAATTATGCTAAAACGTACGTACACACTCTTCTCATGCTAATACATTATATATTAACTCGAGCACTATAATTATTCACATGGTATTTGACACTTTATAGATCTCCAGATGTCTGAATTTTAATCAACTATATATACAAAAATATTTATATATATAACGCACAAAATATTAGTATTGATTACTTTAAGTGACGACGACATGATGAAGGAAGCAAGATCCCATATAATATATACAACGAATCTTAGATGCACAGTGCATCATGCACTTATTATTAGAACAACGATAAGTAAAGTTCTTCATTTTTTGTAGCTACTAGAACCTTTTAGTCCTACTCCTGTCCCCTTCCCCGACTTAGCCTCGTACCTGAACTTTTCCTTCTGCCTCTTGGACCTTCCTTCCCAACGTCCCTCCCAAGAGTCTAAAGCATCGTTTGTCGAAGGCGATCCCCCCGACGAATCCTACGTACATAGACATGATGAGAGAGAGAGAGAGAGAGAGAGAGAGAGAGAGGGAGGGAGAGAGAGAGAGAGAGAGAGAGAGAGAGAGAGAGAGAGAGAGAGAGAGAGAGAGAGAGAGAGAGAGAGAGAGATTTCTCTGAACCCACCTTCTTTTCTTCCGTCTTTGGCTTTTCTTCGTCTCCAACATCCTTGGTAGCCATGTTTGTTTGAAGTTAAAGATGTTTTGATATGGTAATTCAAGATATATTTATAAGCAAAAGAAATTTGAGTATGAGCTTGTAAGTGACATACGCTCACATAATCATGATGACGTCACATACACATTCACGACGTCAACTTGGTTATGTCAACACAAAGATGTACGACATCATCTTGCTTATGTAATCAACCACCATAATGAGACACCCATCTGTTTTATGTGTTTTTGCTTGGATGATTAAAAATTTGTTGGCTAATTAAATGTGCTATATTATAACTCTTTAGTTTTTTTTTTTAATCTTTCTAAAATGTAGTTAGATCGTTGAAATAAAACGAAACATTTATATTACACATATATATGACTTGATGATTATTGTAGATACCTTTTCTATTATTTACATGAAAAACACGACAAAATACATATAAACTTAAAGAAGAGGTGGATAATAATAGACTCAAATATAAAATATTCACATTTTTAAGTCAACGCACTCATCAGAATCTATACTATCTTAAAAATATGTTCTTCGGATTTGTCTAAACTTTTGAGGTGCTTTGTTAAGAAAATTGGTTATGTAGTTAGTATGATATATAAAATACATGTATATGTGGTTGACATGTGACTTTGTTTGCACAAAGCTTGATGTGCATACTGCTTAAAAGAAGCAAGAGAAAGATGAAAGAGAAGAGAAACTAGCATTGCAAAATAATGGAGCAATGCCAAGAAGTGGTGACAGGAACCAAAACCATGAGAGCAAAGGTTTCCAAGATACAAACAGTGTGAAGACAACATTGATGCGGAAATCCAAACCACACGAAAGCAGGATCAAACTAGAACATGCAGCTTAAACCGAACCGAACCAAAATGGAGAATTATTGCCTAAATGGAGTTCCGATCAAGAACCTGGCCTAGGATTGATTATTCATCATAAAATCAACCCTAAGAATACTAATGGTTTAGGAGGAACCCGAAACTAACATACCAAATTGATGATTGACCATGACGACCTATCCATACCGTACAATGTTCAAATCCGTAGACCATATGAAGACTTTACTCGACCTATATTGAAGACAAATCGACAAGTTGATGATTTCAAAATATTCCATCGAGCTAGAATTAGATATGAACGAGCCAAGTCATCTGACGTGCATTACATACCACACAAATCATATAAAATCCATGTTGATCGACCAAATGATGAATATTAGCGATGAAAATTGAGTTTTCACCCGAAAAGTGCCCATTTCATGAAGATGTATCAAGCCATAATTGAATACTAACGATCTGAAATTAAGATTGTTTACGAAGACCCGTTTCCACCTGACCACGAGCATGCATATGGAACAAGCAGCAAAACTACACGTACATTCAAGCTGGAGTTAATATTCCATCCACAATATGGAGAAAAGACCGAGCAACATTAGTCCAGCATCGAGGTATTTTGAGAGATGGACATGGGAGCCTCCTTGGACATGTTCATTGGCAAGCTACGCCGCAGTTTGGAGAATCCACTCGTCCATTTTATCTCCACTTCATTATTCACCATAATACACCATACTCAGATACCATACTAAGATCAAGAAGAACAATACCAAAAAGAAACTGATTCCATAATCAGTTTAGAAGTGATATGACTATGGTCGAACAAGACCCGGATCTCGAATACGAGGAGCAGCTTGTAGCAAAGGTACATCTTGTAGGCGAGGAGCAGCTCAGAGCGGAGGAAGTATCAAGGCTTAGGAAGCTCAACCAAGCAAACAATAGCCTTCTTAGGGAGATAAACAAGAAGGAAGAAGTCATGGTTCATGTCTCCCTCATAATGATCACCGCGGAAGAGGTTCGGTAAAGGGATAAGTTTGTTGTAAATAGAGAGTAGAATAGGGAGGGAATTCGAGTGTGTCTTTATTCATGAGTAATGAGTCCTCTATATAAGGATGAATACAAAGGGAGAAAATTAAAATCTAATACAAATAGGAAAAGGTTAAGCCTCTAAGTATGGGGCGGACCAGGCTTGATCATGGGCCGGACCGGACTGGGCTTGTTATGACAATCCAAAATTTGGTTTATAACTCTCCCCCTTGGATGTCATAACCGTTAGAGCTTGTAATACGCTTTGGATGTTGCTCATTAAAACCTTACCAGGAAAACCCAATGGGATACGTGAAGGAAAAAGAGCTCAACACGTATTACTCCCCCTATTTTGAACCTCACTTAAGATCTTTCAATAGGCGCATTCCAATATGATGTGTAAGTTTCTTGAACTTAGAGGTTGGAAGCGACTTGGTGAATAGATCCGCCGAATTATCACATGATTGAACTTGTTCTACTTGGAGCTCTCCGGCTTTCTGTGACTCGTGAGTGAAAAAGACCTTTGGCAAGATGTGTTTCGTCCTATCTCCTTTGATGTATCCGTCTTTAAGCTGAGCTATGCATGCTACATTTTCTTCGTACATGATGGTTGGCGTTGCCTTCCCTTTGGTTATTCCACAATTGATTCTAATGTGTTGAGTCATGGATCTTAACCAAACACATTCACGGCTGGCCTCATGCATCGCCAAAATTTGAGCATGGTTGGACGATGTGGCCGCGATCGTTTGCTTCATGGATCGCCAAGATATAGCCATACCACCGTGTGTGAAAACATAACCTGTCTGAGATCGACCATTGTGTGGATCCAAGAGATAACCTGCATCAGCAAAACCAATTAACCTCTATTTGGGTTAGTTAGTATAAAATAAACCCAAATCTTTCGTTCCTTGTAGGTAATGAAGTATATGTTTAATCCCGTTCCAGTGCCTTTGGTCGTACATGAGCTAAATTTTGATAATAGATTCACGGCAAAACATATATCTTGCATAGTGTGGCTCGCCAGATACATTAAAGCTCCTATGGCACTTAGATATGGCACTTCGGGACCAAGGACTTCTTCATCCTCATTATTAGGACCAAACGGATATGTATCCAAATTCAGAGAGCTCACGACCATGGGGCTAGTCAATGGGTGAGATGGATCCATAGCAAATCTTTTGAGTACTTTTCTGTATATGCCATTTGATGCACAAGGATTCCACATTCGACCTGATTGTTTCAATCCATAAAGGCATTTATCCAACTGTATACAATAATGTTCTCGAGAACTTGTCTTATCTTTGAGCTCAATACCCTATGGGACTTTCATATATATATCTCATTATCTAGTGGACCATATAAATATGCGGTTATTACATCCATTAATCGCAAGTCTAATTTCTGTCTTTTGGCCAGACTTATTAGGAATCCAAAAGTAGTAGCATCCACCACAGGAGAGTACGTCTCCTCATAATCTATTCATGGTCTCTGTGAGAATCCTTGTGCAACAAGCCGTGCTTTATATCTTATGATTTCTTCATGTTCATTTCTTTTCCTCACAAAGACCCATTAACGGGTTTAATATTAAGAGGTGTCCGGATTATTGGACCAAATACATTCCTCTTCCTTAATGAATTTAATTCCACGTTTATGCTTCTTCCACTTAATCTGATCTGATCGTTAAGTGCACTTTAACATGGACGTGGGTTCTAGATCCTCGCTTATATCCTTAAGTTCAAGTGCAACCTTGTATGCAAATATATCATCAATGTCGACATTCTTTCGATTCCATTGTATCCCAGACATAACATAATTGATCGCGATCTCATTATTATCAGGAACTTCATCAGTACCTTGAAGTTTGGCGTCCCAAGCCTCATTGTTAGGTATCTGAGGTTCGATTATGTCTTCGATAACCACAGTTTTCACAACCTCGGATTTATTCTTAGCACCTTTCTTTAAATTCTGAGGGTTCTTATCTTTGGAACCTATTGGTCTACCACGTTTCAAATGTGCCTTAGAGTCTGAGCAACTTGATTGTGTGCTTCCTGAACATCAATACAAATTGGTGCATTTACACCTGGTATGTATGACTTTGTCACTCCCTTCAGGTCAGTAAAGGAATCTGGCAATTGATTAGCTAGCTTTTGTAAATGTATTATCTTTTGGACTTCTAATTCACATTCCATAGTCCGAAGATATTGCCAAGATAAGGATGATTGATTCCATGTAATTTCTTTTACCATCTTATTATTATCTCCCTCTAATGGTGGGTAATTGGATTCGTCAAAAGGACGATCCGCATACATGGCCTTGAATAAATCACCCATGGTTGGCTCAAGATACTTAATTATTGTGGGAGAATCATATCCAACATATATCCCTATCCTCCTTTGAGGACCCATCTTTAATCTGTGTGGTGGTGCAATTGGTACATAGGCGCACATCTAAATGTCTTAAGATGGGACATGTCTTGCTTATGACCCGTAAGTAATTGTGATGGGGAATATTTATGTTCACTAGATGGCCTGATGCGAATTAACTCGGCTGCATGTAAGACAACATTTCCCCAAGCTAAGATAGGGAGTTTTGATCTCATAACCAACGGTCTAGCAATTAGTTGTATACGTTTAATAAATGATTCAGCCAAACCGTTTTGTGTATGTACATGTGCCACAAAATGTTCTACACTTACCCCCATGGATATACAATAAGCATTAAAAGCTTGGGACGTGAATTCACCAGCATTATTGATAACCCTATATTTTTATACTCTTAAGCTTATGTTTTGTGCATTATTTGCATGACTAGATCTCTACTTCTTAGGATTTCTAGTCTCTTTTCATTATATTTCGCATCTAGGGTCTTTTTCATAGGCATTTGCATATCATCTACATTTTTTAGCAAAAACAGGCACACTCGGACACTACAAAGCACGGACCCGATCGAGTGTATCCAACCCGACCAAGCGAGCACGATCAAGCACCCGGACTCAGAGGAGGAAGCTGGACACGGACGAGCCGAGAGAGGACCCGAACGAGCCCCACATGCACCCGACCGAGCTCTCTTTAAACCGACTTTGTAATTTGTCTTTTTGTGTTTTAGGGCTTCCTGCCTTTAGTATAAATAGACCTCTTAGGTCATTAAGCCAAGATCGAATTCTAATTAGGGTTTTTCTCTGTAGCCACCAAACATTTCCAGAAACTTGTAATCTTTATATCTTTTGATCTATTGAGTATTTGGAGTTGTTTCTTTATAATATTTTGCTCCTTAGATCATTATCTATCTAGTTATGCAAGATTCAAGGATTTCTGGGTTTATGTTCTTCATGATGAACTCCAGATCTGAGTAGGTTTCTGGGTTTAGAGGATGGGTTAGGTGATGAGGAATCTTAGTTTCTAGGGTTGCTTAAGAATAGATTTAGGTAGATACCTTTTGGATTAGGAGATCTTAATGCTATCTTAGCATTAACCATGTGGGATTAGGTCTTAGACATTCCAGCACTCAAAAAGTGTTCAAATGGAATGTTTGATCAACTAATGCCAGAGATCTATTTACTTACCCAAGAGATATGCTGTTAAGGAGTAGATTGACATTAATGAGCTTGTTCTTTATGCCTATCTATAGTATGTTTAATCAATGAAAGTTGAGATTAGGAAGTGCTATAGATCTGACAATCTTTGCCAAGAGATTGGACTGATTAGGTTAAGTGGTTCATTGTCTAGGAATAGACTTATCTGAGCATGTTAAGTATCCCAAAGAGATTAAGAGGATTCATCACCCTATTAGCCCATCCTTAAGACCCTTGTTTATCTGATTGTTTACCTGTTTTTATTTGCCAAGAGATTGGACTGATTAGGTTAAGTGGTTCATTGTCTAGGAATAGATCTATCTGAGCATGTTAAGCATCCCAAAGAGATTAAGAGGATTCATCACCCCATTAGCCCATCCTTAAGACCCTTGTTTATCTGATTATTTACCTGCTTTCATTTCTGCTTTCAATATTGCTTCTGTAGTTCTTGCATCTTTAGTTTCATTTCAATAATGTTCTTAGATCTTTTTAGTTTATCATTCTGTAGTTTACTTTTATGCATTAGAGTTCTTTAAACCAAATTTCAACTGCTTGGCTTGACTCGATTAGTTCTGTTATATCTTGATTGTTTACAATACATCCATTTGGAGCGATAACCTCTTATGCTACATCGCATTGGGGAATTGAACTCCAAGAGCACACAAAAACCTTGTTTCAATTTGGCTGGAATCGGTCTGTTTTGGGAAGTTTTGTGGAAGTAGAATCGTCGTCGGAAGTTTATCGGAATTGTAGTCTCCGGCGAGGTAGTATTTTTCGTGTGTTCTGTGGTCGGACACCAGTTTTTTGTGAGCGTAATTTGTATTTTTGATTGTCTGTTTTGGCTGTTTGTGACATTTTTGATGTGTGGTTGTGATCTTAAGTGCTTGTATGTATAGCCCAGTAGATGGGAGAATTGCTTCACTGAGTATTTGTAATAATATTGACGCATCTCTTTATGTTTATGGTGCAAGTAAAGTGAGACGTGGAATCATGGCAATTAGGAGGAGGATTATGGTCATGTTATGTTGTTGGAACCTGGATTAGGAACATGTTAGGTTGCTGGTGTAAATTGTAGTTATTGAATGATTGGTTAATTAACATTATGATTAATTGGAGTTTGTTTAATATGTTTCCGCTGTGCATGATGGTTTATTGTTGTGTTAATTCGGTTAGATTAGTTAGTAGGTATGAGACTATTAATTAATGATTTTTTTTTTAAAAACGGGTCGGGTCTTTTCAATGCTCCTAAGGAATATAGATCCAAAAGGTGGTTTGTGCAACGGTACAAGATTGCAGATTACTCAAATGTGTAATAATATTCTAGAGGCGAGTGTGATTACTGGTGATAGAGTAGTGCACAAAGTTTTGATTCCAAAGGTCCTTATCAAACAGTTCCCATTGTCTGTCGCTTTTGCAATGACTATAAACAAGAGTCAAGGACAATCACTTTCTAAGGTTGGTTTAGTTCTACCTAGACCAGTTTTTTCTCATGGGCAACTTTATGTAGCATTAACAAGGGTGACATCAAAGTAGGGTTTAAAAATTCTAATCGTGGATAAAGAGGGACAATCACAAAAAGAAACAATGAATGTTGTTTTTAAAGAAGTTTTCCAGAATCTTTGAAATTGATGTAGAAGAGATCGAAGTTGTTTCAACAAGGTATTGATTTAAACTACACACATTTTCAACATCTTACCATTAGTATCTCCAAGATATATCTTACTGAGATCGTTTTTAGTTTTGCAGGTGCAAAATAAGGAGCCAATAGTTTGATATTTGTATCTCCCAATTGTCAAGTTATATACTTTCTTAAGCAAACAATATTTCCAGCCAGTTTTATTTATAAGTCATGTATGTAGTTCTTCATATTAGTATAATCTAAAACCCAGTTTTCAAAGAACAACTTCACAGCATCAAAATAATTGTTCATAGTTCAAAACAAAAAAAATATAATTCAAAAAGTGTGGATAGTATAAGTTCAAACCTGCTTTGGATCTAATAGCTTTACTATCTGTCAATGAACAACCGATTTTGCTTCCTCGCTTCATTACAAGTTCCAATCCGCAAAGAGTATGTCCTCATTCAGGGAGAAATACTGGAAAGCTATATATAGACTCCCCAAAATCAAGTAAAACGCTGGATTGAACTTAACCCAACTGTAAAGCAAAATTAAACTACTAAAACCAAAATTGCAGTTGTAATTTTACTTCATTCAATAAAAGAAGTTTGTTCATCTCGGCAACTCGGATTCAGGAGATACTAATTGAAGGAGATACAGCGAGGAATTACGTTGTAAGTAATCAAACTACATCTGCAACAATATAAAAATTCATGTAGTAGTACAACAAAATTAGATTTAATCAAACAAAAAGTCGGATCGTTTTGAAATTGCAATTTCAAACCAATTGGTAGCCATTTATTCAACCATTGCGAATCAATAAAAGAATAGAAGCCTAACTCAGTATGAATTTTCAAAAGGAAAGAGGTTGTAAAGAATTTTACAAAACCAGAAAAAAGTAATTGACAAGTATTTAACCTCAAAATAGATCGCGTTTTACATGTCTTTACTGTTTTGTAAACATGATCATGTCTTTACTGTTTTGTAAACATGATCGAAGTTTGATTAGGTTTTCTCATGTCTTTACTGTTTTGTAAACATGATCATGATACCGAGGCTTAAGGCAAGGCGACCCTTTTTCCCCTTACCTATTCATCTTGTGTACCAAGGTCTTATCCGGTCTTTATAGCAAGGCACAAGCTAAGGGATCTCTCCCTGCCATAAAGGTTAGTAGGGCTAGTCCACCTGTGAACCACCTCCTCCTCTTCGCTGATGATACAATGTTTTTTTTGTAATTCTAGCTCTGTGTGTTGCCAAACACTTGCTCAGATTCTTAGCTCTTATGAGAAGGCTTCGGGACATAGCATTAACCTTACAAAGTCTACTATTACCTTTTCGGCTAAGACGCCTGCAGAGGCTAAGGTCCGAGTTAGAAGAACCCTTAATATCTGACAAGAAGGCGGACTGGGGAACTATTTAGGTCTTCCTGAAGATTTTGGAAAGAAAAAGAAAAACATCTTTGATTCTGTTGTTGATAAGATCCGTCAGTGCTCTCATAGTTGGACTTCGCGCTTTCTCTCTAGTGCTGGAAAGCAAGTCCTTCTTAATTCGGTTCTCACTGCTATTCCAATTTATCCGATCTCGTGCTTCAAGCTCCTTACCTCGCTTTGCAAGCAAATCCAATCGATCTTCACTCGGTTTTTGTGGGATGATAGGCCGGATGAAAAAAAGATGTGCTGGGTGGCTTGGGACACCCTCTCACAGCCTAAGTTTTCTGGTGGTTTAGGCTTCTGGGATGTAGAACACTTTAATGATGCTTTACTAGCAAAAGTAGGCTGGAGACTTCTGAACCAGCCTGACTCGATTTTGGCGAGAGTTCTCTTTGGCAAATATTGCCACTCCTCAAGTTTCTTAAACTACCCTAGCTCACCTAGAGTAGCATCTCATGGCTGGAGGAGCATTCTAGTTGGGAGAAAACTGCTGTAACAGGGTCTGGGATGTTCTTTAGGGAATGGAGCATCTATTAGTGTTTGGAAAGACCCATGGTTGTCCCTTTCTTCTCCCATGGCTCCTTTTAGCCCTCATTCTGCAGAAATAGAGGACCTAAAAGTCCAAGATCTCCTCTGCTCTGCCTCTAATGACCGGGATGTGGACGCCATTCGTCTTGTATTACCTCACTATGAGGAAGAAATCCGGAAAATATTAACTAGTTATGTTGCTACTACATACTCCTTTGTGTGGTTACCTGAAAAATCAGGACAGTACTCCACCAAATTAGTTTATTCTCTATCCAAACAATTTGATTTGCAGCTGAGCAATTCTCATTTTGACTTGATCAAACTTGTGAGGAAACCAAAGGTCCAACCAAAATTGAACTTGTTTTTTGTGGAAGCTTGTTTCAAGTGGCCTCTCGGTGGGATCAAATCTTTCTAGGAGAGGAATCTTGGGCGTTGCTGGCTGCATTAGGTGCGGTGCCCCTGAAGATGAACTTCACTGTATGCTAAACTGCAAGTTTGCAAGAGAGGTCTGGAGACGAGCGTCTTTCCCAGCGCAGCCAAACGACCATCTCCTATCATCTCCTCAGCTCCTTCTTGAGTTTTTGGACAGCCTAGTTTGTTTTCCCCCGTCGGGGATCTTCTCTACCCCGCTGACGACTTGGATCCTCTGGAATCTTTGGCTGGCCAGGAATCAACTGTTATTCCAAGATCGTTATTAACTGCTAAACATGGCGATTACAAACGCCAGACTTTGGCAGGAAGCCCAGCAGTGTATACCCAAACAAATCCTACCTGTTCTGTTAGGTAGGCGCGAGACTCAGGCTCCTGTTTCCCTCATCTGTACTGTGGATGCAGCCTGGGATCCACTTATTTGTTTAAGTGGTGCTTGGTGGATTCTCAAAAACGCTGAAGGATAGGTCCTTTCTAAAGGGTCAACAAACAGACCTTTTGTGCCTTCTGCCCTCGCAGCAGAGGCGTTAGCGATTCGAAGTGCGTTACAATATCTCGCTTCACTCGCTCATCTTTATCCAAACCGATCTCTCTCGATCTGATCCGACTCGCAAGTGCCCATCTCGCTGATCAAGACAGCTGGGAGCCATAAGTAGCTTAAGGAATCCTCCACGACATCTTTTGTTTAAAGGAATCCTTCTCCTCTATCTCTTTCTCCTTTATCTCTCGTTTGCACAACACAGAGGCTGATACTCTTGCTAAAGCGGCTCTCTGTTTGTTGTCTATTGTAAACTCTTCCTCCATTGCTGGAGGCTAAATCTTCCTTCTCGGTTTAATATATTTATGTTTGATAAAAAAAAAACAAGATCATGATACCGATTCAGTTACACAACAAATCCTTTGTAGATCTTTCCTCTATCCGCAGAAATTTGAAAGAAAAGTGTATTTATCAACAGATCTTTACCCATTGATAAAACCTCATATATAAGAAATTAGACGAGATCCATGTTTTTCAATTGAAATAGTTACTTATCTTTCCCCCTGCAAGTCTGACGATCCATTCGAAGAAGATGAACAGTTGATACATTTACAGAACGGAAGTTTCGTTGTTTGGCCAACAAAAAAGAAATAGCAAATTTACCTTCTTTTTTTTACTCACGATAAAATGCCCTGGTTTATTTTTTAAGTGTTAAACCTACACAAATTTTTGGACCGTATAAATTTTGACCCGGTTGACTCACTCCTCTAAATTAATTTCTTATACAAGACGAAAGGATACTAAACCAACTAACCTAACACATCAAAATTAAATTTGAGACAATTTTAAAACTACCCCTTTTTGGATCACTGTTTTTAAAAATACGATCGTCTAATGCTCATTTATAAAAATATCCTTTATTAACATCTAAATGACTAAGTTACCCCTGTTATAGTGGAGAGAAATGTGAGAAGCCCTAGTTTGCAATTTATCTTGTCGCCAACCTTGGAATCTCTACGCTCCTTGGAACCTCTCCAAAATTCATCATTCTCCGTCGTGATTCATGGTGCTTGTCGTGGTGTGCTTACATTTGATGTGCTATGCCGAGATTAATTGTGCTCGGCTCAGTTCGAGTTGCTCCGCTAAGTCACTTCTAGCGTTTCTGTCAAACTTTTCACACAAATTTGCTTCGCTCTATCAAATCACTCCTAGATTCTCCTGTAACAATGATATGGTGTGGTATTGGTACTCTTATACACTTTTAGTTTGGATATTGATTTGCTAGTTATAGACAAGCTAGGTTTAAAGAAGGTATCATATTTAAGAGTCCGGAGATCTGTTTCAGGCTTCAATACGATGGCCAAGATCGCTAATACAGTCTGGATTAGTTAGTTTTGGTGCAAATTTCTATGATTTAAGGAAGAAATGTTTGTTAGTGAAGATATAATTTGTGAAGTTGCAAGCAAAAGAAGGGTTATACCCACCAGATGGGGAAGAACCATCTCAGTCAGAGACATGGACTCAAGGGTACGAAACTTCAGTTGGAAGACACTAACAAGGTAGTGAATCTTTCATTGCTTTCATTTCCTATTTGTATAATCACCTATTAGTTTGCGTGGCAGGCTTGTGATAGAACCGAGTTTGGTTCTATCAAGTAATTAACAGAAATTAGATAAGAAACAGAAGAAAGAGATGAGAAATCAGAAGAAATTGGGGTTGAAGGTGAAGAAAGAGGAAGAAAATATTTGGCTGATTAGAGACGCCACTCTCGTTGGTTTGATTGATTAACTTTGTGATGATGTTTACAGAAGAAGAAAGCATACTTAAATACAAGAAGATACTAAAGCAGTTGGGCTTCAACTATATAACCAAAGATGAAGCCCACAAGGGTCCATTATACTCATGTCAGGTCATATCAATACTCCCCTCTCGAAGAACTACCTTGTCCTCAAGGTAGAAGAAGAAGGATGAACATGATCCTTGTGATGACTTGTCTTCTCCAAGTGATAACTCGGGTGGCCTTGAGGCATGAAACAACTCATAAGCGAGAGAAGAGGAAGATTGGACCTTGGCCATGTGATGACTATCTTCTCGAGGTGATAACTCTGGCGGCCTTGAGGCATGAAACAATTCGTAGATAAGGGAAGTCAAAAGGATCTCAGAATATATATTTGTGATCTTGAAACACGTGATTCTGTTGATATTCTCAGCTTTCTCAACTTCTCCATTAGCCATGGGTAGTGTGGGTGTAGTGAGCTGAACTTTAGAAGCAACAAGCTACCACTTGGAACCCAACCAAGCTTGACTAACTACCATGTCATCATAGGCTACGAGTCCCACTCCTTGAGTTGTCTTTAGCGGAAATCCTCTACAAGCTTCAGGTAGTGAAAGCCACAACAAAACAAGTTGTCCCTTACCCTCTATTTCTTTAATTGCGTTTCCAATGAAACTCCCAAATTTTTCCTTCTTACCATCATTTTTAATGAATCCTTGCTTCATCTTCTTAATCCTCTTTTCTTTGACAGCTCTAATGCCTAGCCAACAGCCACAGTTTACAAAATCACAATTAGCTTTTGCCAGATCAAATGGTCCTTTGTCGCAAATAAGGATCCCAAGCACCTTTTCCTGAAGTTGTGCAAACCATCTTTTGCTCCTTTGATTCTCCTTAACCCAGCTAGTATCATTGTAGAGAAACATAGTTTTTGTCTTTAAATTCTCACAAGAATCCACAGCTTCATGTGTTTGTTAAGAGTAGAGGCTCTTGTACTCTTCCCTGAAAACCATATGCAACAACTAGTTCTCCAATTACCCATTTGAAGCTTCAACGGTATTTTTGGAGCGTAAGCATATTCTCCCTTTTCATGAAGAAGATTTCTTACACACTCTTATCCTCTCTTTCAGCCCAGAAGTAATGAATGTGACCTCTCCACACAGTTCCTTTGTAATTAATAATTCTTGCAGTCCTAGGAAATGTAAAATGTACCACATCTTCTTACCATTATACTCATTACTCATCCCTTTTAAGGTTACCTTGTCTTCAAGGTAGTAGTCAACAACCATTAGAGTGTGCGAGTTCTGCGATTTGCATGAAACTTCATGAGACATCTTTAGCCTCTTGATTCCTTTTCCATACCCGACACACAACTATTTCAAGTCCCTTCTCATGACCGTTTGTAAATCACTTTTATCAAGCTTCTGTATTAACCTTAATAGTCCAACTTCTCTGTAATCTTCCTTTAACCAAACCCACAGAACTTGACTAACCTCTAAACGGCCACGCTCCGATATATGGTTAGCGCTTCCATGATCAATTGGGTCTTTAATGCCGTTACAAACTCCAAGACTAACAAAAGCAAGTAACACAAAAAACTTCACAATCAGCATCATCATTCAAAGGATCCATAAACAACTATGATAATCAATCGATGTTCATTAAACACGGAAAGATTACTCACTGGCTCTCAAAGCGAGAGAAACCCAGCGATCTCAAAACACAAATGCAGAAAGAAAGGTTTACAAGATCTAATGCGATAAGGATGAAAATGAGCTAACAATTGCTCTTATAAACAGCCAAAACTCAACTAACGGCCAAAACGAATCTTCATTCTTGACCATCTATGCGTCTGTATGACGTCACTTGTACTAACACTTGATTATTCACACGTGAGACGACGCATGTGTGGGTTCTGCAGCTTATCTGTAACAGCCAGTCTAGTTGAACTTGTTCAACGGAGATCCCACCTGGTTCCCACACTTGATTAAAGAGAGAAAAATCAAGGAGTCTTCTTTTAGTCCTGAACATGCTATCAACCATACACAATCCTGTGATTTGTTTCTCTCTGGTGTCATGAATCTTCTTTCTTGTGTTCATCAGAATCATAAACTCTTTTAATTTCTTCCTCGGAGTAATAAGCGTTCCTGCTATTTTCTGTAAACTCACTTCACAAGCCCCCTGTGTAATCATCAGAACGTCATCACGTTTGTAGCACTCTCTGACACAGTTTCCATAAACTTGTTCAGTTATTACTCCACAACACGCTTCCTTGGATAGAGGAGACTCCAAGAATTCTTTGCTATCATAATCAATCACAGTCAACTATCTAAGAGGAGGAAACGACAATTTATGAAAACTAAGCTTCTTTTCTGAAATTGGTGGAAACGTTGCTTTAAATGAGCTCGCCTAGTTCCTCTGTGTTGGTATTCCTTTGTCAAGTTCACTGCCATCGAATTAAACCGGTCATCTCTGAGGTACAAAAGGATTCTAGGTGATCCCGTACGAAAAATTAGTCGTAAGGATTGAGAACATTAAATAAATTATAATCAAAAATATAATTATTTTTCAAAGAAATTTAATATAGTTAATAATATTCCAAATTTTTAGAATAATCAAAAGAAATATTATAGTGGAACAGGTTTTTTTTAAGATAAAGATTTTAAAGGTATAAAATAATTTTCTCAGTTCGTATATCACTATATTAGATTAGAGAATTTTTTTGGGGCAAATATTAAATTACAGATATTAAATATAATTATATTAGATTCAATTGTTACATTTTTTATGTACTTTTAAAATCTTTCTTATTTATGAGGTATTTGCAGCATAAGATGTTAAATATAAAAATGTAATTCATCTTATTTGCAAATACTAACTTTGCTATACAACCATTCAAAATCTTTCTTATTGATGAGTTAGATAGAAAAAGTATAACAAAACTAACAACATTAAATATGAATTACACATTATGTATGAAAATATATGATATAAAATAGTAACTGTTAAAATTTGTTTTTTAAATGTTTAGAAAATTACATTTATCAAACAGAAAATCACATCCAAAGTTTTCTCCAAGTATTTTCAAATAGAACACTAAAAATAAGAATAAAAATATCATTTAAGAAATACTTCCTACCAAAAGATGAATACATAAAGAAATTGTTAGCCTACAAAAAAATCAATTATATACATTAAAAATATGGTAAAAACATAAAACCTTTGAATTAAGAAAATCTGGACACTTAATCAAAATCATATATCTAATGATAAGAATTAGGACTAACTAATTTTTTCTGCATATTTTGTACTTGAGTTTATTGGAGATGATGTTGTTGATCTCTAATTATTCATCGTTTTCCAAAGGTATCAAAATTGCAAGCCACAAAATGGAAAAATAAAATTAGGGAAGTTATTTGTTTAAAAGAAAACAAAATATGAAATGTAAACATAATAAGAAAAATATTGTAAGAGAACGATATAATTTTATGAAAACGGTGTATCAATGGTTGAAAAAGTCATCTTTATATAGATGTATGAAAAGTACTCAAGATGTTTAGGTTTCGCCAAAACATTTTAAATAGGTTTGAAAATTATGAAAAATTAGATGTTTAATTTTTCATAATTTAGATTTTTGGATATTTCCTAAACTAAATTTCGAGTTCAAATTTACGATTGATAAAGTCTAATTATTGATATATTTAGTCTTTTTTTTTTAACTTTTGATTTATTGTTTATTGAAAATTATGAGAATTGTTACAATGACGATTCTACTACCGACAATTATGTCCAACCCTACAATTAGATTCACCATAGATTACACCTTTTTCTGACGACACCTCCTTCTCCATGCGTAGAATCACGGCGAACGGCTCTAATTGTGCATTTTTATAGATCTCATGTAAGCTTATCTCCTTAATCTGCAAATTAATAAATCGCATTACCTGAGCGTCGAACTCCAGACTTCTTGGTGTAGAAACTTTAAACAACCCTTAGTCAACCACTGGACTAAGGGAGCTTCCACATTTAATATTTTTTTAGAAGTTAGTTTTTTTAATAAAAAAAATCTTTAATAAAAAGTATATTTCACAATCTTTTTTTGCTAGATTTTTTTTTTCAATCTGATATTGTAAAATGAAAATTACGTAATTATCATTAGAATATTTTATATATATTTTAAAAATACAACTTGTTTTAAGGAATATTTTTTTTTTAAAAAAAAACAAAGAATGAGATGTATTTTTTACAAAAATTTAGAATATTTCAGTTACCATATATAATGTTAAACTCTTTGTTATTAAATTGGTTTTAGAATTTGTTGTATGTGCATTTTTGTTTGTTATTTCAATAATTTTCTCTTTTATAAAACAATAAATTCGTTTTTATAATATTATATATCAATCTATCATTTTCTTAATAATCCACATAGTTAATGATTGTTAAAATCTGCACAGCTATGGAAGAGTAAATATAGAAAGAATTGCCACTATAATCGACTATTTATTAAGATGTTTAATTTGAAATAATTTTTTTCCATAATTGTTTTAAATCTTTACCATTATGATTTTTTAGTTAGAATATTTTTGGATAGTATTTAATCGGATTTCGAAATGATTAATAATCAAATCACAAAGATTGCGTAGTTTACTAATTAGAGTATTTGTAAAAGATTGAGATCTTTGATATTTACGGGGTTGTATAGTTATGAGAATTATTTCTTCATAAACTATTTTCATTTATTATAAGTTTCCGGAATAAGTTGTGTTATCATTAATTTTCCAAAATTAAAGGGATTGAAAATCTGGCATTACAAACTCAATGTCGAAAAATATGATTAACGGGTCATACCCATGTCCAAAAAATTAATCCGACTTGAAACTATCCATTTAAGTCTAATCGGGTAATTTTTTTTAATTTCGCAAAATAATCCGACCCATATTGTTTTTGTACTCCTCTTTTACTAATATAGGGATTCAACAAATCATAGATCCCCATATATAATTTGCATTTTGGAAAACACACAAAAACTGATACGTACTAGAGGGATTTTACCCTCGTTCGGCTCATCCTCTGCAAAATGTCTCGGGATCTAGGCGAGGACGCGAGTGTCACCCCCGAGATGGAAGCTCAGGCTCTCATTCTCGATCTTCTATCTCTCCAGTCAAGGAGTCAAGAAAGGAGAAATCTCGCCGTGATTCCCCAATTCCGCGTCAGAGCTCCCCGAGAACGCGTCATTAATTCTCATCCCAATTAGTTCTTGGCGCTTCATTCATTGTGGGAATATTGAGGATGTCATCTTCATATTCAGTAGATTCAGTTACGATGTCCTCATCATCTTCTCCCTCTTGAAAATTTTCTGACCTTAGAACAGGTACATGTGCATTGAAAGGAGATAAATCAGCAACATTGAAAGTAGAAGAGATATTCATCTTACATGGTAGTTATATTTTGTAAGCATTGTCGTTGATCTTTTCCAGCACTCTAATATATCATGGTGTTTAAAGGTTCTAGGCCATGATATAAGTCTTATTTATAGAGCTTTTATAGTGTTTTCGAGTCTTTCAAAGTCTTTTCAGGTTTAAATACGTATTAGACTTATTTTGAGACGTTGGATCACATTGGAGCATTTGGAAAAGATGGGCTGAAGAAACGCATTCGGAGAGTATATTTGGCGTGAGTGGCGATCGACACTACTCCTGGTGTCGGTCGACATTAATATTTGACGGCAATCGAATTTCGAATTTTTTGGCAGTTACGAAGATTTGCAGATTCGCCCCAGATTGAAAGAACAGTAAAGCCTATCAGAGTAACTAAAGAACAGTAAAGCTTGACACAATTCCTCAAGTTTTGTGATCCTTAAGAATAAACCGAAGTAAACTAAATAACTCATGACGACAGAAAAAATAAAAATATTCCATGCAATTGATGGAAAAGCAAAACTATATACTCCCTAGAAACAAGTCATCTAAACCCAATAATAAAAATAGAACCACCACCTTAAGATTTCCTCACCGGTCAATAGCCATCAGCAACTGGGGACCTTCTAGGGTCGAAATTATTACATAATAAAAGGACTAAACTTGCAAAACAGCAGACTCTTAAAGGACTTAAAAGAAAACACACTTGAAATAATAGCAACGGTCATATTCCTGCAGAACAAGAAAAGAACATGTTTTTATTGGACTGAAAAAACATATCTGGAGGGTTGCAAACTGGTGGGTTTTTCGGTTGGCGGGTTTTCTAGACTGGACGGTTTCTCTGTTTCTAAAATACTGAACAAGGTAGTTTCTTTAATACTTTCAAGAACAGGCAAAAACATAGTTGGTGAAGTCTTGTGTTGTTCTTGAATGTTTTTTAGCACTTCTTTATTAATCTCATTTTCTTGAAGCTCTTCATGCTCGATGATTACAATGAGATTATAAATAGACTTGTTGTACTCTTCTCTTAGTTTCGTTGTCCAAGATGTAGTTCTCGGCACTTTATTCATTGTGGGAATGTTGATGATGTCATCTTCAGATTTAGTAGAGTCAATTATGATGTCCTTATCATCTTCTCCCTCTTGAAAAACTTTTGACCTTAGAGCAGGTATATCTGCATTGAAAGAAGATAAATCAGTAACATTGAAAGTAGTAGAGATATTGATCTCACCTGGTAGTTCAATTTTGTAAGCATTGTCGTTGATCTTTTCCAGCACTTTGATATATCATGGTTTTTACAGGTTTTTGGTCATGATATAATTTATATTTATAGAGCTTTTATAGTCTTTTCGAGTCTTTTAGAGTCTTTTCAATTTTAAGTACGTTTTGGTCTTATTTTGAGACTTTGGAGCACTTTGGAGCATTTGGAGAAGATGGGCTGAAGAAACGCATACGGAGAGCATATTTGGCGTGAGTGTCGATCGACAGTACCCCTGGTGTCGGTCGACACCAATATCTAACGGCAGTTTAATTTCGCATCTTTTCGTAGTTACGAAGATTTGCATATTCGGCCCAGAATTAAAAAACAGTAAAGCCTGACACAATCCCTCAAATTTTGGGACCCTTACGATTAAACCGAAGTAAACTAAATAACTCATCACGACATAAATAATCAAAATATTCCATGCAATTGATGGCCAAGCAAAACTATATCCCCAGAAACAAGTCATCTAAACCCAATAATAAAAAAAGAATCACCACCATAAGATATCCTCACCGGTCAATAGCCATCAGCAACTGGGGACATTCTAGGGTCGAAATTATTACATAATAAAAAGACTAAACTTATGAAACAACAGACTCTTAAAGAACTTAAAAGAAAACACACTTGAAACAAAAGCAACGGTCATATTCCTGCAGAATAAGAAAAAAAGACGTTTTTATTGGACTGAAAAAACATATAAGGAGGGTTGCAAACCGGCGGGTTTTTAGGCTGGCGGGTTTTCCAGTTTGGACGGTTTCTCTGTCTCTCAAATGCTGAAAAAGGTAGTTTCTTTAATACTTTCAAGAACGGGCAAAAACATAGTTGATGAAGTCTTGTGTTGTTCTTGAATATTTTCTATCACTTCTTTATTAATCTCATCTTCTTGAAGCTCTTCAAACTCGATGATGACAATGCGATTATCTATACACTTGTTGTACTCCTCTCTTAGTTTCCTTGTGCAAGATGTAGTTCTTGGCGCTTTATTCATTGTGGGAATATTGAGGATGTCATCTTCAGATTCAGTAGAGTCAGTTACGATGTCCTCACATCTTCTCCCTCTTGAAAATGTTCTGACCTTAGAACAGGTACATGTGCATTCAAAGGAGATAAATCAGCAACATTGAAAGTAGAAGAGATATTCATCTTACATGGTAGTTCAATTTTGTAAGCATTGTCGTTGATCTTTTCCAGCACTCTGATATATCATGGTGTTTAAAGGTTCTAGGCCATGATATAAGTCTTATTTATAGAGCTTTTATAGTGTTTTCGAGTCTTTCAAAGTCTTTTCAGGTTTAAATACGTTTTAGACTTATTTTGAGACGTTGGATCACATTGGAGCATTTGGAGGAGATGGGCTGAAGAAACACATTCAGAGAGCATATTTGGCGTGAGTGGCGATCGACACTACTCCTAGTGTCGGTCGACATCAATATTTGACGGCAATTGAATTTCAAATATTTTTGGCAGTTACGAAAATCTGCAGATTCGGCCTAGAATTAAAGAACAGTAAAGCCTGACAAAGTAACTAAAGAACAGTAAAGCCTGATACAATCCCTCAAGTTTTGTGACCTTTAAGAATAAACCAATTTAAACTATATAACTCATGACGACAGAAAAAAACAAAATATTCCATGCAATTGATGGCAAAGCAAAACTATAAACTCCCTAGAAACAAGTCATCTAAACCCAATAATAAAAATAGAACCACCGACATAAGCTATCCTCACGGGTCAATAGCCATCAGCAGCTGGAGAACTTCTAGGGTCAAAAATATTAAATAATAAAAGGACTTAATTTGCAAAACAGCAGACTCTTAAAGGACTTAAAAGAAAACACACTTGAAATAATAGCAACGGTCATATTCCTGCAGAACAAGAAAACAACACGTTTTTATTGGACTGAAAAAACATATCTGGAGGGTTGCAAACTGGCGAGTTTTTAGGCTGGCGGGTTTTCTAGACTGGACGGTTTCTCCGTTTCTAAAAATACTGACCAAGGTAGTTTCTTTAATACTTTCAAGAATAGGCAAAAACATAGTTCGTGAAGTCCTGTGTTGTTCTTGAATGTTTTCTAGCACTTCTTTATTAATCTCATCTTCTTGAAGCTCTTCATGCTCAATGATTACAATGAGATTATCAATAGACTTGTTGTACTCTTCTCTTAGTTTCCTTGTCCAAGATGTAGTTCTTGGCTCTTTATTCATTGTGGGAATGTTGATGATGTCATCTTCAGATTAAGTAGAGTCAATTACGATGTCCTCATCATCTTCTCCCTCTTGAAAAACTTCTGACCTTAGAACATGTATATCTGCATTGAAAGGAGATAAATCAGCAACATTGAAAGTAGAAGAGATATTCATCTTACATGGTAGTTCAATTTTGTAAGCATTGTCATTGATCTTTTCCAGCACTTTGATATATCATGGTTTTTACAGGTTTTTAGTCATGATATAAGTCATATTTATTGCATTTATAGTCCTTTCGAGTCTTTTAAAGTCTTTTCAGTTTTAAGTACGTTTTGGACTTATTTTGAGACTTTGGAGCACATTGGAGCATTTGGAGAAGATGGGCTGAAGAAACGCATTCGGAGAGCATATTTGGCGTGAGTGTCGATCGACTGTACCCCTGGTGACGGTCGACACCAATATCTAACAGCAGTTGAATTTCACATCTTTTGGTAGTTGTGAAAATTTGCATATTCCGCTCAGAATTAAAAAACAGTAAAGCCTGACACAATCCCTCAAGTTTTGTGACCCTTAAGAATAAACCAGAGTAAACTAAATAACTCATGACGACAGAAAAAATCAAAATATTTCATGCAATTGATGGGAAAGCAAAACAATATACTCCCTAGAAACAAGTCATCGAAACCCAATAATAAAAATAGAACCACCACCATAAGATATCCTCACCGGTCAATAGCCATCAGCAAATGGGGACATTCTAGGGTCGAAATTATTACATAATAAAAAGACTAAACTTATGAAACAACAGACTCCTAAAGAACTTAAAAGAAAACACACTTGAAACAAAAGCAATAGTCTAAAAAAGACATTTTTATTGGACTGAAAAAACATATATGGACGGTTGCAAACCGGCGGGTTTTTAAACTGGCGGCTTTTCCAGACTGGACGGTTTTTTTGTTTCTAAAATGCTGAAATAGGTAGTTTCTTTAATACTTTCAAGAAGGGGCAAAAACATAGTTGGTGAAGTCTTGTGTTGTTCTTAAATATTTCTAGCACTTCTTTTTTAATCTCATCTTCTTGAAGCTCTTCATACTCGATGATGACAATGCGATTATCTATACACTTGTTGTACTCCTCTCTTAGTTTCCTTGTGCAAGATGTAGTTCTTGGCGCTTTATACATTGTGGGAATATTGAGGATGTCATCTTCATATTCAGTAGAGTCAGTTACGATGTCCTCATCATCTTCTCCCTCTTCAAAATGTTCTGACCTTAAAACAAGTACATGTGCATTGAAAGGAGATAAATCAGCAACATTGAAAATAGAAGAGATATTTATCTTACATGGTAGTTCAATTCTGTAAGCATTGTCGTTGATCTTTTCTAGCACTCTGATATATCATGGTGTTTACAGGTTCAAGGCCATGATATAAGTCTTATTTATAGAGCTATTATAGTGTTTTCGAGTCTTTCAGAGTCTTTTCAGGTTTAAATACGTTTTAGACTTATTTTGAGACGTTGGATCACATTGGAGCATTTGGAGAAGATGGGCTGAAAAAACGTATTCGGAGAGCATATTTGGCGTGAGTGGTGATCGACACTACTCCTGGTGTTGGTCGACATCAATATTTGACCGCATTTGAATTTCAAATCTATTGGCAGTTACGAAGATTTGCAAATTCGGCCTAGAATTAAAGAACAGTAAAGCCTGACAAAGTAACTAAAGAACAGTAAAGCCTGATACAATCCCTCAAGTTTTGTGACCTTTAAGAATAAACCGAAGTAAACTAAATAACTCATGACGACAGAAAAAATCAAAATATTCCATGCAATTGATGGCAAAGCAAAACTATAAACTCCCTAGAAACAAGTCATCTAAACCCAATAATAAAAATAGAACCACAAACATAAGCTATCCTCACGGGTCAATAGCCATCAGCAGCTGGGGAATTTCTAGGGTCGAAAATATTACATAATAAAAGGACTAAACCTTCAAAACAGCAGACTCTTAAAGGACATAAAAGAAAACACACTTGAAATAATAGCAACGGTCATATTCCTGCAGAACATGAAAACAACACGTTTTTATTGGACTTAAAAAACATATCTAGAGGGTTGCAAACTGGCGGATTTTAGGCTGGCGGGTTTTGTAGACTGGACGGTTTCTCTGTTTCTAAACTACTGAACAAGGTAGTTTCTTTAATACTTTCAAGAACAGGCAAAAACATAGTTCGTGAAGTCTTGTGTTGTTCTTGAATGTTTTCTAGCACTTCTTTATTAATCTCATCTTCTTGAAGCTCTTCATGCTCAATGATTACAATGAGATTATCAATAGACTTGTTGTACTATTCTCTTAGTTTCCTTGTCCAAGATGTAGTTCTTGGCGCTTTGATCATTGTGAGAATGTCGATGATGTCATCTTCACATTCAGTAGAGTCAATTACGATGTCCTCATCATCTTCTCCCTCTTGAAAAATTTCAGACCTTAGAACAGGTATATCTGCATTGAAAGGAGATAAATCAGTAACATTCAAAGTAAAAGAGATATTGATCTCACCTGGTATTTCAATTTTGTAAGCATTGTCGTTGATCTTTTCCAGCACTTTGATATATCATGGTTTATACAGGATTTTAGTCATGATATAAGTTATATTTATAGCTTTTATAGTCTTTTCGAGTCTTTTAGAGTCTTTTCAATTTGAAGTACGTTTTGGACTTATTTTGAGACTTTGGAGCACATTGGAGCATTTGGAGAAGATGGACTAAAGAAACGCATTCGGAGAGTATATTTGGCGTGAGTGTCGATCGACAGTACCCCTGGTGTCGGTCGACACCAATATCTAACAGCACTTGACTTTCGCATATTTTAGTAGTTACGAAGATTTGCAGATTCGGCCCAGAATTAAAAAACAGTAATGCCTGACACAATCCTCAAGTTTTGTGACCTTTAAAAATAAACCAAAGTAAATTAAATAAATCATGACGACAGAAAAAATCAAAATATTTCATGCAATTGATGGCAAGGCAAAACTTTATACTCTCTAAAAACAATTCATCTAAACCCAATAATAAAAATAGAACCACCACCATAAGATATCCTCACCGGTCCATAGCCATCAGCAACTGTGGACATTCTAGGGTCGAAATTATTACATGATAAAAACACTAAACTAATGAAACAACATACTCTTAAAGAACTTAAAAGAAAACACACTTGAAACAAAAGCAACGGTCATATTCTTGCAGAATAAGAAAAAAAGACGTTTTTATTGGACTGAAAAACATATATGGAGGGTTGCAAACCGGCGGGTTTTTAGGCTGGCAGGTTTTCCAGATTGGACGGTTTTTCTGTTTCTAAAATGCTGAAAAAGGTAGTTTCTTTATGAAAGAACCCATCCCGTTTTTTTTTTGTTGCAAAACATGCAGACCGGATTAACCCAACTAATTATAAACCAGCTAAACCAGCCCTAAATCAATTCAAATCAATTAAACCACACATAACATAACCAGCAGAAGACTTAACCTCAATCCATAAAAATAACTCCATCAAACCAACAAGTTCAACAAACCATTATTCCAGAAACATAAACATCCTAACATGTTTCTAAATTCCATTCTAACACCCTAATAAATCCTTCAATAATCTAACACATCAACGAGTGCCTAGATCATCCTCCTCTCCTCGCCATGATTCCACGGATCACACTTTGATTTTACCTGCATCAAAGAAAGAGATGCATAAGTATTTCATAAATACTTAGTGAGGCAATCATCCCACCACTTGCTATACAAACAAGCACATTCAACCACTATCCAAGGAAAAGAACCAAACAACCAATAAAAGATAAACAAGAATCGCTTCTGACTATCGGTGTCGATCGACACCCACCACTGAAAAAACAGTAAATAAACACAAAATCGCCCAACATAAGGAAAGTAGGTGTGATTTTCTTGGGACATTCTGGGACGTGTAGGGTGTCTTTAAAACGAAGCACTTTTGATAGACAAAGAGCCGTTGGAAGTGTGAATGCGTCTATAAAAGGAAACTTGAGGTGCCAGAGGATTCACCTAATCTTCTGCATATTGGTGCATGGTAAGGCATCTTGGAGAGTCTCTAACTGATATAGAAGTTCTTCAAGTCACCAAGCATAAGAGTTCAAGGAACCCAAGAAGGAAACTTCCATTTTCGGCAACATATGGTCCTCGGTTAAGGTCAAATGAGTAAGTGCTAATCAAACTCGCACCAGAGGTATTTTGGATCGATCATTACGCTCTATATGGTTGATTTAACGGTAAATAATGAATCTGAGATAAAATGCACGAGTTGATTCTCCAAACTACGGCTTAGCTTGCCAATGAACATGTACGAGAAGGCTCTCATGTCCATCTCTCAAAATACCTCGATGATGGACTTATGTTGCTCGTTCTTTTCTCTTAAAATGTGATGAGGACATCCAAACCACATCATACGAGGATCAAACCAGACCAGCCGGTTCAAGCCTAAAACCAACCATACCGGACAAAAATGAAGGATTCTTGCCCAAATGGAGTTCCGATGAAGCACATGGCCTAGGATTGATTATTTACCATAAAAGCAACCCTAAGAAGACTAGCGGTTCAGGAGGAATCAGAAATCAACGGACCAGAATGAAGACTGCCCATGACGACCCATCCGTACCGTACCATGTTCATTTCCATCAACCACATGAAGACTTTCCTCGACCTATAATGAAGATTCATCAGCAAATCACACATTTTAGGAAGATCTATTGAGCCAGAATTAAAGACGAACGACCAGAAATCAAGATGGTTCATGAAAACCCGTTTCAACTGTACCATGAGCAAGCGTGTGCAACCACCGACCAAACCACACGTCTATTCAAGCTGGGATTCTAATTCCATCCACAATATGGGAATTTTAAGAGTAATGATCGAGAAACATCAGTCCATCATCGAGGTATTTTTAGAGATGGACATGAGAGCCTCCTCGGACATGTCCAATGGCGAGCTAAATCACGGTTTGGAGAATCCACTCGTGCATTTGACTGCGGCTTCATTATTCACTACCAAATAGACCATATGGAGCATTATGATCGAACCAAACCACCCCTGGTTCGAGTTGGATTTGCACTTACTCATTTGGCCTTACCCGAGGGCCATATGTCGCCGAAAATGGAACTTTCCTTATTTGGTTCCTTTGAGTCTTATGTTTGGAGACCTGGAGAACTTCTTTATCATCTAGAGACAATCCAAGATGCCACACTATGCACCAGCATCCAGAGGATTAGGCGAATCCTCTTGCACCTCTACTTTCCTATTCTAGAAGCATTCACACTTGGAGCTTTTAATCTACAACGGCTCTTTCTCTATCAAAGCTGCTGCGTTTTAGAGATACTCAAAACATTCCAGAGAGTCCCAAGATGTCGCACCTATCTTCCCAAGCTCTCAAGATACAAGCTACAAGACTTTCCTTATTTTGGTCGATTTTGTCATCAAAGCTCCAACGGCCATATTCTTTATGTTTTTGCGATTTGTTTTCTTGTTTTAGACTCTAGGACCGTTGTACATTGAGCCTATAAAAGCTCAGCTCGTGATTCATTGTAAAGTACCCTTGATCATTGATTTAATAAACAATCGTTTTTCTTACAAAGTTGTGTCTTTTTGTTATTGTTCTTGTCTTTAGAATCTAAGTGTGGAATCACTTGTTTTCTACTGATTTGCGGATCAGATTGCTTGTGGAATCAAGCCTTCTTGTTCGTGTGTGATTGTGGAATCAATCGCAAACCCCACCTCCATCTCTACCTTTGTCCATCTTCCGCAACAAAGCTTGACAGCTCTTGACATCTTTTGATCAATAAGACTTGGTGGATTCCAATTTTATATCAAAATGTCCATCAACTTGGTCGATCAACTTGGATTTGACATGATCTGTGTGGTATGTAATGCACATAGAATGACTTGGCTCGTTTGTATCTAATTCTGGCTTGATGGATCATTTTAAAATCATCAACTTGTCGATTACTATTCAATATAAGTCGAGTAAAGTCTTCATACGGTCTACGGGTTTGAACAATGTACAATATGGATAGCTCGTCGTGGTCAGTCTTCAATTTAATTTGTTGGTTTCGGGTTCCTCCTGAACCATTATTCTTCTTAGGGTTGATTTTATGATGAATTATCAATTCTAGGCCATGTTCTTGATCCGAACTCCATACGGACAATAATTGTCCATTTTGGTTCGGTTCGGTTGGTTTAAGGTTTAAGCCGCATGGTCTAGTTTGATCCTGGTTTTGTGTGGTTTGGATTTCCGCATCAATGTTGTCTTCACACTGTTTGTGTCTTGGAATCCTTTGCTCTCATTGTTTTGGTTCCTGTCACTACTTCTTGACATTGCTCCATGATTTGCTGATCAAACTCGTTGAACTCTCTTGCCCTTAGCAATGCTAGTTTCTCTTCACTTTCATCTTTCCCTTGCTTCTTTTGAGCAGTATTCACGTCAAGCTTCGTGCAAACAAAGTCACATGTTCAACACATATACATGTATTTTATATATCATACTAACTACATAAAACAATTTTCTTAACAAAGCACCTCAAAGTTTAGACAAATCCTAAGAACATATTCTTCAGATAATATAGATTTTGATGAGTGCATTAACTTAAAAATGTGAACATTTTATATTTGAGTCTTTATTATCCACATCTTCTTTAAGTTTATATGTATTGATATATATATAAGACGCAAAAAAAATTAGATTTTAACGGTGATATACATATATGTATAAGACGCAAGAGTTTGCGGTGTTTTAACCCGAGTTGAGATCCATGCGTTAATATTTTTGCTTCCTGCGCAAGTAACAGCTGAACTTCTCTAATTTGAAACCCTAGAAAGTAGATCCGTTCAGATTTAACAAACTTAGATATAATAAGCTTCATTAAAGTGTAAATATGATACAAGATTTAACTTAAATACTAAGGTACACAATACAGATAACCGGAACTGTAACAACCCATCCCGGTGGGAAACCCTGCCACATGGCACACCCCGCCATATGGCACACCCCGCCACATGGCAGCTACAAGCGCTGCAGCACATCGACCCTAACCTCTCTCATGTGGGCCCAAACTGCGCATGTAGGCACTCTCCTGGCCCACATGCCCTCCTGGCCCACCAGGTAGGTTATTGGTACGCCTGGCGTTCCTCGAACCTAGGTCCTCACCCTTTAACAACCTTCCCACTTGAAAAGTTGTTACCAATTGACCACAGGAGAGAGGTTAGGGTCGATTCGCTGCAGCGCTGTAAAGATGCCATGTGGCAGGGTGTGCCACATGGCGGAATCCCACTGGGCGGGTTGTTACAGGAACTAAACCAATTCTATATACACTCTAATACTCCCCCTCAAGATGGAAGTAATCCATCTTGGACTTGAAGAACTTGTGTGCTCCAAGGGACTTTGCTGAAAAACTGTGCTCCAACCAATGTAATAGTCTCATTTTCCTCCTTGTATAAAAGACACACTTTCATAACCTCGATTCTAGAGATGAAACAAAATGTTGTCGATTTTTCTTTTAATTATCCATGTGAACATGGAGAGGCTTGAAACAGAATGAGCAACAATCATATGGCCAAGAAAGCTAAAGTGTCGTCTCTATCCTTGAAGAAGAATGTGACAAACAACAACAACAACAGTGATACACTTCATATTTACAGCTTTATTAAAGTTTTTATTATCCTCTCTATAATGTTTCATTTGTATTTTCATTGTGTATCGTTGCATTTAGTGTCTAAGTGAGTCTTCTTGTCTTTTAGAAGTCATATAGTGTCTTTGAGTGTGTTTTAGTGTGTTTTGGGTGTCTTTTAAGTCATTTCAGGTTAAGATAATAGAAGACACATGTTTGAATGCAAAGAGGATATTAGAGTTCCAAAGTCCTACATTCCTTGGGATAAAGATCTTTGGGCAATATATATAGGATGTGGCAATCCTTCTCCCTTGAACTTGCTTTTGGGATTAGTTAGGCTACATTACTAATAGAGGAGAATCGATGATGCAGATCCAGTCCGAAGTGCCTCAAAGATCGACTCATATGAAGGCTTTAACTTGTGATTTAGCTTTGAAGCTCTGAACCAAAGTGATAGGAAAGCGAATTATCTTTCCAACGTGGTGGTTTCAGGCAAATTAGAGTTACGGTTAATGCGTTATGACTGATTTAGTGAGGGTATATACATCTAGAACAATGATAGAAGCCACAGAGAGTTTCAGTCGACTAACAGGTCGATTGAATGGTCGGTTGGAGTGAAGCAGACACCAAAACAAGTTTTCAATGGACCTCACAATCGACCAGTTGGATATAAAGACTTTGGGTTTGATCCGGTTCATCTCAGGTTGACCCAAATCATTTTCTTTTATTATATAAGTGTTTCAAGACCTAAAAATATGGATCTTATGCTATCTTTTGTGCTTGTTTTCAATTTCTTTTCCATGTTTGGAATCCTTGTATGAATCTTATGTACAATTTCTTCTCTATCTTGGAAATTAAACCTTTGGTCGGCTTAGCGGTACTTGGCCGTCCTATTTCCATGGTCGAGTAGACTCGGGGTCCCTTGAGCTGAGCCACTAAATGCACACCCAACTGACCAACAAGTTGCACCCATGGCTGCACCATCGGCTGCACCTTTGTTATTGCCATCTACTGCGCCTTAGGACAACTCACCTTGATGTTCCCCGTCTCCTTGCAATGGAAACAAACTTGAGTCTCCACACGTGGTTCACTCCTTTTTGGATAGCTCGCCAGCTTGTGATCCATGCTCCCATACCCGAAGCATCCCCGACCACCCTGATCTGCTCTGGAAGTATCCTCCCACTTCCGCTTCTGTCCATGCGTAGCGTGCCTCTCTTGCTCGGAACCGACTGCGGTTGAACCTTCTTCTGTTGCACCGACGAGCTAGTAACCACCACTTGACTCCTCAGTTCGTCCTCAATATCCGCTGCGATCTCAACCAGCTCCACCTGCGAGGCTATTTCGCACCTTGCACCCTCATATCATGCCTGAGACCCTTCATGAACCGACGCACATGCATTTGCTCTGGATCATCTGCCAAGGCAGAGTACACTAAGAGCTTGGTAAACTCCGCATCGTGCTCACCCATCGTCCGCTCTCCCTGAGTCAACACCAAGAATTGCGACTCCATGCGGTCCAATGCCTCATCTAGGAAATACTTGGCATTAAACACTTCCAAGAAGTCCTCCCACACTATTAATCTCCACTCCTTCATGGCCAGCACACTCCTTCATCTGCCAATCATCCGCTGCAGCAAGATCCGGACCCCCGAGGAACATACTCATGCCAAACCTCTACAGTTGTTCCAACATACGCAAGTAGTACAACTGCATTATCACCAAACTTACTCCATCCGGTTGCATAGCCTCAACACTAGGCTGCACACCCGCCCCAACTGGCTGCACTCCCATAACATCTAGATGCACTCTCGCAACCCCTAGATGCACTCCTGCAACACTTGGTGGTCTGAATAAAGCTTGTAGAAGTACCACTTAAACAGTTTCTTCAGCAAATCCGCAAGGCGATCATTCTTACCTGGGCGCACGTACTAGGACACCCCCAACCGGAATCTCAGCCACACCACTACCGTCCTTGGCCAAACGCTGCCCCACGACACTCACACTAGCACTGCCCAAAGATCCCTCATGAAATGCCTGAGAATCACCAACATGCTTGGTCATAAGGCTCAGACGTACACTCGCGTCGCTACTCGAGGCAACACCAGGACCCCTACCGTGACCACACCCACGACCACGAGGCTCTGAACCATCTACACTACACAACAGAAGGCTAAGAACACAAGAGTTATAAACCATAAAAGATGCAACTTACCTGTGGAATCTCATTGAAGGCTCGAGAAAATGATCTAGGCCCCCATGCCACACAATTAATTAACTACTCACAATCAGCCAAACATGCAATTCATAACATCATTCATCATCAATGAAATTCGAAAATCATGTTACAGTTACCCATTTAACCCAACCCTAGAACCGTAAGGGCTCTAATACCACTTGTAACGCCTTTACCATCATCCACCTAGTAGGCACCATGTTCACCACCAACCCACGGGCCCACCTATCTGATTGGGCCTCTATCATCTTACTAGTCCCGTAAGTCCATATATATTGAGCTACCGGTTTGCTACATTTGCGAGGCTTAATGACTTGTTTACCGACCCTACAAATCACCACATGATATTTCCCTGTGTTTTGGCCTCATTCACACAGTACCGATAACTACTTCCTAGAAGGTCACCTATCCTTTCATTCTCTGAGGACCTTTCACCGAAAAATAAGTGCATTTTTAATGACATTAGTGGCCAAATCAATGCATTTCAACATCTCCGCAAACCAGGGTTCCACAATTCTCCCCCACTAACAGGTCGTAACGTCCTCGTTGCGCACCAACACCTTGACCCCTTGACAATGTGAGCCCACTACAAACACTTGTCTGGGTTCGGCTCTCCTACCAAATTTAAAAGACCCGACCCTTTTTTTTTTAACACATGCGTAACCGGATTAACCCAATTAAACCAAGCTAAACCATATCAATCCAATTTAAACAAGTTAAACCAGCTAAACTGAACAAAATCAAATCAAACCAACTAAATCAGACTAAATCAATTTAAACCAACTAAACTGAACTTAATCAATTTAAACCGGGCTAAACCAGATATCCATAACTAACCAATTCAAATCAAACAATAACTAGCGGAAGACATTTAAGCTTTGAATCTCTTAATCCTGATGTGATCTTAAGTTGGATTGATTCCAATCTTATATAAAATATCCTTTGAACAAGGAGCGTTAAGGACAATGAAAGCCTTCTGGCTTCCCTCAGCTACACCGGTAGCTTCAGTCAATATATGATCTTGTATTATTGTAAATGATGGTAAAAATCTTTGTAGATGAAACAATAACAGAAGAAACTGTTATCATACAAAATATGTGTTATCCTTGATACACGGTGCATCGAGTTTCTCTTGAAGATTTTTGTTTTAGTTCATCGCTTTATTACGTAAAAAGAAACTCGATGCACCATGTATCAAGGATAACTGATAAGGCACAAACACGTAAGAAGAAAAGAGGATGCTCTGTTTTGGGTTCTAGGAACAGAGCAACGGAAGAATGAGAGATGAGGGGACGAAAGTGAAACCATTGAGTGATAAAAGGCTGAGATCGATTCCAGAAATCTATTTCAACAAATTTTTGCAAGTCCTCCTTGCTAAGCTTCGTTACAAGCTCTCGTTGGGTAACTTAGTTACCTCTTTTTGGTTTTTATTAATGCAATGAATAATGAATGTACAATGCTGCTACGTTCTCTAGTTATAGAGGCGTAGGAAAAACAAGCTTAAAACCCTAATCTTAATTCCTAAAGTAACAAACCGACTAAGAGAATGCAAAGAAAGGCCAACTAAATAATGTAACTTAATGGGCAAGAAACTCCTAAGCAAAGCCCATTAAGGATCGATGCTACGCCGCATCAGGTCTCTCCCGGTAAAGAAGGATTCGTCTCTGAATCCAAATCTGCAAAATGTGCATGGTCGCCATGGAAAGGAGATAAGTGCTTGACGTTGAAGACTATAAATAAACCAATTCTTATTTATACCTATCATAACTAAACGATTAACTAAAACTAGATAATCATAAGATGTTAGCCGCTACACTCCCCATCACTTCTCTTAATGCGCTTTAACCATACAAAGTTAATTGGCGTATTCAAGTGAAGGTTTTGCATCTTTGGAAGCAAGGTTCCACCAAAATTGGTGAAACAATCGAGATGTTTTTGGTTGACATTTCTGTAAGTTACAATTATAACAATTGTTCATTATAATAGTATTGATTTATAACAATAAGTTTGATATTACAACAATAAGTTTGATATTATAACAATTATAACAATAAGTTTTATATTAAAGTTTATTTGCTTTGAATTTTTCATAGGGTCATAAGATTGCTGCTAACGTCAAAAAGAAGCATATCAAAAATTTTGAAAAAATTTTAATCCCAAATTCTTGGATCATTATTTCTATTTTTGGTTTAACTCCTTTTTATGGTGCATTGAAAATATCGGACATAAAGTTTAAGATTGGTTTCATGTCGAAAACAATTGTCACCGCTAATTCTGAAAACATTTCCGACGACATGTTTCTTCAATTGGCCAGTTATGATGACGTTCTTAATGGGAAAAACAAGAGTTATTTATTCGGTTAGTTATGTTTTTATTAGTTTTAAATTAAATTAAATGTTTAGTTAAAATCTATAACTAATTTTGCTTACTTTTCACATGTAAGACTTTTTGGGCCAAGTCGATGATTGTGGTGAGATTCAAGATATTCCTACGTCTACTAAGCCTACCAAGAAGATCGACTTTCACTTGAGAAACAACGAGTAAGCTTACAAATTTTCTGCAATTCATGAATATACTTGGTAGGAAATATTTCTATTCTTTTCAAATATTAATTATTCGCTATAATAGGGGTACTCGGGTGTTATGTATACTGTGGGGAAAATTTTCTGAATCACTAAGTCAAGCATGTCAAGTTTCGACGGATGGTATTGTATTTTGTTTGATACGATTTGTCAAAGTCAATGTTTTCAACGGTAACATAAAAATTTACGTGAGATATGGTTTTACATCAAAATATATCCTGTATACATACTAAAAGACTTTCACAATTACATATTTATTCACTAATTCAGATGTTTGGAGTGTTTTTAATTCTTATGACTCATCACAATTGCTTACTAATATGGCCATACCTATGTTTGGAGATATTAAGAAAAGGTATGTTTCCGAAATTTTTTTAACATTAGTAATTATCTACTCTATAAATGCTATAACTAATATCATTTTATTTTGAATATTATGTAAACAACCTTACCAGTGATGGTTCGGAATTGACGGTCGTGGGTAACTTACAAACAACTGTCTTTTTTGGTCGTACTAAAAAAGAAGACATGGATGAGTATCCTATCATGACTATTGAGGAACTGCTGCAAGCAGCTGAGGTAAGTTTCATATTTTCGTTTACTTATTTTAAGAAGATGTTTTATCTTACAATCCATTCTACTCACATGTCCATTTACACGATTTTAGGTAGGATCGTGTCACACTCTTTGTACGGTTAAAGAAAATGATACCGACTATTCTTGGTTCTATTATGCATGTCAAAAATGCAACAAAAAACCATCAAGGAGGACGTCATTAAGCTGGAAGTTGTTAAAACAAAACCTATACCAAAATTCTGGTGTGAGGTCTGTAAAAATTACGCTTAAGTCGTCTCTCCAAAGTGAGTTTTTTAAAAAAAATATTTTTATATTCTGATGAAAGTTGATGCATTTTATTTAGTATTGATATGTGTTATCATTGTCATATAATAAGGTTCTGAATCCACCTTAATGTCATGGACCATACTGGTGAGACAAGAATTATGTTGTTTGACAGTTTTGCTGAAGAAATCGTTGGGACGGCTGCAACTAAAATCATACCTAAAGGGACATTTGATCTGGTATATTATTTATTAACATTATACTAAATAAGAATTTCATCAGAAAAAATTACTAGCTCAATGATTATATAGTTTGAAAATCCCACATATTTGCCAGATCCGATCAAAGCTTTAGTTGGGAAATCATTTGTTTTTACTTCTTTTCATCGAGCCCAAACATATTCATAGTAAATGTGAAATTTATAGGGTTGCTCAAGTTTCTGATGGGAAATTTTCATCAGTCCCTGAAATTTCCTTATCAGATACATATGTTGATCAATCATCATTTTACTCGGCTGATCAGGTTAGTAGTTTTAAAATGTTTATGTATCAATAGTAATGTCATCAAATTATTTTATATACATAAGGGTTAGTAGTTTTAAAATGTTTATTTATCAATAGTAATGTCATCAAATTATTCTATATACATAAGGATTTATATATCATCTCTTACATAATTTAAATTTTATAGGGTTTTCTGATGATAAGCGATGGTGTTGAGACCTCTGAAGTTGGCATCTCTACTTCCTCAACTCCATCATCAACATCCAAAAAGCAATGTTCGAAGATGGGTGGACTAGATGATATCAAGGTTGCTATAAAGGATGAGAAGGAAAAACATAAACTTGACTCATTTTCTGTCTCGGTTTTACAAACATTCTAAGATTTTTTTAATTTTTTCTTTCAGAACTATTTCCTTGCTTGGTTTAATTTATTTAGTTTCAAGTATCTATTGCTTTTATATATTTTGATCGGTTTTAATATTTTTAAATTTTTAAAAGTAATGGGTTTAACTGAAATTATACCAAAAAAGAAGGCCCAAGATTAGCCCAAATTTATATACGATTAGCTTATACAATTATTACTTAAAATGGGCATACAAAGGAAAAAACCAAGTTCCAATAATTTTTTTGCATAGGAAAAATAAAATTACTCATGATTATCATTACTCAATCCTATGCATAGATCAGTTTTTCGATTGAATACATATTTTAAAAATTCACAATTGACGGAAAATCATGAGGAAAATAATTGAAAATTGTAGTTATATAGTGTAATTTGTATTTATTTGTAAATCCTCATTACTGAATACATCATTTTATGATATATTACTATTATACTTAACAAATATTCTTATGATGTATTCTTTATGAAAATAAAACTGATATAAACTTATCTTACATATGTATACCTATTAGTCAACATTTATACATAAGCTAAAGTCTATGATGTGATTAATATGGAAACCAGAAGACACTAATATCTTTTATATTGATCTCAATTGACTATAAAATATTTTAATATTGCGAAAAGGCATTATTCTTTTCCTATTAACCATCAGAACGATACATATCAAAAGTCGCATATATTCACTACATTAAAAACCTTCTTTTCTCGACTTCCATTAATATAACCTCAAAGATGATGAAATTATTCAACCCTAAATCCAAACTTAAATTTAATCTTTCAAAAACTTAATCATGTCAACCATGAAGATCGATGCAGTAGCTGATTTAACCCCAAGAAGTAGTGGTTCCATCATGAGAGTCAAGGTTTTAAGTACTTTTTTTGATAGAAAAAAGTCCTTATAAGTTTTCTTTTAATCATTGTAATTTTAATTTTTATATATTTCTTTTATTTTTGAATTGAGACATTAATAATGTTAGTTTGATAGTATCTCATAATTATCTATGACATGAACAATAAATTCGATTTATATTAGGATGTTAGTCCGGAACTTCGAAACATGTTAGGTTGTTATTTCTATTTCTGGATGATGACTGTTTTGGTTATGGTTGAAATGCTGGTTTAATGCAATTAAATTATTTGGATTATTTGGTTAAGTCTTCCGCTGGTTATTGCTGATTGGATTGGTTTAATTAATTTGTTCGGTTTAATTGGTTTAAATTGAATAGGACCGGTTTAGCTAGTTTAGTTGGTTTAAATTGACTAGGACCGATTTAGTTGGTTTAAATTGACTAGGACCGATTTAGTTGGTTTAGCTGGTTTGAATTAATTGGGTTAATCCGGTTTGCATGCTAAAAACAAACGGGTTGGGTCTCTTCAACAAGTCTTTAAGCTTCATGGACATAGGAAACCGACCGTCAGATATGGATGGGCTCACGGGCCTAGTGAGAGAACGTGAGGTCCAACAAGAGAGGTGAGCCATGGGATAAGAGTGAACATGGGGCCCACTTAAGAGTTGACGGCCGGGGTGTTACAAGTGGTATTAGAGCCGAACCCAAACAAGTGTGCAGTGGTGGGCTCAAGTAGTAGAATAGGTGACCCAAAATAACATTTGGTCCAGTTTTCAATTTTTTCATTACAATTGTGAACATGCCAAATTATGTATGAAAATATCTAAAAAAACATGTTTTTTGGGCACATAAATTTGAATTTCTTTAGCATAAATTAGATAAAAGGCCAAAACCGATTTTATGCCGAAGGGCATTCCAATTTCTTAAGCCACGAATGAGTACATAAGCAATAATTCAAATTTATTTTAAGGTATTAAGCACATCAATAGTTGTCAAAAAGAAAATAAATTATAACTAAGAAACCATTTTATTTCAAACCAAATGTCTTCGCTATTCTCTGAACCCGGTTCTTTAACCTAATTCGATATGACATATGATCTGGGTCAACGTTGTTTTTGAAAACAAAAAAAAATCAAGAAAAAAATCTCTTTAGTAATTGTAAAAATATTATTTAGTATATGTGAAGATTCATATACATGTACCAATGTATATAAAAATATTTGTTAGTCAAAATAGAAATTTATTAATATATATGGTAGATCCATCAATTGTAAACTTCTTTTTGACAATCACAAAAAACTTTATGTTCTATAAATATAGCTTCTACTTACAATATATAAACTCACATAACATATTTTGTAAATAGACTTTATAGTTTAATACTTCAAGCAAGAAAATAGGCAACACCAAGACTTCGATGGCTTTCTTACTCTTGATTATAATTGCAGCTTCTTTGTCCAGTTACAACATCTTGGCTTCATGTAATGTTTTCTGATTTGGTTTCATCGTTTCAAAGCAAGAACGTCGATATGATTATATACGATATTCATATGTGGTGACTTTGTGGACATGCAGAGATCAAACCTTCTGAGAGAATTGATGATATGTGCAAGATCACTTGTTCGCCAACGTACGGTGATGGTAAATGTGCGGCGGATTGTAGGAAGGCTGGGTTCACATCTGGGAGGTGTGCTACTTCTTTCGGAAACAAATGTTGTTGCACCAAGTGATAGAAACCAGTCTTGTATTTGCATTCATACGTTTTTTTTTTCTTTCTTTTGTTGTTTTGCTACAGATAATAAATTACATGAGAAAATAGAAAATTGTTTAACGATTATAGTTTTCTTAATCAAAAGTCTGAACTACTATCACATACAGTTCTTTTATTGCGATGTCGATTATTTAAAGCGGAGAAAATGATTAGGTAATTATGATTTATGTAGACTTGTTAAAATTAGTTGGATTTAGGTTTCGTAACAATTAAAGAGAATGAAAAAGAAAAATGAAATCCCTTAAGTGAACTATATGTTACGTTTACAAATGATTGCAAATATTAAAAAATCGAAACCAATGATCAGTTTTGTTATTTTTTTGATGGTATTATATTGAAAATGATAGGGCAACAAGGTATTATGATAAATTTTCTCCTTGCAATAGTATAGCAAAGTACCAAGTCGTTCTTTGCAATTTCAAGATTAGATTCTAATATATTTCACTTTTTTTTTGGGGCCAAAAACTTGATTTATAAATCATAAATATTAGTACAAAGAGAAGGATACATAAATCCAAAGTTTAAGAACAAAAATAAGCAAGGCATCTAAAGATAGATAATATGAGTTAAAAAATAAACCAAGAGAGCTTTGAAGCAAAGGCTAATAAGCTAGTTAATACATGTGAGATCAAAGTTTGTCTAACGGATTTCCACGATGGGAGATGGTAGACAAGTTGGTCATAGTCACAAGAATAAATGAAGTTGATAAGGTGGTGATGGCCATTAGTCTTGTTGGCACGAGAAACACTACAACAAGAAGTATATACAGGTCTGGCTCAACTAGGGTGGAGAGAGGGGCAGCGGCGCAAAGGCCGTTTATTTCGAAAAAACAATTCTAAGACTATGGGGCCGATTTTTATGGTAAAGTAGTCGAATAGGTGACCGGAAATAACTTTAGGTCTATTTTTCGTTTTTTGTTCTCAAATGTGAAAATGCCAATTTATATATAAAGATATCTTAAAAATCATGTTTTACAGGCCCAAAAATTTGAATTTCTTTAGCATAAATTAGATAAAACGCAAAAAACAGTTTTTGCCTAAGGGCATTCTAATTTCTTGAGCTATAGCTGAGTACATAAGGCCATAATTCCAATTTATTTCCAGATGTTAAGCACATCAATAGTTGTCAAAAAAAATTAAAAAATAATAAACCATTTTATTTCAAACCAAATGGCTTAGCTATTCTTTGAACCCGATTCTTTAGCCTAATTTGATATGGTATATGATCAGGGTCAACCTTGCTTTTGAAAAAATAAAATAATTAAGAAGAAAATCTCTTTAGTCCGAGTAAAAATATTATTGAGTATATGTGAAGATCCATATACATGCTCCAATGTATATAATAATATTTGTTAGTCAAAATACAAATTTATTAATATTTATGGCAGATCCACCAATTGTAAACCTCTTTTTGACAATCACAAAAAACTTTATGTTCTATAAATATAGCTTCTACTTACAATCTAGAAACTCATATAACATATTTTTTAAATAGACTTTATAGTTTGATACTTCAAGCAAGAAAATGGGCAACACCAAGACTTCGATGACTTTCTTACTCTTTATTATAATTGCAGCTTCTTTTTCCAGTTACAACATTTTGGCTTCAGGTAATTTTTTCTAATTAGGTTTCATCGTTTGAAAGCAAGAACGTTGATATGATTATATATGATATTTATATGTGGTGACTTTGTGGACATGCAGAGATCAAACCTTCTGGGAGAATTGATGATATGTGCAAGAACACTTGTTCGCCGACGTACGGTGATGGTAAATGTGCGGCGGATTGTAGGAAGGCTGGGTTCACATCTGGGAGATGTGCTACTTCTTTCGGAAACAAATGTTGTTGCACCAAGTGATAGAAACAAGTCTTGTGTTTGCATTCATACATTTTTTTCTTTCTTTTGTTGTTTTGCTACAAATAATAAATTAAATGAGAAAATATAAAATTGTTTAACAATTATAGTTTTCTTATTAAAAAAAAGTCTGAACTACTATCACCATACAGTTCTTTTATTGCGATTTCAGTTATTTAAAGCGGAGAAAATGAGGAGGTAATTATGATTTATGTAGATTTGTTAAATTAATTTGGATTTAGGTTTGGTAAAACTTAAAGAGAAAGAAAAAGAAAAAAGAATTTCGTTAAGGTGAACTATATGTTACGTTTACAAATGATTGTAACTATTATAAAATTAAAACCAATGATCAGTTTTGTTAATTTTTTTGTTGGTATTATATTGAAAATGATAAGGCAACAAGGTATTATGATAAATTTTCTCCTTGCAATAGTATAGCAAAGTACCAATTCGTTCCTTGCAATTTCAAGATTAGATTCTAATATATTTCACTTTCTTTTTTGGGCCAAAAACTTGATTTATAAATCATAAATATTAGTACAAAGAGAAGGATACATAAATCCAAAGTTCAAGAACAAAAACAAGCAAGGCATCTAAAGATAGATAATATGAGTAAAAAAATAACCCAAGAGAGTTTTGAAGCAAAGGCTAATAAGCTAGTTAATACATGTAAGATCAAAGTTTGTCTAACGGATTTCCACGATGGGAGATGGTAGACAAGTTGGTCATAGTCACAAGAATAAATGAAGTTGATAAGGTGGTTTTGGCCATTAGTCTTGTTGGCACGAGAAACACTACAACAAGAAGTATATACAGGTCTGTCTCAACTAGGGTGGAGAGAGGGGCAGCGGCGCAAAGGCCGTTTGTTTCGAAAAAACAATTCTAAGATTATGGGGCCCATTTTTATTGTAAAGTAGTCGAATAGGTGACAAAAAATAACTTTAGGTCTATTTTTCATTTTTTGTTTCTTTTCAAATGTGAAAATGCCAATTTATATATAAAGATATCTTAAAACTCATGTTTTATAGGCCCAAAAAATTGAATTTTTTTAGCATAAATTAGATAAAAGGCCAAAAACATTTTTTGCCCAAGGGCATTCTAATTTCTTGAGCCAGAGCTGAGTACATAAGCCATAATTCCAATTTATTTCCAGGTGTTAAGCACATCAATAGTTGTCAAAAAAATTTAAAAATAATAAACCATTTTATTTCAAACCAAATGTCTTAGCTATTCTCTGAACCCGATTCTTTAGCCTAATTTGATATGGTATATGATCAGGGTCAACCTTGCTTTTGAAAAAATAAAATAATTAAGAAGAAAATCTCTTTAGTCCGAGTAAAAATATTATTGAGTATATGTGAAGATCCATATACATGCACCAATGTATATAAAAATATTTGTTAGTCAAAATACAAATTTATTAATATATATGGCAGATCCACCAATTGTAAACCTCTTTTTGACAATCACAAAATCCTTTATGTTCTATAAATATAGCTTCTACTTACAATCTAGAAACTCATATAACATATTTTTTAAATAGACTTTATAGTTTGATACTTCAAGCAAGAAAATGGGCAACACCAAGACTTCGATGACTTTCTTACTCTTTATTATAATTGCAGCTTCTTTTTCTAGTTACAACATTTTGGCTTCAGGTAATGTTTTCTGATTAGGTTTCATCGTTTGAAAGCAAGAACGTTGATATGATTATATATGATATTCATATGTGGTGACTTTGTGGACATGCAGAGATCAAACCTTCTGGGAGAATTGATGATATGTGCAAGAATACTTGTTCGCCAACGTACGACTATGATAAATGTGTGGCTGATTGTAGGAAGGCTGGCTTCTCATCTGGGAGTTGTGCTACTTCTTTCGGAAACAAATGTTGTTGCACCAAGTGATAGAAACCGATCTTGTCTTTACATTGATATATTTTGTTTTCTTTTGTTGTTTTTCCACAAATAAAAAATTAAATGAGAAAATATAAAATTATTTGACGATTGTAGTTTTATTAATCAAAAGTCTGAACTACTATCACCATACATTTCATTTATTGCGATTTCAGTTATTTAAAGCGGAGAAAATGATTAGGTAATTATGATTTCTGTAGACTTGTTAAAATTACTTTGGATTTTGGTCTGGTAACAATTAAAGAGAATGAAAAAGAAAAACAAAATATCCTTAATGTGAACTATATGTTACGTTTACAAATGATTGTAACTATTATAAAATCGAAACAAGTTATTAATTATGTTATTTTTTCGTTGGTATTATTTTGAAAATGATTAGGTAACAAGGTCTTATGATAAAGCTTCTCCTTGTGATACAATAGCAAAGTACCGTGTCGTTATTTGCAATTTCAAGATTAGCTTTTAATATACTTCTCATTTTGTTTCCGGCAAAAACTTTATTCATTTAATCATAAATATTAGTACAAAGAGAAATATATATAAATCCAAAGTTTACGAACAAAATCAAGCAGGGCATATAAAGATAGATGATAGGAGTTAAAAAATAATCATAGAGAGTTTTGAGGCAAAGGCTAATAAGCGATTTAACACATGTGAGATCAAAGATTTTCTAACGGATTTCCACGATGGGAGATGGTAGACAAGTTGGTCATAGTCACAGGACTAATTGATGCTGATAAGGTGGCCATGACCGTTAGTCTTGCTGGCACGAGAAAGGCTACATGAAGTAGTACATACATGTCTGGCTCAACTAAGGTGGACAGAGAGGCAACGGCGTAAAGCCCGTTTAGTTTTTAAAAACTATTCTAAGATTATAGGACCCATTTTTATTGTAAAGTAGTAGAATAGTTGACAAAAAAATAACATTAGGTCCATTTTTCATTTTTTTTTCTTTTCAAATTTGAAAATGCCAATTCATGTATAAAAATATATTTAAAACATGTTTTATGGGCACACAAATGAAAATTTCTTTAGCATAAGTTAGAGAAAAGGCCAAAAACATTTTTTTGCCCAAGGGCATTCTAATTTCTTGAGCCATGGCTGAGTACATAAGCCAGAATTTGCACATCAAGAGTTGGCAAAAAAGAAAATAAATCATAACTAAGAAACCATTTAATTTTAAAAAATATCTTAGCTATTCTCTGAACCCGGTTCTTTAACCTAATTCGATATGATATATGATCCGGGTCAACGTTATTTTTGAAAACAAAAAAAAATAATTAATAAAAAAATCTCTTTACTGAGTAAAAATATTATTTATTATATAGGAAGATCCATATACATGCACCAATATATATATAAATATTTGTTAGTCAAAATACAAATTTATTCATATATATGGAAGATCCATCAATTGTAAACTTCTTTTTGACAATCACAAAAACCTTAATGTTCTATAAATATAGCTTCTACTTACAATCTAGAAACTCACATAGCATATTTTGTAAATAGACTTTATAGTTTAATATTTCAAGCAAGAAAATGGGCAACACCAAGACTTCGATGACTTTCTTACTCTTGATTATAATTGCAGCTTCTTTTTCCAGTTACAACATCTTGGCTTCAGGTAATGTTTTCTGATTAGGTTTCATCGTTTCAAAGCAAGAACGTTGATATGATTATATTCGATATTCATATGTGGTGACTTTGTGGACATGCAGAGATCAAACCTTCTGGGAGAATTGATGATATGTGCAAGAACACTTGTTCGCCGACGTACGGTGATGGTAAATGTGCGGCGGATTGTAGGAAGGCTGGGTTCACATCTGGGAGATGTGCTACTTCTTTCGGAAACAAATGTTGTTGTACCAAGTGATAGAAACAAGTCTTGTGTTTGCATTCATACGTTTTTTTCTTTCTTTTGTTGTTTTGCTACAAATAATAAATTAAATGAGAAAATATAAAATTGTTTAACAATTATAGTTTTCTTATTAAAAAAAGTCTGAACTACTATCACCATACAGTTCTTTTATTGCGATTTCAGTTATTTAAAGCAGAGAAAATGAGGAGGTAATTATGATTTATGTAAACTTGTTAAATTAGTTTGGATTTAGGTTTGGTAAAACTTAAAGGGAAAGAAAAAGAAGAAAGAAATTCCTTAAGGTGAACTATATGTTACGTTTACAAATGATTGTAACTATTATAAAATTAAAACCAATGATCAGTTTTGTTATTTTTTTGTAGGTATTATATTGAAAATGATAAGGCAACAAGGTATTATGATAAATTTTCTCCTTGCAATAGTATAGCAAAGTACCAAGTCGTTCTTTGCAATTTCGAGATTAGATTCTAATATATTTCACTTTTTTTGTTTGGCCAAAAACTTGATTTATAAATCATAAATATTAGTACAAAGAGAAGGATACATAAATCCAAAGTTTAAGAACAAAAACAAGCAAGGCATCTAAAGATAGATAATATGAGTTAAAAAATAACCCAAGAGAGCTTTGAAGCAAAGGCTAATAAGCTAGTTAATACATGTGAGATCAAAGTTTGTCTAACGGATTTCCACGATGGGAGATGGTAGACAAGTTGGTCATAGTCACAAGAATAAATGAAGTTGATAAAGTGGTTATGGCCATTAGTCTTGTTGGCACGAGAAACATTACAACAAGAAGTATATACAGGTCTGGCTCAACTAGGGTGGAGAGAGGGACAGCGGCGCAAAGGCCGTTTATTTCGATAAAACAATTCTAAGACTATGGGGCCCATTTTTATTGTAAAGTAGTCGAATAGGTGACCGGAAATAACTTTAGGTCTATTTTTCATTTTTTGTTCTCAAATGTGAAAATGCCAATTTATATATAAAGATATCTTAAAAATCATGTTTTACAGGCCCAAAATTTAAATTTCTTTAGCATAAATTAGATAAAAGGCAAAAAACATTTTTTGCCCAAGGGCATTCTAATTTCTTGAGCCAGAGTTGAGTACATAAGCCATAATTCCAATTTATTTCCAGCTGTTAAGCACATCAATAGTTGTCAAAAAATCTTAAAAATAATAAGCACAAACCAAATGTCTTAGCTATTCTTTGAACCCGATACTTTAGCCTAATTTGATATGGTATATGATCAGGGTCAACCTTGCTTTTGAAAAAATAAAATAATTAAGAAGAAAATCTCTTTAGTCCGAGTAAAAATATTATTGAGTATATGTGAAGATCCATATACATGCACCAATGTATATAAAAATTTTTGTTAGTCAAAATACAAATTTATTAATATATATGGCATATCCACCAATTGTAAACCTCTTTGTGACAATCACAAAAAACTTTATGTTCTATAAATATAGCTTCTACTTACAATCTGGAAACTCATTTAACATATTTTTTAAATAGACTTTATAGTTTGATACTTCAAGCAAGAAAATGGGCAACACCAAGACTTCGATGACTTTCTTACTCTTTATTATAATTGCAGCTTCTTTTTCCAGTTACAACATTTTGGCTTCAGGTAATGTTTTCTGATTAGGTTTCATCGTTTGAAAGCAAGAACGTTGATATGATTATATATGATGTTCATATGTGGTGACTTTGTGGACATGCAGAGATCAAACCTTCTGGGAGAATTGATGATATGTGCAAGAATACTTGTTCGCCAACCTACGATTATGATAAATGTGTGGCTGATTGTAGGAAGGCTGGGTTCTCATCTGGGAGTTGTGCTACTTCTTTCGGAAACAAATGTTGTTGCACCAAGTGATAGAAACCGATCTTGTCTTTACATTGATATGTTTTATTTTCTTTTGTTGTTTTTCCACAAATAAAAAATTAAATTAGAAAATATTAAATTGTTTGATGATTGTAGTTTTCTTAATCAAAAGTCTGAACCATACATTTCTTTTATTGCGATTTCAGTTACTTAAACCGGAGAAAATGATTAGGTAATTATGATTCCTGTAGACTTGTTAAAATTAATTTGGATTTAGGTCTACTTCTTTCGGAAACAAATGTTGTTGCACCAAGTGATAGAAACAAGTCTTGTATTTGCATTCATACGTTTTTTTTTCTTTCTTTTGTTGTTTTTCTACAAATAATAAATTAAATGAGAAAATATAAAATTGTTTAACGACTATAGTTTTCTTATTAAAAAAGTTTGAACTACTATCACCATACAGTTCTTTTATTGCGGTTTCAGTTATTTAAAGCGGAGAAAATGAGGAGGTAATTATGATTTATGTAGACTTGTTAAAATTAGTTTGGATTTAGGTTTGGTAAAACTTAAAGAGAAAGAAAAAGAAAAAAGAAATTCTTCAAGGTGAACTATATGTTACGTTTACAAATGATTGTAACTATTATAAATTAAAACCAATGATCACAAAAGAAAACGCTCTCTTGATTATCATTGAAGCCTTGGAGTTTGCCAGATCACTTATTTTTTCTCATTCCTTGCGTTAGATTCATAAGGGAGAAGTCTTTACATCTTCATATTGGTTTCATTGAAGCAGTCTCTAAACCCTTTTTAGTTGTTATTCGTTTTATTGATATGAATTACTTAATCCTTGCTTTGATGATTCCCTTAGTATGCTTGAGTGGTTTACTTGTTGGTTTAAAGGGATAATTAAAGGGGGAGATGATTAATTAGATTAGGTGGAGATTTATAGGTCCTTTACTTGTTTTTTCGTTCTAAATTCATTGTTAATCCATTTCGTTAGCGTTATGAACCACTTCCTGATTCCATCTATTCTTGTTTCGTCAACCGAGTTGCATATTTTTTTTTTCTTTTTTTTTTGGAATATTTAAAGAAGTTCTGGGGCAAAGCCCATACATCCCCTCAGGCCCGAAAACCAAAACATGTTATATGGTTTCGTCCCAAGCACTACTCGAACCGACGACCTCTAAGCTTTTGCCAGAAATCTTTACCAATTGAGCTATTAGCACTTGGTGTTGCATATTTACTCGAACCTAGCTTAGAAAAGTATTGTGTCATAAGAAGCAAATACTATTTACTTATGAAAGTTTAAGGGCAATGACCGAACTATATGCATCGTTGCCTAAGTAAGTTGAGTAACAAAGTATAACGATTTTAGATGGTTATTTATATGATTTATAGGTTAATCAATCACCATTGTTTTATAGTCCGAGACTTGGAAGTATGATATCCAACTTTGTAGTATTACAATTTTAACTTATAACTAGTGCTTCTAGAATCATTGAAGTGATATGATGAAAGTGAATTGAATAACCGGTTTTGAGGCTTTATCTAAGGGGAATCAGCACAAAGATAAGAGACTCAACAAATCAATCAATGACGAAAATGTTTTCGAAGAACAAACTAATGTTATGACTTAGAAGGTGCGTTAGTCAAAGGAACAAAGATTATGAGCTTTCAAAGGCTCAAAATAAAGGACCTTTAACGATCAGAAAGTAACATTTATGGAAAGAAATCTCAGTTTTAGATGGTGATGTGTCCTCGAATATGGAACCTAGAGCCTTGTGAGGTGGAAATCAAGTACGGAGGAAACCTTCGAAATGATTATTGTTGGTCTGAATCTGAGTCCCACATTCCTTGGGATAAAGATTTTTGGGCAATATACTATATAGGATGTGGCAATCCTTCTCCCTTGAGCTAGCTTTTGGGATTAGTTAGGCTACATTACTATTATGGTATCAAAGCCCATGGTAAGGCCCAACAAACAATTTCCCATAAAAATGGCATTCCCACCTATGTGGCCCCATATAAGTGGCATGTTTTGATGTAGTATTTCCGAGATGTTGGATTCGGACAGTTCCGTGTTGGATCGTTTCCCACCCACATCTCGTGATGGGCTATTAGAGTCCAAAGTCCCACATTGCTTGGGATAAAAATCTTTAGACAATATATATATAGGATGTGGTAATCCTTCTCCCTTGAGCTAGCTTTTAGAATTAGTTAAGCCACATTACTATACACTACAAGAAAACACGTCATTTGCGATTCTGAGTAACGTCATAAAATGGTCGCAAACACCTACTTCGCGACTACTTAACGACTATAACAGATGGTCGCTAAAAAATGGTCGCTAAATATATTAGTCCTGAAATAGTCGCAAATTTACGACCACTTTATGACTGCAAAATGTAGTCGTTAATAAGCGACGTTTTACAGACCTTTAATAATCAGACGTAATACTTCTTTCAGTTACAATACAGTCACAAATGGGTGTTTAAAATTTGCGACTAATTTAAGACCCAATATATACAGTCTGAAAGTAGTTTGATATTGTAACCATTGTGCAACTAGTTTGGTTGTATATTGAAATTAAAATGGTTGCAATTTGGTGATATTTTGGCATCCAAGAACCTTGTTTTATTGACCTAATTTGATTACTAATCTAAATAAAATGACAAAATAAAACATTTAAAACCCAAATAATTAAGATAAATATCATCCTAATCATATATTAACAAAGAAACCATCATCCTAATCATACAATAAACATCCTAATTGTTCATAACAAAAAGTACACCAAACGTTAACATAAAAACTACATCAAAAGTTAAGCATATCATGTTTATGAGTATGAAGCGTTAGACAAAGGGGTTATGGGACTGGTGTGGTGCCAAACGAGGTGGCACGTGCAGAACCTGTCACGACAGCTGGTTCAGTACTTGTCGCAGTGGCTGGTGCAGTGGCTGGTTGTCCGGTGGCTGCATGTGTGGTACGTTGAGTTGAATTTTCAGAAGAAGTTTCTCGACCATCCTCGTCAATTTCAGACAGCTTCTCTTCTAACGTCTTCTCATAGTGCTCAGCTACTTGTTTAGCTTTTTGATCAACAAATGATCCGTCAGCTCGAGTATGTGTTCGCATAAACACTTCGCCAAGTGATATAGGGCGCCCTAATTCTTCCTCCTACAAGGCAAATGAAACTAGTTAAAATCAAGAAACCAATATCTGAATATAACTGCAGTGAATTGTTTTGATGGACAGAGAAGTATTACCATTTCTTGATGAACTTGCACAAATGATTTCTGACCAGATAGATGTTTGTGGACTCCAAGACCGCCACGATCGGAGTTTATGTTCTGTGAAGCATTTGAGCTCCTCTCTATTACATCAAGTTCGTTCCAATGAACAAGCATCCGAGCCCACAGTGTATTCTTAATCCAAATAGGTTGTGTACCACTTCTCTTAGCTTGACTCACAATGCCTTTCATCCGTTTCTTGGCTATTATCAAGAATCCATCTCTAACAAGCTCAGTAATATCAGTATCCCAGTTGAACTTCCGCTACATAATACAAAAGAGTTAAGTAAGAAAAGATATTAAGTCATTCATGAGTGATTATAACACTTTTAAAGCTATATGACATTTTACCGCAAAAGTCCTGAAATATCTCTCTCGAATGGATGGAGGAGTAACCTTCCAACTGTAGTAAGGACCATAAAATTTCCTCCTAAACGCTCGAGAAAGTATACCTATGTGCCTGTTGAACCTGTCACAAAAAACAGAGTATTAGTCCTTATTAAAGAGAGTAGTAGACATTACATGACACCACGCACCAAGATATTGCTAGAATAAGTCCTTGTTAAACTCATTTCATCTAACTAATGCCTTATTGAAGCAACAGAGAATTAGCAAGAATCCATCAAAAAAGTTAAGTTCCGAGATCACATTAGAGATTTAACTTAGCTGCTGACATTAGAATCAAAGTAGCGAGATCACATTCATAAAGGACTAGAGGACTAAAGCAAACAAAGCAGCAATTAGTTACTTTTCTAGAGGACTAAAGCAGACAAGTTATGTTCCTCAAACTCATATGAGAAATGATATGCAAAAAGAGAAAAGGAGAGACATTACCAAAGAGTCTTAACGCCTGGGATAAGATCCTTTGACAGAAGTGGTAGATGTTGTCGGCCTGGAAGGCTGGAAGAGCTAGCAAACGGTCTAACAAAGCTTGGCTGTCTTTGTCATTAGGGTTTTCTTCTTCCTCGGGATTTTCTTCTTCAGCAGGATTAAGATCATGGTTCTCATCATATTCATCTTCCTCTTCATCATCTTCCTCCAGCACTGGTTGAGGAGCATGAGGCGCATGTTGAGGAATACGAGGCGGTGGTTGTACCCTGGCTGGATATTGTGTCGGAAGTTGTCTGTTTGACTGGGTCACGGACTGTGACTCTGATCGAGCCACCGAGGAGTGAGAAGACGCACCAATACCACTCCTACGCCTGCATGAATGCTCACCAGAAGAGATCCGAACACCTCTGGCTTCTTCACCTCCGAGTGAATGCTCACCAGAAGAGATCCGAACTCCTCTGGCTTCTCTGCCTCCGCGTGAACTCTCAATATTCTGGACCTGAACACTTGTGGCTCCTTTCCTTCCACGAGAACTCTCACCATGGAAGACCCTAACACCAGCAGCAGATCTGCCTCCACGACCTCTTGTAGACTTTCCCTTACCAGCCATTAGAGAAGAATCGATTCAGAAGAGAATGAGAAGAGGAGAAAGTTGAGAGAATTTTGAGAAACCCTAAACCGATTTTGAGAAACTATATAAATGAGAAATTTTTTAAGTCTTTATCCTTGTTATTAACGAAAAGGGGTCTCATATTAGTCACAAAAGAGAGACAAAGTAAAAAAAAAGGGGGGGGGAGATAACGCGCTCAACACTTAGCCAAATTTCACAAAAAAATAGAAAAATAAAGAGAACCGTAGCAAATGAGTCGCAAGTTAGTATCTAATTCAGGTAATTAGCCGCAAAATACGTTGCAAACTGTTACGGTTTTGTGAAGGTTTGTTCTTGGTCACAATGCAAAATTTTGAATTCTATACATTTTGATCATAACTGATGAACCCAAGCATTAATAAGAACTTATGATGGTATTATATTGTAACAGTTTAAGAGTATCAAACATTGTTTTTGTTGGTTTTTTTCTTAAATTTCACAACAAACATTCTTATAAAGTAACATATAACTCTTTAAATTGATTTACATATTCTGAAATTTTTGTTCAAATGGAAAGTTTTTAAAATTTTTTTTGTGATTGATTCTGATCATATCAACGTAAATACGTATACAAGCATGTTTACAATCCTCTTATGGTTTTGTGACCGTCAAGCGTTGGTAAATAGTCGCAAGTTAGTATCTAATTCAGGTGTTAGTCGCAAAGTGCGTTACACATTCGTTGCAAACTGCTACGGTTTTGTGACAGATTTTTCTAGGTCACAAAGCAAAATTTTGTATTCTATACATTTTGTTCAAAACTGATGAACCCAAGCACTGATAAGAACTTAAGATGGTATTCTACTAACAGTTTAAGAGCATCAAACATTGTTTTAGTAGGTTTTTTATGAAAATTTCACAAAACTACAAACCTTCTTATAAAGTAACATGTAACTCTTTCAATTGATTTACATATTCTGAAAATTTCGTATTTTAATATTCAAATGGAAAGTTTTAAAATGTTTTTGTGATTGATTCTGATCATATCAACGTAAATAAGTAAACACAAGCATGTTTACAATCCTCTTATGGTTTTGTGACCGTCGAGCGTTAGTAAACGGTCGCAAGTTAGTATCTAATTCAGGTGTTAGTCGCACAATTCGTTACACATTCGTCGCAAACCGTTACCGTTTTGTGACAGTTATCTCTTAGTCACAAAACAAAATTTTGAATTCTATACATTTTGATCCAAACTGATGAACCCAAGCACTAATAAGAACTTATGATGTTACTCTAGAGTATATTGTAACAATTTAAGAGTCTCAAACATTGTTTTAGTTAGGTTTTTATGAAATTTTCACAAATTTACACACCTTCTTATAAAATAACTTGTAACACTTTAAATTGATTTTGATCTTCTGAACATTTCTATGCATATAACACAAATAAAAATAATCTTAATATTGAGTATTATAACAAAAATATGAACAATTTTGTGACCAAATTATTTCTGCAAATAAGACGCGAATTTGCTATTCTTCGTTCTTACTACAAGTCTAGTTACTTAGTAGTCTCAAATTGTTGTTATTTTGCGACCTTATAGATTGGTTACACCATCGTCAGTTACCGCGTCGCACATAAGAGACGCGTTACCGACTTTTTGTTGTCGTCGCAAGTTGGCGACGATTTTGCTTCGATTAATGGTGTAGTCGGTAAAGTGTCTCTGATACGTTGCAAAATGGTCGCTTATATTTACGACTAAAATAAGCGTCACAACGTTTAGTCCCAAAATGCAGGTTTTCTTGTAGCTAATAGAATATGTGGCTAACAGTTTGTATTTAATGCATGGAGCCGTTATAGATACTTCTTTTTATTTTGGTGAGTCTTTTATTTGGTATAAACCTTGATGCCTCTAGTGATCCATCTATAATTTTCTTTTTGTTCTTTAACTATTTGTTTTATCTTTTTTTTTTATTGTAACTAAATGATGCATTATAGGACGAACCATTAACATAAAAGGATGCATATACACAAATAGAAACAAAATTTGGAGAATAATAATAAACTAATTCTAGTTTTTAATGATGTAAACTATACATTTTCAGTAATTGGCATCGACCGATAAATTAAAATGACATAAATCATGAAATATTATTAATTCTGGTGCAATATTGATTAGGACATCAAAACTAGCCAAACTGAATCTAAAGAAAAAATCATCAATATAACAACCATGGATCAAACACCAAAGATAAGGTCATGAACCAAACCCTCGAGGGAGAAGTTTACCAAGACTACAAAAAGTCTTTTCACAATCATAGATCATGAAGAACTCGAAGAAGATGACATCAATAAAGAAATGCTAGGAAATACTCAAGAACAACTCAAGACTCCATGAAAAATGTTTTTGTTATAGTTAACACAATTCCACAATATTTCTAGCATGATTCATTAAAATTATAGGAGAAAATCAAACAATAAACTATAACAAAATGTTCTTTGCATTCATATGGATTATGGTCTAAACTATAAAATTTTAGTTTTCGTTGTTCAATAACTAGACCAAACAAGGAAATTATAATAACATTTTTTTTTTGATAAATTCTATCGACTGTTTCGGTCAGGCTCGGTAGAAATGCACCGAAATTTTTTAGAGTCCGACTTCTCTCAGAAGGCCACCACACTTGTATTTATAAAACACTTGTTTTTGATATGGTTTACTACTAACTTGTAGTTGGCGTTGGTAATAATAAAGTTAGGAAGAAATAAACAACAATACAAGTGGGATACAGAATCACACAAGTCATGTAAACGTGTTCACCATTATCCACAACAAGTCAGTAGTCTTCTCTTCGTACGTACCACCCACTAGCCAATCCAATTAGACAATTATAATATTTGTCAGAGTATTATTATGCCAATCTATTGGCTTACGTTAAACTGTTAAAGTATTCATGTTTTTATTCTAAATTTCTAATATATATTATATGTTATTATTATTTTATTTTGGTAGCATATACGTGTATTTTGGTTATTAATTATTATAATTATAATTATTCTAACGTTGGGCCGCCTCAGATTGAATTAGAAAAACAAAAATCATTTTAATTTTGATTATAAGTATTACATTGTCCTAAGATTTATATTTGTGTTCACGAATAATTGTATTTGTATTCGTTTTTATTAAAAAACATAAATATCTAGAAAAACGGATAGAGATAGCAAAATGACAGATATTTCATATACGTATACGAATATGGATAATTTTAAATTTTAGAACAGATAACGGATTTCCAATTTTTAGAAACGGATATTTAGTATTTTAATTAAATATACACGGTATATTTTTTAGAAAATATTTTTAGATACAGCGAATAGTCAAATTTTTTAACGAATATAGAAATACATATACAAATACTATAAACAAAAATAATACGGATACAAGATACATATATAAATATCTCTAAAAACTGTATATCCGCTCCGTTAACATGGTAAATTAAGGATATATGCACTATATACCTAAATTATGAAACTTTATTTATAACCTTTCATAAATAAGAGAATAAACATTTATCATATATTTTAACAAAATAGCAAAATAAAAATTATCTGTGTTGGTTTTGAAGAAGTAACATATATACTATTTATGTTATTGATAGTTTATCTTATTGATATTATACTATTTATACACAAAGAATAATGTACTTATTTACAATTTGTTGGCGCCACTAGTTTTGCCAAAAGAAAAAAACAAAAACAAAGAAAAAACAAAAAGAAACAAGAAATATCTAACTTAAATTAACTCATATATTTACGTACATGAAATGAAATAAAACAATTTAACACTAATGTTTCCCATTGTCTATCCTACATATAATCCTAATCCTACATTCCACACACACACACAAAAAATCTATATGTGGAAAATATGAATATACAACTTTATAATAAACAATTAGTTTTAATATTTTTAAACTTGAAATAAACTCTCTGGTTTTATTTTTGTCGTATTAAAATTAATTTTTTTTTCATATTACTTGTCTGTATGATTCAAATTTATATAAAAAAAATTGTTTTGTTTCTATTTTTTTAGCTTATTAATTATTTATATCAAATAAAATAGTATATTAACAAAAAAATAAATATTAATTTTTATAACATGTGTGAGTGAAACAGAATGTATTAAATTAACAACAAAAAACAAGCTTAGTTTTATAAAAACTTACCATGATTATAAATTTATAACAATGTCACTAAAATGTCATTAAGAAAATTAACAAAAAAAAATAAATTAAATAAAAAATGTGATTAAAATGATATAAAGAGAGAGAGTCAAAAAAATGGAGAAGAGGGAGCGATTTGTTCATCTTCTTAGGAAAAACAAAGAAAAAGTCCGTTATCATCTTCTTCTTCTTCTTCTTCTTCTTCTTCCTCCTCACAACAAATCTTGAAATCGAGATCGAGAAAAAAACCAAAATTACCCAAAAATGGAGTCGAAACCAAACCCTAGACGTCCTTCAAACACAGTTCTCCCATACCAAACACCTCGATTAAGAGATCACTACCTCCTCGGCAAAAAGCTAGGCCAAGGCCAATTCGGAACAACCTATCTCTGCACGGAGAAATCAACCTCCGCTAATTACGCCTGCAAATCTATACCCAAGCGCAAGCTCGTTTGCCGCGAGGATTACGAGGATGTGTGGCGTGAGATTCAGATCATGCATCATCTCTCTGAGCACCCCAATGTTGTTCGGATCAAGGGGACTTATGAGGATTCGGTTTTTGTTCATATTGTTATGGAGGTTTGTGAAGGTGGTGAGCTTTTTGATCGGATTGTTTCTAAAGGGCATTTTAGTGAGCGTGAGGCTGTGAAGCTTATTAAGACGATTCTTGGTGTTGTTGAGGCTTGTCATTCTCTTGGTGTTATGCATAGAGATCTCAAACCTGAGAATTTCTTGTTTGATAGCCCTAAAGATGATGCTAAGCTTAAGGCTACAGATTTTGGTTTGTCTGTCTTCTATAAGCCAGGTTCGATTTTTCTCTTTTGGCTTGATTAATCTTGGAATTGATGATCGTATCTTTCATGTTTGTTTGGTTTTATTGATAGAAACTGGTTTTGGTATGTGTTTATTTGATGATGAATTCAAAGTTTCATGCTTGAGCATTGTTTCTTTGTTCAGGGGAACTTTGCTTTGTATTGAGTCTCTGAAACTTTTATTTGTTGATTGTGGATTTTTCTGCATTTGTGTTTGGCTTGTATCTGTGATGGGTATGGCCAATCTTGCTGGTTCATTGCTTTGTTGGTTTTTGTGTACTCTTCAGGACAATGTATATAAGATGTAGTTTGGGAACTTGCTTTGTATTGTTTTGTTCTTCATTGAGGAGTCTCTGAATGTGTGGATTGGAATAATCTGCATTTGATCAAATCTTTCGTTTGTTTGGTTTCTTGATAGAATCAGGTTTGTTGTGTTTTAAATAAATTGAAAATCGAGATAAGGTTGTTGGTTGTGTAGGTTTGGCTGAACTTACATTTTGTTGCTTGAGGATTGTTACTTAGATGGAGCTTTACTTTGTATAGAGTTTCTTCATTATGTCTCTGAAACTTCATGCATTGATTGGAAATATTCTGTGCTGGTGAAAACCAGATAGGTACGGCCAAAGCTGGTTTCATTGCCTAATTGGTTTTTGTTTACACTTCAGGACAATATTTATATGACGTAGTTGGAAGCCCGTACTATGTTGCGCCAGAGGTCCTAAAGAAATGTTATGGACCTGAAATAGATGTGTGGAGTGCTGGTGTTATCCTCTACATCTTACTCAGTGGTGTTCCTCCCTTCTGGGCAGGTTAGTCTACTAGAATGTAGCCTTATCTACTTGCAAGTTTTGAATTTTCTTTGAACTTCGAATGATGTATTCTTTACTCTTGGGTCTTGCAGAAACTGAGTCTGGAATCTTTAGACAGATATTGCAAGGGAAGTTAGATTTCAAGTCTGACCCATGGCCTAGTATCTCTGAAGCTGCTAAAGATTTGATCTACAAAATGCTTGAAAGGAGCCCCAAGAAACGCATTTCTGCCCATGAAGCCTTGTGTATGTTTATTTTGGTTGTTATGTGGAATCAACTGCTCTTCTTTGTTTGTGGTAAGTAATGAGTTTTCTCTGAATATTATAGGTCACCCATGGATTGTCGATGAACAAGCAGCACCAGACAAGCCTCTTGATCCAGCAGTCTTGTCTCGACTAAAGCAGTTTTCTCAAATGAATAAGATTAAGAAAATGGCCTTACGGGTATAAATTTGAGTAATATACATTTGCCTTTTCGTTATGTCCAACAGATTTGCTGATTTCTCTGAACACATTTGATTTTTTTTCCCCACAGGTAATTGCTGAGAGACTTTCAGAGGAAGAAATCGGAGGTCTGAAGGAATTATTCAAGATGATAGACACAGACAACAGCGGAACAATTACTTTTGAAGAGCTTAAAGCAGGTTTGAAGAGAGTTGGATCTGAACTGATGGAATCAGAAATCAAGTCTCTTATGGACGCGGTATGCATAAATAACACCACACCAAAACCAACTAGACTCTCTCATTCTCTTTTCAATATTTCATTTTGTTTTAATATCCTATGTGTGTTATGGTCACAGGCTGATATCGACAACAGCGGTACAATAGACTATGGAGAATTCCTAGCAGCAACATTACACATGAACAAGATGGAGAGAGAAGAAAATCTGGTGGCTGCATTTTCATACTTTGACAAAGACGGAAGCGGCTACATTACGATCGATGAGCTTCAGTCAGCTTGCACAGAGTTTGGTCTATGTGATACACCGCTTGATGACATGATCAAAGAGATTGATCTTGACAATGTAAACAACTCTCCTTCTTCTCTTTGTTTTCCTCCACCTTTGATGTAAACTGTATTATAACCGAGCGAGCTTTTGAATATTTGTAGGACGGGAAGATCGATTTCTCGGAGTTTACAGCAATGATGAGGAAAGGAGATGGAGTTGGGAGAAGCAGAACCATGATGAAAAACTTGAACTTCAACATAGCTGATGCTTTTGGTGTTGATGGTAAAAAATCTGATGACTAACCAATCATCATCCACCTTCAATTTCAGTTTTCTTATTTCTCATACATATATTTTGAAACTAAAGACTACAGAAAAAAAAGTTTCTGGTTTCTTTTATTGCTTTCCTTTATTATTCTTGTAGATGAGTAACTGTCTAAATTTTTTGTCCCAAGTAATGGATAATTTTGCTTCATATATTTATTCCTCAGTTCCAAAGAAATGTGAAAAAAAACCAAACCGAACCGAACCAAGGATTGCGCCAATTTGAAAACCGAATATTGTTATAATCCAAAATGTAGGAAAACATCGTATACCGACCCAAACCAAATCCTAATTGAAACAAATTTTGTGAAATCGAACTGCATAACCGGGTTAACCAAAATTAGAATTTGTATGTCATAAGTAAATTCTTATACTACAAACTGTAGCAAACATTCTTATACTAACCCAAACCAAATTCTAACCGGGTTAACCAAAATTCAGATTAACACCATTATGTAAAGCAAATTTAAAAAATCTAAAATATTAGCTAAAAAATTAATTTTGGCACCATCACAAAGCTTAACAAAACCGAAAATTTGGGATTACAAAATCAGATAACCAAACATAACCGAATTAAACCGTAAAACCGAAATTGCAAGCCTAGAAATAAAATCAAACCAATTTGAAGAAGACAGAGGGGTATATCGGTAGTTTAAGAGTTAAGTGGATAGGATAACACTGAGGATTTATTCTCCGTCGAGCTTCAAAGTTTTGAGCTCAGAGCTCTCTCTCTCTCTCTCTCTCTCAGGCGATAACAATGGCGTCTTCTTCAGCCACACTCTCTCTATGCTCTGCTTTCGCTTCTCATTGCAATGTCAATTCACGCCGTTCAAGCACTATAATGTGTTCTCTCTCTAAACCTTCGCTGAATTTGGCTAAACCTGTGTCTGGCTTTCTCGCTCCTTCCACTTCGTCGACGTCTCGAACCTCATTCCCCGTCGCTCCTAAATTCGCTGAATCAGTCGTCGAAGTTGAGCCTGAGACTACCGATATCGAAGCCGTGGTGGTTTCCGATGTTTCGGAGGATAAACCTAAACGAGAAGAGATCTTCGCTGTTGTTATGGTGAGCTTTTTGGATTCAAACGGAAGAACAAATTCTCAATTTCGGTTTTAGGTTTTGGAATTTTGCAACTAGTTTTGATTGATTTGATAGTTTTGAGTGTGTTTTTTGTGGCATAGTGAATGATGAATTCTTAGTGATAGCTGTATTTGCAACTAGTTTTGGCTGATTTGATAGTTTGAGTCTGTGTTTTGTGGACTAAGGAGTGATGAGTTCTTAGTGAGAGCTGTATTTGCAACTAGTTTTGGTTGATTTGATAGTTTGAGTCTGTGTTTTGTGGCCTAGTGAGTGATGAATTCTAAGTGAGAGCTGTATTAGCAACTAGTTTTGGTTGGTTTGATAGTTTGAGACTGTGTTTTGTGGCTTAATGAGTGATGAAGTCTTAGTGAGAGCTGCATCTGCAACTAGTTTTGGTTGATTTGATGAGTTTGCTTTGAATTCATTTTGGTTGAATTAGAGTTTGAGTGTGAGGGACTGTGTTTTTGTGTGATATACTCTCAAGATTTAGAGTTTACCTTTGTTATTTTGAATTTGGCTTCTCTGGTTTGCTCTATCTGATTGAGTTTAGTGTTGTTCTCTTTGGGTTGGATAGGTTGGTGGACGGCAATACATTGTGTTTCCAGGGAGATATCTCTACACTCAGAGGCTGAAAGATGCAAATGTTGATGATCAGGTGATTTGCACATTCCTTTTAGTGATTGGAGTTCTTCTTTGTCAATTTCTGTGAGATGATGGTGTAACTATGGAATATTGAGTAAACTGTGTAGCTTGTGTATAAGTTCTATATGTTGTCTATGTTGTTAATATTGTTAAGCTGTTCTTCTCTGTTGCTCTTTTGGCGATTCCTGAAATTTTCATCTTTGCTTCTTCTTTTGTGCAGATTGTTCTTAATAAAGTGTTGCTTGTTGGCACAAAGACGCACACTTACATCGGCAAACCGGTTGTGACCAATGCCACTGTACATGCTGTAGTGGAAAATCAGGTAATTCGATAAAAATGCACTCTTAGATTTCTAATTGGTGGTTTTGTTTTTTTTCGACTATGGTGTTTCCTCTAAACTGGAATAACTGGAATGTCTTTTGCTGTTGCAGGGTCTTGATGATAAAGTGGTAGTCTTCAAGTACAAGCCTAAGAAGAAGTACCGAAGAAATATTGGTCACCGACAGGTATTTCGTTGTTTGACAAATCTGCTTACTATTGCTGAAATCGAACTATCTAGTTTTACAATCCACTGATTGCTATAGTGACATTTACATTGTGATTTCTGATTTGATTTTGCAGCCAAATACAAGGATTAGAATTACAGGGATCACAGGGTATGAAGAGTATCCAGCTTCGCCCAATGTTGCGGTTTAATTGTGCTGAAGAGGTATAGGATCTGTTTGCTTCTTGAATGTTATAATTCTTCGATCTTCTCTATGTAATTTTGTTAAGAACCAGATTATTTCATTTCTGCTGAGATCTCTTTTTTCCAATGTGTAATGCTTTTGCCACTCTTAGATCACAAAGTCTAAGTTAGTGTAAGAAAATATCAGCATTGCTCATCCATTCATCTAGAGTAGATTTTATCGAATCAACAAACTCATTAATCGTTAATCGTTATGTATTAATCGTTAATTGTCCTAAGACAAGTCGCTACATATTACATTTCTAATATATATATTAAAATAGAGTTATTTGGAAATATTATAACTAACAGAATTTATAAAATTAAATATGTAACATTTCTAAACTATTTATAAAATTAATGTATGGTGTGGTTTGTTACATAGTTAGTCCTTATAGTAATGTAATTAATTTATCCCATTTTTCTTTTGAATAAATGTTTTTTACTTAATGAGTTGGCTAATTAAATCTGATAAATTTCGCAGACTGCTTTTTATTTTCAATCAATACATAAATTTAAAAATATTAATTAAAAGCATTAATTAAAATAATTAAGGACAAACTATTAATGGTTAATTTTGGCTCTTTATATTGGAAAGATTTGATTTTAACACGCATGTAGATAACACTTCAAAGCAAAGATATCAATAAGTTATTATTAGTGATTACATAATTCCCAAGAGATTACAATGTTAATTTTGTGATACTATATATAACCCCATACCATTTCATTGTATCCAACACAATTCATACTAAACATCTTCCAAGTAAGCATTTCATTTTAATCCAATTTTAACAATTTGTCCTTCACATTTTATAACACCATCTCACTAACAACTTATTTCATTTGATGCAAAGGAACATAGATTGGTTAGTAATTGTAAGAAAATGTCGAAGGCTAGAGCAATGCAGCGAATGGAGAAGGAGTTCAAGGAGTTGAATTCCTCTAAATCTGAGTACAGTGTTGGTTAGTAGTTCTCTTTTTTGTTTTTTCTCTCTCTATATTATATAAAAAAAAATTGTATTTTCATTTCTAAAATTTTTCATAACAACCACACTTATATGTAATATTTACTATGCTTCAATTGAAGTGTCATTCTAAGTTTTTTCACACAATTAAAGAAAACCATTAACTTTTTCGTTTTACATCTTATAAATACATTGTATAACTCGATCATCAGATTATAGATTATAAGTTCATAACCTTAGTCCATTCCCGTTTTGGGCGGAACCGATCCTATTGGTCAATACATTATAGTAGAGATAAAATTAGAAAATTCTATCAAACATTTTACATTGAAAATAGAAAACAACACTTATTTTTAAACAAAACTTAATGTCTAAAACGATACTTATTTTGAAATGGAGGAAAGTATATTATAATTTTTTTGGGGGCCAACTATACTAATATTGTTTGTTGGTATGTATAAAAGTCGCAATCTTTATTTTGATTTTTTATTCTCCTTAAAGTGTGTTGCTTCTTTAAATGTAAGCCAACTTTCTATTAGTATGATATTGTCCGGTCAGTATACTTCAACCCACACGGATTTGTTATTTGACTCCTTCGCAAAAGATCTTATACTAATTGAAGTTGATCTTGAGTAATATATTAGAAACTTCTTTTTCTAATCTACCAATGTGGAACGTTGGTTTGTCTTCCAACTATAAAATGTATCAAGTATATGAATCAAAACAAAATACTTAACTCTGTATGAAAATAAGTTTTCTTCTTCTCAAATACGTAACAAATCGATACAATATAATATATGATTCCTTTCGTCTTAAATTAGGTAATGTTTTATACTCCATCCGTTCTTTAATGATGGTTTTTCTATAAAAAAAAGTTATTTCAAAAAGATAACTGTTTAAGGTTATCAATACATTATTAACTAAACAAAATTAAAATAGCCCTATGAATAGTTTAAAATATTTTAAAATTTTTAATCGAATAACACTAATTAATCTATACTATATAAAAGTTGAGGTTATAAGTTTTTGAGAGCGTCCACATAGGATTTTAAACGAACAATCTATACCCAGATGACCCTCTTGTAGCTGAGATTGGACAACAGTTTAAGAGTAATAAGCCCCAATTTGAGAAGACAGCCAAGGAATGGACTCAACGACATGTGTAATATAGTTTTTTCATCATATTTCTCCTATTTATTAGCCGTCAACTGCTTGCTATGAAATTATGATATGTTATTATGGACTTCTTACCTATATGATAAATAAAGGTCGCAATCTTCATTTTGATTTTTTATTCACATAAAGTGTGTTGGTTCTTTAGATCTAAACCAACTTTTTCATTAGTATGATATTGTCCGTTTTGGGTCAATATGCTTCAACCCACATGGATTGTTATTTGACTCCTTCCCAAAAGATCTGATACTAATTGAAGTTGGTCTTGAGTAATATATTAGAAACTTTATTTTCTAATCTACCAATGTGGAACGTTGGTTTGTCTTCCAACTATAAAATGTATCAAGTATATGAATCGAAACAAAATACTTAACTCTGTATGAAAATAAGTTTTCTTCTCCTCAAGTACATAACAAACCGATACAATATAATATATGATACCTTTCGTCTTAAATTAGGTAATTTTTTATACTCCATCCGTTCTTTAATGATGATATTTTTATTTTAAAGAAAAAAGTAATTTCAAAAAGATAACTGTTTTAAGTTATCACTACATTATTAACTATAAAAAATTCAAATAGCAATATGAATTTAGTTTAAAATATTTTAAAATTTTAATCGAATAACACTAATTAATTTACAGAATAATAGAGTATCGTGCTTAATTAAATAAATGATTGTAAATTATTCCCTTAATATTTAAACCATTATAATTCTACCAGTGAAGATTAAAACCTTACACAATTTGACCAATTAAAATCCTAAAAAGAAAAGTTGAAAATTGACTACTACTACTACCTTAAATTTCTTGTTTCCGTGAAGCATACGCCAAGAAAATTGGAGGGAAACAAAAATACAATACAGTTAACGTCTTAACGACCATATCAAATCCATGTTTTATCATATCCCAGTCGTCACGGACTAAGCAAGTCTTCGTTACACAATGAGCCATTCAACAGGTTAGACCTTCACTATCATGGAGACGACCAACGACCCTAAGTCAATCACTGAGTGAAACTGAAGATTATAAAAGAGACAAAACTTGGATACGATTTAACAAACAAGAAGAGAGAAAAAAAGAGAGTGATAGAGAGAGTGAGAATGGGTTTGGCAGAGAAGAATCCTAACAATCTTTGTTTTCTTTTGATCATATCCATACTTTTGAGCTGTTCTATTTTAGCTTCTGCGACTATCTCAGAAGCAAACGCTCTTCTGAAATGGAAATCAACTTTCACGAACCAGACAAGTTCGTCGAAGCTGGCGTCGTGGGTGACTAATACTAGCTTTTGTACTAGATGGTATGGTGTTTCTTGTAATACACAAGGGAGTCTCGTAAGGTTAAACCTTACTGACACAGCCATTGAAGGTACTTTTCAAGAATTCCCTTTTTCTTCTCTTTCAAACCTTGCTTACATCGACCTTAGCATGAACCGTTTTTATGGAACCATCCCTCCCCAATTTGGATCCCTCTCTAAACTCATCTACTTTGACCTCTCTATAAACCAATTAACCGGAGAAATCCCACCTGAGCTTGGTAATTTAAGAAACCTTGAAACCCTCCATCTTGTTGAAAATAAGTTAAATGGGTCGATTCCATCTGAGATCGGTCACTTAACTTCACTTCAAGAGATATCCTTGTATAGCAATTTCTTGTCCGGACCTTTACCTACTTCCATTGGAAACCTAACCAACTTGGTCTACTTGTACCTCTTTAACAACTCTCTCTCTGGTCCCCTTCCTTCTGTTATTGGAAACTTAACCAATCTTGTTGAGCTATGCCTAGATAGAAACAACCTGACTGGCCAAATCCCTTCCACTTTTGGAAAGTTACAGAAATTAACTCTTCTCAACTTGTTTGAAAACCAACTTTCCGGAAAAATCCCCCCTGAGATCGGTGACATGGCCAGTCTAGATTCCCTTAGCCTTCATACAAATAACCTTACCGATTCAATTCCTTCTTCCTTAGGAAATCTCAAGAACCTAATCCTTCTTCATCTTTACCAAAATCAACTTACTGGTGTCATACCCTTAGAATTAGGCAACATGGAATCCATGATTGATTTAGAGATAAGTAAGAACAAACTTACAGGTTCTATTCCTGATTCCTTTGGCAACTTTACCAAGTTGCAGAAGTTGTTCCTCCGTGAAAACAAGCTCTCTGGTCCAATCCCACCAGGAGTTGCAAACTCTTTAGAACTGACTGTCTTGCAACTCGACGCAAACAACTTCACTGGTTTCTTGCCTGAAACCATTTGCAAAGGTGGCAAGCTTCAGAACCTCACATTAGATTATAATCACCTCGAAGGTCCTATCCCAAAAAGCTTGAAGGATTGCAAGAGCTTGACCAGATTAAGATTCGTAGGAAACAAATTCACTGGAATGTTTTCTGAAGCTTTCTCAATTTCATTGATCTAAGCCACAACAATTTCCATGGTGAGATTTCAGGAAACTGGGCGAAGAGCCCAAACCTAGTTGCATTCATCATGTCAAACAACAACCTCACGGGTGCTATCCCCCCTGAGATTTGGAGCATGATACAACTGGGTGAGCTGGATCTATCTATCAACAATCTCACTAGTGAAATTCCAGAAGCAATTGGACATCTCACAAATTTGTCAAGGCTACGACTTAATGGGAATCAGTTATTTGGAAGAGTTCCTGCAGGTTTAAGTTTCTTGACCAACCTTGAGTCTCTGGATTTGTCGTCAAACAGATTCAACTCTCAGATCCCACAAAACTTTGACTCCTTTAGTAAGCTCTTTGACATGAACCTGAGCAGAAACCAGTTTGATGGACGCATTCCCAGACTAACAAAGCTGACTCAGTTAACACATCTTGATCTTAGCCACAACCAGCTCGACGGCGAAATCCCATCACAACTGAGCTCCTTCGAGAAGCTGGTGAAGCTCGACCTCTCAGACAACAATCTCTCAGGTCTCATTCCAACAAGTTTTGAGGGCATGAAAGAGCTAATATACATCGATATATCAAACAATAACCTCGACGGTCCACTTCCAGATAGCCCAGCATTTCGAAACGCAACCGCAGATGCATTAGAAGGAAACAGAGGCTTATGCAGTAATGTTCCAAAACAAAAGTTGAAGCCATGCCCCATCACTTCCAATGGGTTCAAGAAACCGAAGGAGAAAGGCAACGTTGTTGTGTGGATACTAGTGCCGATCCTAGGAGCACTCCTCATTCTCTCTATATGCGCCGGGACATTTGCCTACTATCTACGCAAAAGAAAACAAAACAATGAAAACAACAACTTAGATTCTGAAACTGGAGAGAACTTGTCCATCTTTAGCTATGATGGCAAAGTCAAATACCAAGAGATCATAAACTCAACCAAAGAATTCGATCCAAAATACCTAATCGGAGTCGGAGGATACGGCAAAGTCTACAAAGCAAACCTCCCAGGCGCAACCGTAGCAGTGAAAAAGCTACACCAGACTATGAACGAAGAGATATCAAAGCCAGTGGTGAAGCAAGAGTTCCTAAACGAAGTAAGAGCCTTAACAGAGATCCGCCATCGCAACGTCGTGAAGCTCTTCGGCTTCTGCTCTCACCGTCGCCACACGTTTCTGATCTACGAGTACATGGAAAAAGGAAGTTTAAACAAACTGTTAGCTGATGACAAAGAAGCGAAACGACTCAATTGGACCAAAAGGATCAATATAGTGAAAGGTGTGGCGTATGCGTTATCGTATATGCACCATGACAGATCAACTCCGATCGTCCACCGTGATATTAGCAGCGGCAACATCCTTCTTGATAATGATTATAAACCTAAGATCTCCGATTTTGGCACAGCAAAGCTTCTCAAGATGGATTCCTCAAATTGGTCCGCCGTCGCCGGAACCTATGGCTACGTCGCTCCAGGTAAATCTAAATCAATGAAATCAATGAAATCAAAACCATTGAAATCGATTTTGAGCTTATGAAAAGAAAATACTCAACAGAATTGGCTTACGCGATGAAGGTGACAGAGAAATGCGATGTGTATAGCTTTGGAGTATTGACGCTGGAAGTGATAAAGGGGAAACATCCGGGAGATTTGGTTTCGGCTTTGTCATCGTCGTCTCCGGGAGAAACTCCGTCGTTGAGAAGCATTTCCGATGAACGTTTAGCAGAACCAGAGGCGGAGATTAGAGAGAAGCTTGTGAAGATGGTGGAAATGGCGTTGTCGTGCTTACAAGCAGATCCAATATCTCGGCCAACAATGTTGTCAATTTCAACGGCGTTCACATAAATATTATAATATAAAGTTTTTTACAATTTAAATAAAACACAAATAAATATTTGTTTAAGAAGTAGTACGTAACTTTGTTAAACACATGATAAATGAAAAAAAATATATATATATATATATATATATATATATAAAGTTAGTTTTTCTGTCTTTTCGTTATACCACCTAAACATTCACCTAAGTAACATTTTTATTTTTACTCTAAAGTAAATTTAAAATATATATTTAATTCATATTCCATATTACTTATAATTAATAGAAAATTCATATAAATAAAAAAAGATTTGTACAACTAACTTATGATACTCTTTTCTACAAGTACCCTCTCTAGGTGTTCATTTTCAAAAATACTCTCTTCAATGTACAAAAGACTAAATTACCCTCCTTTATTATAACATAGGATGAGAAAATGAATATTCTTTCCAACAAATAGAATATTCCTTCCGACAAAATTTTTTCCGCCAAAAAATTTCCGCAGTTCCTTAAAAAATCTTTTAAAAAACCTTGTCAATATTTTTAAATCCCTTAAAAAATCTTTTAAAAAACCTTGTAAATCTTTTAAAAGTCATCCAAAACCTTTCAAAACTTGAGTAAACCTTTTAAAATCATTGTTAATCATTTTATAACATTTATATACACTTGTAAATTCCTATAAACCTCTTATAACCGTGATAAATCATTTAATAAAAACTTTTATAAACTACTAAAACCCTTTAAAAACCCTTGTAAATCCTTAAAAACCATTTTAAAGAACTTGTAATACAATGAAAAACTTTTGTAAACCCTTTAAGAACTTTTGTAAACTTCTAAAACCTTTAAAACCCCTTGTAAATCCTTTAAAACTATTTTTAAATCTTTGTATGCGTTTAAATACACTTGTAAATCCTTTTAAAAACACTTGTAAATCCTTTTTGAAAACCTTTAAAAATCCTTGTAAATTTTTTAAATCCTTGTAAATCCTTTTAAAACTGTTATAAACTTATAGAAACTTTTAAAAAACCATTGTAAATCATTTAAAAACCATTAAAAACATTTGTTAGCTTCTAAAACCCTTTAAAAACCATTACAAATCTTTTAAAAACCATTTAAAAAACTCTTGTAAATCCCTTTAAAAACCCTTGTAAACCCTTTAAAAGACCCTTTAAAAAATTTGGTGGGAAAATTTTGTAAAAAAAAATTTTTTTGCGGGAAAAATTTTTTGGTGGGAAAATTTTTCTCGGAAAATCTTTTGGCGGGAAATTTTTGTTCGGAAATTTTTTTGGCGGGAAATATTTGGGGCAAAATTTTTTTGGAAGGAATATTCCTTTCTTTGGGGAAGGAATATTCCTTTCTTTGGGAAAGAATATTCTTTCAAATAGGGGTAAAATGGCCATTAAAATTTAAGAGAGGGCAAAAATGAAAATTGCAAAAAAAGAGGATATTTTAAAAAGAGTGTATCATAAAAAGGTTATTGGTATCAATTTCTCTTAATAAAAAAGAATTATATAAAATAATTGAAATATTCAAATAAGAAAAACAATATTGTAATGTTTTATTAGTGGTAATAATATATTTCAATTTTTATTTTAAACTAATTGTAGTTTAAAAATAGTTTAAATTTTTAAATGTGTTACTGGATTTTAGAATGGAAGTAAATTTTAAATTCATGGTAGAATAAAACAACATTTATGTAATTGCATATATAAAATTTTAAACATGAAAAATAAAATTAAAAGTGAAATATTAGTTCATAACATGATTAGAAAGAAAAAGAAATGATATTTCATAAATTGAATCAAATGCTTTTAATCCAAATTTAAGTATTGAAAGATAGTAATTAAAGAGAAAATAGTTATAATTTGACTATCTTCAAAATATAAAAAAGAATTATAAACTTCCAACGCGTAGCGCGTATCAACAACTAGTTATGGTATAAATAAATATTAGTATAGTTATGCTATTTTAGACAAACCTTTGACTTTTGGTTACTAGAATTATAATTATGGCTGCCTAATATGAATAACCTAAATCCTGTAGTTGTTTGTTTTTGCTGAATAATATTTTGTCTAAAGTTATGTTATAAATAAATATTACTATATATAGTTTATAACATGTAGTCCTCTCTTAATAATTTTTAATATCAATTTAAATATTTTTTTGGTGTTCGAAAAGACAGTTGAAAGATGGAAGTATGTGTAATGTGTTCATCAATGCAATTTGGTTTTGTATTCGACAGTTTTAATTGTTTTGGAGAAATATACCTTTTTTTAGTCTGTTTTATGTATCACTGCACAATGAACGTTAACTACCAAATTGAGATTATTGACTTGACTTTACTTTCAAAGCACAGAATGTTCCAACGTATATAACCCCTAAGAATGTGCCAAAATAAGAATGGCTCGGTTAAGCCGAAGCCTACATGCTTAATTCAGACTTTAACTTGTTGTTATTTTCTAAGTTTTCATATTTTCATTATTAACCATCAAATTACTTCCTACGATATATATCCATTTAGATTATTTTTTTTTGAGAAATACTTACTAATGCCCTGATATTTTTTGGCCATTTTCATTTATACCCTCTCTTAATTTTAATATTCATTTTACCCCTAGTTGAAAATTAATTAAGTCAACAAAATGAAAAATTGAATTATTTCCGCTAAACATTTTCCCGGCCAAAAAGTTTTCACGGAAACACTGTTTTCAGAATCAAAAAATTTACAAGGTTTTTAAAAGGATTTTTAAAGGATTTACAAAGATTTTTAAAGGAGTTACAAGGGTTTTTGAATGGTTTTAAAAAATTTACAAGGGTCTTTAAATAGTATTAAAAAGATTTACAAGGGTCTTTAAATAATTTTAAGAGATTATAAGGGTTTTTAAAAGGTTTTAAAGGATTTACAATGGTTTTATAAGGGGTTTAGAAGTTTATAAGGGTTTTTAAAGATTCTACAAGGGTTTTTAAATGGTTTTAAAGGATTTACAATGGTTTTATATGGGTTTTCAAGTTTATAAGGGTTTTCAAAGAGTCTACAAGGGTTTTTAAAGGTTTTTAAAGGGTTTTTTAAAAATTTACAAGGACTTTTAGATGGTTCTAAAAATATTTACAAGGGTTTTTAAATGGTTTTTAAATTGATTTACAAAGTTTAAATAGTTTTTGAAGTTTATAAGGATGTTTAAAGGGTTTACAAGGGTTTTTAAAAATTTACAACGATTTTTAAAAGAACTTTATAAGCGATTTACAAGTGTTAATAAAAGTTTTAAAAAGATTTACCACGGTTATAAGAGTTTTTAAAGAGATTTACAAGTGTTTATAAAAGTTATAAAAGTCTTTACAAATGTTTTAAAAGGTTTACTAGAGTTTTTAAAAGTTTTAGATGACTTTTTAAAAGATTTACAAGGGATTTTAAGGATATTCTAAGGTTTTAAAAATCTTTACAAAGTTTTAAAAATATTTTTAAGGTATTGCGGAAAATTTTGGCGGGAAATGTTTTGTCGGAAATTTTTGGCGGAAAATTTTATGTCGGAAATTTTTTGCCGGAAATTTTTTGGGGACAATTTATCGGAAAATGTTTTTTTTGTTGGAAGAAATATTTCTTTTTTCATCATGATTTCCACTAAAGGAGTGTAATTTAGTTATTTTATACCTAGATAGGGTATTTTTGAAAATGGACACCAAGAGAGTGTATTTGTAAAAAAATGTAACCCAAAAAGGTTATTTTAGCAAATCCCCCTTTTTCCAAATAAGCTAAATATTTTACTTAAATTTTTAATAATTTAGGCTTAGTATATATGATTATAACCTATACAAATGGTCTCATGAAAAAAAAAACATATAAAAGCATAACTTTTAATTTGATTTTGGTCCATCCATTCAACCGAAGAAATTAAGAGATAACAAATTTGTTGCACGATATCTGAAGAGCGATTCTAAGTAAAAGTGATGATGGTTTTGATTGTACTTCTCTTGTTAACCGGTTAACTAACAGCGTTTCGGCATATGTTGATGTTGGCTAATTTCATATAGTTTAACTTAGAATTTGAATTTTTAATGAGTTTAGATTGAAATTTACCAAGTAGCATAATTTAGGTATTGAAAAACCGTCAATAAGTTAGTCGAGGTTCATTTTGGCCATTTTTCCATCACTGCACAATGAACGTTAACGTCCAAATTGATATTATTGACTTGACTTCCAAAGCACAATAACTATTTACTAACAAAATGTTCCAACGTATATAACCCCTAAAATGTGCCAAAATAAGCAACTCGAACCCACTGGTAGGTTAGGCCTATACTTAGCCGAAGCCTACATGCTTTAATTAAGACTTTAATTAGTTGTTTTCTTATTTTTTTTTTTCAACAATATTAAGATTAACTCAAAAGAGCCAATTGGGGGAACAAGTGTCAACAAACTTGACAAAATGCGGGAGGGCACAAACTTTTCGTGCCAGAGAGTCCGCTTTTACATTTTGATTACGAGATATAAGAGAAAGAGAAAAAGTTGAGAATTCTTCCCTATCACTCATGATGTCGTCTAGGTAAACAGAGAAAGCTGGCCATTCAGTAGGAGAAGACACCATCTTCACCAGGTCGGAACAGTCCGTGAGAAAAATCACATCTTTGAAGTTGTGTCCTATCATGCAGCGCATTGCCCAAACTAGAGCTTCGACTTCCGCATGTAGAGGAGAGAGACTGCGGCGAGGATTCGTTGCTCCCATCCATGTTGCTGAGTCTGGAGCATGCTGGCAATACCATCCTAATCCTACCGACAAGTCAGTTTCCTTCCAAGATCCATCAACAAAACATCTATACCCTGACGAGGTATGAGGTAGAGAAACCGAGCGAAACCGGGGCGCGGAAGCCACTGGTAAAGTCGCTTCTGGAGCCTCTGATTCCTCTATCTGCGCTGCATCCCATGATCCCGCCTCAGTCTGAGCAATCCTCACTACCTCCATCGGATTTTCATCCTTATTATCAAAAACCTTAGAATTCCGTGCCTTCCATATATACCATAATAACCAAGGAATAAATCTAGCTTGATCGTCCTTCAGGGATAATCGAAGGATATAATCCATATTCGCATACACCGACGTTGTCAGGAAAGAGAGAAGGCCCACTGGAATATTCCCCAACGCCCATACTTGACGCGTCGGAGGGCATTCAAAAAGAACATGATTAACCGTCTCATCGTGCGCAGTGCAACGTGCACATCTAGTATCGCAGTTGATACCCCGATGAAATAAATTAGCCGTTACTGAAATGTAGCCAGTCAGAACTTGCCACATAAAATGTTGTAATTTGGGTGGGCATCTTATCTTCCAGACTGTTGCCAACATTGGTAGGATATCTGGACCATACACCTGAGGAACAGGGTTTCGAGGGTCCTTTAACCGTGCCACGTGGTAACCTGATTATACCGTATATTTCCCATGTTTTGTAAAATGCCAACCCAACCGGTCCTCCACCGGCCGATTACCTACCGGTACGGCAGATATTAGGGATACATCGTCTGGACAAAAATGCTCACGGAGCACGTCCACCCGCCAAGAATTAGTCTGGCGATCTATCAGTTGATTTATCTGTAAAGAAGGATCCATATGCGGCCCATTACTTAATGCTGGTCTCGGGAATTGAGCAGGAACCCAGGGATCCGTCCACACTGAAACAGATTCCCCAGAACCCACCCTTTTAATGAGTCCTCTACTTACCAGAGATCTAGCTGAAGTTATACTTCTCCACCCATAAGAAGGAGAATACGATCTAATCGGCTCCATTGGAGTTGAATTTCGATAGTACCATCCTTTAAAAACCCGTGCAAAAAGTGACTCTAGAACGTCAATTAATCTCCACAGCTGCTTTGCGAGAAGTGCTGAATTAAAGTCATTAACGTCTCGGAAACCCAAACCTCCCGACTGCTTACTAGAGCACAATTTATCCCAAGCTTTCCAATGCATTCCCCCTGATTGACCATCCGAACTCCACCAGAATTTTGCCACCGCACTTGTCAATTTCGAAGTGATCGTCTTCGGGAGCCGAAAACATGACATGACATACGTCGGTAAAGCTGAGGCTACCGATTTAATCATGACTTCCTTTCCCCCCTTTGACAACAACTTAGCCGACCAACCATTAATATGAGTATTCAGTCTGTCCCGGACAAAGGAGAAAACCTGTGTTTTAGCGCCCCCTAGACTTTCAGGCAAGCCAAGATAAGAACCCATTCCCCCGATGTTTGTAATACCTAGAGTCCCCTGGATTTCTACTCTAGTAGTTGCATCCACCGTGTGACCAAACTGAAGTGATGATTTAGCAAAATTAATTTGCTGACCCGACACCCGTTCGTATTGCTTCAATACACCCAGAATTACCGCACATTGGTCCTTATTAGCTTTGCAAAAAAAAAACTATCATCCGCAAACAACAAATGAGAAATTGTCGGGCACTTATTAGCTACTTTGATTCCCGTGATTAATTTTTCCTGCTCCGCTCGCCGAAGATTCGCAATAAGTACTTCCGTACATAAAATAAATAAATACGGTGATAATGGATCCCCTTGCCGAAGCCCACGTCCAGGTATAATTGATCCTCGAGGCTGACCATTTAGTAGGACCCGATATTCTACCGATGATATACAGAACATTATCCATGAAATCCATGATTCGCAAAACCCAAATTTCTTAAGTAAGCGATCTATGAACTCCCATTCAACCCTATCGTACGCTTTGCTCATATCTGTTTTGATAGCCACATATTTTCCCTTGCAAGAAGGATTGGTACGAAGACCATGAAACATTTCTTGAGCAATCAAAATATTATCCGAAATCAAACGTCCCGCTACAAAGGCAGACTGCGTCTCCGATATGAGTTTTGGTAAAACCGATTTTAGTCGTTGACAAAGGACTTTCGAAATTATTTTGTAACCTACATTACACAGACGAATTGGCCGAAGTTCCGTCATTCTGGTAGGTCTGTCCACTTTCGGGATGAGACAAATATTTGTCTGATTTAACCGCTTATCAAACTCACCTGTAATAAAAAAAGTCGTTCACCAAATGAACCAAATCCTCCTTCACGATACGCCACGCCTTTTGAAAAAATAAAGCCGTCATACCGTCCGGACCCGGTGCCTTATCCTGGTACATCATAAACAGTGCGTCGTGGACCTCTTTTTCTATAGCCAGTCCTGTTAAAAATGCATTAACGTCATCCGTGATAACCGACTGCACCTCATGTAGCCCATTCTCAAAATCCTGAGGATTACTAGTAGCGAACAGGTCCGCGAAATATTCCGTAGCAACATTACAGATATCCTTGCTCTCCGTAACCCATGTATTACTCGTATTAAATAAGCCAATGATGCGGTTCCTAGCTCTACGGCTCTTCGTTTGCGCATGAAAGTATTTGGAATTTTTATCTCCGACCCGCATCCATCGATTCCTACTCTTATGCTGCCAATAAACCTCTTCGTCCTTATACGCCTCCCTTAACCGAACTGAAAATCATAGATCTCACCCGGGGACGTCGCATCATCTGCCTGAGCACCCGCAAGTTTAGATTTTAGGTCCTCAATTGTTTCTCTCCCGAAAGGAGTTTGATCTTTCCGCCAATGAGATATCGATCTGCGACAGCTAATCAATTTCTCAATGAACAGTCCCGTACTGCTACTTCCGGGCTCGTCCCAACCATTACTAATGGCCTCCATTAAACCTTCCTTACCTATCCACCGATTATCAAACATAAAACACCGCTTACCCCTAAATTGCTTTTCCCCAATTTCCGCCAGAATAGGCTTATGATCCGATCTGATCATGGCTAAGTAATCTACTACCGTATTGGGAAACAATTCATGCCAATCTTCATTACCTAGAGCCCTATCTAGCCGACATGGAATCGGTTTTTTATCCCTCCATCCCCTCCATGATAACCAATCCCCGGTAACCGGGAACTCCAAAAAGCCACAATTCCGGATCATAGCATTAAAATCCAGGAAAGAAGAGGCATGTCGTAGCTTACCCCCCCCCCCCCCCCCCCCGTTTCTCATGGTTTCCGGTAAGTTCGTTAAGATCACCAATTAAGAACCAAGGAGTTGACCGAGTAAGACCCATTCTTGTTAACCGTTCCCAAACCACGTCTCTCTTTTTTGGGACTGGGTCACCGTATACAAATGTGAGATGAATCGTTTTCCCTTTATACACCGTCTCCACAACAATTAATCTATTAGATTTGAATAAAACTGAAACTTTATTATTATTATTATTATTATTATTATTATTGTAAAAGAGAGCCAAACCACCACTACAACCGAAATGACATTGAAATTTTTCTAAAAAAGATAAACCATGCTTAGTTTCCGATAGAAAAAGAAAATCTGGCCTATGTTTCTTCCACAAATCCCTAAGATATCCAATAGTTGCCTTATTACCTAGGCCTTGGCAATTCCAACTTAAAACTATCATATATTACCCTTGGAGTTTGGTGGTTTTATCCCACCTTGGTCTCCCTTATCCTCTCCACGGGTCTTTGTGCTTGCACCTGCTCCAGCTGGCTTTGGGGCGACTCGTTTGCGAGGTGTGGAGAGCATTTGCGCTATGCGCTTCTTAGAACTAGCTTCCGGGATGATCGCACCCCTCCCACGCCGCACCTTGTCCGTACCAGTCACCTCCCTTGCAGTCTCCTCCATACCATCAGTACCAAAAACGGCCTCAGCTGAGATAAAGACCTCAGAACCAGTCAGCTCCTCCTCCTCCTCCTCCATCAAATCTGCAGCGGGTGCACCATCATCACTCGCTTTCACATCATTGATGAGCAGCTCCACTCCAGTGTCCATCAGCTCCACTTTTTCACCAAATACACCGTCCCCACCACTCAGCAGTTGCGAACCCTCCATGACAGCAGCTCCATCTCCTGCATCCACCACAGACCCAAGCTCGTCATGGACCTGGATACGATCAAAGCCATCGACGACCTGAGCATGAGCCAATTCCACTAGCCCTTGCACATCACCAGTCGGGCTATCATCGATAGATGCCCCCAAACCCGTCAGCAGCGTCAATGTAGGCCCCAGTTCCATACTCTCCACCCGGCCCAGACCAAGAGCTTGAGAGGTCAGGACCTCAGACTCCTTCTCCTGAAACAGAGCCTTCCGTGCTTGTCTAGGCTGTACCGCCGTCGTGGTAGGCTGGATTACATCTCGCTCCTCTGGTTCAACCAAAGTCTCTTCCTTTGTGACCTCATCCCTAATGACTCGCCTGTGTGCATTAAGCGAAGCATAGTTGTTATAACGGCGTGGCTGAGCCTTCAACTCTCGATGATATGATCCCGACCGAGAACGTCCCCGTCCCTTATGAGAAGCGGCTTGCGTCTTTGAAACATCACCCTTATCACGCGGAGCAGAAGAACTCTCACCCTTAGGATTCTCCCCATTGGTCTTCCCTTTACTCGGACCCGCCTTCTTGTCCTCTGCCTCCGACCCTCGTCGTCGCTCATGTTCCACCGCGCTTCTATAGCTGTGATTGCGCATGTCTCCTCCCTCATCAGCTGAGCCAAGACGGGACTCCGACTCCACTGGTCCACAATGGCAAGCATCGTGACAGAGACTGAAGCATAACCGGCAGTAACCAAACAACCTCTCATACCGAAGAGTGACTGTAACCTCCTCACCGTCCCCAAACTCTACTTCTGTCTCTAAGCAGAGCGGTTTAAAACCGTCTAGAGTGACTCGCACTCTCCCGCCATCAACATCCACCTCGTGGAATTGGCCAAGTTCCTCCCCAATGCTTTTAAAAGTGGGTTCTGCCCAATATTGAAGCGGAATACCCAGAACCCGAACCCAGAACGTGATAGCTGAGGGATATGATGGATCCATAGAGGGCTCCCATCTGACCAGGGAGAGCATCCAGTGATCAAAATGGAAAGGTTCCATTCTGAGCACCTCCACGATATCCTCCTCGCAATCGAAATCAAACTGGAACCGTCCTAGACCAAGATCAGCTCCTACCACTTTTCCTTCCATCTGCCAGATGCGAGGAAGCATGAAGAGTAACGTCTTCATGTCTTGAGCCCGAGGATTCATACATCGACCGATCATCGTTCGAGCATAGCCTTCGATAAGAGCAGAGTTATCAAAGATCGGAATCTTGATTTTCCGCTTTGGGACCACCTCCACCGGCTTCTTACCCGACCCACCAGACCGCAACATACTGCTTTGAGACATTGTCACCGGGACAGAGAAAATACCACCACCGAGAGAGAGATAGAAAAAGAGCCGATGTGAGAATTGAGAGTTTTGTGTCTCTGAACGTGCACTCGGGCCTCCCTTTTATACTGCTCCTGGCCACCGATACAGAAATGAAATCGTATATGTCCTTGACAGAAAATCTTTCCAACTCCAACCGAAATCTGAGATCCTCTCCCCAAAATCATCGATCGTGTGTAAATAGAAATGGAAAAGAGATTGATCCTTCTTTCCCCCACTCGATCGAATTTCCTTAAACGCCAGATCCTTTGCTGCTGATGAATCACTGAGGAAAGCGAATCCTCCGAGATTTCGCAGCCCATGAATCCTTCTCGGATCGCCAAGATTAGGCAGATCCAAATCCCACCGATTCTCCATCCTTCGTCAAATCCCCGAAAATAGCTGGAGTTTCCTTTCCTCCACTCGATAGACAATACATAATCCTCCCAGAATCCCTGATTAACCGAAGTAATCCCCAAAAAAAACCGCAATTGTTTCCCCTTAGAGCCCCATCTCATCGTTGGGTAGAAACCCTAGAGGAATCGCCGTTCCGTCGCCATCAGAGAGCTTTCTTCTTTTCTCCCAATTGGCTAATTTTGATTCTTATTTTATTTGTGGTTATATTTTCAGTAATAACCATCAAATTGCTTCCTACGATATATTTCCATTTAAATAATTTCTCAAAGAAGCTAAATATTTTAATTAAATTATAAATAATTTAGCATTAGAATCTATGACTATAACCTATACAAATAGTCTCATGACAAAACAAAAACAAAAAACATATAGAAGCATAACTTTTAATTTGATTTTGGTCCATCCATTCGATAGAAGAAATGAAGCGATGACGATTTTGATTGTGAAAGTGCAAGAGCTACACAACGCGAATCTACGCCGGAACAATAAAACTGGGTTTCTCAAAACATTTTCTTTGATATCTGGAAAATTTGTTTACAATAGGTTTTTCCCTAAATAATTTTCTAATCTTTCAAATACTCTCTTTTTAAGATCACACTCGATCTTAGAAACTCTCAAATAAACTCTTTGCACTCGATAAGCTCTGAACTATCTTTTCTCTCAAGTTAAGCTTATTGCAATAATATCTTCTATACACAGCTCCCTATTTATAGAACTAGGACCTCTCTATACAACAGAAAATTCTCAGCCTACTTCTAAACAGGTTTTAGGATAATTTCATTTTTCTTTATGGATTAGGAAATTCTCCATACTTTTATTATCCCTATAAAAGAAAAAAAAAATTGGAATACTCAAGTTAATAAGCATCACTCAAGTTTTATCATCAACTCATAAGTCTCTTCTTCACCAATATACTATACACTAGTATCTTCCTAAACACAATGACCCACTGCACTTTTCAATGGTTTCATAGTTTTACAAAGCAAACAGCCAAAACAAGTAACTCGAACCCACTGCAGGGTTAGGACTTCATTATCAAAGGAGACGACCTCAAGTCAATTATAAATAAAAGTTACCAAATACAATGAATATGCGACTCCTTCCGTCTAATGTTTTATAATTTTGTGTTTGTTTTGCAAAATTACTTTAAAGAATAAATTATATACTTAAATCTAGAACAAAATATAATTTGAAGTTGGGAGAATCGTAAGAAGTAGCAAACAATTACTAAACACCAATTTGAATATCATTAGAATTTAATATTAATTAAGTATTTTAGAATCTTAAGCGAATAATACCAACAAAAAAATAAATAAGCATGATTCATACATATCATATCTAATAACACTAAATTTTAATGCATAATTTATATATATAAAAAGAACTGAATAATTTGGAATTTAGCATGAATATAAATTAAAATTATATGATTATACAATATAATAAACACACCATTACTTATAGTCTATCTTTTTGTTCCGTGTTAACATATATAACCCAAGCTGCTCATATAATCATATTGTCAGTAAATTTAAAATTTATTGCATGATTGAACGATACTTCTACACAGGATTATCACTCACACACAAGTCCAATACACAATGACTTGGAAAGTACTCAACAGAATATTCAACGTAAACAAGTTTCAGTGAATGGTATCGTAACACACAAGTCCAAAATAAGTAACTCGAACCCACTCTAGGGTTAGGCCTTCATTATCAAAGAGACAACCCCAAGGAAATCACTAAGCTTCCATGAAGTCTATTAAAGAGCCACATAACTTGGATAGCTTTTTCTATCACCAAGAGAGAAAGATAAGAGTGAGTGAGAATGGCTTTTGCTATGAAGAATCCTTCTTATATTCTTCTTCGTTTCCTTTTGTTCATTTCCATAACTTTGAGCTGTTCTATCACATCTTTCGCGACTATCTCAGAAGCAAACGCTCTTCTCAAATGGAAATCCACTTTCACCAACCAGAGACCCTCATCAAAGCTGTCTTCATGGGTCAATGCAAACACCAATACTAGCTTGTTCTGCACCGGTTGGTATGGTGTTTCCTGCAACTCACGAGGGAGTATTGAAAAGCTAAACCTCACTGACAACGCTATTGAAGGTACTTTGCAAGATTTCCCCTTTTCTTCTCTCCCAAACCTTGCTTACATTAATCTTAGGATGAACCGTTTCTCTGGAACCATCCCTCCTCAATTCGGAAACATCTCTAAACTCATCTACTTTGACCTTTCCACAAACTACTTAACCGGAGAAATCCCACCTGAGCTTGTCAATTTGCGAAACCTCAAAACCCTTTATCTTGATGAAAACAAGTTAAACGGATCAATTCCATTTGAGATCGGTCTCTTAACCTTAGTTCGGGATATCGACTTGTCTAAGAATTCCCTATCTGCACCAATACCCTCTTCCATTGGAAATCTAACCAACTTGGTAACCCTAAACCTCTTTCTCAATTATTTCTCGGGTCCACTTCTTTCCGAGATTGGGAACTTACCCAACCTTGTTCATTTAATCCTTAATGCAAACAATCTCTCTGGACCAATACCCTCTTCCATTGGAAATCTAACCAAATTGGAACAATTGTATATCTATACCAATTCTTTCTCGGGTCCACTTCCTTTCGAGATTGGAAACTTACCCAACCTTGTTGAGCTAGACCTTAATACAAACAATCTCTCTGGACCAATACCCTCTTCCATTGGCAATCTAACCAACTTGGTACAACTGTACCTTTATTCCAATTCTTTCTCGGGTCCACTTCCTTTCGAGATTGGAAACTTACCAAACCTTGTTTACTTACAGCTTTGTAAAAACAACCTATCTGGACCAATACCCTCTTCCATTGGAAATTTAACCAAATTGGTTAAGCTCTACCTCTTTACCAATTCTTTTTTGGGTCCACTTCCTTCCAAGATTGGAAACTTATCCAACCTTGTTGAGCTAGACCTTAGTACAAATAACCTTTCGGGACCAATACCCTCTTCCATTGGAAATCTAACCAACTTGGAAATTCTCTATCTCCATACCAATTCTTTCTCGGGTCCACTTCCTTCCGAGATTGGAAACTTACCCAACCTGGTTAAGCTAGGCCTTAGTACAAACAACTTGTCTGGACCAATACCCTCTTCCATTGGAAATCTAACCAACTTGGAAATTCTCAATCTCCATACCAATTCTTTCTCGGGTCCACTTCCTTCCGAGATTGGAAACTTACCCAACCTGGTTAACCTAGGCCTTAGTACAAACAACTTGTCTGGACCAATACCCTCTTCCATTGGAAATCTAACCAACTTGGAAATTCTCAATCTCCATACCAATTCTTTCTCTGGTCAGATTCCATTGGGAATATCAAACTCTTCAGAGCTAACTACCTTGCAACTTGGGAAAAACAATTTCACTGGTTTCTTGCCTGAAAACATTTGCAAAGGTGGTAAGCTTCAGAATATCTCATTAGAGGATAATCAACTTGAAGGCCCCATCCCGAAAAGCTTGAGAAATTGCGAGAGCTTAATCAGAGCAAGATTTTTAGGGAACAGATTCGTTGGAGATATTTCTGAATCTTTTGGGGTTTACCCACATCCACGGTGAGATTTCAAGAAATTGGGAGAAGAGTCGAAAGCTAGGTGCCTTAATCATGTCAAACAACAACATCACGGGTTTGATCCCACTAGAGATTTGGAAAATGACACAACTAGTTGAGTTAGATCTGTCTACCAACAACATCACTGGTCAGCTTCCAGAAGCAATTCAAAATCTCAAAGGTTTGTCGAAGCTACTTCTCAATGGGAATAAGTTATCTGGAAGAATTCCTATGGGTTTAAGTTTCTTAACTAAGCTCGAGTCTCTAGACTTATCTTCAAACAGATTCGATGCTCAGATCCCACAAACCTTTGACAACTTCACTAACCTCCACGAAATGAATATGAGTAGAAACAAGTTTGATGGACGTATTCCCAGACTAACAAAGTTGGCTCAGCTAGTGCATCTTGATCTCAGCCACAACCAGCTCGACGGAGAAATCCCATCACAACTTAGCTCCTTGCAGAGCCTTGATAAGCTCGACCTCTCACAAAACAATCTTTCGGGACTCATTCCAACAAGTTTTGAGAGCATGAAAGCGCTCACATACATTGATATATCAAACAATAAACTCGAGGGGCCGCTTCCTGAAAACGCAGCATTTCTAAATGCAACAGCAGATTCTTTGGAGGGAAACAAGGGCTTATGCAGTAATATTCCAAGACAAAGGTTGAATCCATGCCCTATCACTTCCCCTGAGTTCCAGAAATTGAAGAAGAACGGTAACCTTGCAGTTTGGATATTAGTGCCAAGCTTAGGAGCACTCGTCATTCTCTCTATATGCGCTGGGATATCTATGTACTACCTTTGTAAACGAAAACAAAAAAAGGGAAACAACAACTCAGATGCTGAAACTGGAGAGAGCTTGTCCATCTTTTGCTATGATGGCAAATTCAAATACCAAGATATTATCCAATCCACAAACGAATTCGATCCAATATACCTTATTGGAAACGGAGGATACGGCGAAGTCTACAAAGCAAACCTCCCAGATACAGCCGTAGCAGTGAAAAAGCTACACCAGACGATGAACGAAGAGATATCAAAGCCAGTGGTGAAGCAAGAGTTCCTAAACGAGGTAAGAGCATTAACAGAGATCCGTCATCGCAACGTGGTGAAGCTCTTCGGTTTCTGCTCCCACCGCCGCCATACTTTTCTGATCTACGAGTACATGGAAAAGGGAAGTTTAAACAAACTTTTAGCCAACGACGAAGAAGCTACGCAACTCAGCTGGACCAAAAGGATCAGCATCATCAAAGGTGTGGCATACGCGTTATCGTATATGCACCATGACCAATCACTTCCTATCGTCCACCGTGATATAAGCAGTGGCAACATCCTACTAGATAACGATTACACAGCGAAAATCTCCGATTTTGGCACAGCGAAGCTTCTCAAGATGGATTCCTCAAATTGGACCGCCGTTGCCGGAACCTACGGCTACGTCGCTCCAGGTAAATCTACATGACTACATTAATGAAATCAATGAAATCAAAAACCTTAAATTCTATTTTGAAATTATGAAATTGAAATTGAAAATTCTCAACAGAATTAGCTTACACGATGAAAGTGACGGAGAAATGTGATGTGTATAGCTTCGGAGTTCTGATACTAGAAGTGATACAGGGGAAACATCCGGGAGATTTGGTGTCGGCTTTGTCTTCGTCTTCTCCGGGGAAAGCGCCGTCGCTGAGAAGCATTTCCGATGAACGTTTATCGGAACCAAAGGCGAAGAATAGAGAGAAGCTTGTGAAGATGGTGGAAATGGCGTTATCGTGTTTACAAGCAGATCCACAGTCTCGGCCAACAATGTTGTCAATCTCCACAACATTCACCTAAAAATATAATATAAGGTTTTTTACAGTTCAAATTAGTTAAGAATAAAAGAACTTATTATGTTATAAATAAATATATGTTTACTTTGTTCAAAAACATGAAAAATGAAAAAAAAAATTATGTTATAAATAAATATCCCTATATTAGTAAAATAGGAGTACAAAAAAACATGGGTTGGGTCAACTGGGAAAATTATAACAAAATAACCCGATTAGAACTACTCGGATAGTTATAAAATCGGACAAAATTAAGTAGTATTAAAAGAATATAGTAAAAGAGAATTAAAAAAGTATTCATCAGCCGGTTTCCAGATCGAGAATAAAAATCCCACTATCATTGGCATAAGATACTATATTAACTGTAAATCTCAAATGTTTGCGAAAAATATATTTGGCAAATCCCACTATCATTGGCATAAGATACAATTTAATTTTTGTTATATATAGATATAAAATTGAATATCAAATTGTTTTATAGATAGGAGATCAAGTATAAAATTCAAAGTTAACAAAAATTATAATGTTCTTTATATTATTAAATGTTAAATCACAAACTAATTATAAGGATCATTATTCTTAAAAGAATGTCTAACAAATGGGTTTGATAATTATATAACAAAATATTATTTTAAAAAAATACATACTTTTGAAATTAAAATAAATATACATGAATATGTGAGAAAGAAACAAACATCCAAAGTAATAATGAAGATGGTTTCTTTAGCTTGATTTTCTTATTTTGCAATGGTCGGAAATCAAGATTTTTGAATCCCATCAATAAAATATTTTTCTTACAACCATAAAATATTATTATACATATATATTACATTTAAAAATATAAAAAAAACAATGAAGAAATGAAGAAATACATCAAAACAATAAATAAATAAAATTGAAAACAAAATTTAAACCAAATATTTAATCAAACTCTTACAATGACATCTTAATTGAGTTGTCACCCCATGCAAGAACTTCAAAAAAAAAAAAAAAACTAATGAAGATATGCGATATAGTAGTGGAGGATGTGAGAATGACTATTTATAGGATAAGAAGTAATGTAAGTTACAATTCTAAAATAATTAAATTAGAGGATTTATATTTATAATTTATAGTGTGTTTAATTGAAATTCAATAAAGAAAATCAATAGTCTTTGACAATTTATATAATTTTCAGTTACATTTTAGTAGTAAAGTGTGAATTTAAAGTATGAATTGATGTATATGATTAAATGTGTTTTTGTTTTTTTTTAACTCTTGATTTATTATTTATTGCAAATTATGAGAACTGTTACAATGACGATTCTATTACCGACAATTTTGTCCGACCCTTTTAGATTCACCACAGATTACACCATTTCCTGACCACACATTCTTTCTCCACGCGTAGAATCACGGCGAACGGCTCTGATTGTGCATTGTTATAGATCTCATGTAAGCTTATCTCCTTAATATACAAATTAATAAATCGCATTACCTGGGTGTCGAACCCCGGATCTCTTGGTGTAGAAGCTTTAAACAACCTTTCGTCAACCACTAGACTAAGGGAGCTTCCACTTGTTTTTGGTTTAATTACAAATAAATATTATATTTTCAAAAATCAGATACAAATGGACCAATAAGGAGAGAGTGAAACCTTACTTTATATATATGATTTTATTTATATATTAGAGAATATTCCTCCGCGCTGTAGCACGGATCCGATCCTAGTTGTAGTTGTGCAATCTAAGCCAAACGTTTGACTTTGGTTATTATTACTAGAATTATAATTATGGGTGCTTAATGCGAACATACCTAAAAATATACCTCAAATTTGATATTATGTTTTAATTTTTTTGGGGAAATTGAGTCCAGATTACAATATACTCAACATAATGTTCCAAGGTATAACCCGTAAGAGCGTCTCTATCAGTCTTACTCAAATAGAGTGTCTTTATAGTTAAATTAAATCAATTAAATAAATATTTAATTATTAAAAACTCTAAAACCACCTCCAAATTTTTTAACCTTAAAATTTTGAAAATTTTAAGGTTAAGAACTTTAAGATTTAAAATGTAAATTTTGTATCTCCAATGGTGGAATGCTACATTTATAGGGTGCTTACAAAAAAAAAAGATTAAATAGAATTTATTTTGCTTACATTGAGTATATGAGAACAACAACAACAACAACAACAACAGCACAATATAAATGTCTATAATGGAATAGAGTTATGTGTTCTCCTCTTCATTGTGTGTAAGTCAGGAAAATAGCAAACAAGAGCAAGAGTTTTAGTATCAGATACCTTGTGACGAGCTGCGAGCATGTACTGCTGGGACTGTTAATGCGAGGGCTAGTGCTTCCAGAACTCCCAAAACAAGTCCTTATATGAGAAGAAAAAATTACAAGCCGATTGTTAAAAATTGGTTCATAGCATTTATAGGTGATTGAATATGTGTTTGGTGTGTGTAAACAAATAAATGGTGCAATTAAACCTTCACCTAAGCAAGGACAGCATCGCATTGATCACCAACACATAGTACCATAGTGTCTTTAACTGACGGTTAGAAGTATGTGGGAAGACATTTTTTTTTATCTTTTTTCATTTTTTATTTTTTTAAATATTATTTTATATTAAAAAGAAATTTAAGACCCCTTCTTGGATGTGCAATGAGGTGATCTAAGAATGTTTGGTAATTAACAGCCAAAATGAACAACTCGAACCCACTGCTGGGCTAGGCCTATAGCCCGAAGCCTACATGCTTACTTAAAACTTAAATAGTTGTATTCTTATTTTCTAAGTTTGCCATATCTTAACTACTAACCATCAACTGCTTCCTATGATATTTATACATTTAGGTATATTCTTTTCCAAAGAAGGTAAATATTTTATTTAAAAGATAACTGGTTTAAGCTTAGAATTAATCTATGATCATAACCGTATATGGATAGTCTCATCACTCATGGAAAATAAAATAAATAAATAAAGATAAAAATAATGAAAGCATAATTTTTAATTTGATTCCGTCAATCCACCCAACCAAAGAATTGAAGCGGAACGAGTTAGAATTAGCAATGACGATTTTGATTGTTCTTTTCAAATTTGTTCTAGTGAGATGAACAGCAATCACAAGTAAATGTGATGACGGTTTTGATTGTTCTTCCCTTTTTCTAGTTTTAGTTACATTATCCATTTTGATGTTCTATTATTTCTTAAGCGAATAAGACCAAAACTTATTAAAAAAAAAGATAAGCATGATTTACACATACCATGTCTAATAGAACTAGATTTAATGCATAACTAGGGATGGACCCGCACGTACGTGCGGGGTAATATTTGGTAAAGTTTTGTATATATTCTATACATGATTAATAAACATAATTTTGTGAAAAAGATGATAGTATGATTAAATTAAACTAAGTTTGATTTTTGTAAAGACATAGATGTGAAAGTATAGTATTAGGAAATTCAATTTTTGGAATGGTTAATGGGTATAGTTCAAAAAAAGGATAAACAGTTTTTGGGTTTTGTTGTGGACCGTATCTTATAATTTCAGAACAGTCCAGGCCCATAAAATTTGTCTCCTTGGATCCAAAGCGTAATCAGTCGATGAAAACAAAATGGTTGTGAAAAAAAAACAAAAAAAAAAACGAAAAGACAAAAATTTTTGTTGTCTTCATCGCCGAACCAGATCTCATGTGAAATCAAATCGTTTCAGCTAAACCAAATCTAGTTTTTGGTTGAAATAATTTGAGGTTCGGTTTGTTTTCAAATCCATGTCTACCATTTAAGGTACCATCAATTCCTTGTTTGTTAAAAGTATTTTCAAATTTACAGTTTCATGAATTCTTCATATCTATTCTATAAGTGTTGTTTAATGATTGTTCTGCAAATCGTGTTGGGTTATCATTTATATTTATATTTATATTTATTCGGGTTATCATTTATATTTATTCGGTTTAGTTTGAATTAACTTGTCTGTTCTGTAGAATATAAATCATCGTCCATTTTAGCTTCTTAACAAATCTACAATTTTATTCTCTTTTGCAGATTTGACCAATTCAATTCGTTTCCAGAAAGATAAGTATTTCGAATTACAATATACGTTTCATTTGAATCAAACATATCTACTTTGACTATCTAAACTAATATGTAATGTTTGCCCAGTTTGATGGTGTCACTCGGTCATGGCTTAATTGTACAATACATTCAAATTTATACGCACATGGATAAGAGAAGTTCCTGAACAATCATGGTTAGTAAATACTTTTTCTGGATTTGAAACTTTTCTGCAATTTTCAGTTCAAGTTATATATAGATTTATATTCCTTATTTGGGTACACTTTACTTATTAGACCTGTAACCATAATCTATACTGTTAAAAGTTATAACTTCAAAATTTTGTAAAAATGTAACTTATTGTGAATAGCCTGTTATTAAAAAACGTTGTGAACTACTCAAGAAATTGTAGTTTTAAAGTAGAAAATAATTAAGAGTACTTAAACCGAAATCTGAAAATGAATGAGTATTCCTCCTCCCATATGGCCTGCTCCGAAGAGATCTTATGGGGTATGCACTTAGCTGGTGTTTTTCTTGTTGTCTTTTTGGAAAGACAACATCGAAAAGAATATAGATTGTTTATAGTTAGAGTTTGATTTACTGGATATGTAATTAATACAGTGAGTTGAAAATTTAACTAAATGAACATGGTTTTGTTTGGAAAATGTTACCTGTGAATTTGATGGCTAAACTGAAGGCAAACTTTAAAAACGTTAGTGACATCCCTAGTTGGCATACCTAAATGAAAAACTTTAAAAATAGATACCAAAAGTTTGTTTACATTTGAGACAGGTAAAATAATACAACCCAAATTCCATATCTATGTTATATATGGTTGCCATTATCTTCATCTGTCCTTCCTATTCATCATGTTCATTCATACTATTAGACATTAGAAACTCTACGACATGGTTAGATTTAAGTAGAAGTATAGTTACCGAAGTAGCTTCCAACAAATCCGAAATGGTGCTCATTGGATATTGGTTGATGTAATCATCCTTGTCCTTTTTCAAGATCTGTTGTGTTGATTCTTTAGCCAGGAAGACAATTTGCAAATCATCTTTGGGTAAACTGTAAGTTTGAAAGAAGACAAATATATAAGGCGTTTATAAAAGTTATTGAGATTAGATTTCTAGATATTGCAATTAAATGTATTTCCTGGAAAATATAAACATACTCAGCAATGAAATCACCAACAACGGTATGGTCTGAGTTGATTTGCATGAGAGACATATCAAATGCATTTGAAACTGATATCTCACCTGAAAACCATAGAAGTAGATGCTGTTATCCCGCATAGAATTGTTTATCATTTATAACATAGCAATTTAAGTAATAGAATTAGAAATCTAACCATTGTAAGTGTTGATTTTAGCACAACGTAGCAAACAAATAACTGATCCACCTGCTAATTTTTTGGTAGCTTCCCACATTGAATCTGCAAACTTGCCCCATAAAGTACATTGTAGACGCTGATCACTAAAATCAAAAATAGATGAACCTGTTAAAAACTTGTAAATTAAGAATTAACATAATTGTATTGAATCTTACATCCGATTACCTGGTATCTCTAAGTTCAATCTCCAATCTTTTTTTTGGTTTGTCATTTTGAGATGATGTTTTCATCTCACCAAAAGAAACAACCTGACCAAGGACATCTGCACATAATAAAATGTTTAAACTTTAGATATCTAAAGTAGCTAATGATAAATATTAGTAAAAGGTCGTGAAAGCTAATTTACCAATCAGTATGTGTTCATTCAACACATCTTCAGCGAGAATATCATCAAAGGTAGCTATATCCAAGAAGAAATCATTTGACAATGAAGGACATTTCGATATGAGTGTTGAATTCATAATCGACATCTTGTAAGTATGCTTGGTTGCTTTGTACTTTCCAGAAGATCGTGTGAGTTGAAAGTTTTCAATGATTCTCCATTCTCCATAAACAATGAAGCGTTGAAATTTATTCTAAATTTTGTTTTTTGATTGTAGCATGGATTAATGTACCCTACAAAAAGAAAAGCATTGATTAACAATCATAAATATATGAATGATTGCAGGTAAACTTTGGGAGGACAAATTAATAACTTACATCAACATCTGCTAGAATCATCTCGATGGTCTCTCCTGTGTAGGTTGTAAACTGTTTCCAGGTATGGACGATCTTCACTTTTATTTTCCATGACGTCTTGAATGGTTTGATGTCTGCCAATGAAGTAAAACCATCGTTTGAAGCCATCGTTTTTTCTGTTTTAGTGCTGGTGTATAATGTTTAGTGTAGAATGGATGCTTTAATTTATATAGGCGTAGATGAATGTTAGGTTAGATTGTGTTATGACTCGTTGAGATTAAGGAATATTATGTTATGATTTTGTGGCGAATATTCTTTGGTTTAATTAACTACCATAACCGAGTTTTGCGTGACAAATACTACTAATACTATGTGTAGATTATGGTAGATACTACGTGTATAATTGACATTATGGTGTATGTGAATATCTTGATATTGAATGTATTAAAACTATTATACATTTGGTTGAATAAGAAGACGAATTTTAAGGACAAAAATTAATATAGTTACTAAGATTTAGCAATTAGTTGATTCTAAAATTAAAAGAGGATTAACTTTTGTCAATAGTTTCAAATTTCGAACGATGATATCGGCAATTTGCTTTATATTGTTTTTAAAAATTGTGATCTTTTTGATTTACAGGATCGAAGCTAATTAACCGTGTAAACCTTTTAAAAACCTTAAAAACATTATAAGTGCCGTTTAGAACCTTTTAAAACCTTATAAATATTTGGATTTAGTCTCCCAGAAGTAATGATGATCTCGATGTACCTTATTAACCATATAAAAATTTATAATTTTATCATATTTGAAAAGGGGATTTTTGAAAATAGATAGAAAAGAGGGGTATTTTTAAAAAGGGGTATTTTTCGAAAATTCTCTTAAAAAATAATGAATAATTCGGATTGAACAAAAATTTAAATTTATTACATGATTGAATAATATACTTCTAAGCACCTCCTATATTAACATTTTTGAAGTACCTTTTGGATTATAACCTTTTATTTTGTATTATTTGCATAATTAACTCTTTGCCATTTGAATAAATAACAAAACTTTAGGTTAAATTTTGTAATTAGATCATAATAAAATTAAAAATTTGGAAATCTATATTTATTGTATTTAACAAAATTTTCTAAAATCTCTCCCTAATAAATCAAATATTTCTCCAATATCTTTATATGATCATATTGACATCGGAACGCAGAGGGTCGGCCACCAGTTCCGACGGATGCGAGATCGACAGTTTTGCAGCCGAACGAGGTATCTAGGCAATGGAGGAGAAGCATCCGACTCCCGCTTCCATTTCTTCCACATATCTCTCGGAATGACCAGCCCTCCGACTATCCGGCACGTTGTAAGCCGCTCCCGTACCAAGCGAGCCGACCTACTTCTGACATAACCCCTCCTTCCCAGCTTGACGTCCTTCAGATCGCCGAACCAGATTCCCTCTTCTCGGCCAGGAGGAAGCAAGACGCGGTGATGTATGGGGCCGACGACTCAATCGGAAGTCCAAACATCAAAAAACCCGTGTCGGCCATCAAGATCCAAACGGATCTTCCGTTAACCTCCATGGCGATTCGACCAAACCTCCATCTCTCTCGTCGACTTCCGCCGTGGATCCATAACCAGTCTTTCGGCTGAGCCACAAAGACCACTCTTTCTCCATACCGGCGTCTTCAAACCGGAGGAAAGCATAGTAGAGATCTCTGTCCAAAACGCTGGATCTGGTTCCACATCGAGAGGAGAGGAACCTCCGTTGCCGACTAAGAAGGAATCAGATCCATTTCTGTGCCCTATAGCAAAAAAGAAGGAATGAAAATCAAAGCCACAAAACAACGATCTAGATCTAGGGTTGAACCAGGAAGAGAGAGAAGGGAGAAAGAGAAGGGAACGATTGGCCTTTTAGCCTTTTAGTCTTTATATGATCTTATTTGTTGTGAAAATTATATTATTACATAAAACATATCTATATTAAAAATATAATTTTTCGTATATGTTGCAATTTGAATTTTTGAAAACGGACGTATATTACTCAATCGATACAAAAATATATGTACTAAAGTATTATTGATAATTGTGTAGCACGGGTCATGTGATGGAATGTACTAAAGTATTATTGATAATTGTGTAGCACGGGTCATGTGATGGAACGAGTTATAAATTACATATATGTTTTTACGGGTTGTCTACTATAGTCAAGCTCACAAAATATTTTAATTTGAAATTAGACTATTTAAACGAAAGATGTTATGCCAACATCATTTCATTATTTTGAATATTATACTTATTTAGTTAAGTTGATCAAATTACGATTATATACAAACAAATTATCATGCCATATTTCACGGGTTAAGTTATAAAATTAACAATCAAAATACAATAGTACAATCTTATAAACCAAGCAAAATTAAAAAGAATTTATTTTAAAATATCGTCTCGCGGTGTACCGTGGGTTAAATTCTAGTTATCATTCAACATATCTATACCATAATAATTAAAAACTTACACAATTTGAGCTATGAAAATCTTTGTAAAAAAACTGCAGACTCATAAGCATTTATAAAACATTATGTTAACAAGTATGACTCAAGTTTTATCATCCAAACACACAGTGACTTGCAATACACTCAATAGAATGTTCAACGTAAGCACTTTTCAGTGACTGGTTTTGTCATTTCACAAAGCCAAAATTAGTAACTCGAACCCACTGCAAAGTTAGGACTTCATTATCAAGGAGACGACCCCAAGTCAATTATAATACTTGCATGGAAAAAAATGAATATATATAATATGACTCCTTCCGTTTAATATTTAGTAACATTTTATATTTTGTGTTTGTGTTTCTTTCACAAAAATACTTAAAACGATAAATGTCATACGCTGTGTGTAGTTAAATCTAGAACAAAACATAATTTGAAGTTTGGGAGAATCGTAAGAAGTATAATAAAAAACAATTACTATACGTTTTTTTTTTCTTGTAAAAGGCTTGCAATTTATTAAAAACATATGTCCAATGGACTATTTCTGGAATAGGCCCATACATTAATCCCCTTAGAGCCCAGTCCAGTTACATCAAACCAAACCAGATAACCAAATCAAAATCGACCCGAGTAAAAACTAATCTAAACTAGTAGCTAACCAATTTAAACCAGAAACCCTAATCTACCATTAGAAAACCTAATCGTAGCCGCCTCCCCACTAAACAATTACTATACGTTAAGAAGCAAAGTTTATCAAAATAAACAAAATCACCAATTTTGAATATCATTAGAATTAAAGCATGATTGAGCGATACCCCTAAACACCATTATTATTCTCAGAGTGTAAACAAATCTCTTATTGACCAATATCTTCCAAAACACAATAACTAACAGAATGTTCAACGTAAACACTTTTCTAGTGATTGGTTTCGTAATTTCTTAAAGCAAACAGCCAAAACATATAACTCGAACCCACTCCAGGGTTAGGTCTTCATTATCAAAGACGACCCCAAGTCAATCATTATCAAAGCTGTCTTCATGGGTCATCAACGATACAAACACCAATACTGGCTTTCCATGCTCCAGTTGGTATGGTGTTTCCTGCAACTCACGAGGGAGTGTCGAAAAGCTAAACCTAACTGACAACGCTATAGAAGGTACTTTCCAAGATTTCCCCTTTTCTTCTCTCCCAAACCTTGCTTCCATTGATCTTAGCATAAACCGTTTCTCTGGAACCAGTCCTCCTCAGTTAGGAAACATCTCTAAACTCATCTACTTTAACCTCTTCAAAAACTACATAACCGAAAAAATCCCACCTAAGATTGGCAATTTGCGAAACCTCAAAACCCTTTATCTTGATGAAAACAAGTTAAACAGATTGATTCCTTTTGAGATCGGTCTCTTAACCTCAGTTCGGGATATCGCCTTGTCTAACAATTTCCTATCTGGACCAATACCCTCTTCCATTAGAAAGCTAACCAACTTGGTAAACCTGAACCTCTTTTTCAATTCTCTCTCGGGTCAACTTCCTTCCGAGATCGGGAACTTACCAAACCTTGTTGACTTAGCGCTTAGTACAAACACCCTGTCTGGACCAATACCCTCTTCCATTGGAAATCTAACCAACTTGGTAAACCTGAACCTCTTTTTTAATTCTCTCTCGGGTCCACTTCTTTCCGAGATTGGGAACTTATCAAACCTTGTTGACTTAGCGCTTAGTACAAACAACCTGTCTGGACCAATACCCTCTTCCATTAGAAATATCACCAACTTGGTAAAGGTTTACCTTCACACAAATTCTTTTTCAAGTCAACTTCCTTCCGAGATTGGAAACTTACCCAACCTAGTTGACTTAGAGCTTAGTACAAACAACCTGTCTGGACCAATACCCTCTTCCATTGGAAATCTAACCAACTTGGAAAAGCTCTACCTCTATACCAATTCTTTCTCGGGTCCACTTCCTTCCGAGATTGGAAACTTACCCAACCTAGTTGACTTAGCGCTTAGTACAAACAACCTGTCTGGACCAATACCCTCTTCCATTGGAAATCTAACCAACCTAGTATGCCTATACCTCAATACCAATTCTTTCTCTGGTCCACTTCCTTTTGAGATTGGAAACTTACCCAACCTAGTTGACTTAGCGCTTACTACAAACAACCTGTCTGGACCAATACCCTCTTCCATTGGAAATCTAACCAACTTAGTAAGCCTCTACCTCTATACCAATTCTTTCTCGGGTCCATTTCCTTCCGAGATTGGTAACATACCCAACCTAGTTGACCTAGCACTTAGTACAAACAACCTGTCTGGACCAATACCCTCTTCCATTGGAAATCTAACCAACCTAGTAAGCCTCTACCTCAATACCAATTCTTTCTCTGGTCAGATTCCATTGGGAATATCAAACTCTTCAGAGCTAACTATTTTGCAACTCAGCAAAAACAACTTCACTGGTTTCTTGCCTGAAAACATTTGCAGAGGTGGTAAAGTTCAGAATATCTCATTATTTGATAACCACCTTGAGAACCATCCCGAAAAGCTTGAGAGATTGCGAGAGCTTAATCAGAGCAAGATTTTCAGAGAACAGATTCGTTGGAGATATTTCTGAATCTTTTGGGTTTACCTGCATCTTGATTTCATTGATCTTATCCACAACAAATTCCACGGTGAGCTTTCGAGCAATTGGGAGAAGAGTCGAAAGCTAAGTGCCTTGATCATGTTAAACAATAACATCACAGGTTTTATCCCACTAGAGATTTGGAAAATGACACAACTAGCTAAGTGCCTTCAAAATCTCAAAGGTTTGTCGAAGCTACTTCTCAATGGGAATCAGTTATCTGGAAGAATTCCTATGGGTTTAAGTAAGCTCGAGTCTCTGGACTTATCTTCCAACATATTCGATTCTCAGATCCCACAAACCTTTGACAACTTCACTAACCTCCACGAAATGAATATGAGTAAAAACAAGTTTGATGGACGTATTCCGAGATTAACAAAGTTGGCTCAGCTAACGCATCTTGATCTCAGCCACAACCAGCTTGACGGAGAAATCTCATCACAACTTAGCTCCTTGCAGAGCCTTGACAAGCTCGACCTCTCACAAAATAATCTTTCAGGTCTCATTCCAACAAGTTTTGAAGGCATGAAAGTGCTGACATACATCGATATATCAAACAATAAACTCGAGGGTCCGCTTCCTGGTAACCCATCATTTCGAAATGCAACAGCAGATTCTTTGGTGGGAAACAAAGGCTTGTGCAGTAATATTCCAAGACAAAGGTTGAATCCATGCCCTATCACTTCCCCTGAGTTCCAGAAATTGAAGAACGGCAACCTTGTAGTTTGGATATTAGTGCCAAGCTTAGGAGCACTCGTCATTCTCTCTATATGCACTGGGATATTTATGTACTACCTTCGTAAACGAAAACAAAAATAGGGAAACAACAACTCATATGCTGAAACTGGAGAGAATTTGTCCATCTTTTGCTATGATGGCAAAGTCACATACCAAGATATTATCCAATCCACAAACAAATTTGATTCAATATACTTGATCGGAATCGGAGGATACGGCAAACTCTACAAAGCAAACCTCCCAGGTACGGCCGTAGCCGTGAAAAAGCTATATAAGACAATGGAGGAAGAGATATCAAAGCCGGAGGTGCAGAAAGAGTTCCTAAACGAGGTAAGAGCTTTAACAGAGATCCGTCATCGCAACGTGGTGAAGCTCTTTGGTTTCTGCTCCCACCGCCGCCACACTTTTCTGATCTACGAGTACATGGAAAAAGGAAGTTTGAACAAAATTTTAGCCAACGACGAAAAAACTAAACAACTCAACTTGACCAAAAGGATCATCATCATCAAAGGTGTTGCAAACGCGTTATCATATATGCACAATGACCAATCACTTCCTATCGTCCACCGTGATATTAGCAGTGGCAACATCCTTCTAAATAACGATTACACAGCTAAAATCTCCGATTTCGGCATAGCGAAGCTTCTTAAGATGGATTCCTTAAATTGGACCGTCGTTGCAGGAACCTATGGCTACGTCGCACCAGGTAAATCTAATTCAGTGAAACTGAAACCCTTGAAATTGATTTTGAGCTTATGAAATTGAAACTTTTCAACAGAATTGGCTTACACGATGAAGGTGACAGAGAAATGCGATGTGTTCAGCTTCAGAGTTCTGACGCTGGAAGTGATAAAGGGGAAACATCCGGGAGATTTGGTTTCAGCTTTGTCATCATCTTCGGGAGAAACTATGTCGTTGAGAAACATTTGTGATGAACGTTTATCAGAACCAGAGGTAGAGATTAAAGAGAAGCTTGTGAAGATGGTGGAAATGGCGTTATCATGCTTACACTCAGATCCACAATCTCGGCCAACAATGTTATCAATCTCAAGAGCATTCACTTAAAACTAAAAACATTAAAATTTTCATGTTCTAACAATTTAAAATTTTATAATATACACCAAAAACATTATGTTACAAAAAATATTTTTTTTTTGGTTGAAAACTTAAAACTAGAATTGCTCAGAAGAGTCAATTTTGAGGTACATCGTTTAGATCTGTTGTTCAACATGTACTTTACATGTCAAGTTATCCACTTTACTACTAGCTTGTCGAAGAACCAAACAAAAAGTAAAAGATGTGAATACTTTCTAATACACTTCATGTTATGTAGAAATAGGTTGAGAAGGCTGGTCACTTACAAGATATCATTTTTACCATGTCTCATCAATCAGTAATGAATTTTAGCTCTGCTATAGGTGCTTCAATCTTACACTTCATCGCCAGAATAGTGCATCCAACTTCGTGTGCGAGAAAAACAAACTTCGCCATAGATTCACAGCGCATATCATCGGTGGTAAGTCGTTCAGATGTGCAAAAAACCATTGAAATCATGTAAACTTATTCGGTAGCCTCTGGGAGAAACTCCGTCGTTGACAAGCATTTCTGATGAACGTTTAGCAGAACCAGAGGCGGAGATTAGAGAGAAATGGAAGTTCCCCGAGCGATATTTTGATTTGTTCGATGGCAAGAGTCCAAAAAAATGTCCTACAAACAAGAAATGGATTGACCATGGTTACATCTTGTACTTCTTACACAACATGAACAAAAAGCATTGGATTGCTCTGGAAGCTGACTTGGTAAACCGCAGGATTGTGGTGTATGATAGCATCATCAGTTCAAATACAGCCGTACACCAGGATGATACCACATTTGCTCCAGGTTGTTGCTGCAAAAAGAGAAAACCTAAAGACTGGTGCATCCGCGTTCGCAATCTACAGGTGTAAAAAATGTCCTCAGAATGTGCAGATTGGTGATTGTGGTGTATATGCATTAAAGTACATTGAGTGCAGAGCTCTAGACTTGACAACCCAGGGTTTGTGTGATCTGGCATTCCTTATGTTAGGATAAACCTTGCAACATAAGTGTATGCTGAGGTTCCAGACAGTGACTGCTTTCTTGAATATGTTGTGCCTACCACTTCAGATTAGGAAGTAAGTTGGGTAACTTTTTGGTAAGTAGAAGGGAATATGAAATGGCTTCCCTGAACTTGTAACAATATTTTGTTGGGGTAACAATTGTGGATGTTGTATTACTGTTATATTCAACATACACAATTGTTATGTTCAGTTATATTTACGTGCTCTACGAATAAGGCCCACTATTTTATCTCTTATGACAGTAGTTTTTTAATATATTAGACCAATCGATAAATATATAACCAATAAGGCCCAGTCAATATTATTGACAACATAATATGCTCTTCTTCTACTTTCCTTCCCCCTTCCAAAAGTAGATCTAGGTTTTCAGTCTTCAGCCAAAAAAGTGAGACCTTCTCCCCATAACAATTTCCGATCTTAGCTTTATCGGTTGATACAAGGTTACTAAATTCACCTGCCTGCTCATTCACCATCTTCGGTTTTATTTTGCAGTATAGTATAGCTGATATTCTTTCGTTTTCGTTTTGACAGTCATTATGCCAATAACTTACTCTCAAAGCTCGTCACGGGATACAGTAAATATTGATCCTGGGTGTTACGCAGACGGTAATTATGGCCTAAGCGTGAATTGTTTATGTGGTTTCAAAACTGATTAATCAAGTATGAGACTATGGTGACCACAAAGGTAGAAGATGTCTCAAGTGTCCAAAGATCGAGGTAAGCTTAATTATTGTCTATTATGCCATAGTCTTTGTAAAAGTCAATGTATTTTATAGTAAGTCTTCTCTATAATGCGTAGGTAGAAGGACCAGAGAAAACACATATTTAAGTGGTGGGATGAAGGTGTTGAGGAAGAGCTAAGTATTCTACAGAACAAATCAGTTCCGAGTCCTTTTTATCACCAGAATCAAATGTTGGAGTTGCGTGATACAATTATTGTTATGCGTGCTGACGTGGATGCCCTTCAAAAATGTTTAACTGAAAAAGAAGAAGAGGTTGCTAGGCTGAAGAAGTTACTTGCTAAGTGGTAGTGTGAGCGTATGTACTCTTCCTGTAGGCCTTCCTCGAATGGCCTGTTATGTTAAAATAATGGGATGTATTATTTACTATCTTTATTTAGGAAGTACTCTAATGGTTTGCTAAGAATACGCTAAATCTGGCATGTATTATGTACTATGTTTTCTCTTTTGCTTTTACTCTAATGGTTTGCTAAGAATACGATGCATGGAATGTCTTTTATTATGTATTATGTTTCCTTTGACTTCTACTAAAATGTTTTGCTAACAATATGGCCCATCCAATGGGTACTATGTATTCAGCAGCTTGTACTCTATTGGTTCGCTAAGAATACACCGCATTGAAGTCTTCTTTGTACTGACAAACATGAACGAAGTTGTAATGTACCCTATAAGCGCATTAACCAAATATTAGTTCAAGGCAGTTGTATACTTAAATGAACCTTATTTTAGTAAATTCCATTCGAATATTTCATTAACTAAACTAAAGTCCTGTTTAAGTTATATATTACTGCAACTGAATTATATTCTCTTTCCCCCTCCCCATAAGTTATTCCTTTTTCTTAGCTCTCTTTCTCTCCCCCACATTATTGTGTTCTCCACACATTTTTAGTATGAAACGTTTAAGTCTAAGCTCATTGCTCAAAGGTAAGGCAAAAGAAGGTAGTCAAGAGGTTGAGGAGCCGAAAGAACCTAAAATCACCCTTGAGAAGACTACTGACCAGGCCCGTCCGGGTCAACAACCTTTTCTCCACCATATCAAGAAGCTCCCAGCGTACAAAGCTGAGTACATAATCAAAGCGGACACCATTACCGCTTTGGCTGGAAGGTGGATTTCAAGCTGGATTTGTCTCGTTTGGGAAGGTCAGTTAACTGCAAAATATCTGATGGTCTTCAGGGACTACGGTCTAAACTTTTCGAAGCGTATAATGTAGATCCAAGAGTTGTCACTTCTGAAATTACATATTGGGTGGAAGATCCCCTTGCTGAACTCTATGGTGAGGGTACAAAACCTTTGCCTATAGAGGTAGATCCGGAGTACATGATATTCCGCACTGTGCACAAGACAGACAAATCCGTCAATGTTTTTGTAAGTTTTATGGAAAATACAGGAGGCGGTATGGAGTTTTTAGGTCCCGAATATCCAAAAATAGGGGGTGAAAAATGGAAATCCACATGGGATTTTGGCGATGGAGCCGTTTTTACTGATGCTACTAAGGAGCCAACCACTCCTACACTTGGGTTTCGCATAAATCCCCCACCTTCATCGCTCCTACAAGCGGATTTACCTGACACTTTCTTCTTAATCCATTTCGACGCAATGGATACTGCTTTAAATCGTGATGCCTCTAACCATGCCTTTAATGCGTCTCAAGAGGCTGGTCACAGCAAAACTGGCGCTGGGCCTTCTGGCTTGTATATGCCAGATAGTGAGGATGAAAATGTAGAGGGTCAACATGGTGACGATGGTTCAAATTCGGAAGAAGAAGACTATAATTTTGACTTTTGGACGGCGTACGTCCGAAAGAAGTGTTAGTTATCTACCGTACATTGTTTAAAATTTCCTTCTCTTAATTACCCTCTTTCTATTTCACCAATATTATGTACCCTTCTTTATTCTATTTGCTATCTACATCCACCTGTTGTATAACGTTTATTCCTATATGTTATGCTGATTTAACCCTTCATATTTATTATGCTGCATTAACCATTTTTCAACCACATGTTGTCATTTGTTGGGTTTCGGACTTCAAAGTCCTTAACATGTAAATTTCTGCATGTGTTGTCATCATGAAGAGTCTATAAGCGGCTGATTTGACAGCTAAGAAAACCCATTCTTACAAGCTTTATGTCCTCCCATTTAAGTTCAAAGATACTCTTGCTTTTTAATCATATTTTCCATTCGATTATCAGTTAAACTAACAAGACTAATATAATTGGAATGTATTATATATTTATGCAAATTGTTACTCCTTTAGAGTTACACTAAGAAGACTAAAATTAACAATAATTAGTCCTTCTTACTTTACTATATATATGACAACAAATAGTTAGTCCTTCTCACTTACATCATAAAACCAAATTTCTACTTTCCAGAATATTACATGGTTACAAAAATGTTGCCTGATCTCCCTGATGACATCGTAGCCATCATTGTGAAGAAGGTTGGTAGTGATCGGAGGTGGCTGTTGGCACCTATCCTCAAAGCAGGCTAGAGGGGCCAAGACCTGGTTTACAGGAAAGATGTACTTAAGCATGCTCACATCGTTTCCCTTTGTGCTGATCCAACCGATTTCAGAGAATTCAAAGACCCAACCACTCATGTTGTTCACTAAGGTCCCTACCGTCTGTTCTTCCAGTGTTGCCTTGAAGCACCAACAGGACAACGCTCTACTACGAAGGGCTACAGATGGTGACAGAAAAAGGTGACATCAACCAAGCTTTGACACCCCTCAAACTAAATGTCCCCAAAGACAAAGATGCGACCATCGCATGTGGGGTTCTGTCTATTTGTAGTGGTGAAGAGTATGCCGTTCGCTATCTCCTCCAGTTTCACCATACTCACGATGCACGAAGCTCAGCTGAGTTTCGTCAGACTGGTGAGGATTTTCTTAGTGACTTGGCTGCTTTTAACTGTTGGTACAGTAATATCGTTTCCCTTTGTGCTGATCCAACCGATTTCAGAGAATTCAAAGACCCAACCACTCATGTTGTTCACTAAGGTCCCTACCGTCCGTTCTTCCAGCGTTGCCTTGAAGCACCAACAGGACGAAAGTAGTGAAGTGGAAAAGTTAAGTACATAACATCTCTAACATCTTTAGTATTTAAATTTGCAATGTAATGCCAAAACATTTCACTGACCTATACCATTTTGAAAAAGGATTCTTCCATGGCTGGGATACCTACACCTCAAGAACAATATGATTGTGGAAAGCAACCAGTACTACCCCCTACACTTTCAGCCCAAATCAAGGTAAAAACCATAATACCCTAAGCATGTTATTTAAGCAAAGTTCATGTAAAATCAGTTATATGTAATAACATCCCAGTAAATTATTTAGGAAGTGAAGTCCTCGACGGGTGGAAACACTAGGGTTAAAGAACCATCAGATCCGAAAGAGGAACCAGTACAGGATACAATTAAATGTACACCCAACAAGGTACATTTCACTAACCTCTACAAGTGAAGATATATTTAGATTACCACAATATTTGAGTTTTGAAAGGTAAAATGTATTGTTTAGAATGTGGTCCATCCTCCTCCTAAATTCTCTCCATGTAGAGGACCAGGTTGTAGCTCAGACGGTGTTCTTAAAGGTTCTACATCATAAGCTCGTATATCAGATCCAATACCAGAAGGTGGAGCATCGACCCTTCCAACGAAAGTGGTGGAATCAACAAAGGCAAGTAAAATATCAATTTCTTAAACCATAATGAAACATGACGTGAATTGCATTGACAAATGTTGTTGTTGATGTATTTGACCCAAACTCTGCTCTAGTTGTTGTGCCAATGTATGTAGAACTACTACAAACAATCTCACCTAAACAAAGAAAAGGTAGAAGGAAGAAATACCAGTCAGTCAAATTGGGAAACATGTACAAGGTGGATACACGGTTCAAGGCTCTTTTTGCAAGCCGTACAAAATCCCCTAAGGAAAAAATGATACGAGAAGTTGGTGAAGGGAGTGAAGAAACATACAAGATTTTCGAATCTGCCCTTTATGCTACATCATTGCTGTCAGATTTATCATTGTGAATTCATAATAACATGGTTTGTTGACCTTTTATGTTTAAACACATTTTCTATATTAATATAGGTGCTATGAAATTGTTATGGAGCACACCATAACCAATGGTTTCTTCTTGGAGATTGGAGAGAAACAAAGATGGCTTACGACATCGGTATGGAACTTATCACACTTTCTTATTATGATTATTTGTAAGATGGTACAAACATAACATTTTTGTCTTGGTGTAAACAGCATATGAGAAACTTTGATCATGAAAAGGGTTGCTTTCATCAACCCATGGTTCTGTGACTTGATTACAAACAACTATAAGTCATTCACTCAGAAACCGGATGCTAAGAAAGAGAAGTTTGAATGGGGTAAGAGTTGTAAATCATTTGTGCAAGGGAGATCAACTGTTTATGGAAAAGATGCAGGATAGAGTAAGACTCATCTTGAAGAGTGTGGATGTACTCTACGTACCTAAGAACTGGGGGAGTAATCATTGGGTTGGGCTGGTCATTAACATGAGGAGCCGCCATATTGAGATTTACGACCTGTTGCTCAAACATACCCGTGAATCAGTTTTGGCAACACATATGGTTCAGTTACAACTGTGTCTCCCCTGGATGCTCAATTCTTTGGTGCCAAAGAGATGGGAGAAAATGACTGACACATCTCCATACACCTACAAGGGCATGAAAGGTATCTACCAGAATCAGAGAACTGGTGACTGTGGACGAGTCTCTGTTAAATTCCTGGAGATGCACGCGGCTGGACATCGTACGGAGGCGATGGCGGATATAAAAGATGACCACGTCAATAGTTTCAGGAGAAAGTATGCCATGGACTGCTACGAAGAGTTCATTGAAAAGTTTGGACTAAACGACTAATCACAATGTCAAATTTATGCTTTGTTGTTGTTTTTATTTCGAGTTCAACATAAACCTAAACCTATTTTAAAGTAAGTGTAAGAATATGAACTTAGCTTTTTTGCATTTTATGATTTATAAGCTTTTCGTCTTATAGTAAAACATAATTTTTAATCATAAGCACATGCTTTCGCTAATGTACACCAAGAAACTACTTTTTCAATATACTGATTTGAGTTAACGGAAGACCAAATGAAAACATGAGTAGAAACGACGTCGTGTTTGTTTTCAATGTTCACTTTTAAATTGGCAAAATCCAGTTGGGGCGAAAAGAGAATCAAAATCGAGTTGGGTAGAAAAGGAAATTAGGGTATGTATCTCTCTGAAACTCGAGTACACAGAAGGGGAAATCGAGTAAGGAATTTTCATAAAACCATGAGCTCTTCAAATACAAGCCGTTATCCTCAACAAGCATCTCCTCCTTGTGTTCCTGTCAGATGTTTGTGTTGCGCAGATGTTGTCGCATACACGTCAAAGACAAAAGACAATCCATATCGAAGATTCTATCGTTGCGCGATTGCTTTGCAGGTGAGACTTTGTATCAGGTTAATTTTTCTTCATTTAGTTGATTTTTTATCGATTTTTTGATGTATCAGAGGGAGGATGAAGAACATTTTTTCAAATGGGTGGATGAAGCGACGGTACAAGAAATAAGGATGATTAATGTGAAGGTGAGTAGGATTGGAAATGACGTCAACGATCTGAAGAAGCTCCTAATGGAAAATTTGGACCTTCAAAATAAATTCTTTGTGAAAATGAATGAGAAGATTGAGAACAATATGGGTGAGATAAAGAAAATGGAAGAAGAGATGATTAAAAAAGATGAATGAGAAGATTGAGAAGGATATGGAGACAAAGATTGTTAACAAGGTCAATCTCAAGGTAGAGAAGATGTTTATGTGAGAGTAGAAATATGTATTTACAATGTCATGTATGTTGGTATGGTATCTTCTTGTTTTATTATCATCTTCGTGTACGCTGTTGTATGTTGTTGTATGTTGGTAGCTTCGTTTCTTGTTTTCAGCACATTGCAGTACAACATAATTTTGAATTTTAACCAAATATGATACATTGGTCTTCTTACTAATTACTCATAGTACAACATTATTTTGAATTGTAACCAAATATGATACATTAGTAGACCTATATAAAATAAAGCTTTCATCATTCCCAAAAGAATAAAGCTTTCTTGAGTGTTTCCAAAACATAGGTAAGACAAAATTAATTCATGGGCCATGTAGTACGGTTGTGCCCAGTTTTCGTGGATGTTTTCTCTCCGATGCAACCTCCATGAAAGACTTCATTCTTGAAACCTTAGGCCGACCAGGTGGATCCCTTACAAAAGGAGGTTTACATGAAACTGTTGATACACTAGTAGGCACGAGGCATGAAGAATCCTTTGGCATTACCAACTTTTCATACCCAGAACAGAGGTACTCTGTACGATAGTACGCATGGCACTGTTGTATAGGCGATTTACCAGACTTCTCAGCAGCTGCAATAGGGTGTATACAAGGTAACTTCTCCATATCAAACCGCCTGCATGAACACTTCTTCTGTGACAGATTAACAACATGCATCACCCCTGTCACTTGGTATTGATGTATATCTATTTCTTGTACATTTAGAAGTCTTGCTTGGTCGACACGTACCTATAAACATTGAAGGTAAATAGGTTAGATGAAGTAAAGCACATAACAGAACATGCATTGGATGTATGAGTAATCAACGTACTACCTCTAACAGGTTTTCGACTCCTTTCGTAAGAGTAGTCGTCATACTGGCTGCCAGTTTGCGTCTAGATGCCAACCAGCGTGTCAACATAAACCTAACTGCATCTAGTAACTCTACTATGGGATAATTTCTGACCGGATTGAGGACTTTGTTTATTGATTCAGCAATGTTGGATGTTGTGAAGTTGTACCTATCTCCAGGGAAGTGAGCCCTACTCCACAACCAAACATCTGCCCCCTGTATATAACGATGCAGCTCCGGATTCAGTACTTGTATTTTCTAGAATAGAGCATTGAAGTCTACCAGACGGTAGGCAGCTGCTGCTTTTTTGACAAGTCCAAATGTTTCACTTCCTCTAAATTTCAGAAGAATATTCTTGTGGAGATGATATGTAAAAACTCCACGACTAGCTAAGGGGTATACTTTACCAATAGCTCTCCCTGTAGATTTATGCCGGTCCGATATCATTGATAGTTCTTCATCATCCGCAATGACAGAGCTTAATTGCCTAAAAAGAACCATTCTCATGACTCATCGTTCTCTTTATCAACAACCGCAAACGCCAAAGGAAATATATTAAAATTGCCATCTTGTGCTGTAGCTAGGAGGAGTGTACCCTTATATGGCCCCTTTAAAAATGTCCCATCAACAACAACCACCTTCAGTATATACTGGAATCCATGTATGCTAGCACCAAATGAAATGAAAACATACTTGAATCTATCCAACTCATCAACATCAAGTCTTGTAAGTGTCCCCGGGCTAGCTCTCCTCAGCATGTATAAGTAAGAGGGTAATTGGGCGTACCCCTCTTCAGGTGTACCCCTGACTAATTGCCTTGCAGCTATAAGTGTCCGATGTGCCTTCCAATAGCCAATCTGTTAGTTTGTAAATGTAAATGTGTCAATTAAACTGTAAAACAAGACTTTTTCCCTATCTAACATACCTACCGTACCCTACCCAATCATACCATAGACATAAAGTGATAGACTTACGTTAATTCCATAGCGTAGCTTCAAACCTTCTGAAGCATGATTTGGCACGACACTACCACCAACACCACCAACAAAATCCTTGTATAGGTGACCAAGTATTTGTGGCGTCGCCTTCCGGTGACGTCCTGACCTATTTGTAACAGAGAATGTATGGTCACAGATATAGATTCGAATATGAAGTACGGGAGAATTACCAACGGCTGAAGCACGTACTCTCCATTTACAACCTTCTACCCAACAATAAACAGTATACATATTCGACAATGATCTATCGATGATGAAATCAAATTTCTTGAGTATACTAAGTATCTTCAATCTTGCCACCAATGCATCTCTGCTTTCAAATGTTTGACCAACTGCTAGGTCTACAGCACCCATTTCAATATTAAGTATCTCCTTTTTAACTATCTCGTTCACATGAGAAGAACCCATGACAACTGGTGGTTTATTAGACAAATATTTTCCCGATTCAACTTCAACATCTTCTGAAAATTTGGAGTACAGACAATAGTCTTCATCCCCTGAACTAGCACCATCACTGTCATCACAGTAATCAAATCTTGAGTTCTCATCGTCTTCATCCTCTTCATCATCGTCTTCACGAGCCTTCAAGTTAGCAGAATTGTTGACATTATCCTTCGCAACACACTCTTCATCCTCATCCTCTTCCATATGACGGACTCCATTGAAATCGTTTCTGGGTTTCGCAGCTGGAAAGGGTTTTGCAGCTTCAAAGGTTTCTCCGGTTTTAAATTCTTTAATCTGAACACATAACTGGACTGATTCAGCTTTGCACTGCCTCAGGTAACCCTGAAACTGCCGTCGATTGGTTACAAACACCGGTGGCGTATCGCCTGGGGCTTTCTTCATACTTGGTAACACATAGCTCATGCCTATTTGATATAAGCGATCGTCCAAACAATAATCCTCCAACACCATGCCAGTAAAGTCTTCAAACAATGTTTCGTCATTCGCGTATATGATCCTGCAACCTTGTTTTTCATCAACGTTAAAAATCCATTGCTTTTTCTCGATTCTCCACCTCCCACAGACCAATAGAATGTCAGCCATGAACTCAACGAATAATTTTCTCTCCTCTCTCTCTCTCTCTCTCTCTCTCTCAATTTTAATGATCATTTTACCCATAGTTGAAAATTAATTAATCAACAAAATGAAAAATTGAATTATTCCCGCCATACATTTTCCCGCCAATTTTTTTTTCACGGAAACAGTGTTTTCGGAATTAAAAAGTTTACAAGGTTTTTAAAAGGATTTGTAAAGGATTTACAAAGGTTTTTGAATGGTTTTAAAAATTTTACAAGGGTCTTTAAATAGTTTTAAGAGTTTACAAGGGTTTTTAAAAGGTTTTAAAGGATTTACAAGGGTTTTATAAGGGGTTTAGAAGTTTATAAGGGTTTTTAAAGATTCTACAAGGCTTTTTAAAAGGTTTTAAAGCAATTACAATGGTTTTATACGGTTTTTGAAGTTTATAAGGGTTTTTAAAGAGTCTACAAGGGTTTTAAAAATTTTAAAGGAATTTTAAATGGTTCTAAAAGTATTTACAAGGGGTTTTAAAAGGTTTCTAAATTGATTTACAAAGTTTAAATAGTTTTTGAAGTTCATAAGGATGTTTAAAGGGTTTACAAGGATTTTTAAAAATTTACAACAATTTTTAAAAGAACTTTATAAGCGATTTACAAGTGTTTATAAAAGTTTTAAAAAGATTTACCACGGTTATAAGGGTTTTTAAAGGGATTTACAAGTGTTTATAAAAGTTATAAAAGTCTTTACAAATGTTTTAAAAGGTTTACTAGAGTTTTTTTAAGTTTTGGATGACTTTTTAAAAGATTTACAAGGGATTTTCAGGATGTTCTAAGGTTTAAAAATATTTACAAAGTTTTTAAAATATTTTTTAAGGTATTACGGAAATTTTTGGCGAGAAATGTTTTGTCGGAAAGTTTTTGCGGATAATTTTTTGCGGACAATTTTTCGGAAAGAACATTCTTTTTGGTGAAAGGAATATTCATTTCTTCATCATGATTTCTACTAAAAGAGGGTAATTTAGTTATTTTATACCTAGAATAGGCTATTTTTCAAAATGGACACCAAGAGAGGGTATTTGTAAAAAAGGTAACCTAAAAAGGTTATTTTAGCAAATCCCCCTTTTCCAAATAAGCTAAATATTTTACTTCAATTTTTAATAATTTAGGCTTAGAATCTATGATTACAACCTATACAAATGGTCTCATGAAAAAAAAACATATAAAAGCATAACTTTTAATTTGATTTTGGTCCATCCATTCAACCGAAAAAAATGAAGAGATAACAAATTTGTTGCGCGATATCTGAAGAGCGATTCCAAGTAAAAGTGATGATGGTTTTGATTGTTCTTCCCTTGTTAACCGGTTAACTAACACTGTTTCGGCATATGTTGATGTTGGCTAATTTCATATAGTTTAAGTTGGAATATGAATTTTTAATGAGTTTGGATTGAAATTTACCAAGTAGCATAATTTGGGTATTGAAAAACCGTCAATAAGTTAGTCGAGGTTCATTTTGGTCATTTTTCCATCACTGCACAATGAACGTTAACGTCCAAATTGAGATTATTAACTTGACTAATAACTATTTACTAACAGAATGTTCCAACGCATATAACCCCTAAAAATGTGCCAAAATAAGCAACTTGAACACACTGCTGGGTTAGGCCTATACTTACCCGAAGCCTACATCCTTTAATTAAGACTTTAATTAGTTGTTTTCTTATTTTATTTGTTGTCATATTTTCATTAATAACCATCAAATTGCTTCCTACGATATATATCTATTTAGATATTTTCTCAAAGAAGCTAAATATTTTAATATGACTATAACCAATACAAATAGTCTCATGAAAAAAAAATATATATATATAGAAGCATAACTTTTAATTTGATTTCGGTCCATTCATTCAACCGAATAAACGAAGCGATGACGATTTTGATTGCGAAAGTGCAAGAGCTACACAATGCTAATCTACGTCAGAACAGTAAAACTGAGTTTCTCAAAACACTTTCTTTGATATATATAAAATCTGTTTACAATGGGTTTTTCCCTAAATAATTTTCTAATCTCTCAAATACTCTCTTTCTAAGATCACACTCGATCTTAGAAACTCTCAAATAAACTCTTTGCACTCGATAAGCTCTCAATTATCTTTTCTCTCAAGTTAAGCTTATTGCAATAATATCTTCCTCTTAATGTGCTGAGCTTTCTCAAGTCACAGCTCCCTATTTATAAAACTAGGACATCTCCATACAATAAAAAATTCTCAGTCTACTTCTAAACAGGTTTTAAGATAATTTCATTTTTCTTTATGGATTAGGAAATTCTCTATACTTTTATCCCTATAAAGTATTCATGCTTCTAGATATTTCTTATGTGCCTTGTGTTTATGTAGAACCGCCTTTCCACATTTTCCTTTTTTGTTTTTCTGTACTAGTACACTCCCATGATCAGACTGCATCTTCAGATTGTTCTTCTCAAATTTGTTGTGCAAAATCTGATGAGCGATTCCAAGTAAAAGTGATGATGGTTTTGATTGGTCTTCCCTTGTAATAGTTTTTTTACTCCATTTATAGTTTCTCTGATTTTTTAAGAAGTAAATTAAGTTAAGAGAAAAGAATCATTTTTAATATCACTACAATTTAATACGAAATATTTTAAAATTTTAAGCAAATAACACCAAAACTTTTTAAAAAAAGATAAGCATGATTTACACACCACGTCTAATAAAATTAAATTTAATGCATAATTTATAAACATTACTGAATAATTTGGATTTAGCATAAATTAAAAATTTCTTACATGATTGAATACCCCTTAAGAACATTATCATTCTACTCCCTAATAATTAAAAACTTATACAGTTTGAGCTACTAAAATCCTTTAAAAAAACTCTAGATTGTTACAAAACACTACAAAAAAACATGTCGACATCTTACGAAACCGTATAATTCATAAAGAACAAAAAAACAAAAAATTTGGAATACCCAAGTTAATAAGCACCGCTCAAGTTTTATCATTAACTCACAAGTCTTTTCTTGACCAATATAGTATACACTAGTATCTTCTAATACATAATGACCAACTGCACTTTTCAATGGTTTCGTAGTTTTTCAAAGCAAACAGCCAAAACAAGTAACTCGAACCCACTGCAGGGTTAGGACTTCATTATCAAGGAGACGACCTCAAGTCAATTATAAATAAAAGTTACCAAATACAATGAATATGCGACTCCTTCCGTCTAATGTTTTATAATTTTGTGTTTGTTTTGCAAAATTACTTTAAAGAATAAATGATATAGTATGTAGTTAAATCAAGAACAAAATATAATTTGAAGTTGGGAGAATCGTAAGAAGTATCAAACAATTACTAAACACCAATTTGAATAATCATTAGAATTTAATATTAATTAATTATTTTAAAACCTTAAGCGAATAATACCAACAAAAAAAATTAAAGAATGATTCATACATATCATATCTAATAACACTAATTTTTAATGCATAATTTATATATATAAAAAAAGAGGAACTGAATAATTTGGATTTAGCATAAAATTACATGATTGAACAATATAACCCTAAACACCATTACTTAATCTATCTTTTTTGTTCCGTGTAACATAACCCATGAAGATAGTTAATGATCATCACTTGAATCTAGTTAATGACCCATGAAGATGAAGATGCAGATGCTACACACGATTATCACTCACAGTCCAATACACAATGACTTGGAAATAACTCAACAGAATATTCAACGTAAGCACGTTCCAGTGAATGGTATTGTAACACAAAAGTCCAAAATAAGTAACTCGAACCCACTGCAGGGTTAGACCTTCATTATCAAAGGAGACGACCCCAAGTCAATCAATAAGAGCACATGATGATTATTAAAGAGCCACAGAACTTGGATAGCTTTGTCTATCACCAAGAGAGAAAGATAATAGTGGGTGAGATAGTAAGTGAGAATGGCTTTTGCTGAGAAGAATCCTTCTTATAATCTTCTTCGTTTCCTTTTGTTCATATCCATAACTTTGAGCTGTTCTATCACAGCTTCTGCGACTATGTCAGAAGCAAATGCTCTTTTGAAATGGAAATCCACTTTCACGAACCAGAGACCCTCATCAAAGCTGTCTTCATGGGTCATCAACGATACAAACACGAATACTAGCTTTCCATGCACCAGTTGGTATGGTGTTTCCTGCAACTCAAGAGGGAGTATCGAAAAGTTAAACCTCACTGACAATGCTATCGAAGGTACTTTCCAAGATTTCCCCTTTTCTTCTCTCCCAAACCTTGCTTACATTGATCTTAGCATGAACAGTTTCTCTGGACCAATACCCCCTTCCTTTAGAAATCTAACCAACTTGGTAAACCTGAACCTCTTTCTCAATTCTTTCTCGGGTCCACTTCCTTCCGAGATTGGGAACTTACCCAAACTTGTTGACTTAGTGCTTAGTAAAAATATATTTTCTGGACCAATACCCTCTTCCATAGGAAATCTAACCAACTTGGTAAACCTCCGACTCTATACCAATTCTTTCTCAGGTCCACTTCCTTTTGAGATTGGAAACTTACCCAACCTTGTTGAGCTAGACATTAGTATAAATAACCTCACCGGTTCAATTCCTTCCTCCTTAGGAAATCTCAAGAACTTGAGGGGTCTTTATCTATATCAGAGTTATCTAAGTGGTGTAATTCCCCCCAAACTTGGAAATCTAACCAACTTGAAACGTCTGCACCTATTTTCCAATTCTATCTCAGGTTCACTTCCTTCCGAGCTTGGAAGCTTATCCAATCTTGTTGAGCTTTATTTATTTCAGAATTATCTTAGTGGTGTCATTCCCCCAAAACTAGGCAACATGAAATCCATGATTGGTTTATTGTTATTTCGGAACAATCTTACAGGTCCTGTTCCTGATTCCTTTAGTAACTTAACCAAGCTGGAGTCATTGCAACTCGGCAAAAACAACTTCACTGGTTTCTTGCCTGAAAACATTTGCAGAGGTGGGAAGCTTCAGAAACTCTCGGTAAGTGATAATCACATCGAAGATACCATCCCGAAAAGCTTGAGAGATTGCAAGAGCTTAATCAGAGCAAGGTTTTCATGGAATAGATTTACTGGAGATATTTGAAGGTTTTGGGGGTGTACCCACTTCTTGATTTCATTGATCTCATCCACAACAAATTCCATGGTGAGATTTCAAGCAACTGGGAAAGGAGTCGAAAGCTAAGTGCCTTGATCATGTCAAATAACAACATCACAGGTGTTATCCCACCATCGATTTGGAATATGACACAATTGGTTGTGTTCGATCTGTCTACCAACAACCTCACTGGTGAACTTCCAGAAGCAATTCAAAATCTCAAAGGTTTGTCGAAGCTACTACTCAATGGGAATCAGTTATCTGGAAGAGTTCCTACTGGTTTAAGTTTCTTAAGCAAGCTTGAGTCTCTAGACTTATCTTCACTAACCTCCATGAAATGAATCTGAGTAGAAATAAGTTTGATGGTCGTATTCCTGGATTAAAAATGTTGGCTCAGCTAACACATCTAGATCTCAGTCACAACCAGCTCGACGGAGAAATCCCATCACAACTTAGCTCCTTGCAGAGCCTTGCCAAGCTCGACCTCCCACAAAACAAATGTTGAATCCATGCCCTATCACTTCCCCTGAGTTGCAGAAATTGAAGAAGAACGACAACCTTGTAGTTTGGATATTAGTGCCAATCCTAGGAGCACTCATCATTCTCTCTATATGCGCTGGGATATCTATGTACTACCTTCGTAAACGAAAACAAAAACAGGGAAACAACAACTCAGATGCTGAAACTGGAGAGAATTTGTCCATATTTTGCTATGATGGCAAAGTAAAATACCAAGATATTATCCAATCCACAAACGAATTTGATCCAATATACCTAATTGGAATCGGAGGATACGGCGAAGTCTACAAAAGCAAACCTCCCAGACGCGATTGTAGCTGTCAAGAAAATCAACCAGATGATGGAGGAAGAGATATCAAAGCCGGTGGTGCAGAAAGAGTTCTTAAACGAGGTAAGAGCGTTAACAGAGATCCATCATCGCAACGTAGTGAAGCTCTTCGGCTTCTGCTCCCACCGCCGCCACACTTTTCTGATCTACGAGTACATGGAAAAAGGAAGTTTGAACAAAATTTTAGCCAACGACGAAGAAGCTAAGCAGCTCAACTGGACCAAAAGGATCAGCATCATCAAAGGTGTTGCAAACGCGTTATCGTATATGCACCATGACCAATCATTTCCTATTGTCCACCGTGATATTAGCAGTGGCAACATCCTTCTAGATAACGATTACACAGCTAAAATCTCCGATTTCGGCACAGCAAAGCTTCTTAAGATGGATTCCTCAAATTGGACCGCCGTTGCCGGAACCTACGGCTACGTCGCTCCAGGTAAATCTACATTAATGAAATCAATGAAATCAAAAACCTTAAAATCTATTTTGAACTTATGAAATTGAAATTGAAAACTTGTCAACAGAGTTAGCTTACACTATGAAAGTGACGGAGAAATGCGACGTGTATAGCTTCGGAGTTCTGATACTGGAAGTGGTACAGGGGAAACATCCGGGAGATTTGGTTTCGACATTGTCTTTGTCTTCTCCGGGGAAAGCGCTGTCGCTGAGAAGCATTTCCGATGAACGTTTATCGGAACCAAAGGCAAAGAATAGAGAGAAGCTTGTGAAGATGGTGGAAATGGCGTTATCGTGTTTACAAACAGATCCACAGTCTCGGCCAACAATGTTGTCAGTTTCCACCGCGTTCACCTAAATATATAATATAAAGTTTTTTACAATTAAAAATAGTTAAGAATTAAATAACTTATTATGTTATAAATAAATATATGTTTACCAAGTATGTAACTTTGTTCAAAAACATGAAAAATGAAAAAAGACATTATGTTATAAATAAATATTATAGTTGTGCAATCTAAGCCAAACGTTTGACTTTGGTTATTATTACTGGAATTATAATCATGGTGCTTAATGCGAACATACCTAAAAATAAACCTAAAATTTGAAATTATGTATTCAAGTGTTTCAATTGTTTTGGGGAAATTGAGTCTGCTTCAGACCAAATAAAAACAAAAAGAGACAAGAACGTTGACTTCCAAATTGAGAACAAATTGTTGTCGGGTTTAAACAATCTTTCAAACAGAATGTTCCAACGTATAACCCGTAAGAGCATCTCTATCAGTCATACTCAAAATAGAGTGTCTTTATAATTAAATTAAATCAATTAAATAAATATTAAATTATTAAAAACTCTAAAACCACCTCCAAATTTTTTAACCTTAAAATTTTGAAAATTTTAAGGTTAAGAACTTTAAGATTTAAAATGTAAAATTTGTATCTACAATGGTGGAATGCTACATATATAGGGTGCTTACAAAAAAAAAAAATTAAATAGAATTTCTTTTGTTTACATTGAGTATATGAGAACAACAACAACAACAACAGCACAATATAAATGTCTATAATAGAATAGAGTTATGTTTTCTCCTCTTCATTGTGTGTAAGTCAGGAAAATAGCAAACAAGAGCTCTTGGTGTCGAACCCCGGACCTCTTGGTGTAGAAGCTTTAAACAACCTTTCGTCAACCACTAGACTAAGGGAGCTTCCACTTGTTTTTGGTTTAATTACAAATAAATATTATATTTTCAAAAATCAGATACAAATGGACCAATAAGGAGAGAATGAAACCTTACTTTATATATATGATTTTATTTATATATTAGAGAATATTCCTCCGCGCTGTAGCACGGATCCGATCCTAGTTCTAGTTGTGCAATCTAAGCCAAACGTTTGACTTTGGTTATTATTACTAGAATTATAATTATGGGTGCTTAATGCGAACATACCTAAAAATATACCTCAAATTTGATATTATGTTTTAATTTTTTTGGGGAAATTGAGTCCAGATTACAATATACTCAACATAATGTTCCAAGGTATAACCCGTAAGAGCGTCTCTATCAGTCTTACTCAAATAGAGTGTCTTTATAATTAAATTAAATCAATTAAATAAATATTTAATTATTAAAAACTCTAAAACCACCTCCAAATTTTTTAACCTTAAAATTTTGAAAATTTTAAGGTTAAGAACTTTAAGATTTAAAATGTAAATTTTGTATCTCCAATGGTGGAATGCTACATTTATAGGGTGCTTACAAAAAAAAAAGATTAAATAGAATTTATTTTGCTTACATTGAGTATATGAGAACAACAACAACAACAACAACAACAGCACAATATAAATGTCTATAATGGAATAGAGTTATGTGTTCTCCTCTTCATTGTGTGTAAGTCAGGAAAATAGCAAACAAGAGCAAGAGTTTTAGTATCAGATACCTTGTGACGAGCTGCGAGCATGTACTGCTGGGACTGTTAATGCGAGGGCTAGTGCTTCCAGAACTCCCAAAACAAGTCCTCATATGAGAAAAAAAAATTACAAGCCGATTGTTAAAAACTGGTTCATAGCATTTATAAGTGATTGAATATGTGTTTGGTGTGTGTAAACAAATAAATGGTGCAATTAAACATTCACCTAAGCAAGCACAGCATCGCATTGATCACAAACACATAGAACCATAGTGTCTTTAACTGAGGGTTAGAAGTGTGTGGGAAGACATTTTTTTTTGGGAAAATTGGAAAAAAGAGACATATTTTCAACCATTTGTCCATATATACATTTTTTTGGAAATTGTCAATCTTGACTACACTACCCCTACTAACATATAAATCAATTTTTAAGGGTTTTTTAAAGTTAAAAATTATCCAATAATGTAAATAAGTCATTATAAATTATATTTGAAGAAAATACTTTTGAATTTTTTTGAAAAATAATAGTTTTTCACATAGATAAGTAAGTCACCAAACTTTTAGAAAAAATTTAGATGTTGATAAGATTGTTATTTTGTTATGATATTTGGGAATATTAACTATTTATTTAGAACAATCTTAAGTTATTTTTAAAATTTATCTTAAATTTTTTATAAGGTTATACTATATGACATAATTTTTGAGAAACATATTTTTTTTTTTGAATTTGTGAATGTATAAATTTTTTAGTTTTTAACTTGTACATCTTAAAATTTATTTTCCACTAAGCTATTGTAGATTTTACAATTATAAAGTTAGGTTTTTTTCCCTTTTTATTATGATTTTTAAAACAGTACAAAGTAATTTTTATTAGCATTTTTTATGTTAGAGGGTATAAGTGTATTTAAATTTTCAAAAAACCTATTTCACCAAACTTTTAGAAAAAGGTATATATGGATAAAAGTTTGAAAATATGTCTCTTATTTCCAATTTTCCCTTCTTTTTTTTATCTTTCTTCATTTTTTATTTTTTAAATATTATTTTATATTACAAAGAAATTTAAGACCCCTTCTTGAATGTGCAATGAGGTGGTTTAAGAATGTTTTGTAATTAACAGCCAAAATAAGCAACTCGAACCCACTGCTGGGCTAGGCCTATAGCCCGAAGCCTACATGCTTAATTAAAACTTAAATAGTTGTTTTCTTATTTTCTAAGTTTGCCATATCTTAACTACTAACCATCAACTGCTTCCTATGCTATTTATCTATTTAGGTATATTCTTTTCCAAAAAGAAGGTAAATATTTTATACAAAAATTAAATGGTTTAGGCTTAGAATTAATCTATGATCATAACCGTATATGGATAGTATCATCACTTATGGAAAAAATGTTTTTTGAAAAAATTAATGTGACTCCGTCCATCTACTCAACCAAAGAATTGAAGCGTAAAAAGTTAGAATTAGTTGTTTGTTCTTTTCAAATTTGTTGCGCGAGATGAACAGCCATTGCAAGTAAATATGATGACTGTTTTGATTGTTCTTCCCTTTTTTTTAGTTTTAGTTACATTATCCATTTTGATTTTCTCTTATTTCTTGAGCGAATAAGACCAAAACTAAAAAAAAAAAAGATAAGCATGATTTACACATATCATGTCTAATAGAACTAGGTTTAATGCATAATTTATATAAAAAGTTATTGAAGAATTCGGATTGAACATAAATTTAAATTCAGTACATGATTGAATAATATACTTCTAAACACCATTATCATTCAACATTTCTACACCATAATAATCAAAAACTTACACAATTTGAGCTATTAAAATCTTTTTTTTTTTTTAAACTACAGACTCACAAGCATCACTCAAGTTTTATCATAAACTCACAAGTCTCTTCTTGACTAATATTCACTAGTATCTTCCAAACACACAATGACTTGCAATACACTCAATAGAATGTTCAACGTATAACACACACCCGTAAGCACTTTTCAGTGACTGGTTTTGTCATTTCACAAACCAAACAGCCAAAATTAGTAAATTAGTAACTCGAACCCACTGCCAAGTTAGGACTTCATTATCAAGGAGACGACCCCAAGTCAATTATAATAGTTGCATGGAAAAAAATGATTAGATGCCATGCATAGCAAAAGATTGATTCAGAACAATTGGTTCGAGGAGTAATAAACCACTACATGCAATGAATATATATAATATGACTCCTTCCGTTTAATATTTAGTAACGTTTTATATTTTGTGTTTATGTTTCTTTCAACTTAAAACGATTAATGTTATACGCTGTGTGTAGTTAAATCTAGAACAAAACATAATTTGAAGTTTGGGAGAATCGTAAGAAGTATAATAATAAACAATTACTATACGTTAAGAAGCAAAGTTTATCAAAAGAAAAAAATCACCAATTTTGAATATCATTAGAATTAAAGCATGATTGAGCGATACCCCTAAACACCATTATTATTCTCATAGTGTAAACAAGTCTCTTCTTGACCAATATCTTCCAAAACACAATAACTTGCAAACAAATCAACAGAATATTCAACGTAAACACTTTTCTAGTGATTGGTTTCGTAATTTCTTAAAGCAAACAGCCAAAACATATAACTCGAACCCACTCCTTCATAAACACTTTTCTAGTGATTGGTTAGGCCTTCATTATATTGGAGATGACCCGAAGTCAATCACTAAGCGTCCATGAAGACTATTAAAGAGCCATAGAACTTGGATAGCTTTCTCTAGCACCAAGAAAGAAAGATAAGAGTGAGTGAGATAGTACGTGAGAATTGTTGGTGTAGGAATTGGCACCAACGACATACCGGCCTAAACCAAGAACGAATCGAATTGGACCAACGGAATCGGGGAATCTCGGTTTCGCATTTAAAGAAAATTTATGTTCATTCCTAAAATGGTAATGGACGAGTTTGATTGGTTAGGGTTTCATAAACCCTAATCAATTATTTATGAGAAAATTCTTTGTAAATTTAAGGGATACAAACATTTATTGTAACCCTAGATCTTTAATATAAATAGAAGAGATGCCTCCATTTCTAGAGCATCGATTACTCAATACAAAAAAACCCTAGTTCTTCACTTGTTCTTGAGCAAACCCTAATTATTCATTTCTAGGTCAAGAAAATTCATTTGATTCCCTTTTTGACCGAGTTCTTGAGATATTGCTTGAAGTAAATTTATTCTCCTTTCTAGGTTCAACAATTGGCGCTAGAAGGAGGGGGACATTTTTCCTTACTTCAAATCACTTTTCGAAGCAACATTTCTCTCAACTCAGTCACCGACAAACCGTATCGAGATGTCTCCACCGTTCGATTCATCGAACGCACGCCAAGTCGAAGAACTCGACATGGAACCTCATACCAATGACTCGACCATCAACGGGCGACTCGAAAAAGAAATCCGTCGAACGGATCTCCCGGTGCCGACCGGGGTCGTCGACGTCCCTCAAACCGACCGAGTGGAAGACGGTACTGTCACCGCTCGAGCAGTCGAGGATCAACTCGCGGGCGAACACCGACTCGCCCCGCTCGGACCAACGGCGCCATCCGTCCCACAGATGGCATCGATGGACAAGCTGCGCATCATGTTTGGTAGCATGACCAAATATATATATGACCAGATCGCCGCTGCCAACCACCGGATGGATACGATTGCACGTACCCATACACCGGAATCCGATACCCAAGATGTGAGCTTCGGTATTCCTCCCGCAAATCAGGTCGGAGGATTTATGGGACGCCCTCCAGCGCCAGTAGGACGTTCATGTGCGAGACCCTCACACGTTGAAACCCGACCTCGAGCATTCGTAACGGCATCTAGCCGACCCGCGGACGTGCCAAGATCTAGACGTAGCCAGGATTTGGAAGATATATACGCAAGATAGCGGACATACACTCCTAGGTCCATCGGGTCTCCAGTTCAGCTCCGGAAATTGACGGCATGTTCGAAGAGACTCAGTGGACTCCCTTTACGAGCCGTATCACTTAGACTCGAATTCTGCACATCAAGACTACCGACTTACGACAGAGATAAAGATCCCCGGACTTTCGTCACTATTCTGCATGACTCGCGTCGACATCTACACAACACCTTCGCCATCCTGGCCAGATGATCGACTCACGTCGAACGCACAAACTCTTAAGTTTAGGAGTAAGCCGGATCCAGAGATTAATGTTTCACACATAAAGGTTCTAGGTTCGGGTGGGATAGTTAGCCGACCCAGAGAAGTAAACCGTTTGCAACCCTCTTCCGAACTAGAACCAAAGGAGATAAGCCGAGTCCAAAGCTATATCTCGCCATCCGATAAAGCACAATCTGCTCGAGGTTAAATTACCTCACTTCAGAGCCCAGAGATATCTCCAAATATGTCTTAGACTACGGTGCTAATCGTATAATTCCGACCTAAATAAGATTCCCAGATTAATCGGAAATACGAAATGTCTTATTTTAAGAAAAAAGTAGATAGCGTTTCCCTAAAGCAACTGCATCCCGGACCCTAATGGCGATCATTCGCGTATCTTGCAATAGGCGAGCTGGCATCGGCCAGAGTAGCTGAATCCCGGTCCGCTCCCAATCTGAAGGGTCAGTTTCCAAAGCCTGAGCTTTTTCTGTTCTGCCTCATCGAGCTTAATTCATCCTTTTCGATTTGAGCTTGGCAACCTTGAGCTCCAGCTCATCCAAACGAACATCAATCTTCCTCTTCTTCAGACGAAAATATTGTAAGTTCCTGTACTGCTCTTGGTGCAAGGTCCGGACCTAGAAGCAAAAGAACAAAATAGGCGGTATCGTTTAATCTCACAACAACAGGATATCATTATCCAAGAGAAGAGATGTTTTAGATACCTTATAGACGAACACCTCGGCCTCGTCGGACTCAGCTTTACTCGCCGAGGTGCCTATGAGAAACGTCTTCACATCCGATGGCGTGAGCTCAAGACATCGCATGACCCCCGGGGAGGAAGGCGAATTCCGATTAGTGTTGACATCTCGCATACACTACTCGCAGTAGGAAAAGAGGCTTGTTGGCATGACGGCTATACGCCCGAACCCGAAGGAAATCCAATTCCTCGGATGTGATTTTAACAATTTCAGCTTGTGATTTTAATAACGTCGAGATATTGCTTAAAGTAATGCGTATGTCTGTCATATACCGCCTGGAAAAATTCTTCCAGCTTAAGCTTCTCCTGCGAAGAAACCCGCGACATCAAAGTCCAGGGGAAACAAGGGCATCCCCCGATCAAACGCTTCCTTCTTGGTGAAAGTAGGCGTATCGACGCCGGCAACATGAGATGATCTGTTGCTCTCATTCAAACTAGACTTCTTCATAGCACATCGATCGGAAAGATGGAGAACCACAAAGTTTCGATTTCAAGATTTTTTGAGCCTTGTCAACCCAAGGACTGTATTTATATTCGAAGGGACACCTTACACCGCAAAGAATTGGAAGTTCGGACGGTATATTACAAAAAAATTTCCGAAAGTAAGTCGATTCGAAAAAGCATACTTCTATTTCCTCGAAAAAGGAAACAAAGATTTTTAAAGTCACGGAATCTCAAAAAGAATATTACAAAGGCCCGCGGCCCATTCAAGTTCAGAAAAATCAGAAAAAATGACAGGAGGAGATCATCCGGAGCTTAGACGACAGGATTGACCAGCTCGGAAGGAGGGTCGGAGTTATCATCCGGAGCTTAGAGATCGGCTTGGAAGGCCATCGCATTCGACCCATGCGGATCCCGGATGGAGCTCGGAGCAGGATCTTTGGGTCGAAGAAGGCCATAACCAAGTTGATCCGGAGACATATTCAGGTCAGTGGATCCCTGAACGAGGTAGTCAAGCGCGTCGGCGGCTTCTTGACACTTGAACCTTAGCGCCTTGATCTTGCTGACCTCTGCGTTGGGGATTTGAGCATGACACTCATTGATGAGCCTGTTAATCGTAGCCTCTACCCCGAGAGCCTGGTTCAACATATCCTCTTGTTCAGCCATAAACTTCTTCACACGATCCAAACGTTCTCGGGCCTTTTTCCTCGTACGCTCGACCTTGGCCTGCCAATCTAACCAAAGACGCCAAAGCTCGGAATCGGAAAATTCTTGGAGGTCCCTGAGGTCGCTTTCCACCTTCACCTTCTCGGCTTCATTCTTGGCCCGCAGACTAGCCACGGTATCCTCAAGAGAGGCGACGACTCCTGCACGCACCTTGGCCTGCTCCTCCAGGTTGTGAGTCTTCTTCCGCAGCATTGCTACTTTGTCCTGAGCATCCTGAGCACTTTTCTCCATCATCACGAAGGCATGATTAGTGGTCGAGCGCGACTTCAATCTCTTCTCGTATTTGAAGAAGAGGGCATTACCGAATGCGATCGGCTGAAAGGAAAGTACAATCGTTAGGACATGCGGGAAGAGCAAACACTCAATATCACGAGATAACGGGAAGAGTAAACCTGCAGCGAAGACCAGGCGTATTTCAGGTAATCCTCCTTGAACTCCAACGCATCAAGGTCCGCAAGGATTTCAGAAGAAACCTTCAGATTCCGGCATAACTCTGCTGATGCATGACGGTCTGAAACGACGGGGCCTTCCACGTAGTAGTCAAAGCAGAAGTTATCCGTCTTCGCATCTTTCCGAGTTACTCGAAAAATATTGGTTACCAGATACCAGGGCCACGTCTTTGTCTTTGTTGCTCTTCTTCTTCCTTCTCGCAGCATCGTTTTCAGACGCTGCGACCTCTTACGTGGGGACCTCCGTCCGATCATTCCCGTCTTCTTCTAAGTCAACAATTGGCGGCTCCGCATGGGCGACCTCCGCGGTCTCCGGCTCAGCAGGGGCGATCCCTGTGATCGCCATTGTGAGAGCTGCGAGCTCCATGTCTCGCTCCTGAAGAGCAATCACCGAGGTGCCAGATGATCTAGCGAGAGCTTCAGCGAAGTTGGGGTATGATCTAGGAACCCTTCCCATTGCTTTTTCAACCCTTTTTCGAGTAAATTTTTTCCACGTGCGATTTGACCCGTCAAACAACTTCTCCACAATGATGGCGTACTCGGGGGGGGGGGGGGGGGAATTTGGACAGAGCTAGGGTACGATCTGCAAAAAAATAAGACGAGTCAGGTCATAACGGCATAAGAAAGTAAAGTTAATATAGGTCGGTACCCGACGAAGGGGTTTTCGATTGAGAGATAATCATCTCGGACGTACAAGAAGCACTTTTCCCAGCCTTTGAAATTGCTAACTCAGGTGCCAGGAATAACATTGTATTTCTCCCGCATGTTCACGGTCCAATTGCCGGCACCCCAAGACTTCTTGAGAATGGTCATATCCTCAAAACAAGAGACCAAAATTCTCGTACCATCTTCGGAAGCAAGAGTCAATATCCCGACCATATTACAGATACTAGCAGGAGCGAGTTGTGAATCGCCAGATGTCGGCGATGTATGTATTGAGATAAGAGCTCGGGAAGGGGGAACCACAAACAGCATAGAGGGAAATACATTTTATACAAACAGATGTACCCCTTAAGAGGATTCCACGGACGTTTGGTCTTATGCGGAATCAGGATGGTAACTCCGGACCTCGTTAAACCACAGACGCTGAGCATCTCATTGATGGTCTTGATGGTACTCGAAGTAGGGATTTCACCGATCCGACCTCTGTGGTCACGAATAGATCGGATGTCGTTCAGATACGATCAGAAATCTAAGATCGACGATGATAAATTAAGAACAAAGAGGAGAGAGGGCAGAGAAAAATTTTACCTTTTTCCGAAGAAGCAGAAATGAAGAAAATGGAAGCGAAGATCTAATATTTATAGAACTTGCTGGGCGGCAAACCTAAAAAAAATAATGATGACCTAGGTGACGCTTCGACTTCTGACCTAAACGCCACTTCCTGAATGAGTGACACGTGGCAATCCAAGCTAGATAGGCGACCGTTTGCTTCAAATTTAATTTGGTTCTTTTTAGCTTAGGTCAAGTATAACCTAAATTTCAATAACTCGAATGAATATTCGACCCATCGAACTGGGGGGGGGGGACTTATTTTTGGTGTAGGAATTGGCACCATCGACATACCGGCCTAAACCAAAAACGAATCGAATTGGACTAACGGAATCGGGAAATCCCGGTTTCGCATTTAAAGAAGATTTATGTTCATTCTTAAAATGGAAATGGGCGACTTTGACTGGTTAGGGTTTCATAAATCCTAATCAAATATTTATGAGGATATTCTTTGTATATTTAAGGGATACAAACATTTATTTTAACCGTAGATCTTTAATATAAATAGAGGAGATGCCTTCATTTCTAGGGCATCGGTTTTTCAATACAAAAAACCCTAGTTCTTCACTTGTTCTTGAGCAAACCCTAATTATTCATTTCTAGGTCAAGAAAATTCCTTTGATTCCCTTTTTGATCGAAATCTTGAGAGATTGCTTGAAGTGAATTTATTCTCCTTTCCTTAATAAATTCATTGTGTGAATCCTTGGTTCAACAAGAATGGCTTTTGCAGAAAAGAATCCTTCGTATAATCTTCGTTTTCTTTTGTTCATTTCCATAATTTCGAGCATTTCTATCGCAGCTTCTGCAACTATCTCAGAAGCAAACTCTCTTCTGAAATGGAAATCCACTTTCACGAACCAGAGACACTCATCAAAGCTGTCTTCATGGGTCATCATCGATACAAACACGAATACTAGCTTTCCATGCTCCAGTTGGTATGGTGTTTCCTGCAAATCACGAGGGAGTATCAAAAAGTTAAACCTCATTGGCAACGCTATTGAAGGTACTATCCAAGATTTCCCCTTTTCTTCTCTCCCAAACCTTGCTTACATTGATCTTATCATAAACAGTTTATCTGGAACCATCCCACCTCAATTCGGAAACATCTCTAAACTCATCTACTTTAACCTCTTCAAAAACTACATAACCGGAGAAATCCCACATAAGCTTGATAATTTGAGAAACCTCAAAACCCTCTTTCTTGATGAAAACAAGTTAAACGGATTGATTCCATTTGATATCGGTCTCTTAACCTCAGTTCAGGATATCGCGTTGTCCAAAAATTCCCTATCTGGACCAATACCCACTTCCATTGGAAATCTAACCAATTTAGTAAACCTCAACCTCTATAACAATTCTTTCTCGTGTCCACTTCCTTCCGAGATTGGAAATTTACCCAAACTTGTTCACCTAGGTCTTAGTACAAAAAACCTTTCTGGACCAATACCCACTTCCATTGGAAATCTAACCAACTTGGTAAAACTCAACCTTTATAACAATTCATTCTCGGATCCACTTCCTTTCGAGATTGGAAACTTACCAAACCTTGTTCAGCTAGACCTTAGTATAAACAACCTGTCGGGACCAATACCCTCTTCCATTGGAAATCTCACCAACTTGGTAAACTTGTACCTCTATACCAATTCTCTCTCGGGTCCACATCCTTCTGAGATTGGAAACTTACCCAACCTTGTTGAGCTAGACCTTATTAGAAACAACCTGTCGGGACCAATACCCTCTTCCATTGGAAATCTCACCAACTTGGTAAACTTGTACCTCTATACTAATTCTTTCTCGGGTCCACTTCCTTCCAAGATTGGAAACTTACCCAACCTTGTTAAACTACTCCTTAGAATGAACCGTTTCTCTGGAAACATTCCTCCTCAATTCGGAAACATCTCTAAACTCCTCTACTTTGACCTTGCCGCAAACTACTTAATTGGAGAAATCCCACCGGAGCTTGGCAGTTTACGAAACCTCAAAACCATATTTCTTTATGAAAACAAGTTAACCGGATTGATTCCAACTGAGATCGGTCTCTTAACCTTGGTTAAAGATAATAACTTTTCAAACAATTCCCTATCTGGACCAACACCCTCTTCCATTGGAAATCTAACACTCTTGGTAAACTTGTACCTCGGTACCAATTCTTTCTAGGGTCCACTTCCTTCCGAGATTGGAAATTTACCAAACCTTGTTAACCTAGTCCTTAGAACGAACCGTTTCTCTGGAACCGTTCCTCCTCAATATGGAAAAATCACTAAACTCATCTACTTCGACCTTTCCACAATCTACTTAATAGGAGAAATCCCACCTGAGCTTGGCAATTTGCAAAACCTCAAAACCCTTTATCTTGATAAAAAAAAAGTTAAATGGATCGATTCCATTTGAGATCTCTCTCTTAACCTCAGTTCAGGATATCGTGTTGTCCCAAAATTCCCTATCTAGACCAATACCCACTTCCATTGGAAATATAACCAACTTGGTAAACCTCAACCTCTATAACAATTCTTTCTCAGGTCCACTTCCTTCAGAGATTGGAAATTTATCCAAACTTGTTCACCTAAATCTTAGTACAAACAACATGTCTGGACCAATACCCTCTTCCTTTGGTAACTTTACCAAGTTGGAATCCTTGCACCTTTCTCACAATCAGCTCTACGGTCAGATTCCAATGGGTTTATTATATTCTTCAGAGCTATCTAACTTGCAACTCGCTAGAAACAGCTTCACTGGTATCTTACCTCATACCATTTGCAAAGGTGGTAAGCTTCAAAAGCTCTCATTAGATGATAATCACCTCGAAGGTCCTATCCCGAAAACCTTGAGAGATTGCAAGAGCTTGATCAGAGCAAGATTCATTGGGAATAAATTCACTAGAGATATTTCTGAAGTTTTTGGGGTTTACCCACATCTTGACTTCATTGATCTTAGCTACAACAAATTCCATGGTGAGATTTCAGGCAATTGGGAGAAGAGTCAAAATCTAAGTGCCTTAATCATCTCAAACAACAACATCACAGGTGTTATCCCGCTAGAGATTTGGAACATGACACAACTAGTTGAGTTGGATCTATCTACCAACAACCTCACAGGTGAGCTTCCAGAAGAAATTAGAAATCTCAAAGGTTTATCAAAGCTACTACTAAATCGGAACCCACTATTTGGAAGAGTTCCTGCAGGATTAATTTTCTTAACCAATCTTGAGATTCTTGACTTGTCCTCAAACAATTTCAGCTCCCAAATCCCTCAAACATTTGACTCCTTTTAAAAGCTTCATGACATGAACCGGAGCAGAAACAAATTCGACAATTGTATTCCCCGACTCACAAAGTTAGCTCAGTTAAATAATCTAGATCTCAGCCACAACCAACTCGATGGAGAAATCCCATCAGGGCTCAGCTCCTTGTAGAGCCTCGATAAGCTTGACCTCTCACACAACAATATTTCGGATCTCATTCCAACAAGTTTTGAGGGCTTGAAAGCGCTAACATACATCGATATATCAAGCAATAAAGTCGAGGGCCCGCTTCCAAAAAATCTAGCTTTTCGAAACGCAACCGCATATTCATTGGAGGGAAACATAGGCTTATGCAGTAATATTCCTAGACAAAGGTTAAAATCATGCCCTATCACTTCCCCTGGGTTCCAGAAAATGAAGAAGAATGGCAACCTTGTTGTTTGGATACTAGTGCCACTCTTAGGAGCGCTCGTCATTCTCTTTATATGTGTTAGGACATTTAACTACTACCTTCGCAAACAAAAACAAAAAAGATGGAAACAACAACTTAGATGCTGAAACTGGAGAGAGCTTGTCCATCTTTTGCTATGATGGCAAAGTCAAATACCAAGATATTATCCAATCCACAAACGAATTTGATCCAATATACCTAATTGGAATCGGAGGATACGGCAAAGTCTACAAAGCAAACCTCCCAGGCGCTATCGTAGCCGTGAAAAAGCTAAACCAGACGATGGACGAAGAGATATCAAAGCCGGTGGTGAAGAAAGAGTTCCTAAACGAGGTAAAAGCTTTAACAGAGATCCGTCATCGCAACATGGTGAAGCTCTTCGACTTCTGCTCCCACCGCTGCCACACTTTTCTGATCTACGAGTAAATGGAAAAAGGAAGTTTGAACAAAATTTTAGCCAACGACGAAGAAGCTAAGCAGCTCAGCTGGACCAAAAGAATCAATATCGTGAAAGGTGTGCCATACGCGCTATCGTATATGCACCATGATCAATCACTTCCTATCGTCCACCGTGATATTAGCAGTGGCAACATCCTTCTAGATAACAATTACAAAGCTAAAACCTCTGATTTCGGCACATCAAAGCTTCTTAAGATGGATTCCTCAAATTGGACTGCCGTTGCCAGAACCTACGGCTACGTCGCTCCAGGTAAATCTACATTAGTGCAATCAATGAAATTGAAAACCTTAAAATCTATTTTGAACTTATGAAATTTAAAATTCTCAACAGAATTAGCTTACACGATGAAAGTGACGGAGAAATGCGATGTGTATAGCTTCGGAGTTCTGATACTGGAAGTGATAAAGAAGAAACATCCGGGAGATTTGGTTTCGACATTTTTGTTGTCTCTGGGGAGACTTTGTCGCTGAGAAGCATTTCCGATGAACGTTTACCGGAACCAAAGGCGAAAAATAGAGAGAAACTTGTGAAGATAGTGGAAATGGCGTTATTGTGCTTACAAGCAGATCCACAGTCTCGACCAACAATGTTGTCAATCTCCACAACATTCACCTAAAAATATATTATAAAGTTTTTTTTTACAATAAAATTAGGTAAGTCATTAAGTTATAAATATATTTTTTTAGGAAGTATGTAACTTTGTTAAATAAGAAAATAAATAAATTATGTTATAAATATATATTATATGTATGCAATTTTAGCCAAACGTTTGACTTTGGTTGCTAGAATTATTATGGCTAAAGAACTAAGTCTAAAGCTAAAAATACGCCAAATACTTATGAGTAGATTTTTTTTTGATTATTTTTTCTGAATAATATTTTGTTTAAAATCTATCATCGATTAATATTCTTATTTTTAAAATGGTTTCACACACCTGATTTCCATATAAAAATTTACAAAAACTTTGTAAAATCGATTTAAAACGTTATAAACTATTTGGATTGAACCTCCCGATAGTAGTTATTATCTAGAAGTATCTTATAACCCATATATAACTTTATAATTTTTCATATTTAAACATGGCTACTTTTGAAAATAGATAGACAAAGGGGTATTTTTAAAAATAATACATCAAAAGAGGTATTTCTCAAAAATTCTCCTTTTTTAATTATGCATTTAGAAAAAACTCAAAATGGTCATGAATAGTTTTACAAAGAACCATATTCGGTATCGCCAGGGCTCTGGATTCGCCAAATGCCAATACATGTCCTGAATTGAAGATTAAAGGAAGTTTCAAGTTGTAAACTCAACAAAAGAACTGACCTAGCAGCCTAAATACATATCTTTCATTTGTCACGTTTTAAACCAAATTTCTTAAGGTTGTGTTTTGTTATCTTTGTTTGTTTTGTGTTTGGAGAAGTAAGAACAAGAAGAAGAAAAAAAAAAAAAAAAAAAAAAGAAGAGAGAAAAGAGAAGACACGGATAATTACAAGTTCCCAAGGCCAATGTGGCCAATGTACGTCTTGGTGAGCTTAAACCAGGTCACAAAGTTTCCTTTAAGCGTTTAAAACTAGAGTTACAAGAAACCAGAAAGAAGAAAAACCAAGAGATTCAACACCAAGCTATAAAAGAAGATAAGCTCTCCATGTATCTCTTAAAACCTCTCTAAATCTTTCTCCTTGCAACTCATGCCCTCTGCTCACCTTTTATACAACTCATGGACGCTCCAAAAAACCTAGGCGTATCCTTCACCGCCAACGTTTCCTTTCAGACTGTATCCTTCAGATGAAGACAAAAGCAGAGTATTGACTGTTCACGTGGGCAACACCGAAAAGCAGCTTTTCACCTTGGGCTTCACCAAAAGATTAACTTAGGCCCAGTAGCTGTCTCTAGCCCACCTTGTTGTAACTGGATCGTATCTTCACATCATTACCAAACTGAGAATTGAGAACTCGTGGATTACCTCCAAATGATTGTAAGAAAGTAGTTTTCAAAATTTGAAGCATAGCCAAATACGTTATGTAGCCAAGTATCTATAGATATAACTAGCTTTACAGAGAAGTACGCCCATACATTTGGCTCTTACCACACAGTTTTCAATTTCAGTAAATGAACTTCAATTTGCATTCCAAAGATATACTCTACCGCAGGTTGGTTTGAACCTCGCTAGTCACATGTCCTTTTGGCTTTGTAGACTGAGCTTTATCAAAATGCTCTAATTTTCTAATTTCGAACACACAATAAGCTAATTTTCTAAGACCAACGTGACAAATTAAATTGGGAAGAAGATCAAATTGGTAATGAATAGTTTTTACTTTTTTGTTCGAATAGACAGTTGAAAACGATTCATGAAGATGAAGTATGTGTTCATCAATGCAATTTCATTTTGTTAGGAATATCGAGATTATGTATTGGACTGGTTTAATTGTTTTGGGGAAATACACTGTAAAGGAATACGATCATATCAGATCATTCCATCTATGTAAAGTATATACTCACATTAATGTCGATAGACCCAGACTCTATAGTAATCTCTTTGTATAAATACTCCTATTACATTCTCTATTACATTCTATACAATAACGTGCAATTTACTCAAAAGAATGTTTAATACTCCTTCCGTTCCTAAAAGATAATTTTTCTAAATTTTCACATTTAATAAGAAAACATATAAGTTGATGATAATTGCATTATTTTTGTGATTCACAGTATTTTTAAATTCTAAACAAATTATATTTAGTTACTTATTTTGAAATTTCGTAATCGTAATTAATAATGCATGAATAATTTAAAATAATTATCTTTTTGAAACAAATTTTATCTCCTAAAAAAATAATCTCTTAGGAACGATGGAAGTAACATATAAAAATCTATGATTATAACATAATTTTTAATTTGATTCCGGTCCATCCACTCAATCAAAGAATTGAAGCTGAAAGATTGGAAGAAGCGACTGCAAGGAAAAGTGACAATAGTTTTGATTGTTCTAGATTAACATAATTAAAATTTATTGCATGATTGAATAATATACTCCCAAACACCATTATCATTCTACTCCATAATAATTAAAAGTTACACAACTTTTTGAAATGTGCATGGGAACTAATAGAAATGGACAAAACTAACACGTTCATCGACGATCCATTTTATATATTTGGTTATAAAATCAAAACCAAATTATATATATGCACACAATTGAGTTTAAGTAGGCAAAATGAGTGAAATAAACAGAAGAAATCTTTTTGAAAAGTTACACAACATCATGCTATTAAAATCTTTTTGAAAAGACTATAGTTTGTTACAAAAGAAGAAGCACTCAAGTTTTATCATCAGCTCTCAAGTCTCTTCTTGACCAATATTCACTAGTATCTTCCAAAACACAATGACTTGCACTTTTCAATGGTTTCGTAGTTTTACAAAGCAAACAGCCAAAATTAGTAACTCGAACCCACTGCAGGGTTAGGACTTCATCATCAAGGAGTCAATTATAAATAAAAGTTACAATCTCCATCAAGATTATTTTGTTCTCTACCAAATAGTTGAATGTAAAAAAATGAATATGCCAAAAATACAATGGAATATTTGACTCCATCCGTCTGAAGTTTTATAATTTTGTGTTTGTTTTGCAAAATTACTTTAAAGAATAAATGATATACTCTGTGTAGTTAAATCTAGAACAAAATATAATTTGAAGTTAGGAGAATCGTAAGAACTAAGAAGTATCAAACAATTACTAAACACCAATTTTGAATGTCATTAGAGTTTAATATTAGTTAATCATTTTAAAATTTTAAGCGAATAATACCAAAGAACCAAAAATTAAGCATGTTTTATACATATCATACCTAATAACACTAAATTTTAATGCATAATTTATAATTAAAAAATGAACAATTTGGATTTAGCATAAATATAAATTAAAATTACATGATTGAACATTATATCATTCTTCTCACAGAAAAAACACCATTATCAGATTGTTACAAAAGAGGAAGTGTCTATGAAACCAGTTGATTAGCATTCGGACTCACACACAAGTCCTAAACTCAATGACTTGGAAATTACTCAACAGAATATTCAACGTAAGCACGTTTCAGTTAATGGTATTGTAACACACAAGTCCAAAATATGTAACTCGAACCCACTCTAGGGTTAGGCCTTTATTATCAAAGAGACGACCCCAACTCAATCACTAAGCCTTCATGAAGTCTATTAAAGAGCCACAGAACTTGGATAGCTTTGTCTATCACCAAGAGAGAAAGATAATAGTGAGTGAGATAGTAAGTGAGAATGGCATTTGCTGAGAAGAATCCTTCTTATAATCTTCTTCGTTTCCTTTTGTTCATTTCCATAACTTTGAGCTGTTCTATCACAGCTTCTGCGACTATCTCAGAAGCAAATGCTCTTCTCAAATGGAAATCCACTTTCACGAACCAGAGACCCTCATCAAAGCTGTCTTCATGGGTCATCAACGATACAAACACCAATACTAGCTTTCCATGCACCAGTTGGTATGGTGTTTCCTGCAACTCACGAGGGAGTATCGAAAAGTTAAACCTCACTGGCAACGCTATTGAAGGTACTTTCCAAGATTTCCCCTTCTCTTCTCTCCCAAACCTTGCTTACATTGATCTTAGCATAAACCGTTTCTCTGGAATCATCCCTCCTCAATTCGGAAACATCTCTAAACTCATCTACTTTAACCTCTTCAAAAACTGCATAACCGGAGAAATCCCACCTGAGATTGGCAATTTGCGAAACCTCAAAACCCCTTATCTTGATGAGAACAAGTTAAACGGATCGATTCCATTTGAGATCGGTCTCTTAACCTCAGTTCGGGATATCGCCTTGTCTAACAATTCCCTATCTGGACCAATACCCTCTTCCATTGGAAATCTAACCAACTTGGTAACCCTGAAACTCTTTCTCAATTCTTTCTCGGGTCCACTTTCTTCCGAGATTGGGAACATACCCAACCTTGGTAATCTAATCCTTAATGCAAACAATCTCTCTGGACCAATACCCTCTTCCATTGGAAATCTAACCAACTTGGAACAACTGTACCTCTATGAAAATTCTTTCTCGGGTCCACTTCCTTTCGAGATTGGAAACTTACCCAACCTTGTTGAGCTAGACCTTAATACAAACAATCTCTCTGGACCAATACCCTCTTCCATTGGAAATCTAACCAACTTGGTACAACTGTACCTTTATAAAAATTCTTTCTGGGGTCCAGTTCCTTCCGAGATTGGAAACTTACCCAACCTTGTTTACTTACAGCTTTGTAGAAACAACCTATCTGGACCAATACCCTCTTCCATTGGAAATCTAACCAAGTTGGTAAAGCTCTACTTCTTTACCAATTCTTTCTCAGGTCCACTTCCTTTCGAGATTGGAAACTTACCCGACCTTGTTGAGCTAGACCTTAATACAAACAATCTCTCTGGAACAATACCCTCTCCCATTGGAAATCTAACCAACTTGAAAAAACTGTACCTCTATACCAATTCTTTCTCGAGTCCACTTCCTTTCGAGATTGGAAACTTACCCAACCTTGTTGAGCTAGACCTTAGTACAAACAACCTGTCTGGACCAATACCCTCTTCCTTTGTTAACTTTACCAAGTTAGAATACTTGAGCCTTCTTGAAAATAAGCTCTCCGGTCAGATTCCAATGGGATTATCAAACACTTCAGAGCTAACTAACTTGCAACTCGCCGGAAACAGCTTCACAGGTTTCTTGCCTCATACCATTTGTAAAGGTGGCAAGCTTGAAAATCTCTCATTAGATGATAATTACCTCGAAGGTCCCATCCCGAAAAGCTTGAGAGACTGCATGAGCTTGATCAGAGCAAGATTCAATGGGAACAAATTTACTGGAGATATTTCTGAAGTTTTTGGGGTTTACCCACATCTTAAATTCATTGATCTCAGTAACAACAAATTCCATGGTGAGATTTCAAGCAACTGGGAGAAGAGTCAAAATCTAAGTGCCTTAATCATGTCAAACAACAACATCACTGGTGTTATCCCGCCAGAGACTTGGATCATGACACAGCTAGTTGAGCTGGATCTATCTACCAACAACCTCATAGGTGAGCTTCCAGAAGAAATTAGAAATCTCAAAGGTTTGTCGAAGCTACTACTCAATGGGAATCAACTATCTGGAAGAGTTCCTGCAGGATTAAGTTTCTTAACCAATCTCGAGTTTCTTGACTTGTCCTCAAACAATTTCAGCTCCAAAATCCCGCAAACCTTTAACTCCTTTTTGAAGCTTCATGACATGAACCTGAGCAGAAACAAATTCGACGAATGCATTCCCCGACTCACAAAGCTGACTCAATTAAATAATCTAGATCTCAGCCACAACCAGCTCGATGGAGAAATCCCATCCGGGCTCAGCTCCTTGCAGAGCCTCGATAAGCTCGACCTCTCACACAACAATCTTTCGGGTCTCATTCCAACCAGTTTTGAGGGCATGAAAGCGCTGACATACATCGATATATCAAACAATAAACTCGAGGGTCCGCTTCCAGGTAATGCAGCATTTCGAAATGCAACAGCAAAGTCATTGGAGGGAAACAGTGGCTTATGCAGTAATATTCCAAGACAAAGGTTGAAATCATGCCAGAAGAATGGGTTCATGAAATCAAAGAAGAATGGCAGCCTTATTGTGTGGATACTAGTGCTGATCCTTGGAGCACTTGTCATTCTCTCTATATGCGCTGGGACATTTAACTACTACCTTCGCAAACAAAAACAAAAAAATGGAAACAACAATTTAGATGCTGAAATTGGAGAGAGCTTATCCATATTTTGCTATGATGGCAAATTCAAATACCAAGATATCATAAACTCAACTGAAGAATTTGATCCTAAATACCTTATCGGAATCGGAGGATACGGCAAAGTCTACAAAGCAAACCTCCCAAGCGCGATCGTAGCTGTCAAGAAACTAAACCAGACAATGGACGAAGAGATATCAAAGCCGGTGGTGCAGAAAGAGTTCCTAAACGAGGTAAGATTGTTAACAGAGATCCGTCATCACAATGTAGTGAAGCTCTTTGGATTCTGCTCCCACCGCCGCCACACTTTTCTGATCTACGAGTACATGGATAAAGGAAGTTTGAACAAACTTTTAGCTGACGACGAAGAAGCTAAGCGACTCAACTGGACTAAAAGGATCAGCATCATCAAAGGTGTGGCATACGCATTATCGTATATGCACCATGACCAATCACTTCCTATCGTCCACCGTGATATTAGCAGCGGCAATATCCTTCTAAGTAACGATTACACAGCTAAAATCTCCGATTTCGGCACAGCGAAGCTTCTTAAGATGGATTCCTCAAATTGGACCGCCGTTGCCGGAACCTATGGCTACGTCGCACCAGGTAAATCTAATTCTATAAAACCGAAAACCTTAAAATTTATTTTGAGCTTATGAAATTGGAACTTCTCAACAGAATTGGCTTACACGATGAAGGTGACAGAGAAATGCGATGTATACAGCTTCGGAGTTCTGACGCTGGAAGTGATAAAAGGGAAACATCCGGGAGATTTGGTTTCAGCTTTGTCATCGTCTCTGGGAGAAACTCTGTCGTTGAGAACCATTTGCGATGAACGTTTATCAGAACCAGAGGTAGAGATTAAAGAGAAGCTTGTGAAGATGGTGGAAATGGCGTTATCATGCTTACACGCAGATCCACAATCTCGGCCAACAATGTTATCAATCTCAAGAGCATTTACTTAAAACTAAAAGTTCTATACATGTTCTAACGATTTAAACATTATGTTTTCCAGAAATTGTTACAAATCTTTTTTTTGACTCTTTGTTAGTAAGAGATCATGCTACCTTTTTAACATACTAGAATCACCGAAAATCCCTAACCGCTATCAGGCTAACAGTAACACTGACAAGCCATGCACAATCAAGAAGAAAGATATCAAATCAATGCATTTACTCTATAGTTTTTATAAACTTTTGATAATTATTCACCATTCTATCAAAGTAATCATTACAATGTGATTACGGGGAAGCCAGTAGGAGAAATAAAGACAAAAACCAAAAAAAATAATAGGAAAGGCTTACGCCACTCGAGAATGTCATTTGGGGAAGGACGAGCAACGACATGGGAGACTGGCTCCTAAAGGAACAAAACAGATCATATTATAAATAACCCCCAAAGAGACAAACAAAATACATATATATATATATATATATATATATATATATATATATGAAACTTACTCTAGACCAAAAAGCAAAGGGAAAACATTTATATACAGATACAGCATCATTTAAAAAGATAATAGAAAACTGGTTGGGTATAAAAATGAAGAATTCAGGTTCCTGCTCGAGAGAGGTAGGAACAGCAAAAGAGAGAGTATACCTTGCAAAGTGCTCTATATTCCTTTTGAAGACGTTTTATACAAGCCTTTTCTGCCATCTAAGTGCTATGTTCTAAGTGATTACCTGCAGCCTGTTAAACCCATTTAACATAATCAACAAAACGAAATATAAATTAGAGTGAAAGTGCATCTACTAATGAAGCGAACAGAGAAAACAAACTAATTGTTTGTCAGATCAATTTAGAAAGAAAGAAACAAATCATGCCGCGTATGCCAAACAGAATCTGTGGCATCAATTGTTACCTAAACCTCAAACAGAAATGACTTGAAAATAGTAAGGAATCAAAAACCGTCGGGAACAGATTATATAAAGAGATTTATTTACAGGAGAGTTTAGAAATTTTATCATGGACAAGAAAAGACAAAAAGAGAGTAACAATCCCGAAACCAATTTTGCATGACATTGATATAAACCTTAACCTATTGGACTACCTCCCAACTGGATACAGAGAAAACAAAAAATACAATACTTGTAGCTATTAGCAACACTCTATGATAACCAGATTACACGCAAGATCAAATGAAACTTGAATCAAACAACACTATGATAACCAGAGATACCCTTATTTTAATAAGAATCCCCAAAATCAATGAGCTTGGGGACATATACACCACAAATCACTGCAAACCAATTGAAAAGAACACAAATTCAATCGAATTCCAAACAAGTAAAAGGAGAATCCCTAGAAAAGCCTCAGTTTTGATATAGAGATTCCAATTGCAATTTCAAGCTTCGATCTTTACCCAGAGACGCAAAGGAAAGAAGATAAATCACATCAAGATGAAAGCAGCTAAAACATTCCAAAGTAGATAACATCAGATCCGATATAGAATTGGGGAAAATATGGAAGAAATTGATCCGATGTGAATACTTTCTAATACACTTCATGTTATGTAGAAATAGGTTGAGAAGGCTGGTCACTTACAAGATTTACCAAGTCTGATTAATCAATAATGAATTTTAGCTCTGCTATAGGTGTGCTTCAATCATACACTTCATCGCCAGACAAGTGCATCCAACTTTGTGTGCAAGAAAAATAGACTTCGCCATAGTTTCGCAGCGCCCATCATCAGTGGTAAGTCGTTCGGATGTGCACAAAACCATTGAAATCCTGTAAAGTTATTGGTAGCCTTCCATGTCTATCAATATAACATTAGTTACAAATACAACACTATTTATGGCAAAAAGAAATATTTGTTTAGATATAAATGCTATAAAAACAAATGATTGACAAGTGCTTTACAAAAATATAATTATAAAAAATGTAAATAATGTTAGGGTTGATGATTATAAAATAAAGATATAAAATTTTTATCTTATTTAATTATGTTGATCTACTTTATTTATCTTATATAGATTATATTAATTATTTTAGTTTTCGTTTAATTAAACTACATAGTAAACTTTGATTGGTTAATTACGAGAGGGTAAATAAGAGAGGTTAACCTAAGAATTGTCCAATTTATTTTGTTTGGAAAATTAAGTTGTATTAGACTATTTTTATTGTTTTGGTGAAATCAATATTTTGTGTGTTTTATCACTGACCCCTAAATTTATCACTCTGTCTATAACTAATAAATGGACATTCATAAAATGGGGAATTTCAAAAATACTTTTGCCCAATACCACTTTTTAAAAATACCTCATCTTTCAAATTTTATAAAAAAGCAACTAAAATTTTGAAATTTATCAAAACAATATGTGTAAGCTTATATATATATATAGACAAAAGTTGTCTTTATATATGTATAAATTTACATATATATTTCATAAATACCGTATAAATACATTTTAAAAACCTTATAAAAACCTTTTAAAAACCTTGTAACCCTTTTAAAAACCTTATAAAAACATTATAAAAGCGTTTGAGAACCTTTTAAAGCCTTATAAATATTTGGATCGAGTGAATGTGTACTTTTGAAATTCCCCCGTAGTTATTTGATTAATATGTTAACTAATATAGTATCGTTATAAATTTATAAATTATGTGTTAAATGATTATAATCATATCATGCTTAATCAGTTATCATAGTTATATATAATTATGAGAAATTCATATTCATGCATAATTTTATTTTTTGGTAATGTGATAAGCTTGATAATTTCTTAAGAGAATGAATATATATAATTATAACGATAACAATAATAACGTGTTAAATCAATTATATATTTTTAATAACAAATGCAAATATATATATAAAAGGGAATATTTTGGTGATTGATTCGCTCAATCAGTGGGGTAATCGAATCACTCGATCAATGGATGAATGAAGGATGTTGAATCACTTAACAAACTTAATCCACAGGTTTCTAAAGCACTAAGTGACTCACTCACAAAGAACTAAAAAAGAATAATGACAAAGACTTAAACTTTGACAAGAAGAAACTTTGCTATTACTTTAAAATGATAAAGGATAGTTTACAAATGAGACTAAGAGTAGCTTATATAGACTTAGCTAACATGTTCTAGAACTCTAAAGCAAGAAACAAATCGTAAGAATTAATGAAAATATGGTTGTTGGACCATTAAGTGTGAAATCGGTCCAAATAAGGCAAGTGAGATGTGCCTTGTATCTTGTCAACTTGGGGAGGTAGTTGTGACGTCTTGGAAGCTTCATATGCACTTGGAGATGTTGTATCACACACATGAACTTAGTAGGAAAGAGTCATTTTGCTTTGATGACAATCGAGTTCGAAAAAGGCGAGTAATAATATGATTGAATCGCCTAATCCAATGGCTATTATTGTGCGTGAATATTCTCCAAATATTTTCTGGTGTTTGTAGAGGTTCTCCTTTTCCATATGTATCTTTAAGACACGTCCACATGAAGGTAAAGTATAGTATCCTTATTCGGCTCCAAGTAGATCAATGACCATGATTCAAAGGGTGGTTTGGACTCGGGTCTTCTCTTGGGTTGTTCTTTATGGGATGGGGTCTTGTGGTGAATCAAATGAGTGTGTACTTCCTTTAGGGCTGGTCCAAGTGTTGAAAAACTTTAAATCCTCATAGTTTGCAATCTAATGTAGTTTAGCAAATCTGTTAGCAAGTAGTTCAGCATGCTTGTCAGCGAGTCGTTCAGCATGCTTGTCAGCGAGTCGTTCAGCATGTCCGTTAGCAAGTAGTTCAGAATGTACATCAGCTATCATCTTCGAATAGGATGTATGGTAATTGCTTCCTTGATGACTTAGTATTGCCTCATTAAAAACCTTTGTAGGTAAACCCATTTGAAAAAAACCTAGACAAGGGAAAAAGAGTGCAACAGTCATATCTCAACTATAAAGTGAGCTGACTTGCTGATTTTTGATCTTTTTTGAATCAGTGGACTTCTTAAGTTTAATATCATGGTGAATAATTAACCATTCGCTTTGTACTTGAGCATGTAGACCGGTTTGGTGTGTAGACCGCTTGGTTTAATGTGCGTTCGGTTTAATGTAGTTCTGATTTTCACATCAATTTATAAAAGAGATAAAGAAAATGAAAAATAAAAGTAAAATAATAAGGACAGTGATGTAACTTACCTTGCCGATCTACTGTATAAACAGTTACACATTTGTAAAAGCATGGGAAATTACAAGTCGGGAAATAAGTTTTTCGCTCTTCCATCTACATTCTTTGTAAATACTCTTATAAAAACTTATTTCCCGACTTGTAATTTTCCATGCTTTTACAACCATTGCTCTCCTAAAATTTTAAAGAAGACCTAAACTACAGCTTAAAGAGTTTGCACCCTGAACTTTGGCTCTGTTATATCTATTATTTTGATTTGTAAAATAAGAGAAGAAAGTTGACGCCCAAATTCGGAATATTATAGGCTTTAAGAACGCCAAACTAGCACTTTATTTTATACATTCACTAATCTTAACAGTTAAATTGGATGTGTGAAACAAGTAATGTTTAGAAAACAGAGTATTGATGGGAAACTATTTTTTTAAAGAGAAATTATATAGGGAACGGAAATAGTTTGTGAAGTTTATTCCAAACAAAAGAAAAAGTAGTTAATTTCGTGGTAATTTTCCCTATATGCTTTATTTTCATTGAAACAAATATAAACATATCTTTTTCACAAATTGAATTCTTAACTTTTCATAACATGAGATCAATTTAGAGTTTAAAAAATTCATGTAAAATCAAATTCATATATTTTACATTTTCTTATTTAGTTGATATGTTTCATGGAAGTGTAGGTTGAGAAAAAAAAATTCTCAACAGAAATAAAAATTAAAAGAGAACAGATCATAGTCAATAAAGTAAAGAAAATCAAACAAAACTAGTCAAATAGAAAAAATAGGTTTTTGTTTGTTCAACTACAGAAACTTCCGAGTATTGCCACTTGATTTGTTATTTCCGTGAAAACATAAGACAAGAACAAAAAAAAAACATAAGCATAATTTCAATCCCAGTCGTGACGGACACACAAGTCTTTCTCTCTTACACAAAACAATGACTTCAAATTTCATTACTCGAAGGAATGTTCAACGGAGAACCCTTTTGACGGGTGATGGGAGTTTCATTATCAACGACACGACCTGAAGAGAAGTCAAGCACCAAAGCGAAATTGAAGATCTTTTTATTTAAGAGCCAAAACTTTGGATCAGCTTGTATCTAACACCAAGAGAGAAAAGAAAAAAGTTAGTGAGAATGGGTTATGCAGAGAAGAATCCTTACCATCTTTGTTTTCTTTTATTCATATCCATACTTCTAAGCTGTTTTATCTCAGCTTCTGCGAATTTCTCAGAAGGTAATGCTCTTCTGAAATGGAAATCTACTTTCACGAACCAGACAAGTTCATCAAAGCTGGCTTCATGGGTCAACAATACTAGCTTCTGTAACAGATGGTATGGTGTTTCTTGTAACTCACAAGGGAGTCTCATAAGGTTAAACCTTACTGATACCGCCATCGAAGGTACTTTTCAAGAATTCCCTTTTTCATCTCTCCCAAACCTTGCTTACATCGATCTCAGCATGAACCATTTCTCTGGAGTTATCCCTCCGCAATTTGGATCCCTCTCAAAACTCGTCTACTTTGACCTCTCTATAAACCAGTTAACTGGAGAAATCCCACCTGAGCTTGGCAATTTAAGAAACCTTGAAACCCTCCATCTTGTCGAAAACAAGTTAAACGGGTCGATTCCATCTGAGATCGGTGACTTAACTTCAGTTCAAGAGTTAGCCTTGTATAGCAATTTCCTGTCCGGACCTATACCCACTTCCATTGGAAACCTAACCAATTTGGTTAACTTGTACCTCTTTTCCAACTCTCTTTCTGGTCCCCTTCCTTCTGATATTGGAAACTTAACCAATCTTGTTGAGTTATGCCTAGATAGAAACAACCTGACTGGCCAAATCCCTTCCACTTTCGGAGAGTTGAAGAAATTAACTCTTCTCAACTTGTTTGGAAACCAACTTTCCGGCAAAATCCCCCCTGAGATCGGTGACATGGCCCGCCTAAATTCCCTTAGCCTTCATACAAATAACCTTACCAGTTCAATTCCTTCTTCCTTAGGAAAACTCAAGAACCTAGCCATACTTCATCTTTACCAAAATCAACTAACTGGTGTCATTCCCCCAGAACTAGGCAACATGGAATCCATGACTGATTTAGAGATAAGTAAGAACAAACTTACAGGTTTTGTTCCTGATTCCTTTGGTAATTTTACCAAGTTGCAGTTCTTGTTCCTCCGTGAAAACAAGCTTTCTGGTCCGATCCCACCAGGAGTTGCAAACTCTTCAGAGCTTACTGTCTTGGAACTCGACACAAACAACTTCACTGGTCTCTTGCCTGATACCTTTTGCAAAGGTGGCAAGCTTCAGAACCTCACACTAGATGATAATCACTTGGAAGGTCCTATCCCGAAAAGCTTGAGAGGTTGTAAGAGCTTGATCAGAGTAAGATTTAAAGGGAATGGATTCATCGGAGATATGTCTGAAACTTTCGGGATTTATCCAAATCTCAATTTCATTGATCTCAGCCACAACAACTTCCATGGTGAAATTTCAAGCAATTGGGAGAAGAGTCCAAACCTAGTTGCCTTGATCATGTCAAACAACAACCTCACAGGTGCTTTCCCTCCCAAGATTTGGAACATGATACAACTGGGTGAGTTGGATTTATCTACCAACAACCTTACTGGTGAAATTCCAGAAGCAATTGGAAATCTCACGAATTTGTCAAGGCTACGACTTAATGGGAATCAATTATCTGGAAGAGTTCCTGCAGGAATAAGTTTCTTAACCAATCTTGAGTCTCTTGACTTATCCTCAAACAGAATCAGTTCACAGATCCCACAATCGTTTGACTCCTTTAATAAGCTTCATGACATGAACCTGAGCAGAAATAAGTTTGATGGACGCATTCCCAGACTAACAAAGCTGACTCAGTTAACGCATCTTGATCTCAGCCACAACCAGCTCGACGGAGAAATCCCATCACAGCTCAGCTCCCTGCTAAGCCTCGACATCCTCGACCTCTCACACAACAATCTCTCGGGTCCTATTCCAACAACTTTTGAAGGCATGAGAGCGTTGACATACATCAATATTTCAAACAATAACCTCGAGGGTCCACTTCCAAATATCCCAGCGTTTCGAAACGCAACCGCAGATGCATTGGAGGGGAACAAAGGCTTATGCAGTAATGCTCCTAAACAAAGGCTGAAACCATGCCCTATCAGTTCCAATAGGTTCAACAAATCAAAGAAGAATGACAACCTTGTTGTGTGGTTACTAGTGCCGATCCTAGGAGCACTTGTCATTCTCTTTACATGCGCAGGAATATTCACCTACTACCTCCGCAAACAAAAACAACACAACAAAGAAAACTCAGATTCTGAAACTGGAAATAATTTTTCCATTTGTAGCTATGATGGCAAAGTTAAATACCAAGAGATCATCAAATCAACCAACGAATTCGATCCAAAATACCTGATTGGAAACGGAGGATACGGAAAAGTCTACAAAGCAAAGCTCCCAGGCGCAACCATAGCCGTTAAAAAGCTACACGATACAACAGACGAAGAGATATCAAACCCAACAGTGAAGCAAGAGTTCCAAAACGAGATAAGAGCATTAACAAAGATCAGTCACCGCAACGTAGTAAAGCTCTACGGCTTCTCCTCCTACCGCCACAACACTTTTCTAGTCTACGAATACATGGAAAAGGGAAGTTTAAGTGAAATATTAGCAAACAACGAAGAAGCTAAGCGTCTAAACTGGACCAAAAGGATCAATATTGTCAAAGGTGTGGCTTACGCACTCTCATATATGCACCATGACCGACCAACTCCGATCGTTCACCGTGACATTACCAGCAGCAACATCCTTCTCAATAATGATTACGAAGCTAAGATCTCCAATTTCGGCATAGCTAAGTTTCTCAAACCCGATTCCTCCAACTGGTCCACCGTTGCTGGTACCTACGGCTACGTCGCTCCAGGTTAATATTATCCTATAAACTCAAAATCAAACGAAACTGAAATCAATTTTTGAGCATACGAAATCGAAATTTACAAATTCGAATTTGAACATATGAAATTGAAATCCCTAAATTCGTTTTCAATCTTACGAAATCGAAATTTCCAAATTCAAATTCGAACATATGAAACTGAAATCCCTAAATTCGATTTCAAGCTCACGAAATCAAAATTTTACAAATTCGAATGTGAACATATGAAATTGAAATCCCTAAAATTCGATTTCAAGCTAACGAAATCGAAATCTAAACCCCAAAATTTCGATTTCAAGCTAACGAAACCCCTAAAATTCGAATCTAAAATTCACTGTCTCTGCAGAATTAGCTTACACGATGAAAGTGACGGAGAAGTGCGATGTGTATAGCTTCGGAGTACTGATATTAGAAGTGATAAAGGGGAAACATCCAGGAGATTTGGTTTCGGCATTATCTTCGTCGTCTCCGGGGAAAGCGCCGTCGCTGAGAAGCATTTCCGATGAACGTTTAGGAGATCCAGAGGTGGAAGTTAGAGAGAAGGTCTTGAAGATGGTGAAAATAGCTTTATTGTGTTTACAAACAGATCCGTTATCTCGGCCAACGATGTTAGAGATCTCCATAGCGTTTTCTTAGAGAATGCTACTGCTTCGTCACTTTCTTCAACGAGTACGAGACGAAGCTTTTTGTTTGTTTGTTTTTTAAACACCCGAAGCTTTTTCTTATATATATATTTTAGCTTAGAACTGTGTTTATCGATGTATCTGCAGTTAACAACAGTTTTTTAAAATAATGGTTTCGCATACGTTGGGTATGGTGTGGTACTTGGGAGTCTTTGTTTGGTTTGAAGCGGTTAAGTTTTGCGATTTGGTAAACCATAACAAAATTAAGAACCGATGCCAAAATTAAAGAAAATCAATGTTGGTTTGGTGCAATTCGAGTATCGGTTAGTTACAATTTAGAAAATCGAAACTAAAATTAAATGAATTTAAAAAAAATAGATTAAATTGGTTGTTTTTGGTTAACTTTGGTTAAATTTGGTATTAGTGAAACTCTATGTAATTTTTGTATAATCTAGTTCTTGAAAAAAAAAATTATGCCATAAACTGATCAATACAGCCTGAAACAAACGTAAATTCTCGGATTAGTACAGCCGAGAGATTTGGTTTTTTTAGGCTCAGTTATATATCCCAACTTTAATTTTTCATGGTCATTTGAATAGTATGTTTAGTGTTTCTCTGTTGGACATTGCGAATTTCAGAGAATGTTTTAGGTTTCGATGTATAATCTGAAATAAAATCCGACCCGAATCAGTTTCGATTATTTAGTAAAACATGATTGATTATTATATATATAACGTGATTTGATATTGGATCGAATCGAATTATAACCAATATTTGATCGGGTATAAGCTATACCAAAACAATTGATAAATACTACTAATTTTAGCTCATTTCGGATCATATTAGTTAGGTAATTCGGGTAATTCATGTATTTCAAATTTCATTGGATAAAATTAAAATAATCCGGATATTTCTAGTAATTTGTTTCTAAATCTGAACCGGTAATCGAAATTATATATGTTTTGATTACAGTATGGGTTTCAATAAAATTTGTAAATCAATTTAAATTTCAAAAAAATGTGATCTAGTCCAAAAATCTAAAGACGGAGGCCTACAATCTTTTCTCTTTCCAAGTGCCATTGTTGATACGATCAATATATAAAAGCCAGAGTTAAGCTACAATGTCTAGGTATTACGAAACACAAAGATTTTTTAGTAAAATGAAAAGAAAAATAATATGTACATAAATTCTGTTAAAGAAAAGCAGGTCCATAAAATTGTTAAGTGATAAATGTGTTTTACCCATCAAATTTATAACATGGGTCCAAACACTTCTTAAATTTGTTCAAGAATCTATATCTCACTAATAGTAGTCACTTATGGGGATGTATTCAAAGTGGAATTTAAAGAGATTTGTGTAGAACTTTCAAATCCAGTGTTATTCAAACATGGATTTTTAAAAGTTTCATGAAATCTACTGTTATTGAACTAATGATTTCAAAATTCACCTTAAAATCCAATGTTATTGAAAACAATTTGTGGATTTAATTTTTAATTATTTTTAAGGATTTGAGAGGATTTGAAAAGATTTACTTATAGTTAAAAATACATAAATCTAAATCTCATGGTTTTAGGTAAGATTTGAATTTTTTTTTTACAAAATTTATATGAATTTTCCTAAAATCATCAAAATCATTTAAAAGCTCAAGAAAACTCAAATCTCATAAATTTTCATTTTGAATACACCCCCCTTATATATTCATGCATTTAAAACAAATACATATACTACCTATATTTTTTCCACAAAAAAAAAAATCACAAACCTTTTAAGAATCTGATATTTTTAGTATTGTATAAAATATTAATTAATGGTATTGTATAAAAAGTATTATATTGGTTATTAATTAATAGTATTGTAATACTGCCAAATATATGAGATATTTTCTTATGCATAGTAGGAATTTTAAAGAAATTAAAAAAAACAATCTCTTTCTAATAATTAACTTCTAATGGACATCATGTCCCCAAGTAAAGTAATATTTTAGCATAATTCAGCTCAATTTATTAATAACATCAAATTCATATACATGTCAGACACAAACAAAACAACACTAAAAAAAATGATACAAAATGAGCACAAGTGTTCATCTACTAGTACTTTGTAATGTCATAATCTATAAAATACAAAATGGATTATAAGAAATTAATTTAAAACGCGTATAAAACCGTGTGAATGATTTTGTGACAACCAATCAAACCGTTAATGTGAGATTACGATATATATAAAGTTAAGCAGATACGAATTAAAAGAAAAATAAAATAATAACAATACAAAAATCCATAAAGTGTAACAAACACGTGGCAGATAAAATTAATAATTGCTTAAGGGATATTTTGGTATATACGGACAGGCCACGTCGTGTCCTAAAACCTCTTCCTTTGTCTTTATAAGTCAATCTTGCGTCGGCTTCGACTCTCAACATATACACACACTGAGTAAAGAAGAAACAAAGAAGCAAAAAACAATGGCGACTCTTAAGGTTTCTGACTCTGTTCCTCATCCTTCTGAAGATGCTGAGCAATTGAGAACTGCTTTTGAAGGTATTGTTTTGTTGTGTGTTCTTGTTCTTGTTTCTCTGTTTTTTTCTTGATCTTGATTATGTTCTTGTCTACCTTATCATCATCAGTATCAACCTTAATGATGAATCTGTTGTCTTTGGTTTGCTACGATCATTTGTTTTGATGTAGATCGAATTTGGTTTTGGTCCGATCTTGTTTGATGTTTGTGTCGGTAGTGTTTTATTACATGATCATCTGTTTTGATGTTGTAGATCGAACTTGTTCTTTCATGGATCGGATGATCTTGTTTCTTTGTTGGATCTAGAACAATCTTTTTGTTCTTGTAATGATTTGATCCTTTTGTTCTTGGACTTTTGATTTGTATGATCATGTTGATACTGATGATGACGATAACGTTCACACTACATCTTGATTTGGTTGTTTTGGTTCTTTCACTCAGGGATCTGTGTTTTTAGTATAGATCTGAAATGTAGTTTATGATGTGATGATTTGTTTTGTAGTTCAAGATCTTGAGATTTATACTTTGAATCACTTTTGTTGCTATGGATCTGCAGTGTATGAGTTTCTTGGATCTGTCTTATGAGTTATGACTATGATGCTTATATATAAAGTGGAATGTTATTCGTGTTTTCGCAGGATGGGGTACGAATGAGGATTTGATTATATCAATCTTGGGACACAGAAGTGCTGAACAGAGGAAACAGATCAGGCAAGCATACCATGAAACCTACGGCGAAGATCTTCTCAAGACTCTTGACAAGGAGCTCTCAAACGACTTTGAGGTTTGGATTTCGAACTTTTTATGTATCGGCTTTTGAAATCTGTGTTAAGTCATTGTATCTTAATTGGTTTTGGTTATGCGCGCAGAGGGCTATCTTGTTGTGGACTCTTGAACCCGCTGAGCGCGATGCTTTGTTGACTAATGAAGCTACCAAAAGATGGACTTCAAGCAACCAAGTGCTTATGGAAGTAGCTTGTACAAGAACTTCAACGCAGCTGCTTCACGCTAGGCAAGCTTACCATGCTCGCTACAAGAAGTCTCTTGAAGAGGACGTTGCTCACCACACTACCGGTGACTTCAGAAAGCTTTTGGTTCCTCTTGTTACCTCATTCAGGTATGAAGGGGATGAAGTGAACATGACATTGGCAAAGCAAGAGGCCAAGCTGATCCATGAGAAAATCAAGGACAAGCATTACACCGATGAGGATGTCATTAGAATCTTGTCTACAAGGAGCAAAGCACAGATCAATGCTACTTTCAATCGATACCAAGATGATCATGGCGAGGAAATCCTCAAGAGCCTTGAGGAAGGAGATGATGATGACAAGTTCCTTGCACTGTTGAGGTCAACAATTCAGTGCTTGACAAGACCAGAGCTTTACTTTGTCGATGTTCTTCGTTCAGCAATCAACAAAACTGGGACTGACGAAGGAGCTCTCACTAGAATTGTGACCACAAGAGCTGAGATTGACTTGAAGGTCATAGGAGAAGAGTACCAGCGCAGGAACAGCATTCCTTTGGAGAAAGCCATCACCAAAGACACTCGTGGAGATTACGAGAAGATGCTCGTTGCACTTCTCGGTGAAGATGATGCTTAATCAACAAATCCTCCACAGAGAAACAAAAGCTGATGCTCTAGTTTCTGTTTTTCTCTTCTCTCCCTCTCTCTCTCTCTCTTTGATGAGTTTCAAATCGTTTGATTCTGTTCTTCCAAAACCTTCCTTGTTGTTTCTGTTGTGTGTTTTGAGTTCCTAAATAATGCAAAAGAGAGACAGAGAGAACCAGTGTGGTCTCTTAACTTATATATATAAAGAGTAATGGCCTAAAACACAGACTAACAAGTAGTTCTGGTTTGACAAAAGTTGTTGTCACTACAAAAAAAGGAGACCAACAACAAAAGCATAAAGGGCATTGTCTTCTCTAGAGCCCTAAACGATCTTGAAACGCAAAATAACAAAAACAACAACAAAAACAGTTTTCAGATACTAATTATAGTCACTTCTTCAAGTTGGTCTTGGAGAAAATCTTCTTGCAGAAAGGACTAGACCATAGTTTCCCGAACCGATAAACCTTCTCTACCAATCTCGCGCGAACGGCTCCCTGAGTCAACCCCAAAAGCCATGTCAAGTTCTGTTTTTGAAACTCAGAAAACAGAGTATGTATTGATTTGGACTTACTTTTGTTACAGAGAGAGCAGTTTGGATCACATAGTTCGCATAAGGATCCTGCAGAAGAAATTCAAAGTTTGGAACAGAGAGGAGCTCGCGAACAATCTCACCTCGACTCTCTGGATACGTCCTTAGACACTTCTCAATCACATGGCTACTGAACTTCTGAGTAGCTAGCTCGGGGTAGTGCGTTCTAAACTGAACTAGCAACTTCACTGAAGGAACTTGTTGGTCTATTAAGTATTGCACCACATAGTTCCTGCCAAATTTCATTAACCATAAGGAGAGTTCTACAAACTATACCAAATCATTGAGTCTGCAGTGGAGATTAAATTTACCCAAAAGGATCCTGAGAAAGGTGAAGTGAGTTTCGAGATATCTCAGCTACGAGTCTCTCACGTAGCAAGCCAGTAGAGTTTGAAAGGCAGCATTGGAGAACACAGCATCCATGCCTATGAACTGCAATCTCAGCACAGTGTTTTGTCGCAGCTTCTAACACAAACTGACACCAAAATTACATCATTCATCAGAGCTTAAGTAAGAAACAAATGATGGAGATTAATACGTTAGAACAATCTCAGCTCATTACTTAGTAGCAGCATCTAAACAAAGAAACAAAAGATGATGTAACAGCAATTAAACCTTATTGTCATTAGGACCAAATGACTCCAAGCAGCTCTGTAGTACATGGTTCCCATTCAAATCTTTAACAAGAACTTGAAAACCCGGTTTAATACCAGACTTCACCAAAGCAATCTGCTCTTTTGTCTTCACAGTTTCAATCATCTTCTGCACAACCCTTGTCCTGTTTAAACACATTAACAAGAAATTAGAATTCGAAAACGCATTATCCACACACAAATGAAAGAACAAGCAAAATTCTAAGCTTTTATCCAAAGGTCTCAGCTTCTTGAAATCAGAAACAAACGCATTTATAGGGTTTTGTCCAAAGGTCTCAGCTTTATTTTCTCTCTTCCTACAGTTTGCAGTTTTGGTTTGTCCAAAAACAGCAAAAAGCAAAAAGCAAAATCCATCCTTTTCAACCAAATGTTGCCTTCTTTCAACGATAGCGATGGCTTAAACCTTATACAAAACTATGCAGAGATTTCAAATATTTCCATAAACAGCACAGATTCAGTTTCTTTTTCTCCAATAACAAGAAATATTTGACCATATTAATGAGCTTTTAAAACTTTGGTTTCATCAAGAGGATAGAGAAAAGCTTACCCATAAGTGTTGAGGCAGATTTGGATAAGCTCCTTTGGTTCTGAGGTTAACACAGTCACAATCAAAGTTCTATGTTCTTCATCACTCACTTCTAAGAGCTTCTGAACAAAGTAGTTCCCAAACGGATCAGTAGAGAGCTCAATGAAATGGTTAATGATCTGATTGATTATAATCTTCGAATCAAGAAATGTTCCTTCTTCGACTAGTTTCTGTAGTACACGACAACCAATCTGATCTTTAGCCATTAACTTCACAGATCCGTATATGTCAACAATGGAGTCAAGACACAGAGGCAAATTAGTATTAATCTTTGGTTCTTCTTCCTTTAAATACTTTCTCATCTCGTGAAACGGTCTTAGCTGAGTACGCTCCTCTGTATATAAAGCTCTAGAACCTTCCATGGCGGCGGCGGCTAGGGTTTGAGAAACATTGTTTCCTCTGAATGGATCGTTCCCAAGAGAGCCTTGACCATCCTCTGTGTAAAAAGCTCCGAGCTTTCCATAAACATCAGCTCGATGAGAAACCCTGTTTCCTTCGAACATCTGAGAGACGCCTCTGAGACAAGGTGAAGACTTTATGGGTTTATTAAAAGCCATCATCTCTCCAAACACATTAGGGTTAAAGGAACCTTGACGGCCAAGAAACCTCTGTTCTCCATTAAAGGTGTTGTTTTGCAGAAAAGCTTGAGAAACAGAGGAAACGTTGTGAAACCCATCATGAATCTGAGAAGCTCCACTCAGATTCTGCTTGAACCCAGAAAACCCAGACCCAAAATCACCCGGGTCGACCCGAAACTGTTCTTCAGGTTTGGTCCAGATACTCATATCACATGAGATACCCATTTTGTTCAGCTTCATACACAAATCAAGAGCCTCACTGCTCTTGTTGAAATTCTGATTCTTCAGAAACGGGTTCGTGTCATGACTCTGTAAAAACCCATTAGAACCAAACTCAGGGAGACAACGATGATCTGAAGCTTTCCCCAAGTTAAATTCTCCAAAACCTATAAAACTCTCTTCAAACATCAAGAATCAAAAACAGAGTAATGTGTAAAAACGAAGAAGAAGAAGAGAGAGTAAAGTAAAGCCTATACGGAGAGAGAGGATCGTTAACAGAGCTAAAGAAATGGTTTGTGCGAGAGAGAGAGAGAGAATGTTGTGTGGTGTAGTGTACGGAGAGGTCTTCACGTCCAAGGCTGAGTTTGTCTCTTTTGTCGTTTTTTTCGCCATTAATATGTAACAGAGCCTCCTCCAACTCTACTTTTTGCAGCCTGCCTAGGATTGTTTCTGAATTTACTATTTTGTCCCTTTCGTTTATTTTGGTATATGTCTTTTTTTTTTTTTTTTTCGCCAATTTTGGTCCTATTTGTCTCTCTTCATATAATACAACATCTTAACCGAGTCTAGATCTAAAGCAACACTAACCCAGTAAAAGAGAATCCCACGAACCAATCACATTAACCCAATTGTTTTAGACGTCTTTTTATTTTTCCTTTTGTTCACATTGTTTTTATTTAACTTAGCCATCTTATCAATTATTTATTTATTTTTCTAATATATTAATTAATTATATTTTTTATTTGTTGTGTATGTTCTAACTTTGACGTCTTTTCTAACTTCTGACTTCTTTTCTAAATCAAAGCTGAACAATTTTTTCGGCTTAAACCATCAAATCATTGTAATTTTTATTTAACTATTTTTCTAGCCATCTTATCTATCATTTACTCATTTTTCTAATATATTATTTAATTAAAAATTTTTATTTATTTTGTATAGTTTTAATTTATGACTATGATTTGATGGAAAAGCTAAACAAATTTTTTTTTTTAATCAACCATACATTTATTAAAATATTACTCCATGATTGGTAACTCAAACAGGAGGAAAATTATTTACAAAAGTAACTTCCGAATTAAGAGATCTGGAAAAACGAGCAAGACAATCTGGTTTTGAATTACAATCACGAGAAATCTTTGTTAAAGAAAACGATGGAAATGATACACGTAACAGAAGAAAATCATCTAAGAGGTTGGAGAATGCTGGCCACTCTTGCGGGTCTTGTACCATTGCGACAAGCTCGGCACAATCTGATTCAAAAGTATGACAGTCAATCCTTCTTATAAGAATACTCTCCATAGCCCATATTAGCGCTTCCAATTCTGAATGAAATGGTGAAAGACATCCACTAAAACACTTAGTGCCTAGTAGATATGTTTGCTCCTCTCCTCTGAAACACCACCACCCCAAGCCTGTAAACGTACTCCTTGACTTCCACGAACCATCAGTTCGACATCGGAAGATTAGCGAAGGAGTAGGTATAGGTTCTAATGGTGCAATTGCTTCAGTCGAAAAAGCTGAACAATCTTTTTGAATAAGTTTCGTATTTAAAGAAGAATATTTGTTTGTCATAGAAAATCTGAGTTTAGGAAAAAAAATAAAGTAAAGATAGATCAAATCGGAAATAAAAGAAAAGAGAAACAATTTTTGGTTTTCTCCTAATAATGACTTTTATTTTTGTCAACAATACGAAGAATTAGCTCAAACGAACCAAGTAGAGAGACTAATAATAACTTTTCAATATTTATTTTTGTCAATTCGTAACCAAAAACATATAATAGTTATTTCAGAATTTTAAGTTAATGTCTTTTTTGTATTTTTAAGTTAATTTTTAGACAAGAAATGAACTGGCATTAATCTCCTTGTTTAAATTTCATAATCATTTTGTTATTTTGTGGTATTTGTAATTCTACTTCTTAATCGGCCAGTTCTCATTTTAATCGGTCGGTTCTCATTTTAATCGGTCGGTTCTCATTTCTTTGACTTTGGAATTGATTGAATCTTATATATAAACTTGATCAACACATCTAAAAAGAGTTAAGTCATAAGCATTGATTTTTTTTTTGTTTACTCGTTCTAGTTTATATGAACCAGTGTATTATCTAAGTTATATATACAAAGTGTATGGTGGCCTATACAACAGACTTACACGTAATTTGTAAGAGACCGACAACAAATACAAAAAGGGCAATGTTTCTTTCTAATGCTTTATCCGATCTTGAAATACAAAAGTAACAACAACTATAGTTTTTTTAGGTTACTACTAGTCGAAGTCACTTCTTTAATAAAGATCATACTGCTTAGAAAATATTAAAAATCTGCAATTTGTTTATTATTTTTTTTTTGTGATTTAACTTTAGATTTCTCCATCATACCGATTTAAAACAAAAATAAGAGGTTTATTTAAAATATTATTTATTATGTAATATGGAGTATAATCTTATTAGTCACTTAGGCTAGTATTCTTCTAAAACATGGTTACTTTGGTCACAACGAAAAGATCCATCAATGGATTAGACTGACCTATTTTTAGATGGATTATAAACCGCTGCGGATCGACTCTATTTTATATAAAAATAGCATGTGGTATTAGATTTGAAGAACAAGAATAAGAAAGAGATTGGGAGAGAAGATGAATAGTAATCATGGGCGTTCGGTGAAACCCGATAAAACCGAACTGAAAGAACCGAGTTTTTTCGGTTTTCGGTACCGAATCTGAGAGAAAGCGTGAACCGATCCGCAGAAATATTTTGTGATTTCGGTTTTCAGTTCGGTTCGGTTTGGCAAAATATAACCGAACGGGTTTTCGGTTTTCTTACAATCATCACCTATCTTCCAAGATTCGCCGTAGATAAGTTGAAGAAACAAAGGTGAGTTGAAGATTTTGAAGATCCGCCATTGATGAGCTGCATAAAGACGACGACAGAACAAAAATAGAAAATAAACAAAACGCTAGGTTTAGTTGCGTTTAATTAAAAGAGCCTTATTTGTTTTGGGTCTATGTAATAAATCAAAAATTTAGTATAATATGAACTGTAAGGCTTGGCCCAACAATTGTCAGAGCCCATGTTCCACAATAAAACTAAAACCCTAACTTTAGTTTGTTTTTATTCCACTACATTTCCGCCCGTTTCTTTTTCTACTACTTGTCTTGTGTCTTTCCAAATCCAAAAGTTAGAGAACACAAATGTCTTTCACCTCTCCCGATTTTTTTTTCTTTGCCGTGTAAAAGCATCACAATCTCTCAATTCTTGCGTCTCCGTCCTCCTAGTTCTTCCTCCTCGACTTCCCTAATTGGTTATAGCTATACAATCCTAGATTTTATCTTATAATCCCAAATTTGTTCTTTATCATAAGCTCTCACCCTTATCATTTCATGGGTATAATCTCATACATATTTTTGATAACTTCTAGAAGGGTTTCTTGGTTGAATCTTTGTTGATTGAAACTCATTTCGTAGATTTTAATGAAAACTTTCACTTTTAAACTCATAAAATTTGAATTTTATATTCGGTTACCCGAATTAACCGAGAAAAAACAAAGTTCGGTCCAATTCGGAATAAATTTTAAAGTAGAAAACCGAACTGTTTAAACCGATTACCTAATAAACAGAACCGAATAATAATTCGGCATGAATTTTAGAGAACCGAAAAACTGTAAACCGATTAAACCGGATAAACCAAACGCCCAGGGCTAATGAATTGTAACCAAGAATAGAAAAAGAAAGAATTACTCTTCTTACTTTATTAGGTTTACAACCACACATATATGTAGGTGAGATAAGCTTACAAGAGAAGCTAATGATATAAATAATGTTAATCTATCTTCTCTTAACATCACCCGTATGTATAGTATAGACCAATGTATAGACGAGCCTAATGGTCTATACTATCCTAACTTAGTCATTATAACTTAGTCAATATAGAATAGACCAATATAAAATAAAACATAATGGTCTATTCTATCTTGACATACTCAATACTCCCCCTCAAGTTTAGCTATAAAGACAACGAGAGCTAAGCTTGGACACCCGTAGACCACCACCTCATTAAAAACTTTAACATAGAAAAACCACTTGGGAGAAATCTATGTTAAGGGAAAAAGTATGATGTCTACTGATAGAGGTCTTGAGTTTAAGGGCGTGTAAGATCTACAAGTCCAAGTTTGTAATGGATAGTCATCACCATACGTTTGAGTAAATCCTCGTGAAACATGGCGAGCTTTGTACCTCACCATTACTCAAATAATTAATTGTGAAAACCCACTTGGCACTAACGGCTTTCTTTCCGGAAAGAATATCACTTTCGTCTAATGTGTGATTACGGATCATGGCTCCGGTTTCATCATCTACAGCTTGCATCCATCAGTCTTTGTCTTTAGCTTCATCATACGATCGTGGAATGATGTGTTTATCAATTTTACCAAGGAAAGCTTGATGATCGGATGGCAAGAGGGAAAGAGAACACACGACTTGGATTGGATGAGCTACGACAAGATTGTTGTAGAAGATTCTTTTCTCCTTCCATGTAGAAGGATCAACCTTTTGTCTTGTACTTCTTCTAGGAGGTTGTGGAGGAGGTAGATGTTCTTCCTCTTTTGCATGAGGATCTTGGTTTAAATTTGTAGAATGAGTATCCGGACTTGTTAGAGGATCCGCCGGGTTGATCAATGCTTCCTATGGTTCAAGCTGTTGTTAATGACTGCCGGGTTGCGAATGGCCGACGGTTCTAAAACCGGCGGGTTTGTGCAGATGGCCACCAGGTTGCGAATGTCCGACAGTTCCAAAACCGGGGTGTTTGTGCAGATGGGTGTCATGATTTGGTGTCTTTGGAGAGGTATTCCCAAGGTGATCAAGAAGAAAAATTAGACTTGAGGGACAGTCCATGTGAGTGTGGGATAGATCTTCCAAGCTATTCCAATCTTTCTTGTCATAGTAACCTTGATCTTCTAGGAATTTCACATCCTGAGACACATACATACGGCTATGAATTAGATCATAACACTTGTAGCCCTTTTGAGTTGGTGAATATCCGATGAACATATACCTTGTGCTCTTTGCAAAACACACACAACCAAATATGCGTAAGTGTTCTAAAGAGGGCTTAACATTGTTAAGTACCTCAAATGGTGATTTATCTTATAGAATCCTTGTTGGAGTTCTATTGATAAGATAGCATGTTGTCATCACGGCATCACCCCAAAATTTCTTGGTGACATTTGTGTGGAACATCATCGATCTTGCAAACTCCATAAGATGTAAATTTTTCCTTTTCGCCACTCCATTTTGTTGGGGTGTGTATGGACATCTAGTTTGTTGAAGGATGCCATGCTTAGCCAAGTGTTCTTTAAGTTTGTGACTTGTGTATTCTCCTTCATTGTCCGATCTTAGTACCTTTATTTTAGCATTGAAAGGATTAGTCACATAGTTTTGGAAGTTTATAAAGGCAATCATACACACAATCTTTAAAGTGAAGTAATGTTATCCAAGTATACTTTGATTTTTCATCAATAAAGGTAACAAAATACTTTTTATTATCCCTAGATACGCATGGTGATGTCCAAACATCCAAGTGAACTAAATCAAAGCATTTCTCATAAATAGTAGAAGATTTAAGGAAAATAGACTTGCAATGGTTACCAAGAATACAAGACTCACAACTAAAACTATCAAAAGAGACATTAGGCAACATCAATTCAAGAGCACGAGAATGAGGATGGCCTAATCTAGCATGCCAAATAGCATTTAAAATTAAAGTAAGAGAAGCATTAAAAAAAGTAGATGAGTTTGGTGAAGTTTTCTCAAGAACATAAAGATCTCCTTTAGCATTTCCTTCTCCAAGAACTTTCCCGGTCTCAATATCCTGAAAATGAACATCATTAGGCCCAAATCTGACATAACAATTTAGATCATTGGTAGCCTTCTTAACCGATAAGAGATTGGAAGTGAAATTGGGCATAAAGAAAGCTTTAGAGTTCTTGTCAAATAACTTTAAATCACTTATCTCCTTCACCGGTACTCTATCACCATTTGCTATAATCACATTCCCTAGAGCCGGTTTTATATTGTCTTTGAGACTTGGGTTACTTATCATATTATAAGAAGCACTCGAGTCAATGACAAGAGTTCTACTAGGTTTAGAGGCAAAGAGAGTGGTACCGGATTCTTTCAACAAGGAAAGGGACCTTTTAAGGGCCTCCAAATCAGACTTCCTCACCACTTCTCCATAGGCCGCGGCCATGGCTGCCTCCTCCCCTTGCTTCGTAAAACTGGAATCGGTTTTTGATTCACTTCTTGGGAGAGATTCGCTTTGAACTTGGCCGACTTGAGATAAGGGTGAAGAATCCAAAATTTTTCCGTCACGTGGCCCTTCTTTTTGCAATGGTCACACATAGTCACCTTCCTTTCTTCTTGCTTGTAAGCTCCCCCTTACCACCAAAGAGGCCAAGTGAACCTTTTTCCTTTTGGACTTGAGCACACACATCATCGAGGGTGGGAAGCTTGTCGGCTCGGAGAAGGTGCTTGATGAGATCATTATAGACCGGTTGGGAGTGAGAAGAAGGCCAAAGACTTTATCTTGTTCCTTTCTCTCATGGAGGACGGACGGATCCACGGTGCTTGGACGGAGTATCTCGAGTTCGGCCCACAAAGACCGATACTTTCCAAAGTGCTTTGTAAATTCCAAGTCTTCTTGACTTAGGTTGTTGATAGCCTTCTTGAATTCAAACACTATTCTTACTTCATTAGGTTTACAGCCACACATATATGTAGGTGAAATAAGCTTACAAGGGAAGCTAATGATATATATAATGCTAATATATTTTTTCCCTTAACATCACCGTATGTATAGTAGACCAATGTAAGACGAGCCTAATGGTCTATACTATCCTAACTTAGTCAATATAGAATAGACCAATATAAAATAGAATATAATGGTCTGTTCTATCTTGACATACTCAATATGTGGTTTATCCACAACCGTTTTTTTCAGTTTTTAGATCCGTACCACTACGGACCAGAATTTATGAAGGGTGAATAAAAAGCTGTCCATTCCATTTACGGTTTTGTCCGCTTCAATCGATGCCACCATTTGAATCCATAATTTTTCTTTTGGTTAAGCACATCAATATTTTGTTTGTATAGAAAATCTGAAAGTAGTAATGAGTTTATGAAAGATAAATAAAATAATGATAATGTTTAAATGTGATTTAACTTTTGGTTTTCTCCATAACGATAACTTCTCTATGTTTATTTTCGTGAATATGTTTAGTCATAGTATAATTATAATTATTTTCTGATTTTTGAGCTTGTTATTTGACACAAAATAAACTGTAATGATGATTTTTTAAAAGACTTGATTTTTATTTTTCATCCCTTTTTTTGCTATAAATGAAATATATTTATCCATTGAAAAAAGACTAGACTTTGCTAGATATTATTTCTAAAATAATACGTAATAATTTTAATTCATATAAAGCAAAATAGAGAATGAGAGAGAACTATTGTGGTCTCTTAACTTGGAGTACTCCGACAACAAAATAACAACAACAACATTTTTGTTACTAATAAGATGTGTTACCAATCATATAAACCAATCACATGCATCAATATTTTGTTTTAGTCGTTTTGTTTATTTTCTTTTGCTCACATTTGTATTTGATATTTAACTATTACTTTTATCCATCTTGTCGATCATTTAATCTTTTTTGTTTTCTGATTTTTTTCAGTCTTTCTAATATATCAATTAATTATATGTTGTTTTTTTTGTATAACTCTGCTGATGATTTGATAGAAAAGTTGAACAGTTTTATTATTTACTGGAATAAATTTATATAAATAAAAAATCTGAAAGTAATAATGAGTTTACAAAAGAGAAATAAAGTAAAAGTAGAAAGAATTACTTAAATCTACATTATTATTTTTGCAGCCACTTTTTTTACCATATTTTGTTTTATATAATTTTACATGAAATGCCCTTATAATAATGAGTCAAGCTTTAGTCATTAAGGATATTTTTGTTAAATACTTTGTCGGATCGGTTCGAAAACATTAATTATAACCCGATTACAACTTATGGATAGTGCACACACGCAACTAATACCTTTTCTACGAAAGTCCAAATCTTATGCACTCATATATCGCTAAAGCCTATACCTATATGCATACACATAACAATTAAGCCCATTAATATTTGTTATTCGTGTAGTTTTGCGATTTTCTATTAAAACTACCATTGACATTATTATGGTTCCCTTAAAAAACAAAACCATTAAATTGTATCTAGAAGATTTTCGCAAAATATTCAAAAATGCCTAATTTTCAGCAACATCATAATTTCATTTCTAAATATCACCTCTCCAATCATATATTTATCCTTCGACGAATATTTGAAGGATATAAGGTCAAAACCTTACCTAAATCAAAACAATTGTAATAATTTTCGCAATCTAAATATTTTGCCAAGCAACGATTATACCTATTCCATCGTGATCAACCCTATATCATCTCACACACTATATATATGTTTGCTAAACCATTTTTCAAAGCTACATCAGCAAGATAAATCATACACCTATTTTCTCAACCATGGCAGCTTCATTTCAATAATATACCTTATCAATCTTCCCTAAATCAAATAATCTTGCAAATCAATCTAGCTGATCCGATCTGAGTTTCTCTAATTTTCTCTGGCTCGTCGAGTCACACGGATCCGGTTCACTTGGGAGCATGCAGCAAAGCACGAGATCCGTAACTGACACAAGAACGAACAAGAACCAGATACATGTAGAACCTGTTACTAGCAACACAAATGCATTTCACTCCCATATCAGCCTGGTTTTTTCTCTAATCAATTTAATCAACGAAATATAGAGAGCAGAACAATCGGAATCCAAACGAAGCAGAAGATGTTGGGGGTGGTGGTGGACCAATAATTCAATTCCCCTCAATTACGGCCAATCAAATGGGCCACATGGAAGCTAAAATCAACAAGATTAAAGGGTTCTTCTTCGACAAGGCTAGTGTTGCAGGTGGAGAGGCACAAGTTCAAGCAAAATCCGTGACCAACGTTCTTAATTTTCATTTCCTTCCACCTTGAGGACAAGGGGGTTCTTCAAGGGAACGATATTGATAAATACAAATGCTAGATCATGACGGGCTTCGATTATTATCTTAATGGGCTGTAGGTTATGTTGTTTAAGCCCTTTTATCCTTCTATTTATCTCTCTAGTGTTCTAGGTAGAAGGTTTTATCGATTAAGATCTTTAAAACAATGTCATCGTCTTCTTTCTCTCTTCTCTGTACTCTCCTCTCTTCTTCCTAATTTCTTCTGTAATTCTACCTTAATCTTATAAACCTCATCTTATTCTTATATAAACTCTTGGTAAGTGATTTCATACTTATCATATTCCCACCATATAAAGTATTTTGTATTTTACACAAAAATATTTTATTTTTAATTAAATTAAACTATAAAAGAGTAAATTTCTTTTTAAAATTTTAAATATCAAAATCGAATAAATTTAAATCGAAATCAGATTTAATCATTCATATTTCCTACAACATAATCGTAGGAAAGTAGGCCTATGTTATTTTGTAGGTAATTTGAATGAAATTTTGGAAGGAAAATGGAGTGAAAAATTTAGTAGAAAATGGAAAAAACAAATATTGGTAGGAAAATAGAAGGAAAGTGTTTCTTACGTTTTGTTTGAAGGAAAATGGTCAAATATACCCTTCTCCGTTCCTACAAATAAACTTACAAAATTTCTTACAACTCATTTTGGTAGGAAATTTCCTACCAAAATTTTACCATTTTTTATTTCCTACGGGCGATTTCCTACCAATTATTTTGTACGAAAATGGAAATAAATGTGTGTTCCCCACCATTTTCTTACGAAACTAGCTGTAGAAAATCGATCATTTTCTTGTAGAAATATAATAACCATATCATAGCGGTAACCGTCTGCTATTAATACCCATAATTGTTGTAGTGATTTTGAGAATGCTCAAAATAATTGAAAACTACTTACCGTCTAAATAAATGCAGTCGATAAAAGTAGGAGTCAGCGATTGAGTTCTTGAAGGGGTTTTGTGAGTAATAGTGGGCGGGTTTCAATGGAAAAAATAATAGAAGATATGATAAAAAAACCTAGGAAACCTATTATCATGGTATCAGAGCCTGTACCACCAATAGTTACGATTGTTGGTTTTTAGATGATAGACGCGACGATTCAATTATGAAAGACATTTGTTTTTTCTTTCTCTAAACCAGATAAAATCATAGCAAAAATATTTTCAAATTCTTTTATGTTGGATGCTATATTCTTAATTAATCGGTCTTCTATGTCTATGGATTGTAAATTCCCTTATCTAAACTACTACTATCATTTATTATGAAATATGGAGTATAATCTTCTTTAGTTAATCTAGTATTCATCTAAAACATAGGATTTGAATGGTTACTATTGTCACAATAGGCAAATCTATCAGCGGATTAGAGTGCTATATTTTTAGGATGAACTATAAACCGATGTAGACTAACTCTATTTCTATATAAAAATGGTATGTGGTTGGTCCGCAACGGTTTTCTTTTAGTTTTTTGATCGTACCATTACGGATCATAATTGATGAAGGGTGAATGAAAAGCGGTCCATTCCATTTATGGTTTTTTCCGCTTCATCTGATGCCACCATTCAAATCGGTAATTTTTCTTTGGGTTAAACGCATCAATATTTTGTTAGTATAGAAAATCTGAAAGTAATAATGAGTCTATGAAAGAGAAAAAAGTAAAGATAATGATTAAATGTGATCTAACTTTTCGCCGTAATGATGATGACTTCTCTATATTTCTTTTCTTCAATTTTTAGTCATAGTTTAATGATAATTATTTTCAGATTTTGAGTTTGTTACTTGAATAAAATGAACGAGATTTAATATTATTCCCAACATAATATTCAAAAAGAAAAGAAAAGCACATCAATATTTTAAATTTTTCTAGCATAAGTTTATATTGGAAGTTTAAAAGATGATTTAACTTTCCGTTAATAACGTCCATAGGAGCACCTCTCTTATTGGGCCTCACGTCCTCTTATTAGGCTTGTGAGCCTATACATCATCATCACCATCACCACCGCAAAAAAAATGGTGATGACGATGAAGAAGATTATAGTGATGATGATGGTGATGGTGATGGTGATGGTGATGGTGATGGTGATGGTGATGGTGATGATGATGGTGATGGTGATGATGATGTATGTGATGTCGATGATGTGATGATGGAACGGTGATGATGATGATGATTGTGATCATGTATGTGATGTCGATGATGTGATGATGGTATGATATTGATGATAATGATATGATGATATGATGATGTGATTCAATTGGTTTAAGTATGTGAGTTGGTTTAACTCAATTGAACAAGAACTAGTGGATTAAATGGTTAAACCATCAACCCATTACAATTTAACTCATTTGATCCATCAAACCATTTGACTCATGAATTCATTAGGGTCAAAAAGTTCAACTCATTAGAGTTTATGGGTTGAATTGAGTTGAGTCAACCCATTAACCTTGACCCATTTTGACATCCCTAATTTATAACATTGATTAGCTTTCCCATTGACGTAAGAGAATATGTATACGTAAGAAAAACTGAAGTGATCATGTAACACTTACGTATTACAATAATATCACTTCTTAATGAATTTATATCCATATATTACAACAGACGACGAAGATGATAGAACATTTGTTAGCATAATTCTTATGTAACTCATGTGAATTTACTTACATGTAAAACCAAATAATAACGTAGCACAATTCTTATGTAACCGACAACACATGTGGAATATGACAGAATTTACCAATCAAAATATGACATGAAGTTTCTATTCCTCACGTCTTTCTCCAAAATTCAAGATCTTAAATTTGTAGACTATCAATAATTCCAAAATCTTATAGTCCAATACAACTTTATAAAATAACGAATATTCACCGATTTATTATGACTGAACTTGAACAAATGATTCATAAATTAGACTAAATGAAAGAAGTTGCACATGATTTATTATATCCCCACAAAGCTTTCATAACTGCAAAAGAAATTAAAAAATAAATAAATAGAAGTAATTATTGACCTCTTCTTCTTTTGCTTCTATGGTGCTGGATTTGGACCAAACTTGGACATAATCAACCAAATATGATCAATATGAAGTCATTGTCATAACTCGAAAACTTTTCTTACTTTATTATCCCTTTCAACAATGGACACTGTTTGCAGTGAATTGTAGCTAAAGAAATATTTCTCACAACACACGACTACTTTCTTTTTCTCATCGACAAAGAAAGATATGCCACGTCAAGGTTCATCTCCAAGAGTACTGACTTCGACTTTTAAGAGCTTGCTCCACGACATCTCTTTGGTTTCCTCATCAATCTTATTTGTTGTTACCCATATCTCTTTCCTTGATGTATTTTTGCGACGTTATAGTAATTCCAAAAATTTCTCATCTCCAGTTACTGATAGGGAAGATGTAGATGTTTGAATCTCTTGGTTGCAAAATCAAAATTGATTAAACCAAGTTGTTCCTCTTTCTCATTAACACCAAAACAATAAGTCCTTCCCTTCAAAGAGACGCGGTAATAAGGATATGCGAAGTTGTAGTTTTGAATCGGAGTGACATCAATATTCTTCCATGAATTAGAGTTAATGTCATAAATTTTGAATTCTTGGTCTCGACAGTAATAGCTGTTGTAGCTCAATATCCTATCACTCTTATTACCGGTATGTTTGTCTTGGTAGTTTCCAAGTACAAATTCATAGAAACTACAATTTTTGCCGGTTTGGATCCATATGGTTTGACCAGTACACGATTTCCAAACCACGACAAATCTGGTATTGTCTTTGATGGTGCATAACAGCGAGCCATCACAGTGAAACACTTGGTTTATGTTGACTTCATGTGAATTAGAAGGATAGATTAAGCTAAATTCATCACATGTAACCTTTAGAGAAGGAAATCCATCATGGAGACTAACGTTCATCAAACAAAGCCTAGACTCATATGTTAGCTTGAGAACCATTAACTGCTTAGTGGCGTTATCAAAATGTTTTCTTGAGAAATTCTTGTCGTTGAACAAACGGTTCCATTGTTTGCAAGTAAATCGAAAACATTCAGAGATGTGGCTGGAACTCTACATAGTATCTCCTCTAATAAATCATGTGGAAGCTCCGACATGTTGATCACCGAACATTCAAAGACTAAGATTGGCTTGTGAAGGTATTCATCTTTAATCTTATTCTCTAATATTTCATATTTTATATTTTGATCTTAGCTTATTGCAAGATTTGTATATCATCATGTTGATGATTAAAACTCTGCATCATTATGGGAGAATTATTGAATAGTTTGGATCTTTGAGCAAATATAGTAAAAATGCACTTAAAAGTTCAACGGTTCAAAGGATCACTATTCAGAATATATTACAAACCAAATGCAAAAAGCTGATATATGAGATTTCATAAACGAGATGATCCTCACAAAAAAAATGAACTTAATAGGAGTACATATAGACTCTAAAAGAAGAGTAAAAATACTCTTTAAAAGAGGAGCAGAAAACCGATTGATATGGTTAATAACGAAATCAAGTACCTGAAAAAAATTATTTATAATGATTCAGAGATCTCGATTAACCATGTCAATACGGGAAACATGGAACCAGAGGCAATGAAGACTATATTGAAATTTTATGTTGAACGAGTAATTTTTGGACTAGTGGTCCCAGCATTAAAAGGGTATAATGATATATAACAAAATGGTGTATCGCGCTATGTTTTGTTAAAATATCATGTTTTGTTAAACTACCTATATCAAAGCAATTTAGTATAAATACTGCTAGTACATGTCCATGTCAATATAATCACCAAAACATCAACAACATACTTAGAAAGCTAGATACATTTTACGTAATACATGTTTGTCGATTGTGGCCGACCTGACCACATATTGAGCAAGCATTTGGTTCCTGTGGTCTCTTACCCTCCATTACAACCTCTATTACACCTTTTACTCTACTATGCTTGGGCTGGCCTGACTGAGTTCGTACAAGTGGTGGGTTGCATTTTTTAGAATACAGAGCATCTAGTACAGGGATAGACTCATCCTTTGGCATAATCGATTTTGCATACCCATGGCGGAGGTACTCGGTCTGATAGTATATATGACAATTGGAAATCCTTGAGACCTTGGCAGATTCAGCTGCTGCTATCGCAAGAATGCAAGGAAGTTTGTCAATGTCGAACATACTACATGAACACTTTTATGTGATAGGTTTTCAACATTAATAGACGATCTATCTCTTGAACATGTAAAATACAAGCTCTTGCAACACGAGCTTACAAATACCAAACATACATTACAACTCAAAAGCACGTAATTTTCTAAATAAGTTACTTTTCTATAAGTAAGAGTACCTCAAGGAGCTTCTTAACACCGGTTGTAAGCTCAGTTTCCATAAGAGCAGCTTGTCTTTTCCTAGCTGCAAACCACCTTGTCAACATCAACCTTATCTCATCTAGTAACTGAACAATCGGATACTGTCGAGCTGGCTTTAAAATTTTATTAATTGACTCTGATATGTTGCTGGTTGTGAAGTTATATCTATCACCTAAAAATTGAACACGGCTCCACTTACTTACATCAGCACGCTGCAAATAGCTATGTAGTTGAGGATTCAGCTGTTGGATAAGTCAAAACTTTTCATTAAAATCATGAAGCCTATACGCAGTAGCCGCCTGCTTCACCAACCCAAAAGTTTCACTTCCTCTAAATTTAAGCAAAATATTTTTGTGAAGATGGTAAGTGCAAATTCCAAGGCTGGTGAGGGGATATACTTTTGCAATGGCTTTACCGATTGATTTATGCTTATCAAAGATTAGGGCAAGTCCTTCATCATCACGAATAACACAACTTAGTTTTCTAAAAACCATTCCCAAGAGTCATCATTCTTACTATCAACAACAACAAAAGCCAAGGGAAATATGCATCTTGTGTAGTCGCTATTAACAAGGTTCCAAGATACTTTCCCTTAAAAAATGTACCATCACCAACTATAACTTTCCTCATAAACGGAAATCAATCTATGCTAGCACCAAAAGCTATAAATACTGACTTGAACCTATCAAACTCATTAACTTCTAACCTTGTTAGAGTTCCAAGATTTGCTCTGTGGATCATGCATAATCCATTTTCATAACTTCCCCTTACTAACTCACGCGCACAACTAAGAGTACGACGACTTTTTCAATAATCAACCTACATAGGTAATAGAAGGTGTAAGTTATAGTGAAACATTTCACATCTTATTAGCTATTTAAGTATATTGATAACTTTCGGCTCTTACCTTGATGCCATAACGTAGATTAAGATCCTCTCCCACATGATTTGGCACAACACCTGTACCAACACTTCCAACATAATCCTTGTAATGTTTTGCCAATATTGATGGGGTTGCTTTTCTTGTACGTGCAGAACGTTCTATGGAAGAACATGAAATATTCGGGATTCACCTTTGCTTGTAGCTCGCAATCTCCATTTGCATCTAGGAATCCAACATTTAACCACATACAAATCAGGCTTGGATCGGTCCATAATGAAGTCAAACTTTTGGAAGACACTTATCATCTCAATGTACTTTCCAAAGCCTCTTTTGAATCAAACGTTTGCCCAACTACTAACTCAAAATCACGCATATGTAATTGTTGCAACACATTTGAGATCTTCATATTACTCTTAGGATATGCTAATTTGTTGCTTTCTTCTTTCCTTTCAACATTAACCTCATCGTCCTCACCCTCTAATTCCTTTAATACATACTTACAAGGCCTACAATACTTTTCATCACCTGAACTTACTCCATCTGGATCCTCATAGCAATCAAACCTCACGTTATCTTCTTCATTTCCATCATCATCTTCTTCCTCATCCTCTTCAATAATTGCCTGTTTTTCCGCCGCCTTTCTCTTCAAAGTATCGCCATCGTGCCTCTCTCTTCTTTTCACTACAGGTTCAGTTTTCTCAGCTGAATTGGATGGAATAATTGTCAGTAAATCTTCGATTTTCACACACAAACGTCCCACACACTCGGATTTACACTGCCTAAAAAACCTTGAAATTGTCGCCCATTACAAAAAAAATACAGGGGGCGTATCCTCCAGTAATGATACAGAGCTCTTCTTGGTGGATAATTTGTATGATAGGTGGACCTGATATAGACTTCTATCCACGCCAAAATCTTCATAAACAATTCCAAGAAACTCCTCATACGACACTTTCCTAGTAGCAGATAAGACCATAGCCCTGCTATCTCTTTTATCATCAACCATAAATACCCATTGTTTTTGCCAAAATTTCCATTTTCCACAAACCAATGTAATATCCTCCATTAATCCCCAACTATTGTGTCAAAAAGAAACAGGTTTGCTTCCGTAATTACAACAAAATATGAGGGTAAAGCCGGAATTTTGGGTGGCCGTTCTCCCTTAGAAAACCCTAGATACGTATAAATCTACAAAGGAAATCTACCAACGTTGTCATAGTATTACTCTTGATAGAGTTATGTAAAACCAGTTACTCTATCAGACAACTATATCTCTACCTTACTTTTGCTTCTCTGGTCATATTAACTCTGTCGTAACTAGATGAAAACTCTATTTTCAAATTGAAACTCTACCATCACTACAACAACTCTGCCGTCAAAGGGTTGTGCTCACAAAACATGTTTTCAACGCCAAATCTCTATCGTAACGTAACTCAACTCTATCGCATAACTCTTTCAACTACATAACTCTATGTGTGCACAGATTAATCTACCAAACTACTCTATCAACCTCCTTAACTCTAAGGAAGTTTCCTCCAAAATCTACCACCATTACAGTTACTCTACTTAACAACCCTATCTAATACCTTAGTCTATGACTTAACTATATCTCTACCACCATGTTTGCTAAATCTACCAATTTAGTCTGCCTAACATCTTACTCTACCACCACTAAGGATAAATATACTCAATAACTATACCTAAAACCATTAATACTACCACACAACTCTATACAACCTCCGAAACTCTACCATAGTGTAAGAAACTATACCATAGTGTAAGTGGTAGAGTTATCGCTTGGCGGGACAATTTCCCTCCAAAACTATGCCAAAATATGCCTTGTCTCTCCAACGTGGCAATATTTTTTAATGGCATGTTTTGTAATTAACTTTTTTTCCAATAACTCTTCCATATGGACAAACTTGTCATAAACAGTTCTATTTCTCTCTCATCCATATTGGTTTGAAACCACTATTTATGTGCTACTTTCGCACTTCTCCTTATATTTTATAACAAACAAATTTTTTTGTTAATACTAATCATAGTCACTTCTTAAAGATTATACTGCTTTTTGCGGTTTTCTTACAAAATATTACAAATTGAAATTTTATCCCTTTTCTTGTTGTGGTCATGTATTTCATTATCGTTCCAAATTGATATGATAATTCAAACTATTGGAGGAAAATCAAATGGATGTTATGTTTGTATTCATTGGATCAGAGACGAGAGCTAAGGTTGAGAAAGAAAAAGGAGGTACTAAATGAGCTAATTCAAAAACTATGGTCAAGCATAGGAACAATTTTTGGGGAAAATGCTTATCAAATCTAAATCCAATTTAGATTTTCATTCAAATTCAAGAAAAACTCGTTAGTTTAAGACCGCCAGACATAAGGAAAATGCTTTAACCTGGCCGCCACTCATACTTTACAAATGGTCGAGTTTAATTTATAGACGTCAAAAGAGCAGGCTATTCTATAGGCGTCAAGGACAATTTATTTTGTAAAAGTCCTAATGAAGTCTCAAAATAATGACTTCACTTGCAGCCCACAAGGAATAAAGAAAACTGAAATATGAACGATCAAATCAGTTTGAAAGTTAAAAAGGAGAATTAACTTTTAGTTAATTTGATCATTATCTTTACTTTTTGTTACTACAAAGAACTTTTGGTTTTTTTTGTAATAATGACTTCTCTATAAATTCTTGTCATTTTTAGGCTATGAATGGAGGTACAAATAGAAGAAAATTCTAGTGCTTGGATGGGAGAACTGCACATGTCTTTCCATTCACCATCTTAATTCTATTATAAGGCAGTTTAATTTTTTTAATATAAAATATTATTAAACTACAAGCAGTTCAATTACATGAATCTACGGTTGTACTTCACCAAATTAGATGTGGCTCAAACGTATCAATTGTCTTATTATTTATATTTTATATTTTATGTCTTTGCTTTTTCTACAGCCTTCCATTTCCTTTTTATTTTTATATGAATTTAAAATAAAAATAAATAATCAACATTTAAAGAAATTAATTTATACATACTAACTTTTCATAAGTAATATTACATTTATTTTATATATTTTGTATGCAAACACTAAATAATGTTATAACAGTAAGTTCCAAAAAAGATGCTAAACTAATATACCAAATTTTAATTTAATATAACTTACTATAATATGTATAATATTATGTAAAAAAATAATTCTAATTTAAAGTAGCATTTTTTATTATTTAAATTTTTGATCAGCAATCGTTTGATACGCTTTCACCATTTAAATATACATTTTGAACTGTTAGATCCGCTTAATCCAAGTTTTTCTGCCTGAAATGCTTGATTTGCACTTATTCCACTTGAAACGCTTGATTTGCTTTCCCCATTCGGAAACTTAGTCATAAATCAATTATAGTTATTTTTTATTCAGTTTTTTTTTAATGTGTCTTTAAAAATATTTATACTTTTTGGTATTTGCTATTCAACTTCATGATCGATCTTAATGCTTATAACCGCCAATGTTCTAATTTCTTGTACATTGATCTTATAACAAATTGATCATCCACATCTAAAAGAGTTAATCAGAGACATTGAAGTTTTCTGTTTACTCGTTCTATTTGCTATGAGTTTCAAATATTATTTTGCCAAACCAAAACTATGACTCACTTTATTTTGCTATGTGGTTATTTGAGAAAACCAGTGTGATCTTAAGTTATATATACTACATAAGTGGTTCGTAAGAAAAGGGACTCCGATCGACAACAAATACAAAAAGGGAAATGTCTCTTTCTATTAGAACTCCAGTTAACCGGAAAAGTGATCAGAGACGAAGACGAAGCGAACGAACTTAAAAACTTTATTCATCCGTTAAAATGTTGATTACAAAGCTTAAAGAAATAAAGTAATGAATCTACCCGTATATATACACCAGATTAGTTTATAATCAAACTAATCAGAGATAACCGGGATTGAACTAATTCAAATCCTAAACCAGAGATAATCGGTTTATCATCTAATACCCCCTCTCTAATCTATAGTTTCCTTATGTCTGGTTAGGAAGATATAGATTTGACAAAGACATTTTGTTGAGTAAATGATGAAAAGGTACAGGCTGCAGAGGTTTAGTGAGTATATATGCATGCTGTTCTTCAGATGGAACATGAAGAGCCTTGAGATTACCAACTTTAGTCTGATCTCGAACAATGTGACAGTCGATTTTTATGTGTTTCGTTCTTTCATGAAACACAAGATTCATCGCTATATGCAGAGCAGACTTGTTATCGCAAAACAATTTAGCTGGACAAGTCACCTGAATACGTAAATCTTTGAGCAATTGTTGCAACCAGATAACTTAACAAGTAGCTTGCATCATAGGATTCATCGGATTCAGTACTATTGCGGCTTGCAACAGATTGTTTCTTTGATTTCCAACTAATCAAAGATGATCCCAAGTAAATGCAGAAACCAGTAATCGATCTTCTTGTTTCTTTGCATGTAGCCCAATCAGCATCCGAGAAGGCATGGAGACAAAGTTCTGAATCAGCATAGTACATCAAACCTTGACCAGGATTAGCTTTAATGTACCTTAGAACTTTGTAAGCAGCCTGCAAATGTATGTCAGTAGGAGCTGAAATGAAATGACTTAGCTGATGCACAGCAAAAGTTATATTTGGTCTTGTTATTGTCAAATATCACAACCGGCCAATGAGTTCCCTGTAAACAGTAGGCTTGGATAAAAGTGTTCCCATGTCTTTAGTCAATTGCTTGTTAGGATCCATATGAACATAGCTGAGTTTGCAACCAATCATATCTGCATCTGTTAACAAATTCTGAGCATATTTTCTCTGACAAACAGAAATGCCCTTTGAAGATCTTGAAATTTCCAAACCAAGGAAAAATCTAGCAGGGCCTAGATCCTTGATCTTAAACTCAAATTTCAATATCTCTTTTAACCTATCCACTGCATTTTCATTGTTACTTGCTATCATAATATCATCTACATAACATTGATCTCAGTGTTATCAGCAGAATTACTAGTACTAGGTGTAGAAGATGACAATGTAGATGCAGGTATATCAGTAGGTATAAGAGATTCTTCATCTATTTAAGGCATCGATTCTACATAGTGTAAAGGTACATGTAAAGGAAGAACTGAATTGGGAAACATATCAACAGCAGTAGAAAGTAATTCACTGGTTTTAAAAGGAAACTGATTTTCATGGAAAATAACATTCCTGGAAATAGAAACAGAATTAGACTCTATATCTAACACCTTATAGCCTTTATAACCTACTGGATACCCTAAAAAAACACATGGTTTAGCCCTTGGTGCAAATTTATTCCTTTCATGATCATGAGTAGAAACATAGCATAAGCAACCAAAAGTTTTTAACAATGAATAGTCAGGTACTTTCTTTAACAATAATTCAAAAGGTGATTTGTTCTGTAACAATGGTGATGATAATCTATTTATTAAGAATTCTATAGTGACCACACAATCACTCCAATATTGCAATGGGACATTATAATGGAATAACAATGATCTAGCCACATTTAACAAATGTTGATGTTTTCTTTCAACTACTGAATTATGTTGAGGTGTATATGCACAAGAAAAGTAATGCACCATGCCATGTTCTTTGATTAAATTTGTAAAAGCTAACTCATGTGCATTGTCAGAACGTATTGCTTTGATTTTGAATCCATATTGTGTCTGAACATGTTTAATGAACACCGGAAAAACTAAATGAACATTTGTTTTTATTTCTCATCATATAAACCCATGTAGTGCGAGTAGAATCATCAACTAAAGTAAGAAAATATCTGAAACCTTCAACAGACTCTACACTAAAAGGACCCCATACATCTAGGTGAATCAAATCAAAAAGGTTCTCAGCAAGGTTATTATGACTAACATATGCCAATCTTCTCTGTTTAGCTAATGGACATATAGAACAATGAGGAACAGTAGAAGACAGATTCTTTAAAGGAGAAAGAACACTAACTAATTTTTGTAAAGCAACTTGAGACGGATGACCTAATCGCTTATGCCAGAGAGCTTCATCAGCAATCACAGAAAAGGAACAAGCTGCAGGTGTTGATGGAGAGAGGGATTGATTCTCATTGTCAAGAATGTATAAATTGTTATAGGCTTTACCCCTCCCAATCATCAAGCCCTGAGAAAGTTCCTATATCAAACAACAACAAATAAAAAAATGAGCAGAACAATTCAAAAGTTTAACTAAACAACTAATACTAATCAAATTGAATTTAAAATCAGGAACATGTAAAACATTATGCAATATTAATCGAGATGTTATATGTACTGTCCCTATATGTGTAATAGAAACTCTAGATGCATTTGGTAAAGTAACAGTGACATCAGTTACAGGCTTTAAATCTGTAAACATAGCTAAATCTGAACACACATGACTAGAAGCTCCACTATCTATTATCCAAGCATCAGAAAGAAGAAAATTTTGAAGTGAAGAAAGAATATGATTGTGAAATTTGAGATTACTATTCTCATACTTTAAACTAGTAGATGGAAATGGAAAATCAATACCGGAAGACGATTTAGCAGACATCAAACCATGATCAGAAATTGTGGCCATAACATTAGGCATTGTAGCTGCAGAAGAAAAAGCTGCTAGCTCTAGAGCTTGAAACTGAGATACCATCTGTTCAAGTTGTTGTGGAGTATAGTCATTAAGGTTCACATTGGTTCCACCATTAGTATTATATGGCACAAACTTAGGGACATGTCCATATGCAACATTGTTAGTAGGATAATATCATGTATCCGAGTAAACCTGAGCCACTGCATTTGCTCGCTGTATTGGAGTAACATAAGGAGTCATTTGCATAGAAGGTTGAGCTTGAGGCATCCTTTATTGATTATGCAGGACAAACATTCTCAGTAGAAATTGAGTTTGTGGCCTTTAATTGTATCCCATAGTATTTGCCTTATAACCAGGTGGAAAGCCATGAAGTTTATAACACTTCTGAATAATATGACCCACTTTCCCACAATGAGTACATACAGGTTTCTGAGATGTTCTAACTGTATTGTAAGCAGCAATATAAGCACTCTCTGCATCATTCCTCACTGGAGCTACATTCTGGAAAGCAACATTATCAATCTTGGTAGAGGGCTTGACTATTTTCTGACGCTCATCTTGTATCACCATGTTGAAAGCTTCTTCTATGGTAGGAATCGGTTTCAGCATCAGAATATGTCTTCTGGTTTGATCATACCCTTCATTCAACCCCATTAAAAACTTTGTCACATGACTGCGTTGTTGCAACCTTTCCCATTTAGTAGCTGCATCACACTCACAACGTCCACAAGTACACACTGGAAGCTCAACATAATTCTTGTGTTCTTCCCATAAAGTTTGTAAAACTGTGTAATAAGTAGACACATCCAAAGATCCTTGTTCAACCTTACTCAGTTTCTGTTCTATAGCAAAGATCCTAGGTGCATCATCTTGCTTAACCCTAGATAAAATATTATTCCAAATACGTTTTGCAGTAGGAATGAACAAAAGACTCTGGCCAATTTGCTTATCCACAGAATTCATCAACCAGGTCTATACACAATCATTGCAACGACTCCAAGCACCAAAATCTCTATGATTATCCGGAGGTTTCAAGATCGTACCATTGATAAACCTCAGTTTATTGCGAACATTCAGAGCCATCCACATCGATAGTCGCCAAGATGGAAAATCCGAAGCAGTGCTAAGGCGATCTGAAACAAGAACGAGACCAGCATGATCAGCATTATGCAAGTAAAACGGATTCTCATACTGATCAGTCGAATGAGTTGCAGACGTCGGTGTAGGAGGTCGATTAATCGGAGCAATCGGAGGATTAGAAGATCCCATTCTTCAATCGAGAAACAAGAATGAGGAAAGAAACGGTGAGACGAGAAAGAAAGAACAATTCATCAACACCCAAGGTCAATCAAAGAGAAAGAAAAGGAAACAAAACAAAACTGACAACTCCGATGAACAAATAGCACACAACGGCAAAGAACAATTGAAGAAAATGGAAATACGAATGAATCAGAAAACTCATCAATGTCAAGAGAATGCGGAAGAAAATGAGCTCAAATAATTTAATCAATCAAATTCACTATATTATAACATATTCTAACCCAAAACAACTCTAGACAAATAATTTACTGCCTCAAAGCAATGGTTGTGGGTTCTTATCCCATTTGGGACCAAATTTCGACAAGTCTTTCTTCACACTTCTAAACACTCTTCATGCATCTCTAGCACTTATAATGAATCAAATTCATGGTATTATAAAATATTATAACCCTAAACAACTCTAACAAACCATTTACTGCCTCAAAGAATTGGTTGTGGGTTCTTATCCCATTTGGGACCAAATTTCAACAAGTTTTTCTTCACACTTTTAAACATTCTTCATGCATCTCTAGCACTTGTAATCAATCAAATTCATTGTATTATAACATATTCTAACCTTAAACAACTCCAAAATAATTTCAAGATATTTTTTTTGGTAAATCTTACCCCTAAGATCTCCCTAATAATGATGCCCTTGGAGAGAGTAATAGCCTAAAACACGTACTAAGTACTAACAGGTTTTTATAAGGTTTTTAAAAGGTTTCTAAAATAAAATAAAAGGTTTTACAAAGTATTTAAAAGGTTTTTATAAGGTGTTTTAATGAATATTAAGGTTTCAAAAATGATTTAAGAACTTTAAAAGGCTTTTATAAGGTTTTACAATATTTTTGTTAAAACAGTTTTATAAGCTTTTGAAAAGTATCTAAAGGTTTTACAGCGTATTCAAAAGGTTTTTACAAGGTTTTATAAGGTGCTTAAATGTATTTTAAGGTTTTAAAAAGTTTTAAAAGGCTTTTATTAGGGTTTATAAGGCTTTTATAAAGATTTTAAAAGGATTTTATAAGGTTTTTACAAGGTTTATAAAGATTTTATAACTCTTTTATATTGTTGTATAAGGCTTTTATAAATATTTTAAAAGGCTTTTTAAGGTTTTAAAAGGTTTAAAAAGATTTTAAAAGGCTTTCTCAATTTTCAATAATTAATTACATGGTTTTTATAAGGTTTTTATAAAGTTTTTTAAATGTTTTTATATATATTTAATAAATTTTTACAACGTATTTAAATGGTTTCATAAGGTGTTTAAATGTATATAATAAGATTTAAACATTTTTTTTAAATTTAAAAAACGTTTTATAAGATTTTAGAAGGCTTTTAAAAGGTTTTATAATCTTTTAAAAACCATGTAAAGTTTTTACATAACCTACTAAAACCCATGTAAAATATTTTAGAAACTTTTTAAAATATGGGAGATTTGCCCAACTAACTTTTATGATACCCTTTCCTACAAGTACCCTCTCTAGGTGTCCATTTTCAAAAATACTCTCTTTAATGTACAAAATGACTAAATTACCCTTCTTTATTATAACTCATGATGAGAAAAAGGAAAATTCTTTCCAACAAAAAGAATATTCCTTCCAACAAAATTAATATTCCTTCCGAAAAATTTCCCCCCAAATTTTCCCGCCAAAAATTTTCGACAAATTTTTCCGCAATTCCTTAAAAAACCTTGTAAATATTTTTAAATCCCTTAAAAAAATCCTTTAAAAACTCTTGTAAATCTTTTAAAAGTCATCCAAAACCTTTCAAAACTTGAGTAAACCTTTTAAAACCATTGTAAATCATTTTATAACATTTATAAACACTTGTAAATCCCTTTAAATCCCTTATAACCGTGATAAATCATTTAATAAAAAGTTTTATAAACTTCTAAAACCCTTTAGAAACCCTTGTAAATCCTTAAAACCATTTTAAAGAACTTGTAATACCTTTAAAAACTTTTGTAAACCCTTTAAAAACCTTTGTAAACTTTTTTTTTTTTTTGTAAACCACCTTTGTAAACTTCTAAAACCCCTTGTAAATCCTTTAAAACTATTTTTAAATCTTTGTATGCCTTTAAATACACTTGTAAATCCTTTTAAAAAACCTTTAAAAAATCCGTGTAAATTTATAAAATCCTTTAAAAATCTTTCTAAATCCTTTTAAAACTGTTATAAACTTATAAAAACTTTTAAAAATCATTGTAAATCATTTAAAAACCATTTAAAAACCTTTGTAAGCTTCTAAAACCCTTTAAAAACCATTACAAATCTTTTAAAAACCATTTAAAACTCTTGTAAATCCCTTTAAAACCCCTTGTAAACACTTTAAAAATCTTGTAAACCCTTTAAAAACAATTTGGTGGGAAAATTTTGTAAAAATATTTTTTTTGCGGAAATTTTTTAAGCGGGAAAAGTTTTTCGGAAAATTTTTTGGCGGGAAAATTTATGGAAGGAATATTCCTTCTTTTGGGAAAGAATATTCTTTCAACTAGGGGTAAAATGGCCACTAAAATTTAAGAGAGAGCAAAAATGAAAATGGCAAAAAAAGTATTTTTAAAAGAGAGTATCATACAAAGGTTATTGGTATCAATTTTTCTCAAATATTTTTATAACTAGTAATATAACATTTTAGTCTCTTAACAAACAACACATGTGTCAAATTTTACAATAACCCATTCATAAAAAGCTAATTTAATCAATGATGATATACAAAGACAACAACCACAAAACACTCACTCTTCTTTTGCGGTCAATTTCTTCTATCTTTTAAAAGCAACTACAACGTCAAAGTCACTTCCTTAGAACATTCATTCGTATATATGGAATCATCTTTTACTTTGGAAACTACTCTTTTACTTTGTAAATATTTAGAATATTTTAAACATTTTATAAAAATTAAATAATTATAATATATGAACCTTTTAAAAATATTAAAATATATATTTTGAAAAATTTTAAGAGTTTTAATTTGTTTAAATAAAATTCCTGATCAAAATAAATAATACTTTTAAATTTGAACACATGAGAAATCAAGTTTCTTGCTCACTTGTATTTGGAAGCATGTGATCATATTTATAAAAGTTATAAACCATTACCCGATATAAGTAACTGAACATATGTAAAAAATAATTTGTAATATACATCCGTTTTCAAAAATTCAAATTACAACATATGTGAAAAAATTATATTTCTATTATAAATATGTTTTTTGTAATAAAATAAAATAAAAAACAAATAAATTCATATAAAGATATTGGACAAATATTTGAGAGAAAGAAATATGAAAATAAGAAAATAAGATATTGTATTTATTATGGAGAGATTTTAGAATTTCTGTTAAATGTAATTATTTCATTTTTTAAATAAATAATTAATGACGGTGGTATGCTTTTGTAAATAATTTTTTAAAAATTTATTAATATTCTTTGTATTCTATTAGTTAGTCATTTTTATTATGTATCGTATAAATTATTTATTTTGAATCAGTTTTTTCTTTTCATTTTAACTTGTCACATATTTATTATTAATATTTTTTTATCATTATGACATATATATTTAACTAAAATAATTGGAGCATATTTGCAATGGAAACTAAAGTCGCATCCCCAATACACTACGGATCAATGTTCTTACTCATTGTAGGAAGTGTTTATATTTTCTTATAAGTGATCAAACTTAAATCGTTTATTTTGGTCCTATTTGCTCTGGATCTAAACCAACATTAACCCAGTAAAAGAGAACCGAGAAACCAATCACATTAACCCAAATGTTTTAGACTTAGTCGTATCTTTTTTTTTTCTTTTCTCTTGTTCACATTGTAATTTTCATTTAACTATTTGTTTAGTCATCTAATCAATCGTCTACTCATTTTTCTAATATATTAATTAATTATATTTTTTATTTGTTTTGTATAATTCTAACTTCTGACGATAATATAATGGAAAAACTGAACAATCTTTACTGCCTGAACCATCAAATCATTGTAATTTTCATTTAACTATTTTTTAACCATCTTATCAGTCATTTACTCTTTTTCTAATATATTAATTAATTATATTTTTCTTTTTTTGGTATAGTTCTAACTTTTGACGATGATTTTATAGAAAACTGAACAATTTTTTTGACCTGAACCATCAAATCATTGTAATTTTCATTTAACTATTTTTAGCCATCTTATCATTCACTTATTTTTCTAATATATTAATTAATTATAATTTTTATTTGTTTTTTATAGTTCTAACTTATGATGATGATTTGGTGGAAAAGCTGAACAATATTTTTGAATAAGTTTCGTATTTAAAGAAGAAGATTTGTTTGTCATAGAAAATCTGAGTTTAGAAAAAAAAAAGTAAAGATAACGATCAAATCGGAAATAAAAAAAGAAAAACAATTTTTGGTTTCTCCTAATAATGACTTTTTTGTCAACAACACAAAGAATTAACTCAAACGAACCAATTGGAGGGACTAATAATAACTTTTCTATAACTTTTCAATATTTATTTTGGTCAATTTTTAACAAAAAACATATTATAGTTATTTCAGAATTTAAAGTTAATGTCTTTTTTTTTTGTAATTTGAAGTTTATTTTTGGACAAGAAATGAACTGGCATTAATCTCCTTGTTTAAATTTCGTAATCAATTTGTGAAATGTGTCGTTGAAACCACTTTTATTTAGTGGTATTTGTAATTCTACTTCTTAATCGGTCGGTTCTCGTTTCAATCGGTCAGTTCTCGTTTCTTTGACTTTGGAATCGATTGTATCTTATATAAACTTGATCACATCTAAAAAATTTATGCCAAAAGCATTGAAGTTTTTTTTTTTTTTTGAATAATCAAAGAGGTTCTGGGCCAAAGCCCATACATCTCCTCAAGCCCGAAACCAAAGCATATTATATGGTTTCGTCCCAAGCGCTACTCGAACCGGCGACCTCTAAGCTTATGCTAGAGATCTTTACCAATTGAGCTATTAGCATTTGGTTACATTAAAGTTTTTTTATTTACTCGTGCTATTTTATATGATTGTGTTGTTTGAGAGAACTAGTTTGATCTAAGTTATATATACAAAGTGCATAGTGGCCTAAACACACGTAAGATGTTAAAAAGAGAGACCGACAACAAATACAAAAAGGGCAATGTCTCTTTCTAATGTTCTTTCCAATTTTGAACTACAAAAATAACAACAACAGTAGTTTCTTTGGTTACTACTAGTCGAAGTCACTTCTTTAAGATCATACTGCTTAGATTTCTCTATTATACCGACTTGAAACAAAAAAAAAAGAGTTTAGCTAAACTATTATTTATTATGAAATATGGAGTGTAACCTTCTTTAGTTAGTCTAGTATTCATCTAAAACATAGAGTTTGATTGGTTACTATGGTAATAATGGACAAATTCATCAGCGGATTAGAGTGCTCTTACGGTGACTATAAATCGATGCGGACCAATTCTATTTCAATATAAAAATAGTATGTGATTGGTCCGTAACGGTTTTCTTTTAGTTTTTTGGATTCGTATCACTATGAACCATAACTGATGAAGGGTGAATGAAAAGCGGTCTAATCTATTTACGGTTTTCTCCACTTTAATAGATGCCACCATTCAACCCATAATTTTTCTTTTCGTTAAGCACTTTAATATTTTGTTTGTATAGAAAATCTGAAAGTAATAATGAGTCTAGGAAAGAGAAATAAAGTAAAGATAATGCTTAAATGTGATTTAACTTTTGGTTTTCTCCATAGCGTTACTTCTCTATATTTATTTTCGTCATTTTGTAGTCATAGTTTAATAATTATTATTTTCAGATTTTTGAGCTTGTTATTTGAGACAAAATGAACTCTAATGATGTCAAAAAGATTTTTGATTTTTATTTTTCATCACCTTTTTTTGCTATTAATGAAATATAATTATTCATGGACATAAAACACTGGACTTGCTAGACATTATTTTCAAAAGATTACTAAATATTTTTATATTCGATAAAGTAAAATAGAGGAGAGAGAACCATTAATGTGGTCTCTTGAGTTATATATCTATAAGCCATCATTATTAAGAAGATCTTAGGGGTAACATTTACCAAAGAGTATCTCCAAATAATGATGCCCTTGGAGAGAGTAATAGCCTAAAACACGTACTAAGTACTAACACATTACACATAAGTTGTGTTCTGGTTTTTTGTTACACATAGTCATGCTCATGCAAAATATGACTGAAAACAAAATAACTTCTTGAAGATGATCTTGGAGAATATCTTCTTGCGATAGACTCGGCTGTAATAATTTTACACAAGTTTTATAGTTGTTCACCCTCAACGTAAGAACCACATCCACTTTCTGCCAATCAGATTTCACTAGCTAAGAATAAAATAAAACTCAGAAGTTACAAATTAGCTTACTCTTTCTCTCGGCCGCTATGTGGCTTCAATAATGTATATGAACATCTTCTAAGCATGAAATTCCTAAGTTCTAAATTAATATGATCAAGGATGATTTAACTTTATTAGCAAGCAAAAAGTAAAGTTTTTAAGCAATCTAGTCCTAAACTCCATAACCTAACTCATAAATAATCTTAATATACGAAAACCCAAAAACTTTTAAAAGACTATTCACTTATGATCATGAAATCATAAAGTAATGAAATTGATTTTTGAACAAAAATGATTAGAGGAAATTATAAGGTAAATCTAAAAGAGAACAAGATTAAATTGCATAAAACTACTTAAGATCCATATACGAATTTCAAAAATGGAAAATAAATTCAAAACAAGCATAAAACATAGCATCCCCATTCCCAAAGTGGGATTAAAGTACTTGTAGAAATAGAGAAACTAAACCGGAACAAACCAAGTTAAGCCTGAGATAAACCCAAATACATTGGGATAAACTAGATTTTTGCAGAATTTCAACATTCAATCGACCTCCCAACCGACCAATTGGTCTGCCACTTCCTATCAACATCAACATCAACACAAAACAAACAATTCAATATCTCTCCTAAAACGTGTGGAGACTCACGATGATGTGGAAGTTGGGAATGAAGTTTAGGACACACGTAACACAACCAACTAACATGTTAGTATCAGCAAACAGAGCTATTACAACTGATTATGCATAATTACTATATGCATTGTGCAGTCAAATTTAGTTTAATCTTATATGCAAAATTACTATATGCATTGTGCAGTCAATATTGAAAAGTATTTAAAAGGTTTAACAAAGTATTTATTTACAAGACTTTTTATAAGGTTAAATACAAGGCTTTTTATAAGGCTTTTATAAGGCTTTTATAAGGCTTTTTACAAGGCTTTTATAAGGCTTTTATATAAAAAATTATAAGGCTTTTATAAGGTTTTTAAAAGGTTTCAAAAAATAAATAAAAGGTTTTACAAAGTATTTAAAATGTTTTATAAGGTGTTTTAGTGAATATTAAGGTTTCAAAAATGATTTAAGAAATTTACAAGGCTTTTATAAGGTTTTACAAGATTTTTTCTAAAAGAGTTTTATAAGGTTTTGAAAAGTATCTAAAGGTTTTACAGTGTATTCAAAAGGTTTTATAAGGTGCTTAAATGTATTTTAAGGTTTTAAAAAGTTTTACAAGGCTTTTATAAGGGTTTATAAGGCTTTAATAAAGATTTTAAAAGGCTTTTATGAGGTTTTTAAAAGGTTTATAAAGATTTTAAAAGGCTTTTTTAAGGTTTTTAAAAGGTTTATAAAGATTTTAAAAGGCTTTCTCAATTTTCAATAATTAATTACATGGTTTTTATAAGGTGCTTACAAAGTTCTTAAAATGTTTTTATATGTATTTAAAATGTTTTTTACAACGTATTTAAATGGTTTCATAAGGTGTTTAAATGTATATAATAAGATTTAAACATTTTATAAGATTTTAAAAGGCTTTTAAAAGGTTTTATAATCTTTTAAAAACCATGTAAAGTTTTTACAAGTTTTTAATTAACCTACTAAAACCCATGTAAAATATTTTAGAAACCTTTTCAAATATTTATATAACTAGTAATTTCAAATTAGCTTTTAGTAATTGTATAGTGTTTCAGGCTACATAAAGAAAAAACGTAGGACTAACAAACATGGAATAGATCAGTCTTTCTATTCTATATTGTCCCACAGAATAAAACATATATATGTTCGATTCTGTTCAGCTTTGATCTTGAGATTTGTCTCCACACAACTCAACAACTTAGGCTTCTGAATCTCTATCTCTATAATAATGCCTTTCATCTATCAAATTAATTATCTATTTTTTTGTTTAAAAATATTCTATATTTATTTGGCTTTCTTAATATTCTTTGTATTTTATTAGTTAGTCATTTTTCTTATGTATTCGTATATATTATTTATTTTGAATCAGTATTTTCTTTTCATTTTAACTTGTCACATATTTATTATTAGTTTTATTATCATTATGACATATATAATTAATTAAAATAATTAGAGCATATTAAAGTCGCATCCCCAATACACCACAGATCAATGTTCTTACTCATTGTAGCAACTGTTTATATTTTTTTATAAGTGATCAAACTAAAGTTGTTTATTTTGGTCATATTTTGTCTCTTTATATAGTATACAACAACTTAACCGAGTCTAGATCTAAACCAACATTAACCCAGTAAAAGAGAACCGAGAAACCAATCACATTAACCCAATTGTTTTAGTCGTCTCATTTTTTTCTTTTCTTTTGTTCTCATTGTAATTTTCATTTAACTTTTTTTAGTCATATTATCAATCACTTACTCCTTTTTCTAATATATAAAATCATTATTTTTTATTTTTTTGTATAGTTTTAACTTCTGACGATGATTTGATGGAAAAGCTGAAAAATCTTTTCGGCCTGAACCATCAAATCATTATAATTTTCATTTCACTATTTTTAGCCATCTTATCAATCATGTACTCCTTTTTCTAATATATCAATTAATAATATTTTTTATTTGTTTTGTATATTTCTAACTTATGACGCTGATTTGATGGAAAAGCTGAACAATCTTTTTGAATAAGTTTTGTATTTAAAGAAGAAGAATTTTTTGCATAAAAAATCTGAGTTTAGGAAAAAAAAAAGTAAAGATAACATCAAATCGGAAGTTAAACAATTTTTGGTTTTCTCCTAATAATGACTCTTTTTTTTTTGTCAACAATACAAAGAATTAGCTGAAACGAGCCAAGTGGGGGACTCTGCTGTAATAATTTTACACAAGGTTTATAGTTGTTCACCCTCAACGTAAGAACCACATCCACTTTTTGCCTTCGCAGATTTCACTAGCTAAGAATTAAAAAAAAAAAATCAGAAGTTACAAATTCTCTTAATCTTTCTCTCTGCCGCTCTATGTCTTTACTAATGTATAATGAACATTTTCCAAGCATGAAATTCCTAAATTGTAAATTAATATGATCAAGATTGATTTAGTCTTATTAGCCACCAATAAGTAAGAATCCTAAGCAATATGTCCCTAAACTCCATAACCGAGCTCCTAAATCATCATAATCTAGTAAAACTCAAAAACTTTATAAGACTACTCACTTATGATCATGAATTCACAATAAAATTGATATTTGATGAAGAAACATGATTAAAGGAAAGAAGGAAATAAATCTAAAAGAGAACAAGATTAAGTTGCATAAAAGTACTTAACATTTATACAAGAATTTCAAAGATAGAAAATAAATTCAAACAAGCATAAAACATAGTATCCCCCTTCCCAAAGTGGGATTACATTACTTATAGAGATAGAGAAACTAAACCAGAACAAACCAAATTAAGGCCGAGATAAACCAAAGTACACTGAGATAAACTAGATTTTTGCAGAATTTCAACATTCAACCGACCTCCTAACCGACTAGTTGGCATACCACTTCTCCAAACCAATCGACCAATTGGGTGGTCGGTTGACACTTGTCCGAGAGCCCACTTTGCGTCCAATCGACTTGCTAATCAACCTTGAGGTCGATTGAAATGTTCGGTGACTCCAATCTTCGACCTAGATGTATATGTGTTCACTAAATCAAGCATAAATTTTAAAATACATCTCTGATTGGCCTGAAAACCACCACAGTTGGAAAGCTGATTCAATCTTCTATAACTTTAATGAAGAGCTTCAAAGCTAAATCATAAGGTAAAAATCTTTATTTGAGTCGATCTTTGATGCATTTTAGACTAGATCTAATAATCAATTCTTTTCTTTGCATCTAAATATGTGTCTTCCACTATCTTAACCTGAAATAGCTTAAAAGACATATAAACACACACCAAAATACACACAAAAACATGATAAAAAAGATATACTACAAGTCTTAACAAAGCTGTAAATATGGACTTAAATTACTCAATTATCTTGAATAAAACGTTTACAAACATTTACGCTTTCATAGAATAACATGACACGTTCCATTCTATACATCTTTGATGTACAGTTTAATTCTATACTATGTATAGTTCCACAGAATAAAACATATGTTCCATTCTATATAGCTTTTATCTTGAGATTTGTCTCCACAGCTCAACAAATTAGACTTCTGAATCGGTATCTCGGCCTAGTTTCATCTATCAAATTAATTATCAATTTTTTTGTTAAAAAATATTTTATATGTATTTGGGGAAAAACAATTGCTACCTACACCAAGTATAAAAGAATACATGGCCACATATACCGAATTGTCTCTATTTTGGTTTATTTTTTAAAAATGTCAACAAAGAGTATAGCTTGCAATATATAGATTCTCTGCAACAACTCTGACATAATAGGATACGCCGACCTTGGGCAGAAAAAGATTTGGTAAACAAAATGATTAGGACCTTAGATACGGTAGCCATTCTTCGATATATGCAACTATTTAATAAGGGAAAGTTTTTTATGTGGAAGTTCAAAAGAAGTCTAAAATAATGACTTCATTTGCAGTCCACAAGGAAAGAAAAAAACTGAAATATGTATTTAATTACATCAATATTTCGTTTTAATCACAGTGTATTTTCTTATCAATCATATCAATAATTAATTTTATTATTATTTAATATATCACATTTTTATATTCTTTATTGGTTTTGTACTGTATAATTTTGATTATAAAAAAGAGTTTTTTCTTAACACCCAATTGAACCGAAAGAGAGAGAAAAATATAAGTATAAATATATTTGATTAAAAAGTTAAAAGATCTTTTCTAATGTATTTTTTTATTGAAGAAACATATTTGCTTGTATAAAAAAACTGAAAGTAATAATGAGTCTCGGAACTAGAAATAAAGTACAGATAATACTGAGATTGAAAGTTCAAAAATTTATATAAATTTTGGTTTTCTTTGTAATAATGACTTCTCTATAAATTCTTGTCATTTTTAGTCATAAATCAGTGATATTTTTACTCAGTTTTTGTGTTTGTCATTAAAACTATTTTTCACTTTTTTGTATTTGCAATTCAACTCGTTATGATCTCTTAATGCTTGTAAATTCTAACTACTAACGCTCTCTCATTTTTTTGACTTTGATCCTATATCAAATTGATCATCCACATCTAAAAGAGTTAAGTCGGAAACACTGAATTTCTTTCCTCATCTATTTGCTATGAGTTTCAAATATTGTTTTGCCAAACCAAAACTTTGATTGTGTTATTTGAGAGAACTAACGCGACGATTCTTACACACAAATTAATAAAACATATAATTTTTCTAATTGCCATAAAAACATCATTAATTAAAAATGAAATCAACCAATATGAAAATATTATGTAAATTACTCATGTAATATATGATTGGTCAAAAAGTATTAAATTTTTTAATTTTTGCATAAAAAATTGAAAACATCATTTAAATTGAAACAATTTTTTCCGGCTAAAACATCAAATAAAAAGAAACGGACGGAATAATAGATATCTAAATGTTCTCTTGGTTTAAAACTCTCGTTAATCATTTTGTTAAGTGTTTCATTAAACTTTCTGATACTTGCAATTCATATTCTTGATAATCCTAAACGTTTCTAAAACACAGACTATTAGGGTAGTTAAGGTTTGACCAAAGTTCTTAGTCACTACAAAAACATTAAGGCCATGTCTCTTTCTAAATCCCTATCCGATCTTGAAATAGAAAAAAAAAACAACAATGTTTTGGTACTAATCAAAGTCACATCTTCAAGATGTTCTTGGAGAATATCTTCTTGCAATAAGGATTCAACTGTAGTTTCCCAAACTTATCAACCTTCTCCACCAATCTAGCTCTAACAGCTCCCTGTTTCAACCAACCTCAAAACTCTTGGTCAAGTTCTGTTTTTGGAAGCTTTGCTTTTGGTTATATAAAATACGAATGATTTTGGACTGACCTTGGTTACAGAGAGAGCTGTTTGGATCACATAATTCGCATAAGGATCCTGCAGAAGATACTCAAAGTTTGGAACAGAGAGGAGCTCACGAACGATCTCAGCTCGGCTCTCTGGATACTTACTTAGACACTTCTCAATCACATGGCTACCAAACTTCTGAGTTGCTAGCTCGGCGTAATGCAGTCTAAACTGAACCAGCAACTTCACCGCAGAAACTTCTTGTTCTATTAAGCACTGCACCACATAGTTCCTGTCCATTTCCACAGACCATAAAGAGAGTTTGTCAAACTATACAAATATAACATATAGAAACTCTTTTGAGTATACAGTCTAGATTCGAATTTAACCCGAATTGATCCTGTGAAAGGTGAAGTGCGTTTCTTGATATCTCAGCGACGAGTCTCTCACGTTGAGGTCCAACAGAGTTTATAAGGCAGCATTGAAGGACACAGCATCCATGGCGATGAATTGCAATCTCAGCACAGTACTTTGTAGCTGCTTCAAACACAAACTGACACAAGATTTCACAACATTCATCAGGGCTTAAGTAAGAAACAAGATAAGGCGATTGAACTAAACCTTATTGTCATTAGGTCCAAGGAACTCCAAGCAACCCTGAATCACATGGTTCCCATTCAGATCTTTAACAAGATCAAGAAAGCCCGGTCTGAGACCTGACTTCACCAATGCAATCTGCTGTCTTGTTTTCACGGTTGCAATCATCTTCTGCACAACCCTTGTCCTGTTTTTATTCATACACACATTAGCCACAAATCAGAATTCAAAAACCAGTAAAGGTCTCAGCTTTATTTCTTGTAGCTTACTAAACTTTGCAGTTTTGGTTTGTCCAAAAACAGCAAAAAAAGTAAAAAAATCAAATTCATTCTCTTACTGATAGTGATGTGCAGAGATTTCAAATATTCCCATAAACAGAAAAACATTTCATCTTTCTCAAGAAAACCAAGAAAGATTTCATCTTAATCCACAAAAGTTGGACTTGTAAAGTTTTTGACTTTACTAATCAGTAGCAACAAAAAACTAAACTTGATATATAACAACAAGAAGAAGAGAAGCTTACCCAGAAGTGTTTAGACAGATTCTAATAAGCTCCCTTGGTCTTGAGGCTAACACACTCACAATCACTGTTCTTTGTTCCTCATCAGACACTTCCAATAGCTTCTGGACAATGTAATTCCCAAAAGGATCCATGGAGAGTTCAAAAACATTGTTAAGGATTTCATGAAGTATAACCTTAGCTTCAAGAAACGTTCCTTGTTGAACCAGTTTCTGCAAAACTCTACAACCAATCTGATCTTTGGCCAGATCACAAGAGATACCCATTTTGTTAAGCTTTCTACACAAATCTACACAAATCTATGAAAGTCTTTTGAGTTTGGAAGAAAACTTAAATTAATGTTATTTTGAGAATTGCTCTTTAATCAATCATATTAAATTATTTTTAAAGAAAATAAAGAGTTTTTTATTATAATAAAAATAATTGGTTTGGTTGCTTTATGTTTATTTTGTACTGAATCTTTATGTTTTAGTATGATGATAAATAAATAAAAATCACTCTCTTCTTTATCTATTGATGTTTTAGAATTTGTACACTTATAAATACATAATTATTTTCTTTTAATCGTTAGGCAAAAATAAAACCACTTACGGAGTCATGATGATCATCTTCATTGATATCACATTCAGTGTTCAACAGTATATCAATGAGATTGCAAATCTTATCACTGCTTTTGGGTAAGTATATTTTGTAAATTAAAATATGTCATGCTTAATAATATCATCTCTTGGAAAGAACACTAACTTTTTTATTTTATACGTGTTTGTGCATGCATGCATTTAGACTAGTAGTATCCCGAAGATATATATGAAGAGATTCTCAAAATACTGAAGGATATGTAAGATGCACATAATCCTCACGTGAATGCTTTCGAACTTGCACTTACGTTTCTTTTAATCACTAACCAATAACAGTTAAATAAATTCAACATTTTCTACAAATATTTATTGGAATTTACGAAAAGTGCATTAGAAAGTTTTAAACACAAATCTATCATAATATTTTAAGAATTTTACATTCATTTGAACTTCATCCACATTAAAATTTACCATATTGGTTTGCAATATTACCTCTTTATATATGGAAATAGTATGACACTATTGATAGATTAATTAGGAAAAAATATATATATCTACCATTCTTCTCATATGGTTATCTAGGCATATGACTTCAGTTTTTTCAGATAACTTGGTTTTATTTATTTTTAAAAATGGAAGCTGTTCCCAAATTAACAGATTTTGGTTTTGATTATGTTTGGATACGATTATTTTGGTTTTTGCAATTCGGATTGGCTTATGATTGAAGGAAAATATGAGAAATCGAGAAAACAAGAACATAAGAACAAGAAAAAAGCTCTTCCTCTCCCTCAAATATACTAAGAGAGGCAAGGGTTTTAAGAGAGAAAGGAGCGTTTTATTTTCGGCGGTCTCTCAGAGACCTTTTCTGAAAATAATCCTTAATGATATATTTAGTCGAAAGTTTTAATTATTTAGTTAGATTCTTTTAAATCACAAAACAAAACACATAATTTTTTTATCCAATCAAATAAAACTTCAAAAATTTAGTAGTTAAGCCAAATTCCTTAGTTACCCGTGTAGATCTTTTTTAGAAAAATACAAATTAATAAATTCGAATACATTTGTCAAAATTTTTTTATAAGAATGTAGATTTCTCATTTGGGAAAGACCAGGGATAACATTTTATTCTATACCCACTGCACGTATGCAACAAACATGCAAGACTACTTTTGTAGAAATGGTCCATAATCTTTTTTAACAGATTAGCCCCAAAATAATAAATAAAATCAATCAAGTCCCCAACAATTAGTTGGCAACAAATACAGAGACACAGAACCCCAAACAATGAGTCATAGTTAAATACTCCGATCTCACAAAAACAAATCAACTCCACAAAAGTCCTAAAGAGACCACATTCAGCTTTCTAATAACAAACTCCACGAAATTTCGATCGATTTTGCCTATATCGATCATTTTAATAACCATCTAAGCACACAATTCCGGAAACATTCAAATAAAAACATCCCAAAAGTACATTATCTATGTATTGTCATGTTTGTAAAAAAAATATCCCAAAAGTACATTATATATGTGTTATCATTTTTTTAAATATTTTAAATAACGTATTGGGAAAGTTTTTTAAAATTATTTACATATTTTAATAGCTAAAATGGAAGAATAATTCAATTTTCCTTACACTATATTATATATATATATATATATGAATTTTTTTAAAATAAATTTAGTATTTATTTATTAGTACACTATTTAATTACATCATTAGATAATTTTATTTAAATAAGTTTTAGTTATCCTATTACTATATAATTATTTATTTTTGGCAGGAATTACTATATAATTATTGAAGATATTTTTTTGTTACTTATAATCATTTTGTTAGATTCTGATAATAATCACAACTACGAAAAAAGCATTTGATTCAATCCATGTAATAATTTAGTTAAATTCAACCAAAGTCACTAAAAATCAGTCAAATTTAGTAGTTTAGCCAAATTCTTTGTACTTACCATTAAAATTTTTTTTTGTCAACAAAATAACTACTTACCATTTAAATATTTTTCAGAAAAATACAGAATTGATATAGCAAGGCATTTATAAAACAATATATATATATATATATATATATCATATTTAATGTAGATTTCTTATTTGGGTGAGACCAGGGCCAACGTTCTATTCTATATCCCAAACAAGCAACACCTTCTTATGCTACCCACTCCACCAAACATGCAAGATAACTTTTGCAGAAATGGTCCACAATCTTTTACTTAGATAATAGATTAGCCCCAAAATAATCAATAAAATCAATCAAGTACCCAACAATTAGTTGGCAACAAATACAAGAGACAGACAAAAACAAATCAACTCCACAATGTCCTAAGAGACCAGATTCAGCTTTCCAGGTAACAAACTCTGCGAAAGTCCTAAATCGATCATTTCAATAACGATCCAAGCACACAAATCCGGAAACATTGAAATAAAAACATCCCAAAAGTAGTACATTATCTATTAATGATGATGATAAATAGTTAGAACCTTCTAAGTTTGTAGAGAATTTATAATTATTCTTGGTAGGTTTGGGTTTAGACCAAGGCAATGCTGCTTTCTCCACCAGGTGGTTTACGAACACCTCCAAAGTAGTCACGAGACTGAGCCTTTGCATCAGCAAATATGTCATTGCCACTTATCTCCTTCAACTTCGCGGTGCTTAGAAACTTCTCAGCCGTGGCTGCATTAGGAGATGTTACATCCCCTTTGAATACATTATTTCCCGACAAATCGGTGAATTTCCTGTCCGGGATCTTCTTCGCTGTCTTCAATTCCCCATCCTGTGAGAATTTAGTGTAGTTCAAGTATAAGGTTTGGTGTAACAATCTAAGTAAAACGAAGTATAAGTATTAGAGAGCGTTACGTGTTTAGTATCGGATTCTCCTAAGTCGAAGTTGTCTTTATAAGCTAAAGCACGAACAGTAGGACGAGCTTTGATCTCAGGTGGTGGAGCAAAGATGTTGTGACCACTTAGTTCTTTACACTTAGCATCTGAGAATTGCTTATTAAGCTTAGCATCAGATTGATACTCCAATGTACCACTAAGCTCACGCTGCTTCGCCACTTCAGGTACTGTCGCTGGCTTCTTCGGTGTAACAATCTCTTGTTCCCCAAACGAAATGTGACTCACGATTGCAGCTGGTGGTTGCTGAAACAATACAAACACACATACACAATAGTGATCAAAACAATTCTCTAAGCATAGACAGAACATAAAACACAAACCTGGAATGTTCTTGTTTTGCCGTTTGTTGTCGGATTAGTACTTCCTATGTCGGAATCATCGTTTTCTTCATAAACAGAGAAAATCCCACTCCCTGTGATCTCCTTCATCTTGTAGTTTGAACATGGCTTCCTACAAAAACAACCAAAAACATTAAACCAAGTACAATAACCAATCTAAACCGGAAATAACCAGAGATCTTAATTAGATTGGATCAATTACTATTACCAAAACAGGAATGAAATTAAGGAGACAAAGATGACAAAATTAAGGAAGCGTGAAGGAAACGATTAAGATTAAAAAGGAAATTAAAATTGAAGAGATACCAAAAAAGCTTTACTAATTAAGGAAATTAAAAACTCTCTCTTACCAAAAAAAAAAAAAAACATTCGATAGGGTCCAAAAAACGACAGAACAGAATCAATCAAACTCATCGGTTTAACAAAATTGACAGATTCTTTTCGTACTTTTGTTTTTGTTTCGCATTTATTATACATTATCGAATCAAAACTGTACCGTTTTGTTTTCGTGTTTCGTATAAAAAAAGTCAGATCTTTCTTTACCTCTTGTTTAAGCTCTCAACTTCTTCATCTGTAACTTGTCCTCCAAACACCACTTTGCTTATTCCATCCGACGGCTGTGATTAATTCCCACAAAAACAAATTAGTTGATCAAAAAATTAAACAAAATTGAGTGAAATCAGTAATTAATTGTGTAATCAAACGGCTGAGATTGGTTCCCCCAATTTTTAAATTTAAAAAAGGAAAAAAAAAAACCAGAGTCGAATCAAATTTTCAAATTCGTAGACGGAATAATTAATAAGTGAAATTAATAGTAATTTGTAAAAGATATCAATCCGACGGCTGAGATTAATTCCCCCAATTTTTTTAAAAAAACAAAAACAGATTAGTAGATTACAAAATTGAGTGTATTCAGTAATAATTTTGTTTAATCAAACGGCTGAGATTGTTTTCCCCTAATTTCAAATTTTGAAAAAGCAAAAAAAAAAAAATCAAATTTTCAAATTCGTAGATCACGAAATTATAAGTGAAATTAATAGTAATATGTAAAAGAAATCAATCCAACGGCTGAGATTAACTCCCCCAATTTTTTCAAAAACAAAAACAAATTAGTAGATTAGTAGATTAGCAAAATCAACAAAATTTAATAAATCCAGTATTAAATTCTTTAATTAATCAAACGGCTAAGATTATTTTCCCCAAATTTCAAATTCAAAAAAAGAAAAAAAAAACTTATCAAATTTCAAATTCGTAGATGCTGAAATTAAAAGTGTGATTCGTAAGAGAAATCAATCCGACGGCTAAGATCGCGTAATCAAGTACCTGGTGCGATCTAACGGCGGAGCGAGAAGAAACAACGGCGGCGGAAGAATCAAACGGTTGATTCTCCGGCCAAGTTAATAGATCCGCCGTCGACATGTTCAGTTTCCTCACCGGTGTGTTTTTCTCCATCCTTCTTCTTCTTCTTCGTCTTCTCCACAACAAAAATCAAAAGAAACTAAAACAGAGAAATATAGAGAGAGAGTATTTGAAAGCTTCGATTGCAACAACAATGGCGTATGTATAGAGAGAGAGAGAGAGACGAGAAGAGTGGAGTGGTAGCTACTCTTCTTCTATATTTCGATTTTTTTTATTTTTTTGAGTTCCACTGTATTAGTATAGACTGCGATACAGAGGATTATTATATCTCTGTAAACCTTACTGGTGGAATATTTGAAATCAAGTACCGCCTTTGATCTTATTGGATACTTTATTTTTCGAAAATAAAATACTTTATATTATTCTATTGGCATGTGATCGATCAGCTCTTTAGCTTCTTTGTGGGGTTTTGGACACGTGTCGGTTTTAGTTGGAGGATTTACCTACTGTAGCCGGTTTTGTTTTTTGTTTTTTGTTTTTGTTTTTTTTGTTTCTTTTTAATATAATTTTCCAAATATTTTGGGTTGTTTTGTTTGTTTGGGGTGTACACCAAATTACCCTTAAAGATAAAGATACGTTGACGTTTTTTTTTTTTTTTTTTTTGTCTTTCTGTTGTTAAATTACTTGGATTATGTATATAAAACCTCATCTACTTGTTGCGTAAAGAAACTTCTAAAAATGTTGTTTTAATTTTTTATTGTATTTTGGTTTGGTTTGGTGATTCAATTGGTTTATTCGGTTTGGATATAATAATTTTGAACTGAAATTTTTAAAGAGAATTCTAATCGGTTTTTGCTTCAAAACTAAACCATTTGGTTCGATAATTTTGGTAGGTAAATTTTCTCAAACCTAGGTTGTTATAGAGTTAATCATCTTGTATTGTTCATATGAGATCTGTTAGAGGAAAAAGAACTATGTTTATTAATAAGAACAATTTAAATGTGAGTTTCTTATAGATAAATCGTCTTGTAATAATAAGAACATAACCAACATGTAACCAATGCTTAGATGTCGCTAAACAATTGTCATGATAAGAAAAGAAAAAAACAATTTAAGACACTAATGGGAGAGATTCATATAAGGTTGAAATAGGCTTTATCCAATAAATACTTTGTTATAAAATTAAAATAAACATGATAACAAAAAAAAAAAGCAATTTGAGATACTAAATTAAACTAAAAAATACATTTCGTTACTTTAGTTTTATTTTTGTTTGCCGTCAAAAATAAATTGAAAAAATAATGATTGGCATGCCTTGTTTTGGAAGGTTCGTATGCTCTTTTTTGTTTGTCAATTTTTGTGTGTTTCCAATGTGGGTGGGTATGAGATTCTTGACTTACTTGGCATCATCATGTTCAACGTTAATTCTTCCAACCCATCGGTATTGATGTATTTGCCTAAGGTGCAGTTTCAACGAAGGATGCTAGAAACGAATATTGTGTAAGCATTACTCTTCATACCACCTAAGCCTGAATTTATTAAGCAAAAAAATATTGGTACATTACAACGAACTTGCCGTGGAATCGCATTTCCCGTAGTATTTTCTAGAAAAATAAAATGAACCGAATTTAGAACAGATTCAAGCAAATGAAAATCCAATGGTAATAAAAACACATAGTTTGCTAATTCGTCAAATAGACGATTAACTTCCCTATACACATGCAGAATACAAACTATCTGGTCATTTGATATAAAGCTATGATACAAACTTACCGGAAAATCAATCACACTTTTCATAAGTATCTTAGATTTTATACAACGTCGCAAACTCCTTGATGTATTTCTTTACAATTTAGATAAGTAAATCAAATTTGTTTAAAATGATTTGAATACAACATTATGACAATTCGCTTTCATGACATTATATTTACTTTCAATGTCAAATAGAATCTCAACTGTAGATACTATATCTGGTCAGTAGTTAACAAGTCACTTGAACTTTGAAAGTTAATTTAGTGACCTAATAGATCCAATACACGAAAATTCCTAGGTGATATAAAAAAAGTTGAAGATAGATACAAAAATCAAAAGAAGACAAAATCGTAAATAAAAAACTATTACGTAGTTTATGTTTTGTTTAAAATATTCAAATCATTATGATTATGTTTAAATATAGTTTTTCAATGAAATATTTTATGAAAACATTTAGAAAAAATAAAGTTATACTATATCTACTAGATAATTAAGAATTTTAAAAGTGAATTCATTTGCTTTATACCAACTTTTTTTTTGTCGCTATTCAGTTATAAAAATTTAAAATATCCTATTCAAATTTGGGGAGATATAGAATTTGAACTTATGATTAAGAAAGATATATGATATAGTCAAAGTTCTATGTGATTCTGATACGTTGCTATAGTTTTCGGGGAGATATATAGAACGTCGATCCGCATTTTTATCACCCATGCTCCAAAGTTGTCAAATACAGTACGAACTCCTACTTTAGTTATGAAATTATAGTGTTACTTATCTAATTTATGCCATTTCAACAATTAGCTCAAAAATTATTGCTGTAATTCATAAAGGTACAAATTTACATCTATACTTTGACGTTGCTTTAGAATCCAGTCCACACAACCAGCTAAACTCATTACTTTGATACTTTCCCATTATGATCTAATTTGTTTTGTATCCATATGCGAACATATGACTGGTGAATTAAAAAGTGACTATAATATTATAATATTTTTTTCATAATTTTGACATTTTTAAAGTGATTAATAATCAATACATATTCAACGTATACGTTAAGACTTAAGAATAACTTAGAATTCTAGATTTTACTCCCCCATTAATTTGGATAGTTTCTCTAAAAAGCTAATGGTAAATCAAAGATTCAGAAATGTCAAGGTTAAACTGAAAAAGAAATGAGTTAAAAAATCAGGTTATTGAAAAAGAGTTGAGAGCAAAGAGTTAAAGGTCATTAGCAAACTAGAAACGAACACGTTTTGGGTTTAAAGAATGATTAAATAAATTTGGTGGGTGAACTTTATAAGAAGAACATCAAAATCATAGCTAATTATAAGAATCAAATAGAGTCCACCATAAAGAAAATTTGTTGGGTCAATTTTATTTGTCGGCAAGGGTAATTAAAGAGAAATTTTACTCATAAACTTATCAAATTCATTCATGTTCAATATTTTTTCATTTGTTCTTACAAGAAGCTAGTATATAACAAAAGCGTAACCTAGAAAAAAGAAATATATTTAGTTTGTATTTTACTACAGATTTAAATGGTATATAGTTAATAAAAAATATAATTACGCTGAATTAGAATATTTATTTATTTATAAAGGTAATAATTATATTCAAAATATATATTTTCATGATGGAAATGGTAATAATTTCTTAAAAATTTCTATACAATTACAATTTTTTTTTGTTACAATCACTATTCTTCTAGACCCAGTTACACTTTTAAAAATCAACACAATTTTTGGATACAATTTGAGAAGACAACAATAAAAGTTTTTGATGCAATATAAAAAAAATTAGTATAACATTGTGATTTATATGATATTGAGCCTGTCCAGAATCTCGAAGCCAAACTTCTTGTAGTTGCGGTAACGCCACAATCCCAACAACCAGCAAAACTAGTACAAGTCCTATCATGGTGGTGATGTTGTTGTTGTGGCTGATGACTCCACGGTCCCCATAATACACTGGTTCCGCTTCTCTTCCCACAACTACTTGACCCTTAAACTTACATAACGTTTTATATGTTCCCAATATACATAACAACTTAATTTCGGTGTATCAAGTATTGACTATGTAACGCTAATCGAGTTTCGGTGGAGTTCTTCCCTGCTTCTTTTCAGGTGAAGGATCTCAACACGGTGTATTATTACTCTACGGTAGAAATAGAGTTGAGTTGTATGAGTGGATGATGACAATACCACCTATAAAAGCTACGATTGCTTCACTAAATTCTAAGGCTACTCTACTTTTTTGGCACTCTCGCTTAGGACACCCTTCTCCATATATCTAAAACACGGTTATTTCTGATTTCTCTCTTCATGTTATGTCTCCTAAACAAAAACCCTTGTCCTGCCATGATTGCTTTCTCATAGTTCACAGTTAAATCTTCTTCCCCTCTTGAGTACTTGTTTTCTGATGTTTGGAGTTCACCCATCTTGTCCATAGAAATTTACAAATATCATTGGTTATCATAGACCATTATACTCGTTATACTTGGATTTACCATATGCTTTTTCCATTGTTTATCTCATTAATCATCTCCCTACTCTAGTTCGGTCTTCGGTATCACCATATCAAAAGCTCTTTGGGAGGTCACCTAATTATGCCAAATTACGCATCTTTGGGTGTACTTGTTCCCCTTGGTTGAGCCCATATAACAATCACAAGCTTGAAGATCTTCCCCTCTGATTCGTGCTGTTGGGATACTGTCTCAACCAAATCCTTGCTTGTGTCTTCATATTCCCTCGAGTGGAACCTATGACTCCCGAAATGTCCAATTTAATGAGACTTTTTTCCGTTTGTTCCAAATGCCGCGCATATCTCGGAGGCTCCTCCAACGCAAATTTGATAGTCTCTTCGTGGTCACTCCATGTGTAAGGTCCCACTCCATTCCTTCCCCGCCGCTCGCACGCATGTCTCGACAATGTTCCGCAGGGGGATCCGGATCCTCTGTCGATCCGCACGAGCGAACAGTCCCTCTTGTCTAAAGCTAAGGCTTTTCAACCCTTCCCCGCGGAACGAGAGTTGTATTCTGACCCGGACAAGACCAAAAATCAGTTTAACTTGCCAAATTTCCCGAAAATTTATTTTTATTAATTATAGTAATTGTAACAATAAAACAAGACTTGGTTGTATCTATTTTATAACGTTACATAATAGAAGAGTAATATTATTGCAAAAATATGAAATTAGTCTACTCCGGCTCATGTTGTTTGCTTACGGTCTAGACTCTTTAGCTTAAACCTGCAAAATAAAATGAGCTTTGAGTAATCTAGTATTACCCAGTGAGTCGAGTACCCTTCTATCATGCATTTCAGTCCCACCCAAACCTAACATGCAACAACATCAGAGAGTGTTAGCGGAAGAATAAAGAGAATAAAAGAAACAATCAAGCAAGTAAGTCAGTCAAACCAAAAAAGACTCGACACAATATTAGTCGCTTCACTTCTAGACTCTCGATAATCTGATCCGTTTCTTAAACATATTCTCGAGTTGAAACAACAAAGAAAACCAACAAGAGCAACTCGAGTCGCATCTTCATGCACCGTCTCAGGCTAGTCGCGACCTAAGGACCGAGCATATATCAAGAAGTAAGAAATCCCGAGGGATTAACTTACAAGACATGCATCACCACCGCCGAGAAACAAATTATTGACCTAAGAATCGGATCAAAGATCAAAAATTAAAGAAAATGACAAGTAAAACAGTTCAATTGATAAAGACCACAAAACTATGTGAGTGGGGCCGAAACACAGGGAAAGATCATGTGGTGATTTGTAGGCTCGGTAAACAAGTTTTTACGTAGCAAACCGACCGTCGGATATTGATGAGCTTATGGGCCTAGTGAGAGGACGTGAGGCCATTAAGAGAAGTGGACCCATAGGCTGGTGGTGAACATGGTGCCTATTGGAGAGATGGCAGTTGGGACGTTACAAGTGGTATTAGAGCCAAACTCGGACAATTGTGGAGTGGTGGGTTCACACTATCAGGGGGTGACGATTGTTGTGCGCACCTGTGTCACCAAAGTGCACTTATCTTTTCGGTCAAGGTTCCTGAGAGAACTCCACAGTTAAGCGTGCTTATGCTGGAGTAGTCAAATGATGGGTGACCTTCCGGGAAGTGGTTGTCGAAACTGTGTGAGTGAGGCCAAAACACAGGAAAAGATCATGTGGTGATTTGTAGGGTCGGTAAACAAGTCTTTAAGCCTCCCGGACGTAGCAAACCGATCGTCGGATATTGATGGGCTCATGGACCTAGTGAGAGGATATGAGGCCCATTAAAAAGTGGGCCCATGGGATGGTGGTGAACATGGGGCCTACTGGAGAGATGACGATTGGGGCGTTACATTTTTAATCAAGAAACTATCAAGAACAACTACCATTTAGCATGCAAGTTTATTTAGGTGAGAGATCTCGGTTTTTTAAGCAAGCACATATACTGAACTAGTCCCAATCTTTAAGCATGCAGGTTCGCTTTACAAACACTATAACTATTCAATACTATCTTAGAATCATCATATATTTGGTTGTGATGCGAGAACTCCCTTAAGGCCAGCTTCCTTGTTTTGTTTATCGATGTCTTCACATTAGGCCATCGTCCCGGTCATACCGTGGATCGATACTCTTGATGGTGTCTCGTCCATCTGCGACAGTTTCTCGTCATTACGGTATTTTGGCTCAATAGATCTCTTTCCTTGGTCTTTTAATGGCTTTCGTCGACGAACATTACCTTGCTATTGAATTCGTTCTTCCTTTGTACAATCATGTACGTCTTCTGGAAATGTCCATCGTTATTTCTCTCTACTGATCAATGTTTTTCCCGTAAGTCTCTCGTATGTTTTTCTTTCCACACCCGTCAATCGATGTTTTTCCTTTAGGATACTCTTTCAAGGTGTGGATCACTCCATTCTTCCCCTTATAAAAATTCGTCATGTATTCTTAGTGTTCTTCCCTTCTTTGCTTGCCGTCTTGAACTTTTTGAATATTAAGTCTTTCTTCGATTAGCATTCATCCTCGTGTCTTCATGTTTGGTCATCTTCATCGGTCTTCGTTTCAGTTGTCTTCATCAATTCCATATATTTCTTGAATTTTTACCTCTTTGGCTCATTCTCCAAATGTTATATCTTCATCGATTCCATCTTGATTCTTCTTTAGCCTTCTCCAAATGTTGTATCCTTCTTCATTCTTACTTTGGTTTGGAACAGATCTTCGTCTTGATTCCGATCTTCATCATGTAAACTTAATCTTTCCATCGATCTTCATCATGGAAACTTGATTTCTTCATTGGTCTTCATCATGTAAAATTGATCTTCCCATCGGTCTTGATCATGTAAACTTCATTTTTCCATCGATATTTCTTCATGCAAACTTTATTCCTCCATCACTCTCCATCATGTTAACTTGATCTTTCTTTATTCTCATAGAGTTTTTCTAACTGGTTTTTCCTTCGTATTTTCCGACTGATTTCCTTAGCATTTGGCCATAATGAGATTTTATTTCACCCCTTATCGAATTTTTTTCTCAATCATCTTTCTTGAATTCTTCTCGGCTACTTTGGTTGCATGGTATGGATTCGCTTCTTCCCTTTGGTCAACGTTCTCTTGTTGCTTCGATTCGGGCGTGTCGTTGGAGGAGTCTCGGTAACATTTTTACACACAACAAGCAACAATCACAAGCAGCATACAACAAGCAACAAACAACAAGAAAGAAAGGAAACAAGCAATTAACCAAACAAAAAAATCAAAGATTCGTCCGAAAATAAGTAGAAGCAACCTACAAGAAAACTTAGGACTTGAACCCTTAGCCTTAAATAAAACGACAAACTTATACCAGAAATTCTAAGGTTCATCTTTATTTCCCTAAACATGCATCTACTACAAAGTTTTGGTTTTTTTTCTTACTTAACCACTATACAAAGCTAGCCGAAAATACTTAGGGGGGTTATTGGATCATTGATTTTGATAGATTTGGAAATCTAAACAAAAATCCTATGTTATTCAATCATTGATTTTAAAATAACTATCAAAATCCTATGTTATTGGTTGTATCATTTATAAATACTAGTTAAAATCCTATGTTATTCGTTTAGTGATTTGTTTTCGGATTTTAAAATCCGCCGTATGTTTTAAATGGATTTGAAAGGATTTGATAGTGTAAAATAGAAGGATTCAAATCCAAGGATAAAAGATGTTATTTCAAAATCCATGTATTTTGATTTAACAAATAATAAGGATTCACAAATTCATGGTGGATTTAAAAATCCATAAACCAATAAATCCCCCTTAGACAACAACCGCTTTACACATTCTAGCCAATACACCGCTTTACAAGTTCAAACTGTTACACCGTCTTTACAAGATCTCGTCGATAAGACATAGATAAAAACTTATAATTAGCCAAATTCTTACGTATCCAAAAAGTTTCAAGATTTACTACCCATCTTACTGGTCTTAAGAGGCTTTTACACTTTACACAAGTGTAAACGCTCTTCGGTGGCAGAGGCTGCTCTGGTTGCAGTGCGATGGGTGGGATGGACCAGGATGAGGTGATGGTCGTGGATGGTCCAGCTTTGTTTGTAGCTCTTCTCGTAGTGTCTATGGTCGGATTTGGACAGTGGAACGAGTAGTGTCCGTACTCCTTACAGTGGAAACAAACCACCTAAGACGGAGCTTGTGGATAATATGTATCGGTTCTCGAGCAGTCTCCAATTCTGTAGTTCAACGATCCGCACAATCCACATGGAATAAAACTGATCTTGTGGTTCCAAGTAGAATTCCTAATACAATTTTAAGCAGGCGCCCTTGTTCGTCGAACTTGTCCTTCCCTTTCATTGGTCACTTCTGTCACTTTTGGTTTCCTGGAGCTTCCCAGCAGCTATCATTTGATCGAGCATCTCCATCAGTCGATCTCTTGGTTGGTCTACCACGTTTTTTAGCTTTTGAATTAATAAGCATTATTATGCTTGTAGGTTATGTTACTCTCTCTCTCTCTAGCACCATGTTTGCATACTTTTGTTTTATAACAGATTATTTATAAGCAATCTCCTTACTACATCTTATTTTATTTTGAATTTTGTCACTCTTGTGATTAGGGTTTTGTATCCTCCTGGTGATCAGGGTTTAGTATCCTCTAGCTCTTATATGTCACTTCTTTCGTTTCCCATGTCTTTTTGTTCCAGGTTTTAAGGGTTATTAGAGTTTAGTAGGCCGTCATGTTATCACATTATTAAACCTGGTTTCTAGGATGATATTTCTCATTACATGTTTGGTTACAAATGGCATGTATCATTCTCACACACATTTACTTTTAGTGTTTTTTTACGAGTGCCCCTTGAGTACTTTTTGCTAATAATTTCTATCCTAGCCATGCAGTTTGTTTAAAATCTAACTCGAAACCAAAGTATTTGATAGGCATTTTATTCGAAGGTAGGCTAGAGGTATACACGTTGTTTGCATCTCCTATTGGTTCGTTATTTTTCTTGTGTCTGTTAAATCTCTTTGTCTAGGTACTTTTTTCACCACTTCCAACATGAATGAATTCAACTACACACTTTAAATGCAGATGATTTGGAGCGGATCTAAATGGTACTGGACCATGTCCAATTCATTATGGACCGGTCATTGACAAGCCCATATTTGGAGCGGATCTAAATGGTCTTGGTCCACAAAATGGGTAGGACAATGTGGACATTAGATCGTCCAAACAATCGAAAGCTATGTCAAAATTGATTTGGAGAAAAAATAAAACACAAAATCAGTTTGAAAAATATAAAATAAAATAAAATAAATATAAAAATAAATTTTATATATTATTTTGTCTAATACATGTCCACAGAGTTTGAGATCCTTCCATGAATTCTAACATATGGGATGATGAATATTCGTTTTATGAACGTCGGCTTGATTGTTACGTGATTTGATTTTATTTGTGGTTTAAAATTATTCATATTGATGGTGCCACAAGGGCGGACCTAGAGCACTAGCAGGTGTGGCACGTGGCCCATCCTCTATTACTAAAAATTTGTTATGTAACATGGGCAATAGTTTTCTTCTTGGTTGAATTGGTATTGTGTGCCTTTAGTAAATAGCTAGAGGAGAGTTTGACTATTTTTTTCTCTCTTTTTCATCGTTTAATAAAATAGAAGAAATCATCTTTGATAAACCGTGGCAACTTTTTTTTTATTTGATAATTTAATCGTTACAAGATTAGTATATTTCATATGTTGGTGCAACTTTTCTATTTTAAATGTTTTTGGGCATTATTCAAAGGTAAATAAAAAGAAAAGAAATTCAATAAACAAAAAAAATTACTTTTCAAAAAAACTAAGTGCTAGCCAGATTAGTATCTATTTCCAATTTCTGATTACTATATAATGAAACCTTTATTTTGTAGGTTTGATAAACTGTTTCTTATGCAACAATTTTTATTATTTTAAGTTATCATATTAAAAAAATATAAAAGTTTAATAATTGTTAACGTTAAAATGTGGATGCATGGTTTAAATATTTGAATTTATTGTCACAAAATAGTTTAATACATATACAAAATAATAATTAAAATAATAATTATTTTCATAAGCTAGTGTTAACAGAAAAAAAAAATAAAGTGATTAGTTAGTAAATGAAATTAATATCAAACGAGTAAATTAATTACACAACGATAAGAAATCAAGCTGCGCCGCCTATAAATACAAAAACTTCAAAATCATTCTTCATTCTTCTCCAAGTTCAAGTTCATCACAGAGGAAACAACAAAAATCATAGCAGAAGCAGAAACAGAGTTTAATTATGAATAAAGAACGAGAGAGATGATAGCAGAAACAGAGTTTCTCGGGAGTTACTTCAACGTTTTTTCTTCTCTACGTAAAGCTTTGTTTTTTCTTTATGGGTTTCCAATTTGATGAAAGGCTCTTCGTTTTAGGGATTAGAACATGATCATTAGATCATTTAGGGCATAGACAAGCTTTGGTTGTGTTGAACGAGAGAGAGAGAGAGAGAGAGAGAGATAGTTACGTCCGCCGTCAAAGCTTTGATTTTTGTTTATGGGTTCTGAAATCTATCGTCAATAATTAGGAATCTTATTCAATGGCTCTTTGTATTAGGGTTCTTTACAAGATGTTTCAGAACATGATCGTTAGATCTTTCAAGGCATAAACAAGCTTTGGTTGTGTTGTCGGAAATAATAGTTTGCCTTTAGTTTTAAGTTACGCATGATCGGCTCTGTTTGTTGTCAGGAATTGTGTCGAACTATACTAAAGATTGAATCAGTTTGGATAATCAAACAACTTTAGATATAGACGAGTCTTGGTTGTGTTGTATGAAGTAATAGTTTGGTTCAATTTTTCGTACAAGTATAAGTTTAATCCTATACGAGGTAAGAGACACATGATAGGCTCAGTTCATAGCTCTGTTTTGTTGTCAGGTCTTGTAACAGACATTCTATACTAAAGATTGAATATTTTTGCACAATCAAAAAACTTTAGTGTCTTGATCTTCACTTCAAACACTGGTCCATTATTGTGTGAAGCAACACCTATAGTTATCTCAGAATCACTTCTGTTTTACTAGACAAGATAGAGCAGAGGAAGGTGGTTTTGTTGGGTTTCTTGGAGACTGTTGTGTAGCCTTAAAACCCTTTTTCTAGAGGTAATCTTGATTTGCTTTGTCTTTTGTTAATACTTTTTGTTTTGTTAATACGTTTTTTTTTGTTAACAGGCTGTTTTGACTCTAACCCTACACTTGAAAAGGTTCCAAGTAACTTGTTTCATTTTGTTTATGAAAGCCTTTTTTTTCAAAAGTGTTGATACACATGTAGGTGATAAGGAGATACATGATGTGAAACCAAATGAGGGATCAACATTGAATGATGTTAAGTAGCAAAATCCATAGCTCTTAATGTTCAAATATACCCCAAAGGAGGAAATGATGATCATGCATGTCTTCTTGTTACTAGAAGAACCGTCGGATTTGTGCCTTGTTGAACATGGAAATCCCATTCTCCAAGAAACCGAACGAGGTAAGTAATCTTCTTACCCAATTTATCTATGATGAATATAATGCTTTGTTATATGATTTATTATGTCAAGAACTAGTGAGAAAAGTTTAGATTTAAATGAGAAATTGTTTGTTCATAGTTGTTGTCTTAATACGCAAGTAAACATGAAATCTAGCACGTCTAATGCATTGGTTCAAACTTAAAGGTGTATACCTTTTTTATGATTCTATGACTGTGATAACACACTTGTTTCTTGCCCAAAGAGTTGACATACGTTCATGTACCAAAAAGGATTACACAAAGCATAAAGGCGATTCACCAGATTTAATAGATTAATTCCAAAGCCCAGAAGAAGTCAAGGAGTCCACAACACGAACTACTGCACCAGATCAATCAATAAGATTTATCCCATCAATTTTTTCTAGAAAAGAGAACCACCAGATGTCCCACGCATCACCAAACCTCAAACATACAAAGGTAAGACTCTAAACTCCCAAAATCATATGAAAGCTAATTTGCTTTCTCTTGTTGCAGATTGTAAAATTTTGAGGAATAAAGCACTTGAGAAAAAGGGGATGATATCATCGCTGGAACTAGACCGGACTAAGAGGAAACCAGATTAGCTGGTTCAAGCCTCAAACCGACCATACCAAGCCGAAATAGAGAATTCTTGCCCAAATGGAGTTCCGATCAAGCAAATGGCATAGGTTTAATTATTCGTCATAAAATCAATCCTAAGAAGACTAATGATTCAGGAGGAACCATAAACCAACAGACTAGATTGAAGATTGTCCACGACAACCACAGAATCCTCGTCAGACATGGATATTGGTTCTTCTTACTCGCCAAATAGTTGGTTTCTTATCGATGAGGCGACCTACAACATCACCTATGATCTCCACAACATGTCGCTATTTCACTCATATCATGGAGGTGATGATGTTGTTGTGGTTGATGGCTCCACGGTCCCCATATCACACTGGTTCCGCTTCTCTTCCCACAACTACTCGACCCTTAAAATTACATAAAGTTTTATACGTTCCTGATATACGTAACAACTTAATATTGGTGTATGAAGTATTGACTATATAACGCTAATAGAGTTTCGATAGAATTCTTCCCTGCTTCTTTTCAGGTGAAGGTCTCAACACGGGGTCTTATTACTCTGCGGCAGAAATAGAGTTGAGTTGTATGAGTGGATGACGACAATACCACCTATAAAAGCTATGCTTGCTTCACTAAAAAAATAACATAGTTTTAATATAATTAAATTTATAAGTAATTATTAGTACTTTTTAAGCCATGTCTACCAAGAAATATTATGAAGTCTTTTCTAACTCACATATTTTTGAGAAATTCCTCACAATGCCACAATTTATGTTTTCTTCCAAAATTACCACACACAAAAATATTATCCAAAAATGCCACAAAAATATTGTTTTTCAAAGATATGAAAAACATAAAAATTGATTTTCAAGGGTGTAGAATTTTTTTTTCTTGGGTTGAATATTTTCAGTTTAGGGTATACTTTAAAGGGAATAATATTTATTATATAGGATTTAATTTTGAATGTTAAAAATTATATCTTATTATTTTATCAAATTGTGTCCTTTTTTACACCAGCTTAAAAATTATTTTCTTATTAATTTATCTACTTGTGTCATTTTTGATATCGGTCTAACTCGAAACTAGAAGAATTTATTAATTTATAGTGGTTATTAAATAGTTTTTTATATTAACTAGATAATGTCCCACGCATATGCGCGGGTTGTTGTATATTTATTTAATTATTTTAATTTATTTATTACTTATAAAAAATAGATTAAATAAATTTTAATGTTTATGACATTTTTACATTTTATTTATTTAAATCATACAATAGAAGCATACATCCATATCTTTTGAATTTATTCGTTGATTAATTGTTCAATTTTGATAGTAATTTTCTTTAGTGCTTTTAAGTATTTTTTGATAAAACAATAATATTGTTAATGATAAAAATAGGAATGATATTGGGAGAATTTAAAAAATACCCTTTTAAAAATACCACTTTTTAAATTTACCCCCTTTTCAAACTTTATCAAAACAACCACTAAAAATGTTAAAATTTATCCATATATGTGTGTAAACTTATAAATATACACACAAATTACCTTTATTTGTGTATAAAATTTTATTTATTTCAATGTCTTACAAATTGGTTTGAATATAACCAAAAATTATTTTGTTAAAATAATTACATACTTTGAAAATAAAATAAATATACATGAATTTGTGAGAAAGAAAAAAACATATAAAGTAAAACAATGAAGATGGTTTATTTAGCTTGATTTTCTTATGGTGCGATGGTCAGAAATCAATATTTTTGAATCCCATCGATAAAGTAATTTCCTTATAGCCATAAAATATTATTATACATATGTATTATATATTTAATAGTATAGAAAACAATGAAAAAATGAAAAAGTACATAAAATAAAGAAGAAATATAATTGAAAACAAAAGTTTTAACCAAATATATAATCAAGCTCTTACAATGATATCTTAATTGAGCTTTCAACCCATGCAAGAACATTAAAAATTAAACAAAGAAAATATTGAGAATATCATATATGGTGGAGGAGGATGTAAAAATGAGTATTTATAGGATAAAATATGATGTAAGTTATAATTCTAAAATAATTAAATTAGAGGAGTTATAATTATATTTTATAGTGTGTTAATTGAAATTGAATGGAGGAAACAAATAGTCAATTGAAAGGTTATATAATTTAAGTTACAATTTAATAGTAAAGCGTGGATTTCAAGTATGAATTAAAGTATATGACTAAATGTGTTAGATATTTGGTTTAATTAAAAATAAATATTATAATTGAAAACTAAATGCTAAATGGACCAATAAGGATAAACCTTAAAAAATTCCCAACGAATAATTTTATTTTTTTAATTTGTTTTTATATTCCTCTTAATTTAAGCTATATCTCTAGGTTTAATTATATTTTTCATCGTTGTAGTATATATAATAGATAGAAAATTGAATATCAAATTATTTTTTATATAGGAAGTCAAGTATAAAATTCAAAGTTAACAAAAATTATAATGTTGAATCACAAACTAAATATAAGGATCATTATTCTTAAAAGAATGTCTTACAATAATTATATAATCAACTTACCTTTACTGGACCAATATTTCAGTCATCAGGGCATACGTGAGGCTCCCAAGGCCCAAGTCCAACTAAAAGACATGTAAATGCATAATATTATTTTGGGATATATGGTTTCGTCGAAGACGCAAGATGTTTTCATATCATATAGAGAAACTTGAGAAAGCTTATACACTTCTCAAAGAAATATTTGGTCGTTTCATGATACACGTTTTTTGGACAGACATAGAATATTTGTTTGTGCATTAGACCATCATAGCTAAATTAATATGTAAAACGTGTATGAAGTCAAATTTAATATAAATCCTTTAATCAATGAAAAAAACCAATAATATATGTAATCCGCACAGTCGTGGTGGAAACTCGTGAAAATGTTGAAAGGAACTAATTTAGGTTCGATGCACCTTGAAAACAAAATTAAAAGTTGTGTAAAATTTTTGTCAATTGGGTCAAACCCAATTAGTTTACCTGGTAGTCAGAAATGCAGTCCGTATGAGGATCTCTTGACATTAGTAGGAAAATATTACAAATTTGAAGTAGACAGTATGGTGGTCCTTCGGAGAATAGTCCACTCTGAAACATTTATGTGCATTTCTACCAGGACTAACTGGATTAGTCGATAGAGTTTATTAAAATAAATTGATATGTATAATAATATAATAATTTTTCGCCTAGTTTCATTGTAATGAAACATATGAAGTTGATTTTTAAAAATATAGATCTAATTTTATTTTATTTTGTCAAATTAAAATATCCAAGATGTTTTAATTTAATTTTTATATCTTTGTGGATCAATGGATTCTTGTTAGTGTTTTAGACTTCTACTTTGTTTAAAATGTATTTTTAGAAATAATAATGTGCTCAAAAGTCATTATTTCGAGTTTAAAACTATTGAATACAAATTATATGAACGATTGAAGAGATATGATTGATTCCTTAGAGATTCTTTGATGAGTTATGAGAAGAGACATATTAATTTGAGTAAACGACAACGTCGACAAGTCCTTAGATTACTATTAGAAAGTAACAAAAAGGTACTAGCTTGCAAGAGCACCTCCATCAGCTAAAAGATATCCAAAGAATTTTTAAGAAATTAGATATTAATATTTGTAATATAACTAAGTTATATCCAAAAAAAATATCAGTTGGTTATTATTAAATATACAAATATTTAACATGTGAAATAGTAATAGGTGGTACAAGCTTATGCTACGGAAAAAACTATTTATCTGATAAATTAGATGGTAATATTATATGTAAACGATATACCATACCAAGTGCTAACAGTTCAATTGGTAAAGATCTCTGACAAAAACTTAGAGGTCGCCGGTTCGAGTAGAGTTTGGGACGAAACCATATAACATGTTCTGGTTTCGGACATGAGAGGATGTATGGGTTTCCGTCCAAAACCTCTTTGATTATTCAAAAAAAAAAAAAAACCATGTACCATAACATTAGCTCTTCTCAGCAGTTTTAGTTAAAGTTGTTTTCCAAAACAGTTATATATTTGAATTTTTTTTTTGTTATCTCAGTTATATGTTTGATATATTTTTTAAAAAAAATTGTAATATTTTCAGAGAATTTAACATGTTGTACTGTTGTAATATTTTAAAAAAATTGTAATATATCCTCATCTCTTAGACTAAAAAGAAGCAAGAGTAAAACTAGATGGGAGAGTGGAAAACACAAGTGGGGTTGTTGTTGAAGTTCAGTAGACAGAGCAGTAAGGCAGACAAAACTAATGGGCCAATTGTAGCATAACTCTTTTTAAGTTTATAATCATGAGAAACCAGCTCTAACTTTGATGCAACTTACTAATTTCATTTCTTTCTTTCTTTCAGCTCTAGTACTTTTGAATGTTCTATTTGTTGAAAATGCATAAAACTCAATGTGCCCTAAGGTAAAGCTGAAAAAAAAAGATAACAAAAATAGTATAAGTTGGCATTTACCATTGAGATGTGTTATATATATGCTTAGTGACATGCATAGTGAAGAGAAAGCCCACAAGAAAAGTGATAGAAGACCATGATAGTATGGTTTTCGCATCGGTCAAAATGACTAAGGGAATCACACATAAGTAGAATGATGTAAGTTCGAGATGGGACTTATGATGTTAAGGAAGCTCGAAGGACCTAGCTCGAAGTGGCAGATGATGGACAAACAAAGCATGCCAAGGACATGTAACGTGTATGGTTAGCCAGAGACATGGTACAAGATCTCATGGCTATTAGAAGAAGCCTAGCTAGGAAAACTGGAAAAGTTAAGCGAAAAATATTGCGTCAAAATAAACACAAAAGAAAAAGTATGTACTCCAAGTCCAACGAGCCAAATCAGTCAAACATTGATTAGTACAACCGAAAAAAATTAAAACTGTCTGAGTGAGATATAGTAAATTGAGATAGAGCAGTAAAGAAAACTCACTATGGAGCCACAATGGTCTCTAGATTCACTTTAGGGATTCGTTTTTATATCTTGCATCAAACTGTCTTCTACCGTACGTAGTCATTATGCTAATTGTTTGAATTTAATGATTTGGTGCAAGAATGTGATCATATGCTTCCATGTTTTTTAATTTTATCCTTTTTTTGGAATGAATCTATGTATGTATTAGGTTATACTTAGCCATGTAACTCAAATTTTCATAGAGAAATGAATATTTACATTCGTATTGAAAAACAAAAAAACAAAAAGCTCACAATTGGTGGTTTTTTTTCTTCTTTTCATTTTACTATATAGTCTAGCTATGTATGATTCAAGCATGTTGTTAGAGAACATTAATGATACTCTTCACCCATCACTACATTACCAACTATCTATTGTTTCTATTTCTCGAGGTAGTAGTCACAAAACTTAAGACAAAAAGTAAAACATATTACACTATTGAATTGTTATGAAAATCTTCAACGATATATATATTTTTATAGACAAGGTTTACAAATCTGGTTTCACTCTAGGCTTTAAGTTTATTCAATAAGTTCTTTGAACAAAAACTTTTCGAATTTTCAAATTCATGCTGCACTCACTAGTTGTAAAAACGATATAAATAATTTTTAATATAATTTAACATTAAATTCCAAAAACAAATATCTTCAACGATATCGGCTGTCTTCGCATTTGCTATGGCCCCAATCAACAGGCAAGCTTTCCACTAAATTAAGGTAAAGGTTCAAAACTTTATAATCTTATCACACACTTGGTTATACGTACGTATTTAAGCTTTTGGCAATAAGTCACAAGTTCTAATTTATCCCATGGTTCATCCAGCTAAATTACATTTACTATATAAAACGTTAGATACTGTAGAAGAGAAGATCTTTTTTTTTTCTGTGCATGTAAACCTGTATTTGGAGATGTCGTATCGAAATGAAATGAAATATATATGCTTTCATAATTACTAGAAATAATAATATTCTCTGGCGTGGGCCATTTCACATGATTCCAAATGAGAAAGAGACACAAATCACCTCAAAAACGCTTATGATTATTATATCTTTCATCGTGCCCTCAATATCTACCCAACTTGATCCCCCCCGACCATTTCTCATCATTGTTTTCTCAATGCATATACAAGTATGTTATGTATATAGTCTATATATAGTATCTAGCTAGCTATATTTTTGAGTCTAAAGTCTAAACCAATGCATTCTGAGATGTTAACTTCCTAATAATGAGAAGTTTTATGATTAGTATACTTAAACGTAAGAGGACCGTCTTCATGCCTAGTCAATAATGACTTTTCAGAAGAAATATTCAAACTTCAAATACTTTTCAGTTTCATGTATATAGAGAGATGACTCAATGTCCATAGACACTTCTCAAAGAAATAAAACAAACTTGACCATTCCTCTCTAACAATGTAGGCTAGTGACCACATGTCTATATATTTCCACTGTTTGTTTTCAAAATAGTTTATCATTTCCTTAAATAAGTAATTACAAAAGGGTTTAAGCAGGTTACCTAACCCTTAATTAGATTAGATACTATAGAGTATTAGTGGACCATTCATATGTTGGGTTTCTCTTTTTGGTTCTAATTAAGCGTTTACTTAGTTCAAATTATAACTAAAAGAAAGAAAGAAAGCAAAATTTGCAATAGAAAGGGACAAACAACCTAACGTTACAACTTACACGAGTTGATTCACTATTGTTTTAACCTAAACACCACTTTTTACGTAGGTTTGACTTTTGATATGTGATAAAATTAAAATGGGTGCTAAAGTTAATCTAATATGTTAATATTTTGGTACATGACTAGAAAATATAAATTTAATGTTAGACCAAAATTTTGGTTACTAAAATGGTGTAAAATTCAAACTTTCTAGGGAAAGAGATATCTTAAAGTTGACTTATTTTGGCATCTGTCATTGATAAGAGCACCTTTGTTTTATTTGAACTAGATAGGAACTCTTATTTTCAACTTTATTACATTCGGGAAATAAATAGAAATCATATATATAAAAAATTTCTATAAACTATTTTCGATGAGTTCATTAATCGAATTATACTATATATATATATATATATATATATTATCTATTACAGAATACTATGAGAATAGTTAAAAGAACATTAGCTTATAATTTTAATCAAAAAAAAGTATTGGTAGTTGAAGAACAGTTTGCAGAAAACTTAGGACTCATCAAATCATTCAAATTATACTACAACACTATCAAAATGATGTAATGCTTTTCCATTTGAACGACCTATTGAAAATATTCATGAAATTTCAATGGCACGAAACATTATAATGTACATGCAGATCTTGACATATATAAATAGCTATAATTTCAAACCGAACAAACTGATTTAATTCAATTCAAACTGGAATAAATCAAATCACAAAATCAAGCTATATATTTTTATGATTTACATGAATTCAAACTTGAATAATCAAACCATAAAAACTGATTTAATTCAATACAATTTTTCTATATAGAAAAAAGCAGATGCCGAAGTCAAAAACAAAGAAGAACATAATTTAAAACCTATTTTTTTCGAACCGAAGCTATATATTTGATTTAGATTTTTTAATATATAGATTTTTTTTTCTTTTTCTTCTACTACCAATATTATATATATAAATCCAGAAATCTGATCACACAATATCTATGTAATCATTGTGACAGTAATAATATGCTATTAAGCCGAGACTGACTATATATGAGACACTACTTAATTTCAACGTCGAAATGAATCACATGAAGAAAACAAGATGATTTGATTATTAAAATTTTATTTCACGAAAACATCTCATTACGTATTAAAACTGCCTATATATTTTTGTGTATATGTTTTGAATTTTAAACTAGGTTGAAAAATGAAAAAAGACAAAACACTAAGACCTAGTTTTTTCCATTTCGTACAGACAAGGATGGAGAGTAGTTAATAAAAGTTGCCGGAACATTAATTAGACTACAAAAACACCTATAGATGCAAAGATATGTCAAAGTAACGATGGAACAAAACACATTACACGTGTGAACTGTCGTTATAGACCAACGAACCAAATCCGAATTAGATTCTTTTCATCAAAGACCTAAGAAGAACCAAACTTGTAACGTTATAAAACACATACTTACATTATTTTACATACAGTAGTACTTACATCATGTGGAGAATCATATACCCCATTATGGGTCATCGTAACGTGTTAGACAGAGTATAATCACTAGAAATAAGAATAAATATTTTGATGGAATATTTCATTTCATTAGAAAAAAAAATCTGATAATTCAATCGTAGTGACTACAATAATACTAGATTTAACAATATAAGATATGGTTTAAGAAAAAATAATGTATATATGAAATTTAATTAATTATTTGAATCTGTAGGGCAAATCCAGGGATCAACTGTTGTTGTTGTAGTTGTAGTTGTAGTAGTAGTACCTGAAGAGCCTTTGGTCGGAGCTGAAGAAGAAGATGAGACATTATTGTGATTCTCCGGTCTCTTTTCCGACGTCCGACGGTCAAACTCCGAGAACTGTCTCATCATTAGCTGGTGGTTATCATCAGCCGTTGGATGGTGATGATGTTGCTGTAATGATCCGAGGTTCATTGAGTCAAGCTCGTGAAGAGGAGAGAGTGTTGTCTGATGGTTATGATGTTGATGTGATAATAGAGACTGAAATGTTGAGACTTGGTGAGTTTGAGTCTGAGGGAGAGGTAGATCTGGGAAGGTCATGGAAGTAGTTGTGTGAAGATGGTTGAGTAAAGAAGATGGTGAAGATGAAGGAATCAAAGGTTTTTGTGGGATGGGACGAAAAGGGTTGTAAGTAAGAGGATCTGAGGGAGATCGGAAGATATCGAAACGACGAGTAGTGGAGGAGAAAGGGTGAGAGAAAGGAGAGGCAGGGACGCCGGTGAATTCTTGAACCATAGCTCTGAAGTTAGAAGTGTCGGTGGTGAGGACAGTGGTTGGTGCTCTTCTTGAAGCTCTTGTTCGTTTTCTAGGGTTTCTTGAGGAAGAAGGAGGAGGAGGAGGAGGAGGTTGTGGTGGTGGTGGTGGAGGAGGGAGGAGATGGTTTTGGTTGAGAATGTCATCGGAGATGAGATTGTTTACAAAGTTTAGGTAAGTAGCGGAAGAGGAGGAGGAGGAAGAGAGAGTTGTTGGGTCGCCGTAGAAGGTAGAGGAAGAAGGTTGTGGTGGTGGTTGGTAAGGAGGGAAGAAGAAAGAGGAGTGATCTTGTGGTGGTGGAGCACCAGTTGATGAAGAGTCATGGTCGTCGCTTGAAGATTGCAAGCTTCCTCTATTACAAGAATCCATTGGGACATGTGGAAGAACACAAGAACATAAAGAAGACAAGGTTGTGTTTGTGATAGAATCTAGGGTTTTGCAAAATGAAGCGTGTTGGAGAGGAGATAGCAAAAAGGGTTTGATTTTTTACTTAAAGAGGTTGAAGGGAGAGGTATGGTGTCGCCATTGATGGAGAGAGGCGGTGGCTGGCGAAGAGTCAAACTCAATCTGAAAGCGAAGACGAGAGAGGAGAGAAGAGAGAAGAGAGAGAGATATGTCTCTTTTCTTTCTCTAGTGGAGGATGTGGTGAATGTGAAAGGAGAGATAGTGTTGGATTTTTACAACAAAAGTATATATATACACACAAAATAAGTAACAAATGTGTATAATATATACTTTTGATTCGGAGTTTGGTCCAATTGTATCGAATGCTACCTTTATTTTTCGTGAAAAGACGCATACGGACTCATTAGATTTATATTTATTGTATATATTTGTGACTAGATTTTATTTTAGTCTAACGATATACCAGGAGACAAATTTTTATTTAACTAGTTGTTATCCGCACATGGTTTATAATTTTTATTTTTACTTTTTGTTTTATTTGCAACGTTTGTTTTGTTATTTTTTGTTATTCTATTTTGGGAGATTCTCAAAAACACCATGATTTCATGTTTTTGGGCCGCAAATATTATCAGGTCCAAAAAATTCCAACCATATCATATTTCATTAAACAATATTGACCAAACTACCGCTCTGATTTCTATCACCCATCGAGTAAAAAAATCTGAAAACCTAAAATCGACTCTTCTTCCTCTCGATCGCCGACGATCACCGACGAACGTATCCTCTCCCTCGCCGTCGTCGGCGCCGTCGCCATTGCTGTCGCCGTTGCCGTTGCTGTAGCCGTCGTCACCGCCCGAAGCCTTCCTGAATCAGACGATTCAATCTTCTTCACCGCCTCACCGAGAAGTCGCCTACTCGCCGAGAATTCGCCTACTCAACGAGAATTCGCCTACTCGCCGAGACTTCGCCTCGTATTCCTGAATCTTTTTCTTCCTAAATCTTCTTGTTATAGTTTGATTTTTGCTAATAGTTTTGTGGTATATTTTCAATCGAGTTTAGTGGTGGATACAATCAAGTTTGATAGATTCGTGTTAAATCTAATTAAGTTTAGTGTTAGATCGAGTTTGTGATATAGGTTGATTGAACACATGGTAAACCTCTATTCTGAGTTTTGGTGCTTATTCATTATATGTAGATTGTTACATTATAGATCTAATGCTATGGTTATGTTTTTGTGAATAGCATCATAGTAGAAATGCTAGAGTTTTGTGGTAAAAATGCTAGAGTTTTGTGGTAAAAATGCTAAAGTTTTGTTTTTAAGAATGTCAGCCCGATAGATTTTTGAATGTGTCTAAGTGAATGTCTCTATAAATGTCTCTATGAATGTGTTAGAGTTATATGTGTTATGTGTGTATAAATGTATGGGTAGATTAGTCATTCTATAGTACATATGATTAGGTTAATCTCTTGTATAAATACTGAGCCTTTGGCTATAGCAATACAACACAGAAAACCTTTCTATACGCCTCTGAGGTTTCTGACATGGTATCAGAGTAATAAGCCAAAATTATACACAACGTTTTGGTTTGTTTCGATCTTTGACCTTGTTCGTCTTCTCTTTGATTTCCTCTTCTTGTTCTTCATTCCACATTCAATCATGAGTGAAGAAACGTCGCTGGTTCCTCTACGCACAAAGACACGTCGTACTATCGATCCCTATGATTTATCATCTGGAGATAATCTTGGCAATGTTATCTCTCAACCTCTTCTCCGAGGTTCGAACTATGATGAATGGTCTACAAATATTCGTTTAGCTCTTAAGGCAAGCAAGAAGTTTGGATTTGTTGATGGCACAATTCCTGAACCGTCTGCAAATTCAGAAGATCTTGAAGATTGGAGTGCTAACAATGCTATGGTGAACTCCTGGGTGAAGCTAACGATTGATGAGACGCTTCGTACGTCTCTTTCTAGTCACGAGAATGTTCATGATCTCTGGAATCATATTAAACAACGATTCTCGGTCCGGAATGGTCAGCGTGTACAACGTCTCAAAGCTGAACTTGTCACATGTAGTCAAAAGGGACTTACGATGCAGGACTACTATGGCAAGTTAACTCAATTATGGAGGAGTTTATCTGATTATCAACAAGCAAAGACTGTGGAGGAGATTGCTAAAGAGAGGGAAGAAGACAAGCTCCATCAATTTTTGATGGGTCTTGATGAAACTCTTTATGGAGCGGTGAAGTCTGCGTTACTGTCTCGTGTTCCTTTACCTTCTTTGGATGAAGCATACCAGATTTTACAACAAGATGAGGATGCAAAATCTGCTGGCCGTGTTCTTGCTAATCGGGTGGAAGAGATGAGTTTTGCTGTTCAAGCTCAGCCTTCTTCTCGGCCAGCTAATAATAATTGATCCAAGATAGTATGTGCGAACTGCGGGAAAACGGGCCATGTTGCTGAAAATTGTTTTCGGAAAATCGGCTATCCGGATTGGTGGGTTGAACGGGCTGCTCAGTCTTCTCGTTCTCGTCAAACATCGGGTACAGGACGGAGCCGTGGGAATACGTCTGCTAGTGCTAACCATGTTGTTGCTGTCTCTACTCCAGACACGATCGGTCACTCTGCTGCAGCTAATACACAAGGTTTCAAGCATCTTTACCAGTGGAATTTTGGGGTCAATGTGTTCTTGCTGCAGGCTATATAATTAATAGAACACCTGCAGTTCCTCTTGCTGTGAAGACTCCTTTTGAGCTGCTCTATGATAGGCCTCCTCCTCTCTCACATCTTCGAGTGTTTGGCTGCCTTTGTTATGTCCACAATCAGAATCACCGAGGTGATAAATTTGCAAGTCGAAGTACACGTTCTATTTTTCTTGGGTATCCATTTGGAAAAAAGGGGTGGAGAGTTTACAACTTATAAACAGGGAAGATATCAGTTTCTCGGGATGTTATTTTTTGTGAGGATAAATTTCCTTATGCTTCTACTCCAACCTTGGTTCAGGATTCTCCTTCTTCTCTCCCGAGCTCCTCTGTTTTGCTGTTTGATATGGAGGACGAATTGGGTAGTCTGCTGCTGGTATTGCCTTCTCCTTCTGAAGTGCATCAAAATTCGTCGCCTGCATCATCCCGACCTATCGATCCTTCGGTTGGATCGATCGGTCCGTTTCCCGCTGTGCCCGATCCGTCTTCTGCATCATTCCGACCGATCGATCCTTCTATTGGATCGATCGATCCGTTACCTGCTGTTGAAGTGGATCGATCGATCTCTGCTTCTGATTCCGATGTGTTGCAGTCTTCTCCGGCAACGACTGAGCCTGCTGCTCCTCTTCGTCGTAGTGAGCGGGTGAGTAAACCACCAGAAAGATTCAGTGATTATGTTTGTCCTACTATCAAGGCTCCTGCAACTGCACATCTTATTACTCCTGAGAGTGAATGTTTGTATCCTCTCGACAATTATCTTTCTACAGACAGATTCTCTGCGTCTCATTGTGCTTATCTTCATGCTATCACTAGTACAATGGTACCAAAGACTTATGCACAAGCGGTTCATGATGAGAATTTTCGACAGGCTATGCGAGTTGAGATTGATGCTTGTGAAGAAACTCAGACCTGGACTGTTGAAGAATTACCACCTGGCAAGAAAGCGATTGGCTGTAAATGGGTATATACCATTAAATACAAGTTTGATGGTACTATCGAGCGTCATAAAGCTCGTTTGGTGGTTCTTGGTAACAAACAAATCGAAGGAGAGGATTTTGATGAGACGTTTGCACCGGTAGCTAAGATGACCACGGTTCGCATGGTTCTTGAAGTTTCAACGGCTAAGAATTGGGAAGTTCATCAAATGGATGTTCATAACGCTTTTCTCCATGGTGATTTAAATGAGGAAGTATATATGAAATTACCTCCTGGATTTCAGACCAGCAAGCCATATCAAGTCTGTCGCCTTCACAAATCCTTATATGGGCCTCGTCAGTCTCCTCAATGTTGGTTCGAAAAGCTTACTGCATCTCTTTGTGAGTATGGTTTTACTCAATGCACAACAGACTACTCGCTGTTTACTTTACACAAACACAACACTCAACTAAATGTTCTTGTTTATGTTGATGATCTTGTAATAACGGGGAGTTCACCGGAGTTGATACAAATGTTTAAGGATTATCTCAGTTCGTGTTTTCGAATGAAAGATTTGGGTATATGCAAGTATTTCTTGGGGATTGAGGTTGCTCGCAGTCCGTCCGGTATCTATTTGTGTCAACGCAAGTATGCTCTCGACATCATTTCTGAGGTTGGTCTTCTAGGTGCACGTCTTGTTGCATTTCCTCTTGATCAAAATCATAAACTTAGTGTGTCCACTAGTGTTGATTTTCCTGAACCTGCTCGTTATAGAAGGCTAGTAGGACGACTTGTGCATCTTGCAGTTACCCGGCCTGACATCTCTTATGCTATACATATTTTAACTCGGTTTATGGAACAGCCCAAACTTGATCACTGGGAGGCCGCACTGCGGGTTGTTCGTTTTCTGAAAGGGAATCCGGGACAGGGAATTCTCTTACGGGCTGATGTGCCGTTAACTCTCACAACTTGGTGTGACTCTGATTGGAATCGTTGTCCGAGTTCTCGACGCTCTGTCACGGGTTATTTTATTCAGCTTGGTCAATCACTAGTTTCTTGGAAAACAAAGAAGCAGAAAACGTTGTCTATGTCTTCGGCTGAAGCCGAGTATCGGGCTATGCAATACACTGTGCGTGAAGTTATGTGGCTCAAGGCGCTTCTTCTAAGTCTGGGTATTAATCACTTGGCACCGGTTGATTTATATTGTGATAGTCAAGCTGCACTTCATCTTGCTGCTAACCCAGTTTTTCACGAACGTACAAAACATGTTGAGAATGATTGTCACTTCGTTCGAAATGCAGTCAAGCGTGGAATTGTTGCGACTCGGCATGTCTCTACATCAGTTCAGCTGGCTGATATAATGACGAAGGCTCTTGGTCAAGCTGAGTTTGAAGCGTTCAAGTCCAAGATGGGCATTTGTTATGTGTGTATAAATGTATGGGTAGATTAGTGATTCTATAGTACATATGATTAGGTTAATCTCTTGTATAAATACTGAGCCTTGGCTATAGCAATACAACACAGAAAATCTTTCTATACGCGTCTGAGGTTTCTGACAGAATGTGTCAATGATTTATTGGATTAGTTTTGATGAGAGTGTGAATTGATTTGTGTTTTAAAGCTTGTTTGTTTTTATGAATGGTAGCATGAGTGAAGAATCAAAACAAGTCATGTTGATTTAGCTTTAAATTGTTTCAAGTAGCTTTGAATTGTTTAAAGTAGAGTCGTGGCCAGTCTTTAGGAAGTTTTTTCTATGTGTAAGATATGGCAATGCTAGAGTTTGATTTGATAAGTAATGAGAATACTAGAGTTTTTGAGTTTGAGTTCGTTTTAAGTATGGTTTTGTGACAATTTCAGTTTAGCTTTGATGCTATAATTTATGGTCGTTTTCATGTACATTTTGTGCAATAAAATACTAAAGTTTGTGTTAAGTAATGAGAATGCTAGATTTTGATTTGTGATAGACAATGCTAGAGTTTGATTGTAAGGTATATTTTGATTGAGATCCATAATACATAATGGTTTCAACATAATGGTTTCAGGAGAAAAAGAGGAAACGGGTTCAGAAATGCAAGGACAACAAGTTGAAAAAGAAACACAAAGTGGATGCAGAGAAGATGATGATAAGGCGGAGCCAGAGACTGACAACACCATCAATGCCGATAATATCACCATACCGAGCAACACGTAATCCAGCAACAACAACACTAAATCCAAGTATGAACCCCTTTCTTTCTCCAACATTAGAAGACGACGAAAAATTGACTATTTGGAGGAATGCAAACATACAAACCGGGTTAGTTTAATCACTTATTAAATGCTTGCTAATCATTAACTCGTTCAAATGAAAAATCAGTTGATTACTAGTATTTGCTTTGATCAATGCAGGAAGATCACTGATAGAGAACCATTAACGCCACATTGGTTAAGCATTGTGGAAAAACCAGAGGCGCATCTTCAAGAAACGGTATGTTAAGCATTGTGATGAGTATAACCTATTAGAACAAATATATGATCAATTTGATTGATTAGTGCTAGTTTGACTCGTGCTAATTATAGTTTGATTGATCAGTTTCTGTAGTTTGACTCGTGCTAATTATAGACAATGCTAGAGTTTGAATTGATAAGTAATGAGAATGCTAGAGTTTTGGTGAATAGTAACCTGAGAATACTAAAGTTTGATTTGTTATAGACAATGCTAGAGTTTGAATTAATAAGTAATGAGAATGCTAGAGTTTTTGTGAATAGCAGCCTGAATTTAGTCAAAATTTGTATATGTTAAGGTTCTTTTGTCAAATTGTGTATCTGTTAAGATACTTTTCTTATGTCTACTGAGAACTTTCTTGAAACTATATTTGCTAATATGATTTACAATGAAAACCATCATGACAAAACTAAGTAATTATAGATCCTTAATTTCTGAATAAAATTCTAGTTTAAAGCAGCTTGTAAAAAAAATTCTAGGCTAAAGTTCTAAGTTCATAATTGTTAATCTGGTATACACTGAGAGTTGACAGTTTGATTGATTAGTGCTAGACCTTTCCATAGTTTGAAATTGTTCTGAGTTTGCTTTGTCCTAGTTTAGACTGAGAATTGACAGCTCATACTTACATAAATTTGTGATTGTTTGACATGTAATGTTACAGTTTGTTTTGTGGATAACAGTATGAATTTGTTTTGATTGTTTTCATGTAAACGTATTTGATTTGAACTGCAATAGTCTCTTTAATTAGTATAACGAAGTACCATATCTATTCAAAGAAGTGTATAACGATTATCATGTACCATATCCTGACTAATATGGTTTGGATTGGACAAATGCAGCATATTGACGCAGCAATGTTGGCAATTTGGTTCAAAAGGGAGCGAGACCCGGTGTACTTCCACAACAAAAGGCTGCCGAAGTCTATATTTGTCAACACTGGTTTCCTTAGAGTCTTGATAGAGTGTTATCCTAGTTTCAAGAAGGACAACCTCAAGACACATTATAAATTCCCGAAGAGACTGTTGGATACCATCAACAGAAAATCGCCTTCAATTTCCAGCCTACAGGCGGCATGGCATGAAGTGGATAATGCATATGGGATTGCATATTGCAAAGAAATCAACCAGCATATTGGCATCGAAGTGAGCTTCAGTGAAAGGAAAATAACGGTGTTTGATTGTAGAAGCGACAATTACAAAGCTGATATGATTAAGAGCCATGTCTTCCCATATGCAGGTATGAAAGTTCTAGACTACAGTTTGATCGGTGATGTTATAGTTTGATCTGTGATGTTAAAGTTTGATCTGTGATGCTAGAGTTTGATCTGTCATGTAAGAGTTTGATCTGTGATCTAGTGAAATGACTAGTTTGTTCTTGTTTGATCTGTGATGTTAGAGTTAGGCCTTGTTTGGTCTTGTTAAATGACTAGTTTGATCTCGTTTGATCTGTGATGTTAGAGTTAGGTCTTGTTTGGTCTTGTTAAATGACTAGTTTGATCTCGTTTGATCTGTGATGTCTGAGTTTAATGTGTTTGTGCTAATCAAAGAATGTTGTTTTGTTTGCAGAAATGATTCCTTATTTGTTAGCTTGGGGCAAAGGACCAAAGCCTGCTGATCTCAGTCCGTTTAAAGTCTCAACTCCAAAAAGATTTACTCGTCGCATCAAACATGATGGCAATTGTGCCATATTCTTATTGAAGTTGATCGAATGTCATGCTATGGGAGTTGAAGACATGATGAACAAGCTTGAAGAAGCGTTTACTGAAGATACAAGAGCCAGGATTGCATATGATATCTACAAGGAGATTATTGTGAAGTATGTTGATATGTTTAGGGAATGAATATTTGGTCTTAGTATAAGATTAGTATGTGTTTAGGGAATGATATGTTTAGCAATTTACATTAAGATAACTGAATTGTTTGTTAAGTATGGTATGTTTTTAGTATTTTTTTGTTAAGATAAATGGATGTTTAATGGTAGCATTCTCCATCTCTATTGTGTATTACTTATTTCTGGTTTTTGTTACTTATAAGGTTAAAATAAAAACTTTTAGGAAGTAGTCATTAATGATTCATGAAGAGATGAATGAAATTCATGATGGTCTTTATGAACAAAAATAATTAGAAATTTTTTTTAAAGAAGTACCCTACTTTGAGGATTCGAAACCGCATCTATTCAATACATGTAATATATACACAATTTAGTAATTTAGGAAACTAAAAACGTTATTCAGGAAGACTTATAATTCATTTCGGAAACCATGAATGAAATTTAGAAATTTTTTAATCATGATGATTGGTTAGGATTCACTGAAGGTATGGGATTTAAAAATGAATTTTTAAATAATTAATCAATTATGAAATGATAACAATGTTTTAGGAAGTGTAGTGAGAATTTAACAAGGTTTTTATTTACAAGTGTAATCATAATTTCCTAAAGTGTAATTAGAATTTAGGAAGGTTTAAATTTATTTAGGAGAAATGTAATGAACTTTAGGAAGGATTGAATGAAAATTTTGATGTTTTATGAAGAATATAATGATGTTTTAAAACAAAAAATGATGTTTTAGGAAGACTAAAATTTAAAATCAATGAGGTTTAGGAAGATTTGTATTCATTTAGGTAGCCCTTGATTAAAAGTTAAAAAATAATGTAAAAATAGACAACATAAGTATATTAGCCAAGCGTCTCATTCGTTTTTATAGTACAAATATATATATAAACATATTAACCTCTTCACCGGAAAAATAATTTTAATAACTTTTGCGGATGCAAAGATTCAAACCCGGACCCACTACACATCGTTTAACGGTGCGTAACCATTAAGCCAAGCTTCTCATTCGTGTTAGGTACAACAATTAAACTAACTATAGGCAATAAAACGCACTAAATGTTACACAAAAATGTAGTGTTAGTTTGAAATCAATACCTGTCATAAGTGAATTAAATTTGAAAGAACATTGAAGCAACCCAACAAAAAAAGTCAAAAGAGGATGTAAAAACTAAAAAATTATAATTTCAGAACATATTAAATTTATTTAGGAAGAATCTTAGTTCATTTAGGACTGCCTTCATAAAAAGGTCAGAATCAAATGAAAACAATAATCGAAATGAAAACTTCTTGAGTATAAAACTGAGGCTAAAAAACATAAAAAATGGGGGATACACAATCGTCTTGTTGTTTCAGCCACAAAAATCTGAAAAACAAAAAAAAAAACATCAATCTTCTACACTATGATAAGATTACTAGAACATGAACCTTAACATGAAGCTTTAAAGAGAAATGAATGTATACACAGTACCTTACCAAAATAATCAGATTGCATTCCTACATGTGCTTTTGTTGTGTCCCCCTTGTCCACATCTACTGCATTTGTGACTTTGGGATTTTGAGCCTGGAACGCCAAACTCTCCCTTAGAGCGAATTCGCTTTTTTGGCGGTCTTCCACTACTAGGCTTACTCCCTGGAGGTGCACAGAAGAAGTTGGTAATCAATTCAGGAAAAGTCAAATGACTATCATCAACAAACTCATTCTCGTCCCTACCAGACCGCTTTGCTGCAGCAATCGCATGGATGCACGGTATTTTGTCAATGTCAAAGACACAACAACTACACTGCCTTTTCCTTAAGTCAACAATAAACTTGTTCACATCATCTTTAACTTCGAATTCGTCTTCATCCACTTGGAAGACGTCAAGCTTCATCGCAGCTGAGAACCTTGAAACCAACGTCTGCACTACTTTAGGAGTGACTCGCTTATTGTGCTTAGCAGCAAGTGCACGTCTCTGGAGAAACCATTCAGTTAACGTTAACCTTATAGTCTCTAGAAGCGAAAGAACTGGCAGCTCCCGTGGTTCACTCAACAATGAATTGAAAGATTCAGCAATGTTAGTAGTCATTATATTGTAGCGATTTGAAGGAGCATAAGATCGAGCCCATTTTCTGAAATCTGCTTCTTCCAAATACTTAGCCAGATAGGGATTAGAAGCTTGTATGTCTTTGAAATGTTTAGCAAACTCTACTTGAGTGTACGCATTGGCTGCAGATTCAACAAGTGGCAGATAGGATTGTCCTTTAAACTTCACTTTGATGTTGTTTCCAAGATGAAATCTGCATATACCATGGTGAGCAGCCGGATACAATTCTAAAAGTGCATTCGCAATAGATGGAGCACGATCAGAAACGAACACTAAATCCGCTGAATCAGGAATAATAGTTTGAAGACACGTGAAAAACCAACTCCAAGATTTGTCATTTTCAGAATCGACAATAGCAAAAGCTAATGGATATAGATGATAATCCCCATCTTGAGCTGTAGCTACAAGCAAAGTTCCCTTGAATTTTGCCTTCAGGAAGGTGCCATCAACAGCAATCACTCTACGCATCAAAGCAAACCCTCGGAGTGACTGGCCATACGCTACAAACACGTACCTGAATTTATTAGTCAAAGGATCGACGTCAAGATACAAAACTGATCCGAGATTTTTTTCCTTGGTCATAAACAGCCACTTTGCAATGTTGTGATAACTGTCTTCAGGAGTACCTCTAACCAAAAGTTCAGCTGCCTCTTTTACTCTCCAAGCCTTTTTGTAGTTTATGTGAACACCGTATGACATTCTAACCCTTTCTAAAATCTGTTTTGGCTTCAGTCCAGCCTTCTTCTCACCATAGTGACTGCAAAGGAAAGAATCCAACAACTTTACAGTAGCTTGACGGTGATTTGATGCCTACATGTTGTATCACAGTTATGCTCATGAATGTAGTGCTTTACCACAAAAAAATCAGAGGATTTCACCTTTGCTGCACGAAGTCTCCAACAGCAAGTGACATCTAAACACTCCAAAATTAATCTAGTTCTATCTGACCATAATGTCTTATACTCAAAATTCCACTCAATCGCCCACTTTCTCATCCTAATCACTAAAGCATCTTTGTTAATGAAATGCTTTCCCACATATAGATGATCAGTCACTTGAGTGTGATGAGTATAGCCTATTGGAATACAATAATGAAATCTTTGTTCAGCAGTTGACAAAGTATCACTTTGTAATACTGAAGTTGAGATGCCAGTATCACTAGATTTCTGATTAGCCTACAAAATAAGCACATATTGGCAAACATTTAAAGTTCTAAGCATGTTGTCGTGAAACTGTTTTGGTTCTACATTGTAAACAAAATCAGTAACCTATACTAGCAAGCAGACCAACAAGACAAAAAAAGAGAGAAAATTATGGTCTATGAAACAACATGAAACCAATATTTTATAGAAACACATATCATTCTCCATAAATAAAACTGAGAATGACTTCCTAACTAACATGATACCAGCTAAACATACAAATTCCTTCTTTTTAATTCATTCTAAAACATACAAAAACGAACTAGAACCTAGAATAAAACACATTAAACACTAATGAAGATCATAAATCATGTTTGACTAAGAGATAGCCTACCTTTAGTTGTGAAAAATCGGAGGAAGAAGATGCAACACCTTTCAAAAGTAGCAAACTGTCTTTACATTGGTTGGTCTCTGAAAAATTATTCTGAATATTGCTCTCAACATTCTCAATAGGCTGACACACCTACAAACATAAAAGAAAGTCAAGGAAGACACATATGATTAGACGTTGATCTTTTGAGATGCCAGTATCACTAGATTTCTGATTAGCCTACAAAATAAGCACATATTGGCAAACATTTAAAGTTCTAAGAATGTTGTCGTGAAACTGTTTTGGTTCTACATTGTAAACAAAATCAGTAACCTATACTAGCAAGCATAGGTTACTCTTGAACAAAATTGGGAATAGCAAGATTGCGAGAATGATATTTGATAGAAACACATATCATTCTCCATAAATAAAACTGGGAATGACTTCCTAACTAACATGATACTACCTAAAATATACAAATTCCTTCTTTTTAATTCATTCTAAAACATACAAAAACGAACTAGAACCTAGAATAAAACACATTAAACACTAATGAAGATCATAAATCATGTTTGACTAAGAGATAGCCTACCTTTATTTGTGAAAAACCAGAGGAAGAAGATGCAAAACCTTTTAAAAGTAGCAAACTTTCTTTACATTGGTTGGTCTCTGAAATATTATTCTCAATGTTGCTCTCAACATTCTCAATAGGCTGACACACCTACAAACATAAAAGAAAGTCAAGGAAGACACATAAGTACAAATGGTGCTTTTACTTTGCATTTAAGAAAACTTGATAGAATTTACTTACCGTAACACACAAACGGTTAAATTCAAAGTCTTCTTGAACCTTCCTGATAAAAGTTTGAACTTGACGATCATTTCGCAAATACAAAGGTGGAGGACTTTTCATTTTCAGACTTGGAGAGAGTGCATAGCTAAGTTTAGCTCTGTGATCACACAATCTAGTCTGAAATCTTCTATTACCATCTCAGCCAAAGTTTTAAACGTCACATTCTCATCGACTTCACTAAGGGAACCTCCCTTTTGCGAATCCAAAACAAAATGCCATCCCCCATTCACCTTTTGTTGCCACTCACCACAAACTGAATACAATTCTATCATATCCACGAGTTTGACCAAAAGCACCACCTAGGTTGCACAAAATCCAGCTTGATCAATTAGTTTTGAATCCACAAACACAAACAACGATTGATTCAAATCCTGAAAAGTATCTAATCGGTTCCCGAATCCAACCTAATCAAATCCAAAAGAAAAAACAATCTCTACAAACTAATCATCTAACTTGCTTACTTGGAATCAAATTACCTAACTTCGTGGTCACATAAACGAATCAAAGCACAAATCCAAACACAAACAAAGATTCTTCGCAAAAACACAAACACCTAAATCAGCAGCTAAACACACTAATGACACGATTCAACACCTAATCGAATCTAGAGCAACACCTAATCAAATCCACAACAACACCTAAACGAATCCAAAAGCAAACACGTAATCAAATCTAGAATCGAAGCTGAATTGATGATTTAAACACCTAATCGAAGCTTAAATATACAAAAGTAGTGAAGAGACGAACCTTACGGCGACGATGGAAGCTTGAAGAAGATCGTGAAACACAAACTCGCCGGCGGACACTACTTGGAAACTCACCGGCGTTCACAGCGAGCTCGTCGCCGATGGTGTTACAAAGGCAAAATGTTTGAGTTTGTTGGGTTATAGAGAAGGGTGTTTTTTGTCTTTTTACTTTAAAACTAATGGTAATTGTGTCAAATTATGGAGTGTGTGGTATAAATGTAAGAAGAACTTAAATCATGTTAGATTAGGGAATTTCTCTTCTATTTTTCATATGTTTGTTTTTACTATTTTTATATTAATTTATTATTTAAAATGTTTATTATTATTTGTTTATCTTTAATTTAGATCCAATAATAGGTGGTGAGTCTTATATTTCAGATGCCTTTAATTCTTGTAACCCTCACACACTTTTATAAATTATCAAATTTACATTAGCTCATCGTATGGATGCATTTAATAAGTTCTGCATTAAACCAACATTATAGATTTATAAGATATAAATTTTAAGAAATTCTTTTTTTTTTCACTGAAAGATTTTCATTATATAATACAAGGATGAAATACAAGGGTGGAATATGTTTTTGACTAATAACTTTTTTATGATACTTTTTTGCAAAACTACTTTCCTTTTTTTTGTCCTCTCTTAAATTTTAATGGTCATTTTGCCTATAAATAGCAAGTGCATGATGAATTGAATTCATAACTCAAAACATAAACAAAACACATAGAAAGAAAAACTTTTCTAGAGAGAAAACATCCTCCAAAGTGTAAGCCATTTGAAACAATGGCTGGAAGCAGGGACCATGAGATGTACGCAATACGACGATGGCTGTACAATCATAGCGACCCGGAGACTGGTGATGTGATGAGGGAAATTCACGATGGTTTACGGGGGTTCATGTACAAAGCAACAAACCAACATTTTGCTCGTGACACCGGTACAATTTTCTGTCCATGTCGTAAGTGCCTAAACGAAAAATATTTGGAGTTTAATCTAGTGAAGAAACATCTTTATAATAGAGGGTTTATGCTTAACTATTATGTATGGTTTCTTTATGTAAAGGGTTGTAGCGATAACGCTGGAAGTAGTACGCATTATGTTGCTGGTCAACCTAGTAATTATAAAAATTATGGGCATCAAGAATATGATCAATTTGGTTTTCATGGGTTTAACCACGAAAATAGATTCCATGATATGGTTAATGATGCATTTACTAAAAGTAATCAATCATTTGATGAGAATAGTACAAAAGAACCCAACGTAGATGCAAAACTGTTTTATGATATGTTAGATGCTGCAAATCAACTTATCTACGATGGATGTATATAAGGGCATTCTAAGTTATCATTGGCATCTAGGATGATGACAATTAAAGCTGATAATAACTTAAGTGAAATTTGCATGGATTCATGGGCTGAGTTAATTAAAGAATATTTTTCAAAAGATAATTTATCGGCTGAGGATTACTATGAAATCCAAAACTTGGTCTCAAGTCTTGGGTTACCATATGAAATAATTGATGTATGCGTTGACTACTGCATGATTTTTTGGAAAGATGATGAAAAGTTGTAGGAATTTCAGTTTTGCGGGAAGCTGAGATATCAGGATACTCAGGAAGGACTCGAGTTCCATAAAAACGTATGTGGTACTTGTTGGAACTACAATTTTGACACAATGGCTCCGGCCAGTTTTCCAGTGACTTTTCCGGTGACGTCCGTCGTCGGAATGATCGGATGTTGGAGTCTTTGGATACCTTGTAATAAGCACTATAAGTTAGTATATTTTTACTTGTCAAAATCGAAGTTATAAAGAATGAGAAATGGATCTTCAAAGTAGTTAGCTTGTAAGCTTATTATAACAAATATGTGCATTTGTCCCACATTGGAAGATTGGAAATATTCCCACTTGTATATATAGTACTACACTTATACCAAGGTTCACTAACTATGAGAAAAGGAGACTATAGTGCATGAGATGATGGACAGTTATGCAAAACACACACACGCGCGCGCGCCGCCGCCGTGCTGTGCCGGGCTTGGGCTTGGTCTTGGGTCTTGGGTCTTGGAAAATGGGCCCAGGGCCCAGTCAAGATTATTCAAGAATGTTCGTTTAGCAAACGTTCGATGGAATATGATATCAAGTGTGACGATTTATATTCGAGTTGATTGTATCCTGGGATCCATCTACCTCACCAACCGCCACACTGAAGGGAGCTTGTTTGGGTTAAGGACATAGATAAAATCTCGCCTGCAACTATTTATTTTTGTTTACCAAATGTTTTTCAAATGAGATTTTAATCGTTCTTCTTATTTGGATTTTCGCGGTTCTAACATTCTTAACCCAAACTCAAATACGTTTATTACTTATTGTTCTAAACGGATTTGCGAACGCGTAACAGTTTTTCAAAAAACGATTTCTGCCTTTTATTTTGTTAACAATTCTAAACATTCTACGAAAGCTCTTTAGTAACTCGTTCAATGTATACAAGAGACAAAATAACATTTTATTTGGAAATCATTTATGCGAAGGCCTTCGGGTGTGTTTCACAAAATGGTTCCTTATATGATTCTCGAGATTTAAACGATTTCCGCGAAGGCCTTTAAGGTGAGATTCGCGAAACGTTTTCCATCTAATAGACGTTTTTAAGAGTAATCTAGGACCGTTTCATAACGATATCCACATAAACTAATACACTTCTAGGAAGTAGGAACGTTCTTTAGCGATATCCACAAATTTTTTAAAAATTTTAGTGACTTAAATTATTTAATCAATATTCTTTAAATCATCATATGTTCTAAATATTGACTAATTCTTTTTCTTCCTTGAACATATGACTAACGAGTGTTGACAACGGAAACATCCTTGAAGGTGATTCTCAAGAGCCTTGTGAGCAGACAACCCAACTCGGGAGTAGTCTTCCACCTACGCTTCCACCCCCTTTACCGGCTAACCTCATTCCAAAAACTGAGGCAACTCCGAAACCGAGCACCCCAAGCTTTGCAGTGATGTCCGAAAAGTTTGATGGTAGAAACTTTGCCTCGTGGCAACAAAAGATGCATTTCTTCCTCAGCACTCTTAATCTGTAGAGGTTCGTGGAAGAGGATGCTCCAATGCTACCTGCTGAGAACTCCGAGCCACAAGTATTGGCAAGTGTTCACGCATGGCATCACTCGGACTACCTGTGCAAAGGGACCATTCTCAGTGCAATGGTCGAAAAGTTGTTCAAGGTTTACAGCAAAGTGACAACGTCCAAAAATCTGTGGAGTGCTTTGGAAACAAAGTACAAAGTGTTCAATGTGGGCTCTAGGAAACATGCTAAGTTTCTCAACCTTCGCATGGTGGATTCAAAACCCATCATGGACCAGATTCATGAGCTACAAGTGATGACACAAGAGATAGATGAAGGAATGAACATTTGTGAGACGTTCACAGTTGGAGCGACTTCAAACACTATCTTGACCACAAGCGAAAGCCGATCACTATGATGAACCTGATCTCCAGGCTGCAAAATCAGTCAACTGAGCGTGACAAAGCTGGGTACGCCATTGACAAAAATGTTAACGTGGCAGAGTACAAGAGGAAAGGAAAAGCCGAGGTTGGAAATGGCAACCAAGGAGCCTCACCCAAAGAGTTTTGGAAAGAACAAAACTGCACCCCAGTCCTCCACTAACTTCAATAAGCAAGGCGGGCCTAAGAAGTTTGCTGGAAAGTGCAATCATTGTGGCAAAATGGGTCATAAATTTGCCAAACGTCGTAGCAAAGACAAAGGAAAAAATAAAGCCAATTTGACTGAAGAATACCTGTGTGCGGTGGTCACAGAAACAAATGTGGTGATGAATGATGAAAACCCAAGGGAGTGGTGGTACGACACTGGAGCTACTACCCACATCTGCATTAATAAAGACATATTCAGCACCTATCAGAAGTGCAAGACTGGTGAGAGTCGGATGATGGGAAACGTGTCTCACTCCAAGATCGTTGGCACCGCCAAGGTAATCTTGAAGATGACTTCAGGAATGGCTATCACGCTCTCCAACGTTAAGCATGTTCCAGACATGAGGAAGAACTTGGTCTTTGGGACTCTATTGAACAAGCATGGCTTAGCTACCCTAAGGTTGAATGGTGTGTTTATTGGTAGAGGTTTTGTTAAGGGAGGACTTGTCAAAATGTGTATTCAGACAATCCTCAAGAAAAATGATGTAGTTTCTATTTCTGGTTCTAACCATTCCATCAATAAAAATTTAGTTGCTTATTTGGTTGAGTCGTTTGATTTATGGCATGAACAATTAGGACATGTGAATTATGAAACCATGCAACGATTAATTAATTTAAACCTAATTCCGAAATGCAAAATAAGCAAACAAAATGTGAAGTTTGTGTGCAAGCTAAACTCACAAAAACACCATCTCCTCATGTTGAAAGAACAACCGAACCTCTAGCCTTAATACACACAGATTTGTGCGAGTTAAAATACGTACAAACTAGAGGCGTGAAAAAATATTTTGTAACTTTCATAGTTGATTGTACAAAATATTGCTACGTTTACTTACTACTACGTAGTAAAGACGAAGTCTTGGAAAAATTCAAAGAATTAAATAGAAGTTGAATATCAACTCTCAAAAACTATCAAGGTAGTTCGAAGTGATAGAGGAGGCGAGTATGATGGACCATTTAATGCATTTTGTCAAGAAAAAGGTACTATTCATCAAACTACAACTCCCTATTCACCAAAATCTAACGGACTTGCGGAAACAAAAAAAAACAAACTCTAAAAGAATTGAGGAATGCAATGTTGCAGCACTACAGGAATTGAGGGTATTAATAGCATAACAGTATAGCCTTTTTAATAAATATGCTATAATAGTGTTCTGCGAAAGTTTAGATAGCGTTTGTGGAAAGGCAAACGCTATAGTAGGTTGAGCGCGAAAAGTATTTCAGAGTGGCGCTTAGTTATTTGGTCTATGATAGCATAGATGCAAATAAAAACGTTATTATAGGTATAACCGGGAAAAATTGGCTCCGAAATTTTTTACTAAGTTAAAAAAAATAATAAGAGAAAAAAGAAACATAAGTTGAAGAAAATAAGAAATTAGGTTTTTCGATCTTCTTTCTTTCATTCTTCTTCTCCCGTCTCTCTTGTCTCTTGTCTGAAAGACCAAATATGAACACCAAATGAAACCCACATAGTTTGTCTCTTCCTCTATCGATCTAATTTTGTCTAATATCTCTCAGATCTAAATCCCTCTCAGTCGAAATCTCTCTAGATCTCGATCGCATGTTTCTTAATCGTCACAGGCATCAATCGAAATCAAATTGGTTTGGTCGATTTTGATAGATAAGGTAAAATATATATATGGGTGATCGATATTCTCAACGATTTGGTTTTTTCTTCATGTTTGGGTTTTATAGATCTGTTTTTGAAGTAATTAGGTTTTGGGTTGTTGTTTGTGTGATTTGAATCGTGTTTCTTTCTTATGTGAGTTTGGGTGTTCGACTATCAAATTGCGTTTTTGATTGATTTTTGTCTGAGATTCATTCCAAGATACTCTATTTTCTAGATTCTTTACTAGATAAAGATGCTAATTTGGTTTTCTAGCTCTTATCTCTAGTTCTTACAAGATGTCTCATGTATCTTTTTTTGTTGTGTAGAGTGATCTGTAGTTGCGGCTCTGTAGCTGTTCAGTACAAGAACTACAAGGTATTTACGGTTTTGTATTGTTCAATTATAGAGGAGTTATGTTCTAATGATTCTGATAATTTATCTCGTTTTGTTTTTGCAGATTCCTAATCTTCAAACTTCTTGTCCGTTGCTACCTTGTTGTTTTACTTGTGTAAGATATTACTTCTGTCTTTTTTCTACTTTTGTTTGTGATGTGAGTGTCTGATCAGTAAAGTTATTATCACAATGTATGTATAAATTGGTGGTGGAGCTTGGGTCGTATTGGTCTAATATGGACAAGGCATGGGCTTGGCTTCCAAGGTATGCATCTCTCTGATATTTTCATAGATGGTTTCATTTATATGATATTTAACTTTCTATGATATTTCTTAAATTATTATCGTAGGAATAGCCTTGAGTATGAGAAGGGAGCAAAGAATTTTGTATATGGAGCATCAACTAATTTGGGTAATCCTACAGAGATAACTGTCCATGCGTCGATTGTCGGAATATTTGCCATCAGCTGATAGATATTGTATTTGAGCATCTTGTAATTAGAGGTATGGATTTAAAGTACAAGAGGAATCCATGTTGGTTTAAGCATGGGGACAGGAGGGATAGAACATCTGCATATGTTCCAAATTCAGAGGAAGAGGCTTATGACTTGATAAAGACAGCTTTTTTTGAGTCTGAAGTTGGTGATGAACTTCCATCTGACTGTACTACAGAAGAATCAGAATTTAGGGAAAAGTTAGAGGATGCTGAAACTGCGCTATACTCAACATGTCACAAGTACAACAAGGTTTCTGCTATAACGGTTCTTTACAACATCAAAGTGAAGAGTGGGATGTCAGAGAACTTCTTTGATCACCTATTGACGACATTTAAAGACATGCTGCCAGAAGATAATGTGCTTCCAAAGTCTACTGCTGAGATGAAAAAGTTCTTGAAGATTTTTGGGTTTGGTTACGATGTCATACACGCATGCAAGAACGACTGTATACTATATCGGAAACAGTATGCTCAGATGGAAAGCTGCCCTAGATGTACTGCATCAAGATGGGAAATGGATAAACGCAGTGGTGAGGAAAAGAAAGGCATTCCTGCAAAGGTTCACAATGGCAGCATTTATACCAATAGGAAAAGAAAGGCATTCCTGTTTTGTGTTCCACTGATCCGAAACAAATGATAAACAACATTCCTATTGGTATAAATGCTGCCATTGTGAAGATTGATCTTGTTCTGAATGATGCGGTTTATCTGTGGAGACCAACATCTGAATTACATGTGATGGCTGATGCACTGCATAGTGAAATCCAATGGCCACTTAATAAGATAAAACGTATCAGTCAGAATGCAGAGGTGGATTCAGTAAGAAGATCGCCTGGGGTAAGTATTGATGTTGCTATGCTCTGTATTTCTTTATATAAATAGAATTATATGTAGAAGAACGCTATATATGAATAAAAAAATGCTATCCTATGGTAAACAACGCATCAAAATTACTATATATTAACTGCTATAGTAAAATTATATGAATAATTAAAATTATACATAGCAAAATCAAATAGCTATTATAAAGTTAACTATCGCGTTCATATAAACGCTATATATTCTAGAGATACCATAGCAGAACTTTTTTGCGCTATGTAAAGTGTCTAATCTACTATAACGGGCGCAGACATAGCGTTTACTAAAACGCTATACAAACTTATGATAGCGGTTTCCAGAAGCTATGAATACCCTCAATTCCTGTAGTGCAGGAATCCGGGTTACCCCAGAACCTGTGGGGGAAGCTTTTCTTAGCATCAACCACCTCTTGAATAAAATACCGCATAAAGTAACCGACATTACTCCTCATCAAATTTGGAAAGGTACCGTACCATCGTATAAATACCTCAAAGTGTGGGGGTGTCTCGCAAAAGTTGCAGTACCACCTCCTAAGAAGGTTACTGTCTGGCCAAAAACCATTGATTGCATTTTTCTCGGATATGCACACAACAGTAGTGCTTACCGGTTTCTGGTTCAAAACTCAAACATTCCGGATATCCATAAGAATACAATAATGGAATCAAGAAACGCGTGTTTGTTTGAACAATATTCTCGTGTAAGGATAAACAAAACCGAAAACGTACTCGGAAAGAAAGAGACACAATCACCAATGCTAACGAAGCCAGTAGTTCTGGTACTTCCGAAATACAAGCAGAAGAAGAACCTAGACTTAGCAAAAGAACTCGCATGGAAAAATCTTATGGTGGCGATTTCTTAATGGTTGTTCTTGCTGAGAACGAACCAAGAACATATAATGAAGCCATGACTACACCCAATGCTCCTTTATGGAAAGAAGCAGTTAATAGTCAGATCAATTCCATTATGCAAAATCATACTTGGGAAATAAACGATCTACCCGAAGGGTTTAAATCACTAGGGTGTAAATGGATCTTCAAAACTAAATTAAAAACCTATGGCTCGGTTGATAAGTACAAGGCTAGACTTGTGGTGCAAGGTTTCCGACAAAAAGAAGGTTTGGACTTTTTTGACACCTATTCTCCGGTAACGAGAATAACGTCAATCCGAATGCTAATAGGAATAGCAGCGTTAAGAGACCTGGAAATCCATCAAATGGATGTAAAAACCGCTTTCTAAATGGTGATTTAGAAGAGGAAATATACATGAAACAACCCGAAGGGTTTGTGGTTCCAGGACAAGACCAAAAAGTCTGTAGACTTGTGAAGTCATTTTACGGACTTAAACAAGCTCCTAAACAATGGCATGAAAAATTTGACAGCGTAATGATGTCAAATGGTTTCAGCATCAATGAATGCGATAAGTGCATATCTATCAAAGTTATCCCGAGTGGGTATGTTTTGCTATGTTTGTACGTCGATGATATGCTTATTATTGGAAGCAATAAAAACATAATCCAACATACCAAAAATATGCTTCTTGGTCAATTCGACAGGAAAGATATGGGTTTAGCGGATGTAATTCTAGGGATTAAAATCACTAGAACCTCCGACGGAAAGATACTAGAGTGGTTCAAAAACTGTTCTCGTGGAAAACAAAAAAACTCCTTTAGACCCCGAAGTTCACTTAAACAAAAATACAGGTGAAGCGGTATCACAGATTGAGTATTCTAGGATGATTAGAAGTCTGATGTACTTAACAAATTGTACAAAACCTTATTTAGCGCACGCAGTCAACGTACTAAGTCGCTATACCAATAACCCAAGTCCTAAACACTGGAAATCCATAAGTAGAGTACTTAATTATATAAGAAAAACACAAACTTATGGGCTGCACTATGGTAAAGAACCAGTTTTGGAAGGTTACAGTGATGCCAATTGGATTGCTGACTCCAAAAACTCAAAATCCACAAGTGGATATATCTTTACTCTTGGAGGTGCAGCAGTATCATGGAAATATACGAAACAGACTCTTGCGGCTAGGTCAACCATGGAGTCGGAATTTATAGCTTTAGATAAAGCCGTAGAAGAAGCTGATTGGCTTCGAAATCTTTTGGAAGATATTCTGATGTGGGAGAAACCTGTGTCGGCATTATGTGTACACTGTGATAGCAAAGCAGCTATTGCCCGAGAACAGAGTAAGCTCTATAATGGCAAGAATCATCATATTAAACAACGACATAAGACAATTAGATACTTGATCACTAGTGGTGTAATCACACTAGAATATATATATATATATATATATATATATATATATATATAATTAGTTGATAACCTTTGTAGACCCTTTTATGAAAGGGTTAGCTCGAGATCAAGTGGCAAAATCATCAAGAGGAATGGGTCTAGAGCCTACAACATAAGATGACGTTTGGTGGAAACCCCACCTATTTGACTGGAGATCCCAATAATTAGGTTCAAAGGGAAAACTAAATCAAACAGAATCATCATGTAGCACTATTTGAGTTTTAAAAACAAATGCTAATGGCGAATCACCTATTTTTTTTTTTTTTTGAATAATCCAAGAGGTTCTGGGCCGAAACCCATACATCCCCTCAGGCCCGAAACCAAAGTATGTTATATGGTTTCGTCCCAAGCGCTACTCGAACCGGCGACCTCTAAGCTTTTGCCAAAGATCTTTACCAATTGAGCTATTAGCACTTGGTGGCGAAGCACCTATTGAGTGTGAAATGGGGCCGTTTCTAGGAGAATGAAGGTCCGGCTATATTCTCTAAGTTCACTCATGAAATATCAGGCATGTTCACGACCAAAACGAACACAATAGAGAAATTTGCTCTTCGAGAAAAAGAAGCTGGGTTATACATGTTGTCTTGGCTTACATAAATATACGGGTGGTTCAAGTAAGCCCGACAATTATTAACAATGAGTAGTTCCAGGCTGAAAAATGCTATTATATCAGACATAGTTATTTTTCGAATACACTCTTGAAAAGTTGAGGTTCGCTAGTCTTTTTGTCTTTTTAGTACATTGAATGAGTTTAGTCTTCATATGTTTAGAGTAAATTCTATTCATGTGGGGGATTGTTGGAACTACAATTTTGACACAATGGCTCCGGCCAGTTTTCCGGTGACTATTCAGGTAACGTCCGTCGTCGGATTGACCGGATGTTGGAGTATTTGGATTCTTTGTAATAAGCACTATAAGTTATTGTAGTTACTTGTCAAAATCGAAGTTATAATGAATTAGAAATAAATCTCCAAAGTGGTTAGCTTGAAAGCTTATTATAGCAAATATATGCATTTGTCCCACATTGGAAGATTGGAAATATTCCCACTAGTATATATAGTGCTACACTTATACCAAGGTTCACTAACTATGGGGAAAAGACTATGGTGCATGAGATGATGGACCGTTATGCAAAACACATATGCGCGCGCTCCGCGGCCGCCGTTCCCGTGCCGAGCCGGGGCGAGCTTGGGCTTGGGTCTTGGTTCTTATGAATTAGAAATTTTGAAATCAGTTAGGTACCCGAGAATATCTCGCTCCAACGAGAATCTCGCAACAGAAGAACTTCATCTTCTCCACTCGCCCACGTGCACAAAATCCGGTTGTGATCCCTTCGGTTGCGACGTGCTCCTCAAGAAGCGGAAGAAGCCACTCGCTCCTTGGCTATAAAAAGAAGCGTCGCTCAACTGTTTGTGTTGAGAAAAGAGAAAAAATCTCGCCTTCAACTATTTATTTTGTTTACAAAACGTTTTTCAAATGAGGTTTTAATCGTTCTTCTTATTTGGATTTTCGCTGATCTAAAAATACTTGCCAATCAGTGATAGATTAAAACACTTATAACAATCAAAGAGGACTGCAGCAACAATGAGATGGCATGCACAACATTTCACTGAAAATGGAGAAATTACACATCCCTCTTATACAAAGGCGTGGAAACATTTTCAAACGGTATATCCTGACTTTGCTGAAGAGTGTAGGAATGTTTATCTTGGTTTGTGTAAAGTTTGATTCAGCCCATTCGATATGTCTGGCAGGCAATATTCTTTGTAGTCTGTTATATTAACGCCATACAATATTCCTCCAGATATGTGTATGCAAAGCGAATTTCTATAGTTGAGTATTTTAGTGTCAGGGCCTAAGCATCCGAAGCGAGCTCCCGATATATTCTTGCAACCTCTGATTCATGAGCTGAAGCAATTGTGGTATGAAGGGGTTCAAAAGTTTTATTACCCGAATAAACAAAACTTTAGTACGCTTGCAGTGCTAATGTGGATGATTAGTGACTTTCCTGCATACGAAGTGTTATCTAGGTGGACAACTCATGGAAGATTATCATGTCCCTAATGTATGGAGTGAACTGATGCGTTTCAGTTGAAGAATGGACGAAAACCATGTTGGTTTTATTGTCATCATCGGTTCTACCTCTACATGATCCGTACCAAAAGAACAAGAAGTGGTTTAGAAAGAATAAAGTTGTGCGTGTTCCTCCACCAGCCTATGTTTCTGCAATTATTTGTTAGAACATATCGATTATTATGGTGCTCAAGAAACATGTAAAGTTGGAGGTAATTAGCACACCCCAGCGAATATGCCAAACGGATAAACCTGCACTCACATTTTATATGCCAGACGGATACACCTGCACTCTCACTTCTGTTTTATGTTGGTAATTACATTTTATATGTTTTGTTGCCAGGTTGACCCAAAGAAGAAGAACAGAATTTATGGGATTGGTTCTATGCAAGCTGATGCGTCTTCAGCCCGTACTGGTGCACCTCTTGCTCCAATTTCTGATGATCCGGTGGTGCTTAAGGAAAAGCTAGTAGCAAATGTTGCGAGGGAATTACGAGGGTTTCAATTTGCGAGGGAATGCGGTTTCTCGCAATTCCCTTGCCAAAGATGTATTGCGAGCGATACACTAGGCATTCTTCCCTCGCAATACAAGTGTTTTCTTGTAGTTTTAAAAGGTTTACTAAAGTTTTGAAAGGTTTTGGATGACTTTTAAAAGATTCACAAGGATTTTTAAAGGATTATTTGAGGGTTTTAAAATTATTTACAAGGTTTTTAAAGCAATTACGGAAAAATTTTGGCAGGAAAATTTTTGGCGGGAAATTTTTCAGAAGAAATATTCTTTTTGTTGGAAAAAATATTCCTTTCTTCATCATGGGTTATACTAAAGAAGGGTAATTTAGTCAGTTTGCACAATGAAGAAGGTATTTTTGAAAATAGACACTTACATAGGGTATTTGTAGAACAGGGTATCATAAAAAGGTTATTTGTGCAAATCCCCTATAATTCTTTGCATCTCCACATTCAACAGAGTTTGTATTGTTTTGTTTATAAGTTTATTTGGACGTTATTTGTTACTTTTAATTTTATTATAATGCTTAAGTCAATAAACAAAAAATATTTATAAAACTTGGTTATTGAGCATTTCACCAAGAATATTTGGTTATTCTTATAAGAAAACTGTAAGTTCTGCCATATACAGTAACAAATCTTTTACTTAGTGCCATTAGTTTCTTTATCTTCTCCCGCCTGCCACAATCTATGTACTAAAAGAAAATTATACCCTCTTTCTAATGAACTCTTCTTCTCTTTTCTCATATCTCTCGTATCTCTCTCTCTCTCTCTCTCTCTCTCTCTCTCTCTCTCTCTCTCTCCTTTGTCTCTTTTTTTTTTCTTTCACTTTCCTCTTTCTTTCTCCAATAACAAACCAAGAGATTTCTAATTCTACAAGCGTTTGCTCTAACAAAAGGATATCAATCAGCTCAGCAAATGTTGTCTAGAAGTTGTGTGATGTATCTCTACTGGGTCAATTCGATGGACCAGATCTGATAGATTAGATCCGGTGGACAATATTCAGTGAACCAGTTCGTGAGATCTTTTTCACCCATGTTTTCTCCTACAAAGGGATCTCAATCAGCTTTGCAGATGCTCCCTAGAGATTGTGTGTTCTATTTCCGACGAGCCAATTCCGATAGACCAAAATCTGGTAGACAATATCCAGTGAACCAATTCCGGTGGACTAAACTTGTCTATTTTTACTAAGTAATCGTGTCCATCACGCAGATTCTTTAAAGCCATAAGCGATCGACCAGATGATGAAACAAGTGATGTGTCTATGGAAATATCATTTAAGATCCATCTAGGTTTACACTCTTGACCACACATTTGTCTGTAGATGGACCAAATCTCGTGGACTAGATCCTGTATACTAGATCCGGTGGACCAGACCCGAGGTCTGTAATATGTCCATATTTTGTTCCCTAACTTGTTGTTCCATTTTTTTATAAACTAACTTGTCTATAATACATATGTTAGTGTGGTAATAATGTTGGGTAGTGAAAAAGAACAACTAATAATGATAGACGATACATGTATTTATCTTGTCCACTGTATCTTGTCCACTGTAATTAATGATGGAACAAGTTAGTTTATAATGACGGACGATACTATTTTTTGAACCTACTTACTTCATTACCCAGAGGATATTACACTACATCACATGCATACTTCACTCAACAAATACTGAGGGCAAAATCGTCCTATTTTCCTCCTTTGTGGCATGTTTTGAAAGAGACTTTTGTTAATGGCAGTTTTACAAATTTGAGTTTTAGAAATGGCAGTCTTAACAAAATTCCCTATTCTTATCACCAATAAAACATTTAAATAATTTTAATAAAACGCTTAAGAGAAAGGCTTCGGGTAAGATCAATTTAGTAATATATCTATATGTATAATATTAAGCTAGCATCTTAAGCGATAGTCTACAACATTTGGCGGTAGCGCAACAACGTCATGCATAACTTCGAGCGTTTATCTCCTCAGGTAATCTTCAAGTTGATCGATTGCAAAATTTGCAATATCATATCGTCAAGAAGACCAAGGAAGCGTTGGCACAAGCTCATACTTTTATGGATTTGTTAACTCATATCTTGCTTAATTTTATTGTAGCCTTGTTTTTTTTAATCTTATTTGTCTTGGCTACTTTTTTGTAGATTTTTTTATAAAACCTTAACTTTCATTTTTAATGATAAATGTATTTAAATATTTAGCAAAAAATAATGAATGATAATATGGCAGATTATGTGGCTACTTTTTTTTAGATTTTTTTATAAAACCTTAACTTTCGTTTTGATTTTTTATTATATTTTTATTTATAATTCAATTTTTTGTGTTTATTTTTTATGCGACGTATATTTTGTTGGTTTTATTTACTGTTGTCATTTTTATTATATTTTTAATGGATTTTCTTTTTCAATTTTATATTAGTTTAGTATTTGAATTGTTTTTAATGTGTTTAACTTTAATTTAGGCTCAATAGTAGGTGTTAAAACCTTAGACTTCAGAAATCTTCTACTCTTGTAGCCCATTTTATTATCTTGAGTTTTTTTTTTCGGCGAGTCCAATGATTTGAGGACACTATTCTTTCGTTGTCTTTAAGATATATATATATATTTTGTTCCATCTTTTTGTGTGTCTAAAAGTGGTTGTGTTCTCGCTTGATGTGGCTTTATAAGAGATCAATTTAGTAGCATATCTATTTGTATAATATAGATGCTCTGGTTTTCTTTTTAGATCCATAATCAGAAAATTATTACAAACCTTTTAACTAGATTGAATACATTTTGAATGGGATATCGAAGTATTAAACTGAAATGAAAAAAATATGCTGAGTAAATATGATGAATGATGGGCCTCTCTCTCTTTATGACTTTATCTTTCTGAAATCTTGTAGAAAGAGAGAAAGTAGTTTGTTTTTTTCATTTTTGGTCATCCAGTTTATATTCCAGGTATCTGTCCGTCATCTATTAGTTCAAATAACGGTGGTTGGATGGCTTTCGTCTAGCATCGATCGGCTCTCGCAATGATGGCTAGCTTTCGTTTCTCTCTGGCATTGTCTAGCTATCACAATGACTTTGATGCCACTTATTGTTTTTAAGTTTCTCCTCTTCAAATGTTTGTTGGTGGTCGCATCGGTTATGGCGACTTTTGCTCAAAATTGTCTCCGTTCCAGCTCATCCTTTAAGTTTGAAGTGATCAATTTATATCTACGCTTGGCAAATCCAGTTGAAGATATGAAGCACTTTTCTCAACTTATTTCGATTACCTTTAGATGTTAGTTGTTCTTAGTGATTTGGTTAATTTTATCAATAGTTTCTGGATTAATCTGATTCTAACAAATTGTTTATATGTTTTGTGTTTGATCTCAAATCTTTTGATGATTCTAACAAATCGGTTGAGTTTATTGCTCTTACGTATCTCCATGTTGTTGTTTCTGGTGAAAACAGACAATTGGCGGAATTTTTTTTTTTTTTGCTGGAACTGTTTTGGCGTGAAAAGTTTTGTCGAAATTATTTTTGGCATAAAATTTTGGCGGGAAATTTTTGAAAGGAATATTTTTTTAACTAGGGGTAAAATAGTCAATAAAATTTAGGAGAGGGCAAACATCAAAATGGCAAAAAGATGGTAGTTTTGCGAAAGGGTATCATAAAAAAAACCATTAATAAGAATTTCTCAAAACCATTAGCAGATATGAATTCTATATACAAATTCATCCTTCTGTTGCATCATAATTCATAAAGTAAATAACAAAACGTTATTCTCAAAATTGTATTTCTATTAAAAATTAAATTATAGGTTTGGCTAAATGAAAAAAAGACCTTCAACATTTTATTGAATCTATAAACACTATATATATTACATTAACTTTTACTTATGTTTTGCTTCTTTTTTGCTTAATTTTTGATTACTTTTTACCTAATTTTTTTATTTTTGTTATGTAAATTATTTTAATAATTATAACATATTGGTAGATGTGTCGTCACTATAAATCCATGCAAACAACTTAATTTTATATTTTAGAGATTGAGATAAAACGGTTCAATTTTTTAACCAAAATTAATTTAAAGTTAGTATTACTAATCACAATATTGAAAGAAAAATAGTGCACATAGCTATCGATCACAGAGATGCTCAGAGTAAATTTGAGTCAATCTCAAAGTTAACTTGTAATCCCAAGTTTATTTTATAAAATGCAACCAAAAAAAAAAACATTGGACCTACAAATGTCAAACATGAGGAAATATCCAGATGGACACTGGTAATGAAGGAGATGAAATTCTAAACCCGTCGCCTAATTGTGATTGATGAGTAGAGTTCATTCAGAAGTAGCTTTTTGATAATGCTATTTCATTGTTTCAATGACAAAACTAGAAACAAACTAATTGATCAGTATGCTGTTGATCAGAAGTACTGTTTTTTTATATCTCAGTATGCTGTTGGATATATGAAAACCCAACCAAAATATATGGTACGAAAGCTACAATGAATGTGTGGCATCCGACAATAGGAAACACTAGAGAGTTCAGTTTTGGTCATATATGGTTAGTGTCGGTTTGTTATATCATTTGCTCTATAGAATATATCAGTTTGTATCTAAAGATTTCTTACTAACTGAAAGAACCCATCTCATTTTTTTTTTAAAACATGCAAACCGGATTAACCCATTTAAAGCAAACCAGACAATCTCAATAACACAAACCAATCAACGTAACCAGCGGAAGACTTAATAAAAATCCAATTAAACAATTTCATTATTCCAACAAGTTCAACCAACATTATTCCAGAAACATAATCATCCTAACATGCTTCTAAATTCCATTCTAACACCCTAACAAATCCTAAAATAATCTAAAACACCAATGAGCGCCTAGATTATCCTCCTCTCCTCGCCATGATTCCACGGATCACACCTTGCTTTTACCTGCATCAAAGAAAGAGATGCATACGTATTTTATAAATACTTAGTGAGACAATCATCCCACCACTGGCTATACACACAAGCAGAAATGAACACATTCAATTATTAACTCAAACAACCACCAATATAACACAAAACAACACAACATGACCCGTTCTGACGTGTAGTGTCGATCGACACCATCCGCTGGTGTCGCTCGACACTCGCGACCATCCTCGCGACCGCTCCAATCGCACTCGCCACTCATCCGCTACAGCCGGGTCGGAGCCTCCGAAGAACAAGGACATCCCGAACCGTTGCAGCTGCTCCAACATCCTCATGTAGTACGGCTGCTCGACCACCGCATCTACCCCCACAGGCTGTACAACCCCAAAAACGGGCTGCACACCAGGCCCAACGGGCTGCACACCAAGCCCAACAGGAGCATGCGCCTCAGGCCCAACAGGAGCCTGCACCGGCGGTACCGCACCCGGTAACCGCTCCAAGAGCTGCGTCAGCAAATCCGAAAGCCGATCATTCTGACCCTGGGCTCCACCTGTTGGAATACCCCTAACCGGGTTTCCAACAACACTAGTACCTTTCCCAGATAAACCGGCTCCCACGGCACTCACACTCTCACCACCCACGGGCCCCTCCTGATTCGTTTGGGACTCGCTAACAAAATCAGCCGTAGCACTCCGGCCCACACTCGTGTCGCTACCCGAGGCAACACCACGCCCCCTACCGCGACCACACCCACGACCACTACCACGACCGACAGCTCCACCTCTAACCATCTGCAACACAACATAAGGCTAAGAACACCAAACAAAACACCAAACCACACAACTCACCGTGGAATCTCATTGAAGGCTCGAGAGGATGATCTAGATCTGCATGCTCACACAATTGATTAAACACACAAATCAATCAGCATGCAATCCACATCACCGTTCCTCATCAATGAAATTCACACATCACATCACAATTTTTTTACAAATGAAATCTCGTCCTAGAACCGTAAATGATCTGATACCAAATTGAAAGAACCCATCCCATTTTTTTTTTTAAACATGTAAACTGGATTAACCCATTTAAAGCAAACCAGACAATCTCAATAACACAAACCAATCAACGTAACCAGCGGAAGACTTAATAAAAATCCAATAAAAAAATTCTATTAAACCAACTAGTTCAACCAACATTATTCCAAAAACATAATCATCCTAACATGCTTCTAAATTCAATTCTAACACCCTAACAAATCCGACAATAATCTAAAACACCAATGAGCGCCTATATCATCCTCCTCTCCTCGCCATGATTCCACGGATCACACCTTGCTTTTACCTGCATCAGAGAAAGAGATGCATAAGTATTTCATAAATACTTAGTGAGGCAATCATCCCACCACTGGCTATACACACAAGCAGAAATGAACACATTCAAGTATTAACTCAAACAACCACCAATATAACACAAAACAACACAACATGACCCGTTCTGACGAGTAGTGTCGATCGACACCATCCGCTGGTGTCGCTCGACACTCGCGACCATCCTCGCGAGAAAGAAAGTTGGTGTCGATCGACACCCTCCATTGGTGTCGAGCGACACCGAAACCCTAACATCGCTCCAGCCGCTTCTCATCGACGGATCCACCAACTCCAGAACTCCATGCCCGATCTATCACCTCCCCAGACTCGTACCAAGACACCATACCACATAAACAAGCATACAAACACAGAAATCAATCATCAATCAGAGGAAACACTCAAAATATGCATCAAAACTGCTTAGATCAGCCTAGTCATGCACTCACCTTTCAAAAGGACTGTAACAAGGACGAACATATCACAACAACAACAACCAAGGACTCTCCTAACACCACAGCTACGAGATCTATCTTCCCCAGGACAGAAACACCAAGAACAAGCCTCTAAACACTCTCAAACCTCACAAAACCTCTCTAAAGAACTTAGAAACTTTAGAGAAGAAATAAAAGCGGCTGCCCTCACCCTAGGTCGACCTTTTCCTCTTTTAAACGCAACTTAGGTGAAACCAACCAATAACCACACGATTTTGCAATTAAAAACGAAGCGATCAAACCGAAATACGCTGGTGTCGAGCGACATCCTTTAGTGGTGTCGATCGACACCCCCCAAAACGGGACATAGGCGTTACACTAACGTTCACATCCTAATTTACTACAATGCATGCATAATAGGGATAATAATAACAGTCTGAAAAATATTTTCTATAGTTAAAAGTTTTCAACGTAATATATCTTTCATAAAAAATTATATGTTATTTTTAATAATCTACAATGTACATTTTAGAGTTGTGTACTTTTACCATATTTTGTCCGCAGTTTTTTAGGGTTATCATAATTTCTTTTGTTTCAATAGTTGTATCCTTTGCAAAGAGTTGTGTCTATTTAAATGTTCATGTCCTTTGATCTCTATATATTTCCTCTCTTCTTAGAGAATTACCAATCTAATGCTCTTCGCCACCAATGTTTCATTTTATGATATTTTTAAATTTTATCCAACGTTATTTAAACCCTATATACAGTATCTAATTTTTTTTTTTTTTCTAAATGATAAAGGTGTATTCATCCATCTCTCATTTTAACTTACAAGGGTCTTTAAATAGTTTTAGAAGTTCACAAGGGTCTTTAAAAGGTTTTTAAATAATTTACAATGGTTTTTAAAGGGGTTCAGAAGTTTATAAGGATTTTTAAAGGGTTTACAAGGGTTTTTAAAAGATTTTTAAAAGCTTTTCAAATATTTACAATGATTTTTAAATGGTTCTGAAAATATATACATGGTTTTAAATGGTTTTTGAAGTTAATAAGTGGTTTTTAAAGATTTACAAGGATTTTAAAAAGAATTTTATAAATTTTATAAGTGTTTTAAAGGGATTTCTAAGTGTTTATAAATGTTATAAAATGATTTACAAAGGTTTACTAAAAATTTTAAAGGTTTTGGATGACTGTTAAAAGATTTACAATGTATTTTAAAGGATTTGTAAAATATTTACAAGGTTTTTTAAAGAATTGCGGATTTGTCGGAAAATTTTGGCGGAAATTTTTACAAGCTCGACTTTAGATTATCCAATGGCTGACCATGTTTTACAAGCTCAGATTTTAACAGGAACAAGAGTTGGGAAAATTTTTCTAATACCCAGGATGTTGATTACACCATCAGAATCGAGATTGCCTTTCAAAATGCGAAGAAGACAATTTCCGTTTTCTGTCGCTTTTGCTATGACTATCAACAAGAGTCAAGGGAAATAGCCGTCTTGTGTTCGTATATACTTGCCTAGACCGGTTTTTCCACATGGGCATTGTCAAGGGTGAAATCAATAGCAGGGTCGGCAGTGCTTATTACTGACGCAAAAGGAAAACCACAATCGAAAACAATGAATGCGGTATTCAAAGAGGCTTTGAAAAACCTCTGTTAGCAAAATTCATTGGTAAATACTTTTTCGATTATGATTTGCTTAATTTGTTTACTCAAAATTATTTACTTTAATGCAGTTGATGCATATTATATCCTGATAAACTTAGAGAGAACACTTTGTTTGGCAATTAAGATTGCCTATTTTTGGCTTTTCATTTATCTTAAATAGAAATTATAGAAGCAAAGTGATGGAGTCTCAACTCCTACAAACAAGGAAATGGGAAAGTGCAGGAGTTGGTTCCTAAACATAAGGAAGACCACTTCTCCCGTTATTAACATAACTTGAATAACAAACTAACAAATAAGCAAACCAGCCGAATCAATTGTATTTACGATTTGGAATCCTTTGCCGGTTTGATCTCCTCTGAAACGGTACCGAACCAACTATGACTCCATCATTTTCACTTGAATTTTTTCAGGTCATTACAATGATGAAGCAAATAAAGAGCCTCTCATTAAGGATTATTTCAAATTCAGCATTTAGTTTAACATTACAAGGTATTTATACAAAATCCGAATTTAAATTACTTAAGAAATATTTAGTAAATTTGACTATATAAATGTTGTTTCTTATATAATTTTTTAAAACCTTCATTACAAATGCATATGAAGCTAGAGGATTTCATATCACCACCAATAAAATTCAATAAAACCGTCTATTGTATTTAATTCATTTTCCCATTCTAGTTTTATTTTCAAATATTAGTTTATCATATGTTTTTCCCCAAAAATAATTATTACATATGATTTACCAAACACAATTTTCAACTAAGAAAAACAATGCCAAATTTTAGGAAATATTTCATTTTAATATACAGGGGTTGAGGTAATTATCGTGCTCTATATATTTTACCGCATAATTGAAACATATAAGAGATGCGTACTTATGTTAGGTTCCAAAACGCATTTACAACTGTACAACAATACACACTATTATGTTTACCCTACACTACAAATCTACAAATAAACACCATATATCTATACAATAAAGTGAATGTTTAGTAATTATTTCTAAAAAATATTCAACCGTGCGGAAGCACGGGTTATCCCCTAGTTTACAGTTAAACAAGATTATATGTCGGTTTTAGTTTATAAAGAATGATTAAAGTTTAGTTTTTACAACTAAACATGTTATATGGTTGCCTGGATTTAAAAAAAATATGCAAGAATTGTTTTATGTAAAACTGGAAGTTAGGAAATAACATTTTTAAGATAATGGTATAATCATGTTTAGGGTATAAAGTTTTTTGAAAATTTTGGTAATAATAATATTATGAAAAATGGTGAATAGATCACAATTTGTTTGGTGATCGGTAATTTAACACTACTCGAATTTTAATAAGAGAATTTTTGAGAAATGCCTCTTTTGGTGTACCCCTTTTTAAAAATACCCCTCTTTTCTATCCATTTTCAAAAGTGGTATTGGAAAAGATGTATTTTTGAAATTCCCACTTTTAATAATGAATGTTTAATAACAATTGTTAAATATGTATGATACATAAATAGTTTTGCTCAACAAAAAAAAAGATTACTAACTTAAAAATTATCTATTTTTTAATACTTTGGATATAACATTCTTACAATAAAAATTATCTATTTTTTAATACCTTCCGTCTGTGCTTCCGTCCATGGCTTCCTGGGGATTACTGCGCGTAATCCGTTCATTATATGTAACCCTGTCACAGGGAAACTCACTAACTTACCAGGCTCACGCACTTCCTTGGGATACGATCCTGTTGGTGATCAGTTCAAAGCATTGACCTTGGTGTTTGATACTTACCGGGTACATGATTTTCTAGTGCACAAGGTTTTAACACTTGGAGGAGGAGGAGAATCTCAATGGAGACGCAATCAGGTTACATCCCCGCCTTATAAAGCTCTAACTAAAGCAATATGCATCAATGGTTTTGTGTATTTTGGTGCTTGGACCCCCACTCGAAATGAGAATCCTGTGATTGTGTCTTTTGATGTTAGATTTGAGAGGATAAGTTTTATCAGAGCGCCTTTGGATGTTGTGTATTGGGAGGGTGAATCAATATTGATAGAATACAAAGGTAAGTTAGCTTCCATTGTAAAAGAGCGCTTCCATCCTCTTACCAGTTTTGATTTATGGATCCTAGAGGATGTGGATAGACATCTTTGGTCCAAGCAAACATTTAAGCTTCCCTTCTCTTTAGGATTGGGTACGAAGATGACTTGCCCGGGAATCAACAAAGTTGGTGAATTCATTTTTGCCCCTAAAAGTCTACCGCGGGATGTTCAACCCTACTACATTTTCTACTACAATGTAGATAGAAATGACATGAGAAAAGTTATGCTCAAAGGAATTGCAGACGATGAAGAGTTTAGGCGCCGATATAGAATTTCAGATGCATGTTGCGTCCACATCTCACCTAACCATGTTGAAAGTATTGCCTCTTTGTGATAATAATGGGGTTTTATGTAATTCTTGAAGGATCTATATGTAAGTGCTTGGCAAACTCTAGTTTCTTAGGAATGGTCATTTGCAGTTGCTGACATGTATAGTTTTATTTCGTGTGTTTTAAAGTTTATATAAATGAGGATTATGGTTTAGATTCTACAATTAAACAAGGTTTTATGTTGATTTAGGTTTATAAATAAGGAGTAGAGTTTAGATTACATAATTTATACAAGGTTATTTATCTATTTCAATTTATAAAAGAGAATTAAAATTTAGATGGTACAATTAAACTAGATTATGGGTTTAACAAAATAAATATGTTTATTAATTTTTTTACTTTTTTAATATATTGTAATTGTTTAATTTTAAATTTATGTTTAAATGTAAAATGTCATATTGCAATCTCATTAGCTAAAACAAGAGGGGTGAATAAAAGAGAACTAAAAAGAGACATTATTAACTTAAAATAAGGATTAAAACAAAAGTCAATATAATTCGTAATATAATGATCTCTAAAATATTTTTTCAATGTAATTTGGTATACTTTCATATTTCAAAAAAAAAAATCTTAATGCTTACTCAATGACACTATAACATTTTTTGGATTGATGTTAATTTGTAAGAACATTACCATCAAATTTTGTAATAATTAATTAAGTTTAAGAAATACAATAAATTGCAAAGTAAAAAAAATAGTCGAGAATAGTTTTCTGTAAAACTGGAAGTTAAGAAATAACATTTTTTAAGATAATGGTATAATCTTATTTAGGTTATATATAATGTTTTTTGAAAAATTTGGTAATAGCAATATTATGAAAAATGGTGAATAGATCACAATTTGTTTGGTGATCGGTAATTTAACATTACTCGAAATTTAATAATGAATGTTTAATAACAATTGTTAAATATGTATGATACATAAATAGTTTTATTCCACAAAAAAAATTTACTAACTTAAATATTATCTATTTTTAATACTTTGGATATAACATTCTTACAATAAAATTTTAATTTTAATTTTATTTTGAAAATAAATAACCCGTCTACTAGACGGGCCCTAATCTATATTACAAAATATGATATTCAATTAATACTGATTTGTGGGTACAATTGTGGACAGCAAATATCATAATTTTGTTTTAATGTTATGATTTTCCAAATTTTAACACATACAATATTTTTAGTTCATATGTGAAAACGTAAATTTTAACTCACATTTTTACGCGGACCCTTAGCTAGTTATATATATATATATATATATATCTCAAGTCTCATCACAAGATCAATTAGAATAAATACAAGTGTTAAAAAAATATTTAAATTATATAAATATATATATATATATATATATATTTATATTTAAATGAATTTTGTCTATTTCTTATATTTTTGGGTTTTGGTTCAAAGTTCTCAAAGCTCTGTTAGAGAAATACGACGTTTACCCAAAGTAAACTAATACTGACATCCTAAGTCTCCGCTTGGTGTCACTATCCTCACTTGACTTAATACTCATCATCTCTATGCTTATCTCTCAATCTCTATATTTGTTTTATTTCACTTCCTCTGCTCTCCTCAACACAAAACCAAACTAAGAAACAAACACTGACACTGTCTGTACATAGATCAAACAAAATAACAAATCATGCACTATCCATCAAGTTCTTGTTTGGTCTTGTTCTTCCTCTTCTCTTTATTAAACCATCTTCCTTGTGCTTCAAGTAAAGATGAATGCTGTGAGACTCTGTTCCCAGGAGAGAAAGAGTTCAGTTTGACCAGTTTTGAAAGTGCTTCATCTCTCATCTTCTTCTTCATTTAATTTTTATATTCATTTGTAACTGCTGTACAATGATCAATTTGTCTATTTCCCTGAAAAAAACTATGTCCTATATATAGCTTCCTTATATGGATCATTCTTCTGATCCCATTTTGTGTTTTTCTCAGCTAATAATTCTCAGCTTCACAAACGCTGCAGTGGCCTGTTTAGATGTGGGATTCAGAGAGAACTCTTTGATGACATTTGTCCCTTCCTTATAGATGCACCTGACATAAGCGTTAATTCTTATGCGTTTAGGTTCCTCTCCTATACAATGGAAGAGCCATATAACAGTAACGAAGGTTAGATTCCCCACAAGAATCATCATCTTTGTCTCTTCCCTGCAAGTGATCACCTTTTGATTGCTTCATCAATTATTTCAGGTCTCTCTACAGCTGGAACAAAAGCAGGTGCTTCCCCTTTTCCTTTGCTTTCACGACACTTAACTTGATAACAGCATATATATAGCATAGACTTATTATGAAAGCTGTTCATTTTTCTCGTCGATCTCTAGGCATTGCAACGGCTGCTTCTGTATTAGGGATGGTCATTCTTGTAGTCGCATGTTTAGTATGTCACACCAAACAGAGAAAGAAGACCTCGAATGATTCAAGAAGGAAGGTATTGGATGATTCAGCACAACAGTATCTAAAGACCATTATTCCACTGAAACATTATAGCTACGTCCAAGTAGAGAAAATTACAAAGTCATTCGCTGAAGTGGTGGGGAAAGGCGGATTTGGAACTGATTACAAAGGAATCCTTCGTGATGGTCGTAGTGTTGCGGTAAAGATCTTAAAAGATTCTCAAGGTAATGGAGAAGACTTCATCAACGAAGTTGTGAGCATGAGTAAAACTTCTCATGTCAACATTGTTACCCTCCTAGGATTCTGCTCTGAAGGCTCCAAGAGAGCAATTATTTACGAATTCATGGAAAATGGGTCTCTTGATAAGTTCATATCTAGCAAGAGGTCATCAGTTATAGACTGGGGAGAACTATATAGAATCGCGCTAGGAGTTGCTCGTGGTTTAGAGTACTTGCACCATGGCTGCAGAACAAGGATTGTACATTTCGACATTAAACCACAAAATGTACTCTTAGATGACAATCTTTGCCCCAAAGTTTCAGACTTTGGCCTCGCGAAGCTGTGCGAGAAGAAAGAGAGTATTTTGTCGTTGCTAGACACAAGAGGTACAATAGGGTACATTGCACCTGAGTTGTTTTCAAGAATGTACGGTAGAGTTTCCCACAAGTCGGATGTGTATAGCTATGGAATGTTGGTTCTTGAGATGATTGGAGCAAAGAACAAACCAACAAATGAAGACTCTGCACCAAACCAAAGCTCAATATACTTTCCTGAATGGATATATAAGGATCTTGAGAATCAAGATCACGGAAGACTTCTAGAGAATGGCATCAATAGCGGAGAAGAGGAGATAGCAAAGAAGAAGATGACATTGGTTGGTTTGTGGTGTATTCAGTCTTCTCCATCAGATCGTCCATCGATGGACAGAGTAGTAGAGATGATGGAAGGGAACCTCATTGCTCTTGAAGTCCCTCCTAGGCCTGTTTTTCAAATTCCCATAGCACCTTTTCAAGAATCTTGTACAATATCAGAGGATGTCTCGGCTTATACAGAGAATATCACATAAAGAAAGTGACTTATGGATAGTATTATAGATTGCGGCAAAAACACTCAACGGTGAAACTAGAGACCACTTGTTTTTCTCCTGCCCTTACTCCTCAGTCATTTGGAGGAATCTAACGGGAAGATTATTGCAAGCGCGATACACAGCAAACTACGGGGATGTTCTCTCCCTCATGTCAGGTAGCTTTCTTCAACCAAATGTCTGCTTCATCATTAGGTACGCTTTCCAATCCACTCTTCATTCGCTTTGGCGTGAGCGGAATGGTAGGCGCCATGGTGAGACCCCAAAGCCTTCAGGCCAGCTCACAAAGATGATTGATCGAGTCATACGCAATCGTTTATGCACTCTCACTCCCTCAACGAAACCTCAATATCAAGACGTTTTCCAAGTTTGGTTAGCATCAAGATATTAATCAATTTTAGTTAATGCTCTCAGTTCAAATTTTTTTCAAATTTTCTCAATTTACAGTTGCATATAATGTAAAAACAAAGGTTTTTTGGTTGAATAAATTTTACATTCATTCAATAAAAAAAAAAAAAAAAAAAAAAAAAAAAAAACAAACACTCAACGGTAAGATCAAGAATTTGAGATTCATCTGCAAGTAAACTCTGTTTTGTTAAACGTCACTACTTGTACTTGAAATTCTTGAACTTAAAAAGTTCTAAACTGATCACATACAACAATCTCTCAGAGATTATTAGTACTAACTACTAACTCTTTCACCGTGATACCTCCAAAACAGAACACTTGGTTGCAAATAATTTAGTCTTTGAAAACAGAAATACACACAATGTTGACTTTCCGGTCTACAAATATTTAATCTTCTATGGTCCATAAGAAAAAGGTAGCTTTTTAATGCATGGAGTCATTTTTTATTTTGGTAATGGATAGGAGACAATGTCAACATAGGAGTCATTTAATGTCTCCTATGTTTTATTAAAAAAAAAAAATTACATACGGACGTTCTGCGAAAAAGAAACACCGTTTACATCATCAAGCCATATTGAGTCACAAACCTACGGACAAGCTTCTAACAATTGAAAACCAAGCGGTAAATTAAACGCATAGTTCGCTAATCTGTCTGTCATACGGTTAGTCTCCCTATACACATGAATAACCCGAACTAACCAGTTTTTTGAGAGAAAGCCATGGAGTCATGGAGATAAATAAATTCTATTTAGGGGAAAGTATGGTATAAGTTTATCGACAAATCTCTCTCATTACCACTCAAAAATTAATTTTATGTTTTGGATTTTTTTCTGAGAAAATTCTTACGAAAAGACTTGTCTTGCTACTTCTTACTATTAGTGGAGAAATATATTCAAATAAAATTTATAAAATAGGAAATATTGAAAAACAATTATGATTATTTAATAAATAATAAAAAAAAATTAAAAAAAAAATAACCGGATTATGAAATGGTATAATTTTTTTTGTGCAGTCTTTTTCTTTAACATTATTCCCCATCAAATAATTGAAGAGAATAGTTCAAGATCTAAATATTTCTTTAAAATATTTAATAAATTTTCAAATAAATTAAACAGAAATTACTAATATTAGGTTCTTAGAAAACTATCCCAGTCTTCTTAGAAAACTATTCCAGTCTCATTTCAATGCAATATTCTTCGCAAAACAATTACAATATTCACCATTAGACCGTCCAGCGATGAACAGAGTTGTAGAGATGATGGAAGGAAACGCTGATGCTATTGAAGTCCCTCCTAGACCTGTTTTCCAAATTCCATCAGCGCCTTTTGAAGAATCTTCTACGCTTTCAGAGGATACATCGGATTACGAAAGCAGCAAAATGCATGGATCAATTTAGTATACCATCTACAAAATTAGAGTGTTCTGGTTTTGAATGTAATATTCTTATATTCAAACCATGCTACCCTTTATATACTAACTAGAGACTAGAGAGAGAGAGTGCACTAAGATCACCAACTTCAAGAAAAACAAAATGAAAGTTATACATCAATATGATGATGAATTTAACAGCATCATATCATTACCATATCATCATACATTATTCGCCTAAATCATATCATCATATCATAGCATGTAATATCAATCAATAGACATATTCAATCACATAATTTTTTTTTTGAATGAATGTGAAATTGTATTCAACCAAAAAACCTTGTTCTTACAATATGTGCGACTTTCAGTCATATAATTTCCAAGGCCATACATAGAATTCATGAAGAATCATTGTGTTTCTGTGATTACCATTTACCACCCTCGCCTTAGTCTTAAGACGCTACAGTCTAACACTGATTTCCAGATAACTCGACGAGAGAATAATTCGCGAGTGTCGGAGCGTGGGTTACTCTACTACTTCTACACAAAAAGTCTTGTCACAGAAAACCACACAAAATCATTTTCAAAGAAGAGTGCCATTTCGAGACCTTCGTCCGATCATTGTTCCTTTGAAGACCTGTCTTTTATTCCTGAATAATATGATTTAAGATTTATTACAACAATCTATTGTCATTAATTTTCGTTATTAGGTTAGATTTTCCAGATAGGTGATGTTTCGTTTGATAGTCACATGCCTTAAACGGCTGAGATTGCGACTAAAAATTGTTCATTTAACAGTAGCATAACCATGCAACTAGACACTGCGTTTAATTATTGCGATTGCGACTGAATGTTTTGATAACATGATAAATCAATGATGCGACTGTTTAAACTGCGATTACTTGTATATATATGTATATTGCCAACTTTTAGGAATCATCCAATATATATACATCATATTTGAAAACTGCTTGATCATTAAATTATAAGTCATCATCATAATTTAAAAAATTGTAAACCAAGCTTTGTAATATCAATGAGACTAGCCTGGAATCTATACCATATACAACAACAACAACAACAAACAAGGAACGATGATCTATTTCCCCCTCGGAACTTTCGTATACGACCAGTTCCACCCAAACTTTCAGTCTCTTTCCATATCTCCCTCAAAAAAACGTTCCACAATTATTTCCCCCCAAATCTAAAGTTCGAAACTTATTTCTCCATAGAACTAAAGTTCGAAACTGATTTGCACATGGAACTGGGTTATTATTGGTTTACTGTACACCAATCTCTTCTTAACCAAAAAAAACAAATTAAACCAATCATAAACAAATTACTGTAGACCAATCCCCAAATCGTTGAGAGTGGTGAAACCGAAATGGCACGAGACGATTGATTACATGGGAAGATGGTGACGGAGGTGGGGAAGTCAACGACATTGACCAGTGGTTTTCGGAGATCAGAGACGTTCAGACTTGGCGCTGGCGATGTGAAACCTGTCTTGAGGAAAGAAGAGACGTCCAAGGACGTGACTAATAATCATCGGCAGTCGTCAAAGACTATGACAGAGATGAAGATGCTGTCGCCGAGTAGAGATGAGCTTAATCGAAGAGATGAAGCTTTTATAAAGAAGTGTAAGGAAGAGAGGTTGGAGTCATTAAGATCGGATAAAGAGTTTGTGGCTTAAGATCGGAGAATGAATTAGCTTTTTTGTCTTTAATTTATCATCGTTTTCAATTTACTTAGATGACAGATAAGACAAATTATCTCAAATTACTTTTGCTTCAATTTACTTAGATGACAGATAAGACAAATTAGAGTTTTTGACTTTTAAAATTTTTGGGCATTGAGCTGGTCTTGTTTTTGTATCGATTTGGAGATAGTGATTTGGGGATTTTTTTTTTGTTTTTGGGGTTTTAATTGGGTTAGATTAGAGTTAAATTTGTTTATGATTGGTTTAGTTTTGCTTTTTTTTTGGTTAAGAGGAGATTGGTCTACAGTAAACCAACAATAACCCAGCTCCATGTGTAAATCAGTTTCGAACTTTAGTTCTATGGAGAAATAAGTTTCGAACTTTAGATTTGGGGGGAAATAATTGTGGAACTTTTTTTTGAGGGAGATACGGAAAGAGACTAAAAATTTGGGTGGAACTGGTTGTATACGAAAGTTCCGGGGAGAAAATAGATCGTCATTCCAACAAGAAAAAGAAAAAATATTCTAGTTGTGGTCACTGATGTGTTTCTATCTAATCCAAGTGAGAGCTACGACTACCCAATTCGTGTGATGGCTACATATATTTAGTCATTTTCAGATAGACTCTTTTCGATTTTGTCGTACTTATATACTGTTTTAGATCAATGGTTTTGGTGATCCAATTTTTACTTCTAAATAGGAAGAGAGTTGGGTCTGTGTATTTTTGGCTTAGGACATCAATGAGCTTTGCCGCTTTGGGTTAGGTTCCTTTGCTAAAGCCCTCTTCATAGACCCATCATCTTTACCATTTTGTTTTGGACGTTGATCCAAAAATCAAATACCTCCATTTAATGACTAAGTAACTAAGATTTATGGCTCGTTCCTCTAAATAATATGTAGATGAACTGATTTACAGACAAATATTAAACCATGTCTTAAAGAACAAAAAAATATGAAGAAAAAGACATATAACTCACCTCTTTTACCTTTTTACCAAATCCGGATTCGAACCTTTTCCCTCTGAAAAAGAGATGTATACTTTGTACTGTTGTAAGAAAAATGAAGAAGAAACTGAAATAACAGGTACAAATATATAATGTGTCAAGGACGGGTCGGCTGTAAAGCCCATAACATAAGCAACATAAACAATGTTTTATGACCCAAAACTTTTTACTATCCATTGAGATAAAAGAATTATATTTTTACAGTTTTGATATTTTTGTTTTACTAACAAGGAAAAATGAAAACTCTTGATCCTCCCAATAATTTGTAATAGTTAGGGTTTCTATAAATAAACATTATTCCACTTTCATAATTTTAGCTGAAGTGGTTGTTCATCTATGTTGTTAAGAGAAGACGAGAAGTTGTTAATTTGTGGTTTCTTCATTAATGCTTTGTATTTCTTGAATTTTTGAACTTGTGTTTCTTTTGCTGAAGTTGAAGTAAAATAATCGGTATTATTTACGAATTTAAGTGGCAGACGGAATTTTTATTTTCTTTTTTGAGTATAATGTATTTATAAATGTCGAACTGGTAACTCAATAAATACATCCAATACTTGGTTTATCGTAAACGATGTCTTAAACGAAAGTGAAAAATAATTAAAATACTGATATATCTACTTGTAATACAAATATATGTATATATACATAATAAATAACAAACCAAATAATTGTATACTAAAATTTATAACATAGAAAAATAGTTAAACAGTTATTTTCTTCTTTATACTAAAGTTTATGTTTATATAAAAATATTATCATTAGGTAATTAATTACATGTTCTGTACCAAACCTGAATTAAAAAATTTAAAGACACAATCGACGAAAGCTCCGATGTGGGAGGAGGAGGGGACCGTCTTCGAAACTGACACGTGTATATTCTTTTCTAAGTGATCTTCCACAGACACAACTTTGGAACCTCTGATTAGTTCCACTAATCTCCATAATATTACTTGTGATTATTTTATAACAAAGGATTAAGAATCCCAACCATCACTAACTTGAGTTCATTGGAATCAACTCCAAAATATTTATACACATGAATATTTTTTGTATCAGTCTCTCGATTTTATTGGTTGGGTTAATTCAACTATCTCTAGTTAATTATGTAACTCATGTTTTTTGTCCATAGGTTCGAGGTTGTGGAGCTTAACTAGATATTGGTATGTCCAATTTATACTTTCTAGATTAAATGTAAACTACTTAGCTTGTTTTCACCAGTATCATGAGCTATACTCAATTGATACTATAAACGATTTTTAAACACTATAATTAAACATATGATAAATGATATACAAAATGTAAATAACCCCGTTAGCCGATAAGGTATATTGACAAAAAAAATGTAAATCTGATGAAATTTCTTCGATAAGTTTTTTTGTGTGTTTAAATTTTGTAATTATTGCAAAATTATGAGAATTATTACATAGATGATTCGACGATTATAAAAAAATTATATAGTGTTTTTCTTGATAATTATACTGTTAATTATCGATAAAACAATATCTAGATGCAAAAACTAATGTTGGAAACAAACAACATCTAAATATGTAGTTTGGATGTTGCATGTTGCATGTCGCATTTAAATATTGAGTCTAGATCAACGAGAGTTAAATATCACAAAACATATGTTAAAGCATTCATACATACATTAAATTTGTAACAAGAATTTTGATTAAGGTTTCAAGAATCTTAAGTATTATAACTTAATTTCACTCCTGTCGTCATGCTTATGATAATAAGTGCACTAGCAAGTTAAATATAAATCAAAAAGATCCATTCGTATGTATGATTATTCTTGAGATAACGTAACTAATGTTTAATGCATAGGCATCCTCTTAGCATATAGTATGTGTGAGGCCAAGAAACAAACACGAAAATAATTTGGAAATTGGCGAATAGATTTAGGAAAGATTATGAAAATGTGAATAAATCTAAATACTTTTACTTTTTCCAATAAAAATATTGTATAGATTACGATCCTTTGATTAGTGTAGGTACTTTAAATAAGATGCTGGTAACTTGGATACATGTTTCTCGAATGAATGATTTGTGAAATTAGTGCACAGCCTTATAGGAATTAGAATCAACTTAACTTTTCGTACATGTGATTAATTTTATGGACCACCAAATATAATAATAACAAAGCAAAAACTTAGGACCATCCAATCAAACAAAACATCAACTAAAATGATACATACATATCTATATCTATGTGTGTGTGTTTGCTAGATACCTAATAACATGTGCATTCCTATAGAACCTATATATGTTGTATAAAGGAAGATTTTGGTAGGGTTTTAGTGAGTGAAATGAACACATGAAATGACTTGTAAAGGTAAAGATAGTGAAGAAAATAGTAATAAGAGAGTGGGAATGTGTTGTTATATATGAATCTGAACTTGTATAACTCGTGCCAAAAGTGTCTTATATCTTTCAATCAATAATTGGAGTTTATGGAACTTAGTTTATTTCAAGTAAAGAAATCAATGATGTGGGTTTCAATTTCTTCTTCTTTTTTTTATTTTGGTTTTATTGATCTTTACACATGTGATAAAAGTATCTTAACCTTTTGTTATGTGTTATAAAATTTCTTTTTCTTTTCTTGGCTCTATGCATTATAGAACATCTTGGATTGTACTCTTCTTTTAGTTTGTTTATCCACTAACTTTAGGAAGTGGATTTTTCCTCTTTAATCATATTTGTTATAGCTGAAATTTTGATCTCTCCACACATAAAAACTAGGTTTAATTTTGTAATAATTTTACGAATTCAACACAATAAAATTGATAAAATGAATCCGTTAAAAAATTCTTACGAAAAAATGAATGTGTGGCTGACAAAAAAAAACGATAAATGAAAAAAACGAAATGTATGTAATTTAACTTTAAGAAAATTAAGGAGAGAATGACTCAATTACTTGAGATGAAAAGTGGTCAATCATATTGAACTATAGGAAATATTATAGAAGAAAAAATAGAGTTGAGCTCACATGGTCTTTAAACTACTTGTAATATCTTTTACATTCAAATGGGAGTATCCCCAAATCCCAACTATTCAAAAATTTCGATAGCTTCACTATCTTTTGTTTTTGTTATCATCATTCCAACTTGTTAAAATTGTCTTGAGAACTCCATACACTTAAATAGATCTTGCCTTGTACTTTCATGGCTTTACATTGGGATTTTCATCATATATTCCTACTTCAACAGTTTAGATGATTAGAGATCGAGTTATAACTATTTATTTGATTTCTCTATTAAAGTCCACTTGTTGATGCATGTCACCTGAAGCAAACCATACTATAATATTTCTAGTGATAAAAAAATATCTAAAATTTACAAAAACATATGTTTATAAAGTTGGTGACATGGATGCTTGCAAGCTAAGGCTTGGGCAAGAGTCCAAGCTTTATTTTGACAAAGACCCTATTTTTCACGGCCTGCAAAAATCATTTTTATAAAGTATGTGTCAGTTTTTTTTTTATCTATCAAAAAGCATTTTAGATACAATGCAATTTGTTTTATCTTATTCATTTGCTATATGTTGGTTGCAATAAAATATTTCTTAAGAAAGCTGTGTTCCTTTAGGTTCCAAAGTGTACCTCCACATGATATTGTGTATTTGGTAGGGTACATTTTCATCAATTTTCTCAGTATGTCTATTTTAGTGTTGTCAAGTCCAAATTCGAATAATATGTTAGTTCGAGTATATATAGATGAGGATCTACCATTGAATTGTTTATACATAGAAGAAACAATCACCATTGAATTATGCATCAAAGTTTTTTTTTAAGAATAATTATAATTAAGCTTATTTGACATCAATTATAATTAATTTTTGAACGTACATCCGCGATACTAAAATTATAAAATTATAACAATAAGAGAAATCAATAGAATACAGTTATTATTATTATTAATCTATTTTACGTAAATAATAAGCTATATATGTCATTTGAAATTAGATCTAATTAAAAAAAATTACATCACTATTATTTTGTTTTTTCCAATATACTGTATATGATATGAATTATATTCTTTTGATGGTTATATCTTTTAACATTGGGACTTAATTAGTCAATGCGATGATTAATATCACTACATATATTTGTTATGTACTCTTAATTGGTTACTAAGGGCCTGACTGGTTTAAACACAGCTGTTGCGGTTGCGGGAGTTTGCGGAAGCGGACGATTAAATGAACAAAGATAGGATGGTTAAAAAGAGAATGCTGGAAATAGGAGAGCAAACTTACATTTTTTTTAAATTAAGAACGTTCCTATAAACTTACATTTGTTAATAAAAGAGTAAATTCATGAAATACATAAAAATCAAAAAAAGGAACAAAAAAAAAATACATCGATCATACAACAATTTTTGTTGCATGCAAAAGCTAATTAATTTATTTAATTAAAATAAATTATACTCTTGAAATTGGCTATCTTCCTCTTAGTGACATTTGTTTCCATTCCACGAGCCGTCTCAAAAATACTCCTACCTATTCATCAGAACATTATTCAAAAGAAAAAAAAAACAATATTATTCCTCACAAAATATAAATAATAAATAAGAGAATATATAATAAACTAAAACTCAAAAAAATTTAAAATAATTAATTACCTCGGAAGGTTCTTGTAGAGAATATGTAGCACTCGTTTCCTTAGGAACTTTGGACACAAGTATACCAAAGCCTTGTCCTCTCTTTCTCAATACCTGAACCCAACATAAACTCTAATTAATCATCTGTTAAAAAAATAATAATTAAGATTAGGTTAGTTTTTAAAATAGTGTTTTTGAAGATGTTTACCTTAAAAGCATCCTCGTCGGTACGATCATCTCCAATATAGATAGGCAAAACATCTTTAGAGTTGGCAAATCCTAAAGATTCAAGCAAGAACTCAAGAGCTTTGCCTTTGTCCCATTTCACGGTTGGTCGAATCTCTAAAACTTTTCTTCCTTGTGTTAACCTCAGTTTCGGATACTCACTCAAGATTGTGGTTACGTGTTCCGCTACTAGTCCCCAATTCTTTTGATCGACACATCGGTAATGTACCGAGACACAAAACTTGTTGTTCTCGACGCTTGCTCCTTCTACATCTCTCATTTTCTCCACTAGACACTTTGAGACCTGTTCAAACATATTTTGTTAGAGACCAATATTATTAAGTAGCTTGAGTTTGACGTGTATGTAAAATAGAGAAAAGTAATAGACCTGGTCAATCATAGGCAAGAACTCATTGGCCGCTTGGAAAAGAACACCTTTGTTGTCCTGTTTTGTCCGAAAAAAACATTAGTCCCTTGTTAGTCTCTTTATCAATCTATGTAATATATGAGTGTTTATGATTATGATAAAGTACCTTGTTATGTTTGGTTTTCTTGGAAGGTCCTTTGATGTCCATACCATGGCTACCGGCATAGTAAAGTCCAGGGAGTTTAACAAATCTACGAACTTTATCGCGGCATCTTCCAGTGACAATCGCGGTAGGGAAAAATCTAGCCGCGCCTTTTACCGCATCTCTCATCTGAGATAATGAAATGTTATTAGAAAACCAAGAAACCGCGAAAAACAGAGAAATCAAGAAGTAAGAGAAAGAAGCAAACCTCATCAGTCATGTAAGCTCGTTCCGGGTCTTCAACAATGGGAGATAATGTACCGTCGTAATCAAGAAACATGACGATTTGTTTGCCTTTCGAAGCTTCAGCGATTTCTTCAAACATCCTTAAAGCTGAAGGGTGTTGAGCAATCCAAGAAGAGTGTTCATCCTCCTCATCAGACTCTGGCAAGGAAGATATGTTCCCCGGTCGGGTTTTGGTAGGGGAAGAAGCCCTCATAGCTTCGATCCAAGTGTTGATCCGGGTTTGGCTCGGGTCAGCCTCAAGCTTTTGCACAAGTTTCTTCCGGGGAATGCTGATGTAACGGCCACCTCCGGGAGAAAAGAGAGATTGGTTTGAAACTCTAACCGCTACACCGATGCTGGCTTTTGCATCGGAGATTAAGGCATTATGGTTAGTCATTAGGGACTTAGAGACAAAGAATGAAACACAGAGAAGAGGAGATTAAAGAAACAGAGGAGAAGAAGGGTTTGGTGTGAGAAAGACAAGTTGTCAAAGTCTTAATACAATGTAATGAGAATAGACTTAATGGTGTGGTCAATTTATAAACTTCTCTCAACGAGTAAAAGAGCTTCCTTCTTGTACTTGTCCTGCCACATCATTTCTCATATATGTTAATTATTTTTTTCTAGTTAATTATTAAAGAATAAATAATAAAATAAATTATTCCTATTTTTTTTTCTTTATGCGCATATTCCTAGTTTTAAGTTGATGTTGATACAAATTTGATAAAATATAAGCCTATACCGATTTTGTTATAGAATTTATTTCATTTTTACAAACATAGTATTTAAACTCAAATTCAAAATTCGACAGCACTGAAATTATCATTTTAAAATCGTGTGTTTTTAAAATAGATATCACATTCCTAAACCAAATTTTTGTAGGTGTTATTGAGTTGTTGTTGTTGTTGTTGTTTTGTGTGATATATTAATGTGTTGTTTTGAGGTTTTGGATGGTAATGTGATGTATAATAAAAAAATAAATGAGTGTTTACTAAAGTGGTAGCTTTTGGTGCAAGTTGCGTTCTCTGTGTATTCTCTTCTTTTCTTTGCTAAAATGTTATTTTAATTTGTTATATGGTTAGAAGAAGTTAAAAGAGAATAATACTTTAAAGACTCCGAACTTTGGTTCCATAGTGCATATACAAACCAAATATAAAACACATGAAAGTGGATGTTAAAGCTAACCGTTTTATACCATGTTAGCATTTTTGTATATTCTTCACAAACTTTTGTACAATGTTGTAGTATATATAAAGAGATACAACTACGAGGAGATCACAAAGAGATATTAAGAAAGTACCGAGGAGATCACAAAGAGATATCTATGTTGAAAGATTGATTAGTTGTTAAAGAAATTAATGAGATATGAGTCACAAATTTTTATTAATTTTAAGGTATAAAAATATGGACATTAGTGGAATTTGATCTCTGGATCTTGTTTAGGTATTCTAATTTCACAAGGTATTGTTAACTGCAAGGTGGATGTATATTGTTTTTTGTGACTAGCATTGTTCAAATTGACGAGGGAGTAAGTTTGGCAAATTTGGTTTTCGATCTTTTGAGCTTTTTAAAAGTTTTTGGGAATTCTTTCGTATTTTGTGATTTGTATTACGATTTCAATTAGTTTCTCTCTAGCTTTCTATAAATTTAGAATTTCGGGTTTGTAGGTATTACAATTTCAATTTTCTTTTAACTTAGAATTTCGTTTCCTTCTTTTGAGCTATCATTTCCCTCTTTTGGACTTATAAACTTTTAATTTTACACCAAAAAGATGTATCCGACAATGTATCCCTTCCATCGCGTTATTAGTAAAAACTGATGACAAAACAAAAAGAAAAGCAACAATAACAAAAACATACAAACTTATTGTAAAATCAGTACTTGGTCCATTTTAAACTATCCATTATAACTAAATGCTCAAAAGAAGTATACTCTCTAGTCACTAGTCACTAGCTTTGAAGTTAAAAAAGAACACTATAGCTAAAGCCTTCACAGTTCATGTCAACGAAACTAAACTGTTGGAATCATCAACACATATATGATTGCATAGATTATAACCTCTCTTGGAACTATATTAGTGCTGTCATATCATAATTATACAACTGTTTTTATACAATATTGTTCTGCTGCGTTATATATATATGCACTAAATCAATATTTTCTCTTTTGGTATCCATGAAGGGCACTTACTTTAAGTTTGTGGACCATCTAGTTATTGGTTTATAAACTCTCTCTTTTTGTTTTGTCATTATTTATAACTTTTGTATGAAGAATTAAAAAGAGGAAAAAAATTGAGTGTAAATGAGTCAGCACGTTTTGGCTTACTATGAAATATCACAAAACTATTCAAGAAAAATTTAACATCTCCGTCCATGAAAAAGACATACGAATGCGACATGTTAATTTCGTTTAGATAATCATATTTTTAAAAACTATATAATCAATCAATTTCGATTTCTCTTTCGGCACACGGTTACAAATTTGTTAGGATATTGATTTATACATCAGTGAAATGTAACGAAGCTTCCTAACATTTATATTAATATCTAAAGAGAATGCAATTTTGTTTAATTTTTGTTTAATTAGCCTTGACTTATACAATGTAGGTTTTAAATGTGACAATTAACATTTTGATATATATATATATATATATCAAAAAAAAAATATATATATATATATATATAAGGTTAAAAGACATACACACAGTCGTGATCCAATGGTAAAGGAGAATTGGGGAAAAGTTGGAAGAAATTAATTCACGTTCGATCCATCCTGGGCCTGACTACCACTGGCATTAGTCGAAAAGCATTCCAAACTCTGGATACACAGTGTGGTGGCCTTTTGGAAAATAGTGCACTCTGAAACATTTCGGTGCGTTTCTACCGGAGCTGACCGGATCAGCCGAAAGTTTATAAAAAAGAAAAAATATATATAAGGTTAAAGGAAGAAATACAAAATGGTGATCATGCACGCGTGAAAGTGTAAAACAAATACAAAAATACTCATAGTCAAACTATGAGGCATGCGTGTACATATGCATGTGTATGTAAACTTTGCTATATGATGAGAGAGATACATACAAGTCTTTAGTCTATACGCATATGATATCGAAATCCGAGTTCTATGTACATTTTTGTCAAAAAGGCGTTAGGCAAAGGTTTTATATAAAGTAAATTATTCTCAAATCGATGGTCATATGTATATATGTACATGTGCAACAAATGTAGCTTCCTAGTAACTTCACAAAAAGAAGACTTTTTAACGTCGGTCGGTCAAGGCAGAGGATTTTAGTTTCTCTTATTGGTCGATCGTATTAGTTTCGTAAACAGTCATAAGATTCTTACGGTCTAAGATTCGACAAAGGAATAATGTTCGTACAATAATCATGGGAGAACAAAAGCTTTGTCTAAATACAAAGAATGGGGAAAGAAGGGGTCTCCGTGAAAGTATATATATTTTGTTACGTCATGTCGTGTTGCATGTATGGAGCCACGTTAGCATGGTCTTGATTCTAACTATGTACATATACCTAAAACTATATAAGAGCATCTTCATCGGAGGGATTTAGGTAGTATCTTAGGTAAATTAGAGAGATAAATCAAATCAAAAAGTTAATTAAAACATAAGATATCATATCTTATATAAGATAGAAAAGAAAGATTAAGAGGTTATGACGTGACATATATATTATGATTGAGTACAGGCAGAATTTTCCGGATTTTATCTATTATTCATACATGCTTTCAAATCTCGTCGATATGATAGTCACTAAAACTTGAATTCGTGATCGAGCTATGCATGAACAATTGAAGAACGATTTGGCCGAGTACATATGGACAAAATATGTTTAAATTAATTGTGTTTTATGTTATTTATGCAATATAAACCGTATCTCATATATGTTTTCAAAATTTTATTTTGCAATTATTACTATTTTTAATAATTAAAAGTTGTTAAATTTTTATTATATTAATTTTTTTCTTAAGATACCCAACTTAAAAACCTACCAATAATCCTACATAAAACAAAAATACATATCTTAAACTCTCTACTTACTAAATTAATTAACTAAATTAATCATAAAATACACTAACTAAATCCTCCAATAAAATCTCAAAGAATCAACCTAAAAGAGAGACTTCATTGACAAAAAAAGATTATGCTATATGAGATGGTATATAATTGGCCTTCTTGAACTACTTGTCGTAACGCAATTTTAAAACTTTAGAATCCACGTGTGTTTAGTTTTACTATATTGTGTGTGTCGTGAGTATATGACTATTGACCATTAAGGTTTCTTTTACGTGTAGAATCATGTTATTGACTTCTCTATAGGAAGTGATGATGCTTCGATGGTCTTGACTCTTGAGTTTTGCTATATGTAGTAGGTAACTAATTAACGAGAACAAGTGTCGTTTTGTGAGGTCGTGCTCGTCTTGGGTTACGTACCTAACCTCTCTAGGATCGATCTCTCTCGCGACTTTGTTGGTTTGTCCGAACACTTTTTCACACATCCCTAACTTATTGGTTAAAACGAATGGGAAAAGTCATGTATAGTTAAAGACCATGGTCGTTTAATATATGAGAAAATGATTCATTGGTTATGTTAATTGGTTACCTAGTTAATTTGTGGTTAGTTTCACATTAGATAAAAAAAAACACAATTGTAAATTCAATTTGATATAATGGTCAATGGAAAACTATATATATTTTTCTAGTCATTAGAGTTTTCTTGTTGTATAATAGTTTGAATTATTTGAGTTTGTTTGTTATGTTTAATCAGGTATGTTTTACATTCCACTATATGTTTTAATTAATTTTTATACATTCGTCTTTCAATATAGATTTTTGCTGTCAACAATGTGAAATCAAAAGTTTCTGAATTTCATAAAATATCGTAAATGAACAATCTGAACAAAGTTTTAGTTACATAATATGGTTAAACAATTATGCATTCTACAACACTACGGTTATATAAATCAACACTACAAAATTATTAATTTGAGAAACTAAATGTACCTAAAAAGATCACCATTTAAAATAAAAATTCATCGATCAAACAATTTTAGTATAATAAAAAAAGTAAAACGTCAAAATTCTACAAACTCAAGCTTATTTGAAAAAATAATAATATCATTAAAACAAATAACTATTAATGAATTTTATTTCTAAAAAATATACGGATTTAAACTTAAATTAGAACTTCTACAATTTTCTTTGAAATGTACCTAATATATATTCTTCCACATTTTGTAATTAACATAAATGTAGTTATTCTTGAATATAGTATCATGTGTTCTATTAGCGATGTCTATTTTTTTCCCTTTAAGTATAATTAACTTAATAACATAAGCTATATATTAGTGGAATGTGATTTTGGTTGCCTTTTGATGTGATGTTACAATATCGTGCTAGTTTATAATTGGGGCCACGAAATTATGTTCGAGAAGTGCTAAGCCAACTTTTTCTTTAACATCCAAATTCGCACCTTTCATGTTTATACTTCGCATATCCCACCAATTTATTTTTCTCTTCTTATATAAACTAATCAACGAGTTCGATGTTAAGAAAAAGAATGAAAAACTATTACAAGAGTTTGCTCTTTTGTCTTATCTATTCATGTTAGTAGGTATGACTGTACAAAACATATACATATTCTCGTTGATAAAAACTGTAAGAAAATGTGAGTGTTAAGAAATGTTGTATCCAAATACCTTGTTATATATACAAAGCTAAGTTATGAGATACGATAAAATCTTGAATTGAACTCTCTAATATAATGATATGGTCTAGCATGATATGAAACAACAAGTGAAAACAAGTTATTGTGTCTATAAGAAAATATATAATCAAAAATACTTTGGAAGCAAACTCTTTTCATTTTTATAAGAGAGTAAAACTAAAACCAATGCCATTGTATGTTAATTTGGAGAATTTGTTTTCCATAGTGGATGTTATAGATCATAAGCGATGATAGTATTGCAAAATATGGTTTTTATAACTTGGGCATAGATCTCGGATCATAAATCATTAATCATGCTTTGGTGAATATATTTTGCAATTTGATCAAATATGACATTAGTAATTTGGTTTACTTTTGCTAAACCACAAACGACAGCAAATTATCTGTCGGCAATATCACAGACTACGGTCTACGATTTTTTAATACATACGACAGATCTTGCATGACGGTAATAAATTGAATAGACATAATAGAATCTTCTTGGTTTTGTATTCATAGTAGATTGATTAATATACAGTCTATCTTTGGATTAAAAATAAAATGTATTTTATGTCACTTATTTATTTTTGTATATATGTTTATTATTTACAAGGGATGTAAATAAATCTAACATCAATATGAAAATGACTCTGAAAGTTATGATATAAACATATGCAATGGTTGAAGTAAATATATACATCAGGTTTTGTACAGTATTTGTTTATTTGCTAGCTAATTATTAATTGTTAGAAAACAATATATATACTATAGTTTTTGATTTATCCATGCATTGACACGAAAGTTAATGTTCCAATAAATTTTTTTTCTAAATATCCATATTGTGAAGCTTTAGATTTTATTCTACGTTGTTTATGTTGCAAGATTAGTATATACTATACTTTATTTGTTCTATACAAAATTTGTCGGTTATGAAGTTGAGGTTAAGATCTTAGGCCAGATAGGGACATTTATTTGATATGCTCTTGGATTTTTTCATTATTTAATTTTCCATCGAAACAAATTATTATGGCTCTTGAAATAAAAGAACCTTTGATGATCACCAAATTCCATACTCTTTTTTTTTCATTCTACATGTATTTAGGAAGAAAAAAAATTCAGTTTGTTTGTTGCATTATTAAGTTTTTCATAATGTTAACATATTACTGGAAAACTCTCTTATATTATTTACAGAATTTGAGAAAAAAAACTTGTCGTCTTCACGTAAACATTTGTTTCAAGTATTTTACAAAAGAATATTTGACGATTAATTGAAAAAGAAGTTATATTGAAGTGATTATAATGACATTTTGCTATAATACTGCGACTTTAATTAGAGTCTTAGGCTTTGAATGGAGATAGTAAATATGGCAGAGCAGATCAAGCAGTTCAAATATACCCAGCAGAATAAAAGCAGATTAAGCAGATATGGCATATTAAATGCAGATCAAGTTTTATTAATTTTTTATTAAAAAAGCAGTTCATTTAAAAACACTCCAAATCTCCAGCTTTTTTACTGTTCATAGTGCAGTACAAATATCCTTCTTATTTTTGATCTGCTAGCAGATCAATTATTTTTTAATAATATTTTCTTTTTTGAACTGCCATTATATTTATTTTGTGTGAATGGAGGAAAAATAGCAGTTCCCCCAATGTGTGTATTATCTGCTTTTAATCTGTCCTTCCATTCAAAGCCTTAGAGGAGGTTAAAAAAATGGTTTACTTGGAGGATGTTCGTAAAAAGAAATATTTTAGTGAATACATTGTAATCATGTCTCTAGCATATAACTATCGATATACAAAGCACGCAATATACTAATTAATAAAGTTAAGTGTTCGGAAAATCTCAAAATAAATTTTTGAAGAGATTCAAAAATATGTGTCCATCAAAGTGATAAATATGTAATTTGTAGTAAACTATCAATATATATTTGTGAATCTCCAATTTACATAAAATTATTTAATTACCTTAAAATATTAACCATTAATTAGTTATAAACATCAATTCAATCAATTAAGTTTTGTACAAAAAAAATCTTATTGAGAGTTTTCATTTATATACATATAATACATATATATATGTATATAAATTTTAACTTAGTGTTTATATTGTAATGGTTTTTATTATTTTACAGAGAGACTGGTTAGTCGAGCATATGGCTGTAAATTGTTACTTGAAAATGTTGGATGAAGCAATTTTAATTTTAAAACATATCAGTTCCCTGATCATAAAACAAATTATCATTAACAAATATAAGGTAACAAGAACAAAAAAAAAAGATATGAGAACTGTAATAGAGTTTTTAGAAATTTTGATAAACTAAGAGAGAATATTAGAATATTTTCATTGTTCTCAATTTAGACAAAATCAAACGTTGTTCTCAGTTTATCAAGAAGTGTAAGTTTGTGACCAATGTTTTCATTGATTGTTTTCTTAATGAAAATAGAATATATTCAATCTTACGTATTGTTCTTGTGCATGTTAATTGTTAGATTAGATATATTCTATGACAACCGAACAAAAATATATATGTAAAAAAAAAATCAAAAGAAAGTGGTCACACGAATCTTTTGTTCATGTAACCTTATTTTTGATTGGTTCCACACCATTATTTTTTAAAAAATTAAATGTAAACTGTATTACGATACGACATGTACAATTTTTAATATAATATCATGTATAAATGTATTTTTATAAAATATATTTACATACTAAGACTTGTTTTAAAATGTTAAACACCAATATTTTGGTCTAAAATAATAGAAGTGATTTTTTTAACAAAAATGGTTCTTTTTGTTTGTCGTCGACTTTTGACGGTAAAATTCATTAGTGACATCTGTATGTATGTTTTATTTTGTAACACTTTGACCATTACTTTTTGGTGGGTTTTACGTCTATTCTTGTTATTGTCAACCTCTCTTAATGAGTTCTACATCTACTCCTGGTTTGTGGATCCATCCATATGTAACTGTCGATTTGTTATAAACTTGTTTACCAACTATACATATCATCACATTATCTTTCCCCGTATTTTATTTTCACTTGAATAGTTTCAACCATTACTTTTAAGAAAATCATGTATCTTAAAACTACTCTAGCTCAAATATACTCAGATGTAGAGTTTTCTCGGAATGGTTGACGTGCATTTTGATAATATAAGCGACCAAATGAATTCCTTTAAACAGTTTCGCATACACCACTGTATTGTCAGAAACTGGACATTTTTGAAGTAATGCCTTGAATATTTAGTAGATTTTGGAAGAGATTTTAGTTTTTGTTTTTCAAAAACTTATTTCAAACAATTAAGATTTTTAATTTTTGGATTTCCTAAAATTTAGTAAAACTATTTTGTTCTAATCTTCCATTCATGATTTTAGATTTTTAAGTTTCCTAAAATTTAGGGAATCTAGTTTGTAGTTTTTCTACGTTACTTTTCTTAAAATCCAAAATCCATATTTTTGGGATTTTTAATACAAAAAAAAAACTGATAGAAAAATCTAAAACTAAAATCTATAATTCAAAAACTAAAACCAAATCCAAAAACTGAATTAAAAACAGCATCCATTCATGGTCTAAAACATTCATGAGTTAAAAAAAAAAAAAGTAAAACCCCCTAGGCCATAGTAATTTTGTCATGAATCAAATTTGGGCCTAGCCTGCTACTATAAAATAATCTAAGCAATATATGATCCAATTCAAAAAGCCTCTTAAGCTCTAGAAAGTTTAACAAACTAAAACGACGACGTTTACTCCAATAGAGTAAGACGGCAAAAACACAAACCCGGTTACGTAAACCGTTACGCGCTACTCCGACCGACGGAGAAGGAAGAAGCAAAAACCAAACTTCTCCATCGATCAATCACTCTCTCCGGGATCTACATCGTCGGAAGAATCTCCCTTCCGACGACGTTTCTCTCCTCTAATTCTCCTCCGTCCGTCATAATCCATCGTCTCCGCCGAATAAACTCCGGTGCTGAATTTTGAATCCGGAGAATTGAATCTGAGAAAAAATCTCGTCTCCGGCGGTGTTAAATTATGGCCGGGATCTTGAATAAATTGCGGAATCTAGACGCTTATCCGAAGATCAATGAGGATTTTTACAGCCGTACGTTATCCGGCGGCGTTATCACTCTCCTCTCCTCCGTTGTTATGTTCCTTCTCTTCTTCTCCGAGCTTCGTACGTTTGACTTACCTCTAGATTTCGTTTCCGATTTGTATATGGTTTTGCATTGATGTATGTATTGATTTGTTTAGGTTTGTATCTTCATACCGTCACGGAGACGAAGCTTATAGTGGATACTTCAAGGGGATATACGCTACGAATCATCGTAATGTTATTGCAGTTTCTTAAATAGTGATTTTGACTTGTCCTGTGTTCTCATAAGATTCATTGTTGATGCAGTTTGATATTACTTTTCCTGCTCTAGCATGTTCGATTCTTAGTGTTGATGCTATGGATATTAGTGGAGAGCTTCATCTTGACGTGGTATGTTGGATTGGTTACTGTATTGGTTCAGTGACTCTTTAGGTTTTTTGTGCTTGAAACTTGATGTAAGGTTGTCTAATGTGTTGATTGCAGAAACATGATATCATAAAGAGAATATTAGATTATAATGGTAACATTATTAAGGCTAGGCATGATGGAATAGGCGCTACTAAGGTATGCTCTCTGTCTTTCTGAGGTGCGATGGCTATAGAATCCTAAGACACTACTGAGATTTCATAAAGAGAAGAAATGTGTGATTTCTTAGATGCAAGATTGGAACTGTTTTTGCATGCTTGTCATTATATATCCTCTAGATTCTATAGTCATCACGCTAGGATAAAGCTGTTTGGCAAATGGCAAATTGAACAGATAAGAGTCAAGTTGTAAAAGTCGTTTGATTTTGGGTCCTTAAAAGTCTCATGCTTTTTTTGGGTTTGTACAGATAGAAAAACCATTGCAGAAGCATGGTGGCAGGTTGGAACATAATGAGACTTACTGTGGTTCTTGCTATGGGGCTGAAGCGGTAATTGTGTTATCTTTCTCTGTCTTTCTGCGTATTGCATTTAGAGCATGGTTTCCCCGGTCCATATGCGGATGCCTTGATTGTTTAGTGCTAAGATGGATTAAGCCCTTTTTTAATAAAACGATTCAAGATCACCGAAGTCATGTCTAAACCTAAATAAAACAGATGTCATAGTGGATCTTGTTTTCTGTACAATATATAGACTTATCATGGCAGGCTAGTTGATGGTACTTTTAAAATCTGGCTTTCCTAAATCGTTTTTCTTTTGTGTGACCTATGTTGTTTATCCTTACAGGAAGAGCATGACTGCTGCAATTCATGTGAAGATGTTCGTGAAGCATACAGAAAGAAAGGTTGGGGGGTTACAAATCCAGATTTGATTGACCAGGTTAGTTGCTGATAACTAAGTTCCTCACCTTTTAAATTTTCGCATCCGTGTTTCATCGTGGTAATAGCCAGCTGAGATTCATTTCTTTCTTTATCTTTTCGTCGTCTTCGTCTTCTCAATTAGAGTCTTAATGGCTTGTGTTTGGTTTGTTGATTTGGTATGCATTTGTAAAGCTCTAAATGGATATATGCGTCCAAGAGTCTCTAAACTGTCTATCTTCCCACTATAAGCTGAAACGCAGTTACATTTGTCTGTTTGTGATTCAGTGTAAACGAGAAGGTTTTCTACAAAGAGTAAAGGATGAAGAAGGTGAAGGGTGTAATATCTATGGGTTCTTGGAAGTAAATAAGGTGGCTGGGAACTTCCACTTTGCTCCTGGGAAAAGCTTTCATCAGTCGGGTGTGCACGTTCATGATCTTCTTGCTTTTCAGAAAGACAGTTTCAACGTAAGAAAGGACTTATCCTATTGACTTCATTTCATTCGATATGCTTCTTATTCTATATAATTCGATATGTTGTGCCTCCCTGCAGATAAGTCACAAGATCAATAGACTAACTTATGGGGACTACTTTCCTGGTGTCGTTAATCCTCTTGACAAGTAATAACCATTCTGGTCTATTCCATTCATACTCTATTTATCTTGTCATGCTCTCTAAGATACTTGAAATTACAGAGTCCAGTGGAGTCAAGACACACCTAACGCTATGTACCAATACTTTATCAAGGTTTGTTCCGAGACAAACATGATATATGCTAGTTACATTTATCTTTAAAATCCCGTCTTTACACCGTTCTACTTTGTCTGCTTTTTGTTAGGTTGTACCAACAGTATACACAGATATCAGAGGACACACAATTCAATCAAACCAGGTAAAGCAAGACTTTAAACTGTCCAACATTATAATCTATTCATTCTCATCCTCGTATGATATTAACTTCAAAGTAAAATGTGCAGTTCTCAGTGACCGAACATGTAAAGAGCTCAGAAGCAGGTCAACTACAATCCTTACCAGGAGTTTTCTTCTTCTATGATCTCTCACCAATCAAGGTGAGTGTGTAATCCAACTCCCAACTCCACAAACCGAAACAAATAAATTCACAATCCTAAAATAAATGTGTTGTTTCGGCAGGTAACATTTACAGAGGAACATATATCGTTCTTACACTTCTTGACGAACGTTTGTGCCATCGTCGGAGGTACTATAACATATCTCTCTCTCTCTCTACATACACACCATAAGTCCATAAACCATAACATAAATCTAAAACGAAACATGTAAAAAACACGCAGGCGTTTTCACGGTATCCGGGATCATAGACGCGTTTATATACCATGGACAAAAAGCTATCAAGAAGAAGATGGAAATTGGTAAATTTAACTGATCTCTTTTTTACATTTACAGTTAGTTGAAAGCCTTTTTTTTTGTGGGTTTGGTCTCTCTTTCATAACCCCAACGCGTCAAAATGTATTTTATTTAATTCTTTTTGGTTAAAACTGATATGACTATATAAAATATATACATATACGTTACGAGTCTTTTTAATGAAGTTGAAGAGATAAGTCTTTGGTTGTATCAATCCAGCTGTGTGACAGCAAGTTCATGCGTGCGTTACAATTATCGTCTTTTGACTTTGTGTCTGATGAAGATAGTATTATGGGTTTCGATCTGAAGTTAAGTAAGTATTGAGTCTGTCTTTGAATGGTGTGTATTCAATGAATGGGTTATGGAAGAAAAAGAAGCAAAACAGTCTCCATAATAAACGCTAGTGTATAACATTGTTTCTTCTTTTTCGTTTATTGAATTTTTGAGAAATACCCCTTTTGGTTGTATCCCTTTTCAAAAATATCTCTTTTATCTATCTATTTTTGCTAAAAATTTATGGATTTCTTATTTTTAGACACTTAATAAGGGTAATTATCAAAAATAGCACTAATTTAAGTTTTTATTACAAATTTAGCACACTCATATTTTCGTAATTAGCACTAAGTTCCAAAATTAAATTTCAAAATTAAATTGTATACTCTAAATAATAAACCTTGTCCCCTAAAAATTATATCCTAAATGTAAAATAGTCATCCCAAACCTTAAAAAAACATTTTTAGTAGTTTTTTTTAATAAAGTTTGAAATGAGAGTATTTTTTAAAAAGTGGTATTTGAAAATGAGTATTTTTAAAATTGCTTTAGAAACTTTTAGCCATTTTTTATTCTTTTGACAAATTTACTACAATATACTATTTTCGCTAAACTTTTATGGATTTGTTATTTTTGAATACTTATAAAAATATCTATATTTATGATATATATATTTTTGCTAAAATACATTTATAACAAGTCTAAACCTTACGAATAAATAAAACTGATTAAATCTAAGTATAACGGGTAAAGCACATGATTAATCATATTTATGTAGTCAGAAAGTTAGAAAAAAAAAATCTTGTTTCTGTAGTCTGCAAATAAAATCTAAGATAAAATGGCAAAATCTTTAAAAAGCCACTAAAAAGGTGGTAAATTCATAATTGATTCGATCTTTTCTATTTGCTCGTTAAAAACTAACTTTTCTCAATTCAAAAAAAAAAAGAAGAAGAATATATCCTGTTTATAGTTGTAACTTATATAAACTGAATTAAAATCTTTACCCAAACAAAAAAAGTGGATAAAATATGAAATTTATCTTTTAGAATTCTCTATTCTAAAGTAAAAGCATGGGAATGTCATTTGGTACATCATTTTGATACCACCTAAAGTTTCACTAAAGGATCCTTTTCTTCCACTCTTGTCTTCTTCTTTTGACTTACTTCAAAACTTGACTAAAATTTCCAATATTAAGCTTGAGCTTTAGCAATTTAAAATTTTAAGTTTTTCACTCTATATGGATTCTTTTTAGGTTAACTTTGCCTTTAATTTTAATCATTTCTAATCTTAGCATAATGGTCCTGTTACAGAATCGAACTTAACGATCATTATCTTTTAAAAAGAATGTTCTATTTTAATCAAATCCATTACAATGAAGATAAAGAAGAGAGGGAACAAAGAAAAAGAAAAAAGCTTGAGCTGTCCATAATTTACACACTTGCATTAAATTCATACAAAATGCTAAAATTACAATTTTTTAAGCAAAGCTAATTAATAACCCTAAGTTTTAAACATATAAAATACAAACATGTTATAATGAATAAAAATGAATAGAATCCTAATACTTTTTTTTTCACGATAAAATTGTAGCCCAGTCGATTTCGTAAGAGGGACACTTCCCAAGTATGAAGTTTTCATTCCACGGCATCTCTGGCTCTTCGCACATCTCCGTCACCATAACATCATCCGACGTCGGTGAACCCGAACCGTCACTTTCACCTGACCCGGAATGTTGCTGTGTCACTGCCGGTTGCTTGACCGAAGAAGCCGTAGCTTTAGCTCGTTTTCTTGATGTCCTCTCTGTTTTTCCCGGTTGATTCTTCGGCTCAGCTAATATGGCTTCAAGCTTAGCGTCAACGGCGGCTTGAATAGGACCGTATTCGCCAGAGTCGGACGGAGACGAGCCGGTTTGGTACCGGAGGGCGGGAAAATTTAGCCGAGCCGAGTCGCCACGAAGCTTGAACGCAGCGCGGTCATAAGCCAACGCGGCTTCCTCAGCCGTGTCGAATGTTCCGAGCCAGAGTCGGGTCCGGTTTCTGGGTAAACGGATCTCCGCGACCCATTTTCCCCAGTGCCTTTGCCTCACTCCACGATAGAGCTTAGCAGGCTTTGAAACCGAACCCGAACTCGAACCCGAGACCGGACCTTGTTGGGTCATAAACCCCGGCTGGCTCGGGTCGATGAAGTTGAGCATGCAAGTATTGTCTTGGTGAGGGTAAGTGATGTTGTTTTGGTAATGGAACTGAGATTGGTAGTTTTGTTCAAAAGAATCGGGTTGTTGGATATCCGACCCGAAAGAAGATGGATAGGTCATGGATCCGGAATAAAGATCCGGGTAAGAGGTTGTGAAAGATGTATGAGGATTATAGTAAGAGGAATAAGAGAATGAGTCGTTTGGCGCAGACGCAAACGTAGCGTTTGAAGATGCAAACGCAGAATCTGAGGCAGACGTGGAAGCACTTTTATAAAAAGGTTGAAGTGCTTCCATAAGCTCGCCGCCTTGGCCGCCACCGAAGAAATCCGCCATCGGAGTTTCCTGAAATACAAAAATAAAAAAAATATACTACAAAAAATTATAAAAATTAGATTTAAAAACCTGTCTTTTTAGAAAAAAAATTTCAAAGACTAGTTTTTTTTTCTTTTTACAGAAAATAAAATTTGATCAACAAGGTTTGAAATAAGCAACCTCCATAGATCAATAATATAAATAAAAAGAGGATCAAAAAACTTGAGGGGACTAAAAAATGCCCATGAACAAGTTTGATCAACTCTTATAAAAGAATGAAAAATAAAAGAATATTACTAGACAGAAAAATTCATTTTTTGGGAAAACAAAGATGGATCTCGTTTTCTTGAAAACAAATTTTTTTTTTTGGTTACAAAAGTTTGTCGTTTAGATGAGTTTGGACAAAATATAAACTCATAAAGCAACACTTCATAAGAAAATCGTGATTTGTGTTTTGTTTTTCAAGAAAGACTAAGACAAGACCAAGGAAGAGTTTTGTGTTTTGTTTGTTTGGTTTGGTTTGGTTTGAAGATGAAACGAAGCAAAGAAAACAAGAAGAAGAGAGATATGAACCCTAGTTTTTTTTTCACTCAAATCTTTTTTTTTTTTGCTTCTCTCTCACTCACAACACTCACTCTCTCTCACACACACTACTCTCTCTCTCTCTCTTTTGGAAGATGCTCTCAAGCTCACCTTGGAAATACCCACCCAAGTCTCAGCGTTTATATAGAGGCTCTTCCAATGAAAGAAAATATTAAAGTATTTCATGTACCAAATATAAAAGTAATGTATTTGACTCACGCTATATATATACAAGAGAAGCGTATTATCAATATATATTTGAAATGAGAAAAGTTCAACTTAAAAAATGGTTAAAAAACACAGATAAAATTCGATTGACAAATTAAATTTATACATTTTGTTTTAAACATTTATTCATCCTTCGAAATGTCGTCGTTAGAAGTTAAAAATTTATTTTTTATTACTCGAACCAAACTAATCTCGTCGTTAGAAATTAAAGATTTAATTCTGAATACCCGAACAAAACTAATCTCGTCGTTAGAAGTTAAAGATTTAATTCTTAATATCCGAACAAAACTAATCTCGTCGTTAGAAGTTAAAAGATTTATATTTTGTTACCCAAACCAAACTAATCTTGTCGTTAGAAATTAAAGATTTAGTTTAATCATCTTTCGAAATGTCGGCTTTCACACCTATTGAAAATTTAAATGTGAAATAATTTGAAATAAATAAATCTCAATTTATCTTTAAAAAAAAATAAAAAAAATAATAATATAAAATCCTTAACTAGTACTATATATGTTTAAAAGGACAGTTATATGATAAAGTGTTTGGGTTCCACAATTAAAGTGACCATATTGAAGAATCCGTGATAATAACGTGACTAAATATTTCTCAACTTTTTTAACATTTTCACGGCACTTGGACTCTCTCTTGAGATTGAAGATTCCATGCAGAAGAGTTGTCGTAGTACATAGCCAATAAAACAAAGTCACATCTCTTTAATGCCACCACTTGGCTTCATATTCTCTGAATATTTGGCATCCATTCTCGTTTCTCATGCCACTTTTGCGGTATTACTTTTGTTTTCTTCTTGCAACCATCGAAAGAATCGTTTAGTGGAACAAGTTTCTATAAAACAAGAAGTAACAACATCTCACAAGATACTGCCTTGTGGGATAGTTTAGTGCAATTCTATTATTCCATTAAATAATAGTTATATCAAATCTGTTATAGAGTTTGATGAAATACAAATCTTTTCACATACTTTGTGGAGGGTTTTGTAGTATATTCTCCTTTAGATTTACTTTAATATTTGGTTTGTGAGTGAGATGTGATTGATATAGTTATTGTTTTTAGTACTAGTTAAATTTGGATGTCCTAATTCGTTAAAAAATATTGCTTTAAGATAAAGGATTGAAATGATACTTATACTCATGATTAAACGATTTGTATTTGAATTTTTGTCAAACTTAAAGATGCATGTTAGACTTCATATATACAATGAAGACCGTTTGATAAAAAAGATTAAGAAGAGTTGAACACTTACAATGGATGGTTAGAAATGAAAAAGATGATGTAGGTTAAATTTATATTGAATTTAGATAAATTTAAAAACACCACAGAATTTGTGCCGTTTGCTAGTTAGGTAAAAGAATTGTTTTTAGATTTATATAGCCATCTTTACCAAATAGCTTTTGGGGCAGTGGCATGTGTCAGACCTCTTGAAAAGAGTGAGAAATCTGAGTTCGAATATATTTGGGAGGAATTGCAATTTTGTTTCGACAAAGTTTATAGAAAGACATGTTCCGGAAAAAAAGAAATTATGAGCCTTGGCTAGATTTTGACCGGTGACTGCGATAGCAACACAAAATTAAAAAGTCAAAACTTCTCTAGATTTGCACCAAAATAAAACCCTCTCTATATTAGACGCACTATTAGATTTAATTCCGAAACCCATAAATTCAGCAACCGTTAGTTTGTAAAGTTGGTCGCTGGTTTATATGGTGTTTTTGAAATCATCTGATCAAAGTCACAACGACGAATAATAAAAGTAACTTAAAGTTTTTTTACCTGAACTATTTAAGATCAATGATTTTATAAGTTAGACTAAAGAGTGGTTATTGTTGTATTTTATTTGGTTTTTTATTATAGTAAACTCTTTTAGTTATAAATGTATATTCTAAACTTTTGTTATCATTTATTTATCAATTTCTGTATATTTTTATTTTATTTTTTGTTAGACTCCAACCGCCAACAACTACCGTTGGAATAATAACAACGGTGATAATTAGGTGGTCAATTAAGTTAATAATGAAAAAATAATAATAGAGATCAATACTAATAAATTGTTTAAGTGATAATTAAGTTTGGGAGTCACGTGGGGAATGAAAGCATCACGTGATCTCAGGCGCAATTTGCTGCAAGTGGGGAAATTGGACTTTACGTTGGCGTCGTCTCGAAATGATGAAGACTCTTCACGCGTTGCCTCGGCGCGTGTGTTGTTTTCTATTTTCCCTTAATTAATCTATTTTTGCTTAATCAACTAATTAAACACATGCTTATGAGTTATGGTATGTTATAAAATTGGTAATTCTCTTAAATACCACTAAAATGTGTATTTTTAAAAAATAATATTATGAATTTTATGTTTCAAAATACCATTAAAATACATTTTCTAAAAAATATTACAAAATTATATATAACACTTTTAGCATTCAAAATCTTAAAGACTAAAACCTACCCCTAAAAACTATATCCTAAATATAAATAGTCTAACCAAACATTAAAAACAATTATACACCTTCAAAATCAGATTTTTATGTTTATGGTATTTTTGGAAAAATTAACTTTTTGTGGTACTTTTGGAATAAAAAACAAATTGCGGTATTTTTTAAAACAAGACTTAAAATGTGCTATCCAAAGTTATTTCTCTTATATAATCATAGTACAATTTTATAAATAAGATATGAAGGAGATTAATTGGGAAAACACAAAACTACACTATTCATAATGTAAGAAAAGTGTAAGAAAATTTAATGAAAGTTTGATATAATAAATCTATATGACTATTGAGGGACTTATAATTAACTTCTCATAAACTAGTGATCTTGTATAAATAACGAGACTATTCATAATTAATAGTAAAACACCATTTTTTCTATGAAACACTTTTTTCTAAAATTTTGTTTCGTAAAACTTATAAGTCAAATTTATATCTGTAATTTAGTTATATTCAAATAAATTCTAAATTTGCAAGTCTAAAAAAGTTATTTAAATATTTTTTCTTAGATATAAACCCACCTAAAACACATATAATAATAAAGTAAAATGGTTTAAAAAATACTGACCCAATTATTAAAACCTGTCTTGAATAATTTTACAAAATACAAAATTTTCTTGTTCTCAAAAATAATTAGCACCCTAATTTTTGGAGTAAAAAGTATTTTTGTCCAAAAAAAACTATTTCAAAAGAAAGAAATGAAGATCTTTTAAAGTTCAAATTGCTACATCAGGAAACCTTTCTAGCATGAGTTGATCTTTTATAAATCTCCAACTAATCTTCTTGAAAAGAAGCTCATATCTTATCAATTGTATTTTCTAGTTTGGTTTCAATTTTTCTTTTTAAAGCTCTTTGCTGACACTTAAAGTCCTTTCACTCCATTTTCCCCAAATATATATATGAAAATGCTTGAACCAAATTGCCCTTTCGATGAAATTTAATAGGGCAAAAATAAACTAATCGTGAAAAAAATAGTGCTAATTGATGAACATGATTCTTGCTTATATAAAGATAAGGGTCAAAAGAGAATTAGTGCTAATTGAACATGATTCTTGGACCGTGTTGGACGGGAGGCCCCAACACCAATATCAAAAGTTTACTATAATTGTGTATAATTACTATTATATGATATGATCAGGAATTTATTCTTCATTTTTTATCAAATTATTTATCAAATGATCGAGATACGCTCATAACTAGCGTCTAATCGCAATTAGTGACTGATTTTATAATTTATCATCATCTTCGACTTTTCGATTGTTTAAATGTTTGAGTGGCAAAATCAAATTTTTTCTGTATGTAATTTGAGTATAGCAATGGTTTAGAAAATGATATAACTAAATAAAAAAATAGGTTTAGATTTACTTTCAGAAAAATAACCGAATAATAATGTAGTTCGCAAAATACTTTAAATGATTTATCTGAATGATTAAATGAACAAAGTCTATTTATATTTTACATTTCAATTTTTTGGTAAATTCTTTTATATAATATATTTGAGTATAGCTTAAGTTATAGAATTTAGGATTGTAATGTCGACATTTCTGTCTGTCATCTTCTTGATTTTCTTGGGTTTGGTGGTAAAATTGTGGAAGACCAAAAAACGCGTTATTTGTATTTTACAAGTCAAACATGTTACTTTTAACTGTCACTAGTAATGACCATTAAGATATTTTATCCATTGTCATTAACCATGTTATCTTATGATTTCTTTTTGGCTATAGTGTATTCATCATAAGTTAATAAGTGAGCTTGTATATTTATAATGTAATAATCAATTAAATAATTCTGTTTTCTATAAGTGTTCTTTAATATATGGAAGTTTATTTGGTTGATTGGTTAAATAGTAAACTATCATATGCTTCATTTTTAATAAGCCTGAAAACTTAAATGATTTATTAATCTATATGCTGAAACCTTAAAAACAAATAAAATGACATTGAAATAGTATCTTAAATGAGAAAAACTATTTGTTTAAGAAAAAAAATATTTATTCCGTTACTAATTGATACAATTTTCGTTGAGTGTTGTCCTTCACTGTAAACTCTTCTTCATAAGTTTTATTGGTAAATCAATGATTTCAACATGAAATGTAACAAATTCTAAGTTAGTTGAATGATTAGGAATGTTCCATGTTTATATACTATGTAAAAGAACGTAAATAGCTATTAACTACAAAGAAAATATATTTTTCGACCACCATTTTTTACAAAAATTATGGTAAAAAATATATCTACGAACTTCCTACCAATTTCTAATTAATTTCCGATGATTAAAAGTTAGTTAGCGTTGTTCAAAAAATTCTGACAAAATAAATACGATCAGAAATTTGTCAAAATCTTTTGTCGGAAACTTTGTGATCATCGGAATGTCGTCGTAAATTATTAATTTGCTAATTTTAGTATTTTTAATTTCTAAAAAACAAAATGGTAGATATTCTCCTAAAAACTACTATATATAACAAAATATAAGCGTAAGTATATACACTAATTAGTTTTATTCCGTCAACTTATTGTAAGGAATAAAGAATTAATCAAATATTTAGGGAATATGATGAATAGAAAATTTCAACTATGTGGGTATGCATTTATGAAATTCGAGTCGAGTTTTTGTAAGAATAAATTTGGTACGTTGAACCTTATACAACTGCATAGGTTTCTACGTTAGAAAATGCATGCCAGCACGAGATGTTTAATTAGTCGATGAATTAATTTTAATTAAACATTATTTACAATACGGTATTATTATATTTGCCGTCAACGTTATCGTAGATATAATCATATAAACTATACTATATATGTTCAAAATACTTCAAAGCTAACTTTCTCATGAAACTATTAGGTAAACAATATTAAGTGAGTGTGGTTGGTTTGTCACATGACAATTTGGTGTATAATAAAATAAGATTCCACATTTACTTAACATCTCCCACGTTGCCCTAAATCAATCATTATGTGGATTTATATATTCTTAATTAATTCGTGTGCTCATAATTTTGCGACTCGACCTTACGGTAGAGCAAACGACGTTACTTAGTGTGTATGTTCGTTTTTGCAAAACTAAGAAGTTGGATTTTTAAGTGGTGTTTAGATGTAGAATTAGTTTTATTAGATAAGTCTTAAGCAATAAAACTAATGGTTTAGACGATGTAGTTGCATAGAAAACAGACTAAGTTAACTTATATATGTTTTATGGTAAAAGCTAGTCACATATCATCATTCTGATAACACATATTCACCTTTTTGTGAATTTCAATGATGATAACACAAATTCGGAGAATCCTAGTTAAACTTTTTGATAGATACAAAATTTTTGTCACATGCTCGTTTTATTGCCGCGTTATTGTCTACCTCAAAAATAAGACGGACTAAATTGCTAATATATTTGTCCATCCTGGCCGTTGTAATCATTCACACCCTAAGTCATAAAATTATAAGAAAAATATTGACGACAGTACAGTTCTTATATATACATTTTAATTGTTAATTATATAAATATTTGTGATTCGTGTTAATTAGCACCGAATTAGAGTTAACGACCAGAACATGACTTACACACATTCAAGTTAAACGATTTAACAGTCCCAATAGTAAGGTATTTCAACATGATCTTCAGAGTTATTAACTGAGTCATCTAACACCAAACTGAAAGAATCTAATGCAACAAGTTTTGTAAACTAGACAATACGATTTTAACCTCGGTTATTCCTAAAAATTTCATATACAACGTAACTAACTAACCGTATTGGGCTTTAGACTTTTTCAATGTCATCAGCTAGATATATTTGTATACATTGTGTGTATGTGTTTTTGAATGCAAAGATTAGTTTTAGGGATTATACAAGAAACCATAGTAACTTTTGATTATCGAATTGTTTGGAATTGTCGGAAACAAGTAATTATCAAAAAAAAATTGTAAACAAATATTTTCGATGAATTTCCGACTAAATACAATCGTTGGAGATCATTGGTCGTAATCGACTACTAGTTAGATAAAAAATATCAAAAATCGTTAAAAATACTTCCGATTCAAGTTTCGACTTAATTTCCGATGCCATTTCAGAGAATTGATTTTGTACCATTACCATTACACACCTTGATAGTTTTCCGTACATGAACGAACTCAAAGGCCTTTATGTCCACCTGCACTACACGTGGGATGGGGTTGACTTTTCTTATTCTCATTTAATCACATTGATTCTAATGTCTCCCGATGATTCGATTTTTTTGCGTCTACTCTAAAAAATAAGATTTGCGTTCTATAAATTCTTAATATACAATTTTATGTCTTTGTATACTCATGACATTATTATTTACGATTTGTTTCTCGTTCGTGAGTTGGTTGGAGGCTTGGAGCTGTCATGACACAATGATCCATATTTTTTGTTAGGATTACCGTTTTCTAGTATACAATACATTACTTATCTTAAATTTCTATTAATTAAAGGAAAAAGTGATAAGAAAATTATCAAGGAAAAGAAAGGTTGGAATTGGACTTACCATAAGACGTAGACTACCCGCATGAATGACTACATTAATAACGCAACAAATTATTCCGATTATCAGTGTGTGTACGGTCAATGGTTAACTCTAATAACGTCATTAGGAAGCACGCGATGATGGCCAATGACATGAACTCCATTAAACAGCAAGTAGGATTATCCGCTTTTTGCCAAATATTACAAAAATGGTGATGTATGCAAATGCAAGATGAATCAATATTCCAATGCCATTTACTATATATCTCATCAATATGGTACGATGGGGATGAACAATTGGCCTTCCGTATAGAAACCAGACTCATCATATGGAGATACTTTTCCAGTGGAACGATTCCTCACCATGAAGAGATAAACACTGATTAAAGTCCCTATTATTCCCATAACTCTTTTGCATATGTAGATTTCATTATCGGTCATATGAACCATGAATAAGTATATCACCAACAAGTGTGATAAAAAAATGTAGAAGAAACAGAAAATACAGAGCAAACGAGAGAATATCATTATTAATGCATGAACTTTCTTTAATAAGTATATAGTTTTGCTATTTGTTTCTTATATTTGCCTAGATTTTACTTATCTTTTGCTATTTAATTTGTTTACATTTGCTTAGATTTTACTTATGTTTTGCTACTATTTATTTTTCTTTTATTTTTAATATCCAAATGTCTGAATGGGATCATAACTCCGAAACCAAAAAAAGTGGATCGAAATCAGAACAGAGTCTTGTTTTTTGGGTACCTTATTGAATCATAATCTTTAGAAATGAAAAATTTCGAACCGAATGGAATTAAACTAAAACCTTTGGTACTGCGATCCTCATTACTAACGAGATAGGAATGAGTATAATGGCCATCTATTTAGCCGTCTATTTTAGGTATCGCGACCGACTAGACATCGGTTGTTGATCATTGTGATCATGATAGTCGAGGTCGTGTTTGTGGTTGCACTTGCAACCCTGACCTTGACTTTGGTAGGTTCTAGAGGACCACTGAGAATCATGATTGATGATATTTGTTGCGTATGCAACATCATCATGTATATCGCTCCTATATTTGTTCTGGTAAGTTTAGTTTCTCAATTTGTAAAATTAATAAATATCCCTTATAAAAAATGTAAAATTAACTAATATGTGGTTTCAGACAGTGGTCCCTGTTCTTCATTCTTCTTCACTCGTTTTTTCAATGTAAAATTCTCTAATAACTATTATTATTGATATCAATGTAAAATTCTGTAGTAACTATATTATTGGTATCAATAGTTTAATGAAATTAATAAAATTTGGTCTTTCAAGACGTTTCCTGTTTTGTGTATTTGAATAAACGTATGTACAGTAAATTTGTTCTAATACTACTACATACATAACCAAAACAAATTTCAATAAATTAAGTGAATTATAGCTATGGCCGTTTTCTTATTTGATAAAAAATTCATTCAGCTTGATTAAATGAATAGATCTATGACAAGTTTAGAGTTATATTATGAGCTCATTAGAGAGAAGCTAGTGGAAAAAAAAAAAAAAAAAAGAGAGAGAAGCTAGTGGATGTGGATTTTTCTATAAGTTTGATAAGGAACAAAGACAATAAATTTGGGCCTTTAGTTGGAAATGTAGAATAAACTAGCAAATGAACAAAAACATTTAGGCTTACTAATGGGCCAACCATCTTGCTATTTAGAGATTATATGTTGTACACAATCGAATAATTTTTTTTGATAAATACACAATCGAATAATTGAAATATAATTTATGTTAAATATGTAAATTAAAGATTGTGAGGAATGAAATCGATCGAAAGCGATAACAACAAAGATAGATGAAACTGAAACTAACATATTTTCACTTTGATACTGGAAACGTAAAGAGTATTATTATTTATTTTATTTTCTGGTATCAAAATCTAATGTCTTATAAATATTTATAAAATGTTATAAAATACTTTATAAATTTCATAGTCTTTATCTTGATATTTCTTTCGTTTACTATTCTTGATGTTTAATCTTTTATCTTAAAAAATATATTTTCGATTAACTTTCAAATTTTGAAATCCACCAACAATCTTTAAAACAAAATCTACAATCTCAACCTCTTAAAAGATAAAACAAAAATCTAGTGCAACAAATACTTAGATAAACCCAAATCAAAAACAATCTTTCAAATTACCAAACTAAAACAAATAAATTTTACCCAACCTTGAGTGAACACATTTCACTTTTTATATATAAAGCCTCTAAGGACATTTCAAGCTACGAGAGAACAAAACAAAACCCTAATAACACACTAACCCTAAACACACAAAAAAAAATGAAGTCATCATCGTTTGTTCTGCTCTCTATCGTCTTATTACTATCATCATCACTAACCCATGCAGCCACCGACGTTGGATCGCCGACACAGTCACCGTTGATGTCTCCGACACCGACACCAGAACCATCAAACTCCATCGACTGTTCTAGTGTCATATACAGCATGGTGGACTGTCTCTCCTTCTTAACCGTCGGATCAACGGATCCAGCTCCGACCACAACATGTTGTGTTGGGATCAAAACGGTTCTTGAATATAACCCTAAGTGTCTTTGCTCTGCGTTACAGAGTGGTCGTGATATGGGATTTGTATTGGATGATACAAAAGCTCTTGACATGCCTAAGATTTGTCATGTTCCTATTGATCCTCATTGTGGTATGTATATTTCATCTTTTTTGGTTTTTTGAATAGTGTGAAATATTAATTTGAATGATTTAAAATGTTAATTTTTTTTTTTTTGTTGTTGTATATATTTCATTTGTAGATGTATCTACTCCTGCTCCATCAACACCAAGTAAGTCTCATCATATAAATGTTCTTAGAATACTAATATATATTTTATGTTGTTAAATAAGTTAATATTTGAAGAAAAATGAAAATATTATTTGTATAACTTTCTTAAAATACTAGTGTATATTTAATGTTTTGAATTATTATTATTTAAAAAAAAATGTAGAGGTTTTTGTTGATAGGAATAAAATTTAGAATTTATGTCTATAATTTTACATAGCGGGTTAATTAAAATATTGTAATATATATTTTATATGTTCATCATTATTTTTTTATAATAAAATATAAAAATTTATTTGTATATTGCTCTTAAAATTCTAATGTATATTTAATGTCTCTAATTTGTCTTCGAGTAAAATATAAATTTATAATTTTTTATTAACAAGTGGATCATTTCTTTTAGTATTTATAACATACGATTAATTAAGTTTTGTACTTATGAAAATGTGCAGTTTCTCCACCCATAGAGCCACCTACGACTTCACCATCATCGACAAAGTCGCCGGCTAAAACCCCTCCATCACCGCCGGCTAAAACCCCTCCATCACCGCCGGTTAGCCACTCAGCACCGGTGGTGGCCGCTTCACCACCGGCACGCAGAGTCTCATCAGCCGCTGTGACAGGTTCATCGCCTTCAGCAACTTCACCAGCACCGTCACCATCATCTAGTAGCGGGATTTTATCAGTATCAATACTGTTCATAGCTGTTGTGATGGTTTCTTCATTTGGTTATATCTTAGCTTAGGTTATTTTTATTTTTTTACTTATTTAGATAAGTTGAATAAGCTTCTTTTATTTTTATTTATTTATTCTGGATTTTGGACAAATTAATAATTTGTGATAGTTTTTATGGATTTGATTAAAGAGTTTATGACGATTAATTTTGTTGTTTCGGAAATGTTGTTAGAGTTTCACATTCATATAGAACCATAAAAATTCACTTCCACTAATTTGTAAGTCAACTGCTAGCTAAATTCTTTTTTTAGGGGTCAACTGTCTTGAACAAAATTTGGAAAATACTGGGGTCAAAACTCTGAAAAATTCAAGTTTATAACCTAGGAAATATTGGGTTCTAGTTCTAGCAGTTTTACTTCATTGGATTTTAAAAATATCTAGTTTTCAGCAAACTTCAGTTTCTTCGATCTAATTAAAATAAATCTGTTAAAGATTTTATGAGAGATCCATCAACTATTTTCGCATTATTTTCTCAGTCATTATTTTAGCAACTACATTAATATTCTAACTATAATTAATATCTAAACTTTTATTTTGATGATTTTTTAATAACGGGAATCAACTTTACAAGATCCCAACAGTAAACATTCACGGGGGAATTTTAAAAATACCCATTTTCCAATACAACTTTTTAAAAATACCCCTCTTTCTAATTTTATCAAAAAGCCACTCTGAAATTTGAAATTTATCAAAAACATATGTGTAAACTTATATTTATAGACACAAATTATCTTTATATGTGTGTAAATTTATATATATATATATTTTAAATACCTTTTAAAAACCATTTAAAAACTTTATAAAAACCGTGTAAACCTTTTAAAAACCTTATAAAAACCTTATAAATACCGTTTAGAACCTCTTAAAACCTTATAAATATTTGGATTTAATCTCCCAATAGTAATGATGATCTTGATGTACCTTATCAACCATATAAAAGTTTATAATTTTTCATATTTGAAAAGAGGTATTTTTTGAAAATTGATAAAAAGAGGGTATTTTTAAAAAGGGGTACACCAAAAGGGGTATTTCTCAAAAATTCTCAACATTCTATTAACTTCAATTATTTTTACAGTAGGCTAAAACAAAAATGATTATCTTTTAAATTTCACACTTTTCCGCGCACAAATATTTTTCCAAAATATCAGATAATTTGGGTTCACCACCTCTATGGTGAACCTTCTTGTTTTCTTTATTATTGATAGGAATTCTCTTGTTAAGACCCTACTTAACTAATCAATTGAAACCTCAGATTCATACGAGAACCACGATAATTCAATGAAACCTTCAAAGTCCAAAGTTCACTGAGTGAGGACCATTGGATCATCACTTATTCAATCAAAAAAATAGCTATAATGACTAAAAACATAAAATACAAAGAAGCGTTTGTCCTTTGATCCAAATAAGAGTTTAAAAGCAGAAAAATATTTTGATTTATTAAAGTTTATAAGATAGAACGGAAAGAAGTCCGGCTACGAGGTCTGAGTATTAAGTATGAATCATAGTTCGAATACTTTGTGATCTATTTGATCTATTTTGTGCTCCAGATACTCGAATGAATATCCGACGAAGTAAAACCATCTTGATAAAGATGACAGACCTCATTCTCTGTACTATCCATAGGGTCAATTCTAACAAGTCACACACTCATATTCCAGAAATATACAATGCAGAAAAAAATTTTGCAGTCGAACTACCAAAGGCGAATAGGCTAAAATTGTTAGACCTACATATTTTACTTTTTTGTATCCAGCTAAAAGCTATAACTTCAAGATTCTTCTCAGTCTAATTCATTGAAAATTCCATCCAGTAGAACAGAAGAATTATAAATCTCCAAAATAATAGACAGGAATACCGCAAATAGAGCCATTGCAACACCCATCAAAGGGGTCGTTCCCCATCCAGGAGCGACTTTACCATATTCGGAATTCAATGGTTTCAATAACTTCCCTACAGTAGTGCTTCTTGGACCAGATCTAGAACTATCCTCAACAGTTTGTGTAGCCATAAATCTTATTTTGTATTCATTACGATATGTTGACTTTGTATACCATTCCGTTGTAAATAAATGATCTTAGCATAGATCCAGTGTGGTCTTTCAATTCTATAATAATGGAAACAGCAACCCTAGTCGCCATCTTTATATCTGGGTTATATAAGTCTATAACCAATAAAAATAGAATATTATGCTATGTCAGATAATATTTAAAATAAATAAAAATTAAAATCATAAAAAATATGGAAACAAAATATGTATACATATAATCAGTATTTTATAAACCCAAACCGATATATAATTTCATTTTAGTTATAAAATCTAAACCCTAACCACTCTTTTATAAACCAAAACCGACAAATAATTTGTTTTAATTGTAAAATATATACCCTAACCACTCTTTTATAAACCTAAACCGACATATAATTTTGTTTTAATTGTAAAATTTAAACTCTAACCACTCCTTAATAAACCCAAATCGACATATAATTTTGTTTATATTGTCAAATCTAAACTAAGCTTAAGCTCCATTTATAAACCCAAACCGATATATAATGTTTTTAATTGTAAAATATAAACCTTAAAATAATACTAAACCATGTTTTATTAAAAATATACAGATTTTGTTTTCTGATTTTAGTTTTTATTTATTTATTTTTTAAACATAGTATGACATGGCATAATACTATATTTTTATTGGTTAAAATAATAAGAGGTGAACGAATAGGTTCACCCTAGGAGTGAATCCAAGTATTTTCATTGAATAATATGGTTTACGGGGCTATAAGAAAATTATGTATAAATATATTGGGGTTTATTATATAAATGTTTTAATTAAAACATGAAAGTTTTTGATGAAATGTTAAATTAATTAATCACCAAAATGAGAATTATATAAATAACTAGATAACGGCCCGCGTAAAAATGCGGGTTAAATTTTATGTTTTCACGTTTGTACTAAAAATATTGCATGTGTTAAAATTTGGAAAATCAAAACATTAAAAAAATTAATCAATATTAATTGAATATCATATATCTTAGGGCCCGTCTAATAGACGGTCTATTTATTTTCAAAGTAAAATTATAATTATAATTTCATTATAAGAGTGCTATATCCAACGTATTCAAAAAAAAAAAAAAAATTGATACCAATAACCTTTTTATGATACCCTCTTTTAAAAATACCCTCTTTTTTACCATTTTCATTTTGCCCTCTCTTAATTTTAAATGGCTATTTTACCCCTATTTGAAAGAATATTCTTTCCTAAAGGAAGGAATATTCCTTCCAAAAATTTCCCCCCCCCAAAAATTTTCCGCCAAAAACTTTCCCGCCAAAATTTTCCCGCCAAAATTTTCCCGCCAAAAAATTTTCCGAGAAAAAATTTTCCTTTTCGCCAAAAAATTTCCGCAAAAAATTTCCCGCAAAAAAAAGATATTTTTTCAAAATTTTCCCGCCAAATTTTTTTAAAGGGTTTACAAGATTTTTTAAAGGGTCTTTTAAAGGGTTTACAAGGGTTTTTAAAGGGATTTACAAGAGTTTTAAATGGTTTTTAAAAGATTTGTAATGGTTTTTAAAGAGTTTTAGAAGCCTACAAAGGTTTTTAAATGGTTTTTAAATGATTTACAATGGTTTTTAAAAGTTTTTATAAGTTTATAACAGTTTTAAAAGGAATTACAAGAATTTTTAAAGGATTTTAAAAAATTACAAAGATTTTTAAAGGTTTTTAAAAGGATTTACAAGTGTTTTTAAAAGGATTTAAAAGTATATCTAAAGGCATACAAAGATTTAAAAATAGTTTTAAAGGATTTACAAGAAGTTGTAAAGGGTTTTAGAAGTTTACAAAGGTTTTTGAAGGGTTTACAAAAGTTTTTAAAGATATTACAAGTTCTTTAAAATGGGTTTTAAGGATTTACAAGGGTTTTTAACGGGTTTTAGAAGTTTACAAAAGTTTTTATTAAATGATTTATCACAGTTATAAGTGGTTTAAAGGGATGTACAAGTGTTTATAAATATTATAAAATGATTTACAATGGTTTTAAAAGGTTTACTCAAGTTTTGAAAGGTTTTGGATGACTTTTAAAAGATTTACAAGGGTTTTTAAAGGATTTTTTAAGGGATTTATAAATATTTACAAGGTTTTTAAAGAAATTGCGGAAAAATTTTGGCGGCAAAATTTTTGTCGGAAAAGTTTTGGCGGGAAATTTTTTTTGGTGGGAAAATTTTTGCCGAAAATTTTTGGCGGGAAAATTTGGCGGGAAATTTTTCGGAAGGAATATTTTTTTTGTTGGAAAGAATATTCCTTTTTCATCATGGGTTATAATAAAGGAGGGTAATTTAGTCATTTTGTACATTGAAGAGGGTATTTTTGAAAATGAACACCTAGAGAGAGTACTTGTAGAAAAGGGTATCATAATAAAGGTTAGTTGTGCAAATCTCCCAAAAAAAAAAAGATAATTTTTAAGTTAGTAAATTTTTATTTGTTGAACAAGATTATTTATGTATCATAAATATTTAAAAATTGTTATTAAACATTCATTATAAAAATCTAGTAATATTAAATTATCGATCACCAAAACAATTATGAAATATTCAAAAATTTTCATAATATTACTATTACCAAATTTTTCAAAAAAACTTAATTTAGATATTATACCCTAAACATGATTATACCATTATCCTAAAAAATGTTATTACCTAACTTCCAATTTTTTTTAAAAAATTATTCTCGCATATTTTTTTACTTTGCAATTTATTTTATTTTTAAAACTTAATTAATTATTACAAAATTTGATGGGAAAATTCATACAAATTAACATCAATCCAAGAAAATACGTTATAGTGTCAGTGAAATAATCATTATTTTTTAAAAAAATATGAAAGTATACAAAATTACATATTTGGAAAACAAAATATTTTAGAAATCATTATACTACGAATTATATTGACTTTTGTTATTCTTATTTTAAGTTAACAATGTCTTTTTTTTAAAGTTCTCTTTTATTCACCCCTCTTGTTTTAGCCAATGAGATTGCTCTATGAAATGTTACATTTAAATATAAATTAAAAATTAAACAATTATAACATATTAAAAAAGTAAAAACATTTAATAAACACATTTATTTTGTTAAACCCATAATCTCGTTTAATTGTACCATCTAAATCTTAATTCTCTTTTATAAATTGAAACAGATAAATAACCTTGTATAAATTGTGTAATCTAAACTCTACTCCTTATTTATAAACCTAAATCGACATAAAACCTTGTTTAATTGTAAAATCTAAACCATAATCCTCATTTATAAATCCAGGCAACCATATAACATGTTTAGTTGTAAAAACTAAACTTTAATCCTTCTTTATAAACTAAAATCGACATATAATCTCGTTTAATTGTAAATATTAAACCCTAATCTCTTTGATAAACCCAAACCGACATAACCAAAAATTAGGTTAATAATTTAATTATAAGTAAAAAATCCTGAATTTTTTTTGTCATTTTCTATTTTTATCTATCTTTTTACAAAATTAGATGTGTCACATTCCGCCATCTAATGTTTTATTTCACATATATCACAATCACGTGAGTTAGTAACTCTGAAAATCAAGTTTTACATTAATAAGAATTTTTGAATTAACGTAAAAAATCCATTATAATTAGGTATACTTTCATATGAATTACTTATGTAGAATTATTTTATGATAGGTTTATAAATTTAATTTTAAAATATTTTAATATATCTTAAATTTACACATGTCAATATCTTATCGATACAATTGGCACATATCATATTAGTGACTAACTTATTTAGATTAACTTACTGAATAAAAATATTTAAATATTACATAATATTCACAATAATGCAAATATTTTCTAAGATTAACTTATTGTATTTTTTTTTGTTAATTTTTTATTTCTTAGACCTAATTAATATTTATAATTTTTACTAATAATTTTATTTTATAATTACAATTTTTTCTTTTAGGATTACTACTAAGTAATTGTTAAATTTCCTGAATTTTTTTTTTTTTGAAAACTAATTTATATAATTTCTTACCACTAATTATCTGACACGTGTCAACATCTTATCAATTCAATTAACACGTGTCACGATCTTGTTAATGACTAACTTTGAAAACCCAACTTTATATAATAAGATAAGAGAAAAAGGGTTTCAATCAAAACTTTAATCAGGTAAGAACCACTCAAATCCAACTCAGATCGCTCACATTCCATAGAGGGATTGTGGTTAATCAAACTGAGTGCTGGAGATTGTCGGTTCATGTTTAACTTTTTTTTTTTGGTTAAAAGATATCACTTTAGAACATAGGGTAAAATCCGTGTAAAATTCTACACAAGCAAGACTTGTCCATTTTAAATTGATTGCGGAGTATGATTTAAGTCTTCCACTACGGTGCTTGTACCCGTCTTTCTTAATTAACATAATTTTTTCAAATCAATTCAAAAAAGTTTTTATAAACTTCTAAGTAAATTAACACTATAACGCATGTATGAACCAAAAACATCGATGCAATTTCATCATTGGAAACCTGAGATTAGAACGGCACAAATTAAAGATCGTTGGAGCAGTAAGAACACTACTTATACGACAATTTCATTTTATTCTCAAAACTAATTGATGATGACTATATTCTAGTATTTAATTATTTTTGATGAATTTTTAATAAGCATAATCAAATTAAAAGGGACACGTACAATATCCCAACATAAAATATTATCTAAATTATAATTTATTTTTACCGCAAACGAGATTTTTCCATTTGAAATTAATAATTTTTGAGTTTGATTTAAGTCTGAGGCTATCCGTTTTTTCTAACAAAATTAGTTTTCAGTGAATTCAAATGATTAAGTATCAAAAAATGGTTTTACAAAATTTGAAGTAAATTAATACTCAAAGAATATTGTCTGATCTTACAATCTATTTTTTTTTTTTTGTCAAGATTTTACAATCTTTGAAACTAGTTAAACTCAAGAATATTTTGATCTTAATTCTTTGTTTCATTAATGAATTATAACTGATTTTTTTTTTTAGTATTCTCTGGTGTGACTATTTTTGACAAGACCATCACTAAGTTCTTGTTTTTTATTCAGATTTAACTAGTATATTTTGTAGACGTTGAAATCATCTATTTTAACATATAATACTAGAATGATTAAAGAATACATATAAGAGTATTTTGTAGGTACGAAGTAATAATTTGTTTTCTTTCAAAGTTTGAAACATGTCAACGATGATTTGTTAATTTTTGTTAGGTAAAATGAGTGGTTCATTCAAAATTAGCAAATATGTGTAAAGATTGAGAAAGGTGATGATAAGGTGATTGAGAGTGGAGCGGCTGGTTTCTTGGACAAAGCCGGCTAGTGGTTGGATGCGGCTAAATACGGATGGAGTTTCTAGGGGTAATCCGGGTTTGGCATCAGCGGGAGGGTTTGGCATTCGGGGAATCATGTTTCCTCGAGAAGTCCGGTTGTAATGGGTTTAAGTTTGTTTTAATAAAATTCGAGGGAGGCTAACTACCAAAAAAAAAAAGGTTGCCATACAATACAATCATACCTAACTCCCAACTATATCTCAACCTCCATTCATTCATATTTAACCCATTACTATTTATTATTCATTTGTCAACGATCCATTAGGCCCAGTACTATTTTCTTTCCTTTGTCATTTTAGATTTTGTTGACATAAATGATAAAACGACCAGTGACTTATCAAATTTTAATGATATTTTAAGAAAATTTCCTTAAATATCATAATTTAAGTCTTTTTCCAAAAATATTACTATTTAATTATTTTTTAAAAATATGAAAAAGTTTTATTTTTCCGAAAATAACATAAATAGGAAAAAATAGCTTTGATGGTATAAATTTTATTTTGTAGATTTGGGTTGTTTAATTTAGATTTAGGCTTTAGGGGGTATGTTTTAGTGATTATGATTTAGGGTTTGTTTTTTTTTTTTTTTAATAATCAAAGAGGTTCTGGACCGAATCTCATACATCCCCTCATGCCCGAAACCAAAGCATGTTATATGGTTTCGTCCCAAACGCTACTCGAACCGGCGACCTCTAAGTTTTTGCCAGAGATCTAGAGTTTAATTTTGAAGGTTAAAGAATTAGTTTAATTTTGCAGTATCGTTGGGGAAAAGAATATTTTAGTGGAAAACACTAAATTGATATGTTTTGAAATTTCTCTATTTTAAAATTAATTCATAAAAATACTTAAATAGGAAACTTTATACTGGAAAGAAAAGCTTCGAAAACTTTTGATCATTATATTATTAAAACATAATGTAACTAAAATTTAAAGATTTATATGTTACATCACAGCAGATACTGGATATGATGTGGTAAATATGTTACTATTCTTGGCTTAACTAACATGGCCATGCAACATATATATTATGCCTGCATGGAGTATGAAGGTACGTCGATGAAGGATTGGTAAAAAGCTATACATTGATTTTATGACTAACTTGATCTTTGGTAATTTTTATATTTCATATGGTGATTGGCTTCAACACTAATCAAGATCTCGTTCCAATATAGAAACCCCAAAATAGAAAGAAAGAAAAAACATTTAAAAGCAGATAATTCCCAAGTTAATTAATTAAGAGCAAAATAAAAAGTTTGGTCGCCTAAACCACCAAACCTTATTGTCAACCAACGACTCAACAAAAATGTCAAAATATACACTTATCCTTGGCTTTAAACTATATTATTATATTGTAAGATGATAATATAAAGTTTATTAAAAATATGAATAGACCGACCAAATAAACTAAATAATAAATCTCATGCATTGCCTCATGTGACGTATTTGAAAGTTCATTTATCATGGACGGTAGAAATTTACTGTCTTCTTCATAGCTTACCTAATTCCATTTTAAAATAGATTTCTTTCATTGCTCAACAAATTTATACTATTCTATAATTTGACACAAATCTATGTTTTGCTATTATTCAAATAGATGTCTCGGTCAATAATATAATAAGTACTACATCCTAGAGAGGTATCCTTTTGTTTTGTTTGCATACAAATGTAAAAGCTTAAAGATATAGCTAGTTATTATGTAGTAAACCTTTTTTTTTTTTTGTCATCGATATATTAAACAGGTTTTCGGGTTTAGTAATATATAACCCGTTCGGATATTTCTAGATCTCGGGTTTGGATTAGGTTTAGATCGGGTATTTCGGGTTCGGGTTACCCGGAATTCTCAAAATTCAAAATTTGAGTATCCAAATATGTCCAAACTAATAAAAAATTTCAAAACCTATATAATTTTTGACTTAAATTTATTTAAATAGGAGTTTATAACTTTAAAACAATCCAAAATATACAAAAACTGGATAATTTAACATTAGATTATTACAAATACATATATATTATTAATAAATTATAATTATATATTTATATTATGGGTGTATTCGGATATCTGTTCGGGTCGGGTTTGGGTTCGGATTTTCGGGTTTAGAGATATAGACCCCGTTCGGGTATTTCTAGATTTTGGGTTCGGATTCGGATCGGGTTTTTCGGATCGAATTTTTGGATCCGGGTATTTTGCCCAGACATTTAAACTGAAACAAAAAATGATCATAAAATAACAGTATAACTAGAACATATAAAAAGGATAAATCATTGCAAGAAAGAACCTTAAATGGATTACCAATTGGGAAATGATCTAAATCTTTCCTCCCAAATCATATTTATGAGTTCTGACTTTATTTCGTATGATCATTTTCGTTTGAATGGATGAAAGCTTTAAATCGAAATAGCAAAAACCAAAAATAAGATGTTGAATATCTTTCTAACAAGGCCAAGATGACAAGCTAACTAAGCAATATATCAATAATAGTTCTACAAATCTTAAATCTTGTTAATTATGAAAAAACCCGTTAAATAAACTCTCGCTATCATGTTAACGACCGCAAAAAGCATTCCTAACATCTATATATATAAAGTTAACTTTGCTCTCTTCTCCTTCAGCCACATCACCTGCCACGTCATCCGCCACATCATCATTTTTCTTTTTTCTTTTCTTACCTATAATGTAAATATCATTAAAATTAAAATTAAGATTTTACAAAAAGAAACCTATAAGAAAATAACCAAGAAAAAAAAAACAAGAACAAAGCTACTGTATAATTAAGCAAGATTTGGGTTAACGAATCCATAAAAGCATGAGCTTGTGCTAACGCTTCCTTAGTGTCCTTGACGATATGATATTGCGAATTTCGCGTCGATCAACTTGAAAACTACTTGAAGAGACAAACGCTCGGAGTTATGCAAGACATTGTTGCGTTACCGTCAAATGATGTATACTATCTTTTGAGATGTTAGCTTATGAAGGAGAGCAAGGAGTATTGAAGAAGAGAATCGAGTCCAAAAGAGCAATTTTGACGACAAGGCGAAAAGTCACTGTCAAGGGCAGAGCCTTGAAAAGACCAACATCCAAAGCTCGACAAAAAATCAGAAGAAAGAAATAGATGGTCATTCCGAAACAAACAACCATAGACAACACTGTAAAGACTGAATCTATCCCTAGAAAACAAGTATTTGCCATGTGAGCCATCTATCTAGGTGACTTACCCACATATGGAAAGTTACATTTGGGACAACCCCTTTGAACCAAACATAATATGTCCAATCATTTTCTGTTTCCCGAGGTCTCAGTGCTTCCGAAGTCTTGGTTAAAGAAATCCCATGACACCTATCACATGCACACCGTGAAGACAAATCATCAACCAATATGAAAAATAGAATAACAAAAAATGACAACAATAAAAAACATCAAAACAAACGTTGCAAAATAAATAAAATTATAAACTACTCGCGCGTAGCGCGGGTCAACAACTAGTATTACAAATAATCTCATCTAAGTGAGTTCAACTAACATTTTCTAAAACACTTTTCAATAGTCTTAATATATATAACACACAAAAATAAAATAAAATCATAAATTACTGTTAATTAAAGAGAATATAATACTATAGACACAATAAAGAATAATATCTCTTGATTTGAACTGAGAATATATCATGCATTAAAAAGTTTTCATCTAAATTAAATGTATCTTACATAAAGCACTAATAGTACATTAATTTAATTTTAATCTGAAAAACTATGGAATAGAATATAACAATTCAAATGCACTAAGCTAGTTAAATTCAAGAAAATGGTCTTACAATTGTTCAAGTAAATTGATATAAACTAACAAATGGTCTTACATTCTTTCAAATTAGTTAAACTAAACAATTTTTTTTTTTTTGACAATTTATAATTCACTTTTTTTAACCCTTTTTCTTTAGTTTGGTGAATAAAAAACATTATTCCAAAACTTAAAAATACAATGAGAGAAGCCATTGAAAAAAACAAATATATAATAGCGGAAAAAACAAGAGTGGAAGATGAAAAAAAGAAGAGAGGGTAGCTGAGGAACAACAACTACGGCGCCTCCTAACAAAAAGGGATCGAAAAAACAAAATCAAAAACAAAAAAAAAAAACAATGGAGAAGGTGTGGAGTGTGGCGGAGGCAGAGACCACGTGCACTCTCTTCTCTTCTTCTCCTTCTCCTTCTCCTTCTTCTTCATCATCTTCGTTTTCATCTTCCTCTCTTCATCTGCCATTATTAACTCTTTTGACCCCACCTTCTTCCTTCTCCTCTTCTAACTCCAACCTACCCTCTCTCCCATTCTCTTTAAACCCTTGTCTCCCTCTCTCTCTCTTTCATTCTCTCTCATTCTCTCTCATTCCTCTCTGTGTTCTGAGATGGTCTTTTGACTTCTCTCTCTACCCCAAACAGGTTCGAAAGTTTTCATCTTTTGTTGATTTTGTTATCTGGGTGTTGTAAAGTTTTGATTTTTACTATGATTTGGACTTGTTTTTGGAGTTGGGTTTGTTGAGTTTCGACATATTTGTTGAATTTTGTTATCTGGGTGCTGTAAAGTTTTGATTTTTACTATGATTTGGACTTGGTTTTGTGATTTGGACTTGTTTTTGGAGTTGGGTTTGTTGAGTATTCGAATTCAGTTATGTTTAACTTTAGTGGGTTTTTTTCAATTGTGGGGTTAAGGGAGTTTTAATCATTACTTTAGATCTCTCAGATTTCTAAAAGGAACTCATTATTTGATTATGATGCTTTCTTAGTTTTAAGATCCTTTTGCTTTTGCTTATGATTGTGTTTTGCCTATTCTATACTCTTTTCTTCATGTGAATACTCAAAGAGCTTTGCTGTATTATTCTTTTATCACCCTTGCTTCTTCATATGAACTCTAATGCATCTTTGGTTTTCAGATTACGCAATTGAAACATGTTTGTTTAAAGTCAATTTTGGTAGATATCATCAATTTTGCTTCGTTTGGTTACTTTGGAAGTACAATTCTGAGACAATGTTGCTACTCAATCTATGTAAAGTGACTCAGTATGTGTTTATGACTGTTTTGTAGATATATCTGAGTGTGCTTAAAGGACAGTAACAATGGCTGGCTCGGTTAACGGGTATCAGAGTTCTGTAGGACCTGGTATTAATTATGAGACGGTGTCTCAAGTCGATGAGTTCTGTAAATCACTTGGAGGAAAAAGGCCGATCCATAGTATTTTGATTGCTAACAATGGGATGGCAGCTGTGAAGTTTATACGTAGTGTCAGAACATGGGCTTACGAAACATTTGGCACTGAAAAAGCCATATTATTGGTGGGGATGGCAACCCCTGAAGACATGCGGATCAATGCAGAGCATATTAGAATTGCTGATCAATTTGTGGAGGTTCCGGGAGGAACTAACAATAACAATTATGCCAACGTTCAGCTAATTGTAGAGGTAATATTAACTTTTGGGAACTACTAATATCTGAATTATCTTGTTGCACTATACAGAACACATGAATTATCGATTTCGATTTCTCATGAAGTTCAACTTGAGCAAGAAAGCTGTGGTCTTTCTTCATTCGTCTTTGACTAAAACTGTGTGCAGATGGCTGAAGTAACACGTGTGGATGCAGTTTGGCCTGGTTGGGGTCATGCATCTGAGAACCCTGAATTACCTGATGCCCTAGATGCTAAGGGAATAATATTTCTTGGTCCCCCAGCAGCTTCAATGGCAGCACTAGGAGATAAGATTGGCTCTTCGTTGATTGCACAAGCTGCTGATGTACCCACTTTGCCATGGAGTGGTTCCCATGTAAGTAAATTTACACCTATTAAGGTTAGCTTGTTTACCAGAGTTATGTTGTTATTTTCTAAATGCTGAATTCTTATGATTTCAGGTTAAAATACCTCCTAATAGCAATTTGGTAACCATCCCCGAGGAGATTTACCGGGAAGCATGTGTCTACACAACTGAAGAAGCGATTGCTAGCTGTCAAGTTGTTGGTTACCCAGCAATGATCAAAGCTTCATGGGGTGGTGGCGGAAAAGGCATTAGGAAGGTCAGCTTGTGTAGATATGCATTTGGGATGTTAGTCTCCTCTTTTCATTGTAGACTAAGCCGATTCCTATATAAGTGTACTTATTCTGGTTTGATTTCTTAGGTTCATAATGCTGATGAAGTTAGGGCTCTATTCAAGCAAGTTCAGGGTGAGGTCCCTGGGTCACCGATATTTATAATGAAGGTTGCGTCACAGGTATGGCTACTTAACTATATCTCTTGAGCTAGGCATTGCTGAGTTCTTATATTGTTACTTTATTAGAGTATTTGAGTCAGTAATGCATTGCATTTCTTTACATGACATTTTTCTTATCTTCTATTTTTTTTTTTTTGTATAGAGCCGGCATTTAGAGGTCCAGCTGCTCTGCGATAAGCATGGAAATGTTTCAGCTCTGCATAGCCGTGATTGTAGCGTCCAGAGAAGACATCAAAAGGTTTGTTAGTGGTTAATTCTGGATTTTTAATCGTCTGGTTATATAAAAAATCATTCTGTCTAATATATTCTTATATCGTTATATGCATCAGATTTTGTTTTCCAACTGAGTTAGAGTCCCTTTTGGCAATGGCAAATTATTGTGTGAACTCTTACTTTACCGTTTGTGTTATAGATCATCGAGGAGGGTCCAATTACTGTGGCTCCTCCAGAAACTGTCAAGAAACTTGAGCAGGCAGCTAGAAGGTTGGCTAAGAGTGTAAACTATGTTGGAGCTGCTACTGTTGAGTATCTCTACAGTATGGACACTGGGGAGTACTACTTCTTAGAGCTTAACCCTCGCTTACAGGTTGCTTTCACACTACAGCTTTTTGTTCTGAAATCTATTGATACGTTTGGACTTGAAAATTGAAAGACTTGTTTGACTTGATGTTTGAGGTCAGGTTGAGCACCCTGTAACCGAGTGGATTGCCGAGATAAATCTTCCTGCTGCCCAAGTTGCTGTGGGGATGGGAATTCCTCTCTGGCAAATCCCTGGTATAGTCTGCATGCTTATTTTCCAGAGGCTGAGGTTCATCTTCTAGTCCATGCACATGTGTAATGTACTATCTGTTTTGCTTTGATTTCGTAGAGATAAGACGGTTCTATGGTATAGAACATGGTGGAGGTTATGATTCTTGGAGAAAAACATCTGTCGTAGCCTCTCCTTTTGATTTTGATAAAGCTCAATCTACAAGGCCAAAAGGTCATTGTGTGGCTGTACGTGTGACAAGTGAGGATCCTGATGACGGGTTCAAACCAACCAGCGGTAGAGTACAGGTAAAGAGATATCTTTGGGATGCAAAGTTGACGTTCATTCACTGAAAACTGTGTGGTAATTGTATGAACTTTCAACAGGAATTGAGTTTTAAAAGCAAGCCAAATGTATGGGCGTACTTCTCTGTAAAGGTAGTTATATCTATAGATACTTGGCTACATAACGTGTTTGGCTATGCTTTTAATTTTAAAATCTATAGAAACTTGGCTACATACCTTTTTGGCTATGCTTTAAATTTTAACATCTACTTTTTTACAGTCCGGTGGAGGTATCCACGAGTTCTCAGATTCTCAGTTTGGTAAGCTGAATGAAATATATGTATTTAGGCTGCTAGGTTAGTTCTTTTGTTGAGTTTACAAATTGAAACTTCCCTTAATTTTCAATTCAGGACATGTTTTTGCATTTGGCGAATCCAGAGCCCTGGCGATAGCGAATATGGTTCTTGGGCTAAAAGAAATTCAAATCCGTGGAGAAATTAGGACTAACGTTGACTACACAATTGACCTTTTACATGTACGTTTCCTTCTTCTTGCATACAAAGCTTGCACACAGTGTTTGCAATATCCTGACAAGATCATTTCAATTGCTAACCAGGCTTCTGATTACCGAGAAAACAAAATTCACACTGGTTGGTTGGACAGTAGGATTGCTATGCGGGTCAGAGCTGAGAGGCCTCCATGGTATCTCTCTGTTGTCGGCGGGGCTCTCTATGTAAGAATATTTTTCTCAGAGATTTATTTGTCTTGAAAAGTTTCTATCTGGTGATGAGATGTTCTATTTGTCCAGAAAGCATCAGCGACAAGTGCTGCTGTGGTTTCAGATTACGTTGGTTATCTGGAGAAGGGGCAAATTCCCCCAAAGGTACTCCAATATCAGCGCCCTCTATTTATCTCGTAATGTTCTTGTAGCTTACTTTTTCTCTTTTAACCTGCAGCATATATCTCTTGTGCATTCTCAAGTGTCCCTGAATATTGAAGGAAGTAAATATACGGTATGCGTCTACTGTCAAAGTCTTACATCTCTGCATTATCTTCTTTTCCTGTTGCCATATTATTTTTGCACCGAAGATGTTGTAACTGAAGCTTACTAACCTGAACGTAACTGTTTCTAGATTGATGTAGTCCGGGGTGGATCAGGAACCTACAGGCTAAGAATGAACAACTCAGAAGTTGTAGCAGAAATACACACTCTACGTGATGGAGGTCTCTTGATGCAGGCAAGTATTTGGCCTTTATACTATACTACAAGACATGGACATACATGTGTCACACATAAAAACTGGTTGAGAATCTCACTTCCTTTTCTGGTTTCCACTGTCATTGCAGTTGGATGGTAAAAGCCATGTGATATATGCAGAGGAAGAAGCTGCAGGAACTCGTCTTCTCATTGACGGAAGAACTTGTTTACTACAGGTTTCCACTGAACTTACTTTTGTATATTACTTTTCTGAAGTCATTTTTAGCTTAAAGTTGTCTGTCAATTTTGGCTTATCAGAATGATCACGATCCTTCAAAGTTGATGGCTGAGACACCGTGCAAGTTACTGAGGTATTTGGTTTCAGACAACAGCAACATTGACGCTGATACGCCTTATGCTGAAGTTGAGGTCATGAAGATGTGCATGCCACTTCTTTCACCCGCTTCAGGAGTTATCCATTTCAAAATGTCTGAAGGACAAGCCATGCAGGTGAAAAACAACTGCTTTGCTAAAGAAATATTAGTTTCCTACAGTTTTGTCGGCATTGATTAACCCATCCATTATTTTCTTCACAGGCTGGTGAACTTATAGCCAAGCTTGATCTTGATGACCCTTCTGCTGTAAGAAAGGCTGAACCCTTCCACGGAAGTTTCCCAAGATTAGGGCTTCCAACCGCAATTTCCGGGAAAGTTCATCAGAGATGTGCTGCAACTTTAAATGCTGCTCGCATGATTCTTGCCGGCTATGAGCATAAAGTAGATGAGGTAAACACTATTTGTTTAATTTCCGTATTTCATCAACTTTTCTGTTTGATTATTTGACTCTCAGATTGCTCATGTGTTGCAGGTTGTCCAAGACTTACTTAATTGCCTTGATAGCCCTGAACTGCCATTTCTTCAGTGGCAAGAGTGCTTTGCAGTTCTTGCGACGCGACTACCTAAAGATCTCAGGAACACGGTAAACACTTGTAAACTATTAAAAATATGTGTTCGTTTTCGATGATCTTGTTTTGAGTTTCAAGTCTTTTAATACTCTCTGATATAATTCTTTATCAGCTAGAATCGAAGTATAGGGAATTTGAGAGTATCTCCAGAAACTCGCTGACTGCGGATTTCCCTGCCAAACTTCTAAAAGGCATTCTTGAGGTTATTGCCTATTATTTCTTTCATTTGAAATACCATCCTGTTTTTTTTATTCTCTGAACTTTTCGGTCTCTACTTCTTGCAACAGGCACATTTATGTTCTTGTGATGATAAAGAGAGAGGTGCTCTTGAGAGGCTCATTGAACCATTGATGAGCCTTGCAAAATCTTATGAAGGTGGTAGAGAAAGTCATGCCCGTGTTATTGTTCATTCCCTCTTTGAAGAATATCTATCCGTAGAAGAATTATTCAATGATAACATGCTGGTAATATTTGGTTCAAAAACTAAGAAACATATTTTTGGTTTACTAGCTATATCTCAGATGTCTTAATCATTTTATTTTTCTTGAATAGGCTGATGTTATAGAACGCATGCGTCAGCAATATAAGAAAGATCTGTTGAAGATTGTTGACATAGTGCTCTCACACCAGGTCTTTGATCATCCTTCTCAGACCAGGCTTCTCGTTTCCTCATCACTATGTCACTGAAATGGTGTTCATCTGTTCTTCTTTTCAGGGCATAAAAAACAAAAACAAACTCGTTCTCCGGCTCATGGAGCAGCTTGTTTACCCTAATCCTGCAGCGTATAGAGATAAACTTATCCGATTCTCAACACTTAACCATACTAACTACTCTGAGGTGCGTTTGGTTCCTTTATGTTTTATAATATTTATGTTTACATTCATCAACTGATGATCAGTTTGTGTGTGTAGCTGGCACTCAAGGCGAGTCAATTGCTTGAACAGACCAAGCTCAGTGAACTTCGTTCAAACATTGCTAGAAGCCTGTCAGAGTTAGAAATGTTTACTGAGGATGGAGAAAATATGGATACTCCCAAGAGAAAAAGTGCCATTAATGAAAGGATGGAAGATCTTGTCAGCGCATCTTTAGCTGTTGAAGACGCTCTTGTGGGATTATTTGACCATAGCGATCACACGCTTCAGAGACGGGTTGTTGAGACTTATATTCGCAGATTGTACCAGGTTATAGTTTATTCTTTCGCGCCATTATTATTCAAAATTCTTTTTAAACTGCAATTTATTAGACATATATAATATTGACTTCATTTTAACTCGACTCTTGTCATCAGCCCTATGTCGTTAAAGAAAGCGTGAGGATGCAGTGGCACCGTTCTGGTCTTATTGCTTCCTGGGAGTTCCTAGAGGAGCATATGGAAAGAAAAAACATTTGCTTAGACGATCACGAGGCATCTGAAAAGGGATTTCTTGAGAAGCGTAGTAAGAGAAAATGGGGGGCTATGGTTATAATCAAATCGCTGCAGTTTCTGCCAAGTGTAATAAGTGCAGCATTGACAGAAACAAACCACAAAGACTTTGAAATTGCCGGAGCTTCTTTATCTGGCAATATGATGCACATTGCTATTGTGGGCATCAACAATCAGATGAGTCTGCTTCAGGACAGGTACTTGACACAGCTAAAACTAGATTAGGTGCTGCAGTGTCTAGCTAATCTGTTATCATTTCTGGTTTGTTTGTCTCAGTGGGGATGAGGATCAAGCACAGGAAAGAGTAAACAAGCTGGCAAAAATTCTGAAAGAGGAAGAAGTGAGCTCGAGCCTCTGTTCTGCTGGTGTTGGTGTAATAAGCTGTATAATTCAGCGAGATGAAGGACGAACACCCATGAGACATTCTTTCCACTGGTCAATGGATAAGCAGTATTATGTAGAAGAGCCATTGCTGCGTCATCTTGAACCTCCTCTATCCATATATCTTGAGTTGGTATAATCGGGATTCATGACGTTGAAATGTAAATTCTTGTTTTAAAGCTTCTCACAATTCTTTTGTATTGATTGTTTGCTTTTTGTGTGATTCAGGATAAGCTGAAAGGATACTCAAATATACAATATACGCCTTCACGAGATCGTCAGTGGCATATGTATACTGTTACAGACAAGCCAGTGCCAGTCAAGAGAATGTTCCTGAGATCTCTTGTTCGACAGGCTACAATGAACGATAGCTTTATGTTGCAGCAAGGGCAGGATGAGCAACTTAGCCAAACACTATTCTCCATGCCATTTACTTCTAAATGTGTTCTGAGGTCTTTGATGGATGCAATGGAGGAACTGGAACTGAATGCCCATAATGCTGCCATGAAACCAGACCATGCACATATGTTCCTTTGCATACTACGCGAGCAGCAGATAGATGATCTTGTGCCTTACCCCAGGTTGCTATGATTGTTCCTTGACAAGTTACCATTTGTAATATGTCAGACCTTATGGTAATAATTATCATTGTGTTTCTCACAGGAGAGTTGAAGTGAATGCCGAAGATGAAGAAACTACAGTTGAGATGATTTTAGAAGAAGCAGCACGAGATATACATAGATCTGCTGGAGTGAGAATGCATAGGTTGGGCGTGTGCGAATGGGAAGTGCGGCTGTGGTTGGTGTCCTCTGGACTGGCAAGTGGCGCTTGGAGGGTTGTGGTTGCAAACATGACAGGCCGTACATGCACTGTCCATGTAAGTTCAACTTACAGATATTTGGTTGTACAAATAATGCAAAGAATAAGAGTACACATCTCGATGACTTAACCTGCTGTAATTCGAGTTTTCAGATATACCGAGAAGTTGAAACTAGTGGGAGAAACAGTTTAGTGTACCACTCAATAACCAAGAAGGGACCTTTGCATGGAACCCCAATCAATGATCAATATAAGCCACTGGGATATCTCGACAGGCAACGTCTAGCAGCAAGGAGGAGTAACACTACTTATTGCTATGACTTCCCGTTGGTTTGTTACTGAATTCTGAAGATTCACACATACATTTACTATTCTGGATACTTCCAATCCCCTTATGTTATATCTTTCTTTTTCAGGCATTTGGGACAGCCTTGGAACTAATGTGGACAGCACAATACCCAGGAGTTAAGAAACCATATAAGGATACTCTGATCGATGTTAAAGAGCTTGTATTCTCAAACCTAGAAGGTTCTTCGGGTACATCTCTTAATCTGGTTGAAAGACCACCAGGTCTCAATGACTTTGGAATGGTGGCGTGGTGCCTAGATATGTCGACTCCGGAGTTTCCTATGGGACGAAAACTTCTGGTAATCGCAAATGATGTCACCTTCAAAGCTGGTTCCTTTGGTCCTAGAGAGGATGCGTTTTTCCTGGCTGTTACGGAACTCGCTTGTGCCAAGAAGCTTCCCTTGATTTACTTGGCAGCAAATTCTGGTGCGCGACTTGGGGTTGCTGAAGAAGTCAAAGCTTGCTTCAAAGTTGGATGGTCGGATGAAATTTCTCCTGAGAATGGTTTTCAGTATATATACCTAAGTCCTGAAGACCACAAACGGATTGGATCATCTGTCATTGCGCACGAAGTGAAGCTCTCTAGTGGGGAAACAAGGTGGGTAATTGATACGATCGTTGGTAAAGAAGATGGTATTGGTGTAGAGAACTTAACAGGAAGTGGGGCAATAGCGGGTGCATACTCAAGGGCGTACAATGAAACTTTTACTTTAACCTTTGTTAGTGGAAGAACGGTTGGAATTGGTGCTTATCTTGCCCGCCTGGGTATGAGATGCATACAGAGACTTGACCAACCGATCATCTTGACCGGCTTTTCTACTCTCAACAAGTTGCTTGGGCGTGAGGTCTATAGCTCTCACATGCAACTTGGTGGCCCAAAAATTATGGGCACAAATGGTGTTGTTCATCTTACAGTTTCAGATGATCTTGAAGGCGTATCAGCAATTCTAAACTGGCTGAGCTACATTCCTGCTTACGTGGGTGGTCCACTTCCTGTTCTTGCCCCTGTAGATTCACCAGAGAGAACTGTAGAGTACGTCCCAGAGAATTCTTGTGACCCACGAGCGGCTATAGCTGGGGTTAATGACAGTACCGGTAAATGGCTTGGCGGTATCTTTGATAAAAATAGCTTTATTGAGACTCTTGAAGGCTGGGCAAGGACGGTAGTGACTGGTAGAGCTAAGCTTGGGGGAATACCTGTTGGAGTTGTTGCAGTTGAGACACAGACTGTAATGCAGATCATCCCAGCAGATCCTGGGCAGCTTGACTCTCATGAAAGAGTGGTTCCGCAAGCAGGGCAAGTCTGGTTTCCTGATTCTGCAGCCAAGACAGCTCAAGCACTCATGGATTTTAACCGGGAAGAGCTTCCCTTGTTTATCCTAGCAAACTGGAGAGGATTTTCAGGTGGGCAGAGAGATCTTTTTGAAGGAATACTTCAGGCTGGTTCAACTATAGTAGAAAATCTGAGAACATATCGGCAGCCAGTGTTTGTGTACATCCCAATGATGGGAGAACTGCGTGGTGGAGCTTGGGTTGTTGTTGACAGCCAAATAAATTCGGATTATGTTGAAATGTATGCTGATGAAACTGCTCGTGGAAATGTGCTCGAGCCAGAAGGGACAATAGAGATAAAATTTAGAACGAAAGAGCTGTTAGAGTGCATGGGAAGGTTGGACCAGAAGCTAATCAGTCTCAAAGCAAAACTGCAAGATGCCAAGCAAAGCGAGGCTTATGCAAACATCGAGCTTCTCCAGCAACAGATTAAATCCTGGGAGAAACAGCTTTTACCAGTTTATATCCAAATCGCCACCAAATTTGCGGAACTGCACGACACGTCCATGAGAATGGCTGCAAAAGGAGTGATCAAAAGTGTTGTGGAATGGAGCGGCTCGCGGTCCTTCTTCTATAAAAAGCTCAACAGGAGAATTGCTGAGAGCTCTCTTGTGAAAAACGTACGAGAAGCGTCTGGAGACAACTTACCATATAAATCTGCAATGGGTTTAATACAGGATTGGTTCTGCAAATCCGAGATTGCAAAGGGGAAAGAAGAAGCTTGGACAGACGACCAACTGTTCTTCACATGGAAGGGCAATACCAGTAACTACGAATTAAAGCTGAGCGAGTTGAGAGCGCAGAAACTGCTGAATCAACTCGCAGAGATTGGGAATTCGTCTGATCTGCAAGCTCTACCTCAAGGACTTGCTAATCTTCTAAACAAGGTACAAATCGAGTTTTTTGGTTCCTCTATATGACTTGGTTATTAGTGGCCTAAGTGTGAATATGTGTGATGCAGGTGGAGCCTTCAAGAAGAAAAGAGCTGGTAGAAGCACTACGAAAGGTGTTAGGTTAATATCAAAATGGTCTAGCTTCTGTTCCAAGAAACATGGACATTTAATTTAGAGTTACCTGTGTCCTAGTACGTTGAAATTATATTTGTTGGCCACAGCTGTAAATGTTGTTGTAGCTTTTGTCATTCCCATATAAGCGAATTACGCAATAATTCATTCAATATGTCACTATTGCTTCATATATATTTATATTGTTAAGAATAAAAGATCCTACACTTTAATCAAAAACTTTTAATCCTGCTTCATACACTGAACTATGACAGCAATCAAAATTTCATACAAAAACTGTAGATTCTTTTTATGATCTTCCTTATATGACTTATGTAAAATTGTTGACCAACAGCTATAGGCTTTAAAGCCCTTGTTTATTTACAAGTCGAGTAATAATAACGAGGACAGTTTTATTTTACAAGTACTGGCTTGGTGACCAAGTTTTGTGAGAAAATGGAGATGAGAGCTTTGGTTTCTTCGTGTTCTACCGGTAATGGAGGTTCTGATCCGATAAGCCTCACGAATGTTTCTCCATGGATCACAACAGTTGGTGGTGGTGCAAGTTCCATTGACAGAGAGTTTCCAACGACTGAGAAGCTGGGAAGTAGTATGAGAACTTTCAAAGGAGTAAGCTCTACGACAGTTTTGTCTCGGACCAAACAACAGTTTCCTCTGGTTTGTTTAGCAAGAAACAATGCCAACAGCACTGATCCAACCTTGTTCTGGGAAAATGGTTATTATTATTTGTTGTTCAAGATCCTGTTTCTGATTCTCTCATTTACAATTCTTTGTACAGTTGATTCATTTATGTCTGGTTATGGCTGTTTTACAGACATATCTGAAGCTCAAAGGACAGTTTTACCGAGTGGATCGGATGAAAGTGCTGTTGTACCAAGTAGAAATGATGTGAAGCTGTCTGAAGTTGATGAGTTCTGTAAGGCTCTTGGTGGGAAAAGACCAATCCATAGTGTTTTGGTAGCTACCAATGGAATGGCTGCAGTTAAGTTTATACGCAGTATCAGAACATGGGCTTACCAAACATTTGGTACTGAAAAAGCTATACTGTTGGTGGCCATGGCAACTCCTGAAGACATGAGGATCAATGCGGAGCATATCAGAATAGCTGATCAGTTTGTTGAGGTTCCGGGAGGAACTAATAATAACAATTATGCCAATGTTCAGCTTATTGTAGAGGTGAATGCAACTTTCTGGAAATATACTAATGCTAAGTTGTTATTCTTCCTTCATTTTTTTTGTTTGATAACTAAGTGCAGATGGCTGAGGCAGCGCGTGTGGATGCGGTTTGGCCTGGTTGGGGTCATGCATCTGAAAACCCTGAGTTACCTGATGCTTTAAAGGCAAAAGGAATCATATTTCTTGGTCCTTCTGCTGCATCAATGGTGGCATTAGGTGATAAGATTGGTTCATCGTTGATTGCACAAGCTGCTGATGTACCTACTCTGCCATGGAGTGGTTCCAATGTAAGTAAAAGTTATTTCCTTTGAAGCTGAGCTTCTTTACCAGAGAGTTGTTAACAAAACGACGAATTCGTATGTTTTCAGGTTAAAATACCTCCGGGGAGCAGCTTGGTAACGATCCCCGAGGAAATCTATAGGAAAGCTTGTGTGCACACAACTGAAGAAGCAATTGCTAGTTGTCAAGTTGTTGGTTACCCGACAATGATCAAAGCATCGTGGGGTGGTGGCAGTAAAGGCATTAGAAAGGTCAGCTTGTTTAGATACATGCCTTTTGAATGTAAACTAAGTATGAATTCTACTCTAATAAGTATGGTTTCTACATGTTATAGGTTCATAATGATGATGAGGTTAGAACTCTATTCAAGCAAGTTCAAGGTGAAGTCCCTGGCTCGCCAATATTCATAATGAAGGTTGCTTCAGAGGTACAGCTACTTAACAATATCTTTTGATCTTACAATAGCAGAGACATACACACAGTAAAACATCTCTGTTCTTTTGTATCTTGTAATAGAGTCGGCATTTAGAGGTCCAACTACTCTGTGATCAATATGGAAACGTATCAGCTTTGCATAGCCGTGATTGTAGTGTCCAGAGAAGACACCAAAAGGTTTGTTATTGATCATACCTCTCTTTTTATTACACAACAATCAAAAACAAGAACAATTAAATCTAAACTCTCTCCCTAAGACAAAGGCTTCCCACACTAACAAATGCTCAAAGACACTTTTTCTAATCCTCATCTCCTTGTCCTGAAGCTCATGTACAAAATCTTGCATTCCTTCTTGATCTTGTCCACATACTCTTTGTCCTAATTGACCATTTCTGAACTTAAAACCACTAATTCTTGCAAAAACCAGTATAACACAACATTACTTCTTATCTTGGCTCTTAGTGATCCTTGTTCCAATGGGCTTGTCTTGTTCATTTTCAAGCTTAGGTACTTTATTTTACAATGTAATCTTTTAGTAGCAATTCATCAAACACTTGGTGTGCAAATTTCTTGTCATTGATTCATGCGACTCCTCCTTATACTATGTTTTGGTGTACCTTCCCGTAGACGATTATACATATACACTCTCCTCCTCCTTTGAGAACAAACATAAAAAAGTTTCAAACTTTAAAGCATTTCTCTTAATCTGCCCAAAATCTCTGTATTTGAGTGAGTGAGCTTTCTAGATTTTAGCTATGGAATGTTTCCGACACACTGGGAGATCCATAAAACCATCGGAGACGATGATGAACTACCATTTTTCCCATAAACTCAATCGAGTTGCTCAAACACAACCCAGCTCTGTTATAAAGTTTGGATTTTTGAACATTCCCATACAAACTCAATTGCGACGAACCAAAATTGTATACTTTATTCTCATAAAGTATTTCAATTTCTACAATCTTTGTATGGTTTGTTGTATGATAGATCATAGAGGAAGGTCCAATCACTGTGGCTCCACAAGAAACAGTAAAGAAACTTGAGCAAGCAGCTAGAAGATTGGCTAAGAGTGTTAACTATGTTGGAGCTGCTACTGTTGAGTATCTCTATAGTATGGACACTGGGGAGTACTACTTTTTAGAGCTTAACCCTCGTTTACAGGTTGCTTTCATACTGCTACAGCTACTTAATCATTCTATAGAAAGGTTAGGACTTGAAAGTTGAAGACTTGTTGATGTTTGTTGGTTAGGTTGAGCATCCTGTAACTGAGTGGATTGCTGAGATAAATCTTCCTGCTGCACAAGTTGCTGTGGGGATGGGTATTCCTCTCTGGCAAATCCCGGGTATGTCCTGTATCCCGAGGCAGCGGTTTCTTTTCTTGTCTTGTCTATAATCTATATGCTTATGTAATGTACTGCCTGGTTGCTTTTGATTTTGTTAGAGATAAGACGGTTATATGGTATAAAACATGGTGGAGGCTATGATTCTTGGAGAAAAACATCTGTTGTTGCCTTCCCTTTTAATTTTGATGAAGCTGAATCTGTAAGGCCAAAAGGTCATTGTGTTGCTGTACGTGTGACAAGCGAGGATCCTGATGATGGGTTCAAACCCACCAGCGGTAAAATACAGGTAGTATTAATAACTGTGAGTTCAGATTTAATGTATATTCTTTGAGAACTGTGTAGGGATAATACTTTTACTTGCAACAGGAATTGAGTTTTAAGAGCAAGCCAAATGTGTGGGCTTACTTCTCTGTCAAGGTAGTTATATCTATAGCTGCTCTGCGGTATTACGTGTTTCGCAATGTCTTAAATTTTATGACTTTCGTTTTTTCTTACAGTCTGGTGGAGGCATCCACGAGTTCTCAGATTCTCAGTTTGGTAAGTTAAATTATATATTTGGGCTTGGGAGAGTTCTTTTCTTGAGTCTTACAAATTAACATTACCTTGAACCTTCTATTCAGGACATGTCTTTGCATTTGGTGAATCCAGAGCCATGGCAATAGCAAATATGGTTCTTGCGCTGAAAGAAATTCAAATTCGTGGAGAAATTAGGACTAACGTTGACTACACGATCGACCTTCTACATGTATGCTTCCTTCTTTCTACACAAAAATTATTACACTCTGTATTTGCAATGTACCGTGACATGATCATTTCGATTGTTAACAGGCTTCTGATTATCGGGAGAACAAAATACACACTGGTTGGTTGGACAGTAGGATTGCTATGCGGGTCAGAGCGGAGAGGCCTCCATGGTATCTCTCTGTTGTCGGCGGGGCTCTCTATGTAAGACTCTCTTTCTCGGAGATCTATATGTCTTGAAAAGTTTCTATCTGGTGAAGGGGTTTACTATTTTCCCAGAAAGCATCAACGAATAGTACTGCTGTGGTTTCGGATTACGTTGGTTATCTAGAAAAGGGGCAAATTCCCCCAAAGGTACGCCAATATCAGTGCTCTCTTTTGTCTTTCTCGTAATGATCCCGTAGCTTACTTTATCTCTCTTAACTTGCAGCATATATCTCTTGTGGATTCTCAAGTGTCACTGAATATTGAAGGAAGAAAATATACGGTATGCACCTACTATCAAAATTTTAATTCTCTGCATCTCTTCTTTTGCTCTTGCCGTATTATTTTTGCACCGAAGCTGTTGTACCTGAGGCTTAATAACCTGAACATAATTGTTTCTAGATTGTTGTAGTCTGGGGTGGATCAGGAACCTACAGGCTAAGAATGAACAACTCAGAAGTTGTAGCAGAAATACACACTCTACGTGATGGAGGTCTGTTGATGCAGGCAAGTATTTTTCCTTTGTTCTATACTGCAAGACAGGGACATACATGTGTCACAATAAAAACTGGTTGAGAATCTCACTTCTTTTTCTGGTTTCCTCTGTGATTGCAGTTGGATGGTAAAAGCCATGTGATATATGCAGAGGAAGAAGCTGCAGGAACTCGTCTTCTCATTGACGGAAGAACTTGTTTACTACAGGTTTCCACTGAACTTTTAAGTTTTACTTTTCTATATTACTTCACATTTTTCTGAAGTCATCTTTAGCTTTAAGTTGTCTGTCAATTTTGGCTTATTCAGAATGATCACGATCCTTCGAAGTTGATGGCTGAGACACCGAGCAAGTTGCTGAGGTATTTGGTTTCAGACAACAGCAATATTGACGCGGATACGCCTTATGCCGAAGTTGAGGTCATGAAGATGTGCATGCCACTTCTTTCACCTGCTTCAGGAGTTATCCATTTCAAAATGTCTGAAGGACAAGCCATGCAGGTTAAAAACCACTGTTTTGCTAAACAAATATTAGTTTCCTACAGTTTTGTCGACATTGATTAGCCCATCCATTATTTTCTTCACAGGCTGGTGAACTTATAGCCAAGCTTGATCTTGATGATCCTTCTGCTGTAAGAAATGCCGAACCCTTCCGTGGAAGTTTCCCAAGATTAGGGCTTCCAACGGCAATCTCTGGCAAAGTTCATCAGAGATGTGCTACAACTTTACATGCTGCTCGCATGATTCTTGCCGGATATGGGCATAACGTAGATGAGGTAAAAGTATATGTTCTTCCTATTTGCATCCAAATTTTCTATCATCTCATTTGACTCTGAAATTGCTCAAATTTTTGCAGGTTGTTCAGGATTTGCTTAATTGCCTTGATAGCCCTGAACTGCCATTTCTTCAGTGGCAAGAGTGCTTTGCTGTTCTAGCAACACGACTACCTGGAGATCTTAGGAACATGGTACATACACTTGCAGTTTCCTCTGATCTTGTTTTGAGTTTCAAGTCTCTTAATGCTTTTCTTTTGTATATCTTTTTCAGCTAGAGTCAAAGTACAAGGAATTTGAGATAGTCTCCAAAAATCCCCTGACCATAGACTTCCCTGCCAAAATCTTAAAAGACATTCTTGAGGTAATCACTTAACCTACTGTTTCTTACATTCGCGACCTACTGTTCTGTATTTTATCCTCAGAAGTGCTTTCTTTTCTGTCCACTTTTTGCAACAGGCTCATTTATTATCTTGTGATGAGAAAGAGAGAGGTCCCCTTGAGCGGCTCATTGAACCATTGATGAGCCTGGTGAAATCTTATGAAGCTGGTAGAGAAAGTCATGCCCGTTCTATTGTTCATTCCCTCTTTGAAGAATATCTATCCGTAGAAGAATTATTCAATGATAACATGCTGGTAATATATGGTTCACTTGTTGTCAAACGGCTTTGTTTTTATCAGATATGTGTGAGGTGTCTTGATAAGCTTTTTATTTTCTTAAAAGGCTGATGTTATAGAACACATGCGTCAGCCAAACAAGAAAGATCTATTAAAGATTGTCGATATAGTGCTTTCACACCAGGTTGGTGATTAACATTCACACACCAAGTTTCTCTTGTCTTAATTTCTATGTTATTAACCTGGTATGGTCATTTGTTTTTTTTTTCAGGGCATAAAAAACAAAAACAAACTAGTTCTTCAGCTCATGGAGCAGCTTGTTTACCCTAGCCCTGCTGAATACAGAGATAAACTTATACGATTCTCAACACTGACCCATACTAATTACTCTGAGGTACGTGTGGTATTTCATTTATGTTTTATGGTAATGTTGTTGACATTCGTCAGCTGATGATCAGTGTGTGTGTGTAGTTGGCACTTAAGGCGAGTCAATTACTTGAACAGACGAAACTACGTGAACTTCGTTCAAATATTGCTAGAAGCCTGTCAGAGTTAGAAATGTTTGCAGATGATGGCGAAAATATAGATACTCCCAAGAGGAAAAGTGCCATTAGTTTAAGGATGGAAAATCTTGTGAGCACATCTTTAGCTGTCGAAGACGCTCTCGTGGGATTATTTGACCATAGCGATCACACGCTTCAAAGACGGGTTATTGAGACTTATATTCTCAGATTATACCAGGTTCGAGTTCATTCTTCCGCACCCGTAATATTCAAAATTCTTTTTGGACTGCAATTTATTAGACATAAGCAATCTTGACTTCATTTTAACTCAACTCTTCTCATCAGCCCTATGTCGTTAAAGAAAGCATTAGGATGCAGTGGCACCGTTCTGGTCTTATTGCTTCCTGGGAGTTCCTAGAGGAGAACATGGAAAGAAAAAACATTGGCTTAGACGATGACGAAACATCTGAAAAAGTATTTCTTGAGAAGCGTCGTAAGAGAAAACGAGGTGCTATGGTTATAATCAAATCGCTAAAGTTTCTGCCCAGTATAATAAATGCAGCATTGCGAGAAACAAACTACAACGACTATGAAACTGCCGGAGATCCTTTATCTGGCAATATGATGCACATTGCTATTGTGGGCATCAACAATCAGATGAGTCTGCTTCAGGACAGGTACTTAATGCAGCTAAAACTAGTTTGGTGCTGCAGTGTCTGGCTAATCTGTTATCATCTCTGGTTTGTTTGTCTCAGTAGGGACGAGGACCAAGCTCAGGAGAGTGTAAATAAGCTGGCCAAAATTCTTAAAGAGGAAGAAGTGAGTTCGAGCCTCTGTTCTGCCGGTGTTGGTGTAATCAGCTGTATAATTCAGCAAGATGAAGGACGACCACCCATAAGACATTCTTTTCATTTGTCAATGGATAAACAGTATTATTTAGAAGAACTGTTGCTGCAACATCTTGAACCTCCTCTATCCATATACCTTGAATTGGTATGACCATGATGGTGAAATGTAAATTCTTGTTTTACAGTATTTTGCATTAATTGAAATGATTTGTTTATTATTTGTCTGATGCAGAATAAGCTAAAAGGGTACTCAAATTTACAGTATACACCTTCAAGAGACCGTCAATGGCATATGTATACTGTTACAGACAACCCAGTGCCAATCAAAAGGATGTTCCTTAGATCTCTGGTTCGAGAACCTACACTGAACGATGGGTTTATGTCGCACCAAGGCCAGGACTACCAACTTAGCCAAACAGTGCTCTCCATGGCGTTTACTTCGAAATGCGTTCTGAAGTCTTTGATGAATGCCATGGAGGAACTGGAACTGAATGCACATAATGCTACCATGAAACCAGACCACGCACATATGTTCTTGTGCATACTACCTGAGCAGCAGATAGATGATCTTGTTCCTCACCCCAGGTTGCTATGGGTGTGTCTCTTACATATTATCGTTTGTGATGGGTCAGAACTTATAGTAACAAATTTTCTTTATTTTGTCACAGGAGAGTTGAAGTGAATGCTGAGGAGGAAGAATCTACAGTTGAGATGATCTTAAAAGAAGCAACACGAGAGATACATAGGTCTATCGGAGTGACAATGCACAGGTTGAGTGTTTGTGAGTGGGAAGTGCGACTGTGGTTGGTCTCTGCGGGACCAGCAACTGGCGCTTGGAGAATCGTGGTTGCAAATGTTACGGGCCGTACATGCGCTATCCATGTAATATCAGCTTACAAATATTTGGCTGTGTAAACCATACAGAGAGTACACTTCTCCACAATTTGACAATCTGTGTTTTGACATTTCAGATATACCGAGAAGTGCAAGCTACTGGGAGAAACAGTTTAATCTACATTCAATAACCAAGAAGGGACCTTTGCATGGAACCCCAATCGACGGTCAGTATAAACCACTGAATAATCTGGACAGGAAACGTCTAGTCGCAAGAAGGAGTAACACTACATATTGCTATGACTTCCCCTTGGTTAGTGCCTGAGTTCAGAAGATTCTCACATAGATTTACTATTTTGGCTGCTTATGTAGTTTTTTGTTTTGTATCTTTAGTCATTTGAGACAGCGTTGGAGTTGTTGTGGGCATCACAACACCAGGGAATTATGAAACCATGCAAGAATACTCTCATCAATGTCAAAGAGCTTGTATTCTCCAAACCCGAAGGATCTTCAGATACATCTCTTATTCCGGTTGAACGGCCAGCGGGTCTTAACGACTGTGGAATGGTGGCCTGGAGCTTAGAGATTTCAACTCCTGAATTTCCTATGGGACGGAAACTTCTAATAGTAGCCAATGATGTCACATTCAAAGCTGGTTCTTTTGGTCCTAGAGAGGACGCATTTTTCCTTGCTGTGACTGAACTGGCTTGTTCACAGAAACTTCCATTGATTTACTTGGCTGCAAATTCTGGCGCCCGACTCGGTGTAGCTGAAGAAATTAAAGCCTGCTTCAAAGTTGGGTGGTCGGATGAAGTTTCCCCTGAGAATGGTTTTCAGTATATATACCTGGGCTCTGAAGACTATGCAAGGATTGGATCATCTGTCATCGCGCACGAAGTGAAGCTCCCTAGTGGAGAAACAAGGTGGGTGATAGATACAATTATTGGTAAAGAAGATGGTATTGGAGTTGAAAATTTGACAGGCAGCGGGTGCTTACTCAAGGGCTTACAACAAAACTTTTACGCTAACCTTTGTTAGTGGAAGATCGGTTGGAATCGGTGCTTACCTTGCCCGTCTGGGCATGCGGTGCATACAGAGAGTAGACCAGCCAATCATCTTAACCGGATTTTCTACGCTTAATAAATTGCTTGGGCGTGAAGTCTATAGCTCTCACATGCAACTAGGGGGCTCTAAAATCATGGGGACAAATGGTGTTGTTCATCTTACAGTCTCAGATGATCTTGAAGGTGTAGAAGCAATTCTCAGCTGGCTGAGCTACATTCCTGCTTACATGGGTGGCCCTCTTCCTGTTCTTGCTCCTTTAGATCCACCGGAGAGAACTGTAGAGTATGTCCCAGAAAACTCTTGTGATCCACGAGCTGCTATTGCTGGGATCAACGACATTACTGGTAAATGGCTTGGTGGTATCTTTGATAAAAATAGCTTTGTTGAGACTCTTGAAGGCTGGGCAAGGACCGTAGTGACTGGTAGAGCAAAGCTGGGGGGAATACCTGTGGGAGTGGTTGCGGTCGAGACACAAACTGTAATGCAGATCATCCCGGCAGATCCAGGGCAGCTAGACTCTCATGAGAGAGTAGTTCCACAAGCAGGGCAAGTCTGGTTTCCTGATTCAGCAGCCAAGACTGCTCAAGCACTCATGGATTTCAACCGGGAACAGCTTCCATTGTTTATCCTAGCAAACTGGAGAGGATTTTCTGGTGGGCAGAAAGATCTTTTCGAAGGAATACTTCAGGCAGGTTCAACTATAGTTGAAAATCTGAGAACATATGGGCAGCCAGTGTTTGTGTACATCCCAATGATGGGAGAACTGCGAGGTGGAGCGTGGGTGGTTGTTGATAGCCAGATAAATTCAGATTATGTTGAAATGTATGCTGATGAAACCGCTCGTGGAAATGTGCTTGAGCCTCAAGGAATGATAGAGATAAAATTTAGAACAAAGGAGCTATTAGAGTGCATGGGAAGGTTGGACCAGAAACTAATTATTCTGAAAGCAAATCTCCAAGATGCCAAGCAAAATGATGCTTATGCAAACATCAAGCTTCTGCAGAAACAAATTAAAACCCGAGAGAAGCAGCTTTTACCAGTTTATATCCAAATCGCCACAAAATTTGCAGAAGTTCATGACACTTCCATGAGAATGGCGGCAAAAGGAGTGATCAAAAGTGTTGTGGAGTGGAGCGGCTCGCGAAGCTTCTTCTATAAGAAGCTCTATCGTAGAATTGCAGAGAGCTCTCTTGTGAAGAACATAAGAAAAGCTTCTGGAGACATGTTATCATATAAATCTGCTATGGGTTTGATTCAGGATTGGTTCTGCAATTCCGAGATTGCAAAGGGAAAAGAAGAAGCTTGGACAGACGACCAACTGTTCTTTCAATGGAATGACAATGCTAGTAACTACGAGAAGAAGTTGTGTGAGTTGAGAGCGCAGAAACTGCTGAATCAACTTGCAGAGATTGGGGATTCGTTGGATTTGCAGGCTCTACCTCAGGGACTTGCTAATCTTCTAAACAAGGTATGAAATGAAACACTAGAAAAACTGAGAAACCTGACTTTTGTTTTTTTCATATGGCACCCTGAGTGAATATTCGTGACGCAGGTGGAGCTTTCAAGAAGAGAAGAACTGGTGGATGCGATTCGAAAGGTGCTGGGTTGATATCAAACAGGTTTAGCTTCCAATAAAGATGTTGTTTGGATTTGCTCTGATATCAAATCTCCTTCCTCATTATATTTGTTAGCCCGCACAATAATCCATTCAACACTCCACTGATGCCAAATTGGGACAGAGTTGATGCTTTGTATTTAAAGTTTCTGTTTTGTACTCCCTAAGATAACTTGCAGAAAACATATATCTTCTCTTGGTGGAGAATTGAAGATTCTGGTAGATTAATACACTTGAAAGTTTGGGACAAGGTAGAAGGAGGCTTCATGATATAAATGTTTCGACTAAACTATATAGTAACTAAAGAAATAGCAACATAGAGTGGCATTTATCAAGTTCCATATATATATATATATCAATCACTCTTTAGATTTGGTTGCCTTTGGTCTTGCACAACTTGGCGGCCTTAGTCTTGAAAGGCAAAAACGTCACTCCCCCCATGAATGGTTGCAGAACCTCAGGGACGTCCACACCATCCTCTCGCTGGTAGTTCTCAAGAATACAGCAAATGGTCCTCTCTGTCGCGCAAAGAGTCGAATTCAGCATATGCACATACTGCTTCGTCTCCTCATTGCTCTGCATCATAAAAGGAAAGAAAAAAGAATTACACAAGATCCTAGATACTTGCGAGTGAAGCACAAAGAAGTGAGCATACCTTTTTATAACTGTATCTAATGTTAAGCCTTCGAGACTGATACTCTGTACAGTTAGAGCAGGACACAAGCTCCCTATAAGTCCCTGACGAAGGAAACCAGCCTTCCAAGTCATACTTTTTTGCAGCTGCATCGTTCAAAGCTCCAGAGACCACGGACACGACTCGATATGGAATTTTAAGCTGCAGAGGAATATATTATTGGCTAATTAGAAACACATATTAGAGATCACTTGGAGAGTAAGATTTAATATCTTGCTCCTCAAGTTAAGTTAACTAACTCTACCAAAAACATTGGAATTATTACATACCGATTGGTAGAACTCTTCAGAGTTGTTCAACATCTCGTCGAGCATTTCCCACGAATCATCAGGACCCGTGATGCAAAACTGTTCAACCTTCTCAAACTGGTGAACCCGGAAAATGCCAAGTGTATCTCTTCCATGTGAACTAGCTTCTTTTCTAAAGCAGGTCGAGTAACCAGCATATCTTATAGGAAGCTCGGTTCGATGAATCCATTCATCTTGATGGCATGCACAAAGAGGTTGCTCAGAAGTTGCAATAAGGTATTTGTCATCATCTCCTTCACCAGTCACCACCTAAACAAAACAACATTTTATCAAATAAGGTTTATATATATTTTCACACTATATTATATATATACCTTGTAGAGCGCTTCATCAAACTGTGACAATTGTGCACACTTGGCCATGACCTCCTTCCTCATGAGACAATTAGGTTGTATAGGTGTGAAACCTTTCTTTGTTAAGGTAGTTAAAGAATAGTTTATAAGAGCTTGGTTAAGGAGCACACCAAATCCTTTCAGTACAAATCCTCTTCCTCCAGAAATTTTAGCACCTAGATGAGGCCATAAAGATTAGCATTTCAATATGAAAACCAAAAAGCACAAAAACTGAAACTTCTACCTGTTTTGGCATCTACAATATCGAGAAGCTCAACGAGATCTACATGGTGTTTTAGCTCCTCGCCAGGCGAAGCAAACCTCCTTTCACCCGAGACGTTAACTAAGAGATTGTTTTCCTTCACATTTAGCGAAAACCAACACACTTATTCTAAGTCTCTCTCCATCTCAGACCACCTTGTGAGAAAGATAAGGAACTAACCTCATCGTTACTAATTGGAACCGAGTCATGTACGAGGTTTCCTAGTGTCTTCAATTTGGCTTCCAAAGAAGCATAAGCTTCACGAACTATGGCCTCACACTTGGTAGATTCTTGTTTGATAATCTCTACTTGCTGAATCTGCTCAGTCGCATCCACATCAGACTATTACAAAAGAGAAACACGAAACAGAACTCAACTGTTAGTGACTGTTCATGTACTAAACTAATATGACAGCATCAAAACAGTATAATATGAAGATAAACTAACAATTTTGAGCACATGAAACAGAACTCAACTGTTAAGTGTTCATGTACTAAACTAATATGACAGTATCAAAACAGTACAAATATAAAAATAAACTAACAATTTTGAGCTTGGCCACTGCCTTGTTAAGCTTGTTGAACTCTGTTCGGGCACGATCATATTCATATTTACCTGAAAACATAGAGATTTTATATAGCATCAAGCTCTCATCAACCTATAAGGAGAGAAACGAGGATCGATGCGGGTTAAAGGAAGAGGATACATACGCTTACGCCATACTTGGTCGAGCAAGATTATCTCATCAACAACTTCTACATTAGCAAATCTCCGGAGCTGAGACTCTCGGATGATCTCTGGATTGTTTCGGTATAGATTGGTATCAAACATTATATAACGTGGTGTTATCTGTGAAGCAAAGATGAAACAATTACAGATTATAAGAATATTTTGAAAGAGACCGAGAGAGAGATACAAGAAGAAGCGTATTTAACAGGGAACCGTATGTGGAGGAACTGAAACTAACCTAACTAGGGTTTTTTGTGATTACGTGAGATTGAGGTTTAGAAGGTTGGATATTATATAGGAAATCACAAAATACTTTAGGCAAAGAGATAACGAAATATTGTATACAAAATTTTTAAAAAGAAAAATAGGGAAAATAAAGATGAAAACCCGACAATTTCGAAATTTCTGATTCACCAAACCTTACTAGAATCTAACCCATTGTAAACTATGTGAACATTTTATTTCAAATATATTTAAAATAACATTTTTTGTTATTTTCTTATTCATAATCGTTTTTGATTTACCATTCATATTCATATACATATGTGTATAGGCCTGGGCATTCGGGTTTTCAAGTCGGGTTCGGGTTATATGGGTTTAGAAAAATGGAACCCATTAGGTAATTTTACATTTTTAGTTCGGTTTCGGTTTAAGTATTTTTGGGTTCGGACTGGTTTGGGTTTCAAATTTCAGAACCCGATTACTACCCAAATTACCGGGTACCCAAAAAAACCTTTTAAAATTAAAAAATTTTAGCTAAATTTTGACATATGTAACAAATAAATTTGAGATATTTTGATTACTTTGGGTATTTAGGTGTAACTATAATTGATATATTCAAAATTAAAATTATAATTTTGGATAACTAAACGCTATTAATGTTAATTATTAATAATATTTTAGATAATTGTATATTGGTAAGGTTTTCTAGGTACCCGTTCGGATAACGGGTATTATCCTAACCATAACCCGAACCCGGGGATTTACCAATATAAAACCCAATAAGGTTATTTAGACATATCCGTACCCTACCCGAACCAGTTTTTTCGGATCGGATTCTGGGTTGAATATTCGGGTTCGGGTTTTTTAATTTGCCCACCCGTATATGTGTATCGTAGGACTATTTTAACAGAATTTATATAATGTTTTTATGAAGGGTAATATTAGGGAATAGCCAAATTTTAGACAAATATTAAGTAATTAGCCATGGAACATTTTTTAATTGGAGAATAGCCATGGGCTCACGTTTTAGAATGAGTGAAATGAAAAATTCATCCTCTTTGTATTTTGGAGATTGACAGAAAGATAAAAAGAACTCGGCGATGAAAACAAAAATGAGATATATAGGAGCATTACAAGAAAGAAAAAGATAATGCCTAATCCTCAACTGCTCTAAGGAAGACCCAAAGTTCTCAACAAAGAGTGCCAAATGAATGATTGAAAAGTAAATAACACAACCAAAAGCAAAGAGAAAGGAACCACACTAATAAGCTAATGCCTAATCCTCAACTACCTTATCAAGAAATGGAGCCACTTTGGATTCCCAGTTGAAGATCAGGTTTATGTTGTGAGTTGTCCAAATTGTTATGAACACTTTGATTCTCCTTCTCTCCCTTATTTCTTGATTTAGTTTGTCTGATCATATTTTACCTTTTCAGAGTATCTTTGACCAGAAATCTAGCGTTGCTCGCATAGCTAAAGCCCTCTTTAACGAGCCTAACTAGTTGAGAAGTGCAAAAATAATACAACTATTTAAATAATTTATGAAAATCGATACTAGTGAAAATATTGAACTTCAATTAGTTTAAATGATATTATAATTTAAATCACTTTTTACAACTGACACTAATCTTAATATCAATTACTCACAATTGATATAAATTATTAACATCAATTCTTATAAGCGTAGCAAATACTAGGATCATTTATAATAATTGATATGAAACTAGCATCGTGTTTTTTCAACCGATACATAATATCATCGATTATAATAATCAATGTAAAAAATATTCAACCGATGCAAATTATTTGCATCACCATTGTTTAAATCATTTACATAAGTTATGTATAATTTATTTGCATCAATTATAAGTAATGCAAATATTAAAAATAAATGACACAAAACACACTTTTTTGGTAGTGTATGAACTTGCTTTATAATTGCTAAAAAGTATCCACACCATGTCCATCGAATTAAGTACATATGTTCATAGTAACTGTGCATTATGTTCGAGAAATAAAATTGTCCATGATAATTTATGAATCCATTTAAACTTGTCCAGATGGAGATATTTTGAAATTTGTTCAAAAATGTGTAAGTCGTTGTCTTTAGAGTGAGGAAAGTTTGAAAAAAGATGATAGTAATAAATTATGTGTCTAAACATTGGTGACTATCCAAACGGTGTAGTCTATTTGGTCATGCGAATCACGTAATCGTTACATATCAATACACAAGTTTATAAGCATCTAGTAGTTATCCATATAGAATATGTGTACTGGACATGAGATCATAGATAACTATTGTGAAAGATGTATGAACTATAAACCATCCAACTAATTTTCAACATATAAATTATTTTTCTAAATCTCTTATATCAAAAGTTACGTTCATATGATCGTTACTGAAAGGGGGAGAAAAACAGAGAAAAAGAGAGAATCTCTTGTAGTATAATATGAAAAGAGGAGAGAAAGTTAGAGAAAGAATAACATTAAAAAAACCTAGGAGCAAAAAGAAACGAGAAAAAAGAGAGAGAAAAGAAATTGAGAGATTTATTTTTCTTTTTACTTTTTATTGTAATGTTAAAAGAAAAATAAAAGAATGAGTATAGTTATAACTTAGAAGAGGGATAGAAGTTGTAAAGGTTTCTTTGTCATTTCAAATGTAGAAAGTATAGAAGTAGCATAAAGTGGATGTATTGGTGGATATTTTATGAGAAAGTGGGTGTAGATGCTATTTACTCATGATTAAATGTGTAATTCTCTTTTAATATATAGGAGGATGCTAAATTGCTAATAGCATTTCAATGTAAATTTTTACTTTTAAATTGCTTAGTTTCGTGTACTTCTTAATTATTATAGTAGGATAAAAAGAAAAACGGGGAAAATCAACCCAAACTATTCCCGAAGATATTTTCATACCCAAACTCGCGTACTCTGAATTTTACAACCCAAACCAGCTTTCAATTCAAATAACCAACCTGAACTATATCAAATTTTGTCGATTTCAACCCCGACGTTAACAGAATCCCTGCCCATCTTGAAGATTTGGACAATCAAGGTTAAGCTTAAGCTTAAGTTCTCTTGGTTTTTACAGAAGCTTAACATTGATTGTCCAAATCTTCAAGATGGGCAGGGATTCTGTTAACGTCGGGGTTGAAATCGACAAAATTTGATATAGTTCAGGTTGGTTATTTGAATTGAAAGCTGGTTTGAGTTGTAAAATTCAGAGTACGCGAGTTTGGGTATGAAAATACATTTGGGAAATAGTTTGGGTTGATTTCCCCGTTTTCACGTAAGATAAATAATGGGTTTGATTGATCAAAACTAAATAATGGGTTCAGTGTCATAAATACATTTAAATATGGAATACTGAATCTATAATATCAGTCAATTCCTTTTCCCAAAACCCTAAAATCCACCTTCCGTTTCAGATCACACGAAACCGACACTTCCAAGTTCCAAATCCATTTCCTCTGCTCGACGTTTCTTCTTTGACTTCGTAAGCTTCTTCTTCCTCATGTCTATCTCACTTTCTTATATAAAGTTTCAATTTTTATTCGTTTTTTCAGCTTTTGAATCACTTACTAGGATCTTGAATCTGAACTTCGAATCTTAGGTTTGATGATGAATTAAGCTAATTGAGTTTGGTTACTCTGTTTCTACAGATTCATGGTTGCTTAGCTCATGATTTTGGATGTTTTAAGAACTATTAGAGCTCGAAATCTTCAAAGTTTTGGTTTTTATTCGGTGGGTTCAAGTAGAATGCGAGATATCAAAGTCAAAGCTGATCCTAGGGAGCTGTTAACATCATCTGATGAAGAGGAAGAAGCAGTTCAGGTTATTGAATCTGTTTCCATTAGAGAAAACGAGGTTTCGTCGTCGTCGTTGAGTGTTAAATCGACGCCTGAGATTGAGAAAAAGTATGTTCATCGGGTTTACGATGCGATTGCTCCGCATTTTAGCTCTACTAGGTTTGCTAAGTGGCCTAAAGTTGCTGCCTTTCTTGAATCATTGCCTTCTGGATCTGTGATTCTTGATGCTGGCTGCGGGAACGGGAAGTATTTGGGGTTAAACCCGAGTTGTTTCTTCATTGGTTGTGATATAAGTCATCCGTTGATTAAAATCTGTTCGGATAAAGGGCAAGAGGTTTTGGTTGCAGATGCTGTTAATCTTCCTTATAGAGAGGAGTTTGGAGATGCAGCGATCTCGATAGCAGTTTTGCATCATTTAAGTACAGAGAATCGAAGGAAGAAAGCTATTGAAGAATTGGTTCGGGTTGTTAAGCCAGGGGGGTTCGTTCTCATTACTGTTTGGGCTGCAGAACAGGAAGATACATCGTTGCTCACCAAATGGACACCCTTGTCTGCAAAGTATGTTGAGGAATGGGTCGGCCCTGGTAGTCCAATGAATAGCCCTCGTGTGAGGAACAACCCGTTCTTCAGTCTTGAGAGTATTCCAGAGACTGAGGTCAGTACTAAGGAGCAAAAGGCTGAGAACAGCCCGTTTATCGGTCTTGAGAGCATTCCAGAGAGCGAGGAGAGCACAAAAGAGCACAAAGGTGAGAGCATTATCCCAGAAACCAAATCCAGCATAGTAGAGCAAAAGGATGAGAACTCTGTTCAAGATTCATTGGAGGCTCTGAAGAAGAGTCAACAAGAATACTTTGTTCCATGGCATTTACCATACCACCGTGCTGAAGTGAGTGGTGCATCTGCATCTGCACTTGCAAGCGGGCTTGCAAAGAAAGACGATAGAAAAGGAGCTGTTGTGTACAACAGATACTACCATGTCTTCAGTGAAGGCGAACTTGAAAGGTTTGTGAGTCTTATCGATACATTTTCTTTCCGGTCTTCTCTATAGATTCTATCAATGATCGCTAGTCTTGTTTGTTAAATACTGTTAACATGTGGTAATAATCATCTTTCACAGGTTAGCATCTGGAGTAGGCAATGCAATGATAGTTGATAGATTTTACGATAAGTCCAATTGGTGTATTGTTCTTCAGAAAGCAGCTTTAAACCAAGATTGATCATCATCTAGTGGAGCTAGACTCCTTGGTTTCATATACTTTCCAAACCTTTCTAAAATTGAAACTCCATTGCATATGTAATCGAAAAATTATCATTGCATTTTTCATGGTTGTAGTTCAGATTCTGTGGCAGCTCATTTTCCCTGCAATTTGTTGGCTTTAAGGGGTTTTGTATTATGTGTAACACAAATGAAAAGAAAGAATATTCTCTACATGATAAACAAAATGTCTTTGTACAATACAGATTTTATCAGTGATTCATTCACTACTTTCTACTTTGAATAAGTGATATACCCAATTGAAAAGCAAGGTGCAATCCTGTCCTGATGGTGAAGCACTTTTGTCTTGCCATGGTTTATGACTTTATGTCATGTCTTCCCAAACCTATGAATTGAAATGTCCTTCTTGAGAGTGACTTCCAAGCTAGGAAGACACTACACTTATAGCCGAGACTATAATGCTATAGTACTAACTAGTGTGAAATGCTTCGAACACAAAGAAGAAGCCTAATGCGGTAATGCCTAAAGCCTTCCTTCAAGTTTCAGGCTCGTCAATGGCTAAGTCCATTAGTAAAAAACACTATGTATGTCCTTGAATTAGCATCCAATAAAATAAGTAAAGTAGAGAATTCCACATCTCCCAAAATCGCTAAAAACAGTAAACACCATAGTACTTAAGAGTTTCAAGAAATTAAATAGAACCGAACACAAGGCGACATGAATTAGAACCCCTGTCCACAACAGCCAACTTGTCGAGCAACTCATCTCTCTTTTCCAACTTTTCTACCTCTTTCGGATCAATGCGCTTTATGAAGAAAGCTGCTTCCTTCAACCGTCTCGCGTTTTCTAGGATGTATGTGGCCACTTCTTCCTCATCTTCTTGTTGCCAGTTGAATCCTTTCCACAAGAACTTCTCTAGATGGAACAACAAACATTCCGGTACACATTTTGGTGGATTCCATTCCCGTCCGTTGTCTGGATCTCTTTCGGAATCATCCATACCCGTGAGCTTGAGAATTCGTAGCTTAGGAGCACTATCAATCATCCACAAAAGTCGTTTCCACCACTCTGTTTCATTATCTCTCAACCAATCTGTTTCATATGTTGTTAGCTCTAAATCCACTAGCTGATTGAAGATTTTACCCGTAGGAAATTTAATATCAAAGGATGATGAAAATTCTAAGCTAAGACGTTTGACACAAGTTAGAGATTCTAAAATGTTCTCACTGGTTATATTATAAACCTCAACGACTACTGCCTCCACTAGCTCTGGTGCATTCTCAATAAGACAACACCCAAGCATGTAATACCCGTCTAGTTTCAAGTATTTTAAACAAGGTGCATTTATCACATAACCTCCCAGATCTGCTGCTGGGTAATTATCATATATGGTTAGTCTCTGTAATGATGGCACCGCAATTGTGAAAGGCCCCTCAAGGCAATAGTTTCCTCGATCCACAACCAAGTCTTCAAGACTAGGACAACCACATAAAAGGTTGCAAACAGATTCTTCGTCTTCGAATTTTTCAGGGATTTCAAGAAAACCTGAGAGGGAAAGTGAAAAAAAAACAAGTATGGATCTCTAACATCTCAAGTGTGTCATTAAAGTTAAACAAAACACTCGGAAACTTAACCATCTTAACCTCATCATATACACTACTAACCTTTTTATCAACCAATACCAATTCACGTACGTGACGTGCAAATGCAGTTTCAATGCACATTCCAATATTCAATATATTAGCTTCATCTTGAAAGTTCAAATGCAAACTCTCTAGAACCGGAGCGTTATGTAAAGTCAAAAACTTGTAAATATTCTCTGGGTTGTAATACTTGGATTGATCAGACTTAGGATGAAACTTGAGATTTGGCACCATCTTCCAAAGAGATCTCCAGTTTTTAGACAAAACACTTGTGGCTATGACAGTTTCTGTTGGAAGTAAAGACAAGATCTTCAAAAGCAAATCTTCAGACAGCTCACTGATTCTGTCCTCGTTAACCATCATAGCAACTCGATTACTCAAAACTTAAAACAAAATCTTCAGATATTGCCTCACCAACAGTTCCAAACGCAAAAGCAGCCTAACACAAATCTGATTAAAGCTTCAAAACGATTCACTTGTGTTGTAATAAACCAAATTTGAAACCCTAACAGAGTTTTCAATATCCTCCAAGAGTTTGGAGGAAATAAAACAAAAAAAAGTTTCATTATTGGGCCGTGTTACGGGCCGAGTGTCGTATTCTTGAAAAGCCCATAATTTGAAAGAGTATTACAATAGTGCCATTAGTTCTTCGTCTTCCTCCTCAGAATCATCTCTTTCTCCGGCTAAAACCCTTTCTTCAACATATCTATGTGAAAAGCTCTGTTCTTTCCGAGAAAAATGGTATCTGTATTATTCCAATCTTCTTGTTCTTGTTCACTCTCTAGCTTTCGCTCTGTACAATTCGGAGCCCGTCTCGTTTCTCCTCTGTATTTCGCCGGAAGTCATGTACAAGTCACTTCCGGTGGTGGTCTTCGAATCGAACAAGGTAAAGGGATTTCACAAAAACAATAAAATCTTTAGAAATTTCGAAACTTTGTGTCTTACATAGTCTATGCTGTTCTTGATTTAGAGGGGACTAAGACTAAATCTTGCTTTGATTGCTTAAAATTAATCTCAAAGGTTCTGTCTTTATGCTCTCAATGAATTATAACTTATATTCTTCAATTGTTAAGCTTGCTTAGAGACCAAACTATATCAGGTAGCTTTAGTTTCCATTAGATTTGACTGGTCTATGCTGTTCTTGATTTTAGAGTTGATTAGGGCTAAATCTTGCTTTGGTTGGTTAAAATTGATCTCAAAGGTTCTACCTTTCTGCTCTTTAATGGATTATAACTTAGGTGTTGCGCATCTTCAATTGCTAAGCTTGCTTAGAGAGCAAACTATGTATTATTGTAGTATCAGGTAGCTTTAGTTTCCATTAGATTTACTGGTCTTTGCTGTTCTTGATTTTAGAGGGGATTTAAGATTAAATCTTGCTTTACTTGCTTAGAATTAATCTCAAAGGTTCTGTTTTTATGCTCTTAATGAATTAGAACTTATATTCTTTAATTGCTAAGCTTGCTTAGAGTGCATACTATATCGTATTGTAGTACCAGGTATTTAGTTTCCATTAGATTTTTACTGGTCTGTAATGGTTAGAAATATTGTGAAATCTCAGGATGTTTACTGAACTTCAAAGGTGAAAGACCTCAAAGATTTGTTGTCTCAGCTGTTGTGGATGATAAAAGTATTGTAGCTAGAGAGGAGAAGAATGAAAGTGGTTCTGATAAGGTTATAGATAATCAGAAAATGATCAAAGTTTGTGATAAGCTCATTGAGGTTTTCATGGTTGATAAGCCTGCTCCATCTGATTGGAGAAGACTGTTAGCTTTTAGCAAAGAATGGGATAGTATCCGGCCGCATTTCTATAAACGGTGTCAAGAACGAGCGGATTCTGAGGATAACCCTGAGATGAAGCATAAGGTTCATCGGCTTGCAAGAAAGCTCAAGGAGGTATTTATGTTGCCCTCTCTTTATGTATTTGGGAAGTCGGGTTATCTATGCTGTTTGATTGTGACATTGGTTCTTAATCAGGTTGATGAAGATGTTCAAAGGCATAATGAGCTTCTGAATGTTCTCAAGAGGACACCACCAGCTGAGATTGGTGAACTTGTTGCAAGACGACGAAAGGATTTCACAAACGAGTTTTTTGATCATTTGCATACTGTTGCAGAATCCTACTATGACAATCCGGATGAGCAAAATGGTAAGCCTCTTGTGAATTAATTGAAACCCTTTGCCTAATTCCAATGGGACAAAACAATACTAATATTTGTTCAATGATGAAAATTTTTCTGGCAAGCTCTTGCATTACTGGGGAAGTTGTCTATAGCAGCTGTACAAGCCTATGACACTTCAACAGAAAGCATTGACGCACTAAACGCTGCGGAACTGAAGCTCCAGGACATAATCAACTCCCCTTCTCTTGATGCTGCATGCAGAAAGATTGATAGTTTGGCTGAGAAGAATCAGCTTGATTCTGCGTTAGTTCTTATGATCACAAAAGCTTGGTCTGCTGCTAAGGAATCGAACATGATGAAAGATGAGGTACTAAACTCACTCCTTAAAGCATAGATTCCTTACATTTATTCCCATGATTGGCAGAGAATTGGAATTAGTTACCATGTGATAGTTTTCTTGGATGAACATATTTTTCTTTGTATAACATTGATATCATACAACCTAAGAATCTATTTAGTCGTAGAACCTGCCACATATTTTCGTTTCATACATTTGTTGTTGGTTCTTGACAGGTAAAAGACATACTGTATCATTTGTACGTAACAGCAAGAGGGAACCTGCAAAGGCTTATGCCCAAAGAGGTGAGAATACTAAAGTATCTACTATCGATAGAAGATCCTCAGGAACAATTGAGCGCTCTACAAGACGCTTTTACACCTGGGGAGGAGCTTGAAGGGACTGATGTAGACTACTTATACACGTAAGGACGAGAAAAAAACTAGATCGGGTTAGCTTATTTACACATTTACATAGTTATTGAACCTCAGAGTGTGTAAAAATGGAACTTATGTAGGACGCCGGAGCATTTGCAGAGTTTGATAAAGACAGTATTGGAGGCGTATCATTTCAGCAGAGAAGGGAGTCTAGTGAAGGAAGCCAAAGACCTTATGCATCCTGAGCTCATTGCCAAAATGGAACAACTCAAGAAGGTTCTTGAAAAGAAGTATTTGTGATCAAAGATTTTACAAATGATAATCTCGCTTTTGTTACTATGTATGTGTTGTTGTATATGGTGTATGACATTAATCAGGTTTCACACATATTTTTGATACCACCATAAGACTAGCCTGTAGAGACATGCTGCAAAACTATATAGAAACATCAAACATGGCGTTCTCGCATGTCTATAGAAGCCTTTAGCATCTCACACTTGTCTTCTCCCCTTTCAAACAACAATTCGTATCTCATAAAAGAATTAGGTAAGAATTTATAACAATCTTAAGGGCCATGTAAGAACGTGGAGCAAAGTTTGCAGCTCGTCATAAGTATTGTGAAAGATGATTCTGAAAAAACAGACTCCTCATGTTGAAGTAGTTTTTATTTACATTCAGTTTTCTTTTCTTATTCAAATCGCATTCATATAACTGTTTTTTTTTTATATGAATACAATTTTACATTCATACAAAACAAAATTTACAAAAAAAAAAAGATAATTTAATTTTTTGCTAAAAAAGAAACAAAAGAGATCATTTATTTTTTAGTTTCTAAAAAAATAAGTAGACAAAATATTATATATATATATATATGTATAAGAATAATTAGTTCACAATCAAGTCTCTCCAAATTTTGTTTGAATGAAGTGAGGAATAATCCATTTTGTAGAATTTTTTTTTTGTTTTGAAAAGATGTAATTTTTAAGTTATCTATGCAGTTTTTATTAGTTTTGATGATGAATAATAAATTTCGTACAAAATAGAAAATCTAATAAAAGAGAACAGATTAAAAAAGCCTAAAACATTTATAGTATTGTTGTTTCTACGGTATATATTAAGGTGCAAATTGATACAATTTGTATTTAAATTTAAAACGAAGAATTTGTACAAAAGCGCCCGTGGCCTAATGGATAAGGCGTTTGACTTCTAATCAAACGATTGTGGGTTCGAGTCCCACCGGGCGTGTAATATATTTTTGTTAACATGACGCATCTTAATCATACCATCACGAACGAACCATATCTTGAATATAATTAATATAATGACAGTTGCTATAGAGTGATATTTAGTCTTTGTGGAAAAGTTTAGATCGTGTTATGCTTATTACATTTTCCAGGAAATGGGAGAACCACCAAACAAAACTATTAAAGGCAGTAAAGTTTCACCGAAGGCAGGCGACTATAAATTTTTGAAAAAAATACATAAGAAAAATGTCTAACTTTAAGAAAAATTTAACACAAAATTCAAAACAAAACTCAAAATTTTGTTTTTACTTCGTAAATCAAAAATAAAAATATTCTTGTCCAAGAGACCAGATTTATTTTGAGCTAGGATTAAGGCCATGTTGGCCAGACCAAGTCGTGAGAGAGTGAGAACAATAAAATACCTTAACTTGAGGAGTAAGATACCTTGACCAAAAGAACCTTTTTAAAAATAGACCACACGAGGTGCAGCATACCAGTGGGATTCTTGAGGAAGAGTTTGCATAAATAGAGATAAAACATAAACAGAATAACACCAATCAGATATTGTTTTTGCAAGATAAATTAAATAACCCACTACCCGAGACCATCATTAGCCGTAAGTCCGAATGGTGTCACATAAGAGGGAAAATGGCCAAAAACAACTCAGACTATTTGCTGGCGGCTTTTTATACTCAAAGTATAATATCCGGATAATATCAACCTAAACTCACTAAAAATTCAAATTTTCAACTTAAACTTATATGAAATTAGCCAAAATCAACATATGCTGAAACAATGTTAGTTCATTACTTAACAGCGATGAGTCAACATACACCGTGGCAATGACAGAGCATTAGAGTTAAGTAAAACGACGTTATTTTGAGAGTTTATGGTTATTGAATCGAAGAATCGGTAAAGCAAATACTTATCGAATCTTTGATTTGAGAATCCTAAACTCACAAACGACATCATTTTACTCAACTCCAATGTCCCGTCATTTCCACGGTGTCGGCTAACTCATAACCGTTCATCGGTTAACTAACAATGTTTCAACATATGTTGTTTTTGGCTAATTTCATATAGTTTAGGTTGAAAACTAGAATTTGTAGTGAGTTTAGGTTGATAATTGTCGGGTATCGTAGTTTGGGTATAGAAGAACCGCTAAAAAATATTTTGGGTTGGAAATCATGTCTAACACATATATAGTTGCGTTTAGATAAGAAAATATTCTCTATTCTACGACTAATGTTATTGCCAAGAGATTATTTCAAATCTCTTGAGTGATCATCCATGAATTGATTGTTGCAATTGTGCGAATGAAGACAAAACACTGGAACAAATCATTTCAGATTTTTATACCAAAATATATATATATATATATATATATATATATATATCCATCATATGAGATATCAAGTTTTGAAGTGCTTATCGAGTTTAGAATATGTTCCAAAAATTTTGCATTTATCGACAGAGCAAGGCCTTGGTTTAGCATTCATGAACATAATGATACACAAGCAAAACATCCAAAGACAGAAACAATCAAGCAGTCACAAATTCTCAGCGTTGACGATCGACACCCACCCTTGGCATTGACTGATGCCTTGACACCAAGCATCTCCAACACACGGAACTTTTCTGTCAACCGAAACTGATCCATAGTATCAACCTTATAAGGCCCCTAACCGTATTTTGAGTTAAAGGGGTGTTGATTGAAACACCAGCATTATTGGTTGATGAACGGTTAGTTTAATTTTGGTTTAATCCGAATTACAAATCCTGAAAAGCTAAATATCTTTTATAAGTTGATGTATCCTTCCTCTATGGTTAGTTCTACTATTCTTTGCTTCCATAGTAGATAGAAAATAAACTTTGAATTGCGTGCTTTATTTAGAGTAATGGAGAAGGCTAGAGAGAGGTAAGGAGGAGCAAAGGGACTAGATTTTGGTGATGGCAAGTGAAATAGGAAGAGATAAGTAGCTGTTGTGTTATGCTGTGGAGTTGATGTTCTTTACCCTGAATCAATCCTAATCAAAGGTGAGTGCATGATAATAGATTATCAGAGCATGTAATGCTTTAGCTTTGATTGAGTGTTGAAGGTTATTTGGATTGGATGAGTGGTTGTTGCTTGTATTCCTTGTTGTTGTGTCCTGCATTATGCCTTGTTTTGTTGAGAACAAAGTTGTGTAGGAATGAGCAATGCTAGAAATGGCGAGGATCGATTCCGAATGTATTACAAAGTCGATGTTGGTCGACACAAGGAGATGTGTCGATCAACACCATACCCGGTTGAGAGCTTGTCGTCTTTCTGAATTGACTGGATTGAATGTTGTTTGGCTATCGTATTTGGGTGTTAATGTTTTAACTTACTTCTATGTATAGCCCGTAGATAGGACATTACTCTCATTAAACTATTAGTAATAATAGTTACACATCTCATTTCTTAATGTAGTCAACTTTGACCGTACATTTTTGTTCAAGATTTTTCACTAGATACGGTGTTATGTTATTTGTGATATACTCAATGAGAATTTTCTTTCCATGGAGATACAAATAAACATACTCCATACGTCAGAACTAATTAAATAATTTTAAACGCAAATTAAAAATTATTTCTGAAAATCCAAACCGTAAAAAATAATAAAAACAGAATTCTGTTATGAAATTACCATCACTACTTATTTATTTAAAATATATGTTTACAAACATTTTAGTCAAAAAAAAATAGTTGTATGTTTTAGAATTACCATAGAAAAAACATATTTAATATTTTCAATTGATGGGGATTTTTAAAACTACCTCTTTTCCAATACCACTTTTAAAAAAATACTCCTCTTTCTAACTTTATCAAAAAGTCACTGTAAAACTTGAAATTTGTCAAAAACATATGTCTAAACTTACATTTATAGACACAAACTATCTTTATATTTGTGTAATTTTCTATATATATTTCATAAATACCGTATAAATACCTTTTAAAAACCTTTCAAAAATAATTTAAAAACCTTGTAAAAACTGTGTAGCCCTTTTAAAAACCTTATAAAAACCTTATAAATGTCGTTTAGAACCTTTTACAAAATTATAAATATTTCGATTTAGTCTTCCAGTAGTAATGATGATCTTGATGTACCTTTTCAACAATATAAAAGTTTATAAATTTTCATATTTGAAAAGAGGTATTTTTGAAAATAGATAGAAAGGAGGGGTATTTTTAAAACGGGGTACACCAAAAGGGGCATTTCTCAAAAATTTAATTCGTATTATCCAATACAAAATTTAAATAAGTAATTTTTGTTAACGATATCCTTTTAGTGTGCCTAAAATATATTTTTTAATTATTTTAGACTTATCTACAATTTTAAAAATTTCCATTCGTAATATAATTTTAATTTTTTCTTATTTTATAATAATAAGTTATGTTTCTTGGTAAAAGAAAAATTCTTTTGAAGAAAAGAATAGAACTAAATGGGTAAAAAAAACAAAAAAAAACTTTTGGCAATGAAATAAAAAAGTAGGCAAACAAAAGAAATAATTATGCTAGTCAAACAAAAACGTATACAAAATTATTTTATATAACCCCGTTGGAATCACACAATCATGCACTCAAATAAAAAAATAATCGTCTTCACTGCTTGAGGTAAACCCCATACTCTTCATCATGTTTATTTTCTCAATAATAAATAGTATCTCTAGCAAACGATATATACTTGCTCGCGTTTTATTCCCCTCATGGGTTTGTTGCTTTTTTCTTTATTTCTCTAATTTCTCATATCACTCTTAATATGGTTTTGATGTATGTTTAATTTCTTGGAATATGTTTGTAAGGTTGGCCAACATTTAGAGTTGTACCAGTCCAAAATATTACATGTATAGAAAGCCAAAAATTCTTATGCACTTTATTTTTTAATCTAATTATGTTTTCATAACTAGAAAAAAGATTTCATAGCAAGAAGAATATCATTTGACATAAATTTGGTTTAGTTTTTGGATTCTGGCATGCAAAATAAAATATTATCTAAATACAATTTTAGTCCTCGTATCAAAAAGAAGAAATAATTTGCTTTCAAAATCGAGTGTAAATCATTGAACTTTAAAATAATTGATAATATATGATTTTACAATGATTTTCTTGTGTGTATACCCCATATACGAGAAGATCACATCACTAAATAGTTGTTATAATAGGGTACTGGAATAGTACAACACATTTTTTAATTAATTAATTAATGATTTTATCCTTACTAATTAAGCATATTGAATAAACTATCAAAAAACCAACAGAATAATAGCATAACCCCAATAAATCAAATAAATAATTAACTAATAGTTATCTGAAGAATCAACATCAACCAAGGCAATATCTAGCAAGTTCTAATATGTTTCTAACCATGGATCCAAAAATAATAAAGAAAACCTAAAACACTAAGCGACTCTAGGTGATCACTCATCACCCTTGTCGTTACCACGATTCTATGATCACACTCTCTCTTTACCTAATTCACAAGTGATAATACAACTTAAAATCTTTGTACATCTCAGTCGCTTTCAGATGAATAGAAAACATATAAAAACACCCGACTACTCGGGTATACACACAAGAAGTATCAACCATAATCAATTAATATCAACGCACAAAAATAAAAAATAATCACACATTCAATCGCTGGTGACAACTGGTGTCGACACCCGCCTGGTGTCGCTCGACACTCACTTCCGAAAACCCAAAATGATGAGTACTGTCGGTTGACACCCCTTATTGGTGTCAAGCGACACTCGCGACCATCCTCACGACAAAGAATGTTGGTGTCGATCGACACCCACCATTGGTGTCGAACGACACTGAAACTCCAACATCACTCCAATCGCTTCTCATCGACGTAAATCCTCCTCCTGGCACTCCATGGCCGGTTATAACTCTTCAAAGAAACATACAAATGCACCAAAATACAAAGGCACCACAACACAAAATACAAACATAAAAACAAGGAAATCAAAGCGACTATAAATTGTTGAAAAAAATATATAAGAAAAATTTCCAACAAAACTTTGGTTTCAACACAAACAAGGCATAATGAAGGACACAACAACAAGGAACACAAGCAACAACCACTCATCCAATCCTAATAACCTTCAACACTCAATCAAAGCTAAATCATTACATGCTCTGATAATCTATTGTCACGCATTCACCTCTGATTAGGATTGATTCAGGGTAAAGAACAATAACTCCACAGCATAACACAACATCTACTTATCTTTTCCTATTTCACTTGCCGTCCCCAAAATCTAGTCCCTTTGCTCCTCCTTACCTCTCTCTAGCCTTCTCCATTACTCTAGATAAAGCACCCAACTCAAACTTTATTTTCTATCTACTATGGAAGCAAAGAATACTAGAACTAACCATAGAGGAAGGATGCGTCAACTTATAAAAGATATTTAGCTTTTCAGGATTTGTAATTCGGATTAAACCAAAATTAAACTAACCGTTCATCAACCAATAATGTTGGTGTTTCAATCAACACCCCCTTAACTCAAAATACAGTTAGGGGCCTTACAAGGTTGATACTATGGATCATTGTCGGTTGACAGAAAAGTTCTGTGTGTTGGAGTTGCTTTGTGTCAAGGCATCAGTCAATACCAAGGGTGGGTGTCGATCGACAACGATCGTCAACGCTGAGAATTTGTGACTGCTTGATTGTTTCTGTCTTTGGATGTTTTGCTTGTGTATCATTATGTTCTTGATTTCCTTGTGTGTATACCCCATATACGAGAAGATCACATCACTAAATAGTTGTTATAATAGGGTACTGGAATAATACAACCCATTTTTTAAATTTATTAATTAATTGTTTCATCCCCACTAATTAAGCATATTGAATAAACCATCTGAAAAACCAACGGAATAATAGCATAACCCCAATAAATCAAATAAATTATTAACTAATAATTATCCGAAGAATCAACATCAACCAAGGCAATATCTAGCAAGTTCTAATATGTTTCTAACCATGGATCCAGAAACAATAAAGAAAACCTAAAACACTCAGCGACTCTAGGTGATCACTCATCACCCTTGTCGTTACTACGATTCTATTGTTACACTCTCTCTTTACCTAATTCACAAGTGATAATACAACTTGTGATCTTTGTACATCTTAGTCACTTTCGGAAAAATAGAAAACATACAAAAACACCCACTTACTGAGCTATACATATAAGAAGTATCAACCATAATCAATTAATATCAATGCACAAAAACAAGAAATAATCACACACTCAATCGCTGCTGACAACTGGTGTCGACACCGTCCTGGTGTCGGTCGACACTCACTTCCGAAAACCCAAACTGATGAGCGTTGTCAATAGAAACACACCATTGGTGTGAAGCGACACTAGCAACCATCCTTACGACACAGAATGTTGGTGTCGATCGACACCCACCTTTTGTGTCGAGCGACACTGAAACTCTAACATCACTCCAGTCGCATCTCATCGATGTAAATCCTCCTCCTGACCCTCCATGGCCAGTTATAAATCTTCAAAGAATAATACAGAGACACCACAATACAGAGGCACCACAACACAAAAAATAAACATACAAGCAAGGAAATCAATGAACAATCATAGAAATCATCAAATCATGTATCAAAACTACTTAGATAAGCCTTGGTCATGCACTCACCTCTTCAGTTGGGTTAAACAACAACGAAATAGAGAGGAAATGGCAAGATCAGACTCTCCTAACACCAAGTAACCACGAAACTCATTTCCTCCCGCCTAGTGTCGGGCGAAACTAGCTTCCGAAAACCCAAACTAATGAGTAGTGTCGAGCGTCACTCGCGACCATCCTACAATCATGAACAAACCACATCTTTGATATAATGACAATAATACTTTATATGTTTGGTATGCTCGTGAAAATTAACCAATGTGAATGATATCTATACTATTACAAGTAACAAAAAGTAGGCGCATGCAAAATGATTGATGCCTAATTCGTGCAATAATCGACAAAGAGCAGTTGCCATAGAGCGATTCTTTATTCTTTGTGAAATAGTCTGAAACCGTGTCATGCTTATTACATTTTACAAGAAATGGGAGAACCGCCAAACAAAACCATTAAAGGCAGTAAGTCTCTTTGAAGGTTAGCCAGCCCGGCTATAATAGGGTGGACAGAGGAATCAATGGCTTAAGGGACTATAAATTTTTGAAAAAATACATAAGAAATAGGTCCAACTTTTTAAAAAATATGTAAATGAGTCCAAAATTCATAATAAAAAGGCCCAAAAGTTTCAAAAAATACCCCATATAATTATTAAAGTGTTATAAGAGATTATAATTTTCGGTCCAAAACTGAATAAAGAATTCAAAAAAATCTCAAATTTTGTTTTTACTTAGCAAATCTCAAACAAAAAGAAAATTCGTGCCCAAGGGTCCAAATTCATTTTTAGCCAGGGTTGAGGCCAAGTTGGCTAGACCGAGTCATGAGAGAGTGAGAACAGTAAGATACCTTAACCTGAGGAGTAAGGTACCTTGACCAAAAGAACCCTTAAAAAAAATGGAATACAAGAGGTGCAGCGTGCCAATGGGATTCTTGAGGAAGAGTTTGCATAAATTGGGATAAAACATGGACAAAATAACACCAATCAGATATTGATTTTGAAAGATAAATTAAATAGCCCACTACCTGAGATACTGCTTCGAATCAACAAGAAGGGGACCATCATTAGCCGTATGTCCAAATGGTGTCACATACAAGAGAAAATGACCAAAAACAACCCAGACTTGTAGATGGCGGCTTTTTAAACCCAAAGTACAATATCCGACAAATATCAACCTAAACTCACTAAAAAATTAAATTTTTAACTTAAACTATATGAAATTAGCCAAAATCAACATATGCCGAAACAATGTTAGTTCATTGCTTAACAGCGATGAGGCAGCAGACACCGTGACAATGACGCAACATTAGAGTTGAGTAAAACGACGTCATTTTGAGAGTTTACGGTTCTTGAATCGAAGAATCGGTAAAGCAAACATTTATCGAATCTTCGATTTGAGAACTCTAAACTAAGAAAACGACATCATTTTACTCAACTCCAATGTCCAAACATTTACACGGTGTCGACTGACTCATAACTGTGATATATTGTGTTTTTATCGGTTTTAAGTCTTTCTTTTCTCTTTCATTTTATAAGTTATATTGAGTCAAAGTGTGTTTTTAGAGTCCTTTTGTCCATTATAGAGTCTTTACATGTTGTAGGTTGCTTTGGAATAAAACGAGCTTTTTTGGGAAGCAAACACACATTTGGAGATGCAGATTCATGTAGAAGTGTTAGATGTTTGGGATCAGATGAAAAACTTTCCACCGTTAGATCGTGTTTCATATTTTGATACAAGATGCAGACAGATGTTAGCTTTCATTTGCAAGTTATTTCAAGGAAATCTAACGGTGCATTCACGAGTTACACCCGATTTCGTGAAGACAGGTCATTCTGACGAGTTGTTGAAGCTGATGCAGAAGTAAAACCTGGGAGCATTAGACCGATCGGTCTACATTTGGATCGATCGGTCCCTTACCTCTGACGCATTTTTTGGCCCATATTCGATCCGAAACACTTCAGAACAGACCCAACTCGCCTCCTATTGTTTTTATACCCTAGGCTCGACTTTTTAGCATCTATCCTTCATATTTTTCAGTTCAAAACATTGTTCTTTGCTTTCTAAACAATTTTGGGAGAAGAATACATCCTCTTGACACTTGGAGAAGATTTCTAAACCCTTTTATTGGGATATTGTTTGATATCACAAATCATATCCCGTATGTTTAGCAATTACAGTAAATAGTTTTCCTTAACCTTTGCTAATTAAGCTTGGTGATTACGTCTTTTGAATGTATATATTGATGTAATCGTTTCAAGAGTAATACACAGAAAATACATTTCACTACTCTGATTTCACATGGTATCAAAGCCTGATAAATAAAATCTCTTTTTATTTCTCTCTGTTTTCTTGTCATGGCTGCGATAAACGACACGAACACGAACAACACGAACCCGAACCCGACGACTGTGGAGGTACGACGCAAAATCTCTCCATACGATTTGAGCGCCGCCGACAATCCAGGCCCTGTGATCTCACTGCCGTTGCTAAAGGGGGCAAACTATGAGGAATGGGTGCGCTGAAGACAGCTCTTTTCTCAAGAAAGAAGTTTGGTTTTTTGGATGGTTCCATTCCACGACCTGAAGAAGGATCTGCTGATTTGGAAGATTGGGGACAATACAAGCTTTGTTGGTTTCATGGATCCGCATGACTGTTGATCCGTCTCTCCGTTCCAACGTCTCACATCGCGACATTGCAAAGGATCTCTGGGATCATCTCAAGAAGCGCTTCTCGGTCACTAATGGTCCACGTATCCAGCAGTTGAAAGCAGAGCTTGCTTGCTGCAAACAAAGAGGATTTGCCATAAAAGCCTACTATGGGAAGCTGAATCGGATTTGGGATAGCATGGCTAATCACCGGCCTTTGCGTGTCTGCAAATGTGGAAAGTGTGAATGCAATTTGAATGCGCTCCAGGAGCAAGATCGGGAAAAAGATAAGGTCCACGATTTTTTATCTGGGCTTGATGAGTCTTTTGTGACGGTGCGGTCAAGTTTGGTCTCTCGTACACCAATTCAGCCGATGGAGGAGGTCTATAATGTTCTTCGTCAGGAAGAAGATTTGAGAAACAATGCTAGAAAGAGTGATGAGGTTCCTGAGGTCACTGCTTATGCCGTTCATCAGAAAGCCCGACATGCTCCTCTTGTGCATGGTGATGGAGCGACTTTGTGCAAGCATTGTAATCGTGGTGGTCACAATCCGGACAGCTGCTTCGCGGTGATTGGTTATCCGGAGTGGTGGGGTGAGCGACCAAGAAGCAGAACTGTCCAAGGGAGGGGTCGTGGTTCTTCTCATGCTGTTGGTCGTGGACAGAATTTGAGCTATGCAAATGCAGTTCATGTTCCAAACACAACATGTCATGAACAAGCTAATTACGTGGTGACGGATGCGGACCGTGATGGAGTGATTGGCTTCAGCAATGTTCAGTGGCAAAACCTTATGAAGCTTCTCAATGCTGGTGCTAATGGAGCTACAAGTTCCAATAACGAAAAACTTTCTGGTAAGTATTACTCACCTTCTTGGATATTGGATTCAGGAGCTTCGCATCATCTCACAGGAAACTATGACGTTCTTACAAACGTCAGAAACATGGATCCTGTGTTAGTCATCTTGGCAGATGGGAGACAGAGGATATCCAACAGGGAGGGTACTATTGTGTTGGGAACACATCTGATTTTGAAATCCGTTTTTTATGTGGAAGAATTGAAGTCTGATCTCATATCTGTGGGTCAGTTGATGGATGAGAATTGTTGTGTAGTGCAAATGACTGACAAATTCCTTGTCCTTCAGGACCGCGTTTCGAGGATGATGATTGGTGCGGAGAAGCGTGATTGTGGAACCTATCGTCTTTGCCGAATGGAGTTGGTGGCGTCTGTGACAGCTCAAGATGCGAAAGCTTACGAGTTTTGGCATAGTAGGATGGGCCATCCATCTCCTCGAATAGTTGGTTTACTTCCAAATGTTTCTGTTACTTCTGAAATTTCCAATAAGGCGTGTGATGCTTGTTTCCGCGCCAAGCAAACAAGAGCTTGTTTTCCACAAAGTGATAATAAAAACTTATCAGTTTTTGAGCTTATCCATTGTGATCTTTGGGGACCATATAGAACACCTTCTTCTTCGGGTTCTAGATATTTTTTAACGGTTGTTGATGATTACCCCAGAAGTGTTTGGATCTATCTTCAACAAAACAAGACTGAGACATCTAATAATCTGAAAAGTTTACTTGCTTTAGCAGAAAGGCAATTTTAGAAAAGAGTAAAACGTGTTCGAAGTGATAATGGGACAGAGTTTGTAAGCATGACAAAGTATTTTCAGTCTCAAGGCATAATTCATGAAACGTCCTGTGTCGGCACGCCACAACAGAATGGACGAGTTGAACGAAAGCATCGCGACATACTAAACGTTGCTAGAGCTTTGCGTTTTCAATCCAACTTACCGGTTCGGTTTTGGGGTGAGTGTGTGTTGACAGCAGGGTATTTAATCAATCGTACTCGAAGCTCAGTGTTGAATGGAGTTACTCCATATGAGAAACTTCATGGTATTGCTCCTGATTACGCTCATATAAAGGTCTTTGGAAGTTTGTGTTATGCTCATACTCAAGCACACAAAGGAGATAAATTTGCGTCTCGAAGTCGAAAGTGTGTCTTTGTTGGCTACCCATACGGTAAGAAGGCATGGAGATTGTTTGATACTGAAACACAAGAATTTTTTGTGTCTCGTGGTGTGGTGTTTGTTGAATCGCAATTTCCATTCTCCACCGTTGCAGTTTCAGCTGTCGAGGAAGAAGAAGACGTTCAATGGGCTCCTATTTTTGAAAATATTGTTGGGGTTGAAGAAAACGAGGCCTCAAATATTGTTTCTCCTAGTGGGCCTGTTGCTAGAGAAGGCCCATTATCACCCAATATTGTTTCAAGTCCACCAAGTCCAACACCGGTTCTCTCTTCATCATCTGAACCTGTTCTCTCCTCGACGATTGCTCCGACGCCGATTGCTCCTCATGTGCCATCGTCGCCGGTTATTGTTGAGACTCCGCCGAATACTCCACCTTCATCTCCACCATCGTCGCCATCATCCTCGGCTATGAGTGCATCGCTTTCTTCTCCCGTAGTATCCTCTGAAGACGACGACGATGTTGTTGTTCAAGCACCACTTGAAGCTCCTCTCCACCGTAGTACACGGCCACGACAACTACCGGTGAAGCTCAATGGCTATGCTTTGAACACGGTTCAAACGAAATTGTTGGGTATTTCGAAATCTCTATATCCGATTACAAATTATGTGGGAAGTACTCGTTTTTCAGCGACTCATTGTGCTTATTTAGTGGCTATCACCGAAGCTGTTGAACCGCGATCGTACAAACAGGCCATTAAGAGTCAAGTTTGGACTGAGGCGATGAGCTCTGAAATTGGTGCTCTTGAGGACAATCATACTTGGACGATTGAGGATATTCCTCCGGGTAAGAAGGCAATTGGTTCTAAATGGGTTTACAAAATTAAGCATAACTCTAATGGATCCATCGAACGCTACAAGGCACGTTTGGTTGCCCTTGGAAATAAGCAAGTTGAAGGTGTGGATTATGGTGAAACTTTTGCTCCGGTTGCACGAATGCAAACAGTTAGAATGTTCTTAGAAGTGGCTGTCAGAAACAACTGGCCTGTGCATCAAATGGATGTTCACAACGCCTTCTTACATGGTGATCTTACTGAGGAAGTCTATATGAAACCGCCCCCGGGTTATTTTGCAGCTGAGAATAAAGTGTGTCGGCTTCGCAAATCTCTTTATGGTCTCAAGCAAGCTCCGCGTTGCTGGTTTGCAAAGCTCACGACTTCTTTACGAGAGTATGGTTTTGTTCAGTCTCTCTCTGATTATTCGCTGTTTCCTTTTGACAAGGGTGGGATACGTATCAACATTCTTATCTACGTTGATGACATGATTGTGTCTAGTAATTCCAATGAAGCACTTGCTCTTTTCAAAGGTTATCTAGCATCATGCTTCAAGATGAAAGATCTGGGGCCACTGAAATATTGATGTAATCGTTTCAAGAGTAATACACAGAAAATACATTTCACTACTCTGATTTCACACCTTTCTTATTATATTTGCAATTTCATCATGTTTTCTTTCATATCTATTTGCTTTGTTTCAATTGCTATGTCTGAGTAGTCTCTTAATTGGGTTTTAGGGTTCCAAGTAGGAGAATTCAATGATTTGATAGATTAGATGTCTTAGGGAATTCTTAATCTTTAGGTTCTTCAATTTGCATGTTCTCAATGCTATAATAGGATTGATCACCCTGTTTTAGAGCTTAGGCTTTTATGTGTTTCAGAGATATTCGATAAAATGCATGAATGAATGTAAATTGAGCATTATATTTCTAACCTGCGAGAGTTGATTTTAGAATGCTTTATGAACCAAATGAACCTGTTTGATAATGCGAATTTGGCTAGGAAATTACAAATGACAGTTTAGTAATTGAATAGTTGAATTTAGTGATTAATGTCTTGAGAGAGAATTAGTCTAAACTTATGTTGATGTTCAAGAACGGTTCTTCAAGTTTGCATTCCTTATTGCTTTTATTTGTTATTCATTAATTCTCTGAAAATACCCTGCTGCCCAATGTCTTTAATTCATAAGTTTAATCTGTTTATTTGCATTTTTATTTACAAAAACTGAAAATCAAACTACAAGTCTTTTCTGCTTTAGCTAAGAAGGAGTCTTGCAAGTGTTTAGTGTACCATTGCTCCTTGTGATCGATCCCGCATATACTTTACTTCGGTTAAGTTATCGGGTTAAATACTCGAGTAATCAAACTGTTAAGCGGTTAACTGACAATGTTTCAACATATGTTGTTTTTGGCTAATTTCATATAGTTTAGGTTGAAAACTTGAATCTGTAGTGAGTTTACGTTGATAATTGCGGGGTATCGTAGTTTGGGTAAAGAACCTCTAAAAAGTAGTATGTGTTCGAAATGATGTCTAACACATATATAATTGCGTTTAGATAAGAAAATATCCTCTACTCCACGACTAATGTTATTGCCAAGAGAATATTTCAAATCTCTCGAGTGATCATCCAGGAAGTGATTCTTGCAATTGTGCAAATAAAGACAAAACACGGAAACAAATCATCTCAGATTTTATATCAAAATATATATCCATCATATGAGAAGCATTTTTAACTATACATCATATTATTTCTCATGTTTTCAATTAAGTATATAGTTCATAATACTCGTTTTATTAGTATTATTAGTTTATATTAATAATGATGAGAGAGAAAGAGATAGATTAAAATGAAGAATTTGAATTTCGATGGTGTGTACAAATAAGTAAAACTAACAATTTTAAACATTAGAAACCTTTGCATAGAAACATAATTTGAAAATCATAATATTACACATAAAGTAATATTAAGACACTAAAACATTGACTAAATGAAAGAACAAAGTATTAAGACATTAAAACTTTGATCAATTTAAACATTTTAAACTTTCACTAAGGAAAGGTCTTTATGGAATCCATCCATAAAACATGGACATAGCTTGAAATTCCGGTCTAGGAATGGAATATGTGGTGTTGTTTCCGAGTCCAAAGTGATTCGTTTCCTGTCTCGAGTAAAGAAGACTTTGCACATTTCCGTTAGCGTTTCTCTGAACCATAGAGGGGTGATGAATGTATGGAAATTGATGTTGCACAACCTGAAGCCTATACGGTATTTCAGTTTGACTCATATGTTCCATGTATTGAGCACTCCTGTGTATTTATTCCGGCGTCCATTGCCTCAATGGGTCGACATTTGGTGTATTGGGATACATATGCGCTGTTATAAAGTGCTTATCGAGCTTAGAATATGTTCCAGAAAATTGGTATTTATCGACAGAGCAAGGCCTTGGTTTAGCATTCATGAATCTTCTTCCACTTGTCGAATACACCATCCCATAGAATTCTCCTCTACAGAGAGGACAACTTAAAGTCTTCACATTTGAGGGATGCCTGTTGTTTTCCCTGAATTGATTGAAACAATTAAAGTGATAGAGATTTGTATCACACATATAAGGACGACATCCTTTAGAGTATGACGAGCAGCGCAAGAGGACAGCATTGTGGGGTGTTTCCATGCATATAACGCACATAACATCCTCCCATTCTGAATGGACCGAAAACTTTGACTCATGTGATACTTGTTTGATGATCTTCGAAGATCGACGGTCAGGATACAGTGATACTCTAGCGTTATTACTTACCTTTGAAAATATGGGTCTTTCCTTCGGCATCTCTACAAGTCAATAATATCATTATTGACAGAAAAGAACATTCATCAATATTTAATGAAGAAGACATATTTTTAAGATCAAATAAATCATTGTAAAATCATATATTATCAATTATTTTAAAGTTCAATGATTTACACTCGATTTCTAAAGCAAATACTATGAAATCTTTTTTCTAGTTATGAAAACATAAGTATATTAAAAAATAAAGTGCATAAGAATTTTTAACTGTCTATATATGTAATATTTTGTAATGGTACAATTCTAAATGTTGGCTAACTTTACAAACATATTCAAAACCATATTAAGAGTGATATGAGAAATTAGAGAAAAAAGAAATAAAGCAACAAACCCATGAGGGGAATAAAACGCAAGCAAGTATATCTTTTTTTGTAGAGATACTATTTATTATTGAGAAAAGAAACATGATGAAGAGTATGGGGTTTACCTCAAGCAATGAAGATGATTCTTTTTTGATTTGAGTGCATGGTTGTGTGATTCCAACAGGGTTATATTTGTATACGTTTTTGTTTGACTAGTATAATTATTTCTTTTTTTTGTCTACATTTTTTATTTCATTGCCAAAAAATAATTTTCTGTTTTTTACCCATTTAGTGCTATTCTTTTCTTCAAAAGAATTTTTCGTTGACCAAGAATTATAGATAAGGTTAAAATAATAAGAAAATATTTTAGGCACACTAAAAAGATATCGTTAAAAAAGTAACTTATTTAAATTTTGTATTGGATAATACGAATTAAGTTAATGAATCTATTGAATAGTTTTTTTTGCTATGGTAATTCTAAAACATACAACTTTGTTTTTTGACTAAAATGTTCGTAAACATATATTTTAAATAAATAAGTAGTGATGGTAATTTCAGAATAAAATTCTGTTTTTATTATTTTATACGGTTTGTATTTTTCAGAAATAATTTTTAACTTGCGTTTAAAATTATTTGATTAGTTCTGACGTATGGAGTATGTTTATTCTTATCTCCATGAAAAAAATTCTCATTGACTATATCACAAATAACATAACACCGTATCTAGTAAAAAATCTTGAACAAAAATGTACGGTCAAAGTTGACTACATTAAAAAATGAGATGTGTAACTATTATTACCAATACTTTAATGAGACGTATCTCCTATCTACGGGCTATACATAGAATTAAGTTAAAACATTAACACCCAAAGACGATAGCAAACAACATTCAATCCAGTCAACCGGGCTTGGTGTTGATCGACACATCTCCTTGTGTCGACCAACATCGACTCTGTAATGCATTCGGAATCCATCCTCGCCATTTCTGGCAACGCTCCTTTCTACACAACTTTTTTCTCGACACAAACAAGGCACAATGTAGGACACAACAACAAGGAATACAAGCAACAACCACTCATCCAATCCAAATAACCTTCAACACTCAATCAAAGCTAAAGCATTACATGCTCTGATAATCTATTGTCACGCACTCACCTCTGATTAGGATTTATTTAGGGTAAAGAACAGCAACTCCACAGCATAACACAACATCTACTTCTCTCTTCCTATTTCGCTTGCCATCACCAAAATCTAGTCCCTTTGCTCCTCCTTACCTCTCTCTAGCCTTCTCCATTACTCTAGATTAAGCACCCAACTCAAACTTTATTTTCTATCTACTATGGAAGCAAAGAATAGTAAAACTAACCATAGAGGAAGGATGCATCAACTTATAAAAGATATTTAGCTTTTCAGGATTTGTAATTCGGATTAAACCAAATTTAAACTAACCGTTCATCAACCAATAATGTTGTTGTTTCAATCAACATCCGCTTAACACAAAATACGGTTAGGGGCCTTACAAGGTTGATACTATGGATCAGTGTCGGTTGAAAAAAAAGTTCCGTGTGTTGGAGTTTCTTGGTGTCAAGGCATCGGTCAATACCAATGGTGGGTATCGATCGACAGTGATCGTCAACGCTGAGAATTTGTGACTGCATGATTGTTTCTGTGTTTTGATGTTTTGCTTGTGTATCATTATGTTCTTGATTTCTTTGTGTGTATACCCCATGTACGAGAAGATCACATCACAAATAGTTGTTATAATAGGGTACTGGAATAATACAACACATTTTTTTTAATTTATTAATTAATTGTTTCATCCCTACTAATTAAGCATATTGAATCAACCATCAGAAAACCAACAAAATAATAGCATAACCTCAATAAATCAAATAAATAATTAACTAATAGTTATCCAAAGAATCAACATCAACCAAGGCAATATCTAGCAACTTCTAATATGTTTCTAACCATGGAACCAGAAACAATAAAGAAAACCTAAAACACTCAGCGACTCTAGGTGATCACTCATCACCCTTGTCGTTACCACGATTCTATGACCACACTCTCTCTTTACCTAATTCACATGTGATAATACAACTTGAGGTCTTTGTACATCTTAGTTGCTTTCGGATTAATAGAAAACTTATAAAAACACCCGACTACCGGGCTATACACACAAGAAGTATCAACCATAATCAATTAATATCGACGCACAAAAACAAGAAATAATAACACACTCAATTGCTGCTGACAACTGGTGTCGACACCCGCCTAGTGACGGTCGACACTCACTTCCGAAAACCCAAACTGATGAGTACTGTCGATCGACACCCACCACTGGTGTCAAGCGACACTCGCGACCATCCTTGCGACACAGAATGTTGGTGTCGATCGACACCCACCATTGCTGTCGAGCGACGCTGAAACTCTAACATCACTCTAGTCGTCGCTTCTCATCGACGTAAATCCTCCTCCTGGCCCTCCATGGCCGGTTATAACTCTTCAAAGAAACATAGGGAGGCACCACAATACAAAAGCACCACAAAACAGAAAACAAACATACAAGCAAGGAAATCAATAAACAATCATAGAAATCACCAAATCATGTATCAAAACTAATAGGATAAGCCTTGGTCATGCACTCACCTCTTCAATTGGGTTAAACATCAATGAAATAGAGAGGCAATGGCAAGATCAGACTCTCCTAACACCAAGTTACCACGAAACTCATTTCCTCCCGCCTGGTGTCGGTCGACACTAGCTTCCAAAAACCAAAACTGATGAGTAGTGTCGATCGACATCCACCACTGGTGTCGAGCGACACTCGCGGCCATCCTACCATCACGAACAAACCACACCTTTGATATAATGACAATAATACTTTATATGATTGGTATGCTCGTGAAAATTAACCAATGTTAATGAAATCTATAATATTACAAGAAAACAAAAAGTAGGCACATGCAAAATGATTGATGCCTAATTCGTGCAATAATTGACAAAGAGCAGTTGCCATAGAGGGATTCTTTAGTCTTTGTGGAAGAGTCTGAAATCTTATCATGCTTATTTTATTTTCCAAGAAGTGGGAAAATTGCCAAACAAAATCATTAAAGGCAGTAAGTCTCTTTGAAAGCAAACTAGCCCACCTATAATAGGGTGACAGAGGGGTCATGGCTCAAGCGACTATAAATTTTTGAAAAAAAATACATAAGAAAAAGGTTCAACTTTTTTAAAAAAATATGTAAATGAGTCCAAAATTCTTAATAAAAAGGCCCTAAATTTTCAAAAAATACCCCATAAAATTTAAAAGTTTTATAACAGATTATAATTAAAAAAATTCTCAAAGTTTTGTTTTTACTTAGCAAATCTCAAACAAGAAGAAAATTCGTGCCCAAGGGTCCAAATTTATTTTGAGCCACGGTTGAGGCAAAGTTGGCCAGACCGAGTCATTAGAGAGTGAGAACTGTAAGATACCTTAACTTGAGGAGTAAGATACCTTGAACAAAAGAAACCTTTAAAAAATGGAATCACGAGGTGCAGCGTACCAATGGGATTCTTGAGGAAGAGTTTGCATAAATTGGGATAAAACATGGAAAAAAACACCATTCATATATTGATTTTGCAAGATAAATTAAATAGCACACTACCCGAGATATTGCTTCGAATCATCAAGAAGGGGACCATCATTAGCCGTAAGTCCAAATGGTGTCACATTAGAGAGAAAATGGCCAAAAATAACCTAGACTAGTAGCTGGCGGCTTTTTATACCCAAAGTACAATATCCGAAAAATATCAACCTAAACGTACTAAAAATTCAAATTTTGAACTTAAACTATATGAAATTAGCCAAAATAACATATGTTGAAACAATGTTAGTTCATTGCTTAACGGCGATGAGTCAACAGACACCGTGACAATGAGGCATCATTAGAATTGAGTAAAATGACGTCATTTTGAGAGTTTATGGTTCTTGAATCGAAGAATCTGTAAAGCAAACATTCATCGAATCTTCGATTTGAGAACCATAAACTCACAAAACGACATCATTTTACTCAACTCCAATGTCCCGTCATTTCCACGGTGTCGGCTGACTCATCACCGTTCAGCGGTTAACTAACAATGTTTCAACACATGTTGGTTTTGGCTAATTTCATATAGTTTAGGTTAAAAATTTGAATTTGTAGTGAGTTTAGGTTGATAATTGCCGGGTATCGTAGTTTCGGTGTAAAAGAACCGCTAAAAAATAGTCTGTGTTGGAAGAGATTTCTCACACATATATAGTTGCGTTTAGATAAGAATATCCTCTAGTAAACGACTAATGTTATTGCCAAGAGAATATTTTAAATCTATTGAGTGATCATCCAGGAAGTGATTGTTGCAATTGTGCGAATGAAGACAAAACACGGGAACAAATCATTTTAGATTTTATACCAAAATATATATCCATCATATGAGAAGCATTTTTAACTATCCATCATATTATTTCTCATGTTTTTCAATTAAGTATATAGTTCATAATACTCGTTTTATTAGTATTATTAGATTATTAATATTTTATATCAATAGTGATGAGAGAGAGAGAGAGAGATAGATTAAAATGTAGAATTTGAATTTCGTTGGTGTGTACAAATAAGTAAAACTAACAATTTTAAACATTAGAAAACTTTGCATAGAAACAGAATTTGAAAATCATAATATTACACATAAAGTAATATTAAGACACTGAAACATTGACTAAATGAAAGAAAAAGTATTAAGACATTAAAAATTTGATCAATTAAAACATTATACGCTTTCGCTAAGGAAAAGTCTTTATGGAACCCATCCATAAAACATGGACATAGCTTGAAACTCCGGTCTAGGCATGGAATATGTGGTGTTGTTGTCGAGTCCAAAGTGACTCGTTTCCTGTCTCGAGTGAAGAAGACTTTGCACAGTTCCGTTAACGTTCCTCTGAATCATAGAGGGGTGATGAATGTATGGAAATTGATGTTGCACAACCTGAAGCCTATACGGAATTTCAGTTTGACTCATCTCTTCCATGTATTGAGCATGGATTTGTTCCGGCGTCCATTGCCTCAATGGATCGACATTTGGTGCGTTGAGATACAGATGCGCTGTTATGAAGTGCTTATCGAGCTTAGAATATGTTCCAAAAAATTTGCATTTATCGACAGAGCAAGGCCTTGGTTTAGCATTCATGAATCTTCTTGCACTTGTCGAATACACCGTCCCATAGACTTCTCCTCTACAGAGTGGACAGCTTAAAGTCTTGACATTTGAGTTGCTCCTGTTGTTTTCGCTGAATTGATTGAAACAGTTGGAGTGATAGAGATTTGTATCACACATATAAGGACGACATCCTTTAGAGTATGAAGAGCAGCGCAAGAGGACAGCATTGTGGGGAGGTTCCATGCATATAACGCACATAACATCCTCCCATTCTGAATGGACCGAAAACTTTGACTCATGTGATATTTGTTTGATGCTCTTCTAAGATCGACGGCTAGGATATGGTGATACTCTAGCGTTATTACTTACCTTTGAAAATATGGGTGTTTCCTTCGGCATCTCTACAAGTCAATAATATCATTATTGACAGAAAAGAACATTCATCAATATTTTAATGAAGAAGACAGATTTTAAAGATCAAATAAATCATTGTAAAATCATATATTATTAATTATTTTAAAGTTCAATGATTTACACTTGATTTTGAAAGCAAATACTATGAAATCTTTTTTCTAGTTATCAAAACATAATTAGATTAAAAAAATAGAGTGATATGAGAAATTAGAGAAAAAAGAAAAAAAACAACAAACCCAGGAGTCGAATAAAACGCGAGCAAGTATATATTGTTTGCTAGAGATACTATTTATTATTGAGAAAAGAAACATGATGAAGAGTATGGGATTTACCTCAAGCAGTGCAGATGATTTTTTTTTGATTTGAGTGCATGATTATGTAATTTCAACGGGGTTATATAAGTTAATTTTGTATACGTTTTTGTTTGACTAGTATAATTATTTATTTTGTTTATCTACCTTTTTTATTTCATTGCCAAAAGTTTTTTTTGTTTCTTTGACCCATTTAGTGCTATTCTTTTCTTCAATAGAATTTTTCTTTGACCAAGAAACATAACTTATTATTATAAAATAAGAAAATAATTAAAATTATATTACGAATGGAAATTTTATTAAATTGTAGATAAGTTTAAAATAATAAGAAAATATTTTAGCCACACTAAAAGGATATCGTTAAAAAAGTAACTTATTTAAATTTTGTATTGGATAATACGAATTACAATAGTGAATCTATTGAAAATATTGAATATGTTTTTTTTTTTGCTATGGTAATTCTAAAACATACAACTATTTTTTTTGACTAAAATGTTTGTAAACATATATTTTAAATAAATAAGTAGTGATGGCAATTTCAGAATAAAATTCTGTTTTTATTATTTTATACGGTTTGTATTTTCAGAAATAATTTTTAATTTTCGTTTGAATTATTTGATTAGTTCGGACGTATGGAGTATGTTTATTCTTATCTCCATGAAAAACAATTCTCATTGACTATATCACAAATAACATAACACCGTATCTAGTAAAAAATCTTGAACAAAATGTACGGTCAAAGTTAACTACATTAAGAAATGAGATGTGTAACTATTATTACCAATACTTTAATGAGACGTATCTCCTATCTACGGGCTATACATAGAAGTAAGTTAAAATATTAACACCCAAAGACGATAGCCAAACAACATTCAATCCAGTCAATTTAGAAAGATGACAAGCTCTCAACCGGCCTTGGTGTTGATCGACACATCTTCTTGTGTCGACAAACATCGACTCTGTAATGCATTCGAAATCGATCCTCGCCATTTCTGGCTCGCTTCTTCCTACACAACTTTGTTCTCGACACAAACAAGGCATAATGAAGGACACAACAACAAGGAACACAAGCATCAACACTCAATAAAAGCTAAAGCATTACATGCACTGATAATTTATTGTCACGCACTCACCTCTGATTAGGATTGATTCAGGGTAAAGAACATCAACTCCACAACATAACACAACACCTACTTATCTTTTCCTATTTTACTTGCCGTCCCCAAAATCTAGTCCCTTTGCTCCTCCTTACCTCTCTCTAGCCTTCTCCATTACTCTAGATAAAGCACCCAAATCAAACTTTATTTTCTATCTACTATGGAAGCAAAGAATAGTAGAACTAACCATAGAGGAAGGATGCATCAACGTATAAAAGATATTTAGCTTTTCAGGATTTGTAATTCGGATTAAACCAAAATTAAACTAACCGTTCATCAACCAATAATGTTGGTGTTTCAATCAACACCCCCTTAACTCAAAATACAGTTAGGGGCCTTACAAGGTTGAAACTATGGATCATTGTCAGTTGACAGAAAAGTTCTGTATGTTGGAGTTGCTTGGTGTCAAGGCATCACTCAATACCAAGGGTGGGTGTCGATCGACAACGTTCGTCAACGCTGAGAATTTGTGACTGCTTGATTGTTTCTGTCTTTGGATGTTTTGCTTGTGTATCATTATGTTCTTGATTTCTTTTTGTGTATACCCCATGTACGAGAAGATCACATCACAAATATTTGTTATAATAGGGTACTGGAATAATACAACACATTGTTTTAATTTATTAATTAATTGTTTCATCCCTAATAATTAAGCATATTGAATAAACCATCAGAAAACCAACAGAATAATAGCATAACCCCAATAAATCAAACAAATTATTAACTAATAGTTATCCAAAGAGTCAACATCAACCAAGGCAATATCTAGCAAATTCTAATATGTTTCTAACCATGGATCCAGAACCAATAAAGAAAGCCTAAAACACTCAGCGACTCTAGGTGATCACTCATCACCCTTGTCGTTACCACGATTATATTATTACACTCTCTCTTTACCTAATTCATAAGTGATAATACAACTTGAGATCTCTGTACATCTTAGTCGCTTTCGGAAAAATAGAAAACATATAAAAACACCCACTTACTGGGCTATACATACAAGAATTATCAACGATAATTAATTAATATCAATGCACAAAAACAAGAAATAATCACACACTCAATCGCTGCTGACAACTGGTGTCGACACCCGCCTGGTGTCGGTCGACACCACTCACTTCCGAAAACCCAAACTGATGAGTATTGTCAATAGTAACACACCATTGGTGTCAAGCGACACTCGCGACCATCCTCACGACACATAATGTTGTTGTCGATCGACACCCACCTTTAGTGTCGAGCGATACTGAAACTCTAACTTCACCTCCAGTCGCTTCTCATCGACGTAAATCCTCCTCCTGACCCTCCATGGCCGGTTATAACTCTTCAAAGAAAAATACAGAGACACCACAATACAGAGGTACCACAACACAAAAAAACAAACTTACAAGCAAGGAAATCAATAAACAATCATAGAAATCACCAAATCATGTATCAAAACTACTTAGTTAAGCCTTGGTCATGCACTCACCTCTTCAGTTGGGTTAAACAACAACGAAATAGAGAGGAAATGGCAAGATCAGACTCTCCTAACACCAAGTAACCACGAAACTCATTTCCTCCCGCCTAGTGCCGGTCGAAACTAGCTTCCGAAAACCAAAACTGATGAGTAGTGTCGATCGACATCCATCACTGGTGTCACTCGCGACCATCCTACAATTACGAACAAACCACATCTTTGATATAATGACAATAATACTTTATATGTTTGGTATGCTCGTGAAAATTAACCAATGTGAATGACATCTATACTATTACAGGAAACAAAAAGTAGGCGCATGCAAAATGATTGATGCCTAATTCGTGCAATAATCGACAAAGAGTAGTTGCCATAGAGCGATTCTTTAGTCTTTGTGAAATAGTCTGAAACCGTGTCATGCTTATTACATTTTACAAGAAATGGGAGAACCGCCAAACAAAACCATTAAAGGCAGTAAGTCTCTTTGAAGGTTAGACAGCCCGGCTATAATAGGGTGGACAGAGGGATCAATGGCTTAAGCGACTATACATTTTTGAAAAAAAATATGAAAGAAGAATGTCCAACTTTTTTAAAAATATGTAAATGAGTCCGAAATTCATAATAAAAGGGCCCAAAAGTTTCAAAAAATACCCTATATAATTTTTAAAGTGTCATAAGAGATTATAATTTTCAGTCCAAAATTGAGCAGAGAATTCAAAAAAATCTCAAATTTTGTTTTTACTTAGCAAATCTCAAACAAAAAGAAAAATCGTGCCCAAGGGTCAAAATTTATTTTGAACCAGGGTTGAGGCAAATTTGGCCATATCGAGTCATGAGAGAGTGAGAACAGTAAGATACCTTAACCTGAGGAGTAAGATACCTTGACCAAAAGAACCCTTTAAAAAATAGAATACACGAGGTGCAGCGTACTAATGGTATTCTTGAGGAAGAGTTTGCATAAATTGGGATAAAACATGGACAAATAAGACCAATCATATATTTATTTTGCAAGATAAATTAAATAGCCCACTACCTGAGATACTGCTTTGAATCATCAAGAAGGGGACCATCATTAGCCGTAAGTCCAAATGGTGTCACATACGAGAGAAAATGGCCAAAAATAACCCAGACTAGTAGATGGCGGCTTTTTATACCCAAAGTACAATATCCGACAAATATCAACCTAAACTCACTAAAAAATCAAATTTTCAACTTAAACTATATGAAATTAGCCAAAATCAACATATGCTGAAACAATGTTAGTTCATTGCTTAACAGCGATGAGTCAGCAGACACCGTGACAATGACGCAGCATTAGAGTTGAGTAAAACGACGTCATTTTGAGGGTTTACGGTTCTTGAATCGAAGAATCGGTAAAGCAAACATTCATTGAATCTTCGATTTGAGAACTCTAAACTAACTAAACGACATCATTTTACTCAACTCCAATGTCCCATCATTTACACGGTGTCGACTGACTCATAACTGTTAAGCGGTTAACTGACAATGTTTCAACATATGTTGTTTTTGGCTAATTTCATATAGTTTATGTTGAAAACTTGAATTTGTAGAGAGTTTAGGTTGATAATTGCGGGGTATCGTAGTTTGGGTAAAGAACCACTAAAAAGTAGTCTGTGTTTGAAATGATGTCTAACACATATATAGTTGCGTTTAGATAAAAAAATATCCTCTACTCCACGACTAATGTTATTGCCAAGAGAATATTTCAAATCTCTCGAGTGATCATCCAGGAAGTGATTATTGCAATTGTGCAAATGAAGACAAAACACGGGAACAAATCATTTCATATTTTATATCAAAATATATATCCATCATATGAGAAGCATTTTTAACTATCCATCATATTATTTCTCATGTTTTTCAATTAAGTATATAGTTCATAATACTCGTTTTATTATTATTATTAGATTATTAATATTTTATATTAATAATGATGAGAGAGTGAGATAGATTAAAATGTAGAATTTGAATTTAGTTGTTGTGTACAAATAAGTAAAACTAACAATTTTAAACATTAGAAAACTTTGCATAGAAACATAATTTGAAAATCATAATATTACACATAAAGTAATATTAAGACACTAAAACATTGACTAAATGAAAGAACAAAGTATTAAGACATTAAAACTTTGATCAATTTAAACATTTTAAGCTTTCACTAAGGAAAGGTCTTTATGGAACCCATCCATAAAATATGGACATAGCTTGAAACTCCGGTCTAGGCATGGAATATGTGTTGTTGTTGCCGAGTCCAAAGTGATTCGTTTCCTGTCTCGAGTAAAGAAGACTTTGCAAAGTTCTGTTAACGTTCCTCTGAATCATAAAGGGGTGATGAATGTATGGAAATTGATGTTGCACAACCTGAAGCCTATACGGAATTTCAGTTTGACTCATCTGTTCCATGTATTGAGCATTCCTGTGTATTTTTTCTTGCGTTCATTGCCTCAATGGATCGACATTTGGTGTATTGGGATACATATGCGCTGTTATGTAGTGCTTATCGAGCTTAGAATATGTTCCAAAAAATTTGCATTTATCTGCAGAGCAAGGCCTTGGTTTAGCATTCATGAATCTTCTTCTACTTGTCGAATACACCGTCCCATAAACTTCCCCTCTACAGAGAGGACAGCTTAAAGTCTTCACATTTGAGTGGCGCCTGTTGTTTTCGCTGAATCGATTGAAACAGTTGGAGTGATAGAGATTTGTATCACACATATAAGGACAACATCCTTTAGAGTATGAAGAGCAGCGCAAGAGGATAGCATTGTGGGGCAAGTCCATGCATATAACGCACATAACATCCTCCCATTCTGAATGATACTTGTTTGATGCTCTTCGAAGATCGACGGTCATGATATGGTGAATACTTACTTACTTTTGAAAATATAGGTCTTTCCTTCGGCATCTCTACAAGTCAATAATATCATTATTGACATAATAGAACAATCATCAATATTTAATGAAGAAGATATATTTTATTTTATTTTGAACTAATTTTTAAAAAGAACCTGTTAGACCGCCGTGCGACCACCCCGGCATGGTAGAACCGAGCTGAGTAACGATCCTCTACAGCACCGGATACATCCGAGGATGAAGAAGACATATTTTAAAGATCAAATAAATCATTGTAAAATCATATATTATCAATTATTTTAAAGTTCAATGGTTTACACTCGATTTTGAAAGCAAATTATTTCTTCTTTTTGATACCAGGACTAAAATTGTATTTTGATAGTATTTTATTTTGCATGCCAGAATCCAAAAACCAAACCAACATTATCACAAATGATACTCTTCTTCCTATGAAATCTCTTTTCTAGTTGTGAAAACATAATTAGATTATAAAAAAAACGCATAAGAATTTTTGGCTTTCTTTACATTTAAAATTGTGGACTGGGTACAATTCTAAATGTTGGCTAACCTTAGACCATCTCCAATTTTTTTTGCTATTTTTGCCTCTATAATATAGGAACTTTATAATAGAAGTGATTTTTACTCCAATAGTTTCCTCTATAATAGAATATTCCAAATAGATTCTTTTAAAATTTTAATATTAGCACCATCTATTTATAAAAGTTGCAAATTAACCCATTTACTTTAAATTTTATAAAATTTTAATAAAATAATTACTTTTATTTAAATTAAATATTTATTATAGAAACATCATATTATATAATCTTTTTCCTTCAATAAAAATAAAATCTATTATTTATATATATTAACTTTTGCAAATAATAGTCTCAAATTTAAGAATATATATTTATATTAAAACCTTTAAATATTTTATATTATTATTCGTTATTAAATATACTTATTTTATTTATTTTGTTCATAAATAAAATAAGTTTGAGATTAAAATGACTACTTTGCAAATAAAATAGTTCACCTCTATTTATAGAAAAAAAATAGAGTTCCTCTATATATAGAGATACAAATAGCAATCTCTATAATAGAGGTGGATATAGAGGTAGATTGGAACAAAATTTGCTATAAAATAGAGTTTAGAGGCAAAAATAGAGTTGGGTTGGAGATGCTCTTACAAACGTATTCCAAGAAATTAAATATACATCAAAACCATAATAAGAGTGATATGAAAAATTAGAGAAAAAAAAAAGCAACAAACCAAAGAGTCGAATAAAACGCGAGCAAGTATATACATTTTGCTAGAGATACTATTTATTATTGAGAAAATAAATACGATGAAGAGTATGGGGTTTACCTCAAGCAGTGAAGATGATTTTTTTTTATTTGAGTGCATGATTGTGTGATTCCAACGGGGTTATATAAAATAATTTTGTATTTGTTTTTGTTTGACTAGTATAATTATTTCTTTGGTATGTCTACCTTTTTTGTTTCATTGCCAAAAGTTTTTTTGTTTTTTTTTGACCAGTTTAGTGCTAATCTTTTCTTCAAAAGAATTTTTTTTGACCAATAAACCCAACTTATTATTATAAAATAAGAAAAACTAAATTATATTACGAATAAAAAGGATATCGTTAAAAAATTACGTATTTAAATTTTGTATTCGATAATACGAATTAAGTTAATGAATCTATTTAAATTCTCATTGACTATATCACAAATAACGTAACACCGTATCTAGTAAAAAATATTGAACAAAAATGTACGGTCAGAGTTGACTAAATTAAGAAATGAGACGTGTAACTATTATTACCAATAGTTTAATGAGACGTATCTCCTATCTTCGGGCTATTCATATAAATAAGTTAAAACATTAATACCCAAAGACGATAGCCAAACAACATTCAATACAGTCAATTCAGAAAGACGAAAAGCTCTTAACCGGGTTTGGTGTTGATCGACACACCTCCTTGTGTCGACCAACATCGACTCTGTAATACATTCGGAATCGATCCTCGCCATTCCTGGCATCGCTCCTTCCTACAAAAATTTGTTCTCGACACAAACAAGGCATAATGCATGAAACAACAACAAGAAATACAAGCAACAACCACTCATCCCATTCAAATAACCTTCAACACTCAATCAAAGCTAAAGCATTACATACTCAGGTAATCTATTGTCATGCACTCACCTCTGATTATGATTGATTAAGGGTTAAGAACAACAACTCCACAGTGCAATACAACAACTACTGATCTCTTCCTATTTCACTTGCCATCACCAAAATCTAGTCCCTCTGGTCCTCCTTACCTCTCTCTAGCCTTCTCCATTACTCTAGATTAAGCACCCAACTTAAACTTTATTTTCTATCTACTATGGAAGCAAAGAATAGTAGAGCTAACCACAGAGGAAGGATGCGTCAACTGATAAAAGATATTTAGCTTTTCAGAATTTGTAATTCGGACTAAACCAAAACTAAACTAACCTTTCATCAACGAATAATGTAGGTGTTTCAATCGATACCCCCTTAACACAAAATACGGTTAGGGGCCTTACAAGGTTGGTACTATGTATCAGTGTCGGTTGACAAAAAAAGTTCCAGGTGGTGGAGTTGCTTGGTGTCAAGGCATCAGTTAATACCAAGGGTGGGTGTGGATCGACAAAGATCATTAACGCTGAGAATTTGTGACTGCTTGATTGTTTCTGTGTTTGGTTGTTTTGCTTGTATATCATTAAGTTCTAGATTTCCTTGTGTGTATACCCCATATATATAAAGATCACATCACTAAATAGTTGTGATAATAGGGTATTAAATAATACAACCCATTTTTTTATTCATTAATTAATTGTTTCATCCCTACTAATTAAGCATATTGAATAAACTATCAGAAAACCAATAGAATAATAGCATAACCCCAATAAATCAAATAAATAATTAACTAATAGTTATCAAGGCAATATCTAACAAGTTATAATATGCTTCTAACCATCGTTCCAGAAACAATAAAGAAGACATAAAACACTCAGCGACTCTAGGTGATCACTCATCACCCTTTTCATTACCACAATTCTATGATCACACTCTTTCTTTACCTAATTCACAAGTTATAATACACTTGATATCTTTTTACATCTTAGTCGCTTTCGGATGATCGTTTTGCTACAAGAAAACCTTCATTTTGGGATTCTAGTTTGTGACTTTTTTTGTCGCAAAAAGAGCGACGTTTATGTGACTATTTTAAGTTGCATAAACGACTACAATATAAACGGACGGGAAAACGTTGCTTATTAACGACAAAACAAATTAGTTGCACAACAGTCTCATTTTACCGATGAATTTCCTACTCGTTTGCGAAGAAAATATTTTGGTCACAAAATAATCGTAATTAGAGACCAATTTGCGACTATTGTTTTAGTCTGTAACGATCGTCACAAAATAGTTGCAACTGTGCGACTCTTTTGCGACTAACAAATGAAGGATTTTCGACTAACACCAGATTTAGCTACTACATTGAGACTACTTACCCACTCTCGATTTTTTTTCTATCAAAATTTCACATTTGGCATTTACTTACATGTTTAGTTACATCTTTATGCTTTGATTTGATTGAACATAGTTGTAACAACTTTGTCAAAGTCTTAAATTTCAATTTTTACAAACAAAACATGCATAATTTTCAAATCTATCTTAAGTGTTACATGTTCTTTTATGAGAATGTGTAGGAATTTAGAACATTTTCAACAATAAGTTGTGAAAAAGAAAGTTTTACCAACTTTTACTAATACTTGTACTATATACTACTAATATGAGTGCTTGTGAGTGATTGATAGTAACAATTTTGACCATATGTGTAGAATTTAAGATTTTGCTTTGAGACATTGATACAAGATTGGAATAACTCCACCTTTAGATCACCTGATGATCAAGAGATTCCAAGCTTACCTTGCGAAAGGTAGAATTCACGAGCTGGCTCGGAAGCACTCTCTCGTGAATCAAGGGGTCGTACAGAGGATAGTTCAGATGATTGACTCGCTCAACTTAGGGTGTTAATTGTAACATCTTGGAAGCTTCTTGTGCACTTGGAGATGATGTATCACACACATGAACTTAATAGGAAATAATCGTTGTGCTTTGATGATGATCGAGTTTGAAAAATACGAGTAATAATATGATTAAATCCGCCTGATCCAATTGCTATTATTGTGCGTGAATATTCTCTAAATATTCTCTGGTCGCTGTAGAGTTATTCCTCGTTTCCCTATGTAGCTTTGATACACGTCCACATGAAGGTAAAGTATAGTTTCCTTACTCGGCTCCAAGTAGATCAATGGCCATGATTCAAAGGGTGATTTGGACTCGGGTCTTCCCTTAGGTTGTTCTCCATGGGCTGGGGCCTTGTGGTGAACCATATGAGTGGTTATACTTCCTTTAGGGCTGTTCCAAGTGTTGAAAGACTTAAAATCCTTACAGGTCGCAATGTGATGTAGTTCAGCCAGTCGGTCAGCGAGTAGTTCAGAATGCTTGTCGGCGAGTAGTTCACCATGTCCGTCGGCGAGTAGTTCAGAATGTACATGAGCTATCATCTTTGAATCATATGGATGGTGAATGATTCCTTGATGACTTGGTGTTGCCTCATTAAAAACCTTTCAGATAAACCCATTGTGAAACACCCTAGATAAGGGAAAAAAGTGCAACAGTCATATCCCAAGAATAAGGTGAGTTGACTTGCTGACTTTTGATCCTTCTTGAACCATTGGACTTCTTAAGGTTAATATCTTGGTGAATAATTAACCCTTCGCCTTGTAGTTGATCATAACTCCATTTTGGCAAAGATTCTCTAAAATGCTCCATGTAGACCGGTTTGTTGTGTGGACCGATTGGTTTGGTGTACTCCCGGTTTGATCTAGTTGTGATGTCCGCATCATACCCTCTCTCTTGAAAAAGTTTCAACCTCGAAACTGTACAATCTGCACCAAGAGTAAGCAAGTTAGCTTTCATGCGATTTTGGGAGTTTAATTTCTTACCATGGTATTGTTGTGTCTTCATGATGCATGGTGCATCTGGTGGCTCTCCTTTGAGCAAGAAAGATAAGATCCCTCCTTGGTTTTGATCTAGTACAACGATTGACGGTGTAACGTGTTTTAGCTCCTTCTCGGGTTTTTGTTTGAGCTATGAAATCCGGCGATTCCTCTTTGATTAAGAAAGAACTTGGGACTCTCCTAGTCTCCATTAGGGATGGTGTGATCACCAATTGTGTTGGTTTACTCTGGGTCTTATTTTGATTCACGCGTTTCTTCATCTTCGGTGAATCGCCTTTATGATCCTCATTCGTACCTTCAATGTTGTTGAAACTTTTGGCAAAGAACAAGTGCATTAACAGAAAAAAAAAAGAAAAAAAAAAGTGCATTAACCAAGTGCTAATAGCTCAATTGGTAAAGATATCTGGCAAAAGCTCAGACGTCGCCGGTTCGAGTAGCGCTTGGGACGAAACCATATAACATGCTCTGGTTTCAGGTCTTAGGAGATGTATGGGCTTTGGTCCAAAACCTCTTTGATTATTCAAAAAAAAAAAAGAACAAGTGTATTAATACAGTCATGGGACCAATAAAAACATGTAAAACAAGGATGGGCTGAATTATTTTTTTTTTATAAAGTATATCAATAAGTATGTCACAAAGTGAATCAACTAATCGATATGATTTAAAACAAGAAATTGGTTCCATATGTTTATTTAAAAACCTAAGTTTTTGTCACACCGTTTAGAGCTTAACAAGTTTATAATCACATCATTCAAATTATTAGAAATAAATCACAAGAATAGGTTACTTACTTGACATGGTTATTCGGTGAGTGTATCTTTCAAAATCAACAAGGTTGATTGATTTGATGATTGGTCTGGTGGTTCTTCTTGCAGTATAATGTTGTTGGTGCTAACTTCATCATCTTTAGTAGTTGGTAAACACATCTTAAGCTCTTGATTTGGATGCATGTTATCACTCTTTGCTAGTTTCTTCGTTTGCTCCACATTTAATATCCTTTGGGATGTGGTCTCTCGTTCATCATGATACTCTTCTATGGTACATGTATATTTTTTTGACACTTTAGAATAAAATGAAATGCATTATACTTAAAATGTAATCCTTTAAAACAAAGTGTTTGAAGCTACGATTAATTATTAATTATTCCAATATCGAACAAGATCGTAGGTTTCACTTACTAAGATACCATGTAAGGTGCTTGGCCTTAACTCAACTTTAATGAGTGTGATCTTAGAAGCAAGATCGATGATGTTGAACATAGTTGTGCCTTCACACGTGCTTCAACAGTTGCTTGCTCACACGTCTTATTTCAGCAAACTTGTGATGACATTGTTTCCGAAATTTGCTCCTCAAAGCTTATATCATTCTCAACTTCCCTTGGAGTTGCTACATGGTGGTTTTGAAAGTGCATATGTGTGACTAATTCAACTACGTACGTGTATGATCGACTTTGAGTTGTATGAGCATAAAGTAAATAAGGGACAAGCTTTGTTAACGGGGTTCGCGTAACCTACATCCCTGGGACCTAGTCTAGATTTCATTAACTAGAAAAGTCCGCAAACTACAATTGCTATATGGAATCCACCCATTCTTTCCTAGAATTACAATGAAAGAAGACTACCACTAATTGTCTTTTACGACTAATGTAGATCTTCTACAAAACCATTAAAAGATCTCTCTATCTTGTTGATGGGGCTACGCCACACACCTTGTGTGCATCTCTCGTGAATACCCTGAGGCGCGCAGGTCTTCATGAAGCGCCCTCTTGATATTTATAACAATTTCTCAACCCTAAAGTTGACAATCTTCCTATTCCACACCAATAGGAAGTTTCCTATTTCTTCACCAAATCGGAATTGACAAATGTCCTTTGTTCTTTATAGATAAGGAAATTTGTCTTTCACGTTCTCATCTTGAATGGTTTATCTAGCTCAGCAACCGCCTCTTGGCTTGTCCAAGTCGGTCCCAAACTTCTGTACTCCGACTCTTCAAGTAGTCACACAACTCGGCTTCTTGTACTGCCTCTTGTACTACTTCACGTACCCGCACAACTCACCTTCTTGTACAACTTTCTGTATTGACGTCAGAACTAGTACAAGCACTGCTTTATCTTTTGTGTCAGTTATATCCATTCACTTCATGTATCATTGTAATCTCTTGACATATTGAGATAGCTTATAAAACTCATTCAACACCACATCTTCAATCTCTTCCTTTTTTATTGAGTTTTATAATCCAAGCGCCTTATAAAAGTCAACACAACATCTTCAATCTCTCCCTTGATGATTGCGTTTTATAATTCATGCATCGCCTTAAAACCAGTCAGCATCACATGCATCACATGCCTTTTTTTTTTAATGCGTAGCCTTAAATACTCTTTGATATTGTGATATGAAAATTTCCTTCTCGCAATTGATTGTTGAATCCTCACAAAACTCCACCAGATCATCACCCACGCACTTCTTTTGACCAACATTTATAATCAGCAAATTTCCACAGTTCATCAAACTTTTTATGAGACCTGTCATACGCTTGCTTCAGCTTTTGTCAAAAACAGAACGTCTTAACTCTGTCAGAATGTACCAGCTCATCGTCACATCCATTTTAATTGGTTGGACATGCAAAAACGTTCCTTTGAAAGATGTGAAAGATGGGAAGTCTCCTTCTCTTTGAACAGCTCAAATAATGCAACTGGTTTCATCTGACATTCATGGAGCATCTTCTACATGATTCCTTATAATTTCCTCTCTGAAGCAAAACATTAAGGTCTGCAAAACAATTCCTGCAAAGGTTCTCTAAAACCACCATCTAATCAACAAAAACCCAACATAAACTGTGGTTGCAATGTTTCCAGCATGAAGCTCTATCGACTTTTTTTTGTCAACTCTGATCTGGAAAGGACAATACAAGGACACTCATAATGGCCTCAATATCTCGTATCTCTTCTTATGGAACATTCTGTAAATACTTAACCTAGGAGCTCTCACTCTCTCTTGGTATATATACTCAACTGTAATCTCTTATGAATAATACAAGAATATACATTCTCTACATGATCAACCTCGTAATCGCAGCAGATACATCTTAGATTGATCCCAATCAGCTTCTCAAATATAGTGAATCTTTATGCATAATTCTCCTCTCCAAATGCTTTTCTTGACAACCAAAAACAACATCCATGAATTCATCATATGAGCTGCTATACAGTTGCATCACATTCTTCCCTGCTTGGCTGCTCATAGAATGTAAAATCCACAGATTCTTGTGTATCATCAAACTGCAACTCTTTCACACCTTTGTTTCAACTGACTTGTCTTCTCTCTTGTGTTTTTCATCTTACTCATACATAATTAGCAACCCACAAGAAACTTGTCTTGCCTTTGTACTTGACTAGATAATCAGATCCTTCACAAAAACCCACTACCAAAATTTGTGTTGTTCAGAAGCATCATTATGATTTTATATAGTCTTTGTCTCCAACTGCAGCTCGTGCCAATGTTCACAACTTCACTAATCTTCTTAGGTAGCTCATACACCCAACTATCTGTTATCAACGGCAGTTCTCATGTACTAATGAACCTATCTACAATATACGGAGGGGTAGTGCTCTCTTTGAGTCATTCTCTTTCGTCAGAAGACTTGACACACTTGCAAACAAATTATTTCTTCATCATGAATAGCTCCGCAGCAAAATTTTACCCGACAAGCTTCAAACAAGCACTCCATCAAGCTATCAAATCGTCTATACCTTCTCTCAACACAAAACTTTATAAAAAGCACCGGTATAGAAGTTTTCGTATTAACTACTCTGAACCGCCATCATTCGACTATGTTTCAGGACTCAACATCCAGTGCCCTTCTCCCTGAATCTATTTCCACATGTCTGGAGTATCTCTACCAAAATTCATCCCATTCCGATAATGTCTATATCATAGCCGGTCAAATCTGAAACTTCAGATAAACTGTGCCTAGATCAGTTGAAGAAGCTCTAATAAAATACAAACCAACCGTCCAAATCTCAATCCCACCGTTGAAACTCAAAACAGCGTAACCATGAAGCTTTCCACCAAATTTCATCCCGATCAGATTACGTTTCATCCACCAAAAGTTTCCTTAAATCAGACATCTCGAAACTGTTTTATCCTTTCTTCTCTAATCCGTAAATCAATTGTCATTGATGATGATGCAGTTCAGATCTCCACTCCTCTTCCTTGGTGAAATCTTTTAGTCTCTTTTTAATCACACAACCTTCTTTACATGACCAATAGATCATGGTTTCCTTAAATATATGATCTCCAAGATTTTACGCTACAACTTCTTGTCTTGAGGCAAGCACCGCATAGTGTATGACAAATGCCCATCTTCATGACTCTTTATTACTAAGAAGATCTTTTCTTTCCCCCCCACGAATTTGAATCAGCCACAGACATAATTGAACAACTCTTGAACTAAAACTTTTCCATCAGCCTTGATGCAGAGCAAAAACGAAGTGGCAAACATACCCAGGAAAATTATAAATTTTGGTGACAACATCCAAACCAGTCATATGGAGCCACAGGAAGAAGCGGATCACGATTTGGGTTTACGGTTTGTGAGTAATGATCAAATTCGCAAGACAGCTCCTATACAATACAAACCTGCAAGAAGCCAAGTTTGAGAGCGATTTCCCATCAAACCATAAGGCATCAGAAGGTGTTATCTACATCAATGGAAAGATCTAGCTCTCAAGTTTCCAGAACACCTTTGGTAGCGCAAATCCGAGGTCTGTAGTCAAAGTAACTGAAGAAGAAAGTAGCACCCGAGAAAGAAAACTGTACTTAAAAAACAATTCACAGCACAACCATCAACACACTTCCAAATCAGACTTCAACCAATTAAGAAGCAGACTTCCTTCTTCGCGGCTTCTCCACATCCGAATTGACAACACTTCGTGTCTCCTCCTGCGAATTACTTCACATAACTGAACGTTGTGAAATGTTGATGTATTCCTCTGATCTCTTACCCATCCTAAGTGGAGAATATGGTAACAGAGACGTGTGTCTCTCTCTCTCAGAACTCTTTATGAACATCCTACAAGCTTGAGCTCTCTAGTTTCAGCATCACATCTTGAGTACTGTTCTAAGATTTCAAAAATCTTCACATTCCCTTTGTGAGATACACCTCGAATTTTAACTCCTTTAGAAGACCATCTAGGTTCTCAAACTCTTCTTTCTTAAAATTCCTGAACAGCAACCTCAAAACTTTTTCCGGTCTTTCTTGACAGATGGCAAGAACTTTTGATTCTGGTTCAGCAGTCATCTCATTCTTTATGCTTGAATGATTCTTCAACTTAAAACACCTTGTTTTTTTTCAAATTGCAATAAACCATCAAGAGGAGATAGCACTCCATGTCTTACTTTAAATCACCTCTTTTCTGTTGATTACATTGCCAATAATCAAAAATAACTTGAGAAGAGAACGCTTTGAAATATAGAATCAAAACTGTATATGGGCACATCAGTTGTAACTAAGATTTAGAGCAACCCCATCAGATAGCTTCGACACGTGACAAATCAAAGCTGATTTTTTTCACCATAATCTCCACCTATGAGCTCAACGACTCGCAAATCTTTCACTTAATCTCAACAGAGATGAAGATTCTCAAACTCAATTTCTGGTTGTGGGAAGAAGCTTTAATCCATTCACAATTTCTTCTATTTTCTTCTCACAAATTAGAAATCTCAAAACAAAAAGTACCTTTATTTCTTCTCCATCATACCACATGTTAAACCTGGTGTGTTATGTCGAACTCAAGACAAAAACTTTATGTTGAGTTCTTGAATCACAACCTGTTGGGCCGAGATGGATATTCACAGTAAAACAGGTCCATGTAGTATCATCAGGTCCATGTAAAGTTAACAGAAGCCCAAACATAAACATAAGATCGGTAACTCTTCCTTCTTCGTCTTTCTTCTTCTCCACGCTTGACTTATAATCAGAAGCAAACTAGATTTTGATCAATGCTTTCAAGACGACTATTCATAGCAAAAGACATACTCGTATTAGCAACCAACGCTTGGCGGTACGTGAATCACCTTAGGCAAACACAACAACCAATTCTTTCTTAACCTCTAGTCACACATCCAAGATCGAACACCCGAAACGAGAACAAATCTCTGTCGAGAACCTGCTCTGATACCAATTGAAAGTGCATATGTGTGACTAATTAACTACGTACGTGTATGATCGACTTCGAGTTGTATGAGCATAAAGTAAATAAGAGACAAGCTTTGTTAACGGGGTTCGGATAACCTACATCCCCGGGACCTAGGCCAGATTTCATTAACTAGAAAAGTGCGCAACCTACAATTGCTATATCGAATCCACCAACTCTTTCCTAGAATTACAATGAAAGAAGACTACCACTATTTGTCTTTTCCGACTAGTGTAGATCTTCTACAAAACCATTCTCTATCTTGTTGATGGGGCGACGCCACACACCTTGCATGCATCTCTCGTGAATACCCTGAGACGTGCAGGTCTTCATGAAGTGCCCTCTTGGTATTTATAACAATTGCTCAACCCTAGAGTTGACAATCTTCCTATTCCACACCAATAGGAAATTTCCTATTTCTTCACCAAATATGAATTGAAAAATTTCCTTTGTTCTTTATAGATAAGGAAATTTGTCTTTCATGTTCTCATATTGAATGTACTATTCAAGATGTTTATCCAGCTCAGCAACCGCCTCTTGGCTTTTCCAAGTCGGTCCCAAACTTCTGTACTCCAACTCTTCAAGTAGTCACACAGCTCGGCTTCTTGTACTACCTCCTGTACTACTTCACATACTCGCACAGCTCACCTTCTTGTACTACTTTCTGTATTGACGTCAGAATTAGTACAAGCACTGCTTCATCTTCTATGTCAGTTATATCCATCCACTTCATGTATCACTGTAATCTCTTGACATATTGAGATAGCTTATAAAACTCATTCAACACCACATCTTTAGGTTTAATTCTTCATCCTTGTCATCCATCATATGACTTAGACCTGCATCCATAACCTTTGGCAAAGACAAGCGCATTAATCTAGAATTGGGAATTTCTAAACTTGATTTCACTAGACAATCATTTGATTTTGATGCATTTGGTTTTAACTCTACTGATGTGATATGTTCTACATGTCGTTCAGGACATGATACAACAAAATGACCTCTTTTATGACACCTATAACATGTCGGTTCATTTGATTTTAAACAATTAGAGGATTTACCTTGCCCGGGTTTGTCTTGCGGCTTAAGTAAAGGTGTTGGAGTCGATTCTTCCTTTTCACCTGTACCTTTCTCATTCTTCTTGGATGAAAGCAAGTGTATTAAGTGGTCAACTTGTTGATAAACATTAAGCTTAGAAGTTGTGGCACTTACCTTGGCGGGTGACATATCCGCGATTTGATTGGAACTAACACGTTGATGTATTGTGTTCTCTCAGCTTGGTTCCTTTTAGGGGTAAGTGTTTTGACCAGGATTGTAACGCCCCCAAACCGTCCCTAAGGCCGGACAAGCCGAGAGACAACCCGGACACGCTACTGAGGGCATGGCCGGACACAAGTGACCGAGGTTCCTGCGGTGGGATACGGGCGAGGCAGGATCCCTGAGTCAGAACGCATCCAAAACCAGCCGTCCCTCTTCGCCCGGTCGTTGAGTCCGAGGCTTTTCAACCCCTTTCCCGGACGACGCGAACGAGGAGTTGTGCACTCCCACCGGCCCGGACATGACCGATGGGGGTGGAGTTTTATCAGCTCGAAAACGCCATGGTTTTTCCCCAAAATTCTTTTGATTACTTATAATAAAGGTTTACAAAAAAAAAGTTACCAAAGCGTTTATAAGTTGGATCCATCGAGAAAATAATACATAATAGAAAAGTAATATTTTTGCAAAAACATGAAAAATATCCTATCTCCGGCTCCTAATGTTTGCTACGGTCTAGACTCCTTATCAGAATAACCTGCAAAACAAAATGAGCTTTAAGTATTCTAGTAATACTCAGTGAGCCGAATACCCCCAAATCTATCATGCAATTTACCCTAAAATAAACAAGCAAATCAGACAAGCGATAGCGGAAGCATAGAAATCGAACAAGCAAGACAAGAAAGACAACTAAGACTCGACTAGCCTAAAACTAGACTCGACTTAAGCTAAGACTCTCTAGACTCCTCCCTATCCTATCGATAATCGGATCTGTTCCTTCATCCTTTTCTTTACTTTAAAAATCACTCGGGATGAAACCACGAAGGCATTCAGTCCCGAGGATACATATGGTTGCATCGTCATGCAACATTTTGGGCTAGTCGCAAGCTAGGGTCCAAGCATCATGGTCAAGACCTGAGAAACCACGAAGATTACCTCTTCGAGACCCCATCACCAGCGTCAAGGAAACATATTATCGAACCTAAGAATCAAATCTACAGATCTGAGACTAAGGACACTCTAAAAGCAAGAAATTCTACACAAAGAAGATCAGTACGAGAAGAGATAATAAACAGCAAGAAAGCAAGCAAATCAAGCAATCATCAAGTAAACAAGCAAAGCAAAGCAAGAAAGCAAGCGTGATCCTAATCTAGGTGATAGTTCTCGGTGATTATTAAGAAACTAGCCTAGCCGGATTAACATGCGGGTTCATTTTAGTTGGTCATATTAGCAAGCACTATCTTGTAATTAAGCCGGATTGTTTAAGCATGCAGGTTCATTTTTGCAGAAATTTAAAGGCTATCATGTAGGTTCTACAAAAAGAAAAGGCAAGCAAAACACGCAATAGGTACGTACACAAGTCCGAAGACTTATGCAGCACCCCACAAAATTTGTATCCAACTGACAGTGTTTTTATCGATGATTTCCTTCTTCTCTCACCGAGGCAGGCACACGAGGTCTTCTTCTTCTCGGATCTACTTGCGGCAACAGACTTCTCGACTTTGACAACAAGTTTCTCGATCCTACGGCAGCAACAATCAATCGGAGGGGCAAGTTTCTCAAACGAAACTTTCAAGAGCGAGAGAGAAATTCTTTAGAGTGAGAGATTTGTGTCGTTTGGGCTACCGAACACAAATGACGCTTCACTGCCTCTATTTATAGAGTTTAGCTTCGGAAAAATAGCAAGGTTCGGAAATCGCATGCATTCGCCAGGTGTAGGTTCGGGTTTGGCGAAATAAGCCATCTCTAGCTGCCAGACACGTGGCAGCCATGGAGAAGAAAAAGGATTCTGTCCGATTGCATCCAATGAATCTTCTCCCATATCTTCGCAAGATATTTCCTCGGATTTTCTCTGGTTTTCTTGTCGGAAATTGCCATGTGGCAAGACTGTCGAGTGAATAGGTTCACTGAACAGACACAAAATTGGATTTCTTGATCTTCTTGAGATTTTCTCGATCAAGATCAGATATCTCAGTACTTAAAGAGATTTCTTCGGCAAACTTGGCATTCCTTCGACAAACTTTCTTCAAATCTTCTTATCAATGGTTGAACATTGAGATTTTACTTTGGTTTGGCTTCGATCGTCACTTCTTCGATTTGGTCTCGACCGGCTGTCGTCGCGGATCGACAGGTTCGATGGTGTCTCGACCATCTTTGACTTTCTTCGTTATTTCGGTAATCCTTCTCGATAGAACTTCATACTTAGTCATTTTAAGACTTTGGGTCGAGATACTTTGCTTCACTTTTGGGTCCAATCTTCATGTGGTCGATAACGTACTTCTCCAGCTACGTTCCTTCGTATATTTTCTCGACCAAACTTCGTTTCTTCCGATAAAGATTCGATAGATCGTCATCTTTATTTCTTCTAAGTCTTTCGAAGTTCTTTTCTCACCCGTTCATCGATGATTTTTCATCCGGCCACTAGATCAGGGTGAGGGTCACTACAAGGCTGGGATAGCATTTGAGGTTCATATCTCTTCCTCATAAGCAACTTTAGTAGCCCCCACGTTTTAAGTGGATGTTCCTTGTACCATAGTCTATCTTTTTCATCTTGGTTCCACGAACGTTTTGCGCTTCCCATGAGTTTTTCAAGACAATAGGTGAGCCTCTCTTCTTTGGGAATGGCATAGTACCTAAAGTACTTGTCCATGTTGAGTTCCCATTGTAGATAATCTCTTTCATGTCCTGCAAACTCAAAACATTCAGGTCAAAAATACTCATAAGCTGCTAAACGTCTTCTACGGTACTTGGCTGGTACTGCTGATTTTGGCATTTTCTTCCATCGTAGCAACACGCCATCAATTCATGCCTTCTATGATGCTGACTGGGCTGGCGACAAAGATGATTACATTTCCACTCACTACAACATCGTCTATATTGGCAGGAATCCAGTCTCGTGGTCCTCCAAGAAGCAGAAAGGGGTAGCTCGCTTCTCCACTGAGGCAGAATATCGTTCTGTTGCCAACACCTCTGCTGAAGTTCGTTGGATATGCAGATTATTCACTGAACTTGGTTACAAACTCACATCTCCACTGGTTATATATTGCGACAATGTGGGCGCAACGTATCTATGTGCGAACCCAGTTTTTCAGTCTCGGATGAAACACCTTGCCTTGGATAATCATTTCATACGGAATCAAATCACGGCTGGTACTCTTCGAGTTTCTCATGTGTCCACTAAAGATCAGCTCGCCGACGCTCTAACAAAGCCTCTTGCTCGTGCTCCATTCACTACATTGTCATCCAAGATTGGCGTCTCCAAGTTTCCCCCATCTTGCGGGAGGATGTAAAGGAATCGAATCAATCATATCTCCTTAAATATGTAAAGTATATATTTTGTAATTATGTCTTAGGCTTCTTCACCAAGTCTTGTACATGTATATATATCTCAACAACTGATCAAGGAGGATTATCACATTCAATATATTTTCTCTATACATATCTGGATCCAAATATGTATCCAACGGTTATTTCATTTTTGTTATCCGAATCGGGATCCAATATTCCGGATATCCGATTAAGTATCCTGATAAAAAATCATATATATAAAAGTAAGGTTTTACTCTCTCCTTATTGGTCCATTTAACATTTAATTTTAAAAAATATAATATTTCTTTTTTAATTAAACAAAAAAACACATTTAATCATATACATTAATTCATACTTTAAATTCACACTTTACTACTAAAATGTAACTGCAAATTATATAAATTTTCAAAAACTATTGGTTTTCTTTATTTAATTTCAATTACACACTATAAATTATAATTATGACACCTCTAATTTAATTATTTTAAAAATGTAACTTACATCACATCTTATCCTATAAATAGTCATTCTCACATTCTCCTCTACCATATTTCATATCTTCATTTTTTTAAAAACAAAATTTCTTGCATGGGGTGAAAACTCAATTAAGATGTCATTGTAAGAGTTTTATTAAATATTTTGTTTAAACTTTTGTTTTCCATTTTATTTATTTTTATGTTTATGTATTTCTTCATTTCTTCATTGTTTTTTATTATTTTTAAATGTAATACATATGTCTAATGATATCTTATGGTTATAAGGAAATTATTTTATTAATGGGATTTAAAAATATTGATTTCCAACCATCGCAACATAAGAAAATCAAGCTAAAAAAACCATATTCATTCTTTTATTTGTATGTTTGTTTCTTTCTCATATATTTATGTATATTTATTTTATTTTCAAAAGTATGTAAATTTTTAACAAAATAATTTTTTATATAATTATCAAACCAATTTGTAAAACATTCTTTTAAGAATAATGATCCTTATATTTAGTTTGTGATTCAACATTTAATAATATAAAGAACATTATAATTTTTGTTAACTTTGAATTTTATACTTAATTTTCTATCTAAAAATAATTTGATATTCAATTTTCTATATATTATATATACTACAAGGATGAAAAAAATATAATTCAACCTAGATGTATAACTTAAATTAAGAGGAATATAAAAAGAGATTGAAAAATAAAATTATTCTTTGGGAATTTTTAAGGTTTCACTCTCCTTATTGGTCCATTTAGCATTTATTTTTAAACTATAATATTTATTTTTAATTAAACCAAATATCTAACACATTTAATCATATACTTTAATCCATACTTGAAATTCACACTTTACTACTAAATTGTAACTGAAATTATATAACTTGTGAATTGACTATTTTTTTCTTCCATTCAATTTCAAATAACCCACTATAAATTATAATTATAACTCCTCTATTTTAATTATTTTAGAATTGTAACTTACATCATATTTTATCCTATAAATACCCATTCTTACATCCTCCTCCACCATATTTTTCTATATGATACCCTCAATATTTTGTTTGTTTTATTTTTTAATGTTCTTCGATGGGTTGAAAGTTCAATTAAGATATCATTGTAAGAGTTTCATTATATATTTGGTTTAAACTTTTTTTTTGAATTATATTTCTTTTCTTTTTTATGTACTTCTTCATTTCTTCATTGTTTTCTTCTACTATTAAATGTATAATAAAATTTTATGGCTATAAGAAAATTATAATTTATGGCTTCAAGCTAAAGAAACCATCTTCATTCTTTTATTTTAGATGTTTGTTTCTTTCTCACATATTCATGTATATTTATTTTATTTTCAAAAGTATGTAATTATTTTAACAAAATATTATACACAAGTAAAGGTAATTTGTGTGTATTTTTATAAGCTTACACACATATTTGGATAAATTTCAATATTCTCAGTGGTTTGTTTTATAAAGTTTGAAAATGGGGTAAATTTAAAAAGTGGTATTTGAAAAGGGGTATTTTAAAATTCTGCCAATATCATTTCTATTTTTATCATTAACAATATTATTGTTTTATAAAAAAAATACTCAAAAGTACTGAAGAAAATTACTATCAAAATTGAACAATTAATCAACGAATAAATTCAAGAGATATGGATGTATGCTTCTATTGTATGATTTAAATAAATAAAGTGTAAAAATTTCATTAGCATTGAAATTTATTTATTCTATTTTTTATAATTAATAAATAAATTAAAATTAATTAACTAAATATACAACGCGCGGGACATTACCTAGTTACACTAAAACTGGGCCTCCAAGTTTATATCCCTCGAATTAACTTGCTTTATAGTCCTGTTAATAAAAGACCATAAATGAATGTAGAGAAAGAGAGTAGAAGCAGGCTTATTTATAGATGCATTTAAGTGTTAAAAAGTTTTGGTCAAACGATATGGGACAAAGCTAAAATGAAAAAGCCAAAAAGTTGTTGTATCTCACATCGCCCAGCTACTAAAATTTATTCCTCAAGTCCTCCTATATATGTGTTGGTAATCGTAAGCCTACATAATAATTATGAGTGAGTATACCGGATATCCGCCAAATTAATAAAATCCGAATACGTATCCGGTTTTGAAGGATTGTAATTTTTGCTTTGTGGATCTAAAACCGGTTGACCTAGATATTCGATTTTCCGGAGCGGATAAGACCGGATACCGGATCGGATATCGGATACCGGATATTAAGTCTCAGGGCTATTAGATGTTGTAGAAAGATATATATTTGTAGTGTTTAAACAGATTGTAGTTTTTCATTTTGTGGAAGCCCCCTTGGTATAATGGTGTTGACTAAGGGTTTAGTAATGCTTCTACACCAGGAGGTCTGGGGTTTGAGCCCCAGATAGCGCTATTTATTAATATTTCTGCAGATTAATGGGGACAAGTTTATATGAGATCTCCACTGATGCGCAATTAAAGCCGTTCGCATTGATTCTATCTATTGAAGAAGAAGATGGTGTCCAAGATTAGCATGAAGAAAGAGGCGTTCAAGATCAGCAAATGAGTGTTTTCAATAGTGAATCTTATAGGGTCTGAAGAAATTGCCCATGGTAGATTATCTTTAGCGAAAGGCGATAAAAAAGCATATTGTAGGTTTCTAGGTTAATTTTTTACGAATTGATTTTGTTATGAGATTTTATAGCCGTAATTTAGTTAATTACTATTATTTTGTGAAATTTTCAAAATCAAATTTTTTGATTACAGATACAGTATTTTCCAAATCTAAGTTTTCAATTATATGTATTTTCATTTAAAAATTGATTGAATCCCGAGATAATATTGTTGTTTATATAAAGTTAATTTTGGAAAATAAATTTTAACGGTCACGATTTAGTTTTTTAATTAGAAACAAATGACAAAGATTAGAAGATGTTAAATTCGGGTACGTTTACTGGGTCATTTAGTTCCGCGTGTTTATTTGTTTAAGATTGGAGGTGTTTGGCAACACGTTTGGGATGTTTAAGACTATAGTTTTGATACAAAAATTTAAATGATTTTGTTCGGCAACAGATTTAAAAAGAAAAAATTGGGTTTGAAGTAGTCTAGTGGTTAATGAGTTTAAGTATCAACATAATTTGGGTTTGAAGTTCTCCAACGCTTTTTTAAGGAAATGAATTATAAAAGGGGAATTTAAAAAATACCGCTTTTCCAATACCACTTTTTAAAAATACCCCTCTTTCTAATTTTATCAAAAAGTCACTATAAAATTTGAAATTTATCAAAAAAATGTGTAAGCTTATGTTTATAGACACAAATTATCTTTATATGTGTGTAAATTTATATATATATATATATATATATATATATATATATATATATATATTTCATAAATACTGTATAAATACCTTTTAAAAATCATTTTAAAACCTTATAAAAACTTTGTAAACCTTATAAAAACCTTATAAAAACCATATAAATGATGTATAGAACCTTCTTAAACCATATAAATATTTGGATTTAGTTTCTCAGTAGTAATGACGATCATGATATACCTTATCAACTATATTAAAGTTTATAATTTTTCATATTTGAAAAGGAGTATTTTTGAAAATGGATAGAAAAGAGGGGTATTTTTGAAAAGGGGTACACCAAAAGGGGTACACCAAAAGGGGCATTTCTAAAAAAACTCAATTATAAACCTTACAAAAATATTAATATAGATTAAACTAGTAATAATTAGGGGGATTTGCACAACTAACTTTTTTATGATACCCTTTTCTACAAGTACCATCTCTAGGTGTCCATTTTCAAAAATACCCTCTCTAGGTGTCAATTTTCAAAAATATCCTCTTTAATATACAAAATGACTAAATTACCCTACTTTATTAATAACCCATGATGAAGAAAAAAATATTATTTTTAGTTAAAAAGAATATCCTTTCCAGCAAAAAGAATATCCTTTCCAGAAAAAGAATATTCCTTCCAAAAAATTTCCTGCCAAATTTTTCCGCCAAAAATTTCCGACAAAAATTTTTCCGCCAAAACAATTCCGAAAAAAAATTTTCCGCCAAAATTTTTCCGCAATTCCTTAGAAAACCTTTTAAAAAACCTTGTAAATATTTTTAAATCCCTTAAAAATCCTTTAAAAACCGTTGTAAATCTTTTAAAAGCCATCCAAAACCTTTCAAAACTTGAGTAAACCTTTTAAAACCATTGTAAATCAGTTTATAACATTTATAAACACTTGTAAGTCCCTTTAAACCCCTTATAACCGAGATAAAATCTTTAATAAAAACTTTTGTAAATTTCTAAAACCCTTTAAAAATCCTTGTAAATCCTTAAAACCCATTTTAAAAACTTGTAATACCTTTATAAATTTTGTAAACCCTTAAAAACGTTTGTAAACATCTAAAACCCTTTAAACCCCTTGTAAATCCTTTAAAACTATTTTTAAATCTTTGTAAATATCTTTCAAAATCCTTGTAAATCCTTTTAAAACCATTTTTAAATCCTTGTATGCCTTTAAAAACACTTGTAAATCCTTTTAAAAACACTTGTAAATCCTTTTAAAAACACTTGTAAATCCTTTTAAAAAACCTTTAAAAATCATTGTAAATTTTTAAAATCTTTTAAAATCCTTTTAAAACTGTTATAAACTTATAAAAACATTTTAAAACCATTGTAAATCATTTAGAAACCATTCAAAACCTTTGTAGGCTTCTAAAACCCTTTAAAAACCATCACAAATATTTTTAAAACCATCTAAAATCTCTTGTAAATCCCTTTAAGAACCCTTGTAAAACCTTAAAAGACCCTTTAAAAATCCTTGTAAACCCTTCAAAAAATTTGGCCGGAAAATTTTTCTCGGAATGTTTTTGGCGGGAAATTTTTTGGGAGAAAAATGGCCATTAAAATTTAAGAGAGGGCAAAAATGGAAATGGCAAAAGTATCATAAAAAGATTATTGGTATCAATTTCTCTAATAATTATCAGTTGTAACTTTTTTGAAACCATTTAGTTTTAGAAGAAGAGATAAGTAACTTTGTAGTAGATCATCCCCACCTATCAAAATGTGTACAGAATACATAGATTAAAATATGCAAAATCAATCCCAATATAAAATATATATTTACTCTAATTTACATGATACAACTCAAGGAAAATAAAAAAATTGCCCCCAGAGAGAAGGTAAATTCAAAATGTAAATAAAGCTGTTTGAAGTAGTTTTTGTTTTTTTCTTTTTGTGTTTTTCTTTTCTATTATTCAATTCGAACAAAAGAAGCAGGCATCTCATACTGCAACGCAAATGCTTCCACTCGGTTTCTAAGCTCAGATATGTCTTTGTTGGTGCATAAACTTTTCACAAACTCCTTGTGTGACTTCCCATGCTCTCTCTGCAACGCACTTGTGATCTGAGCTGCCTTTATCAGAAAATCCGCTATTGTCTCGAAATCGGACTCTATACAGCCTCTTGTCGTCATCGCGGGTGTCCCTATTGATAACAAAAGAGGTTTCAATATTAATATGAATGTGACAGTTCACTAAACTTTTACTAACCAATCAATCTGTGCTTACCTATTCTTACACCTCCTGGAGATATTGTACCATTATCCCCAAATATAGCTGTCTTGTTTAAGGTTATATGGCACATCTCACACACTTTCTCGTAGACTTTCCCTGTAAAACAGACACTAACATAATCAGACAAAACAGTAACTTTGGTTTGAAGCGTGGTAGAGTTGAGTGGTTTTAGTACCTGTTAATCCCATAGGAGTGAGATCCCACAGCAACAAATGATTGTCAGTGCCACCAGTGATAAGTCTGCATTTTCTTCTAAGCAGAGCTGCTGCTAAAGCTTGGGCGTTTTTCTTCATCTGTTGTATGTAAGCTTTATACTCTGGAGTGGCTACTTGTTTCAAGGCAATGGCAAGAGCTGCGATATGGTTGTTGTGAGGACCTCCTTGTAGCGATGGGAAAACGGCAAAGTTAATCTTTTCTTCTAAATCATAGTTCGTCGAAGTGTCGGAATGACTAGAGTGATGGCCCTGCTTTCTTATCTTTGGACCTTTCCTGTAGAAGATGATACCTCCTCTAGGACCACGTAGACCTTTGTGGGTAGTGGAGGTAACTATGTCACAGTGATCGAATGGATTTGAACATTCCTGAGATGAAAAAAAAGTACCAAACCGAATTTAGAAACAAAAATTCCTCGAACAGAATCATAACAAAAGTATGACATAAGAATACTTTATAACCATTTCCTATGTACTAATCATTTCAAGTCACCACAGAAAAGGACTTTTAAGTACTAATCATTTCAAGTCACCACAGAAAAGGACTTTTCCTAGAAAGTAGTCAAACCAGCTAAAGTTTGAATAGAACACGAACACAAACACAGAATATGAATACATAGCCTAACTGAAACTTTCTAATACTAGTGTTTCAAGTGATGCAATCTAAACCATGGAAAATTTAAGAGATAATCAACACAATGATACAAGAACTAGTTGATGGATACGAACCTTAGTCGCTACAAGACCGCTTATATGAGCCATATCACACATCAAAACAGCACCACACTTGTCAGCAATTTGTCTAACCCTTGCAAACTCCCAGTCCCTAGGATATGAACTCCCTCCACAAATAAGAATCTTAGGACGGTAATCAAGCGCCTTATCTTCAAGCTTATCATAATCAATATACCCAGTCTGAGGATTCACTTTATAAGGAAAGCTCTCAAAGAAGATAGAAGTAGCCGAAATCTTCTTCCCACCTGGAGTACAATACCCATGACTCATATGACCTCCAGAAGGAGAATCAAGCCCCATAATCCTTTCACCGGGCAACAAAAGTCCGGTATACACCGCAAAATTAGCAGAAGTACAAGAATAAGGCTGTACATTAACACCCCATTTATCAGATTCAAGACCAAACGCAGTAAGAGCTCGTTCAATACACAGATTCTCAATCTGATCAATATATTGATTACCAATATAGTACCTCGCACCAGGCATGCCTTCAGAGTATTTATTCGTCAAGTGACTTCCCAAAGCTTCCATAACAGCTCTACAAACGAAATTCTCAGAAGCAATCAACTCAATCCCTTTAACTTGTCGTTGCTTCTCTTTCTCAATAAGCTCGTGTATATCAGGATCAGCTAAATGAAGAGGTTGATCACCCCAAGCTCGTACAGCAGCACGTCTCGATTCCAAATCTGAATCACCAATCAAACTCCTCTTCGGATGCTTCGCTTGAGCTAACAAAAGTGGACAATCTCTTTGCCTTTTGAGACACATATGGTGACCTAAGATTCTGAAATGCTCGTCTTCCTTCTGTTCTCCTCCATCTTTCTTCGGCTCTTCCACGGTAACCTTCTCTGCCTTTTGCTCGAGTAATTGCAACGGAATCGGAGAAAACGTCGTTGGTAATGATCGGAAACTCGGATCGACTTGTAGATTAATCGAATCGTCAGCAATCGGAGCTCTTGGTATCGGAGTTGGAGTCATCGATGCGTGGGAACAACCAAAACCTAATGAGAAGTTTGATTGAGAACGACTCAAATCCATAAAAATTGAAGAAGATGAAGATTTGAATTGTTTTTGCCCAATTTAGGGTTGTGTGGATTTGAAGAAGATGAAGAAAGGAACAAATAAATGAGTTATTGTGAACGCGAAGATGAATGAGGTTTGGGGAAACCGGTAAAGGAGAGAAATGTATCTGGACGGTTTTTTGGGTTAGATTGGTTTATACGGTGGATTTTGTTAACCGGTAATAGCCGGTATTGTTAGGGACGTGTCAATTTTAATAGAGATTTGAATGGAAAAAAGGAAGTTTCCTTAATCTAGCCGTAATAGTTAGATAGATTCATTTTGACCGATATAAAGGTTTTTTTAAGTAGTATAAAATACAATAACAAATATCTTTTATTGTGGAAGATGGAATTTTTAATCTGCATTTTTAGTTTAATTAAAACTTGTTTAACAATAGTAGGCTAATATTTTGTTTTTTTCGTAATATATTAATATTTTCTCATATTTACCATGGATTGATATCATTAAGTTGAGATGTTTCATTTTCTGTGCACAATTTTGAAAAATCTTAAAAGAACTTATATTTATACATATATATTATTTTTAAGATATATATTATCGAAATGATAATCACTCTTTCTACATCTCTAAAATATATTTAGGAAGAAATTTGAACAACTTTCCACTTCATCTCTCACATTTCCAAATTTTGTTTAATTATGCAACATAAATACACTTAAAATTTGATAGAATCATTAAGAAGCATTCACTTCATCTTCTGATAATTGATATAGTGAAATCTTATATGAAATTTGTCTTAAAGTTAGATAATCAAGAGATTTTTTGAAAAAAACATTGGAAATTTTTTAATTATAAAAATATTATTAATTTGTGTTCGTTTATGTTTGTGGTAAGTTGGTAACATATATAAAACCTAAACTATGTAAAGCTAATTTATGTGTTTATATGTGTATATTATATAATAAAAATATTTTGAATATGAACAATCTCAAAACATTTTATTTCTTTTTTTTATTTTATTTTACAAATATTTAGTTATTCAATTTTTATAAGTTGAATATAATCACTTGGTAATGTTTTGAAAAAAAAATCAAATTACTTATCTCATTATATGAAATTCTTGCCTCTTAAACTTAAAAAATGTCAGTGTGTCAGACAGCACTGGTCTGCTAAAATAATCTGATAAGCCTAAAAACTATACCCTAAATCTAAATAGTCAACCTAATCATTCAAAAGAATAATTCTACACATTCAAAAATCAACTTTTTATGTTTATGGTAATTTGGAAAAATAAAACTTTTGTGGTAATTTTGGAAATAAAAACAAATTATGGCATTTTTGGAAGAAAAAATAAAATGATGACATCTAAGGGAATTTCTCTTATTTTTTTAGTGAGTATGCAAGATTCAAAGCACACATAACAAAATTGGCTCCAACTTTTTATATGCTCTTGCTTAGGTGACTAATGATGGTCCTTTTATTTCTTTTCTTTTTTCAAAGTAATTTAAAGTTGTAAAGAAAACTATTTTCAGTGGTTAAAAAAATTCACATCCAAGGCTTTGATTGGCAACATAGATTATTCAAGAATATTAACATAAAATTAAGAATAAACTTATAGGAAAGTAAAACATTATTCTATTGTTAAATACCATGAAAACAGGGATTTTACAAAAAAAAACATAATGAGTTTTATTTTCCAAAAATACCACTATAATACATTTTTCCAAAAATACCACAGTTAAAACTAATTTTTTAACATTCAAAACTAATTTCTAAATCGTAAACATTATACTCTACCCCTAAAATTATACCCTAAATATAAATAGTCAACCTAAATATTAAAAAAAAAATCTACACCTTGAAAACTCAACTTTTTATGTATATGGTATTTTGGGGAAAATAAAATTTTTTATGGTATTGTTGGAGAAAAAATATTATGGTATTTTTGGAAGAAAAACTATGATATCCAAAAGAATCTTATTATATAAACTTGGATTTTCAAAGTTAGCTATTAACAAGAGCGTGCCACGTATTAATTGAATTGATAAGATGTTGACACGTGTTAGAAAATTAGTGGTAAGAAATTATATAAATTATTAAAAAAAAATTTCAAAATAAAAAGAAGAAAATAAAAGATCAAAAAATTTAACAATTACTTAGTAGTAATTCTAAAGGAAAAATGATAATAATTATAAAATAAAATTATAAAAATTAGGTTTAAGAAATAAAAAAAAAAAAATAAAGAAAAAAAATACGATAAGTTAGTCAACTATAAGTTAATATTTGAAAATATTGTCATTGTCGTGAATATTATGTAATATTTAAATATTTTTATTCAGTAAGTTATTCTAAATAAGTTAGTAATTAATGTGATATGGGTCAATTGGATTGATAAGATATTGACATGTGTAAATTTAAGATATATTAAAATATTATAAAATTAAATTTAAAAAACCTATCATAAAAAAATTCTACATAAGTAATACATATAAAAGTATACCTAATTACAATGAATTTTTAATGTTAATTCAAAAATTCTTATTATGTAAAACTTGATTTTCAGAGTTAATAATTCACATAATTGTGATATATGTCAAGTAAAACATTAGATGACGGAATGTGACACATTAGATAAAAATAGAAAATTACAAAAATGGACACTTCTAAAAATGCCAATTTTGGGGAGCACCTTTTTAAAAATGCCCCCTTACGGAGAGCATGTTTAAAATTACCCATGTTTTAGGAGGGGGTATTGAACTAAAGAATTTACTAGAATTTAAATGAATGGAATTAAAGAGAAAAGGTACAGATTTTTACGTATTGTACAAGATTTTCAAATCTTTCTCTTTAATTCTACCAATTATATTTGAGATTTTTTTTAAAATGCCCCTTTTAGTCTACCCCTTTTTAAAAATACCCCTCTTTTCTATCCATTTTCAAAAATACCCATTTTCAAATATGAAAAATTATAAACTTTTATATGGCTGATTAGGTAGATCAAGATCATTTTACTACTGGGAAACTAAATCCAAATATTTATAAAGTTTTAAAAGGTTTTAAACGGCATTTATAAGGTTTTTATAAGGTTTTTAAAAGGTTTTTTTTGGCTCAACTTCAACTATTCATTAACCAAATGATTACATCCAAATTCAAGGTACATAACATTCACCTCTATAGAATTGGACCAAGGTTTTTAAAAGGTTTACAAGGTTATTATAAGGTTTTAAAATGATTTTTAAAAGGTATTTATACGGTATTTATGAAATAGATATGTATATTTCCACACATATTGTAACGCTCGTGTCTGGAAATCCGGGTGGTGTCGATCGACACTGTGGTCGGGTGTCGATCGACACTAGTAATTTTGGTTTGACGGTTTAAGTTTTAAATCGTCGGTTCAATTGAGGCTTGGTTTGGGGGAAAACCTAGGTCGACTTTATAAGCTTTGGAGCGCCGTTTCTCTCTTAAAACTTCACTTTGTCGCTTTGTGAGTTTGAGAGAGAATAGAGAGTGAGTTTGATCCTGTTTGGTGCTTTTGAGTGGATTTTTGGAGGGATTCAAGCTTGTTCTTGGTGGTTCAAGGCTAGAGCAAGGTTGATTTGTGGTGTTTGGTGTCTGTGGAGATCGTTTCCACTCTTGCAAGTCCCTGTTTGTTGCTGTTCCTTGTTGTTAAAGAGGTGAGTGCATGACCAGGCTTATCTAAGCATGTTTGATCATTGTTTTAGGAGTTTGATGATTGTTTGATTGATTTTCTTTGCTTGTTTGGCTGTTTATTTGATGATTGATGCCTGTGGAACCTCTTGGGGACTCGCTCATATCATGTTGGTGATTTGGAGAAGAGATCCAGTGAGAAACGCAGTTGGAGCGACTGCAGAGAGTCGGTGTCGATCGACACCAAGGGTGGGTGTCATTCGACACCAACGTTTTGTCTCACGAGGATAACTGCGTCTTACGATTGGAGTCGCGGTCGACAGCGAGTGTCGATTGAATACTCGAGTATTTAACCCGATAACTTAACCGAAGTAAAGTATATGCGGGATCGATCACAAGGAGCAATGGTACACTAAAGACTTGCGAGACTCGTTCTTAGCTAAAGCGGAAAGGGTTTTTGTTTGGTTTTCAGTTTTGTAAATAAAAATGCAAATAAAGAGATTAAACTTATGAATTAAAGACATTGGGCTGCAGGGTATTTTCAGAGAATCAATGAATAACAAATAAAAGCAATAAGGAATTCAAACATGAAGAACCGTTCTTGAACATGAACAGAAATTTAGACTAATTCTCTCTCAAGACATTAATCACTAAATTCAACTATTCAATTACTAAACTCTCATTTGTAATTTCCTAGCCAAATTCGCATTATCAAACAGGTTCATTTGGTTCACAAAGCATTCTAACATCAACTCTCGCAGGTTAGAAATACAATGCTCAATTTACATTCATTCAGGCATTTTATCGAACATCTCTGAAACAAATAAAAGCCTAAGTTCTAAAACAGGGTGATCAATCCTATTCTAGCATTGAGAACATGTAAATTGAAGAACCTAATGATTAGAATTCCCTAAGACATCTAATCTATCAAATCATTGAATTCTCCTACTTAGAACCCTAAAACCCAATAGAAGAACTACTCAAACATAGCAAAAGAGAAAACAGAAATCATAGATAAAGAAAACATGATGAAATTTCAGAAACAATAAGAAAGGGTTTAGAAATCTTCTCCAAGTGTCAAGAGGATGGATTCTTCTCCCAAAATTGTTTAGAAAGCAAAGAACAATGTTTAGAACTCAAAAATATGAAGGATAGCTGCTAAAAGTCGAGCCTAGGGTATAAAAACAATATGAGACGAGTTGGATCTGTTTTGGATCGAATATGGGCCAAAATCTGCGTCAGAGGTAAGGGACCGATCGATCCAAAAGTTAGACCGATCGGTCTATTGCTCCCAGGTTTTACTTCTGCATCAGCTTCAACAACTCGGCATAATGACCTGTCTTCACGAAATCGGGTGTCACTCTTGAATGTACCGTTAGATTTCGTTGAAATCACTTGCAAATGAAAGCTAACATTTGTCTTCATCTTGTGTCAAAATATAAGAAAGATCTAACGGTGGATAGGTTTTCATCTGATCCCAAACATCTGACACTTCTACATGAATATGCACTCCAAATGTGTGTTTGCTTCCCAAAACAGCTCGTTTTATTCCAAAGCAACCTAAAACCTGTTAAAGACTCTATAATGGACTAAAAGACTCTAAAAACAAACTTTGACTCAATAAAAGTTATAAAATGAAAAAGAAAAGAAAGACTTAAAACCGATAAAAACACAATATATCATCGATCGTCACCACTGGTGGGTGTCGATCGACACCGATAGACAGAAGCGATTCTGGTCTATCTTTTATTGGTTGTTTGTTTCTTTTCCTTGGATAATGGTTGAATGTGCTTGTGTGTATAGCTAGTGGTGGTATGATTGCCTCATTAAGTATTTATGAAATACTTATGCATCTCTTTCTTTGATGCAGGTAAAAGCAAAGTGTGATCCGTGGAATCATGGCGAGGAGAGGAGGATGATCTAGGCGCTCATTGGTGTTTAGATTATTGTAGGATTTGTTAGGATGTTAGAATGGAATTTAGAAGCATGTTAGGATGATTATGTTTCTGGAATAATGATAGTTGATCTTGTTGGTTTAATGGAATTGTTTGATTGGATTTTTATTTAAGTCTTCCGCTGGTTACGTTGATTGGTTGTGTTAGTGAGATTGTCTGGTTTGCTTAAAATGGGTTAATCCAGTTTGCATGTTTAAAAAAAAAAATGGGATGGGTTCTTTCACATATAAAGATAATTTGTGTTTTTAAATATAAGCTTACACATAGTTTTTAGATAAATTTCAAAATTTACAGTAATTTTTTGATAAAATTAGAAAGAAAGGTATTTTAAAAAAGTAGTATTTGAAAAGGGGTATTTTTGAAATTCTCCCGTTATATTTCTAATATTTTAATAAAATATAATAGAATCTCTATATTAGTAAAAGAGAAGTACAAAATAGAATGCGGGTCGGGTCAAGAGTAAAAAACAAACCCGATTTTAACAATTGGATACTTCAAAAATTGGATATTAAAATGGGTTTGGATACATACATCGGATACTTTCCATATTTAATTTTAGGATTATATTATTTCCATAACTAATTTTAAGATTTCCTAATATTTATCTAACTAATTTAATATAATATATTAAAAAAAATTATTATTCTTATTTTATTTTTATTTGATCTTTTGTTTTTTAATTTCTGATATTATACTAAATAATAATAAAAATTTAACTTTTTCTTGCATACTGCAATTTAAATTTTTAAAAACGGACATATAATACTCAATTACACTCGGTTAAATATTTTGGACAATGATTTAAAATCATTATAAGTATGACCAATATTAAAACCATTGTTACATAATCATATTTAAAATATTTGTTTTGAGACATAGATGTAAATTTGGAGACATGATTTTTATTGATAAAATATTATATATCAAACTACGTAAATTTTAGATAGTCCACAGGTAGTTTGTTAAAATCACAATTATAATGGTATAGCGAGTTATGAATAATATTTTTTACGATATGAATTCTGTTACGGGTTGGTTCTTCAAAAAATATATTGTAAGTGTGTAATTTTTACGTCTATTCCTACTTCTATTATAAAAATGGTCAAACTGAACAATTTATCGATAAATATTCTTCCGTGCTGTTAAATTTTCACCCTTTTTTAATTATATCAAAACTCAATATATTATTATTTACTCGCTATTTTTCCTTTATTATTTTATTTAAACTTATTATACAAATGTAACGCCCGTGTTCTGAAAATTAATAGGAGACTTGAATGTGTATAAGAATTAGGGTGGAGTCGGTTTAATTCCGGTTGATTTCCTAAACTGGTCGATTTGTTTAATTGAATCAAAGGAGATTTAATTAAAGTCGGTTTAGGTAAATTCTGGTTTAATCAGAATTAAACCAAAAACCCTAGTCTTATAAAGAAGGCTTCTTCTCTCTTTTGTTTTGTGGCTGTTGTTTCTGAGAGTTGAGTTGAGAAAAGGAGAAGGAGAAGTTCACTTGTGAGAAGGAGAGTGTTAGCTTTGCTTTGGTGTTTAAAGTAAGAGAAGCAGTTTCGTCACGTCTTGGTAGAATAGAGTTCCGACGTATCAAATCTTATCAAAAGGTAATGAATTTTGGTAGGTTTGTTCTTAAGGCGTGTACGTTGATTCTCCTTTTTACAGAAGTGAATTCGGATTAATACTCAGTGAGTTATATGCAGTTTGGTGAGACGCGTTTTCTCTGTTGCGAACTGGGATCAGCGGAGTTTGTAAGTGCGATCGTGGTTTCATCGTTTCTCCGATCGGCACCAAATTTTGTGGGGAGCTTCGTGACGTCTAGATCTTCCTTTTCACCGTAGGGATTAAGAAGTTAACGGTTGGTTTATGTTTTAGGGCTTCGTTTCTGCGGCTGTAGTTTTTCTGGTGTTTCTGTCCTTTTGGTTCTTAGAGATTTTTGTTTGTGTGGTTTGTTGTAGGGCGTTGTTTGGCTGTTGCAGTCGCGAGGAGAGTTTTTCCTGGTTGTTTTTGTAGTTCAAATCACCTTGTTAAGGTGAGTGCGTGACCATGAGCTTATCTAAGCGATTGGGATTGAGTGACTTGTTGTGTGATGATTTGTAGGTGAACTGGATGTGTTATTGGATGTTTAGCTTGCTGGATGGTTTGTTTTTGTTATATATGTGGGTGTTATCTCATTGCTTGTGTGTATAGCTCGTAGATGGGAGGATCGCCCTCACTAAGTATTTATGAAATACTTATGCATCTCTTTCTTTGATGCAGGTAAAAACAAAGTGTGATCCGTGGAATCATGGCGAGGAGAGGAGGATGATCTAGGCACTCATTGGTGTTTTAGATTATTGTTGGATTTGTTAGGGTGTTAGAATGGAATTTAGAAACATGTTAGGATGATCATGTTTTGGAATAATGTTTGGTTGAACTTGTTGGTTTAATGGAATTGTTTTATTGGATTTTTGGTTAAGTCTTCCGCTGGTTAATATTGTTGGTTACTTTAATGAGATTGCTTGGTTTAATTGATTTAAATTATTATGGCCGGTTTAGTTGGTTCGAATTAATTGGGTTAATACGGTTTGCATGTTTAAAAGAAAAAAAAATGGGATGGGTTCTTTCAACAAATATATGATTCACTGTAATCGACTACACTGTAATAAAATTAAAATGTAATATAATTTAATCCGTTAAATGTTTTTTTTGGTAAAAGGTTAAATAAATTATTTTAAAAAATCCGTTAAACAATATATATAAGTAATTATTTCTCCCGCGTTGTAGTGCGGGTCCAAACCTAGTTCTAATAGAAAACAAAAGTACCAATTCTTCTATTTTTTCCACTACGTAACAATTAAACAAGAATCTGTAATATCATTATGTAAACACAAAAAAATCGGAGTCCTTAATGATCAAACTCAGTCGGAAGATGACTCCCCTGGTGAGAATTGCAGTTCTCCGATTCGGGCGGAGTGCAGTACGTGAACCAGAACCGATCCGATCATTGGCGTCAGTTTTTTTCTTTTTCACAAATGTTGAAATGGTTATGAAAAAAGAGATCTCCGCCATTGTCATCGTCTAATTTCTTTCTTTCACAAATGTTGAAATGTTTTTATTATATTATTAGTGAAAGTTATGAAGTTACAAAACATTTGAGTCCCTTGTGTATTCCATCGAAATCTCAGCCAAAAAGCTGAGAATTTGTTCTACACAATTTACACTAGTTTTTCTATTAAATTCTTATCAAATCATGTTACCACACAAAACTACAAAATAATGAATAACACTTGCATTTAATAGAATTTAAAAGGGCTGCCTGTACTAGTCCCCCTGTAATATATCGTTTCAACTAGGTTCCCCCTATACTTTCAGCCTCTGCCTAATTCCACCTATACGACATATATTCTATCAAATTCCACCCAAACTATATAATTCTACCCAATTAACCAAAATCAATTAAATTTTTCAATAACGTTTTAAAATTGATAATTCGAGTACAATATACTGTGATTTGATTAAGTCTTATATGAAAATGAGATCCCGTCTCTCTTTTTAACCCGGAATGAACCCCCATTTTTAGGTTTCATCAAAACCAAAATCAATTTAGGAAAAATAGAAAACACATATATTGATTTTTAAACGCAATTGAGAAGCTTAATTGATTTGGGTTATTCTTTTTTAAACCCCAAATAAACACCCACTTTTAGCTTTCATCAAAATCAAATCAATTTGGGAGAAAATAGAAAACGCAATTATCAATCTTAAAACGCTATTGAGAAATTTAATTGATTTTGGTTAATTAGATAGAATTATATAGTTTGGGTGGAATTTGATAGAATATATGTTGTATAGGTGGAATTGGGCAGAGGCTTAAAGTATAGGGGGAACGTAGTTGAAACGATATATTACAGGGGGACTAGTACATGCAGCTGAGAATTTGTTCTACACAATTTACATTAGTTTTTCTATTAAATTCTTATCAAATCATGTTACCACACAAAACTACAAAATAATGAATAACACTTGCATTTAATAGAATTAAGAAACTAGCAAGTTGAATAACACTAGAGTTTTAAAGAATTTAGAAAATTCTTAGTTGAATAACACTAGAATTCAACATTCTATTAATTTCTATCAAATTCATTCGTTCAATAAGTGCCCTAATAGATTTAACCTAAATCTATTCTCTCTTCACCACTCTCTCCACAATTTGCAATCTCTCTCGGCGACTACCAAACGTGCGCCGTCTCTCTTCTCTCTTCGCCGTCTACTAGTTTCTCTTTGATGTGTCTCTCTTCTCTTCACCGTTTACTAGTCTCTCTTCGCCGTGTCTTTTCTCTCTTGGCCGTGTAAGTGCCCTCTGTTATCTCATTTTATTAATTGTTTAGGGTTTGACAATTTAGGGTTCTTGTTTAGATGTTGGAGATCGATTAAGACTAATTGTTACAAGAATTGGGATTTTTTTTATTCATATGGTCTTATTAGTGTACCAAACAATTTGTGTTTTAGATTGGCAAATCAGAGAATTAAGGCTTTTTTACTATTAATTGACTACAATTGTTCATGGATGGCTTAAATCACGTTATTAAATTTGAACTTAGATTTTGAAATACTAGTTTTTGGTACTTTAGTTGCTGTTGGGAATGGCAAGAATTTCAGTTCAATTTAATCAATCATGTTTTTCATCTTTCAAATGAATTGACTAAATTCCATTGTATGGGTTGTTTAAGATATTTTGTAACTTCTGGGTTATGCGTCAAAAGCCGCAGTCTCATGCCCAAATCTAGTTGGATATAAAACTCATCTTGTACTGGAGAATAACACATGCTGGATTAGTGTATTACGTGCGTGAGAGAAGATGGTAATTATGGAGGTTCTCTCAGATATTTTTCTTTGTATTTTTAATGGGTGATGGAGCCACGAGATGGGGCTTTAAATATTAGTGTTGTTTATTTTTTCTCAGTGGTTGGTCCTAAAAGAAACGTGATAGAATACCAATTTTTTGAATAATGCTGAAAGTTTGATCATAGCTTTTGATAATTTTGAATTTATCCTTGTTTGCTATAAATTCGGTGAGTAAGAATTTACAGTCTAAATCATTGTGCATTGATAATGCTTTAAAACAGTTGCAAGGTGTGTGTTTATTTTTTGAGAAGTATAGACATAAAGGGTTTAGTTCTAGTTTGAGTATTGCTCAAAATATTACTCGTGATATGGATGTAGACCGTATATTTCCACGTAAACGTTGTGTTTTTAGAAAAAAAACAGTTTGATGAAACTGATTTTGACGAACAAGTACAATCAAGTGAAGATGCTTTTAGAGTCGATTACAACATATTTAAAAGGTTTTAAAAGGTGTTATAAGGTGTTTTAAATGTATATCAAGGTTTTAAAAACTATTTAAATAGTTTTACAAGGTTTATATGTTTTTTAAAAGGTGTTGAAAAGTATTTAAAAAGTTTTAATTAACAACATATTTCAAAGGTTTTATAAGGTTTTTGAATGTATATTTAGATTTTAAAACTATTTAAAAGTTTTACAAAGTTTTTATATGGTTTTTATAAGGTTTGCTAAAGGTTTTGAAAAGTATTGAAAAGGTTTTATAACGTATTTAAAAGATTTTATCTGATGTTTACATGAATATTAAGGTCTCAAAAACTATTTAAAAAAAGTTTTACAAAGCTTTTTGAAGCTTTTGTGATGTGTTTAAAAGGTTTTACAAGAAAAACTATCACAACCAGATCAAAAGTAGTTAGCGATTACAAACAATAATTACAGGTTTTATGGAATATATTTTAGACTTTCACTTCTCCAAAAGCTATTAGCATCAACACAAAACAAACAATTCAATTCAGTTTAATCATTCAAGTCTCCTAAGAATGCAAGAACACTAATCAACATCATCAGAGAAGAGAGGAGCTTTCAAAACCAGAAAACTTCGCTCTCTGGAACCCGAAAGACGAGATGTGGGAGGAGTGGAGAATAAGGATGCAAGACGTGAAGGCGCTGGTAGAGGAGTGGTGAATCGCACCGGGTTTGGAAAGAGTGCGAGAAGAAAGAGTAGGTGTTATCAATAGAGCTGGAATCAATTGGAGAGACGAAAGAGGAAGGATCCACAGTAGTGAGGTACATCAAAATTAAGAGAAAATTTGAGATTGAAAGAGAGTACTCGTCGGTGTTGCCTGGTGAAGAAGAGTCAGAAGTTTGATGGGGAATATTGATCGGGAAGATTGAATTCAAGAGAATGGAGACTGCCAACAAGACAAGGGTAAAATAGAAATAAAATTAAAAGATGGTAAACTTTAAAGGGCAATACTTGGGTGAACCAACCTTGTTCACCTCATATTGATAAGCCAATCAAAATAAAATAATATGCTATTTCATATTATATTTAAAAAATAAATCAAAAATAAAATAAACCTTAATCACTCTTTTATAACTCCAAATCAAAATATAATTTTGTTTAATTACAAAATCTAAACCTAACCACTATTTTATAAACCTAACCCGAAATATAATTTCGTCTAATTACAAACTCAAACTCTAACCACTATTTTGCTAACCCAAACCGAAATATAATTTCGTTTAATTACAAAATCTAAACCCTAACCACTATTTTGTCAACACAAACCAAAATATAATTTTGTTTGATTACAAAATCTAAACCCTAGCCACTAATTTGTCAACCCAAACCGAAATATAATTTCGTTTAATTACAAAATTTAAACCCTAACCACTAATTTTTCAACCCAAACCGAAATATAATTTTGTTTAATTACAAAATCTAAACCTTAACCACTATTTTATAAACCCAAACCAAACTATATTTCCTTAATAAAAATCCTACAGAATTTGTTTCCATAATTTGATTTGTTTTTCTTTTATTTTAATTTTGATTTACTTTTGTAAATAAAAAATGACGTGACATATTGTTGTATTTTGATTGGCTAATTAAGAGGGGGTGAACAAGAGTGGTTCATCCCTATGGGTGAACCCAATTATTTGTCAACTTAAAAACAGACAAAAAGATAGTGTTTTGAAAAATGAGCAGCCCAAAAAGGGCATTACTAACAAATTCCAAAAAAATATTAAAATATTCAGAATTTTTTACTTATAAGTAAATTATTAACCTAATTTTTGGTTATGTTGGTTTGGGTTTATCAAAGAGATTAGAATTTAATATTTACAATTAAGCGATATGTCGATTTTAATTTATAAAGAATTATTAAAGTTTAGTTTTTATAGCTAAACATATTATATGGTTGTCTAGATTTATAAATAGGGATTATGGTTTAAATTTTACAATTAAACAAGGTTTTATTTTGATTTAGGTTTATAAATAAGGATTAGAATTTATATTACACAATTTATACAAGGTTTAGGAATGTCAAAATGGATAACTCAATTCAACTCAACTCATTACCTAATGAGTTTAGAGTTAAATGGGTAATGAATTGACTCAACTTATTTGTTTAAATGATTTGAGTCAACCCATAAACTTATTTATTTTTATTTTTTTTTCTTTTTTGTCAACAATAACAAAAGATTGACTTATAAAAGCCAATTAGAGGGACAATTGTTCACATACAGAACAGAAAGCGGCGTGGATCGGACATTCCGTGCCAACTTATCCGCTTGGGTATTTGCACTTCGAGAAATAAGAGACAAAGAAAAAGTAGAAAATTCCTCCCTGTCAAAAGATATGTCATCCAGATATACAGAGAACGCCGGCCACTCAAACGGGGAAGACACCATCTCCACCAAGTCCGAACAGTCTGTAAAGAATGCAACATCTCTGTAATTATGCCCGATCATACAGCGCATCGCCCACACCAAAGCTTCTACTTCAGAATGTAGAGGGGAAAGGCTCCGTCTAGAATTCCTAGCTCCCATTGATGTTGATCCATCCCGAGCGTGTTGGCAGAACCAACCTAGACATGCAAACTTATCTGTATCCTTTCAAGAACCATCAATGAAGCATCTATACCCTACAAAAAATGAGGATAATCGTTGTCCCTGTGGCCGTATCCGAGGAGTGACCGAGTCCGGCCGACGCTGTAGCTCCACCCCGTCGACTTGGGCCTCTTGCCATGACTTTGCCTCCTCCTTCGCAATCCCTACCACCTCCATCGGACTCTGAGTCCCATTATTAAACACTTTGTCATTTCTCGCCTTCCATATATACCACAGTAGCCAAGGGTAGATATCCGTCAAACCATTACCTACGGGTAGCCCGAATAAGTAAGCCATATTAGCATATACCGAATCTGTCGGGAAATTAATCGAACTTATTTAGTCTCATGGGTTAAGTGATTATGGGTTGACTCATTAATGATAATAGTTAATTAACTAAATATTAATAATTATTAATAATTAATTATAATCATATATCATCATTATCAATTCATCATACCATCAACACCATCGTGTATTTTTGGCGGAAAAGTACGAATTAACGTTCTTTTGGCGGTAAAATTGCAAGTTTACGTTTTTGGCAGGAAATTGCGGGTTTATTTTTTTGGCGGGAAAACTATGAATTTACATTTTTGGCGGGAAAATTGCGGGTTTACGGTCTTCGATATGGTGATGATGATGATGATAAGATGATGATGATGGTGGTGGTGGTGATGGTGATGGTGATGGTTATGATGATGAAGATGATTATAGTGATGGTGATGGTGATGGTTATGATGATGAAGATGATTACAGTGATGGTGATGGTAGTGATTAGCCTTGCGATTTCGGGTAGTTCAGTTTGGGTAAATCGGTTATTGGGTATTTACAGAATTATGAAATTCTACCGAAATAACCGAAATTTAACTACGGTTCGGTTCGTTTCGGACACCGATTAATTCGGTTATGTGATTAAAAACCGAAAAATAACCGATTTCATTTTTATTAAGTTTTAGAGTTTTATATAAGGGCTGCGATTAAAATACAAAATTTGTGTTTTAAATTTCCAAAAAAAGAAGCCCATCAAAATGCAAAGCCCATAAACTAAAATAATTAGGGTTTTCTCCTCCTTTGAAGAGATGGCATCTACGGCGGCAGCTCACTCAGGCTCCGATTGCGATCTTTAGAAAGACAGAAAAAAGAGAGCATCAGAACCGTTGCAGCCATGGGCTTAACGTTGAAGAAGAATAATGGCAGACAAACAAAGAGGAGATTGGTTAAATTCGTCTGAGAGTGAGAGAAATCAAACGAAAAAGAAGAATTGCAAAAGATTAGAGAAACAAGAGATGGAGAGACTTACCTGAGAGTGATTGAAATCAACGTAGAACAGATGAGGGATGGTTAGTCTTTGTGTTCTTGTTTGGGGGAGAAGAGAGGAGGCTACGAGTGAAACAAAAAGAAGACTAGGTTTAGTCAATTCAGTTTAGAAACAATTTATAGTAGTATCCCTAATAATGGGTTATTGGTTACCCAATTGGTTATGTCCGTCCCAACCAACCCGAACACATAACCGAACAATATGTAGAATAGTTACCGATTAAACCGAATCAACTTCCATTACCCTAACCAATTTTTCCAAATTTTTGGTTCGGTTCAGTTTGGACAAATCGGTTCGGGTATTATTCGCAGGGCTAATGGTGGTAATGGTGATGGTGATGGTGATGGTGATGGTGATGGTTATGGTGATGGTGATGTTGGTGATGTTGGTGATGTTGAATTTAGGCCTGTGAATTCGGGTCGGGTCGGATAATTTGGATATTTGGGTAATTCGGATAATCGGGTCGGGTAGGGTATCAAGTTATTCGGATTTTTTTTTACCTAAATTAACCGAATATTATATATTTTGGTTAAAGCGGGTCGATTAGCTCGAATAATTCGGGTAAATTCAGTTAAATTTCGATTAACATGGGTAATATAGGTAATTTTGGGTATATCGGGTCGGGTAATATGAATAATTTTGGGTAATGCGGGTAGTTTGGTTAAATTTGGGTAACCGATAGGTTAGGGCGAATCAAACCGATTTAGTTGGTAACCGATTGGAAATTACAATCTATTCCGATCGGTTATCTTCTCTTAACCAAAACCGAACCAAAAATCTAAGTTTGGTTCGGTTCAGAGTTTTCTGTTCGGGTACTATTCCCAGGCCTGATGATGATGATGATGATGATGATGTATGTGATGTCGATGATATGATGCTGGTGATGATGATGATGTATGTGATGTCGATGATGTGATGATGGTGATGATGATGATATGCTGATCTGATTCAGTTGGTTTAAGTATTTGAGTTGGTTTAACTCATTTGAACAATAATTAGTGGATTAAATGGTTAAACAATCAACCTATTATAACTCAACTCATTTGATCCATCAAACCATTTGACTCATTACTCATTTGACTCATGAATTCATTAGGGTCAAAAAGTTTCAAGTCATTAGAGTTCATGGGTTGAGTTGAGTTGAGTCAACCCATGAACCTTGACCCATTTTAATATCAAGGTTATTTATTTGTTTTCATTTATAAAAGAGAAGTAAGATTTAGATGGTACAATTAAACCAGATTATGAGTTTAACAAACTTAATGTGTTTATTAAATTATAATTGTTTAATTTTTAATTTATATTTAAATGTAATATGTCATACTGCAATCTTATTGGCTAAAACAAGAGAGATGAATAAAATGGAACTAAAAAGATACATTACCAACTGAAAATAAGGATACCAAAATTCAATATAATTTGTAATATAGTGATTTCTAAAATATATATTTTGTTCAAATATGTAATTTTATATACTTTCATATTTAAAATTATTTCTTAATGCTTATCTCAACGACACTATAACTCATTTTTTGGATTGATGTTAATTTGTAAGAATATTACCATTCAAATTTGTAATAATTAATTAAGTTTGAGGAATACAATAAATTTTAAAGTAAAAAATGCAAGAATAGTTTTTAAAAAATTCAAATTTGAACTCAAACCTAGAATTATGTTTTTAGGATAATGGCATTATCATGTTTAGGGTATAATATCTAAACTAAGTTTTTTTTGAAAAATTTGGAAATAGTAATATTATGAAAATGGTGAATATTTCACAATTTTTTTGGTGATCGATAATTTAACATTTCTAAATTTTTATAATAAATGTTTAATAACGATTTAATAACTTAAAATTTTATATTTTGTTAAATAAATAATTTTGTTAAACAAAAAACATTTTACTAACTTAAAAAATTATATATTATTTTGAATACTTTTGATATAACGTTCTTACAATAAAATTTTAATTTTATTTTGAAAATAAATAACCTGTGTATTAGACGGGCCCTAATCTATATTAGAAAATATGATATTCAATTAATATTGATTAATTCTTTTGTTAATGTTATGATTATGCACATTTTAACACATGCAATATTTTTAATTCATATGTGAAAACATAAATTTTAATCTGCGTTTTTACGCGGGGCTTTATATAGTTTATATATAAATTTCACTTTACTAGCAAATGATAAATATCTATATTAACAGTTTTGAAGTACTTTTTGGAAAGTAACTTTTTATTATTTATTATTTGCAATCATAAACCCTTTCAATCTTTCAAAGTTGTGTAGGAAGGAGCGATGTCAGAAATGTCGAGGATCGATTCCGAATGTATTACAGAGTCGATTGGTCGACACAAGGAGATGTGTCGATCAACACCAAACCCGGTTAATTGACTGGATTGAATGTTGTTTGGCTATCGTCTTCGTTTCCATGGCAGCAGACCTTCACCATTATCATCTCCATTGATTTCAAAACCCAATCGAAAATTCCCAATCTTCGCTTCTTCTCCTGTAAGTTCTTCTTCTCCTCAATTTTACTTCTTCATTCATTTTGAAAATCCGTAATCTTTGCCTCTAATTCGAGAATCTGTTATCGTAGAGTAATAGTGAAGAAGCGTATTCAAAGTACCCAACAGATGTGAAATCTCTAATTAGGGTTTATAAAGAAGCTCTCTTTAACGGAGACGAAAGCTCAGTTGGGGAAATCGAAACGATGTTTTGTAAAATCGAGAAGGAGAAGAATAAAATGGATCAGAAGGTTTTATCATTATCTATGAAGATTGCTTCTGAGAAAGAGATGAAGATTCGATTAACTGCTGATTTTGAGAATACTAGGAAGAAGCTTGATAAAGATAGGCTTAGTACTGAGTCTAATGCAAAAGTTCAGATTATGAGGAGTCTTTTACCACTTATTGATAGTTTTGAGAAAGCTAAGCTTCAAGTTAGTGTTTATAGGCAGTTCGTTGAGGTTTTAAGACATCTTCGTGTTGCTGCTATTGCAACTGTTGGCAAGCCCTTTGATCCTTTGGTAAGTTTATGCTTTGTAGTTTGAAGAATGTTGCATTGTATCACTAAGAATGATGTTATCGTCGTAGAAACGTACTTGAAATTGTTGACGGAGTCAGTCATTGTGTTTGGAAAATGTAGTAGATGCTTCTGTGCTAGTGAGTGATGATGATAAGAGGATTATTGTTTGTTGTATTTGGATGGTCTTGAGTGGTTAAAATGATCTTTATTGTTGTTAGTTGCATGAGGTTATATCACTCACTAGCATAGGTGAATCAGTTTAGTTGTTTACTGATTTTAGATAACTTTGCACTTAAAAAGAAGACTGAAGTCATAGTAGCTTTTTGTTGCATCACTAAGAAGGCTCTTATACACTGTAGAGGTAGTCATAGAATATACTTGAAATTGGTAAAAGAGTTAGTGATTGTGTTTGCCAATGAAGTAGAGGATTTTGTATTAACATCTTGGCTACATGATTCTTTTGTGCCAGTGTGTGATGACAATGAAGTAATTAATTGTTGTTTATACAACTCAATTATATGATCTTTGTTTGCCAGCGAGTGACAAAAGCGATTGGATACTCGAAAGTTGTTTTCAGATGAGTAATGTTTCTTGTTTTGGGGTTTTAAGTGACTTAGCAATACTCTTTTTTGTTATAGTTGCACGAGGCGAGAAGAATCTGAGACAGTTAAAGCAGGGATAATAACCGAGGAGCTGAACCGTGGAGGTTAAAGTCTCTTTAGGACCTATCAACAAGAAGACTCCTTCAGCTACCGAGGAGATAACACCTTCTTCTTGAGTAAATTATGGGTAAAATTTTCAGTTTCAGTCCATTTTTTATCCATCTATCAAAGGGATAACAACTAAACCACAGCTGATGTCTGAATGAGAAAGTTCTTTGGCTGCTGAGATTATAATTGATTCATGTTTTTAGTTTATACAACTGTGTTATAGCCATGGTTTAAATTCATAGCTTTGAGTTCTTTCTTGTACTATGTGATTTGTCTACCTGATTCATGAATCAAACCATCTCTCAAGAATCAGTTTGTGCTTGAAAGACTTCAACACTATACAAAGTACACATTACATACACTGCACACATCCCACCAAAAGAGTCAAAACATCATATAACTTGAAACATCCTTCTTGATCGTTCTGTCTTTGGAAGCTTCTGAAATTCACAATATCAGAGAAAAGTCCAAAATTGGAATTCAAATCTCTTTGAGGATTCAATAAATTGAAGAGTAAAAGACTTAATACTTACCATTGGGGAACATGATTCTGAGAACTAATACTTTTGTAGAATTTGGAGATACGACCACGAGACTCAGGTTTGGGTTTAATAACTTTCTTCTTCAAACCAAAGATCTCTTGAACTAAAGGAACATGACTCAATACAAGCTTCCATGCTAGAAACCACCCTGCAAAAACCCAAAAACCAAATCAAATACTTCGTCTTCTCAAAGCCCTAAAGATCAAAACTTTATGGTCAAAAACTTGAAGGGGAGAGAGAGAGAGTACAAAGAGCGATGAAGCAGACGACAAATGAGATGGCTAGAAGCGGACGTAAGAGGAAGAAGACAAGATTGTCAAGGAAGGAATGAGATTCCATGGATGAAGCTGATCAATCACAAGTTCTTAGCTTTCAAAGATCTCTGTTTTAATTTTAATTTACGGTATGGGGAAGAAGAAGATACAATTTCAATATAGAGCTTTTAGAAGGTATTAGGTCTTTTGGTATTGTTGTGTATATATTAAATCGAGTATGGGCTTTTAATAGCCCACTTGGGTTTTGGATATTTCGAATTTTTATTTATATAGGTTTTAACGAGCGATACACCGCAAGACAATTTATTAATAATTTTTTTATATTTAAGTTATATTTTTAATTTTGTTTAGTATTTAAAATTTTGTAATTATATTTTGATCGTGAAATTTATTACTTAGCTCATTGAATATTTTTTGTAACTAATATTTTTATTTTATTTTAAGTTGTATTTGTCTATTAATTTTGTTAAGTATTTAAAATTGTACAATGATATTGTGATTTTTAATTCTATGATTTAACCCGTGGAATACTACATGATAAATTTTTGTGTTATATACTTATATATAATCGTAATTTAGTCAACTTAATTAACTTTGTATAATATTTCAAATAATGATATGATGATGGCGTAATATCGTTCATTTAACTCATTTTATTTCAGAATAAAATATTTAGTGTGTAAACAATCCGTAGAAAAATATAATCATAGTTATGTAAATTTATTTGATTATAATCATATATGATTATATGTGTAAACCGGGTTTGAGTTTATATAAATATGATTTTGAAACCGCGTAAAATACTTAGTGTGTGAACACAACTTTGAAGCATTTTTAACTATCCATCATATTATTTCTCATAATTTTCAATTTAGTATATAGTTCATAATACTCATTTATTAGTATTATTAGATTATTAATATTTTATATTAATAATGATGAGAGAGAGAAATAGATTAAGATGTACAATTTGAATTTCGTTGGTGTGTACAAATAAGTAAAACTAACAATTTTAAACAATAGAAAACCTTGCATAGAAACATAATTTGAAAATCATAATACTACACATAAAGTAACAATAAGACACTGAAACATTGACTAAATGAAAGAACAAATTATTAAGACATTAAAACTTTGATCAATTTAAAAATTTTACGCTTTCACTAAGGAAAGGTCTTTATGGAACTCATCCATAAAACATGGACATAGCTTGAAACTCTGGTCTAGGCATGGAATATGTGGTGTTGTTGTCGAGTCCAAAGTGATTCGTTTCCTGTCTCGAGTGAAGAAGACTTTGCACAGTTCCGTTAACGTTCCTCTGAATCATTGAGGGGTGATGAGTGTATGGAAATTGATGTTGCACAACCTGAAGCCTATACGAAATTTCAGTTTGACTCATATGTTCCATGTATTGAGCAATCCTGTGCATTTTTTTCGGCCTCCATTGCCTTAATGGATCGACATTTGGTGGGTTGAGATACAGATGCGCTGTTTTGAAGTGCTTATCGAGCTTAGAATATGTTCCAAAAAATTTGCATTTATCGACAGAGCAAGGCCTTGGTTTAGCATTCATGAATCTTCTTCCACTTGTCACATACACCGTCCCATAGACCTCTCCTCTACAGAGGGGACAGCTTAAAGTCTTCACATTTGAGTGGCTCCTGTTGTTTTCGCTGAATTGATTGAAACAGTTGGAGTGATAGAGATTTGTATCACACATATAAGGACGACATCCTTTAGAGTATGAAGAGCAGCGCAAGAGGACAGCATTGTGGGGCGGTTCCATGCATATAACGCACATAACATCCTCCCATTCTGAATGGACCTTTGACTCATTTGATATTTGTTTGATGCTCTTCGAAGATCGACGGCCAAGATATGGTGATACTCTAGCGTTATTACTTACCTTTGAAAATATGGATCTTTCCTTCGGCATCTCTACAAGTCAATAATATCATTATTGACAGAAAAGAACATTCATCAATATTTAATGAAGAAGACAGATTTTAAAGATCAAATAAATCATTATAAAATCATATATTATCTATTATTTTAAAGTTCAATGATTTACATTCGATTATGAAAGAAAATTATTATTTTTTTTTTTGATACAAAGACTAAAATTGTATTTTGATATTATTTTATTTTGCATGCCAGAATCCAAAAACTAAACTAACATTATCTCAAATGTTATTCTTCTTGCTATGAAATCTTTTTTCTAGTTATGAAAACATAATTAGATTAAAAAAAAAAAAGCGCATAAGAATTTTTGGCTCTCTATACATGTAATATTTTGGACTGGTACAATTCTAAATATTGGCTAACCTTACAAACATATTCCAAGAAATTAAACATACATCATAACCATATTAAGAGTGATATGAGAAATTAGAGAAAAAAAAGCAACAACACCAGGAGTCGAATAAAACACGAGCAAGTATATATTGTTTGCTAGAGATACTATTTATTATTGAGAAAGTAAATACGATGAAGAGTATGGAGTTTACCTCAAGCAGTGAAGATGACTTTTTTTTATTTGAGTGAATGATTGTGTGATTCCAACGGGGTTATATAAGTTAATTTTGTATACGTTTTTGTTTGACTAGTATAATTATTTCTTTTGTATGTCTACCTTTTTTTATTTCATTGCCAAAAGTTTGTTTGTTTTTTTTTGGACCAATTTAGTGCTATTCTTTTCTTCATAAGATTTTTCTTTGACCAAGAAACATAACTTATTATTATAACATAACAAAAAAATTAAAATTATATTGCGAATGGAAATTTTTTAAATTGTAGATAAGTCTAAATAATAAGAAAATATTTTACGCACACTACAAGGATATCGTTAAAAAAATTACTTATTAAAATTTGGATTGGATAATACGAATTAAGTTAATAAATCTATTGAAAATATTAAATATGAATTTTTGCTATGGTAATTCTAAAACATACAACTATTTTTTGACTAAAATGTTTGTTAAAATATATTGTAAGTAAAAAAGTATTGATGGTAATTTCAGAACAAAATTCTGTTTTTATTATTTTATACGGTTTGTATTTTCAGAAATAATTTTTAATTTGCGTTTAAAATTATTTGAGTAGTTCTGACGTATGGAGTATGTTTATTCTTATCTCCAAGAAAAAAAATTATCATTGACTATATCACAAATAACATAACACTGCCTCTAGTAAAACATCTTGAACAAAATGTACGATCAAAGTTGACTAAATTAAGAAATGAGATGTGTAACTATTATTACCAATATTTTAATGAGACGTATTTCCTTTCTACGGGCTATACATAGAAGTAAGTTAAAACATTAACACCCAAAGACGATAGCCAAACAACATTCAATCCAGTCAATTAACCGGGTTTGGTGTTGATCGACACATCTCCTTGTGTCGACCAACATCGACTCTGTAATACATTCGGAATCGATCCTCGACATTTCTGACATCGTAAAGGTAGGGTTCTTGATGAAGATGGAGAGGAGAAGGAGAAGCAAGGAGCAATGGATGGATCGATTACGAAAGAAATGGCCATTGTTGGATTGGATTTGCGAATTTGGAGATATTGAGATATGAACTGAGTGAGAGCCTCAAGTGCCAGCAAAATCTTATAAAGTGAGTTCATAACTACAACACAGCCCTTGGTTAAAAAAAAAAAAATTAGGAAAAAAACATCTAATTTGTTATGTAACTAGAATCAGACCCGCGCTGTAGCGCGGAGGAATATTTTCATATATATATATATATATATATATATAGACTTTAACAGAATAGAATATGTTACATTTTTATTTCATTGCAATACAGTCGATTACAGTGAATTATATATTTAAGTAATGAATTTAAAGAAAATAATATATGGAAAAAATAACAAAGTTTGATATATAATATGGTTTATCAATAAAAATTATACGTATATAAATTCAATATAATCAATATTTGAATAGTATATTTTGTTCATAAGAATTTGTATGTACTATTGAAAAATTTTGATGTAGAATTTAGGACACGTAATTCTTTACTTTTAATTATAATATTTGTAAACTTTTAAAAGTTTAAATATGCTCAAATAACAAAAGTTATAATATTAGTCATATTTATAATGATTTAAAACCATTGTCCAAAATATTTAACTAACGTAACACTTACACTTTTTTTTCAACTGGGTATAATATAAGATTTTTTTAAAATATTTAAGAAACCCGTAATTCAATATTTAACAAATCCTTGTAGATTTAATTAAAATATATAAATTTGTACACATAATAAATTACGCTTCCCACTAATTCATAGTTGGAAACATGTTAGTCATATTTATAATCTAAACTATTGTCCAAATTATTTGTAGGTGATGTGAGAAGTTGTACATACATTTATTTTCTTTATTAGTTGACTATTATATGTCCGTTTTGAAAAATTCAAATTGTAATGTAGAGATTAATTTTGAATTTTTGATCTGATTTGTATTCAATCTTTATATTATAAATATTTTAAATAATCCAACATCTTTATAAAGATTATATATTGGATTATTTAAAATATGTTGTTTTGAATAATTGTGGGCTCTATTAAAATGTGATTGATATTGGTTTGGGCTTCATAGGCCTTCTTATTTTAATATTGAGTATTATTTTTATTTTTATTTATATTTTTCCAGATGTAATCGTTAGTGAGAAGACAAAAGAGCATTTGATTTTCTTTTTCTTCTTCCTCACCTAAACCTCGTGGGTAATTTTTTCCTTTGCTGATCCGAGTACTCATATCTTACAGAAAAAAACACAACCTTTTGCTTATACCGATTACACCATATCTTGAAATTACTTTTGAAAAAGATCCCTAATATTTATAATCATGTAAAATCAAGTAACCCAAAAGCTAGAATTCGGCTACTGAAGCGTCGTGTATCTGGGAGATGATCAATTTCTGCTTCATCGGAATCAGTTTGGGTATTGCCAATTTACTTTTGCCTCATACTCATTTGTATTAATTTTTAAATTTATTTATGATCCTGTTTCAATTGTATGTTGTTTTGATTGTACAGTTTTTTCAAAAGGAATATAAGTTCTCTTGTATAATTCTGAAGGGCGAATCTTTGTCTTACAAATTACAAATTGTTACAATTACGGTATTTTGATATAATTAACTACTGTTTAATAAAGGGAAAATTGATTTTAAAGGATGTTTTTTAAAAATTTGTCCATCTATGCCTTCTTTTTTTAAGTTTGGTATATTAGGTTTTAGAATAGGAAAATACTCAATTATATCCTTACTTAAATTATATGGAAATAAACATCAAACTAGGAAAATTTCTGTAAAAAAAAAATATATTCTTAAATCTAAGAAAATCAAAAACATATATTATTTTTTCCTTTTAAAAAAAAACTCTTCTCATTTAATATTGTAAAAAGGTAAAAAAACCAAACATAGACTCAACAATGTCAAAATTTTCTGAAAAATAAAAACTTCATTTGTTCATGATTATCAAACCTAAACTAGGAAGATTGTTTGAGACTAGCTCTTTGATATTGTTAGTTTTTAATTTTTGGTCAAACTCAAGGAAGATTGTTTGAGACTAGCTTTTTGATATTGTTAGTTTTTAATTTTTGGTCAAACTCAAGGACTCTATATACACCTCACGTTCACTCAAAATAAAAATATATGATTTCTAGATATTAGGGAATACAAAATATTTTGTTTCCTTTAATTTAGGATTCATTTTCCTTGTATAAGATAGTTCTAAAAATTCGTAGGATAAATTTTCTAAAATATGAAGAACAAAGAGTAAAGTGTAGAATTGATGTTCTAACTTTTGCAGAATATAGGGTAAAGTGTAGAAAATAAATTCTAAAATTTGTAGAATATAGAGTAACATGTAGAATACATATTCCAAATTTTGTAGAACACCAACCAAACCTGAGTTCTAATTTTTTTAGAAGATATATATATTCTAAAATTTTCAGAACAAGTGCAATGCGAAGAATTTGTAATCTACAATTTTTAGAACATGTAGAGTGTGCAGAATTCATAATCTAAAATATTTAGAATACAGAAGATGTATTCTAAATATTGCAGAATGATTTTTTTCAATATCAAAATCAACATACTTTCATCCAAAACTCTTTTGTTTAACCTTAAATCTTATTAATCTTTAATTGTTGATATGTCTTAATTTAAAAATTAATTAAAAATTAATTTTATTTATTTAAAAGGGTAATTTAGGTATAACTGACAATTTACTGTAGAAAGCCTAGAAGGACAAATTTTTAAAAAAACATCCTTTAAAATCAAAACCCCCTTTAATAAATTTAGACTTACGATTACATATCCGATTGTATTTCTGGTAACATTAGAACTTCTAATGATGTGTTAGGCTTTGTAGGTTGCGGCTTTTTACAGTCATTAGTCATTACTAACTTTTTTTCTGTATTATCCTTCAGGATACTATATGACATGTACATGACTCTAGCCATGCTCTTCAACATTGAGGCATTTGTTCTTGGAGTAGTCAACAAAATGGTTAGTTTTGGAAGAGACTTTCTTTCTCAATATTTGATTTATCTTTAGCAATAAAGATGTGTTTATCTTAACAAAATTGTGCAATGGACTAAATTTTGTAACTAAAAATAACTTAACTTTATTACTAATATTGTAGGTGTTTCAAACTCAAATATTATCCATCAAAACTTACTTGAAATATAAGTAGTCCTCCGATTTGTGATTGTTCTCTTTCTGTGGTGAAAGCATTTATCTTTCGGAGACCAAGTATAAAATTGTGGTATTTCCTCAAAAGTCAGGTGCCTAGACAATAGATGTTGAGATCAAACCAAGCCAAAATGAGAGGATATTTGATCTCTCATGTTTAGGTCAATAACCATCATAAGAGCTGTTGTGATACTTGGTCTCTAGGTGCTTTGGTTGTGATATTGAGCTGTTGTTTCTTAAGAGTCGCATGAATCAGAGTTCCATATAAGAAAACCAAATTGTATACGATTTATAAAAAACAAAAACATTGATATTTTGTGTATATATTTAATGATAAATAAAAAAAGTTTATTAAAGAACAACAAACCCATACATCTACTAAAACTATTTCTGTGGTCTCTCCAAAGTAAGTGGTGTATTGCTTCCATGAGTGAACGATTTTGACTTGAATCAGTGAATGCAGGAATGGTTGCCATTGCGATTTGTGAATGCAGTCTGTAGGCGGCAGATTACAATGTGATTAGGTATGTTTCTAGAACCACTAACGTGTATTCTTATATATAACTGTCAAGAGTAGGGTTGTATTTATGTTAAAAATCGTGAGAATAATAAGGCATATTCGAATGTGATATCGTCAAATCTTTAGTATCTTCAGTTTATCAAGTTTCTAAAAATCTGAATGTGCGAATTTGGATTGTTATATCATTTGGTGTTAAAGTTAGTTGGGAAGAAAATTTTGTAATCTTTAATAATACGAAATTATGAAGAGTAATCGTATTGTGTTTTCGTTTTAGAAAAGGAATAAGAGAAGAATATTATAATTTCAGTTTGTCACAAATTAATTTCCATATTTTACATATGCGTTTAATGAAAACACTAAATTATGGCCATGTATTTGCTGTTTCGGAATTAAATTGTAATTAATGGGCCGCTTTGGGCCTTAAATTTATTGAGTTTATAAGGAAACATGTTCTGGGCTATGTTTGGATCATAAACGAATATGTAATACCAAATGGATATCCAATGGTATCGGAATTTAATACCCAAAAATTTGTCAGCACATTCGAAAGATCCAATTAACTATTTCGGGTTACAATTATGAAATTGACCCGATCCGAGACTGCTTTATTTACTTGTTTACCCTTAATGACAATGAAGAGTGAAGGGTAGTAGTATGTTTTTTCGTAATTTCACTCTTTTTTTTTTGAAAGAAAAATGAACTTCTCTTTTACTATATAGGGGATTAAGGGGTAAAATGTCATTTTCAACCTGAACAATTTGGAAAGTGCATATTCTGGAATTACAAATTAAAACTTGAAATCAACCAAACTAAAAATTGATTTTTTTATTTGTTTAAAAGATAATTTTATGGGAATATATAATAAATGACTATGGATTGAAAAGAATTAGGTAAATGACGTTCGATGAATAACGCATGTCAAAAGACCACATTAAATTACCTTCGTCGCCTTAACCCCCTACGCACTCTATCAGGGGACACAAATTAAAAGGCTATCATTGTTATTTTTGAATTTCAAATCTCATCTATTACTGTTTGTCGAAAATCCAATGTGATATTAAAAAAAAAATCAAAATTTCGTTTTTTATTACGGACCCCGACTATTTATTGGAAATCACATGTTTTATACGAAAATAAGATATAATTTCTTTTTTTAATTATACGCCTGACGATTTAGATCCATTTCACTCAGTTTCCCAAATATCTCCAAAACCTAAAATTTCCTCTCTACTCGTCTCCTCCGGAATATTAATCCCAGTTTTCCTTCGTTCTCCTCCAATCTCGTCCTGATTCATCATCTTAAGGTATTTTTGATAAAATTTTTTCTTCACCCATTATCTTATGTTCTTTGTTCGGTTCATCTGCTAACCCTAATTTTTTTTTCTGGCGGATCCTCGACTTCCAAAAAGACTCTTCAGACGAGGCGCTGAACCTGCCGGCGAACGAGTTCACTGTTATAGTGATTTATCCATCATCGATGACCTAGCCGGTATACTAGCACCAGACGAGTTTGAAAAAATCAAAGCTTCTCAGTTTGGGAAACTGTTTGACATCCCCGAACAAGCCGCGTATTCTGGCAAGCTCGTCCATTTTTTGCTCTCAAGACAACTCCTCGTGCAAAGACAGCACGAGATCTGAGTTGTGTTTGCGGGTTAGTCGATCCGGTTTGTTCTTGTCGACTTCCACCGTGTTACTGGCCTAACCAGCAGTAAACCGCCGAAATCTAGAGAGAAGAGAGCCAAAAGGAAAAGCGGGCCCGGAAAGTTTTGGTTTTCTACCGGCTTGATGTATCTGCCGAGTGGGTCGTGAATAGGCTGCTGAGGCGTTTGTTTGCCAGAATGATAACCACATCTGGTATGATGTGCTTGCTCTAATAGACGGAGTTTTGTGTCCGTCTTCCAGGAAATGCAAAATTTCCCCTGCCCATGTAGATATGGCCGAGAACTTGGATCAATTTCTGAAATTTCCCTGGGGGACTTATGCATTTGAAATGACGATGCGAAGTATCAAGGCTAAATTAAAGAAAATTCAATTACACTTCAAGGGCTCCCTCACGCACTCCAGCTGGTGCTCTTGCAATCCGTACCATCCATTAGAGAGCTACAGTTACCTAAGCCTGATGCTGATGCTGATTATAAGGAAGAGGAAGATGCAGCGATAGAAATTAAGCGCTTTTGGACTTTAAAGTTGGATGTCATTTGGAAAGTGGACAAGTCCACGGTATGTTTGTTTTCTAACTATTTCAGATATTGGCTTGAAATATTTTGCATTTGTTGTGTTTATGAATTACCCCATGGTTTTTCCAGTTATTTCATCTAGTTTGTTTGGCTTGCGTTTTCTCTGCTATAATCCATGTTTTATTCATATAATAAATGGGCTTACTTTCAGCTATTGGCCTTTTATGTTTCCGCAAATGTCATCAGAATTCTTTTTAGAACCAGCGTTTTTTAAGAATATACCATGGGGGTTTCCCTCTAAAAATTGTTTAGTAATAGCAGTAGATGGAGAATAGACCATGTGATTTTTCCTCTAAAAATTGTTTTTTTAGCAGTAGATGCTGTACTATAGCTTCTTTTGGTGATACATGCAATGATTTTTTCTAAAAAAACCATGTTAGTAAACAGCTTTGGTTTGTCGACATGGTTAATGTCATATCCTTGGTGGGTGCCGATGTAGTTGGCGGCGATGACGATGGCGATGATGGGACGGGAATTACTACAGCTCATTGATGAAAAATTCAAATTTAAAACTTCAATGTTTGGTGTTGGTCTTTTCCCATAGCAAGTTGTGGATGACAACAATGATAACAATGACATTTGTAGCAACGATGCTGGAGCTAATCCTTGAAGGAATGTTGCTAAAAAACATGTTGCATCTATTTCTTGAACTGGCAACAGTAAAGGCAAAACCGTTTTGCCTTTGGGTGTTTCACAATTTATTGAGCTTAAGGTTAAGCGTTCTGAAAAATAGTTTTTGAAAGCTATAGTTGAATCCGAAGCGAGGCTAACAGAGTTGATCAACAGAAATTTTGTGAAACGGGCAGATGTTGGGGGGCCTGAAACTGGTTCTCGCCCTGCACAACAACCTGAAGCACCTGTCAGACCATAAGAGCATATAATCCCGGATTCTCAAGCATTTAACCAGAGATCAGTACCTAGCTTATCCTGCTATGAAAGACCCCGTTTCCCCTGTAATCACTGGTTCTAAACATGGCACCTGCCCATCAAGTACCAGTCCTAGGCAGTCTCCTCTCGCATCGGATCATCAACTATTTGACCAGAGCTCACCTTACCATCCTTCCATGTCAGACCCGGGTTCCCCTGTCTATAATGGAGGTTCAGATGTAGCGGACAAAGAGGAATTTGTGGCCGAGGCAGTTCGTTGTTCAATGTGGGACCCAAAAAAGACTTTGGGGACGAGGCAGTTTGTTGTTCCAGTGTAATTGCTGCTGTTTTTTCCTTCATGAACATAGACACCCAGCCTTTAGGTGTTAGTTCCTTTGCTGAGGGTACTACGTGGCATAGCTCGTTGGTTAGTATCTTTTGTGTCTTTCCTTCTAACTTAGTGTGGCTTTATACTCCGCCAATTCATGCTTTCTATGTATAGAAGAAAAGAAAACATAGCCATGTTAGTACTGGAGATGCGAATTTAGTGCCGGCCCAAAGTGATGAAAATCTCAACTCCGCTAAAGTTTGTTGAGTTTTAAATATATTTTATATAGATTTGTAAGCCGAGCATCTTCATGTTAACACGTTCTTCCTTTACAAGGTATGTGACGTCAATAACACCTTCTCTCTAATCCCTTAATTTGATATGTTCCTTCCACTAGCGACCAATCTTACCTTGGCCTTTCTTCACAGATGGGGTCAATATGTTCTGAAAAAGATATTGCCCAGCATCAGCAGCATGTTTGCGTTCATGGTTTTCCTTTAATTTATGCAATGTGGCAAACTTCATAACATGCTTTCAAAATAGAACATGTGCTATAACAGTATAGTTGCTGCGGTTTGTAGTGACCTTGTGTGATTTATATTATCTTCCTTTCTCTTTTAGGGGCTTGGTTTGAGTTCAGCCCAACCTGCTGTGATCGTCCCGACAAACATTAGAGGTTATGATCTGCTTCGAGTTTAGAAGATTGTACGTATCACATCAATGCATAAGTAAGGGTTTCCAAAACTTATATTGTTGTTGGGATGTATTTACCTCTCCATGCTACAAGGTTTGTAAAAGTAATTTCTTTATATAGGGATGTCGACTTTGGATGTGGTAGGATGTTGTCTTCTATAGAACTTCTCGACATTGTTCACCTTAGGACTGAACTCCCCCACTGGTATGCTTTTGATATGTTATTACTAACCAAATGCTCTGATAATTCATCCTTTACTTTCAATTGTTAACGCAGGCCATGGATATCTTCATAAACAGTATTCTGCATTTCCGGGAAGTTGCGGTAGATGCTGAAAATCTCAACAAAGTTGCCTTCTTTGACACTGTTTTTGTATCTTCTCTTCTTAAGCCCTACCCAAAGTTCAACAAGGCCTCGGAGAAAGGCATGTATTGTTTTGATGATGAGCTGCTCAGTTTATGTCCATCCGGTGTTCATCGGCTTTATCTTCCTCTCTCGTTTGACAAGCAACAATGGGTTGGGTTATGTGTTAATTTGGCTGAATGGCACATCTATGTCATTGAATATTTTTTTCATCGTTTTGGCGTGAATCCAAATTTAAGACGTGTCTCCAACCTCTAGCTGAGATGATCCCCTACCTCCTCCGGTTTGCGTCAAGCCAATCTGGGAAGAAGAAAGTTAGCTTTGTTCCATTGGGAATACAAAGGTATAAGGATATACCACATACTTGTTTGCGAAAACAATCGGGTGTCATGACTGCTCTTCTTATGGAGACCCATGCTACTAGAGGCAATGATGCTTGTTCTTTTGTAAAGGTGACTGATGTTTTTTCCTCTACAAAGAAGTTCATTGTTTAGGCGTACGAACGTAACCACGGCCCCATATAATGGCGTGATAAGAACTCCCATTTGGCAATTAGATGTTATCTTCGTTTATCCTGCTCTGTAACCTAGACATTTATTTGAGTGTATCTTTAAGCGTTTGTATCTTGTTATTCTTGTATGGTATTGTTTTTACAATGCGACTCGTATCAGCGCTTATATAGTTTGCATCTGGAATTGCATGTAGGATGCTCTAAAAACTCTTTCATCACTCCGTCCCACATTATTTTAGCTCTTATGGTTTCATCCCCTTCGATGCTATATTTATATATATTTAGTCTTGCTTTGTTAGTGGCAGTTGACATTTACTAGCTACTTTGTGTGGTAGGTAACACTGCTGTTAATGTTGCAATCTCGGTGTACCACTCAACCAAATTCATTTAAAACCCACTGAGTCTTTGCTATCTGTTCCGATCGCATGGTATTTAAACTAATTACATGGAGTTTTACCAAGTTGAGATTCATTACCATGTAGAACCAAGGGAAAGCCCACTTTAATGTATAAGACCAAAGCGAGTTCTGTTTAAAAAGCAAAATACATGGTTTGAACCCATGGTGGTTCAGGGATTTTACTCGTAATAAATGATTAGTGAAACATAGATAATTGCATTGTGTTATGGGTTTCGGTTGCTTCATTGGATTTTGGTATAAAACAAAATTTTATTCACTAAACAATTTTATAATTTGTTGGGTTGATTAATGTGGTTCGTTTGTGTAATTTGTAGATAGGGTTTAGATTTTGGTATAAAACAACATTTTATTTACTAAACAGATTTATGATTCGGCTTGGGTTGATTCATTTGGTTCGTTTGTGTAATTTGTGTATAGGGTTTATATTTTTGTATAAACCAACATATTATTTACTAAAGAAATTTGTAATTTTATTTGGGTTGATTAATTTGGTTCGTTTGTGTAATTTGTGGATAAGGTTTAGATTAAGGTATATTACATGCTATTATTTACTGAAGCAATTTAGAATTTTGGTTTGGGTTGATTACTTTTGTTCGTTTGAGTAACTCGTGTATAGGGTTTAGATTTTGGGTTAGCTTTCAAGTACTTCGTTTTTACAAAATAACACAGACTGTAGCTTGCTTTGCCGTCAAAAATAATTCGGATTGTAGCTTGCCCCAATCGCATGTTTGGTTTTGATGTTTTCCCAACATGTTCCACGTTCAAATCATACTTAATGTGTCAATTTTTTCAAACTTTTGCTAATAGAACATTGATATTTTAAAAACACGCGTGCCATTATATTATAACATGTGTTTCATACAAAGAGGGGGTACGAGTAGCATTTATACAAACTGGGTAAACAAAAGGAAAACAGGAACGGTGCAGTAGCTGCCTATGGTAGTTACTTGACAGTAGTAAGACTTGTGCCAGTTGCCAAACCGGAAAAAAATCTCCTTGCTAATATGTACACACATCAAGTAACCTCCACTTGATTTATCTAACACCCCAGTATGGACTTCCCCTTCACCAAAAAAAGATTCAGTTAATGACCCTACGACACGCTGTTTGTAGCACACCCCTGAAGATTAAAAAGAATAAGTGTAAATAATTTGGATATCAAAGTTAATAAATAAACGAATAATCGTCGCTTATGAGTAATATTAAGTGGACCTTCATATGGGCATTTTGCACATTGCTCGGTTATGGCCAGTGCCCGTGCAACGTGTGCAGCGCGTGAGCTGTCTTCGCCTCAATCTGGTAAATGCAATCCAAACAAATAGCAAGTTATAACCCAATAAATTTATACATTTACTCATGAAACATAACATTTATAGAATTGGTTTATAGCATATTTACCGGTGTCTCTCCACGTGATAGTATGCGTTTCTTTTTGGGTCTTCCCGGTGGTCTACGAGCGATCGGTGGGAGCAATTGCAGCGATGCTATCGGCGGTGGTAGCGGATATGCATTTGCGACATCCGAAATACCTTGATTGAAGACTTGTACGTGCTTCTCCAGTTCTCCAGCGAATACTCGGGTGACATTAGGGCTTGCATCGGTATCAAGACTATAACAGCCGCAACAATGGCATGAGGGAACGAGTAGTGTAGCAAATCGAAAGCACGACAGGAGCATGTCCGATCTGCTAGGTTGACATGGAATGAGCCGCTACCATTTGACTGGAGCTCAAACTCGAACATGTCTACGTTTCTAACCGTGTAATAGACAGATTTGTTGAAGTTTTGATGCATCACCTCTCGCATCTTTGATGGTAGTACATACATTTCCTTGCCCGATGCATCCCGGCGCATTGCAAACCAAATCATTAGGGTTGTCCTTATAAACTGGATAAGGGAGATGATTGGGAGTTCTCGTTCTTTCTTCAAAACTGAGTTCAAAGAATCACTACATTGCTTGTCATAATGTTTTAGCGGCTGCCGAGGAAGTAAGCCCTTTGTCCAGTGACAAAACCCAATAGTTTCAAGATGCGCATCACAAGCCGGATCAGCCTTGATAATTTTGTTGAAGTACGTATGGAAGTCACAAATTTGGTAGGCTCGAGCTGCACGTGAAACATGGAAATTAAAGCCAATTTTTTTTTCTTGAAACTTGCTCTTGCATTTCGCTGGAGGTGGGCCACGCACGCCCCGTGTCTTGCTGTGGGATATACCTACAATATATGTATGGAACTTTATTTGTATATATAACATGCTATTATAATATACCATGTTATTCGATGCAATCACATGTTTCTACACCGAACACCATGCTATCTAGGTATATATCATACGAGACTTGAACGCATTTCAGAAAGTTGGTGAGCTTACCCGGCGGAGTCCAGTGTATATTGAGGATTGTCTGTCGGAGATGAAAGATAAGTTACTGCCATCCGGTATGGGTGAGTTCAAAATACAAAAAAAAACACTCCGAAGTCGTCGTTCTCGCTATCGATGATGCCAAATGCTAGTGGGAAGATTTTAAAGTTGGCATCCAGGCTGCTTGCCGTCAAGAAGCAACCTCCATACTTCCCCTTCAAGTGTGTGCCGTCAATAACAATAACCCGCCGCATAAAGACGAAGCCATCTAGCGAATGCAAAGAAGAGGTATTTAAACCTGTAACCACCTTTTGCGTCAACCTCGATTTTGAGGTCGATAATGGATCCATAGTTTGCCTCTTTTAGTATGTGGATATAGGTTGGCAATAGGGAATAGCTGCTGGCCCAAGACCCCTGGGCTCCTTCCATTGCAACCTCTCGGGATTTTCAGGCTTTCCAATATGAAATTCTGACATTGTGGTCGGCCAATAGAAGTCGCTGGAGGTCGATAGCTCTAGGTCCGCGTGTGACTCCTTCATACTTGGATTTCATGATGCTCCTGATAATTCGGACTATTGCTTGTCTATGGTAGTCGCGACGTGCTTCTACAGTGCATGTGTGACTAAGCGTAGCCCATATTCTCACAGTCTTCCAACTTCATGATGTGAACACGACACATATATGTTACATGATCGATCACGGCGGAAATGGAAACGGCGGTTCAATGCGTGCACAACAATTTTGACATTGCAATCTTGTTTGTTTTTGAAAACACGACCCACAAACAATTCATCGCCTTCATACTGCACATCGTGTATCGCCATCTCCATGCCTACACGGCCTGTTATTCAAGTTAAATACATACAATCTTAATCAGCAACAATGTAACTTCTAATATCACATGCTATTTGTATAAATGAGAAGTTATATTACCTTCTTCTCTTTGTTCGTCCAACACGGGCGCATCATCGCGATAGAAAGAAGCAAAGTTGAGGCACAAATCTTAAAGAGCTGCTTGTAGGGGTACACGAAGATATAAGTCTAGGTTAATTGGGCTCGCCATATAGTTTGCCGCGGGACCAAAGAAACTACACTCTCTCGCTGCCTCGGCTTCCATGGCATCACTCCCAGCTTCACTGTTGGAACTTGGCTCGCTTGCATCATCTACCAAGTCGATGGCTGGTCCTCCCATGTTATTTCTGTTATAACAACCATCAGGACCTATATCAAAGATAGCAAATGCATTAATTACACCGATGAAAAACTGTTATTTTCACCATACAACGTTACAATAACATAAAACTTCGAATACTTCTTTAAACACCCAACCACCCATTGCATACCTTTATCGGATACTTTGTCTGCTATCACGAGTTCCTTTTTTGAAGCTTTTGGTTTTTTTGGTTGCTTAGTGTTTTTCAATGTTAAAGCTTGGTATCAAGTTCTTATTTAAACGAAGACATTCCACTGGAGTTAGGGCTACAAGAGTTGAGATATTTTAATGTACATGCGTAGGCTATTTTCTGCCACATGTTTTGATTTTCGAATCCTTAAGATTCCCCCCATAACTCAAGGATGCCGATGGGAAGTTACTTTACTCTTTGGTCATGTCCATGTCTCGCCCTATTTTTACATATTGCATTAGATTGTTTAAATTAGCGTGTGATACATTCTTATTTCACACTTCTCAGAACCACATTCAATGGATCTACCCATGGGCGACCTCTTCGTTTATACAGCTGTCGGTTATCTCGCACCCAAAAATTGTTATGTATCTGTGTTACTTGTTGTTCTTTTTTGATATAGGTGTACTCAAGTTCTTATCGTAGATGGAGAGTAGGCGGCAGAGCATTTAATGCCATTGATACGTATCTAGTATGCTTCATCCCTCATTCTAACATGTCTTATCAAACAACGTCCAGAGTCGTTTTTCTGATGACAAGTTGCTTTGTCATTATTACCGTGTTTTAAATGTTGATATATATTATTACAAGCCAGCTATTTTTATTCTGAGGTACAACTTCCTCTTCACCCAATTGCCGAGCCTAATGTGACGGGGCAGGCCCATATGCTAATTCTTAGACATTCCGCTATACTTAAGCCCATGCATTATTTTGTCAAAGTCTAAGCCCACACAGTCCACCAAATTCCTAACTTGTTAGATTGTAGGCGGCATGTCCTTAGTTGCTGACTTTGTCTTTATTCTTTGTCTCTTATTGTTATATGTCATCTATTGTTTTTAGTTTTATTACAAGTCATAGAAATTAATGGGTTATTGTTTTATCACAAGTCATATTGTTTTTTAACAATTAACTTTTACGCCAATCTGTTCGCTTCCAGCCACTATGCCCAGCGGTATGGTTCACGCCTTCTAGCCATTAACGCACTTCGACCTCGTCCTGCAATGTACTCTGCCTATTTCACTAAATGATTCAGTGCCATTAACTGTCATTTGATTCAGTGCCATTCATGGTTTTATCTACTGCGACTTCACCGTTGAAGGTACTCTTGTCTATATGCGCCGCGTTCAATTTTCTGTTTAGTGCGAACCATTATATTGGTATGTCTTTGTATTAGTTAACTTGGTATATTTGTTTGGGCATGCTGTATATTGAAGTGTTTTTAGGACCAATTGTTAGTTCGATAACATGCGTTTTTTACAAAAACAATAGTCATGATGACCTACACTTGCGTTTGTTCCTCACCTATGGCCGTGAACAGCAAATTCCCGCCGCTTCTATAAGGTTAGTTTCGATTTTTTGTCACCTCTGAAAACGTTAGTTACCAAACTTTTCTGCACCAACGTTATTTACTCATTTCTTTTTGGTCCAAAGTTGTCTACCAATTACCCCCTAATTTTATTTAGTTTTGAAGCCAATATATATATATATATATATATATATATATATATAATTGATTTATTATTGGTTTGGGTAATAATATTATTCGTTTTAAATTAAAGTTTTTTTTTTCAAGTTTAGATTTTGACAGGTGGCATCTAACTCAGCAGAATTTGTACTCGTGACATTTGACTCAGCATAAGCTGTACACGTGGCATATGACTCAGCATAGTTGACCAACACAATCTCGGTCAATGTTGTGTTCGGCAAAATTTGATAGTTCTGGTAGTTTATTTGAAAGATGATTTAATTTGGGTAGAAATCGCTACTGTATCAAAGTTGATGTATGAATATTACTTTCAAAATTGTTCAGGTTGAAAATGGCCTTTTACCCGTAATTAAGGGGATGTTATTTAAACTTTGTATTTTAATGGATTTTGATGTATTTCAAAATCTAGCGTTATTTAATGATGTATTTCAAAAACACAATAAAATCTAGGCCTGGGCATTCGGGTCCGGTTCGGATATTTAGGGTTTTCGGGTTTAGAGAGTCCGGGAGACCCGCCTTTTTTGGGCTTTAATACAAGTGCCCTTACCTGCCCCGCTAAGAGACATATCAGACTAGGCCCGTTGGCATATGGCTCGTTTGACATCTCTAGTGATCGTCAAGAAGAAACCAAGTCAAAGAAGAAACGAGTCTATATTGAAAGATACCGTGAACAAGGACACATCCGCTTATGGAACGACTATTTCAGTGAAGATGCAACATATCCTACTCATATATTTTGACGATGTTTAGAAAGAATAAGCCCTTTTCATGTGTATTGTTGATTGACTCTACACTGAATTTCTATTGTTTCAACAAAGAAGAGATGCTACTGGAAGGTTTGGACTCTCTGGACTACAAAAGTCTACAACAGCAACTCGTATGATGGCATATGGTTGTGCGGTTGATGCGGTTGACGAATACCTCCGCCTTGGTTAAAGCACTACGATTTCATGCTTGGAATATTATGTGTAAGGAATCATATATTTGTTCGGAGATGAGTACCAGAGAAGACCCACCAGAAGATCTTAACGACTACTCGATATTAGCGAGATACGTTGGATTTTCCGGGATGATAGGCTCTATCGATTGTATGCACTGAGAGTGGAAAAATTGCCCAACCGCTTGGAAAGAACAACATATACGTGGATCTGGAAATCCAACAATCGTTTTAAAGGATGTACCTTCACAAGGTCTCTGGATATGGCATGTGTTTTTTGGACCACCAGTTACCATAAATGTTATTAATGTTCTTGATCGCTCACCATCTTTAATGATATATTATATGGTCGAACTCTTAAAGTGAATTACATTGTCAACAGACACGAGTATGGTATTTATCCCAAATAGGAAACTTTTATCCAAGCTATTTCATTTCCACAAGGTTCGAAAGCATCCTAATTTGCTACACATCAAGAAGTTGTCCATAAAAATGTCAAACGTGCTTTTGGAGTCTTGCAAGCTCGATTTGACATTGTAAAATCTTGGTTCTTATTTTGGATAAGGTAAAAATAAGAATTATTATGAGAGCATGTATCATATTGTACAATATGATAGTAGAAAACGAACAAGATGGGTACACTCAAGTAGAAATTTTGTCTTTGAGTGTGCAATATTACTCATCTCATTCGTTTTCTACAATCATAATGTGTAATATGATGCACGCTCTCATAATCTTTCATATTTTTACTTTATCCCAAATAAGAGCCGAGTTTCTTACTATGGTTAATCGAGCTTGCAAAACTCCAAAAGCACGCTCGACATCTTAAAAAAACTTCTTGATGTCTAGCAAATGATGATTCTTTCAAACCTTGTGGAACTGACATAGATAGGATACAAGTTGCCATTTGGGACAAATACCATCTATGAGATAGTAAGCCAAATCATACTTGTGTTCTTTGACTATGTAATTCACTTTAGAAGCTCACCTTGTATCTCTCCAATATCGAGTAGTTGTTAAAGATATTTTTGTGTGGGTCTTCTGAAGTACTCATCTCCGAACATATATATGATTCCTTCAACAAAATGTTCCAAGCACGAAAATCGCAGTGCTTTAACCAAGGCGGAGGTATTTGTCAACCGCTCAGCCACACAACCATATGCCATCATACGAATTGTTGTTGTAGACTTTTGTAGTCCAGAGAGTCTGAACCTTCCGGTAGCATCTCTTCTTTGTTGAGAGAATGTAAATTCAGTGTAGAGTCAGTCAATAATATACATAAACAAATGCCTCTTCATTCTACAACGGCGTCGAAATATATGAGGAGGGTATGTTGCATCTTCACTGAATGATCATTCCATAAGGGGACGTGTCCTTGTTCACAGTCTCTTTCAATATAGTGATGGAGGGTATGTTGCATCTTCCTTATTAAAAGTAACATAAGAAATTAGTTTTCAAAAAATCAACAAACCAAGGATTCTAATGCAAAGGAGAAAATATATATCCTTTGCTAGAGGAATTATCTATTTTTTTAATAAAATAAACACGATGAAGAGAATGGGGTTTACATCAAGCTAAAGATGCACTTTTTGATTTGAATGCATGATTGTGTGATTCCAACAGGTTTATATAATTTAATTTTGTATCCGTATTTGTTTGCTGGGTATAGTTATTTCTTTTGTTTGTCTACATATTTTTATTTCATTACCAAAAGGTGCCGATGTAGTTGGCGGCGATGACGATGGCGATGATGGGACGGGAATTACTACAGCTCATTGATGAAAAATTCAAATTTAAAACTTCAATGTTTGGTGTTGGTCTTTTCCCATAGCAAGTTGTGGATGACAACAATGATAATAATGACATTTGTAGCAACGATGCTGGAGCTAATCCCTGAAGGAATGTTGCTAAAAAACATGTTGCATCTATTTCTTGAACTGGCAACAGTAAAGGCAAAACCGTTTATCCTTTGGGTGTTTCACAATTTATTGAGCTTAAGGTTAAGCGTTCTGAAAAATAGTTTTTGAAAGCTATAGTTGAATCCGAAGCGAGGCTAACAGAGTTGATCAACAGAAATTTTGTGAAACGGGCAGATGTTGGGGGCCCTGAAACTGGTTCTCGCCCTGCACAACAACCTGAAACACCTGTCAGACCATAAGAGCATATAATCCCGGATTCTCAAGCATTTAACCAGAGATCAGTACCTAGCTTATCCTGCTATGAAAGACCCCGTTTCCCCTGTATTCACTGGTTCTAAACATGGCACCTGCCCATCAAGTACCAGTCCTAGGCAGTCTCCTCTCGCATCGGATCATCAACTATTTGACCAGAGCTCACCTTACCATCCTTCCATGTCAGACCCGGGTTCCCCTGTCTATAATGGAGGTTCAGATGTAGCGGACAAAGAGGAATTTGTGGCCGAGGCAGTTCGTTGTTCAGATGTGGGACCCAAAAAAGACTTTGGGGACGAGGCAGTTTGTTGTTCCAGTGTAATTGCTGCTTTTTTTCCTTCATGAACATAGACACCCAGCCTTTAGGTGTTAGTTCCTTTGCTGAGGGTACTACGTGGCATAGCTCGTTGGTTAGTATCTTTTGTGTCTTTCCTTCTAACTTAGTGTGGCTTTATACTCCGCCAATTCATGCTTTCTATGTATAGAAGAAAAGAAAACATAGCCATGTTAGTACTGGAGATGCGAATTTAGTGCCGGCCCAAAGTGATGAAAATCTCAACTCCGCTAAAGTTTGTTGAGTTTTAAATATATTTTATATAGATTTGTAAGCCGAGCATCTTCATGTTAACACGTTCTTCCTTTACAAGGTATGTGACGTCAATAACACCTTCTCTCTAATCCCTTAATTTGATATGTTCCTTCCACTAGCGACCAATCTTACCTTGGCCTTTCTTCACAGATGGGGTCAATATGTTCTGAAAAAGATATTGCCCAGCATCAGCAGCATGTTTGCGTTCATGGTTTTCCTTTAATTTATGCAATGTGGCAAACTTCATAACATGCTTTCAAAATAGAACATGTGCTATAACAGTATAGTTGCTGCGGTTTGTAGTGACCTTGTGTGATTTATATTATCTTCCTTTCTCTTTTAGGGGCTTGGTTTGAGTTCAGCCCAACCTGCTGTGATCGTCCCGACAAACATTAGAGGTTATGATCTGCTTCGAGTTTAGAAGATTGTACGTATCACATCAATGCATAAGTAAGGGTTTCCAAAACTTATATTGTTGTTGGGATGTATTTACCTCTCCATGCTACAAGGTTTGTAAAAGTAATTTCTTTATATAGGGATGTCGACTTTGGATGTGGTAGGATGTTGTCTTCTATAGAACTTCTCGACATTGTTCACCTTAGGACTGAACTCCCCCACTGGTATGCTTTTGATATGTTATTACTAACCAAATGCTCTGATAATTCATCCTTTACTTTCAATTGTTAACGCAGGCCATGGATATCTTCATAAACAGTATTCGGCATTTCTGGGAAGTTGCGGTAGATGCTGAAAATCTCAACAAAGTTGCCTTCTTTGACACTGTTTTTGTATCTTCTCTTCTTAAGCCCTACCCAAAGTTCAACAAGGCCTCGGAGAAAGGCATGTATTGTTTTGATGATGAGCTGCTCAGTTTATGTCCATCCGGTGTTCATCGGCTTTATCTTCCTCTCTCGTTTGACAAGCAGCAATGGGTTGGGTTATGTGTTAATTTGGCTGAATGGCACATCTATGTCATTGAATATTTTTTTCATCGTTTTGGCGTGAATCCAAATTTAAGACGTGTCTCCAACCTCTAGCTGAGATGATCCCCTACCTCCTCCGGTTTGCGTCAAGTCAATCTGGGAAGAAGAAAGTTAGCTTTGTTCCATTGGGAATACAAAGGTATAAGGATATACCACATACTTGTTTGCGAAAACAATCGGGTGTCATGACTACTCTTCTTATGGAGACCCATGCTACTAGAGGCAATGATGCTTGTTCTTTTGTAAAGGTGACTGATGTTTTTTCCTCTACAAAGAAGTTCATTGTTTAGGCGTACGAACGTAACCACGGCCCCATATAATGGCGTGATAAGAACTCCCATTTGGCAATTAGATGTTATCTTCGTTTATCCTGCTCTGTAACCTAGACATTTATTTGAGTGTATCTTTAAGCGTTTGTATCTTGTTATTCTTGTATGGCATTGTTTTTACAATGCGACTCGTATCAGCGCTTATATAGTTTGCATCTGGAATTGCATGTAGGATGCTCTAAAAACTCTTTCATCACTCCGTCCCACATTATTTTAGCTCTTATGGTTTCATCCCCTTCGATGCTATATTTATATATATTTAGTCTTGCTTTGTTAGTGGCAGTTGACATTTACTAGCTACTTTGTGTGGTAGGTAACACTGCTGTTAATGTTGCAATCTCGGTGTACCACTCAACCAAATTCATTTAAAACCCACTGAGTCTTTGCTATCTGTTCCGATCGCATGGTATTTAAACTAATTACATGGAGTTTTACCAAGTTGAGATTCATTACCATGTAGAACCAAGGGAAAGCCCACTTTAATGTATAAGACCAAAGCGAGTTCTGTTTAAAAAGCAAAATACATGGTTTGAACCCATGGTGGTTTAGGGATTTTACTCGTAATAAATGATTAGTGAAACATAGATAATTGCATTGTGTTATGGGTTTCGGTTGCTTCATTGGATTTTGGTATAAAACAAAATTTTATTCACTAAACAATTTTATAATTTGTTGGGTTGATTAATGTGGTTCGTTTGTGTAATTTGTAGATAGGGTTTAGATTTTGGTATAAAACAACATTTTATTTACTAAACAGATTTATGATTCGGCTTGGGTTGATTCATTTGGTTCGTTTGTGTAATTTGTGTATAGGGTTTAGATTTTTGTATAAACCAACATATTATTTACTAAAGAAATTTGTAATTTTATTTGGGTTGATTAATTTGGTTCGTTTGTGTAATTTGTGGATAAGGTTTAGATTAAGGTATATCACATGCTATTAATTACTAAACAAATTTAGAATTTGGTTTGGGTTGATTAATTTTGATCGTTTGAGTAATTCGTGTATAGGGTTTTGATTTTGGGTTAGTTTTCAAGTAGTTCGTTTTTACAAAATAACACAGACTGTAGCTTGCTTTGCCGTCAAAAATAATTCGGATTGTAGCTTGCCCCAATCGCATGTTTGGTTTTGATGTTTTCCCAACATGTTCCACGTTCAAATCATACTTAATGTGTCAATTTTTTCAAACTTTTGCTAATAGAACATTGATATTTTAAAAACACGCATGCCATTATATTATAACATGTGTTTCATACAAAGAGGGGGTACGAGTAGCATTTATACAAACTGGGTAAACAAAAGGAAAACAGGAACGGTGCAGTAGCTGCCTATGGTAGTTACTTGACAGTAGTAAGACTTGTGCCAGTTGCCAAACCGGAAAAAAATCTCCTTGCTAATATGTACACACATCAAGTAACCTCCACTTGATTTATCTAACACCCTAGTATGGACTTCCCCTTCACCAAAAAAAGATTCAGTTAATGACCCTACGACACGCTGTTTGTAGCACACCCCTGAAGATTAAAAAGAATAAGTGTAAATAATTTGGATATCAAAGTTAATAAATAAACGAATAATTGTCGCTTATGAGTAATATTAAGTAGACCTTCATATGGGCATTTTGCACATTGCTCGGTTATGGCCAGTGCCCGTGCAACGTGTGCAGCGCGTGAGCTGTCTTCGCCTCAATCTGGTAAATGCAATCCAAACAAATAGCAAGTTATAACCCAATAAATTTATACATTTACTCATGAAACATAACATTTATAGAATTGGTTTATAGCATATTTACCGGTGTCTCTCCACGTGATAGTATGCGTTTCTTTTTGGGTCTTCCCGGTGGTCTACGAGCGATCGGTGGGAGCAATTGCAGCGATGCTATCGGCGGTGGTAGCGGATATGCATTTGCGACATCCGAAATACCTTGATTGAAGACTTGTACGTGCTTCTCCAGTTCTCCAGCGAATACTCGGGTGACATTAGGGCTTGCATCGGTATCAAGACTATAACAGCCGCAACAATGGCATGAGGGAACGAGTAGTGTAGCAAATCGAAAGCACGACAGGAGCATGTCCGATCTGCTAGGTTGACATGGAATGAGCCGCTACCATTTGACTGGAGCTCAAACTCGAACATGTCTACGTTTCTAACCGTGTAATAGACAGATTTGTTGAAGTTTTGATGCATCACCTCTCGCATCTTTGATGGTAGTACATACATTTCCTTGCCCGATGCATCCCGGCGCATTGCAAACCAAATCATTAGGGTTGTCCTTATAAACTGGATAAGGGAGATGATTGGGAGTTCTCGTTCTTTCTTCAAAACTGAGTTCAAAGAATCGCTACATTGCTTGTCATAATGTTTTAACGGCTGCCGAGGAAGTAAGCCCTTTGTCCAGTGACAAAACCCAATAGTTTCAAGATGCGCATCACAAGCCGGATCAGCCTTGATAATTTTGTTGAAGTACGTATGGAAGTCACAAATTTGGTAGGCTCGAGCTGCACGTGAAACATGGAAATTAAAGCCAATTTTTTTTTCTTGAAACTTGCTCTTGCATTTCGCTGGAGGTGGGCCACGCACGCCCCGTGTATGGAACTTTATTTGTATATATAACATGCTATTATAATATACCATGTTATTCGATGCAATCACATGTTTCTACACCGAACAGCATGCTATCTAGGTATATATCATACGAGACTTGAACGCATTTCAGAAAGTTGGTGAGCTTACCCGGCGGAGTCCAGTGTATATTGAGGATTGTCTGTCGGAGATGAAAGTTAAGTTACTGCCATCCGGTATGGGTGAGTTCAAAATACAAAAAAAAACACTCTGAAGTCGTCGTTCTCGCTATCGATGATGCCAAATGCTAGTGGGAAGATTTTAAAGTTGGCATCCAGGCTGCTTGCCGTCAAGAAGCAACCTCCAAACTTCCCCTTCAAGTGTGTGCCGTCAATAACAATAACCCGCCGCATAAAGACGAAGCCATCTAGCGAATGCAAAGAAGAGGTATTTAAACCTGTAACCACCTTTTGCGTCAACCTCGATTTTGAGGTCGATAATGGATCCAGAGTTTGCCTCTTTTAGTATGTGGATATAGGTTGGCAATAGGGAATAGCTGCTGGCCCAAGACCCCTGGGCTCCTTTCATTGCAACCTCTCGGGATTTTCAGGCTTTCCAATATGAAATTCTGACATTGTGGTCGGCCAATAGAAGTCGCTGGAGGTCGATAGCTCTAGGTCCGCGTGTGACTCCTTCATACTTGGATTTCATGATGCTCCTGATAACTCGGACTATTGCTTGTCTATGGTAGTCGCGACGTGCTTCTACAGTGCATGTGTGACTAAGCGTAGCCCATATTCTCACAGTCTTCCAACTTCATGATGTGAACACGACACATATATGTTGCATGATCGATCACGGCGGAAATGGAAACGGCGGTTCAATGCGTGCACAACAGTTTTGACATTGCAATCTTGTTTGTTTTTGAAAACACGACTCACAAACAATTCATCGCCTTCATACTGCACATCGTGTATCGCCATCTCCATGCCTACACGGCCTATTATTCAAGTTAAATACATACAATCTTAATCAGCAACAATGTAACTTCTAATATCACATGCTATTTGTATAAATGAGAAGTTATATTACCTTCTTCTCTTTGTTCGTCCAACACGGGCGCATCATCGCGATAGAAAGAAGCAAAGTTGAGGCACAAATCTTAAAGAGCTGCTTGTAGGGGTACACGAAGATATAAGTCTAGGTTAATTGGGCTCGCCATATAGTTTGCCGCGGGACCAAAGAAACTACACTCTCTCGCTGTCTCGGCTTCCATGGCATTACTCCCAGCTTCACTGTTGGAACTTGGCTCGCTTGCATCATCTACCAAGTCGATGGCTGGCCCTCCCATGTTATTTCTGTTATAACAACCATCAGTACCTACATCAAAGATAGCAAATGCATTAATTACACAGATGAAAAACTGTTATTTTCACTATACAACGTTATAATAACATAAAACTTCGAATATTTCTTTAAACCCAACCACCCATTGCATACCTTTATCGGATACTTTGTGTGCTATCACGAGTTCCCTTTTTGAGTCTTTTGTTTTTTTTTTTTGCTTAGTGTTTTTCATTGTTAAAGCTTGGTATCAAGTTTCTTATTTAAACAAAGACATTCCAGAAGAGTTAGGGCTACAGTACGCAAGATATTTTAATGTACAGTGCGTTTGCCTTTTTCTGCCACATGTTTTGATTTTTGAATCTTTATGATTCCCCCCCCCCGTAACTCGAGGACGGCGATGGGAAGTTACTTTACTCATTGGTCTTGTCCATGTGTCGTGTTATTTGTACATATTGCATTCGTTTGTTTAAATTGGCGTGTGATATTTTCTTATTTCACATTTTTCAGTACCACATTCAATGGATCTACCCATGGACGACCTCTTCATTTTTACACCTGTCAGTTATCTAGCACCTTCTACTTGTTATGTATCTGTGTAACTTGTTGTTATTTTTGATATAGGTATACTCAAGTTGTTATCGTAGATGGAGAGTAGGCGGCAGAGCATTTAATGTCATTGATATGTATCTATTATGCTTCATCCCTCATTCTAACATGTGTTATCAAACAACGTTAGAGTCGTTTTTCCCATGACAAGTTGCTTTGTAGTTATTACCGTGTTTTAAATGTTGATATATATTATTACAAGCCAGCTATTTTTATTCTGAGGTACAACTTCCTCTTCACCCAATTGCCGAGCCTAATGTGACGGGGCAGGCCCATATGCTAATTCTTAGACATTCCGCTATACTTAAGCCCATGCATTATTTTGTCAAAGTCTAAGCCCACACAGTCCACCAAATTCCTAACTTGTTAGATTGTAGGCGGCATGTCCTTAGTTGCTGACTTTGTCTTTATTCTTTGTCTCTTATTGTTATATGTCATCTATTGTTTTTAGTTTTATTACAAGTCATAGAAATTAATGGGTTATTGTTTTATCACAAGTCATATTGTTTTTTAACAATTAACTTTTACGCCAATCTGTTCGCTTCCAGCCACTATGCCCAGCGGTATGGTTCACGCCTTCTAGCCATTAACGCACTTCGACCTCGTCCTGCAATGTACTCTGCCTATTTTACTAAATGATTCAGTGCCATTAACTGTCATTTGATTCAGTGCCATTCATGGTTTTATCTACTGCGACTTCACCGTTGAAGGTACTCTTGTCTATATGCGCCGCGTTCAATTTTCTGTTTAGTGCGAACCATTATATTGGTATGTCTTTGTATTAGTTAACTTGGTATATTTGTTTGGGCATGCTGTATATTGAAGTGTTTTTAGGACCAATTGTTAGTTCGATAACATGCGTTTTTTACAAAAACAATAGTCATGATGACCTACACTTGCGTTTGTTCCTCACCTATGGCCGTGAACAGCAAATTCCCGCCGCTTCTATAAGGTTAGTTTCGATTTTTTGTCACCTCTGAAAACGTTAGTTACCAAACTTTTCTGCACCAACGTTATTTACTCATTTCTTTTTGGTCCAAAGTTGTCTACCAATTACCCCCTAATTTTATTTAGTTTTGAAGCCAATATATATATATAATTGATTTATTATTGGTTTGGGTAATAATATTATTCGTTTTAAATTAAAGTTTTTTTTTCAAGTTTAGATTTTGACAGGTGGCATCTAACTCAGCAGAATTTGTACTCGTGACATTTGACTCAGCATAAGCTGTACACGTGGCATATGACTCAGCATAGTTGACCAACACAATCTCGGTCAATGTTGTGTTCGGCAAAATTTGATAGTTCTGGTAGTTTATTTGAAAGATGATTTAATTTGGGTAGAAATCGCTACTGTATCAAAGTTGATGTATGAATATTACTTTCAAAATTGTTCAGGTTGAAAATGGCCTTTTACCTGTAATTAAGGGGATGTTATTTAAACTTTGTATTTTAATGGATTTTGATGTATTTCAAAATCTAGCGTTATTTAATGATGTATTTCAAAAACACAATAAAATCTAAGCCTGGGCATTCGGGTCCGGTTCGGATATTTAGGGTTTTCGGGTTTAGAGAGTCCGGGAGACCCGCCTTTTTTGGGCTTTAATACAAGTGCCCTTACCTGCCCCGCTAAGAGACATATCAGACTAGGCCCGTTGGCATATGGCTCGTTTGACATCTCTAGTGATCGTCAAGAAGAAACCAAGTCAAAGAAGAAACGAGTCTATATTGAAAGATACCGTGAACAAGGACACATCCGCTTATGGAACGACTATTTCAGTGAAGATGCAACATATCCTACTCATATATTTTGACGATGTTTAGAAAGAATAAGCCCTTTTCATGTGTATTGTTGATTGAGTCTACACTGAATTTCTATTGTTTCAACAAAGAAGAGATGCTACTGGAAGGTTTGGACTCTCTGGACTACAAAAGTCTACAACAGCAACTCGTATGATGGCATATGGTTGTGCGGTTGATGCGGTTGACGAATACCTCCGCCTTGGTTAAAGCATTACGATTTCATGCTTGGAATATTATGTGTAAGGAATCATATATTTGTTCGGAGATGAGTACCAGAGAAGACCCACCAGAAGATCTTAACGACTACTCGATATTAGCGAGATACGTTGGATTTTCCGGGATGATAGGCTCTATCGATTGTATGCACTGAGAGTGGAAAAATTGCCCAACCGCTTGGAAAGAACAACATATACGTGGATCTGGAAATCCAACAATCGTTTTAAAGGATGTACCTTCTCAAGGTCTCTGGATATGGCATGTGTTTTTTGGATCACCAGTTACCATAAATGTTATTAATGTTCTTGATCGCTCACCATCTTTAATGATATATTATATGGTCGAACTCTTAAAGTGAATTACATTGTCAACAGACACGAGTATGGTATTTATCCCAAATAGGAAACTTTTATCCAAGCTATTTCATTTCCACAAGGTTCGAAAGCATCCTAATTTGCTACACATCAAGAAGTTGTCCATAAAAATGTCGAACGTGCTTTTGGAGTCTTGCAAGCTCGATTTGACATTGTAAAATCTTGGTTCTTATTTTGGATAAGGTAAAAATAAGAATTATTATGAGAGCATGTATCATATTGCACAATATGATAGTAGAAAACGAACAAGATGGGTACACTCAAGTAGAAATTTTGTCTTCGAGTGTGCAATATTACTCATCTCATTCGTTTTCTACAATCATAATGTGTAATATGATGCACGCTCTCATAATCTTTCATATTTTTACTTTATCCCAAATAAGAGCCGAGTTTCTTACTATGGTTAATCGAGCTTGCAAAACTCCAAAAGCACGCTTGACATCTTAAAAAAACTTCTTGATGTCTAGCAAATGATGATTCTTTCAAACCTTGTGGAACTGACATAGATAGGATACAAGTTGCCATTTGGGACGAATACCATCTATGAGATAGTAAGCCAAATCATACTTGTGTTCTTTGACTATGTAATTCACTTTAGAAGCTCACCTTGTATCTCTCCAATATCGGGTAGTTGTTGAATATATTTTGGTGTGTGTCTTCTGAAGTACTCATCTCCGAGCATATATATGATTCCTTCAACAAAATGTTCCAAGCATGAAAATCGCAGTGTTTTAACCAAGGCGGAGGTATTTATCAACCGTTCAGCCACACAACCAAATGCCATCATACGAATTGCTATTGTAGACTTTTGTAGTCCAGATAGTCTAAACCTTCCGGTAGCATCTCTTCTTTGTTAAGAGAATGTAAATTCAGTGTAGAGTCAGTCAATAATATACAAAAAATGCTTCTTCATTCTACAACAACGTCGAAATATATGAGGAGGGTATGTTGCAACATATAATGATTATTCAGTGAAGTTGCAACATACCCTCCTCATATATTTCGACGTTGTTGTAACTTCACTGAATAATCATTCCATAAGCGGACGTGTCCTTGTTCACAGTCTCTTTCAATATAGTGATAGAGGGTATGTTGCATCTTCCTTATTAAAAGTAACATGAGAAATTAGTTTTAAAAAGCAATAAACTAAGGATTCGAATGCAAGGGGAGGAAATATATATTCTTTGCTAGAGGAATTATCTATTCTTTTAATAAAATAAACACGATAATGAGAATGGGGTTTACATCAAGCTGAAGATGCACTTTTTGATTTGAATGCATGATTGTGTGATTCCAACAGGTTTATATAATTTAATTTTGTATCCGTATTTGTTTGCTGGGTATAGTTATTTCTTTTGTTTGTCTACATATTTTTATTTCATTACCAAAAGGTGCCGATGTAGTTGGCGGCGATGACGATGGCGATGATGGGACGGGAATTACTACAGCTCATTGATGAAAAATTCAAATTTAAAACTTCAATGTTTGGTGTTGGTCTTTTCCCATAGCAAGTTGTGGATGACAACAATGATAATAATGACATTTGTAGCAACGATGCTGGAGCTAATCCCTGAAGGAATGTTGCTAAAAAACATGTTGCATCTATTTCTTGAACTGGCAACAGTAAAGGCAAAACCGTTTATCCTTTGGGTGTTTCACAATTTATTGAGCTTAAGGTTAAGCGTTCTGAAAAATAGTTTTTGAAAGCTATAGTTGAATCCGAAGCGAGGCTAACAGAGTTGATCAACAGAAATTTTGTGAAACGGGCAGATGTTGGGGGCCCTGAAACTGGTTCTCGCCCTGCACAACAACCTGAAACACATGTCAGACCATAAGAGCATATAATCCCGGATTCTCAAGCATTTAACCAGAGATCAGTACCTAGCTTATCCTGCTATGAAAGACCCCGTTTCCCCTGTATTCACTGGTTCTAAACATGGCACCTGCCCATCAAGTACCAGTCCTAGGCAGTCTCCTCTCGCATCGGATCATCAACTATTTGACCAGAGCTCACCTTACCATCCTTCCATGTCAGACCCGGGTTCCCCTGTCTATAATGGAGGTTCAGATGTAGCGGACAAAGAGGAATTTGTGGCCGAGGCAGTTCGTTGTTCAGATGTGGGACCCAAAAAAGACTTTGGGGACGAGGCAGTTTGTTGTTCCAGTGTAATTGCTGCTGTTTTTTCCTTCATGAACATAGACACCCAGCCTTTAGGTGTTAGTTCCTTTGCTGAGGGTACTACGTGGCATAGCTCGTTGGTTAGTATCTTTTGTGTCTTTCCTTCTAACTTAGTGTGGCTTTATACTCCGCCAATTCATGCTTTCTATGTATAGAAGAAAAGAAAACATAGCCATGTTAGTACTGGAGATGCGAATTTAGTGCCGGCCCAAAGTGGTGAAAATCTCAACTCCGCTAAAGTTTGTTGAGTTTTAAATATATTTTATATAGATTTGTAAGCCGAGCATCTTCATGTTAACACGTTCTTCCTTTACAAGGTATGTGACGTCAATAACACCTTCTCTCTAATCCCTTAATTTGATATGTTCCTTCCACTAGCGACCAATCTTACCTTGGCCTTTCTTCACAGATGGGGTCAATATGTTCTGAAAAAGATATTGCCCAGCATCAGCAGCATGTTTGCGTTCATGGTTTTCCTTTAATTTATGCAATGTGGCAAACTTCATAACATGCTTTCAAAATAGAACATGTGCTATAACAGTATAGTTGCTGCGGTTTGTAGTGACCTTGTGTGATTTATATTATCTTCCTTTCTCTTTTAGGGGCTTGGTTTGAGTTCAGCCCAACCTGCTGTGATCGTCCCGACAAACATTAGAGGTTATGATCTGCTTCGAGTTTAGAAGATTGTACGTATCACATCAATGCATAAGTAAGGGTTTCCAAAACTTATATTGTTGTTGGGATGTATTTACCTCTCCATGCTACAAGGTTTGTAAAAGTAATTTCTTTATATAGGGATGTCGACTTTGGATGTGGTAGGATGTTGTCTTCTATAGAACTTCTCGACATTGTTCACCTTAGGACTGAACTCCCCCACTGGTATGCTTTTGATATGTTATTACTAACCAAATGCTATGATAATTCATCCTTTACTTTCAATTGTTAACGCAGGCCATGGATATCTTCATAAACAGTATTCGGCATTTCCGGGAAGTTGCGGTAGATGCTGAAAATCTCAACAAAGTTGCCTTCTTTGACACTGTTTTTGTATCTTCTCTTCTTAAGCCCTACCCAAAGTTCAACAAGGCCTCGGAGAAAGGCATGTATTGTTTTGATGATGAGCTGCTCAGTTTATGTCCATCCGGTGTTCATCGGCTTTATCTTCCTCTCTCGTTTGACAAGCAGCAATGGGTTGGGTTATGTGTTAATTTGGCTGAATGGCACATCTATGTCATTGAATATTTTTTTCATCGTTTTGGCGTGAATCCAAATTTAAGACGTGTCTCCAACCTCTAGCTGAGATGATCCCCTACCTCCTCCGGTTTGCGTCAAGCCAATCTGGGAAGAAGAAAGTTAGCTTTGCTCCATTGGGAATACAAAGGTATAAGGATATACCACATACTTGTTTGCGAAAACAATCGGGTGTCATGACTGCTCTTCTTATGGAGACCCATGCTACTAGAGGCAATGATGCTTGTTCTTTTGTAAAGGTGACTGATGTTTTTTCCTCTACAAAGAAATTCATTGTTTAGGCGTACGAACGTAACCACGGCCCCATATAATGGCGTGATAAGAACTCCCATTTGGCAATTAGATGTTATCTTCGTTTATCCTGCTCTGTAACCTAGACATTTATTTGAGTGTATCTTTAAGCGTTTGTATCTTGTTATTCTTGTATGGTATTGTTTTTACAATGCGACTCGTATCAGCGCTTATATAGTTTGCATCTGGAATTGCATGTAGGATGCTCTAAAAACTCTTTCATCACTCCGTCCCACATTATTTTAGCTCTTATGGTTTCATCCCCTTCGATGCTATATTTATATATATTTAGTCTTGCTTTGTTAGTGGCAGTTGACATTTACTAGCTACTTTGTGTGGTAGGTAACACTGCTGTTAATGTTGCAATCTCGGTGTACCACTCAACCAAATTCATTTAAAACCCACTGAGTCTTTGCTATCTGTTCCGATCGCATGGTATTTAAACTAATTACATGGAGTTTTACCAAGTTGAGATTCATTACCATGTAGAACCAAGGGAAAGCCCAGTTTAATGTATAAGACCAAAGCGAGTTCTGTTTAAAAAGCAAAATACATGGTTTGAACCCATGGTGGTTTAGGGATTTTACTCGTAATAAATGATTAGTGAAACATAGATAATTGCATTGTGTTATGGGTTTCGGTTGCTTCATTGGATTTTGGTATAAAACAAAATTTTATTCACTAAACAATTTTATAATTTGTTGGGTTGATTAATGTGGTTCGTTTGTGTAATTTGTAGATAGGGTTTAGATTTTGGTATAAAATAACATTTTATTTACTAAACAGATTTATGATTCGGCTTGGGTTGATTCATTTGGTTCGTTTGTGTAATTTGTGTATAGGGTTTAGATTTTTGTATAAACCAACATATTATTTACTAAAGAAATTTGTAATTTTATTTGGGTTGATTAATTTGGTTCGTTTGTGTAATTTGTGGATAAGGTTTAGATTAAGGTATATCACATGCTATTAATTATTAAACAAATTTAGAATTTGGTTTGGGTTGATTAATTTTGATCGTTTGAGTAATTCGTGTATAGGGTTTAGATTTTGGGTCAGTTTTCAAGTAGTTCGTTTTTACAAAATAACACAGACTGTAGCTTGCTTTGCCGTCAAAAATAATTCGGATTGTAGCTTGCCCCAATCGCATGTTTGGTTTTGATGTTTTCCCAACATGTTCCACGTTCAAATTATACTTAATGTGTCAATTTTTTCAAACTTTTGCTAATAGAACATTGATATTTTAAAAACACGCGTGCCATTATATTATAACATGTGTTTCATACAAAGAGGGGGTACGAGTAGCATTTATACAAACTGGGTAAACAAAAGGAAAACAGGAACGGTGCAGTAGCTGCCTATGGTAGTTACTTGACAGTAGTAAGACTTGTGCCAGTTGCCAAACCGGAAAAAAATCTCCTTGCTAATATGTACACACATCAAGTAACCTCCACTTGATTTATCTAACACCCCAGTATGGACTTCCCCTTCACCAAAAAAAGATTCAGTTAATGACCCTACGACACGCTGTTTGTAGCACACCCCTGAAGATTAAAAAGAATAAGTGTAAATAATTTGGATATCAAAGTTTATAAATAAACGAATAATCGTCGCTTATGAGTAATATTAAGTGGACCTTCATATGGGCATTTTGCACATTGCTCGGTTATGGCCAGTGCCCGTGCAACGTGTGCAGCGCGTGAGCTGTCTTCGCCTCAATCTGGTAAATGCAATCCAAACAAATAGCATGTTATAACCCAATAAATTTATACATTTACTCATGAAACATAACATTTATAGAATTGGTTTATAGCATATTTACCGGTGTCTCTCCACGTGATAGTATGCGTTTCTTTTTGGGTCTTCCCGCTGGTCTACGAGCGATCGGTGGGAGCAATTGCAGCGATGCTATCGGCGGTGGTAGCGGATATGCATTTGCGACATCCGAAATACCTTGATTGAAGACTTGTACGTGCTTCTCCAGTTCTCCAGTGAATACTCGGGTGACATTAGGGCTTGCATCGGTATCAAGACTATAACAGCCGCAACAATGGCATGAGGGAACGGGTAGTGTAGCAGATCGAAAGCACGACAGGAGCATGTCCGATCTGCTAGGTTGACATGGAATGAGCCGCTACCATTTGACTGGAGCTCAAACTCGAACATGTCTACGTTTCTAACCGTGTAATAGACAGATTTGTTGAAGTTTTGATGCATCACCTCTCGCATCTTTGATGGTAGTACATACATTTCCTTGCCCGATGCATCCCGGCGCATTGCAAACCAAATCATTAGGGTTGTCCTTATAAACTGGATAAGGGAGATGATTGGGAGTTCTCGTTCTTTCTTCAAAACTGAGTTCAAAGAATCGCTACATTGCTTGTCATAATGTTTTAGCGGCTGCCGAGGAAGTAAGCCCTTTGTCCAGTGACAAAACCCAATAGTTTCAAGATGCGCATCACAAGCCGGATCAGCCTTGATAATTTCGTTGAAGTACGTATGGAAGTCACAAATTTGGTAGGCTCGAGCTGCACGTGAGACATGGAAATTAAAGCCAATTTTTTTTTCTTGAAACTTGCTCTTGCATTTCGCTGGAGGTGGGCCACGCACGCCCCGTGTCTTGCTGTGGGATATACCTACAATATATGTATGGAACTTTATTTGTATATATAACATGCTATTATAATATAGCATGTTATTCGATGCAATCACATGTTTCTACACCAAACATCATGCTATCTAGGTATATATCATACGAGACTTGAACGCATTTCAGAAAGTTGGTGAGCTTACCCGGCGGAGTCCAGTGTATATTGAGGATTGTCTGTCGGAGATGAAAGTTAAGTTACTGCCATCCGGTATGGCTGAGTTCAAAATACAAAAAAAAACACTCCGAAGTCGTCGTTCTCGCTATCGATGATGCCAAATGCTAGTGGGAAGATTTTAAAGTTGGCATCCAGGCTGCTTGCCGTCAAGAAGCAACCTCCATACTTCCCCTTCAAGTGTGTGCCGTCAATAACAATAACCCGCCGCATAAAGACGAAGCCATCTAGCGAATGCAAAGAAGAGGTATTTAAACCTGTAACCACCTTTTGCGTCAACCTTGATTTTGAGGTCGATAATGGATCCAGAGTTTGCCTCTTTTAGTATGTGGATATAGGTTGGCAATAGGGAATAGCTGCTGGCCCAAGACCCCTGTGCTCCTTCCATTGCAACCTCTCGGGATTTTCAGGCTTTCCAATATGAAATTCTGACATTGTGGTCGGCCAATAGAAGTCGCTGGAGGTCGATAGCTCTAGGTCCGCGTGTGACTCCTTCATACTTGGATTTCATGATGCTCTTGATAACTCGGACTATTGCTTGTCTATGGTAGTCGCGGCGTGCTTCTACAGTGCATGTGTGACTAAGCGTAGCCCATATTCTCACAGTCTTCCAACTTCATGATGTGAACACGACACATATATGTTGCATGATCGATCACGGCGGAAATGGAAACGGCGGTTCAATGCGTGCACAACAATTTTGACATTGCAATCTTGTTTGTTTTTGAAAACACGACCCACAAACAATTCATCGCCTTCATACTGCACATCGTGTATCGCCATCTCCATGCCTACACGGCCTGTTATTCAAGTTAAATACATACAATCTTAATCAGCAACAATGTAACTTCTAATATCACATGCTATTTGTATAAATGAGAAGTTATATTACCTTCTTCTCTTTGTTCGTCCAACACGGGCGCATCAGTTCCTACATCAAAGATAGCAAATGCATTAATTACACAGATGAAAAACTGTTATTTTCACTATACAACGTTATAATAACATAAAACTTCGAATATTTCTTTAAACCCAACCACCCATTGCATACCTTTATCGGATACTTTGTGTGCTATCACGAGTTCCCTTTTTGAGTCTTTTGTTTTTTTTTTTTTGCTTAGTGTTTTTCATTGTTAAAGCTTGGTATCAAGTTTCTTATTTAAACAAAGACATTCCAGAAGAGTTAGGGCTACAGCACGCAAGATATTTTAATGTACAGTGCGTTTGCCTTTTTCTGCCACGTGTTTTGATTTTTGAATCTTTATGATTCCCCCCCCCCCCATAACTCGAGGACGGCGATGGGAAGTTACTTTACTCATTGGTCTTGTCCATGTGTCGTGTTATTTGTACATATTGCATTCGTTTGTTTAAATTGGCGTGTGATATTTTCTTATTTCACATTTTTCAGTACCACATTCAATGGATCTACCCATGGACGACCTCTTCATTTTTAAACCTGTCAGTTATCTAGCACCTTCTACTTGTTATGTATCTGTGTAACTTGTTGTTATTTTTGATATAGGTATACTCAAGTTGTTATCGTAGATGGAGAGTAGGCGGCAGAGCATTTAATGTCATTGATATGTATCTATTATGCTTCATCCCTCATTCTAACATGTGTTATCAAACAACGTTAGAGTCGTTTTTCCCATGACAAGTTGCTTTGTAGTTATTACCGTTTTTTAAATGTTGATATTTATTATTACAAGCCAGCTATTTTTATTCTGAGGTACAACTTCCTCTTCACCCAATTGCCGAGCCTAATGTGACGGGGCAGGCCCATATGCTAATTCTTAGACATTCCGCTATACTTAAGCCCATGCATTATTTTGTCAAAGTCTAAGCCCACACAGTCCACCAAATTCCTAACTTGGTAGATTGTAGGCGGCATGTCCTTAGTTGCTGACTTTGTCTTTATTCTTTGTCTCTTATTGTTATATGTCATCTATTGTTTTTAGTTTTATTACAAGTCATAGAAATTAATGGGTTATTGTTTTATCACAAGTCATATTGTTTTTTAACAATTAACTTTTATGCCAATCTGTTCGCTTCCAGCCACTATGCCCAGCGGTATGGTTCACGCCTTCTAGCCATTAACGCACTTCGACCTTGTCCTGCAATGTACTCTGCCTATTTTACTAAATGATTCAGTGCCATTAACTGTCATTTGATTCAGTGCCATTCATGGTTTTATCTACTGCGACTTCACCGTTGAAGGTACTCTTGCCTATATGCGCCGTGTTCAATTTTCTGTTTAGTGCGAACCATTATATTGGTATGTCTTTGTATTAGTTAACTTGGTATATTTGTTTGGGCATGCTGTATATTGAAGTGTTTTTAGGACCAATTGTTAGTTCGATAACATGTGTTTTTTACAAAAACAATAGTCATGATGACCTACACTTGCGTTTGTTCCTCATCTATGGCCGTGGACAGCAAATTCCCGCCGCTTCTATAAGGTTAGTTTCGATTTTTTGTCACCTCTGAAAACATTAGTTACCAAACTTTTCTGCACCAACGTTATTTACTCATTTCTTTTTGGTCCAAAGTTGTCTACCAATTACCCCCTAATTTTATTTAGTTTTGAAGCCAATATTGGTTTGGGTAATAATATTATTCGTTTTAAATTAAAGTTTTTTTTTCAAGTTTAGATTTTGACAGGTGGCATCTAACTCAGCAGAATTTGTACTCGTGACATTTGACTCAGCATAAGCTGTACACGTGGCATATGACTCAGCATAGTTGACCAACACAATCTCGGTCAATGTTGTGTTCGGCAAAATTTGATAGTTCTGGTAGTTTATTTGAAAGATGATTTAATTTGGGTAGAAATCGCTACTATATCAAAGTTGATGTATGAATATTACTTTCAAAATTGTTCAGGTTGAAAATGGCCTTTTACCCGTAATTAAGGGGATGTTATTTAAACTTTGTATTTTAATGGATTTTGATGTATTTCAAAATCTAGCGTTATTTAATGATGTATTTCAAAAACACAATAAAATCTAGGCCTGGGCATTCGGGTCCGGTTCGGATATTTAGGGTTTTCGGGTTTAGAGAGTCCGGGAGACCCGCCTTTTTTGGGCTTTAATACAAGTGCCCTTACCTGCCCCGCTAAGAGACATATCAGACTAGGCCCGTTGGCATATGGCTCGTTTGACATCTCTAGTGATCGTCAAGAAGAAACCAAGTCAAAGAAGAAACGAGTCTATATTGAAAGATACCGTGAACAAGGACACATCCGCTTATGGAACGACTATTTCAGTGAAGATGCAACATATCCTACTCATATATTTTGACGATGTTTAGAAAGAATAAGCCCTTTTCATGTGTATTGTTGATTGACTCTACACTGAATTTCTATTGTTTCAACAAAGAAGAGATGCTACTGGAAGGTTTGGACTCTCTGGACTACAAAAGTCTACAACATCAACTCGTATGATGGCATATGGTTGTGCGGTTGATGCGGTTGACGAATACCTCCGCCTTGGTTAAAGCACTACGATTTCATGCTTGGAATATTATGTGTAAGGAATCATATATTTGTTCGGAGATGAGTACCAGAGAAGACCCACCAGAAGATCTTAACGACTACTCGATATTAGTAAGATACGTTGGATTTCCCGGGATGATAGGCTCTATCAATTATATGCATTGAGAGTGGAAAAATTGCCCAACCGCTTGGAAAGGACAATATACACGTGGATCTGGAAAACCAACAATCGTTTTAAAGGATGTACCTTCACAAGGTCTCTGGATATGGCATGTGTTTTTTGGACCACCAGTTACCATAAATGTTATTAATGTTCTTGATCGCTCACCATTTTTAATGATATATTACATGGTCGAACTCTTAAAGTGAATTACATTGTCAACGGACACGAGTATGATTTGTCTAACTATCTCACATATGGTATTTATCCTAAATAGAAATCTTTTATCCAAGCTATTTCATTTCCACAAGGTTCGAAAGCATCCTAATTTGCTACATATCAAGAAGTTGTCTGCAAAGATGTCGAGCGTGCTTTTGGAGTCTTGCAAGCTCGATTCGTCATAGTAAAATCCCGTTTCTTATTTGGGATAAGGTAAAAATAAGAATGATAATGGGAGCATGTATCATATTGCACAATATGATAGTAGAAAACGAATGAGATGGGTACACTCAAGTAGAAATTTTGTCTCTGAGTGTGAAATATTACTCATCTCGTTTGTTTTCTACGATCATAATGTGTAATATGATGCATGCTCTCATAATCTTTCATATTTTTACTTTATCCCAAATAAGAGCCGAGTTTCTTACTATGGTGAAGCGAGGTTGCAAGACTCAAAAAGCACGCTCGACATCTTTACGAACAACTTCTTGATGTCTAGCAAATGATGATTCTTTCAGACCTTGTGGAACTGACATATATAGGATAAAATTTGCCCATTTAGGACAAATACCATCTATGAGATAGTAAGCCAAATCATACTTGTGTTCTTTGACTATGTAATTCACTTTAGAAGCTCACCTTGTATCTCTCCAATATCGAGTAGTTGTTGAATATATTTTGGTGTGTGTCTTCTGAAGTACTCATCTCCGAGCATATATATGATTCCTTCAACAAAATGTTCCAAGCATGAAAATCGCAGTGTTTTAACCAAGGCGGAGGTATTTATCAACCGTTCAGCCACACAACCATATGCCATGATACGAATTGCTATTGTAGACTTTTGTAGTCCAGATAGTCTAAACCTTCCGGTAGCATCTCTTCTTTGTTAAGAGAATGTAAATTCAGTGTAGAGTCAGTCAAAAATATACAAAAAAATGCTTCTTCATTCTACAACAACGTCGAAATATATGAGGAGGGTATGTTGCAACTTCACTGAATAATCATTCCATAAGCGGACGTGTCCTTGTTCACAGTCTCTTTCAATATAGTGATAGAGGGTATGTTGCATCTTCCTTATTAAAAGTAACATGAGAAATTAGTTTTAAAAAGCAACAAACTAAGGATTCGAATGCAAGGGGAGGAAATATATATTCTTTGCTAGAGGAATTATCTATTCTTTTAATAAAATAAACACGATAAAGAGAATGGGGTTTACATCAAGCTGAAGATGCACTTTTTGATTTGAATGCATGATTGTGTGATTCCAACAGGTTTATATAATTTAATTTTGTATCCGTATTTGTTTGCTGGGTATAGTTATTTCTTTTGTTTGTCTACATATTTTTATTTCATTACCAAAAGGTTTTTTGTTCGTTTCACCAATTTAGTGCCATTCTTTTCTTCAAGAGAAATTTTTTTTGACCAAGAAACTCAATGGCTGTTATCTCATGGAATACATACATCTTTTCTTCTCCTCATCATTAATAAGCTTTGTTTGGTCTTTGTTTTGTTCTACAATAGGGACATATGCATCCCCTAATCTTAAGACTTAGTCTTTGTTTTGGTCTGCAAAATACAACATAAAAACTGATAAGGAGAAACAAATTCATAAATTGACTGAAGAATACTAACACAAAATGATTCATTCACACACAGAAACTGTTGAAGAACATTTACAACAATCTGATTCAATGACAAAAATATAAACTGATCATTATAATATATACATCTTGAGTCATTATAATTACAAACATTAATTGATTCATTATAAACATTTATCGCTAAGTGATTATGAATAGAAACACTTATATAAGCCGAGTCATTATAAACATTGAAGAAGAACCAACCACTAATTGATTATGATCAAACAATAAACAAGAACAAAAAGAGAAACTGATTCATTAAAAATATTTATCAAGAGAAGAACAAATTATAAGACAATTCATATTAAAAACAAGTTCAAAATTGGCGTTCGCCCTAGTTTTTTCTCCCAGGCCCGGTTCCCAAACCCGCCTCCCCCATTGTTGTCTTCTTTGATTTGCATCTGTTTTTTATTCTTCTTCTTCCGGTAGTCGCCTTTCTCCTCATTGCTTTCTTCTTCTGAGTGTCCTCTGTTCGGTGTTTCTCGTGCCTTTCTCCAGCCGTTGGCCGTGCGAGAAGGCCGAGAAAGACTTGTTTGTAGTTGTTGTGTCTCTTGTCTTGTTCGTCGTTACTCCCAGAAGCTCGACTCCGTTTTGTTTCTCGTTCATGGCATTCATTGTGGCTACCTCCACCAGCAAAGCTCTTCCACCTCTGTCTTTTGTTTTGTCTGCCGTCGTGTTTGTCTCTACCGGAACTGGACTTTCATCACCAGCAAGACTTCCTCTCCTCTTTGTAAGAGCAGCTTGGTTCTTCGTTGACACCTCCACTTCACCTCTTCTCATAATTCCCCAGGTTTACTCCTCCTCTTCACAATCTGATTCCTGTACTTTGGATAATCATCAAATTTTTGTGGAGGTTGTGACTCTGTTTTTGGGGAATGTTGGGTTAGATCTATCGTTGGCTCTTGTATCCTTTGGTTCTATATTAGTGCTCTCTTGTGGCACCCATATCGCTCTAATGCGATTCCTTACTGCTGTATACAGTTTCTATTCCAATATCACTATGTCAATGATTCAATGGCGTTTTCTATCCTTTTGTGGCAGCTTGGTCAGAGAATTCCTGGTTTTTACAACCTTTTAGTAAAGCTGGTCTCATATTTGGACTTTCATAGTCTCTATTTCTCTTTAAAGGAGTTGTTTATGTTCCTCCCAAATACCTCACTTGTGTTTTGTGGTATTGTTATAAGGAGTATTATGTTGAAGGCTGGTTTGTTTGGTGCGGAAGAGAGGGTATCAATCTTTTCTCATTTGGAGTCAAAGAGACTAGTCTCTGATTTTGGCTTGCTCTTGGTTTGGGATTTGACTCTCCTAGATCGCTTTAATGGTGATTCTACCTTACCTTGTATTGAGGTCCCTTTTTGACTTGTTCTAATTTGGTATGTTACTAAGGGCTAAGGGCTTTGTCCCGATTATTACCATTGACAAATTGCTTCATGTCAATGTAATTTGGGAAGTGCAGTCTCTGTTTAGGGTTATGCTTCCTCATCATGGCACCCATTGCCTCTTTATCTTCCCAAAAGTCCCTATTGTTTGGAGTGGTTTGGATGAACAAGCGTCGTCAGTATTGAAAGGATCTTCCTCCCGATCGTTAGCTTCCTCTGCTTTTGTTGCAGAGCTTGTAACCCTTCGGGTTGCACTTGATGCAGTCTCTCTTGAAGTCTGTGGGATCGTCGTGACTCGATTTCTCTTGGCTTCTTTTGTAAAACTGTTTCTTGCTTTTATCTCTAGTTTACTCATTTTTGGAGTTTGTTTGGGCACTTCTTGTCATGTTATCCTGTATCTTCTCCTCTTTCGAGTGAGCTTAAGACTTCATTAATGGAATTTCAATTTGACCAAAAAAAAAAACAAGTTCATAATAAAAACAAAAGAAACCAGTCAAGATTCGAAAAGAACATAAAAACTAACGAAGAACCAAAACAAAAGAGCATCTAGGACAAACAAAAGAAATCAATCAAGTATCTCCCAACATCTCAAGGATAAGCTACATTTCAGAAAGTGGTTCAGTCTTTCCAAGTAGACTGTCAAACATTTTATGCTTACCAAGCCTCTCTTTCATGGTTAAGTCCTTATGTTTGATGTCACACATGCTTTGGAACTCCATGAGAGCACGTGTTGACATACTGTTTTGATTTGACTTTTGCAGCTTTCACACCAAGAGGATGAGCTTCTTCATCTTCAAGCCTAACTTGCACAAAGCTTGATGTAGACTGCTCATCAAGCTTCTAATTATCTTTGATGATCCATGACCTTTAATAGAAAAAGATCCAATCCATTTTTGATCAGATCAAAACTCCCTCCAAGCATGTTCAAGTTTAAACCTCACCTTGGGATCATTGAAGAAGATTTTGTAAGCCAATTTCATGACACCATCTTCATTCTGCCCACTTGATTTTGAATTTGTTGTAGCCTCATAGCTTCCTCCAAACTTGGAGACTGTGTCATTGATCCTCTGCCACCTCTTCATACAATGACTGAGCACACTCTTCTCCACACCAACTAGCTTAGGACATGCAACATAATTTTATGCAAAGCGTGAGAAAAACGTATTGCTTTTTTGCTCATTAGCAATCACTGCATCCTTACTAGTGTTGAGTCAAGCACTAATGAACCCCACGTCTTCAATGTGTGACAATGAACTTTTGTTCTTAGGTTTCTGCGCAGCTAAGCTTTGATCATCAGTGGTTGGCTCAAAATCATCATCATAAGCATTTTGGTTTTCTTGTTGACTGGTTAAAAGATTCATAAAACCAGAACTATGACCATACATATTCATAGTTTCTGGTGGTTGTTAAAAACAGAACAGAAAGGGCAAAGGTTGAGTTTATGGTCGGTGTTAAATCTGTGATAAATCAGAGAAGAAGCATTGGTTCAATATCTAAGACCAGGTTGAATTGTGTTTGGTGTTTAAACCAATCAGTGGTGCAATTAAGTATTTACCTAAGCAAACACTACTAAGCATTGATCAATGGTGCAATATAAGTCTATACCTAATGAAACACTACTAAACATTGAGCACACTTACCCAACGTATTCAATCAATAGTGCACTAATAAATAAAAACAGACAGTACATCAATAAATAAAAACAATTAGTAACATCAAGTAAAACATGGAAAATGCTAGCAAATGCATACAAACTAAGTATTTAACAAATCATTCAAACAGATGGATCAATTCCTTATTCCGAATACGCTGACACCATAGAACCCTAATTTTCCTATTTTCAATTCTCAATTTGTCGAACCATAATTTTGCTAACAGAGATTCCCAATTACAAATGAAATCAGAAAGATTCTTACCATGAGAAAGAGATTTGAGCATCATTGAACTAAACTTTACGGATAACCCATTGGTTCCAATTCTGTGAACTGAAACCACTGATGGTGCCACCATTGATGGAGATGATGATAACGACAAGAAATGATGAATTTTCTACGCTTTCATCCTCTCAAATCGATGGACTGTCCTTCGTTGTTCTGATTACATCAGTTTGCCTTCGAGCAAGAGAGAGAGATACGAGGGAGACGAGCGAGACAAGAGTTGCAAAATATAACATAATAATGAAAATTGTTTTTAACTTGTATATTTTTTTCTTGCCCAATCACATTTTCACACGCAATCGGTTCTTAACTGATCTAAATACATAGATTAAACAACAATCCTTAGGGGGAGTTATTGGTTTATGGATTTGTAAATCCACCTAGAATTTGTGAATCCTTATTATTTATGAAATCAAAATACATGGATTTTGAAATAACATGTATTATCCTTGGATTTGAATCCTTCTATTTTACACTATCAAATCTTTTCAAATCCATTTAAAACATACTGCAGATTTTAAAATCCAAAAAAAAATCACCAAACAAATGACATAGGATTTTAACTAGTATTTATAAATCTTATAACCAATAACACATGATTTTGATAGTTATTTTAAAATCAATGATTGAATAACGTAGGATTTTTGTTTGGATTTCCAAATCCATCAAAATCAATGATCCAATAACCCCCCCCCTTAGTTTTTTGTGGTTTTCAATTAATTAAATACTTTTAATGCCAAGCAACCTTATAAAAAACTCATTAAGCACCTTTTTTGGCAGTGCTCTTATAGTAGGAGTTGTTAATCCATAGAGAGTCCATACACCATACTAGCCATGACTCTAGAAAGACCGGAGGCATGTATCAGCCAAAACAAAATTCATAAGTATAAGACCATAAAGCATGTCAATTACGTCAACCACTATACTAGAGAGACTCTAGATTAAACCAAAAGCTCATAGAAGAGGCAAGACACGATAAATTATCTAACGTATGTCAAGATACAAAGGTAATTAGACTTTTCATTGTGGCCACTTATGTATACACCTAGTCATTCATTTTCTAATTGCTAGGAAACTTATGGTTGTATAAAATGCAACACAAGACTTACCATAAGCATACAACACATAAACCCTGACTTTCAAAATTTTGCTTTTTGTTTTCTTACAACTCATTCATGCTTGTATACTACAACAAATTTTCTCATTCATAGCGTACAGTAAATGCTATTATATGTGATACACATCGCTTTTGTAAGCGCTATGTTTTCCCGAGCTATAATAGACCCCAACATACAATAGCGTTTTTCTATCTGCTATTATATCGTTGTATATAATACTGTAACTTGGGTGCTATAATTTTTTTAGATATAGCATCTGTAAATGCTCTAAAAATCATTCAATAACATTATTTCTTTGCTGTAATAATTTATACAATTGCCATCTATTTTTTTTTTGGACGTTTAATACCTGTACATTTTCAATTACATAAAAAAAATTTGTTTATTTAATTTGCTACAAAAATTCTTCGTTTATTTAAATTTTGGTAAATACATACACACGATCTCAAACCAAAAAATTTCAATTTTACCCTTACTATCTAACTCAATTATTAATGTTTAAAAGATGTGTCAATAATTTTTCATTTTATTTGATAAAAATTAATTTTTAACTCAAAAAGTAATTTTTATTATTGATATATTGTTTTACTAATATTATTTATTTATAAAGTGAAAATAAAAATAAAATATTAAATACAAAGATTACTTTAGTATTATTGAAGAAGATTAATTTTATTGAGCAAAACTGAATTGAAATAACCTAAGAGGATTTGTAATGAATATAGATTTATTAATTTATAAGCAAAATTCCCCAGGAGTAGACTGGTTATGTTTAATTTTTGTAATGAATATAGATTTATAAATTTTTGTAAGCAAAACTGAGCTTGGTTTTGTTTACAATTAATAAATCTATATTCATTAAAAATCTTCTTATGTTATTTCAATTTAAATATACTTACAAAAATTTATCTTCTTCAATATTACTAGTAATCTTTGTATTTCAAGATTTTATTTTTTTTATTTTTTTTATTTTTTATTTTATAAATAATATATATATATATATATAATAGCAAACTCACTTTTTGTTTACTGCTAATGTCATCTTTTGAATCTAACGGTCCATATTGTTTTTCATTTGATCTAAGGATCACTGTTTATTCTCATAAATATATAAAAGCGAAAATGGTGTCTTTCTAAAAGGATGTGTCTTTTAAAATATGTGTCTTTTTAAAATGATGTGTCTTTTTACTAAAACCTTTTTTTCTAGTTGTGTCTTGTCTTTGAACCCCTAGAATTTAATCAATGCAATGTTTCACAGTCACACATCTTCGTTCGAAATATAAATATTCTACAGCTTTTTGTATATTGCTGACGTCATCTTGTAAATATAACGGTTCAGATTGTTTTTTTTATTCTAAAGGTCAATGTTTAATCTCATAAATACATAGAAACAAAAAATGTGTCTTTTTAAAATCAATGGGTGTGATGAACGTTTTGCAACCGTTCGTTTAATAGTAACCATTCACTCAAGAGTTGTGTTGGTTAATCAAATAACCATACACTCAAGGGTTGTGTTGGTTAATAATTTTGTTTGGTCAGCTGTCTCTGTATAACATGAAAAGGTGCCTGTAATTTTGATTATTTTAGATTATAGTATATTTGTGGGTTTTACGTTTGCTGATAATGAGTATTCTTACTGGAGTAAGTATCAAGAGTTTGAGAAAATGTTGGGTGTTGAACTGTGTATTGTTGTTATAGCCTTGATGGTTGTGAAAATTACTCTCTGGTTATGTAGATGGGAAAACCCTAAGTGCTTTGGTAAGTTACCTCCGGGTTCAATGGGGTTTCCGGTGATTAGAGAGACTGTTGAGTTCTTCAATAAATTTTTGACATCAGTTACAAATATAAACTATTAGATGAGATAACCAAAACAATCTTATCCGTTATATTAAAAAAATGACATCATCAATCACAAAGAGTGGGTTTACTAAACATATCCCGCATGTAATACTCGCATTGTAAACTTTCACCAACAACATATGTTTTTCTTTGTAACAAGTCAACAGAATCTTGAGAAGCTGGTCTACAGACAACAACGACAGAATTGAAGGATTCTTCGATGACTTGTTGTTCGATAACATCATCAATGCTCCCATATCCTTCACTTATATAAAGTGATAAATTTATTATAATATTGCTCAATGTGACAATGTGATGTCAGCAGCCCGTAGAATAAGATCATGCAAAATAATATTAACATCGTCTTCTTCAACTCCTTCATTACTCAAGCAAAAATAAAAAATTTCTTTATCAACTGAATAATCTTCATGGATGAACTCATGATAATTGAACGAAAATAATCTTAAACTGGGCATTGTTGTCAGGTTATGGAAAATGTTTGCTTGTATTTTTATTATGCCACCATTATCCTCTTCCATTGATTCTTCAATCCTGGTAACATCGTATGTAGTTATATTCATTCCTTGATATGCGTTATGTGAAACCTACTAAAAGAGAATATAAAAACATTAAAAATTGAAACAAATGTCATTATATAAGTTGAAGGAAAAAATCTTGACTATCTGGTGTTTATGGATCAACAATTCAGTACTCTTCTGGTACTTACGTATCTTTCAAAGTACAACGGTTCTAGGAGGATAACTGTAATTCCCTTTTACACCATCGCTGCAGTGATGTTTAACCCTTTGACTCTGATGCTTAATTATTGAACCAAGGATTCACACAATGAATTTGTTGAGGAAGAGGGGACAAATTCACTTCAACAATCTCTCAAAGAACTCGATCAAAAGAGGGAATAAAAAAGGATTTTGATCTCTTGGATTACAAGTTAGGATTTGCTCAAGAACAATTGAAAACTAAGGTTTTTGTGTTAATTGCTCAATGGATCTAAATAAGGGACACCCCCCCCCTTATTTATACAAGGATCTAGGATACAATAAATGTTAATTTTCCCCAAATCTAAGAGAAGATCTTCACAAATTTTCCTTTTTAGGTTTATGAGACCCTAATTGTTTGAGGTCGCCCATCGACAATTTCGGGCCTTTTCCCTAAGCCTAAATCTAGGACCTAAACTGGGATTCTCTGGTTTAAATGATTCGATTCATCCTTGGTTTAGGTCGATATGTCGTGGGTGCAATTCCAGCACCAACAATAAGTCCCCCCTAGTTCGATGGGTCGAATTTTTATTTGAATTATGGAACTTTATGTTATACATGACCTAAACTAAGGGACAGCCGAATTAATTTTGTTAAGAATGGTCGCGTACCTTGCTAATACTTACACGTGGCGACCATTAAGAAGCGGTGCGTAGGTCGGAAGACAAAACATCGCCTAGGTTATCATTACTATCCTTAGGTCTGCCGCCCACCCGCTTCTCTAAATACTTGACCTTTTCATTCATTTTTTCTTCATTACCGCTTCTTTGTCAAAAATGTAAAATTTTGCTCTGCTCTCTCCCTTCTCCTTGCTCTTAATTTATCAACACTAGTCTTAAATTTTCGACAGATTTTTATTTTCTGGTCACGATGGCGAGATCACACTCAACATCCGAGAGCAAGGTCGAACCATTAGTCCGATCTAGGTCTCGCTTGGCAAACAATCCTTCAAATGAGGCTTCATCATCTCGACCTCTTCTATCCTTAACTCCCGAGCTGACTGGCAAACCAGCTCGGGATGGAGGAAACAACAATGCGGTTCTTCACGACCTGGAAGCAAGTCAACCATCCGACCATGACCTAATAGATGCGGAGGAATTATTTTCTCCCACGGGAGTTCATGTGAACGATCTCCTATACTTTGTGACCATCGAGGTCAGATCGAGGGGGCAGGGGGGGACACACTTTAAGCACGTTACAATCAGTGTCCTACATGCTCAAAAGCTGTGGTTTGAAGAATTGCGGGATCACGATACTGATCCCGCACAAGACTCATTGTCCATGGAGCCCTTCTAAGGGGTACATCTGTATATACGAGATGTACTTCATGGCGGCATGTCGCTTCTGGTTTCCCTTGCCTGAGCTTCTATCTCAATACGTGCATCACCGGTATTTGGCGATCTCCCAACTCGCACCTGTAAGTATTTGCAATGTCGTCGGGATTCTCACAATTGCGGCCGACGTCGAAGTCAAGGTTGGCATTGCTTGTTTTGAGGAAATGACATGCCTCAAACAATCCAGGGTTCGTGGGAACTTTACAGTGAATATGCGGGAAAAACACAACGTCCTGCCCGGTACCCGAGCTAGCAACTTTAGGGCTGAGAAAGACCTTACTTTTATATCCGAGCTAATTATTTTTACGCCAAGAACTCCTTTGTAGGGTTACGCAGATCATGGAATGATTCGCCGGGTATTAACCTAGTTTTACCCTATTCTCTTATGCCGTTCTGACCTGACTTATTTTATTTTTGCAGATCGCACCACAACTTTATCTAAGTTTCCAACTAAGTTCGCCGACATCAAAGAGAAGTTGCTTGAAGGTTCTAATCGCACGTGGATTCACTTTTATCATCAAAGAATTGAACATGCATGGAGTAAAATTCTGAGGAAATATCCCAACTTTGCTCAGGTCTTTGCAAAGTCATCCAGAGGAACAACAGGTACTTTGATGATCTCTTTTCAGAATCACGACATGGTTCCAAAGATTGCTTCTCCGAACGTTGTTTTGATGGAAGAAAATGCTGAAGTCACCGCAACTGATCCTGCTTTTGTTGATCTAAAAGATGATGTAATCGGTCATGCATAAATTGTTGAAGGAGAGGTCGCCGCTCTTGAAAGTGAATTGGCGGAGTGAAAGAAGAAGAAGAAAAAGGGTAACAAAGGCAAAGGTTTAGCCTTGGAATCTGACGACCGAAGTGGCCTTGAAACATCGGCCCAAGACGCCAACTTGGAAGAATCAGAGCATTTCCGGGTATTTCGGAACAATGACAAAACCGATAAGTTTTGCTTTGACTACTTTGGGAAAGGTCCTCTCGTGACAGATCATTGCGCTTAAATGACATTTCCCAAGTCGATAATTCAGGTTAGTGCTTATACCAGATTCTTTGCAGTCGATTGCTTGTGCCAATGCCATCTTTATGAAGTACGAGAAAAGGCTGGAATCGAGGTTCCAATACGAACCATGCCTTTAAGATGATGGAGAAGTGTGTCAAGAGTGGTCGGGCTACTCAGGTGATGCTCCGAAGGCGGGTTGACACTCAAGAAGAAGACGACAAGGTTTTCGAAGGAGTTGTAGATTCGCTAGAGGAAACTATCTCCGAGCTGCGCTCTAACAATGCCGCTCTTGAAGCGGAGAAGGCTAAGCTACAAGGGGACCTTGGCGCATCTTGACTCTGAACTCTGGAGACTTCGGTGGACCGCCAAGCGAAAGTCTAGCAGACCAGAAAAAGGCGCAAGATCGTCTCGATCGAGTGAAAGCCTTTAGAACCGAACAAAACGTCCTAGTTCACGCGAAGGAGGACCTCCTGAATCAAGCTATCAGAGTAGAGGATATGGGCGAGAGAATTATCTAAGAAAATAACGCCGTTATTTCGAGGAAGAGGTCACCAAGATCAAGAGCAATGTCCATTGCCAAGCCGACGTTGATATTTTGGACTATCTTGTCCTTGAAGGAGGCAATCTAAATATGTCTCCAGATCAACTTAGCTACGGTCTTTTAAGGCTCGAGGATCCCACGCTGAGCTTTCTCTATGATCCTCATGGGTCAAATGCTCATGCTTTTGACGCGGACTTAAAACTTGCTCTATTTTTCTTTGGAATTAAGTGGGCCGTGAGCCTGTGTAATATTTTGTTTTTGTTTAAGACTTTGCATATTTCTTTTTATTTTGTGAACTTTCCTGTTTCGCGAATGTCGAAGTATACCTCTTCCAATAACCGCAATTTGGGAATTTCCCATGCTAATTACTCTGATTTCTAAATTTACTTGGAAGGGATCATCCCTTTCGAGTATAAATATGCGGCGTCTTAATTTGTGATTATCTATAAATTGGTAGAGACATTCATTGTTCTTTTGTTGGGAGTGTAATGAAGAGATGAAACTGAGCTGAAAGCACCGAGTCATCTCCTGATGCTGGCATCGATGTGCCTACCTTCACTGAGAATGAGGTGTTTGGCAGAGGGATGCCTTTGTTTCCGACCGTACGGGTGCGGAGGACTCTGATGTCGTGAATTATTTTGCACGAGTGACTTTGGTTGAAAGAGTTCTTTCAAGCAATATGCGATAGGCACATGCACTATATCAAACAATTAATTGAAATAGAGGAAATCTAGGTGAACTTGACTCACGAATTGAAGTTGTTAGGGTCGCATCAAAGAAATTGGATTTCGTATGGGTTCAGGCGAATAGCTGCTGCGCCACCCAACCTTTTTGCCTACTGTGAACAATGTACCTTAGAGGCTGACTGCAACACCCGTCTCCGGCTTTTCTTGGATGGTATAAAGTAACTTATTGTCGAGTATACGTGTATGTTTATCGAAGGATTTAGTCTAAGGTCGAGGAAATGTGAGATGTTATCGAAGTTTATCGATAAGGATCAATATAAGCTGATGGAAATCCGAATGTTCGATGAGGAATGAAGTATTGTTCGGTTGGTTCGGACTTCCATTGAAAAGGGCTTGTCCGTGATAACGAAGACTGGTTGTACCTGATCGATGCTAGCCGCTCATCCGACCGTTTTAATGATTACTCTAGGACTTTGCCCGTAGGAGATCGGAGTAAAATTCTCTGTCGCGGGTGAATTGATTACGAGTTCTAGCGAGAGCTTGGTAATGAAATCTGCTAGTACCTGCGATTTGAGACTAGGCCGGGAGCGATACTCGATGTCGTACTCGCTTAGCTCAATTTCCCACTTCGCCATTCGTCCTTAATGCATCGGACTATGGAGTATAGGTCAAAGGGGCTGATTGGTATAGACGACGATTGAGTGAGATTGGAAGTAGGGTCTAAGTTCCCTGGCGGCAACTACAATTCCTAATGCGAGTTTTTCCAGGGTTGATAACGTGTCTCTGTGTCATTCAAGGCCTTCCTGACATAGAAAACGGTGTTTGGGTCGCTTTGGTCATCCCTTACTAGCACCCCGCTGACAGCCAAACTTGAAACTGAGATGTATAGGTCTAAGGTTTTGGCGTTCTACGGGTTGAGTAAGACAAGATGTTTGGTTAAGTACAGTTTGAGTTCCTAGAAGGCAGCCTCGCACTGATCATCCTAATAGAAATCTCGGTTTTGGCGGAGCAGCTGGCAGAATGGTACACATTTATCGGTTGCCCTTGCGATGAACCGGTTAAGGGCTGTAATCTGATCTGTTAAGCGTTGTACCTCGCGTTTGTTGGTTGGGGATGGGAGTTCCAACACCACGGATATTTGCTTAGGGTTAGCTTTGATTCTTCGCTCGGTCATGAAGTATCCTAGAATTCTCCAAATCTTACTCTGAAAGTGCACTTGGTTAGGTTTAGCTTTATTCGATAACTGTTTAGCAGATCAAAACATTCCCTGAGATGTTGAATGTGGTGGTCTGCCACTAGTGACTTAACCAGCATATCATCGATGTAGACCACCATCGTCCGACCTAAAAGGTCGGCGAACATTCGTATACAAGGCGTTTGTACGTTGCACCCGCATTCTTTAATCTAAAGGGCATAACCTTGTAGCAGTATGTATTATGTTATGATTGTATCCTGAATAGGTGTCCAAGGAGGACATGAGCTGGTTTCCGGCGGTAAAGTCTACGCATACTCTCCATTTTTCGTTCAGGTAAGTAAAGTCTATGCATACTCTCCATTTACCATTCTTCCTTTTCACGACGACCGGGTATTGCACCTCCTTGATTAGATCATCTTTGAGGAGCCGTTTTTTCTCGTCTTAGAATGTTTGTGGCTCGTTCGGCGCCGACCCTAGACGGTTTTTAGCGAGCCGGTTTGAAAGTGGGATCGATGTTGAGCTTATGCCATGTCATTTTGGGATCCACTCCAATCATATCCTTAGTTGACGAGGCAAAGGTTGACGACCTGGCTTTCAAAAAAATTATCAGCTCTTCTTTAATATAGTTGTCAAGGGTCGGATTCATCGATGTTTAGTTGGATAATCTGGCAGCTCGGCGATTGGAGAAACTCCCAAGCTGGCTGCTGGAGAATGGCGATGTGTTTTCCGCTCTGTAATTGATATGCCTGATCGTCTTTCCGCTAATTTTTCTCGATGATAAAAGCATTTTCGAGCCATTTTTTTGTCGCCGTAGAGTGTAGAAATTTCGTTCTCAGTAGAGAATTTTGCGCAAAGACGTATCTCTGACTCTGAGATCCCCATCTTGGTCAGGGTTCGTAAGAAGGGCACGTTGACAGTGAGGGTGCTGTATCCCTCTAGCATATTCAAGGGATAAGGTAATGGGGTCGCTGGGTGGCTCTTCAGCTTTCGGGGTGACATGTAGACTCCACACCAGTCTAGCTCTCTTCTTGAGTGCCCAAACTGAGTCGTTCCAGTCTCTGGGGGCTCCCAGTATCATGGTTATTCGACCGCAAGCTGGTGAGTCAGCACGCTGCAGCCGTTGTCCTCTTTGTATTATTGGAGGAGCGAGGAGTTCATCTTCCCCAATGTCGTTATTGTGAGGGTTCTGCCGTGGAGGGCTTCGCTTACCTTCCGACTGGCTTTATTGATCGCAATCGTCTTCTTGATAGTCGGAAGTGCTTTGCCCGCATCCTCGACCACGACCAAGACCTCCGTTAGGTTGTCGTTCTCTATACTCTTTACCCCTCCCAATATGTATTTGTCGAATGTCCAGCAAATTTTGGTAAAAGGTGCAGTATGATTCCTTAGGTAAAAGAGGGCATCCTCTTCTTCGAACATTGCATATTGGGATTCGCGATGCAATGCGTCGTCAAGATCTTTTGGCTCTTGAATGCAGAGATCCTTTCACAGGGAAAAGATCCCGGGAGGAGTCCTCGCCAGAAATCGGCCATTGCGGCCTTGGCAGAACGCTTTCATGGAAGTTCGGGGATCTTTATCCCCTTCGTAGCTCGGCAGTTTGAATTTGACATGCAAGATACAAGCTTGGGTGATGCGGCTCGTAAAAGGAGTCTGGTAGGTTTCTTCGAACATGCGGTCGATCTCTAGGGCCGAGCTGGGGACTCGATGGATCTGGGAATGTATGTCAGCGATCCTAGCGTACAAGTCTTCCATGTCCTAACTGCGACCCAAACTCTAATTGTTTGAGGTCGGCCGTTGACCATTTCGGGCGTTTGCCCTAAGCCAAATTCTAAGCTCTAAACCAGAATTTCTTGGCTTAAATGATTCGATTCATCCTTGATTTAGGCCCATATGTCGTGGATGCCAATTCCAGCTAAAATATTAATTGTATTTATAGTATTGTAACCAAGTAGACACGAAAGCGGAGAGGCACGATATTATAAAGGTATCTCTGATAAAAACATTTAAATAGCAACGCTTCATTAAAAACAAACTGTTTGATCAATTATTTTACTCTGTTTATTTTGAATTATCATTACGAAGATTAAACTGTAAGTTTTCTGTTTTTAAAAAAAAAAAAAAATTTCATCTTCGTCTTGGCACGTAAATATTGTATCTTTTATCCTTTATTTCTTGCAATATCTATGGATGTTTTGTTGTTTTTAACACTTACTTTCATTAATTATGAATATGGTCAAGGTAATTACATAAATTAATAGGAACATTAATATAATCAGTGACCAAAAATATTCTATGAACACTTCTTTATCTTTATCTATAATTACAATTATTTTGTATAATTTCCCAGGGGGTCCAAAACTCTTCAACTAACTTCCAACACAAGCGATGAATAATATTTGCCATACCCTGTACGTCTACCAGAACGGTTGAAGTTGGAATCGGATAAAAATATGATTTGAAACTTGACTAAAAAAAAAGCAACAAATAGAAGATTAAAAAGAATATATAATTAATTAAGTATTTAGTAATATTTAAAACTTCTTATTACGCAATTTATGAACATAATATTTTGCTATGAAAATATATAAGAAGATTAAAAATTAATTAATAATTCTGTTAAAAAGCATAAACTTTAACATACTACTAAATTTTATACAGTATATTTAAAATGGTAACTCGAAACGACAAAATGGAAACTTGATACATAATTCTAACCACTTAACAATACATTCAGCATCGAATACATGACCACATGGCATCTGTAAAAAGAATTTGTTCATTAACAAATTTTTCTAAGTAAATAGCACACATTATTTTATCTTCTTCGGAGTTGTTTTGTGACGCTATAAAAGATCACCCTCTGCAATGAATTGACTGCCTCTTGACTGGCTGGCCGGGGTTGATTGATCACCCATGATGCAAAATTTTTTTGAAGTACTTGTTATATGTAAATGTCATTGAAAGATAATCCTCGACAATAGTTCACAGTCACTGAGATCGTGATAATGCTTGACGGTGAGTAGACATCAGAAGAAGTAACGTCAATAGCATGAGCAATAAGATTTGTAAAAATTGAATTAGCTACTCCAACTCCTACCCATTCTTCCACCAAGGTACAAAACACATCTTGTTTGCTTTCAGTTAAAACGTCTAAAACAAAATCAATTGCATTGATGAAAAATGTTTTCAGTTTCTCCATTGAACTCAAGATGTTGTTGAATTTGGCAATTTTAATAACAGCACCGTCACAATTACCATTCAAAGGTTTGTCAACACTGACGTCATATGAAGTAGTGGTTTCATCCATTAAAACCTAATAAGTAATATAATATTAAGCAATCATAAAAATATAAGTTTATATTTAATTGGAAAAAGGTTAACTTTAACATTCAAATCACTGGCATAATTTATATGGTTGTAGTGCATTAAGATATTAGAAAATAAAAACCAGATGGTTGATAAAACTCGTATTGTAAGTACAATATCTTTTTGACTATATCAGATAAAGTAAAGACGATGCGTTGAGAGACAGAACATTAATCAAAGTTTAAACAAAACTCACCGGTTGTTATTACGAATGAAATGGTGAGTTTAAACGAAGAAATTTAAGAACATGGAAGTTCGTAACCATCTATTTATATGACTAAAAATTGTGATTGTTTAGAAATTAAAATCATGACCTTTCACAATTAATAGACGCGATGGTTGATAACGTTGCTCTTAAGTGACGGTTTTTTGTTTATTTTCATGCAGTATATCTTCGGGATTGTAACGTAATGTGAACTTGGATAATGATTGAATCGTACTCGGAAGCACTTTCCTTAAAGACTATTTCGACCCTTATTTAGTCTTGGGTTACACAAAATCCCTAGCACGATACGACAATCAGAGTATCCTCTCTTATTCTAGGCTAAGATACAAGAGAAACAAATAGAGTTTTCTGTTTTGATTTTGTGTTTACACCAAAGTTTTCTTAACCTTTGGTCTTGGGTTTCTCTCCTCTTTCTCACTTTTTTCTCTCTGCGATTTCTGATGCAAAAAGCCAGAGTTTTATAATGTTCAATGGGTGTGGCGAACGTTTGTAACCGTTCGTTTAATAGTAACCATTCACTCAAGAGTTGTGTTGGCTAATCAAATAACCATACACTCAAGGGTTGTGGTGGTTGATAAATAACTACATTTCATTAACATTTAATATCCAACATTCCTCCCCCATTTAAGTGTGATCTTTGATTCACGACTTCAATAACACATAAACCAAACTCATGCATAAATGTAAATATCGTGACGATTGAATTTACACCTTAGTAATATTACACATTACAAATACCCAAGAATTAGGATGTTCAATGGATTGAATCCTTTCAACTCATTTGGGTTCATGAAGATAATACACACACGAATTTATACACTTCTCTAAAATTTTATCCTTGACACTATTATAAGCCATGTGTCCTTATCCGTTCATGAGCGTATACAAAGCTAAGTCCGAGATTATTGAAGCGGCTACACACTTCATACCCATATAGGTGGATACTTTTAATCTTGCTTCTGCAAAAATGCATTTTTTCAAAAGATCTACTAAGAAGAAAACTTCATCCTAAGATTTTTCTTGCAGATCCAAGCTCTTACTTTGGGATGATACATATAAATTAGTGTTTCAATCTCTAAGTGTGAGCCTTCCGCATTGAATTAAGCCTCTAACGTCGTATTAGAGGGAAATTGGGTATCCCACCATCATATTCCTTTAGCCGACTTGATCACTAAGTCTCTAGCTAATCCTTTTGTCAGGTGATCCGCTAGATTTTTTTGAGACCAAATAAGCTCTATGGAAATCACCCCTGAGTTATCAACTCACGTCTTGCACAATGTTTAACGCCTAGGTGTCGCGACTTACCATTATACACTTGACTATAAGCCTTAGCCAAAGTAGCTTGACTATAATTATATAATAGCAAACCTAGTTTTTGTGATTGTTGATGTCATCATTTTAATCTAACGGATGAGATTGTTTTGGTTATCTCATCTAACTGTTTATATTTGTTAATGATCTCAAAAGTTAAATCGGAAAAATGTCATTAATACATGAACCGAGTAAAAACGCCAATTAAATCATGAACTTAAAGACAGACCATTACATCATATATGAACATTGACTTACCGTTTAAAACACGAAACCAAAGTTGACCACGCCCAAAAGAAAGAAAACCCAAGAAGACCTTTCTTCCGATGTCCAAGCAAAAGAGATGTAAGATTTATTTTGTTTTCATTACGTATTTATTTTGTTTTGTTGATAGATATTGTTCAATTGTAAATGTAGGACCATTTATTTAAATGGGTCGAAGATTCTGTGTATGAAGAGGTTGTAGATGCCAAGTCTGAGGTTGCAGTCGAGATTACAGAGTTAAAAGCTAGGATCAAAGAATTGAAGGAAGATGAAATGTGGAGCAAAAGAGAAATCAAGAAATGGAAGTTTATGGTCAAATTGTGCTTTGTGTGCCTTCTTAGTTTTACCCTCATTGTCATTGCTATTGTAATCTTCATTAGTAAAACCAATAAACAGAAATTTGTTCTTGGTTACTAGTGTTTTGGTTCTTTGGTGTTTGTAGTTTTGTCATCTTTGGTAATGTCTGTAATGTTTCTTTGATAATGAAATGAAAATATTATTTTTGTGGACATACATAGAACATAAACATTAAAATACAAACAATTTATAAGCCATTCATAAACATTCAAAAACAAACCATTCATTAGCAGACTGTTCATAAGCATTCAAAAACAAACCATTAATAAACATTCAAAAACAAACCATTCATAAAACATTATAATGAACCTCTTTGCATTCCTGACCATGCATTGCCTCCTAATGTCCTCAAGCATATCCAGTAAAGGCTTTCTCCTAGCCTGTCTGATAGTCCTATTGAAAGACTTATTGAGATTGTTGAAGTTGTCATTACAGCAAGTGCCAATTTTGAAGAAAGCTCTTGACCAAGTCATTGAACTGGTTAGTTGCAGAGATGCATAAGCTTGTGGATTATAATTCTTCAGGTCTTGCATCCGATCCCTGAAGTCTCCAGTAGTATAAGCTCGTGCTATCTTCCAAAAAAGACGCTGAAGTTCTATATCATGACTGTCTCTCTTCCAATTGTCCAGTATGTGTTTTGCACACTGTTGATGCTCAGCTTGTGAAGTATGTTATGTATAGCTTTCACTAAACCCTGCAAAATACAAAGAAACAAGGGTTAAATGTCGATGCTTATAGAAACTGGTAACAAAAACAAAACAACTTACAAGTAACAAGACTTATTGATTGTTTGCAAGAAATGATAGCTAGATGTCTCATAAACAAGTCCTAATTATCATCATTTTCTATTTCTACAACAGCCCAAGCAAGAGGAACAATCCTATTATCCCCATCTCTTCCCACTGCAGCTAGAACATGACCTTTTATATCCCATTTCAAAAAAGCTCTATCTACTCCTATGATGGGTCTACATGTTTGTTGCCAAGAATCCTTTTGTGATTTAAAGCAAATATACAACCTGTAAAACCTTTGCTTACTTCCAATAACTGGCACTGGGATTGTCTCAATCTCAAATTATGAGTCTTTGTTCTGCTGCAAAACCTATGCTTGATAATCCTAGATTCGAGAAAAATGGGTCTCATGACTAGCCTTCCTTGCACTCATCACTTTGGTTTTCGCCTTTGCACACTGGTCTGGAGTCACTTCCAAGTTGTATTCCCTCTTAATCTCAGCACACATTTCATATTTTGTGATCTTTGGATTCAGTCTCAACCGTTCCTCAAACAAAAATGCAATAGTAGACCTCTTCAACATCTTCGAATAGCCATACCTAACACATATATGCTCATTGACATAAACTTTTCTTTACATCTTGTGTTTATTCTTCTCATATAAACAATAGACTCTCCATGGACACTTGTTGACTTAAGCTTGAAGAAGTTAAAGAAAGTTTGAGGAGCAAGCTAAAGCTTCCTTCCGAGTTATGGATTAGGAAGTTAGTTCAAACTAGCACCACTTTGTTCTCTGGCCATGCGATTGTTGTACCAATTGCATCCTCCATACAGTCGATAACAAAAGTACACCTCCAAACAGCGGCAATGTTAACCTTTACCATATCTATCCAAACGCACATTACATTAGGTCCCAATGCAACACAATGGACAATTTGGTCTGGATTGTTTGAAAATCAACGTCCTTCAACAACAACCCGCGTCTTTCGGTAATATCCAACAATTTGCACTTCTGATTTTCCTTGCTAACTTTAACTTTCTTTTTACGCTGACAATATAACAACATATTATAAGTAACGACAAGCAATACCAAGCATCAACGACAAGTCTCAATAGCAATAACACAAAGAAACCTTAAACGAAGAGAAGCACATTATCGGAGATCTCCGAACTGGTGATTCCATAACAATTTTAGCTTTCTTTACAAGGGCTAAAGGAGTTGCTTCAAATTTCTGATTATGAGATGAGACTGTTTGTATATTAGGAGTTAAAATTTGAAAGTGAGACAGAGGAGTTTCAACTGTGGTTGGTATAAACACAACTCTACTTGCAGGCCATGCTATGAAAGTCTTCATAGATTCCTCCATGATACTAATTTCTTGTGTAGGTCTCCATAGAAATGTCTCAGGTTTCAAGACAACATCCCCAATTACTTTTACTGCATTAGGTCCGATGGGAAGTCCATTAACCAATGTATTTGGTTCTTTAAACTGCCAACGCCCTTCAACAACAGCCACTTCTTCATCTCCCCTGCAATTCAGTAGTGTACACTTGTTTGTAGAAGGTTTCTTTAGATTTTGTGAAGCACATGTGAAAACATATACAGTATATATATGTTACTAATTACCAATATACCCAGTTATATACATATTTGTAATATTTACCCATGATCTTCTTGGAAAATACAATTACTATCTGGCCAGGCAAGCATTTCTTCAACAGGATGTTAGTTATAGGTCTCCATAGGAATGCATCTGGTATGATTGAAGATACTACCAAAACTTTATAGGCGTTTAAATGTTTGGAATTTTAATTTTTCAAAAATATTGTAAAACCTTAGGCTAGAAACCGTGATCTCATTGACTCAAGCAATTATATAACACCATTTGAGCTGTCATCAACCTTTGGTACAACTACAAATAACTTACTTATATTACAGAAACACGTTAATTTTTTTTATATGTATTTTCGATTTTTATATATAGCCACAATTATATATATTCATGTATATAATTCTACTAAAAATGTATAACCAAAAAACCTTTAAATATATACATTTAAAATAATATAATTTTCTTTATTCTTTATAATGTATTTCTAATATATAAATTATTTATATATTTACATATAAATTATCATTAACATTTACCAAAAAAATTAATGTATTAAATATACAATCATTTTAGTAAAATTATATTAAAAATATATATGTGTAAATGGTATATATATAAATAAATATAAATAAAATACATATATAAATTTATATACATAATTACGTATATAAATTTATATACATAATTACGTTAGTATGAATATAATTATTAAGGATTGTCTCATTCACGAAGTTGATGATAGCTCTAGTGGTGTTAGGCATATCCAAAAGTTAATGAGTTCACGGGTTCAAATCTTGTGGAAAATACACTTTGCAAATTGTTGGGGTTGAAATATACCCTTTAAATGATATCTTGAGGATCAGAAGACATCACACGAGCTTCAGTAACAATCTCACCAGAACCATTATAATTAAGAAGCAAACACTTAGGATGTGCTCTATTAGTGACACTCTACAAATATTTTCAGTGTTAACAGTTAGATGTTAGTTAAAAATAAATGATGTATCTACTGCCAAAAAACAAAATTAAAGGACTGAATTTTCCCTTACCTAAGGATCTCCACTCTGTTACATAAAAACAAAAAGGTAACTTATAACTGATGAATCAATACCACTCTAATAATGTATTAATGTTAAAGGATTACTAACCTTCAAATTTTTCAATGATAGCTTGCAAGTCTTTTACCTTTCTTTGTAAACTTGCCATTTCACTTGCTTTTCTTTCAATTCAGCTATACACTTGTTGTTGGCTTGGAAAAAGACAGTTTTGTAATACTCATCCCTCTGGCCATTGCCCTTAACCGACCAAAATTATCAGCTTTTAACAATTGAGAAAGACCATCTGACTTTAGATCGTTGTTGCTGAAAGAGCATCACTCTCTAACTCAGCTGCCTTTATCTGAATAACAAATAAACAAATGCATAAACAAGTTACATTGAAGGACTACTAATTCATAAAAATGCAAACATAATATAGACTAGAGTATATTTTATATTGTAGAAACACTTACAATCTTTTCAGCGGCAATAGTATTAACCTGCGTTCCATCTGTTTTGGTTCTTGACTTTACCGAAACCTTTTTGGTTCATGGCATTTGTTTATCTGAAAATTAAATAACACATAACATTACAAGTAATGCTTTGACAAAATAGCTAAGATTATAAAATTAAAAACTTACCATTTCTTCTGATCGTCTAACCATTTCTTTACGTCTGCAAGTGTGAGGAATCTGTTTACGCCTTCGTTCTTTGAATCTCTCACTAACAACCTACAAAGAAATGTTGTTAATAATATATCATACAATCAAACATAGAAGTTGTTGCATTAAAACGTGATAATCGTGAGATTTAAGTCCTGTTATCTTGCAATCATCTAAGGTTACACCTCTGGATATATTAAAACAATATTCATCCGGTCTTTTGAAGTCAAATAGCCTTTGACAAAAGATTTTCTTCTCTGCCTTTAACACGGACCAAAGTGTTGTGGGTAGGTACGTTCTTTTATCTTGGGATTTAGGGTGTAATTCCTTTCTAATTTCTAGAAGTTCAATATTAAAATCGTTATCCTCATTATCAGCTACTAAACCAACACATTCAGTCCTTTTTCTTTTCATTCCATGTTCTCTATCATGTCCAAAATTTTCTATAATTTTTCAAGAGTTAAGAAATATTACGGCCAGTTAATATTTTGTCCTTTCTGCCATATTCAGCATGTCCATCAAACCATGTTTTTATAACTCGATACATATGTGTTGGAGGTAGAGACTTTCTACGGCACATATAGAGATGCTTTCTGCTGTGACTCAAACACATACTATCTGTGTGAAAAGATCCAACCCAAATGTTTTTAATTTTTAACCATGTAAACCGGATTAACCCAATAATATAACAAGCTAAACCGGACTAAATCAATTTAGACCATCTAAACCAGCTAAACCGGTCCTAATCAAATTAAACCATCAAATTCCAATTGAACCGATTAACTTACAATTTCTAATTCAACCAATCCATATAACAACAACCAGCAGAAGACTGAACCGAAAATCCAAGTAATACAAATGCATTAAACCAGCAAGCAATCCAATATCCAAAATAGTCGTCATCCAAAAATAGAATAATTCATAACATTTTTCTAAATTCCAGAACTAACAATTCCTATCCAATTCTAGCAATTATTCAGAACAATCAGAGAGCTTCTAGATCATTCTTCTTTCCTTACCATGATTCCACGATCACACATTACCTTTACCTGCATCACGAAAAGAGATGCATAAGTATTACATAAATACCTAGTGAGGCATTCATCCCCACAACTGGCTATACACACAAGTAGCATAATTCAAATTCAAGCAATAACCAAAAATCATAAAATGACAATAACAATAACCACATAATCCGACATGACGAGTAGTATCGATCGACACCGATGACCTAACATCACTCTAATCGCTTCTCATCAACGGATCCGCCATTCCAAACACTCCATAATGTGTACAGCTACAAGATCTCACTTCTTCTTTCCCAAAAATCCCTAGAACATCTCTCAAATCTCACTAGAATCACTCAAAACTCACTGGAGAACTCTGAAACCTTTTCTTTCACTCTTTGGAAGACAAAAAGCGGCTACTGAACACTAGGTTGACATTTCATCCTTTAAACACTAGGTTGACATTTCATCCTTTAAAATTCGAAACTTAGGTTAAACCAATCAATAACCACACAGTTTTACAATTAAAAACAAACCTATCGACACCACCCATTTTTGTGTACAGGCGTTACACTATGTTCTTCCCACATATAGGACAACCCATTTTTTCCTTTATTTTGTAGCCAACAAGATTCCCGTAAGCAGGAAAATCACTTATAGTCCAAGGAAACATTGCCTTAGTGTAAAAGTTTCTTTACTAAAGACATCATATGTTAATTCTCCATTCCTCCACAAATACATTCGATACTCAATAAGAGGTTCTAAGTAGACATCAATAATATTTCCGGGTTGATGTGGACCTGGAATCAACAAGGTAAGCATGACGTTCTCATTCTTCATACACAGATGAGGAGGTATATTATAGTTCACCAGCAAGACCACCTAACAACTATACCTTGTATTCTATATGTTAAACTGATTAAACCCATCTATAGAAAGTTCAAGCGGATGTTCCTTGGTTCAGCAGCAAATGATGGGTAATTGGCATTTATCTGATCCCACGTTAAAGAATCTACAGGGTGACGACTTTTCCCATCAGTGCTCTTATTGGTAAAATGCCACCTTAAGTCCTTAGCCATTTTTTTCAGACTTAAACATCCTCTTGAGACGTGGAATTATCGGAAAGTAACATAAAAATAATTTATGGGACACCTTCTTTACTTCACCAGTGTGCATATTGCTCTTGCATCTTGAAGCCTTACACTTCGAACAGTTGCCCACATTTCGGACAATGTCACAATCGCTATGGGAAGAACAGCTTGTATATAAAGGTGTTTCTGCATCAGCTAGCTTTGCATAGAACTCATCTTTTATTTTGTCTTCACCCTCAGTATTCTCATAATTTCTTAACGGCTCTTCATCCATAAACTCAGCAGCTTGATATAAACCACAAATCTCATCATTCCAACTGATTTAATTTCTCAACGAATTTACCCCCTGAGTTCATTTCACCATGATGATACCAATCTTCCCCAACTTGTAAGTCTCATCCATGCCTCTAGTTACTAGATCATCCATGCCTCTAATTACTAGATGATCAACCACAAAACTATACGAATGGCGATCTACAATTTGTACAGCCAATGCATGGGCATATTACCATGCCATTTTCTCCTAACTCACTAGCCTCCGTCCGAAAAAATTTCCAGGCACCTCTTTCATATGCTCAATCAAGTCTTTAGTGTATTTGGAAGGAAGAACAACACAAACAAAAATATCTTAATGTCTATATTCCTTTATTAAAATCCTAGTAGTATGTAATCAATTACATACCTGCTATGATGAACCCATTCCTTGTCCAGCATTTTAGTTTATAACCTTTATTAAACCCAATTGAAAAATTCAAACACATAACCATGCTAACAGATACCAAAATAACCATTTCGGGACATTTTAAACTGTTGAATCTAAAATTAAGCATAAGTTATGTCATTTTTAAAAAGTTGTGAACAAAAATCAATTAAGAAATATAAATGAAAACCAAATTCAAATTCTAGTCACAACAATAAGTAAATTTCAGTGTCATTAAAATCAATCTACAATAAGAAGAATATACAGTTCAAGCAGCAATAAGAAGAATACTTTGAAAACACTTATGAAAGTTTCAAAGCTTAACAAGAAATCTCAACAACAAATGAAAGTTACACAAACAACATGCAATTTTCGAATCTGAGGTTTCAAAATCAAACATCAATTATACCTAAGATTTGAATACAATCGACCAAATTTACATTTTTATTGTTAGGTTACTCGTGCTTCTCTTCTTTAAAGCTTGTTGTTGTTTTTGTTGTTGCCAAAGGAGCTTAAGACCTCACAAAACGAGATTAAAATTGAAAATCCAATTTCTGTTTCAAAATCAAACAAAAATATCAACAATTTGTGCTTATAAGTGTGTGCTTAAACAAAAATCAAACAGAATCGAACAAACTTACTTGTGTTTCTGTTTTTTTAAGTTAGTCTTTGGTGTCAACGGAGCTTGAGACCAGCTTGAGACCTCACAAAACAAGATACAAATTGAAATTTAGGAAACATGAATTTGAAGCTTATAATGAAATTGAAACCGAATGAACAACCAGAAATCGAAGAACAAGGAATATTTGTGTCTAATTGTATGTTACCTTTGTCTGAGAAATCGAAGAAGAGCTCGAAGGAGGAAATGAGGCCAACTGAGAAATCAAAGAAGACGACACCAAGAACGACATAGAGACAAAAGATCGAGCCCATACTGTAAAATCGAGCCCAGACTGAGAAATCGAAACCGCCAGAGTCAGATTTTGATGAGATACAAGAAGATCAAGTTTTGGCACCAAGGAAATCAAACAGGACATGTAAGCCAAACATGCGATATTTTAGTTGATGAAGTGGAGCTCGTGACTTCATCTTTGTTTTCTGTTTTCAATAAGAGAATTACTCATCCTTGTTTTGAGGAGATGAGTCCTCCACTTTCCCATTTCCTGTTTTATAGGAGTGAGTAACTCCACTTTCTGGTTCATTGTTTTTGCTTCCTGTAATTGATCCTCTCTTTAATCAATGAAAAAGACAAAAATAGGTAATATCAACTACCAAACAAGTTATCTTGTGTTCTTAGTATTCTCTTGATTTAAAGAGGGACCGACTCTTGGCTTTAATAGCTAATAATTGGTATCAGAGCGGTTCTAAAAATTTTTTTTCCTTTCATTCACCATCACTTTCTTCTACCCCACACACGATTGCGCGATCAATACAAAATTCTCAGTGACGGTTGACAAAGATTCCAGACGTGTTAATGGTCAACAACAAGGAGCGACTGGACGGGGTTGAGGCAAGCCTCGGGTCCGTACGGGAGGACGTTGGGGCAGTACGCCAAAACGTCAAGGAGATCAACGACTGTCTCGATGCTAAGTTCTAGAGCATTGAGAATTTATTGGCACAGAGTCCTTTAATCATATGATGGAGACCATGAAGTCATTGTACACGAATACCGAAGGTGGATCCAAAGCAGCACGAACCCGCAACCAGGAGGTGACACCATCATACTATACGGGCTACCAAAATGAACAGAAACAATACCATAACCAACACAGCGGCGGAGGAGGAGTTAAGTTGGAGTTTCCATGGGTCCACGGTGATTATCCAACGAAGTGGATAAGCAAGGCTAAACAATACTTCACGTACCACAACATGGCTAGGGGAGAACGAGTGATCTTTGCATCATACCATCTCATCAGAGAAGCCAACTTATGGTGGCAGGCTAAAACCAAAGCTCTGGGTCTCACCTCGCATCAGATCCCTTGGTCCCATGGACGGGGAAGACTTTGACGAAGCCCTTTGCCACATTCGCCATAAAGGGTCACTACTAGAGTACAACCGAAAATTCGAACGTCTCTAGAACAAAGTCGAAGGGTGGACGGAGAAGACGCTGGTAGGAGCATACATTGGAGGTCTCTACTCCTCTATCTTCAGAGGAATTTGCATCTTCAAGCCTCGAACACTCACTAAGATCATCACGAGGCTACGCGATGATCAGTTACAACAAGAGAAGAAGTGACACGGCCCCAAGGTATACAACGGGTTACCTCGAGAGCGATCCAATACGGGTCCAAAACGGGTGAGTTGGGACGAGTTGAAGAAGAAGCGCAGCCTCAGAATTTGTTTCAGCTGCAATGAGAAAAACACGCTTTATCAGGGTGGGATTCGCCAACGACTATCTGTCTTCGTGCACACCTCGGAGGTCAAGCGATATTAGCTTTGGTGGATAGCGGATCCATCCACAACTTCATTAGCGTCAAAACAGCCCAACGCCTTCGACTACCGGTGACACCCACGATGGCCTTCACCGTCAGAGTCGATAACGGGTCACCGCTATGATGTAAGTTGCGAAGCGACAACGTGTTATTCCAAGTGGGCGAGGCAAAATACATTGTGACTCTTCATGCCCTTCCTCTCGTGGGCCTCGATCTCGTGATGGTATCCAATGGCTAGAGACTCTTGGGCCTACCCTCTGTGATTGGAAAGCCCAATCTATGCAAGTCCAATGGGTCGGCGTGCACCACACCTTCCAAGGCCTTTAATCCACCATTATCCAGCCCATTGACAGAAACGAAATCACAAAGGAGGCTCGCCAAGGTCAGACGTTTTACGCGGTGTGCTTCTCAATGGAACCTTCTTTCATCTCACCAATGGCCGAAGACATGAAGATCCTCATCGGCGAGTTCATTTGTCTCTTCCACACTCATTCCCGCTTACCTCCACAGCGCACCATCGAACATCACCTCACCTTGAAAGAAGGCATCGATCCCATTAACGTCTGCCCTTATCGATACGTTCACTTCCAAAAGGACGAGATCGAAAAGCAGGTGGCAAATATGCTCTAGTTGGGTATAATTCAACCAAGTTCAAGCCCCTTCTCCTTACCGGTTCTCTTAGTGAAGAAGAAAGCCCTCTTTTGGCGATTCTGTACCGACTACCGCGCTCTCAATTTAGCCACTATAAAGAACATCTTCCCTATTCCGACCATCGACGACATGTTAGATGAGCTACACGGTGCATCTTACTTCACAAAGCCTGACTTGACTGCCGGCTACTACCAAGTGCATATGAATCCAGAGGACGTGCACAAGACAGCTTTTCGCACTCACCACGGACACTATGAGTATCTCGTCATACCGTTCGATCTTTGCAACGCACCATGTACCGTCCAAGCGTTGATGAACGACATATTCAATCCCATGTTACGCAAGTCAGTTCTGGTCTTCTTCGATGATATATTAATTTACAGCCCAGATTGGTCATCCCACCTACAACATGTGCGCGAGGTATACTCTCTCCGCCAAAAACATCAGTTATATATCAAATTCAAGAAGTACGACTTCGGCAAACAAGAATCGGAATACTTGGTTCACATAGTGGCTAATACGGAAGTCAAAGTTGATCAATCCAAGGTGCAAGTGATGCTCGATTGGCCAATCACCACCACCATCACGGCCTAACCGGGTACTACCGAAAGCTTGTTCGCAACTACGACATCATTGGACGTCCACTTACCAACCTCTTGGTGTGCAACTGCTGACACCGCTTTCCATCAGCTCAAAACAGCCATGAAAACAACACTAAATCTCGCTCTCCCGGACTTCACCAAGACCTTCGTCATTCAGACCGACGCATCCGGTGATGGTATTGGGGCCGTTCTCTCTTAATTTTATCAGCCAATTGCTTTCATGAGCAGGTCCTTAGGGGTGACAAAGAAGAGTTGGTCCACTTACGCCCGCGAAAAGCTTGCCATCATCATTGCTATTCGTACATGGAGGCCGTACATGCTGGGTCACCGCTTCACTATCCAGACCGTACAGTAGAGCTTATGATACATGCTGGAACAGAGTATCCTCACAACGGAACAGAAGCTCATTGACTATAGTGTTGATTGGTTCTCCCGCTCTCACCCGCCTAGCGATTGCTAGCGGGCGATTGCGTTTGCTAGCATTTGGTACCAATCATACAAAACGCTCCATACCGCTTGGGATCGCTCGAAATCGCTGGATTTCAAAAGCTCATTCCCGCAAGCGTTTGCGGTTGCGGGCGATTGCGATTGATTTAAAAAAGGAAAATCTGCAAAATAAAAAATATAGTATCAAATCTTATATATATTCACATAATTCTCAATTAATAGTTATTCTCTAAATTTAATTTTCCAATGTTATCAAATCTTATAAAATTTACTTATTTAACATTTGAATAATTATTTAGTATATATATTTAGTAATTATTTATGGTATGTAATTTTTAATCATATTTTTGTTTATACTTTTACATAAATATATTTTACTAAAAAATATATGTAATTATTCGGTAATTATTCGGTAATTATTTATGGTTTTTAGTTATTAATCTTTTTTTGACATCGTTACAAATTAAACGTCTCAAAGAAGAGAGACCGGGATCGAACCGGATCTGATGAGAAGGCAACAGAGGTTTTTTTTTTTTTTTTTTGACAGCAAATGCAACGGAGGTATTTTATCATAATCATATACAGAGGTATTTTATCATAATCATATTCATTTTCAATATATTTTATCATAATAATATAATATTGGTATATTTATACATTTTTATAATTATATTTATATTTAATTTTGTAATTTTTGATGTAACCGCTATTGCAGCCGCTGGTCAACCAGTCATAAAGCTCCCGCAAATGCACCCATTTTTAAAAGCTAAACCAGTCGTTTAAAACGCTTCACAACGCTTGAAACCGCAATCGTCCGCTTCCGCAAACTCCCGCAACCGCAGCCACAACAGCTGCGTTTAAACTAGTCAGGCATGACTATGAAATTGTCTATCGGCCCGGCAAAGCAAATAAAGTGGTGGATGCTCTATCTCGTGTTCAAAATAGCCCACTTCTTCAGCACATCTCTATCGCTTACACAACACTATGAGACGATCTCCGCCGGCTCGCCTCCATCGACCCATACTTAATCAGCATCGGTGCAATAGCAACCACCAAACCTGGACGTCCGTTTGCTTGGCGTGGAGGCTTGGTTTGCTACAACAATCGCATTGCCATTCCACCCACATCATCGCTCGTCCAACACCTCCTCCACGAACATCATAAAACACCAATGGGCGGTCACTAAGGTGTGTTTACGTACCTTTAAACGATTATCGCGACAGTATTATTGGCCATGGATGCACAAATCCGTGGTGGAATATGTTTCTTAGTGTGATACCTGCCAACGGGCCAAAGCACAGACTATGTCACCAACTGGACTGCTCCAACCATTGTCGATTCCTTGCCAAGTTTGGGAAGACATCTCTATGGACTTCATTGATGGTTTACCTTGGTCTAACTTCCACAAAACAATCGTGGTGGTTGTGGAAAGATTGAGTAAGTCTGCTCATCTCATTCCGTTAAAGCATCCATACACCGCCTCTATTGTTGCGTCCAAGTTTGTGGAGAACGTGGTTAAACTTCACGACATGCCTTGGTCTATCTTCAGTGATCGCGACCCTGTGTTTTTCAGCAATTTTTGGAAAGAGTTCTGGAAATTGTCAGGCACTACTCTGCATGTCGTCAGTTTATCACCCACAAACAGGACAAGGTTCTTTCAGAGGCGGAGAGTATTGATGAGATACAAGAAGATCAAGTTTTGGCGCCAAGGAAATCAAACAGAACTCATAAGCCAAACATGCGATATTTGAGTTGATGAAGTGGAGGTCGTGAATTCATCTTTTTTTGTTTTCAATAAGAGAATTAGTCATCCTCGTTTTGAGAAGATGAGTTCTCCACTTTCCCATTTCCTGTTTTGTAGGTGTGAGTTACTCCATTTTCTATTTCATTGTTTTTGCTTCCAGTAAGTGTTTCTCTATTTAATCAAGGAAAAAAAGACAAAATAGGTAGTCTAACTACCAATCAAATTATCTTGTGTTTTTAGTATTCTCTTGCTTTGAAGAGGGACCGATTCTTGGCTTTCATAACTAAAAGATTTTAGGTCCGGCGACGATATCCACCTGAAGCTCGAGATGTCCTTAGGGCTTGAGCGTTATCGAGATTTTGTTTATTTTTTTTGTTTTTAAGTGTTCTTTTTTCGCTAACTGTTAGAGCGATAAGAATAAATTATTGGGCCGCCAAAGTTATTTTTGCTTCCCGCTTTGCTATAAATGTGCTTAGCGTTAATTAAACGATGTGGTATAGTTGCTAAAATCCAAACTTGATCTTTAACAACAGTTACAGAATTAGTGCTATCAATTAGCAAATTTCTTGTAGTGGTATATTTTTCCATCAATCTTTGTTGTAAGAGCTTTTTCTAGGCTCATCTCCCCCACTATATTTTGGACGAATCATTTTATATAAAACTTTTCCGTTTTACCTGGTTTAAAAGTGTCTATTTGTGCACTTATTATTTTTTTGGAGCCTCTAAGTTTTTGAGAGATCTTTTTTCTTAATGAATCCCTTGGAAGCATGGGAGTCTCAGCCGCTACTTTGTCATGGTTTGACTCTTAGCTTTGAGAAATCTTTGATGATCCGAAGCTTATAGAAAGACCTTCCCACCTTTGACCTTTCTATCTTTCTCTTAGAAATTGGCTTATTAAACTATGTAACTCTTTTTTGGAGGAAATTTTTTTTGTCTTCTCCAAAACCTTCGTCTTGACCATAATAATGCTCCAAGATTAAGATCCAAAGATCATGGCTCGAGAAAGAAACCCATGAAAAGAACTTTTCCGGAGCATAGCACAAGTTCGTTTCCTAGTGGATGATCATGAGTCTCTCACTTTGATTTCACCAACCATTTTCGAACAAACATGATAACGTTGAACAAAAAAAATCCAATCGTCTCAGAGGATACGAAGCCGAACATATTAAGACTCTAGACCTAGGACTATAGTCTTACTCTTATGTTTACTAATCATTGATATTGTAAACAATATTACATTCTAGAAATTAGCTAAAATGGCACTAGTTTTTGTTTTTCACAAAACAAAAAAGAATACACAATATACTAAATCAAAGATTTTTTTTAATATTCATTATATTTTCACAATAAAAAATAGACGTGTGATAAACAAAACTTTGTTATTTATAAATCTCTTGATATTACATTTGGTGATATATATCAGAGCCACAAGGAAATCATATACATATGTAACCCATATTATTCTTAGGCTCAAAGTCTTGTAGTGATGGGTTTCGTTAGTCATGCTCATTTTCTTGGTTTAGGTACACAACTATGTGCACATCCAGGAGCATGGTTTGAATTACTCCCTCCTGCGGCAATCTTGATCTCGTTGAAGACCTTTTGATCCCAAACCCCATTTTCTATTTCATTTCCTAGAAAGAAAGCAACAATAAGCTAATCAGTTTTGAGTTTAAGAAAAAAAACTGATAAGATCATAGGAAGAAGAAAGAATTTTTTTCTTTTTTTCTTTTTTCTTTCATTTTCTACTAAAACCTAAATTCGAATATACATAATCTAAAAACGTCTCAATTTAAATATATAATTTACAAAACATGGAAATCAAAATCAGAAGATCAAATTGTACAAAACAAAACTGAATATTTTGTACTACAACTATATCGAGTCAATACTTACTTGGACTGTGAGATCCATATTGTACTCGAGCCAATACTGTGTTTAGTGATCCAGAGAATAGGATAAAACTCAAACTTAGTATGCAAACCACGATTTTGTACATGGTTTTTGGTTGAAGTATAGGTAATGGATGTAGTAGATTTGTGCATATATATATATATATATATAGGATTATTCATAAACGAAATCATGTTACGCGTTCATCATTTTACATTTTTGGTCAAACACATGATTTCAATATTTCCTCGACAGCGTATTTGACTCTTGAAAATGTATAAGATATTTCTGAATTGGTCCAACTTAATTGATATGTTCTAGTTTCAGTGAGCATAGTTTAAAAGCAAAAGCTTTCGTAATTGAATAAAATAGCAAAAATTTGGAAAACTTAGTTTCAAGTAGGGATAGATAAAGATCCCACTTGAATATAAATTGGAGAAAATATCTAAGATCCTGTCTTGTCAACCCAAATTATTTTGTAGGTAGTAAGACTTGAATGATTTACATGTGAACCCAAAATTATCATAAAATATAAGACTAGGATAAATACGAGCGAGACCAATTTTATATTTGCAACTCGATTAGTACATTTTAATAAAGAAAACTTGGTCATTAGTTTTCTGCAGTGTTTTAAAATCGATATATGTGATTGGTTAGGGAGAGTTTAGTCACTGGACAAGACAAAGGTTCATACAAAAAAACAATTATCTCACTAATCATACAAAATTCATAACTACAAAAAAGTAAAAAAAAAAAATTTCTTAATAAAGAGAGTGAAAAAAAAAAACCACCAAATTGTTCCAAGGGCTAAATGCCTAAAATATACCATTCCTGGGCAATCGGGAACCAATCGGGTTTTGGGTCGGGTAATTTCGGTGGCGGGTGAATCGGTATATAGCATATAGATCCTAATCAGTATTTTACAAAAATTCAGATCGGTTTGGTTAGTAACTGGTCGGGTTCGGGTCGGTTTTCTACTCCAATACAAAATTCGATTGATACCGAAAAGTTTTTGGGTTATGAACGGTTGGTTATGTTTAATAACCAAATTATTCAAATAACCGATTAATACCCGAGATAATCGATTAAAATTAGAAATAAACAATGAAATAACCAAAATAACCGAGTAAATAACGTAAATAACCGACTAAATACGCAAAACAAGAACTTAAGAAATAATCCATAATTGAATGATAACATAAGTTTAAGAACAACCTAACACATAATCAAATTAGATAATTTAGAAAGATTAGGGACGACCTTGTGATTGAATTGGTATACACTATACATATAAAGGAATCATTGCTTAGTAGGTCGGATATATAACCATTGTTTAGAACCTGTAAATTTTCAATTAGAATAAAAAACTTTGTTTATTTAATTTTTCTATAAAAAAAATTTCGTTTATTTAAATTTTGATAAATTCATACACACGATCTCAAACCAAAAAATTCCAATTTTACCTTACTATCTAACTTAATTATTAATTTTTAAAATATGTGTCAATAATTTTTCATTTTATTTCATAAAAACTAATTTTTAACTCAAAAAGTAATTTTTATTATTGATATATTGTTTTACTAATATTATTTATTTATAATGTAAAAATAAATATAAAATATTAAAATACAAAGATTACTTTAGTATTATTGAAGAAGAATAATTTTATTGAGCAAAACTGAATTGAAATAACCTAAGAGAATTTATAATGAATATAGATTTATTAATTTATAAGCAAAATTCCGCGGGAGTATATTGGGTTTCTTTAATTTTTTTTATTAATATCAATTCAAACTCGTCCAGTTTTACAGCCCGTCCCATCATATAATCCATTGGAAACATATTACAACCCGTCATGTCATATAATCGTCGAAAACTTTGAGTCATGTTTAGCAAGTTCAGTAATACTTCAATTTAGAGTTAAAATAATAATAACACTTAAATTTTTAATTTTTACAAAATATGTAAAATTTATATATGTAACTAACAGCTCTACTCGTTTTACAACCCGTCATGTCTTACAATAATATTTCGTCATATAATCGCGGTTAAATCAAACCATGTTTAAAATATGGCAGTTCAATAATACGTTAGTTTAAATTTGGTGTAGAGTTAAAATGTTAATAACACTTAAACTTTTTTAAAGTTCCAAAAGTTTTATAATATCTAAAACTTTATAATATTAATAATACTTCCTAATTTCTAGAGAGTTTAAATATTTAGAATATTTGGAAGCATAAAAATTCAGCTTCCAGCTCATTCGTATTTGGAAACATATGGTCTTATTTATAAAAGTTATGAACCATTGTCAAAAACATTGTAAACCCGATTTGGACGTTAAACATATGAAATTTTTTTTGTAATATACATCAAAAAGTTAAATTGCAACATATGCGAAAAAACTTTTGTATTTTTATTAGGTAGATTCTCAAAAATAGCATGGTTTTATGTTTTTAGGTCACAAATACCATGAGGTCCAATGAATTCCATCTCTAACATTTTTCATTAAACAATTTGACTAAATTACCCCTCACATTTTCACACAAAAACAGACACATCACTCACATATCTCTCGATCGTTGATCGTGGTCGGTTAAATTTGACCTTGCCGTCGCCGGATTCTCTTCAAATCGACATTGAATCGCCAGTTTCTTGAGAACTTGTGTCTATGAGTATAAGTGATCTACTAAAACCGTTCCCTTGAATTTTCTCTTTACTAATGTACCATCAACATCAATCATTCTTCTCATTATTGAATGAAATTCTTAGTTTCTTCCAAACATTTTTGTTTCCACTAATAATTGCCTGAAGGAATATACTGCATCTCTGTACCAAAGCAAGCCATCTTTACAATAATCACGTTAAAGTTCAACTATAGTATCTCCAATTGAAGTTTTTAAAGCAATCACTACAATCGTTTCTCAAAAATGGTCACATATTCAACATGAAGTTTTCAAAGAAGTGATAATGGTCATAGACCTCCGAAAACATCGTTTTCCTCATAACGCCAAATAAGAGCAGTCTCCATATATAGCTTCATTATTCATGTCTTGAAGCTTTGCTTCTGTTGAGTTTTCTCCAAGGGAACGCATCTCTATCCCCATCTCTATAGTAGTACAACTTAACTCAAGGATTGGAAACAGCGAGTCAAATTAATGTCGCTCTATAAATCTTGAATAGAACAATTCCATTTATAGAACTCAAAGCAAAAAAACAAGCAAGTCTCTGTACAGAAGCTTCTAAAGCTAGATCTCCATAATGAAATTAGAACAAAACATGAAACAAAGATCCAACTATAGCAAAATCATATGCATGAACAAAAACATTTGAAGGAGTAAGAGGACAAGATAACAACGTACGGTCACCATCTTTTTCAACAAGCTTCCTCAAAATAAGAGATTTGATCGTCGGTGAGAACGAGTCAATTCAATTCACAAAACGATGATGCCAAAGTAGTAGATTAAGTTTTTCCATTTAATTAAGATTTTATGTATCACTTATTTTTGATTTTATATATTAGTTAAATCAGTGATTATACATATTATAAACTTTTTATCGTTTTATACTATTTCATCCAAAAAATGTTTTTTACCTTTTTGAAAATTTGAAATTGATTATGGATATTTTCAAATATAATTATTAAATAATAGTGTATATATATATTAATGTTTACAAAACTGTTAAATGAAATATCAAACTTAGATGTTAACTAATATTATTTTATCGTAAGGAAATGTAAGGTGATGAAAAGATCATCACATATCTTTGGAGGCTACATTATATATACTAGGATTAAACTTGAGGTGTATTAATTTATATTCTATATTATAGTTTTTATTTACTAAGTTGTGTGTTGTATCATATGTGTTTATATTTTAGAATACAATTTTAATATTATAATCAATGAAAGTTACAACTTATATGGTTTAATCTGGCGTTCCTCGAACCCAGGTCCTCACCCTTTAACAACCTTTCCACATGACATGCAGTTCAATTGGTAACAGCTTGTCATGTTGGAAGGTTGTTAAAGGGTGAGGACCTGGGTTCAAGGAACGTCAAGCGCACCAATAACCTACCTGGTGGGCCAGGGGGCTGCGAGCAAGTGAGTTGCGCAGTTTGGACCCACAGGAGAGAGGTTAGGGTCGATGCGCTACAGCGCTGTAAGGATGCCATGTGGCGGGGTGTGCCACATGGCGGATGATCCCACAGGGCGGGTTGTTACATCAATACATTAGTACTAGCCAAGAGTTCCTACAACACAAGGTTGACCAGCAGCCTGGTTATGATTATAAGTAGTCCTAGCTACTCGTTAGATAACTTAACGAGGGTTCAGCGGCAAGCACGGTTTCCTGAATTGCGACTACCTAGTTATCTGGAGGATCCGAGTTTGACTCTGACAATCCCCGAAGATGAAGACGAGACCAAGAGTAATGCATTTCGGTTTCTTTTCAAACTTAAATATTTTTATAATTTTTAGGTTGTTTGTTTGTATCAACACTTTGTTTCTATTACATTGATGTTTCTATTCATAATTATCAGTTTTTTTCATAGTTTCAATTTTTTTTTAAAAAATTAACAATAGATGAAAAAGAAATTTATAATAATTTATAATCGATTTATAAATGAATTATTTAATTTAATTATTTTTAAGTATTTCCTACCATTTCCAGTCGAAGGAATATTGAAGGGTATTTTTTTGAAGGAAATTTTGTAGGAATCTGGAGTGAAAAAATTCGTAGGAAATTGGAATGAATAGAGTTTTCGTAGGAAAATAGAAGAAAAATATTTGTTAGGAAATTAGAAGGAAAAAGTTTTCTACGCCTTATTTGGAGGAAAACGGTCAGAAATACCTTTCGCCTTTCCTACGAAAATACCTACAAAAATTCATTCGGCGCTTTTTTGGTAATAATAATGATTTCCTACGGACGATTTCCTACCATTTTTAGTTGTAGGGATTTTGTAAGAAACAGATGTTTCCTACCATTTTTTCACGCAACTGGCCTTAGGAAATTGATTTTTTTCTTGTAGTATTTGGTTTAGATTACATTTTTCAACAATTTTGAATTTTATCAGAGTATGATTTTTTCTTTAACCCACTCTATTATATGATCCAAAAGTTTGTTATGATTGTTTTTAGTTTATTTGATGTATTATAGTTAAAAAAAAAATATTGTATATATACAATTTTTTTTTATTATGCAACTACATGAACATAAATTTTAGAGCATTTTTTAATATTTTTTTCTTTTGTCAACCACATATTAATTAAACAAGTATTCCATGATTGTTCAGATTTGTTTTGTTTATAATTAATTGCAGTATTTGTTGGAATATGATTTCTATCTTAATTTTCTAATTGTGGTGAATATTTCATCATATGTATATTAAAACTTGTGGGTAAAGATAGTACTTAGCCACTATTCAGTATGTAAATAGGATTTATAAGCATTTCTAAATAGATAAATCTGTTTATTATTGATAAATCTGTATTTCATCACTTTTTGAGCATGCATTCATCATCTTTTCAGCATCATTCACTTGTTGATTCGCATCATATTGATCCCTTTCTGCATGTTTTACATACTTAGGTAGGCTTTATGCATATCATGCATGTTTTGCATACATTCTGCATATTTGGAGTGTTTCAGGTACTTAGGAGACATGCAGAGCGAAGCAGAGGAACAAGCATTACTCGACATGCATATGATCGAGTGGGACGATCGAGTGAGAAGCAGAGATGCGTTGTAGAAACATACTTCACTAGACGGACGTGATCGAGTAGCGTATCGAGCGGGTGATCGAGTAGGGTGATCGAGTGAACCAAAGGAATGCTAAACAATAGTCACTCGACGTGCACACTCGAGTGACACGATCGAGCAAATCAGAGAAGATACTCACTCGAGATGCTCACTCGACCAACTTAGTCACAACAACTTTTAAACCGCTTTTACGTTGTCGTTTTATGTTTTAAGGTTTTCCCAAACATTGTTATAAATAGGTCTCATTTGGATTGCCCAGAGGATCGAGTTTTTATTAGGTTTTTGTTGTTAGCCACCAAACAGTCCAGAGAATTGTAATCGTGATTTCTTTTGAGTTATTGATATTTTGCAATTAGTTCTTGAATCATTGTTGTTACTCTTCCTGTCATCTTTATTATTATGCATGTTTTGAACGATTCTTGTTTCATGATGTTTAACATGATTTATGCGTCTAAGTAGTGTTAGGGTTCTTGAGAATGGGATAGATTAGGTGGAGGATGTTAGTTTGCTAGAGTGTTTATGTTATATTCGTTTTGTTTCCCTTCTGGATTAGAGTTTTATTAGCTAGTTCTTCTCTGATCAATTGAAACTTGGTCATAGACATTTCATGCCCGAAAGGTATATGATGAAATGTTTGAACCAACTAGTGCCAGAGATTGGTTGTCTAAGATGTTTATTGACATTAATGAGCTGTTTCTTTATGCATGTTTACTACATGTTTCTTCAATGAGAATTGAGATTAGGAAGTGTTGTAAACTTGATAGTTTTTGCCAAGAGATTGGATTGACTAGTATTAGAAGTTCATTGTCTAGGGTTTAGTATGTTTGCAGTTTGATAAACACTCGAAGTAGATTAGCATACTCCACCTACATCAACAACCTCATCCTCAGGATCTTCTATCCATTTGTGTTTTCTGTTTAATTCTCTTGTTATTTAATTGTTCTGCTTTGTTTTCTTGCCAGTATCAATAATCGTTACGTTTTAGCTTATGCATGGTAGTCTATGTTTTACATCCTTACATTTATCGCATGTTTAACATTTTCGCTTAGGATCACTGAAAACCAAAAATCATTTATGCTATGCTTGACTTAATCATTTCTGATATATCTTGATTGCTAGCATCACACCTGATTGGATTGATACCTATTGTACTGCAATGACATGATAGTACTCTAGGGTAATTGATAGAAAAATCCTAGTATCAATTATGATTTATGATCTTGAAATTAGCATCTTTTTTGTCTGCCATTTGATTTTATTTCACATGCCCAAATTAGTAATACTTCTAAAAATACAAGCACCAACTCGACTCGAACTTTACGTGTCATCAGTTGAAACAACGAAAAGTATATATATACATATATTTACTATATCGTGATATACATTGTATGTTTTATTTAATATAAAACTAAAATAGTTTTTAAGATCTACTAGTTTGTTACCTAACCATATATCTCATATGTAATTTTTATTGATTATTGGTAATTTCATAATTGTAACAACTAAAAAGATAACATAAACAAATTTCATATAAATTGTTAATAGGTAACATAAATAAATTAAAAAAAAAGGAACAAAAGAAACAAAAAGTTTTCTCACTATGGAAAAAAAAAACTTTACTTTTTGTACACTAATTTTTCAAGTTTTTTTCTTTCAAAAAGGGCTTATTATTATTATTATTATTATTATTATTATTATTATTATTATTATTATTATTATTATTATTATTATTATTGACATCAAAAGGATTACTATTTAAAACTCAAAAATAAGAGAAAATACCATATTCAACAAAGACTTTAGTGTTTGGTTGGCATTCAGGCCTAAAATATCTCAGAATTCATTTATTATTTTAAATTATATTTATTCAGAAATATTTCTTATTTAATTTTTATATTGGTTATTTTTGTAGAGAATGTTAGAGAAGATGTTACATTGCTATCTACAAATTCAAGATCTAAATTCCTAAGTTGGATGGAAAGCAATCCAATAGATGCTGAAGCAAGCAAGTACAACTATGAAGAATTTCCAAGGGGATTTGTTTGGTGTAGTTAAGAAAATTAACCAATATAAAAATTAAATAAGAAATTTTTCTGAATAAATATAATTTAAATTAATAAATGAATTCTGAGATAATATACCTAATTCAAAAGGTAATCTAAGCATAGAGAAAGGTGTAGTATTATTTTTTCTTCCTTTCCAAACAACCACTACACGAATAGAAAAACAAAAATTAGAAGATGATGAATAAGAGGAAGAACAAAGATCAGTATCAAAACATAGTTCTGCGAACATGATAGAAAACTAAATTTTTTTTTTTTTTAGTTATGGAGAGAGCATAGAAACCTTAGTATTTATAGTAGTAAACGACAATTTTTCTAGGGTTTCAACATAGGAGGTGTTTTTTAGCGGGCTGTTTGACATAAGCCCAGCCCATTTCCTCTAAACCCTATTTTGAAACATTATATGTCATTTTTGGGTTACTATTATAATTTACTATTATAATTACTATTATAATTGTATAGTAAGTAGTACCTGTTTCTAAAATCTTGAACTTCAGATTTACGGTTCTATAATGCAATTTCAAATCATTGTTCTATAAGTTAATTGAAATATATATAGATTTCAAATATAGAATATCAGTTACTCTTTCTAGATACAGCATGAGTTGCATCTTTCTTTCGCCGGTATGGAAGCTTCGCATGTCTCATTATCTGTCTCTAAGCGTAATAATCTGAAAATTAAAAACAAAAACACAATTAATTAACACATCAATACATCAATACATCATATCTATATTAATATTAACCTAAGCATACATGTTTTCTTACTTTAGGTTTAGCTGAAAGACTTCGTCGATAGCTTTAATAATGTTCAAACCATGTCTCTAATAAATAAGCCTAAAGAGATGATTTTAATCTACTAAACAAAGCGAAAGAGATCAAAAAATTATAAAATTTATAAGTTTGTAATTATCATTAAATTGTTCTTGTTAATCTTAACAACTATTTAAATTTTATAAAGTTATTTAGTAACGAATATTGTATATTCTCATTTACTTGATTAAATATTATTTTTAACATTTTCATCATTCTTTTAATTGGAAAGTTTTCTTATCAATAGCCTTGCGTATATGTTAAAAGTAGTTTTTGTTTTTAATAGTATGATTATATTAAAACGTAGAGGATATAACTTTTGTTATTCTTTGACTATTATTCGCTCATATTCTTATTTAATCATGCCATCTGATGAACCATCGTCGTTGCCTTGGTCGCTTCTTTGAAATTTTGATGGGTCTACTTCGATGGCTTCACGTTTGATCATGCCATTTGATGAACCATCATCATTGCCGTCGCCGCTTCTTTGAGATTTTGATGGGTCTACTTCGATGGCTTCACGTTTGATCATGCCATCTGATGAACCATCATCATTGCCTTGGTCGTTTCTTTGAGATTTTGATGGGTCTACTTCGATGGCTTCACGTTTGATCATGCCATCTGATGTACCATCATCAGCAATTGGATTTTCGAGGTCTAACTCTGTGACTCCTGCATTAGAAATATTAGAACTTCTAAGTGTCCGTGGAGCTTCCACAATCTACTTTGATCCGCCATATACTAAAGTTCAAGATTTTAGAAACATGTACAACTTACTGTACAATTATAATTGTAAATTATTAAAAATACAAGTAATCTAATATAACCTATTACAGGTTGGCGTTCAACAGAGACAGTGATGATGAATTTTAATATTTCCAATAAATCTACAAATAAGAGATACTAGATTCGGACCCGCACACATGCGGGATTAATTTCAAAAATTAAGTTTACTATCATGTTTGCAATATATTACGTACATGCGATGATATGTTTATAAACGTAATTATTAGAAATGTTATTAAAATTCGTAATCCGAACTTGTATAAGTTCAATATTTGTTTGTTTTTAATTTGGTATAGACAAAAAATCGATAGGATTTGTTTTTTATGAGTAAAAATAACTACATTAAAAATAGTAAAATGAAAGTGGTTTGTTTATTTGGGGACATGAACCCCATCTCATCTTGTCCCTTTCTAGATATCTCATGTTTTTCCATCTCCGAACCATGGTTTAAAACTTTTAATTATAATTTATCCAATGGAGATCGTATATTTTATTCCAACAAATAGGAAATAGGTAAAAAATCGAGACTTATTTGAAAATATTTTTATTTGATATGATATTTATAACATAAACATATATTGGTTTGCTTTGATCAAATTTGTGAATATTTGAAGTAATTATCGCTTCGCAATAAATTTTGGATAAATATTTGATTAAAACGGACCCAGATTGAGTGTGAACCAGTTTAGTAATCAGCTAAATTTCTATTAAACCCATAAACTATCAAACCGGATAAAAACAAAGAAAAAACCTTTAAAACTTCTCGGCCTAGCTAGATGGCCCAAATATATTGGTCAGGCGGGTCAAAGTCGTCCACTATGCATGCTTTGCAACAGATTAAAATAATTTTAATCCCCAAAAGATCTATTCAACATAATCTACATTAATGGTATGTCCACATATGTTTTGCTTGGATTCGTATTACCCTAAATTTTTGTCTCCAATTGTATTAGAAAAGTTTAGATAATGATTTTTATTTTCCGAATTACTGTTCTCTCCCCGTACCCGTTATTTCTTGTAGTCTATATTAATAAATAGTAGTTCCACATCTACCCTGCTTGAATTCACGTTACACAAAATTCTCATTACTCTGTGTTTTTTTAGGAATAGCTAAGATAATGGTTTTAATTTTCTAAATTACTCGTTTCCTTTCCGTACTTGTTATTTCATGTGCCAATATTAGCTATTTAAATCTCAACTTCTTGTATCATACCAGTTATCTAATATTTAAAAATTAAAATTGAACTTAACTATCCAAATACCCACCTTTTTGTTTCCTCAGTTTTAATGTCTCCATCTAGTCTAGTAGTTATAGTATGGACTATGTACTAATTATATGTAATATTGAATTTATCCTTTCCGTTTAGTAGAACAAACAAAAAGAGTAGAACAAAACAAAATAAAGAATCATAATTTATTATGGTTATTATTTTTTCTTTCAACCACACATTTATTATAATATTATCATGGTTTCTTTATGTTGTTTGTTTTTAATATATTTTTTTTGGTCTAAAGCTGCTGAAAATCTGGTTTGAATTATTTTCATAATATTAGTTTTGGAAATGATTAGGATTTGAGATTTTGAACTTAATGATTAATATCTATGATATTAAATCGATTTTTTATATAAACACAAAATAAAGTTACCTATTTTAAAGCTTGGTAAATGGTATGAAGATTTTTTTATTGGTTTATTATATTAGTTACAGATAATAGTAATTATAGGGAGTTTTAGATTTTTCTTATGATTTCCTATTTTCCCGCTGGGGAATTTTATTAATTAAGTAGCTCAATTACAAAAATTAAGCAAATAAAACTTGTAAAAACAAAAATTAAAGAAAATAGATTTTGTTTACGATTTCCTTTACAATTTTTTTATAATTTAAAAACATTTTTTAAATATTACAAAGTATATTTAACTTTTTTTTTTATATTGGTTATGGTTAACACTAATTGTGACTAAATATTGTTAACAGTTTCTTTAATATAGTTTGAATTCTTTTAAAGGATTTCCTAAATGATTAAATAAGAGATTGTATGGATTCCTAAAGTTGCATCATAAGGAATGTTTGTTAGAAATTTATTTTCTGGATATTATATTGTTTCCTTTTTTAATGGGATCCTGAATTATTTGTTATCAAAATAGTTTATTCTGCTGTCATTAATTTTGTTTGGTTATATGTTTAGGATTACACAAAATGTAATTTTTCTTTTTAATTCTGTTTGGCTACACTTATAAAAAATGCTCCCCTTTTAATAGTATAGATGTAATCGCAACTTCATATGCGTTTTTGTAATGAACTTTTCCGGTAATGTACTATATTGTCAATAATTTAAACTTATGTGGTATTTTATAAAGTTTAATTTTCAGAATCTGAGATGCTCTATGAGCGATTTGGGTTTATAAACGAGGACTAAGGTTTATATTTTATAATTAAACAAAATTTTTTGGTATGTTATATTTGTAAAAACGTGATGCGTGCTAGATCTACATACTTGTATGACAGATAAGTATGAGCGATACTCAACAGAGATAGAGAGCATATAACAGAGACGACACAAGAGATTTGTTAACAGGGTTCGGATAACCTACATCCCCGGGACCAAGTCCAGAACGATTTACTAGCTTAAGAACGCAAAAGTCACATTTGCCAATGGTATCTAGCACACACTTGTGCCTACCACTCTTAACTAGATAAATCAAGGCAATCACCACTCATTGTTTTTTCGAGTGTGATTCCTTTACAAAACCATCAACAAATTTCTCTTTTGTTGATGGGGCAACACCACACACAAAGTGAGCATATAAAAAGAAACCCTAGGTGTGCAACCTTTTCTTGTGCCCACCTCTTCCTTTTTATACTCCTTAGAGATCTCCAAAACCCTAAGTTCCCAAGCTCACCCTTTTCTCCTCTGAATAATAGCTTGTGCTCTTTTGTCAACTTGACCAATGCCTCTGTACAAGATGCTGCCAACTTGACCCTTCTCTGTTTGAGACTTCACCGCCTCTGTAATGCAACACGGCCACTGGCACTTTGAACCTTGTCTGTTCTGTCACAACCGTTCCCCTGATACACGTTCACTCCCTTGTTTGCTGCAACTTGAAGCTTTTCCGTTCTGTTGCACTCCACAGCCACTACACGTTGACTGCTCTGTTTTCTTCTCCGCTTCACTTCAAGTTTACTCAACTAGAAAACATATTTCTGCTCTGGTATAACACGCAACTGCTTCCTTCATTCTGCTCTGAAGCACTTTCAGGTTTACTCAGCAGCTTATGCATGACTTGTTCTTATGAGCTTAAAACATGATTGGTTAAGCTCTTACTTCTTGGATCTTCTCAGTAAGACTCCAATGTTCAGCACGTCACTTCATTCCATGTGACCTTACATTGAGATGTCTTGGCTGTCTATGATTCTCTGAATCTCTGGCTCATGAGTCAATACATCATTCTCTGTACATGAAGTTGTACCAGACTTGTTCACTCCACTGTGTCTGTATCTAGTTGCACAACCAACATACTTGTTCACTGCATCACTGCTTCACTTCATCTGTATTTGGTTGCATATACACCAAACTTGTTCATTGCTTTTGTGTATGCACTTCTGGTTGTATTAGACATGCTCGCTGCTTCTCATCATTTCTCTTGAGTTCTATAACCAGTAAGAACATCAATACATCTTCAATATTAACAATTCTTTTGGTAAGAAAAATAAAATATTTCAATGTTTGAATAATATTTGTTTTAATATAAGATTTGACCTGCGCATTTTTCGACTACTTATCTTATGATCATTTAAACGAATACGATTTTACCGTCGCATGGCTTTAAAGCAACATGGTTGAAAATATCATTCTCGAAATTAATTAATAGTTACTACGATTACTCTGAACAAAATAAAAATCTCTTAATTACAAGTCCAATTAGCAAAGGTTGATTATGGAAGATATGTAAATTATACAATTTTTAAGTATACCCTTAATTAGATAGGTAAAATGAAAATTTACTTATTACCAAAACAGAAAATAAAATAAAAGCAATCTAGAGAATTATAGTCTATATTGAATATTCGCGATCTAATCGGTTTCAAAAAAATAATGAAAATTTAATAAATATTAATACTCAAAATCGATTCATCTTCAAAATACAAACTTAAACACCTAATCTAAATATTTTATTAATTTATAGAGATTATTAATTTATCGAGTATTAATTTATAGAGGTTTTACTGTAATTGTAAGATTAAAAATTTGGTATTAATACTTAGGATTTATTATTAGTAGTAATGCAAACAGTATTTACGGTTCCGGTGAAGCGTGGTTAATTCTCCTAGTTATTTTTTAAAAAGGAAATTTCGTAATCCACATGCCTTGCCGTCACTCTACCCGTTAATTTTTAGTCAAAATTAATAATATGATAACGATAACTCCAAAAGAATCAACAATATGATACACATACACACACTTAGATAGGTACATATACAAAATATATTAGGTAAAAAATCATACCATGGCTTCTGTATACAAATATCACAAAAAGTTTCAAAACTATAGATATAGAACTAAATAACTATATGACGAAAAAAGGTTAAATAAGTTAAGCTAATAATAAAACAGGAACCCTCAATTATTAGCACCCTTAAATTCTCTCAAACATGCGTCCACGTTCTTATAGATTTCAAATACCAATCAAGTTCATAGTAACCCAAACAGTATTTATGGTTTGTGTATAATAATACACATGAAATTAAGGAATTATAAATCGAATTTAAAGAAAATAAAATAAAATAACGAACCCGTTTGAAAAGCAATTGTAACAAAACTTATTAGGACAATTCTTGATGGCCTTGAATGGTGCAACAAAGTCCATAGTCTTCTGTCGACACTAAAAAACAAAAACACAAAACATTATTATGAGTTTAATAAGAAACAAGATCAAAGTCTTAAAGCACGAAACTAAAGTTTCACCTGGTGGCAGGATTTGCTATTTTTTGAATCATAGATATTACGTCCAACGGCTCTAACGCCAGGATTGCTTTTACGCTTTGTCAATAGTAAACTATAGTGAAAAAATTGAACTTTTGGAAATAATAGAGATTAGAGACTCTATAATCTACCAGAGAGTGTCTAAATAATTAATTAAAAGAGGGAGATCCACGCAGATTAATGTAACTCTTACATTATTTTCTTCAGATTCAGTTCTCCAAATCTTCCTCATACATTTTTAATTAGTTCTTTAGACACTCTCTAAGAGCTTCTCCAACTCATCTCTATATTATCTTTATATTTGTCTCTAAAATAGAGTATAGAGGCAAATATGCTCCAACATATTCTCACTTCTAAAATAGAGATTGCTATATTTTTCTCTATATATAGAGGAAAAAATACAGTTTCTCTATATAGAGGAGTACATTGGAGTAAAACTTACTCTATTATACAGTTCCTCTATTTTAGAGGCAAACATAGCAAAATACATTGGAGATGGTCTAATAGATTAGAGAGTCTCTTATCTCTATTATTCTCCAAAGTACGATTCTTTCACTATTGTGTAATGTTGTTATGGCGAGAAAGCGTAAAAGCAATCCTGACGTTAGAGTCATTGGACGTAGAATCTACTATTCAAAAAATGGCAAATCCTGCCACCAGGTGGAACTTTAGTTTCGTGCTTTAAGACTTTGATCTTGTTTTATATTAGAACCATAATAATGTTTTGTAAGCTTACTTGATCAACATGATTTATGTAGACTGATGCTTTCAATGAAGCTTTCATTATGTCTTCATAAATTACATCATAAATTTATCAAATATTTATTAATTTGTGACGTTAAAAATATTTATAAATTAAAAAAATGATCAATGACAACATAATTAATATTTTAAAAAATTAGATTTATCACACATATATATACTTTAAGAAAATAAATCTGATAATAGATCCAAGTCGGATATGAATATCATGTATTGCAAAAATCAAAATATTTTGATCTAGACTCAGAATTTTCAAATATCATCTTTCTGATTGGATAGTCATAGATCTCGGATAATTTCAACCTCAAAAGATGATATCATTTATCCAGTGATTTTTTATGATGCTTTATAAGAACCTTAGATGATTTTTACCACAAATGAACACTTTTATCTTTACACTAAAAACTCATGAGACAAAGTATAAAAATCAAGCAATCAAACAATTAACAAGACCATGAACAAGTATTTAGTAATATAGAAAACCAAAAATTTATGCAAATATTAAAAAATTCAAATAAAATCGAATGTATGTAAAAGATATCAAGCTATCTATGTTTTATTAGGACATACCTCTTGCAATAGAATCTAGTCGGGTTCGAAGTTTCTTCACTGATGTGGTCGAGTAATCCCAAATTTTCATGGGGTTGTTTCTGCTATGTTTTGTAGTAAGAAACAATACGGCGGAGATGATGAAGACATTAAAAACTGTGAGTATGATCCTTTTATAGGCCAAGTTAACCTAGGTAACATGCCAAACGACGTCGAATAGAATTATTTATACGACGACGTTTGGCCTGATTCAATTTTGTGTTGCTAAGGTTAACTTTTACTAGAAGATCAATACAACGTCGAACACAAGTTTATCTAATGGTGTATTTTATTTATACGATGTCGTTGGGTATTTTTCAATTTTTATCTTGTCAAACGTAATATTTTTGTTTCATTAAGAGTAATTCACAATTTTTTTTGTATCAATAAATCTATAGCCGGTTAATTTGTCCATAAGCTTTTACATACATTATTGTAGCTTCTCTCGTAAACAAAAATCCTGAATCAAACATAATTAAAAAAGAAAAAAAGAATAACATTCAAAACTTGATTTCAAAGTTGGTGGTCATTTAGTGTAAGAAAAAAATAACTAAAATTCTATAATTAAAGTTGCTTTACAAATGTTAAATTTTTTCACATGTCCCCGAAGAGCCAATATGCATTTTATAGTTGGATAGATGAATTTTTTCTTGTTTATAAATGCACTTATCATCTTATTTAATGGCAATTGATGTTAAGTGGAACTCATATACAAGTTCAGCAATTTCTAGGCATTGTCAACTATATGGCGGATTTCATCCACGGTCTAGCAAAACACAGAGAAGTTCTCTCTTCTCAACTTCGAAAAGATGCACAAGCAAGAGAAGAATACCTTAATATGAAGTGCTGCTCTTTCAGAAGAAAGGATCTGGAGAAAGATTATGAACCAAAGAAGCAACAAGGGGTTTATCCTGTAAAACAACTACACTAGAAGTCTAGAATACTAGATTCCAGAAAAAAAAACAAATCATTCACTTTCAACAATATACTCAGCACTGAGAGATATTATATCAAACCCCATACTGATGTAACACAACAATTTAAAATTGTTCATATGTGGTAAAAATCATTTAAAGTTCATATAAAGAGAGAAAAGAAAACTGTCGTTCATTTTTTAACGAATTTGATTCTCATATTTGTAAAATCAGAAGTATTTCTTTTTCTTTTGAAATTTATACATCCACATATGCATGACCAAAAGGTATCCTTAACCGTATTTCTAACCATAATCGGACCGTTTATAAACCGTTACCAGACCGTAACTGTATAAAACGGTTAAAAAATTATAACCGTTAACCGTACAAGTAAATTAATTATGGTTAAAAAAATACTAACTGTAACCGTTAATTAACCGTAACCGTAATAAACCGCTGGTTAACCGAACATTTAAATTAATAAAATAAATTTAAATTATAACTATAACTGTATACAATTAAAATACACATTGAATGTTTGGACAAGATTTTCACCTTATTAAAAGCAATACAACAAGTTGAACTCATAAGTAATCAAAACATTTCATACTAAACTATTTATAATTTTATTATTGTGTGTATTTGATGTTGAGTTTCTGAGTTTCGATCCAATACTGAGATTTAACTAATTCACTATAAAGATTTGAATCACGTATATTTTTTACTTGTAAAATAGATATTAATTCATATATTATTTTATTATTATTATCAAATTTTAAAATATAAGATTTTGTGTCTAATATTATAATAATCATCAAATAACCGTAATCGTATTTAACCATAATCGTAATTAACCGTAACAATATATAACCGTAACCGTCTTAACCGTATATATAATGGTTAAAGAAAATTATAACCGTTAACCGGTGGTTAATTATCCATACCTCATTAACCTTAACCGTGGTCATGCCTACTTCCACATGACATCTACTCAGCTTTCTATTAACTTAACAATAAAGTCGTTTAAAAATTTGTGAGTTTAGAACAGTTTTTTTTTTATTCGAGTAGGAAATTCAAATTTTTAATAAGTTTATATAGTGATACCATAACAAAGTTCTATGTATTAAATATTAATACGATAGAAAAAAAAACTTAAGTTTGTGGAGGAATTGGATGTCTTCCTCTAAATTTTAACATATTATTTATACGACGACGTTTGGCCTGATTCAGTTTTGTGTTGCTAAGGTTAGATTTTAATACTAAAAAATCAATACGAGGTCGAACACAAGTTTATCTAACGGTGTATTTTATATATACGATGTCGTTTTGTAGTTTTCTATTTTTATCTTGTCAAACGTAATTTTCTGGTTTCACTAAGAGTAATTCACAATTTTTTTGTATCAATAAATATATAGCCGGTTAATTTGTCCATAAACTTTTACATACATTTTTGTAGGGAAAAAAGCTTAAAAATACCTCATCTATTTTTTATTTGGACGTTTAATACCTGATCTTTTTAGGTTGGAAGAATAATACTCAAAATAATAAAAACGTGCAATTTAATACCTAAAATATTAAATATTGTCATTTTCCTACCTACGATCTCTCAACAAAAAATATATTCTAATTTTACCCCTATTCACTTCTATTTATTATTAATGCATAAAAGACTATATTTTACTTTACTATTTCATTGTAATATTTATTTATATCTTTAATTAAAAAAATATATTTCATACTTAAGTATTCAGTTATGATATAAAATATATAATTCAAAATATATCTTTCGTTGGATCTCTAAAAATTTTTGAATAAAAATAGAATACAATTTTTGGATATAAAATATATAATTCAAAATATATCTTTCATTGGATCTCTTAAAAAGTTTTAGATAAAAATGAAATATGAAATATACATATCATTTTTGGATATGAAATATATAATTCAATATATATATTTTCATTAGATTTCTTAAAAAAATATATTTGGATAAAAATGAAATATATATTTTGGATATGAAACATATAATTCAAAATAAACCTTTCATTGAATCACTTAATATTTTTTGGATAAAAATGAAAATGAAATATATATTTTGAATTAAATCTATAAATTAATGATACAATGAAATATTACTAGCAAATATTTGTTTTCCAATAAAATTGTAATTAATTTCATGTCATTTATGCACTAATAATAAATATAAATGAAGAAGGGTAAAATTGGAATATATTTTTTGCTGACAGATCGTAGGTAGAAAAATGTTAATATTTAATAGTTTAGGTATTAAATTACACGTTTTTATTATTTTAGGTATTATTCTTCTAACCAAAAAAAGATCAAGTATTAAACGTCCAAATAAAAAAAGATGAGGTATTTTTAAGCTTTTTTCCCCATTTTTGTAGCTTCTCTCGTAAACAAAATCCTAATACAAACAAGAATGACATTCAAAAATTGTGGGTGGTCTTTTAGTGTAATTCTTATACCTTATAACTTCGACTAGGCATAAGATTTGAAGAAAAAATAACTAAAATTTTATAATTAAATTTGCTTTACAAATGTTAAATTTTTTCACTTGTGCCCAAAGAGCTACTATGCATTGTATAGTTTGGATAGATGGATTTTTCCTTGTTTATAAATGCACTTATCATCTTATTTAATGGCAATTGATGTTAAGTGGAACTCATATACAAAGAAGCAACAAGGGGTTTATCCTGTAAAACAACTACACTAGAAGTCTACAATACTAGATTCCAAAAAAAAAATCATTCACTTTGAACAATATACTCAGCACTGAGAGATATTATATCACACCCCAAACTGATGTAACACAACAAGGCCTCCCTTCTTGTCTCCCTCATAAGCCATTATCGTGCATTTGTTGCCTCTCTTCTTCTTTCTCCAATCTCCTCTCACTCCAGTTGCTTGAGAAAGTCAATGTTGTCCACAAACACCTGCAAAGCAGAAATTCGCAAACTCAAAACGCGATATTCAGAGCTCTTTCCATTAATATGAATCTATATCAACACATAAATATCTTACCGATTTCCAGCCATCCGGATCCAGACACGCGGTGATCTTTGTGCTTATACCTTGTAAGGGACCAGGTTACCTCGTGATTTTTCCACTAAAGACTTTTATAGCTTCTGCTGTTTTGTACACATCATCTGTCCTTATTGGAATCTGACAGTAATCAAAGCATTTCCTTTATCATATTCAGTGACACCATAGTTATATGTCAGCTCTAGGACAGGAAACTTATCTTTTGGGCCATATCCCATCACGGCTATTGTGTACTGCAAATAACCACTTACGGTAAGTGAATTTATACAAAAACTAAATCAAACCGATCGAACAAACACTAGTAGCAAGTTTTGCATGTAAAAATATCCAGACAAAGGAAGTTTACTAAGAATGGTACTAAGAATTAGATTCGTCAGGCATTGCAAGTTACCTTGTACTCTGGGTTGTCTCTTGTTCGCAGAAGTTCCATTCCAAAAGCCTATAAAGAAAGTAAACACATTCTTAAGAAATTGAATATATAACAGATTCAATATTTGTCGAATCTCAAACTGAATCATCTAATAGTGATGTGAGCGAGCAAGAAGATCTTGCTTACGACAATTCCGAAGAAGAAACCAATGACGATGAGGATTCTAATGATGACGACGTCGAAGAAGAAGTCAAGAATGATGATCAAAATTGAAAGGAAGAGGCCAATGAAGAAAAAGAATATATCATACACCATAAAATTTCTTTTGAAGTTCAAGACACTAGATATTGGTTTCTAAATAGGAAAGTTTTCATTCTAATTTCATTTTATTTTTAAATAGATGATAGGTATATAAAGTAATTTTTCTCTTTAATTTGGAAAATTAGTAGTGTCATTTTACAATGTGAATTGACTGGATCATCGGCCGTGAAATTTTACATGGCTTACAGAACTTTACAAGGCTGTACTGTAATATGTCTTATTCAATGGGAAGGTGTGGATGTTTTCCAAGGTACACACTCATCAATTTATTCATTTGGTTACATGTTTAATGCCTAATAACTTAGTTCATTTGTTATTTAATATAATTAGAGATTGCTATTCTTATGATAGGAAAAAGAACTGTGTCTAACACCATATGTACGTAAGTTCGACTCAATCCGAAGATTCCAGAGTTTGATAAATTTATCGAATCGTAAGTTTTTAATAAATCTTCGCAAAGAATTATTAAACTTTGTTATATGAATGATATAGCTTAATTTTCCTATTTTCTATTTTTAGGAATCCAAGGAAGAGTATTCGCATAAGTAGACAACGTCGATGATCAGAAGAATGGCGATATTATTTTAGCTTTTTTCCTTTTATTTAGTTTTTACTATTTTAGACTTCATGTTTTCACCTTTTTTAGGGTCGTTCATTAGGATTCCTTTACTACATTGACACTTACTCTATATTACAATTAATAATTATTTTTTAATATAAAATTTTATTATAAGTATGTTTTGATTCAAAGTTTTTCATTTGAGAGTCCACTTAATTGCATTGCATACTGTAAAACAAATAATAAAAAGATGCAATGGTGATAATTATTTTTCCATTTGATCATACACAGTGGTGAAATTCCAGAATGGAATGCTAAAGATGAATGGCCATCGGAGGGTTAGCGTTGACAACTAAGGAGGAGTCTGGGTCCGAGGCTTTTGCAGTAGCCTTTCGCCATACATCCTCCTCTTGCACGGCTAGGCAAAGGGTTTCATCCGGTGGAACCCGGAGATAATAATCTATTTTTTATAAGTTAATTTTATTCAGTTTTTTTTGTTTCATCATCATGTAAGGTGTGCGTTATTTTCTCATGCAACAAATAAGAACGATTTAAAAAAACTAATTGTTTTGTATATATTTGGTTTGCATTTCCCGGTTTACTATTTATTCGTAGATAAATATTAATACTTAAAATTGATTCATCTTCAAAACACAAACTTAAACACCTAACCTAAATAGCCATGTAATTGTAAGATTAAAATTTTGGTATTATACTTTGGATTTAATATTAGTAGTAACCCAAACAGTTTTATGGTTCCAGTGTTCATAACCCTGAACCTAGAAAGTTTACCTACGCTGAATTTCCGACCATATATGCTTGGTATAAAAAAGAAAAATTTTGGAAGCTAAGATCGAGGAAGAAAAAAAGTTTTGCAATAGGAAGGATAACATACGTTCCACCTTCTATATATAGGGGATGCTTATTACTTAAGAGTTTTGCTTAATAAAATTCCAGGCGTAACCAGTTTTGAGTACTTGAAAACAGTAAATGGTGTTCTTTATAAGGAATTTAAAGATGCTTGCTATGCATTAGGATTATTGGAAGATGACAAGGAATATATATCAGCCATAATGGAGGCAAGTATGTGATGTTTTGGGGTTTATTTACGGAAGCGGTTTGTCATACTATTAATTTCAAAGAGTGTATATGTTCCGCTAAATCTTTGGGTAGCCACAAGAGATATATTATGTGAAGATATAATCCGCATGAACGATTAAGGTACATAAAATTTCTCTATAATTGTTGATCTAATTTTATAAACCATTTTTAAAAAATATATTTAAATAATATAATAACTAGGTCTATTATACAAATTGTGATGCAGGTCTTCTGTTAACACAAGCTCAGATGCGAAACATATGTTTGTCCGAGATCGAAATGCTTATGTGTTCAAATGGGAGTTCTCTTTCGGTTTTCACGAATATGCCAACACTAGATGTTACTGTGATGGATCCTAATGTAAATAGGCTTATTATGGATGAGAGAGTCTATAAGCCTCATGTACAAAGGAAGGCATACGACAGGTTGTTTGTTATGTTAACTGAAGAGCAAAAATGTGTTTATCAAGAGATCATTGATTCAGTAAATCGGAACAAGGGTGGTATGTTTTTTGTACATGGATTTGGTGGTACTGGAAAAACATTCTTGTGGAGTATTCTTGGAGCTGATATTCGATCTAAAGGTAATATTGTTCTAAACGTTGCATCAAGTGGAATAGCTGCTTTGCGATTGGAAGGTGGTAGGACAACTTATTCTAGGTTTATATACCTATCAATGTAAACGAATTTACAATGTGTTCGATTGATGCAGAATCCGATCTTGCAGATTTGATAAGAGAGGCAAAGCTCATTATATGGGATGAGGCTCCGATGATGAACAAACATTGTTTTGAAACATTGGATAGGACTTTGCAAGATATAATGAAGTGCGATCGAATTTTTGGAGGTAAAGTGGTTGTTTTAGGAGGTGATTTTAGGTAGATACTCCCTGTTATAACTGAAGGTGGATGAGTAGCAACAGTTTTCGCCTCGGTGAACTCATCATTGCTTTGGCAAAGTTGTAAGGTTTTAAAACTTACAGAAAATATGCGATTACGAAAAGCTGTTAATGATGAAAACTCACTTGCTCTCGCTGAGTTCTCTAAGTGGCTACTCGATATTGGTGATGGGAAAATCAACGGGCCTAATGATGGTGAGGTCGAAATAGAAATACCATAACATTTATTGATAACAGTGTCTGAGGATCCTATTCAAGCAATTCTACGTGAAATTTGTGGTAGTTCTTATGCAAAAAAAAGAAGGACCCAAAATTCTTAAGCAAAGGGCAATTCTTAGTCCAAGGAACGATGACATTTATAAAATAAATCAATATATGCTTTCACAGTTACCAGGTATATAATCGTAGACACAGATTTCATTTTATACTTTTTAATGATAAAATTGGCATAGTAGATTACATGTTGCTTATTTATATTAAACAATTTTAACAGGTGAGGAAAGGAGATATCTTAGTTCAGATTCAATTGAGACATCAGATACAAGTGCTTTTGATGATATGATATACTCTCAAGAGTTCTTAAACAATATCAATGTTTCCGGATTACCTAAGCATGAATTAACATTGAAGAAGGGAGCCCCTATCATGTTGCTAAGGAATATAGATCTTAAAGGTAGTTTGTGCAATAGTACTGTAACGCCCGTGTCTAGAAAATCGGGTGGTGTTGATCGACACTAAGAAGGGTGTCGATCGACACTAGCAATTTGTCGCTTTGTGAGTTTGAGAGAAAGCAGAGAGTGATTTTGATCTTTTTGGTGCCTTTGATTGAGTTTTGGGAGAGATCAAAGCTTGTTCTTGGTGGTTCAAGGTTAGTAGAGGCTAGATCCGTGCTATACAACAAAACTTAAGAAGAATGAGGAACCAAGTGAATAACCCAGGTGAAGAACAACATAATGTAAGAAAAAAATCCCATGTTGAAGAGGGAGACCTTTCGTATTTCCCTCGTTTATATATGGAATGATGACATAAAATTTATGCATTTGACGCGCAAGTCAGCCACTAAACGAATATGTAACTTAACATGAATAAATCAGCCATCAAACACAACTTAAATCAGCCACAACATGAATAATATTTAAGTAATTTTAAAAACATTTGTTCGGCTGCCAAATTCAGCCGTAACGTCAATAAGTCAGCCGCAACATGGTTGAGTTTTTTGTTACGTCAGCCAATTACGACTGAGTTATGTCTCTGAAACATAAGTCAGCCGTAACGACATTGGATAACTCAGCCGTTGTCGATAACTCAGGCAACTGGAGAAAGTTAAGTCAGCCGTGTCGAAGACATAACTCAGCCAAATTTCTGATAACTCAACCATCGGAATATAACTCAGCCGTAACTGCGGCTGAGTTATGTGCGTAAGTCAGCCGGTTGCTCATAACTCAACCAGATTTATATAAGTCAGCCGTAACTGTTAGCTGAGTTATGTCCGTAAGTGAGCCGTTGGCCCAAAACTCAGCTGTAACGTAACATAAGTCAGTCGTAACATAAGCTATGGCTGAATTATTTAAGAGACGCGCTAGAATTCTAATGGGGCATCTGACGTGGCGATGGCATTCTTCATAATGATTTTTTTTCCTATAACGTGTAAAAAGGGCACGCTAAGAATTAAAAAAAAACCCAAAATATCAAAGTTATAAAAAAAGATTTAGCAGGTTCTGGTCATTTAGTCTAAAATGTGTTATATCTAAGTAAATCTCCCTATGAAAACAATCATGCAAAATTTGAAAGTGACAAAATTAATACATAAAAAGAAATGAACATGATTGATAATATGACATAAAAGAGTTCCGAGGAAGAAGAAGAGGGATATGAAAAGTGGTAGCAGAGAGGGTGTTTGTTTTAGTTACAATGGCAAATTAGATATTATGGAAAAATGATTGCCAATTGAGAACTATATTTTCCGCATTTCATTGCCAAATGAGAAATATACCTTTCTTGCTATTACTTTCAAATAAGTGACCAAACGTGCTATTTTCTTGCTAGGGAAGTTACCCGCACAGATGCACGATAAGGTGTTATAGAAAAAACCCTACGTTATGTACTACATTTCTTCTTATTTTGTAATAAAGTTTGAGTACATCTACGTAGACGATAAGATGTATGCAGACAAACTAACACATACGATAAGTTTCATTATTGAAAATGTATAGTTTACTATGTATTAGATTTTTGACGTACTCAAGCCAAACACATAATAGTTCATACTTAATAAAAATGAACTTTAGTCTATTTAACAATGAAGGAAAAGAGACTAAGAAGTTTTGGAAAATATGCATAGGGCAATCCTTTTCTAAATAAATTAGACGTTTTGAAATACTTCTTTGAAAACCACATTAATTGTCTTGCTTTGACACTTACCATTGGTATCAGTAATTAAAATCTTTAATCCTTTCCTACTTGTGACCCTAGAAAGTGCCACATATAGTTCTCCATGTGAGAAGACAGACTTTGGCAGAAACAACCCGACATACTCCAGTGTTTGACCTTGGCTTTTGGTTATAGTTATCGCAAAGGCAACAACAACAGGAAACTGTCGACGCCTCTTACGAAAGGGAAAATTTGTTTCTAGTGGAGTTGTAAACATCCTGGGGATAAGAACCTTATCAACATTGTTGTCACCTGTCACAATCCTTGCTTCTAAAACATGATTAGGCATCTAAGTAACAGTCAACCTCGTACCATTGCACAGTCCCCCTTTAGGATCTATATTCCTAAGTAACATGATTCGGGCTCCCTTTTCAATGTTAAAGCATGCTTAGGTAATCCAGAGACATTGACACTGTTAAAGAACTCTTGGGAGTATACCATATCGTGAAATTCACTTGTGTCTGAAGTTTCGATGCTATCTGAACTAAGATATATTCTCTCTTCACATGTGTAGAAGACTTAGTTAAATTAGTTTTAAAGATAAATTATCAAGAATAAACATATTTAAACAATAGTATATACCTGGTATTTGAGAAATCATTTATTGATTTATTTTATCAACATCATCATTTTCTGGACTAGGAATAGCTCTCTTTCTGAAATTTTTTGCGACGTCTCTGTTGCAAACGAAACACCATAAATCTCACCCAAAATTGCTCGTATAAGAACCTCACATTATGTTATTAGCAAATCTTCTGGTATCTCTATTTCAATCTCACCATCGTTAATTAGGCTCATTGATTTTCCCATCACCAATGTCGAGTAGCCATTTCGAAAACTTTGAGAGAGCAACCGCATCTTCAGTATTAACTGCTTTGCTTTATCTCATATTTTATGTAATTTTCAAAACCCTTCAACTATTCCACAAAATTGATGAGTTTATGGTTTGCTAAAACAGTTGTAACTCTACCACCTTCAGTGATTACCGGTAGGTTCTGTCTAAAATCACCGCCTAAGACGACCACTTTACCTCAAAAATTTATATCGCATTTCATTATATCTTTCCAACCCCGATCCAACGTTTCGTAACAAAGTTTGTTCATCATCAGAACCTCGTCCCATATAATGAGTTTTGCTTCTCTTATCGACTCTGCAAGATAGGATTCAACATTGATCAAACACGTTGAAAGCTTGTTCAAATTGATAGTTATGTAAAACCTAGAATGAGCTGTCCTACCACCTTGTAAAAGCAAAGCAGCTATGCAACTTGATGCTACATTTAGAATGATATCACCTCAAGAACGAATATCAGCACCAAGGTTACTCCACAAGAATGTTTTGCCAATACCACCAAATCAATGGACAAAGAACATACCTCCCTTAATGTGCTTGACATAATCAATTTTTTCTTCATAAACTCGTCGCTGCTCATTGGTCAACATAGGTAACAACCTCTCGTAATCCTTCTTTTGTTCATGAGGCTTATAGTTTCTCTCATCATTGATAAGCATATTCTCATTATTATCTATCACTGCATCTTTTGGTACTGGTATATTGGTAAAAGCTGAAAAAGAACTTCCATAAGAATGCAAGAACGTTTCAATCTCAGCCAAACATATGTTCTGTATCTGAGCTCTTGTTAACATTAGTCCTGCATCAAAACATATTTAATTTAAATACATATATTTACGATTAGATTAACAATATACTCATTAAACAAAGTTAGCCCTAAATAGTAATATATATGTAAAGTTTTAAAATTGTAGCGAATTATTTGTAAGAACGAATATACATACCTTGATCATTCATACGTTTCCTTTGCAAAAACAAAATATCCTCACACAGTATATCTTTTGTCGCGTGCCAAAGTTTCAGCGGAACATATACACTTTTAGAGATCAACAGTATCGCAAATAAGTTCCTCTAATATGCTCCAAAACACCACATACTTGCTTCGTTTATAGCGGAAATGTATTCTCTATCATCATCTAATAATCCCAATGCATAGCATGCATCTTTAAATTCCTCATAAAGAACACCATTCATCGTTTTTAAGAACTCGAAACTGATCATTTTTGGGTTACTATTATAATTTACTATTATAATTGTATAGTAAGTAGTACCTGTTTCTAAAATCTTGAACTTCAGATATACGGTTCTATAATGCAATTTCAAATCATCGTTCTATAAATTAATTAAAATATTATTTGTCTCTAAGCGTAACAATCTGGAAATTAAAAACAAAAACACAATTAATTAACACATCACTACATCAATACATCATATCTATATTAAAATTAACCTAAGCATACATGTTTTCTTACTTTAGGTTTAGCTGAAAGACTTCGTCGATAGCTTCAATAATGTTCAAACCATGTATCTAATAAAGAAGCCTAAAAAGATGATTTTAATCTACTAAACAAAGCGAAAGAGATCGAAAATTTATAAAACTTATAAGTTTGTAATTATCATTAAATTGATCGTGTTAATATTAACAACTATTTAAATTTTATAAATTTATTTAGTAACAAATATTGTATATTCACATTTACTTGATTAAATATTATTTTTAACATTTTCATCATTCTTTTAATTGGAAAGTTTTCTTATCAATAGCCTTGCGTATATGTTAAAAGTAGTTTTTGTTTTTAATAGTATGATTATATTAAAACGTAGAGGATATAACTTTTGCTATTCTTTGACTATTATTCGCTCATATTCTTAATTTAGTCATGCCATCTGATGAACCATCGTTGTTCCCTTGGTCGCTTCTTTGAAATTTTGATGGTTCTACTTCGATGGCTTCACGTTTGATCATGCCATTTGATGAACCATCATCATTGCCGTCACCGCTTCTTTGAGATTTTGATGGGTCTACTTCGATGCCTTCACGTTTGATCATGCCATCTGATGAACCATCATCATTGCCTTGGTCGTTTCTTTGAGATTTTGATGGGTCTACTTCGATAGCTTCACGTTTGATCATGCCATCTGATGTACCATCATCAGCAATTGAATTTTCGAGGTCTAACTCTGTGACTCCTGCATTAGAAACGGCTGCCACCAATACAATGATGGATAATATCAAGAAGAGTATAAATGCTATATAAATGTGAATTTTTTAAATGTAGGTGAAATATTAGAACTTCTAAGTGTCTGTGGAGCTTCTACAATCTACTTTGATCCGCCATATATATACTAAAGTTCAAGATTTTAGAAACATGTACAACTTACAGACAATTATAATAGTAAATTATTAAAAATACAAGTAATCTAATATAACCTATTTCAGGTTGGCGTTCAACAGAGACAGTGATGATGAATTTTAATATTTCCAATAAACCTACAAATAAGAGATATGTAATCGCAACTTCATATGCGTTTTTGTAATGAACTTTTCCGGTAATGTACTAGATGTTCAATAATTTAAACTTATATGGTATTTTATAAAGTTTAATTTTCAGAATCTGAGATGCTCTATGAGCGATTTGGGTTTATAAACGAGGACTAAGGTTTAGATTTTATAATTAAACAAAATTATTTGTCAGTTTGGATTAATAAAAGAGTGGTTAAGGTGTAGATTTTACAATTAAAAAAAATTATATGTCAATTTGAGTTTTAAAAAGAATTAGGGGTTTTGATTTCATAACTAAAAGGAATTATACGATTTTATTAGGGTTTATATTTTGCAAAATATTTTTGGTATAATATGATAAGTCAAAACGGGCTGGCCCATCACATTGTATGAAAATAATGCATGTTAGGACATGCCCGGCTGGAGGTGAGAAATAACGTTGTGTTCAAGCGTGTTTCCTAAGTCCAATGCCAGAGCCAGTTAGCGGGCCTATATTTAAAAATAAAATTAAAAATTAGTTTTATTTTACAAAAATAAATTATCAATTTAAAGTTTAAATTAGTTTTTAAACCACTCTTTTGTAGATATACTAATTTCAATCATTAATTTTCTTTACATGATCACATATCTTATTTTCACATTTATATATATAATATATTTAATTTTATCATATTTTATCATATTTTTGTGGTCTCCGAAGAGCTCACGTTCACTCTAAATTCCGGATTACCTTTTCACCCTTCTAAAATGTAAAGTATGTTGTCTCGATAGTAACTTTTATGTATATATATATATATGTATATGAATGTCTAATTAAGGTTAATATATCTTCGACATATATATCCATCTAAATATAAAAGAAAATTAACAATACTTTTGGTATGTTTTATTAACAATCCTTTTGGTAAGAAAAATAAAATATTTCAATGTTTGAATAATATTTGTTTTAATATAAGATTTGACCCACGCATTTTCGACTACTTATCTTATGAGTTTTAATATAAGATTTGACCCTTAATTAGATAGGTAAAATGAAAATTTACTTATTACCAAAACAGAAAATGAAATAAAACCAATCTAGAGAATTATAATCTATATTGAATATTTGCAATCTAATCGGTTTCCAAAAAAAATGAAAATTTAATAATATTAATACTCAAAATCTATTCATCTTCAAAATACAAACTTAAACTACTAACCTAAATATCCATGTAATTGTAAGATTAAAAATTTGGTATTATTTCTTAGGATTTATTATTAGTAGTAATGCAAACAGTATTTATGGTTCCGGTGAAGCGCGGTTAATTCCCCTAGTTATTTTTTAAAAAGAGAAACAAAAGGAAACTTCGTAATCCACATGCCTAGCCGTCACTCTACCCGTTAATTTTTAGTAAAAATTAATAATATGATAACGATAACGCAAAAAGAATCAACAATATGACACACACACACACACACACTTAGATAGGTACATATACAAAATATATTTGGTAAAAAATCATACCATGGCTTCTGTATACAAATATCATAAAAAGTTTCATAACTATAGATATAGAACTATATAACTATATGAGAAAAAAAAATTTAATAAGTTAAGCTAATAATAAAACAGGAACCCTCAATTATTAGCACCCTTAAATTCTCTCAAACATGCGTCCACTTTCACATAGATTTCAAATACCAATCAAGTTCATAGTAACCCAAACAGTATTTATGGTTTGTGTATAATAATACACATGAAATTAAGGAATTATAAATCGAATTTAAAGAAAATAAAATAAAATAACGAACCCGTTTGATAAGCAATTGTAACAAAACTTAATAGGACAAGTCTTGTTATTTTTCTTGATGGCCTTGCATGGTGCAACAAAGTCCATAGTTTTCTGTCGACACTACAAAACAAAAACACAAAACATTATTATGATTTTACTACAAAACAAGATCAAAGTCTTAAAGCACGAAACTAAAGTTTCACCTGGTGGCAGGATTTGCCATTTTTTGAATCATAGATATTACGTCCAACGACTCTAACGCCAGGATTGCTTTTACGCTTTGTCGCTATAATAATAGTAAACTATAGTGAAAGAATCGAACTTTGGGAAATAATAGAGATTAGAGACTCTCTAATCTACTAAAGAGTGTCTAAATAATTAATTAAGAGAGGGAGATCCACGCTGATGCGGACATCGATTATCCTGTCCAACCCGCTGAACTAGATCAAGTACCAGATCCTGTACCACACCCTGTACCAGTCGTCCCAGTAGGTCCCATGACTCGTTCAAAGTCTAAACAACTTAGAAAGAGGTTCAATCTAGCTGTACAAGAAATTGTGAGCTCACTAGAGCTGAACTACGTCAACTGGTCTGTACCACCGTTACTCCATCCTAACGGATATGATCCCATCGCCGAGGAAGAGCTTGCTGAAGCATTCACCCAAATGAGTCTTGAACATACCATTTCCCCAGGTATGAATTCTCCTTTGACAGGTCAAGAAACCTCTAGAATCCAAGAGAAGACAATAAAGTCACAAGAGACGAGCAAAACAAGCTTCACCTTCGAGAGTGATCGAGAGAGTGAAGATCAAGAACAATACATCAAGGACTTGGAAGAGCTTCAAGAGACTGATCAAGCTACCCAAGAGAAACTCCAAGAAACCATCTACTTCAAGAAACCAACAAACAAACATGCACCTGACAAGACCCCTGAAGTAGATCAAGACGTAGTTCAGAGAACATTGACTGGGCCTAGATCGCATCCAGGTAAGTTCTATTCAATATTTTCGATAATTGCAGGTCCATTAAGTTCCAACAACGGCTAGGAAACGTGCTCATCACGAGGTTTCAAGTTTGCTTTAGTATTTTACTTATTTTCTTTCCAAAAACAATGGCTTTGTATTTGTAGTTTTATTTGTTTCCTTTGTTGCATTTTTACATTTATTTCGGCCTTAGGGCTAGCTGAAAGACTATTATAAAGTCCCCCTGCAGCAGTTGTACGAGTTTTTCACCCTTGATTATCAATAAAGAACCGAACTTTCTTCACTTCTTCTTAAGTGTTCTTAAGAGAATAAGCTTGTTCTTTGTCTTGTGTGTGTGATTCCACAAGGCTAAGATCGTGTACTGTATCAGAGACCAATCACATCTCTATGGTGTATTTCAATCCGCCAGCACTTCCCCTTCATTCGATCCCACACGAGAGAAGCGACCGCCATCGTGTCAGATCTACATCAACGACCATCTTTCCTGCACAAGAGAGAAGCGATCGCCATCTTGTGTAGCCATCATATCTATCCTGATACAAGCTCACCACCGAGTCTTGTATCATCTGGTATCAGAGCCTCATGCTCTCCCCTTGTGTTCTATAGGTTGTTTAGTTTTATTTTTCCTTAACAAAAAAAAATAAATATTCGTCATTATTCTTTCCTTAATCGTCTGTTTCAGTCTTTGATTTAGTTTCTGTACTAGTTCAAGGTTTTCGTCAAAAAATATATATATATATTTCGTTTTTAAATTTTTGTGTCATTATGTTTGTTAGCTAGTATTGTTTAAGTATCTTAAAGTTTATTTAAAAAAAAAAAGAAAAAAAAAGTTTTCATCTTCTTGTCTAATTCAGCACGTGCATCAGTTTCTTGTTTCTAAAGTTTTCATTTTTGATTTATGTGGTACGTTGATTTTCTTGTTGTTTTTGTCTAAGTGCAGAATACTTTAGACACTCATAATGGGAGAACACGCAGCCATACCCCAAGATGCCATGATGCAAATGATGCAAACCTATCGAAACAACTAGAAGGGTTTGGCGAAAGGATAGGTCGTTTGGAGCAGCCTCAGCCCAGAGCTGAAGCTGAACCAGTTCAGGTTCGAAGGAATGCCCGTGAAGAGGAAGAAGACTCCCTTGACCTGGATGACGACGATGATCCACCACCTGATCCATTAAGGCGTCAACATCAGCGGAGAGAAGATCCCTTGATGAGGAACCGTGCCCGAGAGATGGACACCCGTGAACAAAACCGAGATGTTAAACTAACACCTCCTACTTTTGCAGGAAAATCAAATCCAGAGGTTTACATGGATTGGGAGAAGAGGATGGAATACATATTCCAATGTTATGGATATGGAGAACCCCGAAAAGTAGCCTTAGCATCAGCACAAGTCACCGACAACGCTTTATCTTGGTGGGATAGGACAGTGGCCGAGAGGAGGAGGCAAAGATTTGCTCCCATCAACAATTGGGAAGACATGAAGTACCTCTTGAGATTGAGGTATGTTCATGATCACTATCATAGAGACTTACAAAAACGTTTTAGAAAATTGTCTCAGGGACCAAGGACCGTGGACGAGTATTTTGAGGAGTTTGAGAAGCTCATGAACTCTTTGGAGTTAGAAGAATCCAGCGAGTCATTGATGGCTCAATTCATTGACGGGTTGCAAGAGCGTATAGCCCGAAAAGTGGAGACGTCCAACTATAGCAGCCTACATGAACTACTTCACAAGGCTGTACAAGTGGAGCAACAAATCAAGCGTAAGATGTCTCTGAGCAATCGTACCAGGAGTAGTACACCTTGGAACGCAAGTAACAACCGAGGCATGGACAAAGGCAAAGCTATAGACAACGATTCTCGATTCAAGAATAAGTCTAGTGAAGCGCCTAAGATCACCAAGCCTGAACCAGGTAAGTTTCCTAGCACTAGTCAATCTCGTACCCGTGACATTACTTGTTTTAAATGTCAAGGTAGGGGACACATGGCGAGAGAGTGTCCGAACCAACGAGTGATGATTCTCACTCCTAGTGAAGACTACGAAACTCAAGATGAGCAAGATGAGAACCTGAATGATCCAGAGGGAGATGTGGAGTATCCTGATGTAGGAGAAATCCTTGTGATCCGACGTATGTTGAGCGTGTATATCAACCCCGAGGAGAAAGTTCAAAGAGAAAATATCTTTCACACTCGGTGCATAATCAATAACAAGGTATGTAATTTGGTTATTGATGGAGGTTCTTGCACTAATGTTGCTAGCAAGTATATGGTAGACAGGTTAGGTCTTCAAAAGAGAAAGCATCCGAGACCATACAAACTTAGGTGGCTGAACGATGTTGCTGAGCTAAAGATCGCTGAACAAGTGACTGTATCATTCAGCGTTGGAAAGTATCAGGACCAAGTTATTTGTGATGTAGTTCCAATGAGAGCCGGACATCTTCTCCTTGGAAGACCATGGCAGTTCGATCGAGCTACTAATCATGATGGTCGCACAAACCACTACTCTTTCACCCACAATAACCGTAAGTTTAACCTTGCCCCTCTAAGTCCATCAGAAATTCATGAGTTGCAAAAACACATGAACAAAGAGGTCGAGGTAAGAACTTCTAGCCTTTACTTAAGTTCTAGTCAAATTTGTAAAACCATGAGTGCTCATGGCACCGTGCTACTAATGGTTTTCAAAGAATGTCTAAGTACAGGTTTAGGTGAAGTTGAACTACCTGCTGAAGTACGAGCTGTACTAGATCAATACAACGATGTTTTTCCGGAAGAGATTCCACCAGGACTACCCCCTATTCGTGGCATCGAACATCAAATCAATATTGTACCAGGTTCTGCTCTACCTAACAAACCAGCTTACCGAATGAATCCGAAGGAGTCTAAGGAGTTAGAAAAGCAAGTGCGCGACTTGATGGACAAAGGGTACATCAGAGAGAGCCTCAGCCCGTGTGATGTACCAGTTCTTTTGGTACCAAAGAAGGATGGTACGTGGAGGATGTGTGTGGACTGTAGAGCAATCAACAATATCACCATCAAGTACCGACATCCTATTCCGAGGCTAGACGACATGTTGGACGAACTAAGTGGTGCAATCATCTTCTCCAAAATTGACTTGCGAAGCGGCTATCACCAAGTTCAAATGAGAGAAGGCGACGAGTGGAAGACCGCCTTCAAGACCAAGCAAGGTCTCTACGAATGGCTCGTTATGCCATTTGGACTAACCAATGCACCAAGCACCTTCATGCGATTGATGAACCAAGTTTCTAAGGTCATTTATTGGTAAATTTGTTGTTGTCTACTTTGATGACATACTTATTTATAGTACATGCTATTCTGATCACACTAAGCACTTAGAGTTAATTCTGAAAACACTTCGGAAGGAAGGCCTTTATGCTAACCTAAAGAAGTGCTCATTTTGTACTGACAAGTGTGTGTTCTTAGGTTTTGTACTGGGTAAAAATGGCCTACAGGTAGATGAAGAATAGATTAAGGCGGATCCGTGAATGGCCTACTCCAACATCCATTGGACATGTTCGCAGTTTTCATGGACTAGCAAGCTTCTACAGGAGGTTTGTCAGAGACTTCAGCACAGTGGCTGCACCAATGACTGCTGTAATCAAGAAAAATGTACCATTCTCATGGGGAGAAGCCCAAGAACAGTCATTCAACACGATGAAAGAGAGGCTCACACAAGCACCAGTTTTAGCACTTCTAGATTTTGAAGTTATGTTTGAAGTGAAGTGTGATGCATCAGGTTTGGGAATTGGAGCTGTACTACATCAGAGGAAAAGACCAGTCGCGTTTTTCAGTTAAAAGTTAAGTGGAGCAGCATTGAACTACCCGACCTACGACAAAGAGCTTTATGCCTTAGTACGAGCACTTGAGACATGGCAACACTACTTGTTGTCCAAGGAATTCATCATTCACACCGACCATGAAACTCTGAAGCATCTCAAGGGTTAGACTTCACTTAAGAGGAGACATGCAAAGTGGTTGGAGTTCATCGAGACGTTCCCATATGTGATCAAGTACAAGAAGGGAAAGGAGAACGTGGTAGCTGATGCTTTGTCAAGGAGACATGCCTTTATAGCTACAATGGAGGCTAAAGTAATGGGTTTTGAGCACATCAAGGAGTTGTACAAGGATGATCCAGAATTAGGAGAGTGCTACAAAGAGCATGGCAAAGGAGCTTATCAAGCATTCTACTTGCAAGATGGGTTCTTATTCAAAGACAAGCGGTTGTGCATCCCTCAAGGTTCAATGCGAGAGTTGATACTCACCGAAGCACATGGTGGAGGGTTGATTGGTCACTTTGGTGTTGACAAAACCTTGGCAATGGTCATTGATCATTTCTTTTGGCCCCATCTAAAGAAGGACGTGGAGAGATTTTGTTCTCGATGCATTGTTTGCCACAAGGCAAAATCCAGGTTACATCCTCATGGTCTATACTTACCATTACCTATTCCTAACGCCCCTTGGGTAGATATTTCTATGGACTTTGTCTTAGGATTGCCTAAGATTAGACACAAGGATTCAATCTTTGTCGTCGTGGACCGGTTCTCCAAGATGGCACACTTCATCCCATGTGACAAGACCAATGACGCTACTTAAACCGCATATTTATTCTTCAAGGAAGTGGTGCGCCTCCATGGTATCCCGAGGACCATCGTCTCTGATCTTGACACCAAGTTCTTGAGTCACTTTTGGAAGACACTTTGGAGAAAGTTAGGTACCAAGCTTCTACTCTCTACAACTTGTCATCCTCAAACGGATGGACTAACCGAAGTGGTAAACCGAACTCTCTCAACTTTACTTAGGGCCACTCTTGGTAGGAATATGGCTACATGGCTTGATTGCATTTCTTTTATTTAGTTTGCTTATAATCGTGCCGTTCACTCGGCTACAAAACTATCTCCCTTCGAGATAGTCTATGGAACTAAACCTTTATCTCCCATAGATTTAGCACCTTTACCTCAGATAGAACAGGCTTGTCAAGTTGCGTTAAGACGAGGAGAAATCATAAAGAAGTTGCATGAAAAAGCAAAAGGCAACTTGGAGAAGAAGGCCGTCGACAACAAATGCAAAGCTGATCGAGGAAGAAAAGAAGTGTTATTTGAACCCGGAGATTGGGTCTGGTTACATATGAGGCCTGAGAGGTTTCCAACACAAAGAGCATCCAAGTTATCACCAAGAGGCGACGGTCCATTCAGGATCCTCGAGAAGATCAGTGACAATGCTTACCGTTTGGAGCTACCTAATGAGGTAAAAATTTCTCATACTTTTAATGTTGCTGACTTGTCTGCTTATGATCCAGGAGATTTAGTTTTGAGGGCAAAAACGTTTGAAGAGGGAGGGAATGATGCGGACATCGTTTATCCTGTCCAACCCGCTGAAGTAGATCAAGTACCAGATCCTGTACCACACCCTGTACCAGTCGTCCCAGTAGGTCCCATGACTCGTTCAAAGTCTAAACAACTTAGAAAGAGGTTCAATCTAGCTGTACAAGACATTGTGAGCTCACTAGAGCTGATTTACGTCAACTGGTCTGTACCACCGTTACTCCATCCTGACGGATATGATCCCATCGCCGAGGAAGAGCTAGCTGAAGCATTCACCCAAATGAGTCTTGAACATACTATTTCCCCAGGTATGAATTCTCCTTTGACAGGTCAAGAAACCTCTAGAATCCAAGAGAAGACAATGGAGTCACAAGAGACGAGCAAAACAAGCTTCACCTTCGAGAGTGATCGAGAGAGTGAAGATTAAGAACAATACATCAAGGACTTGAAAGAGCTTCAAGAGACTGATCAAGCTACCCAAGAGAAACTCCAAGAAACCATCTACTTCAAGAAACCAACAAACAAACATGCACCTGACAAGACCCCTGAAGTAGATCAAGACGTAGTTCAGAGAACATCGACTGGGCCTAGATCGCATCCAGGTAAGTTCTATTCAATATTTTCGATAATTGCAGGTCCATTAAGTTCCAACAACGGCTAGGAGACGTGCTCATCACGAGGTTTCAAGTTTGCTTTAGTATTTTACTTATTTTCTTTCCAAAAACAATGGCTTTGTATTTGTAGTTTTATTTGTTTCCTTTGTTGCATTTTTACATGTATTTCGGCCGTAGGGCTAGCTGAAGGACTATTATAAAGTCCCCCTGCAGCAGTTGTACGAGTTTTTCACCCTTGATTATCAATAAAGAACCGAACTTTCTTCACTTCTTCTCTTTAAGTGTTCTTAAGATAATAAGCTTGTTCTTTGTCTTGTGTGTGTGATTCCACAAGACTAAGATCGTGTACTGTATCAGAGACCAATCACATCTCTGTGGTGTACTTCAATCCGCTAGAACTTCCCCTTCATTCGATCCCACACGAGAGAAGCGACCGCCATCGTGTCAGATCTACATCAATGACCATCTTATCTACACAAGAGAGAAGTGATCGCCATCTTGTGTAGCCATCATATCTATCCTGATACAAGCTCACCACCGAGTCTTGTATCACACGTAGATTAATGTAACTCTTACATTATTTTTTCAGATTCAGTTCTCCAAATCTTCCTCATACATTTTTAATTAGTTCTTTAGACACTCTCTAAGAGCTTCTCCAACTCATCTCTATATTATCTTTATATTTGTCTCCAAAATAGAGTATAGAGGCAAATATGCTCCAACCTATTCTTACCTCTAAAATAGAGATTGCTATATTTTTCTCTATATATAGAGGAAAAAAATACAGTTTCTCTATATAGAGGAGTACATTGGAGTAAAACTTACTCTATTATACAGTTCCTCTATTTTAGAGGGAAAAATAGCAAAATACATTGGAGATGGACTAATAGATTAGAGAGTCTCTAATCTCTATTATTCCCCAAAGTACGATTCTTTCACTATTGTGTACTGTTGTTATGGCGAGAAAGCGTAAAACAATCCTGGCGTTAGAGTCGTTGGACGTAGATAAAAAGATAATACTTTGCAAACACCTACTAATGACAAACCACACTTTGGAATACATATTTTATTTTCTATTTTTTAAATAATTATATCTATTATATAAGAAGAGGGAACGATCTTACAATCTCACTTCAAATTTTGCATTATGTCTTCCCAAACTCAATCCCCAAAATCTTCCTCATAAATTACATAAAAAATTTATCAAATATTTATTAATTTGTGACGATAAAAATATTTTTAAATTAAAAAATTATCAATGACATCATAATTAATATTTTTAAAAATTAGATTGATGACACATATATATACTTTAAGAAAATAAATTTGATAATAGATCCAAGTCGGATATGAATATCATGTATTGCAAAAATCAAAATATTTTGATCTAGACCCAGAACTTTCAAATATCATCTTTCTGATTGGATAGTCACAGATCTCGGATAATTTCAACCTCAAAAGATGATATCATTTATCCAGTGATTTTTTATGATGCTTTATATGAACCTTAGATGATTTTTACCACAAATGAACTCTTTTATCTTTTCACTAAAAACTCATGAGACAAAGTATAAAAATCAAGCAATCAAACAATTAACAAGATCATGAACAAGTATTTAGTAATATAGAAAACCAAAAAGTTATGCAAATATTAAAAAAATTCAAATACAATTGAATGTATGTAAAAGATCTCAAGCTATCTATGTTTTATCAGGACATACCTTTTGCAATAGAATTTAGTCGGGTTCGAAGTTTCTTCACTGATGTGGTCGAGTAATCCCAAATTTTCATGGGGTTGTTTTTGCTATGTTTTGTAGTAAGAAACAATACGGCGGAGATGATGAAGACATTAAAAACTGTGAGTATGATCCTTTTATAGGCCAAGTTAACCTAGGTAACATGCCAAACAACATCGAATAGAATTATTTATACGACGAAGTTTGGTCTGATTCAATTTTGTGTTGCTAAGGTTAACTTTTAATACTAGAAGATCAATACGACGTCGAACACAAGTTTATCTAATGGTGTATTTTATTTATACGATGTCGTTGGGTATTTTTCAATCTTTATCTTGTCAAACATAATATTTTTGTTTCATCAAGAGTAATTCACAATTTTTTTTGTATCAATAAATCTATAGCCGGTTAGTTTGTCCATAAGCTTTTACATACATTATTGTAGCTTCTTTCATAAACAAGAATCCTGAATCAAACATAATTAAAAAAGAAAAAAAGAATGACATTCAAAACTTGATTTCAAAGTGGGTGGTCATTTAGTGTAAGAAAAAATAACTAAAATTCTATAATTAAAGTTGCTTTACAAATGTTAAATTTTTTCACATGTCCCCGAAGAGCCAATATGCATTTTATAGTTTGGATAGATGGATTTTTTCTTGTTTATAAATGCACTTATCATCTTATTTAATGGCAATTGATGTTAAGTGGAACTCATATACAAAGAAGCAACACGAGGTTTATCCTGTAAAACAACTACACTAGAAGTCTAGAATACTAGATTCCAAAAAAACAAAACATTCACTTTGAACAATATACTCAGCACTGAGAGATATTATATCAAACCCCATACTGATGTAACACAACAATTTGAAATTGTTCATATGTGGTAAAAATCATCTAAAGTTCATATAAAGAGAGAAAAGAAAACTGTCTTTCATTTTTTAACGAATTTGATTCTCATATTTGTAAAATCAGAAGTACTTCTTTTTCTTTTGAAATTTATACATCCACATATGCATGACCAAAAGGTAACCTTAACCGTATTTCTAACCATAATCGGACCGTTTATAAACCGTTACCAGACCGTAACTGTATAAAACGGTTAAAAATTATAATCGTTAACCGTACAAGTAAATTAATTATGGTTAAAAAAATACTAACAGTAACCGTTAATTAACCGTAACCGTAATAAATCGCTGGTTATCAAAACATTTCATACTAAACTATTTATAATTTTATTATTGTGTGTATTTAATGCTGAGTTTCTGAGTTTCGTTCCAATACTGAGATTTAACTAATTCACTATAAAGATTTGAATCACGTATATTTTTTACTTGTAAAATAGATATTAATTCATATATTATTTTATTATTATTATCAAATTTTAAAATATAAGATTTTGTGTCTAATATTAATATTATAATAATCATCAAATAACCGTAATCGTATTTAACCATAATCGTAATTAACCATAACAATATATAACCGTAACCGTCTTAACCGTATATATAATGGTTAAAGAAAATGATAACCGTTAACCGGTGGTTAATTAACTATAACCGCATTAACCGTAACCGTGGTCATGCCCACATGACATCTACTCACCTTTTTTTTTTGTATGAATGTAAAATTATATTCAACAAAAAAACATGGTTACAAAAAAAGTATCAAAGAGTTGAAGGTGCTGAAAGTTTAAAGACAATACAACTTGCTAATTTAGCTAATGACTATGAGTTTGGAACCAGAAACGTAGACCACCTTCGTAGGCCGGTGAGGTCGACTTTGTACTTAGCCGGTTTCGAGCATTCTTATCAATTTGCTTAGTGAGATGCGGGGCTGGTGTTTGAGGCATACCGTGACGTCGACCATTACGTTCTCTCCATAAGCTGTGAATAGATATCTGAAAAACATACCTCAACACAAATGATTGAAGTTGAGGGGCTGAGGCAACGAGTAGGGGCGTGATAGATGCCCAGCTCGTCGTGAAGCGCTGGCCTAACAGAGGCTGGACTAGGGATGACCAGATTTGAGAGGAGTACAGACATGTAAAGAACAAGTGATTCCTGGTCTCAACGTATGCTCCACAGAGTACACAACTACCATTTGCAGAACTGTTCCATTGCAGCAACCTATCCCCGGTGGCTAGGCGATTATGCATAGCAATCCAAGTTACGAAAGAATATTTAGGTGTCGAATTGGGAAACCAGACACCCTTATACCATTCACAAGTTGGATTGGTTTGCCGTATCAAATGCCAAGTATCCTGCGACATAAACTTTGATTTAAATGTACCATTGGTAAATTGCCAAAGGGGAGTGTCAAGACCTAACGTTATAGCTCGCTGACGGAGGCTGTGGAGCTCATCTTCAATCTGATTTAAGACCCCTATCTGATGTCGACGACGACGGTGAGTGGCCATAACAACAGCGAAGGAGCATTGAGCGGATATACCGAGGTTAATGCTACCCCGCGAGCCAACGCTATCAAACAGTCTGCAAAAGTGGGCACCATTGATCATACCAAAAGGAAGTATCCATACCTGACCGAATTTCCATCCTATGTAGATTCTTGGCATGGTCTCTGTATTTGAGAATTTTCCCCCACATCCATGAACCAGCACCTTTCCCATTGCGTATAGACCAGAAGGAACGATCCTTGATCAAATTTTTTCGAATCCAGGTAACACAGAGGGAATCCCGAGCTGAAACAAGACGCCATATCAGTTTCAACATACTCACTGTGTTGACTTCTGAGAGCAGTCTAACCCCCACACCCTCTTCTTTTTTCGGTTTGCAAACCTCAGACCAAGCAATCTTTGCCTTTCAAGTATTTAACTCAGGTCTAGACCATAAGAAAGCAGAGAAAAGGCTCTCTACCTCTTGGATGCACTTGTTTGGTAATCGGAAAGCCGAGAGCCAAAATGTAGAAATACTGGAAAGAACTGATTTTATTAATTGTAGAAGGCCCGCGAACGACAAGAGCCTGTTGGTCCAAGATGAAATGCGTGACCTTATTTTCTCTATCAGAGGAAGAAAATCGTCACGTGTTATGCTTTTTGTGAGAAGAGGTAGACCAAGGTACCGGATTGGTAGTGATCTTGATTCAAAAGGAAATTGATTTAAAATGGCTGTGCGAGATGCTGATGAGACCCCAGCCATGACGATCGTTGACTTCTCCAAACTGATTTTTAACCCTGAGACAGTTGCAAACTTGTCAAAAACTCTCAAAATTCCTGCAATAAAACAAGAGCTTCCGTCCGAGAAGACTAAGATGTCTTCTGCAAAACACAAATGGGTTAAGTGTAGATTCTCACAAGGAGGATGGTAACCAATATGCTGCTCCACAGCTGATTTATCAAGCATTCGAGATAATAAGTTCATACATATGACGAATAGATAAGGAGAAAGTGAGCAGCCTTGTCTTAGACCCCGAGCACTGCGAAAAAACCCTGCTAACTCACCATTATTTTGGACTGAGAAAGAGGCGGTTCCAATGCATAGCTCAATCCAGTGGATAAAATCGGTCGGAATATCCATGGCTTTGAGAATATTAAGTAGAAAAGACCATTGTATTGAGTCAAAAGCTTTGGTTATGTCAATCTTTATGGCACAACGACCCGAGACTGAATTTTTGTGATAATCTTTCACCAATTTCGAAGCGTGCATCTCCATCATTAGTCTGTCTTTAATAGAAGCGGACTGGATTGGAGCGATAGAGGGAGGAAGAATAGTCTTGAGCCGATTAGCCATAAGCTTGGATATAATTTTGTACAAAACATTGCAGCAGGATATATGTCGGTAATCTTTCATCTCCCTTGCATCAGTTCTCTTAGGGATGAGAGACAATATTGTAGTGTTGACTCCTTTAGGCAAGAATCCTTTCAGGAAAAAGGACTGAACTGCAGTAACAAAATCTTTACCCAAAATCGGTCAAGTGTGTTTAAAAAATACGATAGTGTATCCGTCGGGCCCAGGGGCTTTGTTGCACGGCATCTTGAAAACCACATCTCTAATCTCCTCCTCTGTAACAACTCGTACTAGATGAGTCTGTTCTGCAATTGAACAGCAAAAATCAATGTATTCTTGAATCTGATCTGTAGTGGCTCCTATGTAATCCTCCGGTTGATGAGACAGGAAGTCACTAAAAAACTTCACTGCTTCACTTTTAATGTCATCTTGAGTGGTAGCGATAGAAACCATCATGACATTTAATCTCCCTTATTGCATTCAGAGCAATCCTCGACTTAATAGCATTGTGAAAATATTTATTGTTCTTGTCTCCGACCTGCATCCAATGGAGCTTTGATTTTTGCTTCAAGAATTCCTCTTCTAATTCAGCCACATGATCCCAGTTCTTATATGCTGCAGCTTCCTCTCTCATCGAAATTGTAGACGGAGCATTGAGAGTGCTCAGTTGCTTATCACAAAGGATCTTAAGAGCTTGGTCCACTCTTTCCGAAATACAGCTCAGTTTTCTACGACCCAGAGCTCTCAACAGCGGTTTCAGGCCTTTAAGTTTCTTGGCAAAAATGAACATAGCTGAAGTTGACTGGAATAAGGGTCTCGTGTTGTCCCAATAGGCTTGCACAGTTGGAAGAAACTCTGGGAAGCTTGTTAACACATTAGAGAATTTAAATGGACCACGTGGACGCTGTATATTTGCTCCTAGCTTAAACCGACAGCGGAGATGATCTGAACAGCCCTCTGATTCAAAGACACTATAAGATTCTGAAAACACTTGAGTCCACACTTCATTAACTAGAACCCTATCCAGTTTCTTGCAGATAAGACCCTTGTCTCGCTTGTTACTCCATGTGAATAGAGGCCTGTGCGAGCTCATATCAACTAGAGAACAATAACGAACGGTCTCCTGAAAGTCATGCATACCTCCCGGACTTGGCGTTGAAAGCTCATAACTAAAATGTTCTTCCCCATCTAGGATTTCATTAAAGTCACCCATAATAATCCATGCCTTACTATGAATCATTGGAGAGTCATAGTGATGGCGAAGGTCTTCCCACAGCTCCTTACGCTCCTCCACAAGGTTAGAAGCATAAACAAAAGAAATAAAAAACTCCTCTACAACTCCTTCAACGAGAACTGAGCAAGTAATGATTTGACCATATTTGTAGACCGGAGAAACCCGTACATTATTCCTCCACACTACCCAAATTCTTCCTAGCTGATTAAACTCATAATTAGACATAAAAGACCAGTCCCGAAACACTGATGTAGTGATCCTAGAGACGTTATTTTCCTGAATTCTCGTTTCCAACAAACAACCAAAATTAAAAACTTCTTGTTGTAGCCACTCACAAACGATGGAATGTTTTTTAGATTTGTTGAAACCGCGCACATTCCAGAAAAAACCTGACATTAATGATGTTTTTTGGATCCTCTTCTACTCAAAGTGCTAGTCTTAGCTTTGTGAGTAAGAGAATCTGAAGTGACTTTTTGTGTCGACTTAGTCTGACGGGGAAGCGGAGCACGCAACGTAAGTTTCTCAACTGTTTCAGTAGGTTGCTTTAGAAGACAATGGACCTCCTCAACCACTTCATGAAAAGCGACTAAACCAACCTCTTGTCTGGTCACAACATTTTCAGAGTCGCTGTAGTGACCCTCACCCTGACCTAGTGACCGGATGAAAATTCATCGACCAACGATGAATAGAAGGACCCTGAAAGACTAGTAAGGCCGGAAGACGGTGATCGATCGAGGCATAACCGAAGGAAACGTCACTTGGTCGAGAGATGTGCGAGGAAACGTAGCCGGAGAGGTATGTTACCGACCATGCGAAGTTTGGACCAAAAACAAAGCAAGGTATTTCGACCCAAAGCCATAAAATGGCTAAGTATGAAGGTTAATCGAAGCGGATTGCCAAAGGAACGAGGAAGGAACGAAGAATGTCGAGACTTCATCATTCCTGTCGATGGCCGATCGAGAAAATCCGATCTTGCCCGATTCAGTGTATCTTCACTCGACAGCTTTAACACGTGGCAAAATCCGACAAGAAAAACAGAGAAAATCTGAGGAAAATCTCGACCAAATATTTGGGGGAAAATGCAATGGACGAAATCCAACAGGATCCTTGTTTTCCTCCATGACTGCCACGTGTCCGGCAGCGAAGAGAAAGCTTGTCTCGCCAAACTCCAAGCTACACTTGGCAGTTCCGAAACAAATCCGAAGCTGGCTGAAAAACCGAACCTAAAGGCTATAAATAGAGCCTTCGAGTCTTCATTTGGGCTGTTCACCCAAAATTCTCGAAAATAAAATATCTCCGTCCGATCGAAGGGAAGGATTGCTGTCCGTCGCCGAGGGTTCAACGCTGGAGACCGAAATCGCCGAGACGCTGACGCCAGTTTCACCAGAAGAGAGAAGTCCGAGTCAAGCTGTCGTCAAAAAAGATTTGTGAGTTCAGGAAGCATACTTACCCATCTAGATCTGGGACCAAAAGGCTAGATCTAGTATCCGGTCTTGCATAATCATATAGTTGCATGCTTTGATTTCGTTGAATGATTTTCTTGAAATTATTTATGCATCATGATTGTGGATCTCGGTATTAGATCGTATTTGTGATCGCAGATCCATTCACAATGATCTAATACGCGAGTGCTGTGTTCCGATTCTTGCTTGTATGTGTGCAATTAAACCATAGATCCCAAGTTATCGATGAAATCTTTAAGGTCTTGTTATGTGGCTTTCGTGACAGTTGTCCCAACCATAAGCATCTCAAGACTTGGATATGTTGTCCTTCGCTGGTTCCGTTCTAGCGTGATTCCCGGAGTAGTTTTTGTGCCTTTTGTAAAACAAGTATGTTGAATATGTTTAAAGTTTAAGTATTTGGGCTCTAGGCCTCGGCCATCAAAACTCTTTTAAAATATTTTGGTGATGTTGTAAAATACACTTTATCGTAATGAATAATTCGGGTTTCTTTTAAAAACAACGAGTGATGTCTGATAATGACTTAGTCTGAGTCGGCTCAAAACTTGGATATCATAAGGGTTGGCAAGCCTAAGTGGTATTCCAAGTGGGAAGGTCTCACCTATGAACTGGCTAAGGGTCTTGATTCGTTCTCGACCCTCGGCCGGATCGTTGGTGAATACTTTCAAAGTAGCGTCTCCGGGTTGTTCCTGGCTTGTCCGGTCATAGGACGATTCGGGGGCGTTACAACGGTGGTATCAGAGCATGGTTATGATGCTGATCGGATCTCGTATTTTCAAAAATGTTTTATCGAGTAAATTAGTCGCAAAAGGCACTTAGGATAATCCGGTTTGTCTTTCACCTTAGGTAGATTTCGTTAGATAGTTGAGAGTTAAGTTTACCTTGTTGGAATTGGATGCAGGATGTCTAGCCAAGGATCTGAGCGTGATGGATCAATGGATTTTCCTCCGTCTTATGAGAATTGGAGCCAGCCATTCGAGTCGGAAGAATGGGGTCCGCAGGCCGCAGATAATGAGGGTGGTGAAGACTCGGCTCAGTTAACGGACATGACTTATAGAGCGTCCGATAGCGATGATCCCAACTCGACGCCGTTGTACTCTCCCCCAAGGTCAGGCTGCTACAGTTCGTCGTCAACTTACTCTTACCCCATGCCCCGTCCGAACTCGCCTCTTGGTCGTAACACTGCTCACCCAAATCAGCCTATGCCGAGAGAGAATCATGAAGTTCCGAATGGGGGAAATGTTCCAGAAAACCAGCAGACCCTGGGGATGATTCAAGAGCTGTTAACGCACATGATTCGTTAGCAGCAACATCAGCAGATCATCCAAGAAGGCCAGCGTACCGATTCCCCATCGGCTAAATTTCTGAAGCTTGTTATAATGATGCGGGACTTGGGTGTTCAGAAATTCAAAGGAGAGCAGAACACGGTCATAGCAGACAAATGGTTGAGAAATTTAGAGACAAATTTTGAGACTTCTCAGTGTCCCGAGGAGTTTAAGAAGCACATAGCTATCAACGTCTTGGATGATGATGCTCGAGCCTGGTGGGAAATCGTTGCCTCTCGTTATCGTTACCTGCCGGTCAATTGGAGAAGCAGCTCATGTCCTTGGAGTAGCGATCGATGAGTGTCCGAGAATACGAGCTAGTATTCACTCGCCTCCGAACTTGTACAATGGAAATGACGATGAAGCCGCCATGGTTCGTAGGTTCCTCCGGGGACTTAGACCAGAGATTTGGGGAAGGCTTCAAGCTGTGACGTACGGTAGCGTCAGCGAATTAGCAGAGAGGGCCGTAAATGTTGAAGAAGGTATTGCACTCGAGAAGGAAGGCATGACCAAGACGGTTGCAACCCAGCAACAGACTCCCCGACCTAACCAGAGGAACACCCAACCTGCTGGACGGAACCAGAACAATAGCCGCAATAAAGGAAAGACTGTTGTTAATCAAGGTGGAGAAAAAGTGTCGGATTTCGATCCGAGGGGATGTTACACTTGTGGAAAGGTGGGACATTTCGCACGATTCTGCCCGACAGTTGTACAGACCAAGGCACCCAACCTTGCGTTTGTTACTTGTTCCTTTTGTGGAGAGCCGGGTCATTACATGAGTGCTTGCCCAAAGAAGAAGGATGCACCGAAGGACCAAGCTGCAAACCATCCGCCGCCAGACCAGAGAGCCAAAGGACCCCAATCTAATAAACAAGCTACCCCAGCAAATGTGTATGCCTTAGGTGTAGGATTACCCAAACCTCCAGGCCCACCGAAGGGCCCCATAACAGGTTTGTGTGGGTTCTAACTCTTCTAGTATGCATATTTCTCAAGATTCTTGAGAGATTGCTTGTTGGTGTTGCATGCATATCATACATTCATTGCATTAGGGACGTTGATGGTTGGTGGTAGCCCACGCATGTGTTGTTTGATTCGGGGGCAACAAATAGTTTTGTAGCCCCGGAAGTGGTTGATAAGTTTGTGGAAGCGTTCACCGAAGAGGAGGTGATCGTAAATGTGCACACTGCCGGAAATCAGCCGCCCTTACGTGCCCAAAGGTTGATGAGAGGAGCTTTAGTGATCATCGAAGGCGTTAACCACCCGGCAGACTTACTTGTGATGCCAATGGAGATATTTGAAGTCATTCTCGGGATGGATTGGTTGTCGGGATACGAAGCTCATCTCGACTGCAGCCGCAGTAGAGTGATAATGGAGAACAGAGGACGAACTCCTTTGATATACTATGGAATCAGTCCAAGTAAAGGAGCATCGTTCGTTTCAGCCTTGAGGGTTCAAGGTCTGATGGAAAAAGGAGTAGTCTATCTAGTTACTCTTACGACCGTTGGAGATGATGCCGATGAAGACCAAAGGATCGAAGACATAACAGTTGTCAAGAACTTTGAAGATGTGTTTGCACCCTCAGAGGGATTGCCTCCGCCGAGAAATCATCCTTTTATGATTAGTCTCGAGCCCGGTGCAGCACCAATTGCGAAAACCGCCTACCGAATGGCCCCTGCCGAGCTTTCAGAGTAAAAGAAACAACTCAAAGATTTACTTGAGAAAGGACTCATCCGATCAAGTTCATCGCCATGGGGAGCTCCGGTGCTATTCGTCAAGAAAAAGGATGGAAGCATGCGGTTATGTATTGATTACCGAGGCATCAATAACATAACTGTAAAGGACAAGTACCCGTTGCCACGCATAGGTGAGCTGTTGGATCAGCTGCGAGGAGCAAGCTAGTTCTCAAACATCGATCTTGCCTCCGGGTATCACCAGATTTCAATCTCCGAGCCGGATGTGATGAAGACTGCCTTCAGGACGCGTTATGGACAGTTTGAGTTCGTCGTTATGCCCTTCGGACTCAGCAACGCCCCGGCAGCCTTCATGAGATTAATGAACGAGGTATTCCACGACTACCTGGATAGCTTTGTTATAATTTTTATCGACGATATCCTCGTATATTCGCGGAGTGCCGAAGAACATCGAGAACACTTGAAAAAGTTCTTACAATGCTTGCGAGACCATCGAGTATTCGCCAAGTTTAGTAAGTGTAAGTTTTGGTAGAAGAAAATCGGGTTCCTCGGCCATCGAGTTTCGGAGAAGGGAGTATCAGCCGATCCAGAAAAAGTTGCTGCTATCCGTGATTGGCCAAGGCCAACAACAGTAACTGAATTCAGCAGTTTCCTAGGCTTGGCCGGATATTATCGGAAGTTCGTAAAAGGGTTCTCGTCAATAGCTAAACCCTTGACTCGACTTACCGGTAAAGGAGTACCATTCATATGGAGTGATGACGTAGAAGACGCATTCACTAAGTTGAAGGATGCATTGACATCAGCTCCGGTATTGGCACTACCAAGCCCAAACCACCCGTATTCAGTATTCACGGATGCATCAAGAGTAGGATTGGGATGCGTTCTAATGCAGGAATACAAAGTGATCGCCTATGCCTCAAGGCAATTGAGGAACCACGAAGAGAACTACCCTACGCACGACCTCGAGATGGATGATGTGGTCTTCACGTTAAGGATATGAAGATCTTAACTATATGGTGAGTCTGTTCAAGTATTTACGGATCACCAAAGTCTTAAGTACTTGTTCACCCAGCCGGATCTCAACCTACGACAACGAAGATGGATGGAATTCGTAGCCGATTACGATTTAAAGATTCAATACCATCCGGGCAAGGCTAACGTAGTAGCCGACGCGTTGAGTCACCGAAAAGCAGAAGTAGATGCCGAGAAAGAAGTGGAGTCCCTAGTTGGAGAACTGAGGAAGGTGAGGCTATTAGCCTTATAAGGAGAATCAAGTGAACCATTGGGTTTACAAGCAGTAACCCAAGCCGGTCTACTTCACCGGATTCGTGAAGAACAACCGAAGGATGAAAACTTGAGAAATATTGTGGAGGAGCTAAGGAGTTTGTACGGCCTAAATGCTAGTGGTTATCACCTAGCCGACGATGGAACCTTGCTGGTAAACAGAAGAATCACCGTGCCCGATCGAGAAGGACTTCGCCAAGAAATCTTGAGAGCAGCACACACCTCGGCGCTGAGCATTCATCCGGGGAGCACAAAAATGTATCAAGATATCAAGAGATACTACCACAGGCCGGGAATGAAGAGGGAGGTTGCGAAGTGGGTCAGTCAATGTGACTCATGCCAAAGAGTCAAAGTGGAGCATCAAGTACCGGCAGGATTACTAAGGAACTTGCCAATTCCTACATGGAAATGGGAGTCCATTTCAATGGATTTTATCACCGGAATGCCGAGAAGGCCCGGGCGCAGCAATGACGCGATATGGGTAGTGGTAGACCGATTGACAAAGGTGGCGCACTTAGTATCCGTGAAAAGTACCGACCAATCCCCCGACTTGGCCGAAAAGTACAGAGACGTGATTCTAAAGCTTCACGAGGTGCCCGCCAACATTGTGTCCGATAGAGATCCCAAGTTTGCATCGCTGTTTTGGCAAGATCTTCAGCGAACACTAGGGACGAACGTGTTTATGAGCACATCATTTCACTCGGAGACGGATGGGCAGACTGAACGCACCATCCGAACCATTGAAGATATGATCCGACTATGCACCTTGGATTGGTCTGGAGATTGGGAGGATAACCTGCCCTTGGTTGAGTTTTCATACAACAATAGTTACCACTCAAGCATCGGCATGTCCCCATTCGAAGCAATGTATGGCAGGCCGTGTTAGACGCCCCTTTGCTGGACAGAGGTAGGAAAAAGGACGAAGTTCAACAACCAGCTGATCGATGAAACTACGGAGAAGATTCAGCTCATCCGAGAGAATATGAGGAAAGCCTAAGATTGACAAAAGAAGTACGCAGATCGAGAAAGGCGGGAAGTAGAGTTCAATGTAGACGATTGGGTCTATCTCAAAGTCACAGCCCAAAAGGGAAAGGATCGATTCGGGAAGATTGGAAAGCTAGCCGTGAGATACATAGGTCCGTATCAAATCAAACAAAGAGTGGGGGAAGTAGCCTATCGACTGATCATACCGGCAACGCGTATGCATAAGGTCTTCCATGTATCTCAACTCAGGAAGCACATTCCAGACCTGAATGCCATCATACCTGAGGCGATCGAGGAATTACCCCGAAGGACCACTGGGAGTTGGAGAGAGTCGAACGCGGAAGCTGAAGAAGATGAGTATTCCGCAAATCCAAGTATTTTGGGGAAAACAAAATCGCAAGGTCACAACATGGGAAGATGAAGAAAAGTTCCGAATGAAGTATCCACAATTCTTCACGGACGAGAATAAGGACGAAGCTGGTCCGTCGAATCCAGATGGAATTCGGGACAAATTCTAATAAGGGGGGGAGAATGTATTGACCCTCACCCTGACCTAGTGACCGGATGAAAATTCATCGACCAACGATGAATAGAAGGACCCTGAAAGACTAGTAAGGCCAGAAGACGGTGATCGATCGAGGCATAACCGAAGGAAACGTCACTTGGTCGAGAGATGTGCGAGGAAACGTAGCCGGAGAGGTATGTTACCGACCATGTGAAGTTTGGACCGAAAACAAAGCAAGGCATTTCGACCCAAAGCCATAAAATGGCTAAGTATGAAGGTTTATCGAAGCGGATTGCCAAAGGAACGAGGAAGGAACGAAGAATGTCGAGAGTTCATCATTCCTGTCGATGGCCGGTCAAGAAAATCCGATCTTGCCCGATTCAGTGTATCTGCACTCGACAGCTTTGACACGTGGCAAAATCCGACAAGAAAAACAGAGAAAATCTGAGGAAAATCTCGACCAAAAATTTGGGGGAAGATGCAATGGACGAAATCCAACAGGATCCTTGTTTTCATCCATGACTGCCACGTGTCCGGTAGCGAAGAGAAAGCTTGTCTCGCCAAACTCAAGCTACACTTGGCAGTTCCGAACCAAATCCGAAGCTGGCTGAAAAACTGAACCTAAAGGCTATAAATAGAGCCTTCGAGTCTTCATTTGGGCTGTTCACCCAAAATTCTCGAAAATAAAATATCTCCGTCCGATCGAAGGGAAGGATTGCTGTCCTTCGCCGAGGGTTCAACGCCGGAGACCGAAATCACCGAGACGCTGACGCCAGTTTCACCGGAAGAGAGAAGTCCGAGTCAAGCTGCCGTCAAAACAGATTTGTGAGTTCAGGAAGCATACTAACCGATCTAGATCTGGGACCGAAAGGCTAGATCTAGTATCCGGTCTTGCATAACCATATAGTTGCATGCTTTGATTTCGTTGAATGATTTTCTTGAAATTATTTATGCATCATGATTGTGGATCTCGGTATTAGATCGTGTTTGTGATCGCAGATCCACTCACAATGATCTAATACGCGAGTGCTGTGTTCCGATTCTTGCTTCTATGTGTGCAAGTAAACCATAGATCCCAAGTTATGGATGAAATCTTTAAGTTCTTGTTATGTGGCTTTCGTGATAGTTGTCCGAACCATAAGCATCTCAAGACTTGGATATGTTATCCTTCCCTGGTTCCGTTCTAGCGTGATTCCCGGTTCACTTCCATTTTCTGGAGTCTTACGCTAGTACGATGAGCTTCGGAGAGACTTGGTTCGCTAACTTGGCCGAAGTTGTCTACACGACGGTGTAGCTTAAAGTGATGTTCTGGTCGTATGCCTTCGTGGCTATGGCTCGGGTGTTCACGATGATAGTGGTGTGGAAGGAAGCATATCCGGGCCCTAAAAATTTGGATGTAAAACTTGATTAAAACTCTAGAGTCGTGTCTTTGTTGGGTTGCTGCTATTTCGCTTGCATACTCTGAATGCTTGTCGGGTGTTTTGTTTTGGGGAAAAGGTGGGGTTTTCTAATGCGATTGCAGGGACTCCTGAGCTCACTAAGTAATATTAGATTACTTATGAACCCATTTGTTTTGCAGGAAACCCTAGTGGAAAGGAGTAGTGGCGTGTTGGACTTAGGAACCCGGAGTAGTTTTTGTGCCTTTTGTAAAACAAGTATGTTGAATATGTTTAAAGTTTAAGTATTTGGGCTCTAGGCCTCGGCCATCAAAACTCTTTTAAAGTATTTCGGTGATTTTGTAAAATACACTTTATCGTAATGAGTAATTCGGGTTTCTTTTAAAAACAACAAGTGATGTCTAATAATGACTTAGTCCGAGTCGGCTCAACACTTGGATATCATAAGGGTTGGCAGGCCTAAGTGGTACTCCAAGTGGGAAGGTCTCACCGATGGACTGGCTAAGGGTCTTGTTTCGTTCTCGAACCTCGGCCTGATCGTTGGTGAGTACTTTCAAAGTAGCATCTCCGGGTTGTTCGTGGCTTGTCCGGTCATAGGACGATTCGGGGGCGTTACAGTCGCCTTCTACATGATCATTCAAAACGGCATACCGTGAGGCGGATAGAATTGGTTCTTGTTCAGGAGTAAGCGGGCGCCGCTGCTTCTCACTGCTTCGGCCACTCTTACCGGGAGAAACCAAAGACCAGCCTTCCTTATCACCGGCCTCGGCTGGAACAACGACTATGGGAGAATCGAAACCTTTTTTCTCTGATTCTTTTGCCTCTGCTACGGGTATAACCATTGGAACAGCGGGAACGACATTAATTGGAACATGTTCTGCAACTATCTCACCTTCCTCAACTTCTGTGTCCTTCACCTTGACTGGGGAGTCTTTCTTTACCACACAAGTGTCCTCAACATGACCCCATTTCTTACACCTTGAGAAGCATGGAGGGAGCCACGGGTAAGCAAACTCCACTCAGCTTTCTATTAACTTAACAATAAAGTCGTTTAAAAATTTGTGAGTTTATACCAGATTTTTTTTATTCGAGTAGGAAATTCAAATTTTAATAAGTTTATATAGTGATAGCATAACAAAGTTCTATGTATTAAATATTTATACGATAGAAAAAAACTTAAGTTTGTGGAGGAATTGGATGTCTTCCTCTAAATTTTAACACATGCCACTACAAGAAAACAGGCAAAATGCGACTACGATTACCGGCTTATTTAGCGGCTATAAGGCAACTCAGTAGCGACTACATACCGAAAATATTTTCCGTAGTCGTTAAATAGTCAGTAAGTAGCGACTACAAGAACTGGTCGTCACATAGTCGGATATTAACGACTAATAGGCGACTATATATTGTAGGTCGGTAATTTGTCGCCGAGTAGTCGGTAATTTGCGATCCGACTAAATCAGCGGGTCGTATAAATAACAACTTAATACACGTTTTTTCGTTTGTGCTAGGTGTACCTAACTCAAGCGACTATATTTATGAGTCGCTTTGTAGTCGCGTAGTAGTCGGTTCAAAAGCCTATATAAGCACCACTCGTCCATTGCTTCTCACACAACAATCATTAAGATAAAAAAACGTTTGAGAGTGAAAAAAATATTTTTGAGAGAGAAAAAAAACGTTTGAGAGTGAACAATATATTCTTGAGAGAGAAAATAAAACGTTTGAAAGAAAAAAAAACGTTTGGGAAGATATTTTTTTTAAAAGTAATGGCGGGAAATTACAATTATGGTGGTAATGGCGGTAATTATCGGGAGTGGATGTACAAGAGGTTTGATGAAATGACGGGAAATTTCTCAGCAGAGTTTGAAGCGGGGGTAGAGCAATTCATGACATATGCAAATAGTCAGCCTATCGTACAAAATAATGGGGGTAAGATTTTTTGCCCTTGTAATTCTTGCAAGAAATCAAAATTTATCTCGGGTAGAAGAGTTGTGAGTCATATTTTTAGTAGAGGATTTATGCCATATTATTATGTTTGGTATAAACATGGGGAAGAGATCAATTATCATGACATAGGAACGAGTAATTATAATGATAGGACATATATAAGTGGGAGTTATGAAGAAGTGGGTAATATAGTAGAAGATCCATATGTGAATATGGTGAATGATGCATTTCGTGATAACGTAAATTTCAATGATAACTATCCTCGGGATGATAGTTATCAGAATGTCGAAGAAGAACCTGTGCGTAACCATTCCAAGAAATTCTACGACTTGTTAGAAGATGCATGGCTATGGGAAGCAACATAATTGGCACAAGGAAAGGATTTTATGGGAGTTGTCTTATTTGAAGGACCTCAATCTCCGACATAATATTGATGTTATGCATACAGAGAAGAATTTTTTGGAAAAAATCATGAATACTCTAATGAGGGTGAAGGGTAAATCAAAAGACAACATCATGTCAAGATTGGATATCGAAAAGTTTTGTTCTCGGCCACACTGACATATTGATAGTAAGGGTAAAGCTCCTTTCCCAGCTTACGTATTGACAGAAGAAGCGAGAACAAGTTTATTGGAATGTGTGAAACATGCGATTAAATTCCCAGATGGTTATTCTTCTGACTTGGCTAGTTGTGTTGATATGGAGAATGGCAAGTTTTCTGGCATGAAAAGTCATGACTGCCATGTTTTCATGGAGTGGTTACTTCCATTTATCTTCGCAGAACTCCTAGACCGGAACTTCCATCTTGCTTTATCAGGTACTATTTTTATCTTATTAATTTGTATATATATATATAGGACATCTATATTACGTATTTTATATAGTAACACGGTTTGAATATTTTTTTGTAGGGGTTGGAGCATTTTTCAGGGATTTATGTTCAAGAAGTTTGCAGAAAAGTCGCTTTCAAATGCTAAAACAAAATATAGTTCTAATCCTATGCAATTTGGAAAAGATGTTATGGAGCACCTCCCTATACATCTCCCCTACGAAGCGGAATTGGGAGGTCCTGTCCTATATAGGTGGATGTACCCGTTTGAAAGATTTTTCAAAAAACTCAAATGAATAGCAAAGAACAAAAGATATGCGGCAGGATCAATCGTTGAATCATATATCAATGACGAGATTGCATATTTTTCAGAGCACTACTTTGCCGATAATATACAAACAAAATCAAGGTATATTTCATAAAGATCATGATATATATTTATAATTAATGTGCATTAATACTTACTTTTAATAAACAAACTCTTTGTCTAGGTTAACAAGATTTGATGAAGGACAAGTCCCTGTATATCATGTCCCTGGAGTACCTAATATATTTACTCAAGCCGGTCGTCCAAGTGGGGAAATGCATGAAGAATGGTTTTGTGAGAAAGACTATCAATGCGCACATGCATATGTTTTACGAAATTGTGAATATTTTCAACCCATTGAGAGGTACGTAGAAAGAGAGACTCCCAACTTACGTTTAAATTAACAAAAAGACTTTGTGTTGGTTTCATATATTTTGTGTTTGTTTTGATAGAATGTTCATGAATTGTCTCGAAGCAAAATATCCAGGAATGAGCGAAAAAGAACTATCTTCGAAACGAGCTGTAGAATATCATTTATGGGTGAAAGAATATGTATGTTAATGCATTTATTTAATTTTTTAGTTTAATTTTACTATATATTGATGTTGGTTTATATATACAGGTTACAGAGTGGAACACCACAAATCCATTTCCTACATGGGTTCAAGAGATGTATTTCCTACATGGGCCGTTGAACAAGGTCAAAACTTGGCCGATGTATTTTACAAGAGGGTATTTGTTTCATACTCAGAATCATGGTGCTGGACGAAAGATATGTAACTATGGGGTATGTGTTAAAGGTGTAAATTACACCGATGCATCGGATGACGCAGATTTCTACGGAAATCTAACTGATATCATAGAACTTTCATATGAGGGGATGGTCAATTTGAGAATCACACTTTTTAAGTGTAAATGATAGTACCCTGTTATTGGCAGAGGCACTCGGAGGAGTAATGGTGGCGTTGTAGATGTTCTATCATCGAGAAAATACAACAAATATGAACCATTTATTCTAGGTAAGTACAAATTATATATATATATATACAGATAATTTTTATATTTATATATATATATATATATACATAGTTTTTTTAATATATATTTCAAATATATATATATATATATATAATTTTTATCTACATTGTCATGACAGCCTCTCAAGCGGATCAAGTTTGTTATATTCCATATCCATACACCAAAAAACCAAAGCACTTATGGCTAAATGTCCTAATAGTCAATCCGAGGGGGAACATATCAGGATCATATGAAAATAATGATGAACCCACTCTTCTACAAACAGAAACTGATGACGCTGTTATGATCACTACTATTGAAGATCTTGTAGTAGACAATTTGGTAGAAGAAGAAAATCCAATAAACCTTGATTACGATATCGAAGATGCGGATCCTGAAGATGAATTCAGTTGTAATTTATCATCTTCTGATGACGAAGAAGAAGAATACGAAGAACCATACTAATTATTTTTAGTCTAAGGTAATATATGTATATTTTTGTATTTTTGTATTGTTTATATTGTGTACTAATGTGTTGTATTATATGTTTGTAACATATTATTATCTAATAAAGTGTGTAAAATAATAGCGACTACAGGATGACTATGAAGCGACTAAATGTGATTGGGCTTTCGCAAAATTAAAGCCCAGATCCAATAAAACGACTATTAGGCGACTAATTAGTATTAGGCTTTTGAAATTTACGGCCCAGCTCCAACACTCTGCGTTTTGCTCTATGAAACACTTAACACCTAAAACAGAAACCCTAAACGCCGATCGACCAAACAATCTCTCTTCTTCTTCGACTCAATCGTCTTCTTCTTCGATTCAATCTTCTTCTTCTTCGAGTAAATCTTCTTCTTCGACTCAATCTTCTTCTTCCTCTCATTCGATCTCATCTTCTTCCAGTTCCATCTTCTTCCTCTCACTCAATCTTCTTCTTCGACTCAATCTCTTCTTTCTTCCATCAAGACGAAACGATGCCTCGAGAAAATAAGGCCGGACGAGGACGTAAGAGGAAAAACGTTCCCAACGTTTCTCAGAGAGCTGGAGGGTCGACTTCTGCAACCAAAAGACCGACCAATCTACCAAGCCAGTATAATTTCACCCCACCAGTTTAAGTCCCTCCGACTCAATCTCCAGCGGAAGAAGGACCAGTTCATCGGCAACAGTCAACGTCTGCACAACAAGTCCGGAATTATCCACCACCACAACATCTTTTCCAGAGCGGCGGAACTGAAGAAGTTGATGCCGTGACTCCGACGTCTGCAGAAGTACACTCTCAAGCTCCAGGGCATCAAAGGCAACACTCTCAATCTCCAGGGGATGAAAGGCAACACTCTCAAGCTCTAGGGCATCGAAGGCAAAACTATTCGCAAGGCAACAACTTCCAGGAGGATTGTCCTCCAGTCTTGCCAGAACTCCAGGAGAACACAGCGCGAGCTCTCAATGCTCTCTTAGCTATTTCGGATAGACACTTGTATACAACGGTCCTGTCAATCAAAGAGTTGTCGAACACAACATGGTATGACACTTGCCTTTTACAATCTTGTTGTGCATGTTGGTGTTGTTCAAGTTCTCTGTTAATTGGTCTTAGAAACCACAAATTAGTCTTGCTGTTTGTCTAAGAAATTAGTCTTGGTGTTTGTCTAAGGTTTTGTTAGGTGAATTAGTCTTAGAAACCAGAAATTAGTCTTGGTGTTTGTCTAAGGTTTTGTTAGATGAATTGGTCTTATAAACCAAAATTAGTCTTGGTGTTTGTCTAAGGACTTGACGATTGAAATTGTTTAGTTGTCTTAACAAGTAATGAGGAATCTCTTAATTTAAAGTGCACGTAGTGATGTATAGAGTGTAGAATGTAGTATCTGTTTTTTATATTATTCACAATTTCTAGTTTGATCTCAGTCAATCTCACTTCTCTGTTTTGATTGAATTACAATGTTTACAATTTCTAGTTTGATCTCAGTCAATCTCGCTGCTCTGTTTTGATTGAATTCACAATGGTTACTCTGGTTTCTACTTCTTGTTTGATATTTCATGTGCTTGCAGATTTACTCGGAACCCGAAACTAGTTAAGAAGGTTGTTAAAGTCTTGACTAACAAATTTGATGGACTCTTTTATAACTGGTCTTCTGTGCCTTAGGACAGAAGAGATAGATACTTCATCGAGTATGCTGTATGGTTTTTGTTCTTCTTTATATATAGCCTTCACATATTTACTTTTATATTGTTTCACTAACAAGTCTAACATCATTCTCTTATCTTTGTTTTGTAGAAAACTCACACATGGGATCCCTTGATAACAGGCCAAGTGCAAGAGCAATTTGAGTTGATATGTCAACGCCGGTTGAAAGACATGATTAGCACTATGAGAACTACTCGAGAGCAACCAAGGTGGATCCTAGACACCATCTGGGATGTTATGGTCGCTTACTGGGACACTGAAGAAGCACAACAAAGGAGTCAAACCTACTCCTCTGCACGTATGTCTGACCGTAAGGGTCTTGGTCCTCACGTCCACTTCTCAGGGCCTAAGTCTTTTCAATAAATCCAATATGAAATGGTAAGTTAACTTGCTTCAGTTTAACTTTTATCTTACACCTTCTGATAACTTTTGTTTATTTGCTTACATTTCAGGAACAGAAAATGGGTAGACCTGTGAGTCTTGGTGAACTTTTCGTCAAGACTCATACAAAGCCAGATGGTTCGTATGTCGATCGAAAGGTGGAGAAAGTTGGTGAAACTTATGAGAAGAACGTGCAAGATAAGTTGGCTGAGCTTCAGGCAGATACTTCAGCTATTTCAGATGCCGCTTCACCACCTCGGGAGCTCACAGTAGACGAGATGACGACCATCTTTCTTCAGGTTAAGTCACATTTTTCCCTCTGGTTTCTCTATGTTTACTTTTTTATGCTCACAAAGACTAACTTTCTGGTTTTATCTTACTTTCATAGTCTATGGAGATGGATTCTCGAGGCATTCCTTATGGAGTTGGAAGCCTTAAGGACAGTCTAGTCAATGGCAAGCTGAATCACCCAGGCAACTCTACATCATTTTTGGCATTGGAGGAGCAACTGAAAGAAGCTCAACGCAAGATCGAGGAGCAAGTTGCTTACAATGCTAAGCGTGATGTAGAAGTGGCTGCCCGTGAAGCTGAGCAAGCCCGAGCTGTGGCTGAGCAAGCCCAAGCTGTGGCTGAGCATTCCCGAGCTATGGTTGAGCAAAAGGGCCAGATTGAACATGTAACGCCCGCGATCCCGAATAGGATCGTTGGTCGAGACTTAGTTCGAGTATGAAGGGGAAACCTCGAACAAATCTAAACGGAGCTGACCATCAGCTCGAAATGTAGGAAAACGGGAAAAGGAAGAAGAATTGATCGAACAATCCAGCGGAAAAGATTAGTTAAGCTAACTCGGCCAGCTGCCGGGTAGTGGTACCAGCTCGACCTCAGCTGCCCGGAAGTAACACCAGCTCGACCAGTTGCTTGGAAGCTCGACCAGCTGTACGGTAGTCGAAGAAGTTGTGATGTTCACTCACCGAACGAGCTAATTGGGCGGTGACCAGGGGAAGAACGAACAGGTATCGGTGAAATGGTGCGAATGGAAGGATTCCAGCGAATCGGTGCGAGCGAAAGGTGCATCGAACAGGTGCCTTTTCGAACGGAAGGGTTTGGCCGAAACACTATAAATAGAGGGTCTCGCCCTCAGTTTTGGACACGTTCGGAAATCGTGAAATACTTATATTCTTGAAGTTATCTTCGAGAGAAACACTAAGGAAAGTCATAATCCGATAAAAGGTTAATACCGGAGACCATAAGATCGGTTGTGGGGTGCATATGGGTTCGATAGTTGCATGAGCATGATCATATGCATAACTTTGTCCGGAAGGATTATTCGGAGAAAAGGGGACGCGGCTCGGCGAGTGGAATCATTGATGATACTCGACCGAACTGATGCGCGGACTACCTCTCTACCGAACATTTGAACGGGCAGAGTTGCTAGTGTAACTTGCATGCAAAACGATGGTGATTAAGTGAACATGTTACTGATTTCCTATGTGGTTTCAGGGAAAGAAGGTGATCGAGGGGATGAAAGGGCTTAGGCGCGAGGGCTCAAGGCCGGGAAGATGAGTGGTGATGGATGCTGGGTAGTTAGATCGATTATACAACTTGTAATAGCCTATATGCAAACTCATAAGTTGTATCGAATCCTTACTTATTAATAAAGTATTTGAATGGTTATTTTACTCTCTATTTGCATATGACTCTAAGTAATGAATCTCAGAATTATTATAAATTGATCATCTAAGGAATGGGCCCTAAAACATGGTTAAGTATGGAAAGTTTGTTATTAGTTCGAAAGTAACCTCTCCGGACTTAGATTATCCGGGATGGGGTCTTTCAGAACACTTGACCATGGTAGCAGAATATCTTCGAGAAAATGATCCGCGCTTCCTGGATTTTATGGCTTCCAAATCAGCTGCAGTAGCACAGCCTTCCTCAACCAGTGTTCACCAACCAGCTCAACCTACTACTCCATCTCCACCTTAGGTTACTCTCTCTAATTCTCAGCTATCTTCACTCTTGAACTCATTGTCACTTTCCTCTATCTGTTGGATTTTGTATCTGTAGTGTAGATACATGAACTTGATGTTATCTGGATTTTGTGTTTTGTTAACATGTACCATGTACTCTTTCCTTATCTAATGTTATAATGAATGTTTTTGGATTTAATAGTTTATGAATGTTTTTGGATTTAATAGTTTATGAATGTTAAGTTTATGTACATAACAAATAGGAACCAAAAACAACAACATGAACCAAATACAACCATTTCGAATACGAACCAAATACAACAATATTCGTATAAATACAGCTTTTATTAGTCGCCAAATAGTCGTAACAAAGTCACATAACAGTCGCTAAATAGTCACTATATGTAGCGACTAATTAGTGACTACTTCCAACAATCGCGATATAATCGCCTATTCGTCGTCATATAGTCGCAAAATAGTCAGCAAAAAATTGAGACTATATTACGACTACACTGAGCCAACTCGTAGTTCTTGTGATTCAGTCGTAACTTAGTCGCCAATAAGTCAGTACAGTTTCCTACTATATAGCGACTATTTTGTGACTGTTCATAATAGTCGTAATATAGTCGTCAAATTGCGACTATCTTACGACTACAGTGTTTAGCGACTACCAAAACGCGACTACACGTTTTAGTCGTCATATAGTCGTACATTATGGAATAGCGACTATTGCGCGACTATTGTTGTAGTCGCAGTTTGCCTGTTTTCTTGTAGTGTGCAAAAATAGGTAAACATATATATATATATTTCCAGAAGTCATAACCACCACAGCCACCACCACCATCATCATCATCATCATCATCATCATCATCTACATCCTCATCTTCTAGATCTAATACGACTCTCCTAGAATCGACACTCTTGAAGTTGAAGTAAGGGTAGGCTTTGCACCTAAGGGATCGTGAGATCACTTAGACCAAAGGATGTGGAGCGAATGGTCGCACAAAGGTTGCGGAGGAGCCTTTGATTTACCGGACTTGGACTTGCCTATGGATATTACACACCAAAGAAAAGAACAAGAGAGAGTGATCTAACTTAGAAAGAGTTTTTGATAAAAGATTAGATGAGTTACAAATGAGAGATAGAGTGTGATTATATAGTAGAGGGGAAAGAGAGAACAGCCTTGGAAATACACAAGTGCCTTGGAAATACACTCATGCAAGACCATGGACCAAGTCTTGGAAATAACAAAACATTAAATGCAAGAAAGAAGAGAAAAGGTAGAAAATGGGCCAAGGCAAAGTGTTGGGCCTTGGACCCACGAATTTGGTTTGATAAAAGGCTTAGAAAGTGTTACTTAGGCCTCATTAAAAACCTTGTCAAGAAAACCCAATGGGACAAAACTTGACAAGGGAAAAAGAGTGCATAAGCAACACTTAACCCTTTACCGAACCTTTTGAGTCGTGATGATTATTGAGGAGACTTGAGCCACGTCTTCTTGCTTCTTGTCTAGCTCCCTAAGTCTTCCATTGGTTGATGGGTTGAGCTCCTTAAGCCTTGAGCGTGTTGGAGGATCTTCCGGGACGCCTAGTGCTTCATCCGCTTTGAGCTGCTCCTCCGCTACGTGCTCCTTGTCTTCTTGCTGCTCCTCGACAACGGCTTCCTCCACTTCGAGCTCCGGGTCTTGCTCGACCATAGTCATATCAAGATCGTTCCATCATCAGCATCCTCATCCTCTTCTTCTACAAAAACAAAGCAGCAATTAGTTTAAATTGTACATTACAAATATCCAAATATCATCCATAGCCTCTAAATGAGTATAACTTACCTCTTGCTCTTGTACGAGAGACATTTCTCTATCTCTGGTGTCTGTTCAGGCTTAAAAGCTAACCATCTTTCAAGTCGCCATAAATTATCATATGCTCCTAGATCTGCCATATATATATATATATATATATAGAGTGATATTAAATCACTAAACACTTTTGCCTAAGAAATACACACAAACAAATAGTGTAAGTAAATTACAAACCTTGAAGCAAAAACTTTGATTCTTCTTCTTCATAACACTTCAGTTTCCAAAGAACAAAACCATTATCATCATCCTTCATGATTGGTTCAGATCTACGTGCATGACATATACATATAGCTGCAAAGGGAGAAAATATTAAATATAATACAACAACATTTGGTAGACAATTAACATATATAAGGAGTCTTAAGGGTGTCAATATGTCATGCCTTTTGCTTCCATCATCTCCTTGTGAGCTTCATTAGCTTCAGCTCTTATTTGAGATATAATTAAGTTATGTTCCTCAATGGAAAATGGAGCTCCTTTTTTTTCCAGAATGGCTTTGGCAACATCACCTTGCATCTTCTGTTTAAGTTGCTTCTCCTATATAAAAGACAAAACTAGCTTTTAGCACAAGGTAGAGATTGATATATAAATTTAGAAATTACCTTTTTCTTGGCGGTTGCAGCCTTTTCTTTAGCTTCTTTATTATGTTGTTCACACTCTTTTGTTTGGATTTTAATGTACTCCCTTATTGGCCTGAGAAATTTTCACATATAAGTTTATCTCAAAACCAAGCATAAACTAATATTGGCATAGAAAGATTCACATACGTACCGTGTGCTAAGTAATTCATCACATAGGAAAATTAGAAGCTTGAGCTTTCTTGATGCATCCATCTTCTCGTACTCAGCAACACCAGCTTCAAAAGTTTCAGGTGGGAACTCATCATCTCTCAAAACTTGTGACTCCAATACTATCTCTCCAATAGCAGTGAACCAACTGCTGTCAGTTGCACTTAGAGTCCAAGACCTGTAATAAAATTAAATCACATCAGAAACATGAGCAAACAAAAACAAGGTATACATTTTAGGACATGAATATAAAAAAACAACTAATACATCTCTCTATCTTGTGATATTAAGTCCAACAACTGAATCATCATCTCGATAATAGAGCAGCATTGGTTACTCCTTGTGTTCCGCCCACATACAAACAGCTCACTGACAACAGTTTCAGCTTGTCCTTCCTTTAAACCAAGAACCTATCCAAAATGTTTTAAAGAAATGGATCATATAGAAACCATGTGTTAGTTTCCAAGCTAATTAAAGGGAGAATATTATCACACCTTTCCAAAGGCAGAGCAAAACTCGAAAAGCTGGCATACATTTGCAGCTTCTATAGTGGGTATATCAATGCCTAATACACAAGTCAAGCGTGTACCCTGAGGAAGCTGAGCCTTCAACTGACTATCCTGTCTCATTATGCTCCTGCTGCATAATACTTTCTTCTTCTCCTTGGCAACATCTGTTTTAGAAACCACTTCTGTCAGTGGAACAGATTCACTAGTGCTACTGCTACTAGCTTCATTGAAAGCATCACTCTGCATAAACCATGTTGATCAAGTAAGCTTACAAAACATTATTATGGTTTTAATATAAAACAAGATCAAAGTCTTAAAGCACGAAACTAAAGTTTCACCTGGTGGCAGGATTTGCCATCTTTTGAATCGTAGATTCTACGTCCAACGACTCTAACGCCAGGATTGCTTTTACACTTTTTCGCCATAACAACTGTTAGCTATAGTGAAAGAATCGAACTTTGGAGAACTGAGTTTGAAGAAAATAATGTAAAAGTTGAAGTGTGTGGAATCTGAGAGGTCGTTCCCTCTTCTTTTATAATAGATTGACAATTCAAGAAAAAAAAATAAAAATAAAAGTAATATATTCAAAGGTGTGTTTTTTTTCTTCATTAATTGGTCTGTTTGGATATTTATCCTTTTATAGGACTGTATTCTATTCTAATATAAGGCTCTCATTGGTCTTAAATTTGAGATTATAGAAACAAATTATTTATTTCTTCTTTTTGTAAATAAATTGGCATAATGATTTTTTTAAAATTTTTTTGACTTTGACTAGAAATTTATATAATAAAATAGTAAACTGAAGAAAAAGGTAAAAAATAGAAAATTTATTGCAGGAAATTATTTTTATTTGACTTGTATAATAGGATGGTAGAATAAGCAATTAAGAAAGAATTTTTAGATTATGAAAAATAAACGGACATTAATGTAATTGTTTCTACAAATCCCAAATTCTTGACTAATGAAAGCCTTATCATTAGATAGAATGCAGTCAAATAAAAAGATAATACTCTGCAAACACATACTCTAATGACAACCAAACTTTTAAATACATATTTTATTTTCAATTTTTAAAAAATTATATCCATTATATAAGAAGAGGGAACGATCTCACAGTCTCACTTCAAATTTTGCATTATGTCTTTCCAAATTCAATCACCAAAATCTTACTAGTGAATTACGTCATAAATTTATTAAATATTGATTAATTTATTACGTTAAAAATATTTACAAATTAAAAAAATGATCAATGACAGCATAATTAAATTTTCAAAAATTTGATTTATCAGACATATATATACTTTAAGAAAAATAAATTTGAGATCCAAGTCAGATCTGAATATCATGTATTGCAAAAATCAAAATATTTTGATCTAGACCCAGAACTTTCATATATCATCTTTATGGTTGGATGGTCATAGATCTCGGATCATTTTCAACCTCAAAAGATGATATCATTTATCCAGTGATTTTTATGATGCTTTATATTAACCTTAGATGATTTTTACCACATATGAACTCTTTTATCTTTTCACTAAAAACTCGTGGGACAAAGTATAAACATCAAGCAATCAAACAATTAACAAGATCATGAACAAGTATTTAGTAATATAGAAAACCAAAAAGTTATGCAAACATTTAAAAAACTCAAATAAAATCAAATGAATGTAAAACATCTCAAGCTATCTATGTTTTATCAGGACATACCTTTTGCAATAGAATTTAGTCGGGTTTGAAGTTTCTTCATTGATGTGGTCGAGTAATCCCAAATTTTCATGGAATTATTTTTGCTGTGTTTTGTAGTAAGAAACAATACGGCGGAGATGATGAAGACATTAAAAACTATGAGTATGATCCTTTTATAGAGCCAAGTTAACTTAGGTAACATGCCAAACGACGTCGAATATAATTATTTATACGACGACGTTTGGCCTGATTCAGTTTTGTGTTGCTAAGGTTAACTTTTAATACTAAAAATCAATACGACGTCGAACACAAGTTTATCTAACGGTGTATTTTATATATATGATGTCGTTTGGTAGTTTTCAATTTTTATCTTGTCAAACGTAATATTCTGGTTTCACTAAGAGTAATTCACAGTTTTTTGTATCAATAAATATATAGCCGGTTAATTTGTCCATAAGCTTTTACATACATTTTTGTAGCTTCTCTCGTAAACAAAAATCCTAATACAAACATAATTAAAGAAGAAAACAAGAATGACATTCAAAAATTGTGGGTGGTCTTTTAGTGTAATTCTTATACCTTATAACTTCGACTAGGCATAAGATTTGAAGAAAAACTAACTAAAATTTTATAATTAAATTTGCTTTACAAATGTTAAATTTTTTCACATGTCCCCAAAGAGCCAATATGCATTGTATAGTTTGGATAGATGGATTTTTTCTTGTTTATAAATGCATTTATCATCTTATTTAATGGCAATTCATGTTAAATGGAACTCATATACAAAGAAGCAACAAGGGGTTTATCCGGTAAAACAACTACACTAGAAGTATACAGTACTAGATTCCAAAAGAAAAATCATTCACTTTGAACAATATACTCAGCACTGAGAGATATTATATCAAACCCCAAACTGATGTAACACAACAAGGCCTCCCTTCTTGTCTCCCTCATAAGCCATTGTCGTGCATTTGTTGCCTCTCTTTTCCTTTCTCCAATCTCCTCTCACTCCAGTTGCTTGAGAAAGTCAATGTTGTCCACAAACACCTGCAAAGCAGAAAGTCGCAAACTCAAAACGCGATATTCAGAGCTCTTTTCATTAATATGAATCTATATCAACACATAAATATCTTACCAATTTCCAGCCATCCAGATCCAGACACGCGGTGATCTTTGTGCTTATACCTGGTAAGGGACCAGGTTCCCTCGTGATTTTTCCACCAAAGACTATTATAGCTTCTGCTGTTCTGTACACATCATCTGTCCCTATTGCAATCTGACAGTAATCAAATACAAGCAAACAAGTTAAAACTATGACAAACGGAATGTTAAATTTCTCTTACCTGAGCATAAGCATTTCCTTTATCATCATATTCAGTGACACCATAGTTATATGTCAGCTCTAGGACAGGAAACTTATCTTCTGGGCCATATCCCATCATGGCTATTGTGTACTGAAAATAACCACTTACGGTAAGTGAATTTATACAAAAACTAAATCAAACCGATCGAACAAACACTAGTAGCAGGTTTTGCATGTAAAAATAGTAGAAGGTTTTGCGTTTAAAAATATCTAGACAAAGGAAGTTTACGGCCGCATGGTACGTTTGGTTATTTTTATCAAGAGTTTTTTACATTATTAATTTAATAAAAGTTTAATAAAATTTACTTATTGAGAACATTAGCAAATCGAATTCTAATTTTGCTAAAACAAGTTGTGTCAAGTAGACCCTAAATTTATCTATTTCATATTGTTAAATTATTAAATTAAATAAATTTAAAGCATCTTCATCACGCGTAACTCTAAACCTAATTCCGTAAAACAGAGTTATGTCGAGCGATCTCAAAAAATCTCTATATGTTATTAAATATTTTATTAAATAAAACCTATACTTTACTTAATCAGAAAACTACAATATTATGAGCGTCCAAAATTTCATATATAAAATATTTAGTGATTTTTAGTATATATTACATATTCTGGATATACCAAAAATGTTTTGCTTAATACCTAAAAAATATTTAAAAAATAAAATAAAATTGACAACTATATTGATGGGAATAAGAAGGTTTCATTTGCTATAGATGATACGGATAGAGATAAATATATAATAGTTATTTTCCTAACGTTATTATATTAGATTTGGAAATATGTTAATATATAAAAAATATAATAATTTAATAGGATAAAAAAATCGATAAGACTATCGAGATTTAGTTGCATATTTAACCAAACTAAATTATCATAATAAAAATAAAAATAAATTTATATAGTTATATAATAAATTGTAAAAATGCAAAATAGTTAATATATAAAAAAGATCTCTGCGATATATATCATAAATTTATGTGTAAATATATGTATAACAATTTTGAAACGATAATCATGCTAAAAATTAGTGGTGCAATATAGGAAATTTTACAATATTACATATAGGATATATTTACTTATTCACTATTTGATATTTAATGAATCGTTTTAAAAAGATTTAATTTAAGATATATATATATACAAATTTAAGGTGATAAATATAGGAAAATATATGTTTTAAATAATGAATTAAGATAAAGTAAAGATAAATGTCTATATTAGCATAACTAATTATTAATAACAAAAATATATTTTAAATTTATCTAAATTATGTGTATATGTGTACATATATGTTTAACCATGCATTGTCCAATCTTTCATACTTCAATCGATCTAAAAAGGTTGGAAATTACTTTACTGTCGATTTAATTAAAAGTTTAGTTCATGTTCATAGTTTTAAAACTTAAATTAAATTGTCTTTATTATTATTCTATGAAGAAGATTTTTCCTCTTGATCATTATTGTGAACTTGGATCAAGGTTGGAGATGGTGTTAACTAATATTCAGGTTAGTTAGTTTTTCCTATTCCAGTTGAATTTTTTTTTATAGATTATAGTAATATATTCAAGATCATTAGGATTCTAAATTATCATATTGCTTAACCAATATATTGACTTCTATAGGGTGAAAAAGTACAGTGTTCCTTCCGTGGTATTCTTTATGATCGATTTGTTTCCAAGTTTGATGTTGGTGATTGGCGAAACCAAAAATTTCAAAGTCGTGGATCAATATGGGTCGTGCAAAGCTACTAATCATAGATATCGAGTTATTATTCTGTCTCAAACAAAGATTAAGAAGGCTAAGAATGTTGGAGGTGGAGAGTATTTTGAGTTCATGGATTTTAAACGTATATTGGATGGTTCTCACTGTGATGATTACTTGGTCGGTGAGTTGGTTCAAACTTATGCTTTTATGATTTAGAAAAAAATAGTTTATATGTTGTTGATTATTATTATGAATTGTATTCATACGGTTAACGTTTTAAATTTTAGATGTCATTGAAGAAATTATCCACATTGGAAAATATGATACTTGGGACCATGTAGACAATGAAGCTGAACCAAAGAATCGCGTTATGGATGTTTCTAAATACTGAATCATCTAATAGGATGCGAGCGAGCAAGAAGATCTTGCTTACAACGATTCCAAGGAAGAAACCGATGACGATGAGGATTCTAATGAAGACGACGTCGAAGAAGAAGTCGAGAATGATGATCAAAATTGCAAGGAAGAGGCCAATGAAGAAAAAGAATATTTCATACACCATAAAATTTCTTTTGAACTTCGGGACACTAGATATTGGTTTCTAAATAGGAAAGTTTTCATTCTAATTTCATTTTATTTTAAAATAGATGATAGGTATATAAAGTAATGTTTCTCTTTGATTTGGAAAATTAGTAGTGTCATTTTACAATGTGAATTGACTAGATCATCGGCCGTGAACTTTTACATGATTTACAGAACTTTGCAAGGCTGTATTGTAATATGTCTTATTCAATGGGGAGGTGTGGATGTTTTCCAAGGTACACACTCATCAATTTATTAATTTGGTTACATGTTTAATGCCTAATAACTTAGTTCATTTGTTATTTAATATAATTAGAGATTGCTATTCTTATGATAGGCAAAAGAACTGTGTCTAACACCATTTGTACGTAAGATCGACTCAATCCGAAGATTCCAGAGATTGATAAATTTATCGAATCGTACGTTTTTAAGAAATCTTTGCATAGAATTATTAAACTTTGTTATATGAATGATATAGCTTAATTTTCCTATTTTCTATTTTTAGGAATCCACGGAAGAGTATTCGCATAAGTAGACAACGTCGATGATCAGAAGAATGGCGATATTAATTTAGTTTTTTTTTCCTTTTATTTTGTTTTTACTACTTTAGACTTCATGTTTTCACCTTTTTTAAGGTCGTTCATTAGGATTCCTTTACTACATTGACACTTACTCTATATTACAATTAATAATTATTTTTTAATAAAAATTTTTATTATAAGTATGTTTTGATTCAAATTTTTTCATTTGAGTGTCCATTTAATTGCATTGCATACTGTAAAACAAAAAATAAAAAGATGCAATGGTGATAATTATTTTTCCATTTGATCATACACAGTGGTGAACTTCCAGAATGGAATGCTGAAGATGAAAGCTCAGATGAGGATTAATAATCTATTTTGTATAATTTAATTTTATTCAGTTTTTTTTTTGTTTCATCATCATGTAGGGTGTGCGTTATTATCTCATGCAACAAATAAGAACGATTTAAAAAACTAATTGTTTTGTATATATTTGGTTTGCATTTCCTTGTTTACTATTTATTTGTAGATAAATATTAATACTCAATATGTAATAAATATTAATACTCAAAATTGATTCATCCTCAAAATACAAACTTAAACGCCTAACCTAAATAGCCATGTAATTGTAAGATTAAAATTTTGGTATTATACTTAGGATTTAATATTAGTAGTAACCCAAACAGTTTTACGGTTCCGGTGTTCATAACCCTGAAGCTAGAAAGTTTACCTACGCTGAATTTCCGACCACATATGCTTGGTATAAAAAAGAAAAAGTTTGGAAGCTAAGATCGAGGAAGAAAAAAGTTTTGCAATAGCAAGGATAACATACGTTCCACCTTCTATACGGGATGCTTATTACTGAAGAGTTTTGCTTGATAAAATTGCAGGCGCAACCAGTTTTGAGTACTTGAAAACAGTAAATGGAGTTCTTTATAAGGAATTTAAAGATGCTTGCTATGCATTAGGATTATTGGACGATGACAAGGAATATATATCAGCCATAATGGAGGCAAGTATGTGGTGTATTGGGATTTATTTACGGAAGCGGTTTGTCATACTATTAATTTCAAAGAGTGTATATGTTCCGCTAAATCTTTGGGTAGCCACAAGAGATATATTATGTGAAGATATTTTGTTTCTCCAAAGGAACCGCATGAACGATTAAGGTACATAAAATTTCTCTATAATTGTTCATCTAATTTTATAAACCATTTAAAAATATATATTTAAATAATATAATAACTAGGTCTATTATACAAATTGTGATGCAGGTCTTCTGTTAACACAAGCTCAGATATGAAACATATGTTTGTCCGAGATCGAAATGCTTATGCGGTCAAATGGGAGTTCTCTTTCAATTTTCACGAATATGCCAACACTAGATGATACTGTGATGGATCCTTATGTAAATAGGCTTATTATGGATGAGAGAGTCTATAAGCCTCATGAACAAAAGAAGGCATACGACAGGTTGTTTGTTATGTTAACTGAAGAGCAAAAATGTGTTTATTAAGAGATCATTGATTCAGTAAATCGGAACAAGGGTGATATGTTTTTTGTACATGGATTTGGTGATACTGGAAAAACATTCTTGTGGAGTATTCTTGGAGCTGATATTCGATCTAAAGGTAATATTTTTCTAAACCTTGCATCAAGTGGAATAGCTGCTTTGCGATTGGAAGGTGGTAGGACTGCTCATTCTAGGTTTGTATACCTATCAATGTAAACGTATTTACAATTTGTTCGATCGATGCAGAATCTGATCTTGCATATTTGATAAGAGATGCAAAGCTCATTATATGGGATGAGGCTTCGATGATGAACAAACATTGTTTTGAAACATTGGATAGGACTTTGCAAGATATAATGAAGTGCAATCGAATTTTTGGATTTCTAAATAGAAATACCAGAAGATTTATTGATAACGGTGTCTGAGGATCCTATTCAAGCAATTGTACGTGAAATTTATGGTAGTTCTTATGCAAAAAAGAAGGACCCAAAATTCTTAAGCAAAGGGCAATTCTTAGTCCAAGGAACGATGACGTTTATAAAATAAATCAATATATGCTTTCTCAGTTACCAGGTATTTAATCAAGACAGAGATTTCATTTTATACCTTTTAATGATAAAATTGGCATAGTAGATTACATCTTGTTTATTTATATTAAACAATTTTAACAGGTGAGAAAAGGCGATATCTTAGTTCAAATTCAACTGAGACATCAGATACAAGTGCTTTTGATGATATGATATACTCTCAAGAGTTCTTAAACAGTATCAATGTTTCCGGATTACCTAAGCATGAATTAACATTGAAGAAGGGAGCCCCTATCATGTTGCTAAGGAATATATATCCTAAAGCTGGTTTGTGGAATGGTACTGTAACGCCTGTGTTTGGAAAACCGAGTGGTGTCGATCGACGCCAAAGAAGGGTGTCGATCGACACTAGCAATTTTTGGTTCGACGCTTTAATTTTTAAATAGTCGGTTCAATTGGGATTGGTTTGGGGAAAACCTAGGGTGACGTAAAGGTTAAAAGGTGCGCCGTTTTCCTCATTCTAGAGTCTTTTTGTCGCTTTGTGAGTTTGAGAGAAAGCAGAGAGTGATTTTGATCTTTTTGGTGCCTTTGAGTGAGTTTTTGGAGAGATCAAAGCTTGTTTTTGGTGGTTCAAGGTTAGTAGAGGCTAGATCCGTGCTGTACAACAAAAATGAAGAAGAATGAGGAACCAAGTGAAGAACCCAGGTGAAGAACAACATAATGTAAGAAAAAAAATCCCATGTTGAAGAGGGAGACCTTTCGTATTTCCCTCGTTTATGATGACATGGAATTATGCATTTGACGTCGCAAGTCAGCCACCAAACGAATATGTAACTTAGCCTGAACAAATCAGCCATCAAACACAACTTAAATCAGCCACAACATGAATAATATCTAAGTAATTTTAAAAACATTTGTTCGGCTGCCAAATTCAGCCGTAACGTCAATAAGTCAGCCGTAAAATGGTTGAGTTTTTCGTTAAGTCAGCCAATTACGACTGAGTTATGTCTCTGAAACATAAATCAGCCATAACGACATTGGATAACTCAGCCGTTGTCGATAACTCATGCAACCGGAGAAAGTTAAGTCAGCCGTGTCGAAGACATGCTCAGCCAAATTTCTGTTAACTCAACCATCGGAATATAACTCAGCCGTAACTGCGGCTGAGTTATGCGCGTAAGTCAGCCGTTTGCTCATAACTCAACCAGATTTATATAAGTCAGCCGTAACTATTGGCTGAGTTATGTCCGTAAGTCAGCCGTTAGCCCGAAACTCAGCTGTTTTCCATAACTCAGCCGTAACGTAACATAAGTCAGCCGTAACATAAGTTATGGCTGGGTTATTTAAGAGACGCGCTAGAATTCTGATGGGGCATCTCACGTGGCGATGTCATTCTTCGTAATGATTTTTTTTTTTCCTATAACGTGTAAAAAGGGCACGCTAAGAATTAAAAAAAAAACCCGAAATATCTAAGTTATAAAAAAAGATTTAGCATGTTTTGGTCATTTAGCCTAAAATGTGCTATATCTTAGATAATATGACATAGAAGAGTTCCGAGGAAGAAGAAGAGGGATATGGAAAGTGGTAGGAGAGAGAGTATTTGTTTTAGTTACAATGACAAATTATATATTATGGAAAAAAATGATGGCCAATTAAGAATTATATTTTCTCCATTTCATTGCGAAAGGAGAAAGTTACTTTTCTTGCTATTACTTTCAAATAAGTGACCAAACGTGCTATTTTCTTGCTAGGGAAGTTACCCGCACAGATGCACGGTAAGGTGTTATAGAAAATACCCTACGTTATGTACTATCTTTCTTCTTATTTTGTAATAAAGTTTGAGTACATCTACGTAGACGATAAGATGTATGCAGACAAACTAACACATACGATAAGTTTCATTATTGAAAATATATAGTTTACTATGTATTAGATTTTTGACTTACTCAAGCCAAACACATAATAGTTCATACTGAATAAAAATGAACTTTAGTCTATTAAACAATGGAAAAGAGACTAAGAAGTTTTGGAAAATAAGCATAGGGCAATCCTTTTCTAAATAAATTAGACGTTTTGAAATACTTCTTTGAAAACCACATTAATTGTCTTGCTTTGACACTTACCAGCTGTATGAGTGATTAAAATCTTTAATCCTTTCCTACTTGTGACCCTAGAAAGTGTTACATATAGTTGTCCATGTGTGAAGACAGACTTTAGCAGAAACAAGCCGACATACTTCGGTGTCTGACCTTGGCTTTTGTTTATAGTTATCATAAAGGCAACAGCAACTGGAAACTGTCGACGCCTCATACGAAAGGGAAACTTTGTTTCTGGTGGAGTTGTAAACATCCTGGGGATAAGAACCTTATCAACAACGTTGTCACCTATCACAATCCTTTCTTCTAAACCATGATTAGGCATCTGAGTAACAGTCAACCTCGTACAATTGCACAATCCCCCTTTAGGATATATATTCTTAAGTAACATGATTGGGGCTCCCTTTTCCAATGTTAAAGCATGCTTAGGTAATCCAGAGACATTGACACTGTTTAAGAACTCTTGGGAGTACACCATATCGTGAAATTCACTTCTGTCTGAAGTTTCGATGCTATCTGAACTAAGATATATCCTTTCTTCACATGTGTAGAAGACTTAGTTAAATTAGTTTTAAAGATAAATTATCAAGAATAAACATATTTAAACAATAATATATACCTGGTAATTGAGAAAGCATTTATTGATTTGTTTTATCAACATCATCGTTTCTTGGACTAAGAATAGCTCTCTTTCTGAAACGTTTTGGCGACGTCTCTGTTGCAAACGAAACACCATAAATCTCACCAAAAATTGCTCGTATAAGAACATCACATTATGTTTTTAGTAAATCTTCTGGTATCTCTATTTCAGTCTCACCATCGTTAGGCTCATTGATTTTCCCATCACCAATGTCGAGTAGCCATTTCGAAAACTTTGAGAGAGCAACCGCATCTTCAATATTAACTGCTTTCCTTAATCTCATATTTTTTGTAAGTTTCAAAACCCTACAACTATTCCACATAATTGATGAGTTTATGGCTGCTAAAACAGTTGCAACTCTACCACCTCGGTGATTACAGGTAGGATATGTCTAAAATCACCGCCTAAGACGACCACTTTACCTCCAAAAGTTCTATCGCACATCAATATATCTTTCCAACTCTGATCCAAAGTTTCATAACAACGTTTGTTCATCATCAGAGCCTCGTCCCATATAATGTGTTTTGCTTCTCTTATCGACTCCACAAGATAGGATTCAACATTGATCGAACACGTTGAAAACTTGTTCAAATTGATAGTTATGCAAAACCTAGAATGAGCAGTCCTACCACCTTGTAAAAGCAAAGCAGCTATGCAACTTGATACTACATTTAGAACGATATCACCTCAAGAACGAATATCAGCACCAAGGATACTCCACAAGAATGTTTTGCCAGTACCACAAAATCCATGGACAAAGAACATACCTCACTTGTTGTGATTGACAGAATCAATAATTTCTTCATAAACTCGTCGCTGTTCATTGGTCAACATAGGTAACAACCTCTCGTAATCCTTCTTTTGTTCATGAGGCTTATAGTTTCTCTCATCATTGATAAGCATATTCTCATCATTATCTATCACCGCATCTTCTAGTATTGGCATATTGGTAAAAGCTGAAAACGAACTTCCATTAGAACGCAAGAGTGTTTCAATCTCAGCCAAACATATGTTATGTATCTGAGCTCTTGTTAACATTAGTCCTTCATCAAAACATATATAATTTAAATACATATATTTACGATTAGATTAACAATATAGTCATTAAACAAATATAGCCCTAAATAGTAATATATATGTAAATTTTTAAAATTGTAGCGAATTATTTGTAATAAAGAATATACATACCTTGATCATTCATACGTTTCCTTTGCAAAAACAAAATATCCTCACACAGTATGTCTTTTGTCGCGTGCCAAAGTTTCAGCGGAACCGATACACTTTTAGAAATCAACAGTATCGCAAATAAGTTCCTCAAATATGCTCCAAAACACCACATACTTGCTTCGTTTATAGCAGAAATGTATTCTTTATCATCATCTAATAATCCCAATGCATAGCATGCATCTTTAAATTCCTCATAAAGAACACCATTCATCGTTTTTAAGAACTCGAAACTGATCAGCCCTAGAATTTTGTTTAGTAAAACTCTCAAGTAATAAGCATCCTCTATAGATGAAGGCACATATTTAATCTTTCCTATCGAAAAAAAAATTCCTTTTCTTGGACCTTGGTTTCCACATTTTTCTTTCTTGTACCAAGCAAATGCGGTTGGAAATTAAGCATATGTGAGTTCTCTTGCTTCAGGATATATTTTATGGCATTCCATCCATCCTAAGAATTTAGACCCTCCTACTGTTGATCGGAACATGACATCTTCTATAGGATCATCTTCATTGTAAACAACTAATTCCTCTCCCAGAAAATGGAAAGGAAGTTTTTTACGGGTGTCGTACGATAGCATATCGGAAAAGCAAATAATCTCCATGAAGCCTCACATGCGGATGCATACCTGGCAAATTAAATTCAAAAATTATGTATATATAATTTATTTGAAAAAAAAGTCATATCTTATTTTAAAGTAATTTTGAAATTATTTACGTTACCTAAAATTGAAATATTATTTTATTTTGTTTTCCTCATCTTCCTCTCCCACTGATGCTCTGATATAATCTCGCCCTTTTTGATGTATTTAAAAAGATATTTGATAGAACGTGACTGGTTACACCACTCAACATTAATATGAGCACGATAATAACGGATAGATAATTACCGATTGTACGGAATAACATACATGTTATCTAGATTTGAATCTTTCTTATGTATAAATCTCCCATCTTCTCTCCGTTTATATATTGGATAACCAGCATCATCGATAACTTTATTTTCATGGTATTATTTCGGAAAGTGATGAGGACCTGGAGTTGACCAGACCAGCCGGTTCAAGCATCAACCAAACCGTACCGGACCAAAAAGGAGAATTTTGGCGAATGTAGAGTTCTGATCAAGCGAAAGGCCTAGGGTTGATTATTCATCATAAAATCACCCCTAATAAGACTAATGGTTCAGGAAAAATCAGATACAAACGAGCCATTTCATCCAACATGCATAATGTACCACACGGATCATGCCGAATCCAAGTTGATCGACCACTTGAAGACTTTTCTCGACCAATATTTAGTATTCACTCGAAAGGTGCCCATTGTATGAATATCTATCGAGCCATAATTGAAGAAGAACGATCCAAAATCCAAATCGTTCATGAAGACCCGCTTCCACCATACCACGAGCATGCGTATGGAACCACCGTCCAAACTACACGACCATTCAAGTTGGGATTTGAAATCCATCCACAATATGGGTATTTTAAAAGGAATGAACGAGCAAAATTAGTCCCCCATCGAGGTATTTTTGAGAGATGGCCATGAGAGTGTCCTCGGACATGTTCATTGGCGAGCTAAGCCGCAGTTTAGAGAATTCACTTGTCCATTTGATCTCGGCTTCAATATTCACCAAGAAATAAACTATTTGGAGCATATTTATCGAGCTAAAACACCCATGATTAGAGTTGGTTTAGTACTTACTCATTTGGCCTTAGCCGAGGGCCATGTGTTACCAAAAATGGAACTTTCCTTATTTGGTTCCTTCGAGGCTTTTGTTTGGCGACCTGGAGAACTTCTTTATCATCTAGAGACAAGTCAAGATGCCACACCATGCACCAACATCCAGAGGATTAGGCGAATTCTCCGGCACCTCTACTTTCCTATTCTAGAAGCATTCACACTTGGAGCTTTAAATCTACAACGGCTCTGATACTCTATCAAGGCTGCTGCGTTTTAGAGACACTAAAACCATTCCAGATAGTCCCAATATGTTGCCCCTATCTTCCCAAACTCTCAAGATACAAGCTACTAGACATTCCATATTTGGCCGATTTTCTCATAAAGACACAAACGGCTCTATGCTTTAAAGTTTGCGATTCTTTTCTTGTTTTAGCTTATTAGGACCGTTGTCTATGAGCCTATAAAATCCCAGCTTCGTTTTCATTGTAAAGCACCCATTATCATTAATTTAATAAACAATCGTTTTTCTTACAAAGTTGTGTCTTTGTGTTATTGTTCTTGTCTTTAGAATCTAAGTGTGGAATCACTTCTTTTCTACTGATTTTCGGATCAGATTGCTTATGGAATCAAGCCTTATTGTTCGTGTGTGATTGTGGGATCAATTTCAAACCCCATCTCCATCTCTACCTTCATCGATCTTTCGCAACAAAGTTTGTTAACTCTTGACATCTTTTCATCAATAAGACTTGGTGGATTCCGAGCCTTCATCAGAAAGAATTTAGTGCACTTACCATTATTTATGCATGCACTGTGAGTGTGTTGAACACCACACGGTTCATGCATCATAACATCTGAAACAACTTTGTATAAATACGCATCCAATTCTTTATCAGGAATCTCAGCACTTATGAATTTGTCAATATCATCCGTTGTCCGTATTTTGCAATCCGGATGCAAGAATAATACCATATGGGCATGAGACAATCTCCTCTTTTGAAACTCTATTGTATCCATAGCTGCAAAAAAAATTAGTTTAGTTTTACCATATAGGTTTTTCTAAACCATTGAAATTATGAATACCTATTAGTAATAATAAGAAATATATAAGAATTCACAGTGCCGAATGTTTTCTCTTTAGTCACTTGATACATGAGTTTATCTAGCTTCATCTTAAAAACTCGGCAGTAAATATCTGGTCTATCTTCTTGGTTAAGACGATGCCTACTTAGATAACGAACAACTTCAGGCCACTTGGGATTGCATGTTATCGTTATGAAAAGGTCGGGGAAACCAAAAAACTTGCAAGTAGCCATCGCATCCAAATAATGTTGCATCATATAGCGTTTGCCACTGGTGAAAGATGAAGGAATGTAAATTCTTTTTCCATGTTGGGAAAGATTAGTCTTCCCTTTATCTGCAGCTTCAACAATCCGATCAATTCTCTCTGTCCGAAGTTTTTTTTTGTTCAACCAAATATAATTCAACCTACTAGATTCTATTGTCGTGAATGCATCTACTAAGAACTGCTGAAATAGTTTCCCTGACATCACAACATGTAGAGGCTTCTCCGTGTCTTTCTAGAATTCGATAAGCATAAAACTCTCTTATGGTGACTGTTTTCCGTTTTCGTCTAGCTGTATTGACAAAACCAATATCGATCCCTAATCTGTAACCATCCTCTCCGTACGAAAACAACAAAGGATATTGCAAAGGCAAGTATGACGGATGAATTTCACTAGTCCTTTGCAAAATATCAGAACGACTTTCTATAACAATATCACGTTTATTCCCTCCGCCATTAAAATCACCAAGTATCAAAGCTGCAACCTCATTGCTAGTAGGTAGATTATGAGTCCTTGCACCTGAGTTCCTATCAGAAGGTAACCTTAACTTCAAGTTTTCTAAACCGTTATCCATGTTGAACCTCTCTCTAGCCGACCTAAAAGCTTTAACATGCGGATTATGACTATCAAGCATTTTCTTTATAAGTTCAACAATGGAGTGTCTTAGATTTTCTGTTGACCCAGATCTCCTACATACACAAAGAGCTTTATGAGTTTAGAAATATGTATAGCTGTATATAATAATATATAAGAGAATATAATAAGATTTTACAGTTACCCGTATGTATTTATTCTGTTTGAAACTTCATTCATTACATCACGAATATATAGCTGTTAAAACATCGGTGCGTTTCCTGGTTTCAGTAAAATATCACCAATACGGTGATAATTTTCTCCACACATTTGAAACATATACGGTCCTCTACCATCATTAATAGAATGATTAACTTTTCCTCCTAAAGATATAAATGAAAAAATCATATTATATGCTCTTATATTATCACGGTAATTTGTACATCTATCATTATGATTATATAATAGCGAGGACAACGTATTGGGAGGAGGTTTGAGGACAAGGAGTCTTACTTTCCCTTGATGGAAACACATAGAAAAGATCGTACTACCCTTAATTACTTTTTTTATTCAATCGTTCTCCAAACCACATATACGATCCACAATGCTCACATATAAAGGCAGGATCTCCATCATCATAATAACCTGAGCAATTTTGAATACGATAGTTATGTTAGAGTTATTGACTATATATATTATATATGCTAAATCAATATTTAAAACCAATATGAAATGGTAAAATACCATTCTGTTGTAGTCCAGCTTTGACGGGTAGAAAACCACCGATTACATTAGATGACGTATTAACATCACCATGTTCAATATCAGCATCGTCAGTGGACATTTCAGATTCGCTTTCTAGATTAACTTTGAACCAAGAAAAGGAATCCCAAAATCAGGTGTAGTCTAAATAATTTAACTCAAATCTGAAAAAGGAAAAACACAAGGAAAATAAATTTAGCCATTCTTTAAATCATTGATGTTGTCTACTTATGCGAATACTCTTCCTTGGGTTCCTAAGATAAGAAAATATGAAAATAAAGATATTTAGTTTAACCAATCTATCTCTTTATTCATATATTTAAATTTAATAATATTATTTGCACGTGTTAGAAAACCCTATATTGCTATAAATTAATCAACCTCTGGAATACTTGGATTGACTCTAACTTGCGTACAAATGGTGTTAGACACAATTCTTTTTCCTAGCAGAAGAATAACAATTTATAAATATATTAGATAACAATTAAACTGAATTATTAGGAATTAAACATGTTAAGTCAAGAATATTCGGTTTTGTGGGTACCTTGGAAAACATCTACCACTCCCCATCGAATAACAAAAATTAAAGTTCGGTCTTGAAAAGCTTTTTAAGCCTTGAAGAAGTTCACAGCCGATGAGCCGGTCAATTCACATTGTAAAATGTCACCACTAATTAACCAAATGCAAAGGTAGACATTAGGCATAAATAATTATCAGATATTTGTAAAAGAATTAAAATCAAAATGAATACTTGCATATTTAGAAACAAATACCTAGTGTTTCGGAGATCAAAGGAAATCTTATGGTGTATGGAATATTCTTTTTTTTATATTGGCCTCTTTGCGGCAATGTTGATCATCAATTTCGTATTCTCCTTCGGCGTCATCTTCATGAGAAAAACTTTCATTATCATCGGTTTCTTCTTTCAGAATCATTGTAACCGAGATATTCTTCATCGCTCTCGTGATCTTCATATTCATCGGTTTCAGAGTCTACTTCCTCGTATTCAACATCTTTATCCTCACTATTGCCATCTCCATCACTCCAGCTACTTTCATAATATTCTTCATCCATTATCTCATTGAAGTCCTCATCTTCTTCATCCCCTGGGTTATATTTTTTTCCTTAATCGTTATTCAATTAAAACAAAACAATTAAAAGTGTTTGCAAGACAAAATCGAAAATTTAACTCAGACCGGATTAACGTTTTACCCTTAATTAAAATATCTCTCGTTTAAATTTTTTGGTTAACTCTAATTTAATCAAAACCTAACAATAAAAATTAGAAATATCTAACCTAAAATCGGAAATTTTATAACTAAAGCCAAATTTTGTTTTAAAAATGATATATAATGTTTTAAATATAGGGTTTAGAGGAAATGGGCTAATGTCAAACAGCCCGCTAAAAAAAATACCTCCTACATTAAAACCCTAGAAAAAAGTGTCCTTTACTACTATAAATACTAGGGTTGCTATGCTCTCTCCATAACTCAAAAAAAAGTAAATTTTTAGTTTTCTATCATGTTCGCAGAATTATGTTTTGATATTGATCTTTGTTCTTCCTCTTATTCATCATCCTCTATTTTTTGTTATCATGTGGTTGTTTGGAAAGCAAGATCAAAGAATACTATACCTTTCTCTATGCTTAGATCACCTTTTGAATTAGTTTATTATCTCAGAATTCATTTATTATTTTAAATTATATTTATTCAGAATATTTTCTTATTTAATTTTTTTTATTGGTTATTCAAAAAAAATTCTTATTTAATTTTTATATTGGTTATTTTTTGTAGAGGATGTTAGAGAAGATGTTACATTGTTATCTACACATTCAAGATCTAAATTCCTAAGTTGGATGGAAAGCAATTCGATAGATGCTGAAGCAAGCAAGTCCAAATATGAAGAATTTCCATGGAGATTTGTTTGGTGTAGTTAAGAAAATAAGTGGAAGCAAATGTCCCAAAAAAAAAAAAAAGCCAAGTATTCAAAAAAAAAATTTAATCCTTATAATTGTATTTTTGTCAAAATGTTTTATGATGCATTTTAAATTTTTAGGAAAAAAATAATGTTGGGCTGTTTTTTACATATAAGAGTCTAAAATTTCAAGTTTAATAAAATTTAATTTTTACATTACTAATGAAATTAAATCTGAAGCATAGACATCATTAGCAAACCCTATATTCAAGTATATAATATACTAATTTCGCTAAAGAAAGTTATGTCGAGTAAATTCTATATTCTAATTTTGCTAAATTGGAATTTCATATTTTAAAATTATTAAATGAAATAAATCTAGAGCATCCTCATTCAAATAATTTTGAGTTGTTAATATTACACTAGATGATGACCCGCACGTATGTGCGGGTGTAGTTTCACAATATAGTTTGCTGGTTTAGTTTTCTTAAATAATAATAATGTAATGTGATTTGGCTTTTTATAATTTTTTTATTTCATTTAGTTGAAGGATTAATGACTGCATTTGTTAACTGGAGTAGTATAATAGAAATTGTTGAATTGGAAAACCAAAGTTTATAATGAGAAAGTCTTGAAGATGGTATTGAAAGAAATGTAACCGAAGTCATACATGCAGGAAATGAAAAGAAAAAATGGAGAATTATAATTTAAAGGTTCTTGAACACTTCTTTGAAGACCACATTGGTTGTTCGCATTACCTTGTATCTCTGAGTTCTATTTCCAACCGTTTCGATATTTTGCCATTTTGATCATGAGTTTTCATAGCTCCAACGCTCACGACCTGTCTTAACACATTTTTCATATTTTCATATGCATAAAACCATCAATATCCGCACATACATAAATGACAAACTGAATTCATAAACGTAGTTTAGAAAGTTTTAATATCACAAGATAGTTTTATGGCTAAAAATTCTTACCAATTAAAATGTTCTCATTGAGACCATTGTCATCGAGGATGCTTCCAAAGTCAGCCAAATCGAGAAACATGTCATCGGATAGGATAGGTGAGCGGCCTATGACCGTCGTGTTAGTGAAGGTCATCTTGAAGGCATGTTTAGTTGCTCTATTTTTCCCCATTGATTTAGTGAGCTGAAAATTCTCAAAAGTCCTCCACTCTCCTGACACAATCATTCTGTGAAACTTATTCACTTGTTGCTTCTTAACAGTTGCATGGATCAGTGTTCCCTGCACAATGGTAGTATTTAGTTAGTATAAAAACGCAAACATATATAGAAATTACAAATAAAATATGAAACTATATTCAGACCTCCAGATCTGCAAGAATCATCTCAATGGTTTCCCCACTGTAAGAAGTGTACTGCCTCCAAGAGTGTACAATCTTAGCTTGCACCTTCCAGGTTGTTTTGAAAGTCTTAATCAGAGCAAGACTTGTGATACCATTAGCTTCTGCCATTTGTTTGAGTGAAAAATTGTGTTTATCGTTAATAATCTTTCGAGAGGAGTATACACAATCGATGAATTATTCTCTTATTTATATTAATACTAATAGAACCTAGAATATTCTTGGTATTTACTATTTTCATATATTTAGTTGTTAATGTTTGGTAAGTTTTCGAATTTCAAAATTGTAAGTATGATTTTTTGGTTTAGGAAACAAAATTAATCGTGATTTGATGAATCCAAACTAATGAATAAATTGTTTGCTATATTTTAGGAATATATTTTTAAGAGTGATTATATTATTTAATCATCTCTAGCAAAATTTCCGTTGATGATGACTAATTAAATTTTATTAGTTTAATTTGTTTTTATAATTGTTTCTATAATTAAGGGATTCGAAGTAAAGAATAAATAGTGAAAGAACCCATCCCATTTTTTTTTCTTTTAAACATGCAAACCGGATTAACCCAATTAACTCGAACCAACTAAACCGGCCATAATAATTTAAATCAATTAAACCAAGCAATCTCATTAAAGTAACCAACAATATTAACCAGCGGAAGACTTAACCAAAAATCCAATAAAACAGTTCCATTAAACCAACAAGTTCAACCAAACATTATTCCAAAACATGATCATCCTAACATGTTTCTAAATTCCATTCTAACACCCTAACAAATCCAACAATAATCTAAAACACCAATGAGTGCCTAGATCATCCTCCTCTTCTCGCCATGATTCCACGGATCACACTTTGCTTTTACCTGCATCAAAGAAAGAGATGCATAAGTATTTCATAAATACTTAGTGAGGGCGATCCTCCCATCTACGAGCTATACACACAAGCAATGAGATAACACCCACATATATAACAAAAACAAACCATCCAGCAAGCTAAACATCCAATAACACATCCAGTTCACCTACAAATCATCACACAACAAGTCACTCAATCCCAATCGCTTAGATAAGCTCATGGTCACGCACTCACCTTAACAAGGTGATTTGAACTACAAAAACAACCAGGAAAAACTCTCCTCGCGACTGCAACAGCCAAACAACGCCCTACAACAAACCACACAAACAAAAATCTCTAAGAACCAAAAGACAGAAACACCAGAAAAACTACAGCCGCAGAAACGAAGCCCTAAAACATAAACCAACCGTTAACTTCTTAATCCCTACGGTGAAAAGCAAGATCCAGACGTCACGAAGCTCCCCACAAAATTTGGTGCCGATCGGAGAAACGATGAAACCACGATCGCACTTACAAACTCCGCTGATCCCAGTTCGCAACAGAGAAAACGCGTCTCACCAAACTGCATATAACTCACTGAGTATTAATCCGAATTCACTTCTGTAAAAAGGAGAATCAACGTACACGCCTTAAGAACAAACCTACCAAAATTCATTACCTTTCGATAAGATTTGATACGTCGGAACTCTATTCTACCAAGACGTGACGAAACTGCTTCTCTTGCTTTAAACACCAAAGCAAAGCTAACACTCTCCTTCTCACAAGTGAACTTCTCCTTCTCCTTTTCTCAACTCAACTCTCAGAAACAACAACCACAAAACAAAAGAGAGAAGAAGCATTCTTTATAAAATTAGGGTTTTTGGTTTAATTCTGATTAAACCAGAATTTACCTAAACCGACTTTAATTAAATCTCTTTTGATTCAATTAAACAAATCGACCAGTTTAGGAAATCAACCGGAATTAAACCGACTCCACCCTAATTCTTATACACATTCAAGTCTCCTATTAATTTTCAGAACACGGGCGTTACAAATAGTTTGCTATATTTTAGCATAACACCCAAATTTCCATCAATGAGGGTGCGTTAATTTTATGAGTTTATTTTGTTTTTATAGAGTGATTATATTATCATCTATAACAAATTTATTTTAAAGAGTGGTTATATTATCATCTATAGCAAAAATTCTGTCGATGAAGGTACATTAAATTTTTTGAGTTTTCTAAAATTGTATCTATAATTTAGGGATTCGGTTTTGATGGTGTTGAATTTAATTTCATCAACTAAATTTGCTTTTATTATTTCTGTTAAATTTTCTGAGTTTTCTAAAATTGTTTCTATAATTTAGGGATTCGTTTTTGATGGTGTTGAATTTAATTTCATCAGCTAAACTATGATTGACTTATACAAAATGCTTCCCTTTTAATAGTATAGATATTCTGGATCTACAAAAAGTTTTAAGCTTATCAAAAATCTATAATATAATAAACGTTCAGAAAATATTAATAATTTTTCAATATAAAATATTCAGAATTCCTTAAACTTTTTGTATATGTGATATGTTTAAACCCTAATTCAAGTTAAACTTTAGAAAATTAATAAAATGAATTAAATTACAAAATATATTTAAGAAAATAATTGATGGAAATATTACGTTTAATTATCTATAGATGATATGGATAGAGATAAATATAAATTTATAAAATCGTTATTTTCCTAACTTTATGGGATATGTTAATATGTAAACATTTTAAAAAATATAAATAAATAACTAATGAAATATAATAACAAGATCGACGTGGTTTAATTGCATCGTTAACCTATCTAACTTCAAAAATAAAATAAAACATATATAAATTGTATTTATCTAAAATATTCAAAATATAGATAGGTTAAAATATAATACAAAATATTCAAAATTGTATTAATTCAAAATATTCAAAAATAAAATAAAACATATCAAATATATCTATAATAAATATAAACCGATAACGATGTATATATTTAGTCATCCAATAGAGGAAAATTCACAATATATTATTTATATTTTCACTAACTGATATTCACTGAATCTTTTTTAAAAGCATAATTTAGGATATTTAAAAATTTAACAATTTTAGGGCAACGGGTATAGAAATAATTAATGTTTAAAATAATGATTTAACATAAAGTAGAGATAAGTATCCTTATTTGTAAAAAAAAAATATTCATAACCAAAATATCTTTTGAAATTATCTAAATTCCGTGACTATGTGTATAAATATTTAACCTAGCATTCCCAATCTTTCATATTTCAATCAATCTTCAAAGGTACCATATTCATTTTCATGTGATTTAGTAAAAAAAATATTTTATGTTCATAGTTTATATTCTTTAACAAAATAGTCTCGATTAAAGGAGTAGTCAAAAGGGCTCACATTCGCTCTCAGAAAAAAATAACTAAGTTACCCATAATGAAAAATACCTCTGGGTTATAATTTTACCCTTAATCCTTATTTAATTAAAAAAAAATCGAGTGTTAAGAAGACAATATCGATTTACCTCAGCCCGGATTTCCGTTTTACCTTTAATGAAAAAATACCCCTAGCTTATAGTTTTTGGTTAGGTCTTATTTAATCAAAACCTAACAATAAAAATTAGACATATCTAACCTAAAATTGGAAATTTTATAACTAAAGCCGAAATTTATTTTATAAATGATATATAATGTTTCAAATTTAGGGTTTAGAGGAAATGGGCATATGTCAAAAAAACCCGCTAAAAAACACCTCCTAAGTTGAAACCCTAGAAAAAACAAACGTTGTTTACTACTATAAATACTAGGGTTTCAATGCTCTCTCCATAACTAAAAAAAACAGAGTAAATCTTTAGTTTTCTATCATGTTCGCAGAATAATGTTTTGATTCTGATATTTGTTTTTCCGCTTATTCATCATCCTCTAATTTCTGTTTTCCTGTTCGTGTAGTGGTTGTTTGGAAAGCAAAATCAAAGAATACTACACCTTTATCTATGGTTACATCACCTTTTAAATTATGTATCTTATCTCAGAATTCATTTATTATTTTAAATTATATTTATTCAATAAAATTCTTATTTAATTTTTATATTGGTTATTTTTTAAGAGGATGTTAGAGAAGATGTTATATTTCTATCTACAAATTCAATATCTAAGTTCCTAAGTTTGATGGAATTCAATTTAATAGACGCTGAAGCAAGCAAGTAATTCAGTGTGTTGCTTATTATGAACATGCTGATCATTTTCGTAATTATTGGTGCCCTTCTTATAATTCTCCAATTGTTGGCGTTTTACGTTTCTAGAGACCAAAATATACTATTATTTACAAAATTAAATAAATGCTATATAAAATGTGAATTTTTAAATGTAGGTGAAATATTAGAACTGCTAAGTGTCTCTGGAGCTCCTACAATCTACTTTGATCCGCCATATACTGAAGTTCAAGATTTTAGAAACATACAGGTACAACTTACTGTACAATTATAATAGGAAATTATTAAATAATACAAGTAATCTAATATAACCTATTACAGTTTGGCGTTCAAGAGAGACAGTGATGATAAATTGTAATATTTTCAATAAATCTACAAATAAGAGATATGTAATTGCAATTTCATATGCGTTTTTGTAATAAACTTTACCGGTAATGTACTATATTTTCAATAATTTAAACGTATGTGGTATTTTGTAAAGTTTTATTCTCATAATAAATTTAATAAATTTTATAAAGTTTAATTCTCATCTTCAAAAAGTATAACGCAAACGGTATATACTTTTTCGGTGAACCGCGGCGAAGCGCGGTTAATTCTCCTAGTAACTAATATAAAATTGGACCAATCTGGAAAATGTATGAAGTCTTCTGAACTGGTCTAACTTACTTTTAGTTGTTTTTTATATAAGTTATAAAGTACATATTGTTAGTCTAGGTGAGCTTAATTAAACACCAAAAGCTAAAGTTATTGAATAACACACCATATTTTTTAGAAAACTCGGTTAGAATTTCAAGTGTGAATGGAGAATTATTCCACATGATATGGATGCTGAAGTCATTAAGATGAAATCAGCCAAATACGAAAAGTTGATCATGCTTGAATTTTGATATTTTAGGGCAAACGTGTGTGTCTAGATACTTTCTAGGGGCTGTAGCATGTAGGGAGTCTTGAAAGTGAATAAGACAATTTGATGAATCGAACACTCCTTGGTTTATTTAAACCAACTTGAACCATGAGTGATTTTCTTGATTTAAGTATTTCAAATTGGTTGGTTTACTAATGAATAATGAAGCTCATATCAATTGGCTGATTAAATTCTCCATTTGGAAACTTGTAAAGACTCTTAACGTTGTTACTCATGAAGGGGTTTTGGACATCTTTCAATAGTTCGGACATCTTTCATGAAGGCTCTCACGACATACTCTTGATTTACTCTTATTATAAATTATATTAGTTTTTCATAAATTAGCTATGTTATTAATAAATTTTGAAGCCCTCATGAAATTGACGAATGTTTTGATATACCGATCGGGTTTAGTTATGAAAAAAATTCGGGCTCGGGTAAAGCTCGAAAACCCAAAAAAATACCCGAAACCAGATTCTATACATACATGTCGATAGGCATGTCAATTAGGGCTAAAGCCCGCGGGGGCTCGGCCCTAAAAACATCGGGCTCGGGCTTAAATATATATATCCAGACAAAATCGAGCGTTTTAGGCTAAAGGGTTTTTTGGGCTTAACACCCGGTCGGGCTCGGGCCGGCCCGAAAAGCTCTTAAACAAATATATTTTGAATTTTTTAATAGTTTAGTTTGATTAGAAGATTTGATTAATGAATTAGTTTTCATATTTACTTACTTGTCTTACTTAAAATTTATCTATAATATTTTCTATTATTTATATATGTCAAAACTGAACAAAGCTAAAACTAAATATATATATATATATATATATATATATATATATATATAAGTATCCTGATTTTGAAATCATCAAAATATATATTAAATTTTGACTCTATCATCTACTTTAGAGTATTTTAGTTCCATGTTTTATAGGGTTAAAGTGTAAATAATTTATTTGGTTTTCATTTTTTCTCTTAAATTAAGTTAGTTTTGTTAAATAATGATAAGTTATTTTAAATATGATGCATTATTTTTATAGTAGACCTTTAAATATTGGTTTTTAGAAACTATTGTAAATAAAGCCCAAAAAAACCCGAAAACCCCAGTGGCCCTGATAGGGCCGGGCCGGGCTTTGAAATATAGGCTCGGATATTTTTCGGTCCAGACCGGGCCAAGCTCAGATATATGAGGGCTTTACGGGTTTCGGGCTGGGCTAGCCCGTTTGACATACCTGATGTCGATATAATATATGTCTCTAACTCGATATACCCAAAGTTTTGTTGGATTTAAGTTGTGATGAGGCGTTTGAAGTTTCTTTTATACATGTTTATTTATTTTTTTTATTTTTTTCCACTCTACAAAGTTTGAGATCCTTTCGTAATATGCGATTAAACTCCAATGATACAAGGTAATATAAGTTCAATTATTGCTCACGAACTTGTTACATTGCTTACTTTCGGTTGTCATTTATTAAACATCTCAATCAACAAGAAATGGAACTTGAGGATGGAGCAAAGAGCCAAAGATGATTGAACTTAGTCATGTACTTATTCGGATTTGGATTCTTTCTTTTTTTAGACGTTCATGGATGTAGTGTTGCTTTGTTTCTATCTTTTTTTTAACGTTCCTAAACTCCAATGCTACTTCTCTACTATTTGCTTCTATTTGGATTTGGTGAGATTAGATTATAATTTTTGTTTTTGTTAAAAATTTTATTGGTTAGTACGGTTATTGAGAACGCGAAAAAAATCTGAGCCTGAACCTGAATAGCCCAAACCAAACCCAAGCCCGCCTGAAGGTATATATATACCCGAATGGGCTCTAGAGATCTAAACCCGAAACCCAGAAAGCCCGAAAAGCCCAAACGGACCCCCGAACTAGTTTTGAAGGACATCTAATTTCTTGAATTCTATCGTGGTAAAGTCTAGGTAAGATTCAATTCTGTTTGGTAGCTTGACTTGTTGACTTGTGATCTCACACCTAAACTATTAATCATCTTAGAATGATTTCTAAAAGAAATATCCAATCTTAAGCCAGATACTTGATGGAAACTTGGTTTAAGAAAAAATCTATTTTTTCTTTATCCAATAAGTTTTGGTTGATATTTTAACAGACTTATATGGTTAACTATGGGCCTGGTTAATCTCAATGGGGAATGGAGCCAAACAAGTATATACGAGCCCATCATATTTCAATACATTTTTTATATTTAGTTATAATGAAAGACCATTATTTTCTCTAACACGCATATATTTAACAAAATTGAATTGTTTCAAATTTTTCTTATTTTTTACCAATATATTATTATTATTTTATCGTAAGGAAATGTAGGGTGATGAAAATATCATCACATATCTTTAAATACTACATTGTTTATATATATATATATATATATATATATATATATATATAATATGACTTGGTTTTCAAATACAAGTAAAGAAAGCTTCTTTTGTCATGAATGACAACAAACATTTTAAACTACATAGTTGTTCTCAATTTCACTCTACAGATTCACATTCTTAAAATGCCACTTTTTAGCAATAAGTTTTATATAAGCTAGTATAAGAAAACATCACATTTTATAGGTAGCAAGAAATATGTTCTCTCTGTTTTTTTGTCAAGCATTTTGATCTCTCTAACATTGATTTTCATTTTATTTTATTTACTTTTACAATTAATATATGCCTTAATATTTTTGTTATTGTTCCCGCCATTCGTATTGTCAGGGCCAGGTAGGTTTACAACTTCAAATACATGAATGGCCATGCTTTGAATCACTTCCTACTACACCAATCTTGATCTCGTTAAAAACCTTTCGATCCCAAACCTCTTTTCTGAATTTCTTCTCTATAAGAAAACCGACAATTAGCTAATAATACCAAAAAAGGAAAAAAAAAAACTAGTAGAAAACCCGAGAGGAGTAGAATAAAAATTTATTAAATCATAAAAATAAATTATTGTAAATAATTGATGTGAAGATATAAATTGCGAACCATATAACAAAAATAAAAAGATCAACTTATGAAAAAAGATAAACAATATACCTATGAAGGCATGACGAATATTTGCCCGGTGTGTGGTCTCTTTGGGTATAGTGCCCCAGCTTGTCCGAGACGTGTGGAGGAAGTAGAGAAGGCAGGAAGTAGGAATATACCGATTTTAGCCGGAGAGCCAGTTAGTGCAATGCCAGTTGAAGAGGAGTTCACGGTGGTAAGAAGGTCCGCTTGTCGATCGGAACCGTCACGTCCACCTTCTGTGTCTGTGCCTGGTGGGTCGAGGGGTAATTCCGGGAAACAGTTGCAAGCGATCACCAATATTAATGACAACATGAATATTTCCATTTCGAACAGATTTGGTGAATTGGAGATGGATCAGAATGATGGGGGAGTATGGAAAGCTCATAATTGGCGGGAGGTTAATAGGTCCTTTCGGGTCGATGTGATGGCCACAGTGGTGGAATTTGGCTTCTTTGGAGGTCTGAGGTGGGGGATTTAGTGATTGTTAAGTCGTCTTCCCAATTTTTTATGCTATGCTAACAAATGGTTTAGACGTCTTTCACCTTATTGTTGTTTATGCTGCTCCAACTGTGAGTAGATGGAGCGGCTTGTGCGATGAGCTGCGTGATGTTATACTCAACATTAATGGTCCGATGTTGATAGAAGAGGATTTCAATACAATCCTCCGTGTAGATGAAAGAACCGGTGGGCATGGCTGCCTCTCACCAGATTCTTTGGCATTTAGAAATTGGATGAATGACTTATCCTTGATTGATATGGGGTTCAAGGGAAATAAGTTCACTTGGAAAAGGGGTCGTGAAGAAAGAACTTTTGTCGCCAAAAGATTGGATCGGGTTTTGTGTTGTGCTAACACTAGGTTAAAATGGCAAGAGCCTACGGTTACTCACCGCCCTGTTTTCTCGTCGGATCATGTTCCTTTATATGTCCAATTACAACCAGAGGTGAGAGGAGACCCGAAACGCAAACCCTTCCGGTTTGAAGCATCTTGGCTGCACCATGAGAGTTTTAAGGATCATCTATTTTCTTTTTGGAATAATACTTTACAGACTCCAATGGCACTTAAACAACTTAGATCTAAGCTTATTAAGTGGAATTGCGAGGTTTTTGGAGATGTACAGAAGCGTAAAGATAGACTTCTTCAGGATATTAAAGATACTCAAGCCAAATTAAAAATATCTCCATCAGATGAGTTGTTGCGAGAAGAGGAGAAACTTCTTAAGGAACTTGATGTAGTTCTAGAACAGGAACAAATGATATGGTTCCAAAAATCTAGAGAGAAGGTTTTTGTCTTTGTGATCGCAATACCAAATTCTTTTACACCTCTACAATTATTCGAAGAAGGTGTAGCCGAATAAAATTGCTTAAAGGTACTGATGGTCAATGGATTTCGGATTTGAAGAATCTTGAGAACATGGCTGTGAACTATTATAGAAGACTCCACTCGATGGATGATGTTAATAATGTGGTGGAGAAGCTTCCGGGGGAGGGTTCTCCCTGTTTATCGAGTACTGACTTGACAGATTTAAACAAGCCATTCACTGCTGCGGATGTGGAGACTTCAATTCGCAGCATGGGTAGGTTCAAGGCTCCAGGACCGAATGGGTTTCAACCGGTGTTTTACCAATATTTTTGGGAGACAGTTGGGGCCTCTGTGGTGAATTTGTTTTTAACCTTCTTCAGCACATGTACGCTAGGAGATGAATGATGCTTTGGTGGTCTTGCTTGCTAAAGTGGCTAAACCGGAGACGATTATACAGTTCAGACCGATAAGTCTGTGTAACGTTCTGTTTAAGAAGATTACTAAAACAATGGTCTTAAGGCGTAAGAATTTAATGCCGTTTTTGATTGGTCCAGCTCAGTGTAGCTTTATACCAAGAAGGCTGAGAATGGATAACATAGTGATCGTTCAGGAGGCCGTGCACTCAATGAGAAGGAAGAAAGGGCGTAAGGGGTGGATGCTTTTGAAGTTGGACCTGGAGAAAGCATACGACCGTATTCGATGGGATTTTCTTGAGGATACCCTTTGTGCTGCTGAAGTGGAGAGAATGGATTATGATGCGTGTTAAAGGGTTTGCTATAAATGTTTTGTAGAATGGGAAAAAAAACAGAGGCTTTTAAACTAGAAAGAGGATTGCGGCAAGGAGATCCCTTATCTCCTTACTTGTTTGTATGTTTGGAACGGCTGTGCCATCAAATCGAGAGAGCAGTGGGATCAAAATCTTGGAAACCGATTAGTTTATCAAGAGGTGGTCCGAAGCTTTCACATTTATGCTTTGCGGATGATCTTATCCTATTTGCTGAAGCTTCAGTTGAGCAAATTTGGGTGATTCGACAGGTTTTGGAGAGGTTTTGTGTAGCATCTGGGCAGAAGGTCAGTATTGAGAAATCTAAGAACTTCTTCTCTGATAATGTTAGTCGTGACTTGGTGAAGCTGATTTTAGATGAGAGTGGGATTAAGGCTACAATGGATTTGGGTAAATACTTTGGTATGCCTATTCTTCATGAGCGGATGAATAAAACTACATTTGGGGAGGTGGTAGAACGGGTCTCTTCTAGGTTATCAGGCTGGAAAAATAAAGTGCTGAGCTTGGCGGGGAGGATAACTCTAACCAAATTGGTTTTATCTTCTATTCCGGTGCATGCTATGAGTACCATCTCAATCCCGAAGTCGACGCTTGCTTCTCTAGATCGATTGTCTAAATCGTTTATTTGGGGAGGTTCACCGGAAGCTAGAAAGCAAGTACTGGACACATTTATGTAAACCAAAGAGGGAGGGTGGCAATGGCATCCGATCTACAGTGGAGATGAACAAGGCTTTGCTTGCTAAGGTTGGATAGCAAGTGATGCAAAATCATCCAAGTTTGTGAGCTCGATTTTTGCGTAGCAAATAAAAGGTCAGTGATGCCTCTGATACTTTGTGGTCGGTGGTTAAGAGTTATTGATCTTTTACTTGGCGAAGTGTGGGGACTGGTTTGAGGGAAGTGGTGTTTCCGGGTATGAGCTGGGTTGTGGAACATAAACAAAACATGGGAGGCCTGTTTGATAAGGTTTGGGGTGCTCGTATTCCAGAACGGGTGAGAGCTTTCTTTTAGCTGGTTGTTAATCATGTTATAATGACAAATGCGGAACGGCAGCGACGGCTTTTTTGTGTGACTCAAGTATTTATCAAGTGCATAAAGGCGAGGTGGAAACTACTTTACACATTTTGAGGGATTGTCCGGCGATATTGGAAGTTTGGAACCGTATACTCCCCCCGAGCAAACATAGTTTATTCTTCAGCCAATCCTTGCTAGAATGGGTGTATGGTAACCTTTGTGAAGTGCCGATTAGGTATGATGTTCCTTGGGCTACTCTCTTTGGTATGGCAGCTTGGTAGGGTTGGAAATGGAGACGTGGGAACGTATTTGGTGAAAACAGGAAATATCGGGATCGAGTGCAGTTAGTGAAAGACGTTTCGAAGGAGGTTCATATAGCACATACTTTATGTATGACGGGTCGAGTGGATGGTTTAAATTGAATACAGATGGTGCGTCTCATGGTAATCCGGGTTTTGCCACGGCAGGTGGGGTTTTGCGAGCTGAAGATGGTAGTTGGGTGAGAGGTTTTGCTCTGAATATAGGGTATTGTTCAGCCTTGTTAGTAGAATTATGGGGGGTTCATTATGGTCTTTATCTTGCTCGGGAAATGAAGATCACAAGGGTGGAGCTTGAGGTGGATTCTAAATTGGTAGTGGAGTTTCTTACGGCAGGGATTAGTGATACTCACCGCTGTCTTTCCTAGTGAGTTTGTGCTATGGCTATCTTTCGAAAGACTGGAGTGTCCGTGTTTCACATGTGTATAGGGAAGCTAACGGTCTTGCATATGGGTTAGCAAACTATGTGTTTTCTTTACCTTTAGGTTTTTATTGTTTTAATGTTGGTTCCGCCGGATTTGGCGTCGATATTGCACGAGGATATTGTTGGTCCGCCTCAGCCAAGAAACGTTAATGTATAATTTTTTAAAATTTTAATAAAACATAGGAAGGGCACTAACTCCCGTCGATTTACCAAAAACAATACTTAGAACTAGAACCAAAAATTGAACAATACATCTTTTTTTTTGTCGTAATTGAACAATACATCTAACATTGTTTGCAAAAGAAGAAAAAACGCACACTTGGGCTTGGAGGTTCGTATTGTACCCGAGCTAGTGCCATGTTAGATAATCCAGAGAACAAAAATATGATTATGTTTTTCTTACGGGTTGTCTACACACAAAATATTTTAGTCTGAAATAAAATGAGTTCAATGAAAGATATTACGTCGTCATCATATAATTATTTGAAATATTATACATATTTAATTAAGTTGATTAAATTACTATTATATAAAAAAAATTGTCATGTAGTATTCCACGGGTTAAGTCATATCAATTATTATTCTGTTGTACAATCTTAAATACTTAACAAAATTAATAAACAAATACAACTTAAACTAAAATAAAATATTAGTTACAAAAATTTATCCCGCGAGTTAAGTAGTAAAATTCAGAACCAAAATACAGTTACACAATTTTAAACACTAAAACAAAATTAACAAATATAACTTAGATATATTTTTTTAGTCAAAAAATCGTCATGCGATGTACCGCGGATTAAAACCTTGTATTTAGTTATAATAAAAGATGATTATTTTCTCTTACAAGCATATATTAAACTACAAAGAATTGTGTCAAAATTTTCTTATTTTTACGAATACATAATTATTATTCTATCCTAAGGAAATGTAAGGTTGTGAAAAGATCATCACATATCTTTGAATACTACATTGTTTATAATTAATAATTATAATTAATTAGAATCGGCTCTTAGTACAAGTAAGAGAAGCTTTTTTGTCATGAGCTAGATTTTAACCCGCGGTACACCGCGGGACGACATTTCTAAAATGTATTATTTTTATTAATTTTGTTTGGTATATAAGAGTGTACAACTATATTTTGATTGTTAATTCTATGATTTAACCCGTAGAATATTATATGATAATTTATTTTTTATATAATCGTAATTTGATCAAATTAATTAAATAAGTATAATATTTGAAATAATAAAATGATATTGACATAATATTCGTTTACATTGTATAATTTCATATTAAAATATTTTGTGAGTTATACTTATAGTAGACAACCCGTAAAAATATATATACTCATAATTATGTAAATTATAACCCGTTCCATCACATGACCCGTGCTACACAATTATCAATAATACTTTAGTACATCCATTTTTGTATCGTTTGAGTAATATACATCCGTTTCTAAAAATTCAAATTGCAACATATGCAAAAAAAAATATATTTTTATTATACATATGTTTATGTAATAATATAAATTTAAAAACAAATAAGATCATATAAAGGTGTTGGAGAAATATTTGATTTATTAGGAGAGATTTTAGGAAATTTGCTAAATCTAATAAATATTGAAATCTAATTTTGCAATATTATTATGATTTAATTACAAAATTTGTCTTAAGCTTTTCTATTTAATCAAATGGCAAGGGGTTAATTATGAAAATAACACAAAATTAAAGGGTAGGACACAAAAGGTACTTCAAAAATGTTAATATAGAATTAACTCTGAACATTCACAATCTTAATATGCCAATTTTTAGTAAGTTTTATATCCCTATATTAGTAAAAGAGAAGTACAAAATAGAATACGGATCGGGTCAAAATTTTAAAAATAATCCGATTTTAACAATTGGATACTTCAAAATTGGATATTAAATTGGGTTTGGATACATACATCGGATACTTTCCAAATCTAATTTTAAGATTATATTATTTCCATAACTAATTTTATGATTTCCTAATATTTCTCTAACTAATCAATTATTATTTTTCTTTAACTTTTATTTAATATTATTTTTAATTTATGATATTATACTATATAATAAAAATATTAAATGAAAATTAAACTTTTTTTGCATATGTTGCAATTTGAATTTTTCAAAACGGACATATAATACTCAACTACACTCGGTTAAATATTTTGGACAATGATATAAAATCAGTATAAGTATGACCAATATTAAAACCATTGTTACATGAGCATATTTAAAAGTTTCAAAAGTTTCAAAATATTATAATTAAAAGGTTCAAATATATAAAAAAATTAGAATTTAAAATACTAAAAATATTTTTTTGGAGACATAGATGTAATTTTGGAGACATAATTTTTATTGATAAAATATATTATATATCAAACTATGTAAATTTTAGATAGTTCGCGGGTAGTTTGTTAAAATCACAATTATAATGGTAAAGCGAGTTATGAATAATGTTTTTTACAAAATGAATTCTGTTACGGGTTTGTCCTTAAAAAGATATATTGTACATATGTAGTTTTTACATATATTCCTACTTTTACTACAGAAATGGTCAAATTGAATAGTTTGTGCTGTTAAATTTTCACTGTTTTTTTTATTGTATCAAAACTCAATGTATTATTATTTACTCACTTTTTCGTTTATTATTTTATTTAAACTTATTACACAAATATATGATTCACCGTAATCGACTACATTGCAATCAAATTAAATTGTAATATATTATAATCCGCTAAAGGTTATATATGTAATTATTTCCTACAGCGCGGGTCCGAACCTAGTAAGCTGGTGAAAGAAACATCCCATTTTATAGGCAGTAAGAACTTTGATCTCTCTTTTTTTTGTCAGGCAGTTTGAGATCTCTTACGCTGATTTCCATTGTTTTTTATTTAATCTTACAATTAATATATGCCTTACAAATTTTCTTATTGTTCCCGCCATTCGAATTCTCAGGACCAGCTAGGTTTACAACTTCTTGTACATGAATGGCCATGCTTTGAATCATTGCCTCCTACACCAATCTTGATCTCATCGAAGACCTTTTGATCCCAAACATCTTTTCTTAATATTTTCCGTATAAAAAACCGACAATTAGCTAATAATCTCGAAAAAGGAAAAAATCCTAGTCGAAAACCCGAGAGGAGTAAAATAAAAATTTATTAAGCAAATCATAAATTCAAACTATTGTAAATAATTGATTTGAAGATATAAATTGTGAACCATATAACCAAAACAAAAGGTTCAACGTATGAACAAAATTGAACAATATATGATTTTCATCAAAATACTTTGAACTAGAACCGAAAATTGAACAATACATTGTTTGCAACAAAAGTAAAAAAAAAAACTAACACATACCTGGGTTTGGAGATTCATATTGTACCCGGGCTAGTGCCATGTTAGACAATCCAGAGAACAGAAGAAAACTCAAAGTTAGTATCCAAACCGTGAGTTTGTACATAATTTTGGTTGATTTATTTAAACTTATAAATCTTAAGATGTAAATTTATGCATATATATAGATAAATGAACTCACGTTACCAGTTCAGTTTTCAGTATTGGTCAAATACATGTTAATTTCTTTGTTATTTCCCCACTAATATATAGTTTTCTTGAATAAAAAAGGTTAAATCAAGTAGCCTAATTTGGTTTCACAAATAATGTGAAGTCTTACTCTTGATAAGAATTTCACATGTAAGCTAACCCAAATTACTGCAATCAGTGGAGAAATAAAGTAGAAATAAGTTTCAATCATAGATAGAAATGGAATCTAACATGAGTTAAGTAAATCATACAATATAAGAAGAAATCAAGACAAATACGGAGGCACCACCAGTGTTCCTTAACATATAGAAGAAACCTTGGCCACTGTCCTCTTACCTTATTCAAGACTCACACAGAACAAGACACAGACAGACATAGTTTTAAACGACACTAAGTAAAAGAAACACATCATCACTCTTCCTCGGACTCAGACTCAGCGTTCTGGAGCCACTCAATGAAAGGAGTAACATTCTTCAGCACCGGGGAGGTTTTGATGCCTTTATTGTACCATTCAACAATCACATCCTCTTCCAAAAGGTCTTCATCGTAAAGCCCTTTGATAACAAGTGCAACTTCTTTGGCAGCCTCTGCGCTCGCCTTTGTGCAGAAAGATTCAATTCCATTAAGCAAAACCATCTGCTGCTGAGGAGCTCCTGCATCTTCTTGTGTCATCATCACAGCCACGAGATATTTCTTCTTCTTGATCACTTCTTTAGCAAATCCCTTGCCTGCGCCTCCAAAGAGGGCAGAGAATAAGGCGTCCATTTTCTCGGGGGGGTTGCGGAGTTTGATGCTAGGGCTGTTTTGAGTTGTGAAGGCGATGAACCACTGCTCAGAAGCTCTTTTATCTCACTCACAAGCTTTTCATGAGCATTCTCAGGGATCTTGCTATTGCCATTCTCATGCAGCACTTCTGGTGCCTTCTTCACCTCAACTGCTGGCTTCTTTTCTTCAATTGTAGACAGCATCACCATATCAGCTGTTACAGCACTGAGCTGTTCTTTCATTCGTTTCTCAGCAGCCTCCCTTGAAGTATCTGTTTGCCACTGGACATCGTCATCATCTTCTTCACTGTCTGCTTGCTCATTCTCATCAGACTGGCTTCGAGGTGGAGAATGATCTTTCTTCTTCAAAATTTTGTCTTTCGAGGTACCAGTGGTTGCTGCTTTCTTCTTAGCAGCCTCCTTCTTGAGTTTCCTCAGCTCCTCATCAGCTGCTTCACCTTCTTTCAGCCTTTCTTTCTCAGCTCTCCTCATTGACTTCTTGTCCTTAGAAGACTTCTTTTGCTCTGGAGGATTCTTAAGAATGAACGATGTGAGCTTGTCCCTCATATCAACATCCGAGATAAACCCGCAAGCTGCGCACTTCAGCTGGAGCATCTGCGTCTTTGTGATGAGTATCTCAGTTTCAGGATTCCCACATCCGTAACACTGAACATACTTTTTGATAAAGTTCTCCAGAAGTCCCGCAAGCTTGGAAGTGTCATGAGACCCATTGACCAAAGAGGTTCCAGTCTTCTCATCAAATTTGGACTGCGCACCAAGCTCACAACCAAAGTACTTAGTGGTATAAGCAGCAGGTCTCCCCAAGGCCTTAGCAATATCAACCATATTGACCACATTAGTCTTGATACCATTGCCTCTGCCTTCAATCTTGGTCATCATCCTCGGCATCTTGTACCTGTAGAAGGCATCATCGCGGTTGGAAGCACCAATATTTTGCAAAGCCATCTTGATTCAACAAACAAGCAAACACGTAAACAGACGAGGAATGTCAGAAGAGAGAGTGATAATCACTCAGTCGCATAAACTGAAAACCGGAACAGCTTGTGTTGTTGTTGTTGTTGACAGCTTCAAAAGATCCAATACGCAAACCACCAACTTTACGAGTGGACTTTTTCCTAGATATAGGACAGTACTCCCCTAAAAGCCGGATAGATGATTGAAAGAGAGAAGCCTGTTCAGACATAAAAGATTCTTCACACTCCACTTTTGACAAACTGATAGATCCCAGCAGCTTAAACTGCCCAACTTCCTGCAAAACCATAAAGACATATATACCAGAAACCATCAAAGACTCGACCTTTTCAATTCAATGAAACACTCACCAATTCAAAAGATCAAACATGAATAATCCTAAATCCTGAAAGTTATAACAAGAACCCATAACAGAAAACAAGAAAAGTTTCAAGATTTACAATATGAAAACCTAAACACAATGGTAAGCTACCACATATATACAGAAACCATCAAATAATTAACATTTCCAATTCAATGAAACACTTGTATTCACCAATTCAAAAGATCTAACATGACTAATCCACAAAATATCAAGAACCCGTAACAAAGAACAAAGAAAAGTGTTACGATTTACAATATGAAAACCTAAACACAAATGTGAGCTACCACATATATACAGAAACCACTAAGGAGACCAAATTCAAAGTTATTGTTACATATTCTGCTAAACCTAAACAAAGACTTTAACCTTTCCAATTCAATGAAACACACCAATTCAAAAGATCAAACATGAATAACACTAAATCCTGAAAATTATAACCAGAAGAACCCATAATATAAAACAAAGTAAAGTTTCAAGATTTACAATATGAAATCAGAAACACAAAGGTGAGCTACCAAATATACACAAAAACCACTAAAAGATTTACTCTGATATATTCTGCTTAACCTAAACAAAGACTTGACCTTTCCAATTCAACGAAACACTAATATTCACAAATCCAAAAGATCCAACATGAATAACCCTAAATCCTTAAGAAAAATCAAGAACCCATTACAGAAAACAAAGAAAAGCTTCAAGATTTACAATACCAAACCCAATCTAACATCAAAGAATCAGACTTTTCAATGAAATACACAGAAACAAATCAGGTCAGAGGAACAGATTCACGCAATCGAGGATTAAGGCAAAAAGGCAGAATCTTTACCTTGTAAGATTGCGAAAAGGAGGATTAATCTCTGAAGAGGTTGAAGAAGAAACGTAAGTAGCGACGATGAAGAGATGAATAACGAGAGAAACAGCGAAGCAAAGAGATGGTTTCTGTGGATATATATTTATATAAAGGTAAGGGAGGCTGAGAGAAACGGAGACGCGTGATTGTGGTTCATCCTTTTAGGGCAAACTCATCGTTTCGTGTCCAATTAATTTTTAATAAATAATTTCTTTATTTTATTTTTTATCACATACTGTAGTATTAAAGGAAAATCGAACAACTGAGGAAAAGAAGACTCTAGAAGACGAACAAAATGTATTATTGGGTTATCGTTGATTTTTCGTTTTAAATCATTTTACATTTGCTATATGCTTAATAGTTTTATAAATTTGCCATTTTTTCCATTTCTATATACTTATGAATTTTTAATATTATGTTGATACCAAACACAAAGATCTTTTGGATTTGGTATCAACTTATATTTAACCAAACACAAAGATAAAAAGACTATTAAGTTTAAAATTTAATTTTAATTATGATGAAATTATTTTGGGATCGGAGATTCACTTACGTATATCAACACAAGTTATGATTTTTTCGACTTTGTGAATGTGTTTATGTAATAACATTCGGTTTCAATCCGCGAGAAGAATTTAAAAATAAAAAAATATATATTTTAAGTTAACCCGTAAAAAAATTTAAATATAAAAAATCTGTAAGAAAAATATGTAAACTCAAATCTATTCAATCCTATTTATCTACAATATATTCTATTTTAAATTTTTTAGAGTTAAAATATTAATAATATTTTATTTTTTGTAAAGTTCAAATATTATAATATTTAAAGATTTTACCAGTTTAATATTTATTATATTATAAACTTTTCTGAAAATATAATATTTTGAAACTTTATAAAAGTTTTAAGTTTCTAGATTAAAGAACCAGATTAGACCGAATATATTTTTTTAATTTGGATGCACGAGAAATCAAATCTCCTACTCATTTGTAGTTGGGAGCATAGTCCTATTTATAGTGGTTTTGTACTAGAATCTAAAGTTATAGTCCTATTTATAGTCATTTAATTACTTTTAAGTTTTGTTATTTATTCAAATGGCAAGGCTTTAATTATGCAAATATTACAAAATAAAAAGTTATAACCCAAAATAGATTTTAGTACAAAATGTACTTAAAATGTATATATAGATTGATAATAGTTGACAACAATGAGTCTAACAAAAGTATCCTAGAATATAACTAAAAGATTGAAAAATATGATCATAAGCCTTTTTTAATAATTAATAATCCATGTGCTTTGACTTCTAAACGGCAATTAAACCTAAAATATACATGACATGTTGTAGCACATATTAATACCTCAATCTATCTTATTATTTTTGCAACTCTTTTTTTGACCACCCTTTTAAAAAATTAATTTCCAGTAATTATTCTTACTACTAATCATTTTTAAAAAGCTCATTTAGGTTACTTGTGTAATATTAATTATCGTGTCGGTTTTTCATTTTAATTTTTGACCTGATTGCAAATGATGGATCTTAGTCTTTTATTTAAGAAAAATCGAAGTTGTCATTATTATAGTAAACATAATAAATACGAATTAATATGATATCAAAGTTTCAAAAAACTAGCAACATTAACTACTAATCAAATTTTAAATCCTAAAAATAAGGGAACTAATTATATCGGTTCCAAGCTATAAATCCGTTTTTGGTAATCAACACAATGAATTCCATATTATTATTATTATTCCCTTAAAATATAAACAGTAATCATATTAATGTACCGAAAAAACTTTCCCTAAATATCTACCTACAAAATCGAAAATGGAAACTGATTTATTGGCATGAATCAAATTAAATTACATAGACTTGGAATATTCTTAAAAATCAGAATTTAATTATGCGAATAATTAGTCACTAATTTGTTTGTAAAACAATAAATCTTATGCGTAAATAATCTCCTATAAATAGTTGGGACCTAAACACTTTGACACTCAGACAAATGTTCTTTTAAAATAGATCCTAGGTCGTAATATGCTCTATTTCCGATTATGATTCTAATCTGAAAATATGCTCTATTTCTGATTATGATTCTAATAGCTTTGTTATTTTGACCTAATTTTAAGTTTTCAGTGAGTTTAAAGAAAATAACCATGAATTTCTTTTTTCTGTGTTTGTGGTGGATACATCTTTGTAAAAATGCTAGAAGAACAAGTTTGTGAAGCACTGGTATGTTGCACTTGCTCTCCTCTTCTCAACGATCCCCATTAATTGAAGTTATTTTCTATTCTTACAATATTATTTTTCTTTCTTCAGCTCATGATCTTGAGAGGCTACAGCTTTTGAACGAGTATGATTCATTAACAGACATTGTCTATCTCCCACACATGCATGCACTTTGTCTAACAGACATTTTCTAACAGACATTTTCAGCTCAAGAAATATATATAGATATCAATAGTAAATGTGATCATGGATATGGATATTTTTCAAGCATAAATACCAAAATTTATTAAGCAATATAAATGATGAATCAAAATATAATATATTTTTTTAGCAAATATGAGTTTAATTATAGAGCATTTTTTTAAAAAAATATGCATACGTATAGTTTTTTCGAACTCCACGACATATATTCAATAACGAATACTATTAGTTATTAAAATTACACCAAAATATATACTATAACAAAGTAACATCTATATTAAAAACAAGAAAGTTACCACAGGGTAAATTTGGAAAATACGACGACATATATATAACATCTTAACATTTATATTAACTTAAAAAATTCATATTAGTAAACTAATTAACTCATTTTAATGATTAATTTAAAAAATGGACCCGTGGTTTACCAAATGATTTAAAAAATTAACGTATATGTAAAGGTTCATATGATTTAATAAAATTTTATGTTTTTAATTATTATAACTATAATATTTTAACTAATAAATTTAAACTGAATTAAAATTTTAAGATATTATAAATATTTAAACATATATAAAGTTTAACTTATCATATAACGGGGTTATATAGTATGACAGATTATTACTTTTTTGGAGGTCACCTAACGGGTTATAACAATAAATATAAAATAACATAAAAATATGGATAAATAGTCATTTTATTATTTTATTAACACGATCAATATTTAAAGTAAGAATAACTAAAGTATTCTTATTTTTCACTAAGTTATTTCTCAAACATTAAAATTGAAAATTTACTATAATTTTGTAAATCACTCTTTTGCATTTTAGTATAAAGTTTGATTCATTCCCATTACTCTTCTATATCTCAAATTAGTCATACTTCCTATTTGACAATATATTAAAAAATATTAAAATTTCATACAAGATGACAAATTTTACTGTAACATCTATATTAAAAACAAGAAATTCACCATAGTATAAATTTGGTAAATAAAAACAACATATATATAACACCGTTAAAATATAATTATTAAATGTATTAAAATATAATGAATATTTAAATTATAAAGGTTAGAAATATCATAAAACGGGGATATATTACAGAATATGATATAAGGTATGATGATTTACTCATTATTCCCACGAATACGAGTTAAATATTTATTATTCTGCTAACACCATCTATATTAGAATATTTGACTTATTAAGTTCATTAAATTAATGTTATGTAAAACATGTAATCTTGCCTTATACGATGTTCTACAAACAAAATTATAAAATTTTAAACACTATACAAAACAAACATTACTAACAAACAAACAAATATAACTTAAAATTTTTATATAATTAGTTATAAAATATTTATAAGATTAATTTTCACATATCATTTTGTTCCACGTGTCATGTATCACATAACGTTGAGTATTAATTTTAGTTTCATTATATTAATATAGTATTACACTTACAAAACTCTGGCTTTTTCAAATCCAACAAATATTAAATGTAATAAAAATACAAGTTTTATTGCAAATACACAAAAAATATATAACACTGCCTCAATTGTATTAAGAGTTAAAAAAAAAAATCAATCAGTTTATAATAAAAATCATAAAAAAATATAAAAACATAAAATAATAAATTTTCTCGTGGTCATGTACCACGGGGTAAATTCTCATATATAAGTACAAAACCTGAAATATATATACCGCAAACGATACATTATTCCCGCCGGACTTTGAATAATATGCTAAACCAACTCTAATTAGAACAGATTAAACTATAACCTATTAGAATTCTATATAAGAGAGACAAGTAAAATGATGGACCCGTGGTGTACCACGGGGTAAAATCTAGTTTTGAATATAATTGTTGATGGTAAAGTGAGCCTAGTCTAGTGGCAAAGTATAATAAGTCCAATGAGAGCAGGGACCATCACACCAAGGATCGAGTCCCACCCCCTACGAATGTAGGGATTTGGCTAATGTAGCTCAATGTTGACAAAAAAATAATATAATTATTGATACATAGTAATGATACCAACTCAAATTTTTAATAATTCATAAAAAAAAAAAATTAATTTTGTTTGGTTTACGATTAGTTTTAGAAACACATTAAGTTAAAACCTAGTAAATAAATTTATTCAGTGATTGTAAATTTTGTGTTTGATGAAATATTCATATATATAATAAGATTTTTTTTCTTTGGTGAACGAGAGACTGCCTCCAACGAAAATGATTCAACTAACAAAAATTACAAACGAACATCACGTGGGAATGCAACCCCATTTATATCTTCCAACATAATCGATTAAACAACCTCAGCATCTCCGACCCATCTATATATTATCTCTATATTTGCCTCTAAAATAGAGTATAGAGGCAACTATGCTCCAACCCACCTCTATTTCTACTTCTAAAATAAAGATTGCTATATTTTACTTTATATATAGAGGAAAAATATACATATTCTCTATATATATAGGAAAAAATAGAGATTTCTATTATAGAGGAGTACATTGGAGTAAAACATACCTCTATTATAGAGTTCCTCTATTTTTAAGCCAAAATAGCAAAATACATTAGAGATGGTCTAATGACAAGAATCAAGTAAAAGAAACCCAACTCCAACGAAAACACATTATTCGCTAATACACATGAGCAATCCGGACTAACCAGTCATGGCACAAGCGTATCAGGAAAGACGGCGGATGAGCACAAACAAGATATTTCATCTCTCAATCCTGGAACACCTTTCACTATCATCGCATAAACCCATTTGTAAAATTGTTGCATACACGACCTAGATTTGTTATCATACGTCAACAGTGCTTATGCAAAACTTACTGAAAATCCGCCATTCGTATTTCCCTTACACGATATTTCATCTCTCAATCCTGGAACACCTTTCACTACCATCGCATAAAGCCTATGCTTTTCACTCTCCATGAGATAAAGTCCAAGCTTCGCATATCCCAACGCGACCCCTCGATTCAATACTCCTCTACACGCCTTCCAAGTTCTTCCTCGGACACTAAACTCGTCACCTACCCTGACAATGGTTCATGTAGTAACCACTTATCCGACCATAAACTTATTGAGTGCCCATCTCATGGAATCCAGCCCATTGCAAAATCTCCTAGCGAACCGCAACCCCAACACTCTGCAAAGTTGAAGACCAAGTGCTTTTAGAATTCACGAAGACAATCACAGGTGATTCATGTTCTTGTTTGACATGTTTTTGATTGAAACTTGTTTTGTTGTTCTTGTTCTTCACTTGTGTTTATTATTGGGTTATGATTTAGTGATTTTGCATCTTATATGGAAATCGAATCTTAAATAATTTGTGTTCATCATAGACTTGTAGATTTTAGTTTAGTTTAGTTTTATTGTGTTCTTTTTATGTTCTTCACTTTAGTTGTTCGTGACTTATTTTTGTTTAGTTTTGATCTTGTTCTTGTTCTTGTTCTTGTTCTTGTTATAGTTCTTCACTTAGTTTTGCTTAGATGTTTAATTCTTGTTTTGTTTAGTTGTTTAATTCTTGTTTTGTTTAGTTCTGTCTTGTTATAGTTCTTCACTTAGTTTTGTTTAGTTGTTTAGTTCTTATTGTTCTTAATCTTTACTTAGTTTTCTTTAGTTGTTTAGTTCTTATTGTTCTTATTCTTTACTTAGTTTTGTTAGTTGTTTAGTCATTCACTTTAGATTTTAGTTGTTTAGTTCTTGATTTTGTTTAGTTCATCTTGGTCTTGTTCTTTACTTTAGTTTTGATTATTTGTTTAGCGTTCACGTTAACTTTAGTTTTTATTACTGACCATATGAAGTTGTGATCCATCAAAATAAGCTCTTTTATTAATTTTTCCTTTCTTTTACAATTAGCAGATGGATTCATCATGTCCAAATCAGAATAATAGAGACAATGGTGAAGATGAGTTTGAAGACCAAGGAGAAAACATTCAGACTCTAGAATCTGATCAAAGCGGCAAGAGGAGACAATCACAAGGAGTTTAAGATAAATCCGATCCAAATAAAGTTCAGAGGATACTCCCTACGAGGTCATATGTGTGGAATCATTTTACAAGACTAGTGGATAACAGTGATAAATGTACATGCAAATATTGCCAAAGGGAATTCAATTTTCCAACAAAGTCAAGGACTAAAAATTTGAAGAATTATATTGAAATTTGTAAACAGTACAAGGCATGCCAAGAAGGTAAGGATCCAAATTTGAGTCAACATGTTATTGATAAGGATGGAAGATTCAAAAGTGCAAAAGTGTCTGAGGGTGTTGTCCGAGAAGCAACAAATGAGTTACTTGTGATGACGTAGTTGCCATTAGCTTTTGTTGATTGTATGGCATGGAAATACTTCTACGAGAAGGTAATCAACTTTTTTATCTGATTAGTTTCATATGTTTATCTATCTACATATGTCTAGATTTGATTATTGTAATATGTTTACATTTCTTTACGTATATGGATGTAGGTAATGCTTTACAAACCTCACTCCAGAAGGACTGCCACAAAGGACATTGTTGAGATGTTTGTTAAAAGGAAAGCTACTTTGAGGAAATGGTTCATTGCTAACAAACAAAGAGTCTCCTTAACAATTGATATTTGGGTTAGTGATGTGACAAGTAATGTCTATTAACTTCTTTAACGTAATAATTTCATTATTTAGTTCTCTGTTCTAATTTATATATTTTTTCTCTTCACAGGTGCAAGTTATATGGTTATCACAGCTCATTACATTGATGCACATTGGCGGTTAAAGAAGTTCATCATTGGGTTCAAATATGTCACAGATCACAAAGGTAAGACAACTGCAACTACACTTCTAACTTCTAGATTGCCTAGCTGAGTGGGGTATAGAAAAGGTTTTTTGTGTGACTGTGGACAATACAACAGCTAATACCAATGCTTTGAGTATGTTTGAGACTGGTTTCTCTTTCATATTTGATGAAGCTTTAATGATGAAAGGAGAGTTTTTGCATGTAAGATGTGCTGCTCATATCATTAATTTGATTGTGAAGGATGGGTTGGCAGAAATAGATGATAGTGTGGCTGCAATCAGAAATGCTATCTCATACTTTAGATCCGGCACAAATACGCAAAACTCATTTAACCAAAAGATTGAGGCTGGTAAGATGACAAGAGGTAGTTTACCATTGGAAGTAATGACTATGTGGAATTCGACTTATTTGATGTTGCAAAGGGCAATTAAGTACAAGGTAGCATTTGATAAATTGAAGGTAGAAGACAAGCTGTACAATGATCATATCTTAGAGAATGATAAAGGAAAAAAAGAGAGTTGGACCTCCTACCTGAAATGATTGGCGTTCTGTTCAAAGGCTAGACAAGTTTCTTGAGATTTTTAACAACTCAACATTGGTTGTTAGTGCTTCTACTAGAGTGAATTCACATAAGTGTTATGGTGAGATAGTCAACATATCAGCAAATCTAAAGATTATGTGTTCTAGTTATGATTCTGAGTTGAAAACAAAGGCTAAGGAAATGTTTAAGATGTTTGATAAGTATTGGGATGGTATTAGTAATATCAACATGATGTTGATAGTGGCGACTGTGTTTGATCCTAGTAAGAAGCTGCAGTTTGCAAAGCTTTGTTTTGCAGAGTTGTATGGTGAAGGTTTTGCAGCAGATACACTTATGTATGAGAAAGTAAGTAATATTGTGGTTGATATGTTCAGTGAGTATAGTGAAAGGTATAATACATCTCAGCCTTCCCAGTCATCTCAGTCTCTGCCATCTCAGTTTGAAGAGAGAATGGAAATGAGTGAGGAAGTTAGTACTCCTCGATTTTTTACAACTGATAAACGGTACAAGTCAACATTAACTGGGATAAGAGTTAAAGTATCAAAGGATGAGTAGACTACATATTTGCAAGAAGAAGTTGAGAATCCGAATGTGATGATGGGGACTGACTTTGATATTATTTCTTGGTGGAAAGTTAACTGTGGCAAGTTTCCTATTTTATCAGAGATGGCTCGTGATGTCTTCGCTATGCAAGTGTCATCTGTAGCATCTGAAACTGCTTTCAGCAATAGTGGTATGCTAATAGATGACTTTAGGAGCTGCTGAACTCCCTATATGGTTGAGGTTTTGATGTGTACAGAGCAATGGTTGAAGCAAGACATTGCAGCTGAATCAAGAGTGCTTACAAATGCACAAATACTTGTTGAAGTTGAATTTGAGGATGAACTTGAAAAAGGTTTGCTCTTTTTTTTGTTGTAATTTAATTTCCTCTCATCCTTCTCTTATACTTTATGCTAACTTAGCTCTATGTTTCTTTTGTTTTCAGAGTATGAGACTGAAACCACAACACTACTAGATGATTAGGCCACATTTTCTTTATGTGTGGGACGATGACGGGGAGAGAAGGGAATGCGTCGAGGCGGCGAACAACAACAAAGGCCCTAGAAGGTAGGGCGATGCAGTAGGAACATACTACTCTAGGAACCTTACTTGTTGTCTCTTATGGTTTTCTTAAGACATGAAGTTGTGGTTGGTTTGAACCTTTATTAGCTTTGAATCTTTGTTTTTTTTTTGTATTTTTATCTTTTGGATACTAATATTGAGTTCGGTTTTTTTCTTAAGTTCGTATAGTATTCATTATTTTCTTTACATTGATACACACTCCGTTACGAAACCAAAATTCATAGTATTTTTTAGATATCATATATACCCGAACCCGAACCCTAGGAATACCCGAATGGATCTAGGACCGTCTTACCAAAATATCCAAAGATCCAAAATACCTGACCCAAACCCAATTGGGTCCCCGAACGCCCAGGCCTAATTTATACTATAATATTTTAACTATTATCTATGAAATTGTTGTTTATTTCTTATTTTTTTTTTTTCAAATAGATCCCAACAAAAATTCTACCCAAATTTCTACTAATTACCCTTTTCTCTTTCCAAATCCCAACATTGATCAAAATGTATATTTCAAACCCAAATTATACCGTTTAATCAAAATTTTACATCATATTATCTTTCCAAACTATAATTCATATTATGGATCCATGATGTCATATTCATCTTAAAATATAAGTGGCGGAGGGTGTTGAATTTTTATTAAACAAAATTATAAGAGATATTAAAATTGAATTGAGTGTTGAATGATTAAGTGGAAGAGAGAAGATAATGTAGAGTGGTTATAAGATTATAAGTATGTTCGTTTCATTACCGCATGCGGTAGCGACAACGACATCGGCAGCGGTAGCGGCAAACGTTGTCCTAGGTTGTTGTTCGTTTTGTCGCCGCCGCCGCTACCTCATATTTGATGTTCGTTTTGCTAAGGTTGTCGCTGCCGCTACCGCTGGTTTTGTGTTCGTGTTGCAGACGATGCGTCCAATATTCACTTAATTTTTATAAATTTTGTAGAATTTTATTTCAAACCAACAAAATAAAATTTACATATATTTTGAATGAAAAAATGTTACTTAAATATATTTAACACCATACAAAATATTTATTTAGCTAGTAATAATTTTTAGATAAATTTATTATCATAACAACATATTTTGTAAGAAATCATGAGCTAAATTTAAACAAAATATTACACCAAAACAAAAAATGGATAGACTAACTCATTAACCAAAAATAATACACCAAGTAGTTTAAGCAAAAAGATAGTCAAAATCAATAACTTAAATAATAACCGAAGTTATAAAGAAAAATAGCAAAAATATCTAATAAGGTAAACGCCCTTTACCATATTCGTTAGTAATGTTGCTACACAAAGCTTCCATCGTTCGATCACCAGTCGGGTCATATGCAATATGTCATTCTTCTTCTTCCTCTGCCTCTTGTCCGTCTTATTCTCCTCCTTCTCCTTCTCCTTCTCCTTCATCTTCTTTTTCACCAGGATATTCTTCTACTCTTTGCCAATGCAAATAATTATCATCTTCCCAAGGTGAATCTCGTATGAAGTTTTTTAGTGCCATCATTGTTGTTACAAGCTTAATCTACTTAATCAGACCATATTTTGGATGCTTACCATCCCAAATCCTCTATTTTGCTTTTCATACTCCAATTGTCCTCTCGATCACAGATAGCAAACATGAAATGGAGACCACCTTCTAACTCCAGGAAATGCATTAAGTGTCTCTAGTACACTCTCAATACTAGATGTATGCTCACACTCCAACATTTGTTCTGCTATTCTATTCTTCTTCTCAAGAGTTTCAGTTTGTTTTACAACAGCTTCAACAGCCATATCCTTCTCTTTACACTTTTTATTGCTCTTGAATTTCCATTTTGAGTTTGTGGCTAGGTTTGTACTTGATCTGTTTTCTCTACCATTGGCACTGGCATATTTTTGTCAACGGAATCAACTTCATCATCATCATCATCTCTATATTCTTCTTCTCAAGAATTTCAGTTTGTTTTACAACAGCTTCAACAGCCATATCCTTCTCTTTACGCTTTTTATTGCTCTTGAATTTCCATTTTGAGTTTGTGGCTAGGTTTTTACTTGATCTGTTTTCTCTACCATTGACACTGACATATTTTTGTCAACGGAATCAACTTCATCATCATCATCATCATCTCTATCAACTGTAGAGTTTAAACTAGCTTCTCCAGTTTGAGTGCTCCATCCTTCAACTCTAGTTACAACCACAACACGAAATTCTTGTTCATACACATCCATATGAACAACCAGTTTGCAGTTGAATTACTAGTTCCACCCCATTCTTATATAGCGGAAACAAATATGTATCACATATATGCAATAATTTAGGCATCAATTATAATCATACTCTTTGCTATTAATATAAATCATGGTGGAAGTAAGACCAATTCATTTACAAAGACCACGACAGAAAACACAGTGAGCTAGCTTGGAGTACACGTCTTTATTTCATTAGAAAAAAAACTTATGAGCAAGTCATTGCAATGTAATATAGTGACTATGAATCAAATTGAAACAAGTGAATGTGACGCTGAAACAACTTAATATGAAACTGAAACAAGTGACTATGAAACAAACTGAAATAAGTACATCTATACATTGTTTCGCTAGTAAATAAAAACGTATAGTTACGTTTTTGCGATGAGATGGTGTGGCTAAAATCATAATAGCCACACAAAAATAAACGCAAATATATTGTGGCTTAATTATAGTCACGAATGCACGAATGAAGAATGTGGTTACTGCGTGGCTAAATTTAGCTACAGATTTGCTTAGTGGATATTTCTTGGCTTAGTTATAGTCACAAATAAAGAATATGGTTAATACGTGGCTAATCTAGCTACGGATTTACAACGTAGATAAAGAGTAGCTGTATTTACCGACGAAATACATCTGTGGTCTAACTGTGGCTATTATATAGCCACGATAAGCAAACATGGTTGTATTGTAGCTGTTCCACCGATTATCCTCCCTTTAGTCACCTCAGCCAAGTTGTCCACCGAGCACTGTCGGCAATGATTTAAAATATTAGCCACAATTTTGGCCGTCGCAGTTACGTGGCTAAATTTTCTATAAAACCAACAAATGCGATTCATTCTCCATCACTCAAACCACATAAGAGAAGTAAAAAAAATCTCATCTTTCTCGTTTCTTTGTTTCGAATATCATCTCTCAGATGTCTTATTATTTTGATTATCGAGAATGGATGGATCAACGTGTTGATCCATTAACAAATCGTGTTTCAGAGATCTTTTCTGAGGGGGTTAACGTTTTTATTCAGTTTGCGTGTAACCAAATTTCTTTCGAAGAGACCAACACTATTTTATGTCATTGTGCACGTTGTAAAAATGGAAAGCAGCATGATGCAAAAACAATCATCAAACATCTTTTGTGATTGGGGTTTATGGAAAATTACTATCTTTGTTTGAGCCATGAAGTACATTTTTATGACGTTAAGGAATCATCGGGAACAAGTCATTTTACCGGTGAAGAAGCATCATGGCCACCAAATGCTACAAATTATCATGTTCCAGAAAATACATACGAGTATTTTCTGTATGGAGATGTCAACATGCAAAAACAGATGGGGGTTCCACATGTGTTACAGGACACGATGGATACAAGAAACGAAGAACCATATCATGATACCATATTCGAAGCTTTTGAAGCCTCTAAGCAACCACTTTACGATGGATGTCCAGAAGGAATTTCTCAGTTATATCTATCTTCATGTATGTTGAAAGCAAAATTTGATTACAACATGGTGGAGGCTTGCGTAGATGAACTATCTCAAACTTTTAAAGCTGTTTTACCTACACCAAACAAAGCTCCGACATCATACTACAAGACAAAGAAATTGACACGAGCGCTTGGCCTACCGGTATATAAGATTGATGTTTGCGAGGATAATTGGTTAGATTGCCACATAATGTTTTTAGCTAAAGATCATATTTACATGCAAAATGTTCAAGCATTTCTCCGAAGACAAGAGAAAACCGATGATCCTTTGCCGTGGTTGACTAGAGAAGAAATTCTTCACGAAAGAATAAACAACATTACTGGGTTGTTTAAAACGGTCGATTGTGGAGGGAACAGACATGAGAAGCCTGCTCGAACTATCAATGGTTATGGTGTTGAACATAACTTGGTGAAAAGAGTGTAGTTTGGGAATTGCCAAACTGGGAACATCTACTTCTTCGACATAACCTTGAGTTCATGCATATTGAGAAGAATTTCTTCGATAATCTCATCAACACAGTTTTGAATGTTCCGGGGAAAACCAAAGATAACATAAAATCAAGGATGGATCTTCCCGCGTTATGTAGAAGAAATGAATTACATCTTACCCGGGATGGAAAAATGCCGGTGCCAATCTTTCGGTTGTCAAATGAAAAAAAAAAAAGAATATTTATGTTGTGGATGAAAAATGAGATACGCTTTCCAGATGGATATGCATCAAAGTTTAGTCATTGTGTGGACGAAAACCATTGGAAGTTATCTGGACTGAAAAGCCATGATTGCCACATCATCAAGCAACGACTACTTCCGTTTGCATTCACACTGCCATTTCATGTAATTTTTTTTCTATTTGCACATTTTTAAAAACTTATATCGGTAATTTAATTTAATTTTGTATATCTGTAGATATTTCACTATTCTTTCGGGATATATCAGCAAAGATTTTACAGAAAGATAATGTTGCTTTGTTAACAGAAAAATTTCTGTTAAACTTTGCAATTTAGAGAAGATATTTCCGTCATCGTTCTTTGATGTTATGGAACAACTTCCCGTTCATTTACCAGATGAAGCTGCTTTAGGAGGTCCAGTGCAATATTGGTGGATGTATTCGTTCGAGAGATACATGTACCATTTAATGAGGAAATTTAAGAACAAGGCACATATAACAGGTTCGATTGTTGCACAATGCGTGAATGAAGAGATAGCAAATGCTTATGCTAATTATTTTGGACATCCAGAAGTTAGAGATGATGTTATTCCTGCTCAAGGAGAAATACGATTTACATACTTTTATCCCGATGTGCCAAGCTCATTCTATCATGAGGGTTGTGTTAGTGGAAAAAACCACAAATGCGTGGTTAAATGATCATGACTATACAGTGCTCCAAACTTTTTTAATGCTTAACTTTGACAAGTTTGAACCTTTTGAACGGTAAGTAGTATGAATTTTCTAGTATTTTCATAAGTATATATAAATATACATATATATATATATATATATCATTTTTATACCCATTCTATAATTACAGGATGTTCGAAGAGTATATGACGGAGAGTAACCCACAAATGACTAGGAAAGAAATGGAAAAAGCGAAAGACGAACACTTTGCAACATGGTGTAAAGTCTATGTAAGTATAATTAGGATATGATTATTTTTTGTTAATTAATACTATATCGATTATAATTTATTATTTATATATATAATGTGGTTTTCAGATTAGTACCGCCACAGAATCTTATCAATTTCCATTGTGGATGTTGGCGTTCCTCGAATCATCATGCCTCTCTCTAGTCAACCTCAAGACCGGCGTCGTCCACGGCCATTTGATTCTGATTCAGCAGGTTCGTCTCTTCTTATCTATACTTTTGTTTTGTCTTTCTTTTATTGCTCCTAAAGATTATGGGTGAAAATGAGAAAAGGCAGAAAAATGATGAGAGATTAAGTGGTCAAGTTTGAATCAGAACTTTGTATTACTGGATCCTCTGGGTAGTTGTGTACGGGGAGGTTCATGGACCCAACAATTGTATTCCATCAACTCATCTCACTATTGTAACTTTTCAGATTAATTTGTGTTACAAAATGCATTAATAAAGATTAACTAGTGTTAAATGTCTAAACTAATACTAGTACTACTATCCCATCAAAATGTTATTCTTTTGGGTCATATAATCACCGGTTTCAAGGTTTTTTTTGTCTCTTGCTTTTTTAAGTTTGTTTGAGTTTGATTCTCTGCTAAGGTTGGTTGAGCTTGTTTCCATGTTAAGAGCAGAGTTAAACTTAGCTTTACATGATTTTATATTGATTATGTCTGATTTTTAAACTGCAGAAGTGATTACATGCTTGGTTAGAGATTCATGTTTTGTGTCTTATGGGTTCACATGATTGGTTTTGTGTCATATGGGTTCACATGTTTGGTTTTGTGTCGTATGGGTTCACATGTTTGGTTTTGTTTTATGTTTTGTTTTCTATGTCTCATATATATGCATGTACTAATATAGAAAGCCTAGTGGTAACCGTTGCTTGTAACTGCTGGTTAATGGTGTTGATTCCTTTGTATTGTAAACTTTGAGGAACATCGCTGGAAAATGCATGACCATCACAACTCGTGTACAATTAACACAGCCTCTAAAGGTACCAAAATTAACACAGGCTTTCCATATAACATTAGAGATTAGCTAACCTGAAGATAAATATTTTCCTGATATGGCAAGGTTTAGTTTTGATTTAGTTGTGAAATTTTTTAATATATAAATAAGTTTTTGCTTCTCATTCTTATTTCTCAGTGTGTGCAAGTCTTCTTTCTCCCTTACAAGAAGACTGTAATGGATAGGTCGTATTCTAAGTTATGTGTCTTAACTTTTGTTTGAGATGATGATTTAAACTGATTCTAACTTTCTTTTGCTTTCTGTCTTAAGAGCTGCTTTTAAGAAGGATGAGGACACCTCCTGGAGCCATCCCAAATCCTGGAGCCATCCCAAATCAAGCTGCAACACCCACATGTTCTCCTACAAGCGCTGCTTCTTCATACGCAAACAATTACAGTCAAAGAACGCTTGATGCACTACTTTCAGCTCCTGCAAGAGAGTCTAAGCCGCACCTCCACCCAAGAAAGATCAATGGAGCTTTATGATAAGTTCATAATAACATAAAATATGCTTGTTTATTTGTATAATCTGTGAAGGTTCTCTTCACTATCTGTTTCATTATATTTTCTCAGGTTTGGTGTTGATCTTTCTATATACAAATCAGTTCGCACAATATGGCAAAGCAATTTCATGGGACCATGGAAGAACTAGTAAGATGTTCCTGAGGATAGGCAAAAATTTTGGTGGCACACTTTTGTGGTAATATTTCTTTAATTGCTCTAAGTTAAGGGTTTTCTTTACTTTCTTTCAAACTACTAATCTCTGCTTTTTTTGTAGCAACAATTCTACTGGGAACAACGTTTCTACGATGAAGTCTACTTACATTGGAAGAAAAAGACAATGAAATCAATTGGTGACCGCATCAGCAAGAAGAAGAGGATGAATAAGAAACCCAAATATTTTACTCAAGAGCATTGGGACCTCCTAATGGAGTATTGGGATTCAGAACCTGCTCAAAAGCAGAGCAGGTCCGTAGCTGGAAGCCGCATGTCTGATCCTCTTAATCGAGGTATTCATAAGCATTGTGCTGGCCCTCGAGCATTTGCAAGTATTGATTATAAGCTGGTAAGCTTTTCTCTTCTGGTTTTGTTTGTTATTATTATTACTTCTCTCAGTTTCAGACTAACAATCATCATTGTTTTTGTAGATGATTGAGTCTGGTTTGGATGAACCACCTTCCTTCACATATCTTGTGAGAGCGACTCACACGCGTAAAGATGGTACTTTCATTGATCCCAAAGCTGAATCACTTGTACTTGGAGCAGAAGAAGCAACAAAACATGCTATGGAAGAAGCTGGTTCTAACGATGCTTTCATCCCCTCTCGAGTTGTGCTGAACAAAGAGTATCTTAAGGTACTCATTTCTCTGACTTTGAATTGTTGTAGTTTTGTTTTCTCATTTTGATTTTGAATTGGTGAGTTTGGTTTATCTTTTTTGTCTTGATTTGTTTCTTACTTGTCTTGATTTGGAATTGGTGCAGTTTGGTAGTTCTCTTTTCTCTGTTTTGGAATTGGTGCAGTACGCATTATTCTCATCTTGATTGTGAATTGGTTCAGTTCAGTTATTCTTATTTGTTTGATTCAGAATTGGTGCAGCATAGTTTAATACTATTTTTGATAGATTTGGAATTGGTTCACCTATTTGATTGGTTCAGTTTGGATATCCATTAAGTTGTGTTTGATTTTGAATGTTTGTTGAGTCTTGTTTATTCTTTTTCTTTCATAGATAAGTAAGTCTAAAAGTGGGTACATCTACGGATTAGGCAGCGTAAAATACCGGGAAATCATTCCATCCAAAAAACAAGCGTTTCTATGGCTCGTAACCTTGACAATGAGATGCGCATCATTGGTCTGGAGAAGAACAACGAGGCGCTCAAGGAACACAATTAGGAGCTCAAGGGTGACAATAATGTGTTGAAGGCTGGCATGGATAAGGTAGTGGACAATTTGGCTACACAACGACAATTTTTCTCTCACGTTTTGAAGTCTATGGGATTCCCTCTACCTCCTACTACTCCTCATGTTCCTCCTACTGCTGCTCCTCCTACCTCGGCTCGTTCGTCTGCTGCTGTTGGTTCTCCTATTATGGATGTCTCTTGATAGTCTGTATTTCATCATTTTTTGAGCATGTATTCATCATCTTTTCAGCATCATTCACTTGTTGATTCGCATCATATTGATCCCTTTCTACATGTTTTACATACTTAGGTAGGTTCTATGCATATCAAGCATGTCTTGCATACATTCTGCATATTTGGAGTGTTTCAGGTACTTAGGAGACATGCAGAGTGAAGCAAAGGAACAAGCGTTACTCGACATGCATATGATCGAGTGGGACAATCGAGTGAGAAGCAGAGATACGTTGCAGAAACATACTTCACTCGATGCACATGACCGAGTAGGCGGATCGAGAGGATGATCGAGTGAACCGAGGGAATGCAAAACATGATCAACTGTCACTCGATGGGCATACTCGAGTGACACGATCGAGCAAAGCAGAAGAGTAGCAGATGATTTCACAGATCACTCGACACGCTCACTCGAGATACATGGTCGAGTATGTAATGATGCAGAGAAGAAATTATGTGTTACTCGACACGCTCACTCGACCAACAGGGTCACTACAACTTTTAAACCGCTTTTTACTTTGTCGTTTTATGTTTTAAGTTTTGCCCAAACATTGCTATAAATAGGTCTCTTTTGGCATTGTCCAGGGGATCGAGTTTTATTCATTAGGTTTTGTTGTTAGCCACCAAACAATCCAGAGAATTGTAATTCAGATTTCTTTGAAGTCATTAAGAGTTTGCACTTAGTTCTTTGATCATTGTTTTTTATCTTTCCGTCATCTCTATTATTATGCATGTTTTGAACGATTCTAGGTTTATGATGTTCAACATGATTTCTGTGTCTGAGTAGTGTTAGGGTTTTTCAGGATGGGATAGATTAGGTGTAGAATGTTAGTTTTCTAGAGTGTTTAAGTTAGATTCGTTTGTTCCCTTCTGGATTAGAGTATTCATAGCTAATTCCTCTCTGATCAACTGGAATTAGATCCCAGACATTTCAGCACCTACCAAGGGTTTGGGATGACATTTAATGTTGTGTTCTCTTTTCTTATTTCAAATTTTTAGCATATAATCTGCATTCATATATGTGCATTGAAAACCCCTAAAAATTTGAAATATTTTCAGAAAAAATCTTTAAAAACAGAGTGATCATGTAGCTTGCATTTGCATATTAGGATTGAGTCTAGATTATTTCATGTAGGACTGTTGCAATAACATAGGGGGCGATAATTATTTACACCTTGTTAACTTTCTATGATTCACTAGTTGAGATCAATGCCCTGGTTTTTAGCTCTTTGATGCATGATGATTGAACTTGAAGTAATTCTGAAACAAACTTGGAATTCATGAAGAGGATTCTTGAACTTGGTTGAAAAATGTTGTGATATGATCTCATTCCTTACCTTATAAGAACTTAATTTTGACTTACAAATATATGGTTGTGTTTTGCTTGCATGCTCATCTTCCTCCTTTCACCACTCTTGTTGATCCAAATAGCTGATCTTTCTTTTGATCAGTTTGCCATACCCACAGCCTATCCTTTTCTTTCAAGCCAATTGATAATTTTTTAGTGTAGGTCTTTTACCAGATTATGCTTGGGGAGAACGTGTTAGGTATGAGCCGACAGGATTAAAATCATGAGTAGTTCTGATTGGGGTTGATGTTGAAGGGTAGACATAGGGATCATTCGGGTTTAGATGATTAGGAGTAAGCACTTGGGAACCATTGGGTAGTCAAGGTTTTATTCATGTATGCATTTGTTGGTCCTCACCTTTAGCATTCTCCCTAAAGCTCAATCCATTCATTGAGAGATCCTTGTCCTGAAATTGTTTAAACCCTCTTGATTCTCAAAACCTTTTTCTGCCTAGCCAAGTGAGTTTGTTAAGCCTTGCACAACCAGATTCATATTCTTGAGTAATGAATGTTAAAAGGAATGAATGATTTGAATGCATGTGTAGGTCAAGGGATAGGATCAGTTTCGGATTTGATGAGTTTGTCTAAAGTCTTTAAGTAAAGTTCTCTCAGCATGCATCAAAGACTTAGTAACCAGGACATTGATTTTAACTGCTCTATCTTGCAAGTTACAGGTTCTGAGACCCCATTTTCAAACCTCTCTTCCACTTTGTTTCTTTTTGCTTTGCTTGAGGGCAAGCAAAGACTAAGTTTGGGGGAGTTGATAAGTCTGTATTTCATCACTTTTTGAGCATGTATTCATCATCTTTTCAGCATCATTCACTTGTTGATTCGCATCATATTGATCCCTTTTTGCATGTTTTACATACTTAAGTAGGTTTTATGATGGAGTGGGACAATCGAGTGAGAAGCGGAGATACATTGCAGAAACATACTTCACTCGATGCACATGACCGAGTAGGCGGATCGAGTAGCGGATCGTGAGGATGATCGAGTGAACTGAGGGAATGCAAAACAGAATCAACTGTCACTCGATGGGCGTACTCGAGTGACACGATCGAGCAAAGCAGAAGAGTAGAAGATGATTTCACAGATCACCCGACACGCTCACTCGAGATACATGGTCGAGTATGTAATGATGAAGAGAAGAAATTATGTGTTATTCGACACGCTCACTCGACCAACAAGGTCACTACAACTTTTAAACCGCTTCCACCTCTAGTTGTCTCTCCATGATGCGGACATCACAACTAGATCCAACCGGGAGCAACTCAAACCAATCGGTCCACACAACGAACCGGTCTACATGGAGCATTTTAGGGAATCTTTGCCTAAATGGAGTTTTGATCAAGTTCAAGGTGAAGGGTTAATCATTCACCATGGTATTAACCTTAAGAAGTCCAATGGTTCAAGAAGAATCAAAAGTCAGCTAGTCAACTCACCTTATTGTTGGGATATGACTGTTGCACTCTTTTTCCCTTATCTAGGGTTTTTCCCAATAGGTTTACCTAGAAAGGTTTTTAATGAGGCAACACCAAGTCATCAAGGAATCATTCACCATCCATATGATTCAAAGATGATAGCTGATGTACATTCTGATCTACTCGCGGACAAGCATGCTGAACTACTCGCTGACAAGCATGCTGAACTACTCGTTGACCGACTGCCTGAACTACTCGCTGACCGACTGCCTTAACTACATCAGATTGCGAGCTGTGAGGATTTGAAGTCTTTTAACATTTGGATCAGCTATGAAGGGATTCCACACACTCATTTCATTCACTACAAGGCCCCAGCCCATGGACAACATCCCAAGAGAAGACCCAAGTTCAAACCACCCTTTGAATCAAGTCCGTTGATCTACTTGGAGCAAGATAAGGAAACTCTCCTTTACCTTCATATGGACGTGTCTCAAAGCTACATTTGGAAACCAGGAGAAATTCTACAGCAACCAGAGAATATTAGGAGAATATTCACGAATAATAAGTCATTGGATCAGGAGGATTCAATCATATTATTACTCGCCTTGTTTGGAGTCGATCATCATCAATGCACAACGACTCTTTCCTATTAAGTTCATATGTGTGATGCAGCACCTCCAAGTGCACAAGAAGCTTCCAAGGCGTCACTATTACCTTCCCAAGTTGACGAGATACAAGGCACACCTCACTTGCCTTACATGGACTGATTCTACACTTTATGGTCCAACATCTATATTTTCATTAATTGTTGCGATTTGTTTCTTCTTTCTAGGTTTAGAACGTGTGAACTCAGCCTATATAAGCTGATCATTAGTCTCATTGTAAATTGACCCTTGATCAATTTAAAGTAAAAAGAAAGTTTTCTTCTTGTCAAAGTTTGAGTCTTTGTCAATCTTGTTCTTTAGTTCTTTGTGAGTGAGTCACTTAGTGCTTTAGAAACCTGCGGATTAAGTTTGTTGAGTGATTCAACAACCTTCATTCGTCCATTGATCGAGTGAGTCGATTACCCCACTGATTGAGCGAGTCAATCACCTGTACTATCCCCTGTACCACCCACTGATTCACGAGAGAGTGCTTCTGGCCAGCTCGTGAATTCCACCTTCCGCAAGCTAAGCTTGGAATCTCTTGATCATCAAGTGATCTAAAGTTTGGAGTGATTCCAATCTTGCATCATCTGGTATCAGAGCTTCAAAAGCTCCTATCCCCAAGGTTGTATCTTTTCAACCTACATTTGTTTTTCTATTTTTCTTATTATTTTTATTTTATATATAAAAAAAATCAAATAAAATTTTATTCCTTGCTTTAATCTTGTTATTTGCTTCAGTATTTCATTATCAAAAAAAAAAAATTGTTTTACTTCATTTTCTTATTTATTTCGGATTTATTAAAAGAAAAGCCATAAAAATCATATTTTTTGTTATTCTCAATTAATTTTCGTATTTTATTTTTATAAAACCAGAAAATAAAATAAAAAAACTGAATTTTTCCTTTTTTTTATTTGAATTTTTCGGATTTATTAAAAAAATATATATATATTCATTTCTATTTTTTTGAAGTTTTTTCCTTATTTGTTGATTTACTTTTTGATACATCTTTCTTTTGCTTGTGCAAGATTCTTCTATCACGAAGACCAGAGCAAATATGGAGTTTATTGAGTTTTACTCAGATGAAGAACTTCAAGAAGAAGAGCCCTATCAAGTCACATCGGATGAGGAAGACAACTATGGAACGATCTCGTGGCGACGAGATGATAGTTCAGCTTCTGATTCAGGAGATGAACCAGGCCATGAAGCACCAGAACCAGAACCGCCTGACTCATACAACAACAATAAACAACAACAATAAAGGCTACTCTAAACCATGGATTAAATTTAATGATAATTTTTCCAGCCATGGTTCAAAATCTCCATTGACCCAAATTATGTCTTTTTCAGGACAAGATGATTATCTTAAGCGAAAAGAAGACATGGAGAATAAAAAAGCAACAACGAAGAACTACCATTATAGACCTCTTCCAAGGCATGAAGAGAAGACCGGCCATCACCTCTTGTCACACAGAGTGCCTACATCCTCACGTCAAGCAAACCAGAGAGACAAGTACTTCTGTACAAACCCACGAGTAGTACAGGAAATGATTCAAGGATCATCCATTCGTTTTGAACCACACCCAAGTGGTAGGCGTGATCCCCTAGCTGAGAGAGACGCAAGGACCAGTAAGCTAGGAGGAGGCAAGCTGAAACATGGTGCTAGAAGAGACCCGTTGCTAAACAACCCCACCCGAACCAAGAAGACAAAATTCAGGTTATCTCTAGACAATGGTTATGAGTATTTTGGACCTGAAAGTTTTGAATTTGCAGGACATGAAAGAGATAATCTACAATGGGAAATCAACATGGACAAGTACTTTAGGTACTATTCCATTCCCAAAGAAGAGAGGCTCACCTATTGTCTTGAACAACTCATGGGGAGTGCAAAACGTTGGTGGAACCAAGAGGAAAAAGATAGAGTATGGTACAAGGAACCATCACTTAAAACGTGGGGGCAACTAAAGTTTCTTATGAGGGAGAGATATGCACCTCAAATGCTATCCCAACCAGGTCAAAACACTTATCCCTCGAAGGAACCAAGTCGAGAGAACACAACACGTCAACGTGTTAGTTCCAATCAAAACGTGGATATATCACCCGCCAAGGTAAGTACCACAACTTCTAAGCTTAATGTTTATCAACAAGTTGACCACGTGATACACTTTTTTCATCCAAGAAGAATGAGAAAGGTACAGGTGAAAAGGAAGAGTCACGCCCAACACCTTTACGTAAGCCGCAAGATAAACCCGAGCAAGGTAAGTCCTCTAACTCTTTAAAATCAAATGCACCGACATGTTATAGATGCCATAAGAGAGGTCATTTTGCTGTATCATGTCCTGAACGACATGTAGAACTTATCACATCAATAGAGTTAAAACCAAATGCATCGAACTTAGATGATTGTCTAGTGAAATCAAGTTTAGAAATTCCCAATTCTAGATTAATGCGTTTGTCTTTGCCAAAGGTTATTAATGCAGGTATAAGTCATATGATGGATGACAAGGATGAAGAATTTAACCACCATGTAGCAACTCCAAGGGAAGTTGAGAATGACATAAGCCTTAAGGAGCAACTTTCGGAAACAACGTCATCACAAGTTTGCAAAAATGAGACGTGTGAGCAAGCATTTGTTGAAGCACGTGTGAAGGCCCAACTATGTTCAGCATCATCTGATCTTGCTTCAAACATCACACTCATTAAGGTTGAGTTCATACCAAACACCATAAATGGTATCCTAGTAAGTGAAACCTATGATCTTGTTCGATATTGGAATAATTTAATAAGTAATCGTAGCTTCAAAGAATTTGTTTTAAATGATTATACTTCAAGTATAATGCACTTGATTTTAGTCTTAAGTGTCCAGAAAGATACAGGTACCATAGAAGAGTATCATGATGAGAAAGAGACCACATCCCAAAGGATATTGAATGTGGAGCAAACGGAGAAACTAGCAAAGAGTGATAACATGCATCCAAATCAAGAGCTTAAGATGTGTTTACCAGCTACTAAAGATGATGAAGTTAGCACCAACAATATTCTACTGCAAGAAGAACCACCGGACCAGTCATCAAATCAATCAACCTTGTTGATTTTGGAAGATACACTCGCCGAAGAACCATGTCAAGTAAGTAACTCTTTCTTTCAATTTATTTCTAATAACTTGAATGATATGATTATGAACTTGTTAAGCTTTAAAAAGTGTGACAAAAACGTAGGTCTCTTAAATAAACATATGGAATCAGTTTCTTGTTTTAATTCATATCGATTAGTTGATTCACTTTGTGACATACTTATTGATACACTTTGTGACATACTTATTGATACATTTTATGAAAAAGAAATGGTTCAGCCCATCCTTGTTTTACATGTTTATATTGGTCCCATGACTGTATTAATGCACTTGTTCTTTTCCAAAAGTGTCAACAACATTGCTGGTACGAATGAGGATCCTAAAGGCGAGTCATCGAAGATGAAGAAACGCTTGAATCAAAAACAGACCCGGAGTAAACCAGCGCCATTGGTGATCACACCATCTCTATTGGAGACTAGGAGAGTCCCAAGTTCTTTCTTAATCAAAGAGGACCCACCGGATTTCAAAGCTCAAGCAAAACCCAGAGAAGGAGCTAAACACGTTACACCATCAACCGTTGTACTAGATCAAAACAAAGGAGTGATCTTATCTTTCTTGCTCAAAGGAGAGCCACCTGATGCACCATGCATCATAAAGCCACAACAATACCAAGGTAAGACATTGAACTCTGAAAATCGCATGAAAGCTAACTTGCTTTCTCTTGGTGCAGATTCTACAGTTTTGAGGTCGAAACTTTTTCAAGGGAGAGGGTAAGATGCGGACATCACAACTAGATCCAACCGGGAGCAACTCAAACCAATCGGTCCACACAACGAACCGGTCTACATGGAGCATTTTAGGGAATCTTTGCCTAAATGGAGTTCTGATCAAGTTCAAGGCGAAGGGTTAATCATTCACCATGGTAGTAACCTTAAGAAGTCCAATGGTTCAAGAAGGATCAAAAGTCAGCTAGTCAACTCACCTTATTGTTGGGATATGACTGTTGCACTCTTTTTCCCTTATCTAGGGTTTTTCCCAATGGGTTTACCTAGAAAGGTTTTTAATGAGGCAACACCAAGTCATCAAGGAATCATTCACCATCCATATGATTCAAAGATGATAGATAATGTACAGTCTGATCTACTCGCGGACAAGCATGCTGAACTACTCGCTAACAAGCATGCTGAACTACTCGCTGACCGACTGCCTGAACTACTCGCTGACCGACTGCCTGAACTACATCAGATTGCGAGCTGTGAGGATTTGAAGTCTTTTAACATTTGGATCAGCTATGAAGGGATTCCACACACTCATTTCATTCACTACAAGGCCCCAGCCCATGGAGAACATCCCAAGAGAAGACCCAAGTTCAAACCACCCTTTGAATCAAGTCCGTTGATCTACTTGGATCAAGATAAGGAAACTCTCCTTTACCTTCATATGGACGTGTCTCAAAGCTACATTTGGAAGCCAGGAGAAATTCTACAGCAACCAGAGAATATTAGGAGAATATTCACGAATAATAAATAGTCATTGGATCAGGAGGATTCAATCATATTATTACTCGCCTTGTTTGGAGTCGATCATCATCAATGCACAACGACTCTTTCCTATTAAGTTCATATGTGTGATACAGCACCTCCAAGTGCACAAGAAGCTTCCAAGGCGTCACTATTACCTTCCCAAGTTGACGAGATACAAGACACACCTCACTTGCCTTACTTGGACCGATTCTACACTTTATGGTCCAACAACCATATTTCATTAATTGTTGCGATTTGTTTCTTCTTTCTAGGTTTAGAACGTGTGAACTCAGCCTATATAAGCTGATCATTAGTCTCATTGTAAATTCCCCCTTGATCAATTTAAAGTAAAAGAAAGTTTTCTTCTTACCAAAGTTTGAGTCTTTGTCAATCTTGTTCTTTAGTTGTTTGTGAGTGAGTCACTTAGTGCTTTAGAAACCTGCGGATTAAGTTTGTTGAGTGATTCAACAACCTTCATTCGTCCATTGATCGAGTGAGTCGATTACCCCACTGATTGAGCGAGTCAATCACCTGTACTATCCCCTGTACCACCCACTGATTCACGAGAGAGTGCTTCTGGCCAGCTCGTGAATTCCACCTTCCGCAAGCTAAGCTTGGAATCTCTTGATCATCAAGTGATCTAAAGTTTGGAGTGATTCCAATCTTGCATCACTCCACCTGCAGTTGTTCCTAGTTCTGTCGCTGCCGCTGCTGCTCCCGTTGCTCATGCCGTTTGAGGTTCTTATATGGAATCGTGTTCTTCATTAGGATTATAAGTAGGTTTATGTTTTAGGCCATTTGAAACCTTTTGGTAATATTGTAAACTACTTAACTTAATTTGCTAATCTAATATTAGGATTTAATTTCAAAATGGTTTAATTTTAGTTTTTAAATTTCAGGTTTTAATTCTAATATTCATTTACGTTTTAAAAAATAATAAATTTTTAATATATAATTAGCCATGAATTTTATTTGACAAATTCGGAAATGGAAACAACCAATATAGCCACGATTGCTTAAAAACATTTGTGGCTACAACATGCCACGATAATGCTATTATTTAAATTTGTAGCTTATTAATAATGTCACGGTATTGCCACTAGCCTTATTTGCTACATTTATCACGAATATAGTGTGGCGAATTTGTGGCAAAACTAGCCACTAATATTAAGTAGTTAATACGTGATTAATTTGTGCCACGGAACACGTGTGACAAATTCGTGGCTACACAGCCAGGAAAAGCCACAAATTCAAATAAGCTACGAAGCTATAGCAATGGTTTTTTTTCGTGAACACTCGTGGCTATATTGGCTAATAGCTACGAATTTTAAAGCTCAGCCACGAATATCCAAGTGGCTATATCGATTTTTTTTACTAGTATAATTTCATCAATCATCCGACATCTCCAACCTTCCCGTAACATCATACCAAACCCCAGTCCTATTGTGAGTTAATATTCTAAAGGTGGTGTATTTTTTCTTACATGCGTCATACCTATTCTTAAAAGGGTTCCATTTGTCATACCCCTCTTACTTTTCTCTTTGAACTTCGTCATGATGTAATCTTTCCTAGTTTGGTTCATTCCTATACTCGTTCTATTTCTCTTTTTTCCTGAAAAAAAAAACTGAGTTTCTTCACCAATTTTAGAAACGTGCAAAAAAATCTCTGAAACAAAACCACTAAGATCAAAACCAAACATTAAAAAAATAACCAAAACACTTACATCTTTTTTTTCTAAAAACTTGCGCAGTAACCTGAAAAAAAAAGTCAAACAAAAACACATTAGGAGAAGATTTTACAAATGATATTTGAACAAAGAGTATAAAAACAGAACAATGAAAATGCAAAGAGAGAGTCTAATTTGAACATTTTTTTGCAAACTATCCTAATATTTCTGTTTTGATGCAGAGTGCAAACAGAGACCCAAACCCATCCAAAACTTATGAAACTTGGTGGAAAACTTCACAACAGACATATGAAACCACAAGAAAATACAGATCCTGATTTGGATCTACGGTTTAAAAGTTATGACCAAATTCTCAACACAAAACTAGAATGACTCAATCCTGCTAACAATTAACTTTAAAAGTAAATTCTCATCAAACCAAATGAACCAAAAGACAATCTTTATATCAATGGCAAGATTTTTCTTTCAAGTTTCCAGAACATGTTTTAGAACTAAAATCCAAGGTCTGTAGCCAAAGAAAACCCTACTTGTGATCTAGAACATTGAAGCAAATAAGCAGCGAGAGAAAGAGAGAGTTACTAACTTGGGTGCGTGAGCTTCTAAACCTACTTTCTAATAAGCAAAGAAGCAGAGGCAGAGAGAAAAATAGGTTTATATGAAGAATCAAAATCTTAAATTGTTCTGAAGAAAGATATTTATCGTGAAAAGATATAGAGAAAAAGAAGTTTTTTGTCGACAATTGAGAAAATTAAATTTGATGAAAAGAGTTTTTAGGTTAGGTTTTTCTGTGGTTTCTCAAAAATGATGAGGTTATTTTTGTTTTTTTCACATTAAATGCCACTTTTAATTGTAGACGCTAGGTTTAATTAGCGTTACAATTTTTTTGTCGCATAATACTACGTTTTGGCGAGTAGAAGTTGGATTTTATGTGTTTAGAGTGGCTTCATCTGGGCCGCTTATCACTCCAAGATTCATTTGTGTCGAAAAATTGAGTTGATTTAACATTTTCATCATTTGTTGGAGAAGAAGAATACGGAGGATTGAGATGAATATGGCATCATCGATCCATAATATGGTTGATAGTTTGGAACAGATGATAGCATAGATATGTTTTGAACCTAGCGTAAAACCTGTTTTGAGTTGGCGAGGGGTAGCATTGTCTTTTTGTCCTTGGATAAAACACATAATATGGCACATCAAAAACAAGTTAGGGGAAAATGTCAGTTTCAATTTTTTGAGTTTCGTAAAGGGCATAAATAACAAATTTCCCATTAAAAACCCTCGTTTCCTCCAGTAAACTCTGCCGTAATCATAGCTACCCCATCGTAGTTGAGCCTCGAGGAACTCCACATACATCTACCGCCTTTCACAATTAAGAAAGTAGCAACACCGGATTCTCTCGGTCGCCATGAAAGAGCGGAGTTGCATCGCTGGAAAGAAAACCACACTGTATCGTTGCTGAAAAAAATAAATTGCTCACTCTTGCTTCTCCTTCATCATGCAAGTCCAAGCCTTCATTAAGAGCAGGTGAGAGCGCCTTCCCCGGAGAGGTAGCAAAACTAGATTTTGAAGTTTTGAGAAAGTTGGAAAAGAGAGAAGGGAGAGAAAAAGGAGAGAAAAGTGTGGTTCTTTTTTTCCCCATGATAAAGTTTTCTTCTTCGACTACGTTAAACTTGGTTGAACCGTGGATCATAACTAAATGATTGGATTTAATGGTTGAGATTGTAACTAAATATATATAAATAATTATGGCTAAAGAAATGTGAACGTGTGTATGTCTGGATATAGGAAGAAGCAAATGGTGTTAGACCATCAACAACCACCATGTTGAAAAATAATTAAGTAGTATAATGGCTACAATGAAGAAGCGGAAAAAGAAATTCTATGTGTATTAAAACTTCTTGAATCAATTCAATGGAATTTTCTCGACCCACATATGTTTTCAGTTCTTTCTCCGAGAAATTAAGAAATATGGAAAGATGACAAGTGGTGTATTTTTACTGGACACTGAGATTTTAGAGAGTATTTTCTCATCTTATCTTTTTAAGATCAAGTATTATCTAGCAAACAAAATTTTTAAATATTACTTCCTACATCAAAATTCATCTTTTTTAAACTCTACATAAACAGAGACTTGGTCCATTTTATTTGGACACCGGAAAACACTATTTCTACTATAATATTTTAACTATTCTCAAATGGATTCCAACAAAAATCCTACCCAAAATTCTACTAATTACCATTTTCTCTTTCCAAATCCCAAAAATGATCAAAAAATCTATATTTCAAACCCAAAATATACCGTTTCATCATGTCATCTGTTCCAAACTATAATTCATATTATGGATCCATAATGTCATATTCATCTTAAAATATAAGTGGTGGAGGGTGTTGAATTTTTATTAAACAAAACTATAAGAGATATTTAAATTAAATTGAGTGTTGAATGATAAAGTTGAAGAGATAAGATTATGTAGAGTGATAATAAGACTATGAGTCTGTTCGTTTGATTACCGCATGTGGTAGCGGCAACGATATCGGCAGTGGTAATGATATCGGCAGCAGTAGCGGCAAAAATTTTCTTAAGTTGTTATTCATTTTTTCGCCGCCACCGCTACCTCACATTTGATGTTCGTTTCGAAAATATGTCGCTGTAGTTACCGCTTGTTTAGTGTTCGTCTTGCAGATGATGCGTCAAAGTTTCACTTAATTTTCATAAATTTTGTAGAAGTTTATTTCAAACCAACAAAATAAAATTTACATATATTTTGAATGAAGAAAATGTTATTTAAATATATTTAAAACCATACAAAATATTTATTTAGCTTGTAATAATTTTTAGATAAATTTATAATTATAACAACATATTTTGTGAAATTATGAGCTAAATTTAAACAAAAATATTAAACCAAAACAAGAAAAAAATAGACTAAGTCATTAACTAAAAATAATACACCAAGTAATAAACAAAAAGATAGTCAAAGTCACTAACTTAAATAATAAACGAAGTTATAAACAAAAATAGCAATAATATGTTATAAGGTAAACACCCTTTACCATATTCATTAGTAATGTTGCTACAGAAAGCTTCCATCGCTCGATCACCAGTTGGGTCATATCCAATATGTCATTCTTCTTCTTCCTCTGCCTCTTGTCCGTCTTATTCTCCTCGTTGTCCTTCTTTTTCACCAGGATATTCTTCTACTCTTTGCCAATGCAAATAATTATCATCTTGTATGAAGTAGTTTAGTGTCATCGTTGTTGTTACAAGCTTAATCCACTTAGTCATACCATATTTTGGATGCTTACCATCCCAAATCCTCTATTTTTCTTTTCATACTCCAATTATCCTCTCGTTCACAGATTGCAAACATGAAATGGAGACCATCTCCTAACTCCAAGAAATGCATTAAGTGTCTCTAGTACACTCTCAATACTAGATGCATGCTCACACTGCAACATTTGTTCTACTATTTTATTCTTCTTCGCAAGAGCTTCAGTATGTTTTACAACAGCTTCAACAGCTATATCCTTCTCTTTACACTTTTTTATTGCTCTTGAATTTATAATTTGAGTTTGTGGCTAGGTTTGTACTTGACTCTGTTTTCTCTACTATTGGCACTGACATATATTTTTCAACGGAATCAACTTCATAATCATCATCATCTCTATCCATTGTAGAGTTCAAACTAGCTTCTCCCGTTTGAGTGCTCCATCCTTAAGCTCTGGTTACTACTACATCTGGAATGAATATGGAAAAGGAAACTTAGGAGAATTTTGTGTATGATTATTGTTATGATCCACTTAGCAAAGGAAACAATTAAGGCTAGAGACAAGAGTTTATTGGAGAATAATAAGAAAATTATGGCAGAAATGATATTTTTTTATGTGTCCAAATGAAATGAACCAAGTGTCTATTTGAACAAAAAAAAATTATGAATTCTCATATACTTTTTTTTGAAAAAAAAATTGTTTGCTATATAATAATTGATTTTAATGGATAGGGTGAAAAAAACTTCAAAAGCACAACAACCAATTACAATATTAATAGTGTCATAATCTTGAAAAAGAAAAAAAAAATCAGGTAAGAGTTTGCACCAAGTGTGATGTAAAAGGTTGTGACTGTCATATATATTATACAATAAAGAATCCAATAATAAAATGTATGGTAAAAACCTATTATGATGAGCATCCATGTTATTCGTTCAAAATATGTAAGTTTAAAGTTGAAAATTGGTAGGTTACTATTTGGCGCTACACAAGTGGACACCCAAGTTAATAACAAACTGCTTATTTTGTAAGGTGGGTAAGTTAATAATTGTGGGTGGAACATTATAAATTTTGGTAGAAATTGAGTTGGAAATATATTTTTTTCTCCCTATATAAAGACTCAAACAATTCACATGTTAATCACAATATTTTGTATACACATCTCTCTCTTACACATACATATTGCTTCACAAGTTGTTTTGTTTTTAAAAGAATGTTGTGAAAAGAAAAAGTTTGTTTTTTTAGGAATTTTATGATTCAAATTTTAATAGAAAAAGTTAGTTTCTCAAAAAAAGTTTATTTGATGCAACTAGAATGATGAATATAAAGACGAATTACAATTTACTGATTGTGTAGATGCTTGGACTTGGGTAGATTTCGTGAAAGAAATTTTGTCCGAAGACAACATCTCACCAGCTTCTTATACTACAAGAATATGATGAATTAATAGCATTATAAGATAACGATTTACGTTATGCTACAACTGACCTAAGACAATTTATGTTATAGCGTTTGTAAAAATGTAAACGCTATAACAATTTGGTCGGGAAAAATAAAAGACGCATGTTCAATTATTTGATATATAGTTTTCATATCTTGCCTATTAATAGCATATGCGATTTAGTAAACGCAATACCACCGAATACCAGAGAAATAATTTCATGTGCCCGCCCTAAAATTAGATTGGGGGAAAATTTTCATTGAAATGTTTTCACTGAGGCATGAAAATTTTATGCTTCTTTCACTCTCGTTATTCGACTTATCCTCCCCCGATTGTTCACAATCTTAGTTACTGAAAAGACCCAACCTTTTTTTTAAACATGCAAACCGGAGTAACCCAATTAATTCAAACCAGCTAAACCGGTTCTAATCAATTTAAACCAAATAAACCGAACAAATCAACTAAACCAGATGATCACAATTAAACGAAACTAATCAGAATTAACAAGCGTAAGACTTAACCAAATAATCCAATTAATTCAATGTCATTAACCAGCATTTCAACCATAACCAAACCAGTCATCATCTAGAAAGAGAAATAACAACCTAACATGTTTCTAAATTCCATACTAATATCCTAACAGTTCAACACTAATCCAAAGACAACCAACGAGCCCCTAGATCATCATCCTTTCCTCGCCATGATTCGACGGATCACACCTTTCCTTTACTTGTATCACGAAAAAAGATGCATAAGTATTTCATAAATACTTAGTGAGGCATTCATCCCCACAACTGGTTATACACACAAGCAACATAATTCACATTCAAGCAACATTCAACAATCATAAACAAACCACAAAAATAACCACATAATCTGTTATGACGAGTAGTGTCGATCGACACCAGTGGCGATTGTCGATCGACACTCGCGACCATCCTCGTCACCATAACACCAGAAATGCGCATACAACCAAAGAAAATCAATTAACAACCATAGAAATCACCAAAACATGAATCAAACAACTCAGATAAGCCTAGGTCCGGCACTCACCTCTTAAACAAGAAAGAACAGCAACGAACAGGGGCTAACAAGGGTAAAAACAAACTCCTCAGACACAGAACACCATTGACTTTAGTTATCGATTCAAAGTTTGTTCATTGTTGGTGTTAATTCCTAATCGACCTATTTCACAGGGAGCTAGACTGAAGGTGGTCTCTACAGTTAAAGGTACTTTGATGTGTCTACAGTTTTAGCACTAGTTTTATGCATTGTTTTTATCATTTTGGGTCTCATTACCTAACCATTTATGCATATTTTCCTTGTTTTGCTTCACTTGTAGAATCTAGGCCTTGCATTGCATACATTGTATTTTTTGTGCATAAACAGGTGTTTACACAAGGAAAAAGAAGCAAATCAGGAAAAATCGATCAAGTGTAGATGCTGCATCCGATCGAGCAGGAGGATCCGAGCCATAGTCTCGATCGAGTGTTCGAGTGGACCAGAGAAGTAGCTCGACCAACCATCCGATCATGTCATCCGACCGGACCGATCGAGTGCACGACCGAGCAGACCGATCGAGCACTGTTAAACCGACTTTCTATTTTGTCTGCTAGTGTTTTAGGGCTACCTAAACTTGCTATAAAAAGGCTCTTTGCCTAATGACTTAGAATATCGAGTTGTATTAGGGTTTATCTTCATTTTGCTTTAGAATTTCCAGAATCTTGTAAACTCCATATCTTTTGATCTATTGAGTATTTGGTGTTGCTTCTTTGTATTATTTTGCTTATCTTTCCTAGATCTATCTAGTTATGCATGATTTAGATATTTCTGGGTTTGTTTTCTTGATGATGTCCCAGATCTGAGTAGATTCATTAGGTTTTGGAGATGAGTTAGATGTGTAGGTGGAGAACTTTAGGTAGCTAGGTTTCCCATAGGTAGAAATGTTTAGATTTCCTTCTGGTATACACTAATCCCATTCTGATCAAGTGATGATTAGCTTTCAGGCTTCCACGCCCGAGAGGTGTTCGATGGAATGCCGGATAATCTAATACCAGAGAATTTCATGTTTAGCCCAAGAGATTGGTTGTCTAGAGTGTTATTTGAAATTAATGACCTGAGTCTTAATTCCTATTCATTTCATGTTTCATCAACCAGAAGTTGAGATTAGGAAGTGTTTTGAGTTTGATAGCCTTTGTCAAGAGATTGAATTGGTCAGCTTATGTGCTTATTGTCTAGGAAGCAACACTGATTATGTTTGATTGATTTAGCAACCTAGTGAACTTAAAGATATCCATTGAAGTCACCATCTCATCCCCAGAACCTCTCTTTAATTGATTAATTTACCTTATTTCATTTTTGTTCTTGCATTTCTAGTTCACTGCATGTTATTGTTTCGGTAGTTTTATTTATGTTTTAGTTTAATATTGTGTCTTGCTTAGTTTGCTAGTTTTCAATACAATAGTTGATAGGTTAAAACTTTTCATGCTTGGCTTAACTTGTTAAATATTGATTGCATCTAAACTGCTTGCACGCGTCCTTATGAATCGATAAAGCCCTTTATACTACAATTATACTGGGTGATTCATACCATTAGCACAAGAAACATGTTATCATACTACCTATTCGAAATCCTTCCGAGATGTTGTAAAGCTTCAATTTCTCTTTGTTTTTAGTTTCAGATTTCAATCTAGTTTTCAATTTGGTAATTCTCATATTGTAATTTTTATTGTCACAAGTATCCTGCTTTGTGCAAGTCGAGTTCAGCGTTTTGCACCAAAAAATTACAGGTATGTAAATGTTCTTTGATACATATTATTTTAGGTTGTCGTGCTATGTTTTGTGATTCTTGGAAGTTTTGATTTGAGTGTCTATTACTGGAGGGTCTAATATATGAAATTATTATCATGTATGTCGTTGGAGCTATGGAACTATTATCAAAACTATGGAAAAGTCTTGGGTTTGGCTGCAAAGGAATAGCATTGAGTATGAACTTCTTTTGTATATGCATCAGCAAAGCATTTGGGTAATCCTTCTGAAATATTCAGTCCTTGCTTGGATTGCCGGAACCTGGCATCAACCAATAGACTGAGTTTTGGAGCATCTAGTTATCAAAGGAATGGATCAGAAGTACAAGAGAAATGAGTGTTGGAGCAATCATGGGGATATAAGGAAGGTAAATACATGTGATGATCTATCAAGCGAATTTGAAGCTTATAAGCTGATTAGAAATGCCTTTTTTGAGGGTGAAAGCAATTCCGATTCTGGGAAAGATAAGCAGAATGAAGATGATCCTGAGTATGTAGAACCAAAGAAGAAGTTGATTTTAGAAAGAAGTTAAAGGAGGCTGAAACTCCACTATACTTGGGATGTCTGAATGACACCAAGGTTTCTACAATGATGGGCCTTTACCAGATTAAAGTGAAGAGTGGAATGTCAGAACTACTTTGACCTGACATACTACCTGGAGAGAAAGTCTTACCAACATCCACTGATGAGATTAAGAAATTCGTGAAGATGTTTGGTTTTGGCTATGATGTCATTCACACATGAAAAAATGACTGTATCCTTTACTGGAAGAAGTTTGAGTTACTTTTCCAAGATGTAATGCTTCAAGATGGGAAATGGATAAGCACACATCTATAGAGAAGAAGTGGAATCTTGTTAAGGTACTAAGGTATTTTCCCATCAAGGATATATTCAAGTGGATGTTTAGATAAAAAAGGATGGTTGAGGAATTAAGTTGGCATTCTAGCAATGGTAGTGAAGATTGTAGAATGCGACACCTGGTTGAATCTTTAGCTTGGGCTCATGTAAATGATAACTGGCCACATTTTGCTGCTAAACCAAGGAACCTTAGACTAGGTCTTTTAACTAATGGTATGAACCCCTTCTCTATTCATAACACAAAGTATAGTACATGGCTAGTTTTGATAAATAACTACAACATGGCTCCAACCAAGTGTATGAAGGTTAAGAATGTTATGTAAACTTTTATTGATCCATGGTCTTACATCACCCAACAACAAAATTGAAGTCTATCTTGGACCACTAATAGATAAAGGATTTGTGGTGTGGAGGTATTGTGTTTCTGATTCATTCTTAAAGGAGAATTTCACACTTAGAGCTTTGTTGTTGTGGAGTGTCAGTAACTATCCAGCCTTAGGGATATTAGCTGGTTGTAAAGTAAAAGGGAAACAAGCATGTAATATCTGTGGCAAGGATACACCCTTTAGGTAGTTGAAGTTTAGTCGAAAACATGTGTACTTAGTAAATAGGAAGCATAGTGGAAGGGACTACAAGTAGAATCAAACTGGAGATGAGATATTTGAGATACTTAAGGAGTTTAAAAATGATTTTAGGAGACCTTTACAAAGAAAAAAAAAACAAAAATAATATATTTGTGTGAAGATATGGAGATAGATCTTGATGAAAATAAAGAAGACACTAACCATTGGAGATAGAAGAAACGATCTATTATTTTCGAGTTACCTTATTGGAAGGTATGTAATAGATTAAAATGATAAAGTAAGTACTTGTTCTTAACAACTTCATTTGTTTCTTATAAAATTCTTAATTTTTTGATGGGTGTATCTGATACCATATTGTCTATTTCGGTGCAAAATGCTAAATCAAAGGATGGTTTAAAAGCACGCAAATATTAGGAAAATATGGAGATCCGTACCAACTAACACCCACAGTCAAAGGGGAAAAGAAGATACTTACCTCTTGCTGCTTATTGGGTGTCTAAAGAGAGAAAAAGAGATATTGTAGTAGATTATCTAAATCTAGAGGACTTGATGGCTATTGTGCGAATATCTCCAATTGTGTTTCAGTTGACCCACCTATATAGGTGGCTTGAAGTCTCATGATCATCATGTGTTCCTTCAAAACCTGTTACATGTTGCTTTGATAGAAATTCTCCCAAATGTTTAACTTTTTCAGTGACAAGATTGACTAATCAATCTACTTTTGTTTTGTTTGTTCTAGGACGCTTTCCTGACTTGCGACCACCTAGTTATCTTGTGGATCCAACTGTGACTTCGAACATCCCTGAAAATAACGATGAGACACAATAGTAATACATTTATGTTTGTTTTCAAAACTTAAACAATTTAAATTTTTAGGCTGTTTATTTGGATTTATAAATTGTTTGTATTACATTTCTGTTTGTATTTATAATTTCATCTTTTCTAATAATTTTATTTCTCAATTTTAAAATTTATAATCGTTTTAATTTGTATTTATAACTGAACTACGTTGAAGAAATGTTGGAGGGTGTGTTTTTTGTTTGGAACATGCTAACTGAGTTTATAGTATTGCCTACCATTTACAGTTGAAGGAATGTTGGAGACTGTTTTTTTTAGGAAAGCTGAATGAAACATATTTATAATAGCCATAGAAACCTCCATGAAACCCTTCAGAACCTCTCCTTAAGCCTTAGGATCAAACCAATACACAACTATCTCTCTCTTTTTCTTTCAAAAATGTCCAAAGCCAAAAATTGAGAAGAAACCGATGATTTTAATCTAAACCTCCCAAACCAAAATTTGTTGGTGTTGATCAACACCCAACACTAGTGTTGATGAAACTACTAAAATTTCAGACACTTCGCCAACAGATTTTAGGACTAGGCCATTCTCGGATTGCTTTCACTTTTTCTTCATCAACCTTCACTCCATCTATACTAATAACAAAGTATAAAAAGACAAGATTATATTTTCCAAAAGTACATTTCTTATAGCAACTAGAAGCTCTCCTTTGGATGGTTCCTCATATTCTTCAATCTTGGAATCCTCCTTGAGGTTCTCATCTTCTGAATCATTTTCTCCATTATATCTAATAATCATGATCTTCTTGTTTGAGCTCTCAATTGAATAATGACTAAGGCCTTGACATTTATAACACTTAATGTAGTGCTTGTGTTCCAATTTTTGGTGCGCGTCAATCGACACCATGGGAGGGTGTCGGTCGACACCACTAATTTTGGTGGTTTGGGTGGTTTGAGTTAATTGCCGGTTTAAGTGGTTTAGGAGAATTCCTAAAAATCGACTTAAATATGTAATCAGCCGTTCTCGGTTAATTTAGGACTTATTTGCTTTGTGAAACTAGAGAGAAAGAGCAGAGAGTGGAGAGTTGATCCTAAGGTGCTAAGGTGAGGCTTGTGAGGGTTTCTGTGGCAGTTTCTTGGATGTTCTATCAAGGAAGGGCTGAGTTCGTGGTTGTTGGGGTTAGAAGGGGTTTATGTGGTGTGTTCCTAATCATTATTCTTCTTCCTTTCAACTCAAATCAAGATGAGTGTGTGACCATGGCTTATCTAAGCATTAAGGTTGTATGATTTGTGTTTATGTGATGTGGGATTGATTCCTTGGTGTTTTTTGATGTTTTATGGTCTTTGTATGGCCTTGTGTGACTGTTCCTTGGTTTTCTCACCGTGGGAGGTGATGTGGTGGTGATTTTAGGGTTCTATAATGGATGGAATTGTAATTGGAGGTGTTTCAGTTTTGTGGTGATGTTTGGTGGTGTCGACCAACACCAGTTGTTGGTGTCGACCGATACCAGTTGGTGGTGTCGACCGACACCAGCTTTCTATGAGCACAACTTTTTTGTTTTGAATACCTAGTTTGACTATTTAGTATTTGTTTGTGTGTGATTGTAATCTTAAATGCTTATGTCTATAGCCTAGTGGATGAGAGGATCGTTTCACTGAGTATTTGTGATAATACTCACACTTCTCATTGTGTTTGTGGTGTAGGTAAAGTGTGACGTGAATCATGGCAATGAGAAGGAGGATGATTTAGGGTCTCGGTTGTTGTGTTTATGGTTATGTTATTGTTGTTGGAACCTGTATTAGAAGCATGCTAGATTGCTATTGTAAATTATGGTTAATTATTATTATTAATTGGAGTTGTGTTTGATATGTTTCCGATGTGCATGTTGGTTAATGATGATATTGTTGGTTTAATGAACTTAATAAAAACGGGTCAAGTCTTTTCACGTAAGCTCTCTAGCACTTGTTAAAAAAGCTTTACCCTTACGTTTCTGATCTAGATCCTCCACTTATGGCTTTATAAAAGGCTTAGAATCTTTTTTATATCCAGATCTTTCTTCCGTTGAGTAGTTAGACATGGTGGGAAAGCTTGGCTTAGAACTCTTTCAATTATGATTTCTTTTTCTCGCAAATCTTCTAAATCCACATAGTGTTAAACCTCCAATCTTACTATGATGTCTCTGTTTAGGCCGCCCATGAACCTAGACATTGTGGCTTCTTGAATATCAACCCTCAACATCAAAGTTTCCACTTCTTTGTATTACTCTTCTACTGATTCGTTCAATTTGTAGTGTAGCTCTCTATGATAGTGACTTAGGACAAAACTCTTTCTCATTATGGTCTTCATTTCAGTTCAAGTCTCAACTGGATAATCACCTACACGTTTCCTTGTGGTAATCGACTGATATCACCATCTTAAAGCATAATTTTGAAACTTAGTTGGCACCAATTTCACTTTGTTCTCTTCTGTGTACTCTTGATAGTTGAACACCAACTCAATCTTCTTTCCCCATTTTTAGATACGCATCTAGGATGTTGGTTCCTTGAAAAGGTGGAATTCGATGTTTTAGACCAACCAAGGTATCTCTGGGATGAAAGGTTTCTTCTTTTTTTTTTTTTTTTTTGATGAAAGGTTTCTTCTCTGTAAAATCTTCTTAGAATTCTTCTTAGATGATTGGCTGTAGTAACTCATTGATTGAATCTCCAAACTTAGTATGGTTTCTTTGTTCTCCGTCAGGCCTTTCTTGATTAGATTCACAACCTTTTTGTTCTTGTCTAAAAATATCAAGCTTGGCGTCCATTAATTTAGTCAGATGAGATGTGAGAGCTTCGAGTAGCAACTTGTTGCTATTTTCTCCTCGCTCCTCGTCCTCTATGGTTCTAGGAAAGTAAGCCCCAGAACAAGTAAAGAGTATTTTGGACAAATACTATTCAGGTTAAGAAGTTGAGAGACAAACTCTGCAGATTTTACTGTTCGTCCACGAGCATCAAAACAACGGAGGCCAGTTTTGAACTCGATAGATCTAACAGGCAAATGAAAAGTCACAAACAGAAACAACAAAACGCTTAACTTTTGAGATTCCTATAGTTCTTAGGAAGATCTAACAAGATTTTCACACAAACAATAATCCCTAACAAATCTAAACACAAGTAGAATATCGATAGATTGTTTAGATGCAACCTAACACGAAGTGGCTCTGAGACCTCTTGATATGATCATGGTTAGAAGATCTTTGCCCTTGAACACTTGGTGAGGTTGATAGTATAGATCTATTAGTTTTGGTATGAAAAGAGGGGTGAACGGTCGAATGTGAGAAGATTTTTGTACTGAAAATGGAGTTACAGAAACTTTCAAAGGAGATGAAAATCCACTGAACTTGCTAGGGTATGAAATTCCAAAAGCATTCACGAGATGAGGTTTTGAGAAAGAGACACTAAAATACAAACTCAAAGGGAACAAACAAATTCAGAAGAGATTTTATATAGTAAAAAGGTTTGATCAGTTTTACAGAGAAAATGACAGAATTTATAAGGTTTTAGAAAATAGGCAACATACAGAAAAGACTCTTCAACTTCTCTGGCGGTGGGCTTGGCTGGAAAAAATGGGCCTTTGTAAAACTGTGTAGCCCTGTCTCATTAAAAACCTCTCTTGGAAAACCCAGTAGGACAAAATCAGGAGGAGGGAAAAAGAGTACAAGTCACGCACTTCCATTGTCTCTGCGTAAGAGGCTTGATTCACAACCAAAGTGGTTGGATAAGCACACTCAAGGTTACTTTGGACTTGATGTAGAAGTGTGGTGATAGCTTGACTTAGAAACTTCGTCTTTAATCTTGTCATAGGACCTTTAGGGACTTGTAAAGCTTCTATAGTTCCAATTTGTCTATCTCCAAGTTGTTCCTCAGGTTCAAGCTACTCCTTAGCTCTGTGATCCTCCTCGGTTTCAAGCTGTTCATTTTCTCCGTACTCCAAGCTATCAATGATCACATCAATAATAAATTAAGGAAAAGAAGAAGACAACGAAAGACAATGGAAAAAACAAGCAACATAGATAACCATGTCATGATCAATTGTTGCTTATAAATAACTTTTTCTGCATCTTCCTCATGCTTCTACAAATCACTACAAAGCTCCATAATTTTCATTCTAAGTTGATGTATCACTTTTTCCTTCTCTTGATTTTCACCCACAGCTTGAATTAATGTGTTTTGCGGCCGCCCTTAACCCTTTAGACTCTTCTTGATGGAACCACTTAAAATTCTTGTAATGCTCTGTTCCATCTTCCTACAAACATTAAAAAAAAAACTCAAAATTTACCTTTTTAATCAGCTCAATATAAGAATCACACATGTTAAGCATACCTAAAACAATTGACCCCCAAAGAACCTTTTACCAGGATTCTTTTTTTGTCTTTTATGTGAAATTCTCTCCTGGCAATCCACAATTACACTTCCTCAAACCACTAGAAGATCTACTCGTACTAGATGAAACGGTGCTTAAATCCATCTAAGCAAAATCCATACTACTATTTCACCATCTTAAACAATAGTCAACAACTTGTGTTAAACAATGACAAAAAGGGAAAAAAACCCAAAACTTTCACTAAGACAAATCCTGACATAAACAAATAGGAAATAAAAGTGAAATCTTTTTTTTTCAAACAAAGCAATTCTCAAAATCGACCCACATTTTGTTTCCTATATAAACTCAACAAAACCTAGAAAAAATCGAGAAACAGATTATAATCCACAAACCTTACTTTCAAAAGTATCGACTTCTTTTTAACATTTAAATCAAGTTGAAAACGAGAATCTTGCATTGATGTAATGAGATTTGAGTTCAATTCACTCACTAACTTGTATTGCGAAAATATCTTTTCTCAAGAACCCAATGTAACGCCCGTGAACCAGATTTTGCTTGGAGTGTCGATCGACATCAGTAATGGGTGGCTATCGATTCCACAATTTTTTGTTTCACTTGGTTTGATTTTATTTGTGAAATTGATTTGGGTTGGGTTGGTTAACCCTAATTTCGTGATTTAAAAGGAGAGTAAAAATTTTGAGGAGGTTTAATTGCTTTTGTTTATTCCATAGAGTGAAGAAAGTTTCTAAATACTTCCAGTGAGGTTCTTGTGAGTTTTGAGTGTGATTCTTGAGAGTTCTAGCCTAAAGGAAGAGATATTTGTGGTTGTTGGTGTTAGAAGAGGTGCTTCCTCTTTTGGGCACTTTTTCATCCAAGTTCACCCAATTCAAAACGTGACTGCATGACCAAGGCTTATCTAAGCAGTTTGATCATTGTTTTGGGTGATTTCATGATTGTTTGGTTGATTCATTTGCTTGTTTGGTTGTCTCTATGTTTTTATGTCTCTGTGCAGCCTGGTGAGATTCGTTGTTGGCCCAGGAGTGCTTAGGACTGAAGATCCAGCGAGAAAATGCGACTGGAGCGACTTCAGAGCGTCGGTGTCGATCGACACCAATGAATTGTTTCACAAGGATTGTTGCGTGTGATGATCGACACCAGTGGTGGGTGTCGATCGACACTACTCGTTTTCTGGAGTGTTGAGCGCATATGTCAACTGACACTAGGAGGTGTCGACACGAGTAGTGGGTGTTGATCGACACTACTCGTGTTCTCGAGTGTCGAGCGCGTATGTCGACCGACACTAGGAGATGTCGACACTAGTCCTCAACAGCGGCTGAGTTTTGTTAATTCTTTGATGGTTATGTGTTATTGCCTAAATGTGTTTGATGTTGCTTGTGTATAGCCCAGTAGTTGGGATAAGTGCCTTAGTAAATATTTCTGGGAATACTTATGCATCTATTTTTGTTGTACAAATAAAAACAAAGTGTGACCATGAAATTATGAGACAAACGGAATTATGTTTTTACCTTGACTTGTGATTTCAATATTTATATATGTCAATTGGACGAGATCTTGTTTAAGAAGAAATTGTTCTGATTTTAAGAGAAAATTTTGTGGGTAAGGATGTTAATTAGGTCATAAACATAATTAATTGACGATTACCAGATTCCGTCGAGCCGTACAAAAATATTGTACTAAAAGCTATGGTTATGGTGTTTTATATGTATCTTCTGTTTGTATAGCCCCGGTTCCAAAATATTATGAGGCTTAGGGCAAAAAAAAATTTTGGACACTTAACATATATACACTAAAGTTTGAGAAAATTGTGAAAAATACCATGAACAATACCCAAATTTGTGAAAAATGCCACTTTCAATTCAATCTTTTATAAAATGTCATAGGACCCACTTTTAACTTATTCAAATTACAAATTTATCCTTTTAAAACTTTATCTCTTTTCTTTCATCTTTTTCTTTCTCTTCTTCATTCATCTTTTTCTTTCTCTTCTTCATTCATCATTTTTTCTTTCTTCAACAACAAACAAATATCTTTACAATTTTATCAGACTAGTTTGGCGGACCAGTTCCCACAAACTACTTTCAACAGACCATAACCAGATCCGACAGACCAGTGTTGATAGACGAGATCCGGCAGACCAGTCTAGATAGACCAGTTCCAGTAGATCAGATCCGGCGGACAAGTTCCAACGGTCCATAACCAGTTTCGATGAACCAGATCTGATAGACCGGAATCGGTAGACCAAAATTTGTCTATCTCATAGATCTCTTGAAATCACAACTAATTGAGCAGAAGATAGAAAAAATGATGCATCTATGGAAGACATTATCAACGATCCATCAAAGTATACACTTTGGTTCACATATTTGTGTCTAGATGGACTAGATTCGGTGGACTATATCTGGTGTTTGTAATATGTCTATTTTTTTGTTTCCTAATTTGTTGTCCATCATTCATATATAGTAAAGTAAATCCAACTTGTCCATAATACATAAGTTAGATGGATAGACAAAAAAAAAAATTTAAGTGTGGACAAACAGCAAAGCGTGTCGACACAAAAATACATGTCTATTAATTAATGTTCATAACTAATGTTACAGCTCTAAAGGTGTCCCAGCTCATGTCAGATTTTTTTGTCTTTTTCTCTGAGGACTTTTTTGTCCTTTTTATTTGTCATAATAATAAATATGGCATTTTAGAAAATACAAAGTTGGAAATGACAGTTTTAAAATAATGAGTTTTGAAAATGGCATTTTATACAAAATTTCCCTAAAGTTTTAGTATATTTGGACCTATTTATGTATTTTAAAAAATTGTTTGGGTCCTTTCAAATATTTTTCTAAAAAATAGACCCTAACATATGTTTTAATGTTAAGAATTGGTGTTATATTTTAACACTTTAAATTAAAATGGATCCTTAAACATAAAAGATTTTTTGAAATTGGTGATTGTTCTATGGCTGGACAACTTGCCCATCTGTTCTGCCCACTTAAGTTGGGCATGTTTTCGTACATATATGTTTTTATGTGATGTCAATAGTTCATGTAAAGATTTTGACGTATATTTGTATATATGTGTTGACGTATAATTCGTATATCTGCGAATAAATTTTTTTAAATATCTTAATATGATCTGTCTTCGCTAACTTTACATCCCAATTTCTTTTGTTTTGGGCCCAACAGCTCGTGCATTGTTTTTGGTTTTAGTTGGTTCACCATCAACATAGAATAAATTTCAATAGTTTAATCGACGCACGAAGGTGTCAATGAATAGTGTTGACAGCTAATGTAACTTGTTAGTATTCCAAACTTTTCAAGTTCCTAACAGTGGATTCAGTATTCAGGATTAGAATCCTTTTTGTATTAAATGAAACTGAACATAACAAAACTCATATAATATTGTGAGTTGAGAACAGCAAAGCTGTGATGGGTCTTTTGCTTTGGTGACAAGTCATACGTAGACACCTTACACGACCTACGCTAGACTTATTGTCCAAACAGTAAGTGGTTTTTGTATTCTTGGACACATGTTGTTGTCCTTTTTAAAACTCGTTACGCTCTTTCTCTACCATTATCCCAAATGTCCATTAGTCCCAATCGTGTGTGTGGACTATGGAGGAAACTACGATAAAGTTGAAATCACGAGTAACGTACTTTTCACGTGCTAAGGCACATGCAGTGCGGTCGGGTGAGTTGTGTACATCTCACCATTTTTATATATTGAATCTATTACCAATCTAATCGTCTTTGTTATACTAACCTTGTTCTTTTGTTTTTTTCCTACTTTATAGATCTGTCATTTGATTCACTTTGTTTCTCATGTGGGTCTCTCTTTAGTAGACATATATGATAAACTAAAGTTTTTAGTTTATTACATTAATCTACTTCTATAATGACTTTGGTTTCCATTGTTACAAATCATTGTTTCGGTGTAAGATTATTTGTTTTGTTAAGTACGTCAGATTATTATTGTAGTACAGAGTCCATTTTATTATTAGGCAACATAGATCCATCAAGTATTATATAATGATGACCATATGCATATCAGCATATGCATCCTTCTATTTTATGTTGGAATATGTATTATTTATATTACATTACGTATGTGATCTTTTAAACATTCATGAGGACGACAAAAATAAAAGCACACTGATGAGATGTTAGATTTAACATATTAGAGTTAACGTAAGAAACAAAATCTCATAATTATGCTTCTTGTTTTCAACCTCATAATTATGAATTTTCACCTTCTTAATTATAAACAGAAATAAAATTTGTGTGTCATATCGGAACAACCTCTTAAGTGTGTTTGAAAAAAATTAGACAAGTTACATAACTTACATTTTCATGAGTTTCAGCTTACTATATTTATTTTACATAAATTTAGATTAAGTCGTTTTTTTGTTATATAAGCCAGTCCAAATTTGTATACATAAGGTTGGCAATTATGAATCTTAGATTTAAAAAGATAACTAAAAAAACAATAAAGTTTTGAACAAATTACGCGATTATGAAACTCTATAAATTGTTTGGTACAAATCTATCCAACACAACATTGATGTGTTTATTTTTCTTTGTTTAAAACAGCAGTGATGTCTGTTTAGGTACTCTTCAGTCTTCATGAAATGATTAATCCAACAAACCACGTGAAAGTTAGTACATTCATAACGAAAGACTTTTTTTTTAAGACATATGTATACTATCTGTTATCGCAGTATTAGATAAAGTTAAGATACATCAATTTAATACTAATACAATTTTTTTTCTATGCGCTAGGCCTATCTAGAACGTCAGACTAGCATCTAGCAATTGAGTTAAAATAAAAATATCATGATGGGCCGAATCGTGAAACAAAGTTTGAGATAGTGAAACGGCCTAAACAAGGTGGTCGATTTTATCGTTTTAGTTTTATCTAATTTATTTTGGAGAATTGGAAGATTTGGTATTGATTTGAGTTTATATTATTTAGTTATTTTTCTATATTAGTCTATGTAAACCAAAGATAATATATAGAAAAAAATATTTAAAGTCTGGTTTTCTTATAAACTCTTGACTGATACATATCAATTAGTATCAAAGCCATGTTATCTTGCGGGCTAAGTTGCAGAAGTTTTCTTGAGTTTGTCACAAACCTTGAGGACAAGGTTAAGGTTCGACGGAGGGCTATTGATGGGCCGAATCTTGAAGCAAGGCTTGAGAAAGTGAGACGGCCTAATCCCATGTGGTTGATCTTATTGTTTTGGGTTTATCCATTATTTAGGAAATTGAAAGATTTGGTATTGATTTGAGTTTACATTATTTAGTTATTTTTCTATATAAGTCTAAAAATAATCATTTTTATTATTTCTAAAAACAATCTTATAGAGTACCATTATAAACTAAAAAGATGTCATATAGTGGCTAAACTGGCTATGATAAATAAATATTTCCAAGAGATCCAAATAATACAACAGTGATTATAAAATGAAAAAGTAGACTGAAGTGTGTATAGGAAGAAGGGGACAAAGACAGTAGACATTAGTACATAATTCAAATAACTTTTCAGTATTTTACCATCAAATTTGGACCTTTACTAGGGAAAAGATAAAAGATTAAAAGTTTAGAGCAATTATTAAACTAAACTCAATCTTCATGATATAATAACCATTTAATATGTTTTTTGCAGGCTCAATAAATGTAGGCATCAAAATGATGGGTTTTATATTCACGCGAGTGGTAAGTGCGACTCAAAAATTGAACCAACTTCAACTAGACTTCGTACTTCTTGTTTTTTTATTTGTTCTTTTAAATTTTTATTAGTCATTAATAATGACTTCGTTAATGTAAATCATTCTTACTACTAATTTCAAAATTTTAGTTTGGATATTGCAGGCAAAACGATTTAAAACCATAATCATAATACACTATTTTATAATCTCTAAAACGAAAACAATTTACTGAATACAAATTTTCTTTTTATGTAAAGTAGTTCGTAATTAGTCCGTGGATTTTTCTATTTATTTATATCACTACCACATATTATATTTATAAATAATAAATAAAACGGTTTAATTAGATGAAAAAACTATAAATTTAACTGACCGGATGATCATTGAATTATTATGATCCATTTAACTAATAAATTCATTAAGTGTATGATATTGTATATACAAAAAAAAAGTTGTAATAAACTAGATTACCGTTTGAGTCACATTATTAATCTGACAGGGTATTAGTTTCAATTATTTTCAATCTTTCAATTGCTACACGGTACAAATGGTGCCACCAAATTATAAAAACATTAATGGTAAGATTTATAAGTTAAATATCATATACTATATGGTGTTTATTTATAAATCATAAGAGTATCAACATGAACTGTATGCGGTCTATGTAAGCGTTGTCCCATTTCCTCATGCAAAATTCGAAACTGATGCTTACATTTGGGGGTAGGGTATCAACTGTGACATAAGAAATAGTATATACTGAAATGTTACCATAAATTAGTAAGCATAATTTTGCTCTCTCTTCTTGTTTTTTACTAAATTAAGTCATCGATTTAACAAAAATGAAATATATTTAAAAGCATGGAACATATATGTTTTAAAAAAAACTACTATTCTTTTAAGTAAAAGAATTTTTGTTAATACTACATAAATCATTTTAAAAAGTGTACTGTAATATGAATAAAATTATAGTGTAGTAAAAATATGATTTGAAATATATCTTTCATATACAGAAATGAAATAATTTAATAACTATTTCAAAAATGACAATACTCTCAATTATTTCATTTGCTACCTACAAGCCAAATCTCAATTATTTTTAAAAAGCAGATATTCCTTAAGAAATAATATATTTACAGAAAATATAATTGACCAGATTGAGAAGAAGACAGTTTTGTGGAAAGAAATCTGAAAGTGATTGTGAATGTGATGAAACCCAAAAATAATGATAAAGCCACTTTGACCAAAGCTTTTCTATCTCCTTATTTTAACCATGCATCAAAGCTTTCTAACTCTCCAACTACCACAAACCCAAACTCTCCTCTCTCTCCCTCTCACATAAGAAACTAATTAGTTCTTTGTGTTATCAAGAAGTTTCAAGAAAGAAGATCTATTGGATTCAAGATGATGGAGACAAGACAAAACAGTGTTCAGTTCCAAAGAAACACTTTCATACCAATGTTATGTTCAAGACCTTCCATCAAGAACGTGACTGTCCCGACCAAATTACATCAAGAAGACCATAAAACCGATCCTTTGTCTCCCAAGATAAGCTGCATCGGTCAAGTCAAAAGAAGCAACAAGATCGGTGGCTATCCCACCACCACTTCCTCCTCCATCACCCCAGCCACTCACCACCGTTACTTCAAGCTTAAACGTCTCTTCTCCGGCAAGAATCTAACTTTCTCAGCTCCCACCACCACCACCACCAAGACTAGTCGAGGAAGAATCAGAAAAGAGGAGTTCGATAACAAAAAGATTGTTGTTATCGACGTTGCTCAATTGGATCCTCCGTTGCCGGTGGTTAAGAAGAAGCATGACGGTGATGCCGGAGATAAAGCCGGAGAGAATCTGTGGAAGAGAAGATCTGGTGGTGGTGGTTGTCAATTACGGAGTTTGCAGATTCAACCCAATGGAGCTCATCAGTTGAAAGTAACAACTGTTTGAGTTTGGACTTTTTGGATCAATCAAAAGCTTTTTTTATTTGTTGTTGTGATTTTAGTTATTAATATTAGGTTGTACAAATATAAAATTCATACTTTATGATCTTCTTTCTTCTTCTTCTTCGAAATTATCTCATTAAATCTTATTTTTTTCTTATGTCTTTCGATTAAATCAAAAGTATAGTAACATATAGTCGTCAGTTTTGAATTTTTTTCATATATGATTTGTTCGTGAAGTTACTGCATCATTTTCCGAAAATTTTATGGTTTTCTTAAAATAAATTTATTATTTTCTTGTTCGTAGATAGGGATGTTAAGACATGGCTGTTACCATTAAATAGAGTTCTTAAGTCCAGGCGAGTCCTGTTTATTTCAAGCTATAAGCCTTAACATTTTTTAAGCCCTGAAATTTTATATAATCGGGTTGAGCCATGTTCCCTTTATAATCTTTTAGCTTTTATTTATATTAAGAAATTTTGTTTAGTTCTTATTACTAAATGTAATCACTAGAACATCACATCTACTATTGTATATTTGCAAGGATTTTGAGAAAAAAATTTAATGCATATTTATTTTTTTCCCTTAAAAATTATTATGTCGGAGCAAATCTTCGAATCGGGTTATATTGATACAAAAGCAACTTATTTATCACTAGACTACATCAATATATTAGTATTATCATGTAAACATATCGAACATATGTTTGAGAACGGGTTACAACGAGTTAATATTGTTATGCTAAATACATATGAAAGCAATTATTACATATATAATACTTCAAAACGACTTAAAATTTTTAGTATACTGGTTTTTGTAACAACACCAATATAAAACATGTCGAATCAAACTGATTTAATTAAGTTTGATATTATGCAATCTTAATAATTTCTAAAAAAAATATAACATAATAAAATATTAGATTTTAAAATCAAAATAAAAATAAAAAGTTTTACTCAGCGGTGTACTGTAGATTAAAATCTAGTATATAAATAACATAATACAAATCCAAAAGAAAAACAGCAAATAAAACTTAATATTCAACTCAATCTATCAATATCATGTGTTAGAATCTCCGACTCCTTAGCTACTTGCTATCTTTGTAGCATCATCATCATCATCATCATCAAAAAGATCCTTAGTGTCTCCTACATTTTGCACATTTTAAATCTAATATTAAGTTTAAGATCTTCAGTGTCTCCTACATTTTGCACATTTAGTTCAAGAAAATAATCAATATTAGTTTATAACCTAATATTAAAAAAATTTACCTTCAAGATCTGCAAATCCACTTAACCAATTGCGAGTGCAAATGCTTGCACATTTTTTGGAAGGAGGCGATTCCTAAAAGGATTTAATACCTGACCTCCAACGCTAAAAGCTGACTCTGATGCTACTCTGGTGATTGAGATGCTAAGTAAATTAGCTGCCATGGAAGCTAAATCACCATATCGATTCCGGTTCTCTTTCCAAAAGTTTAAAATTTCCATGTCTGAAAAAGTCTTCATCTGTAGTCGTAGTTCATCATCAAAATAGACTTCCAAAGTTGACTTGGCAATTCTGGAACCAGATTTGAGGGTACTTTCAAGCTCAAAAAGATCTTGTGATATACAAAATACACATTGAAATTAATACTTCGTTCTTTAGCAATAATGTAGTGAAAAAAGATATTGAATTTCAATATCTTTTCCACATCATCCTCAAGTGGTGATTCAGTGAGAAGCTCATGTGGAGTTAGTGTTGTTGAAGACTTTGATCAACTTGTAGAATCAGAGTTATATTCTGCATAAAGCGCAATCATATTTTTCCTAACAATCTCAACATTTTCCTCAACAGTGATGGAAATCCACTTTTTCATAAGCTGACCTAAGTATTTGTAATTTTAGTCTTGGATACAAAAGACCTCCCATTGTTAGAATAACACTATATTGAGACCAATATTTTGCAAACTTCTTTTGCATCATTCAAACCATTGCTCTCACGTCAACATCATCACAGTTAGCATATTTCTTTAGTAACTGCTCGATTTTCCACACTTGAATGAAATAAACATTGGCTGTTGGGTATTTCACTCCTGAAAAGTATGTGGTAATGGTATTGAAAGGCTTGAGAAGATCACATATTTTCTCTCCACAACCCCACTATACTTCTGTTCGCAATGAACTGTAAGTTCTCTCATACAAATTCAAAATACCAAATGCTTTTCTAAATTATAAGGCTCTAGCAAGCATCTAATACGTTGAGTTCCAACGAGTTACCTCTTCTTAGCAACCTCTTCACAATTGTGAGGAGGCTTAAGTACACAAAAACTTCTTAGCAATCTCTTCACAATTGTGAGGAGGCTTAAGTACACAAAAACCCAAAACTTATTATTTAACCTCATGTATCATCAGTATAGTCTGCAGTTACACATATATAACCCATCACCGTATTTCGGGCAGACCATAAATCTAAAGTTAAACGAACCTGACCTTTGTGTTCTTTTGAAACCTCTATTTAAGTTTTTCTATCTCATATAACTTGTAGACATCAAGAGCAGCAGCTTTGAAATCTCTCTCTAGCCCTAACCTTCTCATATACAATATACCTAAAAGGTAGATCATGATATCTGATTATGATAAATGATTATCTCAGCAATAGTCTGTCGATCAATTTTATGATCGTACTTAAGTCTATCCTCAGGCTGACGCCTTAGTGGACAAATTAAAAGGTGACGACGGTTCATGGTTGATGTTCCATATGTCTTATCTACTACTAACTTAATACCGCAATTGTGACATCTAACTCTTCTTTTTCCATCAGCCTTTATTCCTACATATGTAAACTCTATCCAACATTTACCTTTACGTTGTTTACATACTGGTTGAGCTGGTTTAGATGGTTGAGATGGTTGAGTGACACTTTGTGTTTATCCTTGAGTGTCCACTTGAACAACATTCATCTTCATCTACTCATCTTCTGCATCGTCAATTCTTTCTTCTGATTGTTGATCAATTCTTTCTTGTTCAATAAAAAAAACTAACATTCAAAACTCTTGTTAAGCAGAAAAAAAATTCACAAAAAGAACCAAAAAAGTGTTGTTAAACTGAAACATGAGCAATTCATAAAAGATTTCAAATTGGATAGAAAATTCATAAACAGTAAACCTCCTATTTTGATGTCAGCGATTCAACAATAAACTCAGTGGTACTATGAATCGATACTAACAAATAAGTTCATCAATACTAGATATAGACTAACCAATCAAGATCAAATGCAACACCAAAAGACACACTTTTAACTTATCTATCTTTTCTAGAGTTCTTTTTAGTTTTTCAGAAGATCGAGCTTCGCCTCTGCCCAACTGATTGCTCTGGCCAGCGACGGAGGTGTTATGGCCGGCAACGGTGAGGACGGCGAACGAAGGATTGATTTTTCTCCAAACCCTTAATCAATCATAGGTCATCTCTTTGAATTTCAAAGCTTTTTAGGGATTGATTGAAGAAAAAAAGTGTTAGGGATTGACTGAAGAAAGATGATAGGAATCGAAGAATGAAGAAAAAAATTGTTTACGGTAAAAATGTAAAAGGGCTGGCACCTTTTTAGTCCATGTATATTACTTAAAAGTTTATTACTAGACCAAACATTTTTAAATTAGGTTCCGGGTTTATACATATTTGAGCGGATCCGGGCTGACCCTTTTATTAAAGCCCAATAAAACATCCATTATGATTTATGAGGAGCTCTCTAGAACTGTTCTCAAGAGGACACATTAGAATAGCTCTCTTTGAGAATGTTGCTGTAAAAATGCCTTATTGGATTCGTTTTGCTCCATTAGTCTGTTTTTTCTTTTAGCATAAAATGAAACTGTAAATCTATCTTAACATTTTTTAAGTACATTTTGTACTAAAATCTATTTTGGATTATAAACTTTTATTTTGTAATATTTGCATAATTTAACTCTTGCCATTTGAATAAATAACAAAACATAAAAGTAAATTTTGGAATTAAAATCACAACCAAATCACAAAATTGGAAACAACTATTTATTAAATCAAAAAATTTTCCTTAAATCTCTCTCTAATCAATCGAATCTCTCTCCAATATATTTCTATAATCTTATTTTTTAATTTATATTATTACATAAAATATATATAATAAAAATACAAATTATTTTCCACATATTATGCAATTTAAATTTTTGAAAACAGACGTATATAACTATATCGATAAAGGATAAAATATAACGTCTACATAAGGTATAAAATTTTAGATAATAATTCAAAACCATTATAAATAAGACTAATATGTTCACAACTACAAATGAGCATGAACTTTGATTTCCCAGGTATCCAAATTAAAATTTTTATTCAGTTTAATCCGGTTCTTTATTAAAAAAATAAAAAAATTTAAAAAGTTTCAAAATATTATAAATTTTCATTTAAAAGCTGCAAATTATAATATTTAATTTAAATTTTATATAATATTAAAATATTTAAACTCTACAAAAATTTAAAGTATTATTAATATTTAACTCTAAAAAATTTAAAATATAATAATATTGTACATAAATATGATTGAACAGGTTTGAGTTTACATAAATATGATTATATTTTTATAATTGTTGTCTATATTTAAAACTTTTTACGGGTTAAGTTAAAATATAATTTTTTATTCACAACGAAATCGTCCCGCGGTATACCGCGGGTTGACCACATATATCTATGAATCTACTTAATTCATAAAATTATATATAATTAAATACAAATTAAACGTATAAAACTAGACTATAGAAACCAACTACGAAAATGATCAATCAAACAAATATATTAAATTATGGACCCGTGGTGTACCACGAGAAAAATCCTAGTCTAAATACAATTGTCCAACTAGTTTGGAGACAATAGGGTTAACATATATATCATTGTTGTAACTTGTAAGGGCAGATGCATCGGCGTATGCAGCCAGCGTCCCTCCACCTATTTTTATTAAAAAAAAAAAAAACAAAACAAGAAGGACGTCAATAAAAACGGGACGGTCCTATCTCTTCTTTCTTTACAATTCGCGGGCCCCACTGACACGTGGCGGCCCGCGATTGGTTTTGTTTTGTTTTGTTTTGTTTTTTTTTAAAGAAAATCTAAAAATTGAAAAAAAAAAATATATATATGTTGAGGGACGATTTTACCGATGTGCATGGTCTAAGTCTCAAGTAAATATACTGATTTGGCTTAGCGTAGTTACAGCAAAATCTAGAAGGCTTAAACTCTTCACCGAAGACAAAGACATGTTATAACAAAACAAAACATATTAACTACAGACAAATCAAATCAAGATCAACTTTAAAGTGATCTTGCACAACAAGCAAATCATATTTCCTACAACACGCAAACATAAATGAACCAAAGGCTTGTCTAAGCTTTTCCAGATCCAAGAATCATGTTTGGATTCTATTAAGTTATCTTCTTAACACCTTAAAAGATGTTATGAAGAGAGGGTTTCAAAATAGAAACTATTGAGTAAGAAGAGAGTTATATAGTAGGAGCTAGACTGGACAGGAATACTAGATCAGATCTAGAGAAAGGGATACTCCAAGAAACCCAACAAACCACCTTCCTCTGCTCTATCTTGTCTAGTAAGACGAAGACATTAAATCAGAAATGTTCAATGCTTGTAAAACAGAAGTGATTCTAAGAAGGTGAAAGCATTTTTGCATTAGTGTACCTTTTGCTTCCAACTATAACGGACCAATGCTTGAAGTGAAGATCAAGACACTAAAGTTGTTTGATTATGCAAAAAGATTCAATCTTTAGTTTATAATGTCTGAAACAAGACCTGACAACAAAACAGAGCTATGAACTGAGCCTATCATGCGTAACCTCTTACCTCGTCTAGGCTTTAACTTATACTTGTATGAAAAATTGAACCAAACTATTATTTCATACAACACAACCAAGACTCGTCTATATCTAAAGTTGTTTGAGCCCATCATGCGTAACCTACCCCGTCTAGTCGTTAAACTTATGCTTGTAACACAACCAAAGCAAACTATTATATCCGACAACAGAACTAAAGCTTGTCTATGCCTTAAAATATCTAAAGATCATGTTCTAATTAAAGAACCCTAAAACGAAGAGCCATTGAATCAGATTCCTAATTATTGACGATAGATTTCGGAACCCATAAAGAAAAATCAAAGCTTTACGAAAGACGCACCGTACATGAGAAATAACGTTGAGATGTGATGGCGGAAGCAACTCCAGAACGTATATCACCACCGGGAAACTCTGTTTCTGCCAATATATATCTCTCTCTCGTTATTTAACAACCAAAGCTTGTCTATGCCCTAAAAGATCTAAAGATCATGTTCAGATCCTATGAAAACATCTTTGAAAGAACCCTAATACAAAGATCATGTTCTAGTCCTCCTAATACGAAGAGCCTTTCATCAGATTCCTAATCATTAACAATCGATTTCGGAACTCATATAGAAAAATCAAAACTTTACAAACAACTTACCGCATACGAGAAGAAACTTTGAGATTTGACTCCAGAACCACCGGAAAACTCTGTTTCTGGTACCATCTCTCTAACATGTTCTGTATTCACAATTAAAATTTGAACTAGAACTTGACGATACCTACACTGAACCTACCTCGTCTAGGCGTTAAACTTATGATTGTAAGAAAACCCAAAGTAAACTATTATTTCCGACAACACAACCACCGGTCATGTTGTGATCCTATAGAAACATCTTTCAAAGAACCCTAATACGAAGAGCAATTCAATCAGAATCCTAATTATTAACAATCGATTTTGGAACCCATAAAGAAAAATCAAAGCTTTACCAAATACTTACCGTACAGGAGAAGAAACATTGAGATTTGACGAGGGACGTAACTCCAAAGTAACCACCGGGAAACTCTGTTTCTACTACTGTCTCTCTGTCTCTTGTTATTTAATCACGACACAACCAAAGCTTGTCTATGCCTAAAAGATCTAAAAGACCATGTTCCGATCAAGCATCTTTTAAAGAACCCTAATACAAAGATCATGTTCTAATCCTAATACAAATAGCCATTGAATCAGATTCCTAATTATTAACAATCGATTTGAGAACCCATAAAGAAAAATCAAAGCTTTACCAAAGACTTACCTCACAGGAGAAGAAACTTTGAGATTTGACGGCGGACGTAACTCTAGTATCACCGGAAGACTCTGTTACAGTTACCATATCACTCTCTCGTTCTTTATTCACAATCAAACTCTTACCGCTTGCATTGGAAGAAGTAGGCGTTGTATTATTGTTTCTTCTGTGACAAACTTGAACTTGGGGAAGGTGAAGAAGAATAAAGATGAAATATGAAGTTTTTGTATTTATAGGCGGCCGTCGAAGCGTGCTTTCGAAGTTCTAACCGTTGTGTGTTAACGGCTCTATCACGCAAACTCATTTTTAACTTCTTTTATTAAGTTACTCGTTTGATATTAACTTACTTTACTAGTTAATCATTTAATTTTATTTATTTCTACTACCACTAGGTTATGGAAAAAAAAATTATTCTAATTCTTATGTTGTTTAATTGTTTATATACTAAACTATTGTGATGATAAATTCAAATGTTTAAAATATATATAATTTTATCCACATTTTTACGCTACATTGTATTTTTTTCAAAACAATTGTTAACGTTTTTTTTTTTATGAAAACGCAAAATAATGAAACTGGTTCATATGAAACAGTTTATCAAATCTATTAAATAAAGGTTTCAATATATTATTATTATGAAAGATAAATTAATAAATAGTAGGAAATTATCTAAAAATTGAAGAAATACATAGACGTATAATATATTAATGTTAGAAAAACATAATTATTATTAGTAAAATATATAACTATCATAAAAGTAAATATTGGATCAAATGATTATAATTCAAAAAGGTATGAAACAAAATATTATGGTAAATAAGCGATATCCTAAAAATATATTTTATTAATGGAGAGTAAAAAAAAATCATAAATAAAAATTCTAAACAATTATAGATGTGGAGAAATTTTAGGGGCAGAGGAGAAGCCATTTTAAGTGAGAAGCTTAGTATATGGTTTCAATTAGGATTCACCTATACTTTTACACTCTACCCAATTTCACCTTAACAAATAGTTTTCTTCCCAATTTCGCATAAACTACATCTTTCTACCTAATTAACCAAAATCAATTAAACTGTTAAAAATTGGGATTTTGTATTTTTAAATTGTTAATTTGCGTTTACTGTTCACAATTAGCTTAACCCGAATGGATATTTTTTGGACCCGAATTGTAGTCAATAAAACCCAAATCCGAAACCCTTAACCAAAATCAAACACATAACATATATAACATTATAACAACCAAAGACGACCTTCCGAGTTACCTGGTTAGCTGGCTATTTGTTCATACATGGTTGTAACTTTCTGTAAGCTCTAGAACGGTTTGTCGATTAGATCTTTTGAGTTTCATATTAAGAAAACATCATAATTCATATACGATTAACGAATAAACCAAAGTAAAATAAAACTTCGTTTACGTTTATTTAAAATAGATTCAATAGTAGGTCATCAAATCAAATAAAACATACTATCAAACAAACCAAACCTAAATTTGATTCGGTTCAATTCGGCTAAATTTTTAGATAATCCAAAATTTGAAAAAACTAAATAACACAAACCGATTAAATTGAACGTGGAAGGCTAAAAAATTTCATCAAATTTTATCTAAGGATGATAAATAGCATATATTTTATTAAATATATCTTATACAATTATTATACAAAAATAAAAAATTTAATAACTGTATATTCAAACACAACTGGTTCAACCAATAATAGCGGATCGTTAGATTTGTAGGATTTTACGTATGGATCTTAACCGAATTAGTAATCGTATCACCGGATGTACCGGTTCGGTTCGACTATGTGTCCAAATCGGGTCAGAAAACGCTAACCAATACCTAAACCAAACAACAACATTATTTCTCTGTATAAAAATAAATAAAATTATAATAATTCGATTCAACAATAAAGTTTTTTTTTTTTTTCAATTTTCTTACAATTTTGACTTGAGCGGAGGAAGATCCTGTTGCTGGAGAAGACGATCATTGAGCGATGGATTTGGCTGAACTATGGGCTATTTTCGGACCCGGGTTCTCCGGCGCAGTCTTCGGAACCGGGTGGTGGTTTTGGGTTGACGCCGTCGTCTGCAGCTCCACTCAAGTTCCTTTCCTCCATTACCTTCCCGGTAATTATAATATCCATCGAACTATTTCTCTCGTGAATTAGGGTTTTCAGAAATTTTGTAATTTTGGGGTTTTTCTCAGGCATATTCGCATCTCTTGGAGCTTTGATGTTCAATTGCGTTAGAAAAGAAGATATTGATTACTCTCCTTATGACGAAGGCGAGTGGAGGTTAGTTTACTTCGTTGATTTGAAAATTTTAGTTCCTTATAACACTTGAGAATTTCTGTGGAAATTTGAAGATAGGTTAAGTTTTTAGCTTAGATTTGTGACTGATGCGTATAATCTATACTGTTCTTGATTTGTGTTTTTATGTATTATGGATTCTTGACTATGGCTATTCATAGCTGCTTATGTTGGCTTCACTGGTTTAGTTTTTAAATTAAGATAAGACTTAACTCTTAAGAGCTTGGTTACTAAGTGTTTCTAATCTGTATCCCTGTGGAAACTAGTAGATAGCTGAGATATCATGTGTACTTATAACCAAAGACAAGACTTGAGAACTTTTGTATTTCTGTTGGAAACTTGAAGATAGGTTAAGTTTTTATCTGAGATTTGTGACTGGTGGATATTGTTTATATTATTCTTGATTTGTGTATTTTAGATTCTTGGATTTTGATTGAAGATTTGTGTATGTCATAACATTTGTCTCACTAGCAACGGTTGTTGGCCTCACTGTTTCAGTTTTTGAATTAAGATAAGACTTGAGAGCTTGGTTACCAAGTGTTTTTAATCTGTATCCCACTATCCCTGTGGAAACTAGTAATAGTAATACTTTATCTGAAACCAAGTTCTTACAGAGATTTGCGGCTTGTTTCAGTTATTTTTTATTTGTGTTTTTATTACAGCTTATCTGAAGTTATGGCTTTTCAGAGCGTTTGTTGTAGCATTTGTTTCAATAACTGCTTTTGTTGGGTTTCTGATTATGATTTTAAAATCAAGATAAGAATTGAGAGTTTGGTTACTGCGTGTTATTACTCTGTACTCTTGTAGAAACTAGAAGATAGTTGTGATATCTTGTGTGTATATATAAACGTCATATCTAAAATATCTTGTGTTTATTTGAATTCTTGGTTACAGATTGAAGCTATGGCTTTTCATAGCGTATGTCGTCGCATTTGTTTCGCTAGCTGCATCTGTTGGCTTGCTGATTCAAGATTCGGTTGTCAAGACTGGGCCTTCGACATGGACTGGTGTGGCTGGTGTTTTTCAATGTGTGTTTGTATTGATAAGGTAAAAGCATTCTACCTTTCTATGTCGTCTTCTGGCTGCTGCATATCTTTAAGGCACCACCAAACAATGCTTTTTAATTGTGAAAAATTTACTGAGCAGATTGAACTAGAAGAATTATAGAAAAATCCATATAATTTAGTGATTAATACAATCTTAGTCCTCTGAATTGGGACAATCCTGTACTTCAACTAATAGGCCTACCTTTTTATTGCATCTGACTAGCTTTTGGGAAACATCTTTCATAATCACAGTAGATTTTGACTGAGAACAATAAGTTGAAACTAAATCATTGGTTCGATCACATTTAGATTAGTTTCTCTCAGCTAGAAATAGCACAAAACTGTATGAGTACAGCTGGCTTTCGTATCATCGTATGGCACAGTCAAAACCTAGAAAATGGGATTTGTATCGGCAATAAGACATAATGCATCATAACCTTTTTGCTTCCTTGTACTGCAAATCCTATGTGTAAATCTGTTGTCACTGACCACAAATTCTTTTGACAGTGGGCTAATGTATTGGACATCACACTCAGAGTAAGTAGACGCACAGGCACATACTTCATCTCCGACTCAGATACATTCTGTGACAACTTACAAGTTCCTCTCGCTTTCTCTACTATGTAAATTCCTGTGTCTTGTCAGGTCAGCTTGGCCTTGTGTGCTAGAGATTTCTCTGTTGCATCAGTGTGTGTTTGTGTTAAACTTTGTCACTATCATTGAATATCCACCTTTAGTACAAGAATATAAGTTGGACTCCGAATCAATCAACTGAGTGTTTCAACGTCTCCAAGCCATATTCTTTGGTTGGTTATCTAGAAAAGAAAAACCCAAAATCATGTGATCGGTAAGAATCAAATCAAAGGTTTCATTTGATAGATGCGAGAGTATATTTTATAAGAGAATAAAGAGATGTTAGAAAAGAAAACCTATCCCCCAAATTAAAATATGAATCAAAACCTTATTTTTGTGTGTTTTGCAATGTAATTGAGTTAACAATAAGAAAGTCATTTTAAAACTATAAGGTCTTTCTTGTATACAAATGAATTTAATGAACACTATCTTCTTCTTTTTTTTTTCTTTTTTTTTTTTTCTTTTGATGCTATCTTAGAAGATTTGTCACACAAATTTCAATTTATAAAGTGAATATGAAAGATTATTAACATTTTCCAAAAAATCTATTTATAAAGTACTTATGAATTTTTAAGAAATTGGTCGTAGTTGTACCGTTAGTTGTACCACATTTTACAAACTGAATACGAGTAAAGACATACGTAGTTGTACCATTACAAGACCGAGTTTTACCAAGTTATACAAAAACATAAAATACATATACATTGAAAATACACTAATCTTGAATCTTATCTTGGTTCTGAAACTAGCTATCCAAGTTTCTCTCAGGTTGTCTTTAATACTTTTGGAAGGTTAGTCTTCCTTTTTTCTAAAAAGAATAGAACTAAAACTAAACTAGCACATAGTAAAAAACCAGTCCAAAAACGCTAATCTACGTATGATTTACCACGATTCAGCCACTAGAGTCCATTTATATGTATTAACCGACCCATAATAGATGATTATCAAGTCAATGTCCATTAATTGTCACCACAAGTTTCAAATCTAATTAAAATCTCTAAAATTCAAATACAACAACCCAAATCGATTTAATACTCTATGGATTAAAGGAGATTTAAGCTAAAAGTAATAGGAAAACGAAAAGATATGATTTAAAGATTTAAGCTTGAGTTTTAATGGTGAAAGACTGGGGAGGAAGAAGCGACGATGGAACCGATTTTGAAGTTTTTTTTGTTTGTGTTGACAGCAGCAATTTTGGATTTTTTAAATAATTAATTTAATTAAAAATTGGTTTGATGAATCGGTTTGAATCGGTTTGGTAAGGGAAAACTTGGGTATTCATTAAGAGTAGAGGATTATATTAGAAAAAGGGAAAGTGTCTAGAATTAGGAACTCCCGAGAATTCAACAAAACATAAATAGAGCAACGTTCTTCTCGGCAAGACACATAATCGTAATTCAACTTCTCAACCTCTGAATCTCAAATCTCCGATTCGAAATCCGGCGAGCATGGTGAGAGATATTGAGGCTGAGATTAGAGACGACCAATGATCATGGTAGCGAAGCATTCTTCGTCAAAGTCTCTGACTCTCCCCACGCCATTTACGTTCCGATGAAATCCAACTACGGCAGTTTGTTTACATTCGCGGTGGTCTACACATTGAGAAAGGTTGCCCTGTTCCTGTAATCCGTGGGTTGAAACCAGTCCCCAAGCGGAGGCTCTGTGTTGGAAACCCTAGTGATCTTGATTCTAGCGACTTGCTGATTCCTTTCACCGTGGCCTCTGTTTCGCCGACGACGAAAAAGAAGAATCTTGTTGAGATGAGGATGAGTTTGGATTCCACGAGAAGGAGTTGTTGGGATCAGAGTCCTCCGGTGATTCATCGCCGTGACGCCGCATTGCTTCTTTCTTCACCACGTCTCAAACCCAAATCGGTACAATTTTTTTATCTTCATCTTAGTCTCTTCTGTAAAGCGAGTTGATTTAGGGTTTTAGTTACTAAGCGCTTTTTGGTTTCTTGAATGTGAGGGTTTCGTCTCTTTGCAAACCAATTTGATTTTTTTTCCTGAGTAATTTCAAGCTAGATTCGTTCTTAGGTGCTTTATGATGTGCTTGATTGTTCTACTTAGTTCAATTCTGTGTTATTTTCTACTTAGATGATTGAGTATTTGCTGTATCTGCTCGTGTATCTGCTCTCTCCATATGCTCACCTTCGTATATGTCATACCTATGCAGGGGGTTAGGGCCTTACTCTGCACCTATCAAGAAAGCTGAGAAAGAGATTTAAGGAACTCGCCAAGAAGATCAACGATCTATGTGGTATGTGCACACTCTTTGCTGCTCAAGTGTTGGGCTTACTTTGATTAGCTAATGACTTCTGTTTACGGAATGACTAAAATGTTTATTGGTTGCTTATATGGAATCATGCAGGTACCAAGGAGTCTGATGGTTTAGCTTGTCCCAGTCAATGGGATCTTGTATCTGATAAGCAAATGATGCAAGAGGAGCAACCTCTGCAGGTAGGCTTTCTTTCCTAGATAGTTGTCTGAAACGTCTTCTTATCTCCTGGTGACTATAAGGGGTTAAGGTAAACGTTATTCTCTGTCCAGGTTGCGAGATGCACAAAGATAATAATGCCAAACACTGAAGACGCCAAATACGTGATCAGTGTCAATCAAATTGCGAAGGTACATTATAATATATACCTTGGCTGCTGTTTCTGTTATTCTGCATAATCAAGTGTGTGTTTTAAAGCCTTTAATGTTTGGTTATACATTCAGTTTTTTGGTTCTTAATTCCAGTTTGTTGTTATTTGTTGGTCACTCATCCATGTGTTAAGAGGAATGTTTCTCTTTCATTTTTGGAGTTCAGATTTTAGTTTCTAGAAACTTTAAAAGTTTTTCTTTCACTTCATGATTTCTCTTGCACCTGAATGTTTAGGATGATCATATACACGTTTTTCATGAGTATGCATATAGTGTTTGGTTGACTTAATGCTTGAGACCTTAGAGACCATTTGCTTATAGTCTCTCTTACACTCTCTTCTGATTTTTATGGTATTTTGAACAGAAAAATTTGTTAAAAATTAGTCTTATACACTCATGGTTGTTATTTGTTGGTCACTCATGCATGTGTTAAGAGGAATATTTCTCTTTCATTTTTGGAGTTCAGATTTTAGTTTCTAGAGATTTTGAAAGTTTTTCTTTTACATCATTATTTCTCTTGCACCTGAATGTATAGGATGATCATATATACGTTTGTCATGAGTATTCATATAGTGTTTGGTTGACTTAATGCTTGAGACTTTAGAGACCATTTGCTTATAATCTCTCTTACACTCTCTTTTTGTGTAGGAGTATCCGGTGCTGTTGGTTCCTGAGGACAAAAGTCAAAAACCATCTGTTGCAATTATTAAGGTACTGGTTTGCTTATTTGCTTCTTAGTTTTTGTGTATTATCTGCTTTAAAATATTGACATGCTTCTTTGACATGACATTTCTCAAACAAAAGATAGAAGCATGCTGTTTCTGGGTATGTCTACTAATCTGGACATGTTATTCCCGAGATACAAGGTTGTGGTATGTCTAATAATCTGGAAATTCTCTTAGTTTAGCCTTGAGATAGGACTTAAGTTGTTAATATGAAAGAGCTTTGCTTTTTCCTTGAACACAGATCTGTTGAGAAGACAAAACAGATCCGTTTGAAGGTACTTCTTCTCCTCACTTTTGATTGACTTGTAAATATCTCCAGTTTGGTAGTTCTCAAGACTTTTCTCTATTCGTAATGATCATTGAGATTTGAGAGGCTACAGATTCATCATCGAGTCTAATTCCAAAGATGTTGATAGCTTGATAGGTTTACGCTTTAAGATTAGAGATTTTTGGATTGCAAAAATTGATTTTTATTGTTGACTCTTTATATCAAATCTTAATCTGAATCTAAACAATATAATGTTGAGGGATGCATGTAACTTTTGTTTGTTGATTAGTTAGGTTTCCAAGTTTACTAATCGTTTTATACTTTACTTAATGTTTTAGGAATATTTTGTTTCGATTCTAATCCTTGGGAAGCTTGTCTCCGCTTCAACGAGGTATTTCTTTTTATTTCTAGTTTTTTTTTGTTTATCTTTAAAACCCAAAAATGATCTAATACACAAAAATACACAAAAACACAAAAAACATTAAAACACAAAAATACACAAAGTTAGAGCAAATACACAAATACACAAAAATAAACCAAAAACACAAAAATACATAAAATACACAAAAAGTTAAACTTGGAGCTAATACGCAAAAAATACACAAATACACAAATACACAAAAATAAACCAAAAACACAAAAAAACACAAAAAACGAAAAAACACAAAAATACATAAAATACACAAAAAGTTAAAACTTAGAGCTAATACGCAAAGTCGGAGATCATAAACTGACCGAAAGAACGTAGAGCTAATACGCAAAGTCGGGGATCATAAAAAACGGACCGAAAGAACTTAGAGCTAATACGCAAAGTCGGGGATCATAAAAACGGACCGAAAGAACTTAGAGCTAATACGCAAAGTCGGGGATCATAAAAACGGACCGAAAGAACTTAGAGCTAATACGCAAAGTCGGAGATCATAAAAACGGACCGAAAGAACTTAGAGCTAATACGCAAAGTCCGGGATCATAAACACGGACCGAAAGAACTTAGAGCTAATACGCAAAGTCGGGGATCATAAAAACGGACCGAGAGAACTTAAAGCTAATACGAAAAGTTGGGGATCATAAAAAGGGACCGAAAGAACTTAGAGCTAATACGCAAAGTTGGGGATCATAAAAAAGGACCGAAAGAACTTAGAGCTAATACGCAAAGTCGGGGATCATAAAAATGGATCGAAAGAACTTAGAGCTAATACGCAAAGTCAGGGAACATAAAAACCGACCGAAAGAACTTAGAGCTAATACGCAAAGTCGGGGATCATAAAAACCGACCGAAAGAACTTAGAGCTAATACGCAAAGTCGGGGATCATAAAAACGACCGAAAGAACTTAGAGCTAATACGCAAAGTCGGGGATCATAAAAACGGACCGAAAGAACTTAGAGCTAATACGCAAAGTCGGGGATCATAAAAACGGACCGAAAAAACTTAGAGCTAATACGCAAAGTCGGGGATCATAAAAACGGACCGAAAGAACTTAAAGCTAATACGCAAAATCGGGGATCATAAAAACGGACCGAAAGAATTTAGAGCTACTACGCAAAGTCGGGGATCATAAAAACGGACCAAAAGAACTTAGAGCTAATACGCAAAGTCGGGGATCATAAAAACGGACCGAAAAAACTTAGAGCTAATACGCAAAGTCGGGGATCATAAAAACGGACCGAAAGAATTTAAAGCTAATACGCAAAATCGGGGATCATAAAAACGGACCGAAAGAATTTAGAGCTAATACGCAAAGTCGGGGATCATAAAAACGGACCAAAAGAACTTAGAGCTAATACGCAAAGTCGGGGATCATAAAACGGACCGAAAGAACTTAGAGCAAATACGCAAAGTAGGGGATCATAAAAACCGACCGAAAGAACTTAGAGCTAATACGCAAAGTCGGGGATCATAAAAACGGACCGAAAGAACTTAGAGCTAATACGCAAAGTCGGGGATCATAAAAACGGACCGAAAGAACTTAGAGCTAATACGCAAAGTCCGGGATCATAAACACGGACCGAAAGAACTTAGAGCTAATACGCAAAGTCGGGGATCATAAAAACGTACCGAAAGAACTTAGAGCAAATACGCAAAGTTGGGGATCATAAAAACGGACCGAAAGAACTAAGAGCTAATACGCAAAGTCGGGGATCATAAAAACGATCCGAAAGAACTTAGAGCTAATACGCAAATTCGGGGATCATAAAAACCGACCGAAAGAACGTAGAGCTAATACGCAAAGTCGGGGATCATAAAAAAGACCAAAAGAACTTAGAGCTAATACGCAAAGTCGGGGATCATAAAACCGACCGAAAGAACTTAGAGCTAATACGCAAAGTCGGGGATCATAAAAACGGACCGAAAGAACTTAGAGCTAATACGCAAAGTCGGGGATCATAAAAACGGACCGAAAGAACTTAGAGCTAATACGCAAAGTCGGGGATCATAAAACGGACCAAAAGAACTTAGAGCTAATACGCAAAGTCCGGGATCAAAAAAACGGACCGAAAGAACTTAGAGCTAATACGCAAAGTCAGAGATCCTAAAAACCGACCGAAAGAACTTAGAGCTAATACACACAGTCCGAGATCATAAACACGGTTCGAAAGAACTTAGAGCTAATACGCAAAGTCGGGGATCATAAACACGGACCAAGAGAACTTAGAGCTAATACGCAAAGACGGGGATCATAAAAAGGGACTGAGAGAACTTAGAGCTAATACACAAAGTCGGGGATCATAAAAACGGACCGAAAGAACTTAAAGCTAATACGCAAAATCGGGGATCATAAAAACGGACCGAAAGAATTTAGAGCTAATACGCAAAGTCGGGGATCATAAAAACGGACCGAAAGAACTTAGAGCTAATACGCAAAGTCGGGGATCATAAAACGGACCAAAAGAACTTAGAGCAAATACGCAAAGTAAGGGATCATAAAAACCGACCGAAAGAACTTAGAGCTAATACGCAAAGTCGGGGATCATAAAAACGGACCGAAAGAACTTAGAGCTAATACGCAAAGTGGGGGATCATAAAAACGGACCGAAAGAACTTAGAGCTAATACGCAAAGTCCGGGATCATCAACACGGACCGAAAGAACTTAGAGCTAATACGCAAAGTCGGGATCATAAAAACGTACCGAAAGAACTTAGAGCTAATACGCAAAGTTGGGGATCATAAAAACGGACCGAAAGAACTAAGAGCTAATACGCAAAGTCGGGGATCATAAAAACGATCCGAAAGAACTTAGAGCTAATACGCAAATTCGGGGATCATAAAAACCGACCGAAAGAACGTAAAGCTAATACGCAAAGTCAGGGATCATAAAAACGACCAAAAGAACTTAGAGCTAATACGCAAAGTCGGGGATCATAAAACCGACCGAAAGAACTTAGAGCTAATACGCAAAGTCGGGGATCATAAAAACGGACCAAAAGAACTTAGAGCTAATACGCAAAGTTGGGGATCATAAAACCGACCGAAAGAACTTAGAGCTAATACGCAAAGTCGGGGATCATAAAAACGGACCGAAAGACCTTAGAGCTAATATGCAAAGTCGGGGATCATTAAAACTGACCGAAAGAACTTAGAGCTAATACGCAAAGTCCAGGATCATAAAAACGGACCGAAAGAACTTAGAGCTAATACGCAAAGTCGAGGATCATAAAAACGGACCGAAAGAACTTAGAGCTAATACGCAAAGTCGGGGATCATAAAAACGGACCGAAAGAACTTAGAGCTAATACACAAAGTCGGAGATCATAAAACGGACCGAAAGAACTTTAGAGCAAATACGCAAAGTCGGGGATCATAAAAACGGACCGAAAGAACTTAGAGCTAATACACAAAGTCGGGGATCATAAAAACGGACCGAAAGAACTTAGAGCTAATACGCAAAGTCGGAGATCATAAAAACGGACCGAAAGAACTTAGAGCTAATACGCAAAGTCGGGGATCATAAAACGGACCGAAAGAACTTAAAGCTAATATGCAAAGTCGGAGATCATAAAAACGGACCGAAAGAACTTAGAGCTAATACGCAAAGTCAGAGATCCTAAAAACCGACCGAAAGAACTTAGAGTTAATACGCAAAGTCAGGGATCATAAAAACGGACCGAAAGAACTTAAAGCTAATACGCACAGTCCGGGATCATAAACACGGTTCGAAAGAACTTAGAGCTAATACGCAAAGTCGGGGATCATAAAAACGGACCGAAAGAACTTAGAGCTAATACGCAAAGTCGGGGATCATAAAAACGGACCGAAAGAACTTAGAGCTAATACGCAAAGTCCGGGATCATCAACACGGACCGAAAGAACTTAGAGCTAATACGCAAAGTCGGGATCATAAAAACGTACCGAAAGAACTTAGAGCTAATACGCAAAGTTGGGGATCATAAAAACGGACCGAAAGAACTAAGAGCTAATACGCAAAGTCGGGGATCATAAAAACGATCCGAAAGAACTTAGAGCTAATACGCAAATTCGGGGATCATAAAAACCGACCGAAAGAACGTAGAGCTAATACGCAAATTCAGGGATCATAAAAACGACCAAAAGAACTTAGAGCTAATACGCAAAGTCGGGGATCATAAAACCGACCGAAAGAACTTAGAGCTAATACGCAAAGTCGGGGATCATAAAAACGGACCGAAAGAACTTAGAGCTAATACGCAAAGTCGGGGATCATAAAACGGACCGAAAGAACTTAAAGCTAATACGCAAAGTCGGGGATCATAAAAACGGACCGAAAGAACTTAGAGCTAATACGCAAAGTCGGGGATCATAAAAACGGACCGAAAGAACTTAGAGCTAATACGCAAAGTCGGGGATCATAAAAACGGACCGAAAGAACTTAAAGCTAATACGCAAAATCGGGGATCATAAAAACGGACCGAAAGAATTTAGAGCTAATACGCAAAGTCGGGGATCATAAAAACGGACCGAAAAAACTTAGAGCTAATACGCAAAGTCGGGGATCATAAAACGGACCGAAAGAACTTAGAGCAAATACGCAAAGTAGGGGATCATAAAAACCGACCGAAAGAACTTAGAGCTAATACGCAAAGTCGGGGATCATAAAAACGGACCGAAAGAACTTAGAGCTAATACGCAAAGTCAGAGATCCTAAAAACCGACCGAAAGAACTTAGAGCTAATACGCAAAGTCGGGGATAATAAAAACGGACCGTAAGAACTTAGAGCTAATACGCAAAGTCGGGGATCATAAAACCGACCGAAAGAACTTAGAGCTAATACGCAAAGTCGGGGATCATAAAAACGGACCAAAAGAACTTAGAGCTAATACGCAAAGTCGGGATCATAAAAACGTACCGAAAGAACTTAGAGCTAATACGCAAAGTTGGGGATCATAAAAACGGACCGAAAGAACTAAGAGCTAATACGCAAAGTCGGGGATCATAAAAACGATCCGAAAGAACTTAGAGCTAATACGCAAATTCGGGGATCATAAAAACCGACCGAAAGAACGTAGAGCTAATACGCAAATTCGGGGATCATAAAAACGACCAAAAGAACTTAGAGCTAATACGCAAAGTCGGGGATCATAAAACCGACCGAAAGAACTTAGAGCTAATACGCAAAGTCGGGGATCATAAAAACGGACCGAAAGAACTTAGAGCTAATACGCAAAGTCGGGGATCATAAAACGGACCGAAAGAACTTAAAGCTAATACGCAAAGTCGGAGATCATAAAAACGGACCGAAAGAACTTAGAGCTAATACGCAAAGTCGGGGATCATAAAAACGGACCGAAAGAACTTAGAGCTAATACGCAAAGTCGGGGATCATAAAAACGGACCGAAAGAACTTAAAGCTAATACGCAAAATCGGGGATCATAAAAACGGACCGAAAGAATTTAGAGCTAATACGCAAAGTCGGGGATCATAAAAACGGACCGAAAAAACTTAGAGCTAATACGCAAAGTCGGGGATCATAAAACGGACCGAAAGAACTTAGAGCAAATACGTAAAGTAAGGGATCATAAAAACCGACCGAAAGAACTTAGAGCTAATACGCAAAGTCGGGGATCATAAAAACGGACCGAAAGAACTTAGAGCTAATACGCAAAGTCGGGGATCATAAAAACGGACCGAAAGAACTTAGAGCTAATACGCAAAGTCCGGGATCATCAACACGGACCGAAAGAACTTAGAGCTAAAGCGCAAAGTCGGGATCATAAAAACGTACCGAAAGAACTTAGAGCTAATACGCAAAGTTGGGGATCATAAAAACGGACCGAAAGAACTAAGAGCTAATACGCAAAGTCGGGGATCATAAAAACGATCCGAAAGAACTTAGAGCTAATACGCAAATTCGGGGATCATAAAAACCGACCGAAAGAACTTAGAGCTAATACGCAAAGTCGGGGATCATAAAAACGGACCAAAAGAACTTAGAACTAATACGCAAAGTTGGGGATCATAAAACCGACCGAAAGAACTTAGAGCTAATACGCAAAGTCGGGGATCATAAAAACGGACCGAAAGAACTTAGAGCTAATATGCAAAGTCGGGGATCATTAAAACTGACCGAAAGAACTTAGAGCTAATACGCAAAGTCCAGGATCATAAAAACGGACCGAAAGAACTTAGAGCTAATACGCAAAGTCGAGGATCATAAAAACGGACCGAAAGAACTTAGAGCTAATACGCAAAGTCGGGGATCAGAAAAACGGACCGAAAGAACTCAGAGCTAATACACAAAGTCGGAGATCATAAAACGGACCGAAAGAACTTAGAGCAAATACGCAAAGTCGGGGATCATAAAAACCGACCGAAAGAACTTAGAGCTAATACACAAAGTCGGGGATCATAAAAACGGACCGAAAGAACTTAGAGCTAATACGCAAAGTCGGAGATCATAAAAACGGACCGAAAGAACTTAGAGCTAATACGCAAAGTCGGGGATCATAAAAACGGACCAAAAGAACTTAGAGCTAATACGCAAAGTCCGAGATCATAAACACGGACCGAAAGAACTTAGAGCTAATACGCAAAGTCGGGGATCATAAAAACGTACCGAAAGAACTTAGAGAAAATACGCAAAGTTGGGGATCATAAAAACGGACCGAAAGAACTTAGAGCTAATACGCAAAGTCGGGGATCATAAAAACGATCCGAAAGAACTTAGAGCTAATACGCAAATTCGGGGATCATAAAACCGACCGAAAGAACGTAGAGCTAATAACCAAAGTCGGGTATCATAAAAACGACCAAAAGAACTTAGAGCTAATACGCAAAGTCGGGGATCATAAAACCGACCGAAAGAACTTAGAGCTAATACGCAAAGTCGGGGATCATAAAAACGGACCGAAAGAACTTAGAGCTAATACGCAAAGTCGGGGATCATAAAAACGGACCGAAAGAACTTAGAGCTAATACGCAAAGTCGGGGATCATAAAACCGACCGAAAGAACTTAGAGCTAATACGCAAAGTCAGGGATCATAAAAACGGACCGAAAAAACTTAGAGCTAATACGCAAAGTCGGGGATCATAAAACGGACCGAAAGAACTTAGAGCAAATACGCAAAGTAGGGGATCATAAAAACCGACCGAGAGAACTTAGAGCTAATACGCAAAGTCGGGGATCATAAAACGGACCGAAAGAACTTAAAGCTAATACGCAAAGTCGGGGATCATAAAAACGGACCGAAAGAACTTAGAGCTAACACGCAAAGTCGGGGATCATAAAAACGGACCGAAAGAACTTAGAGCTAATACGCAAAGTCGGGGATCATAAAAACGGACCGAAAGAACTTAATGCTAATACGCAAAATCGGGGATCATAAAAATGGACCGAAAGAATTTAGAGCTAATACGCAAAGTCAGGGATCATAAAAACGGACCGAAAAAACTTAGAGCTAATACGCAAAGTCGGGGATCATAAAACGGACCGAAAGAACTTAGAGCAAATACGCAAAGTAGGGGATCATAAAAACCGACCGAGAGAACTTAGAGCTAATACGCAAAGTTGGGGATCATAAAAACGGACCGAAAGAACTAAGAGCTAATACGCAAAGTCGGGGATCATAAAAACGATCCGAAAGAACTTAGAGCTAATACGCAAATTCGGGGATCATAAAAACCGACCGAAAGAACTTAGAGCTAATACGCAAAGTCGGGGATCATAAAACGGACCGAAAGAACATAGAGCTAATACGCAAAGTCGGGGATCATAAAAACGGACCGAAAGAACTTAGAGCTAATACGCAAAGTCAGAGATCCTAAAAACCGACCGAAAGAACTTAGAGCTAATACGCAAAGTCGGGGATCATAAAAACGGACCGAAAGAACTTAGAGCTAATACGCACAGTCCGAGATCATAAACACGGTTCGAAAGAACTTAGAGCTAATACGCAAAGTCGGGGATCATAAACACGGACCAAGAGAACTTAGAGCTAATACGCAAAGACGGGGATCATAAAAAGGGACTGAGAGAACTTAGAGCTAATACACAAAGTCGGGGATCATAAAAACGGACCGAAAGAACTTAAAGCTAATACGCAAAATCGGGGATCATAAAAACGGACCGAAAGAATTTAGAGCTAATACGCAAAGTCGGGGATCATAAAAACGGACCGAAAGAACTTAGAGCTAATACGCAAAGTCGGGGATCATAACAACCGACCGAAAGAACTTAGAGCAAATACGCAAAAGAACTTAGAGCTAATACGCAAAGTCGGGGATCATAAAAACGATCCGAAAGAACTTAGAGCTAATACGCAAATTCGGGGATCATAAAAACCGACCGAAAGAACTTAGAGCTAATACGCAAAGTCGGGGATCATAAAACGGACCGAAAGAACTTAGAGCTAATACGCAAAGTCGGGGATCATAAAAACGGACCGAAAGAACTTAGAGCTAATACGCAAAGTCAGAGATCCTAAAAACCGACCGAAAGAACTTAGAGCTAATACGCACAGTCCGAGATCATAAACACGGTTCGAAAGAACTTAGAGCTAATACGCAAAGTCGGGGATCATAAACACGGACCAAGAGAACTTAGAGCTAATACGCAAAGACGGGGATCATAAAAAGGGACTGAGAGAACTTAGAGCTAATACACAAAGTCGAGGATCATAAAAACGGACCGAAAGAACTTAAAGCTAATACGCAAAATCGGGGATCATAAAAACGGACCGAAAGAACTTAGAGCTAATACGCAAAGTCGGGATCATAAAAACGTACCGAAAGAACTTAGAGCTAATACGCAAAGTTGGGGATCATAAAAACGGACCGAAAGAACTAAGAGCTAATACGCAAAGTCGGGGATCATAAAAACGATCCGAAAGAACTTAGAGCTAATACGCAAATTCGGGAATCATAAAAACCGACCGAAAGAACGTAGAGCTAATACGCAAATTCGGGGATCATAAAAACGACCAAAAGAACTTAGAGCTAATACGCAAAGTCGGGGATCATAAAAACGATCCGAAAGAACTTAGAGCTAATACGCAAATTCGGGAATCATAAAAACCGACCGAAAGAACGTAGAGCTAATACGCAAATTCGGGGATCATAAAAACGACCAAAAGAACTTAGAGCTAATACGCAAAGTCGGGGATCATAAAAAGGGACTGAGAGAACTTAGAGCTAATACACAAAGTCAAGGATCATAAAAACGGACCGAAAGAACTTAAAGCTAATACGCAAAATCGGGGATCATAAAAACGGACCGAAAGAATTTAGAGCTAATACGCAAAGTCGGGGATCATAAAAACGGACCAAAAGAACTTAGAGCTAATACGCAAAGTCGGGGATCATAAAACGGACCAAAAGAACTTAGAGCAAATACGCAAAGTAGGGGATCATAAAAACCGACCGAAAGAACTTAGAGCTAATACGCAAAGTCGGGGATCATAAAAACGGACCGAAAGAACTTAGAGCTAATACGCAAAGTCGGGGATCATAAAAACGGACCGAAAGAACTTAGATCTAATACGCAAAGTCCGAGATCATCAACACGGACCGAAAGAACTTAGAGCTAATACGCAAAGTCGGGATCATAAAAACGTACCGAAAGAACTTAGAGCTAATACGCAAAGTTGGGGATCGTAAAAACGGACCGAAAGAACTAAGAGCTAATACGCAAAGTCGGGGATCATAAAAACGATCCGAAAGAACTTAGAGCTAATACGCAAATTCGGGGATCATAAAAACCGACCGAAAGAACGTAGAGCTAATACGCAAATTCGGGGATCATAAAAACGACCAAAAGAACTTAGAGCTAATACGCAAAGTCGGGGATCATAAAACCGACCGAAAGAACTTAGAGCTAATACGCAAAGTCGGGGATCATAAAAACGGACCGAAAGAACTTAGAGCTAATACGCAAAGTCGGGGATCATAAAACGGACCGAAAGAACTTAAAGCTAATACGCAAAGTCGGGGATCATAAAAACGGACCGAAAGAACTTAGAGCTAACACGCAAAGTCGGGGATCATAAAAACGGACCGAAAGAACTTAGAGCTAATACGCAAAGTCGGGGATCATAAAAACGGACCGAAAGAACTTAATGCTAATACGCAAAATCGGGGATCATAAAAATGGACCGAAAGAATTTAGAGCTAATACGCAAAGTCAGGGATCATAAAAACGGACCGAAAAAACTTAGAGCTAATACGCAAAGTCGGGGATCATAAAACGGACCGAAAGAACTTAGAGCAAATACGCAAAGTAGGGGATCATAAAAACCGACCGAGAGAACTTAGAGCTAATACGCAAAGTCGGGGATCATAAAAACGGACCGAAAGAACTTAGAGCTAATACGCAAAGTCGGGGATCATAAAAACGAACCGAAAGAACTTAGAGCTAATACGCAAAGTCCGAGATCATAAACACGGACCGAAAGAACTTAGAGCTAATACGCAAAGTCGGGGATCATAAAAACGTACCGAAAGAACTTAGAGCAAATACGCAAAGTTGGGGATCATAAAAACGGACCGAAAGAACTTAGAGCTAATACGCAAAGTCGGGGATCATAAAAACGATCCGAAAGAACTTAGAGCTAATACGCAAATTCGGGGATCATAAAACCGACCGAAAGAACGTAGAGCTAATAACCAAAGTCGGGTATCATAAAAACGACCAAAAGAACTTAGAGCTAATACGCAAAGTCGGGGATCATAAAACCGACCGAAAGAACTTAGAGCTAATACGCAAAGTCGGGGATCATAAAAACGGACCGAAAGAACTTAGAGCTAATACGCAAAGTCGGGGATCATAAAAACGGACCGAAAGAACTTAGAGCTAATACGCAAAGTCGGGGATCATAATACGGACCAAAAAAACTTAGAGCTAATACGCAAAGTCGGGGATCATAAAAACGGACCGAAAGAACTTAGAGCTAATACGCAAAGTCAGAGATCCTAAAAACCAACCGAAAGAACTTAGAGCTAATATGCAAAGTCGGGGATCATAAAAACGGACCGAAAGAACTTAGAGCTAATACGCACAGTCCGAGATCATAAACACGGTTCGAAAGAACTTAGAGCTAATACGCAAAGTCGGGGATTATAAACACGGACCAAGAGAACTTAGAGCTAATACGCAAAGACGGGGATCATAAAAAGGGACTGAGAGAACTTAGAGCTAATACACAAAGTCGGGGATCATAAAAACGGACCGAAAGAACTTAAAGCTAATACGCAAAATCGGGGATCATAAAAACGGACCGAAAGAATTTAGAGCTAATACGCAAAGTCGGGGATCATAAAAACGGACCGAAAGAACTTAGAGCTAATACGCAAAGTCGGGGATCATAAAACGGACCAAAAGAACTTAGAGCAAATACGCAAAGTAGGGGATCATAAAAACCAACCGAAAGAACTTAGAGCTAATACGCAAAGTCGGGGATCATAAAAACGGACCGAAAGAACTTAGAGCTAATACGCAAAGTCGGGGATCATAAAAACGACCAAAAGAACTTAGAGCTAATACGCAAAGTCGGGGATCATAAAACCGACCGAAAGAACTTAGAGCTAATACGCAAAGTCGGGGATCATAAAAACGGACCGAAAGAACTTAGAGCTAATACGCAAAGTCGGGGATCATAAAAACGGACCGAAAGAACTTAGAGCTAATACGCAAAGTCCGAGATCATCAACACGGACCGAAAGAACTTAGAGCTAATACGCAAAGTCGGGATCATAAAAACGTACCGAAAGAACTTAGAGCTAATACGCAAAGTTGGGGATCATAAAAACGGACCGAAAGAACTAAGAGCTAATACGCAAAGTCGGGGATCATAAAAACGATCCGAAAGAACTTAGATCTAATACGCAAATTCGGGGATCATAAAAACCGACCGAAAGAACGTAGAGCTAATACGCAAAGTCGGGGATCATAAAAACGACCAAAAGAACTTAGAGCTAATACGCAAAATCAAGGATCATAAAACCGACCGAAAGAACTTAGAGCTAATACGCAAAGTCGGGGATCATAAAAACTGACCAAAAGAACTTAGAGCTAATACGCAAAGTTGGGGATCATAAAACCGACCGAAAGAACTTAGAGCTAATACGCAAAGTCGGGGATCATAAAAACGGACCGAAAGAACTTAGGGCTAATATGCAAAGTCGGGGATCATTAAAACTGACCGAAGGAACTTAGAGCTAATACGCAAAGTCCAGGATCATAAAAACGGACCGAAAGAACTTAGAGCTAATACGCAAAGTCGGGGATCATAAAAACGGACCGAAAGAACTTAGAGCTAATACGCAAAGTCGGGGATCATAAAAACGGACCGAAAGAACTTAGAGCTAATACACAAAGTCGGAGATCATAAAACGGACCGAAAGAACTTAGAGCAAATACGCAAAGTCGGGGATCATAAAAACCGACCGAAAGAACTTAGAGCTAATACGCAAAGTCGGGGATCATAAAAACGGACCGAAAGAACTTAGAGCTAATACGCAAAGTCAGGGATCATAAAAACCGACCGAAAGAACTTAGAGCTAATACGCAAAGTCGGGGATCATAAAAACGTACCGAAAGAACTTAGAGCAAATACGCAAAGTTGGGGATCATAAAAACGGACCGAAAGAACTTAGAGCTAATACGCAAAGTCGGGGATCATAAAAACGATCCGAAAGAACTTAGAGCTAATACGCAAATTCGGGGATCATAAAACCGACCGAAAGAACGTAGAGCTAATAACCAAAGTCGGGTATCATAAAAACGACCAAAAGAACTTAGAGCTAATACGCAAAGTCGGGGATCATAAAACCGACCGAAAGAACTTAGAGCTAATACGCAAAGTCGGGGATCATAAAAACGGACCGAAAGAACTTAGAGCTAATACGCAAAGTCGGGGATCATAAAAACGGACCGAAAGAACTTAGAGCTAATACGCAAAGTCGGGGATCATAATACGGACCAAAAGAACTTAGAGCTAATACGCAAAGTCGGGGATCATAAAAACGGACCGAAAGAACTTAGAGCTAATACGCAAAGTCAGAGATCCTAAAAACCGACCGAAAGAACTTAGAGCTAATACGCAAAGTCGGGGATCATAAAAACGGACCGAAAGAACTTAGAGCTAATACGCACAGTCCGAGATCATAAACACGGTTCGAAAAAACTTAGAGCTAATACGCAAAGTCGGGGATTATAAACACGGACCAAGAGAACTTAGAGCTAATACGCAAAGACGGGGATCATAAAAAGGGACTGAGAGAACTTAGAGCTAATACACAAAGTCGGGGATCATAAAAACGGACCGAAAGAACTTAAAGCTAATACGCAAAATCGGGGATCATAAAAACGGACCGAAAGAATTTAGAGCTAATACGCAAAGTCGGGGATCATAAAAACGGACCGAAAGAACTTAGAGCTAATACGCAAAGTCGGGGATCATAAAACGGACCAAAAGAACTTAGATCAAATACGCAAAGTAGGGGATCATAAAAACCAACCGAAAGAACTTAGAGCTAATACGCAAAGTCGGGGATCATAAAAACGGACCGAAAGAACTTAGAGCTAATACGCAAAGTCGGGGATCATAAAAACGGACCGAAAGAACTTAGAGCTAATACGCAAAGTCCGAGATCATCAACACGGACCGAAAGAACTTAGAGCTAATACGCAAAGTCGGGATCATAAAAACGTACCGAAAGAACTTAGAGCTAATACGCAAAGTTGGGGATCATAAAAACGGACCGAAAGAACTAAGAGCTAATACGCAAAGTCGGGGATCATAAAAACGATCCGAAAGAACTTAGATCTAATACGCAAATTCGGGGATCATAAAAACCGACCGAAAGAACGTAGAGCTAATACGCAAAGTCGGGGATCATAAAAACGACCAAAAGAACTTAGAGCTAATACGCAAAATCAAGGATCATAAAACCGACCGAAAGAACTTAGAGCTAATACGCAAAGTCGGGGATCATAAAAACTGACCAAAAGAACTTAGAGCTAATACGCAAAGTTGGGGATCATAAAACCGACCGAAAGAACTTAGAGCTAATACGCAAAGTCGGGGATCATAAAAACGGACCGAAAGAACTTAGGGCTAATATGCAAAGTCGGGGATCATTAAAACTGACCGAAGGAACTTAGAGCTAATACGCAAAGTCCAGGATCATAAAAACGGACCGAAAGAACTTAGAGCTAATACGCAAAGTCGGGGATCATAAAAACGGACCGAAAGAACTTAGAGCTAATACGCAAAGTCGGGGATCATAAAAACGGACCGAAAGAACTTAGAGCTAATACACAAAGTCGGAGATCATAAAACGGACCGAAAGAACTTAGAGCAAATACGCAAAGTCGGGGATCATAAAAACCGACCGAAAGAACTTAGAGCTAATACGCAAAGTCGGGGATCATAAAAACGGACCGAAAGAACTTAGAGCTAATACGCAAAGTCAGGGATCATAAAAACCGACCGAAAGAACTTAGAGCTAATACGCAAAGTCGGGGATCATAAAAACGTACCGAAAGAACTTAGAGCAAATACGCAAAGTTGGGGATTATAAAAACGGACCGAAAGAACTTAGAGCTAATACGCAAAGTCGGGGATCATAAAAACGATCCGAAAGAACTTAGAGCTAATACGCAAATTCGGGGATCATAAAACCGACCGAAAGAACGTAGAGCTAATAACCAAAGTCGGGTATCATAAAAACGACCAAAAGAACTTAGAGCTAATACGCAAAGTCGGGGATCATAAAACCGACCGAAAGAACTTAGAGCTAATACGCAAAGTCGGGGATCATAAAAACGGACCGAAAGAACTTAGAGCTAATACGCAAAGTCGGGGATCATAAAAACGGACCGAAAGAACTTAGAGCTAATACGCAAAGTCGGGGATCATAATACGGACCAAAAGAACTTAGAGCTAATACGCAAAGTCGGGGATCATAAAAACGGACCGAAAGAACTTAGAGCTAATACGCAAAGTCAGAGATCCTAAAAACCGACCGAAAGAACTTAGAGCTAATACGCAAAGTCGGGGATCATAAAAACGGACCGAAAGAACTTAGAGCTAATACGCACAGTCCGAGATCATAAACACGGTTCGAAAGAACTTAGAGCTAATACGCAAAGTCGGGGATTATAAACACGGACCAAGAGAACTTAGAGCTAATACGCAAAGACGGGGATCATAAAAAGGGACTGAGAGAACTTAGAGCTAATACACAAAGTCGGAGATCATAAAAACGGACCGAAAGAACTTAAAGCTAATACGCAAAATCGGGGATCATAAAAACGGACCGAAAGAATTTAGAGCTAATACGCAAAGTCGGGGATCATAAAAACGGACCGAAAGAACTTAGAGCTAATACGCAAAGTCGGGGATCATAAAACGGACCAAAAGAACTTAGATCAAATACGCAAAGTAGGGGATCATAAAAACCAACCGAAAGAACTTAGAGCTAATACGCAAAGTCGGGGATCATAAAAACGGACCGAAAGAACTTAGAGCTAATACGCAAAGTCGGGGATCATAAAAACGACCAAAAGAACTTAGAGCTAATACGCAAAGTCGGGGATCATAAAACCGACCGAAAGAACTTAGAGCTAATACGCAAAGTCGGGGATCATAAAAACGGACCGAAAGAACTTAGAGCTAATACGCAAAGTCGGGGATCATAAAAACGGACCGAAAGAACTTAGAGATAATACGCAAAGTCCGAGATCATCAACACGGACCGAAAGAACTTAGAGCTAATACGCAAAGTCGGGATCATAAAAACGTACCGAAAGAACTTAGAGCTAATACGCAAAGTTGGGGATCATAAAAACGGACCGAAAGAACTAAGAGCTAATACGCAAAGTCGGGGATCATAAAAACGATCCGAAAGAACTTAGATCTAATACGCAAATTCGGGGATCATAAAAACCGACCGAAAGAACGTAGAGCTAATACGCAAAGTCGGGGATCATAAAAACGACCAAAAGAACTTAGAGCTAATACGCAAAATCAAGGATCATAAAACCGACCGAAAGAACTTAGAGCTAATACGCAAAGTCGGGGATCATAAAAACTGACCAAAAGAACTTAGAGCTAATACGCAAAGTTGGGGATCATAAAACCGACCGAAAGAACTTAGAGCTAATACGCAAAGTCGGGGATCATAAAAACAGACCGAAAGAACTTAGAGCTAATATGCAAAGTCGGGGATCATTAAAACTGACCGAAGGAACTTAGAGCTAATACGCAAAGTCCAGGATCATAAAAACGGACCGAAAGAACTTAGAGCTAATACGCAAAGTCGGGGATCATAAAAACGGACCGAAAGAACTTAGAGCTAATACGCAAAGTCGGGGATCATAAAAACGGACCGAAAGAACTTAGAGCTAATACACAAAGTCGGAGATCATAAAACGGACCGAAAGAACTTAGAGCAAATACGCAAAGTCGGGGATCATAAAAACCGACCGAAAGAACTTAGAGCTAATACGCAAAGTCGGGGATCATAAAAACGGACCGAAAGAACTTAGAGCTAATACGCAAAGTCGGAGATCATAAAAACGGACCGAAAGAACTTAGAGCTAATACGCAAAGTCGGGGATCATAAAACGGACCGAAAGAACTTAAAGCTAATATGCAAAGTCGGGGATCATAAAAACGGACCGAAAGAACTTAGAGCTAATACGCAAAGTCAGAGATCCTAAAAACCGACCGAAAGAACTTAGAGCTAATACGCAAAGTTGGGGATCATAAAAACGGACCGAAAGAACTTAGAGCTAATACGCACAGTCCGGGATCATAAACACGGTTCGAAAGAACTTAGAGCTAATACGCAAAGTCGGGGATCATAAAAACGGACCGAAAGAACTTAGAGCTAATACGCAAAGTCGGGGATCATAAAAACGGACCGAAAGAACTTAGAGCTAATACGCAAAGTCGGGATCATAAAAACGTACCGAAAGAACTTAGAGCTAATACGCAAAGTTGGGGATCATAAAAACGGACCGAAAGAACTAAGAGCTCATACGCAAAGTCGGGGATCATAAAAACGGACCGAAAGAACTTAAAGCTAATACGCAAAATCGGGGATCATAAAAACGGACCGAAAGAATTTAGAGCTAATACGCAAAGTCGGGGATCATAAAAACGGACCAAAAGAACTTAGAGCTAATACGCAAAGTCGAGGATCATAAAACGGACCAAAAGAACTTAGAGCAAATACGCAAAGTAGGGGATCTTAAAAACCGACCGAAAGAACTTAGAGCTAATACGCAAAGTCGGGGATCATAAAAACGGACCGAAAGAACTTAGAGCTAATACGCAAAGTCGGGGATCATAAAAACGGACCGAAAGAACTTAGATCTAATACGCAAAGTCCGAGATCATCAACACGGACCGAAAGAACTTAGAGCTAATACACAAAGTCGGGATCATAAAAACGTACGGAAAGAACTTAGAGCTAATACGCAAAGTTGGGGATCGTAAAAACGGACCGAAAGAACTAAGAGCTAATACGCAAAGTCGGGGATCATAAAAACGATCCGAAAGAACTTAGAGCTAATACGCAAATTCGGGGATCATAAAAACCGACCGAAAGAACGTAGAGCTAATACGCAAATTCGGGGATCATAAAAACGACCAAAAGAACTTAGAGCTAATACGCAAAGTCGGGGATCATAAAACCGACCGAAAGAACTTAGAGCTAATACGCAAAGTCGGGGATCATAAAAACGGACCGAAAGAACTTAGAGCTAATACGCAAAGTCGGGGATCATAAAACGGACCGAAAGAACTTAAAGCTAATACGCAAAGTCGGGGATCATAAAAACGGACCGAAAGAACTTAGAGCTAATACGCAAAGTCGGGGATCGTAAAAACGGACCGAAAGAACTTAGAGCTAATACGCAAAGTCGGGGATCATAAAAACGGACCGAAAGAACTTAAAGCTAATACGCAAAATCGGGGATCATAAAAATGGACCGAAAGAATTTAGAGCTAATACGCAAAGTCGGGGATCATAAAAACGGACCGAAAAAACTTAGAGCTAATACGCAAAGTTGGGGATCATAAAACGGACCGAAAGAACTTAGAGCTAATACGCAAAGTCGGGGATCATAAAAACGGACCGAAAGAACTTAAAGCTAATACGCAAAATCGGGGATCATAAAAATGGACCGAAAGAATTTAGAGCTAATACGCAAAGTCGGGGATCATAAAAACGGACCGAAAAAACTTAGAGCTAATACGCAAAGTCGGGGATCATAAAACGGACCGAAAGAACTTAGAGCAAATACGCAAAGTAGGGGATCATAAAAACCGACCGAGAGAACTTACAGCTAATACGCAAAGTAGGGGATCATAAAAACGGACCGAAAGAACTTAAAGCTAATACGCAAAATCGGGGATCATAAAAACGGACCGAAAGAATTTAGAGCTAATACGCAAAGTCGGGGATCATAAAAACGGACCGAAAGAACTTAGAGCTAATACGCAAAGTCGGGGATCATAACAACCGACCGAAAGAACTTAGAGCAAATACGTAAAAGAACTTAGAGCTAATACGCAAAGTCGGGGATCATAAAAACGATCCGAAAGAACTTAGAGCTAATACGCAAATTCGGGGATCATAAAAACCGACCGAAAGAACTTAGAGCTAATACGCAAAGTCGGGGATCATAAAACGGACCGAAAGAACTTAGAGCTAATACGCAAAGTCGGGGATCATAAAAACGGACCGAAAGAACTTAGAGCTAATACGCAAAGTCAGAGATCCTAAAAACCGACCGAAAGAACTTAGAGCTAATACGCACAGTCCGAGATCATAAACACGGTTCGAAAGAACTTAGAGCTAATACGCAAAGTCGGGGATCATAAACACGGACCAAGAGAACTTAGAGCTAATACGCAAAGACGGGGATCATAAAAAGGGACTGAGAGAACTTAGAGCTAATACACAAAGTCGGGGATCATAAAAACGGACCGAAAGAACTTAAAGCTAATACGCAAAATCGGGGATCATAAAAACGGACCGAAAGAACTTAGAGCTAATACGCAAAGTCGGGATCATAAAAACGTACCGAAAGAACTTAGAGCTAATACGCAAAGTTGGGGATCATAAAAACGGACCGAAAGAACTAAGAGCTAATACGCAAAGTCGGGGATCATAAAAACGATCCGAAAGAACTTAGAGCTAATACGCAAATTCGGGAATCATAAAAACCGACCGAAAGAACGTAGAGCTAATACGCAAATTCGGGGATCATAAAAACGACCAAAAGAACTTAGAGCTAATACGCAAAGTCGGGGATCATAAAAACGATCCGAAAGAACTTAGAGCTAATACGCAAATTCGGGAATCATAAAAACCGACCGAAAGAACGTAGAGCTAATACGCAAATTCGGGGATCATAAAAACGACCAAAAGAACTTAGAGCTAATACGCAAAGTCGGGGATCATAAAAAGGGACTGAGAGAACTTAGAGCTAATACACAAAGTCGGGGATCATAAAAACGGACCGAAAGAACTTAAAGCTAATACGCAAAATCGGGGATCATAAAAACGGACCGAAAGAATTTAGAGCTAATACGCAAAGTCGGGGATCATAAAAACGGACCAAAAGAACTTAGAGCTAATACGCAAAGTCGGGGATCATAAAACGGACCAAAAGAACTTAGAGCAAATACGCAAAGTAGGGGATCATAAAAACCGACCGAAAGAACTTAGAGCTAATACGCAAAGTCGGGGATCATAAAAACGGACCGAAAGAACTTAGAGCTAATACGCAAAGTCGGGGATCATAAAAACGGACCGAAAGAACTTAGATCTAATACGCAAAGTCCGAGATCATCAACACGGACCGAAAGAACTTAGAGCTAATACGCAAAGTCGGGATCATAAAAACGTACCGAAAGAACTTAGAGCTAATACGCAAAGTTGGGGATCGTAAAAACGGACCGAAAGAACTAAGAGCTAATACGCAAAGTCGGGGATCATAAAAACGATCCGAAAGAACTTAGAGCTAATACGCAAATTCGGGGATCATAAAAACCGACCGAAAGAACGTAGAGCTAATACGCAAATTCGGGGATCATAAAAACGACCAAAAGAACTTAGAGCTAATACGCAAAGTCGGGGATCATAAAACCGACCGAAAGAACTTAGAGCTAATACGCAAAGTCGGGGATCATAAAAACGGACCGAAAGAACTTAGAGCTAATACGCAAAGTCGGGGATCATAAAACGGACCGAAAGAACTTAAAGCTAATACGCAAAGTCGGGGATCATAAAAACGGACCGAAAGAACTTAGAGCTAACACGCAAAGTCGGGGATCATAAAAACGGACCGAAAGAACTTAGAGCTAATACGCAAAGTCGGGGATCATAAAAACGGACCGAAAGAACTTAATGCTAATACGCAAAATCGGGGATCATAAAAATGGACCGAAAGAATTTAGAGCTAATACGCAAAGTCAGGGATCGTAAAAACGGACCGAAAAAACTTAGAGCTAATACGCAAAGTCGGGGATCATAAAACGGACCGAAAGAACTTAGAGCAAATACGCAAAGTAGGGGATCATAAAAACCGACCGAGAGAACTTAGAGCTAATACGCAAAGTCGGGGATCATAAAAACGGACCGAAAGAACTTAGAGCTAATACGCAAAGTCGGGGATCATAAAAACGGACCGAAAGAACTTAGAGCTAATACGCAAAGTCCGAGATCATAAACACGGACCGAAAGAACTTAGAGCTAATACGCAAAGTCGGGGATCATAAAAACGTACCGAAAGAACTTAGAGCAAATACGCAAAGTTGGGGATCATAAAAACGGACCGAAAGAACTTAGAGCTAATACGCAAAGTCGGGGATCATAAAAACGATCCGAAAGAACTTAGAGCTAATACGCAAATTCGGGGATCATAAAACCGACCGAAAGAACGTAGAGCTAATAACCAAAGTCGGGTATCATAAAAACGACCAAAAGAACTTAGAGCTAATACGCAAAGTCGGGGATCATAAAACCGACCGAAAGAACTTAGAGCTAATACGCAAAGTCGGGGATCATAAAAACGGACCGAAAGAACTTAGAGCTAATACGCAAAGTCGGGGATCATAAAAACGGACCGAAAGAACTTAGAGCTAATACGCAAAGTCGGGGATCATAATACGGACCAAAAGAACTTAGAGCTAATACGCAAAGTCGGGGATAATAAAAACGGACCGAAAGAACTTAGAGCTAATACGCAAAGTCAGAGATCCTAAAAACCGACCGAAAGAACTTAGAGCTAATACGCAAAGTCGGGGATCATAAAAACGGACCGAAAGAACTTAGAGCTAATACGCACAGTCCGAGATCATAAACACGGTTCGAAAGAACTTAGAGCTAATACGCAAAGTCGGGGATTATAAACACGGACCAAGAGAACTTAGAGCTAATACGCAAAGACGGGGATCATAAAAAGGGACTGAGAGAACTTAGAGCTAATACACAAAGTCGGGGATCATAAAAACGGACCGAAAGAACTTAAAGCTAATACGCAAAATCGGGGATCATAAAAACGGACCGAAAGAATTTAGAGCTAATACGCAAAGTCGGGGATCATAAAAACGGACCGAAAGAACTTAGAGCTAATACGCAAAGTCGGGGATCATAAAACGGACCAAAAGAACTTAGAGCAAATACGCAAAGTAGGGGATCATAAAAACCAACCGAAAGAACTTAGAGCTAATACGCAAAGTCGGGGATCATAAAAACGGACCGAAAGAACTTAGAGCTAATACGCAAAGTCGGGGATCATAAAAACGACCAAAAGAACTTAGAGCTAATACGCAAAGTCGGGGATCATAAAACCGACCGAAAGAACTTAGAGCTAATACGCAAAGTCGGGGATCATAAAAACGGACCGAAAGAACTTAGAGCTAATACGCAAAGTCGGGGATCATAAAAACGGACCGAAAGAACTTAGAGCTAATACGCAAAGTCCGAGATCATCAACACGGACCGAAAGAACTTAGAGCTAATACGCAAAGTCGGGATCATAAAAACGTACCGAAAGAACTTAGAGCTAATACGCAAAGTTGGGGATCATAAAAACGGACCGAAAGAACTAAGAGCTAATACGCAAAGTCGGGGATCATAAAAACGATCCGAAAGAACTTAGATCTAATACGCAAATTCGGGGATCATAAAAACCGACCGAAAGAACGTAGAGCTAATACGCAAAGTCGGGGATCATAAAAACGACCAAAAGAACTTAGAGCTAATACGCAAAATCAAGGATCATAAAACCGACCGAAAGAACTTAGAGCTAATACGCAAAGTCGGGGATCATAAAAACTGACCAAAAGAACTTAGAGCTAATACGCAAAGTTGGGGATCATAAAACCGACCGAAAGAACTTAGAGCTAATACGCAAAGTCGGGGATCATAAAAACGGACCGAAAGAACTTAGGGCTAATATGCAAAGTCGGGGATCATTAAAACTGACCGAAGGAACTTAGAGCTAATACGCAAAGTCCAGGATCATAAAAACGGACCGAAAGAACTTAGAGCTAATACGCAAAGTCGGGGATCATAAAAACGGACCGAAAGAACTTAGAGCTAATACGCAAAGTCGGGGATCATAAAAACGGACCGAAAGAACTTAGAGCTAATACACAAAGTCGGAGATCATAAAACGGACCGAAAGAACTTAGAGCAAATACGCAAAGTCGGGGATCATAAAAACCGACCGAAAGAACTTAGAGCTAATACGCAAAGTCGGGGATCATAAAAACGGACCGAAAGAACTTAGAGCTAATACGCAAAGTCAGGGATCATAAAAACCGACCGAAAGAACTTAGAGCTAATACGCAAAGTCGGGGATCATAAAAACGTACCGAAAGAACTTAGAGCAAATACGCAAAGTTGGGGATCATAAAAACGGACCGAAAGAACTTAGAGCTAATACGCAAAGTCGGGGATCATAAAAACGATCCGAAAGAACTTAGAGCTAATACGCAAATTCGGGGATCATAAAACCGACCGAAAGAACGTAGAGCTAATAACCAAAGTCGGGTATCATAAAAACGACCAAAAGAACTTAGAGCTAATACGCAAAGTCGGGGATCATAAAACCGACCGAAAGAACTTAGAGCTAATACGCAAAGTCGGGGATCATAAAAACGGACCGAAAGAACTTAGAGCTAATACGCAAATTCGGGGATCATAAAAACGGACCGAAAGAACTTAGAGCTAATACGCAAAGTCGGGGATCATAATACGGACCAAAAGAACTTAGAGCTAATACGCAAAGTCGGGGATCATAAAAACGGACCGAAAGAACTTAGAGCTAATACGCAAAGTCAGAGATCCTAAAAACCGACCGAAAGAACTTAGAGCTAATACGCAAAGTCGGGGATCATAAAAACGGACCGAAAGAACTTAGAGCTAATACGCACAGTCCGAGATCATAAACACGGTTCGAAAGAACTTAGAGCTAATACGCAAAGTCGGGGATTATAAACACGGACCAAGAGAACTTAGAGCTAATACGCAAAGACGGGGATCATAAAAAGGGACTGAGAGAACTTAGAGCTAATACACAAAGTCGGGGATCATAAAAACGGACCGAAAGAACTTAAAGCTAATACGCAAAATCGGGGATCATAAAAACGGACCGAAAGAATTTAGAGCTAATACGCAAAGTCGGGGATCATAAAAACGGACCGAAAGAACTTAGAGCTAATACGCAAAGTCGGGGATCATAAAACGGACCAAAAGAACTTAGAGCAAATACGCAAAGTAGGGGATCATAAAAACCAACCGAAAGAACTTAGAGCTAATACGCAAAGTCGGGGATCATAAAAACGGACCGAAAGAACTTAGAGCTAATACGCAAAGTCGGGGATCATAAAAACGACCAAAAGAACTTAGAGCTAATACGCAAAGTCGGGGATCATAAAACCGACCGAAAGAACCTAGAGCTAATACGCAAAGTCGGGGATCATAAAAACGGACCGAAAGAACTTAGAGCTAATACGCAAAGTCGGGGATCATAAAAACGGACCGAAAGAACTTAGAGCTAATACGCAAAGTCCGAGATCATCAACACGGACCGAAAGAACTTAGAGCTAATACGCAAAGTCGGGATCATAAAAACGTACCGAAAGAACTTAGAGCTAATACGCAAAGTTGGGGATCATAAAAACGGACCGAAAGAACTAAGAGCTAATACGCAAAGTCGGGGATCATAAAAACGATCCGAAAGAACTTAGATCTAATACGCAAATTCGGGGATCATAAAAACCGACCGAAAGAACGTAGAGCTAATACGCAAAGTCGGGGATCATAAAAACGACCAAAAGAACTTAGAGCTAATACGCAAAATCAAGGATCATAAAACCGACCGAAAGAACTTAGAGCTAATACGCAAAGTCGGGGATCATAAAAACTGACCAAAAGAACTTAGAGCTAATACGCAAAGTTGGGGATCATAAAACCGACCGAAAGAACTTAGAGCTAATACGCAAAGTCGGGGATCATAAAAACGGACCGAAAGAACTTAGAGCTAATATGCAAAGTCGGGGATCATTAAAACTGACCGAAGGAACTTAGAGCTAATACGCAAAGTCCAGGATCATAAAAACGGACCGAAAGAACTTAGAGCTAATACGCAAAGTCGGGGATCATAAAAACGGACCGAAAGAACTTAGAGCTAATACGCAAAGTCGGGGATCATAAAAACGGACCGAAAGAACTTAGAGCTAATACACAAAGTCGGAGATCATAAAACGGACCGAAAGAACTTAGAGCAAATACGCAAAGTCGGGGATCATAAAAACCGACCGAAAGAACTTAGAGCTAATACGCAAAGTCGGGGATCATAAAAACGGACCGAAAGAACTTAGAGCTAATACGCAAAGTCGGGGATCATAAAAACGGACCGAAAGAACTTAGAGCTAATACGCAAAGTCCGAGATCATCAACACGGACCGAAAGAACTTAGAGCTAATACGCAAAGTCGGGATCATAAAAACGTACCGAAAGAACTTAGAGCTAATACGCAAAGTTGGGGATCATAAAACCGACCGAAAGAACTTAGAGCTAATACGCAAAGTCGGGGATCATAAAAACGGACCGAAAGAACTTAGGGCTAATATGCAAAGTCGGGGATCATTAAAACTGACCGAAGGAACTTAGAGCTAATACGCAAAGTCCAGGATCATAAAAACGGACCGAAAGAACTTAGAGCTAATACGCAAAGTCGGGGATCATAAAACGGACCAAAAGAACTTAGAGCAAATACGCAAAGTAGGGGATCATAAAAACCAACCGAAAGAACTTAGAGCTAATACGCAAAGTCGGGGATCATAAAAACGGACCGAAAGAACTTAGAGCTAATACGCAAAGTCGGGGATCATAAAAACGACCAAAAGAACTTAGAGCTAATACGCAAAGTCGGGGATCATAAAAACCGACCGAAAGAACTTAGAGCTAATACGCAAAGTCGGGGATCATAAAAACGGACCGAAAGAACTTAGAGCTAATACGCAAAGTCGGGGATCATAAAAACGGACCGAAAGAACTTAGAGCTAATACGCAAAGTCCGAGATCATCAACACGGACCGAAAGAACTTAGAGCTAATACGCAAAGTCGGGATCATAAAAACGTACCGAAAGAACTTAGAGCTAATACGCAAAGTTGGGGATCATAAAAACGGACCGAAAGAACTAAGAGCTAATACGCAAAGTCGGGGATCATAAAAACGATCCGAAAGAACTTAGATCTAATACGCAAATTCGGGGATCATAAAAACCGACCGAAAGAACGTAGAGCTAATACGCAAAGTCGGGGATCATAAAAACGACCAAAAGAACTTAGAGCTAATACGCAAAATCAAGGATCATAAAACCGACCGAAAGAACTTAGAGCTAATACGCAAAGTCGGGGATCATAAAAACTGACCAAAAGAACTTAGAGCTAATACGCAAAGTTGGGGATCATAAAACCGACCGAAAGAACTTAGAGCTAATACGCAAAGTCGGGGATCATAAAAACGGACCGAAAGAACTTAGAGCTAATATGCAAAGTCGGGGATCATTAAAACTGACCGAAGGAACTTAGAGCTAATACGCAAAGTCCAGGATCATAAAAACGGACCGAAAGAACTTAGAGCTAATACGCAAAGTCGGGGATCATAAAAACGGACCGAAAGAACTTAGAGCTAATACGCAAAGTCGGGGATCATAAAAACGGACCGAAAGAACTTAGAGCTAATACACAAAGTCGGAGATCATAAAACGGACCGAAAGAACTTAGAGCAAATACGCAAAGTCGGGGATCATAAAAACCGACCGAAAGAACTTAGAGCTAATACGCAAAGTCGGGGATCATAAAAACGGACCGAAAGAACTTAGAGCTAATACGCAAAGTCGGAGATCATAAAAACGGACCGAAAGAACTTAGAGCTAATACGCAAAGTCGGGGATCATAAAACGGACCGAAAGAACTTAAAGCTAATATGCAAAGTCGGGGATCATAAAAACGGACCGAAAGAACTTAGAGCTAATACGCAAAGTCAGAGATCCTAAAAACCGACCGAAAGAACTTAGAGCTAATACGCAAAGTTGGGGATCATAAAAACGGACCGAAAGAACTTAGAGCTAATACGCACAGTCCGGGATCATAAACACGGTTCGAAAGAACTTAGAGCTAATACGCAAAGTCGGGGATCATAAAAACGGACCGAAAGAACTTAGAGCTAATACGCTAAGTCGGGGATCATAAAAACGGACCGAAAGAACTTAGAGCTAATACGCAAAGTCGGGATCATAAAAACGTACCGAAAGAACTTAGAGCTAATACGCAAAGTTGGGGATCATAAAAACGGACCGAAAGAACTAAGAGCTCATACGCAAAGTCGGGGATCATAAAAACGGACCGAAAGAACTTAAAGCTAATACGCAAAATCGGGGATCATAAAAACGGACCGAAAGAATTTAGAGCTAATACGCAAAGTCGGGGATCATAAAAACGGACCAAAAGAACTTAGAGCTAATACGCAAAGTTGAGGATCATAAAACGGACCAAAAGAACTTAGAGCAAATACGCAAAGTAGGGGATCTTAAAAACCGACCGAAAGAACTTAGAGCTAATACGCAAAGTCGGGGATCATAAAAACGGACCGAAAGAACTTAGAGCTAATACGCAAAGTCGGGGATCATAAAAACGGACCGAAAGAACTTAGATCTAATACGCAAAGTCCGAGATCATCAACACGGACCGAAAGAACTTAGAGCTAATACACAAAGTCGGGATCATAAAAACGTACGGAAAGAACTTAGAGCTAATACGCAAAGTTGGGGATCGTAAAAACGGACCGAAAGAACTAAGAGCTAATACGCAAAGTCGGGGATCATAAAAACGATCCGAAAGAACTTAGAGCTAATACGCAAATTCGGGGATCATAAAAACCGACCGAAAGAACGTAGAGCTAATACGCAAATTCGGGGATCATAAAAACGACCAAAAGAACTTAGAGCTAATACGCAAAGTCGGGGATCATAAAACCGACCGAAAGAACTTAGAGCTAATACGAAAAGTCGGGGATCATAAAAACGGACCGAAAGAACTTAGAGCTAATACGCAAAGTCGGGGATCATAAAACGGACCGAAAGAACTTAAAGCTAATACGCAAAGTCGGGGATCATAAAAACGGACCGAAAGAACTTAGAGCTAATACGCAAAGTCGGGGATCATAAAAACGGACCGAAAGAACTTAGAGCTAATACGCAAAGTCGGGGATCATAAAAACGGACCGAAAGAACTTAAAGCTAATACGCAAAATCGGGGATCATAAAAATGGACCGAAAGAATTTAGAGCTAATACGCAAAGTCGGGGATCATAAAAACGGACCGAAAAAACTTAGAGCTAATACGCAAAGTCGGGGATCATAAAACGGACCGAAAGAACTTAGAGCTAATACGCAAAGTCGGGGATCATAAAAACGGACCGAAAGAACTTAAAGCTAATACGCAAAATCGGGGATCATAAAAATGGACCGAAAGAATTTAGAGCTAATACGCAAAGTCGGGGATCATAAAAACGGACCGAAAAAACTTAGAGCTAATACGCAAAGTCGGGGATCATAAAACGGACCGAAAGAACTTAGAGCAAATACGCAAAGTAGGGGATCATAAAAACCGACCGAGAGAACTTACAGCTAATACGCAAAGTCGGGGATCATAAAAACGGACCGAAAGAACTTAGAGCTAATACGCAAAGTCGGGGATCATAAAAACGGACCGAAAGAACTTAGAGCTAATACGCAAAGTCCGGGATCATAAACACGGACCGAAAGAACTTAGAGCTAATACGCAAAGTCGAGGATCATAAAAACGTACCGAAAGAACTTAGAGCAAATACGCAAAGTTGGGGATCATAAAAACGGACCGAAAGAACTAAGAGCTAATACGCAAAGTCGGGGATCATAAAAACGATCCGAAAGAACTTAGAGCTAATACGCAAATTCGGGGATCATAAAAACCGACCGAAAGAACGTAGAGCTAATACGCAAAGTCGGGTATCATAAAAACGACCAAAAGAACTTAGAGCTAATACGCAAAGTCGGGGATCATAAAACCGACCGAAAGAACTTAGAGCTAATACGCAAAGTCGGGGATCATAAAAACGGACCGAAAGAACTTAGAGCTAATACGCAAAGTCGGGGATCATAAAAACGGACCGAAAGAACTTAGAGCTAATACGCAAAGTCGGGGATCATAATACGGACCAAAAGAACTTAGAGCTAATACGCAAAGTCGGGGATCATAAAAACGGACCGAAAGAACTTAGAGCTAATACGCAAAGTCAGAGATCCTAAAAACCGACCGAAAGAACTTAGAGCTAATACGCAAAGTCGGGGATCATAAAAACGGACCGAAAGAACTTAGAGCTAATACGCACAGTCCGAGATCATAAACACGGACCGAAAGAACTTAAAGCTAATACGCAAAATCGGGGATCATAAAAACGGACCAAGAGAACTTAGAGCTAATACGCAAAGTCGGGGATCATAAAAACGGACCGAAAGAACTTAGAGCTAATACGCAAAGTCGGGGATCATAAAACGGACCAAAAGAACTTAGAGCAAATACGCAAAGTAGGGGATCATAAAAACCAACCGAAAGAACTTAGAGCTAATACGCAAAGTCGGGGATCATAAAAACGGACCGAAAGAACTTAGAGCTAATACGCAAAGTCGGGGATCATAAAAACGACCAAAAGAACTTAGAGCTAATACGCAAAGTCGGGGATCATAAAACCGACCGAAAGAACTTAGAGCTAATACGCAAAGTCGGGGATCATAAAAACGGACCGAAAGAACTTAGAGCTAATACGCAAAGTCGGGGATCATAAAAACGGACCGAAAAAACTTAGAGCTAATACGCAAAGTCCGAGATCATCAACACGGACCGAAAGAACTTAGAGCTAATACGCAAAGTCGGGATCATAAAAACGTACCGAAAGAACTTAGAGCTAATACGCAAAGTTGGGGATCATAAAAACGGACCGAAAGAACTAAGAGCTAATACGCAAAGTCGGGGATCATAAAAACGATCCGAAAGAACTTAGAGCTAATACGCAAATTCGGGGATCATAAAAACCGACCGAAAGAACGTAGAGCTAATACGCAAAGTCGGGGATCATAAAAACGACCAAAAGAACTTAGAGCTAATACGCAAAGTCGGGGATCATAAAACCGACCGAAAGAACTTAGAGCTAATACGCAAAGTCGGGGATCATAAAAACGGACCGAAAGAACTTAGAGCTAATACGCAAAGTCGGGGATCATAAAAACGGACCGAAAGAACTTAGAGCTAATACGCAAAGTCCGAGATCATCAACACGGACCGAAAGAACTTAGAGCTAATACGCAAAGTCGGGATCATAAAAACGTACCGAAAGAACTTAGAGCTAATACGCAAAGTTGGGGATCATAAAAACGGACCGAAAGAACTAAGAGCTAATACGCAAAGTCGGGGATCATAAAAACGATCCGAAAGAACTTAGATCTAATACGCAAATTCGGGGATCATAAAAACCGACCGAAAGAACGTAGAGCTAATACGCAAAGTCGGGGATCATAAAAACGACCAAAAGAACTTAGAGCTAATACGCAAAATCAAGGATCATAAAACCGACCGAAAGAACTTAGAGCTAATACGCAAAGTCGGGGATCATAAAAACTGACCAAAAGAACTTAGAGCTAATACGCAAAGTTGGGGATCATAAAACCGACCGAAAGAACTTAGAGCTAATACGCAAAGTCGGGGATCATAAAAACGGACCGAAAGAACTTAGAGCTAATATGCAAAGTCGGGGATCATTAAAACTGACCGAAGGAACTTAGAGCTAATACGCAAAGTCCAGGATCATAAAAACGGACCGAAAGAACTTAGAGCTAATACGCAAAGTCGGGGATCATAAAAACGGACCGAAAGAACTTAGAGCTAATACGCAAAGTCGGGGATCATAAAAACGGACCGAAAGAACTTAGAGCTAATACACAAAGTCAGAGATCATAAAACGGACCGAAAGAACTTAGAGCAAATACGCAAAGTCGGGGATCATAAAAACCGACCGAAAGAACTTAGAGCTAATACGCAAAGTCGGGGATCATAAAAACGGACCGAAAGAACTTAGAGCTAATACGCAAAGTCGGAGATCATAAAAACGGACCGAAAGAACTTAGAGCTAATATGCAAAGTCGGGGATCATAAAACGGACCGAAAGAACTTAAAGCTAATATGCAAAGTCGGGGATCATAAAAACGGACCGAAAGAACTTAGAGCTAATACGCAAAGTCAGAGATCCTAAAAACCGACCGAAAGAACTTAGAGCTAATACGCAAAGTTGGGGATCATAAAAACGGACCGAAAGAACTTAGAGCTAATACGCACAGTCCGGGATCATAAACACGGTTCGAAAGAACTTAGAGCTAATACGCAAAGTCGGGGATCATAAAAACGGACCGAAAGAACTTAGAGCTAATACGCAAAGTCGGGGATCATAAAAACGGACCGAAAGAACTTAGAGCTAATACGCAAAGTCGGGATCATAAAAACGTACCGAAAGAACTTAGAGCTAATACGCAAAGTTGGGGATCATAAAAACGGACCGAAAGAACTAAGAGCTCATACGCAAAGTCGGGGATCATAAAAACGGACCGAAAGAACTTAAAGCTAATACGCAAAATCGGGGATCATAAAAACGGACCGAAAGAATTTAGAGCTAATACGCAAAGTCGGGGATCATAAAAACGGACCAAAAGAACTTAGAGCTAATACGCAAAGTCGAGGATCATAAAACGGACCAAAAGAACTTAGAGCAAATACGCAAAGTAGGGGATCTTAAAAACCGACCGAAAGAACTTAGAGCTAATACGCAAAGTCGGGGATCATAAAAACGGACCGAAAGAACTTAGAGCTAATACGCAAAGTCGGGGATCATAAAAACGGACCGAAAGAACTTAGATCTAATACGCAAAGTCCGAGATCATCAACACGGACCGAAAGAACTTAGAGCTAATACACAAAGTCGGGATCATAAAAACGTACGGAAAGAACTTAGAGCTAATACGCAAAGTTGGGGATCGTAAAAACGGACCGAAAGAACTAAGAGCTAATACGCAAAGTCGGGGATCATAAAAACGATCCGAAAGAACTTAGAGCTAATACGCAAATTCGGGGATCATAAAAACCGACCGAAAGAACGTAGAGCTAATACGCAAATTCGGGGATCATAAAAACGACCAAAAGAACTTAGAGCTAATACGCAAAGTCGGGGATCATAAAACCGACCGAAAGAACTTAGAGCTAATACGCAAAGTCGGGGATCATAAAAACGGACCGAAAGAACTTAGAGCTAATACGCAAAGTCGGGGATCATAAAACGGACCGAAAGAACTTAAAGCTAATACGCAAAGTCGGGGATCATAAAAACGGACCGAAAGAACTTAGAGCTAATACGCAAAGTCGGGGATCATAAAAACGGACCGAAAGAACTTAGAGCTAATACGCAAAGTCGGGGATCATAAAAACGGACCGAAAGAACTTAAAGCTAATACGCAAAATCGGGGATCATAAAAATGGACCGAAAGAATTTAGAGCTAATACGCAAAGTCGGGGATCATAAAAACGGACCGAAAAAACTTAGAGCTAATACGCAAAGTCGGGGATCATAAAACGGACCGAAAGAACTTAGAGCTAATACGCAAAGTCGGGGATCATAAAAACGGACCGAAAGAACTTAAAGCTAATACGCAAAATCGGGGATCATAAAAATGGACCGAAAGAATTTAGAGCTAATACGCAAAGTCGGGGATCATAAAAACGGACCGAAAAAACTTAGAGCTAATACGCAAAGTCGGGGATCATAAAACGGACCGAAAGAACTTAGAGCAAATACGCAAAGTAGGGGATCATAAAAACCGACCGAGAGAACTTACAGTTAATACGCAAAGTCGGGGATCATAAAAACGGACCAAAAGAACTTAGAGCTAATACGCAAAGTCGGGGATCATAAAAACGGACCGAAAGAACTTAGAGCTAATACGCAAAGTCCGGGATCATAAACACGGACCGAAAGAACTTAGAGCTAATACGCAAAGTCGAGGATCATAAAAACGTACCGAAAGAACTTAGAGCAAATACGCAAAGTTGGGGATCATAAAAACGGACCGAAAGAACTAAGAGCTAATACGCAAAGTCGGGGATCATAAAAACGATCCGAAAGAACTTAGAGCTAATACGCAAATTCGGGGATCATAAAAACCGACCGAAAGAACGTAGAGCTAATACGCAAAGTCGGGTATCATAAAAACGACCAAAAGAACTTAGAGCTAATACGCAAAGTCGGGGATCATAAAACCGACCGAAAGAACTTAGAGCTAATACGCAAAGTCGGGGATCATAAAAACGGACCGAAAGAACTTAGAGCTAATACGCAAAGTCGGGGATCATAAAAACGGACCGAAAGAACTTAGAGCTAATACGCAAAGTCGGGGATCATAATACGGACCAAAAGAACTTAGAGCTAATACGCAAAGTCGGGGATCATAAAAACGGACCGAAAGAACTTAGAGCTAATACGCAAAGTCAGAGATCCTAAAAACCGACCGAAAGAACTTAGAGCTAATACGCAAAGTCGGGGATCATAAAAACGGACCGAAAGAACTTAGAGCTAATACGCACAGTCCGAGATCATAAACACGGACCGAAAGAACTTAAAGCTAATACGCAAAATCGGGGATCATAAAAACGGACCAAGAGAACTTAGAGCTAATACGCAAAGTCGGGGATCATAAAAACGGACCGAAAGAACTTAGAGCTAATACGCAAAGTCGGGGATCATAAAACCGACCGAAAGAACTTAGAGCTAATACGCAAAGTCGGGGATCATAAAAACGGACCGAAAGAACTTAGAGCTAATATGCAAAGTCGGGGATCATTAAAACTGACCGAAGGAACTTAGAGCTAATACGCAAAGTCCAGGATCATAAAAACGGACCGAAAGAACTTAGAGCTAATACGCAAAGTCGGGGATCATAAAAACGGACCGAAAGAACTTAGAGCTAATACGCAAAGTCGGGGATCATAAAAACGGACCGAAAGAACTTAGAGCTAATACACAAAGTCGGAGATCATAAAACGGACCGAAAGAACTTAGAGCAAATACGCAAAGTCGGGGATCATAAAAACCGACCGAAAGAACTTAGAGCTAATACGCAAAGTCGGGGATCATAAAAACGGACCGAAAGAACTTAGAGCTAATACGCAAAGTCGGAGATCATAAAAACGGACGGAAAGAACTTAGAGCTAATACGCAAAGTCGGGGATCATAAAACGGACCGAAAGAACTTAAAGCTAATATGCAAAGTCGGGGATCATAAAAACGGACCGAAAGAACTTAGAGCTAATACGCAAAGTCAGAGATCCTAAAAACCGACCGAAAGAACTTAGAGCTAATACGCAAAGTTGGGGATCATAAAAACGGACCGAAAGAACTTAGAGCTAATACGCACAGTCCGGGATCATAAACACGGTTCGAAAGAACTTAGAGCTAATACGCAAAGTCGGGGATCATAAAAACGGACCGAAAGAACTTAGAGCTAATACGCAAAGTCGGGGATCATAAAAACGGACCGAAAGAACTTAGAGCTAATACGCAAAGTCGGGATCATAAAAACGTACCGAAAGAACTTAGAGCTAATACGCAAAGTTGGGGATCATAAAAACGGACCGAAAGAACTAAGAGCTCATACGCAAAGTCGGGGATCATAAAAACGGACCGAAAGAACTTAAAGCTAATACGCAAAATCGGGGATCATAAAAACGGACCGAAAGAATTTAGAGCTAATACGCAAAGTCGGGGATCATAAAAACGGACCAAAAGAACTTAGAGCTAATACGCAAAGTCGAGGATCATAAAACGGACCAAAAGAACTTAGAGCAAATACGCAAAGTAGGGGATCTTAAAAACCGACCGAAAGAACTTAGAGCTAATACGCAAAGTCGGGGATCATAAAAACGGACCGAAAGAACTTAGAGCTAATACGCAAAGTCGGGGATCATAAAAACGGACCGAAAGAACTTAGATCTAATACGCAAAGTCCGAGATCATCAACACGGACCGAAAGAACTTAGAGCTAATACACAAAGTCGGGATCATAAAAACGTACGGAAAGAACTTAGAGCTAATACGCAAAGTTGGGGATCGTAAAAACGGACCGAAAGAACTAAGAGCTAATACGCAAAGTCGGGGATCATAAAAACGATCCGAAAGAACTTAGAGCTAATACGCAAATTCGGGGATCATAAAAACCGACCGAAAGAACGTAGAGCTAATACGCAAATTCGGGGATCATAAAAACGACCAAAAGAACTTAGAGCTAATACGCAAAGTCGGGGATCATAAAACCGACCGAAAGAACTTAGAGCTAATACGCAAAGTCGGGGATCATAAAAACGGACCGAAAGAACTTAGAGCTAATACGCAAAGTCGGGGATCATAAAACGGACCGAAAGAACTTAAAGCTAATACGCAAAGTCGGGGATCATAAAAACGGACCGAAAGAACTTAGAGCTAATACGCAAAGTCGGGGATCATAAAAACGGACCGAAAGAACTTAGAGCTAATACGCAAAATCGGGGATCATAAAAATGGACCGAAAGAATTTAGAGCTAATACGCAAAGTCGGGGATCATAAAAACGGACCGAAAAAACTTAGAGCTAATACGCAAAGTCGGGGATCATAAAACGGACCGAAAGAACTTAGAGCTAATACGCAAAGTCGGGGATCATAAAAACGGACCGAAAGAACTTAAAGCTAATACGCAAAATCGGGGATCATAAAAATGGACCGAAAGAATTTAGAGCTAATACGCAAAGTCGGGGATCATAAAAACGGACCGAAAAAACTTAGAGCTAATACGCAAAGTCGGGGATCATAAAACGGACCGAAAGAACTTAGAGCAAATACGCAAAGTAGGGGATCATAAAAACCGACCGAGAGAACTTACAGCTAATACGCAAAGTCGGGGATCATAAAAACGGACCGAAAGAACTTAGAGCTAATACGCAAAGTCGGGGATCATAAAAACGGACCGAAAGAACTTAGAGCTAATACGCAAAGTCCGGGATCATAAACACGGACCGAAAGAACTTAGAGCTAATACGCAAAGTCGAGGATCATAAAAACGTACCGAAAGAACTTAGAGCAAATACGCAAAGTTGGGGATCATAAAAACGGACCGAAAGAACTAAGAGCTAATAGGCAAAGTCGGGGATCATAAAAACGATCCGAAAGAACTTAGAGCTAATACGCAAATTCGGGGATCATAAAAACCGACCGAAAGAACGTAGAGCTAATACGCAAAGTCGGGTATCATAAAAACGACCAAAAGAACTTAGAGCTAATACGCAAAGTCGGGGATCATAAAACCGACCGAAAGAACTTAGAGCTAATACGCAAAGTCGGGGATCATAAAAACGGACCGAAAGAACTTAGAGCTAATACGCAAAGTCGGGGATCATAAAAACGGACCGAAAGAACTTAGAGCTAATACGCAAAGTCGGGGATCATAATACGGACCTAAAGAACTTAGAGCTAATACGCAAAGTCGGGGATCATAAAAACGGACCGAAAGAACTTAGAGCTAATACGCACAGTCCGAGATCATAAACACGGACCGAAAGAACTTAAAGCTAATACGCAAAATCGGGGATCATAAAAACGGACCAAGAGAACTTAGAGCTAATACGCAAAGTCGGGGATCATAAAAACGGACCGAAAGAACTTAGAGCTAATACGCAAAGTCGGGGATCATAAAACGGACCAAAAGAACTTAGAGCAAATACGCAAAGTAGGGGATCATAAAAACCAACCGAAAGAACTTAGAGCTAATACGCAAAGTCGGGGATCATAAAAACGGACCGAAAGAACTTAGAGCTAATACGCAAAGTCGGGGATCATAAAAACGACCAAAAGAACTTAGAGCTAATACGCAAAGTCGGGGATCATAAAACCGACCGAAAGAACTTAGAGCTAATACGCAAAGTCGGGGATCATAAAAACGGACCGAAAGAACTTAGAGCTAATACGCAAAGTCGGGGATCATAAAAACGGACCGAAAAAACTTAGAGCTAATACGCAAAGTCCGAGATCATCAACACGGACCGAAAGAACTTAGAGCTAATACGCAAAGTCGGGATCATAAAAACGTACCGAAAGAACTTAGAGCTAATACGCAAAGTTGGGGATCATAAAAACGGACCGAAAGAACTAAGAGCTAATACGCAAAGTCGGGGATCATAAAAACGATCCGAAAGAACTTAGAGCTAATACGCAAATTCGGGGATCATAAAAACCGACCGAAAGAACGTAGAGCTAATACGCAAAGTCGGGGATCATAAAAACGACCAAAAGAACTTAGAGCTAATACGCAAAGTCGGGGATCATAAAACCGACCGAAAGAACTTAGAGCTAATACGCAAAGTCGGGGATCATAAAAACGGACCAAAAGAACTTAGAGCTAATACGCAAAGTTGGGGATCATAAAACCGACCGAAAGAACTTAGAGCTAATACGCAAAGTCGGGGATCATAAAAACGGACCGAAAGAACTTAGAGCTAATATGCAAAGTCGGGGATCATTAAAACTGACCGAAAGAACTTAGAGCTAATACGCAAAGTCCAGGATCATAAAAACGGACCGAAAGAACTTAGAGCTAATACGCAAAGTCGGGGATCATAAAAACGGACCGAAAGAACTTAGAGCTAATACGCAAAGTCGGGGATCATAAAAACGGACCGAAAGAACTTAGAGCTAATACACAAAGTCGGAGATCATAAAACGGACCGAAAGAACTTAGAGCAAATACGCAAAGTCGGGGATCATAAAAACCGACCGAAAGAACTTAGAGCTAATACGCAAAGTCGGGGATCATAAAAACGGACCGAAAGAACTTAGAGCTAATACGCAAAGTCGGAGATCATAAAAACGGACCGAAAGAACTTAGAGCTAATATGCAAAGTCGGGGATCATTAAAACTGACCGAAAGAACTTAGAGCTAATACGCAAAGTCCAGGATCATAAAAACGGACCGAAAGAACTTAGAGCTAATACGCAAAGTCGGGGATCATAAAAACGGACCGAAAGAACTTAGAGCTAATACGCAAAGTCGGGGATCATAAAAACGACCAAAAGAACTTAGAGCTAATACGCAAAGTCGGGGATCATAAAACCGACCGAAAGAACTTAGAGCTAATACGCAAAGTCGGGGATCATAAAAACGGACCGAAAGAACTTAGAGCTAATACGCAAAGTCGGGGATCATAAAAACGGACCGAAAAAACTTAGAGCTAATACGCAAAGTCCGAGATCATCAACACGGACCGAAAGAACTTAGAGCTAATACGCAAAGTCGGGATCATAAAAACGTACCGAAAGAACTTAGAGCTAATACGCAAAGTTGGGGATCATAAAAACGGACCGAAAGAACTAAGAGCTAATACGCAAAGTCGGGGATCATAAAAACGATCCGAAAGAACTTAGAGCTAATACGCAAATTCGGGGATCATAAAAACCGACCGAAAGAACGTAGAGCTAATACACAAAGTCGGAGATCATAAAACGGACCGAAAGAACTTAGAGCAAATACGCAAAGTCGGGGATCATAAAAACCGACCGAAAGAACTTAGAGCTAATACGCAAAGTCGGGGATCATAAAAACGGACCGAAAGAACTTAGAGCTAATACGCAAAGTCGGAGATCATAAAAACGGACCGAAAGAACTTAGAGCTAATACGCAAAGTCGGGGATCATAAAACGGACCGAAAGAACTTAGAGCTAATACGCAAAGTTGGGGATCATAAAAATGGACCGAAAGAACTTAGAGCTAATACGCACAGTCCGGGATCATAAACACGGTTCGAAAGAACTTAGAGCTAATACGCAAAGTCGGGGATCATAAAAACGGACCGAAAGAACTTAGAGCTAATACGCAAAGTCGGGGATCATAAAAACGGACCGAAAGAACTTAGAGTTAATACGCAAAGTCGGGATCATAAAAACGTACCGAAAGAACTTAGAGCTAATACGCAAAGTTGGGGATCATAAAAACGGACCGAAAGAACTAAGAGCTCATACGCAAAGTCGGGGATCATAAAAACGATCCGAAAGAACTTAGAGCTAATACGCAAATTCGGGAATCATAAAAACCGACCGAAAGAACGTAGAGCTAATACGCAAATTCGGGGATCATAAAAACGACCAAAAGAACTTAGAGCTAATACGCAAAGTCGGGGATCATAAAAAGGGACTGAGAGAACTTAGAGCTAATACACAAAGTCGGGGATCATAAAAACGGACCGAAAGAACTTAAAGCTAATACGCAAAATCGGGGATAATAAAAACGGACCGAAAGAATTTAGAGCTAATACGCAGAGTCAGGGATCATAAAAACGGACCAAAAGAACTTAGAGCTAATACGCAAAGTCGAGGATCATAAAACGGACCAAAAGAACTTAGAGCAAATACGCAAAGTAGGGGATCTTAAAAACCGACCGAAAGAACTTAGAGCTAATACGCAAAGTCGGGGATCATAAAAACGGACCGAAAGAACTTAGAGCTAATACGCAAAGTCGGGGATCATAAAAACGGACCGAAAGAACTTAGAGCTAATACGCAAAGTCCGAGATCATCAACACGGACCGAAAGAACTTAGAGCTAATACACAAAGTCGGGATCATAAAAACGTACGGAAAGAACTTAGAGCTAATACGCAAAGTTGGGGATCGTAAAAACGGACCGAAAGAACTAAGAGCTAATACGCAAAGTCGGGGATCATAAAAACGATCCGAAAGAACTTAGAGCTAATACGCAAATTCGGGGATCATAAAAACCGACCGAAAGAACGTAGAGCTAATACGCAAATTCGGGGATCATAAAAACGACCAAAAGAACTTAGAGCTAATACGCAAAGTCGGGGATCATAAAACCGACCGAAAGAACTTAGAGCTAATACGCAAAGTCGGGGATCATAAAAACGGACCGAAAGAACTTAGAGCTAATACGCAAAGTCGGGGATCATAAAACGGACCGAAAGAACTTAAAGCTAATACGCAAAGTCGGGGATCATAAAAACGGACCGAAAGAACTTAGAGCTAATACGCAAAGTCGGGGATCATAAAAACGGACCGAAAGAACTTAGAGCTAATACGCAAAGTCGGGGATCATAAAAACGGACCGAAAGAACTTAAAGCTAATACGCAAAATCGGGGATCATAAAAATGGACCGAAAGAATTTAGAGCTAATACGCAAAGTCGGGGATCATAAAAACGGACCGAAAAAACTTAGAGCTAATACGCAAAGTCGGGGATCATAAAACGGACCGAAAGAACTTAGAGCAAATACGCAAAGTAGGGGATCATAAAAACCGACCGAGAGAACTTACAGCTAATACGCAAAGTCGGGGATCATAAAAACGGACCGAAAGAACTTAGAGCTAATACGCAAAGTCGGGGATCATAAAAACGGACCGAAAGAACTTAGAGCTAATACGCAAAGTCCGGGATCATAAACACGGACCGAAAGAACTTAGAGCTAATACGCAAAGTCGAGGATCATAAAAACGTACCGAAAGAACTTAGAGCAAATACGCAAAGTTGGGGATCATAAAAACGGACCGAAAGAACTAAGAGCTAATACGCAAAGTCGGGGATCATAAAAACGATCCGAAAGAACTTAGAGCTAATACGCAAATTCGGGGATCATAAAAACCGACCGAAAGAACGTAGAGCTAATACGCAAAGTCGGGTATCATAAAAATGACCAAAAGAACTTAGAGCTAATACGCAAAGTCGGGGATCATAAAACCGACCGAAAGAACTTAGAGTTAATACGCAAAGTCGGGGATCATAAAAACGGACCGAAAGAACTTAGAGCTAATACGCAAAGTCGGGGATCATAAAAACGGACCGAAAGAACTTAGAGCTAATACGCAAAGTCGGGGATCATAATACGGACCAAAAGAACTTAGAGCTAATACGCAAAGTCGGGGATCATAAAAACGGACCGAAAGAACTTAGAGCTAATACGCAAAGTCAGAGATCCTAAAAACCGACCGAAAGAACTTAGAGCTAATACGCAAAGTCGGGGATCATAAAAACGGACCGAAAGAACTTAGAGCTAATACGCACAGTCCGAGATCATAAACACGGTTCGAAAGAACTTAGAGCTAATACGCAAAGTCGGGGATTATAAACACGGACCAAGAGAACTTAGAGCTAATACGCAAAGACGGGGATCATAAAAAGGGACTGAGAGAACTTAGAGCTAATACACAAAGTCGGGGATCATAAAAACGGACCGAAAGAACTTAAAGCTAATACGCAAAATCGGGGATCATAAAAACGGACCGAAAGAATTTAGAGCTAATACGCAAAGTCGGGGATCATAAAAACGGACCGAAAGAACTTAGAGCTAATACGCACTTAGAGCTAATACACAAAGTCGGGGATCATAAAAACGGACCGAAAGAACTTAAAGCTAATACGCAAAATCGGGGATCATAAAAACGGACCGAAAGAATTTAGAGCTAATACGCAAAGTCGGGGATCATAAAAACGGACCGAAAGAACTTAGAGCTAATACGCAAAGTCGGGGATCATAAAACGGACCAAAAGAACTTAGAGCAAATACGCAAAGTAGGGGATCATAAAAACCGACCGAAAGAACTTAGAGCTAATACGCAAAGTCGGGGATCATAAAAACGGACCGAAAGAACTTAGAGCTAATACGCAAAGTCAGGAATCATAAAAACGGACCGAAAGAACTTAGATCTAATACGCAAAGTCCGAGATCATCAACACGGACTGAAAGAACTTAGAGCTAATACGCAAAGTCGGGATCATAAAAACGTACCGAAAGAACTTAGAGCTAATACGCAAAGTTGGGGATCATAAAAACGGACCGAAAGAACTAAGAGCTAATACGCAAAGTCGGGGATCATAAAAACGATCCGAAAGAACTTAGAGCTAATACGCAAATTCGGGGATCATAAAAACCGACCGAGAGAACGTAGAGCTAATACGCAAAGTCGGGGATCATAAAACCGACCGAAAGAACTTAGAGCTAATACGCAAAGTCGGGGATCATAAAAACGGACCAAAAGAACTTAGAGCTAATACGCAAAGTTGGGGATCATAAAACCGACCGAAAGAACTTAGAGCTAATACGCAAAGTCGGGGATCATAAAAACGGACCGAAAGAACTTAGAGCTAATATGCAAAGTCGGGGATCATTAAAACTGACCGAAAGAACTTAGAGCTAATACGCAAAGTCCAGGATCATAAAAACGGACCGAAAGAACTTAGAGCTAATACGCAAAGTCGGGGATCATAAAAACGGACCGAAAGAACTTAGAGCTAATACGCAAAGTCGGGGATCATAAAAACGGACCGAAAGAACTTAGAGCTAATACACAAAGTCGGAGATCATAAAACGGACCGAAAGAACTTAGAGCAAATACGCAAAGTCGGGGATCATAAAAACGGACCGAAAGAACTTAGAGCTAATACGCAAAGTCGGGGATTATAAAAACGGACCGAAAGAACTTAGAGCTAATACGCAAAGTCGGAGATCATAAAAACGGACCGAAAGAACTTAGAGCTAATACGCAAAGTCGGGGATCATATAACGGACCGAAAGAACTTAAAGCTAATACGCAAAGTCGGGGATCATAAAAACGGACCGAAAGAACTTAGAGCTAATACGCAAAGTCAGAGATCCTAAAAACCGACCGAAAGAACTTAGAGCTAATACGCAAAGTCGGGGATCATAAAAACGGACCGAAAGAACTTAGAGCTAATACGCACAGTCCGGGATCATAAACACGGTTCGAAAGAACGTAGAGCTAATACGCAAAGTCGGGATCATAAAAACGTACCGAAAGAACTTAGAGCTAATACGCAAAGTTGGGGATCATAAAAACGGACCGAAAGAACTAAGAGCTAATACGCAAAGTCGGGGATCATAAAAACGATCCGAAAGAACTTAGAGCTAATGCGCAAATTCGGGGATCATAAAAACCGACCGAAAGAACGTAGAGCTAATACGCAAAGTCGGGGATCATAAAAACGACCAAAAGAACTTAGAGCTAATACGCAAAGTCGGGGATCATAAAACCGATCGAAAGAACTTAGAGCTAATACGCAAAGTCGGGGATCATAAAACGGACCGAAAGAACTTAGAGCTAATACGCAAAGTCGGGGATCATAAAAACGGACCGAAAGAACTTAGAGCTAATACGCAAAGTCGGGGATCATAAAACCGACCGAAAGAACTTAGAGCTAATACGCAAAGTCGGGGATCATAAAAACGGACCGAAAGAACTTAGAGCTAATATGCAAAGTCGGGGATCATTAAAACTGACCGAAAGAACTTAGAGCTAATACGCAAAGTCTAGGATCATAAAAACGAACCGAAAGAACTTAGAGCTAATACGCAAAGTCGGGGATCATAAAAACGGACCGAAAGAACTTAGAGCTAATACGCAAAGTCGGGGATCATAAAAACGGACCAAAAGAACTTAGAGCTAATACACAAAGTCAGAGATCATAAAACGGACCGAAAGAACTTAGAGCAAATACGCAAAGTCGGGGATCATAAAAACCGACCGAAAGAACTTAGAGCTAATACGCAAAGTCGGGGATCATAAAAACGGACCGAAAGAACTTAGAGCTAATACGCAAAGTCGGAGATCATAAAAACGGACCGAAAGAACTTAAAGCTAATACGCAAAATCGGGGATCATAAAAACGGACCGAAAGAATTTAGAGCTAATACGCAAAGTCGGGGATCATAAAAACGGACCGAAAGAACTTAGAGCTAATACGCAAAGTCGGGGATCATAAAACGGACCAAAAGAACTTAGAGCAAATACGCAAAGTAGGGGATCATAAAAACCGACCGAAAGAACTTAGAGCTAATACGCAAAGTCGGGGATCATAAAAACGGACCGAAAGAACTTAGAGCTAATACGCAAAGTCGGGGATCATAAAAACGAACCGAAAGAACTTAGATCTAATACGCAAAGTCCGAGATCATCAACACGGACCGAAAGAACTTAGAGCTAATACGCAAAGTCGGGATCATAAAAACGGACCGAAAGAACTTAGAACTAATACGCAAAGTCGGGGATCATAAAAACGGACCGAAAGAACTTAGAGCTAATACGCAAAGTCGGGGATCATAAAAACGGACCGAAAGAACTTAGAGCTAATACGCAAAGTCGGGGATAATAAAAACGGACCGAAAGAACTTAGAGCTAATACGCAAAGTCGGGGATCATAAAAACGGACCGAAAGAACTTAGAGCTAATACGCAAAGTCGGGGATCATAAAAACGGACCGAAAGAACTTAGAGCTAATACGCAAAGTCGGGGATCATAAAAACCAACCGAAAGAACTTAGAGCTAATAAGCAAAGTCGGGGATCATAAAAACGACCAAAAGAACTTAGAGCCAATACGCAAAGTCGGGGATCATAAAACCGACCGAAAGAACTTAGAGCTAATACGCAAAGTCGGGGATCATAAAAACGGACCGAAAGAACTTAGAGCTAATACGCAAAGTCGGGGATCATAAAAACTGACCGAAAGAACTTAGAGCTAATACGTAAAGTCGGGGATCATAAAAAGGGACCGAAAGAACTTAGAGCTAATACGCAAAGTCAGGGATCATAAAAACCGACCGAAAGAACTTAGAGCTAATACGCAAAGTCGGGGATCATAAAAACGGACCGAAAAAACTTAGAGCTAATATGCAAAGTCGGGGATCATAAAAACCGACCGAAAGAACTTAGAACTAATACGCAAAGTCGGGGATCATAAAAACGGACCGAAAGAACTTAGAGCTAATACGCAAAGTCGGGGATCATAAAAACGGACCGAAAGAACTTAGAGCTAATACGCAAAGTCGGGGATCATAAAACGGACCGAAAGAACTTAGAGCTAATACGCAAAGTCGGGGATCATAAAAACGGACCGAAAGAACTTAGAGCTAATACGCAAAGTCAGAGATCCTAAAAACCAACTGAAAGAACTTAGAGCTAATACGCAAAGTCGGGGATCATAAAAACGGACCGACAGAACTTAGAGCTAATACGCACAGTCCGGGATCATAAACACGGTTCGAAAGAACTTAGAGCTAATACGCAAAGTCGGGGATCATAAACACGGACCAAGAGAACTTAGAGCTAATACGCAAAGTCGGGGATCATAAAAAGGGACCGAGAGAACTTAGAGCTAATACACAAAGTCAGGGATCATAAAAAGGGACCGAAAGAACTTAGAGCTAATACGCAAAATCGGGGATCATAAAAAGGGACCGAAAGAACTTAGAGCTAATACGCAAAGTCGGGGATCATAAAAACGGACCGAAAGAACTTAGAGCTAATACGCAAAGTCGGGGATCATAAAAAGGGACCAAAAGAACTTAGAGCTAATACACAAAGTCGGGGATCATAAAAACCGACCGAAATAACTTAGAGCTAATACGCAAAGTCGGGGATCATAAAAAGGACCGAAAGAACTTAGAGCTAATACGCAAAGTCGGGGATCATAAAAACGGACCGAAAGAACTTAGAGCTAATACGCAAAGTCGGAGATCATAAAAAGGGACCGAAAGAACTTAGAGTTAATACGCAAAGTCAGGGATCGTAAAAACGGACCGAAAAAACTTAGAGCTAATACGCAAAGTCAGGGATCGTAAAAAGGGACCGAAAGAACCTAGAGCTAATACGCAAAGTCGGGGATCATAAAAAGGGACCGAAAGAACTTAGAGCTAATACGCAAAGTCGGGGATCATAAAAACGGACCGAAAGAACTTAGAGCTAATACGCAAAGTCGGGGATCATAAAAAGGGACCGATAGAACTTAGAGCTAATACGCAAAGTCGGAGATCATAAAAAGGGACCGAAAGAACTTAGAGCTAATACGCAAAGTCGGAGATCATAAAAACAGACCGAAACAACTTAGAGCTAATACGCAAAGTCGGGGATCATAAAAACGGACCGAAAGAACTTAGAGCTAATATGCAAAGTCGGGGATCATTAAAACTGACCGAAAGAACTTAGAGCTAATACGCAAAGTCGGGGATCATAAAAACGGACCGAAAGAACTTAGAGCTAATACGCAAAGTCGGGGATGATAAAAACCGACCGAAAGAACTTAGAGCTAATACGAAAAGTCGGGGATCATAAATACGGACCGAAAGAACTTAGAGCTAATACACAAAGTCGGAGATCATAAAACGGACCGAAAGAACTTAGAGCAAATACGCAAAGTCGGGGATCATAAAAACCGACCGAAAGAACTTAGAGCTAATACGCAAAGTCGGGGATCATAAAAACGGACCAAAAGAACTTAGAGCTAATACGCAAAGTCGGAGATCATAAAAACGGACCGAAAGAACTTAAAGCTAATACGCAAAATCGGGGATCATAAAAACGGACCGAAAGAATTTAGAGCTAATACGCAAAGTCGGGGATCATAAAAACGGACCGAAAGAACTTAGAGCTAATACGCAAAGTCGGGGATCATAAAACGGACCAAAAGAACTTAGAGCAAATACGCAAAGTAGGGGATCATAAAAACCGACCGAAAGAACTTAGAGCTAATACGCAAAGTCGGGGATCATAAAAACGGACCGAAAGAACTTAGAGCTAATACGCAAAGTCGGGGATCATAAAAACGGACCGAAAGAACTTAGATCTAATACGCAAAGTCCGAGATCATCAACACGGACCGAAAGAACTTAGAGCTAATACGCAAAGTCGGGATCATAAAAACGGACCGAAAGAACTTAGAACTAATACGCAAAGTTGGGGATCATAAAAACGGACCGAAAGAACTTAGAGCTAATACGCAAAGTTGGGGATCATAAAAACGGACCGAAAGAACTTAGAGCAAATACGCAAAGTCGGGGATCATAAAAACGGACCGAAAGAACTTAGAGCTAATACGCAAAGTCGGGGATCATAAAAACGGACCGAAAGAACTTAGAGCTAATACGCAAAGTCGGGGATCATAAAAACGGACCGAAAGAACTTAGGGCTAATACGCAAAGTCGGGGATCATAAAAACCAACCGAAAGAACTTAGAGCTAAGACGCAAAGTCGGGGATCATAAAAACGACCAAAAGAACTTAGAGCCAATACGCAAAGTCGGGGATCATAAAACCGACCGAAAGAACTTAGAGCTAATACGCAAAGTCGGGGATCATAAAAACGGACCGAAAGAACTTAGAGCTAATACGCAAAGTCGGGGATCATAAAAACTGACCGAAAGAACTTAGAGCTAATACGTAAAGTCGGGGATCATAAAAAGGGACCGAAAGAACTTAGAGCTAATACGCAAAGTCGGGGATCATAAAAACCGACCGAAAGAACTTAGAGCTAATACGCAAAGTCGGGGATCATAAAAACGGACCGAAAAAACTTAGAGCTAATATGCAAAGTCGGGGATCATAAAAACCGACCGAAAGAACTTAGAACTAATACGCAAAGTCGGGGATCATAAAAACGGACCGAAAGAACTTAGAGCTAATACGCAAAGTCGGGGATCATAAAAACGGACCGAAAGAACTTAGAGCTAATACGCAAAGTCGGGGATCATAAAACGGACCGAAAGAACTTAGAGCTAATACGCAAAGTCGGGGATCATAAAAACGGACCGAAAGAACTTAGAGCTAATACGCAAAGTCAGAGATCCTAAAAACCGACCGAAAGAACTTAGAGCTAATACGTAAAGTCGGGGATCATAAAAACGGACCGACAGAACTTAGAGCTAATACGCACAGTCCGGGATCATAAACACGGTTCGAAAGAACTTAGAGCTAATACGCAAAGTCGGGGATCATAAACACGGACCAAGAGAACTTAGAGCTAATACGCAAAGTCGGGGATCATAAAAAGGGACCGAGAGAACTTAGAGCTAATACACAAAGTCAGGGATCATAAAAAGGGACCGAAAGAACTTAGAGCTAATACGCAAAATCGGGGATCATAAAAAGGGACCGAAAGAACTTAGAGCTAATACGCAAAGTCGGGGATCATAAAAACGGACCGAAAGAACTTAGAGCTAATACGCAAAGTCGGGGATCATAAAAAGGGACCGAAAGAACTTAGAGCTAATACACAAAGTCGGGGATCATAAAAACCGACCGAAATAACTTAGAGCTAATACGCAAAGTCGGGGATCATAAAAAGGACCGAAAGAACTTAGAGCTAATACGCAAAGTCGGGGATCATAAAAACGGACCGAAAGAACTTAGAGCTAATACGCAAAGTCGGAGATCATAAAAAGGGACCGAAAGAACTTAGAGTTAATACGCAAAGTCAGGGATCGTAAAAACGGACCGAAAAAACTTAGAGCTAATACGCAAAGTCAGGGATCGTAAAAAGGGACCGAAAGAACTTAGAGCTAATACGCAAAGTCGGGGATCATAAAAAGGGACCGAAAGAACTTAGAGCTAATACGCAAAGTCGGGGATCATAAAAACGGACCGAAAGAACTTAGAGCTAATACGCAAAGTCGGGGATCATAAAAAGGGACCGAAAGAACTTAGAGCTAATACGCAAAGTCGGAGATCATAAAAAGGGACCGAAAGAACTTAGAGCAAATACGCAAAGTCGGGGATCATAAAAACCGACCGAAAGAACTTAGAGCTAATACGCAAAGTCGGGGATCATAAAAACGGACCGAAAGAACTTAGAGCTAATACGCAAAGTCGGAGATCATAAAAACGGACCGAAAGAACTTAAAGCTAATACGCAAAATCGGGGATCATAAAAACGGACCGAAAGAATTTAGAGCTAATACGCAAAGTCGGGGATCATAAAAACGGACCGAAAGAACTTAGAGCTAATACGCAAAGTCGGGGATCATAAAACGGACCAAAAGAACTTAGAGCAAATACGCAAAGTAGGGGATCATAAAAACCGACCGAAAGAACTTAGAGCTAATACGCAAAGTCGGGGATCATAAAAACGGACCGAAAGAACTTAGAGCTAATACGCAAAGTCGGGGATCATAAAAACGGACCGAAAGAACTTAGATCTAATACGCAAAGTCCGAGATCATCAACACGGACCGAAAGAACTTAGAGCTAATACGCAAAGTCGGGATCATAAAAACGGACCGAAAGAACTTAGAACTAATACGCAAAGTTGGGGATCATAAAAACGGACCGAAAGAACTTAGAGCTAATACGCAAAGTGGGGGATCATAAAAACGGACCGAAAGAACTTAGAGCTAATACGCAAAGTCGGGGATCATAAAAACGGACCGAAAGAACTTAGAGCTAATACGCAAAGTCGGGGATCATAAAAACGGACCGAAAGAACTTAGAGCTAATACGCAAAGTCAGGGATCATAAAAACGGACCGAAAGAACTTAGAGCTAATACGCAAAGTCGGGGATCATAAAAACCAACCGAAAGAACTTAGAGCTAAGACGCAAAGTCGGGGATCATAAAAACGACCAAAAGAACTTAGAGCCAATACGCAAAGTCGGGGATCATAAAACCGACCGAAAGAACTTAGAGCTAATACGCAAAGTCGGGGATCATAAAAACAGACCGAAAGAACTTAGAGCTAATACGCAAAGTCGGGGATCATAAAAACTGACCGAAAGAACTTAGAGCTAATACGTAAAGTCGGGGATCATAAAAAGGGACCGAAAGAACTTAGAGCTAATACGCAAAGTCGGGGATCATAAAAACCGACCGAAAGAACTTAGAGCTAATACGCAAAGTCGGGGATCATAAAAACGGACCGAAAAAACTTAGAGCTAATATGCAAAGTCGGGGATCATAAAAACCGACCGAAAGAACTTAGAACTAATACGCAAAGTCGGGGATCATAAAAACGGACCGAAAGAACTTAGAGCTAATACGCAAAGTCGGAGATCATAAAAACGGACCGAAAGAACTTAGAGCTAATACGCAAAGTCGGGGATCATAAAACGGACCGAAAGAACTTAGAGCTAATACGCAAAGTCGGGGATCATAAAAACGGACCGAAAGAACTTAGAGCTAATACGCAAAGTCAGAGATCCTAAAAACCGACCGAAAGAACTTAGAGCTAATACGCAAAGTCGGGGATCATAAAAACGGACCGACAGAACTTAGAGCTAATACGCACAGTCCGGGATCATAAACACGGTTCGAAAGAACTTAGAGCTAATACGCAAAGTCGGGGATCATAAACACGGACCAAGAGAACTTAGAGCTAATACGCAAAGTCGGGGATCATAAAAAGGGACCGAGAGAACTTAGAGCTAATACACAAAGTCAGGGATCATAAAAAGGGACCGAAAGAACTTAGAGCTAATACGCAAAATCGGGGATCATAAAAAGGGACCGAAAGAACTTAGAGCTAATACGCAAAGTCGGGGATCATAAAAACGGACCGAAAGAACTTAGAGCTAATACGCAAAGTCGGGGATCATAAAAAGGGACCGAAAGAACTTAGAGCTAATACACAAAGTCGGGGATCATAAAAACCGACCGAAATAACTTAGAGCTAATACGCAAAGTCGGGGATCATAAAAAGGACCGAAAGAACTTAGAGCTAATACGCAAAGTCGGGGATCATAAAAACGGACCGAAAGAACTTAGAGCTAATACGCAAAGTCGGAGATCATAAAAAGGGACCGAAAGAACTTAGAGTTAATACGCAAAGTCAGGGATCGTAAAAACGGACCGAAAAAACTTAGAGCTAATACGCAAAGTCAGGGATCGTAAAAAGGGACCGAAAGAACCTAGAGCTAATACGCAAAGTCGGGGATCATAAAAAGGGACCGAAAGAACTTAGAGCTAATACGCAAAGTCGGGGATCATAAAAACGGACCGAAAGAACTTAGAGCTAATACGCAAAGTCGGGGATCATAAAAAGGGACCGAAAGAACTTAGAGCTAATACGCAAAGTCGGAGATCATAAAAAGGGACCGAAAGAACTTAGAGCTAATACGCAAAGTCGGAGATCATAAAAACAGACCGAAACAACTTAGAGCTAATACGCAAAGTCGGGGATCATAAAAACGGACCGAAAGAACTTAGAGCTAATACGCAAAGTCGGGGATCATAAAAACCGACCGAAAGAACTTAGAGCTAATACGCAAAGTCGGGGATCATAAAACCGACCGACAGAACTTAGAGCTAATACGCAAAGTCGGGGATCATAAAAAGGGACCGAAAGAACTTAGAGCTAATACGCATAGTCGGGGATCATAAAAACGGACCGAAAGAACTTAGAGCTAATACGCAAAGTCGGGGATCATAAAACCGACCGAAAGAACTTAGAGCTAATACGCAAAGTCGGGGATCATAAAAACGGACCGAAAGAACTTAGAGCTAATACGCAAAGTCGGGATCATAAAAACTGACCGAAAGAACTTAGAGCTAATACGCAAAGTCGGGGATCATAAAAAGGGACCGAAAGAACTAAGAGCTAATACGCAAAGTCGGGGATCATAAAAACCGACCGAAAGAACTTAGAGCTAATACGCAAAGTCGGGGATCATAAAAACGGACCGAAAAAACTTAGAGCTAATACGCAAAGTCGGGGATCATAAAAACCGATCGAAAGAACTTAGAACTAATACGCAAAGTCGGGGATCATAAAAACGGACCGAAAGATCTTAGAGCTAATACGCAAAGTCGGGGATCATAAAACGGACCGAAAGAACTTAGAGCTAATACGCAAAGTCGGGGATCATAAAAACGGACCGAAAGAACTTAGAGCTAATACGCAAAGTCAGAGATCCTAAAAACCGACCGAAAGAACTTAGAGCTAATCACAAAGTCGGGGATCATAAAAACGGACCGAAAGAACTTAGAGCTAATACGCACAGTCCGGGATCATAAACACGGTTCGAAAGAACTTAGAGCTAATACGCAAAGTCGGGGATCATAAACACGGACCAAGAGAACTTAGAGCTAATACGCAAAGTCGGGGATCATAAAAAGGGACCGAGAGAACTTAGAGCTAATACACAAAGTCGGGGATCATAAAAAGGGACCGAAAGAACTTAGAGCTAATACGCAAAATCGGGGATCATAAAAAGGGACCGAAAGAACTTAGAGCTAATACGCAAAGTCGGGGATTATAGAAACGGACCGAAAGAACTTAGAGCTAATACGCAAAGTCGGGGATCATAAAAAGGGACCGAAAGAACTTAGAGCTAATACACAAAGTCGGGGATCATAAATACCGACCGAAAGAACTTAGAGCTAATATGCAAAGTCGGGGATCATAAAAACGGACCGAAAGAACCTAGAGCTAATACGCATAGTCGGGGATCATAACAACCGACCGAAAGAACTTAGAGCTAATACGCAAAGTCGGGGATCATAACAACCGACCGAAAGAACTTAGAGCTAATACGCAAAGTCGGGGATCATAACAACCGACCGAAAGAACATAGAGCTAATACGCAAAGTCGGGATCATAAAAACGGATCGAAAGAACTTAGAGCTAATATGCAAAGTCGGGGATCATAAAAACAGACCGAAAGAACTTAGAGCTAATACGCAAAGTCGGGGATCATAAGAACGGACCAAAGGAACTTAGAGCTAATACGCAAAGTCGGGGATCATAAAAACAGACCGAAAGAACTTAGAGCTAATACGCAAAGTCGGGGAACATAAAAACGGACCAAAAAAACTTAGAGCTAATACGCAAAGTCGGGGATCATAAAAACGGACCGAAAGAACTTAGAGCTAATACGCAAAGTCGGGGATGATAAAAACCGACCAAAAGAACTTAGAGCTAATACGCAAATTCGGGGATCATACAACCGACCGAAAGAACTTAGAGCTAATACGCAAAGTCGGGGATCATAAAAAGGAACCGATAGAACTTAGAGCTAATACGCATAGTCGGGGATCATAAAAAGGGATCGAAAGAACTTAGAGCTAATACGCAAAGTCGGGGTTCATAAAAACGGACCGAAAGAACTTAGAGTTAATACGCAAAGTCAGGGATCATAAAAACCGACCGAAAGAACTTAGAGCTAATACGCAAAGTCGGGGATCATAAAAAGGACCGAAAGAACTTAGAGCTAATACGCAAAGTCGGGGATCATTGAAACGGACCAAAAGAACTTAGAGCTAATACGCAAAGTCGGGGATCATAAAAACGGACCGAAAGAACTTAGAGCTAATACGCAAAGTCGGAGATCATAAAAAGGGACCGAAAGAACTTAGAGTTAATACGCAAAGTCAGGGATCGTAAAAACGGACCGAAAAAACTTAGAGCTAATACGCAAAGTCAGGGATCATAAAAAGGGAGCGAAAGAACCTAGAGCTAATACGCAAAGTCGGGGATCATAAAAACGGACCGAAAGAACTTAGAGCTAATATGCAAAGTCGGGGATCATAAAAACGGACCGAAAGAACTTAGAGGTAGTACGCAAAGTCGGGGATCATAAAAAGGGACCGAAAGAACTTAGAGCTAATACGCAAAGTCGGAGATCATAAAAACAGACCGAAACAACTTAGAGCTAATACGCAAAGTCGGGGATCATAAAAACGGACCGAAAGAACTTAGAGCTAATACGCAAAGTCGGGGATCATAAAAACCGACCGAAAGAACTTAGAGCTAATACGCAAAGTCGGGGATCATAAAACCGACCGAAAGAACTTAGAGCTAATACGCAAAGTCGGGGATCATAAAAAGGGACCGAAAGAACTTAGAGCTAATACGCATAGTCGGGGATCATAAAAACGGACCGAAAGAACTTAGAGCTAATACGCAAAGTCAGAGATCCTAAAAACCGACCGAAAGAACTTAGAGCTAATACGCAAAGTCGGGGATCATAAAAACGGACCTAAAGAACTTAGAGCTAATACGCACAGTCCGGGATCATAAACACGGTTCGAAAGAACTTAGAGCTAATACGCAAAGTCGGGGATCATAAACACGGACCAAGAGAACTTAGAGCTAATACGCAAAGTCGGGGATCATAAAAAGGGACCGAGAGAACTTAGAGCTAATACACAAAGTCGGGGATCATAAAAAGGGACCGAAAGAACTTAGAGCTAATACGCAAAATCGGGGATCATAAAAAGGGACCGAAAGAACTTAGAGCTAATACGCAAAGTCTGGGATCATAAAAAGGGACCGAAAGAACTTAGAGCTAATACGCAAAGTCGGGGATCATAAAAAGGGACCGAAAGAACTTAGAGCTAATACACAAAGTCGGGGATCATAAAAACCGACCGAAAGAACTTAGAGCTAATATGCAAAGTCAGGGATCATAAAATCGGACCGAAAGAACTTAGAGCTAATACGCAAAGTCGGGTATCATAACAACCGACCGAAAGAACTTAGAGCTAATACGCAAAGTCGGGGATCATAACAACTGACCGAAAGAATTTAGAGCTAATACGCAAAGTCGGGGATCATAAAAACGGACTGAAAGAACTTAGAGCTAATACACAAAGTCAGAGATCATAAAACGGACCGAAAGAACTTAGAGCAAATACGCAAAGTCGGGGATCATAAAAACCGACCGAAAGAACTTAGAGCTAATACGCAAAGTCGGGGATCATAAAAACGGACCGAAAGAACTTAGAGCTAATACGCAAAGTCGGAGATCATAAAAACGGACCGAAAGAACTTAAAGCTAATACGCAAAATCGGGGATCATAAAAACGGACCGAAAGAATTTAGAGCAAATACGCAAAGTCGGGGATCATAAAAACGGACCGAAAGAACTTAGAGCTAATACGCAAAGTCGGGGATCATAAAACGGACCAAAAGAACTTAGAGCAAATACGCAAAGTAGGGGATCATAAAAACCGACCGAAAGAACTTAGAGCTAATACGCAAAGTCGGGGATCATAAAACCGACCGAAAGAACTTAGAGCTAATACGCAAAGTCGGGGATCATAAAAACGGACCGAAAGAACTTAGAGCTAATACGCAAAGTCGGGATCATAAAAACTGACCGAAAGAACTTAGAGCTAATACGCAAAGTCGGGGATCATAAAAAGGGACCGAAAGAACTAAGAGCTAATACGCAAAGTCGGGGATCATAAAAACCGACCGAAAGAACTTAGAGCTAATACGCAAAGTCAGGGATCATAAAAACGAACCGAAAAAACTTAGAGCTAATACGCAAAGTCGGGGATCATAAAAACCGATCGAAAGAACTTAGAACTAATACGCAAAGTCGGGGATCATAAAAACGGACCGAAAGAACTTAGAGCTAATACGCAAAGTCGGGGATCATAAAAACGGACCGAAAGATCTTAGAGCTAATACGCAAAGTCGGGGATCATAAAACGGACCGAAAGAACTTAGAGCTAATACGCAAAGTCGGGGATCATAAAAACGGACCGAAAGAACTTAGAGCTAATACGCAAAGTCAGAGATCCTAAAAACCGACTGAAAGAACTTAGAGCTAATCACAAAGTCGGGGATCATAAAAACGGACCGAAAGAACTTAGAGCTAATACGCACAGTCCGGGATCATAAACACGGTTCGAAAGAACTTAGAGCTAATACGCAAAGTCGGGGATCATAAACACGGACCAAGAGAACTTAGAGCTAATACGCAAAGTCGGGGATCATAAAAAGGGACCGAGAGAACTTAGAGCTAATACACAAAGTCGGGGATCATAAAAAGGGACCGAAAGAACTTAGAGCTAATACGCAAAATCGGGGATCATAAAAAGGGACCGAAAGAACTTAGAGCTAATACGCAAAGTCGGGGATTATAAAAACGGACCGAAAGAACTTAGAGCTAATACGCAAAGTCGGGGATCATAAAAAGGGACCGAAAGAACTTAGAGCTAATACACAAAGTCGGGGATCATAAATACCGACCGAAAGAACTTAGAGCTAATATGCAAAGTCGGGGATCATAAAAACGGACCGAAAGAACCTAGAGCTAATACGCATAGTCGGGGATCATAACAACCGACCGAAAGAACTTAGAGCTAATACGCAAAGTCGGGGATCATAACAACCGACCGAAAGAACTTAGAGCTAATACGCAAAGTCGGGGATCATAACAACCGACCGAAAGAACATAGAGCTAATACGCAAAGTCGGGATCATAAAAACGGATCGAAAGAACTTAGAGCTAATATGCAAAGTCAGGGATCATAAAAACAGACCGAAAGAACTTAGAGCTAATACGCAAAGTCGGGGATCATAAGAACGGACCAAAAGAACTTAGAGCTAATACGCAAAGTCGGGGATCATAAAAACAGACCGAAAGAACTTAGAGCTAATACGCAAAGTCGGGGAACATAAAAACGGACCAAAAAAACTTAGAGCTAATACGCAAAGTCGGGGATCATAAAAACGGACCGAAAGAACTTAGAGCTAATACGCAAAGTCGGGGATGATAAAAACCGACCAAAAGAACTTAGAGCTAATACGCAAATTCGGGGATCATACAACCGACCGAAAGAACTTAGAGCTAATACGCAAAGTCGGGGATCATAAAAAGGGACCGATAGAACTTAGAGCTAATACGCATAGTCGGGGATCATAAAAAGGGACCGAAAGAACTTAGAGCTAATACGCAAAGTCGGGGTTCATAAAAACGGACCGAAAGAACTTAGAGCTAATACGCAAAGTCAGGGATCATAAAAACCGACCGAAAGAACTTAGAGCTAATACGCAAAGTCGGGGATCATAAAAAGGACCGAAAGAACTTAGAGCTAATACGCAAAGTCGGGGATCATTGAAACGGACCAAAAGAACTTAGAGCTAATACGCAAAGTCGGGGATCATAAAAACGGACCGAAAGAACTTAGAGCTAATACGCAAAGTCGGAGATCATAAAAAGGGACCGAAAGAACTTAGAGTTAATACGCAAAGTCAGGGATCGTAAAAACGGACCGAAAAAACTTAGAGCTAATACGCAAAGTCAGGGATCATAAAAAGGGAGCGAAAGAACCTAGAGCTAATACGCAAAGTCGGGGATCATAAAAACGGACCGAAAGAACTTAGAGCTAATATGCAAAGTCGGGGATCATAAAAACGGACCGAAAGAACTTAGAGGTAGTACGCAAAGTCGGGGATCATAAAAAGGGACCGAAAGAACTTAGAGCTAATACGCAAAGTCGGAGATCATAAAAACAGACCGAAACAACTTAGAGCTAATACGCAAAGTCGGGGATCATAAAAACGGACCGAAAGAACTTAGAGCTAATACGCAAAGTCGGGGATCATAAAAACCGACCGAAAGAACTTAGAGCTAATACGCAAAGTCGGGGATCATAAAACCGACCGAAAGAACTTAGAGCTAATACGCAAAGTCGGGGATCATAAAAAGGGATCGAAAGAACTTAGAGCTAATACGCATAGTCGGGGATCATAAAAACGGACCGAAAGAACTTAGAGCTAATACGCAAAGTCAGAGATCCTAAAAACCGACCGAAAGAACTTAGAGCTAATACGCAAAGTCGGGGATCATAAAAACGGACCTAAAGAACTTAGAGCTAATACGCACAGTCCGGGATCATAAACACGGTTCGAAAGAACTTAGAGCTAATACGCAAAGTCGGGGATCATAAACACGGACCAAGAGAACTTAGAGCTAATACGCAAAGTCGGGGATCATAAAAAGGGACCGAGAGAACTTAGAGCTAATACACAAAGTCGGGGATCATAAAAAGGGACCGAAAGAACTTAGAGCTAATACGCAAAATCGGGGATCATAAAAAGGGACCGAAAGAACTTAGAGCTAATACGCAAAGTCTGGGATCATAAAAAGGGACCGAAAGAACTTAGAGCTAATACGCAAAGTCGGGGATCATAAAAAGGGACCGAAAGAACTTAGAGCTAATACACAAAGTCGGGGATCATAAAAACCGACCGAAAGAACTTAGAGCTAATATGCAAAGTCGGGGATCATAAAATCGGACCGAAAGAACTTAGAGCTAATACGCAAAGTCGGGTATCATAACAACCGACCGAAAGAACTTAGAACTAATACGCAAAGTCGGGGATCATAACAACTGACCGAAAGAATTTAGAGCTAATACGCAAAGTCGGGGATCATAAAAACGGACCGAAAGAACTTAGAGCTAATACACAAAGTCAGAGATCATAAAACGGACCGAAAGAACTTAGAGCAAATACGCAAAGTCGGGGATCATAAAAACCGACCGAAAGAACTTAGAGCTAATACGCAAAGTCGGGGATCATAAAAACGGACCGAAAGAACTTAGAGCTAATACGCAAAGTCGGAGATCATAAAAACGGACCGAAAGAACTTAAAGCTAATACGCAAAATCGGGGATCATAAAAACGGACCGAAAGAATTTAGAGCAAATACGCAAAGTCGGGGATCATAAAAACGGACCGAAAGAACTTAGAGCTAATACGCAAAGTCGGAGATCATAAAAACGGACCGAAAGAACTTAAAGCTAATACGCAAAATCGGGGATCATAAAAACGGACCGAAAGAATTTAGAGCAAATACGCAAAGTCGGGGATCATAAAAACGGACCGAAAGAACTTAGAGCTAATACGCAAAGTCGGGGATCATAAAACGGACCAAAAGAACTTAGAGCAAATACGCAAAGTAGGGGATCATAAAAACCGACCGAAAGAACTTAGAGCTAATACGCAAAGTCGGGGATCATAAAAACGGACCGAAAGAACTTAGAGCTAATACGCAAAGTCGGGGATCATAAAAACGAACCGAAAGAACTTAGATCTAATACGCAAAGTCCGAGATCATCAACACGGACCGAAAGAACTTAGAGCTAATACGCAAAGTCGGGATCATAAAAACGGACCGAAAGAACTTAGAACTAATACGCAAAGTCGAGGATCATAAAAACGGACCGAAAGAACTTAGAGCTAATACGCAAAGTCGGGGATCATAAAAACGGACCGAAAGAACTTAGAGCTAATACGCAAAGTCGGGGATCATAAAAACGGACCGAAAGAACTTAGAGCTAATACGCAAAGTCGGGGATCATAAAAACGGACCGAAAGAACTTAGAGCTAATACGCAAAGTCGGGGATCATAAAAACGGACCGAAAGAACTTAGAGCTAATACGCAAAGTCGGGGATCATAAAAACCAACCGAAAGAACTTAGAGCTAATACGCAAAGTCGGGGATCATAAAAACGACCAAAAGAACTTAGAGCCAATACGCAAAGTCGGGGATCATAAAACCGACCGAAAGAACTTAGAGCTAATACGCAAAGTCGGGGATCATAAAAACGGACCGAAAGAACTTAGAGCTAATACGCAAAGTCGGGGATCATAAAAACTGACCGAAAGAACTTAGAGCTAATACGTAAAGTCGGGGATCATAAAAAGGGACCGAAAGAACTTAGAGCTAATACGCAAAGTCGGGGATCATAAAAACCGACCGAAAGAACTTAGAGCTAATACGCAAAGTCGGGGATCATAAAAACGGACCGAAAAAACTTAGAGCTAATATGCAAAGTCGGGGATCATAAAAACCGACCGAAAGAACTTAGAACTAATACGCAAAGTCGGGGATCATAAAAACGGACCGAAAGAACTTAGAGCTAATACGCAAAGTCGGCGATCATAAAAACGGACCGAAAGAACTTAGAGCTAATACGCAAAGTCGGGGATCATAAAACGGACCGAAAGAACTTAGAGCTAATACGCAAAGTCGGGGATCATAAAAACGGACCGAAAGAACTTAGAGCTAATACGCAAAGTCAGAGATCCTAAAAACCGACCGAAAGAACTTAGAGCTAATACGCAAAGTCGGGGATCATAAAAACGGACCGACAGAACTTAGAGCTAATACGCACAGTCCGGGATCATAAACACGGTTCGAAAGAACTTAGAGCTAATACGCAAAGTCGGGGATCATAAAAAGGGACCGAGAGAACTTAGAGCTAATACACAAAGTTAGGGATCATAAAAAGGGACCGAAAGAACTTAGAGCTAATACGCAAAATCGGGGATCATAAAAAGGGACCGAAAGAACTTAGAGCTAATACGCAAAGTCGGGGATCATAAAAACGGACCGAAAGAACTTAGAGCTAATACGCAAAGTCGGGGATCATAAAAAGGGACCGAAAGAACTTAGAGCTAATACACAAAGTCGGGGATCATAAAAACCGACCGAAATAACTTAGAGCTAATACGCAAAGTCGGGGATCATAAAAAGGACCGAAAGAACTTAGAGCTAATACGCAAAGTCGGGGATCATAAAAACGGACCGAAAGAACTTAGAGCTAATACGCAAAGTCGGAGATCATAAAAAGGGACCGAAAGAACTTAGAGTTAATACGCAAAGTCAGGGATCGTAAAAACGGACCGAAAAAACTTAGAGCTAATACGCAAAGTCAGGGATCGTAAAAAGGGACCGAAAGAACCTAGAGCTAATACGCAAAGTCGGGGATCATAAAAAGGGACCGAAAGAACTTAGAGCTAATACGCAAAGTCGGGGATCATAAAAAGGGACCGAGAGAACTTAGAGCTAATACACAAAGTCAGGGATCATAAAAAGGGACCGAAAGAACTTAGAGCTAATACGCAAAATCGGGGATCATAAAAAGGGACCGAAAGAACTTAGAGCTAATACGCAAAGTCGGGGATCATAAAAACGGACCGAAAGAACTTAGAGCTAATACGCAAAGTCGGGGATCATAAAAAGGGACCGAAAGAACTTAGAGCTAATACACAAAGTCGGGGATCATAAAAACCGACCGAAATAACTTAGAGCTAATACGCAAAGTCGGGGATCATAAAAAGGACCGAAAGAACTTAGAGCTAATACGCAAAGTCGGGGATCATAAAAACGGACCGAAAGAACTTAGAGCTAATACGCAAAGTCGGAGATCATAAAAAGGGACCGAAAGAACTTAGAGTTAATACGCAAAGTCAGGGATCGTAAAAACGGACCGAAAAAACTTAGAGCTAATACGCAAAGTCAGGGATCGTAAAAAGGGACCGAAAGAACCTAGAGCTAATACGCAAAGTCGGGGATCATAAAAAGGGACCGAAAGAACTTAGAGCTAATACGCAAAGTCGGGGATCATAAAAACGGACCGAAAGAACTTAGAGCTAATACGCAAAGTCGGGGATCATAAAAAGGGACCGAAAGAACTTAGAGCTAATACGCAAAGTCGGAGATCATAAAAAGGGACCAAAAGAACTTAGAGCTAATACGCAAAGTCGGAGATCATAAAAACAGACCGAAACAACTTAGAGCTAATACGCAAAGTCGGGGATCATAAAAACGGACCGAAAGAACTTAGAGCTAATACGCAAAGTCGGGGATCATAAAAACCGACCGAAAGAACTTAGAGCTAATACGCAAAGTCGGGGATCATAAAACCGACCGACAGAACTTAGAGCTAATACGCAAAGTCGGGGATCATAAAAAGGGACCGAAAGAACTTAGAGCTAATACGCATAGTCGGGGATCATAAAAACGGACCGAAAGAACTTAGAGCTAATACGCAAAGTCGGGGATCATAAAACCGACCGAAAGAACTTAGAGCTAATACGCAAAGTCGGGGATCATAAAAACGGACCGAAAGAACTTAGAGCTAATACGCAAAGTCGGGGATCATAAAAACGGACCGAAAGAACTTAGAGCTAATACGCAAAGTCGGGGATCATAAAAACTGACCGAAAGAACTTAGAGCTAATACGCAAAGTCGGGGATCATAAAAAGGGACCGAAAGAACTTAGAGCTAATACGCAAAGTCGGGGATCATAAAAACCGACCGAAAGAACTTAGAGCTAATACGCAAAGTCGGGGATCATAAAAACGGACCGAAAAAACTTAGAGCTAATACGCAAAGTCGGGGATCATAAAAACCGATCGAAAGAACTTAGAACTAATACGCAAAGTCGGGGATCATAAAAACGGACCGAAAGAACTTAGAGCTAATACGCAAAGTCGGGGATCATAAAAACGGACCGAAAGATCTTAGAGCTAATACGCAAAGTCGGGGATCATAAAACGGACCGAAAGAACTTAGGGCTAATACGCAAAGTCGGGGATCATAAAAACGGACCGAAAGAACTTAGAGCTAATACGCAAAGTCAGAGATCCTAAAAACCGACCGAAAGAACTTAGAGCTAATCACAAAGTCGGGCATCATAAAAACGGACCGAAAGAACTTAGAGCTAATACGCACAGTCCGGGATCATAAACACGGTTCGAAAGAACTTAGAGCTAATACGCAAAGTCGGGGATCATAAACACGGACCAGGAGAACTTAGAGCTAATACGCAAAGTCGGGGATCATAAAAAGGGACCGAGAGAACTTAGAGCTAATACACAAAGTCGGGGATCATAAAAAGGGACCGAAAGAACTTAGAGCTAATACGCAAAATCGGGGATCATAAAAAGGGACCGAAAGAACTTAGAGCTAATACACAAAGTCGGGGATCATAAAAACCGACCGAAATAACTTAGAGCTAATACGCAAAGTCGGGGATCATAAAAAGGACCGAAAGAACTTAGAGCAAATACGCAAAGTCGGGGATCATAAAAACGGACCGAAAGAACTTAGAGCTAATACGCAAAGTCGGAGATCATAAAAAGGGACCGAAAGAACTTAGAGTTAATACGCAAAGTCAGGGATCGTAAAAACGGACCGAAAAAACTTAGAGCTAATACGCAAAGTCAGGGATCGTAAAAAGGGACCGAAAGAACCTAGAGCTAATACGCAAAGTCGGGGATCATAAAAAGGGACCGAAAGAACTTAGAGCTAATACGCAAAGTCGGGGATCATAAAAAGGGACCGAGAGAACTTAGAGCTAATACACAAAGTCAGGGATCATAAAAAGGGACCGAAAGAACTTAGAGCTAATACGCAAAATCGGGGATCATAAAAAGGGACCGAAAGAACTTAGAGCTAATACGCAAAGTCGGGGATCATAAAAACGGACCGAAAGAACTTAGAGCTAATACGCAAAGTCGGGGATCATAAAAAGGGACCGAAAGAACTTAGAGCTAATACACAAAGTCGGGGATCATAAAAACCGACCGAAATAACTTAGAGCTAATACGCAAAGTCGGGGATCATAAAAAGGACCGAAAGAACTTAGAGCTAATACGCAAAGTCGGGGATCATAAAAACGGACCGAAAGAACTTAGAGCTAATACGCAAAGTCGGAGATCATAAAAAGGGACCGAAAGAACTTAGAGTTAATACGCAAAGTCAGGGATCGTAAAAACGGACCGAAAAAACTTAGAGCTAATACGCAAAGTCAGGGATCGTAAAAAGGGACCGAAAGAACCTAGAGCTAATACGCAAAGTCGGGGATCATAAAAAGGGACCGAAAGAACTTAGAGCTAATACGCAAAGTCGGGGATCATAAAAACGGACCGAAAGAACTTAGAGCTAATACGCAAAGTCGGGGATCATAAAAAGGGACCGAAAGAATTTAGAGCTAATACGCAAAGTCGGAGATCATAAAAAGGGACCAAAAGAACTTAGAGCTAATACGCAAAGTCGGAGATCATAAAAACAGACCGAAACAACTTAGAGCTAATACGCAAAGTCGGGGATCATAAAAACGGACCGAAATAACTTAAAGCTAATACGCAAAGTCGGGGATCATAAAAACCGACCGAGAGAACTTAGAGCTAATACGCAAAGTCGGGGATCATAAAACCGACCGACAGAACTTAGAGCTAATACGCAAAGTCGGGGATCATAAAAAGGGACCGAAAGAACTTAGAGCTAATACGCATAGTCGGGGATCATAAAAACGGACCGAAAGAACTTAGAGCTAATACGCAAAGTCGGAGATCATAAAACCGACCGAAAGAACTTAGAGCTAATACGCAAAGTCGGGGATCATAAAAACGGACCGAAAGAACTTAGAGCTAATACGCAAAGACGGGGATCATAAAAACGGACCGAAAGAACTTAGAGCTAATACGCAAAGTCGGGGATCATAAAAACTGACCGAAAGAACTTAGAGCTAATACGCAAAGTCGGGGATCATAAAAAGGGACCGAAAGAACTTAGAGCTAATACGCAAAGTCGGGGATCATAAAAACCGACCGAAAGAACTTAGAGCTAATACGCAAAGTCGGGGATCATAAAAACGGACCGAAAAAACTTAGAGCTAATACGCAAAGTCGGGGATCATAAAAACCGATCGAAAGAACTTAGAACTAATACGCAAAGTCGGGGATCATAAAAACGGACCGAAAGAACTTAGAGCTAATACGCAAAGTCGGGGATCATAAAAACGGACCGAAAGATCTTAGAGCTAATACGCAAAGTCGGGGATCATAAAACGGACCGAAAGAACTTAGAGCTAATACGCAAAGTCGGGGATCATAAAAACGGACCGAAAGAACTTAGAGCTAATACGCAAATTCAGAGATCCTAAAAACCGACCGAAAGAACTTAGAGCTAATCACAAAGTCGGGGATCATAAAAACGGACCGAAAGAACTTAGAGCTAATACGCACAGTCCGGGATCATAAACACGGTTCGAAAGAACTTAGAGCTAATACGCAAAGTCGGGGATCATAAACACGGACCAAGAGAACTTAGAGCTAATACGCAAAGTCGGGGATCATAAAAAGGGACCGAGAGAACTTAGAGCTAATACACAAAGTCGGGGATCATAAAAAGGGACCGAAAGAACTTAGAGCTAATACGCAAAATCGAGGATCATAAAAAGGGACCGAAAGAACTTAGAGCTAATACGCAAAGTCGGGGATTATAAAAACGGACCGAAAGAACTTAGAGCTAATACGCAAAGTCGGGGATCATAAAAAGGGACTGAAAGAACTTAGAGCTAATACACAAAGTCGGGGATCATAAATACCGACCGAAAGAACTTAGAGCTAATATGCAAAGTCGGGGATCATAAAAACGGACCGAAAGAACCTAGAGCTAATACGCATAGTCGGGGATCATAACAACCGACCGAAAGAACTTAGAGCTAATACGCAAAGTCGGGGATCATAACAACCGACCGAAAGAACTTAGAGCTAATACGCAAAGTCGGGGATCATAACAACCGACCGAATGAACATAGAGCTAATACGCAAAGTCGGGGATCATAAAAACGGATCGAAAGAACTTAGAGCTAATATGCAAAGTCGGGGATCATAAAAACAGACCGAAAGAACTTAGAGCTAATACGCAAAGTCGGGGATCATAAGAACGGACCAAAAGAACTTAGAGCTAATACGCAAAGTCGGGGATCATAAAAACAGACCGAAAGAACTTAGAGCTAATACGCAAAGTCGGGGATCATAAAAACGGACCAAAAAAACTTAGAGCTAATACGCAAAGTCGGGGATCATAAAAACGGACCGAAAGAACTTAGAGCTAATACGCAAAGTCGGGGATGATAAAAACCGACCGAAAGAACTTAGAGCTAATACGCAAATTCGGGGATCATACAACCGACCGAAAGAACTTAGAGCTAATACGCAAAGTCGGGGATCATAAAAAGGGACCGATAGAACTTAGAGCTAATACGCATAGTCGGGGATCATAAAAAGGGACCGAAAGAACTTAGAGCTAATACGCAAAGTTGGGGTTCATAAAAACGGACCGAAAGAACTTAGAGCTAATACGCAAAGTCAGGGATCATAAAAACCGACAGAAAGAACTTAGAGCTAATACGCAAAGTCGGGGATCATAAAAAGGACCGAAAGAACTTAGAGCTAATACGCAAAGTCGGGGATCATTGAAACGGACCAAAAGAACTTAGAGCTAATACGCAAAGTCGGGGATCATAAAAACGGACCGAAAGAACTTAGAGCTAATACGCAAAGTCGGAGATCATAAAAAGGGACCGAAAGAACTTAGAGTTAATACGCAAAGTCAGGGATCGTAAAAACGGACCGAAAAAACTTAAAGCTGATACGCAAAGTCAGGGATCATAAAAAGGGAGCGAAAGAACCTAGAGCTAATACGCAAAGTCGGGGATCATAAAAACGGACCGAAAGAACTTAGAGCTAATATGCAAAGTCGGGGATCATAAAAACGGACCGAAAGAACTTAGAGGTAGTACGCAAAGTCGGGGATCATAAAAAGGGACCGAAAGAACTTAGAGCTAATACGCAAAGTCGGAGATCATAAAAACAGACCGAAACAACTTAGAGCTAATACGCAAAGTCGGGGATCATAAAAACGGACCGAAAGAACTTAGAGCTAATACGCAAAGTCGGGGATCATAAAAACCGACCGAAAGAACTTAGAGCTAATACGCAAAGTCGGGGATCATAAAACCGACCGAAAGAACTTAGAGCTAATACGCAAAGTAGGGGATCATAAAAAGGGACCGAAAGAACTTAGAGCTAATACGCATAGTCGGGGATCATAAAAACGGACCGAAAGAACTTAGAGCTAATACGCAAAGTCAGAGATCCTAAAAACCGACCGAAACAACTTAGAGCTAATACGCAAAGTCGGGGATCATAAAAACGGACCGAAAGAACTTAGAGCTAATAAGCATAGTCCGGGATCATAAACACGGTTCGAAAGAACTTAGAGCTAATACGCAAAGTCGGGGATCATAAACACGGACCAAGAGAACTTAGAGCTAATACGCAAAGTCGGGGATCATAAAAAGGGACCGAGAGAACTTAGAGCTAATACACAAAGTCGGGGATCATAAAAAGGGACCGAAAGAACTTAGAGCTAATACGCAAAATCGGGGATCATAAAAAGGGACCGAAAGAACTTAGAGCTAATACGCAAAGTCTGGGATCATAAAAAGGGCCCGAAAGAACTTAGAGCTAATACGCAAAGTCGGGGATCATAAAAAGGGACCGAAAGAACTTAGAGCTAATACACAAAGTCGGGGATCATAAAAACCGACCGAAAGAAATTAGAGCTAATATGCAAAGTCGGGGATCATAAAATCGGACCGAAAGAACTTAGAGCTAATACGCAAAGTCGGGTATCATAACAACCGACCGAAAGAACTTAGAGCTAATACGCAAAGTCGGGGATCATAACAACTGACCGAAAGAACTTAGAGCTAATACGCAAAGTCGGGGATCATAAAAATGGACCGAAAGAACTTAGAGCTAATACACAAAGTCAGAGATCATAAAACGGACCGAAAGAACTTAGAGCAAATACGCAAAGTCGGGGATCATAAAAACCGACCGAAAGAACTTAGAGCTAATACGCAAAGTCGGGGATCATAAAAACGGACCGAAAGAACTTAGAGCTAATACGCAAAGTCGGAGATCATAAAAACGGACCGAAAGAACTTAAAGCTAATACGCAAAATCGGGGATCATAAAAACGGACCGAAAGAATTTAGAGCAAATACGCAAAGTCGGGGATCATAAAAACGGACCGAAAGAACTTAGAGCTAATACGCAAAGTCGGGGATCATAAAACGGACCAAAAGAACTTAGAGCAAATACGCAAAGTAGGGGATCATAAAAACCGACCGAAAGAACTTAAAGCTAATACGCAAAGTCGGGGATCATAAAAACGGACCGAAAGAACTTAGAGCTAATACGCAAAGTCGGGGATCATAAAAACGAACCGAAAGAACTTAGATCTAATACGCTAAGTCCGAGATCATCAACACGGACCGAAAGAACTTAGAGCTAATACGCAAAGTCGGGGATCATAAAAACTGACCGAAAGAACTTAGAGCTAATACGTAAAGTCGGGGATCATAAAAAGGGACCGAAAGAACTTAGAGCTAATACGCAAAGTCGGGGATCATAAAAACCGACCGAAAGAACTTAGAGCTAATACGCAAAGTCATGGATCATAAAAACGGACCGAAAAAACTTAGAGCTAATATGCAAAGTCGGGGATCATAAAAACCGACCGAAAGAACTTAGAACTAATACGCAAAGTCGGGGATCATAAAAACAGACCGAAAGAACTTAGAGCTAATACGCAAAGTCGGCGATCATAAAAACGGACCGAAAGAACTTAGAGCTAATACACAAAGTCGGGGATCATAAAACGGACCGAAAGTACTTAGAGCTAATACGCAAAGTCGGGGATCATAAAAACGGACCGAAAGAACTTAGAGCTAATACGCAAAGTCAGAGATCCTAAAAACCGACCGAAAGAACTTAGAGGTAATACGCAAAGTCGGGGATCATAAAAACGGACCGACAGAACTTAGAGCTAATACGCACAGTCCGGGATCATAAACACGGTTCGAAAGAACTTAGAGCTAATACGCAAAGTCGGGGATCATAAACACGGACCAAGAGAACTTAGAGCTAATACGCAAAGTCGGGGATCATAAAAAGGGACCGAGAGAACTTAGAGCTAATACACAAAGTCAGGGATCATAAAAAGGGACCAAAAGAACTTAGAGCTAATACGCAAAATCGGGGATCATAAAAAGGGACCGAAAGAACTTAGAGCTAATACGCAAAGTCGGGGATCATAAAAACGGACCGAAAGAACTTAGAGCTAATACGCAAAGTCGGGGATCATAAAAAGGGACCGAAAGAACTTAGAGCTAATACACAAAGTCGGGGATCATAAAAACCGACCGAAATAACTTAGAGCTAATACGCAAAGTCGGGGATCATAAAAAGGACCGAAAGAACTTAGAGCTAATACGCAAAGTCGGGGATCATAAAAACGGACCGAAAGAACTTAGAGCTAATACGCAAAGTCGGAGATCATAAAAAGGGACCGAAAGAACTTAGAGTTAATACGCAAAGTCAGGGATCGTAAAAACGGACCGAAAAAACTTAGAGCTAATACGCAAAGTCAGGGGTCGTAAAAAGGGACCGAAAGAACCTAGAGCTAATACGCAAAGTCGGGGATCATAAAAAGGGACCGAAAGAACTTAGAGCTAATACGCAAAGTCGGGGATCATAAAAACGGACCGAAAGAAATTAGAGCTAATACGCAAAGTCGGGGATCATAAAAACAGACCGAAACAACTTAGAGCTAATACGCAAAGTCGGGGATCATAAAAACGGACCGAAAGAACTTAGAGCTAATACGCAAAGTCGGGGATCATAAAAACCGACCGAAAGAACTTAGAGCTAATACGCAAAGTCGGGGATCATAAAACCGACCGACAGAACTTAGAACTAATACGCAAAGTCGGGGATCATAAAAACGGACCGAAAGAACTTAGAGCTAATACGCAAAGTCGGGGATCATAAAAATGGACCGAAAGAACTTAGAGCTAATACGCAAAGTCGGGGATCATAAAAACGGACCGAAAGAACTTAGAGCTAATACGCAAAGTCGGGGATCATAAAAACGGACCGAAAGAACTTAGAGCTAATAAGCAAAGTCGGGGATCATAAAAACGGACCGAAAGAACTTAGAGCTAATACGCAAAGTCGGGGATCATAAAAACCAACCGAAAGAACTTAGAGCTAATACGCAAAGTCGGGGATCATAAAAACGACCAAAAGAACTTAGAGCCAATACGCAAAGTCGGGGATCATAAAACCGACCGAAAGAACTTAGAGCTAATACGCAAAGTCGGGGATCATAAAAACGGACCGAAAGAACTTAGAGCTAATACGCAAAGTCGGGGATCATAAAAACTGACCGAAAGAACTTAGAGCTAATACGTAAAGTCGGGGATCATAAAAAGGGACCGAAAGAACTTAGAGCTAATACGCAAAGTCGGGGATCATAAAAACCGACCGAAAGAACTTAGAGCTAATACGCAAAGTCATGGATCATAAAAACGGACCGAAAAAACTTAGAGCTAATATGCAAAGTCGGGGATCATAAAAACCGACCGAAAGAACTTAGAACTAATACGCAAAGTCGGGGATCATAAAAACAGACCGAAAGAACTTAGAGCTAATACGCAAAGTCGGCGATCATAAAAACGGACCGAAAGAACTTAGAGCTAATACACAAAGTCGGGGATCATAAAACGGACCGAAAGTACTTAGAGCTAATACGCAAAGTCGGGGATCATAAAAACGGACCGAAAGAACTTAGAGCTAATACGCAAAGTCAGAGATCCTAAAAACCGACCGAAAGAACTTAGAGGTAATACGCAAAGTCGGGGATCATAAAAACGGACCGACAGAACTTAGAGCTAATACGCACAGTCCGGGATCATAAACACGGTTCGAAAGAACTTAGAGCTAATACGCAAAGTCGGGGATCATAAACACGGACCAAGAGAACTTAGAGCTAATACGCAAAGTCGGGGATCATAAAAAGGGACCGAGAGAACTTAGAGCTAATACACAAAGTCAGGGATCATAAAAAGGGACCGAAAGAACTTAGAGCTAATACGCAAAATCGGGGATCATAAAAAGGGACCGAAAGAACTTAGAGCTAATACGCAAAGTCGGGGATCATAAAAACGGACCGAAAGAACTTAGAGCTAATACGCAAAGTCGGGGATCATAAAAAGGGACCGAAAGAACTTAGAGCTAATACACAAAGTCGGGGATCATAAAAACCGACCGAAATAACTTAGAGCTAATACGCAAAGTCGGGGATCATAAAAAGGACCGAAAGAACTTAGAGCTAATACGCAAAGTCGGGGATCATAAAAACGGACCGAAAGAACTTAGAGCTAATACGCAAAGTCGGAGATCATAAAAAGGGACCGAAAGAACTTAGAGTTAATACGCAAAGTCAGGGATCGTAAAAACGGACCGAAAAAACTTAGAGCTAATACGCAAAGTCAGGGGTCGTAAAAAGGGACCGAAAGAACCTAGAGCTAATACGCAAAGTCGGGGATCATAAAAAGGGACCGAAAGAACTTAGAGCTAATACGCAAAGTCGGGGATCATAAAAACGGACCGAAAGAAATTAGAGCTAATACGCAAAGTCGGGGATCATAAAAACAGACCGAAACAACTTAGAGCTAATACGCAAAGTCGGGGATCATAAAAACGGACCGAAAGAACTTAGAGCTAATACGCAAAGTCGGGGATCATCAAAACCGACCGAAAGAACTTAGAGCTAATACGCAAAGTCGGGGATCATAAAACCGACCGACAGAACTTAGAGCTAATACGCAAAGTCGGGGATCATAAAAAGGGACCGAAAGAACTTAGAGCTAATACGCATAGTCGGGGATCATAAAAACGGACCGAAAGAACTTAGAGCTAATACGCAAAGTCGGGGATCATAAAACCGACCGAAAGAACTTAGAGCTAATACGCAAAGTCGGGGATCATAAAAACGGACCGAAAGAACTTAGAGCTAATACGCAAAGTCGGGGATCATAAAAACGGACCGAAAGAACTTAGAGCTAATACGCAAAGTCGGGGATCATAAAAACTGACCGAAAGAACTTAGAGCTAATACGCAAAGTCGGGGATCATAAAAAGGGACCGAAAGAACTAAGAGCTAATACGCAAAGTCGGGGATCATAAAAACCGACCGAAAGAACTTAGAGCTAATACGCAAAGTCGGGGATCATAAAAACGGACCAAAAAAACTTAGAGCTAATACGCAAAGTCGGGGATCATAAAACCGACCGAAAGAACTTAGAGCTAATACGCAAAGTCGGGGATCATAAAAACGGACCGAAAGAACTTAGAGCTAATATGCAAAGTCGGGGATCATTAAAACTGACCGAAAGAACTTAGAGCTAATACGCAAAGTCTAGGATCATAAAAACGGACCGAAAGAACTTAGAGCTAATACGCAAAGTCGGGGATCATAAAAACGGACCGAAAGAACTTAGAGCTAATACACAAAGTCGGGGATCATAAAAACGGACCGAAAGAACTTAGAGCTAATACACAAAGTCGGAGATCATAAAACGGACCGAAAGAACTTAGAGCAAATACGCAAAGTCGGGGATCATAAAAAACGACCGAAAGAACTTAGAGCTAATACGCAAAGTCGGGGATCATAAAAACGGACCGAAAGAACTTAGAGCTAATACGCAAAGTCGGAGATCATAAAAACGGACCGAAAGAACTTAAAGCTAATACGCAAAATCGGGGATCATAAAAACGGACCGAAAGAATTTAGAGCTAATACGCAAAGTCGGGGATCATAAAAACGGACCGAAAGAACTTAGAGCTAATACGTAAAGTCGGGGATCATAAAACGGACCAAAAGAACTTAGAGCAAATACGCAAAGTAGGGGATCATAAAAACCGACCGAAAGAACTTAGAGCTAATACGCAAAGTCGGGGATCATAAAAACGGACCGAAAGAACTTAGAGCTAATACGCAAAGTCGGGGATCATAAAAACGGACCGAAAGAACTTAGATCTAATACGCAAAGTCCGAGATCATCAACACGGACCGAAAGAACTTAGAGCTAATACGCAAAGTCGGGATCATAAAAACGGACCGAAAGAACTTAGAACTAATACGCAAAGTCGGGGATCATAAAAACGGACCGAAAGAACTTAGAGCTAATACGCAAAGTTGGGGATCATAAAAACGGACCGAAAGAACTTAGAGCTAATACGCAAAGTCGGGGATCATAAAAACGGACCGAAAGAACTTAGAGCTAATACGCAAAGTCGGGGATCATAAAAATGGACCGAAAGAACTTAGAGCTAATACGCAAAGTCGGGGATCATAAAAATGGACCGAAAGAACTTAGAGCTAATACGCAAAGTCGGGGATCATAAAAACCAACCGAAAGAACTTAGAGCTAATACGCAAAGTCGGGGATCATAAAAACAACCAAAAGAACTTAGAGCCAATACGCAAAGTCGGGGATCATAAAACCGACCGAAAGAACTTAGAGCTAATACGCAAAGTCGGGGATCATAAAAACGGACCGAAAGAACTTAGAGCTAATACGCAAAGTCGGGGATCATAAAAACTGACCGAAAGAACTTAGAGCTAATACGTAAAGTCGGGGATCATAAAAAGGGACCGAAAGAACTTAGAGCTAATACGCAAAGTCGGGGATCATAAAAACCGACCGAAAGAACTTAGAGCTAATACGCAAAGTCGGGGATCATAAAAACGGACCGAAAAAACTTAGAGCTAATATGCAAAGTCGGGGATCATAAAAACCGACCGAAAGAACTTAGAACTAATACGCAAAGTCGGGGATCATAAAAACGGACCGAAAGAACTTAGAGCTAATACGCAAAGTCGGGGATCATAAAAACGGACCGAAAGAACTTAGAGCTAATACGCAAAGTCGGGGATCATAAAACGGACCGAAAGAACTTAGAGCTAATACGCAAAGTCGGGGATCATAAAAACGGACCGAAAGAACTTAGAGCTAATACGCAAAGTCAGAGATCCTAAAAACCGACCGAAAGAACTTAGAGCTAATACGCAAAGTCGGGGGATCATAAAAACGGACCGATAGAACTTAGAGCTAATACGCACAGTCCGGGATCATAAACACGGTTCGAAAGAACTTAGAGCTAATACGCAAAGTCGGGGATCATAAACACGGACCAAGAGAACTTAGAGCTAATACGCAAAGTCGGGGATCATAAAAAGGGACCGAGAGAACTTAGAGCTAATACACAAAGTCAGGGATCATAAAAAGGGACCGAAAGAACTTAGAGCTAATACGTAAAATCGGGGATCATAAAAAGGGACCGAAAGAACTTAGAGCTAATACGCAAAGTCAGGGATCATAAAAACGGACCGAAAGAACTTAGAGCTAATACGCAAAGTCGGGGATCATAAAAAGGGACCGAAAGAACTTAGAGCTAATACACAAAGTCGGGGATCATAAAAACCGACCGAAATAACTTAGAGCTAATACGCAAAGTCGGGGATCATAAAAAGGACCGAAAGAACTTAGAGCTAATACGCAAAGTCGGGGATCATAAAAACGGACCGAAAGAACTTAGAGCTAATACGCAAAGTCGGAGATCATAAAAAGGGACCGAAAGAACTTAGAGTTAATACGCAAAGTCAGGGATCGTAAAAACGGACCGAAAAAACTTAGAGCTAATACGCAAAGTCAGGGATCGTAAAAAGGGACCGAAAGAACCTAGAGCTAATACGCAAAGTCGGGGATCATAAAAAGGGACCGAAAGAACTTAGAGCTAATACGCAAAGTCGGGGATCATAAAAACGGACCGAAAGAACTTAGAGCTAATACGCAAAGTCGGGGATCATAAAAAGGGACCGAAAGAACTTAGAGCTAATACGCAAAGTCGGAGATCATAAAAGGGACCGAAAGAACTTAGAGCTAATACGCAAAGTCGGAGATCATAAAAACAGACCGAAACAACTTAGAGCTAATACGCAAAGTCGGGGATCATAAAAACGGACCGAAAGAACTTAGAGCTAATACGCAAAGTCGGGGATCATAAAAACCGACCGAAAGAACTTAGAGCTAATACGCAAAGTCGGGGATTATAAAACCGACCGACAGAACTTAGAGCTAATACGCAAAGTCGGGGATCATAAAAAGGGACCGAAAGAACTTAGAGCTAATACGCATAGTCGGGGATCATAAAAATGGACCGAAAGAACTTAGAGCTAATACGCAAAGTCGGGGATCATAAAACCGACCGAAAGAACTTAGAGCTAATACGCAAAGTCGGGGATCATAAAAACGGACCGAAAGAACTTAGAGCTAATACGCAAAGTCGGGGATCATATAAACGGACCGAAAGAACTTAGAGCTAATACGCAAAGTCGGGGATCATAAAAACTGACCGAAAGAACTTAGAGCTAATACGCAAAGTCGGGGATCATAAAAAGGGACCGAAAGAACTAAGAGCTAATACGCAAAGTCGGGGATCATAAAAACCGACCGAAAGAACTTAGAGCTAATACGCAAAGTCGGGGATCATAAAAACGGACCGAAAGATCTTAGAGCTAATACGCAAAGTCGGGGATCATAAAACGGACCGAAAGAACTTAGAGCTAATACGCAAAGTCGGGGATCATAAAAACGGACCGAAAGAACTTAGAGCTAATACGCAAAGTCAGAGATCCTAAAAACCGACCGAAAGAACTTAGAGCTAATCACAAAGTCGGGGATCATAAAAACGGACCGAAAGAACTTAGAGCTAATACGCACAGTCCGGGATCATAAACACGGTTCGAAAGAACTTAGAACTAATACGCAAAGTCGGGGATCATAAACACGGACCAAGAGAACTTAGAGCTAATACGCAAAGTCGGGGATCATAAAAAGGGACCGAGAGAACTTAGAGCTAATACACAAAGTCGGGGATCATAAAAAGGGACCAAAAGAACTTAGAGCTAATACGCAAAATCGGGGATCATAAAAAGGGACCGAAAGAACTTAGAGCTAATACGCAAAGTCGGGGATTATAAAAACGGACCGAAAGAACTTAGAGCTAATACGCAAAGTCGGGGATCATAAAAAGGGACCGAAAGAACTTAGAGCTAATACATAAAGTCGGGGATCATAAATACCGACCGAAAGAACTTAGAGCTAATATGCAAAGTCGGGGATCATAAAAACGGACCGAAAGAACCTAGAGCTAATACGCATAGTCGGGGATCATAACAACCGAACGAAAGAACTTAGAGCTAATACGCAAAGTCGGGGATCATAACAACCGACCGAAAGAACTTAGAGCTAATACGCAAAGTCGGAGATCATAACAACCGACCGAAAGAACATAGAGCTAATACGCAAAGTCGGGGATCATAAAAACGGACCAAAAGAACTTAGAGCTAATATGCAAAGTCGGGGATCATAAAAACGGACCGAAAGAACTTAGAGCTAATACGCAAAGTCGGGGATCATAAGAACGGACCAAAAGAACTTAGAGCTAATACGCAAAGTTGGGGATCATAAAAACAGACCGAAAGAACTTAGAGCTAATACGCAAAGTCGGGGATCATAAAAACGGACCAAAAAAACTTAGAGCTAATACGCAAAGTCGGGGATCATAAAAACGGACCGAAAGAACTTAGAGCTAATACGCAAAGTCGGGGATGATAAAAACCGACCGAAAGAACTTAGAGCTAATACGCAAAGTCGGGGATCATAAAAACGGACCGAAAGAACTTAGAGCTAATACGCAAAGTCGGGGATGATAAAAACAGATCGAAAGCACTTAGAGCTAATATGCAAAGTCGGGGATCATAAAACCGACCGAAAGAACTTAGAGCTAATATGCAAAGTCGGGGATCATAAAAAGGGACCGAAAGAACTTAGAGTTAATACGCATAGTCGGGGATCATAAAAAGGGACCGAAAGAACTTAGAGCTAATACGCAAAGTCGGGGATCATAAAAACGGACCGAAAGAACTTAGAGCTAATACGCAAAGTCAGGGATCATAAAAACCGACCGAAAGAACTTAGAGCTAATACGCAAAGTCGGGGATCATAAAAAGGACCGAAAGAACTTAGAGCTAATACGCAAAGTCGGGGATCATTAAAACGGACCAAAAGAACTTAGAGCTAATACGCAAAGTCGGGGATCATAAAAACGGACCGAAAGAACTTAGAGCTAATACGCAAAGTCAGAGATCACAAAAAGGGACCGAAAGAACTTAGAGTTAATACGCAAAGTCAGGGATCGTAAAAACGGACCGAAAAAACTTAGAGCTAATACGCAAAGTCAGGGATCATAAAAAGGGACCGAAAGAACCTAGAGCTAATACGCAAAGTCGGGGATCATAAAAACGGACCGAAAGAACTTAGAGCTAATATGCAAAGTCGGGGATCATAAAAACGGACGGAAAGAACTTAGAGGTAATACGCAAAGTCGGGGATCATAAAAAGGGACCGAAAGAACTTAGAGCTAATACGCAAAGTCGAAGATCATAAAAACAGACCGAAACAACTTAGAGCTAATACGCAAAGTCGGGGATCATAAAAACGGACCGAAAGAACTTAGAGCTAATACGCAAAGTCAGGGATCATAAAAACCGACCGAAAGAACTTAGAGCTAATACGCAAAGTCGGGGATCATAAAACCGACCGAAAGAACTTAGAGCTAATACGCAAAGTCGGGGATCATAAAAAGGGACCGAAAGAACTTAGAGCTAATACGCATAGTCGGGGATCATAAAAACGGACCGAAAGAACTTAGAGCTAATACGCAAAGTCAGAGATCCTAAAAACCGACCGAAAGAACTTAGAGCTAATACGCAAAGTCGGGGATCATAAAAACGAACCGAAAGAACTTAGAGCTAATACGCACAGTCCGGGATCATAAACACGGTTCGAAAGAACTTAGAGTTAATACGCAAAGTCGGGGATCATAAACACGGACCAAGAGAACTTAGAGCTAATACGCAATGTCGGGGATCATAAAAAGGGACCGAGAGAACTTAGAGCTAATACACAAAGTCGGGGATCATAAAAAGGGACCAAAAGAACTTAGAGCTAATACGCAAAATCGAGGATCATAAAAAGGGACCGAAAGAAATTAGAGCTAATACGCAAAGTCGGGGATTATAAAAACGGACCGAAAGAACTTAGAGCTAATACGCAAAGTCGGGGATCATAAAAAGGGACCGAAAGAACTTAGAGCTAATACACAAAGTCGGGGATCATAAATACCGACCGAAAGAACTTAGAGCTAATAGGCAAAGTCGGGGATCATAAAAACGGACCGAAAGAACCTAGAGCTAATACGCAAAGTCGGGGATCATAACAACCGACCGAAAGAACTTAAAGCTAATACGCAAAGTCGGGGATCATAACAACCGACCGAAAGAACTTAGAGCTAATACGCAAAGTCGGGGATCATAACAACCGACCGAAAGAACTTAGAGCTAATACGCAAAGTCGGGGATCATAAAAACGGATCGAAAGAACTTAGAGCTAATATGCAAAGTCGGGGATCATAAAAACAGACCGAAAGAACTTAGAGCTAATACGCAAAGTCGGGGATCATAAGAACGGACCAAAAGAACTTAGAGCTAATACGCAAAGTCGGGGATCATAAAAACAGACCGAAAGAACTTAGAGCTAATACGCAAAGTCGGGGATCATAAAAACGGACCAAAAAAACTTAGAGCTAATACGCAAAGTCGGGGATCATAAAAACGGACCGAAAGAACTTAGAGCTAATACGCAAAGTCAGGGATGATAAAAACCGACCAAAAGAACTTAGAGCTAATAAGCAAAGTCGGGGATCATACAACCGACCGAAAGAACTTAGAGCTAATACGCAAAGTCGGGGATCATAAAAAGGGACCGAAAGAACTTAGAGCTAATACGCATAGTCGGGGATCATAAAAAGGGACCGAAAGAACTTAGAGCTAATACGCAAAGTCGGGGTTCATAAAAACGGACCGAAAGAACTTAGAGCTAATACGCTAAGTCAGGGATCATAAAAACCGACCGAAAGAACTTAGAGCTAATACGCAAAGTCAGGGATCATAAAAAGGACCGAAAGAACTTAGAGCTAATACGCAAAGTCAGGGATCATTAAAACGGACCAAAAGAACTTAGAGCTAATACGCAAAGTCAGGGATCATAAAAACGGACCGAAAGAACTTAGAGCTAATACGCAAAGTCGGAGATCATATAAAGGGACCGAAAGAACTTAGAGTTAATACGCAAAGTCAGGGATCGTAAAAACGGACCGAAAAAACTTAGAGCTAATACGCAAAGTCAGGGATCATAAAAAGGGACCGAAAGAACCTAGAGCTAATACGCAAAGTCGGGGATCATAAAAACGGACCGAAAGAACTTAGAGCTAATATGCAAAGTCGGGGATCATAAAAACGGACCGAAAGAACTTAGAGGTAGTACGCAAAGTCGGGGATCATAAAAAGGGACCGAAACAACTTAGAGCTAATACGCAAAGTCGGAGATCATAAAAACAGACCGAAACAACTTAGAGCTAATACGCAAAGTCGGGGATCATAAAAACGGACCGAAAGAACTTAGAGCTAATACGCAAAGTCGGGAATCATAAAAACGGACCGAAAGAACTTAGAGCTAATACGCAAAGTCGGGGATCATAAAACCGACCGAAAGAACTTAGAGCTAATACGCAAAGTCGGGGATCATAAAAAGGGACCGAAAGAACTTAGAGCTAATACGCATAGTCAGGGATCATAAAAACGGACCGAAAGAACTTAGAGCTAATACGCAAAGTCAGAGATCCTAAAAACTGACCGAAAGAACTTAGAGCTAATACGCAAAGTCGGGGATCATAAAAACGGACCGAAAGAACTTAGATCTAATACGCACAGTCCGGGATCATAAACACGGTTCGAAAGAACTTAGAGCTAATACGCAAAGTCGGGGATCATAAACACGGACCAAGAGAACTTAGAGCTAATACGCAAAGTCGGGGATCATAAAAAGGGACCGAGAGAACTTAGAGCTAATACACAAAGTCGGGGATCATAAAAAGGGACCGAAAGAACTTAGAGCTAATACGCAAAATCGGGGATCATAAAAAGGGACCGAAAGAACTTAGAGCTAATACGCAAAGTCTGGGATCATAAAAACGGACCGAAAGAACTTAGAGCTAATACGCAAAGTCGGGGATCATAAAAAGGGACCGAAAGAACTTAGAGCTAATACACAAAGTCAGGGATCATAAAAACCGACCGAACGAACTTAGAGCTAATATGCAAAGTCGGGGATCATAAAATCGGACCGAAAGAACTTAGAGCTAATACGCAAAGTCGGGGATCATAAAAAGGGACCGAGAGAACTTAGAGCTAATACACAAAGTCGGGGATCATAAAAAGGGACCGAAAAACTTAGAGCTAATACGCAAAGTCGGGGATCATAACAACCGACCGAAAGAACTTAGAGCTAATACGCAAAGTCGGGGATAATAAAAACGGATAGAAAGCACTTAGAGCTAATATGCAAAGTCGGGGATCATAAAAACAGACCGAAAGAACTTAGAGCTAATACGCAAAGTCGGGGATCATAAAAACGGACCAAAAGAACTTAGAGCTAATACGCAAAGTCAGGGGATCATAAAAACGGACCGAAAGAACCTAGAGCTAATACGCAAAGTCGGGGATCATAAAAACGGACCAAAAAAACTTAGAGCTAATACGCAAAGTCGGGGATCATAAAAACGGATCGAAAGCACTTAGAGCTAATATTCAAAGTCGGGGATCATAAAAACAGACCGAAAGAACTTAGAGCTAATACGCAAAGTCGGGGATCATAAGAACGGACCAAAAGAACTTAGAGCTAATACGCAAAGTCGGGGATCATAAAAACAGACCGAAAGAACTTTGAGCTAATACGCAAAGTCAGGGATCATAAAAACGGACCAAAAAACTTAGAGCTAATACGCAAAGTCGGGGATGATAAAAACCGACCGAAAGAACTTAGAGCTAATACGCAAAGTCGGGGATCATAAAACCGACCGAAAGAACTTAGAGCTAATACGCAAAGTCGGGGATCATAAAAAGGGACCGAAAGAACTTAGAGTTAATACGCATAGTCGGGGATCATAAAAAGGGACCGAAAGAACTTAGAGCTAATACGCAAAGTCGGGGATCATAAAAACGGACCGAAAGAACTTAGAGCTAATACGCAAAGTCAGGGATCATAAAAAGGACCGAAAGAACTTAGAGCTAATACGTAAAGTCGGGGATCATTAAAACGGACCAAAAGAACTTAGAGCTAATACGCAAAGTCGGGGATCATAAAAACGGACCGAAAGAACTTAGAGCTAATACGCATAGTCGGGGATCATAAAAAGGGACCGAAAGAACTTAGAGCTAATACGCAAAGTCGGGGATCATAAAAACGGACCGAAAGAACTTAGAGCTAATACGCAAAGTCGGGGATCATAAAAAGGACCGAAAGAAATTAGAGCTAATACGTAAAGTCGGGGATCATTAAAACGGACCAAAAGAACTTAGAGCTAATACGCAAAGTCGGGGATCATAAAAACGGACCGAAAGAACTTAGAGCTAATACGCAAAGTCGGAGATCATAAAAAGGGACCGAAAGAACTTAGAGTTAATACGCAAAGTCAGGGATCGTAAAAACGGACCGAAAAAACTTAGAGCTAATACGCAAAGTCAGGGATCATAAAAAGGGACCGAAAGAACCTAGAGCTAATACGCAAAGTCGGGGATCATAAAAACGGACCGAAAGAACTTAGAGCTAATATGCAAAGTCGGGGATCATAAAAACGGACCGAAAGAACTTAGAGGTAATACGCAAAGTCGGGGATCATAAAAAGGGACCGAAAGAACTTAGAGCTAATACGCAAAGTCGGAGATCATAAAAACAGACCGAAACAACTTAGAGCTAATACGCAAAGTCGGGGATCATAAAAACGGACCGAAAGAACTTAGAGCTAATACGCAAAGTCGGGGATCATAAAAACCGACCGAAAGAACTTAGAGCTAATACGCAAAGTCGGGGATCATAAAAAGGACCGAAAGAACTTAGAGCTAATACGTAAAGTCGGGGATCATTAAAACGGACCAAAAGAACTTAGAGCTAATACGCAAAGTCGGGGATCATAAAAACGGACCGAAAGAACTTAGAGCTAATACGCAAAGTCGGAGATCATAAAAAGGGACCGAAAGAACTTAGAGTTAATACGCAAAGTCAGGGATCGTAAAAACGGACCGAAAAAACTTAGAGCTAATACGCAAAGTCGGGGATCATAAAAAGGGACCGAAAGAACTTAGAGCTAATACGCATAGTCGGGGATCATAAAAACGGACCGAAAGAACTTAGAGCTAATACGCAAAGTCAGAGATCCTAAAAACCGACCGAAAGAACTTAGAGCTAATACGCAAAGTCGGGGATCATAAAAACGGACCGAAAGAACTTAGAGCTAATACGCACAGTCCGGGATCATAAACACGGTTCGAAAGAACTTATAGCTAATACGCAAAGTCGGGGATCATAAACACGGACCAAGAGAACTTAGAGCTAATACGCAAAGTCGGGGATCATAAAAAGGGACCGAGAGAACTTAGAGCTAATACACAAAGTCGGGGATCATAAAAAGGGACCGAAAGAACTTAGAGCTAATACGCAAAGTCGGGGATCATAAAAAGGGACCGAAAGAACTTAGAGCTAATACACAAAGTCGGGGATCATAAAAACCGACCGAAAGAACTTAGAGCTAATATGCAAAGTCGGGGATCATAAAAACGGACCAAAAGAACTTAGAGCTAATACGCAAAGTCGGGTATCATAACAACCGACCGAAAGAACTTAGAGCTAATACGCAAAGTCGGGGATCATAACAACCGACCGAAAGAACTTAGAGCTAATACGCAAAGTCGGGGATCGTAACAACCAACCGAAAGAACTTAGAGCTAATACGCAAAGTCGGGGATCATAAAAACGGATTGAAAGCACTTAGAGCTAATATGCAAAGTCGGGGATCATAAAACAGACCGAAAGAACTTAGAGCTAATACGCAAAGTCGGGGATCATAAAAACGGACCAAAAGAACTTAGAGCTAATACGCAAAGTCAGGGGATCATAAAAACGGTCCAAAAGAACTTAGAGCTAATACGCAAAGTCGGGGATCATAAAAACGGACCAAAAAAACTTAGAGCTAATACGCAAAGTCGGGGATCATAAAAACGGATCGAAAGCACTTAGAGCTAATATGCAAAGTCGGGGATCATAAAAACAGACCGAAGGAACTTAGAGCTAATACGCAAAGTCGGGGATCATAAGAACGGACCAAAAGAACTTAGAGCTAATACGCATAGTCGGGGATCATAAAAACAGACCGAAAGAACTTAGAGCTAATACGCAAAGTCGGGGATCATAAAAACGGACCAAAAAAACTTAGAGCTAATACGCAAAGTCGGGGATCATAAAAACGGACCGAAAGAACTTAGAGCTAATACGCAAAGTCGGGGATGATAAAAACCGACCGAAAGAACTTAGAGCTAATACGCAAAGTCGGGGATCATAAAACCGACCGAAAGAACTTAGAGCTAATACTCAAAGTCGGGGATCATAAAAAGGGACCGAAAGAACTTAGAGCTAATACGCATAGTCGGGGATCATAAAAACGGACCGAAAGAACTTAGAGCTAATACGCAAAGTCGGGGATCATAAAACCGACCGAAAGAACTTAGAGCTAATACGCAAAGTCGGGGATCATAAAAAGGGACCGAAAGAACTTAGAGCTAATACGCAAAGTCGGAGATCATAAAAAGGGACCGAAAGAACTTAGAGTTAATACGCAAAGTCAGGGATCGTAAAAACGGACCGAAAAAACTTAGAGCTAATACGCAAAGTCGGGGATCATAAAAAGGGACCGAAAGAACTTAGAGCTAATACGCATAGTCGGGGATCATAAAAACGGACCGAAAGAACTTAGAGCTAATACGCAAAGTCAGAGATCCTAAAAACCGACCGAAAGAACTTAGAGCTAATACGCAAAGTCGGGGATCATAAAAACGGACCGAAAGAACTTAGAGCTAATACGCACAGTCCGGGATCATAAACACGGTTCGAAAGAACTTATAGCTAATACGCAAAGTCGGGGATCATAAACACGGACCAAGAGAACTTAGAGCTAATACGCAAAGTCGGGGATCATAAAAAGGGACCGAGAGAACTTAGAGCTAATACACAAAGTCGGGGATCATAAAAAGGGACCGAAAGAACTTAGAGCTAATACGCAAAATCGGGGATCATAAAAAGGGACCGAAAGAACTTAGAGCTAATACGCAAAGTCGGGGATCATAAAAACGGACCGAAAGAACTTAGAGCTAATACGCAAAGTCGGGGATCATAAAAAGGGACCGAAAGAACTTAGAGCTAATACACAAAGTCGGGGATCATAAAAACTGACCGAAAGAACTTAGAGCTAATATGCAAAGTCGGGGATCATAAAAACGGACCGAAAGAACTTAGAGCTAATACGCAAAGTCGGGTATCATAACAACCGACCGAAAGAACTTAGAGCTAATACGCAAAGTCGGGGATCATAACAACCGACCGAAAGAACTTAGAGCTAATACGCAAAGTCGGGGATCATAACAACCAACCGAAAGAACTTAGAGCTAATACGCAAAGTCGGGGATCATAAAAACGGATTGAAAGCACTTAGAGCTAATATGCAAAGTCAGGGATCATAAAACAGACCGAAAGAACTTAGAGCTAATACGCAAAGTCGGGGATCATAAAAACGGACCAAAAGAACTTAGAGCTAATACGCAAAGTCAGGGGATCATAAAAACGGACCAAAAGAACTTAGAGCTAATACGCAAAGTCGGGGATCATAAAAACGGACCAAAAAAACTTAGAGCTAATACGCAAAGTCGGGGATCATAAAAACGGATCGAAAGCACTTAGAGCTAATATGCAAAGTCGGGGATCATAAAAACAGACCGAAAGAACTTAGAGCTAATACGCAAAGTCGGGGATCATAAGAACGGACCAAAAGAACTTAGAGCTAATACGCATAGTCGGGGATCATAAAAACAGACCGAAAGAACTTAGAGCTAATACGCAAAGTCGGGGATCATAAAAACGGACCAAAAAAACTTAGAGCTAATACGCAAAGTCGGGGATCATAAAAACGGACCGAAAGAACTTAGAGCTAATACGCAAAGTCGGGGATGATAAAAACCGACCGAAAGAACTTAGAGCTAATACGCAAAGTCGGGGATCATAAAACCGACCGAAAGAACTTAGAGCTAATACCCAAAGTCGGGGATCATAAAAAGGGACCGAAAGAACTTAGAGTTAATACGCATAGTCGGGGATCATAAAAAGGGACCGAAAGAACTTAGAGCTAATACGCAAAGTCGGGGATCATAAAAACGGACCGAAAAAACTTAGAGCTAATACGCAAAGTCAGGGCTCATAAAAACCGACCGAAAGAACTTAGAGCTAATACGCAAAGTCGGGGATCATAAAAAGGACCGAAAGAACTTAGAGCTAATACGCAAAGTCGGGGATCATTAAAACAGACCAAAAGAACTTAGAGCTAATACGCAAAGTCGGGGATCATAAAAACGGACCAAAAGAACTTAGAGCTAATACGCAAAGTCGGAGATCATAAAAAGGGACCGAAAGAACTTAGAGTTAATACGCAAAGTCAGGGATCGTAAAAACGGACCAAAAAAACTTAGAGCTAATACGCAAAGTCAGGGATCATAAAAAGGGACCGAAAGAACCAAGAGCTAATACGCAGAGTCGGGGATCATAAAAACGGACCGAAAGAACTTAGAGCTAATATGCAAAGTCGGGGATCATAAAAACGGACCGAAAGAACTTAGAGGTATTACGCAAAGTCGGGGATCATAAAAAAGGACCGAAAGAACTTAGAGCTAATACGCAAAGTCGGAGATCACAAAAACAGACCGAAACAACTTAGAGCTAATACGCAAAGTCGGGGATCATAAAAACGGACCGAAACAACTTAGAGCTAATACGCAAAGTCGGGGATCATAAAAACGGACCGAAAGAACTTAGAGCTAATACGCAAAGTCGGGGATCATAAAAACCGACCGAAAGAACTTAGAGCTAATACGCAAAGTCGGGGATCATAAAACCGACCGAAAGAACTTAGAGCTAATACGCAAAGTCGGGGATCATAAAAAGGGACCGAAAGAACTTAGAGCTAATACGCATAGTCGGGGATCATAAAAACGGACCGAAAGAACTTAGAGCTAATACGCAAAGTCAGAGATCCTAAAAACCGACCGAAAGAACTTAGAGCTAATACGCAAAGTCAGGGATCATAAAAACGGACCGAAAGAACTTAGAGCTAATACGCACAGTCCGGGATCATAAACACGGTTCGAAAGAACTTTTAGCTAATACGCAAAGTCGGGGATCATAAACACGGACCAAGAGAACTTAGAGCTAATACGCAAAGTCGGGGATCATAAAACCGACCGAAAGAACTTAGAGCTAATACCCAAAGTCGGGGATCATAAAAAGGGACCGAAAGAACTTAGAGTTAATACGCATAGTCGGGGATCATAAAAAGGGACCGAAAGAACTTAGAGCTAATACGCAAAGTCGGGGATCATAAAAACGGACCGAAAAAACTTAGAGCTAATACGCAAAGTCAGGGCTCATAAAAACCGACCGAAAGAACTTAGAGCTAATACGCAAAGTCGGGGATCATAAAAAGGACCGAAAGAACTTAGAGCTAATACGCAAAGTCGGGGATCATTAAAACAGACCAAAAGAACTTAGAGCTAATACGCAAAGTCGGGGATCATAAAAACGGACCAAAAGAACTTAGAGCTAATACGCAAAGTCGGAGATCATAAAAAGGGACCGAAAGAACTTAGAGTTAATACGCAAAGTCAGGGATCGTAAAAACGGACCAAAAAAACTTAGAGCTAATACGCAAAGTCAGGGATCATAAAAAGGGACCGAAAGAACCAAGAGCTAATACGCAGAGTCGGGGATCATAAAAACGGACCGAAAGAACTTAGAGCTAATATGCAAAGTCGGGGATCATAAAAACGGACCGAAAGAACTTAGAGGTATTACGCAAAGTCGGGGATCATAAAAAAGGACCGAAAGAACTTAGAGCTAATACGCAAAGTCGGAGATCACAAAAACAGACCGAAACAACTTAGAGCTAATACGCAAAGTCGGGGATCATAAAAACGGACCGAAACAACTTAGAGCTAATACGCAAAGTCGGGGATCATAAAAACGGACCGAAAGAACTTAGAGCTAATACGCAAAGTCGGGGATCATAAAAACCGACCGAAAGAACTTAGAGCTAATACGCAAAGTCGGGGATCATAAAACCGACCGAAAGAACTTAGAGCTAATACGCAAAGTCGGGGATCATAAAAAGGGACCGAAAGAACTTAGAGCTAATACGCATAGTCGGGGATCATAAAAACGGACCGAAAGAACTTAGAGCTAATACGCAAAGTCAGAGATCCTAAAAACCGACCGAAAGAACTTAGAGCTAATACGCAAAGTCGGGGATCATAAAAACGGACCGAAAGAACTTAGAGCTAATACGCACAGTCCGGGATCATAAACACGGTTCGAAAGAACTTTTAGCTAATACGCAAAGTCGGGGATCATAAACACGGACCAAGAGAACTTAGAGCTAATACGCAAAGTCGGGGATCATAAAAAGGGACCGAGAGAACTTAGAGCTAATACAGAAAGTCGGGGATCATAAAAAGGGACCGAAAGAATTTAGAGCTAATACGCAAAATCGGGGATCATAAAAAGGGACCGAAAGAACTTAGAGCTAATACGCAAAGTCGGGGATCATAAAAACGGACCGAAAGAACTTAGAGCTAATACGCAAAGTCGGGGATCATAAAAAGGGACCGAAAGAACTTAGAGCTAATACACAAAGTCAGGGATCATAAAAACCGACCGAAAGAACTTAGAGCTAATATGCAAAGTCGGGGATCATAAAAACGGACCGAAAGAACTTAGAGCTAATACGCAAAGTCGGGTATCATAACAACCGACAGAAAGAACTTAGAGCTAATACGCAAAGTCGGGGATCATAACAACCGACCGAAAGAACTTAGAGCTAATACGCAAAGTCGGGGATCATAACAACCGACCGAAAGAACGTAGAGCTAATACGCAAAGTCGGGGATCATAAAAACGGATCGAAAGCACTTAGAGCTAATATGCAAAGTCGGGGATCATAAAAACAGACCGAAAGAACTTAGAGCTAATACGCAAAGTCGGGGATCATAAAAACGGACCAAAAGAACTTAGAGCTAATACGCAAAGTCAGGGGATCATAAAAATGGACCAAAAGAACTTAGAGCTAATACGCAAAGTCGGGGATAATAAAAACGGACCAAAAGAACTTAGAGCTAATACACAAAGTCGGGGATCATAAAAACGGATCGAAAGAACTTAGAGCTAATACGCAAAGTCGGGGATAATAAAAATGGACCAAAAGAACTTAGAGCTAATACGCAAAGTCGGGGATCATAAAAACAGACCGAAAGAACTTAGAGCTAATACGCAAAGTCGGGGATCATAAGAACGGACCAAAAGAACTTAGAGCTAATACGCATAGTCGGGGATCATAAAAACAGACCGAAAGAACTTAGAGCTAGTACGCAAAGTCGGGGATCATAAGAACGGACCAAAAGAACTTAGAGCTAATACGCAAAGTCAGGGATCATAAAAACAGACCGAAAGAACTTAGAGCTAATACGCAAAGTCGGGGATGATAAAAACGGACCAAAAGAACTTAGAGCTAATACGCAAAGTCGGGGGTCATAAAACCGACCGAAAGAACTTAGAGCTAATACGCAAAGTCGGGGATCATAAAAAGGGACCGAAAGAACTTACAGTTAATACGCATAGTCGGGGATCATAAAAAGGGACCGAAAGAACTAAGAGCTAATACGCAAAGTCGGGGATCATAAAAACGGACCGAAAGAACTTAGAGCTAATACGCAAAGTCAGGGATCATAAAAACCGACCGAAAGAACTTAGAGCTAATACGCAAAGTCGGGGATCATAAAAAGGACCGAAAGAACTTAGAGCTAATACGCAAAGTCGGGGATCATTAAAACGGACCAAAAGAACTTAGAGCTAATACGCAAAGTCGGGGATCATAAAAACGGACCGAAAGAACTTAGAGCTAATACGCAAAGTCGGAGATCATAAAAAGGGACCGAAAGAACTTAGAGTTAATACGCAAAGTCAGGGATCGTAAAAACGGACCGAAAAAACTTAGAGCTAATACGCAAAGTCAGGGATCATAAAAAGGGACCGAAAGAACCAAGAGCTAATACGCAAAGTCGGGGATCATAAAAACGGACCGAAAGAACTTAGAGCTAATATGCAAAGTTGGGGATCATAAAAACGGACCGAAAGAACTTAGAGGTAATACGCAAAGTCGGGGATCATAAAAATGGACCGAAAGAACTTAGAGCTAATACGCAAAGTCGGAGATCATAAAAACAGACCGAAACAACTTAGAGCTAATACGCAAAGTCGGGGATCATAAAAACGGACCGAAAGAACTTAGAGCTAATACGCAAAGTCGGGGATCATAAAAACCGACCGAAAGAACTTATAGCTAATACGCAAAGTCGGGGATCATAAAACCGACCGAAAGAACTTAGAGCTAATACGCAAAAACGGGGATCATAAAAAGGGACCGAAAGAACTTAGAGCTAATACGCATAGTCGGGGATCATAAAAACGGACCGAAAGAACTTAGAGCTAATACGCAAAGTCAGAGATCCTAAAAACCGACCGAAAGAACTTAGAGCTAATACGCAAAGTCGGGGATCATAAAAACGGACCAAAAGAACTTAGAGCTAATACGCACAGTCCGGGATCATAAACACGGTTCGAAAGAACTTTTAGCTAATACGCAAAGTCGGGGATCATAAACACGGACCAAGAGAACTTAGAGCTAATACGCAAAGTCGGGGATCATAAAAAGGGACTGAGAGAACTTAGAGCTAATACAGAAAGTCGGGGATCATAAAAAGGGACCGAAAGAATTTAGAGCTAATACGCAAAATCAGGGATCATAAAAAGGGACCGAAAGAACTTAGAGCTAATACGCAAAGTCGGGGATCATAAAAACGGACCAAAAAAACTTAGAGCTAATACGCAAAGTCGGGGATCATAAAAACGGACCGAAAGAACTTAGTGCTAATTCGCAAAGTCGGGGATGATAAAAACCGACCGAAAGAACTTAGAGCTAATACGCAAAGTCGGGGATCATAACAACCGACCGAAAGAACTTAGAGCTAATACGCAAAGTCGGGGATCATAACAACCGACCGAAAGAACTTAGAGCTAATACGCAAAGTTGGGGATCATAAAAACGGATCGAAAGCACTTAGAGCTAATATGCAAAGTCGGGGATCATAAAAACAGACCGAAAGAACTTAGAGCTAATACGCAAAGTCGGGGATCATAAAAACTGACCAAAAGAACTTAGAGCTAATACGCAAAGTCGGGGATCATAAAAACGGATCGAAAGCACTTAGAGCTAATATGCAAAGTCGGGGATCATAAAAACAGACCGAAAGAACTTAGAGCTAATACGCAAAGTCGGGGATCATAAGAACGGACCAAAAGAACTTAGAGCTAATACGCATAGTCGGGGATCATAAAAACAGACCGAAAGAACTTAGAGCTAGTACGCAAAGTCGGGGATCATAAGAACGGACCAAAAGAACTTAGAGCTAATACGCAAAGTCAGGGATCATAAAAACAGACCGAAAGAACTTAGAGCTAATACGCAAAGTCGGGGATGATAAAAACGGACCAAAAGAACTTAGAGCTAATACGCAAAGTCGGGGATCATAAAACCGACCGAAAGAACTTAGAGCTAATAAGCAAAGTCGGGGATCATAAAAAGGGACCGAAAGAACTTAGAGTTAATACGCATAGTCGGGGATCATAAAAAGGGACCGAAAGAACTTAGAGCTAATACGCAAAGTCGGGGATCATAAAAACGGACCGAAAGAACTTAGAGCTAATACACAAAGTCAGGGATCATAAAAACCGACCGAAAGAACTTAGAGCTAATACGCAAAGTCGGGGATCATAAAAAGGACCGAAAGAACTTAGAGCTAATACGCAAAGTCGGGGATCATTAAAACGAACCAAAAGAACTTAGAGCTAATACGCAAAGTCGGGGATCATAAAAACGGACCGAAAGAACTTAGAGCTAATACGCAAAGTCGGAGATCATAAAAAGGGACCGAAAGAACTTAGAGTTAATACGCAAAGTCAGGGATCGTAAAAACGGACCGAAAAAACTTAGAGCTAATACGCAAAATCAGGGATCATAAAAAGGGACCGAAAGAACCAAGAGCTAATACGCAAAGTCGGGGATCATAAAAACGGACCGAAAGAACTTAGAGCTAATATGCAAAGTCGGGGATCATAAAAACGGACCGAAAGAACTTAGAGGTAATACGCAAAGTCGGGGATCATAAAAAAGGACCGAAAGAACTTAGAGCTAATACGCAAAGTCGGAGATCATAAAAACAGACCGAAACAACTTAGAGCTAATACGCAAAGTCGGGGATCATAAAAACGGACCGAAAGAACTTAGAGCTAATACGCAAAGTCGGGGATCATAAAAACCGACCGAAAGAACTTAGAGCTAATACGCAAAGTCGGGGATCATAAAACCGACCGAAAGAACTTAGAGCTAATACGCAAAGTCGGGGATCATAAAAAGGGACCGAAAGAACTTAGAGCTAATACGCATAGTCGGGGATCATAAAAACGGACCGAAAGAACTTAGAGCTAATACGCAAAGTCAGAGATCCTAAAAACCGACCGAAAGAACTTAGAGCTAATACGCAAAGTCGGGGATCATAAAAACGGACCAAAAGAACTTAGAGCTAATACGCACAGTCCGGGATCATAAACACGGTTCGAAAGAACTTTTAGCTAATACGCAAAGTCGGGGATCATAAACACGGACCAAGAGAACTTAGAGCTAATACGCAAAGTCGGGGATCATAAAAAGGGACTGAGAGAACTTAGAGCTAATACAGAAAGTCGGGGATCATAAAAAGGGACCGAAAGAATTTAGAGCTAATACGCAAAATCCGGGATCATAAAAAGGGACCGAAAGAACTTAGAGCTAATACGCAAAGTCGGGGATCATAAAAACGGACCGAAAGAACTTAGAGCTAATACGCAAAGTCGGGGATCATGAAAAGGGACCGAAGGAACTTAGAGCTAATACACAAAGTCAGGGATCATAAAAACCGACCGAAAGAACTTAGAGCTAATATGCAAAGTCAGGGATCATAAAAACAGACCGAAAGAACTTAGAGCTAATACGCAAAGTCGGGTATCATAACAACGGACCAAAAGAACTTAGAGCTAATACGCATAGTCGGGGATCATAAAAACAGACCGAAAGAACTTAGAGCTAGTACGCAAAGTCGGGGATCATAAGAACGGACCAAAAGAACTTAGAGCTAATACGCAAAGTCAGGGATCATAAAAACAGACCGAAAGAATTTAGAGCTAATACGCAAAGTCGGGGATGATAAAAACGGACCAAAAGAACTTAGAGCTAATACGCAAAGTCGGGGATCATAAAACCGACCGAAAGAACTTAGAGCTAATACACAAAGTCGGGGATCATAAAAAGGGACCGAAAGAACTTAGAGTTAATACGCATAGTCGGGGATCATAAAAAGGGACCAAAAGAACTTAGAGCTAATACGCAAAGTCGGGGATCATAACAACCGACCGAAAGAACTTAGAGCTAATACGCAAAGTCGGGGATCATAACAACCGACCGAAAGAACTTAGAGCTAATAAGCAAAGTCGGGGATCATAAAAAGGGACCGAAAGAACTTAGAGTTAATACGCATAGTCGGGGATCATAAAAAGGGACCGAAAGAACTTAGAGCTAATACGCAAAGTCGGGGATCATAAAAACGGACCGAAAGAACTTAGAGCTAATACACAAAGTCAGGGATCATAAAAACCGACCGAAAGAACTTAGAGCTAATACGCAAAGTCGGGGATCATAAAAAGGACCGAAAGAACTTAGAGCTAATACGCAAAGTCGGGGATCATTAAAACGAACCAAAAGAACTTAGAGCTAATACACAAAGTCGGGGATCATAAAAACGGACCGAAAGAACTTAGAGCTAATACGCAAAGTCGGAGATCATAAAAAGGGACCGAAAGAACTTAGAGTTAATACGCAAAGTCAGGGATCGTAAAAACGGACCGAAAAAACTTAGAGCTAATACGCAAAATCAGGGATCATAAAAAGGGACCGAAAGAACCAAGAGCTAATACGCAAAGTCGGAGATCATAAAAACGGACCGAAAGAACTTAGAGCTAATATGCAAAGTCGGGGATCATAAAAACGGACCGAAAGAACTTAGAGGTAATACGCAAAGTCGGGGATCATAAAAAAGGACCGAAAGAACTTAGAGCTAATACGCAAAGTCGGAGATCATAAAAACAGACCGAAACAACTTAGAGCTAATACGCAAAGTCGGGGATCATAAAAACGGACCGAAAGAACTTAGAGCTAATACGCAAAGTCGGGGATCATAAAAACGGACCGAAAGAACTTAGAGCTAATACGCAAAGTCAGGGATCATAAAAACCGACCGAAAGAACTTAGAGCTAATACGCAAAGTCGGGGATCATAAAAAGGACCGAAAGAACTTAGAGCTAATACGCAAAGTCGGGGATCATTAAAACGGACCAAAAGAACTTAGAGCTAATACGCAAAGTCGGGGATCATAAAAACGGACCGAAAGAACTTAGAGCTAATACGCAAAGTCGGAGATCATAAAAAGGGACCGAAAGAACTTAGAGTTAATACGCAAAGTCAGGGATCGTAAAAACGGACCGAAAAAACTTAGAGCTAATACGCAAAGTCAGGGATCATAAAAAGGGACCGAAAGAACCAAGAGCTAATACGCAAAGTCGGGGATCATAAAAACAGACCGAAAGAACTTAGAGCTAATATGCAAAGTCGGGGATCATAAAAACGGACCGAAAGAACTTAGAGGTAATACGCAAAGTCGGGGATCATAAAAATGGACCGAAAGAACTTAGAGCTAATACGCAAAGTCGGAGATCATAAAAACAGACCGAAACAACTTAGAGCTAATACGCAAAGTCGGGGATCATAAAAACGGACCGAAAGAACTTAGAGCTAATACGCAAAGTCGGGGATCATAAAAACCGACCGAAAGAACTTATAGCTAATACGCAAAGTCGGGGATCATAAAACCGACCGAAAGAACTTAGAGCTAATACGCAAAGTCGGGGATCATAAAAAGGGACCGAAAGAACTTAGAGCTAATACGCATAGTCGGGGATCATAAAAACGGACCGAAAGAACTTAGAGCTAATACGCAAAGTCAGAGATCCTAAAAACCGACCGAAAGAACTTAGAGCTAATACGCAAAGTCGGGGATCATAAAAACGGACCAAAAGAACTTAGAGCTAATACGCACAGTCCGGGATCATAAACACGGTTCGAAAGAACTTTTAGCTAATACGCAAAGTCGGGGATCATAAACACGGACCAAGAGAACTTAGAGCTAATACGCAAAGTCGGGGATCATAAAAAGGGACTGAGAGAACTTAGAGCTAATACAGAAAGTCGGGGATCATAAAAAGGGACCGAAAGAATTTAGAGCTAATACGCAAAATCAGGGATCATAAAAAGGGACCGAAAGAACTTAGAGCTAATACGCAAAGTCGGGGATCATAAAAACGGACCAAAAAAACTTAGAGCTAATACGCAAAGTCGGGGATCATAAAAACGGACCGAAAGAACTTAGTGCTAATTCGCAAAGTCGGGGATGATAAAAACCGACCGAAAGAACTTAGAGCTAATACGCAAAGTCGGGGATCATAACAACCGACCGAAAGAACTTAGAGCTAATACGCAAAGTCGGGGATCATAACAACCGACCGAAAGAACTTAGAGCTAATACGCAAAGTTGGGGATCATAAAAACGGATCGAAAGCACTTAGAGCTAATATGCAAAGTCGGGGATCATAAAAACAGACCGAAAGAACTTAGAGCTAATACGCAAAGTCGGGGATCATAAAAACTGACCAAAAGAACTTAGAGCTAATACGCAAAGTCGGGGATCATAAAAACGGATCGAAAGCACTTAGAGCTAATATGCAAAGTCGGGGATCATAAAAACAGACCGAAAGAACTTAGAGCTAATACGCAAAGTCGGGGATCATAAGAACGGACCAAAAGAACTTAGAGCTAATACGCATAGTCGGGGATCATAAAAACAGACCGAAAGAACTTAGAGCTAGTACGCAAAGTCGGGGATCATAAGAACGGACCAAAAGAACTTAGAGCTAATACGCAAAGTCAGGGATCATAAAAACAGACCGAAAGAACTTAGAGCTAATACGCAAAGTCGGGGATGATAAAAACGGACCAAAAGAACTTAGAGCTAATACGCAAAGTCGGGGATCATAAAACCGACCGAAAGAACTTAGAGCTAATAAGCAAAGTCGGGGATCATAAAAAGGGACCGAAAGAACTTAGAGTTAATACGCATAGTCGGGGATCATAAAAAGGGACCGAAAGAACTTAGAGCTAATACGCAAAGTCGGGGATCATAAAAACGGACCGAAAGAACTTAGAGCTAATACACAAAGTCAGGGATCATAAAAACCGACCGAAAGAACTTAGAGCTAATACGCAAAGTCGGGGATCATAAAAAGGACCGAAAGAACTTAGAGCTAATACGCAAAGTCGGGGATCATTAAAACGAACCAAAAGAACTTAGAGCTAATACGCAAAGTCGGGGATCATAAAAACGGACCGAAAGAACTTAGAGCTAATACGCAAAGTCGGAGATCATAAAAAGGGACCGAAAGAACTTAGAGTTAATACGCAAAGTCAGGGATCGTAAAAACGGACCGAAAAAACTTAGAGCTAATACGCAAAATCAGGGATCATAAAAAGGGACCGAAAGAACCAAGAGCTAATACGCAAAGTCGGGGATCATAAAAACGGACCGAAAGAACTTAGAGCTAATATGCAAAGTCGGGGATCATAAAAACGGACCGAAAGAACTTAGAGGTAATACGCAAAGTCGGGGATCATAAAAAAGGACCGAAAGAACTTAGAGCTAATACGCAAAGTCGGAGATCATAAAAACAGACCGAAACAACTTAGAGCTAATACGCAAAGTCGGGGATCATAAAAACGGACCGAAAGAACTTAGAGCTAATACGCAAAGTCGGGGATCATAAAAACCGACCGAAAGAACTTAGAGCTAATACGCAAAGTCGGGGATCATAAAACCGACCGAAAGAACTTAGAGCTAATACGCAAAGTCGGGGATCATAAAAAGGGACCGAAAGAACTTAGAGCTAATACGCATAGTCGGGGATCATAAAAACGGACCGAAAGAACTTAGAGCTAATACGCAAAGTCAGAGATCCTAAAAACCGACCGAAAGAACTTAGAGCTAATACGCAAAGTCGGGGATCATAAAAACGGACCAAAAGAACTTAGAGCTAATACGCACAGTCCGGGATCATAAACACGGTTCGAAAGAACTTTTAGCTAATACGCAAAGTCGGGGATCATAAACACGGACCAAGAGAACTTAGAGCTAATACGCAAAGTCGGGGATCATAAAAAGGGACTGAGAGAACTTAGAGCTAATACAGAAAGTCGGGGATCATAAAAAGGGACCGAAAGAATTTAGAGCTAATACGCAAAATCCGGGATCATAAAAAGGGACCGAAAGAACTTAGAGCTAATACGCAAAGTCGGGGATCATAAAAACGGACCGAAAGAACTTAGAGCTAATACGCAAAGTCGGGGATCATGAAAAGGGACCGAAGGAACTTAGAGCTAATACACAAAGTCAGGGATCATAAAAACCGACCGAAAGAACTTAGAGCTAATATGCAAAGTCAGGGATCATAAAAACAGACCGAAAGAACTTAGAGCTAATACGCAAAGTCGGGTATCATAACAACGGACCAAAAGAACTTAGAGCTAATACGCATAGTCGGGGATCATAAAAACAGACCGAAAGAACTTAGAGCTAGTACGCAAAGTCGGGGATCATAAGAACGGACCAAAAGAACTTAGAGCTAATACGCAAAGTCAGGGATCATAAAAACAGACCGAAAGAATTTAGAGCTAATACGCAAAGTCGGGGATGATAAAAACGGACCAAAAGAACTTAGAGCTAATACGCAAAGTCGGGGATCATAAAACCGACCGAAAGAACTTAGAGCTAATACGCAAAGTCGGGGATCATAAAAAGGGACCGAAAGAACTTAGAGTTAATACGCATAGTCGGGGATCATAAAAAGGGACCAAAAGAACTTAGAGCTAATACGCAAAGTCGGGGATCATAACAACCGACCGAAAGAACTTAGAGCTAATACGCAAAGTCGGGGATCATAACAACCGACCGAAAGAACTTAGAGCTAATACGCAAAGTCGGGGATCATAAAAACGGATCGAAAGAACTTAGAGCTAATATGCAAAGTCGGGGATCATAAAAACAGAGCGAAAGAACTTAGAGCTAGTACGCAAAGTCGAGGGTCATAAGAACGGACCAAAAGAACTTAGAGCTAATACGCAAAGTCAGGGATCATAAAAACAGACCGAAAGAACTTAGAACTAATACGCAAATTCGGGGATCATAAAAACGGACCAAAAAAACTTAGAGCTAATACGCAAAGTCGGGGATCATAAAAACGGACCGAAAGAACTTAGAGCTAATACGCAAAGTCGGGGATGATAAAAACCGACCGAAAGAACTTAGAGCTAATACGCAAAGTCGGGGATCATAAAACCGACCGAAAGAACTTAGAGCTAATACGCAAAGTCGGGGATCATAAAAAGGGACCGAAAGAACTTAGAGCTAATACGCATAGTCGGGGATCATAAAAACCGACCGAAAGAACTTAGAGCTAATACGCAAAGTCGGGGATCATAAAAAGGACCGAAAGAACTTAGAGCTAATACGCAAAGTCGGGGATCATTAAAACGGACCAAAAGAACTTAGAGCTAATACGCAAAGTCGGGGATCATAAAAACGGACCGAAAGAACTTAGAGCTAATACGCAAAGTCGGAGATCATAAAAAGGGACCGAAAGAACTTAGAGCTAATACGCAAAGTCAGGGATCGTAAAAACGGACTGAAAAAACTTAGAGCTAATACGCAAAGTCAGGGATCATAAAAAGGGACCGAAAGAACCTAGAGCTAATACGCAAAGTCGGGGATCATAAAAACGGACCGAAAGAACTTAGAGCAAATATGCAAAGTCGGGGATCATAAAAACGGACCAAAAAAACTTAGAGCTAATACGCAAAGTCGGGGATCATAAAAACGGACCGAAAGAACTTAGTGCTAATTCGCAAAGTCAGGGATGATAAAAACCGACCGAAAGAACTTAGAGCTAATACGCAAAGTCGGGGATCATAAAACCGACCGAAAGAACTTAGAGCTAATACGCAAAGTCGGGGATCATAAAAAGGGACCGAAAGAACTTAGAGTTAATACGCATAGTCGGGGATCATAAAAAGGGACCGAAAGAACTTAGAGCTAATACGCAAAGTCGGGGATCATAAAAACGGACCAAAAGAACTTAGAGCTAATACGCAAAGTCAGGGATCATAAAAACTGACCGAAAGAACTTAGAGCTAATACGCAAAGTCGGGGATCATAAAAAGGACGAAAGAACTTAGAGCTAATACGCAAAGTCGGGGATCATTAAAACGGACCAAAAGAACTTAGAGCTAATACGCAAAGTCGGGGATCATAAAAACGGACCGAAAGAACTTAGAGCTAATACTTAAAGTCGGAGATCATAAAAAGGGACCGAAAGAACTTAGAGTTAATACGCAAAGTCAGGGATCGTAAAAACGGACCCAAAAAACTTAGAGCTAATACGCAAAGTCAGGGATCATAAAAAGGGACCGAAAGAACCTAGAGCTAATACGCAAAGTCGGGGATCATAAAAACGGACCGAAAGAACTTAGAGCTAATATGCAAAGTCGGGGATCATAAAAACGGACCGAAAGAACTTAGAGGTAATACGCAAAGTTGGGGATCATAAAAAGGGACCGAAAGAACTTAGAGCTAATACGCAAAGTCGGAGATCATAAAAACAGACGGAAACAACTTAGAGCTAATACGCAAAGTCGGGGATCATAAAAAGGACGAAAGAACTTAGAGCTAATACGCAAAGTCGGGGATCATTAAAACGGACCAAAAGAACTTAGAGCTAATACGCAAAGTCGGGGATCATAAAAACGGACCGAAAGAACTTAGAGCTAATACTTAAAGTCGGAGATCATAAAAAGGGACCGAAAGAACTTAGAGTTAATACGCAAAGTCAGGGATCATAAAAACGGACCGAAAGAACTTAGAGCTAATACGCAAAGTCGGGGATCATAAAAACCGACCGAAAGAACTTAGAGCTAATATGCAAAGTCGGGGATCATAAAAAGGGACCGAAAGAACTTAGAGCTAATACGCATAGTCGGGGATCATAAAAACGGACCGAAAGAACTTAGAGCTAATACGCAAAGTCAGAGATCCTAAAAACCGACCGAAAGAACTTAGAGCTAATACGTAAAGTCGGGGATCATAAAAACGGACCGAAAGAACTTAGAGCTAATACGCACAGTCCGGGATCATAAACACGGTTCGAAAGAACTTATAGCTAATACGCAAAGTCGGGGATCATAAACACGGACCAAGAGAACTTAGAGCTAATACGCAAAGTCGGGGATCATAAAAAGGGACCTAGAGAACTTAGAGCTAATACACAAAGTCGGGGATCATAAAAAGGGACCTAAAGAACTTAGAGCTAATACGCAAAATCGGGGATCATAAAAAGGGACCGAAAGAACTTAGAGCTAATACGCAAAGTCGGGGATCATACAAACGGACCGAAAGAACTTAGAGCTAATACGCAAAGTCGGGGATCATAAAAAGGGACCGAAAGAACTTAGAGCTAATACGCAAAGTCGGGGATCATAAAAACCGACCGAAAGAACTTAGAGCTAATACGCAAAGTCGGGGATCATAAAACCGACCGAAAGAACTTAGAGCTAATACGCAAAGTCGGGGATCATAAAAAGGGACCGAAAGAACTTAGAGCTAATACGCATAGTCGGGGATCATAAAAACGGACCGAAAGAACTTAGAGCTAATACGCAAAGTCGGGGATCATAAAAACGGACCAAAAGAACTTAGAGCTAATACGCACAGTCCGGGATCATAAACACGGTTCGAAAGAACTTTTAGCTAATACGCAAAGTCGGGGATCATAAACACGGACCAAGAGAACTTAGAGCTAATACGCAAAGTCGGGGATCATAAAAAGGGACTGAGAGAACTTAGAGCTAATACAGAAAGTCGGGGATCATAAAAAGGGACCGAAAGAATTTAGAGCTAATACGCAAAATCAGGGATCATAAAAAGGGACCGAAAGAACTTAGAGCTAATACGCAAAGTCGGGGATCATAAAAACGGACCGAAAGAACTTAGAGCTAATACGCAAAGTCGGGGATCATGAAAAGGGACCGAAGGAACTTAGAGCTAATACACAAAGTCAGGGATCATAAAAACCGACCGAAAGAACTTAGAGCTAATATGCAAAGTCAGGGATCATAAAAACGGACCGAAAGAACTTAGAGCTAATACGCAAAGTCGGGTATCATAACAACCGACCGAAAGAACTTAGAGCTAATACGCAAAGTCAAGGATCATAACAACCGACCGAAAGAACTTAGAGCTAATACGCAAAGTCGGGGATCATAACAACCGACCGAAAGAACTTAGAGCTAATACGCAAAGTCGGGGATCATAAAAACGGATCGAAAGCACTTAGAGCTAATATGCATAGCCGGGGATCATAAAAACAGACCGAAAGAACTTAGAGCTAATACGCAAAGTCGGGGATCATAAAAACGGACCAAAAGAACTTAGAGCTAATACGCAAAGTCAGGGGATCATAAAAACGGACCAAAAGAACTTAGAGGTAATACGCAAAGTCGGGGATCATAACAACCGACCGAAAGAACTTAGAGCTAATACGCAAAGTCGGGGATCATAACAACCGACCGAAAGAACTTAGAGCTAATACGCAAAGTCGGGGATCATAACAACCGACCGAAAGAACTTAGAGCTAATACGCAAAGTCGGGGATCATAAAAACGGATCGAAAGAACTTAGAGCTAATATGCAAAGTCGGGGATCATAAAAACAGACCGAAAGAACTTAGAGCTAGTACGCAAAGTCGAGGATCATAAGAACGGACCAAAAGAACTTAGAGCTAATACGCAAAGTCAGGGATCATAAAAACAGACCGAAAGAACTTAGAACTAATACGCAAAGTCGGGGATCATAAAAACGGACCAAAAAAACTTAGAGCTAATACGCAAAGTCGGGGATCATAAAAACGGACCGAAAGAACTTAGAGCTAATACGCAAAGTCGGGGATGATAAAAACCGACCGAAAGAACTTAGAGCTAATACGCAAAGTCGGGGATCATAAAACCGACCGAAAGAACTTAGAGCTAATACGCAAAGTCGGGGATCATAAAAAGGGACCGAAAGAACTTAGAGCTAATACGCATAGTCGGGGATCATAAAAACCGACCGAAAGAACTTAGAGCTAATACGCAAAGTCGGGGATCATAAAAAGGACCGAAAGAACTTAGAGCTAATACGCAAAGTCGGGGATCATTAAAACGGACCAAAAGAACTTAGAGCTAATACGCAAAGTCGGGGATCATAAAAACGGACCGAAAGAACTTAGAGCTAATACGCAAAGTCGGAGATCATAAAAAGGGACCGAAAGAACTTAGAGCTAATACGCAAAGTCAGGGATCGTAAAAACGGACTGAAAAAACTTAGAGCTAATACGCAAAGTCAGGGATCATAAAAAGGGACCGAAAGAACCTAGAGCTAATACGCAAAGTCGGGGATCATAAAAACGGACCGAAAGAACTTAGAGCTAATATGCAAAGTCGGGGATCATAAAAACGAACCAAAAAAACTTAGAGCTAATACGCAAAGTCGGGGATCATAAAAACGGACCGAAAGAACTTTGTGCTAATTCGCAAAGTCGGGGATGATAAAAACCGACCGAAAGAACTTAGAGCTAATACGCAAAGTCGGGGATCATAAAACCGACCGAAAGAACTTAGAGCTAATACGCAAAGTCGGGGATCATAAAAAGGGACCGAAAGAACTTAGAGTTAATACGCATAGTCGGGGATCATAAAAAGGGACCGAAAGAACTTAGAGCTAATACGCAAAGTCGGGGATCATAAAAACGGACCGAAAGAACTTAGAGCTAATACGCAAAGTCAGGGATCATAAAAACTGACCGAAAGAACTTAGAGCTAATACGCAAAGTCGGGGATCATAAAAAGGACGAAAGAACTTAGAGCTAATACGCAAAGTCGGGGATCATTAAAACGGAGCAAAAGAACTTAGAGCTAATACGCAAAGTCGGGGATCATAAAAACGGACCGAAAGAACTTAGAGCTAATACTTAAAGTCGGAGATCATAAAAAGGGACCGAAAGAACTTAGAGTTAATACGCAAAGTCAGGGATCGTAAAAACGGACCGAAAAAACTTAGAGCTAATATGCAAAGTCAGGGATCATAAAAAGGGACCGAAAGAACCTAGAGCTAATACGCAAAGTCGGGGATCATAAAAACGGACCGAAAGAACTTAGAGCTAATATGCAAAGTCGGGGATCATAAAAACGGACCGAAAGAACTTAGAGGTAATACGCAAAGTTGGGGATCATAAAAAGGGACCGAAAGAACTTAGAGCTAATACGCAAAGTCGGAGATCATAAAAACAGACGGAAACAACTTAGAGCTAATACGCAAAGTCGGGGATCATAAAAACGGACCGAAAGAACTTAGAGCTAATACGCAAAGTCGGGGATCATAAAAACCGACCGAAAGAACTTAGAGCTACTACGCAAAGTCGGGGATCATAAAACCGACCGAAAGAACTTAGAGCTAATATGCAAAGTCGGGGATCATAAAAAAGGACCGAAAGAACTTAGAGCTAATACGCATAGTCGGGGATCATAAAAACGGACCGAAAGAACTTAGAGCTAATACGCAAAGTCAGAGATCCTAAAAACCGACCGAAAGAACTTAGAGCTAATACGCAAAGTCGGGGATCATAAAAACGGACCGAAAGAACTTAGAGCTAATACGCACAGTCCGGGATCATAAACACGGTTCGAAAGAACTTATAGCTAATACGCAAAGTCGGGGATCATAAACACGGACCAAGAGAACTTAGAGCTAATACGCAATGTCGGGGATCATAAAAAGGGACCTAGAGAACTTAGAGCTAATACACAAAGTCGGGGATCATAAAAAGGGACCTAAAGAACTTAGAGCTAATACGCAAAATCGGGGATCATAAAAAGGGACCGAAAGAACTTAGAGCTAATACGCAAAGTCGGGGATCATACAAACGGACCGAAAGAACTTAGAGCTAATACGCAAAGTCGGGGATCATAAAAAGGGATCGAAAGAACTTAGAGCTAATACACAAAGTCGGGGATCATAAAAACCGACCGAAAGAACTTAGAGCTAATATGCAAAGTCGGGGATCATAAAAACGGACCGAAAGAACTTAGAGCTAATACGCAAAGTCTGGTATCATAACAACCGACCAAAAGAACTTAGAGCTAATAGGCAAAGTCGGGGATCATAACAACCGACCGAAAGAACTTAGAGCTAATACGCAAAGTCGGGGATCATAACAACCGACCGAAAGAACTTAGAGCTAATACGCAAAGTCGGGGATCATAAAAACGGATCGAAAGCACTTAGAGCTAATATGCAAAGTCGAGGATCATAAAAACAGACCGAAAGAACTTAGAGCTAATACGTAAAGTCGGGGATCATAAAAACGGACCAAAAGAACTTAGAGCTAATACGCAAAGTCAGGGGATCATAAAAACGGACCAAAAGAACTTAGAGCTAATACGCAAAGTCGGGGATCATAACAACCGACCGAAAGAACTTAGAGCTAATACGCAAAGTCGGGGATCATAAAAACTGACCGAAAGAACTTTGAGCTAATACGCAAAGTCGGGGATCATAAAAAGGGACCGAAAGAACTTAGAGCTAATACGCATAGTCGGGGATCATAAAAACGGACCGAAAGAACTTAGAGCTAATACGCAAAGTCAGAGATCCTAAAAACCGACCGAAAGAACTTAGAGCTCATACGCAAAGTCGGGGATCATAAAAACGGACCGAAAGAATTTAGAGCTAATACGCACAGTCCGGGATCATAAACACGGTTCGAAAGAACTTATAGCTAATACGCAAAGTCGGGGATCATAAACACGGACCAAGAGAACTTAGAGCTAATACGCAAAGTCGGGGATCATAAAAAGGGACCTAGAGAACTTAGAGCTAATACACAAAGTCGGGGATCAAAAAAAGGGACCGAAAGAACTTAGAGCTAATACGCAAAATCGGGGATCATAAAAAGGGACCGAAAGAACTTAGAGCTAATACGCAAAGTCGGGGATCATAAAAACGGACCGAAAGAACTTAGAGCTAATACGCAAAGTCGGGGATCATAAAACGGGACCAAAAGAACTTAGACCTAATACACAAAGTCGGGGATCATAAAAACCGACCGAAAGAACTTAGAGCTAATATGCAAAGTCGGGGATCATAAAAACGGACCGAAAGAACTTAGAGCTAATACGCAAAGTCTGGTATCATAACAACCGACCAAAAGAACTTAGAGCTAATACGCAAAGTCGGGGATCATAACAACCGACCGAAAGAACTTAGAGCTAATACGCAAAGTCGGGGATCATAACAACCGACCGAAAAAACTTAGAGCTAATATGCAAAGTCGGGGATCATAAAAACGGATCGAAAGCACTTAGAGCTAATATGCAAAGTCGGGGATCATAAAAACAGACCGAAAGAACTTAGAGCTAATACGCAAAGTCGGGGATCATAAAAACGGACCAAAAGAGCTTAGAGCTAATACGCAAAGTCAGGGGATCATAAAAACGGACCAAAAGAACTTAGAGCTAATACGCAAAGTCGGGGATCATCACAACCGACCGAAAGAACTTAAAGCTAATACGCAAAGTCGGGGATCATAACAACCGACCGAAAGAACTTAGAGCTAATACGTAAAGTCGGGGATCATAAAAACGGATCGAAAGAACTTAGAGCTAATATGCAAAGTCGGGGATCATAAAAACAGACCGAAAGAACTTAGAGCTAATACGCAAAGTCGGGGATCATAAGAACAGACCAAAAGAACTTAGAGCTAATACGCAAAGTCGGGGATCATAAAAACAGACCGAAAGAACTTAGAGCTAAAATGCAAAGTCGGGGATCATAAAAACGGACCAAAAAAACTTAGAGCTAATACGCAAAGTCGGGGATCATAAAAACGGACCGAAAGAACTGAGAGCTAATACGCAAAGTCGGGGATGATAAAAACCGACCGAAAGAACTTAGAGCTAATACGCAAAGTCGGGGATGATAAAAACCGACCGAAAGAACTTAGAGCTAATACGCAAAGTCGGGGATCATAAAACCGACCGAAAGAACTTAGAGCTAATACGCAAAGTCGGGGATCATAAAAAGGGACCGAAAGAACTTAGAGCTAATACGCATAGTCGGGGATCATAAAAAGGGACCGAAAGAACTTAGAGCTAATACGCAAAGTCGGGGATTATAAAAACGGACCGAAAGAACTTAGAGCTAATACGCAAAGTCAGGGATCATAAAAACCGACCGAAAGAACTTAGAGCTAATACGCAAAGTCGGGGATCATAAAAAGGACTGAAAGAACTTAGAGCTAATACGCAAAGTCGGGGATCATTAAAACGGTCCAAAAGAACTTAGAGCTAATACGCAAAGTCGGGGATCATAAAAACGGACCGAAAGAACTTAGAGCTAATACGCAAAGTCGGAGATCATAAAAAGGGACCGAAAGAACTTAGAGTTAATACGCAAAGTCAGGGATCGTAAAAACGGACCGAAAAAACTTAGAGCTAATACGCAAAGTCAGGGATCATAAAAAGGGACCGAAAGAACCTAGAGCTAATACGCAAAGTCGGGGATCATAAAAACGGACCGATAGAACTTAGAGCTAATACGCAAAGTCGGGGATCATAAAAACGGACCAAAAGAACTTAGAGCTAATACGCAAAGTCGGGGATCATAAAACTGACCGAAAGAACTTAGAGCTAATACGCAAAGTCGGGGATCATAAAAAGGGACCGAAAGAACTTAGAGCTAATACGCATAGTCGGGGATCATAAAAACGGACCGAAAGAACTTAGAGCTAATACGCAAAGTCGGGGATCATAAAAACGGACTGAAAGAACTTAGAGCTAATACGCAATGTCAGGGATCATAAAACGGACCGAAAGAACTTAGAGCTAATACGCAAAGTCGGGGATCATAAAAACCAACCGAAAGAACTTAGAGGTAATACGCAAAGTCGGGGATCATAAAAACGACCAAAAGAACTTAGAGCCAATACGCAAAGTCGGGGATCATAAAACCGACCGAAAGAACTTAGAGCTAATACGCAAAGTCGGGGATCATAAAAACGGACCGAAAGAACTTAGAGCTAATACGCATAGTCGGGGATCATAAAAACTGACCGAAAGAACTTTGAGCTAATACGCAAAGTCGGGGATCATAAAAACCGACCGAAAGAACTTAGAGCTAATACGCAAAGTCGGGGATCATAAAAACCGACCGAAAGAACTTAGAGCTAATACGCAAAGTCGGGGATCATAAAAACCGACCGAAAGAACTTACAACTAATACGCACAGTCGGGGATCATAAAAACGGACCGAAAGAACTTCGAGCTAATACGCAAAGTCGGGGATCATAAAAATGGACCGAAAGAACTTAGAGCTAATACACAAAGTCGGGGATCATAAAAACCGACTGAAAGAACTTAGAGCTAATATGCAAAGTCGGGGATCATAAAACGGACCGAAAGAACTTAGAGCTAATACGCAAAGTCGATGATCATAAAAGGGACCGAAAGAACTTAGAGCTAATACACAAAGTCGGGGATCATAAAAAACCGACCGAAAGAACTTAGAGCTAATATGCAAAGTCGGGGATCATAAAAACGGACCGAAAGAACTTACAACTAATACGCAAAGTCGGGGATCATAACAACCGACCGAAAGAACTTAGAGCTAATACGCAAAGTCGGGGATCATAACAACCGACTGAAAGAACTTAGAGCTAATACGCAAAGTCGGGGATCATAAAAACGGATCGAAAGAACTTAGAGCTAATATGCAAAGTCGGGGATCATAAAAACAGACCGAAAGAACTTAGAGCTAATTCGCAAAGTCGGGGATCATAAAAAGGACCGAAAGAACTTAGAGCTAATATGCAAAGTCGGGGATCATTAAAACGGACCAAAAGAAATTAGAGATAATACGCAAAGTCGGGGATCATAAAAACGGACCGAAAGAACTTAGAGCTAATACGCAAAGTCGGAGATCATAAAAAGGGACCGAAAGAACTTAGAGTTAATACGCAAAGTCAGAGATCATAAAAAGGGACCGAAAAAACTTAGAGCTAAAAACGGACCGAAAAAACTTAGAGCTAATACGCAAAGTCAGGGATCATAAAAAGGGACCGAAAGAACCTAGAGCTAATACGCAAAGTCGGGGATCATAAAAACGGACCGAAAGAACTTAGAGCTAATACGCAAAGTCGGGGATCATAAAAACGGACCGAAAGAACTTAGAGCTAATACGCAAAGTCGGGGATCATAAAAAGGGACCGAAAGAACTTAGAGCTAATACACAAAGTCGGGGATCATAAAAACCGACTGAAAGAACTTAGAGCTAATATGCAAAGTCGGGGATCATAAAAACGGACCGAAAGAACTTAGAGCTAATACGCAAAGTCGGGTATCATAACAACCGACCAAAAGAACTTAGAGCTAATACGCAAAGTCGGGGATCATAACAACCGACCGAAAGAACTTAGAGCTAATACGCAAAGTCGGGGATCATAACAACCGACCGAAAGAACTTAGAGCTAATACGCAAAGTCGGGGATCATAAAAACGGATCGAAAGCACTTAGAGCTAATATGCAAAGTCGGGGATCATAAAAACAGACCGAAAGAACTTAGAGCTAATACGCAAAGTCGGGGATCATAAAAACGGACCAAAAGAACTTAGAGCTAATACGCAAAGTAAGGGGATCATAAAAACGGACCAAAAGAACTTAGAGCTAATACGCAAAGTCGGGGATCATAACAACCGACCGAAAGAACTTAGAGCTAATACGCAAAGTCGGGGATCATAACAACCGACCGAAAGAACTTAGAGCTAATACGCAAAGTCGGGGATCATAAAAACGTATCGAAAGAACTTAGAGCTAATATGCAAAGTCGGGGATCATAAAAACAGACCGAAAGAACTTAGAGCTAATACGCAAAGTCGGGGATCATAAGAACAGACCAAAAGAACTTAGAGCTAATACGCAAAGTCGGGGATCATAAAAACGGACCGAAAGAACTTAGAGCTAATACGCAAAGTCGGGGATCATAAAAACGGACCAAAAAACTTAGAGCTAATACGCAAAGTCGGGGATCATAAAAACGGACCGAAAGAACTTAGAGCTAATACGCAAAGTCGGGGATGATAAAAACCGACCGAAAGAACTTAGAGCTAATACGCAAAGTCGGGGATGATAAAAACCGACCGAAAGAACTTAGAGCTAATACGCAAAGTCGGGGATCATAAAACCGACCGAAAGAACTTAGAGCTAATACGCAAAGTCGAGGATCATAAAAAGGGACCGAAAGAACTTAGAGCTAATACGCATAGTCGGGGATCATAAAAAGGGACCGAAAGAACTTAGAGCTAATACGCAAAGTCGGGGATGATAAAAACCGACCGAAAGAACTTAGAGCTAATACGCAAAGTCGGGGATGATAAAAACCGACCGAAAGAACTTAGAGCTAATACGCAAAGTCGGGGATCATAAAACCGACCGAAAGAACTTAGAGCTAATACGCAAAGTCGAGGATCATAAAAAGGGACCGAAAGAACTTAGAGCTAATACGCAAAGTCGAGGATCATAAAAAGGGACCGAAAGAACTTAGAGCTAATACGCATAGTCGGGGATCATAAAAAGGGACCGAAAGAACTTAGAGCTAATACGCAAAGTCGGGGATTATAAAAACGGACCGAAAGAACTTAGAGCTAATACGCAAAGTCAGGGATCATAAAAACCGACCGAAAGAACTTAGAGCTAATACGCAAAGTCGGGGATCATAAAAAGGACCGAAAGAACTTAGAGCTAATACGCAAAGTCGGGGATCATTAAAACGGACCAAAAGAACTTAGAGCTAATACGCAAAGTCGGGGATCATAAAAACGGACCGAAAGAACTTAGAGCTAATACGCAAAGTCGGAGATCATAAAAAGGGACCGAAAGAACTTAGAGTTAATACGCAAAGTCAGGGATCGTAAAAACGGACCGAAAAAACTTAGAGCTAATACGCAAAGTCAGGGATCATAAAAAGGGACCAAAAGAACCTAGAGCTAATACGCAAAGTCGGGGATCATAAAAACGGACCGAAAGAACTTAGAGCTAATATGCAAAGTCGGGGATCATAAAAACGGACCGAAAGAACTTAGAGGTAATACGCAAAGTCGGGGATCATAAAAAGGGACCGAAAGAACTTAGAGCTAATACGCAAAGTCGGAGATCATAAAAACAGACCGAAACAACTTAGAGCTAATACGCAAAGTCGGGGATCATAAAAACGGACCGAAAGAACTTAGAGCCAATACGCAAAGTCGGGGATCATAAAAACCGACCGAAAGAACTTAGAGCTAATACGCAAAGTCGGGGATCATAAAACCGACCGAAAGAACTTAGAGCTAATACGCAAAGTCGAGGATCATAAAAAGGGACCGAAAGAACTTAGAGCTAATACGCATAGTCGGGTATCATAAAAACGGACCGAAAGAACTTAGAGCTAATACGCAAAGTCAGAGATCCTAAAAACCGACCGAAAGAACTTAGAGCTAATACGCAAAGTCGGGGATCATAAAAACGGACCGAAAGAACTTAGAGCTAATACGCACAGTCCGGGATCATAAACACGGTTCGAAAGAACTTAGAGCTAATACGCAAAGTCAGGGATCATAAACACGGACCAAGAGAACTTAGAGCTAATACGCAAAGTCGGGGATCATAAAAAGGGACCGAGAGAACTTAGAGCTAATACACAAAGTCGGGGATCATAAAAAGGGACCGAAAAAACTTAGAGCTAATACACAAAGTCGGGGATCATAAAAACCGACCGAAAGAACTTAGAGCTAATATGCAAAGTCGGGGATCATAAAAACGGACCGAAAGAACTTAGAGCTAATACGCAAAGTCGGGTATCATAACAACCGACTGAAAGAACTTAGAGCTAATACGCAAAGTCGGGGATCATAAAAACGGACCAAAAGAACTTAGAGCTAATACGCAAAGTCAGGGATCATAACAACCGACCGAAAGAACTTAGAGCTAATACGCAAAGTCGGGGATCATAAAAACGGATCGAAAGCACTTAGAGCTAATATGCAAAGTCGGGGATCATAAAAACAGACCGAAAGAACTTAGAGCTAATACGCAAAGTCGGGGATCATAAAAACGGACCAAAAGAACTTAGAGCTAATACGCAAAGTCGGGGATCATAAAAACTGACCGAAAGAACTTAGAGCTAATACGCAAAGTCGGGGATCATAACAACCGACCGAAAGAACTTAGAGCTAATACGCAAAGTCGGGGATCATAACAACCGACCGAAAGAACTTAGAGCTAATACGCAAAGTCGGGGATCATAAAAACGGATCGAAAGAACTTAGAGCTAATATGCAAAGTCGGGGATCATAAAAACAGACCGAAAGAACTTAGAGCTAATACGCAAAGTCGGGGATCATAAAAACGGACCAAAAGAACTTAGAGCTAATACGCAAAGTCGGGGATCATATAAACGGACCGAAAGAACTTAGAGCTAATACGCAAAGTCGGGGATCATAAAAACGGACTAAAAAAACTTAGAGCTAATACGCAAAGTCGGGGATCATAAAAACAGACCGAAAGAACTTAGAACTAATACGCAAAGTCGGGGATGATAAAAACCGACCGAAAGAACTTAGAGCTAATACGCAAAGTCGGGGATCATAAAACCGACCGAAAGAACTTAGAGCTAATACGCAAAGTCGGGGATCATAAAAAGGGACCGAAAGAACATAGAGCTAATACGCATAGTCGGGGATCATAAAAAGGGACCGAAAGAACTTAGAGCTAATACGCAAAGTCGGGGATCATAAAAACGGACCGAAAGAACTTAGAGCTAATACGCAAAGTCGGGGATCAAAAAAACCCACCGAAAGAACTTAGAGCTAATACGCAAAGTCGGGGATCATAAAAAGGACCGAAAGAACTTAGAGCTAATACGCAAAGTCGGGGATCATTAAAACGGACCAAAAGAAATTAGAGATAATACGCAAAGTCGGGAATCATAAAAACGGACCGAAAGAACTTAGAGCTAATACGCAAAGTCGGAGATCATAAAAAGGCACCGAAAGAACTTAGAGTTAATACGCAAAGTCAGGGATCGTAAAAACGGACCGAAAAAACTTAGAGCTAATACGCAAAGTCAGGGATCATAAAAAGGGACCGAAAGAACCTAGAGCTAATACGCAAAGTCGAGGATCATAAAAACGGACCGAAAGAACTTAGAGCTAATATGCAAAGTCGGGGATCATAAAAACGGACCGAAAGAACTTAGAGCTAATACGCAAAGTCGGGGATCATAAAAAGGGACCGGAAGAACTTAGAGCTAATACGCAAAGTTGGGGATCATAAAAACGGATCGAAAGCATTTAGAGCTAATACGCAAAGTCGGGGATCATAAAAACGGACCGATAGAACTTAGAGCTAATACGCAAAGTCAGGGATCATAAAAACGGACCAAAAGAACTTAGAGCTAATACGCAAAGTCGGGGATCATAAAACTGACCGAAAGAACTTAGAGCTAATACGCAAAGTCGGGGATCATAAAAACGGACTGGAAGAACTTAGAGCTAATACGCATAGTCGGGGATCATAAAAACGGACCGAAAGAACTTAGAGCTAATACGCAAAGTCGGGGATCATAAAAACGGACTGAAAGAACTTAAAGCTAATACGCAAAGTCGGGGATCATAAAACGGACCGAAAGAACTTAGATCTAATACGCAAAGTCGGGGATCATAAAAACCAACCAAAAGAACTTAGAGCTAATACGCAAAGTCGGGGATCATAAAAACGACCAAAAGAACTTAGAGCCAATACGCAAAGTTGGGGATCATAAAACCGACCGAAAGAACTTAGAGCTAATACGCAAAGTCGGGGATCATAAAAACGGACCGAAAGAACTTAGAGCTAATACGCAAAGTCGGGGATCATAAAAACTGACCGAAAGAACTTTGAGCTAATACGCAAAGTCGGGGATCATAAAAAGGGACCGAAAGAACTTAGAGCTAATACGCAAAGTCGGGGATCATAAAAACCGACCGAAAGAACTTAGAACTAATACGCAAAGTCGGGGATCATAAAAACGGACCGAAAGAACTTCGAGCTAATACGCAAAGTCGGGGATCATAAAAATGGACCGAAAGAACTTAGAGCTAATACGCAAAGTCGGGGATCATAAAACGGACCGAAAGAACTTAGAGCTAATACGCAAAGTCGGGGATCATAAAAACGGACTGAAAGAAGTTAGAGCTAATACGCAAAGTCGGGGATCATAAAAAGGGACCGAAAGAACTTAGAGCTAATACACAAAGTCGGGGATCATAAAAACCGACCGAAAGAACTTAGAGCTAATATGCAAAGTCGGGGATCAGAAAAACGGACCGAAAGAACTTACAACTAATACGCAAAGTCGGGGATCATAACAACCGACCGAAAGAACTTAGAGCTAATACGCAAAGTCGGGGATCATAACAACCGACTGAAAGAACTTAGAGCTAATACGCAAAGTCGGGGATCATAAAAACGGATCGAAAAAACTTAGAGCTAATATGCAAAGTCGGGGATCATAAAAACAGACCGAAAGAACTTAGAGCTAATACGCAAAGTCGGGGATCATAAAAAGGGACCAGAAGAACTTAGAGCTAATACGCAAAGTCGGGGATCATAAAAACGGATCGAAAGCATTTAGAGCTAATACGCAAAGTCGGGGATCATAAAAACGGACCGAAAGAACTTAGAGCTAATACGCAAAGTCGGGGATCATAAAAACCGACCGAAAGAACTTAGAGCTAATACGCAAAGTCGGGGATCATAACAACCGACCGAAAGAACTTAGAGCTAATACGCAAAGTCGGGGATCATAACAACCGACCGAAAGAACTTAGAGCTAATACGCAAAGTCGGGGATCATAAAAACGGATCGAAAGAACTTAGAGCTAATATGCAAAGTCGGGGATCATAAAAACAGACCGAAAGAACTTAGAGCTAATACGCAAAGTCGGGGATTATAAAAACGGACCAAAAGAACTTAGAGCTAATACGCAAAGTCGGGGATCATATAAACGGACCGAAAGAACTTAGAGCTAATACGCAAAGTCGGGGATCATAAAAACGGACTAAAAAAACTTAGAGCTAATACGCAAAGTCGGGGATCATAAAAACAGACCGAAAGAACTTAGAACTAATACGCAAAGTCGGGGATCATAAAACGGACCGAAAGAACTTAGATCTAATACGCAAAGTCGGGGATCATAAAAACCAACCAAAAGAACTTAGAGCTAATACGCAAAGTCGGGGATCATAAAAACGACCAAAAGAACTTAGAGCCAATACGCAAAGTCGGGGATCATAAAACCGACCGAAAGAACTTAGAGCTAATACGCAAAGTCGGGGATCATAAAAACGGACCGAAAGAACTTAGAGCTAATACGCAAAGTCGGGGATCATAAAAACTGACCGAAAGAACTTTGAGCTAATACGCAAAGTCGGGGATCATAAAAAGGGACCGAAAGAACTTAGAGCTAATAGGCAAAGTCGGGGATCATAAAAACCGACCGAAAGAACTTAGAGCTAATACGCAAAGTCGGGGATCATAAAAACGGACCGAAAGAACTTAGAGCTAATACGCAAAGTCGGGGATCATAAAAACCGACCGAAAGAACTTAGAACTAATACGCAAAGTCGGGGATCATAAAAACGGACCGAAAGAACTTCGAGCTAATACGCAAAGTCGGGGATCATAAAAATGGACCGAAAGAACTTAGAGCTAATACGCAAAGTCGGGGATCATAAAACGGACCGAAAGAACTTAGAGCTAATACGCAAAGTCGGGGATCATAAAAACGGACTGAAAGAACTTAGAGCTAATACGCAAAGTCGGGGATCATAAAAAGGGACCGAAAGAACTTAGAGCTAATACACAAAGTCGGGGATCATAAAAACCGACCGAAAGAACTTAGAGCTAATATGCAAAGTCGGGGATCATAAAAACGGACCGAAAGAACTTACAACTAATACGCAAAGTCGGGGATCATAACAACCGACCGAAAGAACTTAGAGCTAATACGCAAAGTCGGGGATCATAACAACCGACTGAAAGAACTTAGAGCTAATACGCAAAGTCGGGGATAATAAAAACGGATCGAAAAAACTTAGAGCTAATATGCAAAGTCGGGGATCATAAAAACAGACCGAAAGAACTTAGAGCTAATACGCAAAGTCGGGGATCATAAAAAGGGACCAGAAGAACTTAGAGCTAATACGCAAAGTCGGGGATCATAAAAACGGATCGAAAGCATTTAGAGCTAATACGCAAAGTCGGGGATCATAAAAACGGACCGAAAGAACTTAGAGCTAATACGCAAAGTCGGGGATCATAAAAACCGACCGAAAGAACTTAGAGCTAATACGCAAAGTCGGGGATCATAACAACCGACCGAAAGAACTTAGAGCTAATACGCAAAGTCGGGGATCATAACAACCGACCGAAAGAACTTAGAGCTAATACGCAAAGTCAGGGATCATAAAAACGGATCGAAAGAACTTAGAGCTAATATGCAAAGTCGGGGATCATAAAAACAGACCGAAAGAACTTAGAGCTAATACGCAAAGTCGGGGATTATAAAAACGGACCAAAAGAACTTAGAGCTAATACGCAAAGTCGGGGATCATATAAACGGACCGAAAGAACTTAGAGCTAATACGCAAAGTCGGGGATCATAAAAACGGACTAAAAAAACTTAGAGCTAATACGCAAAGTCGGGGATCATAAAAACAGACCGAAAGAACTTAGAACTAATACGCAAAGTCGGGGATGATAAAAACCGACCGAAAGAACTTAGAGCTAATACGCAAAGTCGGGGATCATAAAACCGACCGAAAGAACTTAGAGCTAATACGCAAAGTCGGGGATCATAAAAAGGGACCGAAAGAACATAGAGCTAATACGCATAGTCGGGGATCATAAAAAGGGACCGAAAGAACTTAGAGCTAATACGCAAAGTCGGGGATCATAAAAACGGACCGAAAGAACTTAGAGCTAATACGCAAAGTCGGGGATCAAAAAAACCCACCGAAAGAACTTAGAGCTAATACGCAAAGTCGGGGATCATAAAAAGGACCGAAAGAACTTAGAGCTAATACGCAAAGTCGGGGATCATTAAAACGGACCAAAAGAAATTAGAGATAATACGCAAAGTCGGGAATCATAAAAACGGACCGAAAGAACTTAGAGCTAATACGCAAAGTCGGAGATCATAAAAAGGGACCGAAAGAACTTAGAGTTAATACGCAAAGTCAGGGATCGTAAAAACGGACCGAAAAAACTTAGAGCTAATACGCAAAGTCAGGGATCATAAAAAGGGACCGAAAGAACCTAGAGCTAATACGCAAAGTCGGGGATCATAAAAACGGACCGAAAGAACTTAGAGCTAATATGCAAAGTCGGGGATCATAAAAACGGACCGAAAGAACTTAGAGCTAATACGCAAAGTCGGGGATCATAAAAAGGGACCGGAAGAACTTAGAGCTAATACGCAAAGTCGGGGATCATAAAAACGGATCGAAAGCATTTAGAGCTAATACGCAAAGTCGGGGATCATAAAAACGGACCGATAGAACTTAGAGCTAATACGCAAAGTCAGGGATCATAAAAACGGACCAAAAGAACTTAGAGCTAATACGCAAAGTCGGGGATCATAAAACTGACCGAAAGAACTTAGAGCTAATACGCAAAGTCGGGGATCATAAAAAGGGACTGGAAGAACTTAGAGCTAATACGCATAGTCGGGGATCATAAAAACGGACCGAAAGAACTTAGAGCTAATACGCAAAGTCGGGGATCATAAAAACGGAATGAACGAACTTAGAGCTAATACGCAAAGTCGGGGATCATAAAACGGACCGAAAGAACTTAGAGCTAATACGCAAAGTCCGGGATCATAAAACGGACCAAAAGAACTTAGAGCTAATACGCAAAGTCGGGGATCATAAAAACGGACCGAAAGAACTTAGAGCTAATATGCAAAGTCGGGGATCATAAAAAGGCACCGAAAGAACTTAGAGTTAATACGCAAAGTCAGGGATCGTAAAAACGGACCGAAAAAACTTAGAGCTAATACGCAAAGTCAGGGATCATAAAAAGGGACCGAAAGAACCTAGAGCTAATACGCAAAGTCGAGGATCATAAAAACGGACCGAAAGAACTTAGAGCTAATATGCAAAGTCGGGGATCATAAAAACGGACCGAAAGAACTTAGAGCTAATACGCAAAGTCGGGGATCATAAAAAGGGACCGGAAGAACTTAGAGCTAATACGCAAAGTTGGGGATCATAAAAACGGATCGAAAGCATTTAAAGCTAATACGCAAAGTCGGGGATCATAAAAACGGACCGATAGAACTTAGAGCTAATACGCAAAGTCAGGGATCATAAAAACGGACCAAAAGAACTTAGAGCTAATACGCAAAGTCGGGGATCATAAAACTGACCGAAAGAACTTAGAGCTAATACGCAAAGTCGGGGATCATAAAAACGGACTGGAAGAACTTAGAGCTAATACGCATAGTCGGGGATCATAAAAACGGACCGAAAGAACTTAGAGCTAATACGCAAAGTCGGGGATCATAAAAACGGACTGAAAGAACTTAGAGCTAATACGCAAAGTCGGGGATCATAAAACGGACCGAAAGAACTTAGATCTAATACGCAAAGTCGGGGATCATAAAAACCAACCAAAAGAACTTAGAGCTAATACGCAAAGTCGGGGATCATAAAAACGACCAAAAGAACTTAGAGCCAATACGCAAAGTCGGGGATCATAAAACCGACCGAAAGAACTTAGAGCTAATACGCAAAGTCGGGGATCATAAAAACGGACCGAAAGAACTTAGAGCTAATACGCAAAGTCGGGGATCATAAAAACTGACCGAAAGAACTTTGAGCTAATACGCAAAGTCGGGGATCATAAAAAGGGACCGAAAGAACTTAGAGCTAATAGGCAAAGTCGGGGATCATAAAAACCGACCGAAAGAACTTAGAGCTAATACGCAAAGTCGGGGATCATAAAAACGGACCGAAAGAACTTAGAGCTAATACGCAAAGTCGGGGATCATAAAAACCGACCGAAAGAACTTAGAACTAATACGCAAAGTCGGGGATCATAAAAACGGACCGAAAGAACTTCGAGCTAATACGCAAAGTCGGGGATCATAAAAATGGACCGAAAGAACTTAGAGCTAATACGCAAAGTCGGGGATCATAAAACGGACCGAAAGAACTTAGAGCTAATACGCAAAGTCGGGGATCATAAAAACGGACTGAAAGAACTTAGAGCTAATACGCAAAATCGGGGATCATAAAAAGGGACCGAAAGAACTTAGAGCTAATACACAAAGTCGGGGATCATAAAAACCGACCGAAAGAACTTAGAGCTAATATGCAAAGTCGGGGATCATAAAAACGGACCGAAAGAACTTACAACTAATACGCAAAGTCGGGGATCATAACAACCGACCGAAAGAACTTAGAGCTAATACGCAAAGTCGGGGATCATAACAACCGACTGAAAGAACTTAGAGCTAATACGCAAAGTCGGGGATCATAAAAACGGATCGAAAAAACTTAGAGCTAATATGCAAAGTCAGGGATCATAAAAACAGACCGAAAGAACTTAGAGCTAATACGCAAAGTCGGGGATCATAAAAAGGGACCAGAAGAACTTAGAGCTAATACGCAAAGTCGGGGATCATAAAAACGGATCGAAAGCATTTAGAGCTAATACGCAAAGTCGGGGATCATAAAAACGGACCGAAAGAACTTAGAGCTAATACGCAAAGTCGGGGATCATAAAAACCGACCGAAAGAACTTAGAGCTAATACGCAAAGTCGGGGATCATAACAACCGACCGAAAGAACTTAGAGCTAATACGCAAAGTCGGGGATCATAACAACCGACGGAAAGAACTTAGAGCTAATACGCAAAGTCGGGGATCATAAAAACGGATCGAAAGAACTTAGAGCTAATATGCAAAGTCAGGTATCATAAAAACAGACCGAAAGAACTTAGAGCTAATACGCAAAGTCAGGGATTATAAAAACGGACCAAAAGAACTTAGAGCTAATACGCAAAGTCGGGGATCATATAAACGGACCGAAAGAACTTAGAGCTAATACGCAAAGTCGGGGATCATAAAAACGGACTAAAAAAACTTAGAGCTAATACGCAAAGTCGGGGATCATAAAAACAGACCGAAAGAACTTAGAACTAATACGCAAAGTCGGGGATGATAAAAACCGACCGAAAGAACTTAGAGCTAATACGCAAAGTCGGGGATCATAAAACCGACCGAAAGAACTTAGAGCTAATACGCAAAGTCGGGGATCATAAAAAGGGACCGAAAGAACATAGAGCTAATACGCATAGTCGGGGATCATAAAAAGGGACCGAAAGAACTTAGAGCTAATACGCAAAGTCGGGGATCATAAAAACGGACCGAAAGAACTTAGAGCTAATACGCAAAGTCGGGGATCAAAAAAACCCACCGAAAGAACTTAGAGCTAATACGCAAAGTCGGGGATCATAAAAAGGACCGAAAGAACTTAGAGCTAATACGCAAAGTCGGGGATCATTAAAACGGACCAAAAGAAATTAGAGATAATACGCAAAGTCGGGAATCATAAAAACGGACCGAAAGAACTTAGAGCTAATACGCAAAGTCGGAGATCATAAAAAGGGACCGAAAGAACTTAGAGTTAATACGCAAAGTCAGGGATCGTAAAAACGGACCGAAAAAACTTAGAGCTAATACGCAAAGTCAGGGATCATAAAAAGGGACCGAAAGAACCTAGAGCTAATACGCAAAGTCGGGGATCATAAAAACGGACCAAAAGAACTTAGAGCTAATATGCAAAGTCGGGGATCATAAAAACGGACCGAAAGAACTTAGAGCTAATACGCAAAGTCGGGGATCATAAAAAGGGACCGGAAGAACTTAGAGCTAATACGCAAAGTCGGGGATCATAAAAACGGATCGAAAGCATTTAGAGCTAATACGCAAAGTCGGGGATCATAAAAACGGACCGATAGAACTTAGAGCTAATACGCAAAGTCAGGGATCATAAAAACGGACCAAAAGAACTTAGAGCTAATACGCAAAGTCGGGGATCATAAAACTGACCAAAAGAACTTAGAGCTAATACGCATAGTCGGGGATCATAAAAAGGGACTGGAAGAACTTAGAGCTAATACGCATAGTCGGGGATCATAAAAACGGACCGAAAGAACTTAGAGCTAATACGCAAAGTCGGGGATCATTAAAACGGAATGAACGAACTTAGAGCTAATACGCAAAGTCGGGGATCATAAAACGGACCGAAAGAACTTAGAGCTAATACGCAAAGTCGGGGATCATAAAAACCAACCGAAAGAACTTAGAGCTAATACGCAAAGTCGGGGATCATAAAAACGACCAAAAGAACTTAGAGCCAATACGCAAAGTCGGGGATCATAAAACCGACCGAAAGAACTTAGAGCTAATACGCAAAGTCGGGGATCATAAAAACGGACCGAAAGAACTTAGAGCTAATACGCAAAGTCGGGGATCATAAAAACTGACCGAAAGAACTTTGAGCTAATACGCAAAGTCGGGGATCATAAAAAGGGACCGAAAGAACTTAGAGCTAATACGCAAAGTCGGGGATCATAAAAATGGACCGAAAGAACTTAGAGCTAATACGCAAAGTCGGGGATCATAAAAACGGACCGAAAGAACTTAGAGCTAATACGCAAAGTCGGGGATCATAAAAACCGACCGAAAGAACTTAGAACTAATACGCAAAGTCGGGGATCATAAAAACGGACCGAAAGAACTTCGAGCTAATACGCAAAGTCGGGGATCATAAAAATGGACCGAAAGAACTTAGAGCTAATACGCAAAGTCGGGGATCATAAAACGGACCGAAAGAACTTAGAGCTAATACGCAAAGTCGGGGATCATAAAAACGGACTGAAAGAACTTAGAGCTAATACGCAAAGTCGGGGATCATAAAAAGGGACCGAAAGAACTTAGAGCTAATACACAAAGTCGGGGATCATAAAAACCGACCGAAAGAACTTAGAGCTAATATGCAAAGTCGGGGATCATAAAAACGGACCGAAAGAACTTACAACTAATACGCAAAGTCGGGGATCATAACAACCGACCGAAAGAACTTAGAGCTAATACGCAAAGTCGGGGATCATAAAAACCGACTGAAAGAACTTAGAGCTAATACGCAAAGTCGGGGATCATAAAAACGGATCGAAAAAACTTAGAGCTAATATGCAAAGTCGGGGATCATAAAAACGGACCGAAAGAACTTAGAGCTAATACGCAAAGTCGGGGATCATAAAAAGGGACCGGAAGAACTTAGAGCTAATACGCAAAGTTGGGGATCATAAAAACGGATCGAAAGCATTTAGAGCTAATACGCAAAGTCGGGGATCATAAAAACGGACCGAAAGAACTTAGAGCTAATACGCAAAGTCGGGGATCATAAAAACCGACCGAAAGAACTTAGAACTAATACGCAAAGTCGAGGATCATAAAAACGGACCGAAAGAACTTCGAGCTAATACGCAAAGTCGGGGATCATAAAAATGGACCGAAAGAACTTAGAGCTAATACGCAAAGTCGGGGATCATAAAACGGACCAAAAGAACTTAGAGCTAATACGCAAAGTCGGGGATCATAAAAACGGACCGAAAGAACTTAGAGCTAATATGCAAAGTCGGGGATCATAAAAAGGGACCGAAAGAACTTAGAGCTAATACACAAAGTCGGGGATCATAAAAACCGACCGAAAGAACTTAGAGCTAATATGCAAAGTCGGGGATCATAAAAACGGACCGAAAGAACTTACAACTAATACGCAAAGTTGGGGATCATAACAACCGACCGAAAGAACTTAGAGCTAATACGCAAAGTCAGGGATCATAAAAACGGACCGAAAGAACTTAGAGCTAATACGCAAAGTCGGGGATCATAAAAACTGACCGAAAGAACTTTGAGCTAATACGCAAAGTAGGGGATCATAAAAAGGGACCGAAAGAACTTAGAGCTAATACGCAAAGTCGGGGATCATAAAAACCGACCGAAAGAACTTAGAGCTAATACGCAAAGTCGGGGATCATAAAAACGGACCGAAAGAACTTAGAGCTAATACGCAAAGTCGGGGATCATAAAAACCGACCGAAAGAACTTAGAACTAATACGCAAAGTCGGGGATCATAAAAACGGACCGAAAGAACTTCGAGCTAATACGCAAAGTCGGGGATCATAAAAATGGACCGAAAGAACTTAGAGCTAATACGCAAAGTCGAGGATCATATAAACGGACCGAAAGAACTTAGAGCTAATACGCAAAGTCGGGGATCATAAAAACGGACCAAAAAAACTTAGAGCTAATACGAAAAGTCGGGGATCATAAAAACAGACCGAAAGAACTTAGAACTAATACGCAAAGTCGGGGATGATAAAAACCGACCAAAAGAACTTAGAGCTAATACGCAAAGTCGGGGATCATAAAACCGACAGAAAGAACTTAGAGCTAATACGCAAAGTCGGGGATCATAAAAAGGGACCGAAAGAACATAGAGCTAATACGCATAGTCGGGGATCATAAAAAGGGACCGAAAGAACTTAGAGCTAATACGCAAAGTCAGGGATCATAAAAACGGACCGAAAGAACTTAGAGCTAATACGCAAAGTCGGGGATCAAACAAACCCACCGAAAGAACTTAGAGCTAATACGCAAAGTCGGGGATCATAAAAAGGACCGAAAGAACTTAGAGCTAATACGCAAAGTCGGGGATCATTAAAACGGACCAAAAGAAATTAGAGATAATACGCAAAGTCGGGGATCATAAAAACAGACCAAAAGAACTTAGAGCTAATACGCAAAGTCGGAGATCATAAAAAGGGACCGAAAGAACTTAGAGTTAATACGCAAAGTCAGGGATCGTAAAAACGGACCGAAAAAACTTAGAGTTAATACGCAAAGTCAGGGATCATAAAAAGGGACCGAAAGAACCTAGAGCTAATACGCAAAGTCGGGGATTATAAAAACGGACCGAAAGAACTTAGAGCTAATATGCAAAGTCGGGGATCATAAAAACGGACCGAAAGAACTTAGAGCTAATACGCAAAGTCGGGGATCATAAAAAGGGACCGGAAGAACTTAGAGCTAATACGCAAAGTCGGGGATCATAAAAACGGATCGAAAGCATTTAGAGCTAATACGCAAAGTCGGAGATCATAAAAACGGACCGATAGAACTTAGAGCTAATACGCAAAGTCAGGGATCATAAAAACGGACCGAAAGAACTTAGAGCTAATACGCAAAGTTGGGGATCATAAAACTGACCGAAAGAACTTAGAGCTAATACGCAAAGTCGGGGATCATAAAAAGGGACCGAAAGAACTTAGAGCTAATACGCATAGTCGGGGATCATAAAAACGGACCGAAAGAACTTAGAGCTAATACGCAAAGTCGGGGATCATAAAAACGGACTGAAAGAACTTAGAGCTAATACGCAAAGTCGGGGATCATAAAACGGACTGAAAGAACTTAGAGCTAATACGCAAAGTCGGGGATCATAAAAACCAACCGAAAGAACTTAGAGCTAATACGCAAAGTCGGGGATCATAAAAACGACCAAAAGAACTTAGAGCCAATACGCAAAGTCGGGGATCATAAAACCGACCGAAAGAACTTAGAGCTAATACGCAAAGTCGGGGATCATAAAAACAGACCGAAAGAACTTAGAGCTAATACGCAAAGTCGGGGATCATAAAAACTGACCGAAAGAACTTTGAGCTAATACGCAAAGTCGGGGATCATAAAAAGGGACCGAAAGAACTTAGAGCTAATACGCAAAGTCGGGGATCATAAAAACCGACCGGAAGAACTTAGAGCTAATACGCAAAGTCGGGGATCATAAAAACGGACCGAAAGAACTTAGAGCTAATACGCAAAGTCGGGGATCATAAAAACCGACCGAAAGAACTTAGAACTAATACGCAAAGTCGGGGATCATAAAAACGGACCGAAAGAACTTCGAGCTAATACGCAAAGTCGGGATCATAAAAATGGACCGAAAGAACTTAGAGCTAATACGCAAAGTCGGGGATCATAAAACGGACCAAAAGAACTTAGAGCTAATACGCAAAGTCGGGGATCATAAAAACGGTCCGAAAGAACTTAGAGCTAATACGCAAAGTCGGGGATCATAAAAAGGGACCGAAAGAACTTAAAGCTAATACACAAAGTCGGGGATCATAAAAACCGACCGAAAGAACTTAGAGCTAATATGCAAAGTCGGGGATCATAAAAACGGACCGAAAGAACTTACAACTAATACGCAAAGTCGGGGATCATAACAACCGACCGAAAGAACTTAGAGCTAATACGCAAAGTCGGGGATCATAACAACCGACTGAAAGAACTTAGAGCTAATACGCAAAGTCTGGGATCATAAAAACAGACCGAAAGAACTTAGAGCTAATACGCAAAGTCGGGGATCATAAAAAGGACCGAAAGAACTTAGAGCTAATACGCAAAGTCGGGGATCATTAAAACGGACCAAAAGAAATTAGAGATAATACGCAAAGTCGGGGATCATAAAAACGGACCGAAAGAACTTAGAGCTAATACGCAAAGTCGGAGATCATAAAAAGGGACTGAAAGAACTTAGAGTTAATACGCAAAGTCAGGGATCGTAAAAACGGACCAAAAAACTTAGAGCTAATACGCAAAGTCAGGGATCATAAAAAGGGACCGAAAGAACCTAGAGCTAATACGCAAAGTCGGGGATCATAAAAACGGACCGAAAGAACTTAGAGCTAATATGCAAAGTCGGGGATCATAAAAATGGACCGAAAGAACTTAGAGCTAATACGCAAAGTCGGGGATCATAAAAAGGGACCGGAAGAACTTAGAGCTAATACGCAAAGTCGGGGATCATAAAAACGGATCGAAAGCATTTAGAGCTAATACGCAAAGTCGGGGATCATAAAAACGGACCGATAGAACTTAGAGCTAATATGCAAAGTCGGGGATCATAAAAACGGACCAAAAGAACTTAGAGCTAATACGCAAAGTCGGGGATCATAAAAAGGGACCGAAAGAACTTAGAGCTAATACGCATAGTCGGGGATCATAAAAACGGACCGAAAGAACTTAGAGCTAATACGCAAAGTCGGGGATCATAAAAACGGACCGAAAGAACTTAGAGCTAATACGCAAAGTCGGGGATCATAAAAACCAACCGAAAGAACTTAGAGCTAATACGCAAAGTCGGGGATCATAAAAACGACCAAAAGAACTTAGAGCTAATACGCAAAGTCGGGGATTATAAAAACGGACCGAAAGAACTTAGAGCTAATACGCAAAGTCGAGGATCATAAAAACCAACCGAAAGAACTTAGAGCTAATACGCAAAGTCGGGGATCATAAAAACGACCAAAAGAACTTAGAGCCAATACGAAAAGTCGGGGATCATAAAACCGACCGAAAGAACTTAGAGCTAATACGCAAAGTCGGGGATCATAAAAACGGACCGAAAGAACTTAGAGCTAATACGCAAAGTCGGGGATCATAAAAAGGGACCGAAAGAACTTAAAGCTAATACACAAAGTCGGGGATCATAAAAACCGACCGAAAGAACTTAGAGCTAATATGCAAAGTCGGGGATCATAAAAACGGACCGAAAGAACTTACAACTAATACGCAAAGTCGGGGATCATAACAACCGACCGAAAGAACTTAGAGCTAATACGCAAAGTCGGGGATCATAACAACCGACTGAAAGAACTTAGAGCTAATACGCAAAGTCGGGGATCATAAAAACAGACCGAAAGAACTTAGAGCTAATACGCAAAGTCGGGGATCATAAAAAGGACCGAAAGAACTTAGAGCTAATACGCAAAGTCGGGGATCATTAAAACGGACCAAAAAAAATTAGAGATAATACGCAAAGTCGGGGATCATAAAAACGGACCGAAAGAACTTAGAGCTAATACGCAAAGTCGGAGATCATAAAAAGGGACTGAAAGAACTTAGAGTTAATACGCAAAGTCAGGGATCGTAAAAACGGACCAAAAAACTTAGAGCTAATACGCAAAGTCAGGGATCATAAAAAGGGACCGAAAGAACTTAGAGCTAATATGCAAAGTCGGGGATCATAAAAACGGACCGAAAGAACTTAGAGCTAATACGCAAAGTCGGGGATCATAAAAAGGGACCGGAAGAACTTAGAGCTAATACGCAAAGTCGGGGATCATAAAAACGGATCGAAAGCATTTAGAGCTAATACGCAAAGTCGGGGATCATAAAAACGGACCGATAGAACTTAGAGCTAATATGCAAAGTCGGGGATCATAAAAACGGACCAAAAGAACTTAGAGCTAATACGCAAAGTCGGGGATCATAAAACTGACCGAAAGAACTTAGAGCTAATACGCAAAGTCGGGGATCATAAAAAGGGACCGAAAGAACTTAGAGCTAATACGCATAGTCGGGGATCATAAAAACGGACCGAAAGAACTTAGAGCTAATACGCAAAGTCGGGGATCATAAAAACGGACCGAAAGAACTTAGAGCTAATACGCAAAGTCGGGGATCATAAAAACCAACCGAAAGAACTTAGAGCTAATACGCAAAGTCGGGGATCATAAAAACGACCAAAAGAACTTAGAGCCAATACGCAAAGTCGGGGATCATAAAACCGACCGAAAGAACTTAGAGCTAATACGCAAAGTCGGGGATTATAAAAACGGACCGAAAGAACTTAGAGCTAATACGCAAAGTCGGGGATCATAAAAACCAACCGAAAGAACTTAGAGCTAATACGCAAAGTCGGGGATCATAAGAACGACCAAAAGAACTTAGAGCCAATACGCAAAGTCGGGGATCATAAAACCGACCGAAAGAACTTAGAGCTAATACGCAAAGTCGGGGATCATAAAAACTGACCGAAAGAACTTTGAGCTAATACGCAAAGTCGGGGATCATAAAAAGGGACCGAAAGAACTTAGAGCTAATACGCAAAGTCGGGGATCATAAAAACCGACCAAAAGAACTTAGAGCTAATACGCAAAGTCGGGGATCATAAAAACGGACCGAAAGAACTTAGAGCTAATACGCAAAGTCTGGGATCATAAAAACCGACCGAAAGAACTTAGAACTAATACGCAAAGTCGGGGATCATAAAAACGGACCGAAAGAACTTCGAGCTAATACGCAAAGTCAGGGATCATAAAAATGGACCGAAAGAACTTAGAGCTAATACGCAAAGTCGGGGATCATAAAACGGACCGAAAGAACTTAGAGCTAATACGCAAAGTCGGGGATCATAAAAACAGACCGAAAGAACTTAGAGCTAATACGCAAAGTCGGGGATCATAAAAACGGACCGAAAGAACTTAGAGCTAATACGCACAGACCGGGATCATAAACACGGTTCGAAAGAACTTAGAGCTAATACGCAAAGTCGGGGATCATAAACACGGACCAAGAGAACTTAGAGCTAATATGCAAAGTCGGGGATCATAAAAAGGGACCGAGAGAACTTAGAGCTAATACACAAAGTCGGGGATCATAAAAAGGGACCGAAAGAACTTAGAAATAATACGCAAAATCGGGGATCATAAAAAGGGACCGAAAGAACTTAGAGCTAATACGCAAAGTCGGGGATCATAAAAACGGACCGAAAGAACTTAGAGCTAATACGCAAAGTCGGGGATCATAAAAAGGGACCAAAAGAACTTAGAGCTAATACACAAAGTCGGGGATCATAAAAACCGACCGAAAGAACTTAGAGCTAATATGCAAAGTCGGGGATCATAAAAACGGACCGAAAGAACTTAGAGCTAATACGCAAAGTCGGGGATCATAACAACCGACCAAAAGAACTTAGAGCTAATACGCAAAGTCGGGGATCATAACAACCGACCGAAAGAACTTAGAGCTAATACGCAAAGTCGGAGATCATAACAACCGACCGAAAGAACTTAGAGCTAATACGCAAAGTCGGGGATCATAAAAAGGGACCGAGAGAACTTAGAGCTAATACACAAAGTCGGGGATCATAAAAAGGGACCGAAAGAACTTAGAGCTAATACGCAAAATCGGGGATCATAAAAAGGGACCGAAAGAACTTAGAGCTAATACGCAAAGTCGGGGATCATAAAAACGGACCGAAAGAACTTAGAGCTAATACGCAAAGTCGGGGATCATAAAAAGGGACCGAAAGAACTTAGAGCTAATACACAAAGTCGGGGATCATAAAAACCGACCGAAAGAACTTAGAGCTAATATGCAAAGTCGGGGATCATAAAAACGGACCAAAAGAACTTACAGCTAATACGCAAAGTCGGGGATCATAACAACCGACCGAAAGAACTTAGAGCTAATACGCAAAGTCGGGGATCATAACAACCGACTGAAAGAACTTAGAGCTAATACGCAAAGTCGGGGATCATAAAAACGGATCGAAAGAACTTAGAGCTAATATGCAAACTCGGGGATCATAACAACCGACTGAAAGAACTTAGAGCTAATACACCAAGTCGGGGATCATAAAAACGGATCGAAAGAACTTAGAGCTAATATGCAAAGTCGGGGATCATAAAAACAGACCGAAAGAACTTAGAGCTAATACGCAAAGTCGGGGATCAGAAAAACGGACCAAAAGAACTTAGAGCTAATACGCAAAGACGGGGATCATAACAACCGACTGAAAGAACTTAGAGCTAATACGCAAAGTTGGGGATCATAACAACCGACTGAAAGAACTTAGAGCTAATACGCAAAGTCGGGGATCATAAAAACGGATCGAAAGAACTTAGAGCTAATATGCAAAGTCGGGGATCATAAAAACAGACCGAAAGAACTTAGAGCTAATACGCAAAGTCGGGGATCATAAAAACGGACCAAAAGAACTTAGAGCTAATACGCAAAGTCGGGGATCTTAAAAACGGACCAAAAAAACTTAGAGCTAATACGCAAAGTCGGGGATCATAAAAACGGACCGAAAGAACTTAGAGCTAATACGCAAAGTCAAGGATGATAAAAACCGACCGAAAGAACTTAGAGCTAATACGCAAAGTCGGGGATCATAAAACCGACCGAAAGAACTTAGAGCTAATACGCAAAGTCGGGGATCATAAAAAGGGACCGAAAGAACTTAGAGCTAATACGCATAGTCGGGGATCATAAAAAGGGACCGAAAGAACTTAGAGCTAATACGCAAAGTCGGGGATCATAAAAAGGGACCAAAAGAACTTAGAGCTAATACGCAAAGTCAGGGATCATAAAAACCGACCGAAAGAACTTAGAGCTAATACGCAAAGTCGGGGATCATAAAAAGGACTGAAAGAACTTAGAGCTAATACGCAAAGTCGGGGATCATTAAAACGGACCAAAAGAACTTAGAGCTAATACGCAAAGTCGGAGATCATAAAAAGGGACCGAAAGAACTTAGAGTTAATACGCAAAGTCAGGGATCGTAAAAACGGACCGAAAAAACTTAGAGCTAATACGCAAAGTCAGGGATCATAAAAAGGGACCGAAAGAACCTAGAGCTAATACGCAAAGTCGGGGATCATAAAAACGGACCAAAAGAACTTAGAGCTAATATGCAAAGTCGGGGATCATAAAAACAGACCGAAAGAACTTAGAGGTAATACGCAAAGTCGGGGATCATAAAAAGGGACCGAAAGAACTTAGAGCTAATACGCAAAGTCAGAGATCATAAAAACAGACCGAAACAACTTAGAGCTAATACGCAAAGTCGGGGATCATAAAAACGGACCGCAAGAATTTAGAGTTAATACGCAAAGTCGGGGATCATAAAAACCGACCGAAAGAACTTAGAGCTAATACGCAAAGTCGGGGATCATAAAACCGACCGAAAGAACTTAGAGCTAATACGCAAAGTCAGGGATCATAAAAAGGGACCGAAAGAACTTAGAGCTAATACGCATAGTCGGGGATCATAAAAACGGACCGAAAGAACTTAGAGCTAATACGCAAAGTCAGAGATCCTAAAAAATGACCGAAATAACTTAGAGCTAATACGCAAAGTCGGGGATCATAAAAACGGACCTAAAGAACTTAGAGCTAATACGCACAGTCCGGGATCATAAACACGGTTCGAAAGAACTTAGAGCTAATACGCAAAGTCGGGGATTATAAACACGCACCAAGAGAACTTAGAGCTAATACGCAAAGTCGGGGATCATAAAAAGGGACCGAGAGAACTTAGAGCTAATACACAAAGTCGGGGATCATAAAAAGGGACCGAAAGAACTTAGAGCTAATACGCATAGTCGGGGATCATAAAAACGGACCGAAAGAACTTAGAGCTAATACGCAAAGTCAGAGATCCTAAAAACTGATCGAAAGAACTTAGAGCTAATACGCAAAGTCGGGGATCATAAAAACGGACCTAAAGAACTTAGAGCTAATACGCACAGTCCGGGATCATAAACACGGTTCGAAAGAACTTAGAGCTAATACGCAAAGTCGGGGATTATAAACACGCACCAAGAGAACTTAGAGCTAATACGCAAAGTCGGGGATCATAAAAAGGGACCGAGAGAACTTAGAGCTAATACACAAAGTCGGGGATCATAAAAAGGGACCGAAAGAACTTAGAGCTAATATGCAAAATCGGGGATCATAAAAAGGTGCCGAAAGAACTTAGAGCTAATACGCAAAGTCGGGGATCATAAAAACGGACCGAAAGAACTTAGAGCTAATACGCAAAGTCGGGGATCATAAAAAGGGACCGAAAGAACTTAGAGCTAATACACAAAGTCGGGGATCATAAAAACCGACCGAAAGAACTTAGAGCTAATATGCAAAGTCGGGGATCATAAAAAGGGACCGAAAGAACTTAGAGCTAATACGCAAAGTCGGGGATCATAAAAACCGACCAAAAGAACTTAGAGCTAATACGCAAAGTCGGGGATCATAAAAACGGACCGAAAGAACTTAGAGCTAATACGCAAAGTCTGGGATCATAAAAACCGACCGAAAGAACTTAGAACTAATACGCAAAGTCGGGGATCATAAAAACGGACCGAAAGAACTTCGAGCTAATACGCAAAGTCAGGGATCATAAAAATGGACCGAAAGAACTTAGAGCTAATACGCAAAGTCGGGGATCATAAAACGGACCGAAAGAACTTAGAGCTAATACGCAAAGTCGGGGATCATAAAAACAGACCGAAAGAACTTAGAGCTAATACGCAAAGTCGGGGATCATAAAAACGGACCGAAAGAACTTAGAGCTAATACGCACAGACCGGGATCATAAACACGGTTCGAAAGAACTTAGAGCTAATACGCAAAGTCGGGGATCATAAACACGGACCAAGAGAACTTAGAGCTAATACGCAAAGTCGGGGATCATAAAAAGGGACCGAGAGAACTTAGAGCTAATACACAAAGTCGGGGATCATAAAAAGGGACCGAAAGAACTTAGAAATAATACGCAAAATCGGGGATCATAAAAAGGGACCGAAAGAACTTAGAGCTAATACGCAAAGTCGGGGATCATAAAAACGGACCGAAAGAACTTAGAGCTAATACGCAAAGTCGGGGATCATAAAAAGGGACCAAAAGAACTTAGAGCTAATACACAAAGTCGGGGATCATAAAAACCGACCGAAAGAACTTAGAGCTAATATGCAAAGTCGGGGATCATAAAAACGGACCGAAAGAACTTAGAGCTAATACGCAAAGTCGGGGATCATAACAACCGACCAAAAGAACTTAGAGCTAATACGCAAAGTCGGGGATCATAACAACCGACCGAAAGAACTTAGAGCTAATACGCAAAGTCGGAGATCATAACAACCGACCGAAAGAACTTAGAGCTAATACGCAAAGTCGGGGATCATAAAAAGGGACCGAGAGAACTTAGAGCTAATACACAAAGTCGGGGATCATAAAAAGGGACCGAAAGAACTTAGAGCTAATACGCAAAATCGGGGATCATAAAAAGGGACCGAAAGAACTTAAAGCTAATACGCAAAGTCGGGGATCATAAAAAGGGACCGAAAGAACTTAGAGCTAATACGCAAAGTCGGGGATCATAAAAACGGACCGAAAGAACTTAGAGCTAATACGCAAAGTCGGGGATCATAAAAAGGGACCAAAAGAACTTAGAGCTAATACACAAAGTCGGGGATCATAAAAACCGACCGAAAGAACTTAGAGCTAATATGCAAAGTCGGGGATCATAAAAACGGACCGAAAGAACTTAGAGCTAATACGCAAAGTCGGGGATCATAACAACCGACCAAAAGAACTTAGAGCTAATACGCAAAGTCGGGGATCATAACAACCGACCGAAAGAACTTAGAGCTAATACGCAAAGTCGGAGATCATAACAACCGACCGAAAGAACTTAGAGCTAATACGCAAAGTCGGGGATCATAAAAAGGGACCGAAAGAACTTAGAGCTAATACACAAAGTCGGGGATCATAAAAACCGACCGAAAGAACTTAGAGCTAATATGCAAAGTCGGGGATCATAAAAACGGACCAAAAGAACTTACAGCTAATACGCAAAGTCGGGGATCATAACAACCGACCGAAAGAACTTAGAGCTAATACGCAAAGTCGGGGATCATAACAACCGACTGAAAGAACTTAGAGCTAATACGCAAAGTCGGGGATCATAAAAACGGATCGAAAGAACTTAGAGCTAATATGCAAACTCGGGGATCATAACAACCGACTGAAAGAACTTAGAGCTAATACACCAAGTCGGGGATCATAAAAACGGATCGAAAGAACTTAGAGCTAATATGCAAAGTCGGGGATCATAAAAACAGACCGAAAGAACTTAGAGCTAATACGCAAAGTCGGGGATCAGAAAAACGGACCAAAAGAACTTAGAGCTAATACGCAAAGTCGGGGATCATAACAACCGACTGAAAGAACTTAGAGCTAATACGCAAAGTTGGGGATCATAACAACCGACTGAAAGAACTTAGAGCTAATACGCAAAGTCGGGGATCATAAAAACGGATCGAAAGAACTTAGAGCTAATATGCAAAGTCGGGGATCATAAAAACAGACCGAAAGAACTTAGAGCTAATACGCAAAGTCGGGGATCATAAAAACGGACCAAAAGAACTTAGAGCTAATACGCAAAGTCGGGGATCATAAAAACGGACCAAAAAAACTTAGAGCTAATACGCAAAGTCGGGGATCATAAAAACGGACCGAAAGAACTTAGAGCTAATACGCAAAGTCGAGGATGATAAAAACCGACCGAAAGAACTTAGAGCTAATACGCAAAGTCGGGGATCATAAAACCGACCGACAGAACTTAGAGCTAATACGCAAAGTCGGGGATCATAAAAAGGGACCGAAAGAACTTAGAGCTAATACGCATAGTCGGGGATCATAAAAAGGGACCGAAAGAACTTAGAGCTAATACGCAAAGTCGGGGATCATAAAAAGGGACCAAAAGAACTTAGAGCTAATACGCAAAGTCAGGGATCATAAAAACCGACCGAAAGAACTTAGAGCTAATACGCAAAGTCGGGGATCATAAAAAGGACTGAAAGAACTTAGAGCTAATACGCAAAGTCGGGGATCATTAAAACGGACCAAAAGAACTTAGAGCTAATACGCAAAGTCGGAGATCATAAAAAGGGACCGAAAGAACTTAGAGTTAATACGCAAAGTCAGGGATCGTAAAAACGGACCGAAAAAACTTAGAGCTAATACGCAAAGTCAGGGATCATAAAAAGGGACCGAAAGAACCTAGAGCTAATACTCAAAGTCGGGGATCATAAAAACGGACCAAAAGAACTTAGAGCTAATATGCAAAGTCGGGGATCATAAAAATAGACCGAAAGAACTTAGAGGTAATACGCAAAGTCGGGGATCATAAAAAGGGACCGAAAGAACTTAGAGCTAATACGCAAAGTCAGAGATCATAAAAACAGACCGAAACAACTTAGAGCTAATACGCAAAGTCGGGGATCATAAAAACGGACCGCAAGAATTTAGAGTTAATACGCAAAGTCGGGGATCATAAAAACCGACCGAAAGAACTTAGAGCTAATACGCAAAGTCGGGGATCATAAAACCGACCGAAAGAACTTAGAGCTAATACGCAAAGTCAGGGATCATAAAAAGGGACCGAAAGAACTTAGAGCTAATACGCATAGTCGGGGATCATAAAAACGGACCGAAAGAACTTAGAGCTAATACGCAAAGTCAGAGATCCTAAAAACTGACCGAAATAACTTAGAGCTAATACGCAAAGTCGGGGATCATAAAAACGGACCTAAAGAACTTAGAGCTAATACGCACAGTCCGGGATCATAAACACGGTTCGAAAGAACTTAGAGCTAATACGCAAAGTCGGGGATTATAAACACGCACCAAGAGAACTTAGAGCTAATACGCAAAGTCGGGGATCATAAAAAGGGACCGAGAGAACTTAGAGCTAATACACAAAGTCGGGGATCATAAAAAGGGACCGAAAGAACTTAGAGCTAATACGCATAGTCGGGGATCATAAAAACGGACCGAAAGAACTTAGAGCTAATACGCAAAGTCAGAGATCCTAAAAACTGACCGAAAGAACTTAGAGCTAATACGCAAAGTCGGGGATCATAAAAACGGACCTAAAGAACTTAGAGCTAATACGCACAGTCCGGGATCATAAACACGGTTCGAAAGAACTTAGAGCTAATACGCAAAGTCGGGGATTATAAACACGCACCAAGAGAACTTAGAGCTAATACGCAAAGTCGGGGATCATAAAAAGGGACCGAGAGAACTTAGAGCTAATACACAAAGTCGGGGATCATAAAAAGGGACCGAAAGAACTTAGAGCTAATATGCAAAATCGGGGATCATAAAAAGGTGCCGAAAGAACTTAGAGCTAATACGCAAAGTCGGGGATCATAAAAACGGACCGAAAGAACTTAGAGCTAATACGCAAAGTCGGGGATCATAAAAAGGGACCGAAAGAACTTAGAGCTAATACACAAAGTCGGGGATCATAAAAACCGACCGAAAGAACTTAGAGCTAATATGCAAAGTCGGGGATCATAAAAACGGACCGAAAGAACTTAGAGCTAATACGCAAAGTCGGGTATCATAACAACCGACCGAAAGAACTTAGAGCTAATACGCAAAGTCGGGGATCATAACAACCGACCGAAAGAACTTAGAGCTAATACGCAAAGTCGGGGATCATAACAACCGACCGAAAGAACTTAGAGCTAATACGCAAAGTCGGGGATCATAAAAACGGATCGAACGCACTTAGAGCTAATATGCAAAGTCGGGGATCATAAAAAGAGACCGAAAGAACTTAGAGCTAATACGCAAAGTCGGGGATCATAAAAACGGACCAAAAGAACTTAGAGCTAATACGCAAAGTCAGGGGATCATAAAAACGGACCAAAAGAACATAGAGCTAATACGCAAAGTCAGGGATCATAACAACCGACCGAAAGAACTTAGAGCTAATACGCAAAGTCGGGGATCATAAAAACGGATCGAAAGCACTTAGAGCTAATATGCAAAGTCGGGGATCATAAAAACAGACCGAAAGAACTTAGAGCTAATACGCAAAGTCGGGGATCATAAAAACGGACCAAAAGAACTTAGAGCTAATACGCAAAGTCAGGGGATCATAAAAACGGACCAAAAGAACATAGAGCTAATACACAAAGTCAGGGATCATAACAACCGACCGAAAGAACTTAGAGCTAATACGCAAAGTCGGGGATCATAAAAACGGACCGAAAGAACTTAGAGCTAATACGCAAAGTCAGGGATCATAAAAACCGACCGAAAGAACTTAGAGCTAATACGCAAAGTCGGGGATCATAAAAACCGACCGAAAGAACTTAGAGCTAATACGCAAAGTCGGGGATCATAAAAAGGACTGAAAGAATTTAGAGCTAATACGCAAAGTCGGGGATCATTAAAACGGACCAAAAGAACTTAGAGCTAATACGCAAAGTCGGAGATCATAAAAAGGGACCGAAAGAACTTAGAGTTAATACGCAAAGTCAGGGATCGTAAAAACGGACCGAAAAAACTTAGAGCTAATACGCAAAGTCAGGGATCATAAAAAGGGACCGAAAGAACCTAGAGCTAATACGCAAAGTCGGGGATCATAAAAACGGACCAAAAGAACTTAGAGCTAATATGCAAAGTCGGGGATCATAAAAACGGACCGAAAGAACTTAGAGGTAATACGCAAAGTCGGGGATCATAAAAAGGGACCGAAAGAACTTAAAGCTAATACGCAAAGTCAGAGATCATAAAAACAGACCGAAACAACTTAGAGCTAATACGCAAAGTCGGGGATCATAAAAACGGACCGCAAGAATTTAGAGTTAATACGCAAAGTCGGGGATCATAAAAACCGACCGAAAGAACTTAGAGCTAATACGCAAAGTCGGGGATCATAAAACCGACCGAAAGAACTTAGAGCTAATACGCAAAGTCAGGGATCATAAAAAGGGACCGAAAGAACTTAGAGCTAATACGCATAGTCGGGGATCATAAAAACGGACCGAAAGAACTTAGAGCTAATACGCAAAGTCAGAGATCCTAAAAACTGACCGAAAGAACTTAGAGCTAATATGCAAAATCGGGGATCATAAAAAGGTGCCGAAAGAACTTAGAGCTAATACGCAAAGTCGGGGATCATAAAAACGGACCGAAAGAACTTAGAGCTAATACGCAAAGTCAGGGATCATAAAAAGGGACCGAAAGAACTTAGAGCTAATACACAAAGTCGGGGATCATAAAAACCGACCGAAAGAACTTAGAGCTAATATGCAAAGTCGGGGATCATAAAAACGGACCGAAAGAACTTAGAGCTAATACGCAAAGTCGGGTATCATAACAACCGACCGAAAGAACTTAGAGCTAATACGCAAAGTCGGGGATCATAACAACCGACCGAAAGAACTTAGAGCTAATACGCAAAGTCGGGGATCATAACAACCGACCGAAAGAACTTAGAGCTAATACGCAAAGTCGGGGATCATAAAAATGGATCGAAAGCACTTAGAGCTAATATGCAAATTCGGGGATCATAAAAAGAGACCGAAAGAACTTAGAGCTAATACGCAAAGTCGGGGATCATAAAAACGGACCAAAAGAACTTAGAGCTAATACGCAAAGTCAGGGGATCATAAAAACGGACCAAAAGAACATAGAGCTAATACACAAAGTCAGGGATCATAACAACCGACCGAAAGAACTTAGAGCTAATACGCAAAGTCGGGGATCATAAAAACGGATCGAAAGCACTTAGAGCTAATATGCAAAGTCGGGGATCATAAAAACAGACCGAAAGAACTTAGAGCTAATACGCAAAGTCGGGGATCATAAAAACGGACCAAAAGAACTTAGAGCTAATACGCAAAGTCGGGGATCATAAAAACTGACCGAAAGAACTTAGAGCTAATACGCAAAGTCGGGGATCATAACAACCGACCGAAAGAACTTAGAGCTAATACGCAAATTCGGGGATCATAAAAACGGATCGAAAGAACTTAGAGCTAATATACAAAGTCGGGGATCATAAAAACAAACCGAAAGAACTTAGAGCTAATACGCAAAGTCGGGGATCATAAAAACGGACCAAAAGAACTTAGAGCTAATACGCAAAGTCGGGGATCATAAAAACGGACCGAAAGAACTTAGAGCTAATACGCAAAGTCGGGGATCATAAAAACGGACCAAAAAAACTTAGAGCTAATACGCAAAGTCGGGGATCATAAAAACAGACCGAAAGAACTTAGAACTAATACACAAAGTCGGGGATGATAAAAACCGACCGAAAGAACTTAGAGCTAATACGCAAAGTCGGGGATCATAAAACCGACCGAAAGAACTTAGAGCTAATACGCAAAGTCGGGGATCATAAAAAGGGACCGAAAGAACATAGAGCTAATACGCATAGTCGGGGATCATAAAAAGGGACCGAAAGAACTTAGAGCTAATACGCATAGTCGGGGATCATAAAAACGGACCGAAAGAACTTAGAGCTAATATGCAAAGTCGGGGATCATAAAAACGGACCGAAATAACTTAGAGCTAATACGCAAAGTCGTGGATCATAAAAAGGGACCGGAAGAACTTAGAGCTAATACGCAAAGTCGGGGATCATTAAAACGGACCAAAAGAACTTAGAGCTAATACGCAAAGTCGGGGATCATAAAAACGGACCGAAAGAACTTAGAGCTAATACGCAAAGTCGGAGATCATAAAAAGGGACCGAAAGAACTTAGAGTTAATATGCAAAGTCAGGGATCGTAAAAACGGACCGAAAAAACTTAGAGCTAATACGCAAAGTCAGGGATCATAAAAAGGGACCGAAAGAACCTAGAGCTAATACGCAAAGTCGGGGATCATAAAAACGGACCGAAAGAACTTAGAGCTAATATGCAAAGTCGGGGATCATAAAAACGGACCGAAATAACTTAGAGCTAATACGCAAAGTCGTGGATCATAAAAAGGGACCGGAAGAACTTAGAGCTAATACGCAAAGTCGGGGATCATAAAAACGGATCGAAAGCAATTAGAGCTAATACGCAAAGTCGGGGATCATAAAAACGGACCGATAGAACTTAGAGCTAATACGCAAAGTCGGGGATCATAAAAACGGACCAAAAGAACTTAGAGCTAATACGCAAAGTCGGGGATCATAAAACCGACCGAAAGAACTTAGAGCTAATACGCAAAGTCGGGGATCATAAAAAGGGACCGAAAGAACTTAGAGCTAATACGCATAGTCGGGGATCATAAAAACGGACCGAAAGAACTTAGAGCTAATACGCAAAGTCGGGGATCATAAAAACGGACCAAAAAAACTTCGAGCTAATACGCAAAGTCGGGGATCATAAAAACGGACCGAAAGAACTTAGAGCTAATACGCAAAGTCGAGGATGATAAAAACCGACCGAAAGAACTTAGAGCTAATACGCAAAGTCGGGGATCATAAAACCGACCGAAAGAACTTAGAGCTAATACGCAAAGTCGGGGATCATAAAAAGGGACCGAAAGAACTTAGAGCTAATACGCATAGTCGGGGATCATAAAAAGGGACCGAAAGAACTTAGAGCTAATACGCAAAGTCGGGGATCATAAAAAGGGACCAAAAGAACTTAGAGCTAATACGCAAAGTCAGGGATCATAAAAACCGACCGAAAGAACTTAGAGCTAATACGCAAAGTCGGGGATCATAAAAAGGACTGAAAGAACTTAGAGCTAATACGCAAAGTCGGGGATCATTAAAACGGACCAAAAGAACTTAGAGCTAATACGCAAAGTCGGAGATCATAAAAAGGGACCGAAAGAACTTAGAGTTATACGCAAAGTCAGGGATCGTAAAAACGGACCGAAAAAACTTAGAGCTAATACGCAAAGTCAGGGATCATAAAAAGGGACCGAAAGAACCAAGAGCTAATACACAAAGTCGGGGATCATAAAAACGGACCAAAAGAACTTAGAGCTAATATGCAAAGTCGGGGATCATAAAAACGGACCGAAAGAACTTAGAGGTAATACGCAAAGTCGGGGATCATAAAAAGGGACCGAAAGAACTTAGAGCTAATACGCAAAGTCAGAGATCATAAAAACAGACCGAAACAACTTAGAGCTAATACGCAAAGTCGGGGATCATAAAAACGGACCGCAAGAATTTAGAGTTAATACGCAAAGTCGGGGATCATAAAAACCGACCGAAAGAACTTAGAGCTAATACGCAAAGTCGGGGATCATAAAACCGACTGAAAGAACTTAGAGCTAATACGCAAAGTCAGGGATCATAAAAAGGGACCGAAAGAACTTAGAGCTAATACGCATAGTCGGGGATCATAAAAACGGACCGAAAGAACTTAGAGCTAATACGCAAAGTCAGAGATCCTAAAAACTGACCGAAAGAACTTAGAGCTAATACGCAAAGTCGGGGATCATAAAAACGGACCGAAAGAACTTAGAGCTAATACGCACAGTCCGGGATCATAAACACGGTTCGAAAGAACTTAGAGCTAATACGCAAAGTCGGGGATTATAAACACGGACCAAGAGAACTTAGAGCTAATACGCAAAGTCGGGGATCATAAAAAGGGACCGAGAGAACTTAGAGCTAATACACAAAGTCGGGGATCATAAAAAGGGACCGAAAGAACTTAGAGCTAATATGCAAAATCGGGGATCATAAAAAGGTGTCGAAAGAACTTAGAGCTAATACGCAAAGTCGGGGATCATAAAAACGGACCGAAAGAACTTAAAGCTAATACGCAAAGTCGGGGATCATAAAAAGGGACCGAAAGAACTTAGAGCTAATACACAAAGTCGGGGATCATAAAAACCGACCGAAAGAACTTAGAGCTAATATGCAAAGTCGGGGATCATAAAAACGGACCGAAAGAACTTAGAGCTAATACGCAAAGTCAGGGGATCATAAAAACGGACCAAAAGAACATAGAGCTAATACGCAAAGTCAGGGATCATAACAACCGACCGAAAGAACTTAGAGCTAATACGCAAAGTCGGGGATCATAAAAACGGATCGAAAGCACTTAGAGCTAATATGCAAAGTCGGGGATCATAAAAACAGACTGAAAGAACTTAGAGCTAATACGCAAAGTCGGGGATCATAAAAACGGACCAAAAGAACTTAGAGCTAATACGCAAAGTCGGGGATCATAAAAACTGACCGAAAGAACTTAGAGCTAATACGCAAAGTCGGGGATCATAACAACCGACCGAAAGAACTTAGAGCTAATACGCAAAGTCGGGGATCATAAAAACCGACCGAAAGAACTTAGAGCTAATACGCAAAGTCGGGGATCATAAAAAGGACTGAAAGAACTTAGAGCTAATACGCAAAGTCGGGGATCATTAAAACGGACCAAAAGAACTTAGAGCTAATACGCAAAGTCGGAGATCATAAAAAGGGACCGAAAGAACTTAGAGTTAATACGCAAAGTCAGGGATCGTAAAAACGGACCGAAAAAACTTAGAGCTAATACGCAAAGTCAGGGATCATAAAAAGGGACCGAAAGAACCTAGAGCTAATACGCAAAGTCGGGGATCATAAAAACGGACCAAAAGAACTTAGAGCTAATATGCAAAGTCGGGGATCATAAAAACGGACCGAAAGAACTAAGAGGTAATACGCAAAGTCGGGGATCATAAAAAGGGACCGAAAGAACTTAGAGCTAATACGCAAAGTCAGAGATCATAAAAACAGACCGAAACAACTTAGAGCTAATACGCAAAGTCGGGGATCATAAAAACGGACCGCAAGAATTTAGAGTTAATACGCAAAGTCGGGGATCATAAAAACCGACCAAAAGAACTTAGAGCTAATACGCAAAGTCGGGGATCATAAAACCGACCGAAAGAACTTAGAGCTAATACGCAAAGTCAGGGATCATAAAAAGGGACCGAAAGAACTTAGAGCTAATACGCATAGTCGGGGATCATAAAAACGGACCGAAAGAACTTAGAGCTAATACGCAAAGTCAGAGATCCTAAAAACTGACCGAAAGAACTTAGAGCTAATACGCAAAGTCGGGGATCATAAAAACGGACCTAAAGAACTTAGAGCTAATACGCACAGTCCGGGATCATAAACACGGTTCGGAAGAACTTAGAGCTAATACGCAAAGTCGGGGATTATAAACACGCACCAAGAGAACTTAGAGCTAATACGCAAAGTCGGGGATCATAAAAAGGGACCGAGAGAACTTAGAGCTAATACACAAAGTCGGGGATCATAAAAAGGGACTGAAAGAACTTAGAGCTAATATGCAAAATCGGGGATCATAAAAAGGTGCCGAAAGAACTTAGAGCTAATACGCAAAGTCGGGGATCATAAAAACGGACCGAAAGAACTTAGAGCTAATACGCAAAGTCGGGGATCATAAAAAGGGACCGAAAGAACTTAGAGCTAATATGCAAAGTCGGGGATCATAAAAACGGACCGAAAGAACTTAGAGCTAATACGCAAAGTCGGGTATCATAACAACCGACCGAAAGAACTTAGAGCTAATACGCAAAGTCGGGGATCATAACAACCGACCGAAAGAACTTAGAGCTAATACGCAAAGTCGGGGATCATAACAACCGACCGAAAGAACTTAGAGCTAATACGCAAAGTCGGGGATCATAAAAACGGATCGAACGCACTTAGAGCTAATATGCAAAGTCGGGGATCATAAAAAGAGACCGAAAGAACTTAGAGCTAATACGCAAAGTCGGGGATCATAAAAACGGACCAAAAGAACTTAGAGCTAATACGCAAAGTCAGGGGATCATAAAAACGGACCAAAAGAACATAGAGCTAATACGCAAAGTCAGGGATCATAACAACCGACCGAAAGAACTTAGAGCTAATACGCAAAGTCGGGGATCATAAAAACGGATCGAAAGCACTTAGAGCTAATATGCAAAGTCGGGGATCATAAAAACAGACCGAAAGAACTTAGAGCTAATACGCAAAGTCGGGGATCATAAAAACGGACCAAAAGAACTTAGAGCTAATACGCAAAGTCGGGGATCATAAAAACTGACCGAAAGAACTTAGAGCTAATACGCAAAGTCGGGGATCATAACAACCGACCGAAAGAACTTAGAGCTAATACGCAAAGTCGGGGATCATAAAAACGGATCGAAAGAACTTAGAGCTAATATACAAAGTCGGGGATCATAAAAACAAACCGAAAGAACTTAGAGCTAATACGCAAAGTCGGGGATCATAAAAACGGACCAAAAGAACTTAGAGCTAATACGCAAAGTCGGGGATCATAAAAACGGACCGAAAGAACTTAGAGCTAATACGCAAAGTCGGGGATCATAAAAACGGACCAAGAAAACTTAGAGCTAATACGCAATGTCGGGGATCATAAAAACAGACCGAAAGAACTTAGAACTAATACGCAAAGTCGGGGATGATAAAAACCGACCGAAAGAACTTAGAGCTAATACGCAAAGTCGGGGATCATAAAACCGACCGAAAGAACTTAGAGCTAATACGCAAAGTCGGGGATCATCAAAAGGGACCGAAAGAACATAGAGCTAATACGCATAGTCGGGGATCATAAAAAGGGACCGAAAGAACTTAGAGCTAATACGCATAGTCGGGGATCATAAAAACGGACCGAAAGAACTTAGAGCTAATACGCAAAGTCGGGGATCAAAAAAACCCACCGAAAGAACTTAGAGCTAATACGCAAAGTCGGGGATCATAAAAAGGACCGAAAGAACTTAGAGCTAATACGCAAAGTCGGGGATCATTAAAACGGACCAAAAGAACTTAGAGCTAATACGCAAAGTCGGGGATCATAAAAACGGACCGAAAGAACTTAGAGCTAATACGCAAAGTCGGAGATCATAAAAAGGGACCGAAAGAACCTAGAGCTAATACGCAAAGTCGGGGATCATAAAAACGGACCGAAAGAACTTAGAGCTAATATGCAAAGTCGGGGATCATAAAAACGGACCGAAATAACTTAGAGCTAATACGCAAAGTCGTGGATCATAAAAAGGGATCGGAAGAACTTAGAGCTAATACGCAAAGTCGGGGATCATAAAAACGGATCGAAAGCAATTAGAGCTAATACGCAAAGTCGGGGATCATAAAAACGGACCGATAGAACTTAGAGCTAATACGCAAAGTCGGGGATCATAAAAACGGACCAAAAGAACTTAGAGCTAATACGCAAAGTCGGGGATCATAAAACCGACCGAAAGAACTTAGAGCTAATACGCAAAGTCGGGGATCATAAAAAGGGACCGAAAGAACTTAGAGCTAATACGCATAGTCGGGGATCATAAAAACGGACCGAAAGAACTTAGAGCTAATACGCAAAGTCGGGGATCATAAAAACGGACCAAAAAAACTTAGAGCTAATACGCAAAGTCGGGGATCATAAAAACGGACCGAAAGAACTTAGAGCTAATACGCAAAGTCGAGGATGATAAAAACCGACCGAAAGAACTTAGAGCTAATACGCAAAGTCGGGGATCATAAAACCGACCGAAAGAACTTAGAGCTAATACGCAAAGTCGGGGATCATAAAAAGGGACCGAAAGAACTTAGAGCTAATACGCATAGTCGGGGATCATAAAAAGGGACCGAAAGAACTTAGAGCTAATACGCAAAGTCGGGGATCATAAAAAGGGACCAAAAGAACTTAGAGCTAATACGCAAAGTCAGGGATCATAAAAACCGACCGAAAGAACTTAGAGCTAATACGCAAAGTCGGGGATCATAAAAAGGACTAAAAGAACTTAGAGCTAATATGCAAAGTCGGGGATCATTAAAACGGACCAAAAGAACTTAGAGCTAATACGCAAAGTCGGAGATCATAAAAAGGGACCGAAAGAACTTAGAGTTATACGCAAAGTCAGGGATCGTAAAAACGGACCGAAAAAACTTAGAGCTAATACGCAAAGTCAGGGATCATAAAAAGGGACCGAAAGAACCAAGAGCTAATACGCAAAGTCGGGGATCATAAAAACGGACCAAAAGAACTTAGAGCTAATATGCAAAGTCGGGGATCATAAAAACGGACCGAAAGAACTTAGAGGTAATACGCAAAGTCGGGGATCATAAAAAGGGACCGAAAGAACTTAGAGCTAATACGCAAAGTCAGAGATCATAAAAACAGACCGAAACAACTTAGAGCTAATACGCAAAGTCGGGGATCATAAAAACGGACCGCAAGAATTTAGAGTTAATACGCAAAGTCGGGGATCATAAAAACCGACCGAAAGAACTTAGAGCTAATACGCAAAGTCGGGGATCATAAAACCGACTGAAAGAACTTAGAGCTAATACGCAAAGTCAGGGATCATAAAAAGTGACCGAAAGAACTTAGAGCTAATACGCATAGTCGGGGATCATAAAAACGGACCGAAAGAACTTAGAGCTAATACGCAAAGTCAGAGATCCTAAAAACTGACCGAAAGAACTTAGAGCTAATACGCAAAGTCGGGGATCATAAAAACGGACCGAAAGAACTTAGAGCTAATACGCACAGTCCGGGATCATAAACACGGTTCGAAAGAACTTAGAGCTAATACGCAAAGTCGGGGATTATAAACACGGACCAAGAGAACTTAGAGCTAATACGCAAAGTCGGGGATCATAAAAAGGGACCGAGAGAACTTAGAGCTAATACACAAAGTCGGGGATCATAAAAAGGGACCGAAAGAACTTAGAGCTAATATGCAAAATCGGGGATCATAAAAAGGTGTCGAAAGAACTTAGAGCTAATACGCAAAGTCGGGGATCATAAAAACGGACCGAAAGAACTTAGAGCTAATACGCAAAGTCGGGGATCATAAAAAGGGACCGAAAGAACTTAGAGCTAATACACAAAGTCGGGGATCATAAAAACCGACCGAAAGAACTTAGAGCTAATATGCAAAGTCGGGGATCATAAAAACGGACCGAAAGAACTTAGAGCTAATACGCAAAGTCAGGGGATCATAAAAACGGACCAAAAGAACATAGAGCTAATACGCAAAGTCAGGGATCATAACAACCGACCGAAAGAACTTAGAGCTAATACGCAAAGTCGGGGATCATAAAAACGGATCGAAAGCACTTAGAGCTAATATGCAAAGTCGGGGATCATAAAAACAGACCGAAAGAACTTAGAGCTAATACGCAAAATCGGGGATCATAAAAACGGACCAAAAGAACTTAGAGCTAATACGCAAAGTCGGGGATCATAAAAACTGACCGAAAGAACTTAGAGCTAATACGCAAAGTCGGGGATCATAACAACCGACCGAAAGAACTTAGAGCTAATACGCAAAGTCGGGGATCATAAAAACGGATCGAAAGAACTTAGAGCTAATATACAAAGTCGGGGATCATAAAAACAGACTGAAAGAACTTAGAGCTAATACACAAAGTCGGGGATCATAAAAACGGACCAAAAGAACTTAGAGCTAATACGCAAAGTCGGGGATCATAAAAACGGACCGAAAGAACTTAGAGCTAATACGCAAAGTCGGGGATCATAAAAACGGACCAAAAAAACTTAGAGCTAATACGCAAAGTCGGGGATCATAAAAACAGACCGAAAGAACTTAGAAGTAATACGCAAAGTCGGGGATGATAAAAACCGACCGAAAGAACTTAGAGCTAATACGCAAAGTCGGGGATCATAAAACCGACCGAAAGAACTTAGAGCTAATACGCAAAGTCGGGGATCATAAAAAGGGACCGAAAGAACATATAGCTAATACGCATAGTCGGGGATCATAAAAAGGGACCGAAAGAACTTAGAGCTAATACGCATAGTCGGGGATCAAAAAAACGGACTGAAAGAACTTAGAGCTAATACGCAAAGTCGGGGATCAAAAAAACCCACCGAAAGAACTTAGAGCTAATACGCAAAGTCGGGGATCATAAAAAGGACCGAAAGAACTTAGAGCTAATCCGCAAAGTCGGGGATCATTAAAACGGACCAAAAGAACTTAGAGCTAATACGCAAAGTCGGGGATCATAAAAACGGACCGAAAGAACTTAGAGCTAATACGCAAAGTCGGAGATCATAAAAAGGGACCGAAAGAACTTAGAGTTAATATGCAAAGTCAGGGATCGTAAAAACGGACCGAAAAAACTTAGAGCTAATACGCAAAGTCAGGGATCATAAAAAGGGACCGAAAGAACTTAGAGCTAATACGCAAAGTCGGGGATCATAAAAACGGACCGAAAGAACTTAGAGGTAATACGCAAAGTCGGGGATCATAAAAAGGGACCGAAAGAACTTAGAGCTAATACGCAAAGTCAGAGATCATAAAAACAGACCGAAACAACTTAGAGCTAATACGCAAAGTCGGGGATCATAAAAACGGACCGCAAGAATTTAGAGTTAATACGCAAAGTCGGGGATCATAAAAACCGACCGAAAGAACTTAGAGCTAATACGCAAAGTCGGGGATCATAAAACCGACTGAAAGAACTTAGAGCTAATACGCAAAGTCAGGGATCATAAAAAGGGACCGAAAGAACTTAGAGCTAATACGCATAGTCGGGGATCATAAAAACGGACCGAAAGAACTTAGAGCTAATACGCAAAGTCAGAGATCCTAAAAACTGACCGAAAGAACTTAGAGCTAATACGCAAAGTCGGGGATCATAAAAACGGACCGAAAGAACTTAGAGCTAATACGCACAGTCCGGGATCATAAACACGGTTCGAAAGAACTTAGAGCTAATACGCAAAGTCGGGGATTATAAACACGGACCAAGAGAACTTAGAGCTAATACGCAAAGTCGGGGATCATAAAAAGGGACCGAGAGAACTTAGAGCTAATACACAAAGTCGGGGATCATAAAAAGGGACCGAAAGAACTTAGAGCTAATATGCAAAATCGGGGATCATAAAAAGGTGTCGAAAGAACTTAGAGCTAATACGCAAAGTCGGGGATCATAAAAACGGACCGAAAGAACTTAGAGCTAATACGCAAAGTCGGGGATCATAAAAAGGGACCGAAAGAACTTAGAGCTAATACACAAAGTCGGGGATCATAAAAACCGACCGAAAGAACTTAGAGCTAATATGCAAAGTCGGGGATCATAAAAATGGACCGAAAGAACTTAGAGCTAATACGCAAAGTTAGGGGATCATAAAAACGGACCAAAAGAACATAGAGCTAATACGCAAAGTCAGGGATCATAACAACCGACCGAAAGAACTTAGAGCTAATACGCAAAGTCGGGGATCATAAAAACGGATCGAAAGCACTTAGAGCTAATATGCAAAGTCGGGGATCATAAAAACAGACCGAAAGAACTTAGAGCTAATACGCAAAGTCGGGGATCATAAAAACAGACCAAAAGAACTTAGAGCTAATACGCAAAGTCGGGGATCATAAAAACTGACCGAAAGAACTTAGAGCTAATACGCAAAGTCGAGGATCATAACAACCGACCGAAAGAACTTAGAGCTAATACGCAAAGTCGGGGATCATAAAAACGGATCGAAAGAACTTAGAGCTAATATACAAAGTCGGGGATCATAAAAACAGACTGAAAGAACTTAGAGCTAATACACAAAGTCGGGGATCATAAAAACGGACCAAAAGAACTTAGAGCTAATACGCAAAGTCGGGGATCATAAAAACGGACCGAAAGAACTTAGAGCTAATACGCAAAGTCGGGGATCATAAAAACGGACCAAAAAAACTTAGAGCTAATACGCAAAGTCAGGGATCATAAAAACAGACCGAAAGAACTTAGAACTAATACGCAAAGTCGGGGATGATAAAAACCGACCGAAAGAACTTAGAGCTAATACGCAAAGTCGGGGATCATAAAACCGACCGAAAGAACTTAGAGCTAATACGCAAAGTCGGGGATCATAAAAAGGGACCGAAAGAACATATAGCTAATACGCATAGTCGGGGATCATAAAAAGGGACCGAAAGAACTTAGAGCTAATACGCATAGTCGGGGATCAAAAAAACGGACCGAAAGAACTTAGAGCTAATACGCAAAGTCGGGGATCAAAAAAACCCACCGAAAGAACTTAGAGCTAATACGCAAAGTCGGGGATCATAAAAAGGACCGAAAGAACTTAGAGCTAATACGCAAAGTCGGGGATCATTAAAACGGACCAAAAGAACTTAGAGCTAATACGCAAAGTCGGGGATCATAAAAACGGACCGAAAGAACTTAGAGCTAATACGCAAAGTCGGAGATCATAAAAAGGGACCGAAAGAACTTAGAGTTAATATGCAAAGTCAGGGATCGTAAAAACGGACCGAAAAAACTTAGAGCTAATACGCAAAGTCAGGGATCATAAAAAGGGACCGAAAGAACCTAGAGCTAATACGCAAAGTCGGGGATCATAAAAACGGACCGAAAGAACTTAGAGCTAATATGCAAAGTCGGGGATCATAAAAACGGACCGAAAGAACTTAGAGCTAATACGCAAAGTCGTGGATCATAAAAAGGGACCGGAAGAACGTAGAGCTAATACGCAAAGTCGGGGATCATAAAAACGGATCGAAAGCACTTAGAGCTAATACGCAAAGTCGGGGATCATAAAAACGGACCGATAGAACTTAGAGCTAATACGCAAAGTCGGGGATCATAAAAACAGACCAAAAGAACTTAGAGCTAATACGCAAAGTCGGGGATCATAAAACCGACCGAAAGAACTTAGAGCTAATACGCAAAGTCGGGGATCATAAAAAGGGACCGAAAGAACTTAGAGCTAATACGCGTAGTCGGGGATCATAAAAACGGACCGAAAGAACTTAGAGCTAATACGCAAAGTCGTGGATCATAAAAAGGGACCGGAAGAACTTAGAGCTAATACGCAAAGTCGGGGATCATAAAAACGGATCGAAAGCACTTAGAGCTAATACGCAAAGTCGGGGATCCTAAAAACGGACCGATAGAACTTAGAGCTAATACGCAAAGTCGGGGATCATAAAAAGGGACCAAAAGAACTTAGAGCTAATACGCAAAGTCAGGGATCATAAAAACCGACCGAAAGAACTTAGAGCTAATACGCAAAGTCGGGGATCATAAAAAGGACTGAAAGAACTTAGAGCTAATACGCAAAGTCGGGGATCATTAAAACGGACCAAAAGAACTTAGAGCTAATACGCAAAGTCGGAGATCATAAAAAGGGACCGAAAGAACTTAGAGTTAATACGCAAAGTCAGGGATCGTAAAAACGGACCGAAAAAACTTAGAGCTAATACGCAAAGTCAGGGATCATAAAAAGGGACCGAAAGAACCTAGAGCTAATACGCAAAGTCGGGGATCATAAAAACGGACCAAAAGAACTTAGAGCTAATATGCAAAGTCGGGGATCATAAAAACAGACCGAAAGAACTTAGAGGTAATACGCAAAGTCGGGGATCATAAAAAGGGACCGAAAGAACTTAGAGCTAATACGCAAAGTCAGAGATCATAAAAACAGACCGAAACAACTTAGAGCTAATACGCAAAGTCGGGGATCATAAAAACGGACCGCAAGAATTTAGAGTTAATACGCAAAGTCGGGGATCATAAAAACCGACCGAAAGAACTTAGAGCTAATACGCAAAGTCGGGGATCATAAAACCGACCGAAAGAACTTAGAGCTAATACGCAAAGTCAGGGATCATAAAAAGGGACCGAAAGAACTTAGAGCTAATACGCATAGTCGGGGATCATAAAAACGGACCGAAAGAACTTAAGAGCTAATACGCAAAGTCAGAGATCCTAAAAACTGACCGAAATAACTTAGAGCTAATACGCAAAGTCGGGGATCATAAAAACGGACCTAAAGAACTTAGAGCTAATACGCACAGTCCGGGATCATAAACACGGTTCGAAAGAACTTAGAGCTAATACGCAAAGTCGGGGATTATAAACACGCACCAAGAGAACTTAGAGCTAATACGCAATGTCGGGGATCATAAAAAGGGACCGAGAGAACTTAGAGCTAATACACAAAGTCGGGGATCATAAAAAGGGACCGAAAGAACTTAGAGCTAATACGCATAGTCGGGGATCATAAAAACGGACCGAAAGAACTTAGAGCTAATACGCAAAGTCAGAGATCCTAAAAACTGACCGAAAGAACTTAGAGCTAATACGCAAAGTCGGGGATCATAAAAACGGACCTAAAGAACTTAGAGCTAATACGCACAATCCGGGATCATAAACACGGTTCGAAAGAACTTAGAGCTAATACGCAAAGTCGGGGATTATAAACACGCACCAAGAGAACTTAGAGCTAATACGCAAAGTCGGGGATCATAAAAAGGGACCGAGAGAACTTAGAGTTAATACACAAAGTCGGGGATCATAAAAAGGGACCGAAAGAACTTAGAGCTAATATGCAAAATCGGGGATCATAAAAAGGTGCCGAAAGAACTTAGAGCTAATACGCAAAGTCGGGGATCATAAAAACGGACCGAAAGAAATTAGAGCTAATACGCAAAGTCAGGGATCATAAAAAGGGACCGAAAGAACTTAGAGCTAATACACAAAGTCGGGGATCATAAAAACCGACCGAAAGAACTTAGAGCTAAAATGCTAAGTCGGGGATCATAAAAACGGACCGAAAGAACTTAGAGCTAATACGCAAAGTCAGGGATCATAAAAACCGACCGAAAGAACTTAGAGCTAATACGCAAAGTCGGGGATCATAAAAACCGACCGAAAGAACTTAGAGCTAATACGTTAAGTCGGGGATCATAAAAAGGACTGAAAGAACTTAGAGCTAATACGCAAAGTCGGGGATCATTAAAACGGACCAAAAGAACTTAGAGCTAATACGCAAAGTCGGAGATCATAAAAAGGGACCGAAAGAACTTAGAGTTAATACGCAAAGTCAGGGATCGTAAAAACGGACCGAAAAAACTTAGAGCTAATACGCAAAGTCAGGGATCATAAAAAGGGACCGAAAGAACCTAGAGCTAATACGCAAAGTCGGGGATCATAAAAACGGACCAAAAGAACTTAGAGCTAATATGCAAAGTCGGGGATCATAAAAACGGACCGAAAGAACTTAGAGGTAATACGCAAAGTCGGGGATCATAAAAAGGGACCGAAAGAACTTAGAGCTAATACGCAAAGTCAGAGATCATAAAAACAGACCGAAACAACTTAGAGCTAATACGCAAAGTCGGGGATCATAAAAACGGACCGCAAGAATTTAGAGTTAATACGCAAAGTCGGGGATCATAAAAACCGACCGAAAGAACTTAGAGCTAATACGCAAAGTCGGGGATCATAAAACCGACCGAAAGAACTTAGAGCTAATACGCAAAGTCAGGGATCATAAAAAGGGACCGAAAGAACTTAGAGCTAATACGCATAGTCGGGGATCATAAAAACGGACCGAAAGAACTTAGAGCTAATACGCAAAGTCAGAGATCCTAAAAACTGACCGAAAGAACTTAGAGCTAATACGCAAAGTCGGGGATCATAAAAACGGACCTAAAGAACTTAGAGCTAATACGCACAGTCCGGGATCATAAACACGGTTCGAAAGAACTTAGAGCTAATACGCAAAGTCGGGGATTATAAACACGCACCAAGAGAACTTAGAGCTAATACGCAAAGTCGGGGATCATAAAAAGGGACCGAGAGAACTTAGAGCTAATACACAAAGTCGGGGATCATAAAAAGGGACCGAAAGAACTTAGAGCTAATATGCAAAATCGGGGATCATAAAAAGGTGCCGAAAGAACTTAGAGCTAATACGCAAAGTCGGGGATCATACAAACGGACCAAAAGAACTTAGAGCTAATACGCAAAGTCGGGGATCATAAAAAGGGACCGAAAGAACTTAGAGCTAATACACAAAGTCGGGGATCATAAAAACCGACCGAAAGAACTTAGAGCTAATATGCAAAGTCGGGGATCATAAAAACGGACCGAAAGAACTTAGAGCTAATACGCAAAGTCGGGTATCATAACAACCGACCGAAAGAACTTAGAGCTAATACGCAAAGTCGGGGATCATAACAACCGACCGAAAGAACTTAGAGCTAATACGCAAAGTCGGGGATCATAACAACCGACCAAAAGAACTTAGAGCTAATACGCAAAGTCGGGGATCATAAAAACGGATCGAAAGCACTTAGAGCTAATATGCAAAGTCGGGGATCATAAAAAGAGACCGAAAGAACTTAGAGCTAATACGCAAAGTCGGGGATCATAAAAACGGACCAAAAGAACTTAGAGCTAATACGCAAAGTCAGGGGATCATAAAAACGGACCAAAAGAACATAGAGCTAATACGCAAAGTCAGGGATCATAACAACCGACCGAAAGAACTTAGAGCTAATACGCAAAGTCGGGGATCATAAAAACGGATCGAAAGCACTTAGAGCTAATATGCAAAGTCGGGGATCATAAAAACAGACCGAAAGAACTTAGAGCTAATACGCAAAGTCGGGGATCATAAAAACGGACCAAAAGAACTTAGAGCTAATACGCAAAGTCGGGGATCATAAAAACTGACCGAAAGAACTTATAGCTAATACGCAAAGTCGGGGATCATAACAACCGACTGAAAGAACTTAGAGCTAATACGCAAAGTCGGGGATCATAAAAACGGATCGAAAGAACTTAGAGCTAATATACAAAGTCGGGGATCATAAAAACAGACCGAAAGAACTTAGAGCTAATACGCAAAGTCGGGGATCATAAAAACGGACCAAAAGAACTTAGAACTAATACGCAAAGTCGGGGATCATAAAAACGGACCGAAAGAACTTAGAGCTAATACGCAAAGTCGGGGATCATAAAAACGGACCAAAAAAACTTAGAGCTAATACGCAAAGTCGGGGATCATAAAAACAGACCGAAAGAACTTAGAACTAATACGCAAAGTCGGGGATGATAAAAACCGACCGAAAGAACTTAGAGCTAATACGCAAAGTCGGGGATCATAAAACCGACCGAAAGAACTTAGAGCTAATACGCAAAGTCGGGGATCATAAAAAGGGACCGAAAGAACATAGAGCTAATACGCATAGTCGGGGATCATAAAAAGGGACCGAAAGAACTTAGAGCTAATACGCATAGTCGGGGATCATAAAAACGGACCGAAAGAACTTAGAGCTAATACGCAAAGTCGGGGATCAAAAAAACCCACCGAAAGAACTTAGAGCTAATACGCAAAGTCGGGGATCATAAAAAGGACCGAAAGAACTTAGAGCTAATACGCAAAGTCGGGGATCATTAAAACGGACCAAAAGAACTTAGAGCTAATACGCAAAGTCGGGGATCATAAAAACGGACCGAAAGAACTTAGAGCTAATACGCAAAGTCGGAGATCATAAAAAGGGACCGAAAGAACTTAGAGTTAATATGCAAAGTCAGGGATCGTAAAAACGGACCGAAAAAACTTAGAGCTAATACGCAAAGTCAGGGATCATAAAAAGGGACCGAAAGAACCTAGAGCTAATACGCAAAGTCGGGGATCATAAAAACGGACCGAAAGAACTTAGAGCTAATATGCAAAGTCGGGGATCATAAAAACGGACCGAAATAACTTAGAGCTAATACGCAAAGTCGTGGATCATAAAAAGGGACCGGAAGAACTTAGAGCTAATACGCAAAGTCGGGGATCATAAAAACGGATCGAAAGCAATTAGAGCTAATACGCAAAGTCGGGGATCATAAAAACGGACCGATAGAACTTAGAGCTAATACGCAAAGTCGGGGATCATAAAAACGGACCAAAAGAACTTAGAGCTAATACGCAAAGTCGGGGATCATAAAACCGACCGAAAGAACTTAGAGCTAATACGCAAAGTCGGGGATCATAAAAAGGGACCGAAAGAACTTAGAGCTAATACGCATAGTCGGGGATCATAAAAACGGACCGAAAGAACTTAGAGCTAATACGCAAAGTCGGGGATCATAAAAACGGACCAAAAAAACTTAGAGCTAATACGCAAAGTCGGGGATCATAAAAACGGACCGAAAGAACTTAGAGCTAATACGCAAAGTCGAGGATGATAAAAACCGACCGAAAGAACTTAGAGCTAATACGCAAAGTCGGGGATCATAAAACCGACCGAAAGAACTTAGAGCTAATACGCAAAGTCGGGGATCATAAAAAGGGACCGAAAGAACTTAGAGCTAATACGCATAGTCGGGGATCATAAAAAGGGACCGAAAGAACTTAGAGCTAATACGCAAAGTCGGGGATCATAAAAAGGGACCAAAAGAACTTAGAGCTAATACGCAAAGTCAGGGATCATAAAAACCGACCGAAAGAACTTAGAGCTAATACGCAAAGTCGGGGATCATAAAAAGGACTGAAAGAACTTAGAGCTAATACGCAAAGTCGGGGATCATTAAAACGGACCAAAAGAACTTAGAGCTAATACGCAAAGTCGGAGATCATAAAAAGGGACCGAAAGAACTTAGAGTTATACGCAAAGTCAGGGATCGTAAAAACGGACCGAAAAAACTTAGAGCTAATACGCAAAGTCAGGGATCATAAAAAGGGACCGAAAGAACCAAGAGCTAATACGCAAAGTCGGGGATCATAAAAACGGACCAAAAGAACTTAGAGCTAATATGCAAAGTCGGGGATCATAAAAACGGACCGAAAGAACTTAGAGGTAATACGCAAAGTCGGGGATCATAAAAAGGGACTGAAAGAACTTAGAGCTAATACGCAAAGTCAGAGATCATAAAAACAGACCGAAACAACTTAGAGCTAATACGCAAAGTCGGGGATCATAAAAACGGACCGCAAGAATTTAGAGTTAATACGCAAAGTCGGGGATCATAAAAACCGACCGAAAGAACTTAGAGCTAATACGCAAAGTCAGGGATCATAAAACCGACTGAAAGAACTTAGAGCTAATACGCAAAGTCAGGGATCATAAAAAGGGACCGAAAGAACTTAGAGCTAATACGCATAGTCGGGGATCATAAAAACGGACCGAAAGAACTTAGAGCTAATACGCAAAGTCAGAGATCCTAAAAACTGACCGAAAGAACTTAGAGCTAATACGCAAAGTCGGGGATCATAAAAACGGACCGAAAGAACTTAGAGCTAATACGCACAGTCCGGGATCATAAACACGGTTCGAAAGAACTTAGAGCTAATACGCAAAGTCGGGGATTATAAACACGGACCAAGAGAACTTAGAGCTAATACGCAAAGTCGGGGATCATAAAAAGGGACCGAGAGAACTTAGAGCTAATACACAAAGTCGGGGATCATAAAAAGGGACCGAAAGAACTTAGAGCTAATATGCAAAATCGGGGATCATAAAAAGGTGTCGAAAGAACTTAGAGCTAATATGCAAAGTCGGGGATCATAAAAACGGACCGAAAGAACTTAGAGCTAATACGCAAAGTCGGGGATCATAAAAAGGGACCGAAAGAACTTAGAGCTAATACACAAAGTCGGGGATCATAAAAACCGACCGAAAGAACTTAGAGCTAATATGCAAAGTCGGGGATCATAAAAACGGACCGAAAGAACTTAGAGCTAATACGCAAAGTCGGGTATCATAACAACCGACCGAAAGAACTTAGAGCTAATACGCAAAGTCGGGGATCATAACAACCGACCGAAAGAACTTAGAGCTAATACGCAAAGTCGGGGATCATAACAACCGACCGAAAGAACTTAGAGCTAATACGCAAAGTCGGGGATCATAAAAACGGATCGAAAGCACTTAGAGCTAATATGCAAAGTCAAGGGATCATAAAAACGGACCAAAAGAACATAGAGCTAATACGCAAAGTCAGGGATCATAACAACCGACCGAAAGAACTTAGAGCTAATATGCAAAGTCGGGGATCATAAAAACAGACCGAAAGAACTTAGAGCTAATACGCAAAGTCGGGGATCATAAAAACGGACCAAAAGAACTTAGAGCTAATACGCAAAGTCAGGGGATCATAAAAACGGACCAAAAGAACATAGAGCTAATACGCAAAGTCAGGGATCATAACAACCGACCGAAAGAACTTAGAGCTAATATGCAAAGTCGGGGATCATAAAAACAGACCGAAAGAACTTAGAGCTAATACGCAAAGTCGGGGATCATAAAAACGGACCAAAAGAACTTAGAGCTAATACGCAAAGTCGGGGATCATAAAAACTGACCGAAAGAACTTAGAGCTAATACGCAAAGTCGGGGATCATAACAACCGACCGAAAGAACTTAGAGCTAATACGCAAAGTCGGGGATCATAAAAACGGATCGAAAGAACTTAGAGCTAATATACAAAGTCGGGGATCATAAAAACAGACCGAAAGAACTTAGAGCTAATACACAAAGTCGGGGATCATAAAAACGGACCAAAAGAACTTAGAGCTAATACGCAAAGTCGGGGATCATAAAAACGGACCGAAAGAACTTAGAGCTAATACGCAAAGTCGGGGATCATAAAAACGGACCAAAAAAACTTAGAGCTAATACGCAAAGTCGGGGATCATAAAAACAGACCAAAAGAACTTAGAACTAATACGCAAAGTCAGGGATGATAAAAACCGACCGAAAGAACTTAGAGCTAATACGCAAAGTCGGGGATCATAAAACCGACCGAAAGAACTTAGAGCTAATACGCAAAGTCGGGGAACATAAAAAGGGACCGAAAGAACATATAGCTAATACGCATAGTCGGGGATCATAAAAAGGGACCGAAAGAACTTAGAGCTAATACGCATAGTCGGGGATCAAAAAAACGGACCGAAAGAACTTAGAGCTAATACGCAAAGTCGGGGATCAAAAAAACCCACCAAAAGAACTTAGAGCTAATACGCAAAGTCGGGGATCATAAAAAGGACCGAAAGAACTTAGAGCTAATACGCAAAGTCGTTGATCATTAAAACGGACCAAAAGAACTTAGAGCTAATACGCAAAGTCGGGGATCATAAAAACGGACCGAAAGAACTTAGAGCTAATACGCAAAGTCGGAGATCATAAAAAGGGACCGAAAGAACTTAGAGTTAATATGCAAAGTCAGGGATCGTAAAAACGGACCGAAAAAACTTAGAGCTAATACGCAAAGTCAGGGATCATAAAAAGGGACCGAAAGAACCTAGAGCTAATACGCAAAGTCGGGGATCATAAAAACGGACCGAAAGAACTTAGAGCTAATACGCAAAGTCGTGGATCATAAAAAGGGACCGGAAGAACTTAGAGCTAATACGCAAAGTCGGGGATCATAAAAACGGATCGAAAGCACTTAGAGCTAATACGCAAAGTCGGGGATCATAAAAACGGACCGATAGAACTTAGAGCTAATACGCAAAGTCGGGGATCATAAAAACGGACCAAAAGAACTTAGAGCTAATACGCAAAGTCGGGGATCATAAAACCGACCGAAAGAACTTAGAGCTAATACGCAAAGTCGGGGATCATAAAAAGGGACCGAAAGAACTTAGAGCTAATACGCGTAGTCGGGGATCATAAAAACGGACCGAAAGAACTTAGAGCTAATACGCAAAGTCGGGGATCATAAAAACGGACTGAAAGAACTTAGAGCTAATACGCAAAGTCGGGGATCATAAAACGGACCGAAAGAACTTAGAGCTAATACGCAAAGTCGGGGATCATAAAAACCAACCGAAAGAACTTAGAGCTAATACGCAAAGTCGGGGATCATAAAAACGACCTAAAGAACTTAGAGCCAATAGGCAAAGTCGGGGATCATAAAACCGACCGAAAGAACTTAAAGCTAATACGCAAAGTCGGGGATCATAAAAACGGACCGAAAGAACTTAGAGCTAATACGCAAAGTCGGGGATCATAAAAACTGACCGAAAGAACTTTGAGCTAATACGCAAAGTCGGGGATCATAAAAAGGGACCGAAAGAACTTACAGCTAATACGCAAAGTCGGGGATCATAAAAACCGACCGAAAGAACTTAGAGCTAATACGCAAAGTCGGGGATCATAAAAACGGACCGAAAGAACTTAGAGCTAATACGCAAAGTGGGGGATCATAAAAACCGACCGAAAGAACTTAGAACTAATACGCAAAGTCGGGGATCATAAAAACGGACCGAAAGAACTTCGAGCTAATACGCAAAGTCGGGGATCATAAAAATGGACCGAAAGAACATAGAGCTAATACGCATAGTCGGGGATCATAAAAAGGGACAGAAAGAACTTAGAGCTAATACGCATAGTCGGGGATCATAAAAACGGACCGAAAGAACTTAGAGCTAATACGCAAAGTCGGGGATCAAAAAAACCCACCGAAAGAACTTAGAGCTAATACGCAAAGTCGGGGATCATAAAAAGGACCGAAAGAACTTAGAGCTAATATACAAAGTCGGGGATCATTAAAACGGACCAAAAGAACTTAGAGCTAATACGCAAAGTCGGGGATCATAAAAACGGACCGAAAGAACTTAGAGCTAATACGCAAAGTCGGAGATCATAAAAATGGACCGAAAGAACTTAGAGTTAATATGCAAAGTCAGGGATCGTAAAAACGGACCGAAAAAACTTAGAGCTAATACGCAAAGTCAGGGATCATAAAAAGGGACCGAAAGAACCTAGAGCTAATACGCAAAGTCGGGGATCATAAAAACGGACCGAAAGAACTTAGAGCTAATATGCAAAGTCGGGGATCATAAAAACGGACCGAAAGAACTTAGAGCTAATACGCAAAGTCGTGGATCATAAAAAGGGACCGGAAGAACTTAGAGCTAATACGCAAAGTCGGGGATCATAAAAACGGATCGAAAACACTTAGAGCTAATACGCAAAGTCGAGGATCATAAAAACGGACCGATTGAACTTAGAGCTAATACGCAAAGTCGGGGATCATAAAAACGGACCAAAAGAACTTAGAGCTAATACGCAAAGTCGGGGATCATAAAACCGACCGAAAGAACTTAGAGCTAATACGCAAAGTCGGGGATCATAAAAAGGGACCGAAAGAACTTAGAGCTAATACGCATAGTCGGGGATCATAAAAACGGACCGAAAGAACTTAGAGCTAATACGCAAAGTCGGGGATCATAAAAACGGACTGAAAGAACTTAGAGCTAATACCCAAAGTCGGGGATCATAAAACGGACCGAAAGAACTTAGAGCTAATACGCAAAGTCGGGGATCATAAAAACCTACCGAAAGAACTTAGAGCTAATACGCAAAGTCGGGGATCATAAAAACGACCAAAAGAACTTAGAGCCAATACGCAAAGTCGGGGATCATAAAACCGACCGAAAGAACTTAGAGCTAATACGCAAAATCGGGGATCATAAAAACGGACCGAAAGAACTTAGAGCTAATATGCAAAGTCGGGGATCATAAAAACCGACCGAAAGAACTTAGAACTAATACGGAAAGTCGGGGATCATAAAAACGGACCGAAAGAACTTAGAGCTAATACGCAAAGTCGGGGATCATAAAAACCTACCGAAAGAACTTAGAGCTAATACGCAAAGTCGGGGATCATAAAAACTGACCGAAAGAACTTTGAGCTAATACGCAAAGTCGGGGATCATAAAAAGGGACCGAAAGAACTTAGAGCTAATACGCAAAGTCGGGGATCATAAAAACCGACCGAAAGAACTTAGAGCTAATACGCAAAGTCGGGGATCATAAAAACGGACCGAAAGAACTTAGAGCTAATACGCAAAGTCGGGGATCATAAAAACCGACCGAAAGAACTTAGAACTAATACGGAAAGTCGGGGATCATAAAAACGGACCGAAAGAACTTCGAGCTAATACGCAAAGTCGGGGATATAAAAAATGGACCGAAAGAACTTAGAGCTAATACGCAAAGTCGGGGATCATAAAACGGACCGAAAGAACTTAGAGCTAATACGCAAACTCGGGGATCATAAAAACGGACCGAAAGAACTTAGAGCTAATACGCAAAGTCGGGGATCATAAAAACGGACCGAAAGAACTTAGAGCTAATACGCACAGTCCGGGATCATAAACACGGTTCGAAAGAACTTAGAGCTAATACGCAAAGTCGGGGATCATAAACACGGACCAAGAGAACTTAGAGCTAATACGCAAAGTCGGGGATCATAAAAAGGGACCGAGAGAACTTAGAGCGAATACACAAAGTCGGGGATCATAAAAAGGGACCGAAAGAACTTAGAGCTAATACGCAAAGTCGGGGATCATAAAAACGGACCGAAAGAATTTAGAGCTAATACGCAAAGTCGGAGATCATAAAAAGGGACCGAAAGAACTTACAGTTAATACGCAAAGTCAGGGATCGTAAAAACGGACCGAAAGAACTTCGAGCTAATACGCAAAGTCGGAGATCATAAAAATGGACCGAAAGAACTTAGAGCTAATACACAAAGTCGGGGATCATAAAACGAACCGAAAGAACTTAGAGCTAATACGCAAAGTCGGGGATCATAAAAACGGACCGAAAGAACTTAGAGCTAATACGCAAAGTCGGGGATCATAAAAACGGACCGAAAGAACTTAGAGCTAATACGCACAGTCCGGGATCATAAACACGGTTCAAAAGAACTTAGAGCTAATACGCAAAGTCGGGGATCATAAACACGGACCAAGAGAACTTAGAGCTAATACGCAAAGTTGGGGATCATAAAAAGGAACCGAGAGAACTTAGAGCTAATACACAAAGTCGGGGATCATAAAAAGGGACCGAAAGAACTTAGAAATAATACGCAAAATCGGGGATCATAAAAAGGGACCGAAAGAACTTAGAGCTAACACGCAAAGTCGGGGATCATAAAAACGGACCAAAAGAACTTAGAGCTAATACGCAAAGTCGGGGATCATAAAAACGGACCAAAAAAACTTAGAGCTAATACGCAAAGTCGGGGATCATAAAAACAGACCGAAAGAACTTAGAACTAATACGCAAAGTCGGGGATCATAAAAACCGACCGAAAGAACTTAGAGCTAATACGCAAAGTCGGGGATCATAAAACCGACCGAAAGAACTTAGAGCTAATACGCAAAGTCGGGGATCATAAAAAGGGACCGAAAGAACATAGAGCTAATACGCATAGTCGGGGATCATAAAAAGGGACCGAAAGAACTTAGAGCTAATACGCAAAGTCGGGGATCATAAAAACGGACCGAAAGAACTTAGAGCTAATACGCAAAGTCGGGGATCAAAAAAACCCACCGAAAGAACTTAGAGCTAATACGCAAAGTCGGGGATCATAAAAAGGACCGAAAGAACTTAGAGCTAATACGCAAAGTCGGGGATCATTAAAACGGACCAAAAGAACTTAGAGCTAATACGCAAAGTCAGGGATCATAAAAACGGACCGAAAGAATTTAGAGCTAATACGCAAAGTCGGAGATCATAAAAAGGGATCGAAAGAACTTACAGTTAATACGCAAAGTCAGGGATCGTAAAAACGGACCGAAAATACTTAGAGCTAATACGCAAAGTCAGGGATCATAAAAAGGGACCGAAAGAACCTAGAGCTAATACGCAAAGTCGGGGATCATAAAACCGACCGAAAGAACTTAGAGCTAATACGCATAGTCGGGGATCATAAAATCGGACCGAAAGAACTTAGAGCTAATACGCATAGTCGGGGATCATAAAAACGGACTGAAAGAACTTAGAGCTAATACGCAAAGTCGGGGATCATAAAAACGGACCGAAAGAACTTAGAGCTAATACGCAAAGTCGGGGATCATAAAACGGACCGAAAGAACTTAGAGCTAATACGCAAAGTCGGGGATCATAAAAACGACCAAAAGAACTTAGAGCCAATACGCAAAGTCGGGGATCATAAAACCGACCAAAAGAACTTAGAGCTAATACGCAAAGTCGGGGATTATAAAACCGACCGAAAGAACTTAGAGCTAATACGCAAAGTCGGGGATCATAAAAACGGACCGAAAGAACTTTGAGCTAATACGCAAAGTCGGGGATCATAAAAAGGGACCGAAAGAACTTAGAGCTAATACGCAAAGTCGGGGATCATAAAAACCGACCGAAAGAACTTAGAGCTAATACGCAAAGTCGGGGATCATAAAAACGTACCGAAAGAACTTAGAGCTAATACGCAAAGTCGGGGATCATAAAAACGGACCGAAAGAACATAGAACTAATACGCAAAGTCGGGGATCATAAAAACGGACCGAAAGAACTTCGAGCTAATACGCAAAGTCGGGGATCATAAAAATGGACCGAAAGAACTTAGAGCTAATACGCAAAGTCGGGGATCATAACAACCGACCGAAAGAACTTAGAGCTAATACACAAAGTCGGGGATCATAACAACCGACCGAAAGAACTTAGAGCTAATACGGAAAGTCGGGGATCATAACAACCGACTGAAAGAACTAAGAGCTAATACGCAAAGTCGGGGATCATAAAAACGGACCGAAAGAACTTAGAGCTAATATGCAAAGTCGGGGATCATAAAAACAGACCGAAAGAACTTAGAGCTAATACGCAAAGTCGGGGATCATAAAAACGGACCAAAAGAACTTAGAGCTAATACGCAAAGTCGGGGATCATAAAAACGGACCAAAAGAACTTAGAGCTAATACGCAAAGTCCGGGATCATAAAAACGACCGAAAGAACTTAGAGCTAATACGCGAAGTCGGGGATCATAAAAACGACCAAAAGAACTTAGAGCTAATACGCAAAGTCAGGGATCATAAAACCGACCAAAAGAACTTAGAGCTAATACGCAAAGTCAGGGATCATAAAACCGACCAAAAGAACTTAGAGCTAATACGAAAAGTCGGGGATCATAAAAACGGACCGAAAGAACTTAGAGCTAATACGCAAAGTTGAGGATTATAAAAACGACCAAAGAACTTAGAGCTAATACGCAAAGTCGGGGATCATAAAAACGGATCGATAGAACTTAGAGCTAATACGCAAAGTCGGGGATCATAAAAACGGACCGAAAGAACTTAGAACTAATACGAAAAGTCGGGGATGATAAAAACCGACCGAAAGAACTTAGAGCTAATACGCAAAGTCAGGGATCATAAAACCGACTGAAAGAACTTAGAGCTAATACGCAAAGTCGGGGATCATAAAAAGGGACCGAAAGAACTTAGAGCTAATACGCATAGTCGGGGATCATAAAAAGGGACCGAAAGAACTTAGAGCTAATACGCAATGTCGGGGATCATAAAAACGGACCGAAAGAACTTAGAGCTAATACGCAAAGTCGGGGATCATAAAAACCGACCGAAAGAAGTTAGAGCTAATACGCATAGTCGGGGATCATAAAAAGGGACCGAAAGAACTTAGAGCTAATACGCAAAGTCGGGGATCATAAAAACCGACGAAAGAACTTAGAGCTAATACGCAAAGTCGGGGATCATAAAAACGGATCGAAAGCACTTAGAGCTAATATACAAAGTCGGGGATCATAAAAACAGAACAAAGAACTTAGAGCTAATACGCAAAGTCGGGGATCATAAAAACGGACCAAAAGAACTTAGAGCTAATACGCAAAGTCGGGGATCATAAAAACTGACCGAAAGAACTTAGAGCTAATACGCAAAGTCGGGGATCATAACAACCGACCGAAAGAACTTAGAGCTAATACGCAAAGTCGGGGATCATAAAAACGGATCAATAGAACTTAGAGCTAATATGCAAAGTCGGGGATCATAAAAACAGACCGAAAGAACTTAGAGCTAATACGCAAAGTCGGGGATCATAAAAACGGACCGAAAGAACTTAGAGCTAATACGCAAAGTCGGGGATCATAAAAACGGACCAAAAAAACTTAGAGCTAATACGCAAAGTCGGGGATCATAAAAACAGACCGAAAGAACTTAGAACTAATACGCAAAGTCGGGGATCATAAAAACCGACCGAAAGAACTTAGAGCTAATACGCAAAGTCGGGGATCATAAAACCGACCGAAAGAACTTAGAGCTAATACGCAAAGTCGGGGATCATAAAAAGGGACCGAAAGAACATAGAGCTCATACGCATAGTCGGGGATCATAAAAAGGGACCGAAAGAACTTAGAGCTAATACGCAAAGTCGGGGATCATAAAAACGGACCGAAAGAACTTAGAGCTAATACGCAAAGTCGGGGATCAAAAAAACCCACCGAAAGAACTTAGAGCTAATACGCAAAGTCGGGGATCATAAAAAGGACCGAAAGAACTTAGAGCTAATACGCAAAGTCGGGGATCATTAAAACGGACCAAAAGAACTTAGAGCTAATATGCAAAGTCGGGGATCATAAAAACAGACCGAAAGAACTTAGAGCTAATACGCAAAGTCGGGGATCATAAAAACGGACCGAAAGAACTTAGAGCTAATACGCACAGTCCGGGATCATAAACACGGTTCGAAAGAACTTAGAGCTAATACGCAAAGTCGGGGATCATAAACACGGACCAAGAGAACTTAGAGCTAATACGCAAAGTCGGGGATCTTAAAAAGGGACCGAGAGAACTTAGAGCTAATACACAAAGTCGGGGATCATAAAAAGGGACCAAAAGAACTTAGAGCTAATACGCAAAGTCGAGGATCATAAAAAGGGACTGAAAGAACTTAGAGCTAATATGCAAAGTCGGGGATCATAAAAACGGACCGAAAGAACTTAGAGCTAATACGCAAAGTCGGGGATCATAACAACCGACCCAAAGAACTTAGAGCTAATACGCAAAGTCGGGGATCATAACAACCGACCGAAAGAACTTAGAGCTAATACGCAAAGTCGGGGATCATTAAAACGGACCGAAAGAACTTAGAGCTAATATGCAAAGTCGGGGATCATAAAAACAGACCGAAAGAACTTAGAGCTAATACGCAAAGTCGGGGATCATAAAAACGGACCAAAAGAACTTAGAGCTAATACGCAAAGTCGGGGATCATAAAAACGGACCAAAAGAACTTAGAGCTAATACGCAAAGTCCGGGATCATAAAAACGACCGAAAGAACTTAGAGCTAATACGCGAAGTCGGGGATCATAAAAACGACCAAAAGAACTTAGAGCTAATACGCAAAGTCAGGGATCATAAAACCGACCAAAAGAACTTAGAGCTAATACGCAAAGTCAGGGACCATAAAACCGACCAAAAGAACTTAGAGCTAATACGAAAAGTCGGGGATCATAAAAACGGACCGAAAGAACTTAGAGCTAATACGCAAAGTTGAGGATTATAAAAACGACCAAAGAACTTAGAGCTAATACGCAAAGTCGGGGATCATAAAAACGGATCGATAGAACTTAGAGCTAATACGCAAAGTCGGGGATCATAAAAACGGACCGAAAGAACTTAGAACTAATACGAAAAGTCGGGGATGATAAAAACCGACCGAAAGAACTTAGAGCTAATACGCAAAGTCAGGGATCATAAAACCGACTGAAAGAACTTAGAGCTAATACGCAAAGTCGGGGATCATAAAAAGGGACCGAAAGAACTTAGAGCTAATACGCATAGTCGGGGATCATAAAAAGGGACCGAAAGAACTTAGAGCTAATACGCAAAGTCGGGGATCATAAAAACGGACCGAAAGAACTTAGAGCTAATACGCAAAGTCGGGGATCATAAAAACCGACCGAAAGAAGTTAGAGCTAATACGCATAGTCGGGGATCATAAAAAGGGACCGAAAGAACTTAGAGCTAATACGCAAAGTCGGGGATCATAAAAACCGACGAAAGAACTTAGAGCTAATACGCAAAGTCGGGGATCATAAAAACGGATCGAAAGCACTTAGAGCTAATATACAAAGTCGGGGATCATAAAAACAGAACAAAGAACTTAGAGCTAATACGCAAAGTCGGGGATCATAAAAACGGACCAAAAGAACTTAGAGCTAATACGCAAAGTCGGGGATCATAAAAACTGACCGAAAGAACTTAGAGCTAATACGCAAAGTCGGGGATCATAACAACCGACCGAAAGAACTTAGAGCTAATACGCAAAGTCGGGGATCATAAAAACGGATCAAAAGAACTTAGAGCTAATATGCAAAGTCGGGGATCATAAAAACAGACCGAAAGAACTTAGAGCTAATACGCAAAGTCGGGGATCATAAAAACGGACCAAAAGAACTTAGAGCTAACACGCAAAGTCGGGGATCATAAAAACGGATCGAAAGAACTTAGAGCTAATACGCAAAGTCGGGGATCATAAAAACGGACCAAAAAAACTTAGAGCTAATACGCAAAGTCGGGGATCATAAAAACAGACCGAAAGAACTTAGAACTAATACGCAAAGTCGGGGATCATAAAAACCGACCGAAAGAACTTAGAGCTAATACGCAAAGTCGGGGATCATAAAACCGACCGAAAGAACTTAGAGCTAATACGCAAAGTCGGGGATCATAAAAAGGGACCGAAAGAACATAGAGCTCATACGCATAGTCGGGGATCATAAAAAGGGACCGAAAGAACTTAGAGCTAATACGCAAAGTCGGGGATCATAAAAACGGACCGAAAGAACTTAGAGCTAATACGCAAAGTCGGGGATCAAAAAAACCCACCAAAAGAACTTAGAGCTAATACGCAAAGTCGGGGATCATAAAAAGGACCGAAAGAACTTAGAGCTAATACGCAAAGTCGGGGATCATTAAAACGGACCAAAAGAACTTAGAGCTAATATGCAAAGTCGGGGATCATAAAAACAGACCGAAAGAACTTAGAGCTAATACGCAAAGTCGGGGATCATAAAAACGGACCGAAAGAACTTAGAGCTAATACGCACAGTCCGGGATCATAAACACGGTTCGAAAGAACTTAGAGCTAATACGCAAAGTCGGGGATCATAAACACGGACCAAGAGAACTTAGAGCTAATACGCAAAGTCGGGGATCATAAAAAGGGACCGAGAGAACTTAGAGCTAATACACAAAGTCGGGGATCATAAAAAGGGACCAAAAGAACTTAGAGCTAATACGCAAAGTCGAGGATCATAAAAAGGGACTGAAAGAACTTAGAGCTAATATGCAAAGTCGGGGATCATAAAAACGGACCGAAAGAACTTAGAGCTAATACGCAAAGTCGGGGATCATAACAACCGACCCAAAGAACTTAGAGCTAATACGCAAAGTCGGGGATCATAACAACCGACCGAAAGAACTTAGAGCTAATACACAAAGTCGGGGATCATTAAAACGGACCGAAAGAACTTAGAGCTAATATGCAAAGTCGGGGATCATAAAAACAGACCGAAAGAACTTAGAGCTAATACGCAAAGTCGGGGATCATAAAAACGGACCAAAAGAACTTAGAGCTAATACGCAAAGTCGGGGATCATAAAAACGGACCAAAAAAACTTAGAGTTAATACGCAAAGTAGGGGATCATAAAAACGGACCGAAAGAACTTCGAGCTAATACGCAAAGTCGGAGATCATAAAAATGGACCGAAAGAACTTAGAGCTAATACGCAAAGTCGGGGATCATAAAACGAACCGAAAGAACTTAGAGCTAATACGCAAAGTCGGGGATCATAAAAACGGACCGAAAGAACTTAGAGCTAATACGCAAAGTCGGGGATCATAAAAACGGACCGAAAGAACTTAGAGCTAATACGCACAGTCCGGGATCATAAACACGGTTCAAAAGAACTTAGAGCTAATACGCAAAGTCGGGGATCATAAACACGGACCAAGAGAACTTAGAGCTAATACGCAAAGTTGGGGATCATAAAAAGGGACCGAGAGAACTTAGAGCTAATACACAAAGTCGGGGATCATAAAAAGGGACCGAAAGAACTTAGAAATAATACGCAAAATCGGGGATCATAAAAAGGGACCGATAGAACTTAGAGCTAACACGCAAAGTCAGGGATCATAAAAACGGACCAAAAGAACTTAGAGCTAATACGCAAAGTCGGGGATCATAAAAACGGACCAAAAAAACTTAGAGCTAATACGCAAAGTCGGGGATCATAAAAACAGACCGAAAGAACTGAGAACTAATACGCAAAGTCGGGGATCATAAAAATCGACCGAAAGAACTTAGAGCTAATACGCAAAGTCGGGGATCATAAAACCGACCGAAAGAACTTAGAGCTAATACGCAAAGTCGGGGATCATAAAAAGGGACCGAAAGAACATAGAGCTAATACGCATAGTCGGGGATCATAAAAAGGGACCGAAAGAACTTAGAGCTAATACGCAAAGTCGGGGATCATAAAAACGGACCGAAAGAACTTAGAGCTAATACGCAAAGTCGGGGATCAAAAAAACCCACCGAAAGAACTTAGAGCTAATACGCAAAGTCGGGGATCATAAAAAGGACCGAAAGAACTTAGAGCTAATACGCAAAGTCGGGGATCATTAAAACGGACCAAAAGAACTTAGAGCTAATACGCAAAGTCGGGGATCATAAAAACGGACCGAAAGAATTTAGAGCTAATACGCAAAGTCGGAGATCATAAAAAGGGACCGAAAGAACTTACAGTTAATACGCAAAGTCAGGGATCGTAAAAACGGACCGAAAGAACTTCGAGCTAATACGCAAAGTCGGAGATCATAAAAATGGACCGAAAGAACTTAGAGCTAATACACAAAGTCGGGGATCATAAAACGAACCGAAAGAACTTAGAGCTAATACGCAAAGTCGGGGATCATAAAAACGGACCGAAAGAACTTAGAGCTAATACGCAAAGTCGGGGATCATAAAAACGGACCGAAAGAACTTAGAGCTAATACGCACAGTCCGGGATCATAAACACGGTTCAAAAGAACTTAGAGCTAATACGCAAAGTTGGGGATCATAAACACGGACCAAGAGAACTTAGAGCTAATACGCAAAGTTGGGGATCATAAAAAGGGACCGAGAGAACTTAGAGCTAATACACAAAGTCGGGGATCATAAAAAGGGACCGAAAGAACTTAGAAATAATACGCAAAATCGGGGATCATAAAAAGGGACCGAAAGAACTTAGAGCTAACACGCAAAGTCGGGGATCATAAAAACGGACCAAAAGAACTTAGAGCTAATACGCAAAGTCGGGGATCATAAAAACGGACCAAAAAAACTTAGAGCTAATACGCAAAGTCAGGGATCATAAAAACAGACCGAAAGAACTTAGAACTAATACGCAAAGTCGGGGATCATAAAAACCGACCGAAAGAACTTAGAGCTAATACGCAAAGTCGGGGATCATAAAACCGACCGAAAGAACTTAGAGCTAATACGCAAAGTCGGGGATCATAAAAAGGGACCGAAAGAACATAGAGCTAATACGCATAGTCGGGGATCATAAAAAGGGACCGAAAGAACTTAGAGCTAATACGCAAAGTCGGGGATCATAAAAACGGACCGAAAGAACTTAGAGCTAATACGCAAAGTCGGGGATCATAACAACCGACCGAAAGAACTTAGAGCTAATACGCAAAGTCGGGGATCATAAAAACGGATCAAAAGAACTTAGAGCTAATATGCAAAGTCGGGGATCATAAAAACAGACCGAAAGAACTTAGAGCTAATACGCAAAGTCGGGGATCATAAAAACGGACCAAAAGAACTTAGAGCTAACACGCAAAGTCGGGGATCATAAAAACGGATCGAAAGAACTTAGAGCTAATACGCAAAGTCGGGGATCATAAAAACGGACCAAAAAAACTTAGAGCTAATACGCAAAGTCGGGGATCATAAAAACAGACCGAAAGAACTTAGAACTAATACGCAAAGTCGGGGATCATAAAAACCGACCGAAAGAACTTAGAGCTAATACGCAAAGTCAGGGACCATAAAACCGACCAAAAGAACTTAGAGCTAATACGAAAAGTCGGGGATCATAAAAACGGACCGAAAGAACTTAGAGCTAATACGCAAAGTTGAGGATTATAAAAACGACCAAAGAACTTAGAGCTAATACGCAAAGTCGGGGATCATAAAAACGGATCGATAGAACTTAGAGCTAATACGCAAAGTCGGGGATCATAAAAACGGACCGAAAGAACTTAGAACTAATACGAAAAGTCGGGGATGATAAAAACCGACCGAAAGAACTTAGAGCTAATACGCAAAGTCAGGGATCATAAAACCGACTGAAAGAACTTAGAGCTAATACGCAAAGTCGGGGATCATAAAAAGGGACCGAAAGAACTTAGAGCTAATACGCATAGTCGGGGATCATAAAAAGGGACCGAAAGAACTTAGAGCTAATACGCAAAGTCGGGGATTATAAAAACGGACCGAAAGAACTTAGAGCTAATACGCAAAGTCGGGGATCATAAAAACCGACCGAAAGAAGTTAGAGCTAATACGCATAGTCGGGGATCATAAAAAGGGACCGAAAGAACTTAGAGCTAATACGCAAAGTCGGGGATCATAAAAACCGACGAAAGAACTTAGAGCTAATACGCAAAGTCGGGGATCATAAAAACGGATCGAAAGCACTTAGAGCTAGTATACAAAGTCGGGGATCATAAAAACAGAACAAAGAACTTAGAGCTAATACGCAAAGTCGGGGATCATAAAAACGGACCAAAAGAACTTAGAGCTAATACGCAAAGTCGGGGATCATAAAAACTGACCGAAAGAACTTAGAGCTAATACGCAAAGTCGGGGATCATAACAACCGACCGAAAGAACTTAGAGCTAATACGCAAAGTCGGGGATCATAAAAACGGATCAAAAGAACTTAGAGCTAATATGCAAAGTCGGGGATCATAAAAACAGACCGAAAGAACTTAGAGCTAATACGCAAAGTCGGGGATCATAAAAACGGACCAAAAGAACTTAGAGCTAACACGCAAAGTCGGGGATCATAAAAACGGATCGAAAGAACTTAGAGCTAATACGCAAAGTCGGGGATCATAAAAACGGACCAAAAAAACTTAGAGCTAATACGCAAAGTCGGGGATCATAAAAACAGACCGAAAGAACTTAGAACTAATACGCAAAGTCGGGGATCATAAAAACCGACCGAAAGAACTTAGAGCTAATATGCAAAGTCGGGGATCATAAAACCGACCAAAAGAACTTAGAGCTAATACGCAAAGTCGGGGATCATAAAAAGGGACCGAAAGAACATAGAGCTCATACGCATAGTCGGGGATCATAAAAAGGGACCGAAAGAACTTAGAGCTAATACGCAAAGTCGGGGATCATAAAAACGGACCGAAAGAACTTAGAGCTAATACGCAAAGTCGGGGATCAAAAAACCCACCAAAAGAACTTAGAGCTAATACGCAAAGTCGGGGATCATAAAAAGGACCGAAAGAACTTAGAGCTAATACGCAAAGTCGGGGATCATTAAAACGGACCAAAAGAACTTAGAGCTAATATGCAAAGTCGGGGATCATAAAAACAGACCGAAAGAACTTAGAGCTAATACGCAAAGTCGGGGATCATAAAAACGGACCGAAAGAACTTAGAGCTAATACGCACAGTCCGGGATCATAAACACGGTTCGAAAGAACTTAGAGCTAATACGCAAAGTCGGGGATCATAAACACGGACCAAGAGAACTTAGAGCTAATACGCAAAGTCGGGGATCATAAAAAGGGACCGAGAGAACTTAGAGCTAATACACAAAGTCGGGGATCATAAAAAGGGACCAAAAGAACTTAGAGCTAATACGCAAAGTCGAGGATCATAAAAAGGGACTGAAAGAACTTAGAGCTAATATGCAAAGTCGGGGATCATAAAAACGGACCGAAAGAACTTAGAGCTAATACGCAAAGTCGGGGATCATAACAACCGACCCAAAGAACTTAGAGCTAATACGCAAAGTCGGGGATCATAACAACCGACCGAAAGAACTTAGAGCTAATACACAAAGTCGGGGATCATTAAAACGGACCGAAAGAACTTAGAGCTAATATGCAAAGTCGGGGATCATAAAAACAGACCGAAAGAACTTAGAGCTAATACGCAAAGTCGGGGATCATAAAAACGGACCAAAAGAACTTAGAGCTAATACGCAAAGTCGGGGATCATAAAAACGGACCAAAAAAACTTAGAGTTAATACGCAAAGTAGGGGATCATAAAAACGGACCGAAAGAACTTCGAGCTAATACGCAAAGTCGGAGATCATAAAAATGGACCGAAAGAACTTAGAGCTAATACACAAAGTCGGGGATCATAAAACGAACCGAAAGAACTTAGAGCTAATACGCAAAGTCGGGGATCATAAAAACGGACCGAAAGAACTTAGAGCTAATACGCAAAGTCGGGGATCATAAAAACGGACCGAAAGAACTTAGAGCTAATACGCACAGTCCGGGATCATAAACACGGTTCAAAAGAACTTAGAGCTAATACGCAAAGTCGGGGATCATAAACACGGACCAAGAGAACTTAGAGCTAATACGCAAAGTTGGGGATCATAAAAAGGGACCGAGAGAACTTAGAGCTAATACACAAAGTCGGGGATCATAAAAAGGGACCGAAAGAACTTAGAAATAATACGCAAAATCGGGGATCATAAAAAGGGACCGATAGAACTTAGAGCTAACACGCAAAGTCAGGGATCATAAAAACGGACCAAAAGAACTTAGAGCTAATACGCAAAGTCGGGGATCATAAAAACGGACCAAAAAAACTTAGAGCTAATACGCAAAGTCGGGGATCATAAAAACAGACCGAAAGAACTGAGAACTAATACGCAAAGTCGGGGATCATAAAAATCGACCGAAAGAACTTAGAGCTAATACGCAAAGTCGGGGATCATAAAACCGACCGAAAGAACTTAGAGCTAATACGCAAAGTCGGGGATCATAAAAAGGGACCGAAAGAACATAGAGCTAATACGCATAGTCGGGGATCATAAAAAGGGACCGAAAGAACTTAGAGCTAATACGCAAAGTCGGGGATCATAAAAACGGACCGAAAGAACTTAGAGCTAATACGCAAAGTCGGGGATCAAAAAAACCCACCGAAAGAACTTAGAGCTAATACGCAAAGTCGGGGATCATAAAAAGGACCGAAAGAACTTAGAGCTAATACGCAAAGTCGGGGATCATTAAAACGGACCAAAAGAACTTAGAGCTAATACGCAAAGTCGGGGATCATAAAAACGGACCGAAAGAATTTAGAGCTAATACGCAAAGTCGGAGATCATAAAAAGGGACCGAAAGAACTTACAGTTAATACGCAAAGTCAGGGATCGTAAAAACGGACCGAAAGAACTTCGAGCTAATACGCAAAGTCGGAGATCATAAAAATGGACCGAAAGAACTTAGAGCTAATACACAAAGTCGGGGATCATAAAACGAACCGAAAGAACTTAGAGCTAATACGCAAAGTCGGGGATCATAAAAACGGACCGAAAGAACTTAGAGCTAATACGCAAAGTCGGGGATCATAAAAACGGACCGAAAGAACTTAGAGCTAATACGCACAGTCCGGGATCATAAACACGGTTCAAAAGAACTTAGAGCTAATACGCAAAGTTGGGGATCATAAACACGGACCAAGAGAACTTAGAGCTAATACGCAAAGTTGGGGATCATAAAAAGGGACCGAGAGAACTTAGAGCTAATACACAAAGTCGGGGATCATAAAAAGGGACCGAAAGAACTTAGAAATAATACGCAAAATCGGGGATCATAAAAAGGGACCGAAAGAACTTAGAGCTAACACGCAAAGTCGGGGATCATAAAAACGGACCAAAAGAACTTAGAGCTAATACGCAAAGTCGGGGATCATAAAAACGGACCAAAAAAACTTAGAGCTAATACGCAAAGTCAGGGATCATAAAAACAGACCGAAAGAACTTAGAACTAATACGCAAAGTCGGGGATCATAAAAACCGACCGAAAGAACTTAGAGCTAATACGCAAAGTCGGGGATCATAAAACCGACCGAAAGAACTTAGAGCTAATACGCAAAGTCGGGGATCATAAAAAGGGACCGAAAGAACATAGAGCTAATACGCATAGTCGGGGATCATAAAAAGGGACCGAAAGAACTTAGAGCTAATACGCAAAGTCGGGGATCATAAAAACGGACCGAAAGAACTTAGAGCTAATACGCAAAGTCGGGGATCAAAAAAACCCACCGAAAGAACTTAGAGCTAATACGCAAAGTCGGGGATCATAAAAAGGACCGAAAGAACTTAGAGCTAATACGCAAAGTCGGGGATCATTAAAACGGACCAAAAGAACTTAGAGCTAATACGCAAAGTCGGGGATCATAAAAACGGACCGAAAGAATTTAGAGCTAATACGCAAAGTCGGAGATCATAAAAAGGGACCGAAAGAACTGACAGTTAATACGCAAAGTCAGGGATCGTAAAAACGGACCGAAAATACTTAGAGCTAATACGCAAAGTCAGGGATCATAAAAAGGGACCGAAAGAACCTAGAGCTAATACGCAAAGTCGGGGATCATAAAACCGACCGAAAGAACTTAGAGCTAATACGCATAGTCGGGGATCATAAAATCGGACCGAAAGAACTTAGAGCTAATACGCATAGTCGGGGATCATAAAAACGGACTGAAAGAACTTAGAGCTAATACGCAAAGTCGGGGATCATAAAAACGGACCGAAAGAACTTAGAGCTAATACGCAAAGTCGGGGATCATAAAACGGACCGAAAGAACTTAGAGCTAATACGCAAAGTCGGGGATCATAAAAACGACCAAAAGAACTTAGAGCCAATACGCAAAGTCGGGGATCATAAAACCGACCAAAAGAACTTAGAGCTAATACGCAAAGTCGGGGATTATAAAACCGACCGAAAGAACTTAGAGCTAATACGCAAAGTCGGGGATCATAAAAACGGACCGAAAGAACTTTGAGCTAATACGCAAAGTCGGGGATCATAAAAAGGGACCGAAAGAACTTAGAGCTAATACGCAAAGTCGGGGATCATAAAAACCGACCGAAAGAACTTAGAGCTAATACGCAAAGTCGGGGATCATAAAAACGTACCGAAAGAACTTAGAGCTAATACGCAAAGTCGTGGATCATAAAAACGGACCGAAAGAACATAGAACTAATACGCAAAGTCGGGGATCATAAAAACGGACCGAAAGAACTTCGAGCTAATACGCAAAGTCGGGGATCATAAAAATGGACCGAAAGAACTTAGAGCTAATACGCAAAGTCGGGGATCATAACAACCGACCGAAAGAACTTAGAGCTAATACGAAAAGTCGGGGATGATAAAAACCGACCGAAAGAACTTAGAGCTAATAGGCAAAGTCAGGGATCATAAAACCGACCGAAAGAACTTAGAGCTAATACGCAAAGTCGGGGATCATAAAAAGGGACCGAAAGAACTTAGAGCTAATACGCATAGTCGGGGATCATAAAAAGGGACCGAAAGAACTTAGAGCTAATACGCAAAGTCGGGGATCATAAAAACGGACCGAAAGAACTTAGAGCTAATACGCAAAGTCGGGGATCATAAAAACCGACCGAAAGAAGTTAGAGCTAATACGCATAGTCGGGGATCATAAAAAGGGACCGAAAGAACTTAGAGCTAATACGCAAAGTCGGGGATCATAAAAACGGACCAAAAAAACTTAGAGCTAATACGCAAAGTCGGGGATCATAAAAACGGACCGAAAGAACTTAGAGCTAATACGCAAAGTCGGGGATGATAAAAACCGACCGAAAGAACTTATAGCTAATACGCAAAGTCGGGGATCATAAAATCGACCGAAAGAACTTAGAGCTAATACGCAAAGTCGGGGATCATAAAAAGGGACCGAAAGAACTTAGAGCTAATACGCATAGTCGGGGATCATAAAAAGGGACCGAAAGAACTTAGAGCTAATACGCAAAGTCGGGGATCATAAAAACGGACCGAAAGAACTTAGAGCTAATACGCAAAGTCGGGGATCATAAAAACCGACCGAAAGAAGTTAGAGCTAATACGCATAGTCGGGGATCATAAAAAGGGACCGAAAGAACTTAGAGCTAATACGCAAAGTCGGGGATCATAAAAACCGACGAAAGAACTTAGAGCTAATACGCAAAGTCGGGGATCATAAAAACGGATCGAAAGCACTTAGAGCTAATATGCAAAGTCGGGGATCATAAAAACAGACCGAAAGAACTTAGAGCTAATACGCAAAGTCGGGGATCATAAAAACGGACCAAAAGAACTTAGAGCTAATACGCAAAGTCGGGGATCATAAAAATTAACCGAAAGAACTTAGAGCTAATACGCAAAGTCGGGGATCATAACAACCGACCGAAAGAACTTAGAGCTAATACGCAAAGTCAGGGATCATAAAAACGGATCAAAAGAACTTAGAGCTAATATGCAAAGTCGGGGATCATAAAAACAGACCGAAAGAACTTAGAGCCAATACGCAAAGTCGGGGATCATAAAAACGGACCAAAAGAACTTAGAGCTAACACGCAAAGTCGGGGATCATAAAAACGGACCGAAAGAACTTAGAGCTAATACGCAAAGTCGGGGATCATAAAAACGGACCAAAAAAACTTAGAGCTAATACGCAAAGTCGGGGATCATAAAAACAGACCGAAAGAACTTAGAGCTAATACGCAAAGTCGGGGATCATAAACACGGACCAAGAGAACTTAGAGCTAATACGCAAAGTCGGGGATCATAAAAAGGGACCGAGAGAACTTAGAGCTAATACACAAAGTCGGGGATCATTAAAAGGGACCGAAAGAACTTAGAGCTAATACGCAAAATCGGGGATCATAAAAAGGGACCGAAAGAACTTAGAGCTAATACGCAAAGTCGGGGATCATAAAAAGGGACCGAAAGAACTTAGAGCTAATACGCAAAGTCGGGGATCATAAAAACTGACCGAAAGAACTTAGAGCTAATATGCAAAGTCGGGGATCATAAAAAGGGACCGAAAGAACTTAGAGCTAATATGCAAAGTCGGGGATCATAACAACCGACTAAAAGAACTTAGAGCTAATACGCAAAGTCGGGGATCATAAAAACGGACCGAAAGAACTTAGAGCTAATACGCAAAGTCGGGGATCATAACAACCGACCGAAAGAACTTAGAGCTAATACGCAAAGTCGGGGATCATAAAAACAGACCAAAAGAACTTAAAGCTAATACGCAAAGTCGGGGATCATAAAAACGGACCAAAAAAACTTAGAGCTAATACGCAAAGTCGGGGATCATAAAAACGAACCAAAAGAACTTAGAGCTAATACGCAAAGTCGGGGATCATAAAAACGGACCAAAAAAACTTTGAGTTAATACGCAAAGTCAGGGATCATAAAAACGGACCGAAAGAACTTCGAGCTAATACGCAAAGTCGGGGATCATAAAAATGGACCGAAAGAACTTAGAGCTAATACGCAAAGTCGGGGATCATAAAACGAACCGAAAGAACTTAGAGCTAATACGCAAAGTCGGGGATCATAAAAACGGACCGAAAGAACTTAGAGCTAATACGCAAAGTCGGGGATCATAAAAACGGACCGAAAGAACTTAGAGCTAATACGCACAGTCCGGGATCATAAACACGGTTCAAAAGAACTTAGAGCTAATACGCAAAGTCGGGGATCATAAACACGGACCAAGAGAACTTAGAGCTAATACGCAAAGTCGGGGATCATAAAAAGGGACCGAGAGAACTTAGAGCTAATACACAAAGTCGGGGATCATAAAAAGGGACCGAAAGAACTTAGAGCTAATACGCAAAATCGGGGATCATAAAAAGGGACCGAAAGAACTTAGAGCTAATACGCAAAGTCGGGGATCATAAAAAGGGACCGAAAGAACTTAGAGGTAATACGCAAAGTCGGGGATCATAAAAACTGACCGAAAGAACTTAGAGCTAATATGCAAAGTCGGGGATCATAAAAAGGGACCGAAAGAACTTAGAGCTAATATGCAAAGTCGGGGATCATAAAAACGGACCGAAAGAACTTAGAGCTAATACGCAAAGTCGGGGATCATAACAACCGACCGAAAGAACTTAGAGCTAATACGCAAAGTCGGGGATCATAACAACCGACCGAAAGAACTTAGAGCTAATACGCAAAGTCGGGGATCATAAAACGGACCGAAAGAACTTAGAGCTAATATGCAAAGTCGGGGATCATAAAAACTAATACGCAAAGTCGGGGATCATAAAAACAGACCGAAAGAACTTAGAGCTAATACGCAAAGTCGGGGATCATAAAAACGGACCAAAAGAACTTAGAGCTAATACGCAAAGTCGGGGATCAAAAAAACGGACCAAAAAAACTTAGAGTTAATACGCAAAGTCAGGGATCATAAAAACGGACCGAAAGAACTTCGAGCTAATACGCAAAGTCGGGGATCATAAAAATGGACCGAAAGAACTTAGAGCTAATACGCAAAGTCGGGGATCATAAAACGAACCGAAAGAACTTAGAGCTAATACGCAAAGTCGGGGATCATAAAAACGGACCGAAAGAACTTAGAGCTAATACGCAAAGTCGGGGATCATAAAAACGGACCGAAAGAACTTAGAGCTAATACGCACAGTCCGGGATCATAAACACGGTTCAAAAGAACTTAGAGCTAATACGCAAAGTCGGGGATCATAAACACGGACCAAGAGAACTTAGAGCTAATACGCAAAGTCGGGGATCATAAAAAGGGACCGAGAGAACTTAGAGCTAATACACAAAGTCGGGGATCATAAAAAGGGACCGAAAGAACTTAGAAATAATACGCAAAATCGGGGATCATAAAAAGGGACCGAAAGAACTTAGAGCTAATACGCAAAGTCGGGGATCATAAAAACGGACCGAAAGAACTTAGAACTAATACGCAAAGTCGGGGATCATAAAAAGGGACCGAAAGAACTTAGAGCTAATACACAAAGTCGGGGATCATAAAAACCGACCGAAAGAACTTAGAGCTTATATGCAAAGTCGGGGATCATAAAAACGGACCGAAAGAACTTAGAGCTAATACGCAAAGTCGGGGATCATAACAACCGACCGAAAGAACTTAGAGCTAATACGCAAAGTCGGGGATCATAACAACCGACCGAAAGAACTTAGAGCTAATACGCAAAGTCGGGGATCATAACAACCGACTAAAAGAACTTAGAGCTAATACGCAAAGTCGGGGATCATAAAAACGGACCGAAAGAACTTAGAGCTAATATGCAAAGTCGGGGATCATAAAAACAGACCGAAAGAACTTAGAGCTAATACGCAAAGTCGGGGATCATAAAATCGACCGAAAGAACTTAGAGCTAATACGCAAAGTCGGGGATCATAAAAAGGGACCGAAAGAACTTAGAGCTAATACGCATAGTAGGGGATCATAAAAAGGGACCGAAAGAACTTAGAGCTAATACGCAAAGTCGGGGATCATAAAAACGGACCGAAAGAACTTAGAGCTAATACGCAAAGTCGGGGATCATAAAAACCGACTGAAAGAAGTTAGAGCTAATACGCATAGTTGGGGATCATAAAAAGGGACCGAAAGAACTTAGAGCTAATACGCAAAGTCGGGGATCATAAAAACCGACGAAAGAACTTAGAGCTAATACGCAAAGTCGGGGATCATAAAAACGGATCGAAAGCACTTAGAGCTAATATGCAAAGTCGGGGATCATAAAAACAGACCGAAAGAACTTAGAGCTAATACGCAAAGTCGGGGATCATAAAAACGGACCAAAAGAACTTAGAGCTAATACGCAAAGTCGGGGATCATAAAAACTAACCGAAAGAACTTAGAGCTAATACGCAAAGTCGGGGATCATAACAACCGACCGAAAGAACTTAGAGCTAATACGCAATGTCGGGGATCATAAAAACGGATCAAAAGAACTTAGAGCTAATATGCAAAGTCGGGGATCATAAAAACAGACCGAAAGAACTTAGAGCTAATACGCAAAGTCCAGGATCATAAAAACGGACCAAAAGAACTTAGAGCTAACACGCAAAGTCGGGGATCATAAAAACGGACCGAAAGAACTTAGAGCTAATACGCAAAGTCGGGGATCATAAAAACGGACCAAAAAAACTTAGAGCTAATACGTAAAGTCGGGGATCATAAAAACAGACCGAAAGAACTTAGAACTAATACGCAAAGTCGGGGATGATAAAAACCGACCGAAAGAACTTAGAGCTAATACGCAAAGTCGGGGATCATAAAAACGGACCAAAAGAACTTAGAGCTAATACGCAAAGTCGGGGATCATAAAAAGGGACCGAAAGAACTTAGAGCTAATACACAAAGTCGGGGATCATAAAAACCGACCGAAAGAACTTAGAGCTAATACGCAAAGTCGGGGATCATAACAACCGACCGAAAGAACTTAGAGCCAATACGCAAAGTCGGGGATCATAAAAACGGACCAAAAGAACTTAGAGCTAACACGCAAAGTCGGGGATCATAAAAACGGACCGAAAGAACTTAGAGCTAATACGCAAAGTCGGGGATCATAAAAAACGGACCAAAAAAACTTAGAGCTAATACGCAAAGTCGGGGATCATAAAAACAGACCGAAAGAACTTAGAGCTAATACGCAAAGTCGGGGATCATAAACACGGACCAAGAGAACTTAGAGCTAATACGCAAAGTCGGGGATCATAGAAAGGGACCGAGAGAACTTAGAGCTAATACACAAAGTCGGGGATCATAAAAAGGGACCGAAAGAACTTAGAGCTAATACGCAAAATCGGGGATCATAAAAAGGGACCGAAAGAACTTAGAGCTAATACGCAAAGTCGGGGATCATAAAAAGGGACCGAAAGAACTTAGAGCTAATACGCAAAGTCGGGGATCATAAAAACTGACCGAAAGAACTTAGAGCTAATATGCAAAGTCGGGGATCATAAAAAGGGACCGAAAGAACTTAGAGCTAATATGCAAAGTCGGGGATCATAAAAACGGACCGAAAGAACTTAGAGCTAATACGCAAAGTCGGGGATCATAACAACCGACCGAAAGAACTTAGAGCTAATACGCAAAGTCAGGGATCATAACAACCGACCGAAAGAACTTAGAGCTAATACGCAAAGTCGGGGATCATAAAAACGGACCGAAAGAACTTAGAGCTAATATGCAAAGTCGGGGATCATAAAAACAGACCGAAAGAACTTATAGCTAATACGCAAAGTCGGGGATCATAAAAACGGACCAAAAGAACTTAGAGCTAATACGCAAAGTCGGGGATCATAAAAACGGACCAAAAAAACTTAGAGTTAATACGCAAAGTCGGGGATCATAAAAACGGACCGAAAGAACTTCGAGCTAATACGCAAAGTCGGGGATCATAAAAATGGACCGAAAGAACTTAGAGCTAATACGCAAAGTCGGGGATCATAAAACGAACCGAAAGAACTTAGAGCTAATACGCAAAGTCGGGGATCATAAAAACGGACCGAAAGAACTTAGAGCTAATACGCAAAGTCGGGGATCATAAAAACGGACCGAAAGAACTTAGAGCTAATACGCACAGTCCGGGATCATAAACACGGTTCAAAAGAACTTAGAGCTAATACGCAAAGTCGGGGATCATAAACACGGACCAAGAGAACTTAGAGCTAATACGCAAAGTCGGGGATCATAAAAAGGGACCGAGAGAACTTAGAGCTAATACACAAAGTCGGGGATCATAAAAAGGGACCGAAAGAACTTAGAAATAATACGCAAAATCGGGGATCATAAAAAGGGACCGAAAGAACTTAGAGCTAATACACAAAGTCGGGGATCATAAAAACGGACCAAAAGAACTTAGAGCTAATACGCAAAGTCGGGGATCATAAAAACGGACCAAAAAAACTTAGAGTTAATACGCAAAGTCGGGGATCATAAAAACGGACCGAAAGAACTTCGAGCTAATACGCAAAGTCGGGGATCATAAAAATGGACCGAAAGAACTTAGAGCTAATACGCAAAGTCGGGGATCATAAAACGAACCGAAAGAACTTAGAGCTAATACGCAAAGTCGGGGATCATAAAAACGGACCGAAAGAACTTAGAGCTAATACGCAAAGTCGGGGATCATAAAAACGGACCGAAAGAACTTAGAGCTAATACGCAAAGTCGGGGATCATAAAAAGGGACCGAAAGAACTTAGAGCTAATACACAAAGTCGAGGATCATAAAAACCGACCGAAAGAACTTAGAGCTTATATGCAAAGTCGGGGATCATAAAAACGGACCGAAAGAACTTAAAGCTAATACGCAAAGTCGGGGATCATAACAACCGACCGAAAGAACTTAGAGCTAATACGCAAAGTCGGGGATCATAACAACCGACCGAAAGAACTTAGAGCTAATACGCAAAGTCGGGGATCATAACAACCGACTAAAAGAACTTAGAGCTAATACGCAAAGTCGGGGATCATAAAAACGGACCGAAAGAGCTTAGAGCTAATATGCAAAGTCGTGGATCATAAAAACAGACCGAAAGAACTTAGAGCTAATACGCAAAGTCGGGGATCATGAAAACGGACCAAAAGAACTTAAAGCTAATACGCAAAGTCGGGGATCATAAAAACAGACCAAAAAAACTTAGAGCTAATACGCAAAGTCGGGGATCATAAAAACGGACCGAAAGAACTTAGAGCTAATACGCAAAGTCGGGGATGATAAAAACCAACCGAAAGAACTTAGAGCTAATACGCAAAGTCGGGGATCATAAAAAGGGACCGAAAGAACTTAGAGCTAATACGCATAGTCGGGGATCATAAAAAGGGACCGAAAGAACTTAGAGCTAATACGCAAAGTTGGGGATCATAAAAACGGACCGAAAGAACTTAGAGCTAATACGCAAAGTCGGGGATCATAAAAACCGACCGAAAGAAGTTAGAGCTAATACGCATAGTTGGGGATCATAAAAAGGGACCGAAAGAACTTAGAGCTAATACGCAAAGTCGGGGATCATAAAAACCGACGAAAGAACTTAGAGCTAATACGCAAAGTCGGGGATCATAAAAACGGACCAAAAGAACTTAGAGCTAATACGCAAAATCGGGGATCATAAAAACGGACCAAAAAAACTTAGAGTTAATACGCAAAGTCAGGGATCATAAAAACGGACCGAAAGAACTTCGAGCTAATACGCAAAGTCGGGGATCATAAAAATGGACCGAAAGAACTTAGAGCTAATACGCAAAGTCGGGGATCATAAAACGAACCGAAAGAACTTAGAGCTAATACGCAAAGTCGGGGATCATAAAAACGGACCGAAAGAACTTAGAGCTAATACGCAAAGTCGGGGATCATAAAAACGGACCGAAAGAACTTAGAGCTAATACGCACAGTCCGGGATCATAAACACGGTTCAAAAGAACTTAGAGCTAATACGCAAAGTCGGGGATCATAAACACGGACCAAGAGAACTTAGAGCTAATACGCAAAGTCGGGGATCATAAAAAGGGACCGAGAGAACTTAGAGCTAATACACAAAGTCGGGGATCATAAAAAGGGACCGAAAGAACTTAGAAATAATACGCAAAATCGGGGATCATAAAAAGGGACCGAAAGAACTTAGAGCTAATACGCAAAGTCGGGGATCATAAAAACGGACCGAAAGAACTTAGAACTAATACGCAAAGTCGGGGATCATAAAAAGGGACCGAAAGAACTTAGAGCTAATACACAAAGTCGGGGATCATAAAAACCGACCGAAAGAACTTAGAGCTTATATGCAAAGTCGGGGATCATAAAAACGGACCGAAAGAACTTAGAGCTAATACGCAAAGTCGGGGATCATAACAACCGACCGAAAGAACTTAGAGCTAATACGCAAAGTCGGGGATCATAACAACCGACCGAAAGAACTTAGAGCTAATACGCAAAGTCGGGGATCATAACAACCGACTAAAAGAACTTAGAGCTAATACGCAAAGTCGGGGATCATAAAAACGGACCGAAAGAACTTAGAGCTAATATGCAAAGTCGGGGATCATAAAAACAGACCGAAAGAACTTAGAGCTAATACGCAAAGTCGGGGATCATAAAATCGACCGAAAGAACTTAGAGCTAATACGCAAAGTCGGGGATCATAAAAAGGGACCGAAAGAACTTAGAGCTAATACGCATAGTAGGGGATCATAAAAAGGGACCGAAAGAACTTAGAGCTAATACGCAAAGTCGGGGATCATAAAAACGGACCGAAAGAACTTAGAGCTAATACGCAAAGTCGGGGATCATAAAAACCGACTGAAAGAAGTTAGAGCTAATACGCATAGTTGGGGATCATAAAAAGGGACCGAAAGAACTTAGAGCTAATACGCAAAGTCGGGGATCATAAAAACTGACGAAAGAACTTAGAGCTAATACGCAAAGTCGGGGATCATAAAAACGGATCGAAAGCACTTAGAGCTAATATGCAAAGTCGGGGATCATAAAAACAGACCGAAAGAACTTAGAGCTAATACGCAAAGTCGGGGATCATAAAAACGGACCAAAAGAACTTAGAGCTAATACGCAAAGTCGGGGATCATAAAAACTAACCGAAAGAACTTAGAGCTAATACGCAAAGTCGGGGATCATAACAACCGACCGAAAGAACTTAGAGCTAATACGCAATGTCGGGGATCATAAAAACGGATCAAAAGAACTTAGAGCTAATATGCAAAGTCGGGGATCATAAAAACAGACCGAAAGAACTTAGAGCTAATACGCAAAGTCCAGGATCATAAAAACGGACCAAAAGAACTTAGAGCTAACACGCAAAGTCGGGGATCATAAAAACGGACCGAAAGAACTTAGAGCTAATACGCAAAGTCGGGGATCATAAAAACGGACCAAAAAAACTTAGAGCTAATACGTAAAGTCGGGGATCATAAAAACAGACCGAAAGAACTTAGAACTAATACGCAAAGTCGGGGATGATAAAAACCGACCGAAAGAACTTAGAGCTAATACGCAAAGTCGGGGATCATAAAAACGGACCAAAAGAACTTAGAGCTAATACGCAAAGTCGGGGATCATAAAAAGGGACCGAAAGAACTTAGAGCTAATACACAAAGTCGGGGATCATAAAAACCGACCGAAAGAACTTAGAGCTAATACGCAAAGTCGGGGATCATAACAACCGACCGAAAGAACTTAGAGCCAATACGCAAAGTCGGGGATCATAAAAACGGACCAAAAGAACTTAGAGCTAACACGCAAAGTCGGGGATCATAAAAACGGACCGAAAGAACTTAGAGCTAATACGCAAAGTCGGGGATCATAAAAACGGACCAAAAAAACTTAGAGCTAATACGCAAAGTCGGGGATCATAAAAACAGACCGAAAGAACTTAGAGCTAATACGCAAAGTCGGGGATCATAAACACGGACCAAGAGAACTTAGAGCTAATACGCAAAGTCGGGGATCATAAAAAGGGACCGAGAGAACTTAGAGCTAATACACAAAGTCGGGGATCATAAAAAGGGACCGAAAGAACTTAGAGCTAATACGCAAAATCGGGGATCATAAAAAGGGACCGAAAGAACTTAGAGCTAATACGCAAAGTCGGGGATCATAAAAAGGGACCGAAAGAACTTAGAGCTAATACGCAAAGTCGGGGATCATAAAAACTGACCGAAAGAACTTAGAGCTAATATGCAAAGTCGGGGATCATAAAAAGGGACCGAAAGAACTTAGAGCTAATATGCAAAGTCGGGGATCATAAAAACGGACCGAAAGAACTTAGAGCTAATACGCAAAGTCGGGGATCATAACAACCGACCGAAAGAACTTAGAGCTAATACGCAAAGTCGGGGATCATAACAACCGACCGAAAGAACTTAGAGCTAATACGCAAAGTCGGGGATCATAAAAACGGACCGAAAGAACTTAGAGCTAATATGCAAAGTCGGGGATCATAAAAACAGACCGAAAGAACTTATAGCTAATACGCAAACTCGGGGATCATAAAAACGGACCAAAAGAACTTAGAGCTAATACGCAAAGTCGGGGATCATAAAAACGGACCAAAAAAACTTAGAGTTAATACGCAAAGTCGGGGATCATAAAAACGGACCGAAAGAACTTCGAGCTAATACGCAAAGTCGGGGATCATAAAAATGGACCGAAAGAACTTAGAGCTAATACGCAAAGTCGGGGATCATAAAACGAACCGAAAGAACTTAGAGCTAATACGCAAAGTCGGGGATCATAAAAACGGACCGAAAGAACTTAGAGCTAATACGCAAAGTCGGGGATCATAAAAACGGACCGAAAGAACTTAGAGCTAATACGCACAGTCCGGGATCATAAACACGGTTCAAAAGAACTTAGAGCTAATACGCAAAGTCGGGGATCATAAACACGGACCAAGAGAACTTAGAGCTAATACGCAAAGTCGGGGATCATAAAAAGGGACCGAGAGAACTTAGAGCTAATACACAAAGTCGGGGATCATAAAAAGGGACCGAAAGAACTTAGAAATAATACGCAAAATCGGGGATCATAAAAAGGGACCGAAAGAACTTAGAGCTAATACACAAAGTCGGGGATCATAAAAACGGACCAAAAGAACTTAGAGCTAATACGCAAAGTCGGGGATCATAAAAACGGACCAAAAAAACTTAGAGTTAATACGCAAAGTCGGGGATCATAAAAACGGACCGAAAGAACTTCGAGCTAATACGCAAAGTCGGGGATCATAAAAATGGACCGAAAGAACTTAGAGCTAATACGCAAAGTCGGGGATCATAAAACGAACCGAAAGAACTTAGAGCTAATACGCAAAGTCGGGGATCATAAAAACGGACCGAAAGAACTTAGAGCTAATACGCAAAGTCGGGGATCATAAAAAGGGACCGAAAGAACTTAGAGCTAATACACAAAGTCGGGGATCATAAAAACCGACCGAAAGAACTTAGAGCTTATATGCAAAGTCGGGGATCATAAAAACGGACCGAAAGAACTTAAAGCTAATACGCAAAGTCGGGGATCATAACAACCGACCGAAAGAACTTAGAGCTAATACGCAAAGTCGGGGATCATAACAACCGACCGAAAGAACTTAGAGCTAATACGCAAAGTCGGGGATCATAACAACCGACTAAAAGAACTTAGAGCTAATACGCAAAGTCGGGGATCATAAAAACGGACCGAAAGAACTTAGAGCTAATATGCAAAGTCGGGGATCATAAAAACAGACCGAAAGAACTTAGAGCTAATACGCAAAGTCGGGGATCATGAAAACGGACCAAAAGAACTTAAAGCTAATACGCAAAGTCGGGGATCATAAAAACGGACCAAAAAAACTTAGAGCTAATACGCAAAGTCGGGGATCATAAAAACGGACCGAAAGAACTTAGAGCTAATACGCAAAGTCGGGGATGATAAAAACCAACCGAAAGAACTTAGAGCTAATACGCAAAGTCGGGGATCATAAAAAGGGACCGAAAGAACTTAGAGCTAATACGCATAGTCGGGGATCATAAAAAGGGACCGAAAGAACTTAGAGCTAATACGCAAAGTTAGGGATCATAAAAACGGACCGAAAGAACTTAGAGCTAATACGCAAAGTCGGGGATCATAAAAACCGACCGAAAGAAGTTAGAGCTAATACGCATAGTTGGGGATCATAAAAAGGGACCGAAAGAACTTAGAGCTAATACGCAAAGTCGGGGATCATAAAAACCGACGAAAGAACTTAGAGCTAATACGCAAAGTCGGGGATCATAAAAACGGATCGAAAGCACTTAGAGCTAATATGCAAAGTCGGGGATCATAAAAACAGACCGAAAGAACTTAGAGCTAATACGCAAAGTCGGGGATCATAAAAACGGACCAAAAGAACTTAGAGCTAATACGCAAAGTCGGGGATCATAAAAACTAACCGAAAGAACTTAGAAATAATACGCAAAATCGGGGATCATAAAAAGGGACCGAAAGAACTTAGAGCTAATACGCAAAGTCGGGGATCATAAAAACGGACCGAAAGAACTTAGAGCTAATACGCAAAGTCGGGGATCATAAAAAGGGACCGAAAGAACTTAGAGCTAATACACAAAGTCGGGGATCATAAAAACCGACCGAAAGAACTTAGAGCTTATATGCAAAGTCGGGGATCATAAAAACGGACCGAAAGAACTTAGAGCTAATACGCAAAGTCGGGGATCATAACAACCGACCGAAAGAACTTAGAGCTAATACGCAAAGTCGGGGATCATAACAACCGACCGAAAGAACTTAGAGCTAATACGCAAAGTCGGGGATCATAACAACCGACTAAAAGAACTTATAGCTAATACGCAAAGTCGGGGATCATAAAAACGGACCGAAAGAACTTAGAGCTAATATGCAAAGTCGGGGATCATAAAAACAGACCGAAAGAACTTAGAGCTAATACGCAAAGTCGGGGATCATAAAAACGGACCAAAAGAACTTAAAGCTAATACGCAAAGTCGGGGATCATAAAAACGGACCAAAAAAACTTAGAGCTAATACGCAAAGTCGGGGATCATAAAAACGGACCGAAAGAACTTAGAGCTAATACGCAAAGTCGGGGATGATAAAAACCAACCGAAAGAACTTAGAGCTAATACGCAAAGTCGGGGATCATAAAATCGACCGAAAGAACTTAGAGCTAATACGCAAAGTCGGGGATCATAAAAAGGGACCGAAAGAACTTAGAGCTAATACGCATAGTCGGGGATCATAAAAAGGGACCGAAAGAACTTAGAGCTAATACGCAAAGTCGGGGATCATAAAAACGGACCGAAAGAACTTAGAGCTAATACGCAAAGTCGGGGATCATAAAAACCGACCGAAAGAAGTTAGAGCTAATACGCATAGTTGGGGATCATAAAAAGGGACCGAAAGAACTTAGAGCTAATACGCAAAGTCGGGGATCATAAAAACCGACGAAAGAACTTAGAGCTATTACGCAAAGTCGGGGATCATAAAAACGGATCGAAAGCACTTAGAGCTAATATGCAAAGTCGGGGATCATAAAAACAGACCGAAAGAACTTAGAGCTAATATGCAAAGTCGGGGATCATAAAAACGGACCAAAAGAACTTAGAGCTAATACGCAAAGTCGGGGATCATAAAAACTAACCGAAAGAACTTAGAGCTAATACGCAAAGTCGGGGATCATAACAACCGACCGAAAGAACTTAGAGCTAATACGCAAAGTCGGGGATCATAAAAACGGATCAAAAGAACTTAGAGCTAATATGCAAAGTCGGGGATCATAAAAACAGACCGAAAGAACTTAGAGCTAATACGCAAAGTCGGGGATCATAAAAACGGACCAAAAGAACTTAGAGCTAACACGCAAAGTCGGGGATCATAAAAACGGACCGAAAGAACTTAGAGCTAATACGGAAAGTCGGGGATCATAAAAACGGACCAAAAAAACTTAGAGCTAATACGCAAAGTCGGGGATCATAAAAATAGACCGAAAGAACTTAGAACTAATATGCAAAGTCGGGGATGATAAAAACCGACCGAAAGAACTTAGAGCTAATACGCAAAGTCGGGGATCAAAAAAACGGACCAAAAGAACTTAGAGCTAATACGCAAAGTCGGGGATCATAAAAAGGGACCGAAAGAACTTAGAGCTAATACACAAAGTCGGGGATCATAAAAACCGACCGAAAGAACTTAGAGCTAATACGCAAAGTCGGGGATCATAACAACCGACCGAAAGAACTTAGAGCTAATACGCAAAGTCGGGGATCATAACAACCGACCGAAAGAACTTAGAGCTAATACGCAAAGTCGGGGATCATAACAACCGACTGAAAGAACTTAGAGCTAATACGCAAAGTCGGGGATCATAAAAACGGACCGAAAGAACTTAGAGCTAATATGCAAAGTCGGAGATCATAAAAACAGACCGAAAGAACTTAGAGCTAATACGCAAAGTCGGGGATCATAAAAACGGACCAAAAGAACTTAAAGCTAATACGCAAAGTCGGGGATCATAAAAACGGACCAAAAAAACTTAGAGCTAATACGCAAAGTCGGGGATCATAAAAACGGACCGAAAGAACTTAGAGCTAATACGCAAAGTCGGGGATGATAAAAACCGACCGAAAGAACTTAGAGCTAATACGCAAAGTCGGGGATCATAAAATCGACCGAAAGAACTTAGAGCTTATACGCAAAGTCGATCATAAAAAGGGACCGAAAGAACTTAGAGCTAATACGCATAGTCGGGGATCATAAAAAGGGACCGAAAGAACTTAGAGCTAATACGCAAAGTCGGGGATCATAAAAACGGACCGAAAGAACTTAGAGCTAATACGCAAAGTCGGGGATCATAAAAACCGACCGAAAGAAGTTAGAGCTAATACGCATAGTCGGGGATCATAAAAAGGGACCGAAAGAACTTAGAGCTAATACGCAAAGTCGGGGATCATAAAAACCGACGAAAGAACTTAGAGCTAATACGCAAAGTCGGGAATCATAAAAACGGATCGAAAGCACTTAGAGCTAATATGCAAAGTCGGGGATCATAAAAACAGACCGAAAGAACTTAGAGCTAATACGCAAAGTCGGGGATCATAAAAACGGACCAAAAGAACTTAGAGCTAATACGCAAAGTCGGGGATCATAAAAACTAACCGAAAGAACTTAGAGCTAATACGCAAAGTCGGGGATCATAACAACCGACCGAAAGAACTTAGAGCTAATACGCAAAGTCAGGGATCATAAAAACGGATCAAAAGAACTTAGAGCTAATATGCAAAGTCGGGGATCATAAAAACAGACCGAAAGAACTTAGAGCCAATACGCAAAGTCGGGGATCATAAAAACGGACCAAAAGAACTTAGAGCTAACACGCAAAGTCGGGGATCATAAAAACGGACCGAAAGAACTTAGAGCTAATACGCAAAGTCGGGGATCATAAAAACGGACCAAAAAAACTTAGAGCTAATACGCAAAGTCGGGGATCATAAAAACAGACCGAAAGAACTTAGAGCTAATACGCAAAGTCGGGGATCATAAAAACGGATCAAAAGAACTTAGAGCTAATATGCAAAGTCGGGGATCATAAAAACAGACCGAAAGAACTTAGAGCTAATACGCAAAGTCGGGGATCATAAACACGGACCAAGAGAACTTAGAGCTAATACGCAAAGTCGGGGATCATAAAAAGGGACCGAGAGAACTTAGAGCTAATACACAAAGTCTGGGATCATAAAAGTGACCGAAAGAACTTAGAGCTAATACGCAAAATCGGGGATCATAAAAAGGGACCGAAAGAACTTAGAGCTAATACGCAAAGTCGGGGATCATAAAAAGGGACCGAAAGAACTTAGAGCTAATACGCAAAGTCGGGGATCATAAAAACTGACCGAAAGAACTTAGAGCTAATATGCAAAGTCGGGGATCATAAAAAGGGACCGAAAGAACTTAGAGCTAATATGCAAAGTCGGGGATCATAAAAACGGACCGAAAGAACTTAGAGCTAATACGCAAAGTCGGGGATCATAACAACCGACCGAAAGAACTTAGAGCTAATACGCAAAGTCGGGGATCATAACAACCGACCGAAAGAACTTAGAGCTAATACGCAAAGTCGGGGATCATAAAAACGGACCGAAAGAACTTAGAGCTAATATGCAAAGTTGGGGATCATAAAAACAGACAGAAAGAACTTAGAGCTAATACGCAAAGTCGGGGATCATAAAAACGGACCAAAAGAACTTAGAGCTAATACGCAAAGTCGGGGATCATAAAAACGGACCAAAAAAACTTAGAGTTAATACGCAAAGTCGGGGATCATAAAAACGGACCGAAAGAACTTCGAGCTAATACGCAAAGTCGGGGATCATAAAAATGGACCGAAAGAACTTAGAGCTAATACGCAAAGTCGAGGATCATAAAACGAACCGAAAGAACTTAGAGCTAATACGCAAAGTCGGGGATCATAAAAACGGACCGAAAGAACTTAGAGCTAATACGCAAAGTCGGGGATCATAAAAACGGACCGAAAGAACTTAGAGCTAATACGCACAGTCCGGGATCATAAACACGGTTTAAAAGAACTTAGAGCTAATACGCAAAGTCGGGGATCATAAACACGGACCAAGAGAACTTAGAGCTAATACGCAAAGTCGGGGATCATAAAAAGGGACCGAGAGAACTTAGAGCTAATACACAAAGTCGGGGATCATAAAAAGGGACCGAAAGAACTTAGAAATAATATGCAAAATCGGGGATCATAAAAAGGGACCGAAAGAACTTAGAGCTAATACGCAAAGTCGGGGATCATAAAAACGGACCGAAAGAACTTAGAACTAATACGCAAAGTCGGGGATCATAAAAAGGGACCGAAAGAACTTAGAGCTAATACACAAAGTCGGGGATCATAAAAACCGACCGAAAGAACTTAGAGCTTATATGCAAAGTCGGGGATCATAAAAACGGACCGAAAGAACTTAGAGCTAATACGCAAAGTCGGGGATCATAACAACCGACCGAAAGAACTTAGAGCTAATACGCAAAGTCGGGGATCATAACAACCGACCGAAAGAACTTAGAGCTAATACGCAAAGTCGGGGATCATAAAAACGGACCGAAAGAACTTAGAGCTAATATGCAAAGTCGGGGATCATAAAAACAGACAGAAAGAACTTAGAGCTAATACGCAAAGTCGGGGATCATAAAAACGGACCAAAAGAACTTAGAGCTAATACGCAAAGTCGGGGATCATAAAAACGGACCAAAAAAACTTAGAGTTAATACGCAAAGTCGGGGATCATAAAAACGGACCGAAAGAACTTCGAGCTAATACGCAAAGTCGGGGATCATAAAAATGGACCGAAAGAACTTAGAGCTAATACGCAAAGTCGAGGATCATAAAACGAACCGAAAGAACTTAGAGCTAATACGCAAAGTCGGGGATCATAAAAACGGACCGAAAGAACTTAGAGCTAATACGCAAAGTCGGGGATCATAAAAACGGACCGAAAGAACTTAGAGCTAATACGCACAGTCCGGGATCATAAACACGGTTTAAAAGAACTTAGAGCTAATACGCAAAGTCGGGGATCATAAACACGGACCAAGAGAACTTAGAGCTAATACGCAAAGTCGGGGATCATAAAAAGGGACCGAGAGAACTTAGAGCTAATACACAAAGTCGGGGATCATAAAAAGGGACCGAAAGAACTTAGAAATAATATGCAAAATCGGGGATCATAAAAAGGGACCGAAAGAACTTAGAGCTAATACGCAAAGTCGGGGATCATAAAAACGGACCGAAAGAACTTAGAACTAATACGCAAAGTCGGGGATCATAAAAAGGGACCGAAAGAACTTAGAGCTAATACACAAAGTCGGGGATCATAAAAACCGACCGAAAGAACTTAGAGCTTATATGCAAAGTCGGGGATCATAAAAACGGATCGAAAGAACTTAGAGCTAATACGCAAAGTCGGGGATCATAACAACCGACCGAAAGAACTTAGAGCTAATACGCAAAGTCGGGGATCATAACAACCGACTAAAAGAACTTAGAGCTAATACGCAAAGTCGGGGATAATAAAAACGGACCGAAAGAACTTAGAGCTAATATGCAAAGTCGGGGATCATAAAAACAGACCGAAAGAACTTAGAGCTAATACGCAAAGTCGGGGATCATAAAAACGGACCAAAAGAACTTAAAGCTAATACGCAAAGTCGGGGATCATAAAAACGGACCAAAAAAACTTAGAGCTAATACGCAAAGTTGGGGATCATAAAAACGGACCGAAAGAACTTAGAGCTAATACGCAAAGTCGGGGATGATAAAAACCAACCGAAAGAACTTAGAGCTAATACGCAAAGTCGGGGATCATAAAATCGACCGAAAGAACTTAGAGCTAATACGCAAAGTCGGGGATCATAAAAAGGGACCGAAAGAACTTAGAGCTAATACGCATAGTCGGGGATCATAAAAAGGGACCGAAAGAACTTAGAGCTAATACGCAAAGTCGGGGATCATAAAAACGGACCGAAAGAACTTAGAGCTAATACGCAAAGTCGGGGATCATAAAAACCGACCGAAAGAAGTTAGAGCTAATACGCATAGTTGGGGATCATAAAAAGGGACCGAAAGAACTTAGAGCTAATACGCAAAGTCGGGGATCATAAAAACCGACGAAAGAACTTAGAGCTAATACGCAAAGTTGGGGATCATAAAAACGGATCGAAAGCACTTAGAGCTAATATGCAAAGTCGGGGATCATAAAAACAGACCGAAAGAACTAAGAGCTAATACGCAAAGTCGGGGATCATAAAGACGGACCAAAAGAACTTAGAGCTAATACGCAAAGTCGGGGATCATAAAAACTAACCGAAAGAACTTAGAGCTAATACGCAAAGTCGGGGATCATAACAACCAACCGAAAGAACTTAGAGCTAATACGCAAAGTCGGGGATCATAAAAACGGATCAAAAGAACTTAGAGCTAATATGCAAAGTCGGGGATCATAAAAACAGACCGAAAGAACTTAGAGCTAATACGCAAAGTCCAGGATCATAAAAACGGACCAAAAGAACTTAGAGCTAACACGCAAAGTCGGGGATCATAAAAACGGACCGAAAGAACTTAGAGCTAATACGCAAAGTCGGGGATCATAAAAACGGACCAAAAAAACTTAGAGATAATACGTAAAGTCGGGGATCATAAAAACAGACCGAAAGAACTTAGAACTAATACGCAAAGTCGGGGATGATAAAAACCGACCGAAAGAACTTAGAGCTAATACGCAAAGTCGGGGATCATAAAAACGGACCAAAAGAACTTAGAGCTAATACGCAAAGTCGGGGATCATAAAAAGGGACCGAAAGAACTTAGAGCTAATACACAAAGTCGGGGATCATAAAAACCGACCGAAAGAACTTAGAGCTAATACGCAAAGTCGGGGATCATAACAACCGACCGAAAGAACTTAGAGCCAATACGCAAAGTCAGGGATCATAAAAACGGACCAAAAGAACTTAGAGCTAACACGCAAAGTCGGGGATCATAAAAACGGACCGAAAGAACTTAGAGCTAATACGCAAAGTCGGGGATCATAAAAACGGACCAAAAAAATTTAGAGCTAATACGCAAAGTCGGGGATCATAAAAACAGACCGAAAGAACTTAGAGCTAATATGCAAAGTCGGAGATCATAAACACGGACCAAGAGAACTTAGAGCTAATACGCAAAGTCGGGGATCATAAAAAGGGACCGAGAGAACTTAGAGCTAATACACAAAGTCGGGGATCATAAAAAGGGACCGAAAGAACTTAGAGCTAATACGCAAAATCGGGGATCATAAAAAGGGACCGAAAGAACTTAGAGCTAATACGCAAAGTCGGGGATCATAAAAAGGGACCGAAAGAACTTAGAGCTAATACGCAAAGTCGGGGATCATAAAAACTGACCGAAAGAACTTAGAGCTAATATGCAAAGTCGGGGATCATAAAAAGGGACCGAAAGAACTTAGAGCTAATATGCAAAGTCGGGGATCATAAAAACGGACCGAAAGAACTTAGAGCTAATACGCAAAGTCGGGGATCATAACAACCGACCGAAAGAACTTAGAGCTAATACGCAAAGTCGGGGATCATAACAACCGACCGAAAGAACTTAGAGCTAATACGCAAAGTCGGGGATCATAAAAACGGACCGAAAGAACTTAGAGCTAATATGCAAAGTCGGGGATCATAAAAACAGACCGAAAGAACTTAGAGCTAATACGCAAAGTCGGGATCATAAAAACGGACCAAAAGAACTTAGAGCTAATACGCAAAGTCGGGGATCATAAAAACGGACCAAAAAAACTTAGAGTTAATACGCAAAGTCGGGGATCATAAAAACGGACCGAAAGAACTTCGAGCTAATACGCAAAGTCGGGGATCATAAAAATGGACCGAAAGAACTTAGAGCTAATACGCAAAGTCGGGGATCATAAAACGAACCGAAAGAACTTAGAGCTAATACGCAAAGTCGGGGATCATAAAAACGGACCGAAAGAACTTAGAGCTAATACGCAAAGTCGGGGATCATAAAAACGGACCGAAAGAACTTAGAGCTAATACGCACAGTCCGGGATCATAAACACGGTTCAAAAGAACTTAGAGCTAATACGCAAAGTCGGGGATCATAAACACGGACCAAGAGAACTTAGAGCTAATACGCAAAGTCGGGGATCATAAAAAGGGACCGAGAGAACTTAGAGCTAATACACAAAGTCGGGGATCATAAAAAGGGACCGAAAGAACTTAGAAATAATACGCAAAATCGGGGATCATTAAAAGGGACCGAAAGAACTTAGAGCTAATACGCAAAGTCGGGGATCATAAAAACGGACCGAAAGAACTTAGAGCTAATACGCAAAGTCGGGGATCATAAAAAGGGACCGAAAGAACTTAGAGCTAATACACAAAGTCGGGGATCATAAAAACCGACCGAAAGAACTTAGAGCTTATATGCAAAGTCAGGGATCATAAAAACGGACCGAAAGAACTTAGAGCTAATACGCAAAGTCGGGGATCATAACAACCGACCGAAAGAACTTAGAGCTAATACGCAAAGTCGGGGATCATAACAACCGACCGAAAGAACTTAGAGCTAATACGCAAAGTCGGGGATCATAACAACCGACTAAAAGAACTTAGAGCTAATACGCAAAGTCGGGGATCATAAAAACGGACCGAAAGAACTTAGAGCTAATATGCAAAGTCGGGGATCATAAAAACAGACCGAAAGAACTTAGAGCTAATACGCAAAGTCGGGGATCATGAAAACGGACCAAAAGAACTTAAAGCTAATACGCAAAGTCGGGGATCATAAAAACGGACCAAAAAAACTTAGAGCTAATACGCAAAGTCGGGGATCATAAAAACGGACCGAAAGAACTTAGAGCTAATACGCAAAGTCGGGGATGATAAAAACCAACCGAAAGAACTTAGAGCTAATACGCAAAGTCGGGGATCATAAAATCGACCGAAAGAACTTAGAGCTAATACGCAAAGTCGGGGATCATAAAAAGGGACCGAAAGAACTTAGAGCTAATACGCAAAATCGGGGATCATAAAAAGGGACCGAAAGAACTTAGAGCTAATACGCAAAGTCGGGGATCATAAAAAGGGACCGAAAGAACTTAGAGCTAATACGCAAAGTCGGGGATCATAAAAACTGACCGAAAGAACTTAGAGCTAATATGCAAAGTCGGGGATCATAAAAAGGGACCGAAAGAACTTAGAGCTAATATGCAAAGTCGGGGATCATAAAAACGGACCGAAAGAACTTAGAGCTAATACGCAAAGTCGGGGATCATAACAACCGACCGAAAGAACTTAGAGCTAATACGCAAAGTCGAGGATCATAACAACCGACCGAAAGAACTTAGAGCTAATACGCAAAGTCGGGGATCATAAAAACGGACCGAAAGAACTTAGAGCTAATATGCAAAGTCGGGGATCATAAAAACAGACCGAAAGAACTTAGAGCTAATACGCAAAGTCGGGGATCATAAAAACGGACCAAAAGAACTTAGAGCTAATACGCAAAGTCGGGGATCATAAAAACGGACCAAAAAAACTTAGAGTTAATACGCAAAGTCGGGGATCATAAAAACGGACCGAAAGAACTTCGAGCTAATACGCAAAGTCGGGGATCATAAAAATGGACAGAAAGAACTTAGAGCTAATACGCAAAGTCGGGGATCATAAAACGAACCGAAAGAACTTAGAGCTAATACGCAAAGTCGGGGATCATAAAAACGGACCGAAAGAACTTAGAGCTAATACGCAAAGTCGGGGATCATAAAAACGGACCGAAAGAACTTAGAGCTAATACGCACAGTCCGGGATCATAAACACGGTTCAAAAGAACTTAGAGCTAATACGCAAAGTCGGGGATCATAAACACGGACCAAGAGAACTTAGAGCTAATACGCAAAGTCGGGGATCATAAAAAGGGACCGAGAGAACTTAGAGCTAATACACAAAGTCGGGGATCATAAAAAGGGACCGAAAGAACTTAGAAATAATACGCAAAATCGGGGATCATAAAAAGGGACCGAAAGAACTTAGAGCTAATACGTAAAGTCGGGGATCATAAAAACGGACCGAAAGAACTTAGAGCTAATACGCAAAGTCGGGGATCATAAAAAGGGACCGAAAGAACTTAGAGCTAATACACAAAGTCGGGGATCATAAAAACCGACCGAAAGAACTTAGAGCTTATATGCAAAGTCAGGGATCATAAAAACGGACCGAAAGAACTTAGAGCTAATACGCAAAGTCGGGGATCATAACAACCGACCGAAAGAACTTAGAGCTAATACGCAAAGTCGGGGATCATAACAACCGACCGAAAGAACTTAGAGCTAATACGCAAAGTCGGGGATCATAACAACCGACTAAAAGAACTTAGAGCTAATACGCAAAGTCGGGGATCATAAAAACGGACCGAAAGAACTTAGAGCTAATATGCAAAGTCGGGGATCATAAAAACAGACCGAAAGAACTTAGAGCTAATACGCAAAGTCGGGGATCATAAAAACGGACCAAAAAAACTTAGAGCTAATACGCAAAGTCGGGGATCATAAAAACGGACCGAAAGAACTTAGAGCTAATACGCAAAGTCGGGGATGATAAAAACCAACCGAAAGAACTTAGAGCTAATACGCAAAGTCGGGGATCATAACAACCGACCGAAAGAACTTAGAGCTAATACGCAAAGTCGGGGATCATAACAACCGACCGAAAGAACTTAGAGCTAATACGCAAAGTCGGGGATCATAACAACCGACTAAAAGAACTTAGAGCTAATACGCAAAGTCGGGGATCATAAAAACGGACCGAAAGAACTTAGAGCTAATATGCAAAGTCGGGGATCATAAAAACAGACCGAAAGAACTTAGAGCTAATACGCAAAGTCGGGGATCATGAAAACGGACCAAAAGAACTTAAAGCTAATACGCAAAGTCGGGGATCATAAAAACGGACCAAAAAAACTTAGAGCTAATACGCAAAGTCGGGGATCATAAAAACGGACCGAAAGAACTTAGAGCTAATACGCAAAGTCGGGGATGATAAAAACCAACCGAAAGAACTTAGAGCTAATACGCAAAGTCGGGGATCATAAAATCGACCGAAAGAACTTAGAGCTAATACGCAAAGTCGGGGATCATAAAAAGGGACCGAAAGAACTTAGAGCTAATACGCATAGTCGGGGATCATAAAAAGGGACCGAAAGAACTTAGAGCTAATACGCAAAGTCGGGGATCATAAAAACGGACCGAAAGAACTTAGAGCTAATACGCAAAGTCGGGGATCATAAAAACCGACCGAAAGAAGTTAGAGCTAATACGCATAGTTGGGGATCATAAAAAGGGACCGAAAGAACTTAGAGCTAATACGCAAAGTCGGGGATCATAAAAACGACGAAAGAACTTAGAGCTAATACGCAAAGTCGGGGATCATAAAAACGGATCGAAAGCACTTAGAGCTAATATGCAAAGTCGGGGATCATAAAAACAGACCGAAAGAACTTAGAGCTAATACGCAAAGTCGGGGATCATAAAAACGGACCAAAAGAACTTAGAGCTAATACGCAAAGTCGGGGATCATAAAAACTAACCGAAAGAACTTAGAAATAATACGCAAAATCGGGGATCATAAAAAGGGACCGAAAGAACTTAGAGCTAATACGCAAAGTCGGGGATCATAAAAACGGACCGAAAGAACTTAGAGCTAATACGCAAAGTCGGGGATCATAAAAAGGGACCGAAAGAACTTAGAGCTAATACACAAAGTCGGGGATCATAAAAACCGACCGAAAGAACTTAGAGCTTATATGCAAATTCGGGGATCATAAAAACGGACCGAAAGAACTTAGAGCTAATACGCAAAGTCGGGGATCATAACAACCGACCGAAAGAACTTAGAGCTAATACGCAAAGTCGGGGATCATAACAACCGACCGAAAGAACTTAGAGCTAATACGCAAAGTCGGGGATCATAACAACCGACTTAAAGAACTTAGAGCTAATACGCAAAGTCGGGGATCATAAAAACGGACCGAAAGAACTTAGAGCTAATATGCAAAGTCGGGGATCATAAAAACAGACCGAAAGAACTTAGAGCTAATACGCAAAGTCGGGGATCATAAAAACGGACCAAAAGAACTTAAAGCTAATACGCAAAGTCGGGGATCATAAAAACGGACCAAAAAAACTTAGAGCTAATACGCAAAGTCGGGGATCATAAAAACGGACCGAAAGAACTTAGAGCTAATACGCAAAGTCTGGGATGATAAAAACCAACCGAAAGAACTTAGAGCTAATACGCAAAGTCGGGGATCATAAAATCGACCGAAAGAACTTAGAGCTAATACGCAAAGTCGGGGATCATAAAAAGGGACCGAAAGAACTTAGAGCTAATACGCATAGTCGGGGATCATAAAAAGGGACCGAAAGAACTTAGAGCTAATACGCAAAGTCGGGGATCATAAAAACGGACCGAAAGAACTTAGAGCTAATACGCAAAGTCGGGGATCATAACAACCGACCGAAAGAACTTAGAGCTAATACGCAAAGTCGGGGATCATAACAACCGACCGAAAGAACTTAGAGCTAATACGCAAAGTCGGGGATCATAAAAACGGACCGAAAGAACTTAGAGCTAATATGCAAAGTCGGGGATCATAAAAACAGACCGAAAGAACTTAGAGCTAATACGCAAAGTCGGGGATCGTAAAAACGGACCAAAAGAACTTAGAGCTAATACGCAAAGTCGGGGATCATAAAAACGGACCAAAAAAACTTAGAGTTAATACGCAAAGTCGGGGATCATAAAAACGGACCGAAAGAACTTCGAGCTAATACGCAAAGTCGGGGATCATAAAAATGGACCGAAAGAACTTCGAGCTAATACGCAAAGTCGGGGATCATAAAACGAACCGAAAGAACTTAGAGCTAATACGCAAAGTCGGGGATCATAAAAACGAACCGAAAGAACTTAGAGCTAATACGCAAAGTCGGGGATCATAAAAACGGACCGAAAGAACTTAGAGCTAATACGCACAGTCCGGGATCATAAACACGGTTCAAAAGAACTTAGAGCTAATACGCAAAGTCGGGGATCATAAACACGGACCAAGAGAACTTAGAGCTAATACGCAAAGTCGGGGATCATAAAAAGGGACCGAGAGAACTTAGAGCTAATACACAAAGTCGGGGATCATAAAAAGGGACCGAAAGAACTTAGAAATAATACGCAAAATCGGGGATCATAAAAAGGGACCGAAAGAACTTAGAGCTAATACGCAAAGTCGGGGATCATAAAAACGGACCGAAAGAACTTAGAGCTAATACGCAAAGTCGGGGATCATAAAAAGGGACCGAAAGAACTTAGAGCTAATACACAAAGTCGGGGATCATAAAAACCGACCGAAAGAACTTAGAGCTTATATGCAAAGTCAGGGATCATAAAAACGGACCGAAAGAACTTAGAGCTAATACGCAAAGTCGGGGATCATAACAACCGACCGAAAGAACTTAGAGCTAATACGCCAAGTCGGGGATCATAACAACCGACCGAAAGAACTTAGAGCTAATACGCAAAGTCGGGGATCATAACAACCGACTAAAAGAACTTAGAGCTAATACGCAAAGTCGGGGATCATAAAAACGGACCGAAAGAACTTAGAGCTAATATGCAAAGTCGGGGATCATAAAAACAGACCGAAAGAACTTAGAGCTAATACGCAAAGTCGGGGATCATGATAACGGACCAAAAGAACTTAAAGCTAATACGCAAAGTCGGGGATCATAAAAACGGACCAAAAAAACTTAGAGCTAATACGCAAAGTCGGGGATCATAAAAACGGACCGAAAGAACTTAGAGCTAATACGCAAAGTCGGGGATGATAAAAACCAACCGAAAGAACTTAGAGCTAATACGCAAAGTCGGGGATCATAAAATCGACCGAAAGAACTTAGAGCTAATACGCAAAGTCGGGGATCATAAAAAGGGACCGAAAGAACTTAGAGCTAATACGCATAGTCGGGGTTCATAAAAACGGACCGAAAGAACTTAGAGCTAATACGCAAAGTCGGGGATCATAAAAACGGACCGAAAGAACTTAGAGCTAATACGCAAAGTCGGGGATCATAAAAACCGACCGAAAGAAGTTAGAGCTAATACGCATAGTTGGGGATCATAAAAAGGGACCGAAAGAACTTAGAGCTAATACGCAAAGTCGGGGATCATAAAAACCGACGAAAGAACTTAGAGCTAATACGCAAAGTCGGGGATCATAAAAACGGATCGAAAGCACTTAGAGCTAATATGCAAAGTCGGGGATCATAAAAACAGACCGAAAGAACTTAGAGCTAATACGCAAAGTCGGGGATCATAAAAACGGACCAAAAGAACTTAGAGCTAATACGCAAAGTCGGGGATCATAAAAACTAACCGAAAGAACTTAGAAATAATACGCAAAATCGGGGATCATAAAAAGGGACCGAAAGAACTTAGAGCTAATACGCAAAGTCGGGGATCATAAAAACGGACCGAAAGAACTTAGAGCTAATACGCAAAGTCGGGGATCATAAAAAGGGACCGAAAGAACTTAGAGCTAATACACAAAGTCGGGGATCATAAAAACCGACCGAAAGAACTTAGAGCTTATATGCAAAGTCGGGGATCATAAAAACAGACCGAAAGAACTTAGAGCTAATACGCAAAGTCGGGGATCATAACAACCGACCGAAAGAACTTAGAGCTAATACGCAAAGTCGGGGATCATAACAACCGACCGAAAGAACTTAGAGCTAATACGCAAAGTCGGGGATCATAACAACCGACTAAAAGAACTTAGAGCTAATACGCAAAGTCGGGGATCATAAAAACGGACCGAAAGAACTTAGAGCTAATATGCAAAGTCGGGGATCATAAAAACAGACCGAAAGAACTTAGAGCTAATACGCAAAGTCGGGGATCATAAAAACGGACCAAAAGAACTTAAAGCTAATACGCAAAGTCGGGGATCATAAAAACGGACCAAAAAAACTTAGAGCTAATACGCAAAGTCGGGGATCATAAAAACGGACCGAAAGAACTTAGAGCTAATACGCAAAGTCGGGGATGATAAAAACCAACCGAAAGAACTTAGAGCTAATACGCAAAGTCGGGGATCATAAAATCGACCGAAAGAACTTAGAGCTAATACGCAAAGTCGGGGATCATAAAAAGGGACCGAAAGAACTTAGAGCTAATACGCATAGTCGGGGATCATAAAAAGGGACCGAAAGAACTTAGAGCTAATACGCAAAGTCGGGGATCATAAAAACGGACCGAAAGAACTTAGAGCTAATACGCAAAGTCGGGGATCATAAAAACCGACCGAAAGAAGTTAGAGCTAATACGCATAGTCGGGGATCATAAAAAGGGACCGAAAGAACTTAGAGCTAATACGCAAAGTCGGGGATCATAAAAACGGACCGAAAGAACTTAGAGCTAATACGCAAAGTCGGGGATCATAAAAAGGGACCGAAAGAACTTAGAGCTAATACGCAAAGTCGGGGATCATAACAACCGACCGAAAGAACTTAGAGCTTATATGCAAAGTCGGGGATCATAAAAAGGGACCGAAAGAACTTAGAGCTAATACGCAAAGTCGGGGATCATAAAAAGGGACCGAAAGAACTTAGAGCTAATACGCAAAGTCGGGGATCATAACAACCGACCGAAAGAACTTAGAGCTAATACGCAAAGTCGGGGATCATAAAAACCGACCGAAAGAACTTAGAGCTTATATGCAAAGTCGGGGATCATAAAAACGGACCGAAAGAACTTAGAGCTAATACGCAAAGTCGGGGATCATAACAACCGACCGAAAGAACTTAGAGCTAATACGCAAAGTCGGGGATCATAACAACCGACCGAAAGAACTTAGAGCTAATACGCAAAGTCGGGGATCATAACAACCGACTAAAAGAACTTAGAGCTAATACGCAAAGTCGGGGATCATAAAAACGGACCGAAAGAACTTAGAGCTAATACGCAAAGTCGGGGATCATAAAAACCGACCGAAAGAAGTTAGAGCTAATACGCATAGTTGGGGATCATAAAAAGGGACCGAAAGAACTTAGAGCTAATACGCAAAGTCGGGGATCATAAAAATCGACGAAAGAACTTAGAGCTAATACGCAAAGTCGGGGATCATAAAAACGGATCGAAAGCACTTAGAGCTAATATGCAAAGTCGGGGATCATAAAAACAGACCGAAAGAACTTAGAGCTAATACGCAAAGTCGGGGATCATAAAAACGGACTAAAAGAACTTAGAGCTAATACGCAAAGTCGGGGATCATAAAAACTAACCGAAAGAACTTAGAGCTAATACGCAAAGTCGGGGATCATAACAACCGACCGAAAGAACTTAGAACTAATACGCAAAGTCGGGGATGATAAAAACCGACCGAAAGAACTTAGAGCTAATACGCAAAGTCGGGGATCATAAAAACGGACCAAAAGAACTTAGAGCTAATACGCAAAGTCGGGGATCATAAAAAGGGACCGAAAGAACTTAGAGCTAATACACAAAGTCGGGGATCATAAAAACCGACCGAAAGAACTTAGAGCTAATACGCAAAGTCGGGGATCATAACAACCGACCGAAAGAACTTAGAGCTAATACGCAAAGCCGGGGATCATAACAACCGACCGAAAGAACTTAGAGCTAATACGCAAAGTCGGGGATCATAACAACCGACTGAAAGAACTTAGAGCTAATACGCAAAGTCGGGGATCATAAAAACGGATCAAAAGAACTTTGAGCTAATATGCAAAGTCGGGGATCATAAAAACAGACCGAAAGAACTTAGAGCTAATACGCAAAGTCGAGGATCATAAAAACGGACCAAAAGAACTTAGAGCTAACACGCAAAGTCGGGGATCATAAAAACAGACCGAAAGAACTTAGAGCTAATACGCAAAGTCGGGGATCATAAAAACGGACCAAAAAAACTAAGAGCTAATACGCAAAGTCGGGGATCATAAAAACAGACCGAAAGAACTTAGAACTAATACGCAAAGTCGGGGATGATAAAAACCGACCGAAAGAACTTAGAGCTAATACGCAAAGTCGGGGATCATAACAACCGACCGAAAGAACTTAGAGCTAATACGCAAAGCCGGGGATCATAACAACCGACCGAAAGAACTTAGAGCTAATACGCAAAGTCGGGGATCATAACAACCGACTGAAAGAACTTAGAGCTAATACGCAAAGTCGGGGATCATAAAAACGGACCGAAAGAACTTAGAGCTAATACGCAAAGTCGGGGATCATAAAAACTAACCGAAAGAACTTAGAGCTAATACGCAAAGTCGGGGATCATAACAACCGACCGAAAGAACTTAGAACTAATACGCAAAGTCGGGGATGATAAAAACCGACCGAAAGAACTTAGAGCTAATACGCAAAGTCGGGGATCATAAAAACGGACCAAAAGAACTTAGAGCTAATACGCAAAGTCGGGGATCATAAAAAGGGACCGAAAGAACTTAGAGCTAATACACAAAGTCGGGGATCATAAAAACCGACCGAAAGAACTTAGAGCTAATACGCAAAGTCGGGGATCATAACAACCGACCGAAAGAACTTAGAGCTAATACGCAAAGCCGGGGATCATAACAACCGACCGAAAGAACTTAGAGCTAATACGCAAAGTCGGGGATCATAACAACCGACTGAAAGAACTTAGAGCTAATACGCAAAGTCGGGGATCATAAAAACGGATCAAAAGAACTTAGAGCTAATATGCAAAGTCGGGGATCATAAAAACAGACCGAAAGAACTTAGAGCTAATACGCAAAGTCGAGGATCATAAAAACGGACCAAAAGAACTTAGAGCTAACACGCAAAGTCGGGGATCATAAAAACAGACCGAAAGAACTTAGAGCTAATACGCAAAGTCGGGGATCATAAAAACGGACCAAAAAAACTAAGAGCTAATACGCAAAGTCGGGGATCATAAAAACAGACCGAAAGAACTTAGAACTAATACGCAAAGTCGGGGATGATAAAAACCGACCGAAAGAACTTAGAGCTAATACGCAAAGTCGGGGATCATAAAAACGGACCAAAAGAACTTAGAGCTAATACGCAAAGTCGGGGATCATAAAAAGGGACCGAAAGAACTTAGAGCTAATACACAAAGTCGGGGATCATAAAAACCGACCGAAAGAACTTAGAGCTAATACGCAAAGTCGGGGATCATAACAACCGACCGAAAGAACTTAGAGCTAATACGCAAAGCCGGGGATCATAACAACCGACCGAAAGAACTTAGAGCTAATACGCAAAGTCGGGGATCATAACAACCGACTGAAAGAACTTAGAGCTAATACGCAAAGTCGGGGATCATAAAAACGGACCGAAAGAACTTAGAGCTAATATGCAAAGTCGGGGATCATAAAAACAGACCGAAAGAACTTAGAGCTAATACGCAAAGTCGGGGATCATAAAAACGGACCAAAAGAACTTAAAGCTAATACGCAAAGTCGGGGATCATAAAAACGGACCGAAAGAACTTAGAGCTAATACGCAAAGTCGGGGATCATAAAAAGGGACCGAAAGAACTTAGAGCTAATACAGAAAGTCGGGGATCATAAAAACCGACCGAAAGAACTTAGAGCTTATATGCAAAGTCGGGGATCATAAAAACGGACCGAAAGAACTTAGAGCTAATACGCAAAGTCGGGGATCATAACAACCGACCGAAAGAACTTAGAGCTAATACGCAAAGTCGGGGATCATAAAAACCGACCGAAAGAAGTTAGAGCTAATACGCATAGTTGGGGATCATAAAAAGGGACCGAAAGAACTTAGAGCTAATACGCAAAGTCGGGGATCATAAAAATCGACGAAAGAACTTAGAACTAATACGCAAAGTCGGGGATCATAAAAACGGATCGAAAGCACTTAGAGCTAATATGCAAAGTCGGGGATCATAAAAACAGACCGAAAGAACTTAGAGCTAATACGCAAAGTCGGGGATCATAAAAACGGACCAAAAGAACTTAGAGCTAATACGCAAAGTCGGGGATCATAAAAACTAACCGAAAGAACTTAGAGCTAATACGCAAAGTCGGGGATCATAACAACCGACCGAAAGAACTTAGAACTAATACGCAAAGTCGGGGATGATAAAAACCGACCGAAAGAACTTAGAGCTAATACGCAAAGTCGGGGATCATAAAAACGGACCAAAAGAACTTAGAGCTAATACGCAAAGTCGGGGATCATAAAAAGGGACCGAAAGAACTTAGAGCTAATACACAAAGTCGGGGATCATAAAAACCGACCGAAAGAACTTAGAGCTAATACGCAAAGTCGGGGATCATAACAACCGACCGAAAGAACTTAGAGCTAATACGCAAAGCCGGGGATCATAACAACCGACCGAAAGAACTTAGAGCTAATACGCAAAGTCGGGGATCATAACAACCGACTGAAAGAACTTAGAGCTAATACGCAAAGTCGGGGATCATAAAAACGGATCAAAAGAACTTAGAGCTAATATGCAAAGTCGGGGATCATAAAAACAGACCGAAAGAACTTAGAGCTAATACGCAAAGTCGAGGATCATAAAAACGGACCAAAAGAACTTAGAGCTAACACGCAAAGTCGGGGATCATAAAAACAGACCGAAAGAACTTAGAGCTAATACGCAAAGTCGGGGATCATAAAAACGGACCAAAAAAACTAAGAGCTAATACGCAAAGTCGGGGATCATAAAAACAGACCGAAAGAACTTAGAACTAATACGCAAAGTCGGGGATGATAAAAACCGACCGAAAGAACTTAGAGCTAATACGCAAAGTCGGGGATCATAAAAACGGACCAAAAGAACTTAGAGCTAATACGCAAAGTCGGGGATCATAAAAAGGGACCGAAAGAACTTAGAGCTAATACACAAAGTCGGGGATCATAAAAACCGACCGAAAGAACTTAGAGCTAATACGCAAAGTCGGGGATCATAACAACCGACCGAAAGAACTTAGAGCTAATACGCAAAGCCGGGGATCATAACAACCGACCGAAAGAACTTAGAGCTAATACGCAAAGTCGGGGATCATAACAACCGACTGAAAGAACTTAGAGCTAATACGCAAAGTCGGGGATCATAAAAACGGACCGAAAGAACTTAGAGCTAATATGCAAAGTCGGGGATCATAAAAACAGACCGAAAGAACTTAGAGCTAATACGCAAAGTCGGGGATCATAAAAACGGACCAAAAGAACTTAAAGCTAATACGCAAAGTCGGGGATCATAAAAACGGACCAAAAAAACTTAGAGCTAATACGCAAAGTCGGGGATCATAAAAACGGACTGAAAGAACTTAGAGCTAATACGCAAAGTCGGGGATAATAAAAACCGACCGAAAGAACTTAGAGCTAATACGCAAAGTCGGGGATCATAAAATCGACCGAAAGAACTTAGAGCTAATACGCAAAGTCGGGGATCATAAAAAGGGACCGAAAGAACTTAGAGCTAATACGCATAGTCGGGGATCATAAAAAGGGACCGAAAGAACTTAGAGCTAATACGCAAAGTCGGGGATCATAAAAACGGACCGAAAGAACTTAGAGCTAATACGCAAAGTCGGGGATCATTAAAACCGACCGAAAGAACTTAGAGCTAATACGCAAAGTCGGGGATCATTAAAACCGACCGAAAGAAGTTAGAGCTAATACGCATAGTCGGGGATCATAAAAAGGGACCGAAAGAACTTAGAGCTAATACGCAAAGTCGGGGATCATAAAAACCGACGAAAGAACTTAGAGCTAATACGCAAAGTCGGGGATCATAAAAACGGATCGAAAGCACTTAGAGCTAATACGCAAAGTCGGGGATCATAAAAACGGACCAAAAAAACTTAGAGCTAATACGCAAAGTCGGGGATCATAAAAACAGACCGAAAGAACTTAGAGCTAATACGCAAAGTCGGGGATTATAAACACGGACCAAGAGAACTTAGAGCTAATACGCAAAGTCGGGGATCATAAAAAGGGACCGAGAGAACTTAGAGCTAATACACAAAGTCGGGGATCATAAAAAGGGACCGAAAGAACTTAGAGCTAATACGCAAAATCGGGGATCATAAAAAGGGACCGAAAGAACTTAGAGCTAATACGCAAAGTCGGGGATCATAAAAAGGGACCGAAAGAACTTAGAGCTAATACGCAAAGTCGGGGATCATAAAAACTGACCGAAAGAACTTAGAGCTAATATGCAAAGTCGGGGATCATAAAAAGGGACCGAAAGAACTTAGAGCTAATATGCAAAGTCGGGGATCATAAAAACGGACCGAAAGAACTTAGAGCTAATACGCAAAGTCGGGGATCATAACAACCGACCGAAAGAACTTAGAGCTAATACGCAAAGTCGGGGATCATAACAACCGACCGAAAGAACTTAGAGCTAATACGCAAAGTCGGGGATCATAACAACCGACTAAAAGAACTTAGAGCTAATACGCAAAGTCGGGGATCATAAAAACGGACCGAAAGAACTTAGAGCTAATATGCAAAGTCGGGGATCATAAAAACAGACCGAAAGAACTTAGAGCTAATACGCAAAGTCGGGGATCATGATAACGGACCAAAAGAACTTAAAGCTAATACGCAAAGTCGGGGATCATAAAAACGGACCAAAAAAACTTAGAGCTAATACGCAAAGTCGGGGATCATAAAAACGGACCGAAAGAACTTAGAGCTAATACGCAAAGTCGGGGATGATAAAAACCAACCGAAAGAACTTAGAGCTAATACGCAAAGTCGGGGATCATAAAATCGACCGAAAGAACTTAGAGCTAATACGCAAAGTCGGGGATCATAAAAAGGGACCGAAAGAACTTAGAGCTAATACGCATAGTCGGGGATCATAAAAAGGGACCGAAAGAACTTAGAGCTAATACGCAAAGTCGGGGATCATAAAAACGGACCGAAAGAACTTAGAGCTAATACGCAAAGTTGGGGATCATAAAAACCGACCGAAAGAAGTTAGAGCTAATACGCATAGTTGGGGATCATAAAAAGGGACCGAAAGAACTTAGAGCTAATACGCAAAGTCGGGGATCATAAAAACCGACGAAAGAACTTAGAGCTAATACGCAAAGTCGGGGATCATAAAAACGGATCGAAAGCACTTAGAGCTAATATGCAAAGTCGGGGATCATAAAAACAGACCGAAAGAACTTAGAGCTAATACGCAAAGTCGGGGATCATAAAAACGGACCAAAAGAACTTAGAGCTAATACGCAAAGTCGGGGATCATAAAAACTAACCGAAAGAACTTAGAAATAATACGCAAAATCGGGGATCATAAAAAGGGACCGAAAGAACTTAGAGCTAATACGCAAAGTCGGGGATCATAAAAACGGACCGAAAGAACTTAGAGCTAATACGCAAAGTCGGGGATCATAAAAAGGGACCGAAAGAACTTAGAGCTAATACACAAAGTCGGGGATCATAAAAACCGACCGAAAGAACTTAGAGCTTATATGCAAAGTCGGGGATCATAAAAACGGACCGAAAGAACTTAGAGCTAATACGCAAAGTCGGGGATCATAACAACCGACCGAAAGAACTTAGAGCTAATACGCAAAGTCGGGGATCATAACAACCGACCGAAAGAACTTAGAGCTAATACGCAAAGTCGGGGATCATAACAACCGACTAAAAGAACTTAGAGCTAATACGCAAAGTCGGGGATCATAAAAACGGACCGAAAGAACTTAGAGCTAATATGCAAAGTCGGGGATCATAAAAACAGACCGAAAGAACTTAGAGCTAATACGCAAAGTCGGGGATCATAAAAACAGACCAAAAGAACTTAAAGCTAATACGCAAAGTCGGGGATCATAAAAACGGACCAAAAAAACTTAGAGCTAATACGCAAAGTCGAGGATCATAAAAACGGACCAAAAGAACTTAGAGCTAACACGCAAAGTCGGGGATCATAAAAACAGACCGAAAGAACTTAGAGCTAATACGCAAAGTCGGGGATCATAAAAACGGACCAAAAAAACTAAGAGCTAATACGCAAAGTCGGGGATCATAAAAACAGACCGAAAGAACTTAGAACTAATACGCAAAGTCGGGGATGATAAAAACCGACCGAAAGAACTTAGAGCTAATACGCAAAGTCGGGGATCATAAAAACGAACCAAAAGAACTTAGAGCTAATACGCAAAGTCGGGGATCATAAAAAGGGACCGAAAGAACTTAGAGCTAATACACAAAGTCGGGGATCATAAAAACCGACCGAAAGAACTTAGAGCTAATACGCAAAGTCGGGGATCATAACAACCGACCGAAAGAACTTAGAGCTAATACGCAAAGCCGGGGATCATAACAACCGACCGAAAGAACTTAGAGCTAATACGCAAAGTCGGGGATCATAACAACCGACTGAAAGAACTTAGAGCTAATACGCAAAGTCGGGGATCATAAAAACGGACCGAAAGAACTTAGAGCTAATATGCAAAGTCGGGGATCATAAAAACAGACCGAAAGAACTTAGAGCTAATACGCAAAGTCGGGGATCATAAAAACGGACCAAAAGAACTTAAAGCTAATACGCAAAGTCGGGGATCATAAAAACGGACCAAAAAAACTTAGAGCTAATACGCAAAGTCGGGGATCATAAAAACGGACTGAAAGAACTTAGAGCTAATACGCAAAGTCGGGGATAATAAAAACCGACCGAAAGAACTTAGAGCTAATACGCAAAGTCGGGGATCATAAAATCGACCGAAAGAACTTAGAGCTAATACGCAAAGTCGGGGATCATAAAAAGGGACCGAAAGAACTTAGAGCTAATACGCATAGTCGGGGATCATAAAAAGGGACCGAAAGAACTTAGAGCTAATACGCAAAGTCGGGGATCATAAAAACGGACCGAAAGAACTTAGAGCTAATACGCAAAGTCGGGGATCATTAAAACCGACCGAAAGAACTTAGAGCTAATACGCAAAGTCGGGGATCATTAAAACCGACCGAAAGAAGTTAGAGCTAATACGCATAGTCGGGGATCATAAAAAGGGACCGAAAGAACTTAGAGCTAATACGCAAAGTCGGGGATCATAAAAACCGACGAAAGAACTTAGAGCTAATACGCAAAGTCGGGGATCATAAAAACGGATCGAAAGCACTTAGAGCTAATACGCAAAGTCGGGGATCATAAAAACGGACCAAAAAAACTTAGAGCTAATACGCAAAGTCGGGGATCATAAAAACAGACCGAAAGAACTTAGAGCTAATACGCAAAGTCGGGGATTATAAACACGGACCAAGAGAACTTAGAGCTAATACGCAAAGTCGGGGATCATAAAAAGGGACCGAGAGAACTTAGAGCTAATACACAAAGTCGGGGATCATAAAAAGGGACCGAAAGAACTTAGAGCTAATACGCAAAATCGGGGATCATAAAAAGGGACCGAAAGAACTTAGAGCTAATACGCAAAGTCGGGGATCATAAAAAGGGACCGAAAGAACTTAGAGCTAATACGCAAAGTCGGGGATCATAAAAACTGACCGAAAGAACTTAGAGCTAATATGCAAAGTCGGGGATCATAAAAAGGGACCGAAAGAACTTAGAGCTAATATGCAAAGTCGGGGATCATAAAAACGGACCGAAAGAACTTAGAGCTAATACGCAAAGTCGGGGATCATAACAACCGACCGAAAGAACTTAGAGCTAATACGCAAAGTCGGGGATCATAACAACCGACCGAAAGAACTTAGAGCTAATACGCAAAGTCGGGGATCATAACAACCGACTAAAAGAACTTAGAGCTAATACGCAAAGTCGGGGATCATAAAAACGGACCGAAAGAACTTAGAGCTAATATGCAAAGTCGGGGATCATAAAAACAGACCGAAAGAACTTAGAGCTAATACGCAAAGTCGGGGATCATGATAACGGACCAAAAGAACTTAAAGCTAATACGCAAAGTCGGGGATCATAAAAACGGACCAAAAAAACTTAGAGCTAATACGCAAAGTCGGGGATCATAAAAACGGACCGAAAGAACTTAGAGCTAATACGCAAAGTCGGGGATGATAAAAACCAACCGAAAGAACTTAGAGCTAATACGCAAAGTCGGGGATCATAAAATCGACCGAAAGAACTTAGAGCTAATACGCAAAGTCGGGGATCATAAAAAGGGACCGAAAGAACTTAGAGCTAATACGCATAGTCGGGGATCATAAAAAGGGACCGAAAGAACTTAGAGCTAATACGCAAAGTCGGGGATCATAAAAACGGACCGAAAGAACTTAGAGCTAATACGCAAAGTTGGGGATCATAAAAACCGACCGAAAGAAGTTAGAGCTAATACGCATAGTTGGGGATCATAAAAAGGGACCGAAAGAACTTAGAGCTAATACGCAAAGTCGGGGATCATAAAAACCGACGAAAGAACTTAGAGCTAATACGCAAAGTCGGGGATCATAAAAACGGATCGAAAGCACTTAGAGCTAATATGCAAAGTCGGGGATCATAAAAACAGACCGAAAGAACTTAGAGCTAATACGCAAAGTCGGGGATCATAAAAACGGACCAAAAGAACTTAGAGCTAATACGCAAAGTCGGGGATCATAAAAACTAACCGAAAGAACTTAGAAATAATACGCAAAATCGGGGATCATAAAAAGGGACCGAAAGAACTTAGAGCTAATACGCAAAGTCGGGGATCATAAAAACGGACCGAAAGAACTTAGAGCTAATACGCAAAGTCGGGGATCATAAAAAGGGACCGAAAGAACTTAGAGCTAATACACAAAGTCGGGGATCATAAAAACCGACCGAAAGAACTTAGAGCTTATATGCAAAGTCGGGGATCATAAAAACGGACCGAAAGAACTTAGAGCTAATACGCAAAGTCGGGGATCATAACAACCGACCGAAAGAACTTAGAGCTAATACGCAAAGTCGGGGATCATAACAACCGACCGAAAGAACTTAGAGCTAATACGCAAAGTCGGGGATCATAACAACCGACTAAAAGAACTTAGAGCTAATACGCAAAGTCGGGGATCATAAAAACGGACCGAAAGAACTTAGAGCTAATATGCAAAGTCGGGGATCATAAAAACAGACCGAAAGAACTTAGAGCTAATACGCAAAGTCGGGGATCATAAAAACAGACCAAAAGAACTTAAAGCTAATACGCAAAGTCGGGGATCATAAAAAGGGACCGAAAGAACTTAGAGCTAATACGCATAGTCGGGGATCATAAAAAGGGACCGAAAGAACTTAGAGCTAATACGCAAAGTCGGGGATCATAAAAACGGACCGAAAGAACTTAGAGCTAATACGCAAAGTTGGGGATCATAAAAACCGACCGAAAGAAGTTAGAGCTAATACGCATAGTTGGGGATCATAAAAAGGGACCGAAAGAACTTAGAGCTAATACGCAAAGTCGGGGATCATAAAAACCGACGAAAGAACTTAGAGCTAATACGCAAAGTCGGGGATCATAAAAACGGATCGAAAGCACTTAGAGCTAATATGCAAAGTCGGGGATCATAAAAACAGACCGAAAGAACTTAGAGCTAATACGCAAAGTCGGGGATCATAAAAACGGACCAAAAGAACTTAGAGCTAATACGCAAAGTCGGGGATCATAAAAACTAACCGAAAGAACTTAGAAATAATACGCAAAATCGGGGATCATAAAAAGGGACCGAAAGAACTTAGAGCTAATACGCAAAGTCGGGGATCATAAAAACGGACCGAAAGAACTTAGAGCTAATACGCAAAGTCGGGGATCATAAAAAGGGACCGAAAGAACTTAGAGCTAATACACAAAGTCGGGGATCATAAAAACCGACCGAAAGAACTTAGAGCTTATATGCAAAGTCGGGGATCATAAAAACGGACCGAAAGAACTTAGAGCTAATACGCAAAGTCGGGGATCATAACAACCGACCGAAAGAACTTAGAGCTAATACGCAAAGTCGGGGATCATAACAACCGACCGAAAGAACTTAGAGCTAATACGCAAAGTCGGGGATCATAACAACCGACTAAAAGAACTTAGAGCTAATACGCAAAGTCGGGGATCATAAAAACGGACCGAAAGAACTTAGAGCTAATATGCAAAGTCGGGGATCATAAAAACAGACCGAAAGAACTTAGAGCTAATACGCAAAGTCGGGGATCATAAAAACAGACCAAAAGAACTTAAAGCTAATACGCAAAGTCGGGGATCATAAAAACGGACCAAAAAAACTTAGAGCTAATACGCAAAGTCGGGGATCATAAAAACGGACCGAAAGAACTTAGAGCTAATACGCAAAGTCGGGGATGATAAAAACCAACCGAAAGAACTTAGAGCTAATACGCAAAGTCGGGGATCATAAAATCGACCGAAAGAACTTAGAGCTAATACGCAAAGTCGGGGATCATAAAAAGGGACCGAAAGAACTTAGAGCTAATACGCATAGTCGGGGATCATAAAAAGGGACCGAAAGAACTTAGAGCTAATACGCAAAGTCGGGGATCATAAAAACGGACCGAAAGAACTTAGAGCTAATACGCAAAGTCGGGGATCATAAAAACGGACCGAAAGAAGTTAGAGCTAATACGCATAGTCGGGGATCATAAAAAAGGACCGAAAGAACTTAGAGCTAATACGCAAAGTCGGGGATCATAAAAACGGACCGAAAGAACTTAGAGCTAATACGCAAAGTCGGGGATCATAAAAAGGGACCGAAAGAACTTAGAGCTAATACAGAAAGTCGGGGATCATAAAAACCGACCGAAAGAACTTAGAGCTTATATGCAAAGTCGGGGATCATAAAAACGGACCAAAAGAACTTAGAGCTAATACGCAAAGTCGGGGATCATAACAACCGACCGAAAGAACTTAGAGCTAATACGCAAAGTCGGGGATCATAACAACCGACCGAAAGAACTTAGAGCTAATACGCAAAGTCGGGGATCATAACAACCGACTAAAAGAACTTAGAGCTAATACGCAAAGTCGGGGATCATAAAAACGGACCAAAAGAACTTAGAGCTAATACGCAAAGTCGGGGATCATAAAAACCGACCGAAAGAAGTTAGAGCTAATACGCATAGTTGGGGATCATAAAAAGGGACCGAAAGAACTTAGAGCTAATACGCATAGTCGGGGATCATAAAAATCGACGAAAGAACTTAGAGCTAATACGCAAAGTCGGGGATCATAAAAACGGATCGAAAGCACTTAGAGCTAATATGCAAAGTCGGGGATCATAAAAACAGACCGAAAGAACTTAGAGCTAATACGCAAAGTCGGGGATCATAAAAACGGACCAAAAGAACTTAGAGCTAATACGCAAAGTCGGGGATCATAAAAACTAACCGAAAGAACTTAGAGCTAATACGCAAAGTCGGGGATCATAACAACCGACCGAAAGAACTTAGAGCTAATACGCAAAGTCGGGGATCATAAAAACGGATCAAAAGAACTTAGAGCTAATATGCAAAGTCGGGGATCATAAAAATAGACCGAAAGAACTTAGAGCTAATACGCAAAGTCGAGGATCATAAAAACGGACCAAAAGAACTTAGAGCTAACACGCAAAGTCGGGGATCATAAAAACAGACCGAAAGAACTTAGAGCTAATACGCAAAGTCGGGGATCATAAAAACGGACCAAAAAACTAAGAGCTAATACGCAAAGTCGGGGATCATAAAAACAGACCGAAAGAACTTAGAACTAATACGCAAAGTCGGGGATGATAAAAACCGACCGAAAGAACTTAGAGCTAATACGCAAAGTCGGGGATCATAAAAACGGACCAAAAGAACTTAGAGCTAATACGCAAAGTCGGGGATCATAAAAAGGGACCGAAAGAACTTAGAGCTAATACGCATAGTCGGGGATCATAAAAAGGGACCGAAAGAACTTAGAGCTAATACGCAAAGTCGGGGATCATAAAAACGGACCGAAAGAACTTAGAGCTAATACGCAAAGTCGGGGATCATTAAAACCGACCGAAAGAACTTAGAGCTAATACGCAAAGTCGGGGATCATTAAAACCGACCGAAAGAAGTTAGAGCTAATACGCATAGTCGGGGATCATAAAAAGGGACCGAAAGAACTTAGAGCTAATACGCAAAGTCGGGGATCATAAAAACCGACGAAAGAACTTAGAGCTAATACGCAAAGTCGGGGATCATAAAAACGGATCGAAAGCACTTAGAGCTAATACGCAAAGTCGGGGATCATAAAAACGGACCAAAAAAACTTAGAGCTAATACGCAAAGTCGGGGATCATAAAAATAGACCGAAAGAACTTAGAGCTAATACGCAAAGTCGGGGATTATAAACACGGACCAAGAGAACTTAGAGCTAATACGCAAAGTCGGGGATCATAAAAAGGGACCGAGAGAACTTAGAGCTAATACACAAAGTCGGGGATCATAAAAAGGGACCGAAAGAACTTAGAGCTAATACGCAAAATCGGGGATCATAAAAAGGGACCGAAAGAACTTAGAGCTAATACGCAAAGTCGGGGATCATAAAAAGGGACCGAAAGAACTTAGAGCTAATACGCAAAGTCGGGGATCATAAAAACTGACCGAAAGAACTTAGAGCTAATATGCAAAGTCGGGGATCATAAAAAGGGACCGAAAGAACTTAGAGCTAATATGCAAAGTCGGGGATCATAAAAACGGACCGAAAGAACTTAGAGCTAATACGCAAAGTCGGGGATCATAACAACCGACCGAAAGAACTTAGAGCTAATACGCAAAGTCGGGGATCATAACAACCGACCGAAAGAACTTAGAGCTAATACGCAAAGTCGGGGATCATAAAAACGGACCGAAAGAACTTAGAGCTAATATGCAAAGTCGGGGATCATAAAAACAGACCGAAAGAACTTAGAGCTAATACGCAAAGTCGGGGATCATAAAAACGGACCAAAAGAACTTAGAGCTAATACGCAAAGTCGGGGATCATAAAAACGGACCAAAAAAACTTAGAGTTAATACGCAAAGTCGGGGATCATAAAAACGGACCGAAAGAACTTCGAGCTAATACGCAAAGTCGGGGATCATAAAAATGGACCGAAAGAACTTAGAGCTAATACGCAAAGTCGGGGATCATAAAACGAACCGAAAGAACTTAGAGCTAATACGCAAAGTCGGGGATCATAAAAACGGACCGAACGAACTTAGAGCTAATACGCAAAGTCGGGGATCATAAAAACGGACCGAAAGAACTTAGAGCTAATACGCACAGTCCGGGATCATAAACACGGTTCAAAAGAACTTAGAGCTAATACGCAAAGTCGGGGATCATAAACACGGACCAAGAGAACTTAGAGCTAATACGCAAAGTCGGGGATCATAAAAAGGGACCGAGAGAACTTAGAGCTAATACACAAAGTCGGGGATCATAAAAAGGGACCGAAAGAACTTAGAAATAATACGCAAAATCGGGGATCATAAAAAGGGACCGAAAGAACTTAGAGCTAATACGCAAAGTCGGGGATCATAAAAACGGACTGAAAGAACTTAGAGCTAATACGCAAAGTCGGGGATCATAAAAAGGGACCGAAAGAACTTAGAGCTAATACACAAAGTCGGGGATCATAAAAACCGACCGAAAGAACTTAGAGCTTATATGCAAAGTCGGGGATCATAACAACCGACCGAAAGAACTTAGAGCTAATACGCAAAGTCGGGGATCATAACAACCGACCGAAAGAACTTAGAGCTAATACGCAAAGTCGGGGATCATAACAACCGACTGAAAGAACTTAGAGCTAATACGCAAAGTCGGGGATCATAAAAACGGACCGAAAGAACTTAGAGCTAATATGCAAAGTCGGGGATCATAAAAACAGACCGAAAGAACTTAGAGCTAATACGCAAAGTCGGGGATCATAAAAACGGACCAAAAGAACTTAAAGCTAATACGCAAAGTCGGGGATCATAAAAACGGACCAAAAAAACTTAGAGCTAATACGCAAAGTCGGGGATCATAAAAACGGACCGAAAGAACTTAGAGCTAATACGCAAAGTCGGGGATGATAAAAACCGACCGAAAGAACTTAGAGCTAATACGCAAAGTCGGGGATCATAAAATCGACCGAAAGAACTTAGAGCTAATACGCAAAGTCGGGGATCATAAAAAGGGACCGAAAGAACTTAGAGCTAATACGCATAGTCGGGGATCATAAAAAGGGACCGAAAGAACTTAGAGCTAATACGCAAAGTCGGGGATCATAAAAACGGACCGAAAGAACTTAGAGCTAATACGCAAAGTCGGGGATCATAAAAACCGACCGAAAGAAGTTAGAGCTAATACGCATAGTCGGGGATCATAAAAAGGGACCGAAAGAACTTAGAGCTAATACGCAAAGTCGGGGATCATAAAAACGGACCGAAAGAACTTAGAGCTAATACGCATAGTCGGGGATCATAAAAAGGGACCGAAAGAACTTAGAGCTAATACGCAAAGTCAGGGATCATAAAAACCGACGAAAGAACTTAGAGCTAATACGCAAAGTCGGGGATCATAAAAACGGATCGAAAGCACTTAGAGCTAATATGCAAAGTCGGGGATCATAAAAACAGACCGAAAGAACTTAGAGCTAATACTCAAAGTCGGGGATCATAAAAACGGACCAAAAGAACTTAGAGCTAATACGCAAAGTCGGGGATCATAAAAACTAACCGAAAGAACTTAGAGCTAATACGCAAAGTCGGGGATCATAACAACGAACCGAAAGAACTTAGAGCTAATACGCAAAGTCAGGGATCATAAAAACGGATCAAAAGAACTTAGAGCTAATATGCAAAGTCGGGGATCATAAAAACAGACCGAAAGAACTTAGAGCCAATACGCAAAGTCGGGGATCATAAAAACGGACCAAAAGAACTTAGAGCTAACACGCAAAGTCAGGGATCATAAAAACGGACCGAAAGAACTTAGAGCTAATACGCAAAGTCAGGGATCATAAAAACGGACCAAAAAAACTTAGAGCTAATACGCAAAGTCGGGGATCATAAAAACAGACCGAAAGAACTTAGAGCTAATACGCAAAGTCGGGGATCATAAAAACGGACCAAAAGAACTTAGAGCTAATACGCAAAGTCGGGGATCATAAAAACTAACCGAAAGAACTTAGAGCTAATACGCAAAGTCGGGGATCATAACAACCGACCGAAAGAACTTAGACCTAATACGCAAACTCAGGGATCATAAAAACGGATCAAAAGAACTTAGAGCTAATGTGCAAAGTCGGGGATCATAAAAACAGACTGAAAGAACTTAGAGCCAATACGCAAAGTCGGGGATCATAAAAACGGACCAAAAGAACTTAGAGCTAACACGCAAAGTCGGGGATCATAAAAACGGACCGAAAGAACTTAGAGCTAATACGCAAAGTCGGGGATCATAAAAAGGACCGAAAGAACTTAGAGCTAATACGCAAAGTCGGGGATCATTAAAACGGACCAAAAGAACTTAGAGCTAATACGCAAAGTCGGGGATCATAAAAACGGACCGAAAGAACTTAGAGCTAATACGCAAAGTCGGAGATCATAAAAAGGGACCGAAAGAACTTAGAGTTAATACGCAAAGTCAGGGATCGTAAAAACGGACCGAAAAAACTTAGAGCTAATACGCAAAGTCAGGGATCATAAAAAGGGACCGAAAGAACCTAGAGCTAATACGCAAAGTCGGGGATCATAAAAACGGACCGAAAGAACTTAGAGCTAATATGCAAAGTCGGGGATCATAAAAACGGACCGAAAGAACTTAGAGCTAATACGCAAAGTCGGGGATCATAAAAACGGACCGGAAGCACTTAGAGCTAATACGCAAAGTCGGGGATCATAAAAACGGATCGAAAGCACTTAGAGCTAATACGCAAAGTCGGGGATCATAAAAACAGACCGATAGAACTTAGAGCTAATACGCAAAGTCGGGGATCATAAAACGGACCGAAAGAACTTAGAGCTAATAAGCAAAGTCGGGGATCATAAAAACGACCAAAAGAACTTAGAGCCAATACGCAAAGTCGGGGATCATAAAACCGACCAAAAGAACTTAGAGCTAATACGCAAAGACGGGGATCATAAAACCGACCGAAAGAACTTAGAGCTAATACGCATAGTCGGGGATCATAAAAACGGACCGAAAGAACTTAGAGCTAATACGCATAGTCGGGGATCATAAAAACGGACTGAAAGAACTTAGAGCTAATACGCAAAGTCGGGGATCATAAAAACGGACCGAAAGAACTTAGAGCTAATACGCAATGTCGGGGATCATAAAACGGACCGAAAGAACTTAGAGCTAATAAGCAAAGTCGGGGATCATAAAAACGACCAAAAGAACTTAGAGCCAATACGCAAAGTCGGGGATCATAAAACCGACCAAAAGAACTTAGAGCTAATACGCAAAGTCGGGGATCATAAAACCGACCGAAAGAACTTAGAGCTAATACGCAAAGTCGGGGATCATAAAAACGGACCGAAAGAACTTTGAGCTAATACGCAAAGTCGGGGATCATAAAAAGCGACCGAAAGAACTTAGAGTTAATACGCAAAGTCGGGGATCATAAAAACCGACCGAAAGAACTTTGAGCTAATACGCAAAGTCGGGGATCATAAAAACGGACCGAAAGAACTTAGAACTAATACGCAAAGTCGGGGATCATAAAAACGGACCGAAAGAACTTCGAGCTAATACGCAAAGTCGGGGATCATAAAAACGTACCGAAAGAACTTAGAGCTAATACGCAAAGTCGGGGATCATAAAAACGGACCGAAAGAACTTAGAACTAATACGCAAAGTCGGGGATCATAAAAACGGACCGAAAGAACTTCGAGCTAATACGCAAAGTCGGGGATCATAAAAATGGACCGAAAGAACTTAGAGCTAATACGCAAAGTCGGGGATCATAAAACGGACCGAAAGAACTTAGAGCTAATACGCAAAGTCGGGGATCATAAAAACGGACCGAAAGAACTTAGAGCTAATACGCAAAGTCGGGGATCATAAAAACGGACAGAAAGAACTTAGAGCTAATACGCACAGTCCGGGATCATAAACACGGTTCGAAAGAACTTAGAGCTAATACGCAAAGTCGGGGATCATAAACACGGACCAAGAGAACTTAGAGCTAATTCGCAAAGTCGGGGATCATAAAAAGGGACCGAGAGAACTTAGAGCTAATACACAAAGTCGGGGATCATAAAAAGGGACCGAAAGAACTTAGAGCTAATACGCAAAATCGGGGATCATAAAAAGGGACCGAAAGAACTTAGAGCTAATACGCAAAGTCGGGGATCATAAAAAGGGACCGAAAGAACTTAGAGCTAATACGCAAAGTCGGGGATCATAAAAACCGACCGAAAGAACTTAGAGCTAATATGCAAAGTCGGGGATCATAAAAAGGGACCGAAAGAACTTAGAGCTAATACGCAAAGTCGGGGATCATAAAAACGGACCGAAAGAACTTAGAGCTAATACGCAAAGTCGGGGATCATAACAACCGACCGAAAGAACTTAGAGCTAATACGCAAAGTCGGGGATCATAATAACCGACCGAAAGAACTTAGAGCTAATACGCAAAGTCGGGGATCATAAAAACGGACCGAAAGAACTTAGAGCTAATATGCAAAGTCGGGGATCATAAAAACAGACCGAAAGAACTTAGAGCTAATACACAAAGTCGGGGATCATAAAAAAGGACCAAAAGAACTTAGAGCTAATACGCAAAGTCGGGGATCATAAAAACGGACCAAAAGAACTTAGAGCTAATACGCAAAGTCGGGGATCATAAAAACGGACCAAAAGAACTTAGAGCTAATACGCAAAGTCGGGGATCATAAAAACTAACCGAAAGAACTTAGAGCTAATACGCAAAGTCGGGGATCATAACAACCGACCGAAAGAACTTAGAGCTAATACGCAAAGTCGGGGATCATAAAAACGGATCAAAAGAACTTAGAGCTAATATGCAAAGTCGGGGATCATAAAAACAGACCGAAAGAACGTAGAGCCAATACGCAAAGTCGGGGATCATAAAAACGGACCAAAAGAACTTAGAGCTAACACGCAAAGTCGGGGATCATAAAAACGGACCGAAAGAACTTAGAGCTAATACGCAAAGTCGGGGATCATAAAAACGGACCAAAAAAACTTAGAGCTAATACGCAAAGTCGGGGATCATAAAAACAGACCGAAAGAACTTAGAGCTAATACGCAAAGTCGGGGATCATAAAAACGGACCAAAGGAACTTAGAGCTAATACGCAAAGTCGGGGATCATAAAAACTAACCGAAAGAACTTAGAACTAATACGCAAAGTCGGGGATCATAACAACCGACCGAAAGAACTTAGAGCTAATACGCAAAGTCGGGGATCATAAAAACGGATCAAAAGAACTTAGAGCTAATATGCAAAGTCGGGGATCATAAAAACAGACCGAAAGAACTTAGAGCCAATACGCAAAGTCGGGGATCATAAAAACGGACCAAAAGAACTTAGAGCTAACACGCAAAGTCGGGGATCATAAAAACGGACCGAAAGAACTTAGAGCTAATACGCAAAGTCTGGGATCATAAAAAGGACCGAAAGAACTTAGAGCTAATACGCAAAGTCGGGGATCATTAAAACGGACCAAAAGAACTTAGAGCTAATACGCAAAGTCGGGGATCATAAAAACGGACCGAAAGAACTTAGAGCTAATACGCAAAGTCGGAGATCATAAAAAGGGACCGAAAGAACTTAGAGTTAATACGCAAAGTCAGGGATCGTAAAAACGGACCGAAAAAACTTAGAGCTAATACGCAAAGTCAGGGATCATAAAAAGGGACCGAAAGAACCTAGAGCTAATACGCAAAGTCGGGGATCATAAAAACGGACCGAAAGAACTTAGAGCTAATATGCAAAGTCGGGGATCATAAAAACGGACCGAAAGAACTTAGAGCTAATACGCAAAGTCGGGGATCATAAAAACGGACCGGAAGCACTTAGAGCTAATACGCAAAGTCGGGGATCATAAAAACGGATCGAAAGCACTTAGAGCTAATACGCAAAGTCGGGGATCATAAAAACGGACCGATAGAACTTAGAGCTAATACGCAAAGTCGGGGATCATAAAACCGACCAAAAGAACTTAGAGCTAATACGCAAAGTCGGGGATCATAAAACCGACCGAAAGAACTTAGAGCTAATACGCATAGTCTGGGATCATAAAAACGGACCGAAAGAACTTAGAGCTAATACGCATAGTCGGGGATCATAAAAACGGACTGAAAGAACTTAGAGCTAATACGCAAAGTCGGGGATCATAAAAACGGACCGAAAGAACTTAGAGCTAATACGCAATGTCGGGGATCATAAAACGGACCGAAAGAACTTAGAGCTAATACGCAAAGTCGGGGATCATAAAAACGACCAAAAGAACTTAGAGCCAATACGCAAAGTCGGGGATCATAAAACCGACCAAAAGAACTTAGAGCTAATACGCAAAGTCGGGGATCATAAAACCGACCGAAAGAACTTAGAGCTAATACGCAAAGTCGGGGATCATAAAAAGGGACCGAAAGAACTTAGAGCTAATACGCATAGTCGGGGATCATAAAAAGGGACCGAAAGAACTTAGAGCTAATACGCAAAGTCGGGGATCATAAAAACGGACCGAAAGAACTTAGAGCTAATACGCAAAGTCGGGGATCATAAAAACGGACCGAAAGAACTTAGAGCTAATACGCAAAGTCGGGGATCATAAAAACGGACCGGAAGCACTTAGAGCTAATACGCAAAGTCGGGGATCATAAAAAGGGACCGAAAGAACTTAGAGCTAATACGCAAAGTCGGGGATCATTAAAACCGACCGAAAGAACTTAGAGCTAATACGCAAAGTCGGGGATCATTAAAACCGACCGAAAGAACTTAGAGCTAATACGCAAAGTCGGGGATCATTAAAACCGACCGAAAGAAGTTAGAGCTAATACGCATAGTCGGGGATCATAAAAAGGGACCGAAAGAACTTAGAGCTAATACGCAAAGTCGGGGATCATAAAAACCGACGAAAGAACTTAGAGCTAATACGCAAAGTCGGGGATCATAAAAACGGATCGAAAGCACTTAGAGCTAATACGCAAAGTCGGGGATCATAAAAACGGACCAAAAAAACTTAGAGCTAATACGCAAAGTCGGGGATCATAAAAACGGACTGAAAGAACTTAGAGCTAATACGCAAAGTCGGGGATAATAAAAACCGACCGAAAGAACTTAGAGCTAATACGCAAAGTCGGGGATCATAAAATCGACCGAAAGAACTTAGAGCTAATACGCAAAGTCGGGGATCATAAAAAGGGACCGAAAGAACTTAGAGCTAATACGCATAGTCGGGGATCATAAAAAGGGACCGAAAGAACTTAGAGCTAATACGCAAAGTCGGGGATCATAAAAACGGACCGAAAGAACTTAGAGCTAATACGCAAAGTCGGGGATCATTAAAACCGACCGAAAGAACTTAGAGCTAATACGCAAAGTCGGGGATCATTAAAACCGACCGAAAGAAGTTAGAGCTAATACGCATAGTCGGGGATCATAAAAAGGGACCGAAAGAACTTAGAGCTAATACGCAAAGTCGGGGATCATAAAAACCGACGAAAGAACTTAGAGCTAATACGCAAAGTCGGGGATCATAAAAACGGATCGAAAGCACTTAGAGCTAATACGCAAAGTCGGGGATCATAAGAACGGACCAAAAAAACTTAGAGCTAATACGCAAAGTCGGGGATCATAAAAACAGACCGAAAGAACTTAGAGCTAATACGCAAAGTCGGGGATCATAAACACGGACCAAGAGAACTTAGAGCTAATACGCAAAGTCGGGGATAATAAAAAGGGACCGAGAGAACTTAGAGCTAATACACAAAGTCGGGGATCATAAAAAGGGACCGAAAGAACTTAGAGCTAATACGCAAAATCGGGGATCATAAAAAGGGACCGAAAGAACTTAGAGCTAATACGCAAAGTCGGGGATCATAAAAACTGACCGAAAGAACTTAGAGCTAATATGCAAAGTCGGGGATCATAAAAAGGGACCGAAAGAACTTAGAGCTAATATGCAAAGTCGGGGATCATAAAAACGGACCGAAAGAACTTAGAGCTAATACGCAAAGTCGGGGATTATAACAACCGACCGAAAGAACTTAGAGCTAATACGCAAAGTCGGGGATCATAACAACCGACCGAAAGAACTTAGAGCTAATACGCAAAGTCGGGGATCATAAAAACGGACCGAAAGAACTTAGAGCTAATATGCAAAGTCGGGGATCATAAAAACAGACCGAAAGAACTTAGAGCTAATACGCAAAGTCGGGGATCATAAAAACGGACCAAAAGAACTTAGAGCTAATACGCAAAGTCGGGGATCATAAAAACGGACCAAAAAAACTTAGAGTTAATACGCAAAGTCGGGGATCATAAAAACGGACCGAAAGAACTTCGAGCTAATACGCAAAGTCGGGGATCATAAAAATGGACCGAAAGAACTTAGAGCTAATACGCAAAGTCGGGGATCATAAAACGAACCGAAAGAACTTAGAGCTAATACGCAAAGTCGGGGATCATAAAAACGGACCGAACGAACTTAGAGCTAATACGCAAAGTCGGGGATCATAAAAACGGACCGAAAGAACTTAGAGCTAATACGCACAGTCCGGGATCATAAACACGGTTCAAAAGAACTTAGAGCTAATACGCAAAGTCGGGGATCATAAACACGGACCAAGAGAACTTAGAGCTAATACGCAAAGTCGGGGATCATAAAAAGGGACCGAGAGAACTTAGAGCTAATACACAAAGTCGGGGATCATAAAAAGGGACCGAAAGAACTTAGAAATAATACGCAAAATCGGGGATCATAAAAAGGGACCGAAAGAACTTAGAGCTAATACGCAAAGTCGGGGATCATAAAAACGGACTGAAAGAACTTAGAGCTAATACGCAAAGTCGGGGATCATAAAAAGGGACCGAAAGAACTTAGAGCTAATACACAAAGTCGGGGATCATAAAAACCGACCGAAAGAACTTAGAGCTTATATGCAAAGTCGGGGATCATAACAACCGACCGAAAGAACTTAGAGCTAATACGCAAAGTCGGGGATCATAACAACCGACCGAAAGAACTTAGAGCTAATTTGCAAAGTCGGGGATCATAACAACCGACTGAAAGAACTTAGAGCTAATACGCAAAGTCGGGGATCATAAAAACGGACCGAAAGAACTTAGAGCTAATATGCAAAGTCGGGGATCATAAAAACAGACCGAAAGAACTTAGAGCTAATACGCAAAGTCGGGGATCATAAAAACGGACCAAAAGAACTTAAAGCTAATACGCAAAGTCGGGGATCATAAAAACGGACCAAAAAAACTTAGAGCTAATACGCAAAGTCGGGGATCATAAAAACGGACCGAAAGAACTTAGAGCTAATACGCAAAGTCGGGGATGATAAAAACCGACCGAAAGAACTTAGAGCTAATACGCAAAGTCGGGGATCATAAAATCGACCGAAAGAACTTAGAGCTAATACGCAAAGTCGGGGATCATAAAAAGGGACCGAAAGAACTTAGAGCTAATACGCATAGTCGGGGATCATAAAAAGGGACCGAAAGAACTTAGAGCTAATACGCAAAGTCGGGGATCATAAAAACGGACCGAAAGAACTTAGAGCTAATACGCAAAGTCGGGGATCATAAAAACCGACCGAAAGAAGTTAGAGCTAATACGCATAGTCGGGGATCATAAAAAGGGACCGAAAGAACTTAGAGCTAATACGCAAAGTCGGGGATCATAAAAACGGACCGAAAGAACTTAGAGCTAATACGCATAGTCGGGGATCATAAAAAGGGACCGAAAGAACTTAGAGCTAATACGCAAAGTCGGGGATCATAAAAACCGACGAAAGAACTTAGAGCTAATACGCAAAGTCGGGGATCATAAAAACGGATCGAAAGCACTTAGAGCTAATATGCAAAGTCGGGGATCATAAAAACAGACCGAAAGAACTTAGAGCTAATACTCAAAGTCGGGGATCATAAAAACGGACCAAAAGAACTTAGAGCTAATACGCAAAGTCGGGGATCATAAAAACTAACCGAAAGAACTTAGAGCTAATACGCAAAGTCGGGGATCATAACAACCAACCGAAAGAACTTAGAGCTAATACGCAAAGTCAGGGATCATAAAAACGGATCAAAAGAACTTAGAGCTAATATGCAAAGTCGGGGATCATAAAAACAGACCGAAAGAACTTAGAGCCAATACGCAAAGTCGGGGATCATAAAAACGGACCAAAAGAACTTAGAGCTAACACGCAAAGTCAGGGATCATAAAAACGGACCGAAAGAACTTAGAGCTAATACGCAAAGTCGGGGATCATAAAAACGGACCAAAAAAACTTAGAGCTAATACGCAAAGTCGGGGATCATAAAAACAGACCGAAAGAACTTAGAGCTAATACGCAAAGTCGGGGATCATAAAAACGGACCAAAAGAACTTAGAGCTAATACGCAAAGTCGGGGATCATAAAAACTAACCGAAAGAACTTAGAGCTAATACGCAAAGTCGGGGATAATAACAACCGACCGAAAGAACTTAGACCTAATACGCAAACTCGGGGATCATAAAAACGGATCAAAAGAACTTAGAGCTAATGTGCAAAGTCGGGGATCATAAAAACAGACTGAAAGAACTTAGAGCCAATACGCAAAGTCGGGGATCATAAAAACGGACCAAAAGAACTTAGAGCTAACACGCAAAGTCCGGGATCATAAAAACGGACCGAAAGAACTTAGAGCTAATACGCAAAGTCGGGGATCATAAAAAGGACCGAAAGAACTTAGAGCTAATACGCAAAGTCGGGGATCATTAAAACGGACCAAAAGAACTTAGAGCTAATACGCAAAGTCGGGGATCATAAAAACGGACCGAAAGAACTTAGAGCTAATACGCAAAGTCGGAGATCATAAAAAGGGACCGAAAGAACTTAGAGTTAATACGCAAAGTCAGGGATCGTAAAAACGGACCGAAAAAACTTAGAGCTAATACGCAAAGTCAGGGATCATAAAAAGGGACCGAAAGAACCTAGAGCTAATACGCAAAGTCGGGGATCATAAAAACGGACCGAAAGAACTTAGAGCTAATATGCAAAGTCGGGGATCATAAAAACGGACCGAAAGAACTTAGAGCTAATACGCAAAGTCGGGGATCATAAAAACGGACCGGAAGCACTTAGAGCTAATACGCAAAGTCGGGGATCATAAAAACGGATCGAAAGCACTTAGAGCTAATACGCAAAGTCGGGGATCATAAAAACAGACCGATAGAACTTAGAGCTAATACGCAAAGTCGGGGATCATAAAACCGACCAAAAGAACTTAGAGCTAATACGCAAAGACGGGGATCATAAAACCGACCGAAAGAACTTAGAGCTAATACGCATAGTCGGGGATCATAAAAACGGACCGAAAGAACTTAGAGCTAATACGCATAGTCGGGGATCATAAAAACGGACTGAAAGAACTTAGAGCTAATACGCAAAGTCGGGGATCATAAAAACGGACCGAAAGAACTTAGAGCTAATACGCAATGTCGGGGATCATAAAACGGACCGAAAGAACTTAGAGCTAATACGCAAAGTCGGGGATCATAAAAACGACCAAAAGAACTTAGAGCCAATACGCAAAGTCGGGGATCATAAAACCGACCAAAAGAACTTAGAGCTAATACGCAAAGTCGGGGATCATATAACCGACCGAAAGAACTTAGAGCTAATACGCAAAGTCGGGGATCATAAAAACGGACCGAAAGAACTTTGAGCTAATACGCAAAGTCGGGGATCATAAAAAGCGACCGAAAGAACTTAGAGTTAATACGCAAAGTCGGGGATCATAAAAACCGACCGAAAGAACTTAGAGCTAATACGCAAAGTCGGGGATCATAAAAACGTACCGAAAGAACTTAGAGCTAATACGCAAAGTCGGGGATCATAAAAACGGACCGAAAGAACTTAGAACTAATACGCAAAGTCGGGGATCATAAAAACGGACCGAAAGAACTTCGAGCTAATACGCAAAGTCGTGGATCATAAGAATGGACCGAAAGAACTTAGAGCTAATACGCAAAGTCGGGGATCATAAAACGGACCGAAAGAACTTAGAGCTAATACGCAAAGTCGGGGATCATAAAAACGGACCGAAAGAACTTAGAGCTAATACGCAAAGTCGGGGATCATAAAAACGGACAGAAAGAACTTAGAGCTAATACGCACAGTCCGGGATCATAAACACGGTTCGAAAGAACTTAGAGCTAATACGCAAAGTCGGGGATCATAAACACGGACCAAGAGAACTTAGAGCTAATTCGCAAAGTCGGGGATCATAAAAAGGGACCGAGAGAACTTAGAGCTAATACACAAAGTCGGGGATCATAAAAAGGGACCGAAAGAACTTAGAGCTAATACGCAAAGTCGGGGATCATAAAAACGGACCGAAAGAACTTAGAGCTAATACGCAAAGTCGGGGATCATAACAACCGACCGAAAGAACTTAGAGCTAATACGCAAAGTCGGGGATCATAATAACCGACCGAAAGAACTTAGAGCTAATACGCAAAGTCAAGGATCATAAAAACGGACCGAAAGAACTTAGAGCTAATATGCAAAGTCGGGGATCATAAAAACAGACCGAAAGAACTTAGAGCTAATACACAAAGTCGGGGATCATAAAAAAGGACCAAAAGAACTTAGAGCTAATACGCAAAGTCGGGGATCATAAAAACGGACCAAAAGAACTTAGAGCCAATACGCAAAGTCGGGGATCATAAAACCGACCAAAAGAACTTAGAGCTAATACGCAAAGTCGGGGATCATAAAAACTAACCGAAAGAACTTAGAGCTAATACGCAAAGTCGGGGATCATAACAACCGACCGAAAGAACTTAGAGCTAATACGCAAAGTCGGGGATCATAAAAACGGATCAAAAGAACTTAGAGCTAATATGCAAAGTCGGGGATCATAAAAACAGACCGAAAGAACGTAGAGCCAATACGCAAAGTCGGGGATCATAAAAACGGACCAAAAGAACTTAGAGCTAACACGCAAAGTCGGGGATCATAAAAACGGACCGAAAGAACTTAGAGCTAATACGCAAAGTCGGGGATCATAAAAACGGACCAAAAAAACTTAGAGCTAATACGCAAAGTCGGGGATCATAAAAACAGACCGAAAGAACTTAGAGCTAATACGCAAAGTCGGGGATCATAAAAACGGACCAAAGGAACTTAGAGCTAATACGCAAAGTCGGGGATCATAAAAACTAACCGAAAGAACTTAGAGCTAATACGCAAAGTCGGGGATCATAACAACCGACCGAAAGAACTTAGAGCTAATACGCAAAGTCGGGGATCATAAAAACGGATCAAAAGAACTTAGAGCTAATATGCAAAGTCGGGGATCATAAAAACAGACCGAAAGAACTTAGAGCCAATACGCAAAGTCGGGGATCATAAAAACGGACCAAAAGAACTTAGAGCTAACACGCAAAGTCGGGGATCATAAAAACGGACCGAAAGAACTTAGAGCTAATACGCAAAGTCTGGGATCATAAAAAGGACCGAAAGAACTTAGAGCTAATACGCAAAGTCGGGGATCATTAAAACGGACCAAAAGAACTTAGAGCTAATACGCAAAGTCGGGGATCATAAAAACGGACCGAAAGAACTTAGAGCTAATACGCAAAGTCGGAGATCATAAAAAGGGACCGAAAGAACTTAGAGTTAATACGCAAAGTCAGGGATCGTAAAAACGGACCGAAAAAACTTAGAGCTAATACGCAAAGTCAGAGATCATAAAAAGGGACCGAAAGAACTTAGAGTTAATACGCAAAGTCAGGGATCGTAAAAACGGACCGAAAAAACTTAGAGCTAATACGCAAAGTCAGGGATCATAAAAAGGGACCGAAAGAACCTAGAGCTAATACGCAAAGTCGGGGATCATAAAAACGGACCGAAAGAACTTAGAGCTAATATGCAAAGTCGGGGATCATAAAAACGGACCGAAAGAACTTAGAGCTAATACGCAAAGTCGGGGATCATAAAAACGGACCGGAAGAACTTAGAGCTAATACGCAAAGTCGGGGATCATAAAAACGGATCGAAAGCACTTAGAGCTAATACGCAAAGTCGGGGATCATAAAAACGGACCGATAGAACTTAGAGCTAATACGCAAAGTCGGGGATCATAAAACCGACCAAAAGAACTTAGAGCTAATACGCAAAGTCGGGGATCATAAAACCGACCGAAAGAACTTAGAGCTAATACGCATAGTCTGGGATCATAAAAACGGACCGAAAGAACTTAGAGCTAATACGCATAGTCGGGGATCATAAAAACGGACTGAAAGAACTTAGAGCTAATACGCAAAGTCGGGGATCATAAAAACAGACCGAAAGAACTTAGAGCTAATACGCAATGTCGGGGATCATAAAACGGACCGAAAGAACTTAGAGCTAATACGCAAAGTCGGGGATCATAAAAACGACCAAAAGAACTTAGAGCCAATACGCAAAGTCGGGGATCATAAAACCGACCAAAAGAACTTAGAGCTAATACGCAAAGTCGGGGATCATAAAACCGACCGAAAGAACTTAGAGCTAATACGCAAAGTCGGGGATCATAAAAAGGGACCGAAAGAACTTTGAGCTAATACGCAAAGTCGGGGATCATAAAAAGGGACCGAAAGAACTTAGAGCTAATACGCAAAGTCGGGGATCATTAAAACCGACCGAAAGAACTTAGAGCTAACACGCAAAGTCGGGGATCATAAAAACGACCAAAAGAACTTTGAGCTAATACGCAAAGTCGGGGATCATAATAACCGACCGAAAGAACTTAGAGCTAATACGCAAAGTCGGGGATCATAAAAACGGACTGAAAGAACTTAGAGCTAATATGCAAAGTCGGGGATCATAAAAACAGACCGAAAGAACTTAGAGCTAATACACAAAGTCGGGGATCATAAAAAAGGACCAAAAGAACTTAGAGCTAATACGCAAAGTCGGGGATCATAAAAACGGACCAAAAGAACTTAGAGCTAATACGCAAAGTCGGGGATCATAAAAACGGACCAAAAGAACTTAGAGCTAATACGCAAAGTCGGGGATCATAAAAACTAACCGAAAGAACTTAGAGCTAATACGCAAAGTCGGGGATCATAACAACCGACCGAAAGAACTTAGAGCTAATACGCAAAGTCGGGGATCATAAAACGGATCAAAAGAACTTAGAGCTAATATGCAAAGTCGGGGATCATAAAAACAGACCGAAAGAACGTAGAGCCAATACGCAAAGTCGGGGATCATAAAAACGGACCAAAAGAACTTAGAGCTAACACGCAAAGTCGGGGATCATAAAAACGGACCGAAAGAACTTAGAGCTAATACGCAAAGTCGGGGATCATAAAAACGGACCAAAAAAACTTAGAGCTAATACGCAAAGTCGGGGATCATAAAAACAGACCGAAAGAACTTAGAGCTAATACGCAAAGTCGGGGATCATAAAAACGGACCAAAGGAACTTAGAGCTAATACGCAAAGTCGGGGATCATAAAAACTAACCGAAAGAACTTAGAGCTAATACGCAAAGTCGGGGATCATAACAACCGACCGAAAGAACTTAGAGCTAATACGCAAAGTCGGGGATCATAAAAACGGATCAAAAGAACTTAGAGCTAATATGCAAAGTCGGGGATCATAAAAACAGACCGAAAGAACTTAGAGCCAATACGCAAAGTCGGGGATCATAAAAACGGACCAAAAGAACTTAGAGCTAACACGCAAAGTCGGGGATCATAAAAACGGACCGAAAGAACTTAGAGCTAATACGCAAAGTCTGGGATCATAAAAAGGACCGAAAGAACTTAGAGCTAATACGCAAAGTCGGGGATCATTAAAACGGACCAAAAGAACTTAGAGCTAATACGCAAAGTCGGGGATCATAAAAACGGACCAAAAGAACTTAGAGCTAATACGCAAAGTCGGGGATCATAAAAAGGGACCGAAAGAACTTAGAGCTAATACACAAAGTCGGGGATCATAAAAACCGACCGAAAGAACTTAGAGCTAATACGCAAAGTCGGGGATCATAACAACCGACCGAAAGAACTTAGAGCTAATACGCAAAGCCGGGGATCATAACAACCGACCGAAAGAACTTAGAGCTAATACGCAAAGTCGGGGATCATAACAACCGACTGAAAGAACTTAGAGCTAATACGCAAAGTCGGGGATCATAAAAACGGACCGAAAGAACTTAGAGCTAATATGCAAAGTCGGGGATCATAAAAACAGACCGAAAGAACTTAGAGCTAATACGCAAAGTCGGGGATCATAAAAACGGACCAAAAGAACTTAAAGCTAATACGCAAAGTCGGGGATCATAAAAACGGACCAAAAAAACTTAGAGCTAATACGCAAAGTCGGGGATCATAAAAACGGACTGAAAGAACTTAGAGCTAATACGCAAAGTCGGGGATAATAAAAACCGACCGAAAGAACTTAGAGCTAATACGCAAAGTCGGGGATCATAAAATCGACCGAAAGAACTTAGAGCTAATACGCAAAGTCGGGGATCATAAAAAGGGACCGAAAGAACTTAGAGCTAATACGCATAGTCGGGGATCATAAAAAGGGACCGAAAGAACTTAGAGCTAATACACAAAGTCGGGGATCATAAAAACGGACCGAAAGAACTTAGAGCTAATACGCAAAGTCGGGGATCATTAAAACCGACCGAAAGAACTTAGAGCTAATACGCAAAGTCGGGGATCATTAAAACCGACCGAAAGAAGTTAGAGCTAATACGCATAGTCGGGGATCATAAAAAGGGACCGAAAGAACTTAGAGCTAATACGCAAAGTCGGGGATCATAAAAACCGACGAAAGAACTTAGAGCTAATACGCAAAGTCGGGGATCATAAAAACGGATCGAAAGCACTTAGAGCTAATACGCAAAGTCGGGGATCATAAAAACGGACCAAAAAAACTTAGAGCTAATACGCAAAGTCGGGGATCATAAAAATAGACCGAAAGAACTTAGAGCTAATACGCAAAGTCGGGGATTATAAACACGGACCAAGAGAACTTAGAGCTAATACGCAAAGTCGGGGATCATAAAAAGGGACCGAGAGAACTTAGAGCTAATACACAAAGTCGGGGATCATAAAAAGGGACCGAAAGAACTTAGAGCTAATACGCAAAATCGGGGATCATAAAAAGGGACCGAAAGAACTTAGAGCTAATACGCAAAGTCGGGGATCATAAAAAGGGACCGAAAGAACTTAGAGCTAATACGCAACGTCGGGGATCATAAAAACTGACCGAAAGAACTTAGAGCTAATATGCAAAGTCGGGGATCATAAAAAGGGACCGAAAGAACTTAGAGCTAATATGCAAAGTCGGGGATCATAAAAACGGACCGAAAGAACTTAGAGCTAATACGCAAAGTCGGGGATCATAACAACCGACCGAAAGAACTTAGAGCTAATACGCAAAGTCGGGGATCATAACAACCGACCGAAAGAACTTAGAGCTAATACGCAAAGTCGGGGATCATAAAAACGGACCGAAAGAACTTAGAGCTAATATGCAAAGTCGGGGATCATAAAAACAGACAGAAAGAACTTAGAGCTAATACGCAAAGTCGGGGATCATAAAAACGGACCAAAAGAACTTAGAGCTAATACGCAAAGTCGGGGATCATAAAAACGGACCAAAAAAACTTAGAGTTAATACGTAAAGTCGGGGATCATAAAAACGGACCGAAAGAACTTCGAGCTAATACGCAAAGTCGGGGATCATAAAAATGGACCGAAAGAACTTAGAGCTAATACGCAAAGTCGGGGATCATAAAACGAACCGAAAGAACTTAGAGCTAATACGCAAAGTCGGGGATCATAAAAACGGACCGAACGAACTTAGAGCTAATACGCAAAGTCGGGGATCATAAAAACGGACCGAAAGAACTTAGAGCTAATACGCACAGTCCGGGATCATAAACACGGTTCAAAAGAACTTAGAGCTAATACGCAAAGTCGGGGATCATAAACACGGACCAAGAGAACTTAGAGCTAATACGCAAAGTCGGGGATCATAAAAAGGGACCGAGAGAACTTAGAGCTAATACACAAAGTCGGGGATCATAAAAAGGGACCGAAAGAACTTAGAAATAATACGCAAAATCGGGGATCATAAAAAGGGACCGAAAGAACTTAGAGCTAATACGCAAAGTCGGGGATCATAAAAACGGACTGAAAGAACTTAGAGCTAATACGCAAAGTCGGGGATCATAAAAAGGGACCGAAAGAACTTAGAGCTAATACACAAAGTCGGGGATCATAAAAACCGACCGAAAGAACTTAGAGCTTATATGCAAAGTCGGGGATCATAACAACCGACCGAAAGAACTTAGAGCTAATACGCAAAGTCGGGGATCATAACAACCGACCGAAAGAACTTAGAGCTAATACGCAAAGTCGGGGATCATAACAACCGACTGAAAGAACTTAGAGCTAATACGCAAAGTCGGGGATCCTAAAAACGGACCGAAAGAACTTAGAGCTAATATGCAAAGTCGGGGATCATAAAAACAGACCGAAAGAACTTAGAGCTAATACGCAAAGTCGGGGATCATAAAAACGGACCAAAAGAACTTAAAGCTAATACGCAAAGTCGGGGATCATAAAAACGGACCAAAAAAACTTAGAGCTAATACGCAAAGTCGGGGATCATAAAAACGGACCGAAAGAACTTAGAGCTAATACGCAAAGTCGGGGATGATAAAAACCGACCGAAAGAACTTAGAGCTAATACGCAAAGTCGGGGATCATAAAATCGACCGAAAGAACTTAGAGCTAATACGCAAAGTCGGGGATCATAAAAAGAGACCGAAAGAACTTAGAGCTAATACGCATAGTCGGGGATCATAAAAAGGGACCGAAAGAACTTAGAGCTAATACGCAAAGTCGGGGATCATAAAAACGGACCGAAAGAACTTAGAGCTAATACGCAAAGTCGGGGATCATAAAAACCGACCGAAAGAAGTTAGAGCTAATACGCATAGTCGGGGATCATAAAAAGGGACCGAAAGAACTTAAAGCTAATACGCAAAGTCGGGGATCATAAAAACGGACCGAAAGAACTTAGAGCTAATACGCATAGTCGGGGATCATAAAAAGGGACCGAAAGAACTTAGAGCTAATACGCAAAGTCGGGGATCATAAAAACCGACGAAAGAACTTAGAGCTAATACGCAAAGTCGGGGATCATAAAAACGGATCGAAAGCACTTAGAGCTAATATGCAAAGTCGGGGATCATAAAAACAGACCGAAAGAACTTAGAGCTAATACTCAAAGTCGGGGATCATAAAAACGGACCAAAAGAACTTAGAGCTAATACGCAAAGTCGGGGATCATAAAAACTAACCGAAAGAACTTAGAGCTAATACGCAAAGTCGGGGATCATAACAACCAACCGAAAGAACTTAGAGCTAATACGCAAAGTCAGGGATCATAAAAACAGATCAAAAGAACTTAGAGCTAATATGCAAAGTCGGGGATCATAAAAACAGACCGAAAGAACTTAGAGCCAATACGCAAAGTCGGGGATCATAAAAACGGACCAAAAGAACTTAGAGCTAACACGCAAAGTCAGGGATCATAAAAACGGACCGAAAGAACTTAGAGCTAATACGCAAAGTCGGGGATCATAAAAACGGACCAAAAAAACTTAGAGCTAATACGCAAAGTCGGGTATCATAAAAACAGACCGAAAGAACTTAGAGCTAATACGCAAAGTCGGGGATCATAAAAACGGACCAAAAGAACTTAGAGCTAATACGCAAAGTCAGGGATCATAAAAACTAACCGAAAGAACTTAGAGCTAATACGCAAAGTCGGGGATCATAACAACCGACCGAAAGAACTTAGACCTAATACGCAAACTCGGGGATCATAAAAACGGATCAAAAGAACTTAGAGCTAATGTGCAAAGTCGGGGATCATAAAAACAGACTGAAAGAACTTAGAGCCAATACGCAAAGTCGGGGATCATAAAAACGGACCAAAAGAACTTAGAGCTAACACGCAAAGTCGGGGATCATAAAAACGGACCGAAAGAACTTAGAGCTAATACGCAAAGTCGGGGATCATAAAAAGGACCGAAAGAACTTAGAGCTAATACGCAAAGTCGGGGATCATTAAAACGGACCAAAAGAACTTAGAGCTAATACGCAAAGTCGGGGATCATAAAAACGGACCGAAAGAACTTAGAGCTAATACGCAAAGTCGGAGATCATAAAAAGGGACCGAAAGAACTTAGAGTTAATACGCAAAGTCAGGGATCGTAAAAACGGACCGAAAAAACTTAGAGCTAATACGCAAAGTCAGGGATCATAAAAAGGGACCGAAAGAACCTAGAGTTAATACGCAAAGTCGGGGATCATAAAAACGGACCGAAAGAACTTAGAGCTAATATGCAAAGTCGGGGATCATAAAAACGGACCGAAAGAACTTAGAGCTAATACGCAAAGTCGGGGATCATAAAAACGGACCGGAAGCACTTAGAGCTAATACGCAAAGTCGGGGATCATAAAAACGGATCGAAAGCACTTAGAGCTAATACGCAAAGTCGGGGATCATAAAAACAGACCGATAGAACTTAGAGCTAATACGCAAAGTCGGGGATCATAAAACCGACCAAAAGAACTTAGAGCTAATACGCAAAGACGGGGATCATAAAACCGACCGAAAGAACTTAGAGCTAATACGCATAGTCGGGGATCATAAAAACGGACCGAAAGAACTTAGAGCTAATACGCATAGTCGGGGATCATAAAAACGGACTGAAAGAACTTAGAGCTAATACGCAAAGTCGGGGATCATAAAAACGGACCGAAAGAACTTAGAGCTAATACGCAATGTCGGGGATCATAAAACGGACCGAAAGAACTTAGAGCTAATACGCAAAGTCGGGGATCATAAAAACGACCAAAAGAACTTAGAGCCAATACGCAAAGTCGGGGATCATAAAACCGACCAAAAGAACTTAGAGCTAATACGCAAAGTCGGGGATCATAAAACCGACCGAAAGAACTTAGAGCTAATACGCAAAGTCGGGGATCATAAAAACGGACCGAAAGAACTTTGAGCTAATACGCAAAGTCGGGGATCATAAAAAGCGACCGAAAGAACTTAGAGTTAATACGCAAAGTCGGGGATCATAAAAACCGACCGAAAGAACTTAGAGCTAATACGCAAAGTCGGGGATCATAAAAACGTACCGAAAGAACTTAGAGCTAATACGCAAAGTCGGGGATCATAAAAACGGACCGAAAGAACTTAGAACTAATACGCAAAGTCGGGGATCATAAAAACGGACCGAAAGAACTTCGAGCTAATACGCAAAGTCGGGGATCATAAAAATGGACCGAAAGAACTTAGAGCTAATACGCAAAGTCGGGGATCATAAAACGGACCGAAAGAACTTAGAGCTAATACGCAAAGTCGGGGATCATAAAAACGGACCGAAAGAACTTAGAGCTAATACGCAAAGTCGGGGATCATAAAAACGGACAGAAAGAACTTAGAGCTAATACGCACAGTCCGGGATCATAAACACGGTTCGAAAGAACTTAGAGCTAATACGCAAAGTCGGGGATCATAAACACGGACCAAGAGAACTTAGAGCTAATTCGCAAAGTCGGGGATCATAAAAAGGGACCGAGAGAACTTAGAGCTAATACACAAAGTCGGGGATCATAAAAAGGGACCGAAAGAACTTAGAGCTAATACGCAAAATCGGGGATCATAAAAAGGGACCGAAAGAACTTAGAGCTAATACGCAAAGTCGGGGATCATAAAAAGGGACCGAAAGAACTTAGAGCTAATACGCAAAGTCGGGGATCATAAAAACCGACCGAAAGAACTTAGAGCTAATATGCAAAGTCGGGGATCATAAAAAGGGACCGAAAGAACTTAGAGCTAATACGCAAAGTCGGGGATCATAAAAACGGACCGAAAGAACTTAGAGCTAATACGCAAAGTCGGGGATCATAACAACCGACCGAAAGAACTTAGAGCTAATACGCAAAGTCGGGGATCATAATAACCGACCGAAAGAACTTAGAGCTAATACGCAAAGTCGGGGATCATAAAAACGGACCGAAAGAACTTAGAGCTAATATGCAAAGTCGGGGATCATAAAAACAGACCGAAAGAACTTAGAGCTAATACACAAAGTCGGGGATCATAAAAAAGGACCAAAAGAACTTAGAGCTAATACGCAAAGTCGGGGATCATAAAAACGGACCAAAAGAACTTAGAGCTAATACGCAAAGTCGGGGATCATAAAAACGGACCAAAAGAACTTAGAGCTAATACGCAAAGTCGGGGATCATAAAAACTAACCGAAAGAACTTAGAGCTAATACGCAAAGTCGGGGATCATAACAACCGACCGAAAGAACTTAGAGCTAATACGAAAAGTCGGGGATCATAAAAACGGATCAAAAGAACTTAGAGCTAATATGCAAAGTCGGGGATCATAAAAACAGACCGAAAGAACGTAGAGCCAATACGCAAAGTCGGGGATCATAAAAACGGACCAAAAGAACTTAGAGCTAACACGCAAAGTCGGGGATCATAAAAACGGACCGAAAGAACTTAGAGCTAATACGCAAAGTCGGGGATCATAAAAACGGACCAAAAAAACTTAGAGCTAATACGCAAAGTCGGGGATCATAAAAACAGACCGAAAGAACTTAGAGCTAATACGCAAAGTCGGGGATCATAAAAACGGACCAAAGGAACTTAGAGCTAATACGCAAAGTCGGGGATCATAAAAACTAACCGAAAGAACTTAGAGCTAATACGCAAAGTCGGGGATCATAACAACCGACCGAAAGAACTTAGAGCTAATACGCAAAGTCGGGGATCATAAAAACGGATCAAAAGAACTTAGAGCTAATATGCAAAGTCGGGGATCATAAAAACAGACCGAAAGAACTTAGAGCCAATACGCAAAGTCGGGGATCATAAAAACGGACCAAAAGAACTTAGAGCTAACACGCAAAGTCGGGGATCATAAAAACGGACCGAAAGAACTTAGAGCTAATACGCAAAGTCTGGGATCATAAAAAGGACCGAAAGAACTTAGAGCTAATACGCAAAGTCGGGGATCATAAAAACGGACCGAAAGAACTTAGAGCTAATACGCAAAGTCGGAGATCATAAAAAGGGACCGAAAGAACTTAGAGTTAATACGCAAAGTCAGGGATCGTAAAAACGGACCGAAAAAACTTAGAGCTAATACGCAAAGTCAGGGATCATAAAAAGGGACCGAAAGAACCTAGAGCTAATACGCAAAGTCGGGGATCATAAAAACGGACCGAAAGAACTTAGAGCTAATATGCAAAGTCGGGGATCATAAAAACGGACCGAAAGAACTTAGAGCTAATACGCAAAGTCGGGGATCATAAAAACGGACCGGAAGCACTTAGAGCTAATATGCAAAGTCGGGGATCATAAAAACGGATCGAAAGCACCTAGAGCTAATACGCAAAGTCGGGGATCATAAAAACGGACCGATAGAACTTAGAGCTAATACGCAAAGTCGGGGATCATAAAACCGACCAAAAGAACTTAGAGCTAATACGCAAAGTCGGGGATCATAAAACCGACCGAAAGAACTTAGAGCTAATACGCATAGTCTGGGATCATAAAAACGGACCGAAAGAACTTAGAGCTAATACGCATAGTCGGGGATCATAAAAACGGACTGAAAGAACTTAGAGCTAATACGCAAAGTCGGGGATCATAAAAACGGACCGAAAGAACTTAGAGCTAATACGCAATGTCGGGGATCATAAAACGGACCGAAAGAACTTAGAGCTAATACGCAAAGTCGGGGATCATAAAAATGACCAAAAGAACTTAGAGCCAATACGCAAAGTCGGGGATCATAAAACCGACCAAAAGAACTTAGAGCTAATACGCAAAGTCGGGGATCATAAAACCGACCGAAAGAACTTAGAGCTAATACGCAAAGTCGGGGATCATAAAAAGGGACCGAAAGAACTTTGAGCTAATACGCAAAGTCGGGGATCATAAAAAGGGACCGAAAGAACTTAGAGCTAATACCCAAAGTCGGGGATCATTAAAACCGACCGAAAGAACTTAGAGCTAATACGCAAAGTCGGGGATCATTAAAACCGACCGAAAGAACTTAGAGCTAATACGCAAAGTCGGGGATCATTAAAACCGACCGAAAGAAGTTAGAGCTAATACGCATAGTCGGGGATCATAAAAAGGGACCGAAAGAACTTAGAGCTAATACGCAAAGTCGGGGATCATAAAAACCGACGAAAGAACTTAGAGCTAATACGCAAAGTCGGGGATCATAAAAACGGATCGAAAGCACTTAGAGCTAATACGCAAAGTCGGGGATCATAAAAACGGACCAAAAAAACTTAGAGCTAATACGCAAAGTCGGGGATCATAAAAACGGACTGAAAGAACTTAGAGCTAATACGCAAAGTCGGGGATAATAAAAACCGACCGAAAGAACTTAGAGCTAATACGCAAAGTCGGGGATCATAAAATCGACCGAAAGAACTTAGAGCTAATACGCAAAGTCGGGGATCATAAAAAGGGACCGAAAGAACTTAGAGCTAATACGCATAGTCGGGGATCATAAAAAGGGACCGAAAGAACTTAGAGCTAATACGCAAAGTCGGGGATCATAAAAACGGACCGAAAGAACTTAGAGCTAATACGCAAAGTCGGGGATCATTAAAACCGACCGAAAGAACTTAGAGCTAATACGCAAAGTCGGGGATCATTAAAACCGACCGAAAGAAGTTAGAGCTAATACGCATAGTCGGGGATCATAAAAAGGGACCGAAAGAACTTAGAGCTAATACGCAAAGTCGGGGATCATAAAAACCGACGAAAGAACTTAGAGCTAATACGCAAAGTCGGGGATCATAAAAACGGATCGAAAGCACTTAGAGCTAATACGCAAAGTCGGGGATCATAAAAACGGACCAAAAAAACTTAGAGCTAATACGCAAAGTCGGGGATCATAAAAACAGACCGAAAGAACTTAGAGCTAATACGCAAAGTCGGGGATCATAAACACGGACCAAGAGAACTTAGAGCTAATACGCAAAGTCGGGGATCATAAAAAGGGACCGAGAGAACTTAGAGCTAATACACAAAGTCGGGGATCATAAAAAGGGACCGAAAGAACTTAGAGCTAATACGCAAAATCGGGGATCATAAAAAGGGACCGAAAGAACTTAGAGCTAATACGCAAAGTCGGGGATCATAAAAACTGACCGAAAGAACTTAGAGCTAATATGCAAAGTCGGGGATCATAAAAAGGGACCGAAAGAACTTAGAGCTAATATGCAAAGTCGGGGATCATAAAAACGGACCGAAAGAACTTAGAGCTAATACGCAAAGTCGGGGATCATAACAACCGACCGAAAGAACTTAGAGCTAATACGCAAAGTCGGGGATCATAACAACCGACCGAAAGAACTTAGAGCTAATACGCAAAGTCGGGGATCATAAAAACGGACCGAAAGAACTTAGAGCTAATATGCAAAGTCGGGGATCATAAAAACAGACCGAAAGAACTTAGAGCTAATACGCAAAGTCGGGGATCATAAAAACGGACCAAAAGAAATTAGAGCTAATACGCAAAGTCGGGGATCATAAAAACGGACCAAAAAAACTTAGAGTTAATACGCAAAGTCGGGGATCATAAAAACGGACCGAAAGAACTTCGAGCTAATACGCAAAGTCGGGGATCATAAAAATGGACCGAAAGAACTTAGAGCTAATACGCAAAGTCGGGGATCATAAAACGAACCGAAAGAACTTAGAGCTAATACGCAAAGTCGGGGATCATAAAAACGGACCGAACGAACTTAGAGCTAATACGCAAAGTCGGGGATCATAAAAACGGACCGAAAGAACTTAGAGCTAATACGCACAGTCCGGGATCATAAACACGGTTTAAAAGAACTTAGAGCTAATACGCAAAGTCGGGGATCATAAACACGGACCAAGAGAACTTAGAGCTAATACGCAAAGTCGGGGATCATAAAAAGGGACCGAGAGAACTTAGAGCTAATACACAAAGTCGGGGATCATAAAAAGGGACCGAAAGAACTTAGAAATAATACGCAAAATCGGGGATCATAAAAAGGGACCGAAAGAACTTAGAGCTAATACGCAAAGTCGGGGATCATAAAAACGGACTGAAAGAACTTAGAGCTAATACGCAAAGTCGGGGATCATAAAAAGGGACCGAAAGAACTTAGAGCTAATACACAAACTCGGGGATCATAAAAACCGACCGAAAGAACTTAGAGCTTATATGCAAAGTCGGGGATCATAACAACCGACCGAAAGAACTTAGAGCTAATACGCAAAGTCGGGGATCATAACAACCGACCGAAAGAACTTAGAGCTAATTTGCAAAGTCGGGGATCATAACAACCGACTGAAAGAACTTAGAGCTAATACGCAAAGTCGGGGATCATAAAAACGGACCGAAAGAACTTAGAGCTAATATGCAAAGTCGGGGATCATAAAAACAGACCGAAAGAACTTAGAGCTAATACGCAAAGTCGGGGATCATAAAAACGGACCAAAAGAACTTAAAGCTAATACGCAAAGTCGGGGATCATAAAAACGGACCAAAAAAACTTAGAGCTAATACGCAAAGTCGGGGATCATAAAAACGGACCGAAAGAACTTAGAGCTAATACGCAAAGTCGTGGATGATAAAAACCGACCGAAAGAACTTAGAGCTAATACGCAAAGTCGGGGATCATAAAATCGACCGAAAGAACTTAGAGCTAATACGCAAAGTCGGGGATCATAAAAAGGGACCGAAAGAACTTAGAGCTAATACGCATAGTCGGGGATCATAAAAAGGGACCGAAAGAACTTAGAGCTAATACGCAAAGTCGGGGATCATAAAAACGGACCGAAAGAACTTAGAGCTAATACGCAAAGTCGGGGATCATAAAAACCGACCGAAAGAAGTTAGAGCTAATACGCATAGTCGGGGATCATAAAAAGGGACCGAAAGAACTTAGAGCTAATACGCAAAGTCGGGGATCATAAAAACGGACCGAAAGAACTTAGAGCTAATACGCATAGTCGGGGATCATAAAAAGGGACCGAAAGAACTTAGAGCTAATACGCAAAGTCGGGGATCATAAAAACCGACGAAAGAACTTAGAGCTAATACGCAAAGTCGGGGATCATAAAAACGGATCGAAAGCACTTAGAGCTAATATGCAAAGTCGGGGATCATAAAAACAGACCGAAAGAACTTAGAGCTAATACTCAAAGTCGGGGATCATAAAAACGGACCAAAAGAACTTAGAGCTAATACGCAAAGTCGGGGATCATAAAAACTAACCGAAAGAACTTAGAGCTAATACGCAAAGTCGGGGATCATAACAACCAACCGAAAGAACTTAGAGCTAATACGCAAAGTCAGGGATCATAAAAACGGATCAAAAGAACTTAGAGCTAATATGCAAAGTCGGGGATCATAAAAACAGACCGAAAGAACTTAGAGCCAATACGCAAAGTCGGGGATCATAAAAACGGACCAAAAGAACTTAGAGCTAACACGCAAAGTCAGGGATCATAAAAACGGACCGAAAGAACTTAGAGCTAATACGCAAAGTCGGGGATCATAAAAACGGACCAAAAAAACTTAGAGCTAATACGCAAAGTCGGGGATCATAAAAACAGACCGAAAGAACTTAGAGCTAATACGCAAAGTCGGGGATCATAAAAACGGACCAAAAGAACTTAGAGCTAATACGCAAAGTCGGGGATCATAAAAACTAACCGAAAGAACTTAGAGCTAATACGCAAAGTCGGGGATCATAACAACCGACCGAAAGAACTTAGACCTAATACGCAAACTCGGGGATCATAAAAACGGATCAAAAGAACTTAGAGCTAATGTGCAAAGTCGGGGATCATAAAAACAGACTGAAAGAACTTAGAGCCAATACGCAAAGTCGGGGATCATAAAAACGGACCAAAAGAACTTAGAGCTAACACGCAAAGTCGGGGATCATAAAAACGGACCGAAAGAACTTAGAGCTAATACGCAAAGTCGGGGATCATAAAAAGGACCGAAAGAACTTAGAGCTAATACGCAAAGTCGGGGATCATTAAAACGGACCAAAAGAACTTAGAGCTAATACGCAAAGTCGGGGATCATAAAAACGGACCGAAAGAACTTAGAGCTAATACGCAAAGTCGGAGATCATAAAAAGGGACCGAAAGAACTTAGAGTTAATACGCAAAGTCAGGGATCGTAAAAACGGACCGAAAAAACTTAGAGCTAATACGCAAAGTCAGGGATCATAAAAAGGGACCGAAAGAACCTAGAGCTAATACGCAAAGTCGGGGATCATAAAAACGGACCGAAAGAACTTAGAGCTAATACGCAAAGTCGGGGATCATAAAAACGGACCAAAAAAACTTAGAGCTAATACGCAAAGTCGGGGATCATAAAAACAGACCGAAAGAACTTAGAGCTAATACGCAAAGTCGGGGATCATAAAAACGGACCAAAAGAACTTAGAGCTAATACGCAAAGTCGGGGATCATAAAAACTAACCGAAAGAACTTAGAGCTAATACGCAAAGTCGGGGATCATAACAACCGACCGAAAGAACTTAGACCTAATACGCAAACTCGGGGATCATAAAAACGGATCAAAAGAACTTAGAGCTAATGTGCAAAGTCGGGGATCATAAAAACAGACTGAAAGAACTTAGAGCCAATACGCAAAGTCGGGGATCATAAAACGGACCGAAAGAACTTAGAGCTAATACGCAAAGTCGGGGATCATAAAAACGGACCGAAAGAACTTAGAGCTAATACGCAAAGTCGGGGATCATAAAAACGGACAGAAAGAACTTAGAGCTAATACGCACAGTCCGGGATCATAAACACGGTTCGAAAGAACTTAGAGCTAATACGCAAAGTCGGGGATCATAAACACGGACCAAGAGAACTTAGAGCTAATTCGCAAAGTCGGGGATCATAAAAAGGGACCGAGAGAACTTAGAGCTAATACACAAAGTCGGGGATCATAAAAAGGGACCGAAAGAACTTAGAGCTAATACGCAAAATCGGGGATCATAAAAAGGGACCGAAAGAACTTAGAGCTAATACGCAAAGTCGGGGATCATAAAAAGGGACCGAAAGAACTTAGAGCTAATACGCAAAGTCGGGGATCATAAAAACCGACCGAAAGAACTTAGAGCTAATATGCAAAGTCGGGGATCATAAAAAGGGACCGAAAGAACTTAGAGCTAATACGCAAAGTCGGGGATCATAAAAACGGACCGAAAGAACTTAGAGCTAATACGCAAAGTCGGGGATCATAACAACCGACCGAAAGAACTTAGAGCTAATACGCAAAGTCGGGGATCATAATAACCGACCGAAAGAACTTAGAGCTAATACGCAAAGTCGGGGATCATAAAAACGGACCGAAAGAACTTAGAGCTAATATGCAAAGTCGGGGATCATAAAAACAGACCGAAAGAACTTAGAGCTAATACACAAAGTCGGGGATCATAAAAAAGGACCAAAAGAACTTAGAGCTAATACGCAAAGTCGGGGATCATAAAAACGGACCAAAAGAACTTAGAGCTAATACGCAAAGTCGGGGATCATAAAAACGGACCAAAGGAACTTAGAGCTAATACGCAAAGTCGGGGATCATAAAAACTAACCGAAAGAACTTAGAGCTAATACGCAAAGTCGGGGATCATAACAACCGACCGAAAGAACTTAGAGCTAATACGCAAAGTCGGGGATCATAAAAACGGATCAAAAGAACTTAGAGCTAATATGCAAAGTCGGGGATCATAAAAACAGACCGAAAGAACTTAGAGCCAATACGCAAAGTCGGGGATCATAAAAACGGACCAAAAGAACTTAGAGCTAACACGCAAAGTCGGGGATCATAAAAACGGACCGAAAGAACTTAGAGCTAATACGCAAAGTCTGGGATCATAAAAAGGACCGAAAGAACTTAGAGCTAATACGCAAAGTCGGGGATCATTAAAACGGACCAAAAGAACTTAGAGCTAATACGCAAAGTCGGGGATCATAAAAACGGACCGAAAGAACTTAGAGCTAATACGCAAAGTCGGAGATCATAAAAAGGGACCGAAAGAACTTAGAGTTAATACGCAAAGTCAGGGATCGTAAAAACGGACCGAAAAAACTTAGAGCTAATACGCAAAGTCGGAGATCATAAAAAGGGACCGAAAGAACTTAGAGTTAATACGCAAAGTCAGGGATCGTAAAAACGGACCGAAAAAACTTAGAGCTAATACGCAAAGTCAGGGATCATAAAAAGGGACCGAAAGAACCTAGAGCTAATACGCAAAGTCGGGGATCATAAAAACGGACCGAAAGAACTTAGAGCTAATATGCAAAGTCGGGGATCATAAAAACGGACCGAAAGAACTTAGAGCTAATACGCAAAGTCGGGGATCATAAAAACGGACCGGAAGCACTTAGAGCTAATACGCAAAGTCGGGGATCATAAAAACGGATCGAAAGCACTTAGAGCTAATACGCAAAGTCGGGGATCATAAAAACGGACCGATAGAACTTAGAGCTAATACGCAAAGTCGGGGATCATAAAACCGACCAAAAGAACTTAGAGCTAATACGCAAAGTCGGGGATCATAAAACCGACCGAAAGAACTTAGAGCTAATACGCATAGTCTGGGATCATAAAAACGGACCGAAAGAACTTAGAGCTAATACGCATAGTCGGGGATCATAAAAACGGACTGAAAGAACTTAGAGCTAATACGCAAAGTCGGGGATCATAAAAACGGACCGAAAGAACTTAGAGCTAATACGCAATGTCGGGGATCATAAAACGGACCGAAAGAACTTAGAGCTAATACGCAAAGTCGGGGATCATAAAAATGACCAAAAGAACTTAGAGCCAATACGCAAAGTCGGGGATCATAAAACCGACCAAAAGAACTTAGAGCTAATACGCAAAGTCGGGGATCATAAAACCGACCGAAAGAACTTAGAGCTAATACGCAAAGTCGGGGATCATAAAAAGGGACCGAAAGAACTTTGAGCTAATACGCAAAGTCGGGGATCATAAAAAGGGACCGAAAGAACTTAGAGCTAATACGCAAAGTCGGGGATCATTAAAACCGACCGAAAGAACTTAGAGCTAATACGCAAAGTCGGGGATCATTAAAACCGACCGAAAGAACTTAGAGCTAATACGCAAAGTCGGGGATCATTAAAACCGACCGAAAGAAGTTAGAGCTAATACGCATAGTCGGGGATCATAAAAAGGGACCGAAAGAACTTAGAGCTAATACGCAAAGTCGGGGATCATAAAAACCGACGAAAGAACTTAGAGCTAATACGCAAAGTCGGGGATCATAAAAACGGATCGAAAGCACTTAGAGCTAATACGCAAAGTCGGGGATCATAAAAACGGACCAAAAAAACTTAGAGCTAATACGCAAAGTCGGGGATCATAAAAACGGACTGAAAGAACTTAGAGCTAATACGCAAAGTCGGGGATAATAAAAACCGACCGAAAGAACTTAGAGCTAATACGCAAAGTCGGGGATCATAAAATCGACCGAAAGAACTTAGAGCTAATACGCAAAGTCGGGGATCATAAAAAGGGACCGAAAGAACTTAGAGCTAATACGCATAGTCGGGGATCATAAAAAGGGACCGAAAGAACTTAGAGCTAATACGCAAAGTCGGGGATCATAAAAACGGACCGAAAGAACTTAGAGCTAATACGCAAAGTCGGGGATCATTAAAACCGACCGAAAGAACTTAGAGCTAATACGCAAAGTCGGGGATCATAAAAACGGATCGAAAGCACTTAGAGCTAATACGCAAAGTCGGGGATCATAAAAACGGACCAAAAAAACTTAGAGCTAATACGCAAAGTCGGGGATCATAAAAACAGACCGAAAGAACTTAGAGCTAATACGCAAAGTCGGGGATCATAAACACGGACCAAGAGAACTTAGAGCTAATACGCAAAGTCGGGGATCATAAAAAGGGACCGAGAGAACTTAGAGCTAATACACAAAGTCGGGGATCATAAAAAGGGACCGAAAGAACTTAGAGCTAATACGCAAAATCGGGGATCATAAAAAGGGACCGAAAGAACTTAGAGCTAATACGCAAAGTCGGGGATCATAAAAACTGACCGAAAGAACTTAGAGCTAATATGCAAAGTCGGGGATCATAAAAAGGGACCGAAAGAACTTAGAGCTAATATGCAAAGTCGGGGATCATAAAAACGGACCGAAAGAACTTAGAGCTAATACGCAAAGTCGGGGATCATAAAAACCGACCGAAAGAACTTAGAGCTAATACGCAAAGTCGGGGATCATAACAACCGACCGAAAGAACTTAGAGCTAATACGCAAAGTCGGGGATCATAAAAACGGACCGAAAGAACTTAGAGCTAATATGCAAAGTCGGGGATCATAAAAACAGACCGAAAGAACTTAGAGCTAATACGCAAAGTCGGGGATCATAAAAACGGACCAAAAGAACTTAGAGCTAATACGCAAAGTCGGGGATCATAAAAACGGACCAAAAAAACTTAGAGTTAATACGCAAAGTCGGGGATCATAAAAACGGACCGAAAGAACTTCGAGCTAATACGCAAAGTCGGGGATCATAAAAATGGACCGAAAGAACTTAGAGCTAATACGCAAAGTCGGGGATCATAAAACGAACCGAAAGAACTTAGAGCTAATACGCAAAGTCGGGGATCATAAAAACGGACCGAACGAACTTAGAGCTAATACGCAAAGTCGGGGATCATAAAAACGGACCGAAAGAACTTAGAGCTAATACGCACAGTCCGGGATCATAAACACGGTTCAAAAGAACTTAGAGCTAATACGCAAAGTCGGGGATCATAAACACGGACCAAGAGAACTTAGAGCTAATACGCAAAGTCGGGGATCATAAAAAGGGACCGAGAGAACTTAGAGCTAATACACAAAGTCGGGGATCATAAAAAGGGACCGAAAGAACTTAGAAATAATACGCAAAATCGGGGATCATAAAAAGGGACCGAAAGAACTTAGAGCTAATACGCAAAGTCGGGGATCATAAAAACGGACTGAAAGAACTTAGAGCTAATACGCAAAGTCGGGGATCATAAAAACGGACCAAAGGAACTTAGAGCTAATACGCAAAGTCGGGGATCATAAAAACTAACCGAAAGAACTTAGAGCTAATACGCAAAGTCGGGGATCATAACAACCGACCGAAAGAACTTAGAGCTAATACGCAAAGTCGGGGATCATAAAAACGGATCAAAAGAACTTAGAGCTAATATGCAAAGTCGGGGATCATAAAAACAGACCGAAAGAACTTAGAGCCAATACGCAAAGTCGGGGATCATAAAAACGGACCAAAAGAACTTAGAGCTAACACGCAAAGTCGGGGATCATAAAAACGGACCGAAAGAACTTAGAGCTAATACGCAAAGTCTGGGATCATAAAAAGGACCGAAAGAACTTAGAGCTAATACGCAAAGTCGGGGATCATAAAACGGACCAAAAGAACTTAGAGCTAATACGCAAAGTCGGGGATCATAAAAACGGACCGAAAGAACTTAGAGCTAATACGCAAAGTCGGAGATCATAAAAAGGGACCGAAAGAACTTAGAGTTAATACGCAAAGTCAGGGATCGTAAAAACGGACCGAAAAAACTTAGAGCTAATACGCAAAGTCAGGGATCATAAAAAGGGACCGAAAGAACCTAGAGCTAATACGCAAAGTCGGGGATCATAAAAACGGACCGAAAGAACTTAGAGCTAATATGCAAAGTCGGGGATCATAAAAACGGACCGAAAGAACTTAGAGCTAATACGCAAAGTCGGGGATCATAAAAACGGACCGGAAGCACTTAGAGCTAATACGCAAAGTCGGGGATCATAAAAACGGATCGAAAGCACTTAGAGCTAATACGCAAAGTCGGGGATCATAAAAACGGACCGATAGAACTTAGAGCTAATACGCAAAGTCGGGGATCATAAAACTGACCAAAAGAACTTAGAGCTAATACGCAAAGTCGGGGATCATAAAACCGACCGAAAGAACTTAGAGCTAATACGCATAGTCTGGGATCATAAAAACGGACCGAAAGAACTTAGAGCTAATACGCATAGTCGGGGATCATAAAAACGGACTGAAAGAACTTAGAGCTAATACGCAAAGTCGGGGATCATAAAAACGGACCGAAAGAACTTAGAGCTAATACGCAATGTCGGGGATCATAAAACGGACCGAAAGAACTTAGAGCTAATACGCAAAGTCGGGGATCATAAAAACGACCAAAAGAACTTAGAGCCAATACGCAAAGTCGGGGATCATAAAACCGACCAAAAGAACTTAGAGCTAATACGCAAAGTCGGGGATCATAAAACCGACCGAAAGAACTTAAAGCTAATACGCAAAGTCGGGGATCATAAAAAGGGACCGAAAGAACTTTGAGCTAATACGCAAAGTCGGGGATCATAAAAAGGGACCGAAAGAACTTAGAGCTATTACGCAAAGTCGGGGATCATTAAAACCGACCGAAAGAACTTAGAGCTAATACGCAAAGTCGGGGATCATTAAAACCGACCGAAAGAACTTAGAGCTAATACGCAAAGTCGGGGATCATTAAAACCGACCGAAAGAAGTTAGAGCTAATACGCATAGTCGGGGATCATAAAAAGGGACCGAAAGAACTTAGAGCTAATACGCAAAGTCGGGGATCATAAAAACCGACGAAAGAACTTAGAGCTAATACGCAAAGTCGGGGATCATAAAAACGGATCGAAAGCACTTAGAGCTAATACGCAAAGTCGGGGATCATAAAAACGGACCAAAAAAACTTAGAGCTAATACGCAAAGTCGGGGATCATAAAAACGGACTGAAAGAACTTAGAGCTAATACGCAAAGTCGGGGATAATAAAAACCGACCGAAAGAACTTAGAGCTAATACGCAAAGTCGGGGATCATAAAATCGACCGAAAGAACTTAGAGCTAATACGCAAAGTCGGGGATCATAAAAAGGGACCGAAAGAACTTAGAGCTAATACGCATAGTCGGGGATCATAAAAAGGGACCGAAAGAACTTAGAGCTAATACGCAAAGTCGGGGATCATAAAAACGGACCGAAAGAACTTAGAGCTAATACGCAAAGTCGGGGATCATTAAAACCGACCGAAAGAACTTAGAGCTAATACGCAAAGTCGGGGATCATTAAAACCGACCGAAAGAAGTTAGAGCTAATACGCATAGTCGGGGATCATAAAAAGGGACCGAAAGAACTTAGAGCTAATACGCAAAGTCGGGGATCATAAAAACCGACGAAAGAACTTAGAGCTAATACGCAAAGTCGGGGATCATAAAAACGGATCGAAAGCACTTAGAGCTAATACGCAAAGTCGGGGATCATAAAAACGGACCAAAAAAACTTAGAGCTAATACGCAAAGTCGGGGATCATAAAAACAGACCGAAAGAACTTAGAGCTAATACGCAAAGTCGGGGATCATAAACACGGACCAAGAGAACTTAGAGCTAATACGCAAAGTCGGGGATCATAAAAAGGGACCGAGAGAACTTAGAGCTAATACACAAAGTCGGGGATCATAAAAAGGGACCGAAAGAACTTAGAGCTAATACGCAAAATCGGGGATCATAAAAAGGGACCGAAAGAACTTAGAGCTAATACGCAAAGTCGGGGATCATAAAAACTGACCGAAAGAACTTAGAGCTAATATGCAAAGTCGGGGATCATAAAAAGGGACCGAAAGAACTTAGAGCTAATATGCAAAGTCGGGGATCATAAAAACGGACCGAAAGAACTTAGAGCTAATACGCAAAGTCGGGGATCATAACAACCGACCGAAAGAACTTAGAGCTAATACGCAAAGTCGGGGATCATAACAACCGACCGAAAGAACTTAGAGCTAATACGCAAAGTCGGGGATCATAAAAACGGACCGAAAGAACTTAGAGCTAATATGCAAAGTCGGGGATCATAAAAACAGACCGAAAGAACTTAGAGCTAATACGCAAAGTCGGGGATCATAAAAACGGACCAAAAGAACTTAGAGCTAATACGCAAAGTCGGGGATCATAAAAACGGACCAAAAAAACTTAGAGTTAATACGCAAAGTCGGGGATCATAAAAACGGACCGAAAGAACTTAGAGCTAATACGCAAAGTCGGGGATCATAAAAATGGACCGAAAGAACTTAGAGCTAATACGCAAAGTCGGGGATCATAAAACGAACCGAAAGAACTTAGAGCTAATACGCAAAGTCGGGGATCATAAAAACGGACCGAACGAACTTAGAGCTAATACGCAAAGTCGGGGATCATAAAAACGGACCGAAAGAACTTAGAGCTAATACGCACAGTCCGGGATCATAAACACGGTTCAAAAGAACTTAGAGCTAATACGCAAAGTCGGGGATCATAAACACGGACCAAGAGAACTTAGAGCTAATACGCAAAGTCGGGGATCATAAAAAGGGACCGAGAGAACTTAGAGCTAATACACAAAGTCGGGGATCATAAAAAGGGACCGAAAGAACTTAGAAATAATACGCAAAATCGGGGATCATAAAAAGGGACCGAAAGAACTTAGAGCTAATACGCAAAGTCGGGGATCATAAAAACGGACTGAAAGAACTTAGAGCTAATACGCAAAGTCGGGGATCATAAAAAGGGACCGAAAGAACTTAGAGCTAATACACAAAGTCGGGGATCATAAAAACCGACCGAAAGAACTTAGAGCTTATATGCAAAGTCGGGGATCATAACAACCGACCGAAAGAACTTAGAGCTAATACGCAAAGTCGGGGATCATAACAACCGACCGAAAGAACTTAGAGCTAATACGCAAAGTCGGGGATCATAACAACCGACTGAAAGAACTTAGAGCTAATACGCAAAGTCGGGGATCATAAAAACGGACCGAAAGAACTTAGAGCTAATATGCAAAGTCGGGGATCATAAAAACAGACCGAAAGAACTTAGAGCTAATACGCAAAGTCGGGGATCATAAAAACGGACCAAAAGAACTTAAAGCTAATACGCAAAGTCGGGGATCATAAAAACGGACCAAAAAAACTTAGAGCTAATACGCAAAGTCGGGGATCATAAAAACGGACCGAAAGAACTTAGAGCTAATACGCAAAGTCGGGGATGATAAAAACCGACCGAAAGAACTTAGAGCTAATACGCAAAGTCGGGGATCATAAAACGAACCGAAAGAACTTAGAGCTAATACGCAAAGTCGGGGATCATAAAAACGGACCGAACGAACTTAGAGCTAATACGCAAAGTCGGGGATCATAAAAACGGACCGAAAGAACTTAGAGCTAATACGCACAGTCCGGGATCATAAACACGGTTCAAAAGAACTTAGAGCTAATACGCAAAGTCGGGGATCATAAACACGGACCAAGAGAACTTAGAGCTAATACGCAAAGTCGGGGATCATAAAAAGGGACCGAGAGAACTTAGAGCTAATACACAAAGTCGGGGATCATAAAAAGGGACCGAAAGAACTTAGAAATAATACGCAAAATCGGGGATCATAAAAAGGGACCGAAAGAACTTAGAGCTAATACGCAAAGTCGGGGATCATAAAAACGGACTGAAAGAACTTAGAGCTAATACGCAAAGTCGGGGATCATAAAAAGGGACCGAAAGAACTTAGAGCTAATACACAAAGTCGGGGATCATAAAAACCGACCGAAAGAACTTAGAGCTTATATGCAAAGTCGGGGATCATAACAACCGACCGAAAGAACTTAGAGCTAATACGCAAAGTCGGGGATCATAACAACCGACCGAAAGAACTTAGAGCTAATACGCAAAGTCGGGGATCATAACAACCGACTGAAAGAACTTAGAGCTAATACGCAAAGTCGGGGATCATAAAAACGGACCGAAAGAACTTAGAGCTAATATGCAAAGTCGGGGATCATAAAAACAGACCGAAAGAACTTAGAGCTAATACGCAAAGTCGGGGATCATAAAAACGGACCAAAAGAACTTAAAGCTAATACGCAAAGTCGGGGATCATAAAAACGGACCAAAAAAACTTAGAGCTAATACGCAAAGTCGGGGATCATAAAAACGGACCGAAAGAACTTAGAGCTAATACGCAAAGTCGGGGATGATAAAAACCGACCGAAAGAACTTAGAGCTAATACGCAAAGTCGGGGATCATAAAATCGACCGAAAGAACTTAGAGCTAATACGCAAAGTCGGGGATCATAAAAAGGGACCGAAAGAACTTAGAGCTAATACGCATAGTCGGGGATCATAAAAAGGGACCGAAAGAACTTAGAGCTAATACGCAAAGTCGGGGATCATAAAAACGGACCGAAAGAACTTAGAGCTAATACGCAAAGTCGGGGATCATAAAAACCGACCGAAAGAAGTTAGAGCTAATACGCATAGTCGGGGATCATAAAAAGGGACCGAAAGAACTTAGAGCTAATACGCAAAGTCGGGGATCATAAAAACGGACCGAAAGAACTTAGAGCTAATACGCATAGTCGGGGATCATAAAAAGGGACCGAAAGAACTTAGAGCTAATACGCAAAGTCGGGGATCATAAAAACCGACGAAAGAACTTAGAGCTAATACGCAAAGTCGGGGATCATAAAAACGGATCGAAAGCACTTAGAGCTAATATGCAAAGTCGGGGATCATAAAAACAGACCGAAAGAACTTAGAGCTAATACTCAAAGTCGGGGATCATAAAAACGGACCAAAAGAACTTAGAGCTAATACGCAAAGTCGGGGATCATAAAAACTAACCGAAAGAACTTAGAGCTAATACGCAAAGTCGGGGATCATAACAACCAACCGAAAGAACTTAGAGCTAATACGCAAAGTCAGGGATCATAAAACGGATCAAAAGAACTTAGAGCTAATATGCAAAGTCGGGGATCATAAAAACAGACCGAAAGAACTTAGAGCCAATACGCAAAGTCGGGGATCATAAAAACGGACCAAAAGAACTTAGAGCTAACACGCAAAGTCAGGGATCATAAAAACGGACCGAAAGAACTTAGAGCTAATACGCAAAGTCGGGGATCATAAAAACGGACCAAAAAAACTTAGAGCTAATACGCAAAGTCGGGGATCATAAAAACAGACCGAAAGAACTTAGAGCTAATACGCAAAGTCGGGGATCATAAAAACGGACCAAAAGAACTTAGAGCTAATACGCAAAGTCGGGGATCATAAAAACTAACCGAAAGAACTTAGAGCTAATACGCAAAGTCGGGGATCATAACAACCGACCGAAAGAACTTAGACCTAATACGCAAACTCGGGGATCATAAAAACGGATCAAAAGAACTTAGAGCTAATATGCAAAGTCGGGGATCATAAAAACAGACTGAAAGAACTTAGAGCCAATACGCAAAGTCGGGGATCATAAAAACGGACCAAAAGAACTTAGAGCTAACACGCAAAGTCGGGGATCATAAAAACGGACCGAAAGAACTTAGAGCTAATACGCAAAGTCGGAGATCATAAAAAGGACCGAAAGAACTTAGAGCTAATACGCAAAGTCGGGGATCATTAAAACGGACCAAAAGAACTTAGAGCTAATACGCAAAGTCGGGGATCATAAAAACGGACCGAAAGAACTTAGAGCTAATACGCAAAGTCGGAGATCATAAAAAGGGACCGAAAGAACTTAGAGTTAATACGCAAAGTCAGGGATCGTAAAAACGGACCGAAAAAACTTAGAGCTAATACGCAAAGTCAGGGATCATAAAAAGGGACCGAAAGAACCTAGAGCTAATACGCAATGTCGGGGATCATAAAAACGGACCGAAAGAACTTAGAGCTAATATGCAAAGTCGGGGATCATAAAAACGGACCGAAAGAACTTAGAGCTAATACGCAAAGTCGGGGATCATAAAAACGGACCGGAAGCACTTAGAGCTAATACGCAAAGTCGGGGATCATAAAAACGGATCGAAAGCACTTAGAGCTAATACGCAAAGTCGGGGATCATAAAAACAGACCGATAGAACTTAGAGCTAATACGCAAAGTCGGGGATCATAAAACCGACCAAAAGAACTTAGAGCTAATACGCAAAGACGGGGATCATAAAACCGACCGAAAGAACTTAGAGCTAATACGCATAGTCGGGGATCATAAAAACGGACCGAAAGAACTTAGAGCTAATACGCATAGTCGGGGATCATAAAAACGGACTGAAAGAACTTAGAGCTAATACGCAAAGTCGGGGATCATAAAAACGGACCGAAAGAACTTAGAGCTAATACGCAATGTCGGGGATCATAAAACGGACCGAAAGAACTTAGAGCTAATACGCAAAGTCGCGGATCATAAAAACGACCAAAAGAACTTAGAGCCAATACGCAAAGTCGGGGATCATAAAACCGACCAAAAGAACTTAGAGCTAATACGCAAAGTCGGGGATCATAAAACCGACCGAAAGAACTTAGAGCTAATACGCAAAGTCGGGGATCATAAAAACGGACCGAAAGAACTTTGAGCTAATACGCAAAGTCGGGGATCATGAAAAGCGACCGAAAGAACTTAGAGTTAATACGCAAAGTCGGGGATCATAAAAACCGACCGAAAGAACTTAGAGCTAATACGCAAAGTCGGGGATCATAAAAACATACCGAAAGAACTTAGAGCTAATACGCAAAGTCGGGGATCATAAAAACGGACCGAAAGAACTTAGAACTAATACGCAAAGTCGGGGATCATAAAAACGGACCGAAAGAACTTCGAGCTAATACGCAAAGTCGGGGATCATAAAAATGGACCGAAAGAACTTAGAGCTAATACGCAAAGTCGGGGATCATAAAACGGACCGAAAGAACTTAGAGCTAATACGCAAAGTCGGGGATCATAAAAACGGACCGAAAGAACTTAGAGCTAATACGCAAAGTCGGGGATCATAAAAACGGACCGAAAGAACTTAGAGCTAATACGCACAGTCCGGGATCATAAACACGGTTCGAAAGAACTTAGAGCTAATACGCAAAGTCGGGGATCATAAACACGGACCAAGAGAACTTAGAGCTAATTCGCAAAGTCGGGGATCATAAAAAGGGACCGAGAGAACTTAGAGCTAATACACAAAGTCGGGGATCATAAAAAGGGACCGAAAGAACTTAGAGCTAATACGCAAAATCGGGGATCATAAAAAGGGACCGAAAGAACTTAGAGCTAATACGCAAAGTCGGGGATCATAAAAAGGGACCGAAAGAACTTAGAGCTAATACGCAAAGTCGGGGATCATAAAAACCGACCGAAAGAACTTAGAGCTAATATGCAAAGTCGGGGATCATAAAAAGGGACCTAAAGAACTTAGAGCTAATACGCAAAGTCGGGGATCATAAAAACGGACCGTAAGAACTTAGAGCTAATACGCAAAGTCGGGGATCATAACAACCGACCGAAAGAACTTAGAGCTAATACGCAAAGTCGGGGATCATAATAACCGACCGAAAGAACTTAGAGCTAATACGCAAAGTCGGGGATCATAAAAACGGACCGAAAGAACTTAGAGCTAATATGCAAAGTCGGGGATCATAAAAACAGACCGAAAGAACTTAGAGCTAATACACAAAGTCGGGGATCATAAAAAAGGACCAAAAGAACTTAGAGCTAATACGCAAAGTCGGGGATCATAAAAACGGACCAAAAGAACTTAGAGCTAATACGCAAAGTCGGGGATCATAAAAACGGACCAAAAGAACTTAGAGCTAATACGCAAAGTCGGGGATCATAAAAACTAACCGAAAGAACTTAGAGCTAATACGCAAAGTCGGGGATCATAACAACCGACCGAAAGAACTTAGAACTAATACGCAAAGTCGGGGATCATAAAAACGGATCAAAAGAACTTAGAGCTAATATGCAAAGTCAGGGATCATAAAAACAGACCGAAAGAACTTAGAGCCAATACGCAAAGTCGGGGATCATAAAAACGGACCAAAAGAACTTAGAGCTAACACGCAAAGTCGGGGATCATAAAAACGGACCGAAAGAACTTAGAGCTAATACGCAAAGTCGGGGATCATAAAAACGGACCAAAAAAACTTAGAGCTAATACGCAAAGTCGGGGATCATAAAAACAGACCGAAAGAACTTAGAGCTAATACGCAAAGTCGGGGATCATAAAAACGGACCAAAGGAACTTAGAGCTAATACGCAAAGTCGGGGATCATAAAAACTAACCGAAAGAACTTAGAGCTAATACGCAAAGTCGGGGATCATAACAACCGACCGAAAGAACTTAGAGCTAATACGCAAAGTCGGGGATCATAAAAACGGATCAAAAGAACTTAGAGCTAATATGCAAAGTCGGGGATCATAAAAACAGACCGAAAGAACTTAGAGCCAATACGCAAAGTCGGGGATCATAAAAACGGACCAAAAGAACTTAGAGCTAACACGCAAAGTCGGGGATCATAAAAACGGACCGAAAGAACTTAGAGCTAATACGCAAAGTCTGGGATCATAAAAAGGACCGAAAGAACTTAGAGCTAATACGCAAAGTCGGAGATCATAAAAAGGGACCGAAAGAACTTAGAGTTAATACGCAAAGTCAGGGATCGTAAAAACGGACCGAAAAAACTTAGAGCTAATACGCAAAGTCAGGGATCATAAAAAGGGACCGAAAGAACCTAGAGCTAATACGCAAAGTCGGGGATCATAAAAACGGACCGAAAGAACTTAGAGCTAATATGCAAAGTTGGGGATCATAACAACCGACCGAAAGAACTTAGAGCTAATACGCAAAGTCGGGGATCATAAAAACGGATCAAAAGAACTTAGAGCTAATATGCAAAGTCGGGGATCATAAAAACAGACCGAAAGAACTTAGAGCCAATACGCAAAGTCGGGGATCATAAAAACGGACCAAAAGAACTTAGAGCTAACACGCAAAGTCGGGGATCATAAAAACGGACCGAAAGAACTTAGAGCTAATACGCAAAGTCTGGGATCATAAAAAGGACCGAAAGAACTTAGAGCTAATACGCAAAGTCGGGGATCATTAAAACGGACCGAAAGAACTTAGAGCTAATACGCAAAGTCGGAGATCATAAAAAGGGACCGAAAGAACTTAGAGTTAATACGCAAAGTCAGGGATCGTAAAAACGGACCGAAAAAACTTAGAGCTAATACGCAAAGTCAGGGATCATAAAAAGGGACCGAAAGAACCTAGAGCTAATACGCAAAGTCGGGGATCATAAAAACGGACCGAAAGAACTTAGAGCTAATATGCAAAGTTGGGGATCATAAAAACGGACCGAAAGAACTTAGAGCTAATACGCAAAGTCGGGGATCATAAAAACGGACCGGAAGCACTTAGAGCTAATACGCAAAGTCGGGGATCATAAAAACGGATCGAAAGCACTTAGAGCTAATACGCAAAGTCGGGGATCATAAAAACGGACCGATAGAACTTAGAGCTAATACGCAAAGTCGGGGATCATAAAACCGACCAAAAGAACTTAGAGCTAATACGCAATGTCGGGGATCATAAAACCGACCGAAAGAACTTAGAGCTAATACGCATAGTCTGGGATCATAAAAACGGACCGAAAGAACTTAGAGCTAATACGCATAGTCGGGGATCATAAAAACGGACTGAAAGAACTTAGAGCTAATACGCAAAGTCGGGGATCATAAAAACGGACCGAAAGAACTTAGAGCTAATACGCAATGTCGGGGATCATAAAACGGACCGAAAGAACTTAGAGCTAATACGCAAAGTCGGGGATCATAAAAACGACCAAAAGAACTTAGAGCCAATACGCAAAGTCGGGGATCATAAAACCGACCAAAAGAACTTAGAGCTAATACGCAAAGTCGGGGATCATAAAACCGACCGAAAGAACTTAGAGCTAATACGCAAAGTCGGGGATCATAAAAAGGGACCGAAAGAACTTTGAGCTAATACGCAAAGTCGGGGATCATAAAAAGGGACCGAAAGAACTTAGAGCTAATACGCAAAGTCGGGGATCATAAAAACCGACCGAAAGAACTTAGAGCCAATACGCAAAGTCGGGGATCATAAAAACGGACCAAAAGAACTTAGAGCTAACACGCAAAGTCGGGGATCATAAAACCGACCGAAAGAACTTAGAGCCAATACGCAAAGTCGGGGATCATAAAACCGACCGAAAGAACTTAGAGCCAATACGCAAAGTCGGGGATCATAAAAACGGACCAAAAGAACTTAGAGCTAACACGCAAAGTCGGGGATCATAAAAACGGACCGAAAGAACTTAGAGCTAATACGCAAAGTCGGGGATCATAAAAACGGACCAAAAAAACTTAGAGCTAATACGCAAAGTCGGGGATCATAAAAACAGACCGAAAGAACTTAGAGCTAATACGCAAAGTCGGGGATCATAAAAACGGACCAAAGGAACTTAGAGCTAATACGCAAAGTCGGGGATCATAAAAACTAACCGAAAGAACTTAGAGCTAATACGCAAAGTCGGGGATCATAACAACCGACCGAAAGAACTTAGAGCTAATACGCAAAGTCGGGGATCATAAAAACGGATCAAAAGAACTTAGAGCTAATATGCAAAGTCGGGGATCATAAAAACAGACCGAAAGAACTTAGAGCCAATACGCAAAGTCGGGGATCATAAAAACGGACCAAAAGAACTTAGAGCTAACACGCAAAGTCGGGGATCATAAAAACGGACCGAAAGAACTTAGAGCTAATACGCAAAGTCTGGGATCATAAAAAGGACCGAAAGAACTTAGAGCTAATACGCAAAGTCGGGGATCATTAAAACGGACCGAAAGAACTTAGAGCTAATACGCAAAGTCGGAGATCATAAAAAGGGACCAAAAGAACTTAGAGTTAATACGCAAAGTCAGGGATCGTAAAAACGGACCGAAAAAACTTAGAGCTAATACGCAAAGTCAGGGATCATAAAAAGGGACCGAAAGAACCTAGAGCTAATACGCAAAGTCGGGGATCATAAAAACGGACCGAAAGAACTTAGAGCTAATATGCAAAGTTGGGGATCATAAAAACGGACCGAAAGAACTTAGAGCTAATACGCAAAGTCGGGGATCATAAAAACGGACCGGAAGCACTTAGAGCTAATACGCAAAGTCGGGGATCATAAAAACGGATCGAAAGCACTTAGAGCTAATACGCAAAGTCGGGGATCATAAAAACGGACCGATAGAACTTAGAGCTAATACGCAAAGTCGGGGATCATAAAACCGACCAAAAGAAGTTAGAGCTAATACGCAATGTCGGGGATCATAAAACCGACCGAAAGAACTTAGAGCTAATACGCATAGTCTGGGATCATAAAAACGGACCGAAAGAACTTAGAGCTAATACGCATAGTCGGGGATCATAAAAACGGACTGAAAGAACTTAGAGCTAATACGCAAAGTCGGGGATCATAAAAACGGACCGAAAGAACTTAGAGCTAATACGCAATGTCGGGGATCATAAAACGGACCGAAAGAACTTAGAGCTAATACGCAAAGTCGGGGATCATAAAAACGACCAAAAGAACTTAGAGCCAATACGCAAAGTCGGGGATCATAAAACCGACCAAAAGAACTTAGAGCTAATACGCAAAGTCGGGGATCATAAAACCGACCGAAAGAACTTAGAGCTAATACGCAAAGTCGGGGATCATAAAAAGGGACCGAAAGAACTTTGAGCTAATACGCAAAGTCGGGGATCATAAAAAGGGACCGAAAGAACTTAGAGCTAATACGCAAAGTCGGGGATCATAAAAACCGACCGAAAGAACTTTGAGCTAATACGCAAAGTCGGGGATCATAAAAACGTACCGAAAGAACTTAGAGCTAATACGCAAAGTCGGGGATCATAAAAACGGACCGAAAGAACTTAGAACTAATACGCAAAGTCGGGGATCATAAAAACGGACCGAAAGAACTTCGAGCTAATACGCAAAGTCGGGGATCATAAAAATGGACCGAAAGAACTTAGAGCTAATACGCAAAGTCGGGGATCATAAAAACGGACCGAAAGAACTTAGAGGTAATACGCAAAGTCGGGGATCATAAAAACGGACCGAAAGAACTTAGAGCTAATACGCAAAGTCGGGGATCATAAAAACGGACCGAAAGAACTTAGAGCTAATACGCACAGTCCGGGATCATAAACACGGTTCAAAAGAACTTAGAGCTAATACGCAAAGTCGGGGATCATAAACACGGACCAAGAGAACTTAGAGCTAATACGCAAAGTCGGGGATCATAAAAAGGGACCGAGAGAACTTAGAGCTAATACACAAAGTCGGGGATCATAAAAAGGGACCGAAAGAACTTAGAGCTAATACGCAAAATCGGGGATCATAAAAAGGGACCGAAAGAACTTAGAGCTAATACGCAAAGTCGGGGATCATAAAAAGGGACCGAAAGAACTTAGAGCTAATACGCAAAGTCGGGGATCATAAAAACCGACCGAAAGAACTTAGAGCTAATATGCAAAGTCGGGGATCATAAAAAGGGACCGAAAGAACTTAGAGCTAATACGCAAAGTCGGGGATCATAAAAATGGACCGAAAGAACTTAGAGCTAATACGCAAAGTCGGGGATCATAACAACCGACCGAAAGAACTTAGAGCTAATACGCAAAGTCGGAGATCATAATAACCGACCGAAAGAACTTAGAGCTAATACGCACAGTCCGGGATCATAAACACGGTTCAAAAGAACTTAGAGCTAATACACAAAGTCGGGGATCATAAACACGGACCAAGAGAACTTAGAGCTAATACGCAAAGTCGGGGATCATAAAAAGGGACCGAGAGAACTTAGAGCTAATACACAAAGTCGGGGATCATAAAAAGAGACCGAAAGAACTTAGAGCTAATACGCAAAATCGGGGATCATAAAAAGGGACCGAAAGAACTTAGAGCTAATACGCAAAGTCGGGGATCATAAAAAGGGACCGAAAGAACTTAGAGCTAATACGCAAAGTCGGGGATCATAAAAACCGACCGAAAGAACGTAGAGCTAATATGCAAAGTCGGGGATCATAAAAAGGGACCGAAAGAACTTAGAGCTAATACGCAAAGTCGGGGATCATAAAAACGGACCGAAAGAACTTAGAGCTAATACGCAAAGTCGGGGATCATAACAACCGACCGAAAGAACTTAGAGCTAATACGCAAAGTCGGGGATCATAAAAACGGACCGAAAGAACTTAGAGCTAATACGCACAGTCCGGGATCATAAACACGGTTCAAAAGAACTTAGAGCTAATACGCAAAGTCGGGGATCATAAACACGGACCAAGAGAACTTAGAGCTAATACGCAAAGTCGGGGATCATAAAAAGGGACCGAGAGAACTTAGAGCTAATACACAAAGTCGGGGATCATAAAAAGGGACCGAAAGAACTTAGAGCTAATACGCAAAATCGGGGATCATAAAAAGGGACCGAAAGAACTTAGAGCTAATACGCAAAGTCGGGGATCATAAAAAGGGACCGAAAGAACTTAGAGCTAATACGCAAATTCGGGGATCATAAAAACCGACCGAAAGAACTTAGAGCTAATATGCAAAGTCGGGGATCATAAAAAGGGACCGAAAGAACTTAGAGCTAATACGCAAAGTCGGGGATCATAAAAACGGACCGAAAGAACTTAGAGCTAATACGCAAAGTCGGGGATCATAACAACCGACCGAAAGAACTTAGAGCTAATACGCAAAGTCGGGGATCATAATAACCGACCGAAAGAACTTAGAGCTAATACGCACAGTCCGGGATCATAAACACGGTTCAAAAGAACTTAGAGCTAATACGCAAAGTCGGGGATCATAAACACGGACCAAGAGAACTTAGAGCTAATACGCAAAGTCGGGGATCATAAAAAGGGACCGAGAGAACTTAGAGCTAATACACAAAGTCGGGGATCATAAAAAGGGACCGAAAGAACTTAGAGCTAATACGCAAAATCGGGGATCATAAAAAGGGACCGAAAGAACTTAGAGCTAATACGCAAAGTCGGGGATCATAAAAAGGGACCGAAAGAACTTAGAGCTAATACGCAAAGTCGGGGATCATAAAAACGGACCGAAAGAACTTAGAGCTAATACGCATAGTCGGGGATCATAAAAAGGGACCGAAAGAACTTAGAGCTAATACGCAAAGTCGGGGATCATAAAAACCGACGAAAGAACTTAGAGCTAATACGCAAAGTCGGGGATCATAAAAACGGATCGAAAGCACTTAGAGCTAATATGCAAAGTCGGGGATCATAAAAACAGACCGAAAGAACTTAGAGCTAATACTCAAAGTCGGGGATCATAAAAACGGACCAAAAGAACTTAGAGCTAATACGCAAAGTCGGGGATCATAAAAACTAACCGAAAGAACTTAGAGCTAATACGCAAAGTCGGGGATCATAACAACCAACCGAAAGAACTTAGAGCTAATACGCAAAGTCAGGGATCATAAAACGGATCAAAAGAACTTAGAGCTAATATGCAAAGTCGGGGATCATAAAAACAGACCGAAAGAACTTAGAGCCAATACGCAAAGTCGGGGATCATAAAAACGGACCAAAAGAACTTAGAGCTAACACGCAAAGTCAGGGATCATAAAAACGGACCGAAAGAACTTAGAGCTAATACGCAAAGTCGGGGATCATAAAAACGGACCAAAAAAACTTAGAGCTAATACGCAAAGTCGGGGATCATAAAAACAGACCGAAAGAACTTAGAGCTAATACGCAAAGTCGGGGATCATAAAAACGGACCAAAAGAACTTAGAGCTAATACGCAAAGTCGGGGATCATAAAAACTAACCGAAAGAACTTAGAGCTAATACGCAAAGTCGGGGATCATAACAACCGACCGAAAGAACTTAGACCTAATACGCAAACTCGGGGATCATAAAAACGGATCAAAAGAACTTAGAGCTAATATGCAAAGTCGGGGATCATAAAAACAGACTGAAAGAACTTAGAGCCAATACGCAAAGTCGGGGATCATAAAAACGGACCAAAAGAACTTAGAGCTAACACGCAAAGTCGGGGATCATAAAAACGGACCGAAAGAACTTAGAGCTAATACGCAAAGTCGGGGATCATAAAAAGGACCGAAAGAACTTAGAGCTAATACGCAAAGTCGGGGATCATTAAAACGGACCAAAAGAACTTAGAGCTAATACGCAAAGTCGGGGATCATAAAAACGGACCGAAAGAACTTAGAGCTAATACGCAAAGTCGGAGATCATAAAAAGGGACCGAAAGAACTTAGAGTTAATACGCAAAGTCAGGGATCGTAAAAACGGACCGAAAAAACTTAGAGCTAATACGCAAAGTCAGGGATCATAAAAAGGGACCGAAAGAACCTAGAGCTAATACGCAATGTCGGGGATCATAAAAACGGACTGAAAGAACTTAGAGCTAATATGCAAAGTCGGGGATCATAAAAACGGACCGAAAGAACTTAGAGCTAATACGCAAAGTCGGGGATCATAAAAACGGACCGGAAGCACTTAGAGCTAATACGCAAAGTCGGGGATCATAAAAACGGATCGAAAGCACTTAGAGCTAATACGCAAAGTCGGGGATCATAAAAACAGACCGATAGAACTTAGAGCTAATACGCAAAGTCGGGGATCATAAAACCGACCAAAAGAACTTAGAGCTAATACGCAAAGACGGGGATCATAAAACCGACCGAAAGAACTTAGAGCTAATACGCATAGTCGGGGATCATAAAAACGGACCGAAAGAACTTAGAGCTAATACGCATAGTCGGGGATCATAAAAACGGACTGAAAGAACTTAGAGCTAATACGCAAAGTCGGGGATCATAAAAACGGACCGAAAGAACTTAGAGCTAATACGCAATGTCGGGGATCATAAAACGGACCGAAAGAACTTAGAGCTAATACGCAAAGTCGCGGATCATAAAAACGACCAAAAGAACTTAGAGCCAATACGCAAAGTCGGGGATCATAAAACCGACCAAAAGAACTTAGAGCTAATACGCAAAGTCGGGGATCGTAAAACCGACCGAAAGAACTTAGAGCTAATACGCAAAGTCGGGGATCATAAAAACGGACCGAAAGAACTTTGAGCTAATACGCAAAGTCGGGGATCATAAAAAGCGACCGAAAGAACTTAGAGTTAATACGCAAAGTCGGGGATCATAAAAACCGACCGAAAGAACTTAGAGCTAATACGCAAAGTCGGGGATCATAAAAACGTACCGAAAGAACTTAGAGCTAATACGCAAAGTCGGGGATCATAAAAACGGACCGAAAGAACTTAGAACTAATACGCAAAGTCGGGGATCATAAAAACGGACCGAAAGAACTTCGAGCTAATACGCAAAGTCGGGGATCATAAAAATGGACCGAAAGAACTTAGAGCTAATACGCAAAGTCGGGGATCATAAAACGGACCGAAAGAACTTAGAGCTAATACGCAAAGTCGGGGATCATAAAAACGGACCGAAAGAACTTAGAGCTAATACGCAAAGTCGGGGATCATAAAAACGGACCGAAAGAACTTAGAGCTAATACGCACAGTCCGGGATCATAAACACGGTTCGAAAGAACTTAGAGCTAATACGCAAAGTCGGGGATCATAAACACGGACCGAGAGAACTTAGAGCTAATTCGCAAAGTCGGGGATCATAAAAAGGGACCGAGAGAACTTAGAGCTAATACACAAAGTCGGGGATCATAAAAAGGGACCGAAAGAACTTAGAGCTAATACGCAAAATCGGGGATCATAAAAAGGGACCGAAAGAACTTAGAGCTAATACGCAAAGTCGGGGATCATAAAAAGGGACCGAAAGAACTTAGAGCTAATACGCAAAGTCGGGGATCATAAAAACCGACCGAAAGAACTTAGAGCTAATATGCAAAGTCGGGGATCATAAAAAGGGACCTAAAGAACTTAGAGCTAATACGCAAAGTCGGGGATCATAAAAACGGACCGTAAGAACTTAGAGCTAATACGCAAAGTCGGGGATCATAACAACCGACCGAAAGAACTTAGAGCTAATACGCAAAGTCGGGGATCATAATAACCGACCGAAAGAACTTAGAGCTAATACGCAAAGTCGGGGATCATAAAAACGGACCGAAAGAACTTAGAGCTAATATGCAAAGTCGGGGATCATAAAAACAGACCGAAAGAACTTAGAGCTAATACACAAAGTCGGGGATCATAAAAAAGGACCAAAAGAACTTAGAGCTAATACGCAAAGTCGGGGATCATAAAAACGGACCAAAAGAACTTAGAGCTAATACGCAAAGTCGGGGATCATAAAAACGGACCAAAAGAACTTAGAGCTAATACGCAAAGTCGGGGATCATAAAAACTAACCGAAAGAACTTAGAGCTAATACGCAAAGTCGGGGATCATAACAACCGACCGAAAGAACTTAGAACTAATACGCAAAGTCGGGGATTTTAAAAACGGATCAAAAGAACTTAGAGCTAATATGCAAAGTCAGGGATCATAAAAACAGACCGAAAGAACTTAGAGCCAATACGCAAAGTCGGGGATCATAAAAACGGACCAAAAGAACTTAGAGCTAACACGCAAAGTCGGGGATCATAAAAACGGACCGAAAGAACTTAGAGCTAATACGCAAAGTCGGGGATCATAAAAACGGACCAAAAAAACTTAGAGCTAATACGCAAAGTCGGGGATCATAAAAACAGACCGAAAGAACTTAGAGCTAATACGCAAAGTCGGGGATCATAAAAACGGACCAAAGGAACTTAGAGCTAATACGCAAAGTCGGGGATCATAAAAACTAACCGAAAGAACTTAGAGCTAATACGCAAAGTCGGGGATCATAACAACCGACCGAAAGAACTTAGAGCTAATACGCAAAGTCGGGGATCATAAAAACGGATCAAAAGAACTTAGAGCTAATATGCAAAGTCGGGGATCATAAAAACAGACCGAAAGAACTTAGAGCCAATACGCAAAGTCGGGGATCATAAAAACGGACCAAAAGAACTTAGAGCTAACACGCAAAGTCGGGGATCATAAAAACGGACCGAAAGAACTTAGAGCTAATACGCAAAGTCTGGGATCATAAAAAGGACCGAAAGAACTTAGAGCTAATACGCAAAGTCGGGGATCATTAAAACGGACCGAAAGAACTTAGAGCTAATACGCAAAGTCGGAGATCATAAAAAGGGACCGAAAGAACTTAGAGTTAATACGCAAAGTCAGGGATCGTAAAAACGGACCGAAAAAACTTAGAGCTAATACGCAAAGTCAGGGATCATAAAAAGGGACCGAAAGAACCTAGAGCTAATACGCAAAGTCGGGGATCATAAAAACGGACCGAAAGAACTTAGAGCTAATATGCAAAGTTGGGGATCATAAAAACGGACCGAAAGAACTTAGAGCTAATACGCAAAGTCGGGGATCATAAAAACGGACCGGAAGCACTTAGAGCTAATACGCAAAGTCGGGGATCATAAAAACGGATCGAAAGCACTTAGAGCTAATACGCAAAGTCGGGGATCATAAAAACGGACCGATAGAACTTAGAGCTAATACGCAAAGTCGGGGATCATAAAACCGACCAAAAGAACTTAGAGCTAATACGCAATGTCGGGGATCATAAAACCGACCGAAAGAACTTAGAGCTAATACGCATAGTCTGGGATCATAAAAACGGACCGAAAGAACTTAGAGCTAATACGCATAGTCGGGGATCATAAAAACGGACTGAAAGAACTTAGAGCTAATACGCAAAGTCGGGGATCATAAAAACGGACCGAAAGAACTTAGAGCTAATACGCAATGTCGGGGATCATAAAACGGACCGAAAGAACTTAGAGCTAATACGCAAAGTCGGGGATCATAAAAACGACCAAAAGAACTTAGAGCCAATACGCAAAGTCGGGGATCATAAAACCGACCAAAAGAACTTAGAGCTAATACGCAAAGTCGGGGATCATAAAACCGACCGAAAGAACTTAGAGCTAATACGCAAAGTCGGGGATCATAAAAAGGGACCGAAAGAACTTTGAGCTAATACGCAAAGTCGGGGATCATAAAAAGGGACCGAAAGAACTTAGAGCTAATACGCAAAGTCGGGGATCATAAAAACCGACCGAAAGAACTTTGAGCTAATACGCAAAGTCGGGGATCATAAAAACGTACCGAAAGAACTTAGAGCTAATACGCAAAGTCGGGGATCATAAAAACGGACCGAAAGAACTTAGAACTAATACGCAAAGTCGGGGATCATAAAAACGGACCGAAAGAACTTCGAGCTAATACGCAAAGTCGGGGATCATAAAAATGGACCGAAAGAACTTAGAGCTAATACGCAAAGTCGGGGATCATAAAAACGGACCGAAAGAACTTAGAGGTAATACGCAAAGTCGGGGATCATAAAAACGGACCGAAAGAACTTAGAGCTAATACGCAAAGTCGGGGATCATAAAAACGGACCGAAAGAACTTAGAGCTAATACGCACAGTCCGGGATCATAAACACGGTTCAAAAGAACTTAGAGCTAATACGCAAAGTCGGGGATCATAAACACGGACCAAGAGAACTTAGAGCTAATACGCAAAGTCGGGGATCATAAAAAGGGACCGAGAGAACTTAGAGCTAATACACAAAGTCGGGGATCATAAAAAGGGACCGAAAGAACTTAGAGCTAATACGCAAAATCGGGGATCATAAAAAGGGACCGAAAGAACTTAGAGCTAATACGCAAAGTCGGGGATCATAAAAAGGGACCGAAAGAACTTAGAGCTAATACGCAAAGTCGGGGATCATAAAAACCGACCGAAAGAACTTAGAGCTAATATGCAAAGTCGGGGATCATAAAAAGGGACCGAAAGAACTTAGAGCTAATACGCAAAGTCGGGGATCATAAAAACGGACCGAAAGAACTTAGAGCTAATACGCAAAGTCGGGGATCATAACAACCGACCGAAAGAACTTAGAGCTAATACGCAAAGTCGGAGATCATAATAACCGACCGAAAGAACTTAGAGCTAATACGCACAGTCCGGGATCATAAACACGGTTCAAAAGAACTTAGAGCTAATACACAAAGTCGGGGATCATAAACACGGACCAAGAGAACTTAGAGCTAATACGCAAAGTCGGGGATCATAAAAAGGGACCGAGAGAACTTAGAGCTAATACACAAAGTCGGGGATCATAAAAAGAGACCGAAAGAACTTAGAGCTAATACGCAAAATCGGGGATCATAAAAAGGGACCGAAAGAACTTAGAGCTAATACGCAAAGTCGGGGATCATAAAAAGGGACCGAAAGAACTTAGAGCTAATACGCAAAGTCGGGGATCATAAAAACCGACCGAAAGAACGTAGAGCTAATATGCAAAGTCGGGGATCATAAAAAGGGACCGAAAGAACTTAGAGCTAATACGCAAAGTCGGGGATCATAAAAACGGACCGAAAGAACTTAGAGCTAATACGCAAAGTCGGGGATCATAACAACCGACCGAAAGAACTTAGAGCTAATACGCAAAGTCGGGGATCATAAAAACGGACCGAAAGAACTTAGAGCTAATACGCACAGTCCGGGATCATAAACACGGTTCAAAAGAACTTAGAGCTAATACGCAAAGTCGGGGATCATAAACACGGACCAAGAGAACTTAGAGCTAATACGCAAAGTCGGGGATCATAAAAAGGGACCGAGAGAACTTAGAGCTAATACACAAAGTCGGGGATCATAAAAAGGGACCGAAAGAACTTAGAGCTAATACGCAAAATCGGGGATCATAAAAAGGGACCGAAAGAACTTAGAGCTAATACGCAAAGTCGGGGATCATAAAAAGGGACCGAAAGAACTTAGAGCTAATACGCAAAGTCGGGGATCATAAAAACCGACCGAAAGAACTTAGAGCTAATATGCAAAGTCGGGGATCATAAAAAGGGACCGAAAGAACTTAGAGCTAATACGCAAAGTCGGGGATCATAAAAACGGACCGAAAGAACTTAGAGCTAATACGCAAAGTCGGGGATCATAACAACCGACCGAAAGAACTTAGAGCTAATACGCAAAGTCGGGGATCATAATAACCGACCGAAAGAACTTAGAGCTAATACGCACAGTCCGGGATCATAAACACGGTTCAAAAGAACTTAGAGCTAATACGCAAAGTCGGGGATCATAAACACGGACCAAGAGAACTTAGAGCTAATACGCAAAGTCGGGGATCATAAAAAGGGACCGAGAGAACTTAGAGCTAATACACAAAGTCGGGGATCATAAAAAGGGACCGAAAGAACTTAGAGCTAATACGCAAAATCGGGGATCATAAAAAGGGACCGAAAGAACTTAGAGCTAATACGCAAAGTCGGGGATCATAAAAAGGGACCGAAAGAACTTAGAGCTAATACGCAAAGTCGGGGATCATAAAAACCGACCGAAAGAACTTAGAGCTAATATGCAAAGTCGGGGATCATAAAAAGGGACCGAAAGAACTTAGAGCTAATACGCAAAGTCGGGGATCATAAAAACGGACCGAAAGAACTTAGAGCTAATACGCAAAGTCGGGGATCATAACAACCGACCGAAAGAACTTAGAGCTAATACGCAAAGTCGGGGATCATAATAACCGACCGAAAGAACTTAGAGCTAATACGCAAAGTCGGGGATCATAAAAACGGACCGAAAGAACTTAGAGCTAATATGCAAAGTCGGGGATCATAAAAACAGACCGAAAGAACTTAGAGCTAATACACAAAGTCGGGGATTATAAAAACGGACCAAAAGAACTTAGAGCTAATACGCAAAGTCGGGGATCATAAAAACGGACCAAAAAAACTTAGAGCTAATACGTAAAGTCGGGGATCATAAAAACGGACCGAAAGAACTTAGGGCTAATACGCAAAGTCGGGGATGATAAAAACGGACCGAAAGAACTTAGAGCTAATACGCAAAGTCGGGGATAATAAAACCGACCGAAAGAACTTAGAGCTAATACGCAAAGTCGGGGATCATAAAAAGGGACCGAAAAAACTTAGAGCTAATACGCATAGTCGGGGATCATAAAAAGGGACCGAAAGAACTTAGAGCTAATACGCAAAGTCAGGGATCATAAAACCGGACCGAAAGAACTTAGAGCTAATACGCAAAGTCGGGGATCATAAAAACCGACCGAAAGAAGTTAGAGCTAATACGCATAGTCGGGGATCATAAAAAGGGACCGAAAGAACTTAGAGCTAATACGCAAAGTCGGGGATCATAAAAACCGACGAAAGAACTTAGAGCTAATACGCAAAGTCGGGGATCATAAAAACGGACCGAAAGAACTTAGAGCTAATACGCAAAGTCGGGGATCATAAAAACCGACCGAAAGAACTTAGAACTAATACGCAAAGTCGGGGATCATAAAAACGGACCGAAAGAACTTAGAGCTAATACGCAAAGTCGGGGATCATAAAAACGGACCGAAAGAACTTAGAGCTAATACGCAAAGTCGGGGATCATAAAACGGAACGAAAGAACTTGGAGCTAATACGCATAGTCGGGGATCATAAAAACGGACCGAAAGAACTTAGAGCTAATACGCAAAGTCAGAGATCCTAAAAACCGACCGAAAGAACTTAGAGCTAATACGCAAAGTCAGGGATCATAAAAACGGACCGAAAGAACTTAGAGCTAATACGCACAGTCCGGGATCATAAACATGGTTCGAAAGAACTTAGAGCTAATACGCAAAGTCAGGGATCATAAACACGGACCAAGAGAACTTAGAGCAAATACGCAAAGTCGGGGATCATAAAAAGGGACCGAGAGAACTTAGAGCTAATACACAAAGTCGGGGATCATAAAAAGGGACCGAAAGAATTTAGAGCTAATACGCAAAATCGGGGATCATAAAAAGGGACCGAAAGAACTTAGAGCTAATACGCAAAGTCGGGGATCATAAAAACGGACCGAAAGAACTTAGAGCTAATACGCAAAGTCAAGGATCATAAAAAGGGACCGAAAGAACTTAGAGCTAATACACAAAGTCGGGGATCATAAAAACCGACCGAAAGAACTTAGAGCTAATATGCAAAGTCGGGGATCAGAAAAACGGACCGAAAGAACTTAGAGCTAATACGCAAAGTCGGGTATCATAACAACCGACCGAAAGAACTTAGAGCTAATACGCAAAGTCGGGGATCATAACAACCGACCGAAAGAAGTTGGAGCTAATACGCAAAGTCGGGGATCATAACAACCGACCGAAAGAACTTACAGCTAATACGCAAAGTCGGGGATCATAAACACGGTTTGAAAGAACTTAGAGCTAATACGCAAAGTCGGGGATCATAAAAACGGACCAAAAAAACTTAGAGCTAATACGCAAAGTCGGGGATCATAAAAACGGACCGAAAGAACTTAGAGATAATACGCAAAGTCGGGGATGATAAAAACGGACCGAAAGAACTTAGAGCTAATACGCAAAGTCGGGGATCATAAAACCGACCGAAAGAACTTAGAGCTAATACGCAAAGTCGGGGATCATAAAAAGGGACCGAAAGAACTTAGAGCTAATACGCATAGTCGGGGATCATAAAAAGGGACCGAAAGAACTTAGAGCTAATACACAAAGTCGGGGATCATAAAAACCGACCGAAAGAACTTAGAGCTAATATGCAAAGTCGGGGATCAGAAAAACGGACCGAAAGAACTTAGAGCTAATACGCAAAGTCGGGTATCATAACAATCGACCGAAAGAACTTAGAGCTAATACGCAAAGTCGGGGATCATAACAACCGACCGAAAGAAGTTAGAGCTAATACGCAAAGTCGGGGATCATAACAACCGACCGAAAGAATTTACAGCTAATACGCAAAGTCAGGGATCATAAAAACGGACCAAAAGAACTTAGAGCTAATACGCAAAGTCGGGGATCATAACAACGGACCAAAAAAACTTAGAGCTAATACGCAAAGTCGGGGATCATAAAAACGGACCGAAAGAACTTAGAGATAATACGCAAAGTCGGGGATGATAAAAACGGACCGAAAGAACTTAGAGCTAATACGCAAAGTCGGGGATCATAAAACCGACCGAAAGAACTTAGAGCTAATACGCAAAGTCGGGGATCATAAAAAGGGACCGAAAGAACTTAGAGCTAATACGCATAGTCAGGGATCATAAAAAGGGACCGAAAGAACTTAGAGCTAATACGCAAAGTCGGGGATCATAAAAACGGACCGAAAGAACTTAGAGCTAATACGCAAAGTCGGGGATCATAAAAACCGACCGAAAGTAGTTAGAGCTAATACGCATAGTCGGGGATCATAAAAAGGGACCGAAAGAACTTAGAGCTAATACGCAAAGTCGGGGATCATAAAAACCGACGAAAGAACTTAGAGCTAATACGCAAAGTCGGGGATCATAAAAACGGACCGAAAGAACTTAGAGCTAATACGCAAAGTCGGGGATCATAAAAACCGACCGAAAGAACTTAGAACTAATACACAAAGTCAGGGATCATAAAAACGGACCGAAAGAACTTAGAGCTAATACGCAAAGTCGGGGATCATAAAAACGGACCGAAAGAACTTAGAGCTAATACGCAAAGTCGGGGATCATAAAAACGGACCGAAAGAACTTAGAACTAATACGCAAAGTCGGGGATCATAAAAACGGACCGAAAGAACTTCGAGCTAATACGCAAAGTCGGGGATCATAAAAATGGACCGAAAGAACTTAGAGCTAATACGCAAAGTCGGGGATCATAAAACGGACCGAAAGAACTTAGAGCTAATACGCAAAGTCGGGGATCATAAAAACGGACCGAAAGACCTTAGAGCTAATACGCAAAGTCGGGGATCATAAAAACGGACCGAAAGAACTTAGAGCTAATACGCAAAGTCGGGGATCATAAAAACGGACCGAAAGAACTTAGAGCTAATACGCAAAGTCGGGGATCATAAAAACGGACCGAAAGAACTTAGAGCTATTACGCACAGTCCGGGATCATAAACACGGTTCAAAAGAACTTAGAGCTAATACGCAAAGTCGGGGATCATAAACACGGACCAAGAGAACTTAGAGCTAATACGCAAAGTCGGGGATCATAAAAAGGGACCGAGAGAACTTAGAGCTAATAAGCAAAGTCAGGCATCATAAAAATCGACCGAAAGAACTTAGAGCTAATACGTAAAGTCGGGGATCATAAAAACGGACCAAAAGAACTTAGAGCTAATACGCAAAGTCGGGGATCATAAAAACCGACCGAAAGAACTTAGAGCTAATACGCAAACTCCGGGATCATAACAACCGACCGAAAGAACTTAGAGCTAATACGCAAAGTCGGGGATCATAAAAACCGACCGAAAGAACTTAGAGCTAATACGCAAAGTCGAGGATCATGAAAACGGACCGAAAGAACTAAGAGCTAATACGCAAAGTCGGGGATCATAAAAACGGACCGAAAGAACTTAGAGCTAATACGCAAAGTCGGGGATCATAAAAACGGACCGAAAGAACTTAGAGCTAATACGCACAGTCCGGGATCATAAACACGGTTCGAAAGAACTTAGAGCTAATACGCAAAGTCGGGGATCATAAACACGGACCAAGAGAACTTAGAGCTAATTCGCAAAGTCGGGGATCATAAAAAGGGACCGAGAGAACTTAGAGCTAATACACAAAGTCGGGGATCATAAAAAGGGACCGAAAGAACTTAGAGCTAATACGCAAAATCGGGGATCATAAAAAGTGACCGAAAGAACTTAGAGCTAATACGCAAAGTCGGGGATCATAAAAAGGGACCGAAAGAACTTAGAGCTAATACGCAAAGTCGGGGATCATAAAAACCGACCGAAAGAACTTAGAGCTAATATGCAAAGTCGGGGATCATAAAAAGGGACCGAAAGAACTTAGAGCTAATACGCAAAGTCGGGGATCATAACAACCGACCGAAAGAACTTAGAGCTAATACGCAAAGTCGGGGATCATAATAACCGACCGAAAGAACTTAGAGCTAATACGCAAAGTCGGGGATCATAAAAACGGACCGAAAGAACTTAGAGCTAATATGCAAAGTCGGGGATCATAAAAACAGACCGAAAGAACTTAGAGCTAATACACAAAGTCGGGGATCATAAAAACGGACCAAAAGAACTTAGAGCTAATACGCAAAGTCGGGGATCATAAAAACGGACCAAAAGAACTTAGAGCTAATACGCAAAGTCGGGGATCATAAAAACGGACCAAAAGAACTTAGAGCTAATACGCAAAGTCGGGGATCATAAAAACTAACCGAAAGAACTTAGAGCTAATACGCAAAGTCGGGGATCATAAAAACGGACCGAAAGAACTTCGAGCTAATACGCAAAGTCGGGGATCATAAACACGGACCAAGAGAACTTAGAGCTAATACGCAAAGTCGGGGATCATAAAAAGGGACCGAGAGAACTTAGAGCTAATAAGCAAAGTCAGGCATCATAAAAATCGACCGAAAGAACTTAGAGCTAATACGTAAAGTCGGGGATCATAAAAACGGACCAAAAGAACTTAGAGCTAATACGCAAAGTCGGGGATCATAAAAACCGACCGAAAGAACTTAGAGCTAATACGCAAACTCCGGGATCATAACAACCGACCGAAAGAACTTAGAGCTAATACGCAAAGTCGGGGATCATAAAAACCGACTGAAAGAACTTAGAGCTAATACGCAAAGTCGAGGATCATGAAAACGGACCGAAAGAACTAAGAGCTAATACGCAAAGTCGGGGATCATAAAAACGGACCGAAAGAACTTAGAGCTAATACGCAAAGTCGGGGATCATAAAAACGGACCGAAAGAACTTAGAGCTAATACGCACAGTCCGGGATCATAAACACGGTTCGAAAGAACTTAGAGCTAATACGCAAAGTCGGGGATCATAAACACGGACCAAGAGAACTTAGAGCTAATTCGCAAAGTCGGGGATCATAAAAAGGGACCGAGAGAACTTAGAGCTAATACACAAAGTCGGGGATCATCAAAAAGGGACCGAAAGAACTTAGAGCTAATACGCAAAATCGGGGATCATAAAAAGTGACCGAAAGAACTTAGAGCTAATACGCAAAGTCGGGGATCATAAAAAGGGACCGAAAGAACTTAGAGCTAATACGCAAAGTCGGGGATCATAAAAACCGACCGAAAGAACTTAGAGCTAATATGCAAAGTCGGGGATCATAAAAAGGGACCGAAAGAACTTAGAGCTAATACGCAAAGTCGGGGATCATAACAACCGACCGAAAGGACTTAGAGCTAATACGCAAAGTCGGGGATCATAATAACCGACCGAAAGAACTTAGAGCTAATACGCAAAGTCGGGGATCATAAAAACGGACCGAAAGAACTTAGAGCTAATATGCAAAGTCGGGGATCATAAAAACAGACCGAAAGAACTTAGAGCTAATACACAAAGTCGGGGATCATAAAAACGGACCAAAAGAACTTAGAGCTAATACGCAAAGTCGGGGATCATAAAAACGGACCAAAAGAACTTAGAGCTAATACGCAAAGTCGGGGATCATAAAAACGGACCAAAAGAACTTAGAGCTAATACGCAAAGTCGGGGATCATAAAAACTAACCGAAAGAACTTAGAGCTAATACGCAAAGTCGGGGATCATAACAACCGACCGAAAGAACTTAGAGCTAATACGCAAAGTCGGGGATCATAAAAACGGATCAAAAGAACTTAGAGCTAATATGCAAAGTCGGGGATCATAAAAACAGACCGAAAGAACTTAGAGCCAATACGCAAAGTCGGGGATCATAAAAACCGACCGAAAGTAGTTAGAGCTAATACGCATAGTCGGGGATCATAAAAAGGGACCGAAAGAACTTAGAGCTAATACGCAAAGTCGGGGATCATAAAAACCGACGAAAGAACTTAGAGCTAATACGCAAAGTCGGGGATCATAAAAACGGACCGAAAGAACTTAGAGCTAATACGCAAAGTCGGGGATCATAAAAACCGACCGAAAGAACTTAGAACTAATACACAAAGTCAGGGATCATAAAAACGGACCGAAAGAACTTAGAGCTAATACGCAAAGTCGGGGATCATAAAAACGGACCGAAAGAACTTAGAGCTAATACGCAAAGTCGGAGATCATAAAAACGGACCGAAAGAACTTAGAACTAATACGCAAAGTCGGGGATCATAAAAACGGACCGAAAGAACTTCGAGCTAATACGCAAAGTCGGGGATCATAAAAATGGACCGAAAGAACTTAGAGCTAATACGCAAAGTCGGGGATCATAAAACGGACCGAAAGAACTTAGAGCTAATACGCAAAGTCGGGGATCATAAAAACGGACCGAAAGAACTTAGAGCTAATACGCAAAGTCGGGGATCATAAAAACGGACCGAAAGAACTTAGAGCTATTACGCACAGTCCGGGATCATAAACAGGTTCAAAAGAACTTAGAGCTAATACGCAAAGTCGGGGATCATAAACACGGACCAAGAGAACTTAGAGCTAATACGCAAAGTCGGGGATCATAAAAAGGGACCGAGAGAACTTAGAGCTAATAAGCAAAGTCAGGCATCATAAAAATCGACCGAAAGAACTTAGAGCTAATACGTAAAGTCGGGGATCATAAAAACGGACCAAAAGAACTTAGAGCTAATACGCAAAGTCGGGGATCATAAAAACGGACCGAAAGAACTTAGAGCTAATATGCAAAGTCGGGGATCATAAAAACAGACCGAAAGAACTTAGACCTAATACACAAAGTCGGGGATTATAAAAACGGACCAAAAGAACTTAGAGCTAATACGCAAAGTCGGGGATCATAAAAACGGACCAAAAAAACTTAGAGCTAATACGTAAAGTCGGGGATCATAAAAACGGACCGAAAGAACTTAGGGCTAATACGCAAAGTCGGGGATGATAAAAACGGACCGAAAGAACTTAGAGCTAATACGCAAAGTCGGGGATAATAAAACCGACCGAAAGAACTTAGAGCTAATACGCAAAGTCGGGGATCATAAAAAGGGACCGAAAAAACTTAGAGCTAATACGCATAGTCGGGGATCATAAAAAGGGACCGAAAGAACTTAGAGCTAATACGCAAAGTCGGGGATCATAAAACCGGACCGAAAGAACTTAGAGCTAATACGCAAAGTCGGGGATCATAAAAACCGACCGAAAGAAGTTAGAGCTAATACGCATAGTCGGGGATCATAAAAAGGGACCGAAAGAACTTAGAGCTAATACGCAAAGTCGGGGATCATAAAAACCGACGAAAGAACTTAGAGCTAATACGCAAAGTCGGGGATCATAAAAATGGACCGAAAGAACTTAGAGCTAATACGCAAAGTCGGGGATCATAAAAACCGACCGAAAGAACTTAGAACTAATACGCAAAGTCGGGGATCATAAAAACGGACCGAAAGAACTTAGAGCTAATACGCAAAGTCGGGGATCATAAAAACGGACCGAAAGAACTTAGAGCTAATACGCAAAGTCGGGGATCATAAAACAGAACGAAAGAACTTGGAGCTAATACGCATAGTCGGGGATCATAAAAACGGACTGAAAGAACTTAGAGCTAATACGCAAAGTCAGAGATCCTAAAAACCGACCGAAAGAACTTAGAGCTAATACGCAAAGTCAGGGATCATAAAAACGGACCGAAAGAACTTAGAGCTAATACGCACAGTCCGGGATCATAAACATGGTTCGAAAGAACTTAGAGCTAATACGCAAAGTCAGGGATCATAAACACGGACCAAGAGAACTTAGAGCAAATACGCAAAGTCGGGGATCATAAAAAGGGACCGAGAGAACTTAGAGCTAATACACAAAGTCGGGGATCATAAAAAGGGACCGAAAGAATTTAGAGCTAATACGCAAAATCGGGGATCATAAAAAGGGACCGAAAGAACTTAGAGCTAATACGCAAAGTCGGGGATCATAAAAACGGACCGAAAGAACTTAGAGCTAATACGCAAAGTCAAGGATCATAAAAAGGGACCGAAAGAACTTAGAGCTAATACACAAAGTCGGGGATCATAAAAACCGACCGAAAGAACTTAGAGCTAATATGCAAAGTCGGGGATCAGAAAAACGGACCGAAAGAACTTAGAGCTAATACGCAAAGTCGGGTATCATAACAACCGACCGAAAGAACTTAGAGCTAATACGCAAAGTCGGGGATCATAACAACCGACCGAAAGAAGTTGGAGCTAATACGCAAAGTCGGGGATCATAACAACCGACCGAAAGAACTTACAGCTAATACGCAAAGTCGGGGATCATAAACACGGTTTGAAAGAACTTAGAGCTAATACGCAAAGTCGGGGATCATAAAAACGGACCAAAAAAACTTAGAGCTAATACGCAAAGTCGGGGATCATAAAAACGGACCGAAAGAACTTAGAGATAATACGCAAAGTCGGGGATGATAAAAACGGACCGAAAGAACTTAGAGCTAATACGCAAAGTCGGGGATCATAAAACCGACCGAAAGAACTTAGAGCTAATACGCAAAGTCGGGGATCATAAAAAGGGACCGAAAGAACTTAGAGCTAATACGCATAGTCGGGGATCATAAAAAGGGACCGAAAGAACTTAGAGCTAATACACAAAGTCGGGGATCATAAAAACCGACCGAAAGAACTTAGAGCTAATATGCAAAGTCGGGGATCAGAAAAACGGACCGAAAGAACTTAGAGCTAATACGCAAAGTCGGGTATCATAACAATCGACCGAAAGAACTTAGAGCTAATACGCAAAGTCGGGGATCATAACAACCGACCGAAAGAAGTTAGAGCTAATACGCAAAGTCGGGGATCATAACAACCGACCGAAAGAATTTACAGCTAATACGCAAAGTCAGGGATCATAAAAACGGACCAAAAGAACTTAGAGCTAATACGCAAAGTCGGGGATCATAACAACGGACCAAAAAAACTTAGAGCTAATACGCAAAGTCGGGGATCATAAAAACGGACCGAAAGAACTTAGAGATAATACGCAAAGTCGGGGATGATAAAAACGGACCGAAAGAACTTAGAGCTAATACGCAAAGTCGGGGATCATAAAACCGACCGAAAGAACTTAGAGCTAATACGCAAAGTCCGGGATCATAAAAAGGGACCGAAAGAACTTAGAGCTAATACGCATAGTCAGGGATCATAAAAAGGGACCGAAAGAACTTAGAGCTAATACGCAAAGTCGGGGATCATAAAAACGGACCGAAAGAACTTAGAGCTAATACGCAAAGTCGGGGATCATAAAAACCGACCGAAAGTAGTTAGAGCTAATACGCATAGTCGGGGATCATAAAAAGGGACCGAAAGAACTTAGAGCTAATACGCAAAGTCGGGGATCATAAAAACCGACGAAAGAACTTAGAGCTAATACGCAAAGTCGGGGATCATAAAAAGGGACCGAAAGAACATATAGCTAATACGCATAGTCGGGGATCATAAAAAGGGACCGAAAGAACTTAGAGCTAATACGCATAGTCGGGGATCAAAAAAACGGACCGAAAGAACTTAGAGCTAATACGCATAGTCGGGGATCATAAAAAGGGACCGAAAGAACTTAGAGCTAATACGCAAAGTCGGGGATCATAAAAACCGACCGAAAGAACTTAGAACTAATACACAAAGTCAGGGATCATAAAAACGGACCGAAAGAACTTAGAGCTAATACGCAAAGTCGGGGATCATAAAAACGGACCGAAAGAACTTAGAGCTAATACGCAAAGTCGGGGATCATAAAAACGGACCGAAAGAACTTAGAACTAATACGCAAAGTCGGGGATCATAAAAACGGACCGAAAGAACTTCGAGCTAATACGCAAAGTCGGGGATCATAAAAATGGACCGAAAGAACTTAGAGCTAATACGCAAAGTCGGGGATCATAAAACGGACCGAAAGAACTTAGAGCTAATACGCAAAGTCGGGGATCATAAAAACGGACCGAAAGAACTTAGAGCTAATACGCAAAGTCGGGGATCATAAAAACGGACCGAAAGAACTTAGAGCTATTACGCACAGTCCGGGATCATAAACACGGTTCAAAAGAACTTAGAGCTAATACGCAAAGTCGGGGATCATAAACACGGACCAAGAGAACTTAGAGCTAATACGCAAAGTCGGGGATCATAAAAAGGGACCGAGAGAACTTAGAGCTAATAAGCAAAGTCAGGCATCATAAAAATCGACCGAAAGAACTTAGAGCTAATACGTAAAGTCGGGGATCATAAAAACGGACCAAAAGAACTTAGAGCTAATACGCAAAGTCGGGGATCATAAAAACCGACCGAAAGAACTTAGAGCTAATACGCAAACTCCGGGATCATAACAACCGACCGAAAGAACTTAGAGCTAATACGCAAAGTCGGGGATCATAAAAACCGACCGAAAGAACTTAGAGCTAATACGCAAAGTCGAGGATCATGAAAACGGACCGAAAGAACTAAGAGCTAATACGCAAAGTCGGGGATCATAAAAACGGACCGAAAGAACTTAGAGCTAATACGCAAAGTCGGGGATCATAAAAACGGACCGAAAGAACTTAGAGCTAATACGCACAGTCCGGGATCATAAACACGGTTCGAAAGAACTTAGAGCTAATACGCAAAGTCGGGGATCATAAACACGGACCAAGAGAACTTAGAGCTAATTCGCAAAGTCGGGGATCATAAAAAGGGACCGAGAGAACTTAGAGCTAATACACAAAGTCGGGGATCATAAAAAGGGACCGAAAGAACTTAGAGCTAATACGCAAAATCGGGGATCATAAAAAGTGACCGAAAGAACTTAGAGCTAATACGCAAAGTCGGGGATCATAAAAAGGGACCGAAAGAACTTAGAGCTAATACGCAAAGTCGGGGATCATAAAAACCGACCGAAAGAACTTAGAGCTAATATGCAAAGTCGGGGATCATAAAAAGGGACCGAAAGAACTTAGAGCTAATACGCAAAGTCGGGGATCATAACAACCGACCGAAAGAACTTAGAGCTAATACGCAAAGTCGGGGATCATAATAACCGACCGAAAGAACTTAGAGCTAATACGCAAAGTCGGGGATCATAAAAACGGACCGAAAGAACTTAGAGCTAATATGCAAAGTCGGGGATCATAAAAACAGACCGAAAGAACTTAGAGCTAATACACAAAGTCGGGGATCATAAAAACGGACCAAAAGAACTTAGAGCTAATACGCAAAGTCGGGGATCATAAAAACGGACCAAAAGAACTTAGAGCTAATACGCAAAGTCGGGGATCATAAAAACGGACCAAAAGAACTTAGAGCTAATACGCAAAGTCGGGGATCATAAAAACTAACCGAAAGAACTTAGAGCTAATACGCAAAGTCGGGGATCATAACAACCGACCGAAAGAACTTAGAGCTAATACGCAAAGTCGGGGATCATAAAAACGGATCAAAAGAACTTAGAGCTAATATGCAAAGTCGGGGATCATAAAAACAGACCGAAAGAACTTAGAGCCAATACGCAAAGTCGTGGATCATAAAAACCGACCGAAAGTAGTTAGAGCTAATACGCATAGTCGGGGATCATAAAAAGGGACCGAAAGAACTTAGAGCTAATACGCAAAGTCGGGGATCATAAAAACCGACGAAAGAACTTAGAGCTAATACGCAAAGTCGGGGATCATAAAAACGGACCGAAAGAACTTAGAGCTAATACGCAAAGTCGGGGATCATAAAAACCGACCGAAAGAACTTAGAACTAATACACAAAGTCAGGGATCATAAAAACGGACCGAAAGAACTTAGAGCTAATACGCAAAGTCGGGGATCATAAAAACGGACCGAAAGAACTTAGAGCTAATACGCAAAGTCGGGGATCATAAAAACGGACCGAAAGAACTTAGAACTAATACGCAAAGTCGGGGATCATAAAAACGGACCGAAAGAACTTCGAGCTAATACGCAAAGTCGGGGATCATAAAAATGGACCGAAAGAACTTAGAGCTAATACGCAAAGTCGGGGATCATAAAACGGACCGAAAGAACTTAGAGCTAATACGCAAAGTCGGGGATCATAAAAACGGACCGAAAGAACTTAGAGCTAATACGCAAAGTCGGGGATCATAAAAACGGACCGAAAGAACTTAGAGCTATTACGTACAGTCCGGGATCATAAACACGGTTCAAAAGAACTTAGAGCTAATACGCAAAGTCGGGGATCATAAACACGGACCAAGAGAACTTAGAGCTAATACGCAAAGTCGGGGATCATAAAAAGGGACCGAGAGAACTTAGAGCTAATAAGCAAAGTCAGGCATCATAAAAATCGACCGAAAGAACTTAGAGCTAATACGTAAAGTCGGGGATCATAAAAACGGACCAAAAGAACTTAGAGCTAATACGCAAAGTCGGGGATCATAAAAACCGACCGAAAGAACTTAGAGCTAATACGCAAACTCCGGGATCATAACAACCGACCGAAAGAACTTAGAGCTAATACGCAAAGTCGGGGATCATAAAAACCGACCGAAAGAACTTAGAGCTAATACGCAAAGTCGAGGATCATGAAAACGGACCGAAAGAACTAAGAGCTAATACGCAAAGTCGGGGATCATAAAAACGGACCGAAAGAACTTAGAGCTAATACGGAAAGTCGGGGATCATAAAAACGGACCGAAAGAACTTAGAGCTAATACGCACAGTCCGGGATCATAAACACGGTTCGAAAGAACTTAGAGCTAATACGCAAAGTCGGGGATCATAAACACGGACCAAGAGAACTTAGAGGTAATTCGCAAAGTCGGGGATCATAAAAAGGGACCGAGAGAACTTAGAGCTAATACACAAAGTCGGGGATCATAAAAAGGGACCGAAAGAACTTAGAGCTAATACGCAAAATCGGGGATCATAAAAAGTGACCGAAAGAACTTAGAGCTAATACGCAAAGTCGGGGATCATAAAAAGGGACCGAAAGAACTTAGAGCTAATACGCAAAGTCGGGGATCATAAAAACCGACCGAAAGAACTTAGAGCTAATATGCAAAGTCGGGGATCATAAATAGGGACCGAAAGAACTTAGAGCTAATACGCAAAGTCGGGGATCATAACAACCGACCGAAAGAACTTAGAGCTAATACGCAAAGTCGGGGATCATAATAACCGACCGAAAGAACTTAGAGCTAATACGCAAAGTCGGGGATCATAAAAACGGACCGAAAGAACTTAGAGCTAATATGCAAAGTCGGGGATCATAAAAACAGACCGAAAGAACTTAGAGCTAATACACAAAGTCGGGGATCATAAAAACGGACCAAAAGAACTTAGAGTTAATACGCAAAGTCGGGGATCATAAAAACTAACCGAAAGAACTTAGAGCTAATACGCAAAGTCGGGGATCATAACAACCGACCGAAAGAACTTAGAGCTAATACGCAAAGTCGGGGATCATAAAAACGGATCAAAAGAACTTAGAGCTAATACGCAAAGTCGGGGATCATAAAAACGGACCAAAAGAACTTAGAGCTAATACGCAAAGTCGGGGATCATAAAAACGGACCAAAAGAACTTAGAGCTAATACGCAAAGTCGGGGATCATAAAAACTAACCGAAAGAACTTAGAGCTAATACGCAAAGTCGGGGATCATAACAACCGACCGAAAGAACTTAGAGCTAATACGCAAAGTCGGGGATCATAAAAACGGACCAAAAGAACTTAGAGCTAATACGCAAAGTCGGGGATCATAAAAACTAACCGAAAGAACTTAGAGCTAATACGCAAAGTCGGGGATCATAACAACCGACCGAAAGAACTTAGAGCTAATACGCAAAGTCGGGGATCATAAAAACGGATCAAAAGAACTTAGAGCTAATATGCAAAGTCGGGGATCATAAAGACAGACCGAAAGAACTTAGAGCCAATACGCAAAGTCGGGGATCATAAAAACGGACCAAAAGAACTTAGAGCTAACACGCAAAGTCGGGGATCATAAAAACGGAACGAAAGAACTTAGAGCTAATACGCAAAGTCGGGGATCATAAAAACGGACCAAAAAAACTTAGAGCTAATACGCAAAGTCGGGGATCATAAAAACAGACCGAAAGAACTTAGAGCTAATACGCAAAGTCGGGGATCATAAAAACGGACCAAAAGAACTTAGAGCTAATACGCAAAGTCGGGGATCATAAAAACTAACCGAAAGAACTTAGAGCTAATACGCAAAGTCGGGGATCATAACAACCGACCGAAAGAACTTAGAGCTAATACGCAAAGTCGGGGATCATAAAAACGGATCAAAAGAACTTAGAGCTAATACGCAAAGTCGGGGATCATAAAAACAGACCGAAAGAACTTAGAGCCAATACGCAAAGTCGGGGATCATAAAAACGGACCAAAAGAACTTAGAGCTAACACGCAAAGTCGGGGATCATAAAAACGGACCGAAAGAACTTAGAGCTAATACGCAAAGTCGGGGATCATAAAAAGGACCGAAAGAACTTAGAGCTAATACGCAAAGTCGGGGATCATTAAAACGGACCAAAAGAACTTAGAGCTAATACGCAATGTCGGGGATCATAAAAACGGACCGAAAGAACTTAGAGCTAATACGCAAAGTCGGAGATCATAAAAAGGGACCGAAAGAACTTAGAGTTAATACGCAAAGTCAGGGATCGTAAAAACGGACAGAAAAAACTTAGAGCTAATACGCAAAGTCAGGGATCATAAAAACTGACCGAAAGAACTTAGAACTAATACGCAAAGTCGGCGATCATAAAAACGGACCGAAAGAACTTAGAGCTAATACGCAAAGTCGGGGATCATAAAAAGGGACCGAAAGAACTTAGAGCTAATACGCAAAGTCGGGGATCATAAAACGGAACGAAAGAACTTAGAGTTAATACGCAAAGTCGGGGATCATAAAAACGGACCGAAAGAACTTAGAGCTAATACGCAAAGTCGGGGATCATAAAATTGGACCAAAAGAACTTAGAGTTAATACGCAAAGTCGGGGATCATAAAAACGGACCGAAAGAACTTAGAGCTAATACGCAAAGTCGGGGATCATAAAAACGGACCGAAAGAACTTAAAGCTAATACGCAAAGTCGGGGATCATAAAAACCGACCGAAAGAACTTAGAGCTAATACGCAAAGTCGGAGATCATAAAACCGACCGAAAGAACTTAGAGCTAATACGCAAAGTCGGGGATCATAAAAAGGGATCGAAAGAACTTAGAGCTAATACGCATAGTCGGGGATCATAAAAAGGGACCGAAAGAACTTAAAGCTAATACGCAAAGTCGGGGATCATAAAAACGGACCGAAAGAACTTAGAGCTAATACGCAAAGTCGGGGATCATAAAAACCGACCGAAAGAACTTAGAGCTAATACGCAAAGTCGGGGATCATAAAACCGACCGAAAGAACTTAGAGCTAATACGCAAAGTCAGGGATCATAAAAAGGGACCGAAAGAACTTAGAGCTAATACGCATAGTCGGGGATCATAAAAACGGACCGAAAGAACTTAGAGCTAATACGCAAAGTCAGAGATCCTAAAAACCGACCGAAAGAACTTAGAGCTAATACGCAAAGTCAGGGATCATAAAAACGGACCGAAAGAACTTAGAGCTAATACGCACAGTCCGGGATCATAAACACGGTTCGAAAGAACTTAGAGCTAATACGCAAAGTCGGGGATCATAAACACGGACCAAGAGAACTTAGAGCAAATACGCAAAGTCGGGGATCATAAAAAGGGACCGAGAGAACTTAGAGCTAATACACAAAGTCGGGGATCATAAAAAGGGACCGAAAGAACTTAGAGCTAATACGCAAAATCGGGGATCATAAAAAGGGACCGAAAGAACTTAGAGCTAATACGCAAAGTCGGGGATCATAAAAACGGACCGAAAGAACTTAGAGCTAATACGCAAAGTCAAGGATCATAAAAAGGGACCGAAAGAACTTAGAGCTAATACACAAAGTCGGGGATCATAAAAACCGACCGAAAGAACTTAGAGCTAATATGCAAAGTTGGGGATCAGAAAAACGGACCGAAAGAACTTAGAGCTAATACGCAAAGTCGGGTATCATAACAACCGACCGAAAGAACTTAGAGCTAATACGCAAAGTCGGGGATCATAACAATCGACCGAAAGAAGTTAGAGCTAATACGCAAAGTCGGGGATCATAACAACCGACCGAAAGAACTTACAGCTAATACGCAAAGTCGGGGATCATAAAAACAGACCAAAAGAACTTAGAGCTAATACGCAAAGTCGGGGATCATAAAAACGGACCAAAAGAACTTAGAGCTAATACGCAAAGTCGGGGATCATAAAAACGGACCAAAAAAACTTACAGCTAATACGCAAAGTCGGGGATCATAAAAACGGACCGAAAGAACTTAGAGATAATACGCAAAGTCGGGGATGATAAAAACGGACCGAAAGAACTTAGAGCTAATACGCAAAGTCGGGGATCATAAAACCGACCGAAAGAACTTAGAGCTAATACGCAAAGTCGGGGATCATAAAAAGGGACCGAAAGAACTTAGAGCTAATACGCATAGTCGGGGATCATAAAAAGGGACCGAAAGAACTTAGAGCTAATACGCAAAGTCGGGGATCATAAAAACGGACCGAAAGAACTTAGAGCTAATACGCAAAGTCGGGGATCATAAAAACCGACCGAAAGTAGTTAGAGCTAATACGCATAGTCGGGGATCATAAAAAGGGACCGAAAGAACTTAGAGCTAATACGCAAAGTCGGGGATCATAAAAACCGACGAAAGAACTTAGAGCTAATACGCAAAGTCGGGGATCATAAAAACGGACCGAAAGAACTTAGAGCTAATACGCAAAGTCGGGGATCATAAAAACCGACCGAAAGAACTTAGAACTAATACACAAAGTCAGGGATCATAAAAACGGACCGAAAGAACTTAGAGCTAATACGCAAAGTCGGGGATCATAAAAACGGACCGAAAGAACTTAGAGCTAATACGCAAAGTCGGGGATCATAAAAACGGACCGAAAGAACTTAGAGCTAATACGCATAGTCGGGGATCATAAAAACCGACCGAAAGAACTTAGAGCTAATATGCAAAGTCGGGGATCATAAAAAGGGACCGAAAGAACTTAGAGCTAATACACAAAGTCAGGGATCATAAAAACGGACCGAAAGAACTTAGAGCTAATACGCAAAGTCGGGGATCATAAAAACGGACCGAAAGAACTTAGAGCTAATACGCAAAGTCGGGGATCATAAAAACCGACCGAAAGAACTTAGAACTAATACACAAAGTCAGGGATCATAAAAACGGACCGAAAGAACTTAGAGCTAATACGCAAAGTCGGGGATCATAAAAACGGACCGAAAGAACTTAGAGCTAATACGCAAAGTCGGGGATCATAAAAACGGACCGAAAGAACTTAGAGCTAATACGCATAGTCGGGGATCATAAAAACCGACCGAAAGAACTTAGAGCTAATATGCAAAGTCGGGGATCATAAAAAGGGACCGAAAGAACTTAGAGCTAATACGCAAAGTCGGGGATCATAAAAAAGGACCGAAAGAACTTAGAGCTAATACGCAAAGTCGGGGATCATAACAACCGACCGAAAGAACTTAGAGCTAATACGCAAAGTCGGGGATCATAATAACCGACCGAAAGAACTTAAAGCTAATACGCAAAGTCGGGGATCATAAAAACGGACCGAAAGAACTTAGAGCTAATATGCAAAGTCGGGGATCATAAAAACAGACCGAAAGAACTTAGAGCTAATACACAAAGTCGGGGATCATAAAAACGGACCAAAAGAACTTAGAGCTAATACGCAAAGTCGGGGATCATAAAAACGGACCGAAAGAACTTAGAGCTAATACGCAAAGTCGGGGATCATAAAAACGGACCGAAAGAACTTAGAACTAATACGCAGAGTCGGGGATCATAAAAACGGACCGAAAGAACTTCGAGCTAATACGCAAAGTCGGGGATCATAAAAACGGACCGAAAGAACTTAGAGCTAATACGCATAGTCGGGGATCATAAAAACCGACCGAAAGAACTTAGAGCTAATATGCAAAGTCGGGGATCATAAAAAGGGACCGAAAGAACTTAGAGCTAATACGCAAAGTCGGGGATCATAAAAAAGGACCGAAAGAACTTAGAGCTAATACGCAAAGTCGGGGATCATAACAACCGACCGAAAGAACTTAGAGCTAATACGCAAAGTCGGGGATCATAATAACCGACCGAAAGAACTTAAAGCTAATACGCAAAGTCGGGGATCATAAAAACGGACCGAAAGAACTTAGAGCTAATATGCAAAGTCGGGGATCATAAAAACAGACCGAAAGAACTTAGAGCTAATACACAAAGTCGGGGATCATAAAAACGGACCAAAAGAACTTAGAGCTAATACGCAAAGTCGGGGATCATAAAAACGGACCAAAAAAACTTAGAGCTAATACGTAAAGTCGGGGAACATAAAAACGGACCGAAAGAACTTAGGGCTAATACGCAAAGTCGGGGATGATAAAAACGGACCGAAAGAACTTAGAGCTAATACGCAAAGTCGGGGATCATAAAACCGACCGAAAGAACTTAGAGCTAATACGCAAAGTCGGGGATCATAAAAAGGGACCGAAAGAACTTAGAGCTAATACGCATAGTCGGGGATCATAAAAAGGGACCGAAAGAACTTAGAGCTAATACGCAAAGTCGGGGATCATAAAAACGGACCGAAAGAACTTAGAGCTAATACGCAAAGTCGGGGATCATAAAAACGGACCGAAAGAACTTAGAGCTATTACGCACAGTCCGGGATCATAAACACGGTTCAAAAGAACTTAGAGCTAATACGCAAAGTCGGGGATCATAAACACGGACCAAGAGAACTTAGAGCTAATACGCAAAGTCGGGGATCATAAAAAGGGACCGAGAGAACTTAGAGCTAATAAGCAAAGTCAGGCATCATAAAAATCGACCGAAAGAACTTAGAGCTAATACGTAAAGTCGGGGATCATAAAAACGGACCAAAAGAACTTAGAGCTAATACGCAAAGTCGGGGATCATAAAAACCGACCGAAAGAACTTAGAGCTAATACACAAACTCCGGGATCATAACAACCGACCGAAAGAACTTAGAGCTAATACGCAAAGTCGGGGATCATAAAAACCGACCGAAAGAACTTAGAGCTAATACGCAAAGTCGAGGATCATGAAAACGGACCGAAAGAACTAAGAGCTAATACGCAAAGTCGGGGATCATAAAAACGGACCGAAAGAACTTAGAGCTAATACACAAAGTCGGGGATCATAAAAACGGACCGAAAGAACTTAGAGCTAATACGCACAGTCCGGGATCATAAACACGGTTCGAAAGAACTTAGAGCTAATACGCAAAGTCGGGGATCATAAACACGGACCAAGAGAACTTAGAGCTAATTCGCAAAGTCGGGGATCATAAAAAGGGACCGAGAGAACTTAGAGCTAATACACAAAGTCGGGGATCATAAAAAGGGACCGAAAGAACTTAGAGCTAATACGCAAAATCGGGGATCATAAAAAGTGACCGAAAGAACTTAGAGCTAATACGCAAAGTCGGGGATCATAAAAAGGGACCGAAAGAACTTAGAGCTAATACGCAAAGTCGGGGATCATAAAAACCGACCGAAAGAACTTAGAGCTAATATGCAAAGTCGGGGATCATAAAAAGGGACCGAAAGAACTTAGAGCTAATACGCAAAGTCGGGGATCATAACAACCGACCGAAAGAACTTAGAGCTAATACGCAAAGTCGGGGATCATAATAACCGACCGAAAGAACTTAGAGCTAATACGCAAAGTCGGGGATCATATAAACGGACCGAAAGAACTTAGAGCTAATATGCAAAGTCGGGGATCATAAAAACAGACCGAAAGAACTTAGAGCTAATACACAAAGTCGGGGATCATAAAAACGGACCAAAAGAACTTAGAGCTAATACGCAAAGTCGGGGATCATAAAAACTAACCGAAAGAACTTAGAGCTAATACGCAAAGTCGGGGATCATAACAACCGACCGAAAGAACTTAGAGCTAATACGCAAAGTCGGGGATCATAAAAACGGATCAAAAGAACTTAGAGCTAATACGCAAAGTCGAGGATCATAAAAACGGACCAAAAGAACTTAGAGCTAATACGCAAAGTCGGGGATCATAAAAACGGACCAAAAGAACTTAGAGCTAATACGCAAAGTCGGGGATCATAAAAACTAACCGAAAGAACTTAGAGCTAATACGCAAAGTCGGGGATCATAACAACCGACCGAAAGAACTTAGAGCTAATACGCAAAGTCGGGGATCATAAAAACGGATCAAAAGAACTTAGAGCTAATATGCAAAGTCGGGGATCATAAAAACAGACCGAAAGAACTTAGAGCCAATACGCAAAGTCGGGGATCATAAAAACGGACCAAAAGAACTTAGAGCTAACACGCAAAGTCGGGGATCATAAAAACGGACCGAAAGAACTTAGAGCTAATACGCAAAGTCGGGGATCATAAAAACGGACCAAAAAAACTTAGAGCTAATACGCAAAGTCGGGGATCATAAAAACAGACCGAAAGAACTTAGAGCTAATACGCAAAGTCGGGGATCATAAAAACGGACCAAAAGAACTTAGAGCTAATACGCAAAGTCGGGGATCATAAAAACTAACCGAAAGAACTTAGAGCTAATACGCAAAGTCGGGGATCATAACAACCGACCGAAAGAACTTAGAGCTAATACGCAAAGTCGGGGATCATAAAAACGGATCAAAAGAACTTAGAGCTAATACGCAAAGTCGGGGATCATAAAAACAGACCGAAAGAACTTAGAGCCAATACGCAAAGTCGGGGATCATAAAAACGGACCAAAAGAACTTAGAGCTAACACGCAAAGTCGGGGATCATAAAAACGGACCGAAAGAACTTAGAGCTAATACGCAAAGTCGGGGATCATAAAAAGGACCGAAAGAACTTAGAGCTAATACGCAAAGTCGGGGATCATTAAAACGGACCAAAAGAACTTAGAGCTAATACGCAATGTCGGGGATCATAAAAACGGACCGAAAGAACTTAGAGCTAATACGCAAAGTCGGAGATCATAAAAAGGGACCGAAAGAACTTAGAGTTAATACGCAAAGTCAGGGATCGTAAAAACGGACAGAAAAAACTTAGAGCTAATACGCAAAGTCAGGGATCATAAAAACTGACCGAAAGAACTTAGAACTAATACGCAAAGTCGGCGATCATAAAAACGGACCGAAAGAACTTAGAGCTAATACGCAAAGTCGGGGATCATAAAAAGGGACCGAAAGAACTTAGAGCTAATACGCAAAGTCGGGGATCATAAAACGGAACGAAAGAACTTAGAGTTAATACGCAAAGTCGGGGATCATAAAAACGGACCGAAAGAACTTAGAGCTAATACGCAAAGTCGGGGATCATAAAATTGGACCAAAAGAACTTAGAGCTAATACGCAAAGTCGGGGATCATAAAAACGGACCGAAAGAACTTAGAGCTAATACGCAAAGTCGGGGATCATAAAAACGGACTGAAAGAACTTAAAGCTAATACGCAAAGTCGGGGATCATAAAAACCGACCGAAAGAACTTAGAGCTAATACGCAAAGTCAGAGATCATAAAACCGACCGAAAGAACTTAGAGCTAATACGCAAAGTCGGGGATCATAAAAAGGGATCGAAAGAACTTAGAGCTAATACGCATAGTCGGGGATCATAAAAAGGGACCGAAAGAACTTAAAGCTAATACGCAAAGTCGGGGATCATAAAAACGGACCGAAAGAACTTAGAGCTAATACGCAAAGTCGGGGATCATAAAAACCGACCGAAAGAACTTAGAGCTAATACGCAAAGTCGGGGATCATAAAACCGACCGAAAGAACTTAGAGCTAATACGCAAAGTCAGGGATCATAAAAAGGGACCGAAAGAACTTAGAGCTAATACGCATAGTCGGGGATCATAAAAACGGACCGAAAGAACTTAGAGCTAATACGCAAAGTCAGAGATCCTAAAAACCGACCGAAAGAACTTAGAGCTAATACGCAAAGTCAGGGATCATAAAAACGGACCGAAAGAACTTAGAGCTAATACGCACAGTCCGGGATCATAAACACGGTTCGAAAGAACTTAGAGCTAATACGCAAAGTCGGGGATCATAAACACGGACCAAGAGAACTTAGAGCAAATACGCAAAGTCGGGGATCATAAAAAGGGACCGAGAGAACTTAGAGCTAATACACAAAGTCGGGGATCATAAAAAGGGACCGAAAGAACTTAGAGCTAATACGCAAAATCGGGGATCATAAAAAGGGACCGAAAGAACTTAGAGCTAATACGCAAAGTCGGGGATCATAAAAACGGACCGAAAGAACTTAGAGCTAATACGCAAAGTCAAGGATCATAAAAAGGGACCGAAAGAACTTAGAGCTTATACACAAAGTTGGGGATCATAAAAACCGACCGAAAGAACTTAGAGCTAATATGCAAAGTTGGGGATCAGAAAAACGGACCGAAAGAACTTAGAGCTAATACGCAAAGTCGGGTATCATAACAACCGACCGAAAGAACTTAGAGCTAATACGCAAAGTCGGGGATCATAACAACCGACCGAAAGAAGTTAGAGCTAATACGCAAAGTCGGGGATCATAACAACCGACCGAAAGAACTTACAGCTAATACGCAAAGTCGGGGATCATAAAAACGGACCAAAAGAACTTAGAGCTAATACGCAAAGTCGGGGATCATAAAAACGGACCAAAAGAACTTAGAGCTAATACGCAAAGTCGGGGATCATAAAAACGGACCAAAAAAACTTACAGCTAATACGCAAAGTCGGGGATCATAAAAACGGACCGAAAGAACTTAGAGATAATACGCAAAGTCGGGGATGATAAAAACGGACCGAAAGAACTTAGAGCTAATACGCAAAGTCGGGGATCATAAAACCGACCGAAAGAACTTAGAGCTAATACGCAAAGTCGGGGATCATAAAAAGGGACCGAAAGAACTTAGAGCTAATACGCATAGTCGGGGATCATAAAAAGGGACCGAAAGAACTTAGAGCTAATACGCAAAGTCGGGGATCATAAAAACGGACCGAAAGAACTTAGAGCTAATACGCAAAGTCGGGGATCATAAAAACCGACCGAAAGTAGTTAGAGCTAATACGCATAGTCGGGGATCATAAAAAGGGACCGAAAGAACTTAGAGCTAATACGCAAAGTCGGGGATCATAAAAACCGACGAAAGAACTTAGAGCTAATACGCAAAGTCGGGGATCATAAAAACGGACCGAAAGAACTTAGAGCTAATACGCAAAGTCGGGGATCATAAAAACCGACCGAAAGAACTTAGAACTAATACACAAAGTCAGGGATCATAAAAACGGACCGAAAGAACTTAGAGCTAATACGCAAAGTCGGGGATCATAAAAACGGACCGAAAGAACTTAGAGCTAATACGCAAAGTCGGGGATCATAAAAACGGACCGAAAGAACTTAGAGCTAATACGCATAGTCGGGGATCATAAAAACCGACCGAAAGAACTTAGAGCTAATATGCAAAGTCGGGGATCATAAAAAGGGACCGAAAGAACTTAGAGCTAATACACAAAGTCAGGGATCATAAAAACGGACCGAAAGAACTTAGAGCTAATACGCAAAGTCGGGGATCATAAAAACGGACCGAAAGAACTTAGAGCTAATACGCAAAGTCGGGGATCATAAAAACCGACCGAAAGAACTTAGAACTAATACACAAAGTCAGGGATCATAAAAACGGACCGAAAGAACTTAGAGCTAATACGCAAAGTCGGGGATCATAAAAACGGACCGAAAGAACTTAGAGCTAATACGCAAAGTCGGGGATCATAAAAACGGACCGAAAGAACTTAGAGCTAATACGCATAGTCGGGGATCATAAAAACCGACCGAAAGAACTTAGAGCTAATATGCAAAGTCGGGGATCATAAAAAGGGACCGAAAGAACTTAGAGCTAATACGCAAAGTCGGGGATCATAAAAAAGGACCGAAAGAACTTAGAGCTAATACGCAAAGTCGGGGATCATAACAACCGACCGAAAGAACTTAGAGCTAATACGCAAAGTCGGGGATCATAATAACCGACCGAAAGAACTTAAAGCTAATACGCAAAGTCGGGGATCATAAAAACGGACCGAAAGAACTTAGAGCTAATATGCAAAGTCGGGGATCATAAAAACAGACCGAAAGAACTTAGAGCTAATACACAAAGTCGGGGATCATAAAAACGGACCAAAAGAACTTAGAGCTAATACGCAAAGTCGGGGATCATAAAAACGGACCGAAAGAACTTAGAGCTAATACGCAAAGTCGGGGATCATAAAAACGGACCGAAAGAACTTAGAACTAATACGCAGAGTCGGGGATCATAAAAACGGACCGAAAGAACTTCGAGCTAATACGCAAAGTCGGGGATCATAAAAACGGACCGAAAGAACTTAGAGCTAATACGCATAGTCGGGGATCATAAAAACCGACCGAAAGAACTTAGAGCTAATATGCAAAGTCGGGGATCATAAAAAGGGACCGAAAGAACTTAGAGCTAATACGCAAAGTCGGGGATCATAAAAAAGGACCGAAAGAACTTAGAGCTAATACGCAAAGTCGGGGATCATAACAACCGACCGAAAGAACTTAGAGCTAATACGCAAAGTCGGGGATCATAATAACCGACCGAAAGAACTTAAAGCTAATACGCAAAGTCGGGGATCATAAAAACGGACCGAAAGAACTTAGAGCTAATATGCAAAGTCGGGGATCATAAAAACAGACCGAAAGAACTTAGAGCTAATACACAAAGTCGGGGATCATAAAAACGGACCAAAAGAACTTAGAGCTAATACGCAAAGTCGGGGATCATAAAAACGGACCAAAAAAACTTAGAGCTAATACGTAAAGTCGGGGAACATAAAAACGGACCGAAAGAACTTAGGGCTAATACGCAAAGTCGGGGATGATAAAAACGGACCGAAAGAACTTAGAGCTAATACGCAAAGTCGGGGATCATAAAACCGACCGAAAGAACTTAGAGCTAATACGCAAAGTCGGGGATCATAAAAAGGGACCGAAAGAACTTAGAGCTAATACGCATAGTCGGGGATCATAAAAAGGGACCGAAAGAACTTAGAGCTAATACGCAAAGTCGGGGATCATAAAAACGGACCGAAAGAACTTAGAGCTAATACGCAAAGTCGGGGATCATAAAAACCGACCGAAAGAAGTTAGAGCTAATACGCATAGTCGGGGATCATAAAAAGGGACCGAAAGAACTTAGAGCTAATACGCAAAGTCGGGGATCATAAAAACTGACCGAAAGAACTTAGAACTAATACGCAAAGTCGGCGATCATAAAAACGGACCGAAAGAACTTAGAGCTAATACGCAAAGTCGGGGATCATAAAAAGGGACCGAAAGAACTTAGAGCTAATACGCAAAGTCGGGGATCATAAAACGGAACGAAAGAACTTAGAGTTAATACGCAAAGTCGGGGATCATAAAAACGGACCGAAAGAACTTAGAGCTAATACGCAAAGTCGGGGATCATAAAATTGGACCAAAAGAACTTAGAGCTAATACGCAAAGTCGGGGATCATAAAAACGGACCGAAAGAACTTAGAGCTAATACGCAAAGTCGGGGATCATAAAAACGGACCGAAAGAACTTAAAGCTAATACGCAAAGTCGGGGATCATAAAAACCGACCGAAAGAACTTAGAGCTAATACGCAAAGTCGGAGATCATAAAACCGACCGAAAGAACTTAGAGCTAATACGCAAAGTCGGGGATCATAAAAAGGGATCGAAAGAACTTAGAGCTAATACGCATAGTCGGGGATCATAAAAAGGGACCGAAAGAACTTAAAGCTAATACGCAAAGTCGGGGATCATAAAAACGGACCGAAAGAACTTAGAGCTAATACGCAAAGTCGGGGATCATAAAAACCGACCGAAAGAACTTAGATCTAATACGCAAAGTCGGGGATCATAAAACCGACCGAAAGAACTTAGAGCTAATACGCAAAGTCAGGGATCATAAAAAGGGACCGAAAGAACTTAGAGCTAATACGCATAGTCGGGGATCATAAAAACGGACCGAAAGAACTTAGAGCTAATACGCAAAGTCAGAGATCCTAAAAACCGACCGAAAGAACTTAGAGCTAATACGCAAAGTCAGGGATCATAAAAACGGACCGAAAGAACTTAGAGCTAATACGCACAGTCCGGGATCATAAACACGGTTCGAAAGAACTTAAAGCTAATACGCAAAGTCGGGGATCATAAACACGGACCAAGAGAACTTAGAGCAAATACGCAAAGTCGGGGATCATAAAAAGGGACCGAGAGAACTTAGAGCTAATACACAAAGTCGGGGATCATAAAAAGGGACCGAAAGAACTTAGAGCTAATACGCAAAATCGGGGATCATAAAAAGGGACCGAAAGAACTTAGAGCTAATACGCAAAGTCGGGGATCATAAAAACGGACCGAAAGAACTTAGAGCTAATACGCAAAGTCAAGGATCATAAAAAGGGACCGAAAGAACTTAGAGCTAATACACAAAGTCGGGGATCATAAAAACCGACCGAAAGAACTTAGAGCTAATATGCAAAGTTGGGGATCAGAAAAACGGACCGAAAGAACTTAGAGCTAATACGCAAAGTCGGGGATCATAAAAACCGACCGAAAGTAGTTAGAGCTAATACGCATAGTCGGGGATCATAAAAAGGGACCGAAAGAACTTAGAGCTAATACGCAAAGTCGGGGATCATAAAAACCGACGAAAGAACTTAGAGCTAATACGCAAAGTCGGGGATCATAAAAACGGACCGAAAGAACTTAGAGCTAATACGCAAAGTCGGGGATCATAAAAACCGACCGAAAGAACTTAGAACTAATACACAAAGTCAGGGATCATAAAAACGGACCGAAAGAACTTAGAGCTAATACGCAAAGTCGGGGATCATAAAAACGGACCGAAAGAACTTAGAGCTAATACGCAAAGTCGGGGATCATAAAAACGGACCGAAAGAACTTAGAGCTAATACGCATAGTCGGGGATCATAAAAACCGACCGAAAGAACTTAGAGCTAATATGCAAAGTCGGGGATCATAAAAAGGGACCGAAAGAACTTAGAGCTAATACACAAAGTCAGGGATCATAAAAACGGACCGAAAGAACTTAGAGCTAATACGCAAAGTCGGGGATCATAAAAACGGACCGAAAGAACTTAGAGCTAATACGCAAAGTCGGGGATCATAAAAACCGACCGAAAGAACTTAGAACTAATACACAAAGTCAGGGATCATAAAAACGGACCGAAAGAACTTAGAGCTAATACGCAAAGTCGGGGATCATAAAAACGGACCGAAAGAACTTAGAGCTAATACGCAAAGTCGGGGATCATAAAAACGGACCGAAAGAACTTAGAGCTAATACGCATAGTCGGGGATCATAAAAACCGACCGAAAGAACTTAGAGCTAATATGCAAAGTCGGGGATCATAAAAAGGGACCGAAAGAACTTAGAGCTAATACGCAAAGTCGGGGATCATAAAAAAGGACCGAAAGAACTTAGAGCTAATACGCAAAGTCGGGGATCATAACAACCGACCGAAAGAACTTAGAGCTAATACGCAAAGTCGGGGATCATAATAACCGACCGAAAGAACTTAAAGCTAATACGCAAAGTCGGGGATCATAAAAACGGACCGAAAGAACTTAGAGCTAATATGCAAAGTCGGGGATCATAAAAACAGACCGAAAGAACTTAGAGCTAATACACAAAGTCGGGGATCATAAAAACGGACCAAAAGAACTTAGAGCTAATACGCAAAGTCGGGGATCATAAAAACGGACCGAAAGAACTTAGAGCTAATACGCAAAGTCGGGGATCATAAAAACGGACCGAAAGAACTTAGAACTAATACGCAGAGTCGGGGATCATAAAAACGGACCGAAAGAACTTCGAGCTAATACGCAAAGTCGGGGATCATAAAAACGGACCGAAAGAACTTAGAGCTAATACGCATAGTCGGGGATCATAAAAACCGACCGAAAGAACTTAGAGCTAATATGCAAAGTCGGGGATCATAAAAAGGGACCGAAAGAACTTAGAGCTAATACGCAAAGTCGGAGATCATAAAAAAGGACCGAAAGAACTTAGAGCTAATACGCAAAGTCGGGGATCATAACAACCGACCGAAAGAACTTAGAGCTAATACGCAAAGTCGGGGATCATAATAACCGACCAAAAGAACTTAAAGCTAATACGCAAAGTCGGGGATCATAAAAACGGACCGAAAGAACTTAGAGCTAATATGCAAAGTCGGGGATCATAAAAACAGACCGAAAGAACTTAGAGCTAATACACAAAGTCGGGGATCATAAAAACGGACCAAAAGAACTTAGAGCTAATACGCAAAGTCGGGGATCATAAAAACGGACCAAAAAAACTTAGAGCTAATACGTAAAGTCGGGGAACATAAAAACGGACCGAAAGAACTTAGGGCTAATACGCAAAGTCGGGGATGATAAAAACGGACCGAAAGAACTTAGAGCTAATACGCAAAGTCGGGGATCATAAAACCGACCGAAAGAACTTAGAGCTAATACGCAAAGTCGGGGATCATAAAAAGGGACCGAAAGAACTTAGAGCTAATACGCATAGTCGGGGATCATAAAAAGGGACCGAAAGAACTTAGAGCTAATACGCAAAGTCGGGGATCATAAAAACGGACCGAAAGAACTTAGAGCTAATACGCAAAGTCGGGGATCATAAAAACCGACCGAAAGAAGTTAGAGCTAATACGCATAGTCGGGGATCATAAAAAGGGACCGAAAGAACTTAGAGCTAATACGCAAAGTCGGGGATCATAAAAACTGACCGAAAGAACTTAGAACTAATACGCAAAGTCGGCGATCATAAAAACGGACCGAAAGAACTTAGAGCTAATACGCAAAGTCGGGGATCATAAAAAGGGACCGAAAGAACTTAGAGCTAATACGCAAAGTCGGGGATCATAAAACGGAACGAAAGAACTTAGAGTTAATACGCAAAGTCGGGGATCATAAAAACGGACCGAAAGAACTTAGAGCTAATACGCAAAGTCGGGGATCATAAAATTGGACCAAAAGAACTTAGAGCTAATACGCAAAGTCGGGGATCATAAAAACGGACAGAAAGAACTTAGAGCTAATACGCAAAGTCGGGGATCATAAAAACGGACCGAAAGAACTTAAAGCTAATACGCAAAGTCGGGGATCATAAAAACCGACCGAAAGAACTTAGAGCTAATACGCAAAGTCGGAGATCATAAAACCGACCGAAAGAACTTAGAGCTAATACGCAAAGTCGGGGATCATAAAAAGGGATCGAAAGAACTTAGAGCTAATACGCATAGTCGGGGATCATAAAAAGGGACCGAAAGAACTTAAAGCTAATACGCAAAGTCGGGGATCATAAAAACGGACCGAAAGAACTTAGAGCTAATACGCAAAGTCGGGGATCATAAAAACCGACCGAAAGAACTTAGATCTAATACGCAAAGTCGGGGATCATAAAACCGACCGAAAGAACTTAGAGCTAATACGCAAAGTCAGGGATCATAAAAAGGGACCGAAAGAACTTAGAGCTAATACGCATAGTCGGGGATCATAAAAACGGACCGAAAGAACTTAGAGCTAATACGCAAAGTCAGAGATCCTAAAAACCGACCGAAAGAACTTAGAGCTAATACGCAAAGTCAGGGATCATAAAAACGGACCGAAAGAACTTAGAGCTAATACGCACAGTCCGGGATCATAAACACGGTTCGAAAGAACTTAAAGCTAATACGCAAAGTCGGGGATCATAAACACGGACCAAGAGAACTTAGAGCAAATACGCAAAGTCGGGGATCATAAAAAGGGACCGAGAGAACTTAGAGCTAATACACAAAGTCGGGGATCATAAAAAGGGACCGAAAGAACTTAGAGCTAATACGCAAAATCGGGGATCATAAAAAGGGACCGAAAGAACTTAGAGCTAATACGCAAAGTCGGGGATCATAAAAACGGACCGAAAGAACTTAGAGCTAATACGCAAAGTCAAGGATCATAAAAAGGGACCGAAAGAACTTAGAGCTAATACACAAAGTCGGGGATCATAAAAACCGACCGAAAGAACTTAGAGCTAATATGCAAAGTTGGGGATCAGAAAAACGGACCGAAAGAACTTAGAGCTAATACGCAAAGTCGGGTATCATAACAACCGACCGAAAGAACTTAGAGCTAATACGCAAAGTCGGGGATCATAACAACCGACCGAAAGAAGTTAGAGCTAATACGCAAAGTCGGGGATCATAACAACCGACCGAAAGAACTTACAGCTAATACGCAAAGTCGGGGATCATAAAAACGGACCAAAAGAACTTAGAGCTAATACGCAAAGTCGGGGATCATAAAAACGGACCAAAAGAACTTAGAGCTAATACGCAAAGTCGGGGATCATAAAAACGGACCAAAAAAACTTACAGCTAATACGCAAAGTCGGGGATCATAAAAACGGACCGAAAGAACTTAGAGATAATACGCAAAGTCGGGGATGATAAAAACGGACCGAAAGAACTTAGAGCTAATACGCAAAGTCGGGGATCATAAAACCGACCGAAAGAACTTAGAGCTAATACGCAAAGTCGGGGATCATAAAAAGGGACCGAAAGAACTTAGAGCTAATACGCATAGTCGGGGATCATAAAAAGGGACCGAAAGAACTTAGAGCTAATACGCAAAGTCGGGGATCATAAAAACGGACCGAAAGAACTTAGAGCTAATACGCAAAGTCGGGGATCATAAAAACCGACCGAAAGTAGTTAGAGCTAATACGCATAGTCGGGGATCATAAAAAGGGACCGAAAGAACTTAGAGCTAATACGCAAAGTCGGGGATCATAAAAACCGACGAAAGAACTTAGAGCTAATACGCAAAGTCGGGGATCATAAAAACGGACCGAAAGAACTTAGAGCTAATACGCAAAGTCGGGGATCATAAAAACCGACCGAAAGAACTTAGAACTAATACACAAAGTCAGGGATCATAAAAACGGACCGAAAGAACTTAGAGCTAATACGCAAAGTCGGGGATCATAAAAACGGACCGAAAGAACTTAGAGCTAATACGCAAAGTCGGGGATCATAAAAACGGACCGAAAGAACTTAGAACTAATACGCAAAGTCGGGGATCATAAAAACGGACCGAAAGAACTTCGAGCTAATACGCAAAGTCGGGGATCATAAAAAAGGACCGAAAGAACTTAGAGCTAATACGCAAAGTCGGGGATCATAAAACGGACCGAAAGAACTTAGAGCTAATACGCAAAGTCGGGGATCATAAAAACGGACCGAAAGAACTTAGAGCTAATACGCAAAGTCGGGGATCATAAAAACGGACCGAAAGAACTTAGAGCTAATACGCACAGTCCGGGATCATAAACACGGTTCAAAAGAACTTAGAGCTAATACGCAAAGTCGGGGATCATAAACACGGACCAAGAGAACTTAGAGCTAATACGCAAAGTCGGGGATCATAAAAAGGGACCGAGAGAACTTAGAGCTAATACACAAAGTCGGGGATCATAAAAAGGGACCGAAAGAACTTAGAGCTAATACGCAAAATCGGGGATCATAAAAAGGGACCGAAAGAACTTAGAGCTAATACGCAAAGTCGGGGATCATAAAAAGGGACCGAAAGAACTTAGAGCTAATACGCAAAGTCGGGGATCATAAAACCGACCGAAAGAACTTAGAGCTAATATGCAAAGTCGGGGATCATAAAAACCGACCGAAAGAACTTAGAGCTAATACGCAAAGTCAGGGATCATAAAAACGGACCGAAAGAACTTAGAGCTAATACGAAAAGTCGGGGATCATAAAAACGGACCGAAAGAACTTAGAGCTAATACGCACAGTCCGGGATCATAAACACGGTTCAAAAGAACTTAGAGCTAATACGCAAAGTCGGGGATCATAAACACGGACCAAGAGAACTTAGAGCTAATACGCAAAGTCGGGGATCATAAAAAGGGACCGAGAGAACTTAGAGCTAATACACAAAGTCGGGGATCATAAAAAGGGACCGAAAGAACTTAGAGCTAATACGCAAAATCGGGGATCATAAAAAGGGACCGAAAGAACTTAGAGCTAATACGCAAAGTCGGGGATCATAAAAAGGGACCGAAAGAACTTAGAGCTAATACGCAAAGTCGGGGATCATAAAAACCGACCGAAAGAACTCAGAGCTAATATGCAAAGTCGGGGATCATAAAAAGGGACCGAAAGAACTTAGAGCTAATACGCAAAGTCGGGGATCATAAAAACGGACCGAAAGAACTTAGAGCTAATACGCAAAGTCGGGGATCATAAAAACCGACCGAAAGAACTTAGAGCTAATATGCAAAGTCGGGGATCATAAAAACCGACCGAAAGAACTTAGAGCTAATACGCAAAGTCAGGGATCATAAAAACGGACCGAAAGAACTTAGAGCTAATACGCAAAGTCGGGGATCATAAAAACGGACCGAAAGAACTTAGAGCTAATACGCACAGTCCGGGATCATAAACACGGTTCAAAAGAACTTAGAGCTAATACGCAAAGTCGGGAATCATAAACACGGACCAAGAGAACTTAGAGCTAATACGCAAAGTCGGGGGTCATAAAAAGGGACCGAGAGAACTTAGAGCTAATACACAAAGTCGGGGATCATAAAAAGGGACCGAAAGAACTTAGAGCTAATACGCAAAATCGGGGATCATAAAAACGGACCAAAAGAACTTAGAGCTAATACGCAAAGTCGGGGATCATAAAAACCGACCGAAAGAACTTAGAGCTAATATGCAAAGTCGGGGATCATAAAAACCGACCGAAAGAACTTAGAGCTAATACGCAAAGTCAGGGATCATAAAAACGGACAGAAAGAACTTAGAGCTAATACGCAAAGTCGGGGATCATAAAAACGGACCGAAAGAACTTAGAGCTAATACGCACAGTCCGGGATCATAAACACGGTTCAAAAGAACTTAGAGCTAATACGCAAAGTCGGGGATCATAAACACGGACCAAGAGAACTTAGAGCTAATACGCAAAGTCGGGGATCATAAAAAGGGACCGAGAGAACTTAGAGCTAATACACAAAGTCGGGGATCATAAAAAGGGACCGAAAGAACTTAGAGCTAATACGCAAAATCGCGGATCATAAAAAGGGACCGAAAGAACTTAGAGCTAATACGCAAAGTCGGGGATCATAAAAAGGGACCGAAAGAACTTAGAGCTAATACGCAAAGTCGGGGATCATAAAAACCGACCGAAAGAACTTAGAGCTAATAGGCAAAGTCGGGGATCATAAAAAGGGACCGAAAGAACTTAGAGCTAATACGCAAAGTCGGGGATCATAAAAACGGACCGAAAGAACTTAGAGCTAATACGCAAAGTCGGGGATCATAAAAACCGACGAAAGAACTTAGAGCTAATACGCAAAGTCGGGGATCATAAAAACGGACCGAAAGAACTTAGAGCTAATACGCAAAGTCGGGGATCATAAAAACCGACCGAAAGAACTTAGAACTAATACGCAAAGTCAGGGATCATAAAAACGGACCGAAAGAACTTAGAGCTAATACGCAAAGTCGGGGATCATAAAAACGGACCGAAAGAACTTAGAGCTAATACGCAAAGTCGGAGATCATAAAAACGGACCGAAAGAACTTAGAACTAATACGCAAAGTCGGGGATCATAAAAACGGACCGAAAGAACTTCGAGCTAATACGCAAAGTCGGGGATCATAAAAACGGACCGAAAGAACTTAGAGCTAATACGCAAAGTCGGGGATCATAAAACGGACCGAAAGAACTTAGAGCTAATACGCAAAGTCGGGGATCATAAAAACGGACCGAAAGAACTTAGAGCTAATACGCAAAGTCGGGGATCATAAAAACGGACCGAAAGAACTTAGAGCTAATACGCACAGTCCGGGATCATAAACACGGTTCAAAAGAACTTAGAGCTAATACGCAAAGTCGGGGATCATAAACACGGACCAAGAGAACTTAAAGCTAATACGCAAAGTCGGGGATCTTAAAAAGGGACCGAGAGAACTTAAAGCTAATACACAAAGTCGGGGATCATAAAAAGGGACCGAAAGAACTTAGAGCTAATACGCAAAATCGGGGATCATAAAAAGGGACCGAAAGAACTTAGAGCTAATACGCAAAGTCGGGGATCATAAAAAGGGACCGAAAGAACTTAGAGCTAATACGCAAAGTCGGGGATCATAAAAACCGACCAAAAGAACTTAGAGCTAATATGCAAAGTCGGGGATCATAAAAACCGACCGAAAGAACTTAGAGCTAATACGCAAAGTCAGGGATCATAAAAACGGACCGAAAGAACTTAGAGCTAATACGCAAAGTCGGGGATCATAAAAACGGACCGAAAGAACTTAGAGCTAATACGCACAGTCCGGGATCATAAACACGGTTCAAAAGAACTTAGAGCTAATACGCAAAGTCGGGGATCATAAACACGGACCAAGAGAACTTAGAGCTAATACGCAAAGTCGGGGATCATAAAAAGGGACCGAGAGAACTTAGAGCTAATACACAAAGTCGGGGATCATAAAAAGGGACCGAAAGAACTTAGAGCTAATACGCAAAGTCGGGGATCATAAAAAGGGACCGAAAGAACTTAGAGCTAATACGCAAAGTCGGGGATCATAAAAACCGACCGAAAGAACTTAGAGCTAATATGCAAAGTCGGGGATCATAAAAAGGGACCGAAAGAACTTAGAGCTAATACGCAAAGTTGGGGATCATAAAAACGGACCGAAAGAACTTAGAGCTAATACGCAAAGTCGGGGATCATAACAACCGACCGAAAGAACTTAGAGCTAATACGCAAAGTCGGGGATCATAATAACCGACCGAAAGAACTTAGAGCTAATACGCAAAGTCGGGGATCATAATAACCGACCGAAAGAACTTAGAGCTAATACGCAAAGTCGGGGATCATAAACACGGACCAAGAGAACTTAGAGCTAATACGCAAAGTCGGGGATCATAAAAAGAGACCGAGAGAACTTAGAGCTAATACACAAAGTCGGGGATCATAAAAAGGGACCGAAAGAACTTAGAGCTAATACGCAAAATCGAGGATCATAAAAAGGGACCGAAAGAACTTAGAGCTAATACGCAAAGTCGGGGATCATAAAAAGGGACCGAAAGAACTTAGAGCTAATACGCAAAGTCGGGGATCATAAAAACCGACCGAAAGAACTTAGAGCTAATATGCAAAGTCGGGGATCATAAAAAGGGACCGAAAGAACTTAGAGCTAATACGCAAAGTCGGGGATCATAAAAACGGACCGAAAGAATTTAGAGCTAATACGCAAAGTTGGGGATCATAACAACCGACCGAAAGAACTTAGAGCTAATACGCAAAGTCGGGGATCATAATAACCGACCGAAAGAACTTAGAGCTAATACGCAAAGTCGGGGATCATAAAAACGGACCGAAAGAACTTAGAGCTAATAAGCAAAGTCGGGGATCATAAAAACAGACCGAAAGAACTTAGAGCTAATACACAAAGTCGGGGATCATAAAAACGGACCAAAAGAACTTAGAGCTAATACGCAAAGTCGGGGATCATAAAAACGGACCAAAAAAACTTAGAGCGAATACGTAAAGTCGGGGATCATAAAAACGGACCGAAAGAACTTAGGGCTAATACGCAAAGTCGGGGATGATAAAAACGGACCGAAAGAACTTAGAGCTAATACGCAAAGTCGGGGATCATAAAACCGACCGAAAGAACTTAGAGCAAATACGCAAAGTCGGGGATCATAAAAAGGGACCGAAAAAACTTAGAGCTAATACACATAGTCGGGGATCATAAAAAGGGACCGAAAGAACTTAGAGCTAATACGCAAAGTCGGGGATCATAAAACCGGACCGAAAGAACTTAGAGCTAATACGCAAAGTCGGGGATCATAAAAACCGACCGAAAGAAGTTAGAGCTAATACGCATAGTCGGGGATCATAAAAAGGAACCGAAAGAACTTAGAGCTAATACGCAAAGTCGGGGATCATAAAAACCGACGAAAGAACTTAGAGCTAATACGCAAAGTCGGGGATCATAAAAACGGACCGAAAGAACTTAGGGCTAATACGCAAAGTCGGGGATGATAAAAACGGACCGAAAGAACTTAGAGCTAATACGCAAAGTCGGGGATCATAAAACCGACCGAAAGAACTTAGAGCAAATACGCAAAGTCGGGGATCATAAAAAGGGACCGAAAGAACTTAGAGCTAATACGCAAAGTCGGGGATCATAAAACGGAACGAAAGAACTTAGAGTTAATACGCAAAGTCGGGGATCATAAAAACGGACCGAAAGAACTTAGAGCTAATACGCAAAGTCGGGGATCATAAAATTGGACCAAAAGAACTTAGAGCTAATACGCAAAGTCGGGGATCATAAAAACGGACAGAAAGAACTTAGAGCTAATACGCAAAGTCGGGGATCATAAAAACGGACCGAAAGAACTTAAAGCTAATACGCAAAGTCGGGGATGATAAAAACCGACCGAAAGAACTTAGACCTAATACGCAAAGTTGGAGATCATAAAACCGACCGAAAGAACTTAGAGCTAATACGCAAAGTCGGGGATCATAAAAAGGGATCGAAAGAACTTAGAGCTAATACGCATAGTCGGGGATCATAAAAAGGGACCGAAAGAACTTAGAGCTAATACGCAAAGTCGGGGATCATAAAAACGGACCGAAAGAACTTAGAGCTAATACGCAAGGTCGGGGATCATAAAAACCGACCGAAAGAACTTAGAGCTAATACGCAAAGTCGGGGATCATAAAACCGACCGAAAGAACTTAGAGCTAATACGCAAAGTCGGGGATCATAAAAAGGGACCGAAAGAACTTAGAGCTAATACGCATAGTCGGGGATCATAAAAACGGACCGAAAGAACTTAGAGCTAATACGCAAAGTCAGAGATCCTAAAAACCGACCGAAAGAACTTAGAGCTAATACGCAAAGTCAGGGATCATAAAAACGGACCGAAAGAACTTAGAGCTAATACGCACAGTCCGGGATCATAAACATGGTTCGAAAGAACTTAGAGCTAATACGCAAAGTCGGGGATCATAAACACGGACCAAGAGAACTTAGAGCAAATACGCAAAGTCGGGGATCATAAAAAGGGACCGAGAGAACTTAGAGCTAATACACAAAGTCGGGGATCATAAAAAGGGACCGAAAGAACTTAGAGCTAATACGCAAAATCGGGGATCATAAAAAGGGACCGAAAGAACTTAGAGCTAATACGCAAAGTCGGGGATCATAAAAACGGACCGAAAGAACTTAGAGCTAATACGCAAAGTCAAGGATCATAAAAAGGGACCGAAAGAACTTAGAGCTAATACACAAAGTCGGGGATCATAAAAACCGAACGAAAGAACTTAGAGCTAATATGCAAAGTCGGGGATCAGAAAATCGGACCGAAAGAACTTAGAGCTAATACGCAAAGTCGGGTATCATAACAACCGACCGAAAGAACTTAGAGCTAATACGCAAAGTCGGGGATCATAACAACCGACCGAAAGAAGTTAGAGCTAATACGCAAAGTCGAGGATCATAACAACCGACCGAAAGAACTTACAGCTAATACGCAAAGTCTGGGATCATAAACACGGTTCGAAAGAACTTAGAGCTAATACGCAAAGTCGGGGATCATAAAAACGGACCAAAAAAACTTAGAGCTAATACGCAAAGTCGGGGATCATAAAAACGGACCGAAAGAACTTAGAGATAATACGCAAAGTCGGAGATGATAAAAACGGACCGAAAGAACTTAGAGCTAATACGCAAAGTCGGGGATCATAAAACCGACTGAAAGAACTTAGAGCTAATACGCAAAGTCGGGGATCATAAAAAGGGACCGAAAGAACTTAGAGCTAATACGCATAGTCGGGGATCATAAAAAGGGACCAAAAGAACTTAGAGCTAATACACAAAGTCGGGGATCATAAAAACCGACCGAAAGAACTTAGAGTTAATATGCAAAGTCGGGGATCAGAAAAACGGACCGAAAGAACTTAGAGCTAATACGTAAAGTCGGGTATCATAACAACCGACCGAAAGAACTTAGAGCTAATACGCAAAGTCGGGGATCATAACAACCGACCGAAAGAAGTTAGAGCTAATACGCAAAGTCGGGGATCATAACAACCGACCGAAAGAACTTACAGCTAATACGCAAAGTCAGGGATCATATAAACGGACCAAAAGAACTTAGAGCTAATACGCAAAGTCGGGGATCATAACAACGGACCAAAAAAACTTAGAGCTAATACGCAAAGTCGGGGATCATAAAAACGGACCGAAAGAACTTAGAGATAATACGCAAAGTCGGGGATGATAAAAACGGACCGAAAGAACTTAGAGCTAATACGCAAAGTCGGGGATCATAAAACCGACCGAAAGAACTTAGAGCTAATACGCAAAGTCGGGGATCATAAAAAGGGACCGAAAGAACTTAGAGCTAATACGCATAGTCGGGGATCATAAAAAGGGACCGAAAGAACTTAGAGCTAATACGCAAAGTCGGGGATCATAAAAACGGACCGAAAGAACTTAGAGCTAATACGCAAAGTCGGGGATCATAAAAACCGACCGAAAGTAGTTAGAGATAATACGCATAGTCGGGGATCATAAAAAGGGACCGAAAGAACTTAGAGCTAATACGCAAAGTCGGGGATCATAAAAACCGACGAAAGAACTTAGAGCTAATACGCAAAGTCGGGGATCATAAAAACGGACCGAAAGAACTTAGAGCTAATACGCAAAGTCGGGGATCATAAAAACCGACCGAAAGAACTTAGAACTAATACACAAAGTCAGGGATCATAAAAACGGACCGAAAGAACTTAGAGCTAATACGCAAAGTCGGGGATCATAAAAACGGACCGAAAGAACTTAGAGCTAATACGCAAAGTCGGGGATCATAAAAACGGACCGAAAGAACTTAGAACTAATACGCAAAGTCGGGGATCATAAAAACGGACCGAAAGAACTTAGAGCTAATACGCAAAGTCGGGGATCATAAAAATGGACCGAAAGAACTTAGAGCTAATACGCAAAGTCGGGGATCATAAAACAGACCGAAAGAACTTAGAGCTAATACGCAAAGTCGAGGATCATAAAAACGGACCGAAAGAACTTAGAGCTAATACGCAAAGTCGGGGATCATAATAACGGACCGAAAGAACTTAGAGCTATTACGCACAGTCCGGGATCATAAACTCGGTTCAAAAGAACTTAGAGCTAATACGCAAAGTCGGGGATCATAAACACGGACCAAGAGAACTTAGAGCTAATACGCAAAGTCGGGGATCATAAAAAGGGACCGAGAGAACTTAGAGCTAATAAACAAAGTCAGGGATCATAAAAATCGACCGAAAGAACTTAGAGCTAATACGTAAAGTCGGGGATCATAAAAACGGACCAAAAGAACTTAGAGCTAATTCGCAAAGTCGGGGATCATAAAAACCGACCGAAAGAACTTAGAGCTAATACGCAAACTTCGGGATCAAATCAACCGACCGAAAGAACTTAGAGCTAATACGCAAAGTCGGGGATCATAAAAACCGACCGAAAGAACTTAGAGCTAATACGCAAAGTCGAGGATCATGAAAACGGACCGAAAGAACTAAGAGCTAATACACAAAGTCGGGGATCATAAAAACGGACCGAAAGAACTTAGAGCTAATACGCAAAGTCGGGGATCATAAAAACGGACCGAAAGAACTTAGAGCTAATACGCACAGTCCGGGATCATAAACACGGTTCGAAAGAACTTAGAGCTAATACGCAAAGTCGGGGATCATAAACACGGACCAAGAGAACTTAGAGCTAATTCGCAAAGTCGGGGATCATAAAAAGGGACCGAGAGAACTTAGAGCTAATACACAAAGTCGGGGATCATAAAAAGGGACCGAAAGAACTTAGAGCTAATACGCAAAATCGGGGATCATAAAAAGTGACCGAAAGAACTTAGAGCTAATACGCATAGTCGGGGATCATAAAAAGGGACCGAAAGAACTTAGAGCTAATACGCAAAGTCGGGGATCATAAAAACGGACCGAAAGAACTTAGAGCTAATACGCAAGGTCGGGGATCATAAAAACCGACCGAAAGAACTTAGAGCTAATACGCAAAGTCGGGGATCATAAAACCGACCGAAAGAACTTAGAGCTAATACGCAAAGTCGGGGATCATAAAAAGGGACCGAAAGAACTTAGAGCTAATACGCATAGTCGGGGATCATAAAAACGGACCGAAAGAACTTAGAGCTAATACGCAAAGTCAGAGATCCTAAAAACCGACCGAAAGAACTTAGAGCTAATACGCAAAGTCAGGGATCATAAAAACGGACCGAAAGAACTTAGAGCTAATACGCACAGTCCGGGATCATAAACATGGTTCGAAAGAACTTAGAGCTAATACGCAAAGTCGGGGATCATAAACACGGACCAAGAGAACTTAGAGCAAATACGCAAAGTCGGGGATCATAAAAAGGGACCGAGAGAACTTAGAGCTAATACACAAAGTCGGGGATCATAAAAAGGGACCGAAAGAACTTAGAGCTAATACGCAAAATCGGGGATCATAAAAAGGGACCGAAAGAACTTAGAGCTAATACGCAAAGTCGGGGATCATAAAAACGGACCGAAAGAACTTAGAGCTAATACGCAAAGTCAAGGATCATAAAAAGGGACCGAAAGAACTTAGAGCTAATACACAAAGTCGGGGATCATAAAAACCGAACGAAAGAACTTAGAGCTAATATGCAAAGTCGGGGATCAGAAAATCGGACCGAAAGAACTTAGAGCTAATACGCAAAGTCGGGTATCATAACAACCGACCGAAAGAACTTAGAGCTAATACGCAAAGTCGGGGATCATAACAACCGACCGAAAGAAGTTAGAGCTAATACGCAAAGTCGAGGATCATAACAACCGACCGAAAGAACTTACAGCTAATACGCAAAGTCTGGGATCATAAACACGGTTCGAAAGAACTTAGAGCTAATACGCAAAGTCGGGGATCATAAAAACGGACCAAAAAAACTTAGAGCTAATACGCAAAGTCGGGGATCATAAAAACGGACCGAAAGAACTTAGAGATAATACGCAAAGTCGGAGATGATAAAAACGGACCGAAAGAACTTAGAGCTAATACGCAAAGTCGGGGATCATAAAACCGACTGAAAGAACTTAGAGCTAATACGCAAAGTCGGGGATCATAAAAAGGGACCGAAAGAACTTAGAGCTAATACGCATAGTCGGGGATCATAAAAAGGGACCAAAAGAACTTAGAGCTAATACACAAAGTCGGGGATCATAAAAACCGACCGAAAGAACTTAGAGTTAATATGCAAAGTCGGGGATCAGAAAAACGGACCGAAAGAACTTAGAGCTAATACGTAAAGTCGGGTATCATAACAACCGACCGAAAGAACTTAGAGCTAATACGCAAAGTCGGGGATCATAACAACCGACCGAAAGAAGTTAGAGCTAATACGCAAAGTCGGGGATCATAACAACCGACCGAAAGAACTTACAGCTAATACGCAAAGTCAGGGATCATAAAAACGGACCAAAAGAACTTAGAGCTAATACGCAAAGTCGGGGATCATAACAACGGACCAAAAAAACTTAGAGCTAATACGCAAAGTCGGGGATCATAAAAACGGACCGAAAGAACTTAGAGATAATACGCAAAGTCGGGGATGATAAAAACGGACCGAAAGAACTTAGAGCTAATACGCAAAGTCGGGGATCATAAAACCGACCGAAAGAACTTAGAGCTAATACGCAAAGTCGGGGATCATAAAAAGGGACCGAAAGAACTTAGAGCTAATACGCATAGTCGGGGATCATAAAAAGGGACCGAAAGAACTTAGAGCTAATACGCAAAGTCGGGGATCATAAAAACGGACCGAAAGAACTTAGAGCTAATACGCAAAGTCGGGGATCATAAAAACCGACCGAAAGTAGTTAGAGCTAATACGCATAGTCGGGGATCATAAAAAGGGACCGAAAGAACTTAGAGCTAATACGCAAAGTCGGGGATCATAAAAACCGACGAAAGAACTTAGAGCTAATACGCAAAGTCGGGGATCATAAAAACGGACCGAAAGAACTTAGAGCTAATACGCAAAGTCGGGGATCATAAAAACCGACCGAAAGAACTTAGAACTAATACACAAAGTCAGGGATCATAAAAACGGACCGAAAGAACTTAGAGCTAATACGCAAAGTCGGGGATCATAAAAACGGACCGAAAGAACTTAGAGCTAATACGCAAAGTCGGGGATCATAAAAACGGACCGAAAGAACTTAGAACTAATACGCAAAGTCGGGGATCATAAAAATGGACCGAAAGAACTTCGAGCTAATACGCAAAGTCGGGGATCATAAAAATGGACCGAAAGAACTTAGAGCTAATACGCAAAGTCGGGGATCATAAAACAGACCGAAAGAACTTAGAGCTAATACGCAAAGTCGAGGATCATAAAAACGGACCGAAAGAACTTAGAGCTAATACGCAAAGTCGGGGATCATAATAACGGACCGAAAGAACTTAGAGCTATTACGCACAGTCCGGGATCATAAACTCGGTTCAAAAGAACTTAGAGCTAATACGCAAAGTCGGGGATCATAAACACGGACCAAGAGAACTTAGAGCTAATACGCAAAGTCGGGGATCATAAAAAGGGACCGAGAGAACTTAGAGCTAATAAGCAAAGTCAGGGATCATAAAAATCGACCGAAAGAACTTAGAGCTAATACGTAAAGTCGGGGATCATAAAAACGGACCAAAAGAACTTAGAGCTAATTCGCAAAGTCGGGGATCATAAAAACCGACCGAAAGAACTTAGAGCTAATACGCAAACTTCGGGATCAAATCAACCGACCGAAAGAACTTAGAGCTAATACGCAAAGTCGGGGATCATAAAAACCGACCGAAAGAACTTAAAGCTAATACGCAAAGTCGAGGATCATGAAAACGGACCGAAAGAACTAAGAGCTAATACACAAAGTCGGGGATCATAAAAACGGACCGAAAGAACTTAGAGCTAATACGCAAAGTCGGGGATCATAAAAACGGACCGAAAGAACTTAGAGCTAATACGCACAGTCCGGGATCATAAACACGGTTCGAAAGAACTTAGAGCTAATACGCAAAGTCGGGGATCATAAACACGGACCAAGAGAACTTAGAGCTAATTCGCAAAGTCGGGGATCATAAAAAGGGACCGAGAGAACTTAGAGCTAATACACAAAGTCGGGGATCATAAAAAGGGACCGAAAGAACTTAGAGCTAATACGCAAAATCGGGGATCATAAAAAGTGACCGAAAGAACTTAGAGCTAATACGCAAAGTCGGGGATCATAAAAAGGGACCGAAAGATCTTAGAGCTAATACGCAAAGTCGGGGATCATAAAAACCGACCGAAAGAACTTAGAGCTAATATGCAAAGTCGGGGATCATAAAAAGGGACCGAAAGAACTTAGAGCTAATACGCAAAGTCGGGGATCATAACAACCGACCGAAAGAACTTAGAGCTAATACGCAAAGTCGGGGATCATAATAACCGACCGAAAGAACTTAGAGCTAATACGCAAAGTCGGGGATCATAAAAACGGAATGAAAGAACTTAGAGCTAATATGCAAAGTCGGGGATCATAAAAACAGACCGAAAGAACTTAGAGCTAATACACAAAGTCGGGGATCATAAAAACGGACCAAAAGAACTTAGAGCTAATACGCAAAGTCAGGGATCATAAAAACGGACCAAAAGAACTTAGAGCTAATACGCAAAGTCGGGGATCATAAAAACGGACCAAAAGAACTTAGAGCAAATACGCAAAGTCGGGGATCATAAAAACTAACCGAAAGAACTTAGAGCTAATACGCAAAGTCGGGGATCATAACAACCGACCGAAAGAACTTAGAGCTAATACGCAAAGTCGGGGATCATAAAAACGGATCAAAAGAACTTAGAGCTAATATGCAAAGTCGGGGATCATAAAAACAGACCGAAAGAACTTAGAGCCAATACGCAAAGTCGGGGATCATAAAAACGGACCAAAAGAACTTAGAGCTAACACGTAAAGTCGGGGATCATAAAAACGGACCGAAAGAACTTAGAGCTAATACGCAAAGTCGGGGATCATAAAAACAGACCAAAAAAACTTAGAGCTAATACGCAAAGTCGGGGATCATAAAAACAGACCGAAAGAACTTAGAGCTAATACGCAAAGTCGGGGATCATAAAAACGGACCAAAAGAACTTAGAGCTAATACGCAAAGTCGGGGATCATAAAAACTAACCGAAAGAACTTAGAGTTAATACGCAAAGTCGGGGATCATAACAACCGACCGAAAGAACTTAGAGCTAATACGCAAAGTCGGGGATCATAAAAACGGATCAAAAGAACTTAGAGCTAATATGCAAAGTCGGGGATCATAAAAACAGACCGAAAGAACTTAGAGCCAATACGCAAAGTCGGGGATCATAAAAACGGACCAAAAGAACTTAGAGCTAACACGCAAAGTCGGGGATCATAAAAACGGACCGAAAGAACTTAGAGCTAATACGCAAAGTCGGGGATCATAAAAAGGACCGAAAGAACTTAGAGCTAATACGCAAAGTCGGGGATCATTAAAACGGACCAAAAGAACTTAGAGCTAATACGCAAAGTCGGGGATCATAAAAACGGACCGAAAGAACTTAGAGCTAATACGCAAAGTCGGAGATCATAAAAAGGGACCGAAAGAACTTAGAGTTAATACGCAAAGTCAGGGATCGTAAAAACGGACAGAAAGAACTTAGAGCTAATACGCAAAGTCGGAGATCATAAAAAGGGACCGAAAGAACCTAGAGCTAATACGCAAAGTCGGGGATCATAAAAACGGACCGAAAGAACTTAGAGCTAATATGCAAAGTCGGGGATCATAAAAACGGACCGAAAGAACTTAGAGCTAATACGCAAAGTCGGGGATCATAAAAACGGACCGGAAGCACTTAGAGCTAATACGCAAAGTCGGGGATCATAAACACGGACCAAGAGAACTTAGAGCAAATACGCAAAGTCGGGGATCATAAAAAGGGACCGAGAGAACTTAGAGCTAATACACAAAGTCGGGGATCATAAAAAGGGACCGAAAGAACTTAGAGCTAATACGCAAAATCGGGGATCATAAAAAGGGACCGAAAGAACTTATTGCTAATACGCAAAGTCGGGGATCATAAAAACGGACCGAAAGAACTTAGAGCTAATACGCAAAGTCAAGGATCATAAAAAGGGACCGAAAGAACTTAGAGCTAATACACAAAGTCGGGGATCATAAAAACCGAACGAAAGAACTTAGAGCTAATATGCAAAGTCGGGGATCAGAAAAACGGACCGAAAGAACTTAGAGCTAATACGCAAAGTCGGGTATCATAACAACCGACCGAAAGAACTTAGAGCTAATACGCAAAGTCGGGGATCATAACAACCGACCGAAAGAAGTTAGAGCTAATACGCAAAGTCGAGGATCATAACAACCGACCGAAAGAACTTACAGCTAATACGCAAAGTCTGGGATCATAAACACGGTTCGAAAAAACTTAGAGCTAATACGCAAAGTCGGGGATCATAAAAACGGACCAAAAAAACTTAGAGCTAATACGCAAAGTCGGGGATCATAAAAACGGACCGAAAGAACTTAGAGATAATACGCAAAGTCGGAGATGATAAAAACGGACCGAAAGAACTTAGAGCTAATACGCAAAGTCGGGGATCATAAAACCGACCGAAAGAACTTAGAGCTAATACGCAAAGTCGGGGATCATAAAAAGGGACCGAAAGAACTTAGAGCTAATACGCATAGTCGGGGATCATAAAAAGGGACCAAAAGAACTTAGAGCTAATACACAAAGTCGGGGATCCTAAAAACCGACCGAAAGAACTTAGAGTTATTATGCAAAGTCGGGGATCAGAAAAACGGACCGAAAGAACTTAGAGCTAATACGCAAAGTCGGGTATCATAACAACCGACCGAAAGAACTTAGAGCTAATACGCAAAGTCGGGGATCATAACAACCGACCGAAAGAAGTTAGAGCTAATACGCAAAGTCGGGGATCATAAAAACCGACCGAAAGAACTTAGAGCTAATACGCAAAGTCGAGGATCATGAAAACGGACCGAAAGAACTAAGAGCTAATACACAAAGTCGGGGATCATAAAAACGGACCGAAAGAACTTAGAGCTAATACGCAAAGTCGGGGATCATAAAAACGGACCGAAAGAACTTAGAGCTAATACGCACAGTCCGGGATCATAAACACGGTTCGAAAGAACTTAGAGCTAATACGCAAAGTCGGGGATCATAAACACGGACCAAGAGAACTTAGAGCTAATTCGCAAAGTCGGGGATCATAAAAAGGGACCGAGAGAACTTAGAGCTAATACACAAAGTCGGGGATCATAAAAAGGGACCGAAAGAACTTAGAGCTAATACGCAAAATCGGGGATCATAAAAAGTGACCGAAAGAACTTAGAGCTAATACGCAAAGTCGGGGATCATAAAAAGGGACCGAAAGATCTTAGAGCTAATACGCAAAGTCAGGGATCATAAAAACCGACCGAAAGAACTTAGAGCTAATATGCAAAGTCGGGGATCATAAAAAGGGACCGAAAGAACTTAGAGCTAATACGCAAAGTCGGGGATCATAACAACCGACCGAAAAAACTTAGAGCTAATACGCAAAGTCGGGGATCATAATAACCGACCGAAAGAACTTAGAGCTAATACGCAAAGTCGGGGATCATAAAAACGGACTGAAAGAAATTAGAGCTAATATGCAAAGTCGGGGATCATAAAAACAGACCGAAAGAACTTAGAGCTAATACACAAAGTCGGGGATCATAAAAACGGACCAAAAGAACTTAGAGCTAATACGCAAAGTCGGGGATCATAAAAACGGACCAAAAGAACTTAGAGCTAATACGCAAAGTCGGGGATCATAAAAACGGACCAAAAGAACTTAGAGCAAATACGCAAAGTCGGGGATCATAAAAACTAACCGAAAGAACTTAGAGCTAATACGCAAAGTCGGGGATCATAACAACCGACCGAAAGAACTTAGAGCTAATACGCAAAGTCGGGGATCATAAAAACGGATCAAAAGAACTTAGAGCTAATATGCAAAGTCGGGGATCATAAAAACAGACCGAAAGAACTTAGAGCCAATACGCAAAGTCGGGGATCATAAAAACGGACCAAAAGAACTTAGAGCTAACACGCAAAGTCGGGGATCATAAAAACGGACCGAAAGAACTTAGAGCTAATACGCAAAGTCGGGGATCATAAAAACAGACCAAAAAAACTTAGAGCTAATACGCAAAGTCGGGGATCATAAAAACAGACCGAAAGAACTTAGAGCTAATACGCAAAGTCGGGGATCATAAAAACGGACCAAAAGAACTTAGAGCTAATACGCAAAGTCGGGGATCATAAAAACTAACCGAAAGAACTTAGAGTTAATACGCAAAGTCGGGGATCATAACAACCGACCGAAAGAACTTAGAGCTAATACGCAAAGTCGGGGATCATAAAAACGGATCAAAAGAACTTAGAGCTAATATGCAAAGTCGGGGATCATAAAAACAGACCGAAAGAACTTAGAGCCAATACGCAAAGTCGGGGATCATAAAAACGGACCAAAAGAACTTAGAGATAACACGCAAAGTCGGGGATCATAAAAACGGACCGAAATAACTTAGAGCTAATACGCAAAGTCGGGGATCATAAAAAGGACCGAAAGAACTTAGAGCTAATACGCAAAGTCGGGGATCATTAAAACGGACCAAAAGAACTTAGAGCTAATACGCAAAGTCGGGGATCATAAAAACGGACCGAAAGAACTTAGAGCTAATACGCAAAGTCGGAGATCATAAAAAGGGACCGAAAGAACTTAGAGTTAATACGCAAAGTCAGGGATCGTAAAAACGGACAGAAAAAACTTAGAGCTAATACGCAAAGTCAGGGATCATAAAAAGGGACCGAAAGAACCTAGAGCTAATACGCAAAGTCGGGGATCATAAAAACGGACCGAAAGAACTTAGAGCTAATATGCAAAGTCGGGGATCATAAAAACGGACCGAAAGAACTTAGAGCTAATACGCAAAGTCGGGGATCATAAAAACGGACCGGAAGCACTTAGAGCTAATACGCAAAGTCGGGGATCATAAACACGGACCAAGAGAACTTAGAGCAAATACGCAAAGTCGGGGATCATAAAAAGGGACCGAGAGAACTTAGAGCTAATACACAAAGTCGGGGATCATAAAAAGGGACCGAAAGAACTTAGAGCTAATACGCAAAATCGGGGATCATAAAAAGGGACCGAAAGAACTTAGAGCTAATACGCAACGTCGGGGATCATAAAAACGGACCGAAAGAACTTAGAGCTAATACGCAAAGTCAAGGATCATAAAAAGGGACCGAAAGAACTTAGAGCTAATACACAAAGTCGGGGATCATAAAAACCGAACGAAAGAACTTAGAGCTAATATGCAAAGTCGGGGATCAGAAAAACGGACCGAAGAACTTAGAGCTAATACGCAAAGTCGGGTATCATAACAACCGACCGAAAGAACTTAGAGCTAATACGCAAAGTCGGGGATCATAACAACCGACCGAAAGAAGTTAGAGCTAATACGCAAAGTCGAGGATCATAACAACCGACCGAAAGAACTTACAGCTAATACGCAAAGTCTGGGATCATAAACACGGTTCGAAAGAACTTAGAGCTAATACGCAAAGTCGGGGATCATAAAAACGGACCAAAAAAACTTAGAGCTAATACGCAAAGTCGGGGATCATAAAAATGACCAAAAGAACTTAGAGCCAATACGCAAAGTCGGGGATCATAAAAACGGACCGGAAGCACTTAGAGCTAATACGCAAAGTCGGGGATCATAAACACGGACCAAGAGAACTTAGAGCAAATACGCAAAGTCGGGGATCATAAAAAGGGACCGAGAGAACTTAGAGCTAATACACAAAGTCGGGGATCATAAAAAGGGACCGAAAGAACTTAGAGCTAATACGCAAAATCGGGGATCATAAAAAGGGACCGAAAGAACTTAGAGCTAATATGCAACGTCGGGGATCATAAAAACGGACCGAAAGAACTTAGAGCTAATACGCAAAGTCAAGGATCATAAAAAGGGACCGAAAGAACTTAGAGCTAATACACAAAGTCGGGGATCATAAAAACCGAACGAAAGAACTTAGAGCTAATATGCAAAGTCGGGGATCAGAAAAACGGACCGAAAGAACTTAGAGCTAATACGTAAAGTCGGGTATCATAACAACCGACCGAAAGAACTTAGAGCTAATACGCAAAGTCGGGGATCATAACAACCGACCGAAAGAAGTTAGAGCTAATACGCAAAGTCGGGGATCATAACAACCGACCGAAAGAACTTACAACTAATACGCAAAGTCAGGGATCATAAAAACGGACCAAAAGAACTTAGAGCTAATACGCAAAGTCGGGGATCATAACAACGGACCAAAAAAACTTAGAGCTAATACGCAAAGTCGGGGATCATAAAAACGGACCGAAAGAACTTAGAGATAATACGCAAAGTCGGGGATGATAAAAACGGACCGAAAGAACTTAGAGCTAATACGCAAAGTCGGGGATCATAAAACCGACCGAAAGAACTTAGAGCTAATACGCAAAGTCGGGGATCATAAAAAGGGACCGAAAGAACTTAGAGCTAATACGCATAGTCGGGGATCATAAAAAGGGACCGAAAGAACTTAGAGCTAATACGCAAAGTCGGGGATCATAAAAACGGACCGAAAGAACTTAGAGCTAATACGCAAAGTCGGGGATCATAAAAACCGACCGAAAGTAGTTAGAGCTAATACGCATAGTCGGGGATCATAAAAAGGGACCGAAAGAACTTAGAGCTAATACGCAAAGTCGGGGATCATAAAAACCGACGAAAGAACTTAGAGCTAATACGCAAAGTCGGGGATCATAAAAACGGACCGAAAGAACTTAGAGCTAATACGCAAAGTCGGGGATCATAAAAACCGACCGAAAGAACTTAGAACTAATACACAAAGTCAGGGATCATAAAAACGGACCGAAAGAACTTAGAGCTAATACGCAAAGTCGGGGATCATAAAAACGGACCGAAAGAACTTAGAGCTAATACGCAAAGTCGGGGATCATAAAAACGGACCAAAAGAACTTAGAACTAATACGCAAAGTCGGGGATCATAAAAACGGACCGAAAGAACTTCGAGCTAATACGCAAAGTCGGGGATCATAAAAATGGACCGAAAGAACTTAGAGCTAATACGCAAAGTCGGGGATCATAAAACAGACCGAAAGAACTTAGAGCTAATACGCAAAGTCGAGGATCATAAAAACGGACCGAAAGAACTTAGAGCTAATACGCAAAGTCGGGGATCATAATAACGGACCGAAAGAACTTAGAGCTATTACGCACAGTCCGGGATCATAAACTCGGTTCAAAAGAACTTAGAGCTAATACGCAAAGTCGGGGATCATAAACACGGACCAAGAGAACTTAGAGCTAATACGCAAAGTCGGGGATCATAAAAAGGGACCGAGAGAACTTAGAGCTAATAAGCAAAGTCAGGGATCATAAAAATCGACCGAAAGAACTTAGAGCTAATACGTAAAGTCGGGGATCATAAAAACGGACCAAAAGAACTTAGAGCTAATTCGCAAAGTCGGGGATCATAAAAACCGACCGAAAGAACTTAGAGCTAATACGCAAACTTCGGGATCAAATCAACCGACCGAAAGAACTTAGAGCTAATACGCAAAGTCGGGGATCATAAAAACCGACCGAAAGAACTTAGAGCTAATACGCAAAGTCGAGGATCATGAAAACGGACCGAAAGAACTAAGAGCTAATACACAAAGTCGGGGATCATAAAAACGGACCGAAAGAACTTAGAGCTAATACGCAAAGTCGGGGATCATAAAAACGGACCGAAAGAACTTAGAGCTAATACGCACAGTCCGGGATCATAAACACGGTTCGAAAGAACTTAGAGCTAATACGCAAAGTCGGGGATCATAAACACGGACCAAGAGAACTTAGAGCTAATTCGCAAATTCGGGGATCATAAAAAGGGACCGAGAGAACTTAGAGCTAATACACAAAGTCGGGGATCATAAAAAGGGACCGAAAGAACTTAGAGCTAATACGCAAAATCGGGGATCATAAAAAGTGACCGAAAGAACTTAGAGCTAATACGCAAAGTCGGGGATCATAAAAAGGGACCGAAAGATCTTAGAGCTAATACGCAAAGTCGGGGATCATAAAAACCGACCGAAAGAACTTAGAGCTAATATGCAAAGTCGGGGATCATAAAAAGGGACCGAAAGAACTTAGAGCTAATACGCAAAGTCGGGGATCATAACAACCGACCGAAAGAACTTAGAGCTAATACGCAAAGTCGGGGATCATAATAACCGACCGAAAGAACTTAGAGCTAATACGCAAAGTCGGGGATCATAAAAACGGACTGAAAGAACTTAGAGCTAATATGCAAAGTCGGGGATCATAAAAACAGACCGAAAGAACTTAGAGCTAATACACAAAGTCGGGGATCATAAAAACGGACCAAAAGAACTTAGAGCTAATACGCAAAGTCGGGGATCATAAAAACGGACCAAAAGAACTTAGAGCTAATACGCAAAGTCGGGGATCATAAAAACGGACCAAAAGAACTTAGAGCAAATACGCAAAGTCGGGGATCATAAAAACTAACCGAAAGAACTTAGAGCTAATACGCAAAGTCGGGGATCATAACAACCGACCGAAAGAACTTAGAGCTAATACGCAAAGTCGGGGATCATAAAAACGGATCAAAAGAACTTAGAGCTAATATGCAAAGTCGGGGATCATAAAAACAGACCGAAAGAACTTAGAGCCAATACGCAAAGTCGGGGATCATAAAAACGGACCAAAAGAACTTAGAGCTAACACGCAAAGTCGGGGATCATAAAAACGGACCGAAAGAACTTAGAGCTAATACGCAAAGTCGGGGATCATAAAAACAGACCAAAAAAACTTAGAGCTAATACGCAAAGTCGGGGATCATAAAAATAGACCGAAAGAACTTAGAGCTAATACGCAAAGTCGGGGATCATAAAAACGGACCAAAAGAACTTAGAGCTAATACGCAAAGTCGGGGATCATAAAAACTAACCGAAAGAACTTAGAGTTAATACGCAAAGTCGGGGATCATAACAACCGACCGAAAGAACTTAGAGCTAATACGCAAAGTCGGGGATCATAAAAACGGATCAAAAGAACTTAGAGCTAATATGCAAAGTCGGGGATCATAAAAACAGACCGAAAGAACTTAGAGCCAAAACGCAAAGTCGGGGATCATAAAAACGGACCAAAAGAACTTAGAGCTGACACGCAAAGTCGGGGATCATAAAAACGGACCGAAAGAACTTAGAGCTAATACGCAAAGTCGGGGATCATAAAAAGGACCGAAAGAACTTAGAGCTAATACGCAAAGTCGGGGATCATTAAAACGGACCAAAAGAACTTAGAGCTAATACGCAAAGTCGGGGATCATAAAAACGGACCGAAAGAACTTAGAGCTAATACGCAAAGTCGGAGATCATAAAAAGGGACCGAAAGAACTTAGAGTTAATACGCAAAGTCAGGGATCGTAAAAACGGACAGAAAAAACATAGAGCTAATACGCAAAGTCAGGGATCATAAAAAGGGACCGAAAGAACCTAGAGCTAATACGCAAAGTCGGGGATCATAAAAACGGACCGAAAGAACTTAGAGCTAATATGCAAAGTCGGGGATCATAAAAACGGACCGAAAGAACTTAGAGCTAATACGCAAAGTCGGGGATCATAAAAACGGACCGGAAGCACTTAGAGCTAATACGCAAAGTCGGGGATCATAAACACGGACCAAGAGAACTTAGAGCAAATACGCAAAGTCGGGGATCATAAAAAGGGACCGAGAGAACTTAGAGCTAATACACAAAGTCGGGGATCATAAAAAGGGACCGAAAGAACTTAGAGCTAATACGCAAAATCGGGGATCATAAAAAGGGACCGAAAGAACTTAGAGCTAATACGCAAAGTCGGGGATCATAAAAACGGACCGAAAGAACTTAGAGCTAATACGCAAAGTCAAGGATCATAAAAAGGGACCGAAAGAACTTAGAGCTAATACACAAAGTCGGGGATCATAAAAACCGAACGAAAGAACTTAGAGCTAATATGCAAAGTCGGGGATCAGAAAAACGGACCGAAAGAACTTAGAGCTAATACGCAAAGTCGGGTATCATAACAACCGACCGAAAGAACTTAGAGCTAATACGCAAAGTCGGGGATCATAACAACCGACCGAAAGAAGTTAGAGCTAATACGCAAAGTCGAGGATCATAACAACCGACCGAAAGAACTTACAGCTAATACGCAAAGTCTGGGATCATAAACACGGTTCGAAAGAACTTAGAGCTAATACGCAAAGTCGGGGATCATAAAAACCGAACGAAAGAACTTAGAGCTAATATGCAAAGTCGGGGATCAGAAAAACAGACCGAAAGAACTTAGAGCTAATACACAAAGTCGGGGATCCTAAAAACCGACCGAAAGAACTTAGAGTTATTATGCAAAGTCGGGATCAGAAAAACGGACCGAAAGAACTTAGAGCTAATACGCAAAGTCTGGGATCATAACAACCGACCGAAAGAACTTAGAGCTAATACGCAAAATCGGGGATCATAAAAACGGATCAAAAGAACTTAGAGCTAATATGCAAAGTCGGGGATCATAAAAACAGACCGAAAGAACTTAGAGCCAATACGCAAAGTCGGGGATCATAAAAACGGACCAAAAGAACTTAGAGCTAACACGCAAAGTCGGGGATCATAAAAACGGACCGAAAGAACTTAGAGCTAATACGCAAAGTCGGGGATCATAAAAACAGACCAAAAAAACTTAGAGCTAATACGCAAAGTCGGGGATCATAAAAACAGACCGAAAGAACTTAGAGCTAATACGCAAAGTCGGGGATCATAAAAACGGACCAAAAGAACTTAGAGCTAATACGCAAAGTCGGGGATCATAAAAACTAACCGAAAGAACTTAGAGTTAATACGCAAAGTCGGGGATCATAACAACCGACCGAAAGAACTTAGAGCTAATACGCAAAGTCGGGGATCATAAAAACGGATCAAAAGAACTTAGAGCTAATATGCAAAGTCGGGGATCATAAAAACAGACCGAAAGAACTTAGAGCCAATACGCAAAGTCGGGGATCATAAAAACGGACCAAAAGAACTTAGAGCTAACACGCAAAGTCGGGGATCATAAAAACGGACCGAAAGAACTTAGAGCTAATACGCAAAGTCGGGGATCATAAAAAGGACCGAAAGAACTTAGAGCTAATACGCAAAGTCGGGGATCATTAAAACGGACCAAAAGAACTTAGAGCTAATACGCAAAGTCGGGGATCATAAAAACGGACCGAAAGAACTTAGAGCTAATACGCAAAGTCGGAGATCATAAAAAGGGACCGAAAGAACTTAGAGTTAATACGCAAAGTCAGGGATCGTAAAAACGGACAGAAAAAACTTAGAGCTAATACGCAAAGTCAGGGATCATAAAAAGGGACCGAAAGAACCTAGAGCTAATACGCAAAGTCGGGGATCATAAAAACGGACCGAAAGAACTTAGAGCTAATATGCAAAGTCGGGGATCATAAAAACGGACCGAAAGAACTTAGAGCTAATACGCAAAGTCGGGGATCATAAAAACGGACCGGAAGCACTTAGAGCTAATACGCAAAGTCGGGGATCATAAACACGGACCAAGAGAACTTAGAGCAAATACGCAAAGTCGGGGATCATAAAAAGGGACCGAGAGAACTTAGAGCTAATACACAAAGTCGGGGATCATAAAAAGGGACCGAAAGAACTTAGAGCTAATACGCAAAATCGGGGATCATAAAAAGGGACCGAAAGAACTTAGAGCTAATACGCAAAGTCGGGGATCATAAAAACGGACCGAAAGAACTTAGAGCTAATACGCAAAGTCAAGGATCATAAAAAGGGACCGAAAGAACTTAGAGCTAATACACAAAGTCGGGGATCATAAAAACCGAACGAAAGAACTTAGAGCTAATATGCAAAGTCGGGGATCAGAAAAACGGACCGAAAGAACTTAGAGCTAATACGCAAAGTCGGGTATCATAACAACCGACCGAAAGAACTTAGAGCTAATACGCAAAGTCGGGGATCATAACAACCGACCGAAAGAAGTTAGAGCTAATACGCAAAGTCGAGGATCATAACAACCGACCGAAAGAACTTACAGCTAATACGCAAAGTCTGGGATCATAAACACGGTTCGAAAGAACTTAGAGCTAATACGCAAAGTCGGGGATCATAAAAACGGACCAAAAAAACTTAGAGCTAATACGCAAAGTCGGGGATCATAAAAACGGACCGAAAGAACTTAGAGATAATACGCAAAGTCGGAGATGATAAAAACGGACCGAAAGAACTTAGAGCTAATACGCAAAGTCGGGGATCATAAAACCGACCGAAAGAACTTAGAGCTAATACGCAAAGTCGGGGATCATAAAAAGGGACCGAAAGAACTTAGAGCTAATACGCATAGTCGGGGATCATAAAAAGGGACCAAAAGAACTTAGAGCTAATACACAAAGTCGGGGATCCTAAAAACCGACCGAAAGAACTTAGAGTTATTATGCAAAGTCGGGGATCAGAAAAACGGACCGAAAGAACTTAGAGCTAATACGCAAAGTCGGGTATCATAACAACCGACCGAAAGAACTTAGAGCTAATACGCAAAGTCGGGGATCATAACAACCGACCGAAAGAAGTTAGAGCTAATACGCAAAGTCGGGGATCATAAAAACCGACCGAAAGAACTTAGAGCTAATACGCAAAGTCGAGGATCATGAAAACGGACCGAAAGAACTAAGAGCTAATACACAAAGTCGGGGATCATAAAAATGGACCGTAAGAACTTAGAGCTAATACGCAAAGTCAGGGATCATAAAAACGGACCGAAAGAACTTAGAGCTAATACGCACAGTCCGGGATCATAAACACGGTTCGAAAGAACTTAGAGCTAATACGCAAAGTCGGGGATCATAAACACGGACCAAGAGAACTTAGAGCTAATTCGCAAAGTCGGGGATCATAAAAAGGGACCGAGAGAACTTAGAGCTAATACACAAAGTCGGGGATCATAAAAAGGGACCGAAAGAACTTAGAGCTAATACGCAAAATCGGGGATCATAAAAAGTGACCGAAAGAACTTAGAGCTAATACGCAAAGTCGGGGATCATAAAAAGGGACCGAAAGATCTTAGAGCTAATACGCAAAGTCAGGGATCATAAAAACCGACCGAAAGAACTTAGAGCTAATATGCAAAGTCGGGGATCATAAAAAGGGACCGAAAGAACTTAGAGCTAATACGCAAAGTCGGGGATCATAACAACCGACCGAAAGAACTTAGAGCTAATACGCAAAGTCGGGGATCATAATAACCGACCGAAAGAACTTAGAGCTAATACGCAAAGTCGGGGATCATAAAAACGGACTGAAAGAAATTAGAGCTAATTTGCAAAGTCGGGGATCATAAAAACAGACCGAAAGAACTTAGAGCTAATACACAAAGTCGGGGATCATAAAAACGGACCAAAAGAACTTAGAGCTAATACGCAAAGTCGGGGATCATAAAAACGGACCAAAAGAACTTAGAGCTAATACGCAAAGTCGGGGATCATAAAAACGGACCAAAAGAACTTAGAGCAAATACGCAAAGTCGGGGATCATAAAAACTAACCGAAAGAACTTAGAGCTAATACGCAAAGTCGGGGATCATAACAACCGACCGAAAGAACTTAGAGCTAATACGCAAAGTCGGGGATCATAAAAACGGATCAAAAGAACTTAGAGCTAATATGCAAAGTCGGGGATCATAAAAACAGACCGAAAGAACTTAGAGCCAATACGCAAAGTCGGGGATCATAAAAACGGACCAAAAGAACTTAGAGCTAACACGCAAAGTCGGGGATCATAAAAACGGACCGAAAGAACTTAGAGCTAATACGCAAAGTCGGGGATCATAAAAACAGACCAAAAAAACTTAGAGCTAATACGCAAAGTCGGGGATCATAAAAACAGACCGAAAGAACTTAGAGCTAATACGCAAAGTCGGGGATCATAAAAATGGACCAAAAGAACTTAGAGCTAATACGCAAAGTCGGGGATCATAAAAACTAACCGAAAGAACTTAGAGTTAATACGCAAAGTCGGGGATCATAACAACCGACCGAAAGAACTTAGAGCTAATACGCAAAGTCGGGGATCATAAAAACGGATCAAAAGAACATAGAGCTAATATGCAAAGTCGGGGATCATAAAAACAGACCGAAAGAACTTAGAGCCAATACGCAAAGTCGGGGATCATAAAAACGGACCAAAAGAACTTAGAGCTAACACGCAAAGTCGGGGATCATAAAAACGGACCGAAAGAACTTAGAGCTAATACGCAAAGTCGGGGATCATAAAAAGGACCGAAAGAACTTAGAGCTAATACGCAAAGTCGGGGATCATTAAAACGGACCAAAAGAACTTAGAGCTAATACGCAAAGTCGGGGATCATAAAAACGGACCGAAAGAACTTAGAGCTAATACGCAAAGTCGGAGATCATAAAAAGGGACCGAAAGAACTTAGAGTTAATACGCAAAGTCAGGGATCGTAAAAACGGACAGAAAAAACTTAGAGCTAATACGCAAAGTCAGGGATCATAAAAAGGGACCGAAAGAACCTAGAGCTAATACGCAAAGTCGGGGATCATAAAAACGGACCGAAAGAACTTAGAGCTAATATGCAAAGTCGGGGATCATAAAAACGGACCGAAAGAACTTAGAGCTAATACGCAAAGTCGGGGATCATAAAAACGGACCGGAAGCACTTAGAGCTAATACGCAAAGTCGGGGATCATAAACATGGACCAAGAGAACTTAGAGCAAATACGCAAAGTCGGGGATCATAAAAAGGGACCGAGAGAACTTAGAGCTAATACACAAAGTCGGGTATCATAACAACCGACCGAAAGAACTTAGAGCTAATACGCAAAGTCGGGGATCATAACAACCGACCGAAAGAAGTTAGAGCTAATACGCAAAGTCGAGGATCATAACAACCGACCGAAAGAACTTACAGCTAATACGCAAAGTCTGGGATCATAAACACGGTTCGAAAGAACTTAGAGCTAATACGCAAAGTCGGGGATCATAAAAACGGACCAAAAAAACTTAGAGCTAATACGCAAAGTCGGGGATCATAAAAACGGACCGAAAGAACTTAGAGATAATACGCAAAGTCGGAGATGATAAAAACGGACCGAAAGAACTTAGAGCTAATACGCAAAGTCGGGGATCATAAAACCGACCGAAAGAACTTAGAGCTAATACGCAAAGTCGGGGATCATAAAAAGGGACCGAAAGAACTTAGAGCTAATACGCATAGTCGGGGATCATAAAAAGGGACCAAAAGAACTTAGAGCTAATACACAAAGTCGGGGATCCTAAAAACCGACCGAAAGAACTTAGAGTTATTATGCAAAGTCGGGGATCAGAAAAACGGACCGAAAGAACTTAGAGCTAATACGCAAAGTTGGGTATCATAACAACCGACCGAAAGAACTTAGAGCTAATACGCAAAGTCGGGGATCATAACAACCGACCGAAAGAAGTTAGAGCTAATACGCAAAGTCGGGGATCATAACAACCGACCGAAAGAACTTACAGCTAATACGCAAAGTCAGGGATCATAAAAACGGACCAAAAGAACTTAGAGCTAATACGCAAAGTCGGGGATCATAAAAACGGACCGAAAGAACTTAGAGATAATACGCAAAGTCGGGGATGATAAAAACGGACCGAAAGAACTTAGAGCTAATACGCAAAGTCGGGGATCATAAAACCGACCGAAAGAACTTAGAGCTAATACGCAAAGTCGGGGTTCATAAAAAGGGACCGAAAGAACTTAGAGCTAATACGCATAGTCGGGGATCATAAAAAGGGACCGAAAGAACTTAGAGCTAATACGCAAAGTCGGGGATCATAAAAACGGACCGAAAGAACTTAGAGCTAATACGCAAAGTCGGGGATCATAAAAACCGACCGAAAGTAGTTAGAGTTAATACGCATAGTCGGGGATCATAAAAAGGGACCGAAAGATCTTAGAGCTAATACGCAAAGTCGGGGATCATAAAAACCGACGAAAGAACTTAGAGCTAATACGCAAAGTCGGGGATCATAAAAACGGACCGAAAGAACTTAGAGCTAATACGCAAAGTCGGGGATCATAAAAACCGACCGAAAGAACTTAGAACTAATACACAAAGTCAGGGATCATAAAAACGGACCGAAAGAACTTAGAGCTAATACGCAAAGTCGGGGATCATAAAAACGGACCGAAAGAACTTAGAGCTAATACGCAAAGTCGGGGATCATAAAAACGGACCGAAAGAACTTAGAACTAATACGCAAAGTCGGGGATCATAAAAACGGACCGAAAGAACTTCGAGCTAATACGCAAAGTCGGGGATCATAAAAATAGACCGAAAGAACTTAGAGCTAATACGCAAAGTCGGGGATCATAAAACAGACCGAAAGAACTTAGAGCTAATACGCAAAGTCGGGGATCATAACAACCGACCGAAAGAAGTTAGAGCTAATACGCAAAGTCGAGGATCATAACAACCGACCGAAAGAACTTACAGCTAATACGCAAAGTCTGGGATCATAAAAACGGACCGAAAGAACTTAGAGCTAATACGCAAAGTCGGGGATCATAAAAACGGACCAAAAAAACTTAGAGCTAATACGCAAAGTCGGGGATCATAAAAACGGACCGAAAGAACTTAGAGATAATACGCAAAGTCGGAGATGATAAAAACGGACCGAAAGAACTTAGAGCTAATACGCAAAGTCGGGGATCATAAAACCGACCGAAAGAACTTAGAGCTAATACGCAAAGTCGGGGATCATAAAAAGGGACCGAAAGAACTTAGAGCTAATACGCATAGTCGGGGATCATAAAAAGGGACCAAAAGAACTTAGAGCTAATACACAAAGTCGGGGATCATAAAAACCGACCGAAAGAACTTAGAGTTAATATGCAAAGTCGGGGATCAGAAAAACGGACCGAAAGAACTTAGAGCTAATACGCAAAGTCGGGTATCATAACAACCGACCGAAAGAACTTAGAGCTAATACGCAAAGTCGGGGATCATAACAACCGACCGAAAGAAGTTAGAGCTAATACGCAAAGTCGGGGATCATAACAACCGACCGAAAGAACTTACAGCTAATACGCAAAGTCAGGGATCATAAAAACGGACCAAAAGAACTTAGAGCTAATACGCAAAGTCGGGGATCATAACAACGGACCAAAAAAACTTAGAGCTAATACGCAAAGTCGGGGATCATAAAAACGGACCGAAAGAACTTAGAGATAATACGCAAAGTCGGGGATGATAAAAACGGACCGAAAGAACTTAGAGCTAATACGCAAAGTCGGGGATCATAAAACCGACCGAAAGAACTTAGAGCTAATACGCAAAGTCGGGGATCATAAAAAGGGACCGAAAGAACTTAGAGCTAATACGCATAGTCGGGGATCATAAAAAGGGACCGAAAGAACTTAGAGCTAATACGCAAAGTCGGGGATCATAAAAACGGACCGAAAGAACTTAGAGCTAATACGCAAAGTCGGGGATCATAAAAACCGACCGAAAGTAGTTAGAGCTAATACGCATAGTCGGGGATCATAAAAAGGGACCGAAAGAACTTAGAGCTAATACGCAAAGTCGGGGATCATAAAAACCGACGAAAGAACTTAGAGCTAATACGCAAAGTCGGGGATCATAAAAACGGACCGAAAGAACTTAGAGCTAATACGCAAAGTCGGGGATCATAAAAACCGACCGAAAGAACTTAGAACTAATACACAAAGTCAGGGATCATAAAAACGGACCGAAAGAACTTAGAGCTAATACGCAAAGTCGGGGATCATAAAAACGGACCGAAAGAACTTAGAGCTAATACGCAAAGTCGGGGATCATAAAAACGGACCGAAAGAACTTAGAACTAATACGCAAAGTCGGGGATCATAAAAACGGACCGAAAGAACTTCGAGCTAATACGCAAAGTCGGGGATCATAAAAATGGACCAAAAGAACTTAGAGCTAATACGCAAAGTCGGGGATCATAAAACAGACCGAAAGAACTTAGAGTTAATACGCAAAGTCGGGGATCATAAAAACGGACCGAAAGAACTTAGAGCTAATACGCAAAGTCGGGGATCATAAAAACGGACCGAAAGAACTTAGAGCTATTACACACAGTCCGGGATCATAAACTCGGTTCAAAAGAACTTAGAGCTAATACGCAAAGTCGGGGATCATAAACACGGACCAAGAGAACTTAGAGCTAATACGCAAAGTCGGGGATCATAAAAAGGGACCGAGAGAACTTAGAGCTAATAAGCAAAGTCAGGGATCATAAAAATCGACCGAAAGAACTTAGAGCTAATACGTAAAGTCGGGGATCATAAAAACGGACCAAAAGAACTTAGAGCTAATTCGCAAAGTCGGGGATCATAAAAACCGACCGAAAGAACTTGGAGCTAATACGCAAACTCCGGGATCAAATCAACCGACCGAAAGAACTTAGAGCTAATACGCAAAGTCGGGGATCATAAAAACCGACCGAAAGAACTTAGAGCTAATACGCAAAGTCGAGGATCATGAAAACGGACCGAAAGAACTAAGAGCTAATACACAAAGTCGGGGATCATAAAAACGGACCGAAAGAACTTAGAGCTAATACGCAAAGTCGGGGATCATAAAAACGGACCGAAAGAACTTAGAGCTAATACGCACAGTCCGGGATCATAAACACGGTTCGAAAGAACTTAGAGCTAATACGCAAAGTCAGGGATCATAAACACGGACCAAGAGAACTTAGAGCTAATTCGCAAAGTCGGGGATCATAAAAAGGGACCGAGAGATCTTAGAGCTAATACACAAAGTCGGGGATCATAAAAAGGGACCGAAAGAACTTAGAGCTAATACGCAAAATCGGGGATCATAAAAAGTGACCGAAAGAACTTAGAGCTAATACGCAAAGTCGGGGATCATAAAAAGGGACCGAAAGATCTTAGAGCTAATACGCAAAGTCGGGGATCATAAAAACCGACCGAAAGAACTTAGAGCTAATATGCAAAGTCGGGGATCATAAAAAGGGACCGAAAGAACTTAAAGCTAATACGCAAAGTCGGGGATCATAACAACCGACCGAAAGAACTTAGAGCTAATACGCAAAGTCGGGGATCATAATAACCGACCGAAAGAACTTAGAGCTAATACGCAAAGTCGGGGATCATAAAAACGGACTGAAAGAACTTAGAGCTAATATGCAAAGTCGGGGATCATAAAGACAGACCGAAAGAACTTAGAGCTAATACACAAAGTCGGGGATCATAAAAACGGACCAAAAGAACTTAGAGCTAATACGCAAAGTTGGGGATCATAAAAACGGACCAAAAGAACTTAGAGCTAATACGCATAGTCGGGGATCATAAAAACGGACCAAAAGAACTTAGAGCAAATACGCAAAGTCGGGGATCATAAAAACTAACCAAAAGAACTTAGAGCTAATACGCAAAGTCGGGGATCATAACAACCGACCGAAAGAACTTAGAGCTAATACGCAAAGTCGGGGATCATAAAAATGGATCAAAAGAACTTAGAGCTAATATGCAAAGTCGGGGATCATAAAAACAGACCGAAAGAACTTAGAGCCAATACGCAAAGTCGGGGATCATAAAAACGGACCAAAAGAACTTAGAGCTAACACGCAAAGTCGGGGATCATAAAAACGGACCGAAAGAACTTAGAGCTAATACGCAAAGTCGGGGATCATAAAAACGGACCAAAAAAACTTAGAGCTAATACGCAAAGTCGGGGATCATAAAAACAGACCGAAAGAACTTAGAGCTAATACGCAAAGTCGGGGATCATAAAAACGGACCAAAAGAACTTAGAGCTAATACGCAAAGTCGGGGATCATAAAAACTAACCGAAAGAACTTAGAGTTAATACGCAAAGTCGGGGATCATAACAACCGACCGAAAGAACTTAGAGCTAATACGCAAAGTCGGGGATCATAAAAACGGATCAAAAGAACTTAGAGCTAATATGCAAAGTCGGGGATCATAAAAACAGACCGAAAGAACTTAGAGCCAATACGCAAAGTCGGGGATCATAAAAACGGACCAAAAGAACTTAGAGGTAACACGCAAAGTCGGGGATCATAAAAACGGACCGAAAGAACTTAGAGCTAATACGCAAAGTCGGGGATCATAAAAAGGACCGAAAGAACTTAGAGCTAATACGCAAAGTCGGGGATCATTAAAACGGACCAAAAGAACTTAGAGCTAATACGCAAAGTCGGGGATCATAAAAACGGACCGAAAGAACTTAGAGCTAATACGCAAAGTCGGAGATCATAAAAAGGGACCGAAAGAACTTAGAGTTAATACGCAAAGTCAGGGATCGTAAAAACGGACAGAAAAAACTTAGAGCTAATACGCAAAGTCAGGGATCATAAAAAGGGACCAAAAGAACCTAGAGCTAATACGCAAAGTCGGGGATCATAAAAACGGACCGAAAGAACTTAGAGCTAATATGCAAAGTCGGGGATCATAAAAACGGACCGAAAGAACTTAGAGCTAATACGCAAAGTCGGGGATCATAAAAACGGACCGGAAGCACTTAGAGCTAATACGCAAAGTCGGGGATCATAAAAACGGATCGAAAGCACTTAGAGCTAATACGCAAAGTCGGGGATCATAAAAACGGACCGATAGAACTTAGAGCTAATACGCAAAGTCGGGGATCAAAAAACCGACCAAAAGAACTTAGAGCTAATACGCAAAGTCGGGGATCATAAAACCGACCGAAAGAACTTAGAGCTAATACGCATAGTCGGGGATCATAAAAACGGACCGAAAGAACTTAGAGCTAATATGCATAGTCGGGGATCATAAAAACGGACTGAAAGAACTTAGAGCTAATACGCAAAGTCGGGGATAATAAAAACGGACCGAAAGAACTTAGAGCTAATACGCAATGTCGGGGATCATAAAACGGACCGAAAGAACTTAGAGCTAATACGCAAAGTCGGGGATCATAAAAACGACCAAAAGAACTTAGAGCCAATACGCAAAGTCGGGGATCATAAAACCGACCAAAAGAACTTAGAGCTAATACGCAAAGTCGGGGATCATAAAACCGACCGAAAGAACTTAGAGCTAATACGCAAAGTCGGGGATCATAAAAACGGACCGAAAGAACTTTGAGCTAATACGCAAAGTCGGGGATCATAAAAAGGGACCGAAAGAACTTAGAGCTAATACGCAAAGTCGGGGATCATAAAAACCGACCGAAAGAACTTAGACTTAATACGCAAAGTCGGGGATCATAAAAACGTACCGAAAGAACTTAGAGCTAATACGCAAAGTCGGGGATCATAAAAACGGACCGAAAGAACTTAGAACTAATACGCAAAGTCGGGGATCATAAAAACGGACCGAAAGAACTTCGAGCTAATACGCAAAGTCGGGGATCATAAAAATGGACCGAAAGAACTTAGAGCTAATACGCAAAGTCGGGGATCATAAAAACGGACCAAAAGAACTTAGAGCTAATACGCAAAGTCGGGGATCATAAAAACTAACCGAAAGAACTTAGAGCTAATACGCAAAGTCGGGGATCATAACAACCGACCGAAAGAACTTAGAGCTAATACGCAAAGTCGGGGATCATAAAAACGGATCAAAAGAACTTAGAGCTAATATGCAAAGTCGGGGATCATAAAAACAGACCGAAAGAACTTAGAGCCAATACGCAAAGTCGGGGATCATAAAAACGGACCAAAAGAACTTAGAGCTAACACGCAAAGTCGGGGATCATAAAAACGGACCGAAAGAACTTAGAGCTAATACGCAAAGTCGGGGATCATAAAAAGGACCGAAAGAACTTAGAGCTAATACGCAAAGTCGGGGATCATTAAAACGGACCAAAAGAACTTAGAGCTAATACGCAAAGTCGGGGATCATAAAAACGTACCGAAAGAACTTAGAGCTAATACGCAAAGTCGGGGATCATAAAAAGGACCGAAAGAACTTAGAGCTAATACGCAAAGTCGGGGATCATTAAAACGGACCAAAAGAACTTAGAGCTAATACGCAAAGTCGGGGATCATAAAAACGGACCGAAAGAACTTAGAGCTAATACGCAAAGTCGGAGATCATAAAAAGGGACCGAAAGAACTTAGAGTTAATACGCAAAGTCAGGGATCGTAAAAACGGACAGAAAAAACTTAGAGCTAATACGCAAAGTCAGGGATCATAAAAAGGGACCGAAAGAACCTAGAGCTAATACGCAAAGTCGGGGATCATAAAAACGGACCGAAAGAACTTAGAGCTAATATGCAAAGTCGGGGATCATAAAAACGGACCGAAAGAACTTAGAGCTAATACGCAAAGTCGGGGATCATAAAAACGGACCGGAAGCACTTAGAGCTAATACGCAAAGTCGGGGATCATAAAAACGGATCGAAAGCACTTAGAGCTAATACGCAAAGTCGGAGATCATAAAAACGGACCGATAGAACTTAGAGCTAATACGCAAAGTCGGGGATCAAAAAACCGACCAAAAGAACTTAGAGCTAATACGCAAAGTCGGGGATCATAAAACCGACCGAAAGAACTTAGAGCTAATACGCATAGTCGGGGATCATAAAAACGGACCGAAAGAACTTAGAGCTAATACGCATAGTCGGGGATCATAAAAACGGACTGAAAGAACTTAGAGCTAATACGCAAAGTCGGGGATCATAAAAACGGACCGAAAGAACTTAGAGCTAATACGCAATGTCGGGGATCATAAAACGGACCGAAAGAACTTAGAGCTAATACGCAAAGTCGGGGATCATAAAAACGACCAAAAGAACTTAGAGCCAATACGCAAAGTCGGGGATCATAAAACCGACCAAAAGAACTTAGAGCTAATACGCAAAGTCGGGGATCATAAAACCGACCGAAAGAACTTAGAGCTAATACGCAAAGTCGGGGATCATAAAAACGGACCGAAAGAACTTTGAGCTAATACGCAAAGTCGGGGATCATAAAAAGGGACCGAAAGAACTTAGAGCTAATACGCAAAGTCGGGGATCATAAAAACCGACCGAAAGAACTTAGAGCTAATACGCAAAGTCGGGGATCATAAAAACGTACCGAAAGAACTTAGAGCTAATACGCAAAGTCGGGGATCATAAAAACGGACCGAAAGAACTTAGAACTAATACGCAAAGTCGGGGATCATAAAAACGGACCGAAAGAACTTCGAGCTAATACGCAAAGTCGGGGATCATAAAAATGGACCGAAAGAACTTAGAGCTAATACGCAAAGTCGGGGATCATAAAACGGACCGAAAGAACTTAGAGCTAATACGCAAAGTCGGGGATCATAAAAACGGACCGAAAGAACTTAGAGCTAATACGCAAAGTCGGGGATCATAAAAACGGACCGAAAGAACTTAGAGCTAATACGCACAGTCCGGCATCATAAACACGGTTCAAAAGAACTTAGAGCTAATACGCAAAGTCGGGGATCATTAACACGGACCAAGAGAACTTAGAGCTAATACGCAATGTCGGGGATCATAAAAAGGGACCGAGAGAACTTAGAGCTAATACACAAAGTCGGGGATCATAAAAAGGGACCGAAAGAACTTAGAGCTAATACGCAAAATCGGGGATCATAAAAAGGGACCAAAAGAACTTAGAGCTAATACGCAAAGTCGGGGATCATAAAAAGGGACCGAAAGAACTTAGAGCTAATACGCAAAGTCGGGGATCATAAAAACCGACCGAAAGAACTTAGAGCTAATATGCAAAGTCGGGGATCATAAAAAGGGACCGAAAGAACTTAGAGCTAATACGCAAAGTCGGGGATCATAAAAACGGACCGAAAGAACTTAGAGCTAATACGCAAAGTCGGGGATCATAACAACCGACCGAAAGAACTTAGAGCTAATACGCAAAGTCGGGGATCATAATAACCGACCGAAAGAACTTAGAGCTAATACGCACAGTCCGGGATCATAAACACGGTTCAAAAGAACTTAGAGCTAATACGCAAAGTCGGGGATCATAAACACGGACCAAGAGAACTTAGAGCTAATACGCAAAGTCGGGGATCATAAAAAGGGACCGAGAGAACTTAGAGCTAATACACAAAGTCGGGGATCATAAAAAGGGACCGAAAGAACTTAGAGCTAATACGCAAAATCGGGGATCATAAAAAGGGACCGAAAGAACTTAGAGCTAATACGCAAAGTCGGGGATCATAAAAAGGGACCGAAAGAACTTAGAGCTAATACGCAAAGTCGGGGATCATAAAAACCGACAGAAAGAACTTAGAGCTAATATGCAAAGTCGGGGATCATAAAAAGGGACCGAAAGAACTTAGAGCTAATACGCAAAGTCGGGGATCATAAAAACGGACCGAAAGAACTTAGAGCTAATACGCAAAGTCGGGGATCATAACAACCGACCGAAAGAACTTAGAGCTAATACGCAAAGTCGGGGATCATAATAACCGACCGAAAGAACTTAAAGCTAATACGCAAAGTCGGGGATCATAAAAACGGACCGAAAGAACTTAGAGCTAATATGCAAAGTCGGGGATCATAAAAACAGACCGAAAGAACTTAGAGCTAATACACAAAGTCGGGGATCATAAAAACGGACCAAAAGAACTTAGAGGTAATACGCAAAGTCGGGGATCATAAAAACGGACCAAAAAAACTTAGAGCTAATACGTAAAGTCGGGGAACATAAAAACGGACCGAAAGAACTTAGGGCTAATACGCAAAGTCGGGGATGATAAAAACGGACCGAAAGAACTTAGAGCTAATACGCAAAGTCGGGGATCATAAAACCGACCGAAAGAACTTAGAGCTAATACGCAAAGTCGGGGATCATAAAAAGGGACCGAAAGAACTTAGAGCTAATACGCATAGTCGGGGATCATAAAAAGGGACCGAAAGAACTTAGAGCTAATACGCAAAGTCGGGGATCATAAACACGGACCAAGAGAACTTAGAGCAAATACGCAAGTCGGGGATCATAAAAAGGGACCGAGAGAACTTAGAGCTAATACAAAAAGTCGGGGATCATAAAAAGGGACCGAAAGAACTTAGAGCTAATACGCAAAATCGGGGATCATAAAAAGGGACCGAAAGAACTTAGAGCTAATACGCAAAGTCGGGGATCATAAAAACGGACCGAAAGAACTTAGAGCTAATACGCAAAGTCAGAGATCCTAAAAACCGACCGAAAGAACTTAGAGCTAATACGCAAAGTCAGGGATCATAAAAACAGACCGAAAGAACTTAGAGCTAATACGCACAGTCCGGGATCATAAACACGGTTCGAAAGAACTTAGAGCTAATACGCAAAGTCGGGGATCATAAACACGGACCAAGAGAACTTAGAGCAAATACGCAAGTCGGGGATCATAAAAAGGGACCGAGAGAACTTAGAGCTAATACACAAAGTCGGGGATCATAAAAAGGGACCGAAAGAACTTAGAGCTAATACGCAAAATCGGGGATCATAAAAAGGGACCGAAAGAACTTAGAGCTAATACGCAAAATCGGGGATCATAAAAAGGGACCGAAAGAACTTAGAGCTAATACGCAAAGTCGGGGATCATAAAAACGGACCGAAAGAACTTAGAGCTAATACGCAAAGTCAAGGATCATAAAAAGGGACCGAAAGAACTTAGAGCTAATACGCATAGTTGGGGATCATAAAAACGGACCGAAAGAACTTAGAGCTAATACGCAAAGTCGGGGATCATAAAAACCGACCGAAAGAACTTAGAGCTAATACGCAAAGTCGGGGATCATAAAACCGACCGAAAGAACTTAGAGCTAATACGCAAAGTCAGGGATCATAAAAAGGGACCGAAAAAACTTAGAGCTAATACGCATAGTCGGGGATCATAAAAACGGACCGAAAGAACTTAGAGCTAATACGCAAAGTCAGAGATCCTAAAAACCGACCGAAAGAACTTAGAGCTAATACGCAAAGTCAGGGATCATAAAAACGGACCGAAAGAACTTAGAGCTAATACGCACAGTCCGGGATCATAAACACGGTTCGAAAGAACTTAGAGCTAATACGCAAAGTCGGGGATCATAAACACGGACCAAGAGAACTTAGAGCAAATACGCAAGTCGGGGATCATAAAAAGGGACCGAGAGAACTTAGAGCTAATACACAAAGTCGGGGATCATAAAAAGGGACCGAAAGAACTTAGAGCTAATACGCAAAATCGGGGATCATAAAAAGGGACCGAAAGAACTTAGAGCTAATACGCAAAGTCGGGGATCATAAAAACGGACCGAAAGAACTTAGAGCTAATACGCAAAGTCGGGGATCATAAAAACGGACCGAAAGAACTTCGAGCTAATACGCAAAGTCGGGGATCATAAAAATGGACCGAAAGAACTTAGAGCTAATACGCAAAGTCGGGGATCATAAAACGGACCGAAAGAACTTAGAGCTAATACGCAAAGTCGGGGATCATAAAAACGGACCGAAAGAACTTAGAGCTAATACGCAAAGTCGGGGATCATAAAAACGGACCGAAAGAACTTAGAGCTAATACGCACAGTCCGGGATCATAAACACGGTTCAAAAGAACTTAGAGCTAATACGTAAAGTCGGGGATCATAAACACGGACCAAGAGAACTTAGAGCTAATACGCAAAGTCGGGGATCATAAAAAGGGACCGAGAGAACTTAGAGCTAATACACAAAGTCGGGGATCATAAAAAGGGACCGAAAGAACTTAGAGCTAATACGCAAAATTGGGGATCATAAAAAGGGACCGAAAGAACTTAGAGCAAATACGCAAAGTCGGGGATCATAAAAAGGGACCGAAAGAACTTAGAGCTAATACGCAAAGTCGGGGATCATAAAAACCGACCGAAAGAACTTAGAGCTTATATGCAAAGTCGGGGATCATAAAAATGGACCGAAAGAACTTAGAGCTAATACGCAAAGTCGGGGATCATAAAACGGACCGAAAGAACTTAGAGCTAATACGCAAAGTCGGGGATCATAAAAACGGACCGAAAGAACTTAGAGCTAATACGCAAAGTCGGGGATCATAAAAACGGACCGAAAGAACTTAGAGCTAATACGCACAGTCCGGCATCATAAACACGGTTCAAAAGAACTTAGAGCTAATACGCAAAGTCGGGGATCATTAACACGGACCAAGAGAACTTAGAGCTAATACGCAATGTCGGGGATCATAAAAAGGGACCGAGAGAACTTAGAGCTAATACACAAAGTCGGGGATCATAAAAAGGGATCGAAAGAACTTAGAGCTAATACGTAAAGTCGGGGATCATAAAAACGGACCGAAAGAACTTAGGGCTAATACGCAAAGTCGGGGATGATAAAAACGGACCGAAAGAACTTAGAGCTAATACGCAAAGTCGGGGATCATAAAACCGACCGAAAGAACTTAGAGCTAATACACAAAGTCGGGGATCATAAAAAGGGACCGAAAGAACTTAGAGCTAATACGCATAGTCGGGGATCATAAAAAGGGACCGAAAGAACTTAGAGCTAATACGCAAAGTCGGGGATCATAAAAACGGACCGAAAGAACTTAGAGCTAATACGCAAAGTCGGGGATCATAAAAACCGACCGAAAGAAGTTAGAGCTAATACGCATAGTCGGGGATCATAAAAAGGGACCGAAAGAACTTAGAGCTAATACGCAAAGTCGGGGATCATAAAAACCGACGAAAGAACTTAGAGCTAATACGCAAAGTCGGGGATCATAAAAACGGACCGAAAGAACTTAGAGCTAATACGCAAAGTCGGGGATCATAAAAACCGACCGAAAGAACTTAGAACTAATACGCAAAGTCGGGGATCATAAAAACGGACCGAAAGAACTTAGAGCTAATACGCAAAGTCGGGGATCATAAAAACGGACCGAAAGAACTTAGAGCTAATACGCAAAGTCGGGGATCATAAAACGGAACGAAAGAACTTAGAGTTAATACGCAAAGTCGGGGATCATAAAAACGGACCGAAAGAACTTAGAGCTAATACGCAAAGTCGGGGATCATAAAATTGGATTAAAAGAACTTAGAGCTAATACGCAAAGTCGGGGATCATAAAAACGGACCGAAAGAACTTAGAGCTAATACGCAAAGTCGGGGATCATAAAAACGGACCGAAAGAACTTAAAGCTAATACGCAAAGTCGGGGATGATAAAAACCGACCGAAAGAACTTAGAGCTAATACGCAAAGTCGGAGATCATAAAACCGACCGAAAGAACTTAGAGCTAATACGCAAAGTCGGGGATCATAAAAAGGGATCGAAAGAACTTAGAGCTAATACGCATAGTCGGGGATCATAAAAAGGGACCGAAAGAACTTAGAGCTAATACGCAAAGTCGGGGATCATAAAAACGGACCGAAAGAACTTAGAGCTAATACGCAAAGTCGGAGATCATAAAAACCGACCGAAAGAACTTAGAGCTAATACGCAAAGTCGGGGATCATAAAACCGACCGAAAGAACTTAGAGCTAATACGCAAAGTCGGGGATCATAAAAAGGGACCGAAAGAACTTAGAGCTAATACGCATAGTCGGGGATCATAAAAACGGACCGAAAGAACTTAGAGCTAATACGCAAAGTCAGAGATCCTAAAAACCGACCGAAAGAACTTAGAGCTAATACGCAAAGTCAGGGATCATAAAAACGGACCGAAAGAACTTAGAGCTAATACGCACAGTCCGGGATCATAAACACGGTTCGAAAGAACTTAGAGCTAATACGCAAAGTCGGGGATCATAAACACGGACCAAGAGAACTTAGAGCAAATACGCAAAGTCGGGGATCATAAAAAGGGACCGAGAGAACTTAGAGCTAATACACAAAGTCGGGGATCATAAAAAGGGACCGAAAGAACTTAGAGCTAATACGCAAAATCGGGGATCATAAAAAGGGACCGAAAGAACTTAGAGCTAATACGCAAAGTCGGGGATCATAAAAACGGACCGAAAGAACTTAGAGCTAATACGCAAAGTCAAGGATCATAAAAAGGGACCGAAAGAACTTAGAGCTAATACACAAAGTCGGGGATCATAAATACCGACCGAAAGAACTTAGAGCTAATATGCAAAGTCGGGGATCAGAAAAACGGACCGAAAGAACTTAGAGCTAATACGCAAAGTCGGGTATCATAACAACCGACCGAAAGAACTTAGAGCTAATACGCAAAGTCGGGGATCATAACAACCGACCGAAAGAAGTTAGAGCTAATACGCAAAGTCGGGGATCATAACAACCGACAGAAAGAACTTACAGCTAATACGCAAAGTCGGGGATCATAAAAACGGACCAAAAGAACTTAGAGCTAATACGCAAAGTCGGGGATCATAAAAACGGACCAAAAAAAGTTAGAGCTAATACGCAAAGTCGGGGATCATAAAAACGGACCGAAAGAACTTTAAGATAATACGCAAAGTCGGGGATGATAAAAACGGACCGAAAGAACTTAGAGCTAATACGCAAAGTCGGGGATCATAAAACCGACCGAAAGAACTTAGAGCTAATACTGCAAAGTCGGGGATCATAAAAAGGGACCGAAAGAACTTAGAGCTAATACGCATAGTCGGGGATCATAAAAAGGGACCGAAAGAACTTAGAGCTAATACGCAAAGTCGGGGATCATAAAAACGGACCGAAAGAACTTAGAGCTAATACGCAAAGTCGGGGATCATAAAAACCGACCGAAAGTAGTTAGAGCTAATACGCATAGTCGGGGATCATAAAAAGGGACCGAAAGAACTTAGAGCTAATACGCAAAGTCGGGGATCATAAAAACCGACGAAAGAACTTAGAGCTAATACGCAAAGTCGGGGATCATAAAAACGGACCGAAAGAACTTAGAGCTAATACGCAAAGTCGGGGATCATAAAAACCGACCGAAAGAACTTAGAACTAATACGCAAAGTCAGGGATCATAAAAACGGACCGAAAGAACTTAGAGCTAATACGCAAAGACGGGGATCATAAAAACGGACCGAAAGAACTTAGAGCTAATACGCAAAGTCGGGGATCATAAAACGGAACGAAAGAACTTAGAGTTAATACGCAAAGTCGGGGATCATAAAAACGGACCGAAAGAACTTAGAGCTAATACGCAAAGTCGGGGATCATAAAATTGGACCAAAAGAACTTAGAGCTAATACGCAAAATCGGGGATCATAAAAACGGACCGAAAGAATTTAGAGCTAATATGCAAAGTCGGGGATCATAAAAACGGACCGAAAGAACTTAGAGCTAATACGCAAAGTCGGGGATGATAAAAACCGACCGAAAGAACTTAGAGGTAATACGCAAAGTCGGAAATCATAAAACCGACCGAAAGAACTTAGAGCTAATACGCAAAGTCGGGGATCATAAAAAGAGACCGAAAGAACTTAGAGCTAATACGCATAGTCGGGGATCATAAAAAGGGACCGAAAGAACTTAGAGCTAATACGCAAAGTCGGGGATCATAAAAACGGACCGAAAGAACTTAGAGCTAATACGCAAAGTCGGGATCATAAAAACCGACCGAAAGAACTTAGAGCTAATACGCAAAGTCGGGGATCATAAAACCGACCGAAAGAACTTAGAGCTAATACGCAAAGTCGGGGATCATAAAAAGGGACCGAAAGAACTTAGAGCTAATACGCATAGTCGGGGATCATAAAAACGGACCGAAAGAACTTAGAGCTAATACGCAAAGTCAGAGATCCTAAAAACCGACCGAAAGAACTTAGAGCTAATACGCAAAGTCGGGGATCATAAAAACGGACCGAAAGAACTTAGAGCTAATACGCACAGTCCGGGATCATAAACACGGTTCGAAAGAACTTAGAGCTAATACGCAAAGTCGGGGATCATAAACACGGACCAAGAGAACTTAGAGCAAATACGCAAAGTCGGGGATCATAAAAAGGGACCGAGAGAACTTAGAGCTAATACACAAAGTCGGGGATCATAAAAAGGGACCGAAAGAACTTAGAGCTAATACGCAAAATCGGGGATCATAAAAAGGGACCGAAAGAACTTAGAGCTAATACGCAAAGTAGGGGATCATAAAAACGTACCGAAAGAACATAGAGCTAATACGCAAAGTCAAGGATCATAAAAAGGGACCGAAAGAACTTAGAGCTAATACACAAAGTCGGGGATCATAAAAACCGACCGAAAGAACTTAGAGCTAATATGCAAAGTCGGGGATCAGAAAAACGGACCGAAAGAACTTAGAGCTAATACGCAAAGTCGGGTATCATAACAACCGACCTAAAGAACTTAGAGCTAATACGCAAAGTCGGGGATCATAACAACCGACCGAAAGAAGTTAGAGCTAATACGCAAAGTCGGGGATCATAACAACCGACCGAAAGAACTTAGAGCTAATACGCAAAGTCGGGGATCAGAAAAACCGACCGAAAGAACTTAGAGCTAATATGCAAAGTCGGGGATCAGAAAAACGGACCGAAAGAACTTAGAGCTAATACGCAAAGTCGGGTATCATAACAACCGACCGAAAGAACTTAGAGCTAATACGCAAAGTCGGGGATCATAACAACCGACCGAAAGAAGTTAGAGCTAATACGCAAAGTCGGGGATCATAACAACCGACCGAAAGAACTTAGAGCTAATACGCAAAGTCGGGGATCATAAAAACAGATCGAAAGCACTTAGAGCTAATACGCATAGTCGGGGATCATAAAAACGGACCGAAAGAACTTAGAGCTAATACGCAAAGTCGGGGATCATAAAAAGGGACCGAAAGAACTTAGAGCTAATACGCATAGTCGGGGATCATAAAAACGGACCGAAAGAACTTAGAGCTAATACGCAAAGTCAGAGATCCTAAAAACCGACCGAAAGAACTTAGAGCTAATACGCAAAGTCAGGGATCATAAAAACGGACCGAAAGAACTTAGAGCTAATACGCACAGTCCGGGATCATAAACACGGTTCGAAAGAACTTAGAGCTAATACGCAAAGTCGGGGATCATAAACACGGACCAAGAGAACTTAGAGCAAATACGCAAAGTCGGGGATCATAAAAAGGGACCGAGAGAACTTAGAGCTAATACACAAAGTCGGGGATCATAAAAAGGGACCGAAAGAACTTAGAGCTAATACGCAAAATCGGGGATCATAAAAAGGGACCGAAAGAACTTAGAGCTAATACGCAAAGTCGGGGATCATAAAAACGGACCGAAAGAACTTAGAGCTAATACGCAAAGTCAAGGATCATAAAAAGGGACCGAAAGAACTTAGAGCTAATACACAAAGTCGGGGATCATAAAAACCGACGAAAGAACTTAGAGCTAATACGCAAAGTCGGGGATCATAAAAACGGACCAAAAAAACTTAGAGCTAATACGCAAAGTCGGGGATCATAAAAACGGACCGAAAGAACTTAGAGATAATACGCAAAGTCGGGGATGATAAAAACGGACCGAAAGAACTTAGAGCTAATACGCAAAGTCAGGGATCATAAAACCGACCGAAAGAACTTAGAGCTAATACGCAAAGTCGAGGATCATAAAAAGGGACCGAAAGAACTTAGAGCTAATACGCATAGTCGGGGATCATAAAAAGGGACCGAAAGAACTTAGAGCTAATACGCAAAGTCGGGGATCATAAAAACGGACCGAAAGAACTTAGAGCTAATACGCAAAGTCGGGGATCATAAAAACCGACCGAAAGAAGTTAGAGCTAATACGCATAGTCGGGGATCATAAAAAGGGACCGAAAGAACTTAGAGCTAATACGCAAAGTCGGGGATCATAAAAACCGACGAAAGAACTTAGAGCTAATACGCAAAGTCGGGGATCATAAAAACGGACCGAAAGAACTTAGAGCTAATACGCAAAGTCGGGGATCATAAAAACCGACCGAAAGAACTTAGAACTAATACGCAAAGTCTGGGATCATAAAAACGGACCGAAAGAACTTAGAGCTAATACGCAAAGTCGGGGATCATAAAAACGGACCGAAAGAACTTAGGGCTAATACGCAAAGTCGGGGATCATAAAACGGACCGAAAGAACTTAGAGCTAATACGCACAGTCCGGGATCATAAACACGGTTCGAAAGAACTTAGAGCTAATACGCAAAGTCGGGGATCATAAACACGGACCAAGAGAACTTAGAGCAAATACGCAAGTCGGGGATCATAAAAAGGGACCGAGAGAACTTAGAGCTAATACACAAAGTCGGGGATCATAAAAAGGGACCGAAAGAACTTAGAGCTAATACGCAAAATCGGGGATCATAAAAAGGGACCGAAAGAACTTAGAGCTAATACGCAAAGTCGGGGATCATGAAAACGGACCGAAAGAACTTAGAGCTAATACGCAAAGTCAAGGATCATAAAAAGGGACCGAAAGAACTTAGAGCTAATACACAAAGTCGGGGATCATAAAAACCGACCGAAAGAACTTAGAGCTAATATGCAAAGTCGGGGATCAGAAAAACGGACCGAAAGAACTTAGAGCTAATACGCAAAGTCGGGTATCATAACAACCGACCGAAAGAACTTAGAGCTAATACGCAAAGTCGGGGATCATAACAACCGACCGAAAGAAGTTAGAGCTAATACGCAAAGTCGGGGATCATAACAACCGACCGAAAGAACTTACAGCTAATACACAAAGTCGGGGATCATAAAAACGGACCAAAAGAACTTAGAGCTAATACGCAAAGTCGGGGATCATAAAAACGGACCAAAAAAACTTAGAGCTAATACGCAAAGTCGGGGATCATAAAAACGGACCGAAAGAACTTAGAGATAATACGCAAAGTCGGGGATGATAAAAACGGACCGAAAGAAGTTAGAGCTAATACGCAAAGTCGGGGATCATAAAACCGACCGAAAGAACTTAGAGCTAATACGCAAAGTCAGGGATCATAAAAAGGGACCGAAAGAACTTAGAGCTAATACGCATAGTCGGGGATCATAAAAAGGGACCGAAAGAACTTAGAGCTAATACGCAAAGTCGGGGATCATAAAAACGGACCGAAAGAACTTAGAGCTAATACGCAAAGTCGGGGATCATAAAAACCGACCGAAAGTAGTTAGAGCTAATACGCATAGTCGGGGATCATAAAAAGGGACCGAAAGAACTTAGAGCTAATACGCAAAGTCGGGGATCATAAAAACCGACGAAAGAACTTAGAGCTAATACGCAAAGTCGGGGATCATAAAAACGGACCGAAAGAACTTAGAGCTAATACGCAAAGTCGGGGATCATAAAAACCGACCGAAAGAACTTAGAACTAATACGCAAAGTCAGGGATCATAAAAACGAACCGAAAGAACTTAGAGCTAATACGCAAAGTCGGGGATCATAAAAACGGACCGAAAGAACTTAGAGCTAATACGCAAAGTCGGGGATCATAAAAACGGACCGAAAGAACTTAGAACTAATAAGCAAAGTCGGGGATCATAAAAACGGACCGAAAGAACTTCGAGCTAATACGCAAAGTCGGGGATCATAAAAATGGACCGAAAGAACTTAGAGCTAATACGCAAAGTCGGGGATCATAAAACGGACCGAAAGAACTTAGAACTAATACGCAAAGTCGGGGATCATAAAAACGGACCGAAAGAACTTAGAGCTAATACGCAAAGTCGGGGATCATAAAAACGGACCGAAAGAACTTAGAGCTAATACGCAAAGTCGGGGATCATAAAACGGACCGAAAGAACTTAGAGCTAATACGCACAGTCCGGGATCATAAACACGGTTCGAAAGAACTTAGAGCTAATACGCAAAGTCGGGGATCATAAACACGGACCAAGAGAACTTAGAGCAAATACGCAAGTCGGGGATCATAAAAAGGGACCGAGAGAACTTAGAGCTAATACACAAAGTCGGGGATCATAAAAAGGGACCGAAAGAACTTAGAGCTAATACGCAAAATCGGGGATCATAAAAAGGGACCGAAAGAACTTAGAGCTAATACGCAAAGTCGGGGATCATAAAAACGGACCGAAAGAACTTAGAGCTAATACGCAAAGTCAAGGATCATAAAAAGGGACCGAAAGAACTTAGAGCTAATACACAAAGTCGGGGATCATAAAAACCGACCGAAAGAACTTAGAGCTAATATGCAAAGTCGGGGATCAGAAAAACGGACCTAAAGAACTTAGAGCTAATACGCAAAGTCGGGTATCATAACAACCGACCGAAAGAACTTAGAGCTAATACGCAAAGTCGGGGATCATAACAACCGACCGAAAGAAGTTAGAGCTAATACGCAAAGTCGGGGATCATAACAACCGACCGAAAGAACTTACAGCTAATACGCAAAGTCGGGATCATAAAAACGGACCAAAAGAACTTAGAGCTAATACGCAAAGTCGGGGATCATAAAAACGGACCAAAAAAACTTAGAGCTAATACGCAAAGTCGGGGATCATAAAAACGGACCGAAAGAACTTAGAGATAATACGCAAAGTCGGGGATGATAAAAACGGACCGAAAGAACTTAGAGCTAATACGCAAAGTCGGGGATCATAAAACCGACCGAAAGAACTTAGAGCTAATACGCAAAGTCGGGGATCATAAAAAGGGACCGAAAGAACTTAGAGCTAATACGCATAGTCGGGGATCATAAAAAGGGACCGAAAGAACTTAGAGCTAATACGCAAAGTCGGGGATCATAAAAACGGACCGAAAGAACTTAGAGCTAATACGCAAAGTCGGGGATCATAAAAACCGACCGAAAGTAGTTAGAGCTAATACGCATAGTCGGGGATCATAAAAAGGGACCGAAAGAACTTAGAGCTAATACGCAAAGTCGGGGATCATAAAAACCGACGAAAGAACTTAGAGCTAATACGCAAAGTCGGGGATCATAAAAACGGACCGAAAGAACTTAGAGCTAATACGCAAAGTCGGGGATCATAAAAACCGACCGAAAGAACTTAGAACTAATACGCAAAGTCAGGGATCATAAAAACGGACCGAAAGAACTTAGAGCTAATACGCAAAGTCATGGATCATTAAAACGGACCGAAAGAACTTAGAGCTAATAAGCAAAGTCGGGGATCATAAAAACGGACCGAAAGAACTTAGAACTAATACGCAAAGTCGGGGATCATAAAAACGGACCGAAAGAACTTCGAGCTAATACGCAAAGTCGGGGATCATAAAAATGGACCGAAAGAACTTAGAGCTAATACGCAAAGTCGGGGATCATAAAACGGACCGAAAGAACTTAGAGCTAATACGCAAAGTCGGGGATCATAAAAACGGACCGAAAGAACTTAGAGCTAATACGCAAAGTCGGGGATCATAAAAACGGACCGAAAGAACTTAGAACTAATACGCACAGTCCGGGATCATAAACACGGTTCAAAAGAACTTAGAGCTAATACGTAAAGTCGGGGATCATAAACACGGACCAAGAGAACTTAGAGCTAATACGCAAAGTCGGGGATCATAAAAAGGGACCGAGAGAACTTAGAGCTAATACACAAAGTCGGGGATCATAAAAAGGGACCGAAAGAACTTAGAGCTAATACGCAAAATCGGGGATCATAAAAAGGGACCGAAAGAACTTACAGCTAATACGCAAAGTCGGGGATCATAAAAAGGGACCGAAAGAACTTAGAGCTAATACGCAAAGTCGGGGATCATAAAAACCGACCGAAAGAACTTAGAGCTTATATGCAAAGTCGGGGATCATAAAAAGGGACCGAAAGAACTTAGAGCTAATACGCAAAGTCGGGGATCATAAAAACGGACCGAAAGAACTTAGAGCTAATACGCAAAGTCGGGGATCATAACAACCGACCGAAAGAACTTAGAGCTAATACGCAAAGTCGGGGATCATAATAACCGACCGAAAGAACTTAGAGCTAATACGCAAAGTCGGGGATCATAAAAACGGACCGAAAGAACTTAGAGCTAATATGCAAAGTCAGGGATCATAAAAACAAACCGAAAGAACTTAGAGCTAATACACAAAGTCGGGGATCATAAAAACGGACCAAAAGAACTTAGAGCTAATACGCAAAGTCGGGGATTATAAAAACGGACCAAAAAAACTTAGAGCTAATACGTAAAGTCGGGGATCATAAAAACGGACCGAAAGAACTTAGGGCTAATACGCAAAGTCGGGGATGATAAAAACGGACCGAAAGAACTTAGAGCTAATACGCAAAGTCGGGGATCATAAAACCGACCGAAAGAACTTAGAGCTAATACACAAAGTCGGGGATCATAAAAAGGGACCGAAAGAACTTAGAGCTAATACGCATAGTCGGGGATCATAAAAAGGGACCGAAAGAACTTAGAGCTAATACGCAAAGTCGGGGATCATAAAAACGGACCGAAAGAACTTAGAGCTAATACGCAAAGTCGGGGATCATAAAAACCGATCGAAAGAAGTTAGAGCTAATACGCATAGTCGGGGATCATAAAAAGGGACCGAAAGAACTTAGAGCTAATACGCAAAGTCGGGGATCATAAAAACCGACGAAAGAACTTAGAGCTAATACGCAAAGTCGGGGATCATAAAAACGGACCGAAAGAACTTAGAGCTAATACGCAAAGTCGGGGATCATAAAAACCGACCGAAAGAACTTAGAACTAATACGCAAAGTCGGGGATCATAACAACGGACCGAAAGAACTTAGAGCTAATACGCAAAGTCGGGGATCATAAAAACGGACCGAAAGAACTTAAAGCTAATACGCAAAGTCGGGGATCATAAAAACCGATCGAAAGAAGTTAGAGCTAATACGCATAGTCGGGGATCATAAAAAGGGACCGAAAGAACTTAGAGCTAATACGCAAAGTCGGGGATCATAAAAACCGACGAAAGAACTTAGAGCTAATACGCAAAGTCGGGGATCATAAAAACGGACCGAAAGAACTTAGAGCTAATACGCAAAGTCGGGGATCATAAAAACGGACCGAAAGAACTTAAAGCTAATACGCAAAGTCGGGGATGATAAAAACCGACCGAAAGAACTTAGAGCTAATACGCAAAGTCGGAGATCATAAAACCGACCGAAAGAACTTAGAGCTAATACGCAAAGTCGGGGATCATAAAAAGGGATCGAAAGAACTTAGAGCTAATACGCATAGTCGGGGATCATAAAAAGGGACCGAAAGAACTTAGAGCTAATACGCAAAGTCGGGGATCATAAAAACGGACCGAAAGAACTTAGAGCTAATACGCAAAGTCGGGGATCATAAAAAGGGACCGAAAGAACTTAGAGCTAATACGCATAGTCGGGGATCATAAAAACGGACCGAAAGAACTTAGAGCTAATACGCAAAGTCAGAGATCCTAAAAACCGACCGAAAGAACTTAGAGCTAATACGCAAAGTCAGGGATCATAAAAACGGACCGAAAGAACTTAGAGCTAATACGCACAGTCCGGGATCATAAACACGGTTCGAAAGAACTTAGAGCTAATACGCAAAGTCGGGGATCATAAACACGGACCAAGAGAACTTAGAGCAAATACGCAAAGTCGGGGATCATAAAAAGGGACCGAGAGAACTTAGAGCTAATACACAAAGTCGGGGATCATAAAAAGAGACCGAAAGAACTTAGAGCTAATACGCAAAATCGGGGATCATAAAAAGGGACCGAAAGAACTTAGAGCTAATACGCAAAGTCGGGGATCATAAAAACGGACCGAAAGAACTTAGAGCTAATACGCAAAGTCAAGGATCATAAAAAGGGACCGAAAGAACTTAGAGCTAATACACAAAGTCGGGGATCATAAATACCGACCGAAAGAACTTAGAGCTAATACGCAAAGTCGGGGATCATAAAAAGGGACCGAAAGAACTTAGAGCTAATACGCATAGTCGGGGATCATAAAAAGGGACCGAAAGAACTTAGAGCTAATACGCAAAGTCGGGGATCATAAAAACGGACCGAAAGAACTTAGAGCTAATACGCAAAGTCGGGGATCATAAAAACCGACCGAAAGTAGTTAGAGCTAATACGCATAGTTGGGGATCATAAAAAGGGACCGAAAGAACTTAGAGCTAATACGCAAAGTCGGGGATCATAAAAACCGACGAAAGAACTTAGAGCTAATACGCAAAGTCGGGGATCATAAAAACGGACCGAAAGAACTTAGAGCTAATACGCAAAGTCGGGGATCATAAAAACCGACCGAAAGAACTTAGAACTAATACGCAAAGTCAGGGATCATAAAAACGGACCGAAAGAACTTAGAGCTAATACGCAAAGACGGGTATCATAAAAACCGACCGAAAGAACTTAGAGCTAATACGCAAAGTCGGGTATCATAACAACCGACCGAAAGAACTTAGAGCTAATACGCAAAGTCGGGGATCATAACAACCGACCGAAAGAAGTTAGAGCTAATACGCAAAGTCGGGGATCATAACAACCGACCGAAAGAACTTACAGCTAATACGCAAAGTCGGGGATCATAAAAACGGACCAAAAGAACTTAGAGCTAATACGCAAAGTCGGGGATCATAAAAACGGACCAAAAAAAGTTAGAGCTAATACGCAAATTCGGGGATCATAAAAACGGACCGAAAGAACTTAGAGATAATACGCAAAGTCGGGGATGATAAAAACGGACCGAAAGAACTTAGAGCTAATACGCAAAGTCGGGGATCATAAAACCGACCGAAAGAACTTAGAGCTAATACGCAAAGTCGGGGATCATAAAAAGGGACCGAAAGAACTTAGAGCTAATACGCATAGTCGGGGATCATAGAAAGGGACCGAAAGAACTTAGAGCTAATACGCAAAGTCGGGGATCATAAAAACGGACCGAAAGAACTTAGAGCTAATACGCAAAGTCGGGGATCATAAAAACCGACCGAAAGTAGTTAGAGCTAATACGCATAGTTGGGGATCATAAAAAGGGACCGAAAGAACTTAGAGCTAATACGCAAAGTCGGGGATCATAAAAACCGACGAAAGAACTTAGAGCTAATACGCAAAGTCGGGGATCATAAAAACGGACCGAAAGAACTTAGAGCTAATACGCAAAGTCGGGGATCATAAAAACCGACCGAAAGAACTTAGAACTAATACGCAAAGTCAGGGATCATAAAAACGGACCGAAAGAACTTAGAGCTAATACGCAAAGACGGGGATCATAAAAACGGACCGAAAGAACTTAGAGCTAATACGCAAAGTCGGGGATCATAAAACGGAACGAAAGAACTTAGAGTTAATACGCAAAGTCGGGGATCATAAAAACGGACCGAAAGAACTTAGAGCTAATACGCAAAGTCGGGGATCATAAAATTGGACCAAAAGAACTTAGAGCTAATACGCAAAATCGGGGATCATAAAAACGGACCGAAAGAATTTAGAGCTAATATGCAAAGTCGGGGATCATAAAAACGGACCGAAAGAACTTAGAGCTAATACGCAAAGTCGGGGATGATAAAAACCGACCGAAAGAACTTAGAGGTAATACGCAAAGTCGGAGATCATAAAACCGACCGAAAGAACTTAGAGCTAATACGCAAAGTCGGGGATCATAAAAAGAGACCGAAAGAACTTAGAGCTAATACGCATAGTCGGGGATCATAAAAAGGGACCGAAAGAACTTAGAGCTAATACGCAAAGTCGGGGATCATAAAAACGGACCGAAAGAACTTAGAGCTAATACGCAAAGTCGGGATCATAAAAACCGACCGAAAGAGCTTAGAGCTAATACGCAAAGTCGGGGATCATAAAACCGACCGAAAGAACTTAGAGCTAATATGCAAAGTCGGGGATCAGAAAAACGGACCTAAAGAACTTAGAGCTAATACGCAAAGTCGGGTATCATAACAACCGACCGAAAGAACTTAGAGCTAATACGCAAAGACGGGGATCATAACAACCGACCGAAAGAAGTTAGAGCTAATACGCAAAGTCGGGGATCATAACAACCGACCGAAAGAACTTACAGCTAATACGCAAAGTCGGGGATCATAAAAACGGACCAAAAGAACTTAGAGCTAATACGCAAAGTCGGGGATCATAAAAACGGACCAAAAAAACTTAGAGCTAATACGCAAAGTCGGGGATCATAAAAACGGACCGAAAGAACTTAGAGATAATACGCAAAGTCGGGGATGATAAAAACGGACCGAAAGAACTTAGAGCTAATACGCAAAGTCGGGGATCATAAAACCGACCGAAAGAACTTAGAGCTAATACGCAAAGTCGGGGATCATAAAAAGGGACCGAAAGAACTTAGAGCTAATACGCATAGTCGGGGATCATAAAAAGGGACCGAAAGAACTTAGAGCTAATACGCAAAGTCGGGGATCATAAAAACGGACCGAAAGAACTTAGAGCTAATACGCAAAGTCGGGGATCATAAAAACCGACCGAAAGTAGTTAGAGCTAATACGCATAGTCGGGGATCATAAAAAGGGACCGAAAGAACTTAGAGCTAATACGCAAAGTCGGGGATCATAAAAACCGACGAAAGAACTTAGAGCTAATACGCAAAGTCGGGGATCATAAAAACGGACCGAAAGAACTTAGAGCTAATACGCAAAGTCGGGGATCATAAAAACCGACCGAAAGAACTTAGAAATAATACGCAAAGTCAGGGATCATAAAAACGGACCGAAAGAACTTAGAGCTAATACGCAAAGTCGGGGATCATAAAAACGGACCGAAAGAACTTAGAGCTAATACGCAAAGTCGGGGATCATAAAAACGGACCGAAAGAACTTAGAACTAATACGCAAAGTCGGGGATCATAAAAACGGACCAAAAGAACTTCGAGCTAATACGCAAAGTCGGGGATCATAAAAATGGACCGAAAGAACTTAGAGCTAATACGCAAAGTCGGGGATCATAAAACGGACCGAAAGAACTTAGAACTAATACGCAAAGTCGGGGATCATAAAAACGGACCGAAAGAACTTAGAGCTAATACGCAAAGTCGGGGATCATAAAAACGGACCGAAAGAACTTAGAGCTAATACGCAAAGTCGGGGATCATAAAACGGACCGAAAGAACTTAGAGCTAATACGCACAGTCCGGGATCATAAACACGGTTCGAAAGAACTTAGAGCTAATACGCAAAGTCGGGGATCATAAACACGGACCAAGAGAACTTAGAGCAAATACGCAAGTCGGGGATCATAAAAAGGGACCGAGAGAACTTAGAGCTAATACACAAAGTCGGGGATCATAAAAAGGGACCGAAAGAACTTAGAGCTAATACGCAAAATCGGGGATCATAAAAAGGGACCGAAAGAACTTAGAGCTAATACGCAAAGTCGGGGATCATAAAAACGGACCGAAAGAACTTAGAGCTAATACACAAAGTCAAGGATCATAAAAAGGGACCGAAAGAACTTAGAGCTAATACACAAAGTCGGGGATCATAAAAACCGACCGAAAGAACTTAGAGCTAATATGCAAAGTCGGGGATCAGAAAAACGGACCTAAAGAACTTAGAGCTAATACGCAAAGTCGGGTATCATAACAACCGACCGAAAGAACTTAGAGCTAATACGCAAAGTCGGGGATCATAACAACCGACCGAAAGAAGTTAGAGCTAATACGCAAAGTCGGGGATCATAACAACCGACCGAAAGAACTTACAGCTAATACGCAAAGTCGGGGATCATAAAAACGGACCAAAAGAACTTAGAGCTAATACGCAAAGTCGGGGATCATAAAAACGGACCAAAAAAACTTAGAGCTAATACGCAAAGTCGGGGATCATAAAAACGGACCGAAAGAACTTAGAGATAATACGCAAAGTCGGGGATGATAAAAACGGACCGAAAGAACTTAGAGCTAATACGCAAAGTCGGGGATCATAAAACCGACCGAAAGAACTTAGAGCTAATACGCAAAGTCGGGGATCATAAAAAGGGACCGAAAGAACTTAGAGCTAATACGCATAGTCGGGGATCATAAAAAGGGACCGAAAGAACTTAGAGCTAATACGCAAAGTCGGGGATCATAAAAACGGACCGAAAGAACTTAGAGCTAATACGCAAAGTCGGGGATCATAAAAACCGACCGAAAGTAGTTAGAGCTAATACGCATAGTCGGGGATCATAAAAAGGGACCGAAAGAACTTAGAGCTAATACGCAAAGTCGGGGATCATAAAAACCGACGAAAGAACTTAGAGCTAATACGCAAAGTCGGGGATCATAAAAACGGACCGAAAGAACTTAGAGCTAATACGCAAAGTCGGGGATCATAAAAACCGACCGAAAGAACTTAGAACTAATACGCAAAGTCAGGGATCATAAAAACGGACCGAAAGAACTTAGAGCTAATACGCAAAGTCGGGGATCATAAAAACGGACCGAAAGAACTTAGAGCTAATACGCAAAGTCGGGGATCATAAAAACGGACCGAAAGAACTTAGAACTAATACGCAAAGTCGGGGATCATAAAACGGACCGAAAGAACTTCGAGCTAATACGCAAAGTCGGGGATCATAAAAATGGACCGAAAGAACTTAGAGCTAATACGCAAAGTCGGGGATCATAAAACGGACCGAAAGAACTTAGAGCTAATACGCAAAGTCGGGGATCATAAAAACGGACCGAAAGAACTTAGAGCTAATACGCAAAGTCGGGGATCATAAAAACGGACCGAAAGAACTTAGAGCTAATACGCACAGTCCGGGATCATAAACACGGTTCAAAAGAACTTAGAGCTAATACGTAAAGTCGGGGATCATAAACACGGACCAAGAGAACTTAGAGCTAATACGCAAAGTCGGGGATCATAAAAAGGGACCGAGAGAACTTAGAGCTAATACACAAAGTCGGGGATCATAAAAAGGGACCGAAAGAACTTAGAGCTAATACGCAAAATCGGGGATCATAAAAAGGGACCGAAAGAACTTACAGCTAATACGCAAAGTCGGGGATCATAAAAAGGGACCGAAAGAACTTAGAGCTAATACGCAAAGTCGGGGATCATAAAAACCGACCGAAAGAACTTATAGCTAATACGCAAAGTCGGGGATCATAATAACCGACCGAAAGAACTTAGAGCTAATACGCAAAGTCGGGGATCATAAAAACGGACCGAAAGAACTTAGAGCTAATATGCAAAGTCAGGGATCATAAAAACAAACCGAAAGAACTTAGAGCTAATACACAAAGTCGGGGATCATAAAAACGGACCAAAAGAACTTAGAGCTAATACGCAAAGTCGGGGATCATAAAAACGGACCAAAAAAACTTAGAGCTAATACGTAAAGTCGGGGATCATAAAAACGGACCGAAAGAACTTAGGGCTAATACGCAAAGTCGGGGATGATAAAAACGGACCGAAAGAACTTAGAGCTAATACGCAAAGTCGGGGATCATAAAACCGACCGAAAGAACTTAGAGCTAATACACAAAGTCGGGGATCATAAAAAGGGACCGAAAGAACTTAGAGCTAATACGCATAGTCGGGGATCATAAAAAGGGACCGAAAGAACTTAGAGCTAATACGCAAAGTCGGGGATCATAAAAACGGACCGAAAGAACTTAGAGCTAATACGCAAAGTCGGGGATCATAAAAACCGATCGAAAGAAGTTAGAGCTAATACGCATAGTCGGGGATCATAAAAAGGGACCGAAAGAACTTAGAGCTAATACGCAAAGTCGGGGATCATAAAAACCGACGAAAGAACTTAGAGCTAATACGCAAAGTCGGGGATCATAAAAACGGACCGAAAGAACTTAGAGCTAATACGCAAAGTCGGGGATCATAAAAACCGACCGAAAGAACTTAGAACTAATACGCAAAGTCGGGGATCATAACAACGGACCGAAAGAACTTAGAGCTAATACGCAAAGTCGGGGATCATAAAAACGGACCGAAAGAACTTAGAGCTAATACGCAAAGTCGGGGATCATAAAACGGAACGAAAGAACTTAGAGTTAATACGCAAAGTCGGGGATCATAAAAACGGACCGAAAGAACTTAGAGCTAATACGCAAAGTCAGGGATCATAAAATTGGATTAAAAGAACTTAGAGCTAATACGCAAAGTCGGGGATCATAAAAACGGACCGAAAGAACTTAGAGCTAATACGCAAAGTCGGGGATCATAAAAACGGACCGAAAGAACTTAAAGCTAATACGCAAAGTCAAGGATGATAAAAACCGACCGAAAGAACTTAGAGCTAATACGCAAAGTCGGAGATCATAAAACCGACCGAAAGAACTTCGAGCTAATACGCAAAGTCGGGGATCATAAAAATGGACCGAAAGAACTTAGAGCTAATACGCAAAGTCGGGGATCATAAAACGGACCGAAAGAACTTAGAGCTAATACGCAAAGTCGGGGATCATAAAAACGGACCGAAAGAACTTAGAGCTAATACGCAAAGTCGGGGATCATAAAAACGGACCGAAAGAACTTAGAGCTAATACGCACAGTCCGGGATCATAAACACGGTTCAAAAGAACTTAGAGCTAATACGTAAAGTCGGGGATCATAAACACGGACCAAGAGAACTTAGAGCTAATACGCAAAGTCGGGGATCATAAAAAGGGACCGAGAGAACTTAGAGCTAATACACAAAGTCGGGGATCATAAAAAGGGACCGAAAGAACTTAGAGCTAATACGCAAAATCGGGGATCATAAAAAGGGACCGAAAGAACTTACAGCTAATACGCAAAGTCGGGGATCATAAAAAGGGACCGAAAGAACTTAGAGCTAATACGCAAAGTCGGGGATCATAAAAACCGACCGAAAGAACTTAGAGCTTATATGCAAAGTCGGGGATCATAAAAAGGGACCGAAAGAACTTAGAGCTAATACGCAAAGTCGGGGATCATAAAAACGGACCGAAAGAACTTAGAGCTAATACGCAAAGTCGGGGATCATAACAACCGACCGAAAGAACTTATAGCTAATACGCAAAGTCGGGGATCATAATAACCGACCGAAAGAACTTAGAGCTAATACGCAAAGTCGGGGATCATAAAAACGGACCGAAAGAACTTAGAGCTAATATGCAAAGTCAGGGATCATAAAAACAAACCGAAAGAACTTAGAGCTAATACACAAAGTCGGGGATCATAAAAACGGACCAAAAGAACTTAGAGCTAATACGCAAAGTCGGGGATCATAAAAACGGACCAAAAAAACTTAGAGCTAATACGTAAAGTCGGGGATCATAAAAACGGACCGAAAGAACTTAGGGCTAATACGCAAAGTCGGGGATGATAAAAACGGACCGAAAGAACTTAGAGCTAATACGCAAAGTCGGGGATCATAAAACCGACCGAAAGAACTTAGAGCTAATACACAAAGTCGGGGATCATAAAAAGGGACCGAAAGAACTTAGAGCTAATACGCATAGTCGGGGATCATAAAAAGGGACCGAAAGAACTTAGAGCTAATACGCAAAGTCGGGGATCATAAAAACGGACCGAAAGAACTTAGAGCTAATACGCAAAGTCGGGGATCATAAAAACCGATCGAAAGAAGTTAGAGCTAATACGCATAGTCGGGGATCATAAAAAGGGACCGAAAGAACTTAGAGCTAATACGCAAAGTCGGGGATCATAAAAACCGACGAAAGAACTTAGAGCTAATACGCAAAGTCGGGGATCATAAAAACGGACCGAAAGAACTTAGAGCTAATACGCAAAGTCGGGGATCATAAAAACCGACCGAAAGAACTTAGAACTAATACGCAAAGTCGGGGATCATAACAACGGACCGAAAGAACTTAGAGCTAATACGCAAAGTCGGGGATCATAAAAACGGACCGAAAGAACTTAGAGCTAATACGCAAAGTCGGGGATCATAAAACGGAACGAAAGAACTTAGAGTTAATACGCAAAGTCGGGGATCATAAAAACGGACCGAAAGAACTTAGAGCTAATACGCAAAGTCAGGGATCATAAAATTGGATTAAAAGAACTTAGAGCTAATACGCAAAGTCGGGGATCATAAAAACGGACCGAAAGAACTTAGAGCTAATACGCAAAGTCGGGGATCATAAAAACGGACCGAAAGAACTTAAAGCTAATACGCAAAGTCAAGGATGATAAAAACCGACCGAAAGAACTTAGAGCTAATACGCAAAGTCGGAGATCATAAAACCGACCGAAAGAACTTCGAGCTAATACGCAAAGTCGGGGATCATAAAAATGGACCGAAAGAACTTAGAGCTAATACGCAAAGTCGGGGATCATAAAACGGACCGAAAGAACTTAGAGCTAATACGCAAAGTCGGGGATCATAAAAACGGACCGAAAGAACTTAGAGCTAATACGCAAAGTCGGGGATCATAAAAACGGACCGAAAGAACTTAGAGCTAATACGCACAGTCCGGGATCATAAACACGGTTCAAAAGAACTTAGAGCTAATACGTAAAGTCGGGGATCATAAACACGGACCAAGAGAACTTAGAGCTAATACGCAAAGTCGGGGATCATAAAAAGGGACCGAGAGAACTTAGAGCTAATACACAAAGTCGGGGATCATAAAAAGGGACCGAAAGAACTTAGAGCTAATACGCAAAATCGGGGATCATAAAAAGGGACCGAAAGAACTTACAGCTAATACGCAAAGTCGGGGATCATAAAAAGGGACCGAAAGAACTTAGAGCTAATACGCAAAGTCGGGGATCATAAAAACCGACCGAAAGAACTTAGAGCTTATATGCAAAGTCGGGGATCATAAAAAGGGACCGAAAGAACTTAGAGCTAATACGCAAAGTCGGGGATCATAAAAACGGACCGAAAGAACTTAGAGCTAATACGCAAAGTCGGGGATCATAACAACCGACCGAAAGAACTTATAGCTAATACGCAAAGTCGGGGATCATAATAACCGACCGAAAGAACTTAGAGCTAATACGCAAAGTCGGGGATCATAAAAACGGACCGAAAGAACTTAGAGCTAATATGCAAAGTCAGGGATCATAAAAACAAACCGAAAGAACTTAGAGCTAATACACAAAGTCGGGGATCATAAAAACGGACCAAAAGAACTTAGAGCTAATACGCAAAGTCGGGGATCATAAAAACGGACCAAAAAAACTTAGAGCTAATACGTAAAGTCGGGGATCATAAAAACGGACCGAAAGAACTTAGGGCTAATACGCAAAGTCGGGGATGATAAAAACGGACCGAAAGAACTTAGAGCTAATACGCAAAGTCGGGGATCATAAAACCGACCGAAAGAACTTAGAGCTAATACACAAAGTCGGGGATCATAAAAAGGGACCGAAAGAACTTAGAGCTAATACGCATAGTCGGGGATCATAAAAAGGGACCGAAAGAACTTAGAGCTAATACGCAAAGTCGGGGATCATAAAAACGGACCGAAAGAACTTAGAGCTAATACGCAAAGTCGGGGATCATAAAAACCGATCGAAAGAAGTTAGAGCTAATACGCATAGTCGGGGATCATAAAAAGGGACCGAAAGAACTTAGAGCTAATACGCAAAGTCGGGGATCATAAAAACCGACGAAAGAACTTAGAGCTAATACGCAAAGTCGGGGATCATAAAAACGGACCGAAAGAACTTAGAGCTAATACGCAAAGTCGGGGATCATAAAAACCGACCGAAAGAACTTAGAACTAATACGCAAAGTCGGGGATCATAACAACGGACCGAAAGAACTTAGAGCTAATACGCAAAGTCGGGGATCATAAAAACGGACCGAAAGAACTTAGAGCTAATACGCAAAGTCGGGGATCATAAAACGGAATGAAAGAACTTAGAGTTAATACGCAAAGTCGGGGATCATAAAAACGGACCGAAAGAACTTAGAGCTAATACGCAAAGTCAGGGATCATAAAATTGGATTAAAAGAACTTAGAGCTAATACGCAAAGTCGGGGATCATAAAAACGGACCGAAAGAACTTAGAGCTAATACGCAAAGTCGGGGATCATAAAAACGGACCGAAAGAACTTAAAGCTAATACGCAAAGTCAAGGATGATAAAAACCGACCGAAAGAACTTAGAGCTAATACGCAAAGTCGGAGATCATAAAACCGACCGAAAGAACTTAGAGCTAATACGCAAAGTCGGGGATCATAAAAAGGGATCGAAAGAACTTAGAGCTAATACGCATAGTCGGGGATCATAAAAAGGGACCGAAAGAACTTAGAGCTAATACGCAAAGTCGGGGATCATAAAAACGGACCGAAAGAACTTAGAGCTAATACGCAAAGTCGGGGATCATAAAAAGGGACCGAAAGAACTTAGAGCTAATACGCATAGTCGGGGATCATAAAAACGGACCGAAAGAACTTAGAGCTAATACGCAAAGTCAGAGATCCTAAAAACCGACCGAAAGAACTTAGAGCTAATACGCAAAGTCAGGGATCATAAAAACGGACCGAAAGAACTTAGAGCTAATACGCACAGTCCGGGATCATAAACACGGTTCGAAAGAACTTAGAGCTAATACGCAAAGTCGGGGATCATAAACACGGACCAAGAGAACTTAGAGCAAATACGCAAAGTCGGGGATCATAAAAAGGGACCGAGAGAACTTAGAGCTAATACACAAAGTCGGGGATCATAAAAAGAGACCGAAAGAACTTAGAGCTAATACGCAAAATCGGGGATCATAAAAAGGGACCGAAAGAACTTAGAGCTAATACGCAAAGTCGGGGATCATAAAAACGGACCGAAAGAATTTAGAGCTAATACGCAAAGTCAAGGATCATAAAAAGGGACCGAAAGAACTTAGAGCTAATACACAAAGTCGGGGATCATAAATACCGACCGAAAGAACTTAGAGCTAATATGCAAAGTCGGGGATCAGAAAAACGGACCGAAAGAACTTAGAGCTAATACGCAAAGTCGGGTATCATAACAACCGACCGAAAGAACTTAGAGCTAATACGCAAAGTCGGGGATCATAACAACCGACCGAAAGAAGTTAGAGCTAATACGCAAAGTCGGGGATCATAACAACCGACCGAAAGAACTTACAGCTAATACGCAAAGTCGGGGATCATAAAAACGGACCAAAAGAACTTAGAGCTAATACGCAAAGTCGGGGATCATAAAAACGGACCAAAAAAAGTTAGAGCTAATACGCAAAGTCGGGGATCATAAAAACGGACCGAAAGAACTTAGAGATAATACGCAAAGTCGGGGATGATAAAAACGGACCGAAAGAACTTAGAGCTAATACGCAAAGTCGGGGATCATAAAACCGACCGAAAGAACTTAGAGCTAATACGCAAAGTCGGGGATCATAAAAAGGGACCGAAAGAACTTAGAGCTAATACGCATAGTCGGGGATCATAAAAAGGGACCGAAAGAACTTAGAGCTAATACGCAAAGTCGGGGATCATAAAAACGGACCGAAAGAACTTAGAGCTAATACGCAAAGTCGGGGATCATAAAAACCGACCGAAAGTAGTTAGAGCTAATACGCATAGTTGGGGATCATAAAAAGGGACCGAAAGAACTTAGAGCTAATACGCAAAGTCGGGGATCATAAAAACCGACGAAAGAACTTAGAGCTAATACGCAAAGTCGGGGATCATAAAAACGGACCGAAAGAACTTAGAGCTAATACGCAAAGTCGGGGATCATAAAAACCGACCGAAAGAACTTAGAACTAATACGCAAAGTCAGGGATCATAAAAACGGACCGAAAGAACTTAGAGCTAATACACAAAGACGGGGATCATAAAAACGGACCGAAAGAACTTAGAGCTAATACGCAAAGTCGGGGATCATAAAACGGAACGAAAGAACTTAGAGTTAATACGCAAAGTCGGGGATCATAAAAACGGACCGAAAGAACTTAGAGCTAATACGCAAAGTCGGGGATCATAAAATTGGACCAAAAGAACTTAGAGCTAATACGCAAAATCGGGGATCATAAAAACGGACCGAAAGAATTTAGAGCTAATATGCAAAGTCGGGGATCATAAAAACGGACCGAAAGAACTTAGAGCTAATACGCAAAGTCGGGGATGATAAAAACCGACCGAAAGAACTTAGAGGTAATACGCAAAGTCGGAGATCATAAAACCGACCGAAAGAACTTAGAGCTAATACGCAAAGTCGGGGATCATAAAAAGAGACCGAAAGAACTTAGAGCTAATACGCATAGTCGGGGATCATAAAAAGGGACCGAAAGAACTTAGAGCTAATACGCAAAGTCGGGGATCATAAAAACGGACCGAAAGAACTTAGAGCTAATACGCAAAGTCGGGATCATAAAAACAGACCGAAAGAACTTAGAGCTAATACGCAAAGTCGGGGATCATAAAACCGACCGAAAGAACTTAGAGCTAATACGCAAAGTCGGGGATCATAAAAAGGGACCGAAAGAACTTAGAGCTAATACGCATAGTCGGGGATCATAAAAACGGACCGAAAGAACTTAGAGCTAATACGCAAAGTCAGAGATCCTAAAAACCGACCGAAAGAACTTAGAGCTAATACGCAAAGTCGGGGATCATAAAAACGGACCGAAAGAACTTAGAGCTAATACGCACAGTCCGGGATCATAAACACGGTTCGAAAGAACTTAGAGCTAATACGCAAAGTCGGGGATCATAAACACGGACCAAGAGAACTTAGAGCAAATACGCAAAGTCGGGGATCATAAAAAGGGACCGAGAGAACTTAGAGCTAATACACAAAGTCGGGGATCATAAAAAGGGACCGAAAGAACTTAGAGCTAATACGCAAAATCGGGGATCATAAAAAGGGACCGAAAGAACTTAGAGCTAATACGCAAAGTCAAGGGTCATAAAAAGGGACCGAAAGAACTTAGAGCTAATACACAAAGTCGGGGATCATAAAAACCGACGAAAGAACTTAGAGCTAATACGCAAAGTCGGGGATCATAAAAACGGACCAAAAAAACTTAGAGCTAATACGCAAAGTCGGGGATCATAAAAACGGACCGAAAGAACTTAGAGCTAATACGCAAAGTCGGGATCATAAAAACCGACCGAAAGAACTTAGAGCTAATACGCAAAGTCGGGGATCATAAAACCGACCGAAAGAACTTAGAGCTAATACGCAAAGTCGGGGATCATAAAAAGGGACCGAAAGAACTTAGAGCTAATACGCATAGTCGGGGATCATAAAAAGGGACCGAAAGAACTTAGAGCTAATACGCAAAGTCGGGGATCATAAAAAGGGACCGAAAGAACTTAGAGCTAATACGCAAAGTCGGGGATCATAAAAACGGACCGAAAGAACTTAGAGCTAATACGCAAAGTCAAGGATCATAAAAAGGGACTGAAAGAACTTAGAGCTAATACACAAAGTCGGGGATCATAAATACCGACCGAAAGAACTTAGAGCTAATATGCAAAGTCGGGGATCAGAAAAACGGACCGAAAGAACTTAGAGCTAATACGCAAAGTCGGGTATCATAACAACCGACCGAAAGAACTTAGAGCTAATACGCAAAGTCGGGGATCATAACAACCGACCGAAAGAAGTTAGAGCTAATACGCAAAGTCGGGGATCATAACAACCGACCGAAAGAACTTACAGCTAATACGCAAAGTCGGGGATCATAAAAACGGACCAAAAGAACTTAGAGCTAATACGCAAAGTCGGGGATCATAAAAACGGACCAAAAAAAGTTAGAGCTAATACGCAAAGTCGGGGATCATAAAAACGGACCGAAAGAACTTAGAGATAATACGCAAAGTCGGGGATGATAAAAACGGACCGAAAGAACTTAGAGCTAATACGCAAAGTCGGGGATCATAAAACCGACCGAAAGAACTTAGAGCTAATACGCAAAGTCGGGGATCATAAAAAGGGACCGAAAGAACTTAGAGCTAATACGCATAGTCGGGGATCATAAAAAGGGACCGAAAGAACTTAGAGCTAATACGCAAAGTCGGGGATCATAAAAACGGACCGAAAGAACTTAGAGCTAATACGCAAAGTCGGGGATCATAAAAACCGACCGAAAGTAGTTAGAGCTAATACGCATAGTTGGGGATCATAAAAAGGGACCGAAAGAACTTAGAGCTAATACGCAAAGTCGGGGATCATAAAAACCGACGAAAGAACTTAGAGCTAATACGCAAAGTCGGGGATCATAAAAACGGACCGAAAGAACTTAGAGCTAATACGCAAAGTCGGGGATCATAAAAACCGACCGAAAGAACTTAGAACTAATACGCAAAGTCAGGGATCATAAAAACGGACCGAAAGAACTTAGAGCTAATACACAAAGACGGGGATCATAAAAACGGACCGAAAGAACTTAGAGCTAATACGCAAAGTCGGGGATCATAAAACGGAACGAAAGAACTTAGAGTTAATACGCAAAGTCGGGGATCATAAAAACGGACCGAAAGAACTTAGAGCTAATACGCAAAGTCGGGGATCATAAAATTGGACCAAAAGAACTTAGAGCTAATACGCAAAATCGGGGATCATAAAAACGGACCAAAAGAATTTAGAGCTAATATGCAAAGTCGGGGATCATAAAAACGGACCGAAAGAACTTAGAGCTAATACGCAAAGTCGGGGATGATAAAAACCGACCGAAAGAACTTAGAGGTAATACGCAAAGTCGGAGATCATAAAACCGACCGAAAGAACTTAGAGCTAATACGCAAAGTCGGGGATCATAAAAAGAGACCGAAAGAACTTAGAGCTAATACGCATAGTCGGGGATCATAAAAAGGGACCGAAAGAACTTAGAGCTAATACGCAAAGTCGGGGATCATAAAAACGGACCGAAAGAACTTAGAGCTAATACGCAAAGTCGGGATCATAAAAACCGACCGAAAGAACTTAGAGCTAATACGCAAAGTCGGGGATCATAAAACCGACCGAAAGAACTTAGAGCTAATACGCAAAGTCGGGGATCATAAAAAGGGACCGAAAGAACTTAGAGCTAATACGCATAGTCGGGGATCATAAAAACGGACCGAAAGAACTTAGAGCTAATACGCAAAGTCAGAGATCCTAAAAACCGACCGAAAGAACTTAGAGCTAATACGCAAAGTCGGGGATCATAAAAACGGACCGAAAGAACTTAGAGCTAATACGCACAGTCCGGGATCATAAACACGGTTCGAAAGAACTTAGAGCTAATACGCAAAGTCGGGGATCATAAACACGGACCAAGAGAACTTAGAGCAAATACGCAAAGTCGGGGATCATAAAAAGGGACCGAGAGAACTTAGAGCTAATACACAAAGTCGGGGATCATAAAAAGGGACCGAAAGAACTTAGAGCTAATACGCAAAATCGGGGATCATAAAAAGGGACCGAAAGAACTTAGAGCTAATACGCAAAGTCAAGGGTCATAAAAAGGGACCGAAAGAACTTAGAGCTAATACACAAAGTCGGGGATCATAAAAACCGACGAAAGAACTTAGAGCTAATACGCAAAGTCGGGGATCATAAAAACGGACCAAAAAAACTTAGAGCTAATACGCAAAGTCGGGGATCATAAAAACGGACCGAAAGAACTTAGAGATAATACGCAAAGTCGGGGATGATAAAAACGGACCGAAAGAACTTAGAGCTAATACGCAAAGTCGGGGATCATAAAAACGGACCGAAAGAACTTAGAGCTAATACACACAGTCCGGGATCATAAACACGGTTCGAAAGAACTTAGAGCTAATACGCAAAGTCGGGGATCATAAACACGGACCAAGAGAACTTAGAGCAAATACGCAAAGTCGGGGATCATAAAAAGGGACCGAGAGAACTTAGAGCTAATACACAAAGTCGGGGATCATAAAAAGGGACCGAAAGAACTTAGAGCTAATACGCAAAATCGGGGATCATAAAAAGGGACCGAAAGAACTTAGAGCTAATACGCAAAGTCGGGGATCATAAAAACGGACCGAAAGAACTTAGAGCTAATACGCAAAGTCAAGGATCATAAAAAGGGACTGAAAGAACTTAGAGCTAATACACAAAGTCGGGGATCACAAAAACTGACCGAAAGAACTTAGAGTTAATATGCAAAGTCGGGGATCAGAAAAACGGACCGAAAGAACTTAGAGCTAATACGCAAAGTCGGGTATCATAAAAACGGACCGAAAGAACATAGAGCTAATACGCAAAGTCAAGGATCATAAAAAGGGACCGAAAGAACTTAGAGCTAATACACAAAGTCGGGGATCATAAAAACCGACCGAAAGAACTTAGAGCTAATATGCAAAGTCGGGGATCAGAAAAACGGACCGAAAGAACTTAGAGCTAATACGCAAAGTCGGGTATCATAACAACCGACCTAAAGAACTTAGAGCTAATACGCAAAGTCGGGGATCATAACAACCGACCGAAAGAAGTTAGAGCTAATACGCAAAGTCGGGGATCATAACAACCGACCGAAAGAACTTAGAGCTAATACGCAAAGTCGGGGATCAGAAAAACCGACCGAAAGAACTTAGAGCTAATATGCAAAGTCAAGGATCAGAAAAACGGACCGAAAGAACTTAGAGCTAATACGCAAAGTCGGGTATCATAACAACCGACCGAAAGAACTTAGAGCTAATACGCAAAGTCGGGGATCATAACAACCGACCGAAAGAAGTTAGAGCTAATACGCAAAGTCGGGGATAATAACAACCGACCGAAAGAACTTAGAGCTAATACGCAAAGTCGGGGATCATAAAAACGGATCGAAAGCACTTAGAGCTAATACGCATAGTCGGGGATCATAAAAACGGACCGAAAGAACTTAGAGCTAATACGCAAAGTCGGGGATCATAAAAAGGGACCGAAAGAACTTAGAGCTAATACGCATAGTCGGGGATCATAAAAACGGACCGAAAGAACTTAGAGCTAATACGCAAAGTCAGAGATCCTAAAAACCGCCCGAAAGAACTTAGAGCTAATACGCAAAGTCAGGGATCATAAAAACGGACCGAAAGAACTTAGAGCTAATACGCACAGTCCGGGATCATAAACACGGTTCGAAAGAACTTAGAGCTAATACGCAAAGTCGGGGATCATAAACACGGACCAAGAGAACTTAGAGCAAATACGCAAAGTCGGGGATCATAAAAAAGGACCGAGAGAACTTAGAGCTAATACACAAAGTCGGGGATCATAAAAAGGGACCGAAAGAACTTAGAGCTAATACGCAAAATCGGGGATCATAAAAACCGACGAAAGAACTTAGAGCTAATACGCAAAGTCGGGGATCATAAAAACGGACCGAAAGAACTTAGAGCTAATACGCAAAGTCGGGGATCATAAAAACCGACTGAAAGAACTTAGAACTAATACGCAAAGTCGGGGATCATAAAAACGGACCGAAAGAACTTAGAGCTAATACGCAAAGTCGGGGATCATAAAAACGGACCGAAAGATTTTAGAGCTAATACGCAAAGTCGGGGATCATAAAACGGAACGAAAGAACTTAGAGTTAATACGCAAAGTCGGGGATCATAAAAACGGACCGAAAGAACTTAGAGCTAATACGCAAAGTCGGGGATCATAAAATTGGACCAAAAGAACTTAGAGCTAATACGCAAAATCGGGGATCATAAAAACGGACTGAAAGAACTTAGAGCTAATACGCAAAGTCGGGGATCATAAAAACGGACCGAAAGAACTTAGAGCTAATACGCAAAGTCAGGGATGATAAAAACCGACCGAAAGAACTTAGAGCTAATACGCAAAGTCGGAGATCATAAAACCGACCGAAAGAACTTAGAGCTAATACGCAAAGTCGGGGATCATAAAAAGGGACCGAAAGAACTTAGAGCTAATACGCATAGTCGGGGATCATAAAAAGGGACCGAAAGAACTTATAGCTAATACGCAAAGTCGGGGATCATAAAAACGGACCGAAAGAACTTAGAGCTAATACGCAAAGTCGGGGATCATAAAAACCGACCGAAAGAACTTAGAGCTAATACGCAAAGTCGGGGATCATAAAACCGACCGAAAGAACTTAGAGCTAATACGCAAAGTCGGGGATCATAAAAAGGGACCGAAAGAACTTAGAGCTAATACGCATAGTCGGGGATCATAAAAACGGACCGAAAGAACTTAGAGCTAATACGCAAAGTCAGAGATCCTAAAAACCGACCGAAAGAACTTAGAGCTAATACGCAAAGTCAGGGATCATAAAAACGGACCGAAAGAACTTAGAGCTAATACGCACAGTCCGGGATCATAAACACGGTTCGAAAGAACTTAGAGCTAATACGCAAAGTCGGGGATCATAAACACGGACCAAGAGAACTTAGAGCAAATACGCAAAGTCGGGGATCATAAAAAGGGACCGAGAGAACTTAGAGCTAATACACAAAGTCGGGGATCATAAAAAGGGACCGAAAGAACTTAGAGCTAATACGCAAAATCGGGGATCATAAAAAGGGACCGAAAGAACTTAGAGCTAATACGCAAAGTCGGGGATCATAAAAACGGACCGAAAGAACTTAGAGCTAATACGCAAAGTCAAGGGTCATAAAAAGGGACCGAAAGAACTTAGAGCTAATACACAAAGTCGGGGATCATAAAAACCGACGAAAGAACTTAGAGCTAATACGCAAAGTCGGGGATCATAAAAACGGACCAAAAAAACTTAGAGCTAATACGCAAAGTCGGGGATCATAAAAACGGACCGAAAGAACTTAGAGATAATACGCAAAGTCGGGGATGATAAAAACGGACCGAAAGAACTTAGAGCTAATACGCAAAGTCGGGGATCATAAAAACGGACCGAAAGAACTTAGAGCTAATACACACAGTCCGGGATCATAAACACGGTTCGAAAGAACTTAGAGCTAATACGCAAAGTCGGGGATCATAAACACGGACCAAGAGAACTTAGAGCAAATACGCAAAGTCGGGGATCATAAAAAGGGACCGAGAGAACTTAGAGCTAATACACAAAGTCGGGGATCATAAAAAGGGACCGAAAGAACTTAGAGCTAATACGCAAAATCGGGGATCATAAAAAGGGACCGAAAGAACTTAGAGCTAATACGCAAAGTCGGGGATCATAAAAACGGACCGAAAGAACTTAGAGCTAATACGCAAAGTCAAGGATCATAAAAAGGGACCGAAAGAACTTAGAGCTAATACACAAAGTCGGGGATCACAAAAACCGACCGAAAGAACTTAGAATTAATATGCAAAGTCGGGGATCAGAAAAACGGACCGAAAGAACTTAGAGCTAATACGCAAAGTCGGGTATCATAACAACCGACCGAAAGAACTTAGAGCTAATACGCAAAGTCGGGGATCATAACAACCGACCGAAAGAAGTTAGAGCTAATACGCAAACTCGGGGATCATAACAACCGACCGAAAGAACTTAGAGCTAATACGCAAAGTCGGGGATCATAAAAACGGATCGAAAGCACTTAGAGCTAATACGCATAGTCGGGGATCATAAAAAGGGACCGAAAGAACTTAGAGCTAATACTCAAAGTCGGGGATCATAAAAACGGACCGAAAGAACTTAGAGCTAATACGCAAAGTCGGGGATCATAAAAACCGACCGAAAGAAGTTAGAGCTAATACGCATAGTCGGGGATCATAAAAAGGGACCGAAAGAACTTAGAGCTAATACGCAAAGTCGGGGATCATAAAAACCGACGAAAGAACTTAGAGCTAATACGCAAAGTCGGGGATCATAAAAACGGATCGAAAGCACTTAGAGCTAATATGCAAAGTCGGGGATCATAAAAACAGACCGACAGAACTTAGAACTAATACGCAAAGTCGGGGATCATAAAAACAGACCAAAAGAACTTAGAGCTAATACGCAAAGTCGGGGATCATAAAAACTGACCGAAAGAACTTAGAGCTAATACGCAAAATCGGGGATCATAACAACCGACCGAAAGAACTTAGAGCTAATACGCAAAGTCGGGGATCATAAAAACGGATCAAAAGAACTTAGAGCTAATATGCAAAGTCGGGGATCATAAAAACAGACCGAAAGAACTTAGAGCTAATACGCAAAGTCGGGGATCATAAAAACGGACCAAAAGAACTTAGAGCTAACACGCAAAGTCGGGGATCATAAAAACGGACCGAAAGAACTTAGAGCTAATACGCAAAGTCGGGGATCATAAAAACGCACCAAAAAAACTTAGAGCTAATACGCAAAGTCGGGGATCATAAAAACAGACCGAAAGAACTTAGAACTAATACGCAAAGTCGGGGATGATAAAAACCGACCGAAAGAACTTAGAGCTAATACGCAAAGTCGGGGATCATAAAACCGACCGAAAGAACTTAGAGCTAATACGCAAAGTCGGGGATCATAAAAAGGGACCGAAAGAACATAGAGCTAATACGCATAGTCGGGGATCATAAAAAGGGACCTAAAGAACTTAGAGCTAATACGCAAAGTCGGGGATCATAAAAACGGACCGAAAGAACTTAGAGCTAATACGCAAAGTCGGGGATCAAAAAAACCCACCGAAAGAACTTAGAGCTAATACGCATAGTCGGGGATCATAAAAAGGGACCGAAAGAACTTAGAGCTAATACGCATAGTCGGGGATCATAAAAAGGGACCGAAAGAACTTAGAGCTAATACGCAAAGTCGGGGATCATAAAAACGGACCGAAAGAACTTAGAGCTAATACGCAAAGTCGGGGATCATAAAAACCGACCGAAAGAAGTTAGAGCTAATACGCATAGTCGGGGATCATAAAAAGGGACCGAAAGAACTTAGAGCTAATACGCAAAGTCGGGGATCATAAAAACCGACGAAAGAACTTAGAGCTAATACGCAAAGTCGGGGATCATAAAAACGGACCGAAAGAACTTAGAGCTAATACGCAAAGTCGGGGATCATAAAAACCGACTGAAAGAACTTAGAACTAATACGCAAAGTCGGGGATCATAAAAACGGACCGAAAGAACTTAGAGCTAATACGCAAAGTCGGGGATCATAAAAACGGACCGAAAGATTTTAGAGCTAATACGCAAAGTCGGGGATCATAAAACGGAACGAAAGAACTTAGAGTTAATACGCAAAGTCGGGGATCATAAAATTGGACCAAAAGATCTTAGAGCTAATACGCAAAGTCGGGGATCATAAAAAGGGACCGAAAGAACTTAGAGCTAATACGCAAAGTCGGGGATCATAAAAACCGACCGAAAGAACTTAGAGCTAATACGCAAAGTCGGGGATCATAAAACCGACCGAAAGAACTTAGAGCTAATACGCAAAGTCGGGGATCATAAAAAGGGACCGAAAGAACTTAGAGCTAATACGCATAGTCGGGGATCATAAAAACGGACCGAAAGAACTTAGAGCTAATACGCAAAGTCAGAGATCCTAAAAACCGACCGAAAGAACTTAGAGCTAATACGCAAAGTCAGGGATCATAAAAACGGACCGAAAGAACTTAGAGCTAATACGCACAGTCCGGGATCATAAACACGGTTCGAAAGAACTTAGAGCTAATACGCAAAGTCGGGGATCATAAACACGGACCAAGAGAACTTAGAGCAAATACGCAAAGTCGGGGATCATAAAAAGGGACCGAGAGAACTTAGAGCTAATACACAAAGTCGGGGATCATAAAAAGGGACCGAAAGAACTTAGAGCTAATACGCAAAATCGGGGATCATAAAAAGGGACCGAAAGAACTTAGAGCTAATACGCAAAGTCGGGGATCATAAAAACGGACCGAAAGAACTTAGAGCTAATACGCAAAGTCAAGGGTCATAAAAAGGGACCGAAAGAACTTAGAGCTAATACACAAAGTCGGGGATCATAAAAACCGACGAAAGAACTTAGAGCTAATACGCAAAGTCGGGGATCATAAAAACGGACCAAAAAAACTTAGAGCTAATACGCAAAGTCGGGGATCATAAAAACGGACCGAAAGAACTTAGAGATAATACGCAAAGTCGGGGATGATAAAAACGGACCGAAAGAACTTAGAGCTAATACGCAAAGTCGGGGATCATAAAAACGGACCGAAAGAACTTAGAGCTAATACACACAGTCCGGGATCATAAACACGGTTCGAAAGAACTTAGAGCTAATACGCAAAGTCGGGGATCATAAACACGGACCAAGAGAACTTAGAGCAAATACGCAAAGTCGGGGATCATAAAAAGGGACCGAGAGAACTTAGAGCTAATACACAAAGTCGGGGATCATAAAAAGGGACCGAAAGAACTTAGAGCTAATACGCAAAATCGGGGATCATAAAAAGGGACCGAAAGAACTTAGAGCTAATACGCAAAGTCGGGGATCATAAAAACGGACCGAAAGAACTTAGAGCTAATACGCAAAGTCAAGGATCATAAAAAGGGACCGAAAGAACTTAGAGCTAATACACAAAGTCGGGGATCACAAAAACCGACCGAAAGAACTTAGAGTTAATATGCAAAGTCGGGGATCAGAAAAACGGACCGAAAGAACTTAGAGCTAATACGCAAAGTCGGGTATCATAACAACCGACCGAAAGAACTTAGAGCTAATACGCAAAGTCGGGGATCATAACAACCGACCGAAAGAAGTTAGAGCTAATACGCAAAGTCGGGGATCATAACAACCGACCGAAAGAACTTAGACCTAATACGCAAAGTCCGGGATCAGAAAAACCGACTGAAAGAAGTTAGAGCTAATATGCAAAGTCGGGGATCAGAAAAACGGACTGAAAGAACTTAGAGCTAATACGCAAAGTCGGGTATCATAACAACCGACCGAAAGAACTTAGAGCTAATACGCAAAGTCGGGGATCATAACAACCGACCGAAAGAAGTTAGAGCTAATACGCAAAGTCGGGGATCATAACAACCGACCGAAAGAACTTAGAGCTAATACGCAAAGTCGGGGATCATAAAAACGGATCGAAAGCACTTAGAGCTAATACGCATAGTCGGGGATCATAAAAAGGGACCGAAAGAACTTAGAGCTAATACTCAAAGTCGGGGATCATAAAAACGGACCGAAAGAACTTAGAGCTAATACGCAAAGTCGGGGATCATAAAAACCGACCGAAAGAAGTTAGAGCTAATACGCATAGTCGGGGATCATAAAAAGGGACCGAAAGAACTTAGAGCTAATACGCAAAGTCGGGGATCATAAAAACCGACGAAAGAACTTAGAGCTAATACGCAAAGTCGGGGATCATAAAAACGGATCGAAAGCACTTAGAGCTAATATGCAAAGTCGGGGATCATAAAAACAGACCGACAGAACTTAGAACTAATACGCAAAGTCGGGGATCATAAAAACAGACCAAAAGAACTTAGAGCTAATACGCAAAGTCGGGGATCATAAAAACTGACCGAAAGAACTTAGAGCTAATACGCAAAATCGGGGATCATAACAACCGACCGAAAGAACTTAGAGCTAATACGCAAAGTCGGGGATCATAAAAACGGATCAAAAGAACTTAGAGCTAATATGCAAAGTCGGGGATCATAAAAACAGACCGAAAGAACTTAGAGCTAATACGCAAAGTCGGGGATCATAAAAACGGACCAAAAGAACTTAGAGCTAACACGCAAAGTCGGGGATCATAAAAACGGACCGAAAGAACTTAGAGCTAATACGCAAAGTCGGGGATCATAAAAACGCACCAAAAAAACTTAGAGCTAATACGCAAAGTCGGGGATCATAAAAACAGACCGAAAGAACTTAGAACTAATACGCAAAGTCGGGGATGATAAAAACCGACCAAAATATACTTAGAGCTAATACGCAAAGTCGGGGATCATAAAACCGACCGAAAGAACTTAGAGCAAATACGCAAAGTCGGGGATCATAAAAAGGGACCGAAAGAACATAGAGCTAATACGCATAGTCGGGGATCATAAAAAGGGACCTAAAGAACTTAGAGCTAATACGCAAAGTCGGGGATCATAAAAACGGACCGAAAGAACTTAGAGCTAATACGCAAAGTCGGGGATCAAAAAAACCCACCGAAAGAACTTAGAGCTAATACGCAAAGTCGGGGATCATAAAAAGGACCGAAAGAACTTAGAGCTAATACGCAAAGTCGGGGATCATTAAAACGGACCATAAGAACTTAGAGCTAATACGCAAAGTCGGGGATCATAAAAACGGACCGAAAGAACTTAGAGCTAATACGCAAAGTCGGAGATCATAAAAAGGGACCGAAAGAACTTAGAGTTAATACGCAAAGTCAGGGATCGTAAATACGGACCGAAAAAATTTAGAGCTAATACGCAAAGTCAGGGATCATAAAAAGGGACCGAAAGAACCTAGAGCTAATACGCAAAGTCGGGGATCATAAAAACGAACCGAAAGAACTTAGAGCTAATATGCAAAGTCGGGGATCATAAAAACGGACCGAAAGAACTTAGAGCTAATACGCAAAGTCGGGGATCATAAAAACGGACCGATAGAACTTAGAGCTAATACGCAAAGTCGGGGATCATAAAACCGACCAAAAGAACTTAGAGCTAATACGCATAGTCGGGGATCATAAAAATGGACCGAAAGAACTTAGAGCTAATACGCAAAGTCGGGGATCATAAAACCGACCGAAAGAACTTAGAGCTAATACGCATAGTCGGGGATCATAAAAACGGACCGAAAGAACTTAGAGCTTATACGCATAGTCAGGGATCATAAAAACGGACTGAAAGAACTTAGAGCTAATACGCAAAGTCGGGGATCATAAAAACGGACCGAAAGAACTTAGAGCTAATACGCAAAGTCGGGGATCATAAAACGGACCGAAAGAACTTAGAGCTAATACGCAAAGTCGGGGATCATAAAAACGACCAAAAGAACTTAGAGCCAATACGCAAAGTCGGGGATCATAAAACCGACCAAAAGAACATAGAGCTAATACGCAAAGTCGGGGATCATAAAACCGACCGAAAGAACTTAGAGCTAATACGCAAAGTCAAGGATCATAAAAACGGACTGAAAGAACTTTGAGCTAATACGCAAAGTCGGGGATCATAAAAAGGGACCGAAAGAACTTAGAGCTAATACGCAAAGTCGGGGATCATAAAAACCGACCGAAAGAACTTAGAGCTAATACGCAAAGTCGGGGATCATAAAAACGTACCGAAAGAACTTAGAGCTAATACGCAAAGTCGGGGATCATAAAAACGGACCAAAAGAACTTAGAACTAATACGCAAAGTCGGGGATCATAAAAACGGACCGAAAGAACTTCGAGCTAATACGCAAAGTCGGGGATCATAAAAATGGACCGAAAGAACTTAGAGCTAATACGCAAAGTCGGGGATCATAAAACGGACCGAAAGAACTTAGAGCTAATACGCAAAGTCGGGGATCATCAAAACGGACCGAAAGAACTTAGAGCTAATACGCAAAGTCGGGGATCATAAAAACGGACCGAAAGAACTTAGAGCTAATACGCACAGTCCGGGATCATAAACGGTTCGAAAGAACTTAGAGCTAATACGCAAAGTCGAGGATCATAAACACGGACCAAGAGAACTTAGAGCTAATGCGCAAAGTCGGGGATCATAAAAAGGGACCGAGAGAACTTAGAGCTAATACACAAAGTCGGGGATCATAAAAAGGGACCGAAAGAACTTAGAGCTAATACGCAAAATCGGGGATCATAAAAAGGGACCGAAAGAACTTAGAGCTAATACGCAAAGTCGGGGATCATAAAAAGGGACCGAAAGAACTTAGAGCTAATACGCAAAGTCGGGGATGATAAAAACCGACCGAAAGAACTTAGAGCTAATACGCAAAGTCGGGGATCATAAAATCGACCGAAAGAACTTAGAGCTAATACGCAAAGTCGGGGATCATAAAAAGGGACCGAAAGAACATAGAGCTAATACGCATAATCGGGGATCATAAAAAGGGACTTAAAGAACTTAGAGCTAATACGCAAAGTCGGGGATCATAAAAACGGACCGAAAGAACTTAGAGCTAATACGCAAAGTCGGGGATCAAAAAAACCCACCGAAAGAACTTAGAGCTAATACGCAAAGTCGGGGATCATAAAAAGGACCGAAAGAACTTAGAGCTAATACGCAAAGTCGGGGATCATTAAAACGGACCAAAAGAACTTAGAGCTAATACGCAAAGTCGGGGATCATAAAAACGGACCGAAAGAACTTAGAGCTAATACGCAAAGTCGGAGATCATAAAAAGGGACCGAAAGAACTTAGAGTTAATACGCAAAGTCAGGGATCGTAAAAACGGACCGAAAAAATTTAGAGCTAATACGCAAAGTCAGGGATCATAAAAAGGGACCGAAAGAACCTAGAGCTAATACGCAAAGTCGGGGATCTTAAAAACGAACCGAAAGAACTTAGAGCTAATATGCAAAGTCGGGGATCATAAAAACGGACCGAAAGAACTTAGAGCTAATACGCAAAGTCGGGGATCATAAAAACGGACCGATAGAACTTAGAGCTAATACGCAAAGTCGGGGATCATAAAACCGACCAAAAGAACTTAGAGCTAATACGCATAGTCGGGGATCATAAAAATGGACCGAAAGAACTTAGAGCTAATACGCAAAGTCGGGGATCATAAAACCGACCGAAAGAACTTAGAGCTAATACGCATAGTCGGGGATCATAAAAACGGACCGAAAGAACTTAGAGCTAATACTTATAGTCGGGGATCATAAAAATGGACTGAAAGAACTTAGAGCTAATACGCAAAGTCGGGGATCATAAAAACGGACCGAAAGAACTTAGAGCTAATACGCAAAGTCGGGGATCATAAAACGGACCGAAAGAACTTAGAGCTAATACGCAAAGTCGGGGATCATAAAAACGACCAAAAGAACTTAGAGCCAATACGCAAAGTCGGGGATCATAAAACCGACCAAAAGAACTTAGAGCTAATACGCAAAGTCGGGGATCATAAAACCGACCGAAAGAACTTAGAGCTAATACGCAAAGTCAAGGATCATAAAAACGGACTGAAAGAACTTTGAGCTAATACGCAAAGTCGGGGATCATAAAAAGGGACCGAAAGAACTTAGAGCTAATACGCAAAGTCGGGGATCATAAAAACCGACCGAAAGAACTTAGAGCTAATACGCAAAGTCGGGGATCATAAAAACGTACCGAAAGAACTTAGAGCTAATACGCAAAGTCGGGGATCATAAAAACGGACCAAAAGAACTTAGAACTAATACGCAAAGTCGGGGATCATAAAAACGGACCGAAAGAACTTCGAGCTAATACGCAAAGTCGGGGATCATAAAAATGGACCGAAAGAACTTAGAGCTAATACGCAAAGTCGGGGATCATAAAACGGAACGAAAGAACTTAGAGCTAATACGCAAAGTCGGGGATCATCAAAACGGACCGAAAGAACTTAGAGCTAATACGCAAAGTCGGGGATCATAAAAACAGACCGAAAGAACTTAGAGCTAATACGCACAGTCCGGGATCATAAACACGGTTCGAAAGAACTTAGAGCTAATACGCAAAGTCGGGGATCATAAACACGGACCAAGAGAACTTAGAGCTAATACGCAAAGTCGGGGATCATAAAAAGGGACCGAGAGAACTTAGAGCTAATACACAAAGTCGGGGATCATAAAAAGGGACCGAAAGAACTTAGAGCTAATACGCAAAATCGGGGATCATAAAAAGGGACCGAAAGAACTTAGAGCTAATACGCAAAGTCGGGGATCATAAAAAGGGACCGAAAGAACTTAGAGCTAATACGCAAAGTCGGGGATCATAAAAACCGACTGAAAGAACTTAGAGCTAATATGCAAAGTCGGGGATCATAAAAAGGGACCGAAAGAACTTAGAGCTAATACGCAAAGTCGGGGATCATAAAAACGGACCGAAAGAACTTAGAGCTAATACGCAAAGTCGGGGATCATAACAACCGACCGAAAGAACTTAGAGCTAATACGCAAAGTCGGGGATCATAACAACCGACCGAAAGAACTTAGAGCTAATACGCAAAGTCGGGGATCATAAAAACGGACCGAAAGAACTTAGAGCTAATATGCAAAGTCGGGGATCATAAAAACAGACCGAAAGAAATTAGAGCTAATACGCAAAGTCGGGGATCATAAAAACGGACCAAAAGAACTTAGAACTAATACGCAAAGTCGGGGATCATAAAAACGGACCAAAAAAACTTAGAGCTAATACGCAAAGTCGGGGATCATAAAAACGAACCGAAAGAACTTAGAGCTAATACGCAAAGTCGGGGATGATAAAAAAGGACCGAAAGAACTTAGAGCTAATACGCAAAGTCGGGGATCATAAAACCGACCGAAAGAACTTAGAGCTAATACGCAAAGTCGGGGATCATAAAACCGACCGAAAGAACTTAGAGCTAATACGCAAAGTCGGGGATCATAAAAAGGGACCGAAAGAACTTAGAGCTAATACGCATAGTCGGGGATCATAAAAACGGACCGAAAGAACTTAGAGCTAATACGCAAAGTCAGAGATCCTAAAAACCGACCGAAAGAACTTAGAGCTAATACGCAAACTCGGGGATCATAAAAACGGACCGAAAGAACTTAGAGCTAATACGCACAGTCCGGGATCATAAACACGGTTCGAAAGAACTTAGAGCTAATAAGCAAAGTCGGGGATCATAAACACGGACCAAGAGAACTTAGAGCAAATACGCAAAGTTGGGGATCATAAAAAGGGACCGAGAGAACTTAGAGCTAATACACAAAGTCGGGGATCATAAAAAGGGACCGAAAGAACTTAGAGCTAATACGCAAAATCGGGGATCATAAAAAGGGACCGAAAGAACTTAGAGCTAATACGCAAAGTCGGGGATCATAAAAACGGACCGAAAGAACTTAGAGCTAATACGCAAAGTCAAGGATCATAAAAAGGGACCGAAAGAACTTAGAGCTAATACACAAAGTCGGGGATCATAAAAACCGACCGAAAGAACTTAGAGCTAATATGCAAAGTCGGGGATCAGAAAAACGGACCGAAAGAACTTAGAGCTAATACGCAAAGTCGGGTATCATAACAACCGACCGAAAGAACATAGAGCTAATACGCAAAGTCGGGGATCATAACAACCGACCGAAAGAAGTTAGAGCTAATACGCAAAGTCGGGGATCATAACAACCGACCGAAAGAACTTAGAGCTAATACGCAAAGTCGGGGATCAGAAAAACCGACCGAAAGAACTTAGAGCTAATATGCAAAGTCGGGGATCAGAAAAACGGACCGAAAGAACTTAGAGCTAATACGCAAAGTCGGGTATCATAACAACCGACCGAAAGAACTTAGAGCTAATACGCAAAGTCGGGGATCATAACAACCGACCGAAAGAAGTTAGAGCTAATACGCAAAGTCGGGGATCATAACAACCGACCGAAAGAACTTAGAGCTAATACGCAAAGTCGGGGATCATAAAAACGGATCGAAAGCACTTAGAGCTAATACGCATAGTCGGGGATCATAAAAAGGGACCGAAAGAACTTAGAGCTAATACGCAAAGTCGGGGATCATAAAAACGGACCGAAAGAACTTAGAGCTAATACGCAAAGTCGGGGATCATTAAAACCGACCGAAAGAAGTTAGAGCTAATACGCATAGTCGGGGATCATAAAAAGGGACCGAAAGAACTTAGAGCTAATACGCAAAGTCGGGGATCATAAAAACCGACGAAAGAACTTAGAGCTAATACGCAAAGTCGGGGATCATAAAAACGGATCGAAAGCACTTAGAGCTAATATGCAAAGTCGGGGATCATAAAAACAGACCGAAAGAACTTAGAGCTAATACGCAAAGTCGGGGATCATAAAAACGGACCAAAAGAACTTAGAGCTAATACGCAAAGTCGGGGATCATAAAAACTGACCGAAAGAACTTAGAGCTAATACGCAAAGTCGGGGATCATAACAACCGACCGAAAGAACTTAGAGCTAATACGCAAAGTCGGAGATCATAAAAACGGATCAAAAGAACTTAGAGCTAATATGCAAAGTCGGGGATCATAAAAACAGACCGAAAGAACTTAGAGCTAATACGCAAAGTCGGGGAACATAAAAACGGACCAAAAGAACTTAGAACTAACAAGCAAAGTCGGGGATCATAAAAACGGACCGAAAGAACTTAGAGCTAATACGCAAAGTCGGGGATCATAAAAACGGACCAAAAAAACTTAGAGCTAATACGCAAAGTCGGGGATCATAAAAACAGACCGAAAGAACTTAGAACTAATACGCAAAGTCGGGGATGATAAAAACCGACCGAAAGAACTTAGAGCTAATACGCAAAGTCGGGGATCATAAAACCGACCGAAAGAACTTAGAGCTAATACGCAAAGTCGAGGATCATAAAAAGGGACCGAAAGAACATAGAGCTAATACGCATAGTCGGGGATCATAAAAAGGGACCGAAAGAACTTAGAGCTAATACACAAAGTCGGGGATCATAAAAACCGACCGAAAGAACTTAGAGCTAATATGCAAAGTCGGGGATCAGAAAAACGGACCGAAAGAACTTAGAGCTAATACGCAAAGTCGGGTATCATAACAACCGACCGAAAGAACTTAGAGCTAATACGCAAAGTCGGGGATCATAACAACCGACCGAAAGAAGTTAGAGCTAATACGCAAAGTCGGGGATCATAACAACCGACCGAAAGAACTTACAGCTAATACGCAAAGTCGGGGATCATAAAAACGGACCAAAAGAACTTAGAGCTAATACGCAAAGTCGGGGATCATAAAAACGGACCAAAAAAACTTAGAGCTAATACGCAAAGTCGGGGATCATAAAAACGGACCGAAAGAACTTAGAGATAATACGCAAAGTCGGGGATGATAAAAACGGACCGAAAGAACTTAGAGCTAATACGCAAAGTCGGGGATCATAAAACCGACCGAAAGAACTTAGAGCTAATACGCAAAGTCGGGGATCATAAAAAGGGACCGAAAGAACTTAGAGCTAATACGCATAGTCGGGGATCATAAAAAGGGACCGAAAGAACTTAGAGCTAATACGCAAAGTCGGGGATCATAAAAACGGACCGAACGAACTTAGAGCTAATACGCAAAGTCGGGGATCATAAAAACCGACCAAAAGAAGTTAGAGCTAATACGCATAGTCGGGGATCATAAAAAGGGACCGAAAGAACTTAGAGCTAATACGCAAAGTCGGGGATCATAAAAACCGACGAAAGAACTTAGAGCTAATACGCAAATTCGGGGATCATAAAAACGGACCGAAAGAACTTAGAGCTAATACGCAAAGTCGGGGATCATAAAAACCGACCGAAAGAACTTAGAACTAATACGCAAAGTCGGGGATCATAAAAACGGACCGAAAGAACTTAGAGCTAATACGCAAAGTCGGGGATCATAAAAACGGACCGAAAGAACTTAGAGCTAATACGCAAAGTCGGGGATCATAAAACGGAACGAAAGAACTTAGAGTTAATACGCAAAGTCGGGGATCATAAAAACGGACCGAAAGAACTTAGAGCTAATACGCAAAGTCGGGGATCATAAAATTGGACCAAAAGAACTTAGAGCTAATACGCAAAATCGGGGATCATAAAAACGGACCGAAAGAACTTAGAGCTAATACGCAAAGTCGGGGATCATAAAAACGGACCGAAAGAACTTAGAGCTAATACGCAAAGTCAGGGATGATAAAAACCGACCGAAAGAACTTAGAGCTAATTCGCAAAGTCGGAGATCATAAAACCGACCGAAAGAACTTAGAGCTAATACGCAAAGTCGGGGATCATAAAAAGGGACCGAAAGAACTTAGAGCTAATACTTATAGTCGGGGATCATAAAAATGGACTGAAAGAACTTAGAGCTAATACGCAAAGTCGGGGATCATAAAAACGGACCGAAAGAACTTAGAGCTAATACGCAAAGTCGGGGATCATAAAACGGACCGAAAGAACTTAGAGCTAATACGCAAAGTCGGGGATCATAAAAACGACCAAAAGAACTTAGAGCCAATACGCAAAGTCGGGGATCATAAAACCGACCAAAAGAACTTAGAGCTAATACGCAAAGTCGGGGATCATAAAACCGACCGAAAGAACTTAGAGCTAATACGCAAAGTCAAGGATCATAAAAACGGACTGAAAGAACTTTGAGCTAATACGCAAAGTCGGGGATCATAAAAAGGGACCGAAAGAACTTAGAGCTAATACGCAAAGTCGGGGATCATAAAAACCGACCGAAAGAACTTAGAGCTAATACGCAAAGTCGGGGATCATAAAAACGTACCGAAAGAACTTAGAGCTAATACGCAAAGTCGGGGATCATAAAAACGGACCAAAAGAACTTAGAACTAATACGCAAAGTCGGGGATCATAAAAACGGACCGAAAGAACTTCGAGCTAATACGCAAAGTCGGGGATCATAAAAATGGACCGAAAGAACTTAGAGCTAATACGCAAAGTCGGGGATCATAAAACGGAACGAAAGAACTTAGAGCTAATACGCAAAGTCGGGGATCATCAAAACGGACCGAAAGAACTTAGAGCTAATACGCAAAGTCGGGGATCATAAAAACAGACCGAAAGAACTTAGAGCTAATACGCACAGTCCGGGATCATAAACACGGTTCGAAAGAACTTAGAGCTAATACGCAAAGTCGGGGATCATAAACACGGACCAAGAGAACTTAGAGCTAATACGCAAAGTCGGGGATCATAAAAAGGGACCGAGAGAACTTAGAGCTAATACACAAAGTCGGGGATCATAAAAAGGGACCGAAAGAACTTAGAGCTAATACGCAAAATCGGGGATCATAAAAAGGGACCGAAAGAACTTAGAGCTAATACGCAAAGTCGGGGATCATAAAAAGGGACCGAAAGAACTTAGAGCTAATACGCAAAGTCGGGGATCATAAAAACCGACTGAAAGAACTTAGAGCTAATATGCAAAGTCGGGGATCATAAAAAGGGACCGAAAGAACTTAGAGCTAATACGCAAAGTCGGGGATCATAAAAACGGACCGAAAGAACTTAGAGCTAATACGCAAAGTCGGGGATCATAACAACCGACCGAAAGAACTTAGAGCTAATACGCAAAGTCGGGGATCATAACAACCGACCGAAAGAACTTAGAGCTAATACGCAAAGTCGGGGATCATAAAAACGGACCGAAAGAACTTAGAGCTAATATGCAAAGTCGGGGATCATAAAAACAGACCGAAAGAAATTAGAGCTAATACGCAAAGTCGGGGATCATAAAAACGGACCAAAAGAACTTAGAACTAATACGCAAAGTCGGGGATCATAAAAACGGACCAAAAAAACTTAGAGCTAATACGCAAAGTCGGGGATCATAAAAACGAACCGAAAGAACTTAGAGCTAATACGCAAAGTCGGGGATGATAAAAAAGGACCGAAAGAACTTAGAGCTAATACGCAAAGTCGGGGATCATAAAACCGACCGAAAGAACTTAGAGCTAATACGCAAAGTCGGGGATCATAAAACCGACCGAAAGAACTTAGAGCTAATACGCAAAGTCGGGGATCATAAAAAGGGACCGAAAGAACTTAGAGCTAATACGCATAGTCGGGGATCATAAAAACGGACCGAAAGAACTTAGAGCTAATACGCAAAGTCAGAGATCCTAAAAACCGACCGAAAGAACTTAGAGCTAATACGCAAACTCGGGGATCATAAAAACGGACCGAAAGAACTTAGAGCTAATACGCACAGTCCGGGATCATAAACACGGTTCGAAAGAACTTAGAGCTAATAAGCAAAGTCGGGGATCATAAACACGGACCAAGAGAACTTAGAGCAAATACGCAAAGTTGGGGATCATAAAAAGGGACCGAGAGAACTTAGAGCTAATACACAAAGTCGGGGATCATAAAAAGGGACCGAAAGAACTTAGAGCTAATACGCAAAATCGGGGATCATAAAAAGGGACCGAAAGAACTTAGAGCTAATACGCAAAGTCGGGGATCATAAAAACGGACCGAAAGAACTTAGAGCTAATACGCAAAGTCAAGGATCATAAAAAGGGACCGAAAGAACTTAGAGCTAATACACAAAGTCGGGGATCATAAAAACCGACCGAAAGAACTTAGAGCTAATATGCAAAGTCGGGGATCAGAAAAACGGACCGAAAGAACTTAGAGCTAATACGCAAAGTCGGGTATCATAACAACCGACCGAAAGAACATAGAGCTAATACGCAAAGTCGGGGATCATAACAACCGACCGAAAGAAGTTAGAGCTAATACGCAAAGTCGGGGATCATAACAACCGACCGAAAGAACTTAGAGCTAATACGCAAAGTCGGGGATCAGAAAAACCGACCGAAAGAACTTAGAGCTAATATGCAAAGTCGGGGATCAGAAAAACGGACCGAAAGAACTTAGAGCTAATACGCAAAGTCGGGTATCATAACAACCGACCGAAAGAACTTAGAGCTAATACGCAAAGTCGGGGATCATAACAACCGACCGAAAGAAGTTAGAGCTAATACGCAAAGTCGGGGATCATAACAACCGACCGAAAGAACTTAGAGCTAATACGCAAAGTCGGGGATCATAAAAACGGATCGAAAGCACTTAGAGCTAATACGCATAGTCGGGGATCATAAAAAGGGACCGAAAGAACTTAGAGCTAATACGCAAAGTCGGGGATCATAAAAACGGACCGAAAGAACTTAGAGCTAATACGCAAAGTCGGGGATCATTAAAACCGACCGAAAGAAGTTAGAGCTAATACGCATAGTCGGGGATCATAAAAAGGGACCGAAAGAACTTAGAGCTAATACGCAAAGTCGGGGATCATAAAAACCGACGAAAGAACTTAGAGCTAATACGCAAAGTCGGGGATCATAAAAACGGATCGAAAGCACTTAGAGCTAATATGCAAAGTCGGGGATCATAAAAACAGACCGAAAGAACTTAGAGCTAATACGCAAAGTCGGGGATCATAAAAACGGACCAAAAGAACTTAGAGCTAATACGCAAAGTCGGGGATCATAAAAACTGACCGAAAGAACTTAGAGCTAATACGCAAAGTCGGGGATCATAACAACCGACCGAAAGAACTTAGAGCTAATACGCAAAGTCGGAGATCATAAAAACGGATCAAAAGAACTTAGAGCTAATATGCAAAGTCGGGGATCATAAAAACAGACCGAAAGAACTTAGAGCTAATACGCAAAGTCGGGGAACATAAAAACGGACCAAAAGAACTTAGAACTAACAAGCAAAGTCGGGGATCATAAAAACGGACCGAAAGAACTTAGAGCTAATACGCAAAGTCGGGGATCATAAAAACGGACCAAAAAAACTTAGAGCTAATACGCAAAGTCGGGGATCATAAAAACAGACCGAAAGAACTTAGAACTAATACGCAAAGTCGGGGATGATAAAAACCGACCGAAAGAACTTAGAGCTAATACGCAAAGTCGGGGATCATAAAACCGACCGAAAGAACTTAGAGCTAATACGCAAAGTCGAGGATCATAAAAAGGGACCGAAAAAACATAGAGCTAATACGCATAGTCGGGGATCATAAAAAGGGACCGAAAGAACTTAGAGCTAATACACAAAGTCGGGGATCATAAAAACCGACCGAAAGAACTTAGAGCTAATATGCAAAGTCGGGGATCAGAAAAACGGACCGAAAGAACTTAGAGCTAATACGCAAAGTCGGGTATCATAACAACCGACCGAAAGAACTTAGAGCTAATACGCAAAGTCGGGGATCATAACAACCGACCGAAAGAAGTTAGAGCTAATACGCAAAGTCGGGGATCATAACAACCGACCGAAAGAACTTACAGCTAATACGCAAAGTCGGGGATCATAAAAACGGACCAAAAGAACTTAGAGCTAATACGCAAAGTCGGGGATCATAAAAACGGACCAAAAAAACTTAGAGCTAATACGCAAAGTCGGGGATCATAAAAACGGACCGAAAGAACTTAGAGATAATACGCAAAGTCGGGGATGATAAAAACGGACCGAAAGAACTTAGAGCTAATACGCAAAGTCGGGGATCATAAAACCGACCGAAAGAACTTAGAGCTAATACGCAAAGTCGGGGATCATAAAAAGGGACCGAAAGAACTTAGAGCTAATACGCATAGTCGGGGATCATAAAAAGGGACCGAAAGAACTTAGAGCTAATACGCAAAGTCGGGGATCATAAAAACGGACCGAACGAACTTAGAGCTAATACGCAAAGTCGGGGATCATAAAAACCGACCAAAAGAAGTTAGAGCTAATACGCATAGTCGGGGATCATAAAAAGGGACCGAAAGAACTTAGAGCTAATACGCAAAGTCGGGGATCATAAAAACCGACGAAAGAACTTAGAGCTAATACGCAAATTCGGGGATCATAAAAACGGACCGAAAGAACTTAGAGCTAATACGCAAAGTCGGGGATCATAAAAACCGACCGAAAGAACTTAGAACTAATACGCAAAGTCGGGGATCATAAAAACGGACCGAAAGAACTTAGAGCTAATACGCAAAGTCGGGGATCATAAAAACGGACCGAAAGAACTTAGAGCTAATACGCAAAGTCGGGGATCATAAAACGGAACGAAAGAACTTAGAGTTAATACGCAAAGTCGGGGATCATAAAAACGGACCGAAAGAACTTAGAGCTAATACGCAAAGTCGGGGATCATAAAATTGGACCAAAAGAACTTAGAGCTAATACGCAAAATCGGGGATCATAAAAACGGACCGAAAGAACTTAGAGCTAATACGCAAAGTCGGGGATCATAAAAACGGACCGAAAGAACTTAGAGCTAATACGCAAAGTCAGGGATGATAAAAACCGACCGAAAGAACTTAGAGCTAATTCGCAAAGTCGGAGATCATAAAACCGACCGAAAGAACTTAGAGCTAATACGCAAAGTCGGGGATCATAAAAAGGGACCGAAAGAACTTAGAGCTAATATGCAAAGTCGGGGATCATAAAAACAGACCGAAAGAACTTAGAGCTAATACGCAAAGTCGGGGAACATAAAAACGGACCAAAAGAACTTAGAGCTAACAAGCAAAGTCGGGGATCATAAAAACGGACCGAAAGAACTTAGAGCTAATACGCAAAGTCGGGGATCATAAAAACGGACCAAAAAAACTTAGAGCTAATACGCAAAGTCGGGGATCATAAAAACAGACCGAAAGAACTTAGAACTAATACGCAAAGTCGGGGATGATAAAAACCGACCGAAAGAACTTAGAGCTAATACGCAAAGTCGGGGATCATAAAACCGACCGAAAGAACTTAGAGCTAATACGCAAAGTCGGGGATCATAAAAAGGGACCGAAAGAACATAGAGCTAATACGCATAGTCGGGGATCATAAAAAGGGACCGAAAGAACTTAGAGCTAATACACAAAGTCGGGGATCATAAAAACCGACCGAAAGAACTTAGAGCTAATATGCAAAGTCGGGGATCAGAAAAACGGACCGAAAGAACTTAGAGCTAATACGCAAAGTCGGGTATCATAACAACCGACCGAAAGAACTTAGAGCTAATACGCAAAGTCGGGGATCATAACAACCGACCGAAAGAAGTTAGAGCTAATACGCAAAGTCGGGGATCATAACAACCGACCGAAAGAACTTACAGCTAATACGCAAAGTCGGGGATCATAAAAACGGACCAAAAGAACTTAGAGCTAATACGCAAAGTCGGGGATCATAAAAACGGACCAAAAAAACTTAGAGCTAATACGCAAAGTCGGGGATCATAAAAACGGACCGAAAGAACTTAGAGATAATACGCAAAGTCGGGGATGATAAAAACGGACCGAAAGAACTTAGAGCTAATACGCAAAGTCGGGGATCATAAAACCGACCGAAAGAACTTAGAGCTAATACGCAAAGTCGGGGATCATAAAAAGGGACCGAAAGAACTTAGAGCTAATACGCAAAGTCGGGGATCATAAAAACGGACCGAACGAACTTAGAGCTAATACGCAAAGTCGGGGATCATAAAAACCGACCGAAAGAAGTTAGAGCTAATACGCATAGTCGGGGATCATAAAAAGGGACCGAAAGAACTTAGAGCTAATACGCAAAGTCGGGGATCATAAAAACCGACGAAAGAACTTAGAGCTAATACGCAAATTCGGGGATCATAAAAACGGACCGAAAGAACTTAGAGCTAATACGCAAAGTCGGGGATCATAAAAACCGACCGAAAGAACTTAGAACTAATACGCAAAGTCGGGGATCATAAAAACGGACCGAAAGAACTTAGAGCTAATACGCAAAGTCGGGGATCATAAAAACGGACCGAAAGAACTTAGAGCTAATACGCAAAGTCGGGGATCATAAAACGGAACGAAAGAACTTAGAGTTAATACGCAAAGTCGGGGATCATAAAAACGGACCGAAAGAAATTAGAGCTAATACGCAAAGTCGGGGATCATAAAACTGGACCAAAAGAACTTAGAGCTAATACGCAAAATCGGGGATCATAAAAACGGACCGAAAGAACTTAGAGCTAATACGCAAAGTCGGGGATCATAAAAACGGACCGAAAGAACTTAGAGCTAATACGCAAAGTCAGGGATGATAAAAACCGACCGAAAGAACTTAGAGCTAATACGCAAAGTCGGAGATCATAAAACTGACCGAAAGAACTTAGAGCTAATACGCAAAGTCGGGGATCATAAAAAGGGACCGAAAGAACTTAGAGCTAATACGCATAGTCGGGGATCATAAAAAGGGACCGAAAGAACTTATAGCTAATACGCAAAGTCGGGGATCATAAAAACGGACCGAAAGAACTTAGAGCTAATACGCAAAGTCGGGGATCATAAAAACCGACCGAAAGAACTTAGAGCTAATACGCAAAGTCGGGGATCATAAAACCGACCGAAAGAACTTAGAGCTAATACGCAAAGTCGGGGATCATAAAAAGGGACCGAAAGAACTTAGGGCTAATACGCATAGTCGGGGATCATAAAAACGGACCGAAAGAACTTAGAGCTAATACGCAAAGTCAGAGATCCTAAAAACCGACCGAAAGAACTTAGAGCTAATACGCAAAGTCGGGGATCATAAAAACGGACCGAAAGAACTTAGAGCTAATACGCACAGTCCGGGATCATAAACACGGTTCGAAAGAACTTAGAGCTAATACGCAAAGTCGGGGATCATAAACACGGACCAAGAGAACTTAGAGCAAATACGCAAAGTCGGGGATCATAAAAAGGGACCGAGAGAACTTAGAGCTAATACACAAAGTTGGGGATCATAAAAAGGGACCGAAAGAACTTAGAGCTAATACGCAAAATCGGGGATCATAAAAAGGGACCGAAAGAACTTAGAGCTAATACGCAAAGTCGGGGATCATAAAAACGGACCGAAAGAACTTAGAGCTAATACGCAAAGTCAAGGATCATAAAAAGGGACCGAAAGAACTTAGAGCTAATACACAAAGTCGGGGATCATAAAAACCGACCGAAAGAATTTAGAGTTAATATGCAAAGTCGGGGATCAGAAAAACGGACCGAAAGAACTTAGAGCTAATACGCAAAGTCGGGTAACATAACAACCGACCGAAAGAACTTAGAGCTAATACGCAAAGTCGGGGATCATAACAACCGACCGAAAGAAGTTAGAGCTAATACGCAAAGTCGGGGATCATAACAACCGACCGAAAGAACTTAGACCTAATACGCAAAGTCAGGGATCAGAAAAACCGACTGAAAGAACTTAGAGCTAATATCCAAAGTCGGGTATCAGAAAAACGGACCGAAAGAACTTAGAGCTAATACGCAAAGTCGGGTATCATAACAACCGACCGAAAGAACTTAGAGCTAATACGCAAAGTCGGGGATCATAACAACCGACCGAAAGAAGTTAGAGCTAATACGCAAAGTCGGGGATCATAACAACCGACCGAAAGAACTTAGAGCTAATACGCAAAGTCGGGGATCACAAAAACGGATCGAAAGCACTTAGAGCTAATACGCATAGTCGGGGATCATAAAAAGGGACCGAAAGAACTTAGAGCTAATACTCAAAGTCGGGGATCATAAAAACGGACCGAAAGAACTTAGAGCTAATACGCAAAGTCGGGGATCATAAAAACCGACCGAAAGAAGTTAGAGCTAATACGCATAGTCGGGGATCATAAAAAGGGACCGAAAGAACTTAGAGCTAATACGCAAAGTCGGGGATCATAAAAACCGACGAAAGAACTTAGAGCTAATACGCAAAGTCGGGGATCATAAAAACGGATCGAAAGCACTTAGAGCTAATATGCAAAGTCGGGGATCATAAAAACAGACCGACAGAACTTAGAGCTAATACGCAAAGTCGGGGATCATAAAAACAGACCAAAAGGACTTAGAGCTAATACGCAAAGTCGGGGATCATAAAAACTGACCGAAAGAACTTAGAGCTAATACGCAAAATCGGGGATCATAACAACCGACCGAAAGAACTTAGAGCTAATACGCAAAGTCGGGGATCATAAAAACGGATCAAAAGAACTTAGAGCTAATATGCAAAGTCGGGGATCATAAAAACAGACCGAAAGAACTTAGAGCTAATACGCAAAGTCGGGGATCATAAAAACGGACCAAAAGAACTTAGAGCTAACACGCAAAGTCGGGGATCATAAAAACGGACCGAAAGAACTTAGAGCTAATACGCAAAGTCGGGGATCATAAAAACGGACCAAAAAAACTTAGAGCTAATACGCAAAGTCGGGGATCATAAAAACAGACCGAAAGAACATAGAACTAATACGCAAAGTCGGGGATGATAAAAACCGACCGAAAGAATTTAGAGCTAATACGCAAAGTCGGGGATCATAAAACCGACCGAAAGAACTTAGAGCTAATACGCAAAGTCGGGGATCATAAAAAGGGACCGAAAGAACATAGAGCTAATACGCATAGTCGGGGATCATAAAAAGGGACCTAAAGAACTTAGAGCTAATACGCAAAGTCGGGTATCATAAAAACGGACCGAAAGAACTTAGAGCTAATACGCAAAGTCGGGGATCAAAAAAACCCACCGAAAGAACTTAGAGCTAATACGCAAAGTCGGGGATCATAAAAAGGACCGAAAGAACTTAGAGCTAATACGCAAAGTCGGGGATCATTAAAACGGACCAAAAGAACTTAGAGCTAATACGCAAAGTCGGGGATCATAAAAACGGACCGAAAGAACTTAGAGCTAATACGCAAAGTCGGAGATCATAAAAAGGGACCGAAAGAACTTAGAGTTAATACGCAAAGTCAGGGATCATAAAAACGGACCGAAAAAATTTAGAGCTAATACGCAAAGTCAGGGATCATAAAAAGGGACCGAAAGAACCTAGAGCTAATACGCAAAGTCGGGGATCATAAAAACGAACCGAAAGAACTTAGAGCTAATATGCAAAGTCGGGGATCATAAAAACGGACCGAAAGAACTTAGAGCTAATACGCAAAGTCGGGGATCATAAAAACGGACCGATAGAACTTAGAGCTAATACGCAAAGTCGGGGATCATAAAACCGACCAAAAGAACTTAGAGCTAATACGCATAGTCGGGGATCATAAAAATGGACCGAAAGAACTTAGAGCTAATACGCAAAGTCGGGGATCATAAAACCGACCGAAAGAACTTAGAGCTAATACGCATAGTCGGGGATCATAAAAACGGACCGAAAGAACTTAGAGCTAATACGCATAGTCGGGGATCATAAAAACGGACTGAAAGAACTTAATGCTAATACGCAAAGTCGGGGATCATAAAAACGGACCGAAAGAACTTAGAGCTAATACGCAAAGTCGGGGATCATAAAACGGACCGAAAGAACTTAGAGCTAATACGCAAAGTCGGGGATCATAAAAACGACCAAAAGAACTTAGAGCCAATACGCAAAGTCGGGGATCATAAAACCGACCAAAAGAACTTAGAGCTAATACGCAAAGTCGGGGATCATAAAACCGACCGAAAGAACTTAGAGCTAATACGCAAAGTCAAGGATCATAAAAACGGACTGAAAGAACTTTGAGCTAATACGCAAAGTCATGGATCATAAAAAGGGACCGAAAGAACTTAGAGCTAATACGCAAAGTCGGGGATCATAAAAACCGACCGAAAGAACTTAGAGCTAATACGCAAAGTCGGGGATCATAAAAACGTACCGAAAGAACTTAGAGCTAATACGCAAAGTCGGGGATCATAAAAACGGACCAAAAGAACTTAGAACTAATACGCAAAGTCGGGGATCATAAAAACGGACCGAAAGAACTTCGAGCTAATTTGCAAAGTCGGGGATCATAAAAATGGACCGAAAGAACTTAGAGCTAATACGCAAAGTCGGGGATCATAAAAACGGACCGAAAGAACTTAGAGCTAATACGCAAAGTCAGAGATCCTAAAAACCGACCGAAAGAACTTAGAGCTAATACGCAAAGTCGGGGATCATAAAAACGGACCGAAAGAACTTAGAGCTAATACGCACAGTCCGGGATCATAAACACGGTTCGAAAGAACTTAGAGCTAATACGCAAAGTCGGGGATCATAAACACGGACCAAGAGAACTTAGAGCAAATACGCAAAGTCGGGGATCATAAAAAGGGACCGAGAGAACTTAGAGCTAATACACAAAGTCGGGGATCATAAAAAGGGACCGAAAGAACTTAGAGCTAATACGCAAAATCGGGGATCATAAAAAGGGATCGAAAGAACATAGAGCTAATACGCAAAGTCGGGGATCATAAAAACGGACCGAAAGAACTTAGAGCTAATACGCAAAGTCAAGGATCATAAAAAGGGACCGAAAGAACTTAGAGCTAATACACAAAGTCGGGGATCATAAAAACCGACCGAAAGAACTTAGAGTTAATATGCAAAGTCGGGGATCAGAAAAACGGACCGAAAGAACTTAGAGCTAATACGCAAAGTCGGGTATCATAACAACCGACCGAAAGAACTTAGAGCTAATACGCAAAGTCGGGGATCATAACAACCGACCGAAAGAAGTTAGAGCTAATACGCAAAGTCGGGGATCATAACAACCGACCGAAAGAACTTAGACCTAATACGCAAAGTCAGGGATCAGAAAAACCGACTGAAAGAACTTAGAGCTAATATCCAAAGTCGGGGATCAGAAAAACGGACCGCAAGAACTTAGAGCTAATACGCAAAGTCGGGTATCATAACAACCGACCGAAAGAACTTAGAGCTAATACGCAAAGTCGGAGATCATAAAAAGGGACCGAAAGAACTTAGAGTTAATACGCAAAGTCAGGGATCGTAAAAACGGACCGAAAAAATTTAGAGCTAATACGCAAAGTCAGGGATCATAAAAAGGGACCGAAAGAACCTAGAGCTAATACGCAAAGTCGGGGATCATAAAAACGAACCGAAAGAACTTAGAGCTAATATGCAAAGTCGGGGATCATAAAAACGGACCGAAAGAACTTAGAGCTAATACGCAAAGTCGGGGATCATAAAAACCGACCGAAAGAACTTAGAGCTAATACGCAAAGTCGGGGATCATAACAACCGACCGAAAGAAGTTAGAGCTAATACGCAAAGTCGGGGATCATAACAACCGACCGAAAGAACTTAGACCTAATACGCAAAGTCAGGGATCAGAAAAACCGACTGAAAGAACTTAGAGCTAATATCCAAAGTCGGGGATCAGAAAAACGGACCGAAAGAACTTAGAGCTAATACGCAAAGTCGGGTATCATAACAACCGACCGAAAGAACTTAGAGCTAATACGCAAAGTCGGGGATCATAAAAACGGATCGAAAGCACTTAGAGTTAATACGCATAGTCGGGGATCATAAAAAGGGACCGAAAGAACTTAGAGCTAATACTCAAAGTCGGGGATCATAAAAACGGACCGAAAGAACTTAGAGCTAATACGCAAAGTCGGGGATCATAAAAACCGACCGAAAGAAGTTAGAGCTAATACGCATAGTCGGGGATCATAAAAAGGGACCGAAAGAACTTAGAGCTAATACGCAAAGTCGGGGATCATAAAAACCGACGAAAGAACTTAGAGCTAATACGCAAAGTCGGGGATCATAAAAACGGATCGAAAGCACTTAGAGCTAATATGCAAAGTCGGGGATCATAAAAACAGACCGACAGAACTTAGAGCTAATACGCAAAGTCGGGGATCATAAAAACAGACCAAAAGAACTTAGAGCTAATACGCAAAGTCGGGGATCATAAAAACTGACCGAAAGAACTTAGAGCTAATACGCAAAATCGGGGATCATAACAACCGACCGAAAGAACTTAGAGCTAATACGCAAAGTCGGGGATCATAAAAACGGATCAAAAGAACTTAGAGCTAATATGCAAAGTCGGGGATCATAAAAACAGACCGAAAGAACTTAGAGCTAATACGCAAAGTCGGGGATCATAAAAACGGACCAAAAGAACTTAGAGCTAACACGCAAAGTCGGGGATCATAAAAACGGACCGAAAGAACTTAGAGCTAATACGCAAAGTCGGGGATCATAAAAACGGACCAAAAAAACTTAGAGCTAATACGCAAAGTCGGGGATCATAAAAACAGACCGAAAGAACTTAGAACTAATACGCAAAGTCGGGGATGATAAAAACCGACCGAAAGAACTTAGAGCTAATACGCAAAGTCGGGGATCATAAAACCGACCGAAAGAACTTAGAGCTAATACGCAAAGTCGGGGATCATAAAAAGGGACCGAAAGAACATAGAGCTCATACGCATAGTCGGGGATCATAAAAAGGGACCTAAAGAACTTAGAGCTAATACGCAAAGTCGGGTATCATAAAAACGGACCGAAAGAACTTAGAGCTAATACGCAAAGTCGGGGATCAAAAAAACCCACCGAAAGAACTTAGAGCTAATACGCAAAGTCGGGGATCATAAAAAGGACCGAAAGAACTTAGAGCTAATACGCAAAGTCGGGGATCATTAAAACGGACCAAAAGAACTTAGAGCTAATACGCAAAGTCGGGGATCATAAAAACGGACCGAAAGAACTTAGAGCTAATACGCAAAGTCGGAGATCATAAAAAGGGACCGAAAGAACTTAGAGTTAATACGCAAAGTCAGGGATCGTAAAAACGGACCGAAAAAATTTAGAGCTACTACGCAAAGTCAGGGATCATAAAAAGGCACCGAAAGAACCTAGAGCTAATACGCAAAGTCGGGGATCATAAAAACGAACCGAAAGAACTTAGAGCTAATATGCAAAGTCGGGGATCATAAAAACGGACCGAAAGAACTTAGAGCTAATACGCAAAGTCGGGGATCATAAAAATGGACCGATAGAACTTAGAGCTAATACGCAAAGTCGGGGATCATAAAACCGACCAAAAGAACTTAGAGCTAATACGCATAGTCGGGGATCATAAAAATGGACCGAAAGAACTTAGAGCTAATACGCAAAGTCGAGGATCATAAAACCGACCGAAAGAACTTAGAGCTAATATGCATAGTCGGGGATCATAAAAACGGACCGAAAGAACTTAGAGCTAATACGCATAGTCGGGGATCATAAAAACGGACTGAAAGAACTTAATGCTAATACGCAAAGTCGGGGATCATAAAAACGGACCGAAAGAACTTAGAGCTAATACGCAAAGTCGGGGATCATAAAACGGACCGAAAGAACTTAGAGCTAATACGCAAAGTCGGGGATCATAAAAACGACCAAAAGAACTTAGAGCCAATACGCAAAGTCGGGGATCATAAAACCGACCAAAAGAACTTAGAGCTAATACGCAAAGTCGGGGATCATAAAACCGACCGAAAGAACTTAGAGCTAATACGCAAAGTCAAGGATCATAAAAACGGACTGAAAGAACTTTGAGCTAATACGCAAAGTCATGGATCATAAAAAGGGACCGAAAGAACTTAGAGCTAATACGCAAAGTCGGGGATCATAAAAACCGACCGAAAGAACTTAGAGCTAATACGCAAAGTCGGGGATCATAAAAACGTACCGAAAGAACTTAGAGCTAATACGCAAAGTCGGGGATCATAAAAACGGACCAAAAGAACTTAGAACTAATACGCAAAGTCGGGGATCATAAAAACGGACCGAAAGAACTTCGAGCTAATTTGCAAAGTCGGGGATCATAAAAATGGACCGAAAGAACTTAGAGCTAATACGCAAAGTCGGGGATCATAAAACGGACCGAAAGAACTTAGAGCTAATACGCAAAGTCGGGGATCATCAAAACGGACCGAAAGAACTTAGAGCTAATACGCAAAGTCGGGGATCATAAAAACGGACCGAAAGAACTTAGAGCTAATACGCACAGTCCGGGATCATAAACGGTTCGAAAGAACTTAGAGCTAATACGCAAAGTCAGGGATCATAAACACGGACCAAGAGAACTTAGAGCTAATACGCAAAGTCGGGGATCATAAAAAGGGACCGAGAGAACTTAGAGCTAATACACAAAGTCGGGGATCATAAAAAGGAACCGAAAGAACTTAGAGCTAATACGCAAAATCGGGGATCATAAAAAGGGACCGAAAGAACTTAGAGCTAATACGCAAAGTCGGGGATCATAAAAAGGACCAAAAGAACTTAGAGCTAATACGCAAAGTCGGGGATGATAAAAACCGACCGAAAGAACTTAGAGCTAATACGCAAAGTCGGGGATCATAAAACCGACCGAAAGAACTTAGAGCTAATACGCAAAGTCGGGGATCATAAAAAGGGACCGAAAGAACATAGAGCTAATACGCATAGTCGGGGATCATAAAAAGGGACCTAAAGAACTTAGAGCTAATACGCAAAGTCGGGGATCATAAAAACGGACCGAAAGAACTTAGAGCTAATACGCAAAGTCGGGGATCAAAAAAACCCACCGAAAGAACTTAGAGCTAATACGCAAAGTCGGGGATCATAAAAAGGACCGAAAGAACTTAGAGCTAATACGCAAAGTTGGGGATCATTAAAACGGACCAAAAGAACTTAGAGCTAATACGCAAAGTCGGGGATCATAAAAACGGACCGAAAGAACTTAGAGCTAATACGCAAAGTCGGAGATCATAAAAAGGGACCGAAAGAACTTAGAGTTAATTCGCAAAGTCAGGGATCGTAAAAACGGACCGAAAAAATTTAGAGCTAATACGCAAAGTCAGGGATCATAAAAAGGGACCGAAAGAACTTAGAGCTAATACTCAAAGTCGGGGATCATAAAAACGGACTGAAAGAACTTAATGCTAATACGCAAAGTCGGGGATCATAAAAACGGACCGAAAGAACTTAGAGCTAATACGCAAAGTCGGGGATCATAAAACGGACCGAAAGAACTTAGAGCTAATACGCAAAGTCGGGGATCATAAAAACGACCAAAAGAACTTAGAGCCAATACGCAAAGTCGGGGATCATAAAACCGACCAAAAGAACTTAGAGCTAATACGCAAAGTCGGGGATCATAAAACCGACCGAAAGAACTTAGAGCTAATACGCAAAGTCAAGGATCATAAAAACGGACTGAAAGAACTTTGAGCTAATACGCAAAGTCATGGATCATAAAAAGGGACCGAAAAAACTTAGAGCTAATACGCAAAGTCGGGGATCATAAAAACCGACCGAAAGAACTTAGAGCTAATACGCAAAGTCGGGGATCATAAAAACGTACCGAAAGAACTTAGAGCTAATACGCAAAGTCGGGGATCATAAAAACGGACCAAAAGAACTTAGAACTAATACGCAAAGTCGGGGATCATAAAAACGGACCGAAAGAACTTCGAGCTAATTTGCAAAGTCGGGGATCATAAAAATGGACCGAAAGAACTTAGAGCTAATACGCAAAGTCGGGGATCATAAAACGGACCGAAAGAACTTAGAGCTAATACGCAAAGTCGGGGATCATCAAAACGGACCGAAAGAACTTAGAGCTAATACGCAAAGTCGGGGATCATAAAAACGGACCGAAAGAACTTAGAGCTAATACGCACAGTCCGGGATCATAAACGGTTCGAAAGAACTTAGAGCTAATACGCAAAGTCAGGGATCATAAACACAAACCAAGAGAACTTAGAGCTAATACGCAAAGTCGGGGATCATAAAAAGGGACCGAGAGAACTTAGAGCTAATACACAAAGTCGGGGATCATAAAAAGGAACCGAAAGAACTTAGAGCTAATACGCAAAATCGGGGATCATAAAAAGGGACCGAAAGAACTTAGAGCTAATACGCAAAGTCGGGGATCATAAAAAGGGACCAAAAGAACTTAGAGCTAATACGCAAAGTCGGGGATGATAAAAACCGACCGAAAGAACTTAGAGCTAATACGCAAAGTCGGGGATCATAAAACCGACCGAAAGAACTTAGAGCTAATACGCAAAGTCGGGGATCATAAAAAGGGACCGAAAGAACATAGAGCTAATACGCATAGTCGGGGATCATAAAAAGGGACCTAAAGAACTTAGAGCTAATACGCAAAGTCGGGGATCATAAAAACGGACCGAAAGAACTTAGAGCTAATACGCAAAGTCGGGGATCAAAAAAACCCACCGAAAGAACTTAGAGCTAATACGCAAAGTCGGGGATCATAAAAAGGACCGAAAGAATTTAGAGCTAATACGCAAAGTTGGGGATCATTAAAACGGACCAAAAGAACTTAGAGCTAATACGCAAAGTCGGGGATCATAAAAACGGACCGAAAGAACTTAGAGCTAATACGCAAAGTCGGAGATCATAAAAAGGGACCGAAAGAACTTAGAGTTAATTCGCAAAGTCAGGGATCGTAAAAACGGACCGAAAAAATTTAGAGCTAATACGCAAAGTCAGGGATCATAAAAAGGGACCGAAAGAACTTAGAGCTAATACTCAAAGTCGGGGATCATAAAAACGGACCGAAAGAACTTAGAGCTAATACGCAAAGTCGGGGATCATAAAAACCGACCGAAAGAAGTTAGAGCTAATACGCATAGTCGGGGATCATAAAAAGGGACCGAAAGAACTTAGAGCTAATACGCAAAGTCGGGGATCATAAAAACCGATTAAAGAACTTAGAGCTAATACGCAAAGTCGGGGATCATAAAAACGGATCGAAAGCACTTAGAGCTAATATGCAAAGTCGGGGATCATAAAAACAGACCGACAGAACTTAGAGCTAATACGCAAAGTCGGGGATCATAAAAACAGACCAAAAGAACTTAGAGCTAATACGCAAAGTCGGGGATCATAAAAACTGACCGAAAGAACTTAGAGCTAATATGCAAAGTCGGGGATCATAAAAACGGACCGAAAGAACTTAGAGCTAATACGCAAAGTCGGGGATCATAAAAACGGACCGATAGAACTTAGAGCTAATACGCAAAGTCGGGGATCATAAAACCGACCAAAAGAACTTAGAGCTAATACGCATAGTCGGGGATCATAAAAATGGACCGAAAGAACTTAGAGCTAATACGCAAAGTCGGGGATCATAAAACCGACCGAAAGAACTTAGAGCTAATACGCATAGTCGGGGATCATAAAAACGGACCGAAAGAACTTAGAGCTAATACGCATAGTCGGGGATCATAAAAACGGACTGAAAGAACTTAGAGCTAATACGCAAAGTCGGAGATCATAAAAACGGACCGAAAGAACTTAGAGCTAATACGCAAAGTCGGGGATCATAAAACGGACCGAAAGAACTTAGAGCTAATACGCAAAGTCGGGGATCATAAAAACGACCAAAAGAACTTAGAGCCAATACGCAAAGTCGGGGATCATAAAACCGACCAAAAGAACTTAGAGATAATACGCAAAGTCGGGGATCATAAAACGGACCGAAAGAACTTAGAGCTAATACGCAAAGTCAAGGATCATAAAAACGGACTGAAAGAACTTTGAGCTAATACGCAAAGTCGGGGATCATAAAAAGGGACCGAAAGAACTTAGAGCTAATACGCAAAGTCGGGGATCATAAAAACCGACCGAAAGAACTTAGAGCTAATACGCAAAGTCGGGGATCATAAAAACGTACCGAAAGAACTTAGAGCTAATACGCAAAGTCGGGGATCATAAAAACGGACCAAAAGAACTTAGAACTAATACGCAAAGTCGGGGATCATAAAAACGGACCGAAAGAACTTCGAGCTAATACGCAAAGTCGGGGATCATAAAAATGGACCGAAAGAACTTAGAGCTAATACGCAAAGTCGGGGATCATAAAACGGACCGAAAGAACTTAGAGCTAATACGCAAAGTCGGGGATCATCAAAACGGACCGAAAGAACTTAGAGCTAATACGCAAAGTCGGGGATCATAAAAACGGACCGAAAGAACTTAGAGCTAATACGTACAGTCCGGGATCATAAACACGGTTCGAAAGAACTTAGAGCTAATACGCAAAGTCGGGGATCATAAAAACCGACTGAAAGAACTTAGAGCTAATACGCAAAGTCGGGGATCATAAAAAGGGACCGAGAGAACTTAGAGCTAATACGCAAAGTCGGGGATCATAAAAAGGGACCGAAAGAACTTAGAGCTAATACGCAAAGTCGGGGATCATAACAACCGACCGAAAGAACTTAGAGCTAATACGCAAAGTCGGGGATCATAACAACCGACCGAAAGAACTTAGAGCTAATACGCAAAGTCGGGGATCATAAAAACGGACCGAAAGAACTTAGAGCTAATATGCAAAGTCGGGGATCATAAAAACAGACCGAAAGAAATTAGAGCTAATACGCAAAGTCGGGGATCATAAAAACGGACCGAAAGAACTTAGAGCTAATACGCAAAGTCGGGGATCATAACAACCGACCGAAAGAACTTAGAGCTAATACGCAAAGTCGGGGATCATAAAAACGGACCGAAAGAACTTAGAGCTAATATGCAAAGTCGGGGATCATAAAAACAGACCGAAAGAAATTAGAGCTAATACGCAAAGTCGGGGATCATAAAAACGGACCGAAAGAACTTAGAGCTAATACGCAAAGTAGGGGATCATAACAACCGACCGAAAGAACTTAGAGCTAATACGCAAAGTCGGGGATCATAACAACCGACCGAAAGAACTTAGAGCTAATACGCAAAGTCGGGGATCATAAAAACGGACCGAAAGAACTTAGAGCTAATATGCAAAGTCGGGGATCATAAAAACAGACCGAAAGAACTTAGAGCTAATACGCAAAGTCGGGGATCATAAAAACGGACCAAAAGAACTTAGAGCTAACACGCAAAGTCGGGGATCATAAAAACGGACCGAAAGAACTTAGAGCTAATACGCAAAGTCGGGGATCATTAAAACGGACCAAAAGAACTTAGAGCTAATACGCAAAGTCGGGGATCATAAAAACGGACCGAAAGAACTTAGAGCTAATACGCAAAGTCGGAGATCATAAAAAGGGACCGAAAGAACTTAGAGTTAATACGCAAAGTCAGGGATCGTAAAAACGGACCGAAAAAATTTAGAGCTAATACGCAAAGTCAGGGATCATAAAAAGGGACCGAAAGAACCTAGAGCTAATACGCAAAGTCGGGGATCATAAAAACGAACCGAAAGAACTTAGAGCTAATATGCAAAGTCGGGGATCATAAAAACGGACCGAAAGAACTTAGAGCTAATACGCAAAGTCGGGGATCATAAAAACGGACCGATAGAACTTAGAGCTAATACGCAAAGTCGGGGATCATAAAACCGACCAAAAGAACTTAGAGCTAATACGCATAGTCGGGGATCATAAAAATGGACCGAAAGAACTTAGAGCTAATACGCAAAGTCGGGGATCATAAAACCGACCGAAAGAACTTAGAGCTAATACGCAAAATCGGGGATCATAACAACCGACCGAAAGAACTTAGAGCTAATACGCAAAGTCGGAGATCATAACAACCGACCGAAAGAAGTTAGAGCTAATACGCAAAGTCGGGGATCATAACAACCGACCGAAAGAACTTAGAGCTAATACGCAAAGTCGGGGATCATAAAAACGGATCGAAAGCACTTAGAGCTAATACGCATAGTCGGGGATCATAAAAAGGGACCGAAAGAACTTAGAGCTAATACTCAAAGTCGGGGATCATAAAAACGGACCGAAAGAACTTAGAGCTAATACGCAAAGTCGGGGATCATAAAAACCGACCGAAAGAAGTTAGAGCTAATACGCATAGTCGGGGATCATAAAAAGGGACCGAAAGAACTTAGAGCTAATACGCAAAGTCGGGGATCATAAAAACCGACGAAAGAACTTAGAGCTAATACGCAAAGTCGGGGATCATAAAAACGGATCGAAAGCACTTAGAGCTAATATGCAAAGTCGGGGATCATAAAAACAGACCGACAGAACTTAGAGCTAATACGCAAAGTCGGGGATCATAAAAACAGACCAAAAGGACTTAGAGCTAATACGCAAAGTCGGGGATCATAAAAACTGACCGAAAGAACTTAGAGCTAATACGCAAAATCGGGGATCATAACAACCGACCGAAAGAACTTAGAGCTAATACGCAAAGTCGGGGATCATAAAAACGGATCAAAAGAACTTAGAGCTAATATGCAAAGTCGGGGATCATAAAAACAGACCGAAAGAACTTAGAGCTAATACGCAAAGTCGGGGATCATAAAAACGGACCAAAAGAACTTAGAGCTAACACGCAAAGTCGGGGATCATAAAAACGGACCGAAAGAACTTAGAGCTAATACGCAAAGTCGGGGATCATAAAAACGGACCAAAAAAACTTAGAGCTAATACGCAAAGTCGGGGATCATAAAAACAGACCGAAAGAACTTAGAACTAATACGCAAAGTCGGGGATGATAAAAACCGACCGAAAGAATTTAGAGCTAATACGCAAAGTCGGGGATCATAAAACCGACCGAAAGAACTTAGAGCTAATACGCAAAGTCGGGGATCATAAAAAGGGACCGAAAGAACATAGAGCTAATACGCATAGTCGGGGATCATAAAAAGGGACCTAAAGAACTTAGAGCTAATACGCAAAGTCGGGTATCATAAAAACGGACCGAAAGAACTTAGAGCTAATACGCAAAGTCGGGGATCAAAAAAACCCACCGAAAGAACTTAGAGCTAATACGCAAAGTCGGGGATCATAAAAAGGACCGAAAGAACTTAGAGCTAATACGCAAAGTCGGGGATCATTAAAACGGACCAAAAGAACTTAGAGCTAATACGCAAAGTCGGGGATCATAAAAACGGACCGAAAGAACTTAGAGCTAATACGCAAAGTCGGAGATCATAAAAAGGGACCGAAAGAACTTAGAGTTAATACGCAAAGTCAGGGATCGTAAAAACGGACCGAAAAAATTTAGAGCTAATACGCAAAGTCAGGGATCATAAAAAGGGACCGAAAGAACCTAGAGCTAATACGCAAAGTCGGGGATCATAAAAACGAACCGAAAGAACTTAGAGCTAATATGCAAAGTCGGGGATCATAAAAACGGACCGAAAGAACTTAGAGCTAATACGCAAAGTCGGGGATCATAAAAACGGACCGATAGAACTTAGAGCTAATACGCAAAGTCGGGGATCATAAAACCGACCAAAAGAACTTAGAGCTAATACGCATAGTCGGGGATCATAAAAATGGACCGAAAGAACTTAGAGCTAATACGCAAAGTCGGGGATCATAAAACCGACCGAAAGAACTTAGAGCTAATACGCATAGTCGGGGATCATAAAAACGGACCGAAAGAACTTAGAGCTAATACGCATAGTCGGGGATCATAAAAACGGACTGAAAGAACTTAATGCTAATACGCAAAGTCGGGGATCATAAAAACGGACCGAAAGAACTTAGAGCTAATACGCAAAGTCGGGGATCATAAAACGGACCGAAAGAACTTAGAGCTAATACGCAAAGTCGGGGATCATAAAAACGACCAAAAGAACTTAGAGCCAATACGCAAAGTCGGGGATCATAAAACCGACCAAAAGAACTTAGAGCTAATACGCAAAGTCGGGGATCATAAAACCGACCGAAAGAACTTAGAGCTAATACGCAAAGTCAAGGATCATAAAAACGGACTGAAAGAACTTTGAGCTAATACGCAAAGTCATGGATCATAAAAAGGGACCGAAAGAACTTAGAGCTAATACGCAAAGTCGGGGATCATAAAAACCGACCGAAAGAACTTAGAGCTAATACGCAAAGTCGGGGATCATAAAAACGTACCGAAAGAACTTAGAGCTAATACGCAAAGTCGGGGATCATAAAAACGGACCAAAAGAACTTAGAACTAATACGCAAAGTCGGGGATCATAAAAACGGACCGAAAGAACTTCGAGCTAATTTGCAAAGTCGGGGATCATAAAAATGGACCGAAAGAACTTAGAGCTAATACGCAAAGTCGGGGATCATAAAAACGGACCGAAAGAACTTAGAGCTAATACGCAAAGTCAGAGATCCTAAAAACCGACCGAAAGAACTTAGAGCTAATACGCAAAGTCGGGGATCATAAAAACGGACCGAAAGAACTTAGAGCTAATACGCACAGTCCGGGATCATAAACACGGTTCGAAAGAACTTAGAGCTAATACGCAAAGTCGGGGATCATAAACACGGACCAAGAGAACTTAGAGCAAATACGCAAAGTCGGGGATCATAAAAAGGGACCGAGAGAACTTAGAGCTAATACACAAAGTCGGGGATCATAAAAAGGGACCGAAAGAACTTAGAGCTAATACGCAAAATCGGGGATCATAAAAAGGGATCGAAAGAACATAGAGCTAATACGCAAAGTCGGGGATCATAAAAACGGACCGAAAGAACTTAGAGCTAATACGCAAAGTCAAGGATCATAAAAAGGGACCGAAAGAACTTAGAGCTAATACACAAAGTTGGGGATCATAAAAACCGACCGAAAGAACTTAGAGTTAATATGCAAAGTCGGGGATCAGAAAAACGGACCGAAAGAACTTAGAGCTAATACGCAAAGTCGGGTATCATAACAACCGACCGAAAGAACTTAGAGCTAATACGCAAAGTCGGGGATCATAACAACCGACCGAAAGAAGTTAGAGCTAATACGCAAAGTCGGGGATCATAACAACCGACCGAAAGAACTTAGACCTAATACGCAAAGTCAGGGATCAGAAAAACCGACTGAAAGAACTTAGAGCTAATATCCAAAGTCGGGGATCAGAAAAACGGACCGAAAGAACTTAGAGCTAATACGCAAAGTCGGGTATCATAACAACCGACCGAAAGAACTTAGAGCTAATACGCAAAGTCGGAGATCATAAAAAGGGACCGAAAGAACTTAGAGTTAATACGCAAAGTCAGGGATCGTAAAAACGGACCGAAAAAATTTAGAGCTAATACGCAAAGTCAGGGATCATAAAAAGGGACCGAAAGAACCTAGAGCTAATACGCAAAGTCGGGGATCATAAAAACGAACCGAAAGAACTTAGAGCTAATATGCAAAGTCGGGGATCATAAAAACGGACCGAAAGAACTTAGAGCTAATACGCAAAGTCGGGGATCATAAAAACGGACCGATAGAACTTAGAGCTAATACGCAAAGTCGGGGATCATAAAACCGACCAAAAGAACTTAGAGCTAATACGCAAAGTCAGAGATCCTAAAAACCGACCGAAAGAACTTAGAGCTAATACGCAAAGTCGGGGATCATAAAAACGGACCGAAAGAACTTAGAGCTAATACGCACAGTCCGGGATCATAAACACGGTTCGAAAGAACTTAGAGCTAATACGCAAAGTCGGGGATCATAAACACGGACCAAGAGAACTTAGAGCAAATACGCAAAGTCGGGGATCATAAAAAGGGACCGAGAGAACTTAGAGCTAATACACAAAGTCGGGGATCATAAAAAGGGACCGAAAGAACTTAGAGCTAATACGCAAAATCGGGGATCATAAAAAGGGACCGAAAGAACTTAGAGCTAATACGCAAAGTCGGGGATCATAAAAACGGACCGAAAGAACTTAGAGCTAATACGCAAAGTCAAGGATCATAAAAAGGGACCGAAAGAACTTAGAGCTAATACACAAAGTCGGGGATCATAAAAACCGACCGAAAGAACTTAGAGTTAATATGCAAAGTCGGGGATCAGAAAAACGGACCGAAAGAACTTAGAGCTAATACGCAAAGTCGGGTATCATAACAACCGACCGAAAGAACTTAGAGCTAATACGCAAAGTCGGGGATCATAACAACCGACCGAAAGAAGTTAGAGCTAATACGCAAAGTCGGGGATCATAACAACCGACCGAAAGAACTTAGACCTAATACGCAAAGTCAGGGATCAGAAAAACCGACTGAAAGAACTTAGAGCTAATATCCAAAGTCGGGGATCAGAAAAACGGACCGAAAGAACTTAGAGCTAATACGCAAAGTCGGGTATCATAACAACCGACCGAAAGAACTTAGAGCTAATACGCAAAGTCGGGGATCATAAAAACGGATCGAAAGCACTTAGAGTTAATACGCATAGTCGGGGATCATAAAAAGGGACCGAAAGAACTTAGAGCTAATACTCAAAGTCGGGGATCATAAAAACGGACCGAAAGAACTTAGAGCTAATACGCAAAGTCGGGGATCATAAAAACCGACCGAAAGAAGTTAGAGCTAATACGCATAGTCGGGGATCATAAAAAGGGACCGAAAGAACTTAGAGCTAATACGCAAAGTCGGGGATCATAAAAACCGACGAAAGAACTTAGAGCTAATACGCAAAGTCGGGGATCATAAAAACGGATCGAAAGCACTTAGAGCTAATATGCAAAGTCGGGGATCATAAAAACAGACCGACAGAACTTAGAGCTAATACGCAAAGTCGGGGATCATAAAAACAGACCAAAAGAACTTAGAGCTAATACGCAAAGTCGGGGATCATAAAAACTGACCGAAAGAACTTAGAGCTAATACGCAAAATCAGGGATCATAACAACCGACCGAAAGAACTTAGAGCTAATACGCAAAGTCGGGGATCATAAAAACGGATCAAAAGAACTTAGAGCTAATATGCAAAGTCGGGGATCATAAAAACAGACCGAAAGAACTTAGAGCTAATACGCAAAGTCGGGGATCATAAAAACGGACCAAAAGAACTTAGAGCTAACACGCAAAGTCGGGGATCATAAAAACGGACCGAAAGAACTTAGAGCTAATACGCAAAGTCGGGGATCATAAAAACGGACCAAAAAAACTTAGAGCTAATACGCAAAGTCGGGGATCATAAAAACAGACCGAAAGAACTTAGAACTAATACGCAAAGTCGGGGATGATAAAAACCGACCGAAAGAACTTAGAGCTAATACGCAAAGTCGGGGATCATAAAACCGACCGAAAGAACTTAGAGCTAATACGCAAAGTCGGGGATCATAAAAAGGGACCGAAAGAACATAGAGCTCATACGCATAGTCGGGGATCATAAAAAGGGACCTAAAGAACTTAGAGCTAATACGCAAAGTCGGGTATCATAAAAACGGACCGAAAGAACTTAGAGCTAATACGCAAAGTCGGGGATCAAAAAAACCCACCGAAAGAACTTAGAGCTAATACGCAAAGTCGGGGATCATAAAAAGGACCGAAAGAACTTAGAGCTAATACGCAAAGTCGGGGATCATTAAAACGGACCAAAAGAACTTAGAGCTAATACGCAAAGTCGGGGATCATAAAAACGGACCGAAAGAACTTAGAGCTAATAATCAAAGTCGGAGATCATAAAAAGGGACCGAAAGAACTTAGAGTTAATACGCAAAGTCAGGGATCGTAAAAACGGACCGAAAAAATTTAGAGCTACTACGCAAAGTCAGGGATCATAAAAAGGCACCGAAAGAACCTAGAGCTAATACGCAAAGTCGGGGATCATAAAAACGAACCGAAAGAACTTAGAGCTAATATGCAAAGTCGGGGATCATAAAAACGGACCGAAAGAACTTAGAGCTAATACGCAAAGTCGGGGATCATAAAAATGGACCGATAGAACTTAGAGCTAATACGCAAAGTCGGGGATCATAAAACCGACCAAAAGAACTTAGAGCTAATACGCATAGTCGGGGATCATAAAAATGGACCGAAAGAACTTAGAGCTAATACGCAAAGTCGGGGATCATAAAACCGACCGAAAGAACTTAGAGCTAATATGCATAGTCGGGGATCATAAAAACGGACCGAAAGAACTTAGAGCTAATACGCATAGTCGGGGATCATAAAAACGGACTGAAAGAACTTAATGCTAATACGCAAAGTCGGGGATCATAAAAACGGACCGAAAGAACTTAGAGCTAATACGCAAAGTCGGGGATCATAAAACGGACCGAAAGAACTTAGAGCTAATACGCAAAGTCGGGGATCATAAAAACGACCAAAAGAACTTAGAGCCAATACGCAAAGTCGGGGATCATAAAACCGACCAAAAGAACTTAGAGCTAATACGCAAAGTCGGGGATCATAAAACCGACCGAAAGAACTTAGAGCTAATACGCAAAGTCAAGGATCATAAAAACGGACTGAAAGAACTTTGAGCTAATACGCAAAGTCATGGATCATAAAAAGGGACCGAAAGAACTTAGAGCTAATACGCAAAGTCGGGGATCATAAAAACCGACCGAAAGAACTTAGAGCTAATACGCAAAGTCGGGGATCATAAAAACGTACCGAAAGAACTTAGAGCTAATACGCAAAGTCGGGGATCATAAAAACGGACCAAAAGAACTTAGAACTAATACGCAAAGTCGGGGATCATAAAAACGGACCGAAAGAACTTCGAGCTAATTTGCAAAGTCGGGGATCATAAAAATGGACCGAAAGAACTTAGAGCTAATACGCAAAGTCGGGGATCATAAAACGGACCGAAAGAACTTAGAGCTAATACGCAAAGTCGGGGATCATCAAAACGGACCGAAAGAACTTAGAGCTAATACGCAAAGTCGGGGATCATAAAAACGGACCGAAAGAACTTAGAGCTAATACGCACAGTCCGGGATCATAAACGGTTCGAAAGAACTTAGAGCTAATACGCAAAGTCAGGGATCATAAACACGGACCAAGAGAACTTAGAGCTAATACGCAAAGTCGGGGATCATAAAAAGGGACCGAGAGAACTTAGAGCTAATACACAAAGTCGGGGATCATAAAAAGGAACCGAAAGAACTTAGAGCTAATACGCAAAATCGGGGATCATAAAAAGGGACCGAAAGAACTTAGAGCTAATACGCAAAGTCGGGGATCATAAAAAGGGACCAAAAGAACTTAGAGCTAATACGCAAAGTCGGGGATGATAAAAACCGACCGAAAGAACTTAGAGCTAATACGCAAAGTCGGGGATCATAAAACCGACCGAAAGAACTTAGAGCTAATACGCAAAGTCGGGGATCATAAAAAGGGACCGAAAGAACATAGAGGTAATACGCATAGTCGGGGATCATAAAAAGGGACCTAAAGAACTTAGAGCTAATACGCAAAGTCGGGGATCATAAAAACGGACCGAAAGAACTTAGAGCTAATACGCAAAGTCGGGGATCAAAAAAACCCACCGAAAGAACTTAGAGCTAATACGCAAAGTCGGGGATCATAAAAAGGACCGAAAGAACTTAGAGCTAATACGCAAAGTTGGGGATCATTAAAACGGACCAAAAGAACTTAGAGCTAATACGCAAAGTCGGGGATCATAAAAACGGACCGAAAGAACTTAGAGCTAATACGCAAAGTCGGAGATCATAAAAAGGGACCGAAAGAACTTAGAGTTAATTCGCAAAGTCAGGGATCGTAAAAACGGACCGAAAAAATTTAGAGCTAATACGCAAAGTCAGGGATCATAAAAAGGGACCGAAAGAACTTAGAGCTAATACTCAAAGTCGGGGATCATAAAAACGGACTGAAAGAACTTAATGCTAATACGCAAAGTCGGGGATCATAAAAACGGACCGAAAGAACTTAGAGCTAATACGCAAAGTCGGGGATCATAAAACGGACCGAAAGAACTTAGAGCTAATACGCAAAGTCGGGGATCATAAAAACGACCAAAAGAACTTAGAGCCAATACGCAAAGTCGGGGATCATAAAACCGACCAAAAGAACTTAGAGCTAATACGCAAAGTCGGGGATCATAAAACCGACCGAAAGAACTTAGAGCTAATACGCAAAGTCAAGGATCATAAAAACGGACTGAAAGAACTTTGAGCTAATACGCAAAGTCATGGATCATAAAAAGGGACCGAAAAAACTTAGAGCTAATACGCAAAGTCGGGGATCATAAAAACCGACCGAAAGAACTTAGAGCTAATACGCAAAGTCGGGGATCATAAAAACGTACCGAAAGAACTTAGAGCTAATACGCAAAGTCGGGGATCATAAAAACGGACCAAAAGAACTTAGAACTAATACGCAAAGTCGGGGATCATAAAAACGGACCGAAAGAACTTCGAGCTAATTTGCAAAGTCGGGGATCATAAAAATGGACCGAAAGAACTTAGAGCTAATACGCAAAGTCGGGGATCATAAAACGGACCGAAAGAACTTAGAGCTAATACGCAAAGTCGGGGATCATCAAAACGGACCGAAAGAACTTAGAGCTAATACGCAAAGTCGGGGATCATAAAAACGGACCGAAAGAACTTAGAGCTAATACGCACAGTCCGGGATCATAAACGGTTCGAAAGAACTTAGAGCTAATACGCAAAGTCAGGGATCATAAACACAAACCAAGAGAACTTAGAGCTAATACGCAAAGTCGGGGATCATAAAAAGGGACCGAGAGAACTTAGAGCTAATACACAAAGTCGGGGATCATAAAAAGGAACCGAAAGAACTTAGAGCTAATACGCAAAATCGGGGATCATAAAAAGGGACTGAAAGAACTTAGAGCTAATACGCAAAGTCGGGGATCATAAAAAGGGACCAAAAGAACTTAGAGCTAATACGCAAAGTCGGGGATGATAAAAACCGACCGAAAGAACTTAGAGCTAATACGCAAAGTCGGGGATCATAAAACCGACCGAAAGAACTTAGAGCTAATACGCAAAGTCGGGGATCATAAAAAGGGACCGAAAGAACATAGAGCTAATACGCATAGTCGGGGATCATAAAAAGGGACCTAAAGAACTTAGAGCTAATACGCAAAGTCGGGGATCATAAAAACGGACCGAAAGAACTTAGAGCTAATACGCAAAGTCGGGGATCAAAAAAACCCACCGAAAGAACTTAGAGCTAATACGCAAAGTCGGGGATCATAAAAAGGACCGAAAGAATTTAGAGCTAATACGCAAAGTTGGGGATCATTAAAACGGACCAAAAGAACTTAGAGCTAATACGCAAAGTCGGGGATCATAAAAACGGACCGAAAGAACTTAGAGCTAATACGCAAAGTCGGAGATCATAAAAAGGGACCGAAAGAACTTAGAGTTAATTCGCAAAGTCAGGGATCGTAAAAACGGACCGAAAAAATTTAGAGCTAATACGCAAAGTCAGGGATCATAAAAAGGGACCGAAAGAACTTAGAGCTAATACTCAAAGTCGGGGATCATAAAAACGGACCGAAAGAACTTAGAGCTAATACGCAAAGTCGGGGATCATAAAAACCGACCGAAAGAAGTTAGAGCTAATACGCATAGTCGGGGATCATAAAAAGGGACCGAAAGAACTTAGAGCTAATACGCAAAGTCGGGGATCATAAAAACCGACGAAAGAACTTAGAGCTAATACGCAAAGTCGGGGATCATAAAAACGGATCGAAAGCACTTAGAGCTAATATGCAAAGTCGGGGATCATAAAAACAGACCGACAGAACTTAGAGCTAATACGCAAAGTCGGGGATCATAAAAACAGACCAAAAGAACTTAGAGCTAATACGCAAAGTCGGGGATCATAAAAACTGACCGAAAGAACTTAGAGCTAATATGCAAAGTCGGGGATCATAAAAACGGACCGAAAGAACTTAGAGCTAATACGCAAAGTCGGGGATCATAAAAACGGACCGATAGAACTTAGAGCTAATACGCAAAGTCGGGGATCATAAAACCGACCAAAAGAACTTAGAGCTAATACGCATAGTCGGGGATCATAAAAATGGACCGAAAGAACTTAGAGCTAATACGCAAAGTCGGGGATCATAAAACCGACCGAAAGAACTTAGAGCTAATACGCATAGTCGGGGATCATAAAAACGGACCGAAAGAACTTAGAGCTAATACGCATAGTCGGGGATCATAAAAACGGACTGAAAGAACTTAGAGCTAATACGCAAAGTCGGGGATCATAAAAACGGACCGAAAGAACTTAGAGCTAATACGCAAAGTCGGGGATCATAAAACGGACCGAAAGAACTTAGAGCTAATACGCAAAGTCGGGGATCATAAAAACGACCAAAAGAACTTAGAGCCAATACGCAAAGTCGGGGATCATAAAACCGACCAAAAGAACTTAGAGATAATACGCAAAGTCGGGGATCATAAAACCGACCGAAAGAACTTAGAGCTAATACGCAAAGTCAAGGATCATAAAAACGGACTGAAAGAACTTTGAGCTAATACGCAAAGTCGGGGATCATAAAAAGGGACCGAAAGAACTTAGAGCTAATACGCAAAGTCGGGGATCATAAAAACCGACCGAAAGAACTTAGAGCTAATACGCAAAGTCGGGGATCATAAAAACGTACCGAAAGAACTTAGAGCTAATACGCAAAGTCGGGGATCATAAAAACGGACCAAAAGAACTTAGAACTAATACGCAAAGTCGGGGATCATAAAAACGGACCGAAAGAACTTCGAGCTAATACGCAAAGTCGGGGATCATAAAAATGGACCGAAAGAACTTAGAGCTAATACGCAAAGTCGGGGATCATAAAACGGACCGAAAGAACTTAGAGCTAATACGCAAAGTCGGGGATCATCAAAACGGACCGAAAGAACTTAGAGCTAATACGCAAAGTCGGGGATCATAAAAACGGACCGAAAGAACTTAGAGCTAATACGTACAGTCCGGGATCATAAACACGGTTCGAAAGAACTTAGAGCTAATACGCAAAGTCGGGGATCATAAAAACCGACTGAAAGAACTTAGAGCTAATACGCAAAGTCGGGGATCATAAAAAGGGACCGAGAGAACTTAGAGCTAATACGCAAAGTCGGGGATCATAAAAAGGGACCGAAAGAACTTAGAGCTAATACGCAAAGTCGGGGATCATAACAACCGACCGAAAGAACTTAGAGCTAATACGCAAAGTCGGGGATCATAACAACCGACCGAAAGAACTTAGAGCTAATACGCAAAGTCGGGGATCATAAAAACGGACCGAAAGAACTTAGAGCTAATATGCAAAGTCGGGGATCATAAAAACAGACCGAAAGAAATTAGAGCTAATACGCAAAGTCGGGGATCATAAAAACGGACCGAAAGAACTTAGAGCTAATACGCAAAGTCGGGGATCATAACAACCGACCGAAAGAACTTAGAGCTAATACGCAAAGTCGGGGATCATAAAAACGGACCGAAAGAACTTAGAGCTAATATGCAAAGTCGGGGATCATAAAAACAGACCGAAAGAAATTAGAGCTAATACGCAAAGTCGGGGATCATAAAAACGGACCGAAAGAACTTAGAGCTAATACGCAAAGTAGGGGATCATAACAACCGACCGAAAGAACTTAGAGCTAATACGCAAAGTCGGGGATCATAACAACCGACCGAAAGAACTTAGAGCTAATACGCAAAGTCGGGGATCATAAAAACGGACCGAAAGAACTTAGAGCTAATATGCAAAGTCGGGGATCATAAAAACAGACCGAAAGAAATTAGAGCTAATACGCAAAGTCGGGGATCATAAAAACGGACCGAAAGAACTTAGAGCTAATACGCAAAGTCGGGGATCATAACAACCGACCGAAAGAACTTAGAGCTGATACGCAAAGTCGGGGATCATAACAACCGACCGAAAGAACTTAGAGCTAATACGCAAAGTCGGGGATCATAAAAACGGACCGAAAGAACTTAGAGCTAATATGCAAAGTCGGGGATCATAAAAACAGACCGAAAGAAATTAGAGCTAATACGCAAAGTCGAGGATCATAAAAACGGACCAAAAGAACTTAGAACTAATACGCAAAGTCGGGGATCATAAAAACAGACCAAAAAAACTTAGAGCTAATACGCAAAGTCGGGGATCATAAAAACGGACCGAAAGAACTTAGAGCTAATACGCAAAGTCGGGGATGATAAAAACGGACCGAAAGAACTTAGAGCTAATACGCAAAGTCGGGGATCATAAAACCGACCGAAAGAACTTAGAGCTAATACGCAAAGTCGGGGATCATAAAACCGACCGAAAGAACTTAGAGCTAATACGCAAAGTCGGGGATCATAAAAAGGGACCGAAAGAACTTAGAGCTAATACGCATAGTCGGGGATCATAAAAACGGCCCGAAAGAACTTAGAGCTAATACGCAAAGTCAGAGATCCTAAAAACCGACCGAAAGAACTTAGAGCTAATACGCAAACTCGGGGATCATAAAAACGGACCGAAAGAACTTAGAGCTAATACGCACAATCCGGGATCATAAACACGGTTCGAAAGAACTTAGAGCTAATAAGCAAAGTCGGGGATCATAAACACGGACCAAGAGAACTTAGAGCAAATACGCAAAGTTGGGGATCATAAAAAGGGACCGAGAGAACTTAGAGCTAATACACAAAGTCGGGGATCATAAAAAGGGACCGAAAAAACTTAGAGCTAATACGCAAAATCGGGGATCATAAAAAGGGACCGAAAGAACTTAGAGCTAATACGCAAAGTCGGGGATCATAAAAACGGACCGAAAGAACTTAGAGCTAATACGCAAAGTCAAGGATCATAAAAAGGGACCGAAAGAACTTAGAGCTAATACACAAAGTCGGGGATCATAAAAACCGACCGAAAGAACTTAGAGCTAATATGCAAAGTCGGGGATCAGAAAAACGGACCGAAAGAACTTAGAGCTAATACGCAAAGTCGGGTATCATAACAACCGACCGAAAGAACATAGAGCTAATACGCAAAGTCGGGGATCATAACAACCGACCGAAAGAAGTTAGAGCTAATACGCAAAGTCGGGGATCATAACAACCGACCGAAAGAACTTAGAGCTAATACGCAAAGTCGGGGATCAGAAAAACCGACCGAAAGAACTTAGAGCTAATATGCAAAGTCGGGGATCAGAAAAACGGACCGAAAGAACTTAGAGCTAATACGCAAAGTCGGGTATCATAACAACCGACCGGAAGAACTTAGAGCTAATACGCAAAGTCGGGGATCATAACAACCGACCGAAAGAAGTTAGAGCTAATACGCATAGTCGGGGATCATAAAAAGGGACCGAAAGAACTTAGAGCTAATACGCAAAGTCGGGGATCATAAAAACCGACGAAAGAACTTAGAGCTAATACGCAAAGTCGGGGATCATAAAAACGGATCGAAAGCACTTAGAGCTAATATGCAAAGTCGGGGATCATAAAAACAGACCGACAGAACTTAGAGCTAATACGCAAAGTCGGGGATCATAAAAACAGACCAAAAGAACTTAGAGCTAATACGCAAAGTCGGGGATCATAAAAACTGACCGAAAGAACTTAGAGCTAATATGCAAAGTCGGGGATCATAAAAACGGACCGAAAGAACTTAGAGCTAATACGCAAAGTCGGGGATCATAAAAACGGACCGATAGAACTTAGAGCTAATACGCAAAGTCGGGGATCATAAAACCGACCAAAAGAACTTAGAGCTAATACGCATAGTCGGGGATCATAAAAATGGACCGAAAGAACTTAGAGCTAATACGCAAAGTCGGGGATCATAAAACCGACCGAAAGAACTTAGAGCTAATACGCATAGTCGGGGATCATAAAAACGGACCGAAAGAACTTAGAGCTAATACGCATAGTCGGGGATCATAAAAACGGAGTGAAAGAACTTAGAGCTAATACGCAAAGTCGGGGATCATAAAAACGGACCGAAAGAACTTAGAGCTAATACGCAAAGTCGGGGATCATAAAACGGACCGAAAGAACTTAGAGCTAATACGCAAAGTCGGGGATCATAAAAACGACCAAAAGAACTTAGAGCCAATACGCAAAGTCGGGGATCATAAAACCGACCAAAAGAACTTAGAGATAATACGCAAAGTCGGGGATCATAAAACCGACCGAAAGAACTTAGAGCTAATACGCAAAGTCAAGGATCATAAAAACGGACTGAAAGAACTTTGAGCTAATACGCAAAGTCGGGGATCATAAAAAGGGACCGAAAGAACTTAAAGCTAATACGCAAAGTCGGGGATCATAAAAACCGACCGAAAGAACTTAGAGCTAATACGCAAAGTCGGGGATCATAAAAACGTACCGAAAGAACTTAGAGCTAATACGCAAAGTCGGGGATCATAAAAACGGACCAAAAGAACTTATAACTAATACGCAAAGTCGGGGATCATAAAAACGGACCGAAAGAACTTCGAGCTAATACGCAAAGTCGGGGATCATAAAAATGGACCGAAAGAACTTAGAGCTAATACGCAAAGTCGGGGATCATAAAACGGACCGAAAGAACTTAGAGCTAATACGCAAAGTCGGGGATCATCAAAACGGACCGAAAGAACTTAGAGCTAATACGCAAAGTCGGGGATCATAAAAACGGACCGAAAGAACTTAGAGCTAATACGTACAGTCCGGGATCATAAACACGGTTCGAAAGAACTTAGAGCTAATACGCAAAGTCGGGGATCATAAAAACCGACTGAAAGAACTTAGAGCTAATACGCAAAGTCGGGGATCATAAAAAGGGACCGAGAGAACTTAGAGCTAATACGCAAAGTCGGGGATCATAAAAAGGGACCGAAAGAACTTAGAGCTAATACGCAAAGTCGGGGATCATAACAACCGACCGAAAGAACTTAGAGCTAATACGCAAAGTCGGGGATCATAACAACCGACCGAAAGAACTTAGAGCTAATACGCGAAGTCGGGGATCATAAAAACGGACCGAAAGAACTTAGAGCTAATATGCAAAGTCGGGGATCATAAAAACAGACCGAAAGAAATTAGAGCTAATACGCAAAGTCGGGGATCATAAAAACGGACCGAAAGAACTTAGAGCTAATACGCAAAGTCGGGGATCATAACAACCGACCGAAAGAACTTAGAGCTAATACGCAAAGTCGGGGATCATAACAACCGACCGAAAGAACTTAGAGCTAATACGCAAAGTCGGGGATCATAAAAACGGACCGAAAGAACTTAGAGCTAATATGCAAAGTCGGGGATCATAAAAACAGACCGAAAGAAATTAGAGCTAATACGCAAAGTCGGGGATCATAAAAACGGACCAAAAGAACTTAGAACTAATACGCAAAGTCGGGGATCATAAAAACAGACCAAAAAAACTTAGAGCTAATACGCAAAGTCGGGGATCATAAAAACGGACCGAAAGAACTTAGAGCTAATACGCAAAGTCGGGGATGATAAAAACGGACCGAAAGAACTTAGAGCTAATACGCAAAGTCGGGGATCATAAAAAGGGACCGAAAGAACTTAGAGCTAATACGCATAGTCGGGGATCATAAAAACGGACCCAAAGAACTTAGAGCTAATATGCAAAGTCGGGGATCATAAAAACAGACCGAAAGAAATTAGAGCTAATACGCAAAGTCGGGGATCATAAAAACGGACCAAAAGAACTTAGAACTAATACGCAAAGTCGGGGATCATAAAAACAGACCAAAAAAACTTAGAGCTAATACGCAAAGTCGGGGATCATAAAACCGACCGAAAGAACTTAGAGCTAATACGCAAAGTCGGGGATCATAAAACCGACCGAAAGAACTTAGAGCTAATACGCAAAGTCGGGGATCATAAAAAGGGACCGAAAGAACTTAGAGCTAATACGCATAGTCGGGGATCATAAAAACGGCCCGAAAGAACTTAGAGCTAATACGCAAAATCAGAGATCCTAAAAACCGACCGAAAGAACTTAGAGCTAATACGCAAACTCGGGGATCATAAAAACGGACCGAAAGAACTTAGAGCTAATACGCACAGTCCGGGATCATAAACACGGTTCGAAAGAACTTAGAGCTAATAAGCAAAGTCGGGGATCATAAACACGGACCAAGAGAACTTAGAGCAAATACGCAAAGTTGGGGATCATAAAAAGGGACCGAGAGAACTTAGAGCTAATACACAAAGTCGGGGATCATAAAAAGGGACCGAAAGAACTTAGAGCTAATACGCAAAATCGGGGATCATAAAAAGGGACCGAAAGAACTTAGAGCTAATACGCAAAGTCGGGGATCATAAAAACGGACCGAAAGAACTTAGAGCTAATACGCAAAGTCAAGGATCATAAAAAGGGACCGAAAGAACTTAGAGCTAATACACAAAGTCGGGGATCATAAAAACCGACCGAAAGAACTTAGAGCTAATATGCAAAGTCGGGGATCAGAAAAACGGACCGAAAGAACTTAGAGCTAATACGCAAAGTCGGGTATCATAACAACCGACCGAAAGAACATAGAGCTAATACGCAAAGTCGGGGATCATAACAACCGACCGAAAGAAGTTAGAGCTAATACGCAAAGTCGGGGATCATAACAACCGACCGAAAGAACTTAGAGCTAATACGCAAAGTCGGGGATCAGAAAAACCGACCGAAAGAACTTAGAGCTAATATGCAAAGTCGGGGATCAGAAAAACGGACCGAAAGAACTTAGAGCTAATACGCAAAGTCGGGTATCATAACAACCGACCGAAAGAACTTAGAGCTAATACGCAAAGTCGGGGATCATAACAACCGACCGAAAGAAGTTAGAGCTAATACGCAAAGTCGGGGATCATAACAACCGACCGAAAGAACTTAGAGCTAATACGCAAAGTCGGGGATCATAAAAACGGATCGAAATCACTTAGAGCTAATACGCATAGTCGGGGATCATAAAAAGGGACCGAAAGAACTTAGAGCTAATATGCAAAGTCGGGGATCATAAAAACGGACCGAAAGAACTTAGAGCTAATACGCAAAGTCGGGGATCATTAAAACCGACCGAAAGAAGTTAGAGCTAATACGCATAGTCGGGGATCATAAAAAGGGACCGAAAGAACTTAGAGCTAATACGCAAAGTCGGGGATCATAAAAACCGACGAAAGAACTTAGAGCTAATACGCAAAGTCGGGGATCATAAAAACGGATCGAAAGCACTTAGAGCTAATATGCAAAGTCGGGGATCATAAAAACAGACCGAAAGAACTTAGAGCTAATACGCAAAGTCGGGGATCATAAAAACGGACCAAAAGAACTTAGAGCTAATACGCAAAGTCGGGGATCATAAAAACTGACCGAAAGAACTTAGAGCTAATACGCAAAGTCGGGGATCATCAAAACGGACCGAAAGAACTTAGAGCTAATACGCAAAGTCGGGGATCATAAAAACGGACCGAAAGAACTTAGAGCTAATACGCACAGTCCGGGATCATAAACGGTTCGAAAGAACTTAGAGCTAATACGCAAAGTCAGGGATCATAAACACGGACCAAGAGAACTTAGAGCTAATACGCAAAGTCGGGGATCATAAAAAGGGACCGAGAGAACTTAGAGCTAATACACAAAGTCGGGGATCATAAAAAGGAACCGAAAGAACTTAGAGCTAATACGCAAAATCGGGGATCATAAAAAGGGACCGAAAGAACTTAGAGCTAATACGCAAAGTCGGGGATCATAAAAAGGGACCAAAAGAACTTAGAGCTAATACGCAAAGTCGGGGATGATAAAAACCGACCGAAAGAACTTAGAGCTAATACGCAAAGTCGGGGATCATAAAACCGACCGAAAGAACTTAGAGCTAATACGCAAAGTCGGGGATCATAAAAAGGGACCGAAAGAACATAGAGCTAATACGCATAGTCGGGGATCATAAAAAGGGACCTAAAGAACTTAGAGCTAATACGCAAAGTCGGGGATCATAAAAACGGACCGAAAGAACTTAGAGCTAATACGCAAAGTCGGGGATCAAAAAAACCCACCGAAAGAACTTAGAGCTAATACGCAAAGTCGGGGATCATAAAAAGGACCGAAAGAACTTAGAGCTAATACGCAAAGTTGGGGATCATTAAAACGGACCAAAAGAACTTAGAGCTAATACGCAAAGTCGGGGATCATAAAAACGGACCGAAAGAACTTAGAGCTAATACGCAAAGTCGGAGATCATAAAAAGGGACCGAAAGAACTTAGAGTTAATTCGCAAAGTCAGGGATCGTAAAAACGGACCGAAAAAATTTAGAGCTAATACGCAAAGTCAGGGATCATAAAAAGGGACCGAAAGAACTTAGAGCTAATACTCAAAGTCGGGGATCATAAAAACGGACTGAAAGAACTTAATGCTAATACGCAAAGTCGGGGATCATAAAAACGGACCGAAAGAACTTAGAGCTAATACGCAAAGTCGGGGATCATAAAACGGACCGAAAGAACTTAGAGCTAATACGCAAAGTCGGGGATCATAAAAACGACCAAAAGAACTTAGAGCCAATACGCAAAGTCGGGGATCATAAAACCGACCAAAAGAACTTAGAGCTAATACGCAAAGTCGGGGATCATAAAACCGACCGAAAGAACTTAGAGCTAATACGCAAAGTCAAGGATCATAAAAACGGACTGAAAGAACTTTGAGCTAATACGCAAAGTCATGGATCATAAAAAGGGACCGAAAAAACTTAGAGCTAATACGCAAAGTCGGGGATCATAAAAACCGACCGAAAGAACTTAGAGCTAATACGCAAAGTCGGGGATCATAAAAACGTACCGAAAGAACTTAGAGCTAATACGCAAAGTCGGGGATCATAAAAACGGACCAAAAGAACTTAGAACTAATACGCAAAGTCGGGGATCATAAAAACGGACCGAAAGAACTTCGAGCTAATTTGCAAAGTCGGGGATCATAAAAATGGACCGAAAGAACTTAGAGCTAATACGCAAAGTCGGGGATCATAAAACGGACCGAAAGAACTTAGAGCTAATACGCAAAGTCGGGGATCATCAAAACGGACCGAAAGAACTTAGAGCTAATACGCAAAGTCGGGGATCATAAAAACGGACCGAAAGAACTTAGAGCTAATACGCACAGTCCGGGATCATAAACGGTTCGAAAGAACTTAGAGCTAATACGCAAAGTCAGGGATCATAAACACAAACCAAGAGAACTTAGAGCTAATACGCAAAGTCGGGGATCATAAAAAGGGACCGAGAGAACTTAGAGCTAATACACAAAGTCGGGGATCATAAAAAGGAACCGAAAGAACTTAGAGCTAATACGCAAAATCGGGGATCATAAAAAGGGACTGAAAGAACTTAGAGCTAATACGCAAAGTCGGGGATCATAAAAAGGGACCAAAAGAACTTAGAGCTAATACGCAAAGTCGGGGATGATAAAAACCGACCGAAAGAACTTAGAGCTAATACGCAAAGTCGGGGATCATAAAACCGACCGAAAGAACTTAGAGCTAATACGCAAAGTCGGGGATCATAAAAAGGGACCGAAAGAACATAGAGCTAATACGCATAGTCGGGGATCATAAAAAGGGACCTAAAGAACTTAGAGCTAATACGCAAAGTCGGGGATCATAAAAACGGACCGAAAGAACTTAGAGCTAATACGCAAAGTCGGGGATCAAAAAAACCCACCGAAAGAACTTAGAGCTAATACGCAAAGTCGGGGATCATAAAAAGGACCGAAAGAATTTAGAGCTAATACGCAAAGTTGGGGATCATTAAAACGGACCAAAAGAACTTAGAGCTAATACGCAAAGTCGGGGATCATAAAAACGGACCGAAAGAACTTAGAGCTAATACGCAAAGTCGGAGATCATAAAAAGGGACCGAAAGAACTTAGAGTTAATTCGCAAAGTCAGGGATCGTAAAAACGGACCGAAAAAATTTAGAGCTAATACGCAAAGTCAGGGATCATAAAAAGGGACCGAAAGAACTTAGAGCTAATACTCAAAGTCGGGGATCATAAAAACGGACCAAAAGAACTTAGAGCTAATACGCAAAGTCGGGGATCATAAAAACCGACCGAAAGAAGTTAGAGCTAATACGCATAGTCGGGGATCATAAAAAGGGACCGAAAGAACTTAGAGCTAATACGCAAAGTCGGGGATCATAAAAACCGACGAAAGAACTTAGAGCTAATACGCAAAGTCGGGGATCATAAAAACGGATCGAAAGCACTTAGAGCTAATATGCAAAGTCGGGGATCATAAAAACAGACCGACAGAACTTAGAGCTAATACGCAAAGTCGGGGATCATAAAAACAGACCAAAAGAACTTAGAGCTAATACGCAAAGTCGGGGATCATAAAAACTGACCGAAAGAACTTAGAGCTAATATGCAAAGTCGGGGATCATAAAAACGGACCGAAAGAACTTAGAGCTAATACGCAAAGTCGGGGATCATAAAAACGGACCGATAGAACTTAGAGCTAATACGCAAAGTCGGGGATCATAAAACCGACCAAAAGAACTTAGAGCTAATACGCATAGTCGGGGATCATAAAAATGGACCGAAAGAACTTAGAGCTAATACGCAAAGTCGGGGATCATAAAACCGACCGAAAGAACTTAGAGCTAATACGCATAGTCGGGGATCATAAAAACGGACCGAAAGAACTTAGAGCTAATACGCATAGTCGGGGATCATAAAAACGGACTGAAAGAACTTAGAGCTAATACGCAAAGTCGGGGATCATAAAAACGGACCGAAAGAACTTAGAGCTAATACGCAAAGTCGGGGATCATAAAACGGACCGAAAGAACTTAGAGCTAATACGCAAAGTCGGGGATCATAAAAACGACCAAAAGAACTTAGAGCCAATACGCAAAGTCGGGGATCATAAAACCGACCAAAAGAACTTAGAGATAATACGCAAAGTCGGGGATCATAAAACCGACCGAAAGAACTTAGAGCTAATACGCAAAGTCAAGGATCATAAAAACGGACTGAAAGAACTTTGAGCTAATACGCAAAGTCGGGGATCATAAAAAGGGACCGAAAGAACTTAGAGCTAATACGCAAAGTCGGGGATCATAAAAACCGACCGAAAGAACTTAGAGCTAATACGCAAAGTCGGGGATCATAAAAACGTACCGAAAGAACTTAGAGCTAATACGCAAAGTCGGGGATCATAAAAACGGACCAAAAGAACTTAGAACTAATACGCAAAGTCGGGGATCATAAAAACGGACCGAAAGAACTTCGAGCTAATACGCAAAGTCGGGGATCATAAAAATGGACCGAAAGAACTTAGAGCTAATACGCAAAGTCGGGGATCATAAAACGGACCGAAAGAACTTAGAGCTAATACGCAAAGTCGGGGATCATCAAAACGGACCGAAAGAACTTAGAACTAATACGCAAAGTCGGGGATCATAAAAACGGACCGAAAGAACTTAGAGCTAATACGTACAGTCCGGGATCATAAACACGGTTCGAAAGAACTTAGAGCTAATACGCAAAGTCGGGGATCATAAAAACCGACTGAAAGAACTTAGAGCTAATACGCAAAGTCGGGGATCATAAAAAGGGACCGAGAGAACTTAGAGCTAATACGCAAAGTCGGGGATCATAAAAAGGGACCGAAAGAACTTAGAGCTAATACGCAAAGTCGGGGATCATAACAACCGACCGAAAGAACTTAGAGCTAATACGCAAAGTCGGGGATCATAACAACCGACCGAAAGAACTTAGAGCTAATACGCAAAGTCGGGGATCATAAAAACGGACCGAAAGAACTTAGAGCTAATATGCAAAGTCGGGGATCATAAAAACAGACCGAAAGAAATTAGAGCTAATACGCAAAGTCGGGGATCATAAAAACGGACCGAAAGAACTTAGAGCTAATACGCAAAGTCGGGGATCATAACAACCGACCGAAAGAACTTAGAGCTAATACGCAAAGTCGGGGATCATAAAAACGGACCGAAAGAACTTAGAGCTAATATGCAAAGTCGGGGATCATAAAAACAGACCGAAAGAAATTAGAGCTAATACGCAAAGTCGGGGATCATAAAAACGGACCGAAAGAACTTAGAGCTAATACGCAAAGTAGGGGATCATAACAACCGACCGAAAGAACTTAGAGCTAATACGCAAAGTCGGGGATCATAACAACCGACCGAAAGAACTTAGAGCTAATACGCAAAGTCGGGGATCATAAAAACGGACCGAAAGAACTTAGAGCTAATATGCAAAGTCGGGGATCATAAAAACAGACCGAAAGAAATTAGAGCTAATACGCAAAGTCGGGGATCATAAAAACGGACCGAAAGAACTTAGAGCTAATACGCAAAGTCGGGGATCATAACAACCGACCGAAAGAACTTAGAGCTGATACGCAAAGTCGGGGATCATAACAACCGACCGAAAGAACTTAGAGCTAATACGCAAAGTCGGGGATCATAAAAACGGACCGAAAGAAATTAGAGCTAATACGCAAAGTCGGGGATCATAAAAACGGACCAAAAGAACTTAGAACTAATACGCAAAGTCGGGGATCATAAAAACGTACCGAAAGAACTTAGAACTAATACGCAAAGTCGGGGATCATAAAAACAGACCAAAAAAACTTAGAGCTAATACGCAAAGTCGGGGATCATAAAAACGGACCGAAAGAACTTAGAGCTAATACGCAAAGTCGGGGATGATAAAAACGGACCGAAAGAACTTAGAGCTAATACGCAAAGTCGAGGATCATAAAACCGACCGAAAGAACTTAGAGCTAATACGCAAAGTCGGGGATCATAAAACCGACCGAAAGAACTTAGAGCTAATACGCAAAGTCGGGGATCATAAAAAGGGACCGAAAGAACTTAGAGCTAATACGCATAGTCGGGGATCATAAAAACGGCCCGAAAGAACTTAGAGCTAATACGCAAAGTCAGAGATCCTAAAAACCGACCGAAAGAACTTAGAGCTAATACGCAAACTCGGGGATCATAAAAACGGACCGAAAGAACTTAGAGCTAATACGCACAATCCGGGATCATAAACACGGTTCGAAAGAACTTAGAGCTAATAAGCAAAGTCGGGGATCATAAACACGGACCAAGAGAACTTAGAGCAAATACGCAAAGTTGGGGATCATAAAAAGGGACCGAGAGAACTTAGAGCTAATACGCAAAGTCGGGGATCATAAAAACCGACGAAAGAACTTAGAGCTAATACGCAAAGTCGGGGATCATAAAAACGGATCGAAAGCACTTAGAGCTAATATGCAAAGTCGGGGATCATAAAAACAGACCGACAGAACTTAGAGCTAATACGCAAAGTCGGGGATCATAAAAACAGACCAAAAGAACTTAGAGCTAATACGCAAAGTCGGGGATCATAAAAACTGACCGAAAGAACTTAGAGCTAATATGCAAAGTCGGGGATCATAAAAACGGACCGAAAGAACTTAGAGCTAATACGCAAAGTCGGGGATCATAAAAACGGACCGATAGAACTTAGAGCTAATACGCAAAGTCGGGGATCATAAAACCGACCAAAAGAACTTAGAGCTAATACGCATAGTCGGGGATCATAAAAATGGACCGAAAGAACTTAGAGCTAATACGCAAAGTCGGGGATCATAAAACCGACCGAAAGAACTTAGAGCTAATACGCATAGTCGGGGATCATAAAAACGGACCGAAAGAACTTAGAGCTAATACGCATAGTCGGGGATCATAAAAACGGACTGAAAGAACTTAGAGCTAATACGCAAAGTCGGGGATCATAAAAACGGACCGAAAGAACTTAGAGCTAATACGCAAAGTCGGGGATCATAAAACGGACCGAAAGAACTTAGAGCTAATACGCAAAGTCGGGGATCATAAAAACGACCAAAAGAACTTAGAGCCAATACGCAAAGTCGGGGATCATAAAACCGACCAAAAGAACTTAGAGATAATACGCAAAGTCGGGGATCATAAAACCGACCGAAAGAACTTAGAGCTAATACGCAAAGTCAAGGATCATAAAAACGGACTGAAAGAACTTTGAGCTAATACGCAAAGTCGGGGATCATAAAAAGGGACCGAAAGAACTTAGAGCTAATACGCAAAGTCGGGGATCATAAAAACCGACCGAAAGAACTTAGAGCTAATACGCAAAGTCGGGGATCATAAAAACGTACCGAAAGAACTTAGAGCTAATACGCAAAGTCGGGGATCATAAAAACGGACCAAAAGAACTTAGAACTAATACGCAAAGTCGGGGATCATAAAAACGGACCGAAAGAACTTCGAGCTAATACGCAAAGTCGGGGATCATAAAAATGGACCGAAAGAACTTAGAGCTAATACGCAAAGTCGGGGATCATAAAACGGACCGAAAGAACTTAGAGCTAATACGCAAAGTCGGGGATCATCAAAACGGACCGAAAGAACTTAGAGCTAATACGCAAAGTCGGGGATCATAAAAACGGACCGAAAGAACTTAGAGCTAATACGTACAGTCCGGGATCATAAACACGGTTCGAAAGAACTTAGAGCTAATACGCAAAGTCGGGGATCATAAAAACCGACTGAAAGAACTTAGAGCTAATACGCAAAGTCGGGGATCATAAAAAGGGACCGAGAGAACTTAGAGCTAATACGCAAAGTCGGGGATCATAAAAAGGGACCGAAAGAACTTAGAGCTAATACGCAAAGTCGGGGATCATAACAACCGACCGAAAGAACTTAGAGCTAATACGCAAAGTCGGGGATCATAACAACCGACCGAAAGAACTTAGAGCTAATACGCAAAGTCGGGGATCATAAAAACGGACCGAAAGAACTTAGAGCTAATATGCAAAGTCGGGGATCATAAAAACAGACCGAAAGAAATTAGAGCTAATACGCAAAGTCGGGGATCATAAAAACGGACCGAAAGAACTTAGAGCTAATACGCAAAGTCGGGGATCATAACAACCGACCGAAAGAACTTAGAGCTAATACGCAAAGTCGGGGATCATAAAAACGGACCGAAAGAACTTAGAGCTAATATGCAAAGTCGGGGATCATAAAAACAGACCGAAAGAAATTAGAGCTAATACGCAAAGTCGGGGATCATAAAAACGGACCGAAAGAACTTAGAGCTAATACGCAAAGTAGGGGATCATAACAACCGACCGAAAGAACTTAGAGCTAATACGCAAAGTCGGGGATCATAACAACCGACCGAAAGAACTTAGAGCTAATACGCAAAGTCGGGGATCATAAAAACGGACCGAAAGAACTTAGAGCTAATATGCAAAGTCGGGGATCATAAAAACAGACCGAAAGAAATTAGAGCTAATACGCAAAGTCGGGGATCATAAAAACGGACCGAAAGAACTTAGAGCTAATACGCAAAGTCGGGGATCATAACAACCGACCGAAAGAACTTAGAGCTGATACGCAAAGTCGGGGATCATAACAACCGACCGAAAGAACTTAGAGCTAATACGCAAAGTCGGGGATCATAAAAACGGACCGAAAGAAATTAGAGCTAATACGCAAAGTCGGGGATCATAAAAACGGACCAAAAGAACTTAGAACTAATACGCAAAGTCGGGGATCATAAAAACGTACCGAAAGAACTTAGAACTAATACGCAAAGTCGGGGATCATAAAAACAGACCAAAAAAACTTAGAGCTAATACGCAAAGTCGGGGATCATAAAAACGGACCGAAAGAACTTAGAGCTAATACGCAAAGTCGGGGATGATAAAAACGGACCGAAAGAACTTAGAGCTAATACGCAAAGTCGAGGATCATAAAACCGACCGAAAGAACTTAGAGCTAATACGCAAAGTCGGGGATCATAAAACCGACCGAAAGAACTTAGAGCTAATACGCAAAGTCGGGGATCATAAAAAGGGACCGAAAGAACTTAGAGCTAATACGCATAGTCGGGGATCATAAAAACGGCCCGAAAGAACTTAGAGCTAATACGCAAAGTCAGAGATCCTAAAAACCGACCGAAAGAACTTAGAGCTAATACGCAAACTCGGGGATCATAAAAACGGACCGAAAGAACTTAGAGCTAATACGCACAATCCGGGATCATAAACACGGTTCGAAAGAACTTAGAGCTAATAAGCAAAGTCGGGGATCATAAACACGGACCAAGAGAACTTAGAGCAAATACGCAAAGTTGGGGATCATAAAAAGGGACCGAGAGAACTTAGAGCTAATACACAAAGTCGGGGATCATAAAAAGGGACCGAAAAAACTTAGAGCTAATACGCAAAATCGGGGATCATAAAAAGGGACCGAAAGAACTTAGAGCTAATACGCAAAGTCGGGGATCATAAAAACGGACCGAAAGAACTTAGAGCTAATACGCAAAGTCAAGGATCATAAAAAGGGACCGAAAGAACTTAGAGCTAATACACAAAGTCGGGGATCATAAAAACCGACCGAAAGAACTTAGAGCTAATATGCAAAGTCGGGGATCAGAAAAACGGACCGAAAGAACTTAGAGCTAATACGCAAAGTCGGGTATCATAACAACCGACCGAAAGAACATAGAGCTAATACGCAAAGTCGGGGATCATAACAACCGACCGAAAGAAGTTAGAGCTAATACGCAAAGTCGGGGATCATAACAACCGACCGAAAGAACTTAGAGCTAATACGCAAAGTCGGGGATCAGAAAAACCGACCGAAAGAACTTAGAGCTAATATGCAAAGTCGGGGATCAGAAAAACGGACCGAAAGAACTTAGAGCTAATACGCAAAGTCGGGTATCATAACAACCGACCGGAAGAACTTAGAGCTAATACGCAAAGTCGGGGATCATAACAACCGACCGAAAGAAGTTAGAGCTAATACGCATAGTCGGGGATCATAAAAAGGGACCGAAAGAACTTCGAGCTAATACGCAAAGTCGGGGATCATAAAAACCGACGAAAGAACTTAGAGCTAATACGCAAAGTCGGGGATCATAAAAACGGATCGAAAGCACTTAGAGCTAATATGCAAAGTCGGGGATCATAAAAACAGACCGACAGAACTTAGAGCTAATACGCAAAGTCGGGGATCATAAAAACAGACCAAAAGAACTTAGAGCTAATACGCAAAGTCGGGGATCATAAAAACTGACCGAAAGAACTTAGAGCTAATATGCAAAGTCGGGGATCATAAAAACGGACCGAAAGAACTTAGAGCTAATACGCAAAGTCGGGGATCATAAAAACGGACCGATAGAACTTAGAGCTAATACGCAAAGTCGGGGATCATAAAACCGACCAAAAGAACTTAGAGCTAATACGCATAGTCGGGGATCATAAAAATGGACCGAAAGAACTTAGAGCTAATACGCAAAGTCGGGGATCATAAAACCGACCGAAAGAACTTAGAGCTAATACGCATAGTCGGGGATCATAAAAACGGACCGAAAGAACTTAGAGCTAATACGCATAGTCGGGGATCATAAAAACGGAGTGAAAGAACTTAGAGCTAATACGCAAAGTCGGGGATCATAAAAACGGACCGAAAGAACTTAGAGCTAATACGCAAAGTCGGGGATCATAAAAACAGACCGAAAGAAATTAGAGCTAATACGCAAAGTCGGGGATCATAAAAACGGACCAAAAGAACTTAGAACTAATACGCAAAGTCGGGGATCATAAAAACAGACCAAAAAAACTTAGAGCTAATACGCAAAGTCGGGGATCATAAAAACGGACCGAAAGAACTTAGAGCTAATACGCAAAGTCGGGGATGATAAAAACGGACCGAAAGAACTTAGAGCTAATACGCAAAGTCGGGGATCATAAAAAGGGACCGAAAGAACTTAGAGCTAATACGCATAGTCGGGGATCATAAAAACGGACCCAAAGAACTTAGAGCTAATATGCAAAGTCGGGGATCATAAAAACAGACCGAAAGAAATTAGAGCTAATACGCAAAGTCGGGGATCATAAAAACGGACCAAAAGAACTTAGAACTAATACGCAAAGTCGGGGATCATAAAAACAGACCAAAAAAACTTAGAGCTAATACGCAAAGTCGGGGATCATAAAACCGACCGAAAGAACTTAGAGCTAATACGCAAAGTCGGGGATCATAAAACCGACCGAAAGAACTTAGAGCTAATACGCAAAGTCGGGGATCATAAAAAGGGACCGAAAGAACTTAGAGCTAATACGCATAGTCGGGGATCATAAAAACGGCCCGAAAGAACTTAGAGCTAATACGCAAAATCAGAGATCCTAAAAACCGACCGAAAGAACTTAGAGCTAATACGCAAACTCGGGGATCATAAAAACGGACCGAAAGAACTTAGAGCTAATACGCACAGTCCGGGATCATAAACACGGTTCGAAAGAACTTAGAGCTAATAAGCAAAGTCGGGGATCATAAACACGGACCAAGAGAACTTAGAGCAAATACGCAAAGTTGGGGATCATAAAAAGGGACCGAGAGAACTTAGAGCTAATACACAAAGTCGGGGATCATAAAAAGGGACCGAAAGAACTTAGAGCTAATACGCAAAATCGGGGATCATAAAAAGGGACCGAAAGAACTTAGAGCTAATACGCAAAGTCGGGGATCATAAAAACGGACCGAAAGAACTTAGAGCTAATACGCAAAGTCAAGGATCATAAAAAGGGACCGAAAGAACTTAGAGCTAATACACAAAGTCGGGGATCATAAAAACCGACCGAAAGAACTTAGAGCTAATATGCAAAGTCGGGGATCAGAAAAACGGACCGAAAGAACTTAGAGCTAATACGCAAAGTCGGGTATCATAACAACCGACCGAAAGAACATAGAGCTAATACGCAAAGTCGGGGATCATAACAACCGACCGAAAGAAGTTAGAGCTAATACGCAAAGTCGGGGATCATAACAACCGACCGAAAGAACTTAGAGCTAATACGCAAAGTCGGGGATCAGAAAAACCGACCGAAAGAACTTAGAGCTAATATGCAAAGTCGGGGATCAGAAAAACGGACCGAAAGAACTTAGAGCTAATACGCAAAGTCGGGTATCATAACAACCGACCGAAAGAACTTAGAGCTAATACGCAAAGTCGGGGATCATAACAACCGACCGAAAGAAGTTAGAGCTAATACGCAAAGTCGGGGATCATAACAACCGACCGAAAGAACTTAGAGCTAATACGCAAAGTCGGGGATCATAAAAACGGATCGAAAGCACTTAGAGCTAATACGCATAGTCGGGGATCATAAAAAGGGACCGAAAGAACTTAGAGCTAATATGCAAAGTCGGGGATCATAAAAACGGACCGAAAGAACTTAGAGCTAATACGCAAAGTCGGGGATCATTAAAACCGACCGAAAGAAGTTAGAGCTAATACGCATAGTCGGGGATCATAAAAAGGGACCGAAAGAACTTAGAGCTAATACGCAAAGTCGGGGATCATAAAAACCGACGAAAGAACTTAGAGCTAATACGCAAAGTCGGGGATCATAAAAACGGATCGAAAGCACTTAGAGCTAATATGCAAAGTCGGGGATCATAAAAACAGACCGAAAGAACTTAGAGCTAATACGCAAAGTCGGGGATCATAAAAACGGACCAAAAGAACTTAGAGCTAATACGCAAAGTCGGGGATCATAAAAACTGACCGAAAGAACTTAGAGCTAATACGCAAAGTCGGGGATCATAAAAACGGACCGAAAGAACTTAGAGCTAATACGCAAAGTCGGAGATCATAAAAACGGACCGAAAGAACTTAGAGCTAATACGCACAGTCCGGGATCATAAAAACAGACCGAAAGAACTTAGAGCTAATACGCAAAGTCAGGGATCATAAACACGGACCAAGAGAACTTAGAGCTAATACGCAAAGTCGGGGATCATAAAAAGGGACCGAGAGAACTTAGAGCTAATACACAAAGTCGGGGATCATAAAAAGGAACCGAAAGAACTTAGAGCTAATACGCAAAATCGGGGATCATAAAAACAGACCGAAAGAACTTAGAGCTAATACGCAAAGTCGGGGATCATAAAAAGGGACCAAAAGAACTTAGAGCTAATACGCAAAGTCGGGGATCATAAAATCGACCGAAAGAACTTAGAGCTAATACGCAAAGTCGGGGATCATAAAACCGACCGAAAGAACTTAGAGCTAATACGCAAAGTCGGGGATCATAAAAAGGGACCGAAAGAACATAGAGCTAATACGCAAAGTCGGGGATCATAAAAACGGACCGAAAGAACTTAGAGCTAATACGCAAAGTCGGGGATCAAAAAAACCCACCGAAAGAACTTAGAGCTAATACGCAAAGTCGGGGATCATAAAAAGGACCGAAAGAACTTAGAGCTAATACGCAAAGTCGGGGATCATTAAAACGGACCAAAAGAACTTAGAGCTAATACGCAAAGTCGGGGATCATAAAAACGGACCGAAAGAACTTAGAGCTAATACGCAAAGTCGGAGATCATAAAAAGGGACCGAAAGAACTTAGAGTTAATACGCAAAGTCAGGGATCGTAAAAACGGACCGAAAAAATTTAGAGCTAATACGCAAAGTCAGGGATCATAAAAAGGGACCGAAAGAACCTAGAGCTAATACGCAAAGTCGGGGATCATAAAAACGGACCGAAAGAACTTAGAGCTAATATGCAAAGTCGGGGATCATAAAAACGGACTGAAAGAACTTAGAGCTAATACGCAAAGTCGGGGATCATAAAAACGGACCGATAGAACTTAGAGCTAATACGCAAAGTCGGGGATCATAAAACCGACCAAAAGAACTTAGAGCTAATACGCAAAGTCGGGGATCATAAAACCGACCGAAAGAACTTAGAGCTAATACGCAAAGTCGGGGATCATAAAAAGGGACCGAAAGAACATAGAGCTAATACGCATAGTCGGGGATCATAAAAAGGGACCGAAAGAACTTAGAGCTAATACGTAAAGTCGGGGATCATAAAAACGGACCGAAAGAACTTAGAGCTAATACGCAAAGTCGGGGATCAAAAAAACCCACCGAAAGAACTTAGAGCTAATACGCAAAGTCGGGGATCATAAAAAGGACCGAAAGAACTTAGAGCTAATACGCAAAGTCGGGGATCATAAAAACGGACCAAAAAAACTTAGAGCTAATACGGAAAGTCGGGGATCATAAAAACAGACCGAAAGAACTTAGAACTAATACGCAAAGTCGGGGATGATAAAAACCGACCGAAAGAACTTAGAGCTAATACGCAAAGTCGGGGATCATAAAACCGACCGAAAGAACTTAGAGCTAATACGCAAAGTCGGGGATCATAAAAAGGGACCGAAAGAACATAGAGCTAATACGCATAGTCGGGGATCATAAAAAGGGACCGAAAGAACTTAGAGCTAATACGCAAAGTCGGGGATCATAAAAACGGACCGAAAGAACTTAGAGCTAATACGCAAAGTCGGGGATCAAAAAAACCCACCGAAAGAACTTAGAGCTAATATGCAAAGTCGGGGATCATAAAAAGGACCGAAAGAACTTAGAGCTAATATGCAAAGTCGGGGATCATAAAAACGGACCGAAAGAACTTAGAGCTAATACGCAAAGTCGGGGATCATAAAAACGGACCGATAAAACTTAGAGCTAATACGCAAAGTCGGGGATCATAAAACCGACCAAAAGAACTTAGAGCTAATACGCATAGTCGGGGATCATAAAAATGGACCGAAAGAACTTAGAGCTAATACGCAAAGTCGGGGATCATAAAACCGACCGAAAGAACTTAGAGCTAATACGCATAGTCGGGGATCATAAAAACGGACCGAAAGAACTTAGAGCTAATACGCATAGTCGGGGATCATAAAAACGGACTGAAAGAACTTAGAGCTAATACGCAAAGTCGGGGATCATAAAAACGGACCGAAAGAACTTAGAGCTAATACGCAAAGTCGGGGATCATAAAACGGACCGAAAGAACTTAGAGCTAATACGCAAAGTCGGGGATCATAAAAACGACCAAAAGAACTTAGAGCCAATACGCAAAGTCGGGGATCATAAAACCGACCAAAAGAACTTAGAGATAATACGCAAAGTCGGGGATCATAAAACCGACCGAAAGAACTTAGAGCTAATACGCAAAGTCAAGGATCATAAAAACGGACTGAAAGAACTTTGAGCTAATACGCAAAGTCGGGGATCATAAAAAGGGACCGAAAGAACTTAGAGCTAATACGCAAAGTCGGGGATCATAAAAACCGAACGAAAGAACTTAGAGCTAATACGCAAAGTCGGGGATCATAAAAACGTACCGAAAGAACTTAGAGCTAATACGCAAAGTCGGGGATCATAAAAACGGACCAAAAGAACTTAGAACTAATACGCAAAGTCGGGGATCATAAAAACGGACCGAAAGAACTTCGAGCTAATACGCAAAGTCGGGGATCATAAAAATGGACCGAAAGAACTTAGAGCTAATACGCAAAGTCGGGGATCATAAAACGGACCGAAAGAACTTAGAGCTAATACGCAAAGTCGGGGATCATCAAAACGGACCGAAAGAACTTAGAGCTAATACGCAAAGTCGGGGATCATAAAAACGGACCGAAAGAACTTAGAGCTAATACGTACAGTCCGGGATCATAAACACGGTTCGAAAGAACTTAGAGCTAATACGCAAAGTCGGGGATCATAAAAACCGACTGAAAGAACTTAGAGCTAATACGCAAAGTCGGGGATCATAAAAAGGGACCGAGAGAACTTAGAGCTAATACGCAAAGTCGGGGATCATAAAAAGGGACCGAAAGAACTTAGAGCTAATACGCAAAGTCGGGGATCATAACAACCGACCGAAAGAACTTAGAGCTAATACGCAAAGTCGGGGATCATAACAACCGACCGAAAGAACTTAGAGCTAATACGCAAAGTCGGGGATCATAAAAACGGACCGAAAGAACTTAGAGCTAATATGCAAAGTCGGGGATCATAAAAACAGACCGAAAGAAATTAGAGCTAATACGCAAAGTCGGGGATCATAAAAACGGACCGAAAGAACTTAGAGCTAATACGCAAAGTCGGGGATCATAACAACCGACCGAAAGAACTTAGAGCTAATACGCAAAGTCGGGGATCATAACAACCGACCGAAAGAACTTAGAGCTAATACGCAAAGTCGGGGATCATAAAAACGGACCGAAAGAACTTAGAGCTAATATGCAAAGTCGGGGATCATAAAAACAGACCGAAAGAAATTAGAGCTAATACGCAAAGTCGGGGATCATAAAAACGGACCAAAAGAACTTAGAACTAATACGCAAAGTCGGGGATCATAAAAACAGACCAAAAAAACTTAGAGCTAATACGCAAAGTCGGGGATCATAAAAACGGACCGAAAGAACTTAGAGCTAATACGCAAAGTCGGGGATGATAAAAACGGACCGAAAGAACTTAGAGCTAATACGCAAAGTCGGGGATCATAAAACCGACCGAAAGAACTTAGAGCTAATACGCAAAGTCGGGGATCATAAAACCGACCGAAAGAACTTAGAGCTAATACGCAAAGTCGGGGATCATAAAAAGGGACCAAAAGAACTTAGAGCTAATACGCATAGTCGGGGATCATAAAAACGGCCCGAAAGAACTTAGAGCTAATACGCAAAGTCAGAGATCCTAAAAACCGACCGAAAGAACTTAGAGCTAATACGCAAACTCGGGGATCATAAAAACGGACCGAAAGAACTTAGAGCTAATACGCACAGTCCGGGATCATAAACACGGTTCGAAAGAACTTAGAGCTAATAAGCAAAGTCGGGGATCATAAACACGGACCAAGAGAACTTAGAGCAAATACGCAAAGTTGGGGATCATAAAAAGGGACCGAGAGAACTTAGAGCTAATACACAAAGTCGGGGATCATAAAAAGGGACCGAAAGAACTTAGAGCTAATACGCAAAATCGGGGATCATAAAAAGGGACCGAAAGAACTTAGAGCTAATACGCAAAGTCGGGGATCATAAAAACGGACCGAAAGAACTTAGAGCTAATACGCAAAGTCAAGGATCATAAAAAGGGACCGAAAGAACTTAGAGCTAATACACAAAGTCGGGGATCATAAAAACCGACCTAAAGAACTTAGAGCTAATATGCAAAGTCGGGGATCAGAAAAACGGACCGAAAGAACTTAGAGCTAATACGCAAAGTCGGGTATCATAACAACCGACCGAAAGAACATAGAGCTAATACGCAAAGTCGGGGATCATAACAACCGACCGAAAGAAGTTAGAGCTAATACGCAAAGTCGGGGATCATAACAACCGACCGAAAGAACTTAGAGCTAATACGCAAAGTCGGGGATCAGAAAAACCGACCGAAAGAACTTAGAGCTAATATGCAAAGTCGGGGATCAGAAAAACGGACCGAAAGAACTTAGAGCTAATACGCAAAGTCGGGTATCATAACAACCGACCGAAAGAACTTAGAGCTAATACGCAAAGTCGGGGATCATAACAACCGACCGAAAGAAGTTAGAGCTAATACGCATAGTCGGGGATCATAAAAAGGGACCGAAAGAACTTAGAGCTAATACGCAAAGTCGGGGATCATAAAAACCGACGAAAGAACTTAGAGCTAATACGCAAAGTCGGGGATCATAAAAACGGATCGAAAGCACTTAGAGCTAATATGCAAAGTCGGGGATCATAAAAACAGACCGACAGAACTTAGAGCTAATACGCAAAGTCGGGGATCATAAAAACAGACCAAAAGAACTTAGAGCTAATACGCAAAGTCGGGGATCATAAAAACTGACCGAAAGAACTTAGAGCTAATATGCAAAGTCGGGGATCATAAAAACGGACCGAAAGAACTTAGAGCTAATACGCAAAGTCGGGGATCATAAAAACGGACCGATAGAACTTAGAGCTAATACGCAAAGTCGGGGATCATAAAACCGACCAAAAGAACTTAGAGCTAATACGCATAGTCGGGGATCATAAAAATGGACCGAAAGAACTTAGAGCTAATACGCAAAGTCGGGGATCATCAAAACGGACCGAAAGAACTTAGAGCTAATACGCAAAGTCGGGGATCATAAAAACGGACCGAAAGAACTTAGAGCTAATACGTACAGTCCGGGATCATAAACACGGTTCGAAAGAACTTAGAGCTAATACGCAAAGTCGGGGATCATAAAAACCGACTGAAAGAACTTAGAGCTAATACGCAAAGTCGGGGATCATAAAAAGGGACCGAGAGAACTTAGAGCTAATACGCAAAGTCGGGGATCATAAAAAGGGACCGAAAGAACTTAGAGCTAATACGCAAAGTCGGGGATCATAACAACCGACCGAAAGAACTTAGAGCTAATACGCAAAGTCGGGGATCATAACAACCGACCGAAAGAACTTAGAGCTAATACGCAAAGTCGGGGATCATAAAAACGGACCGAAAGAACTTAGAGCTAATATGCAAAGTCGGGGATCATAAAAACAGACCGAAAGAAATTAGAGCTAATACGCAAAGTCGGGGATCATAAAAACGGACCGAAAGAACTTAGAGCTAATACGCAAAGTCGGGGATCATAACAACCGACCGAAAGAACTTAGAGCTAATACGCAAAGTCGGGGATCATAACAACCGACCGAAAGAACTTAGAGCTAATACGCAAAGTCGGGGATCATAAAAACGGACCGAAAGAACTTAGAGCTAATATGCAAAGTCGGGGATCATAAAAACAGACCGAAAGAAATTAGAGCTAATACGCAAAGTCGGGGATCATAAAAACGGACCAAAAGAACTTAGAACTAATACGCAAAGTCGGGGATCATAAAAACAGACCAAAAAAACTTAGAGCTAATACGCAAAGTCGGGGATCATAAAAACGGACCGAAAGAACTTAGAGCTAATACGCAAAGTCGGGGATGATAAAAACGGACCGAAAGAACTTAGAGCTAATACGCAAAGTCGGGGATCATAAAAAGGGACCGAAAGAACTTAGAGCTAATACGCATAGTCGGGGATCATAAAAACGGACCCAAAGAACTTAGAGCTAATATGCAAAGTCGGGGATCATAAAAACAGACCGAAAGAAATTAGAGCTAATACGCAAAGTCGGGGATCATAAAAACGGACCAAAAGAACTTAGAACTAATACGCAAAGTCGGGGATCATAAACACGGACCAAGAGAACTTAGAGCAAATACGCAAAGTTGGGGATCATAAAAAGGGACCGAGAGAACTTAGAGCTAATACACAAAGTCGGGGATCATAAAAAGGGACCGAAAGAACTTAGAGCTAATACGCAAAATCGGGGATCATAAAAAGGGACCGAAAGAACTTAGAGCTAATACGCAAAGTCGGGGATCATAAAAACGGACCGAAAGAACTTAGAGCTAATACGCAAAGTCAAGGATCATAAAAAGGGACCGAAAGAACTTAGAGCTAATACACAAAGTCGGGGATCATAAAAACCGACCTAAAGAACTTAGAGCTAATATGCAAAGTCGGGGATCAGAAAAACGGACCGAAAGAACTTAGAGCTAATACGCAAAGTCGGGTATCATAACAACCGACCGAAAGAACATAGAGCTAATACGCAAAGTCGGGGATCATAACAACCGACCGAAAGAAGTTAGAGCTAATACGCAAAGTCGGGGATCATAACAACCGACCGAAAGAACTTAGAGCTAATACGCAAAGTCGGGGATCAGAAAAACCGACCGAAAGAACTTAGAGCTAATATGCAAAGTCGGGGATCAGAAAAACGGACCGAAAGAACTTAGAGCTAATACGCAAAGTCGGGTATCATAACAACCGACCGAAAGAACTTAGAGCTAATACGCAAAGTCGGGGATCATAACAACCGACCGAAAGAAGTTAGAGCTAATACGCATAGTCGGGGATCATAAAAAGGGACCGAAAGAACTTAGAGCTAATACGCAAAGTCGGGGATCATAAAAACCGACGAAAGAACTTAGAGCTAATACGCAAAGTCGGGGATCATAAAAACGGATCGAAAGCACTTAGAGCTAATATGCAAAGTCGGGGATCATAAAAACAGACCGACAGAACTTAGAGCTAATACGCAAAGTCGGGGATCATAAAAACAGACCAAAAGAACTTAGAGCTAATACGCAAAGTCGGGGATCATAAAAACTGACCGAAAGAACTTAGAGCTAATATGCAAAGTCGGGGATCATAAAAACGGACCGAAAGAACTTAGAGCTAATACGCAAAGTCGGGGATCATAAAAACGGACCGATAGAACTTAGAGCTAATACGCAAAGTCGGGGATCATAAAACCGACCAAAAGAACTTAGAGCTAATACGCATAGTCGGGGATCATAAAAATGGACCGAAAGAACTTAGAGCTAATACGCAAAGTCGGGGATCATCAAAACGGACCGAAAGAACTTAGAGCTAATACGCAAAGTCGGGGATCATAAAAACGGACCGAAAGAACTTAGAGCTAATACGTACAGTCCGGGATCATAAACACGGTTCGAAAGAACTTAGAGCTAATACGCAAAGTCGGGGATCATAAAAACCGACTGAAAGAACTTAGAGCTAATACGCAAAGTCGGGGATCATAAAAAGGGACCGAGAGAACTTAGAGCTAATACGCAAAGTCGGGGATCATAAAAAGGGACCGAAAGAACTTAGAGCTAATACGCAAAGTCGGGGATCATAACAACCGACCGAAAGAACTTAGAGCTAATACGCAAAGTCGGGGATCATAACAACCGACCGAAAGAACTTAGAGCTAATACGCAAAGTCGGGGATCATAAAAACGGACCGAAAGAACTTAGAGCTAATATGCAAAGTCGGGGATCATAAAAACAGACCGAAAGAAATTAGAGCTAATACGCAAAGTCGGGGATCATAAAAACGGACCGAAAGAACTTAGAGCTAATACGCAAAGTCGGGGATCATAACAACCGACCGAAAGAACTTAGAGCTAATACGCAAAGTCGGGGATCATAACAACCGACCGAAAGAACTTAGAGCTAATACGCAAAGTCGGGGATCATAAAAACGGACCGAAAGAACTTAGAGCTAATATGCAAAGTCGGGGATCATAAAAACAGACCGAAAGAAATTAGAGCTAATACGCAAAGTCGGGGATCATAAAAACGGACCAAAAGAACTTAGAACTAATACGCAAAGTCGGGGATCATAAAAACAGACCAAAAAAACTTAGAGCTAATACGCAAAGTCGGGGATCATAAAAACGGACCGAAAGAACTTAGAGCTAATACGCAAAGTCGGGGATGATAAAAACGGACCGAAAGAACTTAGAGCTAATACGCAAAGTCGGGGATCATAAAAAGGGACCGAAAGAACTTAGAGCTAATACGCATAGTCGGGGATCATAAAAACGGACCCAAAGAACTTAGAGCTAATATGCAAAGTCGGGGATCATAAAAACAGACCGAAAGAAATTAGAGCTAATACGCAAAGTCGGGGATCATAAAAACGGACCAAAAGAACTTAGAACTAATACGCAAAGTCGGGGATCATAAAAACAGACCAAAAAAACTTAGAGCTAATACGCAAAGTCGGGGATCATAAAACCGACCGAAAGAACTTAGAGCTAATTTGCAAAGTCGGGGATCATAAAACCGACTGAAAGAACTTAGAGCTAATACGCAAAGTCGGGGATCATAAAAAGGGACCGAAAGAACTTAGAGCTAATACGCATAGTCGGGGATCATAAAAACGGCCCGAAAGAACTTAGAGCTAATACGCAAAATCAGAGATCCTAAAAACCGACCGAAAGAACTTAGAGCTAATACGCAAACTCGGGGATCATAAAAACGGACCGAAAGAACTTAGAGCTAATACGCACAGTCCGGGATCATAAACACGGTTCGAAAGAACTTAGAGCTAATAAGCAAAGTCGGGGATCATAAACACGGACCAAGAGAACTTAGAGCAAATACGCAAAGTTGGGGATCATAAAAAGGGACCGAGAGAACTTAGAGCTAATACACAAAGTCGGGGATCATAAAAAGGGACCGAAAGAACTTAGAGCTAATACGCAAAATCGGGGATCATAAAAAGGGACCGAAAGAACTTAGAGCTAATACGCAAAGTCGGGGATCATAAAAACGGACCGAAAGAACTTAGAGCTAATACGCAAAGTCAAGGATCATAAAAAGGGACCGAAAGAACTTAGAGCTAATACACAAAGTCGGGGATCAGAAAAACGGACCGAAAGAACTTAGAGCTAATACGCAAAGTCGGGTATCATAACAACCGACCGAAAGAACATAGAGCTAATACGCAAAGTCGGGGATCATAACAACCGACCGAAAGAAGTTAGAGCTAATACGCAAAGTCGGGGATCATAACAACCGACCGAAAGAACTTAGAGCTAATACGCAAAGTCGGGGATCAGAAAAACCGACCGAAAGAACTTAGAGCTAATATGCAAAGTCGGGGATCAGAAAAACGGACCGAAAGAACTTAGAGCTAATACGCAAAGTCGGGTATCATAACAACCGACCGAAAGAACTTAGAGCTAATACGCAAAGTCGGGGATCATAACAACCGACCGAAAGAAGTTAGAGCTAATACGCAAAGTCGGGGATCATAACAACCGACCGAAAGAACTTAGAGCTAATACGCAAAGTCGGGGATCATAAAAACGGATCGAAAGCACTTAGAGCTAATACGCATAGTCGGGGATCATAAAAAGGGACCGAAAGAACTTAGAGCTAATACGCAAAGTCGGGGATCATAAAAACGGACCGAAAGAACTTAGAGCTAATACGCAAAGTCGGGGATCATTAAAACCGACCGAAAGAAGTTAGAGCTAATACGCATAGTCGGGGATCATAAAAAGGGACCGAAAGAACTTAGAGCTAATACGCAAAGTCGGGGATCATAAAAACCGACGAAAGAACTTAGAGCTAATACGCAAAGTCGGGGATCATAAAAACGGATCGAAAGCACTTAGAGCTAATATGCAAAGTCGGGGATCATAAAAACAGACCGAAAGAACTTAGAGCTAATACGCAAAGTCGGGGATCATAAAAACGGACCAAAAGAACTTAGAGCTAATACGCAAAGTCGGGGATCATAAAAACTGACCGAAAGAACTTAGAGCTAATACGCAAAGTCGGGGATCATAACAACCGACCGAAAGAACTTAGAGCTAATACGCAAAGTCGGAGATCATAAAAACGGATCAAAAGAACTTAGAGCTAATATGCAAAGTCGGGGATCATAAAAACAGACCGAAAGAACTTAGAGCTTATACGCAAAGTCGGGGAACATAAAAACGGACCAAAAGAACTTAGAGCTAACAAGCAAAGTCGGGGATCATAAAAACGGACCGAAAGAACTTAGAGATAATACGCAAAGTCGGGGATCATAAAAACGGACCAAAAAAACTTAGAGCTAATACGCAAAGTCGGGGATCATAAAAACAGACCGAAAGAACTTAGAACTAATACGCAAAGTCGGGGATGATAAAAACCGACCGAAAGAACTTAGAGCTAATACGCAAAGTCGGGGATCATAAAATCGACCGAAAGAACTTAGAGCTAATACGCAAAGTCGGGGATCATAAAAAGGGACCGAAAGAACATAGAGCTAATACGCATAGTCGGGGATCATAAAAAGGGACCGAAAGAACTTAGAGCTAATACGCAAAGTCGGGGATCATAAAAACGGACCGAAAGAACTTAGAGCTAATACGCAAAGTCGGGGATCAAAAAAACCCACCGAAAGAACTTAGAGCTAATACGCAAAGTCGGGGATAATAAAAAGGACCGAAAGAACTTAGAGCTAATACGCAAAGTCGGGGATCATTAAAACGGACCAAAAGAACTTAGAGCTAATACGCAAAGTCGGGGATCATAAAAACGGACCGAAAGAACTTAGAGCTAATACGCAAAGTCGGAGATCATAAAAAGGGACCGAAAGAACTTAGAGTTAATACGCAAAGTCAGGGATCGTAAAAACGGACCGAAAAAATTTAGAGCTAATACGCAAAGTCAGGGATCATAAAAAGGGACCGAAAGAACCTAGAGCTAATACGCAAAGTCGGGGATCATAAAAACGGACCGAAAGAACTTAGAGCTAATATGCAAAGTCGGGGATCATAAAAACGGACCAAAAAAACTTAGAGCTAATACGCAAAGTCGGGGATCATAAAAACAGACCGAAAGAACTTAGAACTAATACGCAAAGTCGGGGATGATAAAAACCGACCGAAAGAACTTAGAGCTAATACGCAAAGTCGGGGATCATAAAATCGACCGAAAGAACTTAGAGCTAATACGCAAAGTCGGGGATCATAAAAAGGGACCGAAAGAACATAGAGCTAATACGCATAGTCGGGGATCATAAAAAGGGACCGAAAGAACTTAGAGCTAATACGCAAAGTCGGGGATCATAAAAACGGACCGAAAGAACTTAGAGCTAATACGCAAAGTCGGGGATCAAAAAAACCCACCGAAAGAACTTAGAGCTAATACGCAAAGTCGGGGATCATAAAAAGGACCGAAAGAACTTAGAGCTAATACGCAAAGTCGGGGATCATAAAAACGGACCAAAAAAACTTAGAGCTAATACGCAAAGTCGGGGATCATAAAAACAGACCGAAAGAACTTAGAACTAATACGCAAAGTCGGGGATGATAAAAACCGACCGAAAGAACTTAGAGCTAATACGCAAAGTCGGGGATCATAAAACCGACCGAAAGAACTTAGAGCTAATACGCAAAGTCGGGGATCATAAAAAGGGACCGAAAGAACATAGAGCTAATACGCATAGTCGGGGATCATAAAAAGGGACCGAAAGAACTTAGAGCTAATACGCAAAGTCGGGGATCATAAAAACGGACCGAAAGAACTTAGAGCTAATACGCAAAGTCGGGGATCAAAAAAACCCACCGAAAGAACTTAGAGCTAATACGCAAAGTCGGGGATCATAAAAAGGACCGAAAGAACTTAGAGCTAATATGCAAAGTCGGGGATCATAAAAACGGACCGAAAGAACTTAGAGCTAATACGCAAAGTCGGGGATCATAAAAACGGACCGATAAAACTTAGAGCTAATACGCAAAGTCGGGGATCATAAAACCGACCAAAAGAACTTAGAGCTAATACGCATAGTCGGGGATCATAAAAATGGACCGAAAGAACTTAGAGCTAATACGCAAAGTCGGGGATCATAAAACCGACCGAAAGAACTTAGAGCTAATACGCATAGTCGGGGATCATAAAAACGGACCGAAAGAACTTAGAGCTAATACGCATAGTCGGGGATCATAAAAACGGACTGAAAGAACTTAGAGCTAATACGCAAAGTCGGGGATCATAAAAACGGACCGAAAGAACTTAGAGCTAATACGCAAAGTCGGGGATCATAAAACGGACCGAAAGAACTTAGAGCTAATACGCAAAGTCGGGGATCATAAAAACGACCAAAAGAACTTAGAGCCAATACGCAAAGTCGGGGATCATAAAACCGACCAAAAGAACTTAGAGATAATACGCAAAGTCGGGGATCATAAAACCGACCGAAAGAACTTAGAGCTAATACGCAAAGTCAAGGATCATAAAAACGGACTGAAAGAACTTTGAGCTAATACGCAAAGTCGGGGATCATAAAAAGGGACCGAAAGAACTTAAAGCTAATACGCAAAGTCGGGGATCATAAAAACCGACCGAAAGAACTTAGAGCTAATACGCAAAGTCGGGGATCATAAAAACGTACCGAAAGAACTTAGAGCTAATACGCAAAGTCGGGGATCATAAAAACGGACCAAAAGAACTTAGAACTAATACGCAAAGTCGGGGATCATAAAAACGGACCGAAAGAACTTCGAGCTAATACGCAAAGTCGGGGATCATAAAAATGGACCGAAAGAACTTAGAGCTAATACGCAAAGTCGGGGATCATAAAACGGACCGAAAGAACTTAGAGCTAATACGCAAAGTCGGGGATCATCAAAACGGACCGAAAGAACTTAGAGCTAATACGCAAAGTCGGGGATCATAAAAACGGACCGAAAGAACTTAGAGCTAATACGTACAGTCCGGGATCATAAACACGGTTCGAAAGAACTTAGAGCTAATACGCAAAGTCGGGGATCATAAAAACCGACTGAAAGAACTTAGAGCTAATACGCAAAGTCGGGGATCATAAAAAGGGACCGAGAGAACTTAGAGCTAATACGCAAAGTCGGGGATCATAAAAAGGGACCGAAAGAACTTAGAGCTAATACGCAAAGTCGGGGATCATAACAACCGACCGAAAGAACTTAGAGCTAATACGCAAAGTCGGGGATCATAACAACCGACCGAAAGAACTTAGAGCTAATACGCAAAGTCGGGGATCATAAAAACGGACCGAAAGAACTTAGAGCTAATATGCAAAGTCGGGGATCATAAAAACAGACCGAAAGAAATTAGAGCTAATACGCAAAGTCGGGGATCATAAAAACGGACCGAAAGAACTTAGAGCTAATACGCAAAGTCGGGGATCATAACAACCGACCGAAAGAACTTAGAGCTAATACGCAAAGTCGGGGATCATAACAACCGACCGAAAGAACTTAGAGCTAATACGCAAAGTCGGGGATCATAAAAACGGACCGAAAGAACTTAGAGCTAATATGCAAAGTCGGGGATCATAAAAACAGACCGAAAGAAATTAGAGCTAATACGCAAAGTCGGGGATCATAAAAACGGACCAAAAGAACTTAGAACTAATACGCAAAGTCGGGGATCATAAAAACAGACCAAAAAAACTTAGAGCTAATACGCAAAGTCGGGGATCATAAAAACGGACCGAAAGAACTTAGAGCTAATACGCAAAGTCGGGGATGATAAAAACGGACCGAAAGAACTTAGAGCTAATACGCAAAGTCGGGGATCATAAAACCGACCGAAAGAACTTAGAGCTAATACGCAAAGTCGGGGATCATAAAACCGACCGAAAGAACTTAGAGCTAATACGCAAAGTCGGGGATCATAAAAAGGGACCAAAAGAACTTAGAGCTAATACGCATAGTCGGGGATCATAAAAACGGCCCGAAAGAACTTAGAGCTAATACGCAAAGTCAGAGATCCTAAAAACCGACCGAAAGAACTTAGAGCTAATACGCAAACTCGGGGATCATAAAAACGGACCGAAAGAACTTAGAGCTAATACGCACAGTCCGGGATCATAAACACGGTTCGAAAGAACTTAGAGCTAATAAGCAAAGTCGGGGATCATAAACACGGACCAAGAGAACTTAGAGCAAATACGCAAAGTTGGGGATCATAAAAAGGGACCGAGAGAACTTAGAGCTAATACACAAAGTCGGGGATCATAAAAAGGGACCGAAAGAACTTAGAGCTAATACGCAAAATCGGGGATCATAAAAAGGGACCGAAAGAACTTAGAGCTAATACGCAAAGTCGGGGATCATAAAAACGGACCGAAAGAACTTAGAGCTAATACGCAAAGTCAAGGATCATAAAAAGGGACCGAAAGAACTTAGAGCTAATACACAAAGTCGGGGATCATAAAAACCGACCTAAAGAACTTAGAGCTAATATGCAAAGTCGGGGATCAGAAAAACGGACCGAAAGAACTTAGAGCTAATACGCAAAGTCGGGTATCATAACAACCGACCGAAAGAACATAGAGCTAATACGCAAAGTCGGGGATCATAACAACCGACCGAAAGAAGTTAGAGCTAATACGCAAAGTCGGGGATCATAACAACCGACCGAAAGAACTTAGAGCTAATGCGCAAAGTCGGGGATCAGAAAAACCGACCGAAAGAACTTAGAGCTAATATGCAAAGTCGGGGATCAGAAAAACGGACCGAAAGAACTTAGAGCTAATACGCAAAGTCGGGTATCATAACAACCGACCGAAAGAACTTAGAGCTAATACGCAAAGTCGGGGATCATAACAACCGACCGAAAGAAGTTAGAGCTAATACGCATAGTCGGGGATCATAAAAAGGGACCGAAAGAACTTAGAGCTAATACGCAAAGTCGGGGATCATAAAAACCGACGAAAGAACTTAGAGCTAATACGCAAAGTCGGGGATCATAAAAACGGATCGAAAGCACTTAGAGCTAATATGCAAAGTCGGGGATCATAAAAACAGACCGACAGAACTTAGAGCTAATACGCAAAGTCGGGGATCATAAAAACAGACCAAAAGAACTTAGAGCTAATACGCAAAGTCGGGGATCATAAAAACTGACCGAAAGAACTTAGAGCTAATATGCAAAGTCGGGGATCATAAAAACGGACCGAAAGAACTTAGAGCTAATACGCAAAGTCGGGGATCATAAAAACGGACCGATAGAACTTAGAGCTAATACGCAAAGTCGGGGATCATAAAACCGACCAAAAGAACTTAGAGCTAATACGCATAGTCGGGGATCATAAAAATGGACCGAAAGAACTTAGAGCTAATACGCAAAGTCGGGGATCATAAAACCGACCGAAAGAACTTAGAGCTAATACGCATAGTCGGGGATCATAAAAACGGACCGAAAGAACTTAGAGCTAATACGCATAGTCGGGGATCATAAAAACGGACTGAAAGAACTTAGAGCTAATACGCAAAGTCGGGGATCATAAAAACGGACCGAAAGAACTTAGAGCTAATACGCAAAGTCGGGGATCATAAAACGGACCGAAAGAACTTAGAGCTAATACGCAAAGTCGGGGATCATAAAAACGACCAAAAGAACTTAGAGCCAATACGCAAAGTCGGGGATCATAAAACCGACCAAAAGAACTTAGAGATAATACGCAAAGTCGGGGATCATAAAACCGACCGAAAGAACTTAGAGCTAATACGCAAAGTCAAGGATCATAAAAACGGACTGAAAGAACTTTGAGCTAATACGCAAAGTCGGGGATCATAAAAAGGGACCGAAAGAACTTAGAGCTAATACGCAAAGTCGGGGATCATAAAAATCGACCGAAAGAACTTAGAGCTAATACGCAAAGTCGGGGATCATAAAAACGTACCGAAAGAACTTAGAGCTAATACGCAAAGTCGGGGATCATAAAAACGGACCAAAAGAACTTAGAACTAATACGCAAAGTCGGGGATCATAAAAACGGACCGAAAGAACTTCGAGCTAATACGCAAAGTCGGGGATCATAAAAATGGACCGAAAGAACTTAGAGCTAATACGCAAAGTCGGGGATCATAAAACGGACCGAAAGAACTTAGAGCTAATACGCAAAGTCGGGGATCATCAGAACGGACCGAAAGAACTTAGAGCTAATACGCAAAGTCGGGGATCATAAAAACGGACCGAAAGAACTTAGAGCTAATACGTACAGTCCGGGATCATAAACACGGTTCGAAAGAACTTAGAGCTAATACGCAAAGTCGGGGATCATAAAAACCGACTGAAAGAACTTAGAGCTAATACGCAAAGTCGGGGATCATAAAAAGGGACCGAGAGAACTTAGAGCTAATACGCAAAGTCGGGGATCATAAAAAGGGACCGAAAGAACTTAGAGCTAATACGCAAAGTCGGGGATCATAACAACCGACCGAAAGAACTTAGAGCTAATACGCAAAGTCGGGGATCATAACAACCGACCGAAAGAACTTAGAGCTAATACGCAAAGTCGGGGATCATAAAAACGGACCGAAAGAACTTAGAGCTAATATGCAAAGTCGGGGATCATAAAAACAGACCGAAAGAAATTAGAGCTAATACGCAAAGTCGGGGATCATAAAAACGGACCGAAAGAACTTAGAGCTAATACGCAAAGTCGGGGATCATAACAACCGACCGAAAGAACTTAGAGCTAATACGCAAAGTCGGGGATCATAACAACCGACCGAAAGAACTTAGAGCTAATACGCAAAGTCGGGGATCATAAAAACGGACCGAAAGAACTTAGAGCTAATATGCAAAGTCGGGGATCATAAAAACAGACCGAAAGAAATTAGAGCTAATACGCAAAGTCGGGGATCATAAAAACCGACGAAAGAACTTAGAGCTAATACGCAAAGTCGGGGATCATAAAAACGGATCGAAAGCACTTAGAGCTAATATGCAAAGTCGGGGATCATAAAAACAGACCGACAGAACTTAGAGCTAATACGCAAAGTCGGGGATCATAAAAACAGACCAAAAGAACTTAGAGCTAATACGCAAAGTCGGGGATCATAAAAACTGACCGAAAGAACTTAGAGCTAATATGCAAAGTCGGGGATCATAAAAACGGACTGAAAGAACTTAGAGCTAATACGCAAAGTCGGGGATCATAAAAACGGACCGATAGAACTTAGAGCTAATACGCAAAGTCGGGGATCATAAAACCGACCAAAAGAACTTAGAGCTAATACGCAAAGTCGGGGATCATAAAACCGACCGAAAGAACTTAGAGCTAATACGCAAAGTCGGGGATCATAAAAAGGGACCGAAAGAACATAGAGCTAATACGCATAGTCGGGGATCATAAAAAGGGACCGAAAGAACTTAGAGCTAATACGCAAAGTCGGGGATCATAAAAACGGACCGAAAGAACTTAGAGCTAATACGCAAAGTCGGGGATCAAAAAAACCCACCGAAAGAACTTAGAGCTAATACGCAAAGTCGGGGATCATAAAAAGGAACGAAAGAACTTAGAGCTAATACGCAAAGTCGGGGATCATAAAAACGGACCAAAAAAACTTAGAGCTAATACGCAAAGTCGGGGATCATAAAAACAGACCGAAAGAACTTAGAACTAATACGCAAAGTCGGGGATGATAAAAACCGACCGAAAGAACTTAGAGCTAATACGCAAAGTCGGGGATCATAAAACCGACCGAAAGAACTTAGAGCTAATACGCAAAGTCGGGGATCATAAAAAGGGACCGAAAGAACATAGAGCTAATACGCATAGTCGGGGATCATAAAAAGGGACCGAAAGAACTTAGAGCTAATACGCAAAGTCGGGGATCATAAAAACGGACCGAAAGAACTTAGAGCTAATACGCAAAGTCGGGGATCAAAAAAACCCACCGAAAGAACTTAGAGCTAATACGCAAAGTCGGGGATCATAAAAAGGACCGAAAGAACTTAGAGCTAATATGCAAAGTCGGGGATCATAAAAACGGACCGAAAGAACTTAGAGCTAATACGCAAAGTCGGGGATCATAAAAACGGACCGATAAAACTTAGAGCTAATACGCAAAGTCGGGGATCATAAAACCGACCAAAAGAACTTAGAGCTAATACGCATAGTCGGGGATCATAAAAATGGACCGAAAGAACTTAGAGCTAATACGCAAAGTCGGGGATCATAAAACCGACCGAAAGAACTTAGAGCTAATACGCATAGTCGGGGATCATAAAAACGGACCGAAAGAACTTAGAGCTAATACGCATAGTCGGGGATCATAAAAACGGACTGAAAGAACTTAGAGCTAATACGCAAAGTCGGGGATCATAAAAACGGACCGAAAGAACTTAGAGCTAATACGCAAAGTCGGGGATCATAAAACGGACCGAAAGAACTTAGAGCTAATACGCAAAGTCGGGGATCATAAAAACGACCAAAAGAACTTAGAGCCAATACGCAAAGTCGGGGATCATAAAACCGACCAAAAGAACTTAGAGATAATACGCAAAGTCGGGGATCATAAAACCGACCGAAAGAACTTAGAGCTAATACGCAAAGTCAAGGATCATAAAAACGGACTGAAAGAACTTTGAGCTAATACGCAAAGTCGGGGATCATAAAAAGGGACCGAAAGAACTTAGAGCTAATACTCAAAGTCGGGGATCATAAAAACCGACCGAAAGAACTTAGAGCTAATACGCAAAGTCGGGGATCATAAAAACGTACCGAAAGAACTTAGAGCTAATACGCAAAGTCGGGGATCATAAAAACGGACCAAAAGAACTTAGAACTAATACGCAAAGTCGGGGATCATAAAAACGGACCGAAAGAACTTCGAGCTAATACGCAAAGTCGGGGATCATAAAAATGGACCGAAAGAACTTAGAGCTAATACGCAAAGTCGGGGATCATAAAACGGACCGAAAGAACTTAGAGCTAATACGCAAAGTCGGGGATCATCAAAACGGACCGAAAGAACTTAGAGCTAATACGCAAAGTCGGGGATCATAAAAACGGACCGAAAGAACTTAGAGCTAATACGTACAGTCCGGGATCATAAACACGGTTCGAAAGAACTTAGAGCTAATACGCAAAGTCGGGGATCATAAAAACCGACTGAAAGAACTTAGAGCTAATACGCAAAGTCGGGGATCATAAAAAGGGACCGAGAGAACTTAGAGCTAATACGCAAAGTCGGGGATCATAAAAAGGGACCGAAAGAACTTAGAGCTAATACGCAAAGTCGGGGATCATAACAACCGACCGAAAGAACTTAGAGCTAATACGCAAAGTCGGGGATCATAACAACCGACCGAAAGAACTTAGAGCTAATACGCAAAGTCGGGGATCATAAAAACGGACCGAAAGAACTTAGAGCTAATATGCAAAGTCGGGGATCATAAAAACAGACCGAAAGAAATTAGAGCTAATACGCAAAGTCGGGGATCATAAAAACGGACCGAAAGAACTTAGAGCTAATACGCAAAGTCGGGGATCATAACAACCGACCGAAAGAACTTAGAGCTAATACGCAAAGTCGGGGATCATAACAACCGACCGAAAGAACTTAGAGCTAATACGCAAAGTCGGGGATCATAAAAACGGACCGAAAGAACTTAGAGCTAATATGCAAAGTCGGGGATCATAAAAACAGACCGAAAGAAATTAGAGCTAATACGCAAAGTCGGGGATCATAAAAACGGACCAAAAGAACTTAGAACTAATACGCAAAGTCGGGGATCATAAAAACAGACCAAAAAAACTTAGAGCTAATACGCAAAGTCGGGGATCATAAAAACGGACCGAAAGAACTTAGAGCTAATACGCAAAGTCGGGGATGATAAAAACGGACCGAAAGAACTTAGAGCTAATACGCAAAGTCGGGGATCATAAAACCGACCGAAAGAACTTAGAGCTAATACGCAAAGTCGGGGATCATAAAACCGACCGAAAGAACTTAGAGCTAATACGCAAAGTCGGGGATCATAAAAAGGGACCGAAAGAACTTAGAGCTAATACGCATAGTCGGGGATCATAAAAACGGCCCGAAAGAACTTAGAGCTAATACGCAAAGTCAGAGATCCTAAAAACGGACCGAAAGAACTTAGAGCTAATACGCACAGTCCGGGATCATAAACACGGTTCGAAAGAACTTAGAGCTAATAAGCAAAGTCGGGGATCATAAACACGGACCAAGAGAACTTAGAGCAAATACGCAAAGTTGGGGATCATAAAAAGGGACCGAGAGAACTTAGAGCTAATACACAAAGTCGGGGATCATAAAAAGGGACCGAAAGAACTTAGAGCTAATACGCAAAATCGGGGATCATAAAAAGGGACCGAAAGAACTTAGAGCTAATACGCAAAGTCGGGGATCATAAAAACGGACCGAAAGAACTTAGAGCTAATACGCAAAGTCAAGGATCATAAAAAGGGACCGAAAGAACTTAGAGCTAATACACAAAGTCGGGGATCATAAAAACCGACCTAAAGAACTTAGAGCTAATATGCAAAGTCGGGGATCAGAAAAACGGACCGAAAGAACTTAGAGCTAATACGCAAAGTCGGGTATCATAACAACCGACCGAAAGAACATAGAGCTAATACGCAAAGTCGGGGATCATAACAACCGACCGAAAGAAGTTAGAGCTAATACGCAAAGTCGGGGATCATAACAACCGACCGAAAGAACTTAGAGCTAATACGCAAAGTCGGGGATCAGAAAAACCGACCGAAAGAACTTAGAGCTAATATGCAAAGTCGGGGATCAGAAAAACGGACCGAAAGAACTTAGAGCTAATACGCAAAGTCGGGTATCATAACAACCGACCGAAAGAACTTAGAGCTAATACGCAAAGTCGGGGATCATAACAACCGACCGAAAGAAGTTAGAGCTAATACGCATAGTCGGGGATCATAAAAAGGGACCGAAAGAACTTAGAGCTAATACGCAAAGTCGGGGATCATAAAAACCGACGAAAGAACTTAGAGCTAATACGCAAAGTCGGGGATCATAAAAACGGATCGAAAGCACTTAGAGCTAATATGCAAAGTCGGGGATCATAAAAACAGACCGACAGAACTTAGAGCTAATACGCAAAGTCGGGGATCATAAAAACAGACCAAAAGAACTTAGAGCTAATACGCAAAGTCGGGGATCATAAAAACTGACCGAAAGAACTTAGAGCTAATATGCAAAGTCGGGGATCATAAAAACGGACCGAAAGAACTTAGAGCTAATACGCAAAGTCGGGGATCATAAAAACGGACCGATAGAACTTAGAGCTAATACGCAAAGTCGGGGATCATAAAACCGACCAAAAGAACTTAGAGCTAATACGCATAGTCGGGGATCATAAAAATGGACCGAAAGAACTTAGAGCTAATACGCAAAGTCGGGGATCATAAAACCGACCGAAAGAACTTCGAACTAATACGCATAGTCGGGGATCATAAAAACGGACCGAAAGAACTTAGAGCTAATACGCATAGTCGGGGATCATAAAAACGGACTGAAAGAACTTAGAGCTAATACGCAAAGTCGGGGATCATAAAAACGGACCGAAAGAACTTAGAGCTAATACGCAAAGTCGGGGATCATAAAACGGACCGAAAGAACTTAGAGCTAATACGCAAAGTCGGGGATCATAAAAACGACCAAAAGAACTTAGAGCCAATACGCAAAGTCGGGGATCATAAAACCGACCAAAAGAACTTAGAGATAATACGCAAAGTCGGGGATCATAAAACCGACCGAAAGAACTTAGAGCTAATACGCAAAGTCAAGGATCATAAAAACGGACTGAAAGAACTTTGAGCTAATACGCAAAGTCGGGGATCATAAAAAGGGACCGAAAGAACTTAGAGCTAATACGCAAAGTCGGGGATCATAAAAACCGACCGAAAGAACTTAGAGCTAATACGCAAAGTCGGGGATCATAAAAACGTACCGAAAGAACTTAGAGCTAATACGCAAAGTCGGGGATCATAAAAACGGACCAAAAGAACTTAGAACTAATACGCAAAGTCGGGGATCATAAAAACGGACCGAAAGAACTTCGAGCTAATACGCAAAGTCGGGGATCATAAAAATGGACCGAAAGAACTTAGAGCTAATACGCAAAGTCGGGGATCATAAAACGGACCGAAAGAACTTAGAGCTAATACGCAAAGTCGGGGATCATCAAAACGGACCGAAAGAACTTAGAGCTAATACGCAAAGTCGGGGATCATAAAAACGGACCGAAAGAACTTAGAGCTAATACGTACAGTCCGGGATCATAAACACAGTTCGAAAGAACTTAGAGCTAATACGCAAAGTCGGGGATCATAAAAACCGACTGAAAGAACTTAGAGCTAATACGCAAAGTCGGGGATCATAAAAAGGGACCGAGAGAACTTAGAGCTAATACGCAAAGTCGGGGATCATAAAAAGGGACCGAAAGAACTTAGAGCTAATACGCAAAGTCGGGGATCATAACAACCGACCGAAAGAACTTAGAGCTAATACACAAAGTCGGGGATCATAAAAACGGACCGAAAGAACTTAGAGCTAATATGCAAAGTCGGGGATCATAAAAACAGACCGAAAGAAATTAGAGCTAATACGCAAAGTCGGGGATCATAAAAACGGACCGAAAGAACTTAGAGCTAATACGCAAAGTCGGGGATCATAACAACCGACCGAAAGAACTTAGAGCTAATACGCAAAGTCGGGGATCATAACAACCGACCGAAAGAACTTAGAGCTAATACGCAAAGTCGGGGATCATAAAAACGGACCGAAAGAACTTAGAGCTAATATGCAAAGTCGGGGATCATAAAAACAGACCGAAAGAAATTAGAGCTAATACGCAAAGTCGGGGATCATAAAAACGGACCAAAAGAACTTAGAACTAATACGCAAAGTCGGGGATCATAAAAACAGACCAAAAAAACTTAGAGCTAATACGCAAAGTCGGGGATCATAAAAACGGACCGAAAGAACTTAGAGCTAATACGCAAAGTCGGGGATGATAAAAACGGACCGAAAGAACTTAGAGCTAATACGCAAAGTCGGGGATCATAAAACCGACCGAAAGAACTTAGAGCTAATACGCAAAGTCGGGGATCATAAAACCGACCGAAAGAACTTAGAGCTAATACGCAAAGTCGGGGATCATAAAAAGGGACCGAAAGAACTTAGAGCTAATACGCATAGTCGGGGGTCATAAAAACGGCCCGAAAGAACTTAGAGCTAATACGCAAAGTCAGAGATCCTAAAAACCGACCGAAAGAACTTAGAGCTAATACGCAAACTCGGGGATCATAAAAACGGACCGAAAGAACTTAGAGCTAATACGCACAGTCCGGGATCATAAACACGGTTCGAAAGAACTTAGAGCTAATAAGCAAAGTCGGGGATCATAAACACGGACCAAGAGAACTTAGAGCAAATACGCAAAGTTGGGGATCATAAAAAGGGACCGAGAGAACTTAGAGCTAATACACAAAGTCGGGGATCATAAAAAGGGACCGAAAGAACTTAGAGCTAATACGCAAAATCGGGGATCATAAAAAGGGACCGAAAGAACTTAGAGCTAATACGCAAAGTCGGGGATCATAAAAACGGACCGAAAGAACTTAGAGCTAATACGCAAAGTCAAGGATCATAAAAAGGGACCGAAAGAACTTAGAGCTAATACACAAAGTCGGGGATCATAAAAACCGACCGAAAGAACTTAGAGCTAATATGCAAAGTCGGGGATCAGAAAAACGGACCGAAAGAACTTAGAGCTAATACGCAAAGTCGGGTATCATAACAACCGACCGAAAGAACATAGAGCTAATACGCAAAGTCGGGGATCATAACAACCGACCGAAAGAAGTTAGAGCTAATACGCAAAGTCGGGGATCATAACAACCGACCGAAAGAACTTAGAGCTAATACGCAAAGTCGGGGATCAGAAAAACCGACCGAAAGAACTTAGAGCTAATATGCAAAGTCGGGGATCAGAAAAACGGACCGAAAGAACTTAGAGCTAATACGCAAAGTCGGGTATCATAACAACCGACCGAAAGAACTTAGAGCTAATACGCAAAGTCGGGGATCATAACAACCGACCGAAAGAAGTTAGAGCTAATACGCAAAGTCGGGGATCATAACAACCGACCGAAAGAACTTAGAGCTAATACGCAAAGTCGGGGATCATAAAAACGGATCGAAAGCACTTAGAGCTAATACGCATAGTCGGGGATCATAAAAAGGGACCGAAAGAACTTAGAGCTAATACGCAAAGTCGGGGATCATAAAAACGGACCGAAAGAACTTAGAGCTAATACGCAAAGTCGGGGATCATTAAAACCGACCGAAAGAAGTTAGAGCTAATACGCATAGTCGGGGATCATAAAAAGGGACCGAAAGAACTTAGAGCTAATACGCAAAGTCGGGGATCATAAAAACCGACGAAAGAACTTAGAGCTAATACGCAAAGTCGGGGATCATAAAAACGGATCGAAAGCACTTAGAGCTAATATGCAAAGTCGGGGATCATAAAAACAGACCGAAAGAACTTAGAGCTAATACGCAAAGTCGGGGATCATAAAAACGGACCAAAAGAACTTAGAGCTAATACGCAAAGTCGGGGATCATAAAAACTGACCGAAAGAACTTAGAGCTAATACGCAAAGTCGGGGATCATAACAACCGACCGAAAGAACTTAGAGCTAATACGCAAAGTCGGAGATCATAAAAACGGATCAAAAGAACTTAGAGCTAATATGCAAAGTCGGGGATCATAAAAACAGACCGAAAGAACTTAGAGCTAATACGCAAAGTCGGGGAACATAAAAACGGACCAAAAGAACTTAGAGCTAACAAGCAAAGTCGGGGATCATAAAAACGGACCGAAAGAACTTAGAGCTAATACGCAAAGTCGGGGATCATAAAAACGGACCAAAAAAACTTAGAGCTAATACGCAAAGTCGGGGATCATAAAAACAGACCGAAAGAACTTAGAACTAATACGCAAAGTCGGGGATGATAAAAACCGACCGAAAGAACTTAGAGCTAATACGCAAAGTCGGGGATCATAAAATCGACCGAAAGAACTTAGAGCTAATACGCAAAGTCGGGGATCATAAAAAGGGACCGAAAGAACATAGAGCTAATACGCATAGTCGGGGATCATAAAAAGGGACCGAAAGAACTTAGAGCTAATACGCAAAGTCGGGGATCATAAAAACGGACCGAAAGAACTTAGAGCTAATACGCAAAGTCGGGGATCAAAAAAACCCACCGAAAGAACTTAGAGCTAATACGCAAAGTCGGGGATCATAAAAAGGACCGAAAGAACTTAGAGCTAATACGCAAAGTCGGGGATCATTAAAACGGACCAAAAGAACTTAGAGCTAATACGCAAAGTCGGGGATCATAAAAACGGACCGAAAGAACTTAGAGCTAATACGCAAAGTCGGAGATCATAAAAAGGGACCGAAAGAACTTAGAGTTAATACGCAAAGTCAGGGATCGTAAAAACGGACCGAAAAAATTTAGAGCTAATACGCAAAGTCAGGGATCATAAAAAGGGACCGAAAGAACCTAGAGCTAATACGCAAAGTCGGGGATCATAAAAACGGACCGAAAGAACTTAGAGCTAATATGCAAAGTCGGGGATCATAAAAACGGACTGAAAGAACTTAGAGCTAATACGCAAAGTCGGGGATCATAAAAACGGACCGATAGAACTTAGAGCTAATACGCAAAGTCGGGGATCATAAAACCGACCAAAAGAACTTAGAGCTAATACGCAAAGTCGGGGATCATAAAACCGACCGAAAGAACTTAGAGCTAATACGCAAAGTCGGGGATCATAAAAAGGGACCGAAAGAACATAGAGCTAATACGCATAGTCGGGGATCATAAAAAGGGACCGAAAGAACTTAGAGCTAATACGCAAAGTCGGGGATCATAAAAACGGACCGAAAGAACTTAGAGCTAATACGCAAAGTCGGGGATCAAAAAAACCCACCGAAAGAACTTAGAGCTAATACGCAAAGTCGGGGATCATAAAAAGGACCGAAAGAACTTAGAGCTAATACGCAAAGTCGGGGATCATAAAAACGGACCAAAAAAACTTAGAGCTAATACGCAAAGTCGGGGATCATAAAAACGGACCGAAAGAACTTAGAGCTAATACGCAAAGTCGGGGATCATAAAAACGGACCGAAAGAACTTAGAGCTAATACGCAAAGTCGGGGATCAAAAAAACCCACCGAAAGAACTTAGAGCTAATACGCAAAGTCGGGGATCATAAAAAGGACCGAAAGAACTTAGAGCTAATACGCAAAGTCGGGGATCATAAAAAGGGACCGAAAGAACTTAGAGCTAATACGCATAGTCGGGGATCATAAAAAGGGACCGAAAGAACTTAGAGCTAATACGCAAAGTCGGGGATCATAAAAAGGGACCGAAAGAACTTAGAGCTAATACGCAAAGTCGGGGATCATAAACACGGACCGAAAGAACTTAGAGCTAATACGCAAAGTCGGGGATCAAAAAACGGAACGAAAGAACTTAGAGTTAATACGCAAAGTCGGGGATCATAAAAACGGACCGAAAGAACTTAGAGCTAATACGCAAAGTCGGGGATCATAAAATTGGACCAAAAGAACTTAGAGCTAATACGCAAAGTCGGGGATCATAAAAACGGACCGAAAGAACTTAAAGCTAATACGCAAAGTCGGGGATCATAAAAACGGACCGAAAGAACTTAGAGCTAATACGCAAAATCGGGGATGATAAAAACCGACCGAAAGAACTTAGAGCTACTACGCAAAGTCGGAGATCATAAAACCGACCGAAAGAACTTAGAGCTAATACGCAAAGTCGGGGATCATAAAAAGGGACCGAAAGAACTTAGAGCTAATACGCGAAGTCGGGGATCATAAAAAGGGACCGAAAAAACTTAGAGCTAATACGCATAGTCGGGGATCATAAAAACGGACCGAAAGAACTTAGAGCTAATACGCAAAGTCAGAGATCCTAAAAACCGACCGAAAGAACTTAGAGCTAATACGCAAAGTCGGGGATCATAAAAACGGACCGAAAGAACTTAGAGCTAATACGCACAGTCCGGGATCATAAACACGGTTCGAAAGAACTTAGAGCTAATACGGAAAGTCGGGGATCATAAACACGGACCAAGAGAACTTAGAGCAAATACGCAAAGTCGGGGATCATAAAAAGGGACCGAGAGAACTTAGAGATAATACACAAAGTCGGGGATCATAAAAAGGGACCGAAAGAACTTAGAGCTAATACGCAAAATCGGGGATCATAAAAAGGACCGAAAGAACTTAGAGCTAATACGCAAAGTCGGGGATCATAAAAACGGACCGAAAGAACTTAGAGCTAATACGCAAAGTCGGGGATCATAAAATTGGACCAAAAGAACTTAGAGCTAATACGCAAAGTCGGGGATCATAAAAACGGACCGAAAGAACTTAAAGCTAATACGCAAAGTCGGGGATCATAAAAACGGACCGAAAGAACTTAGAGCTAATACGCAAAATCGGGGATGATAAAAACCGACCGAAAGAACTTAGAGCTACTACGCAAAGTCGGAGATCATAAAACCGACCGAAAGAACTTAGAGCTAATACGCAAAGTCGGGGATCATAAAAAGGGACCGAAAGAACTTAGAGCTAATACGCGAAGTCGGGGATCATAAAAAGGGACCGAAAAAACTTAGAGCTAATACGCATAGTCGGGGATCATAAAAACGGACCGAAAGAACTTAGAGCTAATACGCAAAGTCAGAGATCCTAAAAACCGACCGAAAGAACTTAGAGCTAATACGCAAAGTCGGGGATCATAAAAACGGACCGAAAGAACTTAGAGCTAATACGCACAGTCCGGGATCATAAACACGGTTCGAAAGAACTTAGAGCTAATACGGAAAGTCGGGGATCATAAACACGGACCAAGAGAACTTAGAGCAAATACGCAAAGTCGGGGATCATAAAAAGGGACCGAGAGAACTTAGAGATAATACACAAAGTCGGGGATCATAAAAAGGGACCGAAAGAACTTAGAGCTAATACGCAAAATCGGGGATCATAAAAAGGACCGAAAGAACTTAGAGCTAATATGCAAAGTCGGGGATCAGAAAAACGGACCGAAAGAACTTAGAGCTAATACGCAAAGTCGGGTATCATAACAACCGACCGAAAGAACTTAGAGCTAATACGCAAAGTCGGGGATCATAACAACCGAACGAAAGAAGTTAGAGCTAATACGCAAAGTCGGGGATCATAACAACCGACCGAAAGAACTTAGAGCTAATACGCAAAGTCGGGGATCATAAAAACAGACCAAAAGAACTTAGAGCTAATACGCAAAGTCGGGGATCATAAAAACGGACCGAAAGAACTTAGAGCTAATACGCAAAGTCGGGGATCATAAAAACCGACCGAAAGAAGTTAGAGCTAATACGCATAATCGGGGATCATAAAAAGGGACCGAAAGAACTTAGAGCTAATACGCAAAGTCGGGGATCATAAAAACCGACGAAAGAACTTAGAGCTAATACGCAAAGTCGGGGATCATAAAAACGGACCGAAAGAACTTAGAGCTAATACGCAAAGTCGGGGATCATAAAAACCGACCGAAAGAACTTAGAACTAATACGCAAAGTCGGGGATCATAAAAACGGACCGAAAGAACTTAGAGCTAATACGCAAAGTCGGGGATCATAAACACGGACCGAAAGAACTTAGAGCTAATACGCAAAGTCGGGGATCAAAAAACGGAACGAAAGAACTTAGAGTTAATACGCAAAGTCGGGGATCATAAAAACGGACCGAAAGAACTTAGAGCTAATACGCAAAGTCGGGGATCATAAAATTGGACCAAAAGAACTTAGAGCTAATACGCAAAGTCGGGGATCATAAAAACGGACCGAAAGAACTTAGAGCTAATACGCAAAGTCGGGGATCATAAAAACGGACCGAAAGAACTTAGAGCTAATACGCAAAGTCGGGGATGATAAAAATCGACCGAAAGAACTTAGAGCTAATACGCAAAGTCGGAGATCATAAAACCGACCGAAAGAACTTAGAGCTAATACGCAAAGTCGGGGATCATAAAAAGGGACCGAAAGAACTTAGAGCTAATACGCATAGTCGGGGATCATAAAAAGGGACCGAAAGAACTTAGAGCTAATACGCAAAGTCGGGGATCATAAAAACGGACCGAAAGAACTTAGAGCTAATACGCAAAGTCGGGGATCATAAAAACCGACCGAAATAACTTAGAGCTAATACGCAAAGTCGGGGATCATAAAACCGATCGAAAGAACTTAGAGCTAATACGCAAAGTCGGGGATCATAAAAAGGGACCGAAAGAACTTATAGCTAATACGCATAGTCGGGGATCATAAAAACGGACCGAAAGAACTTAGAGCTAGTACGCAAAGTCAGAGATCCTAAAAACCGACCTAAAGAACTTAGAGCTAATACGCAAAGTCGGGGATCATAAAAACGGACCGAAAGAACTTAGAGCTAATACGCAAAGTCGGGGATCATAAAAACCGACCGAAAGAACTTAGAGCTAATACGCAAAGTCGGGGATCATAAACACGGACCGAAAGAACTTAGAGCTAATACGCAAAGTCGGGGATCAAAAAACGGAACGAAAGAACTTAGAGCTAATACGCAAAGTCGGGGATCATAAAATTGGACCAAAAGAACTTAGAGCTAATACGCAAAGTCGGGGATCATAAAAACGGACCGAAAGAACTTCAAGCTAATACGCAAAGTCGGGGATCATAAAAACGGACCGAAAGAACTTAGAGCTAATACGCAAAATCGGGGATGATAAAAACCGACCGAAAGAACTTAGAGCTAATACGCAAAGTCGGAGATCATAAAACCGACCGAAAGAACTTAGAGCTAATACGCAAAGTCGGGGATCATAAAAAGGGACCGAAAGAACTTAGAGCTAATACGCGAAGTCGGAGATCATAAAAAGGGACCGAAAGAACTTAGAGCTAATACGCATAGTCGGGGATCATAAAAACGGACCGAAAGAACTTAGAGCTAATACGCAAAGTCAGAGATCCTAAAAACCGACCGAAAGAACTTAGAGCTAATACGCAAAGTCGGGGATCATAAAAACGGACCGAAAGAACTTAGAGCTAATACGCACAGTCCGGGATCATAAACACGGTTCGAAAGAACTTAGAGCTAATACGCAAAGTCGGGGATCATAAACACGGACCAAGAGAACTTAGAGCAAATACGCAAAGTCGGGGATCATAAAAAGGGACCGAGAGAACTTAGAGATAATACACAAAGTCGGGGATCATAAAAAGGGACCGAAAGAACTTAGAGTTAATACGCAAAATCGGGGATCATAAAAAGGGACCGAAAGAACTTAGAGCTAATACGCAAAGTCGGGGATCATAAAAACGGACCGAAAGAACTTAGAGCTAATACGCAAAGTCAAGGATCATAAAAAGGGACCGAAAGAACTTAGAGCTAATACACAAAGTCGGGGATCATAAAAACCGACCGAAAGAACTTAGAGCTAATATGCAAAGTCGGGGATCAGAAAAACGGACCGAAAGAACTTAGAGCTAATACGCAAAGTCGGGTATCATAACAACCGACCGAAAGAACTTAGAGCTAATACGCAAAGTCGGGGATCATAACAACCGAACGAAAGAAGTTAGAGCTAATACGCAAAGTCGGGGATCATAACAACCGACCGAAAGAACTTAGAGCTAATACGCAAAGTCGGGGATCATAAAAACGGACCAAAAGAACTTAGAGCTAATACGCAAAGTCGGGGATTATAAAAACGGACCGAAAGAACTTAGAGCTAATACGCAAAGTCGGGGATCATAAAAACCGACCGAAAGAAGTTAGAGCTAATACGCATAGTCGGGGATCATAAAAAGGGACCGAAAGAACTTAGAGCTAATACGCAAAGTCGGGGATCATAAAAACCGACGAAAGAACTTAGAGCTAATACGCAAAGTCGGGGATCATAAAAACGGACCGAAAGAACTTAGAGCTAATACGCAAAGTCGGGGATCATAAAAACCGACCGAAAGAACTTAGAACTAATACGCAAAGTCGGGGATCATAAAAACGGACCGAAAGAACTTAGAGCTAATACGCAAAGTCGGGGATCATAAACACGGACCGAAAGAACTTAGAGCTAATACGCAAAGTCGGGGATCAAAAAACGGAACGAAAGAACTTAGAGTTAATACGCAAAGTCGGGGATCATAAAAACGGACCGAAAGAACTTAGAGCTAATACGCAAAGTCGGGGATCATAAAATTGGACCAAAAGAACTTAGAGCTAATACGCAAAGTCGGGGATCATAAAAACGGACCGAAAGAACTTAGAGCTAATACGCAAAGTCGGGGATCATAAAAACGGACCGAAAGAACTTAGAGCTAATACGCAAAGTCGGGGATGATAAAAATCGACCGAAAGAACTTAGAGCTAATACGCAAAGTCGGAGATCATAAAACCGACCGAAAGAACTTAGAGCTAATACGCAAAGTCGGGGATCATAAAAAGGGACCGAAAGAACTTAGAGCTAATACGCATAGTCGGGGATCATAAAAAGGGACCGAAAGAACTTAGAGCTAATACGCAAAGTCGGGGATCATAAAAACGGACCGAAAGAACTTAGAGCTAATACGCAAAGTCGGGGATCATAAAAACCGACCGAAATAACTTAGAGCTAATACGCAAAGTCGGGGATCATAAAACCGATCGAAAGAACTTAAAGCTAATACGCAAAGTCGGGGATCATAAAAAGGGACGGAAAGAACTTATAGCTAATACGCATAGTCGGGGATCATAAAAACGGACCGAAAGAACTTAGAGCTAGTACGCAAAGTCAGAGATCCTAAAAACCGACCTAAAGAACTTAGAGCTAATACGCAAAGTCGGGGATCATAAAAACGGACCGAAAGAACTTAGAGCTAATACGCACAGTCCGGGATCATAAACACGGTTCGAAAGAACTTAGAGCTAATACGCAAAGTCGGGGATCATAAACACGGACCAAGAGAACTTAGAGCAAATACGCAAAGGCAGGGATCATAAAAAGGGACCGAGAGAACTTAGAGCTAATACACAAAGTCGGGGATCATAAAAACGGACCGAAAGAACTTAGAGCTAATACGCAAAATCGCGGATCATAAAAAGGGACCGAAAGAACTTAGAGCTAATACGCAAAGTCGGGGATCATAAAAACGGACCGAAAGAACTTAGAGCTAATACGCAAAGTCAAGGATCATAAAAAGGGACCGAAAGAACTTAGAGCTAATACACAAAGTCGGGGATCATAAAAACCGACCGAAAGAACTTAGAGCTAATATGCAAAGTCGGGGATCAGAAAAACGGACCGAAAGAACCTAGAGCTAATACGCAAAGTCGGGTATCATAACAACCGACCGAAAGAACTTAGAGCTAATACGCAAAGTCGGGGATCATAACAACCGACCGAAAGAAGTTAGAGCTAATACGCAAAGTCGGGGATCATAACAACCGACCGAAAGAACTTAGAGCTAATACGCAAAGTCGGGGATCATAAAAACGGATCGAAAGCACTTAGAGCTAATATGCAAAGTCGGCGATCATAAAAACAGACCGAAAGAACATAGAGCTAATACGCAAAGTCGGGGATCATAAAAACGGACCAAAAGAACTTAGAGCTAATACGCAAAGTCAGGGATCATAAAAACGGACCGAAAGAACTTAGAGCTAATACGCAAAGTCGGGGATCATAAAAAGGGACCGAAAGAACTTAGAGCTAATACGCAAAGTCGGGGATCATAAAAACCGACCGAAAAAACTTAGAGCTAATACGCAAAGTCGGGGATCATAAAAACGGACCGAAAGAACTTAAAGCTAATACGCAAAGTCGGGGATCATAAACACGGACCGAAAGAACTTAGAGCTAATACGGAAAGTCGGGGATCAAAAAACGGAACGAAAGAACTTAGAGTTAATACGAAAAATCGGGGATCATAAAAACGAACCGAAAGAATTTAGAGCTAATACGCAAAGTCGGGGATCATAAAATTGGACCAAAAGAACTTAGAGCTAATACGCAAAGTCGGGGATCATAAAAACGGACCGAAAGAACTTAGAGCTAATACGCAAAGTCGGGGATCATAAAAACGGACCGAAAGAACTTAGAGCTAATACGCAAAGTCGGGGATGATAAAAACCGACCGAAAGAACTTAGAGCTAATACGCAAAGTCGGAGATCCTAAAACCGACCGAAAGAACTTAGAGCTAATACGCAAAGTCGGGGATCATAAAAAGGGACCGAAAGAACTTAGAGCTAATACGCATAGTCGGGGATCATAAAAAGGGACCGAAAGAACTTAGAGCTAATACGCAAAGTCGGGGATCATAAAAACGGACCGAAAGAACTTAGAGCTAATACGCAAAGTCGGGGATCATAAAAACCGACCGAAATAACTTAGAGCTAATACGCAAAGTCGGGGATCATAAAACCGATCGAAAGAACTTAGAGCTAATACGCAAAGTCGGGGATCATAAAAAGGGACCGAAAGAACTTATAGCTAATACGCATAGTCGGGGATCATAAAAACGAACCGAAAGAACTTAGAGCTAGTACGCAAAGTCAGAGATCCTAAAAACCGACCTAAAGAACTTAGAGCTAATACGCAAAGTCGGAGATCATAAAAACGGACCGAAAGAACTTAGAGCTAATACGCACAGTCCGGGATCATAAACACGGTTCGAAAGAACTTAGAGCTAAGACGCAAAGTCGGGGATCATAAACACGGACCAAGAGAACTTAGAGCAAATACGCAAAGTCGGGGATCATAAAAAGGGACCGAGAGAACTTAGAGCTAATACACAAAGTCGGGGATCATAAAAAGGGACCGAAAGAACTTAGAGCTAATACGCAAAATCGCGGATCATAAAAAGGGACCGAAAGAACTTAGAGCTAATACGCAAAGTCGGGGATCATAAAAACGGACCGAAAGAACTTAGAGCTAATACGCAAAGTCAAGGATCATAAAAAGGGACCGAAAGAACTTAGAGCTAATACACAAAGTCGGGGATCATAAAAACCGACCGAAAGAACTTAGAGCTAATATGCAAAGTCGGGGATCAGAAAAACGGACCGAAAGAACCTAGAGCTAATACGCAAAGTCGGGTATCATAACAACCGACCGAAAGAACTTAGAGCTAATACGCAAAGTCGGGGATCATAACAACCGACCGAAAGAAGTTAGAGCTAATACGCAAAGTCGGGGATCATAATAACCGACCGAAAGAACTTAGAGCTAATACGCAAAGTCGGGGATCATAAAAACGGATCGAAAGCACTTAGAGCTAATATGCAAAGTCGGCGATCATAAAAACAGACCGAAAGAACTTAGAGCTAATACGCAAAGTCGGGGATCATAAAAACGGACCAAAAGAACTTAGAGCTAATACGCAAAGTCAGGGATCATAAAAACGGACCGAAAGAACTTAGAGCTAATACGCAAAGTCGGGGATCATAAAAAGGGTCCGAAAGAACTTAGAGCTAATACGCAAAGTCGGGGATCATAAAAACCGACCGAAAAAACTTAGAGCTAGTACGCAAAGTCGGGGATCATAAAAACGGACCGAAAGAACTTAAAGCTAATACGCAAAGTCGGGGATCATAAAAACGGACCAAAAAAACTTAGAGCTAATACGCAAAGTCGGGGATCATAAAAACGGACCGAAAGAACTTAGAGCTAATACGCAAAGTCGGGGATGATAAAAACGGACCGAAAGAACTTAGAGCTAATACGCAAAGTCGGGGATCATAAAACCGACCGAAAGAACTTAGAGCTAATACGCAAAGTCGGGGATCATAAAAAGGGACCGAAAGAACTTAGAGCTAATATGCATAGTCGGGGATCATAAAAAGGGACCGAAAGAACTTAGAGCTAATACGCAAAGTCGGGGATCATAAAAACGGACCGAAAGAACTTAGAGCTAATACGCAAAGTCGGGGATCATAAAAACCGACCGAAAGAAGTTAGAGCTAATACGCATAGTCGGGGATCATAAAAAGGGACCGAAAGAACTTAGAGCTAATACGCAAAGTCGGGGATCATAAAAACCGACGAAAGAACTTAGAGCTAATACGCAAAGTCGGGGATCATAAAAACGGACCGAAAGAACTTAGAGCTAATACGCAAAGTCGGGGATCATAAAAACCGACCGAAAGAACTTAGAACTAATACGCAAAGTCGGGGATCATAAAAACGGACCGAAAGAACTTAGAGCTAATACGCAAAGTCGGGGATCATAAAAACGGACCGAAAGAACTTAGAGCTAATACGCAAAGTCGGGGATCATAAAACGGAACGAAAGAACTTAGAGTTAATACGCAAAGTCGGGGATCATAAAAACGGACCAAAAGAACTTAGAGCTAATACGCAAAGTCGGGGATCATAAAATTGGACCAAAAGAACTTAGAGCTAATACGCAAAGTCGGGGATCATAAAATTGGACCGAAAGAACTTAGAGCTAATACGCAAAGTCGGGGATGATAAAAACCGACCGAAAGAACTTAGAGCTAATACGCAAAGTCGGAGATCATAAAACCGACCGAAAGAACTTAGAGCTAATACGCAAAGTCGGGGATCATAAAAAGGGACCGAAAGAACTTAGAGCTAATACGCATAGTCGGGGATCATAAAAAGGGACCGAAAGAACTTAGAGCTAATACGCAAAGTCGGGGATCATAAAAACGGACCGAAAGAACTTAGAGCTAATACGCAAAGTCGGGGATCATAAAAACCGACCGAAAGAACTTAGAGCTAATACGCAAAGTCGGGGATCATAAAACCGACCGAAAGAACTTAGAGCTAATACGCAAAGTCGGGGATCATAAAAAGGGACCGAAAGAACTTAGAGCTAATACGCATAGTCGGGGATCATAAAAACGGACCGAAAGAACTTAGAGCTAATACGCAAAGTCAGAGATCCTAAAAACCGACCGAAAGAACTTAGAGCTAATACGCAAAGTCGGGAATCATAAAAACGGACCGAAAGAACTTAGAGCTAATACGCACAGTGCGGGATCATAAACATGGTTCGAAAGAACTTAGAGCTAATACGCAAAGTCGGGGATCATAAACACGGACCAAGAGAACTTAGAGCAAATACGCAAAGTCGGGGATCATAAAAAGGGACCGAGAGAACTTAGAGCTAATACACAAAGTCGGGGATCATAAAAAGGGACCGAAAGAACTTAGAGCTAATACGCAAAATCGCGGTTCATAAAAAGGGACCGAAAGAACTTAGAGCTAATACGCAAAGTCGGGGATCATAAAAACGGACCGAAAGAACTTAGAGCTAATACGCAAAGTCAAGGATCATAAAAAGGGACCGAAAGAACTTAGAGCTAATACACAAAGTCGGGGATCATAAAAACCGACCGAAAGAACTTAGAGCTAATATGCAAAGTCGGGGATCAGAAAAACGGACCGAAAGAACCTAGAGCTAATACGCAAAGTCGGGTATCATAACAACCGACCGAAAGAACTTAGAGCTAATACGCAAAGTCGGGGATCATAACAACCGACCGAAAGAACTTAGAGCTAATACGCAAAGTCGGGGATCATAAAAACGGATCGAAAGCACTTAGAGCTAATATGCAAAGTCGGCGATCATAAAAACAGACCGAAAGAACTTAGAGCTAATACGCAAAGTCGGGGATCATAAAAACGGACCAAAAGAACTTAGAGCTAATACGCAAAGTCAGGGATCATAAAAACGGACCGAAAGAACTTAGAGCTAATACGCAAAGTAGGGGATCATAAAAAGGGTCCGAAAGAACTTAGAGCTAATACGCAAAGTCGGGGATCATAAAAACCGACCGAAAAAACTTAGAGCTAATACGCAAAGTCGGGGATCATAAAAACGGACCGAAAGAACTTAAAGCTAATACGCAAAGTCGGGGATCATAAAAACGGACCAAAAAAACTTAGAGCTAATACGCAAAGTCGGGGATCATAAAAACGGACCGAAAGAACTTAGAGCTAATACGCAAAGTCGGGGATGATAAAAACGGACCGAAAGAACTTAGAGCTAATACGCAAAGTCGGGGATCATAAAACCGACCGAAAGAACTTAGAGCTAATACGCAAAGTCGGGGATCATAAAAAGGGACCGAAAGAACTTAGAGCTAATATGCATAGTCGGGGATCATAAAAAGGGACCGAAAGAACTTAGAGCTAATACGCCAAGTCGGGGATCATAAAAACGGACCGAAAGAACTTAGAGCTAATACGCAAAGTCGGGGATCATAAAAACCGACCGAAAGAAGTTAGAGCTAATACGCATAGTCGGGGATCATAAAAAGGGACCGAAAGAACTTAGAGCTAATACGCAAAGTCGGGGATCATAAAAACCGACGAAAGAACTTAGAGCTAATACGCAAAGTCGGGGATCATAAAAACGGACCGAAAGAACTTAGAGCTAATACGCAAAGTCGGGGATCATAAAAACCGACCGAAAGAACTTAGAACTAATACGCAAAGTCGGGGATCATAAAAACGGACCGAAAGAACTTAGAGCTAATACGCAAAGTCGGGGATCATAAAAACGGACCGAAAGAACTTAGAGCTAATACGCAAAGTCGGGGATCATAAAACGGAACGAAAGAACTTAGAGTTAATACGCAAAGTCGGGGATCATAAAAACGGACCAAAAGAACTTAGAGCTAATACGCAAAGTCGGGGATCATAAAATTGGACCAAAAGAACTTAGAGCTAATACGCAAAGTCGGGGATCATAAAAACGGACCGAAAGAACTTAGAGCTAATACGCAAAGTCGGGGATGATAAAAACCGACCGAAAGAACTTAGAGCTAATACGCAAAGTCGGAGATCATAAAACCGACCGAAAGAACTTAGAGCTAATACGCAAAGTCGGGGATCATAAAAAGGGACCGAAAGAACTTAGAGCTAATACGCATAGTCGGGGATCATAAAAAGGGACCGAAAGAACTTAGAGCTAATACGCAAAGTCGGGGATCATAAAAACGGACCGAAAGAACTTAGAGCTAATACGCAAAGTCGGGGATCATAAAAACCGACCGAAAGAACTTAGAGCTAATACGCAAAGTCGGGGATCATAAAACCGACCGAAAGAACTTAGAGCTAATACGCAAAGTCAGGGATCATAAAAAGGGACCGAAAGAACTTAGAGCTAATACGCATAGTCGGGGATCATAAAAACGGACCGAAAGAACTTAGAGCTAATACGCAAAGTCAGAGATCCTAAAAACCGACCGAAAGAACTTAGAGCTAATACGCAAAGTCGGGAATCATAAAAACGGACCGAAAGAACTTAGAGCTAATACGCACAGTGCGGGATCATAAACATGGTTCGAAAGAACTTAGAGCTAATACGCACAGTCGGGGATCATAAACACGGACCAAGAGAACTTAGAGCAAATACGCAAAGTCGGGGATCATAAAAAGGGACCGAGAGAACTTAGAGCTAATACACAAAGTCGGGGATCATAAAAAGGGACCGAAAGAACTTAGAGCTAATACGCAAAATGGGGGATCATAAAAAGGGACCGAAAGAACTTAGAGCTAATACGCAAAGTCGGGGATCATAAAAACGGACCGAAAGAACTTAGAGCTAATACGCAAAGTCAAGGATCATAAAAATGGACCGAAAGAACTTAGAGCTAATACACAAAGTCGGGGATCATAAAAACCGACCGAAAGAACTTAGAGCTAATATGCAAAGTTGGGGATCAGAAAAACGGACCAAAAGAACTTAGAGCTAATACGCAAAGTCGGGTATCATAACAACCGACCGAAAGAACTTAGAGCTAATACGCAAAGTCGGGGATCATAACAACCGACCGAAAGAAGTTAGAGCTAATACGCAAAGTCGGGGATCATAACAACCGACCGAAAGAACTTAGAGCTAATACGCAAAGTCGGGGATCATAAAAAGGGACCGAAAGAACTTAGAGCTAATACACAAAGTCGGGGATCATAAAAACGGACCGAAAGAACTTAGAGCTAATACGCAAAGTCGGGGATCATAAAAACCGACCGAAAGAAGTTAGAGCTAATACGCATAGTCGGGGATCATAAAAAGGGACCGAAAGAACTTAGAGCTAATACGCAAAGTCGGGGATCATAAAAACGGACCGAAAGAACTTAGAGCTAATACGCAAAGTCGGGGATCATAAAAACCGACCGAAAGAACTTAGAACTAATACGCAAAGTCGGGGATCATAAAAACGGACCGAAAGAACTTAGAGCTAATACGCAAAGTCGGGGATCATAAAAACGGACCGAAAGAACTTAGAGCTAATACGCAAAGTCGGGGATCATAAAACGGAACGAAAGAACTTAGAGTTAATACGCAAAGTCGGGGATCATAAAAACGGACCGAAAGAACTTAGAGCTAATACGCAAAGTCGGGGATCATAAAATAGAACGAAAGAACTTAGAGTTAATACGCAAAGTCGGGGATCATAAAAACGGACCGAAAGAACTTAGAGCTAATACGCAAAGTCGGGGATCATAAAATTGGACCAAAAGAACTTAGAGCTAATAGGCAAAGTCGGGGATCATAAAAACGGACCGAAAGAACTTAGAGCTAATACGCAATGTCAGGGATCATAAAAACAGACCGAAAGAACTTAGAGCTAATACGCAAAGTCGGGGATGATAAAAACCGACCGAAAGAACTTAGAGCTAATACGCATAGTCGGGGATCATAAAAACCGACCGAAAGAACTTAGAGCTAATACGCAAAGTCGGGGATCATAAAAACGGACCGAAAGAACTTAGAGCTAATACGCAAAGTCGGGGATGATAAAAACCGACCGAAAGAACTTAGAGCTAATACGCAAAGTCGGAGATCATAAAACCGACCGAAAGAACTTAGAGCTAATACGCAAAGTCGGGGATCATAAAAAGGGACCGAAAGAACTTAGAGCTAATACGCATAGTCGGGGATCATAAAAAGGGACCGAAAGAACTTAGAGCTAATACGCAAAGTCGGGGATCATAAAAACGGACCGAAAGAACTTAGAGCTAATACGCAAAGTCGGGGATCATAAAAACCGACCGAAAGAACTTAGAGCTAATACGCAAAGTCGGGGATCATAAAACCGACCGAAAGAACTTAGAGCTAATACGCAAAGTCGGGGATCATAAAAAGGGACCGAAAGAACTTAGAGCTAATACGCATAGTCGGGGATCATAAAAACGGACCGAAAGAACTTAGAGCTAATACGCAAAGTCAGAGATCCTAAAAACCGACCGAAAGAACTTAGAGCTAATACGCAAAGTCGGGAATCATAAAAACGGACCGAAAGAACTTAGAGCTAATACGCACAGTGCGAGATCATAAACATGGTTCGAAAGAACTTAGAGCTAATACGCAAAGTCGGGGATCATAAACACGGACCAAGAGAACTTAGAGCAAATACGCAAAGTCGGGCATCATAAAAAGGGACCGAGAGAACTTAGAGCTAATACACAAAGTCGGGGATCATAAAAAGGGACCGAAAGAACTTAGAGCTAATACGCAAAATGGGGGATCATAAAAAGGGACCGAAAGAACTTAGAGCTAATACGCAAAGTCGGAGATCATAAAAACGGACCGAAAGAACTTAGAGCTAATACGCAAAGTCAAGGATCATAAAAAGGGACCGAAAGAACTTAGAGCTAATACACAAAGTCGGGGATCATAAAAACCGACCGAAAGAACTTAGAGCTAATATGCAAAGTTGGGGATCAGAAAAACGGACCAAAAGAGCTTAGAGCTAATACGCAAAGTCGGGTATCATAACAACCGACCGAAAGAACTTAGAGCTAATACGCAAAGTCGGGGATCATAACAACTGACCGAAAGAAGTTAGAGCTAATACGCAAAGTCGGGGATCATAACAACCGACCGAAAGAACTTAGAGCTAATACGCAAAGTCGGGGATCATAAAAAGGGACCGAAAGAACTTAGAGCTAATACGCAAAGTCGGGGAGCATAAAAACGGACCGAAAGAACTTAGAGCTAATACGCAAAGTCGGGGATCATAAAAACCGACCGAAAGAAGTTAGAGCTAATACGCATAGTCGGGGATCATAAAAAGGGACCGAAAGAACTTAGAGCTAATACGCAAAGTCGGGGATCATAAAAACGGACCGAAAGAACTTAGAGCTAATACGCAAAGTCGGGGATCATAAAAACCGACCGAAAGAACTTAGAACTAATACGCAAAGTCGGGGATCATAAAAACGGACCGAAAGAACTTAGAGCTAATACGCAAAGTCGGGGATCATAAAAACGGACCGAAAGAACTTAGAGCTAATACGCAAAGTCGGGGATCATAAAATGGAACGAAAGAACTTAGAGTTAATACGCAAAGTCGGGGATCATAAAAACGGACCGAAAGAACTTAGAGCTAATACGCAAAGTCGGGGATCATAAAACAGAACGAAAGAACTTAGAGTTAATACGCAAAGTCGGGGATCATAAAAACGGACCAAAAGAACTTAGAGCTAATACGCAAAGTCGGGGATCATAAAATTGGACCAAAAGAACTTAGAGCTAATATGCAAAGTCGGGGATCATAAAAACGGACCGAAAGAACTTAGAGCTAATACGCAATGTCAGGGATCATAAAAACGGACCGAAAGAACTTAGAGCTAATACGCAAAGTCGGGGATGATAAAAACCGACCGAAAGAACTTAGAGCTAATACGCATAGTCGGGGATCATAAAAACCGACCGAAAGAACTTAGAGCTAATACGCAAAGTCGGGGATCATAAAAACGGACCGAAAGAACTTAGAGCTAATACGCAAAGTCGGGGATCATAAAAACCGACCGAAAGAACTTAGAGCTAATACGCAAAGTCGGGGATCATAAAACCGACCGAAAGAACTTAGAGCTAATACGCAAAGTCGGGGATCATAAAAAGGGACCGAAAGAACTTAGAGCTAATACGCATAGTCGGGGATCATAAAAACAGACCGAAAGAACTTAGAGCTAATACGCAAAGTCAGAGATCCTAAAAACCGACCGAAAGAACTTAGAGCTAATACGCAAAGTCGGGAATCATAAAAACGGACCGAAAGAACTTAGAGCTAATACGCACAGTCCGGGATCATAAACATGGTTCGAAAGAACTTAGAGCTAATACGCAAAGTCGAGGATCATAAACACGGACCAAGAGAACTTAGAGCAAATACGCAAAGTCGGGGATCATAAAAAGGGACCGAGAGAACTTAGAGCTAATACACAAAGTCGGGGATCATAAAAAGGGACCGAAAGAACTTAGAGCTAATACGCAAAATGGGGGATCATAAAAAGGGACCGAAAGAACTTAGAGCTAATACGCAAAGTCGGGGATCATAAAAACGGACCGAAAGAACTTAGAGCTAATACGCAAAGTCAAGGATCATAAAAAGGGACCGAAAGAACTTAGAGCTAATACACAAAGTCGAGGATCATAAAAACCGACCGAAAGAACTTAGAGCTAATATGCAAAGTCAGGGATCAGAAAAACGGACCGAAAGAACTTAGAGCTAATACGCAAAGTCGGGTATCATAACAACCGACCGAAAGAACTTAGAGCTAATACGCAAAGTCGGGGATCATAACAACCGACCGAAAGAAGTTAGAGCTAATACGCAAAGTCGGGGATCATAACAACCGACCGAAAGAACTTAGAGCTAATACGCAAAGTCAGGGATCATAAAAACGAACCGAAAGAACTTAGAGCTAATACGCAAAGTCGGGGATCATAAAAAGGGACCGAAAGAACTTAGAGCTAATACGCAAAGTCGGGGATCATAAAAACCGACCGAAAAAACTTAGAGCTAATACGCAAAGTCGGGGATCATAAAAACGGACCGAAAGAACTTAGAGCTAATACGTAAAGTCGGGGATCATAAAAACCGACCGAAAGAACTTAGAACTAATACGCAAAGTCGGGGATCATAAAAACGGACCGAAAGAACTTCGAGCTAATACGCAAAGTCGGGGATCATAAAAATGGACCGAAAGAACTTAGAGCTAATACGCAAAGTCGGGGATCATAAAACGGACCGAAAGAACTTAGAGCTAATACGCAAAGTCGGGGATCATAAAAACGGACCGAAAGAACTTAGAGCTAATACGCAAAGTCAGGGATCATAAAAAGGGACCGAAAGAACCTAGAGCTAATACGCAAAGTCGGGGATCATAAAAACGGACCGAAAGAACTTAGAGCTAATATGCAAAGTCAGGGATCATAAAAACGGACCGAAAGAACTTAGAGCTAATACGCAAAGTCGGGGATCATAAAAAGGGACCGGAAGAACTTAGAGCTAATACGCAAAGTCGGGGATCATAAAAACGGATCGAAAGCACTTAGAGCTAATACGCAAAGTCGGCGATCATAAAAACGGACCGATAGAACTTAGAGCTAATACGCAAAGTCGGGGATCATAAAAACGGACTAAAAGAACTTAGAGCTAATACGCAAAGTCGGGGATCATAAAACCGACCGAAAGAACTTAGAGCTAATACGCAAAGTCGGGGATCATAAAAAGGGACCGAAAGAACTTAGAGCTAATACGCATAGTCAGGGATCATAAAAACGGACCGAAAGAACTTAGAGCTAATACGCAAAGTCGGGGATCATAAAAACGGACTGAAAGAACTTAGAGCTAATACGCAAAGTCGGGGATCATAAAATGGACCGAAAGAACTTAGAGCTAATACGCAAAGTCGGGGATCATAAAAACCAGTCGAAAGAACTTAGAGCTAATACGCAAAGTCGGGGATCATAAAAACGACCAAAAGAACTTAGAGCCAATACGCAAAGTCGGGGATCATAAAAACGGACCGAAAGAACTTCGAGCTAATACGCAAAGTCGGGGATCATAAAAATGGACCGAAAGAACTTAGAGCTAATACGCAAAGTCGGGGATCATAAAACGGTCCGAAAGAACTTAGAGCTAATACGCAAAGTCGGGGATCATAAAAACGGACCGAAAGAACTTAGAGCTAATACGCACAGTCCGGGATCATAAACACGGTTCGAAAGAACTTAGAGCTAATACGCAAAGTCGGGGATCATAAACACGGACCAAGAGAACTTAGAGCTAATACGCAAAGTCGGGGATCATAAAAAGGGACCGAGAGAACTTAGAGCTAATACACAAAGTCGGGGATCATAAAAAGGGACCGAAAGAACTTAGAAATAATACGCAAAATCGGGGATCATAAAAAGGGACCGAAAGAACTTAGAGCTAATACGCAAAGTCGGGGATCATAAAAACGGACCGAAAGAAGTTAGAGCTAATACGCAAAGTCGAGGATCATAAAAAGGGACCGAAAGAACTTAGAGCTAATACAAAAAGTCGGGGATCATAAAAACCGACCGAAAGAACTTAGAGCTAATATGCAAAGTCGGGGATCATAAAAATGGACCGAAAGAACTTAGAGCTAATACGCAAAGTCGGGGATCATAACAACCGACCGAAAGAACTTAGAGCTAATACGCAAAGTCGGGGATCATAACAACCGACCGAAAGAACTTAGAGCTAATACGCAAAGTCGGGGATCATAAAAAGGGACCGAAAGAACTTAGAGCTAATACGCATAGTCGGGGATCATAAAAAGGGACCGAAAGAACTTAGAGCTAATACGCAAAGTCGGGGATCATAACAATCGACTGAAAGAACTTAGAGCTAATACAAAAAGTCGGGGATCATAAAAACGGACCGAAAGAACTTAGAGCTAATATGCAAAGTCGGGGATCATAAAAACAGACTGAAAGAACTTAGAGCTAATACACAAAGTCGGGGATCATAAAAACGGACCAAAAGAACTTAGAGCTAATACGCAAAGTCGGGGATCATAAAAACTGACCAAAAAACCTTAGAGCTAATACGCAAAGTCGGGGATCATAAAAACGGACCGAAAGAACTTAGAGCTAATACGCAAAGTCGGGGATGAAAAAAACCGACCGAAAGAACTTAGAGCTAATACGCAAAGTCGGGGATCATAAAACCGACCGAAAGAACTTAGAGCTAATACGCAAAGTCGGGGATCATAAAAAGGGACCGAAAGAACTTAGAGCTAATACGCATAGTCGGGGATCATAAAAAGGGACCGAAAGAACTTAGAGCTAATACGCAAAGTCGGGGATCATAAAAACGGACCGAAAGAACTTAGAGGTAATACGCAAAGTCGGGGATCATAAAACGGACCGAAAGAACTTAGAGCTAATACGCAAAGTCGGGGATCATAAAAACAGACCGAAAGAACTTAGAGCTAATACGCAAAGTCGGGGATCATAAAAACAGACCGAAAGAACTTAGAACTAATACGCAAAGTCGGGGATGATAAAAACCGACCGAAAGAACTTAGAGCTAATACGAAAAGTCGGGGATCATAAAACCGACCGAAAGAACTTAGAGCTAATACGCAAAGTCGGGGATCATAAAAAGGGACCGAAAGAACATAGAGCTAATACGCATAGTCGGGGATCATAAAAAGGGACCGAAAGAACTTAGAGCTAATACGCAAAGTCGGGGATCATAAAAACGGACCGAAAGAACTTAGAGCTAATACGCAAAGTCGGGGATCAAAAAAACCCACCGAAAGAACTTAGAGCTAATACGCAAAGTCGGGGATCATAAAAAGGACCGAAAGAACTTAGAGCTAATACGCAAAGTCGGGGATCATTAAAACGGACCAAAAAAACTTAGAGCTAATACGCAAAGTCGGGGATCATAAAAACGGAACGAAAGAACTTAGAGCTAATACGCAAAGTCGGAGATCATAAAAAGGGACCGAAAGAACTTAGAGTTAATACGCAAAGTCAGGGATCGTAAAAACGGACCGAAAAAACTTAGAGCTAATACGCAAAGTCAGGGATCATAAAAAGGGACCGAAAGAACCTAGAGCTAATACGCAAAGTCGGGGATCATAAAAACGGACCGAAAGAACTTAGAGCTAATATGCAAAGTCGGGGATCATAAAAACGGACCGAAAGAACTTAGAGCTAATACGCAAAGTCGGGGATCATAAAAACGGACCGGAAGCATTTAGAGCTAATACGCAAAGTCGGGGATCATAAAAACGGATCGAAAGCAGTTACAGCTAATACGCAAAGTCGGGGATCATAAAAACGGACAGATAGAACTTAGAGCTAATACGCAAAGTCGGGGATCATAAAACCGACCAAAAGAACTTAGAGCTAATACGCAAAGTCGGGGATCATAAAACCGACCGAAAGAACTTAGAGCTAATACGCATAGTCGGGGATCATAAAAACGGACCGAAAGAACTTAGAGCTAATACGCATAGTCGGGGATCATAAAAACGGACTGAAAGAACTTAGAGCTAATACGCAAAGTCGGGGATCATAAAAACGGACCGAAAGAACTTAGAGCTAATACGCAAAGTCGGGGATCATAAAACGGACCGAAAGAACTTAGAGCTAATACGCAAAGTCGGGGATCATAAAAACGACCAAAAGAACTTAGAGCCAATACGCAAAGTCGGGGATCATAAAACCGACCAAAAGAACTTAGAGCTAATACGCAAAGTCGGGGATCATAAAACCGACCGAAAGAACTTAGAGCTAATACGCAAAGTCGGGGATCATAAAAACGGACCGAAAGAAGTTTGAGCTAATACGCAAAGTCGGGGATCATAAAAGGGGACCGAAAGAACTTAGAGCTAATACGCAAAGTCGGGGATCATAAAAACCGACCGAAAGAACTTAGAGCTAATACGCAAAGTCGGGGATCATAAAAACGTACCGAAAGAACTTAGAGCTAATACGCAAAGTCGGGGATCATAAAAACGGACCGAAAGAACTTAGAACTAATACGCAAAGTCGGGGATCATAAAAACGGACCGAAAGAACTTCGAGCTAATACGCAAAGTCGGGGATCATAAAAATGGACCGAAAGAACTTAGAGCTAATACGCAAAGTCGGGGATCATAAAACGGACCGAAAGAACTTAGAGCTAATACGCAAAGTCGGGGATCATAAAAACGGACCGAAAGAACTTAGAGCTAATACGCAAAGTCGGGGATCATAAAACGGACCGAAAGAACTTAGAGCTAATACGCAAAGTCGGGGATCATAAAAACGGACCGAAAGAATTTAGAGCTAATACGCACAGTTCGGGATCATAAACACGGTTCGAAAGAACTTAGAGCTAATACGCAAAGTCGGGGATCATAAACACGGACCAAGAGAACTTAGAGCTTATACGCAAAGTCGGGGATCATAAAAATGGACCGAGAGAACTTAGAGCTAATACACAAAGTCGGGGATCATAAAAAGGGACCGAAAGAACTTAGAGCTAATACGCAAAATCGGGGATCATGAAAAGGGACCGAAAGAACTTAGAGCTAATACGCAAAGTCGGGGATCATAAAAAGGGACCGAAAGAACTTAGAGCTAATACGCAAAGTCGGGGATCATAAAAACCGACCGAAAGAACTTAGAGCTAATATGCAAAGTCGAGGATCATAAAAAGGGACCGAAAGAACTTAGAGCTAATACGCAAAGTCGGGGATCATAAAAACGGACCGAAAGAACTTAGAGCTAATACGTAAAGTCGGGGATCATAACAACCGACCGAAAGAACTTAGAGCTAATACGCAAAGTCGGGGATCATAACAACCGACCGAAAGAATTAGAGCTAATACGCAAAGTCGGGGATCATAAAAACGGACCGAAAGAACTTAGAGCTAATATGCAAAGTCGGGGATAATAAAAACAGACCGAAAGAACTTAGAGCTAATACGCAAAGTCGGGGATCATAAAAACGGACAAAAAGAACTTAGATCTAATACGCAAAGTCGGGGATCATAAAAACGGACCAAAAAAACTTAGAGTTAATACGCAAAGTCGGGGATCATAAAAACGGACCGAAAGAACTTAGAGCTAATACGCAAAGTCGGGGATGATAAAAACGGACCGAAAGAACTTAGAGCTAATACGCAAAGTCGGGGATCATAAAACCGACCGAAAGAACTTAGAGCTAATACGCAAAGTCGGGGATCATAAAAAGGGACCGAAAGAACTTAGAGCTAATACGCATAGTCGGGGATCATAAAAAGGGACCGAAAGAACTTAGAGCTAATACGCAAAGTCGGGGATCATAAAAACGGACCGAAAGAACTTAGAGCTAATACGCAAAGTCGGGGATCATAAAAACCGACCGAAAGAAGTTAGAGCTAATACGCATAGTTGGGGATCATAAAAAGGGACCGAAAGAACTTAGAGCTAATACGCAAAGTCGGGGATCATAAAAACCGACGAAAGAACTTAGAGCTAATACGCAAAGTCGGGGATCATAAAAAGGGACCGAAAGAACTTAGAGTTAATACGCAAAGTCAGGGATCGTAAAAACGGACCGAAAAAACTTAGAGCGAATACGCAAAGTCAGGGATCATAAAAAGGGACCGAAAGAACCTAGAGCTAATACGCAAAGTCGGGGATCATAAAAACGGACCGAAAGAACTTAGAGCTAATATGCAAAGTCGGGGATCATAAAAACGGACCGAAAGAACTTAGAGCTAATACGCAAAGTCGGGGATCATAAAAACGGACCGGAAGCATTTAGAGCTAATACGCAAAGTCAGGGATCATAAAAACGGATCGAAAGCAGTTACAGCTAATACGCAAAGTCGGGGATCATAAAAACGGACAGATAGAACTTAGAGCTAATACGCAAAGTCGGGGATCATAAAACCGACCAAAAGAACTTAGAGCTAATACGCAAAGTCGGGGATCATAAAACCGACCGAAAGAACTTAGAGCTAATACGCATAGTCGGGGATCATAAAAACGGACCGAAAGAACTTAGAGCTAATACGCATAGTCGGGGATCATAAAAACGGACTGAAAGAACTTAGAGCTAATACGCAAAGTCGGGGATCATAAAAACGGACCGAAAGAACTTACAGCTAATACGCAAAGTCGGGGATCATAAAACGGACCGAAAGAACTTAGAGCTAATACGCAAAGTCGGGGATCATAAAAACGACCAAAAGAACTTAGAGCCAATACGCAAAGTCGGGGATCATAAAACCGACCAAAAGAACTTAGAGCTAATACGCAAAGTCGGGGATCATAAAACCGACCGAAAGAACTTAGAGCTAATACGCAAAGTCGGGGATCATAAAAACGGACCGAAAGAAGTTTGAGCTAATACGCAAAGTCGGGGATCATAAAAGGGGACCGAAAGAACTTAGAGCTAATACGCAAAGTCGGGGATAATAAAATCGACCGAAAGAACTTAGAGCTAATACGCAAAGTCGGGGATCATAAAAACGTACCGAAAGAACTTAGAGCTAATACGCAAAGTCGGGGATCATAAAAACGGACCGAAAGAACTTAGAACTAATACGCAAAGTCGGGGATCATAAAAACGGACCGAAAGAACTTCGAGCTAATACGCAAAGTCGGGGATCATAAAAATGGACCGAAAGAACTTAGAGCTAATACGCAAAGTCGGGGATCATAAAACGGACCGAAAGAACTTAGAGCTAATACGCAAAGTCGGGGATCATAAAAACGGACCGAAAGAACTTAGAGCTAATACGCAAAGTCGGGGATCATAAAACGGACCGAAAGAACTTAGAGCTAATACGCAAAGTCGGGGATCATAAAAACGGACCGAAAGAACTTAGAGCTAATACGCACAGTTCGGGATCATAAACACGGTTCGAAAGAACTTAGAGCTAATACGCAAAGTCGGGGATCATAAACACGGACCAAGAGAACTTAGAGCTTATACGCAAAGTCGGGGATCATAAAAATGGACCGAGAGAACTTAGAGCTAATACACAAAGTCGGGGATCATAAAAAGGGACCGAAAGAACTTAGAGCTAATACGCAAAATCGGGGATCATAAAAAGGGACCGAAAGAACTTAGAGCTAATACGCAAAGTCGGGGATCATAAAAAGGGACCGAAAGAACTTAGAGCTAATACGCAAAGTCGGGGATCATAAAAACCGACCGAAAGAACTTAGAGCTAATATGCAAAGTCGGGGATCATAAAAAGGGACCGAAAGAACTTAGAGCTAATACGCAAAGTCGGGGATCATAAAAACGGACCGAAAGAACTTAGAGCTAATACGTAAAGTCGGGGATCATAACAACCGACCGAAAGAACTTAGAGCTAATACGCAAAGTCGGGGATCATAACAACCGACCGAAAGAATTAGAGCTAATACGCAAAGTCGGGGATCATAAAAACGGACCGAAAGAACTTAGAGCTAATATGCAAAATCGGGGATAATAAAAACAGACCGAAAGAACTTAGAGCTAATACGCAAAGTCGGGGATCATAAAAACGGACAAAAAGAACTTAGATCTAATACGCAAAGTCGGGGATCATAAAAACGGACAAAAAAAACTTAGAGCTAATACGCAAAGTCGGGGATCATAAAAACGGACCGAAAGAACTTAGAGCTAATACGCAAAGTCGGGGATGATAAAAACGGACCGAAAGAACTTAGAGCTAATACGCAAAGTCGGGGATCATAAAACCGACCGAAAGAACTTAGAGCTAATACGCAAAGTCGGGGATCATAAAAAGGGACCGAAAGAACTTAGAGCTAATACGCATAGTCGGGGATCATAAAAAGGGACCGAAAGATCTTAGAGCTAATACGCAAAGTCGGGGATCATAAAAACGGACCGAAAGAACTTAGAGCTAATACGCAAAGTCGGGGATCATAAAAACCGACCGAAAGAAGTTAGAGCTAATACGCATAGTTGGGGATCATAAAAAGGGACCGAAAGAACTTAGAGCTAATACGCAAAGTCGGGGATCATAAAAACCGACGAAAGAACTTAGAGCTAATTCGCAAAGTCGGGGATCATAAAAACGGACCGAAAGAACTTAGAGCTAATACGCAAAGTCGGGTATCATAAAAACCGACCGAAAGAACTTAGAACTAATACGCAAAGTCGGGGATCATAAAAACGGAACGAAAGAACTTAGAGCTAATACGCAAAGTCGGGGATCAGAAAAACGGACCGAAAGAACTTAGAGCTAATACGCAAAGTTGGGGATCATAAAACGGAACGAAAGAACTTAGAGTTAATACGCAAAGTCGGGGATCATAAAAACGGACCGAAAGAACTTAGAGCTAATACGCAAAGTCGGGGATCATAAAAACGGACCGAAAGAACTTAGAGCTAATACGCAAAGTCGGGGATCATAAAAACGGACCGAAAGAACTTAGAGCTAATACGCAAAGTCGGGGATGATAAAAACCGACCGAAAGAACTTAGAGCTAATACGCAAAGTCGGAGATCATAAAACCGACCGAAAGAACTTAGAGCTAATACGCAAAGTCGGGGATCATAAAAAGGGACCGAAAGAACTTAGAGCTAATACGCATAGTCGGGGATCATAAAAAGGGACCGAAAGAACTTAGAGCTAATACGCAAAGTCGGGGATCATAAAAACGGACCGAAAGAACTTAGATCTAATACGCAAAGTCGGGGATCATAAAAACCGACCGAAAGAACTTAGAGCTAATACGCAAAGTCGGGGATCATAAAACCGACCGAAAGAACTTAGAGCTAATACGCAAAGTCGGGGATCATAAAAAGGGACCGAAAGAACTTAGAGCTAATACGCATAGTCGGGGATCATAAAAACGGACCGAAAGAACTTAGAGCTAATACGCAAAGTCAGAGATCCTAAAAACCGACCGAAAGAACTTAGAGCTAATACGCAAAGTTGGGGATCATAAAAACGGACCGGAAGCACTTAGAGCAAATACGCAAAGTCGGGGATCATAAAATGGGACCGAGAGAACTTAGAGCTAATACACAAAGTCGGGGATCATAAAAAGGGACCGAAAGAACTTAGAGCTAATACGCAAAATCGGGGATCATAAAAAGGGACCGAAAGAACTTAGAGCTAATACGCAAAGTCGGGGATCATAAAAACGGACCGAAAGAACTTAGAGCTAATACGCAAAGTCAAGGATCATAAAAAGGGACCGAAAGAACTTAGAGCTAATACACAAAGTCGGGGATCATAAAAACCGACCGAAAGAACTAAGAGCTAATATGCAAAGTCGGGGATCAGAAAAACAGACCGAAAGAACTTAGGGCTAATACGCAAAGTCAGGGATCATAACAACCGACCGAAAGAACTTAGAGCTAATACGCAAAGTCGGGTATCATAAAAACCGACCGAAAGAACTTAGAACTAATACGCAAAGTCGGGGATCATAAAAACGGATCGAAAGAACTTAGAGCTAATATGCAAAGTCGGGGATCATAAAAACAGACCGAAAGAACTTAGAGCTAATACGCAAAGTCGGGGATCATAAAAACGGACCAAAAGAACTTAGAGCTAATACGCAAAGTCGGGGATCATAAAAACGGACCAAAAGAACTTAGAGCTAATACGCAAAGTCGGGGATCATAAAAAGGGACCGAAAGAACTTAGAGCTAATACGCATAGTCGGGGATCATAAAAAGGGACCGAAAGAACTTAGAGCTAATACGCAAAGTCGGGGATCATAAAAACGGACCGAAAGAACTTAGAGCTAATACGCAAAGTCGGGGATCATAAAAACCGACCGAAAGAACTTAGAGCTAATACGCAAAGTCGGGGATCATAAAACCGACCGAAAGAACTTAGAGCTAATACGCAAAGTCGGGGATCATAAAAAGGGACCGAAAGAACTTAGAGCTAATACGCATAGTCGGGGATCATAAAAACGGACCGAAAGAACTTAGAGCTAATACGCAAAGTCAGAGATCCTAAAAACCGACCGAAAGAACTTAGAGCTAATACGCAAAGTCGGGGATCATAAAAACGGACCGAAAGAACTTAGAGCTAATACGCAAAGTCAGAGATCCTAAAAACCGACCGAAAGAACTTAGAGCTAATACGCAAAGTCGGGGATCATAAAAACGGACCGAAAGAACTTAGAGCTAATACGCACAGTCCGGGATCATAAACACGGTTCGAAAGAACTTAGAGCTAATACGCAAAGTCGGGGATCATAAACACGGACCAAGAGAACTTAGAGCAAATACGCAAAGTCGGGGATCATAAAAAGGGACCGAGAGAACTTAGAGCTAATACACAAAGTCGGGGATCATAAAAAGGGACCGAAAGAACTTAGAGCTAATACGCAAAATCGGGGATCATAAAAAGGGACCGAAAGAACTTAGAGCTAATACGCAAAGTCGGGGATCATAAAAACGGACCAAAAGAACTTAGAGCTAATACGCAAAGTCAAGGATCATAAAAAGGGACCGAAAGAACTTAGAGCTAATACACAAAGTCGGGGATCATAAAAACCGACCGAAAGAACTAAGAGCTAATATGCAAAGTCGGGGATCAGAAAAACGGACCGAAAGAACTTAGGGCTAATACGCAAAGTCAGGGATCATAACAACCGACCGAAAGAACTTAGAGCTAATACGCAAAGTCGGGTATCATAAAAACCGACCGAAAGAACTTAGAACTAATACGCAAAGTCGGGGATCATAAAAACGGATCGAAAGAACTTAGAGCTAATATGCAAAGTCGGGATCATAAAAACAGACCGAAAGAACTTAGAGCTAATACGCAAAGTCGGGGATCATAAAAACGGACCAAAAGAACTTAGAGCTAATACGCAAAGTCGGGGATCATAAAAACGGACCAAAAGAACTTAGAGCTAATACGCAAAGTCGGGGATCATAAAAACGGACCGAAAGAACTTAGAGCTAATACGCAAAGTCGGGGATCATAAAAACGGACCAAAAAAACTTAGAGCTAATACGCAAAGTCGGGGATCATAAAAACGGACCGAAAGAACTTAGAGCTAATACGCAAAGTCGGGGATGATAAAAACCGACCAAAAGAACTTAGAGCTAATACGCAAAGTCGGGGATCATAAAACCGACTGAAAGAACTTAGAGCTAATACGCAAAGTCGGGGATCATAAAAAGGGACCGAAAGAACTTAGAGCTAATACGCAAAGTCGGGGATCATAAAAACGGACCGAAAGAACTTAGAGCTAATACGCAAAGTCGGGGATCATAAACCGACTGAAAGAACTTATTAGAGCTAATACGCATAGTCGGGGATCATAAAAACGGACCGAAATAACTTAGAACTAATACGCAAAGTCAGAGATCCTAAAAACCGACCGAAAGAACTTAGAGCTAATACGCGAAGTCGGGGATCATAAAAAGGACCGGAAGCACTTAGAGCAAATACGCAAAGTCGGGGATCATAAAAAGGGACCGAGAGAACTTAGAGCTAATACACAAAGTCGGGGATCATAAAAAGGGACCGAAAGAACTTATAGCTAATACGCAAAATCGGTGATCATAAAAAGGGACCGAAAGAACTTAGAGCTAATACACAAAGTCGGGGATCATAAAAACGGACCGAAAGAACTTAGAGCTAATACGCAAAGTCAAGGATCATAAAAAGGGACCGAAAGAACTTAGAGCTAATACACAAAGTCGGGGATCATAAAAACCGACCGAAAGAACTAAGAGCTAATATGCAAAGTCGGGGATCAGAAAAACGGACCGAAAGAACTTAGGGCTAATACGCAAAGTCAGGGATCATAACAACCGACCGAAAGAACTTAGAGCTAATACGCAAAGTCGGGTATCATAAAAACCGACCGAAAGAACTTAGAACTAATACGCAAAGTCGGGGATCATAAAAACGGATCGAAAGAACTTAGAGCTAATATGCAAAGTCGGGGATCATAAAAACAGACTGAAAGAACTTAGAGCTAATACGCAAAGTCGGGGATCATAAAAACGGACCAAAAGAACTTAGAGCTAATACGCAAAGTCGGGGATCATAAAAACGGACCAAAAGAACTTAGAGCTAATACGCAAAGTCGGGGATCATAAAAAGGGACCGAAAGAACTTAGAGCTAATACGCATAGTCGGGGATCATAAAAAGGGACCGAAAGAACTTAGAGCTAATACGCAAAGTCGGGGATCATAAAAACGGACCGAAAGAACTTAGAGCTAATACGCAAAGTCGGGGATCATAAAAACCGACCGAAAGAACTTAGAGCTAATACGCAAAGTCGGGGATCATAAAACCGACCGAAAGAACTTAGAGCTAATACGCAAAGTCGGGGATCATAAAGAGGGACGGAAAGAACTTAGAGCTAATACGCATAGTCGGGGATCATAAAAACGGACCGAAAGAACTTAGAGCTAATACGCAAAGTCAGAGATCCTAAAAACCGACCGAAAGAACTTAGAGCTAATACGCAAAGTCGGGGATCATAAAAACGGACCGAAAGAACTTAGAGCTAATACACACAGTCCGGGATCATAAACACGGTTCGAAAGAACTTAGAGCTAATACGCAAAGTCGGGGATCATAAACACGGACCAAGAGAACTTAGTGCAAATACGCAAAGTCGGGGATCATAAAAAGGGACCGAGAGAACTTAGAGCTAATACACAAAGTCGGGGATCATAAAAAGGGACCGAAAGAACTTAGAGCTAATACGCAAAATCGGGGATCATAAAAAGGGACCGAAAGAACTTAGAGCTAATACGCAAAGTCGGGGATCATAAAAACGGACCGAAAGAACTTAGAGCTAATACGCAAAGTCGGGGATCATAAAAACCGACCGAAAGAACTTAGAGCTAATACGCAAAGTCGGGGATCATAAAACCGACCGAAAGAACTTAGAGCTAATACGCAAAGTCGGGGATCATAAAAAGGGACGGAAAGAACTTAGAGCTAATACGCATAGTCGGGGATCATAAAAAGGGACCGAAAGAACTTAGAGCTAATACGCAAAGTCGGGGATCATAAAAACGGACCGAAAGAACTTAGAGCTAATACGCAAAGTCAAGGATCATAAAAAGGGACCGAAAGAACTTAGAGCTAATACACAAAGTCGGGGATCATAAAAACCGACCGAAAGAACTAAGAGCTAATATGCAAAGTCGGGGATCAGAAAAACAGACCGAAAGAACTTAGGGCTAATACGCAAAGTCAGGGATCATAACAACCGACCGAAAGAACTTAGAGCTAATACGCAAAGTCGGGTATCATAAAAACCGACCGAAAGAACTTAGAACTAATACGCAAAGTCGGGGATCATAAAAACGGATCGAAAGAACTTAGAGCTAATATGCAAAGTCGGGGATCATAAAAACAGACCGAAAGAACTTAGAGCTAATACGCAAAGTCGGGGATCATAAAAACGGACCAAAAGAACTTAGAGCTAATACGCAAAGTCGGGGATCATAAAAACGGACCAAAAGAACTTAGAGCTAATACGCAAAGTCGGGGATCATAAAAAGGGACCGAAAGAACTTAGAGCTAATACGCATAGTCGGGGATCATAAAAAGGGACCGAAAGAACTTAGAGCTAATACGCAAAGTCGGGGATCATAAAAACGGACCGAAAGAACTTAGAGCTAATACGCAAAGTCGGGGATCATAAAAACCGACCGAAAGAACTTAGAGCTAATACGCAAAGTCGGGGATCATAAAACCGACCGAAAGAACTTAGAGCTAATACGCAAAGTCGGGGATCATAAAAAGGGACCGAAAGAACTTAGAGCTAATACGCATAGTCGGGGATCATAAAAACGGACCGAAAGAACTTAGAGCTAATACGCAAAGTCAGAGATCCTAAAAACCGACCGAAAGAACTTAGAGCTAATACGCAAAGTCGGGGATCATAAAAACGGACCGAAAGAACTTAGAGCTAATACGCACAGTCCGGGATCATAAACACGGTTCGAAAGAACTTAGAGCTAATACGCAAAGTCGGGGATCATAAACACGGACCAAGAGAACTTAGAGCAAATACGCAAAGTCGGGGATCATAAAAAGGGACCGAGAGAACTTAGAGCTAATACACAAAGTCGGGGATCATAAAAAGGGACCGAAAGAACTTAGAGCTAATACGCAAAATCGGGGATCATAAAAAGGGACCGAAAGAACTTAGAGCTAATACGCAAAGTCGGGGATCATAAAAACGGACCGAAAGAACTTAGAGCTAATACGCAAAGTCAAGGATCATAAAAAGGGACCGAAAGAACTTAGAGCTAATACACAAAGTCGGGGATCATAAAAACCGACCGAAAGAACTAAGAGCTAATATGCAAAGTCGGGGATCAGAAAAACGGACCGAAAGAACTTAGGGCTAATACGCAAAGTCAGGGATCATAACAACCGACCGAAAGAACTTAGAGCTAATACGCAAAGTCGGGTATCATAAAAACCGACCGAAAGAACTTAGAACTAATACGCAAAGTCGGGGATCATAAAAACGGATCGAAAGAACTTAGAGCTAATATGCAAAGTCGGGGATCATAAAAACAGACCGAAAGAACTTAGAGCTAATACGCAAAGTCGGGGATCATAAAAACGGACCAAAAGAACTTAGAGCTAATACGCAAAGTCGGGGATCATAAAAACGGACCAAAAGAACTTAGAGCTAATACGCAAAGTCGGGGATCATAAAAACGGACCGAAAGAACTTAGAGCTAATACGCAAAGTCGGGGATCATAAAAACGGACCAAAAAAACTTAGAGCTAATACGCAAAGTCGGGGATCATAAAAACGGACCGAAAGAACTTAGAGCTAATACGCAAAGTCGGGGATGATAAAAACCGACCAAAAGAACTTAGAGCTAATACGCAAAGTCGGGGATCATAAAACCGACTGAAAGAACTTAGAGCTAATACGCAAAGTCGGGGATCATAAAAAGGGACCGAAAGAACTTAGAGCTAATACGCAAAGTCGGGGATCATAAAAACGGACCGAAAGAACTTAGAGCTAATACGCAAAGTCGGGGATCATAAACCGACTGAAAGAACTTATTAGAGCTAATACGCATAGTCGGGGATCATAAAAACGGACCGAAATAACTTAGAACTAATACGCAAAGTCAGAGATCCTAAAAACCGACCGAAAGAACTTAGAGCTAATACGCAAAGTCGGGGATCATAAAAACGGACCGGAAGCACTTAAAGCAAATACGCAAAGTCGGGGATCATAAAAAGGGACCGAGAGAACTTAGAGCTAATACACAAAGTCGGGGATCATAAAAAGGGACCGAAAGAACTTATAGCTAATACGCAAAATCGGTGATCATAAAAAGGGACCGAAAGAACTTAGAGCTAATACACAAAGTCGGGGATCATAAAAACGGACCGAAAGAACTTAGAGCTAATACGCAAAGTCAAGGATCATAAAAAGGGACCGAAAGAACTTAGAGCTAATACACAAAGTCGGGGATCATAAAAACCGACCGAAAGAACTAAGAGCTAATATGCAAAGTCGGGGATCAGAAAAACGGACCGAAAGAACTTAGGGCTAATACGCAAAGTCAGGGATCATAACAACCGACCGAAAGAACTTAGAGCTAATACGCAAAGTCGGGTATCATAAAAACCGACCGAAAGAACTTAGAACTAATACGCAAAGTCGGGGATCATAAAAACGGATCGAAAGAACTTAGAGCTAATATGCAAAGTCGGGGATCATAAAAACAGACTGAAAGAACTTAGAGCTAATACGCAAAGTCGGGGATCATAAAAACGGACCAAAAGAACTTAGAGCTAATACGCAAAGTCGGGGATCATAAAAACGGACCAAAAGAACTTAGAGCTAATACGCAAAGTCGGGGATCATAAAAAGGGACCGAAAGAACTTAGAGCTAATACGCATAGTCGGGGATCATAAAAAGGGACCGAAAGAACTTAGAGCTAATACGCAAAGTCGGGGATCATAAAAACGGACCGAAAGAACTTAGAGCTAATACGCAAAGTCGGGGATCATAAAAACCGACCGAAAGAACTTAGAGCTAATACGCAAAGTCGGGGATCATAAAACCGACCGAAAGAACTTAGAGCTAATACGCAAAGTCGGGGATCATAAAAACGGACCAAAAAAACTTAGAGCTAATACGCAAAGTCGGGGATCATAAAAACGGACCGAAAGAACTTAGAGCTAATACGCAAAGTCGGGGATGATAAAAACCGACCAAAAGAACTTAGAGCTAATACGCAAAGTCGGGGATCATAAAACCGACTGAAAGAACTTAGAGCTAATACACAAAGTCGGGGATCATAAAGAGGGACGGAAAGAACTTAGAGCTAATACGCATAGTCGGGGATCATAAAAACGGACCGAAAGAACTTAGAGCTAATACGCAAAGTCAGAGATCCTAAAAACCGACCGAAAGAACTTAGAGCTAATACGCAAAGTCGGGGATCATAAAAACGGACCGAAAGAACTTAGAGCTAATACACACAGTCCGGGATCATAAACACGGTTCGAAAGAACTTAGAGCTAATACGCAAAGTCGGGGATCATAAACACGGACCAAGAGAACTTAGTGCAAATACGCAAAGTCGGGGATCATAAAAAGGGACCGAGAGAACTTAGAGCTAATACACAAAGTCGGGGATCATAAAAAGGGACCGAAAGAACTTAGAGCTAATACGCAAAATCGGGGATCATAAAAAGGGACCGAAAGAACTTAGAGCTAATACGCAAAGTCGGGGATCATAAAAACGGACCGAAAGAACTTAGAGCTAATACGCAAAGTCAAGGATCATAAAAAGGGACCGAAAGAACTTAGAGCTAATACACAAAGTCGGGGATCATAAAAACCGACCGAAAGAACTAAGAGCTAATATGCAAAGTCGGGGATCAGAAAAACGGACCGAAAGAACTTAGGGCTAATACGCAAAGTCAGGGATCATAACAACCGACCGAAAGAACTTAGAGCTAATACGCAAAGTCGGGTATCATAAAAACCGACCGAAAGAACTTAGAACTAATACGCAAAGTCGGGGATCATAAAACGGACCAAGAGAACTTAGAGCAAATACGCAAAGTCGGGGATCATAAAAAGGGACCGAGAGAACTTAGAGCTAATACACAAAGTCGGGGATCATAAAAAGGGACCAAAAGAACGTAGAGCTAATACGCAAAGTCGGGGATCATAAAAACGGACCGAAAGAACTTAGAGCTAATACGCAAAGTCGGGGATCATAAAAACGGACCGAAAGAACTTAGAGCTAATACGCAAAGTCGGGGATCATAAAAACCCACCGAAAGAACTTAGAGCTAATACGCAAAGTCGGGGATCATAAAAACGGACCAAAAGAACTTAGAGCTAATACGCAAAGTCGGGGATCATAAAAACGGACTAAAAGAACTTAGAGCTAATACGCAAAGTCGGGGATCATAAAAACGGACCGAAAGAACTTAGAGCTAATACGCAAAGTCGGGGATCATAAAAACGGACCAAAAAAACTTAGAGCTAATACGCAAAGTCGGGGATCATAAAAACGGACCGAAAGAACTTAGAGCTAATACGCAAAGTCGGGGATGATAAAAACCGACCAAAAGAACTTAGAGCTAATACGCAAAGTCGGGGATCATAAAACCGACTGAAAGAACTTAGAGCTAATACGCAAAGTCGGGGATCATAAAAAGGGACCGAAAGAACTTAGAGCTAATACGCAAAGTCGGGGATCATAAAAACGAACCGAAAGAACTTAGAGCTAATACGCAAAGTCGGGGATCATAAACCGACTGAAAGAACTTAGAGCTAATACGCAAAGTCGGGGATCATTAAAAGGACCGAAAGAACTTAGAGCTAATACGCAAAGTCTGGGATCATAAAAACCCACCGAAAGAACTTAGAGCTAATACGCAAAGTCGGGGATCATAAAAAGGGACCAAAAGAACGTAGAGCTAATACGCAAAGTCGGGGATCATAAAAACGGACCGAAAGAACTTAGAGCTAATACGCAAAGTCGGGGATCATAAAAACGGACCGAAAGAACTTAGAGCTAATACGCAAAGTCGGGGATCATAAAACGGACCAAGAGAACTTAGAGCAAATACGCAAAGTCGGGGATCATAAAAAGGGACCGAGAGAACTTAGAGCTAATACACAAAGTCGGGGATCATAAAAAGGGACCAAAAGAACGTAGAGCTAATACGCAAAGTCGGGGATCATAAAAACGGACCGAAAGAACTTAGAGCTAATACGCAAAGTCGGGGATCATAAAAACGGACCAAAAGAACTTAGAGCTAATACGCAAAGTCGGGGATCATAAAAACCCACCGAAAGAACTTAGAGCTAATACGCAAAGTCGGGGATCATAAAAACGACCAAAAGAACTTAGAGCCAATACGCAAAGTCGGGGATCATAAAACCGACCGAAAGAACTTAGAGCTAATACGCAAAGTCGGGGATCATAAAAACGGACCGAAAGAACTTAGAGCTAATACGCAAAGTCGGGGATCATAAAAACTGACCGAAAGAACTTTGAGCTAATACGCAAAGTCGGGGATCATAAAACGGACCGAAAGAACTTAGAGCTAATACGCAAAGTCGGGGATCATAAAAACGGACCGAAAGAACTTAGAGCTAATACGCAAAGTCGGGGATCATAAAAACGGACCGAAAGAACTTAGAGCTAATACGCAAAGTCGGGGATCATAAAAAACCTACCGAAAGAACTTAGAGCTAATACGAAAGTCGGGGACCATAAAAACGACCAAAAGAACTTAGAGCCAATACGCAAAGTCGGGGATCATAAAACCGACCGAAAGAACTTAGAACTAATACGCAAAGTCGGGGATCATAAAAACGGACCGAAAGAACTTCGAGCTAATACGCAAAGTCGGGGATCATAAAAATGGACCGAAAGAACTTAGAGCTAATACGCAAAGTCGGGGATCATAAAACGGACCGAAAGAACTTAGAGCTAATACGCAAAGTCGGGGATCATAAAAACGGACCGAAAGAACTTAGAGCTAATACGCAAAGTCGGGGATCATAAAAACGGACCGAAAGAACTTAGAGCTAATACACAAAGTCGGGGATCATAAAAACCGACCGAAAGAACTTAGAGCTAATATGCAAAGTCGGGGATCAGAAAAATGGTCCGAAAGAACTTAGAGCTAATATGCAAAGTCGGGGATCATAAAAACGGACCAAAAGAACTTAGAGCTAATACGCAAACTCGGGGATCATAAAAACGGACCGAAAGAACTTAGAGCTAATACGCAAAGTCGGGGATCATAAAAAGGGACCGAGAGAACTTAGAGCTAATACACAAAGTCGGGGATCATAAAAAGGGACCGAAAGAACTTAGAGCTAATACGCAAAATCGGGGATCATAAAAAGGGACCGAAAGAACTTAGAGCTAATACGCAAAGTCGGGGATCATAAAAACGGACCGAAAGAACTTAGAGCTAATACGCAAAGTCGGGGATCATAAAAAGGGACCGAAAGAACTTAGAGCTAATACACAAAGTCGGGGATCATAAAAACCGACCGAAAGAACTTAGAGCTAATATGCAAAGTCGGGGATCAGAAAAATGGTCCGAAAGAACTTAGAGCTAATATGCAAAGTCGGGGATCATAAAAACGGACCAAAAGAACTTAGAGCTAATACGCAAACTCGGGGATCATAAAAACGGACCGAAAGAACTTAGAGCTAATACGCAAAGTCGGGGATCATAAAAACGGATCGAAAGAACTTAGAGCTAATACGCAAAGTCGGGGATCATAAAAACTGACCGAAAGAACTTTGAGCTAATACGCAAAGTCGGGGATCATAAAACGGACCGAAAGAACTTAGAGCTAATACGCAAAGTCGGGGATCATAAAAACGGACCGAAAGAACTTAGAGCTAATACGCAAAGTCGGGGATCATAAAAACGGACCGAAAGAACTTAGAGCTAATACGCAAAGTCGGGGATCATAAAAAACCTACCGAAAGAACTTAGAGCTAATACGAAAGTCGGGGACCATAAAAACGACCAAAAGAACTTAGAGCCAATACGCAAAGTCGGGGATCATAAAACCGACCGAAAGAACTTAGAACTAATACGCAAAGTCGGGGATCATAAAAACGGACCGAAAGAACTTCGAGCTAATACGCAATGTCGGGGATCATAAAAATGGACAGAAAGAACTTAGAGCTAATACGCAAAGTCGGGGATCATAAAACGGACCGAAAGAACTTAGAGCTAATACGCAAAGTCGGGGATCATAAAAACGGACCGAAAGAACTTAGAGCTAATACGCAAAGTCGGGGATCATAAAAATGGACCGAAAGAACTTAGAGCTAATACGCACAGTCCGGGATCATAAACACGGTTCGAAAGAACTTAGAGCTAATATGCAAAGTCGGGGATCATAAACACGGACCAAGAGAACTTAGAGCTAATACGCAAAGTCGGGGATCATAAAAAGGGACCGAGAGAACTTAGAGCTAATACACAAAGTCGAGGATCATAAAAAGGGACCGAAAGAACTTAGAGCTAATACGCAAAATCGGGGATCATAAAAAGGGACCGAAAGAACTTAGAGCTAATACGCAAAGTCGGGGATCATAAAAACGGACCGAAAGAACTTAGAGCTAATACGCAAAGTCGGGGATCATAAAAAGGGACCGAAAGAACTTAGAGCTAATACACAAAGTCGGGGATCATAAAAACCGACCGAAAGAACTTAGAGCTAATATGCAAAGTCGGGGATCAGAAAAATGGTCCGAAAGAACTTAGAGCTAATATGCAAAGTCGGGGATCATAAAAACGGACCAAAAGAACTTAGAGCTAATACGCAAAGTCGGGGATCATAAAAACGGACCGAAAGAACTTAGAGCTAATACGCAAAGTCGGGGATCATAAAAACGGATCGAAAGAACTTAGAGCTAATATGCAAAGTCGTGGATCATAAAAACAGACCGAAAGAACTTAGAGCTAATACGCAAAGTCGGGGATCATAAAAACGGACCAAAAGAACTTAGAGCTAATACGCAAAGTCGGGGATCATAAAAACGGACCGAAAGAACTTAGAGCTAATACGCACAGTCCGGGATCATAAACACGGTTCGAAAGAACTTAGAGCTAATACGCAAAGTCGGGGATCATAAACACGGACCAAGAGAACTTAGAGCAAATACGCAAAGTCGGGGATCATAAAAAGGGACCGAGAGAACTTAGAGCTAATACACAAAGTCGGGGATCATAAAAAGGGACCGAAAGAACTTAGAGCTAATACGCAAAATCGGGGATCATAAAAAGGGACCGAAAGAACTTAGAGCTAATACGCAAAGTCGGGGATCATAAAAACGGACCGAAAGAACTTAGAGCTAATACGCAAAGTCAAGGATCGTAAAAAGGGACCGAAAGAACTTAGAGCTAATACACAAAGTCGGGGATCATAAAAACCGACCGAAAGAACTAAGAGCTAATATGCAAAGTCGGGGATCAGAAAAACGGACCGAAAGAACTTAGGGCTAATACGCAAAGTCAGGGATCATAACAACCGACCGAAAGAACTTAGAGCTAATACGCAAAGTCGGGTATCATAAAAACCGACCGAAAGAACTTAGAACTAATACGCAAAGTCGGGGATCATAAAAACGGATCGAAAGAACTTAGAGCTAATATGCAAAGTCGGGGATCATAAAAACAGACCGAAAGAACTTAGAGCTAATACGCAAAGTCGGGGATCATAAAAACGGACCAAAAGAACTTAGAGCTAATACGCAAAGTCGGGGATCATAAAAACGGACCAAAAGAACTTAGAGCTAATACGCAAAGTCGGGGATCATAAAAACGGACCGAAAGAACTTAGAGCTAATACGCAAAGTCAGGGATCATAAAAACGGACCAAAAAAACTTAGAGCTAATACGCAAAGTCGGGGATCATAAAAACGGACCGAAATAACTTAGAGCTAATACGCAAAGTCGGGGATGATAAAAACCGACCAAAAGAACTTAGAGCTAATACGCAAAGTCGGGGATCATAAAACCGACTGAAAGAACTTAGAGCTAATACGCAAAGTCGGGGATCATAAAAAGGGACCGAAAGAAGTTAGAGCTAATACGTAAAGTCGGGGATCATAAAAACGGACCGAAAGAACTTAGAGCTAATACGCAAAGTCGGGGATCATAAACCGACCGAAAGAACTTAGAGCTAATACGCAAAGTCGGGGATCATAAAAAGGACCGAAAGAACTTAGAGCTAATACGCAAAGTCTGGGATCATAAAAACCCACCGAAAGAACTTAGAGCTAATACGCAAAGTCGGGGATCATAAAAACGGACCGAAAGAACTTAGAGCTAATACGCAAAGTCAAGGATCATAAAAAGGGACCGAAAGAACTTAGAGCTAATACACAAAGTCGGGGATCATAAAAACCGACCGAAAGAACTAAGAGCTAATATGCAAAGTCAGGGATCAGAAAAACGGACCGAAAGAACTTAGGGCTAATACGCAAAGTCAGGGATCATAACAACCGACCGAAAGAACTTAGAGCTAATACGCAAAGTCGGGTATCATAAAAACCGACCGAAAGAACTTAGAACTAATACGCAAAGTCGGGGATCATAAAAACGGATCGAAAGAACTTAGAGCTAATATGCAAAGTCGGGGATCATAAAAACAGACCGAAAGAACTTAGAGCTAATACGCAAAGTCGGGGATCATAAAAACGGACCAAAAGAACTTAGAGCTAATACGCAAAGTCGGGGATCATAAAAACGGACCAAAAGAACTTAGAGCTAATACGCAAAGTCGGGGATCATAAAAACGGACCGAAAGAACTTAGAGCTAATACGCAAAGTCGGGGATCATAAAAACGGACCAAAAAAACTTAGAGCTAATACGCAAAGTCGGGGATCATAAAAACGGACCGAAAGAACTTAGAGCTAATACGCAAAGTCGGGGATGATAAAAACCGACCAAAAGAACTTAGAGCTAATACGCAAAGTCGGGGATCATAAAACCGACTGAAAGAACTTAGAGCTAATACGCAAAGTCGGGGATCATAAAAAGGGACCGAAAGAACTTAGAGCTAATACGCAAAGTCGGGGATCATAAAAACGGACCGAAAGAACTTAGAGCTAATACGCAAAGTCGGGGATCATAAACCGACTGAAAGAACTTAGAGCTAATACGCAAAGTCGGGGATCATAAAAAGGACCGAAAGAACTTAGAGCTAATACGCAAAGTCTGGGATCATAAAAACCCACCGAAAGAACTTAGAGCTAATACGCAAAGTCGGGGATCATAAAAAGGGACCAAAAGAACGTAGAGCTAATACGCAAAGTCGGGGATCATAAAAACGGACCGAAAGAACTTAGAGCTAATACGCAAAGTCGGGGATCATAAAAACGGACCGAAAGAACTTAGAGCTAATACGCAAAGTCGGGGATCATAAAACGGACCAAGAGAACTTAGAGCAAATACGCAAAGTCGGGGATCATAAAAAGGGACCGAGAGAACTTAGAGCTAATACACAAAGTCGGGGATCATAAAAAGGGACCAAAAGAACGTAGAGCTAATACGCAAAGTCGGGGATCATAAAAACGGACCGAAAGAACTTAGAGCTAATACGCAAAGTCGGGGATCATAAAAACGGACCGAAAGAACTTAGAGCTAATACGCAAAGTCGGGGATCATAAAAACCCACCGAAAGAACTTAGAGCTAATACGCAAAGTCGGGGATCATAAAAACGACCAAAAGAACTTAGAGCCAATACGCAAAGTCGGGGATCATAAAACCGACCGAAAGAACTTAGAGTTAATACGCAAAGTCGGGGATCATAAAAACGGACCGAAAGAACTTAGAGCTAATACGCAAAGTCGGGGATCATAAAAACTGACCGAAAGAACTTTGAGCTAATACGCAAAGTCGGGGATCATAAAACGGACCGAAAGAACTTAGAGCTAATACGCAAAGTCGGGGATCATAAAAACGGACCGAAAGAACTTAGAGCTAATACGCAAAGTCGGGGATCATAAAAACGGACCGAAAGAACTTAGAGCTAATACGCAAAGTCGGGGATCATAAAAAACCTACCGAAAGAACTTAGAGCTAATACGAAAGTCGGGGACCATAAAAACGACCAAAAGAACTTAGAGCCAATACGCAAAGTCGGGGATCATAAAACCGACCGAAAGAACTTAGAACTAATACGCAAAGTCGGGGATCATAAAAACGGACCGAAAGAACTTCGAGCTAATACGCAAAGTCGGGGATCATAAAAATGGACCGAAAGAACTTAGAGCTAATACGCAAAGTCGGGGATCATAAAACGGACCGAAAGAACTTAGAGCTAATACGCAAAGTCGGGGATCATAAAAACGGACCGAAAGAACTTAGAGCTAATACGCAAAGTCGGGGATCATAAAAACGGACCGAAAGAACTTAGAGCTAATACACAAAGTCGGGGATCATAAAAACCGACCGAAAGAACTTAGAGCTAATATGCAAAGTCGGGGATCAGAAAAATGGTCCGAAAGAACTTAGAGCTAATATGCAAAGTCGGGGATCATAAAAACGGACCAAAAGAACTTAGAGCTAATACGCAAACTCGGGGATCATAAAAACGGACCGAAAGAACTTAGAGCTAATACGCAAAGTCGGGGATCATAAAAAGGGACCGAGAGAACTTAGAGCTAATACACAAAGTCGGGGATCATAAAAAGGGACCGAAAGAACTTAGAGCTAATACGCAAAATCGGGGATCATAAAAAGGGACCGAAAGAACTTAGAGCTAATACGCAAAGTCGGGGATCATAAAAACGGACCGAAAGAACTTAGAGCTAATACGCAAAGTCGGGGATCATAAAAAGGGACCGAAAGAACTTAGAGCTAATACACAAAGTCGGGGATCATAAAAACCGACCGAAAGAACTTAGAGCTAATATGCAAAGTCGGGGATCAGAAAAATGGTCCGAAAGAACTTAGAGCTAATATGCAAAGTCGGGGATCATAAAAACGGACCAAAAGAACTTAGAGCTAATACGCAAACTCGGGGATCATAAAAACGGACCGAAAGAACTTAGAGCTAATACGCAAAGTCGGGGATCATAAAAACGGATCGAAAGAACTTAGAGCTAATACGCAAAGTCGGGGATCATAAAAACTGACCGAAAGAACTTTGAGCTAATACGCAAAGTCGGGGATCATAAAACGGACCGAAAGAACTTAGAGCTAATACGCAAAGTCGGGGATCATAAAAACGGACCGAAAGAACTTAGAGCTAATACGCAAAGTCGGGGATCATAAAAACGGACCGAAAGAACTTAGAGCTAATACGCAAAGTCGGGGATCATAAAAAACCTACCGAAAGAACTTAGAGCTAATACGAAAGTCGGGGACCATAAAAACGACCAAAAGAACTTAGAGCCAATACGCAAAGTCGGGGATCATAAAACCGACCGAAAGAACTTAGAACTAATACGCAAAGTCGGGGATCATAAAAACGGACCGAAAGAACTTCGAGCTAATACGCAAAGTCGGGGATCATAAAAATGGACAGAAAGAACTTAGAGCTAATACGCAAAGTCGGGGATCATAAAATGGACCGAAAGAACTTAGAGCTAATACGCAAAGTCGGGGATCATAAAAACGGACCGAAAGAACTTAGAGCTAATACGCAAAGTCGGGGATCATAAAAACGGACCGAAAGAACTTAGAGCTAATACGCACAGTCCGGGATCATAAACACGGTTCGAAAGAACATAGAGCTAATATGCAAAGTCGGGGATCATAAACACGGACCAAGAGAACTTAGAGCTAATACGCAAAGTCGGGGATCATAAAAAGGGACCGAGAGAACTTAGAGCTAATACACAAAGTCGGGGATCATAAAAAGGGACCGAAAGAACTTAGAGCTAATACGCAAAATCGGGGATCATAAAAAGGGACCGAAAGAACTTAGAGCTAATACGCAAAGTCGGGGATCATAAAAACGGACCGAAAGAACTTAGAGCTAATACGCAAAGTCGGGGATCATAAAAAGGGACCGAAAGAACTTAGAGCTAATACACAAAGTCGGGGATCATAAAAACCGACCGAAAGAACTTAGAGCTAATATGCAAAGTCGGGGATCAGAAAAATGGTCCGAAAGAACTTAGAGCTAATATGCAAAGTCGGGGATCATAAAAACGGACCAAAAGAACTTAGAGCTAATACGCAAAGTCGGGGATCATAAAAACGGACCGAAAGAACTTAGAGCTAATACGCAAAGTCGGGGATCATAAAAACGGATCGAAAGAACTTAGAGCTAATATGCAAAGTCGGGGATCATAAAAACAGACCGAAAGAACTTAGAGCTAATACGCAAAGTCGGGGATCATAAAAACGGACCAAAAGAACTTAGAGCTAATACGCAAAGTTGGGGATCATAAAAACGGACCGAAAGAACTTAGAGCTAATACGCACAGTCCGGGATCATAAACACGGTTCGAAAGAACTTAGAGCTAATACGCAAAGTCGGGGATCATAAACACGGACCAAGAGAACTTAGAGCAAATACGCAAAGTCGGGGATCATAAAAAGGGACCGAGAGAACTTAGAGCTAATACACAAAGTCGGGGATCATAAAAAGGGACCGAAAGAACTTAGAGCTAATACGCAAAATCGGGGATCATAAAAAGGGACCGAAAGAACTTAGAGCTAATACGCAAAGTCGGGGATCATAAAAACGGACCGAAAGAACTTAGAGCTAATACGCAAAGTCAAGGATCGTAAAAAGGGACCGAAAGAACTTAGAGCTAATACACAAAGTCGGGGATCATAAAAACTGACCGAAAGAACTAAGAGCTAATATGCAAAGTCGGGGATCAGAAAAACGGACCGAAAGAACTTAGGGCTAATACGCAAAGTCAGGGATCATAACAACCGACCGAAAGAACTTAGAGCTAATACGCAAAGTCGGGTATCATAAAAACCGACCGAAAGAACTTAGAACTAATACGCAAAGTCGGGGATCATAAAAACGGATCGAAAGAACTTAGAGCTAATATGCAAAGTCGGGGATCATAAAAACAGACCGAAAGAACTTAGAGCTAATACGCAAAGTCGGGGATCATAAAAACGGACCAAAAGAACTTAGAGCTAATACGCAAAGTCGGGGATCATAAAAACGGACCAAAAGAACTTAGAGCTAATACGCAAAGTCGGGGATCATAAAAACGGACCGAAAGAACTTAGAGCTAATACGCAAAGTCAGGGATCATAAAAACGGACCAAAAAAACTTAGAGCTAATACGCAAAGTCGGGGATCATAAAAACGGACCGAAATAACTTAGAGCTAATACGCAAAGTCGGGGATGATAAAAACCGACCAAAAGAACTTAGAGCTAATACGCAAAGTCGGGGATCATAAAACCGACTGAAAGAACTTAGAGCTAATACGCAAAGTCGGGGATCATAAAAAGGGACCGAAAGAAGTTAGAGCTAATACGTAAAGTCGGGGATCATAAAAACGGACCGAAAGAACTTAGAGCTAATACGCAAAGTCGGGGATCATAAACCGACCGAAAGAACTTAGAGCTAATACGCAAAGTCGGGGATCATAAAAAGGACCGAAAGAACTTAGAGCTAATACGCAAAGTCTGGGATCATAAAAACCCACCGAAAGAACTTAGAGCTAATACGCAAAGTCGGGGATCATAAAAAGGGACCAAAAGAACGTAGAGCTAATACGCAAAATCGGGGATCATAAAAACGGACCGAAAGAACTTAGAGCTAATACGCAAAGTCGGGGATCATAAAAACGGACCGAAAGAACTTAGAGCTAATACGCAAAGTCGGGGATCATAAAAACGACCAAAAGAACTTAGAGCCAATACGCAAAGTCGGGGATCATAAAACCGACCGAAAGAACTTAGAGCTAATACGCAAAGTCGGGGATCATAAAAACGGACCGAAAGAACTTAGAGCTAATACGCAAAGTCGGGGATCATAAAAACTGACCGAAAGAACTTTGAGCTAATACGCAAAGTCGGGGATCATAAAACGGACCGAAAGAACTTAGAGCTAATACGCAAAGTCGGGGATCATAAAAACGGACCGAAAGAACTTAGAGCTAATACGCAAAGTCGGGGATCATAAAAACGGACCGAAAGAACTTAGAGCTAATACGCAAAGTCGGGGATCATAAAAAACCAACCGAAAGAACTTAGAGCTAATACGCAAAGTCGGGGATCATAAAAATGACCAAAAGAACTTAGAGCCAATACGCAAAGTCGGGGATCATAAAACCGACCGAAAGAACTTAGAACTAATACGCAAAGTCGGGGATCATAAAAACGGACCGAAAGAACTTCGAGCTAATACGCAAAGTCGGGGATCATAAAAATGGACCGAAAGAACTTAGAGCTAATACGCAAAGTCGGGGATCATAAAACGGACCGAAAGAACTTAGAGCTAATACGCAAAGTCGGGGATCATAAAAACGGACCGAAAGAACTTAGTGCTAATACGCAAAGTCGGGGATCATAAAAACGGACCGAAAGAACTTAGAGCTAATACGCACAGTCCGGGATCATAAACACGGTTCGAAAGAACTTAGAGCTAATATGCAAAGTCGGGGATCATAAACACAGACCAAGAGAACTTAGAGCTAATACGCAAAGTCAGGGATCATAAAAAGGGACCGAGAGAACTTAGAGCTAATACACAAAGTCGGGGATCATAAAAAGGGACCGAAAGAACTTAGAGCTAATACGCAAAATCGGGGATCATAAAAAGGGACCGAAAGAACTTAGAGCTAATACGCAAAGTCGGGGATCATAAAAACGGACCGAAAGAACTTAGAGCTAATACGCAAAGTCGGGGATCATAAAAAGGGACCGAAAGAACTTAGAGCTAATACACAAAGTCGGGGATCATAAAAACCGACCGAAAGAACTTAGAGCTAATATGCAAAGTCGGGGATCAGAAAAATGGTCTGAAAGAACTTAGAGCTAATACGCAAAGTCGGGGATCATAAAAACGGACCAAAAGAACTTAGAGCTAATACGCAAAGTCGGGGATCATAAAAACGGACCGAAAGAACTTAGAGCTAATACGCAAAGTCGGGGATCATAAAAACGGATCGAAAGAACTTAGAGCTAATATGCAAAGTCGGGGATCATAAAAACAGACCGAAAGAACTTAGAGCTAATACGCAAAGTCGGGGATCATAAAAACGGACCAAAAGAACTTAGAGCTAATACGCAAAGTCGGGGATCATAAAACCGACCGAAAGAACTTAGAGCTAATATGCAAAGTCGGGGATCATAAAAACAGACCGAAAGAACTTAGAGCTAATACGCAAAGTCGGGGATCATAAAAATGGACCAAAAGAACTTAGAGCTAATACGCAAAGCCGGGGATCATAAAAACGGACCGAAAGAACTTAGAGCTAATACGCAAAGTCGGGGATCATAAAAACGGATCGAAAGAACTTACAGCTAATATGCAAAGTCGGGCATCATAAAAACGGACCGAAAGAACTTAGAGCTAATACGCAAAGTCGGGGATCATAAAAAGGGACCGAAAGAACTTAGAGCTAACATACAAAGTCGGGGATCATAAAAACCGACCGAAAGAACTTAGAGCTAATATGCAAAGTCGGGGATCAGAAAAACGGACCGAAAGAACTTAGAGCTAATACGCAAAGTCGGGGATCATAAAAACGGACCAAAAGAACTTAGAGCTAATACGCAAAGTCGGGGATCATAAAAACGGACCGAAAGAACTTAGAGCTAATACGCAAAGTCGGGGATCATAAAAACGGATCGAAAGAACTTAGAGCTAATATGCAAAGTCGGGGATCATAAAAACAGACCGAAAGAACTTAGAGCTAATACGCAAAGTCGGGGATCATAAAAACGGACCGAAAGAACTTAGAGCTAATACACAAAGTCGGGGATCATAAAAACGGACCGAAAGAACTTATAGCTAATACGCAAAGTCAGGGATCATAAAAACGGACCAAAAAAACTTAGAGCTAATACGCAAAGTTGGGGATCATAAAAACAGACCGAAAGAACTTAGAGCTAATACGCAAAGTCGGGGATGATAAAAACCGACCGAAAGAACTTAGCGCTAATACGCAAAGTCGGGGATCATATAACCGACCGAAAGAACTTAGAGCTAATACGCAAAGTCGGGGATCATAAATAGGGACCGAAAGAACTTAGAGCTAATACGCATAGTCGGGGATCATAAAAAGGGACCGAAAGAACTTAGAGCTAATACGCAAAGTCGGGGATCATAAAAACGGACCAAAACAACTTAGAGCTAATACGCAAAGTCGGGGATCATAAAAACGGACCGAAAGAACTTAGAGCTAATATGCAAAGTCGGGGATCGTAAAAACGGACCGAAAGAACTTAGAGCTAATACGCAAAGTCGGGGATCATAAAAAGGGACCGGAAGAACTTAGAGCTAATACACAAAGTCGGGGATCATAAAAAGGGACCGAAAGAACTTAGAGCTAATACGCAAAATCGGGGATCATAAAAAGGGACCGAAAGAACTTAGAGCTAATACGCAAAGTCGGGGATCATAAAAACGGACCGAAAGAACTTAGAGCTAATACGCAAAGTCAAGGATCGTAAAAAGGGACCGAAAGAACTTAGAGCTAATACACAAAGTCGGGGATCATAAAAACCGACCGAAAGAACTAAGAGCTAATATGCAAAGTCGGGGATCAGAAAAACGGACCGAAAGAACTTAGGGCTAATACGCAAAGTCAGGGATCATAACAACTGACCGAAAGAACTTAGAGCTAATACGCAAAGTCGGGTATCATAAAAACCGACCGAAAGAACTTAGAACTAATACGCAAAGTCGGGGATCATAAAACCGGATCGAAAGAACTTAGAGCTAATATGCAAAGTCGGGGATCATAAAAACAGACCGAAAGAACTTAGAGCTAATACGCAAAGTCGGGGATCATAAAAACGGACCAAAAGAACTTAGAGCTAATACGCAAAGTCGGGGATCATAAAAACGGACCAAAAGAACTTAGAGCTAATACGCAAAGTCGGGGATCATAAAAACGGACCGAAAGAACTTAGAGCTAATACGCAAAGTCAGGGATCATAAAAACGGACCAAAAAAACTTAGAGCTAATACGCAAAGTCGGGGATCATAAAAACGGACCGAAATAACTTAGAGCTAATACGCAAAGTCGGGGATGATAAAAACCGACCAAAAGAACTTAGAGCTAATACGCAAAGTCGGGGATCATAAAACCGACTGAAAGAACTTAGAGCTAATACGCAAAGTCGGGGATCATAAAAAGGGACCGAAAGAAGTTAGAGCTAATACGTAAAGTCGGGGATCATAAAAACGGACCGAAAGAACTTAGAGCTAATACGCAAAGTCGGGGATCATAAACCGACCGAAAGAACTTAGAGCTAATACGCAAAGTCGGGGATCATAAAAAGGACCGAAAGAACTTAGAGCTAATACGCAAAGTCTGGGATCATAAAAACCCACCGAAAGAACTTAGAGCTAATACGCAAAGTCGGGGATCATAAAAAGGGACCAAAAGAACGTAGAGCTAATACGCAAAATCGGGGATCATAAAAACGGACCGAAAGAACTTAGAGCTAATACGCAAAGTCGGGGATCATAAAAACGGACCGAAAGAACTTAGAGCTAATACGCAAAGTCGGGGATCATAAAAACGACCAAAAGAACTTAGAGCCAATACGCAAAGTCGGGGATCATAAAACCGACCGAAAGAACTTAGAGCTAATACGCAAAGTCGGGGATCATAAAAACGGACCGAAAGAACTTAGAGCTAATACGCAAAGTCGGGGATCATAAAAACTGACCGAAAGAACTTTGAGCTAATACGCAAAGTCGGGGATCATAAAACGGACCGAAAGAACTTAGAGCTAATACGCAAAGTCGGGGATCATAAAAACGGACCGAAAGAACTTAGAGCTAATACGCAAAGTCGGGGATCATAAAAACGGACCGAAAGAACTTAGAGCTAATACGCAAAGTCGGGGATCATAAAAAACCAACCGAAAGAACTTAGAGCTAATACGCAAAGTCGGGGATCATAAAAATGACCAAAAGAACTTAGAGCCAATACGCAAAGTCGGGGATCATAAAACCGACCGAAAGAACTTAGAACTAATACGCAAAGTCGGGGATCATAAAAACGGACCGAAAGAACTTCGAGCTAATACGCAAAGTCGGGGATCATAAAAATGGACCGAAAGAACTTAGAGCTAATACGCAAAGTCGGGGATCATAAAACGGACCGAAAGAACTTAGAGCTAATACGCAAAGTCGGGGATCATAAAAACGGACCGAAAGAACTTAGTGCTAATACGCAAAGTCGGGGATCATAAAAACGGACCGAAAGAACTTAGAGCTAATACGCACAGTCCGGGATCATAAACACGGTTCGAAAGAACTTAGAGCTAATATGCAAAGTCGGGGATCATAAACACGGACCAAGAGAACTTAGAGCTAATACGCAAAGTCAGGGATCATAAAAAGGGACCGAGAGAACTTAGAGCTAATACACAAAGTCGGGGATCATAAAAAGGGACCGAAAGAACTTAGAGCTAATACGCAAAATCGGGGATCATAAAAAGGGACCGAAAGAACTTAGAGCTAATACGCAAAGTCGGGGATCATAAAAACGGACCGAAAGAACTTAGAGCTAATACGCAAAGTCGGGGATCATAAAAAGGGACCGAAAGAACTTAGAGCTAATACACAAAGTCGGGGATCATAAAAACCGACCGAAAGAACTTAGAGCTAATATGCAAAGTCGGGGATCAGAAAAATGGTCCGAAAGAACTTAGAGCTAATACGCAAAGTCGGGGATCATAAAAACGGACCAAAAGAACTTAGAGCTAATACGCAAAGTCGGGGATCATAAAAACGGACCGAAAGAACTTAGAGCTAATACGCAAAGTCGGGGATCATAAAAACGGATCGAAAGAACTTAGAGCTAATATGCAAAGTCGGGGATCATAAAAACAGACCGAAAGAACTTAGAGCTAATACGCAAAGTCGGGGATCATAAAAACGGACCAAAAGAACTTAGAGCTAATACGCAAAGTCGGGGATCATAAAACCGACCGAAAGAACTTAGAGCTAATATGCAAAGTCGGGGATCATAAAAACAGACCGAAAGAACTTAGAGCTAATACGCAAAGTCGGGGATCATAAAAATGGACCAAAAGAACTTAGAGCTAATACGCAAAGCCGGGGATCATAAAAACGGACCGAAAGAACTTAGAGCTAATACGCAAAGTCGGGGATCATAAAAACGGATCGAAAGAACTTACAGCTAATATGCAAAGTCGGGCATCATAAAAACGGACCGAAAGAACTTAGAGCTAATACGCAAAGTCGGGGATCATAAAAAGGGACCGAAAGAACTTAGAGCTAACATACAAAGTCGGGGATCATAAAAACCGACCGAAAGAACTTAGAGCTAATATGCAAAGTCGGGGATCAGAAAAACGGACCGAAAGAACTTAGAGCTAATACGCAAAGTCGGGGATCATAAAAACGGACCAAAAGAACTTAGAGCTAATACGCAAAGTCGGGGATCATAAAAACGGACCGAAAGAACTTAGAGCTAATACGCAAAGTCGGGGATCATAAAAACGGATCGAAAGAACTTAGAGCTAATATGCAAAGTCGGGGATCATAAAAACAGACCGAAAGAACTTAGAGCTAATACGCAAAGTCGGGGATCATAAAAACGGACCGAAAGAACTTAGAGCTAATACACAAAGTCGGGGATCATAAAAACGGACCGAAAGAACTTATAGCTAATACGCAAAGTCAGGGATCATAAAAACGGACCAAAAAAACTTAGAGCTAATACGCAAAGTTGGGGATCATAAAAACAGACCGAAAGAACTTAGAGCTAATACGCAAAGTCGGGGATGATAAAAACCGACCGAAAGAACTTAGCGCTAATACGCAAAGTCGGGGATCATATAACCGACCGAAAGAACTTAGAGCTAATACGCAAAGTCGGGGATCATAAATAGGGACCGAAAGAACTTATAGCTAATACGCATAGTCGGGGATCATAAAAAGGGACCGAAAGAACTTAGAGCTAATACGCAAAGTCGGGGATCATAAAAACGGACCAAAACAACTTAGAGCTAATACGCAAAGTCGGGGATCATAAAAACGGACCGAAAGAACTTAGAGCTAATATGCAAAGTCGGGGATCGTAAAAACGGACCGAAAGAACTTAGAGCTAATACGCAAAGTCGGGGATCATAAAAAGGGACCGGAAGAACTTAGAGCTAATACGCAAAGTCAGGGATCATAAAAACGGATCGAAAGCACTTAGAGCTAATACGCAAAGTCGGGGATCATAAAAACGGACCGATAGAACTTAGAGCTAATACGCAAAGTCGGGGATCATAAAACGGACCGATAGAACTTAGAGCTAATACGCAAAGTCGGGGATCATAAAAACCAACAAGAACTTAGAGCTAATACTCAAAGTCGGGGATCATAAAAACGACCAAAAGAACTTAGAGCCAATACGCAAAGTCGGGGATCATAAAACCGACCGAAAGAACTTAGAGCTAATACGCAAAGTCGGGGATCTTAAAAACGGACCGAAAGAACTTAGAGCTAATACGCAAAGTCGGGGATCATAAAAACGGACCGAAAGAACTTAGAGCTAATACGCAAAGTCGGGGATCATAAAAACGGACTGAAAGAACTTAGAGCTAATACGCACAGTCCGGGATCATAAACACGGTTCGAAAGAACTTAGAGCTAATACGCAAAGTCGGGGATCATAAACACGGACCAAGAGAACTTAGAGCTAATACGCAAAGTCGGGGATCATAAAAAGGGACCGAGAGAACTTAGAGCTAATACGCAAAGTCTGGGATCATAAAAACTGACTGAAAGAACTTAGAGCTAATACGCAAAGTCGGGGATCATAAAACGGACCGAAAGAACTTAGAGCTAATACGCAAAGTCGGGGATCATAAAAACCAACCAAAAGAACTTAGAGCTAATACTCAAAGTCGGGGATCATAAAAACGACCAAAAGAACTTAGAGCCAATACGCAAAGTCGGGGATCATAAAACCGACCGAAAGAACTTAGAGCTAATACGCAAAGTCGGGGATCTTAAAAACGGACCGAAAGAACTTAGAGCTAATACGCAAAGTCGGGGATCATAAAAACGGACCGAAAGAACTTAGAGCTAATACGCAAAGTCGGGGATCATAAAAACGGACTGAAAGAACTTAGAGCTAATACGCACAGTCCGGGATCATAAACACGGTTCGAAAGAACTTAGAGCTAATACGCAAAGTCGGGGATCATAAACACGGACCAAGAGAACTTAGAGCTAATACGCAAAGTCGGGGATCATAAAAAGGGACCGAGAGAACTTAGAGCTAATACACAAAGTCGGGGATCATAAAAAGGGACCGAAAGAACTTAGAGCTAATACGCAAAATCGGGGATCATAAAAAGGGACCGAAAGAACTTAGAGCTAATACGCAAAGTCGGGGATCATAAAAACGGACCGAAAGAACTTAGAGCTAATACGCAAAGTCGGGGATCATAAAAAGGGACCGAAAGAACTTAGAGCTAATACACAAAGTCGGGGATCATAAAAACCGACCGAAAGAACTTAGAGCTAATATGCAAAGTCGGGGATCAGAAAAACGGTCCGAAAGAACTTAGAGCTAATACGCAAAGTCGGGGATCATAAAAACGGACCAAAAGAACTTAGAGCTAATACGCAAAGTCGGGGATCATAAAAACGGACCGAAAGAACTTAGAGCTAATACGCAAAGTCGGGGATCATAAAAACGGATCGAAAGAACTTAGAGCTAATATGCAAAGTCGGGGATCATAAAAACAGACCGAAAGAACTTAGAGCTAATACGCAAAGTCGGGGATCATAAAAACGGACCAAAAGAACTTAGAGCTAATACGCAAAGTCGGGGATCATAAAACCGACCGAAAGAACTTAGAGCTAATATGCAAAGTCGGGGATCATAAAAACAGACCGAAAGAACTTAGAGCTAATACGCAAAGTCGGGGATCATAAAAACGGACCAAAAGAACTTAGAGCTAATACGCAAAGTCGGGGATCATAAAAACGGACCGAAAGAACTTAGAGCTAATACGCAAAGTCGGGGATCATAAAAACGGATCGAAAGAATTTACAGCTAATATGCAAAGTCGGGGATCATAAAAACGGACCGAAAGAACTTAGAGCTAATACGCAAAGTCGGGGATCATAAAAAGGGACCGAAAGAACTTAGAGCTAATATACAAAGTCGGGGATCATAAAAACCGACCGAAAGAACTTAGAGCTAATATGCAAAGTCGGGGATCAGAAAAACGGACCGAAAGAACTTAGAGCTAATACGCAAAGTCGGGGATCATAAAAACGGACCAAAAGAACTTAGAGCTAATACGCAAAGTCGGGGATCATAAAAACGGACCGAAAGAACTTAGAGCTAATACGCAAAGTCGGGGATCATAAAAACGGATCGAAAGAACTTAGAGCTAATATGCAAAGTCGGGGATCATAAAAACAGACCGAAAGAACTTAGAGCTAATACGCAAAGTCGGGGATCATAAAAACGGACCAAAAGAACATAGAACTAATACACAAAGTCGGGGATCATAAAAACGGACCGAAAGAACTTAGAGCTAATACGCAAAGTCGGGGATCATAAAAACGGACCAAAAAAACTTAGAGCTAATACGCAAAGTCGGGGATCATAAAAACGGACCGAAAGAACATAGAGCTAATACGCAAAGTCGGGGATGATAAAAACCGACCGAAAGAACTTAGAGCTAATACGCAAAGTCGGGGATCATAAAACCGACCGAAAGAACTTAGAGCTAATACGCAAAGTCGGGGATCATAAATAGGGACCGAAAGAACTTAGAGCTAATACGCATAGTCGGGGATCATAAAAAGGGACCGAAAGAACTTAGAGCTAATACGCAAAGTCGGGGATCATAAAAACGGACCAAAACAACTTAGAGCTAATACGCAAAGTCGGGGATCATAAAAACGGACCGAAAGAACTTAGAGCTAATATGCAAAGTCGGGGATCATAAAAACGGACCGAAAGAACTTAGAGCTAATACGCAAAGTCGGGGATCATAAAAAGGGACCGAAAGAACTTAGAGCTAATACGCAAAGTCAGGGATCATAAAAACGGATCGAAAGCACTTAGAGCTAATACGCAAAGTCGGGGATCATAAAAACGGACCGATAGAACTTGGAGCTAATACGCAAAGTCGGGGATCATAAAAACGGACCAAAAGAACTTAGAGCTAATACGCAAAGTCGGGGATCATAAAACCGACCGAAAGAACTTAGAGCTAATACGCAAAGTCGGGGATCATAAAAAGGGACCGAAAGAACTTAGAGCTAATACGCATAGTCGGGGATCATAAAAACGGACCGAAAGAACTTAGTGCTAATACGCAAAGTCGGGGATCAAAAAACGGACTGAAAGAACTTAGAGCTAATACGCAAAGTCGGGGATCATAAAACGGACCGAAAGAACTTAGAGCTAATACGCAAAGTCGGGGATCATAAAAACCAACCAAAAGAACTTAGAGCTAATACGCAAAGTCGGGGATCATAAAAACGACCAAAAGAACTTAGAGCCAATACGCAAAGTCGGGGATCATAAAACCGACCGAAAGAACTTAGAGCTAATACGCAAAGTCGGGGATCTTAAAAACGGACCGAAAGAACTTAGAGCTAATACGCAAAGTCGGGGATCATAAAAACGGACCGAAAGAACTTAGAGCTAATACGCAAAGTCGGGGATCATAAAAACGGACTGAAAGAACTTAGAGCTAATACGCACAGTCCGGGATCATAAACACGGTTCGAAAGAACTTAGAGCTAATACGCAAAGTCGGGGATCATAAACACGGACCAAGAGAACTTAGAGGTAATACGCAAAGTCGGGGATCATAAAAAGGGACCGAAAGAACTTAGAGCTAATACGCAAAATCGGGGATCATAAAAAGGGACCGAAAGAACTTAGAGCTAATACGCAAAGTCGGGGATCATAAAAATGGACCGAAAGAACTTAGAGCTAATACGCAAAGTCGGGGATCATAAAAAGGGACCGAAAGAACTTAGAACTAATACACAAAGTCGGGGATCATAAAAACCGACCGAAAGAACTTAGAGCTAATATGCAAAGTCGGGGATCAGAAAAACGGACCGAAAGAACTTAGAGGTAATACGGAAAGTCGGGGATCATAAAAACGGACCAAAAGAACTTAGAGCTAATACGCAAAGTCGGGGATCATAAAAACGGACCGAAAGAACTTAGAGCTAATACGCAAAGTCGGGGATCATAAAAACGGATCGAAAGAACTTAGAGCTAATACGCAAAGTCGGGGATCATAAAAACGGACCGATAGAACTTAGAGCTAATACGCAAAGTCGGGGATCATAAAAACGGACCAAAAGAACTTAGAGCTAATACGCAAAGTCGGGGATCATAAAACCGACCGAAAGAACTTAGAGCTAATACGCAAAGTCGGGGATCATAAAAAGGGACCGAAAGAACTTAGAGCTAATACGCATAGTCGGGGATCATAAAAACGGACCGAAAGAACTTAGTGCTAATACGCAAAGTCGGGGAACATAAAAACGGACTGAAAGAACTTAGAGCTAATACGCAAAGTCGGGGATCATAAAACGGACCGAAAGAACTTAAAGCTAATACGCAAAGTCGGGGATCATAAAAACCAACCAAAAGAACTTAGAGCTAATACGCAAAGTCGGGGATCATAAAAACGACCAAAAGAACTTAGAGCCAATACGCAAAGTCGGGGATCATAAAACCGACCGAAAGAACTTAGAGCTAATACGCAAAGTCGGGGATCTTAAAAACGGACCGAAAGAACTTAGAGCTAATACGCAAAGTCGGGGATCATAAAAACGGACCGAAAGAACTTAGAGCTAATACGCAAAGTCGGGGATCATAAAAACGGACTGAAAGAACTTAGAGCTAATACGCACAGTCCGGGATCATAAACACGGTTCGAAAGAACTTAGAGCTAATACGCAAAGTCGGGGATCATAAACACGGACCAAGAGAACTTAGAGCTAATACGCAAAGTCGGGGATCATAAAAAGGGACCGAGAGAACTTAGAGCTAATACACAAAGTCGGGGATCATAAAAAGGGACCGAAAGAACTTAGAGCTAATACGCAAAATCGGGGATCATAAAAAGGGACCGAAAGAACTTAGAGCTAATACGCAAAGTCGGGGATCATAAAAACGGACCGAAAGAACTTAGAGCTAATACGCAAAGTCGGGGATCATAAAAAGGGACCGAAAGAACTTAGAGCTAATACGCACAGTCCGGGATCATAAACACGGTTCGAAAGAACTTAGAGCTAATACGCAAAGTCGGGGATCATAAACACGGACCAAGAGAACTTAGAGCTAATACGCAAAGTCGGGGATCATAAAAAGGGACCGAGAGAACTTAGAGCTAATACACAAAGTCGGGGATCATAAAAAGGGACCGAAAGAACTTAGAGCTAATACGCAAAATCGGGGATCATAAAAAGGGACCGAAAGAACTTAGAGCTAATACGCAAAGTCGGGGATCATAAAAACGGACCAAAAGAACTTAGAGCTAATACGCAAAGTCGGGGATCATAAAAACGGACCGAAAGAACTTAGAGCTAATACGCAAAGTCGGGGATCATAAAAACGGATCGAAAGAACTTAGAGCTAATATGCAAAGTCGGGGATCATACAAAACAGACCGAAAGAACTTAGAGCTAATACGCAAAGTCGGGGATCATAAAAACGGACCAAAAGAACTTAGAGCTAATACGCAAAGTCGGGGATCATAAAACCGACCGAAAGAACTTAGAGCTAATATGCAAAGTCGAGGATCATAAAAACAGACCGAAAGAACTTAGAGCTAATACGCAAAGTCGGGGATCATAAAAACGGACCAAAAGAACTTAGAGCTAATACGCAAAGTCGGGGATCATAAAAAGGGACCGAAAGAACTTAGAGCTAATATACAAAGTCGGGGATCATAAAAACCGACCGAAAGAACTTAGAGCTAATATGCAAAGTCGGGGATCAGAAAAACGGACCGAAAGAACTTAGAGCTAATACGCAAAGTCGGGGATCATAAAAACGGACCAAAAGAACTTAGAGCTAATACGCAAAGTCGGGGATCATACAAAACAGACCGAAAGAACTTAGAGCTAATACGCAAAGTCGGGGATCATAAAAACGGACCAAAAGAACTTAGAGCTAATACGCAAAGTCGGGGATCATAAAACCGACCGAAAGAACTTAGAGCTAATATGCAAAGTCGAGGATCATAAAAACAGACCGAAAGAACTTAGAGCTAATACGCAAAGTCGGGGATCATAAAAACGGACCAAAAGAACTTAGAGCTAATACGCAAAGTCGAGGATCATAAATAGGGACCGAAAGAATTTAGAGCTAATACGCATAGTCGGGGATCTAAAAAAGGGACCGAAAGAACTTAGAGCTAATACGCAAAGTCGGGGATCAGAAAAACGGACCGAAAGAACTTAGAGCTAATACGCAAAGTCGGGGATCATAAAAACGGACCGAAAGAACTTAGAGCTAATATGCAAAGTCGGGGATCATAAAAACGGACCGAAAGAACTTAGAGCTAATACGCAAAGTCGGGGATCATAAAAACGGACCGAAAGAACTTAGAGCTAATACGCAAAGTCAGGGATCATAAAAACGGATCGAAAGCACTTAGAGCTAATACGCAAAGTCGGGGATCATAAAAACGGACCGATAGAACTTAGAGCTAATACGCAAAGTCGGGGATCATAAAAACGGACCAAAAGAACTTAGAGCTAATACGCAAAGTCGGGGATCATAAAACCGACCGAAAGAACTTAGAGCTAATACGCAAAGTCGGGGATCATAAAAAGGGACCGAAAGAACTTAGAGCTAATACGCATAGTCGGGGATCATAAAAACGGACCGAAAGAACTTAGTGCTAATACGCAAAGTCGGGGATCTAAAAACGGACTGAAAGAACTTAGAGCTAATACGCAAAGTCGGGGATCATAAAACGGACCGAAAGAACTTAGAGCTAATACGCAAAGTCGGGGATCATAAAAACCAACCAAAAGAACTTAGAGCTAATACGCAAAGTCGGGGATCATAAAAACGACCAAAAGAACTTAGAGCCAATACGCAAAGTCGGGGATCATAAAACCGACCGAAAGAACTTAGAGCTAATACGCAAAGTCGGGGATCTTAAAAACGGACCGAAAGAACTTAGAGCTAATACGCAAAGTCGGGGATCATAAAAACGGACCGAAAGAACTTAGAGCTAATACGCAAAGTCGGGGATCATAAAAACGGACTGAAAGAACTTAGAGCTAATACGCACAGTCCGGGATCATAAACACGGTTCGAAAGAACTTAGAGCTAATACGCAAAGTCGGGGATCATAAACACGGACCAAGAGAACTTAGAGCTAATACGCAAAGTCGGGGATCATAAAAAGGGACCGAGAGAACTTAGAGCTAATACACAAAGTCGGGGATCATAAAAAGGGACCGAAAGAACTTAGAGCTAATACGCAAAATCGGGGATCATAAAAAGGGACCGAAAGAACTTAGAGCTAATACGCAAAGTCGGGGATCATAAAAACGGACCGAAAGAACTTAGAGCTAATACGCAAAGTCGGGGATCATAAAAAGGGACCGAAAGAACTTAGAGCTAATACACAAAGTCGGGGATCATAAAAACCGACCGAAAGAACTTAGAGCTAATATGCAAAGTCGGGGATCAGAAAAACGGTCCGAAAGAACTTAGAGCTAATATGCAAAGTCGGGGATCATAAAAACGGACCAAAAGAACTTAGAGCTAATACGCAAAGTCGGGGATCATAAAAACGGACCGAAAGAACTTGGAGCTAATACGCAAAGTCGGGGATCATAAAAACGGATCGAAAGAACTTAGAGCTAATATGCAAAGTCGGGGATCATAAAAACAGACCGAAAGAACTTAGAGCTAATACGCAAAGTCGGGGATCATAAAAACGGACCGATAGAACTTAGAGCTAATACGCAAAGTCGGGGATCATAAAAACGGACCAAAAGAACTTAGAGCTAATACGCAAAGTCGGGGATCATAAAACCGACCGAAAGAACTTAGAGCTAATACGCAAAGTCGGGGATCATAAAAAGGGACCGAAAGAACTTAGAGCTAATACGCATAGTCGGGGATCATAAAAACGGACCGAAAGAACTTAGTGCTAATACGCAAAGTCGGGGAACATAAAAACGGACTGAAAGAACTTAGAGCTAATACGCAAAGTCGGGGATCATAAAACGGACCGAAAGAACTTAAAGCTAATACGCAAAGTCGGGGATCATAAAAACCAACCAAAAGAACTTAGAGCTAATACGCAAAGTCGGGGATCATAAAAACGACCAAAAGAACTTAGAGCCAATACGCAAAGTCGGGGATCATAAAACCGACCGAAAGAACTTAGAGCTAATACGCAAAGTCGGGGATCTTAAAAACGGACCGAAAGAACTTAGAGCTAATACGCAAAGTCGGGGATCATAAAAACGGACCGAAAGAACTTAGAGCTAATACGCAAAGTCGGGGATCATAAAAACGGACTGAAAGAACTTAGAGCTAATACGCACAGTCCGGGATCATAAACACGGTTCGAAAGAACTTAGAGCTAATACGCAAAGTCGGGGATCATAAACACGGACCAAGAGAACTTAGAGCTAATACGCAAAGTCGGGGATCATAAAAAGGGACCGAGAGAACTTAGAGCTAATACACAAAGTCGGGGATCATAAAAAGGGACCGAAAGAACTTAGAGCTAATACGCAAAATCGGGGATCATAAAAAGGGACCGAAAGAACTTAGAGCTAATACGCAAAGTCGGGGATCATAAAAACGGACCGAAAGAACTTAGAGCTAATACGCAAAGTCGGGGATCATAAAAAGGGACCGAAAGAACTTAGAGCTAATACGCACAGTCCGGGATCATAAACACGGTTCGAAAGAACTTAGAGCTAATACGCAAAGTCGGGGATCATAAACACGGACCAAGAGAACTTAGAGCTAATACGCAAAGTCGGGGATCATAAAAAGGGACCGAGAGAACTTAGAGCTAATACACAAAGTCGGGGATCATAAAAAGGGACCGAAAGAACTTAGAGCTAATACGCAAAATCGGGGATCATAAAAAGGGACCGAAAGAACTTAGAGCTAATACGCAAAGTCGGGGATCATAAAAACGGACCAAAAGAACTTAGAGCTAATACGCAAAGTCGGGGATCATAAAAACGGACCGAAAGAACTTAGAGCTAATACGCAAAGTCGGGGATCATAAAAACGGATCGAAAGAACTTAGAGCTAATATGCAAAGTCGGGGATCATACAAAACAGACCGAAAGAACTTAGAGCTAATACGCAAAGTCGGGGATCATAAAAACGGACCAAAAGAACTTAGAGCTAATACGCAAAGTCGGGGATCATAAAACCGACCGAAAGAACTTAGAGCTAATATGCAAAGTCGAGGATCATAAAAACAGACCGAAAGAACTTAGAGCTAATACGCAAAGTCGGGGATCATAAAAACGGACCAAAAGAACTTAGAGCTAATACGCAAAGTCGGGGATCATAAAAAGGGACCGAAAGAACTTAGAGCTAATATACAAAGTCGGGGATCATAAAAACCGACCGAAAGAACTTAGAGCTAATATGCAAAGTCGGGGATCAGAAAAACGGACCGAAAGAACTTAGAGCTAATACGCAAAGTCGGGGATCATAAAAACGGACCAAAAGAACTTAGAGCTAATACGCAAAGTCGGGGATCATACAAAACAGACCGAAAGAACTTAGAGCTAATACGCAAAGTCGGGGATCATAAAAACGGACCAAAAGAACTTAGAGCTAATACGCAAAGTCGGGGATCATAAAACCGACCGAAAGAACTTAGAGCTAATATGCAAAGTCGAGGATCATAAAAACAGACCGAAAGAACTTAGAGCTAATACGCAAAGTCGGGGATCATAAAAACGGACCAAAAGAACTTAGAGCTAATACGCAAAGTCGGGGATCATAAAAAGGGACCGAAAGAACTTAGAGCTAATATACAAAGTCGGGGATCATAAAAACCGACCGAAAGAACTTAGAGCTAATATGCAAAGTCGGGGATCAGAAAAACGGACCGAAAGAACTTAGAGCTAATACGCAAAGTCGGGGATCATAAAAACGGACCAAAAGAACTTAGAGCTAATACGCAAAGTCGGGGATCATAAAAACGGACCGAAAGAACTTAGAGCTAATACGCAAAGTCGGGGATCATAAAAACGGACCGAAAGAACTTAGAGCTAATACGCAAAGTCGGGGATCATAAAAACGGACCAAAAAAACTTAGAGCTAATACGCAAAGTCGGGGATCAAAAAAACGGACCGATAGAACTTAGAGCTAATACGCAAAGTCGGGGATCATAAAAACGGACCAAAAGAACTTAGAGCTAATACGCAAAGTCGGGGATCATAAAACCGACCGAAAGAACTTAGAGCTAATACGCAAAGTCGGGGATCATAAAAAGGGACCGAAAGAACTTAGAGCTAATACGCATAGTCGGGGATCATAAAAACGGACCGAAAGAACTTAGTGCTAATACGCAAAGTCGGGGATCATAAAAACGGACTGAAAGAACTTAGAGCTAATACGCAAAGTCGGGGATCATAAAACGGACCGAAAGAACTTAGAGCTAATACGCAAAGTCGGGGATCATAAAAACCAACCAAAAGAACTTAGAGCTAATACGCAAAGTCGGGGATCATAAAAACGACCAAAAGAACTTAGAGCCAATACGCAAAGTCGGGGATCATAAAACCGACCGAAAGAACTTAGAGCTAATACGCAAAGTCGGGGATCTTAAAAACGGACCGAAAGAACTTAGAGCTAATACGCAAAGTCGGGGATCATAAAAACGGACCGAAAGAACTTAGAGCTAATACGCAAAGTCGGGGATCATAAAAACGGACTGAAAGAACTTAGAGCTAATACGCACAGTCCGGGATCATAAACACGGTTCGAAAGAACTTAGAGCTAATACGCAAAGTCGGGGATCATAAACACGGACCAAGAGAACTTAGAGCTAATACGCAAAGTCGGGGATCATAAAAAGGGACCGAGAGAACTTAGAGCTAATACACAAAGTCGGGGATCATAAAAAGGGACCGAAAGAACTTAGAGCTAATACGCAAAATCGGGGATCATAAAAAGGGACCGAAAGAACTTAGAGCTAATACGCAAAGTCGGGGATCATAAAAACGGACCGAAAGAACTTAGAGCTAATACGCAAAGTCGGGGATCATAAAAAGGGACCGAAAGAACTTAGAGCTAATACACAAAGTCGGGGATCATAAAAACCGACCGAAAGAACTTAGAGCTAATATGCAAAGTCGGGGATCAGAAAAACGGTCCGAAAGAACTTAGAGCTAATACGCAAAGTCGGGGATCATAAAAACGGACCAAAAGAACTTAGAGCTAATACGCAAAGTCGGGGATCATAAAAACGGACCGAAAGAACTTGGAGCTAATACGCAAAGTCGGGGATCATAAAAACGGATCGAAAGAACTTAGAGCTAATATGCAAAGTCGGGGATCATAAAAACAGACCGAAAGAACTTAGAGCTAATATGCAAAGTCGGGGATCATAAAAACGGACCAAAAGAACTTAGAGCTAATACGCAAAGTCGGGGATCATAAAACCGACCGAAAGAACTTAGAGCTAATATGCAAAGTCGAGGATCATAAAAACAGACCGAAAGAACTTAGAGCTAATACGCAAAGTCGGGGATCATAAAAACGGACCAAAAGAACTTAGAGCTAATACGCAAAGTCGGGGATCATAAAAACGGACCGAAAGAACTTAGAGCTAATACGCAAAGTCGGGGATCATAAAAACGGATCGAAAGAACTTACAGCTAATATGCAAAGTCGGGGATCATAAAAACGGACTGAAAGAACTTAGAGCTAATACGCAAAGTCGGGGATCATAAAAAGGGACCGAAAGAACTTAGAGCTAATATACAAAGTCGGGGATCATAAAAACCAACCGAAAGAACTTAGAGCTAATATGCAAAGTCGGGGATCAGAAAAACGGACCGAAAGAACTTAGAGCTAATACGCAAAGTCGGGGATCATAAAAACGGACCAAAAGAACTTAGAGCTAATACGCAAAGTCGGGGATCATAAAAACGGACCGAAAGAACTTAGAGCTAATACGCAAAGTCGGGGATCATAAAAACGGATCGAAAGAAATTAGAGCTAATATGCAAAGTCGGGGATCATAAAAACAGACCGAAAGAACTTAGAGCTAATACGCAAAGTCGGGGATCATAAAAACAGACCAAAAGAACTTAGAACTAATACACAAAGTCGGGGATCATAAAAACGGACCGAAAGAACTTAGAGCTAATACGCAAAGTCGGGGATCATAAAAACGGACCAAAAAAACTTAGAGCTAATACGCAAAGTCGGGGATCATAAAAACGGACCGAAAGAACATAGAGCTAATACGCAAAGTCGGGGATGATAAAAACCGACCGAAAGAACTTAGAGCTAATACGCAAAGTCGGGGATCATAAAACCGACCGAAAGAACTTAGAGCTAATACGCAAAGTCGGGGATCATAAATAGGGACCGAAAGAATTTAGAGCTAATACGCATAGTCGGGGATCATAAAAAGGGACCGAAAGAACTTAGAGCTAATACGCAAAGTCGGGGATCATAAAAACGGACCAAAACAACTTAGAGCTAATACGCAAAGTCGGGGATCATAAAAACGGACCGAAAGAACTTAGAGCTAATATGCAAAGTCGGGGATCATAAAAACGGACCGAAAGAACTTAGAGCTAATACGCAAAGTCGGGGATCATAAAAAGGGACCGAAAGAACTTAGAGCTAATACGCAAAGTCAGGGATCATAAAAACGGATCGAAAGCACTTAGAGCTAATACGCAAAGTCGGGGATCAAAAAACGGACTGAAAGAACTTGGAGCTAATACGCAAAGTCGGGGATCATAAAACGGACCGAAAGAACTTAGAGCTAATACGCAAAGTCGGGGATCATAAAAACCAACCAAAAGAACTTAGAGCTAATACGCAAAGTCGGGGATCATAAAAACGACCAAAAGAACTTAGAGCCAATACGCAAAGTCGGGGATCATAAAACCGACCGAAAGAACTTAGAGCTAATACGCAAAGTCGGGGATCTTAAAAACGGACCGAAAGAACTTAGAGCTAATACGCAAAGTCGGGGATCATAAAAACGGACCGAAAGAACTTAGAGCTAATACGCAAAGTCGGGGATCATAAAAACGGACTGAAAGAACTTAGAGCTAATACGCACAGTCCGGGATCATAAACACGGTTCGAAAGAACTTAGAGCTAATACGCAAAGTCGGGGATCATAAACACGGACCAAGAGAACTTAGAGCTAATACGCAAAGTCGGGGATCATAAAAAGGGACCGAGAGAACTTAGAGCTAATACACAAAGTCGGGGATCATAAAAAGGGACCGAAAGAACTTAGAGCTAATACGCAAAATCGGGGATCATAAAAAGGGACCGAAAGAACTTAGAGCTAATACGCAAAGTCGGGGATCATAAAAACGGACCGAAAGAACTTAGAGCTAATACGCAAAGTCGGGGATCATAAAAAGGGACCGAAAGAACTTAGAACTAATACACAAAGTCGGGGATCATAAAAACCGACCGAAAGAACTTAGAGCTAATATGCAAAGTCGGGGATCAGAAAAACGAACCGAAAGAACTTAGAGGTAATACGCAAAGTCGGGGATCATAAAAACGGACCAAAAGAACTTAGAGCTAATACGCAAAGTCAGGGATCATAAAAACGGACCGAAAGAACTTAGAGCTAATACGCAAAGTCGGGGATCATAAAAACGGATCGAAAGAACTTAGAGCTAATACGCAAAGTCGGGGATCATAAAAACGGACCGATAGAACTTAGAGCTAATACGCAAAGTCGGGGATCATAAAAACGGACCAAAAGAACTTAGAGCTAATACGCAAAGTCGGGGATCATAAAACCGACCGAAAGAACTTAGAGCTAATACGCAAAGTCGGGGATCATAAAAAGGGACCGAAAGAACTTAGAGCTAATACGCATAGTCGGGGATCATAAAAACGGACCGAAAGAACTTAGTGCTAATACGCAAAGTCGGGGAACATAAAAACGGACTGAAAGAACTTAGAGCTAATACGCAAAGTCGGGGATCATAAAACGGACCGAAAGAACTTAGAGCTAATACGCAAAGTCGGGGATCATAAAAACCAACCAAAAGAACTTAGAGCTAATACGCAAAGTCGGGGATCATAAAAACGACCAAAAGAACTTAGAGCCAATACGCAAAGTCGGGGATCATAAAACCGACCGAAAGAACTTAGAGCTAATACGCAAAGTCGGGGATCTTAAAAACGGACCGAAAGAACTTAGAGCTAATACGCAAAATCGGGGATCATAAAAACGGACCGAAAGAACTTAGAGCTAATACGCAAAGTCGGGGATCATAAAAACGGACTGAAAGAACTTAGAGCTAATACGCACAGTCCGGGATCATAAACACGGTTCGAAAGAACTTAGAGCTAATACGCAAAGTCGGGGATCATAAACACGGACCAAGAGAACTTAGAGCTAATACGCAAAGTCGGGGATCATAAAAAGGGACCGAGAGAACTTAGAGCTAATACACAAAGTCGGGGATCATAAAAAGGGACCGAAAGAACTTAGAGCTAATACGCAAAATCGGGGATCATAAAAAGGGACCGAAAGAACTTAGAGCTAATACGCAAAGTCGGGGATCATAAAAACGGACCGAAAGAACTTAGAGCTAATACGCAAAGTCGGGGATCATAAAAAGGGACCGAAAGAACTTAGAGCTAATACACAAAGTCGGGGATCATAAAAACCGACCGAAAGAACTTAGAGCTAATATGCAAAGTCGGGGATCAGAAAAACGGTCCGAAAGAACTTAGAGCTAATACGCAAAGTCGGGGATCATAAAAACGGACCAAAAGAACTTAGAGTTAATACGCAAAGTCGGGGATCATAAAAACGGACCGAAAGAACTTAGAGCTAATACGCAAAGTCGGGGATCATAAAAACGGATCGAAAGAACTTAGAGCTAATATGCAAAGTCGGGGATCATACAAAACAGACCGAAAGAACTTAGAGCTAATACGCAAAGTCGGGGATCATAAAAACGGACCAAAAGAACTTAGAGCTAATACGCAAAGTCGGGGATCATAAAACCGACCGAAAGAACTTAGAGCTAATATGCAAAGTCGAGGATCATAAAAACAGACCGAAAGAACTTAGAGCTAATACGCAAAGTCGGGGATCATAAAAACGGACCAAAAGAACTTAGAGCTAATACGCAAAGTCGGGGATCATAAAAAGGGACCGAAAGAACTTAGAGCTAATATACAAAGTCGGGGATCATAAAAACCGACCGAAAGAACTTAGAGCTAATATGCAAAGTCGGGGATCAGAAAAACGGACCGAAAGAACTTAGAGCTAATACGCAAAGTCGGGGATCATAAAAACGGACCAAAAGAACTTAGAGCTAATACGCAAAGTCGGGGATCATAAAAACGGACCGAAAGAACTTAGAGCTAATACGCAAAGTCGGGGATCATAAAAACGGATCGAAAGAACTTAGAGCTAATATGCAAAGTCGGGGATCATAAAAACAGACCGAAAAAACTTAGAGCTAATACGCAAAGTCGGGGATCATAAAAACGGACCAAAAGAACTTAGAGCTAATACACAAAGTCGGGGATCATAAAAACGGACCGAAAGAACTTAGAGCTAATACGCAAAGTCGGGGATCATAAAAACGGACCAAAAAAACTTAGAGCTAATATGCAAAGTCGGGGATCTTAAAAACGGACCGAAAGAACTTAGAGCTAATACGCAAAGTCGGGGATCATAAAACGGACCGAAAGAACTTAGAGCTAATACGCAAAGTCGGGGATTATAAAAACCAACCAAAAGAACTTAGAGCTAATACGCAAAGTCGGGGATCATAAAAACGACCAAAAGAACTTAGAGCCAATACGCAAAGTCGGGGATCATAAAACCGACCGAAAGAACTTAGAGCTAATACGCAAAGTCGGGGATCTTAAAAACGGACCGAAAGAACTTAGAGCTAATACGCAAAGTCGGGGATCATAAAAACGGACCGAAAGAACTTAGAGCTAATACGCAAAGTCGGGGATCATAAAAACGGATTGAAAGAACTTAGAGCTAATACGCACAGTCCGGGATCATAAACACGGTTCGAAAGAACTTAGAGCTAATACGCAAAGTCGGGGATCATAAACACGGACCAAGAGAACTTAGAGCTAATACGCAAAGTCGGGGATCATAAAAAGGGACCGAGAGAACTTAGAGCTAATACACAAAGTCGGGGATCATAAAAAGGGACCGAAAGAACTTAGAGCTAATACGCAAAATCGGGGATCATAAAAAGGGACCGAAAGAACTTAGAGCTAATACGCAAAGTCGGGGATCATAAAAACGGACCGAAAGAACTTAGAGCTAATACGCAAAGTCGGGGATCATAAAAAGGGACCGAAAGAACTTAGAACTAATACACAAAGTCGGGGATCATAAAAACCGACCGAAAGAACTTAGAGCTAATATGCAAAGTCGGGGATCAGAAAAACAGACCGAAAGAACTTAGAGGTAATTCGCAAAGTCGGGGATCATAAAAACGGACCAAAAGAACTTAGAGCTAATACGCAAAGTCGGGGATCATAAAAACGGACCGAAAGAACTTAGAGCTAATACGCAAAGTCGGGGATCTTAAAAACGGATCGAAAGAACTTAGAGCTAATACACAAAGTCGGGGATCATAAAAACGGACCGATAGAACTTAGAGCTAATACGCAAAGTCGGGGATCATAAAAACGGACCAAAAGAACTTAGAGCTAATACGCAAAGTCGGGGATCATAAAACCGACCGAAAGAACTTAGAGCTAATACGCAAAGTCGGGGATCATAAAAAGGGACCGAAAGAACTTAGAGCTAATACGCATAGTCGGGGATCATAAAAACGGACCGAAAGAACTTAGTGCTAATACGCAAAGTCGGGGAACATAAAAACGGACTGAAAGAACTTAGAGCTAATACGCAAAGTCGGGGATCATAAAACGGACCGAAAGAACTTAGAGCTAATACGCAAAGTCGGGGATCATAAAAACCAACCAAAAGAACTTAGAGCTAATACGCAAAGTCGGGGATCATAAAAACGACCAAAAGAACTTAGAGCCAATACGCAAAGTCGGGGATCATAAAATCGACCGAAAGAACTTAGAGCTAATACGCAAAGTCGGGGATCTTAAAAACGGACCGAAAGAACTTAGAGCTAATACGCAAAGTCGGGGATCATAAAAACGGACCGAAAGAACTTAGAGCTAATACGCAAAGTCGGGGATCATAAAAACGGACTGAAAGAACTTAGAGCTAATACGCACAGTCCGGGATCATAAACACGGTTCGAAAGAACTTAGAGCTAATACGCAAAGTCGGGGATCATAAAGACGGACCAAGAGAACTTAGAGCTAATACGCAAAGTCGGGGATCATAAAAAGGGACCGAGAGAACTTAGAGCTAATACACAAAGTCGGGGATCATAAAAAAGGACCGAAAGAACTTAGAGCTAATACGCAAAATCGGGGATCATAAAAAGGGACCGAAAGAACTTAGAGCTAATACGCAAAGTCGGGGATCATAAAAACGGACCGAAAGAACTTAGAGCTAATACGCAAAGTCGGGGATCATAAAAAGGGACCGAAAGAACTTAGAGCTAATACACAAAGTCGGGGATCATAAAAACCGACCGAAAGAACTTAAAGCTAATATGCAAAGTCGGGGATCAGAAAAACGGACCGAAAGAACTTAGAGCTAATACGCAAAGTCGGGGATCATAAAAACGGACCAAAAGAACTTAGAGCTAATACGCAAAGTCGGGGATCATAAAAACGGACCGAAAGAACTTAGAGCTAATACGCAAAGTCGGGGATCATAAAAACGGATCGAAAGAACTTAGAGCTAATATGCAAAGTCGGGGATCATAAAAACAGACCGAAAAAACTTAGAGCTAATACGCAAAGTCGGGGATCATAAAAACGGACCAAAAGAACTTAGAGCTAATACACAAAGTCGGGGATCATAAAAACGGACCGAAAGAACTTAGAGCTAATACGCAAAGTCGGGGATCATAAAAACGGACCAAAAAAACTTAGAGCTAATACGCAAAGTCGGGGATCATAAAAACGGACCGAAAGAACTTAGAGCTAATACGCAAAGTTGGGGATGATAAAAACCGACCGAAAGAACTTAGAGCTAATACGCAAAGTCGGGGATCATAAAACCGACCGAAAGAACTTAGAGCTAATACGCAAAGTCGGGGATCATAAATAGGGACCGAAAGAACTTAGAGCTAATACGCATAGTCAGGGATCATAAAAAGGGACCGAAAGAACTTAGAGCTAATACGCAAAGTCGGGGATCATAAAAACGGACCAAAACAACTTAGAGCTAATACGCAAAGTCGGGGATCATAAAAACGGACCGAAAGAACTTAGAGCTAATATGCAAAGTCGGGGATCATAAAAACGGACCGAAAGAACTTAGAGCTAATACGCAAAGTCGGGGATCATAAAAAGGGACCGGAAGAACTTAGAGCTAATACGCAAAGTCAGGGATCATAAAAACGGATCGAAAGCACTTAGAGCTAATACGCAAAGTCGGGGATCATAAAAACGGACCGATAGAACTTGGAGCTAATACGCAAAGTCGGGGATCATAAAAACGGACCAAAAGAATTTAGAGCTAATACGCAAAGTCGGGGATCATAAAACCGACCGAAAGAACTTAGAGCTAATACGCAAAGTCGGGGATCATAAAAAGGGACCGAAAGAACTTAGAGCTAATACGCATAGTCGGGGATCATAAAAACGGACCGAAAGAACTTAGTGCTAATACGCAAAGTCGGGGATCATAAAAACGGACTGAAAGAACTTAGAGCTAATACGCAAAGTCAGGGATCATAAAACGGACCGAAAGAACTTAGAGCTAATACGCAAAGTCGGGGATCATAAAAACCAACCGAAAGAACTTAGAGCTAATACGCAAAGTCGGGGATCATAAAAACGACCAAAAGAACTTTGAGCCAATACGCAAAGTCGGGGATCATAAAACCGACCGAAAGAACTTAGAGCTAATACGCAAAGTCGGGGATCTTAAAAACGGACCGAAAGAACTTAGAGCTAATACGCAAAGTCGGGGATCATAAAAACGGACCGAAAGAACTTAGAGCTAATACGCAAAGTCGGGGATCATAAAAACGGACTGAAAGAACTTAGAGCTAATACGCACAGTCCGGGATCATAAACACGGTTCGAAAGAACTTAGAGCTAATACGCAAAGTCGGGGATCATAAACACGGACCAAGAGAACTTAGAGCTAATACGCAAAGTCGGGGATCATAAAAAGGGACCGAGAGAACTTAGAGCTAATACACAAAGTCGGGGATCATAAAAAGGGACCGAAAGAACTTAGAGCTAATACGCAAAATCGGGGATCATAAAAAGGGACCGAAAGAACTTAGAGCTAATACGCAAAGTCGGGGATCATAAAAACGGACCGAAAGAACTTAGAGCTAATACGCAAAGTCGGGGATCATAAAAAGGGACCGAAAGAACTTAGAACTAATACACAAAGTCGGGGATCATAAAAACCGACCGAAAGAACTTAGAGCTAATATGCAAAGTCGGGGATCAGAAAAACGGACCGAAAGAACTTAGAGGTAATACGCAAAGTCGGGGATCATAAAAACGGACCAAAAGAACTTAGAGCTAATACGCAAAGTCGGGGATCATAAAAACGGACCGAAAGAACTTAGAGCTAATACGCAAAGTCGGGGATCATAAAAACGGATCGAAAGAACTTAGAGCTAATATGCAAAGTCGGGGATCATAAAAACAGACCGAAAGAACTTAGAGCTAATACGCAAAGTCGGGGATCATAAAAACGGACCAAAAGAACTTAGAGCTAATACGCAAAGTCTGGGATCATAAAACCGACCGAAAGAACTTAGAGCTAATATGCAAAGTCGGGGATCATAAAAACAGACCGAAAGAACTTAGAGCTAATACGCAAAGTCGGGGATCATAAAAACGGATCAAAAGAACTTAGAGCTAATACGTAAAGTCGGGGATCATAAAAACGGACCAAAAGAACTTAGAGCTAATACGCAAAGTCGGGGATCATAAAAAGGGACCGAAAGAACTTAGAGCTAATACACAAAGTCGGGGATCATAAAAACGGACCGAAAGAACTTAGAGCTAATATGCAAAGTCGGGGATCAGAAAAACGGACCGAAAGAACTTAGAGGTAATACGCAAAGTCGGGGATCATAAAAACGGACCAAAAGAACTTAGAGCTAATACGCAAAGTCGGGGATCATAAAAACGGACCGAAAGAACTTAGAGCTAATATGCAAAGTCGGGGATCATAAAAACGGATCGAAAGAACTTAGAGCTAATACGCAAAGTCGGGGATCATAAAAACGGACCGATAGAACTTAGAACTAATACGCAAAGTCGGGGATCATAAAAACGGACCAAAAGAACTTAGAGCTAATACGCAAAGTCGGGGATCATAAAACCGACCGAAAGAACTTAGAGCTAATACGCAAAGTCGGGGATCATAAAAAGGGACCGAAAGAAGTTAGAGCTAATACGCATAGTCGGGGATCATAAAAACGGACCGAAAGAACTTAGTGCTAATACGCAAAGTCGGGGATCATAAAAACGGACTGAAAGAACTTAGAGCTAATACGCAAAGTCGGGGATCATAAAACGGACCGAAAGAACTTAGAGCTAATACGCAAAGTCGGGGATCATAAAAACCAACCAAAAGAACTTAGAGCTAATACGCAAAGTCAGGGATCATAAAAACGACCAAAAGAACTTAGAGCCAATACGCAAAGTCGGGGATCATAAAACCGACCGAAAGAAGTTAGAGCTAATACGCAAAGTCGGGGATCTTAAAAACGGACCGAAAGAACTTAGAGCTAATACGCAAAGTCGGGGATCATAAAAACGGCCCGAAAAAACTTAGAGCTAATACGCAAAGTCGAGGATCATAAAAACGGACTGAAAGAACTTAGAGCTAATACGCACAGTCCGGGATCATAAACACGGTTCGAAAGAACTTAGAGCTAATACGCAAAGTCGGGGATCATAAACACGGACCAAGAGAACTTAGAGCTAATACGCAAAGTCGGGGATCATAAAAAGGGACCGAGAGAACTTAGAGCTAATACACAAAGTCGGGGATCATAAAAAGGGACCGAAAGAACTTAGAGCTAATACGCAAAATCGGGGATCATAAAAAGGGACCGAAAGAACTTAGAGCTAATACGCAAAGTCGGGGATCATAAAAACGGACCGAAAGAACTTAGAGCTAATACGCAAAGTCGGGGATCATAAAAAGGGACCGAAAGAACTTAGACCTAATACGCATAGTCAGGGATCATAAAAAGGGACCGAAAGAAATTAGAGCTAATACGCAAAGTCGGGGATCATAAAAACGGACCAAAACAACTTAGAGCTAATACGCAAAGTCGGGGATCATAAAAACGGACCGAAAGAACTTAGAGCTAATATGCAAAGTCGGGGATCATAAAAACGGACCGAAAGAACTTAGAGCTAATACGCAAAGTCGGGGATCATAAAAAGGGACCGGAAGAACTTAGAGCTAATACGCAAAGTCAGGGATCATAAAAACGGATCGAAAGCACTTAGAGCTAATACGCAAAGTCGGGGATCATAAAAACGGACCGATAGAACTTGGAGCTAATACGCAAAGTCGAGGATCATAAAAACGGACCAAAAGAATTTAGAGCTAATACGCAAAGTCGGGGATCATAAAACCGACCGAAAGAACTTAGAGCTAATACGCAAAGTCGGGGATCATAAAAAGGGACCGAAAGAACTTAGAGCTAATACGCATAGTCGGGGATCATAAAAACGGACCGAAAGAACTTAGTGCTAATACGCAAAGTCGGGGATCATAAAAACGGACTGAAAGAACTTAGAGCTAATACGCAAAGTCGGGGATCATAAAACGGACCGAAAGAACTTAGAGCTAATACGCAAAGTCGGGGATCATAAAAACCAACCGAAAGAACTTAGAGCTAATACGCAAAGTCGGGGATCATAAAAACGACCAAAAGAACTTTGAGCCAATACGCAAAGTCGGGGATCATAAAACCGACCGAAAGAACTTAGAGCTAATACGCAAAGTCGGGGATCTTAAAAACGGACCGAAAGAACTTAGAGCTAATACGCAAAGTCGGGGATCATAAAAACGGACCGAAAGAACTTAGAGCTAATACGCAAAGTCGGGGATCATAAAAACGGACTGAAAGAACTTAGAGCTAATACGCACAGTCCGGGATCATAAACACGGTTCGAAAGAACTTAGAGCTAATACGCAAAGTCAGGGATCATAAACACGGACCAAGAGAACTTAGAGCTAATACGCAAAGTCGGGGATCATAAAAAGGGACCGAGAGAACTTAGAGCTAATACACAAAGTCGGGGATCATAAAAAGGGACCGAAAGAACTTAGAGCTAATACGCAAAATCGGGGATCATAAAAAGGGACCGAAAGAACTTAGAGCTAATACGCAAAGTCGGGGATCATAAAAACGGACCGAAAGAACTTAGAGCTAATACGCAAAGTCGGGGATCATAAAAAGGGACCGAAAGAACTTAGAACTAATACACAAAGTCGGGGATCATAGAAACCGACCGAAAGAACTTAGAGCTAATATGCAAAGTCGGGGATCAGAAAAACGGACCGAAAGAACTTAGAGGTAATACGCAAAGTCGGGGATCATAAAAACGGACCAAAAGAACTTAGAGCTAATACGCAAAGTCGGGGATCATAAAAACGGACCGAAAGAACTTAGAGCTAATACGCAAAGTCGGGGATCATAAAAACGGATCGAAAGAACTTAGAGCTAATATGCAAAGTCGGGGATCATAAAAACAGACCGAAAGAACTTAGAGCTAATACGCAAAGTCGGGGATCATAAAAACGGACCAAAAGAACTTAGAGCTAATACGCAAAGTCTGGGATCATAAAACCGACCGAAAGAACTTAGAGCTAATATGCAAAGTCGGGGATCATAAAAACAGACCGAAAGAACTTAGAGCTAATACGCAAAGTCGGGGATCATAAAAACGGATCAAAAGAACTTAGAGCTAATACGCAAAGTCGGGGATCATAAAAACGGACCAAAAGAACTTAGAGCTAATACGCAAAGTCGGGGATCATAAAAAGGGACCGAAAGAACTTAGAGCTAATACACAAAGTCGGGGATCATAAAAACGGACCGAAAGAACTTAGAGCTAATATGCAAAGTCGGGGATCAGAAAAACGGACCGAAAGAACTTAGAGGTAATACGCAAAGTCGGGGATCATAAAAACGGACCAAAAGAACTTAGAGCTAATACGCAAAGTCGGGGATCATAAAAACGGACCGAAAGAACTTAGAGCTAATATGCAAAGTCGGGGATCATAAAAACGGATCGAAAGAACTTAGAGCTAATACGCAAAGTCGGGGATCATAAAAACGGACCGATAGAACTTAGAGCTAATACGCAAAGTCGGGGATCATAAAAACGGACCAAAAGAACATAGAGCTAATACGCAAAGTCGGGGATCATAAAACCGACCGAAAGAACTTAGAGCTAATACGCAAAGTCGGGGATCATAAAAAGGGACCGAAAGAAGTTAGAGCTAATACGCATAGTCGGGGATCATAAAAACGGACCGAAAGAACTTAGTGCTAATACGCAAAGTCGGGGATCATAAAAACGGACTGAAAGAACTTAGAGCTAATACGCAAAGTCGGGGATCATAAAACGGACCGAAAGAACTTAGAGCTAATACGCAAAGTCGGGGATCATAAAAACCAACCAAAAGAACTTAGAGCTAATACGCAAAGTCGGGGATCATAAAAACGACCAAAAGAACTTAGAGCCAATACGCAAAGTCGGGGATCATAAAACCGACTGAAAGAACTTAGAGCTAATACGCAAAGTCGGGGATCTTAAAAACGGACCGAAAGAACTTAGAGCTAATACGCAAAGTCGGGGATCATAAAAACGGCCCGAAAGAACTTAGAGCTAATACGCAAAGTCGAGGATCATAAAAACGGACTGAAAGAACTTAGAGCTAATACGCACAGTCCGGGATCATAAACACGGTTCGAAAGAACTTAGAGCTAATACGCAAAGTCGGGGATCATAAACACGGACCAAGAGAACTTAGAGCTAATACGCAAAGTCGGGGATCATAAAAAGGGACCGAGAGAACTTAGAGCTAATACACAAAGTCGGGGATCATAAAAAGGGACCGAAAGAACTTAGAGCTAATACGCAAAATCGGGGATCATAAAAAGGGACCGAAAGAACTTAGAGCTAATACGCAAAGTCGGGGATCATAAAAACGGACCGAAAGAACTTAGAGCTAATACGCAAAGTCGGGGATCATAAAAAGGGACCGAAAGAACTTAGAGCTAATACACAAAGTCGGGGATCATAAAAACCGACCGAAAGAACTTAGAGCTAATATGCAAAGTCGGGGATCAGAAAAACGGTCCGAAAGAACTTAGAGCTAATACGCAAAGTCGGGGATCATAAAAACGGACCAAAAGAACTTAGAGCTAATACGCAAAGTCGGGGATCATAAAAACGGACCGAAAGAACTTAGAGCTAATACGCAAAGTCGGGGATCATAAAAACGGATCGAAAGAACTTAGAGCTAATATGCAAAGTCGGGGATCATAAAACCGACCGAAAGAACTTAGAGCTAATACGCAAAGTCGGGGATCATAAAAAGGGACCGAAAGAACTTAGAGCTAATACGCATAGTCGGGGATCATAAAAACGGACCGAAAGAACTTAGTGCTAATACGCAAAGTCGGGGATCATAAAAACGACCAAAAGAACTTAGAGCCAATACGCAAAGTCGGGGATCATAAAACCGACCGAAAGAAGTTAGAGCTAATACGCAAAGTCGGGGATCTTAAAAACGGACCGAAAGAACTTAGAGCTAATACGCAAAGTCGGGGATCATAAAAACGGCCCGAAAAAACTTAGAGCTAATACGCAAAGTCGAGGATCATAAAAACGGACTGAAAGAACTTAGAGCTAATACGCACAGTCCGGGATCATAAACACGGTTCGAAAGAACTTAGAGCTAATACGCAAAGTCGGGGATCATAAACACGGACCAAGAGAACTTAGAGCTAATACGCAAAGTCGGGGATCATAAAAAGGGACCGAGAGAACTTAGAGCTAATACACAAAGTCGGGGATCATAAAAAGGGACCGAAAGAACTTAGAGCTAATACGCAAAATCGGGGATCATAAAAAGGGACCGAAAGAACTTAGAGCTAATACGCAAAGTCGGGGATCATAAAAACGGACCGAAAGAACTTAGAGCTAATACGCAAAGTCGGGGATCATAAAAAGGGACCGAAAGAACTTAGACCTAATACGCATAGTCAGGGACCATAAAAAGGGACCGAAAGAAATTAGAGCTAATACGCAAAGTCGGGGATCATAAAAACGGACCAAAACAACTTAGAGCTAATACGCAAAGTCGGGGATCATAAAAACGGACCGAAAGAACTTAGAGCTAATATGCAAAGTCGGGGATCATAAAAACGGACCGAAAGAACTTAGAGCTAATACGCAAAGTCGGGGATCATAAAAAGGGACCGGAAGAACTTAGAGCTAATACGCAAAGTCAGGGATCATAAAAACGGATCGAAAGCACTTAGAGCTAATACGCAAAGTCGGGGATCATAAAAACGGACCGATAGAACTTGGAGCTAATACGCAAAGTCGGGGATCATAAAAACGGACCAAAAGAATTTAGAGCTAATACGCAAAGTCGGGGATCATAAAACCGACCGAAAGAACTTAGAGCTAATACGCAAAGTCGGGGATCATAAAAAGGGACCGAAAGAACTTAGAGCTAATACGCATAGTCGGGGATCATAAAAACGGACCGAAAGAACTTAGTGCTAATACGCAAAGTCGGGGATCATAAAAACGGACTGAAAGAACTTAGAGCTAATACGCAAAGTCGGGGATCATAAAACGGACCGAAAGAACTTAGAGCTAATACGCAAAGTCGGGGATCATAAAAACCAACCGAAAGAACTTAGAGCTAATACGCAAAGTCGGGGATCATAAAAACGACCAAAAGAACTTTGAGCCAATACGCAAAGTCGGGGATCATAAAACCGACCGAAAGAACTTAGAGCTAATACGCAAAGTCGGGGATCTTAAAAACGGACCGAAAGAACTTAGAGCTAATACGCAAAGTCGGGGATCATAAAAACGGACCGAAAGAACTTAGAGCTAATACGCAAAGTCGGGGATCATAAAAACGGACTGAAAGAACTTAGAGCTAATACGCACAGTCCGGGATCATAAACACGGTTCGAAAGAACTTAGAGCTAATACGCAAAGTCAGGGATCATAAACACGGACCAAGAGAACTTAGAGCTAATACGCAAAGTCGGGGATCATAAAAAGGGACCGAGAGAACTTAGAGCTAATACACAAAGTCGGGGATCATAAAAAGGGACCGAAAGAACTTAGAGCTAATACGCAAAATCGGGGATCATAAAAAGGGACCGAAAGAACTTAGAGCTAATACGCAAAGTCGGGGATCATAAAAACGGACCGAAAGAACTTAGAGCTAATACGCAAAGTCGGGGATCATAAAAAGGGACCGAAAGAACTTAGAACTAATACACAAAGTCGGGGATCATAAAAACCGACCGAAAGAACTTAGAGCTAATATGCAAAGTCGGGGATCAGAAAAACGGACCGAAAGAACTTAGAGGTAATACGCAAAGTCGGGGATCATAAAAACGGACCAAAAGAACTTAGAGCTAATACGCAAAGTCGGGGATCATAAAAACGGACCGAAAGAACTTAGAGCTAATACGCAAAGTCGGGGATCATAAAAACGGATCGAAAGAACTTAGAGCTAATATGCAAAGTCGGGGATCATAAAAACAGACCGAAAGAACTTAGAGCTAATACGCAAAGTCGGGGATCATAAAAACGGACCAAAAGAACTTAGAGCTAATACGCAAAGTCTGGGATCATAAAACCGACCGAAAGAACTTAGAGCTAATATGCAAAGTCGGGGATCATAAAAACAAACCGAAAGAACTTAGAGCTAATACGCAAAGTCGGGGATCATAAAAACGGATCAAAAGAACTTAGAGCTAATACGCAAAGTCGGGGATCATAAAAACGGACCAAAAGAACTTAGAGCTAATACGCAAAGTCGGGGATCATAAAAAGGGACCGAAAGAACTTAGAGCTAATACACAAAGTCGGGGATCATAAAAACGGACCGAAAGAACTTAGAGCTAATATGCAAAGTCGGGGATCAGAAAAACGGACCGAAAGAACTTAGAGGTAATACGCAAAGTCGGGGATCATAAAAACGGACCAAAAGAACTTAGAGCTAATACGCAAAGTCGGGGATCATAAAAACGGACCGAAAGAACTTAGAGCTAATATGCAAAGTCGGGGATCATAAAAACGGATCGAAAGAACTTAGAGCTAATACGCAAAGTCGGGGATCATAAAAACGGACCGATAGAACTTAGAGCTAATACGCAAAGTCGGGGATCATAAAAACGGACCAAAAGAACATAGAGCTAATACGCAAAGTCGGGGATCATAAAACCGACCGAAAGAACTTAGAGCTAATACGCAAAGTCGGGGATCATAAAAAGGGACCGAGAGAACTTAGAGCTAATACACAAAGTCGGGGATCATAAAAAGGGACCGAAAGAACTTAGAGCTAATACGCAAAATCGGGGATCATAAAAAGGGACCGAAAGAACTTAGAGCTAATACGCAAAGTCGGGGATCATAAAAACGGACCGAAAGAACTTAGAGCTAATACGCAAAGTCGGGGATCATAAAAAGGGACCGAAAGAACTTAGAGCTAATACACAAAGTCGGGGATCATAAAAACCGACCGAAAGAACTTAGAGCTAATATGCAAAGTCGGGGATCAGAAAAACGGTCCGAAAGAACTTAGAGCTAATACGCAAAGTCGGGGATCATAAAAACGGACCAAAAGAACTTAGAGCTAATACGCAAAGTCGGGGATCATAAAAACGGACCGAAAGAACTTAGAGCTAATACGCAAAGTCGGGGATCATAAAAACGGATCGAAAGAACTTAGAGCTAATATGCAAAGTCGGGGATCATAAAACCGACCGAAAGAACTTAGAGCTAATACGCAAAGTCGGGGATCATAAAAAGGGACCGAAAGAACTTAGAGCTAATACGCATAGTCGGGGATCATAAAAACGGACCGAAAGAACTTAGTGCTAATACGCAAAGTCGGGGATCATAAAAACGGACTGAAAGAACTTAGAGCTAATACGCAAAGTCGGGGATCATAAAACGGACCGAAAGAACTTAGAACTAATACACAAAGTCGGGGATCATAAAAACCGACTGAAAGAACTTAGAGCTAATACGCACAGTCCGGGATCATAAACACGGTTCGAAAGAACTTAGAGCTAATACGCAAAGTCGGGGATCATAAACACGGACCAAGAGAACTTAGAGCTAATACGCAAAGTCGGGGATCATAAAAAGGGACCGAGAGAACTTAGAGCTAATACACAAAGTCGGGGATCATAAAAAGGGACCGAAAGAACTTAGAGCTAATACGCAAAATCGGGGATCATAAAAAGGGACCGAAAGAACTTAGAGCTAATACGCAAAGTCGGGGATCATAAAAACGGACCGAAAGAACTTAGAGCTAATACGCAATGTCGGGGATCATAAAAAGGGACCGAAAGAACTTAGAACTAATACACAAAGTCGGGGATCATAAAAACCAACCGAAAGAACTTAGAGCTAATATGCAAAGTCGGGGATCAGAAAAACGGAGCGAAAGAACTTAGAGGTAATACGCAAAGTCGGGGATCATAAAAACGGACCAAAAGAACTTAGAGCTAATACGCAAAGTCCGGGATCATAAAAACGGACCGAAAGAACTTAGAGCTAATACGCAAAGTCGGGGATCATAAAAACGGATCGAAAGAACTTAGAGCTAATATGCAAAGTCGGGGATCATAAAAACAGACTGAAAGAACTTAGAGCTAATACGCAAAGTCGGGGATCATAAAAACGGACCAAAAGAACTTAGAGCTAATACGCAAAGTCTGGGATCATAAAACCGACCGAAAGAACTTAGAGCTAATATGCAAAGTCGGGGATCATAAAAACAGACCGAAAGAACTTAGAGCTAATACGCAAAGTCGGGGATCATAAAAACGGATCAAAAGAACTTAGAGCTAATACGCAAAGTCGGGGATCATAAAAACGGACCAAAAGAACTTAGAGCTAATACGCAAAGTCGGGGATCATAAAAAGGGACCGAAAGAACTTAGAGCTAATACACAAAGTCGGGGATCATAAAAACGGACCGAAAGAACTTAGAGCTAATATGCAAAGTCGGGGATCAGAAAAACGGACCGAAAGAACTTAGAGGTAATACGCAAAGTCGGGGATCATAAAAACGGACCAAAAGAACTTAGAGCTAATACGCAAAGTCGGGGATCATAAAAACGGACCGAAAGAGCTTAGAGCTAATATGCAAAGTCGGGGATCATAAAAACGGATCGAAAGAACTTAGAGCTAATACGCAAAGTCGGGGATCATAAAAACGGACCGATAGAACTTAGAGCTAATACGCAAAGTCGGGGATCATAAAAACGGACCAAAAGAACTTAGAGCTAATACGCAAAGTCGGGGATCATAAAACCGACCGAAAGAACTTAGAGCTAATACGCAAAGTCGGGGATCATAAAAAGGGACCGAAAGAACTTAGAGCTAATACGCATAGTCGGGGATCATAAAAACGGACAGAAAGAACTTAGTGCTAATACGCAAAGTCGGGGATCATAAAAACGGACTGAAAGAACTTAGAGCTAATACGCAAAGTCGGGGATCATAAAACGGACCGAAAGAACTTAGAGCTAATACGCAAAGTCGGGGATCATAAAAACCAACCAAAAGAACTTAGAGCTAATACGCAAAGTCGGGGATCATAAAAACGACCAAAAGAACTTAGAGCCAATACGCAAAGTCGGGGATCATAAAACCGACCGAAAGAACTTAGAGCTAATACGCAAAGTCGGGGATCTTAAAAACGGACCGAAAGAACTTAGAGCTAATACGCAAAGTCGGGGATCATAAAAACGGCCCGAAAGAACTTAGAGCTAATACGCAAAGTCGAGGATCATAAAAACGGACTGAAAGAACTTAGAGCTAATACGCACAGTCCGGGATCATAAACACGGTTCGAAAGAACTTAGAGCTAATACGCAAAGTCGGGGATCATAAACACGGACCAAGAGAACTTAGAGCTAATACGCAAAGTCGGGGATCATAAAAAGGGACCGAGAGAACTTAGAGCTAATACACAAAGTCGGGGATCATAAAAAGGGACCGAAAGAACTTAGAGCTAATACGCAAAATCGGGGATCATAAAAAGGGACCGAAAGAACTTAGAGCTAATACGCAAAGTCGGGGATCATAAAAACGGACCGAAAGAACTTAGAGCTAATACGCAAAGTCGGGGATCATAAAAAGGGACCGAAAGAACTTAGAGCTAATACACAAAGTCGGGGATCATAAAAACCGACAGAAAGAACTTAGAGCTAATATGCAAAGTCGGGGATCAGAAAAACGGTCCGAAAGAACTTAGAGCTAATACGCAAAGTCGGGGATCATAAAAACGGACCAAAAGAACTTAGAGCTAATACGCAAAGTCGGGGATCATAAAAACGGACCGAAAGAACTTAGAGCTAATTCGCAAAGTCGGGGATCATAAAAACGGATCGAAAGAACTTAGAGCTAATATGCAAAGTCGGGGATCATAAAAACAGACCGAAAGAACTTAGAGCTAATACGCAAAGTCAGGGATCATAAAAACGGACCAAAAGAACTTAGAGCTAATACGCAAAGTCGGGGATCATAAAACCGACCGAAAGAACTTAGAGCTAATATGCAAAGTCGAGGATCATAAAAACAGACTGAAAGAACTTAGAGCTAATACGCAAAGTCGGGGATCATAAAAACGGACCAAAAGAACTTAGAGCTAATACGCAAAGTCGGGGATCATAAAAACGGACCGAAAGAACTTAGAGCTACTACGCAAAGTCGGGGATCATAAAAACGGATCGAAAGAACTTACAGCTAATATGCAAAGTCAGGGATCATAAAAACGGACCGAAAGAACTTAGAGCTAATACGCAAAGTCGGGGATCATAAAAAGGGACCGAAAGAACTTAGAGCTAATATACAAAGTCGGGGATCATAAAAACCGACCGAAAGAACTTAGAGCTAATATGCAAAGTCGGGGATCAGAAAAACGGACCGAAAGAACTTAGAGCTAATACGCAAAGTCGGGGATCATAAAAACGGACCAAAAGAACTTAGAGATAATACGCAAAGTCGGGGATCATAAAAACGGACCGAAAGAACTTAGAGCTAATACGCAAAGTCGGGGATCATAAAAACGGATCGAAAGAACTTAGAGCTAATATGCAAAGTCGGGGATCATAAAAACAGACCGAAAGAACTTAGAGCTAATACGCAAAGTCGGGGATCATAAAAACGGACCAAAAGAACTTAGAGCTAATACACAAAGTCGGGGATCATAAAAACGGACCGAAAGAACTTAGAGCTAATACGCAAAGTCGGGGATCATAAAAACAGACCAAAAAAACTTAGAGCTAATACGCAAAGTCGGGGATCATAAAAACGGACCGAAAGAACTTAGAGCTAATACGCAAAGTCGGGGATGATAAAAACCGACCGAAAGAACTTAGAGCTAATACGCAAAGTCGAGGATCATAAAACCGACCGAAAGAACTTAGAGCTAATACGCAAAGTCGGGGATCATAAATAGGGACCGAAAGAACTTAGAGCTAATACGCATAGTCAGGGATCATAAAAAGGGACCGAAAGAACTTAGAGCTAATACGCAAAGTCGGGGATCATAAAAACGGACCAAAACAACTTATAGCTAATCACAAAGTCGGGGATCATAAAAACGGACCGAAAGAACTTAGAACTAATATGCAAAGTCGGGGATCATAAAAACGGACCGAAAGAACTTAGAGCTAATACGCAAAGTCGGGGATCATAAAAAGGGACCGGAAGAACTTAGAGCTAATACGCAAAGTCAGGGATCATAAAAACGGATCGAAAGCACTTAGAGCTAATACGCAAAGTCGGGGATCATAAAAACGGACCGATAGAACTTGGAGCTAATACGCAAAGTCGGGGATCATAAAAACGGACCAAAAGAACTTAGAGCTAATACGCAAAGTCGGGGATCATAAAACCGACCGAAAGAACTTAGAGCTAATACGCAAAGTCGGGGATCATAAAAAGGGACCGAAAGAACTTAGAGCTAATACGCATAGTCGGGGATCATAAAAACGGACCGAAAGAACTTAGAGCTAATACGCAAAGTCGGGGATCATAAAACCGACCGAAAGAACTTAGAGCTAATATGCAAAGTCGAGGATCATAAAAACAGACTGAAAGAACTTAGAGCTAATACGCAAAGTCGGGGATCATAAAAACGGACCAAAAGAACTTAGAGCTAATACGCAAAGTCGGGGATCATAAAAACGGACCGAAAGAACTTAGAGCTACTACGCAAAGTCGGGGATCATAAAAACGGATCGAAAGAACTTACAGCTAATATGCAAAGTCAGGGATCATAAAAACGGACCGAAAGAACTTAGAGCTAATACGCAAAGTCGGGGATCATAAAAAGGGACCGAAAGAACTTAGAGCTAATATACAAAGTCGGGGATCATAAAAACCGACCGAAAGAACTTAGAGCTAATATGCAAAGTCGGGGATCAGAAAAACGGACCGAAAGAACTTAGAGCTAATACGCAAAGTCGGGGATCATAAAAACGGATCGAAAGAACTTAGAGCTAATATGCAAAGTCGGGGATCATAAAAACAGACCGAAAGAACTTAGAGCTAATACGCAAAGTCGGGGATCATAAAAACGGACCAAAAGAACTTAGAGCTAATACACAAAGTCGGGGATCATAAAAACGGACCGAAAGAACTTAGAGCTAATACGCAAAGTCGGGGATCATAAAAACAGACCAAAAAAACTTAGAGCTAATACGCAAAGTCGGGGATCATAAAAACGGACCGAAAGAACTTAGAGCTAATACGCAAAGTCGGGGATGATAAAAACCGACCGAAAGAACTTAGAGCTAATACGCAAAGTCGGGGATCATAAAACCGACCGAAAGAACTTAGAGCTAATACGCAAAGTCGGGGATCATAAATAGGGACCGAAAGAACTTAGAGCTAATACGCATAGTCAGGGATCATAAAAAGGGACCGAAAGAACTTAGAGCTAATACGCAAAGTCGGGGATCATAAAAACGGACCAAAACAACTTATAGCTAATACGCAAAGTCGGGGATCATAAAAACGGACCGAAAGAACTTAGAACTAATATGCAAAGTCGGGGATCATAAAAAGGGACCGGAAGAACTTAGAGCTAATACGCAAAGTCAGGGATCATAAAAACGGATCGAAAGCACTTAGAGCTAATACGCAAAGTCGGGGATCATAAAAACGGACCGATAGAACTTGGAGCTAATACGCAAAGTCGGGGATCATAAAAACGGACCAAAAGAACTTAGAGCTAATACGCAAAGTCGGGGATCATAAAACCGACCGAAAGAACTTAGAGCTAATACGCAAAGTCGGGGATCATAAAAAGGGACCGAAAGAACTTAGAGCTAATACGCATAGTCGGGGATCATAAAAACGGACCGAAAGAACTTAGAGCTAATACGCAAAGTCGGGGATCATAAAACGGACCGAAAGAACTTAGAGCTAATACGCAAAGTCGGGGATCATAAAAACCAACCAAAAGAACTTAGAGCTAATACGCAAAGTCGGGGATCATAAAAACGACCAAAAGAACTTAGAGCCAATACGCAAAGTCGGGGATCATAAAACCGACCGAAAGAACTTAGAGCTAATACGCAAAGTCGGGGATCATAAAACCGACCGAAAGAACTTAGAGCTAATACGCAAAGTCGGGGATCATAAAAAGGGACCGAAAGAACTTAGAGCTAATACGCATAGTCGGGGATCATAAAAACGGACAGAAAGAACTTAGTGCTAATACGCAAAGTCGGGGATCATAAAAACGGACTGAAAGAACTTAGAGCTAATACGCAAAGTCGGGGATCATAAAACGGACCGAAAGAACTTAGAGCTAATACGCAAAGTCGGGGATCATAAAAACCAACCAAAAGAACTTAGAGCTAATACGCAAAGTCGGGGATCATAAAAACGACCAAAAGAACTTAGAGCCAATACGCAAAGTCGGGGATCATAAAACCGACCGAAAGAACTTAGAGCTAATACGCAAAGTCGGGGATCTTAAAAACGGACCGAAAGAACTTAGAGCTAATACGCAAAGTCGGGGATCATAAAAACGGCCCGAAAGAACTTAGAGCTAATACGCAAAGTCGAGGATCATAAAAACGGACTGAAAGAACTTAGAGCTAATACGCACAGTCCGGGATCATAAACACGGTTCGAAAGAACTTAGAGCTAATACGCAAAGTCGGGGATCATAAACACGGACCAAGAGAACTTAGAGCTAATACGCAAAGTCGGGGATCATAAAAAGGGACCGAGAGAACTTAGAGCTAATACACAAAGTCGGGGATCATAAAAAGGGACCGAAAGAACTTAGAGCTAATACGCAAAATCGGGGATCATAAAAAGGGACCGAAAGAACTTAGAGCTAATACGCAAAGTCGGGGATCATAAAAACGGACCGAAAGAACTTAGAGCTAATACGCAAAGTCGGGGATCATAAAAAGGGACCGAAAGAACTTAGAGCTAATACACAAAGTCGGGGATCATAAAAACCGACAGAAAGAACTTAGAGCTAATATGCAAAGTCGGGGATCAGAAAAACGGTCTGAAAGAACTTAGAGCTAATACGCAAAGTCGGGGATCATAAAAACGGACCAAAAGAACTTAGAGCTAATACGCAAAGTCGGGGATCATAAAAACGGACCGAAAGAACTTAGAGCTAATTCGCAAAGTCGGGGATCATAAAAACGGATCGAAAGAACTTAGAGCTAATATGCAAAGTCGGGGATCATAAAAACAGACCGAAAGAACTTAGAGCTAATACGCAAAGTCGGGGATCATAAAAACGGACCAAAAGAACTTAGAGCTAATACGCAAAGTCGGGGATCATAAAACCGACCGAAAGAACTTAGAGCTAATATGCAAAGTCGAGGATCATAAAAACAGACTGAAAGAACTTAGAGCTAATACGCAAAGTCGGGGATCATAAAAACGGACCAAAAGAACTTAGAGCTAATACGCAAAGTCGGGGATCATAAAAACGGACCGAAAGAACTTAGAGCTACTACGCAAAGTCGGGGATCATAAAAACGGATCGAAAGAACTTACAGCTAATATGCAAAGTCAGGGATCATAAAAACGGACCGAAAGAACTTAGAGCTAATACGCAAAGTCGGGGATCATAAAAAGGGACCGAAAGAACTTAGAGCTAATATACAAAGTCGGGGATCATAAAAACCGACCGAAAGAACTTAGAGCTAATATGCAAAGTCGGGGATCAGAAAAACGGACCGAAAGAACTTAGAGCTAATACGCAAAGTCGGGGATCATAAAAACGGACCAAAAGAACTTAGAGATAATACGCAAAGTCGGGGATCATAAAAACGGACCGAAAGAACTTAGAGCTAATACGCAAAGTCGGGGATCATAAAAACGGATCGAAAGAACTTAGAGCTAATATGCAAAGTCGGGGATCATAAAAACAGACCGAAAGAACTTAGAGCTAATACGCAAAGTCGGGGATCATAAAAACGGACCAAAAGAACTTAGAGCTAATACACAAAGTCGGGGATCATAAAAACGGACCGAAAGAACTTAGAGCTAATACGCAAAGTCGGGGATCATAAAAACAGACCAAAAAAACTTAGAGCTAATACGCAAAGTCGGGGATCATAAAAACGGACCGAAAGAACTTAGAGCTAATACGCAAAGTCGGGGATGATAAAAACCGACCGAAAGAACTTAGAGCTAATACGCAAAGTCGAGGATCATAAAACCGACCGAAAGAACTTAGAGCTAATACGCAAAGTCGGGGATCATAAATAGGGACCGAAAGAACTTAGAGCTAATACGCATAGTCAGGGATCATAAAAAGGGACCGAAAGAACTTAGAGCTAATACGCAAAGTCGGGGATCATAAAAACGGACCAAAACAACTTATAGCTAATACGCAAAGTCGGGGATCATAAAAACGGACCGAAAGAACTTAGAACTAATATGCAAAGTCGGGGATCATAAAAACGGACCGAAAGAACTTAGAGCTAATACGCAAAGTCGGGGATCATAAAAAGGGACCGGAAGAACTTAGAGCTAATACGCAAAGTCAGGGATCATAAAAACGGATCGAAAGCACTTAGAGCTAATACGCAAAGTCGGGGATCATAAAAACGGACCGATAGAACTTGGAGCTAATACGCAAAGTCGGGGATCATAAAAACGGACCAAAAGAACTTAGAGCTAATACGCAAAGTCGGGGATCATAAAACCGACCGAAAGAACTTAGAGCTAATACGCAAAGTCGGGGATCATAAAAAGGGACCGAAAGAACTTAGAGCTAATACGCATAGTCGGGGATCATAAAAACGGACCGAAAGAACTTAGAGCTAATACGCAAAGTCGGGGATCATAAAACCGACCGAAAGAACTTAGAGCTAATATGCAAAGTCGAGGATCATAAAAACAGACTGAAAGAACTTAGAGCTAATACGCAAAGTCGGGGATCATAAAAACGGACCAAAAGAACTTAGAGCTAATACGCAAAGTCGGGGATCATAAAAACGGACCGAAAGAACTTAGAGCTACTACGCAAAGTCGGGGATCATAAAAACGGATCGAAAGAACTTACAGCTAATATGCAAAGTCAGGGATCATAAAAACGGACCGAAAGAACTTAGAGCTAATACGCAAAGTCGGGGATCATAAAAAGGGACCGAAAGAACTTAGAGCTAATATACAAAGTCGGGGATCATAAAAACCGACCGAAAGAACTTAGAGCTAATATGCAAAGTCGGGGATTAGAAAAACGGACCGAAAGAACTTAGAGCTAATACGCAAAGTCGGGGATCATAAAAACGGACCAAAAGAACTTAGAGATAATACGCAAAGTCGGGGATCATAAAAACGGACCGAAAGAACTTAGAGCTAATACGCAAAGTCGGGGATCATAAAAACGGATCGAAAGAACTTAGAGCTAATATGCAAAGTCGGGGATCATAAAAACAGACCGAAAGAACTTAGAGCTAATACGCAAAGTCGGGGATCATAAAAACGGACCAAAAGAACTTAGAGCTAATACACAAAGTCGGGGATCATAAAAACGGACCGAAAGAACTTAGAGCTAATACGCAAAGTCGGGGATCATAAAAACAGACCAAAAAAACTTAGAGCTAATACGCAAAGTCGGGGATCATAAAAACGGACCGAAAGAACTTAGAGCTAATACGCAAAGTCGGGGATGATAAAAACCGACCGAAAGAACTTAGAGCTAATACGCAAAGTCGGGGATCATAAAACCGACCGAAAGAACTTAGAGCTAATACGCAAAGTCGGGGATCATAAATAGGGACCGAAAGAACTTAGAGCTAATACGCATAGTCAGGGATCATAAAAAGGGACCGAAAGAACTTAGAGCTAATACGCAAAGTCGGGGATCATAAAAACGGACCAAAACAACTTATAGCTAATACGCAAAGTCGGGGATCATAAAAACGGACCGAAAGAACTTAGAACTAATATGCAAAGTCGGGGATCATAAAAACGGACCGAAAGAACTTAGAGCTAATACGCAAAGTCGGGGATCATAAAAAGGGACCGGAAGAACTTAGAGCTAATACGCAAAGTCAGGGATCATAAAAACGGATCGAAAGCACTTAGAGCTAATACGCAAAGTCGGGGATCATAAAAACGGACCGATAGAACTTGGAGCTAATACGCAAAGTCGGGGATCATAAAAACGGACCAAAAGAACTTAGAGCTAATACGCAAAGTCGGGGATCATAAAACCGACCGAAAGAACTTAGAGCTAATACGCAAAGTCGGGGATCATAAAAAGGGACCGAAAGAACTTAGAGCTAATACGCATAGTCGGGGATCATAAAAACGGACCGAAAGAACTTAGAGCTAATACGCAAAGTCGGGGATCATAAAACGGACCGAAAGAACTTAGAGCTAATACGCAAAGTCGGGGATCATAAAAACCAACCAAAAGAACTTAGAGCTAATACGCAAAGTCGGGGATCATAAAAACGACCAAAAGAACTTAGAGCCAATACGCAAAGTCGGGGATCATAAAACCGACCGAAAGAACTTAGAGCTAATACGCAAAGTCGGGGATCTTAAAAACGGACCGAAAGAACTTAGAGCTAATACGCAAAGTCGGGGATCATAAAAACGGACCGAAAGAACTTAGAGCTAATACGCAAAGTCGGGGATCATAAAAACGGACTGAAAGAACTTAGAGCTAATACGCACAGTCCGGGATCATAAACACGGTTCGAAAGAACTTAGAGCTAATACGCAAAGTCGGGGATCATAAACACGGACCAAGAGAACTTAGAGCTAATACGCAAAGTCGGGGATCATAAAAAGGGACCGAGAGAACTTAGAGCTAATACACAAAGTCGGGGATCATAAAAAGGGACCGAAAGAACTTAGAGCTAATACGCAAAATCGGGGATCATAAAAAGGGACCGAAAGAACTTAGAGCTAATACGCAAAGTCGGGGATCATAAAAACGGACCGAAAGAACTTAGAGCTAATACGCAAAGTCGGGGATCATAAAAAGGGACCGAAAGAACTTAGAACTAATACACAAAGTCCGGGATCATAAAAACCGACCGATAGAACTTAGAGCTAATATGCAAAGTCGGGGATCAGAAAAACGGACCGAAAGAACTTAGAGGTAATACGCAAAGTCGGGGATCATAAAAACGGACCAAAAGAACTTAGAGCTAATACGCAAAGTCGGGGATCATAAAAACGGACCGAAAGAACTTAGAGCTAATACGCAAAGTCGGGGATCATAAAAACGGATCGAAAGAACTTAGAGCTAATATGCAAAGTCGGGGATCATAAAAACAGACCGAAAGAACTTAGAGCTAATGCGCAAAGTCGGGGATCATAAAAACGGACCAAAAGAACTTAGAGCTAATACGCAAAGTCTGGGATCATAAAACCGACCGAAAGAACTTAGAGCTAATATGCAAAGTCGGGGATCATAAAAACAGACCGAAAGAACTTAGAGCTAATACGCAAAGTCGGGGATCATAAAAACGGATCAAAAGAACTTAGAGCTAATACGCAAAGTCGGGGATCATAAAAACGGACCGAAAGAACTTAGAGCTAATACGCAAAGTCGGGGATCATAAAAAGGGACCGAAAGAACTTAGAGCTAATACGCAAAGTCGGGGATCATAAAAACGGACCGAAAGAACTTAGAGCTAATATGCAAAGTCGGGGATCAGAAAAACGGACCGAAAGAACTTAGAGCTAATACGCAAAGTCGGGGATCATAAAAACGGACCAAAAGAACTTAGAGCTAATACGCAAAGTCGGGGATCATAAAAACGGACCGAAAGAACTTAGAGCTAATACGCAAAGTCGGGGATCATAAAAACGGATCGAAAGAACTTAGAGCTAATATGCAAAGTCGGGGATCATAAAAACAGACCGAAAGAACTTAGAGCTAATACGCAAAGTCGGGGATCATAAAAAGGGACCGAAAGAACTTAGAGCTAATACGCAAAGTCGGGGATCATAAAAACCGACCGAAAGAACTTAGAGCTAATACGCAAAGTCGGGGATCATAAAAACGGACCAAAAGAACTTAGAGCTAATACACAAAGTCGGGGATCATAAAAACGGACCGAAAGAACTTAGAGCTAATACGCAAAGTCGGGGATCATAAAAACAGACCAAAAAAACTTAGAGCTAATACGCAAAGTCGGGGATCATAAAAACGGACCGAAAGAACTTAGAGCTAATACGCAAAGTCGGGGATGATAAAAACCGACCGAAAGAACTTAGAGCTAATACGCAAAGTCGGGGATCATAAAACCGACCGAAAGAACTTAGAGCTAATACGCAAAGTCGGGGATCATAAATAGGGACCGAAAGAACTTAGAGCTAATACGCATAGTCAGGGATCATAAAAAGGGACCGAAAGAACTTAGAGCTAATACGCAAAGTCGGGGATCATAAAAACGGACCAAAACAACTTATAGCTAATACGCAAAGTCGGGGATCATAAAAACGGACCGAAAGAACTTAGAACTAATATGCAAAGTCGGGGATCATAAAAACGGACCGAAAGAACTTAGAGCTAATACGCAAAGTCGGGGATCATAAAAAGGGACCGGAAGAACTTAGAGCTAATACGCAAAGTCAGGGATCATAAAAACGGATCGAAAGCACTTAGAGCTAATACGCAAAGTCGGGGATCATAAAAACGAACCGATAGAACTTGGAGCTAATACGCAAAGTCGGGGATCATAAAAACGGACCAAAAGAACTTAGAGCTAATACGCAAAGTCGGGGATCATAAAACCGACCGAAAGAACTTAGAGCTAATACGCAAAGTCGGGGATCATAAAAAGGGACCGAAAGAACTTAGAGCTAATACGCATAGTCGGGGATCATAAAAACGGACCGAAAGAACTTAGTGCTAATACGCAAAGTCGGGGATCATAAAAACGGACTGAAAGAACTTAGAGCTAATACGCAAAGTCGGGGATCATAAAACGGACCGAAAGAACTTAGAGCTAATACGCAAAGTCGGGGATCATAAAAACCAACCAAAAGAACTTAGAGCTAATACGCAAAGTCGGGGATCATAAAAACGACCAAAAGAACTTAGAGCCAATACGCAAAGTCGGGGATCATAAAACCGACCGAAAGAACTTAGAGCTAATACGCAAAGTCGGGGATCTTAAAAACGGACCGAAAGAACTTAGAGCTAATACGCAAAGTCGGGGATCATAAAAACGGACCGAAAGAACTTAGAGCTAATACGCAAAGTCGGGGATCATAAAAACGGACTGAAAGAACTTAGAGCTAATACGCACAGTCCGGGATCATAAACACGGTTCGAAAGAACTTAGAGCTAATACGCAAAGTCGGGGATCATAAACACGGACCAAGAGAACTTAGAGCTAATACGCAAAGTCGGGGATCATAAAAAGGGACCGAGAGAACTTAGAGCTAATACACAAAGTCGGGGATCATAAAAAGGGACCGAAAGAACTTAGAGCTAATACGCAAAATCGGGGATCATAAAAAGGGACCGAAAGAACTTAGAGCTAATACGCAAAGTCGGGGATCATAAAAACGGACCGAAAGAACTTAGAGCTAATACGCAAAGTCGGGGATCATAAAAAAGGACCGAAAGAACTTAGAACTAATACACAAAGTCGGGGATCATAAAAACCGACCGATAGAACTTAGAGCTAATATGCAAAGTCGGGGATCAGAAAAACGGACCGAAAGAACTTAGAGGTAATACGCAAAGTCGGGGATCATAAAAACGGACCAAAAGAACTTAGAGCTAATACGCAAAGTCGGGGATCATAAAAACGGACCGAAAGAACTTAGAGCTAATACGCAAAGTCGGGGATCATAAAAACGGATCGAAAGAACTTAGAGCTAATATGCAAAGTCGGGGATCATAAAAACAGACCGAAAGAACTTAGAGCTAATACGCAAAGTCGGGGATCATAAAAACGGACCAAAAGAACTTAGAGCTAATACGCAAAGTCTGGGATCATAAAACCGACCGAAAGAACTTAGAGCTAATATGCAAAGTCGGGGATCATAAAAACAGACCGAAAGAACTTAGAGCTAATACGCAAAGTCGGGGATCATAAAAACGGATCAAAAGAACTTAGAGCTAATACGCAAAGTCGGGGATCATAAAAACAGACCGAAAGAACTTAGAGCTAATACGCAAAGTCGGGGATCATAAAAAGGGACCGAAAGAACTTAGAGCTAATACGCAAAGTCGGGGATCATAAAAACGGACCGAAAGAACTTAGAGCTAATATGCAAAGTCGGGGATCAGAAAAACGGACCGAAAGAACTTAGAGTTAATACGCAAAGTCGGGGATCATAAAAACGGACCAAAAGAACTTAGAGCTAATACGCAAAGTCGGGGATCATAAAAACGGACCGAAAGAACTTAGAGCTAATACGCAAAGTCGGGGATCATAAAAACGGATCGAAAGAACTTAGAGCTAATATGCAAAGTCGGGGATCATAAAAACAGACCGAAAGAACTTAGAGCTAATACGCAAAGTCGGGGATCATAAAAAGGGACCGAAAGAACTTAGAGCTAATACGCAAAGTCGGGGATCATAAAAACCGACCGAAAGAACTTAGAGCTAATACGCAAAGTCGGGGATCATAAAAACGGACCAAAAAAACTTAGAGCTAATACGAAAAGTCGGGGATCATAAAACGGACCGAAAGAACTTAGAGCTAATACGCAAAGTCGGGGATGATAATAACCGACCGAAAGAACTTAGAGCTAAAACGCAAAGTCGGGGATCATAAAACCGACCGAAAGAACTTGGAGCTAATACGCAAAGTCGGGGATCATAAAAAGGGACCGAAAGAACTTAGAGCTAATACGCAAAGTCGGGGATCATAAAAAGGGACCGAAAGAACTTAGAGCTAATACGCAAAGTCGGGATCATAAAACCGACCGAAAGAACTTAGAGCTAACACGCAAAGTCGGGGATCATAAAAAGGGACCGAAAGAACTTAGAGCTAATACGCACAGTCCGGGATCATAAACACGGTTCGAAAGAACTTAGAGCTAATACGCAAAGTCGGGGATCATAAAAACCGACCGAAAGAACTTAGAGCTAATACGCATAGTCGGGGATCATAAAAACGGACCAAAACAACTTAGAGCTAATACGCAAAGTCGGGGATCATAAAAACGGACCGAAAGAACTTAGAGCTAATATGCAAAGTCGGGGATCATAAAAACGGACCGAAAGAACTTAGAGCTAATACGCAAAGTCGGGGATCATAAAAAGGGACCGGAAGAACTTAGAGCTAATACGCAAAGTCAGGGATCATAAAAACGGATCGAAAGCACTTAGAGCTAATACGCAAAGTCGGGGATCATAAAAACGGACCGATAGAACTTGGAGCTAATACGCAAAGTCGGGGATCATAAAAACGGACCAAAAGAACTTAGAGCTAATACGCAAAGTCGGGGATCATAAAACCGACCGAAAGAACTTAGAGCTAATACGCAAAGTCGGGGATCATAAAAAGGGACCGAAAGAACTTAGAGCTAATACGCATAGTCGGGGATCATAAAAACGGACCGAAAGAACTTAGTGCTAATACGCAAAGTCGGGGATCATAAAAACGGACTGAAAGAACTTAGAGCTAATACGCAAAGTCGGGGATCATAAAACGAACCGAAAGAACTTAGAGCTAATACGCAAAGTCGGGGATCATAAAAACCAACCAAAAGAACTTAGAGCTAATACGCAAAGTCGGGGATCATAAAAACGACCAAAAGAACTTAGAGCCAATACGCAAAGTCGGGGATCATAAAACCGACCGAAAGAACTTAGAGCTAATACGCAAAGTCGGGGATCTTAAAAACGGACCGAAAGAACTTAGAGCTAATACGCAAAGTCGGGGATCATAAAAACGGACCGAAAGAACTTAGAGCTAATACGCAAAGTCGGGGATCATAAAAACGGACTGAAAGAACTTAGAGCTAATACGCACAGTCCGGGATCATAAACACGGTTCGAAAGAACTTAGAGCTAATACGCAAAGTCGGGGATCATAAACACGGACCAAGAGAACTTAGAGCTAATACGCAAAGTCGGGGATCATAAAAAGGGACCGAGAGAACTTAGAGCTAATACACAAAGTCGGGGATCATAAAAAGGGACCGAAAGAACTTAGAGCTAATACGCAAAATCGGGGATCATAAAAAGGGACCGAAAGAACTTAGAGCTAATACGCAAAGTCGGGGATCATAAAAACGGACCGAAAGAACTTAGAGCTAATACGCAAAGTCGGGGATCATAAAAAGGGACCGAAAGAACTTAGAACTAATACACAAAGTCGGGGATCATAAAAACCGACCGATAGAACTTAGAGCTAATATGCAAAGTCGGGGATCAGAAAAACGGACCGAAAGAACTTAGAGGTAATACGCAAAGTCGGGGATCATAAAAACGGACCAAAAGAACTTAGAGCTAATACGCAAAGTCGGGGATCATAAAAACGGACCGAAAGAACTTAGAGCTAATACGCAAAGTCGGGGATCATAAAAACGGATCGAAAGAACTTAGAGCTAATATGCAAAGTCGGGGATCATAAAAACAGACCGAAAGAACTTAGAGCTAATACGCAAAGTCGGGGATCATAAAAACGGACCAAAAGAACTTAGAGCTAATACGCAAAGTCGGGGATCATAAAAAGGGACCGAAAGAACTTAGAGCTAATACGCAAAGTCGGGGATCATAAAAACGGACCGAAAGAACTTAGAGCTAATATGCAAAGTCGGGGATCAGAAAAACGGACCGAAAGAACTTAGAGCTAATACGCAAAGTCGGGGATCATAAAAACGGACCGAAAGAACTTAGAGCTAATACGCAAAGTCGGGGATCATAAAAACGGATCGAAAGAACTTAGAGCTAATATGCAAAGTCGGGGATCATAAAAACAGACCGAAAGAACTTAGAGCTAATACGCAAAGTCGGGGATCATAAAAAGGGACCGAAAGAACTTAGAGCTAATACGCAAAGTCGGGGATCATAAAAACGGACCGAAAGAACTTAGAGCTAATACGCAAAGTCGGGGATCATAAAAACGGACCAAAAAAACTTAGAGCTAATACGCAAAGTCGGGGATCATAAAACAGACCGAAAGAACTTAGAGCTAATACGCAAAGTCGGGGATGATAATAACCGACCGAAAGAACTTAGAGCTAATACGCAAAGTCGGGGATCATAAAACCGACCGAAAGAACTTGGAGCTAATACGCAAAGTCAAGGATCATAAAAAGGGACCGAAAGAACTTAGAGCTAATACGCAAAGTCGGGGATCATAAAAAGGGACCGAAAGAACTTAGAGCTAATACGCAAAGTCGGGATCATAAAACCGACCGAAAGAACTTAGAGCTAACACGCAAAGTCGGGGATCATAAAAAGGCACCGAAAGAACTTAGAGCTAATACGCACAGTCCGGGATCATAAACACGGTTCGAAAGAACTTAGAGCTAATACGCAAAGTCGGGGATCATAAAAACCGACCGAAAGAACTTAGAGCTAATACGCATAGTCGGGGATCATAAAAACGGACCGAAAGAACTTAGAGCTAATATGCAAAGTCGGGGATCATAAAAACGGAACGAAAGAACTTAGAGCTAATACGCAAAGTCGGGGATCATAAAACGGACCGAAAGAACTTAGAGTTAATACGCAAAGTCGGGGATCATAAAAATGGACCGAAAGAACTTAGAGCTAATACGCAAAGTCGGGGATCATAAAAACGGACCAAAAGAACTTAGATCTAATACGCAAAGTCGGGGATCATAAAAACGGACCGAAAGAACTTAGAGCTAATACGCAAAGTCGGGGATCATAAAAACGGACCAAAAAAACTTAGAGCTAATACGCAAAGTCGGGGATCATAAAAACGGACCGAAAGAACTTAGAGCTAATACGCAAAGTCGGGGATGATAAAAACCGACCGAAAGAACTTAGAGCTAATACGCAAAGTCGGAGATCATAAAACCGACCGAAAGAACTTAGAGCTAATACGCAAAGTCGGGGATCATAAAAAGGGACCGAAAGAACTTAGAGCTAATACGCAGAGTCGGGGATCATAAAAAGGGACCGAAAGAACTTAGAGCTAATACGCAAAGTCGGGGATCATAAAAAGGGACCGAAAGAACTTAGAGCTAATACGCAGAATCGGGGATCATAAAAAGGGACCGAAAGAACTTAGAGCTAATACGCAAAGTCGGGGATCATAAAAACGGACCGAAAGAACTTAGAGCTAATACGCAGAGTCGGGGATCATAAAAAGGGACCGAAAGAACTTAGAGCTAATACGCAAAGTCGGGGATCATAAAAAGGGACCGAAAGAACTTAGAGCTAATACGCAAAATCGGGGATCATAAAAAGGGACCGAAAGAACTTAGAGCTAATACGCAAAGTCGGGGATCATAAAAACGGACCGAAAGAACTTAGAGCTAATACGCAAAGTCGGGGATCATAAAAAGGGACCGAAAGAACTTAGAGCTAATACACAAAGTCGGGGATCATAAAAACCGACCAAAAGAACTTAGAGCTAATATGCAAAGTCGGGGATCATAAAAACGGTCCGAAAGAACTTAGAGCTAATACGCAAAGTCGGGGATCATAAAAACGGACCGAAAGAACTTAGAGCTAATACGCAAAGTCGGGGATCATAAAAACGGATCGAAAGAACTTAGAGCTAATATGCAAAGTCGGGGATCATAAAAACAGACCGAAAGAACTTAGAGCTAATACGCAAAGTCGGGGATCATAAAAACGGACCAAAAGAACTTAGAGCTAATACGCAAAGTCGGGGATCATAAAAACGGACCGAAAGAACTTAGAGCTAATACGCAAAGTCGGGGATCATAAAAACGGATCGAAAGAACTTAGAGCTAATATGCAAAGTCGAGGATCATAAAAACAGACCGAAAGAACTTAGAGCTAATACGCAAAGTCGGGGATCATAAAAACGGACCAAAAGAACTTAGATCTAATACGCAAAGTCGGGGATCATAAAAACGGATCGAAAGAACTTAGAGCTAATATGCAAAGTCGGGGATCATAAAAACAGACCGAAAGAACTTAGAGCTAATACGCAAAGTCGGGGATCATAAAAACGGACCAAAAGAACTTAGAGCTAATACGCAAAGTCGGGGATCATAAAACCGACCGAAAGAACTTAGAGCTAATATGCAAAGTCGAGGATCATAAAAACAGACCGAAAGAACTTAGAGCTAATACGCAAAGTCGGGGATCATAAAAACGGACCAAAAGAACTTAGAGCTAATACGCAAAGTCGGGGATCATAAAAACGGACCGAAAGAACTTAGAGCTAATACGCAAAGTCGGGGATCATAAAAACAGATCGAAAGAACTTACAGCTAATATGCAAAGTCGGGGATCATAAAAACGGACCGAAAGAACTTAGAGCTAATACGCAAAGTCGGGGATCATAAAAAGGGACCGAAAGAACTTAGAGCTAATATACAAAGTCGGGGATCATAAAAACCGACCGAAAGAATTTAGAGCTAATATGCAAAGTCGAGGATCAGAAAAACGGACCGAAAGAACTTAGAGCTAATACGCAAAGTCGGGGATCATAAAAACGGACCAAAAGAACTTAGAGCTAATACGCAAAGTCGGGGATCATAAAAACGGACCGAAAGAACTTAGAGCTAATACGCAAAGTCGGGGATCATAAAAACGGATCGAAAGAACTTAGAGCTAATATGCAAAGTCGAGGATCATAAAAACAGACCGAAAGAACTTAGAGCTAATACGCAAAGTCGGGGATCATAAAAACGGACCAAAAGAACTTAGATCTAATACGCAAAGTCGGGGATCATAAAAACGGACCGAAAGAACTTAGAGCTAATACGCAAAGTCGGGGATCATAAAAACGGACCAAAAAAACTTAGAGCTAATACGCAAAGTCGGGGATCATAAAAACGGACCGAAAGAACTTAGAGCTAATACGCAAAGTCGGGGATGATAAAAACCGACCGAAAGAACTTAGAGCTAATACGTAAAGTCGGAGATCATAAAACCGACCGAAAGAACTTAGAGCTAATACGCAAAGTCGGGGATCATAAAAAGGGACCGAAAGAACTTAGAGCTAATACGCAAAGTCGGGGATCATAAAAACGGACCGAAAGAACTTAGAGCTAATACGCAAAGTCGGGGATGATAAAAACCGACCGAAAGAACTTAGAGCTAATACGCAAAGTCGGGGATCATAAAAAGGGACCGAAAGAACTTAGAGCTAATACGCAGAGTCGGGGATCATAAAAAGGGACCGAAAGAACTTAGAGCTAATACGCAAAGTCGGGGATCATAAAAAGGGACCGAAAGAACTTAGAGCTAATACGCAAAATCGGGGATCATAAAAAGGGACTGAAAGAACTTAGAGCTAATACGCAAAGTCGGGGATCATAAAAACGGACCGAAAGAACTTAGAGCTAATACGCAGAGTCGGGGATCATAAAAAGGGACCGAAAGAACTTAGAGCTAATACGCAAAGTCGGGGATCATAAAAAGGGACCGAAAGAACTTAGAGCTAATACGCAAAATCGGGGATCATAAAAAGGGACTGAAAGAACTTAGAGCTAATACGCAAAGTCGGGGATCATAAAAACGGACCAAAAGAACTTAGATCTAATACGCAAAGTCGGGGATCATAAAAACGGACCGAAAGAACTTAGAGCTAATACGCAAAGTCGGGGATCATAAAAACGGACCAAAAAAACTTAGAGCTAATACGCAAAGTCGGGGATCATAAAAACGGACCGAAAGAACTTAGAGCTAATACGCAAAGTCGGGGATGATAAAAACCGACCGAAAGAACTTAGAGCTAATACGCAAAGTCGGAGATCATAAAACCGACCGAAAGAACTTAGAGCTAATACGCAAAGTCGGGGATCATAAAAAGGGACCGAAAGAACTTAGAGCTAATATGCAAAGTCGGGGATCAGAAAAACGGTCCGAAAGAACTTAGAGCTAATACGCAAAGTCGGGGATCATAAAAACGGACCAAAAGAACTTAGAGCTAATACGCAAAGTCGGGGATCATAAAAACGGACCGAAAGAACTTAGAGCTAATACGCAAATTCGGGGATCATAAAAACGGATCGAAAGAACTTAGAGCTAATATGCAAAGTCGGGGATCATAAAAACAGACCGAAAGAACTTAGAGCTAATACGCAAAGTCGGGGATCATAAAAACGGACCAAAAGAACTTAGAGCTAATACGCAAAGTCGGGGATCATAAAAACAGACCGAAAGAACTTAGAGCTAATACGCAAAGTCGGGGATCATAAAAACGGACCAAAAGAACTTAGAGCTAATACACAAAGTCGGGGATCATAAAAACGGACCGAAAGAACTTAGAGCTAATACGCAAAGTCGGGGATCATAAAAACGGACCAAAAAAACTTAGAGCTAATACGCAAAGTCGGGGATCATAAAAACGGACCGAAAGAACTTAGAGCTAATACGCAAAGTCGGGGATGATAAAAACCGACCGAAAGAACTTAGAGCTAATACGCAAAGTCGGGGATCATAAAAAGGGACCGAAAGAACTTAGAGCTAATACGCAGAGTCGGGGATCATAAAAAGGGACCGAAAGAACTTAGAGCTAATACGCAAAGTCGGGGATCATAAAAAGGGACCGAAAGAACTTAGAGCTAATACACAAAATCGGGGATCATAAAAAGGGACTGAAAGAACTTAGAGCTAATACGCAAAGTCGGGGATCATAAAAACGGACCGAAAGAACTTAGAGCTAATACGCAAAGTCGGGGATCATAAAAAGGGACCGAAAGAACTTAGAGCTAATACACAAAGTCGGGGATTATAAAAACCGACCGAAAGAACTTAGAGCTAATATGCAAAGTCGGGGATCAGAAAAACGGTCCGAAAGAACTTAGAGCTAATACGCAAAGTCGGGGATCATAAAAACGGACCAAAAGAACTTAGAGCTAATACGCAAAGTCGGGGATCATAAAAACGGACCGAAAGAACTTAGAGCTAATACGCAAATTCGGGGATCATAAAAACGGATCGAAAGAACTTAGAGCTAATATGCAAAGTCGGGGATCATAAAAACAGACCGAAAGAACTTAGAGCTAATACGCAAAGTCGGGGATCATAAAAACGGACCAAAAGAACTTAGAGCTAATACGCAAAGTCGGGGATCATAAAACCGACCGAAAGAACTTAGAGCTAATACGCAAAGTCGGGGATCATAAAAAGGGACCGAAAGAACTTAGAGCTAATACGCATAGTCGGGGATCATAAAAACGGACCGAAAGAACTTAGTGCTAATACGCAAAGTCGGGGATCATAAAAACGGACTGAAAGAACTTAGAGCTAATACGCAAAGTCGGGGATCATAAAACGGACCGAAAGAACTTAGAGCTAATACGCAAAGTCGGGGATCATAAAAACCAACCAAAAGAACTTAGAGCTAATACGCAAAGTCGGGGATCTTAAAAATGGACCGAAAGAACTTAGAGCTAATACGCAAAGTCGGGGATCATAAAAACGGACCGAAAGAACTTAGAGCTAATACGCAAAGTCGGGGATCATAAAAACGGACTGAAAGAACTTAGAGCTAATACGCACAGTCCGGGATCATAAACACGGTTCGAAAGAACTTAGAGCTAATACGCAAAGTCGGGGATCATAAACACGGACCAAGAGAACTTAGAGCTAATACGCAAAGTCGGGGATCATAAAAAGGGACCGAAAGAACTTAGAACTAATACACAAAGTCGGGGATCATAAAAACCGACCGAAAGAACTTAGAGCTAATATGCAAAGTCGGGGATCAGAAAAACGGACCGAAAGAACTTAGAGGTAATACGCAAAGTCGGGGATCATAAAAACGGACCAAAAGAACTTAGAGCTAATACGCAAAGTCGGGGATCATAAAAACGGACCGAAAGAACTTAGAGCTAATACGCAAAGTCGGGGATCATAAAAACGGATCGAAAGAACTTAGAGCTAATACGCAAAGTCGGGGATCATAAAAACGGACCGAAAGAACTTAGAGCTAATACGCAAAGTCGGGGATCATAAAAACGGATCGAAAGAACTTACAGCTAATATGCAAAGTCGGGGATCATAAAAACGGACCGAAAGAACTTAGAGCTAATACGCAAAGTCGGGGATCATAAAAAGGGACCGAAAGAACTTAGAGCTAATATACAAAGTCGGGGATCATAAAAACCAACCGAAAGAACTTAGAGCTAATATGCAAAGTCGGGGATCAGAAAAACGGACCGAAAGAACTTAAAGCTAATACGCAAAGTCGGGGATCATAAAAACGGACCAAAAGAACTTAGAGCTAATACGCAAAGTCGGGGATCATAAAAACGGACCGAAAGAACTTAGAGCTAATACGCAAAGTCGGGGATCATAAAAACGGATCGAAAGAACTTAGAGCTAATATGCAAAGTCGGGGATCATAAAAACAGACCGAAAGAACTTAGAGCTAATACGCAAAGTCGGGGATCATAAAAACGGACCAAAAGAACTTTGAGCTAATACACAAAGTCGGGGATCATAAAAACGGACCGAAAGAACTTAGAGCTAATACGCAAAGTCGGGGATCATAAAAACGGACCAAAAAAACTTAGAGCTAATATGCAAAGTCGGGGATCAGAAAAACGGTCCGAAAGAACTTAGAGCTAATACGCAAAGTCGGGGATGATAGAAACCGACCAAAAGAACTTAGAGCTAATACGCAAAGTCGGGGATCATAAAAACGGACCGAAAGAACTTAGAGCTAATACGCAAATTCGGGGATCATAAAAACGGATCGAAAGAACTTAGAGCTAATATGCAAAGTCGGGGATCATAAAAACAGACCGAAAGAACTTAGAGCTAATACGCAAAGTCGGGGATCATAAAAACGGACCAAAAGAACTTAGAGCTAATACGCAAAGTCGGGGATCATAAAAACAGACCGAAAGAACTTAGAGCTAATACGCAAAGTCGGGGATCATAAAAACGGACCAAAAGAACTTAGAGCTAATACACAAAGTCGGGGATCATAAAAACGGACCGAAAGAACTTAGAGCTAATACGCAAAGTCGGGGATCATAAAAACGGACCAAAAAAACTTAGAGCTAATACGCAAAGTCGGGGATCATAAAAACGGACCGAAAGAACTTAGAGCTAATACGCAAAGTCGGGGATGATAAAAACCGACCGAAAGAACTTAGAGCTAATACGCAAAGTCGGGGATCATAAAAAGGGACCGAAAGAACTTAGAGCTAATACGCAGAGTCGGGGATCATAAAAAGGGACCGAAAGAACTTAGAGCTAATACGCAAAGTCGGGGATCATAAAAAGGGACCGAAAGAACTTAGAGCTAATACGCAAAATCGGGGATCATAAAAAGGGACTGAAAGAACTTAGAGCTAATACGCAAAGTCGGGGATCATAAAAACGGACCGAAAGAACTTAGAGCTAATACGCAAAGTCGGGGATCATAAAAAGGGACCGAAAGAACTTAGAGCTAATACACAAAGTCGGGGATTATAAAAACCGACCGAAAGAACTTAGAGCTAATATGCAAAGTCGGGGATCAGAAAAACGGTCCGAAAGAACTTAGAGCTAATACGCAAAGTCGGGGATCATAAAAACGGACCAAAAGAACTTAGAGCTAATACGCAAAGTCGGGGATCATAAAAACGGACCGAAAGAACTTAGAGCTAATACGCAAATTCGGGGATCATAAAAACGGATCGAAAGAACTTAGAGCTAATATGCAAAGTCGGGGATCATAAAAACAGACCGAAAGAACTTAGAGCTAATACGCAAAGTCGGGGATCATAAAAACGGACCAAAAGAACTTAGAGCTAATACGCAAAGTCGGGGATCATAAAACCGACCGAAAGAACTTAGAGCTAATACGCAAAGTCGGGGATCATAAAAAGGGACCGAAAGAACTTAGAGCTAATACGCATAGTCGGGGATCATAAAAACGGACCGAAAGAACTTAGTGCTAATACGCAAAGTCGGGGATCATAAAAACGGACTGAAAGAACTTAGAGCTAATACGCAAAGTCGGGGATCATAAAACGGACCGAAAGAACTTAGAGCTAATACGCAAAGTCGGGGATCATAAAAACCAACCAAAAGAACTTAGAGCTAATACGCAAAGTCGGGGATCTTAAAAATGGACCGAAAGAACTTAGAGCTAATACGCAAAGTCGGGGATCATAAAAACGGACCGAAAGAACTTAGAGCTAATACGCAAAGTCGGGGATCATAAAAACGGACTGAAAGAACTTAGAGCTAATACGCACAGTCCGGGATCATAAACACGGTTCGAAAGAACTTAGAGCTAATACGCAAAGTCGGGGATCATAAACACGGACCAAGAGAACTTAGAGCTAATACGCAAAGTCGGGGATCATAAAAAGGGACCGAAAGAACTTAGAACTAATACACAAAGTCGGGGATCATAAAAACCGACCGAAAGAACTTAGAGCTAATATGCAAAGTCGGGGATCAGAAAAACGGACCGAAAGAACTTAGAGGTAATACGCAAAGTCGGGGATCATAAAAACGGACCAAAAGAACTTAGAGCTAATACGCAAAGTCGGGGATCATAAAAACGGACCGAAAGAACTTAGAGCTAATACGCAAAGTCGGGGATCATAAAAACGGATCGAAAGAACTTAGAGCTAATACGCAAAGTCGGGGATCATAAAAACGGACCGAAAGAACTTAGAGCTAATACGCAAAGTCGGGGATCATAAAAACGGATCGAAAGAACTTACAGCTAATATGCAAAGTCGGGGATCATAAAAACGGACCGAAAGAACTTAGAGCTAATACGCAAAGTCGGGGATCATAAAAAGGGACCGAAAGAACTTAGAGCTAATATACAAAGTCGGGGATCATAAAAACCGACCGAAAGAACTTAGAGCTAATATGCAAAGTCGGGGATCAGAAAAACGGACCGAAAGAACTTAGAGCTAATACGCAAAGTCGGGGATCATAAAAACGGACCAAAAGAACTTAGAGCTAATACGCAAAGTCGGGGATCATAAAAACGGACCGAAAGAACTTAGAGCTAATACGCAAAGTCGGGGATCATAAAAACGGATCGAAAGAACTTAGAGCTAATATGCAAAGTCGGGGATCATAAAAACAGACCGAAAGAACTTAGAGCTAATACGCAAAGTCGGGGATCATAAAAACGGACCAAAAGAACTTAGAGCTAATACACAAAGTCGGGGATCATAAAAACGGACCGAAAGAACTTAGAGCTAATACGCAAAGTCGGGGATCATAAAAACGGACCAAAAAAACTTAGAGCTAATACGCAAAGTCGGGGATCATAAAAACGGACCGAAAGAACTTAGAGCTAATACGCAAAGTCGGGGATGATAGAAACCGACCGAAAGAACTTAGAGCTAATACGCAAAGTCGGGGATCATAAAACCGACCGAAAGAACTTAGAGCTAATACGCAAAGTCGGGGATCATAAATAGGGACCGAAAGAACTTAGAGCTAATACGCATAGTCGGGGATCATAAAAAGGGACCGAAAGAACTTAGAGCTAATACGCAAAGTCGGGGATCATAAAAACGGACCAAAACAACTTAGAGCTAATACGCAAAGTCGGGGATCATAAAAACGGACCGAAAGAACTTAGAGCTAATATGCAAAGTCGGGGATCATAAAAACGGACCGAAAGAACTTAGAGCTAATACGCAAAGTCAGGGATCATAAAAAGGGATCGGAAGAACTTAGAGCTAATACGCAAAGTCAGGGATCATAAAAACGGATCGAAAGCACTTAGAGCTAATACGCAAAGTCGGGGATCATAAAAACAGACCGATAGAACTTAGAGCTAATACGCAAAGTCGGGGATCATAAAAACGGACCAAAAGAACTTAGAGCTAATACGCAAAGTCGGGGATCATAAAACCGACCGAAAGAACTTAGAGCTAATACGCAAAGTCGGGGATCATAAAAAGGGACCGAAAGAACTTAGAGCTAATACGCATAGTCGGGGATCATAAAAACGGACCGAAAGAACTTAGTGCTAATACGCAAAGTCGGGGATCATAAAAACGGACTGAAAGAACTTAGAGCTAATACGCAAAGTCGGGGATCATAAAACGGACCGAAAGAACTTAGAGCTAATATGCAAAGTCGGGGATCATAAAAACAGACCGAAAGAACTTAGAGCTAATACGCAAAGTCGGGGATCATAAAAACGGACCAAAAGAACTTAGAGCTAATACGCAAAGTCGGGGATCATAAAACCGATCGAAAGAACTTAGAGCTAATATGCAAAGTCGAGGATCATAAAAACAGACCGAAAGAACTTAGAGCTAATACGCAAAGTCGGGGATCATAAAAACGGACCAAAAGAACTTAGAGCTAATACGCAAAGTCGGGGATCATAAAAACGGACCGAAAGAACTTAGAGCTAATACGCAAAGTCGGGGATCATAAAAACGGATCGAAAGAACTTACAGCTAATATGCAAAGTCGGGGATCATAAAAACGGACCGAAAGAACTTAGAGCTAATACGCAAAGTCGGGGATCATAAAAAGGGACCGAAAGAACTTAGAGCTAATATACAAAGTCGGGGATCATAAAAACCGACCGAAAGAACTTAGAGCTAATATGCAAAGTCGGGGATCAGAAAAACGGACCGAAAGAACTTAGAGCTAATACGCAAAGTCGGGGATCATAAAAACGGACCAAAAGAACTTAGAGCTAATACGCAAAGTCGGGGATCATAAAAACGGACCGAAAGAACTTAGAGCTAATACGCAAAGTCGGGGATCATAAAAACGGATCGAAAGAACTTAGAGCTAATATGCAAAGTCGGGGATCATAAAAACGGACCGAAAGAACTTAGAGCTAATACGCAAAGTCGGGGATCATAAAAACGGACCAAAAGAACTTAGATCTAATACGCAAAGTCGGGGATCATAAAAACGGACCGAAAGAACTTAGAGCTAATACGCAAAGTCGGGGATCATAAAAACGGACCAAAAAAACTTAGAGCTAATACGCAAAGTCGGGGATCATAAAAACGGACCGAAAGAACTTAGAGCTAATACGCAAAGTCGGGGATGATAAAAACCGACCGAAAGAACTTAGAGCTAATACGCAAAGTCGGAGATCATAAAACCGACCGAAAGAACTTAGAGCTAATACGCAAAGTCGGGGATCATAAAAAGGGACCGAAAGAACTTAGAGCTAATACGCAGAGTCGGGGATCATAAAAAGGGACCGAAAGAACTTAGAGCTAATACGCAAAGTCGGGGATCATAAAAAGGGACCGAAAGAACTTAGAGCTAATACGCGAAATCGGGGATCATAAAAAGGGACCGAAAGAACTTAGAGCTAATACGCAAAGTCGGGGATCATAAAAACGGACCGAAAGAACTTAGAGCTAATACGCAAAGTCGGGGATCATAAAAAGGGACCGAAAGAACTTAGAGCTAATACACAAAGTCGGGGATCATAAAAACCGACCGAAAGAACTTAGAGCTAATATGCAAAGTCGGGGATCAGAAAAACGGTCCGAAAGAACTTAGAGCTAATACGCGAAATCGGGGATCATAAAAAGGGACCGAAAGAACTTAGAGCTAATACGCAAAGTCGGGGATCATAAAAACGGACCGAAAGAACTTAGAGCTAATACGCAAAGTCGGGGATCATAAAAAGGGACCGAAAGAACTTAGAGCTAATACACAAAGTCGGGGATCATAAAAACCGACCGAAAGAACTTAGAGCTAATATGCAAAGTCGGGGATCAGAAAAACGGTCCGAAAGAACTTAGAGCTAATACGCAAAGTCGGGGATCATAAAAACGGACCAAAAGAACTTAGAGCTAATACGCAAAGTCGGGGATCATAAAAACGGACCGAAAGAACTTAGAGCTAATACTCAAATTCGGGGATCATAAAAACGGATCGAAAGAACTTAGAGCTAATATGCAAAGTCGGGGATCATAAAAACAGACCGAAAGAACTTAGAGCTAATACGCAAAGTCGGGGATCATAAAAACGGACCAAAAGAACTTAGAGCTAATACGCAAAGTCGGGGATCATAAAAACAGACCGAAAGAACTTAGAGCTAATACGCAAAGTCGGGGATCATAAAAACGGACCAAAAGAACTTAGAGCTAATACACAAAGTCGGGGATCATAAAAACGGACCGAAAGAACTTAGAGCTAATACGCAAAGTCGGGGATCATAAAAACGGACCAAAAAAACTTAGAGCTAATACGCAAAGTCGGGGATCATAAAAACGGACCGAAAGAACTTAGAGCTAATACGCAAAGTCGGGGATGATAAAAACCGACCGAAAGAACTTAGAGCTAATACGCAAAGTCGGAGATCATAAAACCGACCGAAAGAACTTAGAGCTAATACGCAAAGTCGGGGATCATAAAAAGGGACCGAAAGAACTTAGAGCTAATACGCAGAGTCGGGGATCATAAAAAGGGACCGAAAGAACTTAGAGCTAATACGCAAAGTCGGGGATCATAAAAAGGGACCGAAAGAACTTAGAGCTAATACGCAAAATCGGGGATCATAAAAAGGGACTGAAAGCACTTAGAGCTAATACGCAAAGTCGGGGATCATAAAAACGGACCGAAAGAACTTAGAGCTAATACGCAAAGTCGGGGATCATAAAAAGGGACCGAAAGAACTTAGAGCTAATACACAAAGTCGGGGATCATAAAAACCGACCGAAAGAACTTAGAGCTAATATGCAAAGTCGGGGATCAGAAAAACGGTCCGAAAGAACTTAGAGCTAATACGCAAAGTCGGGGATCATAAAAACGGACCAAAAGAACTTAGAGCTAATACGCAAAGTCGGGGATCATAAAAACGGACCGAAAGAACTTAGAGCTAATACGCAAATTCGGGGATCATAAAAACGGATCGAAAGAACTTAGAGCTAATATGCAAAGTCGGGGATCATAAAAACAGACCGAAAGAACTTAGAGCTAATACGCAAAGTCGGGGACCATAAAAACGGACCAAAAGAACTTAGAGCTAATACGCAAAGTCGGGGATCATAAAACCGACCGAAAGAACTTAGAGCTAATACGCAAAGTCGGGGATCATAAAAAGGGACCGAAAGAACTTAGAGCTAATACGCATAGTCGGGGATCATAAAAACGGACCGAAAGAACTTAGTGCTAATACGCAAAGTCGGGGATCATAAAAACGGACTGAAAGAACTTAGAGCTAATACGCAAAGTCGGGGATCATAAAACGGACCGAAAGAACTTAGAGCTAATACGCAAAGTCGGGGATCATAAAAACCAACCAAAAGAACTTAGAGCTAATACGCAAAGTCGGGGATCATAAAAACGACCAAAAGAACTTAGAGCCAATACGCAAAGTCGGGGATCATAAAACCGACCGAAAGAACTTAGAGCTAATACGCAAAGTCGGGGATCTTAAAAATGGACCGAAAGAACTTAGAGCTAATACGCAAAGTCGGGGATCATAAAAACGGACCGAAAGAACTTAGAGCTAATACGCAAAGTCGGGGATCATAAAAACGGACTGAAAGAACTTAGAGCTAATACGCACAGTCCGGGATCATAAACACGGTTCGAAAGAACTTAGAGCTAATACGCAAAGTCGGGGATCATAAACACGGACCAAGAGAACTTAGAGCTAATACGCAAAGTCGGGGATCATAAAAAGGGACCGAAAGAACTTAGAACTAATACACAAAGTCGGGGATCATAAAAACCGACCGAAAGAACTTAGAGCTAATATGCAAAGTCGGGGATCAGAAAAACGGACCGAAAGAACTTAGAGGTAATACGCAAAGTCGGGGATCATAAAAACGGACCAAAAGAACTTAGAGCTAATACGCAAAGTCGGGGATCATAAAAACGGACCGAAAGAACTTAGAGCTAATACGCAAAGTCGGGGATCATAAAAACGGATCGAAAGAACTTAGAGCTAATATGCAAAGTCGGGGATCATAAAAACAGACCGAAAGAACTTAGAGCTAATACGCAAAGTCGGGGATCATAAAAACGGACCAAAAGAACTTAGAGCTAATACGCAAAGTCGGGGATCATAAAAACAGACCGAAAGAACTTAGAGCTAATACGCAAAGTCGGGGATCATAAAAACGGACCAAAAGAACTTAGAGCTAATACACAAAGTCGGGGATCATAAAAACGGACCGAAAGAACTTAGAGCTAATACGCAAAGTCGGGGATCATAAAAACGGACCAAAAAAACTTAGAGCTAATACGCAAAGTCGGGGATCATAAAAACGGACCGAAAGAACTTAGAGCTAATACGCAAAGTCGGGGATGATAAAAACCGACCGAAAGAACTTAGAGCTAATACGCAAAGTCGGAGATCATAAAACCGACCGAAAGAACTTAGAGCTAATACGCAAAGTCGGGGATCATAAAAAGGGACCGAAAGAACTTAGAGCTAATACGCAGAGTCGGGGATCATAAAAAGGGACCGAAAGAACTTAGAGCTAATACGCAAAGTCGGGGATCATAAAAAGGGACCGAAAGAACTTAGAGCTAATACGCAAAATCGGGGATCATAAAAAGGGACTGAAAGCACTTAGAGCTAATACGCAAAGTCGGGGATCATAAAAACGGACCGAAAGAACTTAGAGCTAATACGCAAAGTCGGGGATCATAAAAAGGGACCGAAAGAACTTAGAGCTAATACACAAAGTCGGGGATCATAAAAACCGACCGAAAGAACTTAGAGCTAATATGCAAAGTCGGGGATCAGAAAAACGGTCCGAAAGAACTTAGAGCTAATACGCAAAGTCGGGGATCATAAAAACGGACCAAAAGAACTTAGAGCTAATACGCAAAGTCGGGGATCATAAAAACGGACCGAAAGAACTTAGAGCTAATACGCAAATTCGGGGATCATAAAAACGGATCGAAAGAACTTAGAGCTAATATGCAAAGTCGGGGATCATAAAAACAGACCGAAAGAACTTAGAGCTAATACGCAAAGTCGGGGACCATAAAAACGGACCAAAAGAACTTAGAGCTAATACGCAAAGTCGGGGATCATAAAACCGACCGAAAGAACTTAGAGCTAATACGCAAAGTCGGGGATCATAAAAAGGGACCGAAAGAACTTAGAGCTAATACGCATAGTCGGGGATCATAAAAACGGACCGAAAGAACTTAGTGCTAATACGCAAAGTCGGGGATCATAAAAACGGACTGAAAGAACTTAGAGCTAATACGCAAAGTCGGGGATCATAAAACGGACCGAAAGAACTTAGAGCTAATACGCAAAGTCGGGGATCATAAAAACCAACCAAAAGAACTTAGAGCTAATACGCAAAGTCGGGGATCATAAAAACGACCAAAAGAACTTAGAGCCAATACGCAAAGTCGGGGATCATAAAACCGACCGAAAGAACTTAGAGCTAATACGCAAAGTCGGGGATCTTAAAAATGGACCGAAAGAACTTAGAGCTAATACGCAAAGTCGGGGATCATAAAAACGGACCGAAAGAACTTAGAGCTAATACGCAAAGTCGGGGATCATAAAAACGGACTGAAAGAACTTAGAGCTAATACGCACAGTCCGGGATCATAAACACGGTTCGAAAGAACTTAGAGCTAATACGCAAAGTCGGGGATCATAAACACGGACCAAGAGAACTTAGAGCTAATACGCAAAGTCGGGGATCATAAAAAGGGACCGAAAGAACTTAGAACTAATACACAAAGTCGGGGATCATAAAAACCGACCGAAAGAACTTAGAGCTAATATGCAAAGTCGGGGATCAGAAAAACGGACCGAAAGAACTTAGAGGTAATACGCAAAGTCGGGGATCATAAAAACGGACCAAAAGAACTTAGAGCTAATACGCAAAGTCGGGGATCATAAAAACGGACCGAAAGAACTTAGAGCTAATACGCAAAGTCGGGGATCATAAAAACGGATCGAAAGAACTTAGAGCTAATACGCAAAGTCGGGGATCATAAAAACGGACCGAAAGAACTTAGAGCTAATACGCAAAGTCGGGGATCATAAAAACGGATCGAAAGAACTTACAGCTAATATGCAAAGTCGGGGATCATAAAAACGGACCGAAAGAACTTAGAGCTAATACGCAAAGTCGGGGATCATAAAAACGGACCGAAAGAACTTAGAGCTAATACGCAAAGTCGGGGATCATAAAAAGGGACCGAAAGAACTTAGAGCTAATATGCATAGTCGGGGATCAGAAAAACGGACCGAAAGAACTTAGAGCTAATACGCAAAGTCGGGGATCATAAAAACGGACCAAAAGAACTTAGAGCTAATACGCAAAGTCGGGGATCATAAAACGGACCGAAAGAACTTAGAGCTAATACGCAAAGTCGGGGATCATAAAAACCAACCAAAAGAACTTAGAGCTAATACGCAAAGTCGGGGATCATAAAAACGACCAAAAGAACTTAGAGCCAATACGCAAAGTCGGGGATCATAAAACCGACCGAAAGAACTTAGAGCTAATACGCAAAGTCGGGGATCTTAAAAACGGACCGAAAGAACTTAGAGCTAATACGCAAAGTCGGGGATCATAAAAACGGACCGAAAGAACTTAGAGCTAATACGCAAAGTCAGGGATCATAAAAACGGATCGAAAGCACTTAGAGCTAATACGCAAAGTCGGGGATCATAAAAACGGACCGATAGAACTTAGAGCTAATACGCAAAGTCGGGGATCATAAAAACGGACCAAAAGAACTTAGAGCTAATACGCAAAGTCGGGGATCATAAAACCGACCGAAAGAACTTAGAGCTAATACGCAAAGTCGGGGATCATAAAAAGGGACCGAAAGAACTTAGAGCTAATACGCATAGTCGGGGATCATAAAAACGGACCGAAAGAACTTAGTGCTAATACGCAAAGTCGGGGATCATAAATAGGGACCGAAAGAACTTAGAGCTAATACGCATAGTCGGGGATCATAAAAAGGGACCGAAAGAACTTAGAGCTAATACGCAAAGTCGGGGATCATAAAAACGGACCAAAACAACTTAGAGCTAATACGCAAAGTCGGGGATCATAAAAACGGACCGAAAGAACTTAGAGCTAATATGCAAAGTCGGGGATCATAAAAACGGACCGAAAGAACTTAGAGCTAATACGCAAAGTCAGGGATCATAAAAAGGGACCGGAAGAACTTAGAGCTAATACGCAAAGTCAGGGATCATAAAAACGGATCGAAAGCACTTAGAGCTAATACGCAAAGTCGGGGATCATAAAAACGGACCGATAGAACTTAGAGCTAATACGCAAAGTCGGGGATCATAAAAACGGACCAAAAGAACTTAGAGCTAATACGCAAAGTCGGGGATCATAAAACCGACCGAAAGAACTTAGAGCTAATACGCAAAGTCGGGGATCATAAAAAGGGACCGAAAGAACTTAGAGCTAATACGCATAGTCGGGGATCATAAAAACGGACCGAAAGAACTTAGTGCTAATACGCAAAGTCGGGGATCATAAAAACGGACTGAAAGAACTTAGAGCTAATACGCAAAGTCGGGGATCATAAAACGGACCGAAAGAACTTAGAGCTAATACGCAAAGTCGGGGATCATAAAAACCAACCAAAAGAACTTAGAGCTAATACGCAAAGTCGGGGATCATAAAAACGACCAAAAGAACTTAGAGCCAATACGCAAAGTCGGGGATCATAAAACCGACCGAAAGAACTTAGAGCTAATACGCAAAGTCGGGGATCTTAAAAACGGACCGAAAGAACTTAGAGCTAATACGCAAAGTCGGGGATCATGAAAACGGACCGAAAGAACTTAGAGCTAATACGCAAAGTCGGGGATCATAAAAACGGACTGAAAGAACTTAGAGCTAATACGCACAGTCCGGGATCATAAACACGGTTCGAAAGAACTTAGAGCTAATACGCAAAGTCGGGGATCATAAACACGGACCAAGAGAACTTAGAGCTAATACGCAAAGTCGGGGATCATAAAAAGGGACCGAGAGAACTTAGAGCTAATACACAAAGTCGGGGATCATAAAAAGGGACCGAAAGAACTTAGAGCTAATACGCAAAATCGGGGATCATAAAAAGGGACCGAAAGAACTTAGAGCTAATACGCAAAGTCGGGGATCATAAAAACCAACCGAAAGAACTTAGAGCTAATACGCAAAGTCGGGGATCATAAAAACGACCAAAAGAACTTAGAACTAATAAACAAAGTCGAGGATCATAAAAACCGACCGAAAGAACTTAGAGCTAATACGCAAAATCGAGGATCATAAAAACGGACCGAAAGAACTTAGAGCTAATACGCAAAGTCGGGGATCATAAAAACGGACCGAAAGAACTTAGAGCTAATACGCAAAGTCGGGGATCATAAAAAGGGACCGAAAAAACTTAGAGCTAATACGCAAAGTCGGGAATCATAAAAACCGACCGAAAGAACTTAGAGCTAATATGCAAAGTCGGGGATCAGAAAAACGGACCGAAAGAACTTAGAGGTAATACGCAAAGTCGGGGATCATAAAAACGGACCAAAAGAACTTAGAGCTAATACGCAAAGTCGGGGATCATAAAAACGGACCGAAAGAACTTAGAGCTAATACGCAAAGTCGGGGATCATAAAAAGGGACCGAAAGAACTTAGAGCTAATACACAAAGTCGGGGATCATAAAAACCGACCGAAAGAACTTAGAGCTAATATGCAAAGTCGGGGATCAGAAAAACGGACCGAAAGAACTTAGAGCTAATACGCAAAGTCGGGGATCATAAAAACGGACCAAAAGAACTTAGAGCTAATACGCAAAGTCGGGGATCATAAAAACGGACCGAAAGAACTTAGAGCTAATACGCAAAGTCGGGGATCATAAAAACGGATCGAAAGAACTTAGAGCTAATATGCAAAGTCGGGGATCATAAAAACAGACCGAAAGAACTTAGAGCTAATACGCAAAGTCGGGGATCATAAAAACGGACCAAAAGAACTTAGAGCTAATACGCAAAGTCGGGGATCATAAAAACGGACCGAAAGAACTTAGAGCTAATACGCAAAGTCGGGGATCATAAAAACGGACCAAAAAAACTTAGAGCTAATACGCAAAGTCGGGGATCATAAAAACGGACCGAAAGAACTTAGAGCTAATACGCAAAGTCGGGGATGATAATAACCGACCGAAAGAACTTAGAGCTAATACGCAAAGTCAGGGATCATAAAACCGACCGAAAGAACTTGGAGCTAATACGCAAAGTCGGGGATCATAAAAAGGGACCGAAAGAACTTAGAGCTAATACGCAAAGTCGGGGATCATAAAAAGGGACCGAAAGAACTTAGAGCTAATACGCAAAGTCGGGATCATAAAACCGACCGAAAGAACTTAGAGCTAACACGCAAAGTCGGGGATCATAAAAAGGGACCGAAAGAACTTAGAGCTAATACGCAAAGTCGGGGATCATAAAAACGGACCGAAAGAACTTAGAGCTAATACGCAAAGTCGGGGATCATAAAAACCGACCGAAAGAACTTAGAGCTAATACGCATAGTCGGGGATCATAAAAAGGGCCCGAAAGAACTTAGAGCTAATACGCAAAGTCGGGGATCATAAAAACGGACCAAAACAACTTAGAGCTAATACGCAAAGTCGGGGATCATAAAAACGGACCGAAAGAACTTAGAGCTAATACGCAAAGTCGGGGATCATAAAAACGGACCGAAAGAACTTAGAGCTAATACGCAAAGTCGGGGATCATAAAAACGGATCAAAAGAACTTAGAGCTAATATGCAAAGTCGGGGATCATAAAAACAGACCGAAAGAACTTAGAGCTAATACGCAAAGTCGGGGATCATAAAAACGGACCGAAAGAACTTAGAGCTAATACGCAAAGTCGGGGATCATAAAAACGGATCAAAAGAACTTAGAGCTAATATGCAAAGTCGGGGATCATAAAAACAGACCGAAAGAACTTAGAGCTAATACGCAAAGTCGGGGATCATAAAAACGGACCAAAAGAACTTAGAGCTAATACGCAAAGTCTGGGATCATAAAACCGACCGAAAGAACTTAGAGCTAATATGCAAAGTCGGGGATCATAAAAACAGACCGAAAGAACTTAGAGCTAATACGCAAAGTCGGGGATCATAAAAACGGATCAAAAGAACTTAGAGCTAATACGCAAAGTCAGGGATCATAAAAACGGATCGAAAGCACTTAGAGCTAATACGCAAAGTCGGGGATCATAAAAACAGACCGATAGAACTTAGAGCTAATACGCAAAGTCGGGGATCATAAAAACGGACCAAAAGAACTTAGAGCTAATACGCAAAGTCGGGGATCATAAAACCGACCGAAAGAACTTAGAGCTAATACGCAAAGTCGGGGATCATAAAAAGGGACCGAAAGAACTTAGAGCTAATACGCATAGTCGGGGATCATAAAAACGGACCGAAAGAACTTAGTGCTAATACGCAAAGTCGGGGATCATAAAAACGGACTGAAAGAACTTAGAGCTAATACGCAAAGTCGGGGATCATAAAACGGACCGAAAGAACTTAGAGCTAATATGCAAAGTCGGGGATCATAAAAACAGACCGAAAGAACTTAGAGCTAATACGCAAAGTCGGGGATCATAAAAACGGACCAAAAGAACTTAGAGCTAATACGCAAAGTCGGGGATCATAAAACCGACCGAAAGAACTTAGAGCTAATATGCAAAGTCGAGGATCATAAAAACAGACCGAAAGAACTTAGAGCTAATACGCAAAGTCGGGGATCATAAAAACGGACCAAAAGAACTTAGAGCTAATACGCAAAGTCGGGGATCATAAAAACGGACCGAAAGAACTTAGAGCTAATACGCAAAGTCGGGGATCATAAAAACGGATCGAAAGAACTTACAGCTAATATGCAAAGTCGGGGATCATAAAAACGGACCGAAAGAACTTAGAGCTAATACGCAAAGTCGGGGATCATAAAAAGGGACCGAAAGAACTTAGAGCTAATATACAAAGTCGGGGATCATAAAAACCGACCGAAAGAACTTAGAGCTAATATGCAAAGTCGGGGATCAGAAAAACGGACCGAAAGAACTTAGAGCTAATACGCAAAGTCGGGGATCATAAAAACGGACCAAAAGAACTTAGAGCTAATACGCAAAGTCGGGGATCATAAAAACGGACCGAAAGAACTTAGAGCTAATACGCAAAGTCGGGGATCATAAAAACGGATCGAAAGAACTTAGAGCTAATATGCAAAGTCGGGGATCATAAAAACAGACCGAAAGAACTTAGAGCTAATACGCAAAGTCGGGGATCATAAAAACGGACCAAAAGAACTTAGATCTAATACGCAAAGTCGGGGATCATAAAAACGGACCGAAAGAACTTAGAGCTAATACGCAAAGTCGGGGATCATAAAAACGGACCAAAAAAACTTAGAGCTAATACGCAAAGTCGGGGATCATAAAAACGGACCGAAAGAACTTAGAGCTAATACGCAAAGTCGGGGATGATAAAAACCGACCGAAAGAACTTAGAGCTAATACGCAAAGTCGGAGATCATAAAACCGACCGAAAGAACTTAGAGCTAATACGCAAAGTCGGGGATCATAAAAAGGGACCGAAAGAACTTAGAGCTAATACGCAGAGTCGGGGATCATAAAAAGGGACCGAAAGAACTTAGAGCTAATACGCAAAGTCGGGGATCATAAAAAGGGACCGAAAGAACTTAGAGCTAATACGCGAAATCGGGGATCATAAAAAGGGACCGAAAGAACTTAGAGCTAATACGCAAAGTCGGGGATCATAAAAACAGACCGAAAGAACTTAGAGCTAATACGCAAAGTCGGGGATCATAAAAAGGGACCGAAAGAACTTAGAGCTAATACACAAAGTCGGGGATCATAAAAACCGACCGAAAGAACTTAGAGCTAATATGCAAAGTCGGGGATCAGAAAAACGGTCCGAAAGAACTTAGAGCTAATACGCAAAGTCGGGGATCATAAAAACGGACCAAAAGAACTTAGAGCTAATACGCAAAGTCGGGGATCATAAAAACGGACCAAAAGAACTTAGAGCTAATACGCAAATTCGGGGATCATAAAAACGGATCGAAAGAACTTAGAGCTAATATGCAAAGTCGGGGATCATAAAAACAGACCGAAAGAACTTAGAGCTAATACGCAAAGTCGGGGATCATAAAAACGGACCAAAAGAACTTAGAGCTAATACGCAAAGTCGGGGATCATAAAAACAGACCGAAAGAACTTAGAGCTAATACGCAAAGTCGGGGATCATAAAAACGGACCAAAAGAACTTAGAGCTAATACACAAAGTCGGGGATCATAAAAACGGACCGAAAGAACTTAGAGCTAATACGCAAAGTCGGGGATCATAAAAACGGACCAAAAAAACTTAGAGCTAATACGCAAAGTCGGGGATCATAAAAACGGACCGAAAGAACTTAGAGCTAATACGCAAAGTCGGGGATGATAAAAACCGACCGAAAGAACTTAGAGCTAATACGCAAAGTCGGAGATCATAAAACCGACCGAAAGAACTTAGAGCTAATACGCAAAGTCGGGGATCATAAAAAGGGACCGAAAGAACTTAGAGCTAATACGCAGAGTCGGGGATCATAAAAAGGGACCGAAAGAACTTAGAGCTAATACGCAAAGTCGGGGATCATAAAAAGGGACCGAAAGAACTTAGAGCTAATACGCAAAATCGGGGATCATAAAAAGGGACTGAAAGCACTTAGAGCTAATACGCAAAGTCGGGGATCATAAAAACGGACCGAAAGAACTTAGAGCTAATACGCAAAGTCGGGGATCATAAAAAGGGACCGAAAGAACTTAGAGCTAATACACAAAGTCGGGGATCATAAAAACCGACCGAAAGAACTTAGAGCTAATATGCAAAGTCGGGGATCAGAAAAACGGTCCGAAAGAACTTAGAGCTAATACGCAAAGTCGGGGATCATAAAAACGGACCAAAAGAACTTAGAGCTAATACGCAAAGTCGGGGATCATAAAAACGGACCGAAAGAACTTAGAGCTAATACGCAAATTCGGGGATCATAAAAACGGATCGAAAGAACTTAGAGCTAATATGCAAAGTCGGGGATCATAAAAACAGACCGAAAGAACTTAGAGCTAATACGCAAAGTCGGGGACCATAAAAACGGACCAAAAGAACTTAGAGCTAATACGCAAAGTCGGGGATCATAAAACCGACCGAAAGAACTTAGAGCTAATACGCAAAGTCGGGGATCATAAAAAGGGACCGAAAGAACTTAGAGCTAATACGCATAGTCGGGGATCATAAAAACGGACCGAAAGAACTTAGTGCTAATACGCAAAGTCGGGGATCATAAAAACGGACTGAAAGAACTTAGAGCTAATACGCAAAGTCGGGGATCATAAAACGGACCGAAAGAACTTAGAGCTAATACGCAAAGTCGGGGATCATAAAAACCAACCAAAAGAACTTAGAGCTAATACGCAAAGTCGGGGATCATAAAAACGACCAAAAGAACTTAGAGCCAATACGCAAAGTCGGGGATCATAAAACCGACCGAAAGAACTTAGAGCTAATACGCAAAGTCGGGGATCTTAAAAATGGACCGAAAGAACTTAGAGCTAATACGCAAAGTCGGGGATCATAAAAACGGACCGAAAGAACTTAGAGCTAATACGCAAAGTCGGGGATCATAAAAACGGACTGAAAGAACTTAGAGCTAATACGCACAGTCTGGGATCATAAACACGGTTCGAAAGAACTTAGAGCTAATACGCAAAGTCGGGGATCATAAACACGGACCAAGAGAACTTAGAGCTAATACGCAAAGTCGGGGATCATAAAAAGGGACCGAAAGAACTTAGAACTAATACACAAAGTCGGGGATCATAAAAACCGACCGAAAGAACTTAGAGCTAATATGCAAAGTCGGGGATCAGAAAAACGGACCGAAAGAACTTAGAGGTAATACGCAAAGTCGGGGATCATAAAAACGGACCAAAAGAACTTAGAGCTAATACGCAAAGTCGGGGATCATAAAAACGGACCGAAAGAACTTAGAGCTAATACGCAAAGTCGGGGATCATAAAAACGGATCGAAAGAACTTAGAGCTAATACGCAAAGTCGGGGATCATAAAAACGGACCGAAAGAACTTAGAGCTAATACGCAAAGTCGGGGATCATAAAAACGGATCGAAAGAACTTACAGCTAATATGCAAAGTCGGGGATCATAAAAACGGACCGAAAGAACTTAGAGCTAATACGCAAAGTCGGGGATCATAAAAAGGGACCGAAAGAACTTAGAGCTAATATACAAAGTCGGGGATCATAAAAACCGACCGAAAGAACTTAGAGCTAATATGCAAAGTCGGGGATCAGAAAAACGGACCGAAAGAACTTAGAGCTAATACGCAAAGTCGGGGATCATAAAAACGGACCAAAAGAACTTAGAGCTAATATGCAAAGTCGGGGATCATAAAAACGGACCGAAAGAACTTAGAGCTAATACGCAAAGTCGGGGATCATAAAAACGGATCGAAAGAACTTAGAGCTAATATGCAAAGTCGGGGATCATAAAAACAGACCGAAAGAACTTAGAGCTAATACGCAAAGTCGGGGATCATAAAAACGGACCAAAAGAACTTAGAGCTAATACACAAAGTCGGGGATCATAAAAAGGGACCGAAAGAACTTAGAGCTAATACGCAAAGTCGGGGATCATAAAAACGGACCAAAACAACTTAGAGCTAATACGCAAAGTCGGGGATCATAAAAACGGACCGAAAGAACTTAGAGCTAATACGCAAAGTCGGGGATGATAAAAACCGACCGAAAGAACTTAGAGCTAATACGCAAAGTCGGGGATCATAAAACCGACCGAAAGAACTTAGAGCTAATACGCAAAGTCGGGGATCATAAATAGGGACCGAAAGAACTTAGAGCTAATACGCATAGTCGGGGATCATAAAAAGGGACCGAAAGAACTTAGAGCTAATACGCAAAGTCGGGGATCATAAAAACGGACCAAAACAACTTAGAGCTAATACGCAAAGTCGGGGATCATAAAAACGGACCGAAAGAACTTAGAGCTAATATGCAAAGTCGGGGATCATAAAAACGGACCGAAAGAACTTAGAGCTAATACGCAAAGTCAGGGATCATAAAAAGGGACCGGAAGAACTTAGAGCTAATACGCAAAGTCAGGGATCATAAAAATGGATCGAAAGCACTTAGAGCTAATACGCAAAGTCGGGGATCATAAAAACGGACCGATAGAACTTAGAGCTAATACGCAAAGTCGGGGATCATAAAAACGGACCAAAAGAACTTAGAGCTAATACGCAAAGTCGGGGATCATAAAACCGACCGAAAGAACTTAGAGCTAATACGCAAAGTCAGGGATCATAAAAAGGGACCGAAAGAACTTAGAGCTAATACGCATAGTCGGGGATCATAAAAACGGACCGAAAGAACTTAGTGCTAATACGCAAAGTCGGGGATCATAAAAACGGACTGAAAGAACTTAGAGCTAATACGCAAAGTCGGGGATCATAAAACGGAACGAAAGAACTTAGAGCTAATACGCAAAGTCGGGGATCATAAAAACCAACCAAAAGAACTTAGAGCTAATACGCAAAGTCGGGGATCATAAAAACGACCAAAAGAACTTAGAGCCAATACGCAAAGTCGGGGATCATAAAACCGACCGAAAGAACTTAGAGCTAATACGCAAAGTCGGGGATCTTAAAAACGGACCGAAAGAACTTAGAGCTAATACGCAAAGTCGGGGATCATAAAAACGGACCGAAAGAACTTAGAGCTAATACGCAAAGTCGGGGATCATAAAAACGGACTGAAAGAACTTAGAGCTAAGACGCACAGTCCGGGATCATAAACACGGTTCGAAAGAACTTAGAGCTAATACGCAAAGTCGGGGATCATAAACACGGACCAAGAGAACTTAGAGCTAATACGCAAAGTCGGGGATCATAAAAAGGGACCGAGAGAACTTAGAGCTAATACACAAAGTCGGGGATCATAAAAAGGGACCGAAAGAACTTAGAGCTAATACGCAAAATCGGGGATCATAAAAAGGGACCGAAAGAACTTAGAGCTAATACGCAAAGTCGGGGATCATAAAAACCAACCGAAAGAACTTAGAGCTAATACGCAAAGTCGGGGATCATAAAAACGACCAAAAGAACTTAGAACTAATACACAAAGTCGAGGATCATAAAAACCGACCGAAAGAACTTAGAGCTAATACGCAAAATCGGGGATCATAAAAACGGACCGAAAGAACTTAGAGCTAATACGCAAAGTCGGGGATCATAAAAACGGACCGAAAGAACTTAGAGCTAATACGCAAAGTCGGGGATCATAAAAAGGGACCGAAAGAACTTAGAGCTAATACGCAAAGTCGGGAATCATAAAAACCGACCGAAAGAACTTAGAGCTAATATGCAAAGTCGGGGATCAGAAAAACGGACCGAAAGAACTTAGAGGTAATACGCAAAGTCGGGGATCATAAAAACGGACCAAAAGAAATTAGAGCTAATACGCAAAGTCGGGGATCATAAAAACGGACCGAAAGAACTTAGAGCTAATACGCAAAGTCGGGGATCATAAAAACGGATCGAAAGAACTTAGAGCTAATATGCAAAGTCGGGGATCATAAAAACAGACCGAAAGAACTTAGAGCTAATACGCAAAGTCGGGGATCATAAAAACGGACCAAAAGAACTTAGAGCTAATACGCAAAGTCTGGGATCATAAAACCGACCGAAAGAACTTACAGCTAATATGCAAAGTCGGGGATCATAAAAACAGACCGAAAGAACTTAGAGCTAATACGCAAAGTCGGGGATCATAAAAACGGATCAAAAGAACTTAGAGCTAATACGCAAAGTCGGGGATCATAAAAACGGACCGAAAGAACTTAGAGCTAATACGCAAAGTCGGGGATCATAAAAAGGGACCGAAAGAACTTAGAGCTAATACACAAAGTCGGGGATCATAAAAACCGACCGAAAGAACTTAGAGCTAATATGCAAAGTCGGGGATCAGAAAAACGGACCGAAAGAACTTAGAGCTAATACGCAAAGTCGGGGATCATAAAAACGGACCAAAAGAACTTAGAGCTAATACGCAAAGTCGGGGATCATAAAAACGGACCGAAAGAACTTAGAGCTAATACGCAAAGTCGGGGATCATAAAAACGGATCGAAAGAACTTAGAGCTAATATGCAAAGTCGGGGATCATAAAAACAGACCGAAAGAACTTAGAGCTAATACGCAAAGTCGGGGATCATAAAAACGGACCAAAAGAACTTAGAGCTAATACGCAAAGTCGGGGATCATAAAAACGGACCGAAAGAACTTAGAGCTAATACGCAAAGTCGGGGATCATAAAAACGGACCAAAAAAACTTAGAGCTAATACGCAAAGTCGGGGATCATAAAAACGGACCGAAAGAACTTAGAGCTAATACGCAAAGTCGGGGATGATAATAACCGACCGAAAGAACTTAGAGCTAATACGCAAAGTCAGGGATCATAAAACCGACCGAAAGAACTTGGAGCTAATACGCAAAGTCGGGGATCATAAAAAGGGACCGAAAGAACTTAGAGCTAATACGCAAAGTCGGGGATCATAAAAAGGGACCGAAAGAACTTAGAGCTAATACGCAAAGTCGGGATCATAAAACCGACCGAAAGAACTTAGAGCTAACACGCAAAGTCGGGGATCATAAAAAGGGACCGAAAGAACTTAGAGCTAATACGCAAAGTCGGGGATCATAAAAACGGACCGAAAGAACTTAGAGCTAATACGCAAAGTCGGGGATCATAAAAACCGACCGAAAGAACTTAGAGCTAATACGCATAGTCGGGGATCATAAAAAGGGCCCGAAAGAACTTAGAGCTAATACGCAAAGTCGGGGATCATAAAAACGGACCAAAACAACTTAGAGCTAATACGCAAAGTCGGGGATCATAAAAACGGACCGAAAGAACTTAGAGCTAATATGCAAAGTCGGGGATCATAAAAACGGACCGAAAGAACTTAGAGCTAATACGCAAAGTCGGGGATCATAAAAACGGACCGAAAGAACTTAGAGCTAATACGCAAAGTCGGGGATCATAAAAACGGATCAAAAGAACTTAGAGCTAATATGCAAAGTCGGGGATCATAAAAACAGACCGAAAGAACTTAGAGCTAATACGCAAAGTCGGGGATCATAAAAACGGACCAAAAGAACTTAGAGCTAATACGCAAAGTCTGGGATCATAAAACCGACCGAAAGAACTTAGAGCTAATATGCAAAGTCGGGGATCATAAAAACAGACCGAAAGAACTTAGAGCTAATACACAAAGTCGGGGATCATAAAAACGGATCAAAAGAACTTAGAGCTAATACGCAAAGTCGGGGATCATAAAAACGGACCGAAAGAACTTAGAGCTAATACGCAAAGTCGGGGATCATAAAAAGGGACCGAAAGAACTTAGAGCTAATACACAAAGTCGGGGATCATAAAAACCGACCGAAAGAACTTAGAGCTAATATGCAAAGTCGGGGATCAGAAAAACGGACCGAAAGAACTTAGAGCTAATACGCAAAGTCGGGGATCATAAAAACGGACCAAAAGAACTTAGAGCTAATACGCAAAGTCGGGGATCATAAAAACGGACCGAAAGAACTTAGAGCTAATACGCAAAGTCGGGGATCATAAAAACGGATCGAAAGAACTTAGAGCTAATATGCAAAGTCGGGGATCATAAAAACAGACCGAAAGAACTTAGAGCTAATACGCAAAGTCGGGGATCATAAAAACGGACCAAAAGAACTTAGAGCTAATACGCAAAGTCGGGGATCATAAAAACGGACCGAAAGAACTTAGAGCTAATACGCAAAGTCGTGGATCATAAAAACGGACCAAAAAAACTTAGAGCTAATACGCAAAGTCGGGGATCATAAAAACGGACCGAAAGAACTTAGAGCTAATACGCAAAGTCGGGGATGATAATAACCGACCGAAAGAACTTAGAGCTAATACGCAAAGTCAGGGATCATAAAACCGACCGAAAGAACTTGGAGCTAATACGCAAAGTCGGGGATCATAAAAAGGGACCGAAAGAACTTAGAGCTAATACGCAAAGTCGGGGATCATAAAAAGGGACCGAAAGAACTTAGAGCTAATACGCAAAGTCGGGATCATAAAACCGACCGAAAGAACTTAGAGCTAACACGCAAAGTCGGGGATCATAAAAAGGGACCGAAAGAACTTAGAGCTAATACGCAAAGTCGGGGATAATAAAAACGGACCGAAAGAACTTAGAGCTAATACGCAAAGTCGGGGATCATAAAAACCGACCAAAAGAAATTAGAGCTAATACGCATAGTCGGGGATCATAAAAAGGGCCCGAAAGAACTTAGAGCTAATACGCAAAGTCGGGGATCATAAAAACGGACCAAAACAACTTAGAGCTAATACGCAAAGTCGGGGATCATAAAAACGGACCGAAAGAACTTAGAGCTAATATGCAAAGTCGGGGATCATAAAAACGGACCGAAAGAACTTAGAGCTAATACGCAAAGTCGGGGATCATAAAACGGACCGAAAGAACTTAGAGTTAATACGCAAAGTCGGGGATCATAAAAACGGACCGAAAGAACTTAGAGCTAATACGCAAAGTCGTGGATCATAAAAACGGACCAAAAGAACTTAGATCTAATACGCAAAGTCGGGGATCATAAAAACGGACCGAAAGAACTTAGAGCTAATACGCAAAGTCGGGGATCATAAAAACGGACCAAAAAAACTTAGAGCTAATACGCAAAGTCGGGGATCATAAAAACGGACCGAAAGAACTTAGAGCTAATACGCAAAGTCGGGGATGATAAAAACCGACCGAAAGAACTTAGAGCTAATACGCAAAGTCGGAGATCATAAAACCGACCGAAAGAACTTAGAGCTAATACGCAAAGTCGGGGATCATAAAAAGGGACCGAAAGAACTTAGAGCTAATACGCAGAGTCGGGGATCATAAAAAGGGACCGAAAGAACTTAGAGCTAATACGCAAAGTCGGGGATCATAAAAAGGGACCGAAAGAACTTAGAGCTAATACGCAAAATCGGGGATCATAAAAAGGGACCGAAAGAACTTAGAGCTAATACGCAAAGTCGGGGATCATAAAAACGGACCGAAAGAACTTAGAGCTAATACGCAAAGTCGGGGATCATAAAAAGGGACCGAAAGAACTTAGAGCTAATACACAAAGTCGGGGATCATAAAAACCGACCGAAAGAACTTAGAGCTAATATGCAAAGTCGGGGATCAGAAAAACGGTCCGAAAGAACTTAGAGCTAATACGCAAAGTCGGGGATCATAAAAATGGACCAAAAGAACTTAGAGCTAATACGCAAAGTCGGGGATCATAAAAACGGACCGAAAGAACTTAGAGCTAATACGCAAAGTCGGGGATCATAAAAACGGATCGAAAGAACTTAGAGCTAATATGCAAAGTCGGGGATCATAAAAACAGACCGAAAGAACTTAGAGCTAATACGCAAAGTCGGGGATCATAAAAACGGACCAAAAGAACTTAGAGCTAATACGCAAAGTCGGGGATCATAAAACCGACCGAAAGAACTTAGAGCTAATACGCAAAGTCGGGGATCATAAAAAGGGACCGAAAGAACTTAGAACTAATACACAAAGTCGAGGATCATAAAAACCGACCGAAAGAACTTAGAGCTTATATGCAAAGTCGGGGATCAGAAAAACAGACCGAAAGAACTTAGAGGTAATACGCAAAGTCGGGGATCATAAAAACGGACCAAAAGAACTTAGAGCTAATACGCAAACTCGGGGATCATAAAAACGGATCGAAAGAACTTAGAGCTAATATGCAAAGTCGGGGATCATAAAAACAGACCGAAAGAACTTAGAGCTAATACGCAAAGTCGGGGATCATAAAAACGGATCAAAAGAACTTAGAGATAATACGCAAAGTCGGGGATCATAAAAACGGACCGAAAGAACTTAGAGCTAATACGCAAAGTCGGGGATCATAAAAAGGGACCGAAAGAACTTAGAGCTAATACACAAAGTCGGGGATCATAAAAACCGACCGAAAGAACTTAGAGCTAATATGCAAAGTCGGGGATCGGAAAAACGGACCGAAAGAACTTAGAGCTAATACGCAAAGTCGGGGATCATAAAAACGAACCAAAAGAACTTAGAGCTAATACGCAAAGTCGGGGATCATAAAAACGGACCGAAAGAACTTAGAGCTAATACGCAAAGTCGGGGATCATAAAAACGGACCGAAAGAACTTAGAGCTAATACGCAAAGTCGGGGATGATAAAAACCGACCGAAAGAACTTAGAGCTAATACGCAAAGTCGGGGATCATAAAACCGACCGAAAGAACTTAGAGCTAATACGCAAAGTCGGGGATCATAAATAGGGACCGAAAGAACTTAGAGCTAATACGCATAGTCGGGGATCATAAAAAGGGACCGAAAGAACTTAGAGCTAATACGCAAAGTCGGGGATCATAAAAACGGACCAAAACAACTTAGAGCTAATACGCAAAGTCGGGGATCATAAAAACGGACCGAAAGAACTTAGAGCTAATATGCAAAGTCGGGGATCATAAAAACGGACCGAAAGAACTTAGAGCTAATACGCAAAGTCGGGGATCATAAAAAGGGACCGGAAGAACTTAGAGCTAATACGCAAAGTCAGGGATCATAAAAACGGATCGAAAGCACTTAGAGCTAATACGCAAAGTCGGGGATCATAAAAACGGACCGATAGAACTTAGAGCTAATACGCAAAGTCGGGGATCATAAAAACGGACCAAAAGAACTTAGAGCTAATACGCAAAGTCGGGGATCATAAAACCGACTGAAAGAACTTAGAGCTAATACGCAAAGTCGGGGATCATAAAAAGGGACCGAAAGAACTTAGAGCTAATACGCATAGTCGGGGATCATAAAAACGGACCGAAAGAACTTAGTGCTAATACGCAAAGTCGGGGATCATAAAAACGGACTGAAAGAACTTAGAGCTAATACGCAAAGTCGGGGATCATAAAACGGACCGAAAGAACTTAGAGCTAATACGCAAAGTCGGGGATCATAAAAACCAACCAAAAGAACTTAGAGCTAATACGCAAAGTCGGGGATCATAAAAACGACCAAAAGAACTTAGAGCCAATACGCAAAGTCGGGGATCATAAAACCGACCGAAAGAACTTAGAGCTAATACGCAAAGTCGGGGATCTTAAAAACGGACCGAAAGAACTTAGAGCTAATACGCAAAGTCGGGGATCATAAAAACGGACCGAAAGAACTTAGAGCTAATACGCAAAGTCGGGGATCATAAAAACGGACTGAAAGAACTTAGAGCTAATACGCACAGTCCGGGATCATAAACACGGTTCGAAAGAACTTAGAGCTAATACGCAAAGTCGGGGATCATAAACACGGACCAAGAGAACTTAGAGCTAATACGCAAAGTCGGGGATCATAAAAAGGGACCGAGAGAACTTAGAGCTAATACACAAAGTCGGGGATCATAAAAAGGGACCGAAAGAACTTAGAGCTAATATGCAAAATCGGGGATCATAAAAAGGGACCGAAAGAACTTAGAGCTAATACGCAAAGTCGGGGATCATAAAAACGGACCGAAAGAACTTAGAGCTAATACGCAAAGTCGGGGATCATAAAAAGGGACCGAAAGAACTTAGAACTAATACACAAAGTCGAGGATCATAAAAACCGACCGAAAGAACTTAGAGCTAATATGCAAAGTCGGGGATCAGAAAAACGGACCGAAAGAACTTAGAGGTAATACGCAAAGTCGGGGATCATAAAAACGGACCAAAAGAACTTAGAGCTAATACGCAAAGTCGGGGATCATAAAAACGGACCGAAAGAACTTAGAGCTAATACGCAAAGTCGGGGATCATAAAAACGGATCGAAAGAACTTAGAGCTAATATGCAAAGTCGGGGATCATAAAAACAGACCGAAAGAACTTAGAGCTAATACGCAAAGTCGGGGATCATAAAAACGGACCAAAAGAACTTAGAGCTAATACGCAAAGTCTGGGATCATAAAACCGACCAAAAGAACTTAGAGCTAATATGCAAAGTCGGGGATCATAAAAACAGACCGAAAGAACTTAGAGCTAATACGCAAAGTCGGGGATCATAAAAACGGATCAAAAGAACTTAGAGCTAATACGCAAAGTCGGGGATCATAAAAAGGGACCGAAAGAACTTAGAGCTAATACACAAAGTCGGGGATCATAAAAACCGACCGAAAGAACTTAGAGCTAATATGCAAAGTCGGGGATCAGAAAAACGGACCGAAAGAACTTAGAGCTAATACGCAAAGTCGGGGATCATAAAAACGGACCAAAAGAACTTAGAGCTAATACGCAAAGTCGGGGATCATAAAAACGGACCGAAAGAACTTAGAGCTAATACGCAAAGTCGGGGATCATAAAAACGGATCGAAAGAACTTAGAGCTAATATGCAAAGTCGGGGATCATAAACACGGACCAAGAGAACTTAGAGCTACTACGCAAAGTCGGGGATCATAAAAACGGACCGAAAGAACTTAGTGCTAATACGCAAAGTCGGGGATCATAAAAACGGACTGAAAGAACTTAGAGCTAATACGCAAAGTCGGGGATCATAAAACGGACCGAAAGAACTTAGAGCTAATACGCAAAGTCGGGGATCATAAAAACCAACCAAAAGAACTTAGAGCTAATACGCAAAGTCGGGGATCATAAAAACGACCAAAAGAACTTAGAGCCAATACGCAAAGTCGGGGATCATAAAACTGACCGAAAGAACTTAGAGCTAATACGCAAAGTCGGGGATCTTAAAAACGGACCGAAAGAACTTAGAGCTAATACGCAAAGTCGGGGATCATAAAAACGGACCGAAAGAACTTAGAGCTAATACGCAAAGTCGGAGATCATAAAAACGGACTGAAAGAACTTAGAGCTAATACGCACAGTCCGGGATCATAAACACGGTTCGAAAGAACTTAGAGCTAATACGCAAAGTCGGGGATCATAAACACGGACCAAGAGAACTTAGAGCTAATACGCAAAGTCGGGGATCATAAAAAGGGACCGAGAGAACTTAGAGCTAATACACAAAGTCGGGGATCATAAAAAGGGACCGAAAGAACTTAGAGCTAATACGCAAAGTCAGGGATCATAAAAACGGATCGAAAGAACTTAGAGCTAATATGCAAAGTCGGGGATCATAAAAACAGACCGAAAGAACTTAGAGCTAATACGCAAAGTCGGGGATCATAAAAACGGACCAAAAGAACTTAGAGCTAATACGCAAAGTCTGGGATCATAAAACCGACCGAAAGAACTTAGAGCTAATATGCAAAGTCGGGGATCATAAAAACAGACCGAAAGAACTTAGAGCTAATACGCAAAGTCGGGGATCATAAAAACGGATCAAAAGAACTTAGAGCTAATACGCAAAGTCGGGGATCATAAAAACGGACCGAAAGAACTTAGAGCTAATACGCAAAGTCGGGGATCATAAAAACGGACCGAAAGAACTTAGAGCTAATACGCAAAGTCGGGGATCATAAAAACCGACCGAAAGAACTTAGAGCTAATATGCAAAGTCGGGGATCAGCAAAACGGACCGAAAGAACTTAGAGCTAATACGCAAAGTCGGGGATCATAAAAACGGACCGAAAGAACTTAGAGGTAATACGCAAAGTCGGGAATCATAAAAACGGACCAAAAGAACTTAGAGCTAATACGCAAAGTCGGGGATCATAAAAACGGACCGAAAGAACTTAGAGCTAATACGCAAAGTCGGGGATCATAAAAACGGATCGAAAGAACTTAGAGCTAATATGCAAAGTCGGGGATCATAAAAACAGACCGAAAGAACTTAGAGCTAATACGCAAAGTCGGCGATCATAAAAACGGACCAAAAGAACTTAGAGCTAATACGCAAAGTCTGGGATCATAAAACCGACCGAAAGAACTTAGAGCTAATATGCAAAGTCGGGGATCATAAAAACAGACCGAAAGAACTTAGAGCTAATACGCAAAGTCGGGGATCATAAAAACGGATCAAAAGAACTTAGAGCTAATACGCAAAGTCGGGGATCATAAAAACGGACCGAAAGAACTTAGAGCTAATACGCAAAGTCGGGGATCATAAAAAGGGACCGAAAGAACTTAGAGCTAATACACAAAGTCGGGGATCATAAAAACCGACCGAAAGAACTTAGAGCTAATATGCAAAGTCGGGGATCAGAAAAACGGACTGAAAGAACTTAGAGCTAATACGCAAAGTCGGGGATCATAAAAACGGACCAAAAGAACTTAGAGCTAATACGCAACGTCGGGGATCATAAAAACGGACCGAAAGAACTTAGAGCAAATACGCAAAGTCGGGGATCATAAAAACGGATCGAAAGAACTTAGAGCTAATATGCAAAGTCGGGGATCATAAACACGGACCAAGAGAACTTAGAGCTAATACGCAAAGTCGGGGATCATAAAAAGGGACCGAAAGAACTTAGAACTAATACACAAAGTCGGGGATCATAAAAACCGACCGAAAGAACTTAGAGCTAATATGCAAAGTCGGGGATCAGAAAAACGGACCGAAAGAACTTAGAGGTAATACGCAAAGTCGGGGATCATAAAAACGGACCAAAAGAACTTAGAGCTAATATGCAAAGTCGGGGATCATAAAACCGACCGAAAGAACTTAGAGCTAATACGCAAAGTCGGGGATCATAAAAAGGGACCGAAAGAACTTAGAGCTAATACGCATAGTCGGGGATCATAAAAACGGACCAAAAGAACTTAGTGCTAATACGCAAAGTCGGGGATCATAAAAACGGATTGAAAGAACTTAGAGCTAATACGCAAAGTCGGGGATCATAAAACGGACCGAAAGAACTTAGAGCTAATACGCAAAGTCGGGGATCATAAAAACCAACCAAAAGAACTTAGAGCTAATACGCAAAGTCGGGGATCATAAAAACGACCAAAAGAACTTAGAGCCAATAGGCAAAGTCGGGGATCATAAAACCGACCGAAAGAACTTAGAGCTAATACGCAAAGTCGGGGATCTTAAAAACGGACCGAAAGAACTTAGAGCTAATACGCAAAGTCGGGGATCATAAAAACGGACCGAAAGAACTTAGAGCTAATACGCAAAGTCGGGGATCATAAAAACGGACTGAAAGAACTTAGAGCTAATACGCACAGTCCGGGATCATAAACACGGTTCGAAAGAACTTAGAGCTAATACGCAAAGTCGGGGATCATAAACACGGACCAAGAGAACTTAGAGCTAATACGCAAAGTCGGGGATCATAAAAAGGGACCGAGAGAACTTAGAGCTAATACACAAAGTCGGGGATCATAAAAAGGGACCGAAAGAACTTAGAGCTAATACGCAAAATCGGGGATCATAAAAAGGGACCGAAAGAACTTAGAGCTAATACGCAAAGTCGGGGATCATAAAAACGGACCGAAAGAACTTAGAGCTAATACGCAAAGTCGGGGATCATAAAAAGGGACCGAAAGAACTTAGAACTAATACACAAAGTCGAGGATCATAAAAACCGACCAAAAGAACTTAGAGCTAATATGCAAAGTCGGGGATCAGAAAAACGGACCGAAAGAACTTAGAGGTAATACGCAAAGTCGGGGATCATAAAAACGGACCAAAAGAACTTAGAGCTAATACGCAAAGTCGGGGATCATAAAAACGGACCGAAAGAACTTAGAGCTAATACGCAAAGTCGGGGATCATAAAAACGGATCGAAAGAACTTAGAGCTAATATGCAAAGTCGGGGATCATAAAAACAGACCGAAAGAACTTAGAGCTAATACGCAAAGTCAGGGATCATAAAAACGGACCAAAAGAACTTAGAGCTAATACGCAAAGTCTGGGATCATAAAACCGACCGAAAGAACTTAGAGCTAATATGCAAAGTCGGGGATCATAAAAACAGACCGAAAGAACTTAGAGCTAATACGCAAAGTCGGGGATCATAAAAACGGATCAAAAGAACTTAGAGCTAATACGCAAAGTCGGGGATCATAAAAACGGACCGAAAGAACTTAGAGCTAATACGCAAAGTCGGGGATCATAAAAAGGGACCGAAAGAGCTTAGAGCTAATACACAAAGTCGGGGATCATAAAAACCGACCGAAAGAACTTAGAGCTAATATGCAAAGTCGAGGATCAGAAAAACGGACCTAAAGAACTTAGAGCTAATACGCAAAGTTGGGGATCATAAAAACGGACCAAAAGAACTTAGAGCTAATACGCAAAGTCGGGGATCATAAAAACGGACCGAAAGAACATAGAGCTAATACGCAAAGTCGGGGATCATAAAAACGGATCGAAAGAACTTAGAGCTAATACGCAAAGTCGGCGATCATAAAAAGGGACCGAAAGAACTTAGAGCTAATACACAAAGTCGGGGATCATAAAAACCGACCGAAAGAACTTAGAGCTAATATGCAAAGTCGGGGATCAGAAAAACGGACCGAAAGAACTTAGAGCTAATTTGCAAAGTCGGGGATCATAAAAACGGACCAAAAGAACTTAGAGCTAATACGCAACGTCGGGGATCATAAAAACGGACCGAAAGAACTTAGAGCTAATACGCAAAGTCGGGGATCATAAAAACGGATCGAAAGAACTTAGAGCTAATATGCAAAGTCGGGGATCATAAACACGAACCAAGAGAACTTAGAGCTAATACGCAAAGTCGGGGATCATAAAAAGGGACCGAAAGAACTTAGAACTAATACACAAAGTCGGGGATCATAAAAACCGACCGAAAGAACTTAGAGCTAATATGCAAAGTCGGGGATCAGAAAAACGGACCGAAAGAACTTAGAGGTAATACGCAAAGTCGGGGATCATAAAAACGGACCAAAAGAACTTAGAGCTAATACGCAAAGTCGGGGATCATAAAACCGACCGAAAGAACTTAGAGCTAATACGCAAAGTCGGGGATCATAAAAAGGGACCGAAAGAACTTAGAGCTAATACGCATAGTCGGGGATCATAAAAACGGACCGAAAGAACTTAGTGCTAATACGCAAAGTCGGGGATCATAAAAACGGACTGAAAGAACTTAGAGCTAATACGCAAAGTCGGGGATCATAAAACGGACCGAAAGAACTTAGAGCTAATACGCAAAGTCGGGGATCATAAAAACCAACCAAAAGAACTTAGAGCTAATACGCAAAGTCGGGGATCATAAAAACGACCAAAAGAACTTAGAGCCAATAGGCAAAGTCGGGGATCATAAAAACGGACCGAAAGAACATAGAGCTAATACGCAAAGTCGGGGATCATAAAAACGGATCGAAAGAACTTAGAGCTAATATGCAAAGTCGGGGATCATAAAAACAGACCGAAAGAACTTAGAGCTAATACGCAAAGTCGGGGATCATAAAAACGGACCAAAAGAACTTAGAGCTAATACGCAAAGTCGGGGATCATAAAAACGGACCGAAAGAACTTAGAGCTAATACGCAAAGTCGGGGATCATAAAAACGGACCAAAAAAACTTAGAGCTAATACGCAAAGTCGGGGATCATAAAAACGGACCGAAAGAACTTAGAGCTAATACGCAAAGTCGGGGATGATAATAACCGACCGAAAGAACTTAGAGCTAATACGCAAAGTCGGGGATCATAAAACCGACCGAAAGAACTTAGAGCTAATACGCAAAGTCGGGGATCATAAAAAGGGACCGAAAGAACTTAGAGCTAATACGCAAAGTCGGGGATCATAAAAAGGGACCGAAAGAACTTAGAGCTAATACGCAAAGTCGGGATCATAAAACCGACCGAAAGAACTTAGAGCTAACACGCAAAGTCGGGGATCATAAAAAGGGACCGAAAGAACTTAGAGCTAATACGCAAAGTCGGGGATCATAAAAACAGACCGAAAGAACTTAGAGCTAATACGCAAAGTCGGGGATCATAAAAACCGACCGAAAGAACTTAGAGCTAATACGCATAGTCGGGGATCATAAAAAGGGCCCGAAAGAACTTAGAGCTAATACGCAAAGTCGGGGATCATAAAAACGGACCAAAACAACTTAGAGCTAATACGCAAAGTCGGGGATCATAAAAACGGACCGAAAGAACTTAGAGCTAATATGCAAAGTCAGGGATCATAAAAACGGACCGAAAGAACTTAGAGCCAATACGCAAAGTCGGGGATCATAAAACGGACCGAAAGAACTTAGAGTTAATACGCAAAGTCGGGGATCATAAAAACGGACCGAAAGAACTTAGAGCTAATACGCAAAGTCGGGGATCATAAAAACGGACCAAAAGAACTTAGATCTAATACGCAAAGTCGGGGATCATAAAAACGGACCGAAAGAACTTAGAGCTAATACGCAAAGTCGGGGATCATAAAAACGGACCAAAAAAACTTAGAGCTAATACGCAAAGTCGGGGATCATAAAAACGGACCGAAAGAACTTAGAGCTAATACGCAAAGTCGGGGATGATAAAAACCGACCAAAAGAACTTAGAGCTAATACACAAAGTCGGAGATCATAAAACCGACCGAAAGAACTTAGAGCTAATACGCAAAGTCGGGGATCATAAAAAGGGACCGAAAGAACTTAGAGCTAATACGCAGATTCGGGGATCATAAAAAGGGATCGAAAGAACTTAGAGCTAATACGCAAAGTCGGGGATCATAAAAACGGACCGAAAGAACTTAGAGCTAATACGCAAAGTCGGGGATCATAAAAACCGACCGAAAGAACTTAGAGCTAATACGCAAAGTCGGGGATCATAAATCCGACCGAAAGAACTTAGAGCTAATACGCAAAGTCGGGGATAATAAAAAGGGACCGAAAGAACTTAGAGCTAATACGCATAGTCGGGGATCATAAAAACGGACCGAAATAACTTAGAGCTAATACGCAAAGTCAGAGATCCTAAAAACCGACCGAAAGAACTTAGAGCTAATACGCAAAGTCGGGGATCATAAAAACGGACCGAAAGAATTTAGAGCTAATACACACAGTCCGGAATCATAAACACGGTTCGAAAGAACTTAGAGCTAATACGCAAAGTCAGGGATCATAAACACGGACCAAGAGAACTTAGAGCTAATACGCAAAGTCGGGGATCATAAAAAGGGACCGAGTGAACTTAGAGCTAATACACAAAGTCGGGGATCATAAAAAGGGACCGAGAGAATTTAGAGCTAATACGCAAAGTCAAGGATCATAAAAAGGGACCGAAAGAACTTAGAGCTAATACACAAAGTCGGGGATCATAAAAACCGACCGAAAGAACTTAGAGCTAATATGCAAAGTCGGGGATCAGAAAAACGGACCGAAAGAACTTAGAGCTAATACGCAAAGTCGGGTATCATAACAACCGACCGAAAGAACTTAGAGCTAATACGCAAAGTCGGGGATCATAAAACGGACCGAAAGAACTTAGAGTTAATACGCAAAGTCGGGGATCATAAAAACGGACCGAAAGAACTTAGAGCTAATACGCAAAGTCGGGGATCATAAAAACGGACCAAAAGAACTTAGATCTAATACGCAAAGTCGGGGATCATAAAAACGGACCGAAAGAACTTAGAGCTAATACGCAAAGTCGGGGATCATAAAAACGGACCAAAAAAACTTAGAGCTAATACGCAAAGTCGGGGATCATAAAAACGGACCGAAAGAACTTAGAGCTAATACGCAAAGTCGGGGATGATAAAAACCGACCGAAAGAACTTAGAGCTAATACGCAAAGTCGGAGATCATAAAACCGACCGAAAGAACTTAGAGCTAATACGCAAAGTCGGGGATCATAAAAAGGGACCGAAAGAACTTAGAGCTAATACGCAGAGTCGGGGATCATAAAAAGGGACCGAAAGAACTTAGAACTAATACGCAAAGTCGAGGATCATAAAAACGGACCGAAAGAACTTAGAGCTAATACGCAAAGTCGGGGATCATAAAAACCGACCGAAAGAACTTAGAGCTAATACGCAAAGTCGGGGATCATAAATCCGACCGAAAGAACTTAGAGCTAATACGCAAAGTCGGGGATCATAAAAAGGGACCGAAAGAACTTAGAGCTAATACGCATAGTCGGGGATCATAAAAACGGACCGAAAGAACTTAGAGCTAATACGCAAAGTCAGAGATCCTAAAAACCGACCGAAAGAACTTAGAGCTAATACGCAAAGTCGGGGATCATAAAAACGGACCGAAAGAACTTAGAGCTAATACACACAGTCCGGAATCATAAACACGGTTCGAAAGAACTTAGAGCTAATACGCAAAGTCGGGGATCATAAACACGGACCAAGAGAACTTAGAGCTAATACGCAAAGTCGGGGATCATAAAAAGGGACCGAGAGAACTTAGAGCTAATACACAAAGTCGGGGATCATAAAAAGGGACCGAGAGAACTTAGAGCTAATACGCAAAGTCAAGGATCATAAAAAGGGACCGAAAGAACTTAGAGCTAATACACAAAGTCAGGGATCATAAAAACCGACCGAAAGAACTTAGAGCTAATATGCAAAGTCGGGGATCAGAAAAACGGACCGAAAGAACTTAGAGCTAATACGCAAAGTCGGGTATCATAACAACCGACCGAAAGAACTTAGAGCTAATACGCAAAGTCGGGGATCATAACAACCGACCGAAAGAACTTAGAGCTAATATGCAAAGTCGGGGATCATAACAACCGACCGAAAGAACTTAGAGCTAATACGCAAAGTCGGGGATCATAAAAACGGATCGAAAGCACTTAGAGCTAATATGCAAAGTCGGGGATCATAAAAACAGACCGAAAGAACTTAGAGCTAATACGCAAAGTCGGGGATCATAAAAACGGACCAAAAGAACTTAGAGCTAATACGCAAAGTCGGGGATCATAAAACCGACCGAAAGAACTTAGAGCTAATACGCAAAGTCGGGGATCATAAAAAGGGACCGAAAGAACTTAGAGCTAATACGCAAAGTCGGGGATCATAAAAAGGGACCGAAAGAACTTAGAGCTAATACGCAAAGTCGGGATCATAAAACCGACCGAAAGAACTTAGAGCTAACACGCAAAGTCGGGGATCATAAAAAGGGACCGAAAGAACTTAGAGCTAATACGCAAAGTCGGGGATCATAAAAACAGACCGAAAGAACTTAGAGCTAATACGCAAAGTCGGGGATCATAAAAACCGACCGAAAGAACTTAGAGCTAATACGCATAGTCGGGGATCATAAAAAGGGCCCGAAAGAACTTAGAGCTAATACGCAAAGTCGGGGATCATAAAAACGGACCAAAACAACTTAGAGCTAATACGCAAAGTCGGGGATCATAAAAACGGACCGAAAGAACTTAGAGCTAATATGCAAAGTCAGGGATCATAAAAACGGACCGAAAGAACTTAGAGCCAATACGCAAAGTCGGGGATCATAAAACGGACCGAAAGAACTTAGAGTTAATACGCAAAGTCGGGGATCATAAAAACGGACCGAAAGAACTTAGAGCTAATACGCAAAGTCGGGGATCATAAAAACGGACCAAAAGAACTTAGATCTAATACGCAAAGTCGGGGATCATAAAAACGGACCGAAAGAACTTAGAGCTAATACGCAAAGTCGGGGATCATAAAAACGGACCAAAAAAACTTAGAGCTAATACGCAAAGTCGGGGATCATAAAAACGGACCGAAAGAACTTAGAGCTAATACGCAAAGTCGGGGATGATAAAAACCGACCAAAAGAACTTAGAGCTAATACACAAAGTCGGAGATCATAAAACCGACCGAAAGAACTTAGAGCTAATACGCAAAGTCGGGGATCATAAAAAGGGACCGAAAGAACTTAGAGCTAATACGCAGATTCGGGGATCATAAAAAGGGATCGAAAGAACTTAGAGCTAATACGCAAAGTCGGGGATCATAAAAACGGACCGAAAGAACTTAGAGCTAATACGCAAAGTCGGGGATCATAAAAACCGACCGAAAGAACTTAGAGCTAATACGCAAAGTCGGGGATCATAAATCCGACCGAAAGAACTTAGAGCTAATACGCAAAGTCGGGGATAATAAAAAGGGACCGAAAGAACTTAGAGCTAATACGCATAGTCGGGGATCATAAAAACGGACCGAAATAACTTAGAGCTAATACGCAAAGTCAGAGATCCTAAAAACCGACCGAAAGAACTTAGAGCTAATACGCAAAGTCGGGGATCATAAAAACGGACCGAAAGAATTTAGAGCTAATACACACAGTCCGGAATCATAAACACGGTTCGAAAGAACTTAGAGCTAATACGCAAAGTCAGGGATCATAAACACGGACCAAGAGAACTTAGAGCTAATACGCAAAGTCGGGGATCATAAAAAGGGACCGAGTGAACTTAGAGCTAATACACAAAGTCGGGGATCATAAAAAGGGACCGAGAGAACTTAGAGCTAATACGCAAAGTCAAGGATCATAAAAAGGGACCGAAAGAACTTAGAGCTAATACACAAAGTCGGGGATCATAAAAACCGACCGAAAGAACTTAGAGCTAATATGCAAAGTCGGGGATCAGAAAAACGGACCGAAAGAACTTAGAGCTAATACGCAAAGTCGGGTATCATAACAACCGACCGAAAGAACTTAGAGCTAATACGCAAAGTCGGGGATCATAAAACGGACCGAAAGAACTTAGAGTTAATACGCAAAGTCGGGGATCATAAAAACGGACCGAAAGAACTTAGAGCTAATACGCAAAGTCGGGGATCATAAAAACGGACCAAAAGAACTTAGATCTAATACGCAAAGTCGGGGATCATAAAAACGGACCGAAAGAACTTAGAGCTAATACGCAAAGTCGGGGATCATAAAAACGGACCAAAAAAACTTAGAGCTAATACGCAAAGTCGGGGATCATAAAAACGGACCGAAAGAACTTAGAGCTAATACGCAAAGTCGGGGATGATAAAAACCGACCGAAAGAACTTAGAGCTAATACGCAAAGTCGGAGATCATAAAACCGACCGAAAGAACTTAGAGCTAATACGCAAAGTCGGGGATCATAAAAAGGGACCGAAAGAACTTAGAGCTAATACGCAGAGTCGGGGATCATAAAAAGGGACCGAAAGAACTTAGAACTAATACGCAAAGTCGAGGATCATAAAAACGGACCGAAAGAACTTAGAGCTAATACGCAAAGTCGGGGATCATAAAAACCGACCGAAAGAACTTAGAGCTAATACGCAAAGTCGGGGATCATAAATCCGACCGAAAGAACTTAGAGCTAATACGCAAAGTCGGGGATCATAAAAAGGGACCGAAAGAACTTAGAGCTAATACGCATAGTCGGGGATCATAAAAACGGACCGAAAGAACTTAGAGCTAATACGCAAAGTCAGAGATCCTAAAAACCGACCGAAAGAACTTAGAGCTAATACGCAAAGTCGGGGATCATAAAAACGGACCGAAAGAACTTAGAGCTAATACACACAGTCCGGAATCATAAACACGGTTCGAAAGAACTTAGAGCTAATACGCAAAGTCGGGGATCATAAACACGGACCAAGAGAACTTAGAGCTAATACGCAAAGTCGGGGATCATAAAAAGGGACCGAGAGAACTTAGAGCTAATACACAAAGTCGGGGATCATAAAAAGGGACCGAGAGAACTTAGAGCTAATACGCAAAGTCAAGGATCATAAAAAGGGACCGAAAGAACTTAGAGCTAATACACAAAGTCAGGGATCATAAAAACCGACCGAAAGAACTTAGAGCTAATATGCAAAGTCGGGGATCAGAAAAACGGACCGAAAGAACTTAGAGCTAATACGCAAAGTCGGGTATCATAACAACCGACCGAAAGAACTTAGAGCTAATACGCAAAGTCGGGGATCATAACAACCGACCGAAAGAACTTAGAGCTAATATGCAAAGTCGGGGATCATAACAACCGACCGAAAGAACTTAGAGCTAATACGCAAAGTCGGGGATCATAAAAACGGATCGAAAGCACTTAGAGCTAATATGCAAAGTCGGGGATCATAAAAACAGACCGAAAGAACTTAGAGCTAATACGCAAAGTCGGGGATCATAAAAACGGACCAAAAGAACTTAGAGCTAATACGCAAAGTCAGGGATCATAAAAACGGACCGAAAGAACTTAGAGCTAATACGCAAAGTCGGGGATCATAAAAAGGGACCAAAAGAACGTAGAGCTAATACGCAAAGTCGGGGATCATAAAACCGACCGAAAGAACTTAGAGCTAATACGCAAAGTCGGGGATCATAAAAAGGGACCGAAAGAACTTAGAGCTAATACGCATAGTCGGGGATCATAAAAACGGACCGAAAGAACTTAGTGCTAATACGCAAAGTCGGGGATCATAAAAACGGACTGAAAGAACTTAGAGCTAATACGCAAAGTCGGGGATCATAAAACGGACCGAAAGATCTTAGAGCTAATACGCAAAGTCGGGGATCATAAAAACCAACCAAAAGAACTTAGAGCTAATACGCAAAGTCGGGGATCATAAAAACGACCAAAAGAACTTAGAGCCAATACGCAAAGTCGGGGATCATAAAACCGACCGAAAGAACTTAGAGCTAATACGCAAAGTCGGGGATCTTAAAAACGGACCGAAAGAACTTAGAGCTAATACGCAAAGTCGGGGATCATAAAAACGGACCGAAAGAACTTAGAGCTAATACGCAAAGTCGGGGATCATAAAAACGGACTGAAAGAACTTAGAGCTAATACGCACAGTCCGGGATCATAAACACGGTTCGAAAGAACTTAGAGCTAATACGCAAAGTCGGGGATCATAAACACGGACCAAGAGAACTTAGAGCTAATACGCAAAGTCGGGGATCATAAAAAGGGACCGAGAGAACTTAGAGCTAATACACAAAGTCGGGGATCATAAAAAGGGACCGAAAGAACTTAGAGCTAATACGCAAAATCGGGGATCATAAAAAGGGACCGAAAGAACTTAGAGCTAATACGCAAAGTCGGGGATCATAAAAACGGACCGAAAGAACTTAGAGCTAATACGCAAAGTCGGGGATCATAAAAAGGGACCGAAAGAACTTAGAACTAATACACAAAGTCGGGGATCATAAAAACCGACCGAAAGAACTTAGAGCTAATATGCAAAGTCGGGGATCAGAAAAACGGACCGAAAGAACTTAGAGGTAATACGCAAAGTCGGGGATCATAAAAACGGACCAAAAGAACTTAGAGCTAATACGCAAAGTCGGGGATCATAAACACGGACCAAGAGAACTTAGAGCTAATACGCAAAGTCGGGGATCATAAAAAGGGACCGAAAGAACTTAGAGCTAATACGCATAGTCGGGGATCATAAAAACGGACCGAAAGAACTTAGAGCTAATACGCAAAGTCAGAGATCCTAAAAACCGACCGAAAGAACTTAGAGCTAATACGCAAAGTCGGGGATCATAAAAACGGACCGAAAGAACTTAGAGCTAATACACACAGTCCGGAATCATAAACACGGTTCGAAAGAACTTAGAGCTAATACGCAAAGTCGGGGATCATAAACACGGACCAAGAGAACTTAGAGCTAATACGCAAAGTCGGGGATCATAAAAAGGGACCGAGAGAACTTAGAGCTAATACACAAAGTCGGGGATCATAAAAAGGGACCGAGAGAACTTAGAGCTAATACGCAAAGTCAAGGATCATAAAAAGGGACCGAAAGAACTTAGAGCTAATACACAAATTCGGGGATCATAAAAACCGACCGAAAGAACTTAGAGCTAATATGCAAAGTCGGGGATCAGAAAAACGGACCGAAAGAACTTAGAGCTAATACGCAAAGTCGGGTATCATAACAACCGACCGAAAGAACTTAGAGCTAATACGCAAAGTCGGGGATCATAACAACCGACCGAAAGAACTTAGAGCTAATACGCAAAGTCGGGGATCATAACAACCGACCGAAAGAACTTAGAGCTAATACGCAAAGTCGGGGATCATAAAAACGGATCGAAAGCACTTAGAGCTAATATGCAAAGTCGGGGATCATAAAAACAGACCGAAAGAACTAAGAGCTAATACGCAAAGTCGGGGATCATAAAAACGGACCAAAAGAACTTAGAGCTAATACGCAAAGTCAGGGATCATAAAAACGGACCGAAAGAACTTAGAGCTAATACGCAAAGTCGGGGATCATAAAAAGGGACCAAAAGAACGTAGAGCTAATACGCAAAGTCGGGGATCATAAAACCGACCGAAAGAACTTAGAGCTAATACGCAAAGTCGGGGATCATAAAAAGGGACCGAAAGAACTTAGAGCTAATACGCATAGTCGGGGATCATAAAAACGGACCGAAAGAACTTAGTGCTAATACACAAAGTCGGGGATCATAAAAACGGACTGAAAGAACTTAGAGCTAATACGCAAAGTCGGGGATCATAAAACGGACCGAAAGAACTTAGAGCTAATACGCAAAGTCGGGGATCATAAAAACCAACCAAAAGAACTTAGAGCTAATACGCAAAGTCGGGGATCATAAAAACTACCAAAAGAACTTAGAGCCAATACGCAAAGTCGGGGATCATAAAACCGACCGAAAGAACTTAGAGCTAATACGCAAAGTCGGGGATCATAAAAACGGACCGAAAGAACTTAGAGCTAATATGCAAAGTCGGGGATCATAAAAACGGACTGAAAGAACTTAGAGCTAATACGCACAGTCCGGGATCATAAACACGGTTCGAAAGAACTTAGAGCTAATACGCAAAGTCGGGGATCATAAACACGGACCAAGAGAACTTAGAGCTAATACGCAAAGTCGGGGATCATAAAAAGGGACCGAGAGAACTTAGAGCTAATACACAAAGTCGGGGATCATAAAAAGGGACCGAAAGAACTTAGAGCTAATACGCAAAATCGGGGATCATAAAAAGGGACCGAAAGAACTTAGAGCTAATACGCAAAGTCGGGGATCATAAAAACGGACCGAAAGAACTTAGAGCTAATACGCAAAGTCGGGGATCATAAAAAGGGACCGAAAGAACTTAGAACTAATACACAAAGTCGGGGATCATAAAAACCGACCGAAAGAACTTAGAGCTAATATGCAAAGTCGGGGATCAGAAAAACGGACCGAAAGAACTTAGAGGTAATACGCAAAGTCGGGGATCATAAAAACGGACCAAAAGAACTTAGAGCTAATACGCAAAGTCGGGGATCATAAAAACGGACCGAAAGAACTTAGAGCTAATACGCAAAGTCGGGGATCATAAAAAGGGACCGAAAGAACTTAGAGCTAATACACAAAGTCGGGGATCATAAAAACCGACCGAAAGAACTTAGAGCTAATATGCAAAGTCGGGGATCAGAAAAACGGACCGAAAGAACTTAGAGCTAATACGCAAAGTCGGGGATCATAAAAACGGACCAAAAGAACTTAGAGCTAATACGCAAAGTCGGGGATCATAAAAACGGACCGAAAGAACTTAGAGCTAATACGCAAAGTCGGGGATCATAAAAACGGATCGAAAGAACTTAGAGCTAATATGCAAAGTCGGGGATCATAAAAACAGACCGAAAGAACTTAGAGCTAATACGCAAAGTCGGGGATCATAAAAACAGACCAAAAGAACTTAGAGCTAATACGCAAAGTCGGGGATCATAAAAACGGACCGAAAGAACTTAGAGCTAATACGCAAAGTCGGGGATCATAAAAACGGACCAAAAAAACTTAGAGCTAATACGCAAAGTCGGGGATCATAAAAACGGACCGAAAGAACTTAGAGCTAATACGCAAAGTCGGGGATGATAATAACCGACCGAAAGAACTTAGAGCTAATACGCAAAGTCGGAGATCATAAAACCGACCGAAAGAACTTAGAACTAATACGCAAAGTCGGAGATCATAAAAAGGGACCGAAAGAACTTAGAGCTAATACGCAAAGTCGGGGATCATAAAAAGGGACCGAAAGAACTTAGAGCTAATACGCAAAGTCGGGATCATAAAACCGACCGAAAGAACTTAGAGCTAACACGCAAAGTCGGGGATCATAAAAAGGGACCGAAAGAACTTAGAGCTAATACGCAAAGTCGGGGATCATAAAAACGGACCGAAAGAACTTAGAGCTAATACGCAAAGTCGGGGATCATAAAAACCGACCGAAAGAACTTAGAGCTAATACGCATAGTCGGGGATCATAAAAAGGGCCCGAAAGAACTTAGAGCTAATACGCAAAGTCGGGGATCATAAAAACGGACCGAAAGAACTTAGAGCTAATACGCAAAGTCGGGGATCATAAAAACAGACCAAAAAAACTTAGAGCTAATACGCAAAGTCGGGGATCATAAAAACGGACCGAAAGAACTTAGAGCTAATACGCAAAGTCGGGGATGATAAAAACAGACCGAAAGAACTTAGATCTAATACGCAAAGTCGGGGATCATAAAAACGGACCGAAAGAACTTAGAGCTAATACGCAAAGTCGGGGATCATAAAAACGGACCGAAAGAACTTAGAGCTAATACGCAAAGTCGGGGATCATAAAAACGGACCGAAAGAACTTAGAGCTAATACGCAAAGTCGGGGATCATAAAAACCGACCGAAAGAACTTAGAGCTAATACGCAAAGTCGGGGATCATAAATCCGACCGAAAGAACTTAGAGCTAATACGAAAAGTCGGGGATCATAAAAAGGGATCGAAAGAACTTAGAGCTAATACGCATAGTCGGGGATCATAAAAACGGACCGAAAGAACTTAGAGCTAATACGCAAAGTCAGAGATCCTAAAAACCGACCGAAAGAACTTAGAGCTAATACGCAAAGTCGGGGATCATAAAAACGGACCGAAAGAACTTAGAGCTAATACACACAGTCCGGAATCATAAACACGGTTCGAAAGAACTTAGAGCTAATACGCAAAGTCGGGGATCATAAACACGGACCAAGAGAACTTAGAGCTAATACGCAAAGTCGGGGATCATAAAAAGGGACCGAGAGAACTTAGAGCTAATACACAAAGTCGGGGATCATAAAAAGGGACCGAGAGAACTTAGAGCTAATACGCAAAGTCAAGGATCATAAAAAGGGACCGAAAGAACTTAGAGCTAATACACAAAGTCGGGGATCATAAAAATCGACCGAAAGAACTTAGAGCTAATACGCAAAGTCGGGGATCATAAAAATGGACCAAAAGAACTTAGAGCTAATACGCAAAGTCGGGGATCATAAAAACGGACCGAAAGAACTTAGAGCTAATACGCAAAGTCGGGGATCATAAAAACGGATCGAAAGAACTTAGAGCTAATATGCAAAGTCGGGGATCATAAAAACAGACCGAAAGAACTTAGAGCTAATACGCAAAGTCGGGGATCATAAAAACGGACCTAAAGAACTTAGAGCTAATACGCAAAGTCGGGGATCATAAAAACGGACCGAAAGAACTTAGAGCTAATACGCAAAGTCGGGGATCATAAAAACGGACCAAAAAAACTTAGAGCTAATACGCAAAGTCGGGGATCATAAAAACGGATCGAAAGAACTTAGAGCTAATACGCAAAGTCGGGGATGATAATAACCGACCGAAAGAACTTAGAGCTAATACGCAAAGTCGGGGATCATAAAACCGACCGAAAGAACTTAGAACTAATACGCAAAGTCGGGGATCATAAAAAGGGACCGAAAGAACTTAGAGCTAATACGCAAAGTCGGGGATCATAAAAAGGGACCGAAAGAACTTAGAGCTAATACGCAAAGTCGGGATCATAAAACCGACCGAAAGAACTTAGAGCTAACACGCAAAGTCGGGATCATAAAACCGACCGAAAGAACTTAGAGCTAACACGCAAAGTCGTGGATCATAAAAAGGGACCGAAAGAACTTAGAGCTAATACGCAAAGTCGGGGATCATAAAAACGGACCGAAAGAACTTAGAGCTAATACGCAAAGTCGGGGATCATAAAAACCGACCGAAAGAACTTAGAGCTAATACGCATAGTCGGGGATCATAAAAAGGGCCCGAAAGAACTTAGAGCTAATACGCAAAGTCGGGGATCATAAAAACGGACCAAAACAACTTAGAGCTAATACGCAAAGTCGGGGATCATAAAAACGGACCGAAAGAACTTAGAGCTAATATGCAAAGTCGGGGATCATAAAAACGGACCGAAAGAACTTAGAGCTAATACGCAAAGTCGGGGATCATAAAACGGACCGAAAGAACTTAGAGTTAATACGCAAAGTCGGGTATCATAAAAACGGACCGAAAGAACTTAGAGCTAATACGCAAAGTCGGGGATCATAAAAACGGACCAAAAGAACTTAGATCTAATACGCAAAGTCGGGGATCATAAAAACGGACCGAAAGAACTTAGAGCTAATACGCAAAGTCGGGGATCATAAAAACGGACCAAAAAAACTTAGAGCTAATACGCAAAGTCGGGGATCATAAAAACGGACCGAAAGAACTTAGAGCTAATACGCAAAGTCGGGGATGATAAAAACAGACCGAAAGAACTTAGAGCTAATACGCGAAGTCGGAGATCATAAAACCGACCGAAAGAACTTAGAGCTAATACGCAAAGTCGGGGATCATAAAAAGGGACCGAAAGAACTTAGAGCTAATACGCAGAGTCGGGGATCATAAAAAGGGACCGAAAGAACTTAGAGCTAATACGCAAAGTCGGGGATCATAAAAACGGACCGAAAGAACTTAGAGCTAATACGCAAAGTCGGGGATCATAAAAACCGACCGAAAGAACTTAGAGCTAATACGCAAAGTCGGGGATCATAAATCCGACCGAAAGAACTTAGAGCTAATACGCAAAGTCGGGGATCATAAAAAGGGACCGAAAGAACTTAGAGCTAATACGCATAGTCGGGGATCATAAAAACGGACCGAAAGAACTTAGAGCTAATACGCAAAGTCAGAGATCCTAAAAACCGACCGAAAGAACTTAGAGCTAATACGCAAAGTCGGGGATCATAAAAACGGACCGAAAGAACTTAGAGCTAATACACACAGTCCGGAATCATAAACACGGTTCGAAAGAACTTAGAGCTAATACGCAAAGTCGGGGATCATAAACACGGACCAAGAGAACTTAGAGCTAATACGCAAAGTCGGGGATCATAAAAAGGGACCGAGAGAACTTAGAGCTAATACACAAAGTCGGGGATCATAAAAAGGGACCGAGAGAACTTAGAGCTAATACGCAAAGTCAAGGATCATAAAAAGGGACCGAAAAAACTTAGAGCTAATACACAAAGTCGGGGATCATAAAAACCGACCGAAAGAACTTAGAGCTAATATGCAAAGTCGGGGATCAGAAAAACGGACCGAAAGAACTTAGAGCTAATACGCAAAGTCGGGTATCATAACAACCGACCGAAAGAACTTAGAGCTAATATGCAAAGTCGGGGATCATAACAACCGACCGAAAGAACTTAGAGCTAATACGCAAAGTCGGGGATCATAACAACCGACCGAAAGAACTTAGAGCTAATACGCAAAGTCGGGGATCATAAAAACGGATCGAAAGCACTTAAAGCTTATAGGCAAAGTCGGGGATCATAAAAACAGACCGAAAGAACTTAGAGCTAATACGCAAAGTCGGGGATCATAAAAACGGACCAAAAGAACTTAGAGCTAATACGCAAAGTCAGGGATCATAAAAACGGACCGAAAGAACTTAGAGCTAATACGCAAAGTCGGGGATCATAAAAAGGGACCAAAAGAACGTAGAGCTAATACGCAAAGTCGAGGATCATAAAAACGGACCGAAAGAACTTAGAGCTAATACGCAAAGTCGGGGATCATAAAAACGGACTGAAAGAACTTAGAGCCAATACGCAAAGTCGGGGATCATAAAAGCGACCGAAAGAACTTAGAGCTAATATGCAAAGTCGGGGATCATAAAAACGGACCGAAAGAACTTAGAGCTAATACGCAAAGTCAGGGATCATAAAAACTGACCGAAAGAACTTTGAGCTAATACACAAAGTCGGGGATCATAAAAAGGGACCGAAAGAACTTAGAGCTAATACGCAAAGTCGGGGATCATAAAAACCGACCGAAAGAACTTAGAGCTAATACGCAAAGTCGGGGATCATAAAAACGGACCGTAATAACTTAGAGCTAATACGCAAAGTCGGGGATCATAAAAACCGACCGAAAGAACTTAGAACTAATACGCAAAGTCGGGGATCATAAAAACGGACCGAAAGAACTTCGAGCTAATACGCAAAGTCGGGGATCATAAAAATGGACCGAAAGAACTTAGAGCTAATACGCAAAGTCGGGGATCATAAAACGGACCGAAAGAACTTAGAGCTAATACGCAAAGTCGGGGATCATAAAAACGGACCGAAAGAACTTAGAGCTAAACGCAAAGTCGGGGATCATAAAAACGGACCAAAACAACTTAGAGCTAATACGCAAAGTCGGGGATCATAAAAACGGACCGAAAGAACTTTGAGCTAATACGCAAAGTCGGGGATCATAAAAACAGACCAAAACAACTTAGAGCTAATACGCAAAGTCGGGGATCATAAAAACAGACCGAAAGAACTTAGAGCTAATACGCAAAGTCGGGGATCATAAAAACGGACCAAAAGAACTTAGAGCTAATACACAAAGTCGGGGATCATAAAAACGGACCGAAAGAACTTAGAGCTAATACGCAAAGTCGGGGATCATAAAAACGGACTAAAAAAACTTAGAGCTAATACGCAAAGTTGGGGATCATAAAAACGGACCGAAAGAACTTACAGCTAATACGCAAAGTCGGGGATGATAAAAACCGACCGAAAGAACTTAGAGCTAATACGCAAAGTCGGGGATCATAAAACCGACCGAAAGAACTTAGAGCTAATACGCAAAGTCGGGGATCATAAATAGGGACCGAAAGAACTTAGAGCTAATACGCATAGTCGGGGATCATAAAAAGGGACCGAAAGAACTTAGAGCTAATACGCAAAGTCGGGGATCATAAAAAGGGACCAAAAGAACGTAGAGCTAATACGCAAAGTCGAGGATCATAAAAACGGACCGAAAGAACTTAGAGCTAATACGCAAAGTCGGGGATCATAAAAACGGACTGAAAGAACTTAGAGCCAATACGCAAAGTCGGGGATCATAAAAGCGACCGAAAGAACTTAGAGCTAATATGCAAAGTCGGGGATCATAAAAACGGACCGAAAGAACTTAGAGCTAATACGCAAAGTCAGGGATCATAAAAACTGACCGAAAGAACTTTGAGCTAATACACAAAGTCGGGGATCATAAAAAGGGACCGAAAGAACTTAGAGCTAATACGCAAAGTCGGGGATCATAAAAACCGACCGAAAGAACTTAGAGCTAATACGCAAAGTCGGGGATCATAAAAACGGACCGTAATAACTTAGAGCTAATACGCAAAGTCGGGGATCATAAAAACCGACCGAAAGAACTTAGAACTAATACGCAAAGTCGGGGATCATAAAAACGGACCGAAAGAACTTCGAGCTAATACGCAAAGTCGGGGATCATAAAAATGGACCGAAAGAACTTAGAGCTAATACGCAAAGTCGGGGATCATAAAACGGACCGAAAGAACTTAGAGCTAATACGCAAAGTCGGGGATCATAAAAACGGACCGAAAGAACTTAGAGCTAAACGCAAAGTCGGGGATCATAAAAACGGACCAAAACAACTTAGAGCTAATACGCAAAGTCGGGGATCATAAAAACGGACCGAAAGAACTTTGAGCTAATACGCAAAGTCGGGGATCATAAAAACAGACCAAAACAACTTAGAGCTAATACGCAAAGTCGGGGATCATAAAAACAGACCGAAAGAACTTAGAGCTAATACGCAAAGTCGGGGATCATAAAAACGGACCAAAAGAACTTAGAGCTAATACACAAAGTCGGGGATCATAAAAACGGACCGAAAGAACTTAGAGCTAATACGCAAAGTCGGGGATCATAAAAACGGACTAAAAAAACTTAGAGCTAATACGCAAAGTTGGGGATCATAAAAACGGACCGAAAGAACTTACAGCTAATACGCAAAGTCGGGGATGATAAAAACCGACCGAAAGAACTTAGAGCTAATACGCAAAGTCGGGGATCATAAAACCGACCGAAAGAACTTAGAGCTAATACGCAAAGTCGGGGATCATAAATAGGGACCGAAAGAACTTAGAGCTAATACGCATAGTCGGGGATCATAAAAAGGGACCGAAAGAACTTAGAGCTAATACGCAAAGTCGGGGATCATAAAAACGGACCAAAACAACTTAGAGCTAATACGCAAAGTCGGGGATCATAAAAACGGACCGAAAGAACTTAGAGCTAATACGCAAAGTCGGGGATCATAAAAACGGACCAAAAGAACTTAGATCTAATACGCAAAGTCGGGGATCATAAAAACGGACCGAAAGAACTTAGAGCTAATACGCAAAGTCGGGGATCATAAAAACGGACCAAAAAAACTTAGAGCTAATACGCAAAGTCGGGGATCATAAAAACGGACCGAAAGAACTTAGAGCTAATACGCAAAGTCGGGGATGATAAAAACAGACCGAAAGAACTTAGAGCTAATACGCAAAGTCGGAGATCATAAAACCGACCGAAAGAACTTAGAGCTAATACGCAAAGTCGGGGATCATAAAAAGGGACCGAAAGAACTTAGAGCTAATACGCAGAGTCGGGGATCATAAAAAGGGACCGAAAGAACTTAGAGCTAATACGCAAAGTCGGGGATCATAAAAACGGACCGAAAGAACTTAGAGCTAATACGCAAAGTCGGGGATCATAAAAACCGACCGAAAGAACTTAGAGCTAATACGCAAAGTCGGGGATCATAAATCCGACCGAAAGAACTTAGAGCTAATACGCAAAGTCGGGGATCATAAAAAGGGACCGAAAGAACTTAGAGCTAATACGCATAGTCGGGGATCATAAAAACGGACCGAAAGAACTTAGAGCTAATACGCAAAGTCAGAGATCCTAAAAACCGACCGAAAGAACTTAGAGCTAATACGCAAAGTCGGGGATCATAAAAACGGACCGAAAGAACTTAGAGCTAATACACACAGTCCGGAATCATAAACACGGTTCGAAAGAACTTAGAGCTAATACGCAAAGTCGGGGATCATAAACACGGACCAAGAGAACTTAGAGCTAATACGCAAAGTCGGGGATCATAAAAAGGGACCGAGAGAACTTAGAGCTAATACACAAAGTCGGGGATCATAAAAAGGGACCGAGAGAACTTAGAGCTAATACGCAAAGTCAAGGATCATAAAAAGGGACCGAAAGAACTTAGAGCTAATACACAAAGTCGGGGATCATAAAAACCGACCGAAAGAACTTAGAGCTAATATGCAAAGTCGGGGATCAGAAAAACGGACCGAAAGAACTTAGAGCTAATACGCAAAGTCGGGTATCATAACAACCGACCGAAAGAACTTAGAGCTAATATGCAAAGTTGGGGATCATAACAACCGACCGAAAGAACTTAGAGCTAATACGCAAAGTCGGGGATCATAACAACCGACCGAAAGAACTTAGAGCTAATACGCAAAGTCGGGGATCATAAAAACGGATCGAAAGCACTTAGAGCTTATATGCAAAGTCGGGGATCATAAAAACAGACCGAAAGAACTTAGAGCTAATACGCAAAGTCGGGGATCATAAAAACGGACCAAAAGAACTTAGAGCTAATACGCAAAGTCAGGGATCATAAAAACGGACCGAAAGAACTTAGAGCTAATACGCAAAGTCGGGGATCATAAAAAGGGACCAAAAGAACGTAGAGCTAATACGCAAAGTCGAGGATCATAAAAACGGACCGAAAGAACTTAGAGCTAATACGCAAAGTCGAGGATCATAAAAACGGACTGAAAGAACTTAGAGCCAATACGCAAAGTCGGGGATCATAAAAGCGACCGAAAGAACTTAGAGCTAATACGCAAAGTCGGGGATCATAAAAACGGACCGAAAGAACTTAGAGCTAATACGCAAAGTCAGGGATCATAAAAACTGACCGAAAGAACTTTGAGCTAATACACAAAGTCGGGGATCATAAAAAGGGACCGAAAGAACTTAGAGCTAATACGCAAAGTCGGGGATCATAAAAACCGACCGAAAGAACTTAGAGCTAATACGCAAAGTCGGGGATCATAAAAACGGACCGTAATAACTTAGAGCTAATACGCAAAGTCGGGGATCATAAAAACCGACAGAAAGAACTTAGAACTAATACGCAAAGTCGGGGATCATAAAAACGGACCGAAAGAACTTCGAGCTAATACGCAAAGTCGGGGATCATAAAAATGGACCGAAAGAACTTAGAGCTAATACGCAAAGTCGGGGATCATAAAACTGACCGAAAGAACTTAGAGCTAATACGCAAAGTCGGGGATCATAAAAACGGACCGAAAGAACTTAGAGCTAATACGCAAAGTCGGGGATCATAAAAACGGACCAAAACAACTTAGAGCTAATACGCAAAGTCGGGGATCATAAAAACGGACCGAAAGAACTTAGAGCTAATACGCAAAGTCGGGGATCATAAAAACGGACCAAAACAACTTAGAGCTAATACGCAAAGTCGGGGATCATAAAAACAGACCGAAAGAACTTAGAGCTAATACGCAAAGTCCGGGATCATAAAAACGGACCAAAAGAACTTAGAGCTAATACACAAAGTCGGGGATCATAAAAACGGACCGAAAGAACTTAGAGCTAATACGCAAAGTCGGGGATCATAAAAACGGACCAAAAAAACTTAGAGCTAATACGCAAAGTTGGGGATCATAAAAACGGACCGAAAGAACTTAGAGCTAATACGCAAAGTCGGGGATGATAAAAACCGACCGAAAGAACTTAGAGCTAATACGCAAAGTCGGGGATCATAAAACCGACCGAAAGAACTTAGAGCTAATACGCAAAGTCGGGGATCATAAATAGGGACCGAAAGAACTTAGAGCTAATACGCATAGTCGAGGATCATAAAAAGGGACCGAAAGAACTTAGAGCTAATACGCAAAGTCGGGGATCATAAAAACGGACCAAAACAACTTAGAGCTAATACGCAAAGTCGGGGATCATAAAAACGGACCGAAAGAACTTAGACCTAATATGCAAAGTCGGGGATCATAAAAACGGACCGAAAGAACTTAGAGCTAATACGCAAAGTCGGGGATCATAAAAAGGGACCGGAAGAACTTAGAGCTAATACGCAAAGTCAGGGATCATAACAACGGATCGAAAGCACTTAGAGCTAATACGCAAAGTCGGGGATCATAAAAACGGACCGATAGAACTTAGAGCTAATACGCAAAGTCGGGGATCATAAAACCGGACCAAAAGAACTTAGAGCTAATACGCAAAGTCGGGGATCATAAAACCGACCGAAAGAACTTAGAGCTAATATGCAAAGTCGGGGATCATAAAAAGGGACCGAAAGAACTTAGAGCTAATACGCATAGTCGGGGATCATAAAAACGGACCGAAAGAACTTAGTGCTAATACGCAAAGTCGGGGATCATAAAAACGGACTGAAAGAACTTAGAGCTAATACGCAAAGTCGGGGATCATAAAACGGACCGAAAGAACTTAGAGCTAATACGCAAAGTCGGGGATCATAAAAACCAACCAAAAGAACTTAGAGCTAATACTCAAAGTCGGGGATCATAAAAACGACCAAAAGAACTTAGAGCCAATACGCAAAGTCGGGGATCATAAAACCGACCGAAAGAACTTAGAGCTAATACGCAAAGTCGGGGATCTTAAAAATGGACCGAAAGAACTTAGAGCTAATACGCAAAGTCGGGGATCATAAAAACGGACCGAAAGAACTTAGAGCTAATACGCAAAGTCGGGGATCATAAAAACGGACTGAAAGAACTTAGAGCTAATACGCACAGTCCGGGATCATAAACACGGTTCGAAAGAACTTAGAGCTAATACGCAAAGTCGGGGATCATAAACACGGACCAAGAGAACTTAGAGCTAATACGCAAAGTCGGGGATCATAAAAAGGGACCGAGAGAACTTAGAGCTAATACGCAAAGTCGGGGATCATAAAAACGGACTGAAAGAACTTAGAGCTAATACGCAAAGTCGGGGATCATAAAACGGACCGAAAGAACTTAGAGCTAATACGCAAAGTCGGGGATCATAAAAACCAACCAAAAGAACTTAGAGCTAATACTCAAAGTCGGGGATCATAAAAACGACCAAAAGAACTTAGAGCCAATACGCAAAGTCGGGGATCATAAAACCGACCGAAAGAACTTAGAGCTAATACGCAAAGTCGGGGATCTTAAAAACGGACCGAAAGAACTTAGAGCTAATACGCAAAGTCGGGGATCATAAAAACGGACCGAAAGAACTTAGAGCTAATACGCAAAGTCGGGGATCATAAAAACGGACTGAAAGAACTTAGAGCTAATACGCACAGTCCGGGATCATAAACACGGTTAGAAAGAACTTAGAGCTAATACGCAAAGTCGGGGATCATAAACACGGACCAAGAGAACTTAGAGCTAATACGCAAAGTCGGGGATCATAAAAAGGGACCGAGAGAACTTAGAGCTAATACACAAAGTCGGGGATCATAAAAAGGGACCGAAAGAACTTAGAGCTAATACGCAAAATCGGGGATCATAAAAAGGGACCGAAAGAACTTAGAGCTAATACGCAAAGTCGGGGATCATAAAAACGGACCGAAAGAACTTAGAGCTAATACGCAAAGTCGGGGATCATAAAAAGGGACCGAAAGAACTTAAAGCTAATACACAAAGTCGGGGATCATAAAAACCGACCGAAAGAACTTAGAGCTAATATGCAAAGTCGGGGATCAGAAAAACGGTCCGACAGAACTTAGAGCTAATACGCAAAGTCGGGGATCATAAAAACGGACCAAAAGAACTTAGAGCTAATACGCAAAGTCGGGGATCATAAAAACGGACCGAAAGAACTTATAGCTAATACGCAAAGTCGGGGATCATAAAATCGGATCGAAAGAACTTAGAGCTAATAGGCAAAGTCGGGGATCAGAAAAACAGACCGAAAGAACTTAGAGCTAATACGCAAAGTCGGGGATCATAAAAACGGACCAAAAGAACTTAGAGCTAATACGCAAAGTCGGGGATCATAAAACCGACCGAAAGAACTTAGAGCTAATATGCAAAGTCGGGGATCATAAAAACAGACCGAAAGAACTTAGAGCTAATACGCAAAGTCGGGGATCATAAAAACGGACCAAAAGAACTTAGAGCTAATACGCAAAGTCGGGGATCATAAAAACGGACCGAAAGAACTTAGAGCTAATACGCAAAGTCGGGGATCATAAAAACGGATCGAAAGAATTTACAGCTAATATGCAAAGTTGGGGATCATAAAAACGGACCGAAAGAACTTAGAGCTAATACGCAAAGTCGGGGATCATAAAAAGGGACCGAAAGAACTTAGAGCTAATATACAAAGTCGGGGATCATAAAAACCGACCGAAAGAACTTAGAGCTAATATGCAAAGTCGGGGATCAGAAAAACGGACCGAAAGAACTTAGAGCTAATACGCAAAGTCGGGGATCATAAAAACGGACCAAAAGAACTTAGAGCTAATACGCAAAGTCGGGGATCATAAAAACGGACCGAAAGAACTTAGAGCTAATACGCAAAGTCGGGGATCATAAAAACGGATCGAAAGAACTTAGAGCTAATATGCAAAGTCGGGGATCATAAAAACAGACCGAAAGAACTTAGAGCTAATACGCAAAGTCGGGGATCATAAAAACGGACCAAAAGAACTTAGAGCTAATACACAAAGTCGGGGATCATAAAAACGGACCGAAAGAACTTAGAGCTAATACGCAAAGTCGGGGATCATAAAAACGGACCAAAAAAACTTAGAGCTAATACGCAAAGTCGGGGATCATAAAAACGGACCGAAAGAACTTAGAGCTAATACGCAAAGTCGGGGATGATAAAAACCGACCGAAAGAACTTAGAGCTAATACGCAAAGTCGGGGATCATAAAACCGACCAAAAGAACTTAGAGCTAATACGCAAAGTCGGGGATCATAAATAGGGACCGAAAGAACTTAGAGCTAATACGCATAGTCGGGGATCATAAAAAGGGACCGAAAGAACTTAGAGCTAATACGCAAAGTCGGGGATCATAAAAACGGACCAAAACAACTTAGAGCTAATACGCAAAGTCGGGGATCATAAAAACGGACCGAAAGAACTTAGAGCTAATATGCAAAGTCGGGGATCATAAAAACGGACCGAAAGAACTTAGAGCTAATACGCAAAGTCGGGGATCATAAAAAGGGACCGGAAGAACTTAGAGCTAATACGCAAAGTCAGGGATCATAAAATCGGATCGAAAGAACTTAGAGCTAATATGCAAAGTCGGGGATCAGAAAAACAGACCGAAAGAACTTAGAGCTAATACGCAAAGTCGGGGATCATAAAAACGGACCAAAAGAACTTAGAGCTAATACGCAAAGTCGGGGATCATAAAACCGACCGAAAGAACTTAGAGCTAATATGCAAAGTCGGGGATCATAAAAACAGACCGAAAGAACTTAGAGCTAATACGCAAAGTCGGGGATCATAAAAACGGACCAAAAGAACTTAGAGCTAATACGCAAAGTCGGGGATCATAAAAACGGACCGAAAGAACTTAGAGCTAATACGCAAAGTCGGGGATCATAAAAACGGATCGAAAGAATTTACAGCTAATATGCAAAGTTGGGGATCATAAAAACGGACCGAAAGAACTTAGAGCTAATACGCAAAGTCGGGGATCATAAAAAGGGACCGAAAGAACTTAGAGCTAATATACAAAGTCGGGGATCATAAAAACCGACCGAAAGAACTTAGAGCTAATATGCAAAGTCGGGGATCAGAAAAACGGACCGAAAGAACTTAGAGCTAATACGCAAAGTAGGGGATCATAAAAACGGACCAAAAGAACTTAGAGCTAATACGCAAAGTCGGGGATCATAAAAACGGACCGAAAGAACTTAGAGCTAATACGCAAAGTCGGGGATCATAAAAACGGATCGAAAGAACTTAGAGCTAATATGCAAAGTCGGGGATCATAAAAACAGACCGAAAGAACTTAGAGCTAATACGCAAAGTCGGGGATCATAAAAACGGACCAAAAGAACTTAGAGCTAATACACAAAGTCGGGGATCATAAAAACGGACCGAAAGAACTTAGAGCTAATACGCAAAGTCGGGGATCATAAAAACGGACCAAAAAAACTTAGAGCTAATACGCAAAGTCGGGGATCATAAAAACGGACCGAAAGAACTTAGAGCTAATACGCAAAGTCGGGGATGATAAAAACCGACCGAAAGAACTTAGAGCTAATACGCAAAGTCGGGGATCATAAAACCGACCAAAAGAACTTAGAGCTAATACGCAAAGTCGGGGATCATAAATAGGGACCGAAAGAACTTAGAGCTAATACGCATAGTCGGGGATCATAAAAAGGGACCGAAAGAACTTAGAGCTAATACGCAAAGTCGGGGATCATAAAAACGGACCAAAACAACTTAGAGCTAATACGCAAAGTCGGGGATCATAAAAACGGACCGAAAGAACTTAGAGCTAATATGCAAAGTCGGGGATCATAAAAACGGACCGAAAGAACTTAGAGCTAATACACAAAGTCGGGGATCATAAAAAGGGACCGGAAGAACTTAGAGCTAATAGGCAAAGTCAGGGATCGTAAAAACGGATCGAAAGCACTTAGAGCTAATACGCAAAGTCGGGGATCATAAAAACGGACCGATAGAACTTAGAGCTAATACGCAAAGTCGGGGATCATAAAAACGGACCAAAAGAAATTAGAGCTAATACGCAAAGTCGGGGATCATAAAACCGACCGAAAGAACTTAGAGCTAATACGCAAAGTTGGGGATCATAAAAAGGGACCGAAAGAACTTAGAGCTAATACGCATAGTCGGGGATCATAAAAACGGACCGAAAGAACTTAGTGCTAATACGCAAAGTCGGGGATCATAAAAACGGACTGAAAGAACTTAGAGCTAATACGCAAAGTCGGGGATCATAAAACGGACCGAAAGAACTTAGAGCTAATACGCAAAGTCGGGGATCATAAAAACCAACCAAAAGAACTTAGAGCTAATACGCAAAGTCGGGGATCATAAAAACGACCAAAAGAACTTAGAGCCAATACGCAAAGTCGGGGATCATAAAACCGACCGAAAGAACTTAGAGCTAATACGCAAAGTCGGGGATCTTAAAAACGGACCGAAAGAACTTAGAGCTAATACGCAAAGTCGGGGATCATAAAAACGGACTGAAAGAACTTAGAGCAAATACGCACAGTCCGGGATCATAAACACGGTTCGAAAGAACTTAGAGCTAATACGCAAAGTCGGGGATCATAAAGACGGACCAAGAGAACTTAGAGCTAATACGCAAAGTCGGGGATCATAAAAAGGGACCGAGAGAACTTAGAGCTAATACACAAAGTCGGGGATCATAAAAAGGGACCGAAAGAACTTAGAGCTAATACGCAAAATCGGGGATCATAAAAAGGGACCAAAAGAACTTAGAGCTAATACGCAAAGTCGGGGATCATAAAAACGGACCGAAAGAACTTAGAGCTAATACGCAAAGTCGGGGATCATAAAAAGGGACCGAAAGAACTTAGAACTAATACACAAAGTCGGGGATCATAAAAACCGACCGAAAGAACTTAGAGCTAATATGCAAAGTCGGGGATCAGAAAAACGGACCGAAAGAACTTAGAGGTAATACGCAAAGTCGGGGATCATAAAAACGGACCAAAAGAACTTAAAGCTAATACGCAAAGTCGGGGACAATAAAAACGGACCGAAAGAACTTAGAGCTAATACGCAAAGTCGGGGATCATAAAAACGGATCGAAAGAACTTAGAGCTAATATGCAAAGTCGGGGATCATAAAAACAGACCGAAAGAACTTAGAGCTAATACGCAAAGTCGGGGATCATAAAAACGGACCAAAAGAACTTAGAGCTAATACGCAAAGTCTGGGATCATAAAACCGACCGAAAGAACTTAGAGCTAATAGGCAAAGTCGGGGATCATAAAAACAGACCGAAAGAACTTAGAGCTAATACGCAAAGTCGGGGATCATAAAAACGGATCAAAAGAACTTAGAGCTAATACGCAAAGTCGGGGATCATAAAAACGGACCGAAAGAACTTAGAGCTAATACGCAAAGTCGGGGATCATAAAAAGGGACCGAAAGAACTTAGAGCTAATACACAAAGTCGGGGATCATAAAAACCGACCGAAAGAACTTAGAGCTAATATGCAAAGTCGGGGATCAGAAAAACGGACCGAAAGAACTTAGAGCTAATACGCAAAGTAGGGGATCATAAAAATGGACCAAAAGAACTTAGAGCTAATACGCAAAGTCGGGGATCATAAAAACGGACCGAAAGAACTTACAGCTAATACGCAAAGTTGGGGATCATAAAAATGGATCGAAAGAACTTAGAGCTAATATGCAAAGTCGGGGATCATAAAAACAGACCGAAAGAACTTAGAGCTAATACGCAAAGTCGGGGATCATAAAAACGGACCAAAAGAACTTAGAGCTAATACGCAAAGTCGGGGATCATAAAAACGGACCGAAAGAACTTAGAGCTAATACGCAAAGTCGGGGATCATAAAAACGGACCAAAAAAACTTAGAGCTAATACGCAAAGTCGGGGATCATAAAAACGGACCGAAAGAACTTAGAGCTAATACGCAAAGTCGGGGATGATAATAACCGACCGAAAGAACTTAGAGCTAATACGCAAAGTCGGGGATCATAAAACCGACCGAAAGAAGTTAGAGCTAATACGCAAAGTCGGGGATCATAAAAAGGGACCGAAAGAACTTAGAGCTAATACGCAAAGTCGGGGATCATAAAAAGGGACCGAAAGAACTTAGAGCTAATACGCAAAGTCGGGATCATAAAACCGACCGAAAGAACTTAGAGCTAACACGCAAAGTCGGGGATAATAAAAAGGGACCGAAAGAACTTAGAGCTAATACGCAAAGTCGGGGATCATAAAAACGGACCGAAAGAACTTAGAGCTAATACGCAAAGTCGGGGATCATAAAAACCGACCGAAAGAACTTAGAGCTAATACGCATAGTCGGGGATCATAAAAAGGGCCCGAAAGAACTTAGAGCTAATACGCAAAGTCGGGGATCATAAAAACGGACCAAAACAACTTAGAGCTAATACGCAAAGTCGGGGATCATAAAAACGGACCGAAAGAACTTAGAGCTAATATGCAAAGTCGGGGATCATAAAAACGGACCGAAAGAACTTAGCGCTAATACGCAAAGTCGGGGATCATAAAACGGACCGAAAGAACTTAGAGTTAATACGCAAAGTCGGGAATCAAAAAAACGGACCGAAAGAACTTAGAGCTAATACGCAAAGTCGGGGATCATAAAAACGGACCAAAAGAACTTAGATCTAATACGCAAAGTCGGGGATCATAAAAACGGACCGAAAGAACTTAGAGCTAATACGCAAAGTCGGGGATCATAAAAACGGACCAAAAAAACTTAGAGCTAATACGCAAAGTCGGGGATCATAAAAACGGACCGAAAGAACTTAGAGCTAATACGCAAAGTCGGGGATGATAAAAACCGACCGAAAGAACTTAGAGCTAATACGCAAAGTCGGAGATCATAAAACCGACCGAAAGAACTTAGAGCTAATACGCAAAGTCGGGGATCATAAAAAGGGACCGAAAGAACTTAGAGCTAATACGCATAGTCGGGGATCATAAAAAGGGACCGAAAGAACTTAGAGCTAATACGCAAAGTCGGGGATCATAAAAACGGACCGAAAGAACTTAGGGCTAATACGCAAAGTCGGGGATCATAAAAACCGACCGAAAGAACTTAGAGCTAATACGCAAAGTCGGGGATCATAAAACCGACCGAAAGAACTTAGAGCTAATACGCAAAGTCGGGGATCATAAAAAGGGACCGAAAGAACTTAGAGCTAATACGCATAGTCGGGGATCATAAAAACGGACCGAAAGAACTTAGAGCTAATACGCAAAGTCAGAGATCCTAAAAACCGACCGAAAGAACTTAGAGCTAATACGCAAAGTCGGGGATCATAAAAACGGACCGAAAGAACTTAGAACTAATACACACAGTCCAGAATCATAAACACGGTTCGAAAGAACTTAGAGCTAATACGCAAAGTCGGGGATCATAAACACGGACCGAAAGAACTTAGAACTAATACACAAAGTCGGGGATCATAAAAACCGACCGAAAGAACTTAGAGCTAATATGCAAAGTCGGGGATCAGAAAAACGGACCGAAAGAACTTAGAGGTAATACGCAAAGTCGGGGATCATAAAAACGGACCAAAAGAACTTAAAGCTAATACGCAAAGTCGGGGACAATAAAAACGGACCGAAAGAACTTAGAGCTAATACGCAAAGTCGGGGATCATAAAAACGGATCGAAAGAACTTAGAGCTAATATGCAAAGTCGGGGATCATAAAAACAGACCGAAAGAACTTAGAGCTAATACGCAAAGTCGGGGATCATAAAAACGGACCAAAAGAACTTAGAGCTAATACGCAAAGTCTGGGATCATAAAACCGACCGAAAGAACTTAGAGCTAATAGGCAAAGTCGGGGATCATAAAAACAGACCGAAAGAACTTAGAGCTAATACGCAAAGTCGGGGATCATAAAAACGGATCAAAAGAACTTAGAGCTAATACGCAAAGTCGGGGATCATAAAAACGGACCGAAAGAACTTAGAGCTAATACGCAAAGTCGGGGATCATAAAAAGGGACCGAAAGAACTTAGAGCTAATACACAAAGTCGGGGATCATAAAAACCGACCGAAAGAACTTAGAGCTAATATGCAAAGTCGGGGATCAGAAAAACGGACCGAAAGAACTTAGAGCTAATACGCAAAGTAGGGGATCATAAAAATGGACCAAAAGAACTTAGAGCTAATACGCAAAGTCGGGGATCATAAAAACGGACCGAAAGAACTTACAGCTAATACGCAAAGTTGGGGATCATAAAAATGGATCGAAAGAACTTAGAGCTAATATGCAAAGTCGGGGATCATAAAAACAGACCGAAAGAACTTAGAGCTAATACGCAAAGTCGGGGATCATAAAAACGGACCAAAAGAACTTAGAGCTAATACGCAAAGTCGGGGATCATAAAAACGGACCGAAAGAACTTAGAGCTAATACGCAAAGTCGGGGATCATAAAAACGGACCAAAAAAACTTAGAGCTAATACGCAAAGTCGGGGATCATAAAAACGGACCGAAAGAACTTAGAGCTAATACGCAAAGTCGGGGATGATAATAACCGACCGAAAGAACTTAGAGCTAATACGAAAAGTCGGGGATCATAAAACCGACCGAAAGAAGTTAGAGCTAATACGCAAAGTCGGGGATCATAAAAAGGGACCGAAAGAACTTAGAGCTAATACGCAAAGTCGGGGATCATAAAAAGGGACCGAAAGAACTTAGAGCTAATACGCAAAGTCGGGATCATAAAACCGACCGAAAGAACTTAGAGCTAACACGCAAAGTCGGGGATAATAAAAAGGGACCGAAAGAACTTAGAGCTAATACGCAAAGTCGGGGATCATAAAAACGGACCGAAAGAACTTAGAGCTAATACGCAAAGTCGGGGATCATAAAAACCGACCGAAAGAACTTAGAGCTAATACGCATAGTCGGGGATCATAAAAAGGGACCGAAAGAACTTAGAGCTAATACGCAAAGTCGGGGATCATAAAAACGGACCGAAAGAACTTAGAGCTAATATGCAAAGTCGGGGATCATAAAAACGGACCGAAAGAACTTAGCGCTAATACGCAAAGTCGGGGATCATAAAACGGACCGAAAGAACTTAGAGTTAATACGCAAAGTCGGGAATCAAAAAAACGGACCGAAAGAACTTAGAGCTAATACGCAAAGTCGGGGATCATAAAAACGGACCAAAAGAACTTAGATCTAATACGCAAAGTTGGGGATCATAAAAACGGACCAAAAAAACTTAGAGCTAATACGCAAAGTCGGGGATCATAAAAACGGACCGAAAGAACTTAGAGCTAATACGCAAAGTCGGGGATGATAAAAACCGACCGAAAGAACTTAGAGCTAATACGCAAAGTCGGAGATCATAAAACCGACCGAAAGAACTTAGAGCTAATACGCAAAGTCGGGGATCATAAAAAGGGACCGAAAGAACTTAGAGCTAATACGCATAGTCGGGGATCATAAAAAGGGACCGAAAGAACTTAGAGCTAATACGCAAAGTCGGGGATCATAAAAACGGACCGAAAGAACTTAGAGCTAATACGCAAAGTCGGGGATCATAAAAACCGACCGAAAGAACTTAGAGCTAATACGCAAAGTCGGGGATCATAAAACCGACCGAAAGAACTTAGAGCTAATACGCAAAGTCGGGGATCATAAAAAGGGACCGAAAGAACTTAGAGCTAATACGCATAGTCGGGGATCATAAAAACGGACCGAAAGAACTTAGAGCTAATACGCAAAGTCAGAGATCCTAAAAACCGACCGAAAGAACTTAGAGCTAATACGCAAAGTCGGGGATCATAAAAACGGACCGAAAGAACTTAGAGCTAATACACACAGTCCAGAATCATAAACACGGTTCGAAAGAACTTAGAGCTAATACGCAAAGTCGGGGATCATAAACACGGACCAAGAGAACTTAGAGCTAATACGCAAAGTCGGGGATCATAAAAAGGGACCGAGAGAACTTAGAGCTAATACACAAAGTCGGGGATCATAAAAAGGGACCGAAAGAACTTAGAGCTAATACGCAAAATCGGGGATCATAAAAAGGGACCGAAAGAACTTAGAGCTAATACGCAAAGTCGGGGATCATAAAAACGGACCGAAAGAACTTAGAGCTAATACGCAAAGTCAAGGATCATAAAAAGGGACCGAAAGAACTTAGAGCTAATACACAAAGTCGGGGATCATAAAAACCGACCAAAAGAACTTAGAGCTAATATGCAAAGTCGGGGATCAGAAAAACGGACCGAAAGAACTTAGAGCTAATACGCAAAGTCGGGTATCATAACAACCGACCGAAAGAACTTAGAGCTAATATGCAAAGTCGGGGATCATAACAACCGACCGAAAGAACTTAGAGCTAATACGCAAAGTCGGGGATCATAACAACCGACCGAAAGAACTTAGAGCTAATACGCAAAGTCGGGGATCATAAAAACGGATCGAAAGCACTTAGAGCTAATATGCAAAGTCGGGGATCATAAAAACAGACCGAAAGAACTTAGAGCTAATACGCAAAGTCGGGGATCATAAAAACGGACCAAAAGAACTTAGAGCTAATACGCAAAGTCAGGGATCATAAAAACGGACCGAAAGAACTTAGAGCTAATACGCAAAGTCGGGGATCATAAAAAGGGACCAAAAGAACGTAGAGCTAATACGCAAAGTCGGGGATCATAAAAACGGACCGAAAGAACTTAGAGCTAATACGCAAAGTCGGGGATCATAAAAACGGACTGAAAGAACTTAGAGCCAATACGCAAAGTCGGGGATCATAAAACCGACCGAAAGAACTTAGAGCTAATACGCAAAGTCGGGGATCATAAAAACGGACCGAAAGAACTTAGAGCTAATACGCAAAGTTGGGGATCATAAAAACTGACCGAAAGAACTTTGAGCTAATACACAAAGTCGGGGATCATAAAAAGGGTCCGAAAGAACTTAGAGCTAATACGCAAAGTCGGGGATCATAAAAACCGACCGAAAGAACTTAGAGCTAATACGCAAAGTCGGGGATCATAAAAACGGACCGTAATAACTTAGAGCTAATACGCAAAGTCGGGGATCATAAAAACCGACCGAAAGAACTTAGAACTAATACGCAAAGTCGGGGATCATAAAAACGGACCGAAAGAACTTCGAGCTAATACGCAAAGTCGGGGATCATAAAAATGGACCGAAAGAACTTAGAGCTAATACGCAAAGTCGGGGATCATAAAACGGACCGAAAGAACTTAGAGCTAATACGCAAAGTCGGGGATCATAAAAACGGACCGAAAGAACTTAGAGCTAATACGCAAAGTCGGGGATCATAAAAACGGACCGAAAGAACTTAGAGCTAATACGCACAGTCCGGGATCATAAACACGGTTCGAAAGAACTTAAAGCTAATACGCAAAGTCGGGGATCATAAACACGGACCAAGAGAACTTAGAGCTAATACGCAAAGTCAGGGATCATAAAAAGGGACCGAGAGAACTTAGAGCTAATACACAAAGTCGGGGATCATAAAAAGGGACCGAAAGAACTTAGAGCTAATACGCAAAATCGGGGATCATAAAAAGGGACCGAAAGAACTTTGAGCTAATACGCAAAGTCGGGGATCATAAAAACGGACCGAAAGAACTTAGAGCTAATACGCAAAGTCGGGGATCATAAAAATGGACCGAAAGAACTTAGAGCTAATACGCAAAGTCGGGGATCATAAAAAGGGACCGAAAGAACTTAGAGCTAATACGCATAGTCGGGGATCATAAAAAGGGACCGAAAGAACTTAGAGCTAATACGCAAAGTCGGGGATCATAAAAACGGACCGAAAGAACTTAGAGCTAATACGCAAAGTCGGGGATCATAAAAACCGACCGAAAGAACTTAGAGCTAATACGCAAAGTCGGGGATCATAAAAAGGACCGAAAGAACTTAGAGCTAATACGCAAAGTCGGGGATCATAAAACCGACCGAAAGAACTTAGAGCTAATACGCAAAGTCGGGGATCATAAAAACGGACCGAAAGAACTTAGAGCTAATACGCAAAGTCGGGGATCATAAAAACTGACCGAAAGAACTTTGAGCTAATACGCAAAGTCGGGGATCATAAAAAGGGACCGAAAGAACTTAGAGCTAATACGCAAAGTCGGGTATCATAAAAACCGACCGAAAGAACTTAGAGCTAATACGCAAAGTCGGGGATCATAAAAACGGACCGAAAGAACTTAGAGCTAATACGCAAAGTCGGGGATCATAAAAACCGACCGAAAGAACTTAGAACTAATACGCAAAGTCGGGGATCATAAAAACGGACCGAAAGAACTTCGAGCTAATACGCAAAGTCGGAGATCATAAAAATGGACCGAAAGAACTTAGAGCTAATACGCAAAGTCGGGGATCATAAAAATGGACCGAAAGAACTTAGAGCTAATACGCAAAGTCGGGGATCATAAAACGGACCGAAAGAACTTAGAGCTAATACGCAAAGTCGGGGATCATAAAAACGGACCGAAAGAACTTAGAGCTAATACGCAAAGTCAGGGATCATAAAAACGGACCGAAAGAACTTAGAGCTAATACGCAAAGTTGGGGATCATAAAAAGGGACCAAAATAACGTAGAGCTAATACGCAATGTCGGGGATCATAAAAACGGACCGAAAGAACTTAGAGCTCATACGCAAAGTCGGGGATCATAAAAACGGACTGAAAGAACTTAGAGCTAATACGCAAAGTCGGGGATCATAAAACGGACCGAAAGAACTTAGAGCTAATACGCAAAGTCGGGGATCATAAAAACCAACCGAAAGAACTTAGAGCTAATACGCAAAGTCGGGGATCATAAAAACGACCAAAAGAACTTAGAGCCAATACGCAAAGTCGGGGATCATAAAACCGACCGAAAGAACTTAGAGCTAATACGCAAAGTCGGGGATCATAAAAACGGACCGAAAGAACTTAGAGCTAATACGCAAAGTCAGGGATCATAAAAACTGACCGAAAGAACTTTGAGCTAATACGCAAAGTCGGGGATCATAAAAAGGGACCGAAAGAACTTAGAGCTAATACGCAAAGTCGGGGATCATAAAAACCGACCGAAAGAACTTAGAGCTAATACGCAAAGTCGGGGATCATAAAAACGGACCGAAAGAACTTAGAGCTAATACGCAAAGTCGGGGATCATAAAAATGGACCGAAAGAACTTAGAGCTGATACGCACAGTCCGGGATCATAAACACGGTTCGAAAGAACTTAGAGCTAATACGCAAAGTCGGGGATCATAAACACGGACCAAGGGAACTTAGAGCTAATACGCAAAGTCGGGGATCATAAAAAGGGACCGAGAGAACTTAGAGCTAATACGCAAAGTCGGGGATCATTAAAACCGACCAAAAGAACTTAGAGCTAATACGCAAAGTCGGGGATCATAAAAACGGACCGAAAGAACTTAGAGCTAATATGCAAAGTCGGAGATTATAAAAAGGGACCGAATGAACTTAGAGCTAATACGCAAAGTCGAGGATCATAAAAACGGACCGAAAGAACTTAGAGCTAATACGCAAAGTCAAGGATCATAAAAAGGGACCGAAAGAACTTAGAGCTAATACACAAAGTCGGGGATCATAAAAACCGACCGAAAGAACTTAGAGCTAATATGCAAAGTCGGGGATCAGAAAAACGGACCGAAAGAACTTAGAGCTAATACGCAAAGTCGGGTATCATAACAACTGACCGAAAGAACTTAGAGCTAATACGCAAAGTCGGGGATCATAACAACCGACCAAAAGAACTTAGAGCTAATACGCAAAGTCGGGGATCATAACAACCGACCGAAAGAACTTAGAGCTAATACGCAAAGTCGGGGATCATAAAAACGGATCGAAAGCACTTAGAGCTAATATGCAAAGTCGGGGATCATAAAAACAGACCGAAAGAACTTAGAGCTAATACGCAAAGTCGGGGATCATAAAAACGCACCGAAAGAACTTAGAGCTAATACGCAAAGTCGGGGATCATAAAAACGGACCGAAAGAACTTAGAGCTAATACGCACAGTCTAGGATCATAAACACGGTTCGAAAGAACTTAGAGCTAATACGCAAAGTCGGGGATCATAAACAAGGACCAAGGGAACTTAGAGCTAATACGCAAAGTCGGGGATCATAAAAAGGGACCGAGAGAACTTAGAGCTAATACACAAAGTCGGGGATCATAAAAAGGGACCGAAAGAACTTAGAGCTAATACGCAAAATCGGGGATCATAAAAAGGGACCGAAAGAACTTTGAGCTAATACGCAAAGTCGGGGATCATAAAAACGGACCGAAAGAACTTAGAGCTAATACGCAAAGTCGGGGATCATGAAAAGGGACCGAAAGAAATTAGAGCTAATACACAAAGTCGGGGATCATAAAAACCGACCAAAAGAACTTAGAGCTAATATGCAAAGTCGGGGATCATAAAAACGGACCGAAAGAACTTAGAGCTAATACGCAAAGTCGGGGATCATAACAACCGACCGAAAGAACTTAGAGCTAATACGCAAAGTCGGGGATCATAACAACCGACCGAAAGAACTTAGAGCTAATACGCAAAGTCGGGGATCATAACAACCGACTGAAAGAACTTAGAGCTAATACGCAAAGTCGGGGATCATAAAAACGGATCGAAAGAACTTAGAGCTAATATGCAAAGTCGGGGATCATAAAAACAGACCGAAAGAACTTAGAGCTAATATGCAAAGTCGGGGATCATAAAAACGGACCGAAAGAACTTAGACCTAATACGCAAAGTCGGGGATCATAAAAACTGACCGAAAGAACTTTGAGCTAATACGCAAAGTCGGGGATCATAAAAAGGGACCGAAAGAACTTAGAGCTAATACGCAAAGTCAGGGATCATAACAACCGACCGAAAGAACTTAGAGCTAATACGCAAAGTCGGGGATCATAACAACCGACCGAAATAACTTAGAGCTAATACGCAAAGTCGGGGATCATAACAACCGACTGAAAGAACTTAGAGCTAATACGCAAAGTCGGGGATCATAAAAACGGATCGAAAGAACTTAGAGCTAATATGCAAAGTCGGAGATCATAAAAACAGACCGAAAGAACTTAGAGCTAATACGCAAAGTCGGGGATCATAAAAACGGACCAAAAGAACTTAGAGCTAATACGCAAAGTCGGGGATCATAAAAACGGACCGAAAGAACTTAGAGCTAATACGCAAAGTCGGGGATCATAAAAACGGACCAAAAAAACTTAGATCTAATACGCAAAGTCGGGGATCATAAAAACGGACCGAAAGAACTTAGAGCTAATACGCAAAGTCGGGGATGATAAAAACCGACCGAAAGAACTTAGAGCTAATACGCAAAGTCGCGGATCATAAAACCAACCGAAAGAACTTAGAGCTAATACGCAAAGTCGGGGATCATAAAAAGGGACCGAAAGAACTTAGAGCTAATACGCATAGTCGGGGATCATAAAAAGGGACCGAAAGAACTTAGAGCTAATACGCATAGTCGGGGATCATAAAAACGGACCGAAAGAACTTAGAGCTAATACGCAAAGTCGGGGATAATAAAAACCGACCGAAAGAACTTAGAGCTAATACGCAAAGTCGGGGATCATAAAAAGGACCGAAAGAACTTAGAGCTAATACGCAAAGTCTGGGATCATTAAAACCGACCAAAAGAACTTAGAGCTAATACACAAAGTCGGGGATCATAAAAACGGACCGAAAGAACTTAGAGCTAATACGCAAAGTCGGAGATTATAAAAAGGGACCGAAAGAACTTAGAGCTAATACGCAAAGTCGAGGATCATAAAAACGGACCGAAAGAACTTAGAGCTAATACGCAAAGTCAAGGATCATAAAAAGGGACCGAAAGAACTTAGAGCTAATACACAAAGTCGGGGATCATAAAAACCGACCGAAAGAACTTAGAGCTAATATGCAAAGTCGGGGATCAGAAAAACGGACCGAAAGAACTTAGAGCTAATACGCAAAGTCGGGTATCATAACAACGGACCGAAAGAACTTAGAGCTAATACGCAAAGTCGGGGATCATAACAACCGACCGAAAGAACTTAGAGCTAATACGCAAAGTCGGGGATCATAACAACCGACCGAAAGAACTTAGAGCTAATACGCAAAGTCGGGGATCATAAAAACGGATCGAAAGCACTTAGAGCTAATATGCAAAGTCGGGGATCATAAAAACAGACCGAAAGAACTTAGAGCTAATACGCAAAGTCGGGGATCATAAAAACGGACCAAAAGAACTTAGAGCTAATACGCAAAGTCAGGGATCATAAAAACGGACCGAAAGAACTTAGAGCTAATACGCAAAGTCGGGGATCATAAAAAGGGACCAAAATAACGTAGAGCTAATACGCAATGTCGGGGATCATAAAAACGGACCGAAAGAACTTAGAGCTAATACGCAAAGTCGGGGATCATAAAAACGGACTGAAAGAACTTAGAGCCAATACGCAAAGTCGGGGATCATAAAACGGACCGAAAGAACTTAGAGCTAATACACAAAGTCGGGGATCATAAAAACCAACCGAAAGAACTTAGAGCTAATACGCAAAGTCGGGGATCCTAAAAACGACCAAAAGAACTTAGAGCCAATACGCAAAGTCGGGGATCATAAAACCGATCGAAAGAACTTAGAGCTAATACGCAAAGTCGGGGATCATAAAAACGGACCGAAAGAACTTAGAGCTAATACGCAAAGTCGGGGATCATAAAAACTGACCGAAAGAACTTTGAGCTAATACGCAAAGACGGGGATCATAAAAAGGGACCGAAAGAACTTAGAGCTAATACGCAAAGTCGGGGATCATAAAAACCGACCGAAAGAACTTAGAGCTAATACGCAAAGTCAGGGATCATAAAAACGGACCGAAAGAACTTAGAGCTAATACGCAAAGTCGGGGATCATAAAAACCGACCGAAAGAACTTAGAACTAATACGCAAAGTCGGGGATCATAAAAACGGACCGAAAGAACTTCGAGCTAATACGCAAAGTCGGGGATCATAAAAATGGACCGAAAGAACTTAGAGCTAATACGCAAAGTCGGGGATCATAAAACGGACCGAAAGAACTTAGAGCTAATACGCAAAGTCAGGGATCATAAAAACGGACCGAAAGAACTTAGAGCTAATACGCAAAGTTGGGGATCATAAAAAGGGACCAAAATAACGTAGAGCTAATACGCAATGTCGGGGATCATAAAAACGGACCGAAAGAACTTAGAGCTCATACGCAAAGTCGGGGATCATAAAAACGGACTGAAAGAACTTAGAGCTAATACGCAAAGTCGGGGATCATAAAACGGACCGAAAGAACTTAGAGCTAATACGCAAAGTCGGGGATCATAAAAACCAACCGAAAGAACTTAGAGCTAATACGCAAAGTCGGGGATCATAAAAACGACCAAAAGAACTTAGAGCCAATACGCAAAGTCGGGGATCATAAAACCGACCGAAAGAACTTAGAGCTAATACGCAAAGTCGGGGATCATAAAAACGGACCGAAAGAACTTAGAGCTAATACGCAAAGTCAGGGATCATAAAAACTGACCGAAAGAACTTTGAGCTAATACGCAAAGTCGGGGATCATAAAAAGGGACCGAAAGAACTTAGAGCTAATACGCAAAGTCGGGGATCATAAAAACCGACCGAAAGAACTTAGAGCTAATACGCAAAGTCGGGGATCATAAAAACGGACCGAAAGAACTTAGAGCTAATACGCAAAGTCGGGGATCATAAAAACCGACCGAAAGAACTTAGAACTAATACGCAAAGTCGGGGATCATAAAAACGGACCGAAAGAACTTCGAGCTAATACGCAAAGTCGGGGATCATAAAAATGGACCGAAAGAACTTAGAGCTAATACGCAAAGTCGGGGATCATAAAACAGACCGAAAAAACTTAGAGCTAATACGCAAAGTCGGGGATCATAAAAACGGACCGAAAGAACTTAGAGCTAATACGCAAAGTCGGGGATCATAAAAATGGACCGAAAGAACTTAGAGCTGATACGCACAGTCCGGGATCATAAACACGGTTCGAAAGAACTTAGAGCTAATACGCAAAGTCGGGGATCATAAACACGGACCAAGGGAACTTAGAGCTAATACGCAAAGTCGGGGATCATAAAAAGGGACCGAGAGAACTTAGAGCTAATACGCAAAGTCGGGGATCATTAAAACCGACCAAAAGAACTTAGAGCTAATACGCAAAGTCGGGGATCATAAAAACGGACCGAAAGAACTTAGAGCTAATATGCAAAGTCGGAGATTATAAAAAGGGACCGAATGAACTTAGAGCTAATACGCAAAGTCGAGGATCATAAAAACGGACCGAAAGAACTTAGAGCTAATACGCAAAGTCAAGGATCATAAAAAGGGACCGAAAGAACTTAGAGCTAATACACAAAGTCGGGGATCATAAAAACCGACCGAAAGAACTTAGAGCTAATATGCAAAGTCGGGGATCAGAAAAACGGACCGAAAGAACTTAGAGCTAATACGCAAAGTCGGGTATCATAACAACTGACCGAAAGAACTTAGAGCTAATACGCAAAGTCGGGGATCATAACAACCGACCAAAAGAACTTAGAGCTAATACGCAAAGTCGGGGATCATAACAACCGACCGAAAGAACTTAGAGCTAATACGCAAAGTCGGGGATCATAAAAACGGATCGAAAGCACTTAGAGCTAATATGCAAAGTCGGGGATCATAAAAACAGACCGAAAGAACTTAGAGCTAATACGCAAAGTCGGGGATCATAAAAACGCACCGAAAGAACTTAGAGCTAATACGCAAAGTCGGGGATCATAAAAACGGACCGAAAGAACTTAGAGCTAATACGCACAGTCTAGGATCATAAACACGGTTCGAAAGAACTTAGAGCTAATACGCAAAGTCGGGGATCATAAACAAGGACCAAGGGAACTTAGAGCTAATACGCAAAGTCGGGGATCATAAAAAGGGACCGAGAGAACTTAGAGCTAATACACAAAGTCGGGGATCATAAAAAGGGACCGAAAGAACTTAGAGCTAATACGCAAAATCGGGGATCATAAAAAGGGACCGAAAGAACTTTGAGCTAATACGCAAAGTCGGGGATCATAAAAACGGACCGAAAGAACTTAGAGCTAATACGCAAAGTCGGGGATCATGAAAAGGGACCGAAAGAAATTAGAGCTAATACACAAAGTCGGGGATCATAAAAACCGACCAAAAGAACTTAGAGCTAATATGCAAAGTCGGGGATCATAAAAACGGACCGAAAGAACTTAGAGCTAATACGCAAAGTCGGGGATCATAACAACCGACCGAAAGAACTTAGAGCTAATACGCAAAGTCGGGGATCATAACAACCGACCGAAAGAACTTAGAGCTAATACGCAAAGTCGGGGATCATAACAACCGACTGAAAGAACTTAGAGCTAATACGCAAAGTCGGGGATCATAAAAACGGATCGAAAGAACTTAGAGCTAATATGCAAAGTCGGGGATCATAAAAACAGACCGAAAGAACTTAGAGCTAATATGCAAAGTCGGGGATCATAAAAACGGACCGAAAGAACTTAGACCTAATACGCAAAGTCGGGGATCATAAAAACTGACCGAAAGAACTTTGAGCTAATACGCAAAGTCGGGGATCATAAAAAGGGACCGAAAGAACTTAGAGCTAATACGCAAAGTCAGGGATCATAACAACCGACCGAAAGAACTTAGAGCTAATACGCAAAGTCGGGGATCATAACAACCGACCGAAATAACTTAGAGCTAATACGCAAAGTCGGGGATCATAACAACCGACTGAAAGAACTTAGAGCTAATACGCAAAGTCGGGGATCATAAAAACGGATCGAAAGAACTTAGAGCTAATATGCAAAGTCGGAGATCATAAAAACAGACCGAAAGAACTTAGAGCTAATACGCAAAGTCGGGGATCATAAAAACGGACCAAAAGAACTTAGAGCTAATACGCAAAGTCGGGGATCATAAAAACGGACCGAAAGAACTTAGAGCTAATACGCAAAGTCGGGGATCATAAAAACGGACCAAAAAAACTTAGATCTAATACGCAAAGTCGGGGATCATAAAAACGGACCGAAAGAACTTAGAGCTAATACGCAAAGTCGGGGATGATAAAAACCGACCGAAAGAACTTAGAGCTAATACGCAAAGTCGCGGATCATAAAACCAACCGAAAGAACTTAGAGCTAATACGCAAAGTCGGGGATCATAAAAAGGGACCGAAAGAACTTAGAGCTAATACGCATAGTCGGGGATCATAAAAAGGGACCGAAAGAACTTAGAGCTAATACGCATAGTCGGGGATCATAAAAACGGACCGAAAGAACTTAGAGCTAATACGCAAAGTCGGGGATAATAAAAACCGACCGAAAGAACTTAGAGCTAATACGCAAAGTCGGGGATCATAAAAAGGACCGAAAGAACTTAGAGCTAATACGCAAAGTCTGGGATCATTAAAACCGACCAAAAGAACTTAGAGCTAATACACAAAGTCGGGGATCATAAAAACGGACCGAAAGAACTTAGAGCTAATACGCAAAGTCGGAGATTATAAAAAGGGACCGAAAGAACTTAGAGCTAATACGCAAAGTCGAGGATCATAAAAACGGACCGAAAGAACTTAGAGCTAATACGCAAAGTCAAGGATCATAAAAAGGGACCGAAAGAACTTAGAGCTAATACACAAAGTCGGGGATCATAAAAACCGACCGAAAGAACTTAGAGCTAATATGCAAAGTCGGGGATCAGAAAAACGGACCGAAAGAACTTAGAGCTAATACGCAAAGTCGGGTATCATAACAACGGACCGAAAGAACTTAGAGCTAATACGCAAAGTCGGGGATCATAACAACCGACCGAAAGAACTTAGAGCTAATACGCAAAGTCGGGGATCATAACAACCGACCGAAAGAACTTAGAGCTAATACGCAAAGTCGGGGATCATAAAAACGGATCGAAAGCACTTAGAGCTAATATGCAAAGTCGGGGATCATAAAAACAGACCGAAAGAACTTAGAGCTAATACGCAAAGTCGGGGATCATAAAAACGGACCAAAAGAACTTAGAGCTAATACGCAAAGTCAGGGATCATAAAAACGGACCGAAAGAACTTAGAGCTAATACGCAAAGTCGGGGATCATAAAAAGGGACCAAAATAACGTAGAGCTAATACGCAATGTCGGGGATCATAAAAACGGACCGAAAGAACTTAGAGCTAATACGCAAAGTCGGGGATCATAAAAACGGACTGAAAGAACTTAGAGCCAATACGCAAAGTCGGGGATCATAAAACGGACCGAAAGAACTTAGAGCTAATACACAAAGTCGGGGATCATAAAAACCAACCGAAAGAACTTAGAGCTAATACGCAAAGTCGGGGATCCTAAAAACGACCAAAAGAACTTAGAGCCAATACGCAAAGTCGGGGATCATAAAACCGATCGAAAGAACTTAGAGCTAATACGCAAAGTCGGGGATCATAAAAACGGACCGAAAGAACTTAGAGCTAATACGCAAAGTCGGGGATCATAAAAACTGACCGAAAGAACTTTGAGCTAATACGCAAAGACGGGGATCATAAAAAGGGACCGAAAGAACTTAGAGCTAATACGCAAAGTCGGGGATCATAAAAACCGACCGAAAGAACTTAGAGCTAATACGCAAAGTCAGGGATCATAAAAACGGACCGAAAGAACTTAGAGCTAATACGCAAAGTCGGGGATCATAAAAACCGACCGAAAGAACTTAGAACTAATACGCAAAGTCGGGGATCATAAAAACGGACCGAAAGAACTTCGAGCTAATACGCAAAGTCGGGGATCATAAAAATGGACCGAAAGAACTTAGAGCTAATACGCAAAGTCGGGGATCATAAAACGGACCGAAAGAACTTAGAGCTAATACGCAAAGTCGGGGATCATAAAAACGGACCGAAAGAACTTAGAGCTAATACGCAAAGTCGGGGATCATAAAAACGGACCGAAAGAACTTAGAGCTAATACGCACAGTCCGGGATCATAAACACGGTTCGAAAGAACTTAGAGCTAATACGCAAAGTCGGGGATCATAAAACGGACCGAAAGAACTTAGAGCCAATACGCAAAGTCGGGGATCATAAAACGGACCGAAAGAACTTAGAGCTAATACGCAAAGTCGGGGATCATAAAAACTGACCGAAAGAACTTTGAGCTAATACGCAAAGACGGGGATCATAAAAAGGGACCGAAAGAACTTAGAGCTAATACGCAAAGTCGGGTATCATAACAACTGACCGAAAGAACTTAGAGCTAATACGCAAAGTCGGGGATCATAACAACCGACCGAAAGAACTTAGAGCTAATACGCAAAGTCGGGGATCATAACAACCGACCGAAAGAACTTAGAGCTAATACGCAAAGTCAGGGATTATAAAAACGGATCGAAAGCACTTAGAGCTAATATGCAAAGTCGGGGATCATAAAAACAGACCGAAAGAACTTAGAGCTAATACGCAAAGTCAGGGATCATAAAAACGGACCAAAAGAACTTAGAGCTATTACGCAAAGTCAGGGATCATAAACACGGACCAAGGGAACTTAGAGCTAATACGCAAAGTCGGGGATCATAAAAAGGGACCGAGAGAAATTAGAGCTAATACGCAAAGTCGGGGATCATTAAAACCGACCAAAAGAACTTAGAGCTAATACGCAAAGTCGGGGATCATAAAAACGGACCGAAAGAACTTAGAGCTAATATGCAAAGTCGGAGATTATAAAAAGGGACCGAATGAACTTAGAGCTAATACGCAAAGTCGAGGATCATAAAAACGGACCGAAAGAACTTAGAGCTAATACGCAAAGTCAAGGATCATAAAAAGGGACCGAAAGAACTTAGAGCTAATACACAAAGTCGGGGATCATAAAAACCGACCGAAAGAACTTAGAGCTAATATGCAAAGTCGGGGATCAGAAAAACGGACCGAAAGAACTTAGAGCTAATACGCAAAGTCGGGTATCATAACAACTGACCGAAAGAACTTAGAGCTAATACGCAAAGTCGGGGATCATAACAACCGACCAAAAGAACTTAGAGCTAATACGCAAAGTCGGGGATCATAACAACCGACCGAAAGAACTTAGAGCTAATACGCAAAGTCGGAGATCATAAAAACGGATCGAAAGCACTTAGAGCTAATATGCAAAGTCGGGGATCATAAAAACAGACCGAAAGAACTTAGAGCTAATACGCAAAGTCGGGGATCATAAAAACGCACCGAAAGAACTTAGAGCTAATACGCAAAGTCGGGGATCATAAAAACGGACCGAAAGAACTTAGAGCTAATACGCACAGTCCAGGATCATAAACACGGTTCGAAAGAACTTAGAGCTAATTCGCAAAGTCGGGGATCATAAACAAGGACCAAGGGAACTTAGAGCTAATACGCAAAGTCGGGGATCATAAAAAGGGACCGAGAGAACTTAGAGCTAATACACAAAGTCGGGGATCATAAAAAGGGACCGAAAGAACTTAGAGCTAATACGCAAAATCGGGGATCATAAAAAGGGACCGAAAGAACTTTGAGCTAATACGCAAAGTCGGGGATCATAAAAACGGACCGAAAGAACTTAGAGCTAATACGCAAAGTCGGGGATCATAAAAAGGGACCGAAAGAAATTAGAGCTAATACACAAAGTCGGGGATCATAAAAACCGACCAAAAGAACTTAGAGCTAATATGCAAAGTCGGGGATCATAAAAACGGACCGAAAGAAGTTAGAGCTAATACGCAAAGTCGGGGATCATAACAACCGACCGAAAGAACTTAGAGCTAATACGCAAAGTCGGGGATCATAACAACCGACCGAAAGAACTTAGAGCTAATACGCAAAGTCGGGGATCATAACAACCGACTGAAAGAACTTAGAGCTAATACGCAAAGTCGGGGATCATAAAAACGGATCGAAAGAACTTAGAGCTAATATGCAAAGTCGGGGATCATAAAAACAGACCGAAAGAACTTAGAGCTAATACGCAAAGTCGGGGATCATAAAAACGGACCGAAAGAACTTAGACCTAATACGCAAAGTCGGGGATCATAAAAACTGACCGAAAGAACTTTGAGCTAATACGCAAAGTCGGGGATCATAAAAAGGGACCGAAAGAACTTAGAGCTAATACGCAAAGTCAGGGATCATAACAACCGACCGAAAGAACTTAGAGCTAATACGCAAAGTCGGGGATCATAACAACCGACCGAAATAACTTAGAGCTAATACGCAAAGTCGGGGATCATAACAACCGACTGAAAGAACTTAGAGCTAATACGCAAAGTCGGGGATCATAAAAACGGATCGAAAGAACTTAGAGCTAATATGCAAAGTCGGGGATCATAAAAACAGACCGAAAGAACTTAGAGCTAATACGCAAAGTCGGGGATCATAAAAACGGACCAAAAGAACTTAGAGCTAATACGCAAAGTCGGGGATCATAAAAACGGACCGAAAGAACTTAGAGCTAATACGCAAAGTCGGGGATCATAAAAACGGACCAAAAAAACTTAGATCTAATACGCAAAGTCGGGGATCATAAAAACGGACCGAAAGAACTTAGAGCTAATACGCAAAGTCGGGGATGATAAAAACCGACCGAAAGAACTTAGAGCTAATACGCAAAGTCGCGGATCATAAAACCAACCGAAAGAACTTAGAGCTAATACGCAAAGTCGGGGATCATAAAAAGGGACCGAAAGAACTTAGAGCTAATACGCATAGTCGGGGATCATAAAAAGGGACCGAAAGAACTTAGAGCTAATACGCATAGTCGGGGATCATAAAAACGGACCGAAAGAACTTAGAGCTAATACGCAAAGTCGGGGATAATAAAAACCGACCGAAAGAACTTAGAGCTAATACGCAAAGTCGGGGATCATAAAAAGGACCGAAAGAACTTAGAGCTAATACGCAAAGTCTGGGATCATTAAAACCGACCAAAAGAACTTAGAGCTAATACACAAAGTCGGAGATCATAAAAACGGACCGAAAGAACTTAGAGCTAATACGCAAAGTCGGAGATTATAAAAAGGGACCGAAAGAACTTAGAGCTAATACGCAAAGTCGAGGATCATAAAAACGGACCGAAAGAACTTAGAGCTAATACGCAAAGTCAAGGATCATAAAAAGGGACCGAAAGAACTTAGAGCTAATACACAAAGTCGGGGATCATAAAAACCGACCGAAAGAACTTAGAGCTAATATGTAAAGTCGGGGATCAGAAAAACGGACCGAAAGAACTTAGAGCTAATACGCAAAGTCGGGTATCATAACAACGGACCGAAAGAACTTAGAGCTAATACGCAAAGTCGGGGATCATAACAACCGACCGAAAGAACTTAGAGCTAATACGCAAAGTCGGGGATCATAACAACCGACCGAAAGAACTTAGAGCTAATACGCAAAGTCGGGGATCATAAAAACGGATCGAAAGCACTTAGAGCTAATATGCAAAGTCGGGGATCATAAAAACAGACCGAAAGAACTTAGAGCTAATACGCAAAGTCGGGGATCATAAAAACGGACCAAAAGAACTTAGAGCTAATACGCAAAGTCAGGGATCATAAAAACGGACCGAAAGAACTTAGAGCTAATACGCAAAGTCGGGGATCATAAAAAGGGACCAAAATAACGTAGAGCTAATACGCAATGTCGGGGATCATAAAAACGGACCGAAAGAACTTAGAGCTAATACGCAAAGTCGGGGATCATAAAAACGGACTGAAAGAACTTAGAGCTAATACGCAAAGTCGGGGATCATAAAAACTGACCGAAAGAACTTTGAGCTAATACACAAAGTCGGGGATCATAAAAAGGGACCGAAAGAACTTAGAGCTAATACGCAAAGTCAGGGATCATAACAACCGACCGAAAGAACTTAGAGCCAATACGCAAAGTCGGGGATCATAACAACCGACCGAAATAACTTAGAGCTAATACGCAAAGTCGGGGATCATAACAACCGACTGAAAGAACTTAGAGCTAATACGCAAAGTCGGGGATCATAAAAACGGATCGAAAGAACTTAGAGCTAATATGCAAAGTCGGGGATCATAAAAACAGACCGAAAGAACTTAGAGCTAATACGCAAAGTCGGGGATCATAAAAACGGACCAAAAGAACTTAGAGCTAATACGCAAAGTCGGGGATCATAAAAACGGACCGAAAGAACTTAGAGCTAATACGCAAAGTCGGGGATCATAAAAACGGACCAAAAAAACTTAGATCTAATACGCAAAGTCGGGGATCATAAAAACGGACCGAAAGAACTTAGAGCTAATACGCAAAGTCGGGGATCATAAAAATGGACCGAAAGAACTTAGAGCTAATACGCAAAGTCGGGGATCATAAAACCAACCGAAAGAACTTAGAGCTAATACGCAAAGTCGGGGATCATAAAAAGGGACCGAAAGAACTTAGAGCTAATACGCATAGTCGGGGATCATAAAAAGGGACCGAAAGAACTTAGAGCTAATACGCATAGTCGGGGATCATAAAAACGGTTCGAAAGAACTTAGAGCTAATACGCAAAGTCGGGGATCATAAACACGGACCAAGGGAACTTAGAGCTAATACGCAAAGTCGGGGATCATAAAAAGGGACTGAGAGAACTTAGAGCTAATACGCAAAGTCGGGGATCATTAAAACCGACCAAAAGAACTTAGAGCTAATACGCAAAGTCGGGGATCATAAAAACGGACCGAAAGAACTTAGAGCTAATACGCAAAGTCGGAGATTATAAAAAGGGACCGAAAGAACTTAGAGCTAATACGCAAAGTCGAGGATCATAAAAACGGACCGAAAGAACTTAGAGCTAATACGCAAAGTCAAGGATCATAAAAAGGGACCGAAAGAACTTAGAGCTAATACACAAAGTCGGGGATCATAAAAACCGACCGAAAGAACTTAGAGCTAATATGCAAAGTCGGGGATCAGAAAAACGGACCGAAAGAACTTAGAGCTAATACGCAAAGTCGGGTATCATAACAACGGACCGAAAGAACTTAGAGCTAATACGCAAAGTCGGGGATCATAACAACCGACCGAAAGAACTTAGAGCTAATACGCAAAGTCGGGGATCATAACAACCGACCGAAAGAACTTAGAGCTAATACGCAAAGTCGGGGATCATAAAAACGGATCGAAAGCACTTAGAGCTAATATGCAAAGTCGGGGATCATAAAAACAGACCGAAAGAACTTAGAGCTAATACGCAAAGTCGGGGATCATAAAAACGGACCAAAAGAACTTAGAGCTAATACGCAAAGTCAGGGATCATAAAAACGGACCGAAAGAACTTAGAGCTAATACGCAAAGTCGGGGATCATAAAAAGGGACCAAAATAACGTAGAGCTAATACGCAATGTCGGGGATCATAAAAACGGACCGAAAGAACTTAGAGCTAATACGCAAAGTCGGGGATCATAAAAACGGACTGAAAGAACTTAGAGCTAATACGCAAAGTCGGGGATCATAAAACGGACCGAAAGAACTTAGAGCTAATACACAAAGTCGGGGATCATAAAAACCAACCGAAAGAACTTAGAGCTAATACGCAAAGTCGGGGATCCTAAAAACGACCAAAAGAACTTAGAGCCAATACGCAAAGTCGGGGATCATAAAACCGATCGAAAGAACTTAGAGCTAATACGCAAAGTCGGGGATCATAAAAACGGACCGAAAGAACTTAGAGCTAATACGCAAAGTCGGGGATCATAAAAACTGACCGAAAGAACTTTGAGCTAATACGCAAAGACGGGGATCATAAAAAGGGACCGAAAGAACTTAGAGCTAATACGCAAAGTCGGGGATCATAAAAACCGACCGAAAGAACTTAGAGCTAATACGCAAAGTCAGGGATCATAAAAACGGACCGAAAGAACTTAGAGCTAATACGCAAAGTCGGGGATCATAAAAACCGACCGAAAGAACTTAGAACTAATACGCAAAGTCGGGGATCATAAAAACGGACCGAAAGAACTTCGAGCTAATACGCAAAGTCGGGGATCATAAAAATGGACCGAAAGAACTTAGAGCTAATACGCAAAGTCGGGGATCATAAAACGGACCGAAAGAACTTAGAGCTAATACGCAAAGTCAGGGATCATAAAAACGGACCGAAAGAACTTAGAGCTAATACGCAAAGTCGGGGATCATAAAAACGGACCGAAAGAACTTAGAGCTAATACGCACAGTCCGGGATCATAAACACGGTTCGAAAGAACTTAGAGCTAATACGCAAAGTCGGGGATCATAAACACGGACCAAGGGAACTTAGAGCTAATACGCAAAGTCGGGGATCATTAAAACCGACCAAAAGAACTTAGAGCTAATACGCAAAGTCGGGGATCATAAAAACGGACCGAAAGAACTTAGAGCTAATACGCAAAGTCGGAGATTATAAAAAGGGACCGAAAGAACTTAGAGCTAATACGCAAAGTCGAGGATCATAAAAACGGACCGAAAGAACTTAGAGCTAATACGCAAAGTCAAGGATCATAAAAAGGGACCGAAAGAACTTAGAGCTAATACACAAAGTCGGGGATCATAAAAACCGACCGAAAGAACTTAGAGCTAATATGCAAAGTAGGGGATCAGAAAAACGGACCGAAAGAACTTAGAGCTAATACGCAAAGTCGGGTATCATAACAACTGACCGAAAGAACTTAGAGCTAATACGCAAAGTCGGGGATCATAACAACCGACCGAAAGAACTTAGAGCTAATACGCAAAGTCGGGGATCATAACAACCGACCGAAAGAACTTAGAGCTAATACGCAAAGTCAGGGATCATAAAAACGGATCGAAAGCACTTAGAGCTAATATGCAAAGTCGGGGATCATAAAAACAGACTGAAAGAACTTAGAGCTAATACGCAAAGTCAGGGATCATAAAAACGGACCAAAAGAACTTAGAGCTATTACGCAAAGTCAGGGATCATAAAAACGGACCGAAAGAACTTAGAGCTAATACGCAAAGTCGGGGATCATAAAAAGGGACCAAAATAACGTAGAGCTAATACGCAATGTCGGGGATCATAAAAACGGACCGAAAGAACTTAGAGCTAATACGCAAAGTCGGGGATCATAAAAACGGACTGAAAGAACTTAGAGCTAATACGCAAATTCGGGGATCATAAAACGGACCGAAAGAACTTAGAGCTAATACGCAAAGTCGGGGATCATAAAAACCAACCGAAAGAACTTAGAGCTAATACGCAAAGTCGGGGATCATAAAAACGACCAAAAGAACTTAGAGCCAATACGCAAAGTCGGGGATCATAAAACCGACCGAAAGAACTTAGAGCTAATACGCAAAGTCGGGGATCATAAAAACGGACCGAAAGAACTTAGAGCTAATACGTAAAGTCGGGGATCATAAAAACTGACCGAAAGAACTTTGAGCTAATACGCAAAGTCGGGGATCATAAAAAGGGACCGAAAGAACTTAGAGCTAATACGCAAAGTCGGGGATCATAAAACGGACCGAAAGAACTTAGAGCTAATACGCAAAGTCGGGGATCATAAAAACGGACCGAAAGAACTTAGAGCTAATACGCAAAGTCGGGGATCATAAAAACGGACCGAAAGAACTTAGAGCTAATACGCACAGTCCGGGATCATAAACACGGTTCGAAAGAACTTAGAGCTAATACGCAAAGTCGGGGATCATAAACACGGACCAAGGGAACTTAGAGCTAATACGCAAAGTCGGGGATCATAAAAAGGGACCGAGAGAACTTAGAGCTAATACGCAAAGTCGGGGATCATTAAAACCGACCAAAAGAACTTAGAGCTAATACGCAAAGTCGGGGATCATAAAAACGGACCGAAAGAACTTAGAGCTAATATGCAAAGTCGGAGATTATAAAAAGGGACCGAATGAACTTAGAGCTAATACGCAAAGTCGAGGATCATAAATACGGACCGAAAGAACTTAGAGCTAATACGCAAAGTCAAGGATCATAAAAAGGGACCGAAAGAACTTAGAGCTAATACACAAAGTCGGGGATCATAAAAACCGACCGAAAGAACTTAGAGCTAATATGCAAAGTCGGGGATCAGAAAAACGGACCGAAAGAACTTAGAGCTAATACGCAAAGTCGGGTATCATAACAACTGACCGAAAGAACTTAGAGCTAATACGCAAAGTCGGGGATCATAACAACCGACCAAAAGAACTTAGAGCTAATACGCAAAGTCGGGGATCATAACAACCGACCGAAAGAACTTAGAGCTAATACGCAAAGTCGGAGATCATAAAAACGGATCGAAAGCACTTAGAGCTAATATGCAAAGTCGGGGATCATAAAAACAGACCGAAAGAACTTAGAGCTAATACGCAAAGTCGGGGATCATAAAAACGCACCGAAAGAACTTAGAGCTAATACGCAAAGTCGGGGATCATAAAAACGGACCGAAAGAACTTAGAGCTAATACGCACAGTCCAGGATCATAAACACGGTTCGAAAGAACTTAGAGCTAATACGCAAAGTCGGGGATCATAAACAAGGACCAAGGGAACTTAGAGCTAATACGCAAAGTCGGGGATCATAAAAAGGGACCGAAAGAACTTAGAGCTAATACACAAAGTCGGGGATCATAAAAAGGGACCGAAAGAACTTAGAGCTAATACGCAAAATCGGGGATCATAAAAAGGGACCGAAAGAACTTTGAGCTAATACGCAAAGTCGGGGATCATAAAAACGGACCGAAAGAACTTAGAGCTAATACGCAAAGTCGGGGATCATAAAAAGGGACCGAAAGAAATTAGAGCTAATACACAAAGTCGGGGATCATAAAAACCGACCAAAAGAACTTAGAGCTAATATGCAAAGTCGGGGATCATAAAAACGGACCGAAAGAAGTTAGAGCTAATACGCAAAGTCGGGGATCATAACAACCGACCGAAAGAACTTAGAGCTAATACGCAAAGTCAGGGATCATAACAACCGACCGAAAGAACTTAGAGCTAATACGCAAAGTCGGGGATCATAACAACCGACTGAAAGAACTTAGAGCTAATACGCAAAGTCGGGGATCATAAAAACGGATCGAAAGAACTTAGAGCTAATATGCAAAGTCGGGGATCATAAAAACAGACCGAAAGAACTTAGAGCTAATACGCAAAGTCGGGGATCATAAAAACGGACCGAAAGAACTTAGACCTAATACGCAAAGTCGGGGATCATAAAAACTGACCGAAAGAACTTTGAGCTAATACGCAAAGTCGGGGATCATAAAAAGGGACCGAAAGAACTTAGAGCTAATACGCAAAGTCAGGGATCATAACAACCGACCGAAAGAACTTAGAGCTAATACGCAAAGTCGGGGATCATAACAACCGACCGAAATAACTTAGAGCTAATACGCAAAGTCGGGGATCATAACAACCGACTGAAAGAACTTAGAGCTAATACGCAAAGTCGGGGATCATAAAAACGGATCGAAAGAACTTAGAGCTAATATGCAAAGTCGGGGATCATAAAAACAGACCGAAAGAACTTAGAGCTAATACGCAAAGTCGGGGATCATAAAAACGGACCAAAAGAACTTAGAGCTAATACGCAAAGTCGGGGATCATAAAAACGGACCGAAAGAACTTAGAGCTAATACGCAAAGTCGGGGATCATAAAAACGGACCAAAAAAACTTAGATCTAATACGCAAAGTCGGGGATCATAAAAACGGACCGAAAGAACTTAGAGCTAATACGCAAAGTCGGGGATGATAAAAACCGACCGAAAGAACTTAGAGCTAATACGCAAAGTCGCGGATCATAAAACCAACCGAAAGAACTTAGAGCTAATACGCAAAGTCGGGGATCATAAAAAGGGACCGAAAGAACTTAGAGCTAATACGCATAGTCGGGGATCATAAAAAGGGACCGAAAGAACTTAGAGCTAATATGCATTGTCGGGGATCATAAAAACGGACCGAAAGAACTTAGAGCTAATACGCAAAGTCGGGGATAATAAAAACCGACCGAAAGAACTTAGAGCTAATACGCAAAGTCGGGGATCATAAAAAGGACCGAAAGAACTTAGAGCTAATACGCAAAGTCTGGGATCATTAAAACCGACCAAAAGAACTTAGAGCTAATACACAAAGTCGGGGATCATAAAAACGGACCGAAAGAACTTAGAGCTAATACGCAAAGTCGGAGATTATAAAAAGGGACCGAAAGAACTTAGAGCTAATACGCAAAGTCGAGGATCATAAAAACGGACCGAAAGAACTTAGAGCTAATACGCAAAGTCAAGGATCATAAAAAGGGACCGAAAGAACTTAGAGCTAATACACAAAGTCGGGGATCATAAAAACCGACCGAAAGAACTTAGAGCTAATATGCAAAGTCGGGGATCAGAAAAACGGACCGAAAGAACTTAGAGCTAATACGCAAAGTCGGGTATCATAACAACGGACCGAAAGAACTTAGAGCTAATACGCAAAGTCGGGGATCATAACAACCGACCGAAAGAACTTAGAGCTAATACGCAAAGTCGGGGATCATAACAACCGACCGAAAGAACTTAGAGCTAATACGCAAAGTCGGGGATCATAAAAACGGATCGAAAGCACTTAGAGCTAATATGCAAAGTCGGGGATCATAAAAACAGACCGAAAGAACTTAGAGCTAATACGCAAAGTCGGGGATCATAAAAACGGACCAAAAGAACTTAGAGCTAATACGCAAAGTCAGGGATCATAAAAACGGACCGAAAGAACTTAGAGCTAATACGCAAAGTCGGGGATCATAAAAAGGGACCAAAATAACGTAGAGCTAATACGCAATGTCGGGGATCATAAAAACGGACCGAAAGAACTTAGAGCTAATACGCAAAGTCGGGGATCATAAAAACGGACTGAAAGAACTTAGAGCTAATACGCAAAGTCGGGGATCATAAAACGGACCGAAAGAACTTAGAGCTAATACACAAAGTCGGGGATCATAAAAACCAACCGAAAGAACTTAGAGCTAATACGCAAAGTCGGGGATCCTAAAAACGACCAAAAGAACTTAGAGCCAATACGCAAAGTCGGGGATCATAAAACCGATCGAAAGAACTTAGAGCTAATACGCAAAGTCGGGGATCATAAAAACGGACCGAAAGAACTTAGAGCTAATACGCAAAGTCGGGGATCATAAAAACTGACCGAAAGAACTTTGAGCTAATACGCAAAGACGGGGATCATAAAAAGGGACCGAAAGAACTTAGAGCTAATACGCAAAGTCGGGGATCATAAAAACCGACCGAAAGAACTTAGAGCTAATACGCAAAGTCAGGGATCATAAAAACGGACCGAAAGAACTTAGAGCTAATACGCAATGTCGGGGATCATAAAAACCAACAAAAAGAACTTAGAGCTAATACGCAAAGTCGGGGATCATAAAAACGACCAAAAGAACTTAGAGCCAATACGCAAAGTCGGGGATCATAAAACCGACCGAAAGAACTTAGAGCTAATACGCAAAGTCGGGGATCATAAAAACGGACCGAAAGAACTTAGAGCTAATACGTAAAGTCGGGGATCATAAAAACTGACCGAAAGAACTTTGAGCTAATACGCAAAGTCGGGGATCATAAAAAGGGACCGAAAGAACTTAGAGCTAATACGCAAAGTCGGGGATCATAAAACGGACCGAAAGAACTTAGAGCTAATACGCAAAGTCGGGGATCATAAAAACGGACCGAAAGAACTTAGAGCTAATACGCAAAGTCGGGGATCATAAAAACGGACCGAAAGAACTTAGAGCTAATACGCACAGTCCGGGATCATAAACACGGTTCGAAAGAACTTAGAGCTAATACGCAAAGTCGGGGATCATAAACACGGACCAAGGGAACTTAGAGCTAATACGCAAAGTCGGGGATCATAAAAAGGGACTGAGAGAACTTAGAGCTAATACGCAAAGTCGGGGATCATTAAAACCGACCAAAAGAACTTAGAGCTAATACGCAAAGTCGGGGATCATAAAAACGGACCGAAAGAACTTAGAGCTAATACGCAAAGTCGGAGATTATAAAAAGGGACCGAAAGAACTTAGAGCTAATACGCAAAGTCGAGGATCATAAAAACGGACCGAAAGAACTTAGAGCTAATACGCAAAGTCAAGGATCATAAAAAGGGACCGAAAGAACTTAGAGCTAATACACAAAGTCGGGGATCATAAAAACCGACCGAAAGAACTTAGAGCTAATATGCAAAGTAGGGGATCAGAAAAACGGACCGAAAGAACTTAGAGCTAATACGCAAAGTCGGGTATCATAACAACTGACCGAAAGAACTTAGAGCTAATACGCAAAGTCGGGGATCATAACAACCGACCGAAAGAACTTAGAGCTAATACGCAAAGTCGGGGATCATAACAACCGACCGAAAGAACTTAGAGCTAATACGCAAAGTCAGGGATCATAAAAACGGATCGAAAGCACTTAGAGCTAATATGCAAAGTCGGGGATCATAAAAACAGACCGAAAGAACTTAGAGCTAATACGCAAAGTCAGGGATCATAAAAACGGACCAAAAGAACTTAGAGCTATTACGCAAAGTCAGGGATCATAAAAACGGACCGAAAGAACTTAGAGCTAATACGCAAAGTCGGGGATCATAAAAAGGGACCAAAATAACGTAGAGCTAATACGCAATGTCGGGGATCATAAAAACGGACCGAAAGAACTTAGAGCTAATACGCAAAGTCGGGGATCATAAAAACGGACTGAAAGAACTTAGAGCTAATACGCAAAGTCGGGGATCATAAAACGGACCGAAAGAACTTAGAGCTAATACGCAAAGTCGGGGATCATAAAAACCAACCGAAAGAACTTAGAGCTAATACGCAAAGTCGGGGATCATAAAAACGACCAAAAGAACTTAGAGCCAATACGCAAAGTCGGGGATCATAAAACCGACCGAAAGAATTTAGAGCTAATACGCAAAGTCGGGGATCATAAAAACGGACCGAAAGAACTTAGAGCTAATACGTAAAGTCGGGGATCATAAAAACTGACCGAAAGAACTTTGAGCTAATACGCAAAGTCGGGGATCATAAAAAGGGACCGAAAGAACTTAGAGCTAATACGCAAAGTCGGGGATCATAAAAACCGACCGAAAGAACTTAGAGCTAATACGCAAAGTCGGGGATCATAAAAACGGACCGAAAGAACTTAGAGCTAATACGCAAAGTCGGGGATCATAAAAACCGACCGAAAGAACTTAGAACTAATACGCAAAGTCGGGGATCATAAAAACGGACCGAAAGAACTTCGAGCTAATACGCAAAGTCGGGGATCATAAAAATGGACCGAAAGAACTTAGAGCTAATACGCAAAGTCGGGGATCATAAAACGGACCGAAAGAACTTAGAGCTAATACGCAAAGTCGGGGATCATAAAAACGGACCGAAAGAACTTAGAGCTAATACGCAAAGTCGGGGATCATACAAACGGACCGAAAGAACTTAGAGCTAATACGCACAGTCCGGGATCATAAACACGGTTCGAAAGAACTTAGAGCTAATACGCAAAGTCGGGGATCATAAACACGGACCAAGGGAACTTAGAGCTAATACGCAAAGTCGGGGATCATAAAAAGGGACCGAGAGAACTTAGAGCTAATACACAAAGTCGGGGATCATAAAAAGGGACCGAAAGAACTTAGAGCTAATACGCAAAATCGGGGATCATAAAAAGGGGCCGAAAGAACTTTGAGCTAATACGCAAAGTCGGGGATCATAAAAAGGGACCAAAAGAACTTAGAGCTAATACGCAAAGTCGGGGATCATAAAAATGGACCGAAAGAACTTAGAGCTAATACGCAAAGTCGGGGATCATAAAAACGGACCGAAAGAACTTAGAGCTAATATGCAAAGTCGGGGATCATAAAAACCGACCGAAAGAACTTAGAGCTAATACGCAAAGTCGGGGATCATAAAAACCGACCGAAAGAACTTAGAGCTAATATGCAAAGTCGGGGATCATAAAAACGGACCGAAAGAACTTAGAGCTAATACGCAAAGTCGGGGATCATAAAAACCGACCGAAAGAACTTAGAGCTAATATGCAAAGTCGGGGATCATAAAAACGGACCGAAAGAACTTAGAGCTAATACGCAAAGTCGGGGATCATAACAACCGACCGAAAGAACTTAGAGCTAATACGCAAAGTCGGGGATCATAACAACCGACCGAAAGAACTTAGAGCTACTACGCAAAGTCGGGGATCATAACAACCGACTGAAAGAACTTAGAGCTAATACGCAAAGTCGGGGATCATAAAAACGGATCGAAAGAACTTAGAGCTAATATGCAAAGTCGGGGATCATAAAAACAGACCGAAAGAACTTAGAGCTAATACGCAAAGTCGGGGATCATAAAAACGGACCAAAAGAACTAAGAGCTAATACGCAAAGTCGGGGATCATAAAAACGGACCGAAAGAACTTAGAGCTAATACGCAAAGTCGGGGATCATAAAAACGGACCAAAAAAACTTAGAGCTAATACGCAAAGTCGGGGATCATAAAAACGGACCGAAAGAACTTAGAGCTAATACGCAAAGTCGGGGATGATAAAAACCGACCGAAAGAACTTAGAGCTAATACGCAAAGTCGGGGATCATAAAACCGACCGAAAGAACTTAGAGCTAATACGCAAAGTCGGGGATCATAAAAAGGGACCGAAAGAACTTAGAGCTAATACGCATAGTCGGGGATCATAAAAAGGGACCGAAAGAACTTAGAGCTAATACGCAAAGTCGGGGATCATAAAAACGGACCGAAAGAACTTAGAGCTAATACGCAAAGTCGGGGATCATAAAAACCGACCGAAAGAACTTAGAGCTAATACGCAAAGTCGGGGATCATAAAAAGGACCGAAAGAATTAGAGCTAATACGCAAAGTCGGGGATCATAACAACCGACCGAAAGAACTTAGAGCTAATACGCACAGTCGGGGATCATAACAACCGACTGAAAGAACTTAGAGCTAATACGCAAAGTCGGGGATCAGAAAAACGGATCGAAAGAACTTAGAGCTAATATGCAAAGTCGGGGATCATAAAAACAGACCGAAAGAACTTAGAGCTAATACGCAAAGTCGGGGATCATAAAAACGGACCAAAAAAACTTAGAGCTAATACGCAAAGTCGGGGATCATAAAAAGGGACCGAAAGAACTTAGAGCTAATACGCAAAGTCGGGGATCATAAAAAGGGACCGAAAGAACTTAGAGCTAATACGCAAAGTCGGGGATCATAAAAAGGGACCGAAAGAACTTAGAGCTAATACGCAAAGTCGGGGATCATAAAAACCGACCGAAAGAACTTAGAGCTAATATGCAAAGTCGGGGATCATAAAAAGGGACCGAAAGAACTTAGAGCTAATACGCATAGTCGGGGATCATAAAAAGGGACCGAAAGAACTTAGAGCTAATACGCAAAGTCGGGGATCATAAAAACGGACCGAAAGAACTTAGAGCTAGTACGCAAAATCGGGGATCATAAAAACCGACCGAAAGAACTTAGAGCTAATACGCAAAGTCGGAGATCATAAAAAGGGACCGGAAGAACTTAGAGTTAATACGCAAAGTCAGGGATCGTAAAAACGGACCGAAAAAACTTGGAGCTAATACGCAAAGTCAGGGATCATAAAAAGGGACCGAAAGAACCTAGAGCTAATACGCAAAGTCGGGGATCATAAAAACGGACCGAAAGAACTTAGAGCTAATATGCAAAGTCGGGGATCATAAAAACGGACCGAAAGAACTTAGAGCTAATACGCAAAGTCGGGGATCATAAAAAGGGACCAAAAGAACTTAGAGCTAATACGCAAAGTCGGGGATCATAAAAATGGACCGAAAGAACTTAGAGCTAATACGCAAAGTCGGGGATCATAAAAACGGACCGAAAGAACTTAGAGCTAATACGCACAGTCCGGGATCATAAACACGGTTCGAAAGAACTTAGAGCTAATACGTAAAGTCGGGGATCATAAACACGGACCAAGGGAACTTAGAGCTAATACGCAAAGTCGGGGATCATAAAAAGGGACCGAGAGAACTTAGAGCTAATACACAAAGTCGGGGATCATAAAAAGGGACCGAAAGAACTTAGAGCTAATACGCAAAATCGGGGATCATAAAAAGTGACCGAAAGAACTTTGAGCTAATACGCAAAGTCGGGGATCATAAAAACGGACCGAAAGAACTTAGAGCTAATACGCAAAGTCGGGGATCATAAAAACGGACCGAAAGAACTTAGAGCTAATACGCAAAGTCGGGGATCATAAAAACGGACCGAAAGAACTTAGAGCTAATACGCACAGTCCGGGATCATAAACACGGTTCGAAAGAACTTAGAGCTAATACGCAAAGTCGGGGATCATAAACACGGACCAAGGGAACTTAGAGCTAATACGCAAAGTCGGGGATCATAAAAAGGGACCGAGAGAACTTAGAGCTAATACACAAAGTCGGGGATCATAAAAAGGGACCGAAAGAACTTAGAGCTAATACGCAGAATCGGGGATCATAAAAAGTGACCGAAAGAAGTTTGAGCTAATACGCAAAGTCGGGGATCATAAAAACGGACCGAAAGAACTTATAGCTAATACGCAAAGTCGGGGATCATAAAAAGGGACCGAAAGAACTTAGAGCTAATACACAAAGTCGGGGATCATAAAAACCGACCGAAAGAACTTAGAGCTAATATGCAAAGTCGGGGATCATAAAAACGGACCGAAAGAACTTAGAGCTAATACGCAAAGTCGGGGATCATAACAACCGACCGAAAGAACTTAGAGCTAATACGCAAAGTCGGGGATCATAACAACCGACCGAAAGAACTTAGAGCTAATACGCAAAGTCGGGAATCATAAAAAGGACCGAAAGAACTTAGAGCTAATACGCAAAGTCGGGGATCATAACAACCGACCGAAAGAACTTAGAGCTAATACGCAAAGTCGGGGATCATAACAACCGACCGAAAGAACTTAGAGCTAATACGCAAAGTCGGGGATCATAACAACCGACTGAAAGAACTTAGAGCTAATACGCAAAGTCGGGGATCATAAAAACGGATCGAAAGAACTTAGAGCTAATATGCAAAGTCGGGGATCATAAAAACAGACCGAAAGAACTTAGAGCTAATACGCAAAGTCGGGGATCATAAAAACGGACCAAAAGAACTTAGAGCTAATACGCAAAGTCGGGGATCATAAAAACGGACCGAAAGAACTTAGAGCTAATACGCAAAGTCGGGGATCATAAAAACGGACCAAAAAAACTTAGAGCTAATACGCAAAGTCAGGGATCAAAAAAACGGACCGAAAGAACTTAGAGCTAATACGCAAAGTCGGGGATGATAAAAACCGACCGAAAGAACTTAGAGCTAATACGCAAAGTCGGGGATCATAAAACCGACCGAAAGAACTTAGAGCTAATACGCAAAGTCGGGGATCATAAAAAGGGACCGAAAGAACTTAGAGCTAATACGCATAGTCGGGGATCATAAAAAGGGACCGAAAGAACTTAGAGCTAATACGCAAAGTCGGGGATCATAAAAACGGACCGAAAGAACTTAGAGCTAATACGCAAAATCGGGGATCATAAAAACCGACCGAAAGAACTTAAAGCTAATACGCAAAGTCGGAGATCATAAAAAGGGACCGGAAGAACTTAGAGTTAATACGCAAAGTCAGGGATCGTAAAAACGGACCGAAAAAACTTAGAGCTAATACGCAAAGTCAGGGATCATAAAAAGGGACCGAAAGAACCTAGAGCTAATACGCAAAGTCGGGGATCATAAAAACGGACCGAAAGAACTTAGAGCTAATATGCAAAGTCGGGGATCATAAAAACGGACCGAAAGAACTTAGAGCTAATACGCAAAGTCGGGGATCATAAAAAGGGACCAAAAGAACTTAGAGCTAATACGCAAAGTCGGAGATCATAAAAACAGACCGAAACAACTTAGAGCTAATACGCAAAGTCGGGGATCATAAAAACGGACCGAAAGAACTTAGAGCTAATACGCAAAGTCGGGGATCATAAAAACCAACCGAAAGAACTTAGAGCTAATACGCAAAGTCGGGGATCATAAAACTGACCGAAAGAACTTAGAGCTAATACACAAAGTCGGGGATCATAAAAAGGGACCGAAAGAACTTAGAGCTAATACCCAAAGTCGGGGATCATAAAAACGGACCAAAAGAACTTAGAGCTAATACGCAAAGTCAGGGATCATAAAAACGGACCGAAAGAACTTAGAGCTAATACGCAAAGTCGGGGATCATAAAAACGGACTGAAAGAACTTAGAGCTAATACGCAAAGTCGGGGATCATAAAAACCAACCGAAAGAACTTAGAGCTAATACGCAAAGTCGGGGATCATAAAAACGACCAAAAGTACTTAGAGCTAATACGCAAAGTCGGGGATCATAAAACCGACCGAAAGAACTTAGAGCTAATACGCAAAGTCGGGGATCATAAAAACGTATCGAAAGAACTTAGAGCTAATACGCAAAGTCGGGGATCATAAAAACTGACCGAAAGAACTTTGAGCTAATACGCAAAGTCGGGGATCATAAAAAGGGACCGAAAGAACTTAGAGCTAATACGCAAAGTCGGGGATCATAAAAACCGACCGAAAGAACTTAGAGCTAATACGCAAAGTCGGGGATCATAAAAACCGACCGAAAGAACTTAGAGCTAATACGCAAAGTCGGGGATCATAACAACCGACTGAAAGAACTTAGAGCTAATACGCAAAGTCGGGGATCATAAAAACGGACCAAAAGAACTTAGAGCTAATACGCAAAGTCGGGGATCATAAAAACGGACCGAAAGAACTTAGAGCTAATACGCAAAGTCGGGGATCATAAAAACTGACCGAAAGAACTTTGAGCTAATACGCAAAGTCGGGGATCATAAAAAGGGACCGAAAGAACTTAGAGCTAATACGCAAAGTCAGGGATCATAAAAACCGACCGAAAGAACTTAGAGCTAATACGCAAAGTCGGGGATCATATAAACGGACCGAAAGAACTTTGAGCTAATACGCAAAGTCGGGGATCATAAAAACCGACTGAAAGAACTTAGAACTAATACTCAAAGTCGGGGATCATAAAAACGGACCGAAAGAACTTCGAGCTAATACGCAAAGTCGGGGATCATAAAACGGACCGAAAGAACTTAGAGCTAATACGCAAAGTCGGGGATCATAAAAACGGACCGAAAGAACTTAGAGCTAATACGCAAAGTCGGGGATCATAAAAACGGACCGAAAGAACTTAGAGCTAATACGCACAGTCCGGGATCATAAACACGGTTCGAAAGAACTTAGAGCTAATACGCAAAGTCGGGGATCATAAACACGGACCAAGGGAACTTAGAGCTAATACGCAAAGTCGGGGATCATAAAAAGGGACCGAGAGAACTTAGAGCTAATACACAAAGTCGGGGATCATAAAAAGGGACCGAAAGAACTTAGAGCTAATACGCAGAATCGGGGATCATAAAAAGTGACCGAAAGAAGTTTGAGCTAATACGCAAAGTCGGGGATCATAAAAACGGACCGAAAGAACTTATAGCTAATACGCAAAGTCGGGGATCATAAAAAGGGACCGAAAGAACTTAGAGCTAATACACAAAGTCGGGGATCATAAAAACCGACCGAAAGAACTTAGAGCTAATATGCAAAGTCGGGGATCATAAAAACGGACCGAAAGAACTTAGAGCTAATACGCAAAGTCGGGGATCATAACAACCGACCGAAAGAACTTAGAGCTAATACGCAAAGTCGGGGATCATAACAACCGACCGAAAGAACTTAGAGCTAATACGCAAAGTCGGGGATCATAACAACCGACTGAAAGAACTTAGAGCTAATACGCAAAGTCGGGGATCATTAAAACGGATCGAAAGAACTTAGAGCTAATATGCAAAGTCGGGGTTCATAAAAACCGACCGAAAGAACTTAGAGCTAATACGCAAAGTCGGGGATCATAAAAAGGACCGAAAGAACTTAGAGCTAATACGCAAAGTCGGGGATCATAACAACCGACCGAAAGAACTTAGAGCTAATACGCAAAGTCGGGGATCATAACAACCGACTGAAAGAACTTAGAGCTGAAACGCAAAGTCGGGGATCATAAAAACGGATCGAAAGAACTTAGAGCTAATATGCAAAGTCGGGGATCATAAAAACAGACCGAAAGAACTTAGAGCTAATACGCAAAGTCGGGGATCATAAAAACGGACCAAAAGAACTTAGAGCTAATACGCAAAGTCGGGGATCATAAAAACGGACCGAAAGAACCTAGAGCTAATACGCAAAGTCGGGGATCATAAAAACGGACCAAAAAAACTTAGAGCTAATACGCAAAGTCGGGGATCATAAAAACGGACCGAAAGAACTTAGAGCTAATACGCAAAGTCGGGGATGATAAAAACCGACCGAAAGAACTTAGAGCTAATACGCAAAGTCGGGGATCATAAAATCGACCGAAAGAACTTAGAGCTAATACGCAAAGTCGGGGATCATAAAAACGGACCGAAAGAACTTAGAGCCAATACGCAAAGTCGGGGATCATAAAAACGTATCGAAAGAACTTAGAGCTAATACGCAAAGTCGGGGATCATAAAAACTGACCGAAAGAACTTTGAGCTAATACGCAAAGTCGGGGATCATAAAAAGGGACCGAAAGAACTTAGAGGTAATACGCAAAGTCGGGGATCATAAAAACCGACCGAAAGAACTTAGAGCTAATACGCAAAGTCGGGGATCATAAAAACGACCGAAAGAACTTAGAGCTAATACGCAAAGTCGGGGATCATAAAAACGGACCAAAAGAACTTAGAGCTAATACGCAAAGTCGGGGATCATAAAAACGGACCGAAAGAACTTAGAGCTAATACGCAAAGTCGGGGATCATAAAAACTGACCGAAAGAACTTTGAGCTAATACGCAAAGTCGGGGATCATAAAAAGGGACCGAAAGAACTTAGAGCTAATACGCAAAGTCGGGGATCATAAAAACCGACCGAAAGAACTTAGAGCTAATACGCAAAGTCGGGGATCATAAAAACGGACCGAAAGAACTTAGAGCTAATACGCAAAGTCAAGGATCATAAAAACCGACCGAAAGAACTTAGAACTAATACTCAAAGTCGGGGATCATAAAAATGGACCGAAAGAACTTCGAGCTAATACGCAAAGTCGGGGATCATAAAAATGGGCCGAAAGAACTTAGAGCTAATACGCAAAGTCGGGGATCATAAAACGGACCGAAAGAACTTAGAGCTAATACGCAAAGTCGGGGATCATAAAAACGGACCGAAAGAACTTAGAGCTAATACGCAAAGTCGGGGATCATAAAAACGGACCGAAAGAACTTAGAGCTAATACGCACAGTCCGGGATCATAAACACGGTTCGAAAGAACTTAGAGCTAATACGCAAAGTCGGGGATCATAAACACGGACCAAGGGAACTTAGAGCTAATACGCAAAGTCGGGGATCATAAAAAGGGACCGAGAGAACTTAAAGCTAATACACAAAGTCGGGGATCATAAAAAGGGACCGAAAGAACTTAGAGCTAATACGCAAAATCGGGGATCATAAAAAGTGACCGAAAGAACTTTGAGCTAATACGCAAAGTCGGGGATCATAAAAACGGACCGAAAGAACTTATAGCTAATACGCAAAGTCGGGGATCATAAAAAGGGACCGAAAGAACTTAGAGCTAATACACAAAGTAGGGGATCATAAAAACCGACCGAAAGAACTTAGAGCTAATATGCAAAGTCGGGGATCATAAAAACGGACCGAAAGAACTTAGAGCTAATACGCAAAGTCGGGGATCATAACAACCGACCGAAAGAACTTAGAGCTAATACGCAAAGTCGGGGATCATAACAACCGACCGAAAGAACTTAGAGCTAATACGCAAAGTCGGGGATCATAACAACCGACTGAAAGAACTTAGAGCTAATACGCAAAGTCGGGGATCATAAAAACGGATCGAAAGAACTTAGATCTAATATGCAATGTCGGGGATCATAAAAACCGACCGAAAGAACTTAGAGCTAATACGCAAAGTCGGGGATCATAAAAAGGACCGGAAGAACTTAGAGCTAATACGCAAAGTCGGGGATCATAACAACTGACCGAAAGAACTTAGAGCTAATACGCAAAGTCGGAGATCATAACAACCGACCGAAAGAACTTAGAGCTAATACGCAAAGTCGGGGATCATAACAACCGACTGAAAGAACTTAGAGCTAAAACGCAAAGTCGGGGATCATAAAAACGGATCGAAAGAACTTAGAGCTAATATGCAAAGTCGGGGATCATAAAAACAGACCGAAAGAACTTAGAGCTAATACGCAAAGTCGGGGATCATAAAAACGGACCAAAAGAACTTAGAGCTAATACGCAAAGTCGGGGATCATAAAAACGGACCGAAAGAACTTAGAGCTAATACGCAAAGTCGGGGATCATAAAAACGGACCAAAAGAACTTAGAGCTAATACGCACAGTCCGGGATCATAAACACGGTTCGAAAGAACTTAGAGCTAATACGCAAAGTCGGGGATCATAAACACGGACCAAGGGAACTTAGAGCTAATACGCAAAGTCGGGGATCATAAAAAGGGACCGAGAGAACTTAGAGCTAATACACAAAGTCGGGGATCATAAAAAGGGACCGAAAGAACTTAGAGCTAATACGCAAAATCGGGGATCATAAAAAGTGACCGAAAGAACTTTGAGCTAATACGCAAAGTCGGGGATCATAAAAACGGACCGAAAGAACTTATAGCTAATACGCAAAGTCGGGGATCATAAAAAGGGACCGAAAGAACTTAGAGCTAATACACAAAGTAGGGGATCATAAAAACCGACCGAAAGAACTTAGAGCTAATATGCAAAGTCGGGGATCATAAAAACGGACCGAAAGAACTTAGAGCTAATACGCAAAGTCGGGGATCATAACAACCGACCGAAAGAACTTAGAGCTAATACGCAAAGTCGGGGATCATAACAACCGACCGAAAGAACTTAGAGCTAATACGCAAAGTCGGGGATCATAACAACCGACTGAAAGAACTTAGAGCTAATACGCAAAGTCGGGGATCATAAAAACGGATCGAAAGAACTTAGAGCTAATATGCAATGTCGGGGATCATAAAAACCGACCGAAAGAACTTAGAGCTAATACGCAAAGTCGGGGATCATAAAAAGGACCGAAAGAACTTAGAGCTAATACGCAAAGTCGGGGATCATAACAACTGACCGAAAGAACTTAGAGCTAATACGCAAAGTCGGAGATCATAACAACCGACCGAAAGAACTTAGAGCTAATACGCAAAGTCGGGGATCATAACAACCGACTGAAAGAACTTAGAGCTAAAACGCAAAGTCGGGGATCATAAAAACGGATCGAAAGAACTTAGAGCTAATATGCAAAGTCGGGGATCATAAAAACAGACCGAAAGAACTTAGAGCTAATACGCAAAGTCGGGGATCATAAAAACGGACCAAAAGAACTTAGAGCTAATACGCAAAGTCGGGGATCATAAAAACGGACCGAAAGAACTTAGAGCTAATACGCAAAGTCGGGGATCATAAAAACGGACCAAAAAAACTTAGAGCTAATACGCAAAGTCGGGGATCATAAAAACGGACCGAAAGAACTTAGAGCTAATACGCAAAGTCGGGGATGATAAAAACCGACCGAAAGAACTTAGAGCTAATACGCAAAGTCGGGGATCATAAAACCGACCGAAAGAACTTAGAGCTAATACGCAAAGTCGGGGATCATAAAAACGGACCGAAAGAACTTAGAGCTAATACGCAAAGTCGGGGATGAAAAAAACCGACCGAAAGAACTTAGAGCTAATACGCAAAATCGGGGATCATAAAAACCGACCGAAAGAACTTAGAGCTAATACGCAAAGTCGGAGATCATAAAAAGGGACCGGAAGAACTTAGAGTTAATACGCAAAGTCAGGGATCGTAAAAACGGACCGAAAAAACTTAGAGCTAATACGCAAAGTCAGGGATCATAAAAAGGGACCGAAAGAACCTAGAGCTAATACGCAAAGTCGGGGATCATAAAAACGGACCGAAAGAACTTAGAGCTAATATGCAAAGTCGGGGATCATAAAAACGGACCGAAAGAACTTAGAGCTAATACGCAAAGTCGGGGATCATAAAAAGGGACCAAAAGAACTTAGAGCTAATACGCAAAGTCAGAGATCATAAAAACAGACCGAAACAACTTAGAGCTAATACGCAAAGTCGGGGATCATAAAAACGGACCGAAAGAACTTAGAGCTAATACGCAAAGTCGGGGATCATAAAAACCAACCGAAAGAACTTAGAGCTAATACGCAAAGTCGGGGATCATAAAACTGACCGAAAGAACTTAGAGCTAATACGCAAAGTCGGGGATCATAAAATCGACCGAAAGAACTTAGAGCTAATACGCAAAGTCGGGGATCATAAAAACGGACCGGAAGAACTTAGAGTTAATACGCAAAGTCAGGGATCGTAAAAACGGACCGAAAAAACTTAGAGCTAATACGCAAAGTCAGGGATCATAAAAAGGGACCGAAAGAACCTAGAGCTAATACGCAAAGTCGGGGATCATAAAAACGGACCGAAAGAACTTAGAGCTAATATGCAAAGTCGGGGATCATAAAAACGGACCGAAAGAACTTAGAGCTAATACGCAAAGTCGGGGATCATAAAAAGGGACCAAAAGAACTTAGAGCTAATACGCAAAGTCGGAGATCATAAAAACAGACCGAAACAACTTAGAGCTAATACGCAAAGTCGGGGATCATAAAAACGGACCGAAAGAACTTAGAGCTAATACGCAAAGTCGGGGATCATAAAAACCAACCGAAAGAACTTAGAGCTAATACGCAAAGTCGGGGATCATAAAACTGACCGAAAGAACTTAGAGCTAATATGCAAAGTCGGGGATCATAAAAACAGACCGAAAGAACTTAGAGCTAATACGCAAAGTCGGGGATCATAAAAACGGACCAAAAGAACTTAGAGCTAATACGCAAAGTCAGGGATCATAAAAACGGACCGAAAGAACTTAGAGCTAATACGCAAAGTAGGGGATCATAAAAACGGACCAAAAAAACTTAGAGCTAATACGCAAAGTCGGGGATCATAAAACAGACCGAAAGAACTTAGAGCTAATATGCAAAGTCGGGGATCATAAAAACAGACCGAAAGAACTTAGAGCTAATACGCAAAGTGGGGGATGATAAAAACCGACCGAAAGAACTTAGAGCTAATACGCAAAGTCGGGGATCATAAAACCGACCGAAAGAACTTAGAGCTAATACGCAAAGTCGGGGATCATAAAAAGGGACCGAAAGAACTTAGAGCTAATACGCATAGTCGGGGATCATAAAAAGGGACCAAAAGAACTTAGAGCTAATACGCAAAGTCGGGGATCATAAAAACGGACCGAAAGAACTTAGAGCTAATACGCAAAATCGGGGATCATAAAAACCGACCGAAAGAACTTAGAGCTAATACGCAAAGTCGGAGATCATAAAAAGGGACCGGAAGAACTTAGAGTTAATACGCAAAGTCAGGGATCGTAAAAACGGACCGAAAAAACTTAGTGCTAATACGCAAAGTCAGGGATCATAAAAAGGGACCGAAAGAACCTAGAGCTAATACGCAAAGTCGGGGATCATAAAAACGGACCGGAAGAACTTAGAGCTAATATGCAAAGTCGGGGATCATAAAAACGGACCGAAAGAACTTAGAGCTAATACGCAAAGTCGGGGATCATAAAAAGGGACCAAAAGAACTTAGAGCTAATACGTAAAGTCGGGGATCATAAAAATGGACCGAAAGAACTTAGAGCTAATACGCAAAGTCGGGGATCATAAAAACGGACCGAAAGAACTTAGAGCTAATACGCACAGTCCGGGATCATAAACACGGTTCGAAAGAACTTAGAGCTAATACGTAAAGTCGGGGATCATAAACACGGACCAAGGGAACTTAGAGCTAATACGCAAAGTCGGGGATCATAAAAAGGGACCGAGAGAACTTAGAGCTAATACACAAAGTTGGGGATCATAAAAAGGGACAGAAAGAACTTAGAGCTAATACGCAAAATCGGGGATCATAAAAAGTGACCGAAAGAACTTTGAGCTAATACGCAAAGTCGGGGATCATAAAAACGGACCGAAAGAACTTAGAGCTAATACGCAAAGTCGGGGATCATAAAAACGGACCGAAAGAACTTAGAGCTAATACGCAAAGTCGGGGATCATAAAAACGGACCGAAAGAACTTAGAGCTAATACGCACAGTCCGGGATCATAAACACGGTTCGAAAGAACTTAGAGCTAATACGCAAAGTCGGGGATCATAAACACGGACCAAGGGAACTTAGAGCTAATACGCAAAGTCGGGGATCATAAAAAGGGACCGAGAGAACTTAGAGCTAATACACAAAGTCGGGGATCATAAAAAGGGACCGAAAGAACTTAGAGCTAATACGCAGAATCGGGGATCATAAAAAGTGACCGAAAGAAGTTTGAGCTAATACGCAAAGTCGGGGATCATAAAAACGGACCGAAAGAACTTATAGCTAATACGCAAAGTCGGGGATCATAAAAAGGGACCGAAAGAACTTAGAGCTAATACACAAAGTCGGGGATCATAAAAACCGACCGAAAGAACTTAGAGCTAATATGCAAAGTCGGGGATCATAAAAACGGACCGAAAGAACTTAGAGCTAATACGCAAAGTCGGGGATCATAACAACCGACCGAAAGAACTTAGAGCTAATACGCAAAGTCGGGGATCATAACAACCGACCGAAAGAACTTAGAGCTAATACGCAAAGTCGGGAATCATAAAAAGGACCGAAAGAACTTAGAGCTAATACGCAAAGTCGGGGATCATAACAACCGACCGAAAGAACTTAGAGCTAATACGCAAAGTCGGGGATCATAACAACCGACCGAAAGAACTTAGAGCTAATACGCAAAGTCGGGGATCATAACAACCGACTGAAAGAACTTAGAGCTAATACGCAAAGTCGGGGATCATAAAAACGGATCGAAAGAACTTAGAGCTAATATGCAAAGTCGGGGATCATAAAAACAGACCGAAAGAACTTAGAGCTAATACGCAAAGTCGGGGATCATAAAAACGGACCAAAAGAACTTAGAGCTAATACGCAAAGTCGGGGATCATAAAAACGGACCGAAAGAACTTAGAGCTAATACGCAAAGTCGGGGATCATAAAAACGGACCAAAAAAACTTAGAGCTAATACGCAAAGTCAGGGATCAAAAAAACGGACCGAAAGAACTTAGAGCTAATACGCAAAGTCGGGGATGATAAAAACCGACCGAAAGAACTTAGAGCTAATACGCAAAGTCGGGGATCATAAAACCGACCGAAAGAACTTAGAGCTAATACGCAAAGTCGGGGATCATAAAAAGGGACCGAAAGAACTTAGAGCTAATACGCATAGTCGGGGATCATAAAAAGGGACCGAAAGAACTTAGAGCTAATACGCAAAGTCGGGGATCATAAAAACGGACCGAAAGAACTTAGAGCTAATACGCAAAATCGGGGATCATAAAAACCGACCGAAAGAACTTAAAGCTAATACGCAAAGTCGGAGATCATAAAAAGGGACCGGAAGAACTTAGAGTTAATACGCAAAGTCAGGGATCGTAAAAACGGACCGAAAAAACTTAGAGCTAATACGCAAAGTCAGGGATCATAAAAAGGGACCGAAAGAACCTAGAGCTAATACGCAAAGTCGGGGATCATAAAAACGGACCGAAAGAACTTAGAGCTAATATGCAAAGTCGGGGATCATAAAAACGGACCGAAAGAACTTAGAGCTAATACGCAAAGTCGGGGATCATAAAAAGGGACCAAAAGAACTTAGAGCTAATACGCAAAGTCGGAGATCATAAAAACAGACCGAAACAACTTAGAGCTAATACGCAAAGTCGGGGATCATAAAAACGGACCGAAAGAACTTAGAGCTAATACGCAAAGTCGGGGATCATAAAAACCAACCGAAAGAACTTAGAGCTAATACGCAAAGTCGGGGATCATAAAACTGACCGAAAGAACTTAGAGCTAATACACAAAGTCGGGGATCATAAAAAGGGACCGAAAGAACTTAGAGCTAATACCCAAAGTCGGGGATCATAAAAACGGACCAAAAGAACTTAGAGCTAATACGCAAAGTCAGGGATCATAAAAACGGACCGAAAGAACTTAGAGCTAATACGCAAAGTCGGGGATCATAAAAACGGACTGAAAGAACTTAGAGCTAATACGCAAAGTCGGGGATCATAAAAACCAACCGAAAGAACTTAGAGCTAATACGCAAAGTCGGGGATCATAAAAACGACCAAAAGAACTTAGAGCTAATACGCAAAGTCGGGGATCATAAAACCGACCGAAAGAACTTAGAGCTAATACGCAAAGTCGGGGATCATAAAAACGTATCGAAAGAACTTAGAGCTAATACGCAAAGTCGGGGATCATAAAAACTGACCGAAAGAACTTTGAGCTAATACGCAAAGTCGGGGATCATAAAAAGGGACCGAAAGAACTTAGAGCTAATACGCAAAGTCGGGGATCATAAAAACCGACCGAAAGAACTTAGAGCTAATACGCAAAGTCGGGGATCATAAAAACCGACCGAAAGAACTTAGAGCTAATACGCAAAGTCGGGGATCATAACAACCGACTGAAAGAACTTAGAGCTAATACGCAAAGTCGGGGATCATAAAAACGGACCAAAAGAACTTAGAGCTAATACGCAAAGTCGGGGATCATAAAAACGGACCGAAAGAACTTAGAGCTAATACGCAAAGTCGGGGATCATAAAAACTGACCGAAAGAACTTTGAGCTAATACGCAAAGTCGGGGATCATAAAAAGGGACCGAAAGAACTTAGAGCTAATACGCAAAGTCAGGGATTATAAAAACCGACCGAAAGAACTTAGAGCTAATACGCAAAGTCGGGGATCATATAAACGGACCGAAAGAACTTAGAGCTAATACGCAAAGTCGGGGATCATAAAAACCGACCGAAAGAACTTAGAACTAATACTCAAAGTCGGGGATCATAAAAACGGACCGAAAGAACTTCGAGCTAATACGCAAAGTCGGGGATCATAAAACGGACCGAAAGAACTTAGAGCTAATACGCAAAGTCGGGGATCATAAAAACGGACCGAAAGAACTTAGAGCTAATACGCAAAGTCGGGGATCATAAAAACGGACCGAAAGAACTTAGAGCTAATACGCACAGTCCGGGATCATAAACACGGTTCGAAAGAACTTAGAGCTAATACGCAAAGTCGGGGATCATAAACACGGACCAAGGGAACTTAGAGCTAATACGCAAAGTCGGGGATCATAAAAAGGGACCGAGAGAACTTAGAGCTAATACACAAAGTCGGGGATCATAAAAAGGGACCGAAAGAACTTAGAGCTAATACGCAGAATCGGGGATCATAAAAAGTGACCGAAAGAAGTTTGAGCTAATACGCAAAGTCGGGGATCATAAAAACGGACCGAAAGAACTTATAGCTAATACGCAAAGTCGGGGATCATAAAAAGGGACCGAAAGAACTTAGAGCTAATACACAAAGTCGGGGATCATAAAAACCGACCGAAAGAACTTAGAGCTAATATGCAAAGTCGGGGATCATAAAAACGGACCGAAAGAACTTAGAGCTAATACGCAAAGTCGGGGATCATAACAACCGACCGAAAGAACTTAGAGCTAATACGCAAAGTCGGGGATCATAACAACCGACCGAAAGAACTTAGAGCTAATACGCAAAGTCGGGGATCATAACAACCGACTGAAAGAACTTAGAGCTAATACGCAAAGTCGGGGATCATTAAAACGGATCGAAAGAACTTAGAGCTAATATGCAAAGTCGGGGTTCATAAAAACCGACCGAAAGAACTTAGAGCTAATACGCAAAGTCGGGGATCATAAAAAGGACCGAAAGAACTTAGAGCTAATACGCAAAGTCGGGGATCATAACAACCGACCGAAAGAACTTAGAGCTAATACGCAAAGTCGGGGATCATAACAACCGACTGAAAGAACTTAGAGCTAAAACGCAAAGTCGGGGATCATAAAAACGGATCGAAAGAACTTAGAGCTAATATGCAAAGTCGGGGATCATAAAAACAGACCGAAAGAACTTAGAGCTAATACGCAAAGTCGGGGATCATAAAAACGGACCAAAAGAACTTAGAGCTAATACGCAAAGTCGGGGATCATAAAAACGGACCGAAAGAACCTAGAGCTAATACGCAAAGTCGGGGATCATAAAAACGGACCAAAAAAACTTAGAGCTAATACGCAAAGTCGGGGATCATAAAAACGGACCGAAAGAACTTAGAGCTAATACGCAAAGTCGGGGATGATAAAAACCGACCGAAAGAACTTAGAGCTAATACGCAAAGTCGGGGATCATAAAATCGACCGAAAGAACTTAGAGCTAATACGCAAAGTCGGGGATCATAAAAACGGACCGAAAGAACTTAGAGCCAATACGCAAAGTCGGGGATCATAAAAACGTATCGAAAGAATTTAGAGCTAATACGCAAAGTCGGGGATCATAAAAAGGGACCGAAAGAACCTAGAGCTAATACGCAAAGTCGGGGATCATAAAAACGGACCGAAAGAACTTAGAGCTAATATGCAAAGTCGGGGATCATAAAAACCGACCGAAAGAACTTAGAGCTAATACGCAAAGTCGGGGATCATAAAAACCGACCGAAAGAACTTAGAGCTAATACGCAAAGTCGGGGATCATAACAACCGACTGAAAGAACTTAGAGCTAATACGCAAAGTCGGGGATCATAAAAACGGACCAAAAGAACTTAGAGCTAATACGCAAAGTCGGGGATCATAAAAACGGACCGAAAGAACTTAGAGCTAATACGCAAAGTCGGGGATCATAAAAACTGACCGAAAGAACTTTGAGCTAATACGCAAAGTCGGGGATCATAAAAAGGGACCGAAAGAACTTAGAGCTAATACGCAAAGTCGGGGATCATAAAAACAGACCGAAAGAACTTAGAGCTAATACGCAAAGTCGGGGATCATAAAAAGGGACCAAAAGAACGTAGAGCTAATACGCAAAGTCAAGGATCATAAAAACGGACCGAAAGAACTTAGAGCTAATACGCAAAGTCGGGGATCATAACAACCGACTGAAAGAACTTAGAGCTAAAACGCAAAGTCGGGGATCATAAAAACGGATCGAAAGAACTTAGAGCTAATATGCAAAGTCGGGGATCATAAAAACAGACCGAAAGAACTTAGAGCTAATACGCAAAGTCGGGGATCATAAAAACGGACCAAAAGAACTTAGAGCTAATACGCAAAGTCGGGGATCATAAAAACGGACCGAAAGAACTTAGAGCTAATACGCAAAGTCGGGGATCATAAAAACGGACCAAAAAAACTTAGAGCTAATACGCAAAGTCGGGGATCATAAAAACGGACCGAAAGAACTTAGAGCTAATACGCAAAGTCGGGGATGATAAAAAGGGACCGAAAGAACTTAGAGCTAATACGCAAAGTCGGGGATCATAAAACCGACCGAAAGAACTTAGAGCTAATACGCAAAGTCGGGGATCATAAAAACGGACCGAAAGAACTTAGAGCTAATACGCAAAGTCATGGATGATAAAAACCGACCGAAAGAACTTAGAGCTAATACGCAAAATCGGGGATCATAAAAACCGACCGAAAGAACTTAGAGCTAATACGCAAAGTCGGAGATCATAAAAAGGGACCGGAAGAACTTAGAGTTAATACGCAAAGTCAGGGATCGTAAAAACGGACCGAAAGAACTTAGAGCTAATACGCAAAGTCGGGGATCATAACAACCGACCGAAAGAACTTAGAGCTAATACGCAAAGTCGGGGATCATAACAACCGACCGAAAGAACTTAGAGCTAATACGCAAAGTCGGGGATCATAACAACCGACTGAAAGAACTTAGAGCTAATACGCAAAGTCGGGGATCATAAAAACGGATCGAAAGAACTTAGAGCTAATATGCAATGTCGGGGATCATAAAAACCGACCGAAAGAACTTAGAGCTAATACGCAAAGTCGGGGATCATAAAAAGGACCGAAAGAACTTAGAGCTAATACGCAAAGTCGGGGATCATAACAACTGACCGAAAGAACTTAGAGCTAATACGCAAAGTCGGAGATCATAACAACCGACCGAAAGAACTTAGAGCTAATACGCAAAGTCGGGGATCATAACAACCGACTGAAAGAACTTAGAGCTAAAACGCAAAGTCGGGGATCATAAAAACGGATCGAAAGAACTTAGAGCTAATATGCAAAGTCGGGGATCATAAAAACAGACCGAAAGAACTTAGAGCTAATACGCAAAGTCGGGGATCATAAAAACGGACCAAAAGAACTTAGAGCTAATACGCAAAGTCGGGGATCATAAAAACGGACCGAAAGAACTTAGAGCTAATACGCAAAGTCGGGGATCATAAAAACGGACCAAAAGAACTTAGAGCTAATACGCACAGTCCGGGATCATAAACACGGTTCGAAAGAATTTAGAGCTAATACGCAAAGTCGGGGATCATAAACACGGACCAAGGGAACTTAGAGCTAATACGCAAAGTCGGGGATCATAAAAAGGGACCGAGAGAACTTAGAGCTAATACACAAAGTCGGGGATCATAAAAAGGGACCGAAAGAACTTAGAGCTAATACGCAAAATCGGGGATCATAAAAAGTGACCGAAAGAACTTTGAGCTAATACGCAAAGTCGGGGATCATAAAAACGGACCGAAAGAACTTATAGCTAATACGCAAAGTCGGGGATCATAAAAAGGGACCGAAAGAACTTAGAGCTAATACACAAAGTAGGGGATCATAAAAACCGACCGAAAGAACTTAGAGCTAATATGCAAAGTCGGGGATCATAAAAACGGACCGAAAGAACTTAGAGCTAATACGCAAAGTCGGGGATCATAACAACCGACCGAAAGAACTTAGAGCTAATACGCAAAGTCGGGGATCATAACAACCGACCGAAAGAACTTAGAGCTAATACGCAAAGTCGGGGATCATAACAACCGACTGAAAGAACTTAGAGCTAATACGCAAAGTCGGGGATCATAAAAACGGATCGAAAGAACTTAGAGCTAATATGCAATGTCGGGGATCATAAAAACCGACCGAAAGAACTTAGAGCTAATACGCAAAGTCGGGGATCATAAAAAGGACCGAAAGAACTTAGAGCTAATACGCAAAGTCGGGGATCATAACAACTGACCGAAAGAACTTAGAGCTAATACGCAAAGTCGGAGATCATAACAACCGACCGAAAGAACTTAGAGCTAATACGCAAAGTCGGGGATCATAACAACCGACTGAAAGAACTTAGAGCTAAAACGCAAAGTCGGGGATCATAAAAACGGATCGAAAGAACTTAGAGCTAATATGCAAAGTCGGGGATCATAAAAACAGACCGAAAGAACTTAGAGCTAATACGCAAAGTCGGGGATCATAAAAACGGACCAAAAGAACTTAGAGCTAATACGCAAAGTCGGGGATCATAAAAACGGACCGAAAGAACTTAGAGCTAATACGCAAAGTCGGGGATCATAAAAACGGACCAAAAAAACTTAGAGCTAATACGCAAAGTCGGGGATCATAAAAACGGACCGAAAGAACTTAGAGCTAATACGCAAAGTCGGGGATGATAAAAACCGACCGAAAGAACTTAGAGCTAATACGCAAAGTCGGGGATCATAAAACCGACCGAAAGAACTTAGAGCTAATACGCAAAGTCGGGGATCATAAAAACGGACCGAAAGAACTTAGAGCTAATACGCAAAGTCGGGGATGAAAAAAACCGACCGAAAGAACTTAGAGCTAATACGCAAAATCGGGGATCATAAAAACCGACCGAAAGAACTTAGAGCTAATACGCAAAGTCGGAGATCATAAAAAGGGACCGGAAGAACTTAGAGTTAATACGCAAAGTCAGGGATCGTAAAAACGGACCGAAAAAACTTAGAGCTAATACGCAAAGTCAGGGATCATAAAAAGGGACCGAAAGAACCTAGAGCTAATACGCAAAGTCGGGGATCATAAAAACGGACCGAAAGAACTTAGAGCTAATATGCAAAGTCGGGGATCATAAAAACGGACCGAAAGAACTTAGAGCTAATACGCAAAGTCGGGGATCATAAAAAGGGACCAAAAGAACTTAGAGCTAATACGCAAAGTCAGAGATCATAAAAACAGACCGAAACAACTTAGAGCTAATACGCAAAGTCGGGGATCATAAAAACGGACCGAAAGAACTTAGAGCTAATACGCAAAGTCGGGGTTCATAAAAACCAACCGAAAGAACTTAGAGCTAATACGCAAAGTCGGGGATCATAAAACTGACCGAAAGAACTTAGAGCTAATATGCAAAGTCGGGGATCATAAAAACAGACCAAAAGAACTTAGAGCTAATACGCAAAGTCGGGGATCATAAAAACGGACCAAAAGAACTTAGAGCTAATACGCAAAGTCAGGGATCATAAAAACGGACCGAAAGAACTTAGAGCTAATACGCAAAGTCGGGGATCATAAAAACGGACCAAAAAAACTTAGAGCTAATACGCAAAGTCGGGGATCATAAAAACGGACCGAAAGAACTTAGAGCTAATACGCAAAGTCGGGGATGATAAAAACCGACCGAAAGAACTTAGAGCTAATACGCAAAGTCGGGGATCATAAAACCGACCGAAAGAACTTAGAGCTAATACGCAAAGTCGGGGATCATAAAAAGGGACCGAAAGAACTTAGAGCTAATACGCATAGTCGGGGATCATAAAAAGGGACCGAAAGAACTTAGAGCTAATACGCAAAGTCGGGGATCATAAAAACGGACCGAAAGAACTTAGAGCTAATACGCAAAATCGGGGATCATAAAAACCGACCGAAAGAACTTAGAGCTAATACGCAAAGTCGGAGATCATAAAAAGGGACCGGAAGAACTTAGAGTTAATACGCAAAGTCAGGGATCGTAAAAACGGACCGAAAAAACTTAGAGCTAATACGCAAAGTCAGGGATCATAAAAAGGGACCGAAAGAACCTAGAGCTAATACGCAAAGTCGGGGATCATAAAAACGGACCGAAAGAACTTAGAGCTAATATGCAAAGTCGGGGATCATAAAAACGGACCAAAAGAACTTAGAGCTAATACGCAAAGTCGGGGATCATAAAAACGGACCGAAAGAACTTAGAGCTAATACGCAAAGTCGGGGATCATAACAACCGACTGAAAGAACTTAGAGCTAAAACGCAAAGTCGGGGATCATAAAAACGGATCGAAAGAACTTAGAGCTAATATGCAAAGTCGGGGATCATAAAAACAGACCGAAAGAACTTAGAGCTAATACGCAAAGTCGGGGATCATAAAAACGGACCAAAAGAACTTAGAGCTAATACGCAAAGTCGGGGATCATAAAAACGGACCGAAAGAACTTAGAGCTAATACGCAAAGTCGGGGATCATAAAAACGGACCAAAAAAACTTAGAGCTAATACGCAAAGTCGGGGATCATAAAAACGGACCGAAAGAACTTAGAGCTAATACGCAAAGTCGGGGATGATAAAAACCGACCGAAAGAACTTAGAGCTAATACGCAAAGTCGGGGATCATAAAACCGACCGAAAGAACTTAGAGCTAATACGCAAAGTCGGGGATCATAAAAACGGACCGAAAGAACTTAGAGCTAATACGCAAAGTCGGGGATGATAAAAACCGACCGAAAGAACTTAGAGCTAATACGCAAAATCGGGGATCATAAAAACCGACCGAAAGAACTTAGAGCTAATACGCAAAGTCGGAGATCATAAAAAGGGACCGGAAGAACTTAGAGTTAATACGCAAAGTCAGGGATCGTAAAAACGGACCGAAAAAACTTAGAGCTAATACGCAAAGTCAGGGATCATAAAAAGGGACCGAAAGAACCTAGAGCTAATACGCAAAGTCGGGGATCATAAAAACGGACCGAAAGAACTTAGAGCTAATATGCAAAGTCGGGGATCATAAAAACGGACCGAAAGAACTTAGAGCTAATACGCAAAGTCGGGGATCATAAAAAGGGACCAAAAGAACTTAGAGCTAATACGCAAAGTCGGAGATCATAAAAACAGACCGAAACAACTTAGAGCTAATACGCAAAGTCGGGGATCATAAAAACGGACCGAAAGAACTTAGAGCTAATACGCAAAGTCGGGGATCATAAAAACCAACCGAAAGAACTTAGAGCTAATACGCAAAGTCGGGGATCATAAAACTGACCGAAAGAACTTAGAGCTAATATGCAAAGTCGGGGATCATAAAAACAGACCGAAAGAACTTAGAGCTAATACGCAAAGTCGGGGATCATAAAAACGGACCAAAAGAACTTAGAGCTAATACGCAAAGTCAGGGATCATAAAAACGGACCGAAAGAACTTAGAGCTAATACGCAAAGTCGGGGATCATAAAAACGGACCAAAAAAACTTAGAGCTAATACGCAAAGTCGGGGATCATAAAACAGACCGAAAGAACTTAGAGCTAATATGCAAAGTCGGGGATCATAAAAACAGACCGAAAGAACTTAGAGCTAATAAGCAAAGTCGGGGATGATAAAAACCGACCGAAAGAACTTAGAGCTAATACGCAAAGTCGGGGATCATAAAACCGACCGAAAGAACTTAGAGCTAATACGCAAAGTCGGGGATCATAAAAAGGGACCGAAAGAACTTAGAGCTAATACGCATAGTCGGGGATCATAAAAAGGGACCAAAAGAACTTAGAGCTAATACGCAAAGTCGGGGATCATAAAAACGGACCGAAAGAACTTAGAGCTAATACGCAAAATCGGGGATCATAAAAACCGACCGAAAGAACTTAGAGCTAATACGCAAAGTCGGAGATCATAAAAAGGGACCGGAAGAACTTAGAGTTAATACGCAAAGTCAGGGATCGTAAAAACGGACCGAAAAAACTTAGTGCTAATACGCAAAGTCAGGGATCATAAAAAGGGACCGAAAGAACCTAGAGCTAATACGCAAAGTCGGGGATCATAAAAACGGACCGAAAGAACTTAGAGCTAATATGCAAAGTCGGGGATCATAAAAACGGACCGAAAGAACTTAGAGCTAATACGCAAAGTCGGGGATCATAAAAAGGGACCAAAAGAACTTAGAGCTAATACGCAAAGTCGGAGATCATAAAAACAGACCGAAACAACTTAGAGCTAATACGCAAAGTCGGGGATCATAAAAACGGACCGAAAGAACTTAGAGCTAATACGCAAAGTCGGGGATCATAAAAACCAACCGAAAGAACTTAGAGCTAATACGCAAAGTCGGGGATCATAAAACTGACCGAAAGAACTTAGAGCTAATACGCAAAGTCGGAAATCATAAAAAGGGACCGAAAGAACTTAGAGCTAATACGCAAAGTCGGGGATCATAAAAACGGACCAAAAGAACTTAGAGCTAATACGCAAAGTCAGGGATCATAAAAACGGACCGAAAGAACTTAGAGCTAATACGCAAAGTCGGGGATCATAAAAAGGGACCAAAAGAACGTAGAGCTAATACGCAAAGTCGGGGATCATAAAAACGGACCGAAAGAACTTAGAGCTAATACGCAAAGTCGGGGATCATAACAACCGACTGAAAGAACTTAGAGCTAAAACGCAAAGTCGGGGATCATAAAAACGGATCGAAAGAACTTAGAGCTAATATGCAAAGTCGGGGATCATAAAAACAGACCGAAAGAACTTAGAGCTAATACGCAAAGTCGGGGATCATAAAAACGGACCAAAAGAACTTAGAGCTAATACGCAAAGTCGGGGATCATAAAAACGGACCGAAAGAACTTAGAGCTAATACGCAAAGTCGGGGATCATAAAAACGGACCAAAAAAACTTAGAGCTAATACGCAAAGTCGGGGATCATAAAAACGGACCGAAAGAACTTAGAGCTAATACGCAAAGTCGGGGATGATAAAAACCGACCAAAAGAACTTAGAGCTAATACGCAAAGTCGGGGATCATAAAACCGACCGAAAGAACTTAGAGCTAATACGCAAAGTCGGGGATCATAAAAACGGACCGAAAGAACTTAGAGCTAATACGCAAAGTCGGGGATGATAAAAACCGACCGAAAGAACTTAGAGCTAATACGCAAAATCGGGGATCATAAAAACCGACCGAAAGAACTTAGAGCTAATACGCAAAGTCGGAGATCATAAAAAGGGACCGGAAGAACTTAGAGTTAATACGCAAAGTCAGCGATCGTAAAAACGGACCGAAAAAACTTAGAGCTAATACGCAAAGTCAGTGATCATAAAAAGGGACCGAAAGAACATAGAGCTTATACGCAAAGTCGGGGATCATAAAAACGGACCGAAAGAACTTAGAGCTAATATGCAAAGTCGGGGATCATAAAAACGGACCGAAAGAACTTAGAGCTAATACGCAAAGTCGGGGATCATAAAAAGGGACCAAAAGAACTTAGAGCTAATACGCAAAGTCGGAGATCATAAAAACAGACCGAAACAACTTAGAGCTAATACGCAAAGTCGGGGATCATAAAAACGGACCGAAAGAACTTAGAGCTAATACGCAAAGTCGGGGATCATAAAAACCAACCGAAAGAACTTAGAGCTAATACGCAAAGTCGGGGATGATAAAACTGACCGAAAGAACTTAGAGCTAATATGCAAAGTCGGGGATCATAAAAACAGACCGAAAGAACTTAGAGCTAATACGCAAAGTCGGGGATCATAAAAACGGACCAAAAGAACTTAGAGCTAATACGCAAAGTCAGGGATCATAAAAACGGACCGAAAGAACTTAGAGCTAATACGCAAAGTCGGGGATCATAAAAACGGACCAAAAAAACTTAGAGCTAATACGCAAAGTCGGGGATCATAAAACTGACCGAAAGAACTTAGAGCTAATATGCAAAGTCGGGGATCATAAAAACAGACCGAAAGAACTTAGAGCTAATACGCAAAGTCGGGGATGATAAAAACCGACCGAAAGAACTTAGAGCTAATACGCAAAGTCGGGGATCATAAAACCGACCGAAAGAACTTAGAGCTAATACGCAAAGTTGGGGATCATAAAAAGGGACCGAAAGAACTTAGAGCTAATACGCATAGTCGGGGATCATAAAAAGGGACCGAAAGAACTTAGAGCTAATACGCAAAGTCGGGGATCATAAAAACGGACCGAAAGAACTTAGAGCTAATACGCAAAATCGGGGATCATAAAAACCGACCGAAAGAACTTAGAGCTAATACGCAAAGTCGGAGATCATAAAAAGGGACCGGAAGAACTTAGAGTTAATACGCAAAGTCAGGGATCGTAAAAACGGACCGAAAAAACTTAGAGCTAATACGCAAAGTCAGGGATCATAAAAAGGGACCGAAAGAACCTAGAGCTAATACGAAAAGTCGGGGATCATAAAAACGGACCGAAAGAACTTAGAGCTAATATGCAAAGTCGGGGATCATAAAAACGGACCGAAAGAACTTAGAGCTAATACGCAAAGTCGGGGATCATAAAAAGGGACCAAAAGAACTTAGAGCTAATACGCAAAGTCGGAGATCATAAAAACAGACCGAAACAACTTAGAGCTAATACGCAAAGTCGGGGATCATAAAAACGGACCAAAAGAACTTAGAGCTAATACGCAAAGTCGGGGATCATAAAAACCAACCGAAAGAACTTAGAGCTAATACGCAAAGTCGGGGATCATAAAACTGACCGAAAGAACTTAGAGCTAATACGCAAAGTCGGGGATCATAAAAAGGGACCGAAAGAACTTAGAGCTAATACGCAAAGTCGGGGATCATAAAAACGGACCAAAAGAACTTAGAGCTAATACGCAAAGTCAGGGATCATAAAAACGGACTGAAAGAACTTAGAGCTAATACGCAAAGTCGGGGATCATAAAAAGGGACCAAAAGAACGTAGAGCTAATACGCAAAGTCGGGGATCATAAAAACGGACCGAAAGAACTTAGAGCTAATACGCAAAGTCGGGGATCATAAAAACGGACTGAAAGAACTTAGAGCTAATACGCAAAGTCGGGGATCATAAAACGGACCGAAAGAACTTAGAGCTAATACGCAAATTCGGGGATCATAAAAACCAACCGAAAGAACTTAGAGCTAATACGCAAAGTCGGGGATCATAAAAACGACCAAAAGAACTTAGAGCCAATACGCAAAGTCGGGGATCATAAAACCGACCGAAAGAACTTAGAGCTAATACGCAAAGTCGGGGATCATAAAAAGGGACCAAAAGAACTTAGAGCTAATACGCAAAGTCGGGGATCATAAAAACTGACCGAAAGAACTTTGAGCTAATACGCAAAGTCGGGGATCATAAAAAGGGACCGAAAGAACTTAGAGCTAATACGCAAAGTCGGGGATCATAAAAACCGACCGAAAGAACTTAGAGCTAATACGCAAAGTCGGGGATCATAAAAACCGACCGAAAGAACTTAGAACTAATACGCAAAGTCGGGGATCATAAAAACGGACCGAAAGAACTTCGAGCTAATACGCAAAGTCGGGGATCATAAAAATGGACCGAAAGAACTTAGAGCTAATAGGCAAAGTCGGGGATCATAAAACGGACCGAAAGAACTTAGAGCTAGTACGCAAAGTCGGGGATCATAAAACCGGACCAAAAGAACTTAAAGCTAATACGCAAAGTCGGGGATCATAAAAACGACCAAAAGAACTTAGAGCCAATACGCAAAGTCGGGGATCATAAAACCGACCGAAAGAACTTAGAGCTAATACGCAAAGTCGGGGATCATGAAAACGTACCGAAAGAACTTAGAGCTAATACGCAAAGTCGGGGATCATAAAAACTGACCGAAAGAACTTTGAGCTAATACGCAAAGTCGGGGATCATAAAAAGGGACCGAAAGAACTTAGAGCTAATATGCAAAGTCGGGGATCATAAAAACCGATCGAAAGAACTTAGAGCTAATACGCAAAGTCGGGGATCATAAAAACCGACCGAAAGAACTTAGAACTAATACGCAAAGTCGGGGATCATAAAAACGGACCGAAAGAACTTCGAGCTAATATGCAAAGTCGGGGATCATAAAAATGGACCGAAAGAACTTAGAGCTAATACGCAAAGTCGGGGATCATAAAACGGACCGAAAGAACTTAGAGCTAGTACGCAAAGTCGGGGATCATAAAAACGGACCGAAAGAACTTAAAGCTAATACGCAAAGTCGGGGATCATAAAAACGGACCGAAAGAACTTAGAGCTAATACGCACAGTCCGGGATCATAAACACGGTTCGAAAGAACTTAGAGCTAATACGCAAAGTCGGGGATCATAAAAACGGACCGAAAGAACTTAGAGCTAATACGCAAAGTCGGGGATCATAAAAACCGACCGAAAGAACTTAGAACTAATACGCAAAGTAGGGGATCATAAAAACGGACCGAAAGAACTTCGAGCTAATACGCAAAGTCGGGGATCATAAAAATGGACCGAAAGAACTTAGAGCTAATACGCAAAGTCGGGGATCATAAAACGGACCGAAAGAACTTAGAGCTAATACGCAAAGTCGGGGATCATAAAAACGGACCGAAAGAACTTAGAGCTAATATGCAAAGTCGGGGATCATAAAAATGGACCGAAAGAACTTAGAGCTAATACGCACAGTCCGGGATCATAAACACGGTTCGAAAGAACTTAGAACTAATACGCAAAGTCGGGGATCATAAAAAGGGACCGAGAGAACTTAGAGCTAATACAAAAAGTCGGGGATCATAAAAAGGGACCGAAAGAACTTAGAGCTAATACGCAAAATCGGGGATCATAAAAAGGGACCGAAAGAACTTTGAGCTAATACGCAAAGTCGGGGATCATAAAAACGGACCGAAAGAACTTAGAGCTAATACGCAAAGTCGGGGATCATAAAAAGGGACCGAAAGAACTTAGAGCTAATACACAAAGTCGGGGATCATAAAAACCGACCGAAAGAACTTAGAGCTAATAGGCAAAGTCGGGGATCATAAAAACGGACCGAAAGAAATTAGAGCTAATACGCAAAGTCGGGGATCATAACAACCGACCGAAAGAACTTAGAGCTAATACGCAAAGTCGGGGATCATAACAACCGACTGAAAGAACTTAGAGCTAATACGCAAAGTCGGGGATCATAAAAACGGATCGAAAGAACTTAGAGCTAATATGCAAAGTCGGGGATCATAAAAACAGACCGAAAGAACTTAGAGCTAATACGCAAAGTCGGAGATCATAAAATGGGACCAAAAGAACTTAGAGTTAATACGCAAAGTCAAGGATCGTAAAAACGGACCGAAAAAACATAGAGCTAATACGCAAAGTCAGGGATCATAAAAAGGGACCGAAAGAACCTAGAGCTAATACGCAAAGTCGGGGATCATAAAAACGGACCAAAAAAACTTAGAGCTAATACGCAAAGTCGGGGATCATAAAAACGGACCGAAAGAACTTAGAGCTAATACGCAAAGTCGGGGATGATAAAAACCGACCGAAAGAACTTAGAGCTAATACGCAAAGTCGGGGATCATAAAACCGACCGAAAGAACTTAGAGCTAATACGCAAAGTCGGGGATCATAAAAAGGGACCGAAAGAACTTAGAGCTAATACGCATAGTCGGGGATCATAAAAAGGGACCGAAAGAACTTAGAGCTAATACGCAAAGTCGGGGATCATAAAAACCGACCGAAAGAACTTTGAGCTAATACGCAAAGTCGGGGATCATAAAAAGGACCGAAAGAACTTAGAGCTAATACGCAAAGTCGGGGATCATTAAAACCGACCAAAAGAACTTAGAGCTAATACGCAAAGTCGGGGATCATAAAAACGGACCGAAACAACTTAGAGCTAATACGCAAAGTCGGGGATCATAAAAACAGACCGAAAGAACTTAGAGCTAATACGCAAAGTCAGGGATCGTAAAAACGGACCGAAAAAACTTAGAGCTAATACGCAAAGTCAGGGATCATAAAAAGGGACCGAAAGAACCTAGAGCTAATACGCAAAGTCGGGGATCATAAAAACAGACCGAAAGAACTTAGAGCCAATATGCAAAGTCGGGGATCATAAAAACGGACCAAAAGAACTTAGAGCTAATACGCAAAGTCAGGGATCATAAAAACGGACCGAAAGAACTTAGAGCTAATACGCAAAGTCGGGGATCACAAAAACGGACAAAAAAACTTAGAGCTAATACGCAAAGTCGGGGATCATAAAAACGGACCGAAAGAACTTAGAGCTAATACGCAAAGTCGGGGATGATAAAAACCGACCGAAAGAACTTAGAGCTAATACGCAAAGTCGGGGATCATAAAACCGACCGAAAGAACTTAGAGCTAATACGCAAAGTCGGGGATCATAAAAAGGGACCGAAAGAACTTAGAGCTAATACGCATAGTCGGGGATCATAAAAAGGGACCGAAAGAACTTAGAGCTAATACGCAAAGTCGGGGATCATAAAAACGGACCGAAAGAACTTAGAGCTAATACGCAAAATCGGGGATCATAAAAACCGACCGAAAGAACTTAGAGCTAATACGCAAAGTCGAAGATCATAAAAAGGGACTGGAAGAACTTAGAGTTAATACGCAAAGTCAGGGATCGTAAAAACGGACCGAAAAAACTTAGAGCTAATACGCAAAGTCAGGGATCATAAAAAGGGACCGAAAGAACCTAGAGCTAATACGCAAAGTCGGGGATCATAAAAACGGACCGAAAGAACTTAGAGCTAATATGCAAAGTCGGGGATCATAAAAACGGACCGAAAGAACTTAGAGCTAATACGCAAAGTCGGGGATCATAAAAAGGGACCAAAAGAACTTAGAGCTAATACGCAAAGTCGGAGATCATAAAAACAGACCGAAACAACTTAGAGCTAATACGCAAAGTCGGGGATCATAAAAACGGACCGAAAGAACTTAGAGCTAATACGCAAAGTCGGGGATCATAAAAACCAACCGAAAGAACTTAGAGCTAATACGCAAAGTCGGGGATCATAAAAAGGGACCGAGAGAACTTAGAGCTAATACACAAAGTCGGGGATCATAAAAAGGGACCGAAAGAACTAAGAGCTAATACGCAAAATCGGGGATCATAAAAAGGGACCGAAAGAACTTTGAGCTAATACGCAAAGTCGGGGATCATAAAAACGGACCGAAAGAACTTAGAGCTAATACGCAAAGTCGGGGATCATAAAAACGGACCAAAAAAACTTAGAGCTAATACGCAAAGTCGGGGATCATAAAAACGGACCGAAAGAACTTAGAGCTAATATGCAAAGTCGGGGATAATAAAAACCGACCGAAAGAACTTAGAGCTAATACGCAAAGTCGGGGATCATAAAACCGACCGAAAGAACTTAGAGCTAATACGCAAAGTCGGGGATCATAAAAAGGGACCGAAAGAACTTAGAGCTACTACGCAAAGTCGGGGATCATTAAAACCGACCAAAAGAACTTAGAGCTAATACGCAAAGTCAGGGATCATAAAAACGGACCGAAAGAACTTAGAGCTAATACGCAAAGTCGGAGATCATAAAAAGGGACCGAAAGAACTTAGAGTTAATACGCAAAGTCAGGGATCGTAAAAACGGACCGAAAAAACTTAGAGCTAATACGCAAAGTCAGGGATCATAAAAAGGGACCGAAAGAACCTAGAGCTAATACGCAAAGACGGGGATCATAAAAACGGACCGAAAGAACTTAGAGCTAATATGCAAAGTCGGGGATCATAAAAACGGACCGAAAGAACTTAGAGCTAATACGCAAAGTCGGGGATCATAAAAAGGGACCAAAAGAACTTAGAGCTAATACGCAAAGTCGTAGATCATAAAAACAGACCGAAAAATCGGGACCAAAAGAACTTAGAGCTAATACGCAAAGTCGGGATCATAAAAACGGACCGAAAGAACTTAGAGCTAATACGCAAATTCGGGGATCATAAAAACCGACCGAAAGAACTTAGAGCTAATACGCAAAGTCGGGGATCATAAAACCGACCGAAAGAACTTAGAGCTAATACGCAAAGTCGGGGATCATAAAAAGGGACCGAAAGAACTTAGAGCTAATACACATAGTCGGGGATCATAAAAACGGACCGAAAGAACTTAGAGCTAATACGCAAAGTCAAGGATCATAAAAAGGGACCGAAAGAACTTAGAGCTAATACACAAAGTCGGGGATCATAAAAACCGACCGAAAGAACTTAGAGCTAATATGCAAAGTCGGGGATCATAAAAACGGACCGAAAGAACTTAGAGCTAATACGCAAAGTCGGGTATCATAACAACCGACCGAAAGAACTTAGAGCTAATACGCAAAGTCGGGGATCATAACAACCGACCGAAAGAACTTAGAGCTAATACGCAAAGTCGGGGATCATAACAACCGACCGAAAGAACTTAGAGCTAATACGCAAAGTCGGGGATCATAAAAACGGATCGAAAGCACTTAGAGCTAATATGCAAAGTCGGGGATCATAAAAACAGACCGAAAGAACTTAGAGCTAATACGCAAAGTCGGGGATCATAAAAACGGACCAAAAGAACTTAGAGCTAATACGCAAAGTCAGGGATCATAAAAACGGACCGAAAGAACTTAGAGCTAATACGCAAAGTCGGGGATCATAAAAACGGACCAAAAGAACGTAGAGCTAATACGCAAAGTCGGGGATCATAAAAAGGGACCGAGAGAACTTAGAGCTAATACACAAAGTCGGGGATCATAAAAAGGGACCGAAAGAACTTAGAGCTAATACGCAAAATCGGGGATCATAAAAAGGGACCGAAAGAACTTTGAGCTAATACGCAAAGTCGGGGATCATAAAAACGGACCGAAAGAACTTAGAGCTAATACGCAAAGTCGGGGATCATAAAAACGGACCAAAAAAACTTAGAGCTAATACGCAAAGTCGGGGATCATAAAAACGGACCGAAAGAACTTAGAGCTAATATGCAAAGTCGGGGATGATAAAAACCGACCGAAAGAACTTAGAGCTAATACGCAAAGTCGGGGATCATAAAACCGACTGAAAGAACTTAGAGCTAATACGCAAAGTCGGGGATCATAAAAAGGGACCGAAAGAACTTAGAGCTAATACGCATAGTCGGGGATCATAAAAAGGGACCGAAAGAACTTAGAGCTAATATGCAAAGTCGGGGATCATAAAAACGGACCGAAAGAACTTAGAGCTAATACGCAAAGTCGGGGATCATAAAAACCGACCGAAAGAACTTAGAGCTAATACGCAAAGTCGGGGATCATAAAAAGGACCGAAAGAACTTAGAGCTAATACGCAAAGTCGGGGATCATTAAAACCGACCAAAAGAACTTAGAGCTAATACGCAAAGTCGGGGATCATAAAAACGGACTGAAAGAACTTAGAGCTAATACGCAAAGTCGGAGATCATAAAAAGGGACCGAAAGAACTTAGAGTTAATACGCAAAGTCAGGGATCGTAAAAACGGACCGAAAAAACTTAGAGCTAATACGCAAAGTCAGGGATCATAAAAAGGGACCGAAAGAACCTAGAGCTAATACGCAAAGTCGGGGATCATAAAAACGGACCGAAAGAACTTAGAGCTAATATGCAAAGTCGGGGATCATAAAAACGGACCGAAAGAACTTAGAGCTAATACGCAAAGTCGGGGATCATAAAAAGGGACCAAAAGAACTTAGAGCTAATACGCAAAGTCGGAGATCATAAAAACAGACCGAAACAACTTAGAGCTAATACGCTAAGTCGGGGATCATAAAAACGGACCGAAAGAACTTAGAGCTAATACGCAAATTCGGGGATCATAAAAACCGACCGAAAGAACTTAGAGCTAATACGCAAAGTCGGGGATCATAAAACCGACCGAAAGAACTTAGAGCTAATACGCAAAGTCGGGGATCATAAAAAGGGACCGAAAGAACTTAGAGCTAATACGCATAGTCGGGGATCATAAAAACGGACCGAAAGAACTTAGAGCTAATACGCAAAGTCAAGGATCATAAGAAGGGACCGAAAGAACTTAGAGCTAATACACAAAGTCGGGGATCATAAAAACCGACCGAAAGAACTTAGAGCTAATATGCAAAGTCGGGGATCATAAAAACGGACTGAAAGAACTTAGAGCTAATACGCAAAGTCGGGTATCATAACAACCGACCGAAAGAACTTAGAGCTAATACGCAAAGTCGGGGATCATAACAACCGACCGAAAGAACTTAGAGCTAATACGCAAAGTCGGGGATCATAACAACCGACCGAAAGAACTTAGAGCTAATACGCAAAGTCGGGGATCATAAAAACGGATCGAAAGCACTTAGAGCTAATATGCAAAGTCGGGGATCATAAAAACAGACCGAAAGAACTTAGAGCTAATACGCAAAGTCGGGGATCATAAAAACGGACCAAAAGAACTTAGAGCTAATACGCAAAGTCAGGGATCATAAAAACGGACCGAAAGAACTTAGAGCTAATACGCAAAGTCGGGGATTATAAAAACGGACCAAAAGAACGTAGAGCTAATACGCAAAGTCGGGGATCATAAAAAGGGACCGAGAGAACTTAGAGCTAATACACAAAGTCGGGGATCATAAAAAGGGACCGAAAGAACTTAGAGCTAATACGCAAAATCGGGGATCATAAAAAGGGACCGAAAGAACTTTGAGCTAATACGCAAAGTCGGGGATCATAAAAACGGACCGAAAGAACTTAGAGCTAATACGCAAAGTCGGGGATCATAAAAACGGACCAAAAAAACTTAGAGCTAATACGCAAAGTCGGGGATCATAAAAACGGACCGAAAGAACCTAGAGCTAATATGCAAAGTCGGGGATGATAAAAACCGACCGAAAGAACTTAGAGCTAATACGCAAAGTCGCGGATCATAAAACCGACCGAAAGAACTTAGAGCTAATACGCAAAGTCGGGGATCATAAAAAGGGACCGAAAGAACTTAGAGCTAATACGCATAGTCGGGGATCATAAAAAGGGACCGAAAGAACTTAGAGCTAATACGCAAAGTCGGGGATCATAAAAACGGACCGAAAGAACTTAGAGCTAATACGCAAAGTCGGGGATCATAAAAACCGACCGAAAGAACTTAGAGCTAATACGCAAAGTCGGGGATCATAAAAAGGACCGAAAGAACTTAGAGCTAATACGCAAAGTCGGGGATCATTAAAACTGACCAAAAGAACTTAGAGCTAATACGCAAAGTCGGGGATCATAAAAACGGACCGAAAGAACTTAGAGCTAATACGCAAAGTCGGAGATCATAAAAAGGGACCGAAAGAACTTAGAGTTAATACGCAAAGTCAGGGATCGTAAAAACGGACCGAAAAAACTTAGAGCTAATACGCAAAGTCAGGGATCATAAAAAGGGACCGAAAGAACCTAGAGCTAATACGCAAAGTCGGGGATCATAAAAACGGACCGAAAGAACTTAGAGCTAATATGCAAAGTCGGGGATCATAAAAACGGCCCGAAAGAACTTAGAGCTAATACGCAAAGTCGGGGATCATAAAAAGGGACCAAAAGAACTTAGAGCTAATACGCAAAGTCGGAGATCATAAAAACAGACCGAAACAACTTAGAGCTAATACGCAAAGTCGGGGATCATAAAAACGAACCGAAAGAACTTAGAGCTAATACGCAAAGTCGGGGATCATAAAAACCGACCGAAAGAACTTAGAGCTAATACGTAAAGTCGGGGATCATAAAACCGACCGAAAGAACTTAGAGCTAATACGCAAAGTCGGGGATCATAAAAAGGGACCGAAAGAACTTAGAGCTAATACGCATAGTCGGGGATCATAAAAACGGACCAAAAGAACTTAGAGCTAATACGCAAAGTCAAGGATCATAAAAATGGACCGAAAGAACTTAGAGCTAATACACAAAGTCGGGGATCATAAAAACCGACCGAAAGAACTTAGAGCTAATATGCAAAGTCGGGGATCATAAAAACGGACCGAAAGAACTTAGAGCTAATACGCAAAGTCGGGTATCATAACAACCGACCGAAAGAACTTAGAGCTAATACGCAAAGTCGGGGATCATAACAACCGACCAAAAGAACTTAGAGCTAATACGCAAAGTCGGGGATCATAAAAAGGACCGAAAGAACTTAGAGCTAATACGCAAAGTCGGGGATCATTAAAACCGACCAAAAGAACTTAGAGCTAATACGCAAAGTCGGGGATCATAAAAACGGACCGAAAGAACTTAGAGCTAATACGCAAAGTCGGAGATCATAAAAAGGGACCGAAAGAACTTAGAGTTAATACGCAAAGTCAGGGATCGTAAAAACGGACCGAAAAAACTTAGAGCTAATACGCAAAGTCAGGGATCATAAAAAGGGACCGAAAGAACCTAGAGCTAATACACAAAGTCGGGGATCATAAAAACGGACCGAAAGAACTTAGAGCTAATATGCAAAGTCAGGGATCATAAAAACGGACCGAAAGAACTTAGAGCTAATACGCAAAGTCGGGGATCATAAAAAGGGACCAAAAGAACTTAGAGCTAATACGCAAAGTCGGAGATCATAAAAACAGACCGAAACAACTTAGAGCTAATACGCAAAGTCAGGGATCATAAAAACGGACCGAAAGAACTTAGAGCTAATACGCAAAGTCGGGGATCATAAAAACCGACCGAAATAACTTAGAGCCAATACGCAAAGTCGGGGATCATAAAACCGACCGAAAGAACTTAGAGCTAATACGCAAAGTCGGGGATCATAAAAAGGGACCGGAAGAACTTAGAGCTAATACGCATAGTCGGGGATCATAAAAACGGACCGAAAGAACTTAGAGCTAATACGCAAAGTCAAGGATCATAAAAAGGGTCCGAAAGAACTTAGAGCTAATACACAAAGTCGGGGATCATAAAAACCGACCGAAAGAACTTAGAGCTAATATGCAAAGTCGGGGATCATAAAAACGGACCGAAAGAACTTAGTGCTAATACACAAAGTCGGGTATCATAACAACCGACCGAAAGAATTTAGAGCTAATACGCAAAGTCGGGGATCATAACAACCGACCGAAAGAACTTAGAGCTAATACGCAAAGTCGGGGATCATAACAACCGACCGAAAGAACTTAGAGCTAATACGCAAAGTCGGGGATCATAAAAACGGATCGAAAGCACTTAGAGCTAATATGCAAAGTCGGGGATCATAAAAACAGACCGAAAGAACTTAGAGCTAATACGCAAAGTCGGGGATCATAAAACCGGACCAAAAGAACTTAGAGCTAATACGCAAAGTCAGGGATCATAAAAACGGACCGAAAGAACTTAGAGCTAATACGCAAAGTCGAGGATCATAAAAACGGACCAAAAGAACGTAGAGCTAATACGCAAAGTCGGGGATCATAAATAGCGACCGAGAGAACTTAGAGCTAATACACAAAGTCGGGGATCATAAAAAGGGACCGAAAGAACTTAGAGCTAATACGCAAAATCGGGGATCATAAAAAGGGACCGAAAGAACTTTGTGCTAATACGCAAAGTCGGGGATCATAAAAACGGACCGAAAGAACTTAGAGCTAATACGCAAAGTCGGGGATCATAAAAACAGACCAAAAAAACTTAGAGCTAATACGCAAAGTCGGGGATCATAAAAACGGACCGAAAGAACTTAGAGCTAATACGCAAAGTCGGGGATGATAAAAACCGACCGAAAGAACTTACAGCTAATACGCAAAGTCGGGGATCATAAAACCGACCGAAAGAACTTAGAGCTAATACGCAAAGTCGGGGATCATAAAAAGGGACCGAAAGAACTTAGAGATAATACGCATAGTCGGGGATCATAAAAAGGGACCGAAAGAACTTAGAGCTAATACGCAAAGTCGGGGATCATAAAAACGGACCGAAAGAACTTAGAGCTAATACGCAAAGTCGAGGATCATAAAAACCGACCGAAAGAACTTAGAGCTAATACGCAAAGTCGGGGATCATAAAAAGGACCGAAAGAACTTAGAGCTAATACGCAAAGTCGGGGATCATTAAAACCGACCAAAAGAACTTAGAGCTAATACGCAAAGTCGGGGATCATAAAAACGAACCGAAAGAACTTAGAGCTAATACGCAAAGTCGGAGATCATAAAAAGGGACCGAAAGAACTTAGAGTTAATACGCAAAGTCAGGGATCGTAAAAACGGACCGAAAAAACTTAGAGCTAATACGCAAAGTCAGGGATCATAAAAAGGGACCGAAAGAACCTAGAGCTAATACGCAAAGTCGGGGATCATAAAAACGGACCGAAAGAACTGAGAGCTAATATGCAAAGTCGGGGATCATAAAAACGGACGAAAGAACTTAGAGTTAATACGCAAAGTCGGGGATCATAAAAAGGGACCAAAAGAACTTAGAGCTAATACGCAAAGTCGGAGATCATAAAAACAGACCGAAACAACTTAGAGCTAATACGCAAAGTCGGGGATCATAAAAACGGACCGAAAGAACTTAGAGCTAATACGCAAAGTCGGGGATCATAAAAACCGACCGAAAGAACTTAGAGCAAATACGTAAAGTCGGGGATCATAAAACCGACCGAAAGAACTTAGAGCTAATACGCAAAGTCGGGGATCATAAAAAGGGACCGAAAGAACTTAGAGCTAATACGCATAGTCGGGGATCATAAAAACGGACCAAAAGAACTTAGAGCTAATACGCAAAGTCAAGGATCATAAAAATGGACCGAAAGAACTTAGAGCTAATACACAAAGTCGGGGATCATAAAAACCGACCGAAAGAACTTAGAGCTAATATGCAAAGTCGGGGATCATAAAAACGGACCGAAAGAACTTAGAGCTAATACGCAAAGTCGGGTATCATAACAACCGACCGAAAGAACTTAGAGCTAATACGCAAAGTCGGGGATCATAACAACCGACCGAAAGAACTTAGAGCTAATACGCAAAGTCAGGGATCATAAAAAGGGACCGAAAGAACCTAGAGCTAATACACAAAGTCGGGGATCATAAAAACGGACCGAAAGAACTTAGAGCTAATATGCAAAGTCAGGGATCATAAAAACGGACCGAAAGAACTTAGAGCTAATACGCAAAGTCGGGGATCATAAAAAGGGACCAAAAGAACTTAGAGCTAATACGCAAAGTCGGAGATCATAAAAACAGACCGAAACAACTTAGAGCTAATACGCAAAGTCAGGGATCATAAAAACGGACCGAAAGAACTTAGAGCTAATACGCAAAGTCGGGGATCATAAAAACCGACCGAAATAACTTAGAGCCAATACGCAAAGTCGGGGATCATAAAACCGACCGAAAGAACTTAGAGCTAATACGCAAAGTCTGGGATCATAAAAAGGGACCGAAAGAACTTAGAGCTAATACGCATAGTCGGGGATCATAAAAACGGACCGAAAGAACTTAGAGCTAATACGCAAAGTCAAGGATCATAAAAAGGGTCCGAAAGAACTTAGAGCTAATACACAAAGTCGGGGATCATAAAAACCGACCGAAAGAACTTAGAGCTAATATGCAAAGTCGGGGATCATAAAAACGGACCGAAAGAACTTAGTGCTAATACGCAAAGTCGGGTATCATAACAACCGACCGAAAGAATTTAGAGCTAATACGCAAAGTCGGGGATCATAACAACCGACCGAAAGAACTTAGAGCTAATACGCAAAGTCGGGGATCATAACAACCGACCGAAAGAACTTAGAGCTAATACGCAAAGTCGGGGATCATAAAAACGGATCGAAAGCACTTAGAGCTAATATGCAAAGTCGGGGATCATAAAAACAGACCGAAAGAACTTAGAGCTAATACGCAAAGTCGGGGATCATAAAACCGGACCAAAAGAACTTAGAGCTAATACGCAAAGTCAGGGATCATAAAAACGGACCGAAAGAACTTAGAGCTAATACGCAAAGTCGAGGATCATAAAAACGGACCAAAAGAACGTAGAGCTAATACGCAAAGTCGGGGATCATAAATAGGGACCGAGAGAACTTAGAGCTAATACACAAAGTCGGGGATCATAAAAAGGGACCGAAAGAACTTAGAGCTAATACGCAAAATCGGGGATCATAAAAAGGGACCGAAAGAACTTTGAGCTAATACGCAAAGTCGGGGATCATAAAAACGGACCGAAAGAACTTAGAGCTAATACGCAAAGTCGGGGATCATAAAAACAGACCAAAAAAACTTAGAGCTAATACGCAAAGTCGGGGATCATAAAAACGGACCGAAAGAACTTAGAGCTAATACGCAAAGTCGGGGATGATAAAAACCGACCGAAAGAACTTAGAGCTAATACGCAAAGTCGGGGATCATAAAACCGACCGAAAGAACTTAGAGCTAATACGCAAAGTCGGGGATCATAAAAAGGGACCGAAAGAACTTAGAGCTAATACGCAAAGTCGGGGATCATTAAAACCGACCAAAAGAACTTAGAGCTAATACGCAAAGTCGGGGATCATAAAAACGGAGCGAAAGAACTTAGAGCTAATACGCAAAGTCGGAGATCATAAAAAGGGACCGAAAGAACTTAGAGTTAATACGCAAAGTCAGGGATCGTAAAAACGGACCGAAAAAACTTAGAGCTAATACGCAAAGTCAGAGATCATAAAAAGGGACCGAAAGAACCTAGAGCTAATACACAAAGTCGGGGATCATAAAAACGGACCGAAAGAACTTAGAGCTAATATGCAAAGTCAGGGATCATAAAAACGGACCGAAAGAACTTAGAGCTAATACGCAAAGTCGGGGATCATAAAAAGGGACCAAAAGAACTTAGAGCTAATACGCAAAATCGGAGATCATAAAAACAGACCGAAACAACTTAGAGCTAATACGCAAAGTCAGGGATCATAAAAACGGACCGAAAGAACTTAGAGCTAATACGCAAAGTCGGGGATCATAAAAACCGACCGAAATAACTTAGAGCCAATACGCAAAGTCGGGGATCATAAAACCGACCGAAAGAACTTAGAGCTAATACGCAAAGTCGGGGATCATAAAAAGGGACCGAAAGAACTTAGAGCTAATACGCATAGTCGGGGATCATAAAAACGGACCGAAAGAACTTAGAGCTAATACGCAAAGTCAAGGATCATAAAAAGGGTCCGAAAGAACTTAGAGCTAATACACAAAGTCGGGGATCATAAAAACCGACCGAAAGAACTTAGAGCTAATATGCAAAGTCGGGGATCATAAAAACGGACCGAAAGAACTTAGTGCTAATACGCAAAGTCGGGTATCATAACAACCGACCGAAAGAATTTAGAGCTAATACGCAAAGTCGGGGATCATAACAACCGACCGAAAGAACTTAGAGCTAATACGCAAAGTCGGGGATCATAACAACCGACCGAAAGAACTTAGAGCTAATACGCAAAGTCGGGGATCATAAAAACGGATCGAAAGCACTTAGAGCTAATATGCAAAGTCGGGGATCATAAAAACAGACCGAAAGAACTTAGAGCTAATACGCAAAGTCGGGGATCATAAAACCGGACCAAAAGAACTTAGAGCTAATACGCAAAGTCAGGGATCATAAAAACGGACCGAAAGAACTTAGAGCTAATACGCAAAGTCGAGGATCATAAAAACGGACCAAAAGAACGTAGAGCTAATACGCAAAGTCGGGGATCATAAATAGGGACCGAGAGAACTTAGAGCTAATACACAAAGTCGGGGATCATAAAAAGGGACCGAAAGAACTTAGAGCTAATACGCAAAATCGGGGATCATAAAAAGGGACCGAAAGAACTTTGAGCTAATACGCAAAGTCGGGGATCATAAAAACGGACCGAAAGAACTTAGAGCTAATACGCAAAGTCGGGGATCATAAAAACAGACCAAAAAAACTTAGAGCTAATACGCAAAGTCGGGGATCATAAAAACGGACCGAAAGAACTTAGAGCTAATACGCAAAGTCGGGGATGATAAAAACCGACCGAAAGAACTTAGAGCTAATACGCAAAGTCGGGGATCATAAAACCGACCGAAAGAACTTAGAGCTAATACGCAAAGTCGGGGATCATAAAAAGGGACCGAAAGAACTTAGAGATAATACGCATAGTCGGGGATCATAAAAAGGGACCGAAAGAACTTAGAGCTAATACGCAAAGTCGGGGATCATAAAAACGGACCGAAAGAACTTAGAGCTAATACGCAAAGTCGAGGATCATAAAAACCGACCGAAAGAACTTAGAGCTAATACGCAAAGTTGGGGATCATAAAAAGGACCGAAAGAACTTAGAGCTAATACGCAAAGTCGGGGATCATTAAAACCGACCAAAAGAACTTAGAGCTAATACGCAAAGTCGGGGATCATAAAAACGGACCGAAAGAACTTAGAGCTAATACGCAAAGTCGGAGATCATAAAAAGGGACCGAAAGAACTTAGAGTTAATACGCAAAGTCAGGGATCGTAAAAACGGACCGAAAAAACTTAGAGCTAATACGCAAAGTCAGGGATCATAAAAAGGGACCGAAAGAACCTAGAGCTAATACGTAAAGTCGGGGATCATAAAAACGGACCGAAAGAACTGAGAGCTAATATGCAAAGTCGGGGATCATAAAAACGGACGAAAGAACTTAGAGCTAATACGCAAAGTCGGGGATCATAAAAAGGGACCAAAAGAACTTAGAGCTAATACGCAAAGTCGGAGATCATAAAAACAGACCGAAACAACTTAGAGCTAATACGCAAAGTCGGGGATCATAAAAACGGACCGAAAGAACTTAGAGCTAATACGCAAAGTCGGGGATCATAAAAACCGACCGAAAGAACTTAGAGCTAATACGCAAAGTCGGGGATCATAAAAGCGACCGAAAGAACTTAGAGCTAATACGCAAAGTCGGGGATCATAAAAAGGGACCGAAAGAACTTAGAGCTAATACGCATAGTCGGGGATCATAAAAACGGACCGAAAGAACTTAGAGCTAATACGCAAAGTCAAGGATCATAAAAAGGGACCGAAAGAACTTAGAGCTAATACGCAAAATCGGGGATCATAAAAAGGGACCGAAAGAACTTTGAGCTAATACGCAAAGTCGGGGATCATAAAAACGGACCGAAAGAACTTAGAGCTAATACGCAAAGTCGGGGATCATAAAAAGGGACCGAAAGAACTTAGAGCTAATACACAAAGTCGGGGATCATAAAGTCGGGGATCATAAAGAACTTAGAGCTAATACGCAAAGTCGGGGATCATAAAAACCGACCGAAAGAACTTAGAGCTAATACGCAAAGTCGGGGATCATAAAACCGACCGAAAGAACTTAGAGCTAATACGCAAAGTCGGGGATCATAAAAAGGGACCGAAAGAACTTAGAGCTAATACGCATAGTCGGGGATCATAAAAACGGACCGAAAGAACTTAGAGCTAATACGCAAAGTCAAGGATCATAAAAAGGGACCGAAAGAACTTAGAGCTAATACACAAAGTCGGGGATCATAAAAACCGACCGAAAGAACTTAGAGCTAATATGCAAAGTCGGGGATCATAAAAACGGACCGAAAGAACTTAGAGCTAATATGCAAAGTCGGGTATCATAACAACCGACCGAAAGAACTTAGAGCTAATACGCAAAGTCGGGGATCATAACAACCGACCGAAAGAACTTAGAGCTAATACGCAAAGTCGGGGATCATAACAACCGACCAAAAGAACTTAGAGCTAATACGCAAAGTCGGGGATCATAAAAACGGATCGAAAGCACTTAGAGCTAATATGCAAAGTCGGGGATCATAAAAACAGACCGAAAGAACTTAGAGCTAATACGCAAAGTCGAGGATCATAAAAACGGACCAAAAGAACGTAGAGCTAATACGCAAAGTCGGGGATCACAAAAAGGGACCGAGAGAACTTAGAGCTAATACACAAAGTCGGGGATCATAAAAAGGGACCGAAAGAACTTAGAGCTAATACGCAAAATCGGGGATCATAAAAAGGAACCGAAAGAACTTTGAGATAATACGCAAAGTCGGGGATCATAAAAACGGACCGAAAGAACTTAGAGCTAATACGCAAAGTCGGGGATCATAAAAAGGGACCGAAATAACTTAGAGCTAATATGCAAAGTCGTGGATCATAAAAACGGACTGAAAGAACTTAGAGCTAATACGCAAAGTCGGGGATCATAACAACCGACCGAAAGAACTTAGAGCTAATACGCAAAGTCGGGGATCATAACAACCGACCGAAAGAACTTAGAGCTAATATGCAAAGTCGGGAATCATAAAAACGGACCGAAAGAACTTAGAGCTAATACGCAAAGTCGGGGATCATAAAAAGGGACCAAAAGAACTTAGAGCTAATACGCAAAGTCGGGGATCATAAAAACGGACCGAAAGAACTTAGAGCTAATACGCAAAGTCAGGGATCATAAAAAGGGACCGAAAGAACTTAGAGCTAATACGCAAAGTCGGGGATCATAAAAACGGACCGAAAGAACTTAGAGCTAATACACAAAGTCGGGGATCATAAAACCGACCGAAAGAACTTAGAGCTAATACGCAAAGTTAGGGATCATAAAAAGGGACCGAAAGAACTTAGAGCTAATACGCATAGTTGGGGATCATAAAAAGGGACCGAAAGAACTTAGAGCTAATACGCAAAGTCGGGGATCATAAAAACGGACCGAAAGAACTTAGAGCTAATACGCAAATTCGGGGATCATAAAAACCGACCGAAAGAACTTAGAGCTAATACGTAAAGTCGGGGATCATAAAAAGGAACGAAAGAACTTAGAGCTAATACGCAAAGTCGGGGATCATTAAAACGGACCAAAAGAACTTAGAGCTAATACGCAAAGTCGGGGATCATAAAAACGGACCGAAAGAACTTAGAGCTAATACGCAAAGTCGAAGATCATAAAAAGGGACCGAAAGAACTTAGAGTTAATACGCAAAGTCAGGGATCGTAAAAACGGACCGAAAAAACTTAGAGCTAATACGCAAAGTCAGGGATCATAAAAAGGGACCGAAAGAACCTAGAGCTAATACGCAAAGTCGGGGATCATAAAAACGGACCGAAAGAACTTAGAGCTAATATGCAAAGTCGGGGATCATAAAAACGGACCGAAAGAACTTAGAGCTAATACGCAAAGTCGGGGATCATAAAAAGGGACCAAAAGAACTTAGAGCTAATACGGAAAGTCGGAGATCATAAAAACAGACCGAAACAACTTAGAGCTAATACGCAAAGTCGGGGATCATAAAAACGGACCGAAAGAACTTAGAGCTAATACGCAAAGTCGGGGATCATAAAAACCGACCGAAAGAACTTAGAGCTAATACGCAAAGTCGGGGATCATAAAACCGACCGAAAGAACTTAGAGCTAATACGCAAAGTCGGGGATCATAAAAAGGGACCGAAAGAACTTAGAGCTAATACGCATAGTCGGGGATCATAAAAACGGACCGAAAGAACTTAGAGCTAATACGCAAAGTCAAGGATCATAAAAAGGGACCGAAAGAACTTAGAGCTAATACGCAAAGTCGGGGATCATAAAAACCGACCGAAAGAACTTAGAGCTAATACACAAAGTCGGGGATCATAAAAACCGACCGAAAGAACTTAGAGCTAATATGCAAAGTCGGGGATCATAAAAACGGACCGAAAGAACTTCGAGCTAATACGCAAAGTCGGGGATCATAAAAATGGACCGAAAGAACTTAGAGCTAATACACAAAGTCGGGGATGATAAAAACCGACCGAAAGAACTTAGAGCTAATACGCAAAGTCGGGGATCATAAAACCGACCGAAAGAACTTAGAGCTAATACGCAAAGTCGGGGATCATAAAAAGGGACCGAAAGAACTTAGAGCTAATACGCATAGTCGGGGATCATAAAAAGGGACCGAAAGAACTTAGAGCTAATACGCAAAGTCGGGGATCATAAAAACGGACCGAAAGAACTTAGAGCTAATACGCAAAGTCGGGGATCATAAACACCGACCGAAAGAACTTGGAGCTAATACGCAAAGTCGGGGATCATAAAAAGGACCGAAAGAACTTAGAGCTAATACGCAAAGTCGGGGATCATTAAAACCGACCAAAAGAACTTAGAGCTAATACGCAAAGTCGGGGATCATAAAAACGGACCGAAAGAACTTAGAGCTAATACGCAAAGTCGGAGATCATAAAAAGGGACCGAAAGAACTTAGAGTTAATACGCAAAGTCAGGGATCGTAAAAACGGACCGAAAAAACTTAGAGCTAATACGCAAAGTCAGGGATCATAAAAAGGGACCGAAAGAACCTAGAGCTAATACGCAAAGTCGGGGATCATAAAAACGGACCGAAAGAACTTAGAGCTAATATGCAAAGTCGGGGATCATAAAAACGGACCGAAAGAACTTAGAGCTAATACGCAAAGTCGGGGATCATAAAAAGGGACCAAAAGAACTTAGAGCTAATACGCAAATTCGGAGATCATAAAAACAGACCGAAACAACTTAGAGCTAATACGCAAAGTCGGGGATCATAAAAACGGACCGAAAGAACTTAGAGCTAATACGCAAAGTCGGGGATCATAAAAACCGACCGAAAGAACTTAGAGCTAATACGCAAAGTCGGGGATCATAAAACCGACCGAAAGAACTTAGAGCTAATACGCAAAGTCGGGGATCATAAAAAGGGACCGAAAGAACTTAGAGCTAATACGCATAGTCGGGGATCATAAAAACGGACCGAAAGAACTTAGAGCTAATACGCAAAGTCAAGGATCATAAAAAGGGACCGAAAGAACTTAGAGCTAATACACAAAGTCGGGGATCATAAAAACCGACCGAAAGAACTTAGAGCTAATATGCAAAGTCGAGGATCATAAAAACGGACCGAAAGAACTTAGAGCTAATACGCAAAGTCGGGTATCATAACAACCGACCGAAAGAACTTAGAGCTAATACGCAAAGTCGGGGATCATAACAACCGACCGAAAGAACTTAGAGCTAATACGCAAAGCCGGGGATCATAACAACCGACCAAAAGAACTTAGAGCTAATACGCAAAGTCGGGGATCATAAAAACGGATCGAAAGCACTTAGAGCTAATATGCAAAGTCGGGGATCATAAAAACAGACCGAAAGAACTTTGAGCTAATTCGCAAAGTCGGGGATCATAAAAACGGACCAAAAGAACTTAGAGCTAATACGCAAAGTCAGGGATCATAAAAACGGACCGAAAGAACTTAGAGCTAATACGCAAAGTCGGGGATCATAAAAACGGACCAAAAGAACGTAGAGCTAATACGCAAAGTCAGGGATCATAAAAAGGGACCGAGAGAACTTAGAGCTAATACACAAAGTCGAGGATCATAAAAAGGGACCGAAAGAACTTAGAGCTAATCCACAAAATCGGGGATCATAAAAAGGGACCGAAAGAACTTTGAGCTAATACGCAAAGTCAGGGATCATAAAAACGGACCGAAAGAACTTAGAGCTAATACGCAAAGTCGGGGATCATAAAAAGGGACCGAAATAACTTAGAGTTAATACACAAAGTCGGGGATCATAAAAACGGACCGAAAGAACTTAGAGCTAATATGCAAAGTCGGGGATCATAAAAACGGACCGAAAGAACTTAGAGCTAATACGCAAAGTCGGGGATCATAACAACCGACCGAAAGAACTTAGAGCTAATACGCAAAGTCGGGGATCATAACAACCGACCGAAAGAACTTAGAGCTAATATGCAAAGTCGGGGATCATAAAAACGGACCGAAAGAACTTAGAGCTAATACGCAAAGTCGGGGATCATTAAAAGGGACCAAAAGAACTTAGAGCTAATACGCAAAGTCGGAGATCATAAAAACAGACCGAAACAACTTAGAGCTAATACGCAAAGTCGGGGATCATAAAAACGGACCGAAAGAACTTAGAGCTAATACGCAAAGTCAGGGATCATAAAAACCGACCGTAAGAACTTAGAGCTAATACGCAAAGTCGGGGATCATAAAACCGACCGAAAGAACTTAGAGCTAATACGCAAAGTCAGGGATCATAAAAAGGGACCGAAAGAACTTAGAGCTAATACGCATAGTCGGGGATCATAAAAACGGACCGAAAGAACTTAGAGCTAATACGCAAAGTCAAGGATCATAAAAAGGGACCGAAAGAACTTAGAGCTAATACACAAAGTCGGGGATCATAAAAACCGACCGAAAGAACTTAGAGCTAATATGCAAAGTCGGGGATCATAAAAACGGACCGAAAGAACTTAGAGCTAATACGCAAAGTCGGGTATCATAACAACCGACCGAAAGAACTTAGAGCTAATATGCAAAGTCGGGGATCATAACAACCGACCGAAAGAACTTAGAGCTAATACGCAAAGTCGGGGATCATAACAACCGACCGAAAGAACTTAGAGCTAATACGGAAAGTCGGGGATCATAAAAACGGATCGAAAGCACTAAGAGCTAATAGGCAAAGTCGCGGATCATAAAAACATACCTAAAGAACTTAGAGCTAATACGCAAAGTCGGGGATCATAAAAACGGACCAAAAGAACTTAGAGCTAATACGCAAAGTCGAGGATCATAAAAACGGACCAAAAGAACTTAGAGCTAATACGCAAAGTCGGGGATCATAAAAACCGACCGAAAGAACTTAGAGCTAATATGCAAAGTCGGGGATCATAAAAACGGACCAAAAAAACTTAGAGCTAATACGCAAAGTCGGGGATCATAAAAACGGACCGAAAGAACTTAGAGCTAATACGCAAAGTCGGGGATGATAAAAACCGACCGAAAGAACTTAGAGCTAATACGCAAAGTCGGGGATCATAAAACCGACCGAAAGAACTTAGAGCTAATACGCAAAGTTAGGGATCATAAAAAGGGACCGAAAGAACTTAGAGCTAATACGCATAGTCGGGGATCATAAAAAGGGACCGAAAGAACTTAGAGCTAATACGCAAAGTCGGGGATCATAAAAACGGACCGAAAGAACTTAGAGCTAATACGCAAATTCGGGGATCATAAAAACCGACCGAAAGAACTTAGAGCTAATACGCAAAGTCGGGGATCATAAAAAGGAACGAAAGAACTTAGAGCTAATACGCAAAGTCGGGGATCATTAAAACGGACCAAAAGAACTTAGAGCTAATACGCAAAGTCGGGGATCATAAAAACGGACCGAAAGAACTTAGAGCTAATACGCAAAGTCGGAGATCATAAAAAGGGACCGAAAGTACTTAGAGTTAATACGCAAAGTCAGGGATCGTAAAAACGGACCGAAAAAACTTAGAGCTAATACGCAAAGTCAGGGATCATAAAAAGGGACCGAAAGAACCTAGAGCTAATACGCAAAGTCGGGGATCATAAAAACGGACCGAAAGAACTTAGAGCTAATATGCAAAGTCGGGGATCATAAAAACGGACCGAAAGAACTTAGAGCTAATACGCAAAGTCGGGGATCATAAAAAGGGACCAAAAGAACTTAGAGCTAATACGCAAAGTCGGAGATCATAAAAACGGACCGAAAGAACTTAGAGCTAATACGCAAAGTCGGGGATCATAAAACCGACCGAAAGAACTTAGAGCTAATACGCAAAGTCGGGGATCATAAAAAGGGACCGAAAGAACTTAGAGCTAATACGCATAGTCGGGGATCATAAAAACGGACCGAAAGAACTTAGAGCTAATACGCAAAGTCAAGGATCATAAAAAGGGACCGAAAGAACTTAGAGCTAATACGCAAAGTCGGGGATCATAAAAACCGACCGAAAGAACTTAGAGCTAATACACAAAGTCGGGGATCATAAAAACCGACCGAAAGAACTTAGAGCTAATATGCAAAGTCGGGGATCATAAAAACGGACAGAAAGAACTTAGAGCTAATACGCAAAGTCGGGTATCATAACAACCGACCGAAAGAACTTAGAGCTAATACGCAAAGTCGGGGATCATAACAACCGACCGAAATTACTTAGAGCTAATACGCAAAGTCAGGGATCATAACAACCGACCGAAAGAACTTAGAGCTAATACGCAAAGTCGGGGATCATAAAAACGGATCGAAAGCACTTAGAGCTAATATGCAAAGTCGGGTATCATAAAAACGGACCAAAAGAACTTAGAGCTAATACGCAAAGTCGAGGATTATAAAAACGGACCAAAAGAACTTAGAGCTAATACGCAAAGTCGGGGATCATAAAAACGGACCGAAAGAACTTAGAGCTAATACGCAAAGTCGGGGATCATAAAAACGGACCAAAAAAACTTAGAGCTAATACGCAAAGTCGGGGATCATAAAAACGGACCGAAAGAACTTAGAGCTAATACGCAAAGTCGGGGATGATAAAAACCGACCGAAAGAACTTAGAGCTAATACGCAAAGTCGGGGATCATAAAACCGACCGAAAGAACTTAGAGCTAATACGCAAAGTCAGGGATCATAAAAAGGGACCGAAAGAACTTAGAGCTAATATGCAAAGTCGGGGATCATAAAAACAGACCGAATGAACTTAGAGCTAATACGCAAAGTCGGGGATCATAAAAACGGACCGAAAGAACTTAGAGCTAATACGCAAAGTCGGGGATCATAAAAACCGACCGAAAGAACTTAGAACTAATACGCAAAGTCGGGGATCATAAAAAAGGACCGAAAGAACTTAGAGCTAATACGCAAAGTCGGGGATCATAAAAACGGACCGAAAGAACTTAGAGCTAATACGCAAAGTCGGGGATCATAAAACCGACCGAAAGAACTTAGAGCTAATACGCAAAGTCGGGGATCATAAAAAGGGACCGAAAGAACTTAGAGCTAATACGCATAGTCGGGGATCATAAAAACGGACCGAAAGAACTTAGAGCTAATACGCAAAGTCAAGGATCATAAAAAGGGACCGAAAGAACTTAGAGCTAATACGCAAAGTCGGGGATCATAAAAACCGACCGAAAGAACTTAGAGCTAATACGCAAAGTCGGGGATCATAACAACCGACCGAAAGAACTTAGAGCTAATACGCAAAGTCGGGGATCATAACAACCGACCGAAAGAACTTAGAGCTAATACGCAAAGTCGGGGATCATAAAAACGGATCGAAAGCACTTAGAGCTAATATGCAAAGTCGGGGATCATAAAAACAGACCGAAAGAACTTAGAGCTAATACGCAAAGTCGGGGATCATAAAACCGGACCAAAAGAACTTAGAGCTAATACGCAAAGTCAGGGATCATAAAAACGGACCGAAAGAACTTAGAGCTAATACGCAAAGTCGAAGATCATAAAAACGGACCAAAAGAACGTAGAGCTAATACGCAAAGTCGGGGATCATAAATAGGGACCGAGAGAACTTAGAGCTAATACACAAAGTCGGGGATCATAAAAAGGGACCGAAAGAACTTAGAGCTAATACGCAAAATCGGGGATCATAAAAAGGGACCGAAAGAACTTTGAGCTAATACGCAAAGTCGGGGATCATAAAAACGGACCGAAAGAACTTAGAGCTAATACGCAAAGTCGGGGATCATAAAAACAGACCAAAAAAACTTAGAGCTAATACGCAAAGTCGGGGATCATAAAAACGGACCGAAAGAACTTAGAGCTAATACGCAAAGTCGGGGATGATAAAAACCGACCGAAAGAACTTAGAGCTAATACGCAAAGTCGGGGATCATAAAACCGACCGAAAGAACTTAGAGCTAATACGCAAAGTCGGGGATCATAAAAAGGGACCGAAAGAACTTAGAGATAATACGCATAGTCGGGGATCATAAAAAGGGACCGAAAGAACTTAGAGCTAATACGCAAAGTCGGGGATCATAAAAACGGACCGAAAGAACTTAGAGCTAATACGCAAAGTCGAGGATCATAAAAACCGACCGAAAGAACTTAGAGCTAATACGCAAAGTCGGGGATCATAAAAAGGACCGAAAGAACTTAGAGCTAATACGCAAAGTCGGGGATCATTAAAACCGACCAAAAGAACTTAGAGCTAATACGCAAAGTCGGGGATCATAAAAACGGACCGAAAGAACTTAGAGCTAATACGCAAAGTCGGAGATCATAAAAAGGGACCGAAAGAACTTAGAGTTAATACGCAAAGTCAGGGATCGTAAAAACGGACCGAAAAAACTTAGAGCTAATACGCAAAGTCAGGGATCATAAAAAGGGACCGAAAGAACCTAGAGCTAATACGCAAAGTCGGGGATCATAAAAACGGACCGAAAGAACTGAGAGCTAATATGCAAAGTCGGGGATCATAAAAACGGACGAAAGAACTTAGAGCTAATACGCAAAGTCGGGGATCATAAAAAGGGACCAAAAGAACTTAGAGCTAATACGCAAAGTCGGAGATCATAAAAACAGACCGAAACAACTTAGAGCTAATACGCAAAGTCGGGGATCATAAAAACGGACCGAAAGAACTTAGAGCTAATACGCAAAGTCGGGGATCATAAAAACCGACCGAAAGAACTTAGAGCTAATACGCAAAGTCGGGGATCATAAAAGCGACCGAAAGAACTTAGAGCTAATACGCAAAGTCGGGGATCATAAAAAGGGACCGAAAGAACTTAGAGCTAATACGCATAGTCGGGGATCATAAAAACGGACCGAAAGAACTTAGAGCTAATACGCAAAGTCAAGGATCATAAAAAGGGACCGAAAGAACTTAGAGCTAATACGCAAAATCGGGGATCATAAAAAGGGACCGAAAGAACTTTGAGCTAATACGCAAAGTCGGGGATCATAAAAACGGACCGAAAGAACTTAGAGCTAATACGCAAAGTCGGGGATCATAAAAAGGGACCGAAAGAACTTAGAGCTAATACACAAAGTCGGGGATCATAAAGTCGGGGATCATAAAGTCGGGGATCATAAAGAACTTAGAGCTAATACGCAAAGTCGGGGATCATAAAAACCGACCGAAAGAACTTAGAGCTAATACGCAAAGTCGGGGATCATAAAACCGACCGAAAGAACTTAGAGCTAATACGCAAAGTCGGGGATCATAAAAAGGGACCGAAAGAACTTAGAGCTAATACGCATAGTCGGGGATCATAAAAACGGACCGAAAGAACTTAGAGCTAATACGCAAAGTCAAGGATCATAAAAAGGGACCGAAAGAACTTAGAGCTAATACACAAAGTCGGGGATCATAAAAACCGACCGAAAGAACTTAGAGCTAATATGCAAAGTCGGGGATCATAAAAACGGACCGAAAGAACTTAGAGCTAATATGCAAAGTCGGGTATCATAACAACCGACCGAAAGAACTTAGAGCTAATACGCAAAGTCGGGGATCATAACAACCGACCGAAAGAACTTAGAGCTAATACGCAAAGTCGGGGATCATAACAACCGACCAAAAGAACTTAGAGCTAATACGCAAAGTCGGGGATCATAAAAACGGATCGAAAGCACTTAGAGCTAATATGCAAAGTCGGGGATCATAAAAACAGACCGAAAGAACTTAGAGCTAATACGCAAAGTCGGGGATCATAAAAACGGACCAAAAGAACGTAGAGCTAATACGCAAAGTCGGGGATCATAAAAAGGGACCGAGAGAACTTAGAGCTAATACACAAAGTCGGGGATCATAAAAAGGGACCGAAAGAACTTAGAGCTAATACGCAAAATCGGGGATCATAAAAAGGAACCGAAAGAACTTTGAGATAATACGCAAAGTCGGGGATCATAAAAACGGACCGAAAGAACTTAGAGCTAATACGCAAAGTCGGGGATCATAAAAAGGGACCGAAATAACTTAGAGCTAATATGCAAAGTCTGGGATCATAAAAACGGACTGAAAGAACTTAGAGCTAATACGCAAAGTCGGGGATCATAACAACCGACCGAAAGAACTTAGAGCTAATACGCAAAGTCGGGGATCATAACAACCGACCGAAAGAACTTAGAGCTAATATGCAAAGTCGGGAATCATAAAAACGGACCGAAAGAACTTAGAGCTAATACGCAAAGTCGGGGATCATAAAAAGGGACCAAAAGAACTTAGAGCTAATACGCAAAGTCGGGGATCATAAAAACGGACCGAAAGAACTTAGAGCTAATACGCAAAGTCAGGGATCATAAAAAGGGACCGAAAGAACCTAGAGCTAATACGCAAAGTCGGGGATCATAAAAACGGACCGAAAGAACTTAGAGCTAATACACAAAGTCGGGGATCATAAAACCGACCGAAAGAACTTAAAGCTAATACGCAAAGTTAGGGATCATAAAAAGGGACCGAAAGAACTTAGAGCTAATACGCATAGTTGGGGATCATAAAAAGGGACCGAAAGAACTTAGAGCTAATACGCAAAGTCGGGGATCATAAAAACGGACCGAAAGAACTTAGAGCTAATACGCAAATTCGGGGATCATAAAAACTGACCGAAAGAACTTAGAGCTAATACGCAAAGTCGGGGATCATAAAAAGGAACGAAGGAACTTAGAGCTAATACGCAAAGTCGGGGATCATTAAAACGGACCAAAAGAACTTAGAGCTAATACGCAAAGTCGGGGATCATAAAAACGGACCGAAAGAACTTAGAGCTAATACGCAAAGTCGGAGATCATAAAAAGGGATCGAAAGAACTTAGAGTTAATACGCAAAGTCAGGGATCGTAAAAACGGACCGAAAAAACTTAGAGCTAATACGCAAAGTCAGGGATCATAAAAAGGGACCGAAAGAACCTAGAGCTAATACGCAAAGTCGGGGATCATAAAAACGGACCGAAAGAACTTAGAGCTAATATGCAAAGTCGGGGATCATAAAAACGGACCGAAAGAACTTAGAGCTAATACGCAAAGTCGGGGATCATAAAAAGGGACCAAAAGAACTTAGAGCTAATACGGAAAGTCGGAGATCATAAAAACAGACCGAAACAACTTAGAGCTAATACGCAAAGTCGGGGATCATAAAAACGGACCGAAAGAACTTAGAGCTAATACGCAAAGTCGGGGATCATAAAAACCGACCGAAAGAACTTATAGCTAATACGCAAAGTCGGGGATCATAAAACCGACCGAAAGAACTTAGAGCTAATACGCAAAGTCGGGGATCATAAAAAGGGACCGAAAGAACTTAGAGCTAATACGCATTGTCGGGGATCATAAAAACGGACCGAAAGAACTTAGAGCTAATACGCAAAGTCAAGGATCATAAAAAGGGACCGAAAGAACTTAGAGCTAATACGCAAAGTCGGGGATCATAAAAACCGACCGAAAGAACTTAGAGCTAATACACAAAGTCGGGGATCATAAAAACCGACCGAAAGAACTTAGAGCTAATATGCAAAGTCGGGGATCATAAAAACGGACCGAAAGAACTTCGAGCTAATACGCAAAGTCGGGGATCATAAAAATGGACCGAAAGAACTTAGAGCTAATACACAAAGTCGGGGATGATAAAAACCGACCGAAAGAACTTAGAGCTAATACGCAAAGTCGGGGATCATAAAACCGACCGAAAGAACTTAGAGCTAATACGCAAAGTCGAGGATCATAAAAAGGGACAGAAAGAACTTAGAGCTAATACGCATAGTCGGGGATCATAAAAAGGGACCGAAAGAACTTAGAGCTAATACGCAAAGTCGGGGATCATAAAAACGGACCGAAAGAACTTAGAGCTAATACGCAAAGTCGGGGATCATAAACACCGACCGAAAGAACTTAGAGCTAATACGCAAAGTCGGGGATCATAAAAAGGACCGAAAGAACTTAGAGCTAATACGCAAAGTCGGGGATCATTAAAACCGACCAAAAGAACTTAGAGCTAATACGCAAAGTCGGGGATCATAAAAACGGACCGAAAGAACTTAGAGCTAATACGCAAAGTCGGGGATCATAAAAACCGACCGAAAGAACTTAGAGCTAATACGCAAAGTCGGGGATCATAAAACCGACCGAAAGAACTTAGAGCTAATACGCAAAGTCGGGGATCATAAAAAGGGACCGAAAGAACTTAGAGCTAATACGCATAGTCGGGGATCATAAAAACGGACCGAAAGAACTTAGAGCTAATACGCAAAGTCAAGGATCATAAAAAGGGACCGAAAGAACTTAGAGCTAATACACAAAGTCGGGGATCATAAAAACCGACCGAAAGAACTTAGAGCTAATACGCAAAGTCGGGGATCATAAAAACGGATCGAAAGCACTTAGAGCTAATATGCAAAGTCGGGGATCATAAAAACAGACCGAAAGAACTTAGAGCTAATACGCAAAGTCGGGTATCATAACAACCGACCGAAAGAACTTAGAGCTAATACGCAAAGTCGGGGATCATAACAACCGACCGAAAGAACTTAGAGCTAATACGCAAAGCCGGGGATCATAACAACCGACCAAAAGAACTTTGAGCTAATACGCAAAGTCGGGGATCATAAAAACGGATCGAAAGCACTTAGAGCTAATATGCAAAGTCGGGGATCATAAAAACAGACCGAAAGAACTTAGAGCTAATTCGCAAAGTCGGGGATCATAAAAACGGACCAAAAGAAGTTAGAGCTAATACGCAAAGTCAGGGATCATAAAAACGGACCGAAAGAACTTAGAGCTAATACGCAAAGTCGGGGATCATAAAAACGGACCAAAAGAACGTAGAGCTAATACGCAAAGTCGGGGATCATAAAAAGGGACCGAGAGAACTTAGAGCTAATACACAAAGTCGAGGATCATAAAAAGGGACCGAAAGAACTTAGAGCTAATCCGCAAAATCGGGGATCATAAAAAGGGACCGAAAGAACTTAGAGCTAATACGCAAAGTCGGGGATCATAAAAACGGACCGAAAGAACTTAGAGCTAATACGCAAAGTCGGGGATCATAAAAAGGGACCGAAATAACTTAGAGTTAATACACAAAGTCGGGGATCATAAAAACGGACCGAAAGAACTTAGAGCTAATATGCAAAGTCGGGGATCATAAAAACGGACCGAAAGAACTTAGAGCTAATACGCAAAGTCGGGGATCATAACAACCGACCGAAAGAACTTAGAGCTAATACGCAAAGTCGGGGATCATAACAACCGACCGAAAGAACTTAGAGCTAATATGCAAAGTCGGGGATCATAAAAACGGACCGAAAGAACTTAGAGCTAATACGCAAAGTCGGGGATCATTAAAAGGGACCAAAAGAACTTAGAGCTAATACGCAAAGTCGGAGATCATAAAAACAGACCGAAACAACTTAGAGCTAATACGCAAAGTCGGGGATCATAAAAACGGACCGAAAGAACTTAGAGCTAATACGCAAAGTCGGGGATCATAAAAACAGACCGTAAGAACTTAGAGCTAATACGCAAAGTCGGGGATCATAAAACCGACCGAAAGAACTTAGAGCTAATACGCAAAGTCAGGGATCATAAAAAGGGACCGAAAGAACTTAGAGCTAATACGCATAGTCGGGGATCATAAAAACGGACCGAAAGAACTTAGAGCTAATACGCAAAGTCAAGGATCATAAAAAGGGACCGAAAGAACTTAGAGCTAATACACAAAGTCGGGGATCATAAAAACCGACCGAAAGAACTTAGAGCTAATACGCAAAGTCAGGGATCATAAAAAGGGACCGAAAGAACTTAGAGCTAATACGCATAGTCGGGGATCATAAAAACGGACCGAAAGAACTTAGAGCTAATACGCAAAGTCAAGGATCATAAAAAGGGACCGAAAGAACTTAGAGCTAATACACAAAGTCGGGGATCATAAAAACGGACCGAAAGAACTTAGAGCTAATACGCAAAGTCGGGTATCATAACAACCGACCGAAAGAACTTAGAGCTAATATGCAAAGTCGGGGATCATAACAACCGACCGAAAGAACTTAGAGCTAATACGCAAAGTCGGGGATCATAACAACCGACCGAAAGAACTTAGAGCTAATACGGAAAGTCGGGGATCATAAAAACGGATCGAAAGCACTTAGAGCTAATAGGCAAAGTCGCGGATCATAAAAACATACCTAAAGAACTTAGAGCTAATACGCAAAGTCGGGGATCATAAAAACGGACCAAAAGAACTTAGAGCTAATACGCAAAGTCGAGGATCATAAAAACGGACCAAAAGAACTTAGAGCTAATACGCAAAGTCGGGGATCATAAAAACGGACCGAAAGAACTTAGAGCTAATACGCAAAGTCGGGGATCATAAAAACGGACCAAAAAAACTTAGAGCTAATACGCAAAGTCGGGGATCATAAAAACGGACCGAAAGAACTTAGAGCTAATACGCAAAGTCGGGGATGATAAAAACCGACCGAAAGAACTTAGAGCTAATACGCAAAGTCGGGGATCATAAAACCGACCAAAAGAACTTAGAGCTAATACGCAAAGTTAGGGATCATAAAAAGGGACCGAAAGAATTTAGAGCTAATACGCATAGTCGGGGATCATAAAAAGGGACCGAAAGAACTTAGAGCTAATACGCAAAGTCGGGGATCATAAAAACGGACCGAAAGAACTTAGAGCTAATTCGCAAATTCGGGGATCATAAAAACCGACCGAAAGAACTTAGAGCTAATACGCAAAGTCGGGGATCATAAAAAGGAACGAAAGAACTTAGAGCTAATACGCAAAGTCGGGGATCATTAAAACGGACCAAAAGAACTTAGAGCTAATACGCAAAGTCGGGGATCATAAAAACGGACCGAAAGAACTTAGAGCTAATACGCAAAGTCGGAGATCATAAAAAGGGACCGAAAGTACTTAGAGTTAATACGCAAAGTCAGGGATCGTAAAAACGGACCGAAAAAACTTAGAGCTAATACGCAAAGTCAGGGATCATAAAAAGGGACTGAAAGAACCTAGAGCTAATACGCAAAGTCGGGGATCCTAAAAACGGACCGAAAAAACTTAGAGCTAATATGCAAAGTCGGGGATCATAAAAACGGACCGAAAGAACTTAGAGCTAATACGCAAAGTCGGGGATCATAAAAAGGGACCAAAAGAACTTAGAGCTAATACGCAAAGTCGGAGATCATAAAAACAGACCGAAACAACTTAGAGCTAATACGCAAAGTCGGGGATCATAAAAACGGACCGAAAGAACTTAGAGCTAATACGCAAAGTCGGGGATCATAAAAACCGACCGAAAGAACTTAGAGCTAATACGCAAAGTCGGGGATCATAAAACCGACCGAAAGAACTTAGAGCTAATACGCAAAGTCGGGGATCATAAAAAGGGACCGAAAGAACTTAGAGCTAATACGCATAGTCGGGGATCATAAAAACGGACCGAAAGAACTTAGAGCTAATACGCAAAGTCAAGGATCATAAAAAGGGACCGGAAGAACTTAGAGCTAATACGCAAAGTCGGGGATCATAAAAACCGACCGAAAGAACTTAGAGCTAATACACAAAGTCGGGGATCATAAAAACCGACCGAAAGAACTTAGAGCTAATATGCAAAGTCGGGGATCATAAAAACGGACAGAAAGAACTTAGAGCTAATACGCAAAGTCGGGTATCATAACAACCGACCGAAAGAACTTAGAGCTAATACGCAAAGTCGGGGATCATAACAACCGACCGAAATTACTTAGAGCTAATACGCAAAGTCGGGGATCATAACAACCGACCGAAAGAACTTAGAGCTAATACGCAAAGTCGGGGATCATAAAAACGGATCGAAAGCACTTAGAGCTAATATGCAAAGTCGGGTATCATAAAAACGGACCAAAAGAACTTAGAGCTAATACGCAAAGTCGAGGATCATAAAAACGGACCAAAAGAACTTAGAGCTAATACGCAAAGTCGGGGATCATAAAAACGGACCGAAAGAACTTAGAGCTAATACGCAAAGTCGGGGATCATAAAAACGGACCAAAAAAACTTAGAGCTAATACGCAAAGTCGGGGATCATAAAAACGGACCGAAAGAACTTAGAGCTAATACGCAAAGTCGGGGATGATAAAAACCGACCGAAAGAACTTAGAGCTAATACGCACAGTCCGGGATCATAAACACGGTTCGAAAGAACTTAGAGCTAATACGCAAAGTCGGGGATCATAAACACGGACCAAGAGAACTTAGAGCTAATACGCAAAGTCGGGGATCATAAAAAGGGACCGAGAGAACTTAGAGCTAATACACAAAGTCGGGGATCATAAAACAGACCGAAAGAACTTAGAGCTAATACGCACAGTCCGGGATCATAAACACGGTTCGAAAGAACATAGAGCTAATACGCAAAGTCGGGGATCATAAACACGGACCAAGAGAACTTAGAGCTAATACGCAAAGTCGGGGATCATAAAAAGGGACCGAGAGAACTTAGAGCTAATACACAAAGTCGGGGATCATAAAAACAGACCGAAAGAACTTAGAGCTAATACGCAAAGTCGGGGATCATAAAAACGGACCAAAAGAACTTAGAGCTAATACGTAAAGTTAGGGATCATAAAAACGGACCTAAAGAACTTAGAGCTAATACGCAAAGTCGGGGATCATAAAAACGGACCAAAAGAACGTAGAGCTAATACGCAAAGTCGGGGATCATAAAAACGAACCTAAAGAACTTAGAGCTAATACGCAAAGTCGCGGATCATAAAAACGGATTGAAAGAACTTAGAGCTAATACGAAAAGTCGGGGATCATAAAACAGACCGAAAGAACTTAGAGCTAATACGCAAAGTCAGGGATCATAAAAACCAACCGAAAGAACTTAGAGCTAATACGCAAAGTCGGGGATCATAAAAACGACTAAAAGAACTTAGAGCCAATACGCAAAGTCTGGGATCACAAAACCGACCGAAAGAACTTAGAGCTAATACGCAAAGTCGGGGATCATAAAAACGGACCGAAAGAACTTAGAGCTAATACGCAAAGTCGGGGATATTAAAAACTGACCGAAAGAACTTTGAGCTAATACGCAAAGTCGGGGATCATAAAAAGGGACCGAAAGAACTTAGAGCTAATACGCAAAGTCGGGGATCATAAAAACCGACCGAAAGAACTTAGAGCTAATACGCAAAGTCGGGGATCATAAAAACGGACCGAAAGAACTTAGAGCTAATACGCAAAGTCGGGGATCATAAAAACCGACCGAAAGAACTTAGAACTAATACGCAAAGTCGGGGATCATAAAAACGGACCGAAAGAACTTCGAGCTAATACGCAAAGTCGGGGATCATAAAAATGGACCAAAAGAACTTAGAGCTAATACGCAAAGTCGGGGATCATAAAACGGACCGAAAGAACTTAGAGCTAATACGCAAAGTCGGGGATCATAAAACCGACCGAAAGAACTTAGAGCTAATACGCAAAGTCGGGGATCATAGAAAGGGACCGAAAGAACTTAGAGCTAATACGCATAGTCGGGGATCATAAAAACGGACCGAAAGAACTTAGAGCTAATACGCAAAGTCAGAGATCCTAAAAACCGACCGAAAGAACTTAGAGCTAATACGCAAAGTCGGGGATCATAAAAACGGACCGAAAGAACTTAGAGCTAATACGCACAGTCCGGGATCATAAACACGGTTCGAAAGAACTTAGAGCTAATACGCAAAGTCGGGAATCATAAACACGGACCAAGAGAACTTAGAGCTAGTACGCAAAGTCGGGGATCATAAAAAGGGACCGAGAGAACTTAGAGCTAATACACAAAGTCGGGGATCATAAAAAGGGACCGAAAGAACTTAGAGCTAATACGCAAAATCGGGGATCATAAAAAAGGACCGAAAGAACTTAGAGCTAATACGCAAAGTCGGGGATCATAAAAACGGACCGAAAGAACTTAGAGCTAATACGCAAAGTCGGGGATCATAAAAAGGGAACGAAAGAACTTAGAGCTAATACGCAAAGTCGGGGATCATAAAAACCCACCGAAAGAACTTAGAGCTAATACGCAAAGTCGGGGATCATAAAAATGACCAAAAGAACTTAGAGCCAATACGCAAAGTCGGGGATCATAAAACCGACCGAAAGAACTTAGAGCTAATACGCAAAGTCGGTGATTATAAAAACGGACCAAAAGAACTTAGAGCTAATACGCAAAGTCGGGGATCATAACAACCGACCGAAAGAACTTTGAGCTAATACGCAAAGTCGGGGATCATAAAAAGGGACCGAAAGAACTTAGAGCTAATATGCAAAGTCGGGGTTCATAAAAACAGACCGAAAGAACTTAGAGCTAATACGCAAAGTCGGGGATCATAAAAACGGACCGAAAGAACTTAGAGCTAATACGCAAAGTCGGGGATCATAAAAACCGACCGAAAGAACTTAGAACTAATACGCAAAGTCGGGGATCATAAAAAAGGACCAAAAGAACTTAGAGCTAATACGCAAAGTCGGGGATCATAAAAACGGACCGAAAGAACTTAGAGCTAATACGCAAAGTCGGGGATCATAAAACGGACCGAAAGAACTTAGAGTTAATACGCAAAGTCGGGGATCATAAAAACGGACCGAAAGAACTTAGAGCTAATACGCAAAGTCGGGGATCATAAAAACGGACCAAAAGAACTTAGAGCTAATACGCAAAGTCGGGGATCATAAAAACAGACCGAAAGAACTTAGAGCTAATACGCAAAGTCGGGGATCATAAAAACGGACCAAAAAAACTTAGAGCTAATACGCAAAGTTGGGGATCATAAAAACGGACCGAAAGAACTTAGAGCTAATACGCAAAGTCGGGGATGATAAAAACCGACCGAAAGAACTTAGAGCTAATACGCAAAGTTGGGGATCATAAAAACCGACCGAAAGAACTTAGAGCTAATACGCAAAGTCGGGGATCATAAAAACGGACCGAAAGAACTTAGAGCTAGCTAATACGCAAAGTCGGGGATCATAAAAACCGACCGAAAGAACTTAGAACTAATACGCAAAGTCGGGGATCATAAAAAAGGACCGAAAGAACTTAGAGCTAATACGCAAAGTCGGGGATCATAAAAACGGACCGAAAGAACTTAGAGTTAATACGCAAAGTCAGGGATCATAAAAACGGACCGAAAGAACTTAGAGCTAATACGCAAAGTCGGGGATCATAAAAACGGACCAAAAGAACTTAGAGCTAATACGCAAAGTCGGGGATCATAAAAAGGGAACGAAAGAACTTAGAGCTAATACGCAAAGTCGGGGATCATAAAAACCAACCGAAAGAACTTAGAGCTAATACGCAAAGTCGGCGATCATAAAAATGACCAAAAGAAGTTAGAGCCAATACGCAAAGTCGGGGATCATAAAACCGACCAAAAGAACTTAGAGCTAATACGCAAAGTTGGGGATCATCAAAACGGACCGAAAGAACTTAGAGCTAATACGCAAAGTCGGGGATCATGAAAACGGACCGAAAGAACTTAGAGCTAATACGCAAAGTCGGGGATCATAAAAACGGACCAAAAAAACTTAGAGCTAATACGCAAAGTTGGGGATCATAAAAACGGACCGAAAGAACTTAGAGCTAATACGCAAAGTCGGGGAGGATAAAAACCGACCGAAAGAACTTAGAGCTAATACGCAAAGTCGGGGATCATAAAAACCGACCGAAAGAACTTAGAGCTAATACGCAAAGTCGGGGATCATAAAAACGGACCGAAAGAACTTAGAGCTAGCTAATACGCAAAGTCGGGGATCATAAAAACCGACCGAAAGAACTTAGAACTAATACGCAAAGTCGGGGATCATAAAAAAGGACCGAAAGAACTTAGAGCTAATACGCAAAGTCGGGGATCATAAAAACGGACCGAAAGAACTTAGAGCTAATACGCAAAGTCGGGGATCATAAAAACGGACCAAAAAAACTTAGAGCTAATACGCAAAGTTGGGGATCATAAAAACGGACCGAAAGAACTTAGAGCTAATACGCAAAGTCGGGGATGATAAAAACCGACCGAAAGAACTTAGAGCTAATACGCAAAGACGGGGATCATAAAAAGGGACCGAAAGAACTTAGACCTAATACGCAAAGTCGGGGATCATAAAAACCGACCGAAAGAACTTAGAGCTAATACGCAAAGTCGGGGATCATAAAAACGGACCGAAAGAACTTAGAGCTAGCTAATACGCAAAGTCGGGGATCATAAAAACCGACCGAAAGAACTTAGAACTAATACGCAAAGTCGGGGATCATAAAAAAGGACCAAAAGAACTTTGAGCTAATACGCAAAGTCGGGGATCATAAAAACGGACCGAAAGAACTTAGAGCTAATACGCAAAGTCGGGGATCATAAAACGGACCGAAAGAACTTAGAGTTAATACGCAAAGTCGGGGATCATAAAAACGGACCGAAAGAACTTAGAGCTAATACACAAAGTCAGGGATCATAAAAACGGACCAAAAGAACTTAGAGCTAATACGCAAAGTCGGGGATCATAAAAAGGGAACGAAAGAACTTAGAGCTAATACGCAAAGTCGGGGATCATAACAACCAACCGAAAGAACTTAGAGCTAATACGCAAAGTCGGGGATCATAAAAACGGACCGAAAGAACTTAGAGCTAATACGCAAAGTCGGGGATCATAAAAAGGGAACGAAAGAACTTAGAGCTAATACGCAAAGTCGGGGATCATAAAAACTAACCGAAAAAACTTAGAGCTAATACGCAAAGTCGGGGATCATAAAAACGGACCGAAAGAACTTAGATCTAATACGCACAGTCCGGGATCATAAACACGGTTCGAAAGAACTTAGAGCTAATACGCAAAGTCGGGGATCATAAACACGGACCAAGAGAACTTAGAGCTAATACGCAAAGTCGGGGATCATAAAAAGGGACCGAGAGAACTTAGAGCTAATACACAAAGTCAGGGATCATAAAACAGACCGAAAGAACTTAGAGCTAATACGCACAGTCCGGGATCATAAACACGGTTCGAAAGAACATAGAGCTAATACGCAAAGTCGGGGATCATAAACACGGACCAAGAGAACTTAGAGCTAATACGCAAAGTCGGGGATCATAAAAAGGGACCGAGAGAACTTAGAGCTAATACACAAAGTCGGGGATCATAAAAACAGACCGAAAGAACTTAGAGCTAATACGCAAAGTCGGGGATCATAAAAACGGACCAAAAGAACTTAGAGCTAATACGTAAAGTTAGGGATCATAAAAACGGACCTAAAGAACTTAGAGCTAATACGCAAAGTCGGGGATCATAAAAACGGACCAAAAGAACGTAGAGCTAATACGCAAAGTCGGGGATCATAAAAACGAACCGAAAGAACTTAGAGCTAATACGCAAAGTCGCGGATCATAAAAACGGATTGAAAGAACTTAGAGCTAATACGAAAAGTCGGGGATCATAAAACAGACCGAAAGAACTTAGAGCTAATACGCAAAGTCAGGGATCATAAAAACCAACCGAAAGAACTTAGAGCTAATACGCAAAGTCGGGGATCATAAAAACGACCAAAAGAACTTAGAGCCAATACGCAAAGTCTGGGATCATAAAACCGACCGAAAGAACTTAGAGCTAATACGCAAAGTCGGGGATCATAAAAACGGACCGAAAGAACTTAGAGCTAATACGCAAAGTCGGGGATATTAAAAACTGACCGAAAGAACTTTGAGCTAATACGCAAAGTCGGGGATCATAAAAAGGGACCGAAAGAACTTAGAGCTAATACGCAAAGTCGGGGATCATAAAAACCGACCGAAAGAACTTAGAGCTAATACGCAAAGTCGGGGATCATAAAAACGGACCGAAAGAACTTAGAGCTAATACGCAAAGTCGGGGATCATAAAAACCGACCGAAAGAACTTAGAACTAATACGCAAAGTCGGGGATCATAAAAACGGACCGAAAGAACTTCGAGCTAATACGCAAAGTCGGGGATCATAAAAATGGACCAAAAGAACTTAGAGCTAATACGCAAAGTCGGGGATCATAAAACGGACCGAAAGAACTTAGAGCTAATACGCAAAGTCGGGGATCATAAAACCGACCGAAAGAACTTAGAGCTAATACGCAAAGTCGGGGATCATAGAAAGGGACCGAAAGAACTTAGAGCTAATACGCATAGTCGGGGATCATAAAAACGGACCGAAAGAACTTAGAGCTAATACGCAAAGTCAGAGATCCTAAAAACCGACCGAAAGAACTTAGAGCTAATACGCAAAGTCGGAGATCATAAAAACGGACCGAAAGAACTTAGAGCTAATACGCACAGTCCGGGATCATAAACACGGTTCGAAAGAACTTAGAGCTAATACGCAAAGTCGGGAATCATAAACACGGACCAAGAGAACTTAGAGCTAGTATGCAAAGTCGGGGATCATAAAAAGGGACCGAGAGAACTTAGAGCTAATACACAAAGTCGGGGATCATAAAAAGGGACCGAAAGAACTTAGAGCTAATACGCAAAATCGGGGATCATAAAAACAGACCGAAAGAACTTAGAGCTAATACGCAAAGTCGGGGATCATAAAAACGGACCAAAAGAACTTAGAGCTAATACGTAAAGTTAGGGATCATAAAAACGGACCTAAAGAACTTAGAGCTAATACGCAAAGTCGGGGATCATAAAAACGGACCAAAAGAACGTAGAGCTAATACGCAAAGTCGGGGATCATAAAAACGAACCGAAAGAACTTAGAGCTAATACGCAAAGTCGCGGATCATAAAAACGGATTGAAAGAACTTAGAGCTAATACGAAAAGTCGGGGATCATAAAACAGACCGAAAGAACTTAGAGCTAATACGCAAAGTCAGGGATCATAAAAACCAACCGAAAGAACTTAGAGCTAATACGCAAAGTCGGGGATCATAAAAACGACCAAAAGAACTTAGAGCCAATACGCAAAGTCTGGGATCATAAAACCGACCGAAAGAACTTAGAGCTAATACGCAAAGTCGGGGATCATAAAAACGGACCGAAAGAACTTAGAGCTAATACGCAAAGTCGGGGATATTAAAAACTGACCGAAAGAACTTTGAGCTAATACGCAAAGTCGGGGATCATAAAAAGGGACCGAAAGAACTTAGAGCTAATACGCAAAGTCGGGGATCATAAAAACCGACCGAAAGAACTTAGAGCTAATACGCAAAGTCGGGGATCATAAAAACGGACCGAAAGAACTTAGAGCTAATACGCAAAGTCGGGGATCATAAAAACCGACCGAAAGAACTTAGAACTAATACGCAAAGTCGGGGATCATAAAAACGGACCGAAAGAACTTCGAGCTAATACGCAAAGTCGGGGATCATAAAAATGGAACAAAAGAACTTAGAGCTAATACGCAAAGTCGGGGATCATAAAACGGACCGAAAGAACTTAGAGCTAATACGCAAAGTCGGGGATCATAAAACCGACCGAAAGAACTTAGAGCTAATACGCAAAGTCGGGGATCATAGAAAGGGACCGAAAGAACTTAGAGCTAATACGCATAGTCGGGGATCATAAAAACGGACCGAAAGAACTTAGAGCTAATACGCAAAGTCAGAGATCCTAAAAACCGACCGAAAGAACTTAGAGCTAATACGCAAAGTCGGGGATCATAAAAACGGACCGAAAGAACTTAGAGCTAATACGCACAGTCCGGGATCATAAACACGGTTCGAAAGAACTTAGAGCTAATACGCAAAGTCGGGAATCATAAACACGGACCAAGAGAACTTAGAGCTAGTATGCAAAGTCGGGGATCATAAAAAGGGACCGAGAGAACTTAGAGCTAATACACAAAGTCGGGGATCATAAAAAGGGACCGAAAGAACTTAGAGCTAATACGCAAAATCGGGGATCATAAAAAAGGACCGAAAGAACTTAGAGCTAATACGCAAAGTCGGGGATCATAAAAACGGACCGAAAGAACTTAGAGCTAATACGCAAAGTCGGGGATCATAAAAAGGGAACGAAAGAACTTAGAGCTAATACGCAAAGTCGGGGATCATAAAAAGGGAACGAAAGAACTTAGAGCTAATACGCAAAGTCGGGGATCATAAAAACTAACCGAAAAAACTTAGAGCTAATACGCAAAGTCGGGGATCATAAAAACGGACCGAAAGAACTTAGATCTAATACGCACAGTCCGGGATCATAAACACGGTTCGAAAGAACTTAGAGCTAATACGCAAAGTCGGGGATCATAAACACGGACCAAGAGAACTTAGAGCTAATACGCAAAGTCGGGGATCATAAAAAGGGACCGAGAGAACTTAGAGCTAATACACAAAGTCAGGGATCATAAAACAGACCGAAAGAACTTAGAGCTAATACGCACAGTCCGGGATCATAAACACGGTTCGAAAGAACATAGAGCTAATACGCAAAGTCGGGGATCATAAACACGGACCAAGAGAACTTAGAGCTAATACGCAAAGTCGGGGATCATAAAAAGGGACCGAGAGAACTTAGAGCTAATACACAAAGTCGGGGATCATAAAAACAGACCGAAAGAACTTAGAGCTAATACGCAAAGTCGGGGATCATAAAAACGGACCAAAAGAACTTAGAGCTAATACGTAAAGTTAGGGATCATAAAAACGGACCTAAAGAACTTAGAGCTAATACGCAAAGTCGGGGATCATAAAAACGGACCAAAAGAACGTAGAGCTAATACGCAAAGTCGGGGATCATAAAAACGAACCGAAAGAACTTAGAGCTAATACGCAAAGTCGCGGATCATAAAAACGGATTGAAAGAACTTAGAGCTAATACGAAAAGTCGGGGATCATAAAACAGACCGAAAGAACTTAGAGCTAATACGCAAAGTCAGGGATCATAAAAACCAACCGAAAGAACTTAGAGCTAATACGCAAAGTCGGGGATCATAAAAACGACCAAAAGAACTTAGAGCCAATACGCAAAGTCTGGGATCATAAAACCGACCGAAAGAACTTAGAGCTAATACGCAAAGTCGGGGATCATAAAAACGGACCGAAAGAACTTAGAGCTAATACGCAAAGTCGGGGATATTAAAAACTGACCGAAAGAACTTTGAGCTAATACGCAAAGTCGGGGATCATAAAAAGGGACCGAAAGAACTTAGAGCTAATACGCAAAGTCGGGGATCATAAAAACCGACCGAAAGAACTTAGAGCTAATACGCAAAGTCGGGGATCATAAAAACGGACCGAAAGAACTTAGAGCTAATACGCAAAGTCGGGGATCATAAAAACCGACCGAAAGAACTTAGAACTAATACGCAAAGTCGGGGATCATAAAAACGGACCGAAAGAACTTCGAGCTAATACGCAAAGTCGGGGATCATAAAAATGGACCAAAAGAACTTAGAGCTAATACGCAAAGTCGGGGATCATAAAACGGACCGAAAGAACTTAGAGCTAATACGCAAAGTCGGGGATCATAAAACCGACCGAAAGAACTTAGAGCTAATACGCAAAGTCGGGGATCATAGAAAGGGACCGAAAGAACTTAGAGCTAATACGCATAGTCGGGGATCATAAAAACGGACCGAAAGAACTTAGAGCTAATACGCAAAGTCAGAGATCCTAAAAACCGACCGAAAGAACTTAGAGCTAATACGCAAAGTCGGAGATCATAAAAACGGACCGAAAGAACTTAGAGCTAATACGCACAGTCCGGGATCATAAACACGGTTCGAAAGAACTTAGAGCTAATACGCAAAGTCGGGAATCATAAACACGGACCAAGAGAACTTAGAGCTAGTATGCAAAGTCGGGGATCATAAAAAGGGACCGAGAGAACTTAGAGCTAATACACAAAGTCGGGGATCATAAAAAGGGACCGAAAGAACTTAGAGCTAATACGCAAAATCGGGGATCATAAAAACAGACCGAAAGAACTTAGAGCTAATACGCAAAGTCGGGGATCATAAAAACGGACCAAAAGAACTTAGAGCTAATACGTAAAGTTAGGGATCATAAAAACGGACCTAAAGAACTTAGAGCTAATACGCAAAGTCGGGGATCATAAAAACGGACCAAAAGAACGTAGAGCTAATACGCAAAGTCGGGGATCATAAAAACGAACCGAAAGAACTTAGAGCTAATACGCAAAGTCGCGGATCATAAAAACGGATTGAAAGAACTTAGAGCTAATACGAAAAGTCGGGGATCATAAAACAGACCGAAAGAACTTAGAGCTAATACGCAAAGTCAGGGATCATAAAAACCAACCGAAAGAACTTAGAGCTAATACGCAAAGTCGGGGATCATAAAAACGACCAAAAGAACTTAGAGCCAATACGCAAAGTCTGGGATCATAAAACCGACCGAAAGAACTTAGAGCTAATACGCAAAGTCGGGGATCATAAAAACGGACCGAAAGAACTTAGAGCTAATACGCAAAGTCGGGGATATTAAAAACTGACCGAAAGAACTTTGAGCTAATACGCAAAGTCGGGGATCATAAAAAGGGACCGAAAGAACTTAGAGCTAATACGCAAAGTCGGGGATCATAAAAACCGACCGAAAGAACTTAGAGCTAATACGCAAAGTCGGGGATCATAAAAACGGACCGAAAGAACTTAGAGCTAATACGCAAAGTCGGGGATCATAAAAACCGACCGAAAGAACTTAGAACTAATACGCAAAGTCGGGGATCATAAAAACGGACCGAAAGAACTTCGAGCTAATACGCAAAGTCGGGGATCATAAAAATGGAACAAAAGAACTTAGAGCTAATACGCAAAGTCGGGGATCATAAAACGGACCGAAAGAACTTAGAGCTAATACGCAAAGTCGGGGATCATAAAACCGACCGAAAGAACTTAGAGCTAATACGCAAAGTCGGGGATCATAGAAAGGGACCGAAAGAACTTAGAGCTAATACGCATAGTCGGGGATCATAAAAACGGACCGAAAGAACTTAGAGCTAATACGCAAAGTCAGAGATCCTAAAAACCGACCGAAAGAACTTAGAGCTAATACGCAAAGTCGGGGATCATAAAAACGGACCGAAAGAACTTAGAGCTAATACGCACAGTCCGGGATCATAAACACGGTTCGAAAGAACTTAGAGCTAATACGCAAAGTCGGGAATCATAAACACGGACCAAGAGAACTTAGAGCTAGTATGCAAAGTCGGGGATCATAAAAAGGGACCGAGAGAACTTAGAGCTAATACACAAAGTCGGGGATCATAAAAAGGGACCGAAAGAACTTAGAGCTAATACGCAAAATCGGGGATCATAAAAAAGGACCGAAAGAACTTAGAGCTAATACGCAAAGTCGGGGATCATAAAAACGGACCGAAAGAACTTAGAGCTAATACGCAAAGTCGGGGATCATAAAAAGGGAACGAAAGAACTTAGAGCTAATACGCAAAGTCGGGGATCATAAAAACCCACCGAAAGAACTTAGAGCTAATACGCAAAGTCGGGGATCATAAAAATGACCAAAAGAACTTAGAGCCAATACGCAAAGTCGGGGATCATAAAACCGACCGAAAGAACTTAGAGCTAATACGCAAAGTCGGTGATTATAAAAACGGACCAAAAGAACTTAGAGCTAATACGCAAAGTCGGGGATCATAACAACCGACCGAAAGAACTTTGAGCTAATACGCAAAGTCGGGGATCATAAAAAGGGACCGAAAGAACTTAGAGCTAATATGCAAAGTCGGGGATCATAAAAACAGACCGAAAGAACTTAGAGCTAATACGCAAAGTCGGGGATCATAAAAACGGACCGAAAGAACTTAGAGCTAATACGCAAAGTCGGGGATCATAAAAACCGACCGAAAGAACTTAGAACTAATACGCAAAGTCGGGGATCATAAAAAAGGACCGAAAGAACTTAGAGCTAATACGCAAAGTCGGGGATCATAAAAACGGACCGAAAGAACTTAGAGCTAGCTAATACGCAAAGTCGGGGATCATAAAAACCGACCGAAAGAACTTAGAACTAATACGCAAAGTCGGGGATCATAAAAAAGGACCAAAAGAACTTTGAGCTAATACGCAAAGTCGGGGATCATAAAAACGGACCGAAAGAACTTAGAGCTAATACGCAAAGTCGGGGATCATAAAACGGACCGAAAGAACTTAGAGTTAATACGCAAAGTCGGGGATCATAAAAACGGACCGAAAGAACTTAGAGCTAATACACAAAGTCAGGGATCATAAAAACGGACCAAAAGAACTTAGAGCTAATACGCAAAGTCGGGGATCATAAAAAGGGAACGAAAGAACTTAGAGCTAATACGCAAAGTCGGGGATCATAACAACCAACCGAAAGAACTTAGAGCTAATACGCAAAGTCGGGGATCATAAAAACGGACCGAAAGAACTTAGAGCTAATACGCAAAGTCGGGGATCATAAAAAGGGAACGAAAGAACTTAGAGCTAATACGCAAAGTCGGGGATCATAAAAACTAACCGAAAAAACTTAGAGCTAATACGCAAAGTCGGGGATCATAAAAACGGACCGAAAGAACTTAGATCTAATACGCACAGTCCGGGATCATAAACACGGTTCGAAAGAACTTAGAGCTAATACGCAAAGTCGGGGATCATAAACACGGACCAAGAGAACTTAGAGCTAATACGCAAAGTCGGGGATCATAAAAAGGGACCGAGAGAACTTAGAGCTAATACACAAAGTCAGGGATCATAAAACAGACCGAAAGAACTTAGAGCTAATACGCACAGTCCGGGATCATAAACACGGTTCGAAAGAACATAGAGCTAATACGCAAAGTCGGGGATCATAAACACGGACCAAGAGAACTTAGAGCTAATACGCAAAGTCGGGGATCATAAAAAGGGACCGAGAGAACTTAGAGCTAATACACAAAGTCGGGGATCATAAAAACAGACCGAAAGAACTTAGAGCTAATACGCAAAGTCGGGGATCATAAAAACGGACCAAAAGAACTTAGAGCTAATACGTAAAGTTAGGGATCATAAAAACGGACCTAAAGAACTTAGAGCTAATACGCAAAGTCGGGGATCATAAAAACGGACCAAAAGAACGTAGAGCTAATACGCAAAGTCGGGGATCATAAAAACGAACCGAAAGAACTTAGAGCTAATACGCAAAGTCGCGGATCATAAAAACGGATTGAAAGAACTTAGAGCTAATACGAAAAGTCGGGGATCATAAAACAGACCGAAAGAACTTAGAGCTAATACGCAAAGTCAGGGATCATAAAAACCAACCGAAAGAACTTAGAGCTAATACGCAAAGTCGGGGATCATAAAAACGACCAAAAGAACTTAGAGCCAATACGCAAAGTCTGGGATCATAAAACCGACCGAAAGAACTTAGAGCTAATACGCAAAGTCGGGGATCATAAAAACGGACCGAAAGAACTTAGAGCTAATACGCAAAGTCGGGGATATTAAAAACTGACCGAAAGAACTTTGAGCTAATACGCAAAGTCGGGGATCATAAAAAGGGACCGAAAGAACTTAGAGCTAATACGCAAAGTCGGGGATCATAAAAACCGACCGAAAGAACTTAGAGCTAATACGCAAAGTCGGGGATCATAAAAACGGACCGAAAGAACTTAGAGCTAATACGCAAAGTCGGGGATCATAAAAACCGACCGAAAGAACTTAGAACTAATACGCAAAGTCGGGGATCATAAAAACGGACCGAAAGAACTTCGAGCTAATACGCAAAGTCGGGGATCATAAAAATGGACCAAAAGAACTTAGAGCTAATACGCAAAGTCGGGGATCATAAAACGGACCGAAAGAACTTAGAGCTAATACGCAAAGTCGGGGATCATAAAACCGACCGAAAGAACTTAGAGCTAATACGCAAAGTCGGGGATCATAGAAAGGGACCGAAAGAACTTAGAGCTAATACGCATAGTCGGGGATCATAAAAACGGACCGAAAGAACTTAGAGCTAATACGCAAAGTCAGAGATCCTAAAAACCGACCGAAAGAACTTAGAGCTAATACGCAAAGTCGGAGATCATAAAAACGGACCGAAAGAACTTAGAGCTAATACGCACAGTCCGGGATCATAAACACGGTTCGAAAGAACTTAGAGCTAATACGCAAAGTCGGGAATCATAAACACGGACCAAGAGAACTTAGAGCTAGTATGCAAAGTCGGGGATCATAAAAAGGGACCGAGAGAACTTAGAGCTAATACACAAAGTCGGGGATCATAAAAAGGGACCGAAAGAACTTAGAGCTAATACGCAAAATCGGGGATCATAAAAACAGACCGAAAGAACTTAGAGCTAATACGCAAAGTCGGGGATCATAAAAACGGACCAAAAGAACTTAGAGCTAATACGTAAAGTTAGGGATCATAAAAACGGACCTAAAGAACTTAGAGCTAATACGCAAAGTCGGGGATCATAAAAACGGACCAAAAGAACGTAGAGCTAATACGCAAAGTCGGGGATCATAAAAACGAACCGAAAGAACTTAGAGCTAATACGCAAAGTCGCGGATCATAAAAACGGATTGAAAGAACTTAGAGCTAATACGAAAAGTCGGGGATCATAAAACAGACCGAAAGAACTTAGAGCTAATACGCAAAGTCAGGGATCATAAAAACCAACCGAAAGAACTTAGAGCTAATACGCAAAGTCGGGGATCATAAAAACGACCAAAAGAACTTAGAGCCAATACGCAAAGTCTGGGATCATAAAACCGACCGAAAGAACTTAGAGCTAATACGCAAAGTCGGGGATCATAAAAACGGACCGAAAGAACTTAGAGCTAATACGCAAAGTCGGGGATATTAAAAACTGACCGAAAGAACTTTGAGCTAATACGCAAAGTCGGGGATCATAAAAAGGGACCGAAAGAACTTAGAGCTAATACGCAAAGTCGGGGATCATAAAAACCGACCGAAAGAACTTAGAGCTAATACGCAAAGTCGGGGATCATAAAAACGGACCGAAAGAACTTAGAGCTAATACGCAAAGTCGGGGATCATAAAAACCGACCGAAAGAACTTAGAACTAATACGCAAAGTCGGGGATCATAAAAACGGACCGAAAGAACTTCGAGCTAATACGCAAAGTCGGGGATCATAAAAATGGAACAAAAGAACTTAGAGCTAATACGCAAAGTCGGGGATCATAAAACGGACCGAAAGAACTTAGAGCTAATACGCAAAGTCGGGGATCATAAAACCGACCGAAAGAACTTAGAGCTAATACGCAAAGTCGGGGATCATAGAAAGGGACCGAAAGAACTTAGAGCTAATACGCATAGTCGGGGATCATAAAAACGGACCGAAAGAACTTAGAGCTAATACGCAAAGTCAGAGATCCTAAAAACCGACCGAAAGAACTTAGAGCTAATACGCAAAGTCGGGGATCATAAAAACGGACCGAAAGAACTTAGAGCTAATACGCACAGTCCGGGATCATAAACACGGTTCGAAAGAACTTAGAGCTAATACGCAAAGTCGGGAATCATAAACACGGACCAAGAGAACTTAGAGCTAGTATGCAAAGTCGGGGATCATAAAAAGGGACCGAGAGAACTTAGAGCTAATACACAAAGTCGGGGATCATAAAAAGGGACCGAAAGAACTTAGAGCTAATACGCAAAATCGGGGATCATAAAAAAGGACCGAAAGAACTTAGAGCTAATACGCAAAGTCGGGGATCATAAAAACGGACCGAAAGAACTTAGAGCTAATACGCAAAGTCGGGGATCATAAAAAGGGAACGAAAGAACTTAGAGCTAATACGCAAAGTCGGGGATCATAAAAACCCACCGAAAGAACTTAGAGCTAATACGCAAAGTCGGGGATCATAAAAATGACCAAAAGAACTTAGAGCCAATACGCAAAGTCGGGGATCATAAAACCGACCGAAAGAACTTAGAGCTAATACGCAAAGTCGGTGATTATAAAAACGGACCAAAAGAACTTAGAGCTAATACGCAAAGTCGGGGATCATAACAACCGACCGAAAGAACTTTGAGCTAATACGCAAAGTCGGGGATCATAAAAAGGGACCGAAAGAACTTAGAGCTAATATGCAAAGTCGGGGATCATAAAAACAGACCGAAAGAACTTAGAGCTAATACGCAAAGTCGGGGATCATAAAAACGGACCGAAAGAACTTAGAGCTAATACGCAAAGTCGGGGATCATAAAAACCGACCGAAAGAACTTAGAACTAATACGCAAAGTCGGGGATCATAAAAAAGGACCGAAAGAACTTAGAGCTAATACGCAAAGTCGGGGATCATAAAAACAGACCGAAAGAACTTAGAGCTAATACGCAAAGTCGGGGATCATAAAACGGACTGAAAGAACTTAGAGTTAATACGCAAAGTCGGGGATCATAAAAACGGACCGAAAGAACTTAGAGCTAATACGCAAAGTCGGGGATCATAAAAACGGACCAAAAGAACTTAGAGCTAATACGCAAAGTCGGGGATCATAAAAACAGACCGAAAGAACTTAGAGCTAATACGCAAAGTCGGGGATCATAAAAACGGACCAAAAAAACTTAGAGCTAATACGCAAAGTTGGGGATCATAAAAACGGACCGAAAGAACTTAGAGCTAATATGCAAAGTCGGGGATGATAAAAACCGACCGAAAGAACTTAGAGCTAATACGCAAAGTTGGGGATCATAAAAACCGACCGAAAGAACTTAGAGCTAATACGCAAAGTCGGGGATCATAAAAACGGACCGAAAGAACTTAGAGCTAGCTAATACGCAAAGTCGGGGATCATAAAAACCGACCGAAAGAACTTAGAACTAATACGCAAAGTCGGGGATCATAAAAAAGGACCGAAAGAACTTAGAGCTAATACGCAAAGTCGGGGATCATAAAACGGACCGAAAGAACTTAGAGCTAATACGCAAAGTCGGGGATCATAAAAACGGACCGAAAGAACTTAGAGCTAATACGCAAAGTCAGAGATCCTAAAAACCGACCGAAAGAACTTAGAGCTAATACGCAAAGTCGGGGATCATAAAAACGGACCGAAAGAACTTAGAGCTAATACGCACAGTCCGAGATCATAAACACGGTTCGAAAGAACTTAGAGCTAATACGCAAAGTCGGGGATTATAAACACGGACCAAGAGAACTTAGAGCTAATACGCAAAGACGGGGATCATAAAAAGGGACTGAGAGAACTTAGAGCTAATACACAAAGTCGGGGATCATAAAAACGGACCGAAAGAACTTAAAGCTAATACGCAAAATCGGGGATCATAAAAACGGACCGAAAGAATTTAGAGCTAATACGCAAAGTCGGGGATCATAAAAACGGACCGAAAGAACTTAGAGCTAATACGCAAAGTCGGGGATCATAAAACGGACCAAAAGAACTTAGAGCAAATACGCAAAGTAGGGGATCATAAAAACCGACCGAAAGAGCTTAGAGCTAATACGCAAAGTCGGGGATCATAAAAACGGACCGAAAGAACTTAGAGCTAATACGCAAAGTCAGGAATCATAAAAACGGACCGAAAGAACTTAGATCTAATACGCAAAGTCCGAGATCATCAACACGGACCGAAAGAACTTAGAGCTAATACGCAAAGTCGGGATCATAAAAACGTACCGAAAGAACTTAGAGCTAATACGCAAAGTTGGGGATCATAAAAACGGACCGAAAGAACTAAGAGCTAATACGCAAAGTCGGGGATCATAAAAACGATCCGAAAGAACTTAGAGCTAATACGCAAATTCGGGGATCATAAAAACCGACCGAGAGAACGTAGAGCTAATACGCAAAGTCGGGGATCATAAAACCGACCGAAAGAACTTAGAGCTAATACGCAAAGTCGGGGATCATAAAAACGGACCAAAAGAACTTAGAGCTAATACGCAAAGTTGGGGATCATAAAACCGACCGAAAGAACTTAGAGCTAATACGCAAAGTCGGGGATCATAAAAACGGACCGAAAGAACTTAGAGCTAATATGCAAAGTCGGGGATCATTAAAACTGACCGAAAGAACTTAGAGCTAATACGCAAAGTCCAGGATCATAAAAACGGACCGAAAGAACTTAGAGCTAATACGCAAAGTCGGGGATCATAAAAACGGACCGAAAGAACTTAGAGCTAATACGCAAAGTCGGGGATCATAAAAACGGACCGAAAGAACTTAGAGCTAATACACAAAGTCGGAGATCATAAAACGGACCGAAAGAACTTAGAGCAAATACGCAAAGTCGGGGATCATAAAAACGGACCGAAAGAACTTAGAGCTAATACGCAAAGTCGGGGATTATAAAAACGGACCGAAAGAACTTAGAGCTAATACGCAAAGTCGGAGATCATAAAAACGGACCGAAAGAACTTAGAGCTAATACGCAAAGTCGGGGATCATATAACGGACCGAAAGAACTTAAAGCTAATACGCAAAGTCGGGGATCATAAAAACGGACCGAAAGAACTTAGAGCTAATACGCAAAGTCAGAGATCCTAAAAACCGACCGAAAGAACTTAGAGCTAATACGCAAAGTCGGGGATCATAAAAACGGACCGAAAGAACTTAGAGCTAATACGCACAGTCCGGGATCATAAACACGGTTCGAAAGAACTTAGAGCTAATACGCAAAGTCGGGATCATAAAAACGTACCGAAAGAACTTAGAGCTAATACGCAAAGTTGGGGATCATAAAAACGGACCGAAAGAACTAAGAGCTAATACGCAAAGTCGGGGATCATAAAAACGATCCGAAAGAACTTAGAGCTAATGCGCAAATTCGGGGATCATAAAAACCGACCGAAAGAACGTAGAGCTAATACGCAAATTCGGGGATCATAAAAACGACCAAAAGAACTTAGAGCTAATACGCAAAGTCGGGGATCATAAAACCGACCGAAAGAACTTAGAGCTAATACGCAAAGTCGGGGATCATAAAACGGACCGAAAGAACTTAGAGCTAATACGCAAAGTCGGGGATCATAAAAACGGACCGAAAGAACTTAGAGCTAATACGCAAAGTCGGGGATCATAAAACCGACCGAAAGAACTTAGAGCTAATACGCAAAGTCGGGGATCATAAAAACGGACCGAAAGAACTTAGAGCTAATATGCAAAGTCGGGGATCATTAAAACTGACCGAAAGAACTTAGAGCTAATACGCAAAGTCTAGGATCATAAAAACGAACCGAAAGAACTTAGAGCTAATACGCAAAGTCGGGGATCATAAAAACGGACCGAAAGAACTTAGAGCTAATACGCAAAGTCGGGGATCATAAAAACGGACCAAAAGAACTTAGAGCTAATACACAAAGTCAGAGATCATAAAACGGACCGAAAGAACTTAGAGCAAATACGCAAAGTCGGGGATCATAAAAACCGACCGAAAGAACTTAGAGCTAATACGCAAAGTCGGGGATCATAAAAACGGACCGAAAGAACTTAGAGCTAATACGCAAAGTCGGAGATCATAAAAACGGACCGAAAGAACTTAAAGCTAATACGCAAAATCGGGGATCATAAAAACGGACCGAAAGAATTTAGAGCTAATACGCAAAGTCGGGGATCATAAAAACGGACCGAAAGAACTTAGAGCTAATACGCAAAGTCGGGGATCATAAAACGGACCAAAAGAACTTAGAGCAAATACGCAAAGTAGGGGATCATAAAAACCGACCGAAAGAACTTAGAGCTAATACGCAAAGTCGGGGATCATAAAAACGGACCGAAAGAACTTAGAGCTAATACGCAAAGTCGGGGATCATAAAAACGAACCGAAAGAACTTAGATCTAATACGCAAAGTCCGAGATCATCAACACGGACCGAAAGAACTTAGAGCTAATACGCAAAGTCGGGATCATAAAAACGGACCGAAAGAACTTAGAACTAATACGCAAAGTCGGGGATCATAAAAACGGACCGAAAGAACTTAGAGCTAATACGCAAAGTCGGGGATCATAAAAACGGACCGAAAGAACTTAGAGCTAATACGCAAAGTCGGGGATCATAAAAACGGACCGAAAGAACTTAGAGCTAATACGCAAAGTCGGGGATCATAAAAACGGACCGAAAGAACTTAGAGCTAATACGCAAAGTCGGGGATCATAAAAACGGACCGAAAGAACTTAGAGCTAATACGCAAAGTCGGGGATCATAAAAACCAACCGAAAGAACTTAGAGCTAATAAGCAAAGTCGGGGATCATAAAAACGACCAAAAGAACTTAGAGCCAATACGCAAAGTCGGGGATCATAAAACCGACCGAAAGAACTTAGAGCTAATACGCAAAGTCGGGGATCATAAAAACGGACCGAAAGAACTTAGAGCTAATACGCAAAGTCGGGGATCATAAAAACTGACCGAAAGAACTTAGAGCTAATACGTAAAGTCGGGGATCATAAAAAGGGACCGAAAGAACTTAGAGCTAATACGCAAAGTCAGGGATCATAAAAACCGACCGAAAGAACTTAGAGCTAATACGCAAAGTCGGGGATCATAAAAACGGACCGAAAAAACTTAGAGCTAATATGCAAAGTCGGGGATCATAAAAACCGACCGAAAGAACTTAGAACTAATACGCAAAGTCGGGGATCATAAAAACGGACCGAAAGAACTTAGAGCTAATACGCAAAGTCGGGGATCATAAAAACGGACCGAAAGAACTTAGAGCTAATACGCAAAGTCGGGGATCATAAAACGGACCGAAAGAACTTAGAGCTAATACGCAAAGTCGGGGATCATAAAAACGGACCGAAAGAACTTAGAGCTAATACGCAAAGTCAGAGATCCTAAAAACCGACCGAAAGAACTTAGAGCTAATACGCAAAGTCGGGGATCATAAAAACGGACCGACAGAACTTAGAGCTAATACGCACAGTCCGGGATCATAAACACGGTTCGAAAGAACTTAGAGCTAATACGCAAAGTCGGGGATCATAAACACGGACCAAGAGAACTTAGAGCTAATACGCAAAGTCGGGGATCATAAAAAGGGACCGAGAGAACTTAGAGCTAATACACAAAGTCAGGGATCATAAAAAGGGACCGAAAGAACTTAGAGCTAATACGCAAAATCGGGGATCATAAAAAGGGACCGAAAGAACTTAGAGCTAATACGCAAAGTCGGGGATCATAAAAACGGACCGAAAGAACTTAGAGCTAATACGCAAAGTCGGGGATCATAAAAAGGGACCGAAAGAACTTAGAGCTAATACACAAAGTCGGGGATCATAAAAACCGACCGAAATAACTTAGAGCTAATACGCAAAGTCGGGGATCATAAAAAGGACCGAAAGAACTTAGAGCTAATACGCAAAGTCGGGGATCATAAAAACGGACCGAAAGAACTTAGAGCTAATACGCAAAGTCGGAGATCATAAAAAGGGACCGAAAGAACTTAGAGTTAATACGCAAAGTCAGGGATCGTAAAAACGGACCGAAAAAACTTAGAGCTAATACGCAAAGTCAGGGATCGTAAAAAGGGACCGAAAGAACCTAGAGCTAATACGCAAAGTCGGGGATCATAAAAAGGGACCGAAAGAACTTAGAGCTAATACGCAAAGTCGGGGATCATAAAAACGGACCGAAAGAACTTAGAGCTAATACGCAAAGTCGGGGATCATAAAAAGGGACCGATAGAACTTAGAGCTAATACGCAAAGTCGGAGATCATAAAAAGGGACCGAAAGAACTTAGAGCTAATACGCAAAGTCGGAGATCATAAAAACAGACCGAAACAACTTAGAGCTAATACGCAAAGTCGGGGATCATAAAAACGGACCGAAAGAACTTAGAGCTAATATGCAAAGTCGGGGATCATTAAAACTGACCGAAAGAACTTAGAGCTAATACGCAAAGTCGGGGATCATAAAAACGGACCGAAAGAACTTAGAGCTAATACGCAAAGTCGGGGATGATAAAAACCGACCGAAAGAACTTAGAGCTAATACGCAAAGTCGGGGATCATAAATACGGACCAAAAGAACTTAGAGCTAATACACAAAGTCGGAGATCATAAAACGGACCGAAAGAACTTAGAGCAAATACGCAAAGTCGGGGATCATAAAAACCGACCGAAAGAACTTAGAGCTAATACGCAAAGTCGGGGATCATAAAAACGGACCGAAAGAACTTAGAGCTAATACGCAAAGTCGGAGATCATAAAAACGGACCGAAAGAACTTAAAGCTAATACGCAAAATCGGGGATCATAAAAACGGACCGAAAGAATTTAGAGCTAATACGCAAAGTCGGGGATCATAAAAACGGACCGAAAGAACTTAGAGCTAATACGCAAAGTCGGGGATCATAAAACGGACCAAAAGAACTTAGAGCAAATACGCAAAGTAGGGGATCATAAAAACCGACCGAAAGAACTTAGAGCTAATACGCAAAGTCGGGGATCATAAAAACGGACCGAAAGAACTTAGAGCTAATACGCAAAGTCGGGGATCATAAAAACGGACCGAAAGAACTTAGATCTAATACGCAAAGTCCGAGATCATCAACACGGACCGAAAGAACTTAGAGCTAATACGCAAAGTCGGGATCATAAAAACGGACCGAAAGAACTTAGAACTAATACGCAAAGTTGGGGATCATAAAAACGGACCGAAAGAACTTAGAGCTAATACGCAAAGTTGGGGATCATAAAAACGGACCGAAAGAACTTAGAGCTAATACGCAAAGTCGGGGATCATAAAAACGGACCGAAAGAACTTAGAGCTAATACGCAAAGTCGGGGATCATAAAAACGGACCGAAAGAACTTAGAGCTAATACGCAAAGTCGGGGATCATAAAAACGGACCGAAAGAACTTAGAGCTAATACGCAAAGTCGGGGATCATAAAAACCAACCGAAAGAACTTAGAGCTAAGACGCAAAGTCGGGGATCATAAAAACGACCAAAAGAACTTAGAGCCAATACGCAAAGTCGGGGATCATAAAACCGACCGAAAGAACTTAGAGCTAATACGCAAAGTCGGGGATCATAAAAACGGACCGAAAGAACTTAGAGCTAATACGCAAAGTCGGGGATCATAAAAACTGACCGAAAGAACTTAGAGCTAATACGTATTGTCGGGGATCATAAAAAGGGACCGAAAGAACTTAGAGCTAATACGCAAAGTCGGGGATCATAAAAACCGACCGAAAGAACTTAGAGCTAATACGCAAAGTCGGGGATCATAAAAACGGACCGAAAAAACTTAGAGCTAATATGCAAAGTCGGGGATCATAAAAACCGACCGAAAGAACTTAGAACTAATACGCAAAGTCGGGGATCATAAAAACGGACCGAAAGAACTTAGAGCTAATACGCAAAGTCGGGGATCATAAAAACGGACCGAAAGAACTTAGAGCTAATACGCAAAGTCGGGGATCATAAAACGGACCGAAAGAACTTAGAGCTAATACGCAAAGTCGGGGATCATAAAAACGGACCGAAAGAACTTAGAGCTAATACGCAAAGTCAGAGATCCTAAAAACCGACCGAAAGAACTTAGAGCTAATACGCAAAGTCGGGGATCATAAAAACGGACCGACAGAACTTAGAGCTAATACGCACAGTCCGGGATCATAAACACGGTTCGAAAGAACTTAGAGCTAATACGCAAAGTCGGGGATCATAAACACGGACCAAGAGAACTTAGAGCTAATACGCAAAGTCGGGGATCATAAAAAGGGACCGAGAGAACTTAGAGCTAATACACAAAGTCAGGGATCATAAAAAGGGACCGAAAGAACTTAGAGCTAATACGCAAAATCGGGGATCATAAAAAGGGACCGAAAGAACTTAGAGCTAATACGCAAAGTCGGGGATCATAAAAACGGACCGAAAGAACTTAGAGCTAATACGCAAAGTCAGGGATCATAAAAAGGGACCGAAAGAACTTAGAGCTAATACACAAAGTCGGGGATCATAAAAACCGACCGAAATAACTTAGAGCTAATACGCAAAGTCGGGGATCATAAAAAGGACCGAAAGAACTTAGAGCTAATACGCAAAGTCGGGGATCATAAAAACGGACCGAAAGAACTTAGAGCTAATACGCAAAGTCGGAGATCATAAAAAGGGACCGAAAGAACTTAGAGTTAATACGCAAAGTCAGGGATCGTAAAAACGGACCGAAAAAACTTAGAGCTAATACGCAAAGTCAGGGATCGTAAAAAGGGACCGAAAGAACCTAGAGCTAATACGCAAAGTCGGGGATCATAAAAAGGGACCGAAAGAACTTAGAGCTAATACGCAAAGTCGGGGATCATAAAAACGGACCGAAAGAACTTAGAGCTAATACGCAAAGTCGGGGATCATAAAAAGGGACCGAAAGAACTTAGAGCTAATACGCAAAGTCGGAGATCATAAAAAGGGACCGAAAGAACTTAGAGCAAATACGCAAAGTCGGGGATCATAAAAACCGACCGAAAGAACTTAGAGCTAATACGCAAAGTCGGGGATCATAAAAACGGACCGAAAGAACTTAGAGCTAATACGCAAAGTCGGAGATCATAAAAACGGACCGAAAGAACTTAAAGCTAATACGCAAAATCGGGGATCATAAAAACGGACCGAAAGAATTTAGAGCTAATACGCAAAGTCGGGGATCATAAAAACGGACCGAAAGAACTTAGAGCTAATACGCAAAGTCGGGGATCATAAAACGGACCAAAAGAACTTAGAGCAAATACGCAAAGTAGGGGATCATAAAAACCGACCGAAAGAACTTAGAGCTAATACGCAAAGTCGGGGATCATAAAAACGGACCGAAAGAACTTAGAGCTAATACGCAAAGTCGGGGATCATAAAAACGGACCGAAAGAACTTAGATCTAATACGCAAAGTCCGAGATCATCAACACGGACCGAAAGAACTTAGAGCTAATACGCAAAGTCGGGATCATAAAAACGGACCGAAAGAACTTAGAACTAATACGCAAAGTTGGGGATCATAAAAACGGACCGAAAGAACTTAGAGCTAATACGCAAAGTGGGGGATCATAAAAACGGACCGAAAGAACTTAGAGCTAATACGCAAAGTCGGGGATCATAAAAACGGACCGAAAGAACTTAGAGCTAATACGCAAAGTCGGGGATCATAAAAACGGACCGAAAGAACTTAGAGCTAATACGCAAAGTCGGGGATCATAAAAACGGACCGAAAGAACTTAGAGCTAATACGCAAAGTCGGGGATCATAAAAACCAACCGAAAGAACTTAGAGCTAAGACGCAAAGTCGGGGATCATAAAAACGACCAAAAGAACTTAGAGCCAATACGCAAAGTCGGGGATCATAAAACCGACCGAAAGAACTTAGAGCTAATACGCAAAGTCGGGGATCATAAAAACGGACCGAAAGAACTTAGAGCTAATACGCAAAGTCGGGGATCATAAAAACTGACCGAAAGAACTTAGAGCTAATACGTAAAGTCGGGGATCATAAAAAGGGACCGAAAGAACTTAGAGCTAATACGCAAAGTCGGGGATCATAAAAACCGACCGAAAGAACTTAGAGCTAATACGCAAAGTCGGGGATCATAAAAACGGACCGAAAAAACTTAGAGCTAATATGCAAAGTCAGGGATCATAAAAACCGACCGAAAGAACTTAGAACTAATACGCAAAGTCGGGGATCATAAAAACGGACCGAAAGAACTTAGAGCTAATACGCAAAGTCGGGGATCATAAAAACGGACCGAAAGAACTTAGAGCTAATACGCAAAGTCGGGGATCATAAAACGGACCGAAAGAACTTAGAGCTAATACGCAAAGTCGGGGATCATAAAAACGGACCGAAAGAACTTAGAGCTAATACGCAAAGTCAGAGATCCTAAAAACCGACCGAAAGAACTTAGAGCTAATACGCAAAGTCGGGGATCATAAAAACGGACCGACAGAACTTAGAGCTAATACGCACAGTCCGGGATCATAAACACGGTTCGAAAGAACTTAGAGCTAATACGCAAAGTCGGGGATCATAAACACGGACCAAGAGAACTTAGAGCTAATACGCAAAGTCGGGGATCATAAAAAGGGACCGAGAGAACTTAGAGCTAATACACAAAGTCAGGGATCATAAAAAGGGACCGAAAGAACTTAGAGCTAATACGCAAAATCGGGGATCATAAAAAGGGACCGAAAGAACTTAGAGCTAATACGCAAAGTCGGGGATCATAAAAACGGACCGAAAGAACTTAGAGCTAATACGCAAAGTCGGGGATCATAAAAAGGGACCGAAAGAACTTAGAGCTAATACACAAAGTCGGGGATCATAAAAACCGACCGAAATAACTTAGAGCTAATACGCAAAGTCGGGGATCATAAAAAGGACCGAAAGAACTTAGAGCTAATACGCAAAGTCGGGGATCATAAAAACGGACCGAAAGAACTTAGAGCTAATACGCAAAGTCGGAGATCATAAAAAGGGACCGAAAGAACTTAGAGTTAATACGCAAAGTCAGGGATCGTAAAAACGGACCGAAAAAACTTAGAGCTAATACGCAAAGTCAGGGATCGTAAAAAGGGACCGAAAGAACCTAGAGCTAATACGCAAAGTCGGGGATCATAAAAAGGGACCGAAAGAACTTAGAGCTAATACGCAAAGTCGGGGATCATAAAAACGGACCGAAAGAACTTAGAGCTAATACGCAAAGTCGGGGATCATAAAAAGGGACCGAAAGAACTTAGAGCTAATACGCAAAGTCGGAGATCATAAAAAGGGACCGAAAGAACTTAGAGCTAATACGCAAAGTCGGAGATCATAAAAACAGACCGAAACAACTTAGAGCTAATACGCAAAGTCGGGGATCATAAAAACGGACCGAAAGAACTTAGAGCTAATACGCAAAGTCGGGGATCATAAAAACCGACCGAAAGAACTTAGAGCTAATACGCAAAGTCGGGGATCATAAAACCGACCGACAGAACTTAGAGCTAATACGCAAAGTCGGGGATCATAAAAAGGGACCGAAAGAACTTAGAGCTAATACGCATAGTCGGGGATCATAAAAACGGACCGAAAGAACTTAGAGCTAATACGCAAAGTCGGGGATCATAAAACCGACCGAAAGAACTTAGAGCTAATACGCAAAGTCGGGGATCATAAAAACGGACCGAAAGAACTTAGAGCTAATACGCAAAGTCGGGATCATAAAAACTGACCGAAAGAACTTAGAGCTAATACGCAAAGTCGGGGATCATAAAAACGGACCGAAAAAACTTAGAGCTAATACGCAAAGTCGGGGATCATAAAAACCGATCGAAAGAACTTAGAACTAATACGCAAAGTCGGGGATCATAAAAACGGACCGAAAGATCTTAGAGCTAATACGCAAAGTCGGGGATCATAAAACGGACCGAAAGAACTTAGAGCTAATACGCAAAGTCGGGGATCATAAAAACGGACCGAAAGAACTTAGAGCTAATACGCAAAGTCAGAGATCCTAAAAACCGACCGAAAGAACTTAGAGCTAATCACAAAGTCGGGGATCATAAAAACGGACCGAAAGAACTTAGAGCTAATACGCACAGTCCGGGATCATAAACACGGTTCGAAAGAACTTAGAGCTAATACGCAAAGTCGGGGATCATAAACACGGACCAAGAGAACTTAGAGCTAATACGCAAAGTCGGGGATCATAAAAAGGGACCGAGAGAACTTAGAGCTAATACACAAAGTCGGGGATCATAAAAAGGGACCGAAAGAACTTAGAGCTAATACGCAAAATCGGGGATCATAAAAAGGGACCGAAAGAACTTAGAGCTAATACGCAAAGTCGGGGATTATAAAAACGGACCGAAAGAACTTAGAGCTAATACGCAAAGTCGGGGATCATAAAAAGGGACCGAAAGAACTTAGAGCTAATACACAAAGTCGGGGATCATAAATACCGACCGAAAGAACTTAGAGCTAATACGCAAAGTCGGGGATCATAAAAACGGACCAAAAGAACTTAGAGCTAATACGCAAAGTTGGGGATCGTAAAAACGGACCGAAAGAACTTAGAGCTAATACGCAAATTCGGGGATCATAAAAACCGACCGAAAGAACGTAGAGCTAATACGCAAATTCGGGGATCATAAAAACGACCAAAAGAACTTAGAGCTAATACGCAAAGTCGGGGATCATAAAACCGACCGAAAGAACTTAGAGCTAATACGCAAAGTCGAGGATCATAAAAACGGACCGAAAGAACTTAGAGCTAATACGCAAAGTCGGGGATCATAAAACGGACCGAAAGAACTTAAAGCTAATACGCAAAGTCGGGGATCATAAAAACGGACCGAAAGAACTTAGAGCTAACACGCAAAGTCGGGGATCATAAAAACGGACCGAAAGAACTTAGAGCTAATACGCAAAGTCGGGGATCATAAAAACGGACCGAAAGAACTTAATGCTAATACGCAAAATCGGGGATCATAAAAATGGACCGAAAGAATTTAGAGCTAATACGCAAAGTCAGGGATCATAAAAACGGACCGAAAAAACTTAGAGCTAATACGCAAAGTCGGGGATCATAAAACGGACCGAAAGAACTTAGAGCAAATACGCAAAGTAGGGGATCATAAAAACCGACCGAGAGAACTTAGAGCTAATACGCAAAGTCGGGGATCATAAAACGGACCGAAAGAACTTAGAGCAAATACGCAAAGTAGGGGATCATAAAAACCGACCGAGAGAACTTAGAGCTAATACGCAAAGTCGGGGATCATAAAAACGGACCGAAAGAACTTAGAGCTAATACGCAAAGTCGGGGATCATAAAAACGGACCGAAAGAACTTAGAGCTAATACGCAAAGTCCGAGATCATAAACACGGACCGAAAGAACTTAGAGCTAATACGCAAAGTCGGGGATCATAAAAACGTACCGAAAGAACTTAGAGCAAATACGCAAAGTTGGGGATCATAAAAACGGACCGAAAGAACTTAGAGCTAATACGCAAAGTCGGGGATCATAAAACGGACCAAAAGAACTTAGAGCAAATACGCAAAGTAGGGGATCATAAAAACCGACCAAAAGAACTTAGAGCTAATACGCAAAGTCGGGGATCATAAAAACGGACCGAAAGAACTTAGAGCTAGCTAATACGCAAAGTCGGGGATCATAAAAACCGACCGAAAGAACTTAGAACTAATACGCAAAGTCGGGGATCATAAAAAAGGACCGAAAGAACTTAGAGCTAATACGCAAAGTCGGGGATCATAAAAACGGACCGAAAGAACTTAGAGCTAGCTAATACGCAAAGTCGGGGATCATAAAAACCGACCGAAAGAACTTAGAACTAATACGCAAAGTCGGGGATCATAAAAAAGGACCGAAAGAACTTAGAGCTAATACGCAAAGTCGGGGATCATAAAAACGGACCGAAAGAACTTAGAGCTAATACGCAAAGTCGGGGATCATAAAACGGACCGAAAGAACTTAGAGTTAATACGCAAAGTCGGGGATCATAAAAACGGACCGAAAGAACTTAGAGCTAATACGCAAAGTCGGGGATCATAAAAACGGACCAAAAGAACTTAGAGCTAATACGCAAAGTCGGGGATCATAAAAAGGGAACGAAAGAACTTAGAGCTAATACGCAAAGTCGGGGATCATAAAAACCAACCGAAAGAACTTAGAGCTAATACGCAAAGTCGGGGATCATAAAAACGGACCGAAAGAACTTAGAGCTAATACGCAAAGTCGGGGATCATAAAAACGGACCAAAAAAACTTAGAGCTAATACGCAAAGTTGGGGATCATAAAAACGGACCGAAAGAACTTAGAGCTAATACGCAAAGTCGGGGATGATAAAAACCGACCGAAAGAACTTAGAGCTAATACGCAAAGACGGGGATCATAAAAAGGGACCGAAAGAACTTAGACCTAATACGCAAAGTCGGGGATCATAAAAACCGACCGAAAGAACTTAGAGCTAATACGCAAAGTCGGGGATCATAAAAACGGACCGAAAGAACTTAGAGCTAGCTAATACGCAAAGTCGGGGATCATAAAAACCGACCGAAAGAACTTAGAACTAATACGCAAAGTCGGGGATCATAAAAAAGGACCAAAAGAACTTAGAGCTAATACGCAAAGTCGGGGATCATAAAAACGGACCGAAAGAACTTAGAGCTAATACGCAAAGTCGGGGATCATAAAACGGACCGAAAGAACTTAGAGTTAATACGCAAAGTCGGGGATCATAAACACGGTTCGAAAGAACTTAGAGCTAATACGCAAAGTCGGGAATCATAAACACGGACCAAGAGAACTTAGAGCTAGTATGCAAAGTCGGGGATCATAAAAAGGGACCGAGAGAACTTAGAGCTAATACACAAAGTCGGGGATCATAAAAAGGGACCGAAAGAACTTAGAGCTAATACGCAAAATCGGGGATCATAAAAAAGGACCGAAAGAACTTAGAGCTAATACGCAAAGTCGGGGATCATAAAAACGGACCGAAAGAACTTAGAGCTAATACGCAAAGTCGGGGATCATAAAAAGGGAACGAAAGAACTTAGAGCTAATACGCAAAGTCGGGGATCATAAAAACCCACCGAAAGAACTTAGAGCTAATACGCAAAGTCGGGGATCATAAAAATGACCAAAAGAACTTAGAGCCAATACGCAAAGTCGGGGATCATAAAACCGACCGAAAGAACTTAGAGCTAGCTAATACGCAAAGTCGGGGATCATAAAAACCGACCGAAAGAACTTAGAACTAATACGCAAAGTCGGGGATCATAAAAAAGGACCGAAAGAACTTAGAGCTAATACGCAAAGTCGGGGATCATAAAAACGGACCGAAAGAACTTAGAGCTAATACGCAAAGTCGGGGATCATAAAAACGGACCGAAAGAACTTAGAGCTAGCTAATACGCAAAGTCGGGGATCATAAAAACCGACCGAAAGAACTTAGAACTAATACGCAAAGTCGGGGATCATAAAAAAGGACCGAAAGAACTTAGAGCTAATACGCAAAGTCGGGGATCATAAAAACGGACCGAAAGAACTTAGAGCTAATACGCAAAGTCGGGGATCATAAAACGGACCGAAAGAACTTAGAGTTAATACGCAAAGTCGGGGATCATAAAAACGGACCGAAAGAACTTAGAGCTAATACGCAAAGTCGGGGATCATAAAAACGGACCAAAAGAACTTAGAGCTAATACGCAAAGTCGGGGATCATAAAAAGGGAACGAAAGAACTTAGAGCTAATACGCAAAGTCGGGGATCATAAAAACCAAACGAAAGAACTTAGAGCTAATACGCAAAGTCGGGGATCATAAAAACGGACCGAAAGAACTTAGAGCTAATACGCAAAGTCGGGGATCATAAAAACGGACCAAAAAAACTTAGAGCTAATACGCAAAGTTGGGGATCATAAAAACGGACCGAAAGAACTTAGAGCTAATACGCAAAGTCGGGGATGATAAAAACCGACCGAAAGAACTTAGAGCTAATACGCAAAGACGGGGATCATAAAAAGGGACCGAAAGAACTTAGACCTAATACGCAAAGTCGGGGATCATAAAAACCGACCGAAAGAACTTAGAGCTAATACGCAAAGTCGGGGATCATAAAAACGGGCCGAAAGAACTTAGAGCTAGCTAATACGCAAAGTCGGGGATCATAAAAACCGACCGAAAGAACTTAGAACTAATACGCATAGTCGGGGATCATAAAAACGGACCGAAAGAACTTAGAGCTAATACGCAAAGTCAGAGATCCTAAAAACGGACCGAAAGAACTTAGAGCTAATACGCAAAGTCGGGGATCATAAAAACGGACCGAAAGAACTTAGAGCTAATACGCACAGTCCGGGATCATAAACACGGTTCGAAAGAACTTAGAGCTAATACGCAAAGTCGGGAATCATAAACACGGACCAAGAGAACTTAGAGCTAGTATGCAAAGTCGGGGATCATAAAAAGGGACCGAGAGAACTTAGAGCTAATACACAAAGTCGGGGATCATAAAAAGGGACCGAAAGAACTTAGAGCTAATACGCAAAATCGGGAATCATAAAAAAGGACCGAAAGAACTTAGAGCTAATACGCAAAGTCGGGGATCATAAAAACGGACCGAAAGAACTTAGAGCTAATACGCAAAGTCGGGGATCATAAAAAGGGAACGAAAGAACTTAGAGCTAATACGCAAAGTCGGGGATCATAAAAACCCACCGAAAGAACTTAGAGCTAATACGCAAAGTCGGGGATCATAAAAATGACCAAAAGAACTTAGAGCCAATACGCAAAGTCGGGGATCATAAAACCGACCGAAAGAACTTAGAGCTAATACGCAAAGTCGGTGATTATAAAAACGGACCAAAAGAACTTAGAGCTAATACGCAAAGTCGGGGATCATAACAACCGACCGAAAGAACTTTGAGCTAATACGCAAAGTCGGGGATCATAAAAAGGGACCGAAAGAACTTAGAGCTAATATGCAAAGTCGGGGATCATAAAAACAGACCGAAAGAACTTAGAGCTAATACGCAAAGTCGGGGATCATAAAAACGGACCGAAAGAACTTAGAGCTAATACGCAAAGTCGGGGATCATAAAAACCGACCGAAAGAACTTAGAACTAATACGCAAAGTCGGGGATCATAAAAAAGGACCGAAAGAACTTAGAGCTAATACGCAAAGTCGGGGATCATAAAAACGGACCGAAAGAACTTAGAGCTAATACGCAAAGTCGGGGATCATAAAACGGACCGAAAGAACTTAGAGTTAATACGCAAAGTCGGGGATCATAAAAACGGACCGAAAGAACTTAGAGCTAATACGCAAAGTCGGGGATCATAAAAACGGACCAAAAGAACTTAGAGCTAATACGCAAAGTCGGGGATCATAAAAACAGACCGAAAGAACTTAGAGCTAATACGCAAAGTCGGGGATCATAAAAACGGACCAAAAAAACTTAGTGCTAATACGCAAAGTTGGGGATCATAAAAACGGACCGAAAGAACTTAGAGCTAATATGCAAAGTCGGGGATGATAAAAACCGACCGAAAGAACTTAGAGCTAATACGCAAAGTTGGGGATCATAAAAACCGACCGAAAGAACTTAGAGCTAATACGCAAAGTCGGGGATCATAAAAACGGACCGAAAGAACTTAGAGCTAGCTAATACGCAAAGTCGGGGATCATAAAAACCGACCGAAAGAACTTAGAACTAATACGCAAAGTCGGGGATCATAAAAAAGGACCGAAAGAACTTAGAGCTAATACGCAAAGTCGGGGATCATAAAAACGGACCGAAAGAACTTAGAGTTAATACGCAAAGTCGGGGATCATAAAAACGGACCGAAAGAACTTAGAGCTAATACGCAAAGTCGGGGATCATTAAAACGGACCAAAAGAACTTAGAGCTAATACGCAAAGTCGGGGATCATAAAAAGGGAACGAAAGAACTTAGAGCTAATACGCAAAGTCGGGGATCATAAAAACCAACCGAAAGAACTTAGAGCTAATACGCAAAGTCGGCGATCATAAAAATGACCAAAAGAACTTAGAGCCAATACGCAAAGTCGGGGATCATAAAACCGACCAAAAGAACTTAGAGCTAATACGCAAAGTTGGGGATCATAAAAACGGACCGAAAGAACTTAGAGCTAATACGCAAAGTCGGGGATCATAAAAACGGACAGAAAGAACTTAGAGCTAATACGCAAAGTCGGGGATCATAAAAACGGACCAAAAAAACTTAGAGCTAATACGCAAAGTTGGGGATCATAAAAACGGACCGAAAGAACTTAGAGCTAATACGCAAAGTCGGGGAGGATAAAAACCGACCGAAAGAACTTAGAGCTAATACGCAAAGTCGGGGATCATAAAAACTGACCGAAAGAACTTAGAGCTAATACGCAAAGTCGGGGATCATAAAAATGGACCGAAAGAACTTAGAGCTAGCTAATACGCAAAGTCGGGGATCATAAAAACCGACCGAAAGAACTTAGAACTAATACGCAAAGTCGGGGATCATAAAAAAGGACCGAAAGAACTTAGAGCTAATACGCAAAGTCGGGGATCATAAAAACGGACCGAAAGAACTTAGAGCTAATACGCAAAGTCGGGGATCATAAAACGGACTGAAAGAACTTAGAGTTAATACGCAAAGTCGGGGATCATAAAAACGGACCGAAAGAACTTAGAGCTAATACGCAAAGTCGGGGATCATAAAAACGGACCAAAAGAACTTAGAGCTAATACGCAAAGTCGGGGATCATAAAAAGGGAACGAAAGAACTTAGAGCTAATACGCAAAGTCGGGGATCATAAAAACCAACCGAAAGAACTTAGAGCTAATACGCAAAGTCGGGGATCATAAAAACGGACCGAAAGAACTTAGAGCTAATACGCAAAGTCGGGGATCATAAAAACGGACCAAAAAAACTTAGAGCTAATACGCAAAGTTGGGGATCATAAAAACGGACCGAAAGAACTTAGAGCTAATACGCAAAGTCGGGGATGATAAAAACCGACCGAAAGAACTTAGAGCTAATACGCAAAGACGGGGATCATAAAAAGGGACCGAAAGAACTTAGACCTAATACGCAAAGTCGGGGATCATAAAAACCGACCGAAAGAACTTAGAGCTAATACGCAAAGTCGGGGATCATAAAAACGGACCGAAAGAACTTAGAGCTAGCTAATACGCAAAGTCGGGGATCATAAAAACCGACCAAAAGAACTTAGAACTAATACGCAAAGTCGGGGATCATAAAAAAGGACCAAAAGAACTTAGAGCTAATACGCAAAGTCGGGGATCATAAAAACGGACCGAAAGAACTTAGAGCTAATACGCAAAGTCGGGGATCATAAAACGGGCCGAAAGAACTTAGAGTTAATACGCAAAGTCGGGGATCATAAAAACGGACCGAAAGAACTTAGAGCTAATACACAAAGTCAGGGATCATAAAAACGGACCAAAAGAACTTAGAGCTAATACGCAAAGTCGGGGATCATAAAAAGGGAACGAAAGAACTTAGAGCTAATACGCAAAGTCGGGGATCATAACAACCAACCGAAAGAACTTAGAGCTAATACGCAAAGTCGGGGATCATAAAAATGACCAAAAGAACTTAGAGCCAATACGCAAAGTCGGGGATCATAAAACCGACTAAAAGAACTTAGAGCTAATACGCAAAGTCGGGGATCATAAAAACGGACCGAAAGAACTTAGAGCTAATACGCAAAGTCGGGGATCATAACAATCGACCGAAAGAACTTTGAGCTAATACGCAAAGTCGGGGATCATAAAAAGGGACCGAAAGAACTTAGAGCTAATATGCAAAGTCGGGGATCATAAAAACAGACCGAAAGAACTTAGAGCTAATCCGCAAAGTCGGGGATCATAAAAACCGACCGAAAGAACTTAGAACTAATACGCAAAGTCGGGGATCATAAAAAAGGACCGAAAGAACTTAGAGCTAATACGCAAAGTCGGGGATCATAAAAACGGACCGAAAGAACTTAGAGCTAATACGCAAAGTCGGGGATGATAAAAACCGACCGAAAGAACTTAGAGCTAATACGCAAAGACGGGGATCATAAAAAGGGACCGAAAGAACTTAGACCTAATACGCAAAGTCGGGGATCATAAAAACCGACCGAAAGAACTTAGAGCTAATACGCAAAGTCGGGGATCATAAAAACGGACCGAAAGAACTTAGAGCTAGCTAATACGCAAAGTCGGGGATCATAAAAACCGACCGAAAGAACTTAGAACTAATACGCAAAGTCGGGGATCATAAAAAAGGACCAAAAGAACTTAGAGCTAATACGCAAAGTCGGGGATCATAAAAACGGACCGAAAGAACTTAGAGCTAATACGCAAAGTCGGGGATCATAAAACGGACCGAAAGAACTTAGAGTTAATACGCAAAGTCGGGGATCATAAAAACGGACCGAAAGAACTTAGAGCTAATACGCAAAGTCAGGGATCATAAAAACGGACCAAAAGAACTTAGAGCTAATACGCAAAGTCGGGGATCATAAAAAGGGAACGAAAGAACTTAGAGCTAATACGCAAAGTCGGGGATCATAAAAACCAACCGAAACAACTTAGAGCTAATACGCAAAGTCGGGGATCATAAAAATGACCAAAAGAACTTAGAGCCAATACGCAAAGTCGGGGATCATAAAACCGACTAAAAGAACTTAGAGCTAATACGCAAAGTCGGGGATCATAAAAACGGACCGAAAGAACTTAGAGCTAATACGCAAAGTCGGGGATCATAACAATCGACCGAAAGAACTTTGAGCTAATACGCAAAGTCGGGGATCATAAAAAGGGACCGAAAGAACTTAGAGCTAATATGCAAAGTCGGGGATCATAAAAACAGACCGAAAGAACTTAGAGCTAATACGCAAAGTCGGGGATCATAAAAACCGACCGAAAGAACTTAGAACTAATACGCAAAGTCGGGGATCATAAAAAAGGACCGAAAGAACTTAGAGCTAATACGCAAAGTCGGGGATCATAAAAACGGACCGAAAGAACTTAGAGCTAATACGCAAAGTCAAGGATCATAAAACGGACCGAAAGAACTTAGAGTTAATACGCAAAGTCGGGGATCATAAAAACGGACCGAAAGAACTTAGAGCTAAGACGCAAAGTCGGGGATCATAAAAACCGACCGAAAGAACTTAGAACTAATACGCAAAGTCGGGGATCATAAAAAAGGACCGAAAGAACTTAGAGCTAATACGCAAAGTCGGGGATCATAAAAACGGACCGAAAGAACTTAGAGCTAATACGCAAAGTCGGGGATCATAAAACGGACCGAAAGAACTTAGAGTTAATACGCAAAGTCGGGGATCATAAAAACGGACCGAAAGAACTTAGAGCTAATACGCAAAGTCGGGGATCATAAAAACGGACCAAAAGAACTTAGAGCTAATACGCAAAGTCGGGGATCATAAAAACGGACCGAAAGAACTTAGAGCTAATACGCAAAGTCGGGGATCTTAAAAACGGACCAAAAAAACTTAGAGCTAATACGCAAAGTTGGGGATGATAAAAACCGACCGAAAGAACTTAGAGCTAATACGCAAAGACGGGATCATAAAAAGGGACCGAAAGAACTTAGACCTAATATGCAAAGTCGGGGATCATAAAAACCGACCGAAAGAACTTAGAGCTAATACGCAAAGTCGGGGATCATAAAAACGGACCGAAAGAACTTAGAGCTAGCTAATACGCAAAGTCGGGGATCATAAAAACCGACCGAAAGAACTTAGAACTAATACGCAAAGTCGGGGATGATAAAAACCGACCGAAAGAACTTAGAGCTAATACGCAAAGACGGGATCATAAAAAGGGACCGAAAGAACTTAGACCTAATACGCAAAGTCGGGGATCATAAAAACCGACCGAAAGAACTTAGAGCTAATACGCAAAGTCGGGGATCATAAAAACGGACCGAAAGAACTTAGAGTTAAAACGCAAAGTCGGGGATCATAAAAACGGACCGAAAGAACTTAGAGCTAATACGCAAAGTCGGGGATCATAAAAACGGACCAAAAGAACTTAGAGCTAATACGCAAAGTCGGCGATCATAAAAATGACCAAAAGAACTTAGAGCCAATACGCAAAGTCGGGGATCATAAAACCGACCAAAAGAACTTAGAGCTAATACGCAAAGTTGGGGATCATAAAAACGGACCGAAAGAACTTAGAGCTAATACGCAAAGTCGGGGATCATAAAAACGGACAGAAAGAACTTAGAGCTAATACGCAAAGTCGGGGATCATAAAAACGGACCAAAAAAACTTAGAGCTAATACGCAAAGTTGGGGATCATAAAAACGGACCGAAAGAACTTAGAGCTAATACGCAAAGTCGGGGAGGATAAAAACCGACCGAAAGAACTTAGAGCTAATACGCAAAGTCGGGGATCATAAAAACTGACCGAAAGAACTTAGAGCTAATACGCAAAGTCGGGGATCATAAAAATGGACCGAAAGAACTTAGAGCTAGCTAATACGCAAAGTCGGGGATCATAAAAACCGACCGAAAGAACTTAGAACTAATACGCAAAGTCGGGGATCATAAAAAAGGACCGAAAGAACTTAGAGCTAATACGCAAAGTCGGGGATCATAAAAACGGACCGAAAGAACTTAGAGCTAATACGCAAAGTCGGGGATCATAAAACGGACTGAAAGAACTTAGAGTTAATACGCAAAGTCGGGGATCATAAAAACGGACCGAAAGAACTTAGAGCTAATACGCAAAGTCGGGGATCATAAAAACGGACCAAAAGAACTTAGAGCTAATACGCAAAGTCGGGGATCATAAAAAGGGAACGAAAGAACTTAGAGCTAATACGCAAAGTCGGGGATCATAAAAACCAACCGAAAGAACTTAGAGCTAATACGCAAAGTCGGGGATCATAAAAACGGACCGAAAGAACTTAGAGCTAATACGCAAAGTCGGGGATCATAAAAACGGACCAAAAAAACTTAGAGCTAATACGCAAAGTTGGGGATCATAAAAACGGACCGAAAGAACTTAGAGCTAATACGCAAAGTCGGGGATGATAAAAACCGACCGAAAGAACTTAGAGCTAATACGCAAAGACGGGGATCATAAAAAGGGACCGAAAGAACTTAGACCTAATACGCAAAGTCGGGGATCATAAAAACCGACCGAAAGAACTTAGAGCTAATACGCAAAGTCGGGGATCATAAAAACGGACCGAAAGAACTTAGAGCTAGCTAATACGCAAAGTCGGGGATCATAAAAACCGACCAAAAGAACTTAGAACTAATACGCAAAGTCGGGGATCATAAAAAAGGACCAAAAGAACTTAGAGCTAATACGCAAAGTCGGGGATCATAAAAACGGACCGAAAGAACTTAGAGCTAATACGCAAAGTCGGGGATCATAAAACGGGCCGAAAGAACTTAGAGTTAATACGCAAAGTCGGGGATCATAAAAACGGACCGAAAGAACTTAGAGCTAATACACAAAGTCAGGGATCATAAAAACGGACCAAAAGAACTTAGAGCTAATACGCAAAGTCGGGGATCATAAAAAGGGAACGAAAGAACTTAGAGCTAATACGCAAAGTCGGGGATCATAACAACCAACCGAAAGAACTTAGAGCTAATACGCAAAGTCGGGGATCATAAAAATGACCAAAAGAACTTAGAGCCAATACGCAAAGTCGGGGATCATAAAACCGACTAAAAGAACTTAGAGCTAATACGCAAAGTCGGGGATCATAAAAACGGACCGAAAGAACTTAGAGCTAATACGCAAAGTCGGGGATCATAACAATCGACCGAAAGAACTTTGAGCTAATACGCAAAGTCGGGGATCATAAAAAGGGACCGAAAGAACTTAGAGCTAATATGCAAAGTCGGGGATCATAAAAACAGACCGAAAGAACTTAGAGCTAATCCGCAAAGTCGGGGATCATAAAAACCGACCGAAAGAACTTAGAACTAATACGCAAAGTCGGGGATCATAAAAAAGGACCGAAAGAACTTAGAGCTAATACGCAAAGTCGGGGATCATAAAAACGGACCGAAAGAACTTAGAGCTAATACGCAAAGTCGGGGATGATAAAAACCGACCGAAAGAACTTAGAGCTAATACGCAAAGACGGGGATCATAAAAAGGGACCGAAAGAACTTAGACCTAATACGCAAAGTCGGGGATCATAAAAACCGACCGAAAGAACTTAGAGCTAATACGCAAAGTCGGGGATCATAAAAACGGACCGAAAGAACTTAGAGCTAGCTAATACGCAAAGTCGGGGATCATAAAAACCGACCGAAAGAACTTAGAACTAATACGCAAAGTCGGGGATCATAAAAAAGGACCAAAAGAACTTAGAGCTAATACGCAAAGTCGGGGATCATAAAAACGGACCGAAAGAACTTAGAGCTAATACGCAAAGTCGGGGATCATAAAACGGACCGAAAGAACTTAGAGTTAATACGCAAAGTCGGGGATTATAAAAACGGACCGAAAGAACTTAGAGCTAATACGCAAAGTCAGGGATCATAAAAACGGACCAAAAGAACTTAGAGCTAATACGCAAAGTCGGGGATCATAAAAAGGGAACGAAAGAACTTAGAGCTAATACGCAAAGTCGGGGATCATAAAAACCAACCGAAACAACTTAGAGCTAATACGCAAAGTCGGGGATCATAAAAATGACCAAAAGAACTTAGAGCCAATACGCAAAGTCGGGGATCATAAAACCGACTAAAAGAACTTAGAGCTAATACGCAAAGTCGGGGATCATAAAAACGGACCGAAAGAACTTAGAGCTAATACGCAAAGTCGGGGATCATAACAATCGACCGAAAGAACTTTGAGCTAATACGCAAAGTCGGGGATCATAAAAAGGGACCGAAAGAACTTAGAGCTAATATGCAAAGTCGGGGATCATAAAAACAGACCGAAAGAACTTAGAGCTAATACGCAAAGTCGGGGATCATAAAAACCGACCGAAAGAACTTAGAACTAATACGCAAAGTCGGGGATCATAAAAAAGGACCGAAAGAACTTAGAGCTAATACGCAAAGTCGGGGATCATAAAAACGGACCGAAAGAACTTAGAGCTAATACGCAAAGTCAAGGATCATAAAACGGACCGAAAGAACTTAGAGTTAATACGCAAAGTCGGGGATCATAAAAACGGACCGAAAGAACTTAGAGCTAAGACGCAAAGTCGGGGATCATAAAAACCGACCGAAAGAACTTAGAACTAATACGCAAAGTCGGGGATCATAAAAAAGGACCGAAAGAACTTAGAGCTAATACGCAAAGTCGGGGATCATAAAAACGGACCGAAAGAACTTAGAGCTAATACGCAAAGTCGGGGATCATAAAACGGACCGAAAGAACTTAGAGTTAATACGCAAAGTCGGGGATCATAAAAACGGACCGAAAGAACTTAGAGCTAATACGCAAAGTCGGGGATCATAAAAACGGACCAAAAGAACTTAGAGCTAATACGCAAAGTCGGGGATCATAAAAACGGACCGAAAGAACTTAGAGCTAATACGCAAAGTCGGGGATCTTAAAAACGGACCAAAAAAACTTAGAGCTAATACGCAAAGTTGGGGATGATAAAAACCGACCGAAAGAACTTAGAGCTAATACGCAAAGACGGGATCATAAAAAGGGACCGAAAGAACTTAGACCTAATACGCAAAGTCGGGGATCATAAAAACCGACCGAAAGAACTTAGAGCTAATACGCAAAGTCGGGGATCATAAAAACGGACCGAAAGAACTTAGAGCTAGCTAATACGCAAAGTCGGGGATCATAAAAACCGACCGAAAGAACTTAGAACTAATACGCAAAGTCGGGGATGATAAAAACCGACCGAAAGAACTTAGAGCTAATACGCAAAGACGGGATCATAAAAAGGGACCGAAAGAACTTAGACCTAATACGCAAAGTCGGGGATCATAAAAACCGACCGAAAGAACTTAGAGCTAATACGCAAAGTCGGGGATCATAAAAACGGACCGAAAGAACTTAGAGCTAGCTAATACGCAAAGTCGGGGATCATAAAAACCGACCGAAAGAACTTAGAACTAATACGCAAAGTCGGGGATCATAAAAAAGGACCGAAAGAACTTAGAGCTAATACGCAAAGTCGAGGATCATAAAAACGGACCGAAAGAACTTAGAGCTAATACGCAAAGTCGGGGATCATAAAACGGACCGAAAGAACTTAGAGTTAATACGCAAAGTCGGGGATCATAAAAACGGACCGAAAGAACTTAGAGCTAATACGCAAAGTCGGGGATCATAAAAACGGACCAAAAGAACTTAGAGCTAATACGCAAAGTCGGGGATCATAAAAACGGACCGAAAGAACTTAGAGCTAATACGCAAGGTCGGGGATCATAAAAACGGACCAAAAGAACTTAGAGCTAATACGCAAAGTTGGGGATCATAAAAACAGACCGAAAGAACTTAGAGCTAATACGCAAAGTCGGGGATGATAAAAACCGACCGAAAGAACTTAGAGCTAATACGCAAAGTCGGGGATCATAAAAAGGGACCGAAAGAACTTAGACCTAATACGCAAAGTCGGGGATCATAAAAACGGACCGAAAGAACTTAGAGCTAATACGTAAAGTCGGGGATCATAAAAACGGACCAAAAAAACTTAGAGCTAATACGCAAAGTTGGGGATCATAAAAACGGACCGAAAGAACTTAGAGCTAATACGCAAAGTCGGGGATGATAAAAACCGACCGAAAGAACTTAGAGCTAATACGCAAAGTCGGGGATCATAAAAAGGGACCGAAAGAACTTAGACCTAATACGCAAAGTCGGGGATCATAAAAAAGGACCAAAAGAACTTAGAGCTAATACGCAAAGTCGGGGATCATAAAAAGGGAACGAAAGAACTTAGAGCTAATACGCAAAGTCGAGGATCATAAAAACCAACCGAAAGAACTTAGTGCTAATACGCAAAGTCGGGGATCATAAAAATGACCAAAAGAACTTAGAGCCAATACGCAAAGTCGGGGATCATAAAACCGACCAAAAGAACTTAGAGCTAATACGCAAAGTCGGGGATCATAAAAACGGACCGAAAGAACTTAGAGCTAATACGCAAAGTCGGGGATCATAACAACCGACCGAAAGAACTTTGAGCTAATACGCAAAGTCGGGGATCATAAAAAGGGACCGAAAGAACTTAGAGCTAATATGCAAATTCGGGGATCATAAAAACAGACCGAAAGAACTTAGAGCTAATACGCAAAGTCGGGGATCATAAAAACCGACCGAAAGAACTTAGAACTAATACGCAAAGTCGGGGATCATAAAAAAGGACCGAAAGAACTTAGAGCTAATACGCAAAGTCGGGGATCATAAAAACGGACCGAAAGAACTTAGAGCTAATACGCAAAGTCAAGGATCATAAAACGGACCGAAAGAACTTAGAGTTAATACGCAAAGTCGGGGATCATAAAAACGGACCGAAAGAACTTAGAGCTAATACGCAAAGTCGGGGATCATAAAAACGGACCGAAAGAACTTAGAGCTAATACGCAAAGTCGGGGATCATAAAACGGACCGAAAGAACTTAGAGTTAATACGCAAAGTCGGGGATCATAAAAACGGACCGAAAGAACTTAGAGCTAATACGCAAAGTCGGGGATCATAAAAACGGACCAAAAGAACTTAGAGCTAATACGCAAAGTCGGGGATCATAAAAACGGACCGAAAGAACTTAGAGCTAATACGCATAGTCGGGGATCATAAAAACGGACCAAAAAAACTTAGAGCTAATACGCAAAGTTGGGGATCATAAAAACGGACCGAAAGAACTTAGAGCTAATACGCAAAGTCGGGGATGATAAAAACCGACCGAAAGAACTTAGAGCTAATACGCAAAGACGGGATCATAAAAAGGGACCGAAAGAACTTAGACCTAATACGCAAAGTCGGGGATCATAAAAACCGACCGAAAGAACTTAGAGCTAATACGCAAAGTCGGGGATCATAAAAACGGACCGAAAGAACTTAGAGCTAGCTAATACGCAAAGTCGGGGATCATAAAAACCGACCGAAAGAACTTAGAACTAATACGCAAAGTCGGGGATCATAAAAAAGGACCGAAAGAACTTAGAGCTAATACGCAAAGTCGGGGATCATAAAAACGGACCGAAAGAACTTAGAGCTAATACGCAAAGTCGGGGATCATAAAATGGACCGAAAGAACTTAGAGTTAAAACGCAAAGTCGGGGATCATAAAAACGGACCGAAAGAACTTAGAGCTAATACGCAAAGTCGGGGATCATAAAAACGGACCAAAAGAACTTAGAGCTAATACGCAAAGTCGGGGATCATAAAAACGGACCGAAAGAACTTAGAGCTAATACGCAAGGTCGGGGATCATAAAAACGGACCAAAAGAACATAGAGCTAATACGCAAAGTTGGGGATCATAAAAACGGACCGAAAGAACTTAGAGCTAATACGCAAAGTCGGGGATGATAAAAACCGACCGAAAGAACTTAGAGCTAATACGCAAAGTCGGGGATCATAAAAAGGGACCGAAAGAACTTAGACCTAATACGCAAAGTCGGGGATCATAAAAACCGACCGAAAGAACTTAGAGCTAATACGCAAAGTCGGGGATCATAAAAACGGACCAAAAGAACTTAGAGTTAATACGCAAAGTCGGGGATCATAAAAACGGACCGAAAGAACTTAGAGCTAATACGCAAAGTCGGGGATCATAAAAACGGACCAAAAAAACTTAGAGCTAATACGCAAAGTTGGGGATCATAAAAACGGACCGAAAGAACTTAGAGCTAATACGCAAAGTCGGGGATGATAAAAACCGACCGAAAGAACTTAGAGCTAATACGCAAAGTCGGGGATCATAAAAAGGGACCGAAAGAACTTAGACCTAATACGCAAAGTCGGGGATCATAAAAACCGACCGAAAGAACTTAGAGCTAATACGCAAAGTCAGGGATCATAAAAACGTACCGAAAGAACTTAGAGCTAGCTAATACGCAAAGTCGGGGATCATAAAAACCGACCGAAAGAACTTAGAACTAATACGCAAAGTCGGGGATCATAAAAAAGGACCGAAAGAACTTAGAGCTAATACGCAAAGTCGGGGATCATAAAAACGGACCGAAAGAACTTAGAGCTAATACGCAAAGTCGGGGATCATAAAACGGACCGAAAGAACTTAGAGTTAATACGCAAAGTCGGGGATCATAAAAACGGACCGAAAGAACTTAGAGCTAATACGCAAAGTCGGGGATCATAAAAACGGACCAAAAGAACTTAGAGCTAATACGCAAAGTCGGGGATCATAAAAACGGACCGAAAGAACTTAGAGCTAATACGCAAAGTCGGGGATCATAAAAACGAACCAAAAAAACTTAGAGCTAATACGCAAAGTCGGGGATCATAAAACAGACCGAAAGAACTTAGAGCTAATACGCAAAGTCGGGGATGATAAAAACCGACCGAAAGAACTTAGAGCTAATACGCAAAGTCAGGGATCATAAAACCGACCGAAAGAACTTAGAGCTAATACGCAAAGTCGGGGATCATAAAAAGGGACCGAAAGAACTTAGAGCTAATACGCATAGTCGGGGATCATAAAAAGGGACCGAAAGAACTTAGAGCTAATACGCAAAGTCGGGGATCATAAAAACGGACCGAAAGAACTTAGAGCTAATACGCAAAGTCGGGGATCATAAAAACAGACCGAAAGAACTTAGAGCTAATACGCAAAGTCGTGGATCATAAAAACGGACCAAAAAAACTTAGAGCTAATACGCAAAGTTGGGGATCATAAAAACGGACCGAAAGAACTTAGAGCTAATATGCAAAGTCGGGGATGATAAAAACCGACCGAAAGAACTTAGAGCTAATACGCAAAGTTGGGGATCATAAAAACCGACCGAAAGAACTTAGAGCTAATACGCAAAGTCGGGGATCATAAAAACGGACCGAAAGAACTTAGAGCTAGCTAATACGCAAAGTCGGGGATCATAAAAACCGACCGAAAGAACTTAGAACTAATACGCAAAGTCGGGGATCATAAAAAAGGACCGAAAGAACTTAGAGCTAATACGCAAAGTCGGGGATCATAAAAACGGACCGAAAGAACTTAGAGTTAATACGCAAAGTCGGGGATCATAAAAACGGACCGAAAGAACTTAGAGCTAATACGCAAAGTTGGGGATCATAAAAACGGACCAAAAGAACTTAGAGCTAATACGCAAAGTCGGGGATCATAAAAAGGGAACGAAAGAACTTAGAGCTAATACGCAAAGTCGGGGATCATAAAAACCAACCGAAAGAACTTAGAGCTAATACGCAAAGTCGGCGATCATAAAAATGACCAAAAGAACTTAGAGCCAATACGCAAAGTCGGGGATCATAAAACCGACCAAAAGAACTTAGAGCTAATACGCAAAGTTGGGGATCATAAAAACGGACCGAAAGAACTTAGAGCTAATACGCAAAGTCGGGGATCATAAAAACGGACCGAAAGAACTTAGAGCTAATACGCAAAGTCGGGGATCATAAAAACGGACCAAAAAAACTTAGAGCTAATACGCAAAGTTGGGGATCATAAAAACGGACCGAAAGAACTTAGAGCTAATACGCAAAGTCGGGGAGGATAAAAACCGACCGAAAGAACTTAGAGCTAATACGCAAAGTCGGGGATCATAAAAACCGACCGAAAGAACTTAGAGCTAATACGCAAAGTCGGGGATCATAAAAACGGACCGAAAGAACTTAGAGCTAGCTAATACGCAAAGTCGGGGATCATAAAAACCGACCGAAAGAACTTAGAACTAATACGCAAAGTCGGGGATCATAAAAAAGGACCGAAAGAACTTAGAGCTAATACGCAAAGTCGGGGATCATAAAAACGGACCGAAAGAACTTAGAGCTAATACGCAAAGTCGGGGATCATAAAACGGACCGAAAGAACTTAGAGTTAATACGCAAAGTCGGGGATCATAAAAACGGACCGAAAGAACTTAGAGCTAATACGCAAAGTCGGGGATCATAAAAACGGACCAAAAGAACTTAGAGCTAATACGCAAAGTCGGGGATCATAAAAACCGACCGAAAGAACTTAGAACTAATACGCAAAGTCGGGGATCATAAAAAAGGACCGAAAGAACTTAGAGCTAATACGCAAAGTCGGGGATCATAAAAACGGACCGAAAGAACTTAGAGCTAATACGCAAAGTCAAGGATCATAAAACGGACCGAAAGAACTTAGAGTTAATACGCAAAGTCGGGGATCATAAAAACGGACCGAAAGAACTTAGAGCTAATACGCAAAGTCGGGGATCATAAAAACCGACCGAAAGAACTTAGAACTAATACGCAAAGTCGGGGATCATAAAAAAGGACCGAAAGAACTTAGAGCTAATACGCAAAGTCGGGGATCATAAAAACGGACCGAAAGAACTTAGAGCTAATACGCAAAGTCGGGGATCATAAAACGGACCGAAAGAACTTAGAGTTAATACGCAAAGTCGGGGATCATAAAAACGGACCGAAAGAACTTAGAGCTAATACGCAAAGTCGGGGATCATAAAAACGGACCAAAAGAACTTAGAGCTAATACGCAAAGTCGGGGATCATAAAAACGGACCGAAAGAACTTAGAGCTAATACGCATAGTCGGGGATCATAAAAACGGACCAAAAAAACTTAGAGCTAATACGCAAAGTTGGGGATCATAAAAACGGACCGAAAGAACTTAGAGCTAATACGCAAAGTCGGGGATGATAAAAACCGACCGAAAGAACTTAGAGCTAATACGCAAAGACGGGATCATAAAAAGGGACCGAAAGAACTTAGACCTAATACGCAAAGTCGGGGATCATAAAAACCGACCGAAAGAACTTAGAGCTAATACGCAAAGTCGGGGATCATAAAAACGGACCGAAAGAACTTAGAGCTAGCTAATACGCAAAGTCGGGGATCATAAAAACCGACCGAAAGAACTTAGAACTAATACGCAAAGTCGGGGATCATAAAAAAGGACCGAAAGAACTTAGAGCTAATACGCAAAGTCGGGGATCATAAAAACGGACCGAAAGAACTTAGAGCTAATACGCAAAGTCGGGGATCATAAAATGGACCGAAAGAACTTAGAGTTAAAACGCAAAGTCGGGGATCATAAAAACGGACCGAAAGAACTTAGAGCTAATACGCAAAGTCGGGGATCATAAAAACGGACCAAAAGAACTTAGAGCTAATACGCAAAGTCGGGGATCATAAAAACGGACCGAAAGAACTTAGAGCTAATACGCAAGGTCGGGGATCATAAAAACGGACCAAAAGAACGTAGAGCTAATACGCAAAGTTGGGGATCATAAAAACGGACCGAAAGAACTTAGAGCTAATACGCAAAGTCGGGGATGATAAAAACCGACCGAAAGAACTTAGAGCTAATACGCAAAGTCGGGGATCATAAAAAGGGACCGAAAGAACTTAGACCTAATACGCAAAGTCGGGGATCATAAAAACCGACCGAAAGAACTTACAGCTAATACGCAAAGTCGGGGATCATAAAAACGGACCAAAAGAACTTAGAGTTAATACGCAAAGTCGGGGATCATAAAAACGGACCGAAAGAACTTAGAGCTAATACGCAAAGTCGGGGATCATAAAAACGGACCAAAAAAACTTAGAGCTAATACGCAAAGTTGGGGATCATAAAAACGGACCGAAAGAACTTAGAGCTAATACGCAAAGTCGGGGATGATAAAAACCGACCGAAAGAACTTAGAGCTAATACGCAAAGTCGGGGATCATAAAAAGGGACCGAAAGAACTTAGACCTAATACGCAAAGTCGGGGATCATAAAAACCGACCGAAAGAACTTAGAGCTAATACGCAAAGTCAGGGATCATAAAAACGTACCGAAAGAACTTAGAGCTAGCTAATACGCAAAGTCGGGGATCATAAAAACCGACCGAAAGAACTTAGAACTAATACGCAAAGTCGGGGATCATAAAAAAGGACCGAAAGAACTTAGAGCTAATACGCAAAGTCGGGGATCATAAAAACGGACCGAAAGAACTTAGAGCTAATACGCAAAGTCGGGGATCATAAAACGGACCGAAAGAACTTAGAGTTAATACGCAAAGTCGGGGATCATAAAAACGGACCGAAAGAACTTAGAGCTAATACGCAAAGTCGGGGATCATAAAAACGGACCAAAAGAACTTAGAGCTAATACGCAAAGTCGGGGATCATAAAAACGGACCGAAAGAACTTAGAGCTAATACGCAAAGTCGGGGATCATAAAAACGAACCAAAAAAACTTAGAGCTAATACGCAAAGTCGGGGATCATAAAACAGACCGAAAGAACTTAGAGCTAATACGCAAAGTCGGGGATGATAAAAACCGACCGAAAGAACTTAGAGCTAATACGCAAAGTCAGGGATCATAAAACCGACCGAAAGAACTTAGAGCTAATACGCAAAGTCGGGGATCATAAAAAGGGACCGAAAGAACTTAGAGCTAATACGCATAGTCGGGGATCATAAAAAGGGACCGAAAGAACTTAGAGCTAATACGCAAAGTCGGGGATCATAAAAACGGACCGAAAGAACTTAGAGCTAATACGCAAAGTCGGGGATCATAAAAACAGACCGAAAGAACTTAGAGCTAATACGCAAAGTCGTGGATCATAAAAACGGACCAAAAAAACTTAGAGCTAATACGCAAAGTTGGGGATCATAAAAACGGACCGAAAGAACTTAGAGCTAATATGCAAAGTCGGGGATGATAAAAACCGACCGAAAGAACTTAGAGCTAATACGCAAAGTTGGGGATCATAAAAACCGACCGAAAGAACTTAGAGCTAATACGCAAAGTCGGGGATCATAAAAACGGACCGAAAGAACTTAGAGCTAGCTAATACGCAAAGTCGGGGATCATAAAAACCGACCGAAAGAACTTAGAACTAATACGCAAAGTCGGGGATCATAAAAAAGGACCGAAAGAACTTAGAGCTAATACGCAAAGTCGGGGATCATAAAAACGGACCGAAAGAACTTAGAGTTAATACGCAAAGTCGGGGATCATAAAAACGGACCGAAAGAACTTAGAGCTAATACGCAAAGTCGGGGATCATAAAAACGGACCAAAAGAACTTAGAGCTAATACGCAAAGTCGGGGATCATAAAAACGGACCAAAAGAACTTAGAGCTAATACGCAAAGTCGGGGATCATAAAAAGGGAACGAAAGAACTTAGAGCTAATACGCAAAGTCGGGGATCATAAAAACCAACCGAAAGAACTTAGAGCTAATACGCAAAGTCGGCGATCATAAAAATGACCAAAAGAACTTAGAGCCAATACGCAAAGTCGGGGATCATAAAACCGACCAAAAGAACTTAGAGCTAATACGCAAAGTTGGGGATCATAAAAACGGACCGAAAGAACTTAGAGCTAATACGCAAAGTCGGGGATCATAAAAACGGACCGAAAGAACTTAGAGCTAATACGCAAAGTCGGGGATCATAAAAACGGACCAAAAAAACTTAGAGCTAATACGCAAAGTTGGGGATCATAAAAACGGACCGAAAGAACTTAGAGCTAATACGCAAAGTCGGGGAGGATAAAAACCGACCGAAAGAACTTAGAGCTAATACGCAAAGTCGGGGATCATAAAAACCGACCGAAAGAACTTAGAGCTAATACGCAAAGTCGGGGATCATAAAAACGGACCGAAAGAACTTAGAGCTAGCTAATACGCAAAGTCGGGGATCATAAAAACCGACCGAAAGAACTTAGAACTAATACGCAAAGTCGGGGATCATAAAAAAGGACCGAAAGAACTTAGAGCTAATACGCAAAGTCGGGGATCATAAAAACGGACCGAAAGAACTTAGAGCTAATACGCAAAGTCGGGGATCATAAAACGGACCGAAAGAACTTAGAGTTAATACGCAAAGTCGGGGATCATAAAAACGGACCGAAAGAACTTAGAGCTAATACGCAAAGTCGGGGATCATAAAAACGGACCAAAAGAACTTAGAGCTAATACGCAAAGTCGGGGATCATAAAAAGGGAACGAAAGAACTTAGAGCTAATACGCAAAGTCGGGGATCATAAAAACCAACCGAAAGAACTTAGAGCTAATACGCAAAGTCGGGGATCATAAAAACGGACCGAAAGAACTTAGAGCTAATACGCAAAGTCGGGGATCATAAAAACGGACCAAAAAAACTTAGAGCTAATACGCAAAGTTGGGGATCATAAAAACGGACCGAAAGAACTTAGAGCTAATACGCAAAGTCGGGGATGATAAAAACCGACCGAAAGAACTTAGAGCTAATACGCAAAGACGGGGATCATAAAAAGGGACCGAAAGAACTTAGACCTAATACGCAAAGTCGGGGATCATAAAAACCGACCGAAAGAACTTAGAGCTAATACGCAAAGTCGGGGATCATAAAAACGGACCGAAAGAACTTAGAGCTAGCTAATACGCAAAGTCGGGGATCATAAAAACCGACCGAAAGAACTTAGAATTAATACGCAAAGTCGGGGATCATAAAAAAGGACCAAAAGAACTTAGAGCTAATACGCAAAGTCGGGGATCATAAAAACGGACCGAAAGAACTTAGAGCTAATACGCAAAGTCGGGGATCATAAAACGGACCGAAAGAACTTAGAGTTAATACGCAAAGTCGGGGATCATAAAAACGGACCGAAAGAACTTAGAGCTAATACACAAAGTCAGGGATCATAAAAACGGACCAAAAGAACTTAGAGCTAATACGCAAAGTCGGGGATCATAAAAAGGGAACGAAAGAACTTAGAGCTAATACGCAAAGTCGGGGATCATAACAACCAACCGAAAGAACTTAGAGCTAATACGCAAAGTCGGGGATCATAAAAATGACCAAAAGAACTTAGAGCCAATACGCAAAGTCGGGGATCATAAAACCGACTAAAAGAACTTAGAGCTAATACGCAAAGTCGGGGATCATAAAAACGGACCGAAAGAACTTAGAGCTAATACGCAAAGTCGGGGATCATAACAATCGACCGAAAGAACTTTGAGCTAATACGCAAAGTCGGGGATCATAAAAAGGGACCGAAAGAACTTAGAGCTAATATGCAAAGTCGGGGATCATAAAAACAGACCGAAAGAACTTAGAGCTAATACGCAAAGTCGGGGATCATAAAAACCGACCGAAAGAACTTAGAACTAATACGCAAAGTCGGGGATCATAAAAAAGGACCGAAAGAACTTAGAGCTAATACGCAAAGTCGGGGATCATAAAAACGGACCGAAAGAACTTAGAGCTAATACGCAAAGTCGGGGATGATAAAAACCGACCGAAAGAACTTAGAGCTAATACGCAAAGACGGGGATCATAAAAAGGGACCGAAAGAACTTAGACCTAATACGCAAAGTCGGGGATCATAAAAACCGACCGAAAGAACTTAGAGCTAATACGCAAAGTCGGGGATCATAAAAACGGACCGAAAGAACTTAGAGCTAGCTAATACGCAAAGTCGGGGATCATAAAAACCGACCGAAAGAACTTAGAACTAATACGCAAAGTCGGGGATCATAAAAAAGGACCAAAAGAACTTAGAGCTAATACGCAAAGTCGGGGATCATAAAAACGGACCGAAAGAACTTAGAGCTAATACGCAAAGTCGGGGATCATAAAACGGACCGAAAGAACTTAGAGTTAATACGCAAAGTCGGGGATCATAAAAACGGACCGAAAGAACTTAGAGCTAATACGCAAAGTCAGGGATCATAAAAACGGACCAAAAGAACTTAGAGCTAATACGCAAAGTCGGGGATCATAAAAAGGGAACGAAAGAACTTAGAGCTAATACGCAAAGTCGGGGATCATAAAAACCAACCGAAACAACTTAGAGCTAATACGCAAAGTCGGGGATCATAAAAATGACCAAAAGAACTTAGAGCCAATACGCAAAGTCGGGGATCATAAAACCGACTAAAAGAACTTAGAGCTAATACGCAAAGTCGGGGATCATAAAAACGGACCGAAAGAACTTAGAGCTAATACGCAAAGTCGGGGATCATAACAATCGACCGAAAGAACTTTGAGCTAATACGCAAAGTCGGGGATCATAAAAAGGGACCGAAAGAACTTAGAGCTAATATGCAAAGTCGGGGATCATAAAAACAGACCGAAAGAACTTAGAACTAATACGCAAAGTCGGGGATCATAAAAACCGACCGAAAGAACTTAGAACTAATACGCAAAGTCGGGGATCATAAAAAAGGACCGAAAGAACTTAGAGCTAATACGCAAAGTCGGGGATCATAAAAACGGACCGAAAGAACTTAGAGCTAATACGCAAAGTCAAGGATCATAAAACGGACCGAAAGAACTTAGAGTTAATACGCAAAGTCGGGGATCATAAAAACGGACCGAAAGAACTTAGAGCTAATACGCAAAGTCGGGGATCATAAAAACCGACCGAAAGAACTTAGAACTAATACGCAAAGTCGGGGATCATAAAAAAGGACCGAAAGAACTTAGAGCTAATACGCAAAGTCGGGGATCATAAAAACGGACCGAAAGAACTTAGAGCTAATACGCAAAGTCGGGGATCATAAAACGGACCGAAAGAACTTAGAGTTAATACGCAAAGTCGGGGATCATAAAAACGGACCGAAAGAACTTAGAGCTAATACGCAAAGTCGGGGATCATAAAAACGGACCAAAAGAACTTAGAGCTAATACGCAAAGTCGGGGATCATAAAAACGGACCGAAAGAACTTAGAGCTAATACGCAAAGTCGGGGATCTTAAAAACGGACCAAAAAAACTTAGAGCTAATACGCAAAGTTGGGGATGATAAAAACCGACCGAAAGAACTTAGAGCTAATACGCAAAGACGGGATCATAAAAAGGGACCGAAAGAACTTAGACCTAATACGCAAAGTCGGGGATCATAAAAACCGACCGAAAGAACTTAGAGCTAATACGCAAAGTCGGGGATCATAAAAACGGACCGAAAGAACTTAGAGCTAGCTAATACGCAAAGTCGGGGATCATAAAAACCGACCGAAAGAACTTAGAACTAATACGCAAAGTCGGGGATGATAAAAACCGACCGAAAGAACTTAGAGCTAATACGCAAAGACGGGATCATAAAAAGGGACCGAAAGAACTTAGACCTAATACGCAAAGTCGGGGATCATAAAAACCGACCGAAAGAACTTAGAGCTAATACGCAAAGTCGGGGATCATAAAAACGGACCGAAAGAACTTAGAGCTAGCTAATACGCAAAGTCGGGGATCATAAAAACCGACCGAAAGAACTTAGAACTAATACGCAAAGTCGGGGATCATAAAAAAGGACCGAAAGAACTTAGAGCTAATACGCAAAGTCGAGGATCATAAAAACGGACCGAAAGAACTTAGAGCTAATACGCAAAGTCGGGGATCATAAAACGGACCGAAAGAACTTAGAGTTAATACGCAAAGTCGGGGATCATAAAAACGGACCGAAAGAACTTAGAGCTAATACGCAAAGTCGGGGATCATAAAAACGGACCAAAAGAACTTAGAGCTAATACGCAAAGTCGGGGATCATAAAAACGGACCGAAAGAACTTAGAGCTAATACGCAAGGTCGGGGATCATAAAAACGGACCAAAAGAACTTAGAGCTAATACGCAAAGTTGGGGATCATAAAAACGGACCGAAAGAACTTAGAGCTAATACGCAAAGTCGGGGATGACAAAAACCGACCGAAAGAACTTAGAGCTAATACGCAAAGTCGGGGATCATAAAAAGGGACCGAAAGAACTTAGACCTAATACGCAAAGTCGGGGATCATAAAAACCGACCGAAAGAACTTAGAGCTAATACGCAAAGTCAGGGATCATAAAAACGGACCAAAAGAACTTAGAGTTAATACGCAAAGTCGGGGATCATAAAAACGGACCGAAAGAACTTAGAGCTAATACGTAAAGTCGGGGATCATAAAAACGGACCAAAAAAACTTAGAGCTAATACGCAAAGTTGGGGATCATAAAAACGGACCGAAAGAACTTAGAGCTAATACGCAAAGTCGGGGATGATAAAAACCGACCGAAAGAACTTAGAGCTAATACGCAAAGTCGGGGATCATAATAAGGGACCGAAAGAACTTAGACCTAATACGCAAAGTCGGGGATCATAAAAAAGGACCAAAAGAACTTAGAGCTAATACGCAAAGTCGGGGATCATAAAAAGGGAACGAAAGAACTTAGAGCTAATACGCAAAGTCGGGGATCATAAAAACCAACCGAAAGAACTTAGTGCTAATACGCAAAGTCGGGGATCATAAAAATGACCAAAAGAACTTAGAGCCAATACGCAAAGTCGGGGATCATAAAACCGACCAAAAGAACTTAGAGCTAATACGCAAAGTCGGGGATCATAAAAACGGACCGAAAGAACTTAGAGCTAATACGCAAAGTCGGGGATCATAACAACCGACCGAAAGAACTTTGAGCTAATACGCAAAGTCGGGGATCATAAAAAGGGACCGAAAGAACTTAGAGCTAATATGCAAAGTCGGGGATCATAAAAACAGACCGAAAGAACTTAGAGCTAATACGCAAAGTCGGGGATCATAAAAACCGACCGAAAGAACTTAGAACTAATACGCAAAGTCGGGGATCATAAAAAAGGACCGAAAGAACTTAGAGCTAATACGCAAAGTCGGGGATCATAAAAACGGACCGAAAGAACTTAGAGCTAATACGCAAAGTCAAGGATCATAAAACGGACCGAAAGAACTTAGAGTTAATACGCAAAGTCGGGGATCATAAAAACGGACCGAAAGAACTTAGAGCTAATACGCAAAGTCGGGGATCATAAAAACCGACCGAAAGAACTTAGAACTAATACGCAAAGTCGGGGATCATAAAAAAGGACCGAAAGAACTTAGAGCTAATACGCAAAGTCGGGGATCATAAAAACGGACCGAAAGAACTTAGAGCTAATACGCAAAGTCGGGGATCATAAAACGGACCGAAAGAACTTAGAGTTAATACGCAAAGTCGGGGATCATAAAAACGGACCGAAAGAACTTAGAGCTAATACGCAAAGTCGGGGATCATAAAAACGGACCAAAAGAACTTAGAGCTAATACGCAAAGTCGGGGATCATAAAAACGGACCGAAAGAACTTAGAGCTAATACGCATAGTCGGGGATCATAAAAACGGACCAAAAAAACTTAGAGCTAATACGCAAAGTTGGGGATCATAAAAACGGACCGAAAGAACTTAGAGCTAATACGCAAAGTCGGGGATGATAAAAACCGACCGAAAGAACTTAGAGCTAATACGCAAAGACGGGATCATAAAAAGGGACCGAAAGAACTTAGACCTAATACGCAAAGTCGGGGATCATAAAAACCGACCGAAAGAACTTAGAGCTAATACGCAAAGTCGGGGATCATAAAAACGGACCGAAAGAACTTAGAGCTAGCTAATACGCAAAGTCGGGGATCATAAAAACCGACCGAAAGAACTTAGAACTAATACGCAAAGTCGGGGATCATAAAAAAGGACCGAAAGAACTTAGAGCTAATACGCAAAGTCGGGGATCATAAAAACGGACCGAAAGAACTTAGAGCTAATACGCAAAGTCGGGGATCATAAAACGGACCGAAAGAACTTAGAGTTAAAACGCAAAGTCGGGGATCATAAAAACGGACCGAAAGAACTTAGAGCTAATACGCAAAGTCGGGGATCATAAAAATGGACCAAAAGAACTTAGAGCTAATACGCAAAGTCGGGGATCATAAAAACGGACCGAAAGAACTTAGAGCTAATACGCAAAGTCGGGGATCATAAAAACGGACCAAAAGAACATAGAGCTAATACGCAAAGTTGGGGATCATAAAAACGGACCGAAAGAACTTAGAGCTAATACGCAAAGTCGGGGATGATAAAAACCGACCGAAAGAACTTAGAGCTAATACGCAAAGTCGGGGATCATAAAAAGGGACCGAAAGAACTTAGACCTAATACGCAAAGTCGGGGATCATAAAAACCGACCGAAAGAACTTAGAGCTAATACGCAAAGTCGGGGATCATAAAAACGGACCAAAAGAACTTAGAGTTAATACGCAAAGTCGGGGATCATAAAAACGGACCGAAAGAACTTAGAGCTAATACGCAAAGTCGGGGATCATAAAAACGGACCAAAAAAACTTAGAGCTAATACGCAAAGTTGGGGATCATAAAAACGGACCGAAAGAACTTAGAGCTAATACGCAAAGTCGGGGATGATAAAAACCGACCGAAAGAACTTAGAGCTAATACGCAAAGTCGGGGATCATAAAAAGGGACCGAAAGAACTTAGACCTAATACGCAAAGTCGGGGATCATAAAAACCGACCGAAAGAACTTAGAGCTAATACGCAAAGTCAGGGATCATAAAAACGTACCGAAAGAACTTAGAGCTAGCTAATACGCAAAGTCGGGGATCATAAAAACCGACCGAAAGAACTTAGAACTAATACGCAAAGTCGGGGATCATAAAAAAGGACCGAAAGAACTTAGAGCTAATACGCAAAGTCGGGGATCATAAAAACGGACCGAAAGAACTTAGAGCTAATACGCAAAGTCGGGGATCATAAAACGGACCGAAAGAACTTAGAGTTAATACGCAAAGTCGGGGATCATAAAAACGGACCGAAAGAACTTAGAGCTAATACGCAAAGTCGGGGATCATAAAAACGGACCAAAAGAACTTAGAGCTAATACGCAAAGTCGGGGATCATAAAAACGGACCGAAAGAACTTAGAGCTAATACGCAAAGTCGGGGATCATAAAAACGAACCAAAAAAACTTAGAGCTAATACGCAAAGTCGGGGATCATAAAACAGACCGAAAGAACTTAGAGCTAATACGCAAAGTCGGGGATGATAAAAACCGACCGAAAGAACTTAGAGCTAATACGCAAAGTCAGGGATCATAAAACCGACCGAAAGAACTTAGAGCTAATACGCAAAGTCGGGGATCATAAAAAGGGACCGAAAGAACTTAGAGCTAATACGCATAGTCGGGGATCATAAAAAGGGACCGAAAGAACTTAGAGCTAATACGCAAAGTCGGGGATCATAAAAACGGACCGAAAGAACTTAGAGCTAATACGCAAAGTCGGGGATCATAAAAACCGACCGAAAGAACTTAGAGCTAATACGCAAAGTCGGGGATCATAAAACCGACCGAAAGAACTTAGAGCTAATACGCAAAGTCGGGGATCATAAAAAGGGACCGAAAGAACTTAGAGCTAATACGCATAGTCGGGGATCATAAAAACGGATCGAAAGAACTTAGAGCTAATACGCAAAGTCAGAGATCCTAAAAACCGACCGAAAGAACTTAGAGCTAATACGCAAAGTCGGGGATCATAAAAACGGACCGAAAGAACTTAGAGCTAATACGCACAGTCCGGGATCATAAACACGGTTCGAAAGAACTTAGAGCTAATACGCAAAGTCGGGGATCATAAACACGGACCAAGAGAACTTAGAGCTAATACGCAAAGTCGGGGATCATTAAAAGGGACCGAGAGAACTTAGAGCTAATACACAAAGTCAGGGATCATAAAAAGGGACGGAAAGAACTTAGAGCTAATACGCAAAATCGAGGATCATAAAAAGGGATCGAAAGAACTTAGAGCTAATACGCAAAGTCGGGGATCATAAAAACGGACCGAAAGAACTTAGAGCTAATACGCAAAGTCAAGGATCATAAAAAGGGACCGAAAGAACATAGAGCTAATACACAAAGTCGGGGATCATAAAAACCGACCGAAAGAACTTAGAGCTAATATGCAAAGTCGGGGATCAGAAAAACGGACCGAAAGAACTTAGTGCTAATACGCAAAGTCGGGTATCATAACAACCGACCGAAAGAACTTAGAGCTAATACGCAAAGTCGGGGATCATAACAACCGACCGAAAGAACTTAGAGCTAATACGCAAAGTCGGGGATCATAACAACCGACCGAAAGAACTTAGAGCTAATACGCAAAGTCGGGGATCATAAAAACAGATCGAAAGCACTTAGAGCTAATATGCAAAGTCGGGGATCATAAAAACAGACCGAAAGAACTTAGAGCTATTACGCAAAGTCGGGGATCATAAAAACGGACCAAAAGAACTTAGAGCTAATACGCAAAGTCAGGGATCATAAAAACGGACCGAAAGAACTTAGAGCTAATACGCAAAGTCGGGGATCATAAAAACGGACCAAAAGAACGTAGAGCTAATACGCAAAGTCGGGGATCATAAAAACGAACCGAAAGAACTTAGAGCTAATACGCAAAGTCGGGGATCATAAAAACGGATTGAAAGAACTTAGAGCTAATACGCAAAGTCGGGGATCATAAAGCGGACCGAAAGAACTTAGAGCTAATACGCAAAGTCGGGGATCATAAAAACCAACCGAAAGAACTTAGAGCTAATACGCAAAGTCGGGGATCATAAAAACGACCAAAAGAACTTAGAGCCAATACGCAAAGTCGGAGATCATAAAACCGACCGAAAGAACTTAGAGCTAATACGCAAAGTCGGGGATCATAAAAACGGACTGAAAGAACTTAGAGCTAATACGCAAAGTCGGGGATCATAAAAACTGACCGAAAGAACTTTGAGCTAATACGCAAAGTCGGGGATCAGAAAAAGGGACCGAAAGAACTTAGAGCTAATACGCAAAGTCGGGGATCATAAAAACCGACCGAAAGAACTTAGAGCTAATACGCAAAGTCGGGGATCATAAAAACGGACCGAAAGAACTTAGAGCTAATACGCAAAGTTGGGGATCATAAAAACCGACCGAAAGAACTTAGAACTAATACGCAAAGTCGGGGATCATAAAAACGGACCGAAAGAACTTCGAGCTAATACGCAAAGTCGGGGATCATAAAAATGGACCGAAAGAACTTAGAGCTAATACGCAAAGTCGGGGATCATAAAACGGAGCGAAAGAACTTAGAGCTAATACGCAAAGTCGGGGATCATAAAAACGGACCGAAAGAACTTAGAGCTAATACGCAAAGTCGGGGATCATAAAAACAGACCGAAAGAACTTAGAACTAATACGCACAGTCCGGGATCATAAACACGGTTCGAAAGAATTTAGAGCTAATACGCAAAGTCGGGGATCATAAACACGGACCAAGAGAACTTAGAGCTAATACGCAAAGTCGGGGATCATAAAAAGGGACCGAGAGAACTTAGAGCTAATACACAAAGTCGGGGATCATAAAAAGGGACCGAAAGAACTTAGAGCTAATACGCAAAATCGGGGATCATAAAAAGGGACCGAAAGAACTTAGAGCTAATACGCAAAGTCGGGGATCATAAAAATGACCGAAAGAACTTAGAGCTAATACGCAAAGTCGGGGATCATAAAAAGGGACCGAAAGAACTTAGAGCTAATACACAAAGTCGGGGATCATAAAAACCGACCGAAAGAACTTAGAGCTAATATGCAAAGTCGGGGATCATAAAAACGGACCGAAAGAACTTAGAGCTAATACGCAAAGTTGGGGATCATAACAACCGACCGAAAGAACTTAGAGCTAATACGCAAAGTCAGAGATCCTAAAAACCGACCGAAAGAACTTAGAGCTAATACGCAAAGTCGGGGATCATAACAACCGACTGAAAGAACTTAGAGTTAATACGCAAAGTCGGGGATCATAAAAACGGATCGAAAGAACTTAGAGCTAATACGCATAGTCGGGGATCATAAAAACGGACCAAAAGAACTTAGAGCTAATACGCAAAGTCGGGGATCATAAAAACGGACCAAAAGAACTTAGAGCTAATACGCAAGGTCGGGGATCATAAAAACGGACCAAAAGAACTTAGAGCTAATACGCAAAGTTGGGGATCATAAAAACGGACCGAAAAAACTTAGAGCTAATACGCAAAGTCGGGGATCATAAAAAGGACCGAAAGAACTTAGAGCTAATACGCAAAGTCGGGGATCATAAAAACCGACCGAAAGAACTTAGAGCCAATACGCAAAGTCGGGGATCATAAAACCGACCAAAAGAACTTAGAGCTAATACGCAAAGTCGGGGATCATAAAAACGGACCAAAAGAACTTAGAGCTAATACGCAAAGTCGGGGATCATAAAAACAGACCGAAAGAACTTAGAGCTAATACGCAAAGTCGGGGATCATAAAAACGGACCAAAAAAACTTAGAGCTAATACGCAAAGTTGGGGATCATAAAAACGGACCGAAAGAACTTAGAGCTAATATGCAAAGTCGGGGATGATAAAAACCGACCGAAAGAACTTAGAGCTAATACGCAAAGTTGGGGATCATAAAAACCGACCGAAAGAACTTAGAGCTAATACGCAAAGTCGGGGATCATAAAAACGGACCGAAAGAACTTAGAGCTAGCTAATACGCAAAGTCGGGGATCATAAAAACCGACCGAAAGAACTTAGAACTAATACGCAAAGTCGGGGATCATAAAAAAGGACCGAAAGAACTTAGAGCTAATACGCAAAGTCGGGGATCATAAAAACGGACCGAAAGAACTTAGAGTTAATACGCAAAGTCGGGGATCATAAAAACGGACCGAAAGAACTTAGAGCTAATACGCAAAGTCGGGGATCATAAAAACGGACCAAAAGAACTTAGAGCTAATACGCAAAGTCGGGGATCATAAAAAGGGAACGAAAGAACTTAGAGCTAATACGCAAAGTCGGGGATCATAAAAACCAACCGAAAGAACTTAGAGCTAATACGCAAAGTCGAGGATCATAAAAACAGACCGAAAGAACTTAGAACTAATACGCAAAGTCGGGGATCATAAAAACGGACCAAAAGAACTTAGAGCTAATACGCAAAGTCGGGGATCATAAAAAGGGAACGAAAGAACTTAGAGCTAATACGCAAAGTCGGGGATCATAAAAACGGACCGAAAGAACTTAGAGCTAATACGCAAAGTCGGGGATCATAAAAACGGACCAAAAAAACTTAGAGCTAATACGCAAAGTTGGGGATCATAAAAACGGACCGAAAGAACTTAGAGCTAATACGCAAAGTCGGGGAGGATAAAAACCGACCGAAAGAACTTAGAGCTAATACGCAAAGTCGGGGATCATAAAAACCGACCGAAAGAACTTAGAGCTAATACGCAAAGTCGGGGATCATAAAAACGGACCGAAAGAACTTAGAGCTAGCTAATACGCAAAGTCGGGGATCATAAAAACCGACCGAAAGAACTTAGAACTAATACGCAAAGTCGGGGATCATAAAAAAGGACCGAAAGAACTTAGAGCTAATACGCAAAGTCGGGGATCATAAAAACGGACCGAAAGAACTTAGAGCTAATACGCAAAGTCGGGGATCATAAAACGGACCGAAAGAACTTAGAGCTAATACGCAAAGTCGGGGATCATAAAAAGGGACCGAAAGAACTTAGAGCTAATATGCAAAGTCGGGGATCATAAAAACAGACCGAAAGAACTTAGAGCTAATACGCAAAGTCGGGGATCATAAAAACCGACCGAAAGAACTTAGAACTAATACGCAAAGTCGGGGATCACAAAAAGGACCGAAAGAACTTAGAGCTAATACGCAAAGTCGGGGATCATAAAAACGGACCGAAAGAACTTAGAGCTAATACGCAAAGTCAAGGATCATAAAACGGACCGAAAGAACTTAGAGTTAATACGCAAAGTCGGGGATCATAAAAACGGACCGAAAGAACTTAGAGCTAATACGCAAAGTCGGGGATCATAAAAACCGACCGAAAGAACTTAGAACTAATACGCAAAGTCGGGGATCATAAAAAAAGACCGAAAGAACTTAGAGCTAATACGCAAAGTCGGGGATCATAAAAACGGACCGAAAGAACTTAGAGCTAATACGCAAAGTCGGGGATCATAAAACGGACCGAAAGAACTTAGAGTTAATACGCAAAGTCGGGGATCATAAAAACGGACCGAAAGAACTTAGAGCTAATACGCAAAGTCGGGGATCATAAAAACGGACCAAAAGAACTTAGAGCTAATACGCAAAGTCGGGGATCATAAAAACGGACCGAAAGAACTTAGAGCTAATACGCATAGTCGGGGATCATAAAAATGGACCAAAAAAACTTAGAGCTAATACGCAAAGTTGGGGATCATAAAAACGGACCGAAAGAACTTAGAGCTAATACGCAAAGTCGGGGATGATAAAAACCGACCGAAAGAACTTAGAGCTAATACGCAAAGACGGGATCATAAAAAGGGACCGAAAGAACTTAGACCTAATACGCAAAGTCGGGGATCATAAAAACCGACCGAAAGAACTTAGAGCTAATACGCAAAGTCGTGGATCATAAAAACGGACCGAAAGAACTTAGAGCTAGCTAATACGCAAAGTCGGGGATCATAAAAACGGACCAAAAAAACTTAGAGCTAATACGCAAAGTTGGGGATCATAAAAACGGACCGAAAGAACTTAGAGCTAATACGCAAAGTCGGGGATGATAAAAACTGACCGAAAGAACTTAGAGCTAATACGCAAAGTCGGGGATCATAAAAAGGGACCGAAAGAACTTAGACCTAATACGCAAAGTCGGGGATCATAAAAACCGACCGAAAGAACTTAGAGCTAATACGCAAAGTCAGGGATCATAAAAACGTACCGAAAGAACTTAGAGCTAGCTAATACGCAAAGTCGGGGATCATAAAAACCGACCGAAAGAACTTAGAACTAATACGCAAAGTCGGGGATCATAAAAAAGGACCGAAAGAACTTAGAGCTAATACGCAAAGTCGGGGATCATAAAAACGGACCGAAAGAACTTAGAGCTAATACGCAAAGTCGGGGATCATAAAACGGACCGAAAGAACTTAGAGTTAAAACGCAAAGTCGGGGATCATAAAAACGGACCGAAAGAACTTAGAGCTAATACGCAAAGTCGGGGATCATAAAAACGGACCAAAAGAACTTAGAGCTAATACGCAAAGTCGGGGATCATAAAAACGGACCGAAAGAACTTAGAGCTAATACGCAAGGTCGGGGATCATAAAAACGGACCAAAAGAACATAGAGCTAATACGCAAAGTTGGGGATCATAAAAACCGACCGAAAGAACTTAGAGCTAATACGCAAAGTCGGGGATGATAAAAACCGACCGAAAGAACTTAGAGCTAATACGCAAAGTCGGGGATCATAAAAAGGGACCGAAAGAACTTAGACCTAATACGCAAAGTCGGGGATCATAAAAACCGACCGAAGGAACTTAGAGCTAATACGCAAAGTCGGGGATCATAAAAACGGACCAAAAGAACTTAGAGTTAATACGCAAAGTCGGGGATCATAAAAACGGACCGAAAGAACTTAGAGCTAATACGCAAAGTCGGGGATCATAAAAACGGACCAAAAAAACTTAGAGCTAATACGCAAAGTTGGGGATCATAAAAACGGACCGAAAGAACTTAGAGCTAATACGCAAAGTCGGGGATGATAAAAACCGACCGAAAGAACTTAGAGCTAATACGCAAAGTCGGGGATCATAAAAAGGGACCGAAAGAACTTAGACCTAATACGCAAAGTCGGGGATCATAAAAAGGGACCGAAAGAACTTAGAGCTAATACGCAAAATCGAGGATCATAAAAAGGGATCGAAAGAACTTAGAGCTAATACGCAAAGTCGGGGATCATAAAAACGGACCGAAAGAACTTAGAGCTAATACGCAAAGTCAAGGATCATAAAAAGGGACCGAAAGAACATAGAGCTAATACACAAAGTCGGGGATCATAAAAACCGACCGAAAGAACTTAGAGCTAATATGCAAAGTCGGGGATCAGAAAAACGGACCGAAAGAACTTAGTGCTAATACGCAAAGTCGGGTATCATAACAACCGACCGAAAGAACTTAGAGCTAATACGCAAAGTCGGGGATCATAACAACCGACCGAAAGAACTTAGAGCTAATACGCAAAGTCGGGGATCATAACAACCGACCGAAAGAACATAGAGCTAATACGCAAAGTCGGGGATCATAAAAACAGATCGAAAGCACTTAGAGCTAATATGCAAAGTCGGGGATCATAAAAACAGACCGAAAGAACTTAGAGCTATTACGCAAAGTCGGGGATCATAAAAACGGACCAAAAGAACTTAGAGCTAATACGCAAAGTCAGGGATCATAAAAACCGACCGAAAGAACTTAGAGCTAATATGCAAAGTCGGGGATCAGAAAAACGGACCGAAAGAACTTAGTGCTAATACGCAAAGTCGGGTATCATAACAACCGACCGAAAGAACTTAGAGCTAATACGCAAAGTCGGGGATCATAACAACCGACCGAAAGAACTTAGAGCTAATACGCAAAGTCGGGGATCATAACAACCGACCGAAAGAACTTAGAGCTAATACGCAAAGTCGGGGATCATAAAAACAGAGCGAAAGCACTTAGAGCTAATATGCAAAGTCGGGGATCATAAAAACAGACCGAAAGAACTTAGAGCTATTACGCAAAGTCGGGGATCATAAAAACGGACCAAAAGAACTTAGAGCTAATACGCAAAGTCAGGGATCATAAAAACGGACCGAAAGAACTTAGAGCTAATACGCAAAGTCGGGGATCATAAAAACGGACCAAAAGAACGTAGAGCTAATACGCAAAGTCGGGGATCATAAAAACGAACCGAAAGAACTTAGAGCTAATACGCAAAGTCGGGGATCATAAAAACGGATTGAAAGAACTTAGAGCTAATACGCAAAGTCGGGGATCATAAAGCGGACCGAAAGAACTTAGAGCTAATACGCAAAGTCGGGGATCATAAAAACCAACCGAAAGAACTTAGAGCTAATACGCAAAGTCGGGGATCATAAAAACGACCAAAAGAACTTAGAGCCAATACGCAAAGTCGGAGATCATAAAACCGACCGAAAGAACTTAGAGCTAATACGCAAAGTCGGGGATCATAAAAACGGATTGAAAGAACTTAGAGCTAATACGCAAAGTCGGGGATCATAAAAACTGACCGAAAGAACTTTGAGCTAATACGCAAAGTCGGGGATCAGAAAAAGGGACCGAAAGAACTTAGAGCTAATACGCAAAGTCGGGGATCATAAAAACCGACCGAAAGAACTTAGAGCTAATACGCAAAGTCGGGGATCATAAAAACGGACCGAAAGAACTTAGAGCTAATACGCAAAGTTGGGGATCATAAAAACCGACCGAAAGAACTTAGAACTAATACGCAAAGTCGGGGATCATAAAAACGGACCGAAAGAACTTCGAGCTAATACGCAAAGTCGGGGATCATAAAAATGGACCGAAAGAACTTAGAGCTAATACGCAAAGTCGGGGATCATAAAACGGACCGAAAGAACTTAGAGCTAATACGCAAAGTCGGGGATCATAAAAACGGACCAAAAGAACTTAGAGCTAATACGCAAAGTCGGGGATCATAAAAACAGACCGAAAGAACTTAGAACTAATACGCACAGTCCGGGATCATAAACACGGTTCGAAAGAACTTAGAGCTAATACGCAAAGTCGGGGATCATAAACACGGACCAAGAGAACTTAGAGCTAATACGCAAAGTCGGGGATCATAAAAAGGGACCGAGAGAACTTAGAGCTAATACACAAAGTCGGGGATCATAAAAAGGGACCGAAAGAACTTAGAGCTAATACGCAAAATCGGGGATCATAAAAAGGGACCGAAAGAACTTAGAGCTAATACGCAAAGTCGGGGATCATAAAAATGACCGAAAGAACTTAGAGCTAATACGCAAAGTCGGGGATCATAAAAAGGGACCGAAAGAACTTAGAGCTAATACACAAAGTCGGGGATCATAAAAACCGACCGAAAGAACTTAGAGCTAATATGCAAAGTCGGGGATCATAAAAACGGACCGAAAGAACTTAGAGCTAATACGCAAAGTTGGGGATCATAACAACCGACCGAAAGAACTTAGAGCTAATACGCAAAGTCAGAGATCCTAAAAACCGACCGAAAGAACTTAGAGCTAATACGCAAAGTCGGGGATCATAACAACCGACTGAAAGAACTTAGAGCTAATACGCAAAGTCGGGGATCATAAAAACGGATCGAAAGAACTTAGAGCTAATACGCATAGTCGGGGATCATAAAAACGGACCAAAAGAACTTAGAGCTAATACGCAAAGTCGGGGATCATAAAAACGGACCAAAAGAACTTAGAGCTAATACGCAAGGTCGGGGATCATAAAAACGGACCAAAAGAACTTAGAGCTAATACGCAAAGTTGGGGATCATAAAAACGGACCGAAAAAACTTAGAGCTAATACGCAAAGTCGGGGATCATAAAAAGGACCGAAAGAACTTAGAGCTAATACGCAAAGTCGGGGATCATAAAAACCGACCGAAAGAACTTAGAGCTAATACGCAAAGTCGGGGATCATAAAAAGGACCGAAAGAACTTAGAGCTAATACGCAAAGTTGGGGATCATTAAAACGAACCAAAAGAACTTAGAGCTAATACGCAAAGTCGGGGATCATAAAAACCAACCGAAAGAACTTAGAGCTAATACGCAAAGTCGAGGATCATAAAAACGACCAAAAGAACTTAGAGCCAATACGCAAAGTCGGGGATCATAAAACCGACCGAAAGAACTTAGAGCTAATACGCAAAGTCGGGGATCATAAAAACAGACCGAAAGAACTTAGAGCTAATACGCAAAGTCGGGGATCATAAAAACTGACCGAAAGAACTTTGAGCAAATACGCAAAGTCGGGGATCATAACAACCGACCGAAAGAACTTAGAGCTAATACGCAAAGTCGGGGATCATAAAAACAGATCGAAAGCACTTAGAGCTAATATGCAAAGTCGGGGATCATAAAAATTGACCGAAAGAACTTAGAGCTATTACGCAAAGTCGGGGATCATAAAAACGGACCAAAAGAACTTAGAGCTAATACGCAAAGTCAGGGATCATAAAAACGGACCGAAAGAACTTAGAGCTAATACGCAAAGTCGGGGATCATAAAAACGGACCAAAAGAACGTAGAGCTAATACGCAAAGTCGGGGATCATAAAAACGAACCGAAAGAACTTAGAGCTAATACGCAAAGTCGGGGATCATAAAAACGGATTGAAAGAACTTAGAGCTAATACGCAAAGTCGGGGATCATAAAGCGGACCGAAAGAACTTAGAGCTAATACGCAAAGTCGGGGATCATAAAAACCAACCGAAAGAACTTAGAGCTAATACGCAAAGTCGGGGATCATAAAAACGACCAAAAGAACTTAGAGCCAATACGCAAAGTCGGAGATCATAAAACCGACCGAAAGAACTTAGAGCTAATACGCAAAGTCGGGGATCATAAAAACGGACCGAAAGAACTTAGAGCTAATACGCAAAGTCGTGGATCATAAAAACTGACCGAAAGAACTTTGAGCTAATACGCAAAGTCGGGGATCAGAAAAAGGGACCGAAAGAACTTAGAGCTAATACGCAAAGTCGGGGATCATAAAAACCGACCGAAAGAACTTAGAGCTAATACGCAAAGTCGGGGATCATAAAAACGGACCGAAAGAACTTAGAGCTAATACGCAAAGTTGGGGATCATAAAAACCGACCGAAAGAACTTAGAACTAATACGCAAAGTCGGGGATCATAAAAACGGACCGAAAGAACTTCGAGCTAATACGCAAAGTCGGGGATCATAAAAATGGACCGAAAGAACTTAGAGCTAATACGCAAAGTCGGGGATCATAAAAACCCACCGAAAGAACTTAGAGCTAATACGCAAAGTCGGGGATCATAAAAATGACCAAAAGAACTTAGAGCCAATACGCAAAGTCGGGGATCATAAAACCGACCGAAAGAACTTAGAGCTAATACGCAAAGTCGGTGATTATAAAAACGGACCAAAAGAACTTAGAGCTAATACGCAAAGTCGGGGATCATAACAACCGACCGAAAGAACTTTGAGCTAATACGCAAAGTCGGGGATCATAAAAAGGGACCGAAAGAACTTAGAGCTAATATGCAAAGTCGGGGATCATAAAAACAGACCGAAAGAACTTAGAGCTAATACGCAAAGTCGGGGATCATAAAAACGGACCGAAAGAACTTAGAGCTAATACGCAAAGTCGGGGATCATAAAAACCGACCGAAAGAACTTAGAACTAATACGCAAAGTCGGGGATCATAAAAAAGGACCGAAAGAACTTAGAGCTAATACGCAAAGTCGGGGATCATAAAAACGGACCGAAAGAACTTAGAGCTAATACGCAAAGTCGGGGATCATAAAACGGACCGAAAGAACTTAGAGTTAATACGCAAAGTCGGGGATCATAAAAACGGACCGAAAGAACTTAGAGCTAATACGCAAAGTCGGGGATCATAAAAACGGACCAAAAGAACTTAGAGCTAATACGCAAAGTCGAGAATCATAAAAACAGACCGAAAGAACTTAGAGCTAATACGCAAAGTCGGGGATCATAAAAACGGACCAAAAAAACTTAGTGCTAATACGCAAAGTTGGGGATCATAAAAACGGACCGAAAGAACTTAGAGCTAATATGCAAAGTCGGGGATGATAAAAACCGACCGAAAGAACTTAGAGCTAATACGCAAAGTTGGGGATCATAAAAACCGACCGAAAGAACTTAGAGCTAATACGCAAAGTCGGGGATCATAAAAACGGACCGAAAGAACTTAGAGCTAGCTAATACGCAAAGTCGGGGATCATAAAAACCGACCGAAAGAACTTAGAACTAATACGCAAAGTCGGGGATCATAAAAAAGGACCGAAAGAACTTAGAGCTAATACGCAAAGTCGGGGATCATAAAAACGGACCGAAAGAACTTAGAGTTAATACGCAAAGTCGGGGATCATAAAAACGGACCGAAAGAACTTAGAGCTAATACGCAAAGTCGGGGATCATAAAAACGGACCAAAAGAACTTAGAGCTAATACGCAAAGTCGGGGATCATAAAAACAGACCGAAAGAACTTAGAGCTAATACGCAAAGTCGGGGATCATTAAAACGGACCAAAAGAACTTAGAGCTAATACGCAAAGTCGGGGATCATAAAAAGGGAACGAAAGAACTTAGAGCTAATACGCAAAGTCGGGGATCATAAAAACCAACCGAAAGAACTTAGAGCTAATACGCAAAGTCGGCGATCATAAAAATGACCAAAAGAACTTAGAGCCAATACGCAAAGTCGGGGATCATAAAACCGACCAAAAGAACTTAGAGCTAATACGCAAAGTTGGGGATCATAAAAACGGACCGAAAGAACTTAGAGCTAATACGCAAAGTCGGGGATCATAAAAACGGACCGAAAGAACTTAGAGCTAATACGCAAAGTCGGGGATCATAAAAACGGACCAAAAAAACTTAGAGCTAATACGCAAAGTTGGGGATCATAAAAACGGACCGAAAGAACTTAGAGCTAATACGCAAAGTCGGGGAGGATAAAAACCGACCGAAAGAACTTAGAGCTAATACGCAAAGTCGGGGATCATAAAAACTGACCGAAAGAACTTAGAGCTAATACGCAAAGTCGGGGATCATAAAAATGGACCGAAAGAACTTAGAGCTAGCTAATACGCAAAGTCGGGGATCATAAAAACCGACCGAAAGAACTTAGAACTAATACGCAAAGTCGGGGATCATAAAAAAGGACCGAAAGAACTTAGAGCTAATACGCAAAGTCGGGGATCATAAAAACGGACCGAAAGAACTTAGAGCTAATACGCAAAGTCGGGGATCATAAAACGGACCGAAAGAACTTAGAGTTAATACGCAAAGTCGGGGATCATAAAAACGGACCGAAAGAACTTAGAGCTAATACGCAAAGTCGGGGATCATAAAAACGGACCAAAAGAACTTAGAGCTAATACGCAAAGTCGGGGATCATAAAAAGGGAACGAAAGAACTTAGAGCTAATACGCAAAGTCGGGGATCATAAAAACCAACCGAAAGAACTTAGAGCTAATACGCAAAGTCGGGGATCATAAAAACGGACCGAAAGAACTTAGAGCTAATACGCAAAGTCGGGGATCATAAAAACGGACCAAAAAAACTTAGAGCTAATACGCAAAGTTGGGGATCATAAAAACGGACCGAAAGAACTTAGAGCTAATACGCAAAGTCGGGGATGATAAAAACCGACCGAAAGAACTTAGAGCTAATACGCAAAGACGGGGATCATAAAAAGGGACCGAAAGAACTTAGACCTAATACGCAAAGTCGGGGATCATAAAAACCGACCGAAAGAACTTAGAGCTAATACGCAAAGTCGGGGATCATAAAAACGGACCGAAAGAACTTAGAGCTAGCTAATACGCAAAGTCGGGGATCATAAAAACCGACCAAAAGAACTTAGAACTAATACGCAAAGTCGGGGATCATAAAAAAGGACCAAAAGAACTTAGAGCTAATACGCAAAGTCGGGGATCATAAAAACGGACCGAAAGAACTTAGAGCTAATACGCAAAGTCGGGGATCATAAAACGGGCCGAAAGAACTTAGAGTTAATACGCAAAGTCGGGGATCATAAAAACGGACCGAAAGAACTTAGAGCTAATACACAAAGTCAGGGATCATAAAAACGGACCAAAAGAACTTAGAGCTAATACGCAAAGTCGGGGATCATAAAAAGGGAACGAAAGAACTTAGAGCTAATACGCAAAGTCGGGGATCATAACAACCAACCGAAAGAACTTAGAGCTAATACGCAAAGTCGGGGATCATAAAAATGACCAAAAGAACTTAGAGCCAATACGCAAAGTCGGGGATCATAAAACCGACTAAAAGAACTTAGAGCTAATACGCAAAGTCGGGGATCATAAAAACGGACCGAAAGAACTTAGAGCTAATACGCAAAGTCGGGGATCATAACAATCGACCGAAAGAACTTTGAGCTAATACGCAAAGTCGGGGATCATAAAAAGGGACCGAAAGAACTTAGAGCTAATATGCAAAGTCGGGGATCATAAAAACAGACCGAAAGAACTTAGAGCTAATACGCAAAGTCGGGGATCATAAAAACCGACCGAAAGAACTTAGAACTAATACGCAAAGTCGGGGATCATAAAAAAGGACCGAAAGAACTTAGAGCTAATACGCAAAGTCGGGGATCATAAAAACGGACCGAAAGAACTTAGAGCTAATACGCAAAGTCGGGGATGATAAAAACCGACCGAAAGAACTTAGAGCTAATACGCAAAGACGGGGATCATAAAAAGGGACCGAAAGAACTTAGACCTAATACGCAAAGTCGGGGATCATAAAAACCGACCGAAAGAACTTAGAGCTAATACGCAAAGTCGGGGATCATAAAAACGGACCGAAAGAACTTAGAGCTAGCTAATACGCAAAGTCGGGGATCATAAAAACCGACCGAAAGAACTTAGAACTAATACGCAAAGTCGGGGATCATAAAAAAGGACCAAAAGAACTTAGAGCTAATACGCAAAGTCGGGGATCATAAAAACGGACCGAAAGAACTTAGAGCTAATACGCAAAGTCGGGGATCATAAAACGGACCGAAAGAACTTAGAGTTAATACGCAAAGTCGGGGATCATAAAAACGGACCGAAAGAACTTAGAGCTAATACGCAAAGTCAGGGATCATAAAAACGGACCAAAAGAACTTAGAGCTAATACGCAAAGTCGGGGATCATAAAAAGGGAACGAAAGAACTTAGAGCTAATACGCAAAGTCGGGGATCATAAAAACCAACCGAAACAACTTAGAGCTAATACGCAAAGTCGGGGATCATAAAAATGACCAAAAGAACTTAGAGCCAATACGCAAAGTCGGGGATCATAAAACCGACTAAAAGAACTTAGAGCTAATACGCAAAGTCGGGGATCATAAAAACGGACCGAAAGAACTTAGAGCTAATACGCAAAGTCGGGGATCATAACAATCGACCGAAAGAACTTTGAGCTAATACGCAAAGTCGGGGATCATAAAAAGGGACCGAAAGAACTTAGAGCTAATATGCAAAGTCGGGGATCATAAAAACAGACCGAAAGAACTTAGAGCTAATACGCAAAGTCGGGGATCATAAAAACCGACCGAAAGAACTTAGAACTAATACGCAAAGTCGGGGATCATAAAAAAGGACCGAAAGAACTTAGAGCTAATACGCAAAGTCGGGGATCATAAAAACGGACCGAAAGAACTTAGAGCTAATACGCAAAGTCAAGGATCATAAAACGGACCGAAAGAACTTAGAGTTAATACGCAAAGTCGGGGATCATAAAAACGGACCGAAAGAACTTAGAGCTAAGACGCAAAGTCGGGGATCATAAAAACCGACCGAAAGAACTTAGAACTAATACGCAAAGTCGGGGATCATAAAAAAGGACCGAAAGAACTTAGAGCTAATACGCAAAGTCGGGGATCATAAAAACGGACCGAAAGAACTTAGAGCTAATACGCAAAGTCGGGGATCATAAAACGGACCGAAAGAACTTAGAGTTAATACGCAAAGTCGGGGATCATAAAAACGGACCGAAAGAACTTAGAGCTAATACGCAAAGTCGGGGATCATAAAAACGGACCAAAAGAACTTAGAGCTAATACGCAAAGTCGGGGATCATAAAAACGGACCGAAAGAACTTAGAGCTAATACGCAAAGTCGGGGATCTTAAAAACGGACCAAAAAAACTTAGAGCTAATACGCAAAGTTGGGGATGATAAAAACCGACCGAAAGAACTTAGAGCTAATACGCAAAGACGGGATCATAAAAAGGGACCGAAAGAACTTAGACCTAATACGCAAAGTCGGGGATCATAAAAACCGACCGAAAGAACTTAGAGCTAATACGCAAAGTCGGGGATCATAAAAACGGACCGAAAGAACTTAGAGCTAGCTAATACGCAAAGTCGGGGATCATAAAAACCGACCGAAAGAACTTAGAACTAATACGCAAAGTCGGGGATGATAAAAACCGACCGAAAGAACTTAGAGCTAATACGCAAAGACGGGATCATAAAAAGGGACCGAAAGAACTTAGACCTAATACGCAAAGTCGGGGATCATAAAAACCGACCGAAAGAACTTAGAGCTAATACGCAAAGTCGGGGATCATAAAAACGGACCGAAAGAACTTAGAGCTAGCTAATACGCAAAGTCGGGGATCATAAAAACCGACCGAAAGAACTTAGAACTAATACGCAAAGTCGGGGATCATAAAAAAGGACCGAAAGAACTTAGAGCTAATACGCAAAGTCGAGGATCATAAAAACGGACCGAAAGAACTTAGAGCTAATACGCAAAGTCGGGGATCATAAAACGGACCGAAAGAACTTAGAGTTAATACGCAAAGTCGGGGATCATAAAAACGGACCGAAAGAACTTAGAGCTAATACGCAAAGTCGGGGATCATAAAAACGGACCAAAAGAACTTAGAGCTAATACGCAAAGTCGGGGATCATAAAAACGGACCGAAAGAACTTAGAGCTAATACGCAAGGTCGGGGATCATAAAAACGGACCAAAAGAACTTAGAGCTAATACGCAAAGTTGGGGATCATAAAAACAGACCGAAAGAACTTAGAGCTAATACGCAAAGTCGGGGATGATAAAAACCGACCGAAAGAACTTAGAGCTAATACGCAAAGTCGGGGATCATAAAAAGGGACCGAAAGAACTTAGACCTAATACGCAAAGTCGGGGATCATAAAAACCGACCGAAAGAACTTAGAGCTAATACGCAAAGTCGGGGATCATAAAAACGGACCAAAAGAACTTAGAGTTAATACGCAAAGTCGGGGATCATAAAAACGGACCGAAAGAACTTAGAGCTAATACGTAAAGTCGGGGATCATAAAAACGGACCAAAAAAACTTAGAGCTAATACGCAAAGTTGGGGATCATAAAAACGGACCGAAAGAACTTAGAGCTAATACGCAAAGTCGGGGATGATAAAAACCGACCGAAAGAACTTAGAGCTAATACGCAAAGTCGGGGATCATAAAAAGGGACCGAAAGAACTTAGACCTAATACGCAAAGTCGGGGATCATAAAAAAGGACCAAAAGAACTTAGAGCTAATACGCAAAGTCGGGGATCATAAAAAGGGAACGAAAGAACTTAGAGCTAATACGCAAAGTCGAGGATCATAAAAACCAACCGAAAGAACTTAGTGCTAATACGCAAAGTCGGGGATCATAAAAATGACCAAAAGAACTTAGAGCCAATACGCAAAGTCGGGGATCATAAAACCGACCAAAAGAACTTAGAGCTAATACGCAAAGTCGGGGATCATAAAAACGGACCGAAAGAACTTAGAGCTAATACGCAAAGTCGGGGATCATAACAACCGACCGAAAGAACTTTGAGCTAATACGCAAAGTCGGGGATCATAAAAAGGGACCGAAAGAACTTAGAGCTAATATGCAAAGTCGGGGATCATAAAAACAGACCGAAAGAACTTAGAGCTAATACGCAAAGTCGGGGATCATAAAAACCGACCGAAAGAACTTAGAACTAATACGCAAAGTCGGGGATCATAAAAAAGGACCGAAAGAACTTAGAGCTAATACGCAAAGTCGGGGATCATAAAAACGGACCGAAAGAACTTAGAGCTAATACGCAAAGTCAAGGATCATAAAACGGACCGAAAGAACTTAGAGTTAATACGCAAAGTCGGGGATCATAAAAACGGACCGAAAGAACTTAGAGCTAATACGCAAAGTCGGGGATCATAAAAACCGACCGAAAGAACTTAGAACTAATACGCAAAGTCGGGGATCATAAAAAAAGACCGAAAGAACTTAGAGCTAATACGCAAAGTCGGGGATCATAAAAACGGACCGAAAGAACTTAGAGCTAATACGCAAAGTCGGGGATCATAAAACGGACCGAAAGAACTTAGAGTTAATACGCAAAGTCGGGGATCATAAAAACGGACCGAAAGAACTTAGAGCTAATACGCAAAGTCGGGGATCATAAAAACGGACCAAAAGAACTTAGAGCTAATACGCAAAGTCGGGGATCATAAAAACGGACCGAAAGAACTTAGAGCTAATACGCATAGTCGGGGATCATAAAAACGGACCAAAAAAACTTAGAGCTAATACGCAAAGTTGGGGATCATAAAAACGGACCGAAAGAACTTAGAGCTAATACGCAAAGTCGGGGATGATAAAAACCGACCGAAAGAACTTAGAGCTAATACGCAAAGACGGGATCATAAAAAGGGACCGAAAGAACTTAGACCTAATACGCAAAGTCGGGGATCATAAAAACCGACCGAAAGAACTTAGAGCTAATACGCAAAGTCGGGGATCATAAAAACGGACCGAAAGAACTTAGAGCTAGCTAATACGCAAAGTCGGGGATCATAAAAACCGACCGAAAGAACTTAGAACTAATACGCAAAGTCGGGGATCATAAAAAAGGACCGAAAGAACTTAGAGCTAATACGCAAAGTCGGGGATCATAAAAACGGACCGAAAGAACTTAGAGCTAATACGCAAAGTCGGGGATCATAAAATGGACCGAAAGAACTTAGAGTTAAAACGCAAAGTCGGGGATCATAAAAACGGACCGAAAGAACTTAGAGCTAATACGCAAAGTCGGGGATCATAAAAACGGACCAAAAGAACTTAGAGCTAATACGCAAAGTCGGGGATCATAAAAACGGACCGAAAGAACTTAGAGCTAATACGCAAGGTCGGGGATCATAAAAACGGACCAAAAGAACATAGAGCTAATACGCAAAGTTGGGGATCATAAAAACGGACCGAAAGAACTTAGAGCTAATACGCAAAGTCGGGGATGATAAAAACCGACCGAAAGAACTTAGAGCTAATACGCAAAGTCGGGGATCATAAAAAGGGACCGAAAGAACTTAGACCTAATACGCAAAGTCGGGGATCATAAAAACCGACCGAAAGAACTTAGAGCTAATACGCAAAGTCGGGGATCATAAAAACGGACCAAAAGAACTTAGAGTTAATACGCAAAGTCGGGGATCATAAAAACGGACCGAAAGAACTTAGAGCTAATACGCAAAGTCGGGGATCATAAAAACGGACCAAAAAAACTTAGAGCTAATACGCAAAATTGGGGATCATAAAAACGGACCGAAAGAACTTAGAGCTAATACGCAAAGTCGGGGATGATAAAAACCGACCGAAAGAACTTAGAGCTAATACGCAAAGTCGGGGATCATAAAAAGGGACCGAAAGAACTTAGACCTAATACGCAAAGTCGGGGATCATAAAAACCGACCGAAAGAACTTAGAGCTAATACGCAAAGTCAGGGATCATAAAAACGTACCGAAAGAACTTAGAGCTAGCTAATACGCAAAGTCGGGGATCATAAAAACCGACCGAAAGAACTTAGAACTAATACGCAAAGTCGGGGATCATAAAAAAGGACCGAAAGAACTTAGAGCTAATACGCAAAGTCGGGGATCATAAAAACGGACCGAAAGAACTTAGAGCTAATACGCAAAGTCGGGGATCATAAAACGGACCGAAAGAACTTAGAGTTAATACGCAAAGTCGGGGATCATAAAAACGGACCGAAAGAACTTAGAGCTAATACGCAAAGTCGGGGATCATAAAAACGGACCAAAAGAACTTAGAGCTAATACGCAAAGTCGGGGATCATAAAAACGGACCGAAAGAACTTAGAGCTAATACGCAAAGTCGGGGATCATAAAAACGAACCAAAAAAACTTAGAGCTAATACGCAAAGTCGGGGATCATAAAACAGACCGAAAGAACTTAGAGCTAATACGCAAAGTCGGGGATGATAAAAACCGACCGAAAGAACTTAGAGCTAATACGCAAAGTCAGGGATCATAAAACCGACCGAAAGAACTTAGAGCTAATACGCAAAGTCGGGGATCATAAAAAGGGACCGAAAGAACTTAGAGCTAATACGCATAGTCGGGGATCATAAAAAGGGACCGAAAGAACTTAGAGCTAATACGCAAAGTCGGGGATCATAAAAACGGACCGAAAGAACTTAGAGCTAATACGCAAAGTCGGGGATCATAAAAACAGACCGAAAGAACTTAGAGCTAATACGCAAAGTCGTGGATCATAAAAACGGACCAAAAAAACTTAGAGCTAATACGCAAAGTTGGGGATCATAAAAACGGACCGAAAGAACTTAGAGCTAATATGCAAAGTCGGGGATGATAAAAACCGACCGAAAGAACTTAGAGCTAATACGCAAAGTTGGGGATCATAAAAACCGACCGAAAGAACTTAGAGCTAATACGCAAAGTCGGGGATCATAAAAACGGACCGAAAGAACTTAGAGCTAGCTAATACGCAAAGTCGGGGATCATAAAAACCGACCGAAAGAACTTAGAACTAATACGCAAAGTCGGGGATCATAAAAAAGGACCGAAAGAACTTAGAGCTAATACGCAAAGTCGGGGATCATAAAAACGGACCGAAAGAACTTAGAGTTAATACGCAAAGTCGGGGATCATAAAAACGGACCGAAAGAACTTAGAGCTAATACGCAAAGTCGGGGATCATAAAAACGGACCAAAAGAACTTAGAGCTAATACGCAAAGTCGGGGATCATAAAAACGGACCGAAAGAACTTAGAGCTAATACGCAAAGTCGGGGATCTTAAAAACGGACCAAAAAAACTTAGAGCTAATACGCAAAGTTGGGGATGATAAAAACCGACCGAAAGAACTTAGAGCTAATACGCAAAGACGGGATCATAAAAAGGGACCGAAAGAACTTAGACCTAATACGCAAAGTCGGGGATCATAAAAACCGACCGAAAGAACTTAGAGCTAATACGCAAAGTCGGGGATCATAAAAACGGACCGAAAGAACTTAGAGCTAGCTAATACGCAAAGTCGGGGATCATAAAAACCGACCGAAAGAACTTAGAACTAATACGCAAAGTCGGGGATGATAAAAACCGACCGAAAGAACTTAGAGCTAATACGCAAAGACGGGATCATAAAAAGGGACCGAAAGAACTTAGACCTAATACGCAAAGTCGGGGATCATAAAAACCGACCGAAAGAACTTAGAGCTAATACGCAAAGTCAAGGATCATAAAAACGGACCGAAAGAACTTAGAGCTAGCTAATACGCAAAGTCGGGGATCATAAAAACCGACCGAAAGAACTTAGAACTAATACGCAAAGTCGGGGATCATAAAAAAGGACCGAAAGAACTTAGAGCTAATACGCAAAGTCGAGGATCATAAAAACGGACCGAAAGAACTTAGACCTAATACGCAAAGTCGGGGATCATAAAACGGACCGAAAGAACTTAGAGTTAATACGCAAAGTCGGGGATCATAAAAACGGACCGAAAGAACTTAGAGCTAATACGCAAAGTCGGGGATCATAAAAACGGACCAAAAGAACTTAGAGCTAATACGCAAAGTCGGGGATCATAAAAACGGACGGAAAGAACTTAGAGCTAATACGCAAGGTCGGGGATCATAAAAACGGACCAAAAGAACTTAGAGCTAATACGCAAAGTTGGGGATCATAAAAACAGACCGAAAGAACTTAGAGCTAATACGCAAAGTCGGGGATGATAAAAACCGACCGAAAGAACTTAGAGCTAATACGCAAAGTCGGGGATCATAAAAAGGGACCGAAAGAACTTAGACCTAATACGCAAAGTCGGGGATCATAAAAACCGACCGAAAGAACTTAGAGCTAATACGCAAAGTCGGGGATCATAAAAACGGACCAAAAGAACTTAGAGTTAATACGCAAAGTCGGGGATCATAAAAACGGACCGAAAGAACTTAGAGCTAATACGTAAAGTCGGGGATCATAAAAACGGACCAAAAAAACTTAGAGCTAATACGCAAAGTTGGGGATCATAAAAACGGACCGAAAGAACTTAGAGCTAATACGCAAAGTCGGGGATGATAAAAACCGACCGAAAGAACTTAGAGCTAATACGCAAAGTCGGGGATCATAAAAAGGGACCGAAAGAACTTAGACCTAATACGCAAAGTCGGGGATCATAAAAAAGGACCAAAAGAACTTAGAGCTAATACGCAAACTCGGGGATCATAAAAAGGGAACGAAAGAACTTAGAGCTAATACGCAAAGTCGAGGATCATAAAAACCAACCGAAAGAACTTAGTGCTAATACGCAAAGTCGGGGATCATAAAAATGACCAAAAGAACTTAGAGCCAATACGCAAAGTCGGGGATCATAAAACCGACCAAAAGAACTTAGAGCTAATACGCAAAGTCGGGGATCATAAAAACGGACCGAAAGAACTTAGAGCTAATACGCAAAGTCGGGGATCATAACAACCGACCGAAAGAACTTTGAGCTAATACGCAAAGTCGGGGATCATAAAAAGGGACCGAAAGAACTTAGAGCTAATATGCAAAGTCGGGGATCATAAAAACAGACCGAAAGAACTTAGAGCTAATACGCAAAGTCGGGGATCATAAAAACCGACCGAAAGAACTTAGAACTAATACGCAAAGTCGGGGATCATAAAAAAGGACCGAAAGAACTTAGAGCTAATACGCAAAGTCGGGGATCATAAAAACGGACCGAAAGAACTTAGAGCTAATACGCAAAGTCAAGGATCATAAAACGGACCGAAAGAACTTAGAGTTAATACGCAAAGTCGGGGATCATAAAAACGGACCGAAAGAACTTAGAGCTAATACGCAAAGTCGGGGATCATAAAAACCGACCGAAAGAACTTAGAACTAATACGCAAAGTCGGGGATCATAAAAAAGGACCGAAAGAACTTAGAGCTAATACGCAAAGTCGGGGATCATAAAAACGGACCGAAAGAACTTAGAGCTAATACGCAAAGTCGGGGATCATAAAACGGACCGAAAGAACTTAGAGTTAATACGCAAAGTCGGGGATCATAAAAACGGACCGAAAGAACTTAGAGCTAATACGCAAAGTCGGGGATCATAAAAACGGACCAAAAGAACTTAGAGCTAATACGCAAAGTCGGGGATCATAAAAACGGACCGAAAGAACTTAGAGCTAATACGCATAGTCGGGGATCATAAAAACGGACCAAAAAAACTTAGAGCTAATACGCAAAGTTGGGGATCATAAAAACGGACCGAAAGAACTTAGAGCTAATACGCAAAGTCGGGGATGATAAAAACCGACCGAAAGAACTTAGAGCTAATACGCAAAGACGGGATCATAAAAAGGGACCGAAAGAACTTAGACCTAATACGCAAAGTCGGGGATCATAAAAACCGACCGAAAGAACTTAGAGCTAATACGCAAAGTCGGGGATCATAAAAACGGACCGAAAGAACTTAGAGCTAGCTAATACGCAAAGTCGGGGATCATAAAAACCGACCGAAAGAACTTAGAACTAATACGCAAAGTCGGGGATCATAAAAAAGGACCGAAAGAACTTAGAGCTAATACGCAAAGTCGGGGATCATAAAAACGGACCGAAAGAACTTAGAGCTAATACGCAAAGTCGGGGATCATAAAATGGACCGAAAGAACTTAGAGTTAAAACGCAAAGTCGGGGATCATAAAAACGGACCGAAAGAACTTAGAGCTAATACGCAAAGTCGGGGATCATAAAAACGGACCAAAAGAACTTAGAGCTAATACGCAAAGTCGGGGATCATAAAAACGGACCGAAAGAACTTAGAGCTAATACGCAAGGTCGGGGATCATAAAAACGGACCAAAAGAACATAGAGCTAATACGCAAAGTTGGGGATCATAAAAACGGACCGAAAGAACTTAGAGCTAATACGCAAAGTCGGGGATGATAAAAACCGACCGAAAGAACTTAGAGCTAATACGCAAAGTCGGGGATCATAAAAAGGGACCGAAAGAACTTAGACCTAATACGCAAAGTCGGGGATCATAAAAACCGACCGAAAGAACTTAGAGCTAATACGCAAAGTCGGGGATCATAAAAACGGACCAAAAGAACTTAGAGTTAATACGCAAAGTCGGGGATCATAAAAACGGACCGAAAGAACTTAGAGCTAATACGCAAAGTCGGGGATCATAAAAACGGACCAAAAAAACTTAGAGCTAATACGCAAAATTGGGGATCATAAAAACGGACCGAAAGAACTTAGAGCTAATACGCAGAGTCGGGGATGATAAAAACCGACCGAAAGAACTTAGAGCTAATACGCAAAGTCGGGGATCATAAAAAGGGACCGAAAGAACTTAGACCTAATACGCAAAGTCGGGGATCATAAAAACCGACCGAAAGAACTTAGAGCTAATACGCAAAGTCAGGGATCATAAAAACGTACCGAAAGAACTTAGAGCTAGCTAATACGCAAAGTCGGGGATCATAAAAACCGACCGAAAGAACTTAGAACTAATACGCAAAGTCGGGGATCATAAAAAAGGACCGAAAGAACTTAGAGCTAATACGCAAAGTCGGGGATCATAAAAACGTACCGAAAGAACTTAGAGCTAATACGCAAAGTCGGGGATCATAAAACGGACCGAAAGAACTTAGAGTTAATACGCAAAGTCGGGGATCATAAAAACGGACCGAAAGAACTTAGAGCTAATACGCAAAGTCGGGGATCATAAAAACGGACCAAAAGAACTTAGAGCTAATACGCAAAGTCGGGGATAATAAAAACGGACCGAAAGAACTTAGAGCTAATACGCAAAGTCGGGGATCATAAAAACGAACCAAAAAAACTTAGAGCTAATACGCAAAGTCGGGGATCATAAAACAGACCGAAAGAACTTAGAGCTAATACGCAAAGTCGGGGATGATAAAAACAGACCGAAAGAACTTAGAGCTAATACGCAAAGTCAGGGATCATAAAACCGACCGAAAGAACTTAGAGCTAATACGCAAAGTCGGGGATCATAAAAAGGGACCGAAAGAACTTAGAGCTAATACGCATAGTCGGGGATCATAAAAAGGGACCGAAAGAACTTAGAGCTAATACGCAAAGTCGGGGATCATAAAAATGGACCGAAAGAACTTAGAGCTAATACGCAAAGTCGGGGATCATAAAAACAGACCGAAAGAACTTAGAGCTAATACGCAAAGTCGTGGATCATAAAAACGGACCAAAAAAACTTAGAGCTAATACGCAAAGTTGGGGATCATAAAAACGGACCGAAAGAACTTAGAGCTAATATGCAAAGTCGGGGATGATAAAAACCGACCGAAAGAACTTAGAGCTAATACGCAAAGTTGGGGATCATAAAAACCGACCGAAAGAACTTAGAGCTAATACGCAAAGTCGGGGATCATAAAAACGGACCGAAAGAACTTAGAGCTAGCTAATACGCAAAGTCGGGGATCATAAAAACCGACCGAAAGAACTTAGAACTAATACGCAAAGTCGGGGATCATAAAAAAGGACCGAAAGAACTTAGAGCTAATACGCAAAGTCGGGGATCATAAAAACGGACCGAAAGAACTTAGAGTTAATACGCAAAGTCGGGGATCATAAAAACGGACCGAAAGAACTTAGAGCTAATACGCAAAGTCGGGGATCATAAAAACGGACCAAAAGAACTTAGAGCTAATACGCAAAGTCGGGGATCATAAAAAGGGAACGAAAGAACTTAGAGCTAATACGCAAAGTCGGGGATCATAAAAACCAACCGAAAGAACTTAGAGCTAATACGCAAAGTCGGCGATCATAAAAATGACCAAAAGAACTTAGAGCCAATACGCAAAGTCGGGGATCATAAAACCGACCAAAAGAACTTAGAGCTAATACGCAAAGTTGGGGATCATAAAAACGGACCGAAAGAACTTAGTGCTAATACGCAAAGTCGGAGATCATAAAAACGGACCGAAAGAACTTAGAGCTAATACGCAAAGTCGGGGATCATAAAAACGGACCAAAAAAACTTAGAGCTAATACGCAAAGTTGGGGATCATAAAAACGGACCGAAAGAACTTAGAGCTAATACGCAAAGTCGGGGAGGATAAAAACCGACCGAAAGAACTTAGAGCTAATACGCAAAGTCGGGGATCATAAAAACCGACCGAAAGAACTTAGAGCTAATACGCAAAGTCGGGGATCATAAAAACGGACCGAAAGAACTTAGAGCTAGCTAATACGCAAAGTCGGGGATCATAAAAACCGACCGAAAGAACTTAGAACTAATACGCAAAGTCGGGGATCATAAAAAAGGACCGAAAGAACTTAGAGCTAATACGCAAAGTCGGGGATCATAAAAACGGACCGAAAGAACTTAGAGCTAATACGCAAAGTCGGGGATCATAAAACGGACCGAAAGAACTTAGAGTTAATACGCAAAGTCGGGGATCATAAAAACGGACCGAAAGAACTTAGAGCTAATACGCAAAGTCGGGGATCATAAAAACGGACCAAAAGAACTTAGAGCTAATACGCAAAGTCGGGGATCATAAAAAGGGAACGAAAGAACTTAGAGCTAATACGCAAAGTCGGGGATCATAAAAACCAACCGAAAGAACTTAGAGCTAATACGCAAAGTCGGGGATCATAAAAACGGACCGAAAGAACTTAGAGCTAATACGCAAAGTCGGGGATCATAAAAACGAACCAAAAAAACTTAGAGCTAATACGCAAAGTCGGGGATCATAAAACAGACCGAAAGAACTTAGAGCTAATACGCAAAGTCGGGGATGATAAAAACAGACCGAAAGAACTTAGAGCTAATACGCAAAGTCAGGGATCATAAAACCGACCGAAAGAACTTAGAGCTAATACGCAAAGTCGGGGATCATAAAAAGGGACCGAAAGAACTTAGAGCTAATACGCATAGTCGGGGATCATAAAAAGGGACCGAAAGAACTTAGAGCTAATACGCAAAGTCGGGGATCATAAAAACGGACCGAAAGAACTTAGAGCTAATACGCAAAGTCGGGGATCATAAAAACAGACCGAAAGAACTTAGAGCTAATACGCAAAGTCGTGGATCATAAAAACGGACCAAAAAAACTTAGAGCTAATACGCAAAGTTGGGGATCATAAAAACGGACCGAAAGAACTTAGAGCTAATATGCAAAGTCGGGGATGATAAAAACCGACCGAAAGAACTTAGAGCTAATACGCAAAGTTGGGGATCATAAAAACCGACCGAAAGAACTTAGAGCTAATACGCAAAGTCGGGGATCATAAAAACGGACCGAAAGAACTTAGAGCTAGCTAATACGCAAAGTCGGGGATCATAAAAACCGACCGAAAGAACTTAGAACTAATACGCAAAGTCGGGGATCATAAAAAAGGACCGAAAGAACTTAGAGCTAATACGCAAAGTCGGGGATCATAAAAACGGACCGAAAGAACTTAGAGTTAATACGCAAAGTCGGGGATCATAAAAACGGACCGAAAGAACTTAGAGCTAATACGCAAAGTCGGGGATCATAAAAACGGACCAAAAGAACTTAGAGCTAATACGCAAAGTCGGGGATCATAAAAAGGGAACGAAAGAACTTAGAGCTAATACGCAAAGTCGGGGATCATAAAAACCAACCGAAAGAACTTAGAGCTAATACGCAAAGTCGGCGATCATAAAAATGACCAAAAGAACTTAGAGCCAATACGCAAAGTCGGGGATCATAAAACCGACCAAAAGAACTTAGAGCTAATACGCAAAGTTGGGGATCATAAAAACGGACCGAAAGAACTTAGAGCTAATACGCAAAGTCGGAGATCATAAAAACGGACCGAAAGAACTTAGAGCTAATACGCAAAGTCGGGGATCATAAAAACGGACCAAAAAAACTTAGAGCTAATACGCAAAGTTGGGGATCATAAAAACGGACCGAAAGAACTTAGAGCTAATACGCAAAGTCGGGGAGGATAAAAACCGACCGAAAGAACTTAGAGCTAATACGCAAAGTCGGGGATCATAAAAACCGACCGAAAGAACTTAGAGCTAATACGCAAAGTCGGGGATCATAAAAACGGACCGAAAGAACTTAGAGCTAGCTAATACGCAAAGTCGGGGATCATAAAAACCGACCGAAAGAACTTAGAACTAATACGCAAAGTCGGGGATCATAAAAAAGGACCGAAAGAACTTAGAGCTAATACGCAAAGTCGGGGATCATAAAAACGGACCGAAAGAACTTAGAGCTAATACGCAAAGTCGGGGATCATAAAACGGACCGAAAGAACTTAGAGTTAATACGCAAAGTCGGGGATCATAAAAACGGACCGAAAGAACTTAGAGCTAATACGCAAAGTCGGGGATCATAAAAACGGACCAAAAGAACTTAGAGCTAATACGCAAAGTCGGGGATCATAAAAAGGGAACGAAAGAACTTAGAGCTAATACGCAAAGTCGGGGATCATAAAAACCAACCGAAAGAACTTAGAGCTAATACGCAAAGTCGGGGATCATAAAAACGGACCGAAAGAACTTAGAGCTAATACGCAAAGTCGGGGATCATAAAAACGAACCAAAAAAACTTAGAGCTAATACGCAAAGTCGGGGATCATAAAACAGACCGAAAGAACTTAGAGCTAATACGCAAAGTCGGGGATGATAAAAACAGACCGAAAGAACTTAGAGCTAATACGCAAAGTCAGGGATCATAAAACCGACCGAAAGAACTTAGACCTAATACGCAAAGTCGGGGATCATAAAAAGGGACCGAAAGAACTTAGAGCTAATACGCATAGTCGGGGATCATAAAAAGGGACCGAAAGAACTTAGAGCTAATACGCAAAGTCGGGGATCATAAAAACGGACCGAAAGAACTTAGAGCTAATACGCAAAGTCGGGGATCATAAAAACAGACCGAAAGAACTTAGAGCTAATACGCAAAGTCGTGGATCATAAAAACGGACCAAAAAAACTTAGAGCTAATACGCAAAGTTGGGGATCATAAAAACGGACCGAAAGAACTTAGAGCTAATATGCAAAGTCGGGGATGATAAAAACCGACCGAAAGAACTTAGAGCTAATACGCAAAGTTGGGGATCATAAAAACCGACCGAAAGAACTTAGAGCTAATACGCAAAGTCGGGGATCATAAAAACGGACCGAAAGAACTTAGAGCTAGCTAATACGCAAAGTCGGGGATCATAAAAACCGACCGAAAGAACTTAGAACTAATACGCAAAGTCGGGGATCATAAAAAAGGACCGAAAGAACTTAGAGCTAATACGCAAAGTCGGGGATCATAAAAACGGACCGAAAGAACTTAGAGTTAATACGCAAAGTCGGGGATCATAAAAACGGACCGAAAGAACTTAGAGCTAATACGCAAAGTCGGGGATCATAAAAACGGACCAAAAGAACTTAGAGCTAATACGCAAAGTCGGGGATCATAAAAAGGGAACGAAAGAACTTAGAGCTAATACGCAAAGTCGGGGATCATAAAAACCAACCGAAAGAACTTAGAGCTAATACGCAAAGTCGGCGATCATAAAAATGACCAAAAGAACTTAGAGCCAATACGCAAAGTCGGGGATCATAAAACCGACCAAAAGAACTTAGAGCTAATACGCAAAGTTGGGGATCATAAAAACGGACCGAAAGAACTTAGAGCTAATACGCAAAGTCGGAGATCATAAAAACGGACCGAAAGAACTTAGAGCTAATACGCAAAGTCGGGGATCATAAAAACGGACCAAAAAAACTTAGAGCTAATACGCAAAGTTGGGGATCATAAAAACGGACCGAAAGAACTTAGAGCTAATACGCAAAGTCGGGGAGGATAAAAACCGACCGAAAGAACTTAGAGCTAATACGCAAAGTCGGGGATCATAAAAACCGACCGAAAGAACTTAGAGCTAATACGCAAAGTCGGGGATCATAAAAACGGACCGAAAGAACTTAGAGCTAGCTAATACGCAAAGTCGGGGATCATAAAAACCGACCGAAAGAACTTAGAACTAATACGCAAAGTCGGGGATCATAAAAAAGGACCGAAAGAACTTAGAGCTAATACGCAAAGTCGGGGATCATAAAAACGGACCGAAAGAACTTAGAGCTAATACGCAAAGTCGGGGATCATAAAACGGACCGAAAGAACTTAGAGTTAATACGCAAAGTCGGGGATCATAAAAACGGACCGAAAGAACTTAGAGCTAATACGCAAAGTCGGGGATCATAAAAACGGACCAAAAGAACTTAGAGCTAATACGCAAAGTCGGGGATCATAAAAAGGGAACGAAAGAACTTAGAGCTAATACGCAAAGTCGGGGATCATAAAAACCAACCGAAAGAACTTAGAGCTAATACGCAAAGTCGGGGATCATAAAAACGGACCGAAAGAACTTAGAGCTAATACGCAAAGTCGGGGATCATAAAAACGGACCAAAAAAACTTAGAGCTAATACGCAAAGTTGGGGATCATAAAAACGGACCGAAAGAACTTAGAGCTAATACGCAAAGTCGGGGATGATAAAAACCGACCGAAAGAACTTAGAGCTAATACGCAAAGACGGGGATCATAAAAAGGGACCGAAAGAACTTAGACCTAATACGCAAAGTCGGGGATCATAAAAACCGACCGAAAGAACTTAGAGCTAATACGCAAAGTCGGGGATCATAAAAACGGACCGAAAGAACTTAGAGCTAGCTAATACGCAAAGTCGGGGATCATAAAAACCAACCGAAAGAACTTAGAGCTAATACGCAAAGTCGGCGATCATAAAAATGACCAAAAGAACTTAGAGCCAATACGCAAAGTCGGGGATCATAAAACCGACCAAAAGAACTTAGAGCTAATACGCAAAGTTGGGGATCATAAAAACGGACCGAAAGAACTTAGAGCTAATACGCAAAGTCGGAGATCATAAAAACGGACCGAAAGAACTTAGAGCTAATACGCAAAGTCGGGGATCATAAAAACGGACCAAAAAAACTTAGAGCTAATACGCAAAGTTGGGGATCATAAAAACGGACCGAAAGAACTTAGAGCTAATACGCAAAGTCGGGGAGGATAAAAACCGACCGAAAGAACTTAGAGCTAATACGCAAAGTCGGGGATCATAAAAACCGACCGAAAGAACTTAGAGCTAATACGCAAAGTCGGGGATCATAAAAACGGACCGAAAGAACTTAGAGCTAGCTAATACGCAAAGTCGGGGATCATAAAAACCGACCGAAAGAACTTAGAACTAATACGCAAAGTCGGGGATCATAAAAAAGGACCGAAAGAACTTAGAGCTAATACGCAAAGTCGGGGATCATAAAAACGGACCGAAAGAACTTAGAGCTAATACGCAAAGTCGGGGATCATAAAACGGACCGAAAGAACTTAGAGTTAATACGCAAAGTCGGGGATCATAAAAACGGACCGAAAGAACTTAGAGCTAATACGCAAAGTCGGGGATCATAAAAACGGACCAAAAGAACTTAGAGCTAATACGCAAAGTCGGGGATCATAAAAAGGGAACGAAAGAACTTAGAGCTAATACGCAAAGTCGGGGATCATAAAAACCAACCGAAAGAACTTAGAGCTAATACGCAAAGTCGGGGATCATAAAAACGGACCGAAAGAACTTAGAGCTAATACGCAAAGTCGGGGATCATAAAAACGGACCAAAAAAACTTAGAGCTAATACGCAAAGTTGGGGATCATAAAAACGGACCGAAAGAACTTAGAGCTAATACGCAAAGTCGGGGATGATAAAAACCGACCGAAAGAACTTAGAGCTAATACGCAAAGACGGGGATCATAAAAAGGGACCGAAAGAACTTAGACCTAATACGCAAAGTCGGGGATCATAAAAACCGACCGAAAGAACTTAGAGCTAATACGCAAAGTCGGGGATCATAAAAACGGACCGAAAGAACTTAGAGCTAGCTAATACGCAAAGTCGGGGATCATAAAAACCGACCGAAAGAACTTAGAACTAATACGCAAAGTCGGGGATCATAAAAAAGGACCAAAAGAACTTAGAGCTAATACGCAAAGTCGGGGATCATAAAAACGGACCGAAAGAACTTAGAGCTAATACGCAAAGTCGGGGATCATAAAACGGACCGAAAGAACTTAGAGTTAATACGCAAAGTCGGGGATCATAAAAACGGACCGAAAGAACTTAGAGCTAATACACAAAGTCAGGGATCATAAAAACGGACCAAAAGAACTTAGAGCTAATACGCAAAGTCGGGGATCATAAAAAGGGAACGAAAGAACTTAGAGCTAATACGCAAAGTCGGGGATCATAACAACCAACCGAAAGAACTTAGAGCTAATACGCAAAGTCGGGGATCATAAAAATGACCAAAAGAACTTAGAGCCAATACGCAAAGTCGGGGATCATAAAACCGACTAAAAGAACTTAGAGCTAATACGCAAAGTCGGGGATCATAAAAACGGACCGAAAGAACTTAGAGCTAATACGCAAAGTCGGGGATCATAACAATCGACCGAAAGAACTTTGAGCTAATACGCAAAGTCGGGGATCATAAAAAGGGACCGAAAGAACTTAGAGCTAATATGCAAAGTCGGGGATCATAAAAACAGACCGAAAGAACTTAGAGCTAATACGCAAAGTCGGGGATCATAAAAACCGTCCGAAAGAACTTAGAACTAATACGCAAAGTCGGGGATCATAAAAAAGGACCGAAAGAACTTAGAGCTAATACGCAAAGTCGGGGATCATAAAAACGGACCGAAAGAACTTAGAGCTAATACGCAAAGTCGGGGATGATAAAAACCGACCGAAAGAACTTAGAGCTAATACGCAAAGACGGGGATCATAAAAAGGGACCGAAAGAACTTAGACCTAATACGCAAAGTCGGGGATCATAAAAACCGACCGAAAGAACTTAGAGCTAATACGCAAAGTCGGGGATCATAAAAACAGACCGAAAGAACTTAGAGCTAGCTAATACGCAAAGTCGGGGATCATAAAAACCGACCGAAAGAACTTAGAACTAATACGCAAAGTCGGGGATCATAAAAAAGGACCAAAAGAACTTAGAGCTAATACGCAAAGTCGGGGATCATAAAAACGGACCGAAAGAACTTAGAGCTAATACGCAAAGTCGGGGATCATAAAACGGACCGAAAGAACTTAGAGTTAATACGCAAAGTCGGGGATCATAAAAACGGACCGAAAGAACTTAGAGCTAATACGCAAAGTCAGGGATCATAAAAACGGACCAAAAGAACTTAGAGCTAATACGCAAAGTCGGGGATCATAAAAAGGGAACGAAAGAACTTAGAGCTAATACGCAAAGTCGGGGATCATAAAAACCAACCGAAACAACTTAGAGCTAATACGCAAAGTCGGGGATCATAAAAATGACCAAAAGAACTTAGAGCCAATACGCAAAGTCGGGGATCATAAAACCGACTAAAAGAACTTAGAGCTAATACGCAAAGTCGGGGATCATAAAAACGGACCGAAAGAACTTAGAGCTAATACGCAAAGTCGGGGATCATAACAATCGACCGAAAGAACTTTGAGCTAATACGCAAAGTCGGGGATCATAAAAAGGGACCGAAAGAACTTAGAGCTAATATGCAAAGTCGGGGATCATAAAAACAGACCGAAAGAACTTAGAGCTAATACGCAAAGTCGGGGATCATAAAAACCGACCGAAAGAACTTAGAACTAATACGCAAAGTCGGGGATCATAAAAAAGGACCGAAAGAACTTAGAGCTAATACGCAAAGTCGGGGATCATAAAAACGGACCGAAAGAACTTAGAGCTAATACGCAAAGTCAAGGATCATAAAACGGACCGAAAGAACTTAGAGTTAATACGCAAAGTCGGGGATCATAAAAACGGACCGAAAGAACTTAGAGCTAATACGCAAAGTCGGGGATCATAAAAACCGACCGAAAGAACTTAGAACTAATACGCAAAGTCGGGGATCATAAAAAAGGACCGAAAGAACTTAGAGCTAATACGCAAAGTCGGGGATCATAAAAACGGACCGAAAGAACTTAGAGCTAATACGCAAAGTCGGGGATCATAAAACGGACCGAAAGAACTTAGAGTTAATACGCAAAGTCGGGGATCATAAAAACGGACCGAAAGAACTTAGAGCTAATACGCAAAGTCGGGGATCATAAAAACGGACCAAAAGAACTTAGAGCTAATATGCAAAGTCGGGGATCATAAAAACGGACCGAAAGAACTTAGAGCTAATACGCAAAGTCGGGGATCTTAAAAACGGACCAAAAAAACTTAGAGCTAATACGCAAAGTTGGGGATGATAAAAACCGACCGAAAGAACTTAGAGCTAATACGCAAAGACGGGATCATAAAAAGGGACCGAAAGAACTTAGACCTAATACGCAAAGTCGGGGATCATAAAAACCGACCGAAAGAACTTAGAGCTAATACGCAAAGTCGGGGATCATAAAAACGGACCGAAAGAACTTAGAGCTAGCTAATACGCAAAGTCGGGGATCATAAAAACCGACCGAAAGAACTTAGAACTAATACGCAAAGTCGGGGATGATAAAAACCGACCGAAAGAACTTAGAGCTAATACGCAAAGACGGGATCATAAAAAGGGACCGAAAGAACTTAGACCTAATACGCAAAGTCGGGGATCATAAAAACCGACCGAAAGAACTTAGAGCTAATACGCAAAGTCGGGGATCATAAAAACGGACCGAAAGAACTTAGAGCTAGCTAATACGCAAAGTCGGGGATCATAAAAACCGACCGAAAGAACTTAGAACTAATACGCAAAGTCGGGGATCATAAAAAAGGACCGAAAGAACTTAGAGCTAATACGCAAAGTCGAGGATCATAAAAACGGACCGAAAGAACTTAGAGCTAATACGCAAAGTCGGGGATCATAAAACGGACCGAAAGAACTTAGAGTTAATACGCAAAGTCGGGGATCATAAAAACGGACCGAAAGAACTTAGAGCTAATACGCAAAGTCGGGGATCATAAAAACGGACCAAAAGAACTTAGAGCTAATACGCAAAGTCGGGGATCATAAAAACGGACCGAAAGAACTTAGAGCTAATACGCAAGGTCGGGGATCATAAAAACGGACCAAAAGAACTTAGAGCTAATACGCAAAGTCGGGGATCATAAAAACGGACCGAAAGAACTTAGAGCTAATACGCAAAGTCGGGGATCATAACAATCGACCGAAAGAACTTTGAGCTAATACGCAAAGTCGGGGATCATAAAAAGGGACCGAAAGAACTTAGAGCTAATATGCAAAGTCGGGGATCATAAAAACAGACCGAAAGAACTTAGAGCTAATACGCAAAGTCGGGGATCATAAAAACCGACCGAAAGAACTTAGAACTAATACGCAAAGTCGGGGATCATAAAAAAGGACCGAAAGAACTTAGAGCTAATACGCAAAGTCGGGGATCATAAAAACGGACCGAAAGAACTTAGAGCTAATACGCAAAGTCGGGGATGATAAAAACCGACCGAAAGAACTTAGAGCTAATACGCAAAGACGGGGATCATAAAAAGGGACCGAAAGAACTTAGACCTAATACGCAAAGTCGGGGATCATAAAAACCGACCGAAAGAACTTAGAGCTAATACGCAAAGTCGGGGATCATAAAAACAGACCGAAAGAACTTAGAGCTAGCTAATACGCAAAGTCGGGGATCATAAAAACCGACCGAAAGAACTTAGAACTAATACGCAAAGTCGGGGATCATAAAAAAGGACCAAAAGAACTTAGAGCTAATACGCAAAGTCGGGGATCATAAAAACGGACCGAAAGAACTTAGAGCTAATACGCAAAGTCGGGGATCATAAAACGGACCGAAAGAACTTAGAGTTAATACGCAAAGTCGGGGATCATAAAAACGGACCGAAAGAACTTAGAGCTAATACGCAAAGTCAGGGATCATAAAAACGGACCAAAAGAACTTAGAGCTAATACGCAAAGTCGGGGATCATAAAAAGGGAACGAAAGAACTTAGAGCTAATACGCAAAGTCGGGGATCATAAAAACCAACCGAAACAACTTAGAGCTAATACGCAAAGTCGGGGATCATAAAAATGACCAAAAGAACTTAGAGCCAATACGCAAAGTCGGGGATCATAAAACCGACTAAAAGAACTTAGAGCTAATACGCAAAGTCGGGGATCATAAAAACGGACCGAAAGAACTTAGAGCTAATACGCAAAGTCGGGGATCATAACAATCGACCGAAAGAACTTTGAGCTAATACGCAAAGTCGGGGATCATAAAAAGGGACCGAAAGAACTTAGAGCTAATATGCAAAGTCGGGGATCATAAAAACAGACCGAAAGAACTTAGAGCTAATACGCAAAGTCGGGGATCATAAAAACCGACCGAAAGAACTTAGAACTAATACGCAAAGTCGGGGATCATAAAAAAGGACCGAAAGAACTTAGAGCTAATACGCAAAGTCGGGGATCATAAAAACGGACCGAAAGAACTTAGAGCTAATACGCAAAGTCAAGGATCATAAAACGGACCGAAAGAACTTAGAGTTAATACGCAAAGTCGGGGATCATAAAAACGGACCGAAAGAACTTAGAGCTAATACGCAAAGTCGGGGATCATAAAAACCGACCGAAAGAACTTAGAACTAATACGCAAAGTCGGGGATCATAAAAAAGGACCGAAAGAACTTAGAGCTAATACGCAAAGTCGGGGATCATAAAAACGGACCGAAAGAACTTAGAGCTAATACGCAAAGTCGGGGATCATAAAACGGACCGAAAGAACTTAGAGTTAATACGCAAAGTCGGGGATCATAAAAACGGACCGAAAGAACTTAGAGCTAATACGCAAAGTCGGGGATCATAAAAACGGACCAAAAGAACTTAGAGCTAATATGCAAAGTCGGGGATCATAAAAACGGACCGAAAGAACTTAGAGCTAATACGCAAAGTCGGGGATCTTAAAAACGGACCAAAAAAACTTAGAGCTAATACGCAAAGTTGGGGATGATAAAAACCGACCGAAAGAACTTAGAGCTAATACGCAAAGACGGGATCATAAAAAGGGACCGAAAGAACTTAGACCTAATACGCAAAGTCGGGGATCATAAAAACCGACCGAAAGAACTTAGAGCTAATACGCAAAGTCGGGGATCATAAAAACGGACCGAAAGAACTTAGAGCTAGCTAATACGCAAAGTCGGGGATCATAAAAACCGACCGAAAGAACTTAGAACTAATACGCAAAGTCGGGGATGATAAAAACCGACCGAAAGAACTTAGAGCTAATACGCAAAGACGGGATCATAAAAAGGGACCGAAAGAACTTAGACCTAATACGCAAAGTCGGGGATCATAAAAACCGACCGAAAGAACTTAGAGCTAATACGCAAAGTCGGGGATCATAAAAACGGACCGAAAGAACTTAGAGCTAGCTAATACGCAAAGTCGGGGATCATAAAAACCGACCGAAAGAACTTAGAACTAATACGCAAAGTCGGGGATCATAAAAAAGGACCGAAAGAACTTAGAGCTAATACGCAAAGTCGAGGATCATAAAAACGGACCGAAAGAACTTAGAGCTAATACGCAAAGTCGGGGATCATAAAACGGACCGAAAGAACTTAGAGTTAATACGCAAAGTCGGGGATCATAAAAACGGACCGAAAGAACTTAGAGCTAATACGCAAAGTCGGGGATCATAAAAACGGACCAAAAGAACTTAGAGCTAATACGCAAAGTCGGGGATCATAAAAACGGACCGAAAGAACTTAGAGCTAATACGCAAGGTCGGGGATCATAAAAACGGACCAAAAGAACTTAGAGCTAATACGCAAAGTTGGGGATCATAAAAACGGACCGAAAGAACTTAGAGCTAATACGCAAAGTCGGGGATGACAAAAACCGACCGAAAGAACTTAGAGCTAATACGCAAAGTCGGGGATAATAAAAAGGGACCGAAAGAACTTAGACCTAATACGCAAAGTCGGGGATCATAAAAACCGACCGAAAGAACTTAGAGCTAATACGCAAAGTCAGGGATCATAAAAACGGACCAAAAGAACTTAGAGTTAATACGCAAAGTCGGGGATCATAAAAACGGACCGAAAGAACTTAGAGCTAATACGTAAAGTCGGGGATCATAAAAACGGACCAAAAAAACTTAGAGCTAATACGCAAAGTTGGGGATCATAAAAACGGACCGAAAGAACTTAGAGCTAATACGCAAAGTCGGGGATGATAAAAACCGACCGAAAGAACTTAGAGCTAATACGCAAAGTCGGGGATCATAATAAGGGACCGAAAGAACTTAGACCTAATACGCAAAGTCGGGGATCATAAAAAAGGACCAAAAGAACTTAGAGCTAATACGCAAAGTCGGGGATCATAAAAAGGGAACGAAAGAACTTAGAGCTAATACGCAAAGTCGGGGATCATAAAAACCAACCGAAAGAACTTAGTGCTAATACGCAAAGTCGGGGATCATAAAAATGACCAAAAGAACTTAGAGCCAATACGCAAAGTCGGGGATCATAAAACCGACCAAAAGAACTTAGAGCTAATACGCAAAGTCGGGGATCATAAAAACGGACCGAAAGAACTTAGAGCTAATACGCAAAGTCAGGGATCATAACAACCGACCGAAAGAACTTTGAGCTAATACGCAAAGTCGGGGATCATAAAAAGGGACCGAAAGAACTTAGAGCTAATATGCAAAGTCGGGGATCATAAAAACAGACCGAAAGAACTTAGAGCTAATACGCAAAGTCGGGGATCATAAAAACCGACCGAAAGAACTTAGAACTAATACGCAAAGTCGGGGATCATAAAAAAGGACCGAAAGAACTTAGAGCTAATACGCAAAGTCGGGGATCATAAAAACGGACCGAAAGAACTTAGAGCTAATACGCAAAGTCAAGGATCATAAAACGGACCGAAAGAACTTAGAGTTAATACGCAAAGTCGGGGATCATAAAAACGGACCGAAAGAACTTAGAGCTAATACGCAAAGTCGGGGATCATAAAAACCGACCGAAAGAACTTAGAACTAATACGCAAAGTCGGGGATCATAAAAAAGGACCGAAAGAACTTAGAGCTAATACGCAAAGTCGGGGATCATAAAAACGGACCGAAAGAACTTAGAGCTAATACGCAAAGTCGGGGATCATAAAACGGACCGAAAGAACTTAGAGTTAATACGCAAAGTCGGGGATCATAAAAACGGACCGAAAGAACTTAGAGCTAATACGCAAAGTCGGGGATCATAAAAACGGACCAAAAGAACTTAGAGCTAATACGCAAAGTCGGGGATCATAAAAACGGACCGAAAGAACTTAGAGCTAATACGCAAAGTCGGGGATCATAAAAACGGACCAAAAAAACTTAGAGCTAATACGCAAAGTTGGGGATCATAAAAACGGACCGAAAGAACTTAGAGCTAATACGCAAAGTCGGGGATGATAAAAACCGACCGAAAGAACTTAGAGCTAATACGCAAAGACGGGATCATAAAAAGGGACCGAAAGAACTTAGACCTAATACGCAAAGTCGGGGATCATAAAAACCGACCGAAAGAACTTAGAGCTAATACGCAAAGTCGGGGATCATAAAAACGGACCGAAAGAACTTAGAGCTAGCTAATACGCAAAGTCGGGGATCATAAAAACCGACCGAAAGAACTTAGAACTAATACGCAAAGTCGGGGATCATAAAAAAGGACCGAAAGAACTTAGAGCTAATACGCAAAGTCGGGGATCATAAAAACGGACCGAAAGAACTTAGAGCTAATACGCAAAGTCGGGGATCATAAAACGGACCGAAAGAACTTAGAGTTAAAACGCAAAGTCGGGGATCATAAAAACGGACCGAAAGAACTTAGAGCTAATACGCAAAGTCGGGGATCATAAAAATGGACCAAAAGAACTTAGAGCTAATACGCAAAGTCGGGGATCATAAAAACGGACCGAAAGAACTTAGAGCTAATACGCAAAGTCGGGGATCATAAAAACGGACCAAAAGAACATAGAGCTAATACGCAAAGTTGGGGATCATAAAAACGGACCGAAAGAACTTAGAGCTAATACGCAAAGTCGGGGATGATAAAAACCGACCGAAAGAACTTAGAGCTAATACGCAAAGTCGGGGATCATAAAAAGGGACCGAAAGAACTTAGACCTAATACGTAAAGTCGGGGATCATAAAAACCGACCGAAAGAACTTAGAGCTAATACGCAAAGTCGGGGATCATAAAAACGGACCAAAAGAACTTAGAGTTAATACGCAAAGTCGGGGATCATAAAAACGGACCGAAAGAACTTAGAGCTAATACGCAAAGTCGGGGATCATAAAAACGGACCAAAAAAACTTAGAGCTAATACGCAAAGTTGGGGATCATAAAAACGGACCGAAAGAACTTAGAGCTAATACGCAAAGTCGGGGATGATAAAAACCGACCGAAAGAACTTAGAGCTAATACGCAAAGTCGGGGATCATAAAAAGGGACCGAAAGAACTTAGACCTAATACGCAAAGTCGGGGATCATAAAAACCGACCGAAAGAACTTAGAGCTAATACGCAAAGTCAGGGATCATAAAAACGTACCGAAAGAACTTAGAGCTAGCTAATACGCAAAGTCGGGGATCATAAAAACCGACCGAAAGAACTTAGAACTAATACGCAAAGTCGGGGATCATAAAAAAGGACCGAAAGAACTTAGAGCTAATACGCAAAGTCGGGGATCATAAAAACGGACCGAAAGAACTTAGAGCTAATACGCAAAGTCGGGGATCATAAAACGGACCGAAAGAACTTAGAGTTAATACGCAAAGTCGGGGATCATAAAAACGGACCGAAAGAACTTAGAGCTAATACGCAAAGTCGGGGATCATAAAAACGGACCAAAAGAACTTAGAGCTAATACGCAAAGTCGGGGATCATAAAAACGGACCGAAAGAACTTAGAGCTAATACGCAAAGTCGGGGATCATAAAAACGAACCAAAAAAACTTAGAGCTAATACGCAAAGTCGGGGATCATAAAACAGACCGAAAGAACTTAGAGCTAATACGCAAAGTCGGGGATGATAAAAACCGACCGAAAGAACTTAGAGCTAATACGCAAAGTCAGGGATCATAAAACCGACCGAAAGAACTTAGAGCTAATACGCAAAGTCGGGGATCATAAAAAGGGACCGAAAGAACTTAGAGCTAATACGCATAGTCGGGGATCATAAAAAGGGACCGAAAGAACTTAGAGCTAATACGCAAAGTCGGGGATCATAAAAACGGACCGAAAGAACTTAGAGCTAATACGCAAAGTCGGGGATCATAAAAACCGATCGAAAGAACTTAGAGCTAATACGCAAAGTCGGGGATCATAAAACCGACCGAAAGAACTTAGAGCTAATACGCAAAGTCGGGGATCATAAAAAGGGACCGAAAGAACTTAGAGCTAATACGCATAGTCGGGGATCATAAAAACGGATCGAAAGAACTTAGAGCTAATACGCAAAGTCAGAGATCCTAAAAACCGACCGAAAGAACTTAGAGCTAATACGCAAAGTCGGGGATCATAAAAACGGACCGAAAGAACTTAGAGCTAATACGCACAGTCCGGGATCATAAACACGGTTCGAAAGAACTTAGAGCTAATACGCAAAGTCGGGGATCATAAACACGGACCAAGAGAACTTAGAGCTAATACGCAAAGTCGGGGATCATTAAAAGGGACCGAGAGAACTTAGAGCTAATACACAAAGTCAGGGATCATAAAAAGGGACGGAAAGAACTTAGAGCTAATACGCAAAATCGAGGATCATAAAAAGGGATCGAAAGAACTTAGAGCTAATACGCAAAGTCGGGGATCATAAAAACGGACCGAAAGAACTTAGAGCTAATACGCAAAGTCAAGGATCATAAAAAGGGACCGAAAGAACATAGAGCTAATACACAAAGTCGGGGATCATAAAAACCGACCGAAAGAACTTAGAGCTAATATGCAAAGTCGGGGATCAGAAAAACGGACCGAAAGAACTTAGTGCTAATACGCAAAGTCGGGTATCATAACAACCGACCGAAAGAACTTAGAGCTAATACGCAAAGTCGGGGATCATAACAACCGACCGAAAGAACTTAGAGCTAATACGCAAAGTCGGGGATCATAACAACCGACCGAAAGAACTTAGAGCTAATACGCAAAGTCGGGGATCATAAAAACAGATCGAAAGCACTTAGAGCTAATATGCAAAGTCGGGGATCATAAAAACAGACCGAAAGAACTTAGAGCTATTACGCAAAGTCGGGGATCATAAAAACGGACCAAAAGAACTTAGAGCTAATACGCAAAGTCAGGGATCATAAAAACGGACCGAAAGAACTTAGAGCTAATACGCAAAGTCGGGGATCATAAAAACGGACCAAAAGAACGTAGAGCTAATACGCAAAGTCGGGGATCATAAAAACGAACCGAAAGAACTTAGAGCTAATACGCAAAGTCGGGGATCATAAAAACGGATTGAAAGAACTTAGAGCTAATACGCAAAGTCGGGGATCATAAAGCGGACCGAAAGAACTTAGAGCTAATACGCAAAGTCGGGGATCATAAAAACCAACCGAAAGAACTTAGAGCTAATACGCAAAGTCGGGGATCATAAAAACGACCAAAAGAACTTAGAGCCAATACGCAAAGTCGGAGATCATAAAACCGACCGAAAGAACTTAGAGCTAATACGCAAAGTCGGGGATCATAAAAACGGACTGAAAGAACTTAGAGCTAATACGCAAAGTCGGGGATCATAAAAACTGACCGAAAGAACTTTGAGCTAATACGCAAAGTCGGGGATCAGAAAAAGGGACCGAAAGAACTTAGAGCTAATACGCAAAGTCGGGGATCATAAAAACCGACCGAAAGAACTTAGAGCTAATACGCAAAGTCGGGGATCATAAAAACGGACCGAAAGAACTTAGAGCTAATACGCAAAGTTGGGGATCATAAAAACCGACCGAAAGAACTTAGAACTAATACGCAAAGTCGGGGATCATAAAAACGGACCGAAAGAACTTCGAGCTAATACGCAAAGTCGGGGATCATAAAAATGGACCGAAAGAACTTAGAGCTAATACGCAAAGTCGGGGATCATAAAACGGACCGAAAGAACTTAGAGCTAATACGCAAAGTCGGGGATCATAAAAACGGACCGAAAGAACTTAGAGCTAATACGCAAAGTCGGGGATCATAAAAACATACCGAAAGAACTTAGAACTAATACGCACAGTCCGGGATCATAAACACGGTTCGAAAGAACTTAGAGCTAATACGCAAAGTCGGGGATCATAAACACGGACCAAGAGAACTTAGAGCTAATACGCAAAGTCGGGGATCATAAAAAGGGACCGAGAGAACTTAGAGCTAATACACAAAGTCGGGGATCATAAAAAGGGACCGAAAGAACTTAGAGCTAATACGCAAAATCGGGGATCATAAAAAGGGACCGAAAGAACTTAGAGCTAATACGCAAAGTCGGGGATCATAAAAATGACCGAAAGAACTTAGAGCTAATACGCAAAGTCGGGGATCATAAAAAGGGACCGAAAGAACTTAGAGCTAATACACAAAGTCGGGGATCATAAAAACCGACCGAAAGAACTTAGAGCTAATATGCAAAGTCGGGGATCATAAAAACGGACCGAAAGAACTTAGAGCTAATACGCAAAGTTGGGGATCATAACAACCGACCGAAAGAACTTAGAGCTAATACGCAAAGTCAGAGATCCTAAAAACCGACCGAAAGAACTTAGAGCTAATACGCAAAGTCGGGGATCATAACAACCGACTGAAAGAACTTAGAGTTAATACGCAAAGTCGGGGATCATAAAAACGGATCGAAAGAACTTAGAGCTAATACGCATAGTCGGGGATCATAAAAACGGACCAAAAGAACTTAGAGCTAATACGCAAAGTCGGGGATCATAAAAACGGACCAAAAGAACTTAGAGCTAATACGCAAGGTCGGGGATCATAAAAACGGACCAAAAGAACTTAGAGCTAATACGCAAAGTTGGGGATCATAAAAACGGACCGAAAAAACTTAGAGCTAATACGCAAAGTCGGGGATCATAAAAAGGACCGAAAGAACTTAGAGCTAATACGCAAAGTCGGGGATCATAAAAACCGACCGAAAGAACTTAGAGCCAATACGCAAAGTCGGGGATCATAAAACCGACCAAAAGAACTTAGAGCTAATACGCAAAGTCGGGGATCATAAAAACGGACCAAAAGAACTTAGAGCTAATACGCAAAGTCGGGGATCATAAAAACAGACCGAAAGAACTTAGAGCTAATACGCAAAGTCGGGGATCATAAAAACGGACCAAAAAAACTTAGAGCTAATACGCAAAGTTGGGGATCATAAAAACGGACCGAAAGAACTTAGAGCTAATATGCAAAGTCGGGGATGATAAAAACCGACCGAAAGAACTTAGAGCTAATACGCAAAGTTGGGGATCATAAAAACCGACCGAAAGAACTTAGAGCTAATACGCAAAGTCGGGGATCATAAAAACGGACCGAAAGAACTTAGAGCTAGCTAATACGCAAAGTCGGGGATCATAAAAACCGACCGAAAGAACTTAGAACTAATACGCAAAGTCGGGGATCATAAAAAAGGACCGAAAGAACTTAGAGCTAATACGCAAAGTCGGGGATCATAAAAACGGACCGAAAGAACTTAGAGTTAATACGCAAAGTCGGGGATCATAAAAACGGACCGAAAGAACTTAGAGCTAATACGCAAAGTCGGGGATCATAAAAACGGACCAAAAGAACTTAGAGCTAATACGCAAAGTCGGGGATCATAAAAAGGGAACGAAAGAACTTAGAGCTAATACGCAAAGTCGGGGATCATAAAAACCAACCGAAAGAACTTAGAGCTAATACGCAAAGTCGGGGATCATAAAAACAGACCGAAAGAACTTAGAACTAATACGCAAAGTCGGGGATCATAAAAACGGACCAAAAGAACTTAGAGCTAATACGCAAAGTCGGGGATCATAAAAAGGGAACGAAAGAACTTAGAGCTAATACGCAAAGTCGGGGATCATAAAAACGGACCGAAAGAACTTAGAGCTAATACGCAAACTCGGGGATCATAAAAACGGACCAAAAAAATTAGAGCTAATACGCAAAGTTGGGGATCATAAAAACGGACCGAAAGAACTTAGAGCTAATACGCAAAGTCGGGGAGGATAAAAACCGACCGAAAGAACTTAGAGCTAATACGCAAAGTCGGGGATCATAAAAACCGACCGAAAGAACTTAGAGCTAATACGCAAAGTCGGGGATCATAAAAACGGACCGAAAGAACTTAGAGCTAGCTAATACGCAAAGTCGGGGATCATAAAAACCGACCGAAAGAACTTAGAACTAATACGCAAAGTCGGGGATCATAAAAAAGGACCGAAAGAACTTAGAGCTAATACGCAAAGTCGGGGATCATAAAAACGGACCGAAAGAACTTAGAGCTAATACGCAAAGTCGGGGATCATAAAACGGACCGAAAGAACTTAGAGCTAATACGCAAAGTCGGGGATCATAAAAAGGGACCGAAAGAACTTAGAGCTAATATGCAAAGTCGGGGATCATAAAAACAGACCGAAAGAACTTAGAGCTAATACGCAAAGTCGGGGATCATAAAAACCGACCGAAAGAACTTAGAACTAATACGCAAAGTCGGGGATCACAAAAAGGACCGAAAGAACTTAGAGCTAATACGCAAAGTCGGGGATCATAAAAACGGACCGAAAGAACTTAGAGCTAATACGCAAAGTCAAGGATCATAAAACGGACCGAAAGAACTTAGAGTTAATACGCAAAGTCGGGGATCATAAAAACGGACCGAAAGAACTTAGAGCTAATACGCAAAGTCGGGGATCATAAAAACCGACCGAAAGAACTTAGAACTAATACGCAAAGTCGGGGATCATAAAAAAAGACCGAAAGAACTTAGAGCTAATACGCAAAGTCGGGGATCATAAAAACGGACCGAAAGAACTTAGAGCTAATACGCAAAGTCGGGGATCATAAAACGGACCGAAAGAACTTAGAGTTAATACGCAAAGTCGGGGATCATAAAAACGGACCGAAAGAACTTAGAGCTAATACGCAAAGTCGGGGATCATAAAAACGGACCAAAAGAACTTAGAGCTAATACGCAAAGTCGGGGATCATAAAAACGGACCGAAAGAACTTAGAGCTAATACGCATAGTCGGGGATCATAAAAACGGACCAAAAAAACTTAGAGCTAATACGCAAAGTTGGGGATCATAAAAACGGACCGAAAGAACTTAGAGCTAATACGCAAAGTCGGGGATGATAAAAACCGACCGAAAGAACTTAGAGCTAATACGCAAAGACGGGATCATAAAAAGGGACCGAAAGAACTTAGACCTAATACGCAAAGTCGGGGATCATAAAAACCGACCGAAAGAACTTAGAGCTAATACGCTAAGTCGTGGATCATAAAAACGGACCGAAAGAACTTAGAGCTAGCTAATACGCAAAGTCGGGGATCATAAAAACGGACCAAAAAAACTTAGAGCTAATACGCAAAGTTGGGGATCATAAAAACGGACCGAAAGAACTTAGAGCTAATACGCAAAGTCGGGGATGATAAAAACTGACCGAAAGAACTTAGAGCTAATACGCAAAGTCGGGGATCATAAAAAGGGACCGAAAGAACTTAGACCTAATACGCAAAGTCGGGGATCATAAAAACCGACCGAAAGAACTTAGAGCTAATACGCAAAGTCAGGGATCATAAAAACGTACCGAAAGAACTTAGAGCTAGCTAATACGCAAAGTCGGGGATCATAAAAACCGACCGAAAGAACTTAGAACTAATACGCAAAGTCGGGGATCATAAAAAAGGACCGAAAGAACTTAGAGCTAATACGCAAAGTCGGGGATCATAAAAACGGACCGAAAGAACTTAGAGCTAATACGCAAAGTCGGGGATCATAAAACGGACCGAAAGAACTTAGAGTTAAAACGCAAAGTCGGAGATCATAAAAACGGACCGAAAGAACTTAGAGCTAATACGCAAAGTCGGGGATCATAAAAACGGACCAAAAGAACTTAGAGCTAATACGCAAAGTCGGGGATCATAAAAACGGACCGAAAGAACTTAGAGCTAATACGCAAGGTCGGGGATCATAAAAACGGACCAAAAGAACATAGAGCTAATACGCAAAGTTGGGGATCATAAAAACCGACCGAAAGAACTTAGAGCTAATACGCAAAGTCGGGGATGATAAAAACCGACCGAAAGAACTTAGAGCTAATACGCAAAGTCGGGGATCATAAAAAGGGACCGAAAGAACTTAGACCTAATACGCAAAGTCGGGGATCATAAAAACCGACCGAAAGAACTTAGAGCTAATACGCAAAGTCGGGGATCATAAAAACGGACCAAAAGAACTTAGAGTTAATACGCAAAGTCGGGGATCATAAAAACGGACCGAAAGAACTTAGAGCTAATACGCAAAGTCGGGGATCATAAAAACGGACCAAAAAAACTTAGAGCTAATACGCAAAGTTGGGGATCATAAAAACGGACCGAAAGAACTTAGAGCTAATACGCAAAGTCGGGGATGATAAAAACCGACCGAAAGAACTTAGAGCTAATACGCAAAGTCGGGGATCATAAAAAGGGACCGAAAGAACTTAGACCTAATACGCAAAGTCGGGGATCATAAAAAGGGACCGAAAGAACTTAGAGCTAATACGCAAAATCGAGGATCATAAAAAGGGATCGAAAGAACTTAGAGCTAATACGCAAAGTCGGGGATCATAAAAACGGACCGAAAGAACTTAGAGCTAATACGCAAAGTCAAGGATCATAAAAAGGGACCGAAAGAACATAGAGCTAATACACAAAGTCGGGGATCATAAAAACCGACCGAAAGAACTTAGAGCTAATATGCAAAGTCGGGGATCAGAAAAACGGACCGAAAGAACTTAGTGCTAATACGCAAAGTCGGGTATCATAACAACCGACCGAAAGAACTTAGAGCTAATACGCAAAGTCGGGGATCATAACAACCGACCGAAAGAACTTAGAGCTAATACCCAAAGTCGGGGATCATAACAACCGACCGAAAGAACTTAGAGCTAATACGCAAAGTCGGGGATCATAAAAACAGATCGAAAGCACTTAGAGCTAATATGCAAAGTCGGGGATCATAAAAACAGACCGAAAGAACTTAGAGCTATTACGCAAAGTCGGGGATCATAAAAACGGACCAAAAGAACTTAGAGCTAATACGCAAAGTCAGGGATCATAAAAACCGACCGAAAGAACTTAGAGCTAATATGCAAAGTCGGGGATCAGAAAAACGGACCGAAAGAACTTAGTGCTAATACGCAAAGTCGGGTATCATAACAACCGACCGAAAGAACTTAGAGCTAATACGCAAAGTCGGGGATCATAACAACCGACCGAAAGAACTTAGAGCTAATACGCAAAGTCGGGGATCATAACAACCGACCGAAAGAACTTAGAGCTAATACGCAAAGTCGGGGATCATAAAAACAGAGCGAAAGCACTTAGAGCTAATATGCAAAGTCGGGGATCATAAAAACAGACCGAAAGAACTTAGAGCTATTACGCAAAGTCGGGGATCATAAAAACGGACCAAAAGAACTTAGAGCTAATACGCAAAGTCAGGGATCATAAAAACGGACCGAAAGAACTTAGAGCTAATACGCAAAGTCGGGGATCATAAAAACGGACCAAAAGAACGTAGAGCTAATACGCAAAGTCGGGGATCATAAAAACGAACCGAAAGAACTTAGAGCTAATACGCAAAGTCGGGGATCATAAAAACGGATTGAAAGAACTTAGAGCTAATACGCAAAGTCGGGGATCATAAAGCGGACCGAAAGAACTTAGAGCTAATACGCAAAGTCGGGGATCATAAAAACCAACCGAAAGAACTTAGAGCTAATACGCAAAGTCGGGGATCATAAAAACGACCAAAAGAACTTAGAGCCAATACGCAAAGTCGGAGATCATAAAACCGACCGAAAGAACTTAGAGCTAATACGCAAAGTCGGGGATCATAAAAACGGATTGAAAGAACTTAGAGCTAATACGCAAAGTCGGGGATCATAAAAACTGACCGAAAGAACTTTGAGCTAATACGCAAAGTCGGGGATCAGAAAAAGGGACCGAAAGAACTTAGAGCTAATACGCAAAGTCGGGGATCATAAAAACCGACCGAAAGAACTTAGAGCTAATACGCAAAGTCGGGGATCATAAAAACGGACCGAAAGAACTTAGAGCTAATACGCAAAGTTGGGGATCATAAAAACCGACCGAAAGAACTTAGAACTAATACGCAAAGTCGGGGATCATAAAAACGGACCGAAAGAACTTCGAGCTAATACGCAAAGTCGGGGATCATAAAAATGGACCGAAAGAACTTAGAGCTAATACGCAAAGTCGGGGATCATAAAACGGACCGAAAGAACTTAGAGCTAATACGCAAAGTCGGGGATCATAAAAACGGACCGAAAGAACTTAGAGCTAATACGCAAAGTCGGGGATCATAAAAACAGACCGAAAGAACTTAGAACTAATACGCACAGTCCGGGATCATAAACACGGTTCGAAAGAACTTAGAGCTAATACGCAAAGTCGGGGATCATAAAAACGGACCGAAAGAACTTAGAGCTAATACGCAAAGTCGGGGATCATAAAAAGGGACCGAGAGAACTTAGAGCTAATACACAAAGTCGGGGATCATAAAAAGGGACCGAAAGAACTTAGAGCTAATACGCAAAATCGGGGATCATAAAAAGGGACCGAGAGAACTTAGAGCTAATACGCAAAGTCGGGGATCATAAAAATGACCGAAAGAACTTAGAGCTAATACGCAAAGTCGGGGATCATAAAAAGGGACCGAAAGAACTTAGAGCTAATACACAAAGTCGGGGATCATAAAAACCGACCGAAAGAACTTAGAGCTAATATGCAAAGTCGGGGATCATAAAAACGGACCGAAAGAACTTAGAGCTAATACGCAAAGTTGGGGATCATAACAACCGACCGAAAGAACTTAGAGCTAATACGCAAAGTCAGAGATCCTAAAAACCGACCGAAAGAACTTAGAGCTAATACGCAAAGTCGGGGATCATAACAACCGACTGAAAGAACTTAGAGCTAATACGCAAAGTCGGGGATCATAAAAACGGATCGAAAGAACTTAGAGCTAATACGCATAGTCGGGGATCATAAAAACGGACCAAAAGAACTTAGAGCTAATACGCAAAGTCGGGGATCATAAAAACGGACCAAAAGAACTTAGAGCTAATACGCAAGGTCGGGGATCATAAAAACGGACCAAAAGAACTTAGAGCTAATACGCAAAGTTGGGGATCATAAAAACGGACCGAAAAAACTTAGAGCTAATACGCAAAGTCGGGGATCATAAAAAGGACCGAAAGAACTTAGAGCTAATACGCAAAGTCGGGGATCATAAAAACCGACCGAAAGAACTTAGAGCTAATACGCAAAGTCGGGGATCATAAAAAGGACCGAAAGAACTTAGAGCTAATACGCAAAGTTGGGGATCATTAAAACGAACCAAAAGAACTTAGAGCTAATACGCAAAGTCGGGGATCATAAAAACCAACCGAAAGAACTTAGAGCTAATACGCAAAGTCGAGGATCATAAAAACGACCAAAAGAACTTAGAGCCAATACGCAAAGTCGGGGATCATAAAACCGACCGAAAGAACTTAGAGCTAATACGCAAAGTCGGGGATCATAAAAACAGACCGAAAGAACTTAGAGCTAATACGCAAAGTCGGGGATCATAAAAACTGACCGAAAGAACTTTGAGCAAATACGCAAAGTCGGGGATCATAACAACCGACCGAAAGAACTTAGAGCTAATACGCAAAGTCGGGGATCATAAAAACAGATCGAAAGCACTTAGAGCTAATATGCAAAGTCGGGGATCATAAAAATTGACCGAAAGAACTTAGAGCTATTACGCAAAGTCGGGGATCATAAAAACGGACCAAAAGAACTTAGAGCTAATACGCAAAGTCAGGGATCATAAAAACGGACCGAAAGAACTTAGAGCTAATACGCAAAGTCGGGGATCATAAAAACGGACCAAAAGAACGTAGAGCTAATACGCAAAGTCGGGGATCATAAAAACGAACCGAAAGAACTTAGAGCTAATACGCAAAGTCGGGGATCATAAAAACGGATTGAAAGAACTTAGAGCTAATACGCAAAGTCGGGGATCATAAAGCGGACCGAAAGAACTTAGAGCTAATACGCAAAGTCGGGGATCATAAAAACCAACCGAAAGAACTTAGAGCTAATACGCAAAGTCGGGGATCATAAAAACGACCAAAAGAACTTAGAACCAATACGCAAAGTCGGAGATCATAAAACCGACCGAAAGAACTTAGAGCTAATACGCAAAGTCGGGGATCATAAAAACGGACCGAAAGAACTTAGAGCTAATACGCAAAGTCGGGGATCATAAAAACTGACCGAAAGAACTTTGAGCTAATACGCAAAGTCGGGGATCAGAAAAAGGGACCGAAAGAACTTAGAGCTAATACGCAAAGTCGGGGATCATAAAAACCGACCGAAAGAACTTAGAGCTAATACGCAAAGTCGGGGATCATAAAAACGGACCGAAAGAACTTAGAGCTAATACGCAAAGTTGGGGATCATAAAAACCGACCGAAAGAACTTAGAACTAATACGCAAAGTCGGGGATCATAAAAACGGACCGAAAGAACTTCGAGCTAATACGCAAAGTCGGGGATCATAAAAATGGACCGAAAGAACTTAGAGCTAATACGCAAAGTCGGGGATCATAAAACGGACCGAAGGACTTAGAGCTAATACGCAAAGTCGGGGATCATAAAAACGGACCGAAAGAACTTAGAGCTAATACGCAAAGTCGGGGATCATAAAAACAGACCGAAAGAACTTAGAACTAATACGCACAGTCCGGGATCATAAACACGGTTCGAAAGAACTTAGAGCTAATACGCAAAGTCGGGGATCATAAACACGGACCAAGAGAACTTAGAGCTAATACGCAAAGTCGGGGATCATAAAAAGGGACCGAGAGAACTTAGAGCTAATACACAAAGTCGGGGATCATAAAAAGGGACCGAAAGAACTTAGAGCTAATACGCAAAATCGGGGATCATAAAAAGGGACCGAAAGAACTTAGAGCTAATACGCAAAGTCGGGGATCATAAAAATGACCGAAAGAACTTAGAGCTAATACGCAAAGTCGGGGATCATAAAAAGGGACCGAAAGAACTTAGAGCTAATACACAAAGTCGGGGATCATAAAAACCGACCGAAAGAACTTAGAGCTAATATGCAAAGTCGGGGATCATAAAAACGGACCGAAAGAACTTAGAGCTAATACGCAAAGTCGGGGATCATAACAACCGACCGAAAGAACTTAGAGCTAATACGCAAAGTCAGAGATCCTAAAAACCGACCGAAAGAACTTAGAGCTAATACGCAAAGTCGGGGATCATAACAACCGACTGAAAGAACTTAGAGCTAATACGCAAAGTCGGGGATCATAAAAACGGATCGAAAGAACTTAGAGCTAATACGCATAGTCGGGGATCATAAAAACGGACCAAAAGAACTTAGAGCTAATACGCAAAGTCGGGGATCATAAAAACGGACCAAAAGAACTTAGAGCTAATACGCAAGGTCGGGGATCATAAAAACGGACCAAAAGAACTTAGAGCTAATACGCAAAGTTGGGGATCATAAAAACGGACCGAAAAAACTTAGAGCTAATACGCAAAGTCGGGGATCATAAAAAGGACCGAAAGAACTTAGAGCTAATACGCAAAGTCGGGGATCATAAAAAGGACCGAAAGAACTTAGAGCTAATACGCAAAGTTGGGGATCATTAAAACGAACCAAAAGAACTTAGAGCTAATACGCAAAGTCGGGGATCATAAAAACCAACCGAAAGAACTTAGAGCTAATACGCAAAGTCGGGGATCATAAAAACGACCAAAAGAACTTAGAGCCAATACGCAAAGTCGGGGATCATAAAACCGACCGAAAGAACTTAGAGCTAATACGCAAAGTCGGGGATCATAAAAACAGACCGAAAGAACTTAGAGCTAATACGCAAAGTCGGGGATCATAAAAACTGACCGAAAGAACTTTGAGCTAATACGCAAAGTCGGGGATCATAAAAAGGGACCGAAAGAACTTAGAGCTAATACGCAAAGTCGGGGATCATAAAAACCGACCGAAAGAACTTAGAGCTAATACGCAAAGTCGGGGATCATAAAAACGGACCGAAAGAACTTAGAGCTAATACGCAAAGTCGGGGATCATAAAAACCGACCGAAAGAACTTAGAACTAATACGCAAAGTCGGGGATCATAAAAACGGACCGAAAGAACTTCGAGCTAATACGCAAAGTCGGGGATCATAAAAACCGACCGAAAGAACTTAGAGCTAATATGCAAAGTCGGGGATCATAAAAACAGACCGAAAGAACTTAGAGCTAATACGCAAAGTCGGGGATCATAAAACGGACCGAAAGAACTTAGAGCTAATACGCAAAGTCGGGGATCATAAAAACGGACCGAAAGAACTTAGAACTAATACGCACAGTCCGGGATCATAAACACGGTTCGAAAGAACTTAGAGCTAATACGCAAAGTCGGGGATCATAAACACGGACCAAGAGAACTTAGAGCTAATACGCAAAGTCGGGGATCATAAAAAGGGACCGAGAGAACTTAGAGCTAATACACAAAGTCGGGGATCATAAAAAGGGACCGAAAGAACTTAGAGCTAATACGCAAAATCGGGGATCATAAAAAGGGACCGAAAGAACTTAGAGCTAATACGCAAAGTCGGGGATCATAAAAATGACCGAAAGAACTTAGAGCTAATACGCAAAGTCGGGGACCATAAAAAGGGACCGAAAGAACTTAGAGCTAATACACAAAGTCGGGGATCATAAAAACCGACCGAAAGAACTTAGAGCTAATATGCAAAGTCGGGGATCATAAAAACGGACCGAAAGAACTTAGAGCTAATACGCAAAGTCGGGGATCATAACAACCGACCGAAAGAACTTAGAGCTAATACGCAAAGTCAGAGATCCTAAAAACCGACCGAAAGAACTTAGAGCTAATACGCAAAGTCGGGGATCATAACAACCGACTGAAAGAACTTAGAGCTAATACGCAAAGTCGGGGATCATAAAAACGGATCGAAAGAACTTAGAGCTAATACGCATAGTCGGGGATCATAAAAACGGACCAAAACAACTTAGAGCTAATACGCAAAGTCGGGGATCATAAAAACGGACCAAAAGAACTTAGAGCTAATACGCAAGGTCGGGGATCATAAAAACGGACCAAAAGAACTTAGAGCTAATACGCAAAGTTGGGGATCATAAAAACGGACCGAAAAAACTTAGAGCTAATACGCAAAGTCGGGGATCATAAAAAGGACCGAAAGAACTTAGAGCTAATACGCAAAGTCGGGGATCATAAAAACCGACCGAAAGAACTTAGAGCTAATACGCAAAGTCGGGGATCATAAAAAGGACCGAAAGAACTTAGAGCTAATACGCAAAGTTGGGGATCATTAAAACGAACCAAAAGAACTTAGAGCTAATACGCAAAGTCGGGGATCATAAAAACCAACCGAAAGAACTTAGAGCTAATACGCAAAGTCGGGGATCATAAAAACGACCAAAAGAACTTAGAGCCAATACGCAAAGTCGGGGATCATAAAACCGACCGAAAGAACTTAGAGCTAATACGCAAAGTCGGGGATCATAAAAACAGACCGAAAGAACTTAGAGCTAATACGCAAAGTCGGGGATCATAAAAACTGACCGAAAGAACTTTGAGCTAATACGCAAAGTCGGGGATCATAAAAAGGGACCGAAAGAACTTAGAGCTAATACGCAAAGTCGGGGATCATAAAAACCGACCGAAAGAACTTAGAGCTAATACGCAAAGTCGGGGATCATAAAAACGGACCGAAAGAACTTAGAGCTAATACGCAAAGTCGGGGATCATAAAAACCGACCGAAAGAACTTAGAACTAATACGCAAAGTCGGGGATCATAAAAACGGACCGAAAGAACTTCGAGCTAATACGCAAAGTCGGGGATCATAAAAATGGACCGAAAGAACTTAGAGCTAATACGCAAAGTCGGGGATCATAAAACGGACCGAAAGAACTTAGAGCTAATACGCAAAGTCGGGGATCATAAAAACGGACCGAAAGAACTTAGAACTAATACGCACAGTCCGGGATCATAAACACGGTTCGAAAGAACTTATAGCTAATACGCAAAGTCGGGGATCATAAACACGGACCAAGAGAACTTAGAGCTAATACGCAAAGTCGGGGATCATAAAAAGGGACCGAGAGAACTTAGAGCTAATACACAAAGTCGGGGATCATAAAAAGGGACCGAAAGAACTTAGAGCTAATACGCAAAATCGGGGATCATAAAAACAGACCGAAAGAACTTAGAGCTAATACGCAAAGTCGGGGATCATAAAAACAGACTGAAAGAACTTAGAGCTAATACGCAAAGTCGGGGATCATAAAAAGGGACCGAAAGAACTTAGAGCTAATACACAAAGTCGGGGATCATAAAAACCGACCGAAAGAACTTAGAGCTAATATGCAAAGTCGGGGATCATAAAAACGGACCGAAAGAACTTAGAGCTAATACGCAAAGTCGGGGATCATAACAACCGACCGAAAGAACTTAGAGCTAATACGCAAAGTTGGGGATCATAACAACCGACCGAAAGAACTTAGAGCTAATACGCAAAGTCGGGGATCATAACAACCGACTGAAAGAACTTAGAGCTAATACGCAAAGTCGGGGATCATAAAAACGGATCGAATGAACTTAGAGCTAATATGCAAAGTCGGGGATCATTAAAACAGACCGAAAGAACTTAGAGCTAATACGCAAAGTCAGAGATCATAAAAACGGACCAAAAGAACTTAGAGCTAATACGCAAAGTCGGGGATCATAAAAACGGACCGAAAGAACTTAGAGCTAATACACAAAGTCGGGGATCATAAAAACGGACCAAAAAAACTTAGAGCTAATACGCAAAGTCGGGGATGATAAAAACCGACCAAAAGAACTTAGAGCTAATACGCAAAGTCGGGGATCATAAAACCGAACGAAAGAACTTAGAGCTAATACGCAAAGTCGGGGATCATAAAAAGGGACCGAAAGAACTTAGAGCTAATACGCATAGTCGGGGATCATAAAAAGGGACCGAAAGAACTTAGAGCTAATACGCAAAGTCGGGGATCATAAAAACGGACCGAAAGAACTTAGAGCTAATACGCAAAGTCGGGGATCATAAAAACCGACCGAAAGAACTTAGAGCTAATACGCAAAGTCGGGGATCATAAAAAGGACCTAAAGAACTTAGAGCTAATACGCAAAGTCGGGGATCATTAAAACGGACCAAAAGAACTTAGAGCTAATACGCAAAGTCGGGGATCATAAAAACAGACCGAAAGAGCTTAGAGCTAATACGCAAAGTCGGAGATCATAACAAGGGACCGAAAGAACTTAGAGGTAATACGCAAAGTCAGGGATCGTAAAAACGGACCGAAAAAACTGAGAGCTAATACGCAAAGTCAGGGATCATAAAAAGGGACCGAAAGAACCTAGAGCTAATACGCAAAGTCGGGGATCATAAAAACGGACCGAAAGAACTTAGAGCTAATATGCAAAGTCGGGGATCATAAAAACGGACCGAAAGAACTTAGAGCTAATACGCAAAGTCGGGGATCATAAAAAGGGACCAAAAGAACTTAGAGCTAATACGAATAGTCGGGGATCATAAAAACGGACCAAAAGAACTTAGAGCTAATACGCAAAGTCAGAGATCCTAAAAACCGACCGAAAGAACTTAGAGTTAATACGCAAAGTCGGGGATCATAAAAACGGACCGAAAGAACTTAGAGCTAATACGCACAGTCCGGGATCATAAACACGGTTCGAAAGAACTTAGAGCTAATACGCAAAGTCGGGGATCATAAACACGGACCAAGAGAACTTAGAGCTAATACGCAAAGTCGGGGATCATAAAAAGGGACCGAGAGAACTTAGAGCTAATACACAAAGTCGGGGATCATAAAAAGGGACCGAAAGAACTTAGAGCTAATACGCAAAATCGGGGATCATAAAAAGGGACCGAAAGAACTTAGAGCTAATACGCAAAGTCGGGAATCATAAAAACGGACCGAAAGAACTTAGAGCTAATACGCAAAGTCGGGGATCATAAAAAGGGACCGAAATAACTTAGAGCTAATACACAAAGTTGGGGATCATAAAAACCGAGCGAAAGAACTTAAAGCTAATATGCAAACTCGGGGATCATAAAAACGGACCGAAAGAACTTAGAGCTAATACGCAAAGTCGGGTACCATAACAACCGACCGCAAGAACTTAGAGCTAATACGCAAAGTCGGGGATCATAACAGCCGACCGAAAGAACTTAGAGCTAATACGCAAAGTCGAAGATCATAACAACCGACCGAAAGAACTTAGAGCTAATACGCAAAGTCGGAGATCATAAAAACAGACCGAAACAATTTAGAGCTAATACGCAAAGTCGGGGATCATAAAAACGGACCGAAAGAACTTAGAGCTAATACGCAAAGTCGGGGATCATAAAAACCGACCGAAAGAACTTAGAGCTAATACGCAAAGTCGGGGATCATAAAACCGACCGAAAGAACTTAGAGCTAATACGCAAAGTCGGGGATCATAAAAAGGGACCGAAAGAACTTAGAGCTAATACGAATAGTCGGGGATCATAAAAACGGACCAAAAGAACTTAGAGCTAATACTCAAAGTCAGAGATCCTAAAAACCGACCGAAAGAACTTAGAGTTAATACGCAAAGTCGGGGATCATAAAAACGGACCGAAAGAACTTAGAGCTAATACGCACAGTCCGGGATCATAAACACGGTTCGAAAGAACTTAGAGCTAATACGTAAAGTCGGGGATCATAAACACGGACCAAGAGAACTTAGAGCTAATACGCAAAGTCGGGGATCATAAAAAGGGACCGAGAGAACTTAGAGCTAATACACAAAGTCGGGGATCATAAAAAGGGACCGAAAGAACTTAGAGCTAATACGCAAAATCGGGGATCATAAAAAGGGACCGAAAGAACTTAGAGCTAATACGCAAAGTCGGGAATCATAAAAACGGACCGAAAGAACTTAGAGCTAATACGCAAAGTCGGGGATCATAAAAAGGGACCGAAATAACTTAGAGCTAATACACAAAGTTGGGGATCATAAAAACCGAGCGAAAGAACTTAAAGCTAATATGCAAACTCGGGGATCATAAAAACGGACCGAAAGAACTTAGAGCTAATACGCAAAGTCGGGTACCATAACAACCGACCGCAAGAACTTAGAGCTAATACGCAAAGTCGGGGATCATAACAGCCGACCGAAAGAACTTAGAGCTAATACGCAAAGTCGAAGATCATAACAACCGACCGAAAGAACTTAGAGCTAATACGCAAAGTCGGGGATCATAAAAACGGATCGAAAGCACTTAGAGCTAATATGCAAAGTCGGGGATCATAAAAACAGACCGAAAGAACTAAGAGCTAATACGCAAAGTCGGGGATCATAAAAAGGGACCGAAAGAACTTAGAGCTAATACGCATAGTCGGGGATCATAAAAACGGACCGAAAGAACTTAGAGCTAATACGCAAAGTCGGAGATCATAAAAACGGACCGAAAGAACTTAGAGCTAATACGCAAAGTCGGGGATCATAAAAACGGACCGAAAGAACTTAGAGCTAATACGCAAAGTCGGGGATCATAAAAAGGACCGAAAGAACTTAGAGCTAATACGCAAAGTCGGGGATCATTAAAACGGACCAAAAGAACTTAGAGCTAATACGCAAAGTCGGGGATCATAAAAACGGACCAAAAGAACGTAGAGCTAATACGCAAAGTCGGGGATCATAAAAACGGACCGAAAGAACTTAGAGCTAATACGCAAAGTCGGGGATGCTAAAAACCGACCGAAAGAACTTAGAGCTAATACGCAAAGTCGGGGATCATAAAACCGTCCGAAAGAACTTAGAGCTAATACGCAAAGTCGGGGATCATAAAAAGGGACCGAAAGAACTTAGAGCTAATACGCATAGTCGGGGATCATAAAAACGGACCGAAAGAACTTAGAGCTAATACGCAAAGTCGGAGATCATAAAAACGGACCGAAAGAACTTAGAGCTAATACGCAAAGTCGGGGATCATAAAAACGGACCGAAAGAACTTAGAGCTAATACGCAAAGTCGGGGATCATAAAAAGGACCAAAAGAACTTAGAGCTAATACGCAAAGTCGGGGATCATTAAAACGGACCAAAAGAACTTAGAGCTAATACGCAAAGTCAGGGATCATAAAAACGGACCGAAAGAACTTAGAGCTAATACGCAAAGTCGGGGATCATAAAAAGGGACCGAAAGAACTTAGAGCTAATACGCAAAGTCGGGGATCATAAAAACCGACCGAAAGAACTTAGAGCTAATACGCAAAGTCGGGGATCATAAAAAAGACCTAAAGAACTTAGAGCTAATACGCAAAGGCGGGGATCATTAAAACGGACCGAAAGAACTTAGAGCTAATACGCAAAGTCGGGGATCATAAAAACAGACCGAAAGAGCTTAGAGCTAATACGCAAAGTCGGAGATCATAAAAAGGGACCGAAAGAACTTAGAGTTAATACACAAAGTCAGGGATCGTAAAAACGGACCGAAAAAACTTAGAGCTAATACGCAAAGTCAGGGATCATAAAAAGGGACCGAAAGAACCTAGAGCTAATACGCAAAGTCGGGGATCATAAAAACGGACCGAAAGAACTTAGAGCTAATATGCAAAGTCGGGGATCATAAAAACGGACCGAAAGAACTTAGAGCTAATACGCAAAGTCGGGGATCATAAAAAGGGACCAAAAGAACTTAGAGCTAATACGCAAAGTCGGAGATCATAAAAACAGACCGAAACAATTTAGAGCTAATACGCAAAGTCGGGGATCATAAAAACGGACCGAAAGAACTTAGAGCTAATACGCAAAGTCGGGGATCATAAAAACCGACCGAAAGAACTTAGAGCTAATACGCAAAGTCGGGGATCATAAAACCGACCGAAAGAACTTAGAGCTAATACGCAAAGTCGGGGATCATAAAAAGGGACCGAAAGAACTTAGAGCTAATACGCATAGTCGGGGATCATAAAAACGGACCAAAAGAACTTAGAGCTAATACGCAAAGTCAGAAATCCTAAAAACCGACCGAAAGAACTTAGAGTTAATACGCAAAGTCGGGGATCATAAAAACGGACCGAAAGAACTTAGAGCTAATACGCACAGTCCGGAATCATAAACACGGTTCGAAAGAACTTAGAGCTAATACGCAAAGTCGGGGATCATAAACACGGACCAAGAGAACTTAGAGCTAATACGCAAAGTCGGGGATCATAAAAAGGGACCGAGAGAACTTAGAGCTAATACACAAAGTCGGGGATCATAAAAAGGGACCGAAAGAACTTAGAGCTAATACGCAAAATCGGGGATCATAAAAAGGGACCGAAAGAACTTAGAGCTAATACGCAAAGTCGGGGATCATAAAAACGGACCGAAAGAACTTAGAGCTAATACGCAAAGTCGGGGATCATAAAAAGGGACCGAAAGAACTTAGAGCTAATACACAAAGTTCAGGATCATAAAAACCGACCGAAAGAACTTAAAGCTAATATGCAAACTCGGGGATCATAAAAACGGACCGAAAGAACTTAGAGCTAATACGCAAAGTCGGGTACCATAACAACCGACCGCAAGAACTTAGAGCTAATACGCAAAGTCGGGGATCATAACAGCCGACCGAAAGAACTTAGAGCTAATACGCAAAGTCGAAAATCAAAACAACCGACCGAAAGAACTTAGAGCTAATACGCAAAGTCGGGGATTATAAAAACGGATCGAAAGCACTTAGAGCTAATATGCAAAGTCGGGGATCATAAAAACAGACCGAAAGAACTTAGAGCTAATACGCAAAGTCGGGGATCATAAAAAGGGACCGAAAGAACTTAGAGCTAATACGCATAGTCGGGGATCATAAAAACGGACCGAAAGAACTTAGAGCTAATACGCAAAGTCGGAGATCATAAAAACGGACCGAAAGAACTTAGAGCTAATACGCAAAGTCGGGGATCATAAAAACGGACCGAAAGAACTTAGAGCTAATACGCAAAGTCGGGGATCATAAAAAGGACCGAAAGAACTTAGAGCTAATACGCAAAGTCGGGGATCATTAAAACGGACTCAAAGAACTTAGAGCTAATACGCAAAGTCGGGGATCATAAAAACGGACCAAAAGAACGTAGAGCTAATACGCAAAGTCGGGGATCATAAAAACGGACCGAGAGAACTTAGAGCTAATACGCAAAGTCGGGGATGCTAAAAACCGACCGAAAGAACTTAGAGCTAATACGCAAAGTCGGGGATCATAAAACCGTCCGAAAGAACTTAGAGCTAATACGCAAAGTCGGGGATCATAAAAAGGGACCGAAAGAACTTAGAGCTAATACGCATAGTCGGGGATCATAAAAACGGACCGAAAGAACTTAGAGCTAATACGCAAAGTCGGAGATCATAAAAACGGACCGAAAGAACTTAGAGCTAATACGCAAAGTCGGGGATCATAAAAACGGACCGAAAGAACTTAGAGCTAATACGCAAAGTCGGGGATCATAAAAAGGACCAAAAGAACTTAGAGCTAATACGCAAAGTCGGGGATCATTAAAACGGACCAAAAGAACTTAGAGCTAATACGCAAAGTCGGGGATCATAAAAACGGACCGAAAGAACTTAGAGCTAATACGCAAAGTCGGGGATCATAAAAACGGACCGAAAGAACTTAGAGCTAATACGCAAAGTCGGGGATCATAAAACGGACCGAAAGAACTTAGAGCTAATACGCAAAGTCGGGGATCAAAAAAACGGACCGAAAGAACTTAGAGCTAATACGCAAAGTCAGAGATCCTAAAAACCGACCGAAAGAACTTAGAGCTAATACGCAAAGTCGGGGATCATAAAAACGGACCGAAAGAACCTAGAGTTAATACGCAAAGTCAGGGATCGTAAAAACGGACCGAAAAAACTTAAAGCTAATACGCAAAGTCGGGATCATAAAAAGGGACCGAAAGAACTTAGAGCTAATACTCAAAGTCGGGGATCATAAAAACGGACCAAAAGAACTTAGAGCTAATACGCAAAGTCGGAGATCATAAAAAGGGACCGAAAGAACTTAGAGTTAATACGCAAAGTCAGGGATCGTAAAAAAGGACCGAAAAAACTTAGAGCTAATACGCAAAGTCAGGGATCATAAAAAGGGACCGAAAGAACCTAGAGCTAATACGCAAAGTCGGGGATCATAAAAACGGACCGAAAGAACTTAGAGCTAATATGCAAAGTCGGGGATCATAAAAACGGACCGAAAGAACTTAGAGCTAATACGCAAAGTCGGGGATCATAAAAAGGGACCGAAAGAACTTAGAGCTAATACGCAAAGTCAGAGATCATAAAAACAGACCGAAACAACTTAGAGCTAATACGCAAAGTCGGGATCATAAAAATGGACCGAAAGAACTTAGAGCTAATACGCAAAGTCAGGGATCATAAAAACCGACCGAAAGAACTTAGAGCTAATACGCAAAGTCGGGGATCATAAAACCGACCGAAAGAACTTAGAGCTAATACGCAAAGTCGGGGATCATAAAAAGGGACTGAAAGAACTTACGGCTAATACGCATAGTCGGGGATCATAAAAACGGACCGAAAGAACTTAGAGCTAATACGCAAAGTCGGAGATCCTAAAAACCGACCGAAAGAACTTAGAGCTAATACGCAAAGTCGGGGATCATAAAAACGGACCGAAAGAACTTAGAGCTAATACGCACAGTCCGGGATCATAAACACGGTTCGAAAGAACTTAGAGCTAATACGCAAAGTCGGGGATCATAAACACGGACCAAGAGAACTTAGAGCTAATACGCAAAGTCAGGGATCATAAAAAGGGACCGAGAGAACTTAGAGCTAATACACAAAGTCGGGGATCATAACAACAGACCGAAAGAACTTAGAGCTAATACGCAAAGTCGGGGATCATAACAACCGACCGAAAGAACTTAGAGCTAATACGCAAAGTCGGGGATCATAAAAACGGATCGAAAGCACTTAGAGCTAATATGCAAAGTCGGGGATCATAAAAACAGACCGAAAGAACTTAGAGCTAATACGCAAAGTCGGGGATCATAAAAACGGACCAAAAGAACTTAGAGCTAATACGCAAAGTCGGGGATCATAAAAAGGGACCGAGAGAATTTAGAGCTAATACACAAAGTCGGGGATCATAAAAAGGGACCGAAAGAACTTAGAGCTATTACGCAAAATTGGGGATCATAAAAAGGGACCGAAAGAACTTAGAGCTAATACGCAAAGTCGGAGATCATAAAAACGGACCGAAAGAACTTAGAGCTAATACGCAAAGTCGGGGATCATAAAAAGGGACCGAAAGTTAGAGCTAATACACAAAGTCGGGGATCATAAAAACCGACCGAAAGAACTTAGAGCTAATATGCAAACTCGGGGATCATAAAAACGGACCGAAAGAACTTAGAGCTAATACGCAAAGTCGGGTACCATAACAACCGACCGCAAGAACTTAGAGCTAATACGCAAAGTCGGGGATCATAACAACCGACCGAAAGAACTTAGAGCTAATACGCAAAGTCGGGGATCATAACAACCGACCGAAAGAACTTAGAGCTAATACGCAAAGTCGGGGATCATAAAAACGCATCGAAAGCACTTAGAGCTAATATGCAAAGTCGGGGATCATAAAAACAGACCGAAAGAACTTAGAGCTAATACGCAAAGTCAGGGATCATAAAAACCGACCGAAAGAACTTAGAGCTAATACGCAAAGTCGGGGATCATAAAAAGGGACTGAAAGAACTTAGAGCTAATACGCATAGTCGGGGATCATAAAAACGGACCGAAAAAACTTAGAGTTAATACGCAAAGTCAGGGATCGTAAAAATGGACCGAAAAAACTTAGAGCTAATACGCAAAGTCAGGGATCATAAAAAGGGACCGAAAGAACCTAGAGCTAATACGCAAAGTCGGGGATCATAAAAACGGACCGAAAGAACTTAGAGCTAATATGCAAAGTCGGGGATCATAAAAACGGACCGAAAGAACTTAGAGCTAATACGCAAAGTCGGGGATCATAAAAAGGGACCGAAAGAACTTAGAGCTAATACGCAAAGTCAGAGATCATAAAAACAGACCGAAACAACTTAGAGCTAATACGCAAAGTCGGGATCATAAAAACGGACCGAAAGAACTTAGAGCTAATACGCAAAGTCAGGGATCATAAAAACCGACCGAAAGAACTTAGAGCTAATACGCAAAGTCGGGGATCATAAAACCGACCGAAAGAACTTAGAGCTAATACGCAAAGTTGGGGATCATAAAAAGGGACTGAAAGAACTTAGAGCTAATACGCATAGTCGGGGATCATAAAAACGGACCGAAAGAACTTAGAGCTAATACGCAAAGTCGGGGATCATAACAACCGACCGAAAGAACTTAGAGCTAATACGCAAAGTCGGGGATCATAAAAAGGGACTGAAAGAACTTAGAGCTAATACGCATAGTCGGGGATCATAAAAACGGACCGAAAAAACTTAGAGTTAATACGCAAAGTCAGGGATCGTAAAAATGGACCGAAAAAACTTAGAGCTAATACGCAAAGTCAGGGATCATAAAAAGGGACCGAAAGAACCTAGAGCTAATACGCAAAGTCGGGGATCATAAAAACGGACCGAAAGAACTTAGAGCTAATATGCAAAGTCGGGGATCATAAAAACGGACCGAAAGAACTTAGAGCTAATACGCAAAGTCGGGGATCATAAAAAGGGACCGAAAGAACTTAGAGCTAATACGCAAAGTCAGAGATCATAAAAACAGACCGAAACAACTTAGAGCTAATACGCAAAGTCGGGATCATAAAAACGGACCGAAAGAACTTAGAGCTAATACGCAAAGTCAGGGATCATAAAAACCGACCGAAAGAACTTAGAGCTAATACGCAAAGTCGGGGATCATAAAACCGACCGAAAGAACTTAGAGCTAATACGCAAAGTCGGGGATCATAAAAAGGGACTGAAAGAACTTAGAGCTAATACGCATAGTCGGGGATCATAAAAACGGACCGAAAGAACTTAGAGCTAATACGCAAAGTCGGAGATCCTAAAAACCGACCGAAAGAACTTAGAGCTAATACGCAAAGTCGGGGATCATAAAAACGGACCGAAAGAACTTAGAGCTAATACGCACAGTCCGGGATCATAAACACGGTTCGAAAGAACTTAGAGCTAATACGCAAAGTCGGGGATCATAAACACGGACCAAGAGAACTTAGAGCTAATACGCAAAGTCAGGGATCATAAAAAGGGACCGAGAGAACTTAGAGCTAATACACAAAGTCGGGGATCATAAAAACCGACTGAAAGAACTTAGAGCTAATATGCAAACTCGGGGATCATAAAAACGGACCGAAAGAACTTAGAGCTAATACGCAAAGTCGGGTACCATAACAACCGACCGCAAGAACTTAGAGCTAATACGCAAAGTCGGGGATTATAACAACCGACCGAAAGAACTTAGAGCTAATACGCAAAGTCGGGGATCATAAAACCGACCGAAAGAACTTAGAGCTAATACGCAAAGTCGGGGATCATAAAAAGGGACCGAAAGAACTTAGAGCTAATACGCATAGTCGGGGATCATAAAAACGGACCAAAAGAACTTAGAGCGAATACGCAAAGTCAGAAATCCTAAAAACCGACCGAAAGAACTTAGAGTTAATACGCAAAGTCGGGGATCATAAAAACGGACCGAAAGAACTTAGAGCTAATACGCACAGTCCGGAATCATAAACACGGTTCGAAAGAACTTAGAGCTAATACGCAAAGTCGGGGATCATAAACACGGACCAAGAGAACTTAGAGCTAATACGCAAAGTCGGGGATCATAAAAAGGGACCGAGAGAACTTAGAGCTAATACACAAAGTCGGGGATCATAAAAAGGGACCGAAAGAACTTAGAGCTAATACGCAAAGTCGGGGATCATAAAAACGGACCGAAAGAACTTAGAGCTAATACGCACAGTCCGGGATCATAAACACGGTTCGAAAGAACTTAGAGCTAATACGCAAAGTCGGGGATCATAAACACGGACCAAGAGAACTTAGAGCTAATACGCAAAGTCAGGGATCATAAAAAGGGACCGAGAGAACTTAGAGCTAATACACAAAGTCGGGGATCATAACAACCGACCGAAAGAACTTAGAGCTAATACGCAAAGTCGGGGATCATAACAACCGACCGAAAGAACTTAGAGCTAATACGCAAAGTCGGGGATCATAAAAACGGATCGAAAGCACTTAGAGCTAATATGCAAAGTCGGGGATCATAAAAACAGACCGAAAGAACTTAGAGCTAATACGCAAAGTCGGGGATCATAAAAACGGACCAAAAGAACTTAGAGCTAATACGCAAAGTCGGGGATCATAAAAAGGGACCGAGAGAATTTAGAGCTAATACACAAAGTCGGGGATCATAAAAAGGGACCGAAAGAACTTAGAGCTATTACGCAAAATTGGGGATCATAAAAAGGGACCGAAAGAACTTAGAGCTAATACGCAAAGTCGGGGATCATAAAAACGGACCGAAAGAACTTAGAGCTAATACGCAAAGTCGGGGATCATAAAAAGGGACCGAAAGTTAGAGCTAATACACAAAGTCGGGGATCATAAAAACCGACCGAAAGAACTTAGAGCTAATATGCAAACTCGGGGATCATAAAAACGGACCGAAAGAACTTAGAGCTAATACGCAAAGTCGGGTACCATAACAACCGACCGCAAGAACTTAGAGCTAATACGCAAAGTCGGGGATCATAACAACCGACCGAAAGAACTTAGAGCTAATACACAAAGTCGGGGATCATAACAACCGACCGAAAGAACTTAGAGCTAATACGCAAAGTCGGGGATCATAAAAACGCATCGAAAGCACTTAGAGCTAATATGCAAAGTCGGGGATCATAAAAACAGACCGAAAGAACTTAGAGCTAATACGCAAAGTCAGGGATCATAAAAACCGACCGAAAGAACTTAGAGCTAATACGCAAAGTCGGGGATCATAAAACCGACCGAAAGAACTTAGAGCTAATACGCAAAGTCGGGGATCATAAAAAGGGACTGAAAGAACTTAGAGCTAATACGCATAGTCGGGGATCATAAAAACGGACCGAAAAAACTTAGAGTTAATACGCAAAGTCAGGGATCGTAAAAATGGACCGAAAAAACTTAGAGCTAATACGCAAAGTCAGGGATCATAAAAAGGGACCGAAAGAACCTAGAGCTAATACGCAAAGTCGGGGATCATAAAAACGGACCGAAAGAACTTAGAGCTAATATGCAAAGTCGGGGATCATAAAAACGGACCGAAAGAACTTAGAGCTAATACGCAAAGTCGGGGATCATAAAAAGGGACCGAAAGAACTTAGAGCTAATACGCAAAGTCAGAGATCATAAAAACAGACCGAAACAACTTAGAGCTAATACGCAAAGTCGGGATCATAAAAACGGACCGAAAGAACTTAGAGCTAATACGCAAAGTCAGGGATCATAAAAACCGACCGAAAGAACTTAGAGCTAATACGCAAAGTCGGGGATCATAAAACCGACCGAAAGAACTTAGAGCTAATACGCAAAGTCGGGGATCATAAAAAGGGACTGAAAGAACTTAGAGCTAATACGCATAGTCGGGGATCATAAAAACGGACCGAAAGAACTTAGAGCTAATACGCAAAGTCGGAGATCCTAAAAACCGACCGAAAGAACTTAGAGCTAATACGCAAAGTCGGGGATCATAAAAACGGACCGAAAGAACTTAGAGCTAATACGCACAGTCCGGGATCATAAACACGGTTCGAAAGAACTTAGAGCTAATACGCAAAGTCGGGGATCATAAACACGGACCAAGAGAACTTAGAGCTAATACGCAAAGTCAGGGATCATAAAAAGGGACCGAGAGAACTTAGAGCTAATACACAAAGTCGGGGATCATAAAAACCGACTGAAAGAACTTAGAGCTAATATGCAAACTCGGGGATCATAAAAACGGACCGAAAGAACTTAGAGCTAATACGCAAAGTCGGGGATCATAACAACCGACCGAAAGAACTTAGAGCTAATACGCAAAGTCGGGGATCATAAAACCGACCGAAAGAACTTAGAGCTAATACGCAAAGTCGGGGATCATAAAAAGGGACCGAAAGAACTTAGAGCTAATACGCATAGTCGGGGATCATAAAAACGGACCAAAAGAACTTAGAGCGAATACGCAAAGTCAGAAATCCTAAAAACCGACCGAAAGAACTTAGAGTTAATACGCAAAGTCGGGGATCATAAAAACGGACCGAAAGAACTTAGAGCTAATACGCACAGTCCGGAATCATAAACACGGTTCGAAAGAACTTAGAGCTAATACGCAAAGTCGGGGATCATAAACACGGACCAAGAGAACTTAGAGCTAATACGCAAAGTCGGGGATCATAAAAAGGGACCGAGAGAACTTAGAGCTAATACACAAAGTCGGGGATCATAAAAAGGGACCGAAAGAACTTAGAGCTAATACGCAAAATCGGGGATCATAAAAAGGGACCGAAAGAACTTAGAGCTAATACGCAAAGTCGGGGATCATAAAAACGGACCGAAAGAACTTAGAGCTAATACGCAAAGTCGGGGATCATAAAAAGGGACCGAAAGAACTTAGAGCTAATACACAAAGTTGGGGATCATAAAAACCGACCGAAAGAACTTAAAGCTAATATGCAAACTCGGGGATCATAAAAACGGACCGAAAGAACTTAGAGCTAATACGCAAAGTCGGGTACCATAACAACCGACCGCAAGAACTTAGAGCTAATACGCAAAGTCGGGGATCATAACAGCCGACCGAAAGAACTTAGAGCTAATACGCAAAGTCGAAAATCAAAACAACCGACCGAAAGAACTTAGAGCTAATACGCAAAGTCGGGGATTATAAAAACGGATCGAAAGCACTTAGAGCTAATATGCAAAGTCGGGGATCATAAAAACAGACCGAAAGAACTTAGAGCTAATACGCAAAGTCGGGGATCATAAAAAGGGACCGAAAGAACTTAGAGCTAATACGCATAGTCGGGGATCATAAAAACGGACCGAAAGAACTTAGAGCTAATACGCAAAGTCGGAGATCATAAAAACGGACCGAAAGAACTTAGAGCTAATACGCAAAGTCGGGGATCATAAAAACGGACCGAAAGAACTTAGAGCTAATACGCAAAGTCGGGGATCATAAAAAGGACCGAAAGAACTTAGAGCTAATACGCAAAGTCGGGGATCATTAAAACGGACTCAAAGAACTTAGAGCTAATACGCAAAGTCGGGGATCATAAAAACGGACCAAAAGAACGTAGAGCTAATACGCAAAGTCGGGGATCATAAAAACGGACCGAAAGAACTTAGAGCTAATACGCAAAGTCGGGGATGATAAAAACCGACCGAAAGAACTTAGAGCTAATACGCAAAGTCGGGGATCATAAAACCGACCGAAAGAACTTAGAGCTAATACGCAAAGTCGGGGATCATAAAAAGGGACCGAAAGAACTTAGAGCTAATACGCATAGTTGGGGATCATAAAAACGGACCGAAAGAACTTAGAGCTAATACGCAAAGTCGGGGATCATAAAAACGGACCGAAAGAACTTAGAGCTAATACGCAAAGTCAGGGATCATAAAAAGGACCGATAGAACTTAGAGCTAATACGCAAAGTCGGGGATCATTAGAACGGACCAAAAGAACTTAGAGCTAATACGCAAAGTCGGGGATCATAAAAACAGACCGAAAGAACTTAGAGCTAATACGCAAAGTCGGAGATCATAAAAAGGGACCGAAAGAACTTAGAGTTAATACGCAAAGTCAGGGATCGTAAAAACGGACCAAAAAAACTTAGAGCTAATACGCAAAGTCGGGGATCATAAAAAGGGACCGAAAGAACTTAGAGCTAATACGCAAAGTCGGGGATCATAAAAACGTACCGAAAGAACTTAGAGCTAATATGCAAAGTCGGGGATCATAAAAACGGACCGAAAGAACTTAAAGCTAATACGCAAAGTCGGGGATCATAAAAAGGGACCGAAAGAACTTAGAGCTAATACGCAAAGTCGGAGATCATAAAAACAGACCAAAACAACTTAGAGCTAATACGCAAAGTCGGGGATCATAAAAACGGACCAAAAGAACTTAGAGCTAATACGCAAAGTCGGGGATCATAAAAACCGACCGAAAGAACTTAGAGCTAATACGCAAAGTCGGGGATCATAAAACCGACCGAAAGAACTTAGAGCTAATACGCAAAGTCGGGGATCATAAAAAGGGACCGAAAGAACTTAGAGCTAATACGCATAGTCGGGGATAATAAAAACGGACCGAAAGAACTTAGAGCTAATACGCAAAGTCGGGGATCATAAAAACGGAAAGAAAGAACTTAGAGCTAATACACAAAGTCGGGGATCATAAAAAGGACCAAAAGAACTTAAAGCTAATACGCAAAGTCGGGGATCATAAAAACCGACCGAAAGAACTTAGAGCTAATACACAAAGTCGGGTATCATAAAAACGGATCTAAAGAACTTAGAGCTAATATGCAAAGTCGGGGATCATAAAAACAGATCGAAAGAACTTAGAGCTAATACGCAAAGTCGGGGATCATAAAAATGGACCAAAAGAACTTAGAGCTAATACGCAAAGTCGGGGATCATAAAAACGGACCGAAAGAACTTAGAGCTAATACGCAAAGTCGGGGATCATAAAAAGGGACTGAAAGAACTTAGAGCTAATACGCAAAGTCGGGGATCATAAAAACCGACCGAAAGAACTTAGAGCTAATACGCAAAGTCGGGGATCATAAAACCGATCGAAAGAACTTAGAGCTAATACGCAAAGTCGGGGATCATAAAAAGGGACTGAAAGAACTTAGAGCTAATACGCATAGTCAGGGATCATAAAAAGGACCAATAGAACTTAGAGCTAATACGCAAAGTCGGGGATCATTAGAACGGACCAAAAGAACTTAGAGCTAATACGCAAAGTCGGGGATCATAAAAACGGACCGAAAGAACTTAGAGCTAATACGCAAAGTCGGAGATCATAAAAAGGGACCGAAAGAACTTAGAGTTAATACGCAAAGTCAGGGATCGTAAAAACGGACTAAAAAAACTTAGAGCTAATACGCAAAGTCGGGGATCATAAAAACGGACCGAGAGAACTTAGAGCTAATACGCAAAGTCGGGGATCATAACAACCGACCGAAAGAACTTAGAGCTAATACGCAAAGTGGGGGATCATAACAACCGACCGAAAGAACTTAGAGCTAATACGCAAAGTCGGGGATCATAAAAACGGATCGAAAGCACTTAGAGCTAATATGCAAAGTCGGGGATCATAAAAACAGACCGAAAGAACATAGAGTTAATACGCAAAGTCGGGGATCATAAAAACGGACCAAAAGAACTTAGAGCTAATACGCAAAGTCAGGGATCATAAAAACGGACCGAAAGAACTTAGAGCTAATACGCAAAGTCGGGGGTCATAAAAACGGACCAAAAGAACGTAGAGCTAATACGCAAAGTCGGGGATCATAAAAACGGACCGAAAGAACTTAGAGCTAATACGCAAAGTCGGGGATCATAAAAACGGACCGAAAGAACTTAGAGCTAATACGCAAAGTCGGGGATCATAAAAAGGGAACGAAAGAACTTAGAGCTAATACGCAAAGTCGGGGATCATAAAACCGACCAAAAGAACTTAGAGCTAATTCGCAAAGTCGGGGATCATAAAAAGGGACCGAAAGAACTTAGAGCTAATACGCATAGTCGGGGATCATAAAACCGACCAAAAGAACTTAGAGCTAATTCGCAAAGTCGGGGATCATAAAAACGGACCGAAAGAACTTAAAGCTAATACGCAAAGTCGGGGATCATAAAAAGGGACCGAAAGAACTTAGAGCTAATTCGCAAAGTCGGGGATCATAAAAAGGGACCGAAAGAACTTAGAGCTAATACGCAAAGTCGGAGATCATAAAAAGGGACCGAAAGAACTTAGAGTTAATACGCAAAGTCAGGGATCGTAAAAACGGACCAAAAAAACTTAGAGCTAATACGCAAAGCCGGGGATCATAAAAAGGGACCGAAAGAACTTAGAGCTAATACGCAAAGTCGGGGATCATAAAAACGGACCGAAAGAACTTAGAGCTAATATGCAAAGTCGGGGATCATAAAAACGGACCGAAAGAACTTAAAGCTAATACGCAAAGTCGGGGATCATAAAAAGGGACCGAAAGAACTTAGAGCTAATTCGCAAAGTCGGGGATCATAAAAAGGGACCGAAAGAACTTAGAGCTAATACGCAAAGTCGGAGATCATAAAAAGGGACCGAAAGAACTTAGAGTTAATACGCAAAGTCAGGGATCGTAAAAACGGACCAAAAAAACTTAGAGCTAATACGCAAAGTCGGGGATCATAAAAACGGACCGAGAGAACTTAGAGCTAATACGCAAAGTCGGGGATCATAACAACCGACCGAAAGAACTTAGAGCTAATACGCAAAGTGGGGGATCATAACAACCGACCGAAAGAACTTAGAGCTAATACGCAAAGTCGGGGATCATAAAAACGGATCGAAAGCACTTAGAGCTAATATGCAAAGTCGGGGATCATAAAAACAGACCGAAAGAACATAGAGTTAATACGCAAAGTCGGGGATCATAAAAAGGGACCGAAAGAACTTAGAGCTAATACGCAAAGTCGGGGATCATAAAACCGACCAAAAGAACTTAGAGCTAATTCGCAAAGTCGGGGATCATAAAAAGGGACCGAAAGAACTTAGAGCTAATACGCATAGTCGGGGATCATAAAAACGGACCAAAAGAACTTAGAGCTAATACGCAAAGTCGGGGATCATAAAAACGGACCGAAAGAACTTAGAGCTAATACGCAAAGTCGAGGATCATAAAAACGGACCGAAAGAACTTAGAGCTAATACGCAAAGTCAGGGATCATAAAAAGGACCGATAGAACTTAGAGCTAATACGCAAAGTCGGGGATCATTAGAACGGACCAAAAGAACTTAGAGCTAATACGCAAAGTCGGGGATCATAAAAACGGACCGAAAGAACTTAGAGCTAATACGCAAAGTCGGAGATCATAAAAAGGGACCGAAAGAACTTAGGGTTAATACGCAAAGTCAGGGATCGTAAAAACGGACCAAAAAAACTTAGAGCTAATACGCAAAGCCGGGGATCATAAAAAGGGACCGAAAGAACTTAGAGCTAATACGCAAAGTCGGGGATCATAAAAACGGACCGAAAGAACTTAGAGCTAATATGCAAAGTCGGGGATCATAAAAACGGACCGAAAGAACTTAAAGCTAATACGCAAAGTCGGGGATCATAAAAAGGGACCGAAAGAACTTAGAGCTAATTCGCAAAGTCGGGGATCATAAAAAGGGACCGAAAGAACTTAGAGCTAATATGCATAGTCGGGGATCATAAAAACGGACCGAAAGAACTTAGAGCTAATACGCAAAGTCGGGGATCATAAAAACGGACCGAAAGAACTTAGAGCTAATACGCAAAGTCGGGGATCATAAAAACGGACCGAAAGAACTTAGAGCTAATACGCAAAGTCAGGGATCATAAAAAGGACCGATAGAACTTAGAGCTAATACGCAAAGTCGGGGATCATTAGAACGGACCAAAAGAACTTAGAGCTAATACCCAAAGTCGGGGATCATAAAAACAGACCGAAAGAACTTAGAGCTAATACGCAAAGTCGGAGATCATAAAAAGGGACCGAAAGAACTTAGAGTTAATATGCAAAGTCAGGGATCGTAAAAACGGACCAAAAAAACTTAGAGCTAATACGCAAAGTCGGGGATCATAAAAAGGGACCGAAAGAACTTAGAGCTAATACGCAAAGTCGGGGATCATAAAAACGTACCGAATGAACTTAGAGCTAATATGCAAAGTCAGGGATCATAAAAACGGACCGAAAGAACTTAAAGTTAATACGCAAAGTCGGGGATCATAAAAAGGGACCGAAAGAACTTAGAGCTAATACGCAAAGTCGGAGATCATAAAAACAGACCAAAACAACTTAGAGCTAATACGCAAAGTCGGGGATCATAAAAACGGACAAAAAGAACTTAGAGCTAATACGCAAAGTCGGGGATCATAAAAACCGACCGAAAGAACTTAGAGCTAATACGCAAAGTCGGGGATCATAAAACCGACCGAAAGAACTTAGAGCTAATACGCAAAGTCGGGGATCATAAAAAGGGACCGAAAGAACTTAGAGCTAATACGCATAGTCGGGGATCATAAAAACGGACCGAAAGAACTTAGAGCTAATACGCAAAGTCGGGGATCATAAAAACGGAAAGAAAGAACTTAGAGCTAATACACAAAGTCGGGGATCATAAAAAGGACCAAAAGAACTTAAAGCTAATACGCAAAGTCGGGGATCATAAAAACCGACCGAAAGAACTTAGAGCTAATACACAAAGTCGGGTATCATAAAAACGGATCTAAATAACTTAGAGCTAATATGCAAAGTCGGGGATCATAAAAACAGATCGAAAGAACTTAGAGCTAATACGCAAAGTCGGGGATCATAAAAACGGACCAAAAGAACTTAGAGCTAATACGCAAAGTTGGGGATCATAAAAACGGACCGAAAGAACTAAGAGCTAATACGCAAAGTCAGGGATCATAAAAAGGGACTGAAAGAACTTAGAGCTAATACGCAAAGTCGGGGATCATAAAAACCGACCGAAAGAACTTAGAGCTAATACGCAAAGTCGGGAATCATAAAACCGACCGAAAGAACTTAGAGCTAATACGCAAAGTCGGGGATCATAAAAAGGGACCGAAAGAACTTAGAGTTAATATGCAAAGTCAGGGATCGTAAAAACGGACCAAAAAAACTTAGAGCTAATACGCAAAGTCGGGGATCATAAAAAGGGACCGAAAGAACTTAGAGCTAATACGCAAAGTCGGGGATCATAAAAACGTACCGAATGAACTTAGAGCTAATATGCAAAGTCAGGGATCATAAAAACGGACCGAAAGAACTTAAAGTTAATACGCAAAGTCGGGGATCATAAAAAGGGACCGAAAGAACTTAGAGCTAATACGCAAAGTCGGAGATCATAAAAACAGACCAAAACAACTTAGAGCTAATACGCAAAGTCGGGGATCATAAAAACGGACAAAAAGAACTTAGAGCTAATACGCAAAGTCGGGGATCATAAAAACCGACCGAAAGAACTTAGAGCTAATACGCAAAGTCGGGGATCATAAAACCGACCGAAAGAACTTAGAGCTAATACGCAAAGTCGGGGATCATAAAAAGGGACCGAAAGAACTTAGAGCTAATACGCATAGTCGGGGATCATAAAAACGGACCGAAAGAACTTAGAGCTAATACGCAAAGTCGGGGATCATAAAAACGGAAAGAAAGAACTTAGAGCTAATACACAAAGTCGGGGATCATAAAAAGGACCAAAAGAACTTAAAGCTAATACGCAAAGTCGGGGATCATAAAAACCGACCGAAAGAACTTAGAGCTAATACACAAAGTCGGGTATCATAAAAACGGATCTAAATAACTTAGAGCTAATATGCAAAGTCGGGGATCATAAAAACAGATCGAAAGAACTTAGAGCTAATACGCAAAGTCGGGGATCATAAAAACGGACCAAAAGAACTTAGAGCTAATACGCAAAGTCGGGGATCATAAAAACGGACCGAAAGAACTAAGAGCTAATACGCAAAGTCAGGGATCATAAAAAGGGACTGAAAGAACTTAGAGCTAATACGCAAAGTCGGGGATCATAAAAACCGACCGAAAGAACTTAGAGCTAATACGCAAAGTCGGGAATCATAAAACCGACCGAAAGAACTTAGAGCTAATACGCAAAGTCGGGGATCATAAAAAGGGACTGAAAGAACTTAGAGCTAATACGCATAGTCGGGGATCATAAAAACGGACCGAAAGAACTTAGAGCTAATACGCAAAGTCAGAGATCCTAAAAACCGACCGAAAGAACTTAGAGCTAATACGCAAAGTTGGGGATCATAAAAACGGACCGAAAGACCTTAGAGTTAATACGCACAGTCCGGGATCATAAACACGGTTCGAAAGAACTTAGTGCTAATACGCAAAGTCAGGGATCATAAACACGGACCAAGAGAACTTAGAGCTAATACGCAAAGTCTGGGATCATAAAAAGGGACCGAGAGAACTTAGAGCTAATACACAAAGTCGGGGATCATAACAACCGACCGAAAGAACTTAGAGCTAATACGCAAAGTGGGGGATCATAACAACCGACCGAAAGAACTTAAAGCTAATACGCAAAGTCGGGGATCATAAAAACGGATCGAAAGCACTTAGAGCTAATATGCAAAGTCGGGGATCATAAAAACAGACCGAAAGAACTTAGAGTTAATACGCAAAGTCGGGGATCATAAAAACGGACCAAAAGAACTTAGAGCTAATACGCAAAGTTGGGGATCATAAAAACGGACCGAAAGAACTAAGAGCTAATACGCAAAGTCAGGGATCATAAAAAGGGACTGAAAGAACTTAGAGCTAATACGCAAAGTCGGGGATCATAAAAACCGACCGAAAGAACTTAGAGCTAATACGCAAAGTCGGGAATCATAAAACCGACCGAAAGAACTTAGAGCTAATACGCAAAGTCGGGGATCATAAAAAGGGACCGAAAGAACTTAGAGTTAATATGCAAAGTCAGGGATCGTAAAAACGGACCAAAACAACTTAGAGCTAATACGCAAAGTCGGGGATCATAAAAAGGGACCGAAAGAACTTAGAGCTAATACGCAAAGTCGGGGATCATAAAAACGTACCGAATGAACTTAGAGCTAATATGCAAAGTCAGGGATCATAAAAACGGACCGAAAGAACTTAAAGTTAATACGCAAAGTCGGGGATCATAAAAAGGGACCGAAAGAACTTAGAGCTAATACGGAAAGTCGGAGATCATAAAAACAGACCAAAACAACTTAGAGCTAATACGCAAAGTCGGGGATCATAAAAACGGACAAAAAGAACTTAGAGCTAATACGCAAAGTCGGGGATCATAAAAACCGACCGAAAGAACTTAGAGCTAATACGCAAAGTCGGGGATCATAAAACCGACCGAAAGAACTTAGAGCTAATACGCAAAGTCGGGGATCATAAAAAGGGACCGAAAGAACTTAGAGCTAATACGCATAGTCGGGGATCATAAAAACGGACCGAAAGAACTTAGAGCTAATACGCAAAGTCGGGGATCATAAAAACGGAATGAAAGAACTTAGAGCTAATACACAAAGTCGGGGATCATAAAAAGGACCAAAAGAACTTAAAGCTAATACGCAAAGTCGGGGATCATAAAAACCGACCGAAAGAACTTAGAGCTAATACACAAAGTCGGGTATCATAAAAACGGATCTAAATAACTTAGAGCTAATATGCAAAGTCGGGGATCATAAAAACAGATCGAAAGAACTTAGAGCTAATACGCAAAGTCGGGGATCATAAAAACGGACCAAAAGAACTTAGAGCTAATACGCAAAGTCGGGGATCATAAAAACGGACCGAAAGAACTAAGAGCTAATACGCAAAGTCAGGGATCATAAAAAGGGACTGAAAGAACTTAGAGCTAATACGCAAAGTCGGGGATCATAAAAACCGACCGAAAGAACTTAGAGCTAATACGCAAAGTCGGGAATCATAAAACCGACCGAAAGAACTTAGAGCTAATACGCAAAGTCGGGGATCATAAAAAGGGACTGAAAGAACTTAGAGCTAATACGCATAGTCGGGGATCATAAAAACGGACCGAAAGAACTTAGAGCTAATACGCAAAGTCAGAGATCCTAAAAACCGACCGAAAGAACTTAGAGCTAATACGCAAAGTCGGGGATCATAAAAACGGACCGAAAGACCTTAGAGTTAATACGCACAGTCCGGGATCATAAACACGGTTCGAAAGAACTTAGTGCTAATACGCAAAGTCAGGGATCATAAACACGGACCAAGAGAACTTAGAGCTAATACGCAAAGTCTGGGATCATAAAAAGGGACCGAGAGAACTTAGAGCTAATACACAAAGTCGGGGATCATAACAACCGACCGAAAGAACTTAGAGCTAATACGCAAAGTGGGGGATCATAACAACCGACCGAAAGAACTTAGAGCTAATACGCAAAGTCGGGGATCATAAAAACGGATCGAAAGCACTTAGAGCTAATATGCAAAGTCGGGGATCATAAAAACAGACCGAAAGAACTTAGAGTTAATACGCAAAGTCGGGGATCATAAAAACGGACCAAAAGAACTTAGAGCTAATACGCAAAGTCAGGGATCATAAAAACGGACCGAAAGAACTTAAAGCTAATACGCAAAGTCGGGGGTTATAAAAACGGACCAAAAGAACGTAGAGCTAATACGCAAAGTCGGGGATCATAAAAACGGACCGAAAGAACTTAGAGCTAATACGCAAAGTCAGGGATCATAAAAACGGACCGAAAGAACTTAGAGCTAATACGCAAAGTCGGGGATCATAAAAAGGGAACGAAAGAACTTAGAGCTAATACGCAAAGTCGGGGATCATAAAACCGACCAAAAGAACTTAGAGCTAATTCGCAAAGTCGGGGATCATAAAAAGGGACCGAAAGAACTTAGAGCTAATACGCATAGTCGGGGATCATAAAAACGGACCGAAAGAACTTAGAGCTAATACGCAAAGTCGGGGATCATAAAAACGGACCGAAAGAACTTAGAGCTAATACGCAAAGTCGGGGATCATAAAAACGGACCGAAAGAACTTAGAGCTAATACGCAAAGTCAGGGATCATAAAAAGGACCGATAAAACTTAGAGCTAATACGCAAAGTCGGGGATCATTAGAACGGACCAAAAGAACTTAGAGCTAATACGCAAAGTCGGGGATCATAAAAACGGACCGAAAGAACTTAGAGCTAATACGCAAAGTCAGAGATCATAAAAAGGGACCGAAAGAACTTAGAGTTAATACGCAAAGTCAGGGATCGTAAAAACGGACCCAAAAAACTTAGAGCTAATACGCAAAGCCGGGGATCATAAAAAGGGACCGAAAGAACTTAGAGCTAATACGCAAAGTCGGGGATCATAAAAACGGACCGAAAGAACTTAGAGCTAATATGCAAAGTCGGGGATCATAAAAACGGACCGAAAGAACTTAAAGCTAGTACGCAAAGTCGGGGATCATAAAAAGGGACCGAAAGAACTTAGAGCTAATACGCAAAGTCGGAGATCATAAAAACAGACCGAAAGAACTTAGAGCTAATACGCAAAGTCGGAGATCATAAAAAGGGACCGAAAGAACTTAGAGTTAATACGCAAAGTCAGGGATCGTAAAAACGGACCAAAAAAACTTAGAGCTAATACGCAAAGCCGGGGATCATAAAAAGGGACCGAAAGAACTTAGAGCTAATACGCAAAGTCGGGGATCATAAAAACGGACCGAAAGAACTTAGAGCTAATATGCAAAATCGGGGATCATAAAAACGGACCGAAAGAACTTAAAGCTAATACGCAAAGTCGGGGATCATAAAAAGGGACCGAAAGAACTTAGAGCTAATACGCATAGTCGGGGATCATAAAAACGGACCGAAAGAACTTAGAGCTAATACGCAAAGTCGGGGATCATAAAAACGGAAAGAAAGAACTTAGAGCTAATACGCAAAGTCGGGGATCATAAAAAGGGAACGAAAGAACTTAGAGCTAATACGCAAAGTCGGGGATCATAAAAAGGGAACGAAAGAACTTAGAGCTAATACGCAAAGTCGGGGATCATAAAAAGGGAACGAAAGAACTTAGAGCTAATACGCAAAGTCGGGGATCATAAAACCGACCAAAAGAACTTAGAGCTAATTCGCAAAGTCGGGGATCATAAAAAGGGACCGAAAGAACTTAGAGCTAATACGCATAGTCGGGGATCATAAAAACGGACCAAAAGAACTTAGAGCTAATACGCAAAGTCGGGGATCATAAAAACGGACCGAAAGAACTTAGAGCTAATACGCAAAGTCGGGGATCATAAAAACGGACCGAAAGAACTTAGAGCTAATACGCAAAGTCAGGGATCATAAAAAGGACCGATAGAACTTAGAGCTAATACGCAAAGTCGGGGATCATTAGAACGGACCAAAAGAACTTAGAGCTAATACGCAAAGTCGGGGATCATAAAAACGGACCGAAAGAACTTAGAGCTAATACGCAAAGTCGGAGATCATAAAAAGGGACCGAAAGAACTTAGAGTTAATACGCAAAGTCAGGGATCGTAAAAACGGACCAAAAAAACTTAGAGCTAATACGCAAAGCCGGGGATCATAAAAAGGGACCGAAAGAACTTAGAGCTAATACGCAAAGTCGGGGATCATAAAAACGGACCGAAAGAACTTAGAGCTAATATGCAAAGTCGGGGATCATAAAAACGGACCGAAAGAACTTAAAGCTAATACGCAAAGTCGGGGATCATAAAAAGGGACCGAAAGAACTTAGAGCTAATTCGCAAAGTCGGGGATCATAAAAAGGGACCGAAAGAACTTAGAGCTAATACGCATAGTCGGGGATCATAAAAACGGACCGAAAGAACTTAGAGCTAATACGCAAAGTCGGGGATCATAAAAACGGACCGAAAGAACTTAGAGCTAATACGCAAAGTCGGGGATCATAAAAACGGACCGAAAGAACTTAGAGCTAATACGCAAAGTCAGGGATCATAAAAAGGACCGATAGAACTTAGAGCTAATACGCAAAGTCGGGGATCATTAGAACGGACCAAAAGAACTTAGAGCTAATACCCAAAGTCGGGGATCATAAAAACAGACCGAAAGAACTTAGAGCTAATACGCAAAGTCGGAGATCATAAAAAGGGACCGAAAGAACTTAGAGTTAATATGCAAAGTCAGGGATCGTAAAAACGGACCAAAAAAACTTAGAGCTAATACGCAAAGTCGGGGATCATAAAAAGGGACCGAAAGAACTTAGAGCTAATACGCAAAGTCGGGGATCATAAAAACGTACCGAAAGAACTTAGAGCTAATATGCAAAGTCGGGGATCATAAAAACGGACCGAAAGAACTTAAAGTTAATACGCAAAGTCGGGGATCATAAAAAGGGACCGAAAGAACTTAGAGCTAATACGCAAAGTCGGAGATCATAAAAACAGACCAAAACAACTTAGAGCTAATACGCAAAGTCGGGGATCATAAAAACGGACAAAAAGAACTTAGAGCTAATACGCAAAGTCGGGGATCATAAAAACCGACCGAAAGAACTTAGAGCTAATACGCAAAGTCGGGGATCATAAAACCGACCGAAAGAACTTAGAGCTAATACGCAAAGTCGGGGATCATAAAAAGGGACCGAAAGAACTTAGAGCTAATACGCATAGTCGGGGATCATAAAAACGGACCGAAAGAACTTAGAGCTAATACGCAAAGTCGGGGATCATAAAAACGGAAAGAAAGAACTTAGAGCTAATACACAAAGTCGGGGATCATAAAAAGAACCAAAAGAACTTAAAGCTAATACGCAAAGTCGGGGATCATAAAAACCGACCGAAAGAACTTAGAGCTAATACACAAACTCGGGTATCATAAAAACGGATCTAAATAACTTAGAGCTAATATGCAAAGTCGGGGATCATAAAAACAGATCGAAAGAACTTAGAGCTAATACGCAAAGTCGGGGATCATAAAAACGGACCAAAAGAACTTAGAGCTAATACGCAAAGTCGGGGATCATAAAAAGGGACTGAAAGAACTTAGAGCTAATACGCAAAGTCGGGGATCATAAAAACCGACCGAAAGAACTTAGAGCTAATACGCAAAGTCGGGAATCATAAAACCGACCGAAAGAACTTAGAGCTAATACGCAAAGTCGGGGATCATAAAAAGGGACTGAAAGAACTTAGAGCTAATACGCATAGTCGGGGATCATAAAAACGGACCGAAAGAACTTAGAGCTAATACGCAAAGTCAGAGATCCTAAAAACCGACCGAAAGAACTTAGAGCTAATACGCAAAGTCGGGGATCATAAAAACGGACCGAAAGACCTTAGAGTTAATACGCACAGTCCGGGATCATAAACACGGTTCGAAAGAACTTAGTGCTAATACGCAAAGTCAGGGATCATAAACACGGACCAAGAGAACTTAGAGCTAATACGCAAAGTCGGGGATCATAAAAAGGGACCGAGAGAACTTAGAGCTAATACACAAAGTCGGGGATCATAACAACCGACCGAAAGAACTTAGAGCTAATACGCAAAGTGGGGGATCATAACAACCGACCGAAAGAACTTAGAGCTAATACGCAAAGTCGGGGATCATAAAAACGGATCGAAAGCACTTAGAGCTAATATGCAAAGTCGGGGATCATAAAAACAGACCGAAAGAACTTAGAGTTAATACGCAAAGTCGGGGATCATAAAAACGGACCAAAAGAACTTAGAGCTAATACGCAAAGTCAGGGATCATAAAAACGGACCGAAAGAACTTAGAGCTAATACGCAAAGTCGGGGGTTATAAAAACGGACCAAAAGAACGTAGAGCTAATACGCAAAGTCGGGGATCATAAAAACGGACCGAAAGAACTTAGAGCTAATACGCAAAGTCAGGGATCATAAAAACGGACCGAAAGAACTTAGAGCTAATACGCAAAGTCGGGGATCATAAAAAGGGAACGAAAGAACTTAGAGCTAATACGCAAAGTCGGGGATCATAAAACCGACCAAAAGAACTTAGAGCTAATTCGCAAAGTCGGGGATCATAAAAAGGGACCGAAAGAACTTAGAGCTAATACGCATAGTCGGGGATCATAAAAACGGACCGAAAGAACTTAGAGCTAATACGCAAAGTCGGGGATCATAAAAACGGACCGAAAGAACGTAGAGCTAATACGCAAAGTCGGGGATCATAAAAACGGACCGAAAGAACTTAGAGCTAATACGCAAAGTCAGGGATCATAAAAAGGACCGATAAAACTTAGAGCTAATACGCAAAGTCGGGGATCATTAGAACGGACCAAAAGAACTTAGAGCTAATACGCAAAGTCGGGGATCATAAAAACGGACCGAAAGAACTTAGAGCTAATACGCAAAGTCAGAGATCATAAAAAGGGACCGAAAGAACTTAGAGTTAATACGCAAAGTCAGGGATCGTAAAAACGGACCAAAAAAACTTAGAGCTAATACGCAAAGCCGGGGATCATAAAAAGGGACCGAAAGAACTTAGAGCTAATACGCAAAGTCGGGGATCATAAAAACGGACCGAAAGAACTTAGAGCTAATATGCAAAGTCGGGGATCATAAAAACGGACCGAAAGAACTTAAAGCTAATACGCAAAGTCGGGGATCATAAAAAGGGACCGAAAGAACTTAGAGCTAATACGCAAAGTCGGAGATCATAAAAACAGACCGAAAGAACTTAGAGCTAATACGCAAAGTCGGAGATCATAAAAAGGGACAGAAAGAACTTAGAGTTAATACGCAAAGTCAGGGATCGTAAAAACGGACCAAAAAAACTTAGAGCTAATACGCAAAGCCGGGGATCATAAAAAGGGACCGAAAGAACTTAGAGCTAATACGCAAAGTCGGGGATCATAAAAACGGACCGAAAGAACTTAGAGCTAATATGCAAAATCGGGGATCATAAAAACGGACCGAAAGAACTTAAAGCTAATACGCAAAGTCGGGGATCATAAAAAGGGACCGAAAGAACTTAGAGCTAATACGCATAGTCGGGGATCATAAAAACGGACCGAAAGAACTTAGAGCTAATACGCAAAGTCGGGGATCATAAAAACGGAAAGAAAGAACTTAGAGCTAATACGCAAAGTCGGGGATCATAAAAAGGGAACGAAAGAACTTAGAGCTAATACGCAAAGTCGGGGATCATAAAAAGGGAACGAAAGAACTTAGAGCTAATACGCAAAGTCGGGGATCATAAAAAGGGAACGAAAGAACTTAGAGCTAATACGCAAAGTCGGGGATCATAAAACCGACCAAAAGAACTTAGAGCTAATTCGCAAAGTCGGGGATCATAAAAAGGGACCGAAAGAACTTAGAGCTAATACGCATAGTCGGGGATCATAAAAACGGACCAAAAGAACTTAGAGCTAATACGCAAAGTCGGGGATCATAAAAACGGACCGAAAGAACTTAGAGCTAATACGCAAAGTCGGGGATCATAAAAACGGACCGAAAGAACTTAGAGCTAATACGCAAAGTCAGGGATCATAAAAAGGACCGATAGAACTTAGAGCTAATACGCAAAGTCGGGGATCATTAGAACGGACCAAAAGAACTTAGAGCTAATACGCAAAGTCGGGGATCATAAAAACGGACCGAAAGAACTTAGAGCTAATACGCAAAGTCGGAGATCATAAAAAGGGACCGAAAGAACTTAGAGTTAATACGCAAAGTCAGGGATCGTAAAAACGGACCAAAAAAACTTAGAGCTAATACGCAAAGCCGGGGATCATAAAAAGGGACCGAAAGAACTTAGAGCTAATACGCAAAGTCGGGGATCATAAAAACGGACCGAAAGAACTTAGGGCTAATATGCAAAGTCGGGGATCATAAAAACGGACCGAAAGAACTTAAAGCTAATACGCAAAGTCGGGGATCATAAAAAGGGACCGAAAGAACTTAGAGCTAATTCGCAAAGTCGGGGATCATAAAAAGGGACCGAAAGAACTTAGAGCTAATACGCATAGTCGGGGATCATAAAAACGGACCGAAAGAACTTAGAGCTAATACGCAAAGTCGGGGATCATAAAAACGGACCGAAAGAACTTAGAGCTAATACGCAAAGTCGGGGATCATAAAAACGGACCGAAAGAACTTAGAGCTAATACGCAAAGTCAGGGATCATAAAAAGGACCGATAGAACTTAGAGCTAATACGCAAAGTCGGGGATCATTAGAACGAACCAAAAGAACTTAGAGCTAATACCCAAAGTCGGGGATCATAAAAACAGACCGAAAGAACTTAGAGCTAATACGCAAAGTCGGAGATCATAAAAAGGGACCGAAAGAACTTAGAGTTAATATGCAAAGTCAGGGATCGTAAAAATGGACCAAAAAAACTTAGAGCTAATACGCAAAGTCGGGGATCATAAAAAGGGACCGAAAGAACTTAGAGCTAATACGCAAAGTCGGGGATCATAAAAACGTACCGAAAGAACTTAGAGCTAATATGCAAAGTCGGGGATCATAAAAACGGACCGAAAGAACTTAAAGTTAATACGCAAAGTCGGGGATCATAAAAAGGGACCGAAAGAACTTAGAGCTAATACGCAAAGTCGGAGATCATAAAAACAGACCAAAACAACTTAGAGCTAATACGCAAAGTCGGGGATCATAAAAACGGACAAAAAGAACTTAGAGCTAATACGCAAAGTCGGGGATCATAAAAACCGACCGAAAGAACTTAGAGCTAATACGCAAAGTCGGGGATCATAAAACCGACCGAAAGAACTTAGAGCTAATACGCAAAGTCGGGGATCATAAAAAGGGACCGAAAGAACTTAGAGCTAATACGCATAGTCGGGGATCATAAAAACGGACCGAAAGAACTTAGAGCTAATACGCAAAGTCGGGGATCATAAAAACGGAAAGAAAGAACTTAGAGCTAATACACAAAGTCGGGGATCATAAAAAGGACCAAAAGAACTTAAAGCTAATACGCAAAGTCGGGGATCATAAAAACCGACCGAAAGAACTTAGAGCTAATACACAAACTCGGGTATCATAAAAACGGATCTAAATAACTTAGAGCTAATATGCAAAGTCGGGGATCATAAAAACAGATCGAAAGAACTTAGAGCTAATACGCAAAGTCGGGGATCATAAAAACGGACCAAAAGAACTTAGAGCTAATACGCAAAGTCGGGGATCATAAAAACGGACCGAAAGAACTAAGAGCTAATACGCAAAGTCGGGGATCATAAAAAGGGACTGAAAGAACTTAGAGCTAATACGCAAAGTCGGGGATCATAAAAACCGACCGAAAGAACTTAGAGCTAATACGCAAAGTCGGGAATCATAAAACCGACCGAAAGAACTTAGAGCTAATACGCAAAGTCGGGGATCATAAAAAGGGACTGAAAGAACTTAGAGCTAATACGCATAGTCGGGGATCATAAAAACGGACCGAAAGAACTTAGAGCTAATACGCAAAGTCAGAGATCCTAAAAACCGACCGAAAGAACTTAGAGCTAATACGCAAAGTCGGGGATCATAAAAACGGACCGAAAGACCTTAGAGTTAATACGCACAGTCCGGGATCATAAACACGGTTCGAAAGAACTTAGTGCTAATACGCAAAGTCAGGGATCATAAACACGGACCAAGAGAACTTAGAGCTAATACGCAAAGTCGGGGATCATAAAAAGGGACCGAGAGAACTTAGAGCTAATACACAAAGTCGGGGATCATAACAACCGACCGAAAGAACTTAGAGCTAATACGCAAAGTGGGGGATCATAACAACCGACCGAAAGAACTTAGAGCTAATACGCAAAGTCGGGGATCATAAAAACGGATCGAAAGCACTTAGAGCTAATATGCAAAGTCGGGGATCATAAAAACAGACCGAAAGAACTTAGAGTTAATACGCAAAGTCGGGGATCATAAAAACGGACCAAAAGAACTTAGAGCTAATACGCAAAGTCAGGGATCATAAAAACGGACCGAAAGAACTTAGAGCTAATACGCAAAGTCGGGGGTCATAAAAACGGACCAAAAGAACGTAGAGCTAATACGCAAAGTCGGGGATCATAAAAACGGACCGAAAGAACTTAGAGCTAATACGCAAAGTCAGGGATCATAAAAACGGACCGAAAGAACTTAGAGCTAATACGCAAAGTCGGGGATCATAAAAAGGGAACGAAAGAACTTAGAGCTAATACGCAAAGTCGGGGATCATAAAACCGACCAAAAGAACTTAGAGCTAATTCGCAAAGTCGGGGATCATAAAAAGGGACCGAAAGAACTTAGAGCTAATACGCATAGTCGGGGATCATAAAAACGGACCGAAAGAACTTAGAGCTAATACGCAAAGTCGGGGATCATAAAAACGGACCGAATGAACTTAGAGCTAATACGCAAAGTCGGAGATCATAAAAACAGACCGAAAGAACTTAGAGCTAATACGCAAAGTCGGAGATCATAAAAAGGGACCGAAAGAACTTAGAGTTAATACGCAAAGTCAGGGATCGTAAAAACGGACCAAAAAAACTTAGAGCTAATACGCAAAGTTGGGGATCATAAAATCGAACCGAAAGAACTTAGAGCTAATACGCAAAGTCGGGGATCATAAAAATGGACCGAAAGAACTTAGAGTAATACGCAAAGTCGGGGATCATAAATATGGACCGAAAGAACTTTGAGCTAATACTCAAAGTCGGGGATCATAAAAACAGACCGAAAGAACTTAGAGCTAATAAGCAAAGTCATGGATCATAAAAATCGACCGAAAGAACTTAGAGCTAATACGCAAAGTCGGGGATCATAAAAACGGACCAAAAGAACTTAGAGCTAATACGCAAAGTCGAGGATCATAAAAACCGACCGAAAGAACTTAGAGCTAATACGCAAACTCCGAGATCATAAAAACCGACCGAAAGAACTTAGAGCTAATACGCAAAGTCGGGGATCATAAAAACCGACCGAAAGAACTTAGAGCTAATACGCAAAGTCGAGGATCATGAAAACGAACCGAAAGAACTAAGAGCTAATACGCAAAGTCGGGGATCATAAAAAAGGACCAAAAGAACTTAGAGCTAATACGCAAAGTCGGGGATCATAAAAACGGACCGAAAGAACTAAGAGCTAATACGCAAAGTCGGGGATCATAAAAACAGACCGAAAGAACTTAGAGCTAATACGCAAAGTCGGGGATCATAAATATGGACCGAAAGAACTTTGAGCTAATACTCAAAGTCGGGGATCATAAAAACAGACCGAAAGAACTTAGAGCTAATAAGGAAGGTCAGGGATAATAAAAAACGACCGAAAGAACTTAGAGCTAATACGCAAAGTCGGGGATCATAAAAACGGACCGAAAGAACTTAGAGCTAATACGCAAAGTCGGGGATCATAAAAACCGACCGAAAGAACTAAGAGCTCATACGCAAAGTCGGGGATCATAAAAACGGACTGAAAGAACTTAGAGCTAATACGTAAGGTCGGGGATCATAAAAACGAACTGAAAGAACTTAGAGCTAATACGTAAAGTCGAGGATCATAAAAACGGACCGAAAGAACTTAGAGCTAATACTCAAAGTCCATCAAAACGGACCAAAAGAACTTAGAGCTAATACGCAAAGTCGGGGATCATAAAAACCGACCGAAAGAACTTAGAGCTAATACGCAAAGTCGAGGATCATAAAAACGGACCGAAAGAACTAATAGCTAATACGCAAAGTCGGGGATCATAAAAACAGACAAAAAGAACTTAGAGCTAATACGCAAAGTTGGGGATCATAAAATCGAACCGAAAGAACTTAGAGCTAATACGTAAAGTCGGGGATCATAAAAACGGACCGAAAGAACTTAGAGCTAATACGAAAAGTCGGGGATCATAAAAACGACCGAGAGAACTTAGAGATAATACGCAAAGTCGGGGATCATAAAAACGGACCGATAGAACTTAGAGCTAATACGCAAAGTCGGGGATCATAAAAACGGACCGAAAGAACTTAGAGCTAATACGCAAAGTCGGGGATCATAAAAACCGACCGAAAGAACTTAGAGCTAATACGCAATGTCGGGATCATAAAAACGGACCGAAAGAACTTTGAGCTAATACGCAAAGTCGGGGATCATAAAAACTGGACCGAAAGAACTTAGAGCTAATACGCAAAGTCGGGGATCATTAAAACCGACCGAAAGAACTTAGAGCTAATACTCAAAGTCGGGGATCATAAAAACGGACCGAATGAACTTAGAGCTAATATGCAAAGCGCAAAGCCGGGGATCATAAAAACGGACCGAAAGAACTTAGAGCTAATACGCAAAGTCGGGATTATAAAAACGACCAAAAGAACTTAGAGCTAATACGCAAAGTTGGGGATCATAAAAATGACCGAAAGAACTTTGAGCTAATACTCAAAGTCGGGGATCATAAAAACAGACCGAAAGAACTTAGAGCTAATAAGGAAGGTCAGGGATAATAAAAAACGACCGAAAGAACTTAGAGCTAATACGCAAAGTCGGGGATCATAAAAACGGACCGAAAGAACTTAGAGCTAATACGCAAAGTCGGGGATCATAAAAACCGACCGAAAGAACTAAGAGCTCATACGCAAAGTCGGGGATTATAAAAACGGACTGAAAGAACTTAGAGCTAATACGTAAGGTCGGGGATCATAAAAACGAACTGAAAGAACTTAGAGCTAATACGTAAAGTCGAGGATCATAAAAACGGACCGAAAGAACTTAGAGCTAATACTCAAAGTCCATCAAAACGGACCGAAAGAACTTAGAGCTAATACGCATAGTCGGGGTTCATAAAAACCGACCGAAAGAACTTAGAGCTAATACGCAAAGACGAGGATCGTAAAAACGGACCGAAAGAACTAATAGCTAATAGGCAAAGTCGGGGATCATAAAAACGGACAAAAAGAACTTAGAGCTAATACGCAAAGTCGGGGATCATAAAAACGAACCGAAAGAACTTAGAGCTAATACGCAAAGTCGGGGATCATAAAAACGGACCAAAAGAACTTAGAGCTAATACGCAAAGTCGGGGATCATAAAAACCGACCGAAAGAACTTAGAGCTAATACGCAAAGTCGGGGATCATAAAAATGGACCGAAAGAACTAAGCGCTAATACGCAAAGTCGGGGATCATAAAAACGGACTAAAAGAACTTAGAGCTAATACGCAAAGTTGGGGATCATAAAATCGAACCGAAAGAACTTAGAGCTAATACGCAAAGTCGGGGATCATAAAAATGGACCGAAAGAACTTAGAGTAATACGCAAAGTCGGGGATCATAAATATGGACCGAAAGAACTTTGAGCTAATACTCAAAGTCGGGGATCATAAAAACAGACCGAAAGAACTTAGAGCTAATAAGCAAAGTCATGGATCATAAAAATCGACCGAAAGAACTTAGAGCTAATACGCAAAGTCGGGGATCATAAAAACAGACCAAAAGAACTTAGAGCTAATACGCAAAGTCGGGGATCATAAAAACCGACCGAAAGAACTTAGAGCTAATACGCAAACTCCGGGATCATAAAAACCGACCGAAAGAACTTAGAGCTAATACGCAAAGTCGGGGATCATAAAAACCGACCGAAAGAACTTAGAGCTAATACGCAAAGTCGAGGATCATGAAAACGAACCGAAAGAACTAAGAGCTAATACGCAAAGTCGGGGATCATAAAAAAGGACCAAAAGAACTTAGAGCTAATACGCAAAGTCGGGGATCATAAAAACGGACCGAAAGAACTAAGAGCTAATACGCAAAGTCGGGGATCATAAAAACAGACCGAAAGAACTTAGAGCTAATACGCAAAGTCGGGGATCATAAATATGGACCGAAAGAACTTTGAGCTAATACTCAAAGTCGGGGATCATAAAAACAGACCGAAAGAACTTAGAGCTAATAAGGAAGGTAAGGGATAATAAAAAACGACCGAAAGAACTTAGAGCTAATACGCAAAGTCGGGGATCATAAAAACGGACCGAAAGAACTTAGAGCTAATACGCAAAGTCGGGGATCATAAAAACCGACCGAAAGAACTAAGAGCTCATACGCAAAGTCGGGGATCATAAAAACGGACTGAAAGAACTTAGAGCTAATATGTAAGGTCGGGGATCATAAAAACGAACTGAAAGAACTTAGAGCTAATACGTAAAGTCGAGGATCATAAAAGCGGACCGAAAGAACTTAGAGCTAATACTCAAAGTCCATCAAAACGGACCAAAAGAACTTAGAGCTAATACGCAAAGTCAGGGAGCATAAAAACCGACCGAAAGAACTTAGAGCTAATACGCAAAGTCGAGGATCATAAAAACGGACCGAAAGAACTAATAGCTAATACGCAAAGTCGGGGATCATAAAAACAGACAAAAAGAACTTAGAGCTAATACGCAAAGTTGGGGATCATAAAATCGAACCGAAAGAACTTAGAGCTAATACGTAAAGTCGGGGATCATAAAAACGGACCGAAAGAACTTAGAGCTAATACGCAAAGTCGGGGATTATAAAAACGACCGAGAGAACTTAGAGATAATACGCAAAGTCGGGGATCATAAAAACGGACCGATAGAACTTAGAGCTAATACGCAAAGTCGGGGATCATAAAAACGGACCGAAAGAACTTAGAGCTAATACGCAAAGTCGGGGATCATAAAAACCGACCGAAAGAACTTAGAGCTAATACGCAAAGTCGGGATCATAAAAACGGACCGAAAGAACTTTGAGCTAATACTCAAAGTCGGGGATCATAAAAACGGACCGAAAGAACTTAGAGCTGATACGCAAAGTCGGGGATCATAAAAACTGGACCGAAAGAACTTAAAGCTAATACGCAAAGTCGGGGATCATAAAAACCGACCGAAAGAACTTAGAGCTAATACTCAAAGTCGGGGATCATAAAAACGGACCGAATGAACTTAGAGCTAATATGCAAAGCGCAAAGCCGGGGATCATAAAAACGGACCGAAAGAACTTAGAGCTAATACGCAAAGTCGGGATTATAAAAACGACCAAAAGAACTTAGAGCTAATACGCAAAGTTGGGGATCATAAAAATGACCGAAAGAACTTGAGCTAATACACAAAGTCGGGGATCATAAAAACGGACCGATAGAACTTAGAGCTAATAGGCATAGTCAGAGATCATAAAAACGGACCGAAAGAACTTAGAGCTGATACGCAAAGTCGGGGATCATAAAAACGGACCGAAAGAACTTAGAGCTAATACGTAAAGTCGGGGATCATAAAAACGGACCGAAAGAACTTAGAGCTAATACGCAAAGTCGGGGATCATAAAAACGGACCGAAAAAACTTAGAGCTAATACGCAAAGTCGGGGATCATAAAAATGGACCGAAAGAACTTTGAGCTAATACTCAAAGTCGGGGATCATAAAAACGGACCGAAAGAACTTAGAGCTGATACGCAAAGTCGGGGATCATAAAAATGGACCGAAAGAACTTTGAGCTAATACTCAAAGTCGGGGATCATAAAAACGGACCGAAAGAACTTAGAGCTGATACGCAAAGTCAGAGATCATAAAAACAGACTGAAAGAACTTAGAGCTGATACGCAAAGTCAGGGATCATAAAAACGGACCGAAAGAACTTAGAGCTGATACGCAAAGTCAGGGATCATAAAAACGGACCGAAAGAACTTAGAGCTAATACGCAAAGTCGGGGATCATAAAAACGGACCAAAAGAACTTAGAGCTAATACGCAAAGTCGGGGATTATAATAACGACCGAAAGAACTTAGAGATAATACGCAAAGTCAGGGATCATTAAAACGGACCGATAGAAATTAGAGCTAATACGCAAAGTCAGGGATCATAAAAACGGACCGAAAGAACTTAGAGCTAATACGCAAAGTCGGGGATCATAAAAACTGGACCGAAAGAACTTAGAGCTAATACGCAAAGTCGGGGATCATAAAAACCGACCGAAAGAACTTAGAGCTAATACGCAAAGTCGGGGATCATAAAAACGGACCGAATGAACTTAGAGCTAATATGCAAAGCGCAAAGCCGGGGATCATAAAAACGGACCGAAAGAACTTAGAGCTAATACGCAAAGTCGGGATTATAAAAACGACCAAAAGAACTTAGAGCTAATACGCAAAGTTGGGGATCATAAAAATGACCGAAAGAACTTGAGCTAATACGCAAAGTCGGGGATCATAAAAACGGACCGATAGAACTTAGAGCTAATAGGCATAGTCAGAGATCATAAAAACGGACCGAAAGAACTTAGAGCTGATACGCAAAGTCGGGGATCATAAAAACGGACCGAAAGAACTTAGAGCTAATACGTAAAGTCGAGGACCATAAAAATGGACCAAAAGAACTTAGAGCTAATACGCAAAGTCGGGGATCATAAAAACGGACCGAAAGAACTTAGAGCTAATACGCAAAGTCGGGGATCATAAAAATGGACCGAAAGAACTTTGAGCTAATACTCAAAGTCAGGGATCATAAAAACGGACCGAAAGAACTTAGAGCTAATACGCAAAGTCGGGGATCATAAAAACAGACCGAAAGAACTTAGACCTAATACGCAAAATCGGGGATCGTAAAAACGGACCGAAAGAACTTAGAGCTAATACGCAAAGTCGGGGATCATAAAAACCGACTGAAAGAACTTAGAGCTAATACGCAAAGTCGGGGATCATAAAAACGGACCGAGAGAACTAAGAGCTAATACGCAAAGTCGGGAATCATAAAAACCGACTGAAAGAACTTAGAGCTAATACGCAAAGTCGGGGATTATAAAAACGGACCGAGAGAACTAAGAGCTAATACGCAAAGTCGGGAATCATAAAAACGGACCGAAAGAACTTAGAGCTAATACGTAAAGTCGAGGATCATAAAAACGGACCGAAAGAACTGAGAGTTAATACGCAAAGTCGGGGTTCATAAAAATGGACCGAAAGAACTTAGAGCTAATACTCAAAGTCGGGGATCATAAAAACGGACCGAAAGAACTTAGAGCTAATACACAAAGTCGGGGATCATAAAAACGGACCGAAAGAACTTAGAGCTAATACGCAAAGTCGGGGATCATAAAAATGGACCGAAAGAACTTTGAGCTAATACTCAAAGTCGGGGATCATAGAAACGGACCGAAAGAACTTAGAGCTGATACGCAAAATCGGGGATCATAAAAATGGATCGAAAGAACTTAGAGCTAATACGCAAAGTCGGGCATCATAAAAATGGACAGAAAGAATTAGAGCTAATACGCAAAGTCGGGGATCATAAAAACCGACCGAAAGAACTTAGAGCTAATACGCAAAGTCGGGGATCATAAAAATGGACCGAAAGAACTTTGAGCTAATACTCAAAGTCGGGGATCATAAAAACGGACCGAAAGAACTTAGAGCTGATACGCAAAGTCGGGGATCATAAAAATGACCGAAAGAACTTAGAGGTAATACGCAAAGTCCATCAAAACGGACCGAAAGAACTTAGAGCTAATACGCAAAGTCAGGGATCATAAAACCGACTGAAAGAACTTAGAGCTAATAAGCAAAGTCGGGGATCATAAAAAGGGATCGAAAGAACTTAGAGCTAATACGCAAAGTCGGGGATCATAAAAACGGACCGAAAGAACTAAGAGCTAATACGCAAAGTCGGGGATCATAAAAACAGACTAAAAGAACTTAGAGCTAATACGCAAAGTTGGGGATCATAAAATCGAACCGAAAGAACTTAGAGCTAATACGCAAAGTCGGGGATCATAAAAACAGACCGAAAGAACTTAGAGCTAATACGCAAAGTCGGGGATTATAAAAACGACCGAAAGAACTTAGAGATAATACGCAAAGTCGGGGATCATAAAAACGGACCGATAGAACTTAGAGCTAATACGCAAAGTCGGGGATCATAAAAACGGACCGAAAGAACTTAGAGCTAATACGCAAAGTCGGGGATCATAAAAACCGACCGAAAGAACTTAGAGCTAATACGCAAAGTCGGGGATCATAAAAATGGACCGAAAGAACTTTGAGCTAATACTCAAAGTCGGGGATCATAAAAACGGACAGAAAGAACTTAGAGCTGATACGGAGAGTCGGGGATCATAAAAACGACCGAAAGAACTTAGAGGTAATACGCAAAGTCCATCAAAACGGACCGAAAGAACTTAGAGCTAATACGCAAAGTCAGGGATCATAAAACTGACTGAAAGAACTTAGAGCTAATACGCAAAGTCGGGGATCATAAAAAGGGATCGAAAGAACTTAGAGCTAATACGCAAAGTCGGGGGTCATAAAAACGGACCAAAAGAACGTAGAGCTAATACGCAAAGTCGGGGATCATAAAAACGGACTAAAAGAACTATGAGCTAATACGCAAAGTTGGGGATCATAAAATCGAACCGAAAGAACTTAGAGCTAATACGCAAAGTCGGGGATCATAAAAACAAACCGAAAGAACTTAGAGCTAATACGCAAAGTCGGGGGTCATAAAAACGGACCAAAAGAACGTAGAGCTAATACGCAAAGTCGGGGATCATAAAAACGGACCGAAAGAACTAAGAGCTAATACGCAAAGTCGGGGATCATAAAAACGGACTAAAAGAACTATGAGCTAATACGCAAAGTTGGGGATCATAAAATCGAACCGAAAGAACTTAGAGCTAATACGCAAAGTTGGGGATCATAAAAACAGACCGAAAGAACTTAGAGCTAATACGCAAAGTCGGGGATTATAAAAACGACCGAAATAACTTAGAGATAATACGCAAAGTCGGGGATCATAAAAACGGACTGATAGAACTTAGAGCTAATACGCAAAGTCGGGGATCATAAAAACGGACCGAAAGAACTTAGAGCTAATACGCAAAGTCGGGGATCATAAAAATGGACCGAAAGAACTTTGAGCTAATACTCAAAGTCAGGGATCATAAAACTGACTGAAAGAACTTAGAGCTAATACGCAAAGTCGGGGATCATAAAAAGGGATCGAAAGAACTTAGAGCTAATACGCAAAGTCGGGGGTCATAAAAACGGACCAAAAGAACGTAGAGCTAATACGCAAAGTCGGGGATCATAAAAACGGACCGAAAGAACTAAGAGCTAATACGCAAAGTCGGGGATCATAAAAACGGACTAAAAGAACTATGAGCTAATACGCAAAGTTGGGGATCATAAAATCGAACCGAAAGAACTTAGAGATAATACGCAAAGTCGGGGATCATAAAAACGGACCGATAGAACTTAGAGATAATACGCAAAGTCGGGGATCATAAAAACGGACCGATAGAACTTAGAGCTAATACGCAAAGTCGGGGATCATAAAAACGGACCGAAAGAACTTAGAGCTAATACGCAAAGTCGGGGATCATAAAAACCGACCGAAAGAACTTAGAGCTAATACGCAAAGTCGGGGATCATAAAAATGGACCGAAAGAACTTTGAGCTAATACTCAAAGTCGGGGATCAGAAAAACGGACCGAAAGAACTTAGAGCTGATACGCAAAGTCGGGGATCATAAAAATGACCGAAAGAACTTAGAGGTAATACGCAAAGTCCATCAAAACGGACCGAAAGAACTTAGAGCTAATACGCAAAGTCAGGGATCATAAAACCGACTGAAAGAACTTAGAGCTAATACGCAAAGTCGGGGATCATAAAAAGGGATCGAAAGAACTTAGAGCTAATACGCAAAGTCGGGGATCATAAAAACGGACCGAAAGAACTAAGAGCTAATACGCAAAGTCGGGGATCATAAAAACGGACTAAAAGAACTATGAGCTAATACGCAAAGTTGGGGATCATAAAATCGAACCGAAAGAACTTAGAGCTAATACGCAAAGTCGGGGATCATAAAAACAGACCGAAAGAACTTAGAGCTAATACGCAAAGTCGGGGATTATAAAAACGACCGAAAGAACTTAGAGATAATACGCAAAGTCGGGGATCATAAAAACGGACCGATAGAACTTAGAGCTAATACGCAAAGTCGGGGATCATAAAAACGGACCGAAAGAACTTAGAGCTAATACGCAAAGTCGGGGATCATAAAAACCGACCGAAAGAACTTAGAGCTAATACGCAAAGTCGGGGATCATAAAAATGGACCGAAAGAACTTTGAGCTAATACTCAAAGTCGGGGATCATAAAAACGGACCGAAAGAACTTAGAGCTGATAAGCAAAGTCGGGGATCATAAAAACGACCGAAACAACTTAGAGGTAATACGCAAAGTCCATCAAAACGGACCGAAAGAACTTAGAGCTAATACGCAAAGTCAGGGATCATAAAACCGACTGAAAGAACTTAGAGCTAATACGCAAAGTCGGGGATCATAAAAAGGGACCGAAAGAACTTAGAGATAATACGCAAAGTCGGGGATCATAAAAACGGACCGAAAGAACTTAGAGCTAATACGCAAAGTCAGGGATCATAAAAACGGACCGAAAGAACTTAGAGCTGATACGCAAAGTCAGAGATCATAAAAACAGACCGAAAGAACTTAGAGCTGATACGCAAAGTCGGGGATCATTAAAACGGACCGAAAGAACTTAGAGCTAATACGCAAAGTCGGGGATCATAAAAACGGACCAAAAGAACTTAGAGCTAATACGCAAAGTCGGGGATTATAATAACGACCGAAAGAACTTAGAGATAATACGCAAAGTCGGGGATCATTAAAACGGACCGATAGAACTTAGAGCTAATACGCAAAGTCGGGGATCATAAAAACGGACCGAAAGAACTTAGAGCTAATACGCAAAGTCAGGGATCATAAAAACTGGACCGAAAGAACTTAGAGCTAATACGCAAAGTCGGGGATCATAAAAACGGACCGAATGAACTTAGAGCTAATATGCAAAGCACAAAGCCGGGGATCATAAAAACGGACCGATAGAACTTAGAACTAATACGCAAAGTCGAGGATTATAAAAACGACCAAAAGAACTTAGAGCTAATACGCAAAGTTGGGGATCATAAAAATGACCGAAAGAACTTAAGCTAATACGCAAAGTCGGGGATCATAAAAACGGACCGATAGAACTTAGAGCTAATAGGCATAGTCAGAGATCATAAAAACGGACCGAAAGAACTTAGAGCTGATACGCAAAGTCGGGGATCGTAAAAACGGACCGAAAGAACTTAAAGTTAATACGTAAAGTCGAGGATCATAAAAACGGACCGAAAGAACTTAGAGCTAATACGCAAAGTCGGGGATCATAAAAACGGACCGAAAGAACTTAGAGCTAATACGCAAAGTCGGGGATCATAAAAATGGACCGAAAGAACTTTGAGCTAATACTCAAAGTCGGGGATCATAAAAACGGACCGAAAGAACTTAGAGCTGATACGCAAAGTCGGGGATCATAAAAATGACCGAAAGAACTTAGAGGTAATACGCAAAGTCCATCAAAACGGACCGAAAGAACTTAGAGCTAATACGCAAAGTCAGGGATTATAAACCGACCGAAAGAACTTAGAGCTAATACGCAAAGTCGGGGATCATAAAAAGGGATCGAAAGAACTTAGAGCTAATACGTAAAGTCGGGGATCATAAAAACGGACCGAAAGAACTAAGAGCTAATACGCAAAGTCGGGGATCATAAAAACGGACTAAAAGAACTATGAGCTAATACGCAAAGTTGGGGATCATAAAATCGAACTTAAAGAACTTAGAGCTAATACGCAAAGTCGGGGATCATAAAAACAGACCGAAAGAACTTAGAGCTAATACGCAAAGTCGGGGATTATAAAAACGACCGAAAGAACCTAGAGATAATACGCAAAGTCGGGGATCATAAAAACGGACCGATAGAACTTAGAGCTAATACGCAAAGTCGGGGATCATAAAAACGGACCAAAGAACTTAGAGCTAATACGCAAAGTCGGGGATCATAAAAACCGACCGAAAGAACTTAGAGCTAATACGCAAAGTCGGGGATCATAAAAACCGACTGAAAAAACTTAGAGCTAATACGCAAAGTCGGGGATCATAAAAACGGACCGAGAGAACTAAGAGCTAATACGCAAAGTCGGGAATCATAAAAACGGACCGAAGGAACTTAGAGCTGATACGCAGAGTCAGGGATCATAAAAACGACCGAAAGAACTTAGAGGTAATACGCAAAGTCCATCAAAACGGACCGAAAGAACTTAGAGCTAATACGCAAAGTCAGGGATCATAAAACTGACCGAAAGAACTTAGAGCTAATACGCAAAGTCGGGGATCATAAAAAGGGACCGAAAGAACTTAGAGCTAATACGCAAAGTCGGGGATCATAAAAACGGACCGAAAGAACTTAGAGCTGACACGCAAAGTTAGAGATCATAAAAACAGACAGAAAGAACTTAGAGCTGATACGCAAAGTCAGAGATCATAAAAACAGACAGAAAGAACTTAGAGCTGATACGCAAAGTCGGGGATCATAAAAACGGACCGAAAGAACTTAGAGCTAATACTCAAAGTCGGGGATCATAAAAACGGACCAAAAGAACTTAGAGCTAATACGCAAAGTCGGGGATTATAATAACGACCGAAAGAACTTAGAGATAATACGCAAAGTCGGGGATCATTAAAACGGACCGATAGAACTTAGAGCTAATACGCAAAGTCGGGGATCATAAAAACGGACCGAAAGAACTTAGAGCTAATACGCAAAGTCGGGGATCATAAAAACTGGACCGAAAGAACTTAGAGCTAATACGCAAAGTCGGGATCATAAAAACGGACCGAATGAACTTAGAGCTAATATGCAAAGCGCAAAGCCGGGGATCATAAAAACGGACCGATAGAACTTAGAGCTAATACGAAAAGTCGAGGATTATAAAAACGACCAAAAGAACTTAGAGATAATACGCAAAGTTGGGGATCATAAAAATGACCGAAAGAACTTGAGCTAATACGCAAAGTCGGGGATCATAAAAACGGACCGATAGAACTTTGAGCTAATAGGCATAGTCAGAGATCATAAAAACGGACCGAAAGAACTTAGAGCTGATACGCAAAGTCGGGGATCATAAAAACGGACCGAAAGAACTTAAAGTTAATACGTAAAGTCGAGGATCATAAAAACGGACCGAAAGAACTTAGAGCTAATACGCAAAGTCGGGGATCATAAAAACGGACCGAAAGAACTTAGAGCTAATACGCAAAGTCGGGGATCATAAAAATGGACCGAAAGAACTTAGAGCTAATACGCAAAATCGGGGATCGTAAAAACGGACCGAAAGAACTTAGAGCTAATACGCAAAGTCGGGGATCAGAAAAACGTACTGAAAGAACTTAGAGCTAATACGCAAAGTCGGGGATCATAAAAACGGACCGAAAGAACTTAGAGCTAATACGCAAAGTCGGGGATCATAAAACGGACCGAAAGAACTTAGAGCAAATACGCAAAGTAGGCGATCATAAAAACCGACCGAAAGAACTTAGAGCTAATACGCAAAGTAGGGATCATAAAAACGGACCGAAAGAACTTAGAGCTAATACGCAAAGTCGGGGATCATAAAAACGGACCGAAAGAACTTAGAGCTAATACGCAAAGTCCGGGATCATAAACACGGACTGAAAGAACTAAGAGCTAATACGCAAAGTCGGGGATCATAAAAACGTACCGAAAGAACTTAGAGCTAATACGCAAAGTTGGGGATCATAAAAACGGACCGAAAGAACTAAGATCTAATACGCAAAGTCGGGGATCATAAAAACGGACCGAAAGAACTTAGAGCTAATACGCAAAATCGGGGATCGTAAAAACGGACCGAAAGAACTTAGAGCTAATACGCAAAGTCGGGGATCATAAAAACCGACTGAAAAAACTTAGAGCTAATACGCAAAGTCGGGGATCATAAAAACGGACCGAGAGAACTAAGAGCTAATACGCAAAGTCGGGAATCATAAAAACGGACCGAAAGAACTTAGAGCTAATACGTAAAGTCGAGGATCATAAAAACGGACCGAAAGAACTGAGAGTTAATACGCAAAGTCGGGGATCATAAAAACGGACCGAAAGAACTTAGAGCTAATACGCAAAGTCGGGGATCATAAAAACGGACCGAAAGAACTTAGAGCTAATACGCAAAGTCGGGGATCATAAAAACGGACCGAAAGAACTTAGAGCTAATACGCAAAGTTGGGGATCATAAAAACGACCGAAAGAACTTGAGCTAATACGCAAAGTCGGGGATCATAAAAACGGACCGATAAAACTTAGAGCTAATAGGCATAGTCAGAGATCATAAAAACGGACCGAAAGAACTTAGAGCTGATACGCAAAGTCGGGGATCATAAAAACGGACCGAAAGAACTTAGAGCTAATATGCAAAGTCGGGGATCATAAAAACGGACCGATAAAACTTAGAGCTAATAGGCATAGTCAGAGATCATAAAAACGGACCGAAAGAACTTAGAGCTGATACGCAAAGTCGGGGATCATAAAAACGGACCGAAAGAACTTAGAGCTAATACGCAAAGTCGAGGATCATAAAAACGGACCGAAAGAACTTAGAGCTAATACGCAAAGTCGGGGATCATAAAAACGGACTGAAAGAACTTAGAGCTAATACGCAAAGTCCGGGATCATAAACACGGACCAAAAGAACTAAGAGCTAATACGCAAAGTCGGGGATCATAAAAACGGACCGAAAGAACTTAGAGCAAATACGCAAAGTAGGGGATCATAAAAACCGACCGAAAGAACTTAGAGCTAATACGCAAAGTAGGGATCATAAAAACGGACCGAAAGAACTTAGAGCTAATACGCAAAGTCGGGGATCATAAAAACGGACCAAAAGAACTTAGAGCTAATTCGCAAAATCGGGGATCGTAAAAACGGACCGAAAGAACTTAGAGCTAATACGCAAAGTCGGGGATCATAAAAACCGACTGAAAGAACTTAGAGCTAATATGCAAAGTCGGGGATCATAAAAACGGACCGAGAGAACTAAGAGCTAATACGCAAAGTCGGGAATCATAAAAACGGACCGAAAGAACTTAGAGCTAATACGTAAAGTCGAGGATCATAAAAACGGACCGAAAGAACTAAGAGTTAATACGCAAAGTCGGGGATCATAAAAATGGACCGAAAGAACTTTGAGCTAATACTCAAAGTCGGGGATCATAAAAACGGACCGAAAGAACTTAGAGCTAATACACAAAGTCGGGGATCATAAAAACGGACCGAAAGAACTTAGAGCTAATACGCAAAGTCGGGGATCATAAAAATGGACCGAAAGAACTTTGAGCTAATACTCAAAGTCGGGGATCATAAAAACGGACCGAAAGAACTTAGAGCTGATACGCAAAATCGGGGATCATAAAAATGGACCGAAAGAACTTAGAGCTAATACGCAAAGTCGGGCATCATAAAAATGGACCGAAAGAATTAGAGCTAATACGCAAAGTCGGGGATCATAAAAACCGACCGAAAGAACTTAGAGCTAATACGAAAAGTCGGGGATCATAAAAATGGACCGAAAGAACTTTGAGCTAATACTCAAAGTCGGGGATCATAAAAACGGACTGAAAGAACTTAGAGCTGATACGCAAAGTCGGGGATCATAAAAATGACCGAAAGAACTTAGAGGTAATACGCAAAGTCCATCAAAACGGACCGAAAGAACTTAGAGCTAGTACGCAAAGTCAGGGATCATAAAACCGACCGAAAGAAGTTAGAGCTAATACTCAAAGTCGGGGATCATAAAAACGGACCGAAAGAACTTAGAGCTGATACGCAAAGTCGGGGATCATAAAAACGACCGAAAGAACTTAGAGGTAATACGCAAAGTCCATCAAAACGGACCGAAAGAACTTAGAGCTAATACGCAAAGTCAGGGATCATAAAACCGACTGAAAGAACTTAGAGCTAATACGCAAAGTCGGGGATCATAAAAAGGGACCGAAAGAACTTAGAGATAATACGCAAAGTCAGGGATCATAAAAACAGACCGAAAGAACTTAGAGCTAATACGCAAAGTCGGGGATCATAAAAACGGACCGAAAGAACTTAGAGCTGATACGCAAAGTCAGAGATCATAAAAACAGACCGAAAGAACTTAGAGCTGATACGCAAAGTCGGGGATCATAAAAACGGACCGAAAGAACTTAGAGCTAATACGCAAAGTCGGGGATCATAAAAACGGACCAAAAGAACTTAGAGTTAATACGCAAAGTCGGGGATTATAATAACGACCGAAAGAACTTAGAGATAATACGCAAAGTCGGGGATCATTAAAACGGATCGATAGAACTTAGAGCTAATACGCAAAGTCGAGGATCATAAAAACGGACCGAAAGAACTTAGAGCTAATACGCAAAGTCGGGGATCATAAAAACTGGACCGAAGGAACTTAGAGCTGATACGCAGAGTCGGGGATCATAAAAACGACCGAAAGAACTTAGAGGTAATACGCAAAGTCCATCAAAACGGACCGAGAGAACTTAGAGCTAATACGCAAAGTCAGGGATCATAAAACTGACTGAAAGAACTTAGAGCTAATACGCAAAGTCGGGGATCATAAAAAGGGACCGAAAGAACTTAGAGATAATACGCAAAGTCGGGGATCATAAAAACGGACCGAAAGAACTTAGAGCTAATACGCAAAGTCGGGGATCATAAAAACGGACCGAAAGAACTTAGAGCTGATACGCAAAGTCAGAGATCATAAAAACAGACAGAAAGAACTTAGAGCTGATACGCAAAGTCGGGGATCATAAAAACGGACCGAAAGAACTTAGAGCTAATACGCAAAGTCGGGGATCATAAAAACGGACCAAAAGAACTTAGAGCTAATACGCAAAGTCGGGGATTATAATAACGACTGAAAGAACTTAGAGATAATACGCAAAGTCGGGGATCATTAAAACGGACCGATAGAACTTAGAGCTAATACGCAAAGTCGGGGATCATAAAAACGGACCGAAAGAACTTAGAGCTAATACGCAAAGTCGGGGATCATAAAAACTGGACCGAAAGAACTTAGAGCTAATACGCAAAGTCGGGGATCATAAAAACGGACCGAATGAACTTAGAGCTAATATGCAAAGCGCAAAGCCGGGGATCATAAAAACGGACCGATAGAACTTAGAGCTAATACGCAAAGTCGAGGATTATAAAAACGACCAAAAGAACTTAGAGATAATACGCAAAGTTGGGGATCATAAAAATGACCGAAAGAACTTGAGCTAATACGCAAAGTCGGGGATCATAAAAACGGACCGATAGAACTTAGAGCTAATAGGCATAGTCAGAGATCATAAAAACGGACCGAAAGAACTTAGAGCTGATACGCAAAGTCGGGGATCATAAAAACGGACCGAAAGAACTTAAAGTTAATACGTAAAGTCGAGGATCATAAAAACGGACCGAAAGAACTTAGAGCTAATACGCAAAGTCGGGGATCATAAAAACGGACCGAAAGAACTTAGAGCTAATACGCAAAATCGGGGATCATAAAAATGGACCGAAAGAACTTAGAGCTAATACGCAAAATCGGGGATCGTAAAAACGGACCGAAACAACTTAGAGCTAATACGCAAAGTCGGGGATCAGAAAAACGTACTGAAAGAACTTAGAGCTAATACGCAAAGTCGGGGATCATAAAAATGGACCGAAAGAACTTAGAGCTAATACGCAAAGTCGGGGATCATAAAACGGACCGAAAGAACTTAGAGCAAATACGCAAAGTAGGGGATCATAAAAACCGACCGAAAGAACTTAGAGCTAATACGCAAAGTAGGGATCATAAAAACGGACCGAAAGAACTTAGAGCTAATACGCAAAGTCGGGGATCATAAAAACGGACCGAAAGAACTTAGAGCTAATACGCAATGTCCGGGATCATAAACACGGACCGAAAGAACTAAGAGCTAATACGCAAAGTCGGGGATCATAAAAACGTACCGAAAGAACTTAGAGCTAATACGCAAAGTTGGGGATCATAAAAACGGACTGAAAGAACTAAGAGCTAATACGCAAAGTCGGGGATCATAAAAACGGACCGAAAGAACTTAGAGCTAATACGCAAAATCGGGGATCGTAAAAACGGACCGAAAGAACTTAGAGCTAATACGCAAAGTCGGGGATCATAAAAACCGACTGAAAGAACTTAGAGCTAATACGCAAAGTCGGGGATCATAAAAACGGACCGAGAGAACTAAGAGCTAATACGCAAAGTCGGGAATCATAAAAACGGACCGAAAGAACTTAGAGCTAATACGTAAAGTCGAGGATCATAAAAACGGACCGAAAGTACTGAGAGTTAATACGCAAAGTCGGGGATCATAAAAACGGACCGAAAGAACTTTGAGCTAATACTCAAAGTCGGGGATCATAAAAACGGACCGAAAGAACTTAGAGCTCATACGCAAAGTCTGGGATCATAAAAACCGACCGAAAAAACTTAGAGCTAATACGCAAAGTCGGGGATTATAAAAATGGACCGAAAGAACTTTGAGCTAATACTCAAAGTCGGGGATCATAAAAACCGACCGAAAGAACTTAGAGCTAATACGCAAAGTCGGGGATCATAAAAACGGACCGAAAGAACTTAGAGCTGATACGCAAAGTCGGGGATCATAAAAACGGACCGAAAGAACTTTGAGCTAATACTCAAAGTCGGGGATCATAAAAACGGACCGAAAGAACTTAGAGCTGATACGCAAAGTCGGGGATCATAAAAATGACCGAAAGAACTTAGAGCTAGTACGCAAAGTCAGGGATCATAAAACCGACTGAAAGAACTTAGAGCTAATACGCAAAGTCGGGGATCATAAAAAGGGATCGAAAGAACTTATAGCTAATACGCAAAGTCGGGGATCATAAAAACGGACCGAAAGAACTAAGAGCTAATACGCAAAGTCGGGGATCATAAAAACGGACTAAAAGAACTATGAGCTAATACGCAAAGTTGGGGATCATAAAATCGAACCGAAAGAACTTAGAGCTAATACGCAAAGTCGGGGATCATAAAAACAGACCGAAAGAACTAAGAGCTAATACGCAAAGTCGGGGATTATAAAAACGACCGAAAGAACTTAGAGCTGATACGCAAAGTCGGGGATCATAAAAACGACCGAAAGAACTTAGAGGTAATACGCAAAGTCCATCAAAACGGACCGAAAGAACTTAGAGCTAATACGCAAAGTTAGGGATCATAAAACCGACTGAAAGAACTTAGAGCTAATACGCAAAGTCGGGGATCATAAAAAGGGACCGAAAGAACTTAGAGATAATACGCAAAGTCAGGGATCATAAAAACAGACCGAAAGAACTTAGAGCTAATACGCAAAGTCGGGGATCATAAAAACGGACCGAAAGAACTTAGAGCTGATACGCAAAGTCAGAGATCATAAAAACAGACCGAAAGAACTTAGAGCTGATACGCAAAGTCGGGGATCATAAAAACGGACCGAAAGAACTTAGAGCTAATACGCAAAGTCGGGGATCATAAAAACGGACCAAAAGAACTTAGAGTTAATACGCAAAGTCGGGGATTATAATAACGACCGAAAGAACTTAGAGATAATACGCAAAGTCGGGGATCATTAAAACGGATCGATAGAACTTAGAGCTAATACGCAAAGTCGGGGATCATAAAAACGGACCGAAAGAACTTAGAGTTAATACGCAAAGTCGGGGATCATAAAAACTGGACCGAAGGAACTTAGAGCTGATACGCAGAGTCGGGGATCATAAAAACGACCGAAAGAACTTAGAGGTAATACGCAAAGTCCATCAAAACGGACCGAGAGAACTTAGAGCTAATACGCAAAGTCAGGGATCATAAAACTGACTGAAAGAACTTAGAGCTAATACGCAAAGTCGGGGATCATAAAAAGGGACCAAAAGAACTTAGAGATAATACGCAAAGTCGGGGATCATAAAAACGGACCGAAAGAACTTAGAGCTAATACGCAAAGTCGGGGATCATAAAAACGGACCGAAAGAACTTAGAGCTGATACGCAAAGTCAGAGATCATAAAAACAGACAGAAAGAACTTAGAGCTGATACGCAAAGTCGGGGATCATAAAAACGGACCGAAAGAACTTAGAGCTAATACGCAAAGTCGGGGATCATAAAAACGGACCAAAAGAACTTAGAGCTAATACGCAAAGTCGGGGATTATAATAACGACTGAAAGAACTTAGAGATAATACGCAAAGTCGGGGATCATTAAAACGGACCGATAGAACTTAGAGCTAATACGCAAAGTCGGGGATCATAAAAACGGACCGAAAGAACTTAGAGCTAATACGCAAAGTCGGGGATCATAAAAACTGGACCGAAAGAACTTAGAGCTAATACGCAAAGTCGGGGATCATAAAAACGGACCGAATGAACTTAGAGCTAATATGCAAAGCGCAAAGCCGGGGATCATAAAAATGGACCGATAGAACTTAGAGCTAATACGCAAAGTCGAGGATTATAAAAACGACCAAAAGAACTTAGAGATAATACGCAAAGTTGGGGATCATAAAAATGACCGAAAGAACTTGAGCTAATACGCAAAGTCGGGGATCATAAAAACGGACCGATAGAACTTAGAGCTAATAGGCATAGTCAGAGATCATAAAAACGGACCGAAAGAACTTAGAGCTGATACGCAAAGTCGGGGATCATAAAAACGGACCGAAAGAACTTAAAGTTAATACGTAAAGTCGAGGATCATAAAAACGGACCGAAAGAACTTAGAGCTAATACGCAAAGTCGGGGATCATAAAAACGGACCGAAAGAACTTAGAGCTAATACGCAAAATCGGGGATCATAAAAATGGACCGAAAGAACTTAGAGCTAATACGCAAAATCGGGGATCGTAAAAACGGACCGAAACAACTTAGAGCTAATACGCAAAGTCGGGGATCAGAAAAACGTACTGAAAGAACTTAGAGCTAATACGCAAAGTCGGGGATCATAAAAATGGACCGAAAGAACTTAGAGCTAATACGCAAAGTCGGGGATCATAAAACGGACCGAAAGAACTTAGAGCAAATACGCAAAGTAGGGGATCATAAAAACCGACCGAAAGAACTTAGAGCTAATACGCAAAGTAGGGATCATAAAAACGGACCGAAAGAACTTAGAGCTAATACGCAAAGTCGGGGATCATAAAAACGTACCGAAAGAACTTAGAGCTAATACGCAAAGTTGGGGATCATAAAAACGGACTGAAAGAACTAAGAGCTAATACGCAAAGTCGGGGATCATAAAAACGGACCGAAAGAACTTAGAGCTAATACGCAAAATCGGGGATCGTAAAAACGGACCGAAAGAACTTAGAGCTAATACGCAAAGTCGGGGATCATAAAAACCGACTGAAAGAACTTAGAGCTAATACGCAAAGTCGGGGATCATAAAAACGGACCGAGAGAACTAAGAGCTAATACGCAAAGTCGGGAATCATAAAAACGGACCGAAAGAACTTAGAGCTAATACGTAAAGTCGAGGATCATAAAAACGGACCGAAAGTACTGAGAGTTAATACGCAAAGTCGGGGATCATAAAAACGGACCGAAAGAACTTTGAGCTAATACTCAAAGTCGGGGATCATAAAAACGGACCGAAAGAACTTAGAGCTCATACGCAAAGTCTGGGATCATAAAAACCGACCGAAAAAACTTAGAGCTAATACGCAAAGTCGGGGATTATAAAAATGGACCGAAAGAACTTTGAGCTAATACTCAAAGTCGGGGATCATAAAAACCGACCGAAAGAACTTAGAGCTAATACGCAAAGTCGGGGATCATAAAAACGGACCGAAAGAACTTAGAGCTGATACGCAAAGTCGGGGATCATAAAAACGGACCGAAAGAACTTTGAGCTAATACTCAAAGTCGGGGATCATAAAAACGGACCGAAAGAACTTAGAGCTGATACGCAAAGTCGGGGATCATAAAAATGACCGAAAGAACTTAGAGCTAGTACGCAAAGTCAGGGATCATAAAACCGACTGAAAGAACTTAGAGCTAATACGCAAAGTCGGGGATCATAAAAAGGGATCGAAAGAACTTATAGCTAATACGCAAAGTCGGGGATCATAAAAACGGACCGAAAGAACTAAGAGCTAATACGCAAAGTCGGGGATCATAAAAACGGACTAAAAGAACTATGAGCTAATACGCAAAGTTGGGGATCATAAAATCGAACCGAAAGAACTTAGAGCTAATACGCAAAGTCGGGGATCATAAAAACAGACCGAAAGAACTAAGAGCTAATACGCAAAGTCGGGGATTATAAAAACGACCGAAAGAACTTAGAGCTGATACGCAAAGTCGGGGATCATAAAAACGACCGAAAGAACTTAGAGGTAATACGCAAAGTCCATCAAAACGGACCGAAAGAACTTAGAGCTAATACGCAAAGTTAGGGATCATAAAACCGACTGAAAGAACTTAGAGCTAATACGCAAAGTCGGGGATCATAAAAAGGGACCGAAAGAACTTAGAGATAATACGCAAAGTCAGGGATCATAAAAACAGACCGAAAGAACTTAGAGCTAATACGCAAAGTCGGGGATCATAAAAACGGACCGAAAGAACTTAGAGCTGATACGCAAAGTCAGAGATCATAAAAACAGACCGAAAGAACTTAGAGCTGATACGCAAAGTCGGGGATCATAAAAACGGACCGAAAGAACTTAGAGCTAATACGCAAAGTCGGGGATCATAAAAACGGACCAAAAGAACTTAGAGTTAATACGCAAAGTCGGGGATTATAATAACGACCGAAAGAACTTAGAGATAATACGCAAAGTCGGGGATCATTAAAACGGATCGATAGAACTTAGAGCTAATACGCAAAGTCGGGGATCATAAAAACGGACCGAAAGAACTTAGAGTTAATACGCAAAGTCGGGGATCATAAAAACTGGACCGAAGGAACTTAGAGCTGATACGCAGAGTCGGGGATCATAAAAACGACCGAAAGAACTTAGAGGTAATACGCAAAGTCCATCAAAACGGACCGAGAGAACTTAGAGCTAATACGCAAAGTCAGGGATCATAAAACTGACTGAAAGAACTTAGAGCTAATACGCAAAGTCGGGGATCATAAAAAGGGACCAAAAGAACTTAGAGATAATACGCAAAGTCGGGGATCATAAAAACGGACCGAAAGAACTTAGAGCTAATACGCAAAGTCGGGGATCATAAAAACGGACCGAAAGAACTTAGAGCTGATACGCAAAGTCAGAGATCATAAAAACAGACAGAAAGAACTTAGAGCTGATACGCAAAGTCGGGGATCATAAAAACGGACCGAAAGAACTTAGAGCTAATACGCAAAGTCGGGGATCATAAAAACGGACCAAAAGAACTTAGAGCTAATACGCAAAGTCGGGGATTATAATAACGACTGAAAGAACTTAGAGATAATACGCAAAGTCGGGGATCATTAAAACGGACCGATAGAACTTAGAGCTAATACGCAAAGTCGGGGATCATAAAAACGGACCGAAAGAACTTAGAGCTAATACGCAAAGTCGGGGATCATAAAAACTGGACCGAAAGAACTTAGAGCTAATACGCAAAGTCGGGGATCATAAAAACGGACCGAATGAACTTAGAGCTAATATGCAAAGCGCAAAGCCGGGGATCATAAAAATGGACCGATAGAACTTAGAGCTAATACGCAAAGTCGAGGATTATAAAAACGACCAAAAGAACTTAGAGATAATACGCAAAGTTGGGGATCATAAAAATGACCGAAAGAACTTGAGCTAATACGCAAAGTCGGGGATCATAAAAACGGACCGATAGAACTTAGAGCTAATAGGCATAGTCAGAGATCATAAAAACGGACCGAAAGAACTTAGAGCTGATACGCAAAGTCGGGGATCATAAAAACGGACCGAAAGAACTTAAAGTTAATACGTAAAGTCGAGGATCATAAAAACGGACCGAAAGAACTTAGAGCTAATACGCAAAGTCGGGGATCATAAAAACGGACCGAAAGAACTTAGAGCTAATACGCAAAATCGGGGATCATAAAAATGGACCGAAAGAACTTAGAGCTAATACGCAAAATCGGGGATCGTAAAAACGGACCGAAACAACTTAGAGCTAATACGCAAAGTCGGGGATCAGAAAAACGTACTGAAAGAACTTAGAGCTAATACGCAAAGTCGGGGATCATAAAAATGGACCGAAAGAACTTAGAGCTAATACGCAAAGTCGGGGATCATAAAACGGACCGAAAGAACTTAGAGCAAATACGCAAAGTAGGGGATCATAAAAACCGACCGAAAGAACTTAGAGCTAATACGCAAAGTAGGGATCATAAAAACGGACCGAAAGAACTTAGAGCTAATACGCAAAGTCGGGGATCATAAAAACGGACCGAAAGAACTTAGAGCTAATACGCAAAGTCCGGGATCATAAACACGGACCGAAAGAACTAAGAGCTAATACGCAAAGTCGGGGATTATAAAAACGTACCGAAAGAACTTAGAGCTAATACGCAAAGTTGGGGATCATAAAAACGGACTGAAAGAACTAAGAGCTAATACGCAAAGTCGGGGATCATAAAAACGGACCGAAAGAACTTAGAGCTAATACGCAAAATCGGGGATCGTAAAAACGGACCGAAAGAACTTAGAGCTAATACGCAAAGTCGGGGATCATAAAAACCGACTGAAAGAACTTAGAGCTAATACGCAAAGTCGGGGATCATAAAAACGGACCGAGAGAACTAAGAGCTAATACGCAAAGTCGGGAATCATAAAAACGGACCGAAAGAACTTAGAGCTAATACGTAAAGTCGAGGATCATAAAAACGGACCGAAAGAACTGAGAGTTAATACGCAAAGTCGGGGATCATAAAAACAGACCGAAAGAACTTTGAGCTAATACTCAAAGTCGGGGATCATAAAAACGGCCCGAAAGAACTTAGAGCTCATACGCAAAGTCTGGGATCATAAAAACCGACCGAAAGAACTTAGAGCTAATACGCAAAGTCGGGGATTATAAAAATGGACCGAAAGAACTTTGAGCTAATACTCAAAGTCGGGGATCATAAAAACCGACCGAAAGAACTTAGAGCTAATACGCAAAGTCGGGGATCATAAAAACGGACCGAAAGAACTTAGAGCTAATACGCAAAGTCGGGGATCATAAAAACGGACCGAAAGAACTTAGAGCTAATACGCAAAGTCGGGGATCATAAAAACGGACCGAAAGAACTTAGAGCTAATACGCAAAGTTGGGGATCATAAAAACGACCGAAAGAACTTGAGCTAATACGCAAAGTCGGGGATCATAAAAACGGACCGATAAAACTTAGAGCTAATAGGCATAGTCAGAGATCATAAAAACGGACCGAAAGAACTTAGAGCTGATACGCAAAGTCGGGGATCATAAAAACGGACCGAAAGAACTTTGAGCTAATACTCAAAGTCGGGGATCATAAAAACGGACCGAAAGAACTTAGAGCTGATACGCAAAGTCGGGGATCATAAAAATGACCGAAAGAACTTAGAGCTAGTACGCAAAGTCAGGGATCATAAAACCGACTGAAAGAACTTAGAGCTAATACGCAAAGTCGGGGATCATAAAAAGGGATCGAAAGAACTTATAGCTAATACGCAAAGTCGGGGAGCATAAAAACGGACCGAAAGAACTAAGAGCTAATACGCAAAGTCGGGGATCATAAAAACGGACTAAAAGAACTATGAGCTAATACGCAAAGTTGGGGATCATAAAATCGAACCGAAAGAACTTAGAGCTAATACGCAAAGTCGGGGATCATAAAAACAGACCGAAAGAACTAAGAGCTAATACGCAAAGTCGGGGATTATAAAAACGACCGAAAGAACTTAGAGATAATACGCAAAGTCGGGGATCATAAAAACGGACCGATAGAACTTAGAGCTAATACGCAAAGTCGGGGATCATAAAAACGGACCAAAAGAACTTAGAGCTAATACGCAAAGTCGGGGATCATAAAAACCGACCGAAAGAAGTTAGAGCTAATACGCAAAGTCGGGGATCATAAAAATGGACCGAAAGAACTTTGAGCTAATACTCAAAGTCGGGGATCATAAAAACGGACCGAAAGAACTTAGAGCTGATACGCAAAGTCAAGGATCATAAAAACGACCGAAAGAACTTAGAGGTAATACGCAAAGTCCATCAAAACGGACCGAAAGAACTTAGAGCTAATACGCAAAGTCAGGGATCATAAAACCGACTGAAAGAACTTAGAGCTAATACGCAAAGTCGGGGATCATAAAAAGGGACCGAAAGAACTTAGAGATAATACGCAAAGTCAGGGATCATAAAAACGGACCGATAGAACTTAGAGCTAATACGCAAAGTCGGGGATCATAAAAACGGACCGAAAGAACTTAGAGCTGATACGCAAAGTCAGAGATCATAAAAACAGACCGAAAGAACTTAGAGCTGATACGCAAAGTCAGGGATCATAAAAACGGACCGAAAGAACTTAGAGCTAATACGCAAAGTCGGGGATCATAAAAACGGACCAAAAGAACTTAGAGTTAATACGCAATGTCGGGGATTATAATAACGACCGAAAGAACTTAGAGATAATACGCAAAGTCGGGGATCATTAAAATGGATCGATAGAACTTAGAGCTAATACGCAAAGTCGGGGATCATAAAAACGGACCGAAAGAACTTAGAGCTAATATGCAAAGTCGGGGATCATAAAAACTGGACCGAAAGAACTTAGAGCTAATACGCAAAGTCGGGGATCATAAAAACGGACCGAATGAACTTAGAGCTAATATGCAAAGCGCAAAGCCGGGGATCATAAAAACGGACCGATAGAACTTAGAGCTAATACGCAAAGTCGAGGATTATAAAAACAACCAAAAGAACTTAGAGGTAATACGCAAAGTCCATCAAAACGGACCGAAAGAACTTAGAGCTAATACGCAAAGTCAGGGATCATAAAACCGACTGAAAGAACTTAGAGCTAATACGCAAAGTCGGGGATCATAAAAAGGGACCGAAAGAACTTAGAGATAATACGCAAAGTCAGGGATCATAAAAACAGACCGAAAGAACTTAGAGCTAATACGCAAAGTCGGGGATCATAAAAACGGACCGAAAGAACTTAGAGCTGATACGCAAAGTCAGAGATCATAAAAACAGACCGAAAGAACTTAGAGCTGATACGCAAAGTCGGGGATCATAAAAACGGACCGAAAGAACTTAGAGCTAATACGCAAAGTCGGGGATCATAAAAACGGACCAAAAGAACTTAGAGTTAATACGCAAAGTCGGGGATTATAATAACGACCGAAAGAACTTAGAGATAATACGCAAAGTCGGGGATCATTAAAACGGATCGATAGAACTTAGAGCTAATACGCAAAGTCGGGGATCATAAAAACGGACCGAAAGAACTTAGAGCTAATACGCAAAGTCGGGGATCATAAAAACTGGACCGAAGGAACTTAGAGCTGATACGCAGAGTCGGGGATCATAAAAATGACCGAAAGAACTTAGAGGTAATACGCAAAGTCCATCAAAACGGACCGAGAGAACTTAGAGCTAATACGCAAAGTCAGGGATCATAAAACTGACTGAAAGAACTTAGAGCTAATACGCAAAGTCGGGGATCATAAAAAGGGACCGAAAGAACTTAGAGATAATACGCAAAGTCGGGGATCATAAAAACGGACCGAAAGAACTTAGAGCTAATACGCAAAGTCGGGGATCATAAAAACGGACCGAAAGAACTTAGAGCTGATACGCAAAGTCAGAGATCATAAAAACAGACAGAAAGAACTGAGAGCTGATACGCAAAGTCGGGGATCATAAAAACGGACCGAAAGAACTTAGAGCTAATACGCAAAGTCGGGGATCATAAAAACGGACCAAAAGAACTTAGAGCTAATACGCAAAGTCGGGGATTATAATAACGACTGAAAGAACTTAGAGATAATACGCAAAGTCGGGGATCATTAAAACGGACCGATAGAACTTAGAGCTAATACGCAAAGTCGGGGATCATAAAAACGGACCGAAAGAACTTAGAGCTAATACGCAAAGTCGGGGATCATAAAAACTGGACCGAAAGAACTTAGAGCTAATACGCAAAGTCGGGGATCATAAAAACGGACCGAATGAACTTAGAGCTAATATGCAAAGCGCAAAGCCGGGGATCATAAAAACGGACCGATAGAACTTAGAGCTAATACGCAAAGTCGAGGATTATAAAAACGACCAAAAGAACTTAGAGATAATACGCAAAGTTGGGGATCATAAAAATGACCGAAAGAACTTGAGCTAATACGCAAAGTCGGGGATCATAAAAACGGACCGATAGAACTTAGAGCTAATAGGCATAGTCAGAGATCATAAAAACGGACCGAAAGAACTTAGAGCTGATACGCAAAGTCGGGGATCATAAAAACGGACCGAAAGAACTTAAAGTTAATACGTAAAGTCGAGGATCATAAAAACGGACCGAAAGAACTTAGAGATAATACGCAAAGTCGGGGATCATAAAAACGGACCGAAAGAACTTAGAGCTAATACGCAAAATCGGGGATCATAAAAATGGACCGAAAGAACTTAGAGCTAATACGCAAAATCGGGGATCGTAAAAACGGACCGAAACAACTTAGAGCTAATACGCAAAGTCGGGGATCAGAAAAACGTACTGAAAGAACTTAGAGCTAATACGCAAAGTCGGGGATCATAAAAATGGACCGAAAGAACTTAGAGCTAATACGCAAAGTCGGGGATCATAAAACGGACCGAAAGAACTTAGAGCAAATACGCAAAGTAGGGGATCATAAAAACCGACCGAAAGAACTTAGAGCTAATACGCAAAGTAGGGATCATAAAAACGGACCGAAAGAACTTAGAGCTAATACGCAAAGTCGGGGATCATAAAAACGGACCGAAAGAACTTAGAGCTAATACGCAAAGTCCGGGATCATAAACACGGACCGAAAGAACTAAGAGCTAATACGCAAAGTCGGGGATCATAAAAACGTACCGAAAGAACTTAGAGCTAATACGCAAAGTTGGGGATCATAAAAACGGACTGAAAGAACTAAGAGCTAATACGCAAAGTCGGGGATCATAAAAACAGACCGAAAGAACTTAGAGCTAATACGCAAAATCGGGGATCGTAAAAACGGACCGAAAGAATTTAGAGCTAATACGCAAAGTCGGGGATCATAAAAACCGACTGAAAGAACTTAGAGCTAATACGCAAAGTCGGGGATCATAAAAACGGACCGAGAGAACTAAGAGCTAATACGCAAAGTCGGGAATCATAAAAACGGACCGAAAGAACTTAGAGCTAATACGTAAAGTCGAGGATCATAAAAACGGACCGAAAGAACTGAGAGTTAATACGCAAAGTCGGGGATCATAAAAACGGACCGAAAGAACTTTGAGCTAATACTCAAAGTCGGGGATCATAAAAACGGACCGAAAGAACTTAGAGCTCATACGCAAAGTCTGGGATCATAAAAACGGACCGAAAGAACTTAGAGCTCATACGCAAAGTCTGGGATCATAAAAACCGACCGAAAGAACTTAGAGCTAATACGCAAAGTCGGGGATTATAAAAATGGACCGAAAGAACTTTGAGCTAATACTCAAAGTCGGGGATCATAAAAACCGACCGAAAGAGCTTAGAGCTAATACGCAAAGTCGGGGATCATAAAAACGGACCGAAAGAACTTAGAGCTAATACGCAAAGTCGGGGATCATAAAAACGGACCGAAAGAACTTAGAGCTAATATGCAAAGTCGGGGATCATAAAAACGGACCGAAAGAACTTAGAGCTAATACGCAAAGTCGGGGATCATAAAACGGACCGAAAGAACTTAGAGCAAATACGCAAAGTAGGGGATCATAAAAACCGACCGAAAGAACTTAGAGCTAATACGCAAAGTAGGGATCATAAAAACGGACCGAAAGAACTTAGAGCTAATACGCAAAGTCGGGGATCATAAAAACGGACCGAAAGAACTTAGAGCTAATACGCAAAGTCCGGGATCATAAACACGGACCGAAAGAACTAAGAGCTAATACGCAAAGTCGGGGATTATAAAAACGTACCGAAAGAACTTAGAGCTAATACGCAAAGTTGGGGATCATAAAAACGGACTGAAAGAACTAAGAGCTAATACGCAAAGTCGGGGATCATAAAAACGGACCGAAAGAACTTAGAGCTAATACGCAAAATCGGGGATCGTAAAAACGGACCGAAAGAACTTAGAGCTAATACGCAAAGTCGGGGATCATAAAAACCGACTGAAAGAACTTAGAGCTAATACGCAAAGTCGGGGATCATAAAAACGGACCGAGAGAACTAAGAGCTAATACGCAAAGTCGGGAATCATAAAAACGGACCGAAAGAACTTAGAGCTAATACGTAAAGTCGAGGATCATAAAAACGGACCGAAAGAACTGAGAGTTAATACGCAAAGTCGGGGATCATAAAAACAGACCGAAAGAACTTTGAGCTAATACTCAAAGTCGGGGATCATAAAAACGGCCCGAAAGAACTTAGAGCTCATACGCAAAGTCTGGGATCATAAAAACCGACCGAAAGAACTTAGAGCTAATACGCAAAGTCGGGGATTATAAAAATGGACCGAAAGAACTTTGAGCTAATACTCAAAGTCGGGGATCATAAAAACCGACCGAAAGAACTTAGAGCTAATACGCAAAGTCGGGGATCATAAAAACGGACCGAAAGAACTTAGAGCTAATACGCAAAGTCGGGGATCATAAAAACGGACCGAAAGAACTTAGAGCTAATACGCAAAGTCGGGGATCATAAAAACGGACCGAAAGAACTTAGAGCTAATACGCAAAGTTGGGGATCATAAAAACGACCGAAAGAACTTGAGCTAATACGCAAAGTCGGGGATCATAAAAACGGACCGATAAAACTTAGAGCTAATAGGCATAGTCAGAGATCATAAAAACGGACCGAAAGAACTTAGAGCTGATACGCAAAGTCGGGGATCATAAAAACGGACCGAAAGAACTTTGAGCTAATACTCAAAGTCGGGGATCATAAAAACGGACCGAAAGAACTTAGAGCTGATACGCAAAGTCGGGGATCATAAAAATGACCGAAAGAACTTAGAGCTAGTACGCAAAGTCAGGGATCATAAAACCGACTGAAAGAACTTAGAGCTAATACGCAAAGTCGGGGATCATAAAAAGGGATCGAAAGAACTTATAGCTAATACGCAAAGTCGGGGAGCATAAAAACGGACCGAAAGAACTAAGAGCTAATACGTAAAGTCGGGGATCATAAAAACGGACTAAAAGAACTATGAGCTAATACGCAAAGTTGGGGATCATAAAATCGAACCGAAAGAACTTAGAGCTAATACGCAAAGTCGGGGATCATAAAAACAGACCGAAAGAACTAAGAGCTAATACGCAAAGTCGGGGATTATAAAAACGACCGAAAGAACTTAGAGATAATACGCAAAGTCGGGGATCATAAAAACGGACCGATAGAACTTAGAGCTAATACGCAAAGTCGGGGATCATAAAAACGGACCAAAAGAACTTAGAGCTAATACGCAAAGTCGGGGATCATAAAAACCGACCGAAAGAAGTTAGAGCTAATACGCAAAGTCGGGGATCATAAAAATGGACCGAAAGAACTTTGAGCTAATACTCAAAGTCGGGGATCATAAAAACGGACCGAAAGAACTTAGAGCTGATACGCAAAGTCAAGGATCATAAAAACGACCGAAAGAACTTAGAGGTAATACGCAAAGTCCATCAAAACGGACCGAAAGAACTTAGAGCTAATACGCAAAGTCAGGGATCATAAAACCGACTGAAAGAACTTAGAGCTAATACGCAAAGTCGGGGATCATAAAAAGGGACCGAAAGAACTTAGAGATAATACGCAAAGTCAGGGATCATAAAAACGGACCGATAGAACTTAGAGCTAATACGCAAAGTCGGGGATCATAAAAACGGACCGAAAGAACTTAGAGCTGATACGCAAAGTCAGAGATCATAAAAACAGACCGAAAGAACTTAGAGCTGATACGCAAAGTCAGGGATCATAAAAACGGACCGAAAGAACTTAGAGCTAATACGCAAAGTCGGGGATCATAAAAACGGACCAAAAGAACTTAGAGTTAATACGCAATGTCGGGGATTATAATAACGACCGAAAGAACTTAGAGATAATACGCAAAGTCGGGGATCATTAAAATGGATCGATAGAACTTAGAGCTAATACGCAAAGTCGGGGATCATAAAAACGGACCGAAAGAACTTAGAGCTAATATGCAAAGTCGGGGATCATAAAAACTGGACCGAAAGAACTTAGAGCTAATACGCAAAGTCGGGGATCATAAAAACGGACCGAATGAACTTAGAGCTAATATGCAAAGCGCAAAGCCGGGGATCATAAAAACGGACCGATAGAACTTAGAGCTAATACGCAAAGTCGAGGATTATAAAAACAACCAAAAGAACTTAGAGGTAATACGCAAAGTCCATCAAAACGGACCGAAAGAACTTAGAGCTAATACGCAAAGTCAGGGATCATAAAACCGACTGAAAGAACTTAGAGCTAATACGCAAAGTCGGGGATCATAAAAAGGGACCGAAAGAACTTAGAGATAATACGCAAAGTCAGGGATCATAAAAACAGACCGAAAGAACTTAGAGCTAATACGCAAAGTCGGGGATCATAAAAACGGACCGAAAGAACTTAGAGCTGATACGCAAAGTCAGAGATCATAAAAACAGACCGAAAGAACTTAGAGCTGATACGCAAAGTCGGGGATCATAAAAACGGACCGAAAGAACTTAGAGCTAATACGCAAAGTCGGGGATCATAAAAACGGACCAAAAGAACTTAGAGTTAATACGCAAAGTCGGGGATTATAATAACGACCGAAAGAACTTAGAGATAATACGCAAAGTCGGGGATCATTAAAACGGATCGATAGAACTTAGAGCTAATACGCAAAGTCGGGGATCATAAAAACGGACCGAAAGAACTTAGAGCTAATACGCAAAGTCGGGGATCATAAAAACTGGACCGAAGGAACTTAGAGCTGATACGCAGAGTCGGGGATCATAAAAATGACCGAAAGAACTTAGAGGTAATACGCAAAGTCCATCAAAACGGACCGAGAGAACTTAGAGCTAATACGCAAAGTCAGGGATCATAAAACTGACTGAAAGAACTTAGAGCTAATACGCAAAGTCGGGGATCATAAAAAGGGACCGAAAGAACTTAGAGATAATACGCAAAGTCGGGGATCATAAAAACGGACCGAAAGAACTTAGAGCTAATACGCAAAGTCGGGGATCATAAAAACGGACCGAAAGAACTTAGAGCTGATACGCAAAGTCAGAGATCATAAAAACAGACAGAAAGAACTGAGAGCTGATACGCAAAGTCGGGGATCATAAAAACGGACCGAAAGAACTTAGAGCTAATACGCAAAGTCGGGGATCATAAAAACGGACCAAAAGAACTTAGAGCTAATACGCAAAGTCGGGGATTATAATAACGACTGAAAGAACTTAGAGATAATACGCAAAGTCGGGGATCATTAAAACGGACCGATAGAACTTAGAGCTAATACGCAAAGTCGGGGATCATAAAAACGGACCGAAAGAACTTAGAGCTAATACGCAAAGTCGGGGATCATAAAAACTGGACCGAAAGAACTTAGAGCTAATACGCAAAGTCGGGGATCATAAAAACGGACCGAATGAACTTAGAGCTAATATGCAAAGCGCAAAGCCGGGGATCATAAAAACGGACCGATAGAACTTAGAGCTAATACGCAAAGTCGAGGATTATAAAAACGACCAAAAGAACTTAGAGATAATACGCAAAGTTGGGGATCATAAAAATGACCGAAAGAACTTGAGCTAATACGCAAAGTCGGGGATCATAAAAACGGACCGATAGAACTTAGAGCTAATAGGCATAGTCAGAGATCATAAAAACGGACCGAAAGAACTTAGAGCTGATACGCAAAGTCGGGGATCATAAAAACGGACCGAAAGAACTTAAAGTTAATACGTAAAGTCGAGGATCATAAAAACGGACCGAAAGAACTTAGAGATAATACGCAAAGTCGGGGATCATAAAAACGGACCGAAAGAACTTAGAGCTAATACGCAAAATCGGGGATCATAAAAATGGACCGAAAGAACTTAGAGCTAATACGCAAAATCGGGGATCGTAAAAACGGACCGAAACAACTTAGAGCTAATACGCAAAGTCGGGGATCAGAAAAACGTACTGAAAGAACTTAGAGCTAATACGCAAAGTCGGGGATCATAAAAATGGACCGAAAGAACTTAGAGCTAATACGCAAAGTCGGGGATCATAAAACGGACCGAAAGAACTTAGAGCAAATACGCAAAGTAGGGGATCATAAAAACCGACCGAAAGAACTTAGAGCTAATACGCAAAGTAGGGATCATAAAAACGGACCGAAAGAACTTAGAGCTAATACGCAAAGTCGGGGATCATAAAAACGGACCGAAAGAACTTAGAGCTAATACGCAAAGTCCGGGATCATAAACACGGACCGAAAGAACTAAGAGCTAATACGCAAAGTCGGGGATCATAAAAACGTACCGAAAGAACTTAGAGCTAATACGCAAAGTTGGGGATCATAAAAACGGACTGAAAGAACTAAGAGCTAATACGCAAAGTCGGGGATCATAAAAACAGACCGAAAGAACTTAGAGCTAATACGCAAAATCGGGGATCGTAAAAACGGACCGAAAGAATTTAGAGCTAATACGCAAAGTCGGGGATCATAAAAACCGACTGAAAGAACTTAGAGCTAATACGCAAAGTCGGGGATCATAAAAACGGACCGAGAGAACTAAGAGCTAATACGCAAAGTCGGGAATCATAAAAACGGACCGAAAGAACTTAGAGCTAATACGTAAAGTCGAGGATCATAAAAACGGACCGAAAGAACTGAGAGTTAATACGCAAAGTCGGGGATCATAAAAACGGACCGAAAGAACTTTGAGCTAATACTCAAAGTCGGGGATCATAAAAACGGACCGAAAGAACTTAGAGCTCATACGCAAAGTCTGGGATCATAAAAACGGACCGAAAGAACTTAGAGCTCATACGCAAAGTCTGGGATCATAAAAACCGACCGAAAGAACTTAGAGCTAATACGCAAAGTCGGGGATTATAAAAATGGACCGAAAGAACTTTGAGCTAATACTCAAAGTCGGGGATCATAAAAACCGACCGAAAGAGCTTAGAGCTAATACGCAAAGTCGGGGATCATAAAAACGGACCGAAAGAACTTAGAGCTAATACGCAAAGTCGGGGATCATAAAAACGGACCGAAAGAACTTAGAGCTAATATGCAAAGTCGGGGATCATAAAAACGGACCGAAAGAACTTAGAGCTAATACGCAAAGTTGGGGATCATAAAAACGACCGAAAGAACTTGAGCTAATACGCAAAGTCGGGGATCATAAAAACGGACCGATAAAACTTAGAGCTAATAGGCATAGTCAGAGATCATAAAAACGGACCGAAAGAACTTAGAGCTGATACGCAAAGTCGGGGATCATAAAAACGGACCGAAAGAACTTTGAGCTAATACTCAAAGTCGGGGATCATAAAAACGGACCGAAAGAACTTAGAGCTGATACGCAAAGTCGGGGATCATAAAAATGACCGAAAGAACTTAGAGCTAGTACGCAAAGTCAGGGATCATAAAACCGACTGAAAGAACTTAGAGCTAATACGCAAAGTCGGGGATCATAAAAAGGGATCGAAAGAACTTATAGCTAATACGCAAAGTCGGGGAGCATAAAAACGGACCGAAAGAACTAAGAGCTAATACGCAAAGTCGGGGATCATAAAAACGGACTAAAAGAACTATGAGCTAATACGCAAAGTTGGGGATCATAAAATCGAACCGAAAGAACTTAGAGCTAATACGCAAAGTCGGGGATCATAAAAACAGACCGAAAGAACTAAGAGCTAATACGCAAAGTCGGGGATTATAAAAACGACCGAAAGAACTTAGAGATAATACGCAAAGTCGGGGATCATAAAAACGGACCGATAGAACTTAGAGCTAATACGCAAAGTCGGGGATCATAAAAACGGACCAAAAGAACTTAGAGCTAATACGCAAAGTCGGGGATCATAAAAACCGACCGAAAGAAGTTAGAGCTAATACGCAAAGTCGGGGATCATAAAAATGGACCGAAAGAACTTTGAGCTAATACTCAAAGTCGGGGATCATAAAAACGGACCGAAAGAACTTAGAGCTGATACGCAAAGTCAAGGATCATAAAAACGACCGAAAGAACTTAGAGGTAATACGCAAAGTCCATCAAAACGGACCGAAAGAACTTAGAGCTAATACGCAAAGTCAGGGATCATAAAACCGACTGAAAGAACTTAGAGCTAATACGCAAAGTCGGGGATCATAAAAAGGGACCGAAAGAACTTAGAGATAATACGCAAAGTCAGGGATCATAAAAACGGACCGATAGAACTTAGAGCTAATACGCAAAGTCGGGGATCATAAAAACGGACCGAAAGAACTTAGAGCTGATACGCAAAGTCAGAGATCATAAAAACAGACCGAAAGAACTTAGAGCTGATACGCAAAGTCAGGGATCATAAAAACGGACCGAAAGAACTTAGAGCTAATACGCAAAGTCGGGGATCATAAAAACGGACCAAAAGAACTTAGAGTTAATACGCAAAGTCGGGGATTATAATAACGACCGAAAGAACTTAGAGATAATACGCAAAGTCGGGGATCATTAAAATGGATCGATAGAACTTAGAGCTAATACGCAAAGTCGGGGATCATAAAAACGGACCGAAGGAACTTAGAGCTAATATGCAAAGTCGGGGATCATAAAAACTGGACCGAAAGAACTTAGAGCTAATACGCAAAGTCGGGGATCATAAAAACGGACCGAATGAACTTAGAGCTAATATGCAAAGCGCAAAGCCGGGGATCATAAAAACGGACCGATAGAACTTAGAGCTAATACGCAAAGTCGAGGATTATAAAAACGACCAAAAGAACTTAGAGGTAATACGCAAAGTCCATCAAAACGGACCGAAAGAACTTTGAGCTAATACGCAAAGTCAGGGATCATAAAACCGACTGAAAGAACTTAGAGCTAATACGCAAAGTCGGGGATCATAAAAAGGGACCGAAAGAACTTAGAGATAGTACGTAAAGTCAGGGATCATAAAAACAGACCGAAAGAACTTAGAGCTAATACGCAAAGTCGGGGATCATAAAAACGGACCGAAAGAACTTAGAGCTGATACGCAAAGTCAGAGATCATAAAAACAGACCGAAAGAACTTAGAGCTGATACGCAAAGTCGGGGATCATAAAAACGGACCGAAAGAACTTAGAGCTAATACGCAAAGTCGGGGATCATAAAAACGGACCAAAAGAACTTAGAGTTAATACGCAAAGTCGGGGATTATAATAACGACCGAAAGAACTTAGAGATAATACGCAAAGTCGGGGATCATTAAAACGGATCGATAGAACTTAGAGCTAATACGCAAAGTCGGGGATCATAAAAACGGACCGAAAGAACTTAGAGCTAATACGCAAAGTCGGGGATCATAAAAACTGGACCGAAGGAACTTAGAGCTGATACGCAGAGTCGGGGATCATAAAAACGACCGAAAGAACTTAGAGGTAATACGCAAAGTCCATCAAAACGGACCGAGAGAACTTAGAGCTAATACGCAAAGTCAGGGATCATAAAACTGACTGAAAGAACTTAGAGCTAATATGCAAAGTCGGGGATCATAAAAAGGGACCGAAAGAACTTAGAGATAATACGCAAAGTCGGGGATCATAAAAACGGACCGAATGAACTTAGAGCTAATACGCAAAGTCGGGGATCATAAAAACGGACCGAAAGAACTTAGAGCTGATACGCAAAGTCAGAGATCATAAAAACAGACAGAAAGAACTGAGAGCTGATACGCAAAGTCGGGGATCATAAAAACGGACCGAAAGAACTTAGAGCTAATACGCAAAGTCGGGGATCATAAAAACGGACCAAAAGAACTTAGAGTTAATACGCAAAGTCGGGGATTATAATAACGACCGAAAGAACTTAGAGATAATACGCAAAGTCGGGGATCATTAAAATGGATCGATAGAACTTAGAGCTAATACGCAAAGTCGGGGATCATAAAAACGGACCGAAGGAACTTAGAGCTAATATGCAAAGTCGGGGATCATAAAAATTGGACCGAAAGAACTTAGAGCTAATACGCAAAGTCGGGGATCATAAAAACGGACCGAATGAACTTAGAGCTAATATGCAAAGCGCAAAGCCGGGGATCATAAAAACGGACCGATAGAACTTAGAGCTAATACGCAAAGTCGAGGATTATAAAAACGACCAAAAGAACTTAGAGGTAATACGCAAAGTCCATCAAAACGGACCGAAAGAACTTAGAGCTAATACGCAAAGTCAGGGATCATAAAACCGACTGAAAGAACTTAGAGCTAATACGCAAAGTCGGGGATCATAAAAAGGGACCGAAAGAACTTAGAGATAGTACGCAAAGTCAGGGATCATAAAAACAGACCGAAAGAACTTAGAGCTAATACGCAAAGTCGGGGATCATAAAAACGGACCGAAAGAACTTAGAGCTGATACGCAAAGTCAGAGATCATAAAAACAGACCGAAAGAACTTAGAGCTGATACGCAAAGTCGGGGATCATAAAAACGGACCGAAAGAACTTAGAGCTAATACGCAAAGTCGGGGATCATAAAAACGGACCAAAAGAACTTAGAGTTAATACGCAAAGTCGGGGATTATAATAACGACCGAAAGAACTTAGAGATAATACGCAAAGTCGGGGATCATTAAAACGGATCGATAGAACTTAGAGCTAATACGCAAAGTCGGGGATCATAAAAACGGACCGAAAGAACTTAGAGCTAATACGCAAAGTCGGGGATCATAAAAACTGGACCGAAGGAACTTAGAGCTGATACGCAGAGTCGGGGATCATAAAAACGACCGAAAGAACTTAGAGGTAATACGCAAAGTCCATCAAAACGGACCGAGAGAACTTAGAGCTAATACGCAAAGTCAGGGATCATAAAACTGACTGAAAGAACTTAGAGCTAATACGCAAAGTCGGGGATCATAAAAAGGGACCGAAAGAACTTAGAGATAATACGCAAAGTCGGGGATCATAAAAACGGACCGAAAGAACTTAGAGCTAATACGCAAAGTCGGGGATCATAAAAACGGACCGAAAGAACTTAGAGCTGATACGCAAAGTCAGAGATCATAAAAACAGACAGAAAGAACTGAGAGCTGATACGCAAAGTCGGGGATCATAAAAACGGACCGAAAGAACTTAGAGCTAATACGCAAAGTCGGGGATCATAAAAACGGACCAAAAGAACTTAGAGCTAATACGCAAAGTCGGGGATTATAATAACGATTGAAAGAACTTAGATATAATACGCAAAGTCGGGGATCATTAAAACGGACCGATAGAACTTAGAGCTAATACGCAAAGTCGGGGATCATAAAAACGGACCGAAAGAACTTAGAGCTAATACGCAAAGTCGGGGATCATAAAAACTGGACCGAAAGAACTTAGAGCTAATACGCAAAGTCGGGGATCATAAAAACGGACCGAATGAACTTAGAGCTAATATGCAAAGCGCAAAGCCGGGGATCATAAAAACGGACCGATAGAACTTAGAGCTAATACGCAAAGTCGAGGATTATAAAAACGACCAAAAGAACTTAGAGATAATACGCAAAGTTGGGGATCATAAAAATGACCGAAAGAACTTGAGCTAATACGCAAAGTCGGGGATCATAAAAACGGACCGATAGAACTTAGAGCTAATAGGCATAGTCAGAGATCATAAAAACGGACCGAAAGAACTTAGAGCTGATACGCAAAGTCGGGAATCATAAAAACGGACCGAAAGAACTTAAAGTTAATACGTAAAGTCGAGGATCATAAAAACGGACCGAAAGAACTTAGAGCTAATACGCAAAGTCGGGGATCATAAAAACGGACCGAAAGAACTTAGAGCTAATACGCAAAATCGGGGATCATAAAAATGGACCGAAAGAACTTAGAGCTAATACGCAAAATCGGGGATCGTAAAAACGGACCGAAACAACTTAGAGCTAATACGCAAAGTCGGGGATCAGAAAAACGTACTGAAAGAACTTAGAGCTAATACGCAAAGTCGGGGATCATAAAAATGGACCGAAAGAACTTAGAGCTAATACGCAAAGTCGGGGATCATAAAACGGACCGAAAGAACTTAGAGCAAATACGCAAAGTAGGGGATCATAAAAACCGACCGAAAGAACTTAGAGCTAATACGCAAAGTAGGGATCATAAAAACGGACCGAAAGAACTTAGAGCTAATACGCAAAGTCGGGGATCATAAAAACGTACCGAAAGAACTTAGAGCTAATACGCAAAGTTGGGGATCATAAAAACGGACTGAAAGAACTAAGAGCTAATACGCAAAGTCGGGGATCATAAAAACGGACCGAAAGAACTTAGAGCTAATACGCAAAATCGGGGATCGTAAAAACGGACCGAAAGAACTTAGAGCTAATACGCAAAGTCGGGGATCATAAAAACCGACTGAAAGAACTTAGAGCTAATACGCAAAGTCGGGGATCATAAAAACGGACCGAGAGAACTAAGAGCTAATACGCAAAGTCGGGAATCATAAAAACGGACCGAAAGAACTTAGAGCTAATACATAAAGTCGAGGATCATAAAAACGGACCGAAAGAACTGAGAGTTAATACGCAAAGTCGGGGATCATAAAAACGGACCGAAAGAACTTTGAGCTAATACTCAAAGTCGGGGATCATAAAAACGGACCGAAAGAACTTAGAGCTAATACGCAAAGTCGGGGATTATAAAAATGGACCGAAAGAACTTTGAGCTAATACTCAAAGTCGGGGATCATAAAAACCGACCGAAAGAACTTAGAGCTAATACGCAAAGTCGGGGATCATAAAAACGGACCGAAAGAACTTAGAGCTAATACGCAAAGTCGGGGATCATAAAAACGGACCGAAAGAACTTAGAGCTAATACGCAAAGTCGGGGATCATAAAAACGGACCGAAAGAACTTAGAGCTAATACGCAAAGTTGGGGATCATAAAAACGACCGAAAGAACTTGAGCTAATACGCAAAGTCGGGGATCATAAAAACGGACCGATAAAACTTAGAGCTAATAGGCATAGTCAGAGATCATAAAAACGGATCGAAAGAACTTAGAGCTGATACGCAAAGTCGGGGATCATAAAAACGGACCGAAAGAACTTTGAGCTAATACTCAAAGTCGGGGATCATAAAAACGGACCGAAAGAACTTAGAGCTGATACGCAAAGTCGGGGATCATAAAAATGACCGAAAGAACTTAGAGCTAGTACGCAAAGTCAGGGATCATAAAACCGACTGAAAGAACTTAGAGCTAATACGCAAAGTCGGGGATCATAAAAAGGGATCGAAAGAACTTATAGCTAATACGCAAAGTCGGGGAGCATAAAAACGGACCGAAAGAACTAAGAGCTAATACGCAAAGTCGGGGATCATAAAAACGGACTAAAAGAACTATGAGCTAATACGCAAAGTTGGGGATCATAAAATCGAACCGAAAGAACTTAGAGCTAATACGCAAAGTCGGGGATCATAAAAACAGACCGAAAGAACTAAGAGCTAATACGCAAAGTCGGGGATTATAAAAACGACCGAAAGAACTTAGAGATAATACGCAAAGTCGGGGATCATAAAAACGGACCGATAGAACTTAGAGCTAATACGCAAAGTCGGGGATCATAAAAACGGACCAAAAGAACTTAGAGCTAATACGCAAAGTCGGGGATCATAAAAACCGACCGAAAGAAGTTAGAGCTAATACGCAAAGTCGGGGATCATAAAAATGGACCGAAAGAACTTTGAGCTAATACTCAAAGTCGGGGATCATAAAAACGGACCGAAAGAACTTAGAGCTGATACGCAAAGTCAAGGATCATAAAAACGACCGAAAGAACTTAGAGGTAATACGCAAAGTCCATCAAAACGAACCGAAAGAACTTAGAGCTAATACGCAAAGTCAGGGATCATAAAACCGACTGAAAGAACTTAGAGCTAATACGCAAAGTCGGGGATCATAAAAAGGGACCGAAAGAACTTAGAGATAATACGCAAAGTCAGGGATCATAAAAACGGACCGAAAGAACTTAGAGCTAATACGCAAAGTCGGGGATCATAAAAACGGACCGAAAGAACTTAGAGCTGATACGCAAAGTCAGAGATCATAAAAACAGACCGAAAGAACTTAGAGCTGATACGCAAAGTCAGGGATCATAAAAACGGACCGAAAGAACTTAGAGCTAATACGCAAAGTCGGGGATCATAAAAACGGACCAAAAGAACTTAGAGTTAATACGCAAAGTCGGGGATTATAATAACGACCGAAAGAACTTAGAGATAATACGCAAAGTCGGGGATCATTAAAATGGATCGATAGAACTTAGAGCTAATACGCAAAGTCGGGGATCATAAAAACGGACCGAAAGAACTTAGAGCTAATATGCAAAGTCGGGGATCATAAAAACTGGACCGAAAGAACTTAGAGCTAATACGCAAAGTCGGGGATCATAAAAACGGACCGAATGAACTTAGAGCTAATATGCAAAGCGCAAAGCCGGGGATCATAAAAACGGACCGATAGAACTTAGAGCTAATACGCAAAGTCGAGGATTATAAAAACGACCAAAAGAACTTAGAGCTAATACGCAAAGTTAGGGATCATAAAAATGACCGAAAGAACTTGAGCTAATACGCAAAGTCGGGGATCATAAAACGGACTGATAGAACTTAGAGCTAATAGGCATAGTCAGAGATCATAAAAACGGACCGAAAGAACTTAGAGCTGATACGCAAAGTCGGGGATCGTAAAAACGGACCGAAAGAACTTAAAGTTAATACGTAAAGTCTAGGATCATAAAAACGGACCGAAAGAACTTAGAGCTAATACGCAAAGTCGGGGATCATAAAAACGGACCTAAAGAACTTAGAGCTAATACGCAAAGTCGGGGATCATAAAAATGGACCGAAAGAACTTTGAGCTAATACTCAAAGTCGGGGATCATAAAAACGGACAGAAAGAACTTAGAGCTGATACGCAAAGTCGGGGATCATAAAAATGACCGAAAGAACTTAGAGGTAATACGCAAAGTCCATCAAAACGGACCGAAAGAACTTAGAGCTAATACGCAAAGTCAGGGATCATAAACCGACTGAAAGAACTTAGAGCTAATACGCAAAGTCGGGGATCATAAAAAGGGATCGAAAGAACTTAGAGCTAATACGCAAAGTCAGGGATCATAAAAACGGACCGAAAGAACTAAGAGCTAATACGCAAAGTCGGGGATCATAAAAACGGACTAAAAGAACTATGAGCTAATACGCAAAGTTGGGGATCATAAAATCGAACCGAAAGAACTTAGAGCTAATTTGCAAAGTCGGGGATCATAAAAACAGACCGAAAGAACTTAGAGCTAATACGCAAAGTCGGGGATTATAAAAACGACCGAAAGAACTTAGAGATAATACGCAAAGTCGGGGATCATAAAAACGGACCGATAGAACTTAGAGCTAATACGCAAAGTCGGGGATCATAAAAATGGACCGAAAGAACTTTGAGCTAATACTCAAAGTCGGGGATCATAAAAACGGACCGAAAGAACTTAGAGCTGATACGCAAAGTCGGGGATCATAAAAACGACCGAAAGAACTTAGAGGTAATACGCAAAGTCCATCAAAACGAACCGAAAGAACTTAGAGCTAATACGCAAAGTCAGGGATCATAAAACTGACTGAAAGAACTTAGAGCTAATACGCAAAGTCGGGGATCATAAAAAGGGACCGAAAGAACTTAGAGATAATACGCAAAGTCGGGGATCATAAAAACGGACCGAAAGAACTTAGAGCTAATACGCAAAGTCGGGGATCATAAAAACGGACCGAAAGAACTTAGAGCTGATACGCAAAGCCAGAGATCATAAAAACAGACTGAAAGAACTTAGAGCTGATACGCAAAGTCGGGGATCATAAAAACGGACCGAAAGAACTTAGAGCTAATACGCAAAGTCGGGGATCATAAAAACGGACCAAAAGAACTTAGAGCTAATACGCAAAGTCGGGGATTATAATAACGACCGAAAGAACTTCGAGATAATACGCAAAGTCGGGGATCATTAAAACGGACCGATAGAACTTAGAGCTAATACGCAAAGTCGGGGATCATAAAAACGGACCGAAAGAACTTAGAGCTAATACGCAAAGTCGGGGATCATAAAAACTGGACCGAAAGAACTTAGAGCTAATACGCAAAGTCGGGGATCATAAAAACGGACCGAATGAACTTAGAGCTAATATGCAAAGCGCAAAGCCGGGGATCATAAAAACGGACCGATAGAACTTAGAGCTAATACGCAAAGTCGAGGATTATAAAAACGACCAAAAGAACTTAGAGCTAATACGCAAAGTTGGGGATCATAAAAATGACCGAAAGAACTTGAGCTAATACGCAAAGTCGGGGATCATAAAAACGGACCGATAGAACGTAGAGCTAATAGGCATAGTCAGAGATCATAAAAACGGACCGAAAGAACTTAAAGTTAATACGTAAAGTCGAGGATCATAAAAACAGACCGAAAGAACTTAGAGCTAATACGCAAAGTCGGGGATTATAAAAACGACCGAAAGAACTTAGAGATAATACGCAAAGTCGGGGATCATAAAAACGGACCGATAGAACTTAGAGCTAATACGCAAAGTTGGGGATCATAAAAACGGACCGAAAGAACTTAGAGCTAATACGCAAAGTCGGGGATCATAAAAACCGACCGAAAGAACTTAGAGCTAATACGCAAAGTCGGGGATCATAAAAATGGACCGAAAGAACTTTGAGCTAATACTCAAAGTCGGGGATCATAAAAACGGACCGAAAGAACTTAGAGCTGATACGCAAAGTCGGGGATCATAAAAACGACCGAAAGAACTTAGAGGTAATACGCAAAGTCCATCAAAACGAACCGAAAGAACTTAGAGCTAATACGCAAAGTCAGGGATCATAAAACTGACTGAAAGAACTTAGAGCTAATACGCAAAGTCGGGGATCATAAAAAGGGACCGAAAGAACTTAGAGATAATACGCAAAGTCGGGGATCATAAAAACGGACCGAAAGAACTTAGAGCTAATACGCAAAGTCGGGGATCATAAAAACGGACCGAAAGAACTTAGAGCTGATACGCAAAGCCAGAGATCATAAAAACAGACTGAAAGAACTTAGAGCTGATACGCAAAGTCGGGGATCATAAAAACGGACCGAAAGAACTTAGAGCTAATACGCAAAGTCGGGGATCATAAAAACGGACCAAAAGAACTTAGAGCTAATACGCAAAGTCGGGGATTATAATAACGACCGAAAGAACTTCGAGATAATACGCAAAGTCGGGGATCATTAAAACGGACCGATAGAACTTAGAGCTAATACGCAAAGTCGGGGATCATAAAAACGGACCGAAAGAACTTAGAGCTAATACGCAAAGTCGGGGATCATAAAAACTGGACCGAAAGAACTTAGAGCTAATACGCAAAGTCGGGGATCATAAAAACGGACCGAATGAACTTAGAGCTAATATGCAAAGCGCAAAGCCGGGGATCATAAAAACGGACCGATAGAACTTAGAGCTAATACGCAAAGTCGAGGATTATAAAAACGACCAAAAGAACTTAGAGCTAATACGCAAAGTTGGGGATCATAAAAATGACCGAAAGAACTTGAGCTAATACGCAAAGTCGGGGATCATAAAAACGGACCGATAGAACGTAGAGCTAATAGGCATAGTCAGAGATCATAAAAACGGACCGAAAGAACTTAAAGTTAATACGTAAAGTCGAGGATCATAAAAACGGACCGAAAGAACTTAGAGCTAATACGCAAAGTCGGGGATCATAAAAACGGACCGAAAGAACTTAGAGCTAATACGCAAAGTCGGGGATCATAAAAATGGACCGAAAGAACTTTGAGCTAATACGCAAAGTCGGGGATCATAAAAACGGACCGAAAGAACTTAGAGCTAATACGCAAAGTCGGGGATCATAAAAACGGACCGAAAGAACTTAGAGCTAATACGCAAAATCGGGGATCGTAAAAACGGACCGAAAGAACTTAGAGCTAATACGCAAAGTCGGGGATCATAAAAACCGACCGAAAGAACTTAGAGCTAATACGCAAAGTCGGGGATCATAAAAAGGGACCGAAAGAACTAAGAGCTAATACGCAAAGTCGGGAATCATAAAAACGGACCGAAAGAACTTAGAGCTAATACGTAAAGTCGAGGATCATAAAAACGGACCGAAAGAACTTAGAGGTAATACGCAAAGTCGGGGATCATAATAATAGACCGAAAGAACTTTGAGCTAATACTCAAAGTCGGGGATCATAAAAACGGACCGAAAGAACTTAGAGCTAATACGCAAAGTCGGGGATCATAAAAACGGACCGAAAGAACTTAGAGCTAATACGCAAAGTCAGGGATCATAAAAATGGACCGAAAGAACTTTGAGCTAATACGCAAAGTCGGGGATCATAAAAACGGACCGAAAGAACTTAGAGCTAATACGCAAAGTCAGGGATCATAAAAATGGACCGAAAGAACTTTGAGCTAATACTCAAAGTCGGGGATCAAAAAAACGACCGAAAGAACTTAGAGGTAATACGCAAAGTCCATCAAAACAGACCGAAAGAACTTAGAGCTAATACGCAAAGTCATGGATCATAAAACCGACTGAAAGAACTTAGAGCTAATACGCAAAGTCGGGGATCATAAAAAGGGATCGAAAGAACTTAGAGCTAATACGCAAAGTCGGGGATCATAAAAACGGACCGAAAGAACTAAGAGCTAATACGCAAAGTCGGGGATCATAAAAACGGACTAAAAGAATTTAGAGCTAATACGCAAAGTCAGGGATCATAAAACTGACTGAAAGAACTTAGAGCTAATACGCAAAGTCGGGGATCATAAAAAGGGACCGAAAGAACTTAGAGATAATACGCAAAGTCGGGGATCATAAAAACGGACCGAAAGAACTTAAAGTTAATACGTAAAGTCGAGGATCATAAAAACGGACCGAAAGAACTTAGAGCTAATACGCAAAGTCGGGGATCATAAAAACGGACCGAAAGAACTTAGAGCTAATACGCAAAGTCGGGGATCATAAAAATGGACCGAAAGAACTTTGAGCTAATACTCAAAGTCGGGGATCATAAAAACGGACCGAAAGAACTTAGAGCTAATACGCAAAGTCGGGGATCATAAAAACGGACCGAAAGAACTTAGAGCTAATACGCAAAATCGGGGATCGTAAAAACGGACCGAAAGAACTTAGAGCTAATACGCAAAGTCGGGGATCATAAAAACCGACCGAAAGAACTTAGAGCTAATACGCAAAGTCGGGGATCATAAAAACGGACCGAAAGAACTAAGAGCTAATACGCAAAGTCGGGAATCATAAAAACGGACCGAAAGAACTTAGAGCTAATACGTAAAGTCGAGGATCATAAAAACGGACCGAAAGAACTTAGAGCTAATACGCAAAGTCGAGGATCATAATAATAGACCGAAAGAACTTTGAGCTAATACTCAAAGTCGGGGATCATAAAAACGGACCGAAAGAACTTAGAGCTAATACGCAAAGTCGGGGATCATAAAAACGGACCGAAAGAACTTAGAGCTAATACGCAAAGTCAGGGATCATAAAAATGGACCGAAAGAACTTTGAGCTAATACTCAAAGTCGGGGATCATAAAAACGGACCGAAAGAACTTAGAGCTAATACGCAAAGTCGGGGATCATAAAAATGGACCGAAAGAACTTTGCGCTAATACTCAAAGTCGGGGATCAAAAAAACGACCGAAAAAACTTAGAGGTAATACGCAAAGTCCATCAAAACGGACCGAAAGAACTTAGAGCTAATACGCAAAGTCAGGGATCATAAAACCGACTGAAAGAACTTAGAGCTAATACGCAAAGTCGGGGATCATAAAAAGGGACCGAAAGAACTTAGAGGTAATACGCAAAGTCGGGGATCATAAAAACGGACCGAAAGAACTAAGAGCTAATACGCAAAGTCGGGGATCATAAAAACGGACTAAAAGAACTTAGAGCTAATACGCAAAGTTGGGGATCATAAAATCGAACCGAAAGAACTTAGAGCTAATACGTAAAGTCGGGGATCATAAAAACGGACCGAAAGAACTTAGAGATAATATGCAAAGTCGGGGATCATAAAAATGGACCGATAGAACTTAGAGCTAATACGCAAAGTCGGGGATCATAAAAATGGACCGAAAGAACTTAGAGCTAATACGCAAAGTCGGGGAACATAAAAACCGACCGAAAGAACTTAGAGCTAATACGCAAAGTCGGGGATCATAAAAATGGACCGAAAGAACTTTGAGCTAATACTCAAAGTCGGGGATCATAAAAACGGACCGAAAGAACTTAGAGCTGATACGCAAAGTCGGGGATCATAAAAACAACCGAAAGAACTTAGAGGTAATACGCAAAGTCCATCAAAACTGACCGAAAGAACTTAGAGCTAATACGCAAAGTCAGGGATCATAAAACCGACTGAAAGAACTTAGAACTAATACGCAAAGTCGGGGATCATAAAAAGGGACCGAAAGAACTTAGAGATAATACGCAAAGTCGGGGATCATAAAAACGGACCGAAAGAACTTAGAGCTAATACGCAAAGTCGGGGATCATAAAAACGGACCGAAAGAACTAAGAGCTAATACGCAAAGTCGGGGATCATAAAAACGGACTAAAAGAACTTAGAGCTAATACGCAAAGTTGGGGATCATAAAATCGAACCGAAAGAACTTAAAGCTAATACGCAAAGTCGGGGATCATAAAAACGGACCGAAAGAACTTAGAGCTAATACGCAAAGTCGGGGATCATAAAAACTGGACCGAAAGAACTTAGAGCTAATACGCAAAGTCGGGGATCATAAAAACCGACCGAAAGAACTTAGAGCTAATACGCAAAGTCGGGGATCATAAAATCGGACCGAATGAACTTAGAGCTAATATGCAAAGCGGAAAGCCGGGGATCATAAAAATGGACCGAAAGAACTTAGAGCTAATACGCAAAGTCGGGGATTATAAAAACGACCAAAAGAACTTAGAGCTAATACGCAAAGTTGGGGATCATAAAAACGACCGAAAGAACTTGAGTTAATACGCAAAGTCGGGGATCATAAAAACGGACCGATAAAACTTAGAGCTAATAGGCATAGTCAGAGATCATAAAAATGGACCGAAAGAACTTAGAGCTGATACGCAAAGTCGGGGATCATAAAAACGGACCGAAAGAACTAAGAGCTAATACGCAAAGTCGGGGATCATAAAAACGGACCGAAAGAACTTAGAGCTAATACGCAAAGTCGGGGATCATAAAAACGGACCGAAAGAACTTAGAGCTAATACGCAAAGTCGGGGATCATAAAAACGGACCGAAAGAACTTAGAGCTAATACGCAAAATCGGGGATCGTAAAAACGGACCGAAAGAACTTAGAGCTAATACGCAAAGTCGGGGATCATAAAAACCGACCGAAAGAACTTAGAGCTAATACGCAAAGTCGGGGATCATAAAAACGGACCGAAAGAACTAAGAGCTAATACGCAAAGTCGGGAATCATAAAAACGGACCAAAAGAACTTAGAGCTAATACGTAAAATCGAGGATCATAAAAACGGACCGAAAGAACTTAGAGCTAATACGCAAAGTCGGGGATCATAAAAATGGACCGAAAGAACTTTGAGCTAATACTCAAAGTCGGGGATCATAAAAACGGACCGAAAGAACTTAGAGCTAATACGCAAAGTCGGGGATCATAAAAACGGACCGAAAGAACTTAGAGCTAATACGCAAAGTCGGGGATCATAAAAATGGACTGAAAGAACTTTGAGCTAATACTCAAAGTCGGGGATCATAAAAACGGACCGAAAGAACTTAGAGCTGATACGCAAAGTCGGGGATCATAAAAATGGACCGAAAGAACTTAGAGCTAATACGCAAAGTCGGGGATCATAAAAATGGACCGAAAGTACTTTGAGCTAATACTCAAAGTCGGGGATCATAAAAACGGACCGAAAGAACTTAGAGCTGATACGCAAAGTCGGGGATCATAAAAATGGACCGAAAGAACTTAGAGCTAATACGCAAAGTCGGGCATCATAAAAATGGACCGAAAGAACTTAGAGCTAATACGCAAAGTCGGGGATCATAAAAACCGACTGAAAGAACTTAGAGCTAATACGCAAAGTCGGGGATCATAAAAATGGACCGAAAGAACTTAGAGGTAATACGCAAAGTCCATCAAAACAGACCGAAAGAACTTAGAGCTAATACGCAAAGTCAGGGATCATAAAACCGACTGAAAGAACTTAGAGCTAATACGCAAAGTCGGGGATCATAAAAAGGGATCGAAAGAACTTAGAGATAATACGCAAAGTCGGGGATCATAAAAATGGACCGAAAGAACTTAGAGCTAATACTCAAAGTCGGGGATCATAAAAACGGACCGAAAGAACTTAGAGCTAATACGCAAAGTCGGGGATCATAAAAACGGACCGAAAGAACTTAGAGCTAATACGCAAAGTCGGGGATCATAAAAATGGACCGAAAGAACTTTGAGCTAATACTCAAAGTCGGGGATCATAAAAAGGGACCGAAAGAACTTAGAGCTGATACGTAAAGTCGGGGATCATAAAAATGGACCGAAAGAACTTAGAGCTAATACGCAAAGTCGGGCATCATAAAAATGGACCGAAAGAACTTAGAGCTAATACGCAAAGTCGGGGATCATAAAAACCGACCGAAAGAACTTTGAGCTAATACGCAAAGTCGGGGATCATAAAAATCGACCGAAAGAACTTAGAGGTACTATGCAAAGTCCATCAAAACGGACCGAAAGAACTTAGAGCTAATACGCAAAGTCAGGGATCATAAAACCGACTGAAAGAACTTAGAGCTAATACGCAAAGTCGGGGATCATAAAAAGGGATCGAAAGAACTTAGAGATAATACGCAAAGTCGGGGATCATAAAAATTCGACCGAAAGAACTTAGAGCTAATACGCAAAGTCGGGGATCATAAAAACGGACCGAAAGAACTTAGAGCTGATACGCAAAGTCAGAGATCATAAAAACGGACCGAAAGAACCTAGAGTTGATACGCAAAGTCAGAGATCATAAAACCGACTGAAAGAACTTAGAGCTAATACGCAAAGTCGGGGATCATAAAAAGGGACCGAAAGAACTTAGAGATAATACGCAAAGTCGGGGATCATAAAAACGGACCGAAAGAACTTAGAGCTAATACACAAAGTCGGGGATCATAAAAATGGACCGAAAGAACTTTGAGCTAATACTCAAAGTCGGGGATCATAAAAACGGACCGAAAGAACTTAGAGCTGATACGCAAAGTCGGGGATCATAAAAACGACCGAAAGAACTTAGAGGTAATACGCAAAGTCCATCAAAACGGACCGAAAGAACTTAGAGCTAATACGCAAAGTCAGGGATCATAAAACCGACTGAAAGAACTTAGAGCTAATACGCAAAGTCGGGGATCATAAAAAGGGATCGAAAGAACTTAGAGATAATACGCAAAGTCGGGGATCATAAAAATTCGACCGAAAGAACTTAGAGCTAATACGCAAAGTCGGGGATCATAAAAATGGACCAAAAGAACTTAGAGCTGATACGCAAAGTCAGAGATCATAAAAACGGATCGAAAGAACCTAGAGCTGATACGCAAAGTCGGGGATCATAAAAACGGACCGAAAGAACTTAGAGCTAATACGCAAAGTCGGGGATCATAAAAACGGACCAAAAGAACTTAGAGCTAATACGCAAAGTCGGGGATCATAAAAACGGACCAAAAGAACCTAGAGCTAATACGCAAAGTCGGGGATCATAAAAACGGACCGAAAGAACTTAGAGCTAATACGCAAAGTCAGGGATCATAAAAACGGACCGAAAGAACTTTGAGCTAATACTTAAAGTCAGGGATCATAAGATTAGACCGAAAGAACTTAGAGCTGATACGCAAAGTCAGGGATCATAAAAACGACCGAAAGAACTTAGAGCTAATACGTAAAGTCGGGGATCATAAAAACGACCGAAAGAACTTAGAGCTCATACGCAAAGTCAGGGATCATAATAACGGACCGAAAGAACTTAGAGCTAATACGCAAAGTCGGGGATCATAAATTCGACCGAAAGAACTTAGAGCTAATACGCAAAGTCGGGGATCTTAAAAACGGACAGAAAGAACTAAGAGCTAATACGCAAAGTTGGGGATCATAAAAACGGACCGAAAGAACTTCTAGCTAATACACAAAGTCGGGGATCATAAAACGACCGAAAGAACTTAGAGCTAATATGCAAAGTCGAGGATCATAAAAACGGACCGAAAGAACTTAGAACTGATACGCAAAGTCAAGGATCATAAAAACGGACCGAAAGAACTTAGAGCTAATACGTAAAGTCGGGGATCATTAAAACGGATCGATAGAACTTAGAGCTAATACGCAAAGTCGGGGATCATAAAAAAGGACCGAAAGAACTTAGAGCTAATACGCAAAGTCAGGGATCATAAAAACTGGACCGAAAGAACTTAGAGGTAATACGCAAAGTCGGGGATCATAAAAACCGACCAAAAGAACTTATAGCTAATACGCAAAGTCGGGGATCATAATAACGGACCGAATGAACTAAGAGCTAATATGCAAAGTGCAAAGCCGGGGATCATAAAAACGGACCGAAAGAACTTAGAGCTAATACGGAAAGTTGGGGATCATAAAAACGAATGAAAGAACTTGAGCTAATACGCAAAGTCGGGGATCATAAAAACGGACCGATACAACTTAGAGCTAATACGCATAGTCAGAGATCATAAAAACGGACCGAAAGAACTTAGAGCTGATACGCAAAGTCGGGGATCATAAAAACGGACCGAAAGAACTTAGAGCTAATACGTAAATTCGAGGATCATAAAAATAGACCGAAAGAACTTAGAGCTAATACGCAAAGTCGGGGATCAAAAAAATGGACCGAAAGAACTTTGAGCTAATACTCAAAGTCGGGGATCATAAAAACGGACCGAAAGAACTTAGAGCTGATACGCAAAGTCGGGGATCTTAAAAACGACCGAAAGAACTTAGAGCTGATACGCAAAGTCGGGGATCTTAAAAACGACCGAAAGAACTTAGAGGTAATACGTAAAGTCCATCAAAACGGATCGAAAGAACTTAGAGCTAATACGCAAAGTCGGGGATCATAAAAACGGACCGAAAGAACTTCTAGCTAATACACAAAGTCGGGGATCATAAAACGACCGAAAGAACTTAGAGCTAATATGCAAAGTCGAGGATCATAAAAACGGACCGAAAGAACTTAGAACTGATACGCAAAGTCGGGGATCATAAAAACGGACCGAAAGAACTTAGAGCTGATACGCAAAGGCGGGGATCATAAAAACGACCGAAAGAACTTAGAGGTAATACGCAAAGTCCATCAAAACGGACCGAAAGAACTTAGAGCTAATACGCAAAGTCAGGGATCATAAAACCGACTGAAAGAACTTAGAGCTAATACGCAAAGTCGGGGATCATAAAAAGGGATCGAAAGAACTTAGAGATAATACGCAAAGTCGGGGATCATAAAAATTCGACCGAAACAACTTAGAGCTAATACGCAAAGTTGGGGATCATAAAAATGGACCGAAAGAACTTAGAGCTGATACGCAAAGTCAGAGATCATAAAAACGGACCAAAAGAACCTAGAGCTGATACGCAAAGTCGGGGATCATAAAAACGGACCGAAAGAACTTAGAGCTAATACGCAAAGTCGGGGATCATAAAAACGGACCGAAAGAACTTTGAGCTAATACTTAAAGTCAGGGATCATAAGATTAGACCGAAAGAACTTAGAGCTGATACGCAAAGTCGGGGATCATAAAAACGACCCAAAGAACTTAGAGCTAATACGTAAAGTCGGGGATCATAAAAACGACCGAAAGAACTTAGAGCTCATACGCAAAGTTAGGGATCATAATAACGGACCGAAAGAACTTAGAGCTAATACGCAAAGTCGGGGATCATAAATTCGACCGAAAGAACTTAGAGCTAATACGCAAAGTCGGGGATCTTAAAAACGGACAGAAAGAACTTAGAGCTAATACGCAAAGTTGGGGATCATAAAAACGGACCGAAAGAACTTCTAGCTAATACACAAAGTCGGGGATCATAAAACGACCGAAAGAACTTAGAGCTAATATGCAAAGTCGAGGATCATAAAAACGGACCGAAAGAACTTAGAACTGATACGCAAAGTCAAGGATCTTAAAAACGGACCGAAAGAACTTAGAGCTAATACGTAAAGTCAGGGATCATTAAAACGGATCGATAGAACTTAGAGCTAATACGCAAAGTCGGGGATCATAAAAAAGGACCGAAAGAACTTAGAGCTAATACGCAAAGTCGGGGATCATAAAAACTGGACCGAAAGAACTTAGAGGTAATACGCAAAGTCGGGGATCATAAAAACCGACCGAAAGAACTTATAGCTAATACGCAAAGTCGGGGATCATAATAACGGACCGAATGAACTAAGAGCTAATATGCAAAGCGCAAAGCCGGGGATCATAAAAACGGACCAAAAGAACTTAGAGCTAATATGCAAAGTCGGGGATTATAAAAACGACCGAAAGAACTTAGAGCTAATACGGAAAGTTGGGGATCATAAAAATGAATGAAAGAACTTGAGCTAATACGCAAAGTCGGGGATCATAAAAACGGACCGATAGAACTTAGAGCTAATACGCATAGTCAGAGATCATAAAAACGGACCGAAAGAACTTAGAGCTGATACGCAAATTCGGGGATCATAAAAACGGACCGAAAGAACTTCTAGCTAATACACAAAGTCGGGGATCTTAAAAACGACCGAAAGAATTTAGAGCTGATACGCAAAGTCGGGGATCTTAAAAACGACCGAAAGAACTTAGAGGTAATACGTAAAGTCCATCAAAACGGACCGAAAGAACTTAGAGCTAATACGCAAAGTCGGGGATCATAAAAACGGACCGAAAGAACTTAGAGCTAATACGCAAAGTCGGGGATCATAAAAACGGACCGAAAGAACTTAGAGCTGATACGCAAATTCGGGGATCATAAAAACGGACCGAAAGAACTTAGAGCTAATACGTAAAGTCGAGGATCATAAAAACGGACCGAAAGAACTTAGAACTGATACGCAAAGTCGGCGATCATAAAAACGGACCGAAAGAACTTAGAGCTGATACGCAAAGTCGGGGATCATAAAAACGGACCAAAAGAACCTAGAGCTAATACGCAAAGTCGGGGATCATAAAAACGGACCGAAAGAACTTAGAGCTAATACGCAAAGTCAGGGATCATAAAAACGGACCGAAAGAACTTTGAGCTAATACTTAAAGTCAGGGATCATAAGATTAGACCGAAAGAACTTAGAGCTGATACGCAAAGTCAGGGATCATAAAAACGACCGAAAGAACTTAGAGCTAATACGTAAAGTCGGGGATCATAAAAACGACCGAAAGAACTTAGAGCTCATACGCAAAGTCAGGGATCATAATAACGGACCGAAAGAACTTAGAGCTAATACGCAAAGTCGGGGATCATAAATTCGACCGAAAGAACTTAGAGCTAATACGCAAAGTCGGGGATCTTAAAAACGGACAGAAAGAACTAAGAGCTAATACGCAAAGTTGGGGATCATAAAAACGGACCGAAAGAACTTCTAGCTAATACACAAAGTCGGGGATCATAAAACGACCGAAAGAACTTAGAGCTAATATGCAAAGTCGAGGATCATAAAAACGGACCGAAAGAACTTAGAACTGATACGCAAAGTCAAGGATCATAAAAACGGACCGAAAGAACTTAGAGCTAATACGTAAAGTCGGGGATCATTAAAACGGATCGATAGAACTTAGAGCTAATACGCAAAGTCGGGGATCATAAAAAAGGACCGAAAGAACTTAGAGCTAATACGCAAAGTCAGGGATCATAAAAACTGGACCGAAAGAACTTAGAGGTAATACGCAAAGTCGGGGATCATAAAAACCGACCAAAAGAACTTATAGCTAATACGCAAAGTCGGGGATCATAATAACGGACCGAATGAACTAAGAGCTAATATGCAAAGTGCAAAGCCGGGGATCATAAAAACGGACCGAAAGAACTTAGAGCTAATACGGAAAGTTGGGGATCATAAAAACGAATGAAAGAACTTGAGCTAATACGCAAAGTCGGGGATCATAAAAACGGACCGATACAACTTAGAGCTAATACGCATAGTCAGAGATCATAAAAACGGACCGAAAGAACTTAGAGCTGATACGCAAAGTCGGGGATCATAAAAACGGACCGAAAGAACTTAGAGCTAATACGTAAATTCGAGGATCATAAAAATAGACCGAAAGAACTTAGAGCTAATACGCAAAGTCGGGGATCAAAAAAATGGACCGAAAGAACTTTGAGCTAATACTCAAAGTCGGGGATCATAAAAACGGACCGAAAGAACTTAGAGCTGATACGCAAAGTCGGGGATCTTAAAAACGACCGAAAGAACTTAGAGCTGATACGCAAAGTCGGGGATCTTAAAAACGACCGAAAGAACTTAGAGGTAATACGTAAAGTCCATCAAAACGGATCGAAAGAACTTAGAGCTAATACGCAAAGTCGGGGATCATAAAAACGGACCGAAAGAACTTCTAGCTAATACACAAAGTCGGGGATCATAAAACGACCGAAAGAACTTAGAGCTAATATGCAAAGTCGAGGATCATAAAAACGGACCGAAAGAACTTAGAACTGATACGCAAAGTCGGGGATCATAAAAACGGACCGAAAGAACTTAGAGCTGATACGCAAAGGCGGGGATCATAAAAACGACCGAAAGAACTTAGAGGTAATACGCAAAGTCCATCAAAACGGACCGAAAGAACTTAGAGCTAATACGCAAAGTCAGGGATCATAAAACCGACTGAAAGAACTTAGAGCTAATACGCAAAGTCGGGGATCATAAAAAGGGATCGAAAGAACTTAGAGATAATACGCAAAGTCGGGGATCATAAAAATTCGACCGAAACAACTTAGAGCTAATACGCAAAGTTGGGGATCATAAAAATGGACCGAAAGAACTTAGAGCTGATACGCAAAGTCAGAGATCATAAAAACGGACCAAAAGAACCTAGAGCTGATACGCAAAGTCGGGGATCATAAAAACGGACCGAAAGAACTTAGAGCTAATACGCAAAGTCGGGGATCATAAAAACGGACCGAAAGAACTTTGAGCTAATACTTAAAGTCAGGGATCATAAGATTAGACCGAAAGAACTTAGAGCTGATACGCAAAGTCGGGGATCATAAAAACGACCCAAAGAACTTAGAGCTAATACGTAAAGTCGGGGATCATAAAAACGACCGAAAGAACTTAGAGCTCATACGCAAAGTTAGGGATCATAATAACGGACCGAAAGAACTTAGAGCTAATACGCAAAGTCGGGGATCATAAATTCGACCGAAAGAACTTAGAGCTAATACGCAAAGTCGGGGATCTTAAAAACGGACAGAAAGAACTTAGAGCTAATACGCAAAGTTGGGGATCATAAAAACGGACCGAAAGAACTTCTAGCTAATACACAAAGTCGGGGATCATAAAACGACCGAAAGAACTTAGAGCTAATATGCAAAGTCGAGGATCATAAAAACGGACCGAAAGAACTTAGAACTGATACGCAAAGTCAAGGATCTTAAAAACGGACCGAAAGAACTTAGAGCTAATACGTAAAGTCAGGGATCATTAAAACGGATCGATAGAACTTAGAGCTAATACGCAAAGTCGGGGATCATAAAAAAGGACCGAAAGAACTTAGAGCTAATACGCAAAGTCGGGGATCATAAAAACTGGACCGAAAGAACTTAGAGGTAATACGCAAAGTCGGGGATCATAAAAACCGACCGAAAGAACTTATAGCTAATACGCAAAGTCGGGGATCATAATAACGGACCGAATGAACTAAGAGCTAATATGCAAAGCGCAAAGCCGGGGATCATAAAAACGGACCAAAAGAACTTAGAGCTAATATGCAAAGTCGGGGATTATAAAAACGACCGAAAGAACTTAGAGCTAATACGGAAAGTTGGGGATCATAAAAATGAATGAAAGAACTTGAGCTAATACGCAAAGTCGGGGATCATAAAAACGGACCGATAGAACTTAGAGCTAATACGCATAGTCAGAGATCATAAAAACGGACCGAAAGAACTTAGAGCTGATACGCAAATTCGGGGATCATAAAAACGGACCGAAAGAACTTCTAGCTAATACACAAAGTCGGGGATCTTAAAAACGACCGAAAGAATTTAGAGCTGATACGCAAAGTCGGGGATCTTAAAAACGACCGAAAGAACTTAGAGGTAATACGTAAAGTCCATCAAAACGGACCGAAAGAACTTAGAGCTAATACGCAAAGTCGGGGATCATAAAAACGGACCGAAAGAACTTAGAGCTAATACGCAAAGTCGGGGATCATAAAAACGGACCGAAAGAACTTAGAGCTGATACGCAAATTCGGGGATCATAAAAACGGACCGAAAGAACTTAGAGCTAATACGTAAAGTCGAGGATCATAAAAACGGACCGAAAGAACTTAGAACTGATACGCAAAGTCGGCGATCATAAAAACGGACCGAAAGAACTTAGAGCTGATACGCAAAGTCGGGGATCATAAAAACGGACCAAAAGAACCTAGAGCTAATACGCAAAGTCGGGGATCATAAAAACGGACCGAAAGAACTTAGAGCTAATACGCAAAGTCAGGGATCATAAAAACGGACCGAAAGAACTTTGAGCTAATACTTAAAGTCAGGGATCATAAGATTAGACCGAAAGAACTTAGAGCTGATACGCAAAGTCAGGGATCATAAAAACGACCGAAAGAACTTAGAGCTAATACGTAAAGTCGGGGATCATAAAAACGACCGAAAGAACTTAGAGCTCATACGCAAAGTCAGGGATCATAATAACGGACCGAAAGAACTTAGAGCTAATACGCAAAGTCGGGGATCATAAATTCGACCGAAAGAACTTAGAGCTAATACGCAAAGTCGGGGATCTTAAAAACGGACAGAAAGAACTAAGAGCTAATACGCAAAGTTGGGGATCATAAAAACGGACCGAAAGAACTTCTAGCTAATACACAAAGTCGGGGATCATAAAACGACCGAAAGAACTTAGAGCTAATATGCAAAGTCGAGGATCATAAAAACGGACCGAAAGAACTTAGAACTGATACGCAAAGTCAAGGATCATAAAAACGGACCGAAAGAACTTAGAGCTAATACGTAAAGTCGGGGATCATTAAAACGGATCGATAGAACTTAGAGCTAATACGCAAAGTCGGGGATCATAAAAAAGGACCGAAAGAACTTAGAGCTAATACGCAAAGTCAGGGATCATAAAAACTGGACCGAAAGAACTTAGAGGTAATACGCAAAGTCGGGGATCATAAAAACCGACCAAAAGAACTTATAGCTAATACGCAAAGTCGGGGATCATAATAACGGACCGAATGAACTAAGAGCTAATATGCAAAGTGCAAAGCCGGGGATCATAAAAACGGACCGAAAGAACTTAGAGCTAATACGGAAAGTTGGGGATCATAAAAACGAATGAAAGAACTTGAGCTAATACGCAAAGTCGGGGATCATAAAAACGGACCGATACAACTTAGAGCTAATACGCATAGTCAGAGATCATAAAAACGGACCGAAAGAACTTAGAGCTGATACGCAAAGTCGGGGATCATAAAAACGGACCGAAAGAACTTAGAGCTAATACGTAAATTCGAGGATCATAAAAATAGACCGAAAGAACTTAGAGCTAATACGCAAAGTCGGGGATCAAAAAAATGGACCGAAAGAACTTTGAGCTAATACTCAAAGTCGGGGATCATAAAAACGGACCGAAAGAACTTAGAGCTGATACGCAAAGTCGGGGATCTTAAAAACGACCGAAAGAACTTAGAGCTGATACGCAAAGTCGGGGATCTTAAAAACGACCGAAAGAACTTAGAGGTAATACGTAAAGTCCATCAAAACGGATCGAAAGAACTTAGAGCTAATACGCAAAGTCGGGGATCATAAAAACGGACCGAAAGAACTTCTAGCTAATACACAAAGTCGGGGATCATAAAACGACCGAAAGAACTTAGAGCTAATATGCAAAGTCGAGGATCATAAAAACGGACCGAAAGAACTTAGAACTGATACGCAAAGTCGGGGATCATAAAAACGGACCGAAAGAACTTAGAGCTGATACGCAAAGGCGGGGATCATAAAAACGACCGAAAGAACTTAGAGGTAATACGCAAAGTCCATCAAAACGGACCGAAAGAACTTAGAGCTAATACGCAAAGTCAGGGATCATAAAACCGACTGAAAGAACTTAGAGCTAATACGCAAAGTCGGGGATCATAAAAAGGGATCGAAAGAACTTAGAGATAATACGCAAAGTCGGGGATCATAAAAATTCGACCGAAACAACTTAGAGCTAATACGCAAAGTTGGGGATCATAAAAATGGACCGAAAGAACTTAGAGCTGATACGCAAAGTCAGAGATCATAAAAACGGACCAAAAGAACCTAGAGCTGATACGCAAAGTCGGGGATCATAAAAACGGACCGAAAGAACTTAGAGCTAATACGCAAAGTCGGGGATCATAAAAACGGACCGAAAGAACTTTGAGCTAATACTTAAAGTCAGGGATCATAAGATTAGACCGAAAGAACTTAGAGCTGATACGCAAAGTCGGGGATCATAAAAACGACCCAAAGAACTTAGAGCTAATACGTAAAGTCGGGGATCATAAAAACGACCGAAAGAACTTAGAGCTCATACGCAAAGTTAGGGATCATAATAACGGACCGAAAGAACTTAGAGCTAATACGCAAAGTCGGGGATCATAAATTCGACCGAAAGAACTTAGAGCTAATACGCAAAGTCGGGGATCTTAAAAACGGACAGAAAGAACTTAGAGCTAATACGCAAAGTTGGGGATCATAAAAACGGACCGAAAGAACTTCTAGCTAATACACAAAGTCGGGGATCATAAAACGACCGAAAGAACTTAGAGCTAATATGCAAAGTCGAGGATCATAAAAACGGACCGAAAGAACTTAGAACTGATACGCAAAGTCAAGGATCTTAAAAACGGACCGAAAGAACTTAGAGCTAATACGTAAAGTCAGGGATCATTAAAACGGATCGATAGAACTTAGAGCTAATACGCAAAGTCGGGGATCATAAAAAAGGACCGAAAGAACTTAGAGCTAATACGCAAAGTCGGGGATCATAAAAACTGGACCGAAAGAACTTAGAGGTAATACGCAAAGTCGGGGATCATAAAAACCGACCGAAAGAACTTATAGCTAATACGCAAAGTCGGGGATCATAATAACGGACCGAATGAACTAAGAGCTAATATGCAAAGCGCAAAGCCGGGGATCATAAAAACGGACCAAAAGAACTTAGAGCTAATATGCAAAGTCGGGGATTATAAAAACGACCGAAAGAACTTAGAGCTAATACGGAAAGTTGGGGATCATAAAAATGAATGAAAGAACTTGAGCTAATACGCAAAGTCGGGGATCATAAAAACGGACCGATAGAACTTAGAGCTAATACGCATAGTCAGAGATCATAAAAACGGACCGAAAGAACTTAGAGCTGATACGCAAATTCGGGGATCATAAAAACGGACCGAAAGAACTTCTAGCTAATACACAAAGTCGGGGATCTTAAAAACGACCGAAAGAATTTAGAGCTGATACGCAAAGTCGGGGATCTTAAAAACGACCGAAAGAACTTAGAGGTAATACGTAAAGTCCATCAAAACGGACCGAAAGAACTTAGAGCTAATACGCAAAGTCGGGGATCATAAAAACGGACCGAAAGAACTTAGAGCTAATACGCAAAGTCGGGGATCATAAAAACGGACCGAAAGAACTTAGAGCTGATACGCAAATTCGGGGATCATAAAAACGGACCGAAAGAACTTAGAGCTAATACGTAAAGTCGAGGATCATAAAAACGGACCGAAAGAACTTAGAACTGATACGCAAAGTCGGCGATCATAAAAACGGACCGAAAGAACTTAGAGCTGATACGCAAAGTCGGGGATCATAAAAACGACCGAAAGAACTTAGAGGTAATACGCAAAGTCCATCAAAACGGACCGAAAGAACTTAGAGCTAATACGCAAAGTCAGGGATCATAAAACCGACTGAAAGAACTTAGAGCTAATACGCAAAGTCGGGGATCATAAAAAGGGATCGAAAGAACTTAGAGATAATACGCAAAGTCGGGGATCATAAAAATTCGACCGAAAGAACTTAGAGCTAATACGCAAAGTCGGGGATCATAAAAATGGACCGAAAGAACTTAGAGCTGATACGCAAAGTCAGAGATCATAAAAACGGACCGAAAGAACCTAGAGCTGATACGCAAAGTCGGGGATCATAAAAACGGACCGAAAGAACTTAGAGCTAATACGCAAAGTCGGGGATCATAAAAACGGACCGAAAGAACTTTGAGCTAATACTTAAAGTCAGGGATCATAAGATTAGACCGAAAGAACTTAGAGCTGATACGCAAAGTCGGGGATCATAAAAACGACCGAAAGAACTTAGAGCTCATACGCAAAGTCAGGGATCATAATAACGGACCGAAAGAACTTAGAGCTAATACGCAAAGTCGGGGATCATAAATTCGACCGAAAGAACTTAGAGCTAAAACGCAAAGTCGGGGATCTTAAAAACGGACAGAAAGAACTTAGAGCTAATACGCAAAGTTGGGGATCATAAAAACGGACCGAAAGAACTTCTAGCTAATACACAAAGTCGGGGATCATAAAACGACCGAAAGAACTTAGAGCTAATACGCAAAGTCGGGGATCATAAAAACGGACTAAAAGAACTTAGAGCTAATACGCAAAGTCGGGGATCATAAAAACGGACCGATAGAACTTAGAGCTAATAGGCATAGTCAGAGATCGTAAAAACGGACCGAAAGAACTTAGAGCTGATACGCAAAGTCGGGGATCATAAAAACGGACCGAAAGAACTTAAAGTTAATACGTAAAGTCGAGGATCATAACAACGGACCGAAAGAACTTAGAGCTAATACGCAAAGTCGGGGATCATAAAAACGGACCGAAAGAACTTAGAGCTAATACGCAAAGTCAGGGATCATAAAAACGGACCGAAAGAACTTTGAGCTAATACTCAAAGTCGGGGATCATAAAAACGGACCGAAAGAACTTAGAGCTAATACGCAAAGTCGGGGATCAAAAAAATGGACCGAAAGAACTTTGAGCTAATACTCAAAGTCGGGGATCAAAAAAACGACCGAAAGAACTTAGAGGTAATACGCAAAGTCCATCAAAACGGACCGAAAGAACTTAGAGCTAATACGCAAAGTCAGGGATCATAAAACCGACTGAAAGAACTTAGAGCTAATACGCAAAGTCGGGGATCATAAAAAGGGATCGAAAGAACTTAGAGCTAATACGCAAAGTCGGGGATCATAAAAACGACCGAAAGAACTTAGAGCTCATACGCAAAGTCAGGGATCATAATAACGGACCGAAAGAACTTAGAGCTAATACGCAAAGTCGGGGATCATAAATTCGACCGAAAGAACTTAGAGCTAAAACGCAAAGTCGGGGATCTTAAAAACGGACAGAAAGAACTTAGAGCTAATACGCAAAGTTGGGGATCATAAAAACGGACCGAAAGAACTTCTAGCTAATACACAAAGTCGGGGATCATAAAACGACCGAAAGAACTTAGAGCTAATACGCAAAGTCGGGGATCATAAAAACGGACTAAAAGAACTTAGAGCTAATACGCAAAGTCGGGGATCATAAAAACGGACCGATAGAACTTAGAGCTAATAGGCATAGTCAGAGATCATAAAAACGGACCGAAAGAACTTAGAGCTGATACGCAAAGTCGGGGATCATAAAAACGGACCGAAAGAACTTAAAGTTAATACGTAAAGTCGAGGATCATAACAACGGACCGAAAGAACTTAGAGCTAATACGCAAAGTCGGGGATCATAAAAACGGACCGAAAGAACTTAGAGCTAATACGCAAAGTCAGGGATCATAAAAACGGACCGAAAGAACTTTGAGCTAATACTCAAAGTCGGGGATCATAAAAACGGACCGAAAGAACTTAGAGCTAATACGCAAAGTCGGGGATCAAAAAAATGGACCGAAAGAACTTTGAGCTAATACTCAAAGTCGGGGATCAAAAAAACGACCGAAAGAACTTAGAGGTAATACGCAAAGTCCATCAAAACGGACCGAAAGAACTTAGAGCTAATACGCAAAGTCAGGGATCATAAAACCGACTGAAAGAACTTAGAGCTAATACGCAAAGTCGGGGATCATAAAAAGGGATCGAAAGAACTTAGAGCTAATACGCAAAGTCGGGGATCATAAAAACGGACCGAAAGAACTAAGAGCTAATACGCAAAGTCGGGGATCATAAAAACGGACTAAAAGAACTTAGAGCTAATACGCAAAGTTGGGGATCATAAAATTGAACCGAAAGAACTTAGAGCTAATACGCAAAGTCGGGGATCATAAAAAACGGACCGAAAGAACTTAGAGCTAATACGCAAAGTCGGGGATTATAAAAACGACCTAAAGAACTTAGACATAATATGCAAAGTCGGGGATCATAAAAACGGACCGATAGAACTTAGAGCTAATACGCAAAGTCGGGGATCATAAAAACGGACCGAAAGAACTTCTAGCTAATACACAAAGTCGGGGATCATAAAATGACCGAAAGAACTTAGAGCTAATATGCAAAGTCGAGGATCATAAAAACGGACCGAAAGAACTTAGAACTGATACGCAAAGTCGGGGATCATAAAAACGGACCGAAAGAACTTAGAGCTGATACGCAAAGTCGGGGATCATAAAAACGACCGAAAGAACTTAGAGGTAATACGCAAAGTCCATCAAAACGGACCGAAAGAACTTAGAGCTAATACGCAAAGTCAGGGATCATAAAACCGACTGAAAGAACTTAGAGCTAATACGCAAAGTCGGGGATCATAAAAAGGGATCGAAAGAACTTAGAGATAATACGCAAAGTCGGGGATTATAAAAATTCGACCGAAAGAACTTAGAGCTAATACGCAAAGTTGGGGATCATAAAAATGGACCGAAAGAACTTAGAGCTGATACGCAAAGTCAGAGATCATAAAAACGGACCGAAAGAACCTAGAGCTGATACGCAAAGTCGGGGATCATAAAAACGGACCGAAAGAACTTAGAGCTAATACGCAAAGTCGGGGATCATAAAAACGGACCGAAAGAACTTTGAGCTAATACTTAAAGTCAGGGATCATAAGATTAGACCGAAAGAACTTAGAGCTGATACGCAAAGTCGGGGATCATAAAAACGACCCAAAGAACTTAGAGCTAATACGTAAAGTCGGGGATCATAAAAACGACCGAAAGAACTTAGAGCTCATACGCAAAGTTAGGGATCATAATAACGGACCGAAAGAACTTAGAGCTAATACGCAAAGTCGGGGATCATAAATTCGACCGAAAGAACTTAGAGCTAATACGCAAAGTCGGGGATCTTAAAAACGGACAGAAAGAACTTAGAGCTAATACGCAAAGTTGGGGATCATAAAAACGGACCGAAAGAACTTCTAGCTAATACACAAAGTCGGGGATCATAAAACGACCGAAAGAACTTAGAGCTAATATGCAAAGTCGAGGATCATAAAAACGGACCGAAAGAACTTAGAACTGATACGCAAAGTCAGGGATCATAAAAACAGACCGAAAGAACTTAGAGCTAATACGTAAAGTCGGGGATCATTAAAACGGATCGATAGAACTTAGAGCTAATACGCAAAGTCGGGGATCATAAAAAAGGACCGAAAGAACTTAGAGCTAATACGCAAAGTCGGGGATCATAAAAACTGGACCGAAAGAACTTAGAGGTAATACGCAAAGTCGGGGATCATAAAAACCGACCGAAAGAACTTATAGCTAATACGCAAAGTCGGGGATCATAATAACGGACCGAATGAACTAAGAGCTAATATGCAAAGCGCAAAGCCGGGGATCATAAAAACGGACCGAAAGAACTTAGAGCTAATATGCAAAGTCGGGGATTATAAAAACGACCGAAAGAACTTAGAGCTAATACGGAAAGTTGGGGATCATAAAAATGAATGAAAGAACTTGAGCTAATACGCAAAGTCGGGGATCATAAAAACGGACCGATAGAACTTAGAGCTAATACGCATAGTCAGAGATCATAAAAACGGACCGAAAGAACTTAGAGCTGATAAGCAAATTCGGGGATCATAAAAACGGACCGAAAGAACTTCTAGCTAATACACAAAGTCGGGGATCTTAAAAACGACCGAAAGAATTTAGAGCTGATACGCAAAGTCGGGGATCTTAAAAACGACCGAAAGAACTTAGAGGTAATACGTAAAGTCCATCAAAATGGACCGAAAGAACTTAGAGCTAATACGCAAAGTCGGGGATCATAAAAACGGACCGAAAGAACTTCTAGCTAATACACAAAGTCGGGGATCATAAAACGACCGAAAGAACTTAGAGCTAATATGCAAAGTCGAGGATCATAAAAACGGACCGAAAGAACTTAGAACTGATACGCAAAGTCAGGGATCATAATAACGGACCGAAAGAACTTAGAGCTAATACGTAAAGTCGGGGATCATTAAAACGGATCGATAGAACTTAGAGCTAATACGCAAAGTCGGGGATCATAAAAAAGGACCGAAAGAACTTAGAGCTAATACGCAAAGTCGGGGATCATAAAAACTGGACCGAAAGAACTTAGAGCTAATACGCAAAGTCGGGAATCATAAAAACCGACCGAAAGAACTTATAGCTAATACGCAAAGTCGGGGATCATAATAACGGACCGAATGAACTAAGAGCTAATATGCAAAGCGCAAAGCCGGGGATCATAAAAACGGACCGAAAGAACTTAGAGCTAATACGCAAAGTCGGGGATTATAAAAACGACCGAAAGAACTTAGAGCTAATACGCAAAGTTGGGGATCATAAAAATGAATGAAAGAACTTGAGCTAATACGCAAAGTCGGGGATCATAAAAACGGACCGATAGAACTTAGAGCTAATACGCATAGTCAGAGATCATAAAAACGGACCGAAAGAACTTAGAGCTGATACGCAAATTCGGGGATCATAAAAACGGACCGAAAGAACTTAGAGCTAATACGTAAAGTCGAGGATCATAAAAACGGACCGAAAGAACTTAGAACTGATACGCAAAGTCGGTGATCATAAAAACGGACCGAAAGAACTTAGAGCTGATACGCAAAGTCGGGGATCATAAAAACGACCGAAAGAACTTAGAGGTAATACGCAAAGTCCATCAAAACGGACCGAAAGAACTTAGAGCTAATACGCAAAGTCAGGGATCATAAAACCGACTGAAAGAACTTAGAGCTAATACGCAAAGTCGGTGATCATAAAAAGGGATCGAAAGAACTTAGAGATAATACGCAAAGTCGGGGATCATAAAAATTCGACCGAAAGAACTTAGAGCTAATACGCAAAGCGGGGATCATAAAAATGGACCGAAAGAACTTAGAGCTGATACGCAAAGTCAGAGATCATAAAAACGGACCGAAAGAACCTAGAGCTGATACGCAAAGTCGGGGATCATAAAAACGGACCGAAAGAACTTAGAGCTAATACGCAAAGTCGGGGATCATAAAAACGGACCGAAAGAACTTTGAGCTAATACTTAAAGTCAGGGATCATAAGATTAGACCGAAAGAACTTAGAGCTGATACGCAAAGTCGGGGATCATAAAAACGACCGAAAGAACTTAGAGCTAATACGTAAAGTCGGGGATCATAAAAACGACCGAAAGAACTTAGAGCTCATACGCAAAGTCAGGGATCATAATAACGGACCGAAAGAACTTAGAGCTAAAACGCAAAGTCGGGGATCTTAAAAACGGACAGAAAGAACTTAGAGCTAATACGCAAAGTTGGGGATCATAAAAACGGACCGAAAGAACTTCTAGCTAATACACAAAGTCGGGGATCATAAAACGACCGAAAGAACTTAGAGCTAATACGCAAAGTCGGGGATCATAAAAACGGACTAAAAGAACTTAGAGCTAATACGCAAAGTCGGGGATCATAAAAACGGACCGATAGAACTTAGAGCTAATAGGCATAGTCAGAGATCATAAAAACGGACCGAAAGAACTTAGAGCTGATACGCAAAGTCGGGGATCATAAAAACGGACCGAAAGAACTTAAAGTTAATACGTAAAGTCGAGGATCATAACAACGGACCGAAAGAACTTAGAGCTAATACGCAAAGTCGGGGATCATAAAAACGGACCGAAAGAACTTAGAGCTAATACGCAAAGTCAGGGATCATAAAAACGGACCGAAAGAACTTTGAGCTAATACTCAAAGTCGGGGATCATAAAAACGGACCGAAAGAACTTAGAGCTAATACGCAAAGTCGGGGATCAAAAAAATGGACCGAAAGAACTTTGAGCTAATACTCAAAGTCGGGGATCAAAAAAACGACCGAAAGAACTTAGAGGTAATACGCAAAGTCCATCAAAACAGACCGAAAGAACTTAGAGCTAATACGCAAAGTCAGGGATCATAAAACCGACTGAAAGAACTTAGAGCTAATACGCAAAGTCGGGGATCATAAAAAGGGATCGAAAGAACTTAGAGCTAATACGCAAAGTCAGGGATCATAAAAACGGACCGAAAGATCTAAGAGCTAATACGCAAAGTCGGGGATCATAAAAACGGACTAAAAGAACTTAGAGCTAATACGCAAAGTTGGGGATCATAAAATTGAACCGAAAGAACTTAGAGCTAATACGCAAAGTCGGGGATCATAAAAACGGACCGAAAGAACTTAGAGCTAATACGCAATGTCGGGGATTATAAAAACGACCGAAAGAACTTAGAGATAATATGCAAAGTCGGGGATCATAAAAACGGACCGATAGAACTTAGAGCTAATACGCAAAGTCGGGGATCATAAAAACGGACCGAAAGAACTTAGAGCTAATACGCAAAGTCGGGGATCATAAAAACCGACCGAAAGAACTTAGAGCTAATACGCAAAGTCGGGGATCATAAAAATGGACCGAAAGAACTTTGAGCTAATACTCAAAGTCGGGGATCATAAAAACGGACCGAAAGAACTTAGAGCTAATACGCAAAGTCGGAGATTATAAAAACGACCGAAAGAACTTAGAGGTAATACGCAAAGTCCATCAAAACGGACCGAAAGAACTTAGAGCTGATACGCATAGTCAGAGATCATAAAAACGGACCGAAAGAACTTAGAGCTGATACGCAAATTCGGGGATCATAAAAACGGACCGAAAGAACTTAGAGCTAATACGTAAAGTCGAGGATCATAAAAACAGACCGAAAGAACTTAGAGCTAATACGCAAAGTCGGGGATCATAAAAACGGACCGAAAGAACTTAGAGCTAATACGCAAAGTCGGGGATCAAAAAAATGGACCGAAAGAACTTTGAGCTAATACTCAAAGTCGGGGATCATAAAAACGGACCGAAAGAACTTAGAGCTGATACGCAAAGTCGGGGATCATAAAAACGGACCGATAGAACTTAGAGCTAATAGGCATAGTCAGAGATCATAAAAACGGACCGAAAGAATTTACAGCTGATACGCAAAGTCGGGGATCATAAAAACGGACCGAAAGAATTTAAAGTTAATACGTAAAGTCGAGGATCATAACAACGGACCGAAAGAACTTAGAGCTAATACGCAAAGTCGGGGATCATAAAAACGGACCGAAAGAACTTGAGCTAATACGCAAAGTCGGGGATCATAAAAACGGACCGATAGAACTTAGAGCTAATACGCATAGTCAGAGATCATAAAAACGGACCGAAAGAACTTAGAGCTGATACGCAAATTCGGGGATCATAAAAACGGACCGAAAGAACTTCTAGCTAATACACAAAGTCGGGGATCTTAAAAACGACCGAAAGAATTTAGAGCTGATACGCAAAGTCGGGGATCTTAAAAACGACCGAAAGAACTTAGAGGTAATACGTAAAGTCCATCAAAACGGACCGAAAGAACTTAGAGCTAATACGCAAAGTCGGGGATCATAAAAACGGACCAAAAGAACTTAGAGCTAATACGCAAAGTCGGGGATCATAAAAACGGACCGAAAGAACTTAGAGCTGATACGCAAATTCGGGGATCATAAAAACGGACCGAAAGAACTTAGAGCTAATACGTAAAGTCGAGGATCATAAAAACGGACCGAAAGAACTTAGAACTGATACGCAAAGTCGGCGATCATAAAAACGGACCGAAAGAACTTAGAGCTGATACGCAAAGTCGGGGATCATAAAAACGACCGAAAGAACTTAGAGGTAATACGCAAAGTCCATCAAAACGGACCGAAAGAACTTAGAGCTAATACGCAAAGTCAGGGATCATAAAACCGACTGAAAGAACTTAGAGCTAATACGCAAAGTCGGGGATCATAAAAAGGGATCGAAAGAACTTAGAGATAATACGCAAAGTCGGGGGTCATAAAAATTCGACCGAAAGAACTTAGAGCTAATACGCAAAGTCGGGGATCATAAAAATGGACCGAAAGAACTTAGAGCTGATACGCAAAGTCAGAGATCATAAAAACGGACCGAAAGAACCTAGAGCTGATACGCAAAGTCGGGGATCATAAAAACGGACCGAAAGAACTTAGAGCTAATACGCAAAGTCGGGGATCATAAAAACGGACCGAAAGAACTTTGAGCTAATACTTAAAGTCAGGGATCATAAGATTAGACCGAAAGAACTTAGAGCTGATACGCAAAGTCGGGGATCATAAAAATGACCGAAAGAACTTAGAGCTCATACGCAAAGTCAGGGATCATAATAACGGACCGAAAGAACTTAGAGCTAATACGCAAAGTCGGGGATCATAAATTCGACCGAAAGAACTTAGAGCTAAAACGCAAAGTCGGGGATCTTAAAAACGGACAGAAAGAACTTAGAGCTAATACGCAAAGTTGGGGATCATAAAAACGGACCGAAAGAACTTCTAGCTAATACACAAAGTCGGGGATCATAAAACGACCGAAAGAACTTAGAGCTAATACGCAAAGTCGGGGATCATAAAAACGGACTAAAAGAACTTAGAGCTAATACGCAAAGTCGGGGATCATAAAAACGGACCGATAGAACTTAGAGCTAATAGGCATAGTCAGAGATCATAAAAACGGACCGAAAGAACTTAGAGCTGATACGCAAAGTCGGGGATCATAAAAACGGACCGAAAGAACTTAAAGTTAATACGTAAAGTCGAGGATCATAACAACGGACCGAAAGAACTTAGAGCTAATACGCAAAGTCGGGGATCATAAAAACGGACCGAAAGAACTTAGAGCTAATACGCAAAGTCAGGGATCATAAAAACGGACCGAAAGAACTTTGAGCTAATACTCAAAGTCGGGGATCATAAAAACGGACCGAAAGAACTTAGAGCTAATACGCAAAGTCGGGGATCAAAAAAATGGACCGAAAGAACTTTGAGCTAATACTCAAAGTCGGGGATCAAAAAAACGACCGAAAGAACTTAGAGGTAATACGCAAAGTCCATCAAAACGGACCGAAAGAACTTAGAGCTAATACGCAAAGTCAGGGATCATAAAACCGACTGAAAGAACTTACAGCTAATACGCAAAGTCGGGGATCATAAAAAGGGATCGAAAGAACTTAGAGCTAATACGCAAAGTCGGGGATCATAAAAACGACCGAAAGAACTTAGAGCTCATACGCAAAGTCAGGGATCATAATAACGGACCGAAAGAACTTAGAGCTAATACGCAAAGTCGGGGATCATAAATTCGACCGAAAGAACTTAGAGCTAAAACGCAAAGTCGGGGATCTTAAAAACGGACAGAAAGAACTTAGAGCTAATACGCAAAGTTGGGGATCATAAAAACGGACCGAAAGAACTTCTAGCTAATACACAAAGTCGGGGATCATAAAACGACCGAAAGAACTTAGAGCTAATACGCAAAGTCGGGGATCATAAAAACGGACTAAAAGAACTTAGAGCTAATACGCAAAGTCGGGGATCATAAAAACGGACCGATAGAACTTAGAGCTAATAGGCATAGTCAGAGATCATAAAAACGGACCGAAAGAACTTAGAGCTGATACGCAAAGTCGGGGATCATAAAAACGGACCAAAAGAACTTAAAGTTAATACGTAAAGTCGAGGATCATAACAACGGACCGAAAGAACTTAGAGCTAATACGCAAAGTCGGGGATCATAAAAACGGACCGAAAGAACTTAGAGCTAATACGCAAAGTCAGGGATCATAAAAACGGACCGAAAGAACTTTGAGCTAATACTCAAAGTCGGGGATCATAAAAACGGACCGAAAGAACTTAGAGCTAATACGCAAAGTCGGGGATCAAAAAAATGGACCGAAAGAACTTTGAGCTAATACTCAAAGTCGGGGATCAAAAAAACGACCGAAAGAACTTAGAGGTAATACGCAAAGTCCATCAAAACGGACCGAAAGAACTTAGAGCTAATACGCAAAGTCAGGGATCATAAAACCGACTGAAAGAACTTAGAGCTAATACGCAAAGTCGGGGATCATAAAAAGGGATCGAAAGAACTTAGAGCTAATACGCAAAGTCGGGGATCATAAAAACGGACCGAAAGAACTAAGAGCTAATACGCAAAGTCGGGGATCATAAAAACGGACTAAAAGAACTTAGAGCTAATACGCAAAGTTGGGGATCATAAAATTGAACCGAAAGAACTTAGAGCTAATACGCAAAGTCGGGGATCATAAAAAACGGACCGAAAGAACTTAGAGCTAATACGCAAAGTCGGGGATTATAAAAACGACCTAAAGAACTTAGACATAATATGCAAAGTCGGGGATCATAAAAACGGACCGATAGAACTTAGAGCTAATACGCAAAGTCGGGGATCATAAAAACGGACCGAAAGAACTTCTAGCTAATACACAAAGTCGGGGATCATAAAATGACCGAAAGAACTTAGAGCTAATATGCAAAGTCGAGGATCATAAAAACGGACCGAAAGAACTTAGAACTGATACGCAAAGTCGGGGATCATAAAAACGGACCGAAAGAACTTAGAGCTGATACGCAAAGTCGGGGATCATAAAAACGACCGAAAGAACTTAGAGGTAATACGCAAAGTCCATCAAAACGGACCGAAAGAACTTAGAGCTAATACGCAAAGTCAGGGATCATAAAACCGACTGAAAGAACTTAGAGCTAATACGCAAAGTCGGGGATCATAAAAAGGGATCGAAAGAACTTAGAGATAATACGCAAAGTCGGGGATTATAAAAATTCGACCGAAAGAACTTAGAGCTAATACGCAAAGTTGGGGATCATAAAAATGGACCGAAAGAACTTAGAGCTGATACGCAAAGTCAGAGATCATAAAAACGGACCGAAAGAACCTAGAGCTGATACGCAAAGTCGGGGATCATAAAAACGGACCGAAAGAACTTAGAGCTAATACGCAAAGTCGGGGATCATAAAAACGGACCGAAAGAACTTTGAGCTAATACTTAAAGTCAGGGATCATAAGATTAGACCGAAAGAACTTAGAGCTGATACGCAAAGTCGGGGATCATAAAAACGACCCAAAGAACTTAGAGCTAATACGTAAAGTCGGGGATCATAAAAACGACCGAAAGAACTTAGAGCTCATACGCAAAGTTAGGGATCATAATAACGGACCGAAAGAACTTAGAGCTAATACGCAAAGTCGGGGATCATAAATTCGACCGAAAGAACTTAGAGCTAATACGCAAAGTCGGGGATCTTAAAAACGGACAGAAAGAACTTAGAGCTAATACGCAAAGTTGGGGATCATAAAAACGGACCGAAAGAACTTCTAGCTAATACACAAAGTCGGGGATCATAAAACGACCGAAAGAACTTAGAGCTAATATGCAAAGTCGAGGATCATAAAAACGGACCGAAAGAACTTAGAACTGATACGCAAAGTCAGGGATCATAAAAACGGACCGAAAGAACTTAGAGCTAATACGTAAAGTCGGGGATCATTAAAACGGATCGATAGAACTTAGAGCTAATACGCAAAGTCGGGGATCATAAAAAAGGACCGAAAGAACTTAGAGCTAATACGCAAAGTCGGGGATCATAAAAACTGGACCGAAAGAACTTAGAGGTAATACGCAAAGTCGGGGATCATAAAAACCGACCGAAAGAACTTATAGCTAATACGCAAAGTCGGGGATCATAATAACGGACCGAATGAACTAAGAGCTAATATGCAAAGCGCAAAGCCGGGGATCATAAAAACGGACCGAAAGAACTTAGAGCTAATATGCAAAGTCGGGGATTATAAAAACGACCGAAAGAACTTAGAGCTAATACGGAAAGTTGGGGATCATAAAAATGAATGAAAGAACTTGAGCTAATACGCAAAGTCGGGGATCATAAAAACGGACCGATAGAACTTAGAGCTAATACGCATAGTCAGAGATCATAAAAACGGACCGAAAGAACTTAGAGCTGATAAGCAAATTCGGGGATCATAAAAACGGACCGAAAGAACTTCTAGCTAATACACAAAGTCGGGGATCTTAAAAACGACCGAAAAAATTTAGAGCTGATACGCAAAGTCGGGGATCTTAAAAACGACCGAAAGAACTTAGAGGTAATACGTAAAGTCCATCAAAACGGACCGAAAGAACTTAAAGCTAATACGCAAAGTCGGGGATCATAAAAACGGACCGAAAGAACTTCTAGCTAATACACAAAGTCGGGGATCATAAAACGACCGAAAGAACTTAGAGCTAATATGCAAAGTCGAGGATCATAAAAACGGACCGAAAGAACTTAGAACTGATACGCAAAGTCAGGGATCATAATAACGGACCGAAAGAACTTAGAGCTAATACGTAAAGTCGGGGATCATTAAAACGGATCGATAGAACTTAGAGCTAATACGCAAAGTCGGGGATCATAAAAAAGGACCGAAAGAACTTAGAGCTAATACGCAAAGTCGGGGATCATAAAAACTGGACCGAAAGAACTTAGAGCTAATACGCAAAGTCGGGAATCATAAAAACCGACCGAAAGAACTTATAGCTAATACGCAAACTCGGGGATCATAATAACGGACCGAATGAACTAAGAGCTAATATGCAAAGCGCAAAGCCGGGGATCATAAAAACGGACCGAAAGAACTTAGAGCTAATACGCAAAGTCGGGGATTATAAAAACGACCGAAAGAACTTAGAGCTAATACGCAAAGTTGGGGATCATAAAAATGAATGAAAGAACTTGAGCTAATACGCAAAGTCGGGGATCATAAAAACGGACCGATAGAACTTAGAGCTAATACGCATAGTCAGAGATCATAAAAACGGACCGAAAGAACTTAGAGCTGATACGCAAATTCGGGGATCATAAAAACGGACCGAAAGAACTTAGAGCTAATACGTAAAGTCGAGGATCATAAAAACGGACCGAAAGAACTTAGAACTGATACGCAAAGTCGGTGATCATAAAAACGGACCGAAAGAACTTAGAGCTGATACGCAAAGTCGGGGATCATAAAAACGACCGAAAGAACTTAGAGGTAATACGCAAAGTCCATCAAAACGGACCGAAAGAACTTAGAGCTAATACGCAAAGTCAAGGATCATAAAACCGACTGAAAGAACTTAGAGCTAATACGCAAAGTCGGTGATCATAAAAAGGGATCGAAAGAACTTAGAGATAATACGCAAAGTCGGGGATCATAAAAATTCGACCGAAAGAACTTAGAGCTAATACGCAAAGCGGGGATCATAAAAATGGACCGAAAGAACTTAGAGCTGATACGCAAAGTCAGAGATCATAAAAACGGACCGAAAGAACCTAGAGCTGATACGCAAAGTCGGGGATCATAAAAACGGACCGAAAGAACTTAGAGCTAATACGCAAAGTCGGGGATCATAAAAACGGACCGAAAGAACTTTGAGCTAATACTTAAAGTCAGGGATCATAAGATTAGACCGAAAGAACTTAGAGCTGATACGCAAAGTCGGGGATCATAAAAACGACCGAAAGAACTTAGAGCTAATACGTAAAGTCGGGGATCATAAAAACGACCGAAAGAACTTAGAGCTCATACGCAAAGTCAGGGATCATAATAACGGACCGAAAGAACTTAGAGCTAAAACGCAAAGTCGGGGATCTTAAAAACGGACAGAAAGAACTTAGAGCTAATACGCAAAGTTGGGGATCATAAAAACGGACCGAAAGAACTTCTAGCTAATACACAAAGTCGGGGATCATAAAACGACCGAAAGAACTTAGAGCTAATACGTAAAGTCGGGGATCATAAAAACGGACTAAAAGAACTTAGAGCTAATACGCAAAGTCGGGGATCATAAAAACGGACCGATAGAACTTAGAGCTAATAGGCATAGTCAGAGATCATAAAAACGGACCGAAAGAACTTAGAGCTGATACGCAAAGTCGGGGATCATAAAAACGGACCGAAAGAACTTAAAGTTAATACGTAAAGTCGAGGATCATAACAACGGACCGAAAGAACTTAGAGCTAATACGCAAAGTCGGGGATCATAAAAACGGACCGAAAGAACTTAGAGCTAATACGCAAAGTCAGGGATCATAAAAACGGACCGAAAGAACTTTGAGCTAATACTCAAAGTCGGGGATCATAAAAACGGACCGAAAGAACTTAGAGCTAATACGCAAAGTCGGGGATCAAAAAAATGGACCGAAAGAACTTTGAGCTAATACTCAAAGTCGGGGATCAAAAAAACGACCGAAAGAACTTAGAGGTAATACGCAAAGTCCATCAAAACAGACCGAAAGAACTTAGAGCTAATACGCAAAGTCAGGGATCATAAAACCGACTGAAAGAACTTAGAGCTAATACGCAAAGTCGGGGATCATAAAAAGGGATCGAAAGAACTTAGAGCTAATACGCAAAGTCAGGGATCATAAAAACGGACCGAAAGATCTAAGAGCTAATACGCAAAGTCGGGGATCATAAAAACGGACTAAAAGAACTTAGAGCTAATACGCAAAGTTGGGGATCATAAAATTGAACCGAAAGAACTTAGAGCTAATACGCAAAGTCGGGGATCATAAAAACGGACCGAAAGAACTTAGAGCTAATACGCAAAGTCGGGGATTATAAAAACGACCGAAAGAACTTAGAGATAATATGCAAAGTCGGGGATCATAAAAACGGACCGATAGAACTTAGAGCTAATACGCAAAGTCGGGGATCATAAAAACGGACCGAAAGAACTTAGAGCTAATACGCAAAGTCGGGGATCATAAAAACCGACCGAAAGAACTTAGAGCTAATACGCAAAGTCGGGGATCATAAAAATGGACCGAAAGAACTTTGAGCTAATACTCAAAGTCAGGGATCATAAAAACGGACCGAAAGAACTTAGAGCTAATACGCAAAGTCGGAGATTATAAAAACGACCGAAAGAACTTAGAGGTAATACGCAAAGTCCATCAAAACGGACCGAAAGAACTTAGAGCTGATACGCATAGTCAGAGATCATAAAAACGGACCGAAAGAACTTAGAGCTGATACGCAAATTCGGGGATCATAAAAACGGACCGAAAGAACTTAGAGCTAATACGTAAAGTCGAGGATCATAAAAACAGACCGAAAGAACTTAGAGCTAATACGCAAAGTCGGGGATCATAAAAACGGACCGAAAGAACTTAGAGCTAATACGCAAAGTCGGGGATCAAAAAAATGGACCGAAAGAACTTTGAGCTAATACTCAAAGTCGGGGATCATAAAAACGGACCGAAAGAACTTAGAGCTGATACGCAAAGTCGGGGATCTTAAAAACGACCGAAAGAACTTAGAGGTAATACGCAAAGTCGGGGATCATAAAAACGACTGAAAGTACTTAGAGCTAATACGCAAAGTCGGGGATCATAAAAACGGACCGAAAGAACTTAGAGCTGATACGCAAAGTCGGGGATCATAAAAACGGACCGAAAGAACTTAGAGCTAATACGTAAAGTCGAGGATCATAAAAACAGACCGAAAGAACTTAGAGCTAATACGCAAAGTCGGGGATCATAAAAACGGACCGAAAGAACTTAGAGCTAATACGCAAAGTCGGGGATCAAAAAAATGGACCGAAAGAACTTTGAGCTAATACTCAAAGTCGGGGATCATAAAAATGGACCGAAAGAACTTAGAGCTGATACGCAAAGTCAGAGATAATAAAAACGGACCAAAAGAACTAAGAGCTAATACGCAAAGTCGGGGATCATAAAAACGACCAAAAGTACTTAGAGCTAATACGCAAAGTCGGGGATCATAAAAACGGACCGAAAGAACTTAGAGCTAATACGTAAAGTCGAGGATCATAAAAACGGACCGAAAGAACTTAGAGCTAATACGCAAAGTCGGGGATCATAAAAATGGACCGAAAGAACTTTGAGCTAATACTCAAAGTCGGGGATCATAAAAACGGACCGAAAGAACTTAGAGCTAATACGCAAAGTCGGGGATCATAAAAATGGACCGAAATAACTTTGAGCTAATACTCAAAGTCGGGGATCATAAAAACGGAATGAAAGAACTTAGAGCTGATACGCAAAGTCGGGGATCATAAAAATGGACCGAAAGAACTTTGAGCTAATACTCAAAGTCGGGGATCAAAAAAACGACCGAAAGAACTTAGAGGTAATACGCAAAGTCCATCAAAACGGACCGAAAGAACTTAGAGCTAATACGCAAAGTCAGGGATCATAAAACCGACTGAAAGAACTTAGAGCTAATACGCAAAGTCGGGGATCATAAAAAGGGATCGAAAGAACTTAGAGCTAATACGCAAAGTCGGGGATCATAAAAATGGACCGAAATAACTTTGAGCTAATACTCAAAGTCGGGGATCATAAAAACGGAACGAAAGAACTTAGAGCTGATACGCAAAGTCGGGGATCATAAAAATGGACCGAAAGAACTTTGAGCTAATACGCAAAGTCAGGGATCATAAAAACGGACCGAAAGAACTTAGAGCTAATACGTAAAGTCGAGGATCATAAAAACGGACCGAAAGAACTTAGAGCTAATACGCAAAGTCGGGGATCATAAAAATGGACCGAAAGAACTTTGAGCTAATACTCAAAGTCGGGGATCATAAAAACGGACCGAAAGAACTTAGAGCTAATACGCAAAGTCGGGGATCATAAAAATGGACCGAAATAACTTTGAGCTAATACTCAAAGTCGGGGATCATAAAAACGGACCGAAAGAACTTAGAGCTGATACGCAAAGTCGGGGATCATAAAAATGGACCAAAAGAACTTTGAGCTAATACGCAAAGTCAGGGATCATAAAAACGGACCGAAAGAACTTAGAGCTAATACGCAAAGTCGGGGATCATAAAAATGGACCGAAAGAACTTTGAGCTAATACTCAAAGTCGGGGATCATAAAAACGGACCGAAAGAAATTAGAGCTGATACGCAAAGTCGGGGATCATAAAAATGGACCGAAAGAACTTAGAGCTAATACGCAAAGTCGGGCATTATAAAAATGGACCGAAAGAACTTGGAGCTAATACGCAAAGTCGGGGATCATAAAAACGGACCGAAAGAACTTAGAGCTGATACGCAAAGTCAGAGATCATAAAAACAGACCGAAAGAACTTAGAGCTGATATGCAAAGTCAGGGATCATTAAAACGGACCGAAAGAACTTAGAGCTAATACGCAAAGTCGGGGATCATAAAAACGGACTAAAAGAACTTAGAGCTAATACGCAAAGTCGGGGATCATAAAAACGGACCGATAGAACTTAGAGCTAATAGGCATAGTCAAAGATCATAAAAACGGACCGAAAGAACTTAGAGCTGATACGCAAAGTCGGGGATCATAAAAACGGACCGAAAGAACTTAAAGTTAATACGTAAAGTCGAGGATCATAACAACGGACCGAAAGAACTTAGAGCTAATACGCAAAGTCGGGGATCATAAAAACGGACCGAAAGAACTTAGAGCTAATACGCAAAGTCAGGGATCATAAAAACGGACCGAAAGAACTTTGAGCTAATACTCAAAGTCGGGGATCATAAAAACGGACCGAAAGAACTTAGAGCTAATACGCAAAGTCGGGGATCAAAAAAATGGACCGAAAGAACTTTGAGCTAATACTTAAAGTCGGGGATCAAAAAAACGACCGAAAGAACTTAGAGGTAATACGCAAAGTCCATCAAAACGGACCGAAAGAACTTAGAGCTAATACGCAAAGTCAGGGATCATAAAACCAACTGAAAGAACTTAGAGCTAATACGCAAAGTCGGGGATCATAAAAAGGGATCGAAAGAACTTAGAGCTAATACGCAAAGTCGGGGATCATAAAAACGGACCGAAAGAACTAAGAGCTAATACGCAAAGTCGGGGATCATAAAAACGGACTAAAAGAACTTAGAGCTAATACGCAAAGTTGAGGATCATAAAATCGAACCGAAAGAACTTAGAGCTAATACGCAAAGTCGGGGATCATAAAAACGGACCGAAAGAACTTAGAGCTAATACGCAAAGTCGGGGATATAAAAACGACCGAAAGAACTTAGAGATAATATGTAAAGTCGGGGATCATAAAAACGGACCGATAGAACTTAGAGCTAATACGCAAAGTCGGGGATCATAAAAACGGACCGAAAGAACTTAGAGCTAATACGCAAAGTCGGGGATCATAAAAACCGACCGAAAGAACTTAGAGCTAATACGCAAAGTCGGGGATCATAAAAATGGACCGAAAGAACTTTGAGCTAATACTCAAAGTCGGGGATCATAAAAACGGACCGAAAGAACTTAGAGCTAATACGCAAAGTCGGGGATTATAAAAACGACCGAAAGAACTTAGAGGTAATACGCAAAGTCCATCAAAACGGACCGAAAGAACTTAGAGCTGATACGCATAGTCAGAGATCATAAAAACGGAACGAAAGAACTTAGAGCTGATACGCAAAGTCGGGGATCATAAAAATGGACCGAAAGAACTTTGAGCTAATACTCAAAGTCGGGGATAAAAAAAACGACCGAAAGAACTTAGAGGTAATACGCAAAGTCCATCAAAACGGACCGAAAGAACTTAGAGCTAATACGCAAAGTCAGGGATCATAAAACCGACTGAAAGAACTTAGAGCTAATACGCAAAGTCGGGGATCATAAAAAGGGATCGAAAGAACTTAGAGCTAATACGCAAAGTCGGGGATCATAAAAATGGACCGAAATAACTTTGAGCTAATACTCAAAGTCGGGGATCATAAAAACGGAACGAAAGAACTTAGAGCTGATACGCAAAGTCGGGGATCATAAAAATGGACCGAAAGAACTTTGAGCTAATACGCAAAGTCGGGGATCATAAAAACGGACCGAAAGAACTTAGAGCTAATACGTAAAGTCGAGGATCATAAAAACGGACCGAAAGAACTTAGAGCTAATACGCAAAGTCGGGGATCATAAAAATGGACCGAAAGAACTTTGAGCTAATACTCAAAGTCGGGGATCATAAAAACGGACCGAAAGAACTTAGAGCTAATACGCAAAGTCGGGGATCATAAAAATGGACCGAAATAACTTTGAGCTAATACTCAAAGTCGGGGATCATAAAAACGGACCGAAAGAACTTAGAGCTGATACGCAAAGTCGGGGGTCATAAAAATGGACCAAAAGAACTTTGAGCTAATACGCAAAGTCGGGGATCATAAAAACGGACTAAAAGAACTTAGAGCTAATACGCAAAGTTGAGGATCATAAAATCGAACCGAAAGAACTTAGAGCTAATACGCAAAGTCGGGGATCATAAAAACGGACCGAAAGAACTTAGAGCTAATACGCAAAGTCGGGGATATAAAAACGACCGAAAGAACTTAGAGATAATATGTAAAGTCGGGGATCATAAAAACGGACCGATAGAACTTAGAGCTAATACGCAAAGTCGGGGATCATAAAAACGGACCGAAAGAACTTAGAGCTAATACGCAAAGTCGGGGATCATAAAAACCGACCGAAAGAACTTAGAGCTAATACGCAAAGTCGGGGATCATAAAAATGGACCGAAAGAACTTTGAGCTAATACTCAAAGTCGGGGATCATAAAAACGGACCGAAAGAACTTAGAGCTAATACGCAAAGTCGGGGATTATAAAAACGACCGAAAGAACTTAGAGGTAATACGCAAAGTCCATCAAAACGGACCGAAAGAACTTAGAGCTGATACGCATAGTCAGAGATCATAAAAACGGAACGAAAGAACTTAGAGCTGATACGCAAAGTCGGGGATCATAAAAATGGACCGAAAGAACTTTGAGCTAATACTCAAAGTCGAGGATAAAAAAAACGACCGAAAGAACTTAGAGGTAATACGCAAAGTCCATCAAAACGGACCGAAAGAACTTAGAGCTAATACGCAAAGTCAGGGATCATAAAACCGACTGAAAGAACTTAGAGCTAATACGCAAAGTCGGGGATCATAAAAAGGGATCGAAAGAACTTAGAGCTAATACGCAAAGTCGGGGATCATAAAAATGGACCGAAATAACTTTGAGCTAATACTCAAAGTCGGGGATCATAAAAACGGAACGAAAGAACTTAGAGCTGATACGCAAAGTCGGGGATCATAAAAATGGACCGAAAGAAATTTGAGCTAATACGCAAAGTCGGGGATCATAAAAACGGACCGAAAGAACTTAGAGCTAATACGTAAAGTCGAGGATCATAAAAACGGACCGAAAGAACTTAGAGCTAATACGCAAAGTCGGGGATCATAAAAATGGACCGAAAGAACTTTGAGCTAATACTCAAAGTCGGGGATCATAAAAACGGACCGAAAGAACTTAGAGCTAATACGCAAAGTCGGGGATCATAAAAATGGACCGAAATAACTTTGAGCTAATACTCAAAGTCGGGGATCATAAAAACGGACCGAAAGAACTTAGAGCTGATACGCAAAGTCGGGGGTCATAAAAATGGACCAAAAGAACTTTGAGCTAATACGCAAAGTCGGGGATCATAAAAACGGACCGAAAGAACTTAGAGCTAATACGCAAAGTCGGGGATCATAAAAATGGACCGAAAGAACTTTGAGCTAATACTCAAAGTCGGGGATCATAAAAACGGACCGAAAGAACTTAGAGCTGATACGCAAAGTCGGGGATCATAAAAATGGACCGAAAGAACTTAGAGCTAATACGCAAAGTCGGGCATTATAAAAATGGACCGAAAGAACTTAGAGCTAATACGCAAAGTCGGGGATCATAAAAACGGACCGAAAGAACTTAGAGCTGATACGCAAAGTCAGAGATCATAAAAACAGACCGAAAGAACTTAGAGCTGATATGCAAAGTCAGGGATCATTAAAACGGACCGAAAGAACTTAGAGCTAATACGCAAAGTCGGGGATCATAAAAACGGACTAAAAGAACTTAGAGCTAATACGCAAAGTCGGGGATCATAAAAACGGACCGATAGAACTTAGAGCTAATAGGCATAGTCAAAGATCATAAAAACGGACCGAAAGAACTTAGAGCTGATACGCAAAGTCGGGGATCATAAAAACGGACCGAAAGAACTTAAAGTTAATACGTAAAGTCGAGGATCATAACAACGGACCGAAAGAACTTAGAGCTAATACGCAAAGTCGGGGATCATAAAAACGGACCGAAAGAACTTAGAGCTAATACGCAAAGTCAGGGATCATAAAAACGGACCGAAAGAACTTTGAGCTAATACTAAAAGTCGGGGATCATAAAAACGGACCGAAAGAACTTAGAGCTAATACGCAAAGTCGGGGATCAAAAAAATGGACCGAAAGAACTTTGAGCTAATACTCAAAGTCGGGGATCAAAAAAACGACCGAAAGAACTTAGAGGTAATACGCAAAGTCCATCAAAACGGACCGAAAGAACTTAGAGCTAATACGCAAAGTCAGGGATCATAAAACCGACTGAAAGAACTTAGAGCTAATACGCAAAGTCGGGGATCATAAAAAGGGATCGAAAGAACTTAGAGCTAATACGCAAAGTCGGGGATCATAAAAACGGACCGAAAGAACTAAGAGCTAATACGCAAAGTCGGGGATCATAAAAACGGACTAAAAGAACTTAGAGCTAATACGCAAAGTTGGGGATCATAAAATCGAACCGAAAGAACTTAGAGCTAATACGCAAAGTCGGGGATCATAAAAACGGACCGAAAGAACTTAGAGCTAATACGCAAAGTCGGGGATTATAAAAACGACCGAAAGAACTTAGAGATAATATGTAAAGTCGGAGATCATAAAAACGGACCGATAGAACTTAGAGCTAATACGCAAAGTCGGGGATCATAAAAACGGACCGAAAGAACTTAGAGCTAATACGCAAAGTCGGGGATCATAAAAATGGACCGAAAGAACTTTGAGCTAATACTCAAAGTCGGGGATCATAAAAACGGACCGAAAGAACTTAGAGCTAATACGCAAAGTCGGGGATTATAAAAACGACCGAAAGAACTTAGAGGTAATACGCAAAGTCCATCAAAACGGACCGAAAGAACTTAGAGCTGATACGCATAGTCAGAGATCATAAAAACGGACCGAAAGAACTTAGAGCTGATACGCAAATTCGGGGATCATAAAAACGGACCGAAAGAACTTAGAGCTAATACGTAAAGTCGAGGATCATAAAAACAGACCGAAAGAACTTAGAGCTAATACGCAAAGTCGGGGATCATAAAAACGGACCGAAAGAACTTAGAGCTAATACGCAAAGTCGGGGATCAAAAAAATGGACCGAAAGAACTTTGAGCTAATACTCAAAGTCGGGGATCATAAAAACGGACCGAAAGAACTTAGAGCTGATACGCAAAGTCGGGGATCTTAAAAACGACCGAAAGAACTTAGAGGTAATACGCAAAGTCGGGGATCATAAAAACGACTGAAAGTAGTTAGAGCTAATACGCAAAGTCAGGGATCATAAAAACGGACCGAAAGAACTTAGAGCTGATACGCAAAGTCGGGGATCATAAAAACGGACCGAAAGAACTTAGAGCTAATACGTAAAGTCGAGGATCATAAAAATATACCGAAAGAACTTAGAGCTAATACGCAAAGTCGGGGATCATAAAAACGGACCGAAAGAACTTAGAGCTAATACGCAAAGTCGGGGATCAAAAAAATGGACCGAAAGAACTTTGAGCTAATACTCAAAGTCGGGGATCATAAAAATGGACCGAAAGAACTTAGAGCTGATACGCAAAGTCAGAGATAATAAAAACGGACCGAAAGAACTAAGAGCTAATACGCAAAGTCGGGGATCATAAAAACGACCGAAAGTACTTAGAGGTAATACGCAAAGTCGGGGATCATAAAAACGGACTGAAAGAACTTAGAGCTAATACGTAAAGTCGAGGATCATAAAAACGGACCGAAAGAACTTAGAGCTAATACGCAAAGTCGGGGATCATAAAAATGGACCGAAAGAACTTTGAGCTAATACTCAAAGTCGGGGATCATAAAAACGGACCGAAAGAACTTAGAGCTAATACGCAAAGTCGGGGATCATAAAAATGGACCGAAATAACTTTGAGCTAATACTCAAAGTCGGGGATCATAAAAACGGACCGAAAGAACTTAGAGCTGATACGCAAAGTCGGGGATCATAAAAATGGACCGAAAGAACTTTGAGCTAATACGCAAAGTCGGGGATCATAAAAACGGACCGAAAGAACTTAGAGCTAATACGCAAAGTCGGGGATCATAAAAATGGACCGAAAGAACTTTGAGCTAATACTCAAAGTCGGGGATCATAAAAACGGACCGAAAGAACTTAGAGCTAATACGCAAAGTCGGGGATTATAAAAACGACCGAAAGAACTTAGAGCTAATACGCAAAGTCGGGGATCATAAAAACGGACCGAAAGAACTTAGAGCTAATACGCAAAGTCGGGGATATAAAAACGACCGAAAGAACTTAGAGATAATATGTAAAGTCGGGGATCATAAAAACGGACCGATAGAACTTAGAGCTAATACGCAAAGTCGGGGATCATAAAAACGGACCGAAAGAACTTAGAGCTAATACGCAAAGTCGGGGATCATAAAAACCGACCGAAAGAACTTAGAGCTAATACGCAAAGTCGGGGATCATAAAAATGGACCGAAAGAACTTTGAGCTAATACTCAAAGTCGGGGATCATAAAAACGGACCGAAAGAACTTAGAGCTAATACGCAAAGTCGGGGATTATAAAAACGACCGAAAGAACTTAGAGGTAATACGCAAAGTCCATCAAAACGGACCGAAAGAACTTAGAGCTGATACGCATAGTCAGAGATCATAAAAACGGAACGAAAGAACTTAGAGCTGATACGCAAAGTCGGGGATCATAAAAATGGACCGAAAGAACTTTGAGCTAATACTCAAAGTCGGGGATAAAAAAAACGACCGAAAGAACTTAGAGGTAATACGCAAAGTCCATCAAAACGGACCGAAAGAACTTAGAGCTAATACGCAAAGTCAGGGATCATAAAACCGACTGAAAGAACTTAGAGCTAATACGCAAAGTCGGGGATCATAAAAAGGGATCGAAAGAACTTAGAGCTAATACGCAAAGTCGGGGATCATAAAAATGGACCGAAATAACTTTGAGCTAATACTCAAAGTCGGGGATCATAAAAACGGAACGAAAGAACTTAGAGCTGATACGCAAAGTCGGGGATCATAAAAATGGACCGAAAGAACTTTGAGCTAATACGCAAAGTCGGGGATCATAAAAACGGACCGAAAGAACTTAGAGCTAATACGTAAAGTCGAGGATCATAAAAACGGACCGAAAGAACTTAGAGCTAATACGCAAAGTCGGGGATCATAAAAATGGACCGAAAGAACTTTGAGCTAATACTCAAAGTCGGGGATCATAAAAACGGACCGAAAGAACTTAGAGCTAATACGCAAAGTCGGGGATCATAAAAATGGACCGAAATAACTTTGAGCTAATACTCAAAGTCGGGGATCATAAAAACGGACCGAAAGAACTTAGAGCTGATACGCAAAGTCGGGGGTCATAAAAATGGACCAAAAGAACTTTGAGCTAATACGCAAAGTCGGGGATCATAAAAACGGACCGAAAGAACTTAGAGCTAATACGCAAAGTCGGGGATCATAAAAATGGACCGAAAGAACTTTGAGCTAATACTCAAAGTCGGGGATCATAAAAACGGACCGAAAGAACTTAGAGCTGATACGCAAAGTCGGGGATCATAAAAATGGACCGAAAGAACTTAGAGCTAATACGCAAAGTCGGGCATTATAAAAATGGACCGAAAGAACTTAGAGCTAATACGCAAAGTCGGGGATCATAAAAACGGACCGAAAGAACTTAGAGCTGATACGCAAAGTCAGAGATCATAAAAACAGACCGAAAGAACTTAGAGCTGATATGCAAAGTCAGGGATCATTAAAACGGACCGAAAGAACTTAGAGCTAATACGCAAAGTCGGGGATCATAAAAACGGACTAAAAGAACTTAGAGCTAATACGCAAAGTCGGGGATCATAAAAACGGACCGATAGAACTTAGAGCTAATAGGCATAGTCAAAGATCATAAAAACGGACCGAAAGAACTTAGAGCTGATACGCAAAGTCGGGGATCATAAAAACGGACCGAAAGAACTTAAAGTTAATACGTAAAGTCGAGGATCATAACAACGGACCGAAAGAACTTAGAGCTAATACGCAAAGTCGGGGATCATAAAAACGGACCGAAAGAACTTAGAGCTAATACGCAAAGTCAGGGATCATAAAAACGGACCGAAAGAACTTTGAGCTAATACTCAAAGTCGGGGATCATAAAAACGGACCGAAAGAACTTAGAGCTAATACGCAAAGTCGGGGATCAAAAAAATGGACCGAAAGAACTTTGAGCTAATACTCAAAGTCGGGGATCAAAAAAACGACCGAAAGAACTTAGAGGTAATACGCAAAGTCCATCAAAACGGACCGAAAGAACTTAGAGCTAATACGCAAAGTCAGGGATCATAAAACCGACTGAAAGAACTTAGAGCTAATACGCAAAGTCGGGGATCATAAAAAGGGATCGAAAGAACTTAGAGCTAATACGCAAAGTCGGGGATCATAAAAACGGACCGAAAGAACTAAGAGCTAATACGCAAAGTCGGGGATCATAAAAACGGACTAAAAGAACTTAGAGCTAATACGCAAAGTTGGGGATCATAAAATCGAACCGAAAGAACTTAGAGCTAATACGCAAAGTCGGGGATCATAAAAACGGACCGAAAGAACTTAGAGCTAATACGCAAAGTCGGGGATTATAAAAACGACCGAAAGAACTTAGAGATAATATGTAAAGTCGGAGATCATAAAAACGGACCGATAGAACTTAGAGCTAATACGCAAAGTCGGGGATCATAAAAACGGACCGAAAGAACTTAGAGCTAATACGCAAAGTCGGGGATCATAAAAATGGACCGAAAGAACTTTGAGCTAATACTCAAAGTCGGGGATCATAAAAACGGACCGAAAGAACTTAGAGCTAATACGCAAAGTCGGGGATTATAAAAACGACCGAAAGAACTTAGAGGTAATACGCAAAGTCCATCAAAACGGACCGAAAGAACTTAGAGCTGATACGCATAGTCAGAGATCATAAAAACGGACCGAAAGAACTTAGAGCTGATACGCAAATTCGGGGATCATAAAAACGGACCGAAAGAACTTAGAGCTAATACGTAAAGTCGAGGATCATAAAAACAGACCGAAAGAACTTAGAGCTAATACGCAAAGTCGGGGATCATAAAAACGGACCGAAAGAACTTAGAGCTAATACGCAAAGTCGGGGATCAAAAAAATGGACCGAAAGAACTTTGAGCTAATACTCAAAGTCGGGGATCATAAAAACGGACCGAAAGAACTTAGAGCTGATACGCAAAGTCGGGGATCTTAAAAACGACCGAAAGAACTTAGAGGTAATACGCAAAGTCGGGGATCATAAAAACGACTGAAAGTAGTTAGAGCTAATACGCAAAGTCAGGGATCATAAAAACGGACCGAAAGAACTTAGAGCTGATACGCAAAGTCGGGGATCATAAAAACGGACCGAAAGAACTTAGAGCTAATACGTAAAGTCGAGGATCATAAAAATATACCGAAAGAACTTAGAGCTAATACGCAAAGTCGGGGATCATAAAAACGGACCGAAAGAACTTAGAGCTAATACGCAAAGTCGGGGATCAAAAAAATGGACCGAAAGAACTTTGAGCTAATACTCAAAGTCGGGGATCATAAAAATGGACCGAAAGAACTTAGAGCTGATACGCAAAGTCAGAGATAATAAAAACGGACCGAAAGAACTAAGAGCTAATACGCAAAGTCGGGGATCATAAAAACGACCGAAAGTACTTAGAGGTAATACGCAAAGTCGGGGATCATAAAAACGGACTGAAAGAACTTAGAGCTAATACGTAAAGTCGAGGATCATAAAAACGGACCGAAAGAACTTAGAGCTAATACGCAAAGTCGGGGATCATAAAAATGGACCGAAAGAACTTTGAGCTAATACTCAAAGTCGGGGATCATAAAAACGGACCGAAAGAACTTAGAGCTAATACGCAAAGTCGGGGATCATAAAAATGGACCGAAATAACTTTGAGCTAATACTCAAAGTCGGGGATCATAAAAACGGACCGAAAGAACTTAGAGCTGATACGCAAAGTCGGGGATCATAAAAATGGACCGAAAGAACTTTGAGCTAATACGCAAAGTCGGGGATCATAAAAACGGACCGAAAGAACTTAGAGCTAATACGCAAAGTCGGGGATCATAAAAATGGACCGAAAGAACTTTGAGCTAATACTCAAAGTCGGGGATCATAAAAACGGACCGAAAGAACTTAGAGCTGATACGCAAAGTCGGGGATCATAAAAATGGACCGAAAGAACTTAGAGCTAATACGCAAAGTCGGGCATTATAAAAATGGACCGAAAGAACTTAGAGCTAATACGCAAAGTCGGGGATCATAAAAACGGACCGAAAGAACTTAGAGCTGATACGCAAAGTCAGAGATCATAAAAATAGACCGAAAGAACTTAGAGCTGATATGCAAAGTCGGGGATCATTAAAACGGACCGAAAGAACTTAGAGCTAATACGCAAAGTCGGGGATCATAAAAACGGACTAAAAGAACTTAGAGCTAATACGCAAAGTCGGGGATCATAAAAACGGACCGATAGAACTTAGAGCTAATAGGCATAGTCAGAGATCATAAAAACGGACCGAAAGAACTTAGAGCTGATACGCAAAGTCGGGGATCATAAAAACGGACCGAAAGAACTTAGAGCTAATACGCAAAGTCGGGGATCATAAAAATGGACCGAAAGAACTTTGAGCTAATACTCAAAGTCGGGGATCATAAAAACGGACCGAAAGAACTAAGAGCTAATACGCAAAGTCGGGGATTATAAAAACGACCGAAAGAACTTAGAGGTAATACGCAAAGTCCATCAAAACGGACCGAAAGAACTTAGAGCTGATACGCATAGTCAGAGATCATAAAAACGGACCGAAAGAACTTAGAGCTGATACGCAAATTCGGGGATCATAAAAACGGACCGAAAGAACTTAGAGCTAATACGTAAAGTCGAGGATCATAAAAACAGACCGAAAGAACTTAGAGCTAATACGCAAAGTCGGGGATCATAAAAACGGACCGAAAGAACTTAGAGCTAATACGCAAAGTCGGGGATCAAAAAAATGGACCGAAAGAACTTTGAGCTAATACTCAAAGTCGGGGATCATAAAAACGGACCGAAAGAACTTAGAGCTGATACGCAAAGTTGGGGATCTTAAAAACGACCGAAAGAACTTAGAGGTAATACGCAAAGTCGGGGATCATAAAAACGACTGAAAGTAGTTAGAGCTAATACGCAAAGTCAGGGATCATAAAAACGGACCGAAAGAACTTAGAGCTAATACGCAAAGTCGGGGATCATAAAAACGGACCGAAAGAACTTAGAGCTAATACGTAAAGTCGAGGATCATAAAAATATACCGAAAGAACTTAGAGCTAATACGCAAAGTCGGGGATCATAAAAACGGACCGAAAGAACTTAGAGCTAATACGCAAAGTCGGGGATCAAAAAAATGGACCGAAAGAACTTTGAGCTAATACTCAAAGTCGGGGATCATAAAAATGGACCGAAAGAACTTAGAGCTGATACGCAAAGTCAGAGATAATAAAAACGGACCGAAAGAACTAAGAGCTAATACGCAAAGTCGGGGATCATAAAAACGACCGAAAGTACTTAGAGGTAATACGCAAAGTCGGGGATCATAAAAACGGACTGAAAGAACTTAGAGCTAATACGTAAAGTCGAGGATCATAAAAACGGACCGAAAGAACTTAGAGCTAATACGCAAAGTCGGGGATCATAAAAATGGACCGAAAGAACTTTGAGCTAATACTCAAAGTCGGGGATCATAAAAACGGACCGAAAGAACTTAGAGCTAATACGCAAAGTCGGGGATCATAAAAATGGACCGAAATAACTTTGAGCTAATACTCAAAGTCGGGGATCATAAAAACGGACCGAAAGAACTTAGAGCTGATACGCAAAGTCGGGGATCATAAAAATGGACCGAAAGAACTTTGAGCTAATACGCAAAGTCGGGGATCATAAAAACGGACCGAAAGAACTTAGAGCTAATACGCAAAGTCGGGGATCATAAAAATGGACCGAAAGAACTTTGAGCTAATACTCAAAGTCGGGGATCATAAAAACGGACCGAAAGAACTTAGAGCTGATACGCAAAGTCGGGGATCATAAAAATGGACCGAAAGAACTTAGAGCTAATACGCAAAGTCGGGCATTATAAAAATGGACCGAAAGAACTTAGAGCTAATACGCAAAGTCGGGGATCATAAAAACGGACCGAAAGAACTTAGAGCTGATACGCAAAGTCAGAGATCATAAAAATAGACCGAAAGAACTTAGAGCTGATATGCAAAGTCGGGGATCATTAAAACGGACCGAAAGAACTTAGAGCTAATACGCAAAGTCGGGGATCATAAAAACGGACTAAAAGAACTTAGAGCTAATACGCAAAGTCGGGGATCATAAAAACGGACCGATAGAACTTAGAGCTAATAGGCATAGTCAGAGATCATAAAAACGGACCGAAAGAACTTAGAGCTGATACGCAAAGTCGGGGATCATAAAAACGGACCGAAAGAACTTAAAGTTAATACGTAAAGTCGAGGATCATAACAACGGACCGAAAGAACTTAGAGCTAATACGCAAAGTCGGGGATCATAAAAACGGACCGAAAGAACTTAGAGCTAATACGCAAAGTCAGGGATCATAAAAACGGACCGAAAGAACTTTGAGCTAATACTCAAAGTCGGGGATCATAAAAACGGACCGAAAGAACTTAGAGCTAATACGCAAAGTCGGGGATCAAAAAAATGGACCGAAAGAACTTTGAGCTAATACTCAAAGTCGGGGATCAAAAAAACGACCGAAAGAACTTAGAGGTAATACGCAAAGTCCATCAAAACGGACCGAAAGAACTTAGAGCTAATACGCAAAGTCAAGGATCATAAAACCGACTGAAAGAACTTAGAGCTAATACGCAAAGTCGGGGATCATAAAAAGGGATCGAAAGAACTTAGAGCTAATACGCAAAGTCGGGGATCATAAAAACGGACCGAAAGAACTAAGAGCTAATACGCAAAGTCGGGGATCATAAAAACGGACTAAAAGAACTTAGAGCTAATACGCAAAGTTAGGGATCATAAAATCGAACCGAAAGAACTTAGAGCTAATACTCAAAGTCGGGGATCATAAAAACGGACCGAAAGAACTTAGAGCTAATACTCAAAGTCGGGGATTATAAAAACGACCGAAAGAACTTAGAGATAATATGCAAAGTCGGGGAACATAAAAACGGACCGATAGAACTTAGAGCTAATACGCAAAGTCGGGGATCATAAAAACGGACCGAAAGAACTTAGAGCTAATACGCAAAGTCGGGGATCATAAAAACCGACCGAAAGAACTTAGAGCTAATACGCAAAGTCGGGGATCATAAAAATGGACCGAAAGAACTTTGAGCTAATACTCAAAGTCGGGGATCATAAAAACGGACCGAAAGAACTTAGAGCTAATACGCAAAGTCGGGGATTATAAAAACGACCGAAAGAACTTAGAGGTAATACGCAAAGTCCATCAAAACGGACCGAAAGAACTTAGAGCTAATACGCAAAGTCAGGGATCATAAAACCGACTGAAAGAACTTAGAGCTAATACGCAAAGTCGGGGATCATAAAAAGGGACCGAAAGAACTTAGAGATAATACGCAAAGTCGGGGATCATAAAAACGGACCGAAAGAACTTAGAGCTAATACGCAAAGTCGGGGATCATAAAAACGGACCGAAAGAACTTAGAGCTGATACGCAAAGTCAGAGATCATAAAAACAGACCGAAAGAACTTAGAGCTGATATGCAAAGTCGGGGATCATAAAAACGGACCGAAAGAACTTAGAGCTAATACGCAAAGTCGGGAATCATAAAAACGGACCAAAAGAACTTAGAGCTAATACGCAAAGTCGGGGATTATAATAACGACCGAAAGAACTTAGAGATAATACGCAAAGTCGGGGATCATTAAAACGGACCGAAAGAACGTAGAGCTAATACGCAAAGTCGGGATCATAAAAATGGACCGAAAGAACTTTGAGCTAATACTCAAAGTCGGGGATCATAAAAACGACCGAAAGAACTTAGAGGTAATACGCAAAGTCCATCAAAACGGACCGAAAGAACTTAGAGCTAATACGCAAAGTCAGGGATCATAAAACCGACTGAAAGAACTTAGAGCTAATACGCAATGTCGGGGATCATAAAAAGGGATCGAAAGAACTTAGAGCTAATACGCAAAGTCGGGGATCATAAAAACGGACCAAAAGAACTAAGAGCTAATACGCAAAGTCGGGGATCATAAAAACGGACTAAAAGAACTTAGAGCTAATACGCAAAGTTGGGGATCATAAAATCGAACCGAAAGAACTTAGAGCTAGTACGCAAAGTCGGGGATCAAAAAAACGGACCGAAAGAACTTAGAGCTAATACGCAAAGTCGGGGATCATAAAAACTGGACCGAAAGAACTTAGAGCTAATACGCAAAGTCGGGGATCATAAAAACCGACCGAAAGAACTTAGAGCTAATACGCAAAGTCGGGGATCATAATAACGGACCGAATGAACTTAGAGCTAATATGCAAAGCGCAAAGCCGGGGATCATAAAAACGGACCGAAAGAACTTAGACCTAATACGCAAAGTCGGGGATTATAAAAACGACCAAAAGAACTTAGAGCTAATACGCAAAGTTGGGGATCATAAAAATGACCGAAAGAACTTGAGCTAATACGCAAAGTCGGGGATCATAAAAACGAACCGATAGAACTTAGAGCTAATAGGCATAGTCAGAGATCATAAAAACGGACCGAAAGAACTTAGAGCTGATACGCAAAGTCGGGGATCATAAAAACGGATCGAAAGAACTTAGAGCTAATACGTAAAGTCGAGGATCATAAAAACGGACCGAAAGAACTTAGAGCTAATACGCAAAGTCGAGGATCATAAAAACGGACCGAAAGAACTTAGAGCTAATACGCAAAGTCGGGGATCATAAAAACGGACCGAAAGAACTTAGAGCTAATACGCAAAATCGGGGATCGTAAAAACGGACCGAAAGAACTTAGAGCTAATACGCAAAGTCGGGGATCATAAAAACCGACCGAAAGAACTTAGAGCTAATACGCAAAGTCGGGGATCATAAAAACGGACCGAAAGAACTAAGAGCTAATACGCAAAGTCGGGAGTCATAAAAACGGACCGAAAGAACTTAGAGCTAATACGTAAAGTCGAGGATCATAAAAACGGACCGAAAGAACTTAGAGCTAATACGCAAAGTCGGGGATCATAAAAATGGACTGAAAGAACTTTGAGCTAATACTCAAAGTCGGGGAACATAAAAACGGTCCGAAAGAACTTAGAGCTAATACGCAAAGTCGGGGATCATAAAAACGGACCGAAAGAATTTAGAGCTAATACGCAAAGTCGGGGATCATAAAAATGGACCGAAAGAACTTTGAGCTAATACTCAAAGTCGGGGATCATAAAAACGGACCGAAAGAATTTAGAGCTGATACGCAAAGTCGGGGATCATAAAAATGGACCGAAAGAACTTAGAGCTAATACGCAAAGTCGGGCACCATAAAAATGGACCTAAAGAACTTAGAGCTAATACGCAAAGTCGGGGATCATAAAAACCGACCGAAAGAAGTTAGAGCTAATACGCAAAGTCGGGGATCATAAAAATGGACCGAAAGAACTTTGAGCTAATACTCAAAGTCGGGGATCATAAAAACGGACCGAAAGAACTTAGAGCTAATACGCAAAGTCGGGGATTATAAAAACGACCAAAAGAACTTAGAGCTAATACGCAAAGTTGGGGATCATAAAAATGACCGAAAGAACTTGAGCTAATACGCAAAGTCAAGGATCATAAAAACGAACCGATAGAACTTAGAGCTAATAGGCATAGTCAGAGATCATAAAAACGGACCGAAAGAACTTAGAGCTGATACGCAAAGTCGGGGATCATAAAAACGGATCGAAAGAACTTAGAGCTAATACGTAAAGTCGAGGATCATAAAAACGGACCAAAAGAACTTAAAGATAATACGCAAAGTCGGGGATCATAAAAACGGACCGAAAGAACTTAGAGCTAATACGCAAAGTCGGGGATCATAAAAACTGACCGAAAGAACTTAGAGCTAATACGCAAAATCGGGGATCGTAAAAACGGACCGAAAGAACTTAGAGCTAATACGCAAAGTCGGGGATCATAAAAACCGACCGAAAGAACTTAGAGCTAATACGCAAAGTCGGGGATCATAAAAACGGACCGAAAGAACTAAGAGCTAATACGCAAAGTCGGGAATCATAAAAACGGACCGAAAGAACTTAGAGCTAATACGTAAAGTCGGGGATCATAAAAACGGTCCGAAAGAACTTAGAGCTAATACGCAAAGTCGGGGATCATAAAAATGGACCGAAAGAACTTTGAGCTAATACTCAAAGTCGGGGATCATAAAAACGGACCGAAAGAACTTAGAGCTAATACGCAAAGTCGAGGATCATAAAAACGGACCGAAAGAATTTAGAGCTAATACGCAAAGTCGGGGATCATAAAAATGGACCGAAAGAACTTTGAGCTAATACTCAAAGTCGGGGATCATAAAAACGGACCGAAAGAACTTAGAGCTGATACGCAAAGTCGGGGATCATAAAAATGGACCGAAAGAACTTAGAGCTAATACGCAAAGTCGGGCATCATAAAAATGGACCGAAAGAACTTAGAGCTAATACTCAAAGTCGGGGATCATAAAAACGGACCGAAAGAACTTAGAGCTAATACGCAAAGTCGAGGATCATAAAAACGGACCGAAAGAATTTAGAGCTAATACGCAAAGTCGGGGATCATAAAAATGGACCGAAAGAACTTTGAGCTAATACTCAAAGTCGGGGATCATAAAAACGGACCGAAAGAACTTAGAGCTAATACGCAAAGTCGGGGATCATAAAAACGACCGAAAGAACTTAGAGGTAATACGCAAAGTCCATCAAAACGGACCGAAAGAACTTAGAGCTAATACGCAAAGTCAGGGATCATAAAACCGACTGAAAGAACTTAGAGCTAATACGCAAAGTCGGGGATCGTAAAAAGGGATCGAAAGAACTTAGAGATAATACGCAAAGTCGGGGATCATAAAAACTCGACCGAAATAACTTAGAGCTAATACGCAAAGTCGGGGATCATAAAAACTGACCGAAAGAACTTAGAGCTGATACGCAAAGTCAGAGATCATAAAAACGGACCGAAAGAACCTAGAGCTGATACGCAAAGTCGGGGATCATAAAAACGGACCGAAAGAACTTAGAGCTAATACGCAAAGTCGGGGATCATAAAAACGGACCGAAAGAACTTTGAGCTAATACTTAAAGTCAGGGATCATAAAATTAGACCGAAAGAATTTAGAGCTGATACGCAAAGTCGGGGATCATAAAAACGACCGAAAGAACTTAGAGCTAATACGTAAAGTCGGGGATCATAAAAACGACCGAAAGAACTTAGAGCTCATACGCAAAGTCAGGGATCAGAATAACGGACCGAAAGAACTTAGAGCTAATACGCAAAGTCGGGGATCATAAATTCGACCGAAAGAACTTAGAGCTAATACGCAAAGTCGGGGATCTTAAAAACGGACAGAAAGAACTTAGAGCTAATACGCAAAGTCGGGGATCATAAAAACGGACCGAAAGAACTTCTAGCTAATACACAAAGTCGGGGATCATAAAACGACCGTAAGAACTTAGAGCTAATATGCAAAGTCGAGGATCATAAAAACGGACCGAAAGAACTTAGAACTGATACGCAAAGTCAGGGATCATAAAAACGGACCAAAAGAACTTAGAGCTAATACGTAAAGTCGGGGATCATTAAAACGGATCGATAGAACTTAGAGCTAATACGCAAAGTCGGGGATCATAAAAAAGGACCGAAAGAACTTAGAGCTAATACGCAAAGTCAGGGATCATAAAAACTGGACCGAAAGAACTTATAGCTAATACGCAAAGTCGGGGATCATAAAAACCGACCGAAAGAACTTAGAGCTAATACGCAAAGTCAAGGATCATAATAACGGACCGAATGAACTAAGAGCTAATATGCAAAGCGCAAAGCCGGGGATCATAAAAACGGACCGAAAGAACTTAGAGCTAATACGCAAAGTCGGGGATTATAAAAACGACCGAAAGAACTTAGAGCTAATACGCAAAGTTGGGGATCATAAAAATGAATGAAAGAACTTGAGCTAATACGCAAAGTCGGGGATCATAAAAACGGACCGATAGAACTTAGAGCTAATACGCATAGTCAGAGATCATAAAAACGGACCGAAAGAACTTAAAGCTGATACGCAAAGTCGGGGATCATAAAAAGGGATCGAAAGAACTTAGAGCTAATACGCAAAGTCGGGGATCATAAAAACGGACCGAAAGAACTAAGAGTTAATACGCAAAGTCGGTGATCATAAAAACGGACTAAAAGAACTTAGAGCTAATACGCAAAGTTGGGGATCATAAAATCGAACCGAAAGAACTTAGAGCTAATACGCAAAGTCGGGGATCATAAAAACGGACCGAAAGAACTTAGAGCTAATACGCAAAGTCGGGGATCATAAAAACTGGACCGAAAGAACTTAGAGCTAATACGCAAAGTCGGGGATCATAAAAACCGACCGAAAGAACTTAGAGCTAATACGCAAAGTCGGGGATCATAAAAACGGACCGAATGAACTTAGAGCTAATATGCAAAGCGCAAAGCCGGGGATCATAAAAACGGACCGAAAGAACTTAAAGCTAATATGCAAAGTCGGGGATTATAAAAACGACCAAAAGAACTTAGAGCTAATACGCAAAGTCAGGGATCATAAAACCGACTGAAAGAACTTAGAGCTAATACGCAAAGTCGGGGATCATAAAAAGGGACCGAAAGAACTTAGAGATAATACGCAAAGTCGGGGATCATAAAAACGGACCGAAAGAACTTAGAGCTAATACGCAAAGTCGGGGATCATAAAAACGGACCGAAAGAACTTAGAGCTAATACGCAAAGTCGGGGATCATAAAAACGGACCGAAAGAACTTAGAGCTGATACGCAAAGTCAGAGATCATAAAAACAGACCGAAAGAACTTAGAGCTGATATGCAAAGTCGGGGATCATAAAAACGGACCGAAAGAACTTAGAGCTAATACGCAAAGTCGGGAATCATAAAAACGGACCAAAAGAACTTAGAGCTAATACGCAAAGTCGGGGATTATAATAACGACCGAAAGAACTTAGAGATAATACGCAAAGTCGGGGATCATTAAAACGGACCGAAAGAACGTAGAGCTAATACGCAAAGTCGGGATCATAAAAATGGACCGAAAGAACTTTGAGCTAATACTCAAAGTCGGGGATCATAAAAACGACCGAAAGAACTTAGAGGTAATACGCAAAGTCCATCAAAACGGACCGAAAGAACTTAGAGCTAATACGCAAAGTCAGGGATCATAAAACCGACTGAAAGAACTTAGAGCTAATACGCAATGTCGGGGATCATAAAAAGGGATCGAAAGAACTTAGAGCTAATACGCAAAGTCGGGGATCATAAAAACGGACCAAAAGAACTAAGAGCTAATACGCAAAGTCGGGGATCATAAAAACGGACTAAAAGAACTTAGAGCTAATACGCAAAGTTGGGGATCATAAAATCGAACCGAAAGAACTTAGAGCTAGTACGCAAAGTCGGGGATCAAAAAAACGGACCGAAAGAACTTAGAGCTAATACGCAAAGTCGGGGATCATAAAAACTGGACCGAAAGAACTTAGAGCTAATACGCAAAGTCGGGGATCATAAAAACCGACCGAAAGAACTTAGAGCTAATACGCAAAGTCGGGGATCATAATAACGGACCGAATGAACTTAGAGCTAATATGCAAAGCGCAAAGTCGGGGATCATAAAAACGGACCGAAAGAACTTAGACCTAATACGCAAAGTCGGGGATTATAAAAACGACCAAAAGAACTTAGAGCTAATACGCAAAGTTGGGGATCATAAAAATGACCGAAAGAACTTGAGCTAATACGCAAAGTCGGGGATCATAAAAACGAACCGATAGAACTTAGAGCTAATAGACATAGTCAGAGATCATAAAAACGGACCGAAAGAACTTAGAGCTGATACGCAAAGTCGGGGATCATAAAAACGGATCGAAAGAACTTAGAGCTAATACGTAAAGTCGAGGATCATAAAAACGGACCGAAAGAACTTAGAGCTAATACGCAAAGTCGAGGATCATAAAAACGGACCGAAAGAACTTAGAGCTAATACGCAAAGTCGGGGATCATAAAAACGGACCGAAAGAACTTAGAGCTAATACGCAAAATCGGGGATCGTAAAAACGGACCGAAAGAACTTAGAGCTAATACGCAAAGTCGGGGATCATAAAAACCGACCGAAAGAACTTAGAGCTAATACGCAAAGTCGGGGATCATAAAAACGGACCGAAAGAACTAAGAGCTAATACGCAAAGTCGGGAGTCATAAAAACGGACCGAAAGAACTTAGAGCTAATACGTAAAGTCGAGGATCATAAAAACGGACCGAAAGAACTTAGAGCTAATACGCAAAGTCGGGGATCATAAAAATGGACTGAAAGAACTTTGAGCTAATACTCAAAGTCGGGGAACATAAAAACGGTCCGAAAGAACTTAGAGCTAATACGCAAAGTCGGGGATCATAAAAACGGACCGAAAGAATTTAGAGCTAATACGCAAAGTCGGGGATCATAAAAATGGACCGAAAGAACTTTGAGCTAATACTCAAAGTCGGGGATCATAAAAACGGACCGAAAGAATTTAGAGCTGATACGCAAAGTCGGGGATCATAAAAATGGACCGAAAGAACTTAGAGCTAATACGCAAAGTCGGGCACCATAAAAATGGACCTAAAGAACTTAGAGCTAATACGCAAAGTCGGGGATCATAAAAACCGACCGAAAAAACTTAGAGCTAATACGCAAAGTCGGGGATCATAAAAATGGACCGAAAGAACTTTGAGCTAATACTCAAAGTCGGGGATCATAAAAACGGACCGAAAGAACTTAGAGCTAATACGCAAAGTCGGGGATTATAAAAACGACCAAAAGAACTTAGAGCTAATACGCAAAGTTGGGGATCATAAAAATGACCGAAAGAACTTGAGCTAATACGCAAAGTCAAGGATCATAAAAACGAACCGATAGAACTTAGAGCTAATAGGCATAGTCAGAGATCATAAAAACGGACCGAAAGAACTTAGAGCTGATACGCAAAGTCGGGGATCATAAAAACGGATCGAAAGAACTTAGAGCTAATACGTAAAGTCGAGGATCATAAAAACGGACCAAAAGAACTTAAAGATAATACGCAAAGTCGGGGATCATAAAAACGGACCGAAAGAACTTAGAGCTAATACGCAAAGTCGGGGATCATAAAAACTGACCGAAAGAACTTAGAGCTAATACGCAAAATCGGGGATCGTAAAAACGGACCGAAAGAACTTAGAGCTAATACGCAAAGTCGGGGATCATAAAAACCGACCGAAAGAACTTAGAGCTAATACGCAAAGTCGGGGATCATAAAAACGGACCGAAAGAACTAAGAGCTAATACGCAAAGTCGGGAATCATAAAAACGGACCGAAAGAACTTAGAGCTAATACGTAAAGTCGGGGATCATAAAAACGGTCCGAAAGAACTTAGAGCTAATACGCAAAGTCGGGGATCATAAAAATGGACCGAAAGAACTTTGAGCTAATACTCAAAGTCGGGGATCATAAAAACGGACCGAAAGAACTTAGAGCTAATACGCAAAGTCGAGGATCATAAAAACGGACCGAAAGAATTTAGAGCTAATACGCAAAGTCGGGGATCATAAAAATGGACCGAAAGAACTTTGAGCTAATACTCAAAGTCGGGGATCATAAAAACGGACCGAAAGAACTTAGAGCTGATACGCAAAGTCGGGGATCATAAAAATGGACCGAAAGAACTTAGAGCTAATACGCAAAGTCGGGCATCATAAAAATGGACCGAAAGAACTTAGAGCTAATACTCAAAGTCGGGGATCATAAAAACGGACCGAAAGAAGTTAGAGCTAATACGCAAAGTCGAGGATCATAAAAACGGACCGAAAGAATTTAGAGCTAATACGCAAAGTCGGGGATCATAAAAATGGACCGAAAGAACTTTGAGCTAATACTCAAAGTCGGGGATCATAAAAACGGACCGAAAGAACTTAGAGCTAATACGCAAAGTCGGGGATCATAAAAACGACCGAAAGAACTTAGAGGTAATACGCAAAGTCCATCAAAACGGACCGAAAGAACTTAGAGCTAATACGCAAAGTCAGGGATCATAAAACCGACTGAAAGAACTTAGAGCTAATACGCAAAGTCGGGGATCGTAAAAAGGGATCGAAAGAAGTTAGAGATAATACGCAAAGTCGGGGATCATAAAAACTCGACCGAAATAACTTAGAGCTAATACGCAAAGTCGGGGATCATAAAAACTGACCGAAAGAACTTAGAGCTGATACGCAAAGTCAGAGATCATAAAAACGGACCGAAAGAACTTAGAGCTGATACGCAAAGTCGGGGATCATAAAAACGGACCGAAAGAACTTTGAGCTAATACTTAAAGTCAGGGATCATAAAATTAGACCGAAAGAATTTAGAGCTGATACGCAAAGTCGGGGATCATAAAAACGACCGAAAGAACTTAGAGCTAATACGTAAAGTCGGGGATCATAAAAACGACCGAAAGAACTTAGAGCTCATACGCAAAGTCAGGGATCAGAATAACGGACCGAAAGAACTTAGAGCTAATACGCAAAGTCGGGGATCATAAATTCGACCGAAAGAACTTAGAGCTAATACGCAAAGTCGGGGATCTTAAAAACGGACAGAAAGAACTTAGAGCTAATACGCAAAGTCGGGGATCATAAAAACGGACCGAAAGAACTTCTAGCTAATACACAAAGTCGGGGATCATAAAACGACCGTAAGAACTTAGAGCTAATATGCAAAGTCGAGGATCATAAAAACGGACCGAAAGAACTTAGAACTGATACGCAAAGTCAGGGATCATAAAAACGGACCAAAAGAACTTAGAGCTAATACGTAAAGTCGGGGATCATTAAAACGGATCGATAGAACTTAGAGCTAATACGCAAAGTCGGGGATCATAAAAAAGGACCGAAAGAACTTAGAGCTAATACGCAAAGTCAGGGATCATAAAAACTGGACCGAAAGAACTTATAGCTAATACGCAAAGTCGGGGATCATAAAAACCGACCGAAAGAACTTAGAGCTAATACGCAAAGTCAAGGATCATAATAACGGACCGAATGAACTAAGAGCTAATATGCAAAGCGCAAAGCCGGGGATCATAAAAACGGACCGAAAGAACTTAGAGCTAATACGCAAAGTCGGGGATTATAAAAACGACCGAAAGAACTTAGAGCTAATACGCAAAGTTGGGGATCATAAAAATGAATGAAAGAACTTGAGCTAATACGCAAAGTCGGGGATCATAAAAACGGACCGATAGAACTTAGAGCTAATACGCATAGTCAGAGATCATAAAAACGGACCGAAAGAACTTAGAGCTGATACGCAAAGTCGGGGATCATAAAAAGGGATCGAAAGAACTTAGAGCTAATACGCAAAGTCGGGGATCATAAAAACGGACCGAAAGAACTAAGAGTTAATACGCAAAGTCGGTGATCATAAAAACGGACTAAAAGAACTTAGAGCTAATACGCAAAGTTGGGGATCATAAAATCGAACCGAAAGAACTTAGAGCTAATACGCAAAGTCGGGGATCATAAAAACGGACCGAAAGAACTTAGAGCTAATACGCAAAGTCGGGGATCATAAAAACTGGACCGAAAGAACTTAGAGCTAATACGCAAAGTCGGGGATCATAAAAACCGACCGAAAGAACTTAGAGCTAATACGCAAAGTCGGGGATCATAAAAACGGACCGAATGAACTTAGAGCTAATATGCAAAGCGCAAAGCCGGGGATCATAAAAACGGACCGAAAGAACTTAAAGCTAATATGCAAAGTCGGGGATTATAAAAACGACCAAAAGAACTTAGAGCTAATACGCAAAGTTGGGGATCATAAAAATGACCGAAAGAACTTGAGCTAATACGCAAAGTCGGGGATCATAAAAACGAACCGATAGAACTTAGAGCTAATAGGCATAGTCAGAGATCATAAAAACGGACCGAAAGAACTTAGAGCTGATACGCAAAGTCGGGGATCATAAAAACGGATCGAAAGAACTTAGAGCTAATACGTAAAGTCGAGGATCATAAAAACGGACCGAAAGAACTTAGAGCTAATACGCAAAGTCGGGGATCATAAAAATGGACCGAAAGAACTTTGAGCTAATACTCAAAGTCGGGGATCATAAAAACGGACCGAAAGAACTTAGAGCTGATACGCAAAGTCGGGGATCATAAAAATGGACCGAAAGAACTTAGAGCTAATACGCAAAGTCGGGCATCATAAAAATGGACCGAAAGAACTTAGAGCTAATACGCAAAGTCGGGGATCCTAAAAACCGACCGAAAGAACTTAAAGCTAATACGCAAAGTCGGGGATCATAAAAATGGACCGAAAGAACTTTGAGCTAATACTCAAAGTCGGGGATCATAAAAACGGACCGAAAGAACTTAGAGCTAATACGCAAAGTCGGGGATCATAAAAACGACCAAAAGAACTTAGAGGTAATACGCAAAGTCCATCAAAACGGACCGAAAGAACTTAGAGCTAATACGCAAAGTCAGGGATCATAAAACCGACTGAAAGAACTTAGAGCTAATACGCAAAGTCGGGGATCGTAAAAACGGATCGAAAGAAGTTAGAGATAATACGCAAAGTCGGGGATCATAAAAACTCGACCGAAATAACTTAGAGCTAATACGCAAAGTCGGGGATCATAAAAACTGACCGAAAGAACTTAGAGCTGATACGCAAAGTCAGAGATCATAAAAACGGACCGAAAGAACTTAGAGCTGATACGCAAAGTCGGGGATCATAAAAACGGACCGAAAGAACTTTGAGCTAATACTTAAAGTCAGGGATCATAAAATTAGACCGAAAGAATTTAGAGCTGATACGCAAAGTCGGGGATCATAAAAACGACCGAAAGAACTTAGAGCTAATACGTAAAGTCGGGGATCATAAAAACGACCGAAAGAACTTAGAGCTCATACGCAAAGTCAGGGATCAGAATAACGGACCGAAAGAACTTAGAGCTAATACGCAAAGTCGGGGATCATAAATTCGACCGAAAGAACTTAGAGCTAATACGCAAAGTCGGGGATCTTAAAAACGGACAGAAAGAACTTAGAGCTAATACGCAAAGTCGGGGATCATAAAAACGGACCGAAAGAACTTCTAGCTAATACACAAAGTCGGGGATCATAAAACGACCGTAAGAACTTAGAGCTAATATGCAAAGTCGAGGATCATAAAAACGGACCGAAAGAACTTAGAACTGATACGCAAAGTCAGGGATCATAAAAACGGACCAAAAGAACTTAGAGCTAATACGTAAAGTCGGGGATCATTAAAACGGATCGATAGAACTTAGAGCTAATACGCAAAGTCGGGGATCATAAAAAAGGACCGAAAGAACTTAGAGCTAATACGCAAAGTCAGGGATCATAAAAACTGGACCGAAAGAACTTATAGCTAATACGCAAAGTCGGGGATCATAAAAACCGACCGAAAGAACTTAGAGCTAATACGCAAAGTCAAGGATCATAATAACGGACCGAATGAACTAAGAGCTAATATGCAAAGCGCAAAGCCGGGGATCATAAAAACGGACCGAAAGAACTTAGAGCTAATACGCAAAGTCGGGGATTATAAAAACGACCGAAAGAACTTAGAGCTAATACGCAAAGTTGGGGATCATAAAAATGAATGAAAGAACTTGAGCTAATACGCAAAGTCGGGGATCATAAAAACGGACCGATAGAACTTAGAGCTAATACGCATAGTCAGAGATCATAAAAACGGACCGAAAGAACTTAGAGCTGATACGCAAAGTCGGGGATCATAAAAAGGGATCGAAAGAACTTAGAGCTAATACGCAAAGTCGGGGATCATAAAAACGGACCGAAAGAACTAAGAGTTAATACGCAAAGTCGGTGATCATAAAAACGGACTAAAAGAACTTAGAGCTAATACGCAAAGTTGGGGATCATAAAATCGAACCGAAAGAACTTAGAGCTAATACGCAAAGTCGGGGATCATAAAAACGGACCGAAAGAACTTAGAGCTAATACGCAAAGTCGGGGATCATAAAAACTGGACCGAAAGAACTTAGAGCTAATACGCAAAGTCGGGGATCATAAAAACCGACCGAAAGAACTTAGAGCTAATACGCAAAGTCGGGGATCATAAAAACGGACCGAATGAACTTAGAGCTAATATGCAAAGCGCAAAGCCGGGGATCATAAAAACGGACCGAAAGAACTTAAAGCTAATATGCAAAGTCGGGGATTATAAAAACGACCAAAAGAACTTAGAGCTAATACGCAAAGTTGGGGATCATAAAAATGACCGAAAGAACTTGAGCTAATACGCAAAGTCGGGGATCATAAAAACGAACCGATAGAACTTAGAGCTAATAGGCATAGTCAGAGATCATAAAAACGGACCGAAAGAACTTAGAGCTGATACGCAAAGTCGGGGATCATAAAAACGGATCGAAAGAACTTAGAGCTAATACGTAAAGTCGAGGATCATAAAAACGGACCGAAAGAACTTAGAGCTAATACGCAAAGTCGGGGATCATAAAAATGGACCGAAAGAACTTTGAGCTAATACTCAAAGTCGGGGATCATAAAAACGGACCGAAAGAACTTAGAGCTGATACGCAAAGTCGGGGATCATAAAAATGGACCGAAAGAACTTAGAGCTAATACGCAAAGTCGGGCATCATAAAAATGGACCGAAAGAACTTAGAGCTAATACGCAAAGTCGGGGATCCTAAAAACCGACCGAAAGAACTTAAAGCTAATACGCAAAGTCGGGGATCATAAAAATGGACCGAAAGAACTTTGAGCTAATACTCAAAGTCGGGGATCATAAAAACGGACCGAAAGAACTTAGAGCTAATACGCAAAGTCGGGGATCATAAAAACGACCAAAAGAACTTAGAGGTAATACGCAAAGTCCATCAAAACGGACCGAAAGAACTTAGAGCTAATACGCAAAGTCAGGGATCATAAAACCGACTGAAAGAACTTAGAGCTAATACGCAAAGTCGGGGATCGTAAAAAGGGATCGAAAGAACTTAGAGATAATACGCAAAGTCGGGGATCATAAAAACTCGACCGAAATAACTTAGAGCTAATACGCAAAGTCGGGGATCATAAAAACTGATCGAAAGAACTTAGAGCTGATACGCAACGTCAGAGATCATAAAAACGGACCGAAAGAACCTAGAGCTGATACGCAAAGTCGGGGATCATAAAAACGGACCGAAAGAACTTAGAGCTAATACGCAAAGTCGGGGATCATAAAAACGGACCGAAAGAACTTTGAGCTAATACTTAAAGTCAGGGATCATAAAATTAGACCGAAAGAATTTAGAGCTGATACGCAAAGTCGGGGATCATAAAAACGACCGAAAGAACTTAGAGCTAATACGTAAAGTCGGGGATCATAAAAACGACCGAAAGAACTTAGAGCTCATACGCAAAGTCAGGGATCAGAATAACGGACCGAAAGAACTTAAAGCTAATACGCAAAGTCGGGGATCATAAATTCGACCGAAAGAACTTAGAGCTAATACGCAAAGTCGGGGATCTTAAAAACGGACAGAAAGAACTTAGAGCTAATACGCAAAGTCGGGGATAATAAAAACGGACCGAAAGAACTTCTAGCTAATACACAAAGTCGGGGATCATAAAACGACCGTAAGAACTTAGAGCTAATATGCAAAGTCGAGGATCATAAAAACGGACCGAAAGAACTTAGAACTGATACGCAAAGTCAGGGATCATAAAAACGGACCAAAAGAACTTAGAGCTAATACGTAAAGTCGGGGATCATTAAAACGGATCGATAGAACTTAGAGCTAATACGCAAAGTCGGGGATCATAAAAAAGGACCGAAAGAACTTAGAGCTAATACGCAAAGTCAGGGATCATAAAAAGTGGACCGAAAGAACTTATAGCTAATACGCAAAGTCGGGGATCATAAAAACCGACCGAAAGAACTTAGAGCTAATACGCAAAGTCAAGGATCATAATAACGGACCGAATGAACTAAGAGCTAATATGCAAAGCGCAAAGCCGGGGATCATAAAAACGGACCGAAAGAACTTAGAGCTAATACGCAAAGTCGGGGATTATAAAAACGACCGAAAGAACTTAGAGCTAATACGCAAAGTTGGGGATCATAAAAATGAATGAAAGAACTTGAGCTAATACGCAAAGTCGGGGATCATAAAAACGGACCGATAGAACTTAGAGCTAATACGCATAGTCAGAGATCATAAAAACGGACCGAAAGAACTTAGAGCTGATACGCAAAGTCGGGGATCATAAAAAGGGATCGAAAGAACTTAGAGCTAATACGCAAAGTCGGGGATCATAAAAACGGACCGAAAGAACTAAGAGTTAATACGCAAAGTCGGTGATCATAAAAACGGACTAAAAGAACTTAGAGCTAATACGCAAAGTTGGGGATCATAAAATCGAACCGAAAGAACTTAGAGCTAATACGCAAAGTCGGGGATCATAAAAACGGACCGAAAGAACTTAGAGCTAATACGCAAAGTCGGGGATCATAAAAACTGGACCGAAAGAACTTAGAGCTAATACGCAAAGTCGGGGATCATAAAAACCGACCGAAAGAACTTAGAGCTAATACGCAAAGTCGGGGATCATAAAAACGGACCGAATGAACTTAGAGCTAATATGCAAAGCGCAAAGCCGGGGATCATAAAAACGGACCGAAAGAACTTAAAGCTAATATGCAAAGTCGGGGATTATAAAAACGACCAAAAGAACTTAGAGCTAATACGCAAAGTTGGGGATCATAAAAATGACCGAAAGAACTTGAGCTAATACGCAAAGTCGGGGATCATAAAAACGAACCGATAGAACTTAGAGCTAATAGGCATAGTCAGAGATCATAAAAACGGACCGAAAGAACTTAGAGCTGATACGCAAAGTCGGGGATCATAAAAACGGATCGAAAGAACTTAGAGCTAATACGTAAAGTCGAGGATCATAAAAACGGACCGAAAGAACTTAGAGCTAATACGCAAAGTCGGGGATCATAAAAACGGACCGAAAGAACTTAGAGCAAATACGCAAAGTCGGGGATCATAAAAACAGACCGAAAGAACTTAGAGCTAATACGCAAAATCGGGGATCGTAAAAACGGACCGAAAGAACTTAGAGCTAATACGCAAAGTCGGGGATCATAAAAACCGACCGAAAGAACTTAGAGCTAATACGCAAAGTCGGGGATCATAAAAACGGACCGAAAGAACTAAGAGCTAATACGCAAAGTCGGGAATCATAAAAACGGTCCGAAAGAACTTAGAGCTAATACGTAAAGTCGAGGATCATAAAAACGGACCGAAAGAACTTAGAGCTAATACGCAAAGTCGGGGATCATAAAAATGGACCGAAAGAACTTTGAGCTAATACTCAAAGTCGGGGATCATAAAAACGGACCGAAAGAACTTAGAGCTGATACGCAAAGTCGGGGATCATAAAAACGACCGAAAGAACTTAGAGGTAATACGCAAAGTCCATCAAAACGGACCGAAAGAACTTAGAGCTAATAGGCATAGTCAGAGATCATAAAAACTGGCCGAAAGAACTTAGAGCTGATACGCAAAGTCGGGGATCATAAAAACGGATCGAAAGAACTTAGAGCTAATACGTAAAGTCGAGGATCATAAAAACGGACCGAAAGAACTTAGAGCTAATACGCAAAGTCGAGGATCATAAAAACGGACCGAAAGAACTTAGAGCTAATACGCAAAGTCGGGGATCATAAAAACTGACCGAAAGAACTTAGAGCTAATACGCAAAATCGGGGATCGTAAAAACGGACCGAAAGAACTTAGAGCTAATACGCAAAGTCGGGGATCATAAAAACCGACCGAAAGAACTTAGAGCTAATACGCAAAGTCGGGGATCATAAAAACGGACCGAAAGAACTAAGAGCTAATACGCAAAGTCGAGAATCATAAAAACGGACCGAAAGAACTTAGAGGTAATACGTAAAGTCGGGGATCATAAAAACGGTCCGAAAGAACTTAGAGCTAATACGCAAAGTCGGGGATCATAAAAATGGACCGAAAGAACTTTGAACTAATACTCAAAGTCGGGGATCATAAAAACGGACCGAAAGAACTTAGAGCTAATACGCAAAGTTGAGGATCATAAAAACGGACCGAAAGAATTTAGAGCTAATACGCAAAGTCGGGGATCATAAAAATGGACCGAAAGAACTTTGAGCTAATACTCAAAGTCGGGGATCATAAAAACGAACCGAAAGAACTTAGAGCTGATACGCAAAGTCGGGGATCATAAAAATGGACCGAAAGAACTTAGAGCTAATACGCAAAGTCGGGCATCATAAAAATGGACCGAAAGAACTTAGAGCTAATACGCAAAGTCGGGGATCATAAAAACCGACCGAAAGAACTTAAAGCTAATACGCAAAGTCGGGGATCATAAAAATGGACCGAAAGAACTTTGAGCTAATACTCAAAGTCGGGGATCATAAAAACGGACCGAAAGAACTTAGAGCTAATACGCAAAGTCGGGGATCATAAAAACGACCGAAAGAACTTAGAGGTAATACGCAAAGTCCATCAAAACGGACCGAAAGAACTTAGAGCTAATACGCAAAGTCAGGGATCATAAAACCGACTGAAAGAACTTAGAGCTAATACGCAAAGTCGGGGATCGTAAAAAGGGATCGAAAGAACTTAGAGATAATACGCAAAGTCGTGGATCATAAAAATTCGACCGAAAGAACTTAGAGCTAATACGCAAAGTCGGGGATCATAAAAACTGACCGAAAGAACTTAGAGCATATACGCAAAGTCAGAGATCATAAAAACGGACCGAAAGAACCTAGAGCTGATACGCAAAGTCGGGGATCATAAAAACGGACCGAAAGAACTTAGAGCTAATACGCAAAGTCGGGGATCATAAAAACGGACCGAAAGAACTTAGAGCTAATACGTAAAGTCGAGGATCATAAAAACGGACAGAAAGAACTTAGAGCTAATACGCAAAGTCGGGGATCATAAAAATGGACCGAAAGAACTTTGAGCTAATACTCAAAGTCGGGGATCATAAAAACGGACCGAAAGAACTTAGAGCTGATATTCAAAGTCGGGGATCATAAAAACGACCGAAAGAACTTAGAGGTAATACGCAAAGTCCATAAAAACGGACCGAAAGAACTTAGAGCTGATACACAAAGTCAGAGATCATAAAAACGGACCGAAAGAACTTAGAGCTAATACGCAAAGTCGGGGATCCTAAAAACGACCGAAAGTACTTAGAGCTAATACGCAAAGTCGGGGATCATAAAAACGGACCAAAAGAACTTAGAGCTAATATAAAAAGTCGGAGATAATAAAAACGATAGAAAGAACTTATAGCTAATACGAAAAGTCGGGGATCATAAAAACGACCGAAAAAATTAGAGCTAATACGCAAAGTCGGGGATAAAAAAAACGACCGCAAGAACTTAGAGCTAATACGTAAAGTCAGGGATCATAAAAACGACTGAAAGAACTTAGAGCTAATATGCAAAGTCGGGGATCATAAAAACGACCGAAATAACTTAGAGCTAATACGCAAAGTCGCGGATCATAAAACGGACTGAAAGAACTTAGAGTTATTATACAAAGTCGGGGACCATAAAAACGGACGGAAAGAACTTAGAGCTAATACGCAAAGTCGGGGATCATAAAAATGGACCGAAAAAACTTTGAGCTAATACGCAAAATGGACCGAAAGAACTTAGAGCTAATACGCGAAGTCGGGGATCATAAAAACGACCGAGAGAACTTAGAGCTAATACGCAAAGTCGGGGATCATAAAAACGGACCGAAAGAACTTAGAACTAATACACAAAGTCGGGGATCATAAAAACGGACCGAAAGAACTTTGAGCTAATACACAAAGTCGGGGATCATAAAACGACCGAAAAAACTTAGAGCTAATATGCAAAGTCTAAGATCATAAAAACGGACCGAAAGAACATAGAGCTAATACGCAAAGTCAGGGATCATTAAAACGGACCGATAGAACTTAGAGCTAATACGCAAAGTCGGGGATCATAAAAACGGACCGAAAGAACTTAGAGCTAATACGCAAAGTCGGGGATCATAAAAACTGGACCGAAAGAACTTAGAGCTAATACGCAAAGTCGGGGATCATAAAAACCGACCGAAAGAACTTAGAGCTAATACGCAAAGTCGGGGATCATAAAAACGGACCGAATGAACTTAGAGCTAATATGCAAACCGCAAAGCCGGGGATCATAAAAACGGACCAAAAGAACTTAGAGCTAATACGCAAAGTCGGGGATTATAAAAACGACCGAAAGAACTTAGAGCTAATACGCAAAGTTGGGGATCATAAAAATGACCGAAAGAACTTGAGCTAATACGCAAAGTCGGGGATCATAAAAACGGACCGATAGAACTTAGAGCTAATACGCAAAGTCGGGGATCATAAAAATGGACCGAAAGAACTTAGAGCTAATACGCAAAGTCGGGGATAATAAAAACCGACCGAAAGAACTTAGAGCTAGTACGCAAAGTCGGGGATCATAAAAATGGACCGAAAGAACTTTGAGCTAATACTCAAAGTCGGGGATCATAAAAACGGACCGAAAAAACTTAGAGCTGATACGCAAAGTCGGGGATCATAAAAACGACCGAAAGAACTTAGAGGTAATACGCAAAGTCCATCAAAACGGACCGAAAGAACTTAGAGGTAATACGCAAAGTCAGGGATCATAAAACCGACTGAAAGAACTTAGAGCTAATACGCAAAGTCGGGGATCATAAACAGGGACCGAAAGAACTTAGAGATAATACGCAAAGTCGGGGATCATAAAAACGACCGAAAAAATTAGAGCTAATACGCAAAGTCGGGGATAAAAAAAACGACCGCAAGAACTTAGAGCTAATACGTAAAGTCAGGGATCATAAAAACGACTGAAAGAACTTAGAGCTAATATGCAAAGTCGGGGATCATAAAAACGACCGAAATAACTTAGAGCTAATACGCAAAGTCGCGGATCATAAAACGGACTGAAAGAACTTAGAGTTATTATACAAAGTCGGGGACCATAAAACCGGACGGAAAGAACTTAGAGCTAATACGCAAAGTCGGGGATCATAAAAACGGACCGAAAAAACTTTGAGCTAATACGCAAAATGGACCGATAGAACTTAGAGCTAATACGCAAAGTCGGGGATCATAAAAACAGACCGAAAGAACTTAGAGCTAATACGCAAAGTCGGGGATCAAAAAAATGGACCGAAAGAACTTAGAGCTAATACGCAAAGTCGGGGATCAAAAAAATGGACCGAAAGAACTTTGAGCTAATACTCAAAGTCGGGGATCATAAAAACGGACCGAAAGAACTTAGAGTTGATACGCAAAGTCGGGGATCATAAAAATGACCGAAAGAACTTAGAGGTAATACGTAAAGTCTATCAAAACGGACCGAAAGAACTTAGAGCTAATACGCAAAGTCAGGGATCATAAAACCGACTGAAAGAACTTAGAGCTAATACGCAAAGTCGGGGATCATAAAAAGGGACCGAAAGAACTTAGAGATAATACGCAAAGTCGGGGATCATAAAAACGGACCGAAAGAACTTAGAGCTAATATGCAAAGTCGGGGATCATAAAAATGGACCGAAAGAACTTTGAGCTAATACTCAAAGTCGGGGATCATAAAAACGGACCGAAAGAACTTAGTGCTGATACGCAAAGTCGGGGAGTATAAAAATGGACCGAAAGAACTTAGAGCTAATACGCAAAGTCAGGCATCATAAAAATGGACTGAAAGAACTTAGAGCTAATACGCAAAGTCGGGGATCATAAAAACCGACCGAAAGAACTTAGAGCTAATACGCAAAGTCGGGGATCATAAAAATGTACCGAAAGAACTTTGAGCTAATACTCAAAGTCGGGGATCATAAAAACGGACCGAAAGAACTTAGAGCTGATATTCAAAGTCGGGGATCATAAAAACGACCGAAAGAACTTAGAGGTAATACGCAAAGTCCATCAAAACGGACCGAAAGAACTTAGAGCTAATACGCAAAGTCAGGGATCATAAAACCGACTGAAAGAACTTAGAGCTAATACGCAAAGTCGGGGATCATAAAAAGGGATCGAAAGAACTTAGAGGTAATACGCAAAGTCGGGGATCATAAAAATTCGACCGAAAGAACTTAGAGCTAATACGCAAAGTCGGGGATCATAAAAACGGACCGAAAGAACTTAGAGCTGATACGCAAAGTCAGAGATCATAAAAACGGACCGAAAGAACCTAGAGCTGATACGCAAAGTCGGGGATCATAAAAACGGACCGAAAGAACTTAGAGCTAATACGCAAAGTCGGGGATCATAAAAACGGACCGAAAGAACTTTGAGCTAATACTTAAAGTCAGGGATCATAATATTAGACCGAATGAACTTAGAGCAGATACGCAAAGTCGGGGATCATAAAAACGACCGAAAGAACTTAGAGCTAATACGTAAAGTCGGGGATCATAAAAACGACCGAAAGAACTTAGAGCTCATACGCAAAGTCAGGGATCATAATAACGGACCGAAAGAACTTAGAGCTAATACGCAAAGTCGGGGATCTTAAAAACGGACAAAAAGAACTTAGAGCTAATACGCAAAGTCGACGATCATAAAAACGGACCGAAAGAACTTCTAGCTAATACACAAAGTCGGGGATCATAAAACGACCGAAAGAACTTAGAGCTAATATGCAAAGTCGAGGATCATAAAAACGGACCGAAAGAACTTAGAGCTGATACGCAAAGTCGGGGATCATAATAATGGACCGAAAGAACTTAGAGCTAATACGCAAAGTCGGGGATCATAAAAAGGGACCGAAAGAACTTAGAGATAATACGCAAAGTCGGGGATCATAAAAACGGACCGAAAGAACTTAGAGCTAATACGCAAAGTCGGGGATCATAAAAATGGACCGAAAGAACTTTGAGCTAATACTCAAAGTCGGGGATCATAAAAACGGACCGAAAGAACTTAGTGCTGATACGCAAAGTCGGGGAGTATAAAAATGGACCGAAAGAACTTAGAGCTAATACGCAAAGTCAGGCATCATAAAAATGGACTGAAAGAACTTAGAGCTAATACGCAAAGTCGGGGATCATAAAAACCGACCGAAAGAACTTAGAGCTAATACGCAAAGTCGGGGATCATAAAAATGTACCGAAAGAACTTTGAGCTAATACTCAAAGTCGGGGATCATAAAAACGGACCGAAAGAACTTAGAGCTGATATTCAAAGTCGGGGATCATAAAAACGACCGAAAGAACTTAGAGGTAATACGCAAAGTCCATCAAAACGGACCGAAAGAACTTAGAGCTAATACGCAAAGTCAGGGATCATAAAACCGACTGAAAGAACTTAGAGCTAATACGCAAAGTCGGGGATCATAAAAAGGGATCGAAAGAACTTAGAGGTAATACGCAAAGTCGGGGATCATAAAAATTCGACCGAAAGAACTTAGAGCTAATACGCAAAGTCGGGGATCATAAAAACGGACCGAAAGAACTTAGAGCTGATACGCAAAGTCAGAGATCATAAAAACGGACCGAAAGAACCTAGAGCTGATACGCAAAGTCGGGGATCATAAAAACGGACCGAAAGAACTTAGAGCTAATACGCAAAGTCGGGGATCATAAAAACGGACCGAAAGAACTTTGAGCTAATACTTAAAGTCAGGGATCATAATATTAGACCGAATGAACTTAGAGCAGATACGCAAAGTCGGGGATCATAAAAACGACCGAAAGAACTTAGAGCTAATACGTAAAGTCGGGGATCATAAAAACGACCGAAAGAACTTAGAGCTCATACGCAAAGTCAGGGATCATAATAACGGACCGAAAGAACTTAGAGCTAATACGCAAAGTCGGGGATCTTAAAAACGGACAAAAAGAACTTAGAGCTAATACGCAAAGTCGGCGATCATAAAAACGGACCGAAAGAACTTCTAGCTAATACACAAAGTCGGGGATCATAAAACGACCGAAAGAACTTAGAGCTAATATGCAAAGTCGAGGATCATAAAAACGGACCGAAAGAACTTAGAGCTGATACGCAAAGTCGGGGATCATAATAATGGACCGAAAGAACTTAGAGCTAATACGCAAAGTCGGGCATCATAAAAATGGACCGAAAGAACTTAGAGCTAATACGCAAAGTCCATCAAAACGGACCGAAAGAACTTAGAGCTAATACGCAAAGTCAGGGATCATAAAACCGACTGAAAGAACTTAGAGCTAATACGCAAATTCGGGGATCATAAAAAGGGACCGAAAGAACTTAGAGATAATACGCAAAGTCGGGGATCATAAAAACGGACCGAAAGAACTTAGAGCTAATACGCAAAGTCGGGGATCTAAAAACGGACCAAAATAACTTAGAGCTGATACGCAAAGTCAGAGATCATAAAAACGGACCGAAAGAACTTAGAGGTAATACGCAAAGTCCATCAAAACGGACCGAAAGAACTTAGAGGTAATACGCAAAGTCAGGGATCATAAAACCGACTGAAAGAACTTAGAGCTAATACGCAAAGTCGGGGATCATAAACAGGGACCGAAAGAACTTAGAGATAATACGCAAAGTCGGGGATCATAAAAACGACCGAAAAAATTAGAGCTAATACGCAAAGTCGGGGATAAAAAAAACGACCGCAAGAACTTAGAGCTAATACGTAAAGTCAGGGATCATAAAAACGACTGAAAGAACTTAGAGCTAATATGCAAAGTCGGGGATCATAAAAACGACCGAAATAACTTAGAGCTAATACGCAAAGTCGCGGATCATAAAACGGACTGAAAGAACTTAGAGTTATTATACAAAGTCGGGGACCATAAAACCGGACGGAAAGAACTTAGAGCTAATACGCAAAGTCGGGGATCATAAAAACGGACCGAAAAAACTTTGAGCTAATACGCAAAATGGACCGATAGAACTTAGAGCTAATACGCAAAGTCGGGGATCATAAAAACAGACCGAAAGAACTTAGAGCTAATACGCAAAGTCGGGGATCAAAAAAATGGACCGAAAGAACTTAGAGCTAATACGCAAAGTCGGGGATCAAAAAAATGGACCGAAAGAACTTTGAGCTAATACTCAAAGTCGGGGATCATAAAAACGGACCGAAAGAACTTAGAGTTGATACGCAAAGTCGGGGATCATAAAAATGACCGAAAGAACTTAGAGGTAATACGTAAAGTCCATCAAAACGGACCGAAAGAACTTAGAGCTAATACGCAAAGTCAGGGATCATAAAACCGACTGAAAGAACTTAGAGCTAATACGCAAAGTCGGGGATCATAAAAAGGGACCGAAAGAACTTAGAGATAATACGCAAAGTCGGGGATCATAAAAACGGACCGAAAGAACTTAGAGCTAATACGCAAAGTCGGGGATCATAAAAATGGACCGAAAGAACTTTGAGCTAATACTCAAAGTCGGGGATCATAAAAACGGACCGAAAGAACTTAGTGCTGATACGCAAAGTCGGGGAGTATAAAAATGGACCGAAAGAACTTAGAGCTAATACGCAAAGTCAGGCATCATAAAAATGGACTGAAAGAACTTAGAGCTAATACGCAAAGTCGGGGATCATAAAAACCGACCGAAAGAACTTAGAGCTAATACGCAAAGTCGGGGATCATAAAAATGTACCGAAAGAACTTTGAGCTAATACTCAAAGTCGGGGATCATAAAAACGGACCGAAAGAACTTAGAGCTGATATTCAAAGTCGGGGATCATAAAAACGACCGAAAGAACTTAGAGGTAATACGCAAAGTCCATCAAAACGGACCGAAAAAACTTAGAGCTAATACGCAAAGTCAGGGATCATAAAACCGACTGAAAGAACTTAGAGCTAATACGCAAAGTCGGGGATCATAAAAAGGGATCGAAAGAACTTAGAGGTAATACGCAAAGTCGGGGATCATAAAAATTCGACCGAAAGAACTTAGAGCTAATACGCAAAGTCGGGGATCATAAAAACGGACCGAAAGAACTTAGAACTGATACGCAAAGTCAGAGATCATAAAAACGGACCGAAAGAACCTAGAGCTGATACGCAAAGTCGGGGATCATAAAAACGGACCGAAAGAACTTAGAGCTAATACGCAAAGTCGGGGATCATAAAAACGGACCGAAAGAACTTTGAGCTAATACTTAAAGTCAGGGATCATAATATTAGACCGAATGAACTTAGAGCAGATACGCAAAGTCGGGGATCATAAAAACGACCGAAAGAACTTAGAGCTAATACGTAAAGTCGGGGATCATAAAAACGACCGAAAGAACTTAGAGCTCATACGCAAAGTCAGGGATCATAATAACGGACCGAAAGAACTTAGAGCTAATACGCAAAGTCGGGGATCTTAAAAACGGACAAAAAGAACTTAGAGCTAATACGCAAAGTCGACGATCATAAAAACGGACCGAAAGAACTTCTAGCTAATACACAAAGTCGGGGATCATAAAACGACCGAAAGAACTTAGAGCTAATATGCAAAGTCGAGGATCATAAAAACGGACCGAAAGAACTTAGAGCTGATACGCAAAGTCGGGGATCATAATAATGGACCGAAAGAACTTAGAGCTAATACGCAAAGTCGGGGATCATAAAAAGGGACCGAAAGAACTTAGAGATAATACGCAAAGTCGGGGATCATAAAAACGGACCGAAAGAACTTAGAGCTAATACGCAAAGTCGGGGATCATAAAAATGGACCGAAAGAACTTTGAGCTAATACTCAAAGTCGGGGATCATAAAAACGGACCGAAAGAACTTAGTGCTGATACGCAAAGTCGGGGAGTATAAAAATGGACCGAAAGAACTTAGAGCTAATACGCAAAGTCAGGCATCATAAAAATGGACTGAAAGAACTTAGAGCTAATACGCAAAGTCGGGGATCATAAAAACCGACCGAAAGAACTTAGAGCTAATACGCAAAGTCGGGGATCATAAAAATGTACCGAAAGAACTTTGAGCTAATACTCAAAGTCGGGGATCATAAAAACGGACCGAAAGAACTTAGAGCTGATATTCAAAGTCGGGGATCATAAAAACGACCGAAAGAACTTAGAGGTAATACGCAAAGTCCATCAAAACGGACCGAAAGAACTTAGAGCTAATACGCAAAGTCAGGGATCATAAAACCGACTGAAAGAACTTAGAGCTAATACGCAAAGTCGGGGATCATAAAAAGGGATCGAAAGAACTTAGAGGTAATACGCAAAGTCGGGGATCATAAAAATTCGACCGAAAGAACTTAGAGCTAATACGCAAAGTCGGGGATCATAAAAACGGACCGAAAGAACTTAGAGCTGATACGCAAAGTCAGAGATCATAAAAACGGACCGAAAGAACCTAGAGCTGATACGCAAAGTCGGGGATCATAAAAACGGACCGAAAGAACTTAGAGCTAATACGCAAAGTCGGGGATCATAAAAACGGACCGAAAGAACTTTGAGCTAATACTTAAAGTCAGGGATCATAATATTAGACCGAATGAACTTAGAGCAGATACGCAAAGTCGGGGATCATAAAAACGACCGAAAGAACTTAGAGCTAATACGTAAAGTCGGGGATCATAAAAACGACCGAAAGAACTTAGAGCTCATACGCAAAGTCAGGGATCATAATAACGGACCGAAAGAACTTAGAGCTAATACGCAAAGTCGGGGATCTTAAAAACGGACAAAAAGAACTTAGAGCTAATACGCAAAGTCGGCGATCATAAAAACGGACCGAAAGAACTTCTAGCTAATACACAAAGTCGGGGATCATAAAACGACCGAAAGAACTTAGAGCTAATATGCAAAGTCGAGGATCATAAAAATGGACCGAAAGAACTTAGAGCTGATACGCAAAGTCGGGGATCATAATAATGGACCGAAAGAACTTAGAGCTAATACGCAAAGTCGGGCATCATAAAAATGGACCGAAAGAACTTAGAGCTAATACGCAAAGTCCATCAAAACGGACCGAAAGAACTTAGAGCTAATACGCAAAGTCAGGGATCATAAAACCGACTGAAAGAACTTAGAGCTAATACGCAAATTCGGGGATCATAAAAAGGGACCGAAAGAACTTAGAGATAATACGCAAAGTCGGGGATCATAAAAACGGACCGAAAGAACTTAGAGCTAATACGCAAAGTCGGGGATCTAAAAACGGACCAAAATAACTTAGAGCTGATACGCAAAGTCAGAGATCATAAAAACGGACCGAAAGAACTTAGAGCTAATACGCAAAGTCGGGGATCATAAAAACGACCGAAAGTACTTAGAGCTAATACGCAAAGTCGGGGATCATAAAAACGGACCGAAAGAACTTAGAGCTAATACGTAAAGTCGAGGATCATAAAAACGGACAGAAAGAACTTAGAGCTAATACGCAAAGTCGGGGATCATAAAAATGGACCGAAAGAACTTTGAGCTAATACTCAAAGTCGGGGATCATAAAAACGGACCGAAAGAACTTAGAGCTGATATTCAAAGTCGGGGATCATAAAAACGACCGAAAGAACTTAGAGGTAATACGCAAAGTCGGGGATCATAAAAATTCGACCGAAAGAACTTAGAGCTAATACGCAAAGTCGGGGATCATAAAAACGGACCGAAAGAACTTAGAGCTGATACGCAAAGTCAGAGATCATAAAAACGGACCGAAAGAACCTAGAGCTGATACGCAAAGTCGGGGATCATAAAAACGGACCGAAAGAACTTAGAGCTAATACGCAAAGTCGGGGATCATAAAAACGGACCGAAAGAACTTTGAGCTAATACTTAAAGTCAGGGATCATAATATTAGACCGAATGAACTTAGAGCAGATACGCAAAGTCGGGGATCATAAAAACGACCGAAAGAACTTAGAGCTAATACGTAAAGTCGGGGATCATAAAAACGACCGAAAGAACTTAGAGCTCATACGCAAAGTCAGGGATCATAATAACGGACCGAAAGAACTTAGAGCTAATACGCAAAGTCGGGGATCTTAAAAACGGACAAAAAGAACTTAGAGCTAATACGCAAAGTCGGCGATCATAAAAACGGACCGAAAGAACTTCTAGCTAATACACAAAGTCGGGGATCATAAAATGACCGAAAGAACTTAGAGCTAATATGCAAAGTCGAGGATCATAAAAACGGACCGAAAGAACTTAGAGCTGATACGCAAAGTCGGGGATCATAATAATGGACCGAAAGAACTTAGAGCTAATACGCAAAGTCGGGCATCATAAAAATGGACCGAAAGAACTTAGAGCTAATACGCAAAGTCCATCAAAACGGACCGAAAGAACTTAGAGCTAATACGCAAAGTCAGGGATCATAAAACCGACTGAAAGAACTTAGAGCTAATACGCAAATTCGGGGATCATAAAAAGGGACCGAAAGAACTTAGAGATAATACGCAAAGTCGGGGATCATAAAAACGGACCGAAAGAACTTAGAGCTAATACGCAAAGTCGGGGATCTAAAAACGGACCAAAATAACTTAGAGCTGATACGCAAAGTCAGAGATCATAAAAACGGACCGAAAGAACTTAGAGCTAATACGCAAAGTCGGGGATCATAAAAACGACCGAAAGTACTTAGAGCTAATACGCAAAGTCGGGGATCATAAAAACGGACCGAAAGAACTTAGAGCTAATACGTAAAGTCGAGGATCATAAAAACGGACAGAAAGAACTTAGAGCTAATACGCAAAGTCGGGGATCATAAAAATGGACCGAAAGAACTTTGAGCTAATACTCAAAGTCGGGGATCATAAAAACGGACCGAAAGAACTTAGAGCTGATATTCAAAGTCGGGGATCATAAAAACGACCGAAAGAACTTAGAGGTAATACGCAAAGTCCATCAAAACGGACCGAAAGAACTTAGAGCTAATACGCAAAGTCAGGGATCATAAAACCGACTGAAAGAACTTAGAGCTAATACGCAAAGTCGGGGATACTAAATTCGACCGAAAGAACTTAGAGCTAATACGCAAAGTCAGGGATCTTAAAAACGGACATAAAGAACTTAGAGCTAATACGCAAAGTCGGGGATCATAAAAACGGACCGAAAGAACTTCTAGCTAATACACAAAGTCGGGGATCATAAAACGACCGAAAGAACTTAGAGCTAATATGCAAAGTCGAGGATCATAAAAACGGACCGAAAGAACTTAGAACTGATACGCAAAGTCAGGGATCATAAAAACGAACCGAAAGAACTTAGAGCTAATACGTAAAGTCGGGGATCATTAAAACGGATCGATAGAACTTAGAGCTAATACGCAAAGTCGAGGATCATAAAAAAGGACCGAAAGAACTTAGAGCTGATACGCAAAGTCGGGGATCAAAAAAATGGACCGAAAGAACTTAGAGCTAATACGCAAAGTCGGGCAGCATAAAAATGGACCGAAAGAACTTAGAGCTAATACGCAAAGTCGGGGATCATAAAAACCGACCGAAAGAACTTAGAGCTAATACGCAAAGTCGGGGATCATAAAAATGGACCGAAAGAACTTTGAGCTAATACTCAAAGTCGGGGATCATAAAAACAGACCGAAAGAACTTAGAGCTGATACGCAAAGTCGGGGATCATAAAAACGACCGAAAGAACTTAGAGGTAATACGCAAAGTCCATCAAAACGGACCGAAAGAACTTAGAGCTAATACGCAAAGTCAGGGATCATAAAACTGATTGAAAGAACTTAGAGCTAATACGCAAAGTCGGGGATCATAAAAAGGGATAGAAAGAACTTAGAGATAATACGCAAAGTCGGGGATCATAAAAATTCGACCGAAAGAACTTAGAGCTAATACGCAAAGTCGGGGATCATAAAAACGGACCGAAAGAACTTAGAGCTGATACGCAAAGTCAGAGATCATAAAAACGGACCGAAAGAACCTAGAGCTGATACGCAAAGTCGGGGCTCATAAAAACGGACCGAAAGAACTTAGAGCTAATACGCAAAGTCGGGGATCATAAAAACGGACCGAAAGAACTTTGAGCTAATACTTAAAGTCAGGGATCATAAAATTAGACCGAAAGAACTTAGAGCTAATACGTAAAGTCGGGGATCATTAAAACGGATCGATAGAACTTAGAGCTAATAAGCAAAGTCGGGGATCATAAAAATGGACCGAAAGAACTTAGAGCTAATACGCAAAGTCGGGGATCATAAAAACTGGACCGAAAGAACTTAGAGCTAATACGCAAAGTCGGGGATCATAAAAACCGATCGAAAGAACTTAGAGCTAATACGCAAAGTCGGGGATCATAATAACGGACCGAATGAACTAAGAGCTAATATGCAAAGCGCAAAGCCGGGGATCATAAAAACGGACCGAAAGAACTTAGAGCTAATACGCAAAGTCGGGGATTATAAAAACGACCGAAAGGACTTAGAGCAAATACGCAAAGTTGGGGATCATAAAAATGAATGAAAGAACTTGAGCTAATACGCAAAGTCGGGGATCATAAAAACGGACCGATAGAAGTTAGAGCTAATACGCATAGTCAGAGATCATAAAAACGGACCGAAAGAACTTAGAGCTGATACGCATAGTCGGGGATCATAAAAACGGACCGAAAGAACTTAGAGCTAATACGTAAAGTCGAGGATCATAAAAACAGACCGAAAGAACTTAGAGCTAATACGCAAAGTCGGGGATCATAAAAACGGACCGAAAGAACTTAGAGCTAATGCGCAAAGTCGGGGATCAAAAAAATGGACCGAAAGAACTTTGAGCTAATACTCAAAGTCGGGGATCATAAAAACGGACCGAAAGAACTTAGAGCTGATACGCAAAGTCGGGGATCATAAAAACGACCGAAAGAACTTAGAGGTAATACGCAAAGTCCATCAAAACGGACCGAAAGAACTTAGAGCTAATACGCAAAGTCAGGGATCATAAAACCGACTGAAAGAACTTAGAGCTAATACGCAAAGTCGGGGATCATAAAAAGGGACCGAAAGAACTTAGAGATAATACGCAAAGTCGGGGATCATAAAAACGGACCGAAAGAACTTAGAGCTAATACGCAAAGTCGGGGATCTAAAAACGGACCGAAAGAACTTAGAGCTGATACACAAAGTCAGAGATCATAAAAACGGACCGAAAGAACTTAGAGCTAATACGCAAAGTCGGGGATCATAAAAACGACCGAAAGTACTTAGAGCTAATACGCAAAGTCGGGGATCATAAAAACGGACCAAAAGAACTTAGAGCTAATATAAAAAGTCGGAGATAATAAAAATGATAGAAAGAACTTAGAGCTAATACGAAAAGTCGGGGATCATAAAAACGACCGAAAAAATTAGAGCTAATACGCAAAGTCGGGGATAAAAAAAACGTCCGCAAGAACTTAGAGCTAATACGTAAAGTCAGGGATCATAAAAACGACTGAAAGAACTTAGAGCTAATACGCAAAGTCAGGGATCATAAAACCGACTGAAAGAACTTAGAGCTAATACGCAAAGTCGGGGATCATAAAAAGGGATAGAAAGAACTTAGAGCTAATACGCGAAGTCGGGGATCATAAAAACGACCGAAAGAACTTAGAGGTAATACGCAAAGTCCATCAAAACGGACCGAAAGAACTTAGAGGTAATACGCAAAATCAGGGATCATAAAACCGACTGAAAGAACTTAGAGCTAATACGCAAAGTCGGGGATCATAAACAGGGACCAAAAGAACTTAGATATAATACGCAAAGTCGGGGATCATAAAAACGGACCAAAAGAACTTAGAGCTAATACGCAAAGTCAAGGATCATAAAAACGGACCGAAAGAACTTAGAGCTGATACGCAAAGTCGGGGATCATAAAAACGGACCGAAAGTACTTAGAGCTAATACGCAAAGTCGGGGATCATAAAAACGGACCGAAAGAACTTAGAACTAATACGCAAAGTCGGGGATCATAAAAACGGACCGAAAGAACTTTGAGCTAATACACAAAGTCGGGGATCATAAAACGACCGAAAAAACTTAGAGCTAATATGCAAAGTCTAAGATCATAAAAATGGACCGAAAGAACATAGAGCTAATACGCAAAGTCAGGGATCATTAAAACGGACCGATAGAACTTAGAGCTAATACACAAAGTCGGGGATCATAAAAACGGACCGAAATAACTTAGAGCTAATACGCAAAGTCGGGGATCATAAAAACTGGACCGAAAGAACTTAGAGCTAATACGCAAAGTCGGGGATCATAAAAACCGACCGAAAGAACTTAGAGCTAATACGCAAAGTCGGGGATCATAAAAACGGACCGAATGAACTTAGAGCTAATATGCAAAGCGCAAAACCGGGGATCATAAAAACGGACCAAAAGAACTTAGAGCTAATACGCAAAGTCGGGGATTATAAAAACGACCGAAAGAACTTAGAGCTAATACGCAAAGTTGGGGATCATAAAAATGACCGAAAGAACTTGAGCTAATACGCAAAGTCGGGGATCATAAAAACGGACCGATAGAACTTAGAGCTAATACGCATAGTCAGAGATCATAAAAACGGACCGAAAGAACTTAGAGCTGATACGCAAAGTCGGGGATCATAAAAACGGACCGAAAGAACTTAGAGCTAATACGCAAAGTCGGGGATCATAAAAATTGACCTAAAGAACTTTGAGCTAATACTCAAAGTCGGGGATCATAAAAACGGACCGAAAGAACTTAGAGCTAAGACGCAAAGTCGGGGATCATAAAAACGGACCGAAAGAACTTAGAGCTAATACGCAAAATCGGGGATCGTAAAAACGGACCGAAAGAATTTAGAGCTAATACGCAAAGTCGGGGATCATAAAAACCGACCGAAAGAACTTAGAGCTAATACGCAAAGTCGGGGATCATAAAAACGGACCGAAACAACTAAGAGCTAATACGCAAAGTCGGGAATCATAAAAACAGACCAAAGAACTTAGAGCTAATACGCAAAGTCAAGGATCATAAAATCGAACCGAAAGAACTTAGAGCTAATACGCAAAGTCGGGGATCATAAAAACGGACCGAAAGAACTTAGAGCTAATACGCAAAGTCGGGGATTATAAAAATGACCGAAAGAACTTAGAGATAATACGCAAAGTCGGGGATCATAAAAACGGACCGATAGAACTTAGAGCTAATACGCAAAGTCGGGGATCATAAAAATGGACCGAAAGACCTTAGAGCTAATACGCAAAGTCGGGGATCATAAAACCGACCGAAAGAACTTAGAGCTAGTACGCAAAGTCGGGGATCATAAAAATGGACCTAAAGAACTTTGAGCTAATACTCAAAGTCGGGGATTATAAAAACGGACCGAAAAAACTTAGAGCTGATACGCAAAGTCGGGGATCATAAAAACGACCGAAAGAACTTAGAGGTAATACGCAAAGTCCATCAAAACGGACCGAAAGAACTTAGAGGTAATACGCAAAGTCAGGGATCATAAAACCGACTGAAAGAACTTAGAGCTAATACGCAAAGTCGGGGATCATAAACAGGGACCGAAAGAACTTAGAGATAATACGCAAAGTCGGGGATCATAAAAGTGACCGAAAAAATTAGAGCTAATACGCAAAGTCGGGGATAAAAAAAACGACCGCAAGAACTTAGAGCTAATACGTAAAGTCAGGGATCATAAAAACGACTGAAAGAACTTAGAGCTAATATGCAAAGTCGGGGATCATAAAAACGACCGAAATAACTTAGAGCTAATACGCAAAGTCGCGGATCATAAAACGGACTGAAAGAACTTAGAGTTATTATACAAAGTCGGGGACCATAAAAACGGACGGAAAGAACTTAGAGCTAATACGCAAAGTCGGGGATCATAAAAACGGACCGAAAAAACTTTGAGCTAATACGCAAAATGGACCGAAAGAACTTAGAGCTAATACGCAAAGTCGGGGATCATAAAAACGACCAAGAGAACTTAGAGCTAATACGCAAAGTCGGGGATCATAAAAACGGACCGAAAGAACTTAGAACTAATACGCAAAGTCGGGGATCATAAAAACGGACCGAAAGAACTTTGAGCTAATACACAAAGTCGGGGATCATAAAACGACCGAAAAAACTTAGAGCTAATATGCAAAGTCTAAGATCATAAAAACGGACCGAAAAAACATAGAGCTAAAACGTAAAGTCAGGGATCATTAAAACGGACCGATAGAACTTAGAGCTAATACGCAAAGTCGGGGATCATAAAAACGGACCGAAAGAACTTAGAGCTAATACGCAAAGTCGGGGATCATAAAATATGGACCGAAAGAACTTAGAGCTAATACGCAAAGTCGGGGATCATAAAAACCGACCGAAAGAACTTAGAGCTAATACGCAAAGTCGGGGATCATAAAAACGGACCGAATGAACTTAGAGCTAATATGCAAAGCGCAAAGCCGGGGATCATAAAACGGACCAAAAGAACTTAGAGCTAATACGCAAAGTCAGGGATTATAAAAACGACCGAAAGAACTTAGAGCTAATACGCAAAGTTGGGGATCATAAAAATGACCGAAAGAACTTGAGCTAATACGCAAAGTCGGGGATCATAAAAACGGACCGATAGAACTTAGAGCTAATACGCATAGTCAGAGATCATAAAAACGGACCGAAAGAACTTAGAGCTGATACGCAAAGTCAGGGATCATAAAAACGGACCGAAAGAACTTAGAGCTAATACGCAAAGTCGGGGATCATAAAAATGGACCTAAAGAACTTTGAGCTAATACTCAAAGTCGGGGATCATAAAAACGGACCGAAAGAACTTAGAGCTAATACGCAAAGTCGGGGATCATAAAAACGGATCGAAAGAACTTAGAGCTAATACGCAAAATCGGGGATCGTAAAAACGGACCGAAAGAACTTAGAGCTAATACGCAAAGTCGGGGATCATAAAAACCGACCGAAAGAACTTAGAGCTAATACGCAAAGTCGGGGATCATAAAAACGGACCGAAACAACTAAGAGCTAATACGCAAAGTCGGGAATCATAAAAACGGACCAAAGAACTTAGAGCTAATACGCAAAGTCGGGGATCATAAAATCGAACCGAAAGAACTTAGAGCTAATACGCAAAGTCGGGGATCATAAAAACGGACCGAAAGAACTTAGAGCTAATACGCAAAGTCGGGGATTATAAAAATGACCGAAAGAACTTAGAGATAATACGCAAAGTCGGGGATCATAAAAACGGACCGATAGAACTTAGAGCTAATACGCAAAGTCGGGGATCATAAAAATGGACCGAAAGAACTTAGAGCTAATACGCAAAGTCGGGGATCATAAAAACCGACCGAAAGAACTTAGAGCTAATACGCAAAGTCGGGGATCATAAAAACGGACCGAAAGAACTTTGAGCTAATACTCAAAGTCGGGGATCATAAAAACTGGACCGAAAGAACTTAGAGCTAATACGCAAAGTCGGGGATCATAAAAACCAAACGAAAGAACTTAGAGCTAATACGCAAAGTCGGGGATCATAAAAACGGACCGAATGAACTTAGAGCTAATATGCAAAGCGCAAAGTCGGGGATCATAAAAACGGACCGAAAGAACTTAGAGCTAATACGCAAAGTCGGGGATTATAAAAACGACCGGAAGAACTTAGAGATAATACGCAAAGTCGGGGATCATTAAAACGGACCGATAGAACTTAGAGCTAATACGCAAAGTCGGGGATCATAAAAACGGACCGAAAGAACTTAGAGCTAATACGCAAAGTCGGGGATCATAAAAACTGGACCTAAAGAACTTAAAGCTAATACGCAAAGTCGGGGATCATAAAAACCGACCGAAAGAACTTAGAGCTAATACGCAAAGTCGGGGATCATAAAAAAGGACCGAAAGAACTAAGAGCTAATACGCAAAGTCGGGAATCATAAAAACGGACCAAAAGAACTTAGAGCTAATACGCAAAGTCGGGGATCATAAAAACGGACCGAAAGAACTTAGAGCTAATACGCAAAGTCGGGGATTATAAAAATGACCGAAAGAACTTAGAGATAATACGCAAAGTCGGGGATCATAAAAACGGACCGATAGAACTTAGAGCTAATACGCAAAGTCGGGGATCATAAAAATGGACCGAAAGAACTTAGAGCTAATACGCAAAGTCGGGGATCATAAAAACCGACCGAAAGAACTTTGAGCTAATACGCAAAGTCGGGGATCATAAAAATGGACCGAAAGATCTTTGAGCTAATACTCAAAGTCGGGGATCATAAAAACGGACCGAAAGAACTTAGAGCTGATACACAAAGTCGGGGATCATAAAAACGACCGAAAGAACTTAGAGGTAATACGCAAAGTCCATCAAAACGGACCGAAAGAACTTAGAGCTAATACGCAAAGTCGGGGATCATAAAAAGGGACCGAAAGAACTTAGAGATAATACGCAAAGTCGGGGATCATAAAAACGGACCGAAAGAACTTAGAGCTGATACGCAAAGTCAGAGATCATAAAAACAGACCGAAAGAACTTAGAGCTGATTCGCAAAGTCGGGGATCATAAAAACGGACCGAAAGAACTTAGAACTAATACGCAAAGTCGGGGATCCTAAAAACGGACCGAAAGAACTTAGAGCTAATACGCAAAGTCGGGGATTATAAAAACGACCGAAAGAACTTAGAGATAATACGCAAAGTCGGGGATCATTAAAACGGACCGATAGAACTTAGAGCTAATACGCAAAGTCGGGGATCATAAAAACGGACCGAAAGAACTTAGAGCTAATACGCAAAGTCGGGGATCATAAAAACTGGACCGAAAGACCTTAGAGCTAATACGCAAAGTCAGGGATCATAAAAACCGACCGAAAGAACTTAGAGCTAATACACAAAGTCGGGGATCATAAAAACGGACCGAATGAACTTAGAGCTAATATGCAAAGCGCAAAATCGGGGATTATAAAAACGGATTGAAAGACCTTAGAGCTAATACGCAAAGTCGGGGATCATAAAAACGGACCGAAAGAACTTAGAGCTGATACGAAAAGTCAGAGATCATAAAAACGGACCGAAAGAACCTCGAGCTGATCCGCAAAGTCGGGGATCATAAAAACGGACCGAAAGAACTTAGAGCTAATACGCAAAGTCGGGGATCATAAAAACGGACCGAAAGAACTTTGAGCTAATACTTAAAGTCAGGGATCATAAAATTAGACCGAAAGAACTTAGAGCTGATACGCAAAGTCGGGGATCATAAAAACGACCGAAAGAACTTAGAGCTAATACGTAAAGTCGGGGATCATAAAAACGACCGAAAGAACTTAGAGCTCATACGCAAAGTCAGGGATCATAATAACGGACCGAAAGAACTTAGAGCTAATACGCAAAGTCGGGGATCATAAATTCGACCGAAAGTACTTAGAGCTAATACGCAAAGTCGGGGATCTTAAAAACGGACAGAAAGAACTTAGAGCTAATACACAAAGTCGGGGATCATAAAACGACCGAAAGAACTTAGAGCTAATATGCAAAGTTGAGGATCATAAAAACGGACCGAAAGAACTTAGAACTGATACGCAAAGTCAGGGATCATAAAAACGGACCGAAAGAACTTAGATATAATACGCAAAGTCGGGGATCATAAACAGGGACCGAAAGAACTTAGATATAATACGCAAAGTCGGGGATCATAAAAACGGACCGAAAGAACTTAGAGCTAATACGCAAAGTCAAGGATCATAAAAACGGACCGAAAGAACTTAGAGCTGATACGCAAAGTCAGAGATCATAAAAACAGACCGAAAGAACTTAGAGCTGATACGCAAAGTCGGGGATCATAAAAACGGACCGAAAGTACTTAGAGCTAATACGCAAAGTCGGGGATCATAAAAACGGACCGAAAGAACTTAGAACTAATACGCAAAGTCGGGGATCATAAAAACGGACCGAAAGAACTTTGAGCTAATACACAAAGTCGGGGATCATAAAACGACCGAAAAAACTTAGAGCTAATATGCAAAGTCTAAGATCATAAAAATGGACCGAAAGAACTAGAGCTAATACGCAAAGTCAGGGATCATTAAAACGGACCGATAGAACTTAGAGCTAATACGCAAAGTCGGGGATCATAAAAACGGACCGAAAGAACTTAGAGCTAATACGCAAAGTCGGGGATCATAAAAACTGGACCGAAAGAACTTAGAGCTAATACGCAAAGTCGGGGATCATAAAAACCGACCGAAAGAACTTAGAGCTAATACGCAAAGTCGGGGATCATAAAAACGGACCGAATGAACTTAGAGCTAATATGCAAAGCGCAAAACCGGGGATCATAAAAACGGACCAAAAGAACTTAGAGCTAATACGCAAAGTCGGGGATTATAAAACGACCGAAAGAACTTAGAGCTAATACGCAAAGTTGGGGATCATAAAAATGACCGAAAGAACTTGAGCTAATACGCAAAGTCGGGGATCATAAAAACGGACCGATAGAACTTAGAGCTAATACGCATAGTCAGAGATCATAAAAACGGACCAAAAGAACTTAGAGCTGATACGCAAAGTCGGGGATCATAAAAACGGACCGAAAGAACTTAGAGCTAATACGCAAAGTCGGGGATCATAAAAATGGACCTAAAGAACTTTGAGCTAATACTCAAAGTCGGGGATCATAAAAACGGACCGAAAGAACTTAGAGCTAAGACGCAAAGTCGGGGATCATAAAAACGGACCGAAAGAACTTAGAGCTAATACGCAAAATCGGGGATCGTAAAAACGGACCGAAAGAATTTAGAGCTAATACGCAAAGTCGGGGATCATAAAAACCGACCGAAAGAACTTAGAGCTAATACGCAAAGTCGGGGATCATAAAAACGGACCGAAACAACTAAGAGCTAATACGCAAAGTCGGGAATCATAAAAACGGACCAAAGAACTTAGAGCTAATACGCAAAGTCAAGGATCATAAAATCGAACCGAAAGAACTTAGAGCTAATACGCAAAGTCGGGGATCATAAAAACGGACCAAAAGAACTTAGAGCTAATACGCAAAGTCGGGGATTATAAAAATGACCGAAAGAACTTAGAGATAATACGCAAAGTCGGGGATCATAAAAACGGACCGATAGAACTTAGAGCTAATACGCAAAGTCGGGGATCATAAAAATGGACCGAAAGACCTTAGAGCTAATACGCAAAGTCGGGGATCATAAAACCGACCGAAAGAACTTAGAGCTAGTACGCAAAGTCGGGGATCATAAAAATGGACCTAAAGAACTTTGAGCTAATACTCAAAGTCGGGGATCATAAAAACGGACCGAAAAAACTTAGAGCTGATACGCAAAGTCGGGGATCATAAAAACCGACCGAAAGAACTTAGAGCTAATACGCAAAGTCCATCAAAACGGACCGAAAGAACTTAGAGGTAATACGCAAAGTCAGGGATCATAAAACCGACTGAAAGAACTTAGAGCTAATACGCAAAGTCAGGGATCATAAACAGGGACCGAAAGAACTTAGAGATAATACGCAAAGTCGGGGATCATAAAAACGACCGAAAAAATTAGAGCTAATACGCAAAGTCGGGGATAAAAAAAACGACCGCAAGAACTTAGAGCTAATACGTAAAGTCAGGGATCATAAAAACGACTGAAAGAACTTAGAGCTAATATGCAAAGTCGGAGATCATAAAAACGACCGAAATAACTTAGAGCTAATACGCAAAGTCGCGGATCATAAAACGGACTGAAAGAACTTAGAGTTATTATACAAAGTCGGGGACCATAAAAACGGACGGAAAGAACTTAGAGCTAATACGCAAAGTCGGGGATCATAAAAACGGACCGAAAAAACTTTGAGATAATACGCAAAATGGACCGAAAGAACTTAGAGCTAATACGCAAAGTCGGGGATCATAAAAACGACCAAGAGAACTTAGAGCTAATACGCAAAGTCGGGGATCATAAAAACGGACCGAAAGAACTTAGAACTAATACGCAAAGTCGGGGATCATAAAAACGGACCGAAAGAACTTTGAGCTAATACACAAAGTCGGGGATCATAAAACGACCGAAAAAACTTAGAGCTAATATGCAAAGTCTAAGATCATAAAAACGGACCGAAAGAACATAGAGCTAAAACGTAAAGTCAGGGATCATTAAAACGGACCGATAGAACTTAGAGCTAATACGCAAAGTCGGGGATCATAAAAACGGACCGAAAGAACTTAGAGCTAATACGCAAAGTCGGGGATCATAAAATATGGACCGAAAGAACTTAGAGCTAATACGCAAAGTCGGGGATCATAAAAACCGACCGAAAGAACTTAGAGCTAATACGCAAAGTCGGGGATCATAAAAACGGACCGAATGAACTTAGAGCTAATATGCAAAGCGCAAAGCCGGGGATCATAAAAACGGACCAAAAGAACTTAGAGCTAATACGCAAAGTCAGGGATTATAAAAACGACCGAAAGAACTTAGAGCTAATACGCAAAGTTGGGGATCATAAAAAGGGATAGAAAGAACTTAGAGATAATACGCAAAGTCGGGGATCATAAAAATTCGACCGAAAGAACTTAGAGCTAATACGCAAAGTCGGGGATCATAAAAACGGACCGAAAGAACTTAGAGCTGATACGCAAAGTCAGAGATCATAAAAACGGACCGAAAGAACCTAGAGCTGATACGCAAAGTCGGGGCTCATAAAAACGGACCGAAAGAACTTAGAGCTAATACGCAAAGTCGGGGATCATAAAAACGGACCGAAAGAACTTTGAGCTAATACTTAAAGTCAGGGATCATAAAATTAGACCGAAAGAACTTAGAGCTAATACGTAAAGTCGGGGATCATTAAAACGGATCGATAGAACTTAGAGCTAATAAGCAAAGTCGGGGATCATAAAAATGGACCGAAAGAACTTAGAGCTAATACGCAAAGTCGGGGATCATAAAAACTGGACCGAAAGAACTTAGAGCTAATACGCAAAGTCGGGGATCATAAAAACCGATCGAAAGAACTTAGAGCTAATACGCAAAGTCGGGGATCATAATAACGGACCGAATGAACTAAGAGCTAATATGCAAAGCGCAAAGCCGGGGATCATAAAAACGGACCGAAAGAACTTAGAGCTAATACGCAAAGTCGGGGATTATAAAAACGACCGAAAGGACTTAGAGCAAATACGCAAAGTTGGGGATCATAAAAATGAATGAAAGAACTTGAGCTAATACGCAAAGTCGGGGATCATAAAAACGGACCGATAGAAGTTAGAGCTAATACGCATAGTCAGAGATCATAAAAACGGACCGAAAGAACTTAGAGCTGATACGCATAGTCGGGGATCATAAAAACGGACCGAAAGAACTTAGAGCTAATACGTAAAGTCGAGGATCATAAAAACAGACCGAAAGAACTTAGAGCTAATACGCAAAGTCGGGGATCATAAAAACGGACCGAAAGAACTTAGAGCTAATGCGCAAAGTCGGGGATCAAAAAAATGGACCGAAAGAACTTTGAGCTAATACTCAAAGTCGGGGATCATAAAAACGGACCGAAAGAACTTAGAGCTGATACGCAAAGTCGGGGATCATAAAAACGACCGAAAGAACTTAGAGGTAATACGCAAAGTCCATCAAAACGGACCGAAAGAACTTAGAGCTAATACGCAAAGTCAGGGATCATAAAACCGACTGAAAGAACTTAGAGCTAATACGCAAAGTCGGGGATCATAAAAAGGGACCGAAAGAACTTAGAGATAATACGCAAAGTCGGGGATCATAAAAACGGACCGAAAGAACTTAGAGCTAATACGCAAAGTCGGGGATCTAAAAACGGACCGAAAGAACTTAGAGCTGATACACAAAGTCAGAGATCATAAAAACGGACCGAAAGAACTTAGAGCTAATACGCAAAGTCGGGGATCATAAAAACGACCGAAAGTACTTAGAGCTAATACGCAAAGTCGGGGATCATAAAAACGGACCAAAAGAACTTAGAGCTAATATAAAAAGTCGGAGATAATAAAAATGATAGAAAGAACTTAGAGCTAATACGAAAAGTCGGGGATCATAAAAACGACCGAAAAAATTAGAGCTAATACGCAAAGTCGGGGATAAAAAAAACGTCCGCAAGAACTTAGAGCTAATACGTAAAGTCAGGGATCATAAAAACGACTGAAAGAACTTAGAGCTAATACGCAAAGTCAGGGATCATAAAACCGACTGAAAGAACTTAGAGCTAATACGCAAAGTCGGGGATCATAAAAAGGGATAGAAAGAACTTAGAGCTAATACGCGAAGTCGGGGATCATAAAAACGACCGAAAGAACTTAGAGGTAATACGCAAAGTCCATCAAAACGGACCGAAAGAACTTAGAGGTAATACGCAAAATCAGGGATCATAAAACCGACTGAAAGAACTTAGAGCTAATACGCAAAGTCGGGGATCATAAACAGGGACCAAAAGAACTTAGATATAATACGCAAAGTCGGGGATCATAAAAACGGACCAAAAGAACTTAGAGCTAATACGCAAAGTCAAGGATCATAAAAACGGACCGAAAGAACTTAGAGCTGATACGCAAAGTCGGGGATCATAAAAACGGACCGAAAGTACTTAGAGCTAATACGCAAAGTCGGGGATCATAAAAACGGACCGAAAGAACTTAGAACTAATACGCAAAGTCGGGGATCATAAAAACGGACCGAAAGAACTTTGAGCTAATACACAAAGTCGGGGATCATAAAACGACCGAAAAAACTTAGAGCTAATATGCAAAGTCTAAGATCATAAAAATGGACCGAAAGAACATAGAGCTAATACGCAAAGTCAGGGATCATTAAAACGGACCGATAGAACTTAGAGCTAATACACAAAGTCGGGGATCATAAAAACGGACCGAAATAACTTAGAGCTAATACGCAAAGTCGGGGATCATAAAAACTGGACCGAAAGAACTTAGAGCTAATACGCAAAGTCGGGGATCATAAAAACCGACCGAAAGAACTTAGAGCTAATACGCAAAGTCGGGGATCATAAAAACGGACCGAATGAACTTAGAGCTAATATGCAAAGCGCAAAACCGGGGATCATAAAAACGGACCAAAAGAACTTAGAGCTAATACGCAAAGTCGGGGATTATAAAAACGACCGAAAGAACTTAGAGCTAATACGCAAAGTTGGGGATCATAAAAATGACCGAAAGAACTTGAGCTAATACGCAAAGTCGGGGATCATAAAAACGGACCGATAGAACTTAGAGCTAATACGCATAGTCAGAGATCATAAAAACGGACCGAAAGAACTTAGAGCTGATACGCAAAGTCGGGGATCATAAAAACGGACCGAAAGAACTTAGAGCTAATACGCAAAGTCGGGGATCATAAAAATTGACCTAAAGAACTTTGAGCTAATACTCAAAGTCGGGGATCATAAAAACGGACCGAAAGAACTTAGAGCTAAGACGCAAAGTCGGGGATCATAAAAACGGACCGAAAGAACTTAGAGCTAATACGCAAAATCGGGGATCGTAAAAACGGACCGAAAGAATTTAGAGCTAATACGCAAAGTCGGGGATCATAAAAACCGACCGAAAGAACTTAGAGCTAATACGCAAAGTCGGGGATCATAAAAACGGACCGAAACAACTAAGAGCTAATACGCAAAGTCGGGAATCATAAAAACAGACCAAAGAACTTAGAGCTAATACGCAAAGTCAAGGATCATAAAATCGAACCGAAAGAACTTAGAGCTAATACGCAAAGTCGGGGATCATAAAAACGGACCGAAAGAACTTAGAGCTAATACGCAAAGTCGGGGATTATAAAAATGACCGAAAGAACTTAGAGATAATACGCAAAGTCGGGGATCATAAAAACGGACCGATAGAACTTAGAGCTAATACGCAAAGTCGGGGATCATAAAAATGGACCGAAAGACCTTAGAGCTAATACGCAAAGTCGGGGATCATAAAACCGACCGAAAGAACTTAGAGCTAGTACGCAAAGTCGGGGATCATAAAAATGGACCTAAAGAACTTTGAGCTAATACTCAAAGTCGGGGATTATAAAAACGGACCGAAAAAACTTAGAGCTGATACGCAAAGTCGGGGATCATAAAAACGACCGAAAGAACTTAGAGGTAATACGCAAAGTCCATCAAAACGGACCGAAAGAACTTAGAGGTAATACGCAAAGTCAGGGATCATAAAACCGACTGAAAGAACTTAGAGCTAATACGCAAAGTCGGGGATCATAAACAGGGACCGAAAGAACTTAGAGATAATACGCAAAGTCGGGGATCATAAAAGTGACCGAAAAAATTAGAGCTAATACGCAAAGTCGGGGATAAAAAAAACGACCGCAAGAACTTAGAGCTAATACGTAAAGTCAGGGATCATAAAAACGACTGAAAGAACTTAGAGCTAATATGCAAAGTCGGGGATCATAAAAACGACCGAAATAACTTAGAGCTAATACGCAAAGTCGCGGATCATAAAACGGACTGAAAGAACTTAGAGTTATTATACAAAGTCGGGGACCATAAAAACGGACGGAAAGAACTTAGAGCTAATACGCAAAGTCGGGGATCATAAAAACGGACCGAAAAAACTTTGAGCTAATACGCAAAATGGACCGAAAGAACTTAGAGCTAATACGCAAAGTCGGGGATCATAAAAACGACCAAGAGAACTTAGAGCTAATACGCAAAGTCGGGGATCATAAAAACGGACCGAAAGAACTTAGAACTAATACGCAAAGTCGGGGATCATAAAAACGGACCGAAAGAACTTTGAGCTAATACACAAAGTCGGGGATCATAAAACGACCGAAAAAACTTAGAGCTAATATGCAAAGTCTAAGATCATAAAAACGGACCGAAAAAACATAGAGCTAAAACGTAAAGTCAGGGATCATTAAAACGGACCGATAGAACTTAGAGCTAATACGCAAAGTCGGGGATCATAAAAACGGACCGAAAGAACTTAGAGCTAATACGCAAAGTCGGGGATCATAAAATATGGACCGAAAGAACTTAGAGCTAATACGCAAAGTCGGGGATCATAAAAACCGACCGAAAGAACTTAGAGCTAATACGCAAAGTCGGGGATCATAAAAACGGACCGAATGAACTTAGAGCTAATATGCAAAGCGCAAAGCCGGGGATCATAAAACGGACCAAAAGAACTTAGAGCTAATACGCAAAGTCAGGGATTATAAAAACGACCGAAAGAACTTAGAGCTAATACGCAAAGTTGGGGATCATAAAAATGACCGAAAGAACTTGAGCTAATACGCAAAGTCGGGGATCATAAAAACGGACCGATAGAACTTAGAGCTAATACGCATAGTCAGAGATCATAAAAACGGACCGAAAGAACTTAGAGCTGATACGCAAAGTCAGGGATCATAAAAACGGACCGAAAGAACTTAGAGCTAATACGCAAAGTCGGGGATCATAAAAATGGACCTAAAGAACTTTGAGCTAATACTCAAAGTCGGGGATCATAAAAACGGACCGAAAGAACTTAGAGCTAATACGCAAAGTCGGGGATCATAAAAACGGATCGAAAGAACTTAGAGCTAATACGCAAAATCGGGGATCGTAAAAACGGACCGAAAGAACTTAGAGCTAATACGCAAAGTCGGGGATCATAAAAACCGACCGAAAGAACTTAGAGCTAATACGCAAAGTCGGGGATCATAAAAACGGACCGAAACAACTAAGAGCTAATACGCAAAGTCGGGAATCATAAAAACGGACCAAAGAACTTAGAGCTAATACGCAAAGTCGGGGATCATAAAATCGAACCGAAAGAACTTAGAGCTAATACGCAAAGTCGGGGATCATAAAAACGGACCGAAAGAACTTAGAGCTAATACGCAAAGTCGGGGATTATAAAAATGACCGAAAGAACTTAGAGATAATACGCAAAGTCGGGGATCATAAAAACGGACCGATAGAACTTAGAGCTAATACGCAAAGTCGGGGATCATAAAAATGGACCGAAAGAACTTAGAGCTAATACGCAAAGTCGGGGATCATAAAAACCGACCGAAAGAACTTAGAGCTAATACGCAAAGTCGGGGATCATAAAAACGGACCGAAAGAACTTTGAGCTAATACTCAAAGTCGGGGATCATAAAAACTGGACCGAAAGAACTTAGAGCTAATACGCAAAGTCGGGGATCATAAAAACCAAACGAAAGAACTTAGAGCTAATACGCAAAGTCGGGGATCATAAAAACGGACCGAATGAACTTAGAGCTAATATGCAAAGCGCAAAGTCGGGGATCATAAAAACGGACCGAAAGAACTTAGAGCTAATACGCAAAGTCGGGGATTATAAAAACGACCGGAAGAACTTAGAGATAATACGCAAAGTCGGGGATCATTAAAACGGACCGATAGAACTTAGAGCTAATACGCAAAGTCGGGGATCATAAAAACGGACCGAAAGAACTTAGAGCTAATACGCAAAGTCGGGGATCATAAAAACTGGACCTAAAGAACTTAAAGCTAATACGCAAAGTCGGGGATCATAAAAACCGACCGAAAGAACTTAGAGCTAATACGCAAAGTCGGGGATCATAAAAAAGGACCGAAAGAACTAAGAGCTAATACGCAAAGTCGGGAATCATAAAAACGGACCAAAAGAACTTAGAGCTAATACGCAAAGTCGGGGATCATAAAAACGGACCGAAAGAACTTAGAGCTAATACGCAAAGTCGGGGATTATAAAAATGACCGAAAGAACTTAGAGATAATACGCAAAGTCGGGGATCATAAAAACGGACCGATAGAACTTAGAGCTAATACGCAAAGTCGGGGATCATAAAAATGGACCGAAAGAACTTAGAGCTAATACGCAAAGTCGGGGATCATAAAAACCGACCGAAAGAACTTTGAGCTAATACGCAAAGTCGGGGATCATAAAAATGGACCGAAAGATCTTTGAGCTAATACTCAAAGTCGGGGATCATAAAAACGGACCGAAAGAACTTAGAGCTGATACACAAAGTCGGGGATCATAAAAACGACCGAAAGAACTTAGAGGTAATACGCAAAGTCCATCAAAACGGACCGAAAGAACTTAGAGCTAATACGCAAAGTCGGGGATCATAAAAAGGGACCGAAAGAACTTAGAGATAATACGCAAAGTCGGGGATCATAAAAACGGACCGAAAGAACTTAGAGCTGATACGCAAAGTCAGAGATCATAAAAACAGACCGAAAGAACTTAGAGCTGATTCGCAAAGTCGGGGATCATAAAAACGGACCGAAAGAACTTAGAACTAATACGCAAAGTCGGGGATCCTAAAAACGGACCGAAAGAACTTAGAGCTAATACGCAAAGTCGGGGATTATAAAAACGACCGAAAGAACTTAGAGATAATACGCAAAGTCGGGGATCATTAAAACGGACCGATAGAACTTAGAGCTAATACGCAAAGTCGGGGATCATAAAAACGGACCGAAAGAACTTAGAGCTAATACGCAAAGTCGGGGATCATAAAAACTGGACCGAAAGACCTTAGAGCTAATACGCAAAGTCAGGGATCATAAAAACCGACCGAAAGAACTTAGAGCTAATACACAAAGTCGGGGATCATAAAAACGGACCGAATGAACTTAGAGCTAATATGCAAAGCGCAAAATCGGGGATTATAAAAACGGATTGAAAGACCTTAGAGCTAATACGCAAAGTCGGGGATCATAAAAACGGACCGAAAGAACTTAGAGCTGATACGAAAAGTCAGAGATCATAAAAACGGACCGAAAGAACCTCGAGCTGATCCGCAAAGTCGGGGATCATAAAAACGGACCGAAAGAACTTAGAGCTAATACGCAAAGTCGGGGATCATAAAAACGGACCGAAAGAACTTTGAGCTAATACTTAAAGTCAGGGATCATAAAATTAGACCGAAAGAACTTAGAGCTGATACGCAAAGTCGGGGATCATAAAAACGACCGAAAGAACTTAGAGCTAATACGTAAAGTCGGGGATCATAAAAACGACCGAAAGAACTTAGAGCTCATACGCAAAGTCAGGGATCATAATAACGGACCGAAAGAACTTAGAGCTAATACGCAAAGTCGGGGATCATAAATTCGACCGAAAGTACTTAGAGCTAATACGCAAAGTCGGGGATCTTAAAAACGGACAGAAAGAACTTAGAGCTAATACACAAAGTCGGGGATCATAAAACGACCGAAAGAACTTAGAGCTAATATGCAAAGTTGAGGATCATAAAAACGGACCGAAAGAACTTAGAACTGATACGCAAAGTCAGGGATCATAAAAACGGACCGAAAGAACTTAGATATAATACGCAAAGTCGGGGATCATAAACAGGGACCGAAAGAACTTAGATATAATACGCAAAGTCGGGGATCATAAAAACGGACCGAAAGAACTTAGAGCTAATACGCAAAGTCAAGGATCATAAAAACGGACCGAAAGAACTTAGAGCTGATACGCAAAGTCAGAGATCATAAAAACAGACCGAAAGAACTTAGAGCTGATACGCAAAGTCGGGGATCATAAAAACGGACCGAAAGTACTTAGAGCTAATACGCAAAGTCGGGGATCATAAAAACGGACCGAAAGAACTTAGAACTAATACGCAAAGTCGGGGATCATAAAAACGGACCGAAAGAACTTTGAGCTAATACACAAAGTCGGGGATCATAAAACGACCGAAAAAACTTAGAGCTAATATGCAAAGTCTAAGATCATAAAAATGGACCGAAAGAACTAGAGCTAATACGCAAAGTCAGGGATCATTAAAACGGACCGATAGAACTTAGAGCTAATACGCAAAGTCGGGGATCATAAAAACGGACCGAAAGAACTTAGAGCTAATACGCAAAGTCGGGGATCATAAAAACTGGACCGAAAGAACTTAGAGCTAATACGCAAAGTCGGGGATCATAAAAACCGACCGAAAGAACTTAGAGCTAATACGCAAAGTCGGGGATCATAAAAACGGACCGAATGAACTTAGAGCTAATATGCAAAGCGCAAAACCGGGGATCATAAAAACGGACCAAAAGAACTTAGAGCTAATACGCAAAGTCGGGGATTATAAAACGACCGAAAGAACTTAGAGCTAATACGCAAAGTTGGGGATCATAAAAATGACCGAAAGAACTTGAGCTAATACGCAAAGTCGGGGATCATAAAAACGGACCGATAGAACTTAGAGCTAATACGCATAGTCAGAGATCATAAAAACGGACCAAAAGAACTTAGAGCTGATACGCAAAGTCGGGGATCATAAAAACGGACCGAAAGAACTTAGAGCTAATACGCAAAGTCGGGGATCATAAAAATGGACCTAAAGAACTTTGAGCTAATACTCAAAGTCGGGGATCATAAAAACGGACCGAAAGAACTTAGAGCTAAGACGCAAAGTCGGGGATCATAAAAACGGACCGAAAGAACTTAGAGCTAATACGCAAAATCGGGGATCGTAAAAACGGACCGAAAGAATTTAGAGCTAATACGCAAAGTCGGGGATCATAAAAACCGACCGAAAGAACTTAGAGCTAATACGCAAAGTCGGGGATCATAAAAACGGACCGAAACAACTAAGAGCTAATACGCAAAGTCGGGAATCATAAAAACGGACCAAAGAACTTAGAGCTAATACGCAAAGTCAAGGATCATAAAATCGAACCGAAAGAACTTAGAGCTAATACGCAAAGTCGGGGATCATAAAAACGGACCAAAAGAACTTAGAGCTAATACGCAAAGTCGGGGATTATAAAAATGACCGAAAGAACTTAGAGATAATACGCAAAGTCGGGGATCATAAAAACGGACCGATAGAACTTAGAGCTAATACGCAAAGTCGGGGATCATAAAAATGGACCGAAAGACCTTAGAGCTAATACGCAAAGTCGGGGATCATAAAACCGACCGAAAGAACTTAGAGCTAGTACGCAAAGTCGGGGATCATAAAAATGGACCTAAAGAACTTTGAGCTAATACTCAAAGTCGGGGATCATAAAAACGGACCGAAAAAACTTAGAGCTGATACGCAAAGTCGGGGATCATAAAAACCGACCGAAAGAACTTAGAGCTAATACGCAAAGTCCATCAAAACGGACCGAAAGAACTTAGAGGTAATACGCAAAGTCAGGGATCATAAAACCGACTGAAAGAACTTAGAGCTAATACGCAAAGTCAGGGATCATAAACAGGGACCGAAAGAACTTAGAGATAATACGCAAAGTCGGGGATCATAAAAACGACCGAAAAAATTAGAGCTAATACGCAAAGTCGGGGATAAAAAAAACGACCGCAAGAACTTAGAGCTAATACGTAAAGTCAGGGATCATAAAAACGACTGAAAGAACTTAGAGCTAATATGCAAAGTCGGAGATCATAAAAACGACCGAAATAACTTAGAGCTAATACGCAAAGTCGCGGATCATAAAACGGACTGAAAGAACTTAGAGTTATTATACAAAGTCGGGGACCATAAAAACGGACGGAAAGAACTTAGAGCTAATACGCAAAGTCGGGGATCATAAAAACGGACCGAAAAAACTTTGAGATAATACGCAAAATGGACCGAAAGAACTTAGAGCTAATACGCAAAGTCGGGGATCATAAAAACGACCAAGAGAACTTAGAGCTAATACGCAAAGTCGGGGATCATAAAAACGGACCGAAAGAACTTAGAACTAATACGCAAAGTCGGGGATCATAAAAACGGACCGAAAGAACTTTGAGCTAATACACAAAGTCGGGGATCATAAAACGACCGAAAAAACTTAGAGCTAATATGCAAAGTCTAAGATCATAAAAACGGACCGAAAGAACATAGAGCTAAAACGTAAAGTCAGGGATCATTAAAACGGACCGATAGAACTTAGAGCTAATACGCAAAGTCGGGGATCATAAAAACGGACCGAAAGAACTTAGAGCTAATACGCAAAGTCGGGGATCATAAAATATGGACCGAAAGAACTTAGAGCTAATACGCAAAGTCGGGGATCATAAAAACCGACCGAAAGAACTTAGAGCTAATACGCAAAGTCGGGGATCATAAAAACGGACCGAATGAACTTAGAGCTAATATGCAAAGCGCAAAGCCGGGGATCATAAAAACGGACCAAAAGAACTTAGAGCTAATACGCAAAGTCAGGGATTATAAAAACGACCGAAAGAACTTAGAGCTAATACGCAAAGTTGGGGATCATAAAAATGACCGAAAGAACTTGAGCTAATACGCAAAGTCGGGGATCATAAAAACGGACCGATAGAACTTAGAGCTAATACGCATAGTCAGAGATCATAAAAACGGACCGAAAGAACTTAGAGCTGATACGCAAAGTCGGGGATCATAAAAACGGACCGAAAGAACTTAGAGCTAATACGCAAAGTCGGGGATCATAAAAATGGACCTAAAGAACTTTGAGCTAATACTCAAAGTCGGGGATCATAAAAACGGACCGAAAGAACTTAGAGCTAATACGCAAAGTCGGGGATCATAAAAACGGATCGAAAGAACTTAGAGCTAATACGCAAAATCGGGGATCGTAAAAACGGACCGAAAGAACTTAGAGCTAATACGCAAAGTCGGGGATCATAAAAACCGACCGAAAGAACTTAGAGCTAATACGCAAAGTCGGGGATCATAAAAACGGACCGAAACAACTAAGAGCTAATACGCAAAGTCGGGAATCATAAAAACGGACCAAAGAACTTAGAGCTAATACGCAAAGTCGGGGATCATAAAATCGAACCGAAAGAACTTAGAGCTAATACGCAAAGTCTGGGATTATAAAAATGACCGAAAGAACTTAGAGATAATACGCAAAGTCAGGGATCATAGAAACGGACCGATAGAACTTAGAGCTAATACGCAAAGTCGGGGATCATAAAAATGGACCGAAAGAACTTAGAGCTAATACGCAAAGTCGGGGATCATAAAAACCGACCGAAAGAACTTAGAGCTAATACGCAAAGTCGGGGATCATAAAAACGGACCGAAAGAACTTTGAGCTAATACTCAAAGTCGGGGATCATAAAAACTGGACCGAAAGAACTTAGAGCTAATACGCAAAGTCGGGGATCATAAAAACCAAACGAAAGAACTTAGAGCTAATACGCAAAGTCGGGGATCATAAAAACGGACCGAATGAACTTAGAGCTAATATGCAAAGCGCAAAGTCGGGGATCATAAAAACGGACCGAAAGAACTTAGAGCTAATACGCAAAGTCGGGGATTATAAAAACGACCGAAAGAACTTAGAGATAATACGCAAAGTCGGGGATCATTAAAACGGACCGATAGAACTTAGAGCTAATACGCAAAGTCGGGGATTATAAAAATGGACCGAAAGAACTTAGAGCTAATACGCAAAGTCGGGGATCATAAAAATGGACCGAAAGAACTTAGAGCTAATACGCAAAGTCGGGGATCATAAAAACCGACCGAAAGAACTTTGAGCTAATACGCAAAGTCGGGGATCATAAAAATGGACCGAAAGATCTTTGAGCTAATACTCAAAGTCGGGGATCATAAAAACGGACCGAAAGAACTTAGAGCTGATACACAAAGTCGGGGATCATAAAAACGACCGAAAGAACTTAGAGGTAATACGCAAAGTCCATCAAAACGGACCGAAAGAACTTAGAGCTAATACGCAAAGTCGGGGATCATAAAAAGGGACCGAAAGAACTTAGAGATAATACGCAAAGTCGGGGATCATAAAAACGGACCGAAAGAACTTAGAGCTGATACGCAAAGTCAGAGATCATAAAAACAGACCGAAAGAACTTAGAGCTGATTCGCAAAGTCGGGGATCATAAAAACGGACCGAAAGAACTTAGAGCTAATACGCAAAGTCGGGGATCCTAAAAACGGACCGAAAGAACTTAGAGCTAATACGCAAAGTCGGGGATTATAAAAACGACCGAAAGAACTTAGAGATAATACGCAAAGTCGGGGATCATTAAAACGGACCGATAGAACTTAGAGCTAATACGCAAAGTTGGGGATCATAAAAACGGACCGAAAGAACTTAGAGCTAATACGCAAAGTCGGGGATCATAAAAACTGGACCGAAAGAACTTAGAGCTAATACGCAAAGTCAGGGATCATAAAAACCGACCGAAAGAACTTAGAGCTAATACACAAAGTCGGGGATCATAAAAACGGACCGAATGAACTTAGAGCTAATATGCAAAGCGCAAAGTCGGGGATTATAAAAACGGATTGAAAGACCTTAGAGCTAAAACGCAAAGTCGGGGATCATAAAAACGGACCGAAAGAACTTAGAGCTGATACGCAAAGTCAGAGATCATAAAAACGGACCGAAAGAACCTCGAGCTGATCCGCAAAGTCGGGGATCATAAAAACGGACCGAAAGAACTTAGAGCTAATACGCAAAGTCGGGGATCATAAAAACGGACCGAAAGAACTTTGAGCTAATACTTAAAGTCAGGGATCATAAGATTAGACCGAAAGAACTTAGAGCTGATACGCAAAGTCAAGGATCATAAAAACGGACCGAAAGAACTTAGAGCTGATACGCAAAGTCAAGGATCATAAAAACGGACCGAAAGAACTTAGAGCTGATACGCAAAGTCAGAGATCATAAAAACAGACCGAAAGAACTTAGAGCTGATACGCAAAGTAGGGGATCATAAAAACGGACCGAAAGTACTTAGAGCTAATACGCAAAGTCGGGGATCATAAAAACGGACCGAAAGAACTTAGAACTAATACGCAAAGTCGGGGATCATAAAAACGGACCGAAAGAACTTTGAGCTAATACACAAAGTCGGGGATCATAAAACGACCGAAAAAACTTAGAGCTAATATGCAAAGTCTAAGATCATAAAAATGGACCGAAAGAACTAGAGCTAATACGCAAAGTCAGGGATCATTAAAACGGACCGATAGAACATAGAGCTAATACGCAAAGTCGGGGATCATAAAAACGGACCGAAAGAACTTAGAGCTAATACGCAAAGTCGGGGATCATAAAAACTGGACCGAAAGAACTTAGAGCTAATACGCAAAGTCGGGGATCATAAAAACCGACCGAAAGAACTTAGAGCTAATACGCAAAGTCGGGGATCATAAAAACGGACCGAATGAACTTAGAGCTAATATGCAAAGCGCAAAACCGGGGATCATAAAAACGGACCAAAAGAACTTAGAGCTAATACGCAAAGTCGGGGATTATAAAACGACCGAAAGAACTTAGAGCTAATACGCAAAGTTGGGGATCATAAAAATGACCGAAAGAACTTGAGCTAATACGCAAAGTCGGGGATCATAAAAACGGACCGATAGAACTTAGAGCTAATACGCATAGTCAGAGATCATAAAAACGGACCGAAAGAACTTAGAGCTGATACGCAAAGTCGGGGATCATAAAAACGGACCGAAAGAACTTAGAGCTAATACGCAAAGTCGGGGATCATAAAAATGGACCTAAAGAACTTTGAGCTAATACTCAAAGTCGGGGATCATAAAAACGGACCGAAAGAACTTAGAGCTAAGACGCAAAGTCGGGGATCATAAAAACGGACCGAAAGAACTTAGAGCTAATACGCAAAATCGGGGATCGTAAAAACGGACCGAAAGAATTTAGAGCTAATACGCAAAGTCGGGGATCATAAAAACCGACCGAAAGAACTTAGAGCTAATACGCAAAGTCGGGGATCATAAAAACGGACCGAAACAACTAAGAGCTAATACGCAAAGTCGGGAATCATAAAAACGGACCAAAGAACTTAGAGCTAATACGCAAAGTCGGGGATCATAAAAATGGACCGAAAGAACTTAGAGCTAATACGCAAAGTCGGGGATCATAAAAACCGACCGAAAGAACTTAGAGCTAATACGCAAAGTCGGGGATCATAAAAACGGACCGAAAGAACTTTGAGCTAATACTCAAAGTCGGGGATCATAAAAACTGGACCGAAAGAACTTAGAGCTAATACGCAAAGTCGGGGATCATAAAAACCAAACGAAAGAACTTAGAGCTAATACGCAAAGTCGGGGATCATAAAAACGGACCGAATGAACTTAGAGCTAATATGCAAAGCGCAAAGTCGGGGATCATAAAAACGGACCGAAAGAACTTAGAGCTAATACGCAAAGTCGGGGATCATAAAAATGGACCTAAAGAACTTTGAGCTAATACTCAAAGTCGGGGATCATAAAAACGGACCGAAAGAACTTAGAGCTAATACGCAAAGTCGGGGATCATAAAAACGGATCGAAAGAACTTAGAGCTAATACGCAAAATCGGGGATCGTAAAAACGGACCGAAAGAACTTAGAGCTAATACGCAAAGTCGGGGATCATAAAAACCGACCGAAAGAACTTAGAGCTAATACGCAAAGTCGGGGATCATAAAAACGGACCGAAACAACTAAGAGCTAATACGCAAAGTCGGGAATCATAAAAACGGACCAAAGAACTTAGAGCTAATACGCAAAGTCGGGGATCATAAAATCGAACCGAAAGAACTTAGAGCTAATACGCAAAGTCGGGGATCATAAAAACGGACCGAAAGAACTTAGAGCTAATACGCAAAGTCTGGGATTATAAAAATGACCGAAAGAACTTAGAGATAATACGCAAAGTCGGGGATCATAAAAACGGACCGATAGAACTTAGAGCTAATACGCAAAGTCGGGGATCATAAAAATGGACCGAAAGAACTTAGAGCTAATACGCAAAGTCGGGGATCATAAAAACCGACCGAAAGAACTTAGAGCTAATACGCAAAGTCGGGTATCATAAAAACGGACCGAAAGAACTTTGAGCTAATACTCAAAGTCGGGGATCATAAAAACTGGACCGAAAGAACTTAGAGCTAATACGCAAAGTCGGGGATCATAAAAACCAAACGAAAGAACTTAGAGCTAATACGCAAAGTCGGGGATCATAAAAACGGACCGAATGAACTTAGAGCTAATATGCAAAGCGCAAAGTCGGGGATCATAAAAACGGACCGAAAGAACTTAGAGCTAATACGCAAAGTCGGGGATTATAAAAACAACCGAAAGAACTTAGAGATAATACGCAAAGTCGGGGATCATTAAAACGGACCGATAGAACTTAGAGCTAATACGCAAAGTCGGGGATCATAAAAACGGACCGAAAGAACTTAGAGCTAATACGCAAAGTCGGGGATCATAAAAACTGGACCGAAAGAACTTAAAGCTAATACGCAAAGTCGGGGATCATAAAAACCGACCGAAAGAACTTAGAGCTAATACGCAAAGTCGGGGATCATAAAAAAGGACCGAAAGAACTAAGAGCTAATACGCAAAGTCGGGAATCATAAAAACGGACCAAAAGAACTTAGAGCTAATACGCAAAGTCGGGGATCGTTTTTCCGAAAGAACTTAGAGCTAATACGCAAAGTCGGGGATTATAAAAATGACCGAAAGAACTTAGAGATAATACGCAAAGTCGGGGATCATAAAAACGGACCGATAGAACTTAGAGCTAATACGCAAAGTCGGGGATCATAAAAATGGACCGAAAGAACTTAGAGCTAATACGCAAAGTCGGGGATCATAAAAACCGACCGAAAGAACTTTGAGCTAATACGCAAAGTCGGGGATCATAAAAATGGACCGAAAGATCTTTGAGCTAATACTCAAAGTCGGGGATCATAAAAACGGACCGAAAGAACTTAGAGCTGATACACAAAGTCGGGGATCATAAAAACGACCGAAAGAACTTAGAGGTAATACGCAAAGTCCATCAAAACGGACCGAAAGAACTTAGAGCTAATACGCAAAGTCGGGGATCATAAAAAGGGACCGAAAGAACTTAGAGATAATACGCAAAGTCGGGGATCATAAAAACGGACCGAAAGAACTTAGAGCTGATACGCAAAGTCAGAGATCATAAAAACAGACCGAAAGAACTTAGAGCTGATTCGCAAAGTCGGGGATCATAAAAACGGACCGAAAGAACTTAGAGCTAATACGCAAAGTCGGGGATCCTAAAAACGGACCGAAAGAACTTAGAGCTAATACGCAAAGTCGGGGATTATAAAAACGACCGAAAGAACTTAGAGATAATACGCAAAGTCGGGGATCATTAAAACGGACCGATAGAACTTAGAGCTAATACGCAAAGTTGGGGATCATAAAAACGGACCGAAAGAACTTAGAGCTAATACGCAAAGTCGGGGATCATAAAAACTGGACCGAAAGAACTTAGAGCTAATACGCAAAGTCAGGGATCATAAAAACCGACCGAAAGAACTTAGAGCTAATACACAAAGTCGGGGATCATAAAAACGGACCGAATGAACTTAGAGCTAATATGCAAAGCGCAAAGTCGGGGATTATAAAAACGGATTGAAAGACCTTAGAGCTAAAACGCAAAGTCGGGGATCATAAAAACGGACCGAAAGAACTTAGAGCTGATACGCAAAGTCAGAGATCATAAAAACGGACCGAAAGAACCTCGAGCTGATCCGCAAAGTCGGGGATCATAAAAACGGACCGAAAGAACTTAGAGCTAATACGCAAAGTCGGGGATCATAAAAACGGACCGAAAGAACTTTGAGCTAATACTTAAAGTCAGGGATCATAAAATTAGACCGAAAGAACTTAGAGCTGATACGCAAAGTCGGGGATCATAAAAACGACCGAAAGAACTTAGAGCTAATACGTAAAGTCGGGGATCATAAAAACGACCGAAAGAACTTAGAGCTCATACGCAAAGTCAGGGATCATAATAACGGACCGAAAGAACTTAGAGCTAATACGCAAAGTCGGGGATCATAAATTCGACCGAAAGTACTTAGAGCTAATACGCAAAGTCGGGGATCTTAAAAACGGACAGAAAGAACTTAGAGCTAATACACAAAGTCGGGGATCATAAAACGACCGAAAGAACTTAGAGCTAATATGCAAAGTTGAGGATCATAAAAACGGACCGAAAGAACTTAGAACTGATACGCAAAGTCAGGGATCATAAAAACGGACCGAAAGAACTTAGAGCTAATACGTAAAGTCGGGGATCATTAAAACAAACCGATAGAACTTAGAGCTAATACGCAAAGTCGGGGATCATAAAAAAGGACCGAAAGAACTTAGAGCTAATACGCAAAGTCGGGGATCATAAAAACTGGACCGAAAGAACTTAGAGCTAATACGCAAAGTCGGGGATCATAAAAACCGACCGAAAGAACTTAGAGCTAATACGCAAAGTCGGGGATCATAAAAACGGACTGAAAGAACTTAGGGGTAATACGCAAAGTCGGGGATTATAAAAACGACCGAAAGAACTTAGAGCTAATACGCAAAGTTGGGGATCATAAAAATGACTGAAAGAACTTGAGCTAATACGCAAAGTCAGGATCATAAAAACGGACCGAAAGAACTTAGAGCTGATTCGCAAAGTCGGGATCATAAAAAAGGACCGTAAGAACTTAGAGCTAATACGCAAAGTCGGGGATCCTAAAAACGGACCGAAAGAACTTAGAGCTAATACGCAAAGTCGGGGATCATAAAAACGACCGAAAGAACTTAGAGATAATACGCAAAGTCGGGGATCAGTAAAACGGACCGATAGAACTTAGAGCTAATACGCAAAGTCGGGGATCATAAAAACGGACCGAAAGAACTTAGAGCTAATACGCAAAGTCGGGGATCATAAAAACTGGACCGAAAGAACTTAGAGCTAATACGCAAAGTCAGGGATCATAAAAACCGACCGAAAGAACTTAGAGCTAATACACAAAGTCGGGGATCATAAAAACGGACCGAATGAACTTAGAGCTAATATGCAAAGCGCAAAGTCGGGGATTATAAAAACGGATTGAAAGAACTTAGAGCTAATACGCAAAGTTGGGGATCATAAAAACGGACCGAAAGAACTTAGAGCTGATACGCAAAGTCAGAGATCATAAAAACGGACCGAAAGAACCTCGAGCTGATACGCAAAGTCGGGGATCATAAAAACGGACCGAAAGAACTTAGAGCTAATACGCAAAGTCGGGGATCATAAAAACGGACCGAAAGAACTTTGAGCTAATACTTAAAGTCAGGGATCATAAAATTAGACCGAAAGAACTTAGAGCTGATACGCAAAGTCGAGGATCATAAAAACGACCGAAAGAACTTAGAGCTAATACGTAAAGTCGGGGATCATAAAAACGACCGAAAGAACTTAGAGCTAATACGCAAAGTCGGGGATTATAAAAATGACCGAAAGAACTTAGAGATAATACGCAAAGTCGGGGATCATAAAAACGGACCGATAGAACTTAGAGCTAATACGCAAAGTCGGGGATCATAAAAATGGACCGAAAGAACTTAGAGCTAATACGCAAAGTCGGGGATCATAAAAACCGACCGAAAGAACTTTGAGCTAATACGCAAAGTCGGGGATCATAAAAATGGACCGAAAGATCTTTGAGCTAATACTCAAAGTCGGGGATCATAAAAACGGACCGAAAGAACTTAGAGCTGATACACAAAGTCGGGGATCATAAAAACGACCGAAAGAACTTAGAGGTAATACGCAAAGTCCATCAAAACGGACCGAAAGAACTTAGAGCTAATACGCAAAGTCGGGGATCATAAAAAGGGACCGAAAGAACTTAGAGATAATACGCAAAGTCGGGGATCATAAAAACGGACCGAAAGAACTTAGAGCTGATACGCAAAGTCAGAGATCATAAAAACAGACCGAAAGAACTTAGAGCTGATTCGCAAAGTCGGGGATCATAAAAACGGACCGAAAGAACTTAGAGCTAATACGCAAAGTCGGGGATCCTAAAAACGGACCGAAAGAACTTAGAGCTAATACGCAAAGTCGGGGATTATAAAAACGACCGAAAGAACTTAGAGATAATACGCAAAGTCGGGGATCATTAAAACGGACCGATAGAACTTAGAGCTAATACGCAAAGTTGGGGATCATAAAAACGGACCGAAAGAAATTAGAGCTAATACGCAAAGTCGGGGATCATAAAAACTGGACCGAAAGAACTTAGAGCTAATACGCAAAGTCAGGGATCATAAAAACCGACCGAAAGAACTTAGAGCTAATACACAAAGTCGGGGATCATAAAAACGGACCGAATGAACTTAGAGCTAATATGCAAAGCGCAAAGTCGGGGATTATAAAAACGGATTGAAAGACCTTAGAGCTAAAACGCAAAGTCGGGGATCATAAAAACGGACCGAAAGAACTTAGAGCTGATACGCAAAGTCAGAGATCATAAAAACGGACCGAAAGAACCTCGAGCTGATCCGCAAAGTCGGGGATCATAAAAACGGACCGAAAGAACTTAGAGCTAATACGCAAAGTCGGGGATCATAAAAACGGACCGAAAGAACTTTGAGCTAATACTTAAAGTCAGGGATCATAAAATTAGACCGAAAGAACTTAGAGCTGATACGCAAAGTCGGGGATCATAAAAACGACCGAAAGAACTTAGAGCTAATACGTAAAGTCGGGGATCATAAAAACGACCGAAAGAACTTAGAGCTCATACGCAAAGTCAGGGATCATAATAACGGACCGAAAGAACTTAGAGCTAATACGCAAAGTCGGGGATCATAAATTCGACCGAAAGTACTTAGAGCTAATACGCAAAGTCGGGGATCTTAAAAACGGACAGAAAGAACTTAGAGCTAATACACAAAGTCGGGGATCATAAAACGACCGAAAGAACTTAGAGCTAATATGCAAAGTTGAGGATCATAAAAACGGACCGAAAGAACTTAGAACTGATACGCAAAGTCAGGGATCATAAAAACGGACCGAAAGAACTTAGAGCTAATACGTAAAGTCGGGGATCATTAAAACAAACCGATAGAACTTAGAGCTAATACGCAAAGTCGGGGATCATAAAAAAGGACCGAAAGAACTTAGAGCTAATACGCAAAGTCGGGGATCATAAAAACTGGACCGAAAGAACTTAGAGCTAATACGCAAAGTCGGGGATCATAAAAACCGACCGAAAGAACTTAGAGCTAATACGCAAAGTCGGGGATCATAAAAACGGACTGAAAGAACTTAGGGGTAATACGCAAAGTCGGGGATTATAAAAACGACCGAAAGAACTTAGAGCTAATACGCAAAGTTGGGGATCATAAAAATGACTGAAAGAACTTGAGCTAATACGCAAAGTCAGGATCATAAAAACGGACCGAAAGAACTTAGAGCTGATTCGCAAAGTTGGGATCATAAAAACGGACCGTAAGAACTTAGAGCTAATACGCAAAGTCGGGGATCCTAAAAACGGACCGAAAGAACTTAGAGCTAATACGCAAAGTCGGGGATCATAAAAACGACCGAAAGAACTTAGAGATAATACGCAAAGTCGGGGATCAGTAAAACGGACCGATAGAACTTAGAGCTAATACGCAAAGTCGGGGATCATAAAAACGGACCGAAAGAACTTAGAGCTAATACGCAAAGTCGGGGATCATAAAAACTGGACCGAAAGAACTTAGAGCTAATACGCAAAGTCAGGGATCATAAAAACCGACCGAAAGAACTTAGAGCTAATACACAAAGTCGGGGATCATAAAAACGGACCGAATGAACTTAGAGCTAATATGCAAAGCGCAAAGTCGGGGATTATAAAAACGGATTGAAAGAACTTAGAGCTAATACGCAAAGTTGGGGATCATAAAAACGGACCGAAAGAACTTAGAGCTGATACGCAAAGTCAGAGATCATAAAAACGGACCGAAAGAACCTCGAGCTGATACGCAAAGTCGGGGATCATAAAAACGGACCGAAAGAACTTAGAGCTAATACGCAAAGTCGGGGATCATAAAAACGGACCGAAAGAACTTTGAGCTAATACTTAAAGTCAGGGATCATAAAATTAGACCGAAAGAACTTAGAGCTGATACGCAAAGTCGAGGATCATAAAAACGACCGAAAGAACTTAGAGCTAATACGTAAAGTCGGGGATCATAAAAACGACCGAAAGAACTTAGAGCTCATACGCAAAGTCAGGGATCATAATAACGGACCGAAAGAACTTAGAGCTAATACGCAAAGTCGGGGATCATAAATTCGACCGAAAGTACTTAGAGCTAATACGCAAAGTCGGGGATCTTAAAAACGGACAGAAAGAACTTAGAGCTAATACACAAAGTCGGGGATCATAAAACGACCGAAAGAACTTAGAGCTAATATGCAAAGTCGAGGATCATAAAAACGGACCGAAAGAACTTAGAACTGATACGCAAAGTCAGGGATCATAAAAACGGACCGAAAGAACTTAGAGCTAATACGTAAAGTCGGGGATCATTAAAACAAACCTATAAAACTTAGAGCTAATACGCAAAGTCGGGGATCATAAAAAAGGACCGAAAGAACTTAGAGCTAATACGCAAAGTCGGGGATCATAAAAACTGGACCGAAAGAACTTAGAGCTAATACGCAAAGTCGGGGATCATAAAAACCGACCGAAAGAACTTAGAGCTAATACGCAAAGTCGGGGATCATAAAAACGGACCGAAAGAACTTTGAGCTAATACTTAAAGTCAGGGATCATAATATTAGAACGAATGAACTTAGAGCAGATACGCAAAGTCGGGGATCATAAAAACGACCGAAAGAACTTAGAGCTAATACGTAAAGTCGGGGATCATAAAAACGTCCGAAAGAACTTAGAGCTCATACGCAAAGTCAGGGATCATAATAACAGACCGAAAGAACTTAGAGCTAATACGCAAAGTCGGGGATCTTAAAAACGGACAAAAAGAACTTAGAGCTAATACGCAAAGTCGGGGATCATAAAAACGGACCGAAAGAACTTCTAGCTAATACACAAAGTCGGGGATCATAAAACGACCGAAAGAACTTAGAGCTAATATGCAAAGTCGAGGATCATAAAAACGGACCGAAAGAACTTAGAGCTGATACGCAAAGTCGGGGATCATAATAATGGACCGAAAGAACTCAGAGCTAATACGCAAAGTCGGGCATCATAAAAATGGACCGAAAGAACTTAGAGCTAATACGCAAAGTCCATCAAAACGGACCGAAAGAACTTAGAGCTAATACGCAAAGTCAGGGATCATAAAACCGACTGAAAGAACTTAGAGCTAATACGCAAATTCGGGGATCATAAAAAGGGACCGAAAGAACTTAGAGATAATACGCAAAGTCGGGGATCATAAAAACGGACCGAAAGAACTTAGAGCTAATACGCAAAGTCGGGGATCTAAAAACGGACCAAAATAACTTAGAGCTGATACGCAAAGTCAGAGATCATAAAAACGGACCGAAAGAACTTAGAGCTAATACGCAAAGTCGGGGATCATAAAAACGACCGAAAGTACTTAGAGCTAATACGCAAAGTCGGGGATCATAAAAACGGACCGAAAGAACTTAGAGCTAATACGTAAAGTCGAGGATCATAAAAACGGACAGAAAGAACTTAGAGCTAATACGCAAAGTCGGGGATCATAAAAATGGACCGAAAGAACTTTGAGCTAATACTCAAAGTCGGGGATCATAAAAACGGACCGAAAGAACTTAGAGCTGATATTCAAAGTCGGGGATCATAAAAACGACCGAAAGAACTTAGAGGTAATACGCAAAGTCCATCAAAACGGACCGAAAGAACTTAGAGCTAATACGCAAAGTCAGGGATCATAAAACCGACTGAAAGAACTTAGAGCTAATACGCAAAGTCGGGGATCATAAATTCGACCGAAAGAACTTAGAGCTAATACGCAAAGTCAGGGATCTTAAAAACGGACATAAAGAACTTAGAGCTAATACGCAAAGTCGGGGATCATAAAAACGGACCGAAAGAACTTCTAGCTAATACACAAAGTCGGGGATCATAAAACGACCGAACGAACTTAGAGCTAATATGCAAAGTCGAGGATCATAAAAACGGACCGAAAGAACTTAGAACTGATACGCAAAGTCAGGGATCATAAAAACGGACCGAAAGAACTTAGAGCTAATACGTAAAGTCGGGGATCATAAAAAAGGACCGAAAGAACTTAGAGCTGATACGCAAAGTCGGGGATCAAAAAAATGGACCGAAAGAACTTAGAGCTAATACGCAAAGTCGGGCATCATAAAAATGGACCGAAAGAACTTAGAGCTAATACGCAAAGTCGGGGATCATAAAAACCGACCGAAAGAACTTAGAGCTAATACGCAAAGTCGGGGATCATAAAAATGAACCGAAAGAACTTTGAGCTAATACTCAAAGTCGGGGATCATAAAAACGGACCGATAGAACTTAGAGCTAATACGCAAAGTCGAGGATCATAAATTCGACCGAAAGAACTTAGAGCTAATACGCAAAGTCAGGGATCTTAAAAACGGACATAAAGAACTTAGAGCTAATACGCAAAGTCGGGGATCATAAAAACGGACCGAAAGAACTTCTAGCTAATACACAAAGTCGGGGATCATAAAACGACCGAACGAACTTAGAGCTAATATGCAAAGTCGAGGATCATAAAAACGGACCGAAAGAACTTAGAACTGATACGCAAAGTCAGGGATCATAAAAACGGACCGAAAGAACTTAGAGCTAATACGTAAAGTCGGGGATCATAAAAAAGGACCGAAAGAACTTAGAGCTGATACGCAAAGTCGGGGATCAAAAAAATGGACCGAAAGAACTTAGAGCTAATACGCAAAGTCGGGCATCATAAAAATGGACCGAAAGAACTTAGAGCTAATACGCAAAGTCGGGGATCATAAAAACCGACCGAAAGAACTTAGAGCTAATACGCAAAGTCGGGGATCATAAAAATGGACCGAAAGAACTTTGAGCTAATACTCAAAGTCGGGGATCATAAAAACGGACCGAAAGAACTTAGAGCTGATACGCAAAGTCGGGGATCATAAAAACGACCGAAAGAACTTAGAGGTAATACGCAAAGTCAGGGATCATAAAACTGACTGAAAGAACTTAGAGCTAATACGCAAAGTCGGGGATCATAAAAAGGGATAGAAAGAACTTAGAGATAATACGCAAAGTCGGGGATCATAAAAACGACCGAAAGAACTTAGAGCTAATACGTAAAGTCGGGGATCATAAAAACGACCGAAAGAACTTAGAGCTCATACGCAAAGTCAGGGATCATAATAACGGACCGAAAGAACTTAGAGCTAATACGCAAAGTCATGGATCTTAAAAACGGACAAAAAGAACTTAGAGCTAATACGCAAAGTCGGCGATCATAAAAACGGACCGAAAGAACTTCTAGCTAATACACAAAGTCGGGGATCATAAAACGACCGAAAGAACTTAGAGCTAATATGCAAAGTCGAGGATCATAAAAACGGACCGAAAGAACTTAGAGCTGATACGCAAAGTCGGGGATCATAATAATGGACCGAAAGAACTTAGAGCTAATACGCAAAGTCGGGCATCATAAAAATGGACCGAAAGAACTTAGAGCTAATACGCAAAGTCCATCAAAACGGACCGAAAGAACTTAGAGCTAATACGCAAAGTCAGGGATCATAAAACCGACTGAAAGAACTTAGAGCTAATACGCAAATTCGGGGATCATAAAAAGGGACCGAAAGAACTTAGAGATAATACGCAAAGTCGGGGATCATAAAAACGGACCGAAAGAACTTAGAGCTAATACGCAAAGTCGGGGATCTAAAAACGGACCAAAATAACTTAGAGCTGATACGCAAAGTCAGAGATCATAAAAACGGACCGAAAGAACTTAGAGCTAATACGCAAAGTCGGGGATCATAAAAACGACCGAAAGTACTTAGAGCTAATACGCAAAGTCGGGGATCATAAAAACGGACCGAAAGAACTTAGAGCTAATACGTAAAGTCGAGGATCATAAAAACGGACAGAAAGAACTTAGAGCTAATACGCAAAGTCGGGGATCATAAAAATGGACCGAAAGAACTTTGAGCTAATACTCAAAGTCGGGGATCATAAAAACGGACCGAAAGAACTTAGAGCTGATATTCAAAGTCGGGGATCATAAAAACGACCGAAAGAACTTAGAGGTAATACGCAAAGTCCATCAAAACGGACCGAAAGAACTTAGAGCTAATACGCAAAGTCAGGGATCATAAAACCGACTGAAAGAACTTAGAGCTAATACGCAAAGTCGGGGATCATAAATTCGACCGAAAGAACTTAGAGCTAATACGCAAAGTCAGGGATCTTAAAAACGGACATAAAGAACTTAGAGCTAATACGCAAAGTCGGGGATCATAAAAACGGACCGAAAGAACTTCTAGCTAATACACAAAGTCGGGGATCATAAAACGACCGAACGAACTTAGAGCTAATATGCAAAGTCGAGGATCATAAAAACGGACCGAAAGAACTTAAAACTGATACGCAAAGTCAGGGATCATAAAAACGGACCGAAAGAACTTAGAGCTAATACGTAAAGTCGGGGATCATAAAAAAGGACCGAAAGAACTTAGAGCTGATACGCAAAGTCGGGGATCAAAAAAATGGACCGAAAGAACTTAGAGCTAATACGCAAAGTCGGGCATCATAAAAATGGACCGAAAGAACTTAGAGCTAATACGCAAAGTCGGGGATCATAAAAACCGACCGAAAGAACTTAGAGCTAATACGCAAAGTCGGGGATCATAAAAATGGACCGAAAGAACTTTGAGCTAATACTCAAAGTCGGGGATCATAAAAACGGACCGATAGAACTTAGAGCTAATACGCAAAGTCGAGGATCATAAATTCGACCGAAAGAACTTAGAGCTAATACGCAAAGTCAGGGATCTTAAAAACGGACATAAAGAACTTAGAGCTAATACGCAAAGTCGGGGATCATAAAAACGGACCGAAAGAACTTCTAGCTAATACACAAAGTCGGGGATCATAAAACGACCGAACGAACTTAGAGCTAATATGCAAAGTCGAGGATCATAAAAACGGACCGAAAGAACTTAGAACTGATACGCAAAGTCAGGGATCATAAAAACGGACCGAAAGAACTTAGAGCTAATACGTAAAGTCGGGGATCATAAAAAAGGACCGAAAGAACTTAGAGCTGATACGCAAAGTCGGGGATCAAAAAAATGGACCGAAAGAACTTAGAGCTAATACGCAAAGTCGGGCATCATAAAAATGGACCGAAAGAACTTAGAGCTAATACGCAAAGTCGGGGATCATAAAAACCGACCGAAAGAACTTAGAGCTAATACGCAAAGTCGGGGATCATAAAAATGGACCGAAAGAACTTTGAGCTAATACTCAAAGTCGGGGATCATAAAAACGGACCGAAAGAACTTAGAGCTGATACGCAAAGTCGGGGATCATAAAAACGACCGAAAGAACTTAGAGGTAATACGCAAAGTCAGGGATCATAAAACTGACTGAAAGAACTTAGAGCTAATACGCAAAGTTGGGGATCATAAAAAGGGATAGAAAGAACTTAGAGATAATACGCAAAGTCGGGGATCATAAAAATGCGACCGAAAGAACTTAGAGCTAATACGCAAAGTCGGGGATCATAAAAACGGACCGAAAGAACTTAGAGCTGATACGCAAAGTCAGAGATCATAAAAACGGACCGAAAGAACCTAGAGCTGATACGCAAAGTCGGGGCTCATAAAAACGGACCGAAAGAACTTAGAGCTAATACGCAAAGTCGGGGATCATAAAAACGGACCGAAAGAACTTTGAGCTAATACTTAAAGTCAGGGATCATAAAATTAGACCGAAAGAACTTAGAGCTAATACGTAAAGTCGGGGATCATTAAAACGGATCGATAGAACTTAGAGCTAATAAGCAAAGTCGGGGATCATAAAAAAGGACCGAAAGAACTTAGAGCTAATACGCAAAGTCGGGGATCATAAAAACTGGACCGAAAGAACTTAGAGCTAATACGCAAAGTCGGGGATCATAAAAACCGATCGAAAGAACTTAGAGCTAATACGCAAAGTCGGGGATCATAATAACGGACCGAATGAACTAAGAGCTAATATGCAAAGCGCAAAGCCGGGGATCATAAAAACGGACCGAAAGAACTTAGAGCTAATACGCAAAGTCGGGGATTATAAAAACGACCGAAAGGACTTAGAGCTAATACGCAAAGTTGGGGATCATAAAAATGAATGAAAGAACTTGAGCTAATACGCAAAGTCGGGGATCATAAAAACGGACCGATAGAAGTTAGAGCTAATACGCATAGTCAGAGATCATAAAAACGGACCGAAAGAACTTAGAGCTGATACGCATAGTCGGGGATCATAAAAACGGACCGAAAGAACTTAGAGCTAATACGTAAAGTCGAGGATCATAAAAACAGACCGAAAGAACTTAGAGCTAATACGCAAAGTCGGGGATCATAAAAACGGACCGAAAGAACTTAGAGCTAATGCGCAAAGTCAGGGATCAAAAAAATGGACCGAAAGAACTTTGAGCTAATACTCAAAGTCGGGGATCATAAAAACGGACCGAAAGAACTTAGAGCTGATACGCAAAGTCGGGGATCATAAAAACGACCGAAAGAACTTAGAGGTAATACGCAAAGTCCATCAAAACGGACCGAAAGAACTTAGAGCTAATACGCAAAGTCAGGGATCATAAAACCGACTGAAAGAACTTAGAGCTAATACGCAAAGTCGGGGATCATAAAAAGGGACCGAAAGAACTTAGAGATAATACGCAAAGTCGGGGATCATAAAAACGGACCGAAAGAACTTAGAGCTAATACGCAAAGTCGGGGATCTAAAAACGGACCGAAAGAACTTAGAGCTGATACACAAAGTCAGAGATCATAAAAACGGACCAAAAGAACTTAGAGCTAATACGCAAAGTCGGGGATCATAAAAACGACCGAAAGTACTTAGAGCTAATACGCAAAGTCGGGGATCATAAAAACGGACCAAAAGAACTTAGAGCTAATATAAAAAGTCGGAGATAATAAAAATGATAGAAAGAACTTAGAGCTAATACGAAAAGTCGGGGATCATAAAAACGACCGAAAAAATTAGAGCTAATACGCAAAGTCGGGGATAAAAAAAACGACCGCAAGAACTTAGAGCTAATACGTAAAGTCAGGGATCATAAAAACGACTGAAAGAACTTAGAGCTAATACGCAAAGTCAGGGATCATAAAACCGACTGAAAGAACTTAGAGCTAATACGCAAAGTCGGGGATCATAAAAAGGGATAGAAAGAACTTAGAGGTAATACGCGAAGTCGGGGATCATAAAAACGACCGAAAGAACTTAGAGGTAATACGCAAAGTCCATCAAAACGGACCGAAAGAACTTAGAGGTAATACGCAAAATCAGGGATCATAAAACCGACTGAAAGAACTTAGAGCTAATACGCAAAGTCGGGGATCATAAACAGGGACCGAAAGAACTTAGATATAATACGCAAAGTCGGGGATCACAAAAACGGACCGAAAGAACTTAGAGCTAATACACAAAGTCAAGGATCATAAAAACGGACCGAAAGAACTTAGAGCTGATACGCAAAGTCAGAGATCATAAAAACAGACCGAAAGAACTAAGAGCTGATACGCAAAGTCGGGGATCATAAAAACGGACCGAAAGTACTTAGAGCTAATACGCAAAGTCGGGGATCATAAAAACGGACCGAAAGAACTTAGAACTAATACGCAAAGTCGGGGATCATAAAAACGGACCGAAAGAACTTTGAGCTAATACACAAAGTCGGGGATCATAAAACGACCGAAAAAACTTAGAGCTAATATACAAAGTCTAAGATCATAAAAATGGACCGAAAGAACATAGAGCTAATACGCAAAGTCAGGGATCATTAAAACGGACCGATAGAACTTAGAGCTAATACGCAAAGTCGCGGATCATAAAAACGGAACGAAAGAACTTAGAGCTAATACGCAAAGTCGGGGATCATAAAAACTGGACCGAAAGAACTTAGAGCTAATACGCAAAGTCGGGGATCATAAAAACCGACCGAAAGAACTTAGAGCTAATACGCAAAGTCGGGGATCATAAAAACGGACCGAATGAACTTAGAGCTAATATGCAAAGCGCAAAACCGGGGATCATAAAAACGGACCAAAAGAACTTAGAGCTAATACGCAAAGTCGGGGATTATAAAAACGACCGAAAGAACTTAGAGCTAATACGCAAAGTTGGGGATCATAAAAATGACCGAAAGAACTTGAGCTAATACGCAAAGTCGGGGATCATAAAAACGGACCGATAGAACTTAGAGCTAATACGCATAGTCAGAGATCATAAAAACGGACCAAAAGAACTTAGAGCTGATACGCAAAGTCGGGGATCATAAAAACGGACCGAAAGAACTTAGAGCTAATACGCAAAGTCGGGGATCATAAAAATGGACCTAAAGAACTTTGAGCTAATACTCAAAGTCGGGGATCATAAAAACGGACCGAAAGAACTTAGAGCTAAGACGCAAAGTCGGGGATCATAAAAACGGACCGAAAGAACTTAGAGCTAATACGCAAAGTCGGGGATCATAAAAACCGACCGAAAGAACTTAGAGCTAATACGCAAAGTCGGGGATCATAAAAACGGACCGAAACAACTAAGAGCTAATACGCAAAGTCGGGAATCATAAAAACGGACCAAAGAACTTAGAGCTAATACGCAAAGTCAAGGATCATAAAATCGAACCGAAAGAACTTAGAGCTAATACGCAAAGTCGGGGATCATAAAAATGGACCGAAAGAACTTAGAGCTAATACGCAAAGTCGGGGATTATAAAAATGACCGAAAGAACTTAGAGATAATACGCAAAGACGGGGATCATAAAAACGGACCGATAGAACTTAGAGCTAATACGCAAAGTCGGGGATCATAAAAATGGACCGAAAGACCTTAGAGCTAATACGCAAAGTCGGGGATCATAAAAACCGACCGAAAGAACTTAGAGCTAGTACGCAAAGTCGGGGATCATAAAAATGGACCTAAAGAACTTTGAGCTAATACTCAAAGTCGGGGATCATAAAAACGGACCGAAAAAACTTAGAGCTGATACGCAAAGTTGGGGATCATAAAAACGACCGAAAGAACTTAGAGGTAATACGCAAAGTCCATCAAAACGGACCGAAAGAACTTAGAGGTAATACGCAAAGTCAGGGATCATAAAACCGACTGAAAGAACTTAGAGCTAATACGCAAAGTCGGGGATCGTAAACAGGGACCGAAAGAACTTAGAGATAATACGCAAAGTCGGGGATCATAAAAATGACCGAAAAAATTAGAGCTAATACGCACAGTCGGGGATAAAAAAAACGACCGCAAGAACTTAGAGCTAATACGTAAAGTCAGGGATCATAAAAACGACTGAAAGAACTTAGAGCTAATATGCAAAGTCAGGGATCATAAAAACGACTGAAAGAACTTAGAGCTAATACGCAAAGTCGCGGATCATAAAACGGACTGAAAGAACTTAGAGTTATTATACAAAGTCGGGGACCATAAAAACGGACGGAAAGAACTTAGAGCTAATACGCAAAGTCGGGGATCATAAAAACGGACCGAAAAAACTTTGAGCTAATACGCAAAATGGACCGAAAGAACTTAGAGCTAATACGCAAAGTCGGGGATCATAAAAACGACCAAGAGAACTTAGAGCTAATACGCAAAGTCGGGGATCATAAAAACGGACCGAAAGAACTTTGAGCTAATACACAAAGTCGGGGATCATAAAACGACCGAAAAAACTTAGAGCTAATATGCAAAGTCTAAGATCATAAAAACGGACCGAAAGAACATAGAGCTAAAACGTAAAGTCAGGGATCATTAAAACGGACCGATAGAACTTAGAGCTAATACGCAAAGTCGGGGATCATAAAAACGGACCGAAAGAACTTAGAGCTAATACACAAAGTCGGGGATCATAAAATATGGACCGAAAGAACTTAGAGCTAATACGCAAAGTCGGGGATCATAAAAACCGACCGAAAGAACTTAGAGCTAATACGCAAAGTCGGGGATCATAAAAACGGACCGAATGAACTTAGAGCTAATATGCAAAGCGCAAAGCCGGGGATCATAAAAACGGACCAAAAGAACTTAGAGCTAATACGCAAAGTCAGGGATTATAAAAACGACCGAAAGAACTTAGAGCTAATACGCAAAGTTGGGGATCATAAAAATGACCGAAAGAACTTGAGCTAATACGCAAAGTCGGGGATCATAAAAACGGACCGATAGAACTTAGAGCTAATACGCATAGTCAGAGATCATAAAAAGGGACCGAAAGAACTTAGAGCTGATATGCAAAGTCGGGGATCATAAAAACGGACCGAAAGAACTTAGAGCTAATACGCAAAGTCGGGGATCATAAAAATGGACCTAAAGAACTTTGAGCTAATACTCAAAGTCGGGGATCATAAAAACGGACCGAAAGAACTTAGAGCTAATACGCAAAGTCGGGGATCATAAAAACGAATCGAAAGAACTTAGAGCTAATACGCAAAATCGGGGATCGTAAAAACGGACCGAAAGAACTTAGAGCTAATACGCAAAGTCGGGGATCATAAAAACCGACCGAAAGAACTTAGAGCTAATACGCAAAGTCGGGGATCATAAAAACGGACCGAAACAACTAAGAGCTAATACGCAAAGTCGGGAATCATAAAAACGGACCAAAGAACTTAGAGCTAATACGCAAAGTCGGGGATCATAAAATCGAACCGAAAGAACTTAGAGCTAATACGCAAAGTCGGGGATCATAAAAACGGACCGAAAGAACTTAGAGCTAATACGCAAAGTCGGGGATTATAAAAATGACCGAAAGAACTTAGAGATAATACGCAAAGTCGGGGATCATAAAAACGGACCGATAGAACTTAGAGCTAATACGCAAAGTCGGGGATCATAAAAATGGACCGAAAGAACTTAGAGCTAATACGCAAAGTCGGGGATCATAAAAACCGACCGAAAGAACTTAGAGCTAATACGCAAAGTCGGGGATCATAAAAATGGACCGAAAGAACTTTGAGCTAATACTCAAAGTCGGGGATCATAAAAACGGACCGAAAGAACTTAGAGCTGATACGCAAAGTCGGGGATCATAAAAACGACCGAAAGAACTTAGAGGTAATACGCAAAGTCCATCAAAACGGACCGAAAGAACTTAGAGGTAATACGCAAAATCAGGGATCATAAAACCGACTGAAAGAACTTAGAGCTAATACGCAAAGTCGGGGATCATAAACAGGGACCGAAAGAACTTAGATATAATACGCAAAGTCGGGGATCATAAAAACGGACCGAAAGAACTTAGAGCTAATACGCAAAGTCGGGGATCATAAAAACGGACCGAAAGAACTTAGAGCTGATACGCAAAGTCAGAGATCATAAAAACAGACCGAAAGAACTTAGAGCTGATACGCAAAGTCGGGGATCATAAAAACGGACCGAAAGTACTTAGAGCCAATACGCAAAGTCGGGGATCATAAAAACGGACCGAAAGAACTTAGAGCTAATACGCAAAGTCGGGGATTATAAAAACGACCGAAAGAACTTAGAGATAATACGCAAAGTCGGGGATCATTAAAACGAACCGATAGAACTTAGAGCTAATACGCAAAGTCGGGGATCATAAAAACGGACCGAAAGAACTTAGAGCTAATACGCAAAGTCGGGGATCATAAAAACTGGACCGAAAGAACTTAGAGCTAATACGCAAAGTCGGGGATCATAAAAACCAAACGAAAGAACTTAGAGCTAATACGCAAAGTCGGGGATCATAAAAACGGACCGAATGAACTTAGAGCTAATATGCAAAGCGCAAAGTCGGGGATCATAAAAACGGACCGAAAGAACTTAGAGCTAATACGCAAAGTCGGGGATTATAAAAACGACCGAAAGAACTTAGAGATAATACGCAAAGTCGGGGATCATTAAAACGGACCGATAGAACTTAGAGCTAATACGCAAAGTCGGGGATCATAAAAACGGACCGAAAGAACTTAGAGCTAATACGCAAAGTCGGGGATCATAAAAACTGGACCGAAAGAACTTAAAGCTAATACGCAAAGTCGGGGATCATAAAAACCGACCGAAAGAACTTAGAGCTAATACGCAAAGTCAAGGATCATAAAAAAGGACCGAAAGAACTAAGAGCTAATACGCAAAGTCGGGAATCATAAAAACGGACCAAAAGAACTTAGAGCTAATACGCAAAGTCGGGGATCATAAAAACGGACCGAAAGAACTTAGAGCTAATACGCAAAGTCGGGGATTATAAAAATGACCGAAAGAACTTAGAGATAATACGCAAAGTCGGGGATCATAAAAACGGACCGATAGAACTTAGAGCTAATACGCAAACTCGGGGATCATAAAAATGGACCGAAAGAACTTAGAGCTAATACGCAAAGTCGGGGATCATAAAAACCGACCGAAAGAACTTTGAGCTAATACGCAAAGTCGGGGATCATAAAAATGGACCGAAAGATCTTTGAGCTAATACTCAAAGTCGGGGATCATAAAAACGGACCGAAAGTACTTAGAGCTGATACACAAAGTCGGGGATCATAAAAACGACCGAAAGAACTTAGAGGTAATACGCAAAGTCCATCAAAACGGACCGAAAGAACTTAGAGCTAATACGCAAAGTCGGGGATCATAAAAAGGGACCGAAAGAACTTAGAGATAATACGCAAAGTCAGGGATCATAAAACGGACCGAAAGAACTTAGAGCTGATACGCAAAGTCAGAGATCATAAAAACAGACCGAAAGAACTTAGAGCTGATTCGCAAAGTCGGGGATCATAAAAACGGACCGAAAGAACTTAGAGCTAATACGCAAAGTCGGGGATCCTAAAAACGGACCGAAAGAACTTAGAGCTAATACGCAAAGTCGGGGATTATAAAAACGACCGAAAGAACTTAGAGATAATACGCAAAGTCGGGGATCATTAAAACGGACCGATAGAACTTAGAGCTAATACGCAAAGTCGGGGATCATAAAAACGGACCGAAAGAACTTAGAGCTAATACGCAAAGTCGGGGATCATAAAAACTGGACCGAAAGAACTTAGAGCTAATACGCAAAGTCAGGGATCATAAAAACCGACCGAAAGAACTTAGAGCTAATACACAAAGTCGGGGATCATAAAAACGGACCGAATGAACTTAGAGCTAATATGCAAAGCGCAAAGTCGGGGATTATAAAAACGGATTGAAAGACCTTAGAGCTAATACACAAAGTCGGGGATCATAAAAACGGACCGAAAGAACTTAGAGCTGATACGCAAAGTCAGAGATCATAAAAACGGACCGAAAGAACCTCGAGCTGATCCGCAAAGTCGGGGATCATAAAAACGGACCGAAAGAACTTAGAGCTAATACGCAAAGTCGGGGATCATAAAAACGGACCGAAAGAACTTTGAGCTAATACTTAAAGTCAGGGATCATAAAATTAGACCGAAAGAACTTAGAGCTGATACGCAAAGTCGGGGATCATAAAAACGACCGAAAGAACTTAGAGCTAATACGTAAAGTCGGGGATCATAAAAACGACCGAAAGAACTTAGAGCTCATACGCAAAGTCAGGGATCATAATAACGGACCGATAGAACTTAGAGCTAATACGCAAAGTCGGGGATCATAAATTCGAGCGAAAGTACTTAGAGCTAATACGCAAAGTCGGGGATCTTAAAAACGGACAGAAAGAACTTAGAGCTAATACACAAAGTCAGGGATCATAAAACGACCGAAAGAACTTAGAGCTAATATGCAAAGTTGAGGATCATAAAAACGGACCGAAAGAACTTAGAACTGATACGCAAAGTCAGGGATCATAAAAACGGACCGAAAGAACTTAGAGCTAATACGTAAAGTCGGGGATCATTAAAACAAACCGATAGAACTTAGAGCTAATACGCAAAGTCGGGGATCATAAAAAAGGACCGAAAGAACTTAGAGCTAATACGCAAAGTCGGGGATCATAAAAACTGGACCGAAAGAACTTAGAGCTAATACGCAAAGTCGGGGATCATAAAAACCGACCGAAAGAACTTAGAGCTAATACGCAAAGTCGGGGATCATAAAAACGGACTGAAAGAACTTAGAGGTAATACGCAAAGTCGGGGATTATAAAAACGACCGAAAGAACTTAGAGCTAATACGCAAAGTTGGGGATCATAAAAATGACCGAAAGAACTTGAGCTAATACGCAAAGTCAGGATCATAAAAACGGACCGAAAGAACTTAGAGCTGATTCGCAAAGTCGGGGATCATAAAAACGGACCGTAAGAACTTAGAGCTAATACGCAAAGTCGGGGATCCTAAAAACGGACCGAAAGAACTTAGAGCTAATACGCAAAGTCGGGGATCATAAAAACGACCGAAAGAACTTAGAGATAATACGCAAAGTCGGGGATCATTAAAACGGACCGATAGAACTTAGAGCTAATACGCAAAGTCGGGGATCATAAAAACGGACCGAAAGAACTTAGAGCTAATACGCAAAGTCGGGGATCATAAAAACTGGACCGAAAGAACTTAGAGCTAATACGCAAAGTCAGGGATCATAAAAACCGACCGAAAGAACTTAGAGCTAATACACAAAGTCGGGGATCATAAAAACGGACCGAATGAACTTAGAGCTAATATGCAAAGCGCAAAGTCGGGGATTATAAAAACGGATTGAAAGAACTTAGAGCTAATACGCAAAGTCGGGGATCATAAAAACGGACCGAAAGAACTTAGAGCTGATACGCAAAGTCAGAGATCATAAAAACGGACCGAAAGAACCTCGAGCTGATACGCAAAGTCGGGGATCATAAAAACGGACCGAAAGAACTTAGAGCTAATACGCAAAGTCGGGGATCATAAAAACGGACCGAAAGAACTTTGAGCTAATACTTAAAGTCAGGGATCATAAAATTAGACCGAAAGAACTTAGAGCTGATACGCAAAGTCGGGGATCATAAAAATGACCGAAAGAACTTAGAGCTAATACGTAAAGTCGGGGATCATAAAAACGACCGAAAGAACTTAGAGCTCATACGCAAAGTCAGGGATCATAATAACGGACCGAAAGAACTTAGAGCTAATACGCAAAGTCGGGGATCATAAATTCGACCGAAAGTACTTAGAGCTAATACGCAAAGTCGGGGATCTTAAAAACGGACAGAAAGAAATTAGAGCTAATACACAAAGTCGGGGATCATAAAACGACCGAAAGAACTTAGAGCTAATATGCAAAGTCGAGGATCATAAAAACGGACCGAAAGAACTTAGAACTGATACGCAAAGTCAGGGATCATAAAAACGGACCGAAAGAACTTAGAGCTAATACGTAAAGTCGGGGATCATTAAAACAAACCGATAGAACTTAGAGCTAATACGCAAAGTCGGGGATCATAAAAAAGGACCGAAAGAACTTAGAGCTAATACGCAAAGTCGGGGATCATAAAAACTGGACCGAAAGAACTTAGAGCTAATACGCAAAGTCGGGGATCATAAAAACCGACCGAAAGAACTTAGAGCTGATACGCAAAGTCGGGGATCATAAAAACGGACTGAAAGAACTTAGAGGTAATACGCAAAGTCGGGGATTATAAAAACGACCGAAAGAACTTAGAGCTAATACGCAAAGTTGGGGATCATAAAAATGACCGAAAGAACTTGAGCTAATACGCAAAGTCGGGATCATAAAAACGGACCGAAAGAACTTAGAGCTAATACGCAAAGTCGGGGATCATAAAAATGGACCGAAAGAACTTTGAGCTAATACTCAAAGTCAGGGATCATAAAAACAGACCGAAAGAACTTAGAGCTGATACGCAAAGTCGGGGATCATAAAAACGACCGAAAGAACTTAGAGGTAATACGCAAAGTCCATCAAAACGGACCGAAAGAACTTAGAGCTAATACGCAAAGTCAGGGATCATAAAAACGACCGAAAGAACTTAGAGCTAATACGCAAAGTCGGGGATCATAAAAACGGACCGAAAGAACTTAGAACTAATACGCAAAGTCGGGGATCATAAAAATGGACCGAAAGCACTTTGAGCTAATACACAAAGTCGGGGATCATAAAACGACCGAAAGAACTTAGAGCTAATATGCAAAGTCTAGGATCATAAAAACGGACCGAAAGAACATAGAGCTAATACACAAAGTCAGGGATCATAAAACGACCGAAAGAACTTAGAGCTAATACGAAAAGTCGGGGATCATAAAAACGATAGAAAGAACTTAGAGCTAATTCGCAAAGTCAGGGATCATAAAAACGATAGAAAGAACTTAGAGCTAATACGAAAAGTCGGGGATCATAAAAACGATCGAAAGAATTAGAGCTAATACACAAAGTCGAGGATCATAAAAACGACCGAAAGAACTTAGACCTAATACGCAAAGTCGGGGATCATAATAAACGACCGAAAGAACTTGGAGCTAATACGCAAAGTCGGGGATCATAAAAAACAACCAAAAGAACTTAGAGCTAATACGCAAAGTCGGGGATCATAAAAACGGACAGAAAGAACTTAGAGCTAATACGCAAAGTCGGGGATCATAAAAATGGACCAAAAGAACTTAGAGCTAATACGCAAAGTCGGAGATCATAAAAACGATAGAAAGAACTTAGAGCTAATACGAAAAGTCGGGGATCATAAAAACGATCGAAAGAATTAGAGCTAATACGCAAAGTCGAGGATCATAAAATCGACCAAAAGAACTTAGAGCTAATACGCAAAGTCGGGGATCATCAAAAACGACCGAAAGAACTTGAAGCTAATACGCAAAGTCGGGGATCATAAAAAACGACCAAAAGAACTTAGAGCTAATACGCAAAGTCGGGGATCATAAAAACATACCGAAAGAACTTTGAGCTAATACACAAAGTTGGGGATCATAAAACGACCGAAAGAACTTAGAGCTAATATGCAAAGACGAGGATCATAAAAACATACCGAAAGAACATAGAGCTAATACGCAAATTCGTGGATCAAAAAAACATACCGAAAGAACTTAGAGCTACTACGCAAGGTCGGGGATCATAAAAACGGACCGAACAAACTTAGAGCTAATACGCAATGTTGGGGATCATTAAAACGAATCGATAGAACTTAGAGCTAATACGCAAAGTCGGGGATCATAAAAAAGGACCGAAAGAAGTTAGAGCTAATACGCAAAGTCGGGGATCATAAAAACCGACCGAAAGAACTTAGAGCTAATACGCAAAGTCGGGGATCATAAAAACGGACCGAATGAACTAAGAGCTAATATGCAAAGCGCAAAGCCGGGGATCATAAAAACGGACCGAAAGAACTTAGAGCTAATACGCAAAGTCGGGGATTATAAAAAAGACCGAAAGAACTTAGAGCTAATACGCAAAGTTGGGGATCATAAAAATGACCGAAAGAACTTGAGCTAATACGCAAAGTCGGGGATCATAAAAACGGACCGATAGAACTTAGAGCTAATACGCATAGTCAGAGATCATAAAAACGGACCGAAAGAACTTAGAGCTGATACGCAAAGTCGGGGATCATAAAAACGGACCGAAAGAACTTAGAGCTAATACGTAAAGTCGAGGATCATAAAAACAGACCGAAAGAACTTAGAGCTAATACGCAAAGTCGGGGATCATAAAAACAGACCGAAAGAACTTAGAGCTAATACGCAAAGTCGGGGATCATAAAAATGGACCGAAAGAACTTTGAGCTAATACTCAAAGTCGGGGATCATAAAAACGGACAGAAAGAACTTAGAGCTGATACGCAAAGTCGCGGATCATAAAAACGACCGAAAGAACTTAGAGGTAATACGCAAAGTCGGGGATCATAAAAACGGACCAAAAGAACTTAGAGCTAATACGCAAAGTCAGGGATCATAAAAACGACCGAAAGAACTTAGAGCTAATACGCAAAGTCGGGGATCATAAAAACGGACCGAAAGAACTTAGAACTAATACGCAAAGTCGGGGATCATAAAAATGGACCGAAAGCACTTTGAGCTAATACACAAAGTCGGGGATCATAAAACGACCGAAAGAACTTAGAGCTAATATGCAAAGTCTAGGATCATAAAAACGGACCGAAAGAACATAGAGCTAATACGCAAAGTCAGGGATCATAAAACGACCGAAAGAACTTAGAGCTAATACGAAAAGTCGGGGATCATAAAAACGATAGAAAGAACTTAGAGCTAATACGCAAAGTCAGGGATCATAAAAACAATAGAAAGAACTTAGAGCTAATACGAAAAGTCGGGGATCATAAAAACGATCGAAAGAATTAGAGCTAATACGCAAAGTCGAGGATCATAAAAACGACCGAAAGAACTTAGAGCTAATACGCAAAGTCGGGGATCATAATAAACGACCGAAAGAACTTGGAGCTAATACGCAAAGTCGGGGATCATAAAAAACAACCAAAAGAAGTTAGAGCTAATACGCAAAGTCGGGGATCATAAAAAACGACCGAAAGAACTTGGAGGTAATACGCAAAGTCGGGGATCATAAAAAACGACCAAAAGAACTTAGAGCTAATACGCAAAGTCGGGGATCATAAAAACGGACCGAAAGAACTTAGAGCTAATACGCAAAGTCGGGGATCATAAAAACATACCGAAAGAACTTTGAGCTAATACACAAAGTCGGGGATCATAAAACGACCGAAAGAACTTAGAGCTAATATGCAAAGACGAGGATCATAAAAACATACCGAAAGAACATAGAGCTAATACGCAAAGTCAGGTATCATAAAACGACCGAAAGAACTTAGAGCTAATACGCAAAGTCGTGGATCAAAAAAACATACCGAAAGAACTTAGAGCTACTACGCAAGGTCGGGGATCATAAAAACGGACCGAACAAACTTAGAGCTAATACGCAATGTCGGGGATCATAAAAACGGACCGAAAGAACTCAGAGCTGATACGCAAAGTCAGTGATCATAAAAACAGACCAAAAGAACTTAGAGCTGATACGCAAAGTTGGGGTTCATAAAAACGGTCCGAAAGAACTTAGAGCTAATACGCAAAGTCGGGGATCATAAAAACGGACCGAAAGAACTTAGAGCTAATACGCAATGTCGGGGATAATAAAAACAGACTGAAAGAACTTAGAGCTAATACGCAAAGTCGGGGATCATAAAAACGGACCGATAGAACTTAGAGCTAATACGCAAAGTCGGGGATCATAAAAACGGACCGAAAGAACTTAGAGCTAATACGCAAAGTCGGGGATCATTAAAACGGACCGAAAGAACTTAGAGCTAATACGCAAAGTCGGGGATCATAAAAACGGACTGAAAGAACTTAGAGCTAATACGCAAAGTCGGGGATCATAAAAACGGAGCGAAAGAACTTAGAGCTAATACGCAAAGTCGGGGATCATAAAAACGGACTGAAAGAACTTAGAGCTGATACGCAAAGTCAGGGATCATAAAAACGGACCGAACGAACTTAGAGCTAATACGCAATGTCAGGGATCATAAAAACGGACCGAAAGAACTTAGAGCTAATACGCAAAGTCGGGGATCATAAAAACGGACCGAAAGAACTTAGAGTTAATACGCAAAGTCGGGGATCATAAAAACGGACCAAAAGAACTTAGAGCTAATACGAAAAGTCGGGGATCATAAAAATGGACCAAAAGAACTTAGAGCTAATACGCAAAGTCGGAGATCATAAAACCGACCGAAAGAACTTAGAGCTAATACGCAAAGTCGGGGATCATAAAAACGACCGAAAGTACTTAGAACTAATACGCAAAGTCGGGGATCATAAAAACGGACCAAAAGAACTTAGATCTAATACGGAAAGTCGGGGATCATAAAAATGGACCAAAAGAACTTAGAGCTAATACACAAAGTCGGAGATCATAAAAACGATAGAAAGAACTTAGAGCTAATACGCAAAGTCGGGGATCATAAAAACCGACCCAAAGAACTTAGAGCTAATACGCAAAGTCTGGATCATAAAAAGGGACCGAAAGAACTTAGAACTAATACGCAGAGTCGGGGATCATAAAAACGACCGAAAAAATTAGATATAATACGCAAAGTCGAGGATCATAAAAACGACCGAAAGAACTTAGAGCTAATACGCAAAGACGGGGATCATAAAAAACGACTGAAAGAACTTGGAGTTAATACGCAAAGTCAGGGATCATAAAAAATGACCAAAAGAACTTAGAGCTAATATGCAAAGTCGGGGATTATAACAAACGACCGAAAGAACTTAGAGCTAAAATGCAAATTCAGGGATCATAAAAAACGACCGAAAGAACTTAGAGCTAATACGCAAAGTCGGGGATAAAAAAAACGACCGCAAGAACTTAGAGCTAATACGTAAAGTCAGGGATCATAAAAACGACCGAAAGAACTTAGAGCTAATATGCAAAGTCGGGGATCATAAAAACGACCGAAATAACTTAGAGCTAATACGCAAAGTCGGGGATCATAAAACGGACCGAAAGAACTTAGAGTTAATATACAAAGTCGGGGACCATAAAAACGAACGGAAAGAACTTAGAGCTAATACGCAAAGTCGGGGATCATAAAAACGGACCGAAAGAACTTTGAGCTAATACGCAAAATGGACCGAAAGAACTTAGTGCTAATACGCAAAGTCGGGGATCATAAAAACGACCGAAAGAACTTAGAGCTAATACGCAAAGTCGGGGATCATAAAAACGGACCGAAAGAACTTAGAACTAATACGCAAAGTCGGGGATCATAAAAACGGACCGAAAGAACTTTGAGCTAATACACAAAGTCGGGGATCATAAAACAACCGAAAGAACTTAGAGCTAATATGCAAAGTCTAGGATCATAAAAACGGACCGAAAGAACATAGAGCTAATACGCAAAGTCAGGGATCATAAAACGACCGAAAGAACTTAGAGCTAATACGCAAAGTCGTGGATGAAAAAAACATACCGAAAGAACTTAGAGCTACTACGCAAAGTCGGGATCATAAAAACGGGCCGAACGAACTTAGAGCTAATACGCAATGTCGGGGATCATAAAAACGGACCGAAAGAACTTAGAGCTAATACGTTAAGTCGGGGATCAAAAACGGACCGAAAGAACTTAGAGCTAATACGCAAAGTCGGGGATCATAAAAACGACCGAAAGAACTTAGAGCTAATACGCAAAGTCGGGGATCATAAAAACGGACCAAAATAACTTAGAGCTAATACGCAAAGTCGGGGATCATAAAAATGGACCAAAAGAACTTAGAGCTAATACGCAAAGTCGGAGATCATAAAAACGATAGAAAGAACTTAGAGCTAATACGAAAAGTCGGGGATCATAAAAACGATCGAAAGAATTAGAGCTAATACGCAAAGTCGAGGATCATAAAAACGACCGAAAGAACTTAGAGCTAATACGCAAAGTCGGGGATCATAAAAAACGACCGAAAGAACTTGGCGCTAATACGCAAAGTCGGGGATCATAAAAAACAACCAAGAGAACTTAGAGCTAATACACAAAGTCGGGGATCATAAAAACGGACCGAAAGAACTTAGAGCTAATACGCAAAGTCGGGGATCATAAAAACAGACCGAAAGAAATTGAGCTAATACACAAAGTCGGGGATCATAAAACGACCGAAAGAACTTAGAGCTAATATGCAAAGACGAGGATCATAAAAACGGACCGAAAGAACATAGAGCTAATACGCAAAGTCAGGTATCATAAAACGACCGAAAGAACTTAGAGCTAATACGCAAAGTCGTGGATCAAAAAAATATACCGAAAGAACTTAGAGCTACTACGCAAGGTCGGGGATCATAAAAACGGACCGAACAAACTTAGAGCTAATACGCAATGTCGGGGATCATAAAAACGGACCAAAAGAACTCAGAGCTGATACGCAAAGTCGGTGATCATAAAAACAGACCAAAAGAACTTTGAGCTGATACGCAAAGTTGGGGTTCATAAAAACGGACCGAAAGAACTTAGAGCTAATACGCAAAGTCGGGGATCATAAAAACGGACCGAAAGAACTTAGAGCTAATACGCAATGTCGGGGATCATAAAAACGGACTGAAAGAACTTAGAGCTAATACGCAAAGTCGGGGATCATAAAAACGGACCGATAGAACTTAGAGCTAATACGCAAAGTCGGGGATCATAAAAACGGACCGAAAGAACTTAGAGCTAATACGCAAAGTCGGGGATCATAAAAACGGACCGAAAGAACTTAGAGCTAATACGCAAAGTCGGGGATCATAAAAACAGACTGAAAGAACTTAGAGCTAATACGCAAAGTCGGGGATCATAAAAACGGACCAAAAGAACTTAGAGCTAATACGCAAAGTCGGGGATCATAAAAATGGACCAAAAGAACTTAGAGCTATGACGCAAAGTCGGAGATCATAAAAACGATAGAAAGAACTTAGAGCTAATACGAAAAGTCGGGGATCATAAAAACGATCGAAAGAATTAGAGCTAATATGCAAAGTCGGGGATCATAAAAACGGACCGAAAGAACTTAGAGCTAATACGCAAAGTCGGGGATCATAAAAACGGACCGAAAGAACTTAGAGCTAATACGCAAAGTCGGGGATCATAAAAACGGACCGAAAGAACTTAGAGCTAATACGCAAAGTCGGGGATCATAAAAACAGACTGAAAGAACTTAGAGCTAATACGCAAAGTCGGGGATCATAAAAACGGACCAAAAGAACTTAGAGCTAATACGCAAAGTCGGGGATCATAAAAATGGACCAAAAGAACTTAGAGCTATGACGCAAAGTCGGAGATCATAAAAACGATAGAAAGAACTTAGAGCTAATACGAAAAGTCGGGGATCATAAAAACGATCGAAAGAATTAGAGCTAATATGCAAAGTCGGGGATCATAAAAACGGACCGAAAGAACTTAGAGCTAATACGCAAAGTCGGGGATCATAAAAACGGACTGAAAGAACTTAGAGCTAATACGCAAAGTCGGGGATCATAAAAACGGAGCGAAAGAACTTAGAGCCAATACGCAAAGTCGGGGATCATAAAAAAGGACTGAAAGAACTTAGAGCTAATACGCATAGTCAGGGATCATAAAAACGGACCGAACGAACTTAGAGCTAATACGCAATGTCGAGGATAAAAAAAAAGGGACCGAAAGAACTTAGAGCTAATACGCAATGTCGGGGATCATAAAAACGGACCGAAAGAACTTAGAGCTAATACGCAAAGTCGGGGATCATAAAAACGGACCGAAAGAACTTAGAGCTAATACGCAAAGTCGGGGATCATAAAAACGGACCGAAAGAACTTAGAGCTAATACGCAAAGTCGGGGATCATAAAAACGGACCAAAAGAACTTAGAGCTAATACGAAAAGTCGGGGATCATAAAAATGGACCAAAAGAACTTAGAGCTAATACGCAAAGTCGGGGATCATAAAAATGACCGAAAGAACATAGAGCTAATACGCAAAGTCGGGGATCATAAAAAGGGACTGAAAAAACTTAGAGCTAATACGCAAAGTCGGGGATCATAAAAACAGACCGAAAGAAATTGAGCTAATACACAAAGTCGGGGATCATAAAACGACCGAAAGAACTTAGAGCTAATATGCAAAGACGAGGATCATAAAAACGGACCGAAAGAACATAGAGCTAATACGCAAAGTCAGGTATCATAAAACGACCGAAAGAACTTAGAGCTAATACGCAAAGTCGTGGATCAAAAAAATATACCGAAAGAACTTAGAGCTACTACGCAAGGTCGGGGATCATAAAAACGGACCGAACAAACTTAGAGCTAATACGCAATGTTGGGGATCATAAAAACGGACCAAAAGAACTCAGAGCTGATACGCAAAGTCGGTGATCATAAAAACAGACCAAAAGAACTTAGAGCTGATACGCAAAGTTGGGGTTCATAAAAACGGACCGAAAGAACTTAGAGCTAATACGCAAAGTCGGGGATCATAAAAACGGACCGAAAGAACTTAGAGCTAATACGCAATGTCGGGGATCATAAAAACGGACTGAAAGAACTTAGAGCTAATACGCAAAGTCGGGGATCATAAAAACGGACCGATAGAACTTAGAGCTAATACGCAAAGTCGGGGATCATAAAAACGGACCGAAAGAACTTAGAGCTAATACGCAAAGTCGGGGATCATAAAAACGGACCGAAAGAACTTAGAGCTAATACGCAAAGTCGGGGATCATAAAAATGGACCAAAAGAACTTAGAGCTAATACGCAAAGTCGGAGATCATAAAACGATAGAAAGAACTTAGAGCTAATACGAAAAGTCGGGGATCATAAAAACGATCGAAAGAATTAGAGCTAATACGCAAAGTCGAGGATCATAAAAACGACCGAAAGAACTTAGAGCTAATACGCAAAGTCGGGGATCATAAAAAACGACCGAAAGAACTTGGCGCTAATACGCAAAGTCGGGGATCATAAAAAACAACCAAGAGAACTTAGAGCTAATACACAAAGTCGGGGATCATAAAAACGGACCGAAAGAACTTAGAGCTAATACGCAAAGTCGGGGATCATAAAAACAGACCGAAAGAAATTGAGCTAATACACAAAGTCGGGGATCATAAAACGACCGAAAGAACTTAGAGCTAATATGCAAAGACGAGGATCATAAAAACGGACCGAAAGAACATAGAGCTAATACGCAAAGTCAGGTATCATAAAACGACCGAAAGAACTTAGAGCTAATACGCAAAGTCGTGGATCAAAAAAATATACCGAAAGAACTTAGAGCTACTACGCAAGGTCGGGGATCATAAAAACGGACCGAACAAACTTAGAGCTAATACGCAATGTCGGGGATCATAAAAACGGACCAAAAGAACTCAGAGCTGATACGCAAAGTCGGTGATCATAAAAACAGACCAAAAGAACTTAGAGCTGATACGCAAAGTTGGGGTTCATAAAAACGGACCGAAAGAACTTAGAGCTAATACGCAAAGTCGGAGATCATAAAAACGGACCGAAAGAACTTAGAGCTAATACGCAATGTCGGGGATCATAAAAACGGACTGAAAGAACTTAGAGCTAATACGCAAAGTCGGGGATCATAAAAACGGACCGATAGAACTTAGAGCTAATACGCAAAGTCGGGGATCATAAAAACGGACCGAAAGAACTTAGAGCTAATACGCAAAGTCGGGGATCATAAAAACGGACCGAAAGAACTTAGAGCTAATACGCAAAGTCGGGGATCATAAAAACAGACTGAAAGAACTTAGAGCTAATACGCAAAGTCGGGGATCATAAAAACGGACCAAAAGAACTTAGAGCTAATACGCAAAGTCGGGGATCATAAAAATGGACCAAAAGAACTTAGAGCTATGACGCAAAGTCGGAGATCATAAAAACGATAGAAAGAACTTAGAGCTAATACGAAAAGTCGGGGATCATAAAAACGATCGAAAGAATTAGAGCTAATATGCAAAGTCGGGGATCATAAAAACGGACCGAAAGAACTTAGAGCTAATACGCAAAGTCGGGGATCATAAAAACGGACCGAAAGAACTTAGAGCTAATACGCAAAGTCGGGGATCATAAAAACGGACCGAAAGAACTTAGAGCTAATACGCAAAGTCGGGGATCATAAAAACAGACTGAAAGAACTTAGAGCTAATACGCAAAGTCGGGGATCATAAAAACGGACCAAAAGAACTTAGAGCTAATACGCAAAGTCGGGGATCATAAAAATGGACCAAAAGAACTTAGAGCTATGACGCAAAGTCGGAGATCATAAAAACGATAGAAAGAACTTAGAGCTAATACGAAAAGTCGGGGATCATAAAAACGATCGAAAGAATTAGAGCTAATATGCAAAGTCGGGGATCATAAAAACGGACCGAAAGAACTTAGAGCTAATACGCAAAGTCGGGGATCATAAAAACGGACTGAAAGAACTTAGAGCTAATACGCAAAGTCGGGGATCATAAAAACGGAGCGAAAGAACTTAGAGCCAATACGCAAAGTCGGGGATCATAAAAAAGGACTGAAAGAACTTAGAGCTAATACGCATAGTCAGGGATCATAAAAACGGACCGAACGAACTTAGAGCTAATACGCAATGTCGAGGATAAAAAAAAAGGGACCGAAAGAACTTAGAGCTAATACGCAATGTCGGGGATCATAAAAACGGACCGAAAGAACTTAGAGCTAATACGCAAAGTCGGGGATCATAAAAACGGACCGAAAGAACTTAGAGCTAATACGCAAAGTCGGGGATCATAAAAACGGACCGAAAGAACTTAGAGCTAATACGCAAAGTCGGGGATCATAAAAACGGACCAAAAGAACTTAGAGCTAATACGAAAAGTCGGGGATCATAAAAATGGACCAAAAGAACTTAGAGCTAATACGCAAAGTCGGGGATCATAAAAATGACCGAAAGAACATAGAGCTAATACGCAAAGTCGGGGATCATAAAAAGGGACTGAAAAAACTTAGAGCTAATACGCAAAGTCGGGGATCATAAAAACAGACCGAAAGAAATTGAGCTAATACACAAAGTCGGGGATCATAAAACGACCGAAAGAACTTAGAGCTAATATGCAAAGACGAGGATCATAAAAACGGACCGAAAGAACATAGAGCTAATACGCAAAGTCAGGTATCATAAAACGACCGAAAGAACTTAGAGCTAATACGCAAAGTCGTGGATCAAAAAAATATACCGAAAGAACTTAGAGCTACTACGCAAGGTCGGGGATCATAAAAACGGACCGAACAAACTTAGAGCTAATACGCAATGTTGGGGATCATAAAAACGGACCAAAAGAACTCAGAGCTGATACGCAAAGTCGGTGATCATAAAAACAGACCAAAAGAACTTAGAGCTGATACGCAAAGTTGGGGTTCATAAAAACGGACCGAAAGAACTTAGAGCTAATACGCAAAGTCGGGGATCATAAAAACGGACCGAAAGAACTTAGAGCTAATACGCAATGTCGGGGATCATAAAAACGGACTGAAAGAACTTAGAGCTAATACGCAAAGTCGGGGATCATAAAAACGGACCGATAGAACTTAGAGCTAATACGCAAAGTCGGGGATCATAAAAACGGACCGAAAGAACTTAGAGCTAATACGCAAAGTCGGGGATCATAAAAACGGACCGAAAGAACTTAGAGCTAATACGCAAAGTCGGGGATCATAAAAATGGACCAAAAGAACTTAGAGCTAATACGCAAAGTCGGAGATCATAAAAACGATAGAAAGAACTTAGAGCTAATACGAAAAGTCGGGGATCATAAAAACGATCGAAAGAATTAGAGCTAATACGCAAAGTCGAGGATCATAAAAACGACCGAAAGAACTTAGAGCTAATACGCAAAGTCGGGGATCATAAAAAACGACCGAAAGAACTTGGCGCTAATACGCAAAGTCGGGGATCATAAAAAACAACCAAGAGAACTTAGAGCTAATACACAAAGTCGGGGATCATAAAAACGGACCGAAAGAACTTAGAGCTAATACGCAAAGTCGGGGATCATAAAAACAGACCGAAAGAAATTGAGCTAATACACAAAGTCGGGGATCATAAAACGACCGAAAGAACTTAGAGCTAATATGCAAAGACGAGGATCATAAAAACGGACCGAAAGAACATAGAGCTAATACGCAAAGTCAGGTATCATAAAACGACCGAAAGAACTTAGAGCTAATACGCAAAGTCGTGGATCAAAAAAATATACCGAAAGAACTTAGAGCTACTACGCAAGGTCGGGGATCATAAAAACGGACCGAACAAACTTAGAGCTAATACGCAATGTCGGGGATCATAAAAACGGACCAAAAGAACTCAGAGCTGATACGCAAAGTCGGTGATCATAAAAACAGACCAAAAGAACTTAGAGCTGATACGCAAAGTTGGGGTTCATAAAAACGGACCGAAAGAACTTAGAGCTAATACGCAAAGTCGGGGATCATAAAAACGGACCGAAAGAACTTAGAGCTAATACGCAATGTCGGGGATCATAAAAACGGACTGAAAGAACTTAGAGCTAATACGCAAAGTCGGGGATCATAAAAACGGACCGATAGAACTTAGAGCTAATACGCAAAGTCGGGGATCATAAAAACGGACCGAAAGAACTTAGAGCTAATACGCAAAGTCGGGGATCATAAAAACGGACCGAAAGAACTTAGAGCTAATACGCAAAGTCGGGGATCATAAAAACAGACTGAAAGAACTTAGAGCTAATACGCAAAGTCGGGGATCATAAAAACGGACCAAAAGAACTTAGAGCTAATACGCAAAGTCGGGGATCATAAAAATGGACCAAAAGAACTTAGAGCTATGACGCAAAGTCGGAGATCATAAAAACGATAGAAAGAACTTAGAGCTAATACGAAAAGTCGGGGATCATAAAAACGATCGAAAGAATTAGAGCTAATATGCAAAGTCGGGGATCATAAAAACGGACCGAAAGAACTTAGAGCTAATACGCAAAGTCGGGGATCATAAAAACGGACCGAAAGAACTTAGAGCTAATACGCAAAGTCGGGGATCATAAAAACGGACCGAAAGAACTTAGAGCTAATACGCAAAGTCGGGGATCATAAAAACAGACTGAAAGAACTTAGAGCTAATACGCAAAGTCGGGGATCATAAAAACGGACCAAAAGAACTTAGAGCTAATACGCAAAGTCGGGGATCATAAAAATGGACCAAAAGAACTTAGAGCTATGACGCAAAGTCGGAGATCATAAAAACGATAGAAAGAACTTAGAGCTAATACGAAAAGTCGGGGATCATAAAAACGATCGAAAGAATTAGAGCTAATATGCAAAGTCGGGGATCATAAAAACGGACCGAAAGAACTTAGAGCTAATACGCAAAGTCGGGGATCATAAAAACGGACTGAAAGAACTTAGAGCTAATACGCAAAGTCGGGGATCATAAAAACGGAGCGAAAGAACTTAGAGCCAATACGCAAAGTCGGGGATCATAAAAAAGGACTGAAAGAACTTAGAGCTAATACGCATAGTCAGGGATCATAAAAACGGACCGAACGAACTTAGAGCTAATACGCAATGTCGAGGATAAAAAAAAAGGGACCGAAAGAACTTAGAGCTAATACGCAATGTCGGGGATCATAAAAACGGACCGAAAGAACTTAGAGCTAATACGCAAAGTCGGGGATCATAAAAACGGACCGAAAGAACTTAGAGCTAATACGCAAAGTCGGGGATCATAAAAACGGACCTAAAGAACTTAGAGCTAATACGCAAAGTCGGGGATCATAAAAACGGACCAAAAGAACTTAGAGCTAATACGAAAAGTCGGGGATCATAAAAATGGACCAAAAGAACTTAGAGCTAATACGCAAAGTCGGGGATCATAAAAATGACCGAAAGAACTTAGAGCTAATACGCAAAGTCGGGGATCATAAAAAGGGACTGAAAAAACTTAGAGCTAATACGCAAAGTCGGGGATCATAAAAACAGACCGAAAGAAATTGAGCTAATACACGAAGTCGGGGATCATAAAACGACCGAAAGAACTTAGAGCTAATATGCAAAGACGAGGATCATAAAAACGGACCGAAAGAACATAGAGCTAATACGCAAAGTCAGGTATCATAAAACGACCGAAAGAACTTAGAGCTAATACGCAAAGTCGTGGATCAAAAAAATATACCGAAAGAACTTAGAGCTACTACGCAAGGTCGGGGATCATAAAAACGGACCGAACAAACTTAGAGCTAATACGCAATGTCGGGGATCATAAAAACGGACCAAAAGAACTCAGAGCTGATACGCAAAGTCGGTGATCATAAAAACAGACCAAAAGAACTTAGAGCTGATACGCAAAGTTGGGGTTCATAAAAACGGACCGAAAGAACTTAGAGCTAATACGCAAAGTCGGGGATCATAAAAACGGACCGAAAGAACTTAGAGCTAATACGCAATGTCGGGGATCATAAAAACGGACTGAAAGAACTTAGAGCTAATACGCAAAGTCGGGGATCATAAAAACGGACCGATAGAACTTAGAGCTAATACGCAAAGTCGGGGATCATAAAAACGGACCGAAAGAACTTAGAGCTAATACGCAAAGTCGGGGATCATAAAAACGGACCGAAAGAACTTAGAGCTAATACGCAAAGTCGGGGATCATAAAAACAGACTGAAAGAACTTAGAGCTAATACGCAAAGTCGGGGATCATAAAAACGGACCAAAAGAACTTAGAGCTAATACGCAAAGTCGGGGATCATAAAAATGGACCAAAAGAACTTAGAGCTATGACGCAAAGTCGGAGATCATAAAAACGATAGAAAGAACTTAGAGCTAATACGAAAAGTCGGGGATCATAAAAACGATCGAAAGAATTAGAGCTAATATGCAAAGTCGGGGATCATAAAAACGGACCGAAAGAACTTAGAGCTAATACGCAAAGTCGGGGATCATAAAAACGGACTGAAAGAACTTAGAGCTAATACGCAAAGTCGGGGATCATAAAAACGGAGCGAAAGAACTTAGAGCCAATACGCAAAGTCGGGGATCATAAAAACGGACTGAAAGAACTTAGAGCTAATACGCATAGTCAGGGATCATAAAAATTGACCGAACGAACTTAGAGCTAATACGCAATGTCGAGGATAAAAAAAAAGGGACCGAAAGAACTTAGAGCTAATACGCAATGTCGGGGATCATAAAAACGGACCGAAAGAACTTAGAGCTAATACGCAAAGTCGGGGATCATAAAAACGGACCGAAAGAACTTAGAGCTAATACGCAAAGTCGGGGATCATAAAAACGGACCAAAAGAACTTAGAGCTAATACGAAAAGTCGGGGATCATAAAAATGGACCAAAAGAACTTAGAGCTAATACGCAAAGTCGGGGATCATAAAAATGACCGAAAGAACTTAGAGCTAATACGCAAAGTCGGGGATCATAAAAAGGGACTGAAAAAACTTAGAGCTAATACGCAAAGTCGGGGATCATAAAAACAGACCGAAAGAAATTGTGCTAATACACAAAGTCGGGGATCATAAAACGACCGAAAGAACTTAGAGCTAATATGCAAAGACGAGGATCATAAAAATGGACCGAAAGAACATAGAGCTAATATGCAAAGTCAGGTATCATAAAACGACCGAAAGAACTTAGAGCTAATACGCAAAGTCGTGGATCAAAAAAACATACCGAAAGAACTTAGAGCTACTACGCAAGGTCGTGGATCATAAAAACGGACCGAACAAACTTAGAGCTAATACGCAATGTCGGGGATCATAAAAACGGACCAAAAGAACTCAGAGCTGATACGCAAAGTCAGTGATCATAAAAACAGACCAAAAGAACTTAAAGCTGATACGCAAAGTTGGGGTTCATAAAAACGGACCGAAAGAACTTAGAGCTAATACGCAAAGTCGGGGATCATAAAAACGGACCGAAAGAACTTAGAGCTAATACGCAATGTCGGGGATCATAAAATCGGACTGAAAGAACTTAGAGCTAATACGCAAAGTCGGGGATCATAAAAATGGACCGAAAGAACTTTGAGCTAATACTCAAAGTCGGGGATCATAAAAACGGACCGATAGAACTTAGAGCTAATACGCAAAGTCGAGGATCATAAATTCGACCGAAAGAACTTAGAGCTAATACGCAAAGTCAGGGATCTTAAAAACGGACATAAAGAACTTAGAGCCAATACGCAAAGTCGGGGATCATAAAAACGGACCGAAAGAACTTCTAGCTAATACACAAAGTCGGGGATCATAAAACGACCGAAGGAACTTAGAGCTAATATGCAAAGTCGAGGATCATAAAAACGGACCGAAAGAACTTAGAACTGATACGCAAAGTCAGGGATCATAAAAACGGACCGAAAGAACTTAGAGCTAATACGTAAAGTCGGGGATCATAAAAACGACCGAAAGAACTTAGAGGTAATACGCAAAGTCCATCAAAACGGACCGAAAGAACTTAGAGGTAATACGCAAAATCAGGGATCATAAAACCGACTGAAAGAACTTAGAGCTAATACGCAAAGTCGGGGATCATAAACAGGGACCGAAAGAACTTAGATATAATACGCAAAGTCGGGGATCACAAAAACGGACCGAAAGAACTTAGAGCTAATACACAAAGTCAAGGATCATAAAAACGGACCGAAAGAACTTAGAGCTGATACGCAAAGTCAGAGATCATAAAAACAGACCGAAAGAACTTAGAGCTGATACGCAAAGTCGGGGATCATAAAAACGGACCGAAAGTACTTAGAGCTAATACGCAAAGTCGGGGATCATAAAAACGGACCGAAAGAACTTAGAACTAATACGCAAAGTCGGGGATCATAAAAACGGACCGAAAGAACTTTGAGCTAATACACAAAGTCGGGGATCATAAAACGACCGAAAAAACTTAGAGCTAATATGCAAAGTCTAAGATCATAAAAATGGACCGAAAGAACATAGAGCTAATACGCAAAGTCATGGATCATTAAAACGGACCGATAGAACTTAGAGCTAATACGCAAAGTCGGGGATCATAAAAACGGAACGAAAGAACTTAGAGCTAATACGCAAAGTCGGGGATCATAAAAACTGGACCGAAAGAACTTAGAGCTAATACGCAAAGTCGGGGATCATAAAAACCGACCGAAAGAACTTAGAGCTAATACGCAAAGTCGGGGATCATAAAAACGGACCGAATGAACTTAGAGCTAATATGCAAAGCGCAAAACCGGGGATCATAAAAACGGACCAAAAGAACTTAGAGCTAATACGCAAAGTCGGGGATTATAAAAACGACCGAAAGAACTTAGAGCTAATACGCAAAGTTGGGGATCATAAAAATGACCGAAAAAACTTGAGCTAATACGCAAAGTCGGGGATCATAAAAACGGACCGATAGAACTTAGAGCTAATACGCATAGTCAGAGATCATAAAAACGGACCAAAAGAACTTAGAGCTGATACGCAAAGTCGGGGATCATAAAAACGGACCGAAAGAACTTAGAGCTAATACGCAAAGTCGGGGATCATAAAAATGGACCTAAAGAACTTTGAGCTAATACTCAAAGTCGGGGATCATAAAAACGGACCGAAAGAACTTAGAGCTAAGACGCAAAGTCGGGGATCATAAAAACGGACCGAAAGAACTTAGAGCTAATACGCAAAGTCGGGGATCATAAAAACCGACCGAAAGAACTTAGAGCTAATACGCAAAGTCGGGGATCATAAAAACGGACCGAAACAACTAAGAGCTAATACGCAAAGTCGGGAATCATAAAAACGGACCAAAGAACTTAGAGCTAATACGCAAAGTCAAGGATCATAAAATCGAACCGAAAGAACTTAGAGCTAATACGCAAAGTCGGGGATCATAAAAATGGACCGAAAGAACTTAGAGCTAATACGCAAAGTCGGGGATTATAAAAATGACCGAAAGAACTTAGAGATAATACGCAAAGTCGGGGATCATAAAAACGGACCGATAGAACTTAGAGCTAATACGCAAAGTCGGGGATCATAAAAATGGACCGAAAGACCTTAGAGCTAATACGCAAAGTCGGGGATCATAAAAACCGACCGAAAGAACTTAGAGCTAGTACGCAAAGTCGGGGATCATAAAAATGGACCTAAAGAACTTTGAGCTAATACTCAAAGTCGGGGATCATAAAAACGGACCGAAAAAACTTAGAGCTGATACGCAAAGTCGGGGATCATAAAAACGACCGAAAGAACTTAGAGGTAATACGCAAAGTCCATCAAAACGGACCGAAAGAACTTAGAGGTAATACGCAAAGTCAGGGATCATAAAACCGACTGAAAGAACTTAGAGCTAATACGCAAAGTCGGGGATCGTAAACAGGGACCGAAAGAACTTAGAGATAATACGCAAAGTCGGGGATCATAAAAACGACCGAAAAAATTAGAGCTAATACGCACAGTCGGGGATAAAAAAAACGACCGCAAGAACTTAGAGCTAATACGTAAAGTCAGGGATCATAAAAACGACTGAAAGAACTTAGAGCTAATATGCAAAGTCAGGGATCATAAAAACGACTGAAAGAACTTAGAGCTAATACGCAAAGTCGCGGATCATAAAACGGACTGAAAGAACTTAGAGTTATTATACAAAGTCGGGGACCATAAAAACGGACGGAAAGAACTTAGAGCTAATACGCAAAGTCGGGGATCATAAAAACGGACCGAAAAACTTTGAGCTAATACGCAAAATGGACCGAAAGAACTTAGAGCTAATACGCAAAGTCGGGGATCATAAAAACGACCAAGAGAACTTAGAGCTAATACGCAAAGTCGGGGATCATAAAAACGGACCGAAAGAACTTAGAACTAATACGCAAAGTCGGGGATCATAAAAACGGACCGAAAGAACTTTGAGCTAATACACAAAGTCGGGGATCATAAAACGACCGAAAAAACTTAGAGCTAATATGCAAAGTCTAAGATCATAAAAACGGACCGAAAGAACATAGAGCTAAAACTTAGAGCTAATACACAAAGTCAGGGATCATTAAAACGGACCGATAGAACTTAGAGCTAATACGCAAAGTCGGGGATCATAAAAACGGACCGAAAGAACTTAGAGCTAATACGCAAAGTCGGGGATCATAAAATATGGACCGAAAGAACTTAGAGCTAATACGCAAAGTCGGGGATCATAAAAACCGACCGAAAGAACTTAGAGCTAATACGCAAAGTCGGGGATCATAAAAACGGACCGAATGAACTTAGAGCTAATATGCAAAGCGCAAAGCCGGGGATCATAAAAACGGACCAAAAGAACTTAGAGCTAATACGCAAAGTCAGGGATTATAAAAACGACCGAAAGAACTTAGAGCTAATACGCAAAGTTGGGGATCATAAAAATGACCGAAAGAACTTGAGCTAATACGCAAAGTCGGGGATCATAAAAACGGACCGATAGAACTTAGAGCTAATACGCATAGTCAGAGATCATAAAAACGGACCGAAAGAACTTAGAGCTGATACGCAAAGTCGGGGATCATAAAAACGGACCGAAAGAACTTAGAGCTAATACGCAAAGTCGGGGATCATAAAAATGGACCTAAAGAACTTTGAGCTAATACTCAAAGTCGGGGATCATAAAAACAGACCGAAAGAACTTAGAGCTAATACGCAAAGTCGGGGATCATAAAAACGGATCGAAAGAATTTAGAGCTAATAAGCAAAATCGGGGATCGTAAAAACGGACCGAAAGAACTTAGAGCTAATACGCAAAGTCGGGGATCATAAAAACCGACCGAAAGAACTTAGAGCTAATACGCAAAGTCGAGGATCATAAAAACGGACCGAAACAACTAAGAGCTAATACGCAAAGTCGGGAATCATAAAAACGGACCAAAGAACTTAGAGCTAATACGCAAAGTCGGGGATCATAAAATCGAACCGAAAGAACTTAGAGCTAATACGCAAAGTCGGGGATCATAAAAACGGACCGAAAGAACTTAGAGCTAATACGCAAAGTCGGGGATTATAAAAATGACCGAAAGAACTTAGAGATAATACGCAAAGTCGGGGATCATAAAAATGGACCGATAGAACTTAGAGCTAATACGCAAAGTCGGGGATCATAAAAATGGACCGAAAGAACTTAGAGCTAATACGCAAAGTCGGGGATCATAAAAACCGACCGAAAGAACTTAGAGCTAATACGCAAAGTCGGGGATCATAAAAATGGACCGAAAGAACTTTGAGCTAATACTCAAAGTCGGGGATCATAAAAACGGACCGAAAGAACTTAGAGCTGATACGCAAAGTCGGGGATCATAAAAACGACCGAAAGAACTTAGAGGTAATACGCAAAGTCCATCAAAACGGACCGAAAGAACTTAGAGGTAATACGCAAAATCAGGGATCATAAAACCGACTGAAAGAACTTAGAGCTAATACGCAAAGTCGGGGATCATAAACAGGGACCGAAAGAACTTAGATATAATACGCAAAGTCGGGGATCATAAAAACGGACCGAAAGAACTTAGAGCTAATACGCAAGGTCGGGGATCATAAAAACGGACCGAAAGAACTTAGAGCTGATACGCAAAGTCAGAGATCATAAAAACAGACCGAAAGAACTTAGAGCTGATACGCAAAGTCGGGGATCATAAAAACGGACCGAAAGTACTTAGAGCCAATACGCAAAGTCGGGGATCATAAAAACGGACCGAAAGAACTTAGAGCTAATACGCAAAGTCGGGGATTATAAAAACGACCGAAAGAACTTAGAGATAATACGCAAAGTCGGGGATCATTAAAACGGACCGATAGAACTTAGAGCTAATACGCAAAGTCGGGGATCATAAAAACGGACCGAAAGAACTTAGAGCTAATACGCAAAGTCGGGGATCATAAAAACTGGACCGAAAGAACTTAGAGCTAATACGCAAAGTCGGGGATCATAAAAACCAAACGAAAGAACTTAGAGCTAATACGCAAAGTCGGGGATCATAAAAACGGACCGAATGAACTTAGAGCTAATATGCAAAGCGCAAAGTCGGGGATCATAAAAACGGACCGAAAGAACTTAGAGCTAATACGCAAAGTCGGGGATTATAAAAACGACCGAAAGAACTTAGAGATAATACGCAAAGTCGGGGATCATTAAAACGGACCGATAGAACTTAGAGCTAATACGCAAAGTCGGGGATCATAAAAACGGACCGAAAGAAGTTAGAGCTAATACGCAAAGTCGGGGATCATAAAAACTGGACCGAAAGAACTTAAAGCTAATACGCAAAGTCGGGGATCATAAAAACCGACCGAAAGAACTTAGAGCTAATACGCAAAGTCAAGGATCATAAAAAAGGACCGAAAGAACTAAGAGCTAATACGCAAAGTCGGGAATCATAAAAACGGACCAAAAGAACTTAGAGCTAATACGCAAAGTCGGGGATCATAAAAACGGACCGAAAGAACTTAGAGCTAATACGCAAAGTCGGGGATTATAAAAATGACCGAAAGAACTTAGAGATAATACGCAAAGTCGGGGATCATAAAAACGGACCGATAGAACTTAGAGCTAATACGCAAAGTCGGGGATCATAAAAATGGACCGAAAGAACTTAGAGCTAATACGCAAAGTCGGGGATCATAAAAACCGACCGAAAGAACTTTGAGCTAATACGCAAAGTCGGGGATCATAAAAATGGACCGAAAGATCTTTGAGCTAATACTCAAAGTCGGGGATCATAAAAACGGACCGAAAGTACTTAGAGCTGATTCGCAAAGTCGGGGATCATAAAAACGACCGAAAGAACTTAGAGGTAATACGCAAAGTCCATCAAAACGGACCGAAAGAACTTAGAGCTAATACGCAAAGTCGGGGATCATAAAAAGGGACCGAAAGAACTTAGAGATAATACGCAAAGTCAGGGATCATAAAAACGGACCGAAAGAACTTAGAGCTGATACGCAAAGTCAGAGATCATAAAAACAGACCGAAAGAACTTAGAGCTGATTCGCAAAGTCGGGGATCATAAAAACGGACCGAAACAACTAAGAGCTAATACGCAAAGTCGGGAATCATAAAAACGGACCAAAGAACTTAGAGCTAATACGCAAAGTCAAGGATCATAAAATCGAACCGAAAGAACTTAGAGCTAATACGCAAAGTCGGGGATCATAAAAATGGACCGAAAGAACTTAGAGCTAATACGCAAAGTCGGGGATTATAAAAATGACCGAAAGAACTTAGAGATAATACGCAAAGTCGGGGATCATAAAAACGGACCGATAGAACTTAGAGCTAATACGCAAAGTCGGGGATCATAAAAATGGACCGAAAGACCTTAGAGCTAATACGCAAAGTCGGGGATCATAAAAACCGACCGAAAGAACTTAGAGCTAGTACGCAAAGTCGGGGATCATAAAAATGGACCTAAAGAACTTTGAGCTAATACTCAAAGTCGGGGATCATAAAAACGGACCGAAAAAACTTAGAGCTGATACGCAAAGTCGGGGATCATAAAAACGACCGAAAGAACTTAGAGGTAATACGCAAAGTCCATCAAAACGGACCGAAAGAACTTAGAGGTAATACGCAAAGTCAGGGATCATAAAACCGACTGAAAGAACTTAGAGCTAATACGCAAAGTCGGGGATCGTAAACAGGGACCGAAAGAACTTAGAGATAATACGCAAAGTCGGGGATCATAAAAACGACCGAAAAAATTAGAGCTAATACGCACAGTCGGGGATAAAAAAAACGACCGCAAGAACTTAGAGCTAATACGTAAAGTCAGGGATCATAAAAACGACTGAAAGAACTTAGAGCTAATATGCAAAGTCAGGGATCATAAAAACGACTGAAAGAACTTAGAGCTAATACGCAAAGTCGCGGATCATAAAACGGACTGAAAGAACTTAGAGTTATTATACAAAGTCGGGGACCATAAAAACGGACGGAAAGAACTTAGAGCTAATACGCAAAGTCGGGGATCATAAAAACGGACCGAAAAACTTTGAGCTAATACGCAAAATGGACCGAAAGAACTTAGAGCTAATACGCAAAGTCGGGGATCATAAAAACGACCAAGAGAACTTAGAGCTAATACGCAAAGTCGGGGATCATAAAAACGGACCGAAAGAACTTAGAACTAATACGCAAAGTCGGGGATCATAAAAACGGACCGAAAGAACTTTGAGCTAATACACAAAGTCGGGGATCATAAAACGACCGAAAAAACTTAGAGCTAATATGCAAAGTCTAAGATCATAAAAACGGACCGAAAGAACATAGAGCTAAAACTTAGAGCTAATACACAAAGTCAGGGATCATTAAAACGGACCGATAGAACTTAGAGCTAATACGCAAAGTCGGGGATCATAAAAACGGACCGAAAGAACTTAGAGCTAATACGCAAAGTCGGGGATCATAAAATATGGACCGAAAGAACTTAGAGCTAATACGCAAAGTCGGGGATCATAAAAACCGACCGAAAGAACTTAGAGCTAATACGCAAAGTCGGGGATCATAAAAACGGACCGAATGAACTTAGAGCTAATATGCAAAGCGCAAAGCCGGGGATCATAAAAACGGACCAAAAGAACTTAGAGCTAATACGCAAAGTCAGGGATTATAAAAACGACCGAAAGAACTTAGAGCTAATACGCAAAGTTGGGGATCATAAAAATGACCGAAAGAACTTGATCTAATACGCAAAGTCGGGGATCATAAAAACGGACCGATAGAACTTAGAGCTAATACGCATAGTCAGAGATCATAAAAACGGACCGAAAGAACTTAGAGCTGATACGCAAAGTCGGGGATCATAAAAACGGACCGAAAGAACTTAGAGCTAATACGCAAAGTCGGGGATCATAAAAATGGACCTAAAGAACTTTGAGCTAATACTCAAAGTCGGGGATCATAAAAACAGACCGAAAGAACTTAGAGCTAATACGCAAAGTCGGGGATCATAAAAACGGATCGAAAGAATTTAGAGCTAATAAGCAAAATCGGGGATCGTAAAAACGGACCGAAAGAACTTAGAGCTAATACGCAAAGTCGGGGATCATAAAAACCGACCGAAAGAACTTAGAGCTAATACGCAAAGTCGGGGATCATAAAAACGGACCGAAACAACTAAGAGCTAATACGCAAAGTCGGGAATCATAAAAACGGACCAAAGAACTTAGAGCTAATACGCAAAGTCGGGGATCATAAAATCGAACCGAAAGAACTTAGAGCTAATACGCAAAGTCGGGGATCATAAAAACGGACCGAAAGAACTTAGAGCTAATACGCAAAGTCGGGGATTATAAAAATGACCGAAAGAACTTAGAGATAATACGCAAAGTCGGGGATCATAAAAATGGACCGATAGAACTTAGAGCTAATACGCAAAGTCGGGGATCATAAAAATGGACCGAAAGAACTTAGAGCTAATACGCAAAGTCGGGGATCATAAAAACCGACCGAAAGAACTTAGAGCTAATACGCAAAGTCGGGGATCATAAAAATGGACCGAAAGAACTTTGAGCTAATACTCAAAGTCGGGGATCATAAAAACGGACCGAAAGAACTTAGAGCTGATACGCAAAGTCGGGGATCATAAAAACGACCGAAAGAACTTAGAGGTAATACGCAAAGTCCATCAAAACGGACCGAAAGAACTTAGAGGTAATACGCAAAATCAGGGATCATAAAACCGACTGAAAGAACTTAGAGCTAATACGCAAAGTCGGGGATCATAAACAGGGACCGAAAGAACTTAGATATAATACGCAAAGTCGGGGATCATAAAAACGGACCGAAAGAACTTAGAGCTAATACGCAAGGTCGGGGATCATAAAAACGGACCGAAAGAACTTAGAGCTGATACGCAAAGTCAGAGATCATAAAAACAGACCGAAAGAACTTAGAGCTGATACGCAAAGTCGGGGATCATAAAAACGGACCGAAAGTACTTAGAGCCAATACGCAAAGTCGGGGATCATAAAAACGGACCGAAAGAACTTAGAGCTAATACGCAAAGTCGGGGATTATAAAAACGACCGAAAGAACTTAGAGATAATACGCAAAGTCGGGGATCATTAAAACGGACCGATAGAACTTAGAGCTAATACGCAAAGTCGGGGATCATAAAAACGGACCGAAAGAACTTAGAGCTAATACGCAAAGTCGGGGATCATAAAAACTGGACCGAAAGAACTTAGAGCTAATACGCAAAGTCGGGGATCATAAAAACCAAACGAAAGAACTTAGAGCTAATACGCAAAGTCGGGGATCATAAAAACGGACCGAATGAACTTAGAGCTAATATGCAAAGCGCAAAGTCGGGGATCATAAAAACGGACCGAAAGAACTTAGAGCTAATACGCAAAGTCGGGGATTATAAAAACGACCGAAAGAACTTAGAGATAATACGCAAAGTCGGGGATCATTAAAACGGACCGATAGAACTTAGAGCTAATACGCAAAGTCGGGGATCATAAAAACGGACCGAAAGAAGTTAGAGCTAATACGCAAAGTCGGGGATCATAAAAACTGGACCGAAAGAACTTAAAGCTAATACGCAAAGTCGGGGATCATAAAAACCGACCGAAAGAACTTAGAGCTAATACGCAAAGTCAAGGATCATAAAAAAGGACCGAAAGAACTAAGAGCTAATACGCAAAGTCGGGAATCATAAAAACGGACCAAAAGAACTTAGAGCTAATACGCAAAGTCGGGGATCATAAAAACGGACCGAAAGAACTTAGAGCTAATACGCAAAGTCGGGGATTATAAAAATGACCGAAAGAACTTAGAGATAATACGCAAAGTCGGGGATCATAAAAACGGACCGATAGAACTTAGAGCTAATACGCAAAGTCGGGGATCATAAAAATGGACCGAAAGAACTTAGAGCTAATACGCAAAGTCGGGGATCATAAAAACCGACCGAAAGAACTTTGAGCTAATACGCAAAGTCGGGGATCATAAAAATGGACCGAAAGATCTTTGAGCTAATACTCAAAGTCGGGGATCATAAAAACGGACCGAAAGTACTTAGAGCTGATTCGCAAAGTCGGGGATCATAAAAACGACCGAAAGAACTTAGAGGTAATACGCAAAGTCCATCAAAACGGACCGAAAGAACTTAGAGCTAATACGCAAAGTCGGGGATCATAAAAAGGGACCGAAAGAACTTAGAGATAATACGCAAAGTCAGGGATCATAAAAACGGACCGAAAGAACTTAGAGCTGATACGCAAAGTCAGAGATCATAAAAACAGACCGAAAGAACTTAGAGCTGATTCGCAAAGTCGGGGATCATAAAAACGGACCGAAAGAACTTAGAGCTAATACGCAAAGTCGGGGATCCTAAAAACGGACCGAAAGAACTTAGAGCTAATACGCAAAGTCGGGGATTATAAAAACGACCGAAAGAACTTAGAGATAATACGCAAAGTCGGGGATCATTAAAACGGACCGATAGAACTTAGAGCTAATACGCAAAGTCGGGGATCATAAAAACGGACTGAAAGAACTTAGAGGTAATACGCAAAGTCGGGGATTATAAAAACGACCGAAAGAACTTAGAGCTAATACGCAAAGTTGGGGATCATAAAAATGACCGAAAGAACTTGAGCTAATACGCAAAGTCAGGATCATAAAAACGGACCGAAAGAATTTAGAGCTGATTCGCAAAGTCGGGGATCATAAAAACGGACCGTAAGAACTTAGAGCTAATACGCAAAGTCAGGGATCCTAAAAACGGACCGAAAGAACTTAGAGCTAATACGCAAAGTCGGGGATCATAAAAACGACCGAAAGAACTTAGAGATAATACGCAAAGTCGGGGATCATTAAAACGGACCGATAGAACTTAGAGCTAATACGCAAAGTCGGGGATCATAAAAACGGACCGAAAGAACTTAGAGCTAATACGCAAAGTCGGGGATCATAAAAACTGGACCGAAAGAACTTAGAGCTAATACGCAAAGTCAGGGATCATAAAAACCGACCGAAAGAACTTAGAGCTAATACACAAAGTCGGGGATCATAAAAACGGACCGAATGAACTTAGAGCTAATATGCAAAGCGCAAAGTCGGGGATTATAAAAACGGATTGAAAGAACTTAGAGCTAATACGCAAAGTCGGGGATCATAAAAACGGACCGAAAGAACTTAGAGCTGATACGCAAAGTCAGAGATCATAAAAACGGACCGAAAGAACCTCGAGCTGATACGCAAAGTCGGGGATCATAAAAACGGACCGAAAGAACTTAGAGCTAATACGCAAAGTCGGGGATCATAAAAACGGACCGAAAGAACTTTGAGCTAATACTTAAAGTCAGGGATCATAAAATTAGACCGAAAGAACTTAGAGCTGATACGCAAAGTCGGGGATCATAAAAACGACCGAAAGAACTTAGAGCTAATACGTAAAGTCGGGGATCATAAAAACGACCGAAAGAACTTAGAGCTCATACGCAAAGTCAGGGATCATAATAACGGACCGAAAAAACTTAGAGCTAATACGCAAAGTCGGGGATCATAAATTCGACCGAAAGTACTTAGAGCTAATACGCAAAGTCGGGGATCTTAAAAACGGACAGAAAGAACTTAGAGCTAATACACAAAGTCGGGGATCATAAAACGACCGAAAGAACTTAGAGCTAATATGCAAAGTCGAGGATCATAAAAACGGACCGAAAGAACTTAGAACTGATACGCAAAGTCAGGGATCATAAAAACGGACCGAAAGAACTTAGAGCTAATACGTAAAGTCGGGGATCATTAAAACAAACCGATAGAACTTAGAGCTAATACGCAAAGTCGGGGATCATAAAAAAGGACCGAAAGAACTTAGAGCTAATACGCAAAGTCGGGGATCATAAAAACTGGACCGAAAGAACTTAGAGCTAATACGCAAAGTAGGGGATCATAAAAACCGACCGAAAGAACTTAGAGCTGATACGCAAAGTCGGGGATCATAAAAACGGACTGAAAGAACTTAGAGGTAATATGCAAAGTCGGGGATTATAAAAACGACCGAAAGAACTTAGAGCTAATACGCAAAGTTGGGGATCATAAAAATGACCGAAAGAACTTGAGCTAATACGCAAAGTCGGGATCATAAAAACGGACCGAAAGAACTTAGAGCTAATACGCAAAGTCGGGGATCATAAAAATGGACCGAAAGAACTTTGAGCTAATACTCAAAGTCAGGGATCATAAAAACAGACCGAAAGAACTTAGAGCTGATACGCAAAGTCGGGGATCATAAAAACGACCGAAAGAACTTAGAGGTAATACGCAAAGTCCATCAAAACGGACCGAAAGAACTTAGAGCTAATACGCAAAGTCAGGGATCATAAAAACGACCGAAAGAACTTAGAGCTAATACGCAAAGTCGGGGATCATAAAAACGGACCGAAAGAACTTAGAACTAATACGCAAAGTCGGGGATCATAAAAATGGACCGAAAGCACTTTGAGCTAATACACAAAGTCGGGGATCATAAAACGACCGAAAGAACTTAGAGCTAATATGCAAGTCTAGGATCATAAAAACGGACCGAAAGAACATAGAGCTAATACACAAAGTCAGGGATCATAAAACGACCGAAAGAACTTAGAGCTAATACGAAAAGTCGGGGATCATAAAAACGATAGAAAGAACTTAGAGCTAATTCGCAAAGTCAGGGATCATAAAAACGATAGAAAGAACTTAGAGCTAATACGAAAAGTCGGGGATCATAAAAACGATCGAAAGAATTAGAGCTAATACACAAAGTCGAGGATCATAAAAACGACCGAAAGAACTTAGAGCTAATACGCAAAGTCGGGGATCATAATAAACGACCGAAAGAACTTGGAGCTAATACGCAAAGTCGGGGATCATAAAAAACAACCAAAAGAACTTAGAGCTAATACGCAAAGTCGGGGATCATAAAAACGGACAGAAAGAACTTAGAGCTAATACGCAAAGTCGGGGATCATAAAAATGGACCAAAAGAACTTAGAGCTAATACGCAAAGTCGGAGATCATAAAAACGATAGAAAGAACTTAGAGCTAATACGAAAAGTCGGGGATCATAAAAACGATCGAAAGAATTAGAGCTAATACGCAAAGTCGAGGATCATAAAAACGACCAAAAGAACTTAGAGCTAATACGCAAAGTCGGGGATCATCAAAAACGACCGAAAGAACTTGAAGCTAATACGCAAAGTCGGGGATCATAAAAAACGACCAAAAGAACTTAGAGCTAATACGCAAAGTTGGGGATCATAAAAACATACCGAAAGAACTTTGAGCTAATACACAAAGTTGGGGATCATAAAACGACCGAAAGAACTTAGAGCTAATATGCAAAGACGAGGATCATAAAAACATACCGAAAGAACATAGAGCTAATACGCAAATTCGTGGATCAAAAAAACATACCGAAAAAACTTAGAGCTACTACGCAAGGTCGGGGATCATAAAAACGGACCGAACAAACTTAGAGCTAATACGCAATGTTGGGGATCATTAAAACGAATCGATAGAACTTAGAGCTAATACGCAAAGTCGGGGATCATAAAAAAGGACCGAAAGAAGTTAGAGCTAATACGCAAAGTCGGGGAACATAAAAACCGACCGAAAGAACTTAGAGCTAATACGCTAAGTCGGGGATCATAAAAACGGACCGAATGAACTAAGAGCTAATATGCAAAGCGCAAAGCCGGGGATCATAAAAACGGACCGAAAGAACTTAGAGCTAATACGCAAAGTCGGGGATTATAAAAACGACCGAAAGAACTTAGAGCTAATACGCAAAGTTGGGGATCATAAAAATGACCGAAAGAACTTGAGCTAATACGCAAAGTCGGGGATCATAAAAACGGACCGATAGAACTTAGAGCTAATACGCATAGTCAGAGATCATAAAAACGGACCGAAAGAACTTAGAGCTGATACGCAAAGTCGGGGATCATAAAAACGGACCGAAAGAACTTAGAGCTAATACGTAAAGTCGAGGATCATAAAAACAGACCGAAAGAACTTAGAGCTAATACGCAAAGTCGGGGATCATAAAAACAGACCGAAAGAACTTAGAGCTAATACGCAAAGTCGGGGATCATAAAAATGGACCGAAAGAACTTTGAGCTAATACTCAAAGTCGGGGATCATAAAAACGGACAGAAAGAACTTAGAGCTGATACGCAAAGTCGCGGATCATAAAAACGACCGAAAGAACTTAGAGGTAATACGCAAAGTCGGGGATCATAAAAACGGACCAAAAGAACTTAGAGCTAATACGCAAAGTCAGGGATCATAAAAACGACCGAAAGAACTTAGAGCTAATACGCAAAGTCGGGGATCATAAAAACGGACCAAAAGAACTTAGAACTAATACGCAAAGTCGGGGATCATAAAAATGGACCGAAAGCACTTTGAGCTAATACACAAAGTCGGGGATCATAAAACGACCGAAAGAACTTAGAGCTAATATGCAAAGTCTAGGATCATAAAAACGGACCGAAAGAACATAGAGCTAATACGCAAAGTCAGGGATCATAAAACGACCGAAAGAACTTAGAGCTAATACGAAAAGTCGGGGATCATAAAAACGATAGAAAGAACTTAGAGCTAATACGCAAAGTCAGGGATCATAAAAACAATAGAAAGAACTTAGAGCTAATACGAAAAGTCGGGGATCATAAAAACGATCGAAAGAATTAGAGCTAATACGCAAAGTCGAGGATCATAAAAACGACCGAAAGAACTTAGAGCTAATACGCAAAGTCGGGGATCATAATAAACGACCGAAAGAACTTGGAGCTAATACGCAAAGTCGGGGATCATAAAAAACAACCAAAAGAAGTTAGAGCTAATACGCAAAGTCGGGGATCATAAAAAACGACCGAAAGAACTTGGAGGTAATACGCAAAGTCGGGGATCATAAAAAACGACCAAAAGAACTTAGAGCTAATACGCAAAGTCGAGGATCATAAAAACGGACCGAAAGAACTTAGAGCTAATACGCAAAGTCGGGAATCATAAAAACATACCGAAAGAACTTTGAGCTAATACACAAAGTCGGGGATCATAAAACGACCGAAAGAACTTAGAGCTAATATGCAAAGACGAGGATCATAAAAACATACCGAAAGAACATAGAGCTAATATGCAAAGTCAGGTATCATAAAACGACCGAAAGAACTTAGAGCTAATACGCAAAGTCGTGGATCAAAAAAACATACCGAAAGAACTTAGAGCTACTACGCAAGATCGGGGATCATAAAAACGGACCGAACAAACTTAGAGCTAATACGCAATGTCGGGGATCATAAAAACGGACCGAAAGAACTCAGAGCTGATACGCAAAGTCAGTGATCATAAAAACAGACCAAAAGAACTTAGAGTTGATACGCAAAGTTGGGGTTCATAAAAACGGTCCGAAAGAACTTAGAGCTAATACGCAAAGTCGGGGATCATAAAAACGGACCGAGAGAACTTAGAGCTAATACGCAATGTCGGGGATAATAAAAACAGACTGAAAGAACTTAGAGCTAATACGCAAAGTCGGGGATCATAAAAACGGACCGATAGAACTTAGAGCTAATACGCAAAGTCGGGGATCATAAAAACGGACCGAAAGAACTTAGAGCTAATACGCAAAGTCGGGGATCATTAAAACGGACCGAAAGAACTTAGAGCTAATACGCAAAGTCGGGGATCATAAAAACGGACTGAAAGAACTTAGAGCTAATACGCAAAGTCGGGGATCATAAAAACGGAGCGAAAGAACTTAGAGCTAATACGCAAAGTCGGGGATCATAAAAACGGACTGAAAGAACTTAGAGCTGATACGCAAAGTCAGGGATCATAAAAACGGACCGAACGAACTTAGAGCTAATACGCAATGTCGAGGATAAAAAAAAGGGACCGAAAGAACTTAGAGCTAATACGCAATGTCAGGGATCATAAAAACGGACCGAAAGAACTTAGAGCTAATACGCAAAGTCGGGGATCATAAAAACGGACCGAAAGAACTTAGAGTTAATACGCAAAGTCGGGGATCATAAAAACGGACCAAAAGAACTTAGAGCTAATACGAAAAGTCGGGGATCATAAAAATGGACCAAAAGAACTTAGAGCTAATACGCAAAGTCGGAGATCATAAAACCGACCGAAAGAACTTAGAGCTAATACGCAAAGTCGGGGATCATAAAAACGACCGAAAGTACTTAGAGCTAATACGCAAAGTCGGGGATCATAAAAACGGACCAAAAGAACTTAGATCTAATACGGAAAGTCGGGGATCATAAAAATGGACCAAAAGAACTTAGAGCTAATACACAAAGTCGGAGATCATAAAAACGATAGAAAGAACTTAGAGCTAATACGCAAAGTCGGGGATCATAAAAACCGACCCAAAGAACTTAGAGCTAATACGCAAAGTCTAGATCATAAAAAGGGACCGAAAGAACTTAGAACTAATACGCAGAGTCGGGGATCATAAAAACGACCGAAAAAATTAGATATAATACGCAAAGTCGAGGATCATAAAAACGACCGAAAGAACTTAGAGCTAATACGCAAAGACGGGGATCATAAAAAACGACTGAAAGAACTTGGAGTTAATACGCAAAGTCAGGGATCATAAAAAATGACCAAAAGAACTTAGAGCTAATATGCAAAGTCGGGGATTATAACAAACGACCGAAAGAACTTAGAGCTAAAATGCAAATTCAGGGATCATAAAAAACGACCGAAAGAACTTAGAGCTAATACGCAAAGTCGGGGATCAAAAAAACGACCGCAAGAACTTAGAGCTAATACGTAAAGTCAGGGATCATAAAAACGACCGAAAGAACTTAGAGCTAATATGCAAAGTCGGGGATCATAAAAACGACCGAAATAACTTAGAGCTAATACGCAAAGTCGGGGATCATAAAACGGACCGAAAGAACTTAGAGTTAATATACAAAGTCGGGGACCATAAAAACGAACGGAAAGAACTTAGAGCTAATACGCAAAGTCGGGGATCATAAAAACGGACCGAAAGAACTTTGAGCTAATACGCAAAATGGACCGAAAGAACTTAGTGCTAATACGCAAAGTCGGGGATCATAAAAACGACCGAAAGAACTTAGAGCTAATACGCAAAGTCGGGGATCATAAAAACGGACCGAAAGAACTTAGAACTAATACGCAAAGTCGGGGATCATAAAAACGGACCGAAAGAACTTTGAGCTAATACACAAAGTCGGGGATCATAAAACAACCGAAAGAACTTAGAGCTAATATGCAAAGTCTAGGATCATAAAAACGGACCGAAAGAACATAGAGCTAATACGCAAAGTCAGGGATCATAAAACGACCGAAAGAACTTAGAGCTAATACGCAAAGTCGTGGATGAAAAAAACATACCGAAAGAACTTAGAGCTACTACGCAAAGTCGGGATCATAAAAACGGGCCGAACGAACTTAGAGCTAATACGCAATGTCGGGGATCATAAAAACGGACCGAAAGAATTTAGAGCTAATACGTTAAGTCGGGGATCAAAAACGGACCGAAAGAACTTAGAGCTAATACGCAAAGTCGGGGATCATAAAAACGACCGAAAGAACTTAGAGCTAATACGCAAAGTCGGGGATCATAAAAACGGACCAAAAGAACTTAGAGCTAATACGCAAAGTCGGGGATCATAAAAATGGACCAAAAGAACTTAGAGCTAATACGCAAAGTCGGAGATCATAAAAACGATAGAAAGAACTTAGAGCTAATACGAAAAGTCGGGGATCATAAAAACGATCGAAAGAATTAGAGCTAATACGCAATGTCGAGGATCATAAAAACGACCGAAAGAACTTAGAGCTAATACGCAAAGTCGGGGATCATAAAAAACGACCGAAAGAACTTGGCGCTAATACGCAAAGTCGGGGATCATAAAAAACAACCAAGAGAACTTAGAGCTAATACACAAAGTCGGGGATCATAAAAACGGACCGAAAGAACTTAGAGCTAATACGCAAAGTCGGGGATCATAAAAACAGACCGAAAGAAATTGAGCTAATACACAAAGTCGGGGATCATAAAACGACCGAAAGAACTTAGAGCTAATATGCAAAGACGAGGATCATAAAAACGGACCGAAAGAACATAGAGCTAATACGCAAAGTCAGGTATCATAAAACGACCGAAAGAACTTAGAGCTAATACGCAAAGTCGTGGATCAAAAAAATATACCGAAAGAACTTAGAGCTACTACGCAAGGTCGGGGATCATAAAAACGGACCGAACAAACTTAGAGCTAATACGCAATGTCGGGGATCATAAAAACGGACCAAAAGAACTCAGAGCTGATACGCAAAGTCGGTGATCATAAAAACAGACCAAAAGAACTTAGAGCTGATACGCAAAGTTGGGGTTCATAAAAACGGACCGAAAGAACTTAGAGCTAATACGCAAAGTCGGGGATCATAAAAACGGACCGAAAGAACTTAGAGCTAATACGCAATGTCGGGGATCATAAAAACGGACTGAAAGAACTTAGAGCTAATACGCAAAGTCAGGGATCATAAAAACGGACCGATAGAACTTAGAGCTAATACGCAAAGTCGGGGATCATAAAAACGGACCGAAAGAACTTAGAGCTAATACGCAAAGTCGGGGATCATAAAAACGGACCGAAAGAACTTAGAGCTAATACGCAAAGTCGGGGATCATAAAAACAGACTGAAAGAACTTAGAGCTAATACGCAAAGTCGGGGATCATAAAAACGGACCAAAAGAACTTAGAGCTAATACGCAAAGTCGGGGATCATAAAAATGGACCAAAAGAACTTAGAGCTATGACGCAAAGTCGGAGATCATAAAAACGTTAGAAAGAACTTAGAGCTAATACGAAAAGTCGGGGATCATAAAAACGATCGAAAGAATTAGAGCTAATATGCAAAGTCGGGGATCATAAAAACGGACCGAAAGAACTTAGAGCTAATACGCAAAGTCGGGGATCATAAAAACGGACTGAAAGAACTTAGAGCTAATACGCAAAGTCGGGGATCATAAAAACGGAGCGAAAGAACTTAGAGCCAATACGCAAAGTCGGGGATCATAAAAACGGACTGAAAGAACTTAGAGCTAATACGCATAGTCAGGGATCATAAAAACGGACCGAACGAACTTAGAGCTAATACGCAATGTCGAGGATAAAAAAAAAGGGACCGAAAGAACTTAGAGCTAATACGCAATGTCGGGGATCATAAAAACGGACCGAAAGAACTTAGAGCTAATACGCAAAGTCGGGGATCATAAAAACGGACCGAAAGAACTTAGAGCTAATACGCAAAGTCGGGGATCATAAAAACGGACCAAAAGAACTTAGAGCTAATACGAAAAGTCGGGGATCATAAAAATGGACCAAAAGAACTTAGAGCTAATACGCAAAGTCGGGGATCATAAAAATGACCGAAAGAACTTAGAGCTAATACGCAAAGTCGGGGATCATAAAAAGGGACTGAAAAAACTTAGAGCTAATACGCAAAGTCGGGGATCATAAAAACAGACCGAAAGAAATTGAGCTAATACACAAAGTCGGGGATCATAAAACGACCGAAAGAACTTAGAGCTAATATGCAAAGACGAGGATCATAAAAATGGACCGAAAGAACATAGAGCTAATATGCAAAGTCAGGTATCATAAAACGACCGAAAGAACTTAGAGCTAATACGCAAAGTCGTGGATCAAAAAAACATACCGAAAGAACTTAGAGCTACTACGCAAGGTCGTGGATCATAAAAACGGACCGAACAAACTTAGAGCTAATACGCAATGTCGGGGATCATAAAAACGGACCAAAAGAACTCAGAGCTGATACGCAAAGTCAGTGATCATAAAAACAGACCAAAAGAACTTAAAGCTGATACGCAAAGTTGGGGTTCATAAAAACGGACCGAAAGAACTTAGAGCTAATACGCAATGTCGGGGATCATAAAATCGGACTGAAAGAACTTAGAGCTAATACGCAAAGTCGGGGATCATAAAAACGGACCGATAGAACTTAGAGCTAATACGCAAAATCGGGGATCATAAAAACGGACCGAAAGAACTTAGAGCTAATACGCAAAGTCGGGGATCATAAAAACGGACCGAAAGAACTTAGAGCTAATACGCAAACTCGGGGATCATAAAAACAGACTGAAAGAACTTAGAGCTAATACGCAAAGTCGGGGATCATAAAAACGGACCAAAAGAACTTAGAGCTAATACGCAAAGTCGGGGATCATAAAAATGGACCAAAAGAACTTAGAGCTATGACGCAAAGTCGGAGATCATAAAAACGATAGAAAGAACTTAGAGCTAATACGAAAAGTCGGGGATCATAAAAACGATCGAAAGAATTAGAGCTAATATGCAAAGTCGGGGATCATAAAAACGGACCGAAAGAACTTAGAGCTAATACGCAAAGTCGGGGATCATAAAAACGGACGGAAAGAACTTAGAGCTAATACGCAAAGTCGGGGATCATAAAAACGGAGCGAAAGAACTTAGAGCTAATACGCAAAGTCGGGGATCATAAAAACGGACTGAAAGAACTTAGAGCTAATACGCATAGTCAGGGATCATAAAAACGGACCGAACGAACTTAGAGCTAATACGCAATGTTGAGGATCAAAAAAAAGGGACCGAAAGAACTTAGAGCTAATACGCAATGTCGGGGATCATAAAAACGGACCGAAAGAACTTAGAGCTAATACGCAAAGTCGGGGATCATAAAAACGGACCGAAAGAACTTAGAGCTAATACGCAAAGTCGGGGATCATAAAAACGGACCAAAAGAACTTAGAGCTAATACGAAAAGTCGGGGATCATAAAAATGGACCAAAAGAACTTAGAGCTAATACGCAAAGTCGGGGATCATAAAAATGACCGAAAGAACTTAGAGCTAATACGCAAAGTCGGGGATCATAAAAACGACCGAAAGTACTTAGAGCTAATACGCAAAGTCGGGGATCATAAAAACGGACCAAAAAAACTTAGATCTAATACGGAAAGTCAGGGATCATAAAAATGGACCAAAAGAACTTAGAGCTAATACACAAAGTCGGAGATCATAAAAACGATAGAAAGAACTTAGAGCTAATACGCAAAGTCGGGGATCATAAAAACCGACCCAAAGAACTTAGAGCTAATACGCAAAGTTTGGATCATAAAAAGGGACCGAAAGAACTTAGAGCTAATACGCAAAGTCGGGGATCATAAAAACGACCGAAAGAATTAGAGTTAATACGCAAAGTCGAGGATCATAAAAACGACCGAAAGAACTTAGAGCTAATACGCAAAGTCGGGGATCATAAAAAACGACCGAAAGAACTTGGAGTTAATACGCAAAGTCGAGGATCATAAAAAACGACCAAAAGAACTTAGAGCTAATATGCAAAGTCGGGGATTATAACAAACGACCGAAAGAACTTAGAGCTACAATGCAAATTCAGGGATCATAAAAAACGACCGAAAGAACTTAGAGCAAATACGCAAAGTCGGGGATCAAAAAAACGACCGCAAGAACTTAGAGCTAATACGTAAAGTGAGGGATCATAAAAACGACCGAAAGAACTTAGAGCTAATATGCAAAGTCGGGGATCATAAAAACGATAGAAAGAACTCAGAGCTAATATGCAAAGTCGGGGATCATAAAACGGACTGAAAGAACTTAGAGTTAATATACAAAGTCAGGGACCATAAAAACGGACGGAAAGAACTTAGAGCTAATACGCAAAGTCGGGGATCATAAAAACGGACCGAAAGAACTTTGAGCTAATACGCAAAATGGACCGAAAGAACTTAGTGCTAATACGCAAAGTCGGGGATCATAAAAACGAACGAAAGAACTTAGAGCTAATACGCAAAGTCGGGGATCATAAAAACGGACCGAAAGAACTTAGAGCTAATACGCAATGTCGGGGATCATAAAAATGGACTGAAAGAACTTAGAGCTAATACGCAAAGTCGGGGATCATAAAAACGGACCGATAGAACTTAGAGCTAATACGCAAAGTCGAGGATCATAAAAACGGACCGAAAGAACTTAGAGCTAATACGCAAAGTCGGGGATCATTAAAACGGACCGAAAGAACTTAGAGCTAATACGCAAAGTCGGGGATCATAAAAATGGACTGAAAGAACTTAGAGCTAATACGCAAAGTCGGGGATCATAAAAATGGACCAAAAGAACTTAGAGCTAATACACAAAGTCGGAGATCATAAAAACGATAGAAAGAACTTAGAGCTAATACGCAAAGTCGGGGATCATAAAAACCGACCCAAAGAACTTAGAGCTAATACGCAAAGTCTGGATCGTAAAAAGGGACCGAAAGAACTTAGAACTAACACGCACAGTCGGGGATCATAAAAACGACCGAAAAAATTAGATATAATACGCAAAGTCGAGGATCATAAAAACGACCGAAAGAACTTAGAGCTAATACGCAAAGACGGGGATCATAAAAAACGACTGAAAGAACTTGGAGTTAATACGCAAAGTCAGGGATCATAAAAAACGACCAAAAGAACTTAGAGCTAATATGCAAAGTCGGGGATTATAACAAACGACCGAAAAAACTTAGAGCTAAAATGCAAATTCAGGGATCATAAAAAACGACCGAAAGAACTTAGAGCTAATACGCAAAGTCGGGGATCAAAAAAACGACCGCAAGAACTTAGAGCTAATACGTAAAGTCAGGGATCATAAAAACGACCGAAAGAACTTAGAGCTAATATGCAAAGTCGGGGATCATAAAAACGACCGAAATAACTTAGAGCTAATACGCAAAGTCGGGGATCATAAAACGGACCGAAAGAACTTAGAGTTAATATACAAAGTCGGGGACCATAAAAACGAACGGAAAGAACTTAGAGCTAATACGCAAAGTCGGGGATCATAAAAACGGACCGAAAGAACTTTGAGCTAATACGCAAAATGGACCGAAAGAACTTAGTGCTAATACGCAAAGTCGGGGATCATAAAAACGACCGAAAGAACTTAGAGCTAATACGCAAAGTCAGGGATCATAAAAACGGACCGAAAGAACTTAGAACTAATACGCAAAGTCGGGGATCATAAAAACGGACCGAAAGAACTTTGAGCTAATACACAAAGTCGGGGATCATAAAACAACCGAAAGAACTTAGAGCTAATATGCAAAGTCTAGGATCATAAAAACGGACCGAAAGAACATAGAGCTAATACGCAAAGTCAGGGATCATAAAACGACCGAAAGAACTTAGAGCTAATACGCAAAGTCGTGGATGAAAAAAACATACCGAAAGAACTTAGAGCTACTACGCAAAGTCGGGATCATAAAAACGGGCCGAACGAACTTAGAGCTAATACGCAATGTCGGGGATCATGAAAACGGACCGAAAGAACTTAGAGCTAATACGTTAAGTCGGGGATCAAAAACGGACCGAAAGAACTTAGAGCTAATACGCAAAGTCGGGGATCATAAAAACGACCGAAAGAACTTAGAGCTAATACGCAAAGTCGGGGATCATAAAAACGGACCAAAAGAACTTAGAGCTAATACGCAAAGTCGGGGATCATAAAAACGGACCAAAAGAACTTAGAGCTAATACGCAAAGTCGGGGATCATAAAAACGGACCGAAAGAACTTAGAGCTAATACGCAAAGTCGGGGATCATAAAAACCGAGCGAAAGAACTTAGAGCTAATACGCAAAGTCGGGGATCATAAAACCGACCGAAAGAACTTAGAGCTAATACGCAAAGTCGGGGATCATAAAAAGGGACCTAAAGAACTTAGAGCTAATACGCAAAGTCGGGGATCATAAAAAGGGACCGAAAGAACTTAGAGCTAATACGCAAAGTTGGGGATCATAAAAACCGAGCGAAAGAACTTAGAGCTAATACGCAAAGTCGGGGATCATAAAACCGACCGAAAGAACTTAGAGCTAATACGCAAAGTCGGGGATCATAAAAAGGGACCGAAAGAACTTAGAGCTAATACGCAAAGTCGGGGATCATAAAAACGGACCAAAAGAACTTAGAGCTAATACGCAAAGTCGGGGATCATAAAAATGGACCAAAAGAACTTAGAGCTATGACGCAAAGTCGGAGATCATAAAAACGATAGAAAGAACTTAGAGCTAATACGAAAAGTCGGGGATCATAAAAACGATCGAAAGAATTAGAGCTAATATGCAAAGTCGGGGATCATAAAAACGGACCGAAAGAACTTAGAGCTAATACGAAAAGTCGGGGATCATAAAAATGGACCAAAAGAACTTAGAGCTAATACGCAAAGTCGGGGATCATAAAAATGACCGAAAGAACTTAGAGCTAATACGCAAAGTCGGGGATCATAAAAAGGGACTGAAAAAACTTAGAGCTAATACGCAAAGTCGGGGATCATAAAAACAGACCGAAAGAAATTGAGCTAATACACAAAGTCGGGGATCATAAAACGACCGAAAGAACTTAGAGCTAATATGCAAAGACGAGGATCATAAAAACGGACCGAAAGAACATAGAGCTAATACGCAAAGTCAGGTATCATAAAACGACCGAAAGAACTTAGAGCTAATACGCAAAGTCGTGGATCAAAAAAACATACCGAAAGAACTTAGAGCTACTACGCAAGGTCGGGGATCATAAAAACGGACCGAACAAACTTAGAGCTAATACGCAATGTCGGGGATCATAAAAACGGACCAAAAGAACTCAGAGCTGATACGCAAAGTCGGTGATCATAAAAACAGACCAAAAGAACTTAGAGCTGATACGCAAAGTTGGGGTTCATAAAAACGGACCGAAAGAACTTAGAGCTAATACGCAAAGTCGGGGATCATAAAAACGGACCGAAAGAACTTAGAGCTAATACGCAATGTCGGGGATCATAAAAACGGACTGAAAGAACTTAGAGCTAATACGCAAAGTCGGGGATCATAAAAACGGACCGATAGAACTTAGAGCTAATACGCAAAGTCGGGGATCATAAAAACGGACCGAAAGAACTTAGAGCTAATACGCAAAGTCGGGGATCATAAAAACGGACCGAAAGAACTTAGAGCTAATACGCAAAGTCGGGGATCATAAAAACATACTGAAAGAACTTAGAGCTAATACGCAAAGTCGGGGATCATAAAAACGGACCAAAAGAACTTAGAGCTAATACGCAAAGTCGGGGATCATAAAAATGGACCAAAAGAACTTAGAGCTATGACGCAAAGTCGGAGATCATAAAAACGATAGAAAGAACTTAGAGCTAATACGAAAAGTCGGGGATCATAAAAACGATCGAAAGAATTAGAGCTAATATGCAAAGTCGGGGATCATAAAAACGGACCGAAAGAACTTAGAGCTAATACGCAAAGTCGGGGATACTAAAAACGGACTGAAAGAACTTAGAGCTAATACGCAAAGTCGGGGATCATAAAAACGGAGCGAAAGAACTTAGAGCCAATACGCAAAGTCGGGGATCATAAAAACGGACTGAAAGAACTTAGAGCTAATACGCATAGTCAGGGATCATAAAAACGGACCGAACGAACTTAGAGCTAATACGCAATGTCGAGGATAAAAAAAAAGGGACCGAAAGAACTTAGAGCTAATACGCAATGTCGGGGATCATAAAAACGGACCGAAAGAACTTAGAGCTAATACGCAAAGTCGGGGATCATAAAAACGGACCGAAAGAACTTAGAGCTAATACGCAAAGTCGGGGATCATAAAAACGGACCAAAAGAACTTAGAGCTAATACGAAAAGTCGGGGATCATAAAAATGGACCAAAAGAACTTAGAGCTAATACGCAAAGTCGGGGATCATAAAAATGACCGAAAGAACTTAGAGCTAATACGCAAAGTCGGGGATCATAAAAACGACCGAAAGTACTTAGAGCTAATACGCAAAGTCGGGGATCATAAAAACGGACCAAAAAAACTTAGATCTAATACGGAAAGTCAGGGATCATAAAAATGGACCAAAAGAACTTAGAGCTAATACACAAAGTCGGAGATCATAAAAACGATAGAAAGAACTTAGAGCTAATACGCAAAGTCGGGGATCATAAAAACCGACCCAAAGAACTTAGAGCTAATACGCAAAGTTTGGATCATAAAAAGGGACCGAAAGAACTTAGAGCTAATACGCAAAGTCGGGGATCATAAAAACGACCGAAAGAATTAGAGTTAATACGCAAAGTCGAGGATCATAAAAACGACCGAAAGAACTTAGAGCTAATACGCAAAGTCGGGGATCATAAAAAACGACCGAAAGAACTTGGAGTTAATACGCAAAGTCGAGGATCATAAAAAACGACCAAAAGAACTTAGAGCTAATATGCAAAGTCGGGGATTATAACAAACAATCGAAAGAACTTAGAGCTACAATGCAAATTCAGGGATCATAAAAAACGACCGAAAGAACTTAGAGCAAATACGCAAAGTCGGGGATCAAAAAAACGACCGCAAGAACTTAGAGCTAATACGTAAAGTGAGGGATCATAAAAACGACCGAAAGAACTTAGAGCTAATATGCAAAGTCGGGGATCATAAAAACGATAGAAAGAACTCAGAGCTAATATGCAAAGTCGGGGATCATAAAACGGACTGAAAGAACTTAGAGTTAATATACAAAGTCAGGGACCATAAAAACGGACGGAAAGAACTTAGAGCTAATACGCAAAGTCGGGGATCATAAAAACGGACCGAAAGAACTTTGAGCTAATACGCAAAATGGACCGAAAGAACTTAGTGCTAATACGCAAAGTCGGGGATCATAAAAACGAACGAAAGAACTTAGAGCTAATACGCAAAGTCGGGGATCATAAAAACGGACCGAAAGAACTTAGAGCTAATACGCAATGTCGGGGATCATAAAAATGGACTGAAAGAATTTAGAGCTAATACGCAAAGTCGGGGATCATAAAAACAGACCGATAGAACTTAGAGCTAATACGCAAAGTCGAGGATCATAAAAACGGACCGAAAGAACTTAGAGCTAATACGCAAAGTCGGGGATCATTAAAACGGACCGAAAGAACTTAGAGCTAATACGCAAAGTCGGGGATCATAAAAATGGACTGAAAGAACTTAGAGCTAATACGCAAAGTCGGGGATCATAAAAATGGACCAAAAGAACTTAGAGCTAATACACAAAGTCGGAGATCATAAAAACGATAGAAAGAACTTAGAGCTAATACGCAAAGTCGGGGATCATAAAAACCGACCCAAAGAACTTAGAGCTAATACGCAAAGTCTGGATCGTAAAAAGGGACCGAAAGAACTTAGAACTAACACGCACAGTCGGGGATCATAAAAACGACCGAAAAAATTAGATATAATACGCAAAGTCGAGGATCATAAAAACGACCGAAAGAACTTAGAGCTAATACGCAAAGACGGGGATCATAAAAAACGACTGAAAGAACTTGGAGTTAATACGCAAAGTCAGGGATCATAAAAAACGACCAAAAGAACTTAGAGCTAATATGCAAAGTCGGGGATTATAACAAACGACCGAAAGAACTTAGAGCTAAAATGCAAATTCAGGGATCATAAAAAACGACCGAAAGAACTTAGAGCTAATACGCAAAGTCGGGGATCAAAAAAACGACCGCAAGAACTTAGAGCTAATACGTAAAGTCAGGGATCATAAAAACGACCGAAAGAACTTAGAGCTAATATGCAAAGTCGGGGATCATAAAAACGACCGAAATAACTTAGAGCTAATACGCAAAGTCGGGGATCATAAAACGGACCGAAAGAACTTAGAGTTAATATACAAAGTCGGGGACCATAAAAACGAACGGAAAGAACTTAGAGCTAATACGCAAAGTCGGGGATCATAAAAAGGACCGAAAGAACTTTGAGCTAATACGCAAAATGGACCGAAAGAACTTAGTGCTAATACGCAAAGTCGGGGATCATAAAAACGACCGAAAGAACTTAGAGCTAATACGCAAAGTCGGGGATCATAAAAACGGACCGAAAGAACTTAGAACTAATACGCAAAGTCGGGGATCATAAAAACGGACCGAAAGAACTTTGAGCTAATACACAAAGTCGGGGATCATAAAACAACCGAAAGAACTTAGAGCTAATATGCAAAGTCTAGGATCATAAAAACGGACCGAAAGAACATAGAGCTAATACGCAAAGTCAGGGATCATAAAACGACCGAAAGAACTTAGAGCTAATACGCAAAGTCGTGGATGAAAAAAACATACCGAAAGAACTTAGAGCTACTACGCAAAGTCGGGATCATAAAAACGGGCCGAACGAACTTAGAGCTAATACGCAATGTCGGGGATCATGAAAACGGACCGAAAGAACTTAGAGCTAATACGTTAAGTCGGGGATCAAAAACGGACCGAAAGAACTTAGAGCTAATACGCAAAGTCGGGGATCATAAAAACGACCGAAAGAACTTAGAGCTAATACGCAAAGTCGGGGATCATAAAAACGGACCAAAAGAACTTAGAGCTAATACGCAAAGTCGGGGATCATAAAAACGGACCAAAAGAACTTAGAGCTAATACGCAAAGTCGGGGATCATAAAAACGGACCGAAAGAACTTAGAGCTAATACGCAAAGTCGGGGATCATAAAAACCGAGCGAAAGAACTTAGAGCTAATACGCAAAGTCGGGGATCATAAAACCGACCGAAAGAACTTAGAGCTAATACGCAAAGTCGGGGATCATAAAAAGGGACCGAAAGAACTTAGAGCTAATACGCAAAGTCGGGGATCATAAAAAGGGACCGAAAGAACTTAGAGCTAATACGCAAAGTTGGGGATCATAAAAACCGAGCGAAAGAACTTAGAGCTAATACGCAAAGTCGGGGATCATAAAACCGACCGAAAGAACTTAGAGCTAATACGCAAAGTCGGGGATCATAAAAAGGGACCGAAAGAACTTAGAGCTAATACGCAAAGTCGGGGATCATAAAAACGGACCAAAAGAACTTAGAGCTAATACGCAAAGTCGGGGATCATAAAAATGGACCAAAAGAACTTAGAGCTATGACGCAAAGTCGGAGATCATAAAAACGATAGAAAGAACTTAGAGCTAATACGAAAAGTCGGGGATCATAAAAACGATCGAAAGAATTAGAGCTAATATGCAAAGTCGGGGATCATAAAAACGGACCGAAAGAACTTAGAGCTAATACGAAAAGTCGGGGATCATAAAAATGGACCAAAAGAACTTAGAGCTAATACGCAAAGTCGGGGATCATAAAAATGACCGAAAGAACTTAGAGCTAATACGCAAAGTCGGGGATCATAAAAAGGGACTGAAAAAACTTAGAGCTAATACGCAAAGTCGGGGATCATAAAAACAGACCGAAAGAAATTGAGCTAATACACAAAGTCGGGGATCATAAAACGACCGAAAGAACTTAGAGCTAATATGCAAAGACGAGGATCATAAAAACGGACCGAAAGAACATAGAGCTAATACGCAAAGTCAGGTATCATAAAACGACCGAAAGAACTTAGAGCTAATACGCAAAGTCGTGGATCAAAAAAACATACCGAAAGAACTTAGAGCTACTACGCAAGGTCGGGGATCATAAAAACGGACCGAACAAACTTAGAGCTAATACGCAATGTCGGGGATCATAAAAACGGACCAAAAGAACTCAGAGCTGATACGCAAAGTCGGTGATCATAAAAACAGACCAAAAGAACTTAGAGCTGATACGCAAAGTTGGGGTTCATAAAAACGGACCGAAAGAACTTAGAGCTAATACGCAAAGTCGGGGATCATAAAAACGGACCGAAAGAACTTAGAGCTAATACGCAATGTCGGGGATCATAAAAACGGACTGAAAGAACTTAGAGCTAATACGCAAAGTCGGGGATCATAAAAACGGACCGATAGAACTTAGAGCTAATACGCAAAGTCGGGGATCATAAAAACGGACCGAAAGAACTTAGAGCTAATACGCAAAGTCGGGGATCATAAAAACGGACCGAAAGAACTTAGAGCTAATACGCAAAGTCGGGGATCATAAAAACATACTGAAAGAACTTAGAGCTAATACGCAAAGTCGGGGATCATAAAAACGGACCAAAAGAACTTAGAGCTAATACGCAAAGTCGGGGATCATAAAAATGGACCAAAAGAACTTAGAGCTATGACGCAAAGTCGGAGATCATAAAAACGATAGAAAGAACTTAGAGCTAATACGAAAAGTCGGGGATCATAAAAACGATCGAAAGAATTAGAGCTAATATGCAAAGTCGGGGATCATAAAAACGGACTGAAAGAACTTAGAGCTAATACGCAAAGTCGGGGATACTAAAAACGGACTGAAAGAACTTAGAGCTAATACGCAAAGTCGGGGATCATAAAAACGGAGCGAAAGAACTTAGAGCCAATACGCAAAGTCGGGGATCATAAAAACGGACTGAAAGAACTTAGAGCTAATACGCATAGTCAGGGATCATAAAAACGGACCGAACGAACTTAGAGCTAATACGCAATGTCGAGGATAAAAAAAAAGGGACCGAAAGAACTTAGAGCTAATACGCAATGTCGGGGATCATAAAAACGGACCGAAAGAACTTAGAGCTAATACGCAAAGTCGGGGATCATAAAAACGGACCGAAAGAACTTAGAGCTAATACGCAAAGTCGGGGATCATAAAAACGGACCAAAAGAACTTAGAGCTAATACGAAAAGTCGGGGATCATAAAAATGGACCAAAAGAACTTAGAGCTAATACGCAAAGTCGGGGATCATAAAAATGACCGAAAGAACTTAGAGCTAATACGCAAAGTCGGGGATCATAAAAACGACCGAAAGTACTTAGAGCTAATACGCAAAGTCGGGGATCATAAAAACGGACCAAAAAAACTTAGATCTAATACGGAAAGTCAGGGATCATAAAAATGGACCAAAAGAACTTAGAGCTAATACACAAAGTCGGAGATCATAAAAACGATAGAAAGAACTTAGAGCTAATACGCAAAGTCGGGGATCATAAAAACCGACCCAAAGAACTTAGAGCTAATACGCAAAGTTTGGATCATAAAAAGGGACCGAAAGAACTTAGAGCTAATACGCAAAGTCGGGGATCATAAAAACGACCGAAAGAATTAGAGTTAATACGCAAAGTCGAGGATCATAAAAACGACCGAAAGAACTTAGAGCTAATACGCAAAGTCGGGGATCATAAAAAACGACCGAAAGAACTTGGAGTTAATACGCAAAGTCGAGGATCATAAAAAACGACCAAAAGAACTTAGAGCTAATATGCAAAGTCGGGGATTATAACAAACAATCGAAAGAACTTAGAGCTACAATGCAAATTCAGGGATCATAAAAAACGACCGAAAGAACTTAGAGCAAATACGCAAAGTCGGGGATCAAAAAAACGACCGCAAGAACTTAGAGCTAATACGTAAAGTGAGGGATCATAAAAACGACCGAAAGAACTTAGAGCTAATATGCAAAGTCGGGGATCATAAAAACGATAGAAAGAACTCAGAGCTAATATGCAAAGTCGGGGATCATAAAACGGACTGAAAGAACTTAGAGTTAATATACAAAGTCAGGGACCATAAAAACGGACGGAAAGAACTTAGAGCTAATACGCAAAGTCGGGGATCATAAAAACGGACCGAAAGAACTTTGAGCTAATACGCAAAATGGACCGAAAGAACTTAGTGCTAATACGCAAAGTCGGGGATCATAAAAACGAACGAAAGAACTTAGAGCTAATACGCAAAGTCGGGGATCATAAAAACGGACCGAAAGAACTTAGAGCTAATACGCAATGTCGGGGATCATAAAAATGGACTGAAAGAATTTAGAGCTAATACGCAAAGTCGGGGATCATAAAAACGGACCGATAGAACTTAGAGCTAATACGCAAAGTCGAGGATCATAAAAACGGACCGAAAGAACTTAGAGCTAATACGCAAAGTCGGGGATCATTAAAACGGACCGAAAGAACTTAGAGCTAATACGCAAAGTCGGGGATCATAAAAATGGACTGAAAGAACTTAGAGCTAATACGCAAAGTCGGGGATCATAAAAATGGACCAAAAGAACTTAGAGCTAATACACAAAGTCGGAGATCATAAAAACGATAGAAAGAACTTAGAGCTAATACGCAAAGTCGGGGATCATAAAAACCGACCCAAAGAACTTAGAGCTAATACGCAAAGTCTGGATCGTAAAAAGGGACCGAAAGAACTTAGAACTAACACGCACAGTCGGGGATCATAAAAACGACCGAAAAAATTAGATATAATACGCAAAGTCGAGGATCATAAAAACGACCGAAAGAACTTAGAACTAATACGCAAAGACGGGGATCATAAAAAACGACTGAAAGAACTTGGAGTTAATACGCAAAGTCAGGGATCATAAAAAACGACCAAAAGAACTTAGAGCTAATATGCAAAGTCGGGGATTATAACAAACGACCGAAAGAACTTAGAGCTAAAATGCAAATTCAGGGATCATAAAAAACGACCGAAAGAACTTAGAGCTAATACGCAAAGTCGGGGATCAAAAAAACGACCGCAAGAACTTAGAGCTAATACGTAAAGTCAGGGATCATAAAAACGACCGAAAGAACTTAGAGCTAATATGCAAAGTCGGGGATCATAAAAACGACCGAAATAACTTAGAGCTAATACGCAAAGTCGGGGATCATAAAACGGACCGAAAGAACTTAGAGTTAATATACAAAGTCGGGGACCATAAAAACGAACGGAAAGAACTTAGAGCTAATACGCAAAGTTGGGGATCATAAAAACGGACCGAAAGAACTTTGAGCTAATACGCAAAATGGACCGAAAGAACTTAGTGCTAATACGCAAAGTCGGGGATCATAAAAACGACCGAAAGAACTTAGAGCTAATACGCAAAGTCGGGGATCATAAAAACGGACCGAAAGAACTTAGAACTAATACGCAAAGTCGGGGATCATAAAAACGGACCGAAAGAACTTTGAGCTAATACACAAAGTCGGGGATCATAAAACAACCGAAAGAACTTAGAGCTAATATGCAAAGTCTAGGATCATAAAAACGGACCGAAAGAACATAGAGCTAATACGCAAAGTCAGGGATCATAAAACGACCGAAAGAACTTAGAGCTAATACGCAAAGTCGTGGATGAAAAAAACATACCGAAAGAACTTAGAGCTACTACGCAAAGTCGGGATCATAAAAACGGGCCGAACGAACTTAGAGCTAATACGCAATGTCGGGGATCATAAAAACGGACCGAAAGAACTTAGAGCTAATACGTTAAGTCGGGGATCAAAAACGGACCGAAAGAACTTAGAGCTAATACGCAAAGTCGGGGATCATAAAAACGACCGAAAGAACTTAGAGCTAATACGCAAAGTCGGGGATCATAAAAACGGACCAAAAGAACTTAGAGCTAATACGCAAAGTCGGGGATCATAAAAACGGACCAAAAGAACTTAGAGCTAATACGCAAAGTCGGGGATCATTAAAATGGACCAAAAGAACTTAGAGCTAATACGCAAAGTCGGAGATCATAAAAACGATAGAAAGAACTTAGAGCTAATACGAAAAGTCGGGGATCATAAAAACGATCGAAAGAATTAGAGCTAATACGCAAAGTCGAGGATCATAAAAACGACCGAAAGAACTTAGAGCTAATACGCAAAGTCGGGGATCATAAAAAACGACCGAAAGAACTTGGCGCTAATACGCAAAGTCGGGGATCATAAAAAACAACCAAGAGAACTTAGAGCTAATACGCAAAGTCGGGGATCATAAAAACGGACCGAAAGAACTTAGAGCTAATATGCAAAGTCGGGGATCATAAAAACAGACCGAAAGAAATTGAGCTAATACACAAAGTCGGGGATCATAAAACGACCGAAAGAACTTAGAGCTAATATGCAAAGACGAGGATCATAAAAACGGACCGAAAGAACATAGAGCTAATACGCAAAGTCAGGTATCATAAAACGACCGAAAGAACTTAGAGCTAATACGCAAAGTCATGGATCAAAAAAACATACCGAAAGAACTTAGAGCTACTACGCAAGGTCGGGGATCATAAAAACGGACCGAACAAACTTAGAGCTAATACGCAATGTCGGGGATCATAAAAACGGACCAAAAGAACTCAGAGCTGATACGCAAAGTCGGTGATCATAAAAACAGACCAAAAGAACTTAGAGCTGATACGCAAAGTTGGGGTTCATAAAAACGGACCGAAAGAACTTAGAGCTAATACGCAAAGTCGGGGATCATAAAAACGGACCGAAAGAACTTAGAGCTAATACGCAATGTCGGGGATCATAAAAACGGACTGAAAGAACTTAGAGCTAATACGCAAAGTCGGGGATCATAAAAACGGACCGATAGAACTTAGAGCTAATACGCAAAGTCGGGGATCATAAAAACGGACCGAAAGAACTTAGAGCTAATACGCAAAGTCGGGGATCATAAAAACGGACCGAAAGAACTTAGAGCTAATACGCAAAGTCGGGGATCATAAAAACAGACTGAAAGAACTTAGAGCTAATACGCAAAGTCGGGGATCATAAAAACGGACCAAAAGAACTTAGAGCTAATACGCAAAGTCGGGGATCATAAAAATGGACCAAAAGAACTTAGAGCTATGACGCAAAGTCGGAGATCATAAAAACGATAGAAAGAACTTAGAGCTAATACGAAAAGTCGGGGATCATAAAAACGATCGAAAGAATTAGAGCTAATATGCAAAGTCGGGGATCATAAAAACGGACCGAAAGAACTTAGAGCTAATACGCAAAGTCGGGGATACTAAAAACGGACTGAAAGAACTTAGAGCTAATACGCAAAGTCGGGGATCATAAAAACGGAGCGAAAGAACTTAGAGCCAATACGCAAAGTCGGGGATCATAAAAACGGACTGAAAGAACTTAGAGCTAATACGCATAGTCAGGGATCATAAAAACGGACCGAACGAACTTAGAGCTAATACGCAATGTCGAGGATAAAAAAAAAGGGACCGAAAGAACTTAGAGCTAATACGCAATGTCGGGGATCATAAAAACGGACCGAAAGAACTTAGAGCTAATACGCAAAGTCGGGGATCATAAAAACGGACCGAAAGAACTTAGAGCTAATACGCAAAGTCGGGGATCATAAAAATGGACCAAAAGAACTTAGAGCTAATACGAAAAGTCGGGGATCATAAAAATGGACCAAAAGAACTTAGAGCTAATACGCAAAGTCGGGGATCATAAAAATGACCGAAAGAACTTAGAGCTAATACGCAAAGTCGGGGATCATAAAAAGGGACTGAAAGAACTTAGAGCTAATACGCAAAGTCGGGGATCATAAAAACAGACCGAAAGAAATTGAGCTAATACACAAAGTCGGGGATCATAAAACGACCGAAAGAACTTAGAGCTAATATGCAAAGACGAGGATCATAAAAATGGACCGAAAGAACATAGAGCTAATATGCAAAGTCAGGTATCATAAAACGACCGAAAGAACTTAGAGCTAATACGCAAAGTCGGGGATCATAAAAATGACCGAAAGAACTTAGAGCTAATACGCAAAGTCGGGGATCATAAAAAGGGACTGAAAGAACTTAGAGCTAATACGCAAAGTCGGGGATCATAAAAACAGACCGAAAGAAATTGAGCTAATACACAAAGTCGGGGATCATAAAACGACCGAAAGAACTTAGAGCTAATATGCAAAGACGAGGATCATAAAAATGGACCGAAAGAACATAGAGCTAATATGCAAAGTCAGGTATCATAAAACGACCGAAAGAACTTAGAGCTAATACGCAAAGTCGTGGATCAAAAAAACATACCGAAAGAACTTAGAGCTACTACGCAAGGTCGTGGATCATAAAAACGGACCGAACAAACTTAGAGCTAATACGCAATGTCGGGGATCATAAAAACGGACCGAAAGAACTCAGAGCTGATACGCAAAGTCAGTGATCATAAAAACAGACCAAAAGAACTTAGAGCTGATACGCAAAGTTGGGGTTCATAAAAACGGACCGAAAGAACTTAGAGCTAATACGCAAAGTCGGGGATCATAAAAACGGACCGAAAGAACTTAGAGCTAATACGCAATGTCGGGGATCATAAAAACGGACTGAAAGAACTTAGAGCTAATACGCAAAGTCGGGGATCATAAAAACGGACCGATAGAACTTAGAGCTAATACGCAAAGTCGGGGATCATAAAAACGGACCGAAAGAACTTAGAGCTAATACGCAAAGTCGGGGATCATAAAAACGGACCGAAAGAACTTAGAGCTAATACGCAAACTCGGGGATCATAAAAACAGACTGAAAGAACTTAGAGCTAATACGCAAAGTCGGGGATCATAAAAACGGACCAAAAGAACTTAGAGCTAATACGCAAAGTCGGGGATCATAAAAATAGACCAAAAGAACTTAGAGCTATGACGCAAAGTCGGAGATCATAAAAACGATAGAAAGAACTTAGAGCTAATACGAAAAGTCGGGGATCATAAAAACGATCGAAAGAATTAGAGCTAATATGCAAAGTCGGGGATCATAAAAACGGACCGAAAGAACTTAGAGCTAATACGCAAAGTCGGGGATCATAAAAACGGACTGAAAGAACTTAGAGCTAATACGCAAAGTCGGGGATCATAAAAACGGAGCGAAAGAACTTAGAGCTAATACGCAAAGTCGGGGATCATAAAAACGGACTGAAAGAACTTAGAGCTAATACGCATAGTCAGGGATCATAAAAACGGACCGAACGAACTTAGAGCTAATACGCAATGTCGAGGATCAAAAAAAAGGGACTGAAAGAACTTAGAGCTAATACGCAATGTCGGGGATCATAAAAACGGACCGAAAGAACTTAGAGCTAATACGCAAAGTCGGGGATCATAAAAACGGACCGAAAGAACTTAGAGCTAATACGCAAAGTCGGGGATCATAAAAACGGACCAAAAGAACTTAGAGCTAATACGAAAAGTCGGGGATCATAAAAATGGACCAAAAGAACTTAGAGCTAATACGCAAAGTCGGGGATCATAAAAATGACCGAAAGAACTTAGAGCTAATACGCAAAGTCGGGGATCATAAAAACGACCGAAAGTACTTAGAGCTAATACGCAAAGTCGGGGATCATAAAAACGGACCAAAAAAACTTAGATCTAATACGGAAAGTCAGGGATCATAAAAATGGACCAAAAGAACTTAGAGCTAATACACAAAGTCGGAGATCATAAAAACGATAGAAAGAACTTAGAGCTAATACGCAAAGTCGGGGATCATAAAAACCGACCCAAAGAACTTAGAGCTAATACGCAAAGTTTGGATCATAAAAAGGGACCGAAAGAACTTAGAGCTAATACGCAAAGTCGGGGATCATAAAAACGACCGAAAGAATTAGAGTTAATACGCAAAGTCGAGGATCATAAAAACGACCGAAAGAACTTAGAGCTAATACGCAAAGTCGGGGATCATAAAAAACGACCGAAAGAACTTGGAGTTAATACGCAAAGTCGAGGATCATAAAAAACGACCAAAAGAACTTAGAGCTAATATGCAAAGTCGGGGATTATAACAAACGACCGAAAGAACTTAGAGCTACAATGCAAATTCAGGGATCATAAAAAACGACCGAAAGAACTTAGAGCAAATACGCAAAGTCGGGGATCAAAAAAACGACCGCAAGAACTTAGAGCTAATACGTAAAGTGAGGGATCATAAAAACGACCGAAAGAACTTAGAGCTAATATGCAAAGTCGGGGATCATAAAAATGATAGAAAGAACTCAGAGCTAATATGCAAAGTCGGGGATCATAAAACGGACTGAAAGAACTTAGAGTTAATATACAAAGTCAGGGACCATAAAAACGGACGGAAAGAACTTAGAGCTAATACGCAAAGTCGGGGATCATAAAAACGGACCGAAAGAACTTTGAGCTAATACGCAAAATGGACCGAAAGAACTTAGTGCTAATACGCAAAGTCGGGGATCATAAAAACGGACCGAAAGAACTTAGAGCTAATACGCAATGTCGGGGATCATAAAAATGGACTGAAAGAACTTAGAGCTAATACGCAAAGTCAGGGATCATAAAAACGGACCGAAAGAACTTAGAGCTAATACGCAATGTCGGGGATCATAAAAATGGACTGAAAGAACTTAGAGCTAATACGCAAAGTCGGGGATCATAAAAACGGACCGATAGAACTTAGAGCTAATACGCAAAGTCGGGGATCATAAAAACGGACCGAAAGAACTTAGAGCTAATACGCAAAGTCGGGGATCATAAAAACGGACCGAAAGAACTTAGAGCTAATACGCAATGTCGGGGATCATAAAAATGGACTGAAAGAACTTAGAGCTAATACGCAAAGTCGGGGATCATAAAAACGGACCGATAGAACTTAGAGCTAATACGCAAAGTCGAGGATCATAAAAACGGACCGAAAGAACTTAGAGCTAATACGCAAAGTCGGGGATCATTAAAACGGACCGAAAGAACTTAGAGCTAATACGCAAAGTCGGGGATCATAAAAATGGTCTGAAAGAACTTAGAGCTAATACGCAAAGTCGGGGATCATAAAAACGGACCGAAAGAACTTAGAGCTAATACGCAAAGTTGGGGTTCATAAAAACGGACCGAAAGAACTTAGAGCTAATACGCAAAGTCGGGGATCATAAAAACGGACCGAAAGAACTTAGAGCTAATACGCAATGTCGGGGATCATAAAAAAGGACTGAAAGAACTTAGAGCTAATACGCAAAGTCGGGGATCATAAAAACGGACCGAAAGAACTTAGAGCTAATACGCAAAGTCGGGGATCATAAAAACGGACTTAAAGAACTTAGAGCTAATACGCAAAGTTGGGGATTATAAAAACGGACCGAAAGAACTTAGAGCTAATACGCAAAGTCGGGGATCATTAAAACGGACCGAAAGAACTTAGAGCTAATACGCAAAGTCGGGGATCATAAAAACGGACTAAAATAACTTAGAGCTAATACGCAAAGTCGGGGATCATAAAAACGGAGCGAAAGAACTTAGAGCTAATACGCAAAGTCGGGGATCATAAAAACGGACTAAAAGAACTTAGAGCTAATACGCAAAGTCAGGGATCATAAAAACGGACCGAACGAACTTAGAGCTAATACGTAATGTCGACGATAAAAAAAAGGGACCGAAAGAACTTAGAGCTAATACGCAATGTCGGGGATCATAAAAACGGACCGAAAGAACTTAGAGCTAATACGCAAAGTCGGGGATCATAAAAACGGACCAAAAGAACTTAGAGCTAATACGCAAAGTCGGGGATCATAAAAACAGACTGAAAGAACTTAGAGCTAATACGCAAAGTCGGGGATCATAAAAACGGACCGAAAGAACTTAGAACTAATACGCAAAGTCGGGGATCATAAAAACGGACCGAAAGAACTTTGAGCTAATACACAAAGTCGGGGATCATAAAACAACCGAAAGAACTTAGAGCTAATATGCAAAGTCTAGGATCATAAAAACGGACCGAAAGAACATAGAGCTAATACGCAAAGTCAGGGATCATAAAACGACCGAAAGAACTTAGAGCTAATACGCAAAGTCGTGGATAAAAAAAATATACCGAAAGAACTTAGAGCTACTACGCAAAGTCGGGATCATAAAAACGGGCCGAACGAACTTAGAGCTAATACGCAATGTCGGGGATCATAAAAACGGACCGAAAGAACTTAGAGCTAATACGTTAAGTCGGGGATCAAAAACGGACCGAAAGAACTTAGAGCTAATACGCAAAGTCGGGGATCATAAAAACGGCCGAAAGAACTTAGAGCTAATACGCAAAGTCGAGGATCATAAAAATGGTCTGAAAGAACTTAGAGCTAATACGCAAAGTCGGGGATCATAAAAACGGACCGAAAGAACTTAGAGCTAATACGCAAAGTTGGGGTTCATAAAAACGGACCGAAAGAACTTAGAGCTAATACGCAAAGTCGGGGATCATAAAAACGGACCGAAAGAACTTAGAGCTAATACGCAAAGTCGGGGATCATAAAACGGACCGAAAGAACTTAGAGTTAATATACAAAGTCGGGGACCATAAAAACGAACGGAAAGAACTTAGAGCTAATACGCAAAGTCGGGGATCATAAAAACGGACCGAAAGAACTTTGAGGTAATACGCAAAATGGACCGAAAGAACTTAGTGCTAATACGCAAAGTCGGGGATCATAAAAACGACCGAAAGAACTTAGAGCTAATACGCAAAGTCGGGGATCATAAAAACGGACCGAAAGAACTTAGAACTAATACGCAAAGTCGGGGATCATAAAAACGGACCGAAAGAACTTTGAGCTAATACACAAAGTCGGGGATCATAAAACAACCGAAAGAACTTAGAGCTAATATGCAAAGTCTAGGATCATAAAAACGGACCGAAAGAACATAGAGCTAATACGCAAAGTCAGGGATCATAAAACGACCGAAAGAACTTAGAGCTAATACGCAAAGTCGTGGATGAAAAAAACATACCGAAAGAACTTAGAGCTACTACGCAAAGTCGGGATCATAAAAACGGGCCGAACGAACTTAGAGCTAATACGCAATGTCGGGGATCATAAAAACGGACCGAAAGAACTTAGAGCTAATACGTTAAGTCGGGGATCAAAAACGGACCGAAAGAACTTAGAGCTAATACGCAAAGTCGGGGATCATAAAAACGACCGAAAGAACTTAGAGCTAATACGCAAAGTCGGGGATCATAAAAACGGACCAAAAGAACTTAGAGCTAATACGCAAAGTCGGGGATCATAAAAACGGACCAAAAGAACTTAGAGCTAATACGCAAAGTCGGGGATCATTAAAATGGACCAAAAGAACTTAGAGCTAATACGCAAAGTCGGAGATCATAAAAACGATAGAAAGAACTTAGAGCTAATACGAAAAGTCGGGGATCATAAAAACGATCGAAAGAATTAGAGCTAATACGCAAAGTCGAGGATCATAAAAACGACCGAAAGAACTTAGAGCTAATACGCAAAGTCGGGGATCATAAAAAACGACCGAAAGAACTTGGCGCTAATACGCAAAGTCGGGGATCATAAAAAACAACCAAGAGAACTTAGAGCTAATACGCAAAGTCGGGGATCATAAAAACGGACCGAAAGAACTTAGAGCTAATACGCAAAGTCGGGGATCATAAAAACAGACCGAAAGAAATTGAGCTAATACACAAAGTCGGGGATCATAAAACGACCGAAAGAACTTAGAGCTAATATGCAAAGACGAGGATCATAAAAACGGACCGAAAGAACATAGAGCTAATACGCAAAGTCAGGTATCATAAAACGACCGAAAGAACTTAGAGCTAATACGCAAAGTCGTGGATCAAAAAAACATACCGAAAGAACTTAGAGCTACTACGCAAGGTCGGGGATCATAAAAACGGACCGAACAAACTTAGAGCTAATACGCAATGTCGGGGATCATAAAAATGGACCAAAAGAACTCAGAGCTGATACGCAAAGTCGGTGATCATAAAAACAGACCAAAAGAACTTAGAGCTGATACGCAAAGTTGGGGTTCATAAAAACGGACCGAAAGAACTTAGAGCTAATACGCAAAGTCGGGGATCATAAAAACGGACCGAAAGAACTTAGAGCTAATACGCAATGTCGGGGATCATAAAAACGGACTGAAAGAACTTAGAGCTAATACGCAAAGTCGGGGATCATAAAAACGGACCGATAGAACTTAGAGCTAATACGCAAAGTCGGGGATCATAAAAACGGACCGAAAGAACTTAGAGCTAATACGCAAAGTCGGGGATCATAAAAACGGACCGAAAGAACTTAGAGCTAATACGCAAAGTCGGGGATCATAAAAACAGACTGAAAGAACTTAGAGCTAATACGCAAAGTCGGGGATCATAAAAACGGACCAAAAGAACTTAGAGCTAATACGCAAAGTCGGGGATCATAAAAATGGACCAAAAGAACTTAGAGCTATGACGCAAAGTCGGAGATCATAAAAACGATAGAAAGAACTTAGAGCTAATACGAAAAGTCGGGGATCATAAAAACGATCGAAAGAATTAGAGCTAATATGCAAAGTCGGGGATCATAAAAACGGACCGAAAGAACTTAGAGCTAATACGCAAAGTCGGGGATACTAAAAACGGACTGAAAGAACTTAGAGCTAATACGCAAAGTCGGGGATCATAAAAACGGAGCGAAAGAACTTAGAGCCAATACGCAAAGTCGGGGATCATAAAAACGGACTGAAAGAACTTAGAGCTAATACGCATAGTCAGGGATCATAAAAACGGACCGAACGAACTTAGAGCTAATACGCAATGTCGAGGATAAAAAAAAAGGGACCGAAAGAACTTAGAGCTAATACGCAATGTCGGGGATCATAAAAACGGACCGAAAGAACTTAGAGCTAATACGCAAAGTCGGGGATCATAAAAACGGACCGAAAGAACTTAGAGCTAATACGCAAAGTCGGGGATCATAAAAACGGACCAAAAGAACTTAGAGCTAATACGAAAAATCGGGGATCATAAAAATGGACCAAAAGAACTTAGAGCTAATACGCAAAGTCGGGGATCATAAAAATGACCGAAAGAACTTAGAGCTAATACGCAAAGTCGGGGATCATAAAAAGGGACTGAAAGAACTTAGAGCTAATACGCAAAGTCGGGGATCATAAAAACAGACCGAAAGAAATTGAGCTAATACACAAAGTCGGGGATCATAAAACGACCGAAAGAACTTAGAGCTAATATGCAAAGACGAGGATCATAAAAATGGACCGAAAGAACATAGAGCTAATATGCAAAGTCAGGTATCATAAAACGACCGAAAGAACTTAGAGCTAATACGCAAAGTCGTGGATCAAAAAAACATACCGAAAGAACTTAGAGCTACTACGCAAGGTCGTGGATCATAAAAACGGACCGAACAAACTTAGAGCTAATACGCAATGTCGGGGATCATAAAAACGGACCGAAAGAACTCAGAGCTGATACGCAAAGTCAGTGATCATAAAAACAGACCAAAAGAACTTAGAGCTGATACGCAAAGTTGGGGTTCATAAAAACGGACCGAAAGAACTTAGAGCTAATACGCAAAGTCGGGGATCATAAAAACGGACCGAAAGAACTTAGAGCTAATACGCAATGTCGGGGATCATAAAAACGGACTGAAAGAACTTAGAGCTAATACGCAAAGTCGGGGATCATAAAAACGGACCGATAGAACTTAGAGCTAATACGCAAAGTCGGGGATCATAAAAACGGACCGAAAGAACTTAGAGCTAATACGCAAAGTCGGGGATCATAAAAACGGACCGAAAGAACTTAGAGCTAATACGCAAACTCGGGGATCATAAAAACAGACTGAAAGAACTTAGAGCTAATACGCAAAGTCGGGGATCATAAAAACGGACCAAAAGAACTTAGAGCTAATACGCAAAGTCGGGGATCATAAAAATGGACCAAAAGAACTTAGAGCTATGACGCAAAGTCGGAGATCATAAAAACGATAGAAAGAACTTAGAGCTAATACGAAAAGTCGGGGATCATAAAAACGATCGAAAGAATTAGAGCTAATATGCAAAGTCGGGGATCATAAAAACGGACCGAAAGAACTTAGAGCTAATATGCAAAGTCGGGGATCATAAAAACGGACTGAAAGAACTTAGAGCTAATACGCAAAGTCGGGGATCATAAAAACGGAGCGAAAGAACTTAGAGCTAATACGCAAAGTCGGGGATCATAAAAACGGACTGAAAGAACTTAGAGCTAATACGCATAGTCAGGGATCATAAAAACGGACCGAACGAACTTAGAGCTAATACGCAATGTCGAGGATCAAAAAAAAGGGACTGAAAGAACTTAGAGCTAATACGCAATGTCGGGGATCATAAAAACGGACCGAAAGAACTTAGAGCTAATACGCAAAGTCGGGGATCATAAAAACGGACCGAAAGAACTTAGAGCTAATACGCAAAGTCGGGGATCATAAAAACGGACCAAAAGAACTTAGAGCTAATACGAAAAGTCGGGGATCATAAAAATGGACCAAAAGAACTTAGAGCTAATACGCAAAGTCGGGGATCATAAAAATGACCGAAAGAACTTAGAGCTAATACGCAAAGTCGGGGATCATAAAAACGACCGAAAGTACTTAGAGCTAATACGCAAAGTCGGGGATCATAAAAACGGACCAAAAAAACTTAGATCTAATACGGAAAGTCAGGGATCATAAAAATGGACCAAAAGAACTTAGAGCTAATACACAAAGTCGGAGATCATAAAAACGATAGAAAGAACTTAGAGCTAATACGCAAAGTCGGGGATCATAAAAACCGACCCAAAGAACTTAGAGCTAATACGCAAAGTTTGATCATAAAAAGGGACCGAAAGAACTTAGAGCTAATACGCAAAGTCGGGGATCATAAAAACGACCGAAAGAATTAGAGTTAATACGCAAAGTCGAGGATCATAAAAACGACCGAAAGAACTTAAAGCTAATACGCAAAGTCGGGGATCATAAAAAACGACCGAAAGAACTTGGAGTTAATACGCAAAGTCGAGGATCATAAAAAACGACTAAAAGAACTTAGAGCTAATATGCAAAGTCGGGGATTATAACAAACGACCGAAAGAACTTAGAGCTACAATGCAAATTCAGGGATCATAAAAAACGACCGAAAGAACTTAGAGCAAATACGCAAAGTCGGGGATCAAAAAAACGACCGCAAGAACTTAGAGCTAATACGTAAAGTGAGGGATCATAAAAACGACCGAAAGAACTTAGAGCTAATATGCAAAGTCGGGGATCATAAAAATGATAGAAAGAACTCAGAGCTAATATGCAAAGTCGGGGATCATAAAACGGACTGAAAGAACTTAGAGTTAATATACAAAGTCAGGGACCATAAAAACGGACGGAAAGAACTTAGAGCTAATACGCAAAGTCGGGGATCATAAAAACGGACCGAAAGAACTTTGAGCTAATACGCAAAATGGACCGAAAGAACTTAGTGCTAATACGCAAAGTCGGGGATCATAAAAACGAACGAAAGAACTTAGAGCTAATACGCAAAGTCGGGGATCATAAAAACGGACCGAAAGAACTTAGAGCTAATACGCAATGTCGGGGATCATAAAAATGGACTGAAAGAACTTAGAGCTAATACGCAAAGTCGGGGATCATAAAAACGGACCGATAGAACTTAGAGCTAATACGCAAAGTCGAGGATCATAAAAACGGACCGAAAGAACTTAGAGCTAATACGCAAAGTCGGGGATCATTAAAACGGACCGAAAGAACTTAGAGCTAATACGCAAAGTCGGGGATCATAAAAATGGTCTGAAAGAACTTAGAGCTAATACGGAAAGTCGGGGATCATAAAAAGGACCGAAAGAACTTAGAGCTAATACGCAAAGTTGGGGTTCATAAAAACGGACCGAAAGAACTTAGAGCTAATACGCAAAGTCGGGGATCATAAAAACGGACCGAAAGAACTTAGAGCTAATACGCAATGTCGGGGATCATAAAAAAGGACTGAAAGAACTTAGAGCTAATACGCAAAGTCGGGGATCATAAAAACGGACCGAAAGAACTTAGAGCTAATACGCAAAGTCGGGGATCATAAAAACGGACTTAAAGAACTTAGAGCTAATACGCAAAGTTGGGGATTATAAAAACGGACCGAAAGAACTTAGAGCTAATACGCAAAGTCGGGGATCATTAAAACGGACCGAAAGAACTTAGAGCTAATACGCAAAGTCGGGGATCATAAAAACGGAGCGAAAGAACTTAGAGCTAATACGCAAAGTCGGGGATCATAAAAACGGACTAAAAGAACTTAGAGCTAATACGCAAAGTCAGGGATCATAAAAACGGACCGAACGAACTTAGAGCTAATACGTAATGTCGACGATAAAAAAAAAGGGACCGAAAGAACTTAGAGCTAATACGCAATGTCGGGGATCATAAAAACGGACCGAAAGAACTTAGAGCTAATACGCAAAGTCGGGGATCATAAAAACGGACCGAAAGAACTTAGAGCTAATACGAAAAGTCGGGGATCATAAAAATGGACCAAAAGAACTTAGAGCTAATACGCAAAGTCGGGGATCATAAAAACGACCGAAAGAACTTAGAGCTAATACGCAAAGTCGGGGATCATAAAAACGACCGAAAGTACTTAGAGCTAATACGCAAAGTCGGGGATCATAAAAACGGACCAAAAGAACTTAGATCTAATACGGAAAGTCGGGGATCATAAAAATGGACCAAAAGAACTTAGAGCTAATACACAAAGTCGGAGATCATAAAAACGATAGAAAGAACTTAGAGCTAATACGCAAAGTCGGGGATCATAAAAACCGACCCAAAGAACTTAGAGCTAATACGCAAAGTCTGGATCATAAAAAGGGACCGAAAGAACTTAGAGCTAATACGCAAAGTCGGGGATCATAAAAACGACCAAAAAAATTAGAGTTAATATGCAAAGTCGAGGATCATAAAAACGACCGAAAGAACTTAGAGCTAATACGCAAAGACGGGGATCATAAAAAACGACCGAAAGAACTTGGAGTTAATACGCAAAGTCGGGGATCATAAAAAAGGACCAAAAGAACTTAGAGCTAATATGCAAAGTCGGGGATTATAACAAACGACCGAAAGAACTTAGAGCTAAAATGCAAATTCAGGGATCATAAAAAACGACCGAAAGAACTTAGAGCTAATACGCAAAGTCGGGGATAAAAAAAACGACCGCAAGAACTTAGAGCTAATACGTAAAGTCAGGGATCATAAAAACGACCGAAAGAACTTAGAGCTAATATGCAAAGTCGGGGATCATAAAAACGACCGAAATAACTTAGAGCTAATACGCAAAGTCGGGGATCATAAAACGGACCGAAAGAACTTAGAGTTAATATACAAAGTCGGGGACCATAAAAATGGACGGAAAGAACTTAGAGCTTATACGCAAAGTCGGGGATCATAAAAACGGACTGAAAGAACTTTGAGCTAATACGCAAAATGAACCGAAAGAACTTAGTGCTAATACGCAAAGTCAGGGATCATAAAAACGACCGAAAGAACTTAGAGCTAATACGCAAAGTCGGGGATCATAAAAACGGACCGAAAGAACTTAGAACTAATACGCAAAGTCGGGGATCATAAAAACGGACCGAAAGAACTTTGAGCTAATACACAAAGTCGGGGATCATAAAACAACCGAAAGAACTTAGAGCTAATATGCAAAGTCTAGGATCATAAAAATGGACCGAAAGAACATAGAGCTAATACGCAAAGTCAGGGATCATAAAACGACCGAAAGAACTTAGAGCTAATACGCAAAGTCGTGGATAAAAAAAATATACCGAAAGAACTTAGAGCTACTACGCAAAGTCGGGATCATAAAAACGGGCCGAACGAACTTAGAGCTAATACGCAATGTCGGGGATCATAAAAACGGACCGAAAGAACTTAGAGCTAATACGTTAAGTCGGGGATCAAAAACGGACCGAAAGAACTTAGAGCTAATACGCAAAGTCGGGGATCATAAAAACGGCCGAAAGAACTTAGAGCTAATACGCAAAGTCGGGGATCATAAAAATGGTCTGAAAGAACTTAGAGCTAATACGCAAAGTCGGGGATCATAAAAACGGACCGAAAGAACTTAGAGCTAATACGCAAAGTTGGGGTTCATAAAAACGGACCGAAAGAACTTAGAGCTAATACGCAAAGTCGGGGATCATAAAAACGGACCGAAAGAACTTAGAGCTAATACGCAAAGTCGGGGATCATAAAACGGACCGAAAGAACTTAGAGTTAATATACAAAGTCGGGGACCATAAAAACGAACGGAAAGAACTTAGAGCTAATACGCAAAGTCGGGGATCATAAAAACGGACCGAAAGAACTTTGAGGTAATACGCAAAATGGACCGAAAGAACTTAGTGCTAATACGCAAAGTCGGGGATCATAAAAACGACCGAAAGAACTTAGAGCTAATACGCAAAGTCGGGGATCATAAAAACGGACCGAAAGAACTTAGAACTAATACGCAAAGTCGGGGATCATAAAAACGGACCGAAAGAACTTTGAGCTAATACACAAAGTCGGGGATCATAAAACAACCGAAAGAACTTAGAGCTAATATGCAAAGTCTAGGATCATAAAAACGGACCGAAAGAACATAGAGCTAATACGCAAAGTCAGGGATCATAAAACGACCGAAAGAACTTAGAGCTAATACGCAAAGTCGTGGATGAAAAAAACATACCGAAAGAACTTAGAGCTACTACGCAAAGTCGGGATCATAAAAACGGGCCGAACGAACTTAGAGCTAATACGCAATGTCGGGGATCATAAAAACGGACCGAAAGAACTTAGAGCTAATACGTTAAGTCGGGGATCAAAAACGGACCGAAAGAACTTAGAGCTAATACGCAAAGTCGGGGATCATAAAAACGACCGAAAGAACTTAGAGCTAATACGCAAAGTCGGGGATCATAAAAACGGACCAAAAGAACTTAGAGCTAATACGCAAAGTCGGGGATCATAAAAACGGACCAAAAGAACTTAGAGCTAATACGCAAAGTCGGGGATCATTAAAATGGACCAAAAGAACTTAGAGCTAATACGCAAAGTCGGAGATCATAAAAACGATAGAAAGAACTTAGAGCTAATACGAAAAGTCGGGGATCATAAAAACGATCGAAAGAATTAGAGCTAATACGCAAAGTCGAGGATCATAAAAACGACCGAAAGAACTTAGAGCTAATACGCAAAGTCGGGGATCATAAAAAACGACCGAAAGAACTTGGCGCTAATACGCAAAGTCGGGGATCATAAAAAACAACCAAGAGAACTTAGAGCTAATACGCAAAGTCGGGGATCATAAAAACGGACCGAAAGAACTTAGAGCTAATACGCAAAGTCGGGGATCATAAAAACAGACCGAAAGAAATTGAACTAATACACAAAGTCGGGGATCATAAAACGACCGAAAGAACTTAGAGCTAATATGCAAAGAAGAGGATCATAAAAACGGACCGAAAGAACATAGAGCTAATACGCAAAGTCAGGTATCATAAAACGACCGAAAGAACTTAGAGCTAATACGCAAAGTCGTGGATCAAAAAAACATACCGAAAGAACTTAGAGCTACTACGCAAGGTCGGGGATCATAAAAACGGACCGAACAAACTTAGAGCTAATACGCAATGTCGGGGATCATAAAAACGGACCAAAAGAACTCAGAGCTGATACGCAAAGTCGGTGATCATAAAAACAGACCAAAAGAACTTAGAGCTGATACGCAAAGTTGGGGTTCATAAAAACGGACCGAAAGAACTTAGAGCTAATACGCAAAGTCGGGGATCATAAAAACGGACCGAAAGAACTTAGAGCTAATACGCAATGTCGGGGATCATAAAAACGGACTGAAAGAACTTAGAGCTAATACGCAAAGTCGGGGATCATAAAAACGGACCGATAGAACTTAGAGCTAATACGCAAAGTCGGGGATCATAAAAACGGACCGAAAGAACTTAGAGCTAATACGCAAAGTCGGGGATCATAAAAACGGACCGAAAGAACTTAGAGCTAATACGCAAAGTCGGGGATCATAAAAACAGACTGAAAGAACTTAGAGCTAATACGCAAAGTCGGGGATCATAAAAACGGACCAAAAGAACTTAGAGCTAATACGCAAAGTCGGGGATCATAAAAATGGACCAAAAGAACTTAGAGCTATGACGCAAAGTCGGAGATCATAAAAACGATAGAAAGAACTTAGAGCTAATACGAAAAGTCGGGGATCATAAAAACGATCGAAAGAATTAGAGCTAATATGCAAAGTCGGGGATCATAAAAACGGACCGAAAGAACTTAGAGCTAATACGCAAAGTCGGGGATACTAAAAACGGACTGAAAGAACTTAGAGCTAATACGCAAAGTCGGGGATCATAAAAACGGAGCGAAAGAACTTAGAGCCAATACGCAAAGTCGGGGATCATAAAAACGGACTGAAAGAACTTAGAGCTAATACGCATAGTCAGGGATCATAAAAACGGACCGAACGAACTTAGAGCTAATACGCAATGTCGAGGATAAAAAAAAAGGGACCGAAAGAACTTAGAGCTAATACGCAATGTCGGGGATCATAAAAACGGACCGAAAGAACTTAGAGCTAATACGCAAAGTCGGGGATCATAAAAACGGACCGAAAGAACTTAGAGCTAATACGCAAAGTCGGGGATCATAAAAACGGACCAAAAGAACTTAGAGCTAATACGAAAAGTCGGGGATCATAAAAATGGACCAAAAGAACTTAGAGCTAATACGCAAAGTCGGGGATCATAAAAATGACCGAAAGAACTTAGAGCTAATACGCAAAGTCGGGGATCATAAAAAGGGACTGAAAGAACTTAGAGCTAATACGCAAAGTCGGGGATCATAAAAACAGACCGAAAGAAATTGAGCTAATACACAAAGTCGGGGATCATAAAACGACCGAAAGAACTTAGAGCTAATATGCAAAGACGAGGATCATAAAAATGGACCGAAAGAACATAGAGCTAATATGCAAAGTCAGGTATCATAAAACGACCGAAAGAACTTAGAGCTAATACGCAAAGTCGTGGATCAAAAAAACATACCGAAAGAACTTAGAGCTACTACGCAAGGTCGTGGATCATAAAAACGGACCGAACAAACTTAGAGCTAATACGCAATGTCGGGGATCATAAAAACGGACCGAAAGAACTCAGAGCTGATACGCAAAGTCAGTGATCATAAAAACAGACCAAAAGAACTTAGAGCTGATACGCAAAGTTGGGGTTCATAAAAACGGACCGAAAGAACTTAGAGCTAATACGCAAAGTCGGGGATCATAAAAACGGACCGAAAGAACTTAGAGCTAATACGCAATGTCGGGGATCATAAAAACGGACTGAAAGAACTTAGAGCTAATACGCAAAGTCGGGGATCATAAAAACGGACCGATAGAACTTAGAGCTAATACGCAAAGTCGGGGATCATAAAAACGGACCGAAAGAACTTAGAGCTAATACGCAAAGTCGGGGATCATAAAAACGGACCGAAAGAACTTAGAGCTAATACGCAAACTCGGGGATCATAAAAACAGACTGAAAGAACTTAGAGCTAATACGCAAAGTCGGGGATCATAAAAACGGACCAAAAGAACTTAGAGCTAATACGCAAAGTCGGGGATCATAAAAATGGACCAAAAGAACTTAGAGCTATGACGCAAAGTCGGAGATCATAAAAACGATAGAAAGAACTTAGAGCTAATACGAAAAGTCGGGGATCATAAAAACGATCGAAAGAATTAGAGCTAATATGCAAAGTCGGGGATCATAAAAACGGACCGAAAGAACTTAGAGCTAATACGCAAAGTCGGGGATCATAAAAACGGACTGAAAGAACTTAGAGCTAATACGCAAAGTCGGGGATCATAAAAACGGAGCGAAAGAACTTAGAGCTAATACGCAAAGTCGGGGATCATAAAAACGGACTGAAAGAACTTAGAGCTAATACGCATAGTCAGGGATCATAAAAACGGACCGAACGAACTTAGAGCTAATACGCAATGTCGAGGATAAAAAAAAAGGGACTGAAAGAACTTAGAGCTAATACGCAATGTCGGGGATCATAAAAACGGACCGAAAGAACTTAGAGCTAATACGCAAAGTCGGGGATCATAAAAACGGACCGAAAGAACTTAGAGCTAATACGCAAAGTCGGGGATCATAAAAACGGACCAAAAGAACTTAGAGCTAATACGAAAAGTCGGGGATCATAAAAATGGACCAAAAGAACTTAGAGCTAATACGCAAAGTCGGGGATCATAAAAATGACCGAAAGAACTTAGAGCTAATACGCAAAGTCGGGGATCATAAAAACGACCGAAAGTACTTAGAACTAATACGCAAAGTCGGGGATCATAAAAACGGACCAAAAAAACTTAGATCTAATACGGAAAGTCAGGGATCATAAAAATGGACCAAAAGAACTTAGAGCTAATACACAAAGTCGGAGATCATAAAAACGATAGAAAGAACTTAGAGCTAATACGCAAAGTCGGGGATCATAAAAACCGACCCAAAGAACTTAGAGCTAATACGCAAAGTTTGGATCATAAAAAGGGACCGAAAGAACTTAGAGCTAATACGCAAAGTCGGGGATCATAAAAACGACCGAAAGAATTAGAGTTAATACGCAAAGTCGAGGATCATAAAAACGACCGAAAGAACTTAGAGCTAATACGCAAAGTCGGGGATCATAAAAAACGACCGAAAGAACTTGGAGTTAATACGCAAAGTCGAGGATCATAAAAAACGACCAAAAGAACTTAGAGCTAATATGCAAAGTCGGGGATTATAACAAACGACCGAAAGAACTTAGAGCTACAATGCAAATTCAGGGATCATAAAAAACGACCGAAAGAACTTAGAGCAAATACGCAAAGTCGGGGATCAAAAAAACGACCGCAAGAACTTAGAGCTAATACGTAAAGTGAGGGATCATAAAAACGACCGAAAGAACTTAGAGCTAATATGCAAAGTCGGGGATCATAAAAATGATAGAAAGAACTCAGAGCTAATATGCAAAGTCGGGGATCATAAAACGGAATGAAAGAACTTAGAGTTAATATACAAAGTCAGGGACCATAAAAACAGACGGAAAGAACTTAGAGCTAATACGCAAAGTCGGGGATCATAAAAACGGACCGAAAGAACTTTGAGCTAATACGCAAAATGGACCGAAAGAACTTAGTGCTAATACGCAAAGTCGGGGATCATAAAAACGAACGAAAGAACTTAGAGCTAATACGCAAAGTCGAGGATCATAAAAACGGACCGAAAGAACTTAGAGCTAATACGCAATGTCGGGGATCATAAAAATGGACTGAAAGAACTTAGAGCTAATACGCAAAGTCGGGGATCATAAAAACGGACCGATAGAACTTAGAGCTAATACGCAAAGTCGAGGATCATAAAAACGGACCGAAAGAACTTAGAGCTAATACGCAAAGTCGGGGATCATTAAAACGGACCGAAAGAACTTAGAGCTAATACGCAAAGTCGGGGATCATAAAAATGGTCTGAAAGAACTTAGAGCTAATACGCAAAGTCGGGGATCATAAAAACGGACCGAAAGAACTTAGAGCTAATACGCAAAGTTGGGGTTCATAAAAACGGACCGAAAGAACTTAGAGCTAATACGCAAAGTCGGGGATCATAAAAACGGACCGAAAGAACTTAGAGCTAATACGCAATGTCGGGGATCATAAAAACGGACTGAAAGAACTTAGAGCTAATACGCAAAGTCGGGGATCATAAAAACGGACCGAAAGAACTTAGAGCTAATACGCAAAGTCGGGGATCATAAAAACGGACTTAAAGAACTTAGAGCTAATACGCAAAGTCGGGGATTATAAAAACGGACCGAAAGAACTTAGAGCTAATACGCAAAGTCGGGGATCATTAAAACGGACCGAAAGAACTTAGAGCTAATACGCAAAGTCGGGGATCATAAAAACGGACTAAAATAACTTAGAGCTAATACGCAAAGTCGGGGATCATAAAAACGGAGCGAAAGAACTTAGAGCTAATACGCAAAGTCGGGGATCATAAAAACGGACTGAAAGAACTTAGAGCTAATACGCAAAGTCAGGGATCATAAAAACGGACCGAACGAACTTAGAGCTAATACGTAATGTCGACGATAAAAAAAAAGGGACCGAAAGAACTTAGAGCTAATACGCAATGTCGGGGATCATAAAAACGGACCGAAAGAACTTAGAGCTAATACGCAAAGTCGGGGATCATAAAAACGGACCGAAAGAACTTAGAGCTAATACGAAAAGTCGGGGATCATAAAAATGGACCAAAAGAACTTAGAGCTAATACGCAAAGTCGGGGATCATAAAAACGACCGAAAGAACTTAGAGCTAATACGCAAAGTCGGGGATCATAAAAACGACCGAAAGTACTTAGAGCTAATACGCAAAGTCGGGGATCATAAAAACGGACCAAAAGAACTTAGATCTAATACGGAAAGTCGGGGATCATAAAAATGGACCAAAAGAACTTAGAGCTAATACACAAAGTCGGAGATCATAAAAACGATAGAAAGAACTTAGAGCTAATACGCAAAGTCGGGGATCATAAAAACCGACCCAAAGAACTTAGAGCTAATACGCAAAGTCTGGATCATAAAAAGGGACCGAAAGAACTTAGAGCTAATACGCAAAGTCGGGGATCATAAAAACGACCAAAAAAATTAGAGTTAATATGCAAAGTCGAGGATCATAAAAACGACCGAAAGAACTTAGAGCTAATACGCAAAGACGGGGATCATAAAAAACGACTGAAAGAACTTGGAGTTAATACGCAAAGTCGGGGATCATAAAAAAGGACCAAAAGAACTTAGAGCTAATATGCAAAGTCGGGGATTATAACAAACGACCGAAAGAACTTAGAGCTAAAATGCAAATTCAGGGATCATAAAAAACGACCGAAAGAACTTAGAGCTAATACGCAAAGTCGGGGATAAAAAAACGACCGCAAGAACTTAGAGCTAATACGTAAAGTCAGGGATCATAAAAACGACCGAAAGAACTTAGAGCTAATATGCAAAGTCGGGGATCATAAAAACGACCGAAATAACTTAGAGCTAATACGCAAAGTCGGGGATCATAAAACGGACCGAAAGAACTTAGAGTTAATATACAAAGTCGGGGACCATAAAAATGGACGGAAAGAACTTAGAGCTTATACGCAAAGTCGGGGATCATAAAAACGGACTGAAAGAACTTTGAGCTAATACGCAAAACGAACCGAAAGAACTTAGTGCTAATACGCAAAGTCAGGGATCATAAAAACGACCGAAAGAACTTAGAGCTAATACGCAAAGTCGGGGATCATAAAAACGGACCGAAAGAACTTAGAACTAATACGCAAAGTCGGGGATCATAAAAACGGACCGAAAGAACTTTGAGCTAATACACAAAGTCGGGGATCATAAAACAACCGAAAGAACTTAGAGCTAATATGCAAAGTCTAGGATCATAAAAACGGACCGAAAGAACATAGAGCTAATACGCAAAGTCAGGGATCATAAAACGACCGAAAGAACTTAGAGCTAATACGCAAAGTCGTGGATAAAAAAAATATACCGAAAGAACTTAGAGCTACTACGCAAAGTCGGGATCATAAAAACGGGCCGAACGAACTTAGAGCTAATACGCAATGTCGGGGATCATAAAAACGGACCGAAAGAACTTAGAGCTAATACGCAATGTCGGGGATCATAAAAACGGACTGAAAGAACTTAGAGCTAATACGCAAAGTCGGGGATCATAAAAACGGACCGAAAGAACTTAGAGCTAATACGCAAAGTCGGGGATCATAAAAACGGACTTAAAGAACTTAGAGCTAATACGCAAAGTCGGGGATTATAAAAACGGACCGAAAGAACTTAGAGCTAATACGCAAAGTCGGGGATCATTAAAACGGACCGAAAGAACTTAGAGCTAATACGCAAAGTCGGGGATCATAAAAACGGACTAAAATAACTTAGAGCTAATACGCAAAGTCGGGGATCATAAAAACGGAGCGAAAGAACTTAGAGCTAATACGCAAAGTCGGGGATCATAAAAACGGACTGAAAGAACTTAGAGCTAATACGCAAAGTCAGGGATCATAAAAACGGACCGAACGAACTTAGAGCTAATACGTAATGTCGACGATAAAAAAAAAGGGACCGAAAGAACTTAGAGCTAATACGCAATGTCGGGGATCATAAAAACGGACCGAAAGAACTTAGAGCTAATACGCAAAGTCGGGGATCATAAAAACGGACCGAAAGAACTTAGAGCTAATACGAAAAGTCGGGGATCATAAAAATGGACCAAAAGAACTTAGAGCTAATACGCAAAGTCGGGGATCATAAAAACGACCGAAAGAACTTAGAGCTAATACGCAAAGTCGGGGATCATAAAAACGACCGAAAGTACTTAGAGCTAATACGCAAAGTCGGGGATCATAAAAACGGACCAAAAGAACTTAGATCTAATACGGAAAGTCGGGGATCATAAAAATGGACCAAAAGAACTTAGAGCTAATACACAAAGTCGGAGATCATAAAAACGATAGAAAGAACTTAGAGCTAATACGCAAAGTCGGGGATCATAAAAACCGACCCAAAGAACTTAGAGCTAATACGCAAAGTCTGGATCATAAAAAGGGACCGAAAGAACTTAGAGCTAATACGCAAAGTCGGGGATCATAAAAACGACCAAAAAAATTAGAGTTAATATGCAAAGTCGAGGATCATAAAAACGACCGAAAGAACTTAGAGCTAATACGCAAAGACGGGGATCATAAAAAACGACTGAAAGAACTTGGAGTTAATACGCAAAGTCGGGGATCATAAAAAAGGACCAAAAGAACTTAGAGCTAATATGCAAAGTCGGGGATTATAACAAACGACCGAAAGAACTTAGAGCTAAAATGCAAATTCAGGGATCATAAAAAACGACCGAAAGAACTTAGAGCTAATACGCAAAGTCGGGGATAAAAAAACGACCGCAAGAACTTAGAGCTAATACGTAAAGTCAGGGATCATAAAAACGACCGAAAGAACTTAGAGCTAATATGCAAAGTCGGGGATCATAAAAACGACCGAAATAACTTAGAGCTAATACGCAAAGTCGGGGATCATAAAACGGACCGAAAGAACTTAGAGTTAATATACAAAGTCGGGGACCATAAAAATGGACGGAAAGAACTTAGAGCTTATACGCAAAGTCGGGGATCATAAAAACGGACTGAAAGAACTTTGAGCTAATACGCAAAATGAACCGAAAGAACTTAGTGCTAATACGCAAAGTCAGGGATCATAAAAACGACCGAAAGAACTTAGAGCTAATACGCAAAGTCGGGGATCATAAAAACGGACCGAAAGAACTTAGAACTAATACGCAAAGTCGGGGATCATAAAAACGGACCGAAAGAACTTTGAGCTAATACACAAAGTCGGGAATCATAAAACAACCGAAAGAACTTAGAGCTAATATGCAAAGTCTAGGATCATAAAAACGGACCGAAAGAACATAGAGCTAATACGCAAAGTCAGGGATCATAAAACGACCGAAAGAACTTAGAGCTAATACGTAAAGTCGTGGATAAAAAAAATATACCGAAAGAACTTAGAGCTACTACGCAAAGTCGGGATCATAAAAACGGGCCGAACGAACTTAGAGCTAATACGCAATGTCGGGGATCATAAAAACGGACCGAAAGAACTTAGAGCTAATACGCAATGTCGGGGATCATAAAAACGGACTGAAAGAACTTAGAGCTAATACGCAAAGTCGGGGATCATAAAAACGGACCGAAAGAACTTAGAGCTAATACGCAAAGTCGGGGATCATAAAAACGGACTTAAAGAACTTAGAGCTAATACGCAAAGTCGGGGATTATAAAAACGGACCGAAAGAACTTAGAGCTAATACGCAAAGTCGGGGATCATTAAAACGGACCGAAAGAACTTAGAGCTAATACGCAAAGTCGGGGATCATAAAAACGGACTAAAATAACTTAGAGCTAATACGCAAAGTCGGGGATCATAAAAACGGAGCGAAAGAACTTAGAGCTAATACGCAAAGTCGGGGATCATAAAAACGGACTGAAAGAACTTAGAGCTAATACGCAAAGTCAGGGATCATAAAAACGGACCGAACGAACTTAGAGCTAATACGTAATGTCGACGATAAAAAAAAAGGGACCGAAAGAACTTAGAGCTAATACGCAATGTCGGGGATCATAAAAACGGACCGAAAGAACTTAGAGCTAATACGCAAAGTCGGGGATCATAAAAACGGACCGAAAGAACTTAGAGCTAATACGAAAAGTCGGGGATCATAAAAATGGACCAAAAGAACTTAGAGCTAATACGCAAAGTCGGGGATCATAAAAACGACCGAAAGAACTTAGAGCTAATACGCAAAGTCGGGGATCATAAAAACGACCGAAAGTACTTAGAGCTAATACGCAAAGTCGGGGATCATAAAAACGGACCAAAAGAACTTAGATCTAATACGGAAAGTCGGGGATCATAAAAATGGACCAAAAGAACTTAGAGCTAATACACAAAGTCGGAGATCATAAAAACGATAGAAAGAACTTAGAGCTAATACGCAAAGTCGGGGATCATAAAAACCGACCCAAAGAACTTAGAGCTAATACGCAAAGTCTGGATCATAAAAAGGGACCGAAAGAACTTAGAGCTAATACGCAAAGTCGGGGATCATAAAAACGACCAAAAAAATTAGAGTTAATATGCAAAGTCGAGGATCATAAAAACGACCGAAAGAACTTAGAGCTAATACGCAAAGACGGGGATCATAAAAAACGACTGAAAGAACTTGGAGTTAATACGCAAAGTCGGGGATCATAAAAAAGGACCAAAAGAACTTAGAGCTAATATGCAAAGTCGGGGATTATAACAAACGACCGAAAGAACTTAGAGCTAAAATGCAAATTCAGGGATCATAAAAAACGACCGAAAGAACTTAGAGCTAATACGCAAAGTCGGGGATAAAAAAACGACCGCAAGAACTTAGAGCTAATACGTAAAGTCAGGGATCATAAAAACGACCGAAAGAACTTAGAGCTAATATGCAAAGTCGGGGATCATAAAAACGACCGAAATAACTTAGAGCTAATACGCAAAGTCGGGGATCATAAAACGGACCGAAAGAACTTAGAGTTAATATACAAAGTCGGGGACCATAAAAATGGACGGAAAGAACTTAGAGCTTATACGCAAAGTCGGGGATCATAAAAACGGACTGAAAGAACTTTGAGCTAATACGCAAAATGAACCGAAAGAACTTAGTGCTAATACGCAAAGTCAGGGATCATAAAAACGACCGAAAGAACTTAGAGCTAATACGCAAAGTCGGGGATCATAAAAACGGACCGAAAGAACTTAGAACTAATACGCAAAGTCGGGGATCATAAAAACGGACCGAAAGAACTTTGAGCTAATACACAAAGTCGGGAATCATAAAACAACCGAAAGAACTTAGAGCTAATATGCAAAGTCTAGGATCATAAAAACGGACCGAAAGAACATAGAGCTAATACGCAAAGTCAGGGATCATAAAACGACCGAAAGAACTTAGAGCTAATACGCAAAGTCGTGGATAAAAAAAATATACCGAAAGAACTTAGAGCTACTACGCAAAGTCGGGATCATAAAAACGGGCCGAACGAACTTAGAGCTAATACGCAATGTCGGGGATCATAAAAACGGACCGAAAGAACTTAGAGCTAATACGCAATGTCGGGGATCATAAAAACGGACTGAAAGAACTTAGAGCTAATACGCAAAGTCGGGGATCATAAAAACGGACCGAAAGAACTTAGAGCTAATACGCAAAGTCGGGGATCATAAAAACGGACTTAAAGAACTTAGAGCTAATACGCAAAGTCGGGGATTATAAAAACGGACCGAAAGAACTTAGAGCTAATACGCAAAGTCGGGGATCATTAAAACGGACCGAAAGAACTTAGAGCTAATACGCAAAGTCGGGGATCATAAAAACGGACTAAAATAACTTAGAGCTAATACGCAAAGTCGGGGATCATAAAAACGGAGCGAAAGAACTTAGAGCTAATACGCAAAGTCGGGGATCATAAAAACGGACTGAAAGAACTTAGAGCTAATACGCAAAGTCAGGGATCATAAAAACGGACCGAACGAACTTAGAGCTAATACGTAATGTCGACGATAAAAAAAAAGGGACCGAAAGAACTTAGAGCTAATACGCAATGTCGGGGATCATAAAAACGGACCGAAAGAACTTAGAGCTAATACGCAAAGTCGGGGATCATAAAAACGGACCGAAAGAACTTAGAGCTAATACGAAAAGTCGGGGATCATAAAAATGGACCAAAAGAACTTAGAGCTAATACGCAAAGTCGGGGATCATAAAAACGACCGAAAGAACTTAGAGCTAATACGCAAAGTCGGGGATCATAAAAACGACCGAAAGTACTTAGAGCTAATACGCAAAGTCGGGGATCATAAAAACGGACCAAAAGAACTTAGATCTAATACGGAAAGTCGGGGATCATAAAAATGGACCAAAAGAACTTAGAGCTAATACACAAAGTCGGAGATCATAAAAACGATAGAAAGAACTTAGAGCTAATACGCAAAGTCGGGGATCATAAAAACCGACCCAAAGAACTTAGAGCTAATACGCAAAGTCTGGATCATAAAAAGGGACCGAAAGAACTTAGAGCTAATACGCAAAGTCGGGGATCATAAAAACGACCAAAAAAATTAGAGTTAATATGCAAAGTCGAGGATCATAAAAACGACCGAAAGAACTTAGAGCTAATACGCAAAGACGGGGATCATAAAAAACGACCGAAAGAACTTGGAGTTAATACGCAAAGTCGGGGATCATAAAAAAGGACCAAAAGAACTTAGAGCTAATATGCAAAGTCGGGGATTATAACAAACGACCGAAAGAACTTAGAGCTAAAATGCAAATTCAGGGATCATAAAAAACGACCGAAAGAACTTAGAGCTAATACGCAAAGTCGGGGATAAAAAAAACGACCGCAAGAACTTAGAGCTAATACGTAAAGTCAGGGATCATAAAAACGACCGAAAGAACTTAGAGCTAATATGCAAAGTCGGGGATCATAAAAACGACCGAAATAACTTAGAGCTAATACGCAAAGTCGGGGATCATAAAACGGACCGAAAGAACTTAGAGTTAATATACAAAGTCGGGGACCATAAAAATGGACGGAAAGAACTTAGAGCTTATACGCAAAGTCGGGGATCATAAAAACGGACTGAAAGAACTTTGAGCTAATACGCAAAATGAACCGAAAGAACTTAGTGCTAATACGCAAAGTCAGGGATCATAAAAACGACCGAAAGAACTTAGAGCTAATACGCAAAGTCGGGGATCATAAAAACGGACCGAAAGAACTTAGAACTAATACGCAAAGTCGGGGATCATAAAAACGGACCGAAAGAACTTTGAGCTAATACACAAACTCGGGGATCATAAAACAACCGAAAGAACTTAGAGCTAATATGCAAAGTCTAGGATCATAAAAACGGACCGAAAGAACATAGAGCTAATACGCAAAGTCAGGGATCATAAAACGACCGAAAGAACTTAGAGCTAATACGCAAAGTCGTGGATAAAAAAAATATACCGAAAGAACTTAGAGCTACTACGCAAAGTCGGGATCATAAAAACGGGCCGAACGAACTTAGAGCTAATACCCAATGTCGGGGATCATAAAAACGGACCGAAAGAACTTAGAGCTAATACGTTAAGTCGGGGATCAAAAACGGACCGAAAGAACTTAGAGCTAATACGCAAAGTCGGGGATCATAAAAACGGCCGAAAGAACTTAGAGCTAATACGCAAAGTCGGGGATCATAAAAATGGTCTGAAAGAACTTAGAGCTAATACGCAAAGTCGGGGATCATAAAAACGGACCGAAAGAACTTAGAGCTAATACGCAAAGTTGGGGTTCATAAAAACGGACCGAAAGAACTTAGAGCTAATACGCAAAGTCGGGGATCATAAAAACGGACCGAAAGAACTTAGAGCTAATACGCAAAGTCGGGGATCATAAAACGGACCGAAAGAACTTAGAGTTAATATACAAAGTCGGGGACCATAAAAACGAACGGAAAGAACTTAGAGCTAATACGCAAAGTCGGGGATCATAAAAACGGACCGAAAGAACTTTGAGGTAATACGCAAAATGGACCGAAAGAACTTAGTGCTAATACGCAAAGTCGGGGATCATAAAAACGAACGAAAGAACTTAGAGCTAATACGCAAAGTCGGGGATCATAAAAACGGACCGAAAGAACTTAGAGCTAATACGCAATGTCGGGGATCATAAAAATGGACTGAAAGAACTTAGAGCTAATACGCAAAGTCGGGGATCATAAAAACGGACCGATAGAACTTAGAGCTAATACGCAAAGTCGAGGATCATAAAAACGGACCGAAAGAACTTAGAGCTAATACGCAAAGTCGGGGATCATTAAAACGGACCGAAAGAACTTAGAGCTAATACGCAAAGTCGGGGATCATAAAAATGGTCTGAAAGAACTTAGAGCTAATACGCAAAGTCGGGGATCATAAAAACGGACCGAAAGAACTTAGAGCTAATACGCAAAGTTGGGGTTCATAAAAACGGACCGAAAGAACTTAGAGCTAATACGCAAAGTCGGGGATCATAAAAACGGACCGAAAGAACTTAGAGCTAATACGCAATGTCGGGGATCATAAAAACGGACTGAAAGAACTTAGAGCTAATACGCAAAGTCGGGGATCATAAAAACGGACCGAAAGAACTTAGAGCTAATACGCAAAGTCGGGGATCATAAAAACGGACTTAAAGAACTTAGAGCTAATACGCAAAGTCGGGGATTATAAAAACGGACCGAAAGAACTTAGAGCTAATACGCAAAGTCGGGGATCATAAAAAAGGACCAAAAGAACTTAGAGCTAATATGCAAAGTCGGGGATTATAACAAACGACCGAAAGAACTTAGAGCTAAAATGCAAATTCAGGGATCATAAAAAACGACCGAAAGAACTTAGAGCTAATACGCAAAGTCGGGGATAAAAAAAACGACCGCAAGAACTTAGAGCTAATACGTAAAGTCAGGGATCATAAAAACGACCGAAAGAACTTAGAGCTAATATGCAAAGTCGGGGATCATAAAAACGACCGAAATAACTTAGAGCTAATACGCAAAGTCAGGGATCATAAAACGGACCGAAAGAACTTAGAGTTAATATACAAAGTCGGGGACCATAAAAATGGACGGAAAGAACTTAGAGCTTATACGCAAAGTCGGGGATCATAAAAACGGACTGAAAGAACTTTGAGCTAATACGCAAAATGAACCGAAAGAACTTAGTGCTAATACGCAAAGTCAGGGATCATAAAAACGACCGAAAGAACTTAGAGCTAATACGCAAAGTCGGGGATCATAAAAACGGACCGAAAGAACTTAGAACTAATACGCAAAGTCGGGGATCATAAAAACGGACCGAAAGAACTTTGAGCTAATACACAAAGTCGGGGATCATAAAACAACCGAAAGAACTTAGAGCTAATATGCAAAGTCTAGGATCATAAAAACGGACCGAAAGAACATAGAGCTAATACGCAAAGTCAGGGATCATAAAACGACCGAAAGAACTTAGAGCTAATACGCAAAGTCGTGGATAAAAAAAATATACCGAAAGAACTTAGAGCTACTACGCAAAGTCGGGATCATAAAAACGGGCCGAACGAACTTAGAGCTAATACGCAATGTCGGGGATCATAAAAACGGACCGAAAGAACTTAGAGCTAATACGTTAAGTCGGGGATCAAAAACGAACCGAAAGAACTTAGAGCTAATACGCAAAGTCGGGGATCATAAAAACGGCCGAAAGAACTTAGAGCTAATACGCAAAGTCGGGGATCATAAAAATGGTCTGAAAGAACTTAGAGCTAATACGCAAAGTCGGGGATCATAAAAACGGACCGAAAGAACTTAGAGCTAATACGCAAAGTTGGGGTTCATAAAAACGGACCGAAAGAACTTAGAGCTAATACGCAAAGTCGGGGATCATAAAAACGGACCGAAAGAACTTAGAGCTAATACGCAAAGTCGGGGATCATAAAACGGACCGAAAGAACTTAGAGTTAATATACAAAGTCGGGGACCATAAAAACGAACGGAAAGAACTTAGAGCTAATACGCAAAGTCGGGGATCATAAAAACGGACCGAAAGAACTTTGAGGTAATACGCAAAATGGACCGAAAGAACTTAGTGCTAATACGCAAAGTCGGGGATCATAAAAACGAACGAAAGAACTTAGAGCTAATACGCAAAGTCGAGGATCATAAAAACGGACCGAAAGAACTTAGAGCTAATACGCAAAGTCGGGGATCATTAAAACGGACCGAAAGAACTTAGAGCTAATACGCAAAGTCGGGGATCATAAAAATGGTCTGAAAGAACTTAGAGCTAATACGCAAAGTCGGGGATCATAAAAACGGACCGAAAGAACTTAGAGCTAATACGCAAAGTTGGGGTTCATAAAAACGGACCGAAAGAACTTAGAGCTAATACGCAAAGTCGGGGATCATAAAAACGGACCGAAAGAACTTAGAGCTAATACGCAATGTCGGGGATCATAAAAACGGACTGAAAGAACTTAGAGCTAATACGCAAAGTCGGGGATCATAAAAACGGACCGAAAGAACTTAGAGCTAATACGCAAAGTCGGGGATCATAAAAACGGACTTAAAGAACTTAGAGCTAATACGCAAAGTCGGGGATTATAAAAACGGACCGAAAGAACTTAGAGCTAATACGCAAAGTCGGGGATCATTAAAACGGACCGAAAGAACTTAGAGCTAATACGCAAAGTCGGGGATCATAAAAACGGACTAAAATAACTTAGAGCTAATACGCAAAGTCGGGGATCATAAAAACGGAGCGAAAGAACTTAGAGCTAATACGCAAAGTCGGGGATCATAAAAACGGACTGAAAGAACTTAGAGCTAATACGCAAAGTCAGGGATCATAAAAACGGACCGAACGAACTTAGAGCTAATACGTAATGTCGACGATAAAAAAAAAGGGACCGAAAGAACTTAGAGCTAATACGCAATGTCGGGGATCATAAAAACGGACCGAAAGAACTTAGAGCTAATACGCAAAGTCGGGGATCATAAAAACGGACCGAAAGAACTTAGAGCTAATACGAAAAGTCGGGGATCATAAAAATGGACCAAAAGAACTTAGAGCTAATACGCAAAGTTGGGGATCATAAAAACGACCGAAAGAACTTAGAGCTAATACGCAAAGTCGGGGATCATAAAAACGACCGAAAGTACATAGAGCTAATACGCAAAGTCGGGGATCATAAAAACGGACCAAAAGAACTTAGATCTAATACGGAAAGTCGGGGATCATAAAAATGGACCAAAAGAACTTAGAGCTAATACACAAAGTCGGAGATCATAAAAACGATAGAAAGAACTTAGAGCTAATACGCAAAGTCGGGGATCATAAAAACCGACCCAAAGAATTTAGAGCTAATACGCAAAGTCTGGATCATAAAAAGGGACCGAAAGAACTTAGAGCTAATACGCAAAGTCGGGGATCATAAAAACGACCAAAAAAATTAGAGTTAATATGCAAAGTCGAGGATCATAAAAACGACCGAAAGAACTTAGAGCTAATACGCAAAGACGGGGATCATAAAAAACGACCGAAAGAACTTGGAGTTAATACGCAAAGTCGGGGATCATAAAAAAGGACCAAAAGAACTTAGAGCTAATATGCAAAGTTGGGGATTATAACAAACGACCGAAAGAACTTAGAGCTAAAATGCAAATTCAGGGATCATAAAAAACGACCGAAAGAACTTAGAGCTAATACGCAAAGTCGGGGATAAAAAAAACGACCGCAAGAACTTAGAGCTAATATGCAAAGTCGGGGATCATAAAAACGACCGAAATAACTTAGAGCTAATACGCAAAGTCGGGGATCATAAAACGGACCGAAAGAACTTAGAGTTAATATACAAAGTCGGGGACCATAAAAATGGACGGAAAGAACTTAGAGCTTATACGCAAAGTCGGGGATCATAAAAACGGACTGAAAGAACTTTGAGCTAATACGCAAAATGAACCGAAAGAACTTAGTGCTAATACGCAAAGTCAGGGATCATAAAAACGACCGAAAGAACTTAGAGCTAATACGCAAAGTCGGGGATCATAAAAACGGACCGAAAGAACTTAGAACTAATACGCAAAGTCGGGGATCATAAAAACGGACCGAAAGAACTTTGAGCTAATACACAAAGTCGGGGATCATAAAACAACCGAAAGAACTTAGAGCTAATATGCAAAGTCTAAGATCATAAAAACGGACCGAAAGAACATAGAGTTAATACGCAAAGTCAGGGATCATAAAACGACCGAAAGAACTTAGAGCTAATACGCAAAGTCGTGGATAAAAAAAATATACCGAAAGAACTTAGAGCTACTACGCAAAGTCGGGATCATAAAAACGGGCCGAACGAACTTAGAGCTAATACGCAATGTCGGGGATCATAAAAACGGACCGAAAGAACTTAGAGCTAATACGTTAAGTCGGGGATCAAAAACGGACCGAAAGAACTTAGAGCTAATACGCAAAGTCGGGGATCATAAAAACGGCCGAAAGAACTTAGAGCTAATACGCAAAGTCGGGGATCATAAAAATGGTCTGAAAGAACTTAGAGCTAATACGCAAAGTCGGGGATCATAAAAACGGACCGAAAGAACTTAGAGCTAATACGCAAAGTTGGGGTTCATAAAAACGGACCGAAAGAACTTAGAGCTAATACGCAAAGTCGGGGATCATAAAAACGGACCGAAAGAACTTAGAGCTAATACGCAAAGTCGGGGATCATAAAACGGACCGAAAGAACTTAGAGTTAATATACAAAGTCGGGGACCATAAAAACGAACGGAAAGAACTTAGAGCTAATACGCAAAGTCGGGGATCATAAAAACGGACCGAAAGAACTTTGAGGTAATACGCAAAATGGACCGAAAGAACTTAGTGCTAATACGCAAAGTCGGGGATCATAAAAACGACCGAAAGAACTTAGAGCTAATACGCAAAGTCGGGGATCATAAAAACGGACCGAAAGAACTTAGAACTAATACGCAAAGTCGGGGATCATAAAAACGGACCGAAAGAACTTTGAGCTAATACACAAAGTCGGGGATCATAAAACAACCGAAAGAACTTAGAGCTAATATGCAAAGTCTAGGATCATAAAAACGGACCGAAAGAACATAGAGCTAATACGCAAAGTCAGGGATCATAAAACGACCGAAAGAACTTAGAGCTAATACGCAAAGTCGTGGATGAAAAAAACATACCGAAAGAACTTAGAGCTACTACGCAAAGTCGGGATCATAAAAACGGGCCGAACGAACTTAGAGCTAATACGCAATGTCGGGGATCATAAAAACGGACCGAAAGAACTTAGAGCTAATACGTTAAGTCGGGGATCAAAAACGGACCGAAAGAACTTAGAGCTAATACGCAAAGTCGGGGATCATAAAAACGACCGAAAGAACTTAGAGCTAATACGCAAAGTCGGGGATCATAAAAACGGACCAAAAGAACTTAGAGCTAATACGCAAAGTCGGGGATCATAAAAACGGACCAAAAGAACTTAGAGCTAATACGCAAAGTCGGGGATCATTAAAATGGACCAAAAGAACTTAGAGCTAATACGCAAAGTCGGAGATCATAAAAACGATAGAAAGAACTTAGAGCTAATACGAAAAGTCGGGGATCATAAAAACGATCGAAAGAATTAGAGCTAATACGCAAAGTCGAGGATCATAAAAACGACCGAAAGAACTTAGAGCTAATACGCAAAGTCGGGGATCATAAAAAACGACCGAAAGAACTTGGCGCTAATACGCAAAGTCGGGGATCATAAAAAACAACCAAGAGAACTTAGAGCTAATACGCAAAGTCGGGGATCATAAAAACGGACCGAAAGAACTTAGAGCTAATACGCAAAGTCGGGGATCATAAAAACAGACCGAAAGAAATTGAGCTAATACACAAAGTCGGGGATCATAAAACGACCGAAAGAACTTAGAGCTAATATGCAAAGACGAGGATCAAAAAAACGGACCGAAAGAACATAGAGCTAATACGCAAAGTCAGGTATCATAAAACGACCGAAAGAACTTAGAGCTAATACGCAAAGTCGTGGATCAAAAAAACATACCGAAAGAACTTAGAGCTACTACGCAAGGTCGGGGATCATAAAAACGGACCGAACAAACTTAGAGCTAATACGCAATGTCGGGGATCATAAAAACGGACCAAAAGAACTCAGAGCTGATACGCAATGTCGGGGATCATAAAAACAGACCAAAAGAACTTAGAGCTGATACGCAAAGTTGGGGTTCATAAAAACGGACCGAAAGAACTTAGAGCTAATACGTAAAGTCGGGGATTATAACAAACGACCGAAAGAACTTAGAGCTAAAATGCAAATTCAGGGATCATAAAAAACGACCGAAAGAACTTAGAGCTAATACGCAAAGTCGGGGATAAAAAAACGACCGCAAGAACTTAGAGCTAATACGTAAAGTCAGGGATCATAAAAACGACCGAAAGAACTTAGAGCTAATATGCAAAGTCGGGGATCATAAAAACGACCGAAATAACTTAGAGCTAATACGCAAAGTCGGGGATCATAAAACGGACCGAAAGAACTTAGAGTTAATATACAAAGTCGGGGACCATAAAAATGGACGGAAAGAACTTAGAGCTTATACGCAAAGTCGGGGATCATAAAAACGGACTGAAAGAACTTTGAGCTAATACGCAAAATGAACCGAAAGAACTTAGTGCTAATACGCAAAGTCAGGGATCATAAAAACGACCGAAAGAACTTAGAGCTAATACGCAAAGTCGGGGATCATAAAAACGGACCGAAAGAACTTAGAACTAATACGCAAAGTCGGGGATCATAAAAACGGACCGAAAGAACTTTGAGCTAATACACAAAGTCGGGGATCATAAAACAACCGAAAGAACTTAGAGCTAATATGCAAAGTCTAGGATCATAAAAACGGACCGAAAGAACATAGAGCTAATACGCAAAGTCAGGGATCATAAAACGACCGAAAGAACTTAGAGCTAATACGCAAAGTCGTGGATAAAAAAAATATACCGAAAGAACTTAGAGCTACTACGCAAAGTCGGGATCATAAAAACGGGCCGAACGAACTTAGAGCTAATACGCAATGTCGGGGATCATAAAAACGGACCGAAAGAACTTAGAGCTAATACGCAATGTCGGGGATCATAAAAACGGACTGAAAGAACTTAGAGCTAATACGCAAAGTCGGGGATCATAAAAACGGACCGAAAGAACTTAGAGCTAATACGCAAAGTCGGGGATCATAAAAACGGACTTAAAGAACTTAGAGCTAATACGCAAAGTCGGGGATTATAAAAACGGACCGAAAGAACTTAGAGCTAATACGCAAAGTCGGGGATCATTAAAACGGACCGAAAGAACTTAGAGCTAATACGCAAAGTCGGGGATCATAAAAACGGACTAAAATAACTTAGAGCTAATACGCAAAGTCGGGGATCATAAAAACGGAGCGAAAGAACTTAGAGCTAATACGCAAAGTCGGGGATCATAAAAACGGACTGAAAGAACTTAGAGCTAATACGCAAAGTCAGGGATCATAAAAACGGACCGAACGAACTTAGAGCTAATACGTAATGTCGACGATAAAAAAAAAGGGACCGAAAGAACTTAGAGCTAATACGCAATGTCGGGGATCATAAAAACGGACCGAAAGAACTTAGAGCTAATACGCAAAGTCGGGGATCATAAAAACGGACCGAAAGAACTTAGAGCTAATACGAAAAGTCGGGGATCATAAAAATGGACCAAAAGAACTTAGAGCTAATACGCAAAGTCGGGGATCATAAAAACGACCGAAAGAACTTAGAGCTAATACGCAAAGTCGGGGATCATAAAAACGACCGAAAGTACTTAGAGCTAATACGCAAAGTCGGGGATCATAAAAACGGACCAAAAGAACTTAGATCTAATACGGAAAGTCGGGGATCATAAAAATGGACCAAAAGAACTTAGAGCTAATACACAAAGTCGGAGATCATAAAAACGATAGAAAGAACTTAGAGCTAATACGCAAAGTCGGGGATCATAAAAACCGACCCAAAGAACTTAGAGCTAATACGCAAAGTCTGGATCATAAAAAGGGACCGAAAGAACTTAGAGCTAATACGCAAAGTCGGGGATCATAAAAACGACCAAAAAAATTAGAGTTAATATGCAAAGTCGAGGATCATAAAAACGACCGAAAGAACTTAGAGCTAATACGCAAAGACGGGGATCATAAAAAACGACTGAAAGAACTTGGAGTTAATACGCAAAGTCGGGGATCATAAAAAAGGACCAAAAGAACTTAGAGCTAATATGCAAAGTCGGGGATTATAACAAACGACCGAAAGAACTTAGAGCTAAAATGCAAATTCAGGGATCATAAAAAACGACCGAAAGAACTTAGAGCTAATACGCAAAGTCGGGGATAAAAAAACGACCGCAAGAACTTAGAGCTAATACGTAAAGTCAGGGATCATAAAAACGACCGAAAGAACTTAGAGCTAATATGCAAAGTCGGGGATCATAAAAACGACCGAAATAACTTAGAGCTAATACGCAAAGTCGGGGATCATAAAACGGACCGAAAGAACTTAGAGTTAATATACAAAGTCGGGGACCATAAAAATGGACGGAAAGAACTTAGAGCTTATACGCAAAGTCGGGGATCATAAAAACGGACTGAAAGAACTTTGAGCTAATACGCAAAATGAACCGAAAGAACTTAGTGCTAATACGCAAAGTCAGGGATCATAAAAACGACCGAAAGAACTTAGAGCTAATACGCAAAGTCGGGGATCATAAAAACGGACCGAAAGAACTTAGAACTAATACGCAAAGTCGGGGATCATAAAAACGGACCGAAAGAACTTTGAGCTAATACACAAAGTCGGGAATCATAAAACAACCGAAAGAACTTAGAGCTAATATGCAAAGTCTAGGATCATAAAAACGGACCGAAAGAACATAGAGCTAATACGCAAAGTCAGGGATCATAAAACGACCGAAAGAACTTAGAGCTAATACGCAAAGTCGTGGATAAAAAAAATATACCGAAAGAACTTAGAGCTACTACGCAAAGTCGGGATCATAAAAACGGGCCGAACGAACTTAGAGCTAATACGCAATGTCGGGGATCATAAAAACGGACCGAAAGAACTTAGAGCTAATACGCAATGTCGGGGATCATAAAAACGGACTGAAAGAACTTAGAGCTAATACGCAAAGTCGGGGATCATAAAAACGGACCGAAAGAACTTAGAGCTAATACGCAAAGTCGGGGATCATAAAAACGGACTTAAAGAACTTAGAGCTAATACGCAAAGTCGGGGATTATAAAAACGGACCGAAAGAACTTAGAGCTAATACGCAAAGTCGGGGATCATTAAAACAGACCGAAAGAACTTAGAGCTAATACGCAAAGTCGGGGATCATAAAAACGGACTAAAATAACTTAGAGCTAATACGCAAAGTCGGGGATCATAAAAACGGAGCGAAAGAACTTAGAGCTAATACGCAAAGTCGGGGATCATAAAAACGGACTGAAAGAACTTAGAGCTAATACGCAAAGTCAGGGATCATAAAAACGGACCGAACGAACTTAGAGCTAATACGTAATGTCGACGATAAAAAAAAAGGGACCGAAAGAACTTAGAGCTAATACGCAATGTCGGGGATCATAAAAACGGACCGAAAGAACTTAGAGCTAATACGCAAAGTCGGGGATCATAAAAACGGACCGAAAGAACTTAGAGCTAATACGAAAAGTCGGGGATCATAAAAATGGACCAAAAGAACTTAGAGCTAATACGCAAAGTCGGGGATCATAAAAACGACCGAAAGAACTTAGAGCTAATACGCAAAGTCGGGGATCATAAAAACGACCGAAAGTACTTAGAGCTAATACGCAAAGTCGGGGATCATAAAAACGGACCAAAAGAACTTAGATCTAATACGGAAAGTCGGGGATCATAAAAATGGACCAAAAGAACTTAGAGCTAATACACAAAGTCGGAGATCATAAAAACGATAGAAAGAACTTAGAGCTAATACGCAAAGTCGGGGATCATAAAAACCGACCCAAAGAACTTAGAGCTAATACGCAAAGTCTGGATCATAAAAAGGGACCGAAAGAACTTAGAGCTAATACGCAAAGTCGGGGATCATAAAAACGACCAAAAAAATTAGAGTTAATATGCAAAGTCGAGGATCATAAAAACGACCGAAAGAACTTAGAGCTAATACGCAAAGACGGGGATCATAAAAAACGACCGAAAGAACTTGGAGTTAATACGCAAAGTCGGGGATCATAAAAAAGGACCAAAAGAACTTAGAGCTAATATGCAAAGTCGGGGATTATAACAAACGACCGAAAGAACTTAGAGCTAAAATGCAAATTCAGGGATCATAAAAAACGACCGAAAGAACTTAGAGCTAATACGCAAAGTCGGGGATAAAAAAAACGACCGCAAGAACTTAGAGCTAATACGTAAAGTCAGGGATCATAAAAACGACCGAAAGAACTTAGAGCTAATATGCAAAGTCGGGGATCATAAAAACGACCGAAATAACTTAGAGCTAATACGCAAAGTCGGGGATCATAAAACGGACCGAAAGAACTTAGAGTTAATATACAAAGTCGGGGACCATAAAAATGGACGGAAAGAACTTAGAGCTTATACGCAAAGTCGGGGATCATAAAAACGGACTGAAAGAACTTTGAGCTAATACGCAAAATGAACCGAAAGAACTTAGTGCTAATACGCAAAGTCAGGGATCATAAAAACGACCGAAAGAACTTAGAGCTAATACGCAAAGTCGGGGATCATAAAAACGGACCGAAAGAACTTAGAACTAATACGCAAAGTCGGGGATCATAAAAACGGACCGAAAGAACTTTGAGCTAATACACAAACTCGGGGATCATAAAACAACCGAAAGAACTTAGAGCTAATATGCAAAGTCTAGGATCATAAAAACGGACCGAAAGAACATAGAGCTAATACGCAAAGTCAGGGATCATAAAACGACCGAAAGAACTTAGAGCTAATACGCAAAGTCGTGGATAAAAAAAATATACCGAAAGAACTTAGAGCTACTACGCAAAGTCGGGATCATAAAAACGGGCCGAACGAACTTAGAGCTAATACCCAATGTCGGGGATCATAAAAACGGACCGAAAGAACTTAGAGCTAATACGTTAAGTCGGGGATCAAAAACGGACCGAAAGAACTTAGAGCTAATACGCAAAGTCGGGGATCATAAAAACGGCCGAAAGAACTTAGAGCTAATACGCAAAGTCGGGGATCATAAAAATGGTCTGAAAGAACTTAGAGCTAATACGCAAAGTCGGGGATCATAAAAACGGACCGAAAGAACTTAGAGCTAATACGCAAAGTTGGGGTTCATAAAAACGGACCGAAAGAACTTAGAGCTAATACGCAAAGTCGGGGATCATAAAAACGGACCGAAAGAACTTAGAGCTAATACGCAAAGTCGGGGATCATAAAACGGACCGAAAGAACTTAGAGTTAATATACAAAGTCGGGGACCATAAAAACGAACGGAAAGAACTTAGAGCTAATACGCAAAGTCGGGGATCATAAAAACGGACCGAAAGAACTTTGAGGTAATACGCAAAATGGACCGAAAGAACTTAGTGCTAATACGCAAAGTCGGGGATCATAAAAACGAACGAAAGAACTTAGAGCTAATACGCAAAGTCGGGGATCATAAAAACGGACCGAAAGAACTTAGAGCTAATACGCAATGTCGGGGATCATAAAAATGGACTGAAAGAACTTAGAGCTAATACGCAAAGTCGGGGATCATAAAAACGGACCGATAGAACTTAGAGCTAATACGCAAAGTCGAGGATCATAAAAACGGACCGAAAGAACTTAGAGCTAATACGCAAAGTCGGGGATCATTAAAACGGACCGAAAGAACTTAGAGCTAATACGCAAAGTCGGGGATCATAAAAATGGTCTGAAAGAACTTAGAGCTAATACGCAAAGTCGGGGATCATAAAAACGGACCGAAAGAACTTAGAGCTAATACGCAAAGTTGGGGTTCATAAAAACGGACCGAAAGAACTTAGAGCTAATACGCAAAGTCGGGGATCATAAAAACGGACCGAAAGAACTTAGAGCTAATACGCAATGTCGGGGATCATAAAAACGGACTGAAAGAACTTAGAGCTAATACGCAAAGTCGGGGATCATAAAAACGGACCGAAAGAACTTAGAGCTAATACGCAAAGTCGGGGATCATAAAAACGGACTTAAAGAACTTAGAGCTAATACGCAAAGTCGGGGATTATAAAAACGGACCGAAAGAACTTAGAGCTAATACGCAAAGTCGGGGATCATAAAAAAGGACCAAAAGAACTTAGAGCTAATATGCAAAGTCGGGGATTATAACAAACGACCGAAAGAACTTAGAGCTAAAATGCAAATTCAGGGATCATAAAAAACGACCGAAAGAACTTAGAGCTAATACGCAAAGTCGGGGATAAAAAAAACGACCGCAAGAACTTAGAGCTAATACGTAAAGTCAGGGATCATAAAAACGACCGAAAGAACTTAGAGCTAATATGCAAAGTCGGGGATCATAAAAACGACCGAAATAACTTAGAGCTAATACGCAAAGTCAGGGATCATAAAACGGACCGAAAGAACTTAGAGTTAATATACAAAGTCGGGGACCATAAAAATGGACGGAAAGAACTTAGAGCTTATACGCAAAGTCGGGGATCATAAAAACGGACTGAAAGAACTTTGAGCTAATACGCAAAATGAACCGAAAGAACTTAGTGCTAATACGCAAAGTCAGGGATCATAAAAACGACCGAAAGAACTTAGAGCTAATACGCAAAGTCGGGGATCATAAAAACGGACCGAAAGAACTTAGAACTAATACGCAAAGTCGGGGATCATAAAAACGGACCGAAAGAACTTTGAGCTAATACACAAAGTCGGGGATCATAAAACAACCGAAAGAACTTAGAGCTAATATGCAAAGTCTAGGATCATAAAAACGGACCGAAAGAACATAGAGCTAATACGCAAAGTCAGGGATCATAAAACGACCGAAAGAACTTAGAGCTAATACGCAAAGTCGTGGATAAAAAAAATATACCGAAAGAACTTAGAGCTACTACGCAAAGTCGGGATCATAAAAACGGGCCGAACGAACTTAGAGCTAATACGCAATGTCGGGGATCATAAAAACGGACCGAAAGAACTTAGAGCTAATACGTTAAGTCGGGGATCAAAAACGAACCGAAAGAACTTAGAGCTAATACGCAAAGTCGGGGATCATAAAAACGGCCGAAAGAACTTAGAGCTAATACGCAAAGTCGGGGATCATAAAAATGGTCTGAAAGAACTTAGAGCTAATACGCAAAGTCGGGGATCATAAAAACGGACCGAAAGAACTTAGAGCTAATACGCAAAGTTGGGGTTCATAAAAACGGACCGAAAGAACTTAGAGCTAATACGCAAAGTCGGGGATCATAAAAACGGACCGAAAGAACTTAGAGCTAATACGCAAAGTCGGGGATCATAAAACGGACCGAAAGAACTTAGAGTTAATATACAAAGTCGGGGACCATAAAAACGAACGGAAAGAACTTAGAGCTAATACGCAAAGTCGGGGATCATAAAAACGGACCGAAAGAACTTTGAGGTAATACGCAAAATGGACCGAAAGAACTTAGTGCTAATACGCAAAGTCGGGGATCATAAAAACGAACGAAAGAACTTAGAGCTAATACGCAAAGTCGAGGATCATAAAAACGGACCGAAAGAACTTAGAGCTAATACGCAAAGTCGGGGATCATTAAAACGGACCGAAAGAACTTAGAGCTAATACGCAAAGTCGGGGATCATAAAAATGGTCTGAAAGAACTTAGAGCTAATACGCAAAGTCGGGGATCATAAAAACGGACCGAAAGAACTTAGAGCTAATACGCAAAGTTGGGGTTCATAAAAACGGACCGAAAGAACTTAGAGCTAATACGCAAAGTCGGGGATCATAAAAACGGACCGAAAGAACTTAGAGCTAATACGCAATGTCGGGGATCATAAAAACGGACTGAAAGAACTTAGAGCTAATACGCAAAGTCGGGGATCATAAAAACGGACCGAAAGAACTTAGAGCTAATACGCAAAGTCGGGGATCATAAAAACGGACTTAAAGAACTTAGAGCTAATACGCAAAGTCGGGGATTATAAAAACGGACCGAAAGAACTTAGAGCTAATACGCAAAGTCGGGGATCATTAAAACGGACCGAAAGAACTTAGAGCTAATACGCAAAGTCGGGGATCATAAAAACGGACTAAAATAACTTAGAGCTAATACGCAAAGTCGGGGATCATAAAAACGGAGCGAAAGAACTTAGAGCTAATACGCAAAGTCGGGGATCATAAAAACGGACTGAAAGAACTTAGAGCTAATACGCAAAGTCAGGGATCATAAAAACGGACCGAACGAACTTAGAGCTAATACGTAATGTCGACGATAAAAAAAAAGGGACCGAAAGAACTTAGAGCTAATACGCAATGTCGGGGATCATAAAAACGGACCGAAAGAACTTAGAGCTAATACGCAAAGTCGGGGATCATAAAAACGGACCGAAAGAACTTAGAGCTAATACGAAAAGTCGGGGATCATAAAAATGGACCAAAAGAACTTAGAGCTAATACGCAAAGTCGGGGATCATAAAAACGACCGAAAGAACTTAGAGCTAATACGCAAAGTCGGGGATCATAAAAACGACCGAAAGTACATAGAGCTAATACGCAAAGTCGGGGATCATAAAAACGGACCAAAAGAACTTAGATCTAATACGGAAAGTCGGGGATCATAAAAATGGACCAAAAGAACTTAGAGCTAATACACAAAGTCGGAGATCATAAAAACGATAGAAAGAACTTAGAGCTAATACGCAAAGTCGGGGATCATAAAAACCGACCCAAAGAATTTAGAGCTAATACGCAAAGTCTGGATCATAAAAAGGGACCGAAAGAACTTAGAGCTAATACGCAAAGTCGGGGATCATAAAAACGACCAAAAAAATTAGAGTTAATATGCAAAGTCGAGGATCATAAAAACGACCGAAAGAACTTAGAGCTAATACGCAAAGACGGGGATCATAAAAAACGACCGAAAGAACTTGGAGTTAATACGCAAAGTCGGGGATCATAAAAAAGGACCAAAAGAACTTAGAGCTAATATGCAAAGTTGGGGATTATAACAAACGACCGAAAGAACTTAGAGCTAAAATGCAAATTCAGGGATCATAAAAAACGACCGAAAGAACTTAGAGCTAATACGCAAAGTCGGGGATAAAAAAAACGACCGCAAGAACTTAGAGCTAATATGCAAAGTCGGGGATCATAAAAACGACCGAAATAACTTAGAGCTAATACGCAAAGTCGGGGATCATAAAACGGACCGAAAGAACTTAGAGTTAATATACAAAGTCGGGGACCATAAAAATGGACGGAAAGAACTTAGAGCTTATACGCAAAGTCGGGGATCATAAAAACGGACTGAAAGAACTTTGAGCTAATACGCAAAATGAACCGAAAGAACTTAGTGCTAATACGCAAAGTCAGGGATCATAAAAACGACCGAAAGAACTTAGAGCTAATACGCAAAGTCGGGGATCATAAAAACGGACCGAAAGAACTTAGAACTAATACGCAAAGTCGGGGATCATAAAAACGGACCGAAAGAACTTTGAGCTAATACACAAAGTCGGGGATCATAAAACAACCGAAAGAACTTAGAGCTAATATGCAAAGTCTAAGATCATAAAAACGGACCGAAAGAACATAGAGTTAATACGCAAAGTCAGGGATCATAAAACGACCGAAAGAACTTAGAGCTAATACGCAAAGTCGTGGATAAAAAAAATATACCGAAAGAACTTAGAGCTACTACGCAAAGTCGGGATCATAAAAACGGGCCGAACGAACTTAGAGCTAATACGCAATGTCGGGGATCATAAAAACGGACCGAAAGAACTTAGAGCTAATACGTTAAGTCGGGGATCAAAAACGGACCGAAAGAACTTAGAGCTAATACGCAAAGTCGGGGATCATAAAAACGGCCGAAAGAACTTAGAGCTAATACGCAAAGTCGGGGATCATAAAAATGGTCTGAAAGAACTTAGAGCTAATACGCAAAGTCGGGGATCATAAAAACGGACCGAAAGAACTTAGAGCTAATACGCAAAGTTGGGGTTCATAAAAACGGACCGAAAGAACTTAGAGCTAATACGCAAAGTCGGGGATCATAAAAACGGACCGAAAGAACTTAGAGCTAATACGCAAAGTCGGGGATCATAAAACGGACCGAAAGAACTTAGAGTTAATATACAAAGTCGGGGACCATAAAAACGAACGGAAAGAACTTAGAGCTAATACGCAAAGTCGGGGATCATAAAAACGGACCGAAAGAACTTTGAGGTAATACGCAAAATGGACCGAAAGAACTTAGTGCTAATACGCAAAGTCGGGGATCATAAAAACGACCGAAAGAACTTAGAGCTAATACGCAAAGTCGGGGATCATAAAAACGGACCGAAAGAACTTAGAACTAATACGCAAAGTCGGGGATCATAAAAACGGACCGAAAGAACTTTGAGCTAATACACAAAGTCGGGGATCATAAAACAACCGAAAGAACTTAGAGCTAATATGCAAAGTCTAGGATCATAAAAACGGACCGAAAGAACATAGAGCTAATACGCAAAGTCAGGGATCATAAAACGACCGAAAGAACTTAGAGCTAATACGCAAAGTCGTGGATGAAAAAAACATACCGAAAGAACTTAGAGCTACTACGCAAAGTCGGGATCATAAAAACGGGCCGAACGAACTTAGAGCTAATACGCAATGTCGGGGATCATAAAAACGGACCGAAAGAACTTAGAGCTAATACGTTAAGTCGGGGATCAAAAACGGACCGAAAGAACTTAGAGCTAATACGCAAAGTCGGGGATCATAAAAACGACCGAAAGAACTTAGAGCTAATACGCAAAGTCGGGGATCATAAAAACGGACCAAAAGAACTTAGAGCTAATACGCAAAGTCGGGGATCATAAAAACGGACCAAAAGAACTTAGAGCTAATACGCAAAGTCGGGGATCATTAAAATGGACCAAAAGAACTTAGAGCTAATACGCAAAGTCGGAGATCATAAAAACGATAGAAAGAACTTAGAGCTAATACGAAAAGTCGGGGATCATAAAAACGATCGAAAGAATTAGAGCTAATACGCAAAGTCGAGGATCATAAAAACGACCGAAAGAACTTAGAGCTAATACGCAAAGTCGGGGATCATAAAAAACGACCGAAAGAACTTGGCGCTAATACGCAAAGTCGGGGATCATAAAAAACAACCAAGAGAACTTAGAGCTAATACGCAAAGTCGGGGATCATAAAAACGGACCGAAAGAACTTAGAGCTAATACGCAAAGTCGGGGATCATAAAAACAGACCGAAAGAAATTGAGCTAATACACAAAGTCGGGGATCATAAAACGACCGAAAGAACTTAGAGCTAATATGCAAAGACGAGGATCAAAAAAACGGACCGAAAGAACATAGAGCTAATACGCAAAGTCAGGTATCATAAAACGACCGAAAGAACTTAGAGCTAATACGCAAAGTCGTGGATCAAAAAAACATACCGAAAGAACTTAGAGCTACTACGCAAGGTCGGGGATCATAAAAACGGACCGAACAAACTTAGAGCTAATACGCAATGTCGGGGATCATAAAAACGGACCAAAAGAACTCAGAGCTGATACGCAATGTCGGGGATCATAAAAACAGACCAAAAGAACTTAGAGCTGATACGCAAAGTTGGGGTTCATAAAAACGGACCGAAAGAACTTAGAGCTAATACGTAAAGTCGGGGATCATAAAAACGGACCGAAAGAACTTAGAGCTAATACGCAATGTCGGGGATCATAAAAACGGACTGAAAGAACTTAGAGCTAATACGCAAAGTCGGGGATCATAAAAACGGACCGATAGAACTTAGAGCTAATACGCAAAGTCGGGGATCATAAAAACGGACCGAAAGAACTTAGAGCTAATACGCAAAGTCGGGGATCATAAAAACGGACCGAAAGAACTTAGAGCTAATACGCAAAGTCGGGGATCATAAAAACAGACTGAAAGAACTTAGAGCTAATACGCAAAGTCGGGGATCATAAAAACGGACCAAAAGAACTTAGAGCTAATACGCAAAGTCGGGGATCATAAAAATGGACCAAAAGAACTTAGAGCTATGACGCAAAGTCGGAGATCATAAAAACGATAGAAAGAACTTAGAGCTAATACGAAAAGTCGGGGATCATAAAAACGATCGAAAGAATTAGAGCTAATATGCAAAGTCGGGGATCATAAAAACGGACCGAAAGAACTTAGAGCTAATACGCAAAGTCGGGGATACTAAAAACGGACTGAAAGAACTTAGAGCTAATACGCAAAGTCGGGGATCATAAAAACGGAGCGAAAGAACTTAGAGCCAATACGCAAAGTCGGGGATCATAAAAACGGACTGAAAGAACTTAGAGCTAATACGCATAGTCAGGGATCATAAAAACGGACCGAACGAACTTAGAGCTAATACGCAATGTCGAGGATAAAAAAAAAGGGACCGAAAGAACTTAGAGCTAATACGCAATGTCGGGGATCATAAAAACGGACCGAAAGAACTTAGAGCTAATACGCAAAGTCGGGGATCATAAAAACGGACCGAAAGAACTTAGAGCTAATACGCAAAGTCGGGGATCATAAAAACGGATCAAAAGAACTTAGAGCTAATACGAAAAGTCGGGGATCATAAAAATGGACCAAAAGAATTTAGAGCTAATACGCAAAGTCGGGGATCATTAAAATGACCGAAAGAACTTAGAGCTAATACGCAAAGTCGGGGATCATAAAAAGGGACTGAAAGAACTTAGAGCTAATACGCAAAGTCGGGGATCATAAAAACAGACCGAAAGAAATTGAGCTAATACACAAAGTCGGGGATCATAAAACGACCGAAAGAACTTAGAGCTAATATGCAAAGACGAGGATCATAAAAATGGACCGAAAGAACATAGAGCTAATATGCAAAGTCAGGTATCATAAAACGACCGAAAGAACTTAGAGCTAATACGCAAAGTCGTGGATCAAAAAAACATACCGAAAGAACTTAGAGCTACTACGCAAGGTCGTGGATCATAAAAACGGACCGAACAAACTTAGAGCTAATACGCAATGTCGGGGATCATAAAAACGGACCGAAAGAACTCAGAGCTGATACGCAAAGTCAGTGATCATAAAAACAGACCAAAAGAACTTAGAGCTGATACGCAAAGTTGGGGTTCATAAAAACGGACCGAAAGAACTTAGAGCTAATACGCAAAGTCGGGGATCATAAAAACGGACCGAAAGAACTTAGAGCTAATACGCAATGTCGGGGATCATAAAAACGGACTGAAAGAACTTAGAGCTAATACGCAAAGTCGGGGATCATAAAAACGGACCGATAGAACTTAGAGCTAATACGCAAAGTCGGGGATCATAAAAACGGACCGAAAGAACTTAGAGCTAATACGCAAAGTCGGGGATCATAAAAACGGACCGAAAGAACTTAGAGCTAATACGCAAACTCGGGGATCATAAAAACAGACTGAAAGAACTTAGAGCTAATACGCAAAGTCGGGGATCATAAAAACGGACCAAAAGAACTTAGAGCTAATACGCAAAGTCGGGGATCATAAAAATGGACCAAAAGAACTTAGAGCTATGACGCAAAGTCGGAGATCATAAAAACGATAGAAAGAACTTAGAGCTAATACGCAAAGTCGGGGATCATAAAAACGGACCGAAAGAACTTAGAGCTAATACGCAAAGTCGGGGATCATAAAAACGGACCGAAAGAACTTAGAGCTAATACGCAAACTCGGGGATCATAAAAACAGACTGAAAGAACTTAGAGCTAATACGCAAAGTCGGGGATCATAAAAACGGACCAAAAGAACTTAGAGCTAATACGCAAAGTCGGGGATCATAAAAATGGACCAAAAGAACTTAGAGCTATGACGCAAAGTCGGAGATCATAAAAACGATAGAAAGAACTTAGAGCTAATACGAAAAGTCGGGGATCATAAAAACGATCGAAAGAATTAGAGCTAATATGCAAAGTCGGGGATCATAAAAACGGACCGAAAGAACTTAGAGCTAATACGCAAAGTCGGGGATCATAAAAACGGACTGAAAGAACTTAGAGCTAATACGCAAAGTCGGGGATCATAAAAACGGAGCGAAAGAACTTAGAGCTAATACGCAAAGTCGGGGATCATAAAAACGGACTGAAAGAACTTAGAGCTAATACGCATAGTCAGGGATCATAAAAACGGACCGAACGAACTTAGAGCTAATACGCAATGTCGAGGATCAAAAAAAAGGGACCGAAAGAACTTAGAGCTAATACGCAATGTCGGGGATCATAAAAACGGACCGAAAGAACTTAGAGCTAATACGCAAAGTCGGGGATCATAAAAACGGACCGAAAGAACTTAGAGCTAATACGCAAAGTCGGGGATCATAAAAACGGACCAAAAGAACTTAGAGCTAATACGAAAAGTCGGGGATCATAAAAATGGACCAAAAGAACTTAGAGCTAATACGCAAAGTCGGGGATCATAAAAATGACCGAAAGAACTTAGAGCTAATACGCAAAGTCGGGGATCATAAAAACGACCGAAAGTACTTAGAGCTAATACGCAAAGTCGGGGATCATAAAAACGGACCAAAAAAACTTAGATCTAATACGGAAAGTCAGGGATCATAAAAATGGACCAAAAGAACTTAGAGCTAATACACAAAGTCGGAGATCATAAAAACGATAGAAAGAACTTAGAGCTAATACGCAAAGTCGGGGATCATAAAAACCGACCCAAAGAACTTAGAGCTAATACGCAAAGTTTGGATCATAAAAAGGGACCGAAAGAACTTAGAGCTAATACGCAAAGTCGGGGATCATAAAAACGACCGAAAGAATTAGAGTTAATACGCAAAGTCGAGGATCATAAAAACGACCGAAAGAACTTGGAGTTAATACGCAAAGTCGAGGATCATAAAAAACGACCAAAAGAACTTAGAGCTAATATGCAAAGTCGGGGATTATAACAAACGACCGAAAGAACTTAGAGCTACAATGCAAATTCAGGGATCATAAAAAACGACCGAAAGAACTTAGAGCAAATACGCAAAGTCGGGGATCAAAAAAACGACCGCAAGAACTTAGAGCTAATACGTAAAGTGAGGGATCATAAAAACGACCGAAAGAACTTAGAGCTAATATGCAAAGTCGGGGATCATAAAAATGATAGAAAGAACTCAGAGCTAATATGCAAAGTCGGGGATCATAAAACGGACTGAAAGAACTTAGAGTTAATATACAAAGTCAGGGACCATAAAAACGGACGGAAAGAACTTAGAGCTAATACGCAAAGTCGGGGATCATAAAAACGGACCGAAAGAACTTTGAGCTAATACGCAAAATGGACCGAAAGAACTTAGTGCTAATACGCAAAGTCGGGGATCATAAAAACGAACGAAAGAACTTAGAGCTAATACGCAAAGTCGGGGATCATAAAAACGGACCGAAAGAACTTAGAGCTAATACGCAATGTCGGGGATCATAAAAATGGACTGAAAGAACTTAGAGCTAATACGCAAAGTCGGGGATCATAAAAACGGACCGATAGAACTTAGAGCTAATACGCAAAGTCGAGGATCATAAAAACGGACCGAAAGAACTTAGAGCTAATACGCAAAGTCGGGGATCATTAAAACGGACCGAAAGAACTTAGAGCTAATACGCAAAGTCGGGGATCATAAAAATGGTCTGAAAGAACTTAGAGCTAATACGCAAAGTCGGGGATCATAAAAACGGACCGAAAGAACTTAGAGCTAATACGCAAAGTTGGGGTTCATAAAAACGGACCGAAAGAACTTAGAGCTAATACGCAAAGTCGGGGATCATAAAAACGGACCGAAAGAACTTAGAGCTAATACGCAATGTCGGGGATCATAAAAACGGACTGAAAGAACTTAGAGCTAATACGCAAAGTCGGGGATCATAAAAACAACCGAAAGAACTTAGAGCTAATATGCAAAGTCTAGGATCATAAAAACGGACCGAAAGAACATAGAGCTAATACGCAAAGTCAGGGATCATAAAACGACCGAAAGAACTTAGAGCTAATACGCAAAGTCGTGGATAAAAAAAATATACCGAAAGAACTTAGAGCTACTACGCAAAGTCGGGATCATAAAAACGGGCCGAACGAACTTAGAGCTAATACGCAATGTCGGGGATCATAAAAACGGACCGAAAGAACTTAGAGCTAATACGTTAAGTCGGGGATCAAAAACGAACCGAAAGAACTTAGAGCTAATACGCAAAGTCGGGGATCATAAAAACGGCCGAAAGAACTTAGAGCTAATACGCAAAGTCGGGGATCATAAAAATGGTCTGAAAGAACTTAGAGCTAATACGCAAAGTCGGGGATCATAAAAACGGACCGAAAGAACTTAGAGCTAATACGCAAAGTTGGGGTTCATAAAAACGGACCGAAAGAACTTAGAGCTAATACGCAAAGTCGGGGATCATAAAAACGGACCGAAAGAACTTAGAGCTAATACGCAAAGTCGGGGATCATAAAACGGACCGAAAGAACTTAGAGTTAATATACAAAGTCGGGGACCATAAAAACGAACGGAAAGAACTTAGAGCTAATACGCAAAGTCGGGGATCATAAAAACGGACCGAAAGAACTTTGAGGTAATACGCAAAATGGACCGAAAGAACTTAGTGCTAATACGCAAAGTCGGGGATCATAAAAACGAACGAAAGAACTTAGAGCTAATACGCAAAGTCGAGGATCATAAAAACGGACCGAAAGAACTTAGAGCTAATACGCAAAGTCGGGGATCATTAAAACGGACCGAAAGAACTTAGAGCTAATACGCAAAGTCGGGGATCATAAAAATGGTCTGAAAGAACTTAGAGCTAATACGCAAAGTCGGGGATCATAAAAACGGACCGAAAGAACTTAGAGCTAATACGCAAAGTTGGGGTTCATAAAAACGGACCGAAAGAACTTAGAGCTAATACGCAAAGTCGGGGATCATAAAAACGGACCGAAAGAACTTAGAGCTAATACGCAATGTCGGGGATCATAAAAACGGACTGAAAGAACTTAGAGCTAATACGCAAAGTCGGGGATCATAAAAACGGACCGAAAGAACTTAGAGCTAATACGCAAAGTCGGGGATCATAAAAACGGACTTAAAGAACTTAGAGCTAATACGCAAAGTCGGGGATTATAAAAACGGACCGAAAGAACTTAGAGCTAATACGCAAAGTCGGGGATCATTAAAACGGACCGAAAGAACTTAGAGCTAATACGCAAAGTCGGGGATCATAAAAACGGACTAAAATAACTTAGAGCTAATACGCAAAGTCGGGGATCATAAAAACGGAGCGAAAGAACTTAGAGCTAATACGCAAAGTCGGGGATCATAAAAACGGACTGAAAGAACTTAGAGCTAATACGCAAAGTCAGGGATCATAAAAACGGACCGAACGAACTTAGAGCTAATACGTAATGTCGACGATAAAAAAAAAGGGACCGAAAGAACTTAGAGCTAATACGCAATGTCGGGGATCATAAAAACGGACCGAAAGAACTTAGAGCTAATACGCAAAGTCGGGGATCATAAAAACGGACCGAAAGAACTTAGAGCTAATACGAAAAGTCGGGGATCATAAAAATGGACCAAAAGAACTTAGAGCTAATACGCAAAGTCGGGGATCATAAAAACGACCGAAAGAACTTAGAGCTAATACGCAAAGTCGGGGATCATAAAAACGACCGAAAGTACATAGAGCTAATACGCAAAGTCGGGGATCATAAAAACGGACCAAAAGAACTTAGATCTAATACGGAAAGTCGGGGATCATAAAAATGGACCAAAAGAACTTAGAGCTAATACACAAAGTCGGAGATCATAAAAACGATAGAAAGAACTTAGAGCTAATACGCAAAGTCGGGGATCATAAAAACCGACCCAAAGAATTTAGAGCTAATACGCAAAGTCTGGATCATAAAAAGGGACCGAAAGAACTTAGAGCTAATACGCAAAGTCGGGGATCATAAAAACGACCAAAAAAATTAGAGTTAATATGCAAAGTCGAGGATCATAAAAACGACCGAAAGAACTTAGAGCTAATACGCAAAGACGGGGATCATAAAAAACGACCGAAAGAACTTGGAGTTAATACGCAAAGTCGGGGATCATAAAAAAGGACCAAAAGAACTTAGAGCTAATATGCAAAGTTGGGGATTATAACAAACGACCGAAAGAACTTAGAGCTAAAATGCAAATTCAGGGATCATAAAAAACGACCGAAAGAACTTAGAGCTAATACGCAAAGTCGGGGATAAAAAAAACGACCGCAAGAACTTAGAGCTAATATGCAAAGTCGGGGATCATAAAAACGACCGAAATAACTTAGAGCTAATACGCAAAGTCGGGGATCATAAAACGGACCGAAAGAACTTAGAGTTAATATACAAAGTCGGGGACCATAAAAATGGACGGAAAGAACTTAGAGCTTATACGCAAAGTCGGGGATCATAAAAACGGACTGAAAGAACTTTGAGCTAATACGCAAAATGAACCGAAAGAACTTAGTGCTAATACGCAAAGTCAGGGATCATAAAAACGACCGAAAGAACTTAGAGCTAATACGCAAAGTCGGGGATCATAAAAACGGACCGAAAGAACTTAGAACTAATACGCAAAGTCGGGGATCATAAAAACGGACCGAAAGAACTTTGAGCTAATACACAAAGTCGGGGATCATAAAACAACCGAAAGAACTTAGAGCTAATATGCAAAGTCTAAGATCATAAAAACGGACCGAAAGAACATAGAGTTAATACGCAAAGTCAGGGATCATAAAACGACCGAAAGAACTTAGAGCTAATACGCAAAGTCGTGGATAAAAAAAATATACCGAAAGAACTTAGAGCTACTACGCAAAGTCGGGATCATAAAAACGGGCCGAACGAACTTAGAGCTAATACGCAATGTCGGGGATCATAAAAACGGACCGAAAGAACTTAGAGCTAATACGTTAAGTCGGGGATCAAAAACGGACCGAAAGAACTTAGAGCTAATACGCAAAGTCGGGGATCATAAAAACGGCCGAAAGAACTTAGAGCTAATACGCAAAGTCGGGGATCATAAAAATGGTCTGAAAGAACTTAGAGCTAATACGCAAAGTCGGGGATCATAAAAACGGACCGAAAGAACTTAGAGCTAATACGCAAAGTTGGGGTTCATAAAAACGGACCGAAAGAACTTAGAGCTAATACGCAAAGTCGGGGATCATAAAAACGGACCGAAAGAACTTAGAGCTAATACGCAAAGTCGGGGATCATAAAACGGACCGAAAGAACTTAGAGTTAATATACAAAGTCGGGGACCATAAAAACGAACGGAAAGAACTTAGAGCTAATACGCAAAGTCGGGGATCATAAAAACGGACCGAAAGAACTTTGAGGTAATACGCAAAATGGACCGAAAGAACTTAGTGCTAATACGCAAAGTCGGGGATCATAAAAACGACCGAAAGAACTTAGAGCTAATACGCAAAGTCGGGGATCATAAAAACGGACCGAAAGAACTTAGAACTAATACGCAAAGTCGGGGATCATAAAAACGGACCGAAAGAACTTTGAGCTAATACACAAAGTCGGGGATCATAAAACAACCGAAAGAACTTAGAGCTAATATGCAAAGTCTAGGATCATAAAAACGGACCGAAAGAACATAGAGCTAATACGCAAAGTCAGGGATCATAAAACGACCGAAAGAACTTAGAGCTAATACGCAAAGTCGTGGATGAAAAAAACATACCGAAAGAACTTAGAGCTACTACGCAAAGTCGGGATCATAAAAACGGGCCGAACGAACTTAGAGCTAATACGCAATGTCGGGGATCATAAAAACGGACCGAAAGAACTTAGAGCTAATACGTTAAGTCGGGGATCAAAAACGGACCGAAAGAACTTAGAGCTAATACGCAAAGTCGGGGATCATAAAAACGACCGAAAGAACTTAGAGCTAATACGCAAAGTCGGGGATCATAAAAACGGACCAAAAGAACTTAGAGCTAATACGCAAAGTCGGGGATCATAAAAACGGACCAAAAGAACTTAGAGCTAATACGCAAAGTCGGGGATCATTAAAATGGACCAAAAGAACTTAGAGCTAATACGCAAAGTCGGAGATCATAAAAACGATAGAAAGAACTTAGAGCTAATACGAAAAGTCGGGGATCATAAAAACGATCGAAAGAATTAGAGCTAATACGCAAAGTCGAGGATCATAAAAACGACCGAAAGAACTTAGAGCTAATACGCAAAGTCGGGGATCATAAAAAACGACCGAAAGAACTTGGCGCTAATACGCAAAGTCGGGGATCATAAAAAACAACCAAGAGAACTTAGAGCTAATACGCAAAGTCGGGGATCATAAAAACGGACCGAAAGAACTTAGAGCTAATACGCAAAGTCGGGGATCATAAAAACAGACCGAAAGAAATTGAGCTAATACACAAAGTCGGGGATCATAAAACGACCGAAAGAACTTAGAGCTAATATGCAAAGACGAGGATCAAAAAAACGGACCGAAAGAACATAGAGCTAATACGCAAAGTCAGGTATCATAAAACGACCGAAAGAACTTAGAGCTAATACGCAAAGTCGTGGATCAAAAAAACATACCGAAAGAACTTAGAGCTACTACGCAAGGTCGGGGATCATAAAAACGGACCGAACAAACTTAGAGCTAATACGCAATGTCGGGGATCATAAAAACGGACCAAAAGAACTCAGAGCTGATACGCAATGTCGGGGATCATAAAAACAGACCAAAAGAACTTAGAGCTGATACGCAAAGTTGGGGTTCATAAAAACGGACCGAAAGAACTTAGAGCTAATACGTAAAGTCGGGGATCATAAAAACGGACCGAAAGAACTTAGAGCTAATACGCAATGTCGGGGATCATAAAAACGGACTGAAAGAACTTAGAGCTAATACGCAAAGTCGGGGATCATAAAAACGGACCGATAGAACTTAGAGCTAATACGCAAAGTCGGGGATCATAAAAACGGACCGAAAGAACTTAGAGCTAATACGCAAAGTCGGGGATCATAAAAACGGACCGAAAGAACTTAGAGCTAATACGCAAAGTCGGGGATCATAAAAACAGACTGAAAGAACTTAGAGCTAATACGCAAAGTCGGGGATCATAAAAACGGACCAAAAGAACTTAGAGCTAATACGCAAAGTCGGGGATCATAAAAATGGACCAAAAGAACTTAGAGCTATGACGCAAAGTCGGAGATCATAAAAACGATAGAAAGAACTTAGAGCTAATACGAAAAGTCGGGGATCATAAAAACGATCGAAAGAATTAGAGCTAATATGCAAAGTCGGGGATCATAAAAACGGACCGAAAGAACTTAGAGCTAATACGCAAAGTCGGGGATACTAAAAACGGACTGAAAGAACTTAGAGCTAATACGCAAAGTCGGGGATCATAAAAACGGAGCGAAAGAACTTAGAGCCAATACGCAAAGTCGGGGATCATAAAAACGGACTGAAAGAACTTAGAGCTAATACGCATAGTCAGGGATCATAAAAACGGACCGAACGAACTTAGAGCTAATACGCAATGTCGAGGATAAAAAAAAAGGGACCGAAAGAACTTAGAGCTAATACGCAATGTCGGGGATCATAAAAACGGACCGAAAGAACTTAGAGCTAATACGCAAAGTCGGGGATCATAAAAACGGACCGAAAGAACTTAGAGCTAATACGCAAAGTCGGGGATCATAAAAACGGATCAAAAGAACTTAGAGCTAATACGAAAAGTCGGGGATCATAAAAATGGACCAAAAGAATTTAGAGCTAATACGCAAAGTCGGGGATCATTAAAATGACCGAAAGAACTTAGAGCTAATACGCAAAGTCGGGGATCATAAAAAGGGACTGAAAGAACTTAGAGCTAATACGCAAAGTCGGGGATCATAAAAACAGACCGAAAGAAATTGAGCTAATACACAAAGTCGGGGATCATAAAACGACCGAAAGAACTTAGAGCTAATATGCAAAGACGAGGATCATAAAAATGGACCGAAAGAACATAGAGCTAATATGCAAAGTCAGGTATCATAAAACGACCGAAAGAACTTAGAGCTAATACGCAAAGTCGTGGATCAAAAAAACATACCGAAAGAACTTAGAGCTACTACGCAAGGTCGTGGATCATAAAAACGGACCGAACAAACTTAGAGCTAATACGCAATGTCGGGGATCATAAAAACGGACCGAAAGAACTCAGAGCTGATACGCAAAGTCAGTGATCATAAAAACAGACCAAAAGAACTTAGAGCTGATACGCAAAGTTGGGGTTCATAAAAACGGACCGAAAGAACTTAGAGCTAATACGCAAAGTCGGGGATCATAAAAACGGACCGAAAGAACTTAGAGCTAATACGCAATGTCGGGGATCATAAAAACGGACTGAAAGAACTTAGAGCTAATACGCAAAGTCGGGGATCATAAAAACGGACCGATAGAACTTAGAGCTAATACGCAAAGTCGGGGATCATAAAAACGGACCGAAAGAACTTAGAGCTAATACGCAAAGTCGGGGATCATAAAAACGGACCGAAAGAACTTAGAGCTAATACGCAAACTCGGGGATCATAAAAACAGACTGAAAGAACTTAGAGCTAATACGCAAAGTCGGGGATCATAAAAACGGACCAAAAGAACTTAGAGCTAATACGCAAAGTCGGGGATCATAAAAATGGACCAAAAGAACTTAGAGCTATGACGCAAAGTCGGAGATCATAAAAACGATAGAAAGAACTTAGAGCTAATACGCAAAGTCGGGGATCATAAAAACGGACCGAAAGAACTTAGAGCTAATACGCAAAGTCGGGGATCATAAAAACGGACCGAAAGAACTTAGAGCTAATACGCAAACTCGGGGATCATAAAAACAGACTGAAAGAACTTAGAGCTAATACGCAAAGTCGGGGATCATAAAAACGGACCAAAAGAACTTAGAGCTAATACGCAAAGTCGGGGATCATAAAAATGGACCAAAAGAACTTAGAGCTATGACGCAAAGTCGGAGATCATAAAAACGATAGAAAGAACTTAGAGCTAATACGAAAAGTCGGGGATCATAAAAACGATCGAAAGAATTAGAGCTAATATGCAAAGTCGGGGATCATAAAAACGGACCGAAAGAACTTAGAGCTAATACGCAAAGTCGGGGATCATAAAAACGGACTGAAAGAACTTAGAGCTAATACGCAAAGTCGGGGATCATAAAAACGGAGCGAAAGAACTTAGAGCTAATACGCAAAGTCGGGGATCATAAAAACGGACTGAAAGAACTTAGAGCTAATACGCATAGTCAGGGATCATAAAAACGGACCGAACGAACTTAGAGCTAATACGCAATGTCGAGGATCAAAAAAAAGGGACCGAAAGAACTTAGAGCTAATACGCAATGTCGGGGATCATAAAAACGGACCGAAAGAACTTAGAGCTAATACGCAAAGTCGGGGATCATAAAAACGGACCGAAAGAACTTAGAGCTAATACGCAAAGTCGGGGATCATAAAAACGGACCAAAAGAACTTAGAGCTAATACGAAAAGTCGGGGATCATAAAAATGGACCAAAAGAACTTAGAGCTAATACGCAAAGTCGGGGATCATAAAAATGACCGAAAGAACTTAGAGCTAATACGCAAAGTCGGGGATCATAAAAACGACCGAAAGTACTTAGAGCTAATACGCAAAGTCGGGGATCATAAAAACGGACCAAAAAAACTTAGATCTAATACGGAAAGTCAGGGATCATAAAAATGGACCAAAAGAACTTAGAGCTAATACACAAAGTCGGAGATCATAAAAACGATAGAAAGAACTTAGAGCTAATACGCAAAGTCGGGGATCATAAAAACCGACCCAAAGAACTTAGAGCTAATACGCAAAGTTTGGATCATAAAAAGGGACCGAAAGAACTTAGAGCTAATACGCAAAGTCGGGGATCATAAAAACGACCGAAAGAATTAGAGTTAATACGCAAAGTCGAGGATCATAAAAACGACCGAAAGAACTTGGAGTTAATACGCAAAGTCGAGGATCATAAAAAACGACCAAAAGAACTTAGAGCTAATATGCAAAGTCGGGGATTATAACAAACGACCGAAAGAACTTAGAGCTACAATGCAAATTCAGGGATCATAAAAAACGACCGAAAGAACTTAGAGCAAATACGCAAAGTCGGGGATCAAAAAAACGACCGCAAGAACTTAGAGCTAATACGTAAAGTGAGGGATCATAAAAACGACCGAAAGAACTTAGAGCTAATATGCAAAGTCGGGGATCATAAAAATGATAGAAAGAACTCAGAGCTAATATGCAAAGTCGGGGATCATAAAACGGACTGAAAGAACTTAGAGTTAATATACAAAGTCAGGGACCATAAAAACGGACGGAAAGAACTTAGAGCTAATACGCAAAGTCGGGGATCATAAAAACGGACCGAAAGAACTTTGAGCTAATACGCAAAATGGACCGAAAGAACTTAGTGCTAATACGCAAAGTCGGGGATCATAAAAACGAACGAAAGAACTTAGAGCTAATACGCAAAGTCGGGGATCATAAAAACGGACCGAAAGAACTTAGAGCTAATACGCAATGTCGGGGATCATAAAAATGGACTGAAAGAACTTAGAGCTAATACGCAAAGTCGGGGATCATAAAAACGGACCGATAGAACTTAGAGCTAATACGCAAAGTCGAGGATCATAAAAACGGACCGAAAGAACTTAGAGCTAATACGCAAAGTCGGGGATCATTAAAACGGACCGAAAGAACTTAGAGCTAATACGCAAAGTCGGGGATCATAAAAATGGTCTGAAAGAACTTAGAGCTAATACGCAAAGTCGGGGATCATAAAAACGGACCGAAAGAACTTAGAGCTAATACGCAAAGTTGGGGTTCATAAAAACGGACCGAAAGAACTTAGAGCTAATACGCAAAGTCGGGGATCATAAAAACGGACCGAAAGAACTTAGAGCTAATACGCAATGTCGGGGATCATAAAAACGGACTGAAAGAACTTAGAGCTAATACGCAAAGTCGGGGATCATAAAAACGGACCGAAAGAACTTAGAGCTAATACGCAAAGTCGGGGATCATAAAAACGGACTTAAAGAACTTAGAGCTAATACGCAAAGTCGGGGATTATAAAAACGGACCGAAAGAACTTAGAGCTAATACGCAAAGTCGGGGATCATTAAAACGGACCGAAAGAACTTAGAGCTAATACGCAAAGTCGGGTATCATAAAAACGGACTAAAATAACTTAGAGCTAATACGCAAAGTCGGGGATCATAAAAACGGAGCGAAAGAACTTAGAGCTAATACGCAAAGTCGGGGATCATAAAAACGGACTGAAAGAACTTAGAGCTAATACGCAAAGTCAGGGATCATAAAAACGGACCGAACGAACTTAGAGCTAATACGTAATGTCGACGATAAAAAAAAGGGACCGAAAGAACTTAGAGCTAATACGCAATGTCGGGGATCATAAAAACGGACCGAAAGAACTTAGAGCTAATACGCAAAGTCGGGGATCATAAAAACGGACCGAAAGAACTTAGAGCTAATACGAAAAGTCGGGGATCATAAAAATGGACCAAAAGAACTTAGAGCTAATACGCAAAGTCGGGGATCATAAAAACGACCGAAAGAACTTAGAGCTAATACGCAAAGTCGGGGATCATAAAAACGACCGAAAGTACTTAGAGCTAATACGCAAAGTCGGGGATCATAAAAACGGACCAAAAGAACTTAGATCTAATACGGAAAGTCGGGGATCATAAAAATGGACCAAAAGAACTTAGAGCTAATACACAAAGTCGGATATCATAAAAACGATAGAAAGAACTTAGAGCTAATACGCAAAGTCGGGGATCATAAAAACCGACCCAAAGAACTTAGAGCTAATACGCAAAGTCTGGATCATAAAAAGGGACCGAAAGAACTTAGAGCTAATACGCAAAGTCGGGGATCATAAAAACGACCAAAAAAATTAGAGTTAATATGCAAAGTCGAGGATCTTAAAAACGACCGAAAGAACTTAGAGCTAATACGCAAAGACGGGGATCATAAAAAACGACCGAAAGAACTTGGAGTTAATACGCAAAGTCGGGGATCATAAAAAAGGACCAAAAGAACTTAGAGCTAATATGCAAAGTCGGGGATTATAACAAACGACCGAAAGAACTTAGAGCTAAAATGCAAATTCAGGGATCATAAAAAACGACCGAAAGAACTTAGAGCTAATACGCAAAGTCGGGGATAAAAAAACGACCGCAAGAACTTAGAGCTAGTACGTAAAGTCAGTGATCATAAAAACGACCGAAAGAACTTAGAGCTAATATGCAAAGTCGGAGATCATAAAAACGATAGAAAGAACTTAGAGCTAATACGCAAAGTCGGGGATCATAAAAATGGACCGATAGAACTTAGAGCTAATACGCAAAGTCGGGGATCATAAAAACGGACCGAAAGAACTTAGAGCTAATACGCAAAGTCGGGGATCATAAAAACGGACCGAAAGAACTTAGAGCTAATACGTAAACTCGGGGATCATAAAAACAGACTGAAAGAACTTAGAGCTAATACGCAAAGTCGGGGATCATAAAAACGGCCGAAAGAACTTAGAGCTAATACGCAAAGTCGGGGATCATAAAAACGGACCAAAAGAACTTAGAGCTAATACGCAAAGTCGGGGATCATAAAAACGGACCGAAAGAACTAAGAGCTAATACGCAAAGTCGGGAATCATAAAAACGGACCAAAAGAAATTAGAGCTAATACGCAAAGTCGGGGATCATAAAAATGGACGAAAAGAACTTAGAGCTAATACGCAAAGTCGGAGATCATAAAAACGATAGAAAGAACTTAGAGCTAATACGAAAAGTCGGGGATCATAAAAAAGATCGAAAGAATTAGAGCTGATACGCAAAGTCGAGGATCATAAAAACGACTGAAAGAACTTAGAGCTAATACGCAAAGTCGGGGATCATAAAAAACGACCGAAAGAACTTGGCGCTAATACGCAAAGTCGGGGATCATAAAAAACAACCAAGAGAACTTAGAGCTAATACGCAAAGTCGGGGATCATAAAAACGGACCGAAAGAACTTAGAGCTAATACGCAAAGTCGGGGATCATAAAAACAGACCGAAAGAAATTGAGCTAATACACAAAGTCGGGGATCATAAAACGACCGAAAGAACTTAGAGCTAATATGCAAAGACGAGGATCATAAAAACAGACCGAAAGAACATAGAGCTAATACGCAAAGACAGGTATCATAAAACGACCGAAAGAACTTAGAGCTAATACGCAAAGTCGTGGATCAAAAAAACATACCGAAAGAACTTAGAGCTACTACGCAAGGTCGGGGATCATAAAAACGGACCGAACAAACTTAGAGCTTATACACAATGTCGGGGATCATAAAAACGGACCGAAAGAACTCAGAGCTGATACGTAAAGTTGGGGTTCATAAAAACGGACCGAAAGAACTTAGAGCTAATACGCAAAGTCGGGGATCATAAAAACGGACCGAAAGAACTTAGAGCTAATACGCAATGTCGGGGATCATAAAAACGGACTGAAAGAACTTAGAGCTAATACGCAAAGTCGGGGATCATAAAAACGGACCGATAGAACTTAGAGCTAATACGCAAAGTCGGGGATCATAAAAACGGACCGAAAGAACTTAGAGCTAATACGTAAAGTCGGGGATCATAAAAACGGACCGAAAGAACTTAGAGCTAATACGCAAAGTCGGAGATCATAAAAACAGACTGAAAGAACTTAGAGCTAATACGCAAAGTCGGGGATCATAAAAACGGACCAAAAGAACTTAGAGCTAATACGCAAAGTCGGGGATCATAAAAATGGACCAAAAGAACTTAGAGCTATGACGCAAAGTCGGAGATCATAAAAACGATAGAAAGAACTTAGAGCTAATACGAAAAGTCGGGGATCATAAAAACGGACCGAAAGAACTTAGAGCTAATACGCAAAGTCGGGGATCATAAAAACGGACCAAAAGAACTTAGAGCTAATACGCAAAGTCGGTGATCATAAAAATGGACCAAAAGAACTTAGAGCTATGACGCAAAGTCGGAGATCAAAAAAACGATAGAAAGAACTTAGAGCTAATACGAAAAGTCGGGGATCATAAAAACGATCGAAAGAATTAGAGCTAATATGCAAAGTCGGGGATCATAAAAACGGACCGAAAGAACTTAGAGCTAAAACGCAAAGTCGGGGATCCTAAAAACGGAGCGAAAGAACTTTGAGCTAATACGCAAAGTCGGGGATCATAAAAACGGACTGAAAGAACTTAGAGCTAATACGCAAAGTCAGGGATCATAAAAACGGACCGAAAGAGTTAGAGCTAATACGCAATGTCGAGGATCAAAAAAAGGGACCGAAAGAACTTAGAGCTAATACGCAATGTCGGGGATCATAAAAACGGACCGAAAGAACTTAGAGCTAATACGCAAAGTCGGGGATCATAAAAACGGACCGAAAGAACTTAGAGCTAAAACGCAAAGTCGGGGATCATAAAAACGGACCAAAAGAACTTAGAGCTAATACGAAAAGTCGGGGATCATAAAAATGGACCAAAAGAACTTAGAGCTAATACGCAAAGTCGGGGATCATAAAAACGACCGTAAGAACTTAGAGCTAATACGAAAAGTCGGGGATCATAAAAACGACCCAAAGTACTTAGAGCTGATACGCAATGTCGGGGATCATAAAAACGGACCGAAAGAACTTAGAGCTAATACGCAAAGTTGGGGATCATAAAAACGACCGAAAGTACTTAGAGCTAATATGCAAAGTCGGGGATCATAAAAACGATAGAAAGAACTTAGAGCTAATACGCAAAGTCGGGGATCATAAAACGGACCGAAAGAACTTAGAGTTAATATACAAAGTCAGGGACGATAAAAACGGACGGAAAGAACTTAGAGCTAATACGCAAAGTCGGGGATCATAAAAACAGACCGAAAGAACTTTGAGCTAATACGCAAAATGGACCGAAAGAACTTAGTGCTAATACGCAAAGTCGGGGATCATAAAAACGGACCGAAAGAACTTAGAGCTAATACGCAAAGTCGGGGATCATAAAAACAGACTGAAAGAACTTAGAGCTAATACGCAAAGTCGGGGATCATAAAAACGGACCAAAAGAACTTAGAGCTAATACGCAAAGTCGGGGATCATAAAAATGGACCAAAAGAACTTAGAGCTATGACGCAAAGTCGGAGATCATAAAAACGATAGAAAGAACTTAGAGCTAATACGAAAAGTCGGGGATCATAAAAACGGACCGAAAGAACTTAGAGCTAATACACAAAGTCGGGGATCATAAAAACAGACTGAAAGAACTTAGAGTTAATACGCAAAGTCGGGGATCATAAAAACGGACCAAAAGAACTTAGAGCTAATACGCAAAGTCGGTGATCATAAAAATGGACCAAAAGAACTTAGAGCTATGACGCAAAGTCGGAGATCATAAAAACGATAGAAAGAACTTAGAGCTAATACGCAAAGTCGGGGATCATAAAAACGGACTGAAAGAACTTAGAGCTAATACGCAAAGTCAGGGATCATAAAAACGGACCGAACGAACTTAGAGCTAATACGCAATGTCGAGGATAAAAAAAAGGGACCGAAAGAACTTAGAGCTAATACGCAATGTCGGGGATCATAAAAACGGACCGAAAGAACTTAGAGCTAAGACGCAAAGTCGGGGATCATAAAAACGGACCGAAAGAACTTAGAGCTAATACGCAAAGTCGGGGATCATAAAAACAGACCGAAAGAACTTAGAGCTAATACGAAAAGTTGGGGATCATAAAAATGGACCAAAAGAACTTAGAGCTAATACGCAAAGTCGAGGATCATAAAAACGGACCGAAAGAACTTAGAGCTAATACGCAAAGTCGGGGATCATTAAAACGGACCGAAAGAACTTAGAGCTAATACGCAAAGTCGGGGATCATAAAAATGGACTGAAAGAACTTAGAGCTAATACGCAAAGTCGGGGATCATAAAAACGGAGCGAAAGAACTTAGAGCTAATACGCAAAGTTGGGGTTCATAAAAACTTACCGAAAGAACTTGAAGCTAATACGCAAAGTCGGAGATCATAAAAACGGACCGAAAGAACTTAGAGCTAATACGCAATATCGGGGATCATAAAAACGGACTGAAAGAACTTAGAGCTAATACGCAAAGTCGGGGATCATAAAAACGGACCGATAGAACTTAGAGCTAATACGCAAAGTCGGGGATCATAAAAACGAACCGAAAGAACTTAGAGCTAATACGCAAAGTCGGGGATCATTAAAACGGACCGAAAGAACTTAGAGCTAATACGCAAAGTCGGGGATCATAAAAACGGACTAAAAGAACTTAGAGCTAATACGCAAAGTCGGGGATCATAAAAACGGACCGAAAGAACTTAGAGCTAATACGCAATGTCGGGGATCATAAAAACGGACTGAAAGAACTTAGAGCTAATACACAAAGTCGGAGATCATAAAAACGGACCGATAGAACTTAGAGCTACTACGCAAAGTCGGGGATCATAAAAACGAACCGAAAGAACTTAGAGCTAATACGCAAAGTCGGGGATCATTAAAACGGACCGAAAGAACTTAGAGCTAATACGCAAAGTCGGGGAACATAAAAACGGACTAAAAGAACTTAGAGCTAATACGCAAAGTCGGGGATCATAAAAACGGAGCGAAAGAACTTAGAGCTAATACGCAAAGTCGGGGATCATAAAAACGGACTGAAAGAACTTAGAGCTAATACGCAAAGTCAGGGATCATAAAAACGGACCGAACGAACTTATAGCTAATACGCAATGTCGAGGATAAAAAAAAGGGACCGAAAGAACTTAGAGCTAATACGCAATGTCGGGGATCATAAAAACGGACCGAAAGAACTTAGAGCTAATACGCAAAGTCGGGGATCATAAAAACGGACCGAAAGAACTTAGAGCTAATACGCAAAGTCGGGGATCATAAAAACGGACCGAAAGAACTTAGAGCTAATACGAAAAGTCGGGGATCATAAAAATGGACCAAAAGAACTTAGAGCTAATACGCAAAGTCGGGGATCATAAAAACGACCGAAAGAACTTAGAGCTAATACGCAAAGTCGGGGATCATAAAAATGACCGAAAGTACTTAGAGCTAATACGCAAAGTCGGGGATCATAAAAACGGACCAAAAGAACTTAGATCTAATACGGAAAGTCGGGGATCATAAAAATGGACCAAAAGAACTTAGAGCTAATACACAAAGTCGGAGATCATAAAAACGATAAAAAGAACTTAGAGCTAATACGCAAAGTCGGGGATCATAATAACCGACCCAAAGAACTTAGAGCTAATACGCAAAGTCTGGATCATAAAAAGGGACCGAAAGAACTTAGAGCTAATACGCAAAGTCGGGGAGCATAAAAACGACCGAAAAAATTAGAGTTAATACGCAAAGTCGAGGATCATAAAAATGACCGAAAGAACTTAGAGCTAATACGCAAAGACGGGGATCATAAAAAACGACCGAAAGAACTTAGAGTTAATACGCAAAGTCGGGGATCATAAAAAACGACCAAAAGAACTTAGAGCTAATATGCAAAGTCGGGGATTATAACAAACGACCGAAAGAACTTAGAGCTAAAATGCAAATTCAGGGATCATAAAAAACGACCGAAAGAACTCAGAGCTAATACGCAATGTCGGGGATCAAAAAAACGACCGCAAGAACTTAGAGCTAATACGTAAAGTCAGGGATAATAAAAACGACCGAAAGAACGTAGAGCTAATATGCAAAGTCGGGGATCATAAAAACGACCGAAATAACTTAGAGGTAATACGCAAAGTCGGGGATCATAAAACGGACCGAAAGAACTTAGAGTTAATATACAAAGCCGGGGACCATAAAAACGGACGGAAAGAACTTAGAGCTAATACGCAAAGTCGGGGATCATAAAAACGGACCGAAAGAACTTAGAGCTAATACGCAAAGTCGGGGATCATAAAAACGGAGCGAAAGAACTTAGAGCTAATACGCAAAGTCGGGGATCATAAAAACGGACTGAAAGAACTTAGAGCTAATACGCAAAGTCAGGGATCATAAAAACGGACCGAACGAACTTATAGCTAATACGCAATGTCGAGGATAAAAAAAAGGGACCGAAAGAACTTAGAGCTAATACGCAATGTCGGGGATCATAAAAACGGACCGAAAGAACTTAGAGCTAATACGCAAAGTCGGGGATCATAAAAACGGACCGAAAGAACTTAGAGCTAATACGCAAAGTCGGGGATCATAAAAACGGACCGAAAGAACTTAGAGCTAATACGAAAAGTCGGGGATCATAAAAATGGACCAAAAGAACTTAGAGCTAATACGCAAAGTCGGGGATCATAAAAACGACCGAAAGAACTTAGAGCTAATACGCAAAGTCGGGGATCATAAAAATGACCGAAAGTACTTAGAGCTAATACGCAAAGTCGGGGATCATAAAAACGGACCAAAAGAACTTAGATCTAATACGGAAAGTCGGGGATCATAAAAATGGACCAAAAGAACTTAGAGCTAATACACAAAGTCGGAGATCATAAAAACGATAAAAAGAACTTAGAGCTAATACGCAAAGTCGGGGATCATAATAACCGACCCAAAGAACTTAGAGCTAATACGCAAAGTCTGGATCATAAAAAGGGACCGAAAGAACTTAGAGCTAATACGCAAAGTCGGGGAGCATAAAAACGACCGAAAAAATTAGAGTTAATACGCAAAGTCGAGGATCATAAAAATGACCGAAAGAACTTAGAGCTAATACGCAAAGACGGGGATCATAAAAAACGACCGAAAGAACTTAGAGTTAATACGCAAAGTCGGGGATCATAAAAAACGACCAAAAGAACTTAGAGCTAATATGCAAAGTCGGGGATTATAACAAACGACCGAAAGAACTTAGAGCTAAAATGCAAATTCAGGGATCATAAAAAACGACCGAAAGAACTTAGAGCTAATACGCAATGTCGGGGATCAAAAAAACGACCGCAAGAACTTAGAGCTAATACGTAAAGTCAGGGATAATAAAAACGACCGAAAGAACGTAGAGCTAATATGCAAAGTCGGGGATCATAAAAACGACCGAAATAACTTAGAGGTAATACGCAAAGTCGGGGATCATAAAACGGACCGAAAGAACTTAGAGTTAATATACAAAGCCGGGGACCATAAAAACGGACGGAAAGAACTTAGAGCTAATACGCAAAGTCGGGGATCATAAAAACGGACCGAAAGAACTTAGAGCTAATACGCAATGTCGGGGATCATAAAAACGGACTGAAAGAACTTAGAGCTAATACGCAAAGTCAGGGATCATAAAAACGGACCGAACGAACTTAGAGCTAATACGCAATGTCGAGGATAAAAAAAAGGGACCGAAAGAACTTAGAGCTAATACGCAATGTCGGGGATCATAAAAACGGACCGAAAGAACTTAGAGCTAATACGCAAAGTCGGGGATCATAAAAACGGACCGAAAGAACTTAGAGCTAATACGCAAAGTCGGGGATCATAAAAACGGACCGAAAGAACTTAGAGCTAATACGAAAAGTCGGGGATCATAAAAATGGACCAAAAGAACTTAGAGCTAATACGCAAAGTCGGGGATCATAAAAACGACCGAAAGAACTTAGAGCTAATACGCAAAGTCGGGGATCATAAAAATGACCGAAAGTACTTAGAGCTAATACGCAAAGTCGGGGATCATAAAAACGGACCAAAAGAACTTAGATCTAATACGGAAAGTCGGGGATCATAAAAATGGACCAAAAGAACTTAGAGCTAATACACAAAGTCGGAGATCATAAAAACGATAAAAAGAACTTAGAGCTAATACGCAAAGTCGGGGATCATAATAACCGACCCAAAGAACTTAGAGCTAATACGCAAAGTCTGGATCATAAAAAGGGACCGAAAGAACTTAGAGCTAATACGCAAAGTCGGGGATCATAAAAACGACCGCAAAAATTAGAGTTAATACGTAAAGTCGAGGATCATAAAAATGACCGAAAGAACTTAGAGCTAATACGCAAAGACGGGGATCATAAAAAACGACCGAAAGAACTTAGAGTTAATACGCAAAGTCGGGGATCATAAAAAACGACCAAAAGAACTTAGAGCTAATATGCAAAGTCGGGGATTATAACAAACGACCGAAAGAACTTAGAGCTAAAATGCAAATTCAGGGATCATAAAAAACGACCGAAAGAACTTAGAGCTAATACGCAATGTCGGGGATCAAAAAAACGACCGCAAGAACTTAGAGCTAATACGTAAAGTCAGGGATAATAAAAACGACCGAAAGAACGTAGAGCTAATATGCAAAGTCGGGGATCATAAAAACGACCAAAATAACTTAGAGGTAATACGCAAAGTCGGGGATCATAAAACGGACCGAAAGAACCTAGAGTTAATATACAAAGCCGGGGACCATAAAAACGGACGGAAAGAACTTAGAGCTAATACGCAAAGTCAAGGATCATAAAAACGGACCGAAAGAACTTAGTGCTAATACGCAAAGTCGGGGATCATAAAAATGACCGAAAGAACTTAGAACTAATACGCAAAGTCGGGGATCATAAAAACGGACCGAAAGAACTTAGAACTAATACGCAAAGTCGGGGATCATAAAAACGGACCGAAAGAACTTAGAGCTAATATGCAAAGTCTAGGATCATAAAAACGGACCGAAAGAACATAGAGCTAATAAGCAAAGTCAGGGATCATAAAACGACCGAAAGAACTTAGAGCTAATACGCAAAGTCGTGGATAAAAAAAACATACCGAAAGAACTTAGAGCTACTACGCAAAGTCGGGATCATAAAAACGGGCCGAACGAACTTAGAGCTAATACGCAATGTCGGGGATCATAAAAACGGACCGAAAGAACTTAGAGCTAATACGTTAAGTCGGGGATCAAAAACAGACCGAAAGAACTTAGAGCTAATACGCAAAGTCGGGGATCATAAAAACGGCCGAAATAACTTAGAGCTAATACGCAAAGTCGGGAATCATAAAAACGGGCCAAAAGAACTTAGAGCTAATACGCAAAGTCGGGGATCATAAAAATGGACCAAAAGAACTTAGAGCTAATACGCAAAGTCGGAGATCATAAAAAAGATAGAAAGAACTTAGAGCTAATACGAAAAGTCGGGGATCATAAAAACGATCAAAAGAATTAGAGCTAATACGCAATATCGGGGATCATAAAAACGACCGAAAGAACTTAGAGCTAATACGCAAAGTTGGGGATCATAAAAACGACCGAAAGTACTTAGAGCTAATATGCAAAGTCGGGGATCATAAAAACGATAGAAAGAACTTAGAGTTAATACGCAAAGTCGGGGATCATAAAACGGACCGAAAGAACTTAGAGTTAATATACAAAGTCAGGGACCATAAAACCGGACGGAAAGAACTTAGAGCTAATACGCAAAGTCGGGGATCATAAAAACGGACCGAAAGAACTTAGTGCTAATACGCAATGTCGGAGATCATAAAAACGGACCGAAAGAACTTAGAGCTAATACGCAAAGTCGGGGATCATAAAAACAGACTGAAAGAACTTAGAGCTAATACGCAAAGTCGGGGATCATAAAAACGGACCAAAAGAACTTAGAGCTAATACGCAAAGTCGGGGATCATAAAAATGGACCAAAAGAACTTAGAGCTATGACGCAAAGTCGGAGATCATAGAAACGATAGAAAGAACTTAGAGCTGATACGAAAAGTCGGGGATCATAAAAACGGACCGAAAGAACTTAGAGCTAATACGCAAAGTCGGGGATCATAAAAACAGACTGAAAGAACTTAGAGTTAATACGCAAAGTCGGGGATCATAAAAACGGACCAAAAGAACTTAGAGCTAATACGCAAAGTCGGTGATCATAAAAATGGACCAAAAGAACTTAGAGCTATGACGCAAAGTCGGAGATCATAAAAACGATAGAAAGAACTTAGAGCTAATACGAAAAGTCGGGGATCATAAAAACGATCGAAAGAATTAGAGCTAATATGCAAAGTCGGGGATCATAAAAACGGACCAAAAGAACTTAGAGCTAATACGAAAAGTCGGGGATCATAAAAATGGACCGAAAGAACTTAGAGCTAATACGCAAAGTCGGGGATCATAAAAACGGACCAAAAGAACTTAGAGCTAATACGAAAAGTCGGGGATCATAAAAATGGACCAAAAGAACTTAGAGCTAATACGCAAAGTCGGGGATCATAAAAACGACCGAAAGAACTTAGAGCTAATACGAAAAGTCGGGGATCATAAAAACGACCCAAAGTACTTAGAGCTAATACGCAATGTCGGGGATCATAAAAATGGACCGAAAGAACTTAGAGCTAATACGCAAAGTCGGGGATCATAAAAACGACCGAAAGTACTTAGAGCTAATATGCAAAGTCGGGGATCATAAAAACGATAGAAAGAACTTAGAGCTAATACGCAAAGTCGGGGATCATAAAACGGACCGAAAGAACTTAGATTTAATATACAAAGTCAGGGACCATAAAAACGGACGGAAAGAACTTAGAGCTAATACGCAAAGTCGGGGATCATAAAAACGGACCGAAAGAACTTTGAGCTAATACGCAAAATGGACCGAAAGAACTTAGTGCTAATACGCAAAGTCGGGGATCATAAAAACGACCGAAAGAACTTAGAGCTAATACGCAAAGTCGGGGATCATAAAAACGGACCGAAAGAACTTAGAGCTAATACGCAATGTCGGGGATCATAAAAACGGACTTAAAGAACTTAGAGCTAATACGCAAAGTCGGGGATCATAAAAACGGACCGATAGAACTTAGAGCTAATACGCAAAGTCGAGGATCATAAAAACGGACCGAAAGAACTTAGAGCTAATACGCAAAGTCGGGGATCATTAAAACGGACCGAAAGAACTTAGAGCTAATACGCAAAGTCGGGGATCATAAAAACGGACTGAAAGAACTTAGAGCTAATACGCAAAGTCGGGGATCATAAAAACGGAGCGAAAGAACTTAGAGCTAATACGCAAAGTTGGGGTTCATAAAAACGGACCGAAAGAACTTAGAGCTAATACGCAAAGTCGGGGATCATAAAAACGGACCGAAAGAACTTAGAGCTAATACGCAATGTCGGGGATCATAAAAACGGACTGAAAGAACTTAGAGCTAATACGCAAAGTCGGGGATCATAAAAACGGACCGATAGAACTTAGAGCTAATACGCAAAGTCGGGGATCATAGAAACGGAGCGAAAGAACTTAGAGCTAATACGCAAAGTCGGGGATCATAAAAACGGACTGAAAGAACTTAGAGCTAATACGCAAAGTCAGGGATCATAAAAACGGACCGAACGAACTTAGAGATAATACGCAATGTCGAGGATAAAAAAAGGGACCGAAAGAACTTAGAGCTAATACGCAATGTCGGGGATCATAAAAACGGACCGAAAGAACTTAGAGCTAATACGCAAAGTCGGGGATCATAAAAACGGACCGAAAGAACTTAGAGCTAATACGCAAAGTCGGGGATCATAAAAACAGACCGAAAGAACTTAGAGCTAATACGAAAAGTCGGGGATCATAAAAATGGACCAAAAGAACTTAGAGCTAATACGCAAAGTCGGGGATCATAAAAACGACCGAAAGAACTTAGAGCTAATACGCAAAGTCGGGGATCATAAAAATGACGGAAACTACTTAGAGCTAATACGCAAAGTCGGGGATCATAAAAACGGACCAAAAGAACTTAGATCTAATACGGAAAGTCGGGGATCATAAAAATGGACCAAAAGAACTTAGAGCTAATACACAAAGTCGGAGATCATAAAAACGATAGAAAGAACTTAGAGCTAATACGCAAAGTCGGGGATCATAAAAACGACCGAAAGAACTTAGAGCTAATACGCAAAGTCGCGGATCATAAAAACTGACCGAAAGAACTTAGAGCTAATACGCAATGTCGGGGATCATAAAAACGGACTGAAAGAACTTAGAGCTAATACGCAAAGTCGGGGATCATAAAAACGGACCGATAGAACTTAGAGCTAATACGCAAAGTCGAGGATCATAAAAACGTACCGAAAGAACTTATAGCTAATACGCAAAGTCGGGGATCATTAAAACGGACCGAAAGAACTTAGAGCTAATACGCAAAGTCGGGGATCATAAAAACGGACTGAAAGAACTTAGAGCTAATACGCAAAGTCGGGGATCATAAAAACGGAGCGAAAGAACTTAGAGCTAATACGCAAAGTTGGGGTTCATAAAAACTTACCGAAAGAACTTGAAGCTAATACGCAAAGTCGGGGATCATAAAAACGGACCGAAAGAACTTAGAGCTAATACGCAATGTCAGGGATCATAAAAACGGACTGAAAGAACTTAGAGCTAATATGCAAAGTCGGGGATCATAAAAACGGACCGATAGAACTTAGAGCTAATATGCAAAGTCGGGGATCATAAAAACGAACCGAAAGAACTTAGAGCTAATACGCAAAGTCGGGGATCATTAAAACGGACCGAAAGAACTAAGAGCTAATACGCAAAGTCGGGGATCATAAAAACGGACTAAAAGAACTTAGAGCTAATACGCAAAGTCGGGGATCATAAAAACGGACCGAAAGAACTTAGAGCTAATACGCAATGTCGGGGATCATAAAAACGGACTGAAAGAACTTAGAGCTAATACGCAAAGTCGGAGATCATAAAAACGGACCGATAGAACTTAGAGCTACTACGCAAAGTCGGGGATCATAAAAACGAACCGAAAGAACTTAGAGCTAATACGCAAAGTCGGGGATCATTAAAACGGACCGAAAGAACTTAGAGCTAATACGCAAAGTCGGGGAACATAAAAACGGACTAAAAGAACTTAGAGCTAATACGCAAAGTCGGGGATCATAAAAACAGAGCGAAAGAACTTAGAGCTAATACGCAAAGTCGCGGATCATAAAAACGGACTGAAAGAACTTAGAGCTAATACGCAAAGTCAGGGATCATAAAAACGGACCGAACGAACTTAGAGCTAATACGCAATGTCGAGGATAAAAAAAAGGGACCGAAAGAACTTAGAGCTAATACGCAATGTCGGGGATCATAAAAACGGACCGAAAGAACTTAGAGCTAATACGCAAAGTCGGGGATCATAAAAACGGACCGAAAGAACTTAGAGCTAATACGCAAAGTCGGGGATCATAAAAACGGACCGAAAGAACTTAGAGCTAATACGAAAAGTCGGGGATCATAAAAATGGACCAAAAGAACTTAGAGCTAATACGCAAAGTCGGGGATCATAAAAACGACCGAAAGAACTTAGAGCTAATACGCAAAGTCGGGGATCATAAAAATGACCGAAAGTACTTAGAGCTAATACGCAAAGTCGGGGATCATAAAAACGGACCAAAAGAACTTAGATCTAATACGGAAAGTCGGGGATCATAAAAATGGACCAAAAGAACTTAGAGCTAATACACAAAGTCGGAGATCATAAAAACGATAGAAAGAACTTAGAGCTAATACGCAAAGTCGGGGATCATAATAACCGACCCAAAGAACTTAGAGCTAATACGCAAAGTCTGGATCATAAAAAGGGACCGAAAGAACTTAGAGCTAATACGCAAAGTCGGGGATCATAAAAACGACCGAAAAAATTAGAGTTAATACGCAAAGTCGAGGATCATAAAAACGACCGAAAGAACTTAGAGCTAATACGCAAAGACGGGGATCATAAAAAACGACCGAAAGAACTTAGAGTTAATACGCAAAGTCGGGGATCATAAAAAACGACCAAAAGAACTTAGAGCTAATATGCAAAGTCGGGGATTATAACAAACGACCGAAAGAACTTAGAGCTAAAATGCAAATTCAGGGATCATAAAAAACGACCGAAAGAACTTAGAGCTAATACGCAATGTCGGGGATCAAAAAAACGACCGCAAGAACTTAGAGCTAATACGTAAAGTCAGGGATCATAAAAACGACCGAAAGAACGTAGAGCTAATATGCAAAGTCGGGGATCATAAAAACGACCGAAATAACTTAGAGCTAATACGCAAAGTCGGGGATCATAAAACGGACCGAAAGAACTTAGAGTTAATATACAAAGCCGGGGACCATAAAAACGGACGGAAAGAACTTAGAGCTAATACGCAAAGTCGGGGATCATAAAAACGGACCGAAAGAACTTAGTGCTAATACGCAAAGTCGGGGATCATAAAAACGACCGAAAGAACTTAGAGCTAATACGCAAAGTCGGGGATCATAAAAACGACCAAAAGAACTTAGAGCTAATATGCAAAGTCTAGGATCATAAAAACGGACCGAAAGAACATAGAGCTAATAAGCAAAGTCAGGGATCATAAAACGACCGAAAGAACTTAGAGCTAATACGCAAAGTCGTGGATAAAAAAACATACCGAAAGAACTTAGAGCTACTACGCAAAGTCGGGATCATAAAAACGGGCCGAACGAACTTAGAGCTAATACGCAATGTCGGGGATCATAAAGACGGACTGAAAGAACTTAGAGCTAATACGTTAAGTCGGGGATCAAAAACGGACCGAAAGAACTTAGAGCTAATACGCAAAGTCGGGGATCATAAAAACGGCCGAAATAACTTAGAGCTAATACGCAAAGTCGGGGATCATAAAAACGGACCAAAAGAACTTAGAGCTAATACGCAAAGTCGGGGATCATAAAAACGGACCGAAAGAACTAAGTGCTAATACGCAAAGTCGGGAATCATAAAAACGGGCCAAAAGAACTTAGAGCTAATACGCAAAGTCGGGGATCATAAAAATGGACCAAAAGAACTCAGAGCTAATACGCAAAGTCGGAGATCATAAAAAAGATAGAAAGAACTTAGAGCTAATACGAAAAGTCGGGGATCATAAAAACGATCAAAAGAATTAGAGCTAATACGCAAAGTTGAGGATCATAAAAACGACCGAAAGAACTTAGAGCTAATACGCAAAGTCGGGGATCATAAAAAACGACCGAAAGAACTTGGCGCTAATACGCAAAGTCGGGGATCATAAAAAACAACCAAGAGAACTTAGAGCTAATACGCAAAGTTGGGGATCATAAAAACGGACCGAAAGAACTTAGAGCTAATACGCAAAGTCGGGGATCATAAAAACAGACCGAAAGAAATTGAGCTAATACACAAAGTCGGGGATCATAAAACGACCGAAAGAACTTAGAGCTAATATGCAAAGACGAGGATCATAAAAACGGACCGAAAGAACATAGAGCTAATACGCAAAGTCAGGTATCATAAAACGACCGAAAGAACTTAGAGCTAATACGCAAAGTCGTGGATCAAAAAAACATACCAAAAGAACTTAGAGCTACTACGCAAGGTCGGGGATCAGAAAAACGGACCGAACAAACTTAGAGCTAATACGCAATGTCGGGGATCATAAAAACGGACCGAAAGAACTCAGAGCTGATACGCAAAGTCGGTGATCATAAAAACAGACCAAAAGAACTTAGAGCTGATACGTAAAGTTGGGGTTCATAAAAACGGACCGAAAGAACTTAGAGCTAATACGCAAAGTCGGGGATCATAAAAACGGACCGAAAGAACTTAGAGCTAATACGCAATGTCGGGGATCATAAAAACGGACTGAAAGAACTTAGAGCTAATACGCAAAGTCGGGGATCATAAAAACGGACCGATAGAACTTAGAGCTAATACGCAAAGTCGGGGATCATAAAAACGGACCGAAAGAACTTAGAGCTAATACGCAAAGTCGGGATCATAAAAACGGACCGAAAGAACTTAGAGCTAATACGCAAAGTCGGGGATCATAAAAACAGACTGAAAGAACTTAGAGCTAATACGAAAAGTCGGGGATCATAAAAACGGACCAAAAGAACTTAGAGCTAATACGCAAAGTCGGGGATCATAAAAATGGACCAAAAGAACTTAGAGCTATGACGCAAAGTCAGAGATCATAAAAACGATAGAAAGAACTTAGAGCTAATACGAAAAGTCGGGGATCATAAAAACGATCGAAAGAATTAGAGCTAATATGCAAAGTCGGGGATCATAAAAACGGACCGAAAGAACTTAGAGCTAATACGCAAAGTCGGGGATCATAAAAACGGACTGAAAGAACTTAGAGCTAATACGCAAAGTCGTGGATCATAAAAACGGAGCGAAAGAACTTAGAGCTAATACGCAAAGTCGGGGATCATAAAAACGGACTGAAAGAACTTAGAGCTAATACGCAAAGTCAGGGATTATAAAAACGGACCGAACAAACTTAGAGCTAATACGCAATGTCGAGGATCAAAAAAAGGGACCGAAAGAACTTAGAGCTAATATGCAATGTCGAGGATCATAAAAACGGACCGAAAGAACTTAGAGCTAATACGCAAAGTCGGGGATCATAAAAACGGACCGAAAGAACTAAGTGCTAATACGCAAAGTCGGGAATCATAAAAACGGGCCAAAAGAACTTAGAGCTAATACGCAAAGTCGGGGATCATAAAAATGGACCAAAAGAACTCAGAGCTAATACGCAAAGTCGGAGATCATAAAAAAGATAGAAAGAACTTAGAGCTAATACGAAAAGTCGGGGATCATAAAAACGATCTAAAGAATTAGAGCTAATACGCAAAGTTGAGGATCATAAAAACGACCGAAAGAACTTAGAGCTAATACGCAAAGTCGGGGATCATAAAAAACAACCGAAAGAACTTGGCGCTAATACGCAAAGTCGGGGATCATAAAAAACAACCAAGAGAACTTAGAGCTAATACGCAAAGTTGGGGATCATAAAAACGGACCGAAAGAACTTAGAGCTAATACGCAAAGTCGGGGATCATAAAAACAGACCGAAAGAAATTGAGCTAATACACAAAGTCGGGGATCATAAAACGACCGAAAGAACTTAGAGCTAATATGCAAAGACGAGGATCATAAAAACGGACCGAAAGAACATAGAGCTAATACGCAAAGTCAGGTATCATAAAACGACCGAAAGAACTTAGAGCTAATACGCAAAGTCGTGGATCAAAAAAACATACCAAAAGAACTTAGAGCTACTACGCAAGGTCGGGGATCAGAAAAACGGACCGAACAAACTTAGAGCTAATACGCAATGTCGGGGATCATAAAAACGGACCGAAAGAACTCAGAGCTGATACGCAAAGTCGGTGATCATAAAAACAGACCAAAAGAACTTAGAGCTGATACGTAAAGTTGGGGTTCATAAAAACGGACCGAAAGAACTTCGAGCTAATACGCAAAGTCGGGGATCATAAAAACGGACCGAAAGAACTTAGAGCTAATACGCAATGTCGGGGATCATAAAAACGGACTGAAAGAACTTAGAGCTAATACGCAAAGTCGGGGATCATAAAAACGGACCGATAGAACTTAGAGCTAATACGCAAAGTCGGGGATCATAAAAACGGACCGATAGAACTTAGAGCTAATACGCAAAGTCGGGGATCATAAAAACGGACCGAAAGAACTTAGAGCTAATACGCAAAGTCGGGGATCATAAAAACGGACCGAAAGAACTTAGAGCTAATACGCAAAGTCGGGGATCATAAAAACGGACCGAAAGAACTTAGAGCTAATACGCAAAGTCGGGGATCATAAAAACAGACTGAAAGAACTTAGAGCTAATACGCAAAGTCGGGGATCATAAAAACGGACCAAAAGAACTTAGAGCTAATACGCAAAGTCGGGGATCATAAAAATGGACCAAAAGAACTTAGAGCTATGACGCAAAGTCAGAGATCATAAAAACGATAGAAAGAACTTAGAGCTAATACGAAAAGTCGGGGATCATAAAAACGATCGAAGGAATTAGAGCTAATATGCAAAGTCGGGGATCATAAAAACGGACCGAAAGAACTTAGAGCTAATACGCAAAGTCGGGGATCATAAAAACGGACTGAAAGAACTTAGAGCTAATACGCAAAGTCGTGGATCATAAAAACGGAGCGAAAGAACTTAGAGCTAATACGCAAAGTCGGGGATCATAAAAACGGACCGAAAGAACTTAGAGCTAATACGCAAAGTCAGGGATTATAAAAACGGACCGAACAAACTTAGAGCTAATACGCAATGTCGAGGATCAAAAAAAGGGACCGAAAGAACTTAGAGCTAATATGCAATGTCGGGGATCATAAAAACGGACCGAAAGAACTTAGAGCTAATACGCAAAGTCGGGGATCATAAAAACGGACCGAAAGAACTTAGAGCTAATACGCAAAGTCGGGGATCATAAAAACGGACCAAAAGAACTTAGAGCTAATACGAAAAGTCGGGGATCATAAAAATGGACCAAAAGAACTTAGAGCTAATACGCAAAGTCGGGGATCATAAAAACGACTGAAAGAACTTAGAGCTAATACGCAAAGTCGGGGATCATAAAAACGACCGAAAGTACTTAGAGCTAATACGCAAAGTCGGGGATCATAAAAACTGACCAAAAGAACTTAGATCTAATACGGAAAGTCAGGGATCATAAAAATGGACCAAAAGAACTTAGAGCTAATACACAAAGTCGGAGATCATAAAAACGATAGAAAGAACTTAGAGCTAATACGCAAAGTCGGGGATCATAAAAACCGACCCAAAGATCTTAGAGCTAATACGAAAAGTCTGAATCATAAAAAGGGACCGAAAGAACTTAGAGCTAATACGCAAAGTCGGGGATCATAAAAACAGACCGAAAGAAATTGAGCTAATACACAAAGTCGGGGATCATAAAAAACGACCAAAAGAACTTAGAGCTAATATGCAAAGTCGGGGATTATAACAAACAACCGAAAGAACTTAGAACTAAAATGCAAATTCAGGGATCATAAAAAACGACCGAAAGAACTTAGAGCTAATACGCAAATTCGGGGATCAAAAAAACGACCGCAAGAACTTAGAGCTAATACGTAAAGTCAGTGATCATAAAAACGACCGAAAGAACTTAGAGCTAATATGCAAAGTCGGGGATCATAAAAACGATAGAAAGAACTTAGAGCTAATACGCAAAGTCGGGGATCATAAAACGGACCGAAAGAACTTAGAGTTAATATACAAAGTCAGGGACCATAAAAACGGACGGAAAGAACTTAGAGTTAATATACAAAGTCAGGGATCATAAAAACGGACCGAAAGAACTTAGAGCTAATACGCAAAGTCGGGGATCATAAAAACAGACCGAAAGAACTTAGAGCTAATACGAAAAGTCGGGGATCATAAAAATGGACCAAAAGAACTTAGAGCTAATACGCAAAGTCGGGGATCATAAAAACGACCGAAAGAACTTAGAGCTAATACGCAAAGTCGGGGATCATAAAAATGACCGAAACTACTTAGAGCTAATACGCAAAGTCGGGGATCATAAAAACGGACCAAAAGAACTTAGATCTAATACGGAAAGTCGGGGATCATAAAAATGGACCAAAAGAACTTAGAGCTAATACACAAAGTCGGAGATCATAAAAACGATAGAAAGAACTTAGAGCTAATACGCAAAGTCGGGGATCATAAAAACGACCGAAAGAACTTAGAGCTAATACGCAAAATCGGGGATCATAAAAACTGACCGAAAGAACTTAGAGCTAATACGCAATGTCGGGGATCATAAAAACGGACTGAAAGAACTTAGAGCTAATACGCAAAGTCGGGGATCATAAAAACGGACCGATAGAACTTAGAGCTAATACGCAAAGTCGAGGATCATAAAAACGGACCGCAAGAACTTAGAGCTAATACGCAAAGTCGGGGATCATTAAAACGGACCGAAAGAACTTAGAGCTAATACGCAAAGTCGGGGATCATAAAAACGGACTGAAAGAACTTAGAGCTAATACGCAAAGTCGGGGATCATAAAAACGGAGCGAAAGAACTTAGAGCTAATACGCAAAGTTGGGGTTCATAAAAACTTACCGAAAGAACTTGAAGCTAATACGCAAAGTCGGGGATCATAAAAACGGACCGAAAGAACTTAGAGCTAATACGCAATGTCAGGGATCATAAAAACGGACTGAAAGAACTTAGAGCTAATATGCAAAGTCGGGGATCATAAAAACGGACCGATAGAACTTAGAGCTAATACGCAAAGTCGGGGATCATAAAAACGAACCGAAAGAACTTAGAGCTAATACGCAAAGTCGGGGATCATTAAAACGGACCGAAAGAACTAAGAGCTAATACGCAAAGTCGGGGATCATAAAAACGGACTAAAAGAACTTAGAGCTAATACGCAAAGTCGGGGATCATAAAAACGGACCGAAAGAACTTAGAGCTAATACGCAATGTCGGGGATCATAAAAACGGACTGAAAGAACTTAGAGCTAATACGCAAAGTCGGAGATCATAAAAACGGACCGATAGAACTTAGAGCTACTACGCAAAGTCGGGGATCATAAAAACGAACCGAAAGAACTTAGAGCTAATACGCAAAGTCGGGGATCATTAAAACGGACCGAAAGAACTTAGAGCTAATACGCAAAGTCGGGGAACATAAAAACGGACTAAAAGAACTTAGAGCTAATACGCAAAGTCGGGGATCATAAAAACAGAGCGAAAGAACTTAGAGCTAATACGCAAAGTCGGGGATCATAAAAACGGACTGAAAGAACTTAGAGCTAATACGCAAAGTCAGGGATCATAAAAACGGACCGAACGAACTTAGAGCTAATACGCAATGTCGAGGATAAAAAAAAGGGACCGAAAGAACTTAGAGCTAATACGCAATGTCGGGGATCATAAAAACGGACCGAAAGAACTTAGAGCTAATACGCAAAGTCGGGGATCATAAAAACGGACCGAAAGAACTTAGAGCTAATACGCAAAGTCGGGGATCATAAAAACGGACCGAAAGAACTTAGAGCTAATACGAAAAGTCGGGGATCATAAAAATGGACCAAAAGAACTTAGAGCTAATACGCAAAGTCGAGGATCATAAAAACGACCGAAAGAACTTAGAGCTAATACGCAAAGTCGGGGATCATAAAAATGACCGAAAGTACTTAGAGCTAATACGCAAAGTCGGGGATCATAAAAACGGACCAAAAGAACTTAGATCTAATACGGAAAGTCGGGGATCATAAAAATGGACCAAAAGAACTTAGAGCTAATACACAAAGTCGGAGATCATAAAAACGATAGAAAGAACTTAGAGCTAATACGCAAAGTCGGGGATCATAATAACCGACCTAAAGAACTTAGAGCTAATACGCAAAGTCTGGATCATAAAAAGGGACCGAAAGAACTTAGAGCTAATACGCAAAGTCGGGGATCATAAAAACGACCGAAAAAATTAGAGTTAATACGCAAAGTCGAGGATCATAAAAACGACCGAAAGAACTTAGAGCTAATACGCAAAGACGGGGATCATAAAAAACGACCGAAAGAACTTAGAGTTAATACGCAAAGTCGGGGATCATAAAAAACGACCAAAAGAACTTAGAGCTAATATGCAAAGTCGGGGATTATAACAAACGACCGAAAGAACTTAGAGCTAAAATGCAAATTCAGGGATCATAAAAAACGACCGAAAGAACTTAGAGCTAATACGCAATGTCGGGGATCAAAAAAACGACCGCAAGAACTTAGAGCTAATACGTAAAGTCAGGGATCATAAAAACGACCGAAAGAACGTAGAGCTAATATGCAAAGTCAGGGATCATAAAAACGACCGAAATAACTTAGAGCTAATACGCAAAGTCGGGGATCATAAAACGGACCGAAAGAACTTAGAGTTAATATACAAAGCCGGGGACCATAAAAACGGACGGAAAGAACTTAGAGCTAATACGCAAAGTCGGGGATCATAAAAACGGACCGAAAGAACTTAGTGCTAATACGCAAAGTCGGGGATCATAAAAACGACCGAAAGAACTTAGAGCTAATACGCAAAGTCGGGGATCATAAAAACGGACCGAAAGAACTTAGAACTAATACGCAAAGTCGGGGATCATAAAAACGGACCGAAAGAACTTAGAGCTAATATGCAAAGTCTAGGATCATAAAAACGGACCGAAAGAACATAGAGCTAATAAGCAAAGTCAGGGATCATAAAACGACCGAAAGAACTTAGAGCTAATACGCAAAGTCGTGGATAAAAAAACATACCGAAAGAACTTAGAGCTACTACGCAAAGTCGGGATCATAAAAACGGGCCGAACGAACTTAGAGCTAATACGCAATGTCGGGGATCATAAAGACGGACCGAAAGAACTTAGAGCTAATACGTGAAGTCGGGGATCAAAAACGGACCGAAAGAACTTAGAGCTAATACGCAAAGTCGGGGATCATAAAAACGGCCGAAATAACTTAGAGCTAATACGCAAAGTCGGGGATCATAAAAACGGACCAAAAGAACTTAGAGCTAATACGCAAAGTCGGGGATCATAAAAACGGACCGAAAGAACTAAGTGCTAATACGCAAAGTCGGGAATCATAAAAATGGGCCAAAAGAACTTAGAGCTAATACGCAAAGTCGGGGATCATAAAAATGGACCAAAAGAACTCAGAGCTAATACGCAAAGTCGGAGATCATAAAAAAGATAGAAAGAACTTAGAGCTAATACGAAAAGTCGGGGATCATAAAAACGATCAAAAGAATTAGAGCTAATACGCAAAGTTGAGGATCATAAAAACGACCGAAAGAACTTAGAGCTAATACGCAAAGTCGGGGATCATAAAAAACGACCGAAAGAACTTGGCGCTAATACGCAAAGTCGGGGATCATAAAAAACAACCAAGAGAACTTAGAGCTAATACGCAAAGTTGGGGATCATAAAAACGGACCGAAAGAACTTAGAGCTAATACGCAAAGTCGGGGATCATAAAAACAGACCGAAAGAAATTGAGCTAATACACAAAGTCGGGGATCATAAAACGACCGAAAGAACTTAGAGCTAATATGCAAAGACGAGGATCATAAAAACGGACCGAAAGAACATAGAGCTAATACGCAAAGTCAGGTATCATAAAACGACCGAAAGAACTTAGAGCTAATACGCAAAGTCGTGGATCAAAAAAACATACCAAAAGAACTTAGAGCTACTACGCAAGGTCGGGGATCAGAAAAACGGACCGAACAAACTTAGAGCTAATACGCAATGTCGGGGATCATAAAAACGGACCGAAAGAACTCAGAGCTGATACGCAAAGTCGGTGATCATAAAAACAGACCAAAAGAACTTAGAGCTGATACGTAAAGTTGGGGTTCATAAAAACGGACCGAAAGAACTTAGAGCTAATACGCAAAGTCGGGGATCATAAAAACGGACCGAAAGAACTTAGAGCTAATACGCAATGTCGGGGATCATAAAAACGGACTGAAAGAACTTAGAGCTAATACGCAAAGTCGGGGATCATAAAAACGGACCGATAGAACTTAGAGCTAATACGCAAAGTCGGGGATCATAAAAACGGACCGAAAGAACTTAGAGCTAATACGCAAAGTCGGGATCATAAAAACGGACCGAAAGAACTTAGAGCTAATACGCAAAGTCGGGGATCATAAAAACAGACTGAAAGAACTTAGAGCTAATACGAAAAGTCGGGGATCATAAAAACGGACCAAAAGAACTTAGAGCTAATACGCAAAGTCGGGGATCATAAAAATGGACCAAAAGAACTTAGAGCTATGACGCAAAGTCAGAGATCATAAAAACGATAGAAAGAACTTAGAGCTAATACGAAAAGTCGGGGATCATAAAAACGATCGAAAGAATTAGAGCTAATATGCGAAGTCGGGGATCATAAAAACGGACCGAAAGAACTTAGAGCTAATACGCAAAGTCGGGGATCATAAAAACGGACTGAAAGAACTTAGAGCTAATACGCAAAGTCGTGGATCATAAAAACGGAGCGAAAGAACTTAGAGCTAATACGCAAAGTCGGGGATCATAAAAACGGACTGAAAGAACTTAGAGCTAATACGCAAAGTCAGGGATTATAAAAACGGACCGAACAAACTTAGAGCTAATACGCAATGTCGAGGATCAAAAAAAGGGACCGAAAGAACTTAGAGCTAATATGCAATGTCGAGGATCATAAAAACGGACCGAAAGAACTTAGAGCTAATACGCAAAGTCGGGGATCATAAAAACGGACCGAAAGAACTAAGTGCTAATACGCAAAGTCGGGAATCATAAAAACGGGCCAAAAGAACTTAGAGCTAATACGCAAAGTCGGGGATCATAAAAATGGACCAAAAGAACTCAGAGCTAATACGCAAAGTCGGAGATCATAAAAAAGATAGAAAGAACTTAGAGCTAATACGAAAAGTCGGGGATCATAAAAACGATCAAAAGAATTAGAGCTAATACGCAAAGTTGAGGATCATAAAAACGACCGAAAGAACTTAGAGCTAATACGCAAAGTCGGGGATCATAAAAAACAACCGAAAGAACTTGGCGCTAATACGCAAAGTCGGGGATCATAAAAAACAACCAAGAGAACTTAGAGCTAATACGCAAAGTTGGGGATCATAAAAACGGACCGAAAGAACTTAGAGCTAATACGCAAAGTCGGGGATCATAAAAACAGACCGAAAGAAATTGAGCTAATACACAAAGTCGGGGATCATAAAACGACCGAAAGAACTTAGAGCTAATATGCAAAGACGAGGATCATAAAAACGGACCGAAAGAACATAGAGCTAATACGCAAAGTCAGGTATCATAAAACGACCGAAAGAACTTAGAGCTAATACGCAAAGTCGTGGATCAAAAAAACATACCAAAAGAACTTAGAGCTACTACGCAAGGTCGGGGATCAGAAAAACGGACCGAACAAACTTAGAGCTAATACGCAATGTCGGGGATCATAAAAACGGACCGAAAGAACTCAGAGCTGATACGCAAAGTCGGTGATCATAAAAACAGACCAAAAGAACTTAGAGCTGATACGTAAAGTTGGGGTTCATAAAAACGGACCGAAAGAACTTCGAGCTAATACGCAAAGTCGGGGATCATAAAAACGGACCGAAAGAACTTAGAGCTAATACGCAATGTCGGGGATCATAAAAACGGACTGAAAGAACTTAGAGCTAATACGCAAAGTCGGGGATCATAAAAACGGACCGATAGAACTTAGAGCTAATACGCAAAGTCGGGGATCATAAAAACGGACCGATAGAACTTAGAGCTAATACGCAAAGTCGGGGATCATAAAAACGGACCGAAAGAACTTAGAGCTAATACGCAAAGTCGGGGATCATAAAAACGGACCGAAAGAACTTAGAGCTAATACGTAAAGTCGGGGATCATAAAAACGGACCGAAAGAACTTAGAGCTAATACGCAAAGTCGGGGATCATAAAAACAGACTGAAAGAACTTAGAGCTAATACGCAAAGTCGGGGATCATAAAAACGGACCAAAAGAACTTAGAGCTAATACGCAAAGTCGGGGATCATAAAAATGGACCAAAAGAACTTAGAGCTATGACGCAAAGTCAGAGATCATAAAAACGATAGAAAGAACTTAGAGCTAATACGAAAAGTCGGGGATCATAAAAACGATCGAAAGAATTAGAGCTAATATGCAAAGTCGGGGATCATAAAAACGGACCGAAAGAACTTAGAGCTAATACGCAAAGTCGGGGATCATAAAAACGGACTGAAAGAACTTAGAGCTAATACGCAAAGTCGTGGATCATAAAAACGGAGCGAAAGAACTTAGAGCTAATACGCAAAGTCGGGGATCATAAAAACGGACCGAAAGAACATAGAGCTAATACGCAAAGTCAGGGATTATAAAAATGGACCGAACAAACTTAGAGCTAATACGCAATGTCGAGGATCAAAAAAAGGGACCGAAAGAACTTAGAGCTAATATGCAATGTCGGGGATCATAAAAACGGACCGAAAGAACTTAGAGCTAATACGCAAAGTCGGGGATCATAAAAACGGACCGAAAGAACTTAGAGCTAATACGCAAAGTCGGGGATCATAAAAACGGACCAAAAGAACTTAGAGCTAATACGAAAAGTCGGGGATCATAAAAATGGACCAAAAGAACTTAGAGCTAATACGCAAAGTCGGGGATCATAAGAACGACTGAAAGAACTTAGAGCTAATACGCAAAGTCGGGGATCATAAAAACGACCGAAAGTACTTAGAGCTAATACGCAAAGTCGGGGATCATAAAAACTGACCAAAAGAACTTAGATCTAATACGGAAAGTCAGGGATCATAAAAATGGACCAAAAGAACTTAGAGCTAATACACAAAGTCGGAGATCATAAAAACGATAGAAAGAACTTAGAGCTAATACGCAAAGTCGGGGATCATAAAAACCGACCCAAAGATCTTAGAGCTAATACGCAAAGTCTGAATCATAAAAAGGGACCGAAAGAACTTAGAGCTAATACGCAAAGTCGGGGATCATAAAAACGACCGAAAGAACTTGGAGTTAATACGCAAAGTCGGGGATCATAAAAAACGACCAAAAGAACTTAGAGCTAATATGCAAAGTCGGGGATTATAACAAACAACCGAAAGAACTTAGAACTAAAATGCAAATTCAGGGATCATAAAAAACGACCGAAAGAACTTAGAGCTAATACGCAAATTCGGGGATCTAAAAAACGACCGCAAGAACTTAGAGCTAATACGTAAAGTCAGTGATCATAAAAACGACCGAAAGAACTTAGAGCTAATATGCAAAGTCGGGGATCATAAAAACGATAGAAAGAACTTAGAGCTAATACGCAAAGTCGGGGATCATAAAACGGACCGAAAGAACTTAGAGTTAATATACAAAGTCAGGGACCATAAAAACGGACGGAAAGAACTTAGAGCTAATACGCAAAGTCGGGGATCATAAAAACGGACCGAAAGAACTTTGAGCTAATACGCAAAATGGACCGAAAGAACTTAGTGCTAATACGCAAAGTCGGGGATCATAAAAACGACCGAAAGAACTTAGAGCTAATACGCAAAGTCGGGGATCATAAAAACGGACCGAAAGAACTTAGAACTAATACGCAAAGTCGGGGATCATAAAAACAGACCGAAAGAACTTTGAGCTAATACATAAAGTCGGGGATCATAAAATGACCGAAAGAACTTAGAGCTAATATGCAAAGTCTAGGATCATAAAAACGGACCGAAAGAACTTTGAGCTAATACATAAAGTCGGGGATCATAAAACGACCGAAAGAACTTAGAGCTAATATGCAAAGTCTAGGATCATAAAAACGGACCGAAAGAACTTAGAGCTAATACGTTAAGTCGGGGATCAAAAACGGACCGAAAGAACTTAGAGCTAATACGTTAAGTCGGGGATCAAAAACGGACCGAAAGAACTTATTGAGCTAATACATAAAGTCGGGGATCATAAAACGACCGAAAGAACTTAGAGCTAATATGCAAAGTCTAGGATCATAAAAACGGACCGAAAGAACATAGAGCTAATACGCAAAGTCAGGGATCATAAACAACCGAAAGAACTTAGAGCTAATACGGAAAGTCGTGGATCAAAAAAACATACCGAAAGAACTTGGAGCTACTACGCAAAGTCGGGATTATAAAAACGGGCCGAACGAACTTAGAGCTAATACGCAATGTCGGGGATCATAAAAACGGACCGAAAGAACTTAGAGCTAATACGTTAAGTCGGGGATCAAAAACGGACCGAAAGAACTTAGAGCTAATACGCAAAGTCGGGTATCATAAAACGACCGAAAAAACTTGGAGCTAATACGCAAAGTCGGGGATCATAAAAAACGACCAAAAGAACTTAGAGCTAATACGCAAAATCGGGGATCATAAAACGGACCGAAAGAACTTAGAGCTAATACGCAAAGTCGGGGATCATAAAAACAGACCAAAAGAAATTGAGCTAATACACAAAGTCGGGGATCATAAAACGACCGAAAGAACTTAGAGCTAATATGCAAAGACGAGGATCATAAAAACGGACCGAAAGAACATAGAGCTAATACGCAAAGTCAGGTATCATAAAACGACCGAAAGAACTTAGAGCTAATACGCAATGTCGTGGATCAAAAAAACATACCGAAAGAACTTAGAGCTACTACGCAAAGTCGGAGATCGTAAAAACGGACCGAACAAACTTAGAGCTAATACGCAATGTCGGGGATCATAAAAATGGAACGAAAGAACTCAGAGCTGATACCCAAAGTCGGTGATCATAAAAACAGACCAAAAGAACTTAGAGCTGATACGCAAAGTTGGGGTTCATAAAAACGGACCGAAAGAACTTAGAGCTAATACGCAAAGTCGGGAATCATAAAAACGGACCGAAAGAACTTAGAGCTAATACGCAATGTCGGGGATCATAAAACGGACTGAAAGAACTTAGAGCTAATACGCAAAGTCGGGGATCATAAAAACGGACCGAAAGAACTTAGAGCTAATACGCAAAGTCGGGGATCATAAAAACGGACCGAAAGAACTTAGAGCTAATACGCAAAGTCGGGGATCATAAAAACAGACCGAAAGAAATTGAGCTATTACACAAAGTCAGGGATCATAAAACGACCGAAAGAACTTAGAGCTAATATGCAAAGACGAGGATCATAAAAACGGACCGAAACAACATAGAGCTAATACGCAAAGTCACGTATCATAAAACGACCGAAAGAACTTAGAGCTAATACGCAAAGTCGTGGATCAAAAAAACATACCGAAAGAACTTAGAGCTACTACGCAAAGTCGGGGATCATAAAAACAGACCGAACAAAGTTAAACCTAATACGCAATGTCGGGGATCATAAAAACGGACCGAAAGAACTCAGAGCTGATACCCAAAGTCGGTGATCATAAAAACAGACCAAAAGAACTTAGAGCTGATACGCAAAGTTGGGGTTCATAAAAACGGAACGAAAGAACTTAGAGCTAATACGCAAAGTCGGGGATCATAAAAACGGACCGAAAGAATTTAGAGCTAATACGCAATGTCGGGGATTATAAAACGGACTGAAAGAACTTAGAGCTAATACGCAAAGTCGGGGATCATAAAAACGGACCGAAAGAACTTAGAGCTAATACGCAAAGTCGGGGATCATAAAAACGGACCGAAGATCTTAGAGCTAATACGCAAAGTCGGGGATCATAAAAACGGACCGAAAGAACTTAGAGCTAATACGCAAAGTCGGGGATCATAAAAACGGACTAAAAGAACTTAGAACTAATATGCAAAGTCAGGGATCATAAAAACGGACCGAACGAACTTAGAGCTAATACGCAATGTCGGGGATCAAAAAAACGGACCGAAAGAACTTAGAGCTAATACGCAATGTCGGGGATCATAAAAACGGACCGAAAGAACTTAGAGCTAATACGCAAAGTCGGGGATTATAAAAACGACCGAAAGAACTTAGAGCTAATACGCAAAGTCGGGGATCATAAAAACGGACCAAAACAACTTAGAGCTAATACGCAAAGTCGGGGATCATAAAAATGGACCAAAAGAACTTAGAGCTAAGACGCAAAGTCGGAGATCATAAAAACGATAGAAAGAACTTAGAGCTAAGACGCAAAGTCGGAGATCATAAAAACGGACCGAACGAACTTAGAGCTAATACGCAATGTCGAGGATCAAAAAAAGGGTCCGAAAGAACTTAGAGCTAATATGCAATGTCGGGGATCATAAAAACGGACCGAAAGAACTTAGAGCTTATACGCAAAGTCGGGGATCATAAAAACGGACCGAAAGAACTTAGAGCTAATACGCAAAGTCGGGGATCATAAAAACGACCCAAAGAACTTAGAGCTAATACGCAAAGTCGGGGATCATAAAAACGGACCAAAACAACTTAGAGCTAATACGCAAAGTCGGGGATCATAAAAATGGACCAAAAGAACTTAGAGCTAAGACGCAAAGTCGGAGATCATAAAAACGATAGAAAGAACTTAGAGCTAATACGAAAAGTCGGGGATCATAAAAACGATCGAAAGAATTAGAGCTAATACGCAAAGTCGAGGATCATAAAAACGACCGAAAGAACTTAGAGCTAATACGCAAAGTCAGGGATCATAAAAAACGACCAAAAGAAGTTAGAGCTAATACGCAAAGTCGGGGATCATAAAAACGGACCGAAAGAACTTAGAGCTAATACGCAAAGTCTGGGATCATAAAAACAGACCGAAAGAAATTGAACTAATACACAAAGTCGGGGATCATAAAACGACCGAAAGAACTTAGAGCTAATATGCAAAGACGAGGATCATAAAAACGGACCGAAAGAACATAGACCTAATACGCAAAGTCAGGTATCATAAAACGACCGAAAGAACTTAGAGCTAATACGCAAAGTCGTGGATCAAAAAAACATACCGAAAGAACTTAGAGCTACTACGCAAAGTCAGGGATCATAAAAACGGACCGAACAAACTTAGAGCTAATACGCAATGTCGGGGATCATAAAAACGGACCGAAAGAACTCAGAGCTGATACGCAAAGTCGGTGATCATAAAAACAGACCAAAAGAACTTAGAGCTGATACGCAAAGTTGGGGTTCATAAAAACGGACCGAAAGAACTTAGAGCTAATACGCAAAGTCGGGGATCATAAAACCGGACCGAAAGAACTTAGAGCTAATACGCAATGTCGGGGATCATAAAACGGACTGAAAGAACTTATAGCTAATACGCAAAGTCGGGGATCATAAAAACGGACCGAAAGAACTTAGAGCTAATACGCAAAGTCGGGGATGATAAAAACGGACCTAAAGAACTTAGAGCTAATACGCAAAGTCGGGCATCATAAAAACGGACCGAAAGAACTTAGAGCTAATACGCAAAGTCGGGCATCATAAAAACGGACCGAAAGAACTTAGAGCTAATACGCAAAGTCGGGGATTATAAAAACGGACCAAAAGAACTTAGAGCTAATACGAAAAGTCGGGGATCATAAAAATGGACCAAAAGAACTTAGAGCTAATACGCAAAGTCGGGGATCATAAAAACGACTGAAAGAACTTAGAGCTAATACGCAAAGTCGGGGATCATAAAAACAACCGAAAGTACTTAGAGCTAATACGCAAAGTCGGGGATCATAAAAACTGACCAAAAGAACTTAGATCTAATACGGAAAGTCAGGGATCATAAAAATGGACCAAAAGAACTTAGAGCTAATACACAAAGTCGGAGATCATAAAAACGATAGAAAGAACTTAGAGCTAATACGCAAAGTCGGGGATCATAAAAACCGACCCAAAGATCTTAGAGCTAATACGCAAAGTCTGAATCATAAAAAGGGACCGAAAGAACTTAGAGCTAATACGCAAAGTCGGGGATCATAAAAACGACCGAAAGAACTTGGAGTTAATACGCAAAGTCGGGGATCATAAAAAACGACCAAAAGAACTTAGAGCTAATATGCAAAGTCGGGGATTATAACAAACAACCGAAAGAACTTAGAACTAAAATGCAAATTCAGGGATCATAAAAAACGACCGAAAGAACTTAGAGCTAATACGCAAATTCGGGGATCAAAAAAACGACCGCAAGAACTTAGAGCTAATACGTAAAGTCAGTGATCATAAAAACGACCGAAAGAACTTAGAGCTAATATGCAAAGTCGGGGATCATAAAAACGATAGAAAGAACTTAGAGCTAATACGCAAAGTCGGGGATCATAAAACGGACCGAAAGAACTTAGAGTTAATATACAAAGTCAGGGACCATAAAAACGGACGGAAAGAACTTAGAGCTAATACGCAAAGTCGGGGATCATAAAAACGGACCGAAAGAACTTTGAGCTAATACGCAAAATGGACCGAAAGAACTTAGTGCTAATACGCAAAGTCGGGGATCATAAAAACGACCGAAAGAACTTAGAGCTAATACGCAAAGTCGGGGATCATAAAAACGGACCGAAAGAACTTAGAACTAATACGCAAAGTCGGGGATCATAAAAACAGACCGAAAGAACTTTGAGCTAATACATAAAGTCGGGGATCATAAAATGACCGAAAGAACTTAGAGCTAATATGCAAAGTCTAGGATCATAAAAACGGACCGAAAGAACTTTGAGCTAATACATAAAGTCGGGGATCATAAAACGACCGAAAGAACTTAGAGCTAATATGCAAAGTTTAGGATCATAAAAACGGACCGAAAGAACTTAGAGCTAATACGTTAAGTCGGGGATCAAAAACGGACCGAAAGAACTTAGAGCTAATACGTTAAGTCGGGGATCAAAAACGGACCGAAAGAACTTATTGAGCTAATACATAAAGTCGGGGATCATAAAACGACCGAAAGAACTTAGAGCTAATATGCAAAGTCTAGGATCATAAAAACGGACCGAAAGAACATAGAGCTAATACGCAAAGTCAGGGATCATAAACAACCGAAAGAACTTAGAGCTAATACGGAAAGTCGTGGATCAAAAAAACATACCGAAAGAACTTGGAGCTACTACGCAAAGTCGGGATTATAAAAACGGGCCGAACGAACTTAGAGCTAATACGCAATGTCGGGGATCATAAAAACGGACCGAAAGAACTTAGAGCTAATACGTTAAGTCGGGGATCAAAAACGGACCGAAAGAACTTAGAGCTAATACGCAAAGTCGGGTATCATAAAACGACCGAAAAAACTTGGAGCTAATACGCAAAGTCGGGGATCATAAAAAACGACCAAAAGAACTTAGAGCTAATACGCAAAATCGGGGATCATAAAACGGACCGAAAGAACTTAGAGCTAATACGCAAAGTCGGGGATCATAAAAACAGACCGAAAGAAATTGAGCTAATACACAAAGTCGGGGATCATAAAACGACCGAAAGAACTTAGAGCTAATATGCAAAGACGAGGATCATAAAAACGGACCGAAAGAACATAGAGCTAATACGCAAAGTCAGGTATCATAAAACGACCGAAAGAACTTAGAGCTAATACGCAATGTCGTGGATCAAAAAAACATACCGAAAGAACTTAGAGCTACTACGCAAAGTCGGAGATCGTAAAAACGGACCGAACAAACTTAGAGCTAATACGCAATGTCGGGGATCATAAAAATGGAACGAAAGAACTCAGAGCTGATACCCAAAGTCGGTGATCATAAAAACAGACCAAAAGAACTTAGAGCTGATACGCAAAGTTGGGGTTCATAAAAACGGACCGAAAGAACTTAGAGCTAATACGCAAAGTCGGGAATCATAAAAACGGACCGAAAGAACTTAGAGCTAATACGCAATGTCGGGGATCATAAAACGGACTGAAAGAACTTAGAGCTAATACGCAAAGTCGGGGATCATAAAAACGGACCGAAAGAACTTAGAGCTAATACGCAAAGTCGGGGATCATAAAAACGGACCGAAAGAACTTAGAGCTAATACGCAAAGTCGGGGATCATAAAAACAGACCGAAAGAAATTGAGCTATTACACAAAGTCAGGGATCATAAAACGACCGAAAGAACTTAGAGCTAATATGCAAAGACGAGGATCATAAAAACGGACCGAAACAACATAGAGCTAATACGCAAAGTCAGGTATCATAAAACGACCGAAAGAACTTAGAGCTAATACGCAAAGTCGTGGATCAAAAAAACATACCGAAAGAACTTAGAGCTACTACGCAAAGTCGGGGATCATAAAAACAGACCGAACAAAGTTAAACCTAATACGCAATGTCGGGGATCATAAAAACGGACCGAAAGAACTCAGAGCTGATACCCAAAGTCGGTGAATATAAAAACAGACCAAAAGAACTTAGAGCTGATACGCAAAGTTGGGGTTCATAAAAACGGAACGAAAGAACTTAGAGCTAATACGCAAAGTCGGGGATCATAAAAACGGACCGAAAGAATTTAGAGCTAATACGCAATGTCGGGGATTATAAAACGGACTGAAAGAACTTAGAGCTAATACGCAAAGTCGGGGATCATAAAAACGGACCGAAAGAACTTAGAGCTAATACGCAAAGTCGGGGATCATAAAAACGGACCGAAGATCTTAGAGCTAATACGCAAAGTCGGGGATCATAAAAACGGACCGAAAGAACTTAGAGCTAATACGCAAAGTCGGGGATCATAAAAACGGACTAAAAGAACTTAGAACTAATATGCAAAGTCAGGGATCATAAAAACGGACCGAACGAACTTAGAGCTAATACGCAATGTCGGGGATCAAAAAAACAGACCGAAAGAACTTAGAGCTAATACGCAATGTCGGGGATCATAAAAACGGACCGAAAGAACTTAGAGCTAATACGCAAAGTCGGGGATTATAAAAACGACCGAAAGAACTTAGAGCTAATACGCTAAGTCGGGATCATAAAAACGGACCAAAACAACTTAGAGCTAATACGCAAAGTCGGGGATCATAAAAATGGACCAAAAGAACTTAGAGCTAAGACGCAAAGTCGGAGATCATAAAAACGATAGAAAGAACTTAGAGCTAAGACGCAAAGTCGGAGATCATAAAAACGGACCGAACGAACTTAGAGCTAATACGCAATGTCGAGGATCAAAAAAAGGGTCCGAAAGAACTTAGAGCTAATATGCAATGTCGGGGATCATAAAAACGGACCGAAAGAACTTAGAGCTAATACGCAAAGTCGGGGATCATAAAAACGGACCGAAAGAACTTAGAGCTAATACGCAAAGTCGGGGATCATAAAAACGACCCAAAGAACTTAGAGCTAATACGCAAAGTCGGGGATCATAAAAACGGACCAAAACAACTTAGAGCTAATACGCAAAGTCGGGGATCATAAAAATGGACCAAAAGAACTTAGAGCTAAGACGCAAAGTCGGAGATCATAAAAACGATAGAAAGAACTTAGAGCTAATACGAAAAGTCGGGGATCATAAAAACGATCGAAAGAATTAGAGCTAATACGCAAAGTCGAGGATCATAAAAACGACCGAAAGAACTTAGAGCTAATACGCAAAGTCAGGGATCATAAAAAACAACCAAAAGAACTTAGAGCTAATACGCAAAGTCGGGGATCATAAAAACGGACCGAAAGAACTTAGAGCTAATACGCAAAGTCTGGGATCATAAAAACAGACCGAAAGAAATTGAACTAATACACAAAGTCGGGGATCATAAAACGACCGAAAGAACTTAGAGCTAATATGCAAAGACGAGGATCATAAAAACGGACCGAAAGAACATAGACCTAATACGCAAAGTCAGGTATCATAAAACGACCGAAAGAACTTAGAGCTAATACGCAAAGTCGTGGATCAAAAAAACATACCGAAATAACTTAGAGCTACTACGCAAAGTCGGGGATCATAAAAACGGACCGAACAAACTTAGAGCTAATACGCAATGTCGGGGATCATAAAAACGGACCGAAAGAACTCAGAGCTGATACGCAAAGTCGGTGATCATAAAAACAGACCAAAAGAACTTAGAGCTGATACGCAAAGTTGGGGTTCATAAAAACGGACCGAAAGAACTTAGAGCTAATACGCAAAGTCGGGGATCATAAAACCGGACCGAAAGAACTTAGAGCTAATACGCAATGTCGGGGATCATAAAACGGACTGAAAGAACTTATAGCTAATACGCAAAGTCGGGGATCATAAAAACGGACCGAAAGAACTTAGAGCTAATACGCAAAGTCGGGGATGATAAAAACGGACCGAAAGAACTTAGAGCTAATACGAAAAGTCGGGCATCATAAAAACGGACCGAAAGAACTTAGAGCTAATACGCAAAGTCGGGGATCATAAAAACGGACTGAAAGAACTTAGAGCTAATACGCAAAGTCGAGGATCATAAAAACGGACCGAAAGAACTTAGAGCTAATACGCAAAGTCGGGGATCATAAAAATGGACCAAAAGAACTTAGAGCTTATACGCAAAGTCGGGGATCATAAAAACGACCGAAAGAACTTAGAGCTAATTCGCAAAGTCGAGGATCATAAAAACGGACCAAAAGAACTTAGAGCTAATACGCAAAGTCGGGGATCATAAAAATGGACCAAAAGAACTTAGAGCTAATACGCAAAGTCGGAGATCATAAAAACGATAGAAAGAACTTAGAGCTAATACAAAAAGTCGGGGATCATAAAGACGACTGAAAGAATTAGAGCTAATACGCAAAGCCGAGGATCATAAAAACGACCGAAAGAACTTAGAGCTAATACGCAAAGTCGGGGATCATAAAAAACGACCGAAAGAACTTAGAGCTAATACGCAAAGTCGGGGATCATAAAAACGTTAGAAAGAACTTAGAGCTAATACGCAAAGTCGGGGATCATAAAAACGGACCGAAAGAACTTAGAGCTAATACACAAAGTCGGGGATCATAAAAACGGACAGAAAGAACTTAGAGCTAATACGCAAAGTAGGGGATCATAAAAACGGACCGAAAGAACTTAGAGCTAATACACAAAGTCGGGGATCATAAAAACGGACAGAAAGAACTTAGAGCTAATACGCAAAGTCGGGGATCATAAAAACGGACCGAAAGAACTTTGAGCTAATACGCAAAGTCGGGGATCATAAAACGACCGAAAGAACTTAGAGCTAATATGCAAAGTCGAGGATCATAAAAACGGACCGAAAGAACATAGAGCTAATACGCAAAGTCAGGGATCATAAAACGACCGAAAGAACTTAGAGTTAATACGCAAAGTCGTGGATCATAAAAACATACCGAAAGAACTTAGAGCTACTACGCAAAGTCGGGGATCATAAAAACGCATAGTCGGGGATCATAGAAACGATCAAAAGAATTTAGAGCTAATACGCAAAGTCGGGGATCATAAAAACGGACCGAAAGAACTTAGAACTGATACGCAAAGTCGGGGATCATAAAGACAGACCTAAAGAACTTAGAACTAATACGCAAAGTCGTGGATCAAAAAAACAAACCGAAAGAACTTAGAGCTACTGCGCAAAGTCGGGGATCATAAAAACGGACCGAAAGAACTTAGAGCTAATACGAAATGTCGGGGATCATAAAAAGGACCGAAAGAACTTAGAGCTAATACGCAAAGTCGGGGATCATAAAAACGGAACGAAAGAACTTAGAACTAATATGCAAAGTCGGGGATCATAAAAATGGACCGAAAGAACTTAGAGCTAATACGCAAAGTCGGGGATCATAAAAACGACCGAAAGAACTTAGAGCTAATACGCAAAGTCAGGGATCATAAAAACGGACCGAAAGAACTTAGAGCTAATACGCAAAGTCGGGGATCATAAAAACGGACCGAAAGAACTTTGAGCTAATACGCAAAGTCGGGGATCATAAAACGACCGAAAGAACTTAGGGCTAATATGCAAAGTCGAGGATCATAAAAACGGACCGAAAGAACATAGAGTTAATACGCAAAGTCAGGGATCATAAAACGACCGAAAGAACTTAAAGCTAAGACGCAAAGTCGTGGATCATAAAAACATACCGAAAGAACTTAGAGTTACTACGCAAAGTCAGGGATCATAAAAACGCATAGTCGGGGATCATAAACACAACCAAAAGAATTTAGAGCTAATACGCAAAGTCGGGGATCATAAAAACGGACCGAAAGAACTTAAAACTGATACGGAAAGTCAGGGATCATAAATACGACCGAAAGAACGTAGAGCTAATACGCAAAGTTGGAGATCATAAAACCGACCGAAATAACTTACAGCTAATATGCAAAGTCTGGGATCATTTACTCCTCCGAGTGCCTCTACTGATAACATGGTCATACCACTTGCACTTAAAAAGTGCAATTTTCAAATTGACCAACAATATAATAGTAGTCTAATATATAGTGTACATCGCATATTAATTACAGAATTCACTATGTTGTTTATTTTATCACCAGTGAAGATGTACTAGAAGACATGAAAACTTAAACACAACAAGATTTATCTAAGCTGATTTATATTATAAACAAAACGTGTTGACCTAAGTTTCATATAAAATATAAATGGTATAATAGGTTAAAATGAATCATCTCTATATATTATTTAGTCGGGGATCATAAAAACTTACAGTTAATACGCAAAGTCGGGGATCATAAGAACGGACCGAAAGAACTTAGAGCCAATACGCAAAGTTGGGGATCATAAAAACCGACCGAAAGAACTTAGAGCTAATACGCAAAGTCGGGGATCATAAAAACGACTGAAGAACTTAGAGCTAATACGCAAAGTTGGGGATCATAAAAATGGACCGAAAGAACTTTGAGCTAATACGCAAAGTCGGGTATCATAAAACGACCGAAAGAACTTAGGGCTAATATGCAAAGTCGAGGATCATAAAAACGGAACGAAAGAACATAGAGCTAATACGCAAAGTCAGGGATCATAAAACGACCGAAAGAACTTAAAGCTAAGACGCAAACTCGTGGATCATAAAAACATACCGAAAGAACTTAGAGTTACTACGCAAAGTCGGGGATCATAAAAACGCATAGTCGGGGATCATAAAAACGACCAAAAGAATTTAGAGCTAATACGCAAAGTCGGGGATCATAAAAACGGACCGAAAGAACTTTAAACTGATACGGAAAGTCGGGGATCATAAATACGACCGAAAGAACGTAGAGCTAATACGCAAAGTTGGAGATCATAAAACCGACCGAAATAACTTAGAGCTAATACGCAAAGTCTGGGATCATTTACTCCTCCGAGTTCCTCTACTGATAACATGGTCATACCACTTGCACTTAAAAAGTGCAATTTTCAAATTGACCAACAATATAATAGTAGTCTAATATATAGTGTACATCGCATATTAATTACTGAATTCACTATGTTGTTTATTTTATCACCAGTGAAGATGTACTAGAAGACATGAAAACTTAAACACAACAAGATTTATCTAAGCTGATTTATATTATAAACAAAACGTGTTGACCTAAGTTTCATATAAAATATTAATGGTATAATAGGTTAAAATGAATCAGCTCTATATATTATTTAGTCGGGGATCATAAAAACTTACAGCTAATACGCAAAGTCGGGGATCATAAGAACGGACCGAAAGAACTTAGAGCCAATACGCAAAGTTGGGGATCATAAATACCGACCGAAAGAACTTAGAGCTAATACGCAAAGTCGGGGATCATAAAAACGACTGAAGAACTTAGAGCTAATACGCAAAGTTGGGGATCATAAAAATGGACCGAAAGAACTTTGAGCTAATACGCAAAGTCGGTATCATAAAACGACCGAAAGAACTTAGAGCTAATATGCAAAGTCAAGGATCATAAAAACGGACCGAAAGAACATAGAGCTAATACGCAAAGTCAGGGATCATAAAACGACCGAAAGAACTTAGATCTAATACGCAAAGTCGTGGATCATAAAAACATACCGAAAGAACTTAGAGCTACTACGCAAAGTCGGGGATCATAAAAACGCATAGTCGGGGATCATAAAAACGACCAAAAGAATTTAGAGCCGCAAAGTCGGGGATCATAAAAACGGACCGAAAGAACTTAGAACTGATACGCAAAGTCGGGGATCATAAATACGACCGAAAGAACTTAGAGCTAATACGCAAAGTCGGAGATCATAAAACCGACCGAAATAACTTAGAGCTAATACGCAAAGTCGGGGATCATTTACTCCTCCGAGTGCCTTTACTGATAACATGGTCATACCACTTGCACTTAAAAAGTGAAATTTTCAAATTGACCAACAATATAATAGTAGTCTAATATATAGTGTACATCGCATATTAATTACAGAATTCACTATGTTGTTTATTTTATCACCAGTGAAGATGTACTAGAAGACATGAAAACTTAAACATAACAAGATTTATCTAAGCTGATTTATATTATAAACAAAACGTGTTAACCTAAGTTTCATATAAAATATTAATGGTATAATAGGTTAAAATGAATCATCTCTATATATTATTTAGTCGGAAAGCATTCTCCAACTAGGAACCGACAATGTGGTGGCTCTTCGGAAAGAAGTTCATTTTAAAACATTTTGATGTGTTTCTACCGAAGCGGACCAGATTAGCCGATAGACTCTATCAAAAAATATTTATGATATATTAATGATTTATATAGATAATTTACTCTATATATTTCATTTTAATCGATTTTATATAACAAAATATGAAGGATATTCATGATGAACGAAGGACATTAATTATATGTTAACTTAAGTATATAGGATGGTCACTCATATCTTTTGGGTATAATCTAGCTTGGCTTTTTGCTACGAAGACACTTAAGTCGTGGACTAAACTGTAATTACGTACGCCTATAACAAGTAATGTCTTAAATAAAGGTGAGCAATTTCTTCTAATGACAAATCACAAAGCTATTAAACCTACATTTTGATTAATTATTAATATGGTATGCAAATGAGAGTACGATATTATTTACAGCTATATACCATTGTATTTCTTTTTAAAAGTAAACAAATATCAAATTGAATTTTATTTTGATGTATCACATGTATGTTTTGTCTACTTAAATTCTTATGTGTTTTAAAATTTAATTATAGCGTGTATAATATTTTTATACAAAAATTAGTAACCAATTTTTTAAAATGGAACTTATAATTTCTTAGAATTATTCATCTTCATAATTGAAATATGAAAGTAGTGCTAATTATAATTTAAATTAATTTTGGTGGAGCTTTTTTTTTTTTTTTTGTGAACCAATACATTAATTAAAAAGCTCAAACTCCATTAAAGGAGGAGAAGTTACAGGAGGAAGGTGAATCCTTTGCCAAAGAAACAACCTCAAAGTTTACTACAAACGAAACAACATGAAGAGAAACAAAGAGATGATTGGTACGAAGCTCTCTGCAAACTGCCAAGAGAACGAGCTCTATTGCATAGCCAACGACATTGAGAAGAAACAAAGGTTCTCCACAATCCGCAAAACAGGCTAGCCTTGATACACCCAGTGCTAAAGCCACGATGAAAGGTCGCCTTCCAAGCTAGTGCTTCTGCTAAAGAAACAGAAGAACCAAAGGGTCTTGAAGAAGATCTTTGATGGATCTTTACCTTAAGTGGGTCCTTAATGATCCACCCCAAATCGCAAACGGTAGCTTTAACTAACCAAGTTGCTTTGGAGAAACAATTAAATGCCCCTTGAAGTGCTTCTATCTTCTGAGTTGAATGTTGGTTTGGTTGAGACCTTTCCACCAACGCATCTACATCACCATAGAAACAAAAGCTAATAATCGGGACTAAGCCCATAGCCACAAAAACAGTTAGAACACGTCTAAACCAGTCCTCAATACAAGGAAAATTAGAATCTCCATTGGAGAGATCCGAGAGTAAACCAAAGACAAACAGATTCCCACCAAAGCCATAAAAAATTATCTCCAAAGACTGACTACACGCAATCCTTCCGATAAGAGACATTCCAACCATTCTAGACAAGCTTTGATCCAATTTGATAATAGTAACATCCTCATATTGAGGTAATTGAACCTGATGAAACCTCATAATGAGGGAATAGAGAACTAACAGAAGACAACTTCTAGCCCATTGTACATCCATCACAAGGGTCCTAGAAATTATACCTTCTGATGTCATGAAAATGGAGAGAGAAGGCTGTGAAAACCTTGGCTGCCAACAAACGGGAGAGCAGATCTGTAACCTACCAAAGAAGACCAAGACGACTCTGGTACAAGAACTGCATACAACAGTAGAGGGACGCGGGAAGGCTAGATCAGTGTCACTGGGAGACACGAGAACCATAGCCAAACCCGACCAACCCAAAGAAATCATGACTACTGTGCCTATGTTGAGAAGAGGTGAGTGGGACGACGAAATAGCGGCGAGTGAATTAGTTAAGCTAAGAACAGGGGGAGGATCCGGTGGGTCTGGAGGTTTTGGAGGATGCGGTGGTGAAGGAAGGTTAAGAGCCAGCTTTGGAGGAAGCTTCAGTCCGAGATAAACACGCAGATTCGTCGGGAGAGGAAGCGAAACCTTATGGAAAAACACCATAAGATCACCGGCCATCACACCAGAAACACGAGAGAAGACGTAAGAGACCGGAAGGACACCGGTAGGAATCGCCAGAGATGAGATCAATCTCAGATCTAAAGGAAAGAGAATGCCCGAGGAGACTCACCGGTGAGGAAAGCCATCAGAAAAACTTCGAACGGCGCCTCGAGAAGCGGGCTTGGGAGAGAAAACATTTTGGTGGAGCTTATAATTTTATATTTTCTTATTAAATCCCTAATTTCAATGTATTTTCAATCTAGTAAATATCTTAATTGTGAAATGTCAAAATTTTAAAAAATTCATTCGGATCAGTAAATTGGAAGAAAACAAATCCAGCATGTGGAAATGGATTTAATTGATTTTCCTGTTTTTTTTTTTCAAATTGGTTTCCATACCAGTTTAGATTACCAAATATTCATAGATAAATATTTTAATCGTAACTAAATAGGTATTAAAAGTAAACATTACAAGAAAACAATCAACTTGGGATAGATGGATAGTTAAGTAAAGGATTTGTGAGGAACAGACTTTTCTCACAAATCGCATATCTCGCAAATTGGACAACGTTGGAAATCTCTCACAATATCTTTGTAATTTTGTTTCAAATTTGGGTTGACAAGGTGCTACGTGTGGTTTGCTGGCGACATGTCATAGAAAGAATCTAAGATAGTCATATCCAAAAAGCTTTAGGGGGAGTTATTGGTTTATGGGGGGAGTTATTGGTTTATGGATTTGTAAATCCACCTAGAATTTGTGAATCCTTATTATTTATGAAATAAAAATACATGGATTTTGAAATAACATGTTTTATCCTTGGATTTGAATCCTTCTATTTTACACTATCAAATCCTTTCAAATCCATTTAAAACAAACTTCTATTTTACACTATCAAATCTTTTCAAATCCATTTAAAACATAGTGCGTATTTTAAAATCCAAAAACAAATCACTAAACGAATAACACATGATTTTAACTATTATTTATAATTCATACAACCAATAAGACATGATTTTGATTGTTATTTTAAAATCAATGATTGAATAACATAGGATTTTTGTTTGGATTTCCAAATCCATCAAAATCAATGATCCAATAACCCCCCATTAGTATCGCATCAATTTTTTTGTAGAATTCAAGTCACATCAAAATCCATCTTTACCAAATCTGCACTAGCAACTAATCCTCTATGATCCCCTTTTCTTCTTACAAATACTAATGAGTGTGAAGATACTTCTAATCCATGTTTGGCTGTTTTGTGTTGATCCTTGAGAAACCCCTTGGAGACTCGCTCATATCATGGGGGTGAATTGGAGAGGAGATCCAGTGAGAAAACGTAGCAGGAGCGACTGTAGAGTGTCGGTCTCGATCGACACCAGTGATGGGTGTTGCTCGACACCAATGTTTTTTTCCGCGAGGATAGTTGCGACTCGCAAATGGTGTGTCGAGCGTAGTGTCGATCGCGAGTGTCGAGGGCGTATGTCGATCGACACCAGTGGTGGGTGTCGATCGACACCGATCGTAGTCAGTAATGCTAGTTTGTTATTTATTGGTTGTTTGTTTCATTTTCCTTGATGATGATTGATCTTGCTTGTGTGTATAGCCAATAGTGGGATGATTACCTCACTAAGTATTTATGAAATGCTTATGCATCTCTTTTCCATGATGCAGGTAAAGGAAAAGTGTGATCCGTGGAATCATGGCGAGGAGAGGAGGATGATCTAGGGGCTCGTTGGTGTTTTTGAATTATTGTTGGAATTGTTAGGTTGTTAGACTGGAATTTAGAAGCATGTTAGGGTGATTATGTTTATGGAATAATTGTTGGTTGGATTTGCTGGTTTAATGCAATTGTTTTATTTGGATTTCTGGTTAAGACCTCTGCTGGTTAATGTTGATTGGTTTGGTTTAATGGAATTGTTTGGTTTAATTGATTTAAATTAATTAGGGCCGGTTTAGCTTGTTTAGTGGTTTAAATTTATTAGAACTGGTTTAGTTGGCTTAGCTTGTTTGAATTAATTGAGTTAATCTGGTTTGCATGTTAAAAGTCAAAAGAAATTGAACTGGCAATTATAAGAAATCCGGTGATTTTACTTCTAGATGAAGCAACAAGTGCACTAGATGGAGAATCTGAAACATTGATTCAAAATGCAATTGATCAAGTAGCCGTGGGACAAACTACACTGGTACCAAATTTTTTTCTCAAAAACTTCTTATAAGATGTCTATTTTTTTTTTGCTATAAAATGAGACTATTGTGAACATAGGTGGTGGCACATAAGCTTTCAACAGTTAGAGGAGCAAATACCATTGCTATGTTGGAAAAGGGCTCTTTTGAAAAAAATGGGTTCTCATGAAGATTTGATGAAGAATAACAACCATTATGCAAAACTTGTAAAACTTCAGACACAATTAATGTTGGTCTGCCAAGAACATTTTTAACAGGCTAAGCATACGGTCTACTCTTGATCTAATTGTGTCTCCTATCCCATTGGAGACCATTCACGCAGCGGAAACCAATGATAACCTCTGTCCTTCTTCTTTCTCTCGACTTATTCCTCTACCCTCTCCTGAGTGGAAGTCTGCAATATTCATCGGTTGCATGTCAGCTGCAACATTTGGTGCAATCCAACTTCTTTATGCCTTAACCATCGGTGGTATGATCTCTACATTCTTTTGCAAAAAGCTCACAAGAAATGCAGGATAAGTTACGCATTTATTCCTTAATCTTCACTTCCCTCACTTTTTTCTCCATTACCCTTAATCTTCTTCAACATTATAGTTTCGCCAAAATGGGTGAAGGGCTAATGCAAAGACTTTGATTAAAAATGCTTGAAAAGATTTTTACCTTTGAACCTGCCTGGTTTGATGTGGAAAAGAACTTTAGTGGTGAGCTATGTTCAAGGCTTAATAGTGAAGCGTCCATTGTGAATTCCTTAGTAGCGGACAGAGCTTCCTTTCTTGTCCAGACCATTTCTGGTGTCACAATTGCAATTATCATAGGCCTACTAGTTTCCTGGAAACTCGCTTTGGTCATGATCGATGTCCAACCTCTCTCTATCCTTTGCTTCTACACTAAAAAAGTTTTGCTCTCCAGCATTTCCCACAATTACGCCTATGCGCAAAATCGTAGCTCACAGATTGTATCAGAAGCTATTTACAACCACAAAATTGTTACATCTTAAGGGTCTACAAAGAAGATCATAAAAATATTTGACAAGGCTCAATATGAAGCAAAAAGAAAGGGGAGGAAGGCAGCGTCGCTCGCTGGTTTAGGGATGGGGTTGGCTCAATGCCTAACTTTTTTTTTTTTTTTTGAATAACCAAAGAGGTTCTGGGTCGAAGCCCATACATTCCCTTAGGTCCGAAACTAAAGCATGTTATATGGTTTCGTCCCAAGCGCTACTCGAACCGGCGACCTCTAAGCTTTTTGCCATGGGCATTAGACTTTTGGTATGGAGGAGTGTTGGTGCAAAAGGGGGGAATCTCGGTTGGGGATGTATTCAAGCATGACATCTGACCTTGCCAAGGGCTCGACCGCCATTTCTTATGTTTTCAAGATCCTTGACCGTCCTTCATCTCAAGTAAATTACAATCATCCATTAACATTTTGTCAGCTTCTATATATTATAACATATTTTCTTGAAACAATTTGTTGTGTTTGATTACATAATTAATGCTATATGAAGGAAAATACAAATCATGGAGCAAAGATTGAGACAATACTAGGTGGAGTAGAACTGAAGAATATTGATTTCGCGTACCCTAACCGGCCTAGTATTCTTGTGCTTCCAATTTTCCTTGGACATCAAGCATGGGACAAGCATTGGATTAGTTGATACATCAGGATGCGGTAAATCAACGGTGACAGCTTTGATCCAACGCTTCTATGACGTTGAAAAAGGATGTGTGAAAATAGATGGCATAGATTTGAGAGATATAAATATTAAAAGCTATAGAAATCATACAGCTCTAGGGAGCCAAGAGCCAGTTGTTGATTCTGGAAGTATCCGAGAGAATATTATGCTTGGACGGCCCGAAGCGACAGAGGATGAGGTGGTAGGGGCTGCTAAAGCGGCCAACGCTCATGATTTCATCTCGTAAGTATGATTTTTTTGTACAAGTATATATATATACAAGAAAACAGGCGATTTCCTACGGACAATATTGTAGGAAAACTGTAGGAAACAGATGTTTCGTAGGTTTACCGTAAAAAAAATATCCTACCAAATTTTTCGTAAGAAATCTTGTAGGATTTCATCATGTTTTTTGGTAGTGAATTTAGGTTTTTAAAATTAGAGTTTAAAATTTATGATCATAATTTTTTTGAAAAACTTAACAAAACCATTCTCTCGTATACTTTTAGATATATTTTCTTCCATTCTTTGTTTCAATTCTCATTATGCTTTATATTTTCGTTTTTATAAAGGGCACTGGAAAATGGATATGAAACCGAATGTGGAGAAAGATCGAGGAGTGCAACATTCAGGTGGTCAAAAACAGAGAGTGGCTATCGCTAGAGATTTTCTAAAGAGACCTATAATACTTCTACTTGATGAGGTTACAAGTTCCTTCGACTATACCTCAGAGAAAGAGGTTCAAGACGCACTAGCTCGGATCATGGCTAGCCGAAAGATGACTACTGTAGTAGTGGCTCACCGCCTCAACACACTAAAAAAATTGGATTTTATTGTGGTGATTGCAGATGGAACCGTAATTGAGACAGGAAGTTACGACCGCTTGAAAGACATTGGAGGCCAGTTCTCTAGACTTCTTTTTTTTTTTTTTTGTCAACAGTTCTCTAGACTTGTTCATGCTCATATTCTTAGATCTTGAAACCTTAATTATCAATAATGGAATTGAGTCATATTGTGGTTTTATATATGAAAATTAGATACCTTTAAATGTGTCATAGTATCCAAAAACTTTTATATATATATATATATATATATATATATATATATATATAGGTAATTTTCTAAAATATCAAGGTTTTTGTTTTTAGGACACCACAAAAGTAAAACTAAATTTTATTTTTTTAAATTCCAAACTCTAAATCTTAATCACTAAACCCTATCCCCTAAATATTATACCCTAAATGTAAAATAATCATCCCAAACCAAGGATTGACAAATAATTATGTTTTTGTAGTATTTCTGGAAAGAAAACAAAAACCATGGTATTTGGAGGAATTTCTCTTAATTTTAAAATTTAGTAACATATCAGATATTTTTGGAAAAATATATTTTTAACGGCATTTTAAAAGTACAAAATGGTTTGGTTATTTCCAAAATAATCACAAAGTATTTACAAAGCCTTCTCACATTCCATATTATAGGATTTTAAATAAAAACTTAGTCAGGGTATATTCAACAGATGTTGATAGTATAAATCTATACTATATAAAAGTTGAGGCTATAAGCTCCTTAAGCCGTCCACATAGGATTTTAAACGATCAATAATAATTAGACATCTCATTACTTAACAATTTTGAAATTATATTTCTTTTCTATTTTAAGATTTTTTGTAAAAAAGAAAAAAAAATACGATAAATGGAAATAAGGATGCATGTAAATATTTTAAATATTTATTTTTGAAAAAATTTCTAATTGTAAAAAGTAAAACTTCTGAAGATTAGCCTAACAATTTAACTATAAATATAGGTCTACACCACCACATTAGAATACAGTATATATGAATTGATAGGCTTAAATTTGTAGCTCTAATTATTTATTTTCATTGTAATTCATATTGTTTATAATATTATATTTTTGTATTTGTTGTATTTTTTTAATTATGCTGTTATTGTACAGTTTTGATTTTTTTTTTAATTACGTTGTTACAATATTATACTGTTTTGATTATTTAGTCCAGTTTTAACCTTTTAATTGTTTTTTTTTGTAATAGGAATACTTTATATATTGGTGTCCTTGCTTCTCAAAGGGAAGGAATTGGATATGAGGTTAGGCAGATGTATGCTAAGGTAAAAACCACAATCTGATTTTTTAAACAATATTTTTTATTATTATTTATGTTTTATTATTAATTAATATATTTGTTTCTTTCATTGTATAATTAGATTTCACTATTTCTTGTAGAAGCATGTTTGTTTTGATTCTTTTACAAGCTCCTAAAGCTATCCACGTGTTATTTAAAACGTCTAATAAGGATTTTCTATCTCAATATTTAACTATTTTTCTTAAATTACAATAGTTTTTTATATTACCATTTATTTTAATCAAAAGAAATACCATATATGGGAATAAGAAAAATCTGAAAATATGAAATATTTCAAGAATTGTTTTTTCGTTTTTAAAATAAATAAATGGAATAAAACTAATCAGTTTTTTAAAATTTTAAATATCTTTTTATAATTAAGTTTATAAACGAAAATAATTATTTCTGTAATTAAGATACTTTCGAAAAGGAAAATATCAAAATATATCAGAGAAATGAAAACTTTATAAAAATTATATGTTAAAACTTTTAAGACTTTTGTATAAAAGAAAAACTATATAGGGAAATAAAAGAAATATTTAAATATATGAAAACTATTAAATCTAGAGAATTTGTTAGAAATGCCCCACTTGGGTTACCTCTTTTTAAAAATGTCCCCTTTTCTATCCATTTTTATGTGTACCCCTCTTAAATTGTTAATTCTCACTTTATGTTGATATCTAGGAAAGATGGAAGGATTTATTGAGCGCACATAAGGTGTTTGGTAAATTGCTAAAGAGAAAAGCTTATTGTTTTATGTAAATTATTGTTAGCTATTGGATGAGAAGCATATATTAAGTATGATTTTTAGTAGTTGTGGAAAGAGAATTCTGTATGATATGGATTTTAGTAGTTAGTTTAAGATATTTTCCTAAATATGGAAATATTTGTTTGGCCGTAAACACTCAATAACATTATATTAAGATATATTAACGTGTATATTAATATATCTATGTAACGTTATTTAAATAACGTGTGATATTTTCCTAAAATTATGATGAATTTTATGTTAAGATATATTAGAATAATATATATGGAAATAAAAGATATATTTTAAAATATGGAAATATTTCTAAATTTAACATTTATTTTTTATAATAAATAAATTATATAAAACATATCAAAATATAAAAATTAAATTTTTGTTAAATAAAAAACGAAGATACTTATTTTTATTAGATTTTTAAATTAAAATACTTCAAAATTTAATTTGAATATTGTGTTTAAGTAAATTTCTATTTATAAAAACAAAAATCGAGTTAGATGATTAAGACAATTATACCTAACAATTCAAATATAGATAGAGAGTCTAGACCTTTACATTAGTATCTTATTCTATTAGTTTCGTAGTTCTGATGTTTAGTGCAATTCTAACTTTTTTATTTGTTAATATAATAGGAGTATTTTCTATATTGAGATTTTGGATTGAGAAAGTCTTTTAATGAAGTAATTGGAGTTGATGTTAGGTAGATTATGCTAAGATAAAAAACACATTCCGATATCTTTATTAGTTTGCTTTTTGTTTGCTTATTATTACTGATATTTGGTTAGTTAATTTATTTATTTGTGTATGAAATTTAGTATGGGTATTCTGGAAATAGAAAACTAAGTTACGATAGAAAGTAAAAACGACATCTAATTTCGAGTTTAGGATTTTAGATTAACGACATTGTTTCGTGTAGTTAATTCATTAATCGTCAAACATAGCAGGTAGAAAAAGCTGACCATAAGGTTGGAGAAGACATACCACGAGAAATATGATATAATGAGAAAGATGAAAATCCTTCGCTAACGATTTTTATTTTTTCGAGATAAATAGAAACTTCCTATGTTTACCTTGTTTTCAACGTATTTTCATTTAACACCTAAATTTTTTTAAAATAAAAACATTTTTGTTAAACTTCACAACTTTACTTAAAAATATGAATTATAAGAAACCTTAAAACCTAAGTGTTAAATTTACAATACACGAAAACATGTTGAACTTATACACCACTAACGGACCACAAAGGGACTGGATACTCGGTCCGGTTTGTTTTCAACGTATTTAAGTTTAACACTTAGATTTAAACCAAAAAGAACATTTTGGTTTATTAAAAAATAAACTTAAATTGAAATTTGATTTAAAAAAACTTGATTTTTAGTCTAAATCAGAAAAAACAGAAATAAAAAACATAAAATCTTTTTTTTAATGTATATTTGATTTTTATATCTAAATCAGTTTTTTGAATTATAAAAAGTTAGATCAATTGTTCTTAATTTTAAAAAGTTAGATCAATTGTTCTTAATTTATTTTAAAGTTTAAAAAGTTAGAAAAATTAAAATAGTTAGCCTGAGCGTCCGTCAACCTCCCACTCCGACTGCAGGGGAGTGTTAGAATAGATAGAATATGAATATATCCAAATCTTTCTTGTTGTATAGATTCTATGTATTAGTTAGAATAGTCCTGTACACACTTTATATATTGACATATCAATGATACAAATACCTCATCGGAGATTACATATAATATTACAATAAGCAGCCTCATATCACGATAGCAGCCTTGGAGAAGAAGACTTGAAGACTTCGAGAGATTCTTCGGACGTCTCTCTTAGCAACCTCTTGTTCGATTCTCTAGATCTCTTTCGTTTCTTGTTACTACTTTGTTTCTAAGGAAGAATATATATCTCTTTACTTGTATTGAGGAATACCTTCTAAACCCTAATTATTTTATAATATATTCTACTTTTATGGTATTGATTCTCATCTCTAACGTTGTGATGATTGACTTTAACATGTGTGAGTCGATTTCTTAGTTGGGTTTATGGGGTAATTCAAAGGGCATTCATGGTTCGATCATATTAGGTTGCTATATAAAAACTCGTTTATTTCATGATTCTTTCTCTAGGTTTAGTTTAAAACGTAATGCGGACTGATTGTACACCTTGATGCATATGGTATCTTAGATCATATTGTTTGACAAAAACATGATATCATCAGACCTAGCCTAGTAGAGCAACGGACCATCTCTCTCTTCTGTTCACTTACTGCTTGTTCATCTGCTTTAGTTCTTGGTAGTCTCTGCTATTGTAACCAAAATAACAGCAATAGCAGAGACTAACAAGAACTAAAGCAGATGAACAAGCAGTAAGTGATCAAATGACAATATAGAATTGCTGAGGATGAGTGTAATGGCCTAGTGATTCCTCCTTAATCTATCATGGGTGTCTAACAAAACTCACACAGAGCTAATCCCTAGACAATAGGTTCAACAACAGATCAATCCACTGTCGTGACAGAGATCCTCAAGCAAAGCTACTTCCAGACCTAACTTTCATTAACCAAGCAAGCACTAAGATTCAACCTATTAAAACCAATAAACACTCTAAACATCCAATGTCTTGGTTAGAAATGCAAATCTCTGGAATTAGTTGGTTCATGCATTTCATCAAACACCTTCTGGGCATGGAAATGACTGGGTTCTACATACCAAAAGGCGGTGTAAGATTTAGATTTATTATTTTTTACGTTAATAACTACAATAAAAAGTATGTTTTTTATTTTTAGAGCTAATACGTAAAGTCGGGGATCATAAAAACGACCGAAAGAACTTAGAGCTAATACGCAAAGTCGGGGATCATAAAAACAATCGAACGAACTTAGAGCTAATACGTAAAGTCGGGGATCAGAGAAACGACCGAAAGAACTTAGAGCTAATATGCAAATTCGGGGATCATAAAACCGGACCGAAAGAACTTAAAGCTAATACGCAAAGTCGGGGATCATAAAAACGGACCGAAAGAACTTAGAGCTGATACGCAAAGTCGGGGATCATAAAAACGACTTAAAGAACTTAGAGCTGATACGCAAAGTGGGGGATCATAAAAACGGACCGAAAGAACTTAGAGCTGATACGTAAAGTCGGGGATCATAAAACGGACCGAAAGAACTTAGATCTAATACGCAAAGTCAGGGATCATCAAAACGGACAGAAAAAACTTAGAGCTAATACGCAAAGTCGGGGATCATAAAAACGACTGAAAGAACTTATAAATAATACACAAAGTCAGGGATCATAAAAACGGACCGAAAGAACTTAGAGTTAATACGTAAAGTCGGGATCATAAAAACGACCGAAAGAACTTAGAGCTAATACGCAAAGTCGGGGATCATAAAAACGATCGAAAGAACTTAGAGCTAATACGTAAAGTCGGGGATCAGAAAAACGACCGAAAGAACTTAGAGCTAATATGCAAATTCGGGGATCATAAAAACGGACCGAAAGAACTCAGAGTTAATACGCAAAGTCGGGGATCATAAAAACGACCGAAAGAACTTAGAGCTAATACGCAAAGTCGGGGATCATAAAAATGTTCGAACGAACTTAGAGCTAATACGTAAAGTCGGGGATCAGAAAAACGACCGAAAGAACTTAGATCTAATATGCAAATTCGGGGATCATAAAAACGGACCGAAAGAACTTAGAGCTAATACGCAAAGTCGGGGATCATAAAAACGGACCGAAAGAACTTAGAGCTGATACGCAAAGTCGGGGATCATAAAAACGACTTAAAGAACTTAGAGCTGATACGCAAAGTCGGGATCATAAAAACGGACCGAAAGAACTTAGAGTTGATACTTAAAGTAAGGGATCATATAAACGGACCGAAAGAACTTAGAGCTAATACGCAAAGTAGGGGATCATAAAAACAGACCGAAAGAACTTAGAGCTAATAAGCAAAGTCGGGGACCATAAAAACGGACCAAAAGAACTTAGAGCTGATACGCAAAGTCGGGGATAATAAAAACGACCTAAAAAATTAGTGCTGATAGGCAAAGTCGGGGATCATAAAAACGGACCAAAAGAACTTACTGCTAATACGCAAAGTCGAGGATCATAAAAACGGACCGAAAGAACTTAGAGCTGATACGTAAAGTCGGGGATCATAAAACGGACAGAATGAACTTAGAACTAATACGCAAAGTCAGGGATAATAAAAACGGACCGAAAGAACTTAGAGCTAATACGCAAAGTCGGGGATATAAAAACGACCGAAAGAATTTAGAACTAATACGCACAGTAGGGGATCATAAAAACGGACCGAAAGAACTTAGAGCTAATACGCAAAGCCTGAATCATAAAAAGGGACCGAAAGAACTTTGAGCTAATAAGCAAAGTAAGGGATCATAAAAACGGACCGAAAGAACTTAGAGCTAATACGCAAAGTCGGGGATCATAAAAACGGACCGAAAGAACTTAGAGTTAATACGCAAAGTCGGAGATCATAAAAACGACCGAAAGAACTTAGAGCTAATACGCAAAGTGGGGGATCATAAAAATGTTCGAACGAACTTAGAGCTAATACGTAAAGTCGGGGATCAGAAAAACGACCGAAAGAACTTAGAGCTAATATGCAAATTCGGGGATCATAAAAACGGACCGAAAGAACTTAGAGCTAGTACGTAAAGTCGGGGATCATAAAAACAGACCGAAAGAACTTAGAGCTTATACGCAAAGTCGGGGATCATAAAAACGAGTTAAATAACTTAGAGCTGATACGCAAAGTCGGGATCATAAAAATGGACCGAAAGAACTTAGACCTGATACGTAAAGTCGGGGATCATAAAACGGACCGAAAGAACTTAGAACTAATACGCAAAGTCAGGGATCATCAAAACGGACAGAAAGAACTTAGAGCTAATACACAAAGTCGGGGATCATAAAAACGACTGAAAGAACTTAGAACTAATACGCAAAGTCGGGGATCATAAAAACGGACCGAAAGAACTTAGAGCTAATACGTAAAGTCGAGGATCATAAAAACGACCGAAAGAACTTAGAGCTAATACGCAAAGTCGGGGATCATAAAAACGATCGAATGAACTTAGAGCTAATACGCAAAGTCGGGGATCAGAAAAACGACCGAAAGAACTTAGAGCTAATATGCAAATTCGGGGATCATAAAAATGGACCGAAAAAACTTAGAGCTAATACGCAAAGTCGGGGATCATAAAAACGGACCGAAAGAACTTAGAGCTAATACGCAAAGTCGAGGATGATAAAAACGGACGAAAGAATTTAGAACTAATACGCACAGTAGGGGATCATAAAAACGGACCGAAAGAACTTAGAGCTAATACGCAAAGCCTGAATCATAAAAAGGGACCGAAAGAACTTTGAGCTAATAAGCAAAGTCAGGGATCATACAAACGGACCGAAAGAACTTAGAGCTAATACGCAAAGTCGGGTATTATAAAAACGGACCGAAAGAACTCAGAGTTAATACGCAAAGACGGGGATCATAAAAACGACCGAAAGAACTTAGAGCTAATACGCAAAGTCGGGGATCATAAAAATGTTCGAACGAACTTAGAGCTAATACGTAAAGTCGGGGATCAGAAAAACGACCGAAAAAACTTAGATCTAATATGCAAATTCGGGGATCATAAAAACGGACCGAAAGAACTTAGAGCTAATACGCAAAGTCGGGGATCATAAAAACGGACCGAAAGAACTTAGAGCTGATACGCAAAGTCGGGGATAATAAAAACGACTTAAATAACTTAGAGCTGATACGTAAAGTCGGGATCATAAAAACAGACCGAAAGAACTTAGAGCTAATACGCAAACTCGGGGATCATAAAAACGGACAGAAAGAACTTAGAGCTAATACGCAAAGTCGGGGATCATAAAAACGGACCAAAAGAACTTAGAGCTAATACGCAAAGTCAGGGATCATAAAAACGGACCAAAAGAACTTAGAGCTAATATGCAAAGTCGTGGATCATAAAAACGGACCGAAAGAAATTAGAGCTAATACGCAAAGTCAGGGATCATAAAAACGGCCGAAAGAATTTAGAGCTAATACATAAAGTCAGAGATCATAAAAACGGACCAAAAGAACTTAGAGCTAATACGCAAAGTCGGGGATCATAAAAACGGATCGGAAGAACTTAGAGCTGATACGCAAAGTCGGGGATCATAAAAACGGACCGAAAGAACTTAGAGCTGATACGCAAAGTCGTGGATAATAAAAACGACATAAAAAATTAGAGCTGATACGCAAAGTCGGGGATCATAAAAACGGACCGAAAGAACTTAGAGCTAATACGCAAAGTCGGGGATCATAAAAACGGGCCGAAAGAACTTAGAGCTGATACGTAAAGTCGGGGATCATAAAACGGACCGAATGAACTTACAACTAATACGCAAAGTCAGGGATAATAAAAACGGACCAAAAGAACTTAGAGCTAATACGCAAAGTCGGGGATATAAAAACGACCGAAAGAACTTAGAACTAATATGCAAAGTCGGGGATCATAAAAACGGACCGAAAGAACTTAGAACTAGTACGCAAAGTCAGGGATCATAAAAACGACCGAAAGAACTTAGAGCTAATACGCACAGTCGGGGATCATAAAAACGGACCAAAGGAACTTAGAGCTAATACGCAAAGCCTGAATCATAAAAAGGGACCGAAAGAACTTTGAGCTAATAAGCAAAGTCAGGGATCATAAAAACGGACCGAAAGGGCTTAAAGCTAATACGCAAAGTCGGGGATCATAAAAACGGACCGAAAGAACTTAGAGTTAATACGCAAAGTCGGGGATCATAAAAACGACCGAAAGAACTTGGAGCTAATAGGTAAAGTCGGGGATCATAAAAACGGACCGAAAGAACTTAGAGCTGATACGCAAAGTCGGGATCATAAAAATGGACCGAAAGAACTTAGAGCTGATACGTAAAGTCGGGGATCATAAAACGGACCGAAAGAACTTAGAACTAATACGCAAAGTCAGGGATCATCAAAACGGACAGAAAGAACTTAGAGCTAATACGCAAAGTCGGGGATCATAAAAACGACTGAAAGAATTTAGAACTAATACGCAAAGTCGGGGATCATAAAAACGGACTGAAACAACTTAGAGCTAATACGTAAAGTCGAGGATCATAAAAATGACCGAAAGAACTTAGAGCTAATACGCAAAGTCGGGGATCATAAAAACGATCAAAAGAACTTAGAGCTAATACGCAAAGTCGGGGATCAGAAAAACGACCGAAAGAACTTAGAGCTAATATGCTAATTCGGGGATCATAAAAATAGACCGAAAGAACTTAGAGCTAATACGCAAAGTCGGGGATCATAAAAACGGACCGAAAGAACTTAGAGCTAATACGCAAAGTCGGGGATCATAAAAACGGACCGAAAGAACTTAGAGCTGATACGCAAAGTCAGGGATCATAAAAACGACTTAAAGAACTTAGAGCTGATACGTAAAGTCAGGGATCATAAAAACGGACCGAAAGAACTTAGAGCTAATACGCAAAGTAGGGGATCATAAAAACGGAACGAATGAACTTAGAGCTAATAAGCAATGTCGGGGATCATAAAAACAGACCGAAAGAACTTAGAACTAATACGCAAATTCGAGGATCATAAAAACAGACCGAAAGAACTTAGAGCTAATACGCAAACTCGGGGATAATAAAAACGGACCGAAAGAACTTAGAGCTAATACGCAAAGTCGGGGATCATAAAAACGGACCAAAAGAACTTAGAGCTAATACGCAAAGTCAGGGATCATAAAAACGGACCAAAAGAACTTAGAGCTAATATGCAAAGTCGGGGATCATAAAAACGGACCGAAAGAAATTAGAGCTAATACGCAAAGTCAGGGATTATAAAAACGGCCGAAAGAATATAGAGCTAATACATAAAGTCAGAGATCATAAAAAGGGACCGGAAGAACTTAGAGCTGATACGCAAAGTTGGGGATCATAAAAACGGACCGAAAGAACTTAGAGCTGATACGCAAAGTCGGGGATAATAAAAACGACATAAAAAATTAGAGCTGATACGCAAAGTCGGGGATCATAAAAACGGACCGAAAGAACTTAGAGCTAATACGCAAAGTCGGGGATCATAAAAACGGGCCGAAAGAACTTAGAGCTGATACGTAAAGTCGGGGATCATAAAACGGACCGAATGAACTTAGAACTAATACGCAAAGTCAGGGATAATAAAAACGGACCAAAAGAACTTAGAGCTAATACGCAAAGTCGGTGATATAAAAACGACCGAAAGAACTTATAACTAATATGCAAAGTCGGGGATCATAAAAACAGACCGAAATAACTTAGAACTAGTACGCAAAGTCAGGGATCATAAAAACGACCGAAAGAACTTAGAGCTAATACGCACAGTCGGGGATCATAAAAACGGACCAAAGGAACTTAGAGCTAATACGCAAAGCCTGAATCATAAAAAGGGACCGAAAGAACTTTGTGCTAATAAGCAAAGTCAGGGATTATAAAAACGGACCGAAAGGACTTTAAGCTAATACGCAAAGTCGGGGATCATAAAAACGGACCGAAAGAACTTAGAGTTAATACGCAAAGTCGGGGATCATAAAAACGACCGAAAGAACTTGGAGCTAATACGTAAAGTCGGGGATCATAAAAACGACCGAAAGAATTTAGAGCTAATACGCAAAGTCGGGGATCATAAAAACGATCTAACGAACTTAGAGCTAATACGTAAAGTCGGGGATCAGAAAAACGACCGAAAGAACTTAGAGCTAATATGCAAATTCGGTGATCATAAAAACGGACCGAAAGAACTTAGAGCTAATACGCAAAGTCAGGGATCATAAAAACGGCCGAAAGAACTTAGAGCTAATAGATAAAGTGAGAGATCATAAAAACGGACCAAAAGAACTTAGAGCAAATACACAAAGTCGGGGATCATAAAAAGGGACCGAAAGAACTTAGAGCTGATACGTAAAGTCGGGGATCATAAAACGGACCGAATGAACTTAGAACTAATACGCAAAGTCAGGGATAATAAAAACGGACCGAAAGAACTTAGAGCTAATACGCAAAGTCGGGGATATAAAAACGACCAAAAGAACTTAGAACTAATACGCAAAGTCGGGGATCATAAAAACGGACCGAAAGAACTTAGAACTAATACGTAAAGTCAGGGATCATAAAAACGACCGAAAGAACTTAGAGCTAATATGCACAGTCGGGGATCATAAAAACGGACCGAAGGAACTTAGAGCTAATACGCAAAGTCGAGATCATAAAAACGGGCCGAAAGAACTTAGAGCTGATACGTAAAGTCGGGGATCATAAAAACGACTTAAAGAACTTAGAGCTGATACGCAAAGTCGGGATCATAAAAATAGACTGAAAGAACTTAGAGCTGATACGTAAAGTCAGGGATCATAAAAACGGACCGAAAGAACTTAGAGCTAATACGCAAAGTAGGGGATCATAAAAACGGACCGAAAGAACTTAGAACTAATACGCAAAGTCAGGGATCATAAAAACGACCGAAAGAACTTAGAGCTAATACGCACAGTCGGGGATCATAAAAACGGACCGAAGGAACTTAGAGCTAATACGCAAAGCCTGTTACATAAAAAGGAACCGAAAGAACTTTGAGCTAATAAGCAAAGTCAGGGATCATAAAAACGGACCAAATGGACTTAAATCTAATACGCAAAGTCAGGGATAATAAAAACGGACCGAAAGAACTTAGAGTTAATACGCAAAGTCGGGGATCATAAAAACGACCGAAAGAACTTAGAGCTAATACGTAAAGTCGGGGATCATAAAAACGACCGAAAGAACTTAGAGCTAATACGCAAAGTCGGGGATCATAAAAACGATCGAACGAACTTAGAGCTAATACGTAAAGTCGGTGATCAGAAAAACGACCGAAAGAACTTAGAGCTAATTTGCAAATTCGGGGATCATAAAAACGGACCGAAAGAACTTAGAGCTGATACGCAAAGTCGGGGATCATAAAAACGACTTACAAAACTTAGAGCTGATACGCAAAGTCGGGGATAAAAAAAACGGACCGAGAGAACTTAGAGCTGATACGTAAAGTCGGGGATCATAAAACGGACCGAAAGAACTTAGAACTAATACGCAAAGTCAGGGATCATCAAAACGGACAAAAAGAACTTAGAGCTAATACGCAAAGTCGGGGATCAAAAAAATGACTGAAAGAACTTAGAACTAATACGCAAAGTCGGGGATCATAAGAACGGACAGAAAGAACTTAGAGCTAATACGTAAAGTCGAGGATCATAAAAACGACCGAAAGAACTTAGAGCTAATACGCAAACTCGGGGATCATAAAAACGATCGAAAGAACTTAGAGCTAATACGTAAAGTCGGGGATCAGAAAAGCGACCGAAAGAACTTAGAGCTAATATGCAAATTCGGGGATCATAAAAATGGACCGAAAGAACTTAGAGCTAATACGCAAAGTCGGGGATCATAAAAACGGACCGAAAGAACTTAGAGCTAATACGCAAAGTCGGGGATCATAAAAACGGACCGAAAGAACTTAGAGCTGATACGCAAAGTCAGGGATCATAAAAACGACTTAAAGAACTTAGAGCTGATACGCAAAGTCGGGGATAATAAAAACGACATAAAAAATTAGAGCTGATACGCAAAGTCGGGGATCATAAAAACGGACCGAAAGAACTTAGAGCTAATACGCAAAGTCGGGGATCATAAAAACGGGCCGAAAGAACTTAGAGCTGATACGTAAAGTCGGGGATCATAAAATGGACCGAATGAACTTAGAACTAATACGCAAAGTCAGGGATAATAAAAACGGACCAAAAGAACTTAGAGCTAATACGCAAAGTCGGGGATATAAAAACGACCAAAAGAACTTAGAACTAATACGCAAAGTCGGGGATCATAAAAACGGACCGAAAGAACTTAGAACTAATACGCAAAGTCAGGGATCATAAAAACGACCGAAAGAACTTAGAGCTAATACGCACAGTCGGGGATCATAAAAACGGACCGAAGGAACTTAGAGCTAATACGCAAAGTCAGGGATCATAAAAACGGGCCGAAAGAACTTAAAGCTGATACGTAAAGTCGGGGATCATAAAACGGACCGAATGAACTTAGAACTAATACGCAAAGTCAGGGATAATAAAAACGGACCGAATGAACTTAGGGCTAATACGCAAAGTCGGGGATATAAAAACGACCGAAAGAACTTAGAACTAATACGCAAAGTCGGGGATCATAAAAACGGACCGAAAGAACTTAGAGCTGATACGCAAAGTCAGGGATCATAAAAACGACTTAAAGAACTTAGAGCTGATACGCAAAGTCGGGATCATAAAAACAACCTGAAAGAACTTAGAGCTGATACGTAAAGTCAGGGATCATAAAAACGGACCGAAAGAACTTAGAGCTAATACGCAAAGTAGGGGATCATAAAAACGGACCGAAAGAACTTAGAACTAATACGCAAAGTCAGGGATCATAAAAACGACCGAAAGAACTTAGAGCTAATACGCACAGTCGGGGATTATAAAAACGGACCGAAGGAACTTAGATCTAATACGCAAAGCCTGTTACATAAAAAGGAACCGAAAGAACTTTGAGCTAATAAGCAAAGTCAGGGATCATAAAAACGGACCAAATGGACTTAAAGCTAATACGCAAAGTCGGGGATAATAAAAACGGACCGAAAGAACTTAGAGTTAATACGCAAAGTCGGGGATCATAAAAACGACCGAAAGAACTTAGAGCTAATACGTAAAGTCGGGGATCATAAAAACGACCGAAAGAACTTAGAGCTAATACGCAAAGTCGAGGATCTTAAAAACGATCGAACGAACTTAGAGCTAATACGTAAAGTCGGTGATCAGAAAAACGACCGAAAGAACTTAGAGCTAATATGCAAATTCGGGGATCATAAAAACGGACCGAAAGAACTTAGAGCTGATACGCAAAGTCGGAGATCATAAAAACGACTTACAGAACTTAGAGCTGATACGCAAAGTCGGGGATCATAAAAATGGACCGAAAGAACTTAGAGCTAATACGCAAAGTCGGGGATAAAAAAAACGGACCGAAAGAACTTAGAGCTGATACGTAAAGTCGGGGATCATAAAACGGACCGAAAGAACTTAGAACTAATACGCAAAGTCAGGGATCATCAAAACGGACAAAAAGAACTTAGAGCTAATACGCAAAGTCGGGGATCATAAAAATGACTGAAAGAACTTAGAACTAATACGCAAAGTCGGGGATCATAAGAACGGACAGAAAGAACTTAGAGCTAATACGTAAAGTCGAGGATCATAAAAACGACCGAAAGAACTTAGAGCTAATACGCAAAGTCGAGGATCATAAAAACGATCGAAAAAACTTAGAGCTAATACGTAAAGTCGGAGATCAGAAAAACGACCGAAAGAACTTAGAGCTAATATGCAAATTCGGGGATCATAAAAATGGACCGAAAGAACTTAGAGCTAATACGCAAAGTCGGAGATCATAAAAACGGACCGAAAGAACTTAGAGCTAATACGCAAAGTCGGGGATCATAAAAATGGACCGAAAGAACTTAGAGCTAATACGCAAAGTCGGGGATCATAAAAACGGACCGAAAGAACTTAGAGCTAATACGCAAAGTCGAGGATCATAAAAACGGACCGAAAGAACTTAGAGCTGATACGCAAAGTCAGGGATCATAAAAACGACTTAAAGAACTTAGAGCTGATACGCAAAGTCGGGGATAATAAAAACGGACCGAAAGAACTTAGAGCTGATACGCAAAGTCAGGGATCATAAAAACGACTTAAAGAACTTAGAGCTGATACGCAAAGTCGGGATCATAAAAACAACCTGAAAGAACTTAGAGCTGATACGTAAAGTCAGGGATCATAAAAATGGACCGAAAGAACTTAGAGCTAATACGCAAAGTAGGGGATCATAAAAACGGACCGAAAGAACTTAGAACTAATACGCAAAGTCAGGGATCATAAAAACGACCGAAAGAACTTAGAGCTAATACGCACAGTCGGGGATTATAAAAACGGACCGAAGGAACTTAGAGCTAATACGCAAAGCCTGTTACATAAAAAGGAACCGAAAGAACTTTGAGGTAATAAGCAAAGTCAGGGATCATAAAAACGGACCAAATGGACTTAAAGCTAATACGCAAAGTCGGGGATAATAAAAACGGACCGAAAGAACTTAGAGTTAATACGCAAAGTCGGGGATCATAAAAACGACCGAAAGAACTTAGAGCTAATACGTAAAGTCGGGGATCATAAAAACGACCGAAAGAACTTAGAGCTAATACGCAAAGTCGGGGATCTTAAAAACGATCGAACGAACTTAGAGCTAATACGTAAAGTCGGTGATCAGAAAAACGACCGAAAGAACTTAGAGCTAATATGCAAATTCGGGGATCATAAAAACGGACGGAAAGAACTTAGAGCTGATACGCAAAGTCGGAGATCATAAAAACGACTTACAGAACTTAGAGCTGATACGCAAAGTCGGGGATCATAAAAATGGACCGAAAGAACTTAGAGCTAATACGCAAAGTCGGGGATAAAAAAAACGGACCGAAAGAACTTAGAGCTGATACGTAAAGTCGGGGATCATAAAACGGACCGAAAGAACTTAGAACTAATACGCAAAGTCAGGGATCATCAAAACGGACAAAAAGAACTTAGAGCTAATACGCAAAGTCGGGGATCATAAAAATGACTGAAAGAACTTAGAACTAATACGCAAAGTCGGGGATCATAAGAACGGACAGAAAGAACTTAGAGCTAATACGTAAAGTCGAGGATCATAAAAACGACCGAAAGAACTTAGAGCTAATACGCAAAGTCGAGGATCATAAAAACGATCGAAAGAACTTAGAGCTAATACGTAAAGTCGGAGATCAGAAAAACGACCGAAAGAACTTAGAGCTAATATGCAAATTCGGGGATCATAAAAATGGACCGAAAGAACTTAGAGCTAATACGCAAAGTCGGGGATCATAAAAACGGATCGAAAGAACTTAGAGCTAATACGCAAAGTCGGGGATCATAAAAACGACCGAAAGAACTTAGAGCTAATACGTAAAGTCGGAGATCAGAAAAACGACCGAAAGAACTTAGAGCTAATATGCAAATTCGGGGATCATAAAAATGGACCGAAAGAACTTAGAGCTAATACGCAAAGTCGGGGATCATAAAAACGGACCGAAAGAACTTAGAGCTAAAACGCAAAGTCGAGGATCATAAAAACGATCGAAAGAACTTAGAGCTAATACGTAAAGTCGGAGATCAGAAAAACGACCGAAAGAACTTAGAGCTAATATGCAAATTCGGGGATCATAAAAATGGACCGAAAGAACTTAGAGCTAATACGCAAAGTCGGGGATCATAAAAACAGACCGAAAGAACTTAGAGCTAATACGCAAAGTCGGGGATCATAAAAATGGACCGAAAGAACTTAGAGCTAATACGCAAAGTCGGGGATCATAAAAACGGACCGAAAGAACTTAGAGCTAATACGCAAAGTCGAGGATCATAAAAACGGACCGAAAGAACTTAGAGCTGATACGCAAAGTCAGGGATCATAAAAACGACTTAAAGAACTTAGAGCTGATACGCAAAGTCGGGGATAATAAAAACGGACCGAAAGAACTTAGAGCTGATACGCAAAGTCAGGGATCATAAAAACGACTTAAAGAACTTAGAGCTGATACGCAAAGTCGGGATCATAAAAACAACCTGAAAGAACTTAGAGCTGATACGTAAAGTCAGGGATCATAAAAATGGACCGAAAGAACTTAGAGCTAATACGCAAAGTAGGGGATCATAAAAACGGACCGAAAGAACTTAGAACTAATACGCAAAGTCAGGGATCATAAAAACGACCGAAAGAACTTAGAGCTAATACGCACAGTCGGGGATTATAAAAACGGACCGAAGGAACTTAGAGCTAATACGCAAAGCCTGTTACATAAAAAGGAACCGAAAGAACTTTGAGCTAATAAGCAAAGTCAGGGATCATAAAAACGGACCAAATGGACTTAAAGCTAATACGCAAAGTCGGGGATAATAAAAACGGACCGAAAGAACTTAGAGTTAATACGCAAAGTCGGGGATCATAAAAACGACCGAAAGAACTTAGAGCTAATACGTAAAGTCGGGGATCATAAAAACGACCGAAAGAACTTAGAGCTAATACGCAAAGTCGGGGATCTTAAAAACGATCGAACGAACTTAGAGCTAATATGTAAAGTCGGTGATCAGAAAAACGACCGAAAGAACTTAGAGCTAATATGCAAATTCGGGGATCATAAGAACGGACAGAAAGAACTTAGAGCTGATACGCAAAGTCGGAGATCATAAAAACGACTTACAGAACTTAGAGCTGATACGCAAAGTCGGGGATCATAAAAATGGACCGAAAGAACTTAGAGCTAATACGCAAAGTCGGGGATAAAAAAAACGGACCGAAAGAACTTAGAACTAATACGCAAAGTCAGGGATCATCAAGACGGACAAAAAGAACTTAGAGCTAATACGCAAAGTCGGGGATCATAAAAATGACTGAAAGAACTTAGAACTAATACGCAAAGTCGGGGATCATAAGAACGGACAGAAAGAACTTAGAGCTAATACGTAAAGTCGAGGATCATAAAAACGACCGAAAGAACTTAGAGCTAATACGCAAAGTCGAGGATCATAAAAACGATCGAAAGAACTTTGAGCTAATACGTAAAGTCGGAGATCAGAAAAACGACCGAAAGAACTTAGAGCTAATATGCAAATTCGGGGATCATAAAAATGGACCGAAAGAACTTAGAGCTAATACGCAAAGTCGGGGATCATAAAAACGGACCGAAAGAACTTAGAGCTAATACGCAAAGTCGGGGATCATAAAAATGGACCGAAAGAACTTAGAGCTAATACGCAAAGTCGGGGATCATAAAAACGGACCGAAAGAACTTAGAGCTAATACGCAAAGTCGAGGATCATAAAAACGGACCGAAAGAACTTAGAGCTGATACGCAAAGTCAGGGATCATAAAAACGACTTAAAGAACTTAGAGCTGATACGCAAAGTCGGGGATAATAAAAACGAAATAAAAAATTAGAGCTGATACGCAAAGTCGGGGATCATAAAAACGGACCGAAAGAACTTAGAGCTAATACGCAAAGTCGGGGATCATAAAAACGGGCCGAAAGAACTTAGAGCTGATACGTAAAGTCGGGGATCATAAAATGGACCGAATGAACTTAGAACTAATACGCAAAGTCAGGGATAATAAAAACGGACCAAAAGAACTTAGAGCTAATACGCAAAGTCGGGGATATAAAAACGACCAAAAGAACTTAGAACTAATACGCAAAGTCGGGAATCATAAAAACGGACCGAAAGAACTTAGAACTAATACGCAAAGTCAGGGATCATAAAAACGACCGAAAGAACTTAGAGCTAATACGCACAGTCGGGGATCATAAAAACGGACCGAAGGAACTTAGAGCTAATACGCAAAGTCAGGGATCATAAAAACGGGCCGAAAGAACTTAGAGCTGATACGTAAAGTCGCGGATCATAAAACAGACCGAATGAACTTAGAACTAATACGCAAAGTCAGGGATAATAAAAACGGACCGAATGAACTTAGGGCTAATACGCAAAGTCGGGGATATAAAAACGACCGAAAGAACTTAGAACTAATACGCAAAGTCGGGGATCATAAAAACGGACCGAAAGAACTTAGAGCTGATACGCAAAGTCAGGGATCATAAAAACGACTTAAAGAACTTAGAGCTGATACGCAAAGTCGGGATCATAAAAACAAACTGAAAGAACTTAGAGCTGATACGTAAAGTCAGGGATCATAAAAACGGACCGAAAGAACTTAGAGCTAATACGCAAAGTAGGGGATCATAAAAACGGACCGAAAGAACTTAGAACTAATACGCAAAGTCAGGGATCATAAAAACGACCGAAAGAACTTAGAGCTAATACGCACAGTCGGGGATCATAAAAACGGACCGAAGGAACTTAGAGCTAATACGCAAAGCCTGTTACATAAAAAGGAACCAAAAGAACTTTGAGCTAATAAGCAAAGTCAGGGATCATAAAAACGGACCAAATGGACTTAAAGCTAATACGCAAAGTCGGGGATAATAAAAACGGACCGAAAGAACTTAGAGTTAATACGCAAAGTCGGGGATCATAAAAACGACCGAAAGAACTTAGAGCTAATACGTAAAGTCGGGGATCATAAAAACGACCGAAAGAACTTAGAGCTAATACGCAAAGTCGGGGATCATAAAAACGATCGAACGAACTTAGAGCTAATACGTAAAGTCGGTGATCAGAAAAACGACCGAAAGAACATAGAGCTAATATGCAAATTCGGGGATCATAAAAACGGACCGAAAGAACTTAGAGCTGATACGCAAAGTCGGGGATCATAAAAACGACTTATAGAACTTAGAGCTGATACGCAAAGTCGGGGATCATAAAAACGGACCGAAAGAACTTAGAGCTAATACGCAAAGTCGGGGATCAAAAAAACGGACCGAAAGAACTTAGAACTAATACGCAAAGTCAGGGATCATCAAAACGGACAAAAAGAACTTAGAGCTAATACGCAAAGTCGGGGATAATAAAAACGGACCGAAAGAACTTAGAGTTAATACGCAAAGTCGGGGATCATAAAAACGACCGAAAGAACTTGGAGCTAATAGGTAAAGTCGGGGATCATAAAAACGGACCGAAAGAACTTAGAGCTGATACGCAAAGTCGGGGATCATAAAAACGACTTAAATAACTTAGAGCTGATACGCAAAGTCGGGATCATAAAAATGGACCGAAAGAACTTAGAGCTGATACGTAAAGTCGGGGATCATAAAACGGACCGAAAGAACTTAGAAGTAATACGCAAAGTCAGGGATCATCAAAACGGACAGAAAGAACTTAGAGCTAATACGCAAAGTCGGGGATCATAAAAACGACTGAAAGAATTTAGAACTAATACGCAAAGTCGGGGATCATAAAAACGGACCGAAAGAACTTAGAGCTAATACGTAAAGTCGAGGATCATAAAAATGACCGAAAGAACTTAGAGCTAATACGCAAAGTCGGGGATCATAAAAACGATCAAAAGAACTTAGAGCTAATACGCAAAGTCGGGGATCAGAAAAACGACCGAAAGAACTTAGAGCTAATATGCTAATTCGGGGATCATAAAAATAGACCGAAAGAACTTAGAGCTAATACGCAAAGTCGGGGATCATAAAAACGGACCGAAAGAACTTAGAGCTAATACGCAAAGTCGGGGATCATAAAAATGGACCGAAAGAACTTAGAGCTGATACGCAAAGTCAGGGATCATAAAAACGACTTAAAGAACTTAGAGCTGATACGTAAAGTCAGGGATCATAAAAACGGACCGAAAGAACTTAGAGCTAATACGCAAAGTAGGGGATCATAAAAACGGAACGAATGAACTTAGAGCTAATAAGCAATGTCGGGGATCATAAAAACAGACCGAAAGAACTTAGAACTAATACGCAAATTCGAGGATCATAAAAACAGACCGAAAGAACTTAGAGCTAATACGCAAACTCGGGGATAATAAAAACGGACCGAAAGAACTTAGAGCTAATACGAAAAGTCGGGGATCATAAAAACGGACCAAAAGAACTTAGAGCTAATACGCAAAGTCAGGGATCATAAAAACGGACCAAAAGAACTTAGAGCTAATATGCAAAGTCGGGGATCATAAAAACGGACCGAAAGAAATTAGAGCTAATACGCAAAGTCAGGGATTATAAAAACGGCCGAAAGAATATAGAGCTAATACATAAAGTCAGAGATCATAAAAAGGGACCGGAAGAACTTAGAGCTGATACGCAAAGTTGGGGATCATAAAAACGGACCGAAAGAACTTAGAGCTGATACGCAAAGTCGGGGATAATAAAAACGACATAAAAAATTAGAGCTGATACGCAAAGTCGGGGATCATAAAAACGGACCGAAAGAACTTAGAGCTAATACGCAAAGTCGGGGATCATAAAAACGGGCCGAAAGAACTTAGAGCTGATACGTAAAGTCGGGGATCATAAAACGGACCGAATGAACTTAGAACTAATACGCAAAGTCAGGGATAATAAAAACGGACCAAAAGAACTTAGAGCTAATACGCAAAGTCGGTGATATAAAAACGACCGAAAGAACTTATAACTAATATGCAAAGTCGGGGATCATAAAAACAGACCGAAATAACTTAGAACTAGTACGCAAAGTCAGGGATCATAAAAACGACCGAAAGAACTTAGAGCTAATACGCACAGTCGGGGATCATAAAAACGGACCAAAGGAACTTAGAGCTAATACGCAAAGCCTGAATCATAAAAAGGGACCGAAAGAACTTTGTGCTAATAAGCAAAGTCAGGGATTATAAAAACGGACCGAAAGGACTTTAAGCTAATACGCAAAGTCGGGGATCATAAAAACGGACCGAAAGAACTTAGAGTTAATACGCAAAGTCGGGGATCATAAAAACGACCGAAAGAACTTGGAGCTAATACGTAAAGTCGGGGATCATAAAAACGACCGAAAGAATTTAGAGCTAATACGCAAAGTCGGGGATCATAAAAACGATCTAACGAACTTAGAGCTAATACGTAAAGTCGGGGATCAGAAAAACGACCGAAAGAACTTAGAGCTAATATGCAAATTCGGTGATCATAAAAACGGACCGAAAGAACTTAGAGCTAATACGCAAAGTCAGGGATCATAAAAACGGCCGAAAGAACTTAGAGCTAATAGATAAAGTGAGAGATCATAAAAACGGACCAAAAGAACTTAGAGCTAATACACAAAGTCGGGGATCATAAAAAGGGACCGAAAGAACTTAGAGCTGATACGTAAAGTCGGGGATCATAAAACGGACCGAATGAACTTAGAACTAATACGCAAAGTCAGGGATAATAAAAACGGACCGAAAGAACTTAGAGCTAATACGCAAAGTCGGGGATATAAAAACGACCAAAAGAACTTAGAACTAATACGCAAAGTCGGGGATCATAAAAACGGACCGAAAGAAGTTAGAACTAATACGTAAAGTCAGGGATCATAAAAACGACCGAAAGAACTTAGAGCTAATATGCACAGTCGGGGATCATAAAAACGGACCGAAGGAACTTAGAGCTAATACGCAAAGTCGAGATCATAAAAACGGGCCGAAAGAACTTAGAGCTGATACGTAAAGTCGGGGATCATAAAATGGACCGAATGAACTTAGAACTAATACGCAAAGTCAGGGATAATAAAAACGGACCGAATGAACTTAGGGCTAATACGCAAAGTCGGGGATATAAAAACGACCGAAAGAACTTAGAACTAATACGCAAAGTCGGGGATCATAAAAACGGACCGAAAGAACTTAGAGCTGATACGCAAAGTCAGGGATCATAAAAACGACTTAAAGAACTTAGAGCTGATACGCAAAGTCGGGATCATAAAAATAGACTGAAAGAACTTAGAGCTGATACGTAAAGTCAGGGATCATAAAAACGGACCGAAAGAACTTAGAGCTAATACGCAAAGTAGGGGATCATAAAAACGGACCGAAAGAACTTAGAACTAATACGCAAAGTCAGGGATCATAAAAACGACCGAAAGAACTTAGAGCTAATACGCACAGTCGGGGATCATAAAAACGGACCGAAGGAACTTAGAGCTAATACGAAAAGCCTGTTACATAAAAAGGAACCGAAAGAACTTTGAGCTAATAAGCAAAGTCAGGGATCATAAAAACGGACCAAATGGACTTAAAGCTAATACGCAAAGTCGGGGATAATAAAAACGGACCGAAAGAACTTAGAGTTAATACGCAAAGTCGGGGATCATAAAAACGACCGAAAGAACTTAGAGCTAATACGTAAAGTCGGGGATCATAAAAACGACCGAAAGAACTTAGAGCTAATACGCAAAGTCGGGGATCATAAAAACGATCGAACGAACTTAGAGCTAATACGTAAAGTCGGTGATCAGAAAAACGACCGAAAGAACTTAGAGCTAATATGCAAATTCGGGGATCATAAAAACGGACCGAAAGAACTTAGAGCTGATACGCAAAGTCGGGGATCATAAAAACGACTTACAAAACTTAGAGCTGATACGCAAAGTCGGGGATCATAAAACGGACCGAAAGAACTTAGAACTAATACGCAAAGTCAGGGATCATCAAAACGGACAAAAAGAACTTAGAGCTAATACGCAAAGTCGGGGATCATAAAAATGACTGAAAGAACTTAGAACTAATACGCAAAGTCGGGGATCATAAGAACGGACAGAAAGAACTTAGAGCTAATACGTAAAGTCGAGGATCATAAAAACGACCGAAAGAACTTAGAGCTAATACGCAAACTCAGGGATCATAAAAACGATCGAAAGAACTTAGAGCTAATACGTAAAGTCGGGGATCAGAAAAGCGACCGAAAGAACTTAGAGCTAATATGCAAATTCGGGGATCATAAAAATGGACCGAAAGAACTTAGAGCTAATACGCAAAGTCGGGGATCATAAAAACGGACCGAAAGAACTTAGAGCTAATACGCAAAGTCGGGGATCATAAAAACGGACCGAAAGAACTTAGAGCTGATACGCAAAGTCAGGGATCATAAAAACAACTTAAAGAACTTAGAGCTGATACGCAAAGTCAGGGATAATAAAAACGACATAAAAAATTAGAGCTGATACGCAAAGTCGGGGATCATAAAAACGGACCGAAAGAACTTAGAGCTAATACGCAAAGTCGGGGATCATAAAAACGGGCCGAAAGAACTTAGAGCTGATACGTAAAGTCAAGGATCATAAAATGGACCGAATGAACTTAGAACTAATACGCAAAGTGAGGGATAATAAAAACGGACCAAAAGAACTTAGAGCTAATACGCAAAGTCGGGGATATAAAAACGACCAAAAGAACTTAGAACTAATATGCAAAGTCGGGGATCATAAAAACGGACCGAAAGAACTTAGAACTAATACGCAAAGTCAGGGATCATAAAAACGACCGAAAGAACTTAGAGCTAATACGCACAGTCGGGGATCATAAAAACGGACCGAAGGAACTTAGAGCTAATACGCAAAGTCAGGGATCATAAAAACGGGCCGAAAGAACTTAAAGCTGATACGTAAAGTCGGGGATCATAAAACGGACCGAATGAACTTAGAACTAATACGCAAAGTCAGGGATAATAAAAACGGACCGAATGAACTTAGGGCTAATACGCAAAGTCGGGGATATAAAAACGACCGAAAGAACTTAGAACTAATACGCAAAGTCGGGGATCATAAAAACGGACCGAAAGAACTTAGAGCTGATACGCAAAGTCAGGGATCATAAAAACGACTTAAAGAACTTAGAGCTGATACGCAAAGTCGGGATCATAAAAACAACCTGAAAGAACTTAGAGCTGATACGTAAAGTCAGGGATCATAAAAACGGACCGAAAGAACTTAGAGCTAATACGCAAAGTAGGGGATCATAAAAACGGACCGAAAGAACTTAGAACTAATACGCAAAGTCAGGGATCATAAAAACGACCGAAAGAACTTAGAGCTAATACGCACAGTCGGGGATTATAAAAACGGACCGAAGGAACTTAGAGCTAATACGCAAAGCCTGTTACATAAAAAGGAACCGAAAGAACTTTGAGCTAATAAGCAAAGTCAGGGATCATAAAAACGGACCAAATGGACTTAAAGCTAATACGCAAAGTCGGGGATAATAAAAACGGACCGAAAGAACTTAGAGTTAATACGCAAAGTCGGGGATCATAAAAACGACCGAAAGAACTTAGAGCTAATACGTAAAGTCGGGGATCATAAAAACGACCGAAAGAACTTAGAGCTAATACGCAAAGTCGGGGATCTTAAAAACGATCGAACGAACTTAGAGCTAATACGTAAAGTCGGTGATCAGAAAAACGACCGAAAGAACTTAGAGCTAATATGGAAATTCGGGGATCATAAAAACGGACCGAAAGAACTTAGAGCTGATACGCAAAGTCGGAGATCATAAAAACGACTTACAGAACTTAGAGCTGATACGCAAAGTCGGGGATCATAAAAATGGACCGAAAGAACTTAGAGCTAATACGCAAAGTCGGGGATAAAAAAAACGGACCGAAAGAACTTAGAGCTGATACGTAAAGTCGGGGATCATAAAACGGACCGAAAGAACTTAGAACTAATACGCAAAGTCAGGGATCATCAAAACGGACAAAAAGAACTTAGAGCTAATACGCAAAGTCGGGGATCATAAAAATGACTGAAAGAACTTAGAACTAATACGCAAAGTCGGGGATCATAAGAACGGACAGAAAGAACTTAGAGCTAATACGTAAAGTCGAGGATCATAAAAACGACCGAAAGAACTTAGAGCTAATACGCAAAGTCGAGGATCATAAAAACGATCGAAAGAACTTAGAGCTAATACGTAAAGTCGGAGATCAGAAAAACGACCGAAAGAACTTAGAGCTAATATGCAAATTCGGGGATCATAAAAATGGACCGAAAGAACTTAGAGCTAATACGCAAAGTCGGGGATCATAAAAACGGACCGAAAGAACTTAGAGCTAATACGCAAAGTCGGGGATCATAAAAATGGACCGAAAGAACTTAGAGCTAATACGCAAAGTCGGGGATCATAAAAACGGACCGAAAGAACTTAGAGCTAATACGCAAAGTCGGGGATCATAAAAACGGACCGAAAGAACTTAGAGCTGATACGCAAAGTCAGGGATCATAAAAACGACTTAAAGAACTTAGAGCTGATACGCAAAGTCGGGGATAATAAAAACGACATAAAAAATTAGAGCTGATACGCAAAGTCGGGGATCATAAAAACGGACCGAAAGAACTTAGAGCTAATACGCAAAGTCGGGGATCATAAAAACGGGCCGAAAGAACTTAGAGCTGATACGTAAAGTCGGGGATATAAAAACGACCAAAAGAACTTAGAACTAATACGCAAAGTCGGGGATCATAAAAAGGACCGAAAGAACTTAGAACTAATACGCAAAGTCAGGGATCATAAAAACGGACCGAAAGAACTTAGAGCTGATACGCAAAGTCAGGGATCATAAAAACGACTTAAAGAACTTAGAGCTGATACGCAAAGTCGGGATCATAAAAACAACCTGAAAGAACTTAGAGCTGATACGTAAAGTCAGGGATCATAAAAACGGACCGAAAGAACTTAGAGCTAATACGCAAAGTAGGGGATCATAAAAACGGACCGAAAGAACTTAGAACTAATACGCAAAGTCAGGGATCATAAAAACGACCGAAAGAACTTAGAGCTAATACGCACAGTCGGGGATTATAAAAACGGACCGAAGGAACTTAGAGCTAATACGCAAAGCCTGTTACATAAAAAGGAACCGAAAGAACTTTGAGCTAATAAGCAAAGTCAGGGATCATAAAAACGGACCAAATGGACTTAAAGCTAATACGCAAAGTCGGGGATAATAAAAACGGACCGAAAGAACTTAGAGTTAATACGCAAAGTCGGGGATCATAAAAACGACCGAAAGAACTTAGAGCTAATACGTAAAGTCGGGGATCATAAAAACGACCGAAAGAACTTAGAGCTAATACGCAAAGTCGGGGATCTTAAAAACGATCGAACGAACTTAGAGCTAATACGTAAAGTCGGTGATCAGAAAAACGACCGAAAGAACTTAGAGCTAATATGGAAATTCGGGGATCATAAAAACGGACCGAAAGAACTTAGAGCTGATACGCAAAGTCGGAGATCATAAAAACGACTTACAGAACTTAGAGCTGATACGCAAAGTCGGGGATCATAAAAATGGACCGAAAGAACTTAGAGCTAATACGCAAAGTCGGGGATAAAAAAAACGGACCGAAAGAACTTAGAGCTGATACGTAAAGTCGGGGATCATAAAACGGACCGAAAGAACTTAGAACTAATACGCAAAGTCAGGGATCATCAAAACGGACAAAAAGAACTTAGAGCTAATACGCAAAGTCGGGGATCATAAAAATGACTGAAAGAACTTAGAACTAATACGCAAAGTCGGGGATCATAAGAACGGACAGAAAGAACTTAGAACTAATACGTAAAGTCGAGGATCATAAAAACGACCGAAAGAACTTAGAGCTAATACGCAAAGTCGAGGATCATAAAAACGATCGAAAGAACTTAGAGCTAATACGTAAAGTCGGAGATCAGAAAAACGACCGAAAGAACTTAGAGCTAATATGCAAATTCGGGGATCATAAAAATGGACCGAAAGAACTTAGAGCTAATACGCAAAGTCGGGGATCATAAAAACGGACCGAAAGAACTTAGAGCTAATACGCAAAGTCGGGGATCATAAAAATGGACCGAAAGAACTTAGAGCTAATACGCAAAGTCGGGGATCATAAAAACGGACCGAAAGAACTTAGAGCTAATACGCAAAGTCGGGGATCATAAAAACGGACCGAAAGAACTTAGAGCTGATACGCAAAGTCAGGGATCATAAAAACGACTTAAAGAACTTAGAGCTGATACGCAAAGTCGGGGATAATAAAAACGACATAAAAAATTAGAGCTGATACGCAAAGTCGGGGATCATAAAAACGGACCGAAAGAACTTAGAGCTAATACGCAAAGTCGGGGATCATAAAAACGGGCCGAAAGAACTTAGAGCTGATACGTAAAGTCGGGGATATAAAAACGACCAAAAGAACTTAGAACTAATACGCAAAGTCGGGGATCATAAAAAGGACCGAAAGAACTTAGAACTAATACGCAAAGTCAGGGATCATAAAAACGACCGAAAGAACTTAGAGCTAATACGCACAGTCGGGGATCATAAAAACGGACCGAAGGAACTTAGAGCTAATACGCAAAGTCAGGGATCATAAAAACGGGCCGAAAGAACTTAGAGCTGATACGTAAAGTCGCGGATCATAAAACAGACCGAATGAACTTAGAACTAATACGCAAAGTCAGGGATAATAAAAACGGACCGAATGAACTTAGGGCTAATACGCAAAGTCGGGGATATAAAAACGACCGAAAGAACTTAGAACTAATACGCAAAGTCGGGGATCATAAAAACGGACCGAAAGAACTTAGAGCTGATACGCAAAGTCAGGGATCATAAAAACGACTTAAAGAACTTAGAGCTGATACGCAAAGTCGGGATCATAAAAACAAACTGAAAGAACTTAGAGCTGATACGTAAAGTCAGGGATCATAAAAACGGACCGAAAGAACTTAGAGCTAATACGCAAAGTAGGGGATCATAAAAACGGACCGAAAGAACTTAGAACTAATACGCAAAGTCAGGGATCATAAAAACGACCGAAAGAACTTAGAGCTAATACGCACACTCGGGGATCATAAAAACGGACCGAAGGAACTTAGAGCTAATACGCAAAGCCTGTTACATAAAAAGGAACCGAAAGAACTTTGAGCTAATAAGCAAAGTCAGGGATCATAAAAACGGACCAAATGGACTTAAAGCTAATACGCAAAGTCGGGGATAATAAAAACGGACCGAAAGAACTTAGAGTTAATACGCAAAGTCGGGGATCATAAAAACGACCGAAAGAACTTAGAGCTAATACGTAAAGTCGGGGATCATAAAAACGACCGAAAGAACTTAGAGCTAATACGCAAAGTCGGGGATCATAAAAACGATCGAACGAACTTAGAGCTAATACGTAAAGTCGGTGATCAGAAAAACGACCGAAAGAACTTAGAGCTAATATGCAAATTCGGGGATCATAAAAACGGACCGAAAGAACTTAGAGCTGATACGCAAAGTCGGGGATCATAAAAACGACTTATAGAACTTAGAGCTGATACGCAAAGTCGGGGATCATAAAAACGGACCGAAAGAACTTAGAGCTAATACGCAAAGTCGGGGATCAAAAAAACGGACCGAAAGAACTTAGAGCTGATACGTAAAGTCGGGGATCATAAAACGGACCGAAAGAACTTAGAACTAATACGCAAAGTCAGGGATCATCAAAACGGACAAAAAGAACTTAGAGCTAATACGCAAAGTCGGGGATCATAAAAATGACTGAAAGAACTTAGAACTAATACGCAAAGTCGGGGATCATAAGAACGGACAGAAAGAACTTAGAGCTAATACGTAAAGTCGAGGATCATAAAAACGACCGAAAGAACTTAGAGCTAATACGCAAAGTCGGGGATCATAAAAACGATCGAAAGAACTTAGAGCTAATACGTAAAGTCGGGGATCAGAAAAACGACCGAAAGAACTTAGAGCTAATATGCAAATTCGGGGATCATAAAAATGGACCGAAAGAACTTAGAGCTAATACGCAAAGTCGGGGATCATAAAAACGGACCGAAAGAACTTAGAGCTAATACGCAAAGTCGGGGATCATAAAAACGGACCGAAAGAACTTAGAGCTGATACGCAAAGTCAGGGATCATAAAAACGACTTAAAGAACTTAGAGCTGATACGCAAAGTCGGGGATAATAAAAACTACATAAAAAATTAGAGCTGATACGCAAAGTCGGGGATCATAAAAACGGACCGAAAGAACTTAGAGCTAATACGCAAAGTCGGGGATCATAAAAACGGGCCGAAAGAACTTAGAGCTGATACGTAAAGTCGGGGATCATAAAACGGACCGAATGAACTTAGAACTAACACGCAAAGTCAGGGATAATAAAAACGGACCAAAAGAACTTAGAGCTAATACGCAAAGTCGGGGATATAAAAACGACCGAAAGAACTTAGAACTAATATGAAAAGTCGGGGATCATAAAAACGGACCGAAAGAACTTAGAACTAGTACGCAAAGTCAGGGATCATAAAAACGACCGAAAGAACATAGAGCTAATACGCACAGTCGGGGATCATAAAAACGGACCAAAGGAACTTAGAGCTAATACGCAAAGCCTGAATCATAAAAAGGGACCGAAAGAACTTTGAGCTAATAAGCAAAGTCAGGGATCATAAAAACGGACCGAAAGGACTTAAAGCTAATACGCAAAGTCGGGGATCATAAAAACGGACCGAAAGAATTTAGAGCTAATACGCAAAGTCGGGGATCATAAAAACGACCGAAAGAACTTGGAGCTAATACGTAAAGTCGGGGATCATAAAAACGACCGAAAGAATTCAGAGCTAATACGCAAAAGCGGGGATCATAAAAACGATCTAACGAACTTAGAGCTAATACGTAAAGTCGGGGATCAGAAAAACGACCGAAAGAACTTAGAGCTAATATGCAAATTCGAGGATCATAAAAACGGACCAAAAGAACTTAGAGCTAATACGCAAAGTCAAGGATCATAAAAACGGCCGAAAGAACTTAGAGCTAATACATAAAGTGAGAGATCATAAAAACGGACCAAAAGAACTTAGAGCTAATACGCAAAGTCGGGGATCATAAAAAGGGACCGAAAGAACTTAGAGCTGATACGTAAAGTCGGGGATCATAAAACGGACCGAATGAACTTAGAACTAATACGCAAAGTCAGGGATAATAAAAACGGACCGAAAGAACTTAGAGCTAATACGCAAAGTCGGGGATTTAAAAACGACCAAAAGAACTTAGAACTAATACGCAAAGTCGGGGATCATAAAAACGGACCGAAAGAACTTAGAACTAATACGCAAAGTCAGGGATCATAAAAACGATCGAAAGAACTTAGAGCTAATACGCACAGTCGGGGATCATAAAAACGGACCGAAGGAACTTAGAGCTAATACGCAAAGTCGGGGATCATAAAAATAGGCCGAAAGAACTTAGAGCTGATACGTAAAGTCGGGGATCATAAAACGGACCGAATGAACTTAGAACTAATACGCAAAGTCAGGGATAATAAAAACGGACCGAATGAACTTAGAGCTAATACGCACAGTCGGGGATCATAAAAACGGACCGAAGGAACTTAGAGCTAATACGCAAAGCCTGTTACATAAAAAGGAACCGAAAGAACTTTGAGCTAATAAGCAAAGTCGGGGATCATAAAAACGGACCGAAAGAACTTAGAGCTAATACGCAAAGTCGGGGATCATAAAAACGGACCGAAAGAACTTAGAGCTGATACGCAAAGTCAGGGATCATAAAAACGACTTAAAGAACTTAGAGCTGATACGCAAAGTCGGGGATAATAAAAACTACATAAAAAATTAGAGCTGATACGCAAAGTCGGGGATCATAAAAACGGACCGAAAGAACTTAGAGCTAATACGCAAAGTCGGGGATCATAAAAACGGGCCGAAAGAACTTAGAGCTGATACGTAAAGTCGGGGATCATAAAACGGACCGAATGAACTTAGAACTAACACGCAAAGTCAGGGATAATAAAAACGGACCAAAAGAACTTAGAGCTAATACGCAAAGTCGGGGATATAAAAACGACCGAAAGAACTTAGAACTAATATGAAAAGTCGGGGATCATAAAAACGGACCGAAAGAACTTAGAACTAGTACGCAAAGTCAGGGATCATAAAAACGACCGAAAGAACATAGAGCTAATACGCACAGTCGGGGATCATAAAAACGGACCAAAGGAACTTAGAGCTAATACGCAAAGCCTGAATCATAAAAAGGGACCGAAAGAACTTTGAGCTAATAAGCAAAGTCAGGGATCATAAAAACGGACCGAAAGGACTTAAAGCTAATACGCAAAGTCGGGGATCATAAAAACGGACCGAAAGAACTTAGAGTTAATACGTAAAGTCGGGGATCATAAGAACGGACAGAAAGAACTTAGAGCTAATACGTAAAGTCAAGGATCATAAAAACGACCGAAAGAACTTAGAGCTAATACGCAAAGTCGGGGATCATAAAAACGATCGAAAGAACTTAGAGCTAATACATAAAGTCGGGGATCAGAAAAACGACCGAAAGAACTTAGAGCTAATATGCAAATTCGGGGATCATAAAAATGGACCGAAAGAACTTAGAGCTAATACGCAAAGTCGGGGATCATAAAAACGGACCGAAAGAACTTAGAGCTAATACGCAAAGTCGGGGATCATAAAAACGGGCCGAAAGAACTTAGAGCTGATACGTAAAGTCGGGGATCATAAAACGGACCGAATGAACTTAGAACTAACACGCAAAGTCAGGGATAATAAAAACGGACCAAAAGAACTTAGAGCTAATACGCAAAGTCGGGGATATAAAAACGACCGAAAGAACTTAGAACTAATATGAAAAGTCGGGGATCATAAAAACGGACCGAAAGAATTTAGAACTAGTACGCAAAGTCAGGGATCATAAAAACGACCGAAAGAACATAGAGCTAATACGCACAGTCGGGGATCATAAAAACGGACCAAAGGAACTTAGAGCTAATACGAAAAGCCTGAATCATAAAAAGGGACCGAAAGAACTTTGAGCTAATAAGCAAAGTCAGGGATCATAAAAACGGACCGAAAGGACTTAAAGCTAATACGCAAAGTCGGGGATCATAAAAACGGACCGAAAGAACTTAGAGTTAATACGCAAAGTCGGGGATCATAAAAACGACCGAAAGAACTTGGAGCTAATACGTAAAGTCGGGGATCATAAAAACGACCGAAAGAATTTAGAGCTAATACGCAAAAGCGGGGATCATAAAAACGATCTAACGAACTTAGAGCTAATACGTAAAGTCGGAGATCAGAAAAACGACCGAAAGAACTTAGAGCTAATATGCAAATTCGGGGATCATAAAAACGGACCGAAAGAACTTAGAGCTAATACGCAAAGTCAGGGATCATAAAAACGGCCGAAAGAACTTAGAGCTAATACATAAAGTGAGAGATCATAAAAACGGACCAAAAGAACTTAGAGCTAATACGCAAAGTCGGGGATCATAAAAAGGGACCGAAAGAACTTAGAGCTGATACGTAAAGTCGGGGATCATAAAACGGACCGAATGAACTTAGTACTAATACGCAAAGTCAGGGATAATAAAAACGGACCGAAAGAACTTAGAGCTAATACGCAAAGTCGGGGATATAAAAACGACCAAAAGAACTTAGAACTAATACGCAAAGTCGGGGATCATAAAAACGGACCGAAAGAACTTAGAACTAATACGCAAAGTCAGGGATCATAAAAACGATCGAAAGAACTTAGAGCTAATACGCACAGTCGGGGATCATAAAAACGGACCGAAGGAACTTAGAGCTAATACGCAAAGTCGGGGATCATAAAAACAGGCCGAAAGAGCTTAGAGCTGATACGTAAAGTCGGGGATCATAAAACGGACCGAATGAACTTAGAACTAATACGCAAAGTCAGGGATAATAAAAACGGACCGAATGAACTTAGAGCTAATACGCACAGTCGGGGATCATAAAAACGGACCGAAGGAACTTAGAGCTAATACGCAAAGCCTGTTACATAAAAAGGAACCGAAAGAACTTTGAGCTAATAAGCAAAGTCGGGGATCATAAAAACGGACCGAAAGAACTTAGAGCTAATACGCAAAGTCGGGGATCATAAAAACGGACCGAAAGAACTTAGAGCTGATACGCAAAGTCAGGGATCATAAAAACGACTTAAAGAACTTAGAGCTGATACGCAAAGTCGGGGATAATAAAAACTACATAAAAAATTAGAGCTAATACGCAAAGTCGGAGATCATAAAAACGGACCGAAAGAACTTAGAGCTAATACGCAAAGTCGGGGATCATAAAAACGGGCCGAAAGAACTTAGAGCTGATACGTAAAGTCGGGGATCATAAAACGGACCGAATGAACTTAGAACTAACACGCAAAGTCAGGGATAATAAAAACGGACCAAAAGAACTTAGAGCTAATACGCAAAGTCGGGGATATAAAAACGACCGAAAGAACTTAGAACTAATATGAAAAGTCGGGGATCATAAAAACGGACCGAAAGAACTTAGAACTAGTACGCAAAGTCAGGGATCATAAAAACGACCGAAAGAACATAGAGCTAATACGCACAGTCGGGGATCATAAAAACGGACCAAAGGAACTTAGAGCTAATACGCAAAGCCTGAATCATAAAAAGGGACCGAAAGAACTTTGAGCTAATAAGCAAAGTCAGGGATCATAAAAACGGACCGAAAGGACTTAAAGCTAATACGCAAAGTCGGGGATCATAAAAACGGACCGAAAGAACTTAGAGTTAATACGCAAAGTCGGGGATCATAAGAACGGACAGAAAGAACTTAGAGCTAATACGTAAAGTCAAGGATCATAAAAACGACCGAAAGAACTTAGAGCTAATACGCAAAGTCGGGGATCATAAAAACGATCGAAAGAACTTAGAGCTAATACGTAAAGTCGGGGATCAGAAAAACGACCGAAAGAACTTAGAGCTAATATGCAAATTCGGGGATCATAAAAATGGACCGAAAGAACTTAGAGCTAATACGCAAAGTCGGGGATCATAAAAACGGACCGAAAGAACTTAGAGCTAATACGCAAAGTCGGGGATCATAAAAACGGACCGAAAGAACTTAGAGCTGATACGCAAAGTCAGGGATCATAAAAACGACTTAAAGAACTTAGAGCTGATACGCAAAGTCGGGGATAATAAAAACTACATAAAAAATTAGAGCTGATACGCAAAGTCGGGGATCATAAAAACGGACCGAAAGAACTTAGAGCTAATACGCAAAGTCGGGGATCATAAAAACGGGCCGAAAGAACTTAGAGCTGATACGTAAAGTCGGGGATCATAAAACGGACCGAATGAACTTAGAACTAACACGCAAAGTCAGGGATAATAAAAACGGACCAAAAGAACTTAGAGCTAATACGCAAAGTCGGGGATATAAAAACGACCGAAAGAACTTAGAACTAATATGAAAAGTCGGGGATCATAAAAACGGACCGAAAGAATTTAGAACTAGTACGCAAAGTCAGGGATCATAAAAACGACCGAAAGAACATAGAGCTAATACGCACAGTCGGGGATCATAAAAACGGACCAAAGGAACTTAGAGCTAATACGCAAAGCCTGAATCATAAAAAGGGACCGAAAGAACTTTGCGCTAATAAGCAAAGTCAGGGATCATAAAAACGGACCGAAAGGACTTAAAGCTAATACGCAAAGTCGGGGATCATAAAAACGGACCGAAAGAACTTAGAGTTAATACGCAAAGTCGGGGATCATAAAAACGACCGAAAGAACTTGGAGCTAATACGTAAAGTCGGGGATCATAAAAACGACCGAAAGAATTTAGAGCTAATACGCAAAAGCGGGGATCATAAAAACGATCTAACGAACTTAGAGCTAATACGTAAAGTCGGGGATCAGAAAAACGACCGAAAGAACTTAGAGCTAATATGCAAATTCGGGGATCATAAAAACGGACCGAAAGAACTTAGAGCTAATACGCAAAGTCAGGGATCATAAAACCGGCCGAAAGAACTTAGAGCTAATACATAAAGTGAGAGATCATAAAAACGGACCAAAAGAACTTAGAGCTAATACGCAAAGTCGGGGATCATAAAAAGGGACCGAAAGAACTTAGAGCTGATACGTAAAGTCGGGGATCATAAAACGGACCGAATGAACTTAGAACTAATACGCAAAGTCAGGGATAATAAAAACGGACCGAAAGAACTTAGAGCTAATACGCAAAGTCGGGGATATAAAAACGACCAAAAGAACTTAGAACTAATACGCAAAGTCGGGGATCATAAAAACGGACCGAAAGAACTTAGAACTAATACGCAAAGTCAGGGATCATAAAAACGATCGAAAGAACTTAGAGCTAATACGCACAGTCGGGGATCATAAAAACGGACCGAAGGAACTTAGAGCTAATACGCAAAGTCGGGGATCATAAAAACAGGCCGAAAGAACTTAGAGCTGATACGTAAAGTCGGGGATCATAAAACGGACCGAATGAACTTAGAACTAATACGCAAAGTCAGGGATAATAAAAACGGACCGAATGAACTTAGAGCTAATACGCACAGTCGGGGATCATAAAAACGGACCGAAGGAACTTAGAGCTAATACGCAAAGCCTGTTACATAAAAAGGAACCGAAAGAACTTTGAGCTAATAAGCAAAGTCGGGGATCATAAAAACGGACCGAAAGAACTTAGAGCTAATACGCAAAGTCGGGGATCATAAAAACGGACCGAAAGAACTTAGAGCTGATACGCAAAGTCAGGGATCATAAAAACGACTTAAAGAACTTAGAGCTGATACGCAAAGTCGGGGATAATAAAAACTACATAAAAAATTAGAGCTGATACGCAAAGTCGGGGATCATAAAAACGGACCGAAAGAACTTAGAGCTAATACGCAAAGTCGGGGATCATAAAAACGGGCCGAAAGAACTTAGAGCTGATACGTAAAGTCGGGGATCATAAAACGGACCGAATGAACTTAGAACTAACACGCAAAGTCAGGGATAATAAAAACAGACCAAAAGAACTTAGAGCTAATACGCAAAGTCGGGGATATAAAAACGACCGAAAGAACTTAGAACTAATATGAAAAGTCGGGGATCATAAAAACGGACCGAAAGAACTTAGAACTAGTACGCAAAGTCAGGGATCATAAAAACGACCGAAAGAACATAGAGCTAATACGCACAGTCGGGGATCATAAAAACGGACCAAAGGAACTTAGAGCTAATACGCAAAGCCTGAATCATAAAAAGGGACCGAAAGAACTTTGAGCTAATAAGCAAAGTCAGGGATCATAAAAACGGACCGAAAGGACTTAAAGCTAATACGCAAAGTCGGGGATCATAAAAACGGACCGAAAGAACTTAGAGTTAATACGCAAAGTCGGGGATCATAAAAACGACCGAAAGAACTTGGAGCTAATACGTAAAGTCGGGGATCATAAAAACGACCGAAAGAATTTAGAGCTAATACGCAAAGTCGGGGATCATAAAAACGATCTAACGAACTTAGAGCTACTACGTAAAGTCGGGGATCAGAAAAACGACCGAAAGAACTTAGAGCTAATATGCAAATTCGGGGATCATAAAAACGGACCGAAAGAACTTAGAGCTAATACGCAAAGTCAGGGATCATAAAAACGGCCGAAAGAACTTAGAGCTAATACATAAAGTGAGAGATCATAAAAACGGACCAAAAGAACTTAGAGCTAATACGCAAAGTCGGGGATCATAAAAAGGGACCGAAAGAACTTAGAGCTGATACGTAAAGTCGGGGATCATAAAACGGACCGAATGAACTTAGAACTAATACGCAAAGTCAGGGATAATAAAAACGGACCGAAAGAACTTAGAGCTAATACGCAAAGTCGGGGATATAAAAACGACCAAAAGAACTTAGAACTAATACGCAAAGTCGGGGATCATAAAAACGGACCGAAAGAACTTAGAACTAATACGCAAAGTCAGGGATCATAAAAACGATCGAAAGAACTTAGAGCTAATACGCACAGTCGGGGATCATAAAAACGGACCGAAGGAACTTAGAGCTAATACGCAAAGTCGGGGATCATAAAAACAGGCCGAAAGAACTTAGAGCTGATACGTAAAGTCGGGGATCATAAAACGGACCGAATGAACTTAGAACTAATACGCAAAGTCAGGGATAATAAAAACGGACCGAATGAACTTAGAGCTAATACGCAAATTCGGGGATATAAAAACGACCGAAAGAACTTAGAACTAATACGCAAAGTCGGGGATCATAAAAATGGACCGAAAGAACTTAGAGCTAATACGCAAAGTAGGGGATCATAAAAACGGACCGAAAGAACTTAGAGCTAATACGGAAAGTAGGGGATCATAAAAACGGACCGAAAGAACTTAGAACTAATACGCAAAGTCAGCGATCATAAAAACGACCGAAAGAACTTAGAGCTAATACGCACAGTCGGGGATCATAAAAACGGACCGAAGGAACTTAGAGCTAATACGCAAAGCCTGTTACATAAAAAGGAACCGAAAGAACTTTGAGCTAATAAGCAAAGTCAGGGATCATAAAAACGGACCAAATGGACTTAAAGCTAATACGCAAAGTCGGGGATAATAAAAACGGACCGAAAGAACTTAGAGTTAATACGCAAAGTAAGGGATCATAAAAACGACCGAAAGAACTTAGAGCTAATACGTAAAGTCGGGGATCATAAAAACGACCGAAAGAACTTAGAGCTAATACGCAAAGTCGGGGATCATAAAAACGATCGAACGAACTTAGAGCTAATACGTAAAGTCGGTGATCAGAAAAACGACCGAAAGAACTTAGAGCTAATATGCAAATTCGGGGATCATAAAAACGGACCGAAAGAACTTAGAGCTAATACGCAAAGTCGGGGATCATAAAAACGGACCGAAAGAACTTAGAGCTGATACGCAAAGTCGGGGATCATAAAAACGACTTACAGAACTTAGAGCTGATACGCAAAGTCGGGGATCATAAAAACGGACCGAAAGAACTTAGAGCTAATACGCAAAGTCGGGGATCATAAAAATGATCGAAAGAACTTAGAGCTAATACGTAAAGTCGGGGATCAGAAAAACGACCGAAAGAACTTAGAGCTAATATGCAAATTCGGGGATCATAAAAATGGACCGAAAGAACTTAGAGCTAATACGCAAAGTCGGGGATCATAAAAACGGACCGAAAGAACTTAGAGCTAATACGCAAAGTCGGGGATCATAAAAAGGGACCGAAAGAACTTAGAGCTGATACGCAAAGTCAGGGATCATAAAAACGACTTAAAGAACTTAGAGCTGATACGCAAAGTCGGGGATAATAAAAACGACATAAAAAATTAGAGCTGATACGCAAAGTCGGGGATCATAAAAACGGACCGAAAGAACTTAGAGCTAATACGCAAAGTCGGGGATCATAAAAACGGGCCGAAAGAACTTAGAGCTGATACGTAAAGTCGGGGATCATAAAACGGACCGAATGAACTTAGAACTAATACGCAAAGTCAGGGATAATAAAAACGGACCAAAAGAACTTAGAGCTAATACGCAAAGTCGGGGATATAAAAACGACCGAAAGAACTTAGAACTAATATGAAAAGTCGGGGATCATAAAAACGGACCGAAAGAACTTATAACTAGTACGCAAAGTCAGGGATCATAAAAACGACCGAAAGAACATAGAGCTAATACGCACAGTCGGGGATCATAAAAACGGACCAAAGGAACTTAGAGCTAATACGCAAAGCCTGAATCATAAAAAGGGACCGAAAGAACTTTGAGCTAATAAGCAAAGTCAGGGATCATAAAAACGGACCGAAAGGACTTAAAGCTAATACGCAAAGTCGGGGATCATAAAAACGGACCGAAAGAACTTAGAGTTAATACGCAAAGTCGGGGATCATAAAAACGACCGAAAGAACTTGGAGCTAATACGTAAAGTCGGGGATCATAAAAACGACCGAAAGAATTTAGAGCTAATACGCAAAGTCGGGGATCATAAAAACGATCTAACGAACTTAGAGCTAATACGTAAAGTCGGGGATCAGAAAAACGACCGAAAGAACTTAGAGCTAATATGCAAATTCGGGGATCATAAAAACGGACCGAAAGAACTTAGAGCTAATACATAAAGTGAGAGATCATAAAAACGGACCAAAAGAACTTAGAGCTAATACGCAAAGTCGGGGATCATAAAAAGGGACCGAAAGAACTTAGAGCTGATACGTAAAGTCGGGGATCATAAAACGGACCGAATGAACTTAGAGCTAATACGCAAAGTAGGGGATCATAAAAACGGACCAAAAGAACTTAGAGCTAATAAGCAAAGTAGGGGATCATAATAACCGACCGAAAGAAATTAGAACTAATACGCAAAGTCGGGGATCATAAAAACGGACCGAAAGAACTTAGAGCTAATACGCAAAGTCGGGGATCATAAAAACGGACCGAAAGAACTTAGAGCTAATACGCAAAGTCGGGGATCATAAAAACGGACCGAAAGAACTTAGAGCTAATACGCAAAGTCGGGGATCATAAAAACGGTCCAAAAGAACTTAGAGCTAATACGCAAAGTCTTTTTCGCCTGTTACCAGCATAACTCTTCTTCTGATATGAGCTTTTCTCATGTTCAGCTTCAAAATATGGATCTTTTCTGTAGTTTCCTAAGCAAAAATCGCACCAAATATGCTCCTCACCCACCCCCTCCCTCACTTGGGTCCAACATAACTGTGTCTTGCATGACCATACATACAAAGCCTCATAAGGAGCCATGCCATTACTCGTCTTCTTGATTTTGAAGATGTGACGTAGATTGATCAATTAAGCTAAGTTCATCCCAGGTAACCTCTAGAGAATTAGGAATTCCATTATGGAAACTTACATTCAGCAAACAAATCCTAGACTCATGTGTTAGCGAGAGAACCGTATAATGTTTAGCGTCTTTATCAAAGTGCTTCCTTAAAAACTTCTTGTCGTTCAACAAACGATTCCATTGTTTGTAAGAAGATCGAATACGTTTTAGAGATGTGGCCGGAACACAACATATTATTTCTTGTAACAAATCACGTGGAAGCTCCGACATGGTAACCCACCAAATATTCAAAGACTAAGATACGCCTGTGAAGTTTCTGTTTCTTAATCTTATTCCCTAGTATTTTTCGTGTATATATATATAGACGAAGTTATATAGATATCTTGTTGAAGTTTTTACATAACTCTTCCTTTTCCTATTTGGTTTATATTGAAGTTGTTAAAAGTTCAAGATCAAGTTGGAGGAAGGGTGAGACTTTTTTTTTTCCTCCTCATAATATAAATTAGGCAAAAATAAAACGATATCCAAAAATTTAATCATTGAACGATGACACATAAATTTTAAAATCATAAATTTTATGTTACATGTGGAATAAAAAGAATTTATCAATCAAAAAGTCCGATAAAATGGCCAAATCATTCATCAATTTTTTTCTTTATATTTTCTCTCCAAAACTTAAATTTCTGTGGACTATTAGTGATTCCAAAATTCCAAAACTTATAACATAACTGACAAAGAAGAGCTGACATATAAGCTCTGTCTTTACTCGAAAATCCATTTGAGTGGATTTATTACCCTCTTAGTGTTATAATCAATTGGTTTATTAGAGCTTGGTTGGTTCTTGTCCTGGTATATATTTCCTATAACACACGACTGCTTTCTTCTCTTGCTCGTCGACTGAGAAACTAACGCCAAGCCAAATATCACGTCCACTGTCTTCCACTACAAAGAAGTGAATTTTGAATCCCGACATCACTCTAGCTAGTCCCAACTCCTTTTGGAAACCTTTTAGTACGAAGAAGTGAATTTTGAATCCCGGTTTCACATAATACTAGTCAGAACTCCATGAAGCATCACTATATCATGCACATACTTCTTAGACAAAACTACTAATCTATCGGTTTTCTTAATGGAGAGAAAATGAGCATATTTACTCAACCGGTCTACAATAACTTAAATAACATCCTTAAACGAGAAACCGACAATCTCACCACCAAGTCTATCGTGATCATATTCCACTTCCACTCGTGAATAGGCAAGCTCTATAAGAACCTGCTCGGTATTTGATGCTCTTCCTTCACCAACTGGCACACATTGCACTTTGCGACCCAGTTAACGACATCCTTCTTCATTTTGACCTAGTGATAATACCGCTTGAGATCCCAGTACATCTTAGTCTCGCCTGGATGAACAAAAAACATTCTAGTCTGCGCCTTGCTCTGGATCTCCCGCCTCAATCCCTTATCCAAACCAAACCCGCCTATGAACAAGAATTGTCCCGTTAGTAGATACCAAATACTCCGAACTAGTATCCTTAAAAGCATTAACAAAACAAGCATCCTTCACTTGAGCCAATCGCACTCTAGTAAGAAGATATACCTCATTAGCAGCCTCCAAACCCAATGGTTAATAACACACAAACTTAACGTGATAATCTCACTAACCAAAGCCTCCATATCCATATCATAATTTGCCACCACGTTCAGGCTCTGAGGATCTGTCAACACCTGAACTCTGTCGCCATAAATGTAAAACCTCCAAATCTTCAAGGCAACAACCATTGTAGCCATCTCCAAGTCTTGAGTAAGATAATTGCCCTTATGCTTCCTCAACTTCCTCAAAGCCTATGCAAATCCCTTACCCTGCTTCATCACCACACACTTGAGACCCACTCTCGACATATTTGTGTACACCACAAATGGGTCGCCCTGCTCCGGTAACACCAACACGAGAGTACTATTCAACATTGTCTTCAAGTGTACAAATATCTACTCACACTCCAGGGACCACACAAAAGAACATCCCTACTTGTTAGATTAGTCATCACCTGAGCCATACTTGCAAAACCCTAGAAGAATCTCTAGTAATAGCCTGCTAACCCTCGAATACTCCGGCTCTCACTAGAATTCTTCGGCCTTGGCCAATCTCTGATGGCCTTAATCTTCTCAGTTGCTATATAAACCCGCTCCGCTGAGATCATTTTGACCAACCAACCTCCTGATGTCGGAAACTATACTTGCTCAACTTAACATACAAATTTTGCTCCTACAGCTTCTCCAACACTGTTGTAAATGAACCTCGCTCCTCACCACTTTAGAGTACACCAAAATATTTTCTAGATACTATTGAAACACAAAATTCACCAGCCTAATAAACACCACAATTGCATTCGTCAAGTTAAATAATATAACTACAAACTCGTAGTGTCCATACCTCGTCCCAAAAGCCGTCTTCTGAACATCCACTTCCTCTATCATGAATTCATGATAATTTGACACTAAGTCAATCTAGAAAACCAAGTAGCCCCTCTTAACTTATGAAACAACTCATCAATCCGCGGTAGAGGATACTTGTTCCTTACTATGACCTAGTTCAATCCTCGGTAATCAATAAAAAACATAAAACAACCATCCTTCTTTCTCACAAACAACACTTGACCTCCCCACAGTGAAGTACTTTGCCTAAGAAAACCCTTACTCAAAACTCTTTTTGTTGCCTCTTTAGCTTTTCCATGTTCGTTGGAGCCATCAGGTAGGGTTCTATTTCATGGAAACCTTAAGTTTATGTGGTCTGGACTGATTTAGATCAAAGAAGTTATGCCATTTAGTTCGATCACTCTCCTGAACAAGGATGGTATCGAGTTCATTGAGAATGGTTACGGGGTTAGGAAGTACTTAGTATATCAAGAGACACTACATGGGGTCCTCTATGCCCTTCTATGAACCTCCAAAAGCCTAAAAAGGCATGAAAAGTTAAGCTCAGTGACTTTAAACAAGCTTACTTTGGAGGAATTCCCACAGGTATCCTTGTAAATATTGTTTAGGAATCTTGTTATTTTGATTTTAGTTTTTAGTTTTGTGTTGGTAATGATTTTATGAATGAGGTTTGGGCATAAAATGATATGAAAAATGAGATGTTAGGACTGTCACTCGGGGATAAGGATAGTGTATGAAGCGATGAGAAGGAGAATCACAAGAATTTCAGGTTCGAACATAAAAGGATCGAGAGACAAAAAAAGAAACAAGATTAATATATTACACCCCACACCACTCGACCCATCACCAACTCTCTTATCTAATCTACCACACAAACTTTATCCATACTTTCTCACTCACTCGACCACCAAATATTTCATCACTAGAGTTTCTTCATGTTTTTCGATCTCTCATTCCTTTCAATCACTTTTAAAAACTCGACTCACATATCTGTAACTCACTAGACCAAATCCGCTCATCACTCGACCTGTTTTTCTTGAATTCACTGTCGTGTACACCACTTGATTATCGCACCTCCTCCAATCGACTGAAGAAGCATCCATGCAAGGTTTGTCACCATCGCTCGCTACTCAAATTTCAACACCGTTTAAACGACAAACTACTCGACCAAAGGTGATATATCATGGTTTTTACGGGTTTTTGGCCATGATATAAGTCTTATTTATAGAGCTTTTATAGTGTTTTCGAGTCTTTTTGAATCATTTCAGGATTAGGAGCTATTTGGCATGGATTGGAGTTTTTTTGGAGCATTTGGAAAAGATGTGCCGAAGGAACGTACCGGGAGAGCATATTTGGTGTGAGTGTCGAGCGTCACAACTTCTGGTGTCGATCAACACCAATATCTGACGGCAATTGAATTTCACGCTTAATTGAAGTTCAGAAGATTTGCAGATTCGGCCCAGAAGTTTCCTTTATTTGCAATTAAGCCCAGTTCGTGGTTAAGACATATATTGAGTTTTTAGGGTTTTGTTGAGACTTAAGCTTTATTTTGGGAGAGAGAGAGATTTGTAGAGAGCTTGGAGAGAAGAATCAAAACCTCCTTCAGAGAAGATTCAATTCTCCTTTACTTCTTCTATTACTTTCTTTTATGATATCTATTTTACTCATGATGTTTGTTTCATTCACCATGTCTGAGTAGATTTCTTGTTAGGTTTAGGGTATCAAAGGAATTCACGAATTGTTAGGTTGTTAGATTGTTAGGATTGAATCTATAGAGTTCTTCATCTAGATTGTGGTTAATTTGTTCTAGAGTAGTGAAAGCAACCTAGAATCTGATCTTAGGTTAATTGGTAGACGCGAAAGTGTTATTGATTTCCTGAAAATAATCTAGATGAGCAAAATACCTATTCGCAAAGAGATTTGGTTTAGAAATTTTGTGAACTTATCAAACCTGTATTAAATGCATGTCTTAAACTTATAAATTTGCAAAGAGATTTGGAATTTAGGGTTCTAGACATAAATAGTCATTGCAACGAAAGTTGATTGATTATATTTTTGTGATTTGAGTTCAAGAACGGTGCTTTATAAATCCTGACAATTCTTTATTTGCAATTCTGAATTTCCTGAGAATATCCCTAGGCCTAGCGTTTCCTCATTATTGTTTAAAAATCAATCGTAAATTTAATTTGCTGTTTTATTTAATATAAAAACCTGCTTGCTTAGCTTAATTTAATAGAGAATATTTATTATATAATCTTTGAGTCTCTGTGGATTCGATCCCCGGGAGCGGCGCCAAAATTTGATCGGCTCAAATTTGCCCTGATTTTGACGGGACTGTGATTTTGATTTTGAAACAATGGCACCGCCAGTGATTTTGATTCAAGATGCTGAGGGTACTCTCAGAGAGGGAGATGGGCATCTGAGGAATGCACAAGCAGAAGCTGAATGTTGACAGGACTGTGATTCCTGAGCCAGTCACCGTCGGTGTCGAGCGACACCAACTGGGTATCGATCGACACCAAGCCCAAGCGGACAATGCACAGTTGGCGTTGAATGCTGAAGAAGATGATGAGAACCGTACACTTGGAGAATACAACAGGCATGCACTGTTTATTCTAACCGCTCTGCTATACGTCATCCTACATTTTAGAGGAACAACTTTGAGCTGAAGCCTGGATACTACACTCTTGTAGGACAACACCCGTTCCATGGCCATACTTATGAGCATCCAATGGATTGTGTAGACGACATGACGACCATCTTTCTTCAATCTCTCGTTATCTGATATTATATGAATGTTTTTGGATTGTGTAGTTTATGAATGTTAGGTTTATGTACATAACAAAATAGGAACCATACGATTACAAAGAGACCATACGATTCCAAATACAACAATATCTGTCTAAATACTGTATTTATTAGTTGCCAAATAGTCATAAGTGAAAATCACACAATAGTCGCTAAATAGTCACTAAATTTAGCGACAAATTAGTGTCTCTAAAAGACAATCGCAAAGTAGTCGCCTATTTGTCGTCACCGATTCGAAAATTAGTAAGTAAAAAATGCGAATATATTACAACTACACTGAGCCAACTCGTTTTTCTTCTGATTTAGTCGTAACTTAGTCACAAATAAGTCGGTATAAGTTGCTACTATCTGGCGACTACATTGCGACTGCTATAAATAGTCGTAAAATAGTGTTTAGCGACTGCTATAAATAGTCGGTATATAGTCGTACTTTCTCAAATAGTGACTATCAAGCGACTAATGTTGTAGTCTCAGTTTGCCTGTTTTCTTGTTAAGACGGATCATGTATTGATCAATGGATATTACACACCATTAACCAAACCAATGGATATTGCACACCATTGACGAAAAATGGTAAACACTCTCAAAGGTTCCAAAAATATAAAAAAGGCTTATTCTTATTATTCATGAGATAACCTCATTATATAGCGGGAAAATACATCAAAAACGTCCATAATAATAGCTCAACATGCATAGCATCTAGGGAGATCAAAATAATTAAATGCTATTTTGCTATGGAAGAAAATTGATCTTCCTTCATAGACCAAGATTGTAGAAAAACTTGGTTTGTAGCTTAATTCATTTTGTCCCGTTCGGAATTCTTCGTTGAATAGACGCAAGTCAGTGCAGATGAAGAAGATAGAGAAGTGGTTATCCCCGGGAGAGTATTACAAGCTGTTTCAGCAGCATGAGTTTCAGGGCACGAGGTACCCTTGCCAGCAGACGATGGATGAGCTGACTATCTTGAGTGATGTCGAGTATATGTTCGAGCTTTGTCATCTCAGCACCCTCATGACTAGTCTGCAAAACGCATACCGAGAGGAGACAATTCAGTTCCTCTGTACGCTTGCCATACATCTTTATGAGGATGATCCGGACATAAAGTCAGATGGGGGATTGAGATACATCACCTTCACTATCCATGATCACGAGTATGTCCTCACCATCAGAGAGCTGGAGGGTTTGTTTGGGTTCCCTAATGGAACATGGACTGGGCAAAGGATTGATAGAGATGAATTGTTGGCTCTTTGGGAAACGATTGAAAATGAGAAGAAGTTTGCTTCATCTAGGACCAAGAGCAACCACATCATAAGTCCAGTTATCCGATGCTTCCATCGATCAATTGCAAACGTTTTCTTTGCGAGAGAGACAACAGGGACACTGATCAACGGGGAGCTGGAGATGATTGATCTTGCACTCAAGGATCTATTGTTAACAGCAGCAGATGGGACACTACTGCGAGGTGATACAACTAATACATCACCCTCGTTCACTCTGTTGCACCAGCTACTCAGTTACAGAACTTGGGTAGTGAAGCTGAGCAGCTGCAGAACTCAAGGAGTTATGTGTATGGGAGGGTTGGTGACAGTCATCTTGGAAGCTTGTAGAGTCCCGCTGAGTTCAGAGCCTATTGCACCGAGATTCATCGACATTCAGAATTTGAGGCAAGCTCAATGGTTGCATTGGGAGAAACGCAACGGGTTATATATGTACTACTTCACTCACCTGGTACATGGTGATGTGCGGTTTCTGCTTCTTGTATTGCTTTCACTAGGATACTCGAAGGAAGCAACATTGAGTCTACACAACAAATGGTGAGGAAGCGATGGAGATATCTTAGAAAGAGGATGATGAGATGGAAGAAGATTCAGATGAGTATAGACCGGAGAGATACCACTTCAAGGACTACACAGCGCCTAGACAAGGCAAGAGTTTGGTAGAGGCTCACAAGCGTATCAGTACACTTCAGAAGTGGATCATGCTGCAAGACAAGGCAATAAAATCTATGAAGTCGAAGATGAAGAGTTTTATGAGTAAGTTTAGCTGCGCCTCCACCACCACAGCTTTTGCAGACACTACTCTGCAGGATGCTAGACCAGTTCAGCGCCGTTTGTCCACGAGTGATGTCCCAGCACGCTACAGAACTCCTTCTCCATCACGTCATTCCGCCTATGAGTATAGAGAGCATAATGTTTCTTCTTCTCCTCTGAGGCAGTCCTCCCCTGAGCTGAGGGCTAGCAAAAAGAAGGAGAAACGGAAAAAGAAGAAAGCAGCAAGAAGGAAGGCAAAAGCCAGTTCATCACACTTGCCAAAGGAGCATCATGTTGAGGATCTGACCATGGATCAAGCTAAAAACTAAAAATTAGCTTGTTAGTGTTCGAAAAATCAAGAAAAATGAGCAAATGCGAAAGAAATGGATGGAGATACAAACGCTTATCACTTTCGATCGAGTGAGCGAATGAGTGCACGGTCGAGTGAACTAGTTAGAGTGTAGGTCGAGTGAGAGCTCAACGAGTGGTTTCTTCGGTTGCGTGATGCTTTTTGAGTGGGATAGTGTGAGACGGCGGCGGGACAAGTGGGAGCTCGAGTGAGGAGAGAAACGAGTGGTGGTGAGTTGGTGGGTCGAGTGGAGGGAAGGCGAGCTCGAGTTCTGCCGGACGAGTGAAAGAGAGGGGAGGGTCGAGTGATACTCTGACTGTGAGCTCGCGGTAGACGCGAATCAAGTATCCGTTGATCGAGTGGGGAGACGAAGCTATCGAGTGGTGTGCGTGTGGTCGCGTGCAAGCTTGCTCTGTCGGGTGAGTGCTTAGCGAACTTCGGTCTAGTAACGGTGCTGAACGAGTGAGAGCAAACTTGTCACCGGTCGTGTGGTGAAAGCTTTAGCGTCGAGTGAATTGAGTGGGTCGAGTGAGCTGTGGAGCACGGGTTGGTTGAGGGGCGTGACCGTGAGGTGCGTCGAGTGAGCTTGCTTGAGCGGCTTCAGTGAGGATGCGACATCCGTCAAGTTTAGTCGAGTGAGCCAACCAACGCGTCGAGTGAGATGGAAAACTAGTCGACTAGAATCGAGAGAGACGGTGGTATTGAGTAGCTTCGGCCGAGTGACGTGTGCTGCGGAGACGATCGTCGAGTGAGACGGTCGAGTGAGAGAGAACAGAGTGATGTAGAGCCGAAATGCAGTCGCGCGAAGAGGACATGATGTTCGTGGTTCCTCCGTCTAGTAACGGCGAGAACGGTCGAGTGGATTCGTTGGTCGAGTGAGAGTGTGAAAGAGTGGTGAGCTCGAGTGAAGAGGGTGAAAATGGTTGAATGATGAAATCGAGTTAAAGGTGGGAAGGATGGGTGAGTGAAGATAATATATGTGTGGTTTGGATGTAGGATGAGTTGAGCGAGTGAGATGTTTTTTTTTTTTTTTTTTTTTTTTTTTCTCACTTGACAAGATCACACCCAAATAATTATCTCCCACTCCATGTTTTTCACTTTGTCATACTTGATTCTGCATCCGCACGTTACTCTGTTTTGCATTACTCCATCTATCTGAAATCCTGACCAACAGAAAACCAAAAACAAAAATCAAAAACATAAAAAATCCTAACCAATATGTACAAGGATACCTGTGGGACTTCCTCCCAAGTGAGCGTGTTTAAAGTCAATAAGCTTGATTGTTTGTGCCTTTTAGGCTTTGGGAGGCTCATAGAGAGGCATGGAGAACCCCTCTGGTGTCTCTTGATTACCTAGGTAACATTTGACACGTTGACCGTTCACATTGAATTCGTTGCCATCCTTGTTCAGGAGAGTGATTGCACCGTATGGCAAAACATCCTTGATTTCAAATGGTCCAGACCATCTAGACTTGAGCTTTCCAGAAAACAGCTTAAGTCTGGAATTGAACAGCAAGACGTGATCTCCAGCCTTAAGCTCCTGAACAACAATCCTCTTGTCATGGAAAGCTTTGGTTATGTCCTTGTAGATTTTGGAACTTTCAAAAGCATCAAGTCTGATTTCCTCAAGTTCATGGATGTCAAGAACTCTCTTTGCCTGGGCTGCATCAATATCCATGTTCAGAAGCTTGATAGCCCAAAGCGCCTTATACTCAATCTCCACAGGGAGATGACATGCTTTACCATACACCAACTGAAAAGGCGTCCTTCCTATTGGTGTCTTGAAAGCTGTCCTATACGCCCATAGAGTATCATCCAACTTGGTAGACCAATCTTTCTTCGAAGCCCCAACAACTCTTGACAAGATTCCTTTTATCTGCTTGTTAGAGACCTCAACTTGTCCACAGGTCTGGGGATGGTACGCTATAGACACCTTATGCTTTACACCATATTTCTTCAACATGCTTTCAAAAACCTTGTTGACGAAATGTGTACCACCATCACTGATCTCTGCTCTCGGTACTCCATATTTGGGAAAGATGATGCTTTTGAACAGTTTCAGAACAACCTTGTGATCATTGGTGGGACTTGCAATGGCTTCAACCCATTTTGAAACATAATCAACTGCGACCAGAATGTAGACGTTGCCACTTGATGGAGGGTTGAAGGGTCCCATGAAATCAATTCCCCAAACATCAAAAATTTCTACTTCCAAAATCGGGTTCTGAGGCATCTCATTCCTTCTGTTGATGTTGCCCATCCTCTGGCAGTCGTCACACTTAGTGATGAAACTGTTTGTATCCTTGAACAACGTTGGCCACCAAAGCCCTGCTTGCAGAACCTTCTGAACTGTCTTGAATGTAGCGAAGTGTCCTCCATATGCGGATCCATGATAGTGCTCGAGCCCTCCTTGCACTTCCCCTTCTGCTATACATCTCCTAAACAGCCCATCTGATCCCCTCTTGTACAAGTAAGGTTCATCCCAGAAGTAGTGGTTGACATCTCTGAAAAACTTCTTTTTCCTATAAGGATCCATGTCTGCAGGAATCTCTCCACAGACCTTGTAGTTCACCACATCTGCATACCAGGGCATACTCTCTGAATTGACTGCTAGACATTGAAGCTCCTTCATAGCCTTTCGTGTTTGATGCATCTTCTTGCATATCTCGACGACCATAAGATGTTCTTTAGGCATAGAGTCATCGATAGAGACTGGATCTTCTATTCTCATTCTGAACAGGTGATTAGCAACGCCGTTCTCTATCCCCTTCTTGTCAACAATCTCCATATCAAACTCTTGGAGTAGAAGTATCCATCTCAGCAGTCTCGGTTTGGTATCCTTCTTGGAGTATATATGCCTAAGCGCAGCATGGTCTATGCAGACTACCACTTTTGATCCCACCAAGTAACTTCTGAATTTCTCAAATGGAAAGACTACAGCCAAGAGCTCTTTCTCTGTTGTTGCATACCTCCCTTGTGTCTCATCAAGAGTTCTGCTCGCATAGTAGATGACATGCAGCTTCTTTTCTATTTGTTGCCCCAACACAGCCCCTACTGCATAATCTGAGGCATCACACATTATCTCAGAAGGATGATCCCAGTCTGGAGCTTGGACTATTGGTTCTGAGACTAAAGCTTCTAGACAGCTCTCATCAAGTACAAACTCGACCTCCTTGCACAACAGTCTTGTAAGGGGTCTTGCATTTTTTGAGAAGTCCTTGACGAATCTTCTATAAAACCCAGCATGCCCAAGGAAACTCCTTATATCCTTGACTGACTTGGGAGGCTGCAACTGTACCATGACCTCAATCTTTGCCTTATCAACCTCAATCCCCTTCTGTGATACCTTGTGTCCCAACACTATCCCTTCGTTCACCATGAAGTAGCACTTCTCCCAGTTAAGCATTAGGCTTGTCTCTTCACATCTTGCTAATACCCAGCAGAGATTTAACAAACATGAGGAGAAGCAGGAGCCATACACGGAAAAATCATCCATGAATACCTCCACCATCTCCTCTATCAAATCCGAGAATATAGAGGTCATACACCTCTGAAATGTTGCAGGTGCATTACACAAACCAAAAGGCATGCGTCTATAGGCAAATGTGCCATAGGAACAAGTGAAAGTAGTCTTTTCCTGATCATTTCGGTGGATAGGGATTTGGAAAAATCCGCTATACCCATCAAGGAAACAGTAGTAGGGATGATTGGCTAATCGTTCTAACATTTGATCAATGAAAGGAAGAGGAAAATGATCTTTCCTAGATGCAGCATTCAGTTTTCTGTAATCAATGCACATCCTATGGCCAGTGATAGTCCTAGTGGGGATCAATTCAGTATTTTCATTTTTTATCATTGTGATTCCTCGTTTCTTAGGTACGCAATGTACTGGGAATACCCAAGTACTATCAAAGATAGGATAGATAACCCCAGCATTCAACAGTTTAAGAATTTCTTTTTTCACAACTTCCTTAAGGTTAGGATTCAATCTCCTTTGAGGTTCAATACTAGAGTATGATTCATTTTCCAGATTAATCCTATGCGTGCAGAGACTAGGTGAGATCCCCATGATATCATTTAAGGAATAACCTATGGCTCTTCTATATTTTCTAACCTCGGTGACTAGCAACTCTAATTCCTCATTACTCAAGCTAGCATACACAATGACAGGATAGGTAGAGTTAGATTTAAGGAATACGTACCTCAGTCCTGAGGGTAGCGGTTTGAGCTCAACCTTGGGAGCTTTTAACTCTAACCAATCATCATCAGCTGCTTTGATAGGGTCAACAGCTGCGTGAGCGATCGGGCTGCCACTGACTTCTTCCTCTACGGAGCATACCTCCTTGAAAGACTCATCCAATTCTTCAAAACGTTCTGAATCGTCAGTTGCCTTGTAGGTATCCAGTAACGTTTCGTAGACCTTTGTCTCAGCATGAAGAAATCCATCTGATCCATTATTTGTCAAGGCTGTCTTGAGATGATCCTCCTCAGCAAGTTCTTCTAAAAGTTCATCAGCTAACTGATCCATCTCCTCTATCTAGAACACCTTGCCATTAATTGTTGGTTTCTTCATAGACTCCTTGATGTCAAATGTCATCTTGAAGTCTTCTCCCCGGCAGCGGCACCAAATTGATACTAGGATTTTTCTATCCATTACCCTAGAGTACCATCATGTCATTGTAGTACAATATGTATCAATCCAATCAGGTGTGATGCTAGCAATCAAGATATATCAAGCAAGCATAAATGATTTTTGGTTTTCAGTGATCTTAAGCGAACATGTTAAACATGCGAAAATGTAAGGCTGTAAAACATAAACTACCATGCATAAGCTAAAACGTAACGGTTATTCATACTGGCAAGAAAACAAAGTAAAACAAGTAAATAACAAGAGAATTAAACGGAAAGCACAAATGGATAGAAGATCCTGAGGATGAGGTTATTGATGTAGGTAGAGTATGCTAATCTTCTTCAGATTGTGGTTAATTTGTTCTAGAGTAGTGAAAGCAACCTAGAATCTGATCTTAGGTTAATTGGTAGACGCGAAAGTGTTATTGATTTCCTGAAAATAATCTAGATGAGCAAAATACCTATTCGCAAAGAGATTTGGTTTAGGGATTTTGTGAACTTATCAAACCTGTATTAAATGCATGTCTTAAACTTATAAATTTGCAAAGAGATTTGGAATTTAGGGTTCTAGACATAGATAGTCTTTGCAACGAAAGTTGATTGATTATATTTTTGTGATTTGAGTTCAAGAACGGTGCTTTATAAATCCTGACAATTCTTTATTTGCAATTCTGAATTTCCTGAGAATATCCCTAGGCCTAGCGTTTCCTCTTTATTGTTTAAAAATCAATCGTAAATTTAATTTGCTGTTTTATTTAATATAAAAACCTGCTTGCTTAGCTTAATTTAATACAGAATATTTATTGTGTAATCTTTGAGTCTCTGTGGATTCGATCCCTAAGTACAACCGTGATCTCTTAATTGAGAGAGTAGCTCAGGGCAAATTTGAGCCGATCAAATTTTGGCGCCGCTGTCTTTTTCTTAGCTTTGCGAATTCCTTTTTCTAAACCCGCTAGTTCTGAATTGTTGAGATCAACTAACTCTTTGTTCTAATGGCTTCTGGTATTAGGCATAAACCTCAAACACCAAAAAAAAAAGAGAAAAGAAAATATAAAAAAACTTAGACTAAACTTTTAACCTTAATCTAATGGTAATCAAAATTGAGTTCCCGGGAGCGACGCCAAAATTTGATCGGCTCAAATTTGTCCTGATTTTGACGGGACTGTGATTTTGATTTTGAAACAATGGCACCGCCAGTGATTTTGATTCAAGATGCTGAGGGTACTCTTAGAGAGGGAGATGGACATCTGAGGAATGCACAAGCAGAAGCTGAATGTTGACAGGACTGTGATTCCTGAGCCAGTCACCGTCGGTGTCGAGCGTCACCAACTGGGTATCGATCGACACCAAGCCCAAGCGGACAATGCACAGTTGGCGTTGAATGCTGAAGAAGATGATGAGAACCGTACACTTGGAGAATACAACAAGCATGCACTGTTTTATTCTAACTGCTCTGCTATACGTCCTCCTGCATTTTAGAGGAACAACTTTGAGCTGAAGCCTGGATACTACACTCTTGTAGGACAACACCCGTTCCATGGCCATACTTATGAGCATCCAATGGATTGTGTAGACGACATGTCGAGCATCTTTCTTCAATCTCTCGTTATCTGATATTATATGAATGTTTTTGGATTGTGTAGTTTATGAATGTTAGGTTTATGTACATAACAAAATAGGACCCATACGATTACAAAGAGACCATACGATTCCAAATACAACAATATTTGTCTAAATACTGTATTTATTAGTCGCCAAATAGTCGTAAGTGAAAATCACACAATACTCGCTAAGTAGTCACTAAATTTAGCGACAAATTAGTGTCTCTAAAAGACAATCGCAAAGTAGTCGCCTATTTGTCGTCACCGATTCGCAAAATAGTAAGTAAAAAAATGGGAATATATTACAACTACACTGAGCTAACTCGTTTTTCTTCTGATTTAGTCGTAACTTAGTCACAAATAAGTCGGTATAAGTTGCTACTATCTGGCGACTACATTGCGACTGCTATAAATAGTCATAAAATAGTGTTTAGCGACTGCTATAAATAGTCGGTATATAGTCGTACTTTCTCAAATAGTGACTATCAAGCGACTAATGTTGTAGTCTCAGTTTGCTTGTTTTCTTGTTAAGACGGATCATGTATTGATCAATGGATATTACACACTATTAACCAAACCAATGGATATTGAACACCATCGACGAAAAATGATAACACTCTCAAAGGCTCCAAAAATATCAAAAAGGCTTATTCTTATTATTCATGAGATAACCTCATTATATAGCAGGAAAATACATCAAAAACGTCCATAATAAAAGCTCAACATGCATTGCATCTAGGGAGATCGAAAGAATTAAATGCTATTTTGCTATGGACGAAAATTGATCTTCCTTCATAGACCAAGATTGTAGAAAAACTTGGTTTGTAGCTTAATTCATTTTGTCCCGTTCGGAATTCTTCGTTGAATAGACGCAAGTCAGTGCAGATGAAGAAGACAGAGAAGTGGTTATCCCCGGGAGAGTATTACAAGCTGTTTCAGCAGTATGAGTTTCAGGGCACGAGGTACCCTTGCCAGCAGACGATGGATGAGCTGACTATCTTGAGTGATGTCGAGTATATGTTCGAGCTTTGTCATCTCAGCACCCTCATGACTAGTCTGCAAAACGCATACCGAGAGGAGACAATTCAGTTCCTCTGTACGCTTGCCATACATCTTTATGAGGATGATCCGGACATAAAGTCAGATGGGGGATTGAGATACATCACCTTCACTATCCATGATCACGAGTATGTCCTCACCATCAGAGAGCTGGAGGGTTTGTTTGGCTTCCCTAATGGAACAGGGACTGGACAAAGGATTGATAGAGTTGAATTGTTGGCTCTTTGGAAAACGATTGAAAATGAGAAGAAGTTTGCTTCATCTAGGACCAAGAGCAACCACATCATAAGTCCAGTTATCCGATGCTTCCATCGATCAATTGCAAACGTTTTTTTCGCGAGAGAGACAACAAGGACACTGATCAACGGGGAGCTGGAGATGATTGATCTTGCACTCAAGGATCTCTTGTTAACAGCAGCAGATGGGACACTACTGCGAGGTGATACAACTGATACATCACCCTCGTTCACTCTGTTGCACTAGCTACTCAGTTACAGAACTTGGGTAGTGAAGCTGAGCAGCTGCAGAACTCAAGGAGTTATGTGTATGGGAGGGTTGGTGACAGTCATCTTGGAAGCTTGTAGCGTCCCGCTGAGTTCAGAGCCTATTGCACCGAGATTCATCGACATTCAGAATTTGAGGCAAGCTCAATGGTTGCATTGGGAGAAACGCAACGGGTTATATATGTACTACTTCACTCACCCGGTACATGGTGATGTGCAGTTTCTGCTTCCTTGTATTGCTTTCACTAGGATACTCGAAAGAAGCAATATTGAATTTACTCCTCCTGCAGAGGCTCTCTACACAACAGATGGTGAGTAAGCGATTGAGGTATCTCAGAAAGAGGATGATGAGATGGAAGAAGATTCAGATGAGTATAGACCGGAGAGATACTACTTCCAGGACTACACAGCGCCTAGACAAGGCAAGAGTTTGGTAGAGGCTCACAAGCGTATCAGTACACTTCAGAAGTGGAACATGCTGCAAGACAAGGCAATAAAATCTATGAACTCGAAGATGAAGAGCTTTATGAGTAAGTTTAGCTGTGCCTCCACCACCACAGCTTTTGCAGACACTACTTCGCAGGATGCTAGACCAGTTCAGCGCCGTTTGTCCACGAGTGATGTCCCAGCACGCTACAGAACTCCTTCTCCATCACGTCATTCCGCCTATGAGTATAGAGAGCATAATGTTTCTTCTTTTCCTCTGAGACAGTCCTCCCCTGAGCTTAGGGCTAGCAAAAAGAAGGAGAAACGGAAAAAGAAGAAGGCAGCAAGACGGAAGGCAAAAGCCAGTTCATCACACTTGCCATAGGAGCGTCATGTTGAGGATCTGACCATGGATCAAGCTGAGGATCACATTGAGGACCTGACTGTTGATCCAAGTGCGTATCATTTCCAAGACCTCACTGCGGATCCTATCGAGCAGAACGTTGAGCATCCTACAGAGGCTTCTCCTGTGCAGCCTGCACCAGGTGCTTATACAAGCGAGTCAATGACTCAATACCTGGACTGCTATACTCGACATCATCAAAGATAACCAGCTCATCTATTGTCTGCTGGCAAGGGTACCTCGTGCCCTGAAACTCATGTTGCTGAAACAGCTTGTAATACTCTCCCGGGGCTAACCACTTCTCTGTCTTCTTCTTCTGCACTGACTTGCGAGCTCGGACAGGTGGATGCTCTTCAAGCTCATAATCACTGTCATCATCCTGCAGCTATATTGGTTTCTTAGCCAAAGACTTATTGGCTCTGCTTCTTGCCTAAGAAGAACCAACACCAGACGCTCTCTGATATGCAGCTTTCATCTTCTCCATATAGACCTTGGACATAGACTGAAGAGATGCACGCTCTGTTGGTTTACAACCATACTTCTCACGCATTTCGTGCAACAAATCTCTTGACATATCGATTCTGAAACAATTGGAACTCAAAACTAAAAACTAGCTTGTTAGTGTTCGAAAAATCAAGAAAAATGAGCAAATGCGAAAGAAATGGATGGAGATACAAACGCTTATCACTTTCGGTCGAGTGAGCGAATGAGTGCACGGTCGAGTGAACTAGTTACGAGTGTAGGTCGAGTGAGAGCTCAACGAGTGGTTTCTTCGGTCGCGTGATGCTTTTTGAGTGGGATAGTGTGAGACGGCGGCGCGACAAGTGGGAGCTCGAGTGAGGAGAGAAACGAGTGGTGGTGAGTTGGTGGGTCGAGTGGAGGGAAGGCGAGCTTGAGTTCTGCCGGACGAGTGAAAGAGAGGAGAGGGTCGAGTGATACTCTGACTGTGAGCTCGCGGTAGACGCGAATCAAGTATCCGTTGATCGAGTGGATAGACGAAGCTATCGAGTGGTGTGCGCGTGGTCACGTGGAAGCTTGCTCTGTCGGGTGAGTGCTTAGCGAACTTCGGTCGAGCAACGGTGCTGAACGAGTGAGAGCAAACTTGTCACCGGTCGTGTGGTGAAAGCTTTAGCGTCGAGTGAATCGAGTGGGTCGAGTGAGCTGTGGAGCACGGGTTGGTTGAGGGGCGTGACCGTGAGGTGCGTCGAGTGAGCTTTCTTGAGCGGCTTCAGTGAGGATGCGAAATCCGTCAAGTTCAGTCGAGTGAGCCAGCCAACGCGTCCAGTGAGATGGAAAACTGGTCGACTAGAATCGAGAGAGACGGTGGTATTGAGTAGCTTCGGCCGACTGACGTGTGCTGCGGAGACGATCGTCGAGTGAGACGGTTGAGTGAGAGAGAACAGAGTGATGTAGAGCCGAAATTCAGTCGCGCGAAGAGGACATGATGTTCGTGGTTCCTCAGTCTAGTAACGGCGAGAACGGTCGAGTGGATTCGTTGGTCGAGTGAGAGTGTGAAAGAGTGGTGAGCTCGAGTGAAGAGGGTGAAAATAATTGAATGATGAAATCGAGTGAAAGGTGGGAAGGATGGGTGAGTGAAGATAAGATATGTGTGGTTTGGATGTAGGATGAGTTGAGCGAGTGAGATGTTTTTTTTTTTTTTTTTTACTCACTTGACAAGATGACACCCAAATAATTATCTCCCACTCCATGTTTTTCACTTTGTCATACTCGATTCTGCATCCGCACGTTACTCTGTTTTGCATTACTCCATCTATCTGAAATCCTGACCAACAGAAAACCAAAAACAAAAATCAAAGACATAAAAAATCCTAACCAATATGTACAGGGGTACCTGTGGGACTTCCTCCCAAGTGAGCTTGTTTAAAGTCTATAAGCTTGATTGTTTATGCCTTCTAGGCTTTGAGAGGCTCATAGAGAGGTATGGAGGACCCCTCTTGTGTCTCTTGATCAACTAGGTAACGCTTGACACGTTGACCGTTCACAGTGAACTCACTGCCATCCTTGTTCAGGAGAGTGATCGCACCGAATGGCAAAACATCCTTGAATTCAAACGGTCCAGACCATCTAGCCTTGAGTTTTCCAGGAAACAGCTTAAGTCTGGAATTAAACAGCAAGACGTGATCTCCAGCTTAAGCTCCTTAACAACAATCCTCTTGTCATGAAAAGCTTTGGTTCTCTCCTTATAGATTTTGGAACTTTCAAAAGCATCAAGTCTGATTTCCTCAAGTTCATGGATGTCAAGAACTCTCTTTGCCTGGGCTGCATCAATGTCCAAGTTCAGAAGCTTGATAGCCCAAAGCGCCTTATACTCAATCTCCACAGGGAGATGACATGCTTTACCATACACCAACTGAAAAGGCGTCCTTCCTATTGGTGTCTTGAAAGCTGTCCTATACGCCCTTAGAGTATCATTCAACTTGGTAGACCAATCTTTCTTCGAAGCCCCAACAACTCTTGACAAGATTCCTTTTATCTGCTTGTTAGAGACCTCAACTTGTCCACAGGTCTGGGGATGGTACGCCGTAGACACCTTATGCTTTACACCATATTTCTTCAACATGCTTTCAAAAACCTTGTTGATGAAATGTGTACCACCATCACTGATCACTGCTCTCGGTACTCCATATCTGGGAAAGATGATGCTTTTGAACAGTTTCAGAACAACCTTGTGATCATTGGTGAGACTTGCAATGGCTTCAACCCATTTTGAAACATAATCAACTGCGACCAGAATGTAGACGTTGCCATTTGATGGAGGGTTGAACGGTCCCATGAAATCAATTCCCCAAACATCAAAAATTTCTACTTCCAAAATCGGGTTCTGAGGCATCTCATTCCTTCTGTTGATGTTGCCCATCCTCTGGCAGTCGTCACACTTAGTGATGAAACTGTTTGTATCCTTGAACAACGTTTGCCACCAAAGCCCTGCTTGCAGAACCTTCTGAACTGTCTTGAATGTAGCGAAGTGTCCTCCATATGCGGATCCATGACAGTGCTCGAGCACTCCCTACACTTCCCCTTCTGCTATACATCTCCTAAACAGCCCATCTGATCCCCTCTTGTACAAGTAAGGTTCATCCCAGAAGTAGTGGTTGACATCTCTCAAAAACTTCTTTTTCCTGTAAGGATCCATGTCTGCCGGAATCTTTCCACATACCTTGTAGTTCACCACATCTGCATACCAGGGCATACTCTCTGAATTGACTGCTAGACATTGAAGCTCCTTCATAGCCATTCGTGTTTGATGTATCTTCTTGCATATCTCGACGACCATAAGATGTTTTTCAGGCATAGAGTCATCGATAGAGAGTGGATCTTCTATTCTCATTCTGGACAGGTGATCAGCAACGCCGTTCTCTATCCCCTTCTTATCAACAATCTCCATATCAAACTCTTGGAGTAGAAGTATGCATCTCCGCAGTCTCGGCTTGGTATCCTTCTTGGAGTATATATGCCTAAGCGCAGCATTGTCTGTGTAGACTACAACTTTTGATCTTACCAAGTAACTTCTGAATTTTTCAAACGCAAAGACTACAGCCAAGAGCTCTTTCTCTGTTGTTGCATACCTCCCTTGTGTCTCATCACGGGTTCTGCTCGCATAGTAGATGACATGCAGTTTCTTCTCTATTCGCTGCCCCAACACAGCCCCTACTGCATAATCTGAGGCATCACACATTATCTCGAAAGGATGATCCTTGTCTGGAGCTTGGACTATTGGTGCTGAGACTAACGCTTCCTTGATCTTGTTGAAAGCTTCCAGAAAGCTCTCATCAACAACAAACTCGACCTCCTTGCACAGCAGTCTTGTAAGGGGTCGTGCAATCTTTGAGAAGTCCTTGATGAATCTTCTGTAAAACCCAGCATGCCCAAGGAAACTCTTTATATCCTTGACTGACTTTGGAGGTTGCAACTGTACCATGACCTCGATCTTTTCCTTATCAACCTCAATCCCTTTCTCTGATACCTTGTGTCCCAACATTATCCCTTCGTTCACTATGAAGTGGCACTTCTCCCAGTTGAGCACTAGGCTTGTCTCCTCACATCTTGCTAATACCCTACAGAGATTCAACAAACATGAGGAGAAGGAGGAGCCATACACGGAAAAATCATCTATGAATACCTCCACCATCTCCTCTATCAAATCCGAGAATATAGAGGTCATACACCTCTGAAATGTTGCAGGTGCATTACACAAACCAAAAGGCATGCGTCTGTAGGCAAATGTGCCATAGGGACAAGTGAAAGTAGTCTTTTCCTGATCATTTGGGTGGATAGGAATTTGGAAAAATCCGCTATACCCATCAAGGAAACAGTAGTAGGGATGATTGGCTAATCGTTCTAACATTTGATCAATGAAAGGAAGAGGAAAATGATCTTTCCTAGATGCAGCATTCAGTTTTCTGTAATCAATGCACATCCTATGGCCAGTGATAGTCCTAGTGGGGATCAATTCATCTTTTTCATTTTTTATCACTGTAATTCCCCCTTTCTTGGGTACGCAATGTACTGGGGATACCCAAGTACTATCAGAGATAGGATAGATAACCCCAGCATTCAACAGTTTAAGAATTTCTTTTTTCACAACTTCCTTAAGGTTAGGATTCAGTCTCCTTTGAGGTTCAATACTAGAGTATGATTCATTTTCCAGATTAATCCTATGCATGCAGAGACTAGATGAGATCCCCTTGATATCATCTAAGGAATAACCTATGGTCCTTCTATATTTTCTAAGCTCAGTGACTAGCAACTCTAATTTCTCATTACTCAAACAAGCATTCACAATGACAGGATAAGTAGAGTTGGATCCAAGGAATACATACCTCAGACCTGAGGGTAGCGGTTTGAGCTCAACCTTGGGAGCTTTTAACTCTGACTAGTCATCATCAGCCGCATTGACAGGGTCAACAGCAGGGTGAGTGATCGGGCTGCCACTGATTTCATCCTCTACTGTGCATACCTCCTTGACAGACTGATCCAATTCTTCAAAACAATCTGAATCATCAATTGCCTTGTAGGTATCCAGTAACGTTTCGTAGACCTTTGTCTCAGCATGAAGAAATCCATCTGATCCATTCTTTGTCAATGCTGTCTTGAGATGATCCTCCTCAGCAAGTTCTTCTAAAAGCTCATCAGCTAGCTGATCCATCTCCTCTATCCAGAACACCTTGCCATTGATTGTTGGTTTCTTCATAGACTCCTTGATGTCAAATGTCATCTTGAAGTCTTCTCCCAAGCATAAGTCTATCTTCCCCTTCTTAACATCAATGATAGCTCCAACAGTGGCTAGGAATGGTCTTCCAAGAATCAGGGGATCTTTAGGCTCTTCATCCATTTCCAAGACAACAAAATCTGTGGGAACTTCAACATCACCAATTCTTATTGGCAGGTCTTCCAAGAGTCCATGTGGGAGCCTCACTGATCTGTCAACTAGAATGAGAGATATGTTGCATGCCTTGTATCTTGTGAATCCTAAACGCTTAGCCACAGACAATGGCATAAGACTCACAGAAGCTCCAAGATCACATAGGCATCTGCTGAAAGATAGGGGGCCTAGTGAGCAAGGTAGAGTGAAGGATCCATGATCCTTAAGCTTCAAGGGAGTGATCTTCTTCTGGATAATGGCACTGCATTCATGACTCAATATCACCATGCCCTGGACTTCTTTTGTTCTCTCCATAACCAAATCTTTGAGGAACTTCTGATAAGGAGGGACAAGTGCGAATGCATCCAGCAATGGCATTCTCAACTCAATCTCTCTCACTTGCTTTTCAAATAAAGCCTTATACTTCTCAGCTTGCTGCTTTTTGAATCGTCCTGGAAATGGTAGAGGTGGTTTGTATGGTGGGGGAACGTATCTCGCAGGCTTATCCTTGGATGCTGCAGGTGTTTCAGCATGTTTCTCAGCAGGTTGAGGAGCTTCTTCAGGTACGACTTCTGATTCTTCCAAAGGAACAACTGGATCTTCATTCTGACATACATCCTCCCCTTCCAAGTCTTCACTGTCCTCAGTGACTACAACAGGTCCTTGTCTGGGAGGCAAGTTTTTACCGCTCCTCAGCGTGATGGCATGAGCAAACTCTTTAGGATTTTGAACAGCTTTTCTTGGGAGTTGGCCAGGCTTTGGGGCAGAAGGAGAAGCAGTTTTGTCCTCCATATACTTGATCTTGGAATTCAGAGTCTCAATCTTCATGTTCAGATCATTGTATGAGCAGTCCAATCTCTGAGTCAGCTCAGCAAACTTCTTAGCATTGTCCATGGAGCCACTTGCTTGTCCCTGTAGGAGTTGCTGAAGCATGTTTTTCATGTCATGGTCTGGTGCTGTTGGAGGCGGAGCATGTTGAGGTTGGAATCCTGGTGGTGATCCTGCTGGAGGTTGGTAACCTTGGTTGTAGGGCACAAATGGTTTCTTCTGCCCCTGCTGCTGCTATTGTGGAGGTGGATAAACCTGATCCTGGGGATTTGCAACATTGGTGCTCCTATAAGACAGATTGGGATTCTGCTTATAAGGATTGTATCCCTTATTGTATCCACCTTGGTTCTGGACATAACTTATCTCCTCAGATTGTTCTCCCTCCCCATTCAGAATCTGGAAAGGGTCGTCTTCAGAGACGTAATGGATGTTCCTTTGCTGGCTCATCAATAGCTTGTCCAACTTATCATTCACAGCCTTCATCTCCTTCTTGTACTTCTCATCAAGATATGTGCTTGCCCTGATGGTTCTATCATAATCTTCATTGTAGTTGCCATCAGATTGGGATAGGTTTTCAACAAGCTCCCAACCTTCGTCGACGTCCTTGTTCAGAAAGTTGCCATTGCTGGCAGTGTCAAGCAACATCCGGATCTTTGGGAGAATACCCCGGTAAAGAGTACTGAGGAGAGACTCCTTGGTGAAGCCATGGTGGGGGCACTGAGACTGATAAATTTTGAAGCGTTCCCAGGCTTCACAAAGCGTTTCTCCATTCTTCTGAGTAAACCCAGAGATCTCATTGCGCAGACGTGCAGTTCTAGAGTTGGAGAAAAACTTGGCAAGAAATGACTGCTTGCATTGATCCCAAGAAGTGATAGATCCTGGAGGAAGAGTTTTCTCCCATTGATGAGCTTTGTCACCCAAAGAGAATGGAAAGAGACGTAGCTTGAAACCGTCCTCATTAACCCCATTGATCTTGGTGAGACTACAGAGACGATCAAACTCATCAAGGTGATCCAAGGGGTCTTCCATAGGCAGACCATGAAATTTATTCTGCTGGACCATGGAGATCAGACCAATCTTGATCTCAAAGTTGTTGTTCGCCACGGCTGGAGGCACTATACCATAACGATGGGTATGGTTGCGTGGAGCATCACCAGCTCCAATCAGTGTAGGTGCCCGTGGTGGGGGTGGTGGTTGAATGTTTTCCATCTCCACTTGGGGTGGTGTAACTCTGTTGCGTTGCTGTCGTGATGCAGGTACCAAGCGATCAATACGGTCGGAGGGCTGGAACAAGTTCTCTGTGCCTTGCGACCGTGTGTGCATAGAACTCAAATCAACTTATCTCTCTTATCGGTTGAGTGTGTCAGTCGAGTAGGAGCAGTTGAGCAAGAGTTGTACCTGAATCAATAGACAAACAGAAGGAACAGAGTGAGTAACTGTAGTGAATGTTGAGTAAAAACTTGATCTTAGCAAGTCTGAAATCTCAAATGTAACACACAAACACCCAAATGGCAGCGGCGCCAAATTGATACTAGGATTTTTCTATCAATTACCCTAGAGTACTATCATGTCTTTGCAGTACAATAGGTATCAATCCAATTAGGTGTGATTCTAGCAATCAAGATATATCAGAAATGATTAAGTCAAGCAAGCATAAATAATTTTTGGTTTTCAGTGATCCTAAGCGAACATGTTAGACATGCGATAAATGTAAGGCTGTAAAACATAGACTACCATGCATAAACTAAAACGTAACGATTATTGATACTGGCAAGAAAACGAAGCAGACCAAGTAAATAACAAGAGAATTAAACAGAAAGCACAAATGGATAAAAGATCCTGAGGATGAGGTTATTGATGTAGGTAGAGTATGCTAATCTACTTCGAGTGTTTATCAAACTGCAAACATTCTAATCCCTAGACAATGAACTTCTAATACTAGTCAAAATCCAATCTCTTGGCAGAAACTATCAAGTTTACAACACTTCCTAATCTCAATTCTCATCGATGAAACATGTAGTAAACAAGCATAAAGAAACAGCTCATTAATGTCAATAAACATCTTAGACAACCAATCTCTTGGGCTAAGCATGTAAATCTCTAGCACTAGTTGGTTCAGACATTTCATCATATACCTTTCGGGTATGAAATGTCTATGACCCAGTTCCAATTGATAACAACAAAAACCTAATAACAATTACTCGATCCCTTAGGTAATCCAAATGAGACCTATTTATAACAATGTTTGGGAAAACCTTAAAACATAAAACGACAACGTAAAACGCGGTTTAAGAGTTGTCGTGACTATGTCGGTCGAGTGAGTATCTTGAGTGAGTATCTCGAGTGAGCAACTCGAGTGAGCATCTTCTCTGCTTTGCTCGATCGTTTCACTCGAGTGTGTCGGTCGAGTGACGGCCGATCATGTTTCGCATTCCTTTGGTTTACTCGATCCACTACTCTATCAACCTTCTCGATCACGTCCGCTAAGTGAAGTATGTTTCTTCTACGCATCTCTGCTTCTCACTCGATCGTTCCACTCGATCATGTGCATGTCGAGTAACTCTTGTTCCTCTGCTTCGCTCTACATGTCTCCTAAGTACCTGATACACTCCAAATATGCAGAATGTATGCAAGACATGCATGATATGCGTAAAACCTACCTAAGTATGTAAAACATGCAGAAAGGGATCGATATGATGCGAGTCAACAAGTGAATGATGCTGAAAGGATGATGAATACATGCTCAAAAAGTGATGAAATACAGACTTATCAGTAAACTAGAACACATGATTTGTAAAATCAATAACACCTTCGTCTGAACTCTGTTTGACTTGATTATTCTTCGAGGAGTTTTGTAGATTAGATGAGCATCGTTTCCAAGTCGCTTCATGCATAGATTTCTCTCGGATGAGCAAATACGTTACAAACAATGACGACATGTCCTGAACCTTCCCATTGTCATATCAATCAAGCTAGAACTAGCATTAAGAACAACATATGGTGAAGAACAATAAGGTTATGAATCCTAATCTTACAAATTTACTTAACAAGTAATGAAATCCCTGATGAGAATCCCTAAACCTAACAAGAGAACTACTTAGACATAATTGAAGAGACAAGCATCATGAACTAAATAATATGTATTGAGAAATAGAATAGAGAAACAAGGGACTTCGAAATATTCTCTATATGTGGGGTTCTGATCTTTCTCTCCAAAAGCTATCAAGCGCAATCTCTCAATAGTTTGCAATAGAAAAAGCATAATTGTTTTAAGAACCTAAAAAGTACTTAAATATGTTTAAAACACATCACGGACCAATGTTCCAATTTGGGAAAACCTTGGACAGCTTTTGTATATCTTCAAAACTTGAAAAACTCGACTTCTCTCGTCATGTTGCTCAGTGTCGATCAACACAGATAGGTGGTGTCGATCGACACTGATTCAGATATCGTCTCCAAGTCTGATTGCTCAGATCCTATGCTCCTAAACCTGAAACGACTCATGAAGATCCTATAAAGCATAGAAAGACTCTATAAAAAATATTTTTATCATGGTTTAAAACCATGATATATAATGCGGACATCCAAACTAGATCAGACCAAGAGCACACCAAATCGGTCTACATGGAGAATTTTGGAGACTCTTTGTCTACATGGAGTTCTGATTCAAGTACAAGGCGAAGAGTTAATTATTCACCATGATATTAACCCTAAGAAGTCCGATAGTTCAAGAGGGATCAATAATCAGTAGTCAAATCACCTTATTATTGGGATATGAATGTTGCACTCTTTTTCCCTTATCTAAGGTTTTTCCCATTGGGTTTACCTAGAAAGGTTTTTAGGCGTTGCTGATCACCTATCCATAATGAGAATAGAAGATCCAGTCCCTATCGATGATTCCATGCTTGAAGAACATCTTATGGTTGTTGAGATATGCAAGAAGATGCATCAAACAGGAATGGCTATGAAGGAGCTTCAATGTCTAGCAGTCAATTCGGAGAGTATGCCCTGGTACGAAGAATGAGAAAGGGACAGATGAAAAGGAAGTGTCGACTCCAACACCTTTACTTAAGCCGCCAGATAAACCCGAGCAAGGTAAGTCCTCTAACTCATTAAAATCAAATGGACCGACATGTTATAGATGCCATAAGAGAGGTCATTTTGCTACAACCAGTCATGAATGAAAAGTAGAAGATATCACATCAATAGAGTTAAAATTCAATGCATCAAACTCAATGATTCTCTAGTGAAATCAAGTTTAGAGATTTCCAATTCTAGATTAATGCACTTGTCTTTGCAAAAGGTTATTGATGAAGGTTTAAGTCATATGATGGATGAAAAGGCTGAATAATTCAACCACCATGTAGCAACTCCAAGGGAAGTTGAGAATGATATAAGCCTTGAGGAGCAACTTTCGGAAATAACGTCATCACAAGTTTGCAAAAATAAGACGTGTGAGCTAGCAACTGTTGAAGCACGTGTGAAGGCACAATCATGTTTAACATTATCTGATCTTGCTTCGAAAATCACACTCATTAAGGTTGAGTTAATGCCGAAAACCTTACATGGTATCCTAGTAACTGAAACCTACGATCTTGTTCGATATTGAAATGATTTAATGATTAATCGTAGCTTCAAACACTTAGTTTAAATTGATTATATTTCAAGTATAATGCACTTGATTTTATTCTTAAATGTCAAGAAAGATACAGGTATCATAGAAGAATATCATGGTGAACGAGAGACCACATCCCAAAGGATATTGAATGTGGAGCAAACGGAGAAACTAGCAAAGAGTGATACCATGCATCCAAATCAAGAGCTTAATATGTGTTTACCAGCTACTAAAGATGATGAAGTTAGCACTAAGGACATTCAAATGCAAGAAGAACCACCAAACCAGTCATCAAATCAATCAACCTTTCGGGTAAGTAACTCTTTCTTTCGATTTATATCTAATAATTTGAATGATATGATTATGAACTTGTTAAGCTTTAAAAAGTATGACAAAAACGTAGGTCTCTTAAATAAACCTAGGGAATCAGTTTCTTGTTCTAAATCATATCGATTAGTTGATTCACTTTGTGACATACTTATTGATTCACTTTATGACATATTGATACCCTTTATGAAAAAGAGATGGTTCAGTCCATCCTTGTTTTACATGATTATATTGGTCCCATGATTGTATTAATGCACTTTTTCTTTGCCAAAAATGTCTATAATTTTGCAGGTACGAGTAAGGACCATAAAGGCAAATTTTTGGAGATGAAGAAAAGCTTGAATTAAAATCAGAACAAGAGTAAACCAGTGTTATTGGTGATCACACCATCTCTATTGGAGACTATGAGAGTCCCAAGTTCTTTCTTAATCGACGAGGAACCGACAGACTTCAAAGATCAAGCAAAAACCCGAGAAGGAGCTAAACACGTTACACCATCAACCATTGTACTAGATCAAAACCAAGGAGATCTTATCTTTATTGTTCAAAGGAGAGCCACCTGATGCACCATGCACAATGAAGACACAACATTACCAAGGTAAGACATTAAACTCGCAAAATCGCATGAAATCTAACTTGCTTTCTCTTGGCGCAGATTGTACAGGTCGAAACTTTTTCAAGGGAGAGGGTATAATGCAGACATCCGAACTAGATCAGACTAAGAGCACACAAACCCGGTCTACATTGAGAATTTTAGAGAATCTTTGTCTAAATGGAGTTCTGATCAAGTACAAGGCGAAGGGTTAATTATTCATCATGATATTAACCCTAAGAAGTCCGATAGTTCAAGAGGGATCGAAAATCAGCAAGTCAAATCACCTTATTATTGGCATATGACTGTTGCACTATTTTTCCCTTATTTAGGGTTTTTCCCAATGGGTTTACCTAGAAAGGTTTTTAATGAGGCAACACCAAATCATCTGATATGTCTGTATTTCATCACTTTTTGAGTATGTATTCATCATCTTTTCAGCATCATTCACTTGTTGATATGCATCATATTGATCACTTTCTGCATGTTTTGCATACTTAGGTAGGTTTTATGCATATTATGCATGTCTTGCATAGGATCAATCTGGAAAATGAATCATACTCTAGTATTGAACCGCAAAGGAGATTGAATTTGAATCTTAAGGAAGTTGTGAAAAAAGAAATTCTTAAACTGTTGAATGCTGGGGTTATCTATCATATCTCTGTTAGTACTTGGGTATCCCCAGTACATTATGTACCTAAGAAGGGAGGAATTACAGTGATAAAAAATGACAAAGATGAATTGATCCCCACTAGGACTATCACTGGCCATATGATGTGCATTGATTACAGAAAACTAAATGCTGCATCTAGGAAAGTTCATTTCCCTCTTCCTTTCATTGATCAAATGTTAGAAAGATTAGCCAATCATGATCAGGAAAATACCACTTTCACTTGTCCTTATGGCACATTTGCCTACAGACGCATGCTTTTTGATTTGTGTAATGCGCCTGTAACATTTCAGAGGAGTATGACCTGAACATTCTCGTATTTGATAGAGGAGATGGTGGAGGTATTCATGGATGACTTTTTCGTGTATGGCTCCTCCTTCTCCTCATGTTTTTTGAATATATGCATGTTATTGGCAAGATGTCAGGAGACAAACCTAGTCCTCAACTGGGAGAAGTGCCAATTCATGGTGAACAAAAGAATAGTGTTGGGACACAAGGTATCAGAGAAAGGGATTGAGGTTGATAAGGCAAAGATTGAGGTCATGATACAGTTGCAGCCTCCCAAAACAATCAAGGATATAAGGAGCTTCCTTGGGCATGCTGGGTTTTACAGAAGATTCATCAAGGACTTATCAAAAATTGCAAGACCCCTTACAAGACTACTGTGCAAAGAGGTCGAGTTTGTAGTTGATGAGAGATGTCTGGAAGCTTTCAACAAGATCAAGGAGGCTTTAGTCTCATCACCAATAGTCCAAGCTCCAGATTGGGACCATCCTTTCGAGATGATGTGTGATGCTTCTGATTATGCAGTAAGGGCTGTGTTGGGGCAGCGAATAGAGAAGAAGCTACATGTCATCTACTAATGCGAGCAGAACTTTTCATGAGACACAAGGGATGTATGCAACAGCAGAGAAAGAGCTCTTGGCTATAGTCTTTGCATTTGAGAAATTTAGAAGTTACTTGGTGGGATCAAAAGTGGTAGTCTACACATACCATGCTGCGCTTAGGCATATATACTCCAAGAAGGATACCAAACCGAGACTGCTGACAAGAAAGGGATAGAGAACGACGTTGCTGATCACCTATCTAGAATGAGAATAGAAAATCCAGTCCCTATCGATGATTTAATGCCTGAAAAACATCTTATGGTTGTTGAGATATGCAAGAAGATGCATTAAATAGGAATGGCTATCAAGGAGCTTCAATGTCTAGCAGTCAATTCGGAGAGTATGCCCTGGTACGCGGATGTTGTGAACTACAAGGTCTGTGGTGAGATTCCTGCAGACATGGATCCTTATAGGAAAAAAAAGGTTTTCACAGATGTCAACCATTACTTCTGGGACGAACCTTACTTGTACAAGAGGGGTTCAGATGGGCTGTTTAGGAAATGCATAGCAGAAGGGGAAGTGTAGGGAGTGCTTGAGCACTGTCATGGATCCGCATATAGAGGATACTTCACCACATTCAATACAGTTCAGAAAGTTTTGCAAGCAGGCCTTTGGTGGCCAACTTTGTTCAAGGATACAAACAGTTTCATCACCAAGTGTGACGCCTGCTAGAGGATGGGTAACATCAACAGAAGGAATGAGATGCTTTAGAACCCGATTTTGGAAGTAGAAATTTTTGATGTTTGGGGAATTGATTTCAGAGGACCGTTCAACCCTCCATCAAATGGCAACGGCTACATTCTGGTCGTAGTTGATTATGTCTCAAAATGGGTTGAAGCCATTGCAAGTCCCACAATTGATCACAAGGTTGTTTTAAAACTGTTCAAGAGCATCATCTTTCCCAGATAAGGACTACCGAGAGCAGTGATCAGTGATGCTGGTACACACTTCATCAACAAAGTTTTTGAAAGAAGGTTGAAGAATTATGGTGTGAAGCATAAGGTGTCTACAGCCTAAGGTGTCTACAGGTTTCTAACAAGTCCCACAATTGATCACAATTATTTGGTGTGGTTTTGTCAAGTGAGACAGAAAAAAAACAAATTGTCTCACTCTATTGACAAACACACCACTCGATTTACAAACACATCTTACTCGAACCCACCTTCCTCTTTTCAAACCCCTTATCCTCTCCTTAACCATACAAAATCCTTTTTCTCTCCTCTACACTCGATTTTCTCACTCACTCCACTGAAGCCATTTGACCGTGCATCCCTCACTCGACCGGCCAACAATAGTCTTCACTCAGTCGACGACGAAGCGTCTCACCCGACCGCTGGTTACTCAACCGAAGCTTCTCACTCGACCGACGGACAACCTCGCAAAGCTCTCACTCGAGCTACGAACGCACCGATCCTACCATCTCCACGCCCTCACTTGACCTCACTCGGATTACTTACTCAACCCTCGTTGTTTGCTCGGTGCGTGCTGCTCACTCGACAATAGTCTCACCACCATCTGCTCCCACTCGACCAGCGAAGCCTCTCCACTCGATTCTGACACACCTGTTGAGCTTTCACTCGATGGCCGTCTTCTCTCCGCCACTCGACCGACATCACTCTCCGTTACCTACCACTCGACGGAACCGGCTCTTACACACTCACTCGAGCAACACTCGATAAGTTTTTCCGTCGAACACGTCTTTCACATGACCAGTGACTTCACTCGAACGAAGCTCACTCGACCCGTACTCGCCGACTAAAGCACAAACGATCCGTCACTTTCACCTTTTACTCGACGCGCACATCCCACTCGGTATACACCCGACGAGCTCTCTACTTCACTCGACCGTGTACAATCTCACTCGACGTGCACATTCCTGCCGGATACTCACTCGATTGAAGAGTGTTAAATCGATAATTTGCTAAGTGTTACTTCTCTTGCTCTTCTCTCCTAGATTTTCTCATTTCCTTGACATTTGGCACACTAACAAGCTAACATTTAGCTTTGAGTTCCAACTGTCTCAGTATCATAATGTCAAGAGATTTGTTGCATGAAATGCGTGAGAAGTATGGTTGTAAACCAACAGAGCGTGCATCTTCTCAGGCTATGTCCAAGGTCTATATGGAGAAGAAGAAAGCTGCATATCAGAAAGCGTCTGGTGTTGGTCCATCTCAGGCAAGAGGTAGAGTCAATAAGTCTTCGCGTAAGAAACCAATGGAGCTGCAGGATGAAGAAAGTGATTATGAGCTCGAAGAGCATCCACCTGTCCCAGCTCGCAAGTCTATGCAGAAGAAGAACACATAGAAGTGGTTAGCCCCGAGAGAGTACTACAAGCTGTTTCAGCAACATGATTTTCAGGGCACGAGATTTCCTTGCCAGGAGACAATGGATGAGCTGGCTATCTCTGATTATGTCGAGTATATGTTCGAGCACTGTCATCTCCACACACTCATGACTAGTCTGCGCAACGCATACAGATAGGAGATCATACAATTCCTCTGTACGCTTGGTATACATCTTTATGAGGATGATCCATACATAGAGTCAGATGGAGGATTGGGATACATCACCTTCACTATCCATGATCATGAGTATTTCCTGACCATCAGAGAGCTGGAGGGTTTGTTTGGATTTCCTAATGGGACATGGATTGGGCAGAAGATTGATAGGGATGAGTTGTTGGCTCTTTGGGAAACAATTGAGAATGTGAAGAAGTTTGCTTCATCTAGGACCAAGAGCAACCACATCAGAAGTCCAGTTATTCGTTACTTCCATCGATCAATTTTGAACGTGCTCTTCGCAAGGGAGACAACAGGGACACTGATCAACGGGAAGTTGGAGATGATTGATCTTGCACTTAAGGATATCTTGTTAAACGCAGCAGATGGGACACTACTGGGAGGTGATACAACTGATACATCACCCTCATTCACTATGTTGCACTAACTACTCAGCTACAGAACTTGAGTAGTGAAGCTGAACAGCTGTAGAACTCAAGGCGTTATGTGCATGGGAGGGTTGTAGCGTCCCGCTGAGTTTAGAGCTTATTGCACCAAGATTCATAGACATCCAGAACTTGAGGCAAGTTCAATGGTTGCATTAGGAGATACGCAACGGGTTATATATGTACTACATCACTCACCCAGTACTTGTTGACGCATTGTTTCGCACAGCTGTAGAACTCAACGCCTTCACTAGGATACTAGAAGGAAGCAACATTGAGTTCGCACCTCCTCTAGAAGCTCTCTACACAACAGATGGTGAGGAAGCGATGGAGATATCTAAGAAAGAGGATGATCAGATGGAAGAGGATTCAGACGAGTAGAGACCAGAGAGGTACCACTTCAAGGACTACACAAAGCGTAGACAAGGTAAGAGCTTGATAGAGGCTCACACGCGTATTAATACACTACAGAAGTGGAACATGTTGCAAGACAAAGCCATACGATCTATGGAGTCAAAGATGAAGAGCTTCATGAGTAAGTTCAGCTGCTTATACACCACCACAACATTTGTAGATACTACTTCGCAGGACGTCAAACCGGTGCAATGCCGTTTGTCCACGAGTGATGTCCCACCACGCTACATAACTCATTCTCCACCACGACATTCAGCTTATGACCAAAGGGAGCGAAATCTTTCTTCTTCTCCTCCGAGACAGTCCTCCCATGAGCAGCGAGACAGAAGACAAAAGCTAGTTCATCATACTTGCCAGGGTGGCATTATGTTGAGGATTTGACCATGGATCAAGCCGAAGATCACATTGAGGACCTGATTGTTGATCCAGGTGCGTATCATTTCCAAGACCTTACTGAGGATCCAGTTGAACACCAGGTTGAGGATCCGGTCGAGCAGAACGTTGAGCAACCAGCAGAGGGTCCTCCTGCGCAGCCTACACCAGACGCTTATACAGGCAAGTCCATTACCGCATATGTGGACTGCTATTTTTAGTAAGGTACCACTACAAACCTTCATCTGTATATACCATTGCATTTTCACACTTTTGTTTGTTTGATTCTCAAACCAGCTCTCAAATTTTTATTACACAAGGTTTGAATTCATGAAGAGCATTCTTGAACTTGGTTGAAGCATGTTGTGATCTGATCTCATTCCTTACCTTATAAGAACTTAATCTTGACTTGCAATTATCTGGTTGTGTTTTGCTTGCATACTCATGATCACCATATACATATTTGGATCATATTCCTCCTTCAACCACTCTTGTTGATCCAAGTAGCTGATCTTTCTTTTGATCAGTTGCCTTACCCACAACCTATCCTTTTCTTTCAAGCCAATTGATAATTGTTGAGTGGTAGGTCTTTTACCGGATTATGCTTGGGGAGAACGTGTTAGGTATGAGCCGACAAGATTAAAATCTTGAGTAGTTTCTGATTTACACTTTCAAATCAGATAGGACTAGGTCTGGATTCTTACTTAGGTTTGGGATTGGAATGATTGTGGAAAGAAAGAAGAGAAACAGAAAAAGTTGTGTCCTTAGGAGGAGAATGTTTTTTAAGAAGTTTATACTCTAGTTATTGATTTTTATGGGGATAGCATGATATACAGAGAATGGTTCTAGGATGTAAAGAAAGAGAAAAAGTTTTGATGTCTTATAACGTAAGAAGAAAATAGAACCATAGTAAGGAAAAAATCTCCTATCCACTAGTATTGATAAGAAACTTCTCCTAAGGCAAAAAGAAAATTTGGGATGATGTTGAAGGGTAGACATAAGGATCATTCGGGTTTAGATGATTAGGAATAAGCACTTGGGAACCATTGGGTAGTCAAGGTTTTATTCCTATATGTATTTGTTGGTCCTCACAATTAGCATTCTCCTTAAAGCTCACTCCATTCATTGAGAGATCCTTGTCTTGAAATTGTTTAAACCCTCTTGATTCTGAAAAACTTTTTCTACCTAACCAAGTGAGTTTGTTAAGCTTTGCACAACCAGATTCATATTCTTGAGTAATGAATGTTAAAAGGAATGAATGATTTGAATGCATGTGTAGATACGGGGATAGAATCAGTTTTGGATTTGATGAGTTTGTCTAAAGTCTTTAAGTAAAGTTCTCTCAGCAAGTATCAAAGACTTAGTAACTAGGACATTGATTTTAACTGCTCTATCTTGCAAGTTACGGGTTCTGAGACCCCATTTTCAAACCTATCTTCCACTTTTTTTCTTTTTGCTCTGCTTGAGGGCAAGCAAAGACTAAGTTTGGGGGAGTTGATAAGACTGTGTTTCATCACTTTTTGAACATGTATTCATCATCTTTTCAAAATAATTCACTTGCTGATTCGCATCATATTGATCACTTTCTACATGTTTTGCATACTGAGGTAGGTTTTATGCATATCATGCATGTCTTGCATACATTCTGCATATTTGGAGTGTTTCAGGTACTAAGCAGATATGCAGCGCAAAGCAGGGAACAAGTATCACTCGACAGGCACACGATCGAGTAGGATGATTGAGTAAGCAGCCAGATACATTGCAAATACATCGCCAATCGAGTGAACAACAGACGTACACGATCGAGTAGCAGAGCGAGTGAGCGATGGGACGCGAAGCAGAATCACCTTTCACTTGATGCACACACTCGAGTGAAACGATCGAGCAAAGCAAAGGAGTAGCAAATGATTTCAAAGATCACTCGACACGCTCACTCTAGATACATGGTCGAGTAAGCTGTAATGATGTAGAGAAGAAATTATGTGTTACTCGACACGCTCACTCGACTAACAGAGTCACTACAACTTTTAAACCGTTTTTTACTTTGTCGTTTTATGTTTTAAGTTTTGCCCAAACATTGCTATAAATAGGTCTCTTTTGGCATTGCCCAAGGGATCATGTTTTTACCCATAGGTTTTTGTTGTTAGCCACCAAACAATCCAGAAAATTGTAATTGAGATTTCTTTTAAGTTATTAAGATTTTGCACTTAGTTCTGGAATCATTGTTGTTTAACTTCCCGTCATCTTTATTATTATGCATCTTTATTATCGGTTTATGATGTTTAACATGATTTATGTGTCTGAGTAGTGTTATGTTCTTGAGGATGGGATAGACTAGGTGGAGAATGTTAGTTTGCTAGAGTGTTTAAGTTAGATTCGTTTGTTCCCTTCTGGATTAGGGTAATTGGTAGTAAAACCCTAGTATCATTATCAAGGAATCATTCAACATCCATATGAGTCAAAAATGATAGCTGATGTACATTCTGATCTACTCGCGGACAAGCATGCTGAACTACTCGCTGACAAGCATGTTGAACTACTCGCTGACAAGCATGCTGAACTACTCGCTGACCGACTGGCTAAACTAGACAAGATTGCGATCTGTGAGGATTTGAAGTCTTTTAACACTTGGATCAGCCTTGAAGGGAGCCCACAGAATCATTCGATTCACCACAAGGCCCCATCCCTTGTAGAACAGCCCAAGAGAAGACCAAAGTCTAAACCACCCTTTGAATCAAGGCCATTGATCTACTTGGAGCAAGATAAGGAAACTCTCATTTACCTTCATATGGACGTGTCTCAAAGCTACCTAAGGAAACCAGGAGAACCTTTACAGCCATCATAGAATATGTGGAGGATATTCACGCACAATAATAGCCTTCGGATGAAGAGGATTCAATCATATTACTAGTCGCATTTTTTGGAGTCGATCATCATCAATGCACAATGACTCTTTCCTATTAAGTTCATGTGCGTGATACAGCATCTCCAAGTGCAAAAGAACCTTCTAAGATGTCATAACTACCTCAAGTTGACGAGATACAAGGCACACCTCACTTGCCTTACTTGGACCGATTCGACACTTAAATGGTCCAACGACAATATTTTCATTAATTGTTGCGATTTGTTTCTTATTTTTCAGTAGTATGACGTGTAGCTGAGCCTATATAAGCTCATCAGATTATTCATTTGTAATTACCCTTGATCAGTTTAAAGTAATAAAAATTATTCTTCTTGTCAAAGTTTGAGTCTTAGTCATTGTTGTTCTTTAGTTCTTTGTGAGTGAGTCACTTAGTTCTTTAGAAATATGCGGATTAAGTTTGTTGTGTGATTCAACATCCTTCATTCGTCCATTAATCGAGTGAGTCGATTATCCCACCGATTGAGCGAGTCAATCACCTGAACTATCCCCTGTACCACCCCTTGATTCACGAGAGAGTGCTTCAGAGCCAGCTCGTGAATTCCACCTTCCGCAAGCTAAGCTTGGAATCTCTTGATCATCAAGTGATCTAAAGTTGGAGTGATTCCAGTCTTGTATCAATATATCAATAGTCGCACCAAACTCTTATCAAAAGAATCTTCTTACCCCAAAGTTCCTTAATCCTCCTCTCGAGAACCCTTACTGGTCGCACACCCAAAGTCAAGTTGGGCTGAAGATCTACAGGAATCTTAGCCAACACCTCATTATCCTTATGCAAGCATTTCTTCAGGGTAACTTCAACCGATACGCCATTGGGCCGACCTGCTCTACAATCCTGAAAGGACCCATATACTCGGATTCAACAAAGTCTCAATAAGGAACCTTTAAGGACCCCACATTATAGCCATCTTGATATACTCCCTATCTCCAACCTTAAACTTAAACTCTTTTTCGCCTGTTACCAGCATAACTCTTCTTCTGATATGAGCTTTTCTCATGTTCAGCTTCAAAATATGGATCTTTTCTGTAGTTTCCTAAGCAAAAATGGCACCAAATATGCTCCTAACCCACCCCCTCCCTCACTTGGGTCCAACATAATTGTGTCTTGCATGACCATACATACAAAGCCTCATAAGGAGTCATGCCATTACTCGTCTTCTAGATTTTGAAGATGTGACGTAGATTGATCAGTTAAGCTAAGTTCATCCCAGGTAACCTCTAGAGAATTAGGAATTCCATTATGGAAACTTACATTCAGCAAACAAATCCTAGACTCATGTGTTAGCGAAAGAACCGTATAATGTTTAGCGTCTTTATCAAAGAGCTTCCTTAAAAACTTCTTGTCGTTCAACAAACGATTCCGTTGTTTGTAAGAAGATCGAATACGTTTTAGAGATGTGGCCGGAACACAACATATTATTTCTTGTAACAAATCACGTGGAAGCTCCGACATGGTAACCCACCAAATATTCAAAGACTAAGATACGCCTGTGAAGTTTCTCTTTCTTAATCTTATTCCCTAGTATTTTCGTGTATATATATATAGAAGAAGTTATATAGATATCTTGTTGAATTTTTTACATAACTCTTCCTTTTCCTATTTGGTTTATATTGAAGTTGTTAAAAGTTCAAGATCAAGTTGGAGGAAGGGTGAGACTTTTTTCCCCTCCTCATAAGATAAATTAGGCAAAACTTATACGATATCCAAAAATATAATCTTTGAACAATGACACATAAATATTAAAATCACAAATTTATGTTACATGTGGAATAAAAAGAATTTATCAATCAAAAAGTCTGATAAAATGGCCAAACCATTAATCAATTTTTTTCTTTATATTTTCTCCCCAAAATTAAATTTATGTGGACTTTTATTGATCCCTAAATTCCAAAATTTATAACATAACTGACAAAGAATAGCTGACATGTAAGCTCTGTCTTTACTTAAAAATCCATTTGAGTGGATTTATTACCCTCCTAGTGTTAAAATCAATTGGTTTATTAGAGCTTGGTTGGTTCTTGTCCTGGTATATACATTTCCTATAACACACGACTGCTTTCTTCTCGTGCTCGTCGACTAAGAAACTAACGCCAAGCCAAATATCACGTCCACTGTCTTCCACTACAAAGACTTTGCTCCACGACATCACTCTAGCTAGTCCCAACTCCTTCTGGAAACCTTTTAGTACGAAGAAGTGAATTTTGAATCTCAGTTTCACATAATACTAGTCAGATCTCCATGAAGCGTCACTATATCATGCACATACTTCTTAGACAAAACTACTAATCTATCGGTTTTCTTAATGGAGAGAAAATGAGCATATTTACTCAACCGGTCTACAATAACTTAAATAGCATCCTTAAACGAGAAACCGACAATCTTACCACCAAGTCTATCGTGATCATATTCCACTTCCACTCGTGAATAGGCAAACTCTATAAGAACTTGCTCGGTATTTGATGCTCTTCCTTCACCAACTGGCACACATTGCACTTTGCGACCCAGTTAAGGACATCCTTCTTCATTTCGACCTAGTGATAATACCGCTTGAGATCCCAGTACATCTTAGTCTCGCCTGGATGAACATAAAACATTCTAGTCTACGCCTTGCTCTGGATCTCCCGCCTCAATCCCTTATCCAAACCAAACCCGCCTATGAAGAATCGTCCCGTTAGTAGATACCAAATACTCCGAACTAGTATCCTTAAAAGCATTAACAAAACAAGCATCCTTCACTTGAGCCAATCGCACTCTAGTAAGAAGATATACCTCATTAGCAGCCTCCAAACCCAATGGTTAATAACACACAAACTTAACGTGATAATCTCACTAACCAAAGCCTCCATATCCATATCATAATTTGCCACCACGTTCAGGCTCTGAGGATCTGTCAACACCTGAACTCTGTTGCCATAAATGTAAAACCTCCAAATCTTCAAGGCAACAACCATTGTAGCCATCTCCAAGTCTTGAGTAAGATAATTGCCCTTATGCTTCCTCAACTTCCTCAAAGCCTATGCAAACCCCTTACCCTGCTTCATCAACACACACCTGAGACCCACTCTCGACATATTTGTGTACACCACAAATGGGTCGCCCTGCTCCGGTAACACCAACACGAGAGTACTAGTCAACATTGTCTTCAAGTGTACAAATATCTACTCACACTCCAGGGACCACACAAAAGAACATCCCTACTTGTTAGATTAGTCATCACCTGAGCCATACTTGCAAAACCCTAGAAGAATCTCTAGTAATAGCCTGCTAACCCGCGAATACTCCTGCTCTCACTAGAATTCTTCGGCCTTGGCCAATCTCTGATGGCCTTAATCTTCTCAGTTGCTATATAAACCCGCTCCGCTGAGATCATTTTGACCAAAGAACCATCCTTCTTTCTCACAAACAACACTAGACCTCCCCACAGTGAAGTACTTTGCCTAAGAAAACCCTTACTCAGAACTCTTTTTGTTGCCTCTTTAGCTTTTCAATGTTCGTTGGAGCCATCAGGTAGGGTTCTATTTCATGGAAACCTTAAGTTTATGTGGTCTGGACTGTTTGAGATCAAAGAAGTTATGCCATTTAGTTCGATCACTCTCCTGAACAAGGATGGTATCGAGTTCATTTAGAATGGTAACGGGGTTAAGAAGTACTTAGTATATCAAGAGACACTACATGGGATCCTCTATGCCCCTCTATGAACCTCCAAAAGCCTAAAAAGGCATGAAAAGTTAAGCTCAGTGACTTTAAACAAGCTTACTTTGGAGGAATTCCCGCAGGTATCCTTGTAAATATTGTTTAGGAATCTTGTTATTTTGATTTTAGTTTTTAGTTTTGTGTTGGTAATGATTTTATGAATGAGGTTTGGGCATAAAATGATATGAAAAGTGAGATGTTAGGACTGTCACTCGGGGATAAGGATAGAGTATGAAGCGATGAGAAGGAGAATCACAAGAATTTCAGGTTCGAGCATAAAAGGATCGAGAGACAAAAAAAAGAAACAAGATTAATATATTACACCCCACACCACTCGACCCATCACCAAATCTCTTATCTAATCGACCACACAAACTTTATCCTTACTTTCTCACTCACTCGACCACCAAATTTTTCATCACTAGAGTTTCTTCATGTTTTTCAATCTCTCATTCCTTTCAATCACTTTCAAAAACTCGACTCACATATCTGTAACTCACTCGACCAAATCCGCTCATCACTCGACCTGTTTTTCTTGAATTCACTGTCGTGTACACCACTTGATTATCGCACCTCCTCCAATCGACTAAAAAAGCATCCATGCAAGGTTTGTTACCATCGCTCGCTCCTCAAATTTCAACACCGTTTAAACGACAAACTACTCGAGCAAAGGTGATATATCATGGTTTTTACGGGTTTTTTGCCATGATATAAGTCTTATTTATAGAGCTGTTATAGTGTTTTCGAGTCTTTTTGAATCATTTCAGGATTAGGAGCTATTTGGCATGGATTGGAGTTTTTTTGGAGCATTTGGAAAAGATGTGCCGAAGTAACGTACCGGGAGAGCATATTTGGTGTGAGTGTCGAGCGTCATAACTTCTGGTGTCGATCGACACCAATATCTAACGGCAATTGAATTTCACGCTTAATTGAAGTTCAGAAGATTTGCAGATTCGGCCCAGAAGTTTCCTTTATTTGTAATTAAGCCCAGTTCGTGGTTAAGACATATATATTGAGTTTTTAGGGTTTTGTTGAGACTTAAGCTTTATTTTGGGAGAGAGAGAGAGATTTGTAGAGAGCTTGGAGAGAATAATCAAAACCTCCTTCAGAGAAGATTCAAAACTCCTTTACTTCTTCTATTACTTTCTTTTATGATATCTATTTTACTCATGATGTTTGTTTCATTCACCATGTCTGAGTAGATTTCTTGTTAGGTTTAGGGTTTTCAAAGGAATTCACGAATTGTTAGGTTGTTAGATTGTTAGGATTGAATCTATAGAGTTCTTCATCTAGATTGTGGTTAATTTGTTCTAGAGTAGTGAAAGCAACCTAGAATCTGATCTTAGGTTAATTGGTAGACGCAAAAGTGTTATTGATTTCCTGAAAATAATCTAGATGACCAAAATACCTATTCGCAAAGTGATTTGGTTTAAGGATTTTGTGAACTTATCAAACCTGAATTAAATACATGTCTTAAACTTATAAATTTGCAAAGAGATTTGGAATTTAGGGTTCTAGACATAGATAGTCTTTGCAACGAAAGTTGATTGATTATATTTTTGTGATTTGAGTTCAAGAACGGTGCTTGATAAATCCTGACAATTATTTATTTGCAATTCTGAATTTCCTGAGAATATCCCTAGGCCTAGCGTTTCCTCATTATTGTTTAAAAACCAATCGTAAATTTAATTTGCTGTTTTATTTAATTTAAAAACCTGCTTGCTTAGCTTAATTTAATACCGAATATTTATTGTGTAATCTTTGAGTCTCTGTGGATTTGATCCCTAAGTACTATCTTGATCTCTTAATTGAGAGAGTAGCTCAGGGCAAATTTGAACCGATCAAAAGGCGAAGCTCCCACTCGACCAGCGACATTGCTGCTACTCATACTCGCTGTATCTAATGTTCATGCTCCTATCACCGCTTCACTCGAGCCGCTAATTCATTATCACTAGATCACTAAATTCACCACCACACATAGGGTCTGTTCGTTTCCCTATCGTTGGTTTCAGTGACAACGACAGCGACCATCGACACTATTTGTTGTTCGTTTTCTTGCCGATGGAGACTGTCGCTGTATGGTTTGTTTTTTTGTCGTCAGAATCTGTCGCTAGAGACTTTCCTCAAATTCTAACGTTGAGTCGTTCGTTTCACTGTTGTTAGCAATTGATTTTTAAATATTTTAATTCCAAATTTTAAATATATAAGTATGTGTAAATTATATTTTTTAATAAAAAAGTTAACATTATGTAAATTTGGATTAATAGAAAAATTAAAATAAGAAAAATAAACCGTAGTTAATAAATTCAACCTGAACAATTTCGAAAGTGCATATTCCTACATGAACTTTGATACAGTGTCGATTTCTACCCGAACTCAATCATTTTTCAAATAAACTACCTGAAATATCAAATTTTTGCCCAAAACAACATTAACCAAAATTGTGTTGGTCAACTGTGCTGAGTCATATGTCATGTGAACCTTTGGGAAAACCCAAAGAGAAGTAGATGTGAACATCGATTATCCTGTCCAACTGGGAGAACCAGATCCTGTACAAGTCGTCCCAAAAAGAGATTCAACTAGCTGTACAAGACATTGTGAGTTCACTAGAGCTGAATGACGTCAACTGGTCTGTACTACCTTTACTTAGTCACAACGGATATGACCCCATCGCCGAGGAAGAGATTGTTGAAGCATTCACCTGAATGAGTCTTGAACGTACCATTTGCCAAGGTAGGAATTCTCCTTTGACAGGTGAAGAAACCTATAGAATCCAAGAGAAAACAATGGAGGTACAAGAGATGAGTAAAACAAGCTTCCCTTCGAGAGTGATCAAAAGAGTAAAAAATCAAGAATAAGACATCAAGGACAAAGAAGAGCTCCGAGAGACTAATCAAGCTACACACGAGAAACTCTAAGAAGTCATCTACTTCACGAAACCAACAAACAAACGAATACCTGACGAGACTCCTGAAGTAGATCAGCGAGTAGTGCAAGATGTAGTTCAGAGAACATGGATTGGGCCTGAATCTCACACAAGTAAGTTCTATTCAATATATTATATATTTGCAGGTCCAAAAACCCCCCCTTCAATAGCTAAAATACGTGCCCTTCAGGAGAGTTTAGGTGTGCGCAATTAGTTTCTGCATTTTGTCATTTTTTTCCAAAAACAATGGGTTTTATGTTTGCTTTTTATTTTTTTCCTTTTTGTATTTTTGTATTTATTTGGACTCTTATAAAGTCCCCCTGCAGAAGTTGTACGATTATTCACCGTTAATTATCAATAAAAACGCCAAATTTTCTTATTATTTCTCTTTACATGTTCTTAAGAGAAAAGTTTGTTCTTTGTCTTGTTTGTGAGATTCCACAAGATTGAGTTTGTGTACTGTATCAGAGATCAATCACATCTCTGTGGTTATACTTCGTTAAGCCAGCACTTCCCCTCCATTCGATCCCACACGAGAGAAGGGACCACCATCGTGTTAGATCTCCATCATCGACCATCTTTCCTTCGCAAGAGAGAAGCGACCGCCAGCTTGTGAAGCCATCATCTTTATCCTAACACAAGCTCACCACCAAGTCTTGTATCATCTGGTATAAGAGCAAAGTTCACGCTCTTCCCTTGCCAGGTTTATCTTTTTCTATTTTTATTTCGATAGTTTTGATTTCTAGTATTTGTTTTATTTGATTTAAAAACAAATATTATTTCCCTTTTAATTTTTGTGTCATTATCATTGTTAGCTAGTATTTTCTTAGTATCTTAAAATTTATTTTAAAAAAAAAGATTTTCGTTTTCTTGTCTGATTCAGCAAGTGCATTAGTGATTGTTAGTTTCTTGTTTCTGAAGTTTTCATTTTTGGTTTCTGTGGGAGAAAACGCAGCCATACCCCAAAATGTTATGATGCAAATGATGCAAACCCTAACAACACAATTGAAAGGGCTAGGCGAAGATTATACCGTTTGAAGTAGCCTCAGTCCAGAGCTGTAGTTGAACCAGTTCAGGCTCGAAGGAATTTCCAAGAAGCGGAAGAAGACTTCCTTGACTTGGATAATGATATGATGATCCTCCACCTGATCCATTAAGGCGTCAACATCAGTAGAGAGAAGATCCCTTAATGAGGAACCACGCTCGAGAGATGGACACCCGTGAACAAAACTGAGATGTTAAACTAACACCTCCTACTTTTCAGGAAAATCAAATCGAGAGGTTTACATGGACTAGCAGAGAAGGATTGAAAACATATCCAATGTTACGGATATGGAGAATCCCGGAAGGTGGCCATAGCGTCGGCTCAACTCATCGATAATGCACTATCTTAGTGGGATAAGACAGTGGCAGAGAGCAGGATATATAAATTTGCTTACATTAACAGTTGGGGAGACATGAAGTACCTCTTGAGGTTGAGGTATGTTCCTTATCACTATCATCGAGACTTACAAAAATGTTTGAGAAAAAGTTTCAGGGAACAAGGACCGTGGATGAGTATTTTGAGGAGTTTGAGAAGCTCATGAACTCCTTGGAGTTAGAAGAGTCCATCAAATCGTTGATGGCTCAATTCATTGACGGGTTGCAAGAGCGTTTAGCCTGAAAAGTGGAAACGTCCAACAATAGCAGCCTACATGAGCTACTTCACAAGGCTGTACAAGTGAATAAAGATCAAGTGTAAGATATCTTTAAGAAATCGTAACAGAAGTAGTACACCTTAGAATGCTAGTAACAACCAAGGCATGAACAAAAGCAAGGCTATAGACAACGATTCTCGATTCAATAATAAGTCTAGTGCAACTCCTAAGATCACCAAGCCTGAACCAGGTAAGTTTCCTAGCTCTAGTCAGTCTCGTTCCTGTGACATTACATTTTTATATGTCAAGGTAGGGAACACATGGCGAGAGAATGTTTGAACCAACGAGTGATTATTCTCACTCCTAGTGGATATTATGAGTCTCAAGATGATCAAGATGAGAACCTGACTAAAACAGAGGAAGATGTAGAGTATCCTGATGTATGAGAACTCCTTGTGATACGATGTATACTGAGCATGTATGTTAACCCCAAGGAGAAAGTTCAAAGAGAAAATATCTTTAATAGTCGGTGCATAATCAAGAATAAGGTATGTAATTAGGTTATTGATGGAGGTTCTTGTACTAATGTTGCTAGCAAGTATTTGGTAGACAGGTTAGGTCTTCAAAAGATAAAGCATATGAGGCAGATACAAACTTAGGTGGCTGAACGATGATGCTGAGCTGAAGATTGCTGAACAATTTACTGTACCATTTAGTGTTGGAAAGTATCAAGAGCAAGTTATTTGTGATGTAGAAACAATGAGACGCGGACATCTTTTCCTTGGAAGACCAAGCCATTTTGATTGCCTGTGTAAGTGCTTCTCTAACCATACCCATTATAGTTTATGTTCCACTGTGTGTTACCAAACTTCTAACCTTGATATCCGACTCCATTGACATAGTTCATGTCTTCTTCTTCATCCTCATCTGGTTCAAAAGCTTCAACCTCAGCAGCAGACTGAACAGACTTCTTATCAATAAGAAGGTTATGTACATCATCAAGCTTCGCCTTAACTTTTGAGAGTTTCACTTCGTCCATATTTTCAGCTAGATTTCTCCTCTCATAATCAGCATTTTTAGTGCTATTGCTGGACGTTAAGTTCTCAATCAGTTTGGTGGCTTGAGCTAGAGACCTTGTACTGTAGTTTCCATTACTTCCAGTATCTAATGCTAGTTGATACCTCCAATCCAAACCTATGTAAAAAATAGCTAAAATTTGTCAAAACCATGGTGTGCGCAATCTCTTTAATATCCCTTGAGACGCACCTAAACAACCTTAAATGCTTCTGAAGGTCTCGGAAAGAAAGTAAAAATCTTGTTCCGCAGCTCTTCTAACCTTGCATCATCATAAAAGTTGTTTGGGAATGCATCTTTTACATCTTCCCAGTTTGTAAGGGATGCAGGCTTCAACTGTTTAAGCCAAGACAACGCTTCTCCAGCTAAAGAGTACAAGAAAGCTTAAATAGGAGAAAATCTGGAGACACACCATCAGCCTTTATACTAGATACAAAATCTTTAAATCTCTCAATGTTGTCCATGGAATGCTCTTGTGGTAGTCCATAGAACAGATGTTGTCCTACCAAAGTGTAGAATCCAGGCTTGAGCTCAATGTTATTTCTCTGGAAAGCTGGAGGACGTATGGCAGAGCGATAAGTGTATAAATTTGCAGGCATGTTGTATTCCCTAAGTGTTTCGTCATCATCTCCTTCAGCGTTTACAACCAAATGAGCATTGTTATTTACAGGTTGATATCGATCGACCCCTCCTTGGTGTCGTTCGACATCATTAGCGACTCATTCGAGACTCACAGTCCCGTCAGCGTTCAGCTTCTACCCCAATTTATTTCTTATATGTCCTTCTCTATCTGTGAGCACACTTTCAACAACAAGAATCAGTATTACCGGTGCTGCCTGGTGTTGTGCTATTGCTGCCTGTTTCTTTGCTTTTCGATTCTCTTTCTAAAACCGCTAGTTCCTTATTACTGAGATGAACTAGCTCGGTGTTTTTCTTCCATCTTGTGTTAGGCATACAACTGAATCACAAAAGAGAAAAGAAAAGTATTATTAACATAAGAAATAAAAAGCTTATACTAAATTTTAACCTTAATCTAATGGTAAATCAAAAATTGAGTCCTAGGCAACAGCGTCAAAATTTGATCGGCTCAAATTTGGCATGAGCTACTATCTCAATTAAGAGATCATTGTAGTACTTAAGTATTCGAATCCACAAAGACTCAACAATTACATAGTAAATATATACATTTCAAATTACCGACAAAATTGTTCGTAGTTGTTACATAGTCGGCAAATAGCGACACATAGGGACTAATGGGCGACTATCTTCTGCATGTCGGCAGTTAATCATCGAATAGTCCGTAATTCGCGACCATTTTGTGATTAAATATTATATTCGTTGTTTCTATGACTATTTGGTGACTACGTTTATTAGTCAGCACATAGTCGCTAAAAGCGACTATTTACGACTCAATCGGCGGGTCGTATAAGTAACGACTATATGCCGACTGATTTGGCCGTTGGAAATCAGTCGTTAGGCATTCGTTTTTTCATACGGTTAAACACGTTTTTCCATTCGTGGTAGGTGTACCTAACTCATGCGACTATCTCGTGTAGTCGTAATGTAGTCGCTTATTAGTCGCTTCAAAAGCCTATATAAACTCCCCTCGGCCATTGCTTCTCCACACTCATCGAAACAACAATCACTAAGAAAAAAACGTTTGAAAGACATAAAAACGTTTGGGAGGATATATATCTTTTATTGGGAATGGTGGGAAATTACAATTATGGTTGTAATGGCAGTAATTTCCAGGAGTGGATGTATAAGAGGTTTGATGAAGTAACGGGAAATTTCCCAGCAGAGTTTGACGCTGGGGGAGAGCAATTCATGACATATGCAAATAGTTAGGATATCGTAGAAAATAATGGCGGTAAGTTTTATTGCCTCTGTAATTCTTGCAAGAACGAAAAATTTATCTCGGGTATAAAAGTTGTGAGTCATATTTTGAGTAGAGGATTTATGCCAGATTATTATGTTTAGTGTAAGCATGGAAAAAAGATCAATTTGGATTTAGGAACGAGTAATTATAATGATAGGATATAGTGGGAGTTATGAAGAAGTGGGTAATGTAGTAGAAGATCCATACGTGAATTTGGTAAATGATGTATTTCGTGATAACATAAATTTCAATGATAACTCTCATCCGGATGATAGTTATCAGAATGTTGAAAAAGAACATGTGCGTAACCATTCCAAGAAATTCTACGACTTGTTCGAAGGTGCCAAAAATCCATTATATGATGGTTGTCGTGAATGTCACTCCCAGTTATCATTAGCTGCTCGAGTCATGCAAAATAAGGCGGAGTATAATATGAGTGAAAAGTGTGTGGATTCGGTTTGTCACATGTTGACAGATTAGGAAACCGATCTACAGGTTTACATTATGAGACCAAAAATTGATGCGCAATTTAGGTTTACCATATCATACAATAGACGTTCGTCTTAACAATTGTATATTATTTTGGAAAGAAGACGAGAAGGAAGATAAATGTCTCTTTTATGGTGCATTAAGAGGGAAGCCGAAGGACGACATACGGAGAACCAAAATACTATACAGTCGTATGTGGTATTTACCTATTGCTGACAGATTGAAAAGGATGTATCAGAGTCATAAGACTACAGCGGAAATGAGATGGCATGCCGAGCACCAATCAAAGGAGGAAGAAATGAATCATCCTTCAGATGCTGCAGAGTGGAGATATTTCCAAGAGCTAAATCCTCAGTTTGCCGAAGAACCCCGTAATGCTTATCTTGGATTATGTACCGATGGGTTCAATCCATTTGGTATGTCGCGAAATCATTCTTTGTGGCCTGTGATCTTGACTTCATATAACTTACCCCTAGGTATGTACATAAACATAGACTACTTATTTCTTAAAATTCTGGAGGAGTTAAAAGAGTTGTGGTCAACTGGATTCGATGCTTATGATGTACCGTTGAGCCAAAATTTTACTCTAAAGGGGGCGTTATTGTCGACGATAAGCGACTTTCCTGCGTATAGCATGTTATCAGGATGGACCACCCATGGTAAATTATCTTGTCCAGTTTGCATGGAAAGTACAAAGTATTTTTATCTACCTAATGGTAGGAAAACGTGCTGATTTGGCTGTCACCGAAGATTTCTTCCTCATGGTCATCCATTAAGAAGAATCAAAAAAGATTTTTTGAAGGAATCTCACTTACTCCTCTGCACGTATGTTTGACCGTAAGGGTCTTGGTCGTCACGTCCACTTCTCAAGAATTAAGTCGTTTCAACAAATCCAATATGAAATGGTTAGTTTACTTGCTTCAGTTTAACTGTTATCTTACACCTTGGTAACTTCATATTTTGTCATAACTGTAGTATATCTATTAAATTTTTTTTTTTTTGCTTACATTTCATGAAGAGAAAATGGGTAGACCTGTTAGTCTTGGTGAAGTTTTCATCAAGACTCATAGAAAGCCAGATGGTTCGTATGTCAATCGAAAGGCAAATAAATTTGGTCAAACTTCTAACAAGAAACTGCAACATAAGTTGGCTGAGCTTCAGGCATAAGCTATTTCAGATGCCGCTTCACCACCTCGGGAGCTCACAATAGACGACATGACGACCATCTTTCTTCAATCTTTCGTTATCTAATATTATATGAATGTTTCTGGATTGTGTAGTTTATGAATGTTAAGTTTATGTACGTAACAAAATAAAAACCATACGATTAGAGACCATACGATTCCAAATACAAAAATATTTGTCTAAATAATGTATTTATTAGTCACCAAATAGTCATAAGTGAAATCACACAATAGTCGCTAAATAGTCACTAAATTTAGCGACAAATTAGTGTCTATAAAAGACAGTCGCAAACTAGTCGCCTATTCGTATCACCGAGTCACAAAATAGTAAGTAAACAAATGCGACTATATTACGTCTACACTGAGCCAACTCGTTTTTCTTCTGATTTAGTCATAACTTAGTCGCAATAAGTCAGTATAAGTTGCTACTATCTGGCGACTACGTTGCGACTGCTGTAAATAGTCGTAAAATAGTGTTTAGCGACTGCTATAAATAGTCGGTATATAGTCGTACTTTCTCAAATAGTGACTATCAAGCGACTAATGTTGTAGTCTCAGTTTGCATGTTTTCTTGTTAAGACGGATCATGTATTGATCAATGGATATTACACACCATTAACCAAACCAATGGATATTGCACACCATCGACGAAAAATGGTAAACACTCTCAAAGGTTCCAAAAATATAAAAAGGCTTATTCTTATTATTCATGAGATAACCTCATTATATAGCGGGAATATACATCAAAAACGTCCATAATAATAGCTCAACATGCATAGCATCTAGGGAGATCAAAATAATTAAATGCTATTTTGCTAAGGAAGAAAATTGATCTTCCTTCATAGACCAAGATTGTAGAAAAACTTGGTTTGTAGCTTAATTCATTTTGTCCCGTTCGGAATTCTTCGTTGAATAAACGCATATCTAAATCGGGTAAACTGGAACACCTGATTTGTAAATTCAATAAATCCTTCGTCAGAACTCTGTTTTACTCAATTCTTCTTCGATGAGTTTTGTAGATTAGCTGAGCATCTTTTCCAAGTCGCTTCATGCATAGATTTCTCTTGGTTGAGCAGATACGTTACGAACAATAACGACATGTCTTGAACCTGCCCATTATCATATCAATCAAGGTAGAACTAGCATTAAGAACAACTTATGGTGAAGAACAATAAGATTATGAATCCTAATCTTACAAATCTACTTAAGAAGTAATGAAATCCCTAATGAGAATCCCTAAAACTAACAAGAGAACTACTTATACATAATCGAAGAGACAAGCATCATGAACTGAATAATATGTATTGAGAAATAGAATAGAGAAACAAGGGTCTTCAAAAACTTCTCTATATATGGGGTTCTTATCTTTCTCTCCAAACGCTCTCAAGCACAATTTCTCAATAGTTTGCAATAGGAAAAAGCATAATTGTTTTAAAAAACCTAAAAAGTACTTAAATATGTTTGAAACAAATGAGGGACAAATGTTCCAATTTGGGAAAACCTTGGGCATCTTTTGTAAATTTTTAACTTGAAAAACTCGAGTTCTCTCATCATGTTGCCAAGTGTCGATCAACACTGATAGGTGGTGTCGATCGACACTGCTTCATATATCGTCTCCAAGTCTGATCGCTCAGATCCTATGCTCCTAAACCTGAAACAACTCATGAAGATCCTAAAAAGCGTAGAAAGACTCTATAAAAACCATTTCTATCATGGTAAAAATCGTAAAAACAAGATATATCAACAATTGCACCGAACTCTCATCAAAATAATCTTCTTACTCTAAAGTTCCTTGATCCTCCTCTCGAGAACCCTTACTGGTCTCACCTCAAAAGTCAAGTTGGGGTGCAGATTTGCAGGAATCTTATCCAACACCTAATCATCCTTATGCAAGCATTTCTTCAGCGTTGACACATGGAAAATCTTGTCAAATGCATGTGCATAAACTCGGGTAACTCCAACCGATACGCCACTGGGCTCCTGCTCTACAATCCTGAAAGGACCCATATAAGGACTCACACTGTAGCCATCTTGAGATACTCTCTAACTCCAACCTCAAACTCAAGCTCTTTTTCCCATGTTACCAGCATAACTCTTCTTCCAATTTGAGCCTTTCTGATGTTCAGCTTCAAATCTGGATCTTTTCTGTAGTTTTCTGAGCAAAACTCGCACTAAATATGCTACTCACCCCTCCCCCCCACTTGGGTCCAGCATAACTGTGTCTTGCATGGCCACCCATACAAAACCTCATAAGTAGCCTGCCATTACTCGTCTTATAGATTTTGAATATGTGACGTAGATTGATCAGTTAAGCTAAGTTTATCCCATGTAACCCCTAGAGAATTAGGAAATCCATTATGGAACCTCACGTTCAGCAAATAAATCCTAGCCTCATGTGTTAGCGAGAGAACCGTATAATGTTTAGCGACTTTATCAAAGAGATTCCTTAGAAACTACTTGTCGTTCAACAAACGGTTCCATTGTTTGCAAGAAGATCAAAGATGTTTAAGAGATGTGGCTGGAACACAACATATAATTTCTTCTAGCAAATTGCGTGGAAGCTCCGACATGGTAACCCACTGAACATTCAAAGACTAAGATTTGCTTGTGAAGTTTCTCTTTCTTAATCTTATTCCCTAGGGTTTTCGTGTATATATAGATATCTTTTGTTTTTTTTTGTCGAAAGTTATATGGATATCTTGTTGAAGTTTTTACATAACTCTTCTTATTTGGTTTATATTGAAGTTGTTAAAAGTTCAAGATCAAGTTGGAGGAAGGGTGAGACTTTTTTCCCCTCCTCATAGTATTAATTTGGCAAAACTTAAACGATATCCAAAAATTTAATATTTGAGCGATGACACATAAATTTAATGTTACATGTGGAATAAAAAGAATTTATCATTCAAAAAGTCCGATAAAATGGCCAAAGAATTCATCAAGTTTTTTCTTTATATTTTCTCTCCAAAACTTGAATTTTTGTGGATTATTAGTGATTCCAAAATTTCAAAACTTTTAACATAACTAACAAATAATAGCTGACACGTAAGCTCTGTCTTCACTCGAAAATCCATTTAATTGGATTTATTACCCTCCTAGTGTTATGATTAAATGGTTTATAAGAGCTTGGTTGGTTCTTATCCTGGTATATACATTTACCATAACACAATGACGGCTTTTTCTCTTGGTCGTCAACCAAGAAACTAACGCCAAGCAAAATATCACGTCCATTGTCTTCCACTGCAAAGAGTTTGCTCCACAACATAACTCTAGCTACTCCCATTATTGTTGTAAGAAAAGTTCTACCAAATTCAAATGGTCCACCAATTGACCATTCCAATTCAGTACACATATCCTAAAAAAAATCCTCGAGTGTTTGAATAGTTTTCTTGGGATTGTCCATCCGTTTGAGGATGATATGCTGAACTCAAATGCACACTCGTGCCCAACTCCTTATGGAAACCTTCTAATACGAAGAAGTGAATTTTGAATATGGGTTTGACATCTTACTGGTTGGAACTCCATGAAGCCTCACCATATCATGCACATACTTCTTAGACAAAGCTACTACTCTATCGGTCTTCTTAATGGCGAGTAAATGAGCATACTTAGTCAACCGTTCTACAATAACCCAAATAGCATCCTTAAACGAGGAACTGACAATCTCACCACGAAATCAATCGTGATCATATTCCACTTCCACTCGTGAATAGGCAAACTCTACAACAACATGCTCGGTATTTGATGCTCTGCCTTCACTAACTGGCACTTGCACTTTGCGACCCAGTTAGCGACATCCTTCTTCATTTCGAGCTAGTTTTAATACCGCTTGAGATCCCAGTACATCTTAGTCGCTCCTAGATGAACATAAAACATACTAGTGTGCGCCTTGCTTAGGATCTCTCGCCTCAATCCCATAAAAAAGATTGTTCTGTTAGCAAAGACTTAATACTCCGAACTAGTATCCTTAAAAGCATTAACCAAACATTTATCCTTCACATGAGCCAATCGCACTCTAGTAAGAAGATGTCCCTCATTAGCGGCCTCCAAAACCAATGGTTAATATCACACAAACTTAACGTGATAATCTCACTAACCAAAGCCTCCCTATCGAGATCATAATTTATCACCAACTTTAGTCTCTGACAATCTGTCAACACCTAAACTCTCACACCATAAATATAAGATCTCCAAATCTTCAAGACAAACCATTGTAGCCTTCTCTAAGTCATGAGTAAGATAGTTGCACTTATGCTTCCTCAAATTCCTCAAAGCCTATGTAAACACCTTACCCTGCTGCATTAACACACACCCGAGACCCATTCTCGACGCATCTATGTACACCACATATGGGTTGACCAACCAACCTCCTTGATAAGTCTGTATTTCATCACTTTTTTAGCATGCATTCATCATCTTTTCAACATCATTCACTTGTTGATTCGCATCATATTGATCCCTTTCTGCATGTTTTACATACTTAGGTAGGTTTTATGCATATCATGCATATCTTGCATACATTGTGCATATTTGGAGTGTTTCAGGTACTTAGGAGACATGTAGAGCGAAGCAGAGAAACAAGTGTTACTCGACATGCATACGATCGAGTGGGACGATCGAGTGAGAAGCAAGGATGCGTTACAGGAACATACTTCACTCGATGGACACGATCGAGTAGGATGATCGAGTAGGCAGCAGAGACACATTGCAAATACATCGACGATCGAGTGAGCAGCAGACGCATACGATCGAGTGAGCAGCAGAACCACCTGTCACTCGATGCACACACTCGAGTGACATGATCGAGCAAAGCAAAGAAGTAGCTGGTGATTTCACAGATCACTCGACATGTTCACTCGAGGTACACGGACGAGTATGAAATGATGCAGAGAAGAAATTAAGTGTTACTCGACATGCTCACTCGACTGACAGGGCCATTACAACTTTAAAACCGCTTTTACGTTGTCGTTTTATGTTTTAAGGTTTTCCCAAACATTGTTATAAATAGGTCTCATTTGGATTGCCCAAGGGATCGAGTTTTTATTAGGTTTTTGTTGTTAGCCACCAAACAATCCAGAAAATTGTAATTCATATTTCTTTTGAGTTATTGAGATTTTGCAACTAGTTCTTAAATCATTGTTGTTACTCTTCCTATCATCCTTATTATTATGCATGTTTTGAACGATTCGTGTTTCATGATGTTTAACATGATTTCTGCGTCTGAGTAGTGTTAGGGTTCTTGAGGATGGGATAGATTAGGTGGAGGATGTTAGTTTGCTAGAGTGTTTATGTTAGATTCGTTTTGTTTCCCTTCTGGACTAGAGTTTTATTAGCTAGTTCTTCTCTGATCAATTGGAACTGGGTCATAGACATTTCATACCCGAAAGGTATATGATGAAATGTCTAAACCAACTAGTGCCAGAGATTTACATGCTTAGCCCAAGAGATTGGTTGTCTAAGATGTTTATTGACATTAATGAGCTGTTTCTTTATGCTTGTTTACTACATGTTTCATCAATGAGAATTGAGATTAGGAAGTGTTGTAAACTTGATAGTTTCTGCCAAGAGATTAGATTGACTAGTATTAGAAGTTCATTGTCTAGGGATTAGAATATTTGCAGTTTGATAAACACTCGAAGTAGATTAGCATACTCCACCTACATCAATAACCTCATCCTCGGGATCTTCTATCCATTTGTGCTTTCTGTTTAATTCTCTTGTTATTTACTTGTTCTGCTTTGTTTTCTTGCAAGTGTCAATAATCTTTACGTTTTAGTTTATGCATGCTATGTTTTAGAGCCTTACATTTATCGAATGTTTAACATGTTCGCTTAGGATCACTGAAAACCAAAAATCATTTATACTTGCTTTACTTAATCATTTCTGATATATCTTGATTGCTAGCATCACACCTGATTGGATTGATACCTATTGTACTGCAATGACATGATAGTACTCTAGGATAATTGATAGAAAAATCCTAGTATCAATTTGGCGCCGCTGCCATTTGGGTGTTTGTTTGTTACATTTGAGATTTCAGACTTGCTAAGATCAAGTTTTTACTCAACATTCACTACAGTTACTCACTATGTTCCTTCTGTTTGTCTATTGATTCAGGTACAACTCTTGCTCAACTGCTCCTACTCGACTGACACACTCAACCGATAAGAGAGATAAGCTGATTTGAGTTGTATGCACACACGGTCGCAAGGCACAGAGAACTTGTTCCAGCCCTCAGACCATATTGATCTTTTGGTACCTGCATCACGACAGCAACGCAACAGAGTTACACCACCCCAAGTGGAGATGGAAAACATTCCACCACCACCCCCACCACGGGCACCTGCACGGATTGGAGTAGGTGATGCTCCACGCAACCATACCCATCGTCAGGGTATAGTGCCTCCAGGCGTGCAGAACAAAAACTTTGAGATCAAGAGTGGTCTGATCTCCATGGTCCAGTCGAATAAATTTCATGGTCTGCCTATGGAAGACCCCCTAGATCACCTTGATGAGTTTGATCTTCTCTGCAGTCTCACCAAGATCAATGGGGTCAGTGAGGACGGTTTCAAGTTACGTCTCTTTCCATTCTCTCTAGGTGACAAAGCTCATCAATGGGAGAAAACTCTTCCTCCAGGATCTATCACTGCCTGGGATTAATGGAAGCAATCGTTTCTTGCCAAGTTTTTCTCCAACTCCAGAACTACACGTCTGCGCAACGAGATCTCTGGGTTCACTCAGAAAAATGGAGAAACGCTTTGTGAAGCCTGGGAACGCTTTAAAAGTTATCAGTCTCAGTGCCCCCACCATGGCTTCACCAAGGAGTCTCTCCTCAGTACTCTTTACCACGGTGTTCTCCCAAAGATCCGGATGTTGCTTGACACTGCCAGCAATGGCAACTTTCTGAACAAGGACGTCGACGAAGGTAGGGAGCTTGTTGAGAACCTATCCCAATCTGATGGCAACAACAATTAAGATTATGATAGAACCATCAGGGCAAGCACAGATCTTGATGAGAAGAACAAGAAGGAGATGAAAGCTGTGAATGATAAGTTGGACAAGCTATTGATGAGCCAGCAGAGAAACATCCATTTCGTCTCTGAAGACGACCCTTTCCAGATTCTGAATGGGGAGGGAGAACAATCTGAGGAGATAAGTTATGTCCAGAACCAAGGTGGATACAATAAGGGATACAGTCCTTATAAGCAGAATCCCAATCTGTCCTATCGGAGCACCAATGTTGCAAACCCCCAGGATCAGGTTTATCCACCTCCACAACAACAGCAGCAGGGGCAGAACAAACCATTTGTGCCCTACAACCAAGGTTATGTACTTAAACAACAATTTCGGCAAGGTTACCAACCTCCAGCAGGACCACCACCAGGATTCCAACCTCAACACGCTCCGCCTCCTCAGGCACCAGACCATGACATGAAAAACATGCTTCAGCAACTCCTACAGGGACAAGCAACTGGCTCCATGGACAATGCTAAGAAGTTTGCTGAGCTGACTCAGAGATTGAACTGCTCATACAATGATCTAGACATGAAGATTGAGACTCTGAATTCCAAGATCAAGTATATGGAGGGCAAAACTGTTTCTACTTCTGCACCAAAGCCTGGCCAACTCCCAGGAAAAGCTGTTCAGAATCCTAAGGAGTTTTGCTCATGCCATCACGCTGAGGAGCGGTAAAAACTTGCCTCCCAGACAAGGACCTGTTGTAGTCACTGAGGACATTGAAGACTTGGAAGGGGAGGATGTATGTCAGAATGAAGATTCGGTTGTTCCTTTGGAAGAATCAGAAGTCGTACCTGAAAAAGCTCCTAAACATGGTGAGAAACGTGCTGAAACATCTGCAGCATCCAAGGATAAGGCTGCGAGATACGTTCCCCCACCATACAAACCACCTCTACCATTTCCAGGACGATTCAAAAAAGCAGCAAGCTGAGAAGTATAAGGCTTTATTTGAAAAGCAAGTGAGAGAGATTGAGGTTAAAATGTCATTGCAGGATGCATTCGCACTTGTCCCTCCTTATCAGAAGTTCCTCAAAGATTTGGTTATGGAGAGAACAAAAGAAGTCCAGGGCATGGTGATATTGAGTCATGAATGCAGTGCCATTATCCAGAAGAAGATCACTCCCTTGAAGCTTAAGGATCCTGGATCCTTCACTCTACCCTGCTCACTAGGCCCCCTATTTTTCAGTTGATGTCGTTGTCTATGGCTAATCGTTTAGGATTCACAAGATACAAGGCATGCAACATATCTCTCATTCTAGCTGACAGATCAGTGAGGCTCCCGCATGGACTCTTGGAAGACTTACCAATAAGGATTGGTGTTGTTGAAGTTCCTACAAATTTCGTTGTCTTGGAAATTGATGAAGAGCCTAAGGATCCCTTGATTCTCGGAAGGCCATTCCTAGCCACTGCAGGAGCCATCATTGATGTTAAGAAAGGCAAAACTGATATATGCGTGGGAGAACTTGCTGATGAACTTTTAGAAGAACTTGCTGAAGACGATCATCTCAAGACGGCCTTGACAAAGAATGGATCAGATGGATTTCTTCATGCTGAAACAAAGGTCTATGAAACGTAACTAGATAACTACAAGGCAACTGATGATTCATAACGTTTTGAGGAATTGGATGAGTCTGTTAAGGAGGTATGCGCAGTAGAGGAGGAAGTCCGTGCCAACACGATCACTCACCCTGCTGTTGACCCTGTCAATGAGGTTGATGATGACTGGTCAGAGTTAAAAGCTCCCAAGGTTGAGCTCAAACCGCTACCCTCAGGACTGAGGTATGTATTCCTTGGATCCAACTCTACTTTTCCTGTCATTGTGAATGCTAGATTGAGTAATGAGGAATTAGATTTCCTAGTCACTGAGCTTAGAAAATATAGAAGGGCCATAGGTTATTCCTTAGATGGTATCAAGGGGATCTCACCTAGTCTCTGCATGCATAGGATTAACCTGGAAAATGAATCATACTCTAGTATTGAACCTCAGAGGAGATTGAATCCTAATCTTAAGGAAGTTGTGAAAAAAGAAATTCTTAAACTGTTGAATGCTGGGGTTATCTATCCTATCTCTGATAGTACTTGGGTATCCCCAGTACATTGTGTACCTAAGAAAGGGGGAATTACAGTGATTAAAAATGAAAAAATGAATTGATCCCCACTAGGACTATCACTTGCCATAGGATGTGCATTGATTACAGAAAAATGAATGCTGCATCTAGGAAATATCATTTTCCTCTTCCTTTCATTGATCAAATGTTAGAACGATTAGCCAATCATCCCTACTACTGTTTCCTTGATGGGTATAGCGGATTTTTCCAAATCGCTATCCACCCAAATGATCAGGAAAACACTACTTTCACTTGTCCCTATGGCGCATTTGCCTATAGACGCATGCCTTTTGGTTTGTGTAATGCACCTACAACATTTCAGAGGTGTATGACCTCTATATTCTCGGATTTGATAGAGGAGATGGTGGAGGTATTCAAGGATGATTTTTTCGTGTATGGCTCCTCTTTTTCCTCATGTTTATTGAATCTCTGTAGGGTATTGGCAAGATGTGAGGAGACAAACCTAGTGCTCAACTAGGAGAAGTGCCACTTCATGGTGAACGAAGGGATAGTGTTAGGACACAAGGTATCAGAGAAGGGGATTGAGGTTGATAAGGCAAAGATTGAGGTCATGGTATAGTTGCAGCCTCCCATGTCAGTCAAGGATATAAGGAGTTTCCTTGGGCATGCTGGGTTTTACAGAAGATTCATCAAAGACTTCTCAAAAATTGCAAGACCCCTTACAAGACTGTTGTGCAAGGAGGTCAAGTTTGTAGTTGATGAAAGCTGTCTGGAAGCTTTCAACAAGATCAAGGAAGCGTTAGTCTCAGCACCAATAGTCCAAGCTCCAGACTGGGATCATCCTTTTGAGATAATGTGTGATGCCTCAGATTATGCAGTAGGGGCTGTGTTGGGGCAGCGAATTGAGAAGAAACTGCATGTCATCTACTATGCGAGCAGAACCCTTGATGAGACACAAGGGAGGTATGCAACAACAGAGAAAGAGTTCTTGGCTGTAGTCTTTGCATTTGAGAAATTCAGAAGTTACTTGGTGGGATCAAAAATGGTAGTCTACACAGACCATGCTGCGCTTAGGCATATATATTCCAAGAAGGATACCAAACCGAGACTGCTGAGATGGATACTTCTACTCCAGGAGTTTGATATGGAGATTGTTGACAAGAAGGGGATAGAGAACGGCGTTGCTGATCACCTGTCCTGAATGAGAATAGAAGATCCAATCCCTATCGATGACTCTATGTCTGAAAAACATCTTATGGTCGTCGAGATATGCAAGAAGATGCATCTAACTGGAATGGCTATGAAGGAGCTTCAATGTCTAGCAGTCAATTCAAATAGTATGCCCTGGTATGCGGATGTGGTGAACTACAAGGTCTGTGGAGAGATTCCTGCAAACATGGATCCTTATAGGAAAAAGAAGTTTTTCAGAGATGTCAACCACTACTTCTGGGATGAACCTTACTTGGACAAGAAGGATTCAGATGGGCTGTTTAGGAGATGCATAGCAGAAGGGGAAGTGCAAGGAGTGCTTGAGCACTGTCATGGATCCGCATATGGAGGACACTTCGCTACATTCAAGACAGTTCAGAAGGTTCTATAAGCAGGCCTTTGGTGGCCAACGTTGTTTAAGGATACAAACAGTTTCATCACCAAGTGTGACGCTTGCCAGAGGATGGATAACATCAACAGAAGGAATGAGATGCCTCAGAACCCGATTTTGGAAGTATAAATTTTTGATGTTTGGGGAATTGATTTCATGGGACCGTTCAACCCTCCATCAAACGGCAATGTCTACATTCTGGTTGCAGTTGATTATGTCTCAAAATGGGTTGAAGCCATTGCAAGTCCTACCAACGATCACAAGGTTGTTCTGAAACTGTTCAAGAGCGTCATTTTTCCCAGGTATGGAGTACCGAGAGCAGTGATCAGTGATGGTGGTACACATTTCATCAACAAATTTTTTGAAGCATGTTGAAAAAGTATGGTGTGAAGCATAAGGTGTCTACAGCCTACCATCCCCAGACATGTGGACAAGTTGAAGTCTCTAACAAGTATATAAAAGGAATCTTGTCAAGAGTTGTTGAGGCTTCGAAGAAAGATTGGTCTACCAACTTGGATGACACTCTATGGGCGTATAGGACAGCTTTCAAGACACCAATAGGAAGGACGCCTTTTCAGTTTGTGTATGGTAAAGCATGTCATCTCCCTGTGGAGATTGAGTATAAGGCGCTTTGGGTTGTCAAGCTTCTGAATTTAGATATTGATGCAGCTCAAGCAAAGAGAGTTCTTGACATCCATGAACTTGAGGAAATCAGACTTCAAAAATCTACAAGGAGAGAACCATGGCATTCCATGACAAGAAGTTTGTTGTTAAGGAGTTTAAGGCTGGTGATCATGTCTTGCTATTCAATTCAAGACTTAAGCTGTTTCCTGGAAAGCTCAAGTCTAGATGGTCTGCACCGTTTGAAATCAAGGATGTTTTGCCCTTCGATGCGATCACTCTCCTGAACAAGGATGGCAGCGAACTTACTGTGAACGGTCAACGTGTCAAGCGATACCTAGCTGATCAAGAGACACCAGAGGGGTCCTCCATACCTCTCTATGAGCCTCCCAAAGCCTAGAAGGCATAAACAGTCAAGCTCAGTGACTTTAAACAAGCTCACTTGGGAGGAAGTCCCAAAGGTATCCCTGTAAATACTGCTTAGGATTTCTTGTTATTTTGATTTTTGTTTTTGGTTTTATGTTGGTCAGGACGTCAGACATGTTCATATATGTTCGTCCACGAGTGATGTACTAGCACGCAATAGAACTTCTTCTCCATCAAGACATTCCGCTTATGACTATAGGGCACCATGTTTCTTTCTCTCCTTCAAGACAATCTTCCCATGATCTTAGGGACAGCAAGAAGAAAGAGAAAAGGAAAAAGAAGAATGCAGCAAGGCGGAAAGCAAAGGCGAGCATCACGTTGAGGATTTGACTATGGATCCAGACAAGCATCTCATTGAAGACCGGACTGTTGATCCAGGAGCGTATTATTTTGAAGATCCTAGGGATCCGGTTGAACATCATGTTGAGGATCCGGTCGAGCAGAACGTTGAGCATCCTACAGAGGCTCCTCCTGTGCAGCCTGCACCAGGTGCTTATACAAGCGAGTCCATGACTCAATACCTGGACTGCTATTTTCAGTAAGATACTACTACAAACCTTCATCTGTATATACCATTGCATTTTCATATTTTTGTTTGTTTGATTCTCAAACCAACTCTCAAATTTTTATTACACAAGGGACTGTGTAATTTAAGTTTGGGGGCGGGTTTGGGATGGCATCTGCTGTTGTGTTCTTTTTTCTTATTTTGAATTTTTAGCATATAATTTGTATTCATATATGTGCAATGAAAACCCCTAAAAAATTGAAAAATTTTCAGAAAAAAATTTTTAAAAACAGAGTGATCATGTAGCTTGCATCTGCATATTAGGATTGATTCTAGACTGTTTCATGTAGGACTCTTGCATTAGCATAGGAGGCAATGATGATTTACACCTTTTTGATTTGCTATGATTCACTAGTTGAGATCAATGCCCTGGTTGTTAGCTTTTTGATGCATGATGATTGAACTTGAAGTAAGTCTGAAACAAACTTGGAATTCATGAAGAGCATTCTTGAACTTGGTTGAAACATGTTGTGATATGATCTCATTCCTTACCTTATAAGAACTTAATCTTGACTTGCAAATATCTGGTTGTGTTTTGCTTGCATACTCATGGTCACCATATACATATTTGGATCATCTTCCTCCTTTCACCACTCTTGTTGATCCAAGTAGCTGATCTTTCTTTTGATCAGTTTGCCATACCCACAGCCTATCCTTTTCTTTCAAGCCAATTGAATATTTTTGAGTGGTAGGTCTTTTACCGGATTATGCTTGGGGAGAACGTGTTAGGTATGAGCCGACAGGATTAAAATCTTAAGTAGTTCTGACTTTTCCTTTCAAATCAGATAGGACTAGGTCTGGGTTCTTACTTGGGTTTGGGATTGGAGTGATTGTGGAAAGAAAGAAGAGAAACAGAAAAAGTTGTGTCCTTAGGAGGAGAATGTTTTTCTAGAAGTTTATACTCTAGTGATTGATTTTTGTGGGGATAACATGATATACAGAGAATTGTTCTAGGATGTAAAGAAAGAGAAAAAGTTTTGATGTCTTGTAACGTAAGAAGAAAACAGAACCATAGTAAAGAAGAAACCCCATATCCACTAGTATTGATAAGAAACATCTCCTAAGGCAAAAAGAAAAAATGGGATTGATGTTGAAGGGTAGACATAGGGATCATCCAGGTTTAGATGATTAGGAGTAAGCACTTGGGAACCATTAGGTAGTCAAGGTTTTATTCATGTATGCATTTGTTGGTCCTTACCTTTAGCATTCTCGCTAAAGCTCAATCCATTCATTGAGAGATCCTTGTCCTGAAATTGTTTAAACCCTCTTGATTCTCAAAACCTTTTTCTGCCTAGCCAAGTGAGTTTGTTAAGCCTTGCACAACCATATTCATATACTTGAGTAATGAATGTTAAAAGGAATGAATGATTTGAATGCATGTGTAGATCAAGGGATAGAATCAGTTTCGGATTTGATGAGTTTGTCTAAAGTCTTTAAGTAAAGTTCTCTCAGCATGCATCAAAGACTTAGCAACCAGGACATTGATTTTATCTTGCAAGTTACAGGTTCTGAGACCCCATTTTCAAACCTCTCTTCCACTTTGTTTCTTTTTGCTTTGCTTGAGGGCAAGCAAAGACTAAGTTTGGGGGAGTTGATAAGTATGTATTTCATCACTTTTTGAGCATGCATTCATCATCTTTTCACCATCATTCACTTGTTGATTCACATCATATTGATCCCTTTCTGCATGTTTTACATACTTAGGTAGGTTTTATGCATATCATGCATATCTTGCGTACATTGTGCATATTTGGAGTGTTTCAGGTACTTAGGAGACATGCAGAGCGAAGCAGAGAAACAACCGTTACTCGACATGCATACGATCGAGTGGGACGATCGAGTGAGAAGCAAGGATACGTTGCAGGAACATACTTCACTCGATGGACACGATCGAGTAGGATGATCGAGTAGGCAGCAGAGATACATTGCAAAAACATCGACGATCGAGTGAGCAGCAACGCATACGATCGAGTGAGCAGCAGAAGGGACGCGAAGCAGAACCACTTGTCACTCGATGCACACACTCGAGTGACATGATCGAGCAGCAAAGAAGTAACTGATGATTTCACAGATCACTCGACACGTTCACTCGAGGTACATTGTCGAGTATGAAATAAAGCAGAGAAGAAATTAAGTGTTACTCGACACGCTCACTCGACCGACAGGGCCATTACAACTTTTAAACCGCTTTTACGTTGTCGTTTTATGTCTTAAGGTTTTCTCAAACATTATTATAAATAGGTCTCATTTGGTTTGCCCAAGGAATCGAGTTTTTTATTAGGTTTTTGTTGTTAGCCACCAAACAATCCAGACAATTGTAATTCATATTTCTTTTGAGTTATTGAGATTTTGCAACTAGTTCTTAAATCATTGTTGTTACTCTTCCTATCATCCTTATTATTATGCATGTTTTGAACGATTCGTGTTTCATGATGTTTAACATGATTTCTGCGTCTGAGTAGTGTTAGGGTTCTTGAAGATGGGATAGATTAGGTGGAGGATGTTAGTTTGCTAGAGTGTTTATGTTAGATTCGTTTTGTTTCCCTTATGGACTAGAGTTTTATTAGCTAGTTCTTCTCTAATCAATTGGAACTGGGTCATAGACATTTCATACCCGAAAGGTATATGATGAAATGTCTGAACCAACTAGTGCCAGAGATTTACATGCTTAGCCCAAGAGATTGGTTGTCTAAGATGTTTATTGACATTAATGAGCTGTTTCTTTATGCCTGTTTACTACATGTTTCATCAATGAGAATTGAGAGTAGGAAGTGTTGTAAACTTGATAGTTTCTGCCAAGAGATTGGATTGACTAGTATTAGAAGTTTATTGTCTAGGGATTAGAATGTTTGCAGTTTGATAAACACTTGAAGTAGATTAGCATATTCCACCTACATCAATAACCTCATCCTCGGGATCTTCTATCCATTTGTGCTTTCTGTTTAATTCTCTTGTTATTTACTTGTTCTGCTTTGTTTTCTTGCCATATTCAATAATCGTTACGTTTTAGCTCATGCATGGTAGTCTATGTTTTAAAGCCTTACATTTATCGCATGTTTAACATGTTCGCTTAGGATCACTGAAAACCAAAAATCATTTATGCTTGCTTGACTTAATCATTTCTGATATATCTTGATTGCTAGCATCACACCTGATTGGATTGATACCTATTGTACTGCAATGACATGATAGTACTCTAGGGTAATTGATAGAAAAATCCTAGTATAACTCCTGCTGTTACAAACTAGATTTGCTCAACTTAACATACAACTTCTGCTCCTACAGCTTCTCCAACAGTGTTGTAAATGAACCTCCTGCTCCTTAACATTTTAGAGTACACCAAAATATTATCAATGAAGATGATCACAAAATTGTCTAAACACGTAGTTCACCAGCCTAATAATCACCACTGGTGCATTCGTCAAGTTAAATAGCATCGCCACAAACTCGTAGTGTCCATATCTCATCCCAAAAGCCGTCTTTTGAACATCCGCTTCATCTATCATGATCTGATCATAATCTGCCACCAAGTCAATCTTGGAAAACCAAGTAGCCCCTCTCAACTGATGCAACAACTCATCAATCCGCGACAGAGGATACTTGTTCTTCACTATGACCTAGTTCAACCCTTGGTAATCGATGAAGAACATAAAACGACCATCCTTCTTTCTCACAAACAACACTAGACCTCCCCACAGTGAAGTACTTGGCCCAATAAAACCCTTACTCAGAACTACTCGAACTCTTCTAGTTGCCTCTTTAGCTTTGCCATGTTCGTTGGAGCCATCAGGTAGGGTTCTATTTCATGGAAAGCTTAAGTTTATGTGGTCTGGACCGTTTGAGATCAAAGAAGTTATGCCATTTAGTTCGATCACACTCCTGAACAAGGATGGTAGCGAGTTCACTGTGAATGGTGAACAAGTTAATAAGTACTTAGTATATCAAGAGACACTACATGGGGTCCTCTATGCCCCTCTATGAAACTCTTAAAGCCTAAAAAGGCTTGAAAAGTCAATCTCAGTGACTTTAAACAAGCTTACTTTGGAGGAATACCCAAAGGTATCCTTGTAAATATTGTTTAGGAATCTTGTTATTTTGATTTTTGTTTTTAGTTTTGTGTTGGTAAGGATTTTTAATACTAAGATTTTTATTGCTATGGTTATCAATTTTTATCGATCCAAATGGACGTGTGCAAACAGTTAAGATGCAATCAATATTTAACAAGTTAAGCCAACCAGAAAGGTTTTAAACTATCAACTACTGAATTTAAATCAAGCAGAAACTAAGCAAGACACAACGTTGAACTAAAACAGAAATGAAACTACAAAGATAAGAATATGCAGTGAACTATAAATGCAAGAACAGTAATGAAGCAAGGTAAATTAATCAATTAAAAGGAGGTTCTGGGGATGAGATGGTGACTTCTGTGGAGATCTTTAAGTTCACTAGGTTGTTAAATCAATCAAACACAAACAGTGCTGTTTCCTAGATAACAAACTCATAAGCTAACTAGTTCAATCTCTTGACAAAGGCTATCAAATTCAAATCAGTTCCTAATCTCAACTTCTGGTTGATGAAACATGAAATGAATAGGCATTAAGGCTCCGCTCATTAATGTCAAATAACACTATAGAAAACCAACCACTTGGACTAGACATGAAATTCTCTGGTATTAGATTATCCGGCATTCCATCGAACACCTCTCGAGCGTGGAAGTATGAAAGCGAATCACCACTTGTTCATAATGGGATTAGTGTTATATACACTAATCCTTTAAAGAGGGTTTAGACGTTTAAGTTCACGGATCTCTCAATGAGCAAGATTGTGTTTTTGGTTAAATGCTAAAGGTAAGGACCAACAAATGCATACATGAATAACATCTTGACTACCTAGAGGCCCCAAGTGATATCCTAAACGTCTAAACCCATATGGTCCTATTTTACCCTTTTAACTATTTTTTTCCCATTTTCCCTTTTTGTTCTAATTCTTAGGAGAGTTTCTTATGATAAACTAGTGGATAGGGGGTTCTCTTAATAATCACTATGGTTCTCTTTCTTCTTATAAATCAAGACATAAATGCTTTTTGCTATTATCATCTTTTATTTATTTCCTTTAAAATCCAGAACCATCTTTTTATACTTTGCATTCCCCACACATCTTTCACTAGAACTTTTGAACTTTTCTGAAACTTTTACTCTCCTAAAGACTCAACTCATTCCCTTTTCATTTCTTTCTCTTTCTTTTTCACCATCCCAACAAATCCCAAAACCCAAGTAGAATCCATCCTAGTACTATCTGATCGGAAAAATGCAAATCAAAACTACTCAAGATCCTATTCCTATCAGCTTAAACCTAACACGTTCTCTTAAAGCTCAATCCATAAAATAGGCCTTCAACTCAGAATTAATACAAGGCTTGAAGGAAAGGTTAAAGCTTTTAGGGTTTGGTTAACTGGTCAACGTTATGACCAACTACTTGGATCAACGAAAGGGTGGTAAAAAGAGGGAAAGAAGATCCAAGTATGTATACAAGGTATCCATGAGTCTGAAACAAATCACAAGCAAATAATTATCAATTCAAATTAAGGTTCTAATAATTAAGGAAAGACATCATATCAAAGCAAGATTCAGTTTAGACTAGAATTCAAATCATGCGATCAAAGAATGATACGGTCTCAGTTCAAGCTCATATGATTGTATTAGACAACTATGGACGAGGGCATTGATTCTAAGTCTAATGAAACAGCAAGTTCTTTTGGTTATAATCATCCTAATCCCCTATGCAAATGCAATGATCCTAAATGCAACATCCTAAAGCAAGACTAATATGCAAATGCAACTATATGATCACTCTGTTTTTTAAAAGATTTTTCTGAAAATTTTCAAATTTTTAGGGTTTTTGATGCACATAGATGGATGCAAGACTACATGCTAAAAATTCAAAAATAAGAAGCACAAAAAGCATGATTAGATGCTATACGAGACTCCCAAACTAAAATTACACAGTCCCTATGTAACAAAAGCAAGGAGAATGATCTAGGATCTAAACGACAGAAAATCTAAATGAAATGCAACAGTATAAACAATGATATAGAGAAGGTGTGTACCTCATAGCTTGGCTCATCTGGTCATAAGTGTAACCCGGAATGTTCTCTGCATTGATGGTGTAGTGCATCGGATCGACTGCCTCCACCACAGTGTACTCGGTCGGGTAATCGACCTACTGGTTGATCGCCTGGTCGGATGCCTGTTCGGGCAGGTAATCAATTTCCTGTTCTTGTGCATCCTCTGATTCAGGCTCAGACCAGAGCTCTTGTTGCACTCGATCGGATGCTGTAACTGAGCTTCTCCTGAATAGACTTCTCCTTGTATCAAATGATGGTATGGGCAGAGGTGAGAGATCATGCCTCGGCTCCATGTGTGGAGTAACTCCTGGGTATGTAAGATGGTGCAGCTGCAGGAGGAGGTCTTGCTGGAGAAGAGGAGCACAACTAACCTTCTTATGCAAATCCTTGATCTAAGCTCCCATGTCCTTAACTAACTTCTTCAATGCCTTGATTGTCTTATCTTGAAACTTGTTCCATCTCTGAAGAAGATAGATCTTCTTGTCTTTCCTGGGTTTCTTAGAAATGAAAACCTTCTGAACTGTCCTCCTCCATCAATCTATACCCACATCAGCCCCTTGACTCTCCTCATGAACATCTTGTGAACTAGTAGAACCCCATTCTTATCGATGTAACTTCTGCATTTGGAAGTACAATCTTGGAAGGTCTAGCGGAGGGATGATTGAACTTGTAGAGAAACCTTCCTCCCACATTCTCATGAGCAATGAAACAGTTTCTCTTCAAGTAATCTATATCAAAGAATGCAGGCTTGTGCACTCTTCCCAAAAAATCCACATCACACGCCATAAGTATTGGCTTAATAATACCTCCTATGCAGAGTTCTCCTCTAGAACCTCTAACATGCATTCTTGAAGCCCAATCTTTATAGTACATCAACTGATCTAGCAACACAAATGTGAGATCGCAATCATCCCTATCACCAGCTAGAACCGTTCCATTCCTAGTACTACTCAACACTCCATATAAAGCAATATCTATCATCTGAAGTTCCCCCTCATTAAAGTTCCCAGTTTCTTTTCTAACAAACAATGTGTTAGCTAGAGATTTATGCAAGTACCTGATCACTGGACTGCGGATTTGAGCACTCTTGGTCTTTGTTCAAGCATAGACTTCATTGTTTCCAATTGTTGCCCATAGAGCTCTCAACTCCTCCGTATCAACTCGCTGGGTAATCCCTTAACCGGTCTTGAAAGCATAAAGCGTGATTATTTGCTTGAATGAAAGCCTAATCTCACGACCTCTAATTGTGAAAGTGATGTAACCTAAACCATCCTCCACAAACCTTTCAGCAAAATCATCATGGAAGTGCACCTACAGAGAGCTCAAGAACTGGCAAGTTTCCTCCTCAAACGTTTACTGCTCTAGTTATCAATCACCAAGTATAATTGTAGTATAAAGGGTTTTATCGATCCAAATGGACGTGTGCAAACAGTTAAGATGTATCAATATTTAACAAGTTAAGCCAAAGAGGAAAGGTTTTAAACTATCAACTGCTGAATTTAAATCAAACAGAAACTAAGCAAGACACAACGTTGAAGTAAAACAGAAATGAAAGTACAGAGATAAGAACATGCAGTGAACTACAAATGCAAGAACAGTAATGAAGCAAAGTAAATCAATCAATTAAAGGGAGGTTCTGGAGATGAGATGGTGGCTTCAGTGGAGATCTTTAAGTTCACTAGGTTGCTAAATCAATCAAACACAAACAGTGTTGTTTCCTAGACAACAACCTCATAAGTTAACCAGTTCAATCTCTTGACAAAGGCTACCAAATTCAAATCACTTCCTAAACTCAACTTCTAGTTAATGAAACATGAAATGAATAGGCATTAAGACTCAGCTCATTAATGTCAAATAACACTCTAGAAAACCAATATCTTGGGCTAGACATGAAATTCTCTAGTACTAGATTATTCGGCATTCCATCAAAAACCTCTCGGGCGTGGAAGCCTGAAAATTAATCACCACTTGAACAGAATGGGATTAGTGTTATGTACACTAATCCAGAAGGAAATTTAAACATTTCTACCTATGGGCAACCTAGCTACCTAAAGTTCTCCACCTACACATCTAACTTATCCCCAAAACCTAAGGAATCTATTCAGATCTTACAAACATACTTAATAACTCAAACCCATAAATCTCTAAATCATGCATAACTAGATACATATCTCTCTTAGATATATCTAGTTATGCATGATTTAGAGATTTCTGGGTTTGAGTTCTTGAGTATTTTTGTCAGATCTGAGAAAAATGAGATGTGCCTTAATGCCTATTCATTTTAGGGAATTTAATGGAAAAAACCCTCAACATTGGTGAGATCAATTTTTAAACCCGCAACTACTTTTTTAGTAAATAAAATCCTAAACTATAAAATATTAACAAATTTAACCTTCCACCTATAAAAAAACTAAACACCCGTTGTTTTCGTGTTTGATTAATTTAGCAACCTAGTGAATCTAAAGATCTCCACTGAAGTCACCATCTTATCCCCAAAACCTCCCTTTAACTGATTGATCTACCATGTTTCATTTCTATTTTTTTCATTTCTAGTTCACTGCATTGTTCTTGATTCTATAGTTTCATTTCTGTTTTAGTTTAATGTTGTCTTTTGCTTAGTTCATGCTTGTTTTAAATTCAGTAGTTGATATATCATAACCTTTCCGTCTTGGCTTAACTTGTTGAATTTTGATTGCATCTGAACTGTTTGCACACGTCTATTTGGATCGATAAAGCCCTTTATACTACAATTATACTAGGTGATTGATACCAATAGCAGTAGAAACGTGTTATCAATTTGGCGCCGCTGCCATTTGGACGTTTAAGTTGTTCCAGTTTGGATTTCAGTTTAGCAAGATTAAGTTCCATACCATTTTCACTTTGAATACTGATTTCGTTTGCTTGTCTGTCTTGTTTTTTAGGTACCACTCGATCAAGCAATCGACCGACACACTCGACTGGTCCAATCGATTGCACTGATCGAGCTTCTGTTCGATTTCGTGTATGCACACAAGGTCTAAAGGCAGTCAGAATCTTCTTAGGTATCTTGACAATAGAGAGATCAGTTAATAAATGAAACAACAAACGTTGAGATGGAACCTTAATAGAATGTGAATCAAAGGCGTGCAACACGGATAGATGCAGGCGATGCTCCTAATAGCCATGTCCAGAGGTCAGGGATAGTGCCACCAGCAGCCTCATATCCATGGTGTAGAACAAATAAGTTTCACGGTTTACCAATGGAAGACCCGTTGGACAACTTGGACGAGTTCGACCGCCTTTGTGGATTAACCAAGATCAACGGGGTAAGCGAAGACGGCTTCAAGCTTCGCCTCTTTCCTTTCTCACTCGGAGACAAGGCTCACCAATGGGAAAGGGGTTTGCTTGATGGTTCTATTTACCACTTGGGAGGAGTGTAAGCGAGCTTTCCTGACCAAGTTCTTTTCCAATTCCCTTACAGCCCGTCTTAGGAATGAAATCTCAAGCTTGTGTGAAGCATGGGAACGGTTCAAGGGATATCAATCTTATTGCACACACCATGGGTTCACTAAGGAGTCCCTTCTCAGCACACTATACAGGGGAGTGCTTCCAAAGATCCGCATGTTGCTCGACATCGCAAGTCATGGAAACTTCCTAAACACATATGTGGATGAGGGATGGGAGCTGGTTGAGATCCTTGCGGAATCTGATGGGAATTACAATGAGTATGATAGAACCAATAGGGGAAGCTCAGACCATGAAGAAAAGTATAAGAAGGACTTCAAGTCTTTGAGTGACAAGATTGATAGGATACTCATGGCATAGCAAAAGGCTATCCACCAATAAGGGGAAGGCGATGTTATAGAGGAAGTTAGTTACTTAAATCAAGGAGGATTTCAAAAGGGTTAAAGAAACTACAAGGTGAACCCAAACCTCTCTGATACTAGGATATTTCTATCAATTACCCTAGAGTACTATCATGTCATTGCAGTACAATAGGTATCAATCCAATCAGGTGTGATGCTAGCAATCAAGATATATCAGAAATGATTAAGTCAAGCAAGTATAAATGATTTTTGGTTTTCAGTGATCCTAAGCGAACATGTTAGACATGCGATAAATGTAAGGCTGTAAAACATAGACTACCATGCATAAACTAAAAAGTTACGATTATTGATACTGGCAAGAAAACAAAGCAGACCAAGTAAATAACAAGAGAATTAAACAGAAAGCACAAATAGATAGAAGATCCCGAGGATGAGGTTATTGATGTAAGTGGAGTATGCTAATCTAGTTCGAGTGTTTACCAACCTGCAAACATTCTAATCCCTAGACAATGAACTTCTAATACTAGTCAATCCAATCTCTTGGCAGAAACTATCAAGTTTACAACACTTCCTAATCTCAATTCTCATTGATGAAACATGCAGTAAACATGCATAAAGAAACATCTCATTAATGTCAATAAACATCTTATACAACCAATCTCTTCGGCTAAGCATGTAAATCTCTGGCACTAGTTGGTTCAGACATTTCATCATATACCTTTCAGGTATGAAATGTCTATGACCCAGTTCCAATTGATCAGAGAAGAACTAGCTAATAAAACTCTAGTCCGGAAGGGAAACAAAACGAATCTAGCAAAAACACTCTAGAAAACTAACATCCTCCACCTAATCTATCCCATCCTCAAGAACCCTAACACTACTCAGACGCAAAAATCATGTTAAACATCATGAAACAAGAATCGTTCAAAACATGCATAATAATAAAGATGACAAGAAGAGTAACAACAATGATTCAAGAACTAAATGCAAAGTATCAATAACTCAAAAGAAATCACGATTACACTTCTCAGGATCGTTTGGTGGCTAACAACAAAAACCTAATAAAAACTCGATCATTTGGGCAATCCAAATGAGGCCTATTTATAACAATGTTTGGGAAAACCTTAAAACATAAAACGACAACGTAAAAGCGGTTCAAAGGTTGTTTTGACTAAGTTGGTCGAGTGAGCATCTCGAGTGACCATCTTCTCTGCTTTGCTCGATCGTGTCACTCGTGTGTGTACATCGAGTGACACTTTTTTCCGCATCCATTGTTTCCTCGATCATCCTACTCGATCAGCCTACTCGATCTCGTCCATCGAGTGAAGTATGTTCCTGCAACGCATCCCTGCTTCTCACTCGATTGTCCCACTCGATCATATGCACGTCGAGTAACGCTTGTTCCTCTGCTTCGCTCTGCATGTCTCCTAAGTACCTGAAACACTCGTAATATGCAGAATGTATGCAAGACATGCATGATATGCATAAAACCTACCTAACTATGTAAAACATGCAGAAAGTGACCAATATGATGCTAATCAACAAGTGAATGATGCTGAAAAGATGATGAATACATGCTCAAAAAGTGATGAATACAGACTTATCACTCTCCTACAAAATCACAAACGTAGCAAATCCTCAAGACCAAGTCTACCCGCAACAACAACAGCAAGCTCAGAACAAGCTTTTTGTTCACTTCAATCAACAACAAGGATTTATCTCCAAACAACAATTCGAACAAGTTCACTCCGCACATCCACCGGGTTTTCAACAGCAGCAAATGGCATCACCACAAGATATTGACTTAAGGATAATGATTCAGCAAATGATACAAAGCAAAGCTATATTCACCCTGGTGACATCGAAGAAGATAGCTGCAATTCAGAGCTAAATGACATCGAATTACAATGACCTAAATTTGAAGTGCGATGCCATATCCACCTGTGTCACATCTTTAGAAGGAAGAGTAACCTCCACTTCTTCTGATCAGCTACCCGGGAAATCTATTGTCAACCCCAAAGAGTTTGCTTCTGCCCATGCGATTACTTTGCAGTTCTTTGAATATAGTGAAGATCAATTTGGGGGGATTTTCAGTAGATCGACCAGGCTACTCGATCAAGCAATCAACAGCCAATCGAGTGCCCAATCGAGAGCCTAATCGAGTACCATACAATACTACCCAAACAGTTGCATCTCAGGTCAAGGCACCAATTTTCAGAAAATAACTGCCATTTCCAGGAATATTCACGGCAGAGATGAAAGAAGAATACAACAAGATCCTTGACTCTCTAACTGGGCATGAACAGGAAGCTAGTCTAGTTGAAGCCTGTGCTCATGTTCCAACCTACAAGGCTATGCTAAAAGAAGTTATTCTTGAGAGGATTCATAAGAAGAGTACAGAGAATGAGGGTTCTCTAGATACCACCACAGTGAACGTACCACCCAAGCTTGAAGACTCAGAAGATGGATTCGATCAAACATGTGATGAATCCGATCGAGCATGTTGTGTGTTTGAACGGATGTGTGAGTTAACTTCCGACGAACCTTTTCGTCCAATGAGAGACACTAGTCCACAACCTTCATCATCCCAAAGACCATTTATCTACCCATAAGAGTTCAAGGCTGAAATCAAAGAAGAATACTGGAACATCCTTGACACGCTTACAGGGAATGACCAGCTGAAGGCCTTGGATGATGCTTTTGCAAATACACCCTCCTAAAGAGAAATTCTTAAGGTATTGTTGCTCGAGAGGATACAGCAGAAGAAGAAATGGGAATCACCCACTCAAGATCCTAGTTTTTCAAGAAAAAAGGAGATCAAGGGGCCTTCACACTACCTTGTTCGATCAGATCGACAATTTTCAACGAATGCCTCTACGATTCAGGACCCTCAACGAATGCCTCTACGATTCAAGAGCCTCTTTCTATAGCACAAGGAATGGGATATATGAAGTTTACGCCTTGTAGCCTAATGGTTGTAATGGCAGATAGGAGTTCAAGGCAACCAGTAGGTGTGCTAGAAGATATTCTAGTAGAAGTTGGTGGAGTCAAAATCCCTAGTGAATTTTTGATCTTGGAAATGGAAAGAGAGTCGCAATATCAGTTAATCCTTGGAAGACCTTTCCTAGCTTCAGCGGGTATGGTGATTGATGTGGCCAAGGGAACCATGAGCCTCGATCTTGGAAGAGGAACGAAGATGAAGATCAACATGGCATATCCATATCAAACTACGATGATCGGAACAGAAGAAACCTTGTCCTCCTCTCCCACCTACACGGAACTCCAGGTTATCAAAACTCTTAAGAAGGACCTGATGAGACTTGCAACCACCATTCAAGAGATGGATAAAAAAGTTGTGGAGTTGAAAAGGAAGAACCATATCCTAACTTCGAGGAAGGGTAAGAGAGTTCTCAGTTTCGAAAAGAGAAATGCTATGCGGAACAGGTCTCAAGTTTATTGGTCATTGATATTGGACAGGATCACCGAGTCTCTCCACGGATCTATTCCAACTTGAGGAGCATGCAAAGTCAAACTCAGTGACTTTAAACAAGCTCACCTGGGAGAAAGTCCCAATGGTATCCTTGTAAATAGTTCTTTACTTTTAATGTTAATTTCTTTTGCTTGTTTATTTGTGTTTTAGGAACTAGTCTAAGTGTGAATTGTGGGTTGGGAAGTTGAAATCAATCCAATTAAGGCTGCAATCCGATCGTGCTAGTGTGTTGGAGACTTCATTTACCTTTAAAAATGCAATCCGATCCATCCCATACCACGAATCCGGTCGAGCAGTCCAGTCTGATCGAATCCATTTAGAAAGTCACCTTAAAAGTGTATGGAAAGACTTGGTTGGTTTCTTTCACACAAACCTAAAATTCAAATATTTTAAAAATTTTCAACTTTTTATACCGGTTTTCCCAGTTGTGCCACTTTTTTATGCCAAGTTTTCTCTGTTATGATAGACAATTTCAATGGAACCATAATTTCTCTTTCTAATCTACGATACCGTCGGTGAGAGCTCAAAATCCAAACAAGAAAACAATTCGCCTAAGATCATCCATCACCTCACACCGTTCTCGTTCTTCACTTAGCCATCTATTATCTTTTTCATCCAATTATGCACCTCTTCTCTCACTCGCCGACGTACTCGACAGCTTCAAGGTGCATAAAATTTATTTGATTCGATGAAAGGTTTTTGTTTCATCAAGACCCATGGAGCTTTGACACAGTAGGTAAGGTGAATCAACAGAACAATGAAGAATCCGAGGTAAGGTGATTTTAATGTTTTTTCAGTCGACTGTGTTTACATATAGGTAGGAGGAAACTGGTTTTTTTAACTTAAGTGCCTCATGAAACACTTTTTCATTACCAACAATTTCTCCACGAGTTGTATTATTATTATCACTAACAATCTCATCATCAGCCACAATACCATCATAAACCATCTCACATGTGTTTAACTTATTATTAGTCTTCTCATCAGTTACTTCCTCTTCTCCATCTTATCTTTTTCCAATCCGACATTTTCTTCTTCTCTTTGAAACTCTGATTCTTTCCATGTTGTATTAAATCCTCCTCTCGCTGAAAACTTAAATATAATCATGATCCCTTGGCATGTTCACATAACTTTCAACATCTGCGAGTCTTATTTTCATTTCCTTAAGTTTATGTGCCATTGCTTTCATCATTCATTTTATCATCGATTGTTCTGGAACCTGCAGCTCCTCCATATGTTCAGCTGTTGGAAAATTTTCTTGTTGTGGCTCTTCCATAACTTTAATTGCTAGGGAATCTTCTCCAAATCCTCGAGAAAACCATCTAACTTACACATATCTTCCCACTAAATTTTCATCTGCTGTATAAAAAGACGCTCCTTTCACACATCAGCAATGGGGTCAAATAAATCTTCACCTTCTACTCTCTCCATAATGTCAAGCAAAAGAACTTCCTCAGTTGTTGATGGTTTTAGAATAGTAATGATCTTCTACACAGGAGTACAAAACAGAGGTTACAACAATGTATATGTTTTGATTAACTACCACAAAACAAGTTCTTACTCTGCCCACGAAAAAAAAACAAGTTCTTTTCATTAGTTGTTCATAGTTTTTCGTTTAGTTGATCATTTGGAAATTCCGTGATACCATTATCTTCAAATTTTCTCTTGCACATCTGTGAATTTCCATCCTTCACGCCTCTTAGAGCAACTCCAATGGGGCTTCAAATCATGCTCCAAACTCTATACTTGGTGTAAAACAATCTCCAATGGTGCTTCAAATCGTGCTCTAAAAATAAAGAAATGAATAGTGTTGCTTCAAATTTGGAGTAACACTGCTCATTTCTCTAGTTTTGAAGCAAAGCTTATTTATTTACAAAATGCTCTTCAACTTTGATATATATATTCTCATTTTATACCTAAACAAAATTATACAATGGATTTTTATTATAACATATATTTATATTAAAATTCATAATTACTAAACTAATGAATATATTCAAATAAAGACAAATGAAAGACAAAGAAGCTCATTTCTCACTTCGAAACAGATCAGTTGATCATTTGTAGGAAAGGTATATTAATGATCATTTAAAAATAAATATGTAATAATCAATTGTATTTTTTTATTTATGATCTATAATGAAATTTAATTTTTAATAATGTCATAATTTTAATGGATATTTTTTTAAAAAAAATAAAGTAGGTTAAATTTGTAAGTTTTATAGTTAGAGGGAGGATTAAAGTAGAAGTTAAAATAAAATATTTAATAAAGATATTTTCATTAGTTTATTTAGAATAAGAAATAGAGCCAACTATTGGAGCAAACCCTTGCTCTCTTTTAAGAGAACTCCATTGGAGATGGTCTTACGCTTTCTTGAAATTGTTTGGACATATTAAGAATGCATTAAAACACCAAAACATATACAGAAAATTACACTAGAGGAATTATGAACCCTGAAAATAAATAGTCATCTCGCACTTTGCCATCGATATGCTTCATTGTATGATCGATCTCTTTCATATTGTCTTCATAAGTATATCGCCCTCAAGGAAATATGTCTACTACTCTCAAGTCATTCACTATCTTTAGAACGAAGGGATATATGCTATCATACTTTCTCCTTCCTATTATTACTGTGCTTAGAAAGTATAAAACAACCACTTGCAAGCGATATGTAGCAGATTATCATCCATTGACTTCAGCTTCCTTATCACATCCTTCACTGTTATTTTGTAGATCCAAAGACCTTCTCCGAAAATTCATAGCTACCAAAATTCTCAGTATTAAATATGTATCATATTTATGGCAATCAAAACAAGAGATGAGAGCATGTTCTCTCATTGAATAGCGAATTGTAACGTCATGTACCACAAACCAGCATACTGTCTTCTTTTGTGTAGAAGCAGTCCACAAAAGGAACATCCACATAGCGGTCAGCTTATTATTCCTCTGGGGCATATTATTCCTCTACCTACTCAAGTGAAATACATGCTTGAATTGCTTGTGATTTGTAAACCATCGCTATAAAAAACAATCTATTTGCTATGAAACTTTGTAGGGGAAATTGTTTCTCTCAAATTTTTGACGCGTTTACAAGGTATTTGCCACACGCGTTATATCGATAGGAAACCCCTCGCAAGGTATTAATTTTGGTTGTAAAAGTAGATCTAAGATGTCTTATAGTCGGAGACATGGTGATGCAACACAAAGATTTATAGATTTCTATGTTTCAATAGAATCAAGTAATCAACAAAGGTTATACATATTGATCCACTCATTAGAGAAGTATAATATAAAGTATGCGGATACAATAATTGAGAAAAAGTCGCATGACTTTGAAGAATTTGATGATGGAGAAGACTTTATTGAGCTAATGAACATTTCACTGTAGTAAAAAGGTAATTAAACTAAAACTTAAAACTCTTTGTTGTTGGTTTTTTTAAATTTATATCTTCTCATTTTGCGATAAAATTGCAACAATGCCTAGCAAGTCCCTCTCAATTATATCGCATTTTTGATTAAATTTAGTAAAAACTTATTGCAAGGGATTTGCAATGCTTTAGGATTTAGGGTAAAGGGTCGAGGTTTAGGGTTTAGGGTTAAGAGTTTAGGGGTTAGGAATTCATAGGATGTATCAGAGTATCCTCCATCGTTACCCTCTTTAAATTTTTCTACTTTTCACATATTTTTTGGATCCATCTAAAATATATCTTTCTAAAATCTATCAATAATCGAGAACACTTCGACTAATGTAAACCATAACAAAATTGGATATTTTGAAGAGTTTTGATGTGGAGAAGACTATAGTGAGACTAATAAACATTCTCTTATGTTGAAATTTAATTTAACTAGATTTGAGAACTGTTTTTTTGGTTTTTTTTTTAAATAAATCTTCTCATTTTGCGACAGAATTGCGAGAAGGCCAAGCTGTTCCCTCGCAAATTGATAAAATTATACTATTGGTTATTTTTTTCGGTGGAGGTTACAAGTATTTTTGCGGGAGATTTGGAACGCTCTCATTTTCTTATATAAACAGAAGTCCTTGTTTGAGCTACACTTAACCCTAGAGTCGTCTTCTTCTTTGTTTCTCTTTGCTCTCACCCAACCGATTAATCCTAAGTCGTCTTCTTCTCTGTTTCTCTTCCCTCACACCTAGCCATTCAACCCTAACTCACTCCTCTTCTTCTCTCTTTCTTCCAAACCCTTCCCTGTTTCTCCCAAACCAATCTCCGTTTATTCTTCTTCATTTCTCTCGACAAACCCTTCTTCTTCCTCCGCTGTAATATCTTATAATCTCTTCATCCTCTCTCTCTCGTAACTAGATCTGCGATCTTTGAAAGGTAAGAGAGTCTCATCTCTCTCAAATCTTGTCTTAATTTTCTAGGGTTTCTAATGATTGATTCATTTTTCTTTGTAGATGCATACTTAAAAGTTAAAATACCTAACTTAATGTGGTTTCTATTTTCCCTTTAAGTCTCAAGGTACCTCACCGGCCGTGCACAATAATGCTCATCCAACCTCTCAGCCTAGGCCTCAGATGCTCTCTGCTCAAACCTGTACATCTACTAGTTCCCCTCCTACTGTTTCACATTAGCCAATTCAAGCATCGATCACCTTCTACACGTCTGAAAAATCTGACTTTGGAGGAGTTGTTGGAAAATCCTGGGCATTCAACTTTAAAGAGACTAGATCCTAAACGCCTTCCAGCCATGAATTATATGGTAAGAAATTTGGTATGTAAATCCATTTCCAATTTCCTGTTTTGTTTAGTATAAATATTCATAAATCCTCATTCAAGTTATATTTTATTTTGTAGGTTTGATGAGGATCCTTCTGTTGCAGCTACTGTCTGCAGCACTTTTGAAACAGATTTCAAAGAACCTCATGCCAATTGGACACAAACGCCGAGTACGGTGGTAAATCATTGGTATGAAACTTTTGCGGTAATTGACTGGGAATTGATGTGTTTTAATTACTTGGAAACAATATTTGCAACAAATTCTGATATAGATTCTTTTTTTAAAGCAAACATATAATTGGGACCATTCTATCGATGGGAGAATCACGTTGGAGTTTGAAAAGAAGTTGAAAGACCTGATGAGTGATCAAGTGTGTCGGTGGAAGGGAAAGTGGAAGCTAAAAGGTGATGATGCAACGTCCCGGTGGCTTGATCTTGAAGTATTGGTTGGACTTGTTTGGTTTTGGCATGACCTGAAATCAAAAAGAAGAGGATCAATAGTCGCAACGCACGATATAGTGATCCTGATGGCACTAGGATATATAAGCATTGTTCTGACCAAACCTCTTTCAAAGATCGTGCCCGTAAACATATAAGTTTCATGAGGTACTTGTTTCACACCATTACTTTATCAGCATTGATCAACAAACAAATCATCTCTGTTTTAGTCTGAGAAGCCTAGTGAGCAAGTTCCTAATTTCTGTTATTCCTCGAAGACTCTCATAGGAAACCTAATGGGTCTATTGTCGATGGAAAGTCAGAGAAACTCTACAAAAAAGTGTCATCTATGATAGAGGATGCTAAATCTGAGCTACTCTCCATCTATGATATGGAGAGTAGTGCTTCTGGTGGGTTGTCTCTTCATGTGAAGAAAAATATTTATGTTGAGGTCGATTCTTGGAGCTAAGTTCTATTTCTCACAAGTATGCCATATATGTTATAGTTGTTGTTCATTGTATTGTGTCTCTTTTATGATGTTGTGTCGTATTGTTGTGTCGTATTGTCGTGCCGTTTGTAAGATGTTTGTTAATGTCTCTGTTTTAGGGCGTTAATTCTTTACAACATGTAGCATCCTCAGCCCATTATGGTCCACCGCCACCTCTGGCTGATAATCCGGTTATTCTAGCTGAGAAGCTTGATGTCGTTGAAGTTTTTTTAGCAACTCAAGTAGAGAAGATGATTATCTTTGAAGCCTTCTTCGATTATCTTGCCAAGAAGGATCTAAAATTTGACGCTAGGTTTTGAATAGGAAACCAGAAAGTAGAGGGTTCACATGCCCAAATGACCAGACCTACGATGGGGAAGGATTTAGCTAGGATTTTTTCCATCGCAAAACAAGTGTTTTATTGTAGTGCATTTCATTTCTAGTTTGTCGAGCTTTTCTAAGGCCTTCAGCGTTTTAGTAATGCTACACCTTGTCGATAACTTACAACTCTTTCTATACTCGTTGTGACTAAGGAAACAATTCTCAAGTTGAAGAGGAAATGTGTTCTTTTCCATATCCATTTCTACTTCCTGCAATAAAAACAGAAAATCACAAAAATAAAATTAGTCACCCTGTGATATAACGTTTCAACTAGGTCCCCATATACTCTTAGTCTCTATCAAATTCGAGATATTCGACTTATATTCTATCCAGTTCCACCCAGGCTACAAAATTCTACTGTTCTAACCAAAATAAATTAAGCTTCTCAACTGTGTTATAAAATCATTAATACCTTTATTTTATTAAAAGAGAAGTACAAATTAGAACATTAGAAATATATGATTCCAATTCCATATTTATCCCTTCATTATTGGTTTTAAAAAAGAATTTAGAAATCAATAAGGGTAATTTTGTTTTTTAAGAACATACAATGAATCATCCAATTAAACGATCCAAGATCCATGGGTATTTAATATGGATCATACCAAAAAATTAATAAAATCTTAATAATAAATCAATAAAGTTAATAGGATATATTCTAATAAAGTCTCAATTTTTGATTAACGGAATATGAAAAAGTATTAAGAAATATATTTTTTGTTACAACATATGTATTTCTAATTTAAAATAAAGTAAATAATAATAAAATTTTAACTACACCAATGAATATCATTCTTATATTATACTTATAAAAGACATTAAGTAGAATTTTATTCTTTTAAAAATATATTTACACAAATTCATTTAAAAAAATTATAGTAACAAATTTTCATGATTTTAGAGTCTTAATTTAATTTTATATGATTTAGATTAATAATAAACTTTATGATTCAAATTAATTTTAAAACATATATTATATAAATAATCTTATAATATTTATAAAGTTCAATTCTGATATATTTATTAATTTATAAAAATAAAAAAAACTTACTTCAAAAATTTTAAAACGAGATTACATATTAATAATATTAATTTAAATATAGGCATTTATAATGATTAACTAAATTTGATAATTATTTATATGTTTTCAGTGCAATAAAGATAACAAATCTAAAATTTTATGAGATATTCCTTAGAATAATTTATATTTATGAAAAATATATTAATCCTACTGCTTCTTACTGTGCCATGAGATAAGATTGTTTCCAAGAAAGAAACTGCCTCATGTTGTACTTTTTCTGTTATCAAGAAAACCTCCCCAATCCGCATCATAATAACCGACCAAGAGTGAGTGTCCTTGGTGTAGCTCAAACTATATTTGATTGTTGCTTTCATGTACTTAATAATATTTTTTACTGCCTAGAGATGTGACACCTTTGAATTTGCTTGATAGCGAGCACATAGTCCAACACTAAAGCACAAAACATGACGACTCGCATTCAGATACAGTAGGCTACCAATCATTGCACGATATTGTGTTGCAACAACACTTTTGCCTGATTCATCTCTAGATAGAGTCTTCGTTGGTCCTCGTTGGTTAGGGACATATCCAGACACCTCGGAATTTTATGATCGACTTCATAGATGTCATAATACCACGGTCCATTTAAACCATGTATTCTCTCCATCAGACAAAAAAAGACATTAACATTCTCTTAACATTATGTACATAGGATGTTTTGTCCATAACACGTTATCCATTGTGACAACATAACAAAACTTTTAGTTTCTGACAAAATATGTCAACAAAACATCTGAAATCATATTCCCAGGGTGAATCACAGTAACATAGATAATTGAACATAAATTTAGACATCCATATCTGGAAAACATACAAGTAGTTATCAATGTCAGCACTACGTCCATAAAACATACACTTTATGGCTAAGGTCAACCTCGTATCCACAGAAAATAGGTCTCCTCGATACGAGGCAATCCTCCTTCGAAACAGAATTACCATTACACATAAGGGCAAAATTAAATCCCAGTAATTGGAAGTTCTATAGAACGCTTATCCTCAAAAAATTACACCAAAAAAATAACATTTTCCAATCCTCTTGATACGCCCAATCCTACATCCACAATATGAGATAGACCTCTTCATATTGGATTTGAGCAACTTGCCCTAATATGCCCACTTCCTCTGCATTGACCACATTTGTTTGGCTTATTATTTCCATTTTTTGGTTTATGCATAACCAATTTCAACATTCAATCTCAAAACAGTTCATTACTAGCTAATAAACGCTCATATGTTCCTTATTAACATACCTTGAATTCTCCGGTAGAAGGAATCCTCAACTCTTTTGGCCTACCAGACGGTTTCCTAGATTTTAGTGGAATCAGTTTTCCAGGGATCTCAACATCACTTGGATTATACTCTGGGTATATAGCTCCTGCATATGTTGAAACCCAAGTAGTTGTCTTATACCATTCACCAACCAATGTATTGTATGGCATGTTGATGCTAATCGCAGCTACCAAAGCATGCCCACACGAAATTTTGACCTTGTCGAATTGTTTGCAACTACATTGTTTCGTATTCATTAGAACATATTATGTTCCCTTACGTCCCTCGAACTGTCCTAAAACTTCATAATTGTAGTTTGTTACTCTACCAACACTTGAAGCACTCATAGTTAGCATGGTTTGAGTCATCTTTTGGTCAACCTCCGTAGTTACTCTACCGACTTCTTTCTTCGGGCACTAAATCAAAGAGTTAACATTCCACGCATAAATCTTAACAACTCTATAATATGTGAATCCCTACCCTTTTTCAAGGATTTGTTCATTTGCTCTAATATGTTGTTTGTCATGAGATTTTATCTGTCACTTTGGAAAAATGCCCTTGTCCAATGTGTCATTCCTATTTTCTCTAGGAATTTTCCACATGGTTGCGACTTACTCTGTATCTGAACAAAGAGCTCCTTGAATTTTGACACTTTAAACTCATAGGCAGCATTTTTGACAAGCTGCGTCAACTCTTTGTCCTTGAAATTTGCTTGAACATTCCTACAGAGATGGATGATACATGCTCCATGATGGGCCAATGGATAAACAGCCTTCTTAGCCACATAAATAGATGAATGCCTTTCTGATATTATTGTGAGGCTATTGCTATCAGCGAATGCCTCACAATCATATTTTGGAAAATAAGTGGAGACGAAGCCTCTGCTTATATTGCTACCTTTTTCATATATTGATTCTCATAAGTTACCTTTTATGAAATACACTCTTAAATAATCTTATAAAAAAATTTATTTGAGAAATTTTTTAATAAAATCTTAGTTTGGAGTTACTCTGTCTTTGGCTTTGTAGTAATTTCAAGGTTCTAGTTATTTCACTCCATGCCCAGGATTGCTAATTGATTCTTAATACAAAGCATTAGAGCCAAACTTCATAAAGAGTGACACTTATTAATATAAACCAATTCCAGCAAAATTCAAGCTACGAATTATGCAAGAGAGAAGAAATAAAATATCTAGAGCATCTTCTTCTCCGAAAGAGTGAAAGAAGCTGTTAGCCGAAGTGCAGGAGGATGCGGCGACCATTCACCGAGTTCCTGAACAAAAATGGAGATATTATTTTCCTCATCTACTCCGTTTTAAAGGCGATTCTCCTCCACTGTGACGTTGTCTCTGAATCTACCTCTCAACTTATTCTTTGACATCTTCTGTATCCGCCTTGCAACATCGAATGCGTTGCTTTGGCTCAATTATCTCCTTTGAAATGAGGCTGAGACAGAAGGATAGTCACTGAATGCACACAAAATAAGACCGACGACGAGCCAAAACAGTGGATTTGAAGGAGGAATCGATAAGACTGGCGACGAACTTTTTTCATTTTTTTGGAGATATGTTTTTTGTTTTATCATACTGAAAGAAGTATATTTTTTTTTAGCTTTGGTAGCGCTTAATCTTTTTAGATCTGAGTCCTATTACGCTCAAAAGAATATTTATTTTAAATATTGGCCTACTAAGTGAATTTAGCTTTTTTTTAGGAGTTTTCTATTATTATGTTTTTTAGTGCTATTGTATAATAATCAAACTTTTTAATCTTTTATAGCAATTACGAAAACTCAGCTATCTTCGTATGCTATCAATGTAGATATTTCATGTAATGTATATTCTTCTATACTCAGCAAAAGAGAAAGGCAGATCATATTCAATTATCGCTAATCCTAGCATTTCTCGGAACACCATTATATCTAGCTTTATGTTACCACATGAAGTAGTGTTTTCCAGAATCTTGGAGCGTGTCTGCATGTGACGTTAGTAGTGCCACTTCTATGCAGATCTATGCAATAAACATGGACACAGTTGGTGCATTGAACATTGTTTCTACCACTACCATCATATAACTTATATCCAACAATTTGAAAAGTTTTCCAACACTTTGACCTTTACATTCACCTCTGCTCTTGCTCTGAAGTTCTACATGATATACTTTTACAGGTTTCTCTTCATCCAAGTTCATATCTTCATCTAGCATCTCATCCCAACTGACATACTCATCTTCAAGGTTTAGTGTATCCTTATTATCCATCTACAAAATAAAAACAAAACCTCAACATCTACATGAAAAATATACAAATCGAACAAAACAACATCATTAACAAAACACCAAGTACTACTTTAATTAAACTAATGATACTTCCTTACTTGATTCTCATGCAGTTTATAAATGTATAACCAACACAAATCAAGAATTTGCAAAACAGACCAAAATAGATCTAGGATCAAAGACTGAGCACATGTGAACCAAAACCAGTTTCATTATGAACTTTGTAAGACCCAGATACATAGAAGAAGTGAGAAGTGAAGCAACCCCAAATACAGAGAAGAAGTGAAAAAAACCAATGGCTGAAGAAGTGAAGAAACCCCAAAAATATTCTCATGTAAGAAATTCGTAGGAAACGCACCTTCGAGAATCCTACAAATTTATTTGACATTATTTCCTAAGTATATATATAATTCTTTCTAATTTCCTACAAAATTTCTTATGAAATATAATTTGAAAGAATTTTGAAGGAAATTTCCTACCAGATATTTTGTAGGAATTTTTGTACTAAATCATGTTGTTTTCTTGTAACAAAAAAAAGAATAAACGGAGTCATGGGATCGCCCAATGTTCCAGCAGAGTAAGATCAAGAAATAAAACGGTATATTGTCTCCTCATGATTTCCACATAGAAACGCTTATAACTCTCTCAATTTTTCATCAAATTGAGAGATTTCTGGCTTGTTGGATTTTAAATTTCATTCTTTATGTGTGAATCTAAATATCTCCCGTGTTTTTTTTATCGCAGTACAATCGATTTCACTAGGTACAAGGTTGCTTTATCACAACAATTATTGGGGTTTTGAAAGTTTTGTAGAACATTTCACTTTGAACATGTGTTGATTGGTGACAATGCAATTGATTTTTGTGCCGATCTTGAGCTAGATTTTATGAAATTTGATAATAAATGAATTTTAGGGTTCTTGAGAGTATGAAATTAAAAATATTAGGAAAATGAGAAATTGTGGCTTCATTGGTTAGGAATTAGTGGGTAGAATCAAGACTAGAGAAACTAGCTTGTTTGAAGATTGTTTTAATTGAATTTATTTCCTTTGCACTTGAGAACTTTAAATTGGTGATAAGAGTATGTTTTAGCTTCTCTAGTCTGATGAGAAGTTTTGGACCCACTTTAGCCATACTAATATTGTTTCAAATTGTAGTGTTGTGTAGGTAGCATGGTAAAAACAAAAAGATGGCTTGAGTTCGGCTAACACCGGAAATAAAATTCAACTTTAAACAAAAGAGAAATGAAATGAACCAATTCAAGAGTTAAGTAGTAGCAAGAGTAGAAGTGGTAATGAGAGTGAAAGTGGAAGCTCCATAATTTCTAAGAAGAAGGCGCCTCCCAAAAATTACCATTACACTGAGTTGTAAAAGATGTCTATTGCGGTTAAGTTTTTCCCAACCAAATAAGCGGATAACGTCTTTCTCGGGGAAGTAGGGATTTTTGAGGATATTCATCAAATTTAACATTGGATATGGAGATTTTTTTCAAATGGAGTTTCCTACCTATAAGGTTCCTACATGACAATACCTCGCCTCATTAGAAGTTCAACAAACTACAATAGCATGTCATATTTGCTTTCGAGAATCTAAGCTTCATAAAGTTTAAAGTTGGTGGAACATCCTAACAAGTTGAGTTTCACGAGCTTGACTCTATCTTTGGTTTTTCCGGTTGAGTAATGGTCAACCATATTTTCCATAAACGACGCAATAGAAATTTTTGGTCGAGTATAGGGGTAGGTGAATATAATAAATGCGTGAGCCAGGGAAGCAACATTGGAAACCCAGCTATCTGTTATGCTCATAAAATTCTTGCTCACACTTTATTTGAAAGGCAAGTATGACACGTGTTGTGAGACCCCAGTTTGCGGAGAGGTTTAAATGAATTAATTTGGCCACCTATGTAACTATAGTGCACTTATCTTTTCGGTCAAGGGTCCTGAGAGAACTTCACAGTTAAGTGTGCTTATGCTGCCGTAGTCAAAAGATGGCTGACCTTCCGGATAGTGGCTTTCGGAACTGTATGAGTGAGTCCAAAACACAGGGAAAGATCATGTGCTGATTTGTCGGGTCGGTAAACAAGTATATAAGACTCCCGGGCGTAGCAAACCGACCGTTGGATTTTGATGGGCCCATGGGATGGTGGAGAACATGGAGCCCACTGGAGAGATGGCGGTCGGGGAGTTACACATGTCAATGCATAAGAGATTTCACTCCTCATCGATGGTATTGAAACAATGCTCCAAAATTGTGAACTATCATCCAATTGAAGGAAAAGTTTATTGGGTGGCAAAATTAGAAATGACTTCATTTTGGTTAATCAACTGTTATATTACGAGAACACTTGGGTCAAGAATTCTAAACCATCATCCCAACTTAGCATTGGCGGGATCGTGACTTAAAAAGGAAAAATGGAAAAACAAACACGGATCGACGCTCCTTATATCAGTACCACTCTTCCTTTAACGAGGAAAGCATGGTCCTAGTTCCAAACCAAGACATCACCTTTCTTAAATCACGTGACAATGTGTTTTTCAAGCCTAATAAAGAATTTCTTTTTGATGGTAGAATTCATCCGCCTCTCAATCCAATTTGCCGGTCAAAGAAGCAAATGCAAGATGATGCAGGTCCTTCAAGAGATGCTTTACCTGCTCCCAGAATCATCGGAAGTGAACTATACAAGTTACAGCCATATGATGGTATTATCAAAAGAAATGCCCTCGGCCATGCTCACTATAACATCCACCTCCTTTAAAGATTTGTCAAATGGATGGGAAGACCAATTAAGAAACTTGTTAAGCTAGTGAAAAAATTGGAGGGAGAAATGAAGCAACTTAAGGGAAAATCTCTAAACTGAGAAGAAGAAGTGGATGTGGTCACTTAAGAAGGTCATGAGACTGATGAAGATGGAATGGATTTGGATAGAAGACACTCTCACCATGAACCCTCAAGCTCATTTATGCAGCATCATCACCCACCACGACCTTCCTCTTACGAACGCGGGAAAATAAGAAAGCGTAGAGCAATTCGTTCGCCAACTCCAAATTCAAGCAACCCTCCATACTCATGCAGGTGGTTTGAAGATGGATGTTTCCACTAGATGGAATTCAACCTACTTGATGCTTCGCAGTGTAATTAAATATCAGCGAGCTTTCTCCTTACTAGAAAGGATTGAAAGGAATTACAAATTTTGTTCCTCATATGAGGAATGGAATAAAGCTGAAAAGGTATATGCTTTCTTAGAACCATTCTATGATATCACCAAATTGTTTTCAGGTACAAGTAATCATCTTGCAAGTTTATATTTTATTAAGAAATTGTTGAATCTTTATTAAAAAGAAAGTCATTTTTTTCCAGGTACAAGTTATCCTTCGGCAAATATGTATTTTTCACAAATTTGGAAGATGGAGTGCTTGTTGAATAGTTACTCAAATGACGGAGACCTGGACTTGCAAACCATGGCAAATGAATTGAGGAAACATTTTGACAAGTACTGGGAAGAATATAGTATCATTCTTTCCATCAGACCAATTCTAGATCCAAGGATGAAGGAAGAGATCTTAACATATTGTTTTGATAAACTTGATCCAAGTACTATTAAGGCAAAGTTTGAAGCTGTGAAGCAAAAGTTAAATTTTTTGTTTGGTCAGTATAAGAGTACTCCAACTTCAACGAATGTCTTCTTCACGTGGAACATATTTTATTGCCAAAACCCATAGTGTGGGACGCTCGAGTGTGTTTAGCATAAGAGTCTTTCTCTATATATTTGGTTTTAATTTAACCTTTTCATTACTAGAGTTTTATTTATTTTGGTTTGTTAATAAGAGGATTTCAAAGCATATGAGAAACACACTATTCTAGAAGAAGGAAACTCTAAATTGACTGTGTATTTAGAAGACGGTAGGTTGGAATTAACCTTTTATGAAGACATGGATGTTTTAGAATGGTTGAAGAATCAAACACAACGTTATGGGGAGCTAGCTCGTATGGCTTGTGATGTTTTGAGTATTCCTATAACTTTGGTGGCAGCAAAGTCTTCAATTAGTATTGGTGCGCATCTCTTGAATAAATATAGAAGTCATCTTCCGCCAAGACACGTTAAAGCACTGATTTGTACACGGACTTGGTTGAATGAATTTACGTATGATAATCCAGGTACACGGACCTGTCATTTGTAATAATTTATTTTTACACGGACTTGTCATTTACAATAATTTATTTTAAAAAAATCAAAACTATGATATTTTATTGATTTATTGATTTTATTGTATATAGCTCTTAATGATGAGAAAGATTAAGAAGATACTGAAGGGGAGGAGAATATTGACGGCATTGAAGGAGAGCCAAATCTTGGCTCTAATACCTAATTTGAAGTCCTTTTGATTTGTGTTTTTTTTTAATATGAGTTTAAACCATTTTTTTGGATATTTTTTACTTTTAAATTTTTTTTTTTAATTTAACCAAGAAAAAAAAACTTTATTCTTTTAAAATAAACTGAGATTTTAAATAAATATTAGTGGTTACTTATATTTAATTTTTTGAGTCATTTTTCAACAAAAAATATACAATTAGAAGTTAGTTTTATTTCGAAAAAGCCATGTAGCCCTGTTAGGGCCGGGCCGGGCTTCAAAATCTAGGCTCGTTTTTTTTCGGGACGGGCCGGGCCGGGCTTCAAAATCTAGGCTCGATTTTTTTCGGGACGGGCCGGGCCGGACCAGCCCGATTGACATGCCTAGCCACAGGTAATCTACTATACTAATTTTATCATCAAAAGTATAAAATTAAATTTATGCAAACAATTATATACCACTATGAGACAAGAGTCTTATGCTCTTATTATACAATTGCAGCCACTCCTAGCGGCAGGTGATCATGAGGTCGAGACACCATGGTGGAAGAACTGTTGTGGAGTTCTTGATCTTCTCAAGACATCATCACCATCAACATGAAGACCAACTTCCCTGTGAAGAAAAAGATCCCTCCTAAACTATATTCTGAGTATTTGCTTCTGTTTACTTGAGAGTGATTTCGGATTGCGTCTTCAACTTTAAATTCGTCTTGCTATGCAAAATCAAAGCTTGTTTGATGGGTGTGAGTTTATGTGTTTATGGAAATGGAAAGGGTTGCTTCTTTGCACGTTTAACTAACTGCTCTTCTTCTTTCCCCCATTGACAAAAAAAAAAGAATTAAATTAAACAGTTCTTTATTTACGGATCGACTCTTTCCTTTGAACTCTTCTCTTCGTTTTGCCCTTCCTTTCTGGGTCTTCTCCTTCCTCTTCCTTCCACGCTCCCACGTATTCACCAATTAAAATCTATATATTAGTACCTTTGTGTATTATTTGGCTGTTATGTATTTTATTTGTAAACAATATCATCTTCAATTAGGCTTTTTCCTCCAGAATTCAGATATTTTCTTCTGAATTTAGCTTAAGGAAGAAATTTAATAATAATACTATGACACTTGTCTAATAAATTATGCTTTTTTGTGGGTTCACCAAAACTCCTCTTTAAATTTGAGTACGTTCACCTAAATCCGATGGTTATGTTCTCCGTGTGACATGTCGACTTCAATTTTGCAACGTCATCGTTTCGTGGACTAAGAATAGTCCTTCTCTTTTGCAAAGGAATTACCATGAATTTCATGAACAATTGCTTGAATAGGATCCTCAGATGCTGAGAGACTCGGGTTAGCGGAGAGGTTTAAATTAATTGATTTGGCCACCTATGTCACTATGCACTTACCTTTTCGGTCAAGTGTCCTAAAAGAAATCCATAGTTAAGCGTGCTTATACTGGAGTAGTCAAAGTATGGGTAACATTCCGGGAAGTGTTTGTCTGGACATTGTGAGTGAGGACAAAACAAAGGGAAATATCATGTGGTGATTTATAGGGTTTGTAAACAAGTCTTTAAGCCTACAGGACGTAGCAAATCGGCCGCCGGATATTTATGGGCTCATGGGTTTAGTGAGAGGTGAGTGTCGGGGCGTTACAAATGATGTTATCAGTAAATCTTCTGGTATTTTCATTTTGACCTCACCATCGTTAGGTTCGTTGATTTTCCCATAGCCACTTAGAGAACTCAGTGAGAGCAACCGGTTCCTCATTACAACTTTGCCAAATCAATGATGAGTTTATAGAGGCTAAAATTGTTGTGACTTTACTACCTTCAGTGATAGCCGGCATAATCTGTCTAAAATCACCTCCTAAAACAACCACTTTACCTCCGAAAATCTAATTACACTTCATTGGACCTTGCAAAGTCCTATCCAGTGTTCAAAACAATGTATGTTCATCATCAGAGCCTCGTCCATATAATAAGCTTCGCATCTTTTATCAATTTTGCAAGATCGGATTCTGCATTGATCAAACACACTTTAAATTCGTTTACATTGATAGGTATACAAAACCTAGCATGAGCTATCCTACCACCTTCCAATAGCAATGCAACGTTTAGAACAATATTACATTTAGATCGTTTTCAGCTCCAAGAATACTCCACAAGAATGTTTTATTAGTACCACCGAATTCATGTACAAAAAACATACCACCCTTGTTTTGATTTACAGAATCAATTGTTTCTTGATATACATGTCTTTGCTCTTCAGTTAGCATACCAAACAGCCTGTCGTATTCCTTTTTATGTTCATGAGGCTTATAGATTTTCTCATCCATGATAAGCCTATTTCCATGGTTGATTTGGGCATGTTAAACCCTTCTGATGTTTATTTGATTGTTTTGGATGGCTGGAGATTGTTATTTGTAGCTTGATTGTCTGTTTTGGTTGTTTTGTTTGCATGATTGAGTGTTAGGGTTCATGTTTGGAGCTTCGGATGTGGTGATTTCGTCCTCTAAAGCGTTGACAGTCGATTTCAGGGATTCTGCGGAGGTGGTGTCGGTTGACACCAGATCGATGTTTATTACGAAAGCAATGTTTGTGTGTTGTAATTTTATTTTTGAAATGATGAGGATGAAATCATATGAAACGATTAAGAACCATACTCTAAGGGTGAAGATGATATAATGTTATATATTTTTCTCTCTTATATAGAGGAGTAATTGAATCTTTTTATTCATTTACTAATAATAGATCACATCAACTTCCTTTGATACTTATTCTCCAAAATGAGCATAGTCCATCTTTTTAACAACTGAATAATCTATAATCACTCCACGAACATCTAGACATACGGTCATAACTTTATCAAATATTTATACAGTACAAAACAATCTATAAGTACTAATTTAGATTCTATAAAAAGGTATATAAATGCAGTCAAGAATTTACCAAATGGGACTTCTTTTTCTGCTTCTCTTTGTGCAAATAAACCTTCCAGGTCGTCATTTTTTGCAACTTTACCATCCAAATCCAGAAAATGCAAGTCAATCATTCAAAGTTAAAATAAATACGCAATATAGCCTGTTTTCGCTACTATCATATTCATAAAAGCTGTAGAAACAATATATCAAATCAAAGCCCTCGTGACTAGAATCTCAAATATATCTTTAGCATTTTTTAAACTAAATGAATGTAACCAGAAAATCGTTTAGAACAAATAATTTATCTGGAATAAGGGCTGTACTGTGAATTATTCTTGACTTCGTATAATTGTTTTGCATTTTTTGGATATGGAGGGTAGAGTTGCAAAAATTGACGACTTGAAGAGTTTATCTTGAACAACAAAAAACAATTGTTTGATACCTCTTCACATGTAGTCATCTTCGTTGCCCACCATAAATTTTTGGGAAAGGAATTTTTGTGTGTTATAATTTTTTTTTGAAATAATGAGCATAAAATTATAATAGTATTATCATTCACCATCTTATATATCAACTAGTATTAGAATCTAAAAATTAAATCAGAAATCATTGCTTGAATATTATTTCCCTAAATATTATATAGTATACATGATAATAGAAAAGAATATGAACACGATTAAATAAAGAAAACACTATGCATTTTTGTTGGAGATTTTTTTATGTTTTATTTTATACAAACTTTACCTTGAAAAAACATAAAACTTTAACCTTAATCTTCCATTGGTATGAAATAATAAAGATCCATACGTGTGGGACAGTGTAATATGTTTTCTCTCTTTTATAGCATATGAAAGTGTATCTGTGAGACAAAAATAACGAGCAAAGAAGGGAAGTAAATAAAACCATTTCGGTATCCTATTTTTTTTTTTATATCTCTCTAAATTTATTATTTTCAATATCGAGAGTAGATGGATAACTATGACTTCTCCAAGGAATCCCTCTTAAGCACATTGTATCAAGGTGTTTTCTCTAAATTTGCGTGTTGTTGGATACCGCAAGAAATGGAAATGATCGGCTCAAATTTGCCCTGAGCTACTCTCTCAGTTAAGACATCACGGTAGTACTCAGGGAACGAATCTACAGAGACTCAACGATTACACAATAAATAATTGGTATTAAATTAAGCTAAGTAAGCAGGTTTTAAATTAAATAAAAAGAGCAAATTAAATTAATGATTGGTTTTAAAACAATAATGAGGAAACGCTAAGTCTAGGGATATTCTCAGAAAATTCAGTATTGCAAATAAATAATTGTCAGAATTTATAAAACACCGTTTTTGAACTCAAATCACAAAATTATAATAAATCAACTTTCATTGCAGAGACTATCTATGTCTAGAACCCTAAATTCCAAATCTCTTTGCAAATTTATAAGTTTCAGACATGCATTTAATTCAGGTTTGATAAGTTCACAAAATCCCTAAACCAAATCTAATAGGTATTTTTCTCATCTAGATTATTTTCAGGAAATCAATAACACTTTCGTGTCTACCAATTAACCTAAGATCAGATTCTAGGTTGCTTTCACTACTCTAGAACAAGGAAAATAAGGTAAACTTCTGGGCCGAATCTGCAAATCTTCTGAACTTCAATAAAACGCGGAATTCAATTGCCGTCAGATATTGGAGTCGATCGACACCATGTGTTGTGTCGATCGACACTTACACCAAATATGTTCACCCGGTATCTTCTTTCGGCACATCTTCTCCAAATGCTTTCAAATGCTCCAAAAAGATCCAATCCATGCCAAATAGCTCCTAATCTTGAAATGACTCAAAAAGACTCGAAAACACTATAAAAGCTCTATAAATAAGACTTATAGCATGGCCAAAAACCCGTAAAAACCATGATATGTCAACTCCTCCAAACTTAGCCTTTGCTTGCCCTCAAGCAAAACATAAACTTAACCTGTGAAAGAAGTTTGAAAACACGGGAACTCACTCAACTGCAGGAAATTCTTCTCTGCACTCTTCATCGCCTTGACTCTAGAACTTATTTTATGTACTTTGCCTATGAGAAGCATCAACATTCCTTACTCTAATCCCAAAATCCTTAGGAATCTCCAGTCTCTCCATTGTCATCTCTTTACATAAGTTAACACAAGTAAAGATGAATTCTTACCAAGGGAATATTGATCAATGGCACGTGGACTCTTCTCATACCAAGACATTCTTCGTATGATTTCACTTCTTCTCCCTTTTCTCACTTCTAAGGTAATCGATATCTCCCTACTAGGGTATCATTTTAGTTTTTCAACGATTCCTTTTTCTTCTTTTTTTTTCTTTCTTTTATGTTTTTTTTATAACTCTTTTCTTTTATTCAGGAATCCAAGAGATCCAAAGAATGCACGGGTTTACACGACATCCCTCATATCACTTCTACCTATAGCCTTTTCCACAATTTCTTTTAAAGGTTGAAGGGAAGAGAGAAGGAAGGAATCATACTTTGAAGAAGTGCAGTGTCTTGTGCGGCTCGAAGAAGAAATCTAGTCCAATGTATACCAACTCCCAAGGTAAGAGATTAAGTCCAATTAAGTCCTGATAAAATTAGAGACAACGTTAGATCAACTGGATATCCAATGAATAAGGGCTTTCAGGATTGTTGATACAGCTCATAGTCATTCCAAACTTCGGTTCTGAGATCAAGCATAATCAAGAGTCATAAGAGTGTTAATCCAAATCAGAGAAACCATTAGACTGAGTTCATAGTTCCCTACAAAAATTTGACTCAATAAAACAAAAAAAAATTTTGGACTGACTCGATAAAACACCAAAAGAATAAACAATGTTAGTAACTACCTCCCCTAGACTTAAACAACACTGTCTCAAGTGTTACTAAGTCTAAGATTGGCGAATAAAGAAAATAAAACTAAAATAAAGGCAAAAGAAATAGAAAAACACACAAGTGGGTTGCCTCCCACTAAGCGCTTGTTTTGGATGGTACACTTCTTTTACCTGCAACATCATATAAAGAACCAACAAGCGCTCTACGATAGTGTCATGGCTTGGTTAACTGCAAAACAGTCTTGGTACCTTTGAAAGTTTTATTGATGATATGAGAAGGTTTGGGTAAGAAGTTGCGTACCTTTGCTTTTCTCGAGGTCTCTCGAGTATGGGTGGTGAAGCTTTCCGATTCAGAATAGGGCTCAAGCTTGCAGCAGTAAGATCAACCCGAAATCCATCCATTTTTGGCAAGTTTGGACTGTCGGGACGAGGGGTGTCGATCGACACAGAGGTGGTGTCGCTCGACACTGAGCCTGCTGCTCGTGTTTCTGCACTTTTTCTGCAATTCGTCTCAAAGATCCTCATCTCTAGCACAAAAATGTCATCCTCCAGCAACTTTTCAGTAGATAGAACCTCGCTCTGGTCATTAGCAGTAATGTCTTCTGAATACTCTTTGACTGCCTAGTCATCCATGGCTTCCTCTATAGAAAAAGTCTGGCCATCAATAGTATGTGCTCGCCTCAACTTGTCCATATCAAATTTCATGACCAAATCACCCACATGCAGTCCAATCATTCCTTTCTGAACATCTATAAGAGCACCAGCGGTAGCTAAGAAAGATCTCCCAAGGATAAGAGGATTCTAAGGTTCTTCGCTATACTTAAAAACCAAAAAGTCTGTAGAAATTATGCATTCACCAATCCTTATTAGAACATCCTCTAAAACACCTTCGGGAATTCTTTTTGACTTATCAGCTAGGATAAGAGAGATCCTAGTCAGCTTGAAATCTGTCATCCCAAGTCTCACAGCAACAGAGTATGGTATCAAGTTGATACCTGAGCCAAGATCACATAGAGAGTGAGGAAATGTTTCGGCGAAGATAGAGTAGTCGAGCACAAAACTTCCTGGATCAAGTAACTTCTCTGGAATCCTGCTCTAAATCATGGCACTAACTTTTCATAAACAAACACTTTCTTCTTCTTTTCTTTCTTACTCTGTGGGGTCTGTTTCAAGAAGATAGCACCCATGTCTCTAGCCAGCAAAGCTCCTTCCTCAGGGCTCACGTCATTTTGGACCATCCTCTTAACACATCGCTTAAGCATAGGTGAATCCCGATCTGCATGATCTAAACGTATCTCATTTATCACCTTTGCCATCATTGCCTTGCATCAAGGTTCCTCCATCTCCTGTTTAGACTTCCTAGGCTTTGGAAAAGGAACCTTCGGCTTGTAGATCTTTTCTGTAGATGGTCGCAGAGTTTCAAGAAAATCTGGTTCTGTCTGTGAGGGGTGTCGATCGCCACAAGGAAGGTGTCGATCGACACTGTGATCTGGTGTTGATACGGTGGTGTCGATCGCAGTCGATATTGGTCCATCAGGAGCCGAATCCATGAGAACTGGTGTCAGTGTCGATCGACCCCTTGAGATAGTGTTGAGCGACATCTGCTGTGCAAGTGCGGTTTCATCATCTTCACTTGTTTCCTCCCCCCACACATTATCTCCATCTCTAATCAAAATGACATTACACCCTTCTTGTTTCTTCACAGCTCCAAAAGTCCGTACAGCAAGAGTTTCTAACTTATTGGTATAAGTGCTCAGGGCTTCGATTTTGCCATTCAAATCAGTGTACATGGCATCCATCTTCCCGTTGAAATCCACTGTCATGTTCTGCTGACCCGCTAGAATATGTTCTAGCATTGACTTCATCTCAGTATCTACAGATGGAGAGGGAGGTGAGTAGTAAAAAAAATTTCCATAGGTTCTGACGAAACTGCTGGTGCCTTTATGACCATACCCATTGTTATACATGTTCCCATGTGTGTTACCAAACTTCTGACCCAAATATCCAGCTTCATTGACGTAGTTCACGCCTTCTTCTTCATCCGCACATGGTTTAATAGCTTCAACGTCAGTAGCAAACTTAGTAGTCTTTTTGGCAACAAGAATGTTATGCACAGAATCGAGCTTGGCCTTAACATTAGCAAGTTGAATCCCATCCATGTTTTGAGTTAGCTTCTTCCTCTCAAAATCAGCAACTTTAGTGCTGTTGCTGGAAGCTAAATTCTCAATCTGTTTGATGGCTTAAGCTGGAGACCTTGTATTGTAGTTGCCATTGCTAGCAGCATCTAAAGCCATCTGGTACCTCCAATCCAATACTTTATAGAAAATGCCCAAAAGCTGAAATTTGTCATACCCATGGTGTTGAAAATCTCTCTGATACCCCTTAAAACGCACCAAAGCAGCCTTGAAAGCCTCTGAGATCCCTTGAGAAAAGGTAGAAATCTTTTTCCGCAACTCCTCTGACCTCGCATCATTATAAAAGTTGTTCAAGAACTCAACCTTTACATCATTCCAGCACGTAAGAGATGCACGCTTCAACTCTTTGAGCCAAGATAGTGCTTCTCCAGCTAAAGACTGCTGGAAAAGTTTACAGAGCAGAAAATCCGAAGATCCTCCATCAGCCTTGATGCTAGATACCAGATCTTCAAACTTCTCAATATGGTCCATCTGATGCTCATTAGTGTGGCCATGGAACGGGTGTTGTCCTACAAGAGTGTAGTACCCAGGCTTGAGCTCAAAGTTGTTCCTCTGAAATGTAGAAGGACGTATAGCAGAGTGATTAGAATAAAACAGAGCAGGCCTATTGTATTCTTCAAGTGTACAGGTTCTCATCCACTGCTTTAGCATTCAACGCCAATTGTGCATTGTCTGTTGCGGCTTGTCACCCAAAATCAACCTGCTTCCTACAAGAAGAAGGAGAAAGTAACGCCTAGGAGTAATGGAGATAGGCGAGACCAGCCGGCATCGTCTTATACTCGGAACCCGGTGAAGAGTTCGGGACAAGAAGAGTATGAGGCAAAGAAACGTTCTTTTGTCCCAAGGAGCGGTTGTTACGTGTGCAAAGGGCCACACCCTACGAGGGATTGCCCAAAACTGGGGTCATTGTCCGCTCTTCTTGAACAAATGGAGGCCGATGGTCAACAAGAGACTGGAATGATCGGATCGTTGCACTTACTCAACGCCCACAAGACTACGTCCAAAGCAAAGAATAGAGAATTGATGTACATGGATATCCATGTCAACGGGCGAGCGACATAAGCAATGGTGGACACGGGTGCAACCCACAATTTTGTGTCCAAGGGAGAGGTGAATAGGCTCGGTCTGACATGGACAAAGGGTGAAGGATGGTTGAAATCGATGAACGCCAAAGCTCAACCACTTTACAGGATCGCACATGGGGTGGAGCTTAGTATCGGGGCTTAGAAGGAGAGCGTGAATTTCTCGGTGGTATCCATGGACGACTTCAAGATCGTGCTTGGCCTCGAATTCCAAAGGCAAGTTTCGGCGATACATATGCCCGCCCTCAGTACGATGTGCATCCTTGAGGAGAATTCACCATGTATGGTGCCTACCGTGGAAGCTCGAAAGGATGGTGAAGTTTGGCAACTTTCGACGATGCAATTCCCGAAGGGAGTGAAGAAAGGAGATCCAACGTATCTCGCTTTCTTGAAGTTGGATGACTAGTTTGGAGAAGCGCTTGTTATCCCACTGGTGATCGAAAAAGTCTTGGAGCAGAACAAAGACATCATGCCGCCTAAGTTACCCGAGAAATTACCACCTAGGAGAGAGGTGGACCATCGGATCGAGCTAGAAGTTGGAGCGAAACCGTCGGCCATGGCACCGTATCACATGGCTCCATCCAAATTGGCCGAACTACGAAAGTAACTCGACGAGTTGCTCTCAACCGGAATGCTGAGACCATCGAAGGCTCCTTACGCCGCACCGGTGTTGTTTCAGAAGAAGCACGATGACTCACTCCGAATTTTCTCGGTCTTGTTAATTGTTACCGGCGTTTCATCGAGGGGTACTCCATGAGGGCGGCCTCGTTGACCGATCTCCTTAAAAAGGGAAAGTCATGGGAGTGGTTCGATAAGTGTAAGAAGGCATTCAAGGAGCTTAAGATGGCAGTCAGCCGGGAACCAATACTTGCACTTCCGGATTTCAGTCAACCATTTGAGGTACAAACCGATGCTTCTGCTTTTGCCATTGGTGGTGTTCTCATGTAGGAAGGACACCCAATAGCCTTTCATACCCGCAAGCTGAATGACACCGAGAGGCGGTATACGGTTCAGGAGAAAGAGATGACGGCCGTTGTGCATTGCTTGCGTGTTTGGCGCCAATATCTATTAGGGTCCGATTTCTCCATTAAGACGGACAACGTGGCAACAACTTACTTTCAGACTCAGAAGAAGTTGTCACTAAAGCAAGCTCGTTGGCAATATTTTCTAGCTGAGTTTGACTTCACGTTGGAGTATAAGCCGGGGAAGGCTAATGTTGTGGCTGATGCGTTGAGTCAGAAGGCCGAACTCGCAAACATTAGTCAAGCCGAGGGGACAATCTTGAGTCGTGTTCGGGAGAGTCTCGAGCATGATCCGAGAGCCAGAGAGTTGATGAGATTGGCGTCAGAGGGGAAGACAGTCCGCTTTTGGGTAGAGGATGGGTTACTTTACACCAAGGGTCGACGATTATATGTCCCAAATATGGGGAGTCTACAACGAGAGATCATTCGAGAGTGTCATGATACTCAGTGGGCGGGGCATCCGGGATAAAAACGTACGATGGCCTTGGTCGAAGCAGTATACTATTGGCCACGGATGCGGGACACCATGGAGCTTTATATGAAGACTTGTTTGGTGTGCCAATAAGACAAGTCCGAAAACCGACAACCAGCAGGATTATTGGAGCCATTACTAATACAAGGAAGACCGTTGGAGTTTGTCTCTTTGGATTTCATAAGTGCTTTACCAGATTCAGAGAAGTCCGGATCAATCATGGTGGTGATCAATCGTTTATCTAAGTATGGGACGTTTATTGCTTGTTTAAGAGACTGCACGGCGGAGGAGGCAGCTCGATCGTTCTTTAAGAATGTAGTGAAGCTATGGAGATTACCGAGGAATATCGTGAGCGATGGGAATCCTCGATTTACCGGGAAGCTTTGAACGGAGTTGTTCAAGAATCTCAGAACAAAGCTAAGTTTTTCAACAAGCTTTCATCCCCAAACCGACTGTCAAGCAGAACGGGCAAATTCGTTGTTGGAGTGCTACCTACGACACTTCGTAAGTGCAAACCAAGAAGATTGGGCAAATTTGCTCGATATTGCCCAATTCTCCTATAATTTGCAACAGAGCGAAGCGACAGGCAAGAGTCCCTTCGAACTGGCGACCGGGCAGCAACCGATGACTTCCCATTCTATGGTCATACTGAACAACGAGACACGAAGTCCGGGAGCGCAGAAGATGGCAAAAACATGGGAAGATCATGCGGATTTTGCCCGGGTACGCTTGGAAAAATCCCGCAAGCGTATGAAGAAGTGGGCCGACGAGAAATGACGGCCATTGGATTTCAAAGTAGGCGATCGAGTCTTGGTGAAACTTCTTCCCCATCAATTCAAGGTTTTCCGGAGCATGCACAAGGGGCTTCTCCGGAGATATGAGGGGCCGTTTGAAGTAATAGCCAAGATAGGGAAGTTTTCATACAAACTTGATCTACCCGACATTTTGAAGATACATCCGGTTTTCAATGTGAGTATACTCAAGCCCTATCACGGAGATGTCGAGGACGAACATCGTAGAGAGTCGTCTCGAGCACCACCCATTATGACGAAGTTTTACGACAAGGAGATCGAGGAAGTACTCTCGTCAAAGGTAGTTCGGAAACGTGGTGTTCCTCGACGAACACATTTCCTCATCAAATGGAAGGGTTTACTGGAAGCAGAGGCTTCATGGGAACCAGAAGACGAGCTATGGCAATTCAGAGAGGAACTCAAGTCATTCACGACGACGAGGACGTCGCCGAATTTGGTGGGGAAGGATGTCACGGCCCATTTACTTGAACACACATACGGGCCAGAATATGGAGAAAGCCCACCGAACACTTAGCATTTTTCAGCCTTTTTCATTGAAGAGCTTTGAAGCCACTTAAGGAAAGACTTGGAGAGGATTCTCGGAAGACTTTGTCACCAAGCCAAATCCTTGTATTTATGGCGATATCTTCAATATCGGCCATTAGATGGCTTTAATCTCTACCGTCCATTAAGGAGGTGTTTGGTATAAATAGGGGTGAGATCCTCATTTGTAATCATCCAACATTTTTATCAATACTAGAGCAATTCAGTAATCACTTGTCTTTTCTCGTTCTTTTCGTTCTTTCCGGGTTCTTTTCTCACAAAGGGTCGGAAATCTTGGGAGAGTTAGGCTACCTAGTCCATTTCTTCGAGACAAAGAGGGTCTAGGGCCGCACGGTTTGATCACCAAAGATCAAGTCCGTGACAGTCAGCTACCTTATTAAGAGTACCCGTGGTATGCTTGATGACAAAAGAAAATTGTTGCAAGTAAGCAAACCAAGAACATTGTCTTGTTGAGACTTTTTCATGTGAACCCATATGCTTAAGAGCATCATGATCATTATAGAGAACAAACTCATGATAAAAAAGATAATGACGCCAATGGTTTATGGCTTGAACAACAGCGTAAAGCTCAACATCATAGGTTCTATATCTTGCATGAGAACCGACGATCTTTTCACAAAAAAAAGGTTTGGCTAAGAACTGCTCCAATCCTTGCTTAGAGGCATCACAATGTAATTCAAATGCTACAGTAAAATTTGGAAGAATAAGAACTGGCGCTGAAGTGAGCTTTGTCTTAATAATCTAAAACGCATCATTAGCCGCGGGTGTCCAATGAAATGAAACTGACATTATATAGTCCGTAATTGGTGCCATAATGCTGCTAAAATGAAGCACAAATTGATATATCATGGTTTTTACGGCTTTTAACCATGATACAAGTGTTTTTTATCGAGTCTTTCTATACTTTTTAGGCTTTTTGAGTTTTTTCAGGTGTAGGAGCTATTTCATATGGATTGGGTCAGAATGGAGTGATTTGGAGCTCATTGGAGCAAAGGAGCTGAGTAAACTGACTTGGAGACGATATGTGAAGGAGTGTCGACCGACACCACCTATCGGTGTCGATTGACACCATGTGCCTGACGAGAGATTTTGAGTTTTCCCAAGTCTTGAAGATTTACAAAAGATGTCCAAAGTTTTCCCAAGTTGCAACATTGGTCCCTGACGTGTTTTAGACATATTGAAGTACTTTTAGGTTTTAGAAACACTTACGCTTTTTCGATTGCAAAACCTTGAGAGCTTTTGGAGAGAGAGATCAGAACTCCCTGTAGAGAGAAGATTTCAATACTCCTCTGTTTCTCTATTCAGTTTCTTAATCTAAATTATTCAGTTCATGATGTTTGTTTTTTACATGATGTCTGAGTAGTCTTCTTTGTTGGGTTGGGGATTCTCATTAGGGATTTCATGACTTGTTAGGTAGATTTGTTAGATTAGGGTTCACCATCTTAATTGTTCTTCACCATAGGTTGTTCTTAATGTTAGTTTTAGATTGATCACCTAAAGTTTAGATTTTAGAAAAACTGATTTGACATGAGAGTGTGATTAATTACCTAAAAGAACCTAGGGTGAGCAAAATACTTATTCGCAATGAGATTTGGTTTAGAGATTTTGTGAATACATCAAACTTGAATGTTAATGCTGGTTTAAAACTTTAGAATTTAGCAAAAAAATTTGGAGTTCTAGTTTTAAATTTAGATAATCATCACAACGAAAGCTGGTAGATTTTACATTAGTGATTTTAGTTCAAGAACGGCGCCTAATTGAATCTTAATTTATTTAATCTATTTAATTTGATTGATTTCCTGAGAATCCCCGAGCTAGCGTTTTCTCATATTGTTTTAAAAAACCAATCTTTATTTTAATTTGCTGTTTTTAGTAATAAAACTTTGCTTGCTTAGCTTAATTTTAATACCGAATATTTATTGTGTAATCTTTGAGTCTCTGTGATTCGATCCTTAAGTACTACAGTGATCTCTTAATTGAGAGAGTAGCTTAGGGAAAATTTGAGCCGATCAAATTTTGGCACTGCTGCCGGGGACTTCTGAGCTGCCTCCGGCGAGCTCTCTTCTCTCTTCTCCAGTGTCTGCAAGTCCTCCTTGGCCAAGAGATGAAGGTATTCGAATCCCTTCTTCAATTATATGGGGAGTAAACCTTAAGAAAGAAGTAGAGAAGGATGAGTGTGTGTTTAGAAAAATTTCGGAACAATGGGACGAGTACGATACTTTGTTTTATAATGTTTGGTTGGGAATTGATATTCGGCCAACCCGATTCATTGACAACAATGCGTTGAGGAGAATGGGGATTCAATGGGACGTACTTCATCTTTTTCAGAAGATTGGTTTAGGAACCATCTGCTCGAGGCAATACGATCTTTATCCTGATTTGGTTAGTCAGTTTCTCACCACAGCCCGTGTTTACTATGCGAACGAGGTCGTCAAGAACGCCTTGGAAGGTACTCTCACTTTACTCATCTACGGAGTTTGTTATAGGCTACCTTTACGGGATCTTTCTGGCATTATGGCTTTGAGAGAGACTTCACTGGAGTTGCGCTCCCAGCACAGTTCCCTAGTGCCCAGACTTTCTGGTTCAACAAGGCCTATGAGTCCAAGACATTCACTCAGACATATGTGAGGCACCCGATTCTCAGGTACGTCATTCGTGCCATTGGGAACACTTTTCTGTGCAAGATGGAACCTGGGAAGATGCAGACTTGCTGAGTTTATATTACACTCCTATGTTGTTGGTGATTTGTGTGGAGAAGAGTGTTGTTTGCCCATCAATGTTAACATGGGAGCTGTTTTTGCTCATCACTTGGTATCTCTGAAGACCAAGCCTTTCTCAGGGAAAGGAAAGAAGTCTGAGAGTATTGACAGTTTGTTGACTCTTATCTTTCAGCATTTTGGGATTAGCACAGAGGGAAGCAGCGTTGTCACTACTCGCTCTCTCATGAACGAGGAGTATCTCAAACATGTGAAATGGATTAAGGACGATTGGCTCTGGTGTTTTAGTGACACAGCTAGGGGGCATATGGTTCAGTTACCGGATCCCGAGCTCACAGATATTGGCGAGGAACCGCATCAGTTGCTATTTGAGCCCGACCCGCGTATCCTCATCACTCCTCAGCCTTCTCGACGTCGTCGACTTCCTTCTCATCTTGCTGCTGATCCTGGAGCTTCTTCTTCTTCTGCACCAACACAGTTCGAGCTGCCACCACCACCAGAGGTTCCTATGGCGCAAGCTGATTTTCACAGTTACATAGTTCAGAGTGTCCACCAGATCTGGAACGCGATCGCTTCTCTCTCTTGCCCCACTCGTCGTCGTCCTCGTTCCCGCTCTCCACCTGCTGATGATCAGGATGATGAGGCTTAGATCTTTGGCATTTCCGGTTTAAGTTTTCTTTTTTCCCTTTTGAGTCATTTTTCTTTTTGCTTTGAGTCAGTTTGTTATTTGCTTCCGCATTGAAATTTGTATGAACTGGGCATTATTATCTATTTTGTTGCTTTTGACTTGTGTTTTAGTGTTCTTCACAGTGCTACATCGGGAATTCGATTGATACGAAACACAAACCAACTGCTAACATTATGTTCTTCAGCTGACTGCTTCCTGACGCAGAGGGTGTCGATCGACACCACCTGTTGGTGTCGCTCGACAACACAACACAGACGGTGAATTTTTTCGAATTTTGCCATTTTTCCATACAATTTTCATTTGTTTTTCTTTTTCTTCACCAATCTTAGGTTTGGCAACACTGTGGACAGTGTTGTTTAAGTCCGGGGGAGGTAGTTACTAACATTGTTTATTCATTTGGAGTTTTATCGAGTCCGTCCAAAAAAAAATTTGTTTTATTGAGTCAAAACTTTTTGTAGGGAACAGTGAACTAAGTCTAATGGTTTCAATAATTTGGATTAACACTCTTATGATTACATTTTTATGCTTGATCTCAGAACCGAAGTTTGGAGCGACTATGAGCCGTATCAACAATCCTGAAAGCCCTTATTCATTGGATATCCAGTTGATCTAACGTTGTCTCTACTTTTATCAGGACTTAATTGGACTTAGTCTCTTACCTTGGGAGTTGGTATACATTGGACTAGATTTCTTCTTCGAGCCACACAAGACACTGCACTATTTCAAAGTATGATTCCTTTCTTCTCTCTTCCCTTCCGCCTTTAAAAGAAACTGTGGAAAAGGCTATAGGTAGAAGTGATATGAGGGATGTCGCGTAAACCCGTGCATACTTTGGATCTCATGGATACCCGAATAAAAAAAGAGTTATAAAAAAAACAGAAAAGAAAGAAGAAAAAAAAAAGGAAAGAAGAAAAAGGAATCGTTGAAAAAATAAAATGGTACCCTATTAGGGAGATATCGATTACCTTAGAAGTGAGAAAAGGGAGAAGAAGTGAAATCATACGAAGAATGTCTTGGTTTGAAAAGAGTCCATATGTCAACCCTTCTCTTGTTTTAAAAGCCATTTTCCATTCATCACTCGAACAAATGCGAATTTGATGATAGGCACTGCGAAGATCTAACTTAGTAAAGATACAAGCTGAACCAATTTGGTCTAAAAGGACATCAAGACGTGAAATTGAAAACTGATATCGAACAGTGATCTTATTAAATGCTCTCCTATCGACACACATACACCGAGAGTCATCTTTTTATGGTATAAGTAAATTCAGAACAGCACACAAACTTAAAATTTCAAGCACAACCTTTGGAAAGCAGATTTTGTTTTTAGAAACTGAAAGGAGCTTGGCTAAGATGTTGCTCGAGTAGAGAACCACATTCGTAAGCCTTCGTTGAACCGATGATCTCCTAGATCTCTGATTGAACTGATGCGATTTCGAATGGTTTTATCAATGATTTTGACTAACCGAGTGTGTGGAGAGTGGGGCTCTCCATGCGGCCTCGAATTTCTTTCTTGTCATATCTTATATAGTGTTGTTTGGAAAATTTTCAATATACTTAGAAGATATCAAAAGCTATAAGCGAGAATTTTTAAATTTGTTTTTTGATTATCTGTTAAACTAATGTCAAAAACAGATAATTTGACATGTAATATACGTACCAAATCGCTAATATATAGATAATATTTCCTATATTTCAAAAACGGATAATTGGCTCTAATTGATCTTAATGTTGTCGATAATGTTTGAACACATATGCTTGTTTTGTTCCGTTCATTATTTTTCTATAGGAGTTAAAATTATTTCAAGATTTTCTTGGGCTCTAATTTAAAATTGGAAAAACACTATTCTCTATTTAGTTGGACCATTCTAGCTAGACTCATCTATTTTACGGATCGAGATTGAATCATCATAATTAGCATCAAAAATACACTAATATAAGAAAATACTATGCTACATGTAAACAGTTCACAAGAGCATGTGCAGGCTATGCTACTTAACCTTCTTTATTACCTTCCATTTAGGACCGATCAACCGAAACCATATTCATTTGATAGCTTCCATTTAGAAATACTATATTAGCATCACATACATATTAAATTATATAGACATATAAAGAATGTGATGGTTCAAGGAATCTTCGTCCACTATGATTGCTACACGACTTAAAAGTTACCAATAATATTTGATTTCTCGAAGGTAGGTTGCGACTTGTGTGATTGTATTTTTTATTTTATTTTTGCTGCCTTTTACCCCATTGAGAAGACATATTTATGAATTTGTTTACACATGGGTTCCTGCTTTCTTTTATTTATCAAACAAAATGTAACGAGTCACTTTACTCTTAATAAGATAGAACTTTCTACCAAATAATTTAAGTACGTCGTAAATATTTTATTTCCACCAAAGTGATATTGTGATATAATTTTTCAGTGAAACATGTAAACTTATAACTTAATGAAAAGTGAATTAAACTGATGGGTTAACTTACTCGATTTTGATTCTGTATAATTGGATTCAGTTTGTAATTTTATAAGTATGATTGGAAATATTCATATTCCTATTCTCATTTTTTTTACAACCAATTATTTTATAATGAAATATATATTAGAGAGGGGAATAAAGAGATTGAATAACATATAGGATATAAAAATGTAGACACGTTAAAGAAGATGAAACTTGAAATGTCCATCAGTTTTGTTCAGCAAATAGTAGTTTATGACATTTGTTCTTTAGTTAGATGAGGTTTTGGTTAATTATAATTTAAGTCCAAATTGTAGAGACATATGTTAAAATATATGCAATTTCAATTTTTACTGTCAGGTGGAATTTTTATCATGCCGGTGGATCCATTTTTATGAATGATTTAAGGGTAATACTAATGCATGTACCTATATAACTGAAAAACAAAGAAAATAACATTGCTAATTTTTTAATTAAATCTCTTTCCTTTAATTAAATTAATGTCATAATTATCCTTTGTTATATATGCACTAACCAATGAATTAACGAGATAATAAAATAACAAATTATGATCTAACAGTAAAAATGAATATTGTTTATCCATCATCGATTGCACTATCCATCACCAAATATAACAGAGAATTTTGTAGTTTATGCTATAAATATATTTTTATATGGTAAACTCATAGTTACCATGTTAAAAAATTTATTATAAGATTGATATCATCTAACTTAAATAATAACATCTTAGTTACTTCGATAATTTATTTATTAAGTTTAACTTATATATTATCATTTTTTATTCTTATCTTTGTAAATGAGATTGGCAAAGAGATAGATAACCTATATTGAATCCAAAGAGAATAAGAAATATTATTATCTTTTTACCGTCAGTAGTGATAAATATTTTTCTCGAAATATGTTTACAGTTACTAGTAGTAAATATTAGAGATATCATTCTCTCTCTTGTCAATCTAATTTAAAGAAGAAAACAACACACGTAGATACTTAGTTATTCAGTCTTCTATGGTCATGTATTGATATTATATTTTTACGTTCACTAGTGATGAATATTGTTCTCGATGCTTGTTGAGCAGTGAATTTATTAGATTTAAATGTCATTATAATATGATTTACAATGAGAATAAAAAAATAATCGTAAAAATAAGTGTTTCTCTATTACCTTTGGCGATGAATCAAATAAATTATTATGATTTGATAAATATGATAATGTATATGTTAACGGTAAGACATAATTTATCGAAGTAACTAAGATGTTATTATATAAGTTAGATTATATCAATCATAGAATAAAAAAATTAACATGGTAAATTCATATTTACCATATAACAAAATATATATGCCGATATAATTTGATTTACGTTGTTAATCAAATAAATAACCATAATGTTTGTTGTATTTGGTGATGAATATTGTAATCTACAACGAATGAACCGTGTTTATTTTTTATGTTAAGTTTTAATCTTTTATGTGTTAATTTTTTTGTTAGTGCATATATGTAACAGAGGGTAATTTTGACACTAATTGAGTAAATAAAGAGATACTAATTAAAAAATAAGGAAAGTCATTTTTTTTAATTTATCTATGTATATACATTTATATAACCCATTTATATAATTATTATGTTGTTTACAGTACGTCACACAAAATGTAACTCCTATAATTAATCAAGAAGTACAATTGTCAAAGTAACATTTTTAATATTTACATAATTTCACTTATCCACTTAAATAAATATTAAAACTTGAAATTTTTTTTTATCATATATTATACTTAAAATTAATACCAAAAACATATCTTAAATAATTTTAGAAAAAAATATTTTGGATACTTTTAACTAATTAAAAATTGAGATTATTGCGGATCATATTAAGGAGTGAATTAGAATAATAAATATGATTATATATTTTTTTACGGATTGGTGTATTAAGTATACAAAATATTTTAGTCTGATATCAAACCCGAGGTGTTACGTCAATTATAACTGGTACCAAACACAAAATGTAAAATTAATATTAAATTATAGGATCTAAATATTAATCAAAACATATTAAAACAAAAAAAAATACAAAATTTTTCTTTCCTAATAATTATTAGAAAATTGTATCACGATATATTGCAGGTTAAAATTAAGTTAAAAATTATTGTGGTTATATATCTAATATCTAAAATTACTTCCATATATATAATTTAGAATCAATTAAAAAAGGTTTAGTTTTTCAGTGGAATTTGTGGATTTTGCTTTAGAAATTTTAGATTCACTACCTTTTGTTAAATAATTTTTGTAACACCCGTGATTTATTTTTTTGGGGTGTCGATCGACACCGGTTGTGGATGTTGATCGGCACCACAATCTTTGGTCGGACCGGGTAAAAATATTAATTACGAATTTGATTGGTTTGGGTTTGTTAACCCTAGGGGTCATGTTTAAAAGAAGAAAGGTCGACCTAAGTGTTGTTTTAGCCGTTTTGATGTTGTTATCAAAGTTTCAAGAGAGTGAAAGTTCCTGAGGTTTTCTGTAAGGCTTTCTGGAGGAGTTTGGTGGCTGTTCTTGGGTTTCTAGGCTAGAGGAAGCGAGATCTTGTAGTTGTGGTGTTAGGAGTGCCTTGAATTGCTGTTTTTGGTGTGTTTTCGTCTATTGTCTTCTGTTGCAAAAGGTATAGTGTGATCTTTGGAATCATGGCGAGGAGAGGAGGATGATCTAGGGTTTCGGTTGTTATGTTTATGAATATGTTAATTGTTGTTGGAACCTGGTTTAGAGGCGTGGTAGATCGCTGGTGTAAATTGTGGTTATTGAATGATTGGTTGATTAATATTATGATTAATTGGTGTTGGTTTAATATGTTTCCGCTGTGCATGATGGTTTATTGTTGGGTTAATTCGGTTAGATTAATTAGTAGGTATGAGACTATTAATTAATGAATTTAAAAGAAAAAAAAACGGGTCGGGTCTTTTCAGTTTTATATGTTCTGTTAAAATTATTTTGTTCCATTTTTATAAGGATTAGTGTTGTTTGTTATTAAATATATGTTTTATATAAAAAAATCACAAATGTATAGAATTTCAAGTGATCAAAAATGGCAAAACAAAAAAAAAAAAGAGAATGTAATGTCAGTAATAATTCACATAAGTTTTGAAGTAGCGGCATTCTTAATCTTACAAACTTTTATTAGACCAACCAACAAAATAAAAATTGTGTGAATCTAGAGGTATATTTGGAGATGTTAGGTTGGTTTTAAAATAAAAATGTTTATCTATCTAGATATTTATGTTTTCTTTTGTATTACTTTCACGTTTCCATGGTCACGATCAGCTTCTTTATTTATCTGTGTCGACAATCTTGTATTTGTGGTTCTGCTATATTCATATTTTTGAATTAAAAGAAAAATAAACTGTGTAAATACTAAATATGAACTGATGATAAACAAGAGTATTAAGATAATATTGAAAATAAAGCCTTAATTTCTTGTGGATGTGGTGAAGTTGATATCTTTTTGTGGTCATGTATAATTTTGCCTATCAAATTTGAACAATTCATGTAGCCATCAAACATTGTTTGGTTGGAAAAGGGTTCACCCAAAATTCTCTGGTTGCCACAAGATCTGATGAAGTGAAACTTCCTTTGGCATTTTCTGATGAATTTATTATTTTGATTTTAATATTTCTTGAGAGCATACAAATAAACAGAAAAAACAAGAAACGAAAAGAGATGTATATATGTCCAAAATAACCTATCACAATCTTCGTCTTTTTTAGGATCGTTTTTTTCTAATTCTTTAATTTATTTTATCATTTTCACGTTTTAGTGCATAACATATATGACCCTTGTGAGGTCAAAATGACAACAATCACTACTTAACGTTGTCTAACAATAGGGATTTGGCAGACCCATAGTCTATGGAATACTAGTAGAAAGCTATAAAAAAATACAAAAAATACTATGAATTAATAATTACCAAAAGATATTACAGGAAAATATTTGCGCAGACATAAACGTAAATATATATTATGAATAAGATTAAAAAAATTATAAAAATATATATTAAAACTTAACTATAAATGCTTCAACGGAGAAAAATTTATGACTTAGGATATAAAAGTTAAATGATTACAATATTTGAGATTATATTTTAATAAAATGACATTGAAATTATACAATTATAGAATTATATCTCAATATATGTATGTTTAATACTATTACAATGATTCTCATGTTTTTTTTTTGTTGTTAAAACAATGACTTTCATGTTGTTAATAAAAATAAAAGCTCTATTAGAAATGTTCCAAAGAAAACTACTTAGCTTCCTAGCAAAGTCAATGTGCCCTAACCAGCGAAAATTTTATGTAAGCTTTTATGTTGGTTCAAGTACTTCTCGACGGACAAGTAACAAGTTCTTCTGAGGCATTGTGAGCCCTAAATCTTGAGGAGCATGAGCATCCCACAAAAATGTTCATGTCAAATCTAGAACCGAATTTAATCCGGATACAATTAACTTTTATATGTATTTTTGAAGATAGTAACAGTTAGAAATACATAGGCTTTCTTTTACCAAAACAAAAAACTACATGTATATACATAACTTTTTTTTTTCTGTAAACAATTAAAAATAGCGCTTTTTAATTTTTAGCGATGAAAGTAAAAGTAACACTTAACTGAAAATATTATGGTAAAAATGGGATTCTTATAGATTTTGCCACTTTCTCACTCAAATTTTATGAATATGCCATTTTCACTAAAAATTTATAGATTTGCCATTTTTTAAGTTTTTTAAAATGTGTGTTTTTGTGATTTTTATATATAAAATATATACTTCATAACAAATACTAAACCCTAAGAGAAAATGGAATCAAGAAAACTCAAATATTATGTGTAAAATTGTGTTTTTAGATCTATAAAAGTTACAAATATAAAATATAGAGAATTTAATGAAAAAAACCCTCAATATTACCCGGATCCATTTTTAAACCCTCACCTATTTTTTTAGTAAAAAAAACCCTGAACTAAAACCCGTTAATGGATTTAACCCTCCGCTTACGGTTTCTGTCTATAATAATAAATCGTTGTTTTTAATGAAACAAAACGACGAAACATTTGTTTTTAACGCCGAGAAAAAAACATACTCACGAGTTAATGTTGTACTAGATTTTATTATAAAAACACATACTTCAAACAACTATGTACTAGATTAATGCTGACGAGTCTTTACTTTAGGGTATCTAGTCTCTTTGGAAATGATGTACACCATATTGCTATTTTGTTGATGATCATTTTTTTGGTTACGTTATTGTGTTGCAACAAATTCGATGGTTATGTTGGTCAGTTTTTTTAAGCTTCAGACATTGGATTAATTTATGTTGGTCATGTTTTTTTTCTTTCAGCTTCTCCAAAGTAAAGAATTCAAAATCGACTGTAAAAAGAAACTAGACGAGAGAACTCATATTTCTTTTAGTTTTAAGAGAAAACATCTTGTTTTTTTTTTATAAATTCCAAGATGACAGGTCGTTTTTTGTTTTTTTTTTTATAAATTAGAATAATTGAAGAAAACATCTTGTTATTTTTGGCGTTAAAAAAAAATGCTTCGTCGTTTTTTTTCATTAAAAATTACGACGCATTATTATAGACAGAAACCGTAAGCGGAGGGTTAAATTCATTAACGGATTTTAGTTCAGGGTTTGTTTTACTAAAAAAATAGGTGAGGGTTTAAAAATGGATCCGGCTAATGTTGAGGGTTTTTTTCATTAAATTCCCTAAAATATATAATATAAAATAGCAGAAACAAAAATGCCATTGAGAAAAGTCCTTATTGGATAATTAACTCAGTATATATTGCTATTTTAGAATTTTGTAAACAATATTCATAGTAGGTATTAGTCTTCCTGTATCATAGTTATGTAAGACTTTTGACCAAAAAAACTTTAAATTAGCAAACGTTTATGTATTCCTTTTAGGAACGAATATGTATGTGAATCAAATGAAAAAAAAAAAGAATCAAATTATTGCAACAAAAAGAAAATTCTACGTCCCAAAACCAAATGAGAAAGACTCCTCGAAGAGCATTGTGGGCACACCTAACCTTGCTACTAAGGTATGAAGGAGTTCAATTCATACTAAATTCTTCATACTTTCCAATGTGACAGGAAAAAGTATATTATTAACAAAAATGTGAAAGTGAAACTCACTAGAAGGTCGCTAAGTTGAATGAATAAATTGTTTATTAAACCTTTAATAATGCTAATCATACTTCTCCACAATCATGTCAAAATGCTAATTAGAAATCCCCACCTTATCTAATGAAAGCCACGCCAAATGGCATATTTCTTCTTTGTTTTTTTTTTTTAAAATAACAAAGATGGCTCAAAGATTTTTGGGTTGGAATAATTTGGAATTTTCTAGCGAAGGCAAGAAGAGAGAGAGCTACACAAAGATGGCTCAAAGGTTCAGCAAAAGGCCACATTGTCTTCAAAACTATTTAAGTTTTGTTTACCCTTTTCTCTCTTTTATAAGCCGTCCCTAGATGTAGCTTCCTCTTCTCTTTTTGACTCTTTGAAATTCTTCGTTCAAAATTTCACCAAAGTTCATTCTAAAACATTTTAACACAAAGTTGCTTTTCTAAATAGTCATTACACTACCATACCCAAAATGCAGATAAAGAAATAATAAACATACCAATCTAGACTTTCAGACTGTATAGTGAAATATTTACCAGTAGATTTAAAGCATACCATTCTCGATTTTATATTGAACAAATCACTATGATGTTAAATCACTATTTGGTGTCTTATATTAGAATAATGAATAAGATATAAGTAGTAGTAACATGTAGTATCCCATTTATATAAGAGTTAAATTGCAGTAAAGTTATACTTCGATTTATTTATTTAAAAAAAATGTGTGATAAAAATTATAACTTTGTGAGGTGTGTTTGATGTAAAATGTAAAAAAGTAAAGATTTGTTTAATTTTTTTTTTGTGGGGGTCAAACTGATTGGTAACATATTTACAACATAAGTTTCGGTACTATATTCTAATAGATTAAGGGGAATTTTTGAGAAATATTGCTTTTAGTATGTCTTTTTTTTTTAAATATCTTTTTTATCTATCCATTTTTAAAAATACCCCTGTCTAAATATTTAAAATGATAAAGTTTTATATAGTTTATAAAGTACTTCTATATAAAAACTACTACTGAGAGATTCGATACAAATATTTTAAATGGTTTTAAATCGTTTTTATAAGTTTTATAAGGGTGTTAATAGGTTTTTAAAAGGGTTTATAAGGATTTTAAAAGGTTTATATAAATTATTTTTACGCTATTTATGAAAGATATATAAAATTTTATACACATACAAAGGTAATTTGTGTATATATTTATAAGCTTACACACATATTTGGATAAATTTCAACATTTTTAAAGGTTTTTTTGATAAAGTTTGAAAAAGAGGTATTTTTAAAAAGAGGTATATGTAAACCGGTATTTTGAAATTCCTCATAGATTAATTTTAAATATACAGTTTTTGTAATAATGTTTCTCAAATAAAAATTTATAAAATAAAACAGAAATATGTTATAATACACCAGTGAATATACTAAATGATTTTTTTATACATATAGTTGTCTCCAATATTATTAGTGTTTTATCAAATATGAGGCTTTTTTCCTATAACTGTGTACATGTAATAAATATGTAGATGAGACAGGAAAACTTTGAATAGCTAATAAATAACTAAATTATTAAAAACAAAACCAATTTGGTTACAATGAATTCAAATTTAAAAATTGATATTTTCATATTTTAGTTATAAATTTAGAAAATTTAAGAACTTAGTTAACCAATCATAATCAATATAAAATTGAGTTACACATTTAGATAAATATAATTTTGGGGTTATTTTTGGGATTATATAAATCAACATCATGCGTTAGATTTTTGGGTTTCTATTTTGGGTTTTAGTGTATATAAGAAACGTGGTAAATTCAATTAAAGGTAAGAGAGATAATGAGATCATTTCAAGTAAGTGGTTAGAAATAGAAACTCATGTTTTTGTTACCGACTGTTGGAAACTCCATGCGCCACTTCACACCCTCTTTTTATTTGGCTCATTAAGTTGCTTTCCGAGTTTTAAATTTTTTTTCTAGGGACAATTAAAACTTCTCCTTCAAAATAAAAACAAATTTGGTTATTAAATTCGAGTGTTTCTCTTTGATTTATTTACAATTCATAAAGGAGTACAGCATATTTTACATTAAAAAAAAAAACAGCAAAACCTTTAACTTGAATCTAGCAGTTTAAAAATTGATACTAATTATTACGCTTTAATGGCTCATAGTTATTTGTTGCTTTATGTCGGCACATGATTTACATTGGTTTGAGAAATACAGTGGGTTACTTTATTAATCAACCAAATTAGATTACCAAAAAAAAAAAAAAATCAACCAAATTAAAATAAAATGATATGAATATACGAATAAATTTTAGCATTCGGTTCTAATATGTGCATTGTGTTGTGAAAATTAATATACAAACTTAGACAGTTAATGTTTTTTTCTAACAAGAAACATTGATATGTATGAATTAATATAATTTGGAAAGAACTTATATTATCGACCCTAACGCAGTTACGTTAATATTCTTTTTTGTCAATCCTAGCTGAGGCAGCAAGTACAAGTGTGATACAAAAGAAAAGAAAAATTAAAAACAATCAAATATGCGTACATAACATTTTAACTATGATATTTTTTTAAAAATAGAATAACTTTATAAACTTTCTTGATACTAATTACTCAAAAACTATTAGACTTTCTATATTTAATATATTATTGATTTATGGTTTAAATTCATTCTTCTTTTTTTGACAAACTAAACTTTATACTAAAACAAGATATAGTCCACGTAAAAAGGTACAAAAAAGCTTCTAGATATAAACATGTAAATTCTATGTAAATATGTTTTTGTATTTGCTTATCTACAAATACAACATCTGATCGATATACTTAACACGTTATGAGATCATATTAATTACTAAGTTTGAAAAAAAGACTTATGTAGTAAGATATATTTTTTCAAAAAATAGTTTTCCTATATATTTTTCAAAAAATAGTTTTCCTATTTGATTAAGGAAAATAACTATTTTTTTAAATGTGTTAACATCTAATCGATAGACTTCACAAGTGTTATGATCCTGTTAATGATTAACTTTGAAAACCAAGATATATATTATAACATTTTAAAAAGAAAATTTTGCTTTTTATATTTTTTGACACGTGTCAACATCTCAGTGATAGATTTGACTCGTGTTACGATCTTGTTAATGACTAACTTTTAAAACAAACTTTATACAGTAAGGTCTTACTCTCTACTAGAGGAGTACAAGTTCCAAGCAAAGGACAACAAAGCCAAACCAGCTTAAAAGACCGAGCAAGCCGCTCCAAATTCTACGACACATGTAGCAACCTGTAGAGGCGCACTACAGGGATAGGGGACAAAGAGGATATTGAGAGAATCCAAAAGTGGTGACTTGGTAGAGTAGAACCGACAACGGGAGCAGTCATGGCGAAAGAGAAATGGGGGAGAGCTTCTAGTTCTTCTAGTCAGTGACGAAGAATGTGGGTCTGTGAAAGACGAAGAGCAGCGATGAGATAAAGTAAAAGTCGATGACCAGCGGGAAAAGACCTCATGACACGTTCGGAGTAAGCGGCTGGATATAGACTCAAATGGGATCTACATACTACAATAAAGGTTCGTACAAAGGCGAAGAAAGTGCCACCGAAGGACACAAACAAGAGATTCACAGAACCTTGGGAGCAGTCCGTCAAAGAAACATAAACTTTGCAGATTTGTGCTGCTGTGAGGTTTGGTGGATCTAGCGGTTTGGACAGATCCGATGGTTCAGAGTGTGAAGGAAGATCTAGCAGCATAACCAAAGCAAGCCACAAGCCAATGAGAGCGATGAGTCATCCAAAAGGGAAAAGAAAGCCCGAGTGAAACCATGAAAGGAGCTATGAGATTTCTGAGAAGGCGTGAGATAGGAAGGACGCTGTTACTGTCAAGGAACAATGGCTGTCGCAGAAGTTACACTCGCGGATAGATTCCATTCCGAGAAGGAAGAGAAGAGTGAATTCAAAAGGACGAGGTTGATTGATCGGCGGAGCAGTGATGTAGAAGATCAATGATTGATCGGCGGAGCAGCGACGTAGGAGATCCATCTTGCCTCTTAGAAGTGACGGCGGCTTCCTTGGAGAACGTGCCTGGGAAAGAAAGTTTTAGGGCGAATTCATCTTAGAATTGTTTGCTTAGTAGATTCCATGGTTTAAATTCAATTCTAAAAAAAAGAATAAGATATTTCAAACTCTGATAGCATAAGATTGTCACAAAATGGAGGTACTTTGTTTTCATAATGTTTAATTTTTTTATAATCTTTAGACATGTAACGCCCGTGTTCAAAAATTGGTATTGTTGATCGACACAAGGGATAGATGTCCATCGACAAAAAGGATGGGTGTCGATCGGCACCAACATTTTTTTGGTTTGACTGGTTTTTTAATCCCAAAATTCAATCGAGTTGGTTTGGGTTAACCCTAGTTCTCGAGTATAGAAGAGAAAAGTAAAATTTTGAGTGTCATTAGCCGCTTTTGTCTTTTCCTTAAGATAGTGAAAGTTCCTTAAGGTTTCTGTAAGGTATTCTAAAGAGTTTAAGTGATATTCTTGGTGATTCTAGCCTAGAGGAAGAGATATACGTGGTATGGTAGAGTTTAAGTGCTATTGTTGTGTGGTTTTTCGTCCCCATTCTTATGTTTTACACGTGAGTTCATGACTAAGGCTTATCTGAGAAGTTTTGATTAATGTTTTGGGTGACTTCATGATTGTTGGTTGATTCCTTTTCTTGGGTGCTTGTTTTCTATGCATTGGTGCCTTTATACGTCCTTCTGAAGAGTCAATATCGTCCATGGAGTGCCAGGAGACGGAGATCAGTCAAGGAGAAGCGACTGGAGCAACATTAGGGTTTCAGTACGACTCAGTAGCGGCTGAGTTTTGTTATTTTGCTTGATATTTGTGTTTTGTGATTATGTGAGATGTGATTGATACTGCTTGTGTGTATAGCCCATTTTTTGTGATGATTTGCCTCACTAAGTATTTCTGGAAATACTTATACATATCTTTTAGTGATGCACGTAAAAGCAAAGTGTGACAGTGGAATCAAGGCGAGCAGAGAAGAATGATCTAGGGGCTCGCTGAATGTTTATGATTCCTTATGACATTGTTTAGGAATGTTAGTTCTAAAATTTAGAAGCATGTTAGGATTGCTGTTTTGGTTCGTGATAATTGTTGGATTGTTGGTTTATTGATATTCGTTAACTAGATTGTCCTGTTGAGTCGTCCGCTGGTTATTGTTTGATTTTGGTTAATCCGGTTTAGTTTTTTAAATTTGATTTAATTTGGTTTAGCTGGTTAAAGTTGAATATATCTGGTTTAGTTGGTTTAAATTGCTTTTGTCCGGTTTAGTTGGTTTAAATTGATTTAGTTGGGTTTTGTTAGTTTGGGGCGCTATAATCTGGTTTAGTTGAATTAAATTGTTTCAAACAAAAAATGGTTAGGTCCTTTCTCTAAGTCAATCAAGTTTCCTTAATATTTTAAATTAGTAAGCATATTTCTATCTTTTTCAATAAATATGAAATGTTCAATTCAATAATAGATCGTGTAAGGAAGCGTACTTTAAATCAGAAAGCGAAATACTTATCTCCAGAAGGTAAAGAGGTTATGATTAAATCGATACACTAGCCATGCCAGTCTAAGCAATGTCTTGTTTCAAATTAACAAAAAGAGTGATTAAGAAATTGAGTCTTTACTTATACAATTTTGGTAGAAAGGAATACCTTGAATAGCTTGAAAGAAATTACAATATTCAAGAAAAGAAGGTGGTCTTGGCTTTTATGATCTACGAAAATTCAATGATGCTCTACTTGCTAAACAGACTTGGAGAATACTACAACATCCTACTTCTTTGTTTGCACATGTAATGAAAGATAGATACTGCCCTGATGGGTCAATCTTGGATGCAAAGGAGCAAAAATATCAATCTTATGGCTGGGAATCTTTACTATCGGTTATAGCTTTATTGAAGTAGGGAACGATATATATTATTGGTGATGTTGAATCGATTCGAGTTGGTGTTGATAATGTTTTAATTCCTCAATACCAATTATATATCACTAGTTGATTCGTCAATACCAATTATATGTTCAAATCTGATGATTAAGAATATTCCCACCTGTCATGGCATACAACACGAATTGCTGCAGAAATAGTTCAAGATGATCAACAGCTTTTGGTTAATACACATCTTTCTAAACTAGAAACTTCGGATCAACTGATTTGGCATTATAGTAATTTCGGTGTCTATACAGTTCGCTCAGGCTATAGGCTATTAATGTGTGATCCACCAAATTAGATTGTTTTACCATGTAGGTCGTAGGGTTCTATCGAACTAAAAACTAAAATCTTGAATTTGAAAGTTCTAGTGAAGATAAAACATTTTCTATGGCGAATTCTATCCAAAGCTCCACCGACCTTAACGCGCCTAGCAACAAGAGGAATGCAACAAGAGGAATGCAACTTGACATTACTTGGCATAGTTGTCATCAACATGAGGATTCGATCAACCATCTCTTTTTTACCTATTCTCTTACTACACTATTTTGATGTCTTGCAGCCATCCCATTATTTGATATCTCTGATATTTCTGATGATGTTGAGGAGAATATTTCTAAATTAATTATTTACTCCAAAAATCAGGAATATACGCCTAGCAACAAGAGGATTTACAAAGATTACAACCATTTTGGTTGTTATGGCGTATATAGAAAGCAATAAATAATTAGGTGTCCAAAGGTTATCGAGAAAGTGCTTTACAGACAGTCTTAAAAACGCAAGGAGAAACAAAAGATTGGATAAGAGTGACTACTCATTTAAATAATCGAGTCTCCCAATCTTCTAACTCGGGCAATAATACCCATATGTTTTCTCACTGGGTACCTCCGCGACAACAATTTTATAAGTGTAATTTTGATGCGGTCTTTGATATGCAAATGTCACAAGCTACTGCATGATGGATAGTACAAAATCATGTAGGATCAGAAATTTTTTGGGGATCTTTAAGACTAGGATATGCGGAAACACCTTTGGAGGCGGAGAAAAAAGCATTGCTATCAACTCTTCAACTAGTCTGGATTCGTGGTTTTAAAAACATATGGTTGGAAGGCGATTATGAAACACTTATAAAAATCTTAATGGACAAATAACAAATCATAATATTGTCAGTTTAATCCAAGGCATCCATTCCTGGGCTGCAAAATTTTTCTGTGTCACTTTTTGTTTACTTAAGACATACTCCAATAGTGTTGCACACAGTTTAGCAAATTTTGGTTGTACTGATTGTAATTTCTATTCAGACTCTATTATTAAGCCTATTTAGCTTCTTTTTTTTGGGGGAAATAGATCTTTAATTAATAGGTAAAACAATTACACTCCAGCAGGGAGAAGATTAAGGGAGACAAGAGCCCTTTTAGCGAGAGAATCAGCTAAACTATTACAAGAACGAGGAATATAGTCAAACGAGAGAGAGAGATAAATTGGAGGCAAAGGAAACTAATATCAAATAGAATCCCTCGCAACTCGACAGTGGATTCCTTAGCAATAAGGAGACAAACAAGTGTCTGGGAGTCCGAGAAGACTTGAACGTGGGTGAGCTCATGATCTAGAGCTGAAGATAAAGCATGTTTTACTCCAAGGGCCTCAGCTGCAAGGGCTCTAGGGGGGTGAGGGGGGAATCAGTGGACAGCCAAGGGTCAGACCAAACTCGGATGTTGTCCCCCGAGCCTATGCTCCTGCTGAGTCCTTTTAGAAGGAATACTCTCCCAGCTACGATTCCTCGCCAACCATGTGATGCGGATTTTGGGGGAGGGCTCCTTATGAAGCTTCTTGAGTGGCAGTATTTCCCAAGGAGTACCCGAGAGACAAGTCCATGAGGTTGGTTAAGCATTTTCCAGATAAGTTGAGCCAAAAGTGAATCATTGAAAGCTTCGATCTCCCTAAAACCAAGACCACTAGCACTTTTAAGGATGGTTAACTTGTCCCAAGAGACCCAAGCCACCTTTCTGTGATCTTTATTTGAGTCCCACCAGAAACGGGTAAGAACGGATACGTTTGCAAAGGAAACTAGGGAGCTTGAAGCATGACATTGTGTAGGAGGGGACGGAAGAAAGAACAGCCTTGAGGAGAACCATCTTGTCGGCGCTAGGGAGGAAGCGAGAAGACCAGGAATGGCTCTCTGGCGGATTTTATCCACAAGAGATGTGAAGATGTCCTTTTTCCTACGCCCAAAATGTTCTGGAAGGCCCAGGTACTTTCCTTTGCCTCCTTCATTGTTGATCTTGAGAGCAGCTTTGATTTTTCTTTTTTTCTACAGGAGCAATCTTGGAGGAAAAAGTAATAGCTGATTTGGACACATTGATAGCTTGTCCCGAGGCGGCTTCGTATCTTTGGAGGATAAGGGAGAGCGTCGAGCAGCTCTCAATGTTTGCTTGGCAGAAGAAGATAGTATCATCCGCAAAAAAGAGATGATTAATTGCTAAACTTTTGTGAGAGACCTTAATGTCTGGGAGGGATCCATCTGATTTGGCTTTGAGGCAGAGACCTGATAAGACTTCAGAGAAAAGGATGAAGAGGAAGGGAGAGAGCGGGTCACCTTGCCATAGTCCTCGAGTTGGGATAACATTTCCTTAAGGGGCGCCATTGATGAGGAAAGAATAAGAGACAGTAGAGCCACATGTCATGATCCAGCTGATCCATTGGGTGTGAAAGCCAAATATGTGGATGAATTCTTCCAGAAAATTCCATTCGATGTGAACTAAAGCCTTGCTCATGTCAGTTTTGATAGCCATGAAGCATCGCTTAGTGGCCCCGGAAGTTCGTAGGTAGTGCAATACCTCATGGGAGATGAGGATGTTATCTGAGATGGCACGTCCGGGAACAAACGCAGATTGATGCTCCGAGATCAGTAGAGGAAAAAGAGGTTGGAGTCTTCTAGACATGATTTTAGCAATTATCTTGTAATGGACGTACAGAGCGCGATGGGGCGGTAATCCGAGACCTTCTTGGGAGAAGGGATTTTAGGGATAAGGCGCACATGAGCCTCATTGAGACGATTTGAGAACGAGGTGTTTTCGAAGAAGAGTCGGATGTCCCAAGAAACAGAGGCATCAATAATATCCCAATAGGTTTGGTAAAACCCAGCCGATAAACTATTAGGCCCTTGTGCCTTGTCACAATGAATATCAAACACAACAGCCTTAATTTCAGCAAGGTCAGGGATGGAGATGAGGTGGGAGTTCATTCCCTGAGTTACCAGAGAGGAGATAGCTTCGGAGACAACCCGAAAATCGGAGGAGTTGTTGGAAGAGAAGATTTCATTGTAGTACTTGGAGATTGCAGTTGAGATTCGGGCTTCTTCAAAGACCTCTATACCCGAACTGGTTTCAATGGTGGAAAGTTTGTTCAGAGCTCGACGACCGCGAGTAACGGAGTGGAAAAAGTAGGAGTTCTTGTCTCCATTATGTAGCCATTGGATTCCACTCCTCTGTCGCCAAAAGAGCTCCTCGTTAGCATAGAGCTTTTCAAGGCTAGACTTAAGAGATGAATTGTTGGGGAATCGGGGGAATCCGCAGAAAGATCCCCTTCGAGTTTATCCTGAGCCTCCTTGATTAGTTTCTCCGAATTGATTAATTTTTCTTTTGACCAGGAAATTAGATCTCGTCGGACACGGTCAAGCTTCGATAGGAAGGAATTTGAAGTTGCTTCCAACCAGGCGTTTTCGATAACTGAGCGAGCATCTGGATCAGCTACGAGTCGGCGATCAAACCTAAAAACCCACTTTTTCCTGGTCTTGGTGATGTCGAAAATCGTGAGGATAGGGCGGTGGTCGGAGCCTTCTTATCAGAGGTATTTACATCGACCCGAAGGGAAAGCTTTGTGCCATTAGCAATTGGCGACCGAGCGATCTAGGCGTGAACAAATGAACTAGGAGTGTCTCGTACCATTCCACGAGAGAGAGTTTCCAGAATGCATAAGGTCCATAAGCTCATTTTGGGAAATGAAGCTACGAAGGGGATAGAGGATCCTTTGTTGCAGGCCGGCCCACCAACTTTTTCAGAATTGTCCAGGATGGTGTTATAGTCGCCCGTTAATAACCAGGATGGGCATGTGCTTAGGCCCAAAGAAGACATAGAGTCCCAGAATTCCCTGCGCTTTTCTTGGTTTGGTTCATCGTAGATGAAGGTGATGTAGGATCGTTGACCTTTGTAGCGCAGGGAGACATCCACAAAATTTGCTGAGGAGGTTAGAAATGAGAGCTCGACATCCTGTTTCCAGTACAACGCAAAACCACCACTGAGCCCTTGGGGAGGAACAGTGAAACGATGGAGATAATTCAACCAATCAAGCTTCTCGGAGAGGGAGTCGTCAGATTTTTTTGTTTCCGACAGAAACAAAATGTCCGGGGAAATAGATTTGGATATCTCCTGGAGTCTAGGAACTGTCAAGGTGTTGCTCAAGCCTTGAAAGTTCCAGCTGAGCGCCGTTAAGGAAGAGGAGGAGACGGAATCAGAAGATCCTTCTTCTCGCTGATTAGGGCCTTATGTGAAGGAATTTTTCTTGGTGGATGAGGGTTCGAAGGTCCTTGGCCAGAGGCAGATTTCCTGGGAGAAGCTTTCCCCAACTCAACTTCTTATTTCTCATGTTAGTCACGCGGACAGGGCTTTTGAGAATACGAGGTGTAACCATTGATATAGCCAACTTTCTCTTGCTAGATTTTGCTTTGGTGGTTGCAGGTTGGAGGGTTAAATTGGGGACCCATTCGGGGAAATGAAGGTACGATCGGGACAGTTAGGCTCCAGGTATTGGATTTTGACTTCTTGGAGTCTACTGGATCCTAGACTGCGGTCAGACCGAGTGGGAGCCACATTCGGAGCAAGAGAGATGCATTCCAACGCCGATACGGTGGTGAGAGAGAGTCGTTCCAGAGCTGGTCTACGCTCCCTGATAGAGGAGGATGGACCAGCCACGTTAGTAATGGGTTCTCTAGGTGGTTGAATAGGAGGAGTGTGAGAGCTTGAGGAACGTTCCTGGTGGACAGATTTAGAGAGGTCCTCTCTGGGGAAGAGGTTTACCTGTGGGTTCGAACGGGAGACAGAGCCCGGGTCAGAGATGTGGTGGGAACAGACTCCTCACGGCGGTGGGAGGGGCGGAGCCTGCTGTGGGCTGAGGGTCGGATTATGTCCTTTGTCGAGTGGTGATAGAGATGATGGTTCGACGAGGAGCTGTGTGCAGGTGAACAATGGTTACTGGACAGAGGCCGCGAATCGCCGTAGAGATTACGGGAGGAGTTGAGCAAACGGGAGGTAGACGATGAATGTTTCTTTGTGGGCCGAGGGTCCCTATCATCAGAACGGCTGCGCTTTTTGTCCTCTTGATGCTGTTTCTTAGAGTCCAGACGGAGGAGGGCTTTCCGTTGATTAATACCCAATGTCGGGCGAGATCTTTGACCTTCAGGAGAGAAGTGGGGACAGTTCTTTTCCGAGTGGGAGAGGGAGAGACAGCGGAAGCAGTGGTTTCTGAGTTTCTCATACTCCAGCTCCACTGTCTTTAGATGGCCTTGTGGGAGTTGGACTTCGAGGGAGGTTTCCAGAGGAAGGAGGTCGTTTATCTGAACTCAAACTCGAGCATGTGGTACATCGTTTTTTGAGAGTGGTCCTAAGGCACTTCTGATAGCCTCGATGGCTTGAAGTGTCCGGAAATGGGTTGGAATACCCAGGATTTTAACCCAAAATGATATTTGGGAAGGGAAGTTATCTGAGACCGTCAGTTCCCATAGCTGTAAGATGAGCATCCAGTCTTTAAAGTGAAAAGGGGATTTCTGGAGAACAGAGTGGAGGTCTTCCTCAGAGTCAAAGAAAAACTGGAAAAGATGCGGACCCAGTTCTCTTCCTCTGACCTTGGCTTCAAGGCTGCAATACTGAGGCATGAAGTCCACGATGGCTTTAGCTCGTTGGACAAAAGGGTTGGTGACTCTTCCAATTAGAGATAGCCGATTTTCCTCAATGAGGCTATAGACAACAATGAAAGTAGTATGGAAAATCGGCTATATCTAATTGAGGAAAATCGGCTATCTCTAATTCCAAACACCATACCAAATCTTTCCAAAAATGAAACAGTCCAAAATCGTAGCTTTCCATTTTTAGAAACTCACACACAAATTTCTTTCTAGTTCACTTTCTCTTCCTTCTTTCTCTTTTCTTTTTCTTTCCTAAATGTGAGACCCCGGTTTGTGGAGAGGTTTAAATGAATCTATTTGGCAACTTATGTCACTAATTAGTGACATGGATAAGTGCACTTTATAAAGATAAGTGCACTTTATAAAAAAACACTTATATTTCTGTTCAAGGGTCCTAAAAGAATTTCACAGTTAAGTGTGCTTATGTTGGAGTAGTTAAAGGATGGGTGACCTTTCGGGATGTAGTTGTTGGTACTGTGTGAGTGTGGCCAAAACATAAGAAAATATCATGTCCTTATTTGTAGGGTCGGTAAATAAATCTTTTAAATCTCCTAGATATAGCAAACTGACCGTCGTATATGGATAGGCTCATGGCCTAGTGAGAGAACGTGAGGCGCATTAAGAGAGGTGGACCCATAGGATGTGTGTCAACATGGGTCCCACAAGGAGAGGTGGCTTCAGGGATTTACAATTCATCAATACCGGTAAAAGGTAAGGTTCTTTTGCATTCTTTATATCTAAGTCTGCATCTGCTACCGTTTACTAACGTCTGGAACGTGAACTATGAAATACGCACAATCTGTAACATTTGGATATGAAATTTGAACATCTAATAACCCCAAGGGATGAACTCCCTTATTCACCTCTATTAGCTTAACCAATAAAAATAGACTAGTATATCATGTCATACTCTATATTAAAATAGATCAAAATTAAAATCAGAAAAACAAACATATAATGAAAACAAAATATGTATAAATTTATATAACCACTCTTTTATAAAGCCTAGCCGACATATACTCCCGTTTAATTGTACAATCTTAAACTCTAATTACTCTTTTATAAACCCAAACCAATATATAATTTTGTTTTAGTAGTAAAATCAAAACCCATTTTTTTATAAACCCAAACCAATATATAACTTTTTAAAAAATATAAAAACTAAATCTTAATCCTCCTTTATAAACCCGAACCAACATATAATTTTGTTTAATTGTAAAATATAAACCATAATCTTCCTTTGTAGACCCAAACCGGTTTATAATTTTTATAAATTTTTGAATATAAACTATTATGATTATTGATAAAACTTACTATATAACCACGTTTAATTGTAAAATCTAAATCTAAACTGATATTTAACCTTGTTTATTTAAAAATTATACAAAAAAATTTCCTGAATCTGTTTTATTTTTTTAATTTATTTTTAAATATGGTTTTATGTGACATATTACTCTATTTTATTGGTTAATCTAGTAAAAAGAGGAAAATTGCTTTGAAAAACTCCATATAATTTTTCTTTGGACATTTAATACCTAATTATTTTCTGTTGGAAAAAAATAAACATAATAATAAATGTATGTCATTTAAAACCCATTAAAAGTGAAACATGATTCACCTCTAGAAGTAAACCCAAATATTTTTCATTTCTCTCATAGTTTTAGTTTAGACTTTAAGGAAACATGATTCAAGTATTTGCAACTTCTGTTTTAGTAATTTGACAAAGACAAAAGGGAAGACACCCAAAAAATATCAAAAGAAAATCTAACATATAACCTCAAAAACTATGATTTGCACATGTAAGAAAATCAAATTGCTTACATGCGTGATAAGTGCAGAAGAAATATTTTGTTGAAGAAACTGAAAAAATGTTTTTTTTTTGAATTTTGGTTGATCAACGCCGGTCAACATCAGTCAATGTTGGATTCCGACGAAAAAATTACCGGTAATAGATGGTTATGGTGTTGTACACATAACTTATAATTATTCATGCATGTTCTTATGCAACGGTAATAATTCATATAATTAACCGGATAATTATATTGTTTGCATGTGTAACTATGTGTTGGCGTATCATGTAGCCAAGAATAAATTTTTCTTTTCTAAAGTCCTTCATATATTAAAATTAAACATATCTTTTACTAAAAAAATTGTAGAACTTTTTATATCTAATCCATTGCTTCACTTGCTTAACTTGTATGCCGGACATGCACTTTATGTGTGGGTATCGGCTTAGTTCTTTCTTGTAACAATAAAATTAATGTGTTTTTTTACACAATGTTTGTTTATACGATATTCATAATTCATAAACATATAGAAGTAGTGTTTAAAAATCTTTAAGACTTAAACTAATTAGGGGGTGTATTCAAAATGAAATTTTAAGAGATTTGAGTTTTATTGAGATTTTAAATGATTTTGAGGATTTTAGGGAAGTTCATATGACTTTTGTAAATTCCTTTCAAATCTCACCAAAAACCATGGGATTTGGATTTCTGTATTTTTAACTAAGGAAATCCTCTTAAATCCTCTGAAATCCTTCAAAATCATTAAAAGCCAAATCCACAGATTGTTTTCAATAACAGTGGATTCTAAAGTGAATTTTGAAACCATTAGTTCAATAACAGTGGATTTGATGAGACTTTTTAAAATCCACGTTTGAATAACACTGGATTTATAAATTATACACAAATCTCTTAAAATTCTTGTTTGAATACACCCCCTAAAGCATACTATTTTGTAATCTTCGGATTTCGGTGTCCCAATGTTTTGTAGGTTCCGCAAATTTAGTTTCGATTACCAAACTCATATTTAATTGAAAGTTTAGTTATTTGACAAAAAAAAAGAGGGCGAATCTACATGCTTGGATTGGTATATGTTCGCAGTTTTTACAAAACTACTTCTAATTAAAACGAATCTATTATTTTAGTCAATATCAAACAAATGGATGGTTTATAATATTTAATTAAGTCAAGTCATAAGAAAAAAAAAAGTAATGAGAACAAAAAAAAATATAATTTTAAAAGTCACAAATGGTCCCCATACGTGTGATTCGGCAGGATACTTCCCAAAAGGCATACCACTAGTAGGCTCTCTCCTATATAACTTCATCTCCACCAACGATGCATTTTCGTCCTCAGATCTCAATCTCACTCACAAGAGAGAGAGAGAGAAAAGGCTTAACTAGTTTCTCTACATTATTCACCATTACATCTTTTCTCTTTTCAACATGGCCGCCTCCGTAGATAATCGCCAATACACTCGGCTCGAGCCAGGTTTAAACGGCGTCGTTCGTTCTTACAAACCTCCTGTTCCAGGCCGTTCTGATACCCCCAAGGCAAACCAAAACCAAACCACCAAGTTCTTGAAGCCAGCGACTGTTCATGACGATGACGAAGACGTCTCGAGCGATGACGAGAACGAGACGCACAACAGCAACGCCGTGTATTACAAGGAGATGATACGCAAATCCAACAGCGAGCTTGAGCCGTCGGTTTTGGACCCAAGAGATGAATTCACGGCTGATAGCTGGATCGAACGTAACCCTTCCATGGTCCGTCTCACAGGGAAACATCCTTTTAACTCCGAGGCACCTCTTAACCGTTTAATGCACCACGGGTTTATCACCCCTGTCCCGTTGCATTACGTCCGTAACCACGGCCATGTCCCTAAGGCCCAATGGGCCGAATGGACGGTCGAGGTTACCGGATATGTCAAACGGCCCATGAAATTCACCATGGACCAGCTCGTCTCCGAGTTCGCTTACCGCGAGTTCGCCGCGACGCTAGTTTGCGCGGGGAACCGCCGTAAGGAGCAGAACATGGTGAAAAAGTCAAAGGGATTTAACTGGGGATCCGCTGGAGTTTCAACTTCCGTGTGGCGCGGTGTCCCTCTCTGCGACGTATTGCGTCGCTGCGGGATCTTTAGCCGGAAAGGCGGCGCGCTCAACGTCTGCTTTGAAGGGTCTGAGGATCTCCCAGGTGGTGCTGGAACTAGCGGTTCCAAATACGGAACCAGCATCAAGAAAGAGTATGCCATGGATCCATCAAGAGACATCATTTTGGCTTATATGCAAAACGGAGAGTACCTAACACCAGACCATGGCTTTCCGGTTCGGATCATAATCCCCGGTTTCATCGGTGGCCGGATGGTTAAATGGTTGAAAAGGATCATCGTCACAACTCAAGAATCCGACAATTTCTACCATTTTAAGGACAACAGAGTTCTACCTTCTCTAGTAGACGCCGAACTCGCCGATGAAGAAGGTAAACACAAAAATTTATATTTGCTTCAAGAATATTAATAATAATCTTTATAATCTTAAATATATTCAATAGTTAGCTTTTATAGCAATGAACTAATCAACATGTTTAAGTTTCCGAACCTATAGGAGAAAAACAAAAAAACAAAAATCATATTAAAGAAATGAAAACTAATGTTGGTAGATGATGTCAGCTTCTGTAATTTCTGTAATATTTTTTGCTAATTAAACATAAATTTAATGGTTGTTTTAGGCTGGTGGTATAAGCCAGAGTACATAATCAACGAGCTGAACATAAACTCCGTGATTACGACGCCTTGTCACGAGGAGATTCTTCCCATCAACGCTTTCACCACTCAAAGACCTTATACTTTAAAGGGTTACGCATATTCCGGTACTTTTTTTTCTTTTAAAATGTGTAAATAATAAATATGTTTTACTAATGGGAAAATTTTATAATAACTAAACAAATCTTTTTTATACAAAACAGGAGGTGGAAAGAAAGTGACCCGTGTAGAGGTGACAGTAGATGGTGGAGAGACATGGAACGTGTGTGCACTTGACCATCAAGAGAAACCGAACAAGTATGGGAAGTTCTGGTGTTGGTGTTTCTGGTCACTCGAAGTTGAGGTTTTGGACTTGCTTAGTGCCAAAGAGATAGCTGCCCGTGCATGGGACGAGACTCTCAACACACAGCCCGAGAAAATGATATGGAATCTCATGGGTATGATGAATAACTGTTGGTTTAGAGTCAAGACCAATGTTTGCAAGCCTCACAAGGGTGAGATTGGTATTGTGTTTGAGCATCCAACGCTTCCTGGTAATGAGTCTGGTGGATGGATGGCTAAGGAACGTCACCTTGAGAAATCCGCGGACGCGCCTCCTACTCTCAAGAAATCCGTTTCCACGCCGTTTATGAACACAACTGCTAAGATGTACTCGATGTCCGAGGTCAAGAAGCATAATTCTGCTGATTCTTGCTGGATCATTGTTCATGGACATATCTATGATTGTACCCGTTTCCTCACGGATCACCCCGGTGGTTCGGATTCGATCTTGATCAATGCTGGTACGGATTGTACTGAGGAGTTTGAAGCCATTCACTCTGATAAAGCCAAGAAGATGCTTGAGGATTATCGTATTGGAGAGCTCATTACCACTGGCTATTCCTCTGACTCTTCGTCGCCTAACAACTCGGTTCATGGTTCATCCGCGGTGTTCTCGTTGTTGGCTCCCATTGGAGAGGCGGCTCCGGTTAGGAACCTTGCTTTGGTCAATCCCCGGGCTAAAGTCCCGGTTCAACTCGTCGAAAAGATTTCCCTTTCTCATGATGTTCGTAAATTCCGGTTTGCCTTACCGGTTGAGGACATGGTTCTAGGTTTACCGGTTGGTAAGCACGTTTTCCTTTGCGCCACCATCAATGACAAGCTTTGCCTCAGGGCTTACACACCAAGCAGCACCGTTGATGTGGTTGGCTACTTCGAACTTGTGGTCAAGATTTACTTTAGTGGTGTCCACCCAAGATTCCCCAATGGCGGGCTCATGTCTCAGTACTTAGACTCATTACCTATAGGGTCAACTCTGGAGATCAAAGGACCATTGGGTCATGTTGAGTATCTAGGCAACGGTAGCTTCACGGTTCACGGTAAACCGAAGTTTGCTGATAAATTGGCAATGTTGGCCGGAGGAACCGGTATAACCCCAATATACCAAATTATCCAAGCCATTCTGAAGGATCCAGAGGATGAGACTGAGATGTATGTCATTTATGCTAACCGGACCGAGGAAGATATTCTCCTTAGGGAGGAATTGGATGGTTGGGCAGAAATGTATCCGGACCGGTTAAAGGTTTGGTATGTAGTGGAGCAAGCTAATGAAGGTTGGGCATACAGCACCGGGTTCATTTCCGAGGCGATTATGCGAGAGCATATCCCTGATGGATCAGATGGCTCATCCCTTGCCATGGCTTGTGGTCCACCACCGATGATTCAGTTTGCGGTTCAGCCAAACTTGGAGAAGATGCAATATAACATCAAGGAGGATTTCTTGATATTCTAATCTAAAAGCCAAGAAATGTCAAAAAGTCAAAAACGTTAGGTGGTCAAAAAGCCAAGTTGTTATAATAGAGTCTATATAAGTATTTGATAGATTTGTTTTGTATATACAAAAATGTTGGTTCTCTTTAAATTTTCAATTGGGGAAATATAATTTGTCCGTTGTATTCACAATCAATATATTTTTTTCCACAATAATAGACCAAAAATAATATTTCATAATTTTGTGGTTATTGTTCCTCGAATATTCTGCGTTCACTACTCAACAATGAGAATCAATATTTTCTCATATGTCTTTGTCGTTAAAACTAAAATTTCTACAGCTATTAAGACAGTAAGGTACAAAAATCACCAATTGTCAATTTCAAAGAGAATAAAGCCAAAGATGAGTATTTTCCTATTGTGCAAGTTGAAACCAAACTCGTCCATTAGTTCCTAATTTAGTCTTCACCACATATATGATATGAAAGATTAGGGGGAGTGAATATACTTTTTGGATTTGTTTTTACTAACCAAGAAGACATTAGCTAGGTAATCTCTTCCAATTGGTTGAACTTGTAAATTTGGAAGATTCTTCTTTTTTGGGTAATTAGTTGAACTTATAGGTATATATCAATGTGATCAACTATTTATAGTATGTTTCTAGCACCCAAACTCTTCCATGACAGGACCCAAAAGAGTGTAGCAAGATCTACGTATTTATAGAGTGACACATTTTAAATAATGGAAGCTTGGAATTCTACCAACAAATTAAAAAAATATATGCTAATGGATTAATAATGCATCTCATGATTTTATTATATTATATGACCCAAAATATTCAATATAAGTTTTAAAAATTACTAATTAAAAAATATTGGATATCTCAAATTCTGAAGGATCTAATGTAGAACCAGTCTATTATTATGTTCCATTAACTTAAATAGTGATGCACATGAACTGGAGATTTTTTTATTCTTTATCTATATATATATATATATTTATAATTAATTATTATTTTCTTTCTAAAACCTGAATATAGAAACCCATATGTCATTATAAGTTATATAACTGATGAAATTAAAAATCCATTTTACATACAATTGGTATTAGAATAATAAAACCCCCACATCTTAAGGAACTAATAAACTACCCTAAACTCAGGAGAGAAAATATTTTAAGAAACTGATGAAACGAGTAGCCCCTTTACCAAACTTTAAATAGTCTCGATTCAAAAGTTAAATATTAAATAACATAATTGAATATATGACAGAAACTATGTTATGAAGAAAAATAAAATAACCAGACGAGGCTAAGAATATTTCAAATAAATCTTTATATAATTATATAAAATAGAAAAAATTCAAAATCCTTCTTGTTAATATATAGTAGTCTTCTACAAATTTTATGGTCGTCGCATTAAATCGTATAGGGTGTTAAATAATATACATCACCTGAGCATTTTTTGGTTTCTGATTGATTTAATTTCGTTACATCAGCATAAGAATAAAGTTATAAATGATTCTGACCTTTCGTTTTCAGGTAAGATTAATCGATTAAACAAGTTAGGAATCGTGAATCTTTTGTTGGTAACGAGAGAAGGGAACTTCACTTATTGGTCGATCTACTGTGATTCAATATGCAAAGTAACCAAACAAATATTATAAAACAAGACGTACGATTTGTTGTATGTGCATATTTTAACTAGAAGAGAAGCCTTCGTCGAACTGAGATTCGACAGAACTCAAATAGTCTTTTTTCTAACAATTCAATTAACAAAATGTCAAAATAGTATAATATTTATGTATAGCATACAACTGTATTATTTTTGTTATTAATGAAAATCGCACAAATATGTGATTGAGGAGAACAACAAAGATAACATATAATAATATGTTAGTAAAGTTATTAAGGTTTACTTACAAAAAGAAACATGTAATTTCTCTGTATATATAGGTTGTAATTACAAAAAGAAACATGTATTAAGGTTGTATATATATTCGATATCTATAAATTTGTCTTTTTAACCCAAAGAAAAAGAAAATAACGTGTATTTTTTACTTATATGATTATCTTATTTATTATAAAATATTTTTTCAGATTTTATATGAAAGGCTCATAGATAACAACAATGTATTCAAGTTGATAAAATTAAATATGACGGTAAGAAACAAAAAGCACAAATTTGGCATGAAAAATTGGCATGATATTTTGAATTTACCAAAGATAATTAAATAGGTTATTCATAATTCTTAGTGTTCTTCCTAAATAAAACTAGTTAACCCTAAGTTTTAACATATTTACAGTTATACGAAAAATATACGTAGTTCCCATTAGTTAAAAAAAAACAAAAATTAGTTTCCAATATATATCTCAACTATATATAGAAAATTCAAATTCATTCATCAAATTTGTTGTAGGCATAAATTTTTTTCGGGGTATAAATGTTAAGTTTTTTCTTAAAACAAAGGATTTATAAATGTTAATTTTTATACAAAATAAAGAGTGTAGCCGACAAAACTAGATAATTGGCATAAATTTTCATCTTTTTCGGGGTATAAATGTTAAGTTTTTTCTTAAAACAAAGGATTTATAAATGTTAATTTTTATACAAAATAAAGAGTGTAGCCGACAAAACAAGATAATTGGCATAAATTTTCATCCAATATGATATCAAATGAAGGGTAAAGCTTATACCATATAATGTATAGGCGACAAAACTGGACCATTGAAGTAGTGCAACTTTACGTTACCACGTTGATGTTGCTCCATCCATGCATTCCTAATTTCCTAATCCTAAATATCAAAATATCTCATACGTTAAATTTTATAGTAACTCCATGAACTTTATCCTCAAATAAAAAGACTTTCCACTGTTTAAAAATACAAAGAAATTTTCACGTAGCGACTCTAAACCTAGAATTAAAATTGAATTGATTATAATTTGCCATTTTATAATTTTTTTTATAGGTTTACTATTTTTTAAAAAATTTACGAATTTGCTATTTTTAAAGTTACAAAAATGTGATTAAACGTTTATTTTTTTTGTTATGTTTGTATCTAGTCGATTCTATTTGTTTGTTGGGTTTTAATATTTATTATAAAGTATGTATTTTAGCAGAAAAATCGATAATTTTAAGTTTTCAAAAATAAACCATTAATTTATAAATTTTAATAAAGTTACTATGTTTTTAAAATGTGTCCTAAAAACGATAATTTTCATAAGAATCCCATTAAAACTTTTAAAAATAAATATTAATATATAGTTTCTACTTCTAGTTGCCAAAGTTGAGAAAACTAGTGGAACAAAAGAGACCTATAAACGTTTTTTAAAAATTATGAAAACAGTAAAACCAAATTTGGTCGTGGCCGCCACATGCCATAACCATGCAAAAGTAAATCACGTGACCACGTGTTCGTTATAGCCGCGTGGACCCAACATGCTCCCGAACTTAGTAGCTTGTCTGGCTCCGCGTCGCAAGGTCACACGGCCTAACCCGTTATGGCGAGCCAAACCCGCCCGACTTTACCGGGTCATACCCACCTCTATGTCGGACCCGCCGCGTCTCGTCTGCTGCTTGGTGTTTGGAAAGGCCGTGACTTCTTTTGTTTATAAATTTTGAAGAGACCCCTAAATATATAATTGAACATTTTTATTTTTGTCTTCGTCGAATAATACAGATCAAAACGAATACAACTTGTCACTTATTTTATTGTGTCCTATTCAACACATATTAAGATAATCTACCTACAATATTTGATTTATAAAAAAAAATATTGCATATTTATTTCTGTGAAATATCTTTTGTTTCCAACTGAAAATAACATGGATTGACTTTAGTCTTAAATTTATTATTTACCCAAACCGTTTCAACGAAATGACCATTTTGTAATTAATATAACTAAAGTCTAAAGGTAACATAATATCTCGAAACACATTTTTATATGAAAAATATTCTTGGATACCATGATTTAAGTTTTTTTTCTTCCAAAAATATTACAATTTTTTATTTCTTCCAACAATACTAAATTTTTTTTTATATCTTTCTAAAATATCTTAAAAATAAAAATTTGAATTTTAAAGATGAAAAATTATATTTTTGTATGTTTAGGTTGATTACATTTGGGGTATAGGTTTTAGGAGTAGGGTTTTGTATTTAGGATATAAAAATTAATTTTGGATGTTAAAAATTTAAGTTTTAATTTTGTGGTACTTTTAGTATTTGTATTTCTAGAAAATAAACTTTATAATGGTATTTTTGGAAAAAAATATTAATTTAAGTGGTATTTATGAAGTTTTTTTTATTTGTTTCATTGATGATTCATCCGTATGAACAAAACACTTGGATGAATTCAAGTACGACACGATTAGATCTAGTTACACAAAGAGAACACAAATTGTACAAAAGTGGACAGTGAACTAATTTTTCGACAATAAGGGAAGAACTAATTAACGTATAGAGAAACATGATTTGTATTCTAATAAATGTACTTATATTGAGTCATAAAGTTTATTGGGCAGTTGTAATGGCGCAAGAGACTTGTGGAGTTAGTTAAAGCTCAATTTTGATTTTTCTTTCGTTTTCCATATATTCAATCATTTTCAACAAATCTCTTCTTTTTTTGTTTTGTCTACTTTTCGATCTAACGATCTGTAAAGAGAAGGACAAAAATAAAAATATGACGTAACATAGAATATGGACAGCATAATTAAATTATAATGGGTTGCAAAAACACAGAAACTCTTTGCATTCTTCCGTATATTTAGGGCCTTTCTATTTTCACACAAATATGCATTAAGTTAAACAAGTATTTCTAGTGATATATAATGTCATTTTTCATTTATTATGTGACCCAAAAAAAATGTCATTTGTTAGCACTCGTTCCATTTTATTTCAAGTGATGTTTGTTAGCAAATTGTTTTTAATTAAAATGATGTTTGCAAGTTTCTATAAAAAATATTAAATGTTTATATATTTTTTCGACCAATCATAATTTATATTATATTTTTTTATTGATTGAATTCATTTTATTTTATTGATAAAATACATTTTATCATAATTTATGTATACAAAAACTTAAATACTACTATAAATAAAATAAATGGAGTATTAATAGTAACATATTTGTTGGTGGGATTCATCAATAATTCAAAGAAATATGATTTCTAGTGTGGAAATAATTGCAACACGGTTCCAAAGACATCGGATCGAAACATATATATATATATATATAAATGTATATAACTAATAAACTTTTACACAATTTTTATTGTTTTTGTTAAATAATGTCAAAATAATACTCTTACACGAATAGAAGTAGTAACAAATGTTAACTAAAAATTATAATTTATTATGTATTCGATACATGAAAACAATGGATTCCATAATAGAATAAATAGAACTAACTATACCTAGCTATTTATACTTTTCTAACCGGCAACTCTATTTAAAAGATAAATTATTAGTCTTTTGTGTTAGCAATTTATTTGTATTCACATATTTTTTTTTTACATAGTTAGTGTGAGACCCCGGTTGCAGAGAGGTTTAAATGAATTGATTTGGTCACTTATGTTACCAAAGTGTACTTATCTTTTTGGTCAACGTTCCTGAAAGATTCCACAGTTAACCGTGCTTATATTGGAGTAGTCAAAGGATGGGTGACCTTCCGGGAAGTGGTTGTCGGAACTGTGTGAGTGAGACCAACACATAGAGAAAGATCATGTGGTGATTTGTAGGGTCGGTAAACAAGACTTTCAGCCTTCCGGACGTAGCAAACCGACCGTCGAGTGTTAATGGGCTCATGGGCCTAGTGAGAGGACGTGAGGCCCTTTAAGAAAGGTGGGCCCATGGGCTGGTGGTGAACATGGAGTCCACTAGAGAGATGGCGCTCGGGGTGTTACAATTGGTATCAGAGCCGAACCCTGACAAGTGTGGAGTGGTGGCCTCACACTGTCAGGGGGTGACAATCGTTGTGCGCAACAGGACGTTGCAGTCTGTTAGTGGGGGAGAATTGTGAGAGCCCGATTGCGGAGAGGTTTAAATGAATTGATTTGGTCACCTATGTCACCAAAGTACACTTATTTTTTCGGTCAACGGTCCTGAGAGAATTCCACAGTTAAGCGTACTTATGCTGGAGTAGTCAAAGGATGGGTGACCTTCCGGAAAGTGGTTGTCGGAACTGTGTGAGTGAGACCAAAACACAGAAAAAGATCATGTGGTGATTTGTAGGGTCGGTAAACAAGACTTTCAGCCTTCTGGACGTAGCAAACCGACCGTCGGGTGTTAATGAGCTTATAGGCCTAATAAAAGAACGTGAAACCCTTTAAGAAAGGTGGGCTCATGGACTAGTGGTAAACATGGAACGCACTAGAGAAATGGCGCTCGGAGTGTTACAGTTAGTATTGGATCCCAATATATTTACATTTTTTTTTTTGTATTAGCAATTTGTTTTTTCGTACATATTGGTTTGACTCGTCACTTCTGTCAAATGGCTCAAAATCATAGGCTCCTAATTAAAATATGCGTTTTAACTTTTAATGCGTTGTTAGATCCCCTGACGCATTATATTGATCATTTTGATTATTTTAATTAGTCTATTATACTTCAAAGTCGTTAAGTACTTTTTTTGTGTTCTTTCTCCACTGATATAAGAATCTGAGATGATTACATATACATTTATGTTATAGAATTATTTTACCTCCACAAATTAAAATTTAAAAGAAAACTATGCTTTTAATTATTTGATATATATAGAGTAAACTAGTAATATAACCACTTATATTAATAGTATACAATATGTTAATTATTATTTATTAATAAGGTCAATGTTTCAAACTATCAAATTAGTTTTCATTTTAGATTTAATTTTCTATCTATCAAATTGTTTTTAAAATAATTGACTTATATTTTAGCCGGTTGATATATATAACATTGTTGATTTTACTTTTTTTTTCTGGTTTATTGATTTGTAATATTTTTTGCTATAGGCTAATTCGTTCATGGTAGACTTCCTTCATTTTATATGAATTTATTAATATATAAGATTGGTTTTTTTGAACTATTGATAGATATTTATTTTTATATAAATTTATTTCTTATTAACTTATTTTACAATCGACTCATATATTTGATTAATTGATTTCTTACATAGTCGACTTTTATAAATGTTGACATGTTTTAAAAAATACTAGGATAAAATTTTAAGGTACAATCAGATTATTCTGTATATTTTTAAGTCAACTGTAAAATGCTATCTATTTTTTTTTTTTGAAAGTGGAAAGAAGGTTATCGTTTTTGAGACTTCACTACTCTGCGTAAGATATTTTGAAGAAATGGTTGGCTTCACAAAACCTCCTCATTTTTTACATTTTAATTTGTACATATTTAAAGCTTTGTGTAGTTGTGTTAGTATTTTATAGCATGAGAAAAGTCTTGGAAATGACGCAACAAAGTTCACTTCAGAAGGTTGATAGAGAAAGAAGAGAAAGAACTGATTATTATTCTTTTTTGGGTCAAAAGAAAAGATATGAATCAACTCTCTTTTGTTATGTCTACAATTATATTTACCTAATTTTCGTTACATTATTTTTATTTTATTTTTACTACATGTTATTATAAAATTATTGTAAAGCTTCTTTATCTAATTGACATAATGACTTACTTATACAGAATTCAAACATTTAACAGCTATTCACCTCGATCGAGCTGTCATTTTAATTATTGTGTAAAATCAGTATGAACTCCAGTTAATTTCTAACAGAAGGAAAAAAAGAAAAATTAACACAAGGAAATTTATAAACTCTAAATATGATTAATAGTATGTGTATTGTATTTAAAATAGGTGTTTATCACCAAAAATAATTATTACATATTTGATGTAACATATATGTTTGTTGAAACCTAGAGTGATAATAACTATTGAAGTAAAAATATGTGTTATCCGTACGCTTCATGCAAAAGAAAGATGTGTTATACGTAAACCAAATGAAAAGTAGTAGGTCAATAGTCCACCACCATTACCCACCCATTAACGACCCATTTCAATATTGGTATATCCAATGTTTGTTTAAAAGCCCACCTTACTACCTAACGTTGTGAATGAGACCCTATGTTATGTCATTATTTGATCAAAGTTTCTATTGGGTTTAGGGGTAGGCAAAATACCTGCACCCGAAACTCGATGAAGATACAAGAGTAACATAGATCATGTATCAGAGGAGAACCACTTCAAGAAATACATCAGAACGAATGGATAAAGACTTGACAAAGTTCGTGAAGCAGAATCAATGTAAGACAATAAATGAAGCAGCAGTCAAAGCATGAAAGACAAGCAAAGGAACACAAGAAGGAAATCACCAGTGATCTGAAGACAAGAAGCAAAGAAAAGTATCTAGAAGACGTCCTTTATGGCGATAAAAGAAACAAGAAGAAGAATGTTAATTTCCTAAATAGTAAAAAGGAAAGTAAAAGATTCCTAAAGATATGGTTTAGGGGTTTGACCTAGTGTGCGGAAATACCCTATTCATATAAATAGGAGAGCTTAGACTTGAAAAAAGTTGAGCTCAATCACGAGAAGAATTCCTAACAATTAAGTTTTAGCTTCTAAGAAAGAGAGCTAAGAACTTAAAGAGGGTTTAGGGTTTTTGAGGGAAGTTCTAGATCGAGTTGTGATCTAGGAACTTAAGATTGAGTGAATAGAAAATCTACAAAGAGAAAGAACTTGTAAGATTTGCTATCATTCAATAAGCAGTGTTTTGAAGAAAACCCATTGTTAATTCCTGTATTAGTTCATGTACTAACAGCTCTGCGTTTTCAATTGGTATCATAGCGGCACTTGTTAAGGTTACTACAAGTGTGATTCTGTGGACGTTATGGAGAGCTATCAGAAACTTGTGAACAACTCTAAAGTTGTGCTAAATGATGGAAACTAGGATTTTTGGAAGTCATAGATAAAATCAATTATTCGAAGAATTGATGCTTTTGCTTGGAATTCGGTGTTGGAGAAGTGGGAAGAGCCAAAGATCAGAAGTGAAAATGGTGTAGTGTCATGGTCAATAAGCTTGAGAGTTTATGGACTGATGACGAGTTGAAGAAGACTAAGTACAATCTAAGAGCTCTAACAGCCATACATTGTAGTGTTGGGAGGAAGCAGTTCGAGTTGATTCAAGGATATGAAACTGCCAAGGAAGCCTGGGATATTTTTCAAACTCACTTTGAAGGAACAACCAAGGTTCAGAGTTCAAAAAGAGACATGTCAGATTCTAAGTTTGAGAACTTAAAGATGGAGGAACACAAATCAATCTCTGATTTCAGTTCTAAACTCAGCTCACTTGTTCAAGAAGTGGGTGAAGAAATTCCTTAGGTGTCTTCCAGCACGGTTCATGGCATAGACTGTCTTCAATGTCTCTTCCAATACAGACAGTCTGAGTTTTGGTGAAGTTGTTGGCATGTTACAAGCACATGAAATGGAGCTGGGAGGTGTTGAGAAACCAAGAAGTATTGCACTTATATCATGCGAAGATGAAGAGGCAGATGATCCTGTGAGCTTGTTGGTCAGAAGGTTTGATCGGGCATTGAAAAATGCAGAACAAGGACATAACTCAAGAAGATTTGACTCTGGAAAAAGAAACCTTGAAGAAACCAAAAGCACTAAGAAGTCAGATATGCAATGTCATGAATGAAAAGGCTTTGGTCATTTCATCATAGAATGTCCTACGATCAAGAAGCGTGAGGCTAAATGCTCAAAGTGTAACGGAATAGGACATACTGAAGAAGATTGTGCAAGTTGTTCAAGAAATCCGAAAGAAAGATCCATGATTGGAGTTGAAGAAAATTCTGATAGAGATTCCGACGAAGAGATTTTCAACTTTATTGCTCTAGTGGATATCGTAGATCTTAATGAAGATGGGGCATTAGATTCTCAAGGAGAACAAGACATGGATCTTGTGAAAAGTTACAGTGAAGTGATGATACATTGATTAAGCTTGCACAAGAAAATCAAGCCTTACTTCAAGAAAAGATTCATCTGACTGCTCAAGTAAAGTCTCTGCAGCAGGAGTTGAAAGAAGAGAAAGTGATAAGGCAAGAAAATCTAGTGTTAATCACAGAGAAGCTGAATCTGTCTAAGAGGTCTGAGGTACTACAGAAAGAACTGCAAGCTGAAAGATAAGTCAGCAAAGCTACAATATGAACTGGATCATCATCATAAGAAAATCCATATTTTTGCCGGAACTAAATAATTTGACAAGATTCTCAGCTATGGGAGAACTGAGAAGACACACAAAGGACTTGGGTACACTGATCAAGGAGTAGCTAATTCATGACATACCAGATTTGTGTTAGGAGGAGTGAATCAGGAAACTGAGTATTCTAATGAACAAAGAAAGACTTTCAATTGCTTTTATTTTGGGAAGATTGGACACTACAAAAGATACTGTTACGAGTTTTGGATAAAGAAATATGACCTGTATCAGTCAAGGGTGAAGCATCATACAACAAGTGATTTAGGTATGGGGTTAAAGTGCAATATGGCACTTATAACAGAAGAAGTAGAGAATACAGGTCCGTTGGTACTTTGATAGTGGATGTTCTCGACATATGACTTGTAAACCGAGTAACTTGCGAGATCTCAAGAAAATCAAAGGAGGAAGTGTGACATTTGGAGATGGGGGACATGGTGCAATTAATGAAAAAGGAAAGACTGCGGAGACTGATCTTGCTCAGCTTATGAACGTCTATATGGTTCAAGGTTTATAGGCAAATTTGATTTAATGTGAGTCAATTTTGTGATGAAGGCCTTACTGTACTTTTCACTAAAATTGACTGCAAGGCAATCAATGAAGATGAATATATTGTCCTAAGATGAGTAAGAGCTGAGAACAATTGTTATATGTTGAAGAAACATTCTGAGGCTTGCTTAACTGTGAAAGATGATATAAAATTGTGGCATCAGTGACTTCGTCATATGAATATGAGGAACTTGACAACACTTTTCAACAAAGAGATAGTCCGCATAGTGCCAAAAATGAAAGATGAAGAGAAGATGGTGTGTGGTCCCTGTAACCAAGGAAAGCAAGTTAAGATACAACATAAGAAGGTGCCTGACATACAGTCAAGCGGTATTCTTGATTTATTTTACATGGATTTGATGGGGCCAATGCAAACCGAGAGTGTTGCTGGGAAGAGGTATGCATTTGTGCTAGTTGACGATTGCTCCCAAAACATTAGGGTGAGGTTTATTCGCGAAAAATTAGACGCCATGGAATGCTTTAGAATTTGGGCACTTCAGTTGATCAATGAAAGAGGAGGTATAAAGAAAATTAGGAGTGATCACAGAGGTGAGTTCCAGAATGAGACAATGAAGATCTTCTGTGAAAATCATGGGATTTCTCATCAGTTTTCAGCTCCAAGGACACCACACCAGAATGGGGTTGTGGAAAGGAAGAACAAAACTCTTCAGGAGATGGCTCGTGCAATGATCCATGGAAACATAGTACCAATGAAATCTTGGGCAGAAGCAGTGAATACCGCTTGCTACATCATAAACCGGGTTATGTAAAGAAGGATTCAACAAAGACTCCATATGAGCTTTGGAAAGGAAAAAGTCCTAATCTGAGTTACTTCCATGTCTTTGGATGCAAGTTCTATATCTTCAATGATAAGGATTATCTTAGTAAGTTTGATTCCAAGAGTGATGAAGGAATTTTTTGGGGTTATTCAGAAAGTAGTACATCATTCAGGATCTACAACAAGAAGAGCTTTTCGATTGCTGAATCGGTAAATGTGGTGTTTGATGACTATTCATTTACCAAGTGGAGTAAAGAAGATGATGAAAGTGATACATAAGAGGTGAATAACAAAGCGAAGAAGGTAGTAATTGAGGAAGCTAAAGAGAAGGATTTTGAGTCAGATTCTGAACAAGTTGGCGAAGAACAGCAGGAAGCGACACAACAAGTTCATAAAAATCATTCAAGTATAAATATAATTGGGGATCTAAATGCTGGAATGAAAACCAGAGGAGTAAAGATCGATTTCAAGAATATGCAAGGAAACTTTGCTAGCTGGGAAAATGTGCACTTTGAATGTTTCGTATCGTTTGTTGAGCCAAAGAATCAAGAAGAGGCACTTAGTGATAATTCTTGGATTATGCCTATGGAAGAAGAACTTCAACAGTTTTCAAGATATGATGTGTGGGAGCTTGTACCAAGACCTAAGAAGGCCAATATCATCGATAATAAATGGATCTTCAAGAACAAGATAGATGAAAAAGGAGTTGTTGTGCGAAATAAAGGAAGATTGGTAGCACTTGGAGACACACAAATTGAGGGGGTTGACTTTGAAGAAACATTTGCTCCAGTAGCAAGACTCCATAAGACTCTTTTTGGGGATGGCATGTATATTGAATTTCAAGGTGTATTAGATGGATGTAAGAAGTGCATTCTTGAATGGGGTTCTTCAAGAATAAGCGTATGTTGAGCAACCAATAGGATTCAAAGATGCATATCATCCATAACATGTGTACAAGCTAAAGAGGGCCTTGCATGGTCTCAAATAAGCTCATAGAGCATGGTATGACAGGCTGACTAGGTTTCTGATAGAAAAGGGATATGTCAGAGGCAGTGTGGACAAAACACTCTTTGTTTTGACACATTAGATGAATATCATGGTGGTGCAAATTTATGTGGATAATATTTGTGAGACCCCAGTTTGAGGAGAGGTTTAAATGAATTGATTTGACCACCTATGTCACGAAAATGCACTTATCTTTTCGGTAAAAGGTCTTGACAAAACTCCACAGTTAAGCGTGCTTATGCTGTAGTAGTCAAAAGATGGGTGACCTTCTGGGAAGTGGTTGTCGGAACTGTGTGAGTGAGGCCAAAACACAGGGAACGATCATGTGGTGATTTGTAGGGTCGGTAAACAAGAATTTAAACCTTCCAGACGTAGCAAACCGACCTTTAGGTATTGATGGGCTTATGGACCTAGTGAGAGGACGTGATACCCTTTCAGAGAGGTGGGCCCATGGGCTGGTGGTTAACATGGGGCCCACTGGAGAGGTGACGGTCGGGGCGTTACGAGTGGTATCAGAGCCGAACCCAGACAAGTGTGGAGTCGTGGGCTCACACTGTTAGGGGGTGACAATCATTGTGCGCAAAGAAGACGTTGCGGTTTGTTAGTGCGGGAGAATTGTGAGACCCCAGTTTGCGGAGAGGTTTAAATGAATTGATTTGGCCACCTATGTCACCAAAGTGCACTTATTTTTTTGGTCAAGGGTCATTAGAGAACTCCACTATTAAGCGTGCTTATGCTGGATAGTCAAAGGATGGGTGACCTTCCGGGAAGTGGTTGTCGGAACTGTGTGAGTGAGGCCAAAACACAAGAAAAAATCATGTGGTGATTTGAGGGTCGGTAAATAAGAATTAAAGCCTCTCGGACGTAGCAAACCGGCCGTCAGATATTAATGGGCTCATGGGCCTAGTGAGAGGACCTGAAGCCCATTAAGAGAGGTAGGCCCATGGGCTGGTGGTGAACATGGGGCCCACTAGAGAGATGTGGTCGGGGCGTTACAATATTATTTTTGGAAGCACATCATAGCACCTTGTTGACAAGTTTGTGGAAGAAATGACAAGATAATTTGAGTTTGGTTGGTGAACTGAAGTACTTTCTTTGGCTACAAATAACTCTGAATGATTAAGGTATTTTCATATGCTAGAGCACGTATGCCAAGCAGCTCTTAACTAAGTTTCAACTTGATCGATGCAAGGAAGCCAATACTTATATGAGTTCTTCAGTCAAAGTGACAAAAGATGAAAACGACATAGATATGGATATCAAGCTTTATCGAGGAATGATTGGAAGTTTGCTATATTTTACAGCAAGTAGGCCAGACCTATGCTTCAGTGTAGGAGTTTGTGCCAGATATTAAGGTCAACCAAAACAGTCGCATCAAGTATATCAAAGGAACTATGGATCTTGAAATTTGGATGTCTAAGGGATCTAACTGCAATTTGGTGGGATACTGCGATTGCGATTATGTTGGAAGTAGAGATGACAAGAAAAGTACTAGTGGTGGGTGTTTCTTTCTTAGAAATAACCTGATATCCTGGCTGAGCAAGAAACAGAACTCTGCATCATTATCTACATCAGAATCTGAGTATATTACATTGGGAAGTTGTTGCACTCAGTTACTATGGATGAAGCAAATTTTTGAGAATTATGGAATGTTTAGAAATACTTCAAGTGTATTGTGATAACAAAAGTGCTATTGATTTGTCCAAGAATCCAATTCAACATTCAAGGACCAAGCATATTGATGTGAGACATCACTTTGTTAGAGAATTGGTTGAAAGAAAGCAAGTGCAAATCGATCATATCCCTACAGAAGTTCAGTTGGCTGAATTATTCATAAAGGCCTTGGATCTCAATAGGTTTGTTACCTTGAGACATTTCATAAGTGTGTGCACACTCTAGGGTATGAGGCGGATTGGAACTGAATCAAAGTTCAAATTTTCAAGATGCAGAAGCGTTGACTCAGTTGATGTCTTAGGTCAAGGAAGTTGTATTAGTGAAAGTTTTCAAAAAAATTAAAAGAAGAAAAAGAGAGGGATAGAATATCTTTTTAAGAGAAGAAAAAAGGAAGATGCTGCACATTCCCCATATTCAAGAGAAACAGAGCCTCAGTTGTTAAAAAAAAAAAAAATTGAAGAAGCATAAGTTTCTCCATTATTTTGAGGAAATTTTATTTTTGAAGAAATATTTGAAGTTTCTGACTGGAGATGCTCTAAATCCTCCGATGTGGAAAAAACAGGAATTGCCTTATTAACAAAACTTATAAGGCACACTCTTTTACAATATACATAATATATACGTTAATACATTTTCCATGAAATCAGCATAAGAACGGTGGAACATGGGGATTCTCGCAGAATTGAGATTCATTATAAGCAACTCCATTATATGGTCTTTAAAATATTGAGAGCCAACGTTTCCGTGCTCTTTAATGTCATGATTCAAGTAAAAGATGTCCACATCTGGAGGCCAAAAACGTGGTATCCTTAGTGTAAATATTTCTTTAAAATGCAAAACAAATGGAAGATTGTTAGAGGACTGTTCCATAGTAAATCATGCATTCATCTGCATCGTGAATACTATAAATAGCACCAGTCTGTAATAGCAAATGTTTTGGCATGAAGTTGATGAACTCCTGTATGGACAGAGAGAGATAAGGAGGTAGGAATCATCTAATCTTCAAAATAGACTTGAATTGCGTATTATGGATATTGCCGAACAGATATTAATGATGACTTGATAAATGCTACTGGAAAGTACTTGAGGCAAATTGATTTAATTCTAAGGTCACACAAAGCATTTTGGCCGATAACTCAAATGTCAAATACAGTAACAAATGTTTTCAATTGGTTTATATTTTATATCATATTCACATTTTTTATGAATTAATATAAGGGAAAATTGGATTTTGAGAACAAATTTTTACAAATTTGTCCATATATGCATTCTATGAATAAATGCTAAATTTTACTGAACTACCTTTTCTAAAAGACTTAATCAAAATTGTCAAAAAAGTTAATAACAATTAGCAGAAAATGATAATGAAGGCATGAGGATACCAAAAAAAAATTAAAATATGTTGTTTTGTTGTCATTTTGGATGGATAAATTTGATCTAGAAATTTTAGAATACATATTATGGAATTTAGAATGTGTCTTCTATAGACGGTACATGTTCTATAAAATACAGATTATGTATTCTACAAATTCTACATGTTCTACAAAATTTAGAAGTCATTTATGTTCTACGAAATTTAGAATACTAATTGCTACAAAATTTAGAATACATATTCTATAGTTTCTTCTTTCTTCTACAAAATTTAGAATACATGTTCTAGCATTTACTCATGATCTAAATCTATTAGAATGCATATTCTTACGTTTTTCTTATATTCTGTTTAAAATAGAAAATACGTTCTACAAAATTGAAAAATGATTTAATAAAAGGAAATAAAATCTAAAAATACTGAAATAAGAATAGTACCAAAGGAACCTAATAATTTCATAATAAAACATGGAAAATTGATTTTTTTTATAATCTTCTTAAACCTAAAATTTTACCTTCAATCCAAAAACTGAATCCATTTTTTGCACGCTTGTTTCCTTCTAGCAAAGAGATGTGTGGTACAGAAATAAATTGAAATTGAGTAAAGAAGAAAACAAATTTTGTCTTCTGAGTTTATTTGGGAGGAGCTAGGAAACAATTATGCAAGCACATTTTTGGTGAAGAAGAACTATGACGGCAAGTTATATAACTAAAAATAATAATTATTTTGCCTTATATGTTTATCCCTAACAAAATATTAAAGAAATAAAAATTAAATTCATTTAGGAAATATTTTAAAACTTTTATAAGATTTCAAAAAAAAAATCGACAAAAAATGATTTAAAAAAATTAGGGATATAATAGGGTTTTAATTATATAACCCTATTTTACAAAGTTGTCCATATGATTAATTATATAAAAGCATATGTCACCAGTTTTGATCATAAAATGCATATATGGACAACTTTGTAAAATTTTATCCTTAATTTCTAATTTTACCTTAATATAATAATAGTGTGTGTTATGCTACACTATGATCTTAACAAAAAAAAATTAAACAGGTACAATTTTTTTTCATTATTAAATTTTTTTATTTTGTCTCTTATCATCATACATTAATAGTTTGAAACCCTAGAGAAACTGTATTGGGTGTATATTTAATCGGTCACATAGTAATAAGAGAATTTAGCACTCTAGCATCTTTTTTGAATGTCCAATTCTCTTAACACCGTTTTTAACCATGACATCATTTTCTAATCTTTCACTATTATATCTCTTACTTCTCTAACTATTAGTTTTTATTTCTTTTTCTTTAGCTACAATATTTTTAAAGTATAACCATATTTAAAGAGAGGGAAGATAAAATAAAAGTTCTCTCTACTTTGCAAACTCATTTCCATTGTTTTTCTTTCTCTATTTTTTTTCTAAAATAAAATAAAACTTAGTCTCTCCACATATATATGTTTTTACAAACACAACATTTTTTACATATTTTTCCCTTTACAAACAAAACATTTTTTACATTACATTTGATTCCTCTATTGTGGACTCTCTCTCTCTCTCTCTCTCTCTCTCTCTCTCTCTCTCTCTCTCGCGAAATGTTTAGCGCGACAGTTGCAAGAAAAATTGCCAGCATCTTTGGTAAGCACATAAAAACATATATTTGTATATGTATGAATGTTTTGAAGAATCTTTAATCTTTTATAACTGATATCATAGAAATTAACCACCAATAACTCATCCAAATTCTCAAAATTTTAAACCACTCATGTCAAAAAATCATTGACTTAATCATCGAAGTGTTTTCATAAGAACATCGTAATATAAGAAACTTTCTGTTTTTTTTATTTAGTATTTGATGAAGAAGACGACTCTGCCTCAAAAATATACAAATAAAATGATAATTAACTACTCCCTCAATTTACATAGCAAAGTCTTCATCAACCATCAAGCAACTATTAATTGATTTTATCGTCTAAATATTCTGTTTATTTTTAAATTTGAACACTCCATTAGTAAATTAGTGTTGAAAATAATATATTTTTAAAAAGGATTCGAACATGTAAAATATATTTTCTTTTAAATCAAAAACTTAAGGACCAAAAGGTACACAAACAGGCGTGTCAAAATTTTCGAACGTATAGTTATCCCTAACCTCAAATTCAATTTATAAATAAATAAAAATGCAATTATTTTAATTTTTAGTTTTATAGATTCTAAGAAATCAGATATATATATATATATATATATATATATATATCTATGAAAAATATTCTTAATCTGTCGTATGCTAGAAAAGTTTGATGGCTTAAATAAAGAGATAATGAAGAGAAAGATACTCAATGTGAGATAGTTTGAAAATGAAATAATACATTGAAAAATATATAAAGTAAAAAAAGGTTATACCTTTTCGATTGTATGATACATTTATATATATAATAGTTAATGCTGTTCGTACCTTACCGTATATTGCTAAGTTTGTAAACGATTGTCCGGTAAATTGGCTCTCTTGAGCTAACCTATTATATTTGATGACAAAAAAAAAAAATAGTTAACGCTATTTTAGTATTAGTATAGAAAGATCGAAAAGTAGATGAAAAAATTGTTTCTTATTATAATTTTTTTCTTTTATTTGGTAGATGAAATATGGCTGTAAATAAGATAATTACAAATAGCTTACATACAATGTGTATGCATGTGATGTATTAATTGTATGGGGGAGGCATAGTTATAACTCCAAAAACAATAAGCTGTCGAGAGAATGTTGAAAAATAATCAGAGAAGTGTCGTCATTGTTTCCTTCAATAAAAAATTCAAGAACGTTTTCATTTCAAATCTTTGGACTTCTTGTATTTCACATCGTCATTTACAATAAATACATCTAGTTATATGTCAATATGTGTATACATGAGTTCCTATATTTGTTCCACATATGGTCACTTGTATAAATAAGCAAAATATCCAACACGCATATTTAACATACCCAATTACAATAAATACTCTCTCTCTCTCTCTCTCTCTCTCTCTCTCTCTCTCTCTCTCTCTCTCTCTCTCTCTCTCTCTCTCCCTCCTTTTGGGTATTCCCTTTTTAAAAATACCCCTATAAGGGGAGCATTTTTAAAACTACCCCTGTTTTAATGCCAAAAGACGATTCTGCCCTCATTTATGTTAAACCAACAAAAATTTTCATTCACAATTCTCTCTCTCGAAATCGATCTCTCTCTTCACAGGCGACGGCTGGACTCCGGCGAGAATCCTGCCTCTCCTCTCTATCTCAACTCCGATTCCATCTCCTCTCTATCTCAACTCCGCCTCGGACTCCTCTCTCTCTCGACTCCGGTGATAATCATCTGTTTCTCGACTCCAAGCTCAGACTCCTCATCGGCGTCGCTGGTTGAGGACTCCTCGTCGTCATCTGTTTTCACACAAATTCGCCTTCGCCGTGTCTTCTCTCTCTTGGCCGTGTAAGTGCCCTATGTTATCTCATACTTGTTAATTGTTTAGGGTTTGACAATTTAGGGTTCTTGTTTAGATGTTGGAGATCGATTGAGATTAATTGTTACTAAAGTTGGGTTTTTGTTTGATTCATATGGTTCGTTTAGAATTTTTTACTCTATATTGACTACAATTGTTCAGGGATGACCTGCTATTGAATTTTTTACGCTATTGAATTTGAGCTTAGATTTTGAAATGCTAGTTTTTGGTACTTTAGTTGCTGTTGGGAAACCTGCTATTTTGGTGATTTGCAACATGGTAAATGTTATAGAAGATCTTTGAAATGTAAGAAACTTTAATACTTTATTGTGTTAGGACATTGGTATGTTGTTGTTTCTTTGTATTCTGCCCCATTTATCTAGTAAAATTTGAAGTTTGTGGTTAAAGATATCTATGTTTGCAAAGATGCTGAGGGAATAGAAATTGTTAAATGTTTATAAAAACCTTATAAAAACCTTATAGAAAATGAAAATCATAAAAACTTTGTAAAAAATGGTTTATGCATCAAAAGCTGTAGTCTCATAAGCATTTTAAAAGGTTTTTAAACATTTGGGTTAAATATTTTGGTTTTTGATGTTAATAAACAGATGGAAAGTAGCGAACCGGTTGATTATCTTCTATTACCTAACGGTATATATGAAGATGGAAGTGAACCATTCTCTCAAGCATCAATAATACAACATACGGATTTTAAACTAATTTGGAAAGTTAAAGCTGTTTTGAGTGATGAGTCATTCAAGCAGCTTGAGGATTCTTTCCTCGGACACATCATCAAGATTGCCTCAAAAAGCTTCAAATTCTCGGGCAAACTATTTCACTACATTATGATGAGGAGGCTGAAGACTAAAGGAAACAACTTGTGGTTCAGAATCGCTTCACAACCAACACGTTTCTCAATGAGAGAATTTTTTCTGTCAACAGGTATTTCATATATATTTTACGTCTTTGTTTGATTTCTGCCAGTTATAAAAAGTTTTTATAAGGTTTTTATAAGGTTTTTATAAGGTATATACATATCATTTGAATGTGAAATAAACGAATTCTTTGAAAACTTGTTTATAAGTTTTTTATAAGGTTTTTATAAGGTTTTATAAGGTTTTATAAGGTTCTTATAAGGTTCTTATAAGGTTTCTATAATATTTTTATAAAGTATGTACATATCATTTGAATATGAAATAAACAAATTATTTGAAAACTTGTTTATAAGGTTTTTATAAGGTTTTATAAGGTTCTTATAAGGTTTCAATAAGATTTTTATAAGGTTTTTATAAGGTATGTACATATCATTTGAATGTGAAATAAACAAATTATTTGAAAACTTGTTTATAAGGTTTTTATAAGGTTTTTATAAGGTTTTTATAAGGTTTTATAAGGTTCTTATAAGGTTTCAATAAGATTTTTATAAGGTTTTTATAAGGTATGTACATATCATTTGAATGTGAAATAAACGAAATTTATGAGTAGATCTAACCTCATTGTTTAATATATCACAGGTATTCATTGTGAAAAGCTTGATACAGATCAAAGTAGGAAGGGGAAAAAACCTGCTAAGAAACCCTACAGTTGGACGTCGCGAAAAGATTTGACCTTGAGTAATTTGGAGGATTACTTGTTTTCTGAACCAAAGGATATAACTGATTTGGAGAAAACAGAGGAAACAGAGGCGCCGATGGAAGAGGATGAAAAGCTTTGCCTTGCAGCTGTCATCCTTACAGAAGCATTCTTGATGACGCCTCATTCATTAGAGAAAATCCCAAGTTCAAGACTTCACCATGCATCCGATTTTGAGGCGTATACATCTTTGGCATGGGGAAAGGAAGCCTACAACGTCTTGGCAACAAGTATCAAGAGGATGGATACCAATACGTGGGCGAGAGGCCAATATGAAGTCAAAGGTTTTCCTTTGGCTTTATTGATCTGGTCATTCAGCGCTGTACCACTTTTTGGAGCGACGTTTGCTGTATGCAACGACACGTCAAAGTGTGTCTATCCTCTATACTCTAACTGGGAATCTTCGTTAACTCCAAGATTAGATCAAATCGTGGATGCCATTCAATCATCGGATTGTGTAAGTTTTCATTCCTTTTATAACACTTTTTATTTGGTGATGAGCATTAATTTTATAAGGTTTTATATGGTTTTTAAAAGTATTTTAAAACGAATTTTAATGGTTTTATAAGGGTTTTATAAGGATTTTATATGCGTTTACAACCATTGTAAGGATTTTATAAAGGTTTTATAAGGGTTTTATAAGGATTTTATAAGGGTTTTATAAGGGTTTTATAAGGGTTTTATAAGGATTTACAATCATTGTATATCCATTTTAAAAAGCTTTTAAAACCTTTGTTATTTATTTTTCTAGATTGAGGTCAAATCTATTATTGGAGATCCAGAGGAATACAAACACCTAGTAGAAGAAACTCATGTAGACGACAAAGAGATTGAAGATATTGTACACTTGGTGATGAGAGGCTACAGATTAAAGGAGATTGATTGGAAGAACAAAATTGTTGAATACATTTCTGCAGAGGCAGAGTTGTGCCATTTTAAAAAGCTTTTAAAACCTTTGTTATTTATTTTTCTAGATTGAGGTCAAATCTATTATTAGAGATCCAGAGGAATACAAATACCTAGTAGAAGAAACTCATGTAGACGACAAAGAGTTTGAAGATATTGTACACTTGGTGATGAGAGGCTATAGATTAAAGGAGATTGATTGGAGGAACAAAATTGTTGAATACATTTCTGCGGAGGCAGAGTTGGGACAGCAATTGTCAGATTCTGCCAAACTGGACAAGGTTACGGACTTCAACAGAAGATTAGAAATACTTGAAGTGGTTCTAAAAGTCAGAAACAACATGGGGACATATAACGAGGTAAAATATTTGTAAATTTTAATTAATAAAAAGTTTGGGTTGTTTCCTATGATAATTTCTTACTTTTCTTATTGCAGTCCGAGCTTGAAGGAGACAAAGATAAAAGTGAAGAGGTTAGTATATATTTTTAAAGGTTTTATATGGTTTTTAAAAGGCTTATAAGGGTTTTATATAGCTTTTAATAGGGTTTTTGAAAATTTGTGATACTTTGCCTGGTTCTTTATTTTTGTGTAGCAGGCTGGACAAAGTAATCCTCATGAAGATACTGGGAAAGAAGATAGGGTTTTTGATGAAAATGTGAATAGCACTTTTGAAGATTCATTTCGTCAAGCAAACACCCAAGATGGAAGTTATGCCGGCGACGATGAAAATACTGAAAAGAGTGACAATTCTGATAATGCAGAAGAAGGAACACCAAGGGTATGATGATATAGTTTTTTTATAAGTATACTAAATTCCTTTTAAAAGCCTTTTTGTAAAATTTTAGAGTGATTATGTTTGAAGGATAAATCCAATACTCCAAGTCATTCTACACCAAAGTTCAATCTCTTTTCTCAAGAAAGTCAAGGTAGCGGAAAGGATAAGAAAAACAGTCAACAGAAAGCAGGAAGCAGTAAAAAGAAAGTTGTTAGAGAGAAAAAGCAGGTTAGTGTTCTATTCTTTATAAGGATGTTATGAGATTATTGAATAGATTTGCCAAGTATTTAGAAGCTTATATAAGGCATTGTCATAATATATGTAATGTTTACAATCATTTAAAAATGTTTACAACATTTTAATAAAGTTTTTTAATGATTTTTAAAGAAGTTACACTAAGCATGATTAATTTTTTTGATCTACAGAAAAAGTGTAAAGAAGGAGACAATGCTGAAGAAAATGTTTCTGAAAGAAAAGAGGTTAGTATCAGATTTTTAATTATTTTATAAGGTTTTTATATGGTTATTATACAGTTATTATAAGGTTTTATAAGGCCTAAAGGAGTTTTTACAATGTTTACCAAGAGTTTATCAGGTTTTTATATGGTTTTTATCAAGAGTTTATCAGGTTTTATAAAAATGTTCCATACTTGGATTAAATGGTCTACAAATGTGTTCGTTTGGTTCATTGCAGCAAAAGAAGCGTAAAACAAGTGACAATCAAGATGTTGATGATACAACAAAAGCTATGGTTAGTTTGCAATTAAAAATATTACAATAGTTATTACAATTGAAAATCGATAAAATGCTGGATTTGTACTTTATTTTGTTCAGCCACGAAGAAAGAAGAATAAAGCTGATAATGTTGGTGAAGTAAAAAGGAAAAGTGAACGAAACCATGCTCCATCAATTCACACTCAGTGGCCTTACACGGCTGAGAAGAAAAGGCACCCAATTGTTCATCCCTTTGAAAAAGTTGATACAACACGGGTAGAACTATTGGCTAAATGAGTTCAAGGAAAACAAAGTAAGTTTCAGTTTTATTTGACAAAAAAAGAAATGGAATTCCGTTTAGTTGTTTATAAGTGTTTTAAAAGCTGTAAATATGTTGTGTTCGTTTTTAGGCCTCTAACAATTCTAGGTAACAAAGTTGATGCCAAGTGGTTCACAACACTTGAGACGCCAGGAAAATCAATAACAGCAGCTGTAAGTTTTCTAACAGTTTTAATTTGTTTTATAAGTTTTTTATAAGGCTTTTATAAGTTTTAGAATTGACTTGTCTGTTTACTTTTTTTGAGAACATTATAAAAACCGTTTAAAAGACTTATATGTAAATTTGTGAGAACCTAACTTTATAAAAACCGTATAAAAGCCTTATAAAAAACTAACAATAATTTTAGCGATTTCTCTAATATTGTTGATCTGACTTTGATTTTGTTTTTGTTGAGTTTAGCATATTGATGCAGCGGTCCAGCTATATAAGCAAAGAAAAGAAAGTCATCTTGATATTTATGTCAACAAAGATGTGACATTAGTGGATTCAAAATTCCTTCAGGCGATTGAGGATTCCTACGCGATATTCCTTGACGACAAAGATGGCTTTGACTTTGAAGATGAATGTTTCAGTAAGGTGTTTAAGGAGAAACGCACAAAAGTCATATTTGCACCAATGTGTGTCGAGGAACGGTTGTGGATACCACTGGAGATTAATTTGGCCTCACGATCAATCCATATCTGGGACAATGCATCATCATTTTTCAGTGATAAAAAGAAACAAAAACAGGTCGAAGCGTATGCTAGATCAATGCCATATATTGCACAGAAGAAGTTTCCAATGGTAGAGAGGACTGATGACTCTCCTTTTAATTCCTCTCCTTTCCGTGTCATTCACCTATCCTCCTGTACACAGGTAATATTTGTAATTAGTAAAAGGCTTGCGAGGTTAGATAAGGTATTTAGAAGGTTTTAAAGAGTTTTTATAAGGTTTATCAAGAGTTTATTAGGTTTTAATAAGGTTTTTATATGGTTTTATAAGGTTTTATATGGTTTTTATAAGCTTTGATAAGTTTTTTTTATATTTTTTGAGAATGTCTTGGTTTTGAGGTTATATTATATGTAAATACTGTTGACTTTTCAGTTTGTTTTTTGTTTTTAGGTTAAGAAGATTGAAGATAGTGGTGTGTACATGGTAAAGATAATGGAAAGCTATGCAATGTCTAAAAGGACTAATGACGAGTTCCTGGAACACAGCATTGCAGATATCCGAAAGAAACTTGCGGTTGACATATTTGCTGAATTAGGAAAGACATAGGTTAGTATGAGTATTTTTTTTTTAATATTGTAGGATTTACAACAGTTTAAAACAGTATTCTAACGTTATTCACATTACCTTGCGTAGGACTATGGATGACTGCTAAGGAGTATGGAGAACTAGGACATATTTTATTTTACTTTTGGAAACTATGTCGATTTGAAAAAACTTGTTGAAAATATTATCTTTTGAATACTTTTATCTTTGTTGAGAATATTATAACACTTCAATCATACTCGTGCTATTTCAATACTAAAACTATAATTGCGTGTTACGCGGTTTATAACCTTGTTTTAAATACAAGGGTTCTTACAAAAGGTTTGTAAAACAATTTTGAATTCACTAATAGAGCTTTACAAGGGTTTTAAACGAATTTGAAATACAAAGGTTTTTATAAGGGTTTTAAACTGTTTATATAAGGCTTCTCACAGAAAAAGAAAAAAAACCCTTTTAAAAGGTATTTTACAAGAAATAGGCCTAAAGCCCAATTTGGATTTTGAGGAAGTTATTTTTTTTTCTTCTTTTTACTTATTCTTCGTTATTTCTTTTTCGGTCTGCTTTATTCTTCTTCTTTTCTCTTCGTTCTTCTTCTTTTCTCTTCGTTCTTCTTTTCTCTTCGTTCTTCTTTGGATCCCAACCGTGCTTCGAATTCCTTCCTTGTTCTTCTCCGAAATTGGGGATTTCATTGTTCATCTTCGCCTGGTTCTCTCTTGGACTTTCGAAGTTAGGGACTGTAAATCAGTTGGTGTTTCATTATCGTTAGTGTTGGTTCACTGTCGCCGTCGGTCAATAGAAGTATTGAGGATTTTTGAGGCGAAAGTGCCTAGCATTGTACAGGTTTGCTCCAGTTTCCAATTTCCAATTTCCAATGTTAGGGTTTTACCTAATTTTTTTTTTAAAAAATAGAATAAATTAGTAAAATCTGAGTTTATGCTTCAAATCGTTATGGGTTTGTTGATTAGGGCTACTCGAAATTGGAAATCGTTATGGTTTCGCTAGGGTTTGACTGTTTCAAGCATAAATTTGGGCAATGAAGGGTTTTTGTAAGGTTTTCATAAAATTTTGGAAAAGTATACATTTTGTATAACATTTTAAAAGGTTTTTAAACAAGATTGTGTGTGAAGGGTTGTAAAAAGATTATTAAAAGTTTTTGATGATGATGAATATTAACTGCTTATAAGAGTTCTGATATTAATGACTTAACAATTATTTTGCAGATGGATAACAATGACTCAGTGCACATCATAGATCTACCTAAAGGGATCTATGATGATGGTTCTGAACCAAACATTTCAGCATCTATTATCCAACATTCAGATTTGAGGTTAGTTCCAAAAGTTAAAGCTGTTTTGAGCGATGAATCGTTCAAAAAGCTTCAAAATTCTTTCCTTGGACATATCATCAAGATTGAAGCAAAAAGCCTCAAATTCTCGGGCAAACTATTTCACTACATTATGATGAGGAGGCTGAAGACAAAAGGAAACAACTTGTGGTTCAGAATCGCTTCACAGCCAACACGTTTCTCCATGAGAGAATTTTTTCTGTCAACAGGTATTTCATATATATTTGGTTACGATTTGTAGTAGTTGGTTTTAGAAGTGTTTTAAATGATTTTTACATGGTTTTATACAATTTGAAAACAGTTAGGTAACGATTTAAAAAGGTTTTAAAAGCTTTTAAAATGGGTTTAGAAGCTTTTTAAAATGTTTATAAAAGCCTTTTAAAAAGAATTTTTAAGGGTTTATAAGGTTTTATAAGCTGTTTATAAGGTTTTTACAAGGATTTCATTTGGTTTTAAAGTATTGAAACGTATGTACAAATTCTTTGAGTATATTGAAAACACTAACCTCGTTGTTTGATATAACACAGGTATTCAATGTGAACAGCTTGATATAGATCAAAGGAGGAAAGGGGACCCGTACAGCTGGACAAAGCGAAAAGATTTGACTCTGAAAAAATTGCAGGCTTATCTGTTTGGTAACCCAGAGGCACCGCCGGGAGAAGATGAGAAGCTTTGTCTTGCAGCGGTCATCCTGACAGAGGGAATACTAATGACGCCTAATTCCACACAGAGTATCCCCTCGTCAAGACTTGAGATTGCATCCGATTTCGAGGCGTATACTTCTTTGGCTTGGGGAAAGGAAGCCTACAACGTCTTAGCAACAAGTATAAGAAGGATGGATGCAAATACGTGGGCGAGAGGCCAATATGAAGTCAAAGGTTTTCCTTTGGCTTTGTTAATATGGGCATTAAGTGTTGTACCTCTGTTTGGAAGCAAATTTGCTGTATGCAACGACACGTCAAAGTGTGTCTATCCTCTATACTCTAACTGGAAATCATTAGAAGCTCCAAAATTCAACGAAATCGTGGATGTCATGGGGAAAACGAAATTTGTAAGTTTTCTTTTCGTGGGTTTTATATGGTTTTTATACAGTTTTTATATAGTTTTTATATGATTTTTATATGGCATCACAAAATGTTGTTTCCTGCAGATTGAAGTGAAAACGATTGTTGGCGACCCGAATGAACATAGCCATTTGGTTATGCCACAGATTGATGAAGACTTCAATGAAGTTGTTAATGTTGTTATCAAAGGATATAGGATGACAATGGAGGAATGGATTCGAGGATCGATCAGTGTTGCTAAAGGAGGACAAGGTCAAAAGAGGCGTGTAAGAGACCCTCATGTTCAAGAACCACCGAAGAAAATCTGTAAGTGAAAACATTGAGATGCTTCTTGGATTATGTCAAGATATTAACAACAGAATTACAAGATTGGAAAATCATGTTGGAATTGCCAAAGTCAATCAAACACCAAAATGGGGGTTTGAAAACAAAGACCAACCAGCCTCTTCTAGGGCATATGTAAGTTTGAAAATGGTTTTTAGGAATGGTTTATAATAGTTTTCAATCCATTTACATGAATTTTTTTAAAAATTAAATGCTTATAGGTACCTGAAGAAGTGAATGATTATCACCAACATGAAGGAAGTGACATCCCTGAGGAGCATTGGCAGGAAAATAATGATAAGGTAAGTATTATTTGTATAAGGAAAATATTCGTTTTTTACAAGAGTTTTATAAGGTTTTTATATGGTTTTTAAAAGGGTTTTAAAAAGAATGTTTACGAAATTATTTCATTAGCGTTTTATAAGGGTTTTATAAGAATGTTTACAAAAATATTTCATTAGCGTTTATAAGGGTTTTATAAGGTTTTTATAAGGTTTTTTATAAGGGGATAGGAGAGTTTATTAGCATTTAAAAGGGTTTTATAACATTGTAAATCCATTATAATGTTATAGGTTCCTGAAGAAATGAATGATGATCAACCTGATTTGAGAAAGGAAGGAAATGACTTCCCTGAGGAGCATACGCAGGATAAAAATGATAAGGTAAGTTTTTTATAAGGGTTTTATAAGAATGTTATAAGAATGTTTATTAGCGTTTATAAGAGTTTTATAAGGGTTTTATAAGAATGTTTACAAAAATATTTAATTAGCGTTTATAAGGGTTTTTAAAGGTTTTTATAAGGTTTTTTTTAAGGGGATATAAGAGTTTATTAGCATTTAAAAGGGTTTTATAACATTGTAAATCCATTATAATGTTATAGGTTCCTGAAGAAATGAATGATGATCAACCTGATTTGAGAAAGGAAGGAAATGACTTCCCTGAGGAGCATACACATGATAAAAATGATAAGGTAAGTATTTCTTGAATATAAAAAGCTTTTTATAAAAACCATATAAAACACTTGTAAAAAACGTTTTTATAATGTTATAGGTTAATCCTGAAGAAGTTGAAGAAGTGAATGATGATAATCAACATGAGGAGCAACATGATTTGAGAAAGGATAGAAGCGACTTCCCTGATGATTATTCTACCCAAGAAGCATACATAATTTTATCTGATGATGAAGAGTTTATTCATCATTCAGATAATGAAAATGTTAATCAAGAAGAAGAAGCTCCTACACAACAAGAGGCCAGCCAACAAGAAGAAGCTTCTACACAACAAGAGCAAGAAGAAGAAGCTCCTACACAACAAGAGGCCAGCCAACAAGAAGAAGCTTCTACACAACAAGAAAAGGCCAGCCAAGAAGAAGAAGCTCCTTTGAAATGTTAAGAAACTTTAACACTTTATTGTGTTAGTACATTGGTAGGTTGCTGATTCTTTGTATTCTGCTGCATTTATCTAGTAGATTTTGAAGTTTGTGGTTAATGATATCTATGTTGCAAAGGTGCTGAGGGAATGGAAATTGTTAAACCCCTTGTAAAAACCTTATAAAAATCTTATAAAAACCATATTGAAAATGAAAATCATAAAACTTTATACAAAATGGTACTCATAAAAGCAGTATAAAACTTTATAAAAACCTTATAAAAAATGATAATCATAAAATATGATAATAACCTTTGTAAAACATTGTCTAAAGAATAACAAATTCAAGATGAATTAAATAAGGAGTTAGATAGCAGCTACACAACTGGATTTGTTGTGTCCAGACTGGCCACACCTGCTGCATTTGTATGCCTTTTTTTTTGTCGTAGACCTTCCATGCTCCCATGAACAACGTATTCTCTTTTTCTTCCGCCTGCCACTAGGTATACGAGTTGAAGGTGGCCGGCTGACGAAATTAGAAATAGTCTCTGGAATCTCCCAATACGTCATATCACCTACTGGGTAAATGCTTTCCGAATATGATAAACGCCACCTGAAATCATATAACTTTCTTATTAAACACTTATAAAAACCGTATAAAAACCTTATAAAAACCGTATAAAAATCGTATAAAACCTTATAGAAATCATATAAAAACCTTATAGAAATCATATAAAAACCTTATAAAACATTAAAATATCTTGATAAACCCTTATAAAAACCTTATAAAAACCTTATAAAACCTGTTATTACCTATCAGTGGAATAAAAATCATCAACAAACATGTTTTCGTTGAGATTAACATGTTTTGCAGCAGCGATTGCGTGTGCGCAGGGGAACCTGTCGATTTCAAACACACGACATGTGCAACGTCTAGCATCCATATTCACCACATGCAATTGTTCACCTCCTTTAACCTCAAATATATTTTGATTTACTGGACAGACTTCAAGCCAGCATGAAGATTCATTATATAAAGAATTCATAATCTGTGACACGTTTGAAGTAACTGCATACGGATGTCGACAGCTCTCTTCTCGTCGTTCATGGAACCATCTTGTCATAATAGAGCGGATTGTATCAAACAAGCATACAATTGGGTACTCACGTGTCTCTTTCAACAAAGAATTCACAGACTCAGCCAAGTTTGATGTCATAATATTGTACCTATTTGAAGGCGACATTGCACGAGCCCATTTCCGAACATCTACTTGCCAAAGGTACGCTCCCAATTTTTCATCGGCTATGGATATTTGAGCAAAGAGGTACTCAAACAGCTGTGTTGTGTAGGCCCGTGAAGCGTTATAAAAGACAGGAATAAGTGTAGAACCTTTGAAGTTTGTTTCAAGGTTTTTCTGCAAGTGAAAAGTGCAGAGTGCATGATGAGCTTGGGGGTAATTTGCTGCAAGAGCAGATTCAATTGAAGCTGCACGATCTGATACAAAAACCAGATCATTTTCGTCTGGAATAAAGGTCTTCAAACAACGCAAAAACCAGTTCCAAGATGCGTCATTCTCAGAATCTACAACAGCAAAAGCAATAGGATATAGATTAAAATTCCCATCTTGAGCAGAAGCAGCAAGCAAAGTCCCTTTAAACTTTGATTTCAAATGGGCGCCATCAATAGAAATGACTTTCCTCATCAACTTAAAACCTCGAATAGATGCACCAAAGGCAAGAAAAGCATACTTAAACTTATTAGCAGAATCTACTTCGATAAAAGTGACAGTGCCTGGATTCTTCATTGCTACCATGTGGAACCACTTAGGAAGAACCTCAAAAGAATCAGAAGGTAAACCCCTAGCAACTTCTGTTGCATGTTCTTGAGCTCTCCATGCTTTTGAGTACGACACCCCAACTCCATGATCCTTTCTGAAGATTTCTATTAGTTGCTTGGGTCTGAGTGGAAGCTTTCCTCCTTCAAAATGGTTGCTAACCATTCCACCCAATGTCTTTGCATCTGCTTGACGATGATTTACATTCCTTAATGTAGAGTCACAACTATGCAGACTGATATATTTTCGAATGATAAAACCATCTGATCCTTTAACTCTAATAGCACGTAACTTCCAATTGCAATTTTCATCAATGCAATTCAGAACATATCTCTTGTTGTCCGACTTCTTAGTCTGAAACTCAAAACTGTTTTTCAGCGCATACATCCGCAGCTGAGTAGTCATTTCTTTTTTGCTTTTGAATAACTTTCCGCAAAACAAAGAACCAACATCAAGTAGAGCAGGAGGATTGGGCATTGTCGGAACCTGAAAGTACAAATTCAGTATCCTAATACATCTATGCATTAAAATTACAAAAGCTTTTAAAAGCCTTTTATACGATTTTTAATAGATTTTTAAAAGGGTTTTAAAAGCTGTTTATAAGGATTTTAAAAGATTGTTATAAGGACTTTACAAGAACCAAGTTGTTTTCAAACTAACTTATAAACATTATAAGGTTACCTTATCTAAAGTAGTAGATTACCTGAGTACGATTTGGACAAGAAACATCAGTAGCCCAAAAAGAAGTTGTTTGGTTACGTATCACCGGCTGCTGATTAATGATAGTAGACGTTCTTGGTTCCTCAGCGGAAGTAAAAAGACCAGCAGTAGCAGCAAAAGGATTAGGCATTGTCGGAACCTGAAACTACAAATTCAGTATCCTAATAAATCTAGGCATTAAAATTACAAAAGCTTTTAAAAGCCTTTTATACGATTTTTAATAGAATTTTTTAAAAAGGGTTTTATAAGGACTTTATAAGAACCATGTTTTTTCAAACAACTTGTCTTGTTTATAATGTTTTAAAAGGGTTTTAAATGATTTTTATAAGGGTTTTAAATGATTTTTATAAGGTTTTCAAAAGTTTTAAACAGTATTTTTAAAAGAGGTTTACCTGAGAATGAGAAGCAAAAGATACATCGCTTGCAACAAACTTATATGAGCTAGTTTGATCCTGAAAAATAAAGACGTAATAAGTTAATAATGATTTGAAACAATATTTTTTTAAAGGGTTTTTCTAAAGTAGTAGATTACCTGAGTACGATTTGGACAAGAAACATCAGTAGCCCCAAAAGAAGTTGTTTGGTTACATATAACTGGCTGCTGATTAATGATAGTAGACGTTCTAGGTACCTCAGTGGAAGTAAAAAGACCAGAAGTAGCAGCAGGAGGATTAGGCATTGTCGGAACCTGAAAGTACAAATTCAGTATCCTAATAATAGATGAGTTTTCAAACAACTTGTCTTGTTTATAATGTTTTAAAAGGGTTTTAAATGATTTTTATAAGGTTTTCAAAAGTTTTAAACAGTATTTTTAAAAGAGGTTTACCTGAGAATGAGAAGCAGAAGATACATCGCTTGCAACAAACTGATATGAGCTAGTTTGATCCTGAAAAATAAAGACGTAATAAGTTAATAATGATTTGAAACAATATTTTTTTTAAAGGGTTTTTATAAAGTAGTAGATTACCTGAGTACGATTTGGACAAGAAACATCAGTAGCCCCAAAAGAAGTTGTTTGGTTACATATAACTGGCTGCTGATTAATGATAGTAGACGTTCTAGGTACCTCAGTGGAAGTAAAAAGACCAGAAGTAGCAGCAGGAGGATTAGGCATTGTCGGAACCTGAAAGTACAAATTCAGTATCCTAATAATAGATGAGTTTTCAAACAACTTGTCTTGTTTATAATGTTTTAAAAGGGTTTTAAATGATTTTTATAAGGTTTTCAAAAGTTTTAAACAGTATTTTTAAAAGAGGTTTACCTGAGAATGAGAAGCAGAAGATACATCGCTTGCAACAAACTGATATGAGCTAGTTTGATCCTGAAAAGTAAACAGGCACTACGATTATAATGACTTGTAACAGACAGAAAGAGTTCACTACAGTCACTAAAGATTGTAATGATTTATAAGCAAAATTAAGAAAGAGATCAATAAAATATACCTGCTCAACTATGACACAATTATCCTCTACAGTAACACATAGATGAATACTTTGTGTTTGTGCAGAAATTCTCATAAAAGTTGCCAGTTGCCTATCATTTCTAATAAAAATTGGATGACTACCTAGTGTTGCAGTCATAGAAGGCAACTGGAAACTAAGCTTTAGAGAGTGTTTCTGATTATCAATTGCAAAATCTTCATAAAGAATTTTGACCAAATCACTAAAACTAGTTCCCTCATCAATGCTAATCAGAGAAACTCCCCTCTCATCATCAATTTCAAATTCCCATTTAATATTATGCTTCAACTTCCATAATCCACAAACTGAATACAGTTCAAGCATCTCTAATAAGTCCTGCGAAAACAAAGCAATATCACAATGAAAACGTGGTCAGTAAATGAATTATAAGGATTTTAAAAGGTATAAGAATAGAAACAACAATGAAAAAAATCCTTCAAAATTCAACAACAGATAACAACAAGTACATGGAAGAAGAACAAAATTGGTTGAAAAAGTGATGAGATCTAATCAAGTAGTGATCAGATCTGGGAAACGAACCAGGAAATATGTAATTAAGAAACGAAGGCGATAGAGAGAAGAGACGAAGGCGATGCCGAGAAGAGACGACGGCGATGGAGAGAAGAGACGACGGCGACGCCGAGAAGAGACGACGCCGATGCCGAGAAGAGACGACGGCGAGAGTCAACGACGGTGAAGCTTCGAAACAAAACGGCGAAGAAAGGAGAAGAGAAAGGAGAAGAGAAAGGAAAAACTGTGTTTAGGTCATTTAGGAGGGTAAAATTGTCTTAAAAGTTTTTAAGAGGGTATATTTAAAAATGCTTCCCTTATAGGGGTATTTTTAAAAAGAGATACCCCAAGAGGGGTATATCTAAGAAATTCTCTATAAACAATCCGTTAAAAATATAATCATATTTATGTAAACTCAAACCCATTCAATCATATTTATGTACAATATTATTATTTTTAAATTTTAATAATTAATGATACTTTAATTTTAATATATTAATAATACTTTAATTTTAAATTTTTTTAATAATACTATAATTTTAATAATACATTAATTTAATAATACTTTAGAGTTTGATTATTTTTTAATATTTTTAACATTCTATAACACTTAAATTAAATATTATGATATTTTGAGATTTTCTTAATATTTATAATATTTTAAACTATAAAAAAATAATTTATAATATTTTGAAAGATTTTAAAATTTTTAATTTTCTTAAATAAAGAACCGGATTAAACTAAATAATTTTTTAAATTTGAATGTCTGTGAAGTCAAACTTCCTGCTCATTTGTAGTTGGAAGTATATCAGTGCTATTTATAATAGTTTTGAACTATTATCTAAATTTGTTTTCTTATTTAGACGTAGTACATATGTTTCTTCCTGTACGTCTGTTTTCAAAATTTTAAATTTTAAATTGACAAAAAATTTGTATTTTTATTATACATATGTTTTATGTAATAATATAAATCTAAAACAAATAATTATATAAATATATTGGAGAGAGATCCGATTTATTAGACATAGATTTTAGGAAATTTTTGATGTGATAAATATTTGTTTCCAAGTTTGCGATTTGCTTTTGATTTAATTACAAAATTTATTTTTAAGTTTTACTATTAATTTGAATGATAAGTTTTTAATTATGCAAATAATATAAAATAAAAAGGTTACAACCCAAAATAGATTTTAGTACAAAATATACTTCAAAAATGTATATCTAAATTTTCTTATGTATACCATTTTTTAAACTTAAAATGGGAAGTGCCATTTGTCCCCCAGTATTTTATGCAGTATCATATTGCTGATAAATGGCATGGGTCGAAAGAACGCAACTTGTAACGCCCCAACCGCCCACCTCTCTTAATAGGCCTCACGTCTTCTCACTAGGCCTATGAGTCCATAAATATCTGACGGTCAATTTGCTACGTTGGAGAGGCTTAAATACTTGTTTACCGTTCTTACAAATCACCACATGATGTTTCCCTGTGGTTTGGTCTCACTCACACGGTTCCGACAATCACTTCCCGGAAAGTCACCCATCGTTTGACTACTCCAGCATAAGCACGCTTAACTCTGGAGTTTTCTCAGGACCCTTGACTGAAAAGATAAATGCACTTTGGTGATATAGGTGGCCAATAAATTCATTTAAGCCTAACCGCAAATTAGGGTCTCACAATCTCACCCACAAACAGACCGCAACACCCTTGTTGCGCACAATGATCGTCACCCCCTAACAGTGTGAGCCCACCATTTTGATAAACTACCAGATCCAAGATTCATTGACTCAAGCAGTTGGAGAGGCATGGGGAGTAAGTCTGGACACATAGGGTGAGGTAGAACTTGACTTAAGTGGGGACTCGAGTGGGAAATCGATTGAAGAGGTCGAGCTCCCCTTAAGCTACCTGCATTTGTTTCCAAAAATCTGTGTTAGACCCATTTACACCCTTAGAAACTGATGCCTTAGTGTGATGATTGATTTCTTCATTCCAGAAGGTCTCGGTATCAATTCTCTACTTCCTTATAGCATCCTTGATGTGAATCTTCATCTTGAAGTTAATACCCAAATTGAGGTCGATTATCCCTCTTCTAACATCTATTATTGCTCCAGCACTAGCTAAGAATGATCTTCCCATGATCAATGGATCTTGAGGCTCTTTGTCCATCTCCAAAACAATTAAGTCAGTTGGTACCTCTATCTTACCAATCTTTACTAGAACATCCTCCATTATTCCTGGTGGCATTCGAACGATTCCATCGGGATCTTTTAGGTTCTTAGGAATGTCATCCCTTGGGACAATAAAAATGTGCTCATAGTTGAATTCTCTTGTTCCTCCCTTTTCCAAGGCATGTTCTTGCACAACCTTTTCTGATTCCTTCTTGAATTTTGCAGGGAATGGGAGTGGGGGTCTGTATGGAGGAGGGATAAAGCGTGGTGTCTTCTCTTCTAATAAGACTGGCTTTTCAGGTGCTGCTAGATTTACTCGATTTGCCACTTAATTGGTAGCTCGAGTTGCAAATTGAGTAACGTGGTCCGATTGATCTTCTAGAGCAGTTTGAGTCTTTTTAAAAAGAAATCCTCCCCATCTTGTTCATCACTGTTTTCAGGGATTAACTTGTGGGTTGGAAGAGCACGTGACGTTTCAAAATCAAGAACATGGGAGTTGTAATTCCGTGGCATTGATGATTGATGGTCCTAGGAGTTCAACTGAAGAAGTAAATGTAACATGTTCTTCCAAATATGCAGGCTTGAATATGGAAGTTCTTGTGTTGCTGAGCTCATCGAACATCCTAGTCATTTCAATTGACCATCAGCTTGCAGCTGGAGAATCTGTTGCAACATGTTCTTCAACTGAAAATCTTCAGCAGGGGCAATCCAAGGTGGTGGATGTTAAAAACCATATTGTAGAACCAAAGGGTGATGATAGCTGAAACATGTATTTTTGTACCCTTGGAGTTCAATTCCCCAATGCGATGTAGCATAAGAGGTATCGATCCAGATGGATGTATTGTAAAAAATCAAGATATAGCAGATCTAATCAAGTCAAGCCAAGTAATTTAAGGTTTGGTTTAAAGAACTCTAATGCATAAAAGTAAAATAAAGAAGCAATATTGAAAGCAATAAGTAAAAGCAGGTAATCAATCAGATAGCAAAGGGTCTTAAGGATGGGCTAATGGGGTTATGAATCCTCTTAGTATCTTTTGAATGCTTAACATGCTCAGATAGATCTAATCCTAGACAATAAACCACTTAACCTAATCATTCCAATCCCTTGGCAAAGATTATCAGATCTATAGCACTTCCTAATCTCAACTTTCATTGATGAAACATACTATAAATAGGCATAAAGAACAAGCTCATTAATGTCAATCTACTCCTTAACAACCAATCTCTTGGGTAAGTAAATAGATCTCTGGCATTAGTTGATCAGACATTCCATTTGAACACTTTTTGAGTGCTGGAATGTCTAAGATCTAATCCCACATGGTTAATGCTAAGATAGCATTAAGATCTCCTAATCCAGAAGGTATCTACCTAAATCTATACTTAAGCAACCCTAGAAACTAAGATTCCTCATCACCTAACCCGTCCTCTAAACCCAGAAAAACTACTCAGATCTGGAGTTCATCATGAAGAACACAAACCCAGAAATCCTTGAATCTTGCATAACTAGATAGATAATGATCTAAGGAGCAAAATATTATAAAGAAACGACTCCAAATACTCAATAGATCAAAAGATATAAAGATTGCAAGTTTCTGGAAATGTTTGGTGGCTATAGAGAAAAACCCTAATTAGAACTCGTTTTTAGCTTAATGACCCAAGGGGTCTATTTATACTAAGGGTAGGAAGCCCTAAAACACAAAAAGACAAATTACAAAGTCAGTTTAAGGTGAGCTCGGTCGGGTGCTTGTTGGGCTCGTTCGGGTCCTCCCTCTGCTCGTCCGTGTTCGGCTTCCTCTTGTGAGTCCGGGTGCTCGATCGTGCTCGCTTGGTCGGGCTGGCCACACTCGATCGGGTCCATGCTTTGCAGTGTCCGGGTGTACCTGTTTTTGCTCTAAAATGCAGATGATATGCAAATCCCTATGCTAAAGATCCTAGATGCGAAATATAATGCAAAGAGACTAGAAACCCTAAGAAGTAGAGACCTAGACATGCAAATAATGCACAAAAAATATGCTTAAGAGTATAAAAATATAGGGTTATCAACTCCCCCAAACTTATTCTTTGCTTGGCCTCAACCAAATTCAAAGTAGGGAGAGAGGTTTGAAGGTGGGGACTCAGAACCAAAACTTGCTGCAAAAGAGTTTAACACCAATATCCTAGTTCGTAATTCTAGAATGCAATTCAAAGGCTGTACTCTGAAGACATTAGCCATTCCTATTTCAACATTAGATGTCATCAGTCTCATAACCTAGACAAGCAATCAAGTCAGGCATCCTTTTTAACATTCATTAAGTAACAACAGTGAATCTGGATGTGAATTTGAATTAAAATCTTTTGGCTAGGCAAGTAAAAGGTTTAAGAGATAAAGAGAGTCTCTTTTTGGTGAGGGTTTAATCATTTAAGTGCTGGGATCTCTCCATAAACAAGATTGAGCTTTTGAGAGAATGCTAAAGGTAAGGACCAACAAATACATACAGGAATAACATCTTGACTACCCAAAGTACCCAAGTGATATCCTATTCATCTAAACCCATATGATCCTATTCTACCCTTTAACTCTTTTCATCCCAATTCCCCTTTTTGTTCTAAGTCTATGGAGAGTTTCTTATGATAAACTAGTGGATAGGGGGTTTTCTTTATAAACACTATGGTTCTCTTTCTTCTTAATACTTAAGACATAGAAGCATTTTGCTATCTTCACACTTTTCTCTCTTTCTTTAAAAACCAGAACCATTTATTTTCTATACTTTGCATTCCCCACTTATCTTTCACTAGAACCTTGAACTTTTCTGAAACTTTTACTCTCCTAAAGACTGAACTCATTCCCTTATTCTTTTCTTTTCCTTTCTTTTCTTTTCACCATCCCAACGAATCCCAAAACCCAACTAGAATCCATCCTAGTCCTATCTGATCCGAAAGATGCAAATCAGAACTACTCAAGACCCTATTCATGTCGGCTCAAACCTAACACGTTCTCTTAAAGCTCAATCCCAAAAAAATAGGTCTTCCACTCAGAATTAAAACAAGGACTTGAAGGAAAGGTTAAGGTTTTCAGGGTGTGGTTAACTGGTCAAGGTTATGACCAGCTACTTGGATCAACAAGAGAGTGGTAAAAAGAGGGAAAGAAGATCCAAATATGTATACAAGGTATCCATGAGTTTAAAACAAATCACAACCAGATAATTATCAATTCAAGTTAAGGTTCTTATAAGTAAAGGATGGCATCATATCAAAGCAAGCTTCAGTTTAGACTAGAATTCAAATCATGCGATCAAAAAATGGTGCGGTCTCATTTCAAGCTCAAATGAAAGCATTAAACAACTATGAACGAGGGCATTGGTGTTAAATCTAATGAAACATCAAGTTCTTTGGTTATAATCATCATAATCCCCTATGCTAATGCAGTGATCCTAAATGCAACAACCTTAAAGCAAGAATAATATGCAAATCCAACTATATGAAGACTCTGTTTTTTAAAGGCTTTTCTGAAATTTTTCAAATTTTTAGGGGTTTTTGATGCACATAGATGAATGCAAGACTAGATGCTAAAAATTCGAAATAAGAAAATAGAAAACATGTCAAATGCTATCCTAAGCTCTCCCTCAAATTTAAATTATACAGTCCCTTGTGTAATAAAAATCTGAAGGAAGGCTTAGGATCAAAAAGAAATTTTAAAAAAATGCAAGGCTGTATTTACAAAGTTGAGGGTAATAGAATTACCTCTTGGGTGGTGGTCCAAACCACGAGCTCATGACGTCGAGGCCTGCTGCTACATGCTCGGTTTGGACATTTTCAGAGTCGACTGCGAGGTGATAGGCTAACCCGACCGGGTGTGAAGAGCCGGCCCGATCGGGTGTGCGTTCGGGTGAGGTGCTCGTGTCAGCTCCCGGTTCTGTTCTGGTTCTGAACAGACTCCTCCTCGGATCAAATGATTGAAAGCTGGAATGGTATTTACAGTGGTGCTATTGGGACTTCCTCCCAATTGAGCTTGTTTATAGTCATTTAGCTTGCCTTTTAAATCTTCCGACTGATGGTGGATCTTGGAGAGGTACTGAGCACCTCTCTGCAATTTCCTCATTTGCTAGATATCTCTTGATTCACTGACCATTCACTATGAACTCTGTCCCTTCTTTGTCTAGCAGGGTTATTGCACCATAAGGTCTGACTTCTTTTACTGTAAACGGCCCAGACCACCTTGATTTCAATTTCCCGGGAAACAATTTCAGCCTTGAGTTAAAGACTGGTGCTTGATCACTAGCTTTGAGTTCCTTCTTTATTATCCTTTTGACGTGGAAGGCTTTTGTTCGCTCCTTGTAGATTTTTGCACTTTCATAAGCATCAAGCCTTATTTCTTCTAGTTCATGCAGATCAAGGCTTCTTTTTTCTTGAGCTGATTTAATGTCGAGGTTGAGAAGCTTTGTTGCCCATAGAGCTTTGTATTCAACTTCCACGGGGAGATGACAAGCTTTACCGTATACCAACTGGAATGGAGTCCTTCCTATCGGGGTTTTGTAAGTTGTTCTGTATGCCCAAAGGGTTTCGTCTAGCTTTATAGACCAATCTCACCTTGAAGTTCCCACGATTCTAGATAAGATATTCTTTATCTGTTTGTTAGAGACTTCGACCTGGCCACTGGTTTGAGGGTGGTATGCGGTGGATACTTTATGTTTTACTCCATACTTCCTTAACATCCCATCGAAGACTTTATTTATGAAGTGGGTTCCTCCATCGCTGATTACTACTCTAGGAATACCGTACCTAGGGAAGATTATGCTCTTGAACATCTTGATGACGACCTTGTGATCATTGGTTGGGCATGCGAGAGCTTCTACCCATTTGGAGACATAATCCACTGCCACTAAGATGTAGGTGTTACCATTGGAAGGAGGGTTGAACGGTCCCATGAAATCTATTCCCCATACGTCGAAAACTTCAACTTCTAGTATTGGGTTTTGGGGCATCTCGTTTCGTTTTCCAATGTTTCCCATTTATTGGCAAGCATCGCACTTTGTGATGAACTCGTGAGCGTCTTTGAATAGTTTTGGCCACCACAGTCCTGTTTGTTGGACCTTTTGAGCGGTTTTGAAGGTGGCAAAGTGACCTCCATAAGCGGACCCATGGCAATGCTCAAGCACTCCTTGTACCTCCTTCTCCGCTATACATCGCCTAAATAAAGAATCTGATCCTCTCTTGTAAAGGTAGGGCTCGTCCCAAAAGTAGTGATTGGCTTCCCGTAAGAATTTCCTCTTTCTATAGGGGTACATATCTCCTGGGATTTCACCGCAAACTTTATAGTTAACAATGTCAGCATACCAGGGCACATGTTCTGATCCGATCAGACTACATTGGAACTCCAACTCTGACGCGACCGTGTCTGCTGCTTCTTTCCATAATTCGATCCCCAAAAGCTTCTCTTCAGGCATAGAGTCATCTATTGGGATGGTGTCTTCAATCCTCATTCTAGACAAGTGGTCTGCTACCCCATTTTCTATACCCTTCTTGTCAACTATTTCCATATCAAACTCTTGGAGTAAAAGAATCCACCTCAAAAGCCTTGGTTTAGTGTCCTTTTTGGAGTAGATGTGTCAAAGGGCTGCATGATCGGTGAAAACCGTTACCTTAGATCCGACGAGGTAGCTTCTGAACTTCTCAAAGGCGAAGACAACCGCTAAAAGTTCTTTTTCTGTTGTTGCATACCGTGTTTGGGTTTCGTCCAATGTTTTGCTAGCATAGTAGATTACGTGGACCTTCTTATCAATCTTTTTTCCTAACACTGCTCCCACTGCATAGTCGGAGGCGTCACACATGATCTCAAAAGGTTGGCTCCAGTCTGGGGCTTGTACAATTAGAGTTGAAGGCTCTTAGGCAATCGTCATCAAAAATGAATTCCTGCTCCTTGTAGAGAAGCCTAGTGAGAGGCCTTGCAATCTTTGAGAAATCTTCAATGAATCTTCTATAGAATCCAGCATGTCCTAGGAAGCTTCTTATGTCATTTACTGTTTTAGGTGGCTGCAGCTGAACCATAACTTCGATCTTTGCCTTGTCAACTTCTATTCCTCGTTCAGAGATCTTATGTCCCAACACTATTCCCTCTTTAACCAGAAAATGGCATTTCTCCCAGTTGAGGACTAATCTTGTTTCCTCACACCTTGATAAAACCTTGCAAAGATTCAACAAACACGAGGAGAACGAGGAGCCATGCACAGAAAAATCATCCATGAATACCTCCAGCGTCTCCTCTATTAGATCCAAAAATATAGATGTCATGCATCTTTGGAAAGTTGCGGGTGCATTACATAGACCAAAGGGCATGGGCCTATAAGTAAAAGTGCCATAGGGACAGGTGAAAGTTGTTTTTTCCTGGTCATTTGGGTGGATAGGGATTTGAAAGAACCCGCTATACCCATCGAGGAAACAATAGTAGGGATGGTTTGCAAGTCTTTCTAACATTTGATCAATAAATGGCAAGGGGAAGTGGTCCTTTCTAGAGGCGGCGTTCAACTTCCTATAATCTATGCACATTCTGTGTCATGTTATGGTTCTAGTAGGGATTAACTCATCTTTATTATTTTTTATAACCGTTATCCCTCCCTTCTTAGGAACGCAATGGACAGGAGAGACCCAAGTGCTATCGAAAATAGGATAAATCACCCCAGCATCAAGAAGTTTCAGAATTTACTTCTTGACAACTTCCTTTAGATTAGGGTTCCACCTTCTCTGAGGTTCTATGCTGGTATAAGATTCATTTTCTAAACTGATCCTATGCATGCACAAACTGGGGGAAATTCCTTTGATGTCATCTAAAGAATATCCTATGGCCCTCCTATACTGCTTAAGCTCTTGTACTAGCAAGTCTAATTCATTGTTACTCAGGCTAGCATCAACTATAACAGGGTATGTAGAGTTAGAACCGAGGAAGGCATACCTGAGCCCAGCGGGAAGAGGTTTGAGTTCAACTTTTGGTGCCTTGAGCTCGGACCAGTCATTCGATCGGGTCGAACGTAATCCGCTCTGGCTAACCAATGGCTGGATCGAGCTTATAGGCTCGGCCGGATCGTTACTCGGATTGGTCTGGTCTGGTTTAGGTGACTCGATCGGGTCTTGGCTTGGTCGGGTCTGATTCTCCATTAACAGCTCGGATGACTCAACCTTGTAGATCGTCTTGTCTAATCTTCCCGCTCTGGGTAGCTCTTCAAATGGTTCCACGCGGTTAGCAACTTTGTAAAGATCTAAGCCATCACTATAGCTTGATGTCTCTTTATACAAGAAATTGTCAGTATTGCCTTTCGTGAGAGCAGTCTTCAAATGATCTTCTTCCGTCACCTCTTCCATAAATTCACTGTTTAGTGAATCTGTTTCCTCCATTATGAAGGCCTGCCTATTGATGGTTGCGTTTCTCATTGTGCTCTTTATGTCGAAATTCATAGTTATGTCCTTCCCGAGATTCAGGTTAATCTTTCCATTACGAACATCGATCATAGCACCAGTTGTGGCTAGGAATGGTCTCCCAAGTATCAAAAGATCTTTAGGTTCCTCATCCATTTCAAGGACTACAAAATCCGTTGGTACCTCAACTTTTCCGATTTTGACTGGAAGGTCTTCTAGCAATCCATGTGGGAGACGGACAGATCTATCTGCTAGGATGAGCGATATATTCCAGGATTTATATTTTTTGAAGCCTAGTCTTTTGGCTACAGAGAGCGGCATGAGGCTAAGCGAAGCTCCTAGGTCACAGAGGCATCTAGCAAAGAAGAGGGGTCCCAGAGAGCAAGGGAGCATAAAAGAACCTGGATCCTTTAGCTTCTCGGGTACTTCCTTCTTTTGGATAATAGCACTGCACTCGAGGTTTAATATTACCGCTCCCTGAACTTCCTTTAGTCTATCCATGATTGCATCCTTCAAGAATTTTTGATAAGGAGGTATTAGGGCAAATGCATCTATTAAGGGCATCTTTAGTTCGATGTCTTTAATTTGTTTGTCGAATTGAGCCTTGTATCTTGCAGTCATTTCCTTCTTAAACATGCTAGGAAAGGGTAGTCGAGGTTTATATGGAGCTGGGATGAATCGTTTTTTTTCGGTGTCTTGCCTTTCCTCAGCATCACCAGCTTGGTCGGGTTTGTTTTTGACCCGATCGTGCTCAAGATGAACCCGATCGGGCTTCTTTGTCAGCTCGGAATCCTCCTCCTCTTGATCAACACTATCCTCTGGAGTTGTTTGGGCACTTTCACGCGGTGGTAGAACACGGCCACTCCGAAGAGTAACGGCATTGGCAAATGCATTTGGTGTTGGACTATGCGGTTTAGATTTGGATGCAGTAGTGGTTTGCCCCTCTAGTTTGATAATACGTTGGTGGAGGGTGGTGAACTTATCAGTAAGAGCTTTCAAAGATTGGGTCATTTCATTGCGGATCTCCATCAGTTGCTTGATGTATTGTTGCTTGCTGTCGGCTTGATTCTGTAGGATTTTGTTGACAATTGCCTGGACGTCCTGGACTTTGGATTGTTGTTGAGGTTGATTGAAGGGAACTTAAGGTTTGTGCTGGATCTGTTGTTGTTGAGGCGGATAGACTTGATCCTGGGGGTTTGCAACGTTGGTGCTTCTATAAGAGAGATTCGGGTTGGGTTTGTAGTTGTTGTAACTCTTATGGTAACCTCCTTGATTCTGGATATAGCTCACCTCCTCATTATAGCGCAATCACCATCATTAGGTTGGAAGGTCTCCTCCTCTTGAACAAAGTGTACATTCTTCTGCTGGTTCATCAAAAACTTATCGAGCTTGTCGTTAAGTGCCTTCATATCCTTCTTATACTTGTCCTCTTGGTCATTGTTGCCTCTACCGGTTCTGTCATAATCCTCGTTGTACGTGCCATCAGACTGAGCTAGGTTCTCCACAAGTTTCCAACCAGGTTCAACATCCTTGTTTAGAAAGTTTCCATTGCTAGCAGTATCGAGGAGTAGGCGAAACTTAGGTAGTATTCCGCGATAAAGAGTACTAAGCAGCGACTCATTGTTGAAGCCGTGATGAGGGCACTGTGACTGATAGCTCTTGAATCGTTCCCATGCTTCATAAAATGTTTCGTTGTTGCGCTGAGCGAAGCTAGAGATATCATTCCTCAATCTCGCGGTTCTTGCATTGGAGAAGAATTTGGATAGGAATGCCTTCTTACACTCTTCCCATGTCGTGATTAAACCAGCTGGCAAGGATTTTTCCCATTGATTAGCCTTGTCGCCTAAGGAGAAAGGGAACAATCGCAGCTTGAACCCATCTTCGCTCACTCTGTTGATTTTGGTTAAGCCACACATTCGATCAAACTCATCGAGGTGATCGAGTGGATCCTCCATTGATAATCCATGGAATTTATTTCCTTGTATCATTGAGATGAGGCTGCTTTTAATTTTGAAGTTATTGTTCTGGACTGCTAGCGGGACTATCCCTTGTCTAGTGGTGTGGTTTCGTGGTGCATCACTGGCTCCGATTAGGGTTGGGGCGCGTGGTGGAGGCTCCATTTCCACTTGTTGAGTGTTGTTTTCTGATGCTTGAACGCGTTGCTTTCTGAGTTGTCTTGGCAAGCGGTCAATGTTGTTGAGGTAATTTAGTAGGTGCTGGTTGCCCTTTGATCTGGTGTGCATGCAAGGTTACTCGATCAGAAACACGTTGTAGACTCGATCGGATCTGCAGTTGGCTCGGTCGAGTGCAGAGTGTAGCTCGATCGTGCTGAGTTTAGCTCGGTCGAGTGCAGAGTGTAGCTCGATCGAGTGCAGAGTGTAGCTCGGTCGAGTGTACCTGAAATGCAAGACAGACAAGTAGCAAAGATAGAAATCAGTCATCTAATATAAACGAAAGTAAAAGAACTTGATCTAGATAGAACTAGGATCCTAAATGGAACAAATAACATCCAAATGGCAGCGGCGTCAAATTGAAACAGGTATTTTTGTACCCTTGGAGTTCAATTCCCCAATGCGATGTAGCATAAGAGGTTATCGATCCAAATGGATGTATTGTAAGCAATCAAGATATAGCAGATCTAATCAAGTCAAGCCAAGTAATTTAAGGTTTGGTTTAAAGAACTCTAATGCATAAAAGTAAACTAAAGAAGCAATATTGAAAGCAATAAGTAAAAGCAGGTAATCAATCAGATAGCAAAGAGTCTTAAGGATGGGCTTATGGGGTGATGAATCCTCTTAGTATCTTTGGGATGCTTAACATGCTCAGATAGATCTAATCCTAGACAATGAACCACTTAACCTAATCAGTCCAATCTCTTGGCAAAGATTATCAGATCTATAGCAATTCCTAATCTCAACTTTCATTGATGAAACATACTATAAATAGGCCTAAAGAACAAGCTCATTAATGTCAATCTACTCCTTAACAACCAATCTCTTGGGTAAGTAAATAGATGTCTGGCATTAGTTGATCAGACATTCCATTTGAACACTTTTTAAGTGCTGGAATGTCTAAGATCTAATCCCACATGGTTAATGCTAAGATAGCATTAAGATCTCCTAATCCATAAGGTATCTACCTAAATCTATACTTAAGCAACCCTAGAAACTAAGATTCCTCATCACCTAACCCATCCTCTAAACCGAGAAAAACTACTCAGATCTGGAGTTCATCAAGAAGAACACAAACCCAGAAATCCTTGAATCTTGCATAACTAGATAGATAATGATCTAAGGAGCAAAATATTATAAAGAAACAACTCTAAATACTCAATAGATCAAAATATATAAAGATTGCAAGTTTCTGGAAATGTTTGATGGCTATAGAGAATAACCCTAATTAGAACTCGTTTTTAGCTTAATGACCTAAGGGGTCTATTTATACTAAGGGCAGGAAGCCCTAAAACACAAAAAGACAAATTACAAAGTCAGTTTAAGGTGAGCTCGGTCGGGTGCTTGTTGGGCTCGTTCGGGTCCTCCTTCGGCTCGTCCGTGTTCGGCTTCCTCTTGTGACTCCGGGTGCTCGATCGTGCTCGCTTGGTCGGGCTGGCCACACTCGATCGGGTCCATCCTTTGCAGTGTCCGGGTGTACCTTTTTTTGCTCTAAAATGCAGATGATATGCAAATCCCTATGCTAAAGATCCTAGATGCGAAATATAATGCAAAGAGACTAGAAACCCTAAGAAGTAGAGACCTAGACATGCAAATAATGCACAAAACATATGCTTAAGAGTATAAAAATATAGGGTTATCAATAGCCATCTTGAAACTGATAAGAAGGTGAAGTGACTTGCATTGGGTGGTGCTTGTAGTGGAAATTCATCATGAACTGGTCCACCGGATACATGAGCAGAGGTGAGACACGGTCGAGCTATGAGCAGACTCGATCGGGTTTGGTATAACTCGATCGGGTTGGTTGGTCGGGCTCGAGTGGTTGTACCTGGAACCCTGAGAGACAAGCAGACAAACAATCAAATTAGTAACTGAAGTAAAAAGAACTTAATCTTGAAAGTGTTGTAATCGTAATAGGAACAAACAAACACCCAAATGGCAGCGACGCCAAATTGAAACAGGTCTTTTTGTACCTTTGGAGTTCAATTACCCCAGTGCAATGTAGTACAAGGGGCTTAACCGATCCAAATGAGTGTGTTGTAAACAAGCAAGATATAACAGAACTATCAAGTCAAGCCAAGCAGTTGAAAGTTTGGGATCATCAACTCAAATGCATAAAAGTAAACTACATAATGATAAGCTAAAGGATGGAAGAACTATTTTAAGGATAAACTAAGCAATATAAGAACTAAAAAAGCAATAATAAAGCAGTAAAGATAAACAAGTAAGAATCAGGGAATAAAAGGTCTCAAGGATGGGGTTAATGGGTTAATGAATCCTCTTAATCTCATTTGGTTGCTTAACATGCTCAACAGATCTAATCCTAGACAATGAACCACTTAACCTAATCAGTCCAATCTCTTGGCAAAGATTATCAAATCTAAAGCACTTCCTAATCACAACTTTCATTGATGGAAACATAAAATAGATAGGCATAAAGAACAAACTCATTAATGTCAATCTACTCCTTAACAGCCAATCTCGTGGGTAAGTAAATAGATCTCTGGCATTAGTGGATCACACATTCCATTTGAACACTTTTTGGGTGTTAGAATGTCTAAGATCTAATCCCACATGGTAAATACAAAGACTAGTAATTAAATCTCCTAATCCAGAAGGGATATATTGAAATCTAAGCTTAAACACACCTAGAGACTAAGATTCTTCTTTAACCTATCCCATCCTCAAAACCCTAGAAAACTACTCAGATTTGGAATTCATCACCAAGAACACAAACCAAGAAATCTTGAAATCTTGCATAACTAGATAGATAATGATCTAATTCGCAAAATAATATAAAGAAGCAACTCTAAAAACTCAATAGATAAAAAGATATTAAAATTGGGAAAAAAGCCGAAAAATACGCCATCTATTTTTTATTTGGATGTTTAATACCCCGTCTTTTTTATTGGAACAAATATACTTCGTTTATTTAACGTTGTCTTAAAAAATATTCGTTTATATACTCGTTAGTAGATTCCTACCTTACAGTTAACAGCCGTTTACTAGGGTGACGGTATCATATAACGGGGTTAGATTTTAATTCGACGTGTTTAAATGATATATATGACTTGGTTACAAAGATGTACGAAAGAATTGCTGTGGCATGGTGGTAAGATGTTTAATTTAGGCGCTTGCTGGTATTGGGATCGATAAGCATCTAAATTTTTTTTTTTTTTTTTACTCTTTTTTTTTTCTTCTTCTTCTTCTTCTCCGTTGAGCTTCTCTCTAATGGCTTTCTCTCGTTGGATACCAGAAAAAACATTTCTAGTAACTTTTGTGGTGCCAAGCTTCATACGGATTCATTTAATTTGTCTAGTTAGAAACCTAAACCACAGATCTTGATTCCTATCTTTCGAGAATGTTGATTTTAAAATTTTTTGTCGTAGATCCAGATCGACATATCTCACTCTCGTAAATCCAGATCCAGATCCAGATCGACATCATTCGGGTTTGGTCAGCAATTGAATCCTGGTCATTGTGAGGATTTCAGCTCTAGAGAAAACTTCTGTCAACTGTTAAAAAAATCGGTCGCAACAGAAGAAGATGATGAAAAAAAAAAAAAAAAAATGGTGAGAATCGAACTGTGAACGGTGAGTACAAAAGGAGGCATGTGACCACCAGGCCACAGCAATTCTTTCATACATTTCTGTAACCGAGTAATATATATCATCAGAACACGTGGAATTAAAATCTAACCCCGTTAAATAATTCCGTCACTCAAGTAAACGGCTGTTAACTGTAAGGTAGGAATCTACTAACGAGTATATAAACGAATATTTCTTAAGACAACGTTAAATAAACGAGGTATATTTACTCCAATCAAAAAAGACGGGATATTAAACGTCCAAATAAAAAATAGATGACGTATTTTTCGGCTTTTTTCCCTATTAAAATTACAAGTTTCTTGGAAACGTTTGGTGGCTACAGAGAAAAACCCTAATGAAACTCGACTTTTTCTCTTAATGACCCAAGGTCTATATTTATACTAAGTTCTGGAAGCCCTAAAACGCAAAAAGACAAATTATAAAGTCGGTTTGAGGTGAGCTCGGTCGGGTGCATGTTGGACTCGTTCGGGTCCATCCAATGCTCGATCGAGTGTAATGCCTTAGTTGAAAATCTGGTCCTTCACTCCATCATATCAGGTCAGATAGTGCCTTGATCGTGTCAGCTACATTTGGTCGGGTGAGATGTTCTGGGCGTCCAGATTTCAATCTGGATGTATATACCTTTACTAAAACAGTGATAAATCTTGAACCGCATCTCGAATTGGCTTCAAATCGCCGGCAATGATACGAACTAAATTTCCAACAAATTTGATGAAGACCTCGGAAGCTAAAACCCAACTACATATCTTCATTCGAGTCGATCTTTGAGGGACTTATACTGCATCCGATCGGATGATTGTTTGACGCGGTCGAGTTGGTTGGTCGAGTGCCTTCTTTTTCATTCTTGATGCTTCCAATTCTCTTGTTTAGTCCCAGAAATGAAAATAGCACCTTCCTTCTCTTTTAGAGCTCCAAAACACCTAATAATGCTCGAAATTCACAAAATATGCAATGCTAATGCAAAAACAACCTAAGAGTGCAAAATGAAGGAAAAGAGACTATAATGCATATGAAACAAGACTCAAACTATGAAAAACATGCAGTAAAAGTATGCCTAAATTGGGTAAAATATGGAGTTATCAACTTTCCCAAACTTATTCTTTGCTTGGCCTTAAGCAAATTCAAAGTAGGAAGAGAGGTTTAAAGGTGGGGATTTAGAACCAATACTTGTTGCTAAAGTAGTAAAAATTAATGTCCTTGTCTATAGTTCTAGAATGCAAATTACATGAACTTTATTATGAAAACTTTAGCCATGCTTATTTCAACACAAGATGTCATTAGTTATAGAACCTAGGCAAGCATTCCAATCAACCATTCCTTTTAACATTCTTTAAGTAGCAACCATGAATCTGAATGTGAAGTGAATATAAACTCATTTGGCTAGGTATAAAAAGGTGTAAGAGACAAAGAGGGTCTCCTTTAGTGAGGGTTAAACGTTTAAGTGCTGGGATCTCTCGATGAACAAGATTGAGCTTTTGGGAGAATGCTAAAGGTAAGGACCAACATATGCATACAAGAATAACATCTTGACTATCCAAAGTCCCCAAGTGATATCCTAATTGTCTAAACCCATATGGTCCTGTTCTACCCAACTCTTTTCATCCCAATTTCCCTTTTTGTTCTAAGTCTTAGGAGAGTTTCTTATGATAAACTAGTGGATGGGAGGTTTTCTTAATAAACACTATGGTTCTCTTTCTTCTTAGTACTTAAGACATCAAAGCTTTTTGCTATTCTCATCCTTTTATTTCTTTCTTTTAAAATCTAGAATCATCTTTCTATACTTTGCATTCCCCACACATCTTTCACTAGAACCTTGTAACTTTTATGTAACTTTTACTCTCCTAAAGACTCAACTCATTCCCTTTTTCTTTTCTTTATTTTCTTTTCACCATCCCAACAAACCCCAAAACCCAAGTAGAATCCATCATAGTCCTATCTTATCCGAAAAATGCAAATCAGAACTACTCAAGATCCTATTCATGTCGGCACAAACCTAACACGTTCTCTTAAAGCTCAATCCATAAAATAGGCCTTCCACTCAGAATTAATACAAGGCTTGAAAGAAAGGGCAAGGTTTTTAGGGTGTGGTTAACTGGTCAAGGTTATGACCAAGGGTGGTAAAAAGAGGGAAAGGAGATCCAAGTATGTATACAAGGTATCCATGAGTTAAAACAAATCACAACCAGATAATTATCAATTCAAGTTAAGGTTCTAATAAATAAGGAATGGCATCATATCAAAGCAAGCTTCAGTTTAGACTAGAATTCAAATCATGCGATCAAAGAATGGTGCGGTTTCAATTCAAGCTCATACAATTGCATTAAACAACTATGGACGAGGGCATTGATTTTAAGTCTAATGAAACAGCAAGTTCTTTGGTTATAATCATCCTAATCCCCTATGCAAATGCAATGATCCTAAATGCAACATCCTAAAGCAAGACTAATATGCAAATGCAACTATATGATCACTTTGTTTTTAAAGATTTTTCTGAAAAATTTTCAAAATTTTTGAGGTTTTTGATGCACATAGATGAATGCAAGACTATATGATAAAAATACGAAATAAGAAAACATAAAACATGTCAAATGCTATCATAAACCCTCCCCCAAACTTAAATTATACAGTCCTTTGTGTAATAAAAATTTGAAGAAAGATGTAGGAATCAGAAGCAACAAACAACAAAATGCAAACTGGTATGTACAAAGAAAAGTGATAGAGTTACCTGGATTTGGCTAATGGTGCTAGCGCAGTCGGGTCAGGTTAACGATCCCGATCCCGTTGCACGTATTTGCTCCTTGTGCTCCTTTTCTTTAACCCAAACAAGTTTGAAATTGCATTTCTCCCCTTATTACTGGGCCAATGCTAAAAAGACTGGGGGTCTGTATGGAGCAGGGATAAAGCGTGATGTCTTCTCTTCTAATAAGACTGGCTTTTCAAGTGCTGCTAGATTAACTCGATTTGCCACTTGATTGGTAACTCGAGTTGCAAATTGAGTTTTCAGGTCGGATTGATCTTCTAGAGCAGTTTGAGACTTTTTTAAAAGAAATCCTCCCCATCTTGTTCATCACTGTCCTCAGGGATTAACTTATGGGTTGGAAGATCACGTGGCGCTTCAAAATCAAGAACATGGGCAATTGTAAATTTCGTGGCATTGATGATTGATGGTCCTAGGAGTTCAACTGAAAAAGTAGAAGTAACATGTTCTCCCAAATATGCAGGCTTGAATGTGGAAGTTCTTGTGTTGCTGAGCTCATCGAACATCCTAGTCATTTCAATTGACCATCCACTTGCAGCTGGAGAATCTGTTGCAACATGTTCTTAAACTGAAAAATCTTCAGCAGGGGCAATCAAAGGTGCTGGATGTTAAAAACCATATTGTAGAGCCAAAAGTTGATGATAGCCATCTTGAAACTGATAAGAAGGTGTAGTGACTTTCATTGGGTGGTGCTTGTAGTGAATAATCCTCAGGAACTGGTCCAGCGGATACATTTGAGGTATGTGAGCAGAGGTGAGACACGGTCGAGCTATGAGCAGACTAGATCGGGATCGGTATAACTCGATCGGGTTGGTTGGTCGGGCTCGAGTGGTTGTACCTGGAGCCCAGAAAGACAAGCACACAAACAATCAAATTAGTAATTGAAGTAAAAAGAACTTAATCTTGAAAGTGCTGTAATCCTAATTGGAACAAAAAAACACCCAAATGGCAGCGACGCCAAATTGAAACAGGTCTTTTTGTACCCTTGGAGTTCAATTACCCCAGTGCAATGTAGTACAAGGGGCTTAATCGATCCAAATGAGTGTGTTGTAAACAAGCAAGATTTAAAAGAACTATCAAGTCAAGCCAAGCAGTTGAAAGTTTGGGATCATCAACTGAAATGCATAAAAGTAAACTACAAAATGATAAGCTAAAGGATCTAAGAACTATACTAAGGATAAACTAAGCAATATAAGAACTACAAATGCAATAATAAAGTAGTAAAGATAAACAAGTAACAATCAGGGAATAAAAGGTCTCAAGGATGGGGTTAATGGGTTAATGAATCCTCTTAATCTCATTGGACTGCTTAACATGCTCAACAGATCTAATCCTAGACAATGAACCACTTAACCTAATCAGTCCAATCTCTTGGCAAAGATTATCAAATCTAAAGCACTTCCTAATCTCAACTTTCATTGATGGAAACATAAAATAGATAGACATAAAGAACAAACTCATTAATGTCAATCTACTCCTTAACAGCCAATCTCTTGGGTAAGTAAATAGATCTCTGACATTAGTGGATCAGACATTTCATTTGAACACTTTTTGGGTGCTGGAATGTCTAAGATCTAATCCCACATGGTTAATACAAAGACTAGCAATTAAATCTCCTAATCCAGAAGGGATATATTGAAATATAAGCTTAAACACCCCTAGAGACTAAGATTCGTCACTAACCTATCCCATCCTCAAAACCCTAGAAAACTACTCAGATATGGAATTCATCACCAAGAAAACAAACCCATAAATCTTTAAATCTTGCATAACTAGATATATAATGATCTAAGGAGCAAAACAATATAAAGAAGCAACTCCAAAAACTCAATGGATAAAAAAATATTTAGATTACAAGTTTCTGGAAATATTTGGTGGCTACAGAGAAAAACCCTATTGAAACTCGACTTTTTCTCTTAATGACCCAAGGTCTCTACTTATACTAAGTTCTAGAAGATCTAAAACGCAAAAAGACAAATTATAAAGTCGGTTTGAGGTGAGCTCGGTCGAGTGCATGTTGGCTCGTTCGGGTCCATCCAATGCTCGATTGGTTTCCTTTGGAATGTTCTTGATTAAGGGCGGATCTCTAGATCAAGAATTACTAGTTAACCAATCCTTCCTTTATAAGGCTCAAGACTTTGATGAAGCTATATTGATCGGACTTCAGGTCAAGTATCAGATCTGGAAAATGGAAACACTTGAAAGTGGAGTGCTCAAAGGGTATTTTCATTTTTTTGAAGTCCCTTATTGTCGCTTAAACCATTTCTCGCAGTTGGAGGTCTGCCATCACTGCTTTTATTACCATTTTGCGTCAGAAATCAATGACATATGGTTTTTTTTGTTTTTTTTTTGGTCAAACAGCTTATATTAGCCTTAAGCAACGTTTTGGGTACAGAGAAGAGCAGCTTTTGCTAAGGCATAAGCTTGGCGATTCAAAGATCTAGGAATGAAATTGAAAGAACAGTAATGAAAACTCAAAGATAAATCGAGGATATCGTGGAGAATCCCGTGGAGCTCCTTGGACGGAGACACCGATTGAAGAGCTTTGACTAGATTTAACGAGTCGAAAGCGAAGAAGAAGTTGAGAAGATCCGATTCAATTGCAACTCGGACTGTTGCCATAGTTGCTAGGGTTTCGGCCATCAACGGGGAGCGGACATGATGGGTCGCGATGGAACCTGTAGAGTGGCTCGATCTTGATTATCAGAGAAGACCCACCCTAGGCTTGCTTGACCAGAGATCAACCAAGAGGCATCAGTGAAGACTTTCACGACACCGTCTGGGGGTTTAGGATTCGGGGCTTTAAGAGATGCAGAGGGGATTGATGGTGGAAACAGGCCTTGTGCTTTGTGCCATTCTTTAGCCCTTACGATCGCCAGATTCAGAGACTCACCCCCAGAAGTAGATATTTTGTCGAAAATTAGGCGATTCCAAGCCGACCAGATGGCCCAGAGAATCCATGGAGCTAAAGGTCTCGTAATCCCTAAAGGGGGGAGGCTGGTAAGCTTGGTTGCCGAAGTGATCGCATCACTAACTAAGTCAGAACGAGACAGGTTCGGGCACGAGGCAAAGGGGGCATTTTCCCAAATTCCTACAGCAAACGGGCAGGAGAAGAAGAGGTGTACCGTAGATTCGGGAGCTCCGCAGTGAGGGCATGTGGCAGCTGTGACAATTCTTCTTGAAATAAGATTCTCTCCCACATGTAATGCATTTTGAGCCATCTTCCAAAGCAAATGCTTTGTCTTTGGAGAGGACTTGATATTCCAGATCGAAGAATGCCAGTTGAAGTTGCTAATGGGGTTTGGGATCGGGTTTGATGGGTTCTCAGCGGCCTCCAAAGCGTTAATAGCCTCAAAGTAGCCAAATTTTGCAGAATAGAGGCTAGACGAATTTGGGAGCCAAGCCCAAGAGTCTGTTGCTCCTTGTTTATTAGGTCGAAGCTGCAATATTTCTTGGGCGTATGCAGGGATGGTTTTCAAAATAAGACTCATGTTCCATTCTGCAGATTCAGGGAGGAGTAGATCCGATACTTTAAGGTCTAGGGTCTCTTTTGTGGGGGGGGGGCGCCATTGGTCTCTATGGGGTTTGGAGAGACAGCTAGAGGCTATTCCACACAAATATGGTATTCCCAATTCCAATAATCCTACCAAGTTTGGGTTTCAGTAAGTCTCTACCAATATAAATACTCTTCCATCCATGGAAAACAGAACTTGGCACATGGTTGTCAAGGAAATCACAGGAATTACAGTATTTTCCCAGGAATACCTTTGCAAGGAAACAAGTAGGCTTTGTAAAAATTCTCCAACTGAGCTTTGCCAGGAGTGCATCATTAAAGCTTTTGATATCTCTGAAGCCAAGGCCGCCATTCCTGAAAGATTTAGTCATTTAATTCCATGAGATCCATCACATTTTCATTTGCCCTTTGTTGGAGTCCCACCAGAATCTTGTGAGTGCTGATTGGATGCGATCATAGACGGAAACTGGAAGTTTGAAGCAAGTCATGGTGTAGGTTGGCATAGAGGCTAGTACAGATTTGAGAAGGGTCAGTTTTCCAGCAGATGATGAAAACCTTGAGGACCAACTGATGGCTCTTTGTTTGATCCGGTCAACAATCATGCTGAATAAACCCTTCTTCTTTCGAGCAAAAAGTTCAGGTAAGCCTAAGTATTTGGGTTTTCCTCCTTCTTTATGGATATTCAATATCCTGTTAACTCTGTCTCTGGTCACCTTCTTTGTAGTGGCTGAAAAGATGATAGAGGACTTCTCTTGATTTATTTTTTGGCCTGAAGATTCTTCATACTTTTTAAGTATATTAGCCAGTTCACGACAGCTTTTTGGGTCAGACCTACAGAAGAACATGGTGTCATCTGCAAAGAGGAGATGATTCACTCTAGGACTGCCTTTTGCCACCCCAATTCCTAACAGGAGGCCCTAATCTTGAGCTTTGTGGTAGAGACTAGACAAGACTTCGCTACACAGAATGAAGATATAAGGAAACAAAGGATCTCCCTGTCTAATACCTCTTTCAGGTAAAATCAGCCCCTTTGCTTGTCCATTTATAAGGTAGGGATAAGACACAGTAGTAATGCATTGCATGATCCGCTGTATCCATTGGCTATGAAAACCCATCTTTTCCAGAACTGCTTGGATAAAATCCCACTCTAATCTATCATAAGCCTTGCTCATATCAGTTTTGTTGATATGAATAAACGCTCCCAGGCGACCTTCCCGACATTGCCAAAGACTTACCCATGAAAAGTGAAACCCTTTATTACCCGGATCTATTATCCAGATCTCAACCTATCCGGCTTTTATCCAGTGGGCTTTTCATGGATATTGGGTTCTTCAGCCAAATTATGAAGCAAGATAATGGGTTTCCTTCTCCGAAATCTGGTTTTCTCAACTTGATTACTATCTTTCCAAGATCGTCCGACTCGTCTCTGGTATTTGTCCTCACCTGTTGATTTTCTTACTGTTTTTAAACTTATTTAACCCTCTCGAACCCTCTCCCCTGTGTGTGAAGAACCCTTTGATAAGCATGTAACTGATTACCCCTGCAAACCCTCCCCCTCACCATGGATCGAAGAATACCCTATCACTCAAAAGGAAAAGGTATCTCGGAAGAGTTTGCCCCTCCCCTAAGGAAGAGAATAAGAGCACCAGACCTTGACACCGCTGAACTCATTGAGGCAAATGCCCTTACCCTCATGGGTAGACTCACTATCCCTACACCCCAAAGACTGTGGTCCCTCTTTCCCTTCCTAGCAAATAGGTGGAATCTAAGAGGAAAGGCCACCGGATCAGACCTAGGAAGAGGTTACTTCCAGTTCTCTTTTGAGTTTGAAGAAGACATGTAGAAAGTTCTTGACAACAGGCCTTACCATTTTGACCAATGGATGGTTATCTTACAAAAATGGGAACTGGTGATTTCTGACTCCTTCCCATCCCTTATACCTTTTTGGATTGAGCTGCAAGGTCTACACAAGCACTATTGGCAAGAAGAAATGCTGCAAGCAGTGGGAGAAGTACTCAGTGAAGTTTTGGAAACAGAGATTACTTCCTCTACAGTCAAGATCAAAGTCCTGCTAAATGGACTCCAACCTCTACTCAAGGAAACAGTAGTTGAGTTCTCTAATGGAGGTGAAGCTCTTGTAAGCCTTGAGTACAAAAATCTAAAAAACCACTGTCGACATTGCCAAAGACTTACCCATGAAAAGAAAGACTGCCCTGGCCTCCAGAGCCATAATGGACAACCAACAAAACCCTCAGAGCCATCTAACCAACCAAGCTCTCTTATTTGATCTAGAAATTACTACACCCCTGAGGATAATTTCCGAGCCCCAACCCATTCTAATGGGAACCCTGCAAATCGACATGGAAGCAGAGATGATTTCAACCCCCGCAAAAGAAAAGCTAATCTTTGGGGAAACATGTCATCCTCACATGCAGAAACAAGATCAAACAACCACCCTGCTATCTCTTCTAGTTGTTCTCCTGGACGGTCTGAGCATAGAGAGTCGGATAAATCCTTAAATCACAGGAGGTATCCAATCCAACCTCAAAGAAAGATATGCAATGAAGATCTAAGACTTCTTCACCTGCTCAATCTGTCCAAGAAACCTCTGGCTCTTCAAGAGCTAGGAGACCACCCCTGGAAAGAATTATTTCAAGCCCTGATCCAGTAACTCCCCCAGCCACTCTTTTAGACATTGCTGCAACAAGTAGTAGACCCAAACTCCACAGATCTCTTTCCCCGGGAGAAGGTCTATCAAAAGAACAGATACTGTGTGAACTTCGAGAGGTCACTGTCCAATATACCTCATGTGTTGACGTTTTTGAGAGTGCGGCTAAGAGGATGAGAGTTATCCAGGGAAAAGCAAGAAATATGATGTCTACCACTAAAGATGGTATCCTAGCTGCTGAAATTTCCCAAAGTAAGGCGTTTTCTCTACAATCTCCAAACCTACCTGTCACCAATATCATCACCAAGGAAACCCTAAAGGAAAGTTATCAGGGACCTGTCCTACAAACTGAACCTATACCAAAACAAGGTCGGGGAAGACCACCTCTTGCAAACCCATCAGCTAAATCAAGTAACAAGTTAATGGGAGCAAACTCACAGAAAAGAAATCTAGCAATGGGATCCCCTAAGAAAGTGCCAAGCCAAAGAAGCCAAATCCAAAGAAAGGAACTCCTACCTGGTTCTTCTTCGGGAAAAGATACCAATGATTCAAGGGCTCAACACGAGGATGGTGGCTACACAAACCAAGACAAGTCAAAAGCTCAAAAAGGAAGTCCTCCAAAGACAAAGCTAATTCCTGCAACAAAGAAGAATGCGGTGGAGTTTCAGAAGCCACAAACCCATCTTCTTAAGGGTATTGAGCTGGAACTGTTGTGGGTTGAGGAATCCCATAACAGGCCAGACATTAAGGGAAATCAAAAGGAAAATTTTCCTTGATATTTTATTCCTCATGGAGACAAAGAACAACTCTGAATTTGTGCTTCAACACCTTGACTGCATGGGTTATCCAAACAGCTTCCTTGTTCGCCCTGATACTCCTAACTCTGGTGGTCTTGTGATTTTCTAGAAGCAAAATGTAGAAATTGAGATCATGAGATCAACTCAGAATTTTATTGGTACGAAAGTGAAAGTCAAAAGGAAAACCTTCTTTTCCACATTCTTGTATGGAGAACCCGATGCTTCAAAGAGATCCCATGTATGGGAACAAGTTAGCTATGAATAAATCTATGCCTTGGTTCATTACTGGTCACTTTAATGAGATCATTAATAACAGTAAGAAAGTAGGTGGCCCAACAAGATCTGAAGGTTCTTCTACTGATCTCAGATCATTTATCTCTAGCTGTGACCTCTTTGACCTTAAACCCTTTGGTAACTTCCTCTCGTGGAGAGGAACGAGACACTCTCACCTAGTCAGATGTCGACTGGACTAGGCTATGTCAAACAGTGAGTGGACTATTGCTTTCCCCTCTGGTCACAGCGAATATCTAAGATCTGATCACCGCCCCTTAGTTACTTCCTTTGACCCTATAAGGAAAAAAAAAAGGAAAGGCCTCTTCAGATATGATAGAAACTTAAAGGGCAATCCTGTAATCAAGGATATAGTATGCAAAGAATGGAACGCTCACCCTCTTTCTTCTGTGGATGAAAGAATTAGTGCCTGCAGATTTGCCATTATTACCTGGAGCAAGGAACATCATAGAAAAGGACAGCTGGAAATCAATTCCCTTAGACTTGCCCTAGAGGAAAAAATGAGCAATGAAGGAGATACAAGAGAAGATCATTAGAATCAACCAGAACCTCTCCAAAGCTTATCAGCAAGAAGAATCTTTTTGGAAACAGAGGAGTAGACAACTCTGGTTGGCCCTTGGAGATAGAAACTCTGGTTATTTCCACGCGGCTACAAAGGGAAGACGGGCTGTTAACAATATCTCAGTTATGGAATCTATGAATGGAGTCCCAGTGTTTGAAGAACTGGATATTGTCAAAGCTATCACTGATTACTATCAGCAAATCTTTACCTCTCATGCGGGAGACAGAACCTCCTTGATTGCCTAAGCCATTAAACCTTGCATTTCAACAAACATGAATGCACCTCTTATAGCAACGCCGACCGATGAGGAAATCAGGAAAGCATGCTTCTCCATCCATCCGGATAATGCCCCCGGACCAGATGCATTCCCAGCATGTTTCTTTCAGTCAAACTGGAGTAATATAGGCCCAAAGATCATTGCGGAAGTCCAATCTTTCTTCATCTCAGGAGAGTTACTGGGAAGAATTAACCATACTCATGTGAGGCTTATACCCAAGATTACAAGCCCTCAGAAGGTCTCTGATTATAGATCTATTGCGCTATGCTCAGTATACTACAAGATCATCTCAAAGCTTCTAACTAAGCGCCTCCAACCTATTCTCCAGTCCTGCATTTCAGAAAACCAGTCAGCCTTAGTACCGCAGAGAGCAATAACTGATAATGTGCTAATAACACATGAAACTTTACACTATCTTAAAACCTCTAAGGCTCAGAAAAGGTGTTTTATGGTAGTATCTATGAAATATGCTTATGTTGTTTTTTTAGTAGGAATGTGCTTATGTTGTTTACACCTATGTAATGTGCTGACGTTGTTTAAGATTTAATATTTGTTTTACTTAAAAAGGCTAAGTTATGATATGCCTTTTAATTCTTTAAGACTGAGTTATTTTACGCCATTCTCTACAATACGACTGAGTTAAGCCATGATTTACATCACGGTTGAGTGGTATGACCCATTTGACATTACAGCTGACTTATGACTTACATCACGACTGACTTCTGTAATGCTTTATAATATGGCTCACTTATGTTAGGACTTACATTGCGGTTTATTTATGCTATAACACATTATAGTTGCCTTATTTTATTTCCACGTGGGAAAATATTGAAATCCACGTCATTTTGTACAGTTATCTCTCTCCATTCCACAGTAAAAAGAGAGGAAAACTGATTGTTTCACTCTTCAATATTGAAAAAAACCTCTCTCTTTTTAGCGCTGCTGCAGAACTAACCCTACTTGTCGTCGATTCTCTCTCTTTTCTCTCTCTCTCTCTCTCTCTCTCTCTCTCTCTCTCTCTCTATCTCTCGGAAAATGGGAACGCTTAGAAGTGGAGTGTTCAAAGGGTATTATCATTTTTTTGAAATCCCTTATTGTCGCTTAAACCATTTCTCGCAGTTGGAGGTCTGCCATCACTGCTTTTGTTACCATTTTGCGTCGGAATTCTATGAAATGTGCTTATGTTGTTTTTTTTCCTAGGAATGTGCTTATGTTGTTTACATCTATGTAATTTACTGATGTATTTTAAGTTTTAATATTTATTTTACTTAAAAAGGCTAAGTTATGATATGCCTTTAAATTCTTTAAGATTGAGTTATTTTACGCCTTACTCTACAATACGACTGAGGTAAGTGATGATTTACATCACGGTTGAGTGGTATGACCCATTTGACATTACAGCTGACTTATGACTTACATATCGGTAGACTTCTCTAATGTTTTGTAATAAGGCTCACTTATGTTAGGACTTACATTGCGGTTGATTTATGCTATAACACATTGAAGTTGCCTTATTTTATTTCCACGTTGGAAAAAATTGAAATCCACATCATTTTGTACAGTTATCTCTCTCCATTCAACAATAAAAGAGAGGGAAACTGATTGTTTCACTGTTTAATACTGAAAAACTCTCTTTTTTAGCGCTGCCGCAGAACTAACCGTACTTGTGGTCTCTCTCTATCTCGTCTCTTTTGGCTTATTGTATTATTCTGGCCGAATATATATATATATATATCTCCCCGTCGTTGCTGTCCCATTTGGTTTCAATTTGAGTGGTGACTTTCTTTTTATCCAACAAACCAAACGTGTTCCGGTTGGATTCGAAATTTTTAGTAAGTTTTCGGACAGTAATTTGTATTCTATGTTCAATAAGAAGTGATTCCAGTTATTTAAACTGCTTTCCGAAAATTATCTATAAGTTATTGACGGTTTTTATCGATGTATCTTTGTTATTACGGCTGATTTGTTAAATATATTGCGGCTGAGTTATAATTATGCTGCGGCTGATTTTTGGTTATGTAGCGGCTGCTTTATGTTTCACAGATGGCTATGGTTCTTTTAGAAGATCAACCAAGGGTTTACCCTCCAAGACTAAACGGAGAAGGGGAGTATAATATAGAGAAGAGAGGCATTAATCATAATATGAAGATGGCAGATTTCCCTATAGTTAAAAAACCAATAGGACAAGATGCATGGGATAAAATCAAGGAGTTACCTATTAGAATCATTGCAAAGCTAGCTGAAAGCCAATTCGTGTGGTCTGGTAAGACTGTACATTATCTACTATCTGTTATGTACATTGGTATCTTGTTGGTTGTCAACCTATCATATTTGGCTTGAATGAATATGATCATATCACGGATTTAAACACAGATCCACTACCTATAGAGAAGTTTGAACCTAAAGTTGACTACAAAACATTCTTCAGAGATTTGAAAGATCCTGGTGGGGAAGGTCCAAAATTAGATGAACTAAGGGCATGATTATTACAGTGTCGGGGATGGACACTTGAAAAGCGTAGATGGTTGGGGTTGTTTGTTCTTCAAGCCATTGGACTTTATGGATTGCATCATAACTCTAGAATACCATATCAAAGTGCTAAAAGGTTTTTTGATGATGAAGCCATTAAGACTTTTCTCTGGGGTCGGTCAATATTTTAAACTCTTGTTGATGCTATAAAGATATCGAGGCCTAGTGGTATGTTGTGCATGATATATCATGATTTTTACGGGTTTTTGGCCATAATATAAGTCTTATTTATAGAGTTTTAATAGTGTTTTCGAGTCTTTTTGAGTCATTTCAGGATTAGGACCTATTTGGCATGGATTGGAGCTTTCTGGAGCATTTTGGAGCATTTGGAGAAGATGTGCCGAAGGAACGTATTGGGAGAGCATATTTGGTGTGAGTGTCGAGCGTCACAACTTCGGGTGTCGATCGACACCAATATCTGACGGCAATTGAATTTCATGCGTAATTGAAGTTCAGAAGATTTGCATATTCGGCACAGAAGTTTCTCTTATTTGCAGTTAAGCCCAGTTCATGGTTAAGACATATATATTGAGGTTTTAGGGTTTTGTTAAGACTTAAGCTTTATTTTGGAGAGAGAGAGATTTGTAGAGAGCTGGGTGAGAAGAATCAAACCTCCTTCAGAGAAGATTCAAAACCTCCTTCAGAGAAGATTCAAAACTCCTTTACTTCTTCTATTACTTTCTTTTATGATATCTATTTTATTCATGATGTTTGTTTTATTCACCATGTCTGAGTAGATTTCATGTTAGGTTTAGGGGTTTCAAAGGAATTTATTAATTGTTAGGTTATTAGATTGTTAGGATTGAATCAATAGAGTTCTTCATCTAGATTGTGGTTAATTTGTTCTAGAGTAGTGAAAGCAACCTAGAATCTGATCTTAGGTTGATTGGTAGACACGAAAGTGTTATTGATTTCCTGAAAATAATCTAGATGAGCAAAATACCTATTCGCAAAGAGATTTGGTTTAGGAATTTTGTGAACTTATCAAACCTGAATTAAATGCATGTCTTAAACTTATAAATTTGCAAAGAAATTTGGAATTTAGGGTTCTAGACATAGATAGTCTTTGCAACGAAAGTTGATGATTATATTTTTGTGATTTGAGTTCAAGAACGGTGCTTTATAAATCCTGACAATTCTTTATTTGCAATTCTGAATTTCTTGAGAATATCCCTAGGCCTAGCATTTCCTCATTACTGTTTAAAAACCAATCTTTATTTTAATTTGTTGTTTTGTTTAATTTAAAACCTGTTTGCTTAGCTTAATTTAATACCAATTATTTATTGTTAATCGTTGAGTCTATGTGGTTCGATCCCTAAGTAATATAGTGATCTCTTAATTGAGAGAGTAGCTCAGGGCAAATTTGAGCCGATCAGTGCACCATTATTGGCATAGTTTATGCGTTACAAGCATGAGCCTATGATTTAATCAAATGTATTGTAGAGGGTTATGGGAATCTAGTCAATCCTGATGAGATACCGTTGTTTCGATGGGCTGGAAACCAAACATGTTTAACAATTAAATCCAGTATTGTTGAAGATATCAGAGAGTATGGTGAGGGAAGGTCTTGGATGAGTTATTTTTTGTAGTGCCTGAGTTATGTTTAGTATAAAGTGAGTTATGTTTTGTATTGGCTGAGTTATGTTTGTATTGTCTGAGTTTTGTTTTGTATAGACTGAGTTATGATTTGTATTGGCTAAGTTATGTTTTGTATTGGATGACTTATGTGTCTGATTTATACTTATTCATTATTGATTTGCATATTACTCATGTGTTCATAATTTCAGATGATACAACTGTGTGTGAGTAAAACGGTTATGAAGGACGATGTAAGAGAGCTGTTTCATACCTAGCCAGATAAACTCGAAGACCCAACACTTGATCAGTTGATCCAAGACATACATGAGGATAAGTTTTGTGTAGGTTTTTGGGATGTTAAGAGAAAGGAGAAGAAGAAAAAACTAAATGATAAACCATGTTTTGTGCGAATCACCCGCAAAGAAGCAGTTGCTCCACATTGTCTGTAAAACATTTGAAGCGATCAAAAATGAGGGTGGTGTAGGAGATGCACATAAGAAGAGCAACAAGAATAAATAAGTGAAGGTCAGATATATGGTGTATAGTGTGTTTGTCGTCTAAATGTAACATTTGGTTTACTGATTATGTACTGCAAGGTGTTAGTGAGGAGCGATATAGGGAAAAATGTGTCGGTTAGAGCAGTCTTGGATATGTTGTCTAAATTAATCTCAAGGTTTGACATCTTTGATACAAACAGCGAGAGACGGCTTGAAAGTATTGAGAGGATGTTTGGAAGTATTGAAAATATGCTTGAATGTATTGACGATGAAGTGAAAGATATTAAATAGGACTTGAAAACCAAGAGTGGGCCAATTAGGGAAAACGTAAATCATGGTGAGTCAGATATCAGAGTTAAGGATCTGATAGAGTATAAGCAAAAACAAAAGACACTAAAGACACCTCCAAGTCCACGGAATTCGGCTCACATGCACTCTGTTACTAGTCCTCTTGTAAGCTATTTGACAGACATACGGCTGAATTAATTATGGCTCAGATGTCATAACGTTATGGCTGAGTTATCCTTATACTTTTTTTATCTTTCTCCCTATAATGGACATGCAAAGAAATCTGCGTATGTAGAGAATGATAGTGGTTTAGTTTGGGTCAATAAGAAGCTGGCTAAGGAATTTGAAAATTTCATTGAGGATTTTGCGATAACGAGAGGGCGCCCTAACACGAGGGCTGCGAGAAATGCTGCTGACCAAAAGACCAAGGAAGCAGCGGTCCTACAGAAGAGAAAGTCGAAGAAGCAGAGGTATATAAGAGAAGAAACAAAGAAGCAGGGTTGCCTGAGGGAAAATCCAAACATGAGTGTGTATAGATGCAGGACGAAGAGAATGAGCGAAAGAGAAGAGGAAGAAAGACTCCAACGGTTAACCAGATAAAAATAACATTACTTGTTCCTCCATTAATTAAAGCCAATAAAGAAGTTGATGTTCTCCTGGAAAAGGCTGATGGAAAACAAGTTCCGATTGAAGATTATAGTGACGTATGGGATGTCGCTGACCAGTTTCTCGCTGATAACGCATCATGTTACATGAGTCTGATGATGATGTCGAGGAAAAGAGTAGGATTGGTAGAATAAAAGCTTTGAGGATAGAGAGTGTTAATCTATCTCCGGATGGGAGGGCATTTAATCCACAAGAGGAAAGTCTACAAAGGGTATTTCCTATTATTGGAGACAACAGACTGACGTGCATGAGTAAGAATTGTTTACCTTCATATGACATATATGATCCTCTGAATATGGACTTGTGGTTCCCTCTTTGAAAGAGCCAATCAAGAATGGCAACAAACAAAGTTGAGTTCTATAGGACTTTCATCACCAAAACACAACACTGGCCAGATACATATTATGGATGATGAGAATCTCCCTAGGATTCGGCACTCTTAAGTTGAGCAAGGATAGATTTGGCTGGAAAACCGTGGAGCGCAATAGAAGTTGAATGGTCAATGGATATCACAAGGAGCTTGCGGAATAGCTTCACGATACCAAACTTAGATCCTTTGGATATACGCACCAAAGAAGTTAAGGGTTTTGCTGGATATACACACTAACAAGATGATCGATGGATATACACACCAACGAAAAGATCTCTTTAGAGAAATAAAAGGTTTTGATGGAAAGAAAGGTTAATGTCTCAAAAAGATTACACGGGATTTATAAAGAAGAAGGAAGTCTTGGAACACACTCACACGACTACATTAGAAATAACAAAATATTAAAGATAGAGTTTGAACAGAAATGACCCTTGAACTACTTATTTTCGTCACTCCTCTTGGCGGGAAAATTAAACCATTTGTTTGGGCTCTTCTTAGTCTTGAAATAGGCATAAAACAAGATGGGTTTGGTATATATTTCCTTGGGCCAATTTATGAATGTTAGACCATGGTTTGGATCAACAAATGGGTAATTTGAATGAGAATCATTTGCCTCATTAAAAGCCTTGTCAAGAAAACCCATTGTGACAAAACTTGACAACGGAAAAAGAGTACAAATGAGACACATGCCCATCTGGTGATCATGTATCAAAACCAGTAAGGTTAAAATAACATCTTTCCCATACTCTTTCTCCGCTATAAGTTCATTCTCTGGTTCAAACGGCTCATTAGCTTCGAGCTACTCCTTTGCTTCAAGCTCCTCCTCAGCTACAATCTCTATGTAAAGTTTTAAGTCCGTTGTGCTAGGCATGATCATATCATCCTCTACCTCTTGAAAAGGATTGGACCTCAAATCTAATTTATCTAAAATGAAAAGAACCAATTCAGCAATTTTGAAACAATGACTCACATTATACTTACCTTGCAACCCAAGTTCATAAGCTTTGTTGTTGATCTGGCTTGCTATGTTGAATTGACCATCGATCCTTGGGATTAGATTGGACTCCCCTTCAGTTGGAAATCTTTTCTTCCTCCAATGTACCCACACTTGTTCTCCAACCTCATATATCATCCTGAAACGAGCATAAGGTTTCTTAGACCGACATTATCGGTCGGTTTTAAGGAGTAATTAAGAATATTAAGCTTTTAAATATAAATCAAAATTCATTAGCTAAGATGCGTATGCTGGAGAAGATTAATTTGGTGGGTTAAGAGACGCCACGTGGCGCAATCAGATTGGGTAAGTTGATAAATAAATAATGGGATTTTTTTTTGTTTACTCAGATATTTCTTTCTTCTCTCTCTCTCTCTCTCTCTCTCTCTCTCTCTCTCTCTCGATGCGACTAAAAGAAGAAATCGATGATGAACTTCGATTTCGTCTCGAATCGGAGTATCACCGACGAGCAAGAGCTCTGGCCGTCTCTCCACCTCTAGATCATCATCGAGTTTAAGTTAGGTAGTGAAAGACGTGTTCGGTTCAAGTCTTTCAATCAGATTGGGATGCGATTCTGGAAGGGATGATCGAGTTTCGAGTCAACAGCGGCGTCAAGCGGTCGAAATCGGCGTCATGGGAGCAGCAATGGGTGGTTGAAGGTATAAATTTGTTTATTGATCCGTTAATTGATGTGATTTAGCTTTTTAGAAATTAGGGTTTGTGATTTTGTAAAATTAGGGTTTGTGGATTTGGGGAAAACGGGTTATTCGTTGCTAGTGTGTATAAATAGGATAATTAGAAGGTTGTATGAGTGTGTGGGATGTTTCTAAGGCATGATAGTTACAAAACTGAAACCCGATTCTTGAATATGTTTTGTGGATTTGGGGAAAAATTGTTATTCATTGCTAGGGTCTTTAATTATATGAATTAGATGCATCCATTGAGTGTGTGTAGGTTTTACGGCATGATTGTCACAGAATTTTAAACCCAATTATTGTTATTTGCATTTTATCTTTTGTTTGGTTGATTAATACCCCTTTGGATAATTTTTTGTGTCATGAATTTGTTTAGTTTTTGTTGGTGTTGGCATTTTAGATAGGTTTATCTGAGATGTATCTTTCTTTATGTTTATTGATCCATTTTTTCTCTTCTATTTTACATATATATTGTGTCTGGTGAGAGGATTGGGATCAACTGGTATTATATAAATGGCATTGGATAGAAGGCAGAGGAGGAGTACTCCTGTTAGTGGAGTATTTGCTGAAGACAAAACATGTCAGAATTTTGATTCCATCTCTGTATTTCTTTGTGTGTTTATGCATGTATAGAACTAGGATTTGAATGAAACTGGTTATAGAACTAGGATTTGAATGAATCTGGTTATATGCTAACTCGTTAATAAATGATGGAAACTCAGTTTGATGTGTAATAGATGTTTACTTTTTCTTTTTCATTTAATGCATGTAGGTAGAAAACCGTCTCTTCTCTTCTTTGATAGTGTATGTGTTTATGTTTTACTGGATAGTACATATGTATTGTTTGCCAACTTGTGTGATAGTAAATGATGATTAGAAATGCTAGTTTGCTTTTCATTCAATTTTCTCCACAACTGTGAACACTAAATCTTAAACCTATCTCTATATTGATAAGCCGAATCTCTTTCACTCTCATTCACTTTCATTATCTTTGCATTCACATAGAGGAGTATAAGCCGATTCTCTTTCACAAGCTTTCACTTTCATTCTCTTGCTGCTCTCTTTTCATTATCTTCCTTTTCACTTTTCATTCTCTTGCTTCTCACTTTTCATTCTCTTGCTGCTCTCTTTTCATTCTCTTCACTCCAATGAATCCATATGGTAACTCATATAGCTTCATGGAGCTTTTAAGCAGTCAACCCAATAGTTATCAGTTAGCGTCACAAAAAATTAGACTTGGTGATTCTGAGATTCCTCTCTTTAGCTCCCAATGTTCTGAAGCTACTACTCAAGGTGAAGGCACCCCCACTGCTAACCGCACAGCAAAAACAAGGAACGCTTGGACCTCCAAGGAAGATTTGGTGTTGATATTTGCGTGGCTAAACACATCCAAAGATGCCAATGTAGGCAATGAGCAAAGAGCCGACGCCTTTTGGAAGAGGATTGCAGCCTATTTTGCTGCAAGTCCAAATGTCCCTTCTCAGATTAAGAGAGAACCAGGCCATTGTAAACAAAGATGGGCAAAGATCAGTGAGATAGTTTGTAAGTTTGTGGGAGCTTATCGAGCAACAACAAATTAGATGGCTAGTGGGATGAATGATGATGATCTTGTTAAGCTAGCACATGTGATTTTTGAGACTGATCAAAAGAAGAAGTTCACCTTAGATCATGCATGGAGAGCCTTAAGGAAGGAACATAAGTGGTGTTCATTATAGTCGAACAAAGATACTGAGAAGAGCAAAAGGAGGAAGGTTGACTCTGATTTACACACCCACTAGTATTCCCAATCCTGAAGCTGGTGTGGAGCGAATGCAAAGGATTCATACATTGTGGGAGCTTAAGGATAAAAACTTTGCTTTGAAGCAACGAGAGCATGTGTTGAATGATAAATTGACAAACAAGAAACTTCTGGACTCTCTTCTTGCTAAAGCTGCTCCTCTATCTGAAATTGAAGAGGAACTTAAAATGAAACTAATTCGAGAGTGTTTCCTTTCATGAATCTTTTATGCTTTGTTTCAGTTATGTTTATGTTCTTTAATCAGACAAGTGTTATGTTATGTTGTTAGTTTCAGTTATGTATCTTTTCTTTCATCAATGTATGTGTATGTTTGTGTTCTTTAATGAAGTTATGTTTCGTATGTTTGTGTTCTTTAATGAAGTTATGTTTCAGATGCATGTATATTTCAGTTTAAGTTTCTGTTATGTCTTGTTTTCTTTTGAACAATGCTTGGTTGTGTGGATGTTTTTATTGAATTTTTGTTTGCATATGCATGTAGGTTCACAGGTTATTGAGATAGAAGAAAATAAACAAGTCTAGTTGTGGCTGTGAAGGATCATTCACGTTCACTGGACAAGTATGAAATTGGCAAGGACTGAGTGGTGGGTCAATTGGGGTTCACAGACACAACAATGCAAGGAAGAAACAAAGATCAACAATTTGCTATAAATGTGAAGAATTTGTATATGTTATTGTTTACTCTTACAATCGATTCTATCACAAACACATTTCTTGTTCAATATATTCCTATTTGTAATCGGTTATTGTTTTCACTTACTCTACCAAACCACAATATATCATTCTCTTACCAATACACGAAAATTTCTTCTTACCAAACCACAAAACACTCGACCAAACCAAGAATTTTCCTTTCCTTTTATTCTCTTTAATCATCCAAACCACACTATATCATTCTCTTTTATTCTCTTTGCACCTCCAATTCGCAAAATATCACCACAATATATCATTCTCTTTTATTTTCTATATAGAAAATGGCGTCATCTTCTCACGATGAATTTTCATAACTTTTGGATGAAGAATTTGATAATATTTCCAAGAAGAATGGGATGATTCTTTGTATTCTTACGAGGATAGTTCTTATCAATAACCCAGTAAACCGAGAAAAAAGAGTCCATATAGAAAGACATCGTGAAGCAGGACACATGAGGTTGTACAACGATTATTTTGGGGAAAATGCAACCTTCCCTCCTAATCTTTTATGACGTCAGTTTAGAATGAATAAGCCTCTATTCATGCGGATTGTTGATCGACTAACCGGTGAAATTCCTTTCTTTCATCAAATAAAAGATGCGACCGGAAGGTTAGGATTCTCTCCACTACAAAAGTGTACAGCAGCAATTTGTATGCTTGCATATGGTGCGCGGCTGATGCAGTTGACGAATACCTCCGCATTGGTGAAACCACTTCCATGAAATGCATGCAACATTTTGTTGACCGTATCATTTATTGCTTTGGAGATGAGTACTTAAGAAAACCAACAGCAGCAGATCTTCAAAGACTACTTATTATTGGAGAGATTAGGGGATTTCCCGGGATGATGGGAAGCATCGATTGTATGCACTAGGAGTGGAAGAATTGCCCAACCGCTTGGAAAGGTCAATATACACGGGGCTCTGGAAAACCGACGATCGTTTTAGAGGCTATGGCTTCGCAAGATCTTTGGATATGACACGTGTTTTTTGGACCTCCTTGTACTTTAAATGATATCAATATTCTTGATCGCTCTCCTATTTTTGTTGACATCTTACAAGGACGAGCACCAAAATACAAGTATGTAGTCAACAGAAACGAGTATACTTTGGGTTACTATCTGACAGATGGAATTTATCCAAAATAGGCTACATTTGTCCAATCGATCCCACTTCCACAAGGTGATAAACCTTCTTTATTTGCAACCCAGCAAGAAGCTTGCCATAAAGATGTAGAGCGTGCTTTTGGAATTTTGCAAGCTCCATTTGCAATTGTCAAAAATCCGGCTCTTATTTGGGATAAGGAAAGAATAGGAAGTATTATGCGGGTATGCATAATACTTCACAATATGATAGTAGAAGATGAACGAGATATGTATACTCAGTTTGACGTCATCAAATTTCAACATGCGGAAACTGCCAAAAGTACACGAGTGGATTTCTCGTATGATACAGATATGCTTTCAAATCTCGTCGATTTGATGGCCGCTAGAACTCGACTTTGGGATCGAGGTAAGCATGAACAATTGAAGAACGATTTTGTCGACCATATTTGGAGTAAATTTTCTTGCAATCAAGTTTAAATTTATTGTACTTTATGTTATGATTTCTATCTTATGAATGTTTTCAAATTCTAAATTTGCAATAATTATAAGATTTTCTTATATTACAAATTTTAAATTTATTTAATTTTAAAAAGAAAGAATTCTTAGATACCCAACTTAAGATCCTACCAATAAACACATCTCAAAACTAAAAACAAAATTAAAACTCTTAAACTTTACTTTTTCAAATTTAATACTAAATTAATGCTAACATACCTAACTAACATACTCCCCATAAAGTTGCTCTTATACTACGTGAAAATATGATAACTCTATATTTTTACATTCTTAAGCATATATTTTGTGCATAGTTTGCATGTTTTGAGTTTATTTCCTATGAGTTTTAGTCTATTTTTCTTCATATTGCCCATTTAGGAGTTTTAGCATAGGCATTTGCATATTTCTTGCATTTTAGAGTTAAAGTAGGTACACTCGACTAAAACTCCCTCACACTCTCATTTCGCAAAAATATCACTTCTCTCTCGAGATTTCTCTCTTCCTTCTCTCTAGTTCATTGCTCTTCATAATTTCTGGGTTTGTTCTTGCTTTTGTTCTTGCTATTCTTATTTTTCTAGGTTGCTAACCTACTCAAGTTGAGCTTTCAGTTCTTGATTCTCAGACAATTAAGATGCCTTCAAGAGAAATTCAACCAAGGAGAAGAAGCCTTTCAAGATCAAAGGGGTGGCCCATCACAACCAAACCGCTGAAGAAATTGAAAGAAATTTCATGGATGTCAAAGTGATAAAATCCTCTTGAGGACCCCCTGGATATGACACACCAAGACAGATCATTCATTGATCAATGGATATTACGCACCATTAACCAAACCAATGAATATTATACACCATTGACGAAAAATGATAAACACTCTCAAAAGGTTCCAAAAATATCAAAAAGGCTTAATCTTATTATTCATGAGATAACCTCATTATATAGAAGGGAAATACATCAAAAACGTCTGTCATAATAGCTCAACATGTAGAGCATCTAGGGAGATCAAAATTCAAACTCTAAAGTGCATGTAAGAGGGAGAGAAATCGAAAGAATTATATGCTATTTTGCTATGGACGAAAATTGATCTTTCTTCAGTCTTTTTGGGCTGAATCCACTTAGTTGGGCTTCTCTCATGGACCAAGATTGTAGAACAACTTGGTTTATAACTTAATTCATTCTGGCCCGTTTGGAATCCTTTGTTGAATGGACATATATCTGAATCGGGTAAACTGAAGAACACCTGATTTGTAAAACCAATAACTACTTCGTCTGAACTCCGTTTTACTCTATTCTTCTTTGAGGAATCTTGTAGTTGAGTTGAGCATCTTATCCAAGTCGTGTGTGCATAGATTCCTCTTCGTTGAGAAGATACGCTTAGAACAATGACGACATGTCTTAAAGCTTCCCAAAACCATATCATACTCTCCTTCTTGAAAAAATGATTTGCCCTCAAATCCGGATCATCATCTTTTTTTGGTACTTTTCTTTCTTATTTTTCTCTTCCTTTTTTTTTTCTTTTTTTTTAGATAAAAATAAATAGATAAAATATAAAATCAGAAAAGAAGGTGAAAGATAAAGGATGAATGAAAGAAAATGAAGAGGTGAGTAGATGATGGAGTGATAGAATCATAGACCAAGCTTTTAGAGTGTTGCTCTGACACCAAATGATAAAATCCTCCGGAGGACACGATACTCTAAGATGGTGAAAAGATATTCCTTAAGTTCAACGGACGGTGAAGCCATGAAGAACAAGGTTGGTGGAGCGAATGGTCGCACAAGAGCTGCGGAAGACTCTTGATTTACCGAACTTGAATCCCTTAGATATGACACACTAAGACGAATTCAAGGGTGACAATGAGAATCACTCTCGACAAGACCCCCTGGATATGACACACCAAGACGGATCATGCATTGATCAATAGATATTACGCACCATTAACCAAACCAATAGATATTACACACCATTGACGAAAAATGATAAACACTCTCAAAAGGTTCCAAAAATATCAAAAAGGCTTATTCTTATTATTCATGAGATAACCTCATTATATAGAAGGCAAATACATCAAAAATGTCCATAATAATAGCTCAACATGCAGAGCATCTAGGGAGATGAAATTCAAACTTTAAAGTGTATGTAAGAGAGAGAGAAATCGAAAGAATTAAATGCTATTTTGCTATGGAGGAAAATTGATCATTCTTCAGTCTTTTTGGGCTGAATCCACTTAGTTGGGCTTCTCTCATGGAACAGGATTGTAGAACAACTTGGTTTATAGCTTAATTCAATACCTTTAATTATAAATATATGTCTTAACATAAGAAAACCAATTCGATTTAGTATCTCAAATAACAATAAAAAAAACTAATTATTGAGAAAGTCATTTTCTAAATCTGGATCATCTAATGCAAGGTTTGTGAACTCCAATATTCCAGCCTCAGCTTGAATATCATCTTCATCTCCACCAGCATCCCACTGTTTGGTCTTTTCATCTTGATAATCTTGGGTGTTTCTTGATAGAAGCCGCAAATTGTTGTAAATGTAAACCAAGTCTTCAGCCCGACTTGTAGTCAATTTGTTTCTTTTAAGGGAATGGATAAATTAGTATGTACTCCAATTACGCTCAGCACAAGAAGAAGAACTAGGTTGTCCAAGAAGCTTGAACGCCAAAGTCTGGAGATAAGGAGTATGAGCACCAAAATTAGCCCACCAAAATTTAGGTTCCATAGTAGATATCTCCAAAATGCATGTTAAATCCTCAAAAGGACCACTCTTCGTCGAGAATAATGCATACTCAGTCATAACTTTAGTATGATCTTCAGTACTAGGAAACAATCTTCGGAAGCATTTCATCCTCTCAGTTGAGATTTCTCCATCCTTATGAGGACTAATTCTCGTGGAATCTTCAGTTAGCCAAGCTTCACTATAAAATGTACAACATAAAAAAAATTGTGTTGTATTATAAATAAATATTTTAAAATCTACAACATAAAAAAATTATTTTAAAATCATACCTTGGGTTTAACGAGTGAGCTAAGCAATGTAGAGGAGTGTTATTCTTCGCCCAACGAGCCACTAAGATTTCATAAACCACATCATAGAAGACACTAAAATCAGACATTTCACGTTCTTCTTTCTTGTATATCTCAAACTTCACCCTCTCAATCATGGAATCCCACATCTCATACACCAAATGAAGGCATGGTTTATCAGTGTCACAAAATCTGATCATGTCATATATAGGTCTTGTGAAATCAATAATATAAGACACTTTGTCCCACGAATCATCATTCAAAAGCTTACTCTTAACGAAATTAGCTTTCTCAACGTCATCATCTCGATAAGTAGACCACTCCTCGCTTATAACCATGGCTGGGAGGCCGGTTTTGATAAGCTTCAGTCTTTTAAGCATCACAATAATGGAAGTAAAACGAGTATCAGCCACCGAAAGTAACTTAAGAGGAGAGAACTTACTAAAGATTTCTAGTCTCATGTTGTGGTTCATGATATAATTTTTGATTGCAAGAGCATCCCCATGAACAAGTGTTATCCAATTGCACGCCTCATCTCTCTCAAGATTTGATTCCACATTCGTTGCTGCACATATATTCTTCAATGGAAGATTCAATGCACATATAATCTCTCCAGCCGCCTTACAATTTGCTGCATTGTCAGTGATGATTTGCACAACTTTTTGATGACCCACTTCATTAATAACTTCTTTCATTAAATTAGAAATGAAGAACTTATCTTTCACTTCGCCAAAACAATCCACAGCCGTGATAAATAGAGGAGCACTTCCAGAAATACCAATGAAATTAATCAAAGGTTTTCTTGTAGGATCACTCCAACCATCAGACACAATTTTCACCCCTTTTTCTTTCCATGTTGACTTAAGCGGTACCAATAATCCCTCAACATGGTTTCTCTCTTTCTGTAACAATGTCGTCCTCAACTTATTATAACCCGGAGGCACATATCCATCAATTTTGTTGGCAGCAGCAAACTGATAAGACCTATGATAGCGAGGGTTCCTTGCCAAATTAAAAGCCAAACCTCCAGTGTAAAATATTCTGGCAATTTCTTCATCCAGTTGGTCCCTGACTGCAACACCAAATGCTTTTTCAATGGGTGAAAAAACTAGATTTTCTTTTCTTGAAAGCATAATTCGATTCACAAGGCAAAGACACGTCTTTTGGTCCAGACTCCTTTTTCTTGTCCTCAAACGCGTCTTGCAATGCTTTCATATCTCGCCTTTCAATCATCGTCACTTTCTTACAAACAGCGATTCACACCAAAAAAATGAGATCATAGTCGATACTCACACCAAAAACATATACGATACTCACACCAAAAAAAAACATAGACAATACTCACACCAAAAAAAAAAAGAGATCATAGACGATACAGACTTACAGCGTTTCCGTGTTGGTAAGACGTAAGAGAAGGTGTTGTGTTGGTGTCTTGGTGAGAGTTTAGACTTTAGACTTTGGAGAAGGAGATGAGTCGCTGATATTATGAAAAACCCCTAGATGTCTCTTAAAATTCCTTTTTTTGTTTGTGTTTTTATTGAAAAATAAATTAATTTGCCATTTATTTAACATGTGACGCTTAAATATTAGAGAAACGTCTCCGAAACTTCTCTGAATTCAACACGTCCCATTTCCTGTTTTATGTTGCCGACTCCGTTGCTGTAGAGACGGCAGTGAAACGTCTCCCCGGCGTCCCTTTGACGATCCCGTCCCCGTGCCGTTTCCGGGACGTGATACGGCATCTAATAGCAGTCCCCGTGCTCCATAGACCGGACTCGATCGGGTCAGTCGATCGGGTCAGGACATTCTGATTTCCAGAGAAGAAATTACGAAGGGGAAGAGGCCAGCAGAGGAGGATGTTGATGAACCTATGGAAGACATTGAGCCTAAGAGGGTTGTTGCACCAAGGAAGAGCAAGAAGCTCACTCCTTCCAAGGAACTCTATGCCATCTTAAGATCTTGCCAAAGTGCTTCAAATTCTGTCTTCATTATTTTCTCCATCCATGTTGAGAATTTCTTAAGCAACCGTTTGTTGTTGCGATTGGGGATTGTTTCTTCTTTCTTGGTGTCAAAAATTTTTCCTGAAAAAAATCAACACACAAGTCACCAGTAACAAGTTCTTTTTGAAATAAAAAAGATTTGACACAACAAACACAAAATAACCCTTCAAATGACACCAAACTTTCCTGAAACCCTATTTACGACAGTACCAATTGATTGGGACAAATAAATTATCAAACAATGCTGAAAAATTCCGGAAATATTTTTTTTCTAAAACTAGACTCGTCCTAGATGCATATGCAATTTATTCCCCAATTTTCTAACAAGCCAATAATTTATGAAAATTAAAACAATATGTCTAGGCGACAGAAAAGATGGGTAACATCAACAGAAGGAATGAGATGCCTCATAACCCAATTTTAGAAGTCAAAATTTTTGATGTTTGGGGAATTGATTTCATGGGACCGTTCAACCCTCCATCAAATGGCAATGTCTACATTCTTGTTGCAGTTGACTATGTCTCAAAATGGGTTGAAGCCATTGCAAGTCCCACCAATGATCACAAGGTTGTTCTGAAACTGTTCAAGAGCATCATCTTTCCCAGATATGGAGTGCCGAGAGCAGTAATCAGTGATCGTGGTACACATTTCATCAACAATGTTAAAGCATAAGGTGTCTACAGCCTACCATCCCCAGACCTGTGGACAAGTTGAGGTCTCTAACAAGCAGATAAAAGGAATCTTGTCAAGAGTTGTTGGGGCTACAAAGAAAGATTGGTCTAACAAGTTGGATGAAACTCTATGGGCGTACAAGACATCTTTCAAGACACCAATAGGAAGGACACTTTTTTAGTTGTTGTATGGTAAAGCATGTCATCTCCCTGTGGAGATTGAGTATAAGGCACTTTGGGCTATCAAGCTTCTGAACTTGGATATTGATGCAGCCCAGGCAAAGAGAGTTCTTGACATCCATGAACTTGAGGAAATCAGATTTGATGTTTTCGAAAGTTCGACGATCTACAAGGAGAGAACCAAGACATTACATGACAAGAAGATTGTTGTTAAGGAGTTTAAGGCTGGTGATCAAGTCTTGCAGTTTAATTCCAGACTTAAAATGTTTCCTGGAAAGATCAAGTCTAGATGGTCTGGACCGATTGAAATCAAGAATGTATTGCCATTTAGTGCAATCACTCTTCTGAACAAGGACGGCATCAAGTTCACTCTGAACGGTCAACGTGTCAAGCGTTACCTAGCTGATCAAGAGACACCAGAGGCGTCCTCCATACCTCTCTATGAGCCTCCAAAAGCTTAAAAGGCATAAAAGTCAAGCTTAGTGACTTTAGTCAAGCCTCCAAAGGTATCATCTAAATATTGCTTAAGATTTTTCTTGTGTTTTTTATTTTATGTTGGTCAGGATCACACATTGATGGAGTTTGGACATGAATACCAAAACAGTTAAAAGGAGAGTGTGATGGCGGATGTGGAATCAATGATGATTGATACAGAGAAAAATGTGGAGTGGGAAACAAAAGCCGTTTAGGGTTGTTACTTCAAGGAGAAAAATGTGGAGTGGGAAACAAAAGCCGTTTAAGGATGCAACTTCAAGGAAAAAAAAAAACATTACTCGATCCCCTCATCCCCAACACCCTTTTTACTCATTGATTTTCTTATCTTCTCAATTATTTTCCCTTCTTTCATTCACACCCACACAATCTCTATTCTCATCATCCTCCTTACCCACTTTTTTCACTCTCATCAACCACACAAACATTCGAACTCTTCATTTTCACTCTCATCCTCTCCACTCGATTTTACTCACTCAATTCTCTCGTGCTCGCTGTCCCTCCACTCGACCGTCATCACCTCTCTCACTCGGCGTAGCTCACTCGACCGCGGATATCTCCACTCAACCTGTCGAGACTTAACCGACGGACACTCGACGAGAGCAACTCGACCGACGACTCTCTACATAACCTCTCACTCGACCCTTGCCGTCAGCTTCTCACTCGAAGAAGCAGCTCGCCCTCGTCTTTATCCAACTCGATTCACTCGACGGTAAAGCTGTCACTCGTTTCACCCAACCAACGTTACCGCCGCCTCACTCAACCGTCGGCTCCTCACCATCGTCTCTCTCGATTCTAGTCGACCAGCTTTCAGCTCACTCGACCAACATCCTCTTCAGTCGATCGACGTATTGCTCACTTGCGAAGTACTCACTCGACCAACGTCACTCAACTTTGACATTTTATCTTGATATTTGGCACACTAACAAGCTAACTTTTAGCTTTGAGTTACAACTGTTTCAGTATCACAATGTCAAGAGATTTGTTGCATGAAATGCGTGAGAAGTATGGTTGTAAGTCAACAGAGCATGCATCTCCTCAGTCTATGTCCAATGTCTATATGGAGAAGAAGAAAGCTGCATATCAGAAAGCGTCTGGTGTTGGTCCGTCTCAGGCAAGAAGCAAAGACAATAATTCTTTGGGTAAGAAACCAATGGAGCCCCGGGAGAGTATTACAAACTGTTTCATCAGCATGAATTTCAGGGCATGAGGTATCCTTGCCAGCATACAATGGATGAGCTGGCTATCTCTGATGATGTCGAGTATATGTTCGAGCACTGTCATCTCCGCACACTCATGATTAGTCCGCGCAACGCATACAAGGAGGAGACCATACAATTCCTCTGTACGCTTGGTATACACCTTTATGAGAATGATCCAGACACTAAATCAGATGGCGGATTGGGATACATCACTTTCACTATCCATGATCATGAGTATTTCCCTGACCATCAGAGAGCTGGAAGGTTTGTTTGGATTCCCTAATGGAACAGGGACTGGGCAGAATATTGATAGGGATGAGTTGTTGGCTCTTTAGGAAACAATTGGGAATGAGAAGAAGTTTGCTTCATCTAGGACCAAGAGCAACCACATCAGAAGTCCAGTTATCCACTACTTCCATCGATCAATTGCAAACGTGTTCTTCGCGAGGGAGACAATAGGGACACTGATCAACGGGGAGCTGGAGATGATTGATCTCGCACTCAAGGATCTCTTGTTAACTGTAGCAGACGAGACACTACTGCAAGGTGATACAACTGATACATCACCCTCATTCACTTTGTTGCACCAGCTACTCAGTTATAGAACTTGGGTAGTGTAGCTGAGCAGCTGCAGAACTCAGCAGATGGGACACTACTGCGAAGGAAGAAACATTGAGTTTGTACCTCCTGCAGAGGCTCTCTACACAACAGATGGTGAGGAAGCGATGGAGATATCTGAGAAAGAGGATGATTAGATGGAAGAGGATTCAGATGAGTACAGACCAGAGAGGTATCACTTCAAGGACTACACAGCGCCTAAACTAGGCAAGAGCTTGGTAGAGGTTCACAAGCGCATCAGTACACCGTAGAAATGGAACATGCTACAAGACAAGGCCATAAGATCTATGAAGTCGAAGATGAAGAGCTTCATGAATAAGTTCACATGCGCCTCCACCACCACAACATTTGTAGATACTACACCGCATGATGCCAAACCAGTTCAACGCCGTTTGTCCACGAGTGATGTCCCAGCACGCTACAGAACTCCTTCTCCATCACGTCATTCAGCCTATGAGTATAGAGAGCATAACGTTTCTTCCTCTCCTCCGAGACAGTCTTCCCATGAGCTCAAGGATAGCAAGAAGAAGGAGAAAAGGAAAAAGAAGAAGGCACCAAGACGGAAGGCAAAAGATAGTTCATCAAACTTACAAGACGAGCATCACGTTGAGGATTTGACCATGGATCAAACCGAGGATCACATTGAGGATCTGACTGTCGATCCTAGTGCGCATCATTTCAAAGACCTTACTAAGGATTCGGTCGAGCAGAACGTTGAGCAACCAGCAGAGGCTCCTCCTACGCAGCCTGCACCAGGTGCTTATACAAGCGAGTCAATGACCATTCCAAACCTTCATCTGTATATACCATTGCATTTTCATACTTTTGTTTGTTTGATTGTCAAACTAGCTCTCAAATTTTTATTACACAAGAGACTGTGTAATTTAAGTTTGGGGGAGGGTTTGGGATGACATTTGATGTTGTCTTCTCTTTTTTTATTTCGAATTTTTAGCATATAATCTGCATTCATATATGTGCACCCTACATATTTGAAAAATTTTTAGGAATTTTTGTTTAAAAACAGAGTGCTCATGTAGCCTGCATTTGCATATTAAGATTGAGTCTAGATTGTTTCATGTAGGACTGTTGCATTAGCATAGGAGGCGATGATGATTTACACCTTGTTAGCTTGCTATGATTCACTAGGTGAGATCAATGCCCTGGTTTTTAGCTCTTTGATGCATGATGATTGAACTTGAAGTAAGTCTGAAACAAACTTAGGATTCATGAAGAGTTTCTTGAACTTGGTTGAAACATGTTGTGATATGATCTCATTCCTTACCTTATAAGAACTTAATCTTGACTTGCAAATATCTGGTTGTGTTTTGCTTGCTTACTCATGAACACCATATATACATATTTGGATCATCTTCCTCCTTTCACCACTCTTGTTGATCCAAGTAGCTGATCTTTCTTTTGATCAGCTTGTCATACCCACAGCCTATCCTTTTCTTTCAAGCTAATTGATAATTTTTGAATTATCTTTTACCAGATTATGCTTGGGGAGAACGTGTTAGATATAAGCCGACATGATTAAAGTCTTCAGTTGTTCTGTTTTTCACTTTCAAATCAGATAGGACTAGGTCGGGATTCTTACTTGGGTTTGGGATTGGAATGATTGTGGAAAGAAAGAAGAGAAACAGAAAATAAAAAGGTTGTGTCTTTAGGACGAGAATGTTTTCAAGAAGTTTATACTCTAGTGATTGATTTTTGTGGGGATAGCATGTTATGCAGAGAATGGTTCTGGGATGAAAAGGAAGAGAAAAAGTTTTGATGTCTTATGTCTTAAGAAGGATACTGAACCATAGTAAGAAAAAAAAACCCTCTCCACTAGTATTGGTAAGAAACTTCTCCTAAGGCAACAAAAAGGAAAAAAATGGGAATGATGTTTAAGGGTAGAACATAGGGATCATTCGGGTTTAGATGATTAGGAGTAAGCACTTGGGAACCATTGGGTAGTCAAGGTTTTATTCCTATATGCATTTGTTGGTCCTCACCTTTAGCATTCTACCTAAAGCTCAATCCATTCATTGAGAGATCCTTGTCATGAAATTGTTTAAACCCTCTTGATTCTCAAAACCTTTTTCTGCCTAGCCAAGTGAGTTTTCAAGCTTTGCACAACCAGATTAATATTCTTGAATAATGAATGTTAAAAGGAATGAATGATTTGAATGCATGTGTAGGTCAAGGGATAGGATCAGTTTCGGATTTGATGAGTTTGTCTAAAGTCTTTAAGTAAAGTTCTCTCAGCATGCATCGAAGACTTAGTAACCAGGACATTGATTTTAATTTCTCTATCTTGCAAGTTACAGGTTCCGAGACCCCATTTTCAAACCTCTCTTCCACTTTGTTTCTTGTTGCTTTGCTTGAGGGCAAGCAAATACTAAGTCTGTATTTCATCACTTTTTGAGCATGTATTCATCATCTTTTCAGCATCATTCACTTGTTGATTCGCATCATATTGATCACTTTTGCATGTTTTGCATACTTAGGTAGGTTTTGTGCATATCATGCGTCTTGCATACATTCTGCATATTTTGAGTGTTTCAGGTACTTAGGAGACATGCAGAGCAAAGCAGAGGAACAATCGTTACTCGACATGCATATGATCGAGTGGGACGATCGAGTGAGAAGCAGAGATACGTTGCAGAAACATACTTCACTCGATGCACATGATCAAGTTGGGTGATCGAGTAGCAGATCTAGAGGCTGATCGAGTAGGATGATATAGTGAACCGAGGGAATGCGAAACATAATCAACTGTCACTTGATGGGCATACTCAAGTGACAGGATCGAGCAAAGCAGAAGAGTAGCAGATGATTTCACAGATCACTCGATACACTCACTCGAGATACATGGTCGAGTAAGTAATGATGCAGAGAAGAAATTATGTGTTACTCGACGCGCTCACTCGACCGACAGGATCACTACAACTTTTAAAGCGCTTTTTACTTTGTCGTTTTATGTTTTAAGTTGTGCCCAAATATTGGTATAAATAGGTCTCTTTTGGCATTGCCCAGGGGATCGAGTTTTTACCCTTAGGTTTTTGTTATTAGCCACCAAACAATTCAAAAAATTGTAGTTGAGATTTCTTTTAAATTATTAAGATTTTTCACTTAGTTCTTTGATCATTTTTGTTTATCTTCCCGTCTTCTTTATTATTATGCATGTTTTGAAGGATTCTGGGTTTATGATGTTTAACATGATTTCTGTGTCTGAGTAGTGTTAGGATTCTTGAGGATGGGATAGATTAGGTGGAGAATGTTAGTTTGCTAGAGTGTTTAAGTTAGATTCGTTTGTTCCCTTCTGGATTAGTGTATTCATAGCTGATTCTTCTCTGATCAAGTGGAATTAGATCCCAGACATTTCAGCACCTACCAAGTTTTTGATGAAATGTCTGAACAACTAATACCAGAGATATACTTGCTTAGCCTAAGAGATTAGATGTCTAAGAGTTTTATTGACATTAATGAACTAAATTTCTTTTACCTTAATTTCATGATCTCAATCTAAGGTGGTAGTGTTAAAGTTTAAACCTTCAAAAACAGTTTGTTGCTTCGTTTTTGGAAGGTGTAAAAAACTACCATGGATTTTTTGAACGAGTAGAGACCATATAACTCAAAAAAAAGGATTGATTACCATGGATTTCAAAGATCAATCGATTGATTACTTGTGATTCTTCTCAAATTGCATTTCTCTCGCCATCGAGAGAGAGGAAAAGAAATTGTCAGTCAGCAAAAGAAATAAAATGAGGAAAAAAGAAAAAAATATAATTGTATTGTTCATCTTTTCAATCACAAATAGCGAGGTCACGTGTCTTAATAGGTTCTTTTGTGGCCAAGACACGCAGCGATTTCACTTTACTGGGCCCTTTTTGACTTTGTCTTTTAATACTGATCCACTTTTGCGGAAAGCAACCCATTCACAACTACTACTGGACAGCTCTTAGAGTGTTCTCTTTTATTTGATGTTTTCAATATACGATTGCGCTTGTAAACTAATATGTTGCAATTAAATAACAGGTTTGAAAAAAACTAAATTTCTTTTACCTTAATTTCTCGATCTCACTCTCTAAGGGTGGTAATTTTAAAGTTTAAACCTTCAAAAACTGTTTGTTGCTTCGTTGTTGGAAGGTGTAGATGATTACCATGAATTTTTCGAACAAGCAGAAACGATACAACCAAAAAAAGAAGAAGAAACGATTGATTACCATGGTTTAATCGATCGATTAAAATTGTGATTCTCCTCAAATCGCATTTTTCTCGCGATCGAGAGAGAGGAAAATAACTTGTCAGACAGCAAAAGAAATATAATGAGGAAAAAATTATTTTTATTTACTCATCTTATGATCAGAAATAGCCACGCACGTGTCTTAATCGGTTCTTCCATGGCATAGAGAAGCAACAATTTGAATTTTATTCGGCTTTTTTGTTGCTTTGCTTTTAATAATGGTTCACTTTTGCGGTAAGCAACCATTAAGAACTACTACTGAACATGATATTAGAGTGTTCTCTTTTATTTGATGTTGTCAATATACAGTTGTGCTTGTAAACTAATATGTTGCAATAAAATCACAGGTTTGAAAAACAAAATTTCTTTTACCTACTTTCTCGATATCACTCTAAGGTAGTAGTGGTTTAAACCTTCAAAAACTATTTTTTTGCTTTTTTGTTGGAATGAGTAGAAGATTACCATGGATTCTTTGAACGAGCAGAAAAAATACAACCGAAAAGAAGAAGAAACGATTGATTAGCATGGATTTACAAGATCAACCGATTGATTACTTGTGTTTCTCCTCAAATCGCATTTTCTCGCCATCGACAGAGAGGAAAAGAAATTGTCAAACATCAAAATAAATAAAACGATGAAAAAAAAAGATATATTTGTATCTATTAATCTTTCAATCACAAATACCAACATCGTGTAACACCCGTGTTCCAAAATGGGTGGTGTCAATCGACACCAAGGAAGGGTGTCGCTCGACACCAACATTTTCGGTTTGATAGGTGTGTTTAATTGCGATTGGGGTTGGTTTGGGTTTAACCCGAAGTTGTGCTTTAAAAGAGAAAAGGTTGTGCTTGTTCTCATTCAGTCGCTTCTAGAAGTTTGAGAAAAGAACAATGAAGTGTGAAGTGTTCTCAAGTAAGTTTTTTGTGAGTTTTGAGAGAGGTTTGAGGCTTGTTCTTGGTGATTCTAGTCTAGATAGGAGAGATCTCGTAGCTGTGGTGTAAGGAAGGTTTTTTTTTATGTTGTTGTGTGTTTTTTGTCCCTGTTCAGTCCTTTTTCAAAGGTGAGTGCAGACCAAGGCTTATCTAAGCATTTGATTCATGTTTTTGTGTGATTTCCTTGATTGTTTCATGATTTTAAATTTTTAAATGCTTTGTTTCTGTGTTGTGGTGCATTTTGACGAGTCTTGTGGTGTCTTGAATCGGCCCTAGTGTGCTAAGAAGTGAGGATCCGTCGATGAGAAGCTACTGGCGTGTTGTTAGGGTTTTTTTGTCGACCAACACCAGTGATGATTGTCGATCGACACCAATCTTTTGTATCGCAAGGATAGTCGCGAGTGTCGATAGGTGCGGATGTTTTCTTTGGTCCCTGTTCAGTCTTTTTTCAAAGATGAGTGCAGACCAAGGCTTATCTAAGCATTTGATTCATGTTTTTGGGTGATTTCCTTGATTTTTCATGATTTAAATTGTTTTTATGCTTTGTTTATGTGTTGTGGTGCATCTTGACGAGTCTTATGGTGTCTTGAATCGGCCCTAGTGTGCAAAGGAGTGAGGATCTGTCGATGAGAAGCAACTGGAGTGATAGATGCGGATGTTTTGTGTTGCGAGTGTTGATAGGTGCGGATGTTTTCTTTGGTATTTGGTTAAATGTTTTGATATTACTTGGTTATTGCTGATTAGTGAATCATGTTGTTTGTGTGTATAGCCCAGTAGTTGGGATGATGCCTCGCTAAGTATTTATGAAATACTTATGCATCTCTTTTCGTGATGCAGGTAAAGGAAAGGTGTGACTGTGGGATAACGACGAGGAGAGAAGAATGATCTAGGGGCTCGCTGGTTGCATTGTGACTTTTATGTTATTGCATTGTTAGGTTGTTAGTTTGGAAGTTAGAAACATGTTAGGATACTTTTCTATTTCCGGATGATGACTGGTTTGGAAAATGGACTGCCTGATGGTTTAATGCAAATGTTTTATTTAAATTATTGGTTTAGTTTCCGCTAGTTGATGTTAAGTGGTTTGGATGCATTGGAAATTGTTGGTTAATCGGTTTAATTGGAATTTAATGGTTTAAATTGATTAGGACCGGTTTAGATGGTTTTAAATTGGTTTAGCTGGGTTAAGGTTAATCCGGTTTGCAAGCCTTAAAAAAAAACAGGCTGGGTCTTTTCAATATTGGTATCAGAGCCCTTACGGTTATAGGGCGGGATTAAATGGGTGATTGTGATGTGATGTGTGAATTTCGTTGATGAGAATTGATGATGTGAATTGCATGCCTGATTGATTTTATATGTTTATCAATTGTGTGGGTATGGAGACCTAGATCATTCTCTCGAGCCTTCAATGAGATTCCACGATAAGTTGTATGTTATGTGGTTTTTGCTTGCTCTTGTGTTGTTAGCCTTCTGTTGCGGTGCAGATGGTTAGAGGTTGAGTTGTCGGTTGTGGTTGTGGTCGTGGTCGTGCGCGTGGTCGCGGTGGGAGGCATAGTGCTGCCTTGGGTAGCGACACGAGTGTGGACGGGAGTGCTACGGCCGAGCATGTCAGTGATTCTCATTCGTATCAAGAGGCATCCTTGGGCCGACTTGCCAAGAGACGGTACTGGTGTGGCTAGGAACCTAGTTGGGGGTGTTCCAACAGGTGGGGTCCATGGTTAGAATACTCGGATTGCGGATCTGCTGATACAGCTGTTAGAGTGGTTAACGTGAGCGTTATTGGCGCAGGCTCCAGTTGGACCGCCAGAGTGGCGGGAGTGTAGCCTATTGGGCTAGGTGGGCCTGATGTGTATCCCGGTGTCGGGGTTGTGCAGCCACAGGGGGTAGGTGCGGTTGTCGAGCAGTCGTACTACCTGCAGATGATGGAGCAGCTGCAGCAGTTCGGAATGTCTATGTTCTTCCGAGGTTCCGATCCGGCTGTAGCGAATGAGCGGTAGGTGAGACTGGAACGGTACTTCCAGTCGATGAGGTGCCCGGAGGCGTACCAGGTGGACCTAGCAACTCACTACTTGGCTGGTGATGCACACTTGTGGTGGAGGAGTGTGCTCTGCCAAGAGGGAGCAGGGGTTGATGGTGTGGGGGAATTTCTTGACATAGTTTAATGCCAAGTATTTCCCGGCGGAGGCACTGGACCAGATGGAGTCGCTGTTCTGGCGTTGACTCAGGGTGAGCGGTTGGTGCGGGAGTATGACTCGGAGTTTAGCCGACTTTTGGTGTATTCGGGTCGTGCGGGAGATCCGGAGCAGATACAGGTGCGTCGTGTCATGAAGGGTCTCAGTCACGACATGAGGGTGTAGTGGAAGGTGCGAACCTATGCGTCGCGGGTGGGGTTGGTTGAGGTGGCAGCGGTTATTGAGGATTAGTTGAGGAGTCACGGGATGATTCCTAATCCGTCGATGTAGCTGAAGAAGGCCCAGCTGTAGTCGGGTTCGAGTAGGGGCGACAAGCCTGCTTAGGGACAAAAGAGAAAGTGGGATGACGTTTCCAGGACCGGTCAGGGTGGTCGGGGATGCTTCGGGTGCGGGAGCATAGATCACAAGCTGGCGAGCAGTCCGAAGAAGAGCGAGCCAAGGGTGGAGAATCGTGTCTGTTTCCACTGCAAGTAGGCGGGACACATCAAGGCGAGGTGTCCTAAGGCTCAGCAGAAGGCGGTAGCAGCTGTTCAGCCGGTGGTACAAAAAAATTATTTGTATTTACTCATCTTCCAATCAAAAATAGCCACGTCACGTGTCTTAATCGATTTCCTTCGATGCCAAGAGAAGCAACGATTTTCACTTTATTGAGCCCTTTTTTGAGTTTTGCTTTTAATACTGGCCCACTTTTATGGTAAGCAACTCATTAAGAACCACTATTGGACATGCTCTTAGAGTGTTCTCTTTTATTTGATGTTTTCAATATACGATTGGGCTTGTAAACTAATATGTTGCAATAAAATCACATGTTTGAAAAGCTAAATTCCTTTTACCTTAATTTTTTCGATCTTACTCCAAGGTGGTAGTTTTAAAGTTTAAACCTTCAAAAACTGTTTGTTGCTTTGTTGTTGGAAGATAATTATGGATTTTTCAAATGAGCAGAAACGATACAACCGAAAAGAGGAAGAAACGATTGATTACCATTGATTTATAAGATCAATCGATTGATTACTTGTGATTTTCCTCAAATCGCATTTCTTTTGCCATCGAGAGAGAGGAAAAGAAATTGTCGAACAGCAACATAAATGAAATGAAGAAAAAAGAAAAAAAAATATTTGTATTTAATCATCATCCAATCACAAATAGCCACATCACGTGTCTTAATCGGTTCTTCTGTGGCCAAGAGAAGCAACGATTTTCACTTTACAGGGCTTTTTTGAGTTTTGTTTTAAATACTGCCCCACTTTTGCGGTAAGCAACCCATTAAGAACTACTATGGACATGCTCTTAGAGTGTTCTCTTTTATTTGATGTTTTCAATATATGATTGCGTTTGTAAACTAATATACTGCAACAAAATAGGAGGTTTAAAACTAAGTTTTTTACCTTAATTTCTCGATCTTACTCTAAGGTGGTAGTTTTAAAGTTTAAACCTTTAAAAACTGTTTGCTACTTCGTTGTTGGAAGGTGTAGAAGATTACCATGGATTTTTCGAACGAGCAGAAACGATACAACCGAAAAAGAAGAAGAAACGATTGATTATCATGGATTTACAAGATCAATCGATTGATTACTTGTGATTCTCGTCAAATCGCATTTCTCTCACCATTGAGAGAGAGGAAAAGAAATTGTCGAACAGAAAAAAGAAATAAAATGAGGAAAAAAAATATTATCTTAAGTTACTCATCTTGCAATTACAAATAGCCACATCGCGTGTCTTAATTGGTTCTTTTGTGACCAAGAGAAGCAACGATGTTCACTTTACTGGGTCCTTTTTCTAGTTTTGCTTTTAATACTTGCTCACTTTTGTGGTAAGCAACCCATTAAGAACTACTATTGGATATGCTCTTAGAGTGTTTTCTTTATTTGATGTTTTTAATATAGGATTGCGCTTGTAATTTCTTTTATCTTAATTTTTTGATCTCATTCTAAAGTGGTAGTTTTAAAGTTTAAACTTTCAAAACTGTTTGTTGCTTCGCTGTCGGAAAGTGTAAAAGATTGCATCGATTCATATGTGATTCCGAAAGAGAAAGGTGTAAAGTAAGACACCAAAATACGTTTGGTAAACATAGGGGAAGCTATGGAACGTTACAAAAAAAAAATTAAAAAATTTAACCAAAGCCATGTAAAATTTCTATACACTTGAACAATTTGAGAGACACAATGTAAGTAATGAACAAAAAAGATACAACATTAAGTACAGATAAAATCACACCCCTGTTTTTGTGACTGTCCTAACTCCTACATGACCAGAAATAGCAAGCAATGGAGTTTCAATCCTAGAGAGTTCTTACACTCGTGTGCACTCAATTTCCTCATAAGAATCTCCTCCATATCTGATTCCTCGCTTCCGTCAAGAGCACAAAAACGTTCAAGACTTGGGAAAAAGCTTCAGTGTAAGGGTCAAAAAGACTCGAGACTATAGTCTTGCAGTATTCATGAGGTTGGAAGTTGGATGAAGTGCTCCAAGATTCTGAATGTTTCCGGTAGTTGAGATATTGGAAGACAAATGAAAGATGCATTCGCATTCAGGTAAAGGGTATGTGTAAATTGAAGTTTTCCGGGTGATCTTCCTGACCCTAGGTACCATCACTCCCTTTCTATCACTTTCCCCTAGCATCAAATTCATCTCTTTTTTGAAAACTTCCCACCTGTTCAAGATTCAGAGGAAATATTGTATAATTCTTATTCAAAAGTGTAAAACGGCTCAATAAGTCTCTCTTGTGTTTCTTGGTTTTATCATGTCAATTTTATTAAAGTTCATCTCTTTCTAGTGTATATAATATACACACATTACTCTAGGATGAGGTTGAGCTGAGGAAAGGAAGACTTATTGTACCTCATGTCCATGTCCTGAAGAAGGAGAACGAGTTTGGGTTTGTCCGGTATGACAGTTTTTGCATGTCCACCGAAGAGGAATCTCCGATGGCCCATCAAAAAATGAGGAAAGTTTCCACCTTGAGTTGTCACAAACACTTCACTTAATAAGCTCACTGTGTAGTCCAAAGCAGCCATTCTAGAAGAATATCCCTAAATAATTAGAGCAACAAGAAAAATATCAGACTTTCAGTGTTGCCAAACAGATTTGTTTAGATTGATGACAGTAAAATGAAAACCTCAAATGGGGCAAGTTCCTCTGGAGTTGCAAGAGACTCTTTTGTGTAGAGACGGGGAAACATTTCCTGAAGAGGAGCCAAATATTTCTCAGGTTGATAGATTTTTCCCGAGGCCAAATATATTGAAGTGTTGTTATCAAATCCCATACCACGGAGCATCATACCAACCTACGGTGACATGAAAACAGCAATTGAAAAACAAAGCTCAATGAAATAGTAAAGTAAATGTCACCAACATTTGACTGAAATGTAAACTTAGGTCCATGAATATACCTCTAACGGGGTAAGGGGACATTTTCCATTAACTCGGTTAAGGTCGGGCCTAATTACACGATCTCTTCGTTTGAACTTTCCTTTCCAACTTTTCTGTCTAATTACATCCATTTCAGATTTCTCAGTTCTGCCACCTTCGTAGAGACAACATGAGAATGCCACCATGTCCTAAAAACCAAGGCTTTTTAATTATCTTGTTTCTCTAAACCATACTAATACTAAACTATTGAGACAAAATGATTCTAAATATCAAAGAAAGAATTACCTCCTCAAATCGAAGGTGAACTGAGACATACTTTCCTCCGGTCTCTGAGCTTTTCTCAACCATCCGATCCACTAACTTTTCAGCTAGTGTTGATATAGGTGAAGAAAACTTCAATGCATTGTAGTTAGCTATGCATCTCAAAAGTTGGATATATGGTGGAACACTCATCGCCAATCTATTTGCGAAAGGTGTAATCCGTATAACCCTGAAAAATAAATAAACAATGACACCTCCTTAAGAGACAAAGTTGTTTAAGTCATGTAAGAAGTTTTAAGAGTAAAGTCAACCTACCCATGTACCTTTAAGAACGGATAGACTTCCCCGTTATAGTAGTTCACAGTAGCCCAAGCTTGCACACGAATAGTTGGGATACTTGAAATGTTGTAATTATAACGAGTCATTATCTCATCAGGAACATCTCTCACTATTTTCACATAGCCTTCGAGGCTCGATATGAAATGATCTTCGTCATAAATATCCCCAAAGGTGCTGTCACAATTATACAATTCTTAGTCCAATATTGTAACAAAAATTGTGAGAGTAATATAACTTTAAATAGCTTTCTTACCTTGAATCCTTCCAAATAGCATGAAATTCAAATTGAGGTATAACTAAAACTGCGTTTAGGAGTCCAGCAACAGCCACAGCATTACAAATCTAAAGCAAAAACAAAACACAACAACTTAGAACATGTTGAACTTATATGGTTTTAGTAAGAATATCAATAAGAGAACAAGAAGATTACCGCGGCACGCTGCTGATTAAGACCGCCATTTGCCTCCACGATCAAGTAACCACTAGGAGCAAGAGGAGATAATTCTGAGAAGATTAATCAAACACACATTGTCTCAATACTATGAAAAATTGTTCTAGTGAATTAAATTAATGAACAAATTAATCAAATTATTCTGGGAAGCCATACACAAACAATCTAAGGAAATTAGTTAGCTTCTTACCTCTGTTAAGACCAAGATGTGATGAAACCGTTGAATTAGGACAAGGCTTTGGCATTTTTGGTCTCCTTTTGTATTTCCAAACAGAAGACAACTGCTACCAAAATCAAGAAGCTTTAAAAACAATCAAACATAAAAATCGAGACTTTACTATAAAAATGTGGAAGAAGAAGAAACCTCAAGGGCGGTTGAATTGTCAAAGAGAATGTCATCTTTAAGTTTCCGGTAAATCTCGGGGCTCCGATAAACAGACCCGGGAACATAAACCCACCCGACAAGACCCGAGAAAGGACCGACACACATGAGAAGACCAGAAGCGTAAATCATAGGAAGGAGAAGCAAGTAACGAAGATTTCTCCGGAGAGAGAAAGATGAAGCTCTGAGTAAAGTCTGCCGCCGTTGACGACGGAGGACACGGCGGTTTGGAGATAAAGGTGGGCTTGGAGACTCACTTCGACAGCCATTATCACTACCTGTAATAACACCATTGTTGCCGCCATTGGGCTGGTGGTAGATTTTGCTTTTCATCAAGAAGAAGCTAAAAAGTTTCGATTTTTTTTTTGTGAAGAGAGAGAAAGATCTGGTTTTTTGTGAGTTTTAAGACTCAGAGCTTAAGAGAGAGAGAGAGACAGAGATAGTAATGTTGTCACAGAGATCTCATGGAGTTTTGTAGATATAATGTTGGAGAAGATGATGGATCTGTGGAAAGTTTCAGTAACATTGACGAAGTTCTTTTCTGGTCTGACGCATAAGACAGTGAGATTCTTGAAGGGACGAAACATGATTACACTAAGAATAAATTAGTCATTTTTAAAGATTTTTTTTTTTTTCTGTTGTTGGTCATTTCATTTAAAAAGAAAATTAAAGTTTTGTCACGGTTGTTTTAAGATTCATTCCAACAAAATGAAACTTGATTAGGAAACTGTTGCTTTCAAGTTTCAGCTGAATTAGTGTTTGATATTTTTATTTTATGTTGTAAGTTAGTAATTTTTAGGAGAATTTTAGAAACCTAGTTCCATGTCATTTTTTTTACGTTTAATCATACATTACAATTACTGTTTTATCTTTTGGTAATGATTATAATTTACAAATTTAAATGATAAAAATGGTGTTATGACCAAGAAAAAAGAGAGTGAATAGTAATTTTAGTATTATTTATAAGTTAAATTAATTATTTTTCCCAGATACAATTAAATACAGAGATAATAAGGTTTTTGTAACATAATATAATGCTAATTGAACTGTAAATCGTATATAAATTTAGCATATTTTTTGAACATATTATATATATAACCCATATTTCTAAAAAATAATAATATGCTCGGTGAAGATTAGTATATTAGACCATTTTTAAACTTAACATCACTAATTATGAGATTTTAAACTTAACATCACTAATTATGTGCTCAGAAAAATATACAAGAGAAAAGAATGATCTTTTTAATACCAAATGAAACTTATAAATACTTATTATAAAAAAATGATCTTTTCAAACAAAGTTGAAAGTCTTTGGAAAAATCCTAACCGAACGATTTTGGTAAATGATAATTAGAAAAGAAGCATATTTTGTGGGTATAAAAGGTCCAAACACCATTTAAATCCCATAATATGTGTGTCTACTCAAAAATGAAATGCATGTTGTATTGTACATATATTGTTACCAACCAAAAAAATATCATCTACACAAATATTTGTTTTTCTATTGTGATAATATTAACTACAACATGAATAATAAAAATATCGATAATGGAATGTTATAAAGTATTTTTTTTGTTTAAAGATAAAGTATAAAGTATTTTAGTCCAATTAAGTACAACTATCCTAATTATATTATATCAGTGTCAATAAGTACTTCTATTTTTGTATCATTTCACTGTATTTTTATAGGGCCCTAATATCGAATATGCAAAAAAAAAAATGAAAAATAAGATGAATTAGGTCCGTCAAAAAAAGTGGTCACATAGTGCATAGATCGGTGGAGAGAAAAAGGCACTGTGTATTGTTTTGTATTATCTTTCTCCCAACATCAAAAATATTATTTTTGTCCTTTTTTGCTGTTAGTAGACATATTTTATTTACACATACTAGATTTTATGAAAATTATAGATACCTACTTGATTTTATTAGATGTTAATAAAAAAATATCGATAGAATATCAGTTAATAGACCATCTGAAGACTATCTGAAGCAACACACCAGGGTAAACAAGCAAATTAATTTCTGTTTATTACCAAGTGGAATTTAACTTTCAAGATTATTTATTATACACCTTTCTCATTATAAGAGGTATAAAAGTATCTTCACATATACTACCAAAAAAAATATTTATGTCTTATTAATATATTATACATTTTTATCACTTTCTTTTTGTAGAAATATATTTTTATCAGTTAATTCTCTCTCTTTCACAAAAAATGTCATTTTGATATAATTCATATATATTATGTAAATTTATACTTTAGCCTTTATAAATACTCTTATAATGTTTTTCTTGTTAATTAATAAGATCAAATATTATGGACAAAACCAGATTTAATCTTAAAAACTTTATTGAAAATACTAAATGACATTCTTTTGGAAACAGATGGAATATATTGAAATAATTGAAATACAATTAAATATTTTATCAAAGTTTAATTTACATTGAATATGTAAAACACAATTTATTTTTGAAAAAAAAAATTATAGATAGAAAGGTATGAAGTCAACACCAGATGTGAAAATTCAATCTGAAAATTAAATGGGAAAAACTTTATAATTGAATGATTAACCAATTTTTTGTATTTATACACTAAATTGGAGTTTGATTTTCAGAAGTTAGAAGTTATTTCAGATTGATGACACAGATCATAAAGTATCTTAAACATAAATATGTAATACAAGCATATTTCTTCTCTTAAGGATAAACTGTATCTTAACGTGAACATGGCCAAATAGAAACGTGTATAATGAATTTCTTAAGTACAAATTGAACTGTATTTTATACTAAGATTAAACCCTTCAATTTTTTCCAAATAGAAAATCATTAATTTGTCCGAGTAAAATTAAAGATGATGTAATTATGTAGAACCTTTTATGATAAAATTTTCTAGCTCATATTCTATAGACTTCTTTTGGGAATTTAATGGAAAATGTACAAAACCATTAACATTGGTGAGATCCATTTTCGACGTGTTAATAATATCTTTTGATAAAAAAAAATCACTATTCTCCAAATTAATCGCAAATATGATTGAGAATTTTTGAAATATATATAATGTTAATATTTATATAAAGTTATTTTGTATGTATATTTATACATTTATACATATATTTTGATAAAGCTCAATATTTTTATTGGGTATTTTTGATAAAGTTTAAAAATAAAGTATTTTTGAAAAATGTTATTTGAAAAATGATGTTTTTGAAATTTGCCCAATATAGGTCAATTCACATTGGTCTTGCACGTATCCAAAATCTTTTGAATATGCTATCAAATTATATATCATTTCACTATGTCATTAACTTTATTATGTTAAGCTTTAACTTAACAAAACCCTAAATTCTATAATGAAAGAAAGAAATTATGATATTCTGTAATAAAACTATATATCATATCAATATGTCATTTAAATGAATCAAAAAACAAGATATTGTCACACAAAAAGAAAAAAAAAACATATAAGCTAAAATTTTAGTCGTATTAAACTAAAATTTAGATAAATTTTTATTTGTATTAGTATAATATAAGATACTACTATATAATATCATAATATCAAAAGAATGTATTTATATAGGAAACTTGAATTAATGGTATAGCTAAAAATTCGACGATTAAAATCCTCCACATGGGACCGTGATTTATGAGTGGTCTTTAACTGTTTTCCTCTTCTAGTCAAAGCTCAGCCGTTTGATTAATCTCAAACGTGGGATCCCAAATAAAGCGGTGCAAAGCTCATGTTTCTTCTTCTTCTTCTTATTCTTATTTTAGCCTTTTGATTTACCCCAAATTACCCTCTAGTTTCAGCAAGATAGGTCGATACTCATAAAGGGTAATTAAGTCAAACCAACTTTAAAAACAGCTGGATAGTGACGAGAAGCACGCTGATTGATTTCTCTTAATTCGTGAAGACACCTTTTTCTAAAACCCCACTTGTGTCTTAATTCTTTTATATTTAATAAATGTTTTGATTCTTGTATAGGTTTTGAATATTTATTCCAGCTTGTGAATGTGTTTACAAACATGCATATGTGTGTGTGTTGCCATGTTAGTGTCGTTTCATGCTTACGGGTATATATGCATATGTGTGTGTATGATTTATGTGTTTTGCTTATACATAAATCAATTTTAATGACAATGATTTATGGGTTTTGCTTATAACTCGGTTCTGGGTTTTGATTTCAATCATTTTGGGATTTTTTTTTTGTATTTATAAATAAATAATGATGGTAAAACAAAATATCAATAAAAGTTTTTTCTATTCAAATAAAGATTAAAATTATTGCCACATAATAGTAATAGCAAAATTTCTAATTTTTTATATCATAAGTACGAACATAACAACAGTTTATTTTTAAAAATTAAACCACACACGTTATTATTATTTTTTTAACACTAACCACACACGTTAATTTATATGTATTTTATTGCTAACGAAAAAATTTTAGGTAGTTTAAACTTTACAAAAGAAACAAAAAACAAAACAATTTTTGATTTTTTTCCAGTTTTTAATTAATATCTTAATTCTTATATAGGTTTTAAATATTTGTTCCAGCTTGAGAATGTGTGTACAAACATCCATGCATGCATATTATTGTCGTCTCATGCTTTACGGATACGTGCATATGTGTTTGTGTGTATTATATGCATGTGTTTTCTATTTTGTGTTATGATTTTGACTTAATCATGCGCGATCGTCGGGATTATTATGTGTTTGTCACGTGATATTGTGCCTTTTTAGTAAGTTATCTTTTAAATATCTGCTAATTGATTTTTTTTATTGATAAATTAATCTTTATTTTTTGGGTAATTACAACACATCTCTCTATTAAAAAAAAGTACAAAATGAAATACGGATCGGGTCAAAATTAAAAAAATAATCCGATTTCAACAATTGGATACTTCAGAATTGGATATTAAATTGGATTTGGATACAAATATCGGATACTTTCCATATCTAATTTTAGGATTGTATTATTTACATAACAAATTATAGGATTTCCTAATATTTTTCTAACTAATTTAATATAATCTATTAAAAATTATTATTTTTCTTTCACTTTTATTTGATCTTATTTTTAATTTGTGATATTATACTATATAATATAAATATTTGATAACAATTCAACTTTTTTTTGTATATGTTGCAATTAAAATTTTTCAAAACAGACATATAATACTCAACTACACTTGGTTAAATATTTTAGAAAATGGTTTAAAATCATTATAAGTATGACCAAAATTAAAACCATTGTTACATGAGCATATTTAAAATGTCAAAAAGTTTCAAAATATTATAATTAAAAGGTTATATATAAAAAATTTAGAGTTTAAAATATGGAAAATATTTTTTTGAAGACATAAATGTAATTTTGGAGACATGATTTTTATTGATAAAATATATTATATATCAAATTTTGTAAATTTTAGATAGTTCACGGGTAGTTTGTTAAAATCACAATTATAAGGATAAAGCGAGTTATGAATAATGTTTTCTTACGAAATAAATTCTGTTACGGATTGGTCCTTCAAAAAATATATTATAAATAAGTAATTTTTATGTATATTCCAACTTTCTAATACAAAAATGGTCAAAATGAATAATTTATCGACAAATGTTATTTCGTGCTGTTAAATTTTCACCGTATTTTAAATTGTATCAAAACTCAATATATGATTATTTACTCGCTATTTTCCTTTATTATTTTAATTTAAACTTATTATACAAATATATAATTCACCATAATCGGCTGTACTGCACTAAAATTAAAATGTAACATATTCTAATCCGTTAAAGGTTATATATATGTAATTATTTCCTCCGCGCTGTAGTGCGGGTTCGAACCTAGTGATCTTTTTTATTTGTCAATCTTTTATTGTCCTAGTCTAAATAAGTTGAACGGTAAAAGCCATTTGAACTTTTCTTGGTTTATTAACGGTAAGAGTTTGCCGTTAGGGAAAAAAAGGAAAAATACCTAAATAGCTAAGACATGGAGACACAAGGAGATCAGAACACATACCCTGAGTTTTTGTATTAGTAGTATAAAACCATTTATGGATGATTTTTAAGCGCTATATTCAAACAATAAAATAAAATCGATTCATTCCTTTAGTTAAATAGTATTGGTCACGGTCTTACGGGGTTTGAGATTTAACATGGTTTTTCCCGGTTCCAGGAGATTAGTCTTTGGGTCTAGAAATTTTTTGGAATTACTCCTGAGTTATATAAAAAAGAAGTAATTTTTTGTTTAATTTATACGACAGAAACATATCTAAAATCAAATCTTCAATCCGATCGCAAATAAAAGTTGATCGACTACAAGAAAAGACGTCATTTGCGACTCCGAGTAACGTCATAAACTGGTCGTAAACACCTACTTTGCGACTACTTAACAACTATAACATATGGTCGCTAAATATATTGGTCCTGAAATAGTCGCAAATTTACGACCACTTTATGACTGCAAAATGTAGTCATTAATAAGCGACCTTTTACAAACCTTTAATAATCAGACGTAATACTTCTTTCAGTTATACTACAGTCACAAATGGGTGCTTAAAATTGCGACTAATTTAAGACCCAATATATACAGTCGAAAAGTAGTTTGGTATTGTAACCATTGTGCAACTAGTTTGGTTGCATATTGAAATTGAAATGGTCGCAACTTGGTGATATTTTTGCATCCAAGAATCTTGTTTTATTGACCTAATTTGATTACTAAAATCTAAATAAATTATGAATTAAAACATTTAAAACTCAAATAAGACAAAGGGGTTATGGGGCTGGTGTGGCGCCAAACGAGGTGGCAGTTGGTGGTGTGGTGGCTGGTGAAGTGGCTGGTTCAGTGCTTGTCGCAATGGCTGGTGCTTTGGTGGCTGCAAGTGTGGTGTCAGCTGTGGTTGCACGTACAGTTGGAGAAGAAACCAGTAAAGATGCAAATTCTGGATCTTTGTCTTTCATGTACAGGAAAAGCTTCTACAACTGCATTTGTGATTGTCGGTGCTCCTCATCATGTTGTGCATTCTCAGCCACATGATGAGTCATGTTGCGAAGAAGTTGTTGTTGAAGATCCAAAACTGTTGATAATGAAGAGCTTTCATAAGCTTCTTTTCTTTTCTCTTTCTTCAGTGTCTCCACAAGTGATCCCAGGCAAAAAGGGTTGTCCTTGTCATTTGTTTCAGTACACTAAAACCAACAAAATTCAACAAAACCAAATTTTAAAACCAACAACATTCAGATCAGCAACAGAAAATTCAGACCAACTGTAACAACCCATCCCGTGGGAACCCCTACCACATGGCACACCCTGCCACATGGCAGCTACAAGCGCTGCATCGCATCGACCCTAACCTCTCTCATGTGGGCCCAATCTGCGCAGCCCTCTAGCCCGCAGCTCCCTAGCCCACCAGGTAGGTTATTGGTGCGCCTGGCGTTCTTCGAACCCAGGTCCTCACCCTTTAACAACCTTCCCACCGTGGTGTGGTGGCTGGTGCAGTTCAATTGGTAACAGCTTGTCTGGTAGGAAGGTTGTTAAAAGGTGAGGACCTGGGTTCGATGCTCACATGGTGGAGTCCCACAGGACAGGGTGTTACACCAACAAAACAAAACAAAACAAAATGTAGACAAAATACAGACCAACAACAGAAAATTCATACCAAATAGAGAACCATCAGTACTCACACCAACAACAAGTATTATACGTTTATCATGTAAATGAAGAGATGAAAAGCACACATAAATTCACACCAATAACAAACAAGCATCATATGCTTAACAAATTATGAATACTAAAGAATTACCTTAAGAAATATGTCATTCTTTTCACCAATACTGAGAGTACATTGAGTTGAATTTTCAGAAGAAGTTTCTAGACTATCCTCGTCTATTTCGGACAGTTTCTCTTCTAATGTCTTCTCATAATTCTCAGCTACTTGTTTAGCTTTTGATCAACAAATGATCTGCCAGCTCGAGTATGTGTTCACATAAAAACTTCGCCAAGTGATACAGGGGCCCTATTTCTTCCTCCTACAAGGCAAATGAAACAAGTTAACATCAAGAAACCAATATCTGAAAATAAGTGCAGTGAATTGTTTTGATGGACAGAGAAGTATTACCATTTTTGATGAACTTGAAAAAATGATTTCTGACCAGCTAGATGTTTGTGGACTAATACCACCACGATCGGAGTTTTTGCTCTATGAAGCATTTGAGCTCCTCTCTATTACATAAGGGTCGTTCCAATGAACAAGCATCCGAGGCCACAATGTATTCTTAATCCAAACATGTTGTGTACCAATTCTCTTAGCTTGACTCACATTTCCTTTCATCCGTTTCTTGGCTATTACCAAGAATCCGTCTCTAAAAAGCTTAGTTATATCACTATCCCAATTGAACTTCCGCTACATAATACAAAAGAACTAAGTAAGCAAAGATACTTAGCCATTCATAAGTGATAATAACACTTTTAAAGTTATATGAAATTTTACCGCAAAAGTCCTGAAATATCTCGCTCGAATGCATGGAGGAGTAACCTTCCAACTATAGTAAGGACCATCAAATTTCCTCCTAAATATTCCAGAAATTGCTCCAGAAAGTATACCTTTGTGCCTGTTGAACCTGTCACAAAATACAAAGAATTAGTCCTTATTAAAGAGAGTAGTAGACATTACATGAGACCCGCACCAAGACATTGCTAGAATCAGTCCTTATTAAACTCATTTTATCTAACTAATACCTTATTAAAGCAATAGAGCTTGTTATGACTGATTATGATCATATCAACGCAAATACGTAAACACAAGCTTGTTAACAAACCTCTTATGGTTTTGTGACCGTCGAGCGTTGGTAAACGGTCGGAAGTTAGTATATAATTCAGGTGTTAGTCGCAAAATGCGTTACACATTCGTTGCAAACTGTTCGGTTTTTTCTTGGTCACAAAGCAAAATTTTGAATACTATACATTTTGATGAAAACTGATGAAGCCAAGCACTAATAAGAACTTATGATGATATTACAGTATACTGTAACAGATTAAGAGTCTCAAACATTGTTTTAATTGGTTTTTTTCTAATGAAATTTCACAAAATTACAAACATTCTTATAAAGTAACATGTAACTCTTTAAACTAATTAACAAACTCTGAAATTTTTGTATTTAAATATTCAAATAGAAGGCTTTTAAAAGGTTTTTTTGACTGGTTCTGATCATATCAACGTAAATACGTAAACACAAGCATGTTAACAAACCTCTTATGGTCTTGTGACCGTCGAGCGTTGGTAAACGGTCGCAAGTTAGTATCTAATTCAAGTGTTAGTCACAAACTGTGTTACACATTCGTTGCAAACTGTTACGGTTTTGTGACGGTTTTTTCTTGGTCACAAAGCAAAATTTTGAATTCTATACATTTTGGTCAAAACTAATGAACACAAGCATTAATAATGGTCGGTAAAGTGTTTTAGTTAAGTTGCAAAACGGTCGCTCATATTTGCGACTAAAGTAAGCGTCACAAAGTTTAGTTCCAAAAATTTTCTTGTAATGATCGGAACTTAAATACCCAGATATATATATTAAAACTAAACACTTATCCAAACTGGTTTTTTTGAGTTGGTTACGGTTTGATTTTTCAGTTTCAGTTTTTTTTCTAAGCCTATTTGTCGTGTTTGTATTAGATTTCAGTATCCATTGAATAATCTCATGTATGCGAAATTCTTAAAAAAAGGTTTCAAAGGTCTTTTAATAAGTACTTAATACTATTTTATTAGTTTTGAAAGTATATTTCAAATACTTATAGTATCCAGAGTATTTTAGTGGAATTTTGGACCGAAAAATAAGAGAAATTACATAGCACATTTAATTATTTTTTTCCTAAAATTACCATACTTTGTTTTTTCCCAAATATAACCCAAAAAATATATTTTCAAAAATACCATAAACATAAAACATTGATTTTCGAAGAAGTAGACTCTTTTTTTTCTATGTTTGGGTTGATAATTTTTATTTAGGATATAGTTTTAAGAGGTAAGCTTTAGTGTTTAAGATTTAGAAATTAGTTTTGAATGATAAAAATGTTAGTTTTAGTTTTGCAGTATTTTTAAAAAATACTAGATTCGGACCCGCACGTACGTGCGAGATTGATTTCAAATCCAAATTGGTATTAAATTTTGACATATATTACGTACATACATGATTATGTTTGTAAACATTTATAATCAAACCCGTACCAATTCAATATTTTTTTTATTAGGTTAAACAAAAAAAAGCGATACGGTTTGGTTTAATTAAAGACAGTTGTACCTTAAAACAAATAGTAAAAGAAATGTGGTTTGTCAATTTTTGGACCAAAACCTTCTCCCGTGCATCCTAAATATGTCATATTTTCCATCTCATAACCATTTTAATTATTTACCCATTTGAGAGTGTATATTTTAGTCAAACATATAAGAAAATAGGTCAACGATTTAGACTTACACATAAATATAAGGTTTTGTTTTTAGATACAGCTATATTATTTCCAAATCTATATTATTTCCATAATATAGATTGTTATTATTATTATTATTATTTTTAATTATTTTTTTGCTGTCTTTAATTCTGTTTGGCTACATGGTTGAGATTATATTTTATTTCATTTCTTATTTTTAATTATGTTTGGCAACACTTACAAAAAGTGCTCCCCCTTTAATAGTATAGATATTTAATGTTATTTTTAAAAAATAAAACTCAGAAAATACCTATTTTAGTGATATTTAAGAGAACTCCCCTATAATCATAAAAGAGCGATTAAAAATTTATGAACCTCAAATTTTTCTTCAATCCCTTCAAATTTTGGCCACCTCTTGAAAGTTGAATCACTAAGGCCAAGAACCAAGTACGACTCCTTCTTACTCAAGAAGCCTGACTTTTCATCTAGACAGGTAGACAAATGCTACTAGAGCTCGAAGACTTTGTTGGCAGGATTAACCCAATTTTGTCTATAGCCGAGAGAAACGTACGGTTAACTAGATGTCATATATTATTTTAGTTCTTTTCCAAGTAGACAAACTTTTTATCATATACATTCAACCATTATTATTTCATCGTCATGACGTTCTTATAAAAAAATTCAACCGTCATAAGATTATTCTAAAAATTTGACCCGAACATAAAGGACAAATATATATAATAAAGGCTAAAACCTCTGCATGCAACGTTCAAGTTTTTAATATACTATTTTGTTCCAAGGTCAACCCCATATGAACACGGCACAATAAACCCTTCTTATCGAAAACTTGCCAGCCTCACAAGTCACACTGTTAGGGGGTGTTATTGGACGGAGAATTTTAAGGGATTTTAATTACGGGTGGATTTTAAAGTTCAATAGCCTTTAAATACAATTAAGATGAATTTGGTCTGAAAGAGATGAAATACTTTGAAAAATGTTAGGATTGTGTTTGTACGTGTTTTAGATGTAAAATACATTAAAATCTTAAATGAAACAAAATCCATTGAAAATTGAATAACGCTTGTTTTAAAATACTTTAAAATACATCCAACAAATGTTAAATCCAATAACAGCAGATTTTATTGTGGTTTTTAAAATACATCATTAAATAACGCTAGATTTTGAAATACATTCAAATCAATTAAAATACAAGGTTGAATAACACCCCCTTAACCGATATCACGTTTCATTATTTGTTATAAGTTTAATCTTAAAACTATATATGGAAGTCAACTACACATGGAAACAACTCAACAAACAGAATGTAACACATGTACATCTTGCAAGTTAAATAATCCATTCAAAAAAAGTCAATCTTATAGCAAAAATATACTCCCTCTAGATAATTTTTAATTTTTTATTGTTTTCCAAAAATAGATGAGTTTCTCACAAATCTATGTAAAAATAAATATTGTTTAATGGGTTTTATCAATTTATATTCTGCAAATTATTTTTTCACTGGTTAAATTATATTAAAATAAATATTAAATGATGTTTTTCTTTTGAAAATAAACAAAACTCAGATAATTTCTTAATCTGTGTGCATTTGTTCAAAAGATCATGTATTGTAGAAAAGATGGAGTATATTTTTCCAACAATATTGAATAATGAGCAAGCATTAATATTTACAAAAGATGTGAAAAATATCTATAGATATTCTTGTGTTGCGTGGTTTGGTATCAAAGGATTAGTTCTTTAATTTCGAAGAGAGGAGATGTAGTTGGGATAATATGCTTGAAGCATGTGATTCGAAGTTTTAGTGGGCATGGCACAAAAAGTGAGTTTTTTTGAGTGAAGCTTGCCTTGAAGTTGGTAGGCCATATATGTATGTGTATATGCCCTAAATGCACCTGTCCACTTCTTTAATTCTTATTTAGTTTTCACCAACCAAACTTTGGAACATTTTGTCTTTGCCCTTTTATTTCATCTATATATCAAACATCATGTGTGTCGACACCAACGCTATAAGTATACGTCGGCAGAAATAAGATTGTTTATGAAATACAAATTTATTGGAAATCAATAATAAATAGGAACACTAACAATAATTTCGTATTCTTTTTTTTTTCCATCAATTACATGTGAATAAAAAGTTTAGAAGTCATATCGAATTTGTATTTCTCTTACATATAATGCGGTCCTTTTTGTTCATTTTTGAGTGGTTTGTGCATTCGTTTAGTGATCGAATGGTGCTTGAGACACTATTTGGTGCACACTACTGCTACTGCGTATTTGGCCATATGCATGCATCGTTATCAGCAGCCACTTAGTATTAATCATAATTTTCAGATTTTTTTTCAGATTTTCATTGTTTGCTCTCTAGAAAGTGGTTAAAAAACTATGCATGGGTTGCTCTTTTAGAATTTTTCTACAACCATATTTTGATCCACAGCTATCAATCCATATACAATTTTGTATTTTCTTTTTTTGTTTCACGATATAACTTTAATTTTTTTGGCTGTACAAAACCATTTTTTCTAAAACACATATTTTTAGTTTTTCAAAAATTAATATTTACAGCCAAAATAATACAGCAATAAAATCTACCGTCACAATTAAAAAATTCCACAACGCAAAATTTACAGACAAAAATCTAAAGCGACAACCGTAACCAATCAAACCCTTTGTTGGTATTTGAAATACGGGGTTAACATTTTTGGGTGAAATCTAAAATATGTAAACTGATATATATATTGTTACAAACTTAATTCTTTCTTCGTAGTTATAGCTAGTGCTTGATATTCTTTCATAACTTTAAAATTTCTATTTAATAAGTTTACTCACATCTGTCTATCTAAACAAAATTACTTCATTTTCATTAACATTTTTTTTATGTTCTACTTAATAATTTTATTGATATCTATCTCACTACTTTTCTTATATGAATGTACTACAAACTATATCAGACATTTGCTAAACTACTAACCCAACTCATGAAAATTAATTGAATCACACTATTCTGATTTTCAAAACCCTACAAACCATCTATCTTTCCTTTCTATGATCTCTCTTTCGTCACACCAATACGAAAATGTACGAACAGTTAACTAATCATGTGATTTTTTATTTTATCTAATCATTCAAATAAAATCATATTCGATTAAACTCCCATTCAAATAAAATCGTATTCATTTAGAACCTCCTTAATATACTTTGAAAAGCTAAACTAAACTTGTAATTAATACGATCTTAATTATAACATTATATATTCTTCCATTATGTTGATTAATCTAATAATAGAAAACATTTTGATTTGAATAATTACTGTAATATAATTTTCCTCAATAATGTATTTTTAAAGATACATTGGAATTGAATTTTGTTTTTTTACACAAATTTTTGGATGATTTTAAAAATCAAAATTGTCTAACAAATTAGTCCTAAAATCAATTGTCGATCAAACCGAAACTAAGTAATCATATAAGCGGCCCACTAAGACAATGAAGGCCCAAGTTTCATCGTCTTGTTTTTACAAGTATGAAAATAAATCCCCAAATCAACGAACTAGAGATTTCAAAAACCCTAATCGATTAGAGAGAATCTAAGCAAAGCTATGTCAGATCCTTACGAGAGAGTCAATGGTGGAAGACTAGCCTTCAAAGGAGGTGATCTAGCCACAAGGAAATCGATCGAGAAGAAGAAGAAGAAGCATAAGAAGAACAAGGAAAAGCTCGTCGACGGCGCTGCCGGAGAAGTGAAGATGGCTCCCGACGTTTCCGCCACTTCCGCCGCCGCTGGAGACGATATATACTCTATCGATGCCGCGAAGAAGAAGAAGTACGATGAGCTATTCCCTGTGGAGGCGAAGAAGTTCGGTTACGTTCCGAAATCAAACTTCGAATCAATGGAAGATGCTCTTGACGATCGAGTCAAGAAGAAAGCTGATCGTTACTGTAAATAAATTCTCCATCTTTGTTTTTTTTTTATGTTTGTAGGATCTAATGAAAGATGATGAGTGATGAAAGTTTCAAGATTATGTTTCAGTTCTTACAATTTGCAGTATAAATTTTAGCTCCTTTATCCTAAATCTGGTTGACTTGTTGATTTTAGAAAGCTTATGCAACAGAGAATATGAGAATTCAATATTAGGTAGTGACCTGTTTTGATAGCTTTTGTTTCTTTAGTGTTTATTAGCTATTTGTCATCTTAGAGCTATGGTAGTGTTAGTGGTTCAATTTTTGAATACATTGTTGATAAGATTGTTTTTGTTTTCAGTTTACATCTTGTTTATTATCTTAAGAGGATTTACATGTTCAGAAAAGTTCAACCTCGACGCATCTACTTACATGTGATGGATTGATGAAGAAGCTAAAGGATATTGTGAGGCACAGCGACTGAACTATTGAGGAATTAAGAGATAAGTTCAGAGTAGTTAAAGTTACTGTCTTTTCCATAGTATCGAATTAGAGCATGCAAGTCATGTATATCATTATCTGTTTTGATGTCTATAGTATCGCTATGATACGATTTGCTTATAGAAAATGATATTATTATAGATACTTAAGGAAATTACAGAAAAGAACCGAGGACTTTGATAATGGAGCTCCTCCCACTCCCCCAAAAATAACCCACAAACCAGATAAACCCTCCTCATTTCTCTAAGACATCTTATATAGATAAAGACTATGACAACTCTCTAAACCAACCATAGTTACTTGACATTACCCACACCAAACCATGGTTAATTTATAAGACTTAGCTATTACTAATAAGCTCTTAAAGCATAGCTGTATCACGCTATATGCATAGATGGAACCAACTACTTGTCCAATTCTATTTTCTACTTTTTGTAGTTATTGTCTAGGCCATAGCAAGAAACCTTAGCTTGAATTTATTCTTAGCTACACATGCATATTCAAGTAGACAATTTCTCAGTCTCTATACAGAGATATAGAGAGGCACAATTTATATTTCTTGAATCAGAAAGACTTCATTGTTTGAAAGATGGTCGCCCCTAATATATTTGGTGTTAGCTCCTAGCTTGAGGATTATGGTTTGCGTTTTCTAGTTTGATATACGTACTCTGAATCCGAGAAAGATTTGCAGGGATGCTTACAATAACACATTGCTAATTAGCATTTATTTTTCAATTCTTACTACTTTTAGCATCTCTAGTTCTTTACTTGTTTCTTTTGACTAAACTAATAGTCTAAATCTGGTTGATTTGTCCTTTTTATAGAGGTGTTTTTTCTGTCAACTTTTAGAGAGGTTAACCAACAAAGGACTAATGTTATCTTACAGCGAATCGGAGAGTTCCGAATTTGGTAGTTTTTCTTTGGGGTCTGTCAGATTTGAATTGTAATATGTTCACTGCTAGGTATGAAGATTGTCTTCTTTATAAAATCTTTTAAGTTTCCAGCAAGTAAATTGATAGCTTTTGTGTATCTTTCAAATGAGTCATGTATCGTTCAGAAACTACTTGTTAAAGCTTGAACAAATTTTAAGGCTATAGGACATAAAAGTCCTGATTCAGCCAGATGCATTTATTACCCTCGTGTAATGGCTGGGTTCAAGAGGCTAAAGGATGTTACAGTAAGTCCACTGAGATTGAACTGCAGGAAGAATTGAGAGATAACTTCAGTTTAGTCAATGTTGCTGTCTTTTTCCACTTACAGCATGCAAGTCCTGCTTATCACTATGCGTTTGGTAGGACTTTCTCTAATTCTTATGTATGTTGTAGGTTGAGGTTATTTCTGATATATATACATGGATATTCAAATAGACAATTTCTCATAGGGTCTACACATATAGATAGTCAATCATAAAGACACGACTGTCAGAAAGATGGCTGCCCTGTATAATTTAATTTTAGCTCCTGTTACCTCGAGGATTCTGGTGTGCTCTTTCTTCTGGACTAACCCTTTGGTATCTTGCTCTAAAGGGCCAAATGCTCCCAAGCTGCATCCACCTCGAGCGCCTTCTTTCAGGTATGTCTTGTCTAATAGAACTGCTCCTTTCTTGAGAATTAGCAATGGTGTTGACAGGGGGCAGGTCACGTCGGCAGATAGGGCAAGAATTGTGAAGCCTGAGCCACGGGGTTATACAATCTTTATGGTAAATATGTTTACACGGTAATTCCGTAGCATCTCCACCAACAATGAATTCTTCCATGCACACTGTGCATTGGGACATGTCGTTTGTTAGATGCTGTGGTGCTATCTTCACTGTGGGTAGCGCATCAATGGTGGGTTCTGATGCAGGTGGTGGTCCAGGCCTATCATCCTGTGTTAGCTCTTCAATCAGCTGCTCTAAGCCTGATGCTCCAGTAAAGAAGTCATGTGTGTTTAAACGCGGGTGTGGTGCAGGATTTGGTTGCTCGATTGTGCCTCCAAGCGGACTAGTCGGATTTATGGGTCGAAGAATAACATATGTTCTTCTTGGTGGAGGTAATCCGTCATTGTTAATACCGTCAAGGCTGTGGCGTCGCCGATGGTGTGGTCTGTGTCTTTGTTCAGGTTCCACTATATTTCTGGATCTTGCTCTATGAAATGGGTCTGCTCCAAACCCACCTATGATTGGAGGATCAAACATGAGTGATAGAGCTTCGAGAAGACGAGCCTCAGGAGAAGCATCAAAAGGTGGAGCAGCGTGATTGAAAGTAATCCGAGGCTGTCTCATTTCAATATTGACGACAAATTGTCTCAAGCATCGGGGGCATGCGATCTCAGTTGGGTTAGAGGATGCAATCCTGACCGTACGATGAAAATGGTAGCACCAATAGAGGCCAAAAGTTCTAAATGCTCCATTAGGTGCACCATTGGTCCGTGTTATAGGCTGACTTAATGACATGATTTGAAGAAGGTATTGTTATATACAAGACAAACAAACACATAATCTACACATATATAGAGATAATGCAGAGGTTGCATGAAGCAAATGAACAAGTAGATTCTGTGCAAATAGAGGTCTTGTTTTCTTGGGGGCTTATCTTTCGTCTTGGGAAAGCAAAGCATTAGATAGGTGTAGACGCAATGCTCTCACTTCTAGTTTTCTATGATTTTAATTTTAAGGTTGCCTCTAACTAAAGGCTAGAATCATTTTTCCAATCCATAGGCCCAACATGTTAAAGATATTGGCCTTCTTGATTGATTACAACAGTGAGGAATTATCAAGCTAAGTCAAAGAAATAGTAATAAATATGTTTGACTAATTGTCAAGTTTATGTAAAACTAGGAGATAATCTGCGGTATCATAATTATTAATTTTATTTTATATATAATGTTTTAAGCATTTTACAAATTTACTAAGTTCGGACCCACAACTACGTGGAGATTAATTTCAAACACTAAATTTATTATCAAGTTTGTAATATATTACATATGTGCTGGTCATATTTGTAAACATACTTTTTAGAAATATTATTAACATTCATAACTCAAAATTGTATTAGTTTAGTATTCGTTTTTCTTTATTTCAGTTTAAATAAAATATAAAGACATCTACATATAAAAAATAGTAAGAAAAATGTAGTTTTTCTATTTTGATACAAAAAATTCATCCCGTCTTGTCCCATATATGTCATGTTTCCCATCTCATAAACATGTTTTTAATAATAACTTACTCATTTTTGATTGTATATTTTAGTACAATAGATAGAAAATACGTACGTGTGGGGTTTTATTGGTAGGTATATTTATTTGTTGTAGTATTTATAAGATATAATTATTATGAATTAATTATTTTGATCAAATTTGTGAATGTTTGAAAATAATAATCGATTTACCATAAATTTCAGATCGTCATGATAGCGGATCCGGATCTAGTGTGAATCATATCAGTGATCAATTAAATTTTTATTAAACTTGTGAACTATCAAGCCGGAAAAAAATGATGAGGAATTCTCAAAAATGGCACCAAACAATGTTTTTCTTCCAAATTTACCACACCTTCTCTTATTTTCCAAATTTAGCACAAAAACTCTAATTTCATACTAAAAACACTAAATAAGTTAATTAAAATATTTAATAAAAATTGTATATCTCTAAATTCTCTATTTCACCGGAGCATTCATCTCCCGTGCCCTTTTTTCACATTTTTCATCTCCTATCTCCCTTTTTAATCTCAATACTCTTCCTTCATTAATGAAAATGTGTCATCCCCAAACTAACCCTTCTTATTTTCTTTTTCTTTTATTTACTTTAACTAAAAAAAAAAAAAATCGAACCAAACTTGACCCCGACCTCCTCCTCTCCGCCTCCTCTTCCCAAACCCGACGTCGTGCTCGATTTTTGGTGCCGGAGCTGTCGATTCCGGCGACATCGGAGGCCCTACGTTTCTTCTTCTCTTTTGAGCTGTACAAAGCTCCAAAATGCAGGTACATTCTTCAACTATAAGCTTCATATTTGTTTAGAGTTTGGAAATTTGATTGGATTTTGGTTGAGAAGATAAATCCTTAGCACATTGGATGTTTGACCATGGGTTCTGAGTTGATTGAGCTATTTAGTTGATTAGAATGAATTTTAGACCCAGATTCGTCTTGAATTGCAGAGTTTAGAACCCGGAATCGAAATTCGATTTTGAGTAGAACTAGTAAAACTAGGCACTGTGATAAATATAGTATAACTAGTAAAACTGGTAGTACTGGTACAACTCGCATAAATGGTAAAACTGGTAAAACCAAGTAGTACTGGAACTGGTAAAACTAGTAAAACTGATAAAACTGATTTTGTTTATTGTATTTTTTTGGCAGGATACAATGAGCAAAAGTGTTAGCATATATTTAAGTGTGGAGGTCGGATGTATAGTATTATGATCAAGACAAAAGCGAGTGATATAACGTTGTCGATGCTAAAAGGAATGATAAACAAGAAGGTTGGATTTGTTGAGAGCCACGTTAAATTGGAGTTGAGCTACTATCCGCTAGTGGCAGAATCAAATGAGAGGAAAAAGTGTACGATTTATGATGATGAGGATTTGGATGTGTATTTGACGTCCTTTGATACAGAGAAGCGAAGATGTGTGTTGTTTGTGGATGTCACAAAGGTATCGGAACAGCCTGAGCAAGTGATTGAAGATGATGATGATGATGATGATGATGATGATGAGGCTGTTAGAGTGGACCAAAGTTCTGTTGGTATGAATTATCAAAACGACCAGACTAGAGATGATGAGGCTAACGCCATTGTTCCATACGAAGAGAAAGATAAAGGAAAGGGTGTAGAGGGCGATTCTGAAACTTTAGGACGTGAAGAAGGTGATGAATATGTTGAACAACCACCTATTGTAACATCTTCTCAGTTTATATACCCATGGGAAGACGGTTTGACTTTGAGGAAATTTGACGAATTCCCAAACAAGAAGGCATTGCAAGAAGTGGTGGATAGAGCTTCGTTTGCTAACTGTTTTAGGTTTAAAATTGTGAAGTCGGATAAGGATCATTATGTGTTGAAATGTTCTAAAGAAGGATGTAGTTGGGGTTTACGAGCTACAAGAGTTCCAGAGACTATGATTTTCTCTATCCGCCGGCACAACAATATGCATAGTTGCTCTCGGGCGAGTAAAAGTTCAAGCAACAGTAACAGGCGCGGCACTCCGGAATTAGTTGCATCCCTTTTGCATAATGATTATCCAGGACAGATGGAAACTCCACGTCCCAAGATTATCATGGAACTTGTGAAGACCAAATTAGGTTTGAGTGTATCATACTCGACGGCATTGAGAAGGAAAGTTAAAGCCGTTAGTGATTTGCGTGGTACCGCGGAAGAAAGCTACAAAATGCTCCCTTGTTATTTGCACATGTTAGAGACGGTTAATCAAGGTACGAGAACATATGTGCATTTGGATGAGAATAAGAAATTTATGTACTTGTTCATAGCTTTAGGAGTTAGCATCGAAGGGTTTCAAGTCATGAGGAAGGTTATAAGTATAGATGCAACATTTCTAAAGAACGGATATGGTGGTGTTCTTGTTTTTGCCTCGGCTCAAGATCCTAACCGTCATCATTATCCCTTAGCGTTTGGTGTTCTTGATGGTGAGAATGATGCGAGTTGGAATTGGTTTTTGGAGATGTTGAAAACCGTTATTGGAGACTCCTCTGAAATAGTATTTATGACTGACAGAAATGCAAGTCTCATCAAAGCCATAGCTAATGTGTATCCACAAGCTCATCATGGGTTTTGTATATACTATTTGTCCCAAAATGTGAAAGGTCATGCTTCCAACTATAACAGAGATGTTGTTGCATGGAGATTCATGGAGGTAAGCAGGTTATACACAGTGGCAGAGTTCGAAGTGGAATACAATTCTTTCAAGATAAGGTATCCAAATGCTGCCAAGTATGTCGAAGATTCTACGAAGGTTGAAAAATGGGCAAGATGTGTATTTCCAGGAGAAAGGTACAATCTTGACACTAGCAACGGTGTGGAATCATTGAACATCGTATTCAAAGACGTTAAGAGGTACTCCTTAATTCCCATGCTTGATGCTATTATCGGAAAATTCTCTGAATGGTTTAATGAACATCGGAAAGAGGCCGTGTCTGCTTTGGTTGCAAATAAATTAGTGCCTTTTGTGGAGAATTACTTGCACGATTTATGGGGGGTTGCTGAGAAACTAAAAGTGATTGAGCTAAACACTTTTGAGCTTTAATACAATGTCACTGACAACGACGGGAAGCCTTATTTGGTGAATTTGCTTTTGAGGAGTTGTGGTTGCAGGTTTTTTGATATTCAAAAGTACCCTTGTGTACATGCATTGGCCGCTTTCATAGAGTACCTAAAGAGTAAAGATAGAACTAGAGAAATCCAAATGCATGAGTTGTGTTCTAGGTACTATTGGACGGAGTTGTGGGCGATGGCGTATTACCAGACAATTTTTCTAGTACCGGATAAGTCTCAGTGGAACGTCCCGGCTTGGGTGAAAGAAGTTCATATCATTCCGCCAAAACGCAAAACAAAGGGTGGAAGGAAGATAACTAAAAGGTATGCGTCTACTGGAGAAAAGCGACCACCAAAGAGAAAAAGAACACAAAATAAAAGGCGGCGGAGACAAGGACTACAATGGTTGTTATTCGGAGTTTCTAGTAATGTTTGATTCATGTTTCGTATATTTTTGATTCATGTATGGAGCCTTCGGTTTGTACCTCTACTCTCTAGGTTATGTGACAATGTATGTTTGCTTCTTATTTAACTTGATGTGTCGTAGCAGGGTGAAACAGGTATAACTGTCATTTTTAAGCATAACTGGCATCTGTTTGGTAAAACTGGTACAATTGGTAAAACTGATATACTCGTAAAACTAGTAAAACTGAAATACTAGTAAACTAGTATAACTGATAAAATATGTTTAAGATGCATAAAATTATTTTAAATTGAACCTAACTATGTATGTACCAATAAACGACATACTTAATGTGTTAACGTTGGTAAAAATACAGTTTTTAAATTTATATTTTGGGTCGTTATGAAAGAATCTAAACTACTGTTTCCTTATACTTTTAAGTTCACTTTGTAAATAATCACCAAGTTGAGATGAAGAAGTTATATAAATATAAAATTTTAATATATGAATAAATAGAATACTCTTAATTGTAGGTAGACTAACATTAATCAACTGTACAACTACTAAATATAGTTTTAAGACAGTGTAATACTAATTAAACTGAAAAAAACATCAAAAATACATCTATTTGCAATCTTGGTACAACTACAACCTTGTGGGTACAACTAAGTGTGAACACAAATGCTGGACATGTGGCAACGTCTGTTTGGTCGAAATTTTTTTTTTCTCAAAACTTTTTCAAAAATTGGCCAAAACATTTTGAAAATTTTGGCCAAAATTTGAATTTCCTGCCCAACGAAATTTCAAATTTTTAAATTTTTTGAAAAAAAATATATATATATTTTTTTCATCTCTTCTATATCTCTCTCTCTCTCTCTCATTCATCTTTCTTTCTTCTACTCTCGACATCTCTCTTCTCTCTCTCTTATCAATCTCTCGTCTCTCAACCTCTCTTTCTCAATCTCTCTCTCAACCTCTCTCTCTCAAGCTCTCTTTCTCAATCTCTCTCTTCTCAATCTCTCTTTCTCAATCACTCTTTCTCAATGGCGGAGCGATACTACCAAGGGGAGGATCCACACTATCGACACATGAAAGAGGCAAAGAGATATATGTACCGACTTGATGCCATAGCCGATTCTGATTGGGGCATTCCTCTTCAATGTCCATGGGGTGAACATATCGTTGAGGAGACATCTCCAACGGAAATTGAGAAGAAGAGATACTTGTGTTCACTATAAGGTAATACTAATATAGTGGTAGAACTAGTAAAACTGGTAATACTAATATAGTGGTAGAACTGGTAAAACTAATATAGTGGTAGAACTGGTAAAACTGGCAATACTAATATAGTGGTAGAGCTGGTAAAACTGGTAAAACTAATATAGTGGTAGAACTGGTAAAACAGGTGCAAAAACTAAACTTGGTTGTGTTGCTTTATAGGATGATGGGTTACACAGGCGCAAATACTGGGTTGATGCGATTGAGGAGGATGCCAAAAGCTTGAGGAAGGACGTGGAAGAGCACACAACTAGATTGAGAGAATATGCAAATCATGATTTCCTTATCTCTCAAATGAAGTTGCAGCTAGAAGGCAATGCAAAAGAGATTGGCTACCTCAAGGACGTAGTGTCAAGCCTTGTGGGTCGAATTGAGCTCTTAGAAGAAATTAGCTTTAAGTGATTACTTTGTTGTGTCTTGTTGTTTTTTTGTGGAAATAAGACTCATTGTTTAATGTGCTTTAGTTTAAGTCTATGTTGTATGTGTTTTAATTCTATGTGAACTCTATGTAATGTGTGTTCTTATATTTCGCAGTCAACTTTAACTCAGTTTTACTAGTATTACTATGCCAAATCACAGTCAAGTTTTACTCCGTTTTACTAGTATTACTATCACAAACCCAGAAATCGTATTCTAGTTATACTGGTATTACTATGACAAACCCAGAAATCACATTGTAGTTATACTTAGCATTACTAGTATTATTATGACAAAGTTATACTTAGTAGTACCTAGTTATACTTAGTATTACCTAGTAATTCTAGTTTTACCAAATCCTTAGAAAATCTGAAATCGTACTAAGTAATTCTACTAATACCAAATCCTGAAAATAAGTTAAGTTTACACAACCAAAAACACAACCACAAAACAAATAACATAACCAAGTTCACAACCATCTTCACAACCATCTCCACAACCACATTTAGTTCTCTTCGACCTTGTCTTCGGTCTTGAACCGGGTTCTAGGGGGGGCTGGACGTTTCTCACCTTTCTTCTTCTTCGTCTTCTGCTTCTTTTGCTCCCCCTCTGTTTCTTCATCTTCTTCCGTTCTCTGCTCTCTCTTCACGGAAGCTTCCATTCATTAAACCGTTTCTCAAGTCCATCAAACTTCTCGAAAATGATCTCAACCTTTGAACTCATTTCTTCTTGGAGGGTGTTGACCTGAGCCTACAGAATTTTCTAACTCCTTCTCGCCGCCGGTCTCCTCCTCCGCAACAACCGCCGGCGCCTCTGGTAAATCGGCCAATGCTCCTTCTTCCTCGTTTGCCAATGCTCCTTCTTCCTCGTTTACTTCTGGAGTTGTCGCTTTCTCCCCGGCCGGTGGAGAATTCTCATCCGCCGAGACAAATTCTTCCTCCCCCCCTTTCTCTAGTTCTTCCTCCCCCTTTCTCTAGTTCTTCCTCCTCCCCTTTCTCCGGTGCACTAGGTTCTTCGTCCGCCGCTGTTGCTTGTTCCTCCGAGTCTACTTCCGCCGGTGCCGGCGCCGGCAACACCTCTTCCTCTTTCTCTTTAACTTCTCTTCCTTCATCAATCTCTTTCTTCTTTGTCCTTCTTGTTTCAACCATTCTTCTTCCAACCAAACAAGAATTCACCTTTGAAATCCTATGAGAATTCGTTCTCTCTCACCCTCACACACTTAGACGAAATCGCGAGCAAAGAAGAAGAGAAGAAGTTGAGAAGAAGAGAAACGGTTCGATTATCGAATTTTAGGTTTTTCAATTTTAAAAATTTCTTTTTCTTTTTTTTTTAAAGTTTCTCGGGTTTTGTTTTGGGTTTGGGTATGGATTCGGGTAGATCCAGGTTGAAGATAGTAATTTTCAAGTTTTGTTTGGGGTACTGTAGTAATTCTTTCAATTTTCGAATTAAAAAAATACAAAAACAAAATAAATAATAGAAGGGGAGAATGGAGCTTCCTTTCTCCCAAATAAGTCACACGAGACGATTTCTCATTTCACCGATGAAGAGCTTTAATCGGAGAATGATTCTCAGAATCCTTACTCGCACAAGACCTTGAAGAATCCCAGATCCCTCACCAATCTATTCTCATCGCCGACGCCGATATGTCACCTCCCCGATCTGTCCTCGCCTCCCCGATCTCGTCACTTCACCTTGTTTACCATCGATGGATTCTATGAAAGGAGTGAAATAGGAGGGAACAAAGCCAGCGACAGGAAACCAGCGATTATGTGGATCTAGCGGCTCTGGTAAACTAAGGTAAATAATCTTTAATGTTTAGGTTGATTTCTTGAATCATGCTCATGTCATGTTTTTTCTTTTCTTTTGGGTGGACGAAGCTTGGCTGAGAAAGTTGCATCTATAATTGGTTGTATTGTTATTGCCATAGAAGATTATCAAGACAGTTTAAACAGCGGAATTGAATTGGAAATATTGTATTTTGATGCATTAGTCTTGAATTTGGATGAATTTTTTATCATCATTTCTCAGACTCAAGAGGGTTGTTTGTTTGTATGGTTTTGTAGAATCAATGACTAAGTTTGACTAACTTGGTTCTCTCTATTAATAGGATTTGATCAAAAGAAAATATACTCTTGTTCCCGCTTTTGATTTCCAGCAAAAGATGGTGTATACATCCTCTGGAATGATAAGGCTGAAATGTGATTTTGACTTAAAAGATGGTGAAGACATCCTCTGCAAAGGTTTTGGTGGCGCTCTTACGCTTTATTATTTTTTGTTTATTGAAGGTTAATGTTGATGGAACCTATGCTCTCCATTTAATATTGCTTTTCTTGGTCCAAGTTTGGCTTAGGATATTCCCATAATACAATTATTATGAATTAATTATTTTGATCAAATTTGTGAATGTTTGAAAATAATAATCGATTTACCATAAATTTCAGATCGTCCTGATAGCGGATCCGAATCTGATTGATAATGGACTTGATAAACCTCTGATCAACACTTGATTGAAGCTTTCATCGATTGATTTAGCACTTAATCAAAAAAATTTGATATCGAAAATGAAGATCTCGTGGAATTCATCACAAGGTAAACCGGAGAAAGCTAAAAGAGATCGTGAGTTTGATTTTTTTTTCTTTTAAATAAATAAAATTTGTTATTTAAATTAAATAGTCAATATTAACAAATGCTAAAAGTGGAATAATTGAGCGTGTGTGGTAGTCTTGGAAGAAAAACACATAATAGTGCTATCCTAGGGTATTTCTCAAAAATGAATGAACATTAGAACTTCCTGAACCGGATTTCCAAATATAATTTTCACGCATATGATGAAAACTTGTTTATATAATGTTTTGTGAAGTATAATCTCGAAATGTTGTTTTTGATTTGGTAAAACAATTAGTTAAGATTTCATAATAGTATTGATATGCAAATTGCCTATGAATGAAGATTTATTTTGTTAAGTTTGTGTGAAATTAATAAGAAAAAGAAGTTCAGAATAATCATTAACTAACTGTTTGATCAAATAAAAAACAATTAACTAATTAATTAAGGGAGGATTACTCAAACAACATATTTGAGTGAGATAATCACTAACTCAACCCCATGAGAGAGGAAACGACAATTTTTTTAATAACAATATTACCCTTTAAAGGGTGTATAAACAAAACAAAATTACTAGAACTGCCATTATTAAAGTGTTTGCTGTCAAAGAAAAATGAGGGGGAAAGAAGAATGTGATTCGACGTCTAATTATTCAAAGTGGTGACAGACTTTTTCGGGGTACAGATTTTTGTGGCAGTTTTGTGTGACTGATTTAAGTGACAGATTTATGTGCATAACTCTACCGGCTAGTGGCGGCAGATTAAAAAGAAGGTCATAGATTTATTCACCAGCAATAGGTTTGTGGAAAAAATTGATTTAACGTGGTGACAAATTTATGATACTAGTGAAAAAGTATAAATCTATGACGTAAAAACCTTTAGACCTAATCACAATCTTTTCCGATTTACGATTGTATTTATCCGATGTCTTTTTCTTAAACTTAATCCGTTATCTCTTGTGATCCGTGAAAGTCAACCGTTTGAGCGATTTACGGAATGGAAGACATTGTTCTGGTATGTGGGAGGTGGAAATTTGATCGATCTAAATGGGTATTCGGCGTTGATAAGGAAAGAGGAAGTATAATCTTATCGGCTAATGGAGGAATCAGATTCGAAGATTTTCTGGAAATGGTGTATGAGGATTTCCGTTTGGATTCACGGATCTATTCGGTAAAGCTGAGTTATATGTTAAGTACATTACGAAGAAAAAAAGTTGCCAGGATACACCGCCTGTGGTTGTTTCGAACATGCAACAATTACAGGCATATCTACGGCAATGCGAAGATGTTTCGCTGAGGCTATGGGTTGAAATAACAGATGGGAGTACACTTGGTGTGAATAATAGCAAACAGACGGCCGACGCAGCGGATCTTCACTCAGATCCAAACAGATTTGTCAAACGCCATTATTACTACAAACGGAAGGCAGAAGGAAATAAGGCAAAAGTAGATGACAAATTTATTTTTTATCTTCGGAATCTTTGTATGAATCTTAAGTACATTTATGCAATTTAATCTTGTTCTCTCTTAGATTTATCCTCTACTTTTCTCTAATTATGTTTCTTCAAAGATCAATTTCATTGCTTTGTGGTTACATGATCATGAGTGAGTAGTCTTTTAGAGTTCTTGAGTTTTGGAAGATTAGGATGATTTCGTAGTTGGGTTATGGAGTTTAGGATTAGATTGTTTAAGATCCTTGCTTATTGGTTGCTAATAAGGCTAAAAATCAACTTTGATTTTGTTGATTTAGAACTTAGGAATTTCACGCCCGGAAGGTGTTTGATGAAATTCCCGAACCAAAAATTTTAAATGCTTTTCATTTCTAGCCTTTGCAAAATTGTTGATTAGGGTATCATTGTCATTCTAGTTAATTGCCTTAACCCAAGAATTCGTCTTTTAATTATTGCTTAGAAATTTACTATTTCTCGCTTTGTTTGATCTTAAATCTTGTTAGTCTTTTGATTATTGCTTTCTTTCATCTTTCTTTGCATTGCTTGATTTAAATTGCATTGTTAGACACATTTAGAAATCAAAAATCATCTCTTATTAAGCTTAGATTAAGCAAATTTAATTATTTGCTCCTTGAGGTTCGATAATTTAAATAATCGGGTAAAATGACTACATCAGTTTGAGATGCATTGGAGATGCATCAGGTAAAGATACTCACTGTTCTAGGAAATTTTGATTTCGATGTTAACATATAAACTCCAAAATTGTATATTGTCCATTGTTGAGTTCCCATATGTAAGTGGAGGATACGTGCAACACCAATTGGAGATTCACCTATTTTCCAAATTCGGATAGGTTGGTCCACACCAAACTGCTCTTGATATGTTAGGTGAGTCCGCTCCTTACAGCCTATATGCTCGCTTTTCTTTTGGAATGTTCTTGGTTTGCTGCGGATCTCTAGATCAAGGATTACTAGTTACCCAATCTTTCCTTAACTAGGCTCAAGAATTCGATGAAGCTATATTGATCAGATCTCAGGTCAAGTCACAGATCCGGAAAATGGGAATGCTTGGAAGTCGTGTGTTCAAAGGGTATTATAATTTTTTGAAGGTCCCTTATTGTCGCTTAAACCATTTCTCGCCGTTGGAGGTCTGCCCTCACTGCTGTTTTTATTATTTTGCGTCGAAAATCTATGAATTGCACTGATGTTGTTTACATCTATGTAATGTGCTGATGTTGTTTAAGTTGTAATATTACTTTTACTTAAAAGGTTTGAGTTTTGATATGCCTATTAATATTTTAAGACTAAGTTATTCTACGCTTATTCTCCATTACGGCTGATTTATGCTCTAAAACATTACGGTTGCCGGAATCCCGAATTGACATCCACATGGGAAAATAATAGAAATCCACGTCATTTCGTACGGTTATCTCTTGGCATTACAATAAAAAGAGAGGGAAACTAATTGTTTCACTGTTTAACAAAGAAAAAACCTCTCTTTTTTCTCGCTGCTGCCGAAATAACCCTACATGTGGGCGATTATCTCTCTATCTCGTCTATTAGATCTAATTGTCCTATTATGGCCAAAATTTGTTCTCTCTCTCTCTCTCTCTCCGTCGTTGCTGTCCTATTTTGTTTCAACTTCAATGGCGACTTTCCGTTTTCCAACAAAGCAAACGTGTGTTCCGGTAGGATTCAAAACTTTTAATTATTTTTCTAACAGTAATCCGTATAGACGTTGTTCAATAGGAAGTGATCCCAGTAATTTACACCATTTTTTGACAGTTATCTATAAGTTATTGATGGTTTTTTTTTATCAATGTATCTTTGTTATTACGGGTGATTTATTAAATTTATTACGGCTGAATTATTATTATATTGCGCGTAAATTATTTATGTTTTATACGGCTGCAGATGGCTATGGTTCTTTAGAACAACAACCAAGGTTTTACCCTCCAAGACTAAACGCAGAAGGGGAGTCTACTCTGGAGAAGAGAGGCATTAATCACAATATGAAGATGGCTGATTTCCCGTAGTTAAAAAATCAATAGATCAAGATGCGTGGGATAAAATCAAGGAGTTACATATTCGAATCATTGCTAAGCTTGCTGAAAGACAATTTGTGTGGTTTGGTAAGATTGCACATTATCTCCTGTTTAGACAGTTACAAATACAGAAGAACGAGATATGGTGTCTCGTTGGTGGTTAACCTATCAAGGTTGGGTTGAATGAATTTGGTTATATCACGGGGTTAAACACAGATCAACTGCCTACAGAGAAGTTTGAAGCTAAACCTGACTACAAAACATTCTTCAAAGATTTGAAAGTGCTAGGTGGGGAAGGTCCTAAGTTACATGAACTAAGGGCATGATTATTATAGTGCCGGGGATGGATACTTGAGCAGCATAAATGGTTAGGCCTGTTGGTTCTGCAAGCCATTGGACTTTATGGATTGCGTCATAACTCTAGAATACCATATGAAAGTGCCAAAATATTTTTTGATGATGAAGCCATTAAGAATTTTCCCTGGGGTCGGTCAGCTTTTCAAACTCTTGTTGATGCTATAAAGATGTTGAGGCCTAGTGGTCCATCGTACACCATTAATGGCATGGTTTATGTGTTACAAGCATGGGCCTATGATTCAATCAAATGTCTTGGAGAGCGTTATGGGAATCTAGTCAATCCTGATGAGATACCGGATGGACTGGAAACCAAACACGTTCAACAATTGAATCCACTATTGCTGAAGATATCAGAGCATATGGTGAGGTAAGGTTTTTGTTGAGTTATTATTTGTATTGGCTAAGTTATGTTTGTATTGGCTAATTTATGTTTTCTTTTGGCTGAGTTATATTTTCTTTTGGTTGAGTTATGTTTATAATATAGAGTTATTCCTTATTGATTTCCATATTACTGATATGTGCATAATTTCAGATGGTACAACTGCGTGTGCGTAAAATGGTTATGAAAGATGATGTAAGAGAGCTGTTTTATACTTGGCTAGATTAACCAGAAGACCCATCACTCGATCAGTTGATACAAGACATACATGAGGATAAGTTTTGTAAAGGTTTTTGGGATGTGAAGAGGAAGGAGAAGAAGAAAAAAGTCAATGATAAACAAGCTGTTTTCTCAGAATCACCCGCAAAGAAGCATAAACTCCACATTGAGAGTGGTGTAGAAGATGCACTGAAGAAGATCAAGAAGTCTAAAGAAGCAAAGGTCAGTTATATGGTTTATAGTGTGTTTGTCATGAAAATTTTACATTTGGTTTGCTGAGTTATGTTTCTTGTGTATGTGTTGCAGGGTGTTAGTGAAGAGCACGATGTAGGGGTGGATTTGTCGGTTAGAACAGTCGTGGAAATGGTGTCTAAATTAATCTCAAGGTTTGACATCTTTGATATTAACATCGACATGCGGCTTAGAAGTATTGAGAGGATGCTTGGTAGTATTGAGAACATGCTTGGATGTATTGAGGATGAAGTGAAACATGTTAAAGAGGACCTGAAGACCAAGAGTGGGCCAATTAGGGAAAACGTTAATCATGGCGAGTTAGATACCAGAATTAAGGATCTGATTCAGCATAAGAGACAACAAAAGAAAGCAAAGACACCTTCAGGTCCAGGGAAACAGACTCAGACGCACTACGTTACTAGTCCTACGTATGTAAAGGAGGACAGTGGTTTAGGTCGTCAATATGAAGCTGGCTAAGGAATTTGATGATTTCGTTGAAGATTCTGCGACTAAGTGAGTGCATCCCAACACGAGGGGTGCGAGAAATGCTGCTGACACTGGTTTAGGTCAGGAACTTAAAAAAAAGGTGGCTAAGGAATTAAATGATTTCGTTGAGGATTTTGCGCCTAAGAGAGTGCGCCCTAACATGAGGGCTGCGAGATATGCTGCTGACCAAAAGGCCAAGGAGGAAGCGGTCCTATAGAAGAGAAAAGTCAAAGAAGCAGAGAAATATAAGAGAAGACACAAAGAAGCATGGTTAGCTGAGGAGAAATCCGTACATGAGAGTGTACAGCTTAAGGACGAAGTGAACGAGCGACTGAGAAGAGGAAGAAAGACATTACCTGTTCCATTAATTAAAGCCAATAAAGAAGCTGATATTCTGTTGGAAAAGGGTAATGAAATGGTTGTTCCAACTGAAGGAGGTGATGTTCTATTGGAAAAGGCCGATGAAAACAACGTTCCGATTGAAGAAGGTGATGTTCTCTTGGAAGAGGCTGATAAAAAAACGTTTCAATTGAAGATGATAGTGACGTAGGGGATGTCGCATACCAGTTTCTCGCTAATGACGACAACATGTTACATTCATCAGATGATGATGATGACGAGGAAAAGAGTAGGATTCAAAGTATAAAGGCTGTGAGGACATCGAGTGTCAAGCTGTCCTCGAATGGGAGGGCACTGAATCAAGAAGAGGCAAGTGTACAAAAATGGGTATTTCCTTATATTGGAGACAACAGACTGACGTGTATGAGGAAGAATTTTGTACCTTCAGATGGCATATATGATCCTCTAGAATCGGTTGACGAGGCAAAACTTGCCAAACTTAAGGAATTCATGAAGCCATACGAGTTTGACCCTCTATCCCTTATTTACTTGTTAATAACAGCTTAACACTGAAGGTAATACTTTATTTGAGTATTGACTTATGTTTATCTCTTTTAAATAGAAAACCAAGATCGGCAACAAACAAAGTTGAGTTCTATAGGACATATATTACAGAAAAAGCACTAGCTAGATCGATATTATAGATGGCTCTACGATAATGTAAGTTAAATTTAATGTCTAAGTTATTTATTTAGCCGACTGAGTTATCAAATGTCTTTCTCCATTATGGCTGAGTTGTGATATCACATGACACTACGGCTGAGTTTTTTATGTTGTCAATCCTTTTATCCAGCATGTGTGTGGGTATCTAAGAGTGCTTAGGAAAAGGTTCCAGCAACACTCCCTTATAGTATAAGGGATACTTTGTAGGTGATCAATTATTTTGATGTAAAAGGGAGAGTAATTATGATATTGTATTCAAAGTTTGAGTAAATGTTTCTAAATTAAACTTAAAATGGAGAATGTATTTTGGGCAACTTCAGAAAATGTCGTTATATTAATGACCAACTCGAAAATATCAAAATTGCACATATCACAACTATGACAATTTACTTACAACTGGACACTTAAGTACAACTATGAGATGAAGACATCATTTATCTAATATCCAGCCGACAAATAGCAGACATGTGTAACTTCTTTCATGCTCGCTTTCTCTCTATTGTGTCTCTCTAGAATCTTGCAAAGAGGAAGATCGGTGGTCGCTGCTAAGCTTCCGGCATACGTCATGCACTACAAGAAAACAGTCAATTTACGACTACATGCGTAGTCGCCGAATTTAGCGACTACGGGACGACCAATTTACGACCCCGTTACAACAATTGATGTTTGTATCAACAATTGTATGATATTTTGGAAAGATGACAAAGGAGAAGATAAATTTCTCGTTTGTGGTCATCAAAGATGGAAGCCTAAAGAAAACCGACGTCGAACGAAGATACTATATAGTCGTATGTGGTATTTACCTGTTGCAGACAGATTGAAGCGAATATATCAAAGCCACAAGACAACAACAGCAATGAGATGGCATGCGGAGCATCAAGTAAAAGATGGAGAATTGAGTCATCCTTCAGATGCAGCTGAGTGGAAATATTTTCAAGAGCAACATCCCCAGTTTTCTGAAAAACCCCAAAACGTGTATCTTGGATTATGCACTGATGGGTTCAATCCATTTGGCATGTCCCGTAATCATTCGTTATGGCCTGTGATTTTAACTCCATATAATCTACCCCTTGGTATGTGCATAGATACAAGGTACTTGTTTCTTACAATTCTGAATTCAGGGCCTAATTATCCACGAGCTAGTCTTGATATCTTTCTTCAACCACTTATTGAGGACTTAAAAGAGTTGTCGTCTACTGGAGTCGATGCATACGACGTGTCGTTGAGTCAAAATTTTAACTTAAAAGCAGTGCTTATGTGGACGATAAGCGATTTTCTGGTGTATGGCATGTTATCTGGATGGACCACCCATGGTAAATTGTCTTGTCGAGTTTGCATGGATGATACAAAATCTTTTTACCTACTGAATGGAAGGAAGACGTGTTGGTTTGATTGTCATAGAAGATTTCTTCCCTATGGTCATCCTCTAAGGAAGAATTAAAAAGATTTCCTGAAGGGAAAAGACGCTTCTAGAGAGTATCCACCTGAGTCTTTGACCGGTGAGCAAGTTTATTCTGAGCGGTTGAAAAGTGTCAATCCACCGAAAACCAAGGATGTCGGTGGAAATGGTCATGAAAGGAAGATGCCTGGGTATGGGAAACAACATCATTGGCACAAGGAAAGCATATTTTGGGAGCTGTCGTATTGGTGTCACGTCATGTTTACTCTTATGCGTGTAAATAAAAGATACCGTCATGTCAAGATTGGATATAGAGAAACTCTGTTCTCGGCCACACTTACATATTGATAGTAGGGATAAAGCACCTTTTCCAGCCTTCACATTGACCGAATAAGCAAGAACATGTTTACTAGAATGTGTGAAACATTCGATAAAATTCCTATATTGTTATGCTTCAGATTTTGCTAATTGTGTTGATCTAGATAATGGAAAGTTTTCAGGCATGAAAAGTCATGACTGCCATGTTTTTATGGAGCGATTACTTCCATTTATTTTTGCCGAACTCCTTGATCGGAACATCCACCTTGCGTTATCAGGTACTTTCATTTTATTAAACACTCTTAATTTTCTATATGTAAATTATTATTTAAAGCTAATAATGAATCTTTTGAATATATATTATAGGGGTTGGAGCATTTTTTCGGGACTTATGTTCAAGAACTTTGCAAACCAGTCGTCTTCAAATTCTAAAACAGAACATTGTTTTAAAAAGATCTTTCCGCGATCATTTTTTGATGTGATGGAGCATTTGCCTATAAATCTCCGATACGACGCTGAATTTGGAGGTTCTGTCCAATATAGGTGGATGTATCCTTTTGAACGGTTTTCAAAAAGTTGAAAGGAAAAGCAAAGAACAAAAGATATGCGGCAGGGTCAACTGTGAAATCATATATCAATGACGAGATTGCTTATTTCTCCGAACACTACTTTGCCGCGAACATAAGAACAAAATCCAGGTAAAGACTAAAATTAAGATCGAATACTTAATTTTCATCATTCAAATTTGTCAAGTTAACAAGATTTGATGAAGGTGAAGTCCGTGTATATCATGTCCACGGAGTACCTACTCTGTTTACTCATGTTGGCCGTCCACGTGGAGAAATACATGAAATATGGCTTTCAGAGAGAGATTATGCATGCGCACATGCATATGTTTTACGAAATTGTGACTATTTTCACTCTATTGAGAGGTATATACATATATAAATATATATCTTAATCTATATATAATCCACTATGATTTCTCATCATAAATATAATATTTTTATGATCTTCTATATATAGTATGTTCGAGGATTTTATTTCAGCGAAATATCTAGGACTTTCCGGAAAAGACCTCTCCGCAAAAAGAACTGACGAATATTATATATGGGTTAAAGAATATGTATGTCATACTAATTTATATATATATATATATATATATTTATATAGATATATCTTTTTTACTCTCAAAATTATTGATTTTTATATGTTCATCATATATCTATCTATCTATATATGCAGGTAACTTACTGGAACGCCACAAATCCGTTTCCTACCTAGGTTTAAGAGATAGTGCATGGACATTTGAAAAAGGCTAAAACATGGCCAATATATTTTACAAGAGGCTATTAGTTTCATACAAAGAATCACGGTGCTGGCCGAAAGATATGTAACTATGGGGTTTGTGTTAAAGGTGAAAATTATACTGATGCATCTGATGCAGCGGATTTCTACGGAACAATAACTGATATCATAGAACTTGAGTATGAGGGAATGGTCAATTTGAAAATCACACTTTTTAAGTGCAAGTGGTATGACCCTGTTCTCCGTAGAGGCACTCGGAGGAGCAATGGTGGCGCTTTAGACGTACTTTCATCAAGAAAGTACAATAAATACGAATCCTTTATCCTAGGTACGTATAAAAATTTACACATTAATAATATAAATAATATATATATATATATATGTATATGCCTAATAATTTCTCCTTGTTATGAAACAGCCTCTCAAGCGCATCAAGTTTGTTATATCCCGTACCCATACATAAAAAAACCGAAACAGTTGTGGCTCAATGTTCTTAAAGTTAATCCTAGGGGAAACATTGACGGAGAATACGAAAAAAAGAACCGACTCTTTTGCAAACAGAAAATGATGATGATGTACTAATAACTACAATTGAAGACCTCGTAGTTGACAATTTGGATGTGGGAGGTGCAATCAATCTAGATTATGATGTCGGAGATGCGGAACCTCAAGATGAATTCCAGTGTAATTTATCTTCTTCAGATGATGAAGAACCGGAAGATGAAGAACTCTTTTAATTATTTCATACTTATACATATTTTATAATTTGCCTTAATAAAATTTGTATTATATATGAAATTTAAAATTTGGCATAATATAATTTGTATTACAATGCAATAATAAATATAAATATAAATATATATATGAAATTTAAAATTTGGCGTAAACCAATAAACCAAATAAAATTGTTATAATTTGGCATAAACCGATTTGGTATAATTTAAACCGGTAAACCAAATTCAGATTTTGTATAAAGCTACTGAATAGCGACTACTTAATGACTAAATTCAACAGATGGGCTACGTAAACCAACTATAGTCTGTCCAATAAGAGAAAGCCCAATAAGCCCAATAAACAATTTAGCGACTATCTTACGATGATTTAGCGACTACTCCAGGCCCGATAAGAATAAGCCCAATAAACCTTTCCTCATTCGACAAAACCAAAGTATTCTTCTTGTTGTTCGATAATCAACCCTAGCCACCACCACCTTTTTTCTAGTACGATATTCTTCTCCTCAATCCATCAATTTTTGTTCTCAAACCCTTCGATCTTCTTCTTCTGCTTCTTTCAAACCCTAGGTATCTCTTCAATCAACCCTTGTCTTCTTCGATTCAGACCCTTCGATCTTCTTCGATCTTCTTCTTCACAGTATGCCTACACCAAAGAAAAAAGGAAGGAAACGACGAGTTCCCAACGTTTCCAAGAGACCTGGAGGCTCTAAACCCACCACCTGAGTCAAGCGAAACAGCCCTCTACCTCCACAGTACAATTTCACACCGGCGAACCAAAGTATTCCTCAGCCTCAGACGCCGCAAGAGCCGATTCGGGAGGAGCCCCAAGCGTCACCGGCAGCAACGCCTCATTTCCGGAACTTCCCACCGCCACAGTCGTTGTTTCAGAGCTCCGTGAATCAAGTCCGTGGAGACCAGCCGGCTCGTTCATTACCGGAAGTGCAGACCAGTCGAGGTTTTCAACAGCAAGATCCCCTTCATGAACCTCCAGAGTCTCCAGTTCAACACTCTCAGGCGCCAAGTCATCCGTCGTCTCAAGGGCACAACTTCGAACCTGATCCCGTGTTACCAGAACTCCAGGAGGACACCGTAAAGGCTCTAAATGCCCTGCTTTCAGTGCCAGGCAGAGAGAGGTTCACAACTGTTCTCAGTGAACCAGAGCTGCCTGGAACGAGTTGGTAAGACATGTGACCTTATATGCAGCTTATAGTTAGAAAGTATGATGCTTACTGATGAATTGGTAGTCTCTTAAAGGTTTTTTAAGTAGTTAGGTAATTGATTGTCTTGATGGATGTCTTAAGCGTATTATAATGGCTAAGTCTCTCTTGTTTAATCAATGTCAGTCTCTATTGAGTTTCTCAAGCTTAATCTTATTGTCATTTCTGACATGGTTAATGTCTCTAGTTAGGATATGGTAATGTCTCAAGTGTTATGTCATGTTTTTTAATGTGTATCATGGGTAAAGTCAGTCGCATTCATAATGCATAATCTGATGCTTAGTGATGCTTGATGTTTGAGATTGTTCTTTCACAGAGTTTGTAACTGTCTTGTGTCTCATGTATATTCGGATTGTTAATGTATTGAGTATGTTCAGTTTTGGTGTTGATTCATATTTTTCTTTTGGTTTGAGTTTTAAAACTTCTATATATACCAAACTTAATTGTATTTACTCCTTCTTTGTCGGTATCTTACATGGAGGTTTGATCGGGATCCAACACTGGTGCGGATGATAACCAAAGTACTTACCAACAAGTTCAATGGTCCTTTCTATAGCTGGTCCTGTGTGCCACATGACAGAAAAGAAAGGTACTTCATAGAGTTTGCGGTAAGTTTTCTGACCTATAGTTACTTACTTCTGTTTTTTTTTCCTTGTGCACTAACACAAATAACTTGTCTTTCTTTCACAGAAAACCCACACTTGGGATCCCTTGGTTACAGGGACAGTTCAAAAAGAGTTTGAGAAGGTCTGTCAACGCCGGATAAAGGATATGGTTAGCAATGTGAGGACAAGTCATGAACGACCAAGTTGAATCGTCGACACTCTCTGGCAACAGATGGTTGCTCACAGGGATACTAATGCAGCACAGCAAAGGAGTCTCACCTATTCCAAGGCTCGTATGTCTGACCGTAATGGTCACGGTCCTCATATCCATTTATCTGACCCAAAGTCGTATCAACAGATACAATCAGACATGGTTAGTCACTTTTATAGTTAACATATTTATTTTTGTATTTCCTTTGCTAGCCTTTAAACAGTTTCGTAACCCTTCTTTATTTCTAACATTTCAAGAAGAAAAATTGGGAAGAACCGTCACTCTTGGTGAGGTTTTCATCAAAAGACATACAAAGCCAGATGGAATGTATGTTGATCGGAAGGCAAAGATAATTGCGCAGAATTATGAGAAGAACTTGCAAGCGAAGTTGGATGAGCTTGAGGTAGATTCTTCAGCGGTTTCAGACGGATCTTCACAACCTCTATAGTGTTTTCCTTACAGTCCACTGAGAAGGTTCCCAAGGTAATTACTATGGAGTTGGCAGCCTCAAAGACAATCTTGGAGTTCTTGGCAAGCGCAAGCGACCAGACCAGTCTCCATCATTCATGGCAATGCAAGAGCAGCTCCAGGAAGCTCAACGCAAGATCGAGGAGCAGGCTACTCTCAATGCTCAGGCTGCTGCCAGAGAAGCTGACATATCCCAAGTTGTATTTGAGAAAAAGGAGAAGATCAACAAGCTGGAAAAGTTTATGCGCCAGTCTAATCCGGCATTCGTGGATTTCTTGGAGACTGAATAAGCTGAGCCAACAAGCACGGATCCTATCACAACCAATCTACCTGCAATAGCTCCACAATCACCTCCACCATCAACTTCTTGGGTTACTAATCCATCACTTTTTGTTTCTAAACTCATGAACTTTTCAGTTTTCAGTTTTTGTATGTTAGATGACTTGTGGTTTATGAATTTTGTTATATGACTTCTATCTAAAAATATTGGTTATGTTTTAGTGATTGTAAAAAATATTGGTTATGTTTTCATTGTGAAAATGTGGGTTTTAAGTTCAGTTTGATTCATTTTGCAAAAACAAAAACCAGGAAACCTTTCAAATAGCAAAACCACCACACTTTTTTTACGAAACATTTAGTGGGTACTTAGTCGGAAATTAGTCATCTAATAGTCGCCAAATGGTAGCCAAACAATAAGTATGTAGTCGCAAAATAGTCGTTAAAATAGTTACGACTGTTTTACGACTACGCCTTAACGTCATAGTAACCAAAATTTGTTCGTAAACTAGTCGCAAATCGTAAATGTTTACGACTATCTTACAACAACATTTACGATTACGTATATCAGTCGTAAGATAGTCGCTACTAAGGATTTACGACTACGCACAGTAGTCGTAAAATAGTCGTAAAACATGGTTTAGTGACTAAACAGCGACCAATACTGCACTCGCTAAATGCCTGTTTTATTGTAGATGCGAACATTTATGATGGTGGATGGCTATGCTTCCGACATACGTCCGGTTCTTGTACCCAAAGAGGATGCTATGCTTCCGGCATCGTCCAGTATATTTCATGGTGCTGGTTGGCTAAGGTTCCGACAAACGTCTGGGTTCTATACCCGCAGAGCAGATGCAACAGGGATTTATTAAAACGGCGATGAATAGCTGAACACGATGGTTGGTTTTAGTTTTCTAGTCCACTTGAATAAAATGGGCCCATATTTGTTTTTTAAATAATGGGTCATATTTGTTTCAAATAATGGGCCATATTTGTTTTCAAATAATGGGCCCATACAATTAAATCCCTTCTTCCTCGTTGATACATTTTTTTAGGGAATTTTTTCAATTGTACCAAGATTCCAACTTTATGTTTTCCAAACTACCACGATTTGAAAACCTTGCACCAAATACCATTTTGTGGAGTTGAATAGACTAAATTATCCTTGAAAATATTCCCTGGGAAAATTGACAAAAGCGCTAAAAATAAAAATAGGATGGAAAGTTACTGACACAATCTTCGGCTGATTAGATAATATCGTACAATTGCATTTATGATGGACAAACCTTTTCACTATGTAACTATGTAAACATCTGCGGGTAGAAAGTTAATAAAAACAAAATAAAAACGCTGTACGAACCTTTTGGAGAGAAAGAGACAGATATCCGAAAGAGAAGTTATTGAAGGATAGAGATGTTCTTGGGAATTTTGTTTGTTTTGCTTTAAACGTAAACCAATTCGTGGACAGATATTGAAGACGGTGGACCTGAATTTAGTTAAGGTAAGTAAACATGCATTCATTGATGCGGTAGAAATCTCCCTGAATTTATTGCAACCTACACGAACAACCTGAATTTATTGCAGTGCCGGCATGACTGGCCGTTTGTATATCCGGCTTTTGATAAATTATTGGAATTTGTATTTTTTACTTCGTAAGTTATTTGTGGACCAGGAAGGGATGGACGACACAATTTTGGTGTTAGGCGGAGTTTGGAAAACTGTTGAATCTGGGAGGTGGGAATTTTCTGGGTATCCAAAAGAGTTTGGCAGATGTGTCGGATTCAATGATGGCATGAATTACGAGGAGTTTCTGGCTGCAATTTTCAATGTGTATGGGGTGGACAACAAAATAAAACGGCCTCGCCAAAGTTTTTGGTATGCCAGAGAGACCGAGGTGTTCACGCAACGCCATATGCCGCCCATTTACATCGGTTGCGATGTATCGTTTGGTCAGATTAAAAGGAAATGGAGGGATAACAACTAGTTAAACATATTTTGTACGTTTGAGATGGTTAAGGGAGATTTGGCAGCCGGAAGTGCTAATAGCGGAAAAGAAGTTCGGAGCAGTGAAGATGATGATTTTCTTATTGCCCAAGTTGAAGAGCTGGAAGCTGCACATAAGATGAAACATTCGGATAATGTTGGTTCCAAAAGGAAACACTCAAACCATCTTACGAATTCAGTCGCGAAAAAAAAAGGCAATGGACAGCGCTTCTATGGACGAGATTGCTACGATGGACCTAAACGAAGATATATGAACAGAAGAACAATTGAGGCGTTCGTTGGTGACGGTATAGATGGACCTGAAAATAGCGGAGATGGACATGAAAATACCGGTTGTGAAGAGGGTGAGTATGACGATGATGATTACGATTATGACGGTATGAGTGAGTTGATCAACAAAGAATATCCAAACTATTGGGATCCATTTATTGTCATGAGATCTGTAGAAACATCGACTAGTCCACCAGGAAATGTTAATCCATCAAGTAGACCTATGGACATTGCGGATGAAAGTCCACTAGAAAGAATCTTTGGGACACAATTATATAACAAGCGGTTGGCTGACATCACTGTTAATGACGTTCATCAAGCAATGGTTTTTGGGCAAAATGATGCTATTGTACTGGATGCGGAACCGTGTAGAGATAATGTTCAAGGGTCTAATAGCGAGGTAGCTAACATGGACTTGAAGAGGGCAGAGGATGCAATATATGTTGGGAGAGTGTTTAAAAGCAAGTTGGAACTACGAAATGCTTTGTCATTGTATGCCATGAAGAGGATATTTCATTATAGGTTGGGGAGTTCTGACAAGACAAGAGTCATAGCAAATTGCGTGGACACGAATTGTAAGTGGAGAGTGTTTGCGAAGAACCACAAAGATTCGAAGAATGATGAAATAAAAAAGGTCCAACTAAAGCATAGTTGTGATGTCTCATTCAGGTCCCAGTTCGGTAAAACGCAACTGCCCAAGTCATAGCCTCATTGATAAAGTCTAAATACTCTCATGGGAAAAAGGGACCACGAGCATGTGAGTTACCCGAAATTGTTTTAGTAGAGCTCAATGTGACTGTTTCCTACATTAAAGCATGGAATGCAAAGGAGTTGGCTATTTGTGAGGCACGAGGAAGTGAGGAAGATAGTTACCGGTATTTGTCAACTTATTTACATCTTTTGAAAAGAACAAATCCGGGGATAATTACGGATGTCCACACGGAGAAAAACAAGAAAGGAGAGGATCTATTTAAGTATCTTTTTTTTTGCTTTAGGGGCATCTATAGCTGGGTACCCATACCTACGGAAAGTAGTTGTGATAGATGGGACACATATGAAGGGGAGATACCAAGGCTGTTTAATTGCCGCCAGTGGACAAGATGGAAATATGCAAGTATATCCACTAGCGTTTAGGGTCATGGACAACGAGAATATTAATAGCTGGGTTTGGTTTCTTGTGAAACTCTCGGAATTTGTTAAAGACGAGGAAGATCTTGTGTTTGTGTCAGACCGACATGCGGCAATAAACGTAGCGCTTAGCAAGGTTTATCCATTGGCTCCCCATGGCGCTTGTGTTGTACATTTGCATAGAAACGGGAAATCTAATTTTCAATGCGAAGGGCTTGCAGGCATGGTTTCAAATGCAGCGAGGTCGTTTACTGAACGTGACTTCAACTATTGGATTAAGGAAGTTCAAAGTCGTAAACAGGAATGTGTTAAATATCTAGAAGATATTGGTCTACCACATTAGACGCTTTATCACTGTCCGAAAAGAAGATACAATCTAATGAGCAGCAATATTTTGGAGTCCTTGAATGCTGCAATGATGAAAGCAGTTGATTATCCAATAATAGCTGTGGTGGAGTTTATAAGGGCAATGTTGATGCGATGGTTTTATTTGCGTCGTAAACATTCGGGGAAAACACAAACAAGTTGTACGCCAGAGGTGGAACTAATATTACTCGATAATCTCGAAGATGCAGTTGGTTGTGCTGTTTTGTCTGCTAGTGACTGGGTTTATCAAGTGAATGATAGTAAGGGATATATTTTTGAAGTCGACTTGGAGAACAAAACATGTAGCTGTAGGGCGTTTGATGTGTTGATGATTCCATGCTGCCACGCTTTGGCTGTTGTGGGCGTGAATAAGCTCGATCATTATTCACTGGTTGGGTGATGTTACTTTGTAGATGTTTGGCAGAAAAAATATGACCAACTTATTTGGCCAATATCGCGAGAAGAGTACGTAAACGTACCTGAGGACATTAAAGAAAAAGATATTGGACCTCCTAGAACAAAACATCCTGGAGGGAGACCAAAGAAAAAGAGGATTTCATCAAATGGAGAAGGAAATGTAAGAGTCGTAATAATTTGTCCACATTCTATCTTTTACATTCTATCTTTTTCCCAGTTTTGTTGTTTGACTATAATGAGTTTGTGACTTTAGGGGAAACGAAACCAAAAAAAGAAGAAGAAGACTAGAACTCACAAATGTAGCCGCTATGGTGGAACAGGACACAACAAGGCAACATGTAAAAATCCTATCAGATTGTGGAGCTGATGGGATGAGATTTTTTGGCGCGAATATGGACAACATATATGTTGTAATGTTTTATTTCCGGCTGTGGACTAGTTTAATAGTCACTGGGTTGACGGAATGTTGTTTTTTTGTGCAGATGTGGACTAGTTTAATAGCCACTTATTAGACGTTGATATTTTATAAGATATCCGTATCGTATGTACCTACTATAGTCCATGATACATTACCTAAGTAGAGGTTGTCCATCGTCAATTGCGATTTGTCATTTTGGCGAAAAAGACATATAAGGAATTACCAATATTCGGATAAAAATAATTTCATTACCTTAGAAAGCTTTGGTATGAAAAGCAGAATATTATAACTTCAAAAGACATGAGTATGACATGTCTTCGGCGTTGTCATCTTTGTCGTTTTCGACTACATCTCCTTCATTGTCTTCTGCTTCTTCTTCACTGGATCCAGATCCAGCATTATCTGCCTCTTCAAGAGACCCCACCTGAAGTTGATTTTCTTCACCTTGTTCATCGGATCCTTCCTCGTTGGCTGCTTCGTCTTCAGATCCTTCCTCGTCTTCAGATCCTTCCTATTCTTTAGATCCTTCCTCTTCTTCAGATCCTTCTTCTTTTTGAGATCCTTCCTCGTCTTCCTCTTCTGCAGTACCACCATCGTCTTTCTCTGCCTTAGATGGTTGAACATCACGTAGGGATTCAAGTATTGTCTGGTTTAGGTTAGATGACAGGAAGTGTTGTTGATTTGGTCCACTGAACATATCATTTACGTCCACCGGTGCAGAGTTGGTCCCCAGAGAAACGTCCTGTTCTTGTGGCTCTTGTTGGTGCAACTCAAATCCTGACATATACAGTTCTTTTGGGAATGCTTGATCCTAGCAAAGGAAAGTCATTTTTGGTATATGATTGTAGTAAGAACATATGAGCGATAGCAGGGACAAAAAATAGACCACTCACCTTCTCGAAAGATGGTAGGTCGCCTTGAGTCGCATTTAAACTTGAGATGATGTTGGGGATTCTTGCATAATCCTCCCAGCTAGGGTTGGAGAACACTTGGCCAGGATCCGAAGTTGTAGGTAGTCCAGAATGTGACGCATGCAATTGGTTAGGTTGTGTTGATCTTGAACTCTTGAAAACGAATGAGTCATTGTCAACAGATTGGTTATGCGTGTTGGTAGTTGGATTAGTGTAGCATAACCGCAACTCATCCAACAACTCAGATTTCAGCTGGGCCCTCTCCTCTTTGATTTTGTCCCGATATAGTCAGCAATTTCAGACATTAATTCAACTTTAGCAGTTACTTTAACTTGGTGCAACATATCTGTAATATGCGCGTCGTGTTCAAGTAGTTTCGCATACACCTGGACCAACACATCTTTAGTCGCACTGATTGGAGCTTCGGACTTATGTTTTTCTATTTTTGCGGCGACTGGGATAGTTAATAGTGGACAACCTGCGTAACCACCTGTCTACACATCCTTCGAGAAGGTTGCTTTCTGATTTATAAGACTGGTGAGGTAAGATACAGAAGCGTCATCCACCTCATCATCCCAAAGGAAACTCTGTTCAGTATGCTCATCGTTTGGGTCGGATGAAACAGGAACTATCTTTAGCTGTGGACAAACCAAGGTAAACATTAGTAGACCATTCCAATAATGCATATGTCCATACATTTCCGGTGGAAAAACATTTAGTATGATAGATCATAAAATGTAAACGAGTTACAGAAGATAAAGATCATACATGCGGATGGTTTTCTATTTCGAGAATGGTAACTTTGTGGATTGATTTGAGCTTGGAAAGTTGCACTATTGACCGGTCATTGAAGGTTTGTTCGTCATAACCATCTGGCATGCATTTCTCGAGCAACGGGATTGAGTGTAGTGCAAAAAGCTGGAGTGCCAAAATGAATCCGTGTGTTGCAGTGTGAGACCGCATTAGCTTATCTACTAGGTCATCGACATTTTTGACTTTGGAGCCAACCTTGACGATCCGCAATGTGAGCAAGAAGGACTCGCGACCCCATGGATAAGAGTAAAAAGTTTCTAAGTCCTTCACCATTTCGACGACTTCAGGAGACGCTCTAACAGGCTAGGAGTTACAAATCAAAATGCCCTCAACAATGACGAGAAGGGCAAGTCTCAATCTTTTGGAGCCGTGCATCCGTAAATCTTTTGGCTGCCTTTTGTCTCTTTTCAACATGGTAACAATCTCTTGGATGGTAACAACCTCCTTTTTCTTACCAAAGAGCTTCTGGCAGTAACTTTCCCTAGTGTTGCATAGTTTCTGAGACTTGAGTATGGTTTCTTGATCCGGGAAAGGACCGCACGGAAGTCGAGTAATGAGCGCAAACCGAAATAACTTTGCTATATAAAATATACTAAGCTCAAGTGTATGCATTATAACTAAGCCGTAGTTGTGCCATAACAACCAGTTGTATAGAAATAACTAAGCCTTAGTTGTACCACAACAACCAGTTGTCCCGTAATATACTATGCTTTAGTGTATGCATTACAACTAAGCCGTAGTTGTACCATAACAACAGTTGTACATAAATAACTAAGCCTTACTTGTACCATACCAACCAGTTGTCCCTGTAATATACTAAGCTTTAGTGTATGCATTATAACTAAGCCATAGTTGTATCATAACAACTAGTTGTACCAAAATAACTAAGCATTAGTTGTACCATAACAAACAGTTGTCCCCGTAATATACTAAGCCGTAGTGTAACCATTATTACTAAGCCAAAGTTGTACCATAACAACCAGTTTTATAGATATTACTAAGCCTTAGTTGTCCCCTAATAACCAGTTCTCCCATAATATACTAAGCCGTAGCGTATCCATTATAACTAAGATGTAGGTGTCCCATAATAACCAATTGTACAGAAATAAATATTCAGATACATATATTCTAAGCCAGAATTGTACCTTAACAAGTTCTAACAAAGTGGAAGTTGTCCAATAATTATCAGTTGTACCAAAATAAGAAACACATAGTTGTACCACAAGCCAAACGACAATACTAAACCAACAAACTATATACCTTCTCCTTGCGTTGTCGCTTAATCATTGACTCTCTTACATATGGCGGCTGTAAAGCTTTGGATGGTTGTTTTTTTTTGCTTATTTCCGGTTTCTATTAAAGCTGCACCATCATACACTTTTTGTTTTTCATCTTCTCATTTGTAGAAATAAGTTCAGTAGGTATACTTAAATCCACTGTTGTCTTTTCAACAAAAGTGGTTGATGACCCGTGAACAAAAGACATTGGTGTGTGATGATGAAAAACCTATCGGCACATCTTCTCGGTCACATTCTTTCTATAGGATGGCGCCAACAGAGATTTCAAGACTCTCCACTCTTGAATGCATGTCAGCAAGCTTTTTCATTATTAGCTCAAATCCTATATCCATCGATTCCTTTACTGATCTTGTAGATTCAGGAACTTCATCTCCATGTTCATTGACTGAATATGCAGTTTTTGGAACTCCATATTTAGGGATCAGTCGAGAATTAATGTTCAATTCGTACATGCTTTTCCTTCATATCTTCTTCTTATCTACTGTTATACGCTCTCTCCAACTACAAAGGCCAATTCGTACAGTCGAGAACCAATGCCATCATCAACACAATCGTCAATTATGCGAGCCAAACGAGTTTTCTCATATGAATCTGGTTCCAAGATGCTCCTAATATCCTGTCAGTGGACATATAAAATATTAATTTCTAAATTAGGTTTATCTTTAACTCTATTCTTTCTAAGCGTTCCATTGATTTTTTCCAAAGTAAAACCTTTCATGCAGCTTTTGGTGAACTTGTGCTTACACATCCTTGGACATTCATTCTCTAAATGTGTTTCCAAGATGTGGAATACACTCAAATGCCAGAATCTACACATAGAGTAACAATATGTAAGAGTTAAATTAATAGAAATATTACTTAATTACGTAAACTGACATTCATCATGGACAGTTACCTCCAAAGGCAGAATGAATCCACAAACACAAGTTTGTGCTTTTGGTTTGACGGACCCTTTCAAGTTCTTCATCACCCTCCGAATCCCTTTCAGACACTCATCAAATGAATACTGGCCCCAGGGGGAAATTTCGCAAACATTGAAATCATCAACAACTCTTAAGTGGAAACCCTCAATCTTTCCATCATCCTTTGAGTCTGCTTTCATTACCTTGCACAAAAACTACAAGATAAGCAACTTGTTCCAGTTTGTAGACCTTTTCTTCATTTTCTTCAGCTTTATTTCCGCATCTTTAACTTTTATTTTGTCACTCCTTTTAAACATTCTCTCAGCAAACGTCAAATTCCCCATTTTCTCATAGTCTTTTGGATACTCATGGCAGCCTAACCTGGATAACAACGCGTGGTCTTTAAAAAAATACCTAATAGGTACTCCATTTACCACAAACCAGCACTCTCTTACCATTTCCGTTTTACATGTGAATGGATGAACTGTGAATGACAGAGGAACATCGTCAACAGAGCATAAGAAGAGAAAGCACAGTAATTTTGCAGGAGAACAATCATCTAAATCTGGTAAAGGAGCTTCAATCAATATTGATGATGATGATGATGATGCTGATGTCAAAGGAGAGAAAGGAAATGGAAAAAAAAAACCGAAGAAGAACCGAAGAAGAAAAGGCAGTACGCAAATTGCTGGGAGCATTTTACAGTGATTAAGAAGAGAAATAGTAAGGAAGAAACTTTAGAATGAGCGCAATGCAATCACTGCAAGCATGACTATGCGTATCATTCACACAAAAACGGTACAAAATCTTACAATCGTCATATGGAAACTTGTAAAGTTCTGATTAGTAAAGTTGATGTTAGTAAAATGATGCTCAATGCTGAAGCAAAATTACAAGCTAAGAAGATAGATCATATGGTTTTCCGTGAGATGGTAGCTAAGTGTATCATTCAGCATGATCTCCCATTTGCATATGTTGAATATGAGAGAGTTAGATCAGTTTGGAATTATTTGAACGCAGATGTGAAGTTTATAAGCCGAAACACAACAGTAGCAGAAGTTTACAAGTTCTATGAATGAGGCAGATAATTTAAAGAGAGAATTAGCTCACCTTCCAAGGAAAATTAGCTTCACTTATGATTTGTGGACTGCAATCACTCAGGAAGGCTACATGTGTCTAACAACACACTATGTTGATAGGAACTGGAAATTAAACAACAAAATTATTGCGTTTTTTGCTTTCGTTCCACCACATTCAGGTATGCACATATAAATGAAGATTCTAGAGAAGTGGGGAGTTCAAAAGAAGTGTTTTCCATCACGTTTGACAATGCTAGTAGCAATGACTCATCACAAGAGATTCTAAAATCTCAGCTCGTGTTACATAATAATTTATTATGTGGAGGAGAGTATTTTCATGTGAGATGTGCAGCACATATTCTCAACATCATTGTTCAGATTGGGTTGGATGAGATAGTTGATACATTGCATAAGATCAGAGAGAGTATCAAGTATGCTAGAGCTTCTAAAAAACGTGAGATGTTGTTTGCAAAATGTGTGGAAGCTGTTGGTATAAAGATGAAAGCGGGCTTGATTTTGGATGTCAAAACTAGGTGGAACTGAACATACAAGATGCTTGATAGGGCTCTCAAGTATTGAGATGCCTTTGGTAATCTCAAGGTCATTGATGGTAGGAACTACAACTTTCATCCTACAGAAAATGAATGGCATCGACTGAAGCTAATTTGTGACTTTTCGGAGCCTTTCGATCACATCACTAATCTGATCTCAGGTTCTACATATCAAACTTCTAAATTGTATTTTACGCAAGTTTGGAAGATCAACGAGTGGCTGATATCGAATTCAGAAAATCAAGATGAAGTCATTAGAAACATGATTGTCCCAATGAGAGAAAGGTTTGATAAGTATTGGGAAGATGTAAGTGATCTCTTTGCAATGACTACGGTGTTTGATCTAAGGTTAAAGCTAACACTAGTAAATTATTGTTTTGGAAAGCTTGGCCCAAGTGATGCAAAGAGAAAGATTGAAAATTTGCGTGGTAAGCTAGCTACTCTTTTTAAATCTTATGAAAATATTCCATTTTCACTTCGCCTTCTACAGAAACACGTGAATTTAATCAGCAAAGTGATGAGAATGGAGGAAAAAGGGAGTTTTGGCAATTATGATGTAAGTATTCTCACTCTCTTATGCTATTGGTTTTGATGTTTTGGCTTGAGAATGTCTTTGAATTTGTACATTTTTTTCCAGGTTTTAGTTATTGTTTCTTTTGGTTGATATGTCTTACATTGTTTGAAAAATGTGCATAGTTTAAAAAATTGTTCAGGTCTTGTTACTTTCTTCTGTTTTGATACTGAAATTAATTTTATTATTCTGCAGGATTTTTTAAAATCCCTCAAACAAGCTATTGTACAAGTGGAAAATCTTCTTTGGATATGTATCTAGATGAGCCGCCGATAGACGTGCTAAATTTTGAGAGTTTGGATATTTTAAAATATTGGAAAGATAACTCTCAATGCTATGGAGAATTGGAGTCCATCGCTTGCGACCTCCTCAGTTTTGAACAACAGTAGCCTCTGAATCCTCTTTTAGTATTGGAACTCGAGTTTTGAACAAGTACAGAAGCCGTTTTCTCTCAAAACATGTTCAAGTATTAATATGCTAACGCAATTGGTTAAAAGGTTTTGAAGCATATGAAAATGGTAAGCAAATGATTTTCATAATTTTCTTAATTACGTATTGGCTTTGTTACTTTTATGTGATATATGTAATTTTATGTGACATGTAGAGGAGGCAAAGAATTTGTTGAAGATGAGACATTACCTTCTTTCCAATCAATTGTTGATGATGAAGAGATTTCATGAGCTTAAGATTATGTTTTTAGCTTTCTATTGCAATGTTTCTATTTAAGTTTAAGTACTTCATGTTTCAGTTCAATACTTCTTGAATTTCAATTTCTGTTTCAGTTTTAATGTTAGTTCAACTGTTCAAGTTTTAAGTTTTTCTTTCAATTGCCTAGACAACACAAATAGCAGTTATGATGCATGCTTCTTCTATGTAGACATGACTTCCCAGCAGGATACATCAGTGGAGCATATCTTCCCTTTTCATTTTTAGAGTCCATCTGCACATATATAAGAAATTGTATCAACTTAAAAATGACAATGCATATCTATCAAAAAAATCTATCATGTAGATATCCCTTAAATCAGCCTTAAATAAGAATATACTATCAGCAACTCTATCACAAACACCCACTGAATTCAAATTTATCCTTTTATTACTCATAGTCATCACCTCATCATCACAATATTCACTACTTCCATCCCATTCATTACCCAAATACGAAATCACAATCAATTATAAACCTCTTAATAAACTTGAACCAAATAATCAACTACGTCAATTTAACCTCTTAAACCCCGTCAATTTCAACTTAATCAACATATAGTCGGAAGTCTATATCCTTGATTTAGACAAACAAATGTACTTAATCAAAGCATCTTACCTTCCCAACAAACTCAAAAAACCAAGAACACACTTCACACTTCACACTTCACAACAACTGTCGCCAGACCATGTGTAACACCCGTGTTAAAAAATGGGTGGTGTCGCTTGACACCATGGGAGGGTGTCCCTTGACACAAACATTTTTTGGTTTGATCGGTTCGATTTTAATTGCGTTTTGATTGGGGTTGGTTTGGGTTTAACCCTAAGTTGCGTTTTAAAAGAGAAAAGGTCGTCCTTGTTCTCTTTCAGCCGCTTTTAGAAGTTGAGAAAAGAGCAGAGAGTGACTTTGATCCTTTTTGGTGTTTTTGAGTGAGTTTTTGGAGAGATCAAAGCTTGTTCTTGGTGGTTTAAGGCTAGTGGAGGCTAGATCCGTGCTGTGTGGTGTTAGAAGGGGTAGATCTTCCTTGTTCTTCCCTGTTTTTGTTGCTGTTCAGTCTTGTATAAGGTGAATGCATGAACAAGGCTTATCTAAGCATGTTTGATCATTGTTTTGGGTGTTTTGATGATTTTTTGATTGATTTCTTTGCTTGTTTGTCTGTTTATGTGTTGAATGATCCCTGTGAAACCCCTTGGAGACTCGCTCTTATCATGGAGGTGATTTGAAGAGAGGAGATCCAGTGAGAAAAGTTAGCTGGAGCGACTGTAGAGCGTCGGTGTCGATCGACACCAGTGGTGGGTGTCGCTCGACACCAATGTTTTGTTCCGCGAGGATTGTTGCGACTCGCGAAGGTAGAGTCGATCATGGTATCGACCATCAGTGTCGTGGGCGAGTGTCGATCGACACTAGTGGTGGGTGTCGATCGACACTGATCGTCATCAGCGATACTAGTTTGTCTTTTATTGGCTGTTTGTGTCTTTTCCTTGAATGATGATTGAATTTACTTGTGTGTATAGCCCAATAGTTGGGATGAGTGTCTCACTAAATATTCTGGAATACTTATGCATCTCTTTCTGTGGTGCAGGTAAAACAAAAGTGTGATCACTGGAATCATGGCGAGGAGAGGAGGATAATCTAGGCGCTTATTAGTGTTTAGATTATTGTTGGATTTGTTAGGGTGCTAGAATGTAATTGCGAAGCATGTTAGGATGATCATGTCCTGGAATAACGTTTTGTTGAACTGTTTGGTTAATGGAATTGATTTTTTGTATTTTTGGTTAAGTCTTTTACTAGTTAATTGTTGATTAATCTGGTTTAAATTATTTAAGGTCGGTTTAGCTGGTCTAGTGGTTTAAAGTGATTAGAGCCCGTTAGCTGGTTTAGCTGGTTTGATTTAAATGGGTTAATCTAGTTTTCATGTTAAAAAAAAAAGGGGATGGGTTCTTTCACTTTGGTATCAGAGCCCTAACGGTTCTAGGACGGGAGTAAATTGGTGATTTTTAATGTGATGTGTGAATTTCGTTGATGAGAAATGATGATGGGATTGCATGCTGATTGATTTGTGTGTTAATCAATTGTTTGAGCATAGAGACCTAGTTCGCCTGTTCTGATGCAGATGGTTAGAGGTGGAGCTGGTGGTCGTGGTCGTGGTCGTGGTCGCGGTAGGACGTGGTATTGCCTCGGGTAGCAACACGAGTATGGACTGGAGTGCTACGGCCGAGCATGTCAGCGAGTCCCAGCCGCATCATGAGGGATCTTTGGGTGGTGCTAGTGTGAGTGCCGTGGGAGTTGGTTCGTCCGAGAACGGTACTAGTGTGGCTTGAAACCTAGTTGGGGGTGTTCTAGCAGGTGGAGCCCAAGGTCAGAATGATCGGCTTGCAGATCTGCTGATGCAGTTTTTGGAGCGGTTACCGGGAACGGTACCGGTGTAAGCTCCAGTTGGACCGCTAGGAGTGGATGGTGTACAGCCTGTTGGGCTTGGTGTGCAGCCTGTTCGGCGTGGTGTGAAGCCCGTTGGGCCTAGTGTTTAGCCCATTGGGCTCAGAGTGCAGCACGGTGTCGGGGTTGTGCAGCCCGAGGGAGTAGGTGCAGTGGTGGAGCAGCCGTACTATCTACGAATGTTAGAGTACCTGCAGCGGTTCGAGATGTCCTTGTTCTTTGGAGGTTCCGATCGGGCTGTAGCGGATGAGCGGCGGGTGAGATTGGGGTGGTACTTCAAATCGATGAAGTACCCGGAGGCGTACCGGGTGGACCTAGCGGCTCACTACTTAGCTGGTGATGCACACTTGTGGTGGAGGAGTGTGCTGGCTAAGAGGGAGCAGAGATTGATGGTGTGGGGGGACTTCTTGGCAGAGTTTAGTGTTAAGTATTTACCGGGGTTAACTTAGGGTGAGCGGTCAGTGCGACAGTACGACTCGGAGTTTAACCGACTCTTGGTGTACTCGGGTCATTCGGAAGACCCTGAAAAGATGCAGGTGAGTCGGTTCATGAAGCGTCTCAGCCACGATATGAGGGTGCGGTGCAAGGTGCGAGCCTATGCATCGCGTGTGGAGTTGGTTGAGGTGGCGGCAGGGATTAAGGACGAGTTGGGGAGTTACAGAATGATTCCTAGTCTGTCAGTGCAACCGAAGAAGGCCGAGCCGCAGATGGTTCCAAGCAGAGCTGGCAAACCTGCTCAGAGACAAAAGAGAAAGTGGGATGACACTTCCAGGATGGGTCAGAGTGATTGGAAGTGTTTCACGTGTGGGAGCACGGTTCACAGGGTGGCGAGCTGCCCGAAGAAGGGCGAGCCGTGGGTGGATACCCGAGAAGGGCAGAGAGACGGGGCACATTAAGACGAGGTGTCCTAAGATGCAGCAAATGGCGGTAGCAGTGGTGCAGTCGGGGATGCAGCCCGGAGTGCAGGAGTGGGTGCAGCTAGGAGTTTGAGGGCTGGCGAGTTTTCTCTCCATATCATCGTAAATGGATTGTTCGGAGATGGTATCGCAAACTCCGGAAGGTCTATCATGGGTTCGGTTGGTTCTTCTGGATCTTCTTCAATATTCTCCACGTCTTCAAGTTCGTTAGCATTCACTGACGGAGAGAACATGTATGCTGGGCTCAACGCAACCGATGGAGTACAAGAACCGTCGGAAGATGTATCGATGATACTTGACGGACCTCCAAAGGTTCGAAGTGAGTTGAACGAACCCGATGAAATACTGATATAATCTTCGACCATAAAGACTTCCTTCTCTTCTGGTTTTGGCTCCACACAAACACAATCGTCCGAATTTTCCTTGGTCTCTTCCTCATAAGTGATATATAATGGTTTTTACGTGTTTTTGACCATGATATAAGTCTTATTTCTAGAGCTTTTATAGTGTTTTCGAGTCTTTTATAGTATTTTCGAGTCTTAATTTAATACCGATTATTTATTGTGTAATCGTTGAGTCTCTGTGGATTCAATCCATAAGTACTACCGTGATCTCTTAATTGAGAGAGTAGCTCAAGGCAAATTTGAGCCGATCAAATTTTGGCGCCGCTGCCGGGGACTCAATGTTGATTACCATTAGATTAAGGTTAAAAGTTTAGTCTAAGTTTTTATTTTATTTTGTTACTTACGCTTTTCTTTTCTCTTTTCTTTTTGGTGTTTCAGGTTTATGCCTAATACCATAAGCAAGAACACAGAGCTAGTTGATCTCAACAATCAAGAACTAGCGTGTTTAGAAAGAGAGAATCGAAAAGCTCAGAAACAGGCAGCAATGGTTGCGCCAGTGATTTTGATTCAAAATGCTGAGGGTACTCTTAGAGATGAAGATGGGCATTTGAGGAATGCACAAGGGCAAAAGCTGAATGCTGACGGGACTGTGATTTCTGAGCCGCAGCAGGGGCAAAAGCTGAATGCTGACGGGACTGTGAATGCACTAGGTGTCGATCGATACCAAGCCGCAGCAGACAACAATCAGTTAGCGTTGCATGCTGAAGCAGAGGATGAAAACCGTACACTTGGAGAATACAATAGGCCTGCGCTGTTCTATTCTAACCGCTCTGCCATACGTCCTCCAGCATTTCAGAGGAACAACTTTGAGTTGAAGCCTGGGTACTACACTCTTGTAGGACAACACCCGTTCCATGGCCATACTCATGAGCATCCAATGGACCATATTGAGAAGTTTGAAGACTTGGTATCTAGCATCAAGGCTGATGGTGTATCTTCAGATTTTCTGCTCTACAAGCTTTTCCAGCACTCCTTAGCTGGAGAAGCACTATCTTGGCTTAAGGAGTTGAAGCCTGGATCTCTTACGTGCTGGAAGGATGTAAAACTTGAGTTCTTAAACAACTTTTACGATGATGCGATGTCAGAGGAGTTGCGGAAAAAGATTTCTACCTTTTCTCAAGGTATCTCAGAGGCTTTCAAGGCTGCTTGGGTGCGTTTTAAGGGTTATCAGAGAGATTGTCCACACCACGGGTATGACAAATTTCAGCTTTTGGGCATTTTCTACAGAGGATTGGATTGGAGGTACTAGATGGCTTTGGATGCTGCTACCAACGGTAACTACAACACAAGATCTCCAGCTGAAGCCACCAAACTGATTGAGAACTTAGCTTCCAGCAACAGTATTAAAGTCTCTGATTTTGAGAGGAAGAAGCTAGCTCAAAACATGGATGGTGTTCAACTCGCTGACGTTAAGGCAAAGCTCGATTCAATGCATAACCTTCTTGTTACTAAGAAGAGTGTTAAGTTTTCTGCTTCAGTTGAGGCTTTTGAATCATATGAGGATGAAAAAGAAGACGTGAACTACGTCAATGCTGCTGGGTATCAAGGTCAGAAGTTTGGTAACACACATGGTAACCGGTACGATAATGGGTATAGTCAGAAAGGCAACAGCAGTTTCGTCAGAACCTATGGAAATTTTTCTTACCAGTCGCCTCCTCCTCCATCTGCAGATACTGAGATGAAATCCATGCTAGAACAGATTCTAGCGGGTCAGCAGAACATGATAGTAGATTTCAACGAGAAGATGGATGCATTATATACTGATCTAAATGGCAAGATAGAATCTTTGAGCACCTTTACCAACAAGTTGGATGTTAAGATTGCACAGACTACTGGAACTGTAAAGAAACAAGAAGGATGCAATGGCATTTTGATTAGGGATGGAGATGATGTTTGGGAGGACGAAACAAGTGAAGATGATGAAAATGCACTTGCAGCAAGTGTCGCTTGACACCATCTCACAGTGTCAATCAACACTAACACCAGTTCTCATGGATTCGGCTCCTGACGGACCAATATCGACCGCGATCGAGACCACCTTATCGACACCAGATCACAATGTCGAGCGACACGATCATAGTGTCGATCGACACCCCTCACAGACACAACCGATTTTCCCGAAACTCCGCGACCATCTACAAAAAAGATCTACAATCCTAAGGTTCCTTTTCCAAAGCCTAGGAAGTCTAAACAGGAGATAGAAGAAGCTCGATGCAAGAAAATGATGGAAAAGGTGGTTACTGAGATACCTCTAGATCATGCAGATCGTGATTCACCTATGCTTAAGCGGTGTGTTAAAAGGATGGTCCAAAATGACGTGAGCCCTGAGGAAGGAGCTTTGCTGGTTAGAGACATGGGTGCTATCTTCTTGAAACAGACCCCACAGAGTAAGAAAGAAAAGAAGAAGAAAGTGTTTGTTTCTAAAAATGTTAGTGCCATGATTCAGAGCAGGATTCCAGAGAAGTTACCTGATCCAGGAAGTTTCGTGCTAGACTGCTCTATCTTCACAGAAAGATTTCCTCACTATCTTTGTTATCTTGGCTCAGGTATCAACTTGATACCATACTCTGTTGCTGTGAGACTTGGGATGACAGATTTAAAGCCGACTAGGATCTCTCTTATCCTAGCTGAGAGGTCCAAAAGAATTCCCGAAGGTGTTTTCGAGGATGTCTTAATAAGGATTGGTGAATGCATGATTTCTACAGACTTTGTGGTTTTGAAGTATAGCGAAGAACCTCAGGATCCTCTTATCCTTTGGAGATCTTTCTTGGCTACCACTGGTGCTCTTATAGATGTTCAGAGAGGAACGATTGGACTGCATGTGGGTGATTTGGTTATGAACTTTGATATGGACAAGTTGAGGCGAACGCCTACTATTGATGGCCAGACTTTTGCTATAGAGGAAGCCATGGATGACAAGGCAGTCAAAGAGTATTCAGAAGACATTACTGCTCACGACCAGAGCGAGGTTCTATCTATTGATAAGTTACTGGAGGATGACGTTTTTGTACTAGAGATGAGGATCGCCGAGACGAATTGCAGAAAAAGTGCAGAAACACGAGCAGCAGGCTCAGTGTCGATCGACACCACCAGTGTGTCGATCGATACTCCTCGTCACGACAGCCAAAACTTGCCAAAAACGAATGGTTTTCGGATTGATCTTACTGCTGCAAGCTTGAGCCCTGTTTTGAATGAGAAAGCTTCACCACCCATACTCCAGAGACCTTAAGAAAAGCAAAGGTACGCAACTTCTTTACCCAAACCTTCTCATATCATCAATAAGACTTTCAAAGGTACAAAGACTGTTTTGCAGTTAACCAAGCCACGAGATTATCGTAGAGCGCTTGTTGGTTCTTTTGATGATGTTGCAGGTAGAAGAAGTGTCCCACCCATACCTAGATCATGCCCTGCTGCTGTTCCTCGTGTACTTGGTCGATCTCCTACACCTAATGCTTATACACCACCTTGGATGATGAGACACTATTCTCGGAGGCATTTACTGCCGCTTCCCGACCCACCGGATGCATGAACCCCGACAAAGTCAAGCTAATGACTGAAAACAAGCGCTTAGTGGGAGGCAACCCACTTGTGAGTCTTTTTATTTCTTTGCATTTATTTCAGTTTTATTTTATTTTATTCGCCAATCTTAGACTTGGCAACACTGGAGACAATGTTGTTTAAGTTTGGGGGAGGTAGTTACTCACATTGTTTATTCTTTTTGAGTTTTATAGAGTCAGTCCAAAAAGTTTTTGTTTTACTGAGTCAAAAATTTTGTTGGGAACTTTGAACTCAGTTTAACGGTTTCTCTTATTTGGATTAACACTCTTATGACTCTTGATTATGCTTGATCTCAGAACCGAAGTTTGGAATGACTATGAGCTGTATCAACAATCCTGAAAGCCCTTATTCATTGGATATCTAGTTGATCTAACATTTTCTCTCCTTTTATCAGGACTTAACTAGACTTAGTCTCTTACCTTGGGAGTTGGAATACATTGGACTAGACTTCTTCTTCGAGCCACACAAGACACTGCACTTCTTCAAAGTATGATTCCTTGTTTCTCTCTTCCCTTCAGCCTTTAAAAGTAACTGTGGAAAAGGCTATAGGTAGAAGTGATATGAGGGATCTCGCGTAAACCCGTGCATACTTCGGATCTCATGGATACCCAAATAAAAAAAAGAGAGTTCATAAAAAAAAACAAAAATGAAAAAAAAAAGAGAAGAAAAAGGAATCGTTGAAAAAATAAAATGATACCCTAGAAAAGTAGGGAGATGTCGATTCTCTTAGAAGTGAGAAAAGGGAGAAGAAGTGCGAAAAGGGAGAAGAAGTGAAATCATACGAAGAATGTGTTGGTTTGAGAAGAGTCCATATGCCATTGATCGATATTCCCTCGGTAAGAATTCATCTTTACTTGTTTTAAATTATGTAAACATATGACAATGGAGAGACTGGAGATTCCTGAGGATTGTGGGATTAGAGTAAGGAATGTTGATGCTTCTCATAGGCAAAGTACATAAAGTTAATTCTAGAGTCAAGGCGATGAAGAGTGCAAAGAAGAGTTTCCTGCAGTTGAGTGAGTTCCCGCGTTTTCAAACTTCTTTCACAGGTTAAGTTTCTGTTTTGCTTGAGGGCAAGCAAATGCTAAGTCTGGGGGAGTTGATATATCATGGTTTTTACGTGTTTTTGGACATGATATAAGTCTTATTTATAGAGCTTTTATAGTGTTTTCGAGTCTTTTTGAGTCATTTCAGGATTAGGAGCTATTTGGCATGGATTGGAGCTTACTGGAGCATTTGGGAGCATTTGGAGAAGATGTGCCGAAAGAAGATACCGGGAGAGCATATTTGGTGTGAGTGTCGAGCGTCACAACCTCTGGTGTTGATTGACACCAATATCTGACGACAATTGAATTTCACGCTTAATTGAAGTTTAGAAGATTTGCAGATTCGGCCCAGAAGTTTCCCTTATTTGCAATTAAGCCCAGTTCGTGGTTAAGACATATATATTGAGTTTTTAGGGTTTTGTAAAGACTTAAGCTTTATTTTGGAGAGAGATAGATTTGTAGAGAGTGAGGAGAGAAGAATCAAAACCTCCTTGAGAGTAGATTCAGAACTCCTTTACTTCTTCTGTTACTTTCTTTTATGATATCTATTTTATTCATGATGTTTGTTTCATTCACCATGTCTGAGTAGATTTCTTGTTGGGTTTAGGGTTTTCAAAGGAATTCATGAATTGTTAGGTTGTTAGATTGTTAGGATTGAATCAATAGAGTTCTTCATCTAGATTGTGGTTAATTTGTTCAAGAGTAGTGAAAGCAACCTAGAATCTGATCTTAGGTTAATTGGTAGAGACGAAAGTGTTATTGATTTCCTGAAAATAATCTAGATGAGCAAAATTCCTATTCGCAAAGAGATTTGGTTTACGGATTTTGTGAACTTATCAAACCTGAATTAAATGCATGTCCGAAACTTATAAATTTGCAAAGAGATTTGGAATTTAGGGTTCTAGACATAGATAGTCTTTGCAACAAAAGTTGATTGATTATAATTTTGTGATTTCAGTTCAAGAACGGTGCTTTATAAATCCTGACAATTATTTATTTGCAATTCTGAATTTCATGAGAATATCCCTAGGCCTAGCGTTTCCTCATTATTGTTTAAAAACCAATCATTAATTTAATTTTCTGTTTTATTTAATATAAAAATCTGCTTGCTTAGCTTAATTTAATACCAAATATTTATTGTGTAATCGTTGTGTCACTGTGGATTCGATCCCTAAGTACTACCGTGATCTCTTAATTGAGAGAGTAGCTCAGGGCAAATTTGAGCCGATCAATAAGTACGTTTCTCATCGATCTTGGTCTCTCGGGATATTTTCTTACTTCGTTCTTTCGGAGTATCTGGACAAGACTTGGATTCACGCTTAGCAGCACTCCTTGATGACTCCCCTCTCCCAATCTCACAGTACTCATATCTTGGGGGTGGGAGACCTGACATCCTACGCCCTCTCCCAAACCTACCTCGGCCACGTCCACGGCCACTTCCCCTACCTCTTTTCGGTGGCATACTACAATACAAACAAATCATAAGATCCTAAATCCCATTAAATTAAGGTTTTGCAAGTGACCGAATCAATCTCCTAAACAGCCCTTGCGACGCATTTACTCGATAAAACATTGAAAACATGGTTTCCCAAAGCATCGTGTATCCATGCTCTGATACCACTCTTGTAACACCCCATACCCGTCCTAGCACCAAGAATGAATAGGGAGTGCTACTTAGGACCCCCGTAGTCGGCCGACCGAGGTTCCCCAAACGAATTTGTTCACCAAAGTCGTCTAACCACGAGTGCCTGACCTCTCGGACACGGCCTAAGGCTTTGCAACCTGTACCGCAAACGAGAGTTGTGTTAAGTTCGGACAAGACTTAATATCAGTTAGAACAACGATTTAAGCTTTTGGAAAATTCGAGTCTTTGTACATATATAGTTTATGAATAAACAGTTACCAAAAAACGCTTATACGTGTCGGATCCTTTTCTTTAAAAATCTTACATAATATGATTAGTAAGAATTTACAAAGGCTATAAAACCTACTTTGATTCGCCTAGGTCGCTTGCTTCACTTTGAGAATATTCGGCTAAGAAAACCTGTAAAATTAAAGTAGAAACATAAGTAATCTAGCATTACTTAGTGAGCTCGGAACTAAATAATTCTACCCATTACCTACCCCAATAAGCTTATAAGGATTGCCTATCGGATTGCCTATCGAGAACTAACACACAAGAAGCAATTTCAACAACAATTACAATATATTAACCATCGATCAACAAAGACTCGAACAACACATGTCGCGGAGAACCTAAAAATATTATGCATGCATCTACACCTCCCATAAGGCCTGTCACGAATACATGATATCCCCCCCATCCTAGACACAAAGTCTATAGAAGAATCTGTCTACATCGTCATGTAGCTACTCGGTCCGTCGCGACCCGACCCCGAGACTCGTATATGATCACGTTACCTAACGTACCATATACGACATGAATAGCATGATCCGTCCGATACTAACTTCACCAATACGTCCACATCATCCCTAGTCTCATGTATTACGACAACATGCAACTACTACAATGCAAGCTACAACATTGCATCCAAGATTCATGCTTCATGATACAATACAAGTTGATGCTTCCAAGTACAATCTAATAACTATCCAATATAAACCATCCAAACAACACAACTATACAACCGATCTATTAACAAAGCAAGCTATCCAAGATATCCAATATTTAACAATCACTCAACAAGACAAGCCATCTAACCATCAACTATTCTAACTTCTTCAAGGTCTAGGTACTAAAGCCATTACTTAATAAACAAGCTAAACCAAGTATTAGAACTAACCCAAGTAATAATGCCTAAGTACTACCATCTTTTATACTAATTATAACTAAAAAACTACTTAACCTAATTAACTAACTTAACCTTAGAACTAACTAAGTAATTAAAAATAAACCTCTAATTATATAAGACTAATTCAATAAGACAAGAATAAACTATCCTATTCACGTGCTACTTCACGTGACCGAGAAACTCACCTACTTCTCCTAAGAGTTTTTCTTCTCGCCGGGAGCTTTCTCCGGCGAACTACCAAGCTTCTTTTCTTTTTCTGGTCTGGGTAACAAATGAGGACGGGGGGGGGGGGGGGGGTTATATAGGGGTACTAAGTCGGTTGGGTAAGCATGAGGTGGTCGTTGGTCGCTTAGTATCGCGACACATCGTCGGACACTAAGACGGCTCCAAACGACAACACCTCGCTAACGGATAAGAACAAGGGTTTTGGATAATAATGGCCGACGGTCGACCCTTCCTTTCCGTCTGATGCCGGCTTAGAGAAACAGACTTACCGAATACTTTCTCATGCAGATCATCGAGGACAATCCGCACTGGCAATGAATCCTACGTCCGGCTACCGAGAGCGTTGGCTATCCAATGTCCGGTTTCAGCATCCTATCGCACATTCTCGACCAAACCTATTTTTCTCTCGATAACTTCTACTTTCCTTTCGACCAAACTATACAGTTTATTCTAAAATTAACTTAGGGACTTTACCAAAAGGTTTCTTGGCCGATAGAATGGTTAATAGCCTTGCCTTGGTACCATGTTCTTTTTGTCGGAGAATCATTTCGACCGTTTGTTCTCGGCCATTACTAGTACTTCCTTACTCCTTCGCTTAAGCCTCCTGAACGACCAAGCCAATGTTGTATTTTCTCTATGGATTCATTGGTTTTTGCTGGCTGGTCGTATTGCACACCAGTGGTGGGTGTCGCTCGACACCAATGTTTTGTTCCGCGAGGATTGTTGTGACTTGCGAAGGGAGTGTCAATCACGGTATCGACCGTGAGTGTCTTGGGCGAGTGTCGATCGACACCAGTGGTGGGTGTCGATCGACACCGATCGTCATCAACGATACGAATTTGTCATTTATTGGTTGTTTGTGTCTTTTTTTTGAATGATGATTGAAGTTAGTTTTGTGTATAGCCCAAAAGTTGGGATGAGTGACTCACTAAGTATTCTAGAATACTTATGCATCTCTTTCTGTGGTGCAGGTAAAGCAAAAGTGTGATCAGTGGAATCATGGCAAGGAGAGGAGGATGATCTAGGCGCTTATTGGTGTTTTCGATTATTGTTGGATTTGTTAGGGTGCTAGAATGGAATTTAGAAGCATGTTAGGATGATCATGTCCTGGAATAATGTTTTGTTGAACTGTTTGGTTAATGGAATTGATTTTTTGGATTTTTGGTTAAGTCTTCTGCTGGTTAATTGTTGATTGGTCTGATTTAATTGATTTAAATTAATTAGGGTCGGTTTAGCTGGTCTAGTGGTTTAAAGTGATTAGAGCCGGTTAGCTAGTTTAGCTGGTTTGATTTAAATGGGTTAATCCGGTTTGCATGTTAAAAAAAAAAACCAACTGTTCTTGAAAGTACTTAGCTCCAAGTAGAAGAAATTCAAAATCCCTAGCAAAATATCAAAGCTTACTAAGCCTAAGAGGATGATCAAACCCAATACAAGAGACGAGAGACGAGAGAAGTGAGATTGTGTTTTGATAAGGGTAACATAGAGATATTATGTTTTTTTTAAAACATAATTAATTAATGGGATTATGGCATATAAAGTAAATATTTCTCTTTTAATTGGCTCAAAAGTCTTTTTCCAACTTTTATATGCTATTCTAGTAAGCCACTATTTGACTATGCCATTATAATACTTAACCTACTTATTTGTAGGTAATAATTATATCGTACACACATGCTGCCTTCATTCCGGGTCGCTTGATCATTGATAATGTTATGATAGCATGAAGTTATGCATGCTTTAAAGCCACGGAAAAGAGTCTCAAAATATTATAGGGCAATTAAAATGGATGTATCTAAAGCTAATGATAGAGTAGAATGGAATTTTTATAGGTTGCTATGAATTTGTTTGCTTTTCCTAAAAATTGGATCGCTTGGACCATAACATCCGTTCATTCAGTTACTTACTCTATACTTAAATTCTACAAACAATCCTAATCATGGCGGTGGAGGGAAATATTTGGGCCTACCCGAACCGTTTGGAAGGAAAAAGAAAGACATTTTCTATTATATTACCGAAAACGTGAAACAAAGAACTGCATCATGGAGTGTGAAGAAACTATCTCCAGCGGGTAAAGAATTTATTTTAAAATCCGTTGCTCTTGCAATGCTAGTATACTCCATGTCTTGTTTTAATATACCAGCAAGTGTCATAGCCGAAATCAATTCTGTACTTCAAAGATTTTGGTGGGAAAATGGAAACGAAGAAAGAGGAATACCTTGGGTTGCTTGGAAAAGACTTCCACATTCTAAAGTCGAAGGAGGTCTGGTTTTCAAAAATTGATCAAAGTTCAATGATGCTTTATTGGCTAAACAAGCTTGGAGGATTATTAAGCATCCAGTAACTCTTTTTGCACTTGTCATAAAAGCTAGATATTTTAAAGATGACTCAATCCTTGGTGCTAAGATGAGGGCAAATCAAATCTTATGGATGGGCATCTATTTAGACGAGTTTAAAATTATAAAAAGGTACTCGTTACATTATTGGAGATGGTGAAACTACTAGGATTAATATTGATAACGTCACTATTTCTCATCCCCCAATTCTTTTATATAGCATTCAGGAGAATGAAACGTTACGTTTTAAGGATCTTATCTCGTCTATGGGTAACCAACGTTATTGGGTCATTACTAAAGTTGCAAATAACATCAGCCATAACGATCATCCTCATTTCAACAATATGTATCTATCCCGTGTCATTGTGCCTGATAAAATAGTATGGCACTACAACAAGTCTAGATATTATTATGTTTGTTCAGGATACTGGCTAACAACACACGATCCAACGTTATCAACAAAAATTATATCGATTCCTCGTAGTTCCATTTGGCTCATGAACCAAATTTGGAGACACAAATATTTTACCAAAACTAAAATATTTTCTTTGGAGAATTTTAACAAATACAATCCCCGCCATTACTCTTTTTAACACTCGTGGAATTAATCTAGATCTTGTATGTCCAAGATGCTTCCAATTAAATGAGACAATTGAGGATATAATATTTTTTTTCCCTTTTTCTGAATCAATTTGGGAAATGTTAAACATTCCAACTAATATAGTAATATATGCATCTTTCACTTGTGAAAGTTTCATTGGAACTTGTTTGGGGAAAACGGCCAGTTCCCCTATAAATTTAGTTGCTTTATATCATATTGATACACTAGGATTGGACCTGCGCTACAGCGCGGGGGAATGTTTTCAACTATGCTAATTTGTAATCTAACAATTAAGAGAAATTTATGTTTAAATTATATATGGTTCATGTTTGTATTTCCAATCTTCAGTAATTAACCAAATAAGTAGTATTAATAAGTATTTAGTAATTTATATAACAAATATATACAATATAACAGAATATGAGTATATGTACAAATTATGTATGATCGGACCAAACTTGGGTGTTGAAATTATTCTATCAGGGCGGATGTCAGTTTTGCATATACGTATTCATTTTAAACATGTGTTTGTAATCTGATAATTTTGAGTTTTAAATTTGAAACTTGTTGTTTACAATCTTTATATTATTTTAACATTTCATTCTTAGTATAAATTTTGTTTGCTAATATAAATCAAATTTATTTTTTATTGTTGGAATTTTGAAATAATGGATTTATATAATGTGTTTATCAATAGGTAATTATATATAAATATCCTTTATTAAGATAATATATTATATGTTGATTATTATTTTTTTGAAATTATTTGTTTTAAATTTTTAAAATGTATGTAGATTGTTTTTGAAACATATTCTCTCGACAAGTTAGGCTTTGGGTTCGTTTAGTTGTTTTTGGTTTGACAATGAATCTAACAAAGAAAAGCATCACCGACTGAAACATTTCTTCTTTCTTACCAACCATCGATTGTTCTATCAATTTCTTCTTATTCCTTAATTAAGAAAATTCATTCGCTTTTAGGTAGATGAAATTCAAACACAGTCAATCCCGATTGAAAAATGATGTTTACAGTATGGAATTGACAATTCTAGAAGACGATGTCGGTCTTCAATGGTTTCCACTTTGGAGGAAGTTTACCAATTCTGTAAATTGGCTTTTCAAGATTGTGCCTAATCGCTATCAACTGCAATTTATTGGGTAAGTAGATTATTTTGTTCTATTTGTTTTCAGATTGTGAGAACGACTATACGACACTAATTTGTAGTAGTTAATGTTCATACAAATTATGAAGTCGATTTCATAAATTATTCATAAATTTGATTATATTTTATCTTCTCTCTGCAAATTAATCAAATACAGAAATGGATAAACTTATGCTCTGAAGCGGTATTGTATAGACGAATACGATGTAAATTACATCATGTAATACTTGGGTCTAAAGAACATTGACACATGAAGATAAGTTTTAATCAAAACTATTTTTTATATATTTGAAAACCGACTTTGCTAATCACTGATTTAGTGTTTCATTTATATGATGTTCAATCTCTTGTAGGTGATGGCTCACTTACCGTGTATAAATTTCAACAAACATTTCATTCGTTGTGATTGACAATTGATTGATAAGGTTAGTATTGAAGAGTGACTCAGGACAATATTCTCCATTGTCAAGGCATGGTCGCTGAAACTTGCTTATTTGATTTTCTTAATCATTGTACAAATTAGAGTACCCTAAAAATAACACACTTGTTAGATAGTGTAATCATAAAACAATGTACTAAAAAAAATAGATGTACAAACATTAAGAAATGTAAGAACTTACTGATTAGTCTGACAAAATCATTTCAATGGTCTCTCTTGAGGAGGTAGTGTATTGCTTACATGAATGCCGATTTTGACTTGAATTCTCCTCCACCTTGTTTTGAATGGTTTGATTGAATTGAAGTCGGTAAGTGCAGGTATGGCGACGAGGAAATGAAAAAATGTTCCCCCTTTCAATACATTGCTTATATTCCACTTAAGAAAAGACTTCCACATTCTAAAGACGAAGGAGGTCAATTATTTTTTAAGATCAATATATTGTTAACAAGGATAGATTATCCCCCTTTCACGCTTTGTGAAATATTTAGTTGGATTTTTGATACTTGTTTATTTAGATTGAGATCGTCGACTTTAAATGTATTACCAAAAAATAAGAGTAAAAGAATCAAAGATATACATTTCGAATATGCTCTGTAAAATCATTTAATCTTGTTACCTTTTTGGATTACAAAATATTCCGAATCGAAACCGCAAATAAGTCAGAACGGGAACAACCCTGACCCATTAACTAACCGGGTAGAGAGGATCCAATTCCAAAATATCGGATAATTTTTTTAAAATAACCCGACCTGGAAGCACTTTTTGTACTTCTCTTTTACTTATATAGAGATAGAACTTCTGAGTGTGCTTATAACTACATGAACTAATTTATATTTTGAATTTATAATATATACCATATAAATGTGGCCAAAACCTAGAAATCTAACAATGTTGTTAATTAACCCGTTACTATAGATGACTAGGATGCCACGTGGATGGACAAAACGATTGCATTTTACAAAGACGAGTTTAAAACACAAAAAACGTCATTTCATTAAACTTTTTGAAAAAGTTGCTATGTGGACTTGAACCCATGAATAATAAGTTCTCTAACCCAATTCAATACCAAATGTGCTACACGATTTTTGAATGTATCACCAAACATAAATATATATACTAGCAGTTGACCCGCGCTAGGTGCGGGAGGTTTATAATTTTTTTGTTAATTTTTTATTCATATTATGATATTTTATTTATTTTTTAATTGTTTTTCAAAACATATTATAGTTCTTTTCTCTTGAATTATTATCTTTCAATATTTAAATTTGGATTAAAAGCATTTTCTTTTTGATCATGTTATAAACTAATATTTCACTTTCAATTTTATTTTTCCCCTTTAAAATTTTATATATACAATTACATAAATTTTTTATTCTATCATAAATTTTAAATTTACTTACATTCTTAAACTCAGTAACACATTTAAAATTTTAAACTATGATCAATTTAAAATGAAAGTTGAATTATATTATTACCACTAACTAATAAAAAATGAAAGTATTTCTTATTTAACATTTCATTTATTTACATAATTTATTTTTATTTATATAAATTTTCTATTAATTAAATAAGTAGCATAAATATGCACTAAATAAATGTTTTAAATTTATTTTAATGTAAAACAAATGTGGCTTAGGTGGATGCTTAGGTGGCATCATGAGAAGAGAGAAAAAGCTAACTTTATATATATAGATATATATACCCACTTCTCACTTCTTTTCCCTCGTGAACCAATGATAGCAAAAAACAAATCAGGAGAGACACAGAGATTGCAATTTTGTATTGACAAAGACATCAGTAACCCAAGAATTTGACTATCCTTGATTCCCCTTTTTTTTTCTCTCCGTAGTCATCTAAGATTTCTTATGAACTCGTATTATCTTCCTGTTTTTCAAATTTTGTTTTTTGGTATTTTTTAAGAAATATTTCCATCTGGATTGTGTTAGTGAATCACTTGGTGTTTAAATTCCTTATCGAGACCTGTAAAATTGGAGGTTTCATATTGCCTCAACAATTTGGGTATTGATTAAAGTTTTAGGTGTTTAATATCTTGCTAAATTATGTAAACATACATCCTCCCCTTCCAAGTCTTCACTGTCCTCAGTGACTACAACAGGTCCTTGTCTGGGAGGCAAGTTTTTACCGCTCCTCAGCATGATGGCATGAGCAAACTCCTTAGGATTCTGAACAGCTTTTCCTGGGAGTTGGCCAGGCTTTGGGGCAGAAGTAGACGCAATTTTGCCCTCCATATACTTGATCTTGGAATTCAGAGTCTCAATCTTCATGTTCAGATCATTGTATGAGCAGTCCAATCTCTGAGTCAGCTCAGCAAACTTCTTAGCATTTTCCATGGAGCCACTTGCTTGTCCCTGTAGGAGTTGCTGAAGCCAGTTTTTCATGTCATGGTCTGGTGCCTGAGGAGGCGGAGCGTGTTGAGGTCGGAATCCTGGTGGTGGTCCTGCTGGAGGTGGCACATAACCTTGGTTGTAGGGCACAAATGGTTTGTTTTGCCCTTGCTGCTGCTGTTGTGGAGGTCGATAGACCTGATCCTGGGGATTTGCAACATTGGTGTTCCTGTAAGACAGATTGGGATTCTGCTTATAAGGATTGTATCCCTTATTGTATCCACCTTGGTTCTGGACATAACTTATCTCCTCAGATTGTTCTCCCTCCCCATTCAGAATATGGAAAGGGTTGTCTTTAGAGACGAAATGGATGTTCCTCTGCTGGCTCATCAATAGCTTGTCCAACTTATCATTCACAGCTTTCATCTCCTTCTTGTACTTCTCATCAAGATCTGTGCTTGCCCTGATGGTTCTATCATAATCTTCATTGTCGTTGCCATCAGATTGGGATAGGTTCTCAACAAGCTCCCAACCTTCGTCGACGTCCTTGTTCAGAAAGTTGCTATTGCTGGCAGTGTCAAGCAACATCCGGATCTTTGGGAGAACACCCCGGTAAAGAGTACTGAGGAGAGACTCCTTGGTGAAGCCATGGTGGAGGCACTGAGACTGATAACTTTTAAAGCGTTCCCAGGCTTCACAAAGCGTTTCTCCATTTTTCTAAGTGAATCTAGAGATCTCGTTGCGTAGACGTGCAGTTCTGGAGTTGGAGAAAAACTTGGCAAGAAACGATTGCTTGCATTGATCCCAGGAAGTGATAGATCTTGGAGGAAGAGTTTTCTCCCATTGATGAGCTTTATCACCCAGAGAGAATGGAAAGAGACGTAATTTGAAACCGTCCTCACTGACCCCATTGATCTTGGTGAGACGGTAGAGACGAGCAAACTCATCAAGGTGATCCAGGGGGTCTTCCATAGGCAGACCATGAAATTTATTCTGCTGGACAATGGAGATCAGACCACTCTTGATCTCAAAGTTGTTGTTCTGCACGGCTGGAGGCACTATACCCTGACGATGGGTATGGTTGCATGGAGCATCACCAGCTCCAATCCGTGTTGGTGCCCGTGGTGGGGGTGGTGGTTGAATGTTTTCCATCTCCACTTGGGGTGGTGTAACTCTGTTGCGTTGCTGTCGTGATGCAGGTACCAAATGATCAATATGGTCTGAGGGCTGGAACAAGTTCTCTGTGCCTTGCGACCGTGTGTGCATACAACTTAAATCAGCTTATCTCTTTTATCGGTTGAGTGTGTTAGTCGAGTAGGATCAGTTGAGCAAGAGTTGTACCTGAATCAATAGACAAACAGAAGGAACATAGTGAGTAACTGTAGTGAATGTTGAGTAAAAACTTGATCTTAGCAAGTCTGAAATCTCAAATGTAACAAACAAACACCAAAATGGCAGCGACGCCAAATTGATACTAGAATTTTTCTATCAATTCCCCTAAAGTACTATCATGTCATTGCAGTACAATATGTATCAATCCAATAAGGTGTGATGTTAGCAATCAAGATATATCAAAAATGATTAAGTCAAGCAAGTATAAATGATTTTTGGTTTTCAGTGATCCTAAGCGAACATGTTAAACATTCGATAAATGTAAGGCTGTAAAACATAGACTACCATGCATAAACTAAAACGTAACGATTATTGACACTGGCAAGAAAACAAAGCAGAACAAGTAAATAACAAGAAAATTAAACAGAAAGCACAAATGGATAGAAGATCTCGAGGATGAGGTTATTGATGTAGGTGGAGTATGTTAATCTACTAGTGTTTATCAAACTGCAAATATTCTAATCCCTAGAAAATGAACTTCTAATAGTAGTCAATCCAATCTCTTGGCAGAAACTTTCAAGTTTACAACACTTCCTAATCTCAATTCTCATTGATGAAACATGTAGTAAACAGGCATAAAGAAACAGCTCATTAATGTCAATAAACATCTTAGACAACCAATCTCTTGGGCTAAGCATGTAAATCTCTGGCACTAGTTGGTTCAGACATTTCATCATATACCTTTCGGGTATGAAATGTCTATGACCTAGTTCCAATTGATCAGAGAAGAACTAACTAATAAAACTCTAGTCCAGAAGGGAAACAAAACGAATCTAACATAAACACTCTAGCAAACTAACATCCTCCACGTAATCTATCCCATCCTCAAGAACCCTAACACTACTCAGACGCAGCAATCATGTTAAATATCATGAAACACGAATCGTTCAAAACATGCATAATAATAAGGATGATAGGAAGAGTAACAACAATGATTTAAGAACTAGTTGCAAAATCACAATAACTCAAAAGAAATATGAATTACAATTTTCTGGATTGTTTGGTGGCTAACAACAAAAACCTAATAAAAAACTCGATCCCTTGGGCAAACCAAATGAGACCTATTTATAACAATGTTTGACAAAACCTTAAAACATAAAACGACAACGTAAAAGCGGTAAAAAAGTTGTAATGGCTCTGTCGGTCGAGTGAGCGTGTCGAGTAACACTTAATTTCTTCTCTGCATCATTTCATACTCGACAATGTACCTCGAGTGAACGTGTCGAGTGATCTGTGAAATCATCAGCTACTTCTTTGCTTTGCTCGATCATGTCACTCGAGTGTGTGCATCGAGTGACAGGTGGTTCTGCTTCGCGTCCCTTCTGCTGCTCACTCGATCGTATGCGTCTGCTGCTCACTCGATCGTCGATGTATTTGCAATGTATCTCTGCTGCCTACTCGATCATCATACTCGATCGTGTCCATCGAGTGAAGTATGTTCCTGCAACGCATCCTTGCTTCTCACTCGATCGTATGCATGTCGAGTAACGCTTGTTCCTCTGCTTCGCTCTGCATATCTCCTAAGTACCTGAAACACTCCAAATATGCACAATGTATGCAAGATATGCATGATATGCATAAAACCTACCTAAGTATGTAAAACATGCAGAAAGGGATCAATATGATGCGAATCAACAAGTGAATGGTGCTGAAAAGATGATGAATGCATGCTCAAAAAGTGATGAAATACAGACTTATCAGTCTTGCAGCATGTTCCACTTCTGAAGTGTCTTATACGCTTGTGAGCCTCTACCAAACTCTTGCCTTGTCTAGGCGCTGTGTAATCCTTGAAGCGGTACTTCTCCTGTCTATACTAATCTGAATCTTCTCCCATCTCATCATCCTCTTTCTCAGATACTTCAATCGCTTCCTCACCATCTGTTGTGTAGAGAGCCTCTGCAGGAGGAGTAAACTCAATGTTGCTTCCTTCGAGTATCCTAGTGAAAGCAATACAAGGAAGCAGAAACCGCACATCACGATGTACCGGGTGAGTGAAGTAGTACATATATAACCCGTTTCGTTTCTCCTGCAACCATTGAGCTTGCCTCAAATTCTGAATGTCGATGAATCTCGGTGCAATAGGCTCTGAACTCAGCGGGACGCTACAAGCTTCCAAGATGACTGTCACCAACCCTCCCATACACATAACTCCTTGAGTTCTGCAGCTGCTCAGCTGCACTACCCAAGTTCTGTAACTGAGTAGCTGGTGCAAGAGAGTGAACGAGGGTGATGTATCAGTTGTATCACCTCGCAGTAGTGTCCCATATGCTGCTGTTAACAAGAGATCCTTGAGTGCAAGATCAATCATCTCCAGCTCCCCGTTGATCAGTGTCCCTGTTGTCTCTCTCGCGAAGAAAACGTTTGCAATTGATCGATGGAAGTATCGGATAACTGGATTTCTGATGTGGTTGGTCTTGGTCCTAGATGAAGCAAACTTCTTCTCATTTCCAATCGTTTCCCTCATCTTGTACTTCCTTCATAACATGGATCTCCAAAGGCTTAAGCATTATTTTCTTGCAGTCTCTACATAGTCTCCGGGTGTATCATTCTCCTTTCACCTTGTTCGGAACACTCCTTGTATATATCTCCAATTATCAAAGTTGGATTGTTGTTTTCAATCTTCTTGAGTGTAACTTCCATCGGAATGTGAATCTGCTTTGGCTTCATTTCTTTCTCGGCAAGGAATAAGGTAACCACTTTGGATTTTTCGCATTTGATTCTCTCGATCGATCATCTTGACATGGCTATCGACTTCCATTTCTCGGCTGGCTGGGGTTAGGATAATCGTCCTAATTTTCTATGGGTTTTCTCTTTGGGTTCCTCGAAATACCTATTTCTATTCCTATCACATACTCATGCACACACAAGAATTAATAAGGAAAATATCAAGCAAGTAAATAAGAAAATTAAAACAAGTAAAGGCAAGAGAGAAATATAAACATAGCATAGTCATATCACATCCTCTAAGTAACACACCCTTTGCGGTAGTATCTCACACATACACCGCTTATTCCACCCCTCGACACAATCCAACCATATCCTAAAAGATTATACAACATAGAACCGCAAGTTACTGGTGGCCTAACCATAGCCGCCGCTGTTCACACAAAAATGGGGTTAGTGCCTATTTCCTACTATGGTTGGGGTTCCCTAAGGAAGCCTATATTTACACCTTTTGCACGGACAACTGATACCAGGATTTTTCTATCAATTATCCTAGAGTACTATCATGTCATTGCAGTACAATAGGTATCAGTCCAATCAGGTGTGATGCTAGCAATCAAGATGTATCAGAAATGATTAAGTCAAGCGAAGTATAAATGATTTTTGGTTTTCAATGATCCTAAGCGAACATGTTAAACATGCGATAAATGTAAGGTTGCAAAACATAGACTATCATGCATAAACAGAAACGAAGTAGCTATTAATACCAAACTTGCAAATGACAAATGAAATGAAGCAGAAAACACAAATGGATAGAAGATCCTGAGGATGAGGTTATTGATGTAGGTGGAGTATGCTAATCTACTTTGGGTGTTTATCAAACTGCAAACATACTAATCCCTAGACAATGAACTTCTAATACTAGTCAATCCAATCTCTTGGCAGAAACTATCAAGTTTACAACACTTCCTAATCTCAATTCTCATTGATGAAACATGTAGTAAACATGCATAAAGAAACAGCTCATTAAAGTCAATAAACATCTTAGACAACCAATCTCTTGGACTAAGCATGTAAATCTCTGGCACTAGTTGGTTCAGACATTTCATCATACACCTTTCGGATATGAAATGTCTATGACCTAGTTCCAATTGATCAGAGAAGAACTAGCTAATAAAACTCTAATCCAGAAAGGAAACAAAACGAATCTAACATAAACACCCTAGCAAACTAACATCCTCCACCTAATCTATCCCATCCTCAAGAACCCTAACACTACTCAGAAACCAAAATCATGTTAAACATCATAAGCTCGGAATCGTTCAAAACATGCATAATAATAAAGATGACAGGAAGAATAACAACAATGATTCAAGAACTAATTGCAAAATCTCAATAACTCAAAAAAATCTGAATTACAATTCTCTGGATTGTTTGGTGGCTTTTTTTTTTTGTAAACGATTTCTTAAAATAAACTCAAACTCCAATTAAGGAGGAGATACAAACAGCAGCAACAAACTGAAACACATATAGATAAAGGAGAGGTCCATGGTCCTCTCAAGTCTAAAGTACACAAAGATACAATCGACTTCTAATGCATGGCCATCGGAATTGAGAAGAAGGGTGAGTTCTTTGCAAACCGAGAAAAAGACCAGCCTTGATACACCCAACGCTAAAGCCACGATGTTCGCCGCCTTCAAAGCAAGTCCCGCTGCTACTAGAACAAAGGAGACAAAGGGTCTTCAAAATGATCCTTGAAGGATCGCTGCATTAAGTGGATCCTTCATGATCCACCTCCAAAAGCAACTAAGAGATTTTGCCCTCCAAGCTGCGGTGAAGCCACTAGTAAAGTCTACTAGAAGACCTTCCATCTTCTGAGTTGGTGCCGTGAATGGGTGAGCTTTTTTGACATATAAGTCCTCTTCCTTATCACCTAGTCCTTCACAAGAGAGACTAAGACTAAGCCTCGGGACAGAGCCCTTAACTGCAGGTCTAGTTAGAACAAAGCTAACCACATCCTCAAAACATCGGAAAGCTGAATCACCATTGATACGATCCGAAATGTACGGAGAGCCAATCACAGTCTTACCAAAGCTAGGAACCAAAACCATCAAAGATTGTCTAACAAGAAGCCAGCCGATAGAAGAAGACGCATCTATCCTAGCGAAACTTTGAACAACTTTGATACAAATAAAATCCTCATATTGAGGTAATCGCGCTTGAAGAATCCTCATAATGAGGTAATTGGGATCTAACTGAAGGCATTTAATAGACCATTGAACAATATGCAAGTGGGCCACAAAGAACATACCTTCCAATGTTAGATTTAGGAAGAAAAGAGGCTGTGAAAGTCGATGCTGCCAATTAATTGTAGTGTAGGTCTTCTTGTATCTTGCGCAACCGGAAGCCATGAATAACCGAGACCATAAGCTGCTTACTGCAGGAGAGGCCCGTGGGAAGGCTACATACGTGTCACTAGAGGACACGAAAGGCTGGACCAGACCCAACCAACCCAGAGAGTTCACAGGGAGAGCAAGGTAGTAGATGGCTACGTCGAGACTTGCAAGGGAAACTGAGGCGAGATTTGCGGTGGGGGAAAACTCTGGCTGTTTAAAACAAACCTCGGAGTTTGTCGGTGAGAAGCAGAGCAACTGGTTGCAGAGATCTTCTGGAGATGCGTCTGATATACGGTCCGAAGAGAACCACATCGAGCGGCTGGGAACAGAGGCCAAGAATGCCGGAGACACGTTGCCATAAACGTCGAACCAGACTAACCTATATGAACTGCACTCAGAAGTAATCCTTCGCATTAAGGCGGAAGAGAGAGACGGACTAGCAGCACCATTAGTAAGAGATGCTGAAAACACTACCATTCCAAGAGTAGAAATGTTGGATGGATCTACACACGCCATGGAGACGACGCTAGCACAAAGGGAAGACATCTAGACCGGATGTGAACCGCATAAACAAAAAACTCGAAAGAACCGCAGAGGAAAACAAAGAACAAACGATGATATGAGACTACAAATGACAGGCGAGCGGAATAAAGAGGAGAAGAATGGAGGGAGATCCGCCGACCGGAGGAAAAGCAAACCTGGTCGAGCTTGGTTGAGGCGGCTACCTTGGAGAATGTGCCTGGGAGAAAAATATAGGGCGAACCTACATGTTCATTTGTATCGTCATGTGGCACTCTGGATTGTTTGGTGGCTAACAATAAAAACCTATGGGTAAAAACTAAATCCCTTGGGCAATCCAAATGAGACCTATTTATAACAATGTTTGGGAAACCCTTAAAACATAAAACGACAACGTAAAAGCGGTTTAAAAGTTGTTGTGACTAAGTTGGTCGAGTGAGCATCTCGAGTGAGCATCTTCTCAGCTTTGCTCGATCGTGTCACTCGAGTGTGCACGTCGAGTGACGGTTGTTTTGCATTCCTTCGGGTCACTCGATCACCCTACTCGATCAATCGCTCGATCCGCTACTCGATCACCCTACTCGATCACGTTCGTCGAGGGAAGTATGTTTCTACAACGCATCTCTGCTCGTCCCACTCGATCATATGCATGTCGAGTAACGCTTGTTCCTCCGCTTCGCTTGCCCAAGGGATTAAGTCTGTATTTCATCACTCCAAATATGCAAAATGTATGCAAAACATACATGATGTTAATTAGGTATGTAAAACATGCAGAAAGGGATCAATATGATGCGAATCAACAAGTGAATGATGCTGAAAAGATGATGAATGCATGCTCAAAAAATGATGAAATACAGACTTATCAACTCCTCCAAACTTAGTCTTTGCTTGCCCTCAAGCAAAGCAAAAAGAAACAAAGTGGAAGAGAGGTTTGAAAATGGGGTCTTAGGACCTGTAACTTCCAAGATAGAGCAGTTAAAATCAATGTCCTGGTTGCTAAGTCTTTGATGCATGTTGAGAGAACTTTACTTAAAGACTTTAGACAAACTCATCAAATCTGAAACTGATTATATCCCTTGATCTACACATGCATTCAAATCATTAATTCCTTTTAACATTCATTACTCAAGAATATGAATCAGGTTGTGCAAGGCTTAACAAGCTCACTTGGCTAAGCAGAAAAAGGTGTTGAGAATCAAGAGGGTTTAAACAATTTCAGGACAAGGATCTCTCAATGAATGGATTGAGCTTTAGGGAGAATGCTAAAGGTGAGGACCAACAAATGCATACAGGAATAAAACCTTGACTACCCAATGGTTCCCAAGTGCTTACTCCTAATCATCTAAACCCGAATGATCCCTATGTCTACCCTTCAACATCATTCCCATTTTTTTCTTTTTGCCTTAGGAGAAGTTTCTTATCAATACTAGTGGATAGAGGGTCTCTTCTTTACTATGGTTCTGTTTTCTTCTTATGCTATAAGACATCAAAACTTTTTCTCTTTCTTTACATCCCAGAACCATTCTCTGTATATCATGCTATCCCCACAAAAATCAATCACTAGAGTATAAACTTCTTGAAAAACATTCTCCTCCTAAGGACACAACTTTTTCTGTTTCTCTTCTTTCTTTTCACAATCATTCCAATCCCAAACCCAAGTAAGAATCCAGACCTAGTCCTATCTGATTTGAAAGTGGAAATCAGAATTACTCAAGATTTAATCCTGTCGGCTCATACCTAACACGTTCTCCCCAAGCATAATCCGGTAAAAGACCTACCACTCAAAAATTATCAATTGGCTTGAAAGAAAAGGATAGGCTGTGGGTATGGCAACTGATCAAAAGAAAGATAAGCTACTTGGATCAACAAGAGTGGTGAAAGGAGGAAGATGATCCAAATATGTATATGATGACCATGAGCATGCAAGCAAAACACAACCAGATATTTGCAAGTCAAGATTAAGTTCTTATAAGGTAAGGAATGAGATCATATCAAAACATGTTTCAACCAAGTTCAAGAATGCTCTTCATGAATTCCAAGTTTGTTTCAGACTTACTTCAAGTTCAATCATCATGCATTAAAGAGCTAAAAACCAGGGCATTGATCTCAACTAGTGAATCATAGCAAGTTAACAGGGTGTAAATCATCATCGCCCCCTATGCTAATGCAACAGTCCCATATGAAACAATCTAGACTCAATCCTAATATGCAAATGCAAGCTACATGATCACTCTGTTTTTAAAAGATTTTTTCTGAAAATTTTTCAAATTTTTAGGGGTTTTCAATGCACATATATGAATGCAGATTATATGCTAAAAATTCGAAATAAGAAAAGAGAACACAACATTAAATTTCATCCCAAAACCTCCCCCAAACTTAAATTATAGAGTCCCTTGTGTAATAAAAATTTGAGAGCTGATTAGAGAATCAAACAAACAAAACTAAGAAAATGCAATGGTATATACAAATGAAGGTTTGGAGTGGTACCTTACTGAAAATAGCAGTCCAGGTATTGAGTCATGGACTCGCTTGTATAAGCACCTGGTGCAGGCTGCGCAGGAGCAGCCTCTGTAGGATGCTCAACGTTCTGCTCGATCGGATCCTCAGTGAGGTCCTTGTTCCTCAATGTGATCCTTGGCTTGGCTTGATCCTTGGCTTGATCCAAGGTCAAATCCTCAACATGATGCTCGTCTGGCAAGTTTGATGAACTAGCTTTTGCCTTCCGTCTCGCTGCCTTCTTCTGTTTCCTTTTCTCCTTCTTCTTGCTAGCTCTAAGTTCAGGGGAGGACTGTCTTGGAGGAGAAGAAGAAACATTCAACTCTCTATACTCATAGGCTGAATGACGTGATGGAGAAGGAGTTCTGTAGCGTGCTGGGACATCACTCGTGGACAAACGGCGCTGAACTGGTCTAGCATCCTGCGGAGTAGTGTCTGCAAATGCTGTGGTGGTGGAAGCGCAGCTAAACTTACTCATGAAGCTCTTCATCTTTGACTTCATAGATCTTATGGCTTTGTCTTGCAGCATGTTCCACTTATGTAGTGTACTGATACGCTTGTGAGCCTTTACCAAACTCTTGGCTTGTCTAGGCGTTGTGTAGTCCTTGAAGTGGTATCTCTCTGGTATGTACTCATTTGAATCCTCTTCCATCTGATCATCCTCTTTCTCAGATACCTCCATCGCTTCCTCACCATCTGTTGTGTAGAGAGCCTCTACAGGAGGTGTAAACTCAATGTTGTTTCCTTCGAGTATCCTAGTGAAAGCAATACAAAGAAGCAAAAACCGCACGTCACCAAGTACGAGGTGAGTGAAGTAGTACATATACAACCCTTTGCGTTTCTCCCATTGCAACCATTGAGCTTGCCTCAAATTCTGAATATCTATGAATCTTGGTGCAATAGGCTCTGAACTCAGCGGGACGCTACAAGCTTTTAAAATAACAGTCACCAACCCTCCCATACACATTACTCCTTGAATTCTGCAGCTGCTCAGCTTCACTACCCAAGTTCTGTAACTGAATAACTGGCGCAACAAAGTGAATGAGAGTGATGTATCAGTCGTATCACCTCGCAGTAATGTCCCATCTGCTGCTGTTAACAAGAGATCCTTGAGTGCAAGATCAATCATCTCCAGCTCCCTGTTGATCAGTGTCCCTGTTGTCTCCCTCGCGAAGAACACGTTTGCAATTGATCGATGGAAGTAGCGGATAACTGGACTTCTGATGTGGATGCTCTTGGTCCTAGATGAAGCAAACTTATTCTCATTCCCAATCGTTTCCCATAGAGCCAACATTTTACCGCTATCAATCCTTTGCCCAGTCCTTGTTCCATTAGGGAATCCAAACAATCCCTCCAGCTCTCTGATGGTCAGGAGATACTCGTGATCATGGATAGTGAAGGTGATGTATCCCAATCTGACTCTATGTCTGGATAATCCTCATAAAGATGCATGACAAGCGTACAGAGGAACTAAATTGTCTCCTCTCGGTATGCGTTTCGCGGACTAGTCATGAGGGTGCTGAGATGACAGTGCTCGAACATATACTCGACATCATCCGAGATAGCCAGCTCATCCATCATCTGCTGGCAAGGATACCTCGTGAACTGAAACTCATGCTGCCGAAACAGCTTGTAATACTCTCCCGGGGCTAACCATTTCTCTGTCTTCTTCTTCTGCACTGACTTGCGAGATGGGACAGATGGATGCTCTTCAAGCTCATAATCACTGTCGACATCCTGCAGCTCCATTGGTTTCTTACCCGAAGACTTATTGGCTCTGCTTCTTGCCTGAGAAGGACCAACACCAGACGCTCTCTGATATGCAACTTTCTTCTTCTCCAAATAAACCTTGGACATAGACTACGGGGATGCACGCTCTGTTGGTTTACAACCATACTTCTCACGCATTTCGTGCAACAAATTTCTTGACATATTGATTCTGAAACGATTGGAACTCAAAACTAAAGATTAGCTTGTTAGTGTTCCAAATATTAAGAAAAATTAGCAAATGCGAAATAAATGAGTGGAGATACAAACGCTTATCACTTTCGGTCGAGTGAGCGAATGGGTGCACGGTCGAGCGAACCGGTTGCGAGTGTAGTTTGAGTGAGAGCTCAGCGAGTGGCTTCTTCAGTCGCGTGATGCTTCACGAGTGGGATAGAGTGAGATGGTATGCTAAAATCGAGTGGAGAGGGTGAGTTTACCCGATTGAGTACCTCGTGGGAGTCTGGTGAAGAAAAAGTGCTTCGAGTAAGCAATACCGGTCGAGTGGAGTCAACGCGAGTTGTATGAAGGCCTTGCAGTAGGTCGAGTGAGGCGGCAGCTCGTCGAGTGGCTACTCGAGTGACTCCAGTCGAGTGAGAGGCTCTGGTGGAGTGAAGCAAAATCCGAGTAGTACCGTCGAGTGAGTGTGAGCTGCGTCGAGTGAGACTGTGCGTGGATCGCGTGAACGGCTTCTTGTGATGTCTCCGGTGGTTGACTTGCGGCACGCGCGTGAGAGAAATTCGTCAGTCGAGTGAGGGAATGGTAAGCACGAGGGGAGAGTTCGTCGGTGGTGAGACAGTCGAGTAGGGAGGTGGTAACGGCCGCGTGTGAAACGAGTTGGTCGAGTAGATCTGTCGGACGAGTGCGTCTCGAGTGAAGAATGAGTGAATTGGGGCTTGTTTCACCGGTCGAGTAAGCTGACAGTACCGTGTAGATCGAGTGAGATAGCGAATCGAGTGGTGGGGGAGTGAGTGGAGATGCTTCAATGAGGAAATCAAATGGGATGAGAGAATGATGAGAAAATCGAAAGTGATGAAAGAGTATTGTGGTGGGAGGGATGATGGGTGAGTGAAGATCACATAAGTGTGCTTTGGGTGTGTCGAGTGAGATGTGTGGGATGAGTTAGTCGAGTAAAATTTTTTTTTTTTTTTTTTTTTTCAAAACATCTCTACCTAATAAAAGTAATCCCACTATCTCACTGAACTATGTTCGATACTGTATCTCCTGCTCAATCATATCTTTGAACTCCTGAACAACATAAAACCAAAAGCAAAAATCAAAAACATAAAAAATCCTAAGCAATATTTACAGGATACCTTTGGGACTTCCTCCCAAGTGAGCTTGTTTAAAGTCCCCTAGCTTGACAGTTTTTGCCTATTATGCTGTTTAAGGCTAATAAAGAGGTATGGAGGATCCCTCTGGTGTCTCTTGATCAACTAGGTAACGCTTGACACGTTGAGTGTTCACTGTGAACTCGCTGCCATCCTTGTTCAGGAGAGTGATCGCACCAAATGGCAGAACCTCCTTAATTTCAAACGGTCCGGACCATCTAGACTTGAGCTTTCCAGGAAACAGCTTAAGTCTGGAATTGAACAGCAAGACTTGATTACCGGCCTTAAACTCCTTAACAACAATCTTCTTGTCATGGAATACCTTGGTTCTCTCCTTGTAGATTTTCAAACTTTCAAAAGTATCAAGTCTGATTTCCTCAAGTTAATGGATGTCAAGAACTCTCTTTGCTTGGGCTGCATCAATATCTAAATTCAGAAGTTTGACATCCCAAAGCGCCTTATACTCAATCTCCATAGGGAGATGACATGCTTTACCATACACCAACTGAAAAGGTGTCCTTCCTATTGGTGTCTTGAAAGCTGTCTTGTACGCCCATAGAGTATCATCCAACTTGGTAGACCAATCTTTCTTCGAAGCTCCAACAACTCTTGATAAGATTCCTTTTATTTGTTTGTTAGAAACCTCTACTTGTCTACAGGTCTGGGGATGGTAGGCTGTAGACACCTTATGCTTCACACCATACTTCTTCAACATACTTTCAAAAACCTTGTTGATGAAGTGTGTACCACCATCACTGATCACTGCTCTCGGCACTCCTTGTGATCGTTGCGGGGACTTGCAATGGCTTCAACCCATTTTGAGACATAATCAACTACAACCAGAATGTACACATTGCCGTTTGATGGAGGGTTAAACGGTCCCATGAAATCAATTCCCCAAACATCAAAAATTTCCAAGTCCAAAATTGGTTTCTGAGGCATCTCATTCCTTCTGTTGATGTTACCCATCCTCTGACAAGCGTCACACTTGGTGATGAAACTGTTTGTATCCCTGAGCAAAGTTGGCCAGCAAAGTCCTGCTTGTAGAACCTTCTGAACTGTCTTGAATGTAGCAAAGTGTCCTCCATACGCGGATCCATGACAGTACTCAAACACTCCTTGCACTTCTCCTTCTGCTATGCATCTCCTAAACAGCCCCTCTCTTGTACAAGTAAGGTTCATCCCAGAAGTAGTGGTTGACATCTCTGAAAAACTTCTTTTTCCTATAAGGATCCATGTCTGCAGGAATCTCTCCACAGACCTTGTAGTTCACCACATCCGCATACCAGGGCATACTCTCTGAATTGACTGCTAGACGTTGAAGCTCCTTCATAGCCATTCTTGTTTGATGCATCTTCTTGCATATCTCAACGACCATAAGATGTTCTTCAGGCATAGAATCATCGATAGGGACTGGATCTTCTATTCTCATTCTGGACAGGTGATCAGCAACGCCGTTCTCTATACCTTTCTTGTCAACAATCTCCATATCAAACTCCTGGAGTATAAGTATCCATCTCAGCAGTCTCGGTTTGGTATCCTTCTTAGAGTATATATACCTAAGCGCAGCATGATCTGTGTAGACTACCACTTTTGATCCCACCAAGTAACTTTTAAATTTCTCAAACACAAAGACCACAGCCAAAAGCTCCTTCTCTGTTGTTGCATACGTCCCTTGTGTGTCATCAAGAGTTCTGCTAGCATAGTAGATGACATGTAGCTTCTTCTCTATTTGCTGCCCCAACACAGCCCCTACTGCATAATATGAGGCGTCGCACATTATCTCCAAAGGATGATCCCAATCTGGAGCTTGGACTATTGGTGCTGAGACTAACGCTTCCTTGATCTTGTTGAAAGCTTACAGACAGCTCTCGTCAACTACAAACTCGACCTCCTTGCACATCAGTCTTCTAAGGGGTCTTGCAATTTTTGAGAAGTCCTTGATGAATCTTCTGTAGAATCTTCTGTAGAACCCAGCATGCCCAAGGAAACTCCTTATATCTTTTACTGTCTTGGGAGGCTGCAACTGTACCATGACCTCAATCTTTGCCTTATCAGCCTCAATCCCCTTCTCTGATACCTTGTGTCCCAACACTTTCCCTTCGTTCACCATGAAGTGGCACTTCTCCCAGTTGAGCACTAGGCTTGTCTCCTTACATCTTGCTAATACCCTGCAGAGATTCAACAAACATGAGGAGAAGGAGGAGCCATACACGAAAAAATTATCCATGAATACTTCCACCATCTCCTCTAACAAATCCAAGAATATAGAGGTCATACACCTCTGAAATGTTGCAGGTGCATTACACAAGCCAAAAGGCATGCGTCTGTAGGCAAATGTGCCATAGGGACAAGTGAAAGTGGTCTTTTCCTGATCATTTGGGTGGATAGGGATTTGGAAGAATCCACTATACCCATCAAGGAAACAGTAGTAGGGATGATTGGCTAACCTTTCCAACATTTGATCAATGAAAGGAAGAGGGAAATGGTCTTTCCTAGATGCAGCATTCAGTTTTCTATAATCAATGCACATCCTATGGCCAGTGATAGTCCTAGTGGGGATCAATTCATCTTTTTCATTTTTTATCACTGTAATTCCTCTTTTCTTAGGTACACAATGTACTGGGGACACCCAAGTACTATTAGAGATAGGATAGATAACCCCAACATTCAACAGTTTAAGAATTTCTTTTTTCACAACTTCCTTAAGATTAGGATTCAGTCTCCTTTGAGGTTCAATACTAGTGTATGATTCATTTTCCGGATTGATCTTATGCATGCAGAGACTAGGTGATATCCCCTTGATATCATTTAAGGAATAAATTATGGCCCTTCTATATTTTCTAAGCTCAGTGACTAGCAACTCTAATTCCTCATTACTCAAGCTAGCATTCACAATGACAGGATAAGTAGAGTTAGATCCAAGGAAGACGTACCTCAGTCCTGAGGGTAGCGGTTTGAGCTCAACCTTGGGAGCTTTTAACTTTGACCAGTCATCATCAGCCGCATTGACAGGGTCAACAGCTGGGTGAGTGATTAGGCTGCCATTGACTTCTTCCTCTACTGAGCATACGTCCTTGATAGAATCATCAGTTGCCTTGTAAGTATCCAAAAATGTTTCGTAGACCTTTGTCTCAGCATGAAGAAATCCATCTGATCCATTCTTTGTCAAGGCCGTCTTGAGATGATCCTCCTCAGCAAGTTCTTCTAAAAGTTCATCAGCTAGCTGATCCATCTCCTCTATCCAGAACACCTTGCCATTTATCGTTGGTTTCTTCATGGAATCCTTGATCTCAAAAGTCATCTTGAAGTCTTCTCCCAAGCATAAATCAATTTTGCCTTTCTTAACATCAATGACGGCTCCTGTAGTGGCTAGGAATGGCCTTCCAAGAATCAAGGGATCCTTAGGCTCTTCATCCATTTCCAAGACAACGAAATCTGTAGGAACTTCAACAACACCAATCTTTATTGGCAAGTCTTCCAAGAGTCCATGCGGGAGCCTTACTGATCTATCAGCTAGAATGAGAGATATGTTGCATGCCTTGTATCTTGTGAATCATAACCGCTTAGCCACAGACAATGGCATTAGAGTCACTGAAGCTCCAAGATCACATAGGCACCTGCTGAAGGATAGAGGGCCTAGTGAGCAGGGTAGAGTGAAGAATTCAGGATCCTTAAGCTTCAAGGGAGTGATCTTCTTCTGGATAATGGCACTGCATTCATGAATCCATAACCAAATCTTTGAGGAACTTCTGATAAGGAGGGATAAGTGCGAATGCATCCATCAATGGCATTCTCAACTCAATCTCTTTCACTTACTTTTCGAATAAAGCCTTATACTTCTCAGCTTGCTGATTTTTGAATCAACCTGGAAATGGTAGAGGTGGTTTGTATGGTGAGGGCACGTATCTCGTAGGCTTATCCTTGGAAGCTGCAGGTGTTTCAGCATGTTTCTCAACAGGTTGAGGAGCTTCTTCAGATACGACTTCTGATTCTTCCAGAGGAACAACCGGATCTTCATTCTGACATACATCCTCCCCTTCCAAGTCTTCACTGTCCTCAATGACTAAAACAGGTCCTTGTCTGGGAGGCAAGTTTTTACCGCTCCTCAGCGTGATGGCATGAGCAAACTCCTTAGGATTCTGAACAGCTTTTCCTGGGAGTTGGCCAGGCTTTGGGGCAGACGTAGAAGCAGTTTTGCCCTCCATATACTTAATCTTGGAATTCATAGTCTCAATCTTCATATTCAGATCATTGTATGAACAGTCCAATCTCTGAGTCAGCTCAGCAAACTTATTAGGATTATTCATGGAGCCACTTGCTTGTCCCTGAAGGAGTTGTTGAAGCATGTTTTTCATATCATGGTCTGGTGCCTAAGGAGGGGGAGCGTGTTGAGGTTGGAATCCTGGTGGTGGTCCTGTTGGAGGTTGGTAACCTTGCTGAAATTGTTATTTGGGCACATAACCTTGGTTGTACGGCACGAATGGTTTGTTTTGCCCCTGCTGCTGCTGTTGTGGAGGTGGATAAACTTAATCCTGGGGATTTGCAACATTGGTGCTCCTATAAAACAGATTGGGATTCTGCTTAAAAGGATTGTATCCCTTATTGAATCCACCTTGGTTTCGAAAATAGCTTATCTCCTCAGATTGTTCGCCCTCCCCATCCAGAATCTGGAAAGGGTCTTCTTCAGAGAAGAAATGAATGTTCCTCTGCTGGCTCATCAAGAGTTTGTCCAGCTTATCATTCACAACTTTCATCTCCTTCTTGTACTTCTCATTAAGATATGTGCTTGCCCTGATGGTTCTATTATAGTCTTCATTGTAGTTGCCATCAGACTGGGATAGGTTCTCAACAAGCTCCCAACCATCATTGACGTCCTTGTTCAGAAAGTTGCCATTGATGGCAGTGTCAAGTAATATCCGGATCATTGGGAGAACGCCCCGGTAAAGAGTACTGAGGAGAGACTCCTTGGTGAAGCCGTGCTGGGAGCACTGAGACTGATAACTTTTGAAAATCTCCCAGGCTTCACAAAGCGTTTCTCCATTCTTCTGAGTGAACCCAGAGATCTCGTTGAGCATACGTGCGGTTCTGGAGTTGGAGAAAAACTTGGCAAGAAACGACTGCTTGCATTGATCCCAGGAAGTGATAGATCCTGGAGGAAGAGTTTTCTCCCATTGATGAGCTTTGTCACCCAGAGAAAATGGAAAGAGACGTAGCTTGAAACCGTCCTCACTGACCCCATTGATCTTGGTGAGACTGCAGAGACGATCAAACTCATCGTGGTGATCTAGGGGGTCTTCCATAGGCAGACCATGAAATTTATTCTGCTGGACCATGGAGATCAGACCACTCTTGATCTCAAAGTTGTTGTTCTACACGGCTGGAGGCACTATATCCTGACGATGGGTATGGTTGGGTGGAGTATCACCAGCTCCAATCCGTGTAGGTGTCCGTGGTGGAGGTGGTTGTTCATGGTTTCCAATCTCCACTTGTGGTAGTGTAACTCTGTTGCGTTGCTGTCTTGATGCAGGTACTAAGCGATCAATATGGTCGAAGGGCTGGAACAAGTTCTCTGTGAGCAAGAGTGGGATCAGTTGAGCAAGAGTTGTACCTAAATCAATAGACAAGCAGAAAGAATAGCGTGAGTAATTCTCATTGATGAAACATGTAGTAAACATGCATAAAGAAACAGCTCATCAATGTCAATAAACATCTTAGATAACCAATCTCTTGGGCTAAGCATGTAAATCTCTGGTACTAGTTGGTTCAAACATTTCATCATACACCTTTCGGGTATGAAATGTCTATGACCTAGTTTCAATAGATCAGAGAAGAACTAGCTAATAAAACTCTAATCCAGAAGGGAAACAAAACGAATCTAACATAAACACCCTAGCAAACTAACATCCTCCACCTAATCTATCCCATCCTCAAGAACCCTAACACTACTCAGAAACTGAAATCATGTTAAACATCATAAACTCGGAATCGTTCAAAACATGCATAATAATAAAGATGACCAGAAGAATAACAACAATGATTCAAGAACTAATTGCAAAATCTCAATAACTCAAAAGAAATATGTGGGGGATATCATGTATTCGTGACAGGCCTTATAGGAGGTGTAGATGTATGCATGACATTTTTAGGTTCTCCGCTGCATGTGTTGTTTGAGTCTTTGTTGATCGATAGTTGTAATTGTTGTGGAAATTGCTTCTTGTGTGTTAGTTCTCAATAGGCAATCCGATAGGCAATCCTTATAAGCTTATCGGGGTAGGTAATAGGTAGAATTATTTAGTTCCGAGCTCACTAAGTAATGCTAGATTACTTGTGTTTCTACTTTAATTTTACAGGTTTCTTAGCCGAATATTCTCATAGTGAAGCAAGTGACCTAGGCGAATAAAAGTAGGTTTTATAGCCTTTGTAAATTCTTACTAATCATAATATGTAAGATTTTTAAAGAAAAGGATCCGACTCGTATAAGCGTTTTTCGGTAACCATTTATTAATAAACTATATATGTACAAAGACTCGAATTTTCCAAAAGCTTAAATCGTTGTTCCAACTGATATTAAGTCTTTTCCGGACTTAACACAACTCTCGTTTGCGGTACGGGTTGCAAAGCCTTAGGCCGTGTCCGGGAGGTCGGGCACTCGTGGTTGGATGACTTTGGTGAACAAATTCGTTTCGGGAACCTAAGTAGCACTTCCTATTCGTTCTTGGTGCTAGGACGGGTATGGGGTGTTGCAAGAGTGGTATCAGAGCATGGTTACACGATGATATGGGAAACCATGTTTTCAATGTTTTATCGAGTAAATGCATCGCAAGGGCTGTTTAGGAGATTGATTCGGTCACTTGCAAAACCTTAGTTTAATGGGATTTAGGATCTTATGATTTGTTTGTATTGTAGTATGCCACCGAAAAGATGTAGGGGAAGTGGCCGTGGACGTGGCCGAGGTAGGTTTGGGAGAGGGGGTAGGATGTCGGGTCTTCCACCCCCAGGATATGAGTACCATGAGATTGTGAGAGGGAGTCATCAAGGAGTGCTGTTGAGCGTGAATCCAAATCTTGTCTAGATACTCCGAAAGAACGAAGTAAGAAAATTTCCCGAGAGACCAAGATCGATGAGAAACGTACTTATGAGGAAGAGACCAAGGAAAATTCGGACGATTGTGTTTGTGTGGAACCAAAACCAGAAGAGAAGGAAGTCTTTATGGTCAAAGAATATATCAGTATTTCATCGGGTTCGTTCAACTCACTTCGAACCTTTGGAGGTCCGTCAAGTATCATCGATACATCCTCTGATGGTTCTTGTACTCCATCGGTTGCGTTGAGCCCAGCATACATGTTCTCTCCGTTAGTGAATGCTAACAAACTTGAAGACGTGGAGAATATTGAAGAAGATCCAGAAGAACCAACCGAACCCATGATATACCTTCCGGAATTTACGATACCATCTCCAAAAAATCCACTTACGATGATATGGAGAGAAAACTTGCCAGGCTTCAACCTCGGTCCAGACCTGTTGGCCGATGCTTTTCCAATGAGCGAGTTTGGAAGCTCTTCCGGCACCCAGATTTCGTATTGTTTTATATGTGGGCGTATTGGACACTATCCTCGAGAGTGTCAATATTATAGCCTGTATGCTCCATCATACAACATATGTTTGCTATATGAAGAGATCGAACACTACGCCAGCTCGTGTCCGACAGTGAAGCCACCGACTCCTATTCGCCTCCCAACTCCCCCTCCATCCCCATCTCACATAACCGGTCCTTCATCCTCCCAGTCACCGTCCCCCCCTCTTCCGTTTCATTTCAGGTTGTTGATAAGTCTGTATTTCATCACTTTTTGAGCATGCATTCATCATCTTTTCAGCATCATTCACTTGATGATTCGCATCATATTGATCCATTTCTGCATGTTTTACATACTTAGGTAGGTTTTATGCATATCATGCATGTCTTGCATACATTCTGCATATTTGGAGTGTTTCAGGTACTTAAGAGACATGCAGAGCGAAGTAGAGGAACAAGCGTTACTCGACATGCATATGATCGAGTGGGATGAGCAGAGATGCGTTACAGAAACATACTTCACTCGACGGACGTGATCGAGTAGCGGATCGAGCGGTTGATCGAGTAGGGTGATCGAGCGGTTGATCGAGTAGGGTGATCGAGTGAACCGAAGGAATGTGAAACAACCGTCACTCGACGTGCACACTCAAGTGACACGATCGAGCAAAGCTGAGAAGATGCTCACTCGAGATGCTCACTCGACCAACTTAGTCACAAAACCTTTTAAACCGCTTTTACGTTGTCGTTTTATGTTTTAAACACAAAGTCTATAGAAGAATTTGTCTACATCGTCATGTAGCTACTCGGTCCGTCGTGACCCGACCCCGAGACTCGTATATGATCACGTTACCTAACGTACCATATACGACAGGAATAGCATGATCCGTCTGATACTAACTTCACCAATACGTCCACATTATCCCTAGTCTCATGTATTATGACAACATGCAACTGCTACAATGCAAGCTACAACATTGCATCTAAGATTCATGCTTCATGATACAATACAAGTTGATGCTTCCAAGTACAAGCTAATAACTATCCAATATAAACCATCCAAACAGCACAACTATACAACCATTCTATTAACAAAGCAAGCTATCCAATGTTTAACAATCACTCAACAAGACAAGCCATCTAACCATAAACTATTCTAACTTCTTCAAGGTCTAGGTACTAAAGCCATTACTCAATAAACAAGCTAAACCAAGTATTAGAACTAACCCAAGTAATAATGCCAAAGTACTACCATCTTTTATACTAATTATAACTAAAAAACTACTTAACCTAATTAATTAACTTAACCTTAAAAAGTAACTAAGTAATTAAAAATAAACCTCTAATTAATTAAGACTAATTAAATAACAAGAATAAACTATCCTATTCACGTGCTACTTCACGTGACCGAGAAACTCACCTACTTCTCCTAAGGGTTCTTCTCTTCGGGAGCTTTCTCCGGCGAAATACCAAGCTTCTCTTCTTTTTCGGGTCATGGTAACAAAATGAGGAGAGGGGGGGTTTATATAGGGGTACTAAGTCGGTTGGGTAAGCATGAGGTGGTCATTGGTCGCTTAGTGCCACGACACATCGTCGGACACTAAGACGGCTCCAAACGACGACACCTCGCTAACGGATAAGAACAAGGGTTTTGGATAAGGATGAGCGCCCTAACGGATACACATTTCCCAAGAATCAATCTGGACCATCCGTTTCCTTCACCGACCGATATTGCATCCTGACTGTCGGTACACGTGAGTATCGATACGGCTGTTACCGGCCATCGATCATTGGCCGACGGTCGACCCTTCCTTTTCGTCTGATACCGGCTTAGAGAAACAGACTTACCGAATACTTTCTCATGCATATCATCGAGGAAAATCCGCACTGGCAATGAATCTTTTGTCCGGCTACCGAGAGTGTTGGCTATCCAATGTCCGGTTTCAGCATCCTATCGCACATTCTCGACCAAACCTATTTTTCTCTCGATAACTTCTACTTTCCTCTCGACCAAACTATACAGTTTAGTCTAAAACTAACTTAGGGACTTTACCTAAAGGTCTTCGCCGATAGAATGGTTATGGTCGATATCCTTGCCTTGGTACCATGTTCTTTATGTCAGAGAATCATTTCGATCGTTCGTTCTCGGCCATTAATAGTACTTCCTTACTCCTTCGCTTAAGCCTCCTGAACGACCAAGCCAATGTTGTATTTTCTCTACGGATTCATTGGTTTTTGCTGGCTAGAAGGAATTTAGAAGCATGTTAGGATGATCATGTCCTGGAATAATGTTTTGTTGAACAGGTTAATGGAATTGATTTTTGGGATTTTTGGTTAAGTCTTCTGCTGGTAATTGTTGATTTGTCTGGTTTAATTGATTTAAATTAATTAGGGCCGGTTTAGCTGGTCTAGTGGTTTAAAGTGATTAGAGCCGGTTAGCTGGTTTAGCTGGTTTGATTTAAATGGGTTAATCCGGTTTGCATGTTAAAAAAAAAAACCAACTGTACTTGAAAGTACTTAGCTCCAAGTAGAACAAATTCAAAATCCCTAGCAAAATATCGGAGCTTACTAAACCTAAGAGGATGATCAAACCCAATACGATAGACGAGAGACGAGAGAAGTGAGATTGTGTTTTGATAAGGGTAACATAGAGAGATTATGTTTTTTACAAAACATAATTAATTAATGAGATTATGGCATAGAAAGTAAATATTTCTCTTTTAATTGGCTCAAAAGTCTCTTTCCAACTTTTATATGCTATTCTAGTAAGCCACTATTTGACTATGCCATTATAATAATTAACCTACTTATTTGTAGCTAATAATTGTATCGTACACACATGCTGCCTTCATTCTGGGTCGCTTGATCACTGATAATGTTATGATAGCATGAAGTTATGCATGCTTTAAAGCCACAGAAAAGAGTCTCAAAGTATTATAGGGCAATTAAAATGGATGTATCTAAAGCTAATGATAGAGTAGAATGGAATTTTTAGAGGTTGCTATGAATTTGTTTGGTTTTCCTAAAAAATGGATCGCTTGGACCATGACATCAGTTCATTCAGTTAGTTACTGTATACTTAAATTCTACAAACGATCCTAATCATGGCGGTGGAGGGAAATATTTGGGCCTACCCGAACAGTTTGGGAGGAAAAAGAAAGACATTTTCTATTATATTACCGAAAACGTGAAACAAAGAACTGCATCATGAAGTGTGAAGAAACTATCTCCGGCGGTTAAAGAAATTATTTTAAAATCCGTTGCTCTTGCAATGCTAGTATACTTCATGTCTTGTTTTAAGATACCAGCAAGTGTTATAGCCGAAATCAATTCTGAACTTCAAAGATTTTGGTGGGGAAACGGAAACGAAGAAAGAGGAATACCTTGGGTCGCTTGGAAAAGACTTCCACATTCTAAAGACGAAGGAGGACTGGTTTTCAAAAATTGATCAAAGTTCAATGATGCTTTATTGGCTAAACAAGCTTGGAGGATTATTAAGCATCCAGAAACTCTCTTTGCACTTGTCATAAATGCTAGATATTTTAAAGATGACTCAATCCTTGGTGCTAAGATGAGGGCAAATCAAATCTTATGGATGGGCATCTATTTAGAGGAGTTTAAAATTATAAAAAGGTACTCGTTACATTATTCGAGATGGTGAAACTACTAGGATTAATATTGATAACATCACTATTTCTCATCCCCCAAATCCTTTATATAGCATTCAGGAGAATGAAATGTTACGTTTTAAGGATCTTATCTCGTCAGTGGGTAACCAACGTTATTGGGTCATTACTAAAGTTGCAAATAATATCGTCTATAACGATCATCCTCATTTCAACAATAGGTATATATCCTGTGTCATTGTGCCTGATAAAATAGTGTGGCACTACAACAAGTCTAGAGATTATTATGTTTGTTAAGGATACTGGCTAACAACACACGATCCAACGTTATCAACAAACATTATACCAAATTTGGAGACACAAATATTTTACCAAAACTAAAATATTTTCTTTGGAGAATTTTAACAAATGCTATACCCACCATTACTCTTTTTAACACTCGTGGAATGAATCTAGATCTTGTATGTCCAAGATGCTTCCAATTAGATGAGACAATTGAGGATATACTATTTTTTTCCCTTTTGCTGAATCAACTTGGGAAATGTTAAACATTCCAACTAATATATTAATATCAGCATCTTTCACTTGTGAAAGTTTCATTGGAACTTGTTTGGGGGGGGGGGAAACGGCCAGTTCCCCTATAAAATTTAGTTGCTTTATATCAAATTGATACACTAGAATTGGACCCGCGCTACAGCGCGGGGGAATGTTTTCAACTATGTTAATTTGTAATCTAACAATTATAAGAAATTTATGTTTAAATTATATATGGTTTATGTTTGTATTCCCAGTCCTTAGTAATTAACAAAATAAGTGGTATTAATTATTATTTAGTAATTTATATAACAAATATAAACAATATAACAGAATATGAGTATATGTACAAATTATGTATGATCGGACCAAACTTGGGTGTTGAAATTATTCTATCAGGGCGGATGTCAGTTTTGCATATACGGATTCATTTTAAACATGTGTTTGTAATCTGATAATTTTGAGTTTTAAATTTGAAACTTGTTGTTTACAATCTTTATATTATTTTAACATTTCATTCTTAGTATAAATTTTGTTTGCTAATATAAATAAAATTTATTTTTCATTGTTGGAATTTTGAAATAAAGGATTTATATAATGTGTTTATCAATATGTAATTATATATAAATATCCTTTATTAAGATAATATATTATATGCTGATTATTATTTTTTTGAAATTATTTGTTTTAAATTTTTTAAAATGTATGTAGATTGACTTTTCAAATTATAATTAGAAAAATTAAATAAAAGTTGTTAAAAATGCAATTGGCATTTGGGCTTCTTTTTTTTTGTAAACCAGCGGGATTATTAATACGTGCAAATTTGTGTAAACGAATTAACAAAGGATGGGTTTTGTTTTTGAAACATATTCTCTCGACAAGTTAGGCTTTGGGTTCGTTTAGTTGTTTTTGGTTTGACAATGAATCTGACAGACAAAAGCATCACCGACTGAAACAATTCTTCATTCTTACCAACCATCGATTGTTCTATCAATTTCTTCGTCTTCCTAAATTAAGAAAATCCATTCGCTTTTAGGTAGATCAAATTCAAACACAGTCAATCTCGGTTGAAAAATGATGTTTACAGTATGGAATCGACAATTCTAGAAGACGATGTCGGTCTTCAATGGTTTCCACTTTGGAGGAAGTTTACCAATTCTGTAAATAGGCTTTTCAAGATTGAGCCAAATCTCTATCAACTGCAATTTATTGGGTAAGTAGATTATTTTGTTCTATTTGTTTTCAGATTGTGAGAACGGCTATACGACACTAATTTGTAGTAGTTAATGTTCATACAAATTATGAAGTAGATTTCATAAATTATTCATAAATTTGATTATATTTTATCTTCTCTCTGCAAATTAATCAAATACAGAAATGGATAAACTTATGCTCTGAAGCGGTATTGGATAGGCGAATACGATGTAAATTACGTCATGTAATACTTGGGTCTAAAGAACATTGACACATGAAGATAAGTTTTAATCAAAACTACTTTTTATATATTTGAAAACCGACTTTGTTAATCACATATTTAGTGTTTCATTTATATGATGTTCAATTTCTTGTAGGTGATGGCTCACTAACCGTGTATAAATTTCAACAAACATTTCATTCGTTGTGATTCACAATTGATTGATAAGGTTAGTATTGAAGAGTGATTCAGGACACTATTCTCCATTGTCAAGGCACGATCGCTGAAACTTGCTTATTTGATTTTCTTAATCGTTGTACAAATTAGAGTACCCTAAAAATAACACACCTGTTAGATAGTGTAATCATAAAACAATGTACTTTAAAAAAAATAGATGTAAAAACATTAAGAAATCTAAGAACTTACTGATGAGTCTGACAAAATCATTTCAATGGTCTCTCTTGAGGAGGTAGTGTATTGCTTCCATGAATGCCGATTTTGACTTGAATTCTCCTCCACCTTGTTTTGAATGGTTTGATTGAATTGAAGTCGGTAACTGCAGGTATGGCGACGAGGAAATGAAAAAATGTCCCCCCCTTTCAATACATTGCTTATATTCCACTTAAGAAAAGACTTCCACATTCTAAAGACGAAGGAGGTCAAATATTTTTTAAGATCAATATATTTTAAAAAAAGATAGATTATCCCCCTTTCACGCTTTGTGAAATATTTAGTTTGATTTTTGATACTTGTTTATTTAGATTGAGATCGTCGACTTTAAATGTATTACCAAAAAATAAGAGTAAAAGAATCAAAGACATACATTTCGAATATGCTCTATAAAATCATTTAATCTTGTTACCTTTTTGGATTACAAAATATTCCGAATCGAAACCGTAAAAAAGTCATAACGGGAACAACCCTGACCCATTAACTATCTGAGTAGAGAGGATCCCAATTGCAAACTTTCAGATATTTTTTTAAAAATAACCCGACCCGGAAGCACTTTTTGTACTTCTCTTTTACTTATATAGAGATGGAACTTCTGAGTGTGCTTATAACTACATGAACTAATTTATATTTTGAATTTACAATATATTCTATATAAATGTGGTCAAAACCTACAAATCTAACAATGCTGTTAATTAACCTGTTACTATAGATGACTGGGATGCCACGTGGATGGACAAAATGATTGCATTTTACAAAGACGAGTTTAAAACACAAAAAAACGTCATTTCATTAAACTTTTTGAAAAAGTTGCTCTGTGGACTTTGAACCCGTGAATAATAAGTTCTCTAACCCAATTCAATACCAAATGTGCTACACGATTTTTGAATGTACCACCAAACATAAATATATATATATATATATATATATATATACCCACTTCTCACTTCTTTTCCCTCGTGAACCATTGATAGCAAGAAACAAATCAAGAGAGATAAAGAGATTGCAATTTTGTATTAACAAAGACATCAGTAACCCAAGAATTGGACTATCATTGATTCCTCTTTTTTTTTTTTTTTATTCTCCGTAGTCATCTAAGATATCTTATGAACTCGTATTATCTTTCTGTTTTTCAAAGTTTGTTTTTGGTATTTTTTAAGAAATATTTCCATCTGGATTGTGTTAGTGAATCACTTGGTGTTTAAATTCCTTATCGAGATCTGTGAAATTGGAGGCTTCATATCGCCTCAACAATTTGGGTATTGATTAAAGTTTTAGGTGTTTAATATCTTGCTAAATTATGTAAACTATTTGATTCGTTGAGCTTTGATGATGAGCGGTTTAGTTTTAGATTTTCGGTTTAATTGATTGGTTATTGAGGGAAACCCTTAAGTCTTTCATGTAGCCACTTGTTTATTCTCTTAAGGCTTATGTTTGTCTCTTCTAGAGAGGCTTAAGGAGATTCTCGGAGGTATTTAAAGGCTATTCTTGTGAGTTCTACCAAGGGGGAAGGTTGATTTCGTGGATGTGGTGCAAGGAGGCTCTAGTTATTGCTGTTTTCTTCTATATTCGTCCAATCCTTCAATCCACATCCAGGTGAGTGCGTGACCATGGTTGATCTTGGCGCATAAGACTTTTTAGATGTGTGTTTGATTGATTTGTGTGGCTGGAATTGTTGTGTTTTGGCTTGTTTGTGTGCTATGGATGTTGTTATTGCATATTTGAGTATTAGGGTTCCCGACTGGAGGTTGGGAGGTTGTGAATTTTTTCTCTTGAGAGGCTAGAGGCGAGTTCAGGGCTTCTGCGGAGGCAATGTTGGTTAATACTAACCTGGTGTCTATGTCGGTCGACACCAATTTCTGGAAAGGAATTTATGGACAACGAGTAGTTCGGGTCTTTTTATGCCTGGTTTATTTTGTGTAATTGTTCTTATACATGTTTGGTGTTCTTATTATACATGTGTATAACCCGATAGATGGGAGGACCGCTTCACTGAGTATTTGTAATAATACTCACGCATCTCATTGTTTTTGTGATGCATGTAAAAATAAAGTGTGATCAAGGAATCAGGGCGAGGAAGAGGGCGATGACCTAGAGTCGCTAGTTGTTTTATTATGTTTTGAATTATTGTTCTGGAATTTTGAATTTATATGCATGCTAGGTCCTGGTTATTATTTCCGCTCTATGTTGGATAATTGATAATTTATTGGTAATTGATTGGATTTATTGAATTATCCGTTTATTGGTTTATGCTGGTTATTGCATGTTTGGTTTAGTTCATTGGTTAATATTAATTATGGGGTTCATATTAATGAATTAAAAAGTTGGAAAAATGGGTTGGGTCACTTCATAAATGAAGATGCAAAAAACAAGAATAAAACATGAAAACTTACTTGGGAAATCTGTTGGGTTGCTTCACACAAAACGCATGTTTTAGGTCTTTAGCTTGACCGTTCAGCTCAAAATATTAATCATAAGAATCAAAAGGTTAAGCCAATGCACCTTTCGTCCTTTTCCTGTTAACGCACAAAACAATATGCACAAAGTAACACACAATTATCTTTGACAAGGAGGCAAAGTAATTATCAACCAAATTTACAACAAATGTAGCATTATATCTTGAAAGTTTCTCTAATAGTTGGATGCTCAGGAGTATCAAATGCATTTAGAGTAAATGTAAAGTCAATTTCAGGTCTTAACGATATTTTTGAAGATACTGTCTATTGATGTTGTTACTGGTTATTAGACTCAAGATGTAGTAAAGCAGTGCTACAGTGAACAAGTTTGATGGTTGTGCAACCAGATATAGACACAATAACAGGGAACGATGAAGTGAACAAGCCTGGTAAACCTTCACATACAAATAAAGAGGATTAGAGAATTAGAGAATCATAGACAGCCTAGACATCTCAACGTAAGGTAACATGGAATGAAGTGAAAGTGTTGAATATTGGAGTCTTACTCAGAAGATCCAAGAAGTAAGAGCTCAACCAATCATGTTTTAAGCTTATAAGAACAAGTCATGCATAAGCTGCTGAGTAAACCTTAAAGTGCATCAGAGCATAATGAAGGAAGCAGCTGCGTGTTATACCATAACATAAATATGTTTTCCAGTTGAGTAAACTTGAAGTAAAGGAGAGAAGAAAACAGAACAATCAACGTGTAGTGGCTGTGGAGTGCAACTGAACGGAAGAGCTTCAAGTTGCAGCAAACAAGGGAGTAAACGTGTATTGTAAGCCTCTATTTTTTGAGAAACAAAAATTGGTTAAACCTGATTGATGCTATTCTTTGGTATGATTCATTGTTTCGATTATGAATATGTTGGATCTTAATAGTATTCGTGAGTTTGAATAGTTTAGGTTGAATGTTAGGTGTAGATTAGGTTTCAAATGTAAAAGATTAGTTTTTGTCTTTTGAATTTGATAGAATGCTCCCAGTTTTATGCGAGGAGTGGGGACTAGTCTTCGAATTAAATGGTTCTGCTACATATGAGGACTGAGAGATGGAATTGAGAGACTGTCAGAAGAGGAGACCATAGATTGAATCCGGAATCCGGTAAGTGATCAGATGAAATGTTTGTGTTTGTGTAATATTCCGAGATAAGCTTAGGTGAGACTGAGTTAGACTGAGTTTTTGATTGGATTGTATTCCAGAAGATGTTAGACTAAGTTTTTGATTGAATGTGATTAGTATAGTTGAGTTATGTAAAGTTTCAAATGTTATTTGGGTACTTTTGGCTATTGATTGTTAATTATCTGTTTTATGACAGATGTGGGGATATGTAGTGGCTGTATTAAAAATATGAGGATTGAGAAAGCAGCAGAGAAGTCAGAGGAGGCCACAAATAGAATGGGGTAAGTTAATATTCCGAGTAGGTTCTTTTGAATTTTGTTGAATGTTCACATTTGATTTTGTTGTTCTCTGTTTGATAGCATGAGTGGTTTGGCTTGTGTAAGAAAAATGGTACATATGGGATAAATCAGAGGTGATTAACAGCCTTGATTCCTTGTAAGTAAATGATGACTTGTACTCTTTTTCACAATTGAGTAGAAGATTAGGTAAGAATTTACATGAGGTGATAGGATAGTACGAGATAATATATGCATTTGAGTGTTTGTTTTGTGTTTACATTTGTATAGTTCTAGGTGATAGGAAAGTACAAGAGTTATGTGACAACAATAACTTGTTAACCTAACTCTATATAGATTAAAATTATCACAAACACTTAAACCTAAAGAAACCCAATTTTCTTTCACTCTAAAAGAACAAACTTTTATACTTTTCATTCTCTTCTCAAAATGAATCCATATGCCAGCTCTGTTGGCTTCATGGACCTTCTAACCAATCAAAATGATTCCCCTAACCTTCAGCAGCCGAGTAGTTATGACTCTCCATCACCAAGTATTAGACTTGGTGAAACTGAAGAAGTTGTCTTCACAACTCAATGGTCTTAGCCAGCTTGTGAAGGTGATAACCTCACTGCTAAGGGTGCACCAAGGAAGAGGAATGCATGGAATGTCAAAGAGGATTTAGTATTAATCTCTGTATCGTTCAACATAAGCAAAGATGCCATTGTTGGCAATGAGCAAAGAAGAGCAGAGCAGCCTTCTGGAAGAGGATTGCAGCATATGCTGCTGCAAGTCCCAATGTATCCGATTTAAAGCAGAGAGAGCCAGATCACTGTAAGTAAAGATGGGCTAAGATAAATGAGTGTGTATGTAAGTTTGTTGGATCTCATCAAGCTGCATCAAGTCAGATGGCAAGTGGAATGAATCATGATGATCTGATTAAGCGAGCTCACCTCATCTATCAGAGTGATTACAAGAAGAATTTCACTCTCAAGCATGGATGGAGAGAATTGAGATATGATCAGAAGTGGTGTGCTATGCTAGCTACTAAAGGAGACGACAAGAACAAAAGAAGGAAGGTTGACTCATCTTCTATGCATGAATCTGAATATCAAGGAGGCTCTCAAGCTCAAGGAGACTCTCAAGCTCAAGGAGAATCTCAAGTTTCTCAAGCAAGACCACCTGGAGTGAAGGCAGCCAAGGCTGCTGCCAAGGCTAGTCCCAAAAAGACAACTTCAGTCACTGATGAAGGAGGAGTTGAGAGAATATAAATGCATCGATCATTGGCCGACGGTTGACCCTTCCTTTTCGGGAACCTAAGTAGCACTCCCTATTCGTTCTTGGTGCTAGGACGGGTATGGGGTGTTGCAAGAGTGGTTTCAGAGCATGGTTACACGATGATATGGGAAACCATGTTTTCAATGTTTTATCGAGTAAATGCATCGCAAGGGCTGTTTAGGAGATTGATTCAGTCACTTGCAAAACCTTAGTTTAATGGGATTTAGGATCTTATGATTTGTTTGTATTGTAGTATGCCACCGAAAAGATGTAGGGGAAGTGGCCGTGGACGTGGCCGAGGTAGCTTTGGGAGAGGGGGTAGGATGTCGGGTCTCCCACCCCCAGGATATGAGTACCATGAGATTGTGAGAGGGAGTCATCAAGGAGTGATGTTGAGCGTGAATCCAAATCTTGTCCAGATACTCCGAAAGAACGAAGTAAGAAAATTTCCCGAGAGACCAAGATCGATGAGAAACGTACTTATGAGGAAGAGACCAAGGAAAATTCGGACGATTGTGTTTGTGTGGAACCAAAACCAGAAGAGAAGGAAGTCTTTATGGTCAAAGATTATATCAGTATTTCATCGGGTTCGTTCAACTCACTTCGAACCTTTGGAGGTCCGTCAAGTATCATCAATACATCCACTGATGGTTCTTGTACTCCATCGGTTGCGTTGAGCCCAGCATACATGTTCTCTCCGTTAGTGAATGCTAACAAACTTGAAGACGTGGAGAATATTGAAGAAGATCCAGAAGAACCAACCGAACCCATGGTATACCTTCCGGAATTTACGATACCATCTCCAAAAAATCCACTTACGATGATATGGAGAGAAAACTTGCCAGCCCTCAACCTCGGTCCAGACCTGTTGGCCGATGCTTTTCCAATGAGCGAGTTTGGAAGCTCTTCCGGCACCCAGATTTTGTACTGTTTTATATGTGGGCGTATTGGACACTATCCTCGAGAGTGTCAATATTACAGCCTGTATGCTCCATCATACAACATATGTTTGCTATATGAAGAGATCGGACACTACGCCAGCTCGTGTCCGACAGTGAAGCCACCGACTCCTATTCGCCTCCCAACTCCCCCTCCATCCCCATCTCACGTAACCGGTCCTTCATCCTCCCAGCCACCGTCCCCCCCCTCTTCCGTTTCATTTCAGGTTGTTGATAAGTCTGTATTTCATCACTTTTTGAGCATGCATTCATCATCTTTTCAGCATCATTCACTTGTTGATTCGCATCATATTGATCCATTTCTGCATGTTTTACATACTTAGGTAGGTTTTATGCATATCATGCATGTCTTGCATACATTCTGCATATTTGGAGTGTTTCAGGTACTTAAGAGACATGCAGAGCGAAGCAGAGGAACAAGCGTTACTCGACATGCATATGATCGAGTGGGATGAGCAGAGATGCGTTACAGAAACATACTTCACTCGACGGACGTGATCGAGTAGCGGATCGAGCGGTTGATCGAGTAGGGTGATCGAGTGAACCGAAGGAATGCGAAACAACCGTCACTCGACGTGCACACTCAAGTGACACGATCGAGCAAAGCTGAGAAGATGCTCACTCGAGATGCTCACTCGACCAACTTAGTCACAAAAACTTTTAAACCGCTTTTACGTTGTCGTTTTATGTTTTAAACACAAAGTCTATAGAAGAATCTGTCTACATCGTCATGTAGCTACTCGGTCCGTCGCGACCCGACCCCGAGACTCGTATATGATCACGTTACCTAACGTACCATATACGACAGGAATAGCATGATCCGTCTGATACTAACTTCACCAATACGTCCACATTATCCCTAGTCTCATGTATTATGACAACATGCAACTACTACAATGCAAGCTACAACATTGCATCCAAGATTCATGCTTCATGATACAATACAAGTTGATGCTTCCAAGTACAAGCTAATAACTATTCAATATAAACCATCCAAACAGCACAACTATACAACCATTCTATTAACAAAGCAAGCTATCCAATGTTTAACAATCACTCAACAAGACAAGCCATCTAACCATAAACTATTCTAACTTCTTCAAGGTCTAGGTACTAAAGCCATTACTCAATAAACAAGCTAAACCAAGTATTAGAACTAACCCAAGTAATAATGCCAAAGTACTACCATCTTTTATACTAATTATAACTAAAAAACTACTTAACCTAATTAATTAACTTCACCTTAAAAAGTAACTAAGTAATTAAAAATAAACCTCTAATTAATTAAGACTAATTAAATAACAAGAATAAACTATCCTATTCACGTGCTACTTCACGTGACCGAGAAACTCACCTACTTCTCCTAAGGGTTCTTCTCTCCGAGAGCTTTCTCCGGCGAACTACCAAGCTTCTCTTCTTTTTCGGGTCATGGTAACAAAATGAGGAGAGGGGGGGTTATATAGGGGTACTAAGTCGGTTGGGTAAGCATGAGGTGGTCGTTGGTCGCTTAGTGCCACGACACATCGTCGGACACTAAGACGGCTCCAAACGACGACACCTCGCTAACGGATAAGAACAAGGGTTTTGGATAAGGATGAGCGCCCTAACGGATACACATTTCCCAAGAATCAATCTGGACCATCCGTTTCCTTCACCGACCGATATTGCATCCTGACTGTCGGTACACGTGAGTATCGATACGGCTGTTACCGGCCATCGATCATTGGCCAACGGTCGACCCTTCCTTTTCGTCTGATACCGGTTTAGAGAAACAGACTTACCGAATACTTTCTCATGCATATCATCGAGGACAATCCGCACTGGCAATGAATCTTTTGTCCGGCTACCGAGAGTGTTGGCTATCCAATGTCCGGTTTCAGCATCCTATCGCACATTCTTGACCAAACCTATTTTTCTCTCGATAACTTCTACTTTCCTCTCGACCAAACTATGCAGTTTAGTCTAAAACTAACTTAGGGACTTTACCTAAAGGTCTTCGCCGATATAATAGTTATGGTCGATAGCCTTGCCTTGGTACCATGTTCTTTCTGTCGGAGAACCATTTCGATCGTTCGTTCTCGGCCATTACTAGTACTTCCTTACTCCTTCGCTTAAGCCTCCTGAACGACCAAGACAATGTTGTATTTTCTCTACGGATTCATTGGTTTTTGCTGGCTAGAAGGAATTTAGAAGCATGTTAGGATGATCATGTCCTGGAATAATGTTTTGTTGAACAGGTTAATGGAATTGATTTTTTGGATTTTTGGTTTAGTCTTCTGCTGGTAATTGTTGATTTGTCTGGTTTAATTGATTTAAATTAATTAGGGCCGGTTTAGCTGGTCTAGTGGTTTAAAGTGATTAGAGCCGGTTAGCTGGTTTAGCTGGTTTGATTTAAATGGGTTAATCCAGTTTGCATGTTAAAAAAAAAAAACCAACTGTACTTGAAAGTACTTAGCTCCAAGTAGAACAAATTCAAAATCCCTAGCAAAATATCGGAGCTTACTAAACCTAAGAGGATGATCAAACCCAATACGATAGACGAGAGACGAGAGAAGTGAGATTGTGTTTTGATAAGGGTAACATAGAGAGATTATGTTTTTTACAAAACATAATAAATTAATGAGATTATGGCATAGAAAGTAAATATTTCTCTTTTAATTGGCTCAAAAGTCTCTTTCCAACTTTTATATGCTATTCTAGTAAGCCACTATTTGACTATGCCATTATAATAATTAACCTACTTATTTGTAGGTAATAATTGTATCGTACACACATGGTGCCTTCATTCTGGGTCGCTTGATCACTGATAATGTTATGATAGCATGAAATTATGCATGCTTTAAAGCCACAGAAAAGAGTCTCAAAGTATTATAGGGCAATTAAAATGGATGTATCTAAAGCTAATGATAGAGTAGAATGGAATTTTTAGAGGTTGCTATGAATTTGTTTGGTTTTCCTAAAAAATGGATCGCTTGGACCATGACATCAGTTCATTCAGTTAGTTACTGTATACTTAAATTCTACAAACGATCCTAATCATGGCGGTGGAGGGAAATATTTGGGCCTACACGAACAGTTTGGGAGGAAAAAGAAAGACATTTTCTATTATATTACCGAAAACGTGAAACAAAGAACTGCATCATGGAGTGTGAAGAAACTATCTCCGGCGGTTAAAGAAATTATTTTAAAATCCGTTGCTCTTGCAATGCTAGTATACTTTATGTCTTGTTTTAAGATACCAGCAAGTGTTATAGCCGAAATCAATTCTGAACTTCAAAGATTTTGGTGGGGAAACGGAAACGAAGAAAGAGGAATACCTTGGGTTGCTTGGAAAAGACTTCCACATTCTAAAGACGAAGGAGGACTGGTTTTCAAAAATTGATCAAAGTTCAATGATGCTTTATTGGCTAAACAAGCTTGGAGGATTATTAAGCATCCAGAAACTCTCTTTGCACTTGTCATAAATGCTAGATATTTTAAAGATGACTCAATCCTTGGTGCTAAGATGAGGGCAAATCAAATCTTATGGATGGGCATCTATTTAGAGGAGTTTAAAATTATAAAAAGGTACTCGTTACATTATTCGAGATGGTGAAACTACTAGGATTAATATTGATAACATCACTATTTCTCATCCCCCAAATCCTTTACATAGCATTCAGGAGAATGAAACGTTACGTTTTAAGGATCTTATCTCGTCAGTGGGTAACTAACGTTATTGGGTCATTACTAAAGTTGCAAATAATATCGTCTATAACGATCATCCTCATATCAACAATATGTATATATCCCGTGTCATTGTGCCTGATAAAATAGTGTGGCACTACAACAAGTCTAGAGATTATTATGTTTGTTAAGGATACTAGCTAACAACACACGATCCAACGTTATCAACAAACATTATACCGGTTCCTCGTGGTTCCATTTGGGTCATGAACCAAATTTGGAGACACAAATATTTTACAAAAACTAAAATATTTTCTTTGGAGAATTTTAACAAATGCTATACCCACCATTACTCTTTTTAACACTCGTGGAATGAATCAAGATCTTGTATGTCCAAGATGCTTTCAATTAGATGAGACAATTGAGGATATACTATTTTTTTCCCTTTTGCTGAATCAGTTTGGGAAATGTTAAACGTTCCAACTAATATATTAATATCAGCATCTTTCACTTGTGAAAGTTTCATTGGAACTTGTTTGGGGGGGGGAGGGGGGGCAACTGGCATAAAATTTAGTTGCTTTATATCAAATTGATACACTATAATTGGACCCGCGCTACAGCGCGGGGGAATGTTTTCAACTATGTTAATTTGTAATCTAACAATTATAAGAAATTTATGTTTAAATTATATATGGTTTATGTTTGTATTCCCAGTCCTTAGTGATTAACAAAATAAGTAGTATTAATTATTATTTAGTAATTTATATAACAAATATAAACAATATAACAGAATATGAGTATATGTACAAATTATGTATGATCGGACCAAACTTGGGTGTTGAAATTATTCTATCAGGGCGGATGTCAGTTTTGCATATACGGATTCATTTTAAACATGTGTTTGTAATCTGATAATTTTGAGTTTTAAATTTGAAACTTGTTGTTTACAATCTTTATATTATTTTAACATTTCATTCTTAGTATAAATTTTTTTTGCTAATATAAATCAAAATTATTTTTCATTGTTGGAATTTTGAAATAAAGGATTTATATAATGTGTTTATCAATATGTAATTATATATAAATATCCTTTATTAAGATAATATATTATATGCTGATTATTATTTTTTTGAAATTATTTGTTTTAAATTTTTTAAAATGTATGTAGATTGACTTTTCAAATTATAATTAGAAAAATTAAATAAAAGTTGTTAAAAATGCAATTGGCATTTGGGCTTCTTTTTTTTTTGTAAACCAGCGGGATTATTAATACGTGCAAATTTGTGTAAACGAATTAACAAAGGATGGGTTTTGTTTTTGAAACATATTCTCTCGACAAGTTAGGCTTTGGGTTCGTTTAGTTGTTTTTGGTTTGACAATGAATCTGACAGACAAAAGCATCACCGACTGAAACATTTCTTCATTCTTACCAACCATCGATTGTTCTATCAATTTCTTCGTCTTCCTAAATTAAGAAAATCCATTCGCTTTTAGGTAGATCAAATTCAAACACAGTCAATCTCGGTTGAAAAATGATGTTTACAGTATGGAATCGACAATTCTAGAAGACGATGTCGGTCTTCAATGGTTTCCACTTTGGAGGAAGTTTACCAATTCTGTAAATTGGCTTTTCAAGATTGAGCCAAATCTCTATCAACTGCAATTTATTGGGTAAGTAGATTATTTTGTTCTATTTGTTTTCAGATTGTGAGAACGACTATACGACACTAATTTGTAGTAGTTAATGTTCATACAAATTATGAAGTAGGTTTCATAAATTATTCATAAATTTGATTATATTTTATCTTCTCTCTGCAAATTAATCAAATACAGAAATGGATAAACTTATGCTCTGAAGCGGTATTGGATAGGCGAATACGATGTAAATTACATCATGTAATACTTGGGTCTAAAGAACATTGACACATGAAGATAAGTTTTAATCAAAACTACTTTTTATATATTTGAAAACCGACTTTGTTAATCACATATTTAGTGTTACATTTATATGATGTTCAATTTCTTGTAGGTGATGGCTCACTTACCGTGTATAAATTTCAACAAACATTTCATTCGTTGTGATTGACAATTGATTGATAAGGTTAGTATTGAAGAGTGATTCAGGACACTATTCTCCATTGTCAAGGCACGATCGCTGAAACTTGCTTATTTGATTTTCTTAATCGTTGTACAAATTAGAGTACCCTAAAAATAACAACCTGTTAGATAGTGTAATCATAAAACAATGTACTTTTAAAAAAATAGATGTAAAAACATTAAGAAATCTAAGAACTTACTGATGAGTCTGACAAAATCATTTCAATGGTCTCTCTTGAGGAGGTAGTGTATTGCTTCCATGAATGCCGATTTTGACTTGAATTCTCCTCCACCTTGTTTTGAATGGTTTGATTAAATTGAAGTCGGTAACTGCAGGTATGGCGACGAGGAAATGAAAAAATGTTCCCCCTTTCAATACATTGCTTATATTCCACTTAAGAAAAGACTTCCACATTCTAAAGACGAAGGAGGTCAATTATTTTTTAAGATCAATATATTTTTAAAAAGGATAGATTATCCCCCTTTCACGCTTTGTGAAATATTTAGTTTGATTTTTGATACTTGTTTATTTAGATTGAGATCGTCGACTTTAAATGTATTACCAAAAAATAAGAGTAAAAGAATCAAAGACATACATTTCGAATATGCTCTATAAAATCATTTAATCTTGTTACCTTTTTGGATTACAAAATATTCCAAACCAAAACCGTAAAAAAGTCATAACGGGAACAACCCTGACCCATTAACTATCCGAGTAGAGAGGATCCCAGTTGCAAACTTTCAGATATTTTTTTAAAATAACCCGACCCGGAAGCACTTTTTGTACTTCTCTTTTACTTATATAGAGATGGACTTTCTGAGTGTGCTTATAACTACATGAACTAATTTATATTTTAAATTTACAATATATACTATATAAATATGGCCAAAACCTACAAATCTAACAATGATGTTAATTAACCCGTTACTATAGATGACTGGGATGCCACGTGGATGGACAAAATGATTGCATTTTACAAAGACGAGTTTAAAACACAAAAAAACGTCATTTCATTAAACTTTTTGAAAAAGTTGCTCTGTGGACTTTGAACCCGTGAATAATAAGGTCTCTAACCCAATTCAATACCAAATGTGCTACACGATTTTTGAATGTATCACCAAACATAAATATATATATATATATATATATATATATATATATATATATATATACCCACTTCTCACTTCTTTTCCCTCGTGAACCATTGATAGCAAGAAACAAATCAAGAGAGATAAAGAGATTGCAATTTTGTATTAAGAAAGACATCAGTAACCCAAGAATTTGACTATCATTGATTCCTCTTTTTTTTTTTTTTACTCTCCGTAGTCATCTAAGATTTCTTATGAACTCGTATTATCTTTCTGTTTTTCAAAGTTTGTTTTTGGTATTTTTAAGAAATATTTCCATCTGGATTGTGTTAGTGAATCACTTGGTGTTTAAATTCCTTATCGAGATCTGTGAAATTGGAGGTTTCATATTGCCTCAACAATTTGGGTATTGATTAAAGTTTTAGGTGTTTAATATCTTGCTAAATTATGTAAACTATTTGATTCGTTGAGCTTTGATGATGAGCGGTTTAGTTTTAGATTTTGGGTTTAATTGATTGGTTATTGAGGGAAACCCTTAAGTCTTTCATGTAGCCACTTGTTTATTCTCTTAAGGCTTATGTTTGTCTCTTCTAGAGAGGCTTAAGGAGATTCTCGGAGGTATTTAAAGGCTATTCTTGTGAGTTCTACCAAGGGGGAAGGTTGATTTCGTGGATGTGGTGCAAGGAGGCTCTAGTTATTGCTGTTTTCTTCCATATTCGTCCAATCCTTCAATCCACATCCAGGTGAGTGCATGACCATGGTTGATCTTGGCGCATAAGACTTTTTAGATGTGTGTTTGATTGATTTGTGTGGCTGGAATTGTTGTGTTTTGGCTTGTTTGTGTGCTATGGATGTTGTTATTGCATATTTGAGTATTAGGGTTCCCGACTGGAGGTTGGGAGGTTGTGAATTTGTTCTCTTGAGAGGTTAGAGGCGAGTTCAGGGCTTCTGCGGAGGCAATGTTGGTTAACACTAACCTGGTGTCTATGTCGGTCGACACCAATTTCTGGAAAGGAATTTATGGACAACGAGTAGTTCGAGTCTTTTTATGCCTGGTTTATTTTGTGTAATTGTTCTTATACATGTTTGGTGTTCTTATTATACATGTGTATAACCCGATAGATGGGAGGACCGCTTCACTGAGTATTTGTAATAATACTCACGCATCTCATTGTTTTTGTGATGCATGTAAAAATAAAGTGTGATCAAGGAATCAGGGCGAGGAAGAGGGCGATGACCTAGAGTCGCTAGTTGTTTTATTATGTTTTGAATTATTGTTCTGGAATTTTGAATTTATATGCATGCTAGGTCCTGGTTATTATTTCCGCTCTATGTTGGATAATTGATAATTTATTGGTAATTGATTGGATTTATTGAATTATCCGTTTATTGGTTTATGCTGGTTATTGCATGTTTGGTTTAGTTCATTGGTTAATATTAATTATGGGGTTCATATTAATGAATTAAAAAGTTGGAAAAATGGGTTGGGTCACTTCATAAATGAAGATGCAAAAAACAAGAATAAAACATGAAAACTTACTTGGGAAATCTGTTGGGTTGCCTCACACAAAACACATGTTTTAGGTCTTTAGCTTGACCGTTCAGCTCAAAATATTAATCATAAGAATCAAAAGGTTAAGCCAATGCACCTTTCGTCCTTTTCCTGTTAACGCACAAAACAATATGCACAAAGTACCACACAATTATCTTTGACAAGGAGGCAAAGTAATTATCAACCAAATTTACAACAAATGTAGCATATATCTTGAAAGTTTCTCTCATAGTTGGATGCTCAGGAAGATCAAATGCATTTAGAGTAAATGTAAAGTCAATTTCAGGTCTTAACGATATTTTTGAAGATACTGTCTATTGATGTTGTTACTGGTTATTAGACTCAAGATGTAGTGAAGCAGTGCTACAGTGAACAAGTTTGATGGTTTTGCAACCAGATATAGACACAATAACAGGGAACGATGAAGTGAACAAGCCTGGTAAACCTTCACATACAAATAAAGAGGATTAGAGAATTAGAGAATCATAGACAGCCTAGACATCTCAATGTAAGGTAACATGGAATGAAGTGAAAGTGTTGAATATTGGAGTCTTACTCAGAAGATCCAAGAAGTAAGAGCTCAACCAATCATGTTTTAAGCTCATAAGAACAAGTCATGCATAAGCTGCTGAGTAAACCTTAAAGTGCATCAGAGCATAATGAAGGAAGCAGCTGCGTGTTATACCAAAACATAAATATGTTTTCCAGTTGAGTAAACTTGAAGTGAAGCAGAGAAGAAAATAGAGCAATCAACGTGTAGTGGCTGTGGAGTGCAACTGAACGGAAGAGCTTCAAGTTGCAGCAAACAAGGGAGCTTCAAGTTGCAGCAAACAAGGGGAACAATTTTGACAGAATAGAAAAGGTTGAAAGTGTCAGTTGCCGTGTTCCATAACAGAGACGGTTAAGTTTCAAACAGAGAAGGGTCAAGTTGACATCATCTTGTACAGAAGCATGGGTCAAGTTGACAAAAGAGTACAAGCTTTTATCCATAGGAGAAAAGGGTGAGCTTGGGATCTTAGGGTTTTGGAGAACTCTAAGACCAACATTATAGGGAGCTTCTTAACCATTCTTAAGCTTTAATTCTGATTTAATTAAATCATCAATACACAAACATTAGCAATAATTGATCTTGCATAAGATCGATTTTATGTTCTAAGAAGCGTCGACGTGGTGGTTTGTAATTGGGTAAGGCAAAAATATATATAATGTCAAAAAATCATTTTTGCTCCTTTTCTTTCATTTTATTTCTCTCTCTCTCTCTCTCTCTCTCTCTCTCTCTCTCTCTCTCTCTCTCTCTCTCTCTCTCTCTCTCTCTCTCTCTCTCTCTCTCTCTCTCTCTCTTTTTCGCGAAAGAAGAAACTAAGTCCGACCAAATTGATCCGTCTGATTCTGGATGAATCCGGCAGACTTAATCGTCTCCGCCCGTTGTTCCCGGTTGCTCATCAAGTCCAGCGATTTTATTTTTCTGCGGCGGCTTCGGTTGTTCTACTCATCGAAGATCAGAAGCGTTATGAGAACATGTTCTCCAATTGAATCGAAATCGGTTTCATGCATTCGGAATCAGAACCTGGGGAGAAGCAATTGGCAGTAGAAGGTATGTATTTCTATTGGATTGGATGAATTGAAGTGATTGAGAGATTTTACAAATTAGGGTTCTTCGGATTGTGAAATTAAGGTTTTCGGATTTGGCGATTTTTAGTTATTCGTTTGTAAATCTACAATTAGGCTAATTATAAACATGGATGAGTGTGTGGCTGTATTGTAAGCCTCTATTTTTTGAGAAAAAAAAAATTGGTTAAACCTGATTGATGCTATTCTTTGGTATGATTCATTGTTTCGATTATGAATATGTTGGATCTTAATAGTATTCGTGAGTTTGAATAGTTTTGGTTGAAGGTTAGGTGTAGATTAGGTTTCAAATGTAAAAGATTAGTTTTTGTCTTTTGAATTTGATAGAATGCTCCCAGTTTTATGCGAGGAGTGGGGACTAGTCTTCGAATTAAATGGTTCTACTACATATAAGGACTGAGAGATGGAATTGAGAGACTGTCAGAAGAGGAGACCATAGATTGAATCCGGAATCCGGTAAGTGATCAGATGAAATGTTTGTGTTTGTGTAATATTCCGAGATAAGCTTAGGTGAGACTGAGTTAGACTGAGTTTTTGATTGGATTGTATTCCAGAAGATGTTAGACTAAGTTTTTGATTGAATGTGATTAGTATAGTTGAGTTATGTAAAGTTTCAAATGTTATTTGGGTACTTTTGGCTATTGATTGTTAATTATCTGTTTTATGACAGATGTGGGGATATGTAGTGGCTGTATTAAAAATATGAGGATTGAGAAAGCAGCAGAGAAGTCAGAGGAGGCCACAAATAGAATGGGGTAAGTTAATATTTCGAGTAGGTTCTTTTGAATTTTGTTGAATGTTCAGATTTGATTTTGTTGTTCTCTGTTTGATAGCATGAGTGGTTTGGCTTGTGTAAGAAAAATGGTACATATGGGATAAATCAGAGGTGATTAACAGCCTTGATTCCTTGTAAGTAAATGATGACTTGTACTCTTTTTCACAATTGAGTAGAAGATTAGGTAAGAATTAACATGAGGTGATAGGATAGTACAAGATGATATATGCATTTGAGTGTTTGTTTTGTGTTTACATTTGTATAGTTCTAGGTGATAGGAAAGTACAAGAGTTATGTGACAACAATAACTTGTTAACCTAACTCTATATAGATTAAACTTAACACAAACACTTAAACCTAACTCTAGTCGATTCTCTTTCACCCTAAAAGAGCAAACTTTTATACTTTTTCATTCTCTTCTCTAAATGAATCCATATGATGCCAACTCTGTTGGCTTCATGGAGCTTCTAACCAGTCAAAAATATTCCCCTAACCTTCAGCAGCCCACTAGTTATGAGTCTCCATCACCAAGTATCAAACTTGGTGAAACTGAAGTAGGTGTCTTCACCATGCAATGGTCTGAACCACCTAGTCAAGGTGAAAACCTCACTGCTAAGGGTGCACCAAGGAAGAGGAATGCATGGAATGTCAAAGAGGATTTAGTATTAATCTCTGTATCGTTCAACACAAGAAAAGATGCCATTGTTGGCAATGAGCAAAGAAGAGCAGTGCAGCCTTCTGGAAGAGGATTGCAGCATATGCTGCTGCAAGTCCCAATGTATCCGATTTAAAGCAGAGAGAGCCAGATCACTGTAAGTAAAGATGGGCTAAGATAAATGAGTGTGTATGTAAGTTTGTTGGATCTCATCAAGCTGCATCAAGTCAGATGGCAAGTGGAATGAATCATGATGATCTGATTAAGCGAGCTCACCTCATCTATGAGAGTGATTACAAGACGAAGTTCACTCTCAAGCATGGATGGAGAAAATTGAGATATGATCAGAAGTGGTGTGCTATGCTAGCTACTAAAGGAGACGACAAGAACAAAAGAAGGAAGGTTGACTCATCTTCTATGCATGAATCTGAATATCAAGGAGGCTCTCAAGCTTTAAGGAGACTCTCAAGCTTAAGGAGAATCTGAAGTTTCTCAAGCAAGACCACCTGGAGTGAAGGCAGCCAAAGCTGCTGCCAAGGCTAGTGCCAAAAAGACAAGTTCAGTCACTGATGAAGGAGGAGTTGAGAGAATATAAAGAATGAAGACTATGTGGAAGCTAAAGGAAAAAGACTTTGCCTTGAACACTCTATTAGCTATATCTGGTCCTCTTTCTCAGTTAGAGGAAGAGTTTAAAACAAAGCTAATTAGAGAGATTTTCTTTTGAATCTCTTATGGTTTGAATCTCAGCCAGTTTATGGTTGTTTGTTGTGTTTGTGTTACTGTAATGACATTTCCTTTGATCTTGTAATGTTTGTTGTGTTTGTGTTTATGCTGTTTGTTGTGTTTGTGTTATGTCTCTGTTTGATAATTAGTGTTCACTTTATTTATGTGTTATATGTGCTGGTGGTATATGATTGTGCTGAAGGATTTGGTTCACGTGAAGGATTTGGTTCACTGCTGTTATGTCATAAAATTTGGTTCACTGCTGTTATGTCATAAAATTTGGTTCACTGCTATTATGTCATAAAATTTAGTTCACGAGAAAGAATTGGTTCACTACATACATTGTTTGTGTTATGAAAGTGAAGATATTTGAGTTGGCCTTATTGACTTTATTGTTATTTGGTGTGTAGGTTTACGAGAAAGTGGAAAAAGAAAACAAAAAGTTGCAGAGACTCGTGGGTAACTTATGAAGCTGGTGGTTAACATACAAGCTCACTGTCTCTTCACGGATATGGCATCTCACGCTTTCATCACTGATGGGTGGTTAACGCACACAAAACTACAATTGTATTCATCGCTATAAATATGTATCAACTGCTTTTCACAATTGTATTCACTTTCTCTTTCACAATCTTTTATTCACTTTCTCTTTCACAATTGTATTCAATTCTCTCTTCCCACAATTGTATTCACTTTCTCGTCAATACACTTGTATTCACTCTCTCTGCAACACAATCTTATTTTTCATAACAACCGAATCAATAATATCAGTTTCTTATCCCACAAGAATATTTTCTTCACTTTCTTATTATCACAACCAAAAAAATAACATCACTTTCTTATCCCACAAATTTCTTATATACTTTCTTATTTAACTACCAAACCTCAATCTCAAAAAATCTACCTAACCACGAAATAATTGTTTTTTTGCTATATACAAAATGGCATCATCATCTCATGATGAATTTTCACAATTATTGGATGAAGAATTTGATAATCATTTCCAAAAAAATTAGATAATTCCTTTTACTCTTTGGAGGAGGATCAAAAACTCAGAAAACGGAGAAAAAAGAGTCCATACAGAAAGACATCGTGAAGAAGGACACATCAAGTTATGCAACTATTATTTTGGAGAAAATGCAACCTTCCCACCTAATCTATTCCGACGTTTTTTTAGAATGAATAAGCATTTATTCATGCGTATCGTGGATCGACTAATCAATGAAATTCCTTTCTTTCCACAAAGAAGAGATGCGACCGGAAGGATAGGATTGTCTCCACTACAGAAGTGTACATGTGCAATTCACATGCTTGCGTATGGTTGTGCGGCTGATGCGGTTGACAAATATTTCCGGATTGGTGAAACCACTTTCTTGAAATGCCTGCAACATTTTGTTGACGGTACAAAAGAGTACATAAGAAAACCAACCGCTGAAGATTTTCAAAGGCTACTCATTATTGGAGAGATAAGAGGATTTACTAGGATGATGGGAAGCATCGATTGTATGCATTGGGAGTGGAATAATTGCCCAACCGCTTGGAAAGGTCAATATACACGGGCATCGGGAAAACCAACAATCATTTTAGAGGCTGCAGCTTCGCAAGATCTTTGGATATGGCACACGTTTTTTGGACCTCCAAGTGTTTTAAATGATATCAATATTCCTGATGACTCTCCTGTTTTCAATGACATCTTACAAGGACGAGCACCAAAATGCAAGTATGTAGTCAACGGAAACCAGTATAGTTTGGGTTACTATTTGACAGATGGAATTTATCCAAGATAAGCTACATTTATCCAATCGATCCCACTTCCACAAGGTGATAAACCTTCTTTATTTCTAACCCAACAAGAAGCTTACCGTAAAGATGTTGAGCGTGCTTTTGAAGTTTTGCAAGCTCGATTTTCCATTGTCAAAAATCCGGCTCTTATTTCGGATAAGGAAAGAATAGGAAAAATTATGCGGGCAGGCATAATACTTCACAATATGATAGTAGAAGATGAATGAGATATGTATACTCAGTTTGATGTTACCGAATTCCAACAAGCGGAAAATGCCGGAAGTACAAGAGTGGATTTGTAGTAATAAACAGATAGGCCTTCAAATCTCGTCGATATGATGACCGCTAGAAATCGACTTCGGGATCAAAATATGCATGAACAATTGAAGAACGATTTGGTCGAGCATCTTTGGAATACATTTTCCCCCAATCAAGTTTAAAATTATTGTATCATTGTTTCTATCTTATGTATGTTTTCACATTTTAAATTTACAATTATTATAAGATTTTCTTAAATTACAAATTATAAAATTATCTAATTTTTTTTTTAAAATATTTTTTTTCGAAGACACCCAACTTAAGATCCTACCTATAATCAAATAACAAAATTAAAAACAAAATTAAAACTCTTAAACTCTAGTTTTTCAAATTTAATACTAAATATATGTTAAGATACCCTAATTAGCATGCTACCTATAATGATGCTCTAAGGATTATAAAAAGGAAGAGGTGGGCACAAGAAAAGGTTGCACACCTAGGATTTCTTTTTATATACACACTTTGTGTGTGGTGTTGCCCATCAACAAAAGAGAAAAATGTGGATGGTTTTGTAAAGGAATCACACTTGAAAAAATAATGAGTTGTGATTGCCTTGATTTATGTAGTTAAGAGTGGTAGGCTCAAATGTGTGCTACATACCATTGGCAAATACGACTTTTGCGTTCTTAAGCAGTAAATCGTTCTGACTTCGTCTCGTGGATGTAGGTTATCCGAACCCCGTTAACAAATTTATTGTGTCGTCTCTGCTATATGCTCTCATATCTCTGTTAAGTATCGCACATACATATCTGTCATACAAGTCTATAGATCTAGCACGCATCATGTTATTTCAATTGGTATCAGATCAGTTTACTAGATTTCTCAGAAACGTCTACAGGAAATTTCAGTCTATGGAGATATTAAGAAGATGGAGAGAAGTTGTGGGTGTTCTGTTGATAGTTCTTTGTCCCAGATCTTGATTATCAATTATAGAAGTTTGTTTTGGGTTGAAGCTTCTAATTGAAATATGGAAGTTGTTACAAGTGTGGTGGACATCTTATATCTCTGTCATTGAATGCTTGTTAAGTGACAGTGGTTCTTATATCTTGAGCAGATATGGTTCTTTAATCTGGGTTTTTGAAGTTCTAGGTTTCTGAATTTCTGGGTTTCTGAAGATCTGGGTTTCTGAAGATCTGGGTTTCTGAAGATCTGAGTTTTCTGAAGGTTGAAGAAGAAAGAGTCAGTTTAGTCTCTAGATCCAAAAAGGTTGAAGTAAAGGGGAAACGTGTTATTTGTCTCCTATCAGCAGAAAAGGTCCAGCTGGCCTCGCAACAAAGAAAAGCACATGAAACAAAAAAGGCAATAGTGTGTTCTTTTAAGTGAATAATATATTTTTTTGTGGAGAAGGCTGAAAAATAACGTGGGCCACATAATATTTCTTTTGGCCTATTTTTGGTGAAGTTTTGTTTTACTCCTCTGCCCATAAAAGCCCACTATGTGGTTCTCCTTCAAATGTTGAAAGCTGTTTTGGAGTCCAGAAGAGAAATAGAGGGTCTGAGAACATGTTTCTAGGGAATCATTGGACAGTGGTCAGCCATCTGCATTATGTTTCTCAAAATCAGATGGAGTATTCTTCGTTTTGTGTTGAAGAACAGCAAGTTTGTTGACAAAGAAAATCATGTCAAAGAGAGTGCTTATGATTCTTGGTTTCAAGGTTTTCAGGGGCAATTTGGTGGCTTCTGTGAGGGTTCTTCTGTATTTCTTGCCTTGAAGGGTAGTGGCATGTGTTTAGACCTGCCGAAGCTGACATGTTTAGAGTTTATCTAATGTCATTGGTTCTTCAAGCGAGTAATCTCAACAAGAAGATGACAACAATTTGTTTGAAGTCTTTAACTTTGTTTCTGCTAAGTATAACATAATATATTTCTTACCGAAACTATGACATAACTATTTTTAATTTTTTTTACAAAAAAGAATGAGTAAAACAACTATACTAGTATTTTTTTGAAAGTAATAAATGACCATAATTCATATATACGCAATACAGAAAAAAACGAAAGAAAGTATCATCATCTTATAAGGTTTAACATTAAATTCCAATAAGCATATCAAATACTAGTAGTCAAAAAGTATCAATTCATTTATATATATATAAAACAAAATTTATTCCAGTGTTAACTAGTAGTATGAGGTATTAATTATTAACATGTAAAAAATTGTTGGTAGGTGGGTACTACTACTACCAATTGGTACCCATGAATTTATTTACTCCATAGTATGAGGCTTACTGTATTTGCAACTGACAACCATTTTCAAAAAATTTGGGGAATATACTGTTAAGGGCTAAAGCCTAGAGCATTCATTGCTCTCTCGTTTCTTCTACGCTCTCTATATTCATCAAGTCTAGAAGTAGTAGTAAACAGTAAATACAGTTGTCATCTACTACAAAAGAATATGTTACCGTCTTGGAAATGAAAATTCCTAATAAATGATAATGAAATTTATGAATTACTGTATGATCTATATATCTACTACTAGATTTTATCCCGTGGTACACCACGGGCCAGTTTCTTATGCTTCTTCGTCATATAATACAGTAATGTTATAGTATATATATATATATTATATTTGAGCAATAGAGTGTAAGTAGTTAGTCATGGAGTTTGTTGTCTTGATGTTTATATGACTCCACGGGATACTTGGACCTTAGAAATTCATTTTAGTTTGAAAGCTGATTAGGGTCATTCTATAACTGAATAATTGTTTATTGGGTTAATTACAATATCTGTTTTGGCTTTAGTAGAAGGCTGATTCACGTGACAGTAATGGGGATCCACACATATATCAATGTACCAATACATAGAATAATAAGGCCTTATTTTTTTTTAAAACCTTAAACATTAAAATGTAAAATTTACATTTCAACAACTACACAATATTCGATACATATACGCATATAATAAATTCATCCCCTTATCGGTTGTAACTGGACCCTTGTCTGCAACTCTTTCGATTCCTCTTCCATTTTTTTGATATTTCTTCATGATTGGTCTGAGAATTGGTCTGAGAAGCTTTTCTATTCTTCCACAACTTTGCTCATATCGGCTGGGCTAACTGTCCAAGGAGATTTGGAATGCGTATCTTCAAATTCTTCAAACATCGTACGTTTGCCTTACATGTTGCTGTAAATGCGCTTGTATTTTCTCTGATTCTTATTCAATCGATCACTGGGAGGTTCTATTTTACAGATTGTTTATTAATCATGAAAATCAAATGCTATTTTCAAATTTCGAGTATACATAGGGTAGGCCTAAAATTGTCTGTATCTAATTGGTTAGGTTACCAAATTAAGTCTGCAATTGACAACCTATTCGATCTTAATCAATAAAAGTATTGTTCTTTTACTGTTTTTTTGGCAGAAGAGAGACACCTAGTCAGGATATTGTTTTGGTTGAAGATAAGTACCAAAATTATGCAAGTCGTGTTAATAGTTTTCTTCAATATGTATTAAACAATCGTTTCATTGTTTGTCTTACATCGTTTGCTAACTGGGACTAACGGTTATAGTTTGCTGATTGTGTACAAAATGTTTGCAGACAAAAATGAAGTTGAGTTGAACATGTTTGGAGCACACACTATGCCAACTGTTTAACATAACGCTGCTTACACATTTACTCTGGAATTATGTCAATTTTTCTAATTATTTGAGTAATACCATCTTACACCACACTTCTGTAGTTTTGACCATTTGGTCATTGTTAACGGTGGACTTAACAGAAAACAATTATATATATGGCTGCTTAAAAAATTGACTCGATATATGAAACTTCATTTTTCATACTTCATTCTTACATAATCGTGCAATTATAAAACTTCGTTTTTCATACTTTGACATCATTTTTCAACAGTAAGTTTTCTTCTTCGGATTAGAGCATGTTGTCAGTTTGGCGATCACTTCTTGGTCATTTTTTCGCCCCTTTAGAAACTTGAAAAGTAGAATCAGACTTGTTTTTGAATCAGTACGCCTTGCCTCATTAGATACCCTTCCTCTCTTGAATGTTTTCAGGCTGGATTTCCAGACATACTATGTTGAGCACCAAGTATAAGACCCTGGCCCTTCATGGAAAGTAAGTTCTCTGGCTTGAGGGTTGGTCTTGTTAGTCTTAGACCATGATTGTAGTTTTGTTTTTTTGTAGGGATGCATTATTGTTCTAAGTAAGAATCTGATATCTTTTTCTGGTATTGTGGTTTTGCATATACTCTCGTAATGTAGATGCAATATATATATATAGTGGATACGACCCAAAGAAAAGCCTCTTCTTCTTTTCTTCTCAGACAGAAACTGTGACTTTTTCTCTCACTTCTTCTGTTACATTTCCTGATTTCCTGGATTGCTTGTTTCTGCAGCAAGACGGGCACTTTCCTTCTCAAAGAAATCAAATTCTTGTAGAATCTTAGCAAGCTTGGTCGTGTTGTCTTCTCTTATATTTGCAGGGACCTTCTCTTCATAGGTAGACACCCTCATCATCTTCTGCAACTTATCCTTTTGCCTGATGAAACAAGAAATAAACATTTCATACGAGGAAATCTCAGGAAACTAACACGTGATTCAATGACGGATCTAGGAAATTACTTATGTAGCTTGCCAAGCTTGTTTCTGATTTTTTCTTGTTCAGCTTCTGTGTTAATGGCTCCTTCCACTTTTAGATACACCTTGAGGTTCTCGTTTACTGTCTCAACGGAAGATCCAGGTGGGGCTGCGTGTTCTCCCTTAATAAAAACCTGTACCAAATCCCCATAGAAACTCAGATAAGATACACAAAACAATAGAAAAACTGTAAGAAAGAAACTGAAGATAGAATTTGACCTCTAAGGATGATAGATTTGCAAGGGTTCTGATCTCAAACTCGTGAGATTTTACAATTTAAGATGTTAAGTTGTTTTCACACAGAGCAAAACCAGGTAACCTGAGAAAACTGTACACAACCAAAAAAGTAACCATTTTAGTGGCAGTATATTCGAAAAAATGCAGGATGGTTATGAAATGTCTAAAAATGGGGATTTAATCATTTACTCGGACCTTTCATTTTTCTGTTTCTCCAGCAACCCTGCTCTGAGTGCCCTCATGCATTTTACAGTCGTGTGAACGGTTTCCATTTCGCTCTCCACTTTCTCATTTGTCCAAGTCTGGGTTCATGACATCAGGAGGAAAGAGTTAGAAACCCCAACAAAGTAATGACAAGTTACTAAGAGAATCTTACTGACCTCTATAGCGGTTGGGTAGTCACATATCATGATAGACGCCTTTCATTCAGTGTCTTTGGGTGAGGGAAGCCGTTGCCATAGCTCTTCAGTAACAAAAGGCATAAGTGGGTGAAGCAGTCTCAACCCAGTCTCCAGACTTGTCCAGAGAGCATGTTGTGCATGAGCCCTCTCTGAAGCAAACGTTGGGTTGTCACTAGCAAAATAAGGCTTGATTGCTTCAATGTAGACATCACAGAATTGGTATTGCCACCATGCATATACTGTGTTGGCTGCATCCGAGAACTCAAATGCCTCCAGTGACTCCACTGTCTTTGATATTGCCTTATTTAAAACAGAGAGAATCCATTTGCAGCTGAACGGCATTGTTTCAAGGATTAGAGTCTGCGGAGGGGAATAATTATAGCCAAGCTTCATCATTGCAAATCTGACAGCGTTCCATAGTTTATTACACCATTGACGGTAACCAACAACTCGGAGGATGTCCAAGTTAATTTTATCAGACTCGTAAGAATGAAGAGTAGACCAATTATTAGTTTATAAAACATACAATTAAGGAGGTTTTTAGGGATTAGTGCCATAAATAGTACCTGAGCAGTGTAAGAGACAAGCGCAAACCGAAGAGTGTCAGTACCACATTCAGGGATACCCTTTGGAAAGTCCTTCACTTGTCCTTCTTTGGAAACAACCAGCTCTCTTGGATCCAAATTACCTTCTTCTAATCTCTTATGAAGACCTTCAAGAGTTACTCCGTTGATTACTTCAAGTGGATCAATGACATTGCCAAGCGATTTCGACATCTTACGCCCATGAGCATCACGTATCATAGGATGCAAATAAACCTATAGCAAAGACAAGAAATGTTTTTGCATATAAGTACTATTACAAAGTAATACATGCATCTAAAAGAAAAGAGGTTATGATCTTTGTTTGACTAAAAATTTATACGTACCTTTCTGAATGGAACCTCACCACCTAGTTTCATTCCCATCATAACCATACGAGCAACCCAAAAAAATAGAATATCATGTCCAGTTTCAAGAACATAAATTGGATAGAAGGCTTTCAAGTCGTCATTTTCATCTAGCCATCCCAGAAAAGATAATGGAGCGAGCCCAGAAGAAAACCATGTATCAAGTACATCAGGATCTTGAGTGAGTTCAAACTTCTTCCCAACAAATTTCTGAGCAGCCTCTTTCCGAGCTTCTTCCTCGGTTTTAGCAACAACCCAATGGTCATTGTATGGAGCAACTTCCTTGAGCTGATCTCCCTCTAGAGTGGCATACCATGCTGGTATTCTGTGGCCCCACCAAAGCTGTCTCGAAATACACCAGTCATGGATGTTCTCAGTTTCGGCACTTTTAAGTTGAGCAAGGATAGATTTGGCTCGAAAGCCGTGGTGCGGAATAGAAGTTGAATGGTCGATGGATATCACAAGAAGCTTGCGGAATAGCTTCACGATACCGAACTTAGATCCTTTGGATATACGTGATGAGAACATAACCGAAGTAAACCGGTATCAACTAAGATAAGGGTGGAAACGATGAGTATATCATATGTGATCTTATTGTTGTTGGTGGTTTTGGGTAGATTATGTTAAATCTTCGATTCATGTCTATATCCTATATTTTAGGATCATAGCTGGCCCTTAACATGTATAAATACTCATAATATTATGATGAAATATATGGAGAAAAATGTTTAAAGTCTAGTTTTCTTGTAAGCTCTTGATTGGGACCTATCAATACGCACCAAAGAGGCTAAGGGTTTTGCTGGACATATACACACCAACAAGAGAAAAGCTCGATATACACACCAACTAAAAGATCTCCTTAGAGAAAAGGTTTTTGATAAAAAGAAAGGGTGTTTTCTCATAAGAGATTACAAGGGATTATAAAGAAGAAGGAAGTCTTGGAAAACACTCACAAGACTACCTTGGAAATAACAAAATATTAAAGATAGAGTTTGAATAGAAATGACTCTTCAACTACTTATTTTCGTCACTCCTCTTGGCTAGCAAATTACCCACTTGGTTTGGGCTCTTCTTGGGATTGTAATAGGCACAAAACAAGCTGGACTTGATATGTATTCCATTGGGCCAAGTTCTGAATGTATTTTCATGGTTTGGATCAACAAATGGGTGATTTGAATGTGAATCATTTGCCTCATTAAAAACCTTGTCAAGAAAACCAATTGGGACAAAACTTGACAAAGGAAAAAGAGTACAAATGAGACACATGCCCATTTGGTGATCGTGTATCAAAACCAGTGAGGTTAAGATAACATCTTTCCCATACTCTTTCTCCGCTATAAGCTCATTCTCTGGTTCAAACGGTTCCCTAGCTTCGAGCTGCTCCTCTGCTTCAAGCTCCTCCTCGGCTACAAGCTCTTTGTGACGTTCCAAGTCTATTGTGCTAGGCATGATCATATCACCCTCTCCCTCTTGAAAAGGATTTGACCTCAAATCCAATTCATCTACATTAAAAAGAACCAAGTCAATAATTTTGAAACAGGAACTCACATTATACTTACCTTGCAGCTCAAGTTCATAAGCTTTGCTGTTGATTTGGCTTGCTATGTTGAATTGACCATCGAGCCTTGGGATTAGATTGGACTCCCTTTTCGTTCGAAATATTTTCTTCCTCCAATGTACCCATACTTGTTCTCCGACCTCAAAATCATCCTGAAACGAGCATAAGGTTTCTTATACTGCGTGAAAACATCTCCAATTCCAGTCCTCGCAAAGAAATTGGATGAGAACTCTTTTAAATCTAGTGGCTCCTCTTTTGTACCTGCAATGTTTTCAACACATTTGACCAAGAACAAGTGTGTTATTACAGTCATGGAATCATTATAAACATGTAAACATATCTCTGTTTGGACCAAATCAATATCCTGGTAATGTTCCCCTTTTAGTTGCGCCTCACGACAAGAATTTGGTTCCAAATATTCTTCGAATAAACCTAGCTTATTCTTGATGATTTCTTGATGCAATAAACTCATAATCACAGCCCCTAAATCATAAGAAATAAATTGAGTTGAGGAGTTACTTACCTGAATAATTTCTTTGACATGTTCGGTTTTTATCATCATTTTTTTATCTGGGGGTTCTTCTTTGATCAGTGCGTTGGTGGTGACCAACTCATCCTCTCTAGAGGTTAACTTACACAATGAGAACTCAAAACGTTGCAGCATATAATCTTGCACGATCATGTTCTCCTTTTGACATCTTTCCACTCTAAATATGTTGTGGCTCGCCTTTAGCTTGAATGTTGCATATGGTGGTGCTTCTTTGATCAGTATGAAACGACTCACTTCTTGGTCTTTATTCTGGTCCAGATTGGGTGGCTTAAACCGATTGTCTCCTTCTCTTGTTTCAGTTCTTCTTAAGCGCTTCAAGATTGCCTAAAACTGCATTTGGCTCTTTTGACAAAGACAAGCGAATCAAATCTGTGTAATCTTGAATAGAAGTGTACTTGAGAGTAAAGATACTTATCTTATCATAGCTTGATATGAGCACTAGTATTGCATCAGGTGGTTCATCTTTGAACAACGAAGAAGGTTTCACTATCTTTCCATGCTTTTTGTTTGCTTTAAATTGTAAGAACGCAAGATCTCTTGTTTTTCTCAAGTACTTCCAGTTCCATATTCCATGATGATAAGTCTTTCTTTGGTATTTATCTAGTGGATTTTCCTTGACTTGGGTAAGCCATTTGAGTTCTTCTCCAAAGTACTTATGCTTCTATTTTGTACCTGTTCCTTTCTGAGCACTCTCGAGATAAAACAAGTGCATTATACTTGAAATAGATAAGTCAAGAACATGATTTTTCACAGCTGATTTACAAAGCTCATCGAACGAATATGATTCACTCAACACGTTTTGCAAATAATGCATTTCAGAAAAAGGTTTCACCAATATATGTTCAGTTCTAAACAGCTCAATTGCATTGCTACTAAAAGAAACCCTTAAAGAAGAGTTAAATTCACAAAACTCATCAAAGAGAAAACTTTTTGGCTTAAAGAACTTTTCAAGTGTGAGAGTTTCAAAAGTCGGAATGATTTTGTCAAAAACAGATTTTGAAATACAAAATTCTTTCACATTTTCTAAACCAAAACGTTTTTCATCTTGAGCAGAAACTAACACAAAATAATTAGGATCAGTTATGACCAAATCAATTTCCTTACAGTGCTTTCTTGGGTAGTCACAAGGAAATGGCATAAAGATCGGTTTGGGCACAGGTCTGGTTGGCTCCTCCAAAGCACTAACCAATGGCAACTTCTTTCGTGCTTCACCAAATGAATTTTCTTCTAGAACCTGTGAAAAAGAAACAATACTACTCGGTTGCTCCGGTCCTAAGCTGGTTAGTTTTTCACAAGAATCTTTAAACAAAATATCAAACTGTTTAAATGAAATATCACAATTAGGTTCTAAGAACTCCCTGAATAACGCGGGTTGATCCATTGTTTTGTTTTCAGTTTGCTTTTCCTTGCTAGTCACATTTTGGTGATCTTGAACTGTTGCGTTTTCTTGTTTCTCCATAGACTCTTTGTAGATTTGTAAAGGTTGATTTGCAACTGGCTCTTGAATAGTCAGCCCTGCCTTTGGACAATTAAGTCTCTTGTTTGTTGGATTTTTCTTTTGACTTTTCATTACATCCAGAAATGAGTCCATTAGCCGCTTTTCCAAATCATCATAATCGTTTTGTCTACTCAGCCGCTTCTGATGTTGTTTATCTTGCTCAACACTTGGAAGTTTTGTGGTTGTGTAGCTTTTGTCCTTGTACTTTTTCCTCATTAGTTCCTTAAGATCTCTCCACGAGGTGATAGTTGGCTCCTTGAAGAATAAGCGATCATCTTTTTCTTGTAACCACCATTTATGTGCATCGCTAGTTAGATGGTCGATTGCATAAGCTAATCTCTCTTCTCTTTGGATGTGGTTGTAGTAAAACCACTCATCGATATTTCTTTCCCACTCTAGGTAGTTTTTTTTACCTGAAAATGTATAGAGTTGAATTTCATTAGAAGACTCATACTTAGATTTGAAACGAACCTTAGTTTTGGGAGTGTGAGAAGTTTGATATGAATTGCTCCGTTTGTGGTCTTGCTGCGTTGGTTTTAGCTCTCTATGGTTTGCTGATTCTCCATTTGGTGCTCTTCTTTTCTTTATAAAATCTTGTCGAAGTGCTTCAAAGATGTGTTTATTATTTTCTCCATCCGAGTTGAGAATTCCTTGAGGAAAAGTTTGTTGTTGATGTAAGCATTTTTCTCCATGATTCATCATCTTTCCTGAAATAAATCATCACACAAATCACCAGTAACAAGTTTTTTTTAAAAAATAATTGATTGAACACAACATACACAAAATGATCCCAAAGTTTCCTGAAACCTTATTAACGACAGTATCAACTGATCGGGCCAAATAAATTATCAAACGATGCTGAAAAATTCTAGAAAATTCATAAAAAAAATTAGACTCGTTATTCATAAAAAACTAGACTCGTTCTAGATTCATATACAATTGATTTCACAATTTTCTAACGAGCCAATAATTTATGAAAATTAAAACAATATGACTGGGTGACAGAGAAGATGAACAGACAAAGATGAACAAAGATGAAAGGAATAGAGTAATCAACTTCAGAGCGTGCTCTGATACCACTTGATGAGAATCTCCCTAGGATTCGGCACTCTCAAGTTGAGTAAAGATAGATTTGGCTGGAAAGCCGTGGTGCGGAATAGAAGTTGAATGGTCGATGGATATCACAAGAAGCTTGCGAAATAGCTTCACGATACCGAACTTAGATCCTTTGGATATACGCACCAAAGAGGCTAAGGGTTTTGCTGGATATACACACCAACAAGAGAAAAACTGGATATACACACCAACTAAAAGATCTCCTTAGAGAAAAGGTTTTTGATAAAAAGAAAGGGTGTTTTCTCATAAGAGATTACAAGGAATTATAAAGAAGAAGGAAGTCTTGGAAAACACTCACAAGACTACCTTGGAAATAACAAAATATTAAAGATAGAGTTTGAATAGAAATGACTCTTCAACTACTTATTTTCGTCACTCCTCTTGGCTAGCAAATTACCCACTTGGTTTGGGCTCTTCTTGGGATTGTAATAGGCACAAAACAAGCTGGACTTGATATGTATTCCATTGGGCCAAGTTCTGAATGTATTTTCATGGTTTGGATCAACAAATGGGTGATTTGAATGTGAATCATTTGCCTCATTAAAAACCTTGTCAAGAAAACCAATTGGGACAAAACTTGACAAAGGAAAAAGAATACAAATGAGACACATGCCCATTTGGTGATCGTGTATCAAAACCAGTGAGGTTAAGATAACATCTTTCCCATACTCTTTCTCCGCTATAAGCTCATTCTCTGGTTCAAACGGCTCCTTAGCTTCGAGCTCCTATGCTTTAAGCTCCTCCTCGGCTACAAGCTCTTTGTGACGTTCCAAGTCTGTTGTGCTAGGCATGATCATATCATTATGCCGTATGTTCAGTTAAGTGTGTTTTCTTTTAACAAGGTAACTGAAAAAAAAAAAGTAAAAGAGTAATATATTCTTGTTTCCATGGATCCTTTACAACAGTCATTCTACAACTTGTATTAAATAACACAGTCAGACTTGAACATACCTATAGATTAGCCCTTCCTTATATAACCGTACAAAGGCCTCAACGACAGCTTTTGATCTTTGCTCGTCCAGGGTAAAACACTACAAATTTAAAGGCAGAATCACATCAGTAAGATGGATATCCCTGGGACACTAGTATAAGTTCATGTAGCAGCTAAAAAAGTTGAATATAGCAAATTTTCCATAACATCTATAGAGAGAGATCACACAACTGAATTTTACCTCACGTGACCAATCGAGAGAAGCTCCTAGGCGGCGTAGTTGGGTTAGAATTGTTTTGCCGTACTGATTCTTCCACTTCCACACCTTTTCCATTATCACAAGTAACAGAAGAGAATTTTCAAACAATGAAAAAAGGAACATAATTCAGTAGCATCTATTTATCAACTCACTTCCTTTATGAACTCTTCACGACCAACGTCATGCCTTGTCATTCCTCTTTTACGCATGATTTTCTTCTCAACCACAACCTAAAATGAGCAAGCAAAGAATATGGCATAATGTCTAAAAAGAAAACTACAAACATGCAGCCAAAAGGGGATTCACACAATAGGCTGCAATTTATAAAAATATCAGACATGAGAGATGGACGAACCTGTGTACCGGAATTGCACTGGAATAAAAAAAAAACAACTGAAGTCCAACAAAATATAATGAAAAATCAATGAGATTTTACAAAGGCAAAAACCAAATTAAAATTTACTTAACTACTAACTCTCACGACATGAAAATATTTACAAATCAATTAAAATATTCTTCACATACCTTATTTACGTATTTTCCTTCAAATAGTTAATATTGTGCAATAAATAGTTACGATTTATCATTTGAATAAATCGAATATGTCCTCACAATCTCACAATATTTTTCTTTTGTTTTCTATAGCTTTCATTTTTTAAAAAAAAACCAAAAATGTTTTATTCATAAATAATGTTAAGTCAACCCAAATTGAACATTTTAAGGTTGATGAAATATGATACAAAAAGGTCATTAACGTGTAATAAAACCAGATGATTTTAAAGCTCGATAGTCCAACTTTGATTTTCAAATATTTCTTATTATTTTTTTAATATTCAGTTTTAATTAAAAAATATCACAAAATATTATTAAAAACATCAGATGGATTATAATGAGTTATTATATAACAATAAATCAGGTTCTTTTGTAATAAAAATTACAACATATATATATATATATATATATATATTTTACATCATTACAAATAATAAGTCTCTCTTTATGAGGGACCGGGCTCGAACCCGGGTCTGATGAGAAAGCAAACAGAGGTGAGAACCACTAGCTTGAAAAACAAACTTAAAAAAAAATATTACAAAATATACAATCCCAACCATGTATCCAAACACACTAAAAGACAGCAAAAAGATTTAATTAAATAAATAAAAAATAAAAAACTAAAACTATTTATATTTATGAAAATCATATTAATTTTATTACCATTAAAAATGGAAAGTTAAATTAGAAATTAAACATATGTAAACAGATTTAATATTAATTATATACTAGTGATGGACCCGCACGTAAATATGTAAACAGATTTGCAAAACTACGATTATTTACGTAAATACGATTTTGGTAAAAGTTTCTTATATAATTTTATTTGAAAACTATACATAGGCATACAATTGTAAATATAGATATTGTTTACGTAATATAGTTTTAAACTAAGCAAAACATTTCTAACTGTTTGCTTAGAGATGTTAAATCAGATTTGGATTTGACTTTAGTTTGAATTATTTTACGTATAGTTTGGAATGAGAAACCCGTCCCGTCCCTTTTTCGTCTCGTCCCAACCTGTCCCGTCCCGACCCGTCTCGTCCCGTCCCGTTCGGACCCGTCCTGTCCGTGTCGTCTTCTATCCATCATATATTTCTGTCCCACAATCATTTTCTTTTAAAAACATAATCATTTGCTAATGTTTATTATAAGAAACTTGGTAAGAGATTTAGACGGAATACTCGTATTCCTCGTTTATATATTTATTTTGATCACATTAATAAAAATCTAATTATAAATATAAGTCACATGCTCCCACCATTTTCATTCACAAGGCACTGTCTCTAATTCGAGCATACAAAACCCTTGTTCAATTTTTAATGTTGTTGATCGTTTAATTTCATCTTTATTTCCCATTACTTTCTCAATTCAAAGATTCAAGTTTAGCCTTTTTATTTCCTAAAGATTTAGGTTTTTTTTTTTAATTCATGGGTTTATTGTAGTTTTACTGACTTAGCTCTCAAGGTTTTGTTTGTTTCACTGGAATTGTATGTGAGTATCTTTATATACAATATAATATAATAATGAATTACAAAAATAATTAATTGACTTCTTTATTCTTATTATTATATATTTAGTTCATCCATATTGGTTATGTTTCTTTGTTTTAAATATTTTAACTATTATCGAACATACTTTAACATTTTTATGCTAGATGATGTAAAAAAATTACATATAAAACTGCAAGTGTTAATTAATTTTAATTGTAACATGTTCCAAGACTTTTGTATGAAAATATATGCTTACATTCCGTTTGGATCTCTTTCCATCCCGTTCCCATCTTGTATAATATTTTACTCTTGTTGCATAAGTTTAAAATCATTTTGTAGAAAGTGATCACACAATCATGTATCGATTTGATTAAAAATAAAATAATATGTTTAATGCAATAAAATAATTCAATTTTTATTATTTTGGCTAGACATGATATTTATTTATAATACGGTTGAAAATATATTTCATTTTATACAATTACAATTTTGATTAGTGACATATATATTCAAAATAATGAAATCAGCCCTTTTTGTTGAATAAATTATTTTAAGACTTTATATTATTTTGAATATAATTATATCAGTTGTACCTATATATGTGGGATAATATTTTTAGATATTTATAGTACATCGTTTATAGTTTGGCTTTATACCAGTTTGACATCTAGTTTGGTTTCAGTTAGATAGTTAAGGATTTTGTTCTTCACTACTTGATTGTTTTTTCTTTTCGAAACTTACTTAAAAGACGTAAAAATTAAATCATAAAAATATAATCCATTTATATTTAGAAATTGCTAATAAGACATAACAATTATTTAAATTTGATATATCCACTTATTATTTAGTTTTAATTTAGTAGTTAATGAGGTACCAAAATATATGAAATCTTGAATTTATAACAATCAAACTATTACGATATAATTAAACTTTTTTTTTGTTTTTGGGATAGTTTGTAGATTTGAAATCGCATTATAGTTAGGAAAAATAATAATCGAATTCAATATTTTCTAATTGTCGATTGGTTATGTCAAGTGCTAGTTAGTAGGCTGATTGAATTAATTCTGTATTTCTGAATATTTTTTTTTATAAAATTGGATTATTGTTTTTTAAAGGAAAAACGGAAATATCTCATATCTAATCAATATATTTAAAATTCTTTTATTTTTGTGCTATATTTTCGAGATTGCTTTTTTTTTAATATGAAGATTTTATGTGAAAAATAAGAGATTTTATGTGATATATAATTTTCGCATGATTTTATTTTTAACTATTTTTAAGATCATATTTTTCAAAATTTGATGATATAATTAATTATGTCGTATAATTCTCCACATTTTATGATATGTATTTTTATAATCATACATATTTTCATCTTTATTTTTCTTAAATATAAATTATTATTTTCAAAAAATATTCTTTTTTTTTTGCCTACTTCAAAAAATATTCTAAAATATAAAACTAATATTAAATCTTTATTTTATTTTTTGCTGTCTTTTTGTGTGTTTGGCTATAGGTTTGAGATTGTATATTTTGTAATATTTTTTTTTTCAAGTTTGTTTGGCTACAAAGACAAATAATGCTCCCCAATTAATAGTATAGATTTTAGAATATTTTTTGAAAACAATAATTTATATTTAAGAAAAATAAAGATGAAAAATATGTTTGATTATAAAATAAATGACTAATCAAATTCTACATATCATAAAAGGTGGAGAAATATACAACATAATTAATTATATCATCAAATTTTTAAAAATATAATCTTAAGTAAATAACTAAAATTTGAATAAAAAATCTTAATTAAATTAATAATTAAAAATTTGTTTGCTAAAATAATGTGAAACATTATATATTACATAAAAACTCTTATTTACACATAAAATCTTCATATTAAAAAAAACAATCTCGAAAATATAGCACAAAAAATAAAAGAATTTGAAATATATTGATTAGATATGAGATATTTCTGTTTTTCCTTTATAAAAATCAAAATCCAAATTTGTAAAAATTATTCAGAAATACAGAATTAATTCAATCACCCTAATACTTAGCACTTGACATAACCAATCGACAATTAAAAAAATATTGAATTCGATTATTCTTTCTCCTAACTATAATGCGATTTCAAATATACAAACTATCCAAAAATTAAATTTGAAATTTTACATATATTTAAAATTTATTTTATAACATGTAAATGGTGTTATTTATTAAAAAATATAAACTTATTGGAATAAGTACGAGACGAAACATATAAGTAGAAAAACAAACAGTATCTAAACTATTTCTTATAAAATAAGCAAAACACGATGAGATATAATGGTTAAGAGACAATATCATAAAGTTTAATTTAATTTCAACTTTCAGATATAAAATAACGAGTACGATACGTGGACATGAAATTTAAATTGCTAAATTCAATTTCCACTTTCTTATTTATTTCACAATATCGAGACATGAAATAACAGGAACAGGAAGATAACGTATACTTCAGATTACAAAACATCATATTAATAATTTTTAATAAAATACTGGATGAAATATTAAGGTTGCTACTCATGAGACTATGTCAGAAAATTTGGATAGTTAAACTCAGTTTCAAATCTCAAATATCAAAAAAATGGCTACAATATGTGAACGTAAAATTTAAATTGCTAAATTTAAGTTCAAATTTTCTATTTTATTTAAGATATTTTAATATGAACTAACAGGTACGGGAAGATAATGAGTAATTTGAAAAATAAAATCCATTATATAAACTATTCCTGATAAAATACGGGGCTGAAATTTATGACAACAGAACTTTTGGATAACGTGAATTCAAGCGTGACAGATGTAGACATACTATTTACTAATATGGATTATTGAAGTTTTTTCTTATAAGGTTAAAATATTTTAATCAGTTGCAGAGCATTCATATCAGATGGGTTTGATCTGCGTGACAACTATATTTGGAAATACGGTTCTGAAAGTTTTAATGTTTTACATTTTTTATTCAGTTTGATAGTTCACAAGTTTAATAGAAATTTAGCTGATCACTAATCCAATTCACACTAGATCCGGATCCGCGATCGTGTCGATCTGAAATTTATGGTGAATCAATATTATTTCAAACATTCACAAACTTTGTAAGAATAACTAATTTATTATAATTTTATCTTATAAATACTACAACAAATAAATATACCTACCAATAAAACCACACACGTACGCGCGAGTCTAAATATTTTACCTATTTCTCTGTCTGTTATATTAAAATATACAATCAGAAATGAGTAAGTTATAAAGAAAACCACAGTTTATATCAAAATATACAATCAGATGACGGGATGACTTTCTATGATGACTTTTACAATTTTTTATATGTAGTTGTCTTTACTAATAGCAAAACAAATCCAATAACTCTTTTTATTTAAATCAAAAATTAAAAAAATACTAAACTAATACAAATTTGGATTATGAATGTTAATAATATTCCTTAAAATTATGTTTACAAACATGACTCTGCAACATTGGGCCACAACTGGCCGGCCCATAAGCCTAATCTCTACAAATCTGTAGGGAGCGGGACTCGATCCCTGGTGTGATGATGCATGTCCATCAGTGGACTTATCATTTGCCACTAGATTAAGGTCACTTCACTATAAAATATATTATAAACTTAGTTTTTAAAATTAATCCAGCACGTACGTGCGGGTCCGAACCTAGTAGACCCATAAATGAGCCTCTTCTAGCAAAACAAACATTAATATGAGAATATCAAAATATTTTAAAAGTAATTTTACCTTCACATTGGTCTATAATATTTTATATTATAATAAAATTTAGTTTGGTACGTTTTATACTCCTATATTATGAGGATTTAACTTTTCTCATTTTTCAGTATACTCATTTTTATGTCATGATTCATTTATATTTATTCAATTATACTTCTATTTTTCAACTATTACTCATTTTTCATGATTGTTTTTTAAAACACACAGGTCTTTACTGGTTGGTTCTTTTATACAAGTTCTTTCATTTGTTTTATTTAAATGTTGTATTTCATTTTCGAATACACACTTTTCCTAAAGAATTGAAACCAAATATACATTTCGAAACAATAATTATTGATACTAAAGTAAACAAAATAATAACACATACGATAAAGCACGTTAAAAAAAAGAAAATAGTAACGCCTGTGTCTGAAAAACCGGGTAGTACCAAGGAAGGGTGTCGATTGACACTGATAATTTTTGGCTCGACGATTTAGTTTTTAAATTGTTGACTGGATTGATCTTTGGTTTGGGAGAAAACCTAGGTCGATTTAAGTGTTTAGAAATGAAAAGACCCGACCCGTTTTTTTTTTAAACATGCAAACTAGATTAACCCGATAAACTCAAACCAGCTAATTTTATTTAAACCAAATGATCAACATTAACAGCGAAAGAATTAACCAGAAATCCAATTAAACAACTCCATTAAACCACCAAATTCATCCAACATTATTCCAGAAACATAATCATCCTAACATACTTCTAAATTCCATTCTAACACCCTAACAAATCCTACAATAATCTAACATATCAATGAATGCCTAGATCATCCTCCTCTCCTCGCCATGATTCCACGGATCACACTTTAGCTTTACCTGCATCACAGAAAGAGATGCATAAGTATTTCATAAATACTTAGTGAGGCAATCATCCCACCACTGGCTATACACACAAGCACATTCAACCATTATCCAAGGAAAAGAACCAAAAAATCAATAAAAGATAAACAAGAATCACTTCTGACTACCGGTGTCGACCCTCGCGGTCGACACCGGCCTCGACACTCCGTTCGCGAGTCGTAGCTATCCTCGTGGGACAAAACATTGGTGTCGAACGAAACCCACCACTGGTGTCGATCGACACCGACGCTATGCAGTCGCTCCAACTAACGTTTCTCGCTGGATCTCCTCTCCAAATCGTCTCAATGATATGAGCGAGTCTCCAAGGAGTTCCATAGGCAACAATCATCATAGAAACAACCAAACAAGCAAAGAAATCAATTAATCAATCATCAAAACACCCAAAACAATGATCAAACATGCTTAGATAAACCTAGTCATACACTCACCTTTCAAAAGGATTGAAACAAGAACGAACAGATCGCAACAACAGCAACAAAAGCCCCTCCTTACACCACAGCTACGAGATCTCTCTTTTGAAGGCTAGACTCACCAAGAACAGGCCTTAAAACACTCTCAAACCTCCCAAAACCTTTTTGGAGAACTTAGAAACTTTTAGAGAAGAACAAAAGCGGGTTTCTTAACCCTAGGTCGACTTTTCTCTCTTTAAAACGCAACTTAAGTTAAACCAACCAATAACCACACGATTTCGCAATTAAAAACGACCCGATCAAACCGAAAACATGTTGGTGTTGAGCGACACCCTTCACTGGTGTCGTGACTAACATGAGTTTTTGATAATACTCACGCATCTCATTGTGTTTGTGGTGCACGTATAGTGTGATCCATGGAATCATGGCGAGGAGAGGAGGATGATCTAGGGTGTCGGTTGTTATCTTTATGAATATGTTTAATTGTTGTTGGAACCTGGTTTAGAGGCATGCTAGGTTGCTGGTGTAAATTGTGGTTATTGAATAATTGGTTAATTAATATTATGATTAATTGGTGTTGGTTTAATATGTTTCCGTGCACGATGCTTTATTGTTGGGTTAATTCGGTTAGATTAATTAGTAGGTATGGGACTATTAATTATATTCTAATATATTCTAACCCCAAACAGCACTAGACAAGCCATTTAGTGGTTTAATGCAATGTTTCCAAGTTCTTAGCCGATTAGGGACCAAATTTCAACAAGTCTTTCTCCACACAATTAAACAGTCTTCATGCATCTCTAGCACTTTTCATCAATTAAATTTATCGTATTCTAACATTTTCTAACCCAAAAAAACACTAGACAAGCCATTTACTGGTTCAACGAAATGTTTATGAGTTCTTTGCCCATTTGGGACCAAATTTCAACAAGTCTTTTTCCACACTTCTAAACACTCTGCATGCATCTCTAGCACTTGTAAACAATCAAATTTAATATAGTTTAACATATTATAACCCAAAACAATACTAGACTAGCCATTTAGTAGTTCAACGCAATGTTTATGAGTTCTTAGCCCATTTGGGACCAAATTTCAACAAGTCTTTCTCTACACTTCTAAACATTTTTAATGCATCTCTATCACTTGTAATCAAACCAAATTCAATGTACTCTTAAAAATTCTAACCCCAAACAACACTAGACAAGCCATTTAGTGGTTCAACGCAATGTTTCCGAGTTCTTAGCCCATTTGGGACCAAATTTCAACAAGTCTTTCTCCACACATCTAAACACTCTTCATGCATCTCTAGCACCTGTAATCAATCAAATTCATTGTATTCTAATATATTCTAACCCCAAACAGCACTAGATAAGCCATTTAGTGGTACAACGCAATGTTTCCGAGTTCTTAGCCCATTAGGGACCAAATTTCAACAAGTCTTTCTCCACACATCTAAACACTCTTCATGCATCTCTAGCCCCTGTAATCAATCAAATTCATTATATTTTAATATATTCTAACCCCAAACAGCACTAGACAAGCCATTTAGTGGTTCAACGCAATGTTTCCAAGTTCTTAGCCAATTAGGGACCAAATTTCAACAAGTCTTTCTCCACACATCTAAACAGTCTTCATGCATCTCTAGCACTTTTAATCAATCAAATTTATTATATTTTAACATATTCTAATCCAAAATAACATTAGACAAGCCATTTAGTAGTTCAACGGAATGTTTATGAGTTCTTAGCCCATTTGGGACAAAGTTTCAACAAGTCTCTCTCCACACTTCAAAACACTCTTCATGCATCTCTAGGACTTGTAATCAATCAAATTCATTGTATTCTAATATATTCTAACCCCAAACAGCACTAGACAAGCCATTTAGTGGTACAACGCAATGTTTCCGAGTTCTTAGCCCATTTGGGACAAAATTTCAACAAGTCTTTCTCCACACTTCTAAACACTCTTCATGCATCTCTAGCATTTGTAATCAATCAGATTTATTGTATTATAATAATTTCTAACCCAAAACAACACTAGACAAGCCATTTACTGGTTCTGCGAAATGTTTATGAGTTCTTAGCCCATTTGGGACAAAATTTCAACAAGTCTTTTTCCACACTTCTAAACACTCTTCATGCATCTCTAGCCCTTGTAATCAATCGTATTTACTGTATTATAACATTTTCTAACCCCAAACAACACTAGACAAGCCATTTAATGCTTCAAAGCAATGGTTGTGGGTTCTTAGCCTATTTTGGACCAAATTTCAGCAAGTCTTTCTACACACTTCTAAACATTTTTAATGCATCTCTATCACTTGTAATCAATCAAATTCATTGTACTCTAAAAAATTCTAACCCTAAACTACACTAGACTAGCCATTTAGTGGTTCAAGGAAATGTTTCCAAGTTCTTAGCCGATTTAGAGACCAAATTTCAACATGTCTTTCTCCACACATCTAAACAGTCTTCATGCATCTCTAGCACTTTTCATCAATTAAATTTATCGTATTCTAACATTTTCTAACCCAAAAAAACACTAGACAAGCCATTTACTGGTTCAACAAAATGTTTATGAGTTCTTTGCCCATTTGGGACCAAATTTCAACAAGTCTTTCTCCACACTTCTAAACACTCTGCATGCATCTCTAGCACTTGTAAACATTCAAATTTATTATAGTTTAACATATTATAACCCAAAACAATACTAGACAAGCCATTTATTAGTTGAACGCAATGTTTATGAGTTCTTAGCCCATTTGGGAGCAAATTTCAACAAGTCCTTCTCTACACTTCTAAACATTTTTAATGCATCTCTATCACTTGTAATCAACCAAATTCATTGTACTCTTAAAAATTCTAACCCCAAACAACACTAGACAAGCCATTTAGTAGTACAACGCAATGTTTCCGAGTTCTTAGCCCATTAGGTACCAAATTTCAACAAGTCTTTCTCCACACATCTAAACACTCTTCATGCATCTCTAGCCCTTGTAATCAATCAAATTCATTATATTCTAATATATTCTAACCCCAAACAGCACTAGACATGCCATTTAGTGGTTCAACGCAATGTTTCCAAGTTCTTAGCCGATTAGGGACCAAATTTCAACAAGTCTTTCTCCACACATCTAAACAGTCTTCATGCATCTCTAGCACTTTTAATCAATCAAATTTATTGTATTCTATTATTTTCCAACCCAAAAAACACTAGAAAAGCCATTTACTGGTTCAACAAAATGTTTATCAGTTCTTTGCCCATTGGGGACCAAATTTCAACAAGTCTTTCTCTACACTTCTAAACACTCTTCATGCATCTCTAGCATTTGTAATCAATCAAATTTATTATATTTTAACATATTCTAATCCAAAATAACATTAGACAAGCCATTTAGTAGTTCAACGCAATGTTTATGAGTTCTTAGCCCATTTGGGACAAAATTTCAACAAGTCTTTCTCCACACTTCAAAACACTCTTCATGCATCTCTACCACTTGTAATCAATCAAATTCATTGTATTCTAATATATTCTAACCCCAAACAGCACTAGACAAGTCATTTAGTGGTTCAACGCAATGTTTCTGAGTTCTTAGCCCATTTGGGACAAAATTTCAACAAGTCTTTCTCCACACTTCTAAACACTCTTCATGCATCTCTAGAATTTGTAATCAATCAGATTTAAGGTATTATAATAAATTCTAACCCAAAACAACACTAGACAAGCCATTTAGTGGTTCAGCGAAATGTTTATGAGTTCTTAGCCCATTTGGGATAAAATTTCAACAAGTGTTTTTCCACACTTCTAAACACTCTTCATGCATCTCTAGCCCTTGTAATCAATCGTATTTACTGTATTATAACATTTTCTAACCCCAAACAACACTAGACAAGCCATTTAATGCTTCAAAGCGATGGTTGTGGGTTCTTAGCATATTTTGGACCAAATTTCAGCAAGTCTTTCTACACACTTCTAAACATTTTTAATGCATCTCTATCACTTGTAATCAATCAAATTCATTGTACTCTAAAAAATTCTAACCCTAAACTACACTAGACTAGCCATTTAGTGGTTCAAGGAAATGTTTCCAAGTTCTTAGCCGATTAGAGACCAAATTTCAACAAGTCTTTCTCCACACATCTAAACTGTCTTCATGCATCTCTAGCACTTTTCATCAATTAAATTTATCGTATTCTAACATTTTCTAACCCAAAAAAACACTAGACAAGCCATTTACTGGTTCAACGAATTGTTTATTAGTTCTTTGCCCATTTGGGACCAAATTTCAACAAGTCTTTCTCCATACTTCTAAACACTCTGCATGCATCTCTAGCACTTGTAAACAATCAAATTTATTATAGTTTAACATATCATAACCCAAAACAATACTAGACAAGCCATTTAGTAGTTCAACGCAATGTTTATGAGTTCTTAGCCCATTTGAAACCAAATTTCAACAAGTCTTTCTCTACACTTCTAAACATTTTTAATGCATCTGTATCACTTGTAATCAACCGAATTCATTGTACTCTTAAAAATTCTAACCCCAATCAACACTAGACAAGCCATTTAGTGGTACAACGCAATGTTTCCGAGTTCTTAGCCGATTAGGGACCAAATTTCAACAAGTCTTTCTCCACATATCTAAACAGTCTTCATGCATCTCTAGCACTTTTAATCAATCAAATTTATTGTATTCTAATATTTTCTAACCCAAAAAAACACTAGAAAAGCCATTTACTGGTTCAACAAAATGTTTATCAGTTCTTTGCCCATTTGGGACAAAATTTCAACAAGTCTTTCTCTACACTTCTAAACACTTTTCATGCATCTCTAGCACTTGTAATCAATCAAATTTATTATATTTTAACATATTCTAATCCAAAATAACATTAGACAAGCCATTTAGTAGTTCAACGCAATGTTTATGAGTTCTTAGCCCATTTGGGACAAAATTTCAACAAGTCTTTCTCCACACTTCAAAACACTCTTCATGCATCTCTAGCACTTGTAATCAATCAAATTCATTGTATTCTAATATATTCTAACCCCAAACAGCACTAGACAAGCCATTTAGTGGTACAACACAATGTTTCCGAGTTCTTAGCCCATTTGGGACAAAATTTCAACAAGTCTTTCTCCACACTTCTAAACACTCTTCATGCATCTCTAGCATTTGAAATCAATCAGATTTACTGTATTATAATAAATTCTAACCCAAAACAAAACTAGACAGGCCATTTACTGATTCAGCGAAATGTTTATGAGTTCTTAGCCCATTTGGGACAAAATTTCAACAAGTCTTTTTCCACACTTCTAAACACTCTTCATGCATCTCTAGCCCTTGTAATCAATCGTATTTACTGTATTATAACATTTTCTAACCCCAAACAACACTAGACAAGCCATTTAATGCTTCAAAGCAATGGTTGTAGGTTCTTAGCCTATTTTTGATCAAATTTCAGCAAGTCTTTCTACACACTTCTAAACATTTTTAATGCATCTCTATCACTTGTAATCAATCAAATTCATTGTACTCTAAAAAATTCTAACCCTAAACTACACTAGACTAGCCATTTAGTGGTTCAAGGAAATGTTTCCAAGTTCTTAGCCGACTAGAGACCAAATTTCAACAAGTCTTTCTCCACACATCTAAACAGTCTTCATGCATCTCTAGCACTTTTCATCAATAAAATTTATCATATTCTACCATTTTCTAACCCAAAAAAACACTAGACAAGCCGTTTACTGGTTCAACGAAATGTTTATGAGTTCTTTGCCCATTTGGGACCAAATTTCAACAAGTGTTTCTCCACACTTCTAAACACTCTGCATGCATCTCTAGCACTTGTAAACAATCAAATTTATTTAGTTTAACATATTATAACCCAAAACAATACTAGACAAGCCATTTAGTAGTTCAACGCAATGTTTATGAGTTCTTAGCCCATTTGGGACCAAATTTCAACAAGTCTTTCTCAACACTTCTAAACATTTTTAATGCATCTCTATCACTTGTAATCAAACCAAATTCATTTTACTCTTAAAAATTCTAACCCCAAACAACACTAGACAAGCCATTTAGTGGTACAACACAATGTTTCCGAGTTCTTAGCCCATTAGGGACCAAATTTCAACAAGTCTTTCTCCACACATCTAAACACTCTTCATGCATCTCTAGCCCTTGTAATCAATCAAATTAATTATTTCTAATATATTCTAACTCCAAACTGCACTAAAAAGCCATTTAGTGGTTCAACACAATGTTTCTAAGTTCTTAGCCGATTAGGGACCAAATTTCAACAAGTCTTTCTCCACACATCTAAACAGTCTTCATGCATCTCTAGCACTTTTAATCAATCAAATTTATTTTATTCTAATATTTTCTAACCCAAAAAACACTAGAAATGCCATTTACTGGTTCAACAAAATGTTTATCAGTTCTTTGCCCATTTGGGACCAAATTTCAACAAGTCTTTCTCTACACTTCTAAACACTTTTCATACATCTCTATCACTTGTAATCAATCAACTTTATTATATTTTAACATATTCTAATCCAAAATAACATTAGACAAGCCATTTAGTAGTTCAACGCAATGTTTATGAGTTCTTAGCCCATTTGGGACAAAATTTCAACAAGTCTTTCTCCACACATCTAAACACTCGTCGTGCATCTCTAGCACTTTTAATCAATCAAAGTTATTGTATTCTAACATATTCTAACCTTAAAAACACAACACTAGACTATCCATTTACTGGTTCAACGAAATGTTTATGAGTTCTTAGCCCATTTGGGACCAAATTTCAACAAGTCTTTTTCCACACTTCTAAACACCCTTAATGCATCTCTAGCACTTGTAATCAATCAAATTTATTATATTCTAACATATTTTAACCCAAAAAAACACTAGACAAGCCATTTAGTAGTTCAACGCAATATTTATGAGTTCTTAGCCCATTTGGGAAAAAATTTCAACAAGTCTTTCTCCACACTTCAAAACACTCTTCATGCATCTCTAGCACTTGTAATCAATCAAATTCATTGTATTCTAATATATTCTAACCCCAAACAGCACTAGACAAGCCATTTAGTGGTTCAACGCAATGTTTCCGAGTTCTTAGCCCATTTGGGACCAAATTTCAACAAGTCTTTCTCCACACTTCTAAACACTCTTCCTGCATCTCTAGCCTTGTAATCAATCGGATTTACTGTATTACAACATTTTCTAACCCTAAACAACACTAGACAAGCCATTTAGTGGTTCAATGCAATGTTTCCAGGTTCTTAGCCGATTAGGGATCAAATTTCAACAAGTGTTTCTCCACATATCTATACACTCTTCATGCATCTCTAGCACATTTAATCAATCAAATTTATTGTATTCTAACATATTCTAGCAAAAAAAAAACGCTAGACAAGCCATTCACTGGTTCAACAAAATGTTTATGAGTTTTTTGCCCATTTGGGACAAAATTTCAACAAGTCTTTCTCCACACTTCTAAACACTCTTCATGCATCTCTAGCATTTTTAATCAATCAGATTTATTGTATTATAACAAATTCTAATCCAAAACAGCACTAGACAAGCTATTTACTGGTTCAGCGAAATGTTTATGAGTTCTTAGCCCATTTGGGACAAAATTTCAACAAGTCTTTTTTCCACACTTCTAAACACTCTTCATGCATCTCTAGCCCTTGTAATCAATCATATTTATTGTATTATAACATTTTCTAACCCCAAACAACACTAGACAAGCCATTTAATGCTTCAAAGCAATGGTTGTGGGTTCTTAGCCTATTTTGGACCAAATTTCAGCAAGTCTTTCTACACACTTCTAAACATTTTTAATGCATCTCTATCACTTGTAATCAATCAAATTCATTGTATTCTAAAAAATTCTAACCCTAAACTACACTAGACTAGCCATTTAGTGGTTCAACGAAATGTTTCCAAGTTCTTAGCCGATTAGAGACAAAATTTCAACAAGTCTTTCTCCACACATCTAAACACTCTTCATGCATCTCTAGTACTTGTAATCAATCAAATTCATTTTATTCTATCATATTCTAACCCTAAACAACACTAGACAAGCCATTTAGTGGTTCAACGCAATGTTTCCAGGTTCTTAGCCGATTAGGGACCAAATTTCAACAAGTGTTTCTCCACACATCTAAACACTCTTCATGCATCTCTAGCACTTTTAATCAATCAAATTTATTGTATTCTAACATATTCTAACAAAAAAACACTAGACAAGCCATTCACTGGTTCAACAAAATGTTTATGAGTTCTTTGCCTATTTGGGACCAAATTTCAACAAGTCTTTCTCCACACTTCTAAACACTCTTCATGCATCTCTAGCATTTGTAATCAATCAAATTCATTTTATTCTATCATATTCTAACCCTAAACAACACTAGACAAGCCATTTAGTGGTTCAACGAAATGTTTCCAGGTTCTTAGCCGATTAGGGACCAAATTTCAACAAGTGTTTCTCCACATATCAAAACACTCTTCATGCATCTATAGCGCTTTTAATCAATCAAATTTATTGTATTATAACATAATCTGACCCAAAAAACACTAGACAAGCCATTCACTGGTTCAACAAAATGTTTATAAGTTCTTTGCCCATTTGGGACCAAATTTCAACAAGTCTTTCTCTGCACTTCTAAACACTCTTCATGCATCTCTAGCATTTGTAATCAATCAGATTTATTGTATTATAGAAAACTCTAACCCAAAACAACACTAGACAAGCCATTTACTGGTTCAGCGAAATGTTTATGAGTTCTTAGCCCATTTGGGATAAAATTTCAACAAGTCTTTTTCCACACTTCTAAACACTCTTCATGCATCTCTAGCCCTTGTAATCAATCGTATTTACTGTATTATAACATTTTCTAACCCCAAACAATACTAGACAAGCCATTTAGTGCTTCAAAGCAATGGTTGTGGGTTCTTAGCCTATTTTGGACCAAATTTCAACAAGTCTTTCTACACACTTCTAAACATTTTTATGCATCTCTATCACTTGTAATCAATCAAATTCATTGTACTCTAAAAAATTCTAACCCTAAACTACACTAGACTAGCCATTTAGTGGTTCAACGCAATGTTTCCAAGTTCTTAGCCGATTAGAGACCAAATTTCAACAAGTCTTTCTCCACACATCTAAACACTCTTCATGCATCTCTAGTACTTGTAATCAATCAAATTTATGTATTTTAACATATTCTAACCCTAAACAATACTAGACAAGTCATTTAGTGGTTCAACGCAATGTTTTCAAGTTCTTAGCCGATTAGGGACCGAATTTCAACAAGTCTTTCTCCACACATCTAAACACTCTTCAGGCATCTCTAGTACTTGTAATCAATCAAATTCATTGTATTCTAACATATTCTGACACTAAACAACACTAGACAAGCCATTTAGTGGTTCGACGCAATGTTTCCTGGTTCTTAGCCGATTAGGTACCAAATTTCAACAAGTGTTTCTCCACATATCTAAACACTCTTCATGCATCTCTAGCACTTTTAATCAATCAAATTTATTGTATTATATTATATTCTAACCCAAAAAAACACTAGACAAGCCATTCACTGGTTCAACAAAATGTTTATGAGTTCTTTGCCCATTTGGGACAAAATTTCAACACGTCTTCTCCACACTTGTAAGCACTCTTCATGCATCTCTAGCATTTGTAATCAATCAGATTTATTGTATTATAACAAATTCTAACCCAAAACAGCACTAGACAAGCTATTTACTGGTGCAGCGAAATGTTTATGAGTTCTTAGCCCATTTGGGACAAAATTTCAACAAATCTTTTTCCACACTTCTAAACACTCTTCATGCATCTCTAGCCCTTGTAATCATTCGTATTTACTGTATTATAACATTTTCTTACCCCAAACAACACTAGACAAGCCATTTAATGCTTCAAAGCAATGGTTGTGGGTTCTTAGCCTATTTTGGACCAAATTTCAGCAAGTCTTTCTACACACTTCTAAAAATTTTTATGCATCTCTATCACTTGTAATCAATAAAATTCATTGTACTCTAAAAAGTTCTAACCCTAAACTACACTAGACTAGCCATTTAGTGGTTCAACGCAATGTTTCCAAGTTCTTAGCCGATTAGAGACCAAATTTCAACAAGTCTTTCTCCACACATCTAAACACTCTTCATGCATCTCTAGTACTTGTAATAAATCAAATTCATTGTATTCTAACATATTCTAACCCTAAATAACACTAGACAAGCCATTTAGTGGTTCAACGCAATGTTTCCAGGTTCTTAGCCGATTAAGTACCAAATTTCAACAAGTGTTTCTCCACACTTCTAAACACTCTTCCTGCATCTCTAGCCTTGTAATCAATCGGATTTACTGTATTACAACATTTTCTAACCCTAAACAACACTAGACAAGCCATTTAGTGGTTCAATGCAATGTTTCCAGGTTCTTAGCCGATTAGGGATCAAATTTCAACAAGTGTTTCTCCACATATCTATACACTCTTCATGCATCTCTAGCACATTTAATCAATCAAATTTATTGTATTCTAACATATTCTAGAAAAAAAAAAAACGCTAGACAAGCCATTCACTGGTTCAACAAAATGTTTATGAGTTTTTTGCCCATTTGGGACAAAATTTCAACAAGTCTTTCTCCACACTTCTAAACACTCTTCATGCATCTCTAGCATTTTTAATCAATCAGATTTATTGTATTATAACAAATTCTAATCCAAAACAGCACTAGACAAGCTATTTACTGGTTCAGCGAAATGTTTATGAGTTCTTAGCCCATTTGGGACAAAATTTCAACAAGTCTTTTTTCCACACTTCTAAACACTCTTCATGCATCTCTAGCCCTTGTAATCAATCATATTTATTGTATTATAACATTTTCTAACCCCAAACAACACTATACAAGTCATTTAATGCTTCAAAGCAATGGTTGTGGGTTCTTAGCCTATTTTGGACCAAATTTCAGCAAGTCTTTCTACACACTTCTAAACATTTTTAATGCATCTCTATCACTTGTAATCAATCAAATTCATTGTATTCTAAAAAATTCTAACCCTAAACTACACTAGACTAGCCATTTAGTGGTTCAACGAAATGTTTCCAAGTTCTTAGCCGATTAGAGACAAAATTTCAACAAGTCTTTCTCCACACATCTAAACACTCTTCATGCATCTCTAGTACTTGTAATCAATCAAATTCATTTTATTCTATCATATTCTAACCCTAAACAACACTAGACAAGCCATTTAGTGGTTCAACGCAATGTTTCCAGGTTCTTAGCCGATTAGGGACCAAATTTCAACAAGTGTTTCTCCACACATCTAAACACTCTTCATGCATCTCTAGCACTTTTAATCAATCAAATTTATTGTATTCTAACATATTCTAACAAAAAAAACACTAGACAAGCCATTCACTGGTTCAACAAAATGTTTATGAGTTCTTTGCCTATTTGGGACCAAATTTCAACAAGTCTTTCTCCACACTTCTAAACACTCTTCATGCATCTCTAGCATTTGTAATCAATCAGATTTATTGTATTCTAATATATTCTAACCCCAAACAGCACTAGACAAGCCATTTATTGGTTCAACGCAATGTTTTCGAGTTCTCAGCCCATTTGGGACAAAATTTAAACAAGTCTTTCTCCACATTTCTAAACACTCTTCATGCATCTCTAGCATTTGTAATCAATCAGATTTATTGTATTATAAAAAATTCTAACCCAAAACAACACTAGACAAGCCATTTACTGGTTCAGCGAAAGGTTTATGAGTTCTTAGCCAATTTGGGACAAAATTTCAACAAGTCTTTTTCCACACTTCTAAACACTCTTCATGCATCTCTAGCCCTTGTAATCAATTGTATTTACTGTATTATAACATTTTCTAACCCCAAACAACATTAGACAAGCCATTTAATGCTTCAAAGCAATGGTTGTGGATTCTTAGCCTATTTTGGACCAAATTTCACCAAGTCTTTCTACACACTTCTAAACATTTTTATGCATCTCTATCACTTGTAATCAATCAAATTCATTGTACTCTAAAAAATTCTAACCCTAAACTACACTAGACTAGCCATTTAGTGGTTCAACGAAATGTTTCCAAGTTTTTAGCCGATTAGAGACCAAATTTCAACAAGTCTTTCTCCACACATCTAAACACTCTTCAGGCATCTCTAGTACTTGTAATCAATCAAATTCATTGTATTCTAACATATTCTGACCCTAAACAACACTAGACAAGCCATTTAGTGCTTCAACGCAATGTTTCCAGGTTCTTAGCCGATTAGGTACCAAATTTCAACAAGTGTTTCTCCACATATCAAAACACTCTTCATGCATCTATAGCGCTTTTAATCAATCAAATTTATTGTATTATAACATAATCTGACCCAAAAAACACTAGACAAGCCATTCACTGGTTCAACAAAATGTTTATAAGTTCTTTGCCCATTTGGGACCAAATTTCAACAAGTCTTTCTCTGCACTTCTAAACACTCTTCATGCATCTCTAGCATTTGTAATCAATCAGATTTATTGTATTATAGAAAACTCTAACCCAAAACAACACTAGACAAGCCATTTACTGGTTCAGCGAAATGTTTATGAGTTCTTAGCCCATTTGGGATAAAATTTCAACAAGTCTTTTTCCACACTTCTAAACACTCTTCATGCATCTCTAGCCCTTGTAATCAATCGTATTTACTGTATTATAACATTTTCTAACCCCAAACAATACTAGACAAGCCATTTAGTGCTTCAAAGCAATGGTTGTGGGTTCTTAGCCTATTTTGGACCAAATTTCAGCAAGTCTTTCTACACACTTCTAAACATTTTTATGCATCTCTATCACTTGTAATCAATCAAATTCATTGTACTCTAAAAAATTCTAACCCTAAACTACACTAGACTAGCCATTTAGTGGTTCAACGCAATGTTTCCAAGTTCTTAGCCGATTAGAGACCAAATTTCAACAAGTCTTTCTCCACACATCTAAACACTCTTCATGCATCTCTAGTACTTGTAATCAATCAAATTTATGTATTTTAACATATTCTAACCCTAAACAATACTAGACAAGCCATTTAGTGGTTCAACGCAATGTTTTCAAGTTCTTAGCCGATTAGGGACCGAATTTCAACAAGTCTTTCTCCACACATCTAAACACTCTTCAGGCATCTCTAGTACTTGTAATCAATCAAATTCATTGTATTCTAACATATTCTGACACTAAACAACACTAGACAAGCCATTTAGTGGTTCGACGCAATGTTTCCTGGTTCTTAGCCGATTAGGTACCAAATTTCAACAAGTGTTTCTCCACATATCTAAACACTCTTCATGCATCTCTAGCACTTTTAATCAATCAAATTTATTGTATTATATTATATTCTAACCCAAAAAAACACTAGACAAGCCATTCACTGGTTCAACAAAATGTTTATGAGTTCTTTGCCCATTTGGGACCAAATTTCAACAAGTCTTCTCCACACTTGTAAGCACTCTTCATGCATCTCTAGCATTTGTAATCAATCAGATTTATTGTATTATAACAAATTCTAACCCAAAACAGCACTAGACAAGCTATTTACTGGTTCAGCGAAATGTTTATGAGTTCTTAGCCCATTTGGGACAAAATTTCAACAAATCTTTTTCCACACTTCTAAACACTCTTCATGCATCTCTAGCCCTTGTAATCATTCGTATTTACTGTATTATAACATTTTCTTACCCCAAACAACACTAGACAAGCCATTTAATGCTTCAAAGCAATGGTTGTGGGTTCTTAGCCTATTTTGGACCAAATTTCAGCAAGTCTTTCTACACACTTCTAAACATTTTTATGCATCTCTATCACTTGTAATCAATAAAATTCATTGTACTCTAAAAAGTTCTAACCCTAAACTACACTAGACTAGCCATTTAGTGGTTCAACGCAATGTTTCCAAGTTCTTAGCCGATTAGAGACCAAATTTCAACAAGTCTTTCTCCACACATCTAAACACTCTTCATGCATCTCTAGTACTTGTAATAAATCAAATTCATTGTATTCTAACATATTCTAACCCTAAATAACACTAGACAAGCCATTTAGTGGTTCAACGCAATGTTTCCAGGTTCTTAGCCGATTAAGTACCAAATTTCAATAAGTGTTTCTCCACATATCTAAACACTCTTCATGCATCTCTAGCACTTTTAATCAATCAAATTTATTGTATTCTAACATATTCTAACAAAAAAAAAAACACTAGACAAGCCATTCACTGGTTCAACAAAATGTTTATGCGTTCTTTGCCCATTTGGGACCAAATTTCAACAAGTCTTTCTCCGCACTTCTAAACACTCTTCATGCATCTCTACCACTTGTAATCAATTAAACTTATTTTATCTTAACATATTCTAACCCAAAACAACACTAGACAAGGCATTTAGTAGTTCAACGTAATGTTTATGCGTTCTTTGCTCATTTAGGACCAAATTTCAACAAGTCTTTCTCCATACTTCTAAACACTCTTCATGCATTTATAGCCCTTGTAATCAATCATATTTATTGTATTATAACATTTTCTAACCCCAAACAACACTATACAAGTCATTTAATGCTTCAAAGCAATGGTTGTGGGTTCTTAGCCTATTTTGGACCAAATTTCAGCAAGTCTTTCTACACACTTCTAAACATTTTTAATGCATCTCTATCACTTGTAATCAATCAAATTCATTGTATTCTAAAAAATTCTAACCCTAAACTACACTAGACTAGCCATTTAGTGGTTCAACGAAATGTTTCCAAGTTCTTAGCCGATTAGAGACAAAATTTCAACAAGTCTTTCTCCACACATCTAAACACTCTTCATGCATCTCTAGTACTTGTAATCAATCAAATTCATTTTATTCTATCATATTCTAACCCTAAACAACACTAGACAAGCCATTTAGTGGTTCAACGCAATGTTTCCAGGTTCTTAGCCGATTAGGGACCAAATTTCAACAAGTGTTTCTCCACACATCTAAACACTCTTCATGCATCTCTAGCACTTTTAATCAATCAAATTTATTGTATTCTAACATATTCTAACAAAAAAAACACTAGACAAGCCATTCACTGGTTCAACAAAATGTTTATGAGTTCTTTCCCTATTTGGGACCAAATTTCAACAAGTCTTTCTCCACACTTCTAAACACTCTTCATGCATCTCTAGCATTTGTAATCAATCAGATTTATTGTATTCTAATATATTCTAACCCCAAACAGCACTAGACAAGCCATTTATTGGTTCAACGCAATGTTTTCGAGTTCTCAGCCCATTTGGGACAAAATTTAAACAAGTCTTTCTCCACATTTCTAAACACTCTTCATGCATCTCTAGCATTTGTAATCAATCAGATTTATTGTATTATAAAAAATTCTAACCCAAAACAACACTAGACAAGCCATTTACTGGTTCAGCGAAAGGTTTATGAGTTCTTAGCCAATTTGGGACAAAATTTCAACAAGTCTTTTTCCACACTTCTAAACACTCTTCATGCATCTCTAGCCCTTGTAATCAATCGTATTTACTGTATTATAACATTTTCTAACCCCAAACAACATTAGACAAGCCATTTAATGCTTCAAAGCAATGGTTGTGGATTCTTAGCCTATTTTGGACCAAATTTCACCAAGTCTTTCTACACACTTCTAAACATTTTTATGCATCTCTATCACTTGTAATCAATCAAATTCATTGTACTCTAAAAAATTCTAACCCTAAACTACACTAGACTAGCCATTTAGTGGTTCAACGAAATGTTTCCAAGTTTTTAGCCGATTAGAGACCAAATTTCAACAAGTCTTTCTCCACACATCTAAACACTCTTCAGGCATCTCTAGTACTTGTAATCAATCAAATTCATTGTATTCTAACATATTCTGACCCTAAACAACACTAGACAAGCCATTTAGTGCTTCAACGCAATGTTTCCAGGTTCTTAGCCGATTAGGTACCAAATTTCAACAAGTGTTTCTCCACATATCAAAACACTCTTCATGCATCTATAGCGCTTTTAATCAATCAAATTTATTGTATTATAACATAATCTGACCCAAAAAACACTAGACAAGCCATTCACTGGTTCAACAAAATGTTTATAAGTTCTTTGCCCATTTGGGACCAAATTTCAACAAGTCTTTCTCTGCACTTCTAAACACTCTTCATGCATCTCTAGCATTTGTAATCAATCAGATTTATTGTATTATAGAAAACTCTAACCCAAAACAACACTAGACAAGCCATTTACTGGTTCAGCGAAATGTTTATGAGTTCTTAGCCCATTTGGGATAAAATTTCAACAAGTCTTTTTCCACACTTCTAAACACTCTTCATGCATCTCTAGCCCTTGTAATCAATCGTATTTACTGTATTATAACATTTTCTAACCCCAAACAATACTAGACAAGCCATTTAGTGCTTCAAAGCAATGGTTGTGGGTTCTTAGCCTATTTTGGACCAAATTTCAGCAAGTCTTTCTACACACTTCTAAACATTTTTATGCATCTCTATCACTTGTAATCAATCAAATTCATTGTACTCTAAAAAATTCTAACCCTAAACTACACTAGACTAGCCATTTAGTGGTTCAACGCAATGTTTCCAAGTTCTTAGCCGATTAGAGACCAAATTTCAACAAGTCTTTCTCCACACATCTAAACACTCTTCATGCATCTCTAGTACTTGTAATCAATCAAATTTATGTATTTTAACATATTCTAACCCTAAACAATACTAGACAAGCCATTTAGTGGTTCAACGCAATGTTTTCAAGTTCTTAGCCGATTAGGGACCGAATTTCAACAAGTCTTTCTCCACACATCTAAACACTCTTCAGGCATCTCTAGTACTTGTAATCAATCAAATTCATTGTATTCTAACATATTCTGACACTAAACAACACTAGACAAGCCATTTAGTGGTTCGACGCAATGTTTCCTGGTTCTTAGCCGATTAGGTACCAAATTTCAACAAGTGTTTCTCCACATATCTAAACACTCTTCATGCATCTCTAGCACTTTTAATCAATCAAATTTATTGTATTATATTATATTCTAACCCAAAAAAACACTAGACAAGCCATTCACTGGTTCAACAAAATGTTTATGAGTTCTTTGCCCATTTGGGACCAAATTTCAACAAGTCTTCTCCACACTTGTAAGCACTCTTCATGCATCTCTAGCATTTGTAATCAATCAGATTTATTGTATTATAACAAATTCTAACCCAAAACAGCACTAGACAAGCTATTTACTGGTTCAGCGAAATGTTTATGAGTTCTTAGCCCATTTGGGACAAAATTTCAACAAATCTTTTTCCACACTTCTAAACACTCTTCATGCATCTCTAGCCCTTGTAATCATTCGTATTTACTGTATTATAACATTTTCTTACCCCAAACAACACTAGACAAGCCATTTAATGCTTCAAAGCAATGGTTGTGGGTTCTTAGCCTATTTTGGACCAAATTTCAGCAAGTCTTTCTACACACTTCTAAACATTTTTATGCATCTCTATCACTTGTAATCAATAAAATTCATTGTACTCTAAAAAGTTCTAACCCTAAACTACACTAGACTAGCCATTTAGTGGTTCAACGCAATGTTTCCAAGTTCTTAGCCGATTAGAGACCAAATTTCAACAAGTCTTTCTCCACACATCTAAACACTCTTCATGCATCTCTAGTACTTGTAATAAATCAAATTCATTGTATTCTAACATATTCTAACCCTAAATAACACTAGACAAGCCATTTAGTGGTTCAACGCAATGTTTCCAGGTTCTTAGCCGATTAAGTACCAAATTTCAACAAGTGTTTCTCCACATATCTAAACACTCTTCATGCATCTCTAGCACTTTTAATCAATCAAATTTATTGTATTCTAACATATTCTAACAAAAAAAAAAAACACTAGACAAGCCATTCACTGGTTCAACAAAATGTTTATGCGTTCTTTGCCCATTTGGGACCAAATTTCAACAAGTCTTTCTCCGCACTTCTAAACACTCTTCATGCATCTCTACCACTTGTAATCAATTAAACTTATTTTATTTTAACATATTCTAACCCAAAACAACACTAGACAAGGCATTTAGTAGTTCAACGTAATGTTTATGCGTTCTTTGCTCATTTAGGACCAAATTTCAACAAGTCTTTCTCCATACTTCTAAACACTCTTCATGCATTTATAGCACTTGTAATCAGTAAAATTTATTGTAATCTAACATATTATATTCCCAAACAACCCTAGACAATCCATTTAATGGTTCAACACAATGTTTCCGAGTTTTTAGCCCATTTGGAACCAAATTTCAACAAGTCTTTCTCCACACTTCTAAACACTCTTCATGTATCTTTAGCACTTGTAATCAATCAAATTCATTGTATTCTAATATATTCTAACCCCAAACAACACTAGACAAGCCATTTATTGGTTCAACACAATGTTTCCGAGTTTTTAGCCCATTTGGGACCAAATTTCAACAAGTCTTTCTCACACTTCTAAACACTCTTCATGCATCTCTAGCATTTGTAATCAATCAGATTTATTGGATTATAACATATTCTAACCCCAAATAACACTAGACATGGCATTTAATGCTTCAAAGCAATGGTTGTGGGTTCTTAACCTTTTTGGGATCAAATATCAGCAAGTCTTTCTACCCACTTCTAAGAATTTTTCATGCATCTCTAGCACTTGTAATCAATCAAATTTATTGTATTCTAACATATTCTAACCCCATACAACACTAGAAAAGCTATTTAGTGGTTCAAAGCAATGTTTTCGATTTCTTAGCCTATTAGAGACCAAATTTCAACAAGTCTTTCTCCACACATCTAAACACTCTTCATGCATCTCTATCACTTGTAATCAATAAAATTCATTGTATTCTAACAAATTCTAACCCTAAACAACTCTAGACTAGCCATTTAGTGGTTAGACGCAATGTATCGAAGTTCTTAGCCAATAAGAGACCAAATTTCAACAAGTCTTTCTCCACACATCTAAACATTCTTCATGCATCTTTAGCACTTGTACTCAATTAAATTCATTGTTTTCTAACATATTCTAATCCTACACAACACTAGATAAGGCATTTAGTGGTTCAACGCAAAGTTTTCAAGTTCTTAGCCGATTAGGGACCAAATATCAACAAGTCTTTCTCTACTCATCTAAACACTCTTCATGCATCTCTAGTACTTGTAATCAATCAAATTCATTGTATTCTAACATATTCTAACCCTAAGCAACACTAGACAAGCCATTTAGTGATTCAACGCAATGTGTCCAGGTTCTTAGCCGATTAGGGACCAAATTTCAACAAGTCTTTCTCCACACATCTAAACACTAGTCGTGCATCTCTAGCACTTTTAATCAATCAAATTTATTGTATTCTAACATATTCTAACCAAAAAAAAACACTAGACTATCCATTTACTGGTTCAACGGAATGTTTATAAGTTCTTAGCCCATTTGGGACCAAATTTCAACAAGTCTTTTTCCACACTTCTAAACACCCTTAATGCATCTCTAGCACTTGTAATCAATCAAATTTATTATATTCTAACATATTTTAACCCAAAACAACACTAGACAAGCCATTTAGTAGTTCAACGCAATGTTTATGAGTTCTTAGCCCATTTGGGACAAAATTTCAACAAGTCTTTCTCCACACTTCAAAACACTCTTCATGCATCTCTAGCACTTGTAATCAATCAAATTCATTGTATTCTAATATATTCTAACCCCAAACAGCACTAGACAAGCTATTTAGTGGTTCAACGCAATGTTTCCGAGTTATTAGCCCATTTGGGACCAAATTTCAACAAGTCTTTCTCCACACTTCTAAACACTCTTTATGCATCTCTAGCCCTTGTAATCAATCGTATTTACTGTATTACAACATTTTCTAACCGTAAACAACACTAGACAAGCCATTTAGTGGTTCAACGCAATGTTTGCAGGTTCTTAGCCGATTAGGGACCAAATTTCAACAAGTGTTTCTGCACATATCTAAACACTCTTCATGCATCTCTAGCACATTTAATCAATCAAATTTATTGTATTCTAACATATTATAGCCAAAAAAAACGCTAGACAAGCCATTCACTAGTTCAACAAAATGTTTATGAGTTCTTTGCCAATTTGGGACCAAATTTCAACAAGTCTTCTCCACACTTGTAAACACTCTTCATGCATCTCTAGCATTTGTAATCAATCAGATTTATTGTATTATAACAAATTCTAACCCAAAACAGCACTAGACAAGCTATTTACTGGTTCAGCGAAATGTTTATGAGTTCTTAGACCATTTGGGATAAAATTTCAACAAGTCTTTTTCCACACTTCTGAACACTCTTCATGCATCTCTAGCCCTTGTAATCATTCGTATTTACTGTATTATAACATTTTCTAACCCCAAACAACACTAGACAAGCCATTTAATTCTTCAAAGCAATGGTTGTGGGTTCTTAGCCTATTTTGGACCAAATTTCAGCAAGTCTTTTTGTAATCAATCAAATTCATTGTACTCTAAAAAATTCTAACCCTAAACTACACTAGACTAGCCATTTAGTGGTTCAACGAAATGTTTCCAAGTTCTTAGCCCATTAGAGACCAAATTTCAACAAGTCTTTCTCCACACATCTAAACACTCTTCATGCATCTCTAGTACTTGTAATAAATCAAATTCATTGTATTCTAACATATTCTAACCCTAAACAACACTAGACAGGCTATTTAGTGGTTCAACGCAATGTTTCCAGGTTCTTAGCCGATTAGGGACCAAATTTCAACAAGTGTTTCTCCACATATCTAAACACTCTTCATGCATCTCTAGCACTTTTAATCAATCAAAATTATTGTATTCTAACATATTCTAACAAAAAAAACACTAGACAAGCTATTCACTGGTTCAACAAAATGTTAATGCGTTCTTTGCCCATTTGGGACCAAATTTCAACAAGTCTTTCTCCACACTTCTAAACACTTTTCATGCATCTCTACCACTTGTAATCAATCAGATTTATTGTATTATAAAAATTTCTAACCCAAAACACCACTAGACAAGCCATTTACTGGTTCAGCGAAATGTTTATGAGTTCTTTGCCCATTTGGGACAAAATTTCAACAAGTCTTTCTCCACACATCTAAACACTCGTCATCTCTAGCACTTTTAATCAATCAAAAGTATTGTATTCTAACATATTCTAACAAAAAAACCACTAGACAAGCTATTCACTGGTTCAACAAAATGTTAATGAGTTCTTTGCCCATTTGGGACCAAATTTCAACAAGTCTTTCTCCACACTTCAAAACACTCTTCATGCATCTCTAGCACTTGTAATCAATCAAATTCATTGTATTCTAATATATTCTAACCCCAAACAGCACTAGACAAGCCATTTAGTGGTCAACGCAATGTTTCCGAGTTCTTAGCCCATTTGGGACCAAATTTCAACAAGTCCTTCTCCACACTTCTAAACACTCTTCATGCATCTCTAGCCCTTGTAATCAATCGTATTTACTGTATTATAACAATTTCTAACCCCAAACAACACTAGACAAGTCATTTAATGCTTCAAAGCAATGGTTGTGGGTTCTTAGCCTATTTTAGACCAAATTTCAGCAAGTCTTTCTACACACTTTTAAACATCTTTATGCATCTCTATCTCTTGTAATCAATCAAATTCATGGTACTCTAAAAAATTCTAACCCTAAACTACACTAGACTAGCCATTTAGTGGTTCAACGAAATGTTTCCAAGTTCTTAGCCGATTAGAGACCAAATTTCAACATGTCTTTCTCTAGACATCTAAACACTCTTCATGCATCTCTAGTACTTGTAATCAATCAAATTTATGTATTCTAACATATTCTAACCCTAAACAATACTAGACAAGCCATTTAGTGGTTCATCGCAATGTTTCCAAGTTCTTAGCCGATTAGGGACCAAATTTCAACAAGTCTTTCTCCACACATCTAAACATTCTTCATGCATCTTTAGCACTTGTACTCAATTAAATTCATTGTATTCTAATATATTCTAATCCTAAACAACACTAGACAAGGCATTTAGTGGTTCAACGCAAAGTTTTCAAGTTCTTAGCCGGTTAGGGACCACATATAAACAAGTCTTTCTTCACTCATCTAACACTCTTCATGCATCTATAGTACTTGTAATCGATGAAATTTATTGTATTCTAACATATTCTAACCAAAAAAAAACACTAGACTATCCATTTACTCGTTCAACGAAATGTTTATGAGTTCTTAGCCCATTTGGGACCAAATTTCAACAAGTCTTTTTCCACACTTCTAAACACCCTTAATGCATCTCTATCACTTGTAATCAATCAAATTTATTATATTCTAACATATTTTAACCCAAAACAACACTACACATGCCATTTAGTAGTTCAACGCAATGTTTATGAGTTCTTAGCCCATTTGGGACAAAATTTCAACAAGTCTTTCTCGACACTTCAAAACACTCTTCATGCATCTCTAGCACTTGTAATCAATCAAATTCATTGTATTCTAATATATTCTAACCACAAACAGCACTAGACAAGCCATTTAGTGGTTCAACGCAATGTTTCCGAGTTCTTAGCCCATTTGGGACAAAATTTCAACAAGTCTTTTTTCCACACTTCTAAACACTCTTCATGCATCTCTAGCCCTTGTAATCAATCGTATTTATTGTATTATATCATTTTCTAACCCCAAACAACACTAGACAAGCCATTTAATGCTTCAAAGCAATGGTTGTGGGTTCTTAGCCTATTTTGGACCAAATTTCAGCAAGTCTTTCTAAACACTTCTATACATTTTTAATGCATCTCTATCACTTGTAATCAATCAAATTCATTGTACTCTAAAAAATTATAGCCAAAAAAAAACGCTAGACAAGCCATTCACTAGTTCAACAAAATGTTTATGAGTTCTTTGCCAATTTGGGACCAAATTTCAACAAGTCTTCTCCACACTTGTAAACACTCTTCATGCATCTCTAGCATTTGTAATCAATCAGATTTATTGTATTATAACAAATTCTAACCCAAAACAGCACTAGACAAGCTATTTACTGGTTCAGCGAAATGTTTATGAGTTCTTAGCCCATTTGGGATAAAATTTCAACAAGTCTTTTTCCACACTTCTAAACACTCTTCATGCATCTCTAGCCCTTGTAATCATTCGTATTTACTGTATTATAACATTTTCTAACCCCAAACAACACTAGACAAGCCATTTAATTCTTCAAAGCAATGGTTGTGGGTTCTTAGCCTATTTTGGACCAAATTTAAGCAAGTCTTTCTAAACACTTCTAAACATTTTTAATGCATCTCTATCACTTGTAATCAATCAAATTCATTGTACTCTAAAAAATTCTAACCCTACACTACACTAGACTAGCCATTTAGTGGTTCAACGAAATGTTTCCAAGTTCTTAGCCCATTAGAGACCAAATTTCAACAAGTCTTTCTCCACACATCTAAACACTCTTCATGCATCTCTAGTACTTGTAATAAATCAAATTCATTGTATTCTAACATATTCTAACCCTAAACAACACTAGACAGGCTATTTAGTGGTTCAACGCAATGTTTCCAGGTTCTTAGCCGATTAGGGACCAAATTTCAACAAGTGTTTCTCCACATATCTAAACACTCTTCATGCATCTCTAGCACTTTTAATCAATCAAAATTATTGTATTCTAACATATTCTAACAAAAAAAACACTAGACAAGCTATTCACTGGTTCAACAAAATGTTAATGCGTTCTTTGCCCATTTGGGACCAAATTTCAACAAGTCTTTCTCCACACTTCTAAACACTTTTCATGCATCTCTACCACTTGTAATCAATCAGATTTATTGTATTTTAATATATTCTAACCCCAAAAAGTACTAGACAAGCCATTTAGTGGTTCAACGCAATGTTTCCGAGTTCTCAGCCCATTTGGGACAAAATTTAAACAAGTCTTTCTCCACACTTCTAAACACTCTTCATGCATCTCTAGCATTTGTAATCAATCAGATTTATTGTATTATAAAAATTTCTAACCCAAAACACCACTAGACAAGCCATTTACTGGTTCAGCGAAATGTTTATGAGTTCTTTGCCCATTTGGGACCAAATTTCAACAAGTCTTTCTCCACACATCTAAACACTCGTCATCTCTAGCACTTTTAATCAATCAAAAGTATTGTATTCTAACATATTCTAACAAAAAAACCACTAGACAAGCTATTCACTGGTTCAACAAAATGTTAATGAGTTCTTTGCCCATTTGGGACCAAATTTCAACAAGTCTTCTCCACACTTCAAAACACTCTTCATGCATCTCTAGCACTTGTAATCAATCAAATTCATTGTATTCTAATATATTCTAACCCCAAACAGCACTAGACAAGCCATTTAGTGGTCAACGCAATGTTTCCGAGTTCTTAGCCCATTTGGGACCAAATTTCAACAAGTCCTTCTCCACACTTCTAAACACTCTTCATGCATCTCTAGCCCTTGTAATCAATCGTATTTACTGTATTATAACAATTTCTAACCCCAAACAACACTAGACAAGTCATTTAATGCTTCAAAGCAATGGTTGTGGGTTCTTAGCCTATTTTAGACCAAATTTCAGCAAGTCTTTCTACACACTTCTAAACATCTTTATGCATCTCTATCTCTTGTAATCAATCAAATTCATGGTACTCTAAAAAATTCTAACCCTAAACTACACTAGACTAGCCATTTAGTGGTTCAACGAAATGTTTCCAAGTTCTTAGCCGATTAGAGACCAAATTTCAACATGTCTTTCTCTAGACATCTAAACACTCTTCATGCATCTCTAGTACTTGTAATCAATCAAATTTATGTATTCTAACATATTCTAACCCTAAACAATACTAGACAAGCCATTTAGTGGTTCATCGCAATGTTTCCAAGTTCTTAGCCGATTAGGGACCAAATTTCAACAAGTCTTTCTCCACACATCTAAACATTCTTCATGCATCTTTAGCACTTGTACTCAATTAAATTCATTGTATTCTAATATATTCTAATCCTAAACAACACTAGACAAGGCATTTAGTGGTTCAACGCAAAGTTTTCAAGTTCTTAGCCGGTTAGGGACCACATATAAACAAGTCTTTCTTCACTCATCTAACACTCTTCATGCATCTATAGTACTTGTAATCGATGAAATTTATTGTATTCTAACATATTCTAACCAAAAAAAAACACTAGACTATCCATTTACTCGTTCAACGAAATGTTTATGAGTTCTTAGCCCATTTGGGACCAAATTTCAACAAGTCTTTTTCCACACTTCTAAACACCCTTAATGCATCTCTATCACTTGTAATCAATCAAATTTATTATATTCTAACATATTTTAACCCAAAACAACACTACACATGCCATTTAGTAGTTCAACGCAATGTTTATGAGTTCTTAGCCCATTTGGGACAAAATTTCAACAAGTCTTTCTCGACACTTCAAAACACTCTTCATGCATCTCTAGCACTTGTAATCAATCAAATTCATTGTATTCTAATATATTCTAACCACAAACAGCACTAGACAAGCCATTTAGTGGTTCAACGCAATGTTTCCGAGTTCTTAGCCCATTTGGGACAAAATTTCAACAAGTCTTTTTTCCACACTTCTAAACACTCTTCATGCATCTCTAGCCCTTGTAATCAATCGTATTTATTGTATTATATCATTTTCTAACCCCAAACAACACTAGACAAGCCATTTAATGCTTCAAAGCAATGGTTGTGGGTTCTTAGCCTATTTTGGACCAAATTTCAGCAAGTCTTTCTAAACACTTCTATACATTTTTAATGCATCTCTATCACTTGTAATCAATCAAATTCATTGTACTCTAAAAAATTATAGCCAAAAAAAAACGCTAGACAAGCCATTCACTAGTTCAACAAAATGTTTATGAGTTCTTTGCCAATTTGGGACCAAATTTCAACAAGTCTTCTCCACACTTGTAAACACTCTTCATGCATCTCTAGCATTTGTAATCAATCAGATTTATTGTATTATAACAAATTCTAACCCAAAACAGCACTAGACAAGCTATTTACTGGTTCAGCGAAATGTTTATGAGTTCTTAGCCCATTTGGGATAAAATTTCAACAAGTCTTTTTCCACACTTCTAAACACTCTTCATGCATCTCTAGCCCTTGTAATCATTCGTATTTACTGTATTATAACATTTTCTAACCCCAAACAACACTAGACAAGCCATTTAATTCTTCAAAGCAATGGTTGTGGGTTCTTAGCCTATTTTGGACCAAATTTAAGCAAGTCTTTCTAAACACTTCTAAACATTTTTAATGCATCTCTATCACTTGTAATCAATCAAATTCATTGTACTCTAAAAAATTCTAACCCTACACTACACTAGACTAGCCATTTAGTGGTTCAACGAAATGTTTCCAAGTTCTTAGCCCATTAGAGACCAAATTTCAACAAGTCTTTCTCCACACATCTAAACACTCTTCATGCATCTCTAGTACTTGTAATAAATCAAATTCATTGTATTCTAACATATTCTAACCCTAAACAACACTAGACAGGCTATTTAGTGGTTCAACGCAATGTTTCCAGGTTCTTAGCCGATTAGGGACCAAATTTCAACAAGTGTTTCTCCACATATCTAAACACTCTTCATGCATCTCTAGCACTTTTAATCAATCAAAATTATTGTATTCTAACATATTCTAACAAAAAAAACACTAGACAAGCTATTCACTGGTTCAACAAAATGTTAATGCGTTCTTTGCCCATTTGGGACCAAATTTCAACAAGTCTTTCTCCACACTTCTAAACACTTTTCATGCATCTCTACCACTTGTAATCAATCAGATTTATTGTATTTTAATATATTCTAACCCCAAAAAGTACTAGACAAGCCATTTAGTGGTTCAACGCAATGTTTCCGAGTTCTCAGCCCATTTGGGACAAAATTTAAACAAGTCTTTCTCCACACTTCTAAACACTCTTCATGCATCTCTAGCATTTGTAATCAATCAGATTTATTGTATTATAAAAATTTCTAACCCAAAACACCACTAGACAAGCCATTTACTGGTTCAGCGAAATGTTTATGAGTTCTTTGCCCATTTGGGACCAAATTTCAACAAGTCTTTCTCCACACATCTAAACACTCGTCATCTCTAGCACTTTTAATCAATCAAAAGTATTGTATTCTAACATATTCTAACAAAAAAACCACTAGACAAGCTATTCACTGGTTCAACAAAATGTTAATGAGTTCTTTGCCCATTTGGGACCAAATTTCAACAAGTCTTCTCCACACTTCAAAACACTCTTCATGCATCTCTAGCACTTGTAATCAATCAAATTCATTGTATTCTAATATATTCTAACCCCAAACAGCACTAGACAAGCCATTTAGTGGTCAACGCAATGTTTCCGAGTTCTTAGCCCATTTGGGACCAAATTTCAACAAGTCCTTCTCCACACTTCTAAACACTCTTCATGCATCTCTAGCCCTTGTAATCAATCGTATTTACTGTATTATAACAATTTCTAACCCCAAACAACACTAGACAAGTCATTTAATGCTTCAAAGCAATGGTTGTGGGTTCTTAGCCTATTTTAGACCAAATTTCAGCAAGTCTTTCTACACACTTCTAAACATCTTTATGCATCTCTATCTCTTGTAATCAATCAAATTCATGGTACTCTAAAAAATTCTAACCCTAAACTACACTAGACTAGCCATTTAGTGGTTCAACGAAATGTTTCCAAGTTCTTAGCCGATTAGAGACCAAATTTCAACATGTCTTTCTCTAGACATCTAAACACTCTTCATGCATCTCTAGTACTTGTAATCAATCAAATTTATGTATTCTAACATATTCTAACCCTAAACAATACTAGACAAGCCATTTAGTGGTTCATCGCAATGTTTCCAAGTTCTTAGCCGATTAGGGACCAAATTTCAACAAGTCTTTCTCCACACATCTAAACATTCTTCATGCATCTTTAGCACTTGTACTCAATTAAATTCATTGTATTCTAATATATTCTAATCCTAAACAACACTAGACAAGGCATTTAGTGGTTCAACGCAAAGTTTTCAAGTTCTTAGCCGGTTAGGGACCACATATAAACAAGTCTTTCTTCACTCATCTAACACTCTTCATGCATCTATAGTACTTGTAATCGATGAAATTTATTGTATTCTAACATATTCTAACCAAAAAAAAACACTAGACTATCCATTTACTCGTTCAACGAAATGTTTATGAGTTCTTAGCCCATTTGGGACCAAATTTCAACAAGTCTTTTTCCACACTTCTAAACACCCTTAATGCATCTCTATCACTTGTAATCAATCAAATTTATTATATTCTAACATATTTTAACCCAAAACAACACTACACATGCCATTTAGTAGTTCAACGCAATGTTTATGAGTTCTTAGCCCATTTGGGACAAAATTTCAACAAGTCTTTCTCGACACTTCAAAACACTCTTCATGCATCTCTAGCACTTGTAATCAATCAAATTCATTGTATTCTAATATATTCTAACCACAAACAGCACTAGACAAGCCATTTAGTGGTTCAACGCAATGTTTCCGAGTTCTTAGCCCATTTGGGACAAAATTTCAACAAGTCTTTTTTCCACACTTCTAAACACTCTTCATGCATCTCTAGCCCTTGTAATCAATCGTATTTATTGTATTATATCATTTTCTAACCCCAAACAACACTAGACAAGCCATTTAATGCTTCAAAGCAATGGTTGTGGGTTCTTAGCCTATTTTGGACCAAATTTCAGCAAGTCTTTCTAAACACTTCTATACATTTTTAATGCATCTCTATCACTTGTAATCAATCAAATTCATTGTACTCTAAAAAATTATAGCCAAAAAAAAACGCTAGACAAGCCATTCACTAGTTCAACAAAATGTTTATGAGTTCTTTGCCAATTTGGGACCAAATTTCAACAAGTCTTCTCCACACTTGTAAACACTCTTCATGCATCTCTAGCATTTGTAATCAATCAGATTTATTGTATTATAACAAATTCTAACCCAAAACAGCACTAGACAAGCTATTTACTGGTTCAGCGAAATGTTTATGAGTTCTTAGCCCATTTGGGATAAAATTTCAACAAGTCTTTTTCCACACTTCTAAACACTCTTCATGCATCTCTAGCCCTTGTAATCATTCGTATTTACTGTATTATAACATTTTCTAACCCCAAACAACACTAGACAAGCCATTTAATTCTTCAAAGCAATGGTTGTGGGTTCTTAGCCTATTTTGGACCAAATTTAAGCAAGTCTTTCTAAACACTTCTAAACATTTTTAATGCATCTCTATCACTTGTAATCAATCAAATTCATTGTACTCTAAAAAATTCTAACCCTACACTACACTAGACTAGCCATTTAGTGGTTCAACGAAATGTTTCCAAGTTCTTAGCCCATTAGAGACCAAATTTCAACAAGTCTTTCTCCACACATCTAAACACTCTTCATGCATCTCTAGTACTTGTAATAAATCAAATTCATTGTATTCTAACATATTCTAACCCTAAACAACACTAGACAGGCTATTTAGTGGTTCAACGCAATGTTTCCAGGTTCTTAGCCGATTAGGGACCAAATTTCAACAAGTGTTTCTCCACATATCTAAACACTCTTCATGCATCTCTAGCACTTTTAATCAATCAAAATTATTGTATTCTAACATATTCTAACAAAAAAAACACTAGACAAGCTATTCACTGGTTCAACAAAATGTTAATGCGTTCTTTGCCCATTTGGGACCAAATTTCAACAAGTCTTTCTCCACACTTCTAAACACTTTTCATGCATCTCTACCACTTGTAATCAATCAGATTTATTGTATTTTAATATATTCTAACCCCAAAAAGTACTAGACAAGCCATTTAGTGGTTCAACGCAATGTTTCCGAGTTCTCAGCCCATTTGGGACAAAATTTAAACAAGTCTTTCTCCACACTTCTAAACACTCTTCATGCATCTCTAGCATTTGTAATCAATCAGATTTATTGTATTATAAAAATTTCTAACCCAAAACACCACTAGACAAGCCATTTACTGGTTCAGCGAAATGTTTATGAGTTCTTTGCCCATTTGGGACCAAATTTCAACAAGTCTTTCTCCACACATCTAAACACTCGTCATCTCTAGCACTTTTAATCAATCAAAAGTATTGTATTCTAACATATTCTAACAAAAAAACCACTAGACAAGCTATTCACTGGTTCAACAAAATGTTAATGAGTTCTTTGCCCATTTGGGACCAAATTTCAACAAGTCTTCTCCACACTTCAAAACACTCTTCATGCATCTCTAGCACTTGTAATCAATCAAATTCATTGTATTCTAATATATTCTAACCCCAAACAGCACTAGACAAGCCATTTAGTGGTCAACGCAATGTTTCCGAGTTCTTAGCCCATTTGGGACCAAATTTCAACAAGTCCTTCTCCACACTTCTAAACACTCTTCATGCATCTCTAGCCCTTGTAATCAATCGTATTTACTGTATTATAACAATTTCTAACCCCAAACAACACTAGACAAGTCATTTAATGCTTCAAAGCAATGGTTGTGGGTTCTTAGCCTATTTTAGACCAAATTTCAGCAAGTCTTTCTACACACTTCTAAACATCTTTATGCATCTCTATCTCTTGTAATCAATCAAATTCATGGTACTCTAAAAAATTCTAACCCTAAACTACACTAGACTAGCCATTTAGTGGTTCAACGAAATGTTTCCAAGTTCTTAGCCGATTAGAGACCAAATTTCAACATGTCTTTCTCTAGACATCTAAACACTCTTCATGCATCTCTAGTACTTGTAATCAATCAAATTTATGTATTCTAACATATTCTAACCCTAAACAATACTAGACAAGCCATTTAGTGGTTCAACGCAATGTTTCCAAGTTCTTAGCCGATTAGGGACCAAATTTCAACAAGTCTTTCTCCACACATCTAAACATTCTTCATGCATCTTTAGCACTTGTACTCAATTAAATTCATTGTATTCTAATATATTCTAATCCTAAACAACACTAGACAAGGCATTTAGTGGTTCAACGCAAAGTTTTCAAGTTCTTAGCCGGTTAGGGACCACATATAAACAAGTCTTTCTTCACTCATCTAAACACTCTTCATGCATCTATAGTACTTGTAATCAATCAAATTTATTGTATTCTAACATATTCTAACCAAAAAAAACACTAGACTATCCATTTACTCGTTCAACGAAATGTTTATGAGTTCTTAGCCCATTTGGGACCAAATTTCAACAAGTCTTTTTCCACACTTCTAAACACCCTTAATGCATCTCTAGCACTTGTAATCAATCAAATTTATTATATTCTAACATATTTTAACCCAAAACAACACTACACATGCCATTTAGTAGTTCAACGCAATGTTTATGAGTTCTTAGCCCATTTGGCACAAAATTTCAACATGTCTTTCTCCACACTTCAAAACACTCTTCATGCATCTCTAGTACTTGTAATCAATCAAATTCATTGTATTTTAACATATTCTAACCCTAAACAACACTAGACAAGCCATTTAGTGGTTCAACGCAATGTTTCCAGGTTCTTAGCCGATTAGGGACCAAATTTCAACAAGTCTTTCTCCACACATCTAAACACTCGTCGTGCATCTCTAGCACTTTAAATCAATAAAATTTATTGCATTCTAACATATTCTAACCTAAAAAAACACTAGACTATCCATTTACTGGTTCAACGAAATGTTTATGAGTTCTTAGCCCATTTGGGACCAAATTTCAACAAGTGTTTTTCCACACTTCTAAACACCCTTAATGCATCTCTAGCACTTGTAATCAATCAAATTTATTATATTCTAACATATTTTAACCAAAAACAACACTAGATAAGCCATTTAGTAGTTCAACGCAATGTTTATGAGTTCTTAGCCCATTTGGCACAAAATTTCAACATGTCTTTCTCCACACTTCAAAACACTCTTCATGCATCTCTAGTACTTGTAATCAATCAAATTCATTGTATTCTAACATCTTCTAACCCTAAACAACAGTAGACAAGCCATTTAGTGGTTCAACGCAATGTTTTCAGGTTCTTAGCCGATTAGGGACCAAATTTCAACAAGTGTTTCTCCACATATCTAAACACTCTTCATGCATCTCTAGCACTTGTAATCAATCAAATTTATTATATTCTAACATATTTTAACCCAAAACAACACTACACAAGCCATTTAGTAGTTCAACGCAATGTTTATGAGCTCTTAGCCCATTTGGGATAAAATTTCAACAAGTCTTTCTCGACACTTCAAAACACTCTTCATGCATCTCTAGCACTTGTAATCAATCAAATTCATTGTATTCTAATATATTCTAACCCCAAACAGCACTAGACAAGCCATTTAGTGGTTCAACGCAATGTTTCCGAGTTCTTAGCCCATTAGGGACCAAATTTCAATAAGTCTTTCTCCACACTTCTAAACACTGTTCATGCATCTCTAGCCCTTGTAATCAATCGTATTTACTGTATTACAACGTTTTCTAACCCTAAACAACACTAGACAAGCCATTTAGTGGTTCAACGCAATGTTTCCAGGTTCTTAGCCGATTAGGGACCAAATTTCAACAAGTGTTTCTCCACATATCTAAACACTCTTCATGCATCTCTAGCACATTTAATCAATCAAATTTATTGTATTCTAACATATTCTAGCAAAAAAAAAACGCTAGACAAGCCATTCACTGGTTCAACAAAATGTTTATGAGTTCTTTGCCCATTTGGGACCAAATTTCAACAAGTCTTTCTCCACACTTCTAAACACTCTTCATGCATCTCTAGCATTTGTAATCAATCAGATTTATTGTATTCTAACAAATTCTAACCCAAAACAGCACTAGACAAGCTATTTACTAGTTCAGCGAAATGTTTATGAGTTACTAATTCTAACCCCACACAACACTAGACAAGCCATTTAATGCTTCAAAGCAATGGTTGTGGGTTCTTAGCCTATTTTGGACCAAATTTCAGCAAGTCTTTCTAAACACTTCTAAACATTTTTAATGCATCTCTATCACTTGTAATCAATCAAATTCATTTTACTCTAAAAAATTCTAACCCTAAACTACACTAGACAAGCCATTTAGTGGTTCAACGCAATGTTTCCAAGTTCTTAGCCGATTAGAGACCAAATTTCAACAAGTCTTTCTCCACACATCTAAACACTCTTCATGCATCTCTAGTACTTGTAATCAATCAAATTCATTGTATTCTAACATATTCTAACCCTAAACAACACTAGACAAGCCATTTAGTGGTTCAACGCAATGTTTCCAGGTTCTTAGCCGATTAGGGACCAAATTTCAACAAGTGTTTCTCCACATATCTAAACACTCTTCATGCATATCTAGAACTTTGAATCAATCAAATTTATTGTATTCTAACATATTCTACCCAAAAAAAACACTAGACAAGCCATTCACTGGTTCAACAAAATGTTTATGCGTTCTTTGCCCATTTGGGACCAAATTTCAACAAGTCTTTCTCCGCACTTCTAAACACTCTTCATGCATCTCTAGCACTTGTAATCAATCAAACTTATTATATTTTAACATATTCTAACCCAAAACAACACTAGACAAGGCATTTAGTAGTTCAACATAATGTTTATGAGTTCTTAGCTTATTTGGGTCCAAATTTCAACAAGTCTTTCTCCACAGTTCTAAACACTCTTCATGCATCTCTAGCACTTGTAATCAATCAAATTCATTGTATTCTAATATATTAAAACCCCAAACAACATTAGACAAGCCATTTATTGGTTCAACGCAATGTTTCCGAGTGCTTAGCCCATTTGGAACCAAATTTCAACAAGTCTTTCTCAAACTTCTAAACACTCATCATGAATCTCTAGCATTTGTAATCAATCAGATTTATTTTATTATAACATATTCTAACCCCAAATAACACTAGACATGTCATTTAATGCTTCAAAGCAATGGTTGTGGGTTCTTAGCCTATTTGGGACCAAATTTCAGCAAGTCTTTCTACACACTTCTTAAAAATTTTCATGCATCTCTAGCACTTGTAATCAATCAAAGTTATTGTATTCTAACATATTCTAACCCCATACAGCACTAGAAAAGCCATTTAGTGGTTCAAAGCAATGTTTCCGATTTCTTAGCCTATTAGAGACCAAATTTCAACAAGTCTTTCTCCACACATCTAAACACTCTTCATGCATCTCTATCACTTGTAATCAATAAAATTCATTGTATTCTAACAAATTCAAACCCTAAACAACTCTAGACTAGCCTTATAGTGGTTCAACGCAATGTTTCGAAGTTCTTAGCCGATCAGGGACCATATTTCAACAAGTCTTTCTCCACACATCTAAACATTCTTCATGCATCTTTAGCACTTGTACTCAATTAAATTCATTGTATTCTAACATATTCTAATCCTAAACAACACTAAACAAGGGATTTAGTGGTTCAACGCAAAGTTTTCAAGTTCTTAGCCGATTAGGGACTAAATATCAACAAGACTTTCTCCACTCATCTAAATACTCTTCATGCATCTCTAGTACTTGTAATTAATCAAATTCATTGTATTTTAACATATTCTAACCCTAAACAACACTAGACAAGCCATTCAGTGGTTCAACGCAATGTTTCCAGGTTCTTAGCCGATTAGGGACCAAATTTCAACAAGTCTTTCTCCACACATCTAAACACTCGTCGTGCATCTCTAGCACTTTTAATCAATCAAATTTATTGCATTCTAACATATTCTAACCTAAAAAAACACTAGACTATCCATTTACTGGTTCAACGAAATGTTTATGTTGTAATCAATCAAATTTATTGTATTCTAACATATTCTAACCAAAAAACCACTAGATAAGTCATTTAGTGGTTCAACGCAATGTTTCCGAGTTCTTAGCCCATTTGGGACGCAATTTCGGCAAGTCTTTCTCCATACTTCAAAGCACTCTTCATGCATCTCTAACACTTGTAATCAATCAAATTCATTGTATTCTAACATATTATAAACCCAAACAACACTAGATAAGTCATTTAGTGGTATAACGCAATGTTTCCGAGTTCTTAGCCCATTTGGGACGCAATTTTAACAAGTCTTTCTCCATACTTCAAAACACTCTTCATGCATCTCTAACACTTGTAATCAATAAAATTTATTGTATTCTAACATGTTCTAACCAAAACAACACTAGATAAGTCATTTAGTGGTTCAACGCAATGTTTCCGAGTTCTTAGCCTATTTAGGACGCAATTTCAACAAGTCTTTCTCCATACTTCAAAACACTCTTCATGCATCTCTAACACTTGTAGTCAATAAAATTCATTGTATTCAAACATATTCTAACCCCAAAAAACACTAGATAAGGCATTTAGTGGTTCAACGCAATGCTTCCGAGTTCTTAGCCCATTTGGGACCTAATTTCAACAAGTCTTTCTCAAAAATTCTAAACACTCTTCATGCATTTCTAGCACTTGTAATCAATCAAAGTTACTGTATTCAAACATATTCTAACCCAAAATAATACTAGATAAGTCATAAGTTTTTCAACGCAATGTTTCCGAGTTCTTAGCCCATTTGGGACCCAATTTCAACAAGTCTTTCTCCATAGTTAAAAACACTCTTCATGCATCTCTAACACTTGTAAGCAATCAAATTCATTGTATTCTACCATATTCTAACCCCAAACAACACTAGATAAGTCATTTAGTGGTTCAACGCAATGTTTCCGAGTTCTTAGCCCATTTGGGACCCAATTTCAACAAGTCTTTCTCAACACTTCTAAACACTCTTCATGCATCTCTAGCACTTTTAATCAATCAAATTTATTGTATCCTAACATATTCTAAACCCAAACAACACTAGATAAGTCATTTAGTGGTTCAACGCAATGTTTCCGAGTTCTTAGCCCATTTGGGACGCAATTTTAACAAGTCTTTCTCCATACTTCAAAACACTCTTCATGCATCTCTAACACTTGTAATCAATGAAATTCATTGTATTCTAACATATTCTAACCCCAAACAACACTAGATAAGGCATTTAGTGGTTCAACGCAATGTTTCCGAGTTCTTAGCCTATTTCGGACCCAATTTCAACAACTTTTTCTACACCCTTCTAAACACTCTTCATGCATATTTAGCACTTGTAATCAATCAAAGTTATTGTATTCAAACATATTCTAACCCCAAATAATACTAGATAAGTCAAAAGTTTTTCAACGCAATGTTTCCGAGTTCTTAGCCCATTTGGGACCCAATTCCAACAAGTCTTTCTCCATACTTCAAAACACTCTTCATGCATCTCTTACACTTGTAATCAATCAAATTCATTGTATTCTAACATATTCTAACCCCAAACAACACTAGATAAGTCATTTAGTGGTTCAACACAATGTTTTCGAGTTCTTAGCCCATTTGGGACACAATTTCAACAAGTCTTTCTCCACACTTCTAAACACAATTCATGCATCTCTAGCACTTTTAATCAATCAAATTTATTGTATCCTAACATATTCTAAACCCAAACAACACTAGATAAGTCATTTAGTTTTTCAACGCAATGTTTCCGAGTTCTTAACCCATTTGGGACCCAATTTTAACAAGTCTTTCTCCATACTTAAAAACACTCTTCATGCATCTCTAACACTTGTAATCAATCAAATTCATTGTATTCTACCATATTCTAACCCCAAACAACACTAGATAAGTCATTTAGTGGTTCAACGCAATGTTTCCGAGTTCTTAGCCCATTTGGGACCCAATTTCAACAAGTCTTTCTCAACACTTCTAAACACTCTTCATGCATCTCTAGCACTTTTAATCAATCAAATTTATTGTATCCTAACATATTCTAAACCCAAACAACACTAGATAAGTCATTTAGTGGTTCAACGCAATGTTTCCGAGTTCTTAGCCCATTTGGGACGCAATTTCAACAAGTCTTTCTCCATACTTCAAAAAACTCTTCATGCATCTCTAGCACTTGTAATTAATCAAATTCATTGTATTCTAACATATTCTAACGCCAAACAACACTAGATAAGTCATTTAGCGGTTCAACGCAATGTTTCCGAGTTCTTAGCCCATTTGGGACCCAATTTCAACAACTTTTTCTATACACTTGTAAACACTCTTCATGCATCTTTAGCACTTGTAATCAATTAAAGTTATTGTATTCAAACATATTCTAACCCCAAATGATTCTAGATAAGTCATAAGTTTTTCAACGCAATGTTTCCGAGTTCTTAGCCCATATGGGACCCAATTTCAACAAGTCTTTCTCCATACTTCAAAAAAACTCTTCATGCATCTTTAGCACTTGTAATTAATCAGATTTATTGTCTTATAACATATTCTAACCCCAAAAACACTAGATAAGTCAATTAGTTGTTCAACGCAATGTTTCCGAGTTCTTAGCCCATATGGGACCCAATATAACCAAGTCTTTCTCCATACTTCCAAACACTCTTCATGCATCTCTAGCACTTGTAATCAATCAAATTCATTGTGTTCTAACATATTTTAATCCCAAACAACACTAGATAAGCCATTTAGTTGTTCAAAGCAATGTTTCCGAGTTCTTAGTTCATTAGGGACCCAATTCAAACAAGTCTTTCTCAACACTTCTAAACACTCTTCATGCATCTCTAGCACTTGTAATCAATCAAATTTATTGTATTCTAACATATTCTAACCCAAACAACACTAGATAAGTCATTTAGTGGTTCAACGCAATGTTTCCGAGTTCTTAGCCCATTTGGGACCCAATTTGAACCAAGTCTTTCTCCACACTTCTAAACACTCTTCATGCATCTCTAGCACTTGTAATCAGTCAAATTTATTGTATTCTAACATATTCTAAATCCAAACAACACTAGATAGGTCATTTAGTGGTTCAACGCAATGTTTCCGAGTTCTTGGCCCATTTGGGACCCAATTTCAACAAGTCTTTCTCCACACTTCTAAACACTCTTCATGCATCTCTAGCATTTGTAATCAATCAAATTTATTGTATCCTAATATATTCTAAACCCAAACAACACTAGATAAGTCATTTAGTGGTTTAACGCAATGTTTCCGAGTTCTTAGCCCATTTGGGACGCAATTTCAACAAGTCTTTCTCCATACTTCAAAACACTCTTCATGCATCTCTAACACTTGTAATCAATAACGTTTATTGTATTCTAACATATTCTAACCAAAACAACACAAGATAAGTCATTTAGTGGTTCAACGCAATGTTTCCGAGTTCTTAGCCCATTTGGGACGCAATTTCGGCAAGTCTTTCTCCATACTTCAAAGCACTCTTCATGCATCTCTAACACTTGTAATCAATCCAATTCATTGTATTCTAACATATTATAAACCCAAACAACACTAGATAAGTCATTTAGTGGTTTAACGCAATGTTTCCGAGTTCTTAGCCCATTTGGGACGCAATTTTAACAAGTCTTTCTCCATACTTCAAAACACTCTTCATGCATCTCTAACACTTGTAATCAATAAAATTTATTGTATTCTAACATGTTCTAACCAAAACAACACTAGATAAGTCATTTAGTGGTTCAACGCAATGTTTCCGAGTTCTTAGCCCATTTGGGACGCAATTTCAACAAGTCTTTCTCCATACTTCAAAACACTCTTCATGCATATCTAACACTTGTAGTCAATAAAATTCATTGTATTCAAACATATTCTAACCCCAAACAACACTAGATAAGTCATTTAGTGGTTCAACGCAATGTTTCCGAGTTCTTAGCCCATTTGGGACCCAATTTCGACAAGTCTTTCTCAACACTTCTAAACACTCTTCATGCATCTCTAGCATTATTAATCAATCAAATTTATTGTATCCTAACATATTCTAAACCCAAACAATACTAGATAAGTCATTTAGTGGTTCAACGCAATGTTTCCGAGTTCTTAGCCCATTTGGGACGCAATTTTAACAAGTCTTTCTCCATACTTCAAAACACTCTTCATGCATCTCTAACACATGTAATCAATCAAATTCCTTGTATTCTAACATATTCTAACCCCAAACAACACTAGATAAGTCATTTAGTGGTTCAACGCAATGTTTCCGAGTTCTTAGCCTATTTGGGACCCAATTTCAACAACTTTTTCTACACCCTTCTAAACACTCTTCATGCATCTTTAGCACTTGTAATCAATCAAAGTTATTGTATTCAAACATATTCTAACCCCAAATAATACTAGATAAGTCATAAGTTTTTCAACGCAATGTTTCCGAGTTCTTAGCCCATTTGGGACCCAATTTCAACAAGTCTTTCTCCATACTTCAAAACACTCTTCATGCATCCCTAACACTTTTAATCAATCAAATTCATTGTATTCTAACATATTCTAACCCCAAACAACACTAGATAAGTCATTTAGTGGTTCAACGCAATGTTTTCGAGTTCTTAGCCCATTTGGGACCCAATTTCAACAAGTCTTTCTCCACACTTCTAAACACTCTTCATGCATCTTTAGCACTTTTAATCAATCAAATTTATTGTATCCTAACATATTCTAAACCCAAACAACACTAGATAAGTCATTTAGTGGTTCAACGCAATGTTTCCGAGTTCTTAGCCTATTTGTGACCCAATTTCAACAACTTTTTCTACACACTTCTAAACACTCTTCATGCATCTTTAACACTTTTAATCAATCAAAGTTATTGTATTCAAACATATTCTAACACCAAATAATACTAGATAAGTCATAAGTTTTTCAACGCAATGTTTCCGAGTTCTTAGCCCATTTGGGACCCAATTTCAACAAGTCTTTCTCCATACTTCAAAACACTCTTCATGCATCTCTAACACTTGTAATCAATCAAATTCATTGTATTTTAACATATTCTAACCCCAAACAACACTAGATAAGTCATTTAGTGGTTCAACGCAATGTTTCCGAGTTCTTAGCCCATTTGGGACCCAATTTCAACAAGTCTTTCTCCATACTTCAAAACACTCTTCATGCATCTCTAACACTTGTAATCAATAAAATTTATTGTATTCTAACATATTCTATGCCAAACAACACTAGATAAGTCATTTAGCGGTTCAACGCAATATTTCCGAGTTCTTAGCCCATTTGGAACCCAATTTCAACAACTTTTTCTATACACTTCTAAACACTCTTCATGCATCTTTAGCACTTGTAATCAATCAAAGTTATTGTATTCAAACATATTCTAACCCCAAATGATTCTAGATAAGTCATAAGTTTTTCAACGCAATGTTTCCGAGTTCTTAGCCCATTTGGGACCCAATTTCAACAAGTCTTTCTCCATACTTCAAAAAAACTCTTCATGCATCTCTAGCACTTGTAATTAATCAGATTTATTGTCTTATAACATATTCTAACCCCAAAAACACTAGATAAGTCATTTAGTTGTTCAACGCAATGTTTACGAGTTCTTAGCCCATATGGGACCCAATATAACCAAGTCTTTCTCCATACTTCCAAACACTCTTCATGCATCTCTAGCACTTGTAATCAATCAAATTCATTGTGTTCTAACATATTTTAATCCCAAACAACACTAGATAAGCCATTTAGTTGTTCAAAGCAATGTTTCCGAGTTCTTAGTTCATTAGGTACCCAATTTAAACAAGTCTTTCTCAACACTTCTAAACACTCTTCATGCATCTCTAGCACTTGTAATCAATCAAATTTATTGTATTCTAACATATTCTAACCCAAATAACACTAGATAAGTCATTTAGTGGTTCAATGCAATGTTTCCGAGTTCTTAGCCCATTTGGGACCCAATTTGAACCAAGTCTTTCTCCACACTTTTAAACACTCTTCATGCATCTCTAGCACTTGTAATCAGTCAAATTTATTGTATTCTAACATATTCTAAATCCAAACAACACTAGATAGGTCATTTAGTGGTTCAACGCAATGTTTCCGAGTTCTTGGCCCATTTGGGACCCAATTTCAACAAGTCTTTCTCCACACTTCTAAACACTCTTCATGCATCTCTAGCATTTGTAATCAATCAAATTTATTGTATCCTAACATATTCTAAACCCAAACAACACTAGATAAGTCATTTAGTGGTTTAACGCAATGTTTCCGAGTTCTTAGCCCATTTGGGACGCAATTTCAACAAGTCATTCTCCATACTTCAAAACACTCTTCATGCATCTCTAACACTTGTAATCAATAACGTTTATTGTATTCTAACATATTCTAACCAAAACAACACTAGATAAGTCATTTAGTGGTTCAACGCAATGTTTCCGAGTTCTTAGCCCATTTGGGACGCAATTTCAACAAATCTTTCTACATACTTCAAAACACTCTTCATGAATCTCTAACACTTGTAGTCAATAAAATTCATTGTATTCAAACATATTCTAACCCCAAAAAACACTAGATAAGTCATTTAGTGGTTCAACGCAATGCTTCCGAGTTCTTAGCCCATTTGGGACCCAATTTCAACAAGTCTTTCTCAAAAATTCTAAACACTCTTCATGCATTTCTAGCACTTGTAATCAACCAAAGTTATTGTATTCAAACATATTCTAACCCCAAATAATACTAGATAAGTCATAAGTTTTTCAACGCAATGTTTCCGAGTTCTTAGCCCATTTGGGACCCAATTTCAACAAGTTTTTCTCCATACTTAAAAACACTCTTCATGCATCTCTAACACTTGTAATCAATCAAATTCATTGTATTCTACCATATTCTAACCCCAAACAACACTAGATAAGTCATTTAGTGGTTCAACGCAATGTTTCCGAGTTCTTAGCCCATTTGGGACCCAATTTCGACAAGTTTTTCTCAACACTTCTAAACACTCTTCATGCATCTCTAGCACTTTTAATCAATCAAATTTATTGTATCCTAACATATTCTAAACCCAAACAACACTAGATAAGTCATTTAGTGGTTCAACGCAATGTTTCCGAGTTCTTAGCCCATTTGGGACGCAATTTTAACAAGTCTTTCTCCATACTTCAAAACACTCTTCATGCATCTCTAACACATGTAATCAATCAAATTCCTTGTATTCTATTATATTCTAACCCCAAACAACACTAGATAAGTCATTTAGTGGTTCAACGCAATGTTTCCGAGTTCTTAGCCTATTTGGGACCCAATTTCAACAACTTTTTCTACACCCTTCTAAACACTCTTCATGCATCTTTAGCACTTGTAATCAATCAAAGTTATTGTATTCAAACATATTCTAACCCCAAATAATACTAGATAAGTCATAAGTTTTTCAACGCAATGTTTCCGAGTTCTTAGCCCATTTGGGACCCAATTTCAACAAGTCTTTCTCCATACTTCAAAACACTCTTCATGCATCTCTAACACTTTTAATCAATCAAATTCATTGTATTCTAACATATTCTAACCCCAAACAACACTAGATAAGTCATTTAGTGGTTCAACGCAATGTTTTCGAGTTCTTAGCCCATTTGGGACCCAATTTCAACAAGTCTTTCTCCACACTTCTAAACACTCTTCATGCATCTTTAGCACTTTTAATCAATCAAATTTATTGTATCCTAACATATTCTAAACCCAAACAACACTAGATAAGTCATTTAGTGGTTCAACGCAATGTTTCCGAGTTCTTAGCCTATTTGTGACCCAATTTCAACAACTTTTTCTACACACTTCTAAACACTCTTCATGCATCTTTAACACTTTTAATCAATCAAAGTTATTGTATTCAAACATATTCTAACACCAAATAATACTAGATAAGTCATAAGTTTTTCAACGCAATGTTTCCGAGTTCTTACCCCATTTGGGACCCAATTTCAACAAGTCTTTCTCCATACTTCAAAACACTCTTCATGCATCTCTAACACTTGTAATCAATCAAATTCATTGTATTTTAACATATTCTAACCCCAAACAACACTAGATAAGTCATTTAGTGGTTCAACGCAATGTTTCCGAGTTCTTAGCCAATTTGGGACCCAATTTCAACAAGTCTTTCTCCATACTTCAAAACACTCTTCATGCATCTCTAACACTTGTAATCAATAAAATTTATTGTATTCTAACATATTCTATGCCAAACAACACTAGATAAGTCATTTAGCGGTTCAACGCAATATTTCCGAGTTCTTAGCCCATTTGGAACCCAATTTCAACAACTTTTTCTATACACTTCTAAACACTCTTCATGCATCTTTAGCACTTGTAATCAATCAAAGTTATTGTATTCAAACATATTCTAACCCCAAATGATTCTAGATAAGTCATAAGTTTTTCAACGCAATGTTTCCGAGTTCTTAGCCCATTTGGGACCCAATTTCAACAAGTCTTTCTCCATACTTCAAAAAAACTCTTCATGCATCTCTAGCACTTGTAATTAATCAGATTTATTGTCTTATAACATATTCTAACCCCAAAAACACTAGATAAGTCATTTAGTTGTTCAACGCAATGTTTACGAGTTCTTAGCCCATATGGGACCCAATATAACCAAGTCTTTCTCCATACTTCCAAACACTCTTCATGCATCTCTAGCACTTGTAATCAATCAAATTCATTGTGTTCTAACATATTTTAATCCCAAACAACACTAGATAAGCCATTTAGTTGTTCAAAGCAATGTTTCCGAGTTCTTAGTTCATTAGGTACCCAATTTAAACAAGTCTTTCTCAACACTTCTAAACACTCTTCATGCATCTCTAGCACTTGTAATCAATCAAATTTATTGTATTCTAACATATTCTAACCCAAACAACACTAGATAAGTCATTTAGTGGTTCAATGCAATGTTTCCGAGTTCTTAGCCCATTTGGGACCCAGTTTGAACCAAGTCTTTCTCCACACTTTTAAACACTCTTCATGCATCTCTAGCACTTGTAATCAGTCAAATTTATTGTATTCTAACATATTCTAAATCCAAACAACACTAGATAGGTCATTTAGTGGTTCAACGCAATGTTTCCGAGTTCTTGGCCCATTTGGGACCCAATTTCAACAAGTCTTTCTCCACACTTCTAAACACTCTTCATGCATCTCTAGCATTTGTAATCAATCAAATTTATTGTATCCTAACATATTCTAAACCCAAACAACACTAGATAAGTCATTTAGTGGTTTAACGCAATGTTTCCGAGTTCTTAGCCCATTTGGGACGCAATTTCAACAAGTCATTCTCCATACTTCAAAACACTCTTCATGCATCTCTAACACTTGTAATCAATAACGTTTATTGTATTCTAACATATTCTAACTAAAACAACACTAGATAAGTCATTTAGTGGTTCAACGCAATGTTTCCGAGTTCTTAGCCCATTTGGGACGCAATTTCAACAAATCTTTCTACATACTTCAAAACACTCTTCATGAATCTCTAACACTTGTAATCAATCAAATTCATTGTATTCTAACATATTCTAAACCCAAACAACACTAGATAAGTCATTTAGTGGTTCAACGCAATGTTTCCGAGTTCTTAGCCCATTTGTGATGCAATTTTAACAAGTCTTTCTCCATACTTCAAAACACTCTTCATGCATATCTAACACTTGTAATCAATCAAATTCATTGTATTTTAACATATTCTAACCCCAAACAACACTAGATAAGTCATTTAGTGGTTCAACGCAATGTTTCCGAGTTCTTAGCCCATTTGGGACCCAATTTCAACAAGTCTTTCTCCATACTTCAAAACACTCTTCATGCATCTCTAACACTTGTAATCAATAAAATTTATTGTATTCTAACATATTCTAACGCCAAACAACACTAGATAAGTCATTTAGCGGTTCAACGCAATGTTTCCGAGTTCTTAGCCCATTTGGGACCCAATTTCAACAACTTTTTCTATACACTTCTAAACACTCTTCATGCATCTTTAGCACTTGTAATCAATCAAAGTTATTGTATTCAAACATATTCTAACCCCAAATGATTCTAGATAAGTCATAAGTTTTTCAACGCAATGTTTCCGAGTTCTTAGCCCATTTGGGACCCAATTTCAACAAGTCTTTCTCCATACTTCAAAAAAACTCTTCATGCATCTCTAGCACTTGTAATTAATCAGATTTATTGTCTTATAACATATTCTAACCCCAAAAACACTAGATAAGTCATTTAGTTGTTCAACGCAATGTTTCCGAGTTCTTAGCCCATATGGGACCCAATATAACCAAGTCTTTCTCCATACTTCCAAACACTCTTCATGCATCTCTAGCACTTGTAATCAATCAAATTCATTGTGTTCTAACATATTTTAATCCCAAACAACACTAGATAAGCCATTTAGTTGTTCAAAGCAATGTTTCCGAGTTCTTAGTTCATTAGGTACCCAATTTAAACAAGTCTTTCTCAACACTACTAAACACTCTTCATGCATCTCTAGCACTTGTAATCAATCAAATTTATTGTATTCTATCATATTCTAACCCAAACAACACTAGATAAGTCATTTAGTGGTTCAACGCAATGTTTTCGAGTTCTTAGCCCATTTGGGACCCAATTTGAACCAAGTCTTTCTCCATACTTCAAAAAAACTCTTCATGCATCTCTAGCACTTGTAATTAATCAGATTTATTGTCTTATAACATATTCTAACCCCAAAAACACTAGATAAGTCATTTAGTTGTTCAACGCAATGTTTACGAGTTCTTAGCCCATATGGGACCCAATATAACCAAGTCTTTCTCCATACTTCCAAACACTCTTCATGCATCTCTAGCACTTGTAATCAATCAAATTCATTGTGTTCTAACATATTTTAATCCCAAACAACACTAGATAAGCCATTTAGTTGTTCAAAGCAATGTTTCCGAGTTCTTAGTTCATTAGGTACCCAATTTAAACAAGTCTTTCTCCATACTTCAAAACACTCTTCATGCATCTCTAACACTTGTAATCAATAAAATTTATTGTATTCTAACATATTCTAACGCCAAACAACACTAGATAAGTCATTTAGCGGTTCAACGCAATGTTTCCGAGTTCTTAGCCCATTTGGGACCCAATTTCAACAACTTTTTCTATACACTTCTAAACACTCTTCATGCATCTTTAGCACTTGTAATCAATCAAAGTTATTGTATTCAAACATATTCTAACCCCAAATGATTCTAGATAAGTCATAAGTTTTTCAACGCAATGTTTCCGAGTTCTTAGCCCATTTGGGACCCAATTTCAACAAGTCTTTCTCCATACTTAAAAACACTCTTCATGCATCTCTAACACTTGTAATCAATCAAATTCATTGTATTCTACCATATTCTAACCCCAAACAACACTAGATAAGTCATTTAGTGGTTCAACGCAATGTTTCCGAGTTCTTAGCCCATTTGGGACCCAATTTCAACAAGTCTTTCTCAACACTTCTAAACACTCTTCATGCATCTCTAGCACTTTTAATCAATCAAATTTATTGTATCCTAACATATTCTAAACCCAAACAACACTAGATAAGTCATTTAGTGGTTCAACGCAATGTTTCCGAGTTCTTAGCCCATTTGGGACGCAATTTCAACAAGTCTTTCTCCATACTTCAAAAAACTCTTCATGCATCTCTAGCACTTGTAATTAATCAAATTCATTGTATTCTAACATATTCTAACGCCAAACAACACTAGATAAGTCATTTAGCGGTTCAACGCAATGTTTCCGAGTTCTTAGCCCATTTGGGACCCAATTTCAACAACTTTTTCTATACACTTCTAAACACTCTTCATGCATCTTTAGCACTTGTAATCAATTAAAGTTATTGTATTCAAACATATTCTAACCCCAAATGATTCTAGATAAGTCATAAGTTTTTCAACGCAATGTTTCCGAGTTCTTAGCCCATATGGGACCCAATTTCAACAAGTCTTTCTCCATACTTCAAAAAAACTCTTCATGCATCTCTAGCACTTGTAATTAATCAGATTTATTGTCTTATAACATATTCTAACCCCAAAAACACTAGATAAGTCAATTAGTTGTTCAACGCAATGTTTCCGAGTTCTTAGCCCATATGGGACCCAATATAACCAAGTCTTTCTCCATACTTCCAAACACTCTTCATGCATCTCTAGCACTTGTAATCAATCAAATTCATTGTGTTCTAACATATTTTAATCCCAAACAACACTAGATAAGCCATTTAGTTGTTCAAAGCAATGTTTCCGAGTTCTTAGTTCATTAGGGACCCAATTCAAACAAGTCTTTCTCAACACTTCTAAACACTCTTCATGCATCTCTAGCACTTGTAATCAATCAAATTTATTGTATTCTAACATATTCTAACCCAAACAACACTAGATAAGTCATTTAGTGGTTCAACGCAATGTTTCCGAGTTCTTAGCCCATTTGGGACCCAATTTGAACCAAGTCTTTCTCCACACTTCTAAACACTCTTCATGCATCTCTAGCACTTGTAATCAGTCAAATTTATTGTATTCTAACATATTCTAAATCCAAACAACACTAGATAGGTCATTTAGTGGTTCAACGCAATGTTTCCGAGTTCTTGGCCCATTTGGGACCCAATTTCAACAAGTCTTTCTCCACACTTCTAAACACTCTTCATGCATCTCTAGCATTTGTAATCAATCAAATTTATTGTATCCTAACATATTCTAAACCCAAACAACACTAGATAAGTCATTTAGTGGTTTAACGCAATGTTTCCGAGTTCTTAGCCCATTTCGGACCCAATTTCAACAAGTCTTTCTCCATACTTCAAAACACTCTTCATGCATCTCTAACACTTGTAATCAATAAAATTTATTGTATTCTAACATATTCTAACCAAAACAACACTAGATAAGTCATTTAGTGGTTCAACGCAATGTTTCCGAGTTCTTAGCCCATTTGGGACGCAATTTCAACAAGTCTTTCTCCATACTTCAAAACACTCTTCATGCATCTCTAACACTTGTAGTCAATAAAATTCATTGTATTCAAACATATTCTAACCCCAAAAAACACTAGATAAGTCATTTAGTGGTTCAACGCAATGCTTCCGAGTTCTTAGCCCATTTGGGACCCAATTTCAACAAGTCTTTCTCAAAAATTCTAAACACTCTTCATGCATTTCTAGCACTTGTAATCAACCAAAGTTATTGTATTCAAACATATTCTAACCCCAAATAATACTAGATAAGTCATAAGTTTTTCAACGCAATGTTTCCGAGTTCTTAGCCCATTTGGGACGCAATTTCAACAAGTCTTTCTCCATACTTCAAAACACTCTTCATGCATCTCTAACACTTGTAATCAATAACGTTTATTGTATTCTAACATATTCTAACCAAAACAACACAAGATAAGTCATTTAGTGGTTCAACGCAATGTTTCCGAGTTCTTAGCCCATTTGGGACGCAATTTCAACAAGTCCTTCTCCATACTTCAAAACACTCTTCATGAATCTCTAACACTTGTAATCAATCAAATTCATTGTATTCTAACATATTCTAAACCCAAACAACACTAGATAAGTCATTTAGTGGTTTAACGCAATGTTTCCGAGTTCTTAGCCCATTTCGGACCCAATTTCAACAAGTCTTTCTCCATACTTCAAAACACTCTTCATGCATCTCTAACACTTGTAATCAATAAAATTTATTGTATTCTAACATATTCTAACCAAAACAACACTAGATAAGTCATTTAGTGGTTCAACGCAATGTTTCCGAGTTCTTAGCCCATTTGGGACGCAATTTCAACAAGTCTTTCTCCATACTTCAAAACACTCTTCATGCATCTCTAACACTTGTAGTCAATAAAATTCATTGTATTCAAACATATTCTAACCCCAAAAAACACTAGATAAGTCATTTAGTGGTTCAACGCAATGCTTCCGAGTTCTTAGCCCATTTGGGACCCAATTTCAACAAGTCTTTCTCAAAAATTCTAAACACTCTTCATGCATTTCTAGCACTTGTAATCAACCAAAGTTATTGTATTCAAACATATTCTAACCCCAAATAATACTAGATAAGTCATAAGTTTTTCAACGCAATGTTTCCGAGTTCTTAGCCCATTTGGGACCCAATTTCAACAAGTCTTTCTCCATACTTCAAAACACTCTTCATGCATCTCTTACACTTGTAATCAATCAAATTCATTGTATTCTAACATATTCTAACGCCAAACAACACTAGATAAGTCATTTAGTGGTTCAACGCAATGTTTCCGAGTTCTTAGCCCATTTGGGACCCAATTTCGACAAGTCTTTCTCAACACTTCTAAACACTCTTCATGCATCTCTAGCACTTTTAATCAATCAAATTTATTGTATCCTAACATATTCTAAACCCAAACAACACTAGATTAGTCATTTAGTAGTTCAACGCAATGTTTCCGAGTTCTTAGCCCATTTGGGACGCAATTTTAACAAGTCTTTCTCCATAATTCAAAACACTCTTCATGCATCTCTAACACATGTAATCAATCAAATTCCTTGTATTCTAACATATTCTAACCCCAAACAACACTAGATAAGTCATTTAGTGGTTCAACGCAATGTTTCCGAGTTCTTAGCCTATTTGGGACCCAATTTCAACAACTTTTTCTACACCCTTCTAAACACTCTTCATGCATCTTTAGCACTTGTAATCAATCAAAGTTATTGTATTCAAACATATTCTAACCCCAAATAATACTAGATAAGTCATAAGTTTTTCAACGCAATGTTTCCGAGTTCTTAGCCCATTTGGGACCCAATTTCAACAAGTCTTTCTCCATACTTCAAAACACTCTTCATGCATCTCTAACACTTTTAATCAATCAAATTCATTGTATTCTAACATATTCTAACCCCAAACAACACTAGATAAGTCATTTAGTGGTTCAACGCAATGTTTTCGAGTTCTTAGCCCATTTGGGACCCAATTTCAACAAGTCTTTCTCCACACTTCTAAACACTCTTCATGCATCTTTAGCACTTTTAATCAATCAAATTTATTGTATCCTAACATATTCTAAACCCAAACAACACTAGATAAGTCATTTAGTGGTTCAACGCAATGTTTCCGAGTTCTTAGCCTATTTGTGACCCAATTTCAACAACTTTTTCTACACACTTCTAAACACTCTTCATGCATCTTTAACACTTGTAATCAATCAAAGTTATTGTATTCAAACATATTCTAACACCAAATAATACTAGATAAGTCATAAGTTTTTCAACGCAATGTTTCCGAGTTCTTAGCCCATTTGGGACCCAATTTCAACAAGTCTTTCTCCATACTTCAAAACACTCTTCATGCATCTCTAACACTTGTAATCAATCAAATTCATTGTATTTTAACATATTCTAACCCCAAACAACACTAGATAAGTCATTTAGTGGTTCAACGCAATGTTTCCGAGTTCTTAGCCCATTTGGGACCCAATTTCAACAAGTCTTTCTCCATACTTCAAAACACTCTTCATGCATCTCTAACACTTGTAATCAATAAAATTTATTGTATTCTAACATATTCTATGCCAAACAACACTAGATAAGTCATTTAGCGGTTCAACGCAATGTTTCCGAGTTCTTAGCCCATTTGGAACCCAATTTCAACAACTTTTTCTATACACTTCTAAACACTCTTCATGCATCTTTAGCACTTGTAATCAATCAAAGTTATTGTATTCAAACATATTCTAACCCCAAATGATTCTAGATAAGTCATAAGTTTTTCAACGCAATGTTTCCGAGTTCTTAGCCCATTTGGGACCCAATTTCAACAAGTCTTTCTCCATACTTCAAAAAAACTCTTCATGCATCTCTAGCACTTGTAATTAATCAGATTTATTGTCTTATAACATATTCTAACCCCAAAAAAACTAGATAAGTCATTTAGTTGTTCAACGCAATGTTTACGAGTTCTTAGCCCATATGGGACCCAATATAACCAAGTCTTTCTCCATACTTCCAAACACTCTTCATGCATCTCTAGCACTTGTAATCAATCAAATTCATTGTGTTCTAACATATTTTAATCCCAAACAACACTAGATAAGCCATTTAGTTGTTCAAAGCAATGTTTCCGAGTTCTTAGTTCATTAGGTACCCAATTTAAACAAGTCTTTCTCAACACTTCTAAACACTCTTCATGCATCTCTAGCACTTGTAATCAATCAAATTAATTGTATTCTAACATATTCTAACCCAAACAACACTAGATAAGTCATTTAGTGGTTCAACGCAATGTTTCCGAGTTCTTAGCCCATTTGGGACCCAATTTGAACCAAGTCTTTCTCCACACTTTTAAACACTCTTCATGCATCTCTAGCACTTGTAATCAGTCAAATTTATTGTATTCTAACATATTCTAAATCCAAACAACACTAGATAGGTCATTTAGTGGTTCAACGCAATGTTTCCGAGTTCTTGGCCCATTTGGGACCCAATTTCAACAAGTCTTTCTCCACACTTCTAAACAGTCTTCATGCATCTCTAGCATTTGTAATCAATCAAATTTATTGTATCCTAACATATTCTAAACCTAAACAACACTAGATAAGTCATTTAGTGGTTTAACGCAATGTTTCCGAGTTCTTAGCCCATTTGGGACGCAATTTCAACAAGTCATTCTCCATACTTCAAAACACTCTTCATGCATCTCTAACACTTGTAATCAATAACGTTTATTGTATTCTAACATATTCTAACCAAAACAACACTAGATAAGTCATTTAGTGGTTCAACGCAATGTTTCCGAGTTCTTAGCCCATTTGGGACGCAATTTCAACAAGTCTTTCTACATACTTCAAAACACTCTTCATGAATCTCTAACACTTGTAATCAATCAAATTCATTGTATTCTAACATATTCTAAACCCAAACAACACTAGATAAGTCATTTAGTGGTTCAACGCAATGTTTCCGAGTTCTTAGCCCATTTGGGATGCAATTTTAACAAGTCTTTCTCCATACTTCAAAACACTCTTCATGCATCTCTAACGTTTGTAATCAATCAAATTCATTGTATTTTAACATATTCTAACCCCAAACAACACTAGATAAGTCATTTAGTGGTTCAACGAAATGTTTCCGAGTTCTTAGCCCATTTGGGACCCAATTTCAACAAGTCTTTCTCCATACTTCAAAACACTCTTCATGCATCTCTAACACTTGTAATCAATAAAATTTATTGTATTCTAACATATTCTAACGCCAAACAACACTAGATAAGTCATTTAGCGGTTCAACGCAATGTTTCCGAGTTCTTAGCCCATTTGGGACCCAATTTCAACAACTTTTTCTATACACTTCTAAACACTCTTCATGCATCTTTAGCACTTGTAATCAATCAAAGTTATTGTATTCAAACATATTCTAACCCCAAATGATTCTAGATAAGTCATAAGTTTTTCAACGCAATGTTTCCGAGTTCTTAGCTCATTTGGGACCCAATTTCAACAAGTCTTTCTCCATACTTCAAAAAAACTCTTCATGCATCTCTAGCACTTGTAATTAATCAGATTTATTGTCTTATAACATATTCTAACCCCAAAAACACTAGATAAGTCATTTAGTTGTTCAACGCAATGTTTCCGAGTTCTTAGCCCATATGGGACCCAATATAACCAAGTCTTTCTCCATACTTCCAAACACTCTTCATGCATCTCTAGCACTTGTAATCAATCAAATTCATTGTGTTCTAACAAATTTATACCCAAACAACACTAGATAAGCCATTTAGTTGTTCAAAGCAATGTTTCCGAGTTCTTAGTTCATTAGGTACCCAATTTAAACAAGTCTTTCTCAACACTTCTAAACACTCTTCATGCATCTCTAGCACTTGTAATCAATCAAATTTATTGTATTCTAACATATTCTAACCCAAACAACACTAGATAAGTCATTTAGTGGTTCAACGCAATGTTTTCGAGTTCTTAGCCCATTTGGGACCCAATTTGAACCAAGTCTTTCTCCATACTTCAAAAAAACTCTTCATGCATCTCTAGCACTTGTAATTAATCAGATTTATTGTCTTATAACATATTCTAACCCCAAAAACACTAGATAAGTCATTTAGTTGTTCAACGCAATGTTTACGAGTTCTTAGCCCATATGGGACCCAATATAACCAAGTCTTTCTCCATACTTCCAAACACTCTTCATGCATCTCTAGCACTTGTAATCAATCAAATTCATTGTGTTCTAACATATTTTAATCCCAAACAACACTAGATAAGCCATTTAGTTGTTCAAAGCAATGTTTCCGAGTTCTTAGTTCATTAGGTACCCAATTTAAACAAGTCTTTCTCCATACTTCAAAACACTCTTCATGCATCTCTAACACTTGTAATCAATAAAATTTATTGTATTCTAACATATTCTAACGCCAAACAACACTAGATAAGTCATTTAGCGGTTCAACGCAATGTTTCCGAGTTCTTAGCCCATTTGGGACCCAATTTCAACAACTTTTTCTATACACTTCTAAACACTCTTCATGCATCTTTAGCACTTGTAATCAATCAAAGTTATTGTATTCAAACATATTCTAACCCCAAATGATTCTAGATAAGTCATAAGTTTTTCAACGCAATGTTTCCGAGTTCTTAGCCCATTTGGGACCCAATTTCAACAAGTCTTTCTCCATACTTCAAAAAAAACTCTTCATGCATCTCTAGCACTTGTAATTAATCAGATTTATTGTCTTATAACATATTCTAACCCCAAAAACACTAGATAAGTCATTTAGTTGTTCAACGCAATGTTTCCGAGTTCTTAGCCCATATGGGACCCAATATAACCAAGTCTTTCTCCATACTTCCAAACACTCTTCATGCATCTCTAGCACTTGTAATCAATCAAATTCATTGTGTTCTAACATATTTTAATCCCAAACAACACTAGATAAGTCATTTAGTGGTTCAACGCAATGTTTCCGAGTTCTTAGCCCATTTGGGACCCAATTTGAACCAAGTCTTTCTCCATACTTCAAAACACTCTTCATGAATCTCTAACACTTGTAATCAATCAAATTCATTGTATTCTAACATATTCTAAACCCAAACAACACTAGATAAGTCATTTAGTGGTTCAACGCAATGTTTCCGAGTTCTTAGCCCATTTGGGATGCAATTTTAACAAGTCTTTCTCCATACTTCAAAACACTCTTCATGCATCGCTAACACTTGTAATCAATCAAATTCATTGTATTTTAACATATTCTAACCCCAAACAACACTAGATAAGTCATTTAGTGGTTCAACGCAATGTTTCCGAGTTCTTAGCCCATTTGGGACCCAATTTCAACAAGTCTTTCTCCATACTTCAAAACACTCTTCATGCATCTCTAACACTTGTAATCAATAAAATTTATTGTATTCTAACATATTCTAACGCCAAACAACACTAGATAAGTCATTTAGCGGTTCAACGCAATGTTTCCGAGTTCTTAGCCCATTTGGGACCCAATTTCAACAACTTTTTCTATACACTTCTAAACACTCTTCATGCATCTTTAGCACTTGTAATCAATCAAAGTTATTGTATTCAAACATATTCTAACCCCAAATGATTCTAGATAAGTCATAAGTTTTTCAACGCAATGTTTCCGAGTTCTTAGCCCATTTGGGACCCAATTTCAACAAGTCTTTCTCCATACTTCAAAAAAACTCTTCATGCATCTCTAGCACTTGTAATTAATCAGATTTATTGTCTTATAACATATTCTAACCCCAAAAACACTAGATAAGTCATTTAGTTGTTCAACGCAATGTTTCCGAGTTCTTAGCCCATATGGGACCCAATATAACCAAGTCTTTCGCCATACTTCCAAACACTCTTCATGCATCTCTAGCACTTGTAATCAATCAAATTCATTGTGTTCTAACATATTTTAATCCCAAACAACACTAGATAAGCCATTTAGTTGTTCAAAGCAATGTTTCCGAGTTCTTAGTTCATTAGGTACCCAATTTAAACAAGTCTTTCTCAACACTTCTAAACACTCTTCATGCATCTCTAGCACTTGTAATCAATCAAATTTATTGTATTCTAACATATTCTAACCCAAACAACACTAGATAAGTCATTTAGTGGTTCAACGCAATGTTTCCGAGTTCTTAGCCCATTTGGGACCCAATTTGAACCAAGTCTTTCTCCACACTTCTAAACACTCTTCATGCATCTCTAGCACTTGTAATCAGTCAAATTTATTGTATTCTAACATATTCTAAATCCAAACAACACTAGATAGGTCATTTAGTGGTTCAACGCAATGTTTCCGAGTTCTTGGCCCATTTGGGACCCAATTTCAACAAGTCTTTCTCCACACTTCTAAACACTCTTCATGCATCTCTAGCATTTGTAATCAATCAAATTTATTGTATCCTAACATATTCTAAACCCAAACAACACTAGATAAGTCATTTAGTGGTTTAACGCAATGTTTCCGAGTTCTTAGCCCATTTGGGACGCAATTTCAACAAGTCTTTCTCCATACTTCAAAACACTCTTCATGCATCTCTAACACTTGTAATCAATAACGTTTATTGTATTCTAACATATTCTAACCAAAACAACACTAGATAAGTCATTTAGTGGTTCAACGCAATGTTTCCGAGTTCTTAGCCCATTTGGGACGCAATTTCAACAAGTCTTTCTCCATACTTCAAAACACTCTTCATTAATCTCTAACACTTGTAATCAATCAAATTCATTGTATTCTAACATATTCTAAACCCAAACAACACTAGATAAGTCATTTAGTGGTTCAACGCAATGTTTCCGAGTTCTTAGCCCATTTGGGATGCAATTTTAACAAGTCTTTCTCTATACTTCAAAACACTCTTCATGCATCTCTAACACTTGTAATCAATCAAATTCATTGTATTTTAACATATTCTAACCCCAAACAACACTAGATAAGTCATTTAGTGGTTCAACGCAATGTTTCCGAGTTCTTAGCCCATTTGGGACCCAATTTCAACAAGTCTTTCTCCATACTTCAAAACACTCTTCATGCATCTCTAACACTTGTAATCAATAAAATTTATTGTATTCTAACATATTCTAACGCCAAACAACACTAGATAAGTCATTTAGCGGTTCAACGCAATGTTTCCGAGTTCTTAGCCCATTTGAGACCCAATTTCAACAACTTTTTCTATACACTTCTAAACACTCTTCATGCATCTTTAGCACTTGTAATCAATCAAAGTTATTGTATTCAAACATATTCTAACCCCAAATGATTCTAGATAAGTCATAAGTTTTTCAACGCAATGTTTCCGAGTTCTTAGCCCATTTGGGACCCAATTTCAACAAGTCTTTCTCCATACTTCAAAAAAACTCTTCATGCATCTCTAGCACATGTAATTAATCAGATTTATTGTCTTATAACATATTCTAACCCCAAAAACACTAGATAAGTCATTTAGTTGTTCAACGCAATGTTTCCGAGTTCTTAGCCCATATGGGACCCAATATAACCAAGTCTTTCTCCATACTTCCAAACACTCTTCTTGCATCTCTAGCACTTGTAATCAATCAAATTCATTGTGTTCTAACATATTTTAATCCCAAACAACACTAGATAAGCCATTTAGTTGTTCAAAGCAATGTTTCCGAGTTCTTAGTTCATTAGGTACCCAATTTAAACAAGTCTTTCTCAACACTTCTAAACACTCTTCATGCATCTCTAGCACTTGTAATCAATCAAATTTATTGTATTCTAACATATTCTAACCCAAACAACACTAGATAAGTCATTTAGTGGTTCAACGCAATGTCTCCGAGTTCTTAGCCCATTTGGGACCCAATTTGAACCAAGTCTTTCTCCACACTTCTAAACACTCTTCATGCATCTCTAGCACTTGTAATCAGTCAAATTTATTGTATTCTAACATATTCTAAATCCAAACAACACTAGATAGGTCATTTAGTGGTTCAACGCAATGTTTCCGAGTTCTTGGCCCATTTGGGACCCAATTTCAACAAGTCTTTTTCCACACTTCTAAACACTCTTCATGCATCTCTAGCATTTGTAATCAATCAAATTTCTTGTATCCTAACATATTCTAACCAAAACAACACTAGATAAGTCATTTAGTGGTTCAACGCAATGTTTCCGAGTTCTTAGCCCATTTGGGACGCAATTTCAACAAGTCTTTCTCCATACTTCAAAACACTCTTCATGAATCTCTAACACTTGTAATCAATCAAATTCATTGTATTCTAACATATTCTAAACCCAAACAACACTAGATAAGTCATTTAGTGGTTCAACGCAATGTTTCCGAGTTCTTAGCCCATTTGGGATGCAATTTTAACAAGTCTTTCTCCATACTTCAAAACACTCTTCATGCATCTCTAACACTTGTAATCAATCAAATTCATTGTATTTTAACATATTCTAACCCAAACAACACTAGATAAGTCATTTAGTGGTAAAACGCAATGTTTCCGAGTTCTTAGCCCATTTGGAACCCAATTTCAACAAGTCTTTCTCCATACTTCAAAACACTCTTCATGCATCTCTAACACTTGTAATCAATAAAATTTATTGTATTCTAACATATTCTAACGCCAAACAACACTAGATAAGTCATTTAGCGGTTCAACGCAATGTTTCCGAGTTCTTAGCCCATTTGGGACCCAATTTCAACAACTTTTTCTATACACTTCTAAACACTCTTCATGCATCTTTAGCACTTGTAATCAATCAAAGTTATTGTATTCAAACATATTCTAACCCCAAATGATTCTAGATAAGTCATAAGTTTTTCAACGCAATGTTTCCGAGTTCTTAGCCCATTTGGGACCCAATTTCAACAAGTCTTTCTCCATACTTCAAAAAAACTCTTCATGCATCTCTAGCACTTGTAATTAATCAGATTTATTGTCTTATAACATATTCTAACCCCAAAAACACTAGATAAGTCATTTAGTTGTTCAACGCAATGTTTCCGAGTTCTTAGCCCATATGGGACCCAATATAACCAAGTCTTTCTCCATACTTCCAAACACTCTTCATGCATCTCTAGCACTTGTAATCAATCAAATTCATTGTGTTCTAACATATTTTAATCCCAAACAACACTAGATAAGCCATTTAGTTGTTCAAAGCAATGTTTCCGAGTTCTTAGTTCATTAGGTACCCAATTTAAACAAGTCTTTCTCAACACTTCTAAACACTCTTCATGCATCTCTAGCACTTGTAATCAATCAAATTTATTGTTTTCTAACATATTCTAACCCAAACAACACTAGATAAGTCATTTAGTGGTTCAACGCAATGTTTCCGAGTTCTTAGCCCATTTGGGACCCAATTTGAACCAAGTCTTTCTCCACACTTCTAAACACTCTTCATGCATCTCTAGCACTTGTAATCAGTCAAATTTATTGTATTCTAACATATTCTAAATCCAAACAACACTAGATAGGTCATTTAGTGGTTCAACGCAATGTTTCCGAGTTCTTGGCCCATTTGGGACCCAATTTCAACAAGTCTTTCTCCACACTTCTAAACACTCTTCATGCATCTCTAGCACTTTTACTCAATCAAATTTATTGTATCCTAACATATTCTAAACCCAAACAACACTAGATAAGTCATTTAGTGGTTCAACGCAATGTTTCCGAGTTCTTATCCCATTTGGGATGCAATTTTAACAAGTCTTTCTCCATACTTCAAAACACTCTTCATGCATCTCTAACACTTGTAATCAATCAAATTCCTTGTATTCTAACATATTCTAACCCCAAACAACACTAGATAAGTCATTTAGTGGTTCAACGCAATGTTTCCGAGTTCTTAGCCTATTTGGGACCCAATTTCAACAACTTTTTCTACACCCTTCTAAACACTCTTCATGTATCTTTAGCACTTGTAATCAATCAAAGTTTTTGTATTCAAACATATTCTAACCCCAAATAATACTAGATAAGTCATAAGTTTTTCAACGCAATGTTTCCGAGTTCTTAGCCCATTTTGGACCCAATTTCAACAAGTCTTTCTCCATACTTCAAAACACTCTTCATGCATCTCTAACACTTTTAATCAATCAAATTCATTGTATTCTAACATATTCTAACCCCAAACAACACTAGATAAGTCATTTAGTGGTTCAACGCAATGTTTTCGAGTTCTTAGCCCATTTGGGACCCAATTTCAACAAGTCTTTCTCCACACTTCTAAACACTCTTCATGCATCTTTAGCACTTTTAATCAATCAAATTTATTGTATCCTAACATATTCTAAACCCAAACAACACTAGATAAGTCATTTAGTGGTTTAACGCAATGTTTCCGAGTTCTTAGCCCATTTGGGACGCAATTTCAACAAGTCTTTCTCCATACTTCAAAACACTCTTCATGCATCTCTAACACTTGTAATCAATAACGTTTATTATATTCTAACATATTCTAACCAAAACAACACTAGATAAGGCATTTAGTGGTTCAACGCAATGTTTCCGAGTTCATAGCCCATTTGGGACGCAATTTCAACAAGTCTTTCTCAAGACTTCTAAACACTCTTCATGCATCTCTAGCACTTGTAATCAATCAAATTTATTGTATCCTAACATATTCTAAACCCAAACAATACTAGATAAGTCATTTAGTGGTTAAACGCAATGTTTCCGAGTTCTTAGCCCATTTGGGACCCAATTTCAACAAATCTTTCTCCATACTTCAAAACACTCTTCATGCATCTATAACACTTGTAATCAATAAAATGTATTGTATTCTAACATATTCTAACCAAAACAACACTAGATAAGTCATTTAGTGATTCAACGCAATGTTTCCGAGTTCTTAGTCCATTTGGGATGCAATTTCGGCAAGTCTTTCTCCATACTTCAAAACACTCTTCATGCATCTCTAACACTTCTAATCAATCAAATTCATTGTATTCTAACATATTATAAACCCAAACAACACTAGATAAGTCATTTAGTGGTTTAACGCAATGTTTCCGAGTTCTTAGCCCATTTCGGACCCAATTTCAACAAGTCTTTCTCCATACTTCAAAACACTCTTCATGCATCTCTAACACTTGTAATCAATAAAATTTATTGTATTCTAACATATTCTAACCAAAACAACACTAGATAAGTCATTTAGTGGTTCAACGCAATGTTTCCGAGTTCTTAGCCCATTTGGGACGCAATTTCAACAAGTCTTTCTCCATACTTCAAAACACTCTTCATGCATCTCTAACACTTGTAGTCAATAAAATTCATTGTATTCAAATATATTATAACCCCAAAAAACACTAGATAAGTTATTTAGTGGTTCAACGCAATGCTTCCGAGTTCTTAGCCCATTTGGGACCCAATTTCAACAAGTCTTTCTCAAAAATTCTAAACACTCTTCATGCATTTCTAGCACTTGTAATCAATCAAAGTTATTGTATTCAAACATATTCTAACCCCAAACAATACTAGATAAGTCATTTAGTGGTTCAACGCAATGTTTCCGAGTTCTTAGCCCATTTGGGACCCAATTTCAACAAGTCTTTCTCAACACTTCTAAACACTCTTCATGCATCTCTAGCACTTTTAATCAATCAAATTTATTGTATCCTAACATATTCTAAACCCAAACAACACTAGATAAGTCATTTAGTGGTTCAACGCAATGTTTCCGAGTTCTTAGCCCATTTGGGATGCAATTTTAACAAGTCTTTCTCCATACTTCAAAACACTCTTCATGCATCTCTAACACTTGTAATCAATCAAATTCCTTGTATTCTAACATATTCTAACCCCAAACAACACTAGATAAGTCATTAAGTGGTTCAACGCAATGTTTCCGAGTTCTTAGCCTATTTGGGACCCAATTTCAACAACTTTTTCTACACCCTTCTAAACACTCTTCATGCATCTTTAGCACTTGTAATCAATCAAAGTTATTGTATTCAAACATATTCTAACCCCAAATAATACTAGATAAGTCACAAGTTTTTCAACGCAATGTTTCCGAGTTCTTAGCCCATTTGGGACCCAATTTCAACAAGTCTTTCTCCATACTTCAAAACACTCTTCATGCATCTCTAAAACTTTTAATCAATCAAATTCATTGTATTCTAACATATTCTAACCCCAAACAACACTAGATAAGTCATTTAGTGGTTCAACGCAATGTTTTCGAGTTCTTAGCCCATTTGGGACCCAATTTCAACAAGTCTTTCTCCACACTTCTAAACACTCTTCATGCATCTTTAGCACTTTTAATCAATCAAATTTATTGTATCCTAACATATTCTAAACCCAAAAAACACTAGATAAGTCATTTAGTGGTTCGACGCAATGTTTCCGAGTTCTTAGCCTATTTGTGACCCAATTTCAACAACTTTTTCTACACACTTCTAAACACTCTTCATGCATCTTTAGCACTTGTAATCAATCAAAGTTATTGTATTGAAACATATTCTAACACCAAATAATACTAGATAAGTCATAAGTTTTTCAACGCAATGTTTCCGAGTTCTTAGCCCATTTGGGACCCAATTTCAACAAGTCTTTCTCCATACTTCAAAACAATCTTCATGCATCTCTAACACTTGTTATCAATCAAATTCATTGTATTTTAACATATTCTAACCCCAAACAACACTAGATAAGTCATTTCGTGGTTCAACGCAATGTTTCCGAGTTCTTAGCCCATTTGGGACCCAATTTCAACAAGTCTTTCTCCATACTTCAAAACACTCTTCATGCATCTCTAACACTTGTAATTAATAAAATGTATTGTTTTCTAACATATTCTAACCAAAGCAACACTAGATAAGTCATTTAGTGGTTCAACGCAATGTTTCCGAGTTCTTAGCCCATTTGGCATGCAATTTCAACAAGTCTTTCTCCACACTTCTAAACACTCTTCATGCATCTCTAGCACTTGTAATCAATCAAATTTATTATACTCTAACATATTATAACCCAAACAACACTATATAAGTCATTTAGTGGTTCAACGCAATGTTTCCGAGTTCTTAGCCCATTTGGGACCCAATTTCAACCAAGTCTCCACACTTCTAAACACTCTTCATGCATCTCTAGCACTTGTAATCAATCAAATTTATTGTATCCTAACATATTCTAAACCCAAACAACACTAGATAAGTCATTTAGTGGTTTAACGCAATGTTTACGAGTTCTTAGCCCATTTGGGACGCAATTTCAACAAGTCTTTCTCCATACTTCAAAACACTCTTCATGCATCTCTAACACTTGTAATCAATAACGTTTATTATATTCTAACATATTCTAACCAAAATAACACTAGATAAGGCATTTAGTGGTTCAACGCAATGTTTCCGAGTTCATAGCCCATATGGGACGCAATTTCAACAAGTCTTTCTCAAGACTTCTAAACACTCTTCATGCATCTCTAGCACTTGTAATCAATTAAATTTATTGTATCCTAACATATTCTAACCAAAACAACACTAGATAAGTCATTTAGTGATTCAACGCAATGTTTCCGAGTTCTTAGCCCATTTGGGACGCAATTTCAACAAGTCTTTCTCCACACTTATAAACACTCTTCATGCATCTCTAGCTCTTGTAATCAGTCATATTTATTGTATTCTAACCTATTCTAAACCCAAACAACACTAGATAAGTCATTAAGTGGTTCAACGCAATGTTTCCGAGTTCTTAGCCTATTTGGGACCCAATTTCAACAACTTTTTCTACACCCTTCTAAACACTCTTCATGCATCTTTAGCACTTGTAATCAATCAAAGTTATTGTATTCAAACATATTCTAACCCCAAATAATACTAGATAAGTCACAAGTTTTTCAACGCAATGTTTCCGAGTTCTTAGCCCATTTGGGACCCAATTTCAACAAGTCTTTCTCCATACTTCAAAACACTCTTCATGCATCTCTAAAACTTTTAATCAATCAAATTCATTGTATTCTAACATATTCTAACCCCAAACAACACTAGATAAGTCATTTAGTGGTTCAACGCAATGTTTTCGAGTTCTTAGCCCATTTGGGACCCAATTTCAACAAGTCTTTCTCCACACTTCTAAACACTCTTCATGCATCTTTAGCACTTTTAATCAATCAAATTTATTGTATCCTAACATATTCTAAACCCAAAAAACACTAGATAAGTCATTTAGTGGTTCGACGCAATGTTTCCGAGTTCTTAGCCTATTTGTGACCCAATTTCAACAACTTTTTCTACACACTTCTAAACACTCTTCATGCATCTTTAGCACTTGTAATCAATCAAAGTTATTGTATTGAAACATATTCTAACACCAAATAATACTAGATAAGTCATAAGTTTTTCAACGCAATGTTTCCGAGTTCTTAGCCCATTTGGGACCCAATTTCAACAAGTCTTTCTCCATACTTCAAAACAATCTTCATGCATCTCTAACACTTGTTATCAATCAAATTCATTGTATTTTAACATATTCTAACCCCAAACAACACTAGAAAAGTCATTTCGTGGTTCAACGCAATGTTTCCGAGTTCTTAGCCCATTTGGGACCCAATTTCAACAAGTCTTTCTCCATACTTCAAAACACTCTTCATGCATCTCTAACACTTGTAATTAATAAAATGTATTGTTTTCTAACATATTCTAACCAAAGCAACACTAGATAAGTCATTTAGTGGTTCAACGCAATGTTTCCGAGTTCTTAGCCCATTTGGCATGCAATTTCAACAAGTCTTTCTCCACACTTCTAAACACTCTTCATGCATCTCTAGCACTTGTAATCAATCAAATTTATTATACTCTAACATATTATTACCCAAACAACACTAGATAAGTCATTTAGTGGTTCAACGCAATGTTTCCGAGTTCTTAGCCCATTTGGGACCCAATTTCAACCAAGTCTCCACACTTCTAAACACTCTTCATGCATCTCTAGCACTTGTAATCAATCAAATTTATTGTATCCTAACATATTCTAAACCCAAAAACACTAGATAAGTCATTTAGTTGTTCAACGCAATGTTTCCGAGTTCTTAGCCCATATGGGACCCAATATAACCAAGTCTTTCTCCATACTTCCAAACACTCTTCTTGCATCTCTAGCACTTGTAATCAATCAAATTCATTGTGTTCTAACATATTTTAATCCCAAACAACACTAGATAAGCCATTTAGTTGTTCAAAGCAATGTTTCCGAGTTCTTAGTTCATTAGGTACCCAATTTAAACAAGTCTTTCTCAACACTTCTAAACACTCTTCATGCATCTCTAGCACTTGTAATCAATCAAATTTATTGTATTCTAACATATTCTAACCCAAACAACACTAGATAAGTCATTTAGTGGTTCAACGCAATGTCTCCGAGTTCTTAGCCCATTTGGGACCCAATTTGAACCAAGTCTTTCTCCACACTTCTAAACACTCTTCATGCATCTCTAGCACTTGTAATCAGTCAAATTTATTGTATTCTAACATATTCTAAATCCAAACAACACTAGATAGGTCATTTAGTGGTTCAACGCAATGTTTCCGAGTTCTTGGCCCATTTGGGACCCAATTTCAACAAGTCTTTTTCCACACTTCTAAACACCCTTCATGCATCTCTAGCATTTGTAATCAATCAAATTTCTTGTATCCTAACATATTCTAAACCCAAACAACACTAGATAAGTCATTTAGTGGTTTAACGCAATGTTTCCGAGTTCTTAGCCCATTTGGGACGCAATTTCAACAAGTCTTTCTCCATACTTCAAAACACTCTTCATGCATCTCTAACACTTGTAATCAATAACGTTTATTGTATTCTAACATATTCTAACCAAAACAACACTAGATAAGTCATTTAGTGGTTCAACGCAATGTTTCCGAGTTCTTAGCCCATTTGGGACGCAATTTCAACAAGTCTTTCTCCATACTTCAAAACACTCTTCATGAATCTCTAACACTTGTAATCAATCAAATTCATTGTATTCTAACATATTCTAAACCCAAACAACACTAGATAAGTCATTTAGTGGTTCAACGCAATGTTTCCGAGTTCTTAGCCCATTTGGGATGCAATTTTAACAAGTCTTTCTCCATACTTCAAAACACTCTTCATGCATCTCTAACACTTGTAATCAATCAAATTCATTGTATTTTAACATATTCTAACCCAAACAACACTAGATAAGTCATTTAGTGGTAAAACGCAATGTTTCCGAGTTCTTAGCCCATTTGGAACCCAATTTCAACAAGTCTTTCTCCATACTTCAAAACACTCTTCATGCATCTCTAACACTTGTAATCAATAAAATTTATTGTATTCTAACATATTCTAACGCCAAACAACACTAGATAAGTCATTTAGCGGTTCAACGCAATGTTTCCGAGTTCTTAGCCCATTTGGGACCCAATTTCAACAACTTTTTCTATACACTTCTAAACACTCTTCATGCATCTTTAGCACTTGTAATCAATCAAAGTTATTGTATTCAAACATATTCTAACCCCAAATGATTCTAGATAAGTCATAAGTTTTTCAACGCAATGTTTCCGAGTTCTTAGCCCATTTGGGACCCAATTTCAACAAGTCTTTCTCCATACTTCAAAAAAACTCTTCATGCATCTCTAGCACTTGTAATTAATCAGATTTATTGTCTTATAACATATTCTAACCCCAAAAACACTAGATAAGTCATTTAGTTGTTCAACGCAATGTTTCCGAGTTCTTAGCCCATATGGGACCCAATATAACCAAGTCTTTCTCCATACTTCCAAACACTCTTCATGCATCTCTAGCACTTGTAATCAATCAAATTCATTGTGTTCTAACATATTTTAATCCCAAACAACACTAGATAAGCCATTTAGTTGTTCAAAGCAATGTTTCCGAGTTCTTAGTTCATTAGGTACCCAATTTAAACAAGTCTTTCTCAACACTTCTAAACACTCTTCATGCATCTCTAGCACTTGTAATCAATCAAATTTATTGTATTCTAACATATTCTAACCCAAACAACACTAGATAAGTCATTTAGTGGTTCAACGCAATGTTTCCGAGTTCTTAGCCCATTTGGGACCCAATTTGAACCAAGTCTTTCTCCACACTTCTAAACACTCTTCATGCATCTCTAGCACTTGTAATCAGTCAAATTTATTGTATTCTAACATATTCTAAATCCAAACAACACTAGATAGGTCATTTAGTGGTTCAACGCAATGTTTCCGATTTCTTGGCCCATTTGGGACCCAATTTCAACAAGTCTTTCTCCACACTTCTAAACACTCTTCATGCATCTCTAGCACTTTTAATCAATCAAATTTATTGTATCCTAACATATTCTAAACCCAAACAACACTAGATAAGTCATTTAGTGGTTCAACGCAATGTTTCCGAGTTCTTATCCCATTTGGGATGCAATTTTAACAAGTCTTTCTCCATACTTCAAAACACTCTTCATGCATCTCTAACACTTTTAATCAATCAAATTCATTGTATTCTAACATATTCTAACCCCAAACAACACTAGATAAGTCATTTAGTGGTTCAACGCAATGTTTTCGAGTTCTTAGCCCATTTGGGACCCAATTTCAACAAGTCTTTCTCCACACTTCTAAAAACTCTTCATGCATCTTTAGCACTTTTAATCAATCAAATTTATTGTATCCTAACATATTCTAAACCCAAACAACACTAGATAAGTCATTTAGTGGTTTAACGCAATGTTTCCGAGTTCTTAGCCCATTTGGGACGCAATTTCAACAAGTCTTTCTCCATACTTCAAAACACTCTTCATGCATCTCTAACACTTGTAATCAATAACGTTTATTATATTCTAACATATTCTAACCAAAACAACACTAGATAAGGCATTTAGTGGTTCAACGCAATGTTTCCGAGTTCATAGCCCATTTGGGACGCAATTTCAACAAGTCTTTCTCAAGACTTCTAAACACTCTTCATGCATCTCTAGCACTTGTAATCAATCAAATTTATTGTATCCTAACATATTCTAAACCCAAACAATACTAGATAAGTCATTTAGTGGTTAAACGCAATGTTTCCGAGTTCTTAGCCCATTTGGGACCCAATTTCAACAAATCTTTCTCCATACTTCAAAACACTCTTCATGCATCAATAACACTTGTAATCAATAAAATGTATTGTATTCTAACATATTCTAACCAAAACAACACTAGATAAGTCATTTAGTGATTCAACGCAATGTTTCCGAGTTCTTAGTCCATTTGGGATGCAATTTCGGCAAGTCTTTCTCCATACTTCAAAACACTCTTCATGCATCTCTAACACTTCTAATCAATCAAATTCATTGTATTCTAACATATTATAAACCCAAACAACACTAGATAAGTCATTTAGTGGTTTAACGCAATGTTTCCGAGTTCTTAGCCCATTTCGGACCCAATTTCAACAAGTCTTTCTCCATACTTCAAAACACTCTTCATGCATCTCTAACACTTGTAATCAATAAAATTTATTGTATTCTAACATATTCTAACCAAAACAACACTAGATAAGTCATTTAGTGGTTCAACGCAATGTTTCCGAGTTCTTAGCCCATTTGGGACGCAATTTCAACAAGTCTTTCTCCATACTTCAAAACACTCTTCATGCATCTCTAACACTTGTAGTCAATAAAATTCATTGTATTCAAACATATTCTAACCCCAAAAAACACTAGATAAGTTATTTAGTGGTTCAACGCAATGCTTCCGAGTTCTTAGCCCATTTGGGACCCAATTTCAACAAGTCTTTCTCAAAAATTCTAAACACTCTTCATGCATTTCTAGCACTTGTAATCAATCAAAGTTATTGTATTCAAACATATTCTAACCCCAAACAATACTAGATAAGTCATTTAGTGGTTCAACGCAATGTTTCCGAGTTCTTAGCCCATTTGGGACCCAATTTCAACAAGTCTTTCTCAACACTTCTAAACACTCTTCATGCATCTCTAGCACTTTTAATCAATCAAATTTATTGTATCCTAACATATTCTAAACCCAAACAACACTAGATAAGTCATTTAGTGGTTCAACGCAATGTTTCCGAGTTCTTAGCCCATTTGGGATGCAATTTTAACAAGTCTTTCTCCATACTTCAAAACACTCTTCATGCATCTCTAACACTTGTAATCAATCAAATTCCTTGTATTCTAACATATTCTAACCCCAAACAACACTAGATAAGTCATTAAGTGGTTCAACGCAATGTTTCCGAGTTCTTAGCCTATTTGGGACCCAATTTCAACAACTTTTTCTACACCCTTCTAAACACTCTTCATGCATCTTTAGCACTTGTAATCAATCAAAGTTATTGTATTCAAACATATTCTAACCCCAAATAATACTAGATAAGTCACAAGTTTTTCAACGCAATGTTTCCGAGTTCTTAGCCCATTTGGGACCCAATTTCAACAAGTCTTTCTCCATACTTCAAAACACTCTTCATGCATCTCTAAAACTTTTAATCAATCAAATTCATTGTATTCTAACATATTCTAACCCCAAACAACACTAGATAAGTCATTTAGTGGTTCAACGCAATGTTTTCGAGTTCTTAGCCCATTTGGGACCCAATTTCAACAAGTCTTTCTCCACACTTCTAAACACTCTTCATGCATCTTTAGCACTTTTAATCAATCAAATTTATTGTATCCTAACATATTCTAAACCCAAAAAACACTAGATAAGTCATTTAGTGGTTCGACGCAATGTTTCCGAGTTCTTAGCCTATTTGTGACCCAATTTCAACAACTTTTTCTACACACTTCTAAACACTCTTCATGCATCTTTAGCACTTGTAATCAATCAAAGTTATTGTATTGAAACATATTCTAACACCAAATAATACTAGATAAGTCATAAGTTTTTCAACGCAATGTTTCCGAGTTCTTAGCCCATTTGGGACCCAATTTCAACAAGTCTTTCTCCATACTTCAAAACAATCTTCATGCATCTCTAACACTTGTTATCAATCAAATTCATTGTATTTTAACATATTCTAACCCCAAACAACACTAGATAAGTCATTTAGTGGTTCAACGCAATGTTTCCGAGTTCTTAGCCCATTTGGGACCCAATTTCAACAAGTCTTTCTCCATACTTCAAAACACTCTTCATGCATCTCTAACACTTGTAATTAATAAAATGTATTGTTTTCTAACATATTCTAACCAAAGCAACACTAGATAAGTCATTTAGTGGTTCAACGCAATGTTTCCGAGTTCTTAGCCCATTTGGCATGCAATTTCAACAAGTCTTTCTCCACACTTCTAAACACTCTTCATGCATCTCTAGCACTTGTAATCAATCAAATTTATTATACTCTAACATATTATAACCCAAACAACACTATATAAGTCATTTAGTGGTTCAACGCAATGTTTCCGAGTTCTTAGCCCATTTGGGACCCAATTTCAACCAAGTCTCCACACTTCTAAACACTCTTCATGCATCTCTAGCACTTGTAATCAATCAAATTTATTGTATCCTAACATATTCTAAACCCAAACAACACTAGATAAGTCATTTAGTGGTTTAACGCAATGTTTACGAGTTCTTAGCCCATTTGAGACGCAATTTCAACAAGTCTTTCTCCATACTTCAAAACACTCTTCATGCATCTCTAACACTTGTAATCAATAACGTTTATTATATTCTAACATATTCTAACCAAAATAACACTAGATAAGGCATTTAGTGGTTCAACGCAATGTTTCCGAGTTCATAGCCCATATGGGACGCAATTTCAACAAGTCTTTCTCAAGACTTCTAAACACTCTTCATGCATCTCTAGCACTTGTAATCAATTAAATTTATTGTATCCTAACATATTCTAAACCCAAACAATACTAGATAAGTCATTTAGTGGTCAAACGCAATGTTTCCGAGTTCTTAGCCCATTTGGGACCCAATTTCAACAAATCTTTCTCCATACTTCAAAACACTCTTCATGCATCTATAACACTTGTAATCAATAAAATGTATTGTATTCTAACATATTCTAACCAAAACAACACTAGATAAGTCATTTAGTGATTCAACGCAATGTTTCCGAGTTCTTAGCCCATTTGGGACGCAATTTCAACAAGTCTTTCTCCACACTTATAAACACTCTTCATGCATCTCTAGCACTTGTAATCAGTCATATTTATTGTATTCTAACCTATTCTAAACCCAAACAACACTAGATAAGTCATTTAGTGGTTCAACGCAATGTTTCCGAGTTCTTGGCCCATTTGGGACCCAATTTCAACAAGTCTTTCTCCACACTTCTAAACACTCTTCATGCATATCTAGCACTTGTAATCAATCAAATTTATTGTATCCTAACATATTCTAAACCCAAACAACACTAGATAAGTCATTTAGTGGTTTAACGCAATGTTTCCGAGTTCTTAGCCCATTTGGGACGCAATTTCAACAAGTCTTTCTCCATACTTCAAAACACTCTTCATGTATCTCTAACACTTGTAATCAATAACGTTTATTATATTCTAACATATTCTAACCAAAACAACACTAGATAAGTCATTTAGTGGTTCAACGCAATGTTTCCGAGTTCATAGCCCATTTGGGACGCAATTTCAACAAGTCTTTCTCCATACTTCAAAACACTCTTCATGCATCTCTAAAACTTGTAATCAATCAAATTCATTGTATTCTAACATATTCTAAACCCAAAGAACACTAGATAAGTCATTTAGTGGTTTAACGCAATGTTTCCGAGTTCTTAGCCCATTTGGGACGCAATTTCAACAAGTCTTTCTCCATACTTCAAAACACTCTTCATGCATCTCTAACACTCGAATCAATAAAATTTATTGTATTCTAACATATTCTAACCAAAACAACACTAGATAAGTCATTTAGTTGTTCAACGCAATGTTTCCGAGTTCTTAGCCCATTTGGGACGCAATTTCAACAATTCTTTCTCCATACTTCAAAACAGTCTTCATGCATCTCTAACACTTGTAATCAATAAAATGTATTGTATTCTAACATATTCTAACCAAAGCAATACTAGATAAGTCATTTAGTGGTTCAACGCAATGTTTCCGAGTTCTTAGCCCATTTGGCATGTAATTTCAACAAGTCTTTCTCCACACTTCTAAACACTCTTCATGCATCTCTAGCACTTGTAATCAATCAAATTAATTATACTCTAACATATTCTAACCCAAACAACACTAGATAAGTCATTTAGTGGTTCAACGCAATGTTTCCGAGTTCTTAGCCTATTTGGGACCCAATTTCAACCAAGTCTCCACACTTCTAAACACTCTTCATGCATCTCTAGCACTTGTAATCAATCAAATTTATTGTATCCTAACATATTCTAAACCCAAACAACACTAGATAAGTCATTTAGTGGTTTAACGCAATGTTTCCGAGTTCTTAGCCCATTTGGGACGCAATTTCAACAAGTCTTTCTCCATACTTCAAAACACTCTTCATGCATCTCTAACACTTGTAATCAATAACGTTTATTATATTTTAACATATTCTAACCAAAAAAACACTAGATAAGGCATTTAGAGGTTCAACGCAATGTTTCCGAGTTCTTAGCCCATTTGGGACCCAATTTCAACAAATCTTTCTCCATACTTCAAAACACTCTTCATGCATCTATAACACTTGTAATCAATAAAATGTATTGTATTCTAACATATTCTAACCAAAACAACACTAGATAAGTCATTTAGTGATTCAACGCAATGTTTCCGAGTTCTTAGTCCATTTGGGATGCAATTTCGGCAAGTCTTTCTCCATACTTCAAAACACTCTTCATGCATCTCTAACACTTCTAATCAATCAAATTCATTGTATTCTAACATATTATAAACCCAAACAACACTAGATAAGTCATTTAGTGGTTTAACGCAATGTTTCCGAGTTCTTAGCCCATTTCGGACCCAATTTCAACAAGTCTTTCTCCATACTTCAAAACACTCTTCATGCATCTCTAACACTTGTAATCAATAAAATTTATTGTATTCTAACATATTCTAACCAAAACAACACTAGATAAGTCATTTAGTGGTTCAACGCAATGTTTCCGAGTTCTTAGCCCATTTGGGACGCAATTTCAACAAGTCTTTCTCCATACTTCAAAACACTCTTCATGCATCTCTAACACTTGTAGTCAATAAAATTCATTGTATTCAAACATATTCTAACCCCAAAAAACACTAGATAAGTTATTTAGTGGTTCAACGCAATGCTTCCGAGTTCTTAGCCCATTTGGGACCCAATTTCAACAAGTCTTTCTCAAAAATTCTAAACACTCTTCATGCATTTCTAGCACTTGTAATCAATCAAAGTTATTGTATTCAAACATATTCTAACCCCAAACAATACTAGATAAGTCATTTAGTGGTTCAACGCAATGTTTCCGAGTTCTTAGCCCATTTGGGACCCAATTTCAACAAGTCTTTCTCAACACTTCTAAACACTCTTCATGCATCTCTAGCACTTTTAATCAATCAAATTTATTGTATCCTAACATATTCTAAACCCAAACAACACTAGATAAGTCATTTAGTGGTTCAACGCAATGTTTCCGAGTTCTTAGCCCATTTGGGATGCAATTTTAACAAGTCTTTCTCCATACTTCAAAACACTCTTCATGCATCTCTAACACTTGTAATCAATCAAATTCCTTGTATTCTAACATATTCTAACCCCAAACAACACTAGATAAGTCATTAAGTGGTTCAACGCAATGTTTCCGAGTTCTTAGCCTATTTGGGACCCAATTTCAACAACTTTTTCTACACCCTTCTAAACACTCTTCATGCATCTTTAGCACTTGTAATCAATCAAAGTTATTGTATTCAAACATATTCTAACCCCAAATAATACTAGATAAGTCACAAGTTTTTCAACGCAATGTTTCCGAGTTCTTAGCCCATTTGGGACCCAATTTCAACAACTCTTTCTCCATACTTCAAAACACTCTTCATGCATCTCTAAAACTTTTAATCAATCAAATTCATTGTATTCTAACATATTCTAACCCCAAACAACACTAGATAAGTCATTTAGTGGTTCAACGCAATGTTTTCGAGTTCTTAGCCCATTTGGGACCCAATTTCAACAAGTCTTTCTCCACACTTCTAAACACTCTTCATGCATCTTTAGCACTTTTAATCAATCAAATTTATTGTATCCTAACATATTCTAAACCCAAAAAACACTAGATAAGTCATTTAGTGGTTCGACGCAATGTTTCCGAGTTCTTAGCCTATTTGTGACCCAATTTCAACAACTTTTTCTACACACTTCTAAACACTCTTCATGCATCTTTAGCACTTGTAATCAATCAAAGTTATTGTATTGAAACATATTCTAACACCAAATAATACTAGATAAGTCATAAGTTTTTCAACGCAATGTTTCCGAGTTCTTAGCCCATTTGGGACCCAATTTCAACAAGTCTTTCTCCATACTTCAAAACAATCTTCATGCATCTCTAACACTTGTTATCAATCAAATTCATTGTATTTTAACATATTCTAACCCCAAACAACACTAGATAAGTCATTTAGTGGTTCAACGCAATGTTTCCGAGTTCTTAGCCCATTTGGGACCCAATTTCAACAAGTCTTTCTCCATACTTCAAAACACTCTTCATGCATCTCTAACACTTGTAATTAATAAAATGTATTGTTTTCTAACATATTCTAACCAAAGCAACACTAGATAAGTCATTTAGTGGTTCAACGCAATGTTTCCGAGTTCTTAGCCCATTTGGCATGCAATTTCAACAAGTCTTTCTCCACACTTCTAAACACTCTTCATGCATCTCTAGCACTTGTAATCAATCAAATTTATTATACTCTAACATATTATAACCCAAACAACACTATATAAGTCATTTAGTGGTTCAACGCAATGTTTCCGAGTTCTTAGCCCATTTGGGACCCAATTTCAACCAAGTCTCCACACTTCTAAACACTCTTCATGCATCTCTAGCACTTGTAATCAATCAAATTTATTGTATCTTAACATATTCTAAACCCAAACAACACTAGATAAGTCATTTAGTGGTTTAACGCAATGTTTACGAGTTCTTAGCCCATTTGGGACGCAATTTCAACAAGTCTTTCTCCATACTTCAAAACACTCTTCATGCATCTCTAACACTTGTAATCAATAACGTTTATTATATTCTAACATATTCTAACCAAAATAACACTAGATAAGGCATTTAGTGGTTCAACGCAATGTTTCCGAGTTCATAGCCCATATGGGACGCAATTTCAACAAGTCTTTCTCAAGACTTCTAAACACTCTTCATGCATCTCTAGCACTTTTAATCAATTAAATTTATTGTATCCTAACATATTCTAAACCCAAACAATACTAGATAAGTCATTTAGTGGTCAAACGCAATGTTTCCGAGTTCTTAGCCCATTTGGGACCCAATTTCAACAAATCTTTCTCCATACTTCAAAACACTCTTCATGCATCTATAACACTTGTAATCAATAAAATGTATTGTATTCTAACATATTCTAACCAAAACAACACTAGATAAGTCATTTAGTGATTCAACGCAATGTTTCCGAGTTCTTAGCCCATTTGGGACGCAATTTCAACAAGTCTTTCTCCACACTTATAAACACTCTTCATGCATCTCTAGCACTTGTAATCAGTCATATTTATTGTATTCTAACCTATTCTAAACCCAAACAACACTAGATAAGTCATTTAGTGGTTCAACGCAATGTTTCCGAGTTCTTGGCCCATTTGGGACCCAATTTCAACAAGTCTTTCTCCACACTTCTAAACACTCTTCATGCATATCTAGCACTTGTAATCAATCAAATTTATTGTATCCTAACATATTCTAAACCCAAACAACACTAGATAAGTCATTTAGTGGTTTAACGCAATGTTTCCGAGTTCTTAGCCCATTTGGGACGCAATTTCAAAAAGTCTTTCTCCATACTTCAAAACACTCTTCATGTATCTCTAACACTTGTAATCAATAACGTTTATTATATTCTAACATATTCTAACCAAAACAACACTAGATAAGTCATTTAGTGGTTCAACGCAATGTTTCCGAGTTCATAGCCCATTTGGGACGCAATTTCAACAAGTCTTTCTCCATACTTCAAAACACTCTTCATGCATCTCTAAAACTTGTAATCAATCAAATTCATTGTATTCTAACATATTCTAAACCCAAACAACACTAGATAAGTCATTTAGTGGTTTAACGCAATGTTTCCGAGTTCTTAGCCCATTTGGGACGCAATTTCAACAAGTCTTTCTCCATACTTCAAAACACTCTTCATGCATCTCTAACACTCGAATCAATAAAATTTATTGTATTCTAACATATTCTAACCAAAACAACACTAGATAAGTCATTTAGTTGTTCAACGCAATGTTTCCGAGTTCTTAGCCCATTTGGGACGCAATTTCAACAAGTCTTTCTCCATACTTCAAAACAGTCTTCATGCATCTCTAACACTTGTAATCAATAAAATGTATTGTATTCTAACATATTCTAACCAAAGCAATACTAGATAAGTCATTTAGTGGTTCAACGCAATGTTTCCGAGTTCTTAGCCCATTTGGCATGTAATTTCAACAAGTCTTTCTCCACACTTCTAAACACTCTTCATGCATCTCTAGCACTTGTAATCAATCAAATTAATTATACTCTAACATATTCTAACCCAAACAACACTAGATAAGTCATTTAGTGGTTCAACGCAATGTTTACGAGTTCTTAGCCTATTTGGGACCCAATTTCAACCAAGTCTCCACACTTCTAAACACTCTTCATGCATCTCTAGCACTTGTAATCAATCAAATTTATTGTATCCTAACATATTCTAAACCCAAACAACACTAGATAAGTCATTTAGTGGTTTAACGCAATGTTTCCGAGTTCTTAGCCCATTTGGGACGCAATTTCAACAAGTCTTTCTCCATACTTCAAAACACTCTTCATGCATCTCTAACACTTGTAATCAATAACGTTTATTATATTTTAACATATTCTAACCAAAAAAACACTAGATAAGGCATTTAGAGGTTCAATGCAATGTTTCCGAGTTCATAGCCCATTTGGGACGCAATTTCAACAAGTCTTTCTCAAGACTTCTAAACACTCTTCATGCATCTCTAGCACTTGTAATCAATCAAATTTATTGTATCCTAACTTATTCTAAACCCAAACAATACTAGATAAGTCATTTAGTGGTTCAACGCAATGTTTCCGAGTTCTTATCCCATTTGGGACCCAATTTCAACAAGTCTTTCTCCATACTTCAAAACACTCTTCATGCGTCTATAACACTTGTAATCAATAAAATGTATTGTATTCTAACATATTCTAACCAAAACAACACTAGATAAGTCATTTAGTGATTCAACGCAATGTTTCCGAGTTCTTAGCCCATCTGGGACGCAATTTCAACAAGTCTTTCTCCACACTTCTAAACACTCTTCATGCTTCTCTAGCACTTGTAATCAGTCATATTTATTGTATTCTAACCTATTTTAAACCCAAACAACACTAGATAAGTCATTTAGTGGTTCAACGCAATGTTTCCGAGTTCTTGGCCCATTTGGAACCCAATTTCAACAAGTCTTTCTCTACACTTTTAAACACTCTTCATGCATATCTAGCACTTGTAATCAATCAAATTTATTGTATCCTAACATATTCTAAACCCAAACAACACTAGATAAGTCATTTAGTGGTTTAACGCAATGTTTCCGAGTTCTTAGCCCATTTCGGACGCAATTTCAACAAGTCTTTCTCCATACTTCAAAACACTCTTCATGCATCTCTAACACTTGTAATCAATAACATTTATTATATTCTAACATATTCTAACCAAAACAACACTAGATAAGTCATTTAGTGGTTCAACGAAATGTTTCCGAGTTCATAGCCCATTTGGGACGCAATTTCAACAAGTCTTTCTCCATACTTCAAAACACTCTTCATGCATCTGTTAAACTTGTAATCAATCAAATTCATTGTATTCTAATATATTCTAAACCCAAACAACACTAGATAAGTCATTTAGTGGTTTAACGCAATGTTTCCGAGTTCTTAGCCCATTTGGGACGCAATTTCAACAAGTCTTTCTCCATACTTCAAAACACTCTTCATGCATCTCTAACACTCGAATCAATAAAATTTATTGTATTCTAACATATTCTAACCAAAACAACACTAGATAAGTCATTTAGTGGTTCAACGCAATGTTTCCGAGTTCTTAGCCCATTTAGGACGCAATTTCAACAAGTCTTTCTCCATACTTCAAAACACTCTTCATGCATCTCTAACACTTGTAATCAATAAAATGTATTGTATTCTAACATATTCTAACCAAACCAATACTAGATAAGTCATTTAGTGGTTCAACGCAATGTTTCCGAGTTCTTAGCCCATTTGGCATGTAATTTCAACAAGTCTTTCTCCACACTTCTAAACACTCTTCATGCATCTCTAGCACTTGTAATCAATCAAATTAATTATACTCTAACATATTCTAACCCAAACAACACTAGATAAGTCATTTAGTGGTTCAACGCAATGTTTCCGAGTTCTTAGCCCATTTGGGACCCAATTTCAACCAAGTCTCCACACTTCTAAACACTCTTCATGCATCTCTAGCACTTGTAATCAATCAAATTTATTGTATCCTAACATATTCTAAACCCAAACAACACTAGATAAGTCATTTAGTGGTTTAACGCAATGTTTCCGAGTTCTTAGCCCATTTGGGACGCAATTTCAACAAGTCTTTCTCCATACTTCAAAACACTCTTCATGCATCTCTAACACTTGTAATCAATAACGTTTATTATATTTTAACATATTCTAACCAAAAAAACACTAGATAAGGCATTTAGAGGTTCAACGCAATGTTTCCGAGTTCATAGCCCATTTGGGACGCAATTTCAACAAGTCTTTCTCAAGACTTCTAAACACTCTTCATGCATCTCTAGCACTTGTAATCAATCAAATTTATTGTATCCTAACTTATTATAAACCCAAACAATACTAGATAAGTCATTTAGTGGTTCAACGCAATGTTTCCGAGTTCTTATCCCATTTGGGACCCAATTTCAACAAGTCTTTCTCCATACTTCAAAACACTCTTCATGCGTCTATAACACTTGTAATCAATAAAATGTATTGTATTCTAACATATTCTAACCAAAACAACACTAGATAAGTCATTTAGTGATTCAACGCAATGTTTCCGAGTTCTTAGCCCATCTGGGACGCAATTTCAACAAGTCTTTCTCCACACTTCTAAACACTCTTCATGCTTCTCTAGCACTTGTAATCAGTCATATTTATTGTATTCTAACCTATTTTAAACCCAAACAACACTAGATAAGTCATTTAGTGGTTCAACGCAATGTTTCCGAGTTCTTGGCCCATTTGGAACCCAATTTCAACAAGTCTTTCTCCACACTTTTAAACACTCTTCATGCATATCTAGCACTTGTAATCAATCAAATTTATTGTATCCTAACATATTCTAAACCCAAACAACACTAGATAAGTCATTTAGTGGTTTAACGCAATGTTTCCGAGTTCTTAGCCCATTTCGGACGCAATTTCAACAAGTCTTTCTCCATACTTTAAAACACTCTTCATGCATCTCTAACACTTGTAATCAATAACGTTTAATATATTCTAACATATTCTAACCAAAACAACACTAGATAAGTCATTTAGTGGTTCAACGCAATGTTTCCGAGTTCATAGCCCATTTGGGACGCAATTTCAACAAGTCTTTCTCCATACTTCAAAACACTCTTCATGCATCTATTAAACTTGTAATCAATCAAATTCATTGTATTCTAATATATTCTAAACCCAAACAACACTAGATAAGTCATTTAGTGGTTTAACGCAATTTTTCCGAGTTCTTAGCCCATTTGGGACGCAATTTCAACAAGTCTTTCTCCATACTTCAAAACACTCTTCATGCATCTCTAACACTCGAATCAATAAAATTTATTGTATTCTAACATATTCTAACCAAAACAACACTAGATAAGTCATTTAGTTGTTCAACGCAATGTTTCCGAGTTCTTAGCCCATTTGGGACGCAATTTCAACAAGTCTTTCTCCATACTTCAAAACACTCTTCATGCATCTCTAACACTTGTAATCAATAAAATGTATTGTATTCTAACATATTCTAACCAAAGCAATACTAGATAAGTCATTTAGTGATTCAACGCAATGTTTCCGAGTTCTTAGCCCATTTGGCATGTAATTTCAACAAGTCTTTCTCCACACTTCTAAACACTCTTCATGCATCTCTAGCACTTGTAATCAATCAAATTAATTATACTCTAACATATTCTAACCCAAACAACACTAGATAAGTCATTTAGTGGTTCAACACAATGTTTCCGAGTTCTTAGCCCATTTGGGACCCAATTTCAACCAAGTCTCCACACTTCTAAACACTCTTCATGCATCTCTAGCACTTGTAATCAATCAAATTTATTGTATCCTAACATATTCTAAACCCAAACAACACTAGATAAGTCATTTAGTGGTTTAACGCAATGTTTCCGAGTTCTTAGCCCATTTGGGACGCAATTTCAACAAGTCTTTCTCCATTCTTCAAAACACTCTTCATGCATCTCTAACACTTGTAATCAATAACGTTTATTATATTTTAACATATTCTAACCAAAAAAACACTAGATAAGGCATTTAGAGGTTCAACGCAATGTTTCCGAGTTCATAGCCCATTTGGGACGCAATTTCAACAAGTCTTTCTCAAGACTTCTAAACACTCTTCATGCATCTCTAGCACTTGTAATCAATCAAATTTATTGTATCCTAACTTATTCTAAACCCAAACAATACTAGATAAGTCATTTAGTGGTTCAACGCAATGTTTCCGAGTTCTTATCCCATTTGGGACCCAATTTCAACAAGTCTTTCTCCATACTTCAAAACACTCTTCATGCGTCTATAACACTTGTAATCAATAAAATGTATTGTATTCTAACATATTCTAACCAAAACAACACTAGATAAGTCATTTAGTGATTCAACGCAATGTTTCCGAGTTCTTAGCCCATCTGGGACGCAATTTCAACAAGTCTTTCTCCACACTTCTAAACACTCTTCATGCTTCTCTAGCACTTGTAATCAGTCATATTTATTGTATTCTAACCTATTTTAAACCCAAACAACACTAGATAAGTCATTTAGTGGTTCAACGCAATGTTTCCGAGTTCTTGGCCCATTTGGAACCCAATTTCAACAAGTCTTTCTCCACACTTTTAAACACTCTTCATGCATATCTAGCACTTGTAATCAATCAAATTTATTGTATCCTAACATATTCTAAACCCAAACAACACTAGATAAGTCATTTAGTGGTTTAACGCAATGTTTCCGAGTTCTTAGCCCATTTCGGACGCAATTTCAACAAGTCTTTCTCCATACTTCAAAACACTCTTCATGCATCTCTAACACTTGTAATCAATAACATTTATTATATTCTAACATATTCTAACCAAAACAACACTAGATAAGTCATTTAGTGGTTCAACGAAATGTTTCCGAGTTCATAGCCCATTTGGGACGCAATTTCAACAAGTCTTTCTCCATACTTCAAAACACTCTTCATGCATCTGTTAAACTTGTAATCAATCAAATTCATTGTATTCTAATATATTCTAAACCCAAACAACACTAGATAAGTCATTTAGTGGTTTAACGCAATGTTTCCGAGTTCTTAGCCCATTTGGGACGCAATTTCAACAAGTCTTTCTCCATACTTCAAAACACTCTTCATGCATCTCTAACACTCGAATCAATAAAATTTATTGTATTCTAACATATTCTAACCAAAACAACACTAGATAAGTCATTTAGTGGTTCAACGCAATGTTTCCGAGTTCTTAGCCCATTTAGGACGCAATTTCAACAAGTCTTTCTCCATACTTCAAAACACTCTTCATGCATCTCTAACACTTGTAATCAATAAAATGTATTGTATTCTAACATATTCTAACCAAACCAATACTAGATAAGTCATTTAGTGGTTCAACGCAATGTTTCCGAGTTCTTAGCCCATTTGGCATGTAATTTCAACAAGTCTTTCTCCACACTTCTAAACACTCTTCATGCATCTCTAGCACTTGTAATCAATCAAATTAATTATACTCTAACATATTCTAACCCAAACAACACTAGATAAGTCATTTAGTGGTTCAACGCAATGTTTCCGAGTTCTTAGCCCATTTGGGACCCAATTTCAACCAAGTCTCCACACTTCTAAACACTCTTCATGCATCTCTAGCACTTGTAATCAATCAAATTTATTGTATCCTAACATATTCTAAACCCAAACAACACTAGATAAGTCATTTAGTGGTTTAACGCAATGTTTCCGAGTTCTTAGCCCATTTGGGACGCAATTTCAACAAGTCTTTCTCCATACTTCAAAACACTCTTCATGCATCTCTAACACTTGTAATCAATAACGTTTATTATATTTTAACATATTCTAACCAAAAAAACACTAGATAAGGCATTTAGAGGTTCAACGCAATGTTTCCGAGTTCATAGCCCATTTGGGACGCAATTTCAACAAGTCTTTCTCAAGACTTCTAAACACTCTTCATGCATCTCTAGCACTTGTAATCAATCAAATTTATTGTATCCTAACTTATTCTAAACCCAAACAATACTAGATAAGTCATTTAGTGGTTCAACGCAATGTTTCCGAGTTCTTATCCCATTTGGGACCCAATTTCAACAAGTCTTTCTCCATACTTCAAAACACTCTTCATGCGTCTATAACACTTGTAATCAATAAAATGTATTGTATTCTAACATATTCTAACCAAAACAACACTAGATAAGTCATTTAGTGATTCAACGCAATGTTTCCGAGTTCTTAGCCCATCTGGGACGCAATTTCAACAAGTCTTTCTCCACACTTCTAAACACTCTTCATGCTTCTCTAGCACTTGTAATCAGTCATATTTATTGTATTCTAACCTATTTTAAACCCAAACAACACTAGATAAGTCATTTAGTGGTTCAACGCAATGTTTCCGAGTTCTTGGCCCATTTGGAACCCAATTTCAACAAGTCTTTCTCCACACTTTTAAACACTCTTCATGCATATCTAGCACTTGTAATCAATCAAATTTATTGTATCCTAACATATTCTAAACCCAAACAACACTAGATAAGTCATTTAGTGGTTTAACGCAATGTTTCCGAGTTCTTAGCCCATTTCGGACGCAATTTCAACAAGTCTTTCTCCATACTTCAAAACACTCTTCATGCATCTCTAACACTTGTAATCAATAACGTTTAATATATTCTAACATATTCTAACCAAAACAACACTAGATAAGTCATTTAGTGGTTCAACGCAATGTTTCCGAGTTCATAGCCCATTTGGGACGCAATTTCAACAAGTCTTTCTCCATACTTCAAAACACTCTTCATGCATCTATTAAACTTGTAATCAATCAAATTCATTGTATTCTAATATATTCTAAACCCAAACAACACTAGATAAGTCATTTAGTGGTTTAACGCAATTTTTCCGAGTTCTTAGCCCATTTGGGACGCAATTTCAACAAGTCTTTCTCCATACTTCAAAACACTCTTCATGCATCTCTAACACTCGAATCAATAAAATTTATTGTATTCTAACATATTCTAACCAAAACAACACTAGATAAGTCATTTAGTTGTTCAACGCAATGTTTCCGAGTTCTTAGCCCATTTGGGACGCAATTTCAACAAGTCTTTCTCCATACTTCAAAACACTCTTCATGCATCTCTAACACTTGTAATCAATAAAATGTATTGTATTCTAACATATTCTAACCAAAGCAATACTAGATAAGTCATTTAGTGATTCAACGCAATGTTTCCGAGTTCTTAGCCCATTTGGCATGTAATTTCAACAAGTCTTTCTCCACACTTCTAAACACTCTTCATGCATCTCTAGCACTTGTAATCAATCAAATTAATTATACTCTAACATATTCTAACCCAAACAACACTAGATAAGTCATTTAGTGGTTCAACGCAATGTTTCCGAGTTCTTAGCCCATTTGGGACCCAATTTCAACCAAGTCTCCACACTTCTAAACACTCTTCATGCATCTCTAGCACTTGTAATCAATCAAATTTATTGTATCCTAACATATTCTAAACCCAAACAACACTAGATAAGTCATTTAGTGGTTTAACGCAATGTTTCCGAGTTCTTAGCCCATTTGGGACGCAATTTCAACAAGTCTTTCTCCATTCTTCAAAACACTCTTCATGCATCTCTAACACTTGTAATCAATAACGTTTATTATATTTTAACATATTCTAACCAAAAAAACACTAGATAAGGCATTTAGAGGTTCAACGCAATGTTTCCGAGTTCATAGCCCATTTGGGACGCAATTTCAACAAGTCTTTCTCAAGACTTCTAAACACTCTTCATGCATCTCTAGCACTTGTAATCAATCAAATTTATTGTATCCTAACTTATTCTAAACCCAAACAATACTAGATAAGTCATTTAGTGGTTCAACGCAATGTTTCCGAGTTCTTATCCCATTTGGGACCCAATTTCAACAAGTCTTTCTCCATACTTCAAAACACTCTTCATGCGTCTATAACACTTGTAATCAATAAAATGTATTGTATTCTAACATATTCTAACCAAAACAACACTAGATAAGTCATTTAGTGATTCAACGCAATGTTTCCGAGTTCTTAGCCCATCTGGGACGCAATTTCAACAAGTCTTTCTCCACACTTCTAAACACTCTTCATGCTTCTCTAGCACTTGTAATCAGTCATATTTATTGTATTCTAACCTATTTTAAACCCAAACAACACTAGATAAGTCATTTAGTGGTTCAACGCAATGTTTCCGAGTTCTTGGCCCATTTGGAACCCAATTTCAACAAGTCTTTCTCCACACTTTTAAACACTCTTCATGCATATCTAGCACTTGTAATCAATCAAATTTATTGTATCCTAACATATTCTAAACCCAAACAACACTAGATAAGTCATTTAGTGGTTTAACGCAATGTTTCCGAGTTCTTAGCCCATTTCGGACGCAATTTCAACAAGTCTTTCTCCATACTTCAAAACACTTTTCATGCATCTCTAACACTTGTAATCAATAACGTTTATTATATTCTAACATATTCTAACCAAAACAACACTAGATAAGTCATTTAGTGGTTCAACGCAATGTTTCCGAGTTCATAGCCCATTTGGGACGCAATTTCAACAAGTCTTTCTCCATACTTCAAAACACTCTTCATGCATCTGTTAAACTTGTAATCAATCAAATTCATTGTATTCTAATATATTCTAAACCCAAACAACACTAGATAAGTCATTTAGTGGTTTAACGCAATGTTTCCGAGTTCTTAGCCCATTTGGGACGCAATTTCAACAAGTCTTTCTCCATACTTCAAAACACTCTTCATGCATCTCTAACACTCGAATCAATAAAATTTATTGTATTCTAACATATTCTAACCAAAACAACACTAGATAAGTCATTTAGTGGTTCAACGCAATGTTTCCGAGTTCTTAGCCCATTTAGGACGCAATTTCAACAAGTCTTTCTCCATACTTCAAAACACTCTTCATGCATCTCTAACACTTGTAATCAATAAAATGTATTGTATTCTAACATATTCTAACCAAACCAATACTAGATAAGTCATTTAGTGGTTCAACGCAATGTTTCCGAGTTCTTAGCCCATTTGGCATGTAATTTCAACAAGTCTTTCTCCACACTTCTAAACACTCTTCATGCATCTCTAGCACTTGTAATCAATCAAATTAATTATACTCTAACATATTCTAACCCAAACAACACTAGATAAGTCATTTAGTGGTTCAACGCAATGTTTCCGAGTTCTTAGCCCATTTGGGACCCAATTTCAACCAAGTCTCCACACTTCTAAACACTCTTCATGCATCTCTAGCACTTGTAATCAATCAAATTTATTGTATCCTAACATATTCTAAACCCAAACAACACTAGATAAGTCATTTAGTGGTTTAACGCAATGTTTCCGAGTTCTTAGCCCATTTGGGACGCAATTTCAACAAGTCTTTCTCCATACTTCAAAACACTCTTCATGCATCTCTAACACTTGTAATCAATAACGTTTATTATATTTTAACATATTCTAACCAAAAAAACACTAGATAAGGCATTTAGAGGTTCAACGCAATGTTTCCGAGTTCATAGCCCATTTGGGACGCAATTTCAACAAGTCTTTCTCAAGACTTCTAAACACTCTTCATGCATCTCTAGCACTTGTAATCAATCAAATTTATTGTATCCTAACTTATTCTAAACCCAAACAATACTAGATAAGTCATTTAGTGGTTCAACGCAATGTTTCCGAGTTCTTATCCCATTTGGGACCCAATTTCAACAAGTCTTTCTCCATACTTCAAAACACTCTTCATGCGTCTATAACACTTGTAATCAATAAAATGTATTGTATTCTAACATATTCTAACCAAAACAACACTAGATAAGTCATTTAGTGATTCAACGCAATGTTTCCGAGTTCTTAGCCCATCTGGGACGCAATTTCAACAAGTTTTTCTCCACACTTCTAAACACTCTTCATGCTTCTCTAGCACTTGTAATCAGTCATATTTATTGTATTCTAACCTATTTTAAACCCAAACAACACTAGATAAGTCATTTAGTGGTTCAACGCAATGTTTCCGAGTTCTTGGCCCATTTGGAACCCAATTTCAACAAGTCTTTCTCCACACTTTTAAACACTCTTCATGCATATCTAGCACTTGTAATCAATCAAATTTATTGTATCCTAACATATTCTAAACCCAAACAACACTAGATAAGTCATTTAGTGGTTTAACGCAATGTTTCTGAGTTCTTAGCCCATTTCGGACGCAATTTCAACAAGTCTTTCTCCATACTTCAAAACACTCTTCATGCATCTCTAACACTTGTAATCAATAACGTTTATTATATTCTAACATATTCTAACCAAAACAACACTAGATAAGTCATTTAGTGGTTCAACGCAATGTTTCCGAGTTCATAGCCCATTTGGGACGCAATTTCAACAAGTCTTTCTCCATACTTCAAAACACTCTTCATGCATCTATTAAACTTGTAATCAATCAAATTCATTGTATTCTAATATATTCTAAACCCAAACAACACTAGATAAGTCATTTAGTGGTTTAACGCAATGTTTCCGAGTTCTTAGCCCATTTGGGACGCAATTTCAACAAGTCTTTCTCCATACTTCAAAACACTCTTCATGCATCTCTAACACTCGAATCAATAAAATTTATTGTATTCTAACATATTCTAACCAAAACAACACTAGATAAGTCATTTAGTTGTTCAACGCAATGTTTCCGAGTTCTTAGCCCATTTGGGACGCAATTTCAACAAGTCTTTCTCCATACTTCAAAACACTCTTCATGCATCTCTAACACTTGTAATCAATAAAATGTATTGTATTCTAACATATTCTAACCAAAGCAATACTAGGTAAGTCATTTAGTGGTTCAACGCAATGTTTCCGAGTTCTTAGCCCATTTGGCATGTAATTTCAACAAGTCTTTCTCCACACTTCTAAACACTCTTCATGCATCTCTAGCACTTGTAATCAATCAAATTAATTATACTCTAACATATTCTAACCCAAACAACACTAGATAAGTCATTTAGTGGTTCAACGCAATGTTTCCGAGTTCTTAGCCCATTTGGGACCCAATTTCAACCAAGTCTCCACACTTCTAAACACTCTTCATGCATCTCTAGCACTTGTAATCAATCAAATTTATTGTATCCTAACATATTCTAAACCCAAACAACACTAGATAAGTCATTTAGTGGTTTAACGCAATGTTTCCGAGTTCTTAGCCCATTTGGGACGCAATTTCAACAAGTCTTTCTCCATACTTCAAAACACTCTTCATGCATCTCTAACACTTGTAATCAATAACGTTTATTATATTTTAACATATTCTAACCAAAAAAACACTAGATAAGGCATTTAGAGGTTCAACGCAATGTTTCCGAGTTCATAGCCCATTTGGGATGCAATTTCAACAAGTCTTTCTCAAGACTTCTAAACACTCTTCATGCATCTCTAGCACTTGTAATCAATCAAATTTATTGTATCCTAACTTATTCTAAACCCAAACAATACTAGATAAGTCATTTAGTGGTTCAACGCAATGTTTCCGAGTTCTTATCCCATTTGGGACCCAATTTCAACAAGTCTTTCTCCATACTTCAAAACACTCTTCATGCGTCTATAACACTTGTAATCAATAAAATGTATTGTATTCTAACATATTCTAACCAAAACAACACTAGATAAGTCATTTAGTGATTCAACGCAATGTTTCCGAGTTCTTAGCCCATCTGGGACGCAATTTCAACAAGTCTTTCTCCACACTTCTAAACACTCTTCATGCTTCTCTAGCACTTGTAATCAGTCATATTTATTGTATTCTAACCTATTTTAAACCCAAACAACACTAGATAAGTCATTTAGTGGTTCAACGCAATGTTTCCGAGTTCTTGGCCCATTTGGAACCCAATTTCAACAAGTCTTTCTCCACACTTTTAAACACTCTTCATGCATATCTAGCACTTGTAATCAATCAAATTTATTGTATCCTAACATATTCTAAACCCAAACAACACTAGATAAGTCATTTAGTGGTTTAACACAATGTTTCCGAGTTCTTAGCCCATTTCGGACGCAATTTCAACAAGTCTTTCTCCATACTTCAAAACACTCTTCATGCATCTCTAACACTTGTAATCAATAACGTTTATTATATTCTAACATATTCTAACCAAAACAACACTAGATAAGTCATTTAGTGGTTCAACGCAATGTTTCCGAGTTCATAGCCCATTTGGGACGCAATTTCAACAAGTCTTTCTCCATACTTCAAAACACTCTTCATGCATCTGTTAAACTTGTAATCAATCAAATTCATTGTATTCTAATATATTCTAAACCCAAACAACACTAGATAAGTCATTTAGTGGTTTAACGCAATGTTTCCGAGTTCTTAGCCCATTTGGGACGCAATTTCAACAAGTCTTTCTCCATACTTCAAAACACTCTTCATGCATCTCTAACACTCGAATCAATAAAATTTATTGTATTCTAACATATTCTAACCAAAACAACACTAGATAAGTCATTTAGTGGTTCAACGCAATGTTTCCGAGTTCTTAGCCCATTTAGGACGCAATTTCAACAAGTCTTTCTCCATACTTCAAAACACTCTTCATGCATCTCTAACACTTGTAATCAATAAAATGTATTGTATTCTAACATATTCTAACCAAACCAATACTAGATAAGTCATTTAGTGGTACAACGCAATGTTTCCGAGTTCTTAGCCCATTTGGCATGTAATTTCAACAAGTCTTTCTCCACACTTCTAAACACTCTTCATGCATCTCTAGCACTTGTAATCAATCAAATTAATTATACTCTAACATATTCTAACCCAAACAACACTAGATAAGTCATTTAGTGGTTCAACGCAATGTTTCCGAGTTCTTAGCCCATTTGGGACCCAATTTCAACCAAGTCTCCACACTTCTAAACACTCTTCATGCATCTCTAGCACTTGTAATCAATCAAATTTATTGTATCCTAACATATTCTAAACCCAAACAACACTAGATAAGTCATTTAGTGGTTTAACGCAATGTTTCCGAGTTCTTAGCCCATTTGGGACGCAATTTCAACAAGTCTTTCTCCATACTTCAAAACACTCTTCATGCATCTCTAACACTTGTAATCAATAACGTTTATTATATTTTAACATATTCTAACCAAAAAAACACTAGATAAGGCATTTAGAGGTTCAACGCAATGTTTCCGAGTTCATAGCCCATTTGGGACGCAATTTCAACAAGTCTTTCTCAAGACTTCTAAACACTCTTCATGCATCTCTAGCACTTGTAATCAATCAAATTTATTGTATCCTAACTTATTCTAAACCCAAACAATACTAGATAAGTCATTTAGTAGTTCAACGCAATGTTTCCGAGTTCTTATCCCATTTGGGACCCAATTTCAACAAGTCTTTCTCCATACTTCAAAACACTCTTCATGCGTCTATAACACTTGTAATCAATAAAATGTATTGTATTCTAACATATTCTAACCAAAACAACACTAGATAAGTCATTTAGTGATTCAACGCAATGTTTCCGAGTTCTTAGCCCATCTGGGACGCAATTTCAACAAGTTTTTCTCCACACTTCTAAACACTCTTCATGCTTCTCTAGCACTTGTAATCAGTCATATTTATTGTATTCTAACCTATTTTAAACCCAAACAACACTAGATAAGTCATTTAGTGGTTCAACGCAATGTTTCCGAGTTCTTGGCCCATTTGGAACCCAATTTCAACAAGTCTTTCTCCACACTTTTAAACACTCTTCATGCATATCTAGCACTTGTAATCAATCAAATTTATTGTATCCTAACATATTCTAAACCCAAACAACACTAGATAAGTCATTTAGTGGTTTAACGCAATGTTTCCGAGTTCTTAGCCCATTTCGGACGCAATTTCAACAAGTCTTTCCTCATACTTCAAAACACTCTTCATGCATCTCTAACACTTGTAATCAATAACGTTTATTATATTCTAACATATTCTAACCAAAACAACACTAGATAAGTCATTTAGTGGTTCAACGCAATGTTTCCGAGTTCATAGCCCATTTGGGACGCAATTTCAACAAGTCTTTCTCCATACTTCAAAACACTCTTCATGCATCTGTTAAACTTGTAATCAATCAAATTCATTGTATTCTAATATATTCTAAACCCAAACAACACTAGATAAGTCATTTAGTGGTTTAACGCAATGTTTCCGAGTTCTTAGCCCATTTGGGACGCAATTTCAACAAGTCTTTCTCCATACTTCAAAACACTCTTCATGCATCTCTAACACTCGAATCAATAAAATTTATTGTATTCTAACATATTCTAACCAAAACAACACTAGATAAGTCATTTAGTGGTTCAACGCAATGTTTCCGAGTTCTTAGCCCATTTAGGACGCAATTTCAACAAGTCTTTCTCCATACTTCAAAACACTCTTCATGCATCTCTAACACTTGTAATCAATAAAATGTATTGTATTCTAACATATTCTAACCAAACCAATACTAGATAAGTCATTTAGTGGTTCAACGCAATGTTTCCGAGTTCTTAGCCCATTTGGCATGTAATTTCAACAAGTCTTTCTCCACACTTCTAAACACTCTTCATGCATCTCTAGCACTTGTAATCAATCAAATTAATTATACTCTAACATATTCTAACCCAAACAACACTAGATAAGTCATTTAGTGGTTCAACGCAATGTTTCCGAGTTCTTAGCCCATTTGGGACCCAATTTCAACCAAGTCTCCACACTTCTAAACACTCTTCATGCATCTCTAGCACTTGTAATCAATCAAATTTATTGTATCCTAACATATTCTAAACCCAAACAACACTAGATAAGTCATTTAGTGGTTTAACGCAATGTTTCCGAGTTCTTAGCCCATTTGGGACGCAATTTCAACAAGTCTTTCTCCATACTTCAAAACACTCTTCATGCATCTCTAACACTTGTAATCAATAACGTTTATTATATTTTAACATATTCTAAACAAAAAAAACACTAGATAAGGCATTTAGAGGTTCAACGCAATGTTTCCGAGTTCATAGCCCATTTGGGACGCAATTTCAACAAGTCTTTCTCAAGACTTCTAAACACTCTTCATGCATCTCTAGCACTTGTAATCAATCAAATTTATTGTATCCTAACTTATTCTAAACCCAAACAATACTAGATAAGTCATTTAGTAGTTCAACGCAATGTTTCCGAGTTCTTATCCCATTTGGGACCCAATTTCAACAAGTCTTTCTCCATACTTCAAAACACTCTTCATGCGTCTATAACACTTGTAATCAATAAAATGTATTGTATTCTAACATATTCTAACCAAAACAACACTAGATAAGTCATTTAGTGATTCAACGCAATGTTTCCGAGTTCTTAGCCCATCTGGGACGCAATTTCAACAAGTTTTTCTCCACACTTCTAAACACTCTTCATGCTTCTCTAGCACTTGTAATCAGTCATATTTATTGTATTCTAACCTATTTTAAACCCAAACAACACTAGATAAGTCATTTAGTGGTTCAACGCAATGTTTCCGAGTTCTTGGCCCATTTGGAACCCAATTTCAACAAGTCTTTCTCCACACTTTTAAACACTCTTCATGCATATCTAGCACTTGTAATCAATCAAATTTATTGTATCCTAACATATTCTAAACCCAAACAACACTAGATAAGTCATTTAGTGGTTTAACGCAATGTTTCCGAGTTCTTAGCCCATTTCGGAAGCAATTTCAACAAGTCTTTCCTCATACTTCAAAACACTCTTCATGCATCTCTAACACTTGTAATCAATAACGTTTATTATATTCTAACATATTCTAACCAAAACAACACTAGATAAGTCATTTAGTGGTTCAACGCAATGTTTCCGAGTTCATAGCCCATTTGGGACGCAATTTCAACAAGTCTTTCTCCATACTTCAAAACACTCTTCATGCATCTATTAAACTTGTAATCAATCAAATTCATTGTATTCTAATATATTCTAAACCCAAACAACAGTAGATAAGTCATTTAGTGGTTTAACGCAATGTTTCCGAGTTCTTAGCCCATTTGGGACGCAATTTCAACAAGTCTTTCTCCATACTTCAAAACACTCTTCATGCATCTCTAACACTCGAATCAATAAAATTTATTGTATTCTAACATATTCTAACCAAAACAACACTAGATAAGTCATTTAGTGGTTCAACGCAATGTTTCCGAGTTCTTAGCCCATTTAGGACGCAATTTCAACAAGTCTTTCTCCATACTTCAAAACACTCTTCATGCATCTCTAACACTTGTAATCAATAAAATGTATTGTATTCTAACATATTCTAACCAAAGCAATACTAGATAAGTCATTTAGTGGTTCAACGCAATGTTTCCGAGTTCTTAGCCCATTTGGCATGTAATTTCAACAAGTCTTTCTCCACACTTCTAAACACTCTTCATGCATCTCTAGCACTTGTAATCAATCAAATTTATTATACTCTAACATATTCTAACCCAAACAACACTAGATAAGTCATTTAGTGGTTCAACGCAATGTTTCCGAGTTCTTAGCCCATTTGGGACCCAATTTCAACCAAGTCTCCACAATTCTAAACACTCTTCATGCATCTCTAGCACTTGTAATCAATCAAATTTATTGTATCCTAACATATTCTAAACCCAAACAACACTAGATAAGTCATTTAGTGGTTTAACGCAATGTTTCCGAGTTCTTAGCCCATTTGGGACGCAATTTCAACAAGTCTTTCTCCATACTTCAAAACACTCTTCATGCATCTCTAACACTTGTAATCAATAACGTTTATTATATTTTAACATATTCTAACCAAAAAAACACTAGATAAGGCATTTAGAGGTTCAACGCAATGTTTCCGAGTTCATAGCCCATTTGGGACGCAATTTCAACAAGTCTTTCTCAAGACTTCTAAACACTCTTCATGCATCTCTAGCACTTGTAATCAATCAAATTTATTGTATCCTAACTTATTCTAAACCCAAACAATACTAGATAAGTCATTTAGTGGTTCAACGCAATGTTTCCGAGTTCTTATCCCATTTGGGACCCAATTTCAACAAGTCTTTCTCTATACTTCAAAACACTCTTCATGCATCTCTAACACTTGTAATCAGTCATATTTATTGTATTCTAACCTATTCTAAACCCAAACAACACTAGATAAGTCATTTAGTGGTTCAACGCAATGTTTCCGAGTTCTTATCCCATTTGGGACCCAATTTCAACAAGTCTTTCTCCACACTTCTAAACACTCTTCATGCATCTCTAGCACTTGTAATCAGTCATATTTATTGTATTCTAACCTATTCTAAACCCAAACAACACTAGATAAGTCATTTAGTGGTTCAACGCAATGTTTCCGAGTTTTTGGCCCATTTGGGACCCAATTTCAACAAGTCTTTCTCCACACTTCTAAACACTCTTCATGCATCTCTAGCACTTGTAATCAATCAAATTTATTGTATCCTAACATATTCTAAACCCAAACAACACTAGATAAGTCATTTAGTGGTTTAACGCAATGTTTCCGAGTTCTTAGCCCATTTGGGACGCAATTTCAACAAGTCTTTCTCTATACTTCAAAACACACTTCATGCATCTCTAACACTTGTAATCAATAAAGTTTGTTATATTCTAACATATTCTAACCAAAACAACACTAGATAAGTCATTTAGTGGTTCAACGCAATGTTTCCGAGTTCATAGCCCATTTGGGACGCAATTTCGACAAGTCTTTCTCCATACTTCAAAACACTCTTCATGCATCTCTAAAACTTGTAATCAATCAAATTCATTGTATTCTAACATATTCTAAATCCAAACAACACTAGATAAGTCATTTAGTGGTTTAACGCAATGTTTCCGAGTTCTTAGCCCATTTGGGACGCAATTTCAACAAGTCTTTCTCCATACTTCAAAACACTCTTCATTCATCTCTAACACTTGTAATCAATAAAATGTATTGTATTCTAACATATTCTAACCAAAGCAATACTAGATAAGTCATTTAGTGGTTCAACGCAATGTTTCCGAGTTCTTAGCCCATTTGGGACCCAATTTCAACCAAGTCTCCACACTTCTAAACACTCTTCATGCATCTCTAGCACTTGTAATCAATCAAATTTATTGTATCCTAACATATTCTAAACCCAAACAACACTAGATAAGTCATTTAGTGGTTTAACGCAATATTTCCGAGTTCTTAGCCCATTTGGGACGCAATTTCAACAAGTCTTTCTCCATACTTCAAAACACTCTTCATGCATCTCTAACACTTGTAATCAATAACGTTTATTATATTTTAACATATTCTAACCAAAAAAACACTAGATAAGGCATTTAGAGGTTCAACGCAATGTTTCCGAGTTCATAGCCCATTTGGGACGCAATTTCAACAAGTCTTTCTCAAGACTTCTAAACACTCTTCATGCATCTCTAGCACTTGTAATCAATCAAATTTATTGTATCCTAACTTATTCTAAACCCAAACAATACTAGATAAGTCATTTAGTGGTTCAACGCAATGTTTCCGAGTTCTTATCCCATTTGGGACCCAATTTCAACAAGTCTTTCTCCATACTTCAAAACAGTCTTCATGCGTCTATAACACTTGTAATCAATAAAATGTATTGTATTCTAACATATTCTAACCAAAACAACACTAGATAAGTCATTTAGTGATTCAACGCAATGTTTCCGAGTTCTTAGCCCATTTGGGACGCAATTTCAACAAGTCTTTCTCTATACTTCAAAACACTCTTCATGCATCTCTAACACTTGTAATCAGTCATATTTATTGTATTCTAACCTATTCTAAACCCAAACAACACTAGATAAGTCATTTAGTGGTTCAACGCAATGTTTCCGAGTTCTTATCCCATTTGGGACCCAATTTCAACAAGTCTTTCTCCACACTTCTAAACACTCTTCATGCATCTCTAGCACTTGTAATCAGTCATATTTATTGTATTCTAACCTATTCTAAACCCAAACAACACTAGATAAGTCATTTAGTGGTTCAACGCAATGTTTCCGAGTTCTTGGCCCATTTGGGACCCAATTTCAACAAGTCTTTCTCCACACTTCTAAACACTCTTCATGCATCTCTAGCACTTGTAATCAATCAAATTTATTGTATCCTAACATATTCTAAACCCAAACAACACTAGATAAGTCATTTAGTGGTTTAACGCAATGTTTCCGAGTTCTTAGCCCATTTGGGACGCAATTTCAACAAGTCTTTCTCTATACTTCAAAACACACTTCATGCATCTCTAACACTTGTAATCAATAAAGTTTGTTATATTCTAACATATTCTAACCAAAACAACACTAGATAAGTCATTTAGTGGTTCAACGCAATGTTTCCGAGTTCATAGCCCATTTGGGACGCAATTTCGACAAGTCTTTCTCCATACTTCAAAACACTCTTCATGCATCTCTAAAACTTGTAATCAATCAAATTCATTGTATTCTAACATATTCTAAATCCAAACAACACTAGATAAGTCATTTAGTGGTTTAACGCAATGTTTCCGAGTTCTTAGCCCATTTGGGACGCAATTTCAACAAGTCTTTCTCCATACTTCAAAACACTATTCATGCATCTCTAACACTTGTAATCAATAAAATTTATTGTATTCTAACATATTCTAACCAAAACAACACTAGATAAGTCATTTAGTGGTTCAACGCAATGTTTCCGAGTTCTTAGCCCATTTGGGACGCAATTTCAACAAGTCTTTCTTCATACTTCAAAACACTCTTCATGCATCTCTAACACTTGTAATCAATCAAATTTATTATACTCTAACATATTCTAACCCAAACAACACTAGATAAGTCATTTAGTGGTTCAACGCAATGTTTCCGAGTTCTTAGCCCATTTAGGACCCAATTTCAACAAGTCTTTCTCCACACTTCTAAACACTCTTCATGCATCTCTAACACTTGTAATCAATAAAATGTATTGTATTCTAACATATTCTAACCAAAGCAATACTAGATAAGTCATTTAGTGGTTCAACGCAATGTTTCCGAGTTCTTAGCCTATTTGGCATGTAATTTCAACAAGTCTTTCTCCACACTTCTAAACACTCTTCATGCATATCTAGCACTTGTAATCAATCAAATTTATTATACTCTAACATATTCTAACCCAAACAACACTAGATAAGTCATTTAGTGGTTCAACGAAATGTTTCCGAGTTCTTAGCCCATTTGGGACCCAATTTCAACCAAGTCTCCACACTTCTAAACACTCTTCATGCATCTCTAGCACTTGTAATCAATCAAATTTATTGTATCCTAACATATTCTAAACCCAAACAACACTAGATAAGTTATTTAGTGGTTTAACGCAATGTTTCCGAGTTCTTAGCCCATTTGGGACGCAATTTCAACAAGTCTTTCTCTATACTTCAAAACACTCTTCATGCATCTCTAACACTTGTAATCAATAACGTTTGTTATATTCTAACATATTCTAACCAAAACAACACTAGATAAGTCATTTAGTGGTTCAACGCAATGTTTCCGAGTTCATAGCCCATTTGGGACGCAATTTCAACAAGTCTTTCTCCATACTTCAAAACACTCTTCATGCATCTCTAAAACTTGTAATCAATCAAATTCATTGTATTCTAACATATTCTAAACCCAAACAACACTTGATAAGTCATTTAGTGGTTTAACGCAATGTTTCCGAATTCTTAGCCCATTTGGGACGCAATTTCAACAAGTCTTTCTCCATCCTTCAAAACACTCTTCATGCATCTCAAACACTTGTAATCAATCAAATTTATTGTATTCTAACATATTCTAACCCCAAATAATACTAGATAAGTCATAAGTTTTTCAACGCAATGTTTCCGAGTTCTTAGCCCATTTGGGACGCAATTTCAACAAGTCTTTCTTCATACTTCAAAACACTCTTCATGCATCTCTAACACTTGTAATCAATCAAATTTATTATACTCTAACATATTCTAACCCAAACAACACTAGATAAGTCATTTAGTGGTTTAACGCAATGTTTCCGAGTTCTTAGCCCATTTGGGACGCAATTTCAACAAGTCTTTCTCCATACTTCAAAATACTCTTCATGCATCTCTAACACTTGTAATCAATAAAATGTATTGTATTCTAACATATTCTAACCAAAGCAATACTAGATAAGTCATTTAGTGGTTCAACGCAATGTTTCCGAGTTCTTAGCCCATTTGGGACCCAATTTCAACCAAGTCTCCACACTTCTAAACACTCTTCATGCATCTCTAGCACTTGTAATCAATCAAATTTATTGTATCCTAACATATTCTAAACCCAAACAACACTAGATAAGTCATTTAGTGGTTTAACGCAATATTTCCGAGTTCTTAGCCCATTTGGGACGCAATTTCAACAAGTCTTTCTCCATACTTCAAAACACTCTTCATGCATCTCTAACACTTGTAATCAATAACGTTTATTATATTTTAACATATTCTAACCAAAAAAACACTAGATAAGGCATTTAGAGGTTCAACGCAATGTTTCCGAGTTCATAGCCCATTTGGGACGCAATTTCAACAAGTCTTTCTCAAGACTTCTAAACACTCTTCATGCATCTCTAGCACTTGTAATCAATCAAATTTATTGTATCCTAACTTATTCTAAACCCAAACAATACTAGATAAGTCATTTAGTGGTTCAACGCAATGTTTCCGAGTTCTTATCCCATTTGGGACCCAATTTCAACAAGTCTTTCTCCATACTTCAAAACAGTCTTCATGCGTCTATAACACTTGTAATCAATAAAATGTATTGTATTCTAACATATTCTAACCAAAACAACACTAGATAAGTCATTTAGTGATTCAACGCAATGTTTCCGAGTTCTTAGCCCATTTGGGACGCAATTTCAACAAGTCTTTCTCTATACTTCAAAACACTCTTCATGCATCTCTAACACTTGTAATCAGTCATATTTATTGTATTCTAACCTATTCTAAACCCAAACAACACTAGATAAGTCATTTAGTGGTTCAACGCAATGTTTCCGAGTTCTTATCCCATTTGGGACCCAATTTCAACAAGTCTTTCTCCACACTTCTAAACACTCTTCATGCATCTCTAGCACTTGTAATCAGTCATATTTATTGTATTCTAACCTATTCTAAACCCAAACAACACTAGATAAGTCATTTAGTGGTTCAACGCAATGTTTCCGAGTTCTTGGCCCATTTGGGACCCAATTTCAACAAGTCTTTCTCCACACTTCTAAACACTCTTCATGCATCTCTAGCACTTGTAATCAATCAAATTTATTGTATCCTAACATATTCTAAACCCAAACAACACTAGATAAGTCATTTAGTGGTTTAACGCAATGTTTCCGAGTTCTTAGCCCATTTGGGACGCAATTTCAACAAGTCTTTCTCTATACTTCAAAACACACTTCATGCATCTCTAACACTTGTAATCAATAAAGTTTGTTATATTCTAACATATTCTAACCAAAACAACACTAGATAAGTCATTTAGTGGTTCAACGCAATGTTTCCGAGTTCATAGCCCATTTGGGACGCAATTTCGACAAGTCTTTCTCCATACTTCAAAACACTCTTCATGCATCTCTAAAACTTGTAATCAATCAAATTCATTGTATTCTAACATATTCTAAATCCAAACAACACTAGATAAGTCATTTAGTGGTTTAACGCAATGTTTCCGAGTTCTTAGCCCATTTGGGACGCAATTTCAACAAGTCTTTCTCCATACTTCAAAACACTATTCATGCATCTCTAACACTTGTAATCAATAAAATTTATTGTATTCTAACATATTCTAACCAAAACAACACTAGATAAGTCATTTAGTGGTTCAACGCAATGTTTCCGAGTTCTTAGCCCATTTGGGACGCAATTTCAACAAGTCTTTCTTCATACTTCAAAACACTCTTCATGCATCTCTAACACTTGTAATCAATCAAATTTATTATACTCTAACATATTCTAACCCAAACAACACTAGATAAGTCATTTAGTGGTTCAACGCAATGTTTCCGAGTTCTTAGCCCATTTAGGACCCAATTTCAACAAGTCTTTCTCCACACTTCTAAACACTCTTCATGCATCTCTAACACTTGTAATCAATAAAATGTATTGTATTCTAACATATTCTAACCAAAGCAATACTAGATAAGTCATTTAGTGGTTCAACGCAATGTTTCCGAGTTCTTAGCCTATTTGGCATGTAATTTCAACAAGTCTTTCTCCACACTTCTAAACACTCTTCATGCATATCTAGCACTTGTAATCAATCAAATTTATTATACTCTAACATATTCTAACCCAAACAACACTAGATAAGTCATTTAGTGGTTCAACGAAATGTTTCCGAGTTCTTAGCCCATTTGGGACCCAATTTCAACCAAGTCTCCACACTTCTAAACACTCTTCATGCATCTCTAGCACTTGTAATCAATCAAATTTATTGTATCCTAACATATTCTAAACCCAAACAACACTAGATAAGTTATTTAGTGGTTTAACGCAATGTTTCCGAGTTCTTAGCCCATTTGGGACGCAATTTCAACAAGTCTTTCTCTATACTTCAAAACACTCTTCATGCATCTCTAACACTTGTAATCAATAACGTTTGTTATATTCTAACATATTCTAACCAAAACAACACTAGATAAGTCATTTAGTGGTTCAACGCAATGTTTCCGAGTTCATAGCCCATTTGGGACGCAATTTCAACAAGTCTTTCTCCATACTTCAAAACACTCTTCATGCATCTCTAAAACTTGTAATCAATCAAATTCATTGTATTCTAACATATTCTAAACCCAAACAACACTTGATAAGTCATTTAGTGGTTTAACGCAATGTTTCCGAATTCTTAGCCCATTTGGGACGCAATTTCAACAAGTCTTTCTCCATCCTTCAAAACACTCTTCATGCATCTCAAACACTTGTAATCAATCAAATTTATTGTATTCTAACATATTCTAACCCCAAATAATACTAGATAAGTCATAAGTTTTTCAACGCAATGTTTCCGAGTTCTTAGCCCATTTGGGACGCAATTTCAACAAGTCTTTCTTCATACTTCAAAACACTCTTCATGCATCTCTAACACTTGTAATCAATCAAATTTATTATACTCTAACATATTCTAACCCAAACAACACTAGATAAGTCATTTAGTGGTTTAACGCAATGTTTCCGAGTTCTTAGCCCATTTGGGACGCAATTTCAACAAGTCTTTCTCCATACTTCAAAATACTCTTCATGCATCTCTAACACTTGTAATCAATAAAATGTATTGTATTCTAACATATTCTAACCAAAGCAATACTAGATAAGTCATTTAGTGGTTCAACGCAATGTTTCCGAGTTCTTAGCCCATTTGGGACCCAATTTCAACCAAGTCTCCACACTTCTAAACACTCTTCATGCATCTCTAGCACTTGTAATCAATCAAATTTATTGTATCCTAACATATTCTAAACCCAAACAACACTAGATAAGTCATTTAGTGGTTTAACGCAATATTTCCGAGTTCTTAGCCCATTTGGGACGCAATTTCAACAAGTCTTTCTCCATACTTCAAAACACTCTTCATGCATCTCTAACACTTGTAATCAATAACGTTTATTATATTTTAACATATTCTAACCAAAAAAACACTAGATAAGGCATTTAGAGGTTCAACGCAATGTTTCCGAGTTCATAGCCCATTTGGGACGCAATTTCAACAAGTCTTTCTCAAGACTTCTAAACACTCTTCATGCATCTCTAGCACTTGTAATCAATCAAATTTATTGTATCCTAACTTATTCTAAACCCAAACAATACTAGATAAGTCATTTAGTGGTTCAACGCAATGTTTCCGAGTTCTTATCCCATTTGGGACCCAATTTCAACAAGTCTTTCTCCATACTTCAAAACAGTCTTCATGCGTCTATAACACTTGTAATCAATAAAATGTATTGTATTCTAACATATTCTAACCAAAACAACACTAGATAAGTCATTTAGTGATTCAACGCAATGTTTCCGAGTTCTTAGCCCATTTGGGACGCAATTTCAACAAGTCTTTCTCTATACTTCAAAACACTCTTCATGCATCTCTAACACTTGTAATCAGTCATATTTATTGTATTCTAACCTATTCTAAACCCAAACAACACTAGATAAGTCATTTAGTGGTTCAATGCAATGTTTCCGAGTTCTTATCCCATTTGGGACCCAATTTCAACAAGTCTTTCTCCACACTTCTAAACACTCTTCATGCATCTCTAGCACTTGTAATCAGTCATATTTATTGTATTCTAACCTATTCTAAACCCAAACAACACTAGATAAGTCATTTAGTGGTTCAACGCAATGTTTCCGAGTTCTTGGCCCATTTGGGACCCAATTTCAACAAGTCTTTCTCCACACTTCATGCATCTCTAACACTTGTAATCAATAAAGTTTGTTATATTCTAACATATTCTAACCAAAACAACACTAGATAAGTCATTTAGTGGTTCAACGCAATGTTTCCGAGTTCATAGCCCATTTGGGACGCAATTTCGACAAGTCTTTCTCCATACTTCAAAACACTCTTCATGCATCTCTAAAACTTGTAATCAATCAAATTCATTGTATTCTAACATATTCTAAATCCAAACAACACTAGATAAGTCATTTAGTGGTTTAACGCAATGTTTCCGAGTTCTTAGCCCATTTGGGACGCAATTTCAACAAGTCTTTCTCCATACTTCAAAACACTATTCATGCATCTCTAACACTTGTAATCAATAAAATTTATTGTATTCTAACATATTCTAACCAAAACAACACTAGATAAGTCATTTAGTGGTTCAACGCAATGTTTCCGAGTTCTTAGCCCATTTGGGACGCAATTTCAACAAGTCTTTCTTCATACTTCAAAACACTCTTCATGCATCTCTAACACTTGTAATCAATCAAATTTATTATACTCTAACATATTCTAACCCAAACAACACTAGATAAGTCATTTAGTGGTTCAACGCAATGTTTCCGAGTTCTTAGCCCATTTAGGACCCAATTTCAACAAGTCTTTCTCCACACTTCTAAACACTCTTCATGCATCTCTAACACTTGTAATCAATAAAATGTATTGTATTCTAACATATTCTAACCAAAGCAATACTAGATAAGTCATTTAGTGGTTCAACGCAATGTTTCCGAGTTCTTAGCCTATTTGGCATGTAATTTCAACAAGTCTTTCTCCACACTTCTAAACACTCTTCATGCATATCTAGCACTTGTAATCAATCAAATTTATTATACTCTAACATATTCTAACCCAAACAACACTAGATAAGTCATTTAGTGGTTCAACGAAATGTTTCCGAATTCTTAGCCCATTTGGGACCCAATTTCAACCAAGTCTCCACACTTCTAAACACTCTTCATGCATCTCTAGCACTTGTAATCAATCAAATTTATTGTATCCTAACATATTCTAAACCCAAACAACACTAGATAAGTTATTTAGTGGTTTAACGCAATGTTTCCGAGTTCTTAGCCCATTTGGGACGCAATTTCAACAAGTCTTTCTCTATACTTCAAAACACTCTTCATGCATCTCTAACACTTGTAATCAATAACGTTTGTTATATTCTAACATATTCTAACCAAAACAACACTAGATAAGTCATTTAGTGGTTCGACGCAATGTTTCCGAGTTCATAGCCCATTTGGGACGCAATTTCAACAAGTCTTTCTCCATACTTCAAAACACTCTTCATGCATCTCTAAAACTTGTAATCAATCAAATTCATTGTATTATAACATATTCTAAACCCAAACAACACTAGATAAGTCATTTAGTGGTTTAACGCAATGTTTCCGAATTCTTAGCCCATTTGGGACGCAATTTCAACAAGTCTTTCTCCATACTTCAAAACACTCTTCATGCATCTCAAACACTTGTAATCAATCAAATTTATTGTATTCTAACATATTCTAACCCCAAATAATACTAGATAAGTCATAAGTTTTTCAACGCAATGTTTCCGAGTTCTTAGCCCATTTGGGACGCAATTTCAACAAGTCTTTCTTCATACTTCAAAACACTCTTCATGCATCTCTAACACTTGTAATCAATCAAATTTATTATACTCTAACATATTCTAACCCAAACAACACTAGATAAGTCATTTAGTGGTTTAACGCAATGTTTCCGAGTTCTTAGCCCATTTGGGACGCAATTTCAACAAGTCTTTCTCCATACTTCAAAACACTCTTCATGCATCTCTAACACTTGTAATCAATAAAATGTATTGTATTCTAACATATTCTAACCAAAGCAATACTAGATAAGTCATTTAGTGGTTCAACGCAATGTTTCCGAGTTCTTAGCCCATTTGGGACCCAATTTCAACCAAGTCTCCACACTTCTAAATACTCTTCATGCATCTCTAGCACTTGTAATCAATCAAATTTATTGTATCCTAACATATTCTAAACCCAAACAACACTAGATAAGTCATTTAGTGGTTTAACGCAATATTTCCGAGTTCTTAGCCCATTTGGGACGCAATTTCAACAAGTCTTTCTCCATACTTCAAAACACTCTTCATGCATCTCTAACACTTGTAATCAATAACGTTTATTATATTTTAACATATTCTAACCAAAAAAACACTAGATAAGGCATTTAGAGGTTCAACGCAATGTTTCCGAGTTCATAGCCCATTTGGGACGCAATTTCAACAAGTCTTTCTCAAGACTTCTAAACACTCTTCATGCATCTCTAGCACTTGTAATCAATCAAATTTATTGTATCCTAACTTATTCTAAACCCAAACAATACTAGATAAGTCATTTAGTGGTTCAACGCAATGTTTCCGAGTTCTTATCCCATTTGGGACCCAATTTCAACAAGTCTTTCTCCATACTTCAAAACAGTCTTCATGCGTCTATAACACTTGTAATCAATAAAATGTATTGTATTCTAACATATTCTAACCAAAACAACACTAGATAAGTCATTTAGTGATTCAACGCAATGTTTCCGAGTTCTTAGCCCATTTGGGACGCAATTTCAACAAGTCTTTCTCTATACTTCAAAACACTCTTCATGCATCTCTAACACTTGTAATCAGTCATATTTATTGTATTCTAACCTATTCTAAACCCAAACAACACTAGATAAGTCATTTAGTGGTTCAATGCAATGTTTCCGAGTTCTTATCCCATTTGGGACCCAAATTCAACAAGTCTTTCTCCACACTTCTAAACACTCTTCATGCATCTCTAGCACTTGTAATCAGTCATACTTATTGTATTCTAACCTATTCTAAACCCAAACAACACTAGATAAGTCATTTAGTGGTTCAACGCAATGTTTCCGAGTTCTTGGCCCATTTGGGACCCAATTTCAACAAGTCTTTCTCCACACTTCTAAACACTCTTCATGCATCTCTAGCACTTGTAATCAATCAAATTTATTGTATCCTAACATATTCTAAACCCAAACAACACTAGATAAGTCATTTAGTGGTTTAACGCAATGTTTCCGAGTTCTTAGCCCATTTGGGACGCAATTTCAACAAGTCTTTCTCTATACTTCAAAACACACTTCATGCATCTCTAACACTTGTAATCAATAAAGTTTGTTATATTCTAACATATTCTAACCAAAACAACACTAGATAAGTCATTTAGTGGTTCAACGCAATGTTTCCGAGTTCATAGCCCATTTGGGACGCAATTTCAACAAGTCTTTCTCCATACTTCAAAACACTCTTCATGCATCTCTAAAACTTGTAATCAATCAAATTCATTATATTCTAACATATTCTAAATCCAAACAACACTAGATAAGTCATTTAGTGGTTTAACGCAATGTTTCCGAGTTCTTAGCCCATTTGGGACGCAATTTCAACAAGTCTTTCTCCATACTTCAAAACACTATTCATGCATCTCTAACACTTGTAATCAATAAAATTTATTGTATTCTAACATATTCTAACCAAAACAACACTAGATAAGTCATTTAGTGGTTCAACGCAATGTTTCCGAGTTCTTAGCCCATTTGGGACGCAATTTCAACAAGTCTTTCTTCATACTTCAAAACACTCTTCATGCATCTCTAACACTTGTAATCAATCAAATTTATTATACTCTAACATATTCTAACCCAAACAACACTAGATAAGTCATTTAGTGGTTCAACGCAATGTTTCCGAGTTCTTAGCCCATTTAGGACCCAATTTCAACAAGTCTTTCTCCACACTTCTAAACACTCTTCATGCATCTCTAACACTTGTAATCAATAAAATGTATTGTATTCTAACATATTCTAACCAAAGCAATACTAGATAAGTCATTTAGTGGTTCAACGCAATGTTTCCGAGTTCTTAGCCTATTTGGCATGTAATTTCAACAAGTCTTTCTCCACACTTCTAAACACTCTTCATGCATATCTAGCACTTGTAATCAATCAAATTTATTATACTCTAACATATTCTAACCCAAACAACACTAGATAAGTCATTTAGTGGTTCAACGAAATGTTTCCGAATTCTTAGCCCATTTGGGACCCAATTTCAACCAAGTCTCCACACTTCTAAACACTCTTCATGCATCTCTAGCACTTGTAATCAATCAAATTTATTGTATCCTAACATATTCTACACCCAAACAACACTAGATAAGTTATTTAGTGGTTTAACGCAATGTTTCCGAGTTCTTAGCCCATTTGGGACGCAATTTCAACAAGTCTTTCTCTATACTTCAAAACACTCTTCATGCATCTCTAACACTTGTAATCAATAACGTTTGTTATATTCTAACATATTCTAACCAAAACAACACTAGATAAGTCATTTAGTGGTTCGACGCAATGTTTCCGAGTTCATAGCCCATTTGGGACGCAATTTCAACAAGTCTTTCTCCATACTTCAAAACACTCTTCATGCATCTCTAAAACTTGTAATCAATCAAATTCATTGTATTCTAACATATTCTAAACCCAAACAACACTAGATAAGTCATTTAGTGGTTTAACGCAATGTTTCCGAATTCTTAGCCCATTTGGGACGCAATTTCAACAAGTCTTTCTCCATACTTCAAAACACTCTTCATGCATCTCAAACACTTGTAATCAATCAAATTTATTGTATTCTAACATATTCTAACCCCAAATAATACTAGATAAGTCATAAGTTTTTCAACGCAATGTTTCCGAGTTCTTAGCCCATTTGGGACGCAATTTCAACAAGTCTTTCTTCATACTTCAAAACACTCTTCATGCATCTCTAACACTTGTAATCAATCAAATTTATTATACTCTAACATATTATAACCCAAACAACACTAGATAAGTCATTTAGTGGTTTAACGCAATGTTTCCGAGTTCTTAGCCCATTTGGGACGCAATTTCAACAAGTCTTTCTCCATACTTCAAAACACTCTTCATGCATCTCTAACACTTGTAATCAATAAAATGTATTGTATTCTAACATATTCTAACCAAAGCAATACTAGATAAGTCATTTAGTGGTTCAACGCAATGTTTCCGAGTTCTTAGCCCATTTGGGACCCAATTTCAACCAAGTCTCCACACTTCTAAACACTCTTCATGCATCTCTAGCACTTGTAATCAATCAAATTTATTGTATCCTAACATATTCTAAACCCAAACAACACTAGATAAGTCATTTAGTGGTTTAACGCAATATTTCCGAGTTCTTAGCCCATTTGGGACGCAATTTCAACAAGTCTTTCTCCATACTTCAAAACACTCTTCATGCATCTCTAACACTTGTAATCAATAACGTTTATTATATTTTAACATATTCTAACCAAAAAAACACTAGATAAGGCATTTAGAGGTTCAACGCAATGTTTCCGAGTTCATAGCCCATTTGGGACGCAATTTCAACAAGTCTTTCTCAAGACTTCTAAACACTCTTCATGCATCTCTAGCACTTGTAATCAATCAAATTTATTGTATCCTAACTTATTCTAAACCCAAACAATACTAGATAAGTCATTTAGTGGTTCAACGCAATGTTTCCGAGTTCTTATCCCATTTGGGACCCAATTTCAACAAGTCTTTCTCCATACTTCAAAACAGTCTTCATGCGTCTATAACACTTGTAATCAATAAAATGTATTGTATTCTAACATATTCTAACCAAAACAACACTAGATAAGTCATTTAGTGATTCAACGCAATGTTTCCGAGTTCTTAGCCCATTTGGGACGCAATTTCAACAAGTCTTTCTCTATACTTCAAAACACTCTTCATGCATCTCTAACACTTGTAATCAGTCATATTTATTGTATTCTAACCTATTCTAAACCCAAACAACACTAGATAAGTCATTTAGTGGTTCAATGCAATGTTTCCGAGTTCTTATCCCATTTGGGACCCAATTTCAACAAGTCTTTCTCCACACTTCTAAACACTCTTCATGCATCTCTAGCACTTGTAATCAGTCATATTTATTGTATTCTAACCTATTCTAAACCCAAACAACACTAGATAAGTCATTTAGTGGTTCAACGCAATGTTTCCGAGTTCTTGGCCCATTTGGGACCCAATTTCAACAAGTCTTTCTCCACACTTCTAAACACTCTTCATGCATCTCTAGCACTTGTAATCAATCAAATTTATTGTATCCTAACATATTCTAAACCCAAACAACACTAGATAAGTCATTTAGTGGTTTAACGCAATGTTTCCGAGTTCTTAGCCCATTTGGGACGCAATTTCAACAAGTCTTTCTCTATACTTCAAAACACACTTCATGCATCTCTAACACTTGTAATCAATAAAGTTTGTTATATTCTAACATATTCTAACCAAAACAACACTAGATAAGTCATTTCGTGGTTCAACGCAATGTTTCCGAGTTCATAGCCCATTTGGGACGCAATTTCAACAAGTCTTTCTCCATACTTCAAAACACTCTTCATGCATCTCTAAAACTTGTAATCAATCAAATTCATTATATTCTAACATATTCTAAATCCAAACAACAATAGATAAGTCATTTAGTGGTTTAACGCAATGTTTCCGAGTTCTTAGCCCATTTGGGACGCAATTTCAACAAGTCTTTCTCCATACTTCAAAACACTATTCATGCATCTCTAACACTTGTAATCGATAAAATTTATTGTATTCTAACATATTCTAACCAAAACAACACTAGATAAGTCATTTAGTGGTTCAACGCAATGTTTCCGAGTTCTTAGCCCATTTGGGACGCAATTTCAACAAGTCTTTCTTCATACTTCAAAACACTCTTCATGCATCTCTAACACTTGTAATCAATCAAATTTATTATACTCTAACATATTCTAACCCAAACAACACTAGATAAGTCATTTAGTGGTTCAACGCAATGTTTCTGAGTTCTTAGCCCATTTAGGACCCAATTTCAACAAGTCTTTCTCCACACTTCTAAACACTCTTCATGCATCTCTAACACTTGTAATCAATAAAATGTATTGTATTCTAACATATTCTAACCAAAGCAATACTAGATAAGTCATTTAGTGGTTCAACGCAATGTTTCCGAGTTCTTAGCCCATTTGGCATGTAATTTCAACAAGTCTTTCTCCACACTTCTAAACACTCTTCATGCATATCTAGCACTTGTAATCAATCAAATTTATTATACTCTAACATATTCTAACCCAAACAACACTAGATAAGTCATTTAGTGGTTCAACGAAATGTTTCCGAGTTCTTAGCCCATTTGGGACCCAATTTCAACCAAGTCTCCACACTTCTAAACACTCTTCATGCATCTCTAGCACTTGTAATCAATCAAATTTATTGTATCCTAACATATTCTAAACCCAAACAACACTAGATAAGTTATTTAGTGGTTTAACGCAATGTTTCCGAGTTCTTAGCCCATTTGGGACGCAATTTCAACAAGTCTTTCTCTATACTTCAAAACACTCTTCATGCATCTCTAACACTTGTAATCAATAACGTTTGTTATATTCTAACATATTCTAACCAAAACAACACTAGATAAGTCATTTAGTGGTTCAACGCAATGTTTCCGAGTTCATAGCCCATTTGGGACGCAATTTCAACAAGTCTTTCTCCATACTTCAAAACACTCTTCATGCATCTCTAAAACTTGTAATCAATCAAATTCATTGTATTCTAACATATTCTAAACCCAAACAACACTAGATAAGTCATTTAGTGGTTTAACGCAATGTTTCCGAATTCTTAGCCCATTTGGGACGCAATTTCAACAAGTCTTTCTCCATACTTCAAAACACTCTTCATGCATCTCAAACACTTGTAATCAATCAAATTTATTGTATTCTAACATATTCTAACCCCAAATAATACTAGATAAGTCATAAGTTTTTCAACGCAATGTTTCCGAGTTCTTAGCCCATTTGGGACGCAATTTCAACAAGTCTTTCTTCATACTTCAAAACACTCTTCATGCATCTCTAACACTTGTAATCAATCAAATTTATTATACTCTAACATATTCTAACCCAAACAACACTAGATAAGTCATTTAGTGGTTCAACGCAATGTTTCCGAGTTCTTAGCCCATTTAGGACCCAATTTCAACAAGTCTTTCTCCACACTTCTAAACACTCTTCATGCATCTCTAACACTTGTAATCAATAAAATGTATTGTATTCTAACATATTCTAACCAAAGCAATACTAGATAAGTCATTTAGTGGTTCAACGCAATGTTTCCGAGTTCTTAGCCCATTTGGCATGTAATTTCAACAAGTCTTTCTCCAACCTTCTAAACACTCTTCATGCATATCTAGCACTTGTAATCAATCAAATTTATTATACTCTAACATATTCTAACCCAAACAACACTAGATAAGTCATTTAGTGGTTCAACGAAATGTTTCCGAGTTCTTAGCCCATTTGGGACCCAATTTCAACCAAGTCTCCACACTTCTAAACACTCTTCATGCATCTCTAGCACTTGTAATCAATCAAATTTATTGTATCCTAACATATTCTAACCCAAACAACACTAGATAAGTTATTTAGTGGTTTAACGCAATGTTTCCGAGTTCTTAGCCCATTTGGGACGCAATTTCAACAAGTCTTTCTCTATACTTCAAAACACTCTTCATGCATCTCTAACACTTGTAATCAATAACGTTTGTTATATTCTAACATATTCTAACCAAAACAACACTAGATAAGTCATTTAGTGGTTCAACGCAATGTTTCCGAGTTCATAGCCCATTTGGGACGCAATTTCAACAAGTCATTCTCCATACTTCAAAACACTCTTCATGCATCTCTAAAACTTGTAATCAATCAAATTCATTGTATTCTAACATATTCTAAACCCAAACAACACTAGATAAGTCATTTAGTGGTTTAACGCAATGTTTCCGAATTCTTAGCCCATTTGGGACGCAATTTCAACAAGTCTTTCTCCATACTTCAAAACACTCTTCATGCATCTCAAACACTTGTAATCAATCAAATTTATTGTATTCTAACATATTCTAACCCCAAATAATACTAGATAAGTCATAAGTTTTTCAACGCAATGTTTCCGAGTTCTTAGCCCATTTGGGACCCAATTTCAACAAGTCTTTCTCCATACTTCAAAACACTCTTCATGCATCTCTAAAACTTGTAATCAATCAAATTCATTGTATTCTAACATATTCTAAACCCAAACAACACTAAATAAGTCATTTAGTGGTTTAACGCAATGTTTCCGAATTCTTAGCCCATTTGGGACGCAATTTCAACAAGTCTTTCTCCATACTTCAAAACACTCTTCATGCATCTCTAACACTTGTAATCAATAAAATTTATTGTATTCTAACATATTCTAACCAAAACAACACTAGATAAGTCATTTAGTGGTTCAACGCAATGTTTCCGAGTTCTTAGCCCATTTGGGACGCAATTTCAACAAGTCTTTCTCCATACTTCAAAACACTCTTCATGCATCTCTAACACTTGTAATCAATCAAATTCATTGTATTCTAACATATTATAAACCCAAACAACACTAGATAAGTGATTTAGTGGTTTAACGCAATGTTTCGGAGTTCTTAGCCCATTTGGGACGCAATTTCAACAAGTCTTTCTCCATACTTCAAAACACTCTTCATGCATCTCTAACACTTGTAATCAATCAAATTTATTGTATTCTAACATATTCTAACACCAAATAATACTAGATAAGTCATAAGTTTTTCAACGCAATGTTTCCGAGTTCTTAGCCCATTTGGGACCCAATTTCAACAAGTCCTTCTCCATACTTCGAAAAACTCTTCATGCATCTCTAGCACTTGTAATTAATAAAATTCATTGTATTCTAACATATTCTAACGCCAAACAACACTAGATAAGTCATTTAGTGGTTCAACACAATGTTTCCAAGTTCTTAGCCCATTTGAGACCCAATTTTAACAACTTTTTCTACACACTTCTAAACACTCTTCATGCATCTTTAGCACTTCTAATCAATCAAAGTTATTGTATTCAAACATATTCTAACCCCAAATAATACTAGATAAGTCATAAGTTTTTCAACGCAATGTTTCCGAGTTCTTAGCCCATTTGGGACCCAATTTCAACAAGTCTTTCTCCATACTTCAAAAAACTCGTCATGCATCTCTAGCACTTGTAGTTAATCAAATTTATTGTATTCTAACATATTCTAACCCCAAAAACACTAGAGAAGTCATTTAGTTGTTCAACGCAATGTTTCCGAGTTCTTAGCCCATATGGGACCCAATATCAACAAGTCTTTCTCCATACTTCCAAACACTCTTCATGCATCTCTAGCACTTGTAATCAATCAAATTCATTGTGTTCTAACATATTTTAACCCCAAACAACACTAGATAAGCCATTTAGTTGTTCAAAGCAATGTTTCCGAGTCCTTAGCCCATTAGGGACCCAATTTCAACCAAGTCTTTCTCCATACTTCAAAACACTCTTCATGCATCTCTAACACTTGTAATCAATAAAATTTATTGTATTCTAACATATTCTAACCAAAACAACACTAGATAAGTCATTTAGTGGTTCAACGCAATGTTTCCGAGTTCTTAGCCCATTTGGGACGCAATTTCAACAAGTCTTTCTCCATACTTCAAAACACTCTTCATGCATCTCTAACACTTGTAATCAATCAAATTCATTGTATTCTAACATATTATAAACCCAAACAACACTAGATAAGTTATTTAGTGGTTTAACGCAATGTTTCCGAGTTCTTAGCCCATTTGGGACGCAATTTCAACAAGTCTTTCTCCATACTTCAAAACACTCTTCATGCATCTCTAACACTTGTAATCAATCAAATTTATTGTATTCTAACATATTCTAACCCCAAATAATACTAGATAAGTCATAAGTTTTTCAACGCAATGTTTCCGAGTTCTTAGCCCATTTGGGACCCAATTTCAACCAAGTCTTTCTCCATACTTCAAAACACTCTTCATGCATCTCTAACACTAGTAATCAATAAAGTTTATTGTATTCTAACATATTCTAACCAAAACAACATTAGATAAGTCATTTAGTGGTTCAACGCAATGTTTCCGAGTTCTTAGCCCATTTGGGACGCAATTTCAACAAGTCTTTCTCCATACTTCCAAACACTCTTCATGCATCTCTAAAACTTGTAATCAATCAAATTCATTGTATTCTAACATATTCTAAACCCAAACAATACTAGATAAGTCATTTAGTGGTTTAACGCAATGTTTTCGAATTCTTAGCCCATTTGGGACGCAATTTCAACAAGTCTTTCTCCATACTTCAAAACACTCTTCATGCATCTCTAACACTTTTAATCAATAAAATTTATTGTATTCTAACATATTCTAACCAAAACAACACTAGATAAGTCATTTAGTGGTTCAACGCAATGTTTCCGAGTTCTTAGCCCATTTGGGACCCAATTTCAACAAGTCTTTCTCCATACTTCAAAAAACTCTTCATGCATCTCTAGCACTTGTAGTTAATCAAATTTATTGTATTCTAACATATTCTAACCCCAAAAACACTAGAGAAGTCATTTAGTTGTTCAACGCAATGTTTCCGAGTTCTTAGCCCATATGGGACCCAATATCAACAAGTCTTTCTCCATAGTTCCAAACACTCTTCATGCATCTCTAGCACTTGTAATCAATCAAATTCATTGTGTTCTAACATATTTTAACCCCAAACAACACTAGATAAGCCATTTAGTTGTTCAAAGCAATGTTTCCGAGTCCTTAGCCCATTAGGGACCCAATTTCAACCAAGTCTTTCTCCATACTTCAAAACACTCTTCATGCATCTCTAACACTAGTAATCAATAAAGTTTATTGTATTCTAACATATTTTAACCAAAACAACATTAGATAAGTCATTTAGTGGTTCAACGCAATGTTTCCGAGTTCTTAGCCCATTTGGGACGCAATTTCAACAAGTCTTTCTCCATACTTCAAAACACTCTTCATGCATCTCTAACACTTGTAATCAATCAAATTCATTGTATTCTAACATATTATAAACCCAAACAACACTATATAAGTGATTTAGTGGTTTAACGCAATGTTTCCGAGTTCTTAGCCCATTTGGGACGCAATTTCAACAAGTCTTTCTCCATACTTCAAAACACTCTTCATGCATCTCTAACACTTGTAATCAATCAAATTTATTGTATTCTAACATATTCTAACCCCAAATAATACTAGATAAGTGATAAGTTTTTCAACGCAATGTTTCCGAGTTCTTAGCCCATTTGGGACCCAATTTCAACAATCCTTCTCCATACTTCAAAAAACTCTTCATGCATCTCTAGCACTTGTAATTAATAAAATTCATTGTATTCTAACATATTCTAATGCCAAAAAACACTAGATAAGTCATTTAGTGGTTCAACGCAATGTTTCCGAGTTCTTAGCCCATTTGGGACCCAATTTCAACAACTTTTTCTACACACTTCTAAACACTCTTCATGCATCTTTAGCACTTGTAATCAATCAAAGTTATTGTATTCAAACATATTCTAACCCCAAATAATACTAGATAAGTCATAAGTTTTTCAACGCAATGTTTCCGAGTTCTTAGCCCATTTGGGACCCAATTTCAACAAGTCTTTCTCCATACTTCAAAACACTCTTCATGCATCTCTAAAACTTGTAATCAATCAAATTCATTGTATTCTAACATATTCTAAACCCAAACAACACTAAATAAGTCATTTACTGGTTTAACGCAATGTTTCCGAATTCTTAGCCCATTTGGGACGCAATTTCAACAAGTCTTTCTCCATACTTCAAAACACTCTTCATGCATCTCTAACACTTGTAATCAATAAAATTTATTGTATTCTAACATATTCTAACCAAAACAACACTAGATAAGTCATTTAGTGGTTCAACGCAATGTTTCCGAGTTCTTAGCCCATTTGGGACGCAATTTCAACAAGTCTTTCTCCATACTTCAAAACACTCTTCATGCATCTCTAACACTTGTAATCAATCAAATTCATTGTATTCTAACATATTATAAACCCAAACAACACTAGATAAGTGATTTAGTGGTTTAACGCAATGTTTCCGAGTTCTTAGCCCATTTGGGACGCAATTTCAACAAGTCTTTCTCCATACTTCAAAACACTCTTCATGCATCTCTAACACTTGTAATCAATCAAATTTATTGTATTCTAACATATTCTAACCCCAAATAATACTAGATAAGTCATAAGTTTTTGAACGCAATGTTTCCGAGTTCTTAGCCCATTTGGGACCCAATTTCAACAAGTCCTTCTCCATACTTCAAAAAACTCTTCATGCATCTCTAGCACTTGTAATTAACAAAATTCATTGTATTCTAACATATTCTAACGCCAAACAACACTAGATAAGTCATTTAGTGGTTCAACACAATGTTTCCGAGTTCTTAGCCCATTTGAGACACAATTTTAACAACTTTTTCTACACACTTCTAAACACTCTTCATGCATCTTTAGCACTTCTAATCAATCAAAGTTATTGTATTCAAACATATTCTAACCCCAAATAATACTAGATAAGTCATAAGTTTTTCAACGCAATGTTTCCGAGTTCTTAGCCCATTTGGGACCCAATTTCAACAAGTCTTTCTCCATACTTCAAAAAACTCTTCATGCATCTCTAGCACTTGTAGTTAATCAAATTTATTTTATTCTAACATATTCTAACCCCAAAAACACTAGAGAAGTCATTTAGTTGTTCAACGCAATGTTTCCGAGTTCTTAGCCCATATGGGACCCAATATCAACAAGTCTTTCTCCATACTTCCAAACACTCTTCATGCATCTCTAGCACTTGTAATCAATCAAATTCATTGTGTTCTAACATATTTTAACCCCAAACAACACTAGATAAGCCATTTAGTTGTTCAAAGCAATGTTTCCGAGTCCTTAGCCCATTAGGGACCCAATTTCAACCAAGTCTTTCTCCATACTTCAAAACACTCTTCATGCATCTCTAACACTTGTAATCAATAAAATTTATTGTATTCTAACATATTCTAACCAAAACAACACTAGATAAGTCATTTAGTGGTTCAACGCAATGTTTCCGAGTTCTTAGCCCATTTGGGACGCAATTTCAACAAGTCTTTCTCCATACTTCAAAACACTCTTCATGCATCTCTAACACTTGTAATCAATCAAATTCATTGTATTCTAACATATTATAAACCCAAACAACACTATATAAGTGATTTAGTGGTTTAACGCAATGTTTCCGAGTTCTTAGCCCATTTGGGACGCAATTTCAACAAGTCTTTCTCCATACTTCAAAACACTCTTCATGCATCTCTAACACTTGTAATCAATCAAATTTATTGTATTCTAACATATTCTAACCCCAAATAATACTAGATAAGTCATAAGTTTTTCAACGCAATGTTTCCGAGTTCTTAGCCCATTTGGGACCCAATTTCAACAAGTCCTTCTCCATACTTCAAAAAACTCTTCATGCATCTCTAGCACTTGTAATTAACAAAATTCATTGTATTCTAACATATTCTAACGCCAAACAACACTAGATAAGTCATTTAGTGGTTCAACACAATGTTTCCGAGTTCTTAGCCCATTTGAGACCCAATTTTAACAACTTTTTCTACACACTTCTAAACACTCTTCATGCATCTTTAGCACTTCTAATCAATCAAAGTTATTGTATTCAAACATATTCTAACCCCAAATAATACTAGATAAGTCATAAGTTTTTCAACGCAATGTTTCCGAGTTCTTAGCCCATTTGGGACCCAATTTCAACAAGTCTTTCTCCATACTTCAAAAAACTCTTCACGCATCTCTAGCACTTGTAGTTAATCAAATTTATTTTATTCTAACATATTCTAACCCCAAAAACACTAGAGAATTCATTTAGTTGTTCAACGCAATGTTTCCGAGTTCTTAGCCCATATGGGACCCAATATCAACAAGTCTTTCTCCATACTTCCAAACACTCTTCATGCATCTCTAGCACTTGTAATCAATCAAATTCATTGTGTTCTAACATATTTTAACCCCAAACAACACTAGATAAGCCATTTAGTTGTTCAAAGCAATGTTTCCGAGTCCTTAGCCCATTAGGGACCCAATTTCAACCAAGTCTTTCTCCATACTTCAAAACACTCTTCATGCATCTCTAACACTTGTAATCAATAAAATTTATTGTATTCTAACATATTCTAACCAAAACAACACTAGATAAGTCATTTAGTGGTTCAACGCAATGTTTCCGAGTTCTTAGCCCATTTGGGACGCAATTTCAACAAGTCTTTCTCCATACTTCAAAACACTCTTCATGCATCTCTAACACTTGTAATCAATCAAATTCATTGTATTCTAACATATTATAAACCCAAACAACACTATATAAGTGATTTAGTGGTTTAACGCAATGTTTCCGAGTTCTTAGCCCATTTGGGACGCAATTTCAACAAGTCTTTCTCCATACTTCAAAACACTCTTCATGCATCTCTAACACTTGTAATCAATCAAATTTATTGTATTCTAACATATTCTAACCCCAAATAATACTAGATAAGTCATAAGTTTTTCAACGCAATGTTTCCGAGTTCTTAGCCCATTTGGGACCCAATTTCAACAAGTCCTTCTCCATACTTCAAAAAACTCTTCATGCATCTCTAGCACTTGTAATTAACAAAATTCATTGTATTCTAACATATTCTAACGCCAAACAACACTAGATAAGTCATTTAGTGGTTCAACACAATGTTTCCGAGTTCTTAGCCCATTTGAGACCCAATTTTAACAACTTTTTCTACACACTTCTAAACACTCTTCATGCATCTTTAGCACTTCTAATCAATCAAAGTTATTGTATTCAAACATATTCTAACCCCAAATAATACTAGATAAGTCATAAGTTTTTCAACGCAATGTTTCCGAGTTCTTAGCCCATTTGGGACCCAATTTCAACAAGTCTTTCTCCATACTTCAAAAAACTCTTCACGCATCTCTAGCACTTGTAGTTAATCAAATTTATTTTATTCTAACATATTCTAACCCCAAAAACACTAGAGAAGTCATTTAGTTGTTCAACGCAATGTTTCCGAGTTCTTAGCCCATATGGGACCCAATATCAACAAGTCTTTCTCCATACTTCCAAACACTCTTCATGCATCTCTAGCACTTGTAATCAATCAAATTCATTGTGTTCTAACATATTTTAACCCCAAACAACACTAGATAAGCCATTTAGTTGTTCAAAGCAATGTTTCCGAGTCCTTAGCCCATTAGGGACCCAATTTCAACCAAGTCTTTCTCCATACTTCAAAACACTCTTCATGCATCTCTAACACTTGTAATCAATAAAATTTATTGTATTCTAACATATTCTAACCAAAACAACACTAGATAAGTCATTTAGTGGTTCAACGCAATGTTTCCGAGTTCTTAGCCCATTTGGGACGCAATTTCAACAAGTCTTTCTCCATACTTCAAAACACTCTTCATGCATCTCTAACACTTTTAATCAATCAAATTCATTGTATTCTAACATATTATAAACCCAAACAACACTAGATAAGTGATTTAGTGGTTTAACGCAATGTTTCCGAGTTCTTAGCCCATTTGGGACGCAATTTCAACAAGTCTTTCTCCATACTTCAAAACACTCTTCATGCATCTCTAACACTTGTAATCAATCAAATTTATTGTATTCTAACATATTCTAACCCCAAATAATACTAGATAAGTCATAAGTTTTTCAACGCAATGTTTCCGAGTTCTTAGCCCATTTGGGACCCAATTTCAACAAGTCCTTCTCCATACTTCAAAAAACTCTTCATGCATCTCTAGCACTTGTAATTAATAAAATTCATTGTATTCTAACATATTATAACGCCAAACAACACTAGATAAGTCATTTAGTGGTTCAACGCAATGTTTCCGAGTTCTTAGCCCATTTGGGACCCAATTTCAACCAAGTCTTTCTCCACACTTCTAAACACTCTTCATGCATCTCTAGCCCTTGTAATCAGTCAAATATATTGTATTCTAACCTATTCTAAACCCAAACAACACTAGATAAGTCATTTAGTGGTTCAACGCAATGTTTCCGAGTTCTTGGCCCATTTGGGACCCAATTTCAACAAGTCTTTCTCAACACTTCTAAACACTCTTCATGCATCTCTAGCACTTAATCAATCAAATTTATTGTATCCTAACATATTATAAACCCGAACAACACTAGATAAGTCATTTAGTGGTTTAACGCAATGTTTCCGAGTTCTTAGCCCATTTGGGACGCAATTTTAACAAGTCTTTCTCCATACTTCAAAACACTCTTCATGCATCTCTAACACTTGTAATCAATAACGTTTATTATATTCTAACATATTCTAACAAAAACAACACTAGATAAGTCATTTAGTGGTTCAACGCAATGTTTCCGAGTTCATAGCCCATTTGGGACGCAATTTCAACAAGTCTTTCTCCATACATCAAAACACTCTTCATGCATCTCTAGCACTTTTAGTTAATCAATTTTATTGTATTCTAACATATTCTAACCCCAAAAACACTAGAGAAGTCATTTAGTTGTTCAACGCAATGTTTCCGAGTTCTTAGCCCATATGGGACCCAATATCAACAAGTCTTTCTCCATACTTCCAAACACTCTTCATGCATCTCTAGCACTTGTAATCAATCAAATTCATTGTGTTCTAACATATTTTAACCCCAAACAACACTAGATAAGCCATTTAGTTGTTCAAAGCAATGTTTCCGAGTCCTTAGCCCATTAGGGACCCAATTTAAACAAGTCTTTCTCCACACTTCTAAACACTCTTCATGCATCTCTAGCACTTGTAATCAATCAAATTTATTGTATTCTAACATATTCTAACCCAAACAACACTAGATAAGTCATTTAGTGGTTCAGCGCAATGTTTCCGAGTTCTTAGCCCATTTGGGACCCAATTTCAACCAAGTCTTTCTCCACACTTCTAAACACTCTTCATGCATCTCTAGCCCTTGTAATCAGTCAAATATATTGTATTCTAACCTATTCTAAACCCAAACAACCCTAGATAAGTCATTTAGTGGTTCAACGCAATGTTTCTGAGTTCTTGGCCCATTTGGGACCCAATTTCAACAAGTCTTTCTCAACACTTCTAAACACTCTTCATGCATCTCTAGCACTTAATCAATCAAATTTATTGTATCCTAACATATTCTAAACCCGAACAACACTAGATAAGTCATTTAGTGGTTTAACGCAATGTTTCCGAGTTCTTAGCCCATTTGGGACGCAATTTTAACAAGTCTTTCTCCATACTTCAAAACACTCTTCATGCATCTCTAACACTTGTAATCAATAAGGTTTATTATATTCTAACATATTCTAACAAAAACAACACTAGATAAGTCATTTAGTGGTTCAACGCAATGTTTCCGAGTTCATAGCCCATTTGGGACGCAATTTCAACAAGTCTTTCTCCATACTTCAAAACACTCTTCATGCATCTCTAAAACTTGTAATCAATCAAATTCATTGTATTCTAACATATTCTAAACCCAAACAATACTAGATAAGTCATTTAGTGGTTTAACGCAATGTTTTCGAATTCTTAGCCCATTTGGGACGCAATTTCAACAAGTCTTTCTCCATACTTCAAAACACTCTTCATGCATCTCTAACACTTGTAATCAATCAAATTTATTGTATTCTAACATATTCTAACCCCAAATAATACTAGATAAGTCATAAGTTTTTCAACGCAATGTTTCCGAGTTCTTAGCCCATTTGGGACCCAATTTCAACAAGTCCTTCTCCATACTTCAAAAAACTCTTCATGCATCTCTAGCACTTGTAATTAATAAAATTCATTGTATTCTAACATATTCTAACGCCAAACAACACTAGATAAGTCATTTAGTGGTTCAACGCAATGTTTCCGAGTTCTTAGCCCATTTGGGACCCAATTTCAACCAAGTCTTTCTCCACACTTCTAAACACTCTTCATGCATCTCTAGCCCTTGTAATCAGTCAAATATATTGTATTCTAACCTATTCTAAACCCAAACAACACTAGATAAGTCATTTAGTGGTTCAACGCAATGTTTCCGAGTTCTTGGCCCATTTGGGACCCAATTTCAACAAGTCTTTCTCAACACTTCTAAACACTCTTCATGCATCTCTAGCACTTAATCAATCAAATTTATTGTATCCTAACATATTCTAAACCCGAACAACACTAGATAAGTCATTTAGTGGTTTAACGCAATGTTTCCGAGTTCTTAGCCCATTTGGGACGCAATTTTAACAAGTCTTTCTCTATACTTCAAAACACTCTTCATGCATCTCTAACACTTGTAATCAATAACGTTTATTATATTCTAACATATTCTAACAAAAACAACACTAGATAAGTCATTTAGTGGTTCAACGCAATGTTTCCGAGTTCATAGCCCATTTGGGACGCAATTTCAACAAGTCTTTCTCCATACATCAAAACACTCTTCATGCATCTCTAGCACTTTTAGTTAATCAATTTTATTGTATTCTAACATATTCTAACCCCAAAAACACTAGAGAAGTCATTTAGTTGTTCAACGCAATGTTTCCGAGTTCTTAGCCCATGTGGGACCCAATATCAACAAGTCTTTCTCCATACTTCCAAACACTCTTCATGCATCTCTAGCACTTGTAATCAATCAAATTCATTGTGTTCTAACATATTTTAACCCCAAACTACACTAGATAAGCCATTTAGTTATTCAAAGCAATGTTTCCGAGTCCTTAGCCCATTAGGGACCCAATTTAAACAAGTCTTTCTCCACACTTCTAAACACTCTTCATGCATCTCTAGCACTTGTAATCAATCAAATTTATTGTATTCTAACATATTCTAACCCAAACAACACTAGATAAGTCATTTAGTGGTTCAGCGCAATGTTTCCGAGTTCTTAGCCCATTTGGGACCCAATTTCAACCAAGTCTTTCTCCACACTTCTAAACACTCTTCATGCATCTCTAGCCCTTGTAATCAGTCAAATATATTGTATTCTAACCTATTCTAAACCCAAACAACACTAGATAAGTCATTTAGTGGTTCAACGCAATGTTTCCGAGTTCTTGGCCCATTTGGGACCCAATTTCAACAAGTCTTTCTCAACACTTCTAAACACTCTTCATGCATCTCTAGCACTTAATCAATCAAATTTATTGTATCCTAACATATTCTAAACCCGAACAACACTAGATAAGTCATTTAGTGGTTTAACGCAATGTTTCCGAGTTCTTAGCCCATTTGGGACGCAATTTTAACAAGTCTTTCTCCATACTTCAAAACACTCTTCATGCATCTCTAACACTTGTAATCAATAACGTTTATTATATTCTAACATATTCTAACAAAAACAACACTAGATAAGTCATTTAGTGGTTCAACGCAATGTTTCCGAGTTCATAGCCCATTTGGGACGCAATTTCAACAAGTCTTTCTCCATACTTCAAAACACTCTTCATGCATCTCTAAAACTTGTAATCAATCAAATTCATTGTATTCTAACATATTCTAAACCCAAACAATACTAGATAAGTCATTTAGTGGTTTAACGCAATGTTTTCGAATTCTTAGCCCATTTGGGACGCAATTTCAACAAGTCTTTCTCCATACTTCAAAACACTCTTCATGCATCTCTAACACTTGTAATCAATAAAATTTATTGTATTCTAACATATTCTAACCAAAAAAACACTAGATAAGTCATTTAGTGGTTCAACGCAATGTTTCCGAGTTCTTAGCCCATTTGGGACCCAATTTCAACAAGTCTTTCTCCATACTTCAAAAAACTCTTCATGCATCTCTAGCACTTGTAGTTAATCAAATTTATTGTATTCTAACATATTCTAACCCCAAAAACACTAGAGAAGTCATTTAGTTGTTCAACGCAATGTTTCCGAGTTCTTAGCCCATATGGGACCCAATATCAACAAGTCTTTCTCCATAGTTCCAAACACTCTTCATGCATCTCTAGCACTTGTAATCAATCAAATTCATTGTGTTCTAACATATTTTAACCCCAAACTACACTAGATAAGCCATTTAGTTGTTCAAAGCAATGTTTCCGAGTCCTTAGCCCATTAGGGACCCAATTTAAACAAGTCTTTCTCCACACTTCTAAACACTCTTCATGCATCTCTAGCACTTGTAATCAATCAAATTTATTGTATTCTAACATATTCTAACCCAAACAACACTAGATAAGTCATTTAGTGGTTCAGCGCAATGTTTCCGAGTTCTTAGCCCATTTGGGACCCAATTTCAACCAAGTCTTTCTCCACACTTCTAAACACTCTTCATGCATCTCTAGCCCTTGTAATCAGTCAAATATATTGTATTCTAACCTATTCTAAACCCAAACAACACTAGATAAGTCATTTAGTGGTTCAACGCAATGTTTCCGAGTTCTTGGCCCATTTGGGACCCAATTTCAACAAGTCTTTCTCAACACTTCTAAACACTCTTCATGCATCTCTAGCACTTAATCAATCAAATTTATTGTATCCTAACATATTCTAAACCCGAACAACACTAGATAAGTCATTTAGTGGTTTAACGCAATGTTTCCGAGTTCTTAGCCCATTTGGGACGCAATTTTAACAAGTCTTTCTCCATACTTCAAAACACTCTTCATGCATCTCTAACACTTGTAATCAATAACGTTTATTATATTCTAACATATTCTAACAAAAACAACACTAGATAAGTCATTTAGTGGTTCAACGCAATGTTTCCGAGTTCATAGCCCATTTGGGACGCAATTTCAACAAGTCTTTCTCCATACTTCAAAACACTCTTCATGCATCTCTAAAACTTGTAATCAATCAAATTCATTGTATTCTAACATATTCTAAACCCAAACAATACTAGATAAGTCATTTAGTGGTTTAACGCAATGTTTTCGAATTCTTAGCCCATTTGGGACGCAATTTCAACAAGTCTTTCTCCATACTTCAAAACACTCTTCATGCATCTCTAACACTTGTAATCAATAAAATTTATTGTATTCTAACATATTCTAACCAAAAAAACACTAGATAAGTCATTTAGTGGTTCAACGCAATGTTTCCGAGTTCTTAGCCCATTTGGGACCCAATTTCAACAAGTCTTTCTCCATACTTCAAAAAACTCTTCATGCATCTCTAGCACTTGTAGTTAATCAAATTTATTGTATTCTAACATATTCTAACCCCAAAAACACTAGAGAAGTCATTTAGTTGTTCAACGCAATGTTTCCGAGTTCTTAGCCCATATGGGACCCAATATCAACAAGTCTTTCTCCATAGTTCCAAACACTCTTCATGCATCTCTAGCACTTGTAATCAATCAAATTCATTGTGTTCTAACATATTTTAACCCCAAACAACACTAGATAAGCCATTTAGTTGTTCAAAGCAATGTTTCCGAGTCCTTAGCCCATTAGGGACCCAATTTCAACCAAGTCTTTCTCCATACTTCAAAACACTCTTCATGCATCTCTAACACTAGTAATCAATAAAGTTTATTGTATTCTAACATATTCTAACCCCAAACAACACTAGATAAGTCATTTAGTGGTTCAACGCAATGTTTCCGAGTTCTTAGCCCATTTGGGACGCAATTTCAACAAGTCTTTCTCCATACTTCAAAACACTCTTCATGCATCTCTAACACTTGTAATCAATCAAATTCATTGTATTCTAACATATTATAAACCCAAACAACACTAGATAAGTCATTTAGTGGTTCAACGCAATGTTTCCGAGTTCTTAGCCCATTTGGGACGCAATTTCAACAAGTCTTTCTCCATACTTCAAAACATTCTTCATGCATCTCTAGCACTTGTAATCAATCAAATTTATTGTATTCTAACATATTCTAACCCCAAATAATACTAGATAAGTCATAAGTTTTTCAACGCAATGTTTCCGAGTTCTTAGCCCATTTGGGACCCAATTTCAACAAGTCCTTCTCCATACTTCAAAAAACTCTTCATGCATCTCTAGCACTTGTAATTAATAAAATTCATTGTATTCTAACATATTCTAAACCCAAACAACACTAGATAAGTCATTTAGTGGTTCAACGCAATGTTTCCGAGTTCTTAGCCCATTTGGGACCCAATTTCAACAACTTTTTCTACGCACTTCTAAACACTCTTAATGCATCTTTAACACTTGTAATCAATCAAAGTTATTGTATTCAAACATATTCTAACGCAAAACAACACTAGATAAGTCATTTAGTGGTTCAACGCAATGTTTACGAGTTCTTAGCCCATTTGGGACCAAATTTCAACAAGTCTTTCTCTACACTTCTAAACACTCTTCATGCATCTCTAGCACTTGTAGTTAATCAAATTTATTGTATTCTAACATATTCTAACCCCAAACAACACTAGAGAAGTCATTTAGTGGTTCAACGCAATGTTTCCGAGTTCTAAGCCCATTTGGGACCCAATTTCAATAAGTCTTTCTCCACACTTCTAAACACTGTTCATGCATCTCTAGCACTTGTAATCAATCAAATTTATTGTATTCTAACATATTCTAACCCCAAACAACACTAGATAAGTCATTTAGTTGTTCAATGCAATATTTCAGAGTTCTTAGCCCATATGGGACCCAATTTAACCAAGTCTTTCTACACACTTCTAAACACTCTTCATGCATCTCTAGCACTTGTAATCAATCAAATTCATTGTATTCTAACATATTCTAACCCCAAAAAAAATAGATAAGTCATTTAGTTGTTCAACGCAATGTTTCCGAGTTCTTAGCCCGATTGGGACCCAGTTTTAACAAGTCTTTCTCTACACTTCTAAACACTCTTCATTCATCTCTAGCACTTGTAATCAATCAAATTAATTGTATTCTAACATATTCTAACCCAAACAACACTAGATAAGTCATTTAGTGGTTCAACGCAATGTTTCCTAGTTCTTAGCCCATATGGGACCCAATTTTAACAAGTCTTTCTCTACACTTCTAAACACTCTTCATGCATCTCTAGCACTTGTAATCAATCAAATTCATTGTATTCTAACATATTCTAACCCCAAACAACACTAGATAAGTCATTTAGTGGTTCAACGCAATGTTTACGAGTTCTTAGCCCGATTGGGACCCAATTTTAACAAGTCTTTCTCTACACTTCTAAACACTCTTCATGCATCTCTAGCACTTGTAATCAATCAAATTAATTGTATTCTAACATATTCTAACCCCAAACAACACTAGATAAGTCATTTAGTGGTTCAACGCAATGTTTCCGAGTTCTTAGCCCATTTGGGACCAATTTCAACAAGTCTTTCTCTACACTTCTAAACACTCTTCATGCATCTCTAGCACTTGTAATCAATCAAATTCATTGTATTCTAACATATTCTAACCCCAAACAACACTAGATAAGTCATTTAGTGGTTCAACGCAATGTTTCCGAGTTCTTAGCCCATTTGGGACCAATTTCAACAAGTCTTTCTCTACACTTCTAAACACTCTTCATGCATCTCTAGCACTTGTAATCAATCAAATTCATTGTATTCTAACATATTCTAACCCCAAACAACACTAGATAAGTCATTTAGTTGTTAAACGTAATTTTTCCGAGTTCTTAGCCTATTTGGGACCCAATTTCAATAAGTCTTTCTACACACTTCTAAACACTCTTCATGCATATCTAGCAATTGTAATCAATCAAATTCTTTGTATTCTACAATATTCTAACCCCAAATAACACTATATAAGTCATTTAGTGGTTCAACGCAATTATTCCGAGTTCTTAGCCCATTTGGGACCCAATTTCAACAAGTCTTTCTACACACTTTTAAACAATCTTCATGCATCTCTAGCATTTGTAATCAATCAAATTCATTGTATTCTAACATATTCTAACCCCAAATAACACAAGATAAGTTATTTAGTGGTTCAACGCAATGTTTCCGAGTTCTTATCCCGATTGGGACCCAATTTTAACAAGTCTTTCTCTACACTTCTAAACACTCTTCATGCATCTCTAGCACTTGTAATCAATCAAATTCATTGTATTCTAACATATTCTAACCCCAAAAAACACTAGATAAGTCATTTAGTGGTTCAACGCAATGTTTCCGAGTTCTTAGCCCATTTGGGACCAATTTCAACAAGTCTTTCTCTACACTTCTAAACACTCTTCATGCATCTCTAGCACTTGTAATCAATCAAATTCATTGTATTCTAACATATTCTAACCCCAAACAACACTAGATAAGTCATTTAGTGGTTCAACGCAATGTTTCCGAGTTCTTAGCCCATTTGGGACCCAATTTCAACAAGTCTTTCTCTACACTTCTAAACACTCTTCATGCATCTCTAGCACTTGTAATCAATCAAATTCATTGTATTCTAACATATTCTAACCCCAAACAACACTAGATAAGTCATTTAGTGGTTCAACGCAATGTTTCCGAGTTCTTAGCCCATTTGGGACCCAATTTCAACAAGTCTTTCTCTACACTTCTAAACACTCTTCATGCATCTCTAGCACTTGTAATCAATCAAATTCATTGTATTCTAACATATTCTAACCCCAAACAACACTAGATAAGTCATTTAGTGGTTCAACGCAATGTTTCCGAGTTCTTAGCCCATTTGGGACCCAATTTCAACAAGTCTTTCTCCACACTTCTAAACACTCTTCATGCATCTCTAGCACTTCTAATCAATCAAATTCATTGTATTCTAACATATTCTAACCCCAAACAACACTAGATAAGTCATTTAGTGGTTCAACGCAATGTTTCCGAGTTCTTAGCCCATTTGGGACCAATTTCAACAAGTCTTTCTCTACACTTCTAAACACTCTTCATGCATCTCTAGCACTTGTAATCAATCAAATTCATTGTATTCTAACATATTCTAACCCCAAACAACACTAGATAAGTCATTTAGTGGTTCAACGCAATGTTTCCGAGTTCTTAGCCCATTTGGGACCAATTTCAACAAGTCTTTCTCTACACTTCTAAACACTCTTCATGCATCTCTAGCACTTGTAATCAATCAAATTCATTGTATTCTAACATATTCTAACCCCAAACAACACTAGATAAGTCATTTAGTGGTTCAACGCAATGTTTCCGAGTTCTTAGCCCATTTGGGACCAATTTCAACAAGTCTTTCTCTACACTTCTAAACACTCTTCATGCATCTCTAGCACTTGTAATCAATCAAATTCATTGTATTCTAACATATTCTAACCCCAAACAACACTAGATAAGTCATTTAGTGGTTCAACGCAATTATTCCGAGTTCTTAGCCCATTTGAGACCAATTTCAACAAGTCTTTCTCTACACTTCTAAACACTCTTCATGCATCTCTAGCACTTGTAATCAATCAAATTCATTGTATTCTAACATATTCTAACCTCAAACAACACTAGATAAGTCATTTAGTGGTTCAACGCAATGTTTCCGAGTTCTTAGCCCATTTGGAACCCAATTTCAACAAGTCTTTCTCTACACTTCTAAACACTCTTCATGCATCTCTAGCACTTGTAATCAATCAAATTCATTGTATTCTAACATATTCTAACCCCAAACAACACTAGATAAGTCATTTAGTGGTTCAACGCAATGTTTCCGAGTTCTTAGCCCATTTGGGACCCAATTTCAACAAGTCTTTCTCTACACTTCTAAACACTCTTCATGCATCTCTAGCACTTGTAATCAATCAAATTCATTGTATTCTAACATATTCTAACCCCAAACAACACTAGAGAAGTCATTTAGTGGTTCAACGCAATGTTTCCGAGTTCTTAGCCCATTTGGGACCAATTTCAACAAGTCTTTCTCTACACTTCTAAACACTCTTCATGCATCTCTAGCACTTGTAATCAATCAAATTCATTGTATTCTAACATATTCTAACCCCAAACAACACTAGATAAGTCATTTAGTGGTTCAACGCAATGTTTCCGAGTTCTTAGCCCATTTGAGACCCAATTTCAACAAGTCTTTTTCTACACTTCGAAACACTCGTCATGCATCTCTAGCACTTGTAATCAATCAAATTCATTGTATTCTAACATATTCTAACCCCAAACAACACTAGATAAGTCATTTAGTGGTTCAACGCAATGTTTCCGAGTTCTTAGCCCATTTGGGACCAATTTCAACAAGTCTTTCTCTACACTTCTAAACACTCTTCATGCATCTCTAGCACTTGTAATCAATCAAATTCATTGTATTCTAACATATTCTAAACCCAAACAACACTAGATAAGTCATTTAGTGGTTCAACGCAATGTTTCCGAATTCTTAGCCCATTTGGGACGCAATTTCAACAAGTCTTTCTCTACACTTCTAAACACTCTTCATGCATCTCTAGCATTTGTAAGCAATCAAATTCATTGTATTCTAACATATTCTAACCCCAAACAACACTAGATAAGTCATTTAGTGGTTCAACGCAATGTTTCCGACTTCTTAGCCCATTTGGGACCAATTTCAACAAGTCTTTCTCTACACTTCGAAACACTCGTCATGCATCTCTAGCACTTGTAATCAATCAAATTCATTGTATTCTAACATATTCTAACCCCAAACAACACTAGATAAGTCATTTAGTGGTTTAACGCAATTATTCCGAGTTCTTAGCCCATTTGGGACCCAATTTCAACAAGTCTTTCTCTACACTTCTAAACACTCTTCATGCATCTCTAGCACTTGTAATCAATCAAATTCATTGTATTCTAACATATTCTAACCCCAAACAACACTAGATAAGTCATTTAGTGGTTCAACGCAATTATTCCGAGTTCTTAGCCCATTTGGGACCCAATTTCAACAAGTCTTTCTACGCACTTTTAAACAATCTTCATGCATCTCTAGCACTTGTAATCAATCAAATTCATTGTATTCTAACATATTCTAACCCCAAACAACACTAGATAAGTCATTTAGTGGTTCAACGCAATGTTTCCGAGTTCTTAGCCCGATTGGGACCCAATTTTAACAAGTCTTTCTCTACACTTCTAAACACTCTTCATGCATCTCTAGCACTTGTAATCAATCAAATTCATTGTATTCTAACATATTCTAACCCCAAACAACACTAGAGAAGTCATTTAGTGGTTCAACGCAATGTTTCCGAGTTCTTAGCCCATTTGGGACCAATTTCAACAAGTCTTTCTCTACACTTCTAAACACTCTTCATGCATCTTTAGCACTTGTAATCAATCAAATTCATTGTATTTCAACATATTCTAACCCCAAACAACACTAGATATGTCATTTAGTGGTTCAACGCAATGTTTCCGAGTTCTTAGCCCATTTGGGACCAATTTCAACAAGTCTTTCTCTACACTTCTAAACACTCTTCATGCATCTCTAGCACTTGTAATCATTCAAATTAATTTTATTCTAACATATTCTAACCCCAAACAACACTAGATAAGTCATTTAGTGGTTCAACGCAATGTCTCCGAGTTCTTAGCCCATTTGGAACTCAATTTCAACAAGTCTTTCTCTACACTTCTAAACACTCTTCATGCATCTCTAGCACTTGTAATCAATCAAATTCATTGTATTCTAACATATTCTAACCCCAAACAACACTAGATAAGTCATTTAGTGGTTCAACGCAATGTTTCCGAGTTCTTAGCCCATTTGGGACCAATTTCAACAAGTCTTTCTCTACACTTCTAAACACTCTTCATGCATCTCTAGCACTTGTAATCAATCAAATTAATTGTATTATAACATATTCTAACCCCAAACAACACTATATAAGTCATTTAGTGGTTCAACGCAATTATTCCGAGTTCTTAGCCCATTTGGGACCCAATTTCAACAACTCTTTCTACGCACTTTTAAACAATCTTCATGCATCTCTAGCATTTGTAATCAATCAAATTCATTGTATTCTAACATATTCTAACCCCAAACAACACTATATCAGTCATTTAGTGGTTCAACGCAATTATACCGTGTTCTTAGCCCATTTGGGACCCAATTTCAACAAGTCTTTCTACACACTTTTAAACAATCTTCATGCATCTCTAGCACTTGTAATCAATCAAATTCATTGTATTCTAACATATTTTCACCCCAAACAACACTAGATAAGTCATTTAGTTGTCAACGCAATGTTTCCGAGTTCTTAGCCCGATTGGGACCCAATTTTAACAAGTCTTTCTCTACACTTCTAAACACTCTTCATGCATCTCTAGCACTTGTAATCAATCAAATTAATTGTATTCTAACATAGTTTAACCCCAAACAACACTAGAGAAGTCATTTAGTGGTTCAACGCAATGTTTCCGAGTTCTTAGCCCATTTGGGACCAATTTCAACAAGTCTTTCTCTACACTTCTAAACACTCTTCATGCATCTTTAGCACTTGTAATCAATCAAATTCATTGTATTTTAACATATTCTAACCCCAAACAACACTAGATATGTCATTTTGTGGTTCAACGCAATGTTTCCGAGTTCTTAGCCCATTTGGGACCAATTTCAACAAGTCTTTCTCTACACTTCTAAACACTCTTCATGCATCTCTAGCACTTGTAATCATTCAAATTAATTTTATTCTAACATATTCTAACCCCAAACAACACTAGATAAGTCATTTAGTGGTTCAACGCAATGTCTCCGAGTTCTTAGCCCATTTGGAACTCAATTTCAACAAGTCTTTCTCTACACTTCTAAACACTCTTCATGCATCTCTAGCACTTGTAATCAATCAAATTCATTGTATTCTAACATATTCTAACCCCAAACAACACTAGATAAGTCATTTAGTGGTTCAACGCAATGTTTCCGAGTTCTTAGCCCATTTGGGACCAATTTCAACAAGTCTTTCTCTACACTTCTAAACACTCTTCATGCATCTCTAGCACTTGTAATCAATCAAATTAATTGTATTATAACATATTCTAACCCCAAACAACACTATATAAGTCATTTAGTGGTTCAACGCAATTATTCCGAGTTCTTAAACCATTTGGGACCTAATTTCAACAACTCTTTCTACGCACTTTTAAACAATCTTCATGCATCTCTAGCATTTGTAATCAATCAAATTCATTGTATTCTAACATATTATAACCCCAAACAACACTATATCAGTCATTTAGTGGTTCAACGCAATTATTCCGAGTTCTTAGCCCATTTAGGACCCAATTTCAACAAGTCTTTCTACACACTTTTAAACAATCTTCATGCATCTCTAGCACTTGTAATCAATCAAATTCATTGTATTCTAACATATTTTCACCCCAAACAACACTAGATAAGTCATTTAGTTGTCAACGCAATGTTTCCGAGTTCTTAGCCCGATTGGGACCCAATTTTAACAAGTCTTTCTCTACACTTCTAAACACTCTTCATGCATCTCTAGCACTTGTAATCAATCAAATTAATTGTATTCTAACATAGTTTAACCCCAAACAACACTAGAGAAGTCATTTAGTGGTTCAACGCAATGTTTCCGAGTTCTTAGCCCATTTGGGACCAATTTCAACAAGTCTTTCTCTACACTTCTAAACACTCTTCATGCATCTTTAGCACTTGTAATCAATCAAATTCATTGTATTTTAACATATTCTAACCCCAAACAACACTAGATATGTCATTTTGTGGTTCAACGCAATGTTTCCGAGTTCTTAGCCCATTTGGGACCAATTTCAACAAGTCTTTCTCTACACTTCTAAACACTCTTCATGCATCTCTAGCACTTGTAATCATTCAAATTAATTTTATTCTAACATATTCTAACCCCAAACAACACTAGATAAGTCATTTAGTGGTTCAACGCAATGTCTCCGAGTTCTTAGCCCATTTGGAACTCAATTTCAACAAGTCTTTCTCTACACTTCTAAACACTCTTCATGCATCTCTAGCACTTGTAATCAATCAAATTCATTGTATTCTAACATATTCTAACCCCAAACAACACTAGATAAGTCATTTAGTGGTTCAACGCAATGTTTCCGAGTTCTTAGCCCATTTGGGACCAATTTCAACAAGTCTTTCTCTACACTTCTAAACACTCTTCATGCATCTCTAGCACTTGTAATCAATCAAATTAATTGTATTATAACATATTCTAACCCCAAACAACACTATATAAGTCATTTAGTGGTTCAACGCAATTATTCCGAGTTCTTAAACCATTTGGGACCCAATTTCAACAACTCTTTCTACGCACTTTTAAACAATCTTCATGCATCTCTAGCATTTGTAATCAATCAAATTCATTGTATTCTAACATATTCTAACCCCAAACAACACTATATCAGTCATTTAGTGGTTCAACGCAATTATACCGTGTTCTTAGCCCATTTGGGACCCAATTTCAACAAGTCTTTCTACACACTTTTAAACAATCTTCATGCATCTCTAGCACTTGTAATCAATCAAATTCATTGTATTCTAACATATTTTCACCCCAAACAACACTAGATAAGTCATTTAGTTGTCAACGCAATGTTTCCGAGTTCTTAGCCCGATTGGGACCCAATTTTAACAAGTCTTTCTCTACACTTCTAAACACTCTTCATGCATCTCTAGCACTTGTAATCAATCAAATTAATTGTATTCTAACATAGTTTAACCCCAAACAACACTAGAGAAGTCATTTAGTGGTTCAACGCAATGTTTCCGAGTTCTTAGCCCATTTGGGACCAATTTCAACAAGTCTTTCTCTACACTTCTAAACACTCTTCATGCATCTTTAGCACTTGTAATCAATCAAATTCATTGTATTTTAACATATTCTAACCCCAAACAACACTAGATATGTCATTTTGTGGTTCAACGCAATGTTTCCGAGTTCTTAGCCCATTTGGGACCAATTTCAACAAGTCTTTCTCTACACTTCTAAACACTCTTCATGCATCTCTAGCACTTGTAATCATTCAAATTAATTTTATTCTAACATATTCTAACCCCAAACAACACTAGATAAGTCATTTAGTGGTTCAACGCAATGTCTCCGAGTTCTTAGCCCATTTGGAACTCAATTTCAACAAGTCTTTCTCTACACTTCTAAACACTCTTCATGCATCTCTAGCACTTGTAATCAATCAAATTCATTGTATTCTAACATATTCTAACCCCAAACAACACTAGATAAGTCATTTAGTGGTTCAACGCAATGTTTCCGAGTTCTTAGCCCATTTGGGACCAATTTCAACAAGTCTTTCTCTACACTTCTAAACACTCTTCATGCATCTCTAGCACTTGTAATCAATCAAATTAATTGTATTATAACATATTCTAACCCCAAACAACACTATATAAGTCATTTAGTGGTTCAACGCAATTATTCCGAGTTCTTAAACCATTTGGGACCCAATTTCAACAACTCTTTCTACGCACTTTTAAACAATCTTCATGCATCTCTAGCATTTGTAATCAATCAAATTCATTGTATTCTAACATATTCTAACCCCAAACAACACTATATCAGTCATTTAGTGGTTCAACGCAATTATACCGTGTTCTTAGCCCATTTGGGACCCAATTTCAACAAGTCTTTCTACACACTTTTAAACAATCTTCATGCATCTCTAGCACTTGTAATCAATCAAATTCATTGTATTCTAACATATTTTCACCCCAAACAACACTAGATAAGTCATTTAGTTGTCAACGCAATGTTTCCGAGTTCTTAGCCCGATTGGGACCCAATTTTAACAAGTCTTTCTCTACACTTCTAAACACTCTTCATGCATCTCTAGCACTTGTAATCAATCAAATTAATTGTATTCTAACATAGTTTAACCCCAAACAACACTAGAGAAGTCATTTAGTGGTTCAACGCAATGTTTCCGAGTTCTTAGCCCATTTGGGACCAATTTCAACAAGTCTTTCTCTACACTTCTAAACACTCTTCATGCATCTTTAGCACTTGTAATCAATCAAATTCATTGTATTTTAACATATTCTAACCCCAAACAACACTAGATATGTCATTTTGTGGTTCAACGCAATGTTTCCGAGTTCTTAGCCCATTTGGGACCAATTTCAACAAGTCTTTCTCTACACTTCTAAACACTCTTCATGCATCTCTAGCACTTGTAATCATTCAAATTAATTTTATTCTAACATATTCTAACCCCAAACAACACTAGATAAGTCATTTAGTGGTTCAACGCAATGTCTCCGAGTTCTTAGCCCATTTGGAACTCAATTTCAACAAGTCTTTCTCTACACTTCTAAACACTCTTCATGCATCTCTAGCACTTGTAATCAATCAAATTCATTGTATTCTAACATATTCTAACCCCAAACAACACTAGATAAGTCATTTAGTGGTTCAACGCAATGTTTCCGAGTTCTTAGCCCATTTGGGACCAATTTCAACAAGTCTTTCTCTACACTTCTAAACACTCTTCATGCATCTCTAGCACTTGTAATCAATCAAATTAATTGTATTATAACATATTCTAACCCCAAACAACACTATATAAGTCATTTAGTGGTTCAACGCAATTATTCCGAGTTCTTAAACCATTTGGGACCCAATTTCAACAACTCTTTCTACGCACTTTTAAACAATCTTCATGCATCTCTAGCATTTGTAATCAATCAAATTCATTGTATTCTAACATATTCTAACCCCAAACAACACTATATCAGTCATTTAGTGGTTCAACGCAATTATACCGTGTTCTTAGCCCATTTGGGACCCAATTTCAACAAGTCTTTCTACACACTTTTAAACAATCTTCATGCATCTCTAGCACTTGTAATCAATCAAATTCATTGTATTCTAACATATTTTCACCCCAAACAACACTAGATAAGTCATTTAGTTGTCAACGCAATGTTTCCGAGTTCTTAGCCCGATTGGGACCCAATTTTAACAAGTCTTTCTCTACACTTCTAAACACTCTTCATGCATCTCTAGCACTTGTAATCAATCAAATTAATTGTATTCTAACATAGTTTAACCCCAAACAACACTAGAGAAGTCATTTAGTGGTTCAACGCAATGTTTCCGAGTTCTTAGCCCATTTGGGACCAATTTCAACAAGTCTTTCTCTACACTTCTAAACACTCTTCATGCATCTCTAGCACTTGTAATCAATCAAATTCATTGTATTCTAACATATTCTAACCCCAAACAACACTAGATAAGTCATTTAGTGGTTCAACGCAATGTCTCCGAGTTCTTAGCCCATTTGGAACTCAATTTCAACAAGTCTTTCTCTACACTTCTAAACACTCTTCATGCATCTCTAGCACTTGTAATCAATCAAATTCATTGTATTCTAACATATTCTAACCCCAAACAACACTAGATAAGTCATTTAGTGGTTCAACGCAATGTTTCCGAGTTCTTAGCCCATTTGGGACCAATTTCAACAAGTCTTTCTCTACACTTCTAAACACTCTTCATGCATCTTTAGCACTTGTAATCAATCAAATTCATTGTATTTCAACATATTCTAACCCCAAACAACACTAGATATGTCATTTAGTGGTTCAACGCAATTTTTCCGAGTTCTTAGTCCATTCGGGACCCAATTTCAACAAGTCTTTCTCCAGATTTCTAAACACGCTTCATGCATGTCTAGCAATTGTATTCAATAAAATTCTTTGATTCTAACATATTCTAACCCCAAATAAGACTAGATAAGTCATTTAGTGGTTCAACGCAATGTTTCCGAGTTCTTAGCCCATTTGGGACCCAATTTCAACAAGTCTTTCTCAACACTTCTAAACACTCTTCATGCATCTCTAGCACTTGTAATCAATCAAATTCATTGTATTCTAACATATTCTAACCCCAAACAACACTAGATAAGTCATTTAGTGGTTCAACGCAATGTTTCCGAGTTCTTAGCCCATTTGGGACCCAATTTCAACAAGTCTTTCTCTACACTTCTAAACACTCTTCATGCATCTCTAGCACTTGTAATCAATCAAATTCATTGTATTCTAACATATTCTAACCCCAAACAACACTAGATAAGTCATTTAGTGGTTCAACGCAATGTTTCCGAGTTCTTAGCCCATTTGGGACCAATTTCAACAAGTCTTTCTCTACACTTCTAAACACTCTTCATGCATCTCTAGCACTTGTAATCAATCAAATTCATTGTATTCTAACATATTCTAACCCCAAACAACACTAGATAAGTCATTTAGTGGTTCAACGCAATGTTTCCGAGTTCTTAGCCCATTTGGGACCAATTTCAACAAGTCTTTCTCTACACTTCTAAACACTCTTCATGCATCTCTAGCACTTGTAATCAATCAAATTCATTGTATTCTAACATATTCTAACCCCAAACAACACTAGATAAGTCATTTAGTGGTTCAACGCAATGTTTCCGAGTTCTTAGCCCATTTGGGACCCAATTTCAACAAGTCTTTCTCTACACTTCTAAACACTCTTCATGCATCTCTAGCACTTGTCATCAATCAAATTCATTGTTTTCTAACATATTCTAACCCCAAACAACACTAGATTAGTCATTTAGTTGTTCAACGCAATGTTTCCGAGTTCTTAGCCCATCCGAGACCCAATTTCAACAAGTCTTTCTCTACACTTCTAAACACTCTTCATGCATCTCTAGCACTTGTAATCAATCAAATTCATTGTATTCTAACATATTCTAACCCCAAACAACACTAGATAAGTCATTTAGTGGTTCAACGCAATGTTTCCGAGTTCTTAGCCCATTTGGGACCAATTTCAACAAGTCTTTCTCTACACTTCTAAACACTCTTCATGCATCTCTAGCACTTGTAATCAATCAAATTCATTGTATTCTAACATATTCTAACCCCAAACAACACTAGATAAGTCATTTAGTGGTTCAACGCAATGTTTCCGAGTTCTTAGCCCATTTGGGACCAATTTCAACAAGTCTTTCTCTACACTTCTAAACACTCTTCATGCATCTCTAGCACTTGTAATCAATCAAATTCATTGTATTCTAACATATTCTAACCCCAAACAACACTAGATAAGTCATTTAGTGGTTCAACGCAATGTCTCCGAGTTCTTAGCCCATTTGGAACTCAATTTCAACAAGTCTTTCTCTACACTTCTAAACACTCTTCATGCATCTCTAGCACTTGTAATCAATCAAATTCATTGTATTCTAACATATTCTAACCCCAAACAACACTAGATAAGTCATTTAGTGGTTCAACGCAATGTTTCCGAGTTCTTAGCCCATTTGGGACCAATTTCAACAAGTCTTTCTCTACACTTCTAAACACTCTTCATGCATCTCTAGCACTTGTAATCAATCAAATTAATTGTATTCTAACATATTCTAACCCCAAACAACACTATATAAGTCATTTAGTGGTTCAACGCAATTATTCCGAGTTCTTAGCCCATTTGGGACCCAATTTCAACAAGTCTTTCTACGCACTTTTAAACAATCTTCATGCATCTCTAGCATTTGTAATCAATCAAATTCATTGTATTCTAACATATTTTAACCCCAAACAACACTAGAGAAGTCATTTAGTGGTTCAACGCAATAATTCCGAGTTCTTAGCCCATTTGGGACCAATTTCAACAAGTCTTTCTACACACTTTTAAACAATCTTCATGCATCTCTAGCACTTGTAATCAATCAAATTCATTGTATTCTAACATATTTTCACCCCAAACAACACTAGATAAGTCATTTAGTGGTTCAACGCAATGTTTCCGAGTTCTTAGCCCGATTGGGACCCAATTTTAACAAGTCTTTCTCTACACTTCTAAACACTCTTCATGCATCTCTAGCACTTGTAATCAATCAAATTCATTGTATTCTAACATATTCTAACCCCAAACAACACTAGATAAGTCATTTAGTGGTTCAACGCAATGTTTCCGAGTTCTTAGCCCATTTGGGACCAATTTCAACAAGTCTTTCTCTACACTTCTAAACACTCTTCATGCATCTCTAGCACTTGTAATCAATCAAATTCATTGTATTCTAACATATTCTAACCCCAAACAACACTAGATAAGTCATTTAGTGGTTCAACGCAATGTTTCCGAGTTCTTAGCCCATTTGGGACCAATTTCAACAAGTCTTTCTCTACACTTCTAAACACTCTTCATGCATCTCTAGCACTTGTAATCAATCAAATTCATTGTATTCTAACATATTCTAACCCCAAACAACACTAGATAAGTCATTTAGTGGTTCAATGCAATGTTTCCGAGTTCTTAGCCCATTTCGGACCAATTTCAACAAGTCTTTCTGTACACTTCTAAACACTCTTCATGCATCTCTAGCACTTGTAATCAATCAAATTCATTGTATTCTAACATATTCTAACCCCAAACAACACTAGATAAGTCATTTAGTGGTTCAACGCAATGTTTCCGAGTTCTTAGCCCATTTGGGACCCAATTTCAACAAGTCTTTCTCTACACTTCTAAACACTCTTCATGCATCTCTAGCATTCGTAATCAATCAAATTCATTGTATTCTAACATATTCTAACCCCAAACAACACTAGATAAGTCATTTAGTGGTTCAACGCAATTATTCCGAGTTCTTAGCCCATTTGGGACCCAATTTCAACAAGTCTTTCTCTACACTTCTAAACACTCTTCATGCATCTCTAGCACTTGTAATCAATCAAATTCATTGTATTCTAACATATTCTAACCCCAAACAACACTAGATAAGTCATTTAGTGGTTCAACGCAATGTTTCCGAGTTCTTAGCCCATTTGGGACCCAATTTTAACAAGTCTTTCTCTACACTTCTAAACACTCTTCATGCATCTCTAGCACTTGTAATCAATCAAATTCATTGTATTCTAACATATTCTAACCCCAAACAACACTAGAGAAGTCATTTAGTGGTTCAACGCAATGTTTCCGAGTTCTTAGCCCATTTGGGACCAATTTCAACAAGTCTTTCTCTACACTTCTAAACACTCTTCATGCATCTCTAGCACTTGTAATCAATCAAATTCATTGTATTCTAACATATTCTAACCCCAAACAACACTAGATAAGTCATTTAGTGGTTCAACGCAATGTTTCCGAGTTCTTAGCCCATTTGGGACCAATTTCAACAAGTCTTTCTCTACACTTCTAAACACTCTTCATGCATCTCTAGCACTTGTAATCAATCAAATTTATTGTATTCTAACATATTCTAACCCCAAACAACACTAGATAAGTCATTTAGTGGTTCAACGCAATTTTTCCGAATTCTTAGCCCATTTGGGAACCAATTTCAACAAGTTTTTCTCTACACTTCTAAACACTCTTCATGCATCTCTAGCACTTGTAATCAATCAAATTCATTGTATTCTAACATATTCTAAACCCAAACAACACTAGATAAGTCATTTAGTGGTTCAACGCAATGTTTCCGAGTTCTTAGCCCATTTGGGACCAATTTCAACAAGTCTTTCTCTACACTTCTAAACACTCTTCATGCATCTCTAGCACTTGTAATCAATCAAATTCATTGTATTCTAACATATTCTAACCCCAAACAACACTATATAAGTCATTTAGTGGTTCAACGCAATGTTTCCGAGTTCTTAGCCCATTTGGGATCCAATTTCAACAAGTCTTTCTTTGCACTTTTAAACAATCTTCATGCATCTCTAGCACTTGAAATCAATCAAATTCATTGTATTCTAACATATTCTAACCCCAAACAACACTAGATAAGTCATTTAGTGGTTCAACGCAATGTTTCCGAGTTCTTAGCCCATTTGGGACCCAATTTCAACAAGTCTTTCTACACACTTTTAAACACTCTTCATGCATCTCTAGTATTTGTAATCAATCAAATTCATTGTATTCTAACATATTTTCACCCTAAACAACACTAGATAAATCATTTAGTGGTTCAACGCAATGTTTCCGAGTTCTTAGCCAGATTGGGACACAATTTCAACAAGTCTTTCTCTAACCTTCTAAACACTCTTCATGCATCTCTAGCACTTGTAATCAATCAAATTAATTGTATTCTAACATATTCTAACACCAAACAAAACTAGATAAGTCATTTAGTGGTTCAACGCAATGTTTCCAAGTTCTTAGCCCATTTGGGACCAATTTAAACAAGTCTTTCTCTACACTTCTAAACACTCTTCATGCATCTCTAGCACTTGTAATCAATCAAATTCATTGTATTCTAACATAATTTAACCCCAAACAACACTAGATAAGTCATTTAGTGGTTCAACGCAATGTTTCCGAGTTCTTAGCCCATTTGGGACCAATTTAAACAAGTCTTTCTCTACACTTCTAAACACTCTTCATGCATCTCTAGCACTTGTAATCAATCAAATTTATTGTATTCTAACATATTCTAACCCCAAACAACACTATATAAGTCATTTAGTGGTTCAACGCAATTATTCCGAGTTCTTAGCCCATTTGGGACCCAATTTCAACAAGTCTTTCTACACACATCTAAACACTCTTCATGGATCTCTAGCACTTGTAATAATTCTATTTTGTTGTATTCTAACCTATTCTAACCCCAAACAACACTAGATAAGTCATTTAGTGGTTCAACGCAATGTTTCCGAGTTCTTAGCCCATTTCGGACCCAATTTTAACAAGTCGTTCTCCACACTTCTAAACACTCTTCATGCATCTCTAGCACTTGTTATTCAATAAAATACTTTTATTCTAACATAAACTAACCCCAAACAACACAAGATAAGTCAGTTAGAGGTGCTACGCAATGATTCCGAGTGCTTAGCCCAGTTGGGACGCAAAGTCAACAAGTCTTTCTCCACACAACAAAACACTCTTCATGCATCTCTAGCATTTGTAATCAATCAAATTCATTGTATTCTAACATATTCTAACCCCAAACAACACTAGATAAGTCATTTAGTGGTTCAACGCAATGATTCCGAGATCTTAGCCCATTTGGGACGCAATTTCAACAAGTCTTTCTCCATACTTCGAAACACTCTTCATGCATTTCTAACACTTGTAATCAATCAAATTTATTGTATTCTAACATATTCTTACCCCAAACAACACTAGATAAGTCATTTAGTGGTACCACGCAATGTTTCCGAGTTCTTAGCCTATTTGGGACCAAATTTCAACTAGTCTTTCTCTATACTTCTAAACACTCTTCATGCATCTCTAGCACTTGTAATCAATCAAATTTATTGTATTCTAACATATTCTAACCCCAAACAACACTAGACAAGCCATTTAGTTGTTCAAAGCAATGTTTCCGAGTTCTTAGCCCATTTGGGACCCAATTTCAACAAGTCCTTCTCCATACTTCAAAAAACTCTTCATGCATCTCTAGCACTTGTAAATAAGTAAAATTCATTGTATTCTAACATATTCTAACCCCAAAAACACTAGAGAAGTCATTTAGTTGTTCAACGCAATGTTTCCGAGTTCTTAGCCCATTTGGGACCAAATTTCAACAAGTCTTTCTACACACTTCTAAACACTCTTCATGCATCTCTAGCACTTGTAATAAATCAAAATTATTGTATTCTAACATATTCTAACCCCAATTAACACTAGATAAGTCATTTAGTTGTTCAACGCAATGTTTCCGAGTTCTTAGCCCATTTGGGACCCAATTTCAACAAGTCTTTCTCCATACTTCTAAACACTCTTCATGCATCTATAAAACTTGTAATCAATCAAATTCATTGTATTCTAACATATTTTAACCCTAAACGACACTAGATAAGTCATTTAGTTGTTCAACGCAATGTTTCCGAGTTCTTAGCCCATTTGGGACCCTATTTCAACAAGTCTTTCTCCATATTTCAAAACACTCTTCATGCATCTCTAGCACTTGTAATCAATCAAATTTATTGTATTCTAACATATTTTAACCCCAAACAACACTAGATAAGTCATTTAGTGGTTCAACGCAATGTTTCCGAGTTCTTAGCCCATTTGGGACCCAATTTCAACAAGTCTTTCTCCATACTTCAAAAAACTCTTCATGCATCTCTAGCACTTGTAGTTAATCAAATTTATTGTATTCTAACATATTCTAACCCCAAAAACACTAGAGAAGTCATTTAGTTGTTCAACGCAATGTTTCCGAGTTCTTAGCCCATATGGGACCCAATATCAACAAGTCTTTCTCCATACTTCCAATCACTCTTCATGCATCTCTAGCACTTGTAATCAATCAAATTCATTATGTTCTAACATATTTTAACCCCAAACAACACTAGATAAGCCATTTAGTTGTTCAAAGCAATGTTTCCGAGTCCTTAGCCCATTAGGGACCCAATTTCAACCAAGTCTTTCTCCATACTTCAAAACACTCTTCATGCATCTCTAACACTTGTAATCAATAAAATTTATTGTATTCTAACATATTCTAACCAAAACAACACTAGATAAGTCATTTAGTGGTTCAACGCAATGTTTCCGAGTTCTTAGCCCATTTGGGACGCAATTTCAACAAGTCTTTCTCCATACTTCAAAACACTCTTCATGCATCTCTAACACTTGTAATCAATCAAATTCATTGTATTCTAACATATTATAAACCCAAACAACACTAGATAAGTGATTTAGTGGTTTAACGCAATGTTTCCGAGTTCTTAGCCCATTTGGGACGCAATTTCAACAAGTCTTTCTCCATACTTCAAAACACTCTTTATGCATCTCTAACACTTGTAATCAATCAAATTTATTGTATTCTAACATATTCTAACCCCAAATAATACTAGATAAGTCATAAGTTTTTCAACGCAATGTTTCCGAGTTCTTAGCCCATTTGGGACCCAATTTCAACAAGTCCTTCTCCATACTTCAAAAAACTCTTCATGCATCTCTAGCACTTGTAATTAATAAAATTCATTGTATTCTAACATATTCTAACGCCAAACAACACTAGATAAGTCATTTAGTGGTTCAACGCAATGTTTCCGAGTTCTTAGCCCATTTGGGACCCAATTTCAACAACTTTTTCTACACATTTCTAAACACTCTTCATGCATCTTTAGCACTTGTAATCAATCAAAGTTATTATATTCAAACATATTCTAACCCCAAATAATACTAGATAAGTCATAAGTTTTTCAACGCAATGTTTCCGAGTTCTTAGCCCATTTGGGACCCAATTTCAACAAGTCTTTCTCCATACTTCAAAAAACTCTTCATGCATCTCTAGCACTTTTAGTTAATCAAATTTATTGTATTCTAACATATTCTAACCCCAAAAACACTAGAGAAGTCATTTAGTTGTTCAACGCAATGTTTCCGAGTTCTTAGCCCATATGGGACCCAATATCAACAAGTCTTTCTCCATACTTCCAAACACTCTTCATGCATCTCTAGCACTTGTAATCAATCAAATTCATTGTGTTCTAACATATTTTAACCCCAAACAACACTAGATAAGCCATTTAGTTGTTCAAAGCAATGTTTCCGAGTCCTAAGCCCATTAGGGACCCAATTTAAACAAGTCTTTCTCCACACTTCTAAACACTCTTCATGCATCTCTAGCACTTGTAATCAATCAAATTTATTGTATTCTAACATATTCTAACCCAAACAACACTAGATAAGTCATTTAGTGGTTCAGCGCAATGTTTCCGAGTTCTTAGCCCATTTGGGACCCAATTTCAACCAAGTCTTTCTCCACACTTCTAAACACTCTTCATGCATCTCTAGCACTTGTAATCAGTCAAATATATTGTATTCTAACCTATTCTAAACCCAAACAACACTAGATATGTCATTTAGTGGTTCAACGCAATGTTTCCGAGTTCATAGCCCATTTGGGACGCAATTTCAACAAGTCTTTCTCCATACTTCAAAACACTCTTCATGCATCTCTAAAACTTGTAATCAATCAAATTCATTGTATTCTAACATATTCTAAACCCAAACAACACTAGATAAGTCATTTAGTGGTTTAACGCAATGTTTCTGAATTCTTAGCCCATTTGGGACGCAATTTCAACAAGTCTTTCTCCATACTTCAAAACACTCTTCATGCATCTCTAACACTTGTAATCAATAAAATTTATTGTATTCTAACATATTCTAACCAAAACAACACTAGATAAGTCATTTAGTGGTTCAACGCAATGTTTCCGAGTTCTTAGCCCATTTGGGACGCAATTTCAACAAGTCTTTCTCCATACTTCAAAACACTCTTCATGCATCTCTAACACTTGTAATCAATCAAATTCATTGTATTCTAACATATTATAAACCCAAACAACACTAGATAAGTCATTTAGTTGTTTAACGCAATGTTTCCGAGTTCTTAGCCCATTTGGGACGCAATTTCAACAAGTCTTTCTCCATACTTCTAAACACTCTTCATGCATCTTTAGCACTTGTAATCAATCAAATTTATTGTATTCTAACATATTCTAACCCCAAATAATACTAGATAAGTCATAAGTTTTTCAACGCAATGTTTCCGAGTTCTTAGCCCATTTGGGACCCAATTTCAACAAGTCCTTCTCCATACTTCAAAAAACTCTTCATGCATCTCTAGCACTTGTAAATAATAAAATTCATTGTATTCTAACATATTCTAACGCCAAACAACACTAGATAAGTCATTTAGTGGTTCAACGCAATGTTTCCGAGTTCTTAGCCCATTTGGGACCCAATTTCAACAACTTTTTCTACACATTTCTAAACACTCTTCATGCATCTTTAGCACTTGTAATCAATCAAAGTTATTATATTCAAACATATTCTAACCCCAAATAATACTAGATAAGTCATAAGTTTTTCAACGCAATGTTTCCGAGTTCTTAGCCCATTTGGGACCCAATTTCAACAAGTCCTTCTCCATACTTCAAAAAACTCTTCATGCATCTCTAGCACTTGTAAATAATAAAATTCATTGTATTCTAACATATTCTAACGCCAAACAACACTAGATAAGTCATTTAGTGGTTCAACGCAATGTTTCCGAGTTCTTAGCCCATTTGGGACCCAATTTCAACAACTTTTTCTACACACTTCTAAACACTCTTCATGCATCTTTAGCACTTGTAATCAATCAAAGTTATTGTATTCAAACATATTCTAACCCCAAATAATACTAGATAAGTCATAAGTTTTTCAACGCAATGTTTCCGAGTTCTTAGCCCATTTGGGACCCAATTTCAACAAGTCTTTCTCCATACTTCAAAACACTCTTCATGCATCTCTAAAACTTGTAATCAATCAAATTCATTGTATTCTAACATATTTTAACCCCAAACAACACTAGATAAGCCATTTAGTTGTTCAAAGCAATGTTTCCGAGTCCTTAGCCCATTAGGGACCCAATTTAAACAAGTCTTTCTCCACACTTCTAAACACTTTTCATGCATCTCTAGCACTTGTAATCAATCAAATTTATTGTATTCTAACATATTCTAACCCAAACAACACTAGATACGTCATTTAGTGGTTCAACGCAATGTTTCCGAGTTCTTAGCCCATTTGGGACCCAATTTCAACAAGTCTTTCTCCATACTTCAAAAAACTCTTCATGCATCTCTAGCACTTGTAGTTAATCAAATTTATTGTATTCTAACATATTCTAACCCCAAAAACACTAGAGAAGTCATTTAGTTGTTCAACGCAATGTTTCCGAGTTCTTAGCCCATATGGGACCCAATATCAACAAGTCTTTCTCCATACTTCCAATCACTCTTCATGCATCTCTAGCACTTGTAATCAATCAAATTCATTATGTTCTAACATATTTTAACCCCAAACAACACTAGATAAGCCATTTAGTTGTTCAAAGCAATGTTTCCGAGTCCTTAGCCCATTAGGGACCCAATTTCAACCAAGTCTTTCTCCATACTTCAAAACACTCTTCATGCATCTCTAACACTTGTAATCAATAAAATTTATTGTATTCTAACATATTCTAACCAAAACAACACTAGATAAGTCATTTAGTGGTTCAACGCAATGTTTCCGAGTTCTTAGCCCATTTGGGACGCAATTTCAACAAGTCTTTCTCCATACTTCAAAACACTCTTCATGCATCTCTAACACTTGTAATCAATCAAATTCATTATATTCTAACATATTATAAACCCAAACAACACTAGATAAGTGATTTAGTGGTTTAACGCAATGTTTCCGAGTTCTTAGCCCATTTGGGACGCAATTTCAACAAGTCTTTCTCCATACTTCAAAACACTCTTTATGCATCTCTAACACTTGTAATCAATCAAATTTATTGTATTCTAACATATTCTAACCCCAAATAATACTAGATAAGTCATAAGTTTTTCAACGCAATGTTTCCGAGTTCTTAGCCCATTTGGGACCCAATTTCAACAAGTCCTTCTCCATACTTCAAAAAACTCTTCATGCATCTCTAGCACTTGTAATTAATAAAATTCATTGTATTCTAACATATTCTAACGCCAAACAACACTAGATAAGTCATTTAGTGGTTCAACGCAATGTTTCCGAGTTCTTAGCCCATTTGGGACCCAATTTCAACAACTTTTTCTACACATTTCTAAACACTCTTCATGCATCTTTAGCACTTGTAATCAATCAAAGTTATTATATTCAAACATATTCTAACCCCAAATAATACTAGATAAGTCATAAGTTTTTCAACGCAATGTTTCCGAGTTCTTAGCCCATTTGGGACCCAATTTCAACAAGTCTTTCTCCATACTTCAAAAAACTCTTCATGCATCTCTAGCACTTTTAGTTAATCAAATTTATTGTATTCTAACATATTCTAACCCCAAAAACACTAGAGAAGTCATTTAGTTGTTCAACGCAATGTTTCCGAGTTCTTAGCCCATATGGGACCCAATATCAACAAGTCTTTCTCCATACTTCCAAACACTCTTCATGCATCTCTAGCACTTGTAATCAATCAAATTCATTGTGTTCTAACATATTTTAACCCCAAACAACACTAGATAAGCCATTTAGTTGTTCAAAGCAATGTTTCCGAGTCCTAAGCCCATTAGGGACCCAATTTAAACAAGTCTTTCTCCACACTTCTAAACACTCTTCATGCATCTCTAGCACTTGTAATCAATCAAATTTATTGTATTCTAACATATTCTAACCCAAACAACACTAGATAAGTCATTTAGTGGTTCAGCGCAATGTTTCCGAGTTCTTAGCCCATTTGGGACCCAATTTCAACCAAGTCTTTCTCCACACTTCTAAACACTCTTCATGCATCTCTAGCACTTGTAATCAGTCAAATATATTGTATTCTAACCTATTCTAAACCCAAACAACACTAGATATGTCATTTAGTGGTTCAACGCAATGTTTCCGAGTTCATAGCCCATTTGGGACGCAATTTCAACAAGTCTTTCTCCATACTTCAAAACACTCTTCATGCATCTCTAAAACTTGTAATCAATCAAATTCATTGTATTCTAACATATTCTAAACCCAAACAACACTAGATAAGTCATTTAGTGGTTTAACGCAATGTTTCTGAATTCTTAGCCCATTTGGGACGCAATTTCAACAAGTCTTTCTCCATACTTCAAAACACTCTTCATGCATCTCTAACACTTGTAATCAATAAAATTTATTGTATTCTAACATATTCTAACCAAAACAACACTAGATAAGTCATTTAGTGGTTCAACGCAATGTTTCCGAGTTCTTAGCCCATTTGGGACGCAATTTCAACAAGTCTTTCTCCATACTTCAAAACACTCTTCATGCATCTCTAACACTTGTAATCAATCAAATTCATTGTATTCTAACATATTATAAACCCAAACAACACTAGATAAGTCATTTAGTTGTTTAACGCAATGTTTCCGAGTTCTTAGCCCATTTGGGACGCAATTTCAACAAGTCTTTCTCCATACTTCTAAACACTCTTCATGCATCTTTAGCACTTGTAATCAATCAAATTTATTGTATTCTAACATATTCTAACCCCAAATAATACTAGATAAGTCATAAGTTTTTCAACGCAATGTTTCCGAGTTCTTAGCCCATTTGGGACCCAATTTCAACAAGTCCTTCTCCATACTTCAAAAAACTCTTCATGCATCTCTAGCACTTGTAAATAATAAAATTCATTGTATTCTAACATATTCTAACGCCAAACAACACTAGATAAGTCATTTAGTGGTTCAACGCAATGTTTCCGAGTTCTTAGCCCATTTGGGACCCAATTTCAACAACTTTTTCTACACACTTCTAAACACTCTTCATGCATCTTTAGCACTTGTAATCAATCAAAGTTATTGTATTCAAACATATTCTAACCCCAAATAATACTAGATAAGTCATAAGTTTTTCAACGCAATGTTTCCGAGTTCTTAGCCCATTTGGGACCCAATTTCAACAAGTCTTTCTCCATACTTCAAAACACTCTTCATGCATCTCTAAAACTTGTAATCAATCAAATTCATTGTATTCTAACATATTTTAACCCCAAACAACACTAGATAAGCCATTTAGTTGTTCAAAGCAATGTTTCCGAGTCCTTAGCCCATTAGGGACCCAATTTAAACAAGTCTTTCTCCACACTTCTAAACACTTTTCATGCATCTCTAGCACTTTTAATCAATCAAATTTATTGTATTCTAACATATTCTAACCCAAACAACACTAGATACGTCATTTAGTGGTTCAACGCAATGTTTCCGAGTTCTTAGCCCATTTGGGACCCAATTTCAACAAGTCTTTCTCCATACTTCAAAAAACTCTTCATGCATCTCTAGCACTTGTAGTTAATCAAATTTATTGTATTCTAACATATTCTAACCCCAAAAACACTAGAGAAGTCATTTAGTTGTTCAACGCAATGTTTCCGAGTTCTTAGCCCATATGGGACCCAATATCAACAAGTCTTTCTCCATACTTCCAATCACTCTTCATGCATCTCTAGCACTTGTAATCAATCAAATTCATTATGTTCTAACATATTTTAACCCCAAACAACACTAGATAAGCCATTTAGTTGTTCAAAGCAATGTTTCCGAGTCCTTAGCCCATTAGGGACCCAATTTCAACCAAGTCTTTCTCCATACTTCAAAACACTCTTCATGCATCTCTAACACTTGTAATCAATAAAATTTATTGTATTCTAACATATTCTAACCAAAACAACACTAGATAAGTCATTTAGTGGTTCAACGCAATGTTTCCGAGTTCTTAGCCCATTTGGGACGCAATTTCAACAAGTCTTTCTCCATACTTCAAAACACTCTTCATGCATCTCTAACACTTGTAATCAATCAAATTCATTATATTCTAACATATTATAAACCCAAACAACACTAGATAAGTGATTTAGTGGTTTAACGCAATGTTTCCGAGTTCTTAGCCCATTTGGGACGCAATTTCAACAAGTCTTTCTCCATACTTCAAAACACTCTTTATGCATCTCTAACACTTGTAATCAATCAAATTTATTGTATTCTAACATATTCTAACCCCAAATAATACTAGATAAGTCATAAGTTTTTCAACGCAATGTTTCCGAGTTCTTAGCCCATTTGGGACCCAATTTCAACAAGTCCTTCTCCATACTTCAAAAAACTCTTCATGCATCTCTAGCACTTGTAATTAATAAAATTCATTGTATTCTAACATATTCTAACGCCAAACAACACTAGATAAGTCATTTAGTGGTTCAACGCAATGTTTCCGAGTTCTTAGCCCATTTGGGACCCAATTTCAACAACTTTTTCTACACATTTCTAAACACTCTTCATGCATCTTTAGCACTTGTAATCAATCAAAGTTATTATATTCAAACATATTCTAACCCCAAATAATACTAGATAAGTCATAAGTTTTTCAACGCAATGTTTCCGAGTTCTTAGCCCATTTGGGACCCAATTTCAACAAGTCTTTCTCCATACTTCAAAAAACTCTTCATGCATCTCTAGCACTTTTAGTTAATCAAATTTATTGTATTCTAACATATTCTAACCCCAAAAACACTAGAGAAGTCATTTAGTTGTTCAACGCAATGTTTCCGAGTTCTTAGCCCATATGGGACCCAATATCAACAAGTCTTTCTCCATACTTCCAAACACTCTTCATGCATCTCTAGCACTTGTAATCAATCAAATTCATTGTGTTCTAACATATTTTAACCCCAAACAACACTAGATAAGCCATTTAGTTGTTCAAAGCAATGTTTCCGAGTCCTTAGCCCATTAGGGACCCAATTTAAACAAGTCTTTCTCCACACTTCTAAACACTCTTCATGCATCTCTAGCACTTGTAATCAATCAAATTTATTGTATTCTAACATATTCTAACCCAAACAACACTAGATAAGTCATTTAGTGGTTCAGCGCAATGTTTCCGAGTTCTTTGCCCATTTGGGACCCAATTTCAACCAAGTCTTTCTCCACACTTCTAAACACTCTTCATGCATCTCTAGCCCTTGTAATCAGTCAAATATATTGTATTCTAACCTATTCTAAACCCAAACAACACTAGATAAGTCATTTAGTGGTTCAACGCAATGTTTCTGAGTTCTTGGCCCATTTGGGACCCAATTTCAACAAGTCTTTCTCCATACTTCAAAACACTCTTCATGCATCTCTAACACTTGTAATCAATAAAATTTATTGTATTCTAACATTTTCTAACCAAAACAACACTAGATAAGTCATTTAGTGGTTCAACGCAATGTTTCCGAGTTCTTAGCCCATTTGGGACGCAATTTCAACAAGTCTTTCTCCATACTTCAAAACACTCTTCATGCATCTCTAACACTTGTAATCAATCAAATTCATTGTATTCTAACATATTATAAACCCAAACAACACTAGATAAGTCATTTAGTGGTTCAACGCAATGTTTCCGAGTTCTTAGCCCATTTGGGACGCAATTTCAACAAGTCTTTCTCCATACTTCAAAACACTCTTCATGCATCTCTAACACTTGTAATCAATCAAATTCATTGTATTCTAACATATTATAAACTCAAACAACACTAGATAAGTGATTTAGTGGTTTAACGCAATGTTTCCGAGTTCTTAGCCCATTTGGGACGCAATTTCAACAAGTCTTTCTCCATACTTCTAAACACTCTTCATGCATCTTTAGCACTTGTAATCAATCAAATTTATTGTATTCTAACATATTCTAACCCCAAATAATACTAGATAAGTCATAAGTTTTTCAACGCAATGTTTCCGAGTTCTTAGCCCATTTGGGACCCAATTTCAACAAGTCCTTCTCCATACTTCTAAACACTCTTCATGCATCTCTAGCACTTAATCAATCAAATTTATTGTATCCTAACATATTCTAAACCCGAACAACACTAAATAAGTCATTTAGTGGTTTAACGCAATGTTTCCGAGTTCTTAGCCCATTTGGGACGCAATTTCAACAAGTCTTTCTCCATACTTCAAAACACTCTTCATGCATCTCTAACACTTGTAATCAATAACGTTTATTATATTCTAACATATTCTAACAAAAACAACACTAGATAAGTCATTTAGTGGTTCAACGCAATGTTTCCGAGTTCATAGCCCATTTGGGACGCAATTTCAACAAGTCTTTCTCCATACTTCAAAAAACTCTTCATGCATCTCTAGCACTTGTAGTTAATCAAATTTATTGTATTCTAACATATTCTAACCCCAAAAACACTAGAGAAGTCATTTAGTTGTTCAACGCAATGTTTCCGAGTTCTTAGCCCATATGGGACCCAATATCAACAAGTCTTTCTCCATACTTCCAATCACTCTTCATGCATCTCTAGCACTTGTAATCAATCAAATTCATTATGTTCTAACATATTTTAACCCCAAACAACACTAGATAAGCCATTTAGTTGTTCAAAGCAATGTTTCCGAGTCCTTAGCCCATTAGGGACCCAATTTCAACCAAGTCTTTCTCCATACTTCAAAACACTCTTCATGCATCTCTAACACTTGTAATCAATAAAATTTATTGTATTCTAACATATTCTAACCAAAACAACACTAGATAAGTCATTTAGTGGTTCAACGCAATGTTTCCGAGTTCTTAGCCCATTTGGGACGCAATTTCAACAAGTCTTTCTCCTTACTTCAAAACACTCTTCATGCATCTCTAACACATGTTATCAATCAAATTCATTATATTCTAACATATTATAAACCCAAACAACACTAGATAAGTGATTTAGTGGTTTAACGCAATGTTTCCGAGTTCTTAGCCCATTTGGGACGCAATTTCAACAAGTCTTTCTCCATACTTCAAAACACTCTTCATGCATCTCTAACACTTGTAATCAATCAAATTTATTGTATTCTAACATATTCTAACCCGAAATAATACTAGATAAGTCATAAGTTTTTCAACGCAATGTTTCCGAGTTCTTAGCCCATTTGGGACCCAATTTCAACAAGTCCTTCTCCATACTTCAAAAAACTCTTCATGCATCTCTAGCACTTGTAATTAATAAAATTCATTGTATTCTAACATATTCTAACGCCAAACAACACTAGATAAGTCATTTAGTGGTTCAACGCAATGTTTCCGAGTTCTTAGCCCATTTGGGACCCAATTTCAACAACTTTTTCTACACATTTCTAAACACTCTTCATGCATCTTTAGCACTTGTAATCAATCAAAGTTATTATATTCAAACATATTCTAACCCCAAATAATACTAGATAAGTCATAAGTTTTTCAACGCAATGTTTCCGAGTTCTTAGCCCATTTGGGACCCAATTTCAACAAGTCTTTCTCCATACTTCAAAAAACTCTTCATGCATCTCTAGCACTTTTAGTTAATCAAATTTATTGTATTCTAACATATTCTAACCCCAAAAACACTAGAGAAGTCATTTAGTTGTTCAACGCAATGTTTCCGAGTTCTTAGCCCATATGGGACCCAATATCAACAAGTCTTTCTCCATACTTCCAAACACTCTTCATGCATCTCTAGCACTTGTAATCAATCAAATTCATTGTGTTCTAACATATTTTAACCCCAAACAACACTAGATAAGCCATTTAGTTGTTCAAAGCAATGTTTCCGAGTCCTTAGCCCATTAGGGACCCAATTTAAACAAGTCTTTCTCCACACTTCTAAACACTCTTCATGCATCTCTAGCACTTGTAATCAATCAAATTTATTGTATTCTAACATATTCTAACCCAAACAACACTAGATAAGTCATTTAGTGGTTCAGCGCAATGTTTCCGAGTTCTTTGCCCATTTGGGACCCAATTTCAACCAAGTCTTTCTCCACACTTCTAAACACTCTTCATGCATCTCTAGCCCTTGTAATCAGTCAAATATATTTTATTCTAACCTATTCTAAACCCAAACAACACTAGATAAGTCATTTAGTGGTTCAACGCAATGTTTCCGAGTTCTTGGCCCATTTGGGACCCAATTTCAACAAGTCTTTCTCCATACTTCAAAACACTCTTCATGCATCTCTAACACTTGTAATCAATAAAATTTATTGTATTCTAACATTTTCTAACCAAAACAACACTAGATAAGTCATTTAGTGGTTCAACGCAATGTTTCCGAGTTCTTAGCCCATTTGGGACGCAATTTCAACAAGTCTTTCTCCATACTTCAAAACACTCTTCATGCATCTCTAACACTTGTAATCAATCAAATTCATTGTATTCTAACATATTATAAACCCAAACAACACTAGATAAGTCATTTAGTGGTTCAACGCAATGTTTCCGAGTTCTTAGCCCATTTGGGACGCAATTTCAACAAGTCTTTCTCCATACTTCAAAACACTCTTCATGCATCTCTAACACTTGTAATCAATCAAATTCATTGTATTCTAACATATTATAAACTCAAACAACACTAGATAAGTGATTTAGTGGTTTAACGCAATGTTTCCGAGTTCTTAGCCCATTTGGGACGCAATTTCAACAAGTCTTTCTCCATACTTCTAAACACTCTTCATGCATCTTTAGCACTTGTAATCAATCAAATTTATTGTATTCTAACATATTCTAACCCCAAATAATACTAGATAAGTCATAAGTTTTTCAACGCAATGTTTCCGAGTTCTTAGCCCATTTGGGACCCAATTTCAACAAGTCCTTCTCCATACTTCTAAACACTCTTCATGCATCTCTAGCACTTAATCAATCAAATTTATTGTATCCTAACATATTCTAAACTCGAACAACACTAAATAAGTCATTTAGTGGTTTAACGCAATGTTTCCGAGTTCTTAGCCCATTTGGGACGCAATTTCAACAAGTCTTTCTCCATACTTCAAAACACTCTTCATGCATCTCTAACACTTGTAATCAATAACGTTTATTATATTCTAACATATTCTAACAAAAACAACACTAGATAAGTCATTTAGTGGTTCAACGCAATGTTTCCGAGTTCATAGCCCATTTGGGACGCAATTTCAACAAGTCTTTCTCCATACTTCAAAACACTCTTCATGCATCTCTAAAACTTGTAATCAATCAAATTCATTGTATTCTAACATATTCCAAACCCAAACAACACTAGATAAGTCATTTAGTGGTTTAACGCAATGTTTTCGAATTCTTAGCTCATTTGGGACGCAATTTCAACAAGTCTTTCTCCATACTTCAAAACACTCTTCATGCATCTCTAACACTTGTAATCAATAAAATTTATTGTATTCTAACATATTCTAACCAAAACAACACTAGATAAGTCATTTAGTGGTTCAACGCAATGTTTCCGAGTTCTTAGCCCATTTGGGACGCATTTTTAACAAGTCTTTCTCCATACTTCCAAACACTCTTCATGCATCTCTAGCACTTGTAATCAATCAAATTCATTGTGTTCTAACATATTTTAACCCCAAACAACACTAGATAAGCCATTTAGTTGTTCAAAGCAATGTTTCCGAGTCCTTAGCCCATTAGGGACCCAATTTAAACAAGTCTTTCTCCACACTTCTAAACACTCTTCATGCATCTCTAGCACTTGTAATCAATCAAATTTATTGTATTCTAACATATTCTAACCCAAACAACACTAGACAAGTCATTTAGTGGTTCAGCGCAATGTTTCCGAGTTCTTAGCCCATTTGGGACCCAATTTCAACCAAGTCTTTCTCCACACTTCTAAACACTCTTCATGCATCTCTAGCACTTGTAATCAGTCAAATATATTGTATTCTAACCTATTCTAAACCCAAACAACACTAGATAAGTCATTTAGTGGTTCAACGCAATGTTTCCGAGTTCATAGCCCATTTGGGACGCAATTTCAACAAGTCTTTCTCCATACTTCAAAACACTCTTCATGCATCTCTAACACTTGTAATCAATAAAATTTATTGTATTCTAACATATTCTAACCAAAACAACACTAGATAAGTCATTTAGTGGTTCAACGCAATGTTTCCGAGTTCTTAGCCCATTTGGGACGCATTTTTAACAAGTCTTTCTCCATACTTCAAAACACTCTTCATGCATCTCTAACACTTGTAATCAATCAAATTTATTGTATTCTAACATATTCTAACCCCAAATAATACTAGATAAGTCATAAGTTTTTCAACGCAATGTTTCCGAGTTCTTAGCCCATTTGGGACCCAATTTCAACAAGTCCTTCTCCATACTTCAAAAAACTCTTCATGCATCTCTAGCACTTGTAATTAATAAAATTCATTGTATTCTAACATATTCTAACGCCAAACAACACTAGATAAGTCATTTAGTGGTTCAACGCAATGTTTCCGAGTTCTTAGCCCATTTGGGACCCAATTTCAACAACTTTTTCTACACACTTCTAAACACTCTTCATGCATCTTTAACACTTGTAATCAATCAAAGTTATTGTATTCAAACATATTTTAACCCCAAATTATACTAGATAAGTCATAAGTTTTTCAACGCAATGTTTCCGAGTTCTTAGCCCATTTGGGACCCAATTTCAACAAGTCTTTCTCCATACTTCAAAAAACTCTTCATGTATCTCTAGCACTTGTAGTTAATCAAATTTATTGTATTCTAACATATTCTAACCCCAAAAACACTAGAGAAGTCATTTAGTTGTTCAACGCAATGTTTCCGAGTTCTTAGCCCTTATGGGACCCAATATCAACAAGTCTTTCTCCATACTTCCAAACACTCTTCATGCATCTCTAGCACTTGTAATCAATCAAATTCATTGTGTTCTAACATATTTTAACCCCAAACAACACTAGATAAGCCATTTAGTTGTTCAAAGCAATGTTTCCGAGTCCTAAGCCCATTAGGGACCCAATTTAAACAAGTCTTTCTCCACACTTCTAAACACTCTTCATGCATCTCTAGCACTTGTAATCAATCAAAATTATTGTATTCTAACATATTCTAACCCAAACAACACTAGATAAGTCATTTAGTGGTTCAGCGCAATGTTTCCGAGTTCTTAGCCCATTTGGGACCCAATTTCAACCAAGTCTTTCTCCACACTTCTAAACACTCTTCATGCATCTCTAGCACTTGTAATCAGTCAAATATATTGTATTCTAACCTATTCTAAACCCAAACAACACTAGATAAGTCATTTAGTGGTTCAACGCAATGTTTCCGAGTTCATAGCCCATTTGGGACGCAATTTCAACAAGTCTTTCTCCATACTTCAAAACACTCTTCATGCATCTCTAAAACTTGTAATCAATCAAATTCATTGTATTCGAACATATTCTAAACCCAAACAACACTAGATAAGTCATTTAGTGGTTTAACGCAATGTTTCTGAATTCTTAGCCCATTTGGGACGCAATTTCAACAAGTCTTTCTCCATACTTCAAAACACTCTTCATGCATCTCTAACACTTGTAATCAATAAATTTTATTGTATTCTAACATATTCTAACCAAAACAACACTAGATAAGTCATTTAGTGGTTCAACGCAATGTTTCCGAGTTCTTAGCCCATTTGGGACGCAATTTCAACAAGTCTTTCTCCATACTTCAAAACACTCTTCATGCATCTCTAACACTTGTAATCAATCAAATTCATTGTATTCTAACATATTATAAACTCAAACAACACTAGATAAGTGATTTAGTGGTTTAACGCAATGTTTCCGAGTTCTTAGCCCATTTGGGACGCAATTTCAACAAGTCTTTCTCCATACTTCTAAACACTCTTCATGCATCTTTAGCACTTGTAATCAATCAAATTTATTGTATTCTAACATATTCTAACCCCAAATAGTACTAGATAAGTCATAAGTTTTTCAACGCAATGTTTCCGAGTTCTTAGCCCATTTGGGACCCAATTTCAACAAGTCCTTCTCCATACTTCAAAAAACTCTTCATGCATCTCTAGCACTTGTAAATAATAAAATTCATTGTATTCTAACATATTCTAACGCCAAACAACACTAGATAAGTCATTTAGTGGTTCAACGCAATGTTTCCGAGTTCTTAGCCCATTTGGGACCCAATTTCAACAACTTTTTCTACACACTTCTAAACACTCTTCATGCATCTTTAGCACTTGTAATCAATCAAAGTTATTGTATTCAAACATATTCTAACCCCAAATAATACTAGATAAGTCATAAGTTTTTCAACGCAATGTTTCCGAGTTCTTAGCCCATTTGGGACCCAATTTCAACAAGTCTTTCTCCATACTTCAAAACACTCTTCATGCATCTCTAAAACTTGTAATCAATCAAATTCATTGTATTCTAACATATTCTAAACCCAAACAACACTAAATAAGTCATTTAGTGGTTTAACGCAATGTTTCCGAATTCTTAGCCCATTTGGGACGCAATTTCAACAAGTCTTTCTCCATACTTCAAAACACTCTTCATGCATCTCTAACACTTGTAATCAATAAAATTTATTGTATTCTAACATATTCTAACCAAAACAACACTAGATAAGTCATTTAGTGGTTCAACGCAATGTTTCCGAGTTCTTAGCCCATTTGGGACGCAATTTCAACAAGTCTTTCTCCATACTTCAAAACACTCTTCATGCATCTATAACACTTGTAATCAATCAAATTCATTGTATTCTAACATATTATAAACCCAAACAACACTAGATAAGTGATTTAGTGGTTTAACGCAATGTGTCCGAGTTCTTAGCCCATTTGGGACGCAATTTCAACAAGTCTTTCTCCATACTTCAAAACACTCTTCATACATCTCTAACACTTGTAATCAATCAAATTTATTGTATTCTAACATATTCTAACCCCAAATAATACTAGATAAGTCATAAGTTTTTCAACGCAATGTTTCCGAGTTCTTAGCCCATTTGGGACCCAATTTCAACAAGTCCTTCTCCATACTTCAAAAAACTCTTCATGCATCTCTAGCACTTGTAATTAATAAAATTCATTGTATTCTAACATATTCTAACGGCAAACAACACTAGATAAGTCATTTAGTGGTTCAACACAATGTTTCCGAGTTCTTAGCCCATTTGGGACCCAATTTCAACAACTTTTTCTACACACTTCTAAACACTCTTCATGCATCTTTAGCACTTGTAATCAATCAAAGTTATTGTATTCAAACATATTCTAACCCCAAATAATACTAGATAAGTCATAAGTTTTTCAACGCAATGTTCTTAGCCCATTTGGGACCCAATTTCAACAAGTCTTTCTCCATACTTCAAAAAACTCTTCATGCATCTCTAGCACTTGTAGTTAATCAAATTTATTGTATTCTAACATATTCTAACCCTAAAAACACTAGAGAAGTCATTTAGTTGTTCAACGCAATGTTTCCGAGTTCTTAGCCCATATGGGACCCAATATCAACAAGTCTTTCTCCATACTTCCAAACACTCTTCATGCATCTCTAGCACTTGTAATCAATCAAATTCATTGTGTTCTAACATATTTTAACCCCAACCAACACTAGATAAGCCATTTAGTTGTTCAAAGCAATGTTTCCGAGTCCTTAGCCCATTAGGGACCTAATTTAAACAAGTCTTTCTCCACACTTCTAAACACTCTTCATGCATCTCTAGCACTTGTAATCAATCAAATTTATTGTATTCTAACATATTCTAACCCAAACAACACTAGATAAGTCATTTAGTGGTTCAACGCAATGTTTCCGAGTTCTTAGCCCATTTGGGACCCAATTTCAACAAGTCTTTCTCCATACTTCAAAAAACTCTTCATGCATCTCTAGCACTTGTAGTTAATCAAATTTATTGTATTATAACATATTCTAACCCCAAAAACACTAGAGAAGTCATTTAGTTGTTCAACGCAATGTTTCCGAGTTCTTAGCCCATATGGGACCCAATATCAACAAGTCTTTCTCCATACTTCCAAACACTCTTCATGCATCTCTAGCACTTGTAATCAATCAAATTCATTGTGTTCTAACATATTTTAACCCCAAACCACACTAGATAAGCCATTTAGTTGTTCAAAGCAATGTTTCAACCAAGTCTTTCTCCATACTTCAAAACAATCTTCATGCATCTCTAACACTTGTAATCAATAAAATTTATTGTATTCTAACATATTCTAACCAAAACAACACTAGATAAGTCATTTAGTGGTTCAACGCAATGTTTCCGAGTTCTTAGCCCATTTGGGACGCAATTTCAACAAGTCTTTCTCCATACTTCAAAACACTCTTCATGCATCTCTAACACTTGTAATCAATCAAATTCATTGTATTCTAACATATTATAAACCCAAACAACACTAGATAAGTGATTTAGTGGTTTAACGCAATGTTTCCGAGTTCTTAGCCCATTTGGGACGCAATTTCAACAAGTCTTTCTCCATACTTCAAAACACTCTTCATGCATCTCTAACACTTGTAATCAATCAAATTTATTGTATTCTAACATATTCTAACCCCAAATAATACTGGATAAGTCATAAGTTTTTCAACGCAATGTTTCCGAGTTCTTAGCCCATTTGGGACCCAATTTCAACAAGTCCTTCTCCATACTTCAAAAAACTCTTCATGCATCTCTAGCACTTGTAATTAATAAAATTTATTGTATTCTAACATATTCTAACGCCAAACAACACTAGATAAGTCATTTAGTGGTTCAACGCAATGTTTCCGAGTTCTTAGCCCATTTGGGACCCAATTTCAACAACTTTTTCTACACACTTCTAAACACTCTTCATGCATCTTTAGCACTTGTAATCAATCAAAGTTATTATATTCAAACATATTCTAACCCCAAATAATACTAGATAAGTCATAAGTTTTTCAACGCAATGTTTCCGAGTTCTTAGCCCATTTGGGACCCAATTTCAACAAGTCTTTCTCCATACTTCAAAAAACTCTTCATGCATCTCTAGCACTTTTAGTTAATCAAATTTATTGTATTCTAACATATTCTAACCCCAAAAACACTAGAGAAGTCATTTAGTTGTTCAACGCAATGTTGCCGAGTTCTTAGCCCATATGGGACCCAATATCAACAAGTCTTTCTCCATACTTCCAAACACTCTTCATGCATCTCTAGCACTTGTAATCAATCAAATTCATTGTGTTCTAACATATTTTAACCCCAAACAACACTAGATAAGCCATTTAGTTGTTCAAAGCAATGTTTCCGAGTCCTTAACCCATTAGGGACCCAATTTAAACAAGTCTTTCTCCACACTTCTAAACACTCTTCATGCATCTCTAGCCCTTGTAATCAATCAAATTTATTGTATTTTAACATATTCTAACCCAAACAACACTAGATAAGTCATTTAGTGGTTCAACGCAATGTTTCCGAGTTCTTAGCCCATTTGGGACCCAATGTCAACCGTCTTTCTCCACACTTCTAAACACTCTTCATGCATCTCTAGCACTTGTAATCAGTCAAATATATTGTATTATAACCTATTCTAAACCCAAACAACACTAGATAAGTCATTTAGTGGTTCAACGCAATGTTTCCGAGTTCTTGGCCCATTTGGGACCCAATTTCAACAAGTCTTTCTCAACACTTCTAAACACTCTTCATGCATCTCTAGCACTTGTAATCAATCAAATTTATTGTATCCTAACATATTCTAAATCCAAACAACACTAGATAAGTCATTTAGTGGTTTAACGCAATGTTTCCGAGTTCTTAGCCCATTTGGGATGCAATTTCAACAAGTCTTTCTCCACACTTCTAAACACTCTTCATGCATCTCTAGCACTTGTAATCAATCAAATTTATTATACTCTAACATATTCTAACCCAAACAAAACTAGATAAGTCATTTAGTGATTCAACGCAATGTTTCCGAGTTCTTGGCCCATTTGGGACCCAATTTCAACAAAGTCTTTCTCCACACTTCTAAACACTCTTCATGCATCTCTAACACTTGTAATGAATCAAATTCATTGTATTCTAATATATTCTAAACCCAAACAACACTAGATAAGTCATTTAGTGGTTTAACGCAATGTTTCCGAGTTCTTAGCCCATTTGGGACGCAATTTCAACAAGTCTTTCTCCATACTTCAAAACACTCTTCATGCATCTCTAACAGTTGTAATCAATCAAATTCATTGTATTTTAATATATTCTAACCCCAAACAACACTAGATAAGTTATTTAGTGGTTCAACTCAATGTTTCCGAGTTCTTAGCCCATTTGGGACCCAATTTCAACAAGTCTTTCTCCACACTTCTCAACACTCTTCATGCATCTCTAGAACTTTTAATCAATCTAATTTATTGTATCCTAACATATTATAAACCCAAACAACACTAGATAAGTCATTTAGTGGTTTAACGCAATGTTTCCGAGTTCTTAGCCCATTTGGGACGCAATTTCAACAAGTCTTTCTCCATACTTCAAAACACTCTTCATGCATCTCTAACACTTGTAATCAATAAAATGTATTGTATTCTAAAATATTCTAACCAAAGCAACACTAGATAAGTCATTTAGTGGTTCAACGCAATGTTTCCGAGTTCTTAGCCCATTTGGGACCCAATTTCAACAAGTCTTTCTCCATACTTCAAAACACTCTTCATGCATCTCTAACACTTGTAATCAATAAAATGTATTGTATTCTAAAATATTCTAACCAAAGCAACACTAGATAAGTCATTTAGTGGTTCATTGCAATGTTTCCGAGTTCTTAGCCCATTTGGGATGCAATTTCAACAAGTCTTTCTCCACACTTCTAAACACTCTTCATGCATCTCTAGCACTTGTAATCAATCAAATTTATTATACTCTAACATATTCTAACCCAAACAACACTAGATAAGTCATTTAGTGGTTCAACGCAATGTTTCCGAGTTCTTAGCCCATTTGGGACCCAATTTCAACCAAGTCTTTCTCCACACTTCTAAACACTCTTCATGCATCTCTAGCACTTGTAATCAGTCAAATTTATTGTATTATAACCTATTCTAAACCCAAACAACACTAGATAAGTCATTTAGTGGTTCAACGCAATGTTTCCGAGTTCTTGGCCCATTTGGGACCCAATTTCAACAAGTGTTTCTCCACACTTCTAAACACTCTTCATGCATCTCTAGCACTTGTAATCAATCAAAGTTATTGTATTCAAACATATTCTAACCCCAAATAATACTAGATAAGTCATAAGTTTTTCAACGCAATGTTTCCGAGTTCAAAACCCATTTGGGACCCAATTTCAACAAGTCTTTCTCCAAACTTCAAAACACTCTTCATGCATCTCTAAACGTGTAATCAATCAAATTCATTGTATTCTAACATATTCTAACCCCAAACAACACTTGATAAGTCATTTAGTGGTTCAACGCAATGTTTCCGAGTTCTTAGCCCATTTGGGACCCAATTTCAACAAGTCTTTCTCCACACTTCTAAACACTCTTCATGCATCTCTAGAACTTTTAATCAATCAAATTTATTGTATCCTAACATATTCTAAACCCAAACAACACTAGATAAGTCATTTAGTGGTTTAACGCAATATTTCCGAGTTCTTAGCCCATTTGGGACGCAATTTCAACAAGTCTTTCTCCATACTTCAAAACACTCTTCATGCATCTCTAACAGTTGTAATCAATCAAATTCATAGTATTTTAACATATTCTAACCCCAAACAACACTAGATAAGTCATTTAGTGGTTCAACGCAATGTTTCTGAGTTCTTAGCCCATTTGGGACCCAATTTCAACAAGTCTTTCTCCATACTTCAAAACACTCTTCATGCATCTCTAACACTTGTAATCAATAAAATGTATTGTATTCTAACATATTCTAACCAAAGCAACACTAGATAAGTCATTTAGTTGTTCAACGCAATGTTTCCGAGTTCTTAGCCCATTTGGGATGTAATTTGAACAAGTCTTTCTCCACACTCTAAACACTCTTCATGCATCTCTAGCACTTGTAATCAATCAAATTTATTATACTCTAACATATTCTAACCCAAACAACACTAGATAAGTCATTTAGTGGTTCAACGCAATGTTTCCGAGTTCTTAGCCCATTTGGGACCCAATTTCAACAAGTCTTTCTCCATACTTGAAAACACTCTTCATGCATCTCTAACACTTGTAATCAATCAAATTCATTGTATTCTAACATATTATAAACCCAAACAACACTATATAAGTGATTAAGTGGTTTAACGCAATGTTTCCGAGTTCTTAGCCCATTTGGGACGCAATTTCAACAAGTCTTTCTCCATACTTCAAAACACTCTTCATGCATCTCTAACACTTGTAATCAATCAAATTTATTGTATTCTAACATATTCTAACCCCAAATAATACTAGATAAGTCATAAGTTTTTCAACGCAATGTTTCCGAGTTCTTAGCCCATTTGGGACCCAATTTCAACAAGTCCTTCTCCATACTTCAAAAAACTCTTCATGCATCTCTAGCACTTGTAATTAATAAAATTCATTGTATTCTAACATATTCTAACGGCAAACAACACTAGATAAGTCATTTAGTGGTTCAACACAATGTTTCCGAGTTCTTAGCCCATTTGGGACCCAATTTCAACAACTTTTTCTACACACTTCTAAACACTCTTCATGCATCTTTAGCACTTGTAATCAATCAAAGTTATTGTATTCAAACATATTCTAACCCCAAATAATACTAGATAAGTCATAAGTTTTTCAACGCAATGTTTCCGAGTTCTTAGCCCATTTGGGAACCAATTTCAACAAGTCTTTCTCCATACTTCAAAAAACTCTTCATGCATCTCTAGCACTTGTAGTTAATCAAATTTATTGTATTCTAACATATTCTAACCCTAAAAACACTAGAGAAGTCATTTAGTTGTTCAACGCAATGTTTCCGAGTTCTTAGCCCATATGGGACCCAATATCAACAAGTCTTTCTCCATACTTCCAAACACTCTTCATGCATCTCTAGCACTTGTAATCAATCAAATTCATTGTGTTCTAACATATTTTAACCCCAAACAACACTAGATAAGCCATTTAGTTGTTCAAAGCAATGTTTCCGAGTCCTTAGCCCATTAGGGACCCAATTTAAACAAGACTTTCTCCACACTTCTAAACACTCTTCATGCATCTCTAGCACTTGTAATCAATCAAATTTATTGTATTCTAACATATTCTAACCCAAACAACACTAGATAAGTCATTTAGTGGTTCAGCGCAATGTTTCCGAGTTCTTAGCCCATTTGGGACCCAATTTCAACCAAGTCTTTCTCCACACTTCTAAACATTCTTCATGCATCTCTAGCACTTGTAATCAGTCAAATATATTGTATTATAACCTATTCTAAACCCAAACAACACTAGATAAGTCATTTAGTGGTTCAACGCAATGTTTCCGAGTTCTTGGCCCATTTGGGACCCAATTTCAACAAGTCTTTCTCAACACTTCTAAACACTCTTCATGCATCTCTAGCACTTGTAATCAATCAATTTTATTGTATCCTAACATATTCTAAACCCAAACAACACTAGATAAGTCATTTAGTGGTTTAACGCAATGTTTCCGAGTTCTTAGCCCATTTGGGATGCAATTTCAACAAGTCTTTCTCCACACTTCTAAACAATCTTCATGCATCTCTAGCACTTGTAATCAATCAAATTTATTATACTCTAACATATTCTAACCCAAACAACACTAGATAAGTCATTTAGTGGTTCAACGCAATGTTTCCGAGTTCTTAGCCCATTTGGGACCCAATTTCAACCAAGTCTTTCTCCACACTTCTAAACACTCTTCATGCATCTCTAACACTTGTAATGAATCAAATTCATTGTATTCTAACATATTCTAAACCCAAACAACACTAGATAAGTCATTTAGTGGTTTAACGCAATGTTTCCGAGTTCTTAGCCCATTTGGGACGCAATTTCAACAAGTCTTTCTCCATACTTCAAAACACTCTTCATGCATCTCTAACAGTTGTAATCAATCAAATTCATTGTATTTTAATATATTCTAACCCCAAACAACACTAGATAAGTCATTTAGTGGTTCAACTCAATGTTTCCGAGTTCTTAGCCCATTTGGGACCCAATTTCAACAAGTCTTTCTCCACACTTCTAAACACTCTTCATTCATCTCTAGAACTTTTAATCAATCTAATTTATTGTATCCTAACATATTATAAACCCAAACAACACTAGATAAGTCATTTAGTGGTTTAACGCAATGTTTCCGAGTTCTTAGGCCATTTGGGATGCAATTTCAACAAGTCTTTCTCCACACTTCTAAACACTCTTCATGCATCTCTAGCACTTGTAATCAATCAAATTTATTATACTCTAACATATTCTAACCCAAAGAACTCTAGATAAGTCATTTAGTGGTTCAACGCAATGTTTCCGAGTTCTTAGCCCATTTGGGACCCAATTTCAACCAAGTCTTTCTCCACACTTCTAAACACTCTTCATGCATCTCTAGCACTTGTAATCAGTCAAATTTATTATATTATAACCTATTCTAAACCCAAACAACACTAGATAAGTCATTTAGTGGTTCAACGCAATGTTTCCGTGTTCTTGGCCCATTTGGGACCCAATTTCAACAAGTGTTCCTCCACACTTCTAAACACTCTTCATGCATCTCTAGCACTTGTAATCAATCAAAGTTATTGTATTCAAACATATTCTAACCCCAAATAATACTAGATAAGTCATAAGTTTTTCAACGCAATGTTTCCGAGTTCAAAGCCCATTTGGGACCCAATTTCAACAAGTCTTTCTCCATACTTCAAAACACTCTTCATGCATCTCTAAACTTGTAATCAATCAAATTCATTGTATTCTAACATATTCTAACCCCAAACAACACTTGATAAGTCATTTAGTGGTTCAACGCAATGTTTCCGAGTTCTTAGCCCATTTGGGACCCAATTTCAACAAGTCTTTCTCCACACTTCTAAACACTCTTCATGCATCTCTAGAAGTTTTAATCAATCAAATTTATTGTATCCTAACATATTCTAAACCCAAACAACACTAGATAAGTCATTTAGTGGTTTAACGCAATATTTCCGAGTTCTTAGCCCATTTGGGACGCAATTTCAACAAGTCTTTCTCCATACTTCAAAACACTCTTCATGCATCTCTAACAGTTGTAATCAATCAAATTTATTGTATTTTAACATATTCTAACCCCAAACAACACTAGATAAGTCATTTAGTGGTTCAACGCAATGTTTCTGAGTTCTTAGCCCATTTGGGACCCAATTTCAACAAGTCTTTCTCCATACTTCAAAACACTCTTCATGCATCTCTAACACTTGTAATCAATAAAATGTATTGTATTCTAACATATTCTAACCAAAGCAACACTAGATAAGTCATTTAGTTGTTCAACGCAATGTTTCCGAGTTCTTAGCCCATTTGGGATGCAATTTCAACAAGTCTTTCTCCACACTCTAAACACTCTTCATGCATCTCTAGCACTTGTAATCAATCAAATTTATTATACTCTAACATATTCTAACCCAAACAACACTAGATAAGTCATTTAGTGGTTCAACGCAATGTTTCCGAGTTCTTAGCCCATTTGGGACCCAATTTCAACAAGTCTTTCTCCATACTTCAAAACACTCTTCATGCATCTCTAACACTTGTAATCAATCAAATTCATTGTATTCTAACAAAATATAAACCCAAACAACACTAGATAAGTGATTTAGTGGTTTAACGCAATGTTTCCGAGTTCTTAGCCCATTTGGGACGCAATTTCAACTAGTCTTTCTCCATACTTCAAAACACTCTTCATGCATCTCTAACACTTGTAATCAATCAAATTTATTGTATTCTAACATATTCTAACCCCAAATAATACTAGATAAGTCATAAGTTTTTCAACGCAATGTTTCCGAGTTCTTAGCCCATTTGGGACCCAATTTCAACAAGTCCTTCTCCATACTTCAAAAAACTCTTCATGCATCTCTAGCACTTGTAATGAATAAAATTCATTGTATTCTAACATATTCTAACGGCAAACAACACTAGATAAGTCATTTAGTGGTTCAACACAATGTTTTCGAGTTCTTAGCCCATTTGGGACCCAATTTCAACAACTTTTTCTACACACTTCTAAACACTCTTCATGCATCTTTAGCACTTGTAATCAATCAAAGTTATTGTATTCAAACATATTCTAACCCCAAATAATACTAGATAAGTCATAAGTTTTTCAACGCAATGTTTCCGAGTTCTTAGCCCATTTGGGACCCAATTTCAACAAGTCTTTCTCCATACTTCAAAAAACTCTTCATGCATCTCTAGCACTTGTAGTTAATCAAATTTATTGTATTCTAACATATTCTAACCCTAAAAACACTAGAGAAGTCATTTAGTTGTTCAACGCAATGTTTCCGAGTTCTTAGCCGATATGGGACCCAATATCAACAAGTCTTTCTCCATACTTCCAAACACTCTTCATGCATCTCTAGCACTTGTAATCAATCAAATTCATTGTGTTCTAATATATTTTAACCCCAAACAACACTAGATAAGCCATTTAGTTGTTCAAAGCAATGTTTCCGAGTCCTTAGCCCATTAGGGACCCAATTTAAACAAGTCTTTCTCCACACTTCTAAACACTCTTCATGCATCTCTAGCACTTGTAATCAATCAAATTTATTGTATTCTAACATATTCTAACCCAAACAACACTAGATAAGTCATTTAGTGGTTCAGCGCAATGTTTCCGAGTTCTTAGCCCATTTGGGACCCAATTTCAACCAAGTCTTTCTCCACACTTCTAAACACTCTTCATGCATCTCTAGCCCTTGTAATCAGTCAAATATATTGTATTCTAACCTATTCTAATCCCAAACAACACTAGATAAGTCATTTAGTGGTTCAACGCAATGTTTCCGAGTTCTTGGCCTATTTGGGACCCAATTTCAACAAGTCTTTCTCAACACTTCTAAACACTCTTCATGCATCTCTAGCACTTAATCAATCAAATTTATTGTATCCTAACATATTCTAAACCCGAACAACACTAGGTAAGTCATTTAGTGGTTTAACGCAATGTTTCCGAGTTCTTAGCCCATTTGGGACGCAATTTCAACAAGTCTTTCTCCATACTTCAAAACACTCTTCATGCATCTCTAACATTTGTAATCAATAACGTTTATTATATTCTAACATATTCTAACAAAAACAACACTAGATAAGTCATTTAGTGGTTCAACGCAATGTTTCCGAGTTCATAGCCCATTTGGGACGCAATTTCAACAAGTCTTTCTCCATACTTCAAAACACTCTTCATGCATCTCTAACAGTTGTAATCAATCAAATTCATTGTATTTTAACATATTCTAACCCCAAACAACACTAGATAAGTCATTTAGTGGTTCAACGCAATGTTTCCGAGTTCTTAGCCCATTTGGGACCCATTTCAACAAGTCTTTCTCCATACTTCAAAACACTCTTCATGCATCTCTAACACTTGTAATCAATAAAATTTATTGTATTCTAACATATTCTAACCAAAACAACACTAGATAAGTCATTTAGTGGTTCAACGCAATGTTTCCGAGTTCTTAGCCCATTTGGGACGCAATTTCAACAAGTCTTTCTCCATACTTCAAAACACTCTTCATGCATCTCTAACACTTGTAATCAATCAAATTTATTGTATTCTAACATATTCTAACCCCAAATAATACTAGATAAGTCATAAGTTTTTCAACGCAATGTTTCCGAGTTCTTAGCCCATTTGGGACCCAATTTCAACAATCCTTTCTCCATACTTCAAAAAACTCTTCATGCATCTCTAGCATTTGTAATTAATAAAATTCATTGTATTCTAACATATTCTAACGCCAAACAACACTAGATAAGTCATTTAGTGGTTCAACGCAATGTTTCCGAGTTCTTAGCCCATTTGGGACCCAATTTCAACAAGTCTTTTTCTACACACTTCTAAACACTCTTCATGCATCTCTAGCACTTGTAATCAATCAAATTTATTATACTCTAACATATTCTAACCCAAACAACACTAGATAAGTCATTTAGTGGTTCAACGCAATGTTTCCGAGTTCTTAGCCCATTTGGGACCAAATATCAACAAGTCTTTCTATTCACTTCGAAACACTCTTCATGCATCTCTAACACTTGTAATGAATCAAATTCATTGTATTCTAACATATTATAAACCCAAACAACACTAGATAAGTCATTTAGTGGTTTAACGCAATGTTTACGAGTTCTTAGCCCATTTGGGACGCAATTTCAACAAGTCTTTCTCCATACTTCAAAACACTCTTCATGCATCTCTAACACTTGTAATCAATCAAATTCATTGTATTCTAACATATTCTAACCCCAAACAACACTAGATAAGTCATTTAGTGGTTCAACGCAATGTTTCCGAGTTCTTAGCCCATTTGGGACCCAATTTCAACAAGTCTTTCTCCATACTTCAAAAAACTCTTCATGCATCTCTAGAACTTGTAATCAATAAAATTTATTGTATTCTAACATATTCTAATGGCAAACAACACTAGATAAGTCATTTAGTGGTTCAACGCAATGTTTCCGAGTTCTTAGCCCATTTGGGACGCATTTTCAACAAGTCTTTCTCCACACTTTTAAACACTCTTCATGCAGCTTGAGCACTAGTAATCAATCACAATGATTGTATTCTAAACATATTCTAACCCCAAAGCAACACTAGATAAGTCATTTAGTGGTTCAACGCAATGTTTCCGAGTTCTTAGCCCATTTGGGACCCAATTTCAACAAGTCTTTCTCCATACTTAAAAACACTCTTCATGCATCTCTAACACTTGTAATCAATAAAATGTATTGTATTCTAAAATATTCTAACCAAAGCAACACTAGATAAGTCATTTAGTGGTTCAACGCAATGTTTCCGAGTTCTTAGCCCATTTGGGACCCAATTTCAACAAGTCTTTCTCCACACTTCTAAACACTCTTCATGCATCTCTAGCACTTGTAATCAATCAAATTTATTATACTCTAACATATTCTAACCCAAACAACACTAGATAAGTCATTTAGTGGTTCAACGCAATGTTTCCGAGTTCTTAGCCCATTTGGGACCCAATTTCAACCAAATCTTTCTCCACACTTCTAAACACTCTTCATGCATCTCTAGCACTTGTAATCAGTCAAATTTATTGTATTATAACCTATTCTAAACCCAAACAACACTAGATAAGTCATTTAGTGGTTCAACGCAATGTTTCCGAGTTCTTAGCCCATTTGGGATGCAATTTCAACAAGTCTTTCTCCACACTTCTAAACACTCTTCATGCATCTCTAGCACTTGTAATCAATCAAATTTATTATACTCTAACATATTCTAACCCAAACAACACTAGATAAGTCATTTAGTGGTTCAACGCAATGTTTCCGAGTTCTTAGCCCATTTGGGACGCAATTTCAACAAGTCTTTCTCCATACTTCAAAACACTCTTCATGCATCTCTAACACTTGTAATCAATCAAATTCATTGTATTCTAACATATTATAAACCCAAACAACACTAGATAAGTGATTTAGTGGTTTAACGCAATGTTTCCGAGTTCTTAGCCCATTTGGGACGCAATTTCAACAAGTCTTTCTCCATACTTCAAAACACTCTTCATGCATCTCTAACACTTGCAATCAATCAAATTTATTGTATTATAACATATTCTAACCCGAAACAACACTAGATAAGTCATAAGTTTTTCAACGCAATGTTTCCGAGTTCTTAGCCCATTTGGGACCCAATTTCAACAAGTCTTTCTCCATACTTCAAAACACTCTTCATGCATCTCTAGCACTTGTAATCAATCAAATTTATTATACTCTAATATATTCTAACCCAAACAACACTAGATAAGTCATTTAGTGGTTCAACGCAATGTTTCCGAGTTCTTAGCCCATTTGGGACCCAATTTCAACAAGTGTTTCTCCATACTTCAAAACACTCTTCATGCATCTCTAACACTTGTAATCAATCAAATTAATTGTATTCTAACATATTATAAACCCAAACAACACTAGATAAGTGATTTAGTGGTTTAACGCAATGTTTCCGAGTTCTTAGCCCATTTGGGACGCAATTTCAACAAGTCTTTCTCCATACTTCAAAACACTCTTCATGCATCTCTAACACTTGTAATCAATCAAATTTATTGTATTCTAACATATTCTAACCCCAAATAATACTAGATAAGTCATAAGTTTTTCAACGCAATGTTTCCGAGTTCTTAGCCCATTTGGGACCCAATTTCAACAAGTCCTTCTCCATACTTCAAAAAACTCTTCATGCATCTCTAGCACTTGTAATTAATAAAATTCATTGTATTCTAACATATTCTAACGGCAAACAACACTAGATAAGTCATTTAGTGGTTCAACACAATATTTCTGAGTTCTTAGCCCATTTGGGACCCAATTTCAACAACTTTTTCTACACACTTCTAAACACTCTTCATGCATCTTTAACACTTGTAATCAATCAAAGTTATTGTATTCAAACATATTCTAACCCCAAATAATACTAGATAAGTCATAAGTTTTTCAACGCAATGTTTCCGAGTTCTTAGCCCATTTGGGACCCAATTTCAACAAGTCTTTCTCCATACTTCAAAAAACTCTTCATGCATCTCTAGCACTTGTAGTTAATCAAATTTATTGTATTCTAACATATTCTAACCCTAAAAACACTAGAGAAGTCATTAAGTTGTTCAACGCAATGTTTCCGAGTTCTTAGCCCATATGGGACCCAATATCAACAAGTCTTTCTCCATACTTCCAAACACTCTTCATGCATCTCTAGCACTTGTAATCAATCAAATTCATTGTGTTCTAACATATTTTAACCCCAAACAACACTAGATAAGCCATTTAGTTGTTCAAAGCAATGTTTCCGAGTCCTTAGCCCATTAGGGACCCAATTTAAACAAGTCTTTCTCCACACTTCTAAACACTCTTCAGGCATCTCTAGCACTTGTAATCAATCAAATTTATTGTATTCTAACATATTCTAACCCAAACAAGACTAGATAAGTCATTTAGTGGTTCAACGCAATGTTTCCGAGTTCTTAGCCCATTTGGGACCTAATTTCAACAAGTCTTTCTCCATACTTCAAAAAACTCTTCATGCATCTCTAGCACTTGTAGTTAATCAAATTTATTGTATTCTAACATATTCTAACCCCAAAAACACTAGAGAAGTCATTTAGTTGTTCAACGCAATGTTTCCGAGTTCTTAGCCCATATGGGACCCAATATCAACAAGTCTTTCTCCATACTTTCAAACACTCTTCATGCATCTCTAGCACTTGTAATCAATCAAATTCATTGTGTTCTAACATATTTTAACCCCAAACAACACTAGATAAGCCATTTAGTTGTTTAAAGCAATGTTTCCGAGTCCTTAGCCCATTAGGGACCCAATTTCAACCAAGTCTTTCTCCATACTTCAAAACACTCTTCATGCATCTCTAACACTTGTAATCAATAAAATTTATTGTATTCTAACATATTCTAACCAAAACAACACTAGATAAGTCATTTAGTGGTTCAACGCAATGTTTCCGAGTTCTTAGCCCATTTGGGACGCAATTTCAACAAGTCTTTCTCCATACTTCAAAACACTCTTCATGCATCTCTAACACTTGTAATCAATCAAATTCATTGTATTCTAACATATTATAAACCCAAACAACACTAGATAAGTGATTTAGTGGTTTAACGCAATGTTTCCGAGTTCTTAGCCCATTTGGGACGCAATTTCAACAAGTCTTTCTCCATACTTCAAAACACTCTTCATGCATCTCTAACACTTGCAATCAATCAAATTTATTGTATTCTAACATATTCTAACCCCAAATAATACTAGATAAGTCATAAGTTTTTCAACGCAATGTTTCCGAGTTCTTAGCCCATTTGGGACCTAATTTCAACAAGTCCTTCTCCATACTTCAAAAAACTCTTCATGCATCTCTAGCACTTGTAATTAATAAAATTCATTGTATTCTAACATATTCTAACGCCAAACAACACTAGATAAGTCATTTAGTGGTTCAACGCAATGTTTCCGAGTTCTTAGCCCATTTGGGACCCAATTTCAACAACTTTTTCTACACACTTCTAAACACTCTTCATGCATCTTTAGCACCTGTAATCAATCAAAGTTATTATATTCAAACATATTCTAACCCCAAATAATACTAGATAAGTCATAAGTTTTTCAACGCAATGTTTCTGAGTTCTTAGCCCATTAGGGACCCAATTTAAACAAGTCTTTCTCCACACTTCTAAACACTCTTCATGCATCTCTAGCACTTGTAATCAATCAAATTTATTGTATTCTAACATATTCTAACCCAAACAACACTAGATAAGTCATTTAGTGGTTCAACGCAATGTTTCCGAGTTCTTAGCCGATTTGGGACCCAATTTCAACCAAGTGTTTCTCCACACTTCTAAACACTCTTCATGCATCTCTAGCACTTGTAATCAGTCAAATATATTGTATTATAACCTATTCTAAACCCAAACAACACTAGATAAGTCATTTAGTGGTTCAACGCAATGTTTCCGAGTTCTTGGCCCATTTGGGACCCAATTTCAACAAGTCTTTCTCAACACTTCTAAACACTCTTCATGCATCTCTAGCACTTGTAATCAATCAAATTTATTGTATCCTAACATATTCTAAACCCAAACAACACTAGATAAGTCATTTAGTGGTTTAACGCAATGTTTCCGAGTTCTTAGTTCATTTGGGATGCAATTTCAACAAGTCTTTCTCCACACTTCTAAACACTCTTCATGCATCTCTAGCACTTGTAATCAATCAAATTTATTATACTCAAACATATTCTAACCCAAACAACACTAGATAAGTCATTTAGTGGTTCAACGCAATGTTTCCGAGTTCTTAGCCCATTTGGGACCCAATTTCAACCAAGTCTTTCTCCACACTTCTAAACACTCTTCATGCATCTCTAACACTTGTAATGAATCAAATTCATTGTATTCTAACATATTCTAAACCCAAACAACACTAGATAAGTCATTTAGTGGTTTAACGCAATGTTTCCGAGTTCTTAGCCCATTTGGGACGCAATTTCAACAAGTCTTTCTCCATACTTCAAAACACTCTTCATGCATCTCTAACAGTTGTAATCAATCAAATTCATTGTATTTTAATATATTCTAACCCCAAACAACACTAGATAAGTCATTTAGTGGTTCAACTCAATGTTTCCGAGTTCTTAGCCCATTTGGGACCTAATTTCAACAAGTCTTTCTCCACACTTCTAAACACTCTTCATGCATCTCTAGAACTTTTAATCAATCTAATTTATTGTATCCTAACATATTATAAACCCAAACAACACTAGATAAGTCATTTAGTGGTTTAACGCAATGTTTCCGAGTTCTTAGCCCATTTGGGACGCAATTTCAACAAGTCTTTCTCCATACTTCAAAACACTCTTCATGCATCTCTAACACTTGTAATCAATAAAATGTATTGTATTCTAAAATATTCTAACCAAAGCAACACTAGATAAGTCAGTTAGTTGTTCAACGCAATGTTTCCGAGTTCTTAGCCCATTTGGGACCCAATTTCAACAAGTCTTTCTCCATACTTCAAAACACTCTTCATGCATCTCTAACACTTGTAATCAATAAAATGTATTGTATTCTAAAATATTCTAACCAAAGCAACACTAGATAAGTCATTTAGTGGTTCAACGCAATGTTTCCGAGTTCTTAGCCCATTTGGGATGCAATTTCAACAAGTCTTTCTCCACACTTCTAAACACTCTTCATGCATCTCTAGCACTTGTAATCAATCAAATTTATTATACTCTAACATATTCTAACCCAAAGAACACTAGATAAGTCATTTAGTGGTTCAACGCAATGTTTCCAAGTTCTTAGCCCATTTGGGACCCAATTTCAACCAAGTCTTTCTCCACACTTCTAAACACTCTTCATGCATCTCTAGCACTTGTAATCAGTCAAATTTATTGTATTATAACCTATTCTAAACCCAAACAACACTAGATAAGTCATTTAGTGGTTCAACGCAATGTTTCCGTGTTCTTGGCCCATTTGGGACCCAATTTCAACAAGTGTTTCTCCACACTTCTAAACACTCTTCATGCATCTCTAGCACTTGTAATCAATCAAAGTTATTGTATTCAAACATATTCTAACCCCAAATAATACTAGATAAGTCATAAGTTTTTCAACGCAATGTTTCCGAGTTCAAAGCCCATTTGGGACCCAATTTCAACAAGTCTTTCTCCATACTTCAAAACACTCTTCATGCATCTCTAAACTTGTAATCAATCAAATTCATTGTATTCTAACATATTCTAACCCCAAACAACACTTGATAAGTCATTTAGTGGTTCAACGCAATGTTTCCGAGTTCTTAGCCCATTTGGGACCCAATTTCAACAAGTCTTTCTCCACACTTCTAAACACTCTTCATGCATCTCTAGAACTTTTAATCAATCAAATTTATTGTATCCTAACATATTCTAAGCCCAAACAACACTAGATAAGTCATTTAGTGGTTTAACGCAATATTTCCGAGTTCTTAGCCCATTTGGGACGCAATTTCAAAAAGTCTTTCTCCATACTTCAAAACACTCTTCATGCATCTCTAACAATTGTAATCAATCAAATTTATTGTATTTTAACATATTCTAACCCCAAATAACACTAGATAAGTCATTTAGTGGTTCAACGCAATGTTTCTGAGTTCTTAGCCCATTTGGGACCCAATTTCAACAAGTCTTTCTCCATACTTCAAAACACTCTTCATGCATCTCTAACACTTGTAATCAATAAAATGTATTGTATTCTAACATATTCTAACCAAAGCAACACTAGATAAGTCATTTAGTTGTTCAACGCAATGTTTCCGAGTTCTTAGCCCATTTGGGATGCAATTTGAACAAGTCTTTCTCCACACTCTAAACACTCTTCATGCATCTCTAGTACTTGTAATCAATCAAATTTATTATACTCTAACATATTCTAACCCAAACAACACTAGATAAGTCATTTAGTGGTTCAACGCAATGTTTCCGAGTTCTTAGCCCATTTGGGACCCAATTTCAACAAGTCTTTCTCCATACTTCAAAACACTCTTCATGCATCTCTAACACTTGTAATCAATCAAATTCATTGTATTCTAACATATTATAAACCCAAACAACACTAGATAAGTGATTTAGTGGTTTAACGCAATGTTTCCGAGTTCTTAGCCCATTTGGGACGTAATTTCAACAAGTCTTTGTCCATACTTCAAAACACTCTTCATGCATCTCTAACACTTGTAATCAATCAAATTTATTGTATTCTAACATATTCTAACCCCAAATAATACTAGATAAGTCATAAGTTTTTCAACGCAATGTTTCCGAGTTCTTAGCCCATTTGGGACCCAATTTCAACAAGTCCTTCTCCATACTTCAAAAAACTCTTCATGCATCTCTAGCACTTGTAATTAATAAAATTCATTGTATTCTAACATATTCTGACGGCAAAAAACACTAGATAAGTCATTTAGTGGTTCAACACAATGTTTCCGAGTTCTTAGCCCATTTGGGACCCAATTTCAACAACTTTTCTACACACTTCTAAACACGCTTCATGCATCTTTAGCACTTGTAATCAATCAAAGTTATTGTATTCAAACATATTCTAACCCCAAATAATACTAGATAAGTCATAAGTTTTTCAACGCAATGTTTCCGAGTTCTTAGCCCATTTGGGACCCAATTTCAACAAGTCTTTCTCCATACTTCAAAAAACTCTTCATGCATCTCTAGCACTTGTAGTTAATCAAATTTATTGTATTCTAACATATTCTAACCCTAAAAACAATAGAGAAGTCATTTAGTTGTTCAACGCAATGTTTCCGAGTTCTTAGCCCATATGGGACCCAATATCAACAAGTCTTTCTCCATACTTCCAAACACTCTTCATGCATCTCTAGCACTTGTAATCAATCAAATTCATTGTGTTCTAACATATTTTAACCCCAAACAACACTAGATAAGCCATTTAGTTGTTCAAAGCAATGTTTCCGAGTCCTTAGCCCATTAGGGACCCAATTTAAACAAGTCTTTCTCCACACTTCTAAACACTCTTCATGCATCTCTAGCACTTGTAATCAATCAAATTTATTGTATTCTAACATATTCTAACCCAAACAACACTAGATAAGTCATTTAGTGGTTCAGCGCAATGTTTCCGAGTTCTTAGCCCATTTGGGACCCAATTTCAACCAAGTCTTTCTCCACACTTCTAAACACTCTTCATGCATCTCTAGCCCTTGTAATCAGTCAAATATATTGTATTCTAACCTATTCTAAACCCAAACAACACTAGATAAGTCATTTAGTGGTTCAACGCAATGTTTCCGAGTTCTTGGCCTATTTGGGACCCAATTTCAACAAGTCTTTCTCAACACTTCTAAACACTCTTCATGCATCTCTAGCACTTAATCAATCAAATTTATTGTATCCTAACATATTCTAAACCCGAACAACACTAGATAAGTCATTTAGTGGTTTAACGCAATGTTTCCGAGTTCCTAGCCCATTTGGGACGCAATTTCAACAAGTCTTTCTCCATACTTCAAAACACTCTTCATGCATCTCTAACACTTGTAATCAATAACGTTTATTATATTCTAACATATTCTAACAAAAACAACACTAGATAAGTCATTTAGTGGTTCAACGCAATGTTTCCGAGTTCATAGCCCATTTGGGACGCAATTTCAACAAGTCTTTCTCCATACTTCAAAACACTCTTCATGCATCTCTAAAACTTGTAATCAATCAAATTCATTGTATTCTAACATATTCTAAACCCAAACAACACTAGATAAGTCATTTAGTGGTTTAACGCAATGTTTTCGAATTCTTAGCCCATTTGGGACGCAATTTCAACAAGTCTTTCTCCATACTTCAAAACACCCTTCATGCATCTCTAACTCTTGTAATCAATAAAATTTATTGTATTCTAACATATTCTAACCAAAACAACACTAGATAAGTCATTTAGTGGTTCAACGCAATGTTTCCGAGTTCTTAGCCCATTTGGGACGCAATTTTAACAAGTCTTTCTCCATACTTCAAAACACTCTTCATGCATCTCTAACACTTGTAATCAATCAAATTTATTGTATTCTAACATATTCTAACCCCAAATAATACTAGATAAGTCATAAGTTTTTCAACGCAATGTTTCCGAGTTCTTAGCCCATTTGGGACCCAATTTCAACAAGTCCTTCTCCATACTTCAAAAAACTCTTCATGCATCTCTAGCACTTGTAATTAATAAAATTCATTGTATTCTAACATATTCTAACGCCAAACAACACTAGATAAGTCATTTAGTGGTTCAACGCAATGTTTCCGAGTTCTTAGCCCATTTGGGACCCAATTTCAACAACTTTTTCTACACACTTCTAAACACTCTTCATGCATCTCTAGCACTTGTAATCAATCAAATTTATTATACTCTAACATATTCTAACCCAAACAACACTAGATAAGTCATTTAGTGGTTCAACGCAATGTTTCCGAGTTCTTAGCCCATTTGGGACCCAATTTCAACCAAGTCTTTCTCCACACTTCTAAACACTCTTCATGCATCTCTAGCACTTGTAATCAATCAAATTTATTATACTCTAACATATTCTAACCCAAACAACACTAGATAAGTCATTTAGTGGTTCAACGCAATGTTTCCGAGTTCTTAGCCCATTTGGGACCCAATTTCAACCAAGTCTTTCTCCACACTTCTAAACACTCTTCATGAATCTCTAACACTTGTAATGAATCAAATTCATTGTATTCTAACATATTCTAAACCCAAACAACACTAGATAAGTCATTTAGTGGTTTAACGCAATGTTTCCGAGTTCTTAGCCCATTTGGGACGCAATTTCAACAAGTCTTTCTCCATACTTCAAAACACTCTTCATGCATCTCTAACAGTTGTAATCAATCAAATTCATTGTATTTTAATATATTCTAACCCCAAACAACACTAGATAAGTCATTTAGTGGTTCAACTCAATGTTTCCGAGTTCTTAGCCCATTTGGGACCCAATTTCAACAAGTCTTTCTCCACACTTCTAAACACTCTTCATGCATCTCTAGAACTTTTAATCAATCTAATTTATTGTATCCTAACATATTAAAAACCCAAACAACACTAGATAAGTCATTTAGTGGTTTAACGCAATGTTTCCGAGTTCTTAGCCCATTTGGGACGCAATTTCAACAAGTCTTTCTCCATACTTCAAAACACTCTTCATGCATCTCTAACACTTGTAATCAATAAAATGTATTGTAATCTAAAATATTCTAACCAAAGCAACACTAGATAAGTCATTTAGTGGTTCAACGCAATGTTTCCGAGTTCTTAGCCCATTTGGGACCCAATTTCAACAAGTCTTTCTCCATACTTCAAAACACTCTTCATGCATCTCTAACACTTGTAATCAATAAAATGTATTGTATTCTAAAATATTCTAACCAAAGCAACACTAGATAAGTCATTTAGTGGTTCAACACAATGTTTCCGAGTTCTTAGCCCATTTGGGACCCAATTTCAACAACTTTTTCTACACACTTCTAAACACGCTTCATGCATCTTTAGCACTTGTAATCAATCAAAGTTATTGTATTCAAACATATTCTAACCCCAAATAATACTAGATAAGTCATAAGTTTTTCAACGCAATGTTTCCGAGTTCTTAGCCCATTTGGGACCCAATTTCAACAAGTCTTTCTCCATACTTCAAAAAACTCTTCATGCATCTCTAGCACTTGTAGTTAATCAAATTTATTGTATTCTAACATATTCTAACCCTAAAAACAATAGAGAAGTCATTTAGTTGTTCAACGCAATGTTTCCGAGTTCTTAGCCCATATGGGACCCAATATCAACAAGTCTTTCTCCATACTTCCAAACACTCTTCATGCATCTCTAGCACTTGTAATCAATCAAATTCATTGTGTTCTAACATATTTTAACCCCAAACAACACTAGATAAGCCATTTAGTTGTTCAAAGCAATGTTTCCGAGTCCTTAGCCCATTAGGGACCCAATTTAAACAAGTCTTTCTCCACACTTCTAAACACTCTTCATGCATCTCTAGCACTTGTAATCAATCAAATTTATTGTATTCTAACATATTCTAACCCAAACAACACTAGATAAGTCATTTAGTGGTTCAGCGCAATGTTTCCGAGTTCTTAGCCCATTTGGGACCCAATTTCAACCAAGTCTTTCTCCACACTTCTAAACACTCTTCATGCATCTCTAGCCCTTGTAATCAGTCAAATATATTGTATTCTAACCTATTCTAAACCCAAACAACACTAGATAAGTCATTTAGTGGTTCAACGCAATGTTTCCGAGTTCTTTGCCTATTTGGGACCCAATTTCAACAAGTCTTTCTCAACACTTCTAAACACTCTTCATGCATCTCTAGCACTTAATCACTCAAATTTATTGTATCCTAACATATTCTAAACCCGAACAACACTAGATAAGTCATTTAGTGGTTTAACGCAATGTTTCCGAGTTCTTAGCCCATTTGGGACGCAATTTCAACAAGTCTTTCTCCATACTTCAAAACACTCTTCATGCATCTCTAACACTTGTAATCAATAACGTTTATTATATTCTAACATATTCTAACAAAAACAACACTAGATAAGTCATTTAGTGGTTCAACGCAATGTTTCCGAGTTCATAGCCCATTTGGGACGCAATTTCAACAAGTCTTTCTCCATACTTCAAAACACTCTTCATGCATCTCTAAAACTTGTAATCAATCAAATTCATTGTATTCTAACATATTCTAAACCCAAACAACACTAGATAAGTCATTTAGTGGTTTAACGCAATGTTTTCGAATTCTTAGCCCATTTGGGACGCAATTTCAACAAGTCTTTCTCCATACTTCAAAACACCCTTCATGCATCTCTAACTCTTGTAATCAATAAAATTTATTGTATTCTAACATATTCTAACCAAAACAACACTAGATAAGTCATTTAGTGGTTCAACGCAATGTTTCCGAGTTCTTAGCCCATTTGGGACGCAATTTTAATAAGTCTTTCTCCATACTTCAAAACACTCTTCATGCATCTCTAACACTTGTAATCAATCAAATTTATTGTATTCTAACATATTCTAACCCCAAATAATACTAGATAAGTCATAAGTTTTTCAACGCAATGTTTCCGAGTTCTTAGCCCATTTGGGACCCAATTTCAACAAGTCCTTCTCCATACTTCAAAAAACTCTTCATGCATCTCTAGCACTTGTAATTAATAAAATTCATTGTATTCTAACATATTCTAACGCCAAACAACACTAGATAAGTCATTTAGTGGTTCAACGCAATGTTTCCGAGTTCTTAGCCCATTTGGGACCCAATTTCAACAACTTTTTCTACACACTTCTAAACACTCTTCATGCATCTCTAGCACTTGTAATCAATCAAATTTATTATACTCTAACATATTCTAACCCAAACAACACTAGATAAGTCATTTAGTGGTTCAACGCAATGTTTCCGAGTTCTTAGCCCATTTGGGACCCAATTTCAACCAAGTCTTTCTCCACACTTCTAAACACTCTTCATGAATCTCTAACACTTGTAATGAATCAAATTCATTGTATTCTAACATATTCTAAACCCAAACAACACTAGATAAGTCATTTAGTGGTTTAACGCAATGTTTCCGAGTTCTTAGCCCATTTGGGACGCAATTTCAACAAGTCTTTCTCCATACTTCAAAACACTCTTCATGCATCTCTAACAGTTGTAATCAATCAAATTCATTGTATTTTAATATATTCTAACCCCAAACAACACTAGATAAGTCATTTAGTGGTTCAACTCAATGTTTCCGAGTTCTTAGCCCATTTGGGACCCAATTTCAACAAGTCTTTCTCCACACTTCTAAACACTCTTCATGCATCTCTAGAACTTTTAATCAATCTAATTTATTGTATCCTAACATATTAAAAACCCAAACAACACTAGATAAGTCATTTAGTGGTTTAACGCAATGTTTCCGAGTTCTTAGCCCATTTGGGACGCAATTTCAACAAGTCTTTCTCCATACTTCAAAACACTCTTCATGCATCTCTAACACTTGTAATCAATAAAATGTATTGTAATCTAAAATATTCTAACCAAAGCAACACTAGATAAGTCATTTAGTGGTTCAACGCAATGTTTCCGAGTTCTTAGCCCATTTGGGACCCAATTTCAACAAGTCTTTCTCCATACTTCAAAACACTCTTCATGCATCTCTAACACTTGTAATCAATAAAATGTATTGTATTCTAAAATATTCTAACCAAAGCAACACTAGATAAGTCATTTAGTGGTTCAACACAATGTTTCCGAGTTCTTAGCCCATTTGGGACCCAATTTCAACAACTTTTTCTACACACTTCTAAACACGCTTCATGCATCTTTAGCACTTGTAATCAATCAAAGTTATTGTATTCAAACATATTCTAACCCCAAATAATACTAGATAAGTCATAAGTTTTTCAACGCAATGTTTCCGAGTTCTTAGCCCATTTGGGACCCAATTTCAACAAGTCTTTCTCCATACTTCAAAAAACTCTTCATGCATCTCTAGCACTTGTAGTTAATCAAATTTATTGTATTCTAACATATTCTAACCCTAAAAACAATAGAGAAGTCATTTAGTTGTTCAACGCAATGTTTCCGAGTTCTTAGCCCATATGGGACCCAATATCAACAAGTCTTTCTCCATACTTCCAAACACTCTTCATGCATCTCTAGCACTTGTAATCAATCAAATTCATTGTGTTCTAACATATTTTAACCCCAAACAACACTAGATAAGCCATTTAGTTGTTCAAAGCAATGTTTTCGAGTCCTTAGCCCATTAGGGACCCAATTTAAACAAGTCTTTCTCCACACTTCTAAACACTCTTCATGCATCTCTAGCACTTGTAATCAATCAAATTTATTGTATTCTAACATATTCTAACCCAAACAACACTAGATAAGTCATTTAGTGGTTCAGCGCAATGTTTCCGAGTTCTTAGCCCATTTGGGACCCAATTTCAACCAAGTTTTTCTCCACACTTCTAAACACTCTTCATGCATCTCTAGCCCTTGTAATCAGTCAAATATATTGTATTCTAACCTATTCTAAACCCAAACAACACTAGATAAGTCATTTAGTGGTTCAACGCAATGTTTCCGAGTTCTTGGCCTATTTGGGACCCAATTTCAACAAGTCTTTCTCAACACTTCTAAACACTCTTCATGCATCTCTAGCACTTAATCACTCAAATTTATTGTATCCTAACATATTCTAAACCCGAACAACACTAGATAAGTCATTTAGTGGTTTAACGCAATGTTTCCGAGTTCTTAGCCCATTTGGGACGCAATTTCAACAAGTCTTTCTCCATACTTCAAAACACTCTTCATGCATCTCTAACACTTGTAATCAATAACGTTTATTATATTCTAACATATTCTAACAAAAACAACACTAGATAAGTCATTTAGTGGTTCAACGCAATGTTTCCGAGTTCATAGCCCATTTGGGACGCAATTTCAACAAGTCTTTCTCCATACTTCAAAACACTCTTCATGCATCTCTAAAACTTGTAATCAATCAAATTCATTGTATTCTAACATATTCTAAACCCAAACAACACTAGATAAGTCATTTAGTGGTTTAACGCAATGTTTTCGAATTCTTAGCCCATTTGGGACGCAATTTCAACAAGTCTTTCTCCATACTTCAAAACACCCTTCATGCATCTCTAACTCTTGTAATCAATAAAATTTATTGTATTCTAACATATTCTAACCAAAAAAACACTAGATAAGTCATTTAGTGGTTCAACGCAATGTTTCCGAGTTCTTAGCCCATTTGGGACGCAATTTTAACAAGTCTTTCTCCATACTTCAAAACACTCTTCATGCATCTCTAACACTTGTAATCAATCAAATTTATTGTATTCTAACATATTCTAACCCCAAATAATACTAGATAAGTCATAAGTTTTTCAACGCAATGTTTCCGAGTTCTTAGCCCATTTGGGACCCAATTTCAACAAGTCCTTCTCCATACTTCAAAAAACTCTTCATGCATCTCTAGCACTTGTAATTAATAAAATTCATTGTATTCTAACATATTCTAACGCCAAACAACACTAGATAAGTCATTTAGTGGTTCAACGCAATGTTTCCGAGTTCTTAGCCCATTTGGGACCCAATTTCAACAACTTTTTCTACACACTTCTAAACACTCTTCATGCATCTCTAGCACTTGTAATCAATCAAATTTATTATACTCTAACATATTCTAACCCAAACAACACTAGATAAGTCATTTAGTTGTTCAACGCAATGTTTCCGAGTTCTTAGCCCATTTGGGACCCAATTTCAACCAAGTCTTTCTCCACACTTCTAAACACTCTTCATGAATCTCTAACACTTGTAATGAATCAAATTCATTGTATTCTAACATATTCTAAACCCAAACAACACTAGATAAGTCATTTAGTGGTTTAACGCAATGTTTCCGAGTTCTTAGCCCATTTGGGACGCAATTTCAACAAGTCTTTCTCCATACTTCAAAACACTCTTCATGCATCTCTAACAGTTGTAATCAATCAAATTCATTGTATTTTAATATATTCTAACCCCAAACAACACTAGATAAGTCATTTAGTGGTTCAACTCAATGTTTCCGAGTTCTTAGCCCATTTGGGACCCAATTTCAACAAGTCTTTCTCCACACTTCTAAACACTCTTCATGCATCTCTAGAACTTTTAATCAATCTAATTTATTGTATCCTAACATATTAAAAACCCAAACAACACTAGATAAGTCATTTAGTGGTTTAACGCAATGTTTCCGAGTTCTTAGCCCATTTGGGACGCAATTTCAACAAGTCTTTCTCCATACTTCAAAACACTCTTCATGCATCTCTAACACTTGTAATCAATAAAATGTATTGTAATCTAAAATATTCTAACCAAAGCAACACTAGATAAGTCATTTAGTGGTTCAACGCAATGTTTCCGAGTTCTTAGCCCATTTGGGACCCAATTTCAACAAGTCTTTCTCCATACTTCAAAACACTCTTCATGCATCTCTAACACTTGTAATCAATAAAATGTATTGTATTCTAAAATATTCTAACCAAAGCAACACTAGATAAGTCATTTAGTGGTTCAACGCAATGTTTCCGAGTTCTTAGCCCATTTGGGATGCAATTTCAACAAGTCTTTCTCCACACTTCTAAACACTCTTCATGCATCTCTAGCACTTGTAATCAATCAAATTTATTATACTCTAACATATTCTAACCCAAACAACACTAGATAAGTCATTTAGTGGTTCAACGCAATGTTTCCGAGTTCTTAGCCCATTTGGGACCCAATTTCAACCAAGTCTTTCTCCACACTTCTAAACACTCTTCATGCATCTCTAACACTTGTAATGAATCAAATTCATTGTATTCTAACATATTCTAAACCCAAACAACACTAGATAAGTCATTTAGTGGTTTAACGCAATGTTTCCGAGTTCTTAGCCCATTTGGGACGCAATTTCAACAAGTCTTTCTCCATACTTCAAAACACTCTTCATGCATCTCTAACAGTTGTAATCAATCAAATTCATTGTATTTTAATATATTCTAACCCCAAACAACACTAGATAAGTCATTTAGTGGTTCAACTCAATGTTTCCGAGTTCTTAGCCCATTTGGGACCTAATTTCAACAAGTCTTTCTCCACACTTCTAAACACTCTTCATGCATCTCTAGAACTTTTAATCAATCTAATTTATTGTATCCTAACATATTATAAACCCAAACAACACTAGATAAGTCATTTAGTGGTTTAACGCAATGTTTCCGAGTTCTTAGCCCATTTGGGACGCAATTTCAACAAGTCTTTCTCCATACTTCAAAACACTCTTCATGCATCTCTAACACTTGTAATCAATAAAATGTATTGTATTCTAAAATATTCTAACCAAAGCAACACTAGATAAGTCAGTTAGTGGTTCAACGCAATGTTTCCGAGTTCTTAGCCCATTTGGGACCCAATTTCAACAAGTCTTTCTCCATACTTCAAAACACTCTTCATGCATCTCTAACACTTGTAATCAATAAAATGTATTGTATTCTAAAATATTCTAACCAAAGCAACACTAGATAAGTCATTTAGTGGTTCAACGCAATGTTTCCGAGTTCTTAGCCCATTTGGGATGCAATTTCAACAAGTCTTTCTCCACACTTCTAAACACTCTTCATGCATCTCTAGCACTTGTAATCAATCAAATTTATTATACTCTAACATATTCTAACCCAAAGAACACTAGATAAGTCATTTAGTGGTTCAACGCAATGTTTCCGAGTTCTTAGCCCATTTGGGACCCAACTTCAACCAAGTCTTTCTCCACACTTCTAAACACTCTTCATGCATCTCTAGCACTTGTAATCAGTCAAATTTATTGTATTATAACCTATTCTAAACCCAAACAACACTAGATAAGTCATTTAGTGGTTCAACGCAATGTTTCCGTGTTCTTGGCCCATTTGGGACCCAATTTCAACAAGTGTTTCTCCACACTTCTAAACACTCTTCATGCATCTCTAGCACTTGTAATCAATCAAAGTTATTGTATTCAAACATATTCTAACCCCAAATAATACTAGATAAGTCATAAGTTTTTCAACGCAATGTTTCCGAGTTCAAAGCCCATTTGGGACCCAATTTCAACAAGTCTTTCTCCATACTTCAAAACACTCTTCATGCATCTCTAAACTTGTAATCAATCAAATTCATTGTATTCTAACATATTCTAACCCCAAACAACACTTGATAAGTCATTTAGTGGTTCAACGCAATGTTTCCGAGTTCTTAGCCCATTTGGGACCCAATTTCAACAAGTCTTTCTCCACACTTCTAAACACTCTTCATGCATCTCTAGAACTTTTAATCAATCAAATTTATTGTATCCTAACATATTCTAAGCCCAAACAACACTAGATAAGTCATTTAGTGGTTCAACGCAATGTTTCTGAGTTCTTAGCCCATTTGGGACCCAATTTCAACAAGTCTTTCTCCATACTTCAAAACACTCTTCATGCATCTCTAACACTTGTAATCAATAAAATGTATTGTATTCTAACATATTCTAACCAAAGCAACACTAGATAAGTCATTTAGTTGTTCAACGCAATGTTTCCGAGTTCTTAGCCCATTTGGGATGCAATTTGAACAAGTCTTTCTCCACACTCTAAACACTCTTCATGCATCTCTAGCACTTGTAATCAATCAAATTTATTATACTCTAACATATTCTAACCCAAACAACACTAGATAAGTCATTTAGTGGTTCAACGCAATGTTTCCGAGTTCTTAGCCCATTTGGGACCCAATTTCAACAAGTCTTTCTCCATACTTCAAAACACTCTTCATGCATCTCTAACACTTGTAATCAATCAAATTCATTGTATTCTAACATATTATAAACCCAAACAACACTAGATAAGTGATTTAGTGGTTTAACGCAATGTTTCCGAGTTCTTAGCCCATTTGGGACGCAATTTCAACAAGTCTTTGTCCATACTTCAAAACACTCTTCATGCATCTCTAACACTTGTAATCAATCAAATTTATTGTATTCTAACATATTCTAACCCCAAATAATACTAGATAAGTCATAAGTTTTTCAACGCAATGTTTCCGAGTTCTTAGCCCATTTGGGACCCAATTTCAACAAGTCCTTCTCCATACTTCAAAAAACTCTTCATGCATCTCTAGCACTTGTAATTAATAAAATTCATTGTATTCTAACATATTCTAATGGCAAACAACACTAGATAAGTCATTTAGTGGTTCAACACAATGTTTCCGAGTTCTTAGCCCATTTGGGACCCAATTTCAACAACTTTTTCTACACACTTCTAAACACTCTTCATGCATCTTTAGCACTTGTAATCAATCAAAGTTATTGTATTCAAACATATTCTAACCCCAAATAATACTAGATAAGTCATAAGTTTTTCAACGCAATGTTTCCGAGTTCTTAGCCCATTTGGGACCCAATTTCAACAAGTCTTTCTCCATACTTCAAAAAACTCTTCATGCATCTCTAGCACTTGTAGTTAATCAAATTTATTGTATTCTAACATATTCTAACCCTAAAAACAATAGAGAAGTCATTTAGTTGTTCAACGCAATGTTTCCGAGTTCTTAGCCCATATGGGACCCAATATCAACAAGTCTTTCTCCATACTTCCAAACACTCTTCATGCATCTCTAGCACTTGTAATCAATCAAATTCATTGTGTTCTAACATATTTTAACCCCAAACAACACTAGATAAGCCATTTAGTTGTTCAAAGCAATGTTTCCGAGTCCTTAGCCCATTAGGGACCCAATTTAAACAAGTCTTTCTCCACACTTCTAAACACTCTTCATACATCTCTAGCACTTGTAATCAATCAAATTTATTGTATTCTAACATATTCTAACCCAAACAACACTAGATAAGTCATTTAGTGGTTCAGCGCAATGTTTCCGAGTTCTTAGCCCATTTGGGACCCAATTTCAACCAAGTCTTTCTCCACACTTCTAAACACTCTTCATGCATCTCTAGCCCTTGTAATCAGTCAAATATATTGTATTCTAACCTATTCTAAACCCAAACAACACTAGATAAGTCATTTAGTGGTTCAACGCAATGTTTCCGAGTTCTTGGCCTATTTGGGACCCAATTTCAACAAGTCTTTCTCCATACTTCAAAACACCCTTCATGCATCTCTAACTCTTGTAATCAATAAAATTTATTTTATTCTAACATATTCTAACCAAAACAACACTAGATAAGTCATTTAGTGGTTCAACGCAATGTTTCCGAGTTCTTAACCCATTTGGGACGCAATTTTAACAAGTCTTTCTCCATACTTCAAAACACTCTTCATGCATCTCTAACACTTGTAATCAATCAAATTTATTGTATTCTAACATATTCTAACCCCAAATAATACTAGATAAGTCATAATTTTTTCAACGCAATGTTTCCGAGTTCTTAGCCCATTTGGGACCCAATTTCAACAAGTCCTTCTCCATACTTCAAAAAACTCTTCATGCATCTCTAGCACTTGTAATTAATAAAATTCATTGTATTCTAACATATTCTAACGCCAAACAACACTAGATAAGTCATTTAGTGGTTCAACGCAATGTTTCCGAGTTCTTAGCCCATTTGGGACCCAATTTCAACAACTTTTTCTACACACTTCTAAACACTCTTCATGTATCTCTAGCACTTGTAATCAATCAAATTTATTATACTCTAACATATTCTAACCCAAACAACACTAGATAAGTCATTTAGTGGTTCAACGCAATGTTTCCGAGTTCTTAGCCCATTTGGGACCCAATTTCAACCAAGTCTTTCTCCACACTTCTAAACACTCTTCATGAATCTCTAACACTTGTAATGAATCAAATTCATTGTATTCTAACATATTCTAAACCCAAACAACACTAGATAAGTCATTTAGTGGTTTAACGCAATGTTTCCGAGTTCTTAGCCCATTTGGGACGCAATTTCAACAAGTCTTTCTCCATACTTCAAAACACTCTTCATGCATCTCTAACAGTTGTAATCAATCAAATTCATTGTATTTTAATATATTCTAACCCCAAACAACACTAGATAAGTCATTTAGTGGTTCAACTCAATGTTTCCGAGTTCTTAGCCCATTTGGGACCCAATTTCAACAAGTCTTTCTCCACACTTCTAAACACTCTTCATGCATCTCTAGAACTTTTAATCAATCTAATTTATTGTATCCTAACATATTAAAAACCCAAACAACACTAGATAAGTCATTTAGTGGTTTAACGCAATGTTTCCGAGTTCTTAGCCCATTTGGGACGCAATTTCAACAAGTCTTTCTCCATACTTCAAAACACTCTTCATGCATCTCTAACACTTGTAATCAATAAAATGTATTGTAATCTAAAATATTCTAACCAAAGCAACAATAGATAAGTCATTTAGTGGTTCAACGCAATGTTTCCGAGTTCTTAGCCCATTTGGGACCCAATTTCAACAAGTCTTTCTCCATACTTCAAAACACTCTTCATGCATCTCTAACACTTGTAATCAATAAAATGTATTGTATTCTAAAATATTCTAACCAAAGCAACACTAGATAAGTCATTTAGTGGTTCAACGCAATGTTTCCGAGTTCTTAGCCCATTTGGGATGCAATTTCAACAAGTCTTTCTCCACACTTCTAAACACTCTTCATGCATCTCTAGCACTTGTAATCAATCAAATTTATTATACTCTAACATATTCTAACCCAAACAACACTAGATAAGTCATTTAGTGGTTCAACGCAATGTTTCCGAGTTCTTAGCCCATTTGGGACCCAATTTCAACCAAGTCTTTCTCCACACTTCTAAACACTCTTCATGCATCTCTAGCACTTGTAATCAGTCAAATTTATTGTATTATAACCTATTCTAAACCCAAACAACACTAGATAAGTCATTTAGTGGTTCAACGCAATGTTTCCGAGTTCTTGGCCCATTTGGGACCCAATTTCAACAAGTGTTTCTCCACACTTCTAAACACTCTTCATGCATCTCTAGCACTTGTAATCAATCAAAGTTATTGTATTCAAACATATTCTAACCCAAAATAATACTAGATAAGTCATAAGTTTTTCAACGCAATGTTTCCGAGTTCAAAACCCATTTGGGACCCAATTTCAACAAGTCTTTCTCCATACTTCAAAACACTCTTCATGCATCTCTAAACGTGTAATCAATCAAATTCATTGTATTCTAACATATTCTAACCCCAAACAACACTTGATAAGTCATTTAGTGGTTCAACGCAATGTTTCCGAGTTCTTAGCCCATTTGGGACCCAATTTCAACAAGTCTTTCTCCACACTTCTAAACACTCTTCATGCATCTCTAGAACTTTTAATCAATCAAATTTATTGTATCCTAACATATTCTAAACCCAAACAACACTAGATAAGTCATTTAGTGGTTTAACGCAATATTTCCGAGTTCTTAGCCCATTTGGGACGCAATTTCAACAAGTCTTTCTCCATACTTCAAAACACTCTTCATGCATCTCTAACAGTTGTAATCAATCAAATTCATTGTATTTTAACATATTCTAACCCCAAACAACACTAGATAAGTCATTTAGTGGTTCAACGCAATGTTTCTGAGTTCTTAGCCGATTTGGGACCCAATTTCAACCAAGTCTTTCTCCACACTTCTAAACACTCTTCATGCATCTCTAGCACTTGTAATCAATCAAATTTATTGTATTATAACCTATTCTAAACCCAAACAACACTAGATAAGTCATTTAGTGGTTCAACGCAATGTTTCCGAGTTCTTGGCCCATTTGGGACCCAATTTCAACAAGTGTTTCTCCACACTTCTAAACACTCTTCATGCATCTCTAGCACTTGTAATCAATCAAAGTTATTGTATTCAAACATATTCTAACCCCAAATAATACTAGATAAGTCATAAGTTTTTCAACGCAATGTTTCCGAGTTCAAAACCCATTCGGGACCCAATTTCAACAAGTCTTTCTCCACACTCTAAACACTCTTCATGCATCTCTAACACTTGTAATCAATCAAATTTATTGTATTCTAACATATTCTAATCCCAAACAACACTAGATAAGTCATTTAGTGGTTCAACGCAATGTTTCCGAGTTCTTAGCCCATTTGGGACCTAATTTCAACAAGTCTTTCTCCACACTTCTAAACACTCTTCATGCATCTCTAGAACTTTTAATCCATCAAATTTATTGTATCCTAACATATTCTAAACCCAAACAACACTAGATAAGTCATTTAGTGGTTTAACGCAATATTTCCGAGTTCTTAGCCCATTTGGGACGCAATTTCAACAAGTCTTTCTCCATACTTCAAAACACTCTTCATGCATCTCTAACAGTTGTAATCAATCAAATTCATTGTATTTTAACATATTCTAACCCCAAACAACACTAGATAAGTCATTTAGTGGTTCAACGCAATGTTTCTGAGTTCTTAGCCGATTTGGGACCCAATTTCAACAAGTCTTTCTCCATACTTCAAAACACTCTTCATGCATCTCTAACACTTGTAATCAATAAAATGTACTGTATTCTAACATATTCTAACCAAAGCAACACTAGATAAGTCATTTAGTTGTTCAACGCAATGTTTCCGAGTTCTTAGCCCATTTGGGATGCAATTTCAACAAGTCTTTCTCCACACTCTAAACACTCTTCATGCATCTCTAGCACTTGTAATCAATCAAATTTATTATACTCTAACATATTCTAACCCAAACAACACTAGATAAGTCATTTAGTGGTTCAACGCAATGTTTCCGAGTTCTTAGCCCATTTGGGACCCAATTTCAACAAGTCTTTCTCCATACTTCAAAACACTCTTCATGCATCTCTAACACTTGTAATCAATCAAATTCACTGTATTCTAACATATTATAAACCCAAACAACACTAGATAAGTGATTTAGTGGTTTAACGCAATGTTTTCGAGTTCTTAGCCCATTTGGGACGCAATTTCAACAAGTCTTTCTCCATACTTCAAAACACTCTTCATGCATCTCTAACACTTGTAATCAATCAAATTTATTGTATTCTAACATATTCTAACCCCAAATAATACTAGATAAGTCATAAGTTTTTCAACGCAATGTTTCCGAGTTCTTAGCCCATTTGGGACCCAATTTAACCAAGTCTATCTACACAGTTTTAAACAATCTTCATGCATCTCTAGCACTTGTAATCAATAAAATTCATTGTATTCTAACATATTCTAACGGCAAACAACACTAGATAAGTCATTTAGTGGTTCAACACAATGTTTCTGAGTTCTTAGCCCATTTGGGACCCAATTTCAACAATTTTTTCTACACACTTCTAAACACTCTTCATGCATCTTTAACACTTGTAATCAATCAAAAATATTGTATTCAAACATATTCTAACCCCAAATAATACTAGATAAGTCATTTAGTGGTTCAACGCAATGTTTCCGAGTTCTTAGCCCATTTGGGACAAATTTCAACAAGTCTTTCTCTACACTTCTAAACACTCTTCATGCATCTTTAGCACTTGTAATCAATCAAATTCATTGTATTCTAACAGATTCTAAACTCAAACAACACTAGATAAGTCATTTAGTGGTTCAACGCAATGTTTACGAGTTCTTAGCCCATTTGGGACCAATTTCAACAAGTCTTTCTCTACACTTCTAAACACTCTTCATGCATCTCTAGCACTTGGAATCAATCAAATTTTTTGTATTCTAACATATTCTAACCCCAAACAACACTATATAAGTCATTTAGTGGTTCAACGCAATTATTCCGAGTTCTTAGCCCATTTGGGACCCAATTTCAACAAGTCTTTCTACACACTTTTAAACAATCTTCATGCATCTCTAGCATTTGTAATCAATCAAATTCATTGTATTCTAACATATTTTCACCCCAAACATCACTAGATAAGTCATTTAGTGGTTCAACGCAATGTTTCCGAGTTCTTAGCCCCATTGGGACCCAATTTTAACAAGTCTTTCTCTACACTTCTAAACACTCTTCATGCATCTCTAGCCCTTGTAATCAATCAAATTAATTGTATTCTAACATATTCTAACCCCAAACAACACTAGAGAAGTCATTTAGTGCTTCAACGCAATGTTTCCGAGTTCTTAGCCCATTTGGGACCAATTTCAACAAGTCTTTCTCTACACTTCTAAACACTCTTCATGCATCTCTAGCACTTGTAATCAATCAAATTTTTTGTATTCTAACATATTCTAACCCCAAAAAACACTATATAAGTCATTTAGTGGTTCAACGCAATTATTTCGAGTTCTTAGCCCATTTGGGACCCAATTTCAACAAGTCTTTCTACACACTTTTAAACAATCTTCATGCATCTCTAGCATTTGTAATCAATCAAATCCATTGTATTCTAACATATTCTAACCCCAAACAACACTATATAAGTCATTTAGTGGTTCAACGCAATGTTTCCGAGTTCGTAGCCCATTTGGGACCAATTTCAACAAGTCTTTCTCTACACTTCTAAACACTCTTCATGCATCTTTAGCACTTGTAATCAATCAAATTCATTGTATTCTAACATATTCTAACCCCAAACAACACTAGATAAGTCATTTAGTGGTTCAACGCAATGTTTCCGAGTTCTTAGCCCATTTGGGACCAATTTCAACAAGTATTTCTCTACACTTCTAAACACTCTTCATGCATCTTTAGCACTTGTAATCAATCAAATTCATTGTATTCTAACATATTCAAACCCCAAACAACACTAGATAAGTCATTTAGTTGTTCAACGCAATGTTTCCGAGTTCTTAGCCCATTTGGGACCAATTTCAACAAGTCTTTCTCTACACTTCTAAACACTCTTCATGCATCTCTAGCACTTGTAATCAATCAAATATTTTGTATTGTAACATATTCTAACCCCAAACAACACTATATAAGTCATTTAGTGGTTAAACGCAATTATTTCGAGTTCTTTGCCCATTTGGGACCCAATTTCAACAAGTCTTTCTACACACTTTTAAACAATCTTCATGCATCTCTAGCATTTGTAATCAATCAAATTCATTGTATTCTAACATATTCTAACCCCAAACAACACTAGATAAGTCATTTAGTGGTTCAACGCAATGTTTCCGAGTTCTTAGCCCATTTGGGTCCAATTTCAACAAGTCTTTCTCTACACTTCTAAACACTCTTCATGCATCTTTAGCACTTGTAATCAATCAAATTCATTGTATTCTAACATATTCTAACCCCAAACAACACTAGATAAGTCATTTAGTGGTTCAACGCAATGTTTCCGAGTTCTTAGCCCATTTGGGACCAATTTCAACAAGTATTTCTCTACACTTCTAAACACTCTTCATGCATCTTTAGCACTTGTAATCAATCAAATTCATTGTATTCTAACATATTCAAACCCCAAACAACACTAGATAAGTCATTTAGTTGTTCAACGCAATGTTTCCGAGTTCTGAGCCCATTTGGGACCAATTTCAACAAGTCTTTCTCTACATTTCTAAACACTCTTCATGCAACTCTAGCACTTGTAATCAATCAAATTTATTGTATTCTAATATACTCTAACCCCAAACAACACTATATAAGTCATTTAGTGGTTCAACGCAATTATTCCGAGTTCTTAGCCCATTTGGGACCCAATTTAACCAAGTCTATCTACACACTTTTAAACAATCTTCATGCATCTCTAGCATTTGTAATCAACCAAATTCATTGTATACGAACATATTCTAACCCCAAACAACACTAGATAAGTCATTTAGTGGTTCAACGCAATGTTTCCGAGTTCTTAGCCCATTTGGGACCAATTTCAACAAGTCTTTCTCTACACTTCTAAACACTCTTCATGCATCTCTAGCACTTGTAATCAATCAAATTTTTTGTATTGTAACATATTCTAACCCCAAACAACACTAGCTAAGTCATTTAGTGGTTCAACGCAATGTTTCCGAGTTCTTAGCCCATTTGGGTAAAATTTCAACAAGTCTTTCTCTACACTTCTAAACACTCTTCATGCATCTTTAGCACTTGTAATCAATCAAATTCATTGTATTCTAACAGATTCTAAACCCAAACAACACTAGATAAGTCATTTAGTGGTTCAACGCAATGTTTCCGAGTTCTTAGCCCATTTGGGACCAATTTCAACAAGTATTTCTCTACACTTCTAAACACTCTTCATGCATCTTTAGCACTTGTAATCAATCAAATTCATTGTATTCTAACATATTCAAACCCCAAACAACACTAGATAAGTCATTTAGTTGTTCAACGCAATGTTTCCGAGTTCTTAGCCCATTTGGGACCAATTTCAACAAGTCTTTCTCTACATTTCTAAACACTCTTCATGCAACTCTAGCACTTGTAATCAATCAAATTTATTGTATTCTAATATACTCTAACCCCAAACAACACTATATAAGTCATTTAGTGGTTCAACGCAATTATTCCGAGTTCTTAGCCCATTTGGGACCCAATTTAACCAAGTCTATCTACACACTTTTAAACAATCTTCATGCATCTCTAGCATTTGTAATCAACCAAATTCATTGTATACGAACATATTCTAACCCCAAACAACACTAGATAAGTCATTTAGTGGTTCAACGCAATGTTTCCGAGTTCTTAGCCCATTTGGGACCAATTTCAACAAGTCTTTCTCTACACTTCTAAACACTCTTCATGCATCTCTAGCACTTGGAATCAATCAAATTTTTTGTATTCTAACATATTCTAACCCCAAACAACACTATATAAGTCATTTAGTGGTTCAACGCAATTATTCCGAGTTCTTAGCCCATTTGGGACCCAATTTCAACAAGTCTTTCTACACACTTTTAAACAATCTTCATGCATCTCTAGCATTTGTAATCAATCAAATTCATTGTATTCTAACATATTTTCACCCCAAACATCACTAGATAAGTCATTTAGTGGTTCAACGCAATGTTTCTGAGTTCTTAGCCCCATTGGGACCCAATTTTAACAAGTCTTTCTCTACACTTCTAAACACTCTTCATGCATCTCTAGCCCTTGTAATCAATCAAATTAATTGTATTCTAACATATTCTAACCCCAAACAACACTAGAGAAGTCATTTAGTGCTTCAACGCAATGTTTCCGAGTTCTTAGCCCATTTGGGACCAATTTCAACAAGTCTTTCTCTACACTTCTAAACACTCTTCATGCATCTCTAGCACTTGTAATCAATCAAATTTTTTGTATTCTAACATATTCTAACCCCAAAAAACACTATATAAGTCATTTAGTGGTTCAACGCAATTATTTCGAGTTCTTAGCCCATTTGGGACCCAATTTCAACAAGTCTTTCTACACACTTTTAAACAATCTTCATGCATCTCTAGCATTTGTAATCAATCAAATTCATTGTATTCTAACATATTCTAACCCCAAACAACACTAGATAAGTCATTTAGTGGTTCAACGCAATGTTTCCGAGTTCGTAGCCCATTTGGGACCAATTTCAACAAGTCTTTCTCTACACTTCTAAACACTCTTCATGCATCTTTAGCACTTGTAATCAATCAAATTCATTGTATTCTAACATATTCTAACCCCAAACAACACTAGATAAGTCATTTAGTGGTTCAACGCAATGTTTCCGAGTTCTTAGCCCATTTGGGACCAATTTCAACAAGTATTTCTCTACACTTCTAAACACTCTTCATGCATCTTTAGCACTTGTAATCAATCAAATTCATTGTATTCTAACATATTCAAACCCCAAACAACACTAGATAAGTCATTTAGTTGTTCAACGCAATGTTTCCGAGTTCTTAGCCCATTTGGGACCAATTTCAACAAGTCTTTCTCTACACTTCTAAACACTCTTCATGCATCTCTAGCACTTGTAATCAATCAAATATTTTGTATTGTAACATATTCTAACCCCAAACAACACTATATAAGTCATTTAGTGGTTAAACGCAATTATTTCGAGTTCTTTGCCCATTTGGGACCCAATTTCAACAAGTCTTTCTACACACTTTTAAACAATCTTCATGCATCTCTAGCATTTGTAATCAATCAAATTCATTGTATTCTAACATATTCTAACCCCAAACAACACTAGATAAGTCATTTAGTGGTTCAACGCAATGTTTCCGAGTTCTTAGCCCATTTGGGACCAATTTCAACAAGTCTTTCTCTACACTTCTAAACACTCTTCATGCATCTTTAGCACTTGTAATCAATCAAATTCATTGTATTCTAACATATTCTAACCCCAAACAACACTAGATAAGTCATTTAGTGGTTCAACGCAATGTTTCCGAGTTCTTAGCCCATTTGGGACAAATTTCAACAAGTCTTTCTCTACACTTCTAAACACTCTTCATGCAACTCTAGCACTTGTAATCAATCAAATTTATTGTATTCTAATATATTCTAACCCCAAACAACACTATATAAGTCATTTAGTGGTTCAACGCAATTATTCCGAGTTCTTAGCCCATTTGGGACCCAATTTAACCAAGTCTATCTACACACTTTTAAACAATCTTCATGCATCTCTAGCATTTGTAATCAACCAAATTCATTGTATACTAACATATTCTAACCCCAAACAACACTAGATAAGTCATTTAGTGGTTCAACGCAATGTTTCCGAGTTCTTAGCCCATTTGGGACCAATTTCAACAAGTCTTTCTCTACACTTCTAAACACTCTTCATGCATCTCTAGCACTTGTAATCAATCAAATTTTTTGTATTGTAACATATTCTAACCCCAAACAACACTATATAAGTCATTTAGTGGTTCAACGCAATTATTCCGAGTTCTTAGCCCATTTGGGACCCAATTTCAACAAGTCTTTCTACACACTTTTAAACAATCTTCATGCATCTCTAGCATTTGTAATCAATCAAATTCATTGTATTCTAACATATTCTAACCCCAAACAACACTAGATAAGTCATTTAGTGGTTCAACGCAATGTTTCCGAGTTCTTAGCCCATTTGGGACATATTTCAACAAGTCTTTCTCTACACCTCTAAACACTCTTCATGCATCTCTAGCACTTGTAATCAATCAAATTTATTGTATTCTAATATATTCTAACCCCAAACAACACTATATAAGTCATTTAGTGGTTAAACACAATTATTCCGAGTTCTTAGCCGATTTGGGACCCAATTTAACCAAGTCTATCTACACACTTTTAAACAATCTTCATGCATCTCTAGCATTTGAAATCAATCAAATTCATTGTATACTAACATATTCTAACCCCAAACAACACTAGATAAGTCATTTAGTGGTTCAACGCAATGTCTCCGAGTTCTTAGCCCATTTGGAACCCAATTTCAACAAGTCTTTCTCTACACTTCTAAACACTCTTCATGCATCTCTAGCCCTTGTAATCAATCAAATTAATTGTATTCTAACATATTCTAACCCCAAACAACACTAGAGAAGTCATTTAGTGGTTCAACGCAATGTTTCCGAGTTCTTAGCCCATTTGGGACCAATTTCAACAAGTCTTTCTCTACACTTCTAAACACTCTTCATGCATCTCTAGCACTTGTAATCAATCAAATTTTTTGTATTCTAACATATTCTAACCCCAAAAAACACTATATAAGTCATTTAGTGGTTCAACGCAATTATTTCGAGTTCTTAGCCCATTTGGGACCCAATTTCAACAAGTCTTTCTACACACTTTTAAACAATCTTCATGCATCTCTAGCATTTGTAATCAATCAAATTCATTGTATTCTAACATATTCTAACCCCAAACAACACTAGATAAGTCATTTAGTGGTTCAACGCAATGTTTCCGAGTTCTTAGCCCATTTGGGACCAATTTCAACAAGTCTTTCTCTACACTTCTAAACACTCTTCATGCATCTTTAGCACTTGTAATCAATCAAATTCATTGTATTCTAACATACTCTAACCCCAAACAACACTATATAAGTCATTTAGTGGTTCAACGCAATTATTCCGAGTTCTTAGCCCATTTGGGACCCAATTTAACCAAGTCTATCTACACACTTTTAAACAATCTTCATGCATCTCTAGCATTTGTAATCAACCAAATTCATTGTATACGAACATATTCTAACCCCAAACAACACTAGATAAGTCATTTAGTGGTTCAACGCAATGTTTCCGAGTTCTTAGCCCATTTGGGACCAATTTCAACAAGTCTTTCTCTACACTTCTAAACACTCTTCATGCATCTCTAGCACTTGGAATCAATCAAATTTTTTGTATTCTAACATATTCTAACCCCAAACAACACTATATAAGTCATTTAGTGGTTCAACGCAATTATTCCGAGTTCTTAGCCCATTTGGGACCCAATTTCAACAAGTCTTTCTACACACTTTTAAACAATCTTCATGCATCTCTAGCATTTGTAATCAATCAAATTCATTGTATTCTAACATATTTTCACCCCAAACATCACTAGATAAGTCATTTAGTGGTTCAACGCAATGTTTCCGAGTTCTTAGCCCCATTGGGACCCAATTTTAACAAGTCTTTCTCTACACTTCTAAACACTCTTTATGCATCTCTAGCCCTTGTAATCAATCAAATTAATTGTATTCTAACATATTCTAACCCCAAACAACACTAGAGAAGTCATTTAGTGCTTCAACGCAATGTTTCCGAGTTCTTAGCCCATTTGGGACCAATTTCAACAAGTCTTTCTCTACACTTCTAAACACTCTTCATGCATCTCTAGCACTTGTAATCAATCAAATTTTTTGTATTCTAACATATTCTAACCCCAAAAAACACTATATAAGTCATTTAGTGGTTCAACGCAATTATTTCGAGTTCTTAGCCCATTTGGGACCCAATTTCAACAAGTCTTTCTACACACTTTTAAACAATCTTCATGCATCTCTAGCATTTGTAATCAATCAAATTCATTGTATTCTAACATATTCTAACCCCAAACAACACTAGATAAGTCATTTAGTGGTTCAACGCAATGTTTCCGAGTTCTTAGCCCATTTGGGACCAATTTCAACAAGTCTTTCTCTACACTTCTAAACACTCTTCATGCATCTTTAGCACTTGTAATCAATCAAATTCATTGTATTCTAACATATTCTAACCCCAAACAACACTAGATAAGTCATTTAGTGGTTCAACGCAATGTTTCCGAGTTCTTAGCCCATTTGGGACCAATTTCAACAAGTATTTCTCTACACTTCTAAACACTCTTCATGCATCTTTAGCACTTGTAATCAATCAAATTCATTGTATTCTAACATATTCAAACCCCAAACAACACTAGATAAGTCATTTAGTTGTTCAACGCAATGTTTCCGAGTTCTTAGCCCATTTGGGACCAATTTCAACAAGTCTTTCTCTACACTTCTAAACACTCTTCATGCATCTATAGCACTTGTAATCAATCAAATATTTTGTATTGTAACATATTCTAACCCCAAACAACACTATATAAGTCATTTAGTGGTTAAACGCAATTATTTCGAGTTCTTTGCCCATTTGGGACCCAATTTCAACAAGTCTTTCTACACACTTTTAAACAATCTTCATGCATCTCTAGCATTTGTAATCAATCAAATTCATTGTATTCTAACATATTCTAACCCCAAACAACACTAGATAAGTCATTTAGTGGTTCAACGCAATGTTTCCGAGTTCTTAGCCCATTTGGGACCAATTTCAACAAGTCTTTCTCTACACTTCTAAACACTCTTCATGCATCTTTAGCACTTGTAATCAATCAAATTCATTGTATTCTAACATATTCTAACCCCAAACAACACTAGATAAGTCATTTAGTGGTTCAACGCAATGTTTCCGAGTTCTTAGCCCATTTGGGACAAATTTCAACAAGTCTTTCTCTACACTTCTAAACACTCTTCATGCAACTCTAGCACTTGTAATCAATCAAATTTATTGTATTCTAATATATTCTAACCCCAAACAACACTATATAAGTCATTTAGTGGTTCAACGCAATTATTCCGAGTTCTTAGCCCATTTGGGACCCAATTTAACCAAGTCTATCTACACACTTTTAAACAATCTTCATGCATCTCTAGCATTTGTAATCAACCAAATTCATTGTATACTAACATATTCTAACCCCAAACAACACTAGATAAGTCATTTAGTGGTTCAACGCAATGTTTCCGAGTTCTTAGCCCATTTGGGACCAATTTCAACAAGTCTTTCTCTACACTTCTAAACACTCTTCATGCATCTCTAGCACTTGTAATCAATCAAATTTTTTGTATTGTAACATATTCTAACCCCAAACAACACTATATAAGTCATTTAGTGGTTCAACGCAATTATTCCGAGTTCTTAGCCCATTTGGGACCCAATTTCAACAAGTCTTTCTACACACTTTTAAACAATCTTCATGCATCTCTAGCATTTGTAATCAATCAAATTCATTGTATTCTAACATATTCTAACCCCAAACAACACTAGATAAGTCATTTAGTGGTTCAACGCAATGTTTCCGAGTTCTTAGCCCATTTGGGACATATTTCAACAAGTCTTTCTCTACACCTCTAAACACTCTTCATGCATCTCTAGCACTTGTAATCAATCAAATTTATTGTATTCTAATATATTCTAACCCCAAACAACACTATATAAGTCATTTAGTGGTTAAACACAATTATTCCGAGTTCTTAGCCGATTTGGGACCCAATTTAACCAAGTCTATCTACACACTTTTAAACAATCTTCATGCATCTCTAGCATTTGAAATCAATCAAATTCATTGTATACTAACATATTCTAACCCCAAACAACACTAGATAAGTCATTTAGTGGTTCAACGCAATGTCTCCGAGTTCTTAGCCCATTTGGAACCCAATTTCAACAAGTCTTTCTCTACACTTCTAAACACTCTTCATGCATCTCTAGCCCTTGTAATCAATCAAATTAATTGTATTCTAACATATTCTAACCCCAAACAACACTAGAGAAGTCATTTAGTGGTTCAACGCAATGTTTCCGAGTTCTTAGCCCATTTGGGACCAATTTCAACAAGTCTTTCTCTACACTTCTAAACACTCTTCATGCTTCTCTAGCACTTGTAATCAATCAAATTTTTTGTATTCTAACATATTCTAACCCCAAAAAACACTATATAAGTCATTTAGTGGTTCAACGCAATTATTTCGAGTTCTTAGCCCATTTGGGACCCAATTTCAACAAGTCTTTCTACACACTTTTAAACAATCTTCATGCATCTCTAGCATTTGTAATCAATCAAATTCATTGTATTCTAACATATTCTAACCCCAAACAACACTAGATAAGTCATTTAGTGGTTCAACGCAATGTTTCCGAGTTCTTAGCCCATTTGGGACCAATTTCAACAAGTCTTTCTCTACACTTCTAAACACTCTTCATGCATCTTTAGCACTTGTAATCAATCAAATTCATTGTATTCTAACATATTCTAACCCCAAACAACACTAGATAAGTCATTTAGTGGTTCAACGCAATGTTTCCGAGTTCTTAGCCCATTTGGGACCAATTTCAACAAGTATTTCTCTACACTTCTAAACACTCTTCATGCATCTTTAGCACTTGTAATCAATCAAATTCATTGTATTCTAACATATTCAAACCCCAAACAACACTAGATAAGTCATTTAGTTGTTCAACGCAATGTTTCCGAGTTCTTAGCCCATTTGGGACCAATTTCAACAAGTCTTTCTCTACACTTCTAAACACTCTTCATGCATCTCTAGCACTTGTAATCAATCAAATATTTTGTATTGTAACATATTCTAACCCCAAACAACACTATATAAGTCATTTAGTGGTTAAACGCAATTATTCCGAGTTCTTAGCCCATTTGGGACCCAATTTCAACAAGTCTTTCTACACACTTTTAAACAATCTTCATGCATCTCTAGCATTTGTAATCAATCAAATTCATTGTATTCTAACATATTCTAACCCCAAACAACACTAGATAAGTCATTTAGTGGTTCAACGCAATGTTTCCGAGTTCTTAGCCCATTTGGGACCAATTTCAACAAATCTTTCTCTACACTTCTAAACACTCTTCATGCATATTTAGCACTTGTAATCAATCAAATTCATTGTATTCTAACATATTCTAACCCCAAACAACACTAGATAAGTCATTTAGTGGTTCAACGCAATGTTTCCGAGTTCTTAGCCCATTTGGGACAAATTTCAACAAGTCTTTCTCTACACTTCTAAACACTCTTCATGCAACTCTAGCACTTGTAATCAATCAAATTTATTGTATTCTAATATATTCTAACCCCAAACAACACTATATAAGTCATTTAGTGGTTCAACGCAATTATTCCGAGTTCTTAGCCCATTTGGGACCCAATTTAACCAAGTCTATCTACACACTTTTAAACAATCTTCATGCATCTCTAGCATTTGTAATCAACCAAATTCATTGTATACTAACATATTTTAACCCCAAACAACACTAGATAAGTCATTTAGTGGTTCAACGCAATGTTTCCGAGTTCTTAGCCCATTTGGGACCAATTTCAACAAGTCTTTCTCTACACTTCTAAACACTCTTCATGCATCTCTAGCACTTGTAATCAATCAAATTTTTTGTATTGTAACATATTCTAACCCCAAACAACACTATATAAGTCATTTAGTTGTTCAACGCAATTATTCCGAGTTCTTAGCCCATTTGGGACCTAATTTCAACAAGTCTTTCTACACACTTTTAAACAATCTTCATGCATCTCTAGCATTTGTAATCAATCAAATTCATTGTATTCTAACATATTCTAACCCCAAACAACACTAGATAAGTCATTTAGTGGTTCAACGCAATGTTTCCGAGTTCTTAGCCCATTTGGGACATATTTCAACAAGTCTTTCTCTACACCTCTAAACACTCTTCATGCATCTCTAGCACTTGTAATCAATCAAATTTATTGTATTCTAATATATTCTAACCCCAAACAACACTATATAAGTCATTTAGTGGTTCAACGCAATTATTCCGAGTTCTTAGCCCATTTGGGACCCAATTTAACCAAGTCTATCTACACACTTTTAAACAATCTTCATGCATCTCTAGCATTTGAAATCAATCAAATTCATTGTATACTAATATATTCTAACCCCAAACAACACTAGATAAGTCATTTAGTGGTTCAACGCAATGTCTCCGAGTTCTTAGCCCATTTGGAACCCAATTTCAACAAGTCTTTCTCTACACTTCTAAACACTCTTCATGCATCTTTAGCACTTGTAATCAATCAAATTCATTGTATTCTAACATATTCTAACCCCAAACAACACTATATAAGTCATTTAGTGGTTCAACGCAATTATTCCGAGTTCTTAGCCCATTTGGGACCCAATTTCAACAAGTCTTTCTACGCACTTTTAAACAATCTTCATGCATCTCTAGCATTTGTAATCAATCAAATTCATTGTATTCTAACATATTCCAACCCCAAACAACACTATATAATAATTTAGTGGTTCAACGCAATTATACCGAATTTTTAGCCCGTTTGGGATCCAATTTCAACAAGTCTTTCTACACACTTTTAAACAATCTTCATGCATCTCTAGCACTTGTAATCAATCAAATTCATTTTATTCTAACATATTTTCACCCCAAACAACACTAGATAAGTCATTTAGTGGTTCAACGCAAAGTTTCCGAGTTCTTAGCCCGATTGGGACCCAATTTTAACAAGTCTTTCCCTACACTTCTAAACACTCTTCATGCATCTCTAGCACTTGTAATCAATCAAATTAATTATATTCTAACATATTCTAACCCCAAACAACACTAGAGAAGTCATTTAGTGGTTGAACGCAATGTTTCCGAGTTCTTAGCCCATTTGGGACCAATTTCAACAAGTCTTTCTCTACACTTCTAAACACTCTTCATGCATCTCTAGTACTTGTAATCAATAAAATGTACTGTATTCTAACATATTCTAACCCCAAACAACACTTGATAAGTCATTTAGTTGTTCAACGCAATGTTTCCGAGTTCTTAGCCCATTTGGGATGCAATTTCAACAAGTCTTTCTCCACACTCTAAACACTCTTCATGCATCTCTAGCACTTGTAATCAATCAAATTTATTATACTCTAATATATTCTAACCCAAACAACACTAGATAAGTCATTTAGTGGTTCAACGCAATGTTTCCGAGTTCTTAGCCCATTTGGGACCCAATTTCAACCAAGTCTTTCTCCACACTTCTAAACACTCTTCATGCATCTCTAGCACTTGTAATCAGTCAAATTTATTGTATTCTAACCTATTCTAAACCCAAACAACACTAGATAAGTCATTTAGTGGTTCAACGCAATGTTTCCGAGTTCTTGGTCCATTTGGGACCCAATTTCAACAAGTCTTTCTCCACACTTCTAAACACTCTTCATGCATCTCTAGCACTTGTAATCAATCAAAGTTATTGTATTCAAACATATTCTAACCCCAAATAATACTAGATAAGTCATAAGTTTTTCAACGAAATGTTTCCGAGTTCTTAGCCCATTTGGGACCCAATTTCAACAAGTCTTTCTCCATACTTCAAAACACTCTTCATGCATCTCTAACACTTGTAATCAATCAAATTCATTGTATTCTAACATATTCTAACCCAAAGAACACTAGATAAGTCATTTAGTAGTTCAACGCAATGTTTCCGAGTTCTTAGCCCATTTGGGACCCAATTTCAACAAGTATTTCTCCACACTTCTAAACACTCTTCATGCATCTCTAGCACTTTTAATCAATCAAATTTATTGTATCCTAACATATTCTAAACCCAAACAATACTAGATAAGTCATTTAGTGGTTTAAAGCAATGTTTCCGAGTTCTTAGCCCATTTGGGACGAAATTTCAACAAGTCTTTCTCCATACTTCAAAACACTCTTCATGCATCTCTAACACTTGTAATCAATAAAATGTATTGTATTCTAACATATTCTAACCAAAACAACACTAGATAAGTCATTTAGTTGTTCAACGCAATGTTTCCGAGTTCTTAGCCCATTTGGGATGCAATTTCAACAAGTCTTTCTCCACACTTCTAAACACTCTTCATGCATCTCTAGCACTTGTAATCAATCAAATTTATTATACTCTAACATATTCTAACCCAAACAACACTAGATAAGTCATTTAGTGGTTCAACGCAATGTTTCCGAGTTCTTAGCCCATTTGGGACCCAATTTCAACCAAGTCTTTCTCCACACTTCTAAACACTCTTCATGCATCTCTAGCACTTGTAATCAGTCAAATTTATTGTATTCTAACCTATTCTAAACCCAAACAACACTAGATAAGTCATTTAGTGGTTCAACGCAATGTTTCCGAGTTCTTGGTCCATTTGGGACCCAATTTCAACAAGTCTTTCTCCACACTTCTAAACACTCTTCATGCATCTCTAGCACTTGTAATCAATCAAAGTTATTGTATTCAAACATATTCTAACCCCAAATAATACTAGATAAGTCATAAGTTTTTCAACGAAATGTTTCCGAGTTCTTAGCCCATTTGGGACCCAATTTCAACAAGTCTTTCTCCATACTTCAAAACACTCTTCATGCATCTCTAACACTTGTAATCAATCAAATTCATTGTATTCTAACATATTCTAACCCAAAGAACACTAGATAAGTCATTTAGTAGTTCAACGCAATGTTTCCGAGTTCTTAGCCCATTTGGGACCCAATTTCAACAAGTATTTCTCCACACTTCTAAACACTCTTCATGCATCTCTAGCACTTTTAATCAATCAAATTTATTGTATCCTAACATATTCTAAACCCAAACAATACTAGATAAGTCATTTAGTGGTTTAACGCAATATTTCCGAGTTCTTAGCCCATTTGGGACGCAATTTCAACAAGTCTTTCTCCATACTTCAAAACACTCTTCATGCATCTCTAACACTTGTAATCAATAGAATGTATTGTATTCTAACATATTTTAACCAAAGCAACACTAGATAAGTCATTTAGTGGTTCAACGCAATGTTTCCGAGATCTTAGCCCATTTGGGACCCAATTTCAACAAGTCTTTCTCCACACTTCTAAACACTCTTCATGCATCTCTAGAACTTTTAATCAATCAAATTTATTGTATCCTAACATATTATAAACCCAAACAACACTAGATAAGTCATTTAGTGGTTTAACGCAATATTTCCGAGTTCTTAGCCCATTTGGGACGCAATTTCAACAAGTCTTTCTCCATACTTCAAAACACTCTTCATGCATCTCTAACAGGTTTAATCAATCAAATTCATTGTATTTTAACATATTCTAACCCCAAACAACACTAGATAAGTCATTTAGTGGTTCAACGCAATGTTTCTGAGTTCTTAGCCCATTTGGGACCCAATTTCAACAAGTCTTTCTCCATACTTCAAAACACTCTTCATGCATCTCTAACACTTGTAATCAATAAAATGTATTGTATTCTAACATATTCTAACCAAAGCAACACTAGATAAGTCATTTAGTTGTTCAACGCAATGTTTCCGAGTTCTTAGCCCATTTGGGATGCAATTTCAACAAGTCTTTCTCCACACTTCTAAACACTCTTCATGCATCTCTAGCACTTGTAATCAATCAAATTTATTATACTCTAACATATTCTAACCCAAACAACACTAGATAAGTCATTTAGTGGTTCAACGCAATGTTTCCGAGTTCTTAGCCCATTTGGGACCCAATTTCAACCAAGTCTTTCTCCACACTTCTAAACACTCTTCATGCATCTCTAGCACTTGTAATCAGTCAAATTTATTGTATTCTAACCTATTCTAAACCCAAACAACACTAGATAAGTCATTTAGTGGTTCAACGCAATGTTTCCGAGTTCTTGGTCCATTTGGGACCCAATTTCAACAAGTCTTTCTCCACACTTCTAAACACTCTTCATGCATCTCTAGCACTTGTAATCAATCAAAGTTATTGTATTCAAACATATTCTAACCCCAAATAATACTAGATAAGTCATAAGTTTTTCAACGAAATGTTTCCGAGTTCTTAGCCCATTTGGGACCCAATTTCAACAAGTCTTTCTCCATACTTCAAAACACTCTTCATGCATCTCTAACACTTGTAATCAATCAAATTCATTGTATTCTAACATATTCTAACCCAAAGAACACTAGATAAGTCATTTAGTAGTTCAACGCAATGTTTCCGAGTTCTTAGCCCATTTGGGACCCAATTTCAACAAGTATTTCTCCACACTTCTAAACACTCTTCATGCATCTCTAGCACTTTTAATCAATCAAATTTATTGTATCCTAACATATTCTAAACCCAAACAATACTAGATAAGTCATTTAGTGGTTTAAAGCAATGTTTCCGAGTTCTTAGCCCATTTGGGACGAAATTTCAACAAGTCTTTCTCCATACTTCAAAACACTCTTCATGCATCTCTAACACTTGTAATCAATAAAATGTATTGTATTCTAACATATTCTAACCAAAACAACACTAGATAAGTCATTTAGTTGTTCAACGCAATGTTTCCGAGTTCTTAGCCCATTTGGGATGCAATTTCAACAAGTCTTTCTCCACACTTCTAAACACTCTTCATGCATCTCTAGCACTTGTAATCAATCAAATTTATTATACTCTAACATATTCTAACCCAAACAACACTAGATAAGTCATTTAGTGGTTCAACGCAATGTTTCCGAGTTCTTAGCCCATTTGGGACCCAATTTCAACCAAGTCTTTCTCCACACTTCTAAACACTCTTCATGCATCTCTAGCACTTGTAATCAGTCAAATTTATTGTATTCTAACCTATTCTAAACCCAAACAACACTAGATAAGTCATTTAGTGGTTCAACGCAATGTTTCCGAGTTCTTGGTCCATTTGGGACCCAATTTCAACAAGTCTTTCTCCACACTTCTAAACACTCTTCATGCATCTCTAGCACTTGTAATCAATCAAAGTTATTGTATTCAAACATATTCTAACCCCAAATAATACTAGATAAGTCATAAGTTTTTCAACGAAATGTTTCCGAGTTCTTAGCCCATTTGGGACCCAATTTCAACAAGTCTTTCTCCATACTTCAAAACACTCTTCATGCATCTCTAACACTTGTAATCAATCAAATTCATTGTATTCTAACATATTCTAACCCAAAGAACACTAGATAAGTCATTTAGTAGTTCAACGCAATGTTTCCGAGTTCTTAGCCCATTTGGGACCCAATTTCAACAAGTATTTCTCCACACTTCTAAACACTCTTCATGCATCTCTAGCACTTTTAATCAATCAAATTTATTGTATCCTAACATATTCTAAACCCAAACAATACTAGATAAGTCATTTAGTGGTTTAACGCAATATTTCCGAGTTCTTAGCCCATTTGGGACGCAATTTCAACAAGTCTTTCTCCATACTTCAAAACACTCTTCATGCATCTCTAACACTTGTAATCAATAGAATGTATTGTATTCTAACATATTTTAACCAAAGCAACACTAGATAAGTCATTTAGTGGTTCAACGCAATGTTTCCGAGTTCTTAGCCCATTTGGGACCCAATTTCAACAAGTCTTTCTCCACACTTCTAAACACTCTTCATGCATCTCTAGAACTTTTAATCAATCAAATTTATTGTATCCTAACATATTATAAACCCAAACAACACTAGATAAGTCATTTAGTGGTTTAACGCAATATTTCCGAGTTCTTAGCCCATTTGGGACGCAATTTCAACAAGTCTTTCTCCATACTTCAAAACACTCTTCATGCATCTCTAACAGGTTTAATCAATCAAATTCATTGTATTTTAACATATTCTAACCCCAAACAACACTAGATAAGTCATTTAGTGGTTCAACGCAATGTTTCTGAGTTCTTAGCCCATTTGGGACCCAATTTCAACAAGTCTTTCTCCATACTTCAAAACACTCTTCATGCATCTCTAACACTTGTAATCAATAAAATGTATTGTATTCTAACATATTCTAACCAAAGCAACACTAGATAAGTCATTTAGTTGTTCAACGCAATGTTTCCGAGTTCTTAGCCCATTTGGGATGCAATTTCAACAAGTCTTTCTCCACACTTCTAAACACTCTTCATGCATCTCTAGCACTTGTAATCAATCAAATTTATTATACTCTAACATATTCTAACCCAAACAACACTAGATAAGTCATTTAGTGGTTCAACGCAATGTTTCCGAGTTCTTAGCCCATTTGGGACCCAATTTCAACCAAGTCTTTCTCCACACTTCTAAACACTCTTCATGCATCTCTAGCACTTGTAATCAGTCAAATTTATTGTATTCTAACCTATTCTAAACCCAAACAACACTAGATAAGTCATTTAGTGGTTCAACGCAATGTTTCCGAGTTCTTGGTCCATTTGGGACCCAATTTCAACAAGTCTTTCTCCACACTTCTAAACACTCTTCATGCATCTCTAGCACTTGTAATCAATCAAAGTTATTGTATTCAAACATATTCTAACCCCAAATAATACTAGATAAGTCATAAGTTTTTCAACGAAATGTTTCCGAGTTCTTAGCCCATTTGGGACCCAATTTCAACAAGTCTTTCTCCATACTTCAAAACACTCTTCATGCATCTCTAACACTTGTAATCAATCAAATTCATTGTATTCTAACATATTCTAACCCAAAGAACACTAGATAAGTCATTTAGTAGTTCAACGCAATGTTTCCGAGTTCTTAGCCCATTTGGGACCCAATTTCAACAAGTATTTCTCCACACTTCTAAACACTCTTCATGCATCTCTAGCACTTTTAATCAATCAAATTTATTGTATCCTAACATATTCTAAACCCAAACAATACTAGATAAGTCATTTAGTGGTTTAAAGCAATGTTTCCGAGTTCTTAGCCCATTTGGGACGAAATTTCAACAAGTCTTTCTCCATACTTCAAAACACTCTTCATGCATCTCTAACACTTGTAATCAATAAAATGTATTGTATTCTAACATATTCTAACCAAAACAACACTAGATAAGTCATTTAGTGGTTCAACGCAATTTTTCCGAGTTCTTAGCCCATTTGGGACGCAATTTCAACAAGTCTTTCTTCATACTTCAAAACGCTCTTCATGCATCTCTAACACTTGTAATCAATAGAATGTATTGTATTCTAACATATTCTAACCAAAGCAACACTAGATAAGTCATTTAGTGGTTCAACGCAATGTTTCCGAGTTCTTAGCCCATTTGGGATGCAATTTCAACAAGTCTTTCTCCACACTTCTAAACACTCTTCATGCATCTCTAGCACTTATAATCAATCAAATTTATTATACTCTAACATATTCTAACCCAAACAACACTAGATAAGTCATTTAGTGGTTCAACGCAATGTTTCCGAGTTCTTAGCCCATTTAGGACCCAATTTCAACCAAGTCTTTCTCCACACTTCTAAACACTCTTCATGCATCTCTAGAACTTGTAATCAGTCAAATTTATTGTATTCTAACCTATTCTAAACCCAAACAACACTAGATAAGTCATTTAGTGGTTCAACGCAATGTTTCCGAGTTCTTGGCCCATTTGGGACCCAATTTCAACAAGTCTTTCTCCATACTTCAAAACACTCTTCATGCATCTCTAACACTTGTAATCAATCAAATTCATTGTATTCTAACATATTCTAACCCCAAACAACACTAGATAAGTCATTTAGTGGTTCAACGCAATGTTTCCGAGTTCTTAGCCCATTTGGGACCCAATTTCAACAAGTCTTTCTCCACACTTCTAAACACTCTTCATGCATCTCTAACACTTTTAATCAATCAAATATATTGTATCCTAACATATTCTAAACCCAAACAATACTAGATAAGTCATTTAGTGGTTCAACGCAATGTTTCCGAGTTCTTAGCCCATTTGGGACCCAATTTCAACAAGTCTTTCTCCACACTTCTAAACACTCTTCATGCATCTCTAGTACTTTTAATCAATCAAATTTATTGTATCCTAACATATTATAAACCCAAACAACACTAGATAAGTCATTTAGTGGTTTAACGCAATGTTTCCGAGTTCATAGCCCATTTGGGACGCAATTTCAACAAGTCTTTCTCCATACTTCAAAACACTCTTCATGCATCTCTCACAGTTGTAATCAATCAAATTCATTGTATTGTAACATATTATAACCCCAAACAACACTAGATAGGTCTATTAGTGGTTCAACGAAATGCTTCCGAGTTCTTAGCCCATTTGGGACCCAATTTCAACAAGTCTTTCTCAACACTTCTAAACACTCTTCATGCATCTCTAGCACTTGTAATCAATCAAGTTTATTGTATCCTAACCTATTCTAAACCCAAAAAAAACTAGATAAGTCATTTTGTGGTTCAACGCATTGTTTCCGAGTTCTTAGCCCATTTGGGACGCAATTTCAACAAGTCTTTCTCCATACTTCAAAACACTCTTCATGCATCTCTAACACTTGTAATCAATAACGTTTATTGTATTCTAACATATTCTAACCAAAACAACACTAGATAAGTCATTTAGTGGTTTAACGCAATGTTTCCGAGTTCATAGCCCATTTGGGACGCAATTTCAACAAGTCTTTCTCCATACTTCAAAACACTCTTCATGCATCTCTAACAGTTGTAATCAATCAAATTCATTGTATTTTAACATATTCTAAACCCAAACAACACTAGATAAGTCATTTAGTGGTTCAACGCAAAGTTTTCGAGTTCTTAGCCCATTTGGGACCCAATTTCAACAAGTCTTTCTCCATACTTCAAAACACTCTTCATGCATTTCTAACACTTGTAATCAATAGAATGTATTGTATTCTAACATATTTTAACCAAAGCAACACTAGATAAGTCATTTAGTGGTTCAACGCAATGTTTCCGAGTTCTTAGCCCATTTGGGACCCAATTTCAACAAGTCTTTCTCCACACTTCTAAACACTCTTCATGCATCTCTAGAACTTTTAATCAATCAAATTTATTGTATCCTAAAATATTATAAACCCAAACAACACTAGATAAGTCATTTAGTGGTTTAACGCAATATTTCCGAGTTCTTAGCCCATTTGGGACGCAATTTCAACAAGTCTTTCTCCATACTTCAAAACACTCTTCATGCATCTCTAACAGGTTTTAATCAATCAAATTTATTGTATCCTAAAATATTATAAACCCAAACAACACTAGATAAGTCATTTAGTGGTTCAACGCAATGTTTCTGAGTTCTTAGCCCATTTGGGACCCAATTTCAACAAGTCTTTCTCCATACTTCAAAACACTCTTCATGCATCTCTAACACTTGTAATCAATAAAATGTATTGTATTCTAACATATTCTAACCAAAGCAACACTAGATAAGTCATTTAGTTGTTCAACGCAATGTTTCCGAGTTCTTAGCCCATTTGGGATGCAATTTCAACAAGTCTTTCTCCACACTTCTAAACACTCTTCATGCATCTCTAGCACTTGTAATCAATCAAATTTATTATACTCTAACATATTCTAACCCAAACAACACTAGATAAGTCATTTAGTGGTTCAACGCAATGTTTCCGAGTTCTTAGCCCATTTGGGACCCAATTTCAACCAAGTCTTTCTCCACACTTCTAAACACTCTTCATGCATCTCTAGCACTTTTAATCAGTCAAATTTATTGTATTCTAACCTATTCTAAACCCAAACAACACTAGATAAGTCATTTAGTGGTTCAACGCAATGTTTCCGAGTTCTTGGTCCATTTGGGACCCAATTTCAACAAGTCTTTCTCCACACTTCTAAACACTCTTCATGCATCTCTAGCACTTGTAATCAATCAAAGTTATTGTATTCAAACATATTCTAACCCCAAATAATACTAGATAAGTCATAAGTTTTTCAACGCAATGTTTCCGAGTTCTTAGCCCATTTGGGACCCAATTTCAACAAGTCTTTCTCCATACTTCAAAACACTCTTCATGCATCTCTAACACTTGTAATCAATCAAATTCATTGTATTCTAACATATTCTAACCCAAAGAACACTAGATAAGTCATTTAGTAGGTCAACGCAATGTTTCCGAGTTCTTAGCCCATTTGGGACCCAATTTCAACAAGTATTTCTCCACACTTCTAAACACTCTTCATGCATCTCTAGCACTTTTAATCAATCAAATTTATTGTATCCTAACATATTCTAAACCCAAACAATACTAGATAAGTCATTTAGTGGTTTAACGCAATGTTTCCGAGTTTTTAGCCCATTTGGGACGAAATTTCAACAAGTCTTTCTCCATACTTCAAAACACTCTTCATGCATCTCTAACACTTGTAATCAATAAAATGTATTGTATTCTAACATATTCTAACCAAAACAACACTAGATAAGTCATTTAGTGGTTCAACGCAATTTTTCCGAGTTCTTAGCCCATTTGGGACGCAATTTCAACAAGTCTTTCTTCATACTTCAAAACGCTCTTCATGCATCTCTAACACTTGTAATCAATCAAATTCATTGTATTCTAACATATTCTAACCCCAAACAACACTAGATAAGTCATTTAGTGGTTCAACGCAATGTTTCCGAGTTCTTAGCCCATTTGGGACCCAATTTCAACAAGTCTTTCTCCACACTTCTAAACACTCTTCATGCATCTCTAGCACTTTTAATCAATCAAATATATTGTATCCTAACATATTCTAAACCCAAACAATACTAGATAAGTCATTTAGTGGTTCAACGCAATGTTTCCGGGTTCTTAGCCCATTTGGGACCCAATTTCAACAAGTCTTTCTCCACACTTCTAAACACTCTTCATGCATCTCTAGTACTTTTAATCAATCAAATTTATTGTATCCTAACATATTCTAACCAAAACAACACTAGATAAGTCATTTAGTGGTTCAACGCAATTTTTCCGAGTTCTTAGCCCATTTGGGACGCAATTTCAACAAGTCTTTCTTCATACTTGAAAACGCGCTTCATGCATCTCTTACACTTGTAATCAATAGAATTTATTGTATTCTAACATATTCTAACCAAAGCAACACTAGATAAGTCATTTAGTGGTTCAACGCAATGTTTCCGAGTTCTTAGCCCATTTGGGATGCAATTTCAACAAGTCTTTCTCCACACTTCTAAACACTCTTCATGCATCTCTAGCACTTGTAATCAATCAAATTTATTATACTCTAACATATTCTAACCCAAACAACACTAGATAAGTCATTTAGTGGTTCAACGCAATGTTTCCGAGTTCTTAGCCCATTTAGGACCCAATTTCAACCAAGTCTTTCTCCATACTTCAAAACACTCTTCATGCATCTCTAACACTTGTAATCAATAACGTTTATTGTATTCTAACATATTCTAACCAAAACAACACTAGATAAGTCATTTAGTGGTTTAACGCAATGTTTCCGAGTTCATAGCCCATTTGGGACGCAATTTCAACAAGTCTTTCTCCATACTTCAAAACACTCTTCATGCATCTCTAACAGTTGTAATCAATCAAATTCATTGTATTTTAACATATTCTAAACCCAAACAACACTAGATAAGTCATTTAGTGGTTCAACGCAAAGTTTTCGAGTTCTTAGCCCATTTGGGACCCAATTTCAACAAGTCTTTCTCCATACTTCAAAACACTCTTCATGCATTTCTAACACTTGTAATCAATAGAATGTATTGTATTCTAACATATTTTAACCAAAGTAACACTAGATAAGTCATTTAGTGGTTCAACGCAATGTTTCCGAGTTCTTAGCCCATTTAGGACCCAATTTCAACAAGTCTTTCTCCACACTTCTAAACACTCTTCATGCATCTCTAGAACTTTTAATCAATCAAATTTATTGTATCCTAAAATATTATAAACCCAAACAACACTAGATAAGTCATTTAGTGGTTTAACGCAATATTTCCGAGTTCTTAGCCCATTTGGGACGCAATTTCAACAAGTCTTTCTCCATACTTCAAAACACTCTTCATGCATCTCTAACAGGTTTAATCAATCAAATTCATTGTATTTTAACATATTCTAACCCCAAACAACACTAGATAAGTCATTTAGTGGTTCAACGCAATGTTTCTGAGTTCTTAGCCCATTTGGGACCCAATTTCAACAAGTCTTTCTCCATACTTCAAAACACTCTTCATGCATCTCTAACACTTGTAATCAATAAAATGTATTGTATTCTAACATATTCTAACCAAAGCAACACTAGATAAGTCATTTAGTTGTTCAACGCAATGTTTCCGAGTTCTTAGCCCATTTGGGATGCAATTTCAACAAGTCTTTCTCCACACTTCTAAACACTCTTCATGCATCTCTAGCACTTGTAATCAATCAAATTTATTATACTCTAACATATTCTAACCCAAACAACACTAGATAAGTCATTTAGTGGTTCAACGCAATGTTTCCGAGTTCTTAGCCCATTTGGGACCCAATTTCAACCAAGTCTTTCTCCACACTTCTAAACACTCTTCATGCATCTCTAGCACTTTTAATCAGTCAAATTTATTGTATTCTAACCTATTCTAAACCCAAACAACACTAGATAAGTCATTTAGTGGTTCAACGCAATGTTTCCGAGTTCTTGGTCCATTTGGGACCCAATTTCAACAAGTCTTTCTCCACACTTCTAAACACTCTTCATGCATCTCTAGCACTTGTAATCAATCAAAGTTATTGTATTCAAACATATTCTAACCCCAAATAATACTAGATAAGTCATAAGTTTTTCAACGCAATGTTTCCGAGTTCTTAGCCCATTTGGGACCCAATTTCAACAAGTCTTTCTCCATACTTCAAAACACTCTTCATGCATCTCTAACACTTGTAATCAATCAAATTCATTGTATTCTAACATATTCTAACCCAAAGAACACTAGATAAGTCATTTAGTAGGTCAACGCAATGTTTCCGAGTTCTTAGCCCATTTGGGACCCAATTTCAACAAGTATTTCTCCACACTTCTAAACACTCTTCATGCATCTCTAGCACTTTTAATCAATCAAATTTATTGTATCCTAACATATTCTAAACCCAAACAATACTAGATAAATCATTTAGTGGTTTAACGCAATGTTTCCGAGTTTTTAGCCCATTTGGGACGAAATTTCAACAAGTCTTTCTCCATACTTCAAAACACTCTTCATGCATCTCTAACACTTGTAATCAATAAAATGTATTGTATTCTAACATATTCTAACCAAAACAACACTAGATAAGTCATTTAGTGGTTCAACGCAATTTTTCCGAGTTCTTAGCCCATTTGGGACGCAATTTCAACAAGTCTTTCTTCATACTTCAAAACGCTCTTCATGCATCTCTAACACTTGTAATCAATCAAATTCATTGTATTCTAACATATTCTAACCCCAAACAACACTAGATAAGTCATTTAGTGGTTCAACGCAATGTTTCCGAGTTCTTAGCCCATTTGGGACCCAATTTCAACAAGTCTTTCTCCACACTTCTAAACACTCTTCATGCATCTCTAGCACTTTTAATCAATCAAATATATTGTATCCTAACATATTCTAAACCCAAACAATACTAGATAAGTCATTTAGTGGTTCAACGCAATGTTTCGGGGTTCTTAGCCCATTTGGGACCCAATTTCAACAAGTCTTTCTCCACACTTCTAAACACTCTTCATGCATCTCTAGTACTTTTAATCAATCAAATTTATTGTATCCTAACATATTCTAACCAAAACAACACTAGATAAGTCATTTAGTGGTTCAACGCAATTTTTCCGAGTTCTTAGCCCATTTGGGACGCAATTTCAACAAGTCTTTCTTCATACTTCAAAACGCTCTTCATGCATCTCTAACACTTGTAATCAATAGAATTTATTGTATTCTAACATATTCTAACCAAAGCAACACTAGATAAGTCATTTAGTGGTTCAACGCAATGTTTCCGAGTTCTTAGCCCATTTGGGATACAATTTCAACAAGTCTTTCTCCACACTTCTAAACACTCTTCATGCATCTCTAGCACTTGTAATCAATCAAATTTATTATACTCTAACATATTCTAACCCAAACAACACTAGATAAGTCATTTAGTGGTTCAACGCAATGTTTCCGAGTTCTTAGCCCATTTAGGACCCAATTTCAACCAAGTCTTTCTCCACACTTCTAAACACTCTTCATGCATCTCTAGAACTTGTAATCAGTCAAATTTATTGTATTCTAACCTATTCTAAACCCAAACAACACTAGATAAGTCATTTAGTGGTTCAACGCAATGTTTCCGAGTTCTTGGCCCATTTGGGACCCAATTTCAACAAGTCTTTCTCCATACTTCAAAACACTCTTCATGCATCTCTAACACTTGTAATCAATAAAATTCATTGTATTCTAACATATTCTAACCCCAAACAACACTAGATAAGTCATTTAGTGGTTCAACGCAATGTTTCCGAGTTCTTAGCCCATTTGGGACCCAATTTCAACAAGTCTTTCTCCACACACTCTTCATGCATCTCTAGCACTTTTAATCAATCAAATATATTGTATCCTAACATATTCTAAACCCAAACAATACTAGATAAGTCATTTAGTGGTTCAACGCAATGTTTCCGGGTTCTTAGCCCATTTGGGACCCAATTTCAACAAGTCTTTCTCCACAATTCTAAACACTCTTCATGCATCTCTAGTACTTTTAATCAATCAAATTTATTGTATCCTAACATATTTCTAACCAAAACAACACTAGATAAGTCATTTAGTGGTTTAACGCAATGTTTCCGAGTTCATAGCCCATTTGGGACGCAATTTCAACAAGTCTTTCTCCATACTTCAAAACACTCTTCATGCATCTCTAACAGTTGTAATCAATCAAATTCATTGTATTTTAACATATTCTAACCCCAAACAACACTAGATAAGTCATTTAGTGGTTCAACGCAAAGTTTCCGAGTTCTTAGCCCATTTGGGACCCAATTTCAACAAGTCTTTCTCCATACTTCAAAACACTCTTCATGCATCTCTAACACTTGTAATCAATAGAATGTATTGTATTCTAACATATTTTAACCAAAGCAACACTAGATAAGTCATTTAGTGGTTCAACGCAATGTTTCCGAGTTCTTAGCCCATTTGGGATGCAATTTCAACAAGTCTTTCTCCACACTTCTAAACACTCTTCATGCATCTCTAGCACTTGTAATCAATCAAATTTATTATACTCTAACATATTCTAACCCAAACAACACTAGATAAGTCATTTAGTGGTTCAACGCAATGTTTCCGAGTTCTTGGCCCATTTGGGACCCAATTTCAACAAGTGTTTTTCCACACTTCTAAACACTCTTCATGCATCTCTAGCACTTGTAATCAATCAAAGTTATTGTATTCAAACATATTCTAACCCCAAATAATACTAGATAAGTCATAAGTTTTTCAACGCAATGTTTCTGAGTTCAAAGCCCATTCGGGACCCAATTTCAACAAGTCTTTCTCCATACTTCAAAACACTCTTCATGCATCTCTAAACTTGTAATCAATCAAATTCATTGTATTCTAACATATTCTAACCCCAAACAACACTTGATAAGTCATTTAATGGTTCAACGCAATGTTTCCGAGTTCTTAGCCCATTTGGGACCCAATTTCAACAAGTCTTTCTCCACACTTCTAAACACTCTTCATGCATCTCTAGAACTTTTAATCAATCAAATTTATTGTATCCTAACATATTCTAAACCCAAACAACACAAGATAAGTCATTTAGTGGTTTAACGCAATATTTCCGAGTTCTTAGCCCATTTGGGACGCAATTTCAACAAGTCTTTCTCCATACTTCAAAACACTCTTCATGCATCTCTAACAGTTGTAATCAATCAAATTCATTGTATTTTAACATATTCTAACCCCAAACAACACTAGATAAGTCATTTAGTGGTTCAACGGAATGTTTCTGAGTTCTTAGCCCATTTGGGACCCAATTTCAACAAGTCTTTCTCCATACTTCAAAACACTCTTCATGCATCTCTAACACTTGTAATCAATAAAATGTATTGTATTCTAACATATTCTAACCACAGCAACACTAGATAAGTCATTTAGTTGTTCAACGCAATGTTTCCGAGTTCTTAGCCCATTTGGGATGCAATTTCAACAAGTCTTTCTCCACACTTCTAAACACTCTTCATGCATCTCTAGCACTTGTAATCAATCAAATTTATTATACTCTAACATATTCTAACCCAAACAATGCTAGATAAGTCATTTAGTGGTTCAACGCAATGTTTCCGAGTTCTTAGCCCATTTGGGACCCAATTTCAACCAAGTCTTTCTCCACACTTCTAAACACTCTTCATGCATCTCTAGCACTTGTAATCAGTCAAATTTATTGTATTCTAACCTATTCTAAACCCAAACAACACTAGATAAGTCATTTAGTGGTTCAACGCAATGTTTCCGAGTTCTTGGTCCATTTGGGACCCAATTTCAACAAGTCTTTCTCCACACTTCTAAACACTCTTCATGCATCTCTAGCACTTGTAATCAATCAAAGTTATTGTATTCAAACATATTCTAACCCCAAATAATACTAGATAAGTCATAAGTTTTTCAACGCAATGTTTCCGAGTTCTTAGCCCATTTGGGACCCAATTTCAACAAGTCTTTCTCCATACTTCAAAACACTCTTCATGCATCTCTAACACTTGTAATCAATCAAATTCATTGTATTCTAACATATTCTAACCCAAAGAACACTAGATAAGTCATTTAGTAGTTCAACGCAATGTTTCCGAGTTCTTAGCCCATTTGGGACCCAATTTCAACAAGTATTTCTCCACACTTCTAAACACTCTTCATGCATCTCTAGCACTTTTAATCAATCAAATTTATTGTATCCTAACATATTCTAAACCCAAACAATACTAGATAAGTCATTTAGTGGTTTAACGCAATGTTTCCGAGTTCTTAACCCATTTGGGACGAAATTTCAACAAGTCTTTCTCCATACTTCAAAACACTCTTCATGCATCTCTAACACTTGTAATCAATAAAATGTATTGTATTCTAACATATTCTAACCAAAACAACACTAGATAAGTCATTTAGTGGTTCAACACAATTTTTCCGAGTTCTTAGCCCATTTGGGACGCAATTTCAACAAGTCTTTCTTCATACTTCAAAACACTCTTCATGCATCTCTAACACTTGTAATCAATAAAATTTATTATACTCTAACATATTCTAACCCAAACAACACTAGATAAGTCATTTAGTGGTTCAACGCAATGTTTCCGAGTTCTTAGCCCATTTGGGACCCAATTTCAACAAGTCTTTCTCCACACTTCTAAACACTCTTCATGCATCTCTAGTACTTTTAATCAATCAAATTTATTGTATCCTAACATATTATAAACCCAAACAACACTAGATAAGTCATTTAGTGGTTTAACGCAATGTTTCCGAGTTCTTAGCCCATTTGGGACCCAATTTCAACCAAGTCTTTCTCCACACTTCTAAACACTCTTCATGCATCTCTAGCACTTGTAATCAGTCAAATTTATTGTATTCTAACCTATTTTAAACCCAAATAACACTAGATAAGTCATTTAGTGGTTCAACGCAATGTTTCCGAGTTCTTAGCCCATTTGGGACCCAATTTCAACCAAGTCTTTCTCCACACTTCTAAACACTCTTCATGCATCTCTAGCACTTGTAATCAGTCAAATTTATTGTATTATAACCTATTCTAAACCCAAACAACACTAGATAAGTCATTTAGTGGTTCAACGCAATGTTTCCGAGTTCTTAGCCCATTCGGGACCCAATTTCAACAAGTCTTTCTCCACACTTCTAAACACTCTTCATGCATCTCTAGTACTTTTAATCAATCAAATTTATTGTATCCTAACATATTATAAACCCAAACAACACTAGATAAGTCATTTAGTGGTTTAACGCAATGTTTCCAAGTTCATAGCCCATTTGGGACGCAATTTCAACAAGTCTTTCTCCATACTTCAAAACACTCTTCATGCATCTCTCACAGTTGTAATCAATCAAATTCATTGTATTTTAACATATTCTAACCCCAAACAACACTAGATAAGTCATTTAGTAGTTCAACGCAAAGTTTCCGAGTTCTTAGCCCATTTGGGACCCAATTTCAACAAGTCTTTCTCCATACTTCAAAACGCTCTTCATGCATCTCTAACACTTGTAATCAATAGAATGTATTGTATTCTAACATATTCTAACCAAAGCAACACTAGATAAGTCATTTAGTGGTTCAACGCAATGTTACCGAGTTCTTAGCCCATTTGGGATGCAATTTCAACAAGTCTTTCTCCACACTTCTAAACACTCTTCATGCATCTCTAGCACTTGTAATCAATAAAATTTATTATACTCTAACATATTCTAACCCAAACAACACTAGATAAGTCATTTAGTGGTTCAACGCAATGTTTCGAGTTCTTAGCCCATTTAGGACCCAATTTCAACCAAGTCTTTCTCCACACTTCTAAACACTCTTCATGCATCTCTAGAACTTGTAATCAGTCAAATTTATTGTATTCTAACCTATTTTAAACCCAAATAACACTAGATAAGTCATTTAGTGGTTCAACGCAATGTTTCCGAGTTCTTGGCCCATTTGGGACCCAATTTCAACAAGTCTTTCTCCATACTTCAAAACACTCTTCATGCATCTCTAACACTTGTAATCAATCAAATTCATTGTATTCTAACATATTCTAACCCCAAACAACACTAGATAAGTCATTTAGTGGTTCAACGCAATGTTTCCGAGTTCTTAGCCCATTTGGGACCCAATTTCAACAAGTCTTTCTCCACACTTCTAAACACTCTTCATGCATCTCTAGCACTTTTAATCAATCAAATTTATTGTATCCTAACATATTCTAAACCCAAACAATACTAGATAAGTCATTTAGTGGTTCAACGCAATGTTTCCGAGTTCTTAGCCCATTCGGGACCCAATTTCAACAAGTCTTTCTCCACACTTCTAAACACTCTTCATGCATCTCTAGTACTTTTAATCAATCAAATTTATTGTATCCTAACATATTATAAACCCAAACAACACTAGATAAGTCATTTAGTGGTTTAACGCAATGTTTCCGAGTTCTTAGCCCATTTGGGACCCAATTTCAACCAAGTCTTTCTCCACACTTCTAAACACTCTTCATGCATCTCTAGCACTTGTAATCAGTCAAATTTATTGTATTCTAACCTATTTTAAACCCAAATAACACTAGATAAGTCATTTAGTGGTTCAACGCAATGTTTCCGAGTTCTTAGCCCATTTGGGACCCAATTTCAACCAAGTCTTTCTCCACACTTCTAAACACTCTTCATGCATCTCTAGCACTTGTAATCAGTCAAATTTATTGTATTATAACCTATTCTAAACCCAAACAACACTAGATAAGTCATTTAGTGGTTCAACGCAATGTTTCCGAGTTCTTAGCCCATTCGGGACCCAATTTCAACAAGTCTTTCTCCACACTTCTAAACACTCTTCATGCATCTCTAGTACTTTTAATCAATCAAATTTATTGTATCCTAACATATTATAAACCCAAACAACACTAGATAAGTCATTTAGTGGTTTAACGCAATGTTTCCAAGTTCATAGCCCATTTGGGACGCAATTTCAACAAGTCTTTCTCCATACTTCAAAACACTCTTCATGCATCTCTCACAGTTGTAATCAATCAAATTCATTGTATTTTAACATATTCTAACCCCAAACAACACTAGATAAGTCATTTAGTAGTTCAACGCAAAGTTTCCGAGTTCTTAGCCCATTTGGGACCCAATTTCAACAAGTCTTTCTCCATACTTCAAAACGCTCTTCATGCATCTCTAACACTTGTAATCAATAGAATGTATTGTATTCTAACATATTCTAACCAAAGCAACACTAGATAAGTCATTTAGTGGTTCAACGCAATGTTACCGAGTTCTTAGCCCATTTGGGATGCAATTTCAACAAGTCTTTCTCCACACTTCTAAACACTCTTCATGCATCTCTAGTACTTTTAATCAATCAAATTTATTGTATCCTAACATATTATAAACCCAAACAACACTAGATAAGTCATTTAGTGGTTTAACGCAATGTTTCCAAGTTCATAGCCCATTTGGGACGCAATTTCAACAAGTCTTTCTCCATACTTCAAAACACTCTTCATGCATCTCTCACAGTTGTAATCAATCAAATTCATTGTATTTTAACATATTCTAACCCCAAACAACACTAGATAAGTCATTTAGTAGTTCAACGCAAAGTTTCCGAGTTCTTAGCCCATTTGGGACCCAATTTCAACAAGTCTTTCTCCATACTTCAAAACGCTCTTCATGCATCTCTAACACTTGTAATCAATAGAATGTATTGTATTCTAACATATTCTAACCAAAGCAACACTAGATAAGTCATTTAGTGGTTCAACGCAATGTTACCGAGTTCTTAGCCCATTTGGGATGCAATTTCAACAAGTCTTTCTCCACACTTCTAAACACTCTTCATGCATCTCTAGCACTTGTAATCAATAAAATTTATTATACTCTAACATATTCTAACCCAAACAACACTAGATAAGTCATTTAGTGGTTCAACGCAATGTTTCGAGTTCTTAGCCCATTTAGGACCCAATTTCAACCAAGTCTTTCTCCACACTTCTAAACACTCTTCATGCATCTCTAGAACTTGTAATCAGTCAAATTTATTGTATTCTAACCTATTTTAAACCCAAATAACACTAGATAAGTCATTTAGTGGTTCAACGCAATGTTTCCGAGTTCTTGGCCCATTTGGGACCCAATTTCAACAAGTCTTTCTCCATACTTCAAAACACTCTTCATGCATCTCTAACACTTGTAATCAATCAAATTCATTGTATTCTAACATATTCTAACCCCAAACAACACTAGATAAGTCATTTAGTGGTTCAACGCAATGTTTCCGAGTTCTTAGCCCATTTGGGACCCAATTTCAACAAGTCTTTCTCCACACTTCTAAACACTCTTCATGCATCTCTAGCACTTTTAATCAATCAAATTTATTGTATCCTAACATATTCTAAACCCAAACAATACTAGATAAGTCATTTAGTGGTTCAACGCAATGTTTCCGAGTTCTTAGCCCATTCGGGACCCAATTTCAACAAGTCTTTCTCCACACTTCTAAACACTCTTCATGCATCTCTAGTACTTTTAATCAATCAAATTTATTGTATCCTAACATATTATAAACCCAAACAACACTAGATAAGTCATTTAGTGGTTTAACGCAATGTTTCCGAGTTCTTAGCCCATTTGGGACCCAATTTCAACCAAGTCTTTCTCCACACTTCTAAACACTCTTCATGCATCTCTAGCACTTGTAATCAGTCAAATTTATTGTATTCTAACCTATTTTAAACCCAAATAACACTAGATAAGTCATTTAGTGGTTCAACGCAATGTTTCCGAGTTCTTAGCCCATTTGGGACCCAATTTCAACCAAGTCTTTCTCCACACTTCTAAACACTCTTCATGCATCTCTAGCACTTGTAATCAGTCAAATTTATTGTATTATAACCTATTCTAAACCCAAACAACACTAGATAAGTCATTTAGTGGTTCAACGCAATGTTTCCGAGTTCTTAGCCCATTCGGGACCCAATTTCAACAAGTCTTTCTCCACACTTCTAAACACTCTTCATGCATCTCTAGTACTTTTAATCAATCAAATTTATTGTATCCTAACATATTATAAACCCAAACAACACTAGATAAGTCATTTAGTGGTTTAACGCAATGTTTCCAAGTTCATAGCTCATTTGGGACGCAATTTCAACAAGTCTTTCTCCATACTTCAAAACACTCTTCATGCATCTCTCACAGTTGTAATCAATCAAATTCATTGTATTTTAACATATTCTAACCCCAAACAACACTAGATAAGTCATTTAGTAGTTCAACGCAAAGTTTCCGAGTTCTTAGCCCATTTGGGACCCAATTTCAACAAGTCTTTCTCCATACTTCAAAACGCTCTTCATGCATCTCTAACACTTGTAATCAATAGAATGTATTGTATTCTAACATATTCTAACCAAAGCAACACTAGATAAGTCATTTAGTGGTTCAACGCAATGTTACCGAGTTCTTAGCCCATTTGGGATGCAATTTCAACAAGTCTTTCTCCACACTTCTAAACACTCTTCATGCATCTCTAGCACTTGTAATCAATAAAATTTATTATACTCTAACATATTCTAACCCAAACAACACTAGATAAGTCATTTAGTGGTTCAACGCAATGTTTCGAGTTCTTAGCCCATTTAGGACCCAATTTCAACCAAGTCTTTCTCCACACTTCTAAACACTCTTCATGCATCTCTAGAACTTGTAATCAGTCAAATTTATTGTATTCTAACCTATTTTAAACCCAAATAACACTAGATAAGTCATTTAGTGGTTCAACGCAATGTTTCCGAGTTCTTGGCCCATTTGGGACCCAATTTCAACAAGTCTTTCTCCATACTTCAAAACACTCTTCATGCATCTCTAACACTTGTAATCAATCAAATTCATTGTATTCTAACATATTCTAACCCCAAACAACACTAGATAAGTCATTTAGTGGTTCAACGCAATGTTTCCGAGTTCTTAGCCCATTTGGGACCCAATTTCAACAAGTCTTTCTCCACACTTCTAAACACTCTTCATGCATCTCTAGCACTTTTAATCAATCAAATTTATTGTATCCTAACATATTCTAAACCCAAACAATACTAGATAAGTCAGTTAGTTGTTTAACGCAATGTTTCCGAGTTCTTAGCCCATTTGGGACGCAATTTCAACAAGTCTTTCTCCATACTTCAAAACACTCTTCATGCATCTCTAACACTTGTAATCAATAAAATGTATTGTATTCTAACATATTCTAACCAAAACAACACTAGATAAGTCATTTAGTGGTTCAACGCAATGTTTCCGAGTTCTTAGCCCATTTGGGACGCAATTTCAACAAGTCTTTCTTCATACTTCAAAACACTCTTCATGCATCTCTAACACTTGTAATGAATCAAATTCATTGTATTGTAACATATTATAACCCCAAACAACACTAGATAGGTCATTTAGTGGTTCAACGAAATGTTTCCGAGTTCTTAGCCCATTTGGGACCCAATTTCAACAAGTCTTTCTCAACACTTCTAAACACTCTTCATGCATCTCTAGCACTTGTAATCAATGAAGTTTATTGTATCCTAACATATTCTAAACCCAAAACAAACTAGATAAGTCATTTTGTGGTTCAATGCATTGTTTCCGAGTTCTTAGCCCATTTGGGACGCAATTTCAACAAGTCTTTCTCCATACTTCAAAACACTCTTCATGCATCTCTAACACTTGTAATCAATAACGTTTATTGTATTCTAACATATTCTAACCAAAACAACACTAGATAAGTCATTTAATGGTTTAACGCAATGTTTCCGAGTTCATAGCCCATTTGGGACGCAATTTCAACAAGTCTTTCTCCATACTTCAAAACACTCTTCATGCATCTCTAACAGTTGTAATCAATCTAATTCATTGTATTTTAACATATTCTAACCCCAAACAACACTAGATAAGTCATTTAGTGGTTCAACGCAAAGTTTCCGAGTTCTTAGCCCATTTGGGACCAAATTTCAACAAGTCTTTCTCCATACTTCAAAACACTCTTCATGCATCTCTAACACTTGTAATCAATAGAATGTATTGTATTCTAACATATTCTAACCAAAGCAACACTAGATAAGTCATTTAGTGGTTCAACGCAATGTTTCCGAGTTCTTAGCCCATTTGGGATGCAATTTCAACAAGTCTTTCTCCACACTTCTAAACACTCTTCATGCATCTCTAGCACTTGTAATCAATCAAATTTATTATACTCTAACATATTCTAACCCAAACAACACTAGATAAGTCATTTAGTGGTTCAACGCAATGTTTCCGAGTTCCTAGCCCATTTGGGACCCAATTTCAACCAAGTCTTTCTCCACACTTCTAAACACTCTTCATGCATCTCTAGCACTTGTAATCAGTCAAATTTATTGTATTCTAACCTATTCTAAACCCAAACAACACTAGATAAGTCATTTAGTGGTTCAACGCAATGTTTCCGAGTTCTTGGTCCATTTGGGACCCAATTTCAACAAGTCTTTCTCCACACTTCTAAACACTCTTCATGCATCTCTAGCACTTGTAATCAATCAAATTTATTGTATTCAAACATATTCTAACCCCAAATAATACTAGATAAGTCATAAGTTTTTCAACGCAATGTTTCCGAGTTCTTAGCCCATTTGGGACCCAATTTCAACAAGTCTTTCTCCATACTTCAAAATACTCTTCATGCATCTCTAACACTTGTAATCAATCAAATTCATTGTATTCTAACATATTCTAACCCAAAGAACACTAGATAAGTCATTTAGTAGTTCAACGCAATGTTTCCGAGTTCTTAGCCCATTTGGGACCCAATTTCAACAAGTATTTCTCCACACTTCTAAACACTCTTCATGCATCTCTAGCACTTTTAATCAATCAAATTTATTGTATCCTAACATATTCTAAACCCAAACAATACTAGATAAGTCATTTAGTGGTTTAACGCAATGTTTCCGAGTTCTTAACCCATTTGGGACGAAATTTCAACAAGTCTTTCTCCATACTTCAAAACACTCTTCATGCATCTCTAACACTTGTAATCAATAAAATGTATTGTATTCTAACATATTCTAACCAAAACAACACTAGATAAGTCATTTAGTGGTTCAACACAATTTTTCCGAGTTCTTAGCCCATTTGGGACGCAATTTCAACAAGTCTTTCTTCATACTTCAAAACACTCTTCATGCATCTCTAACACTTGTAATCAATCAAATTTATTATACTCTAACATATTCTAACTCAAACAACACTAGATAAGTCATTTAGTGGTTCAACGCAATGTTTCCGAGTTCTTAGCCCATTTGGGACCCAATTTCAACAAGTCTTTCTCCACACTTCTAAACACTCTTCATGCATCTCTAGCACTTTTAATCAATCAAATATATTGTATCCTAACATATTCTAAACCCAAACAATACTAGATAAGTCATTTAGTGGTTCAACGCAATGTTTCCGAGTTCTTAGCCCATTTGGGACCCAATTTCAACAAGTCTTTCTCCACACTTCTAAACACTCTTCATGCATCTCTAGTACTTTTAATCAATCAAATTTATTGTATCCTAACATATTATAAACCCAAACAACACTAGATAAGTCATTTAGTGGTTTAACGCAATGTTTCCGAGTTCATAGCCCATTTGGGACGCAATTTCAACAAGTCTTTCTCCATACTTCAAAACACTCTTCATGCATCTCTCACAGTTGTAATCAATCAAATTCATTGTATTTTAACATATTCTAACCCCAAACAACACTAGATAAGTCATTTAGTAGTTCAACGCAAAGTTTCCGAGTTCTTAGCCCATTTGGGACCCAATTTCAACAAGTCTTTCTCCATACTTCAAAACGCTCTTCATGCATCTCTAACACTTGTAATCAATAGAATGTATTGTATTCTAACATATTCTAACCAAAGCAACACTAGATAAGTCATTTAGTGGTTCAACGCAATGTTACCGAGTTCTTAGCCCATTTGGGATGCAATTTCAACAAGTCTTTCTCCACACTTCTAAACACTCTTCATGCATCTCTAGCACTTGTAATCAATAAAATTTATTATACTCTAACATATTCTAACCCAAACAACACTAGATAAGTCATTTAGTGGTTCAACGCAATGTTTCGAGTTCTTAGCCCATTTAGGACCCAATTTCAACCAAGTCTTTCTCCACACTTCTAAACACTCTTCATGCATCTCTAGAACTTGTAATCAGTCAAATTTATTGTATTCTAACCTATTTTAAACCCAAACAACACTAGATAAGTCATTTAGTGGTTCAACGCAATGTTTCCGAGTTCTTGGCCCATTTGGGACCCAATTTCAACAAGTCTTTCTCCATACTTCAAAACACTCTTCATGCATCTCTAACACTTGTAATCAATCAAATTCATTGTATTCTAACATATTCTAACCCCAAACAACACTAGATAAGTCATTTAGTGGTTCAACGCAATGTTTCCGAGTTCTTAGCCCATTTGGGACCCAATTTCAACAAGTCTTTCTCCACACTTCTAAACACTCTTCATGCATCTCTAGCACTTTTAATCAATCAAATTTATTGTATCCTAACATATTCTAAACCCAAACAATACTAGATAAGTCATTTAGTTGTTTAACGCAATGTTTCCGAGTTCTTAGCCCATTTGGGACGCAATTTCAACAAGTCTTTCTCCATATTTCAAAACACTCTTCATGCATCTCTAACACTTGTAATCAATAAAATGTATTGTATTCTAACATATTCTAACCAAAACAACACTAGATAAGTCATTTAGTGGTTCAACGCAATGTTTCCGAGTTCTTAGCTCATTTGGGACGCAATTTCAACAAGTCTTTCTTCATACTTCAAAACACTCTTCATGCATCTCTAACACTTGTAATCAATAAAATGTATTGTATTCTAACATATTCTAACCAAAACAACACTAGATAAGTCATTTAGTGGTTCAACACAATTTTTCCGAGTTCTTAGCCCATTTGGGACGCAATTTCAACAAGTCTTTCTTCATACTTCAAAACACTCTTTATGCATCTCTAACACTTGTAATCAATCAAATTTATTATACTCTAACATATTCTAACTCAAACAACACTAGATAAGTCATTTAGTGGTTCAACGCAATGTTTCCGAGTTCTTAGCCCATTTGGGACCCAATTTCAACAAGTCTTTCTCCACACTTCTAAACACTCTTCATGCATCTCTAGCACTTTTAATCAATCAAATATATTGTATCCTAACATATTCTAAACCCAAACAATACTAGATAAGTCATTTAGTGGTTCAACGCAATGTTTCCGAGTTCTTAGCCCATTTGGGACCCAATTTCAACAAGTCTTTCTCCACACTTCTAAACACTCTTCATGCATCTCTAGTACTTTTAATCAATCAAATTTATTGTATCCTAACATATTATAAACCCAAACAACACTAGATAAGTCATTTAGTGGTTTAACGCAATGTTTCCGAGTTCATAGCCCATTTGGGACGCAATTTCAACAAGTCTTTCTCCATACTTCAAAACACTCTTCATGCATCTCTCACAGTTGTAATCAATCAAATTAATTGTATTTTAACATATTCTAACCCCAAACAACACTAGATAAGTCATTTAGTAGTTCAACGCAAAGTTTCCGAGTTCTTAGCCCATTTGGGACCCAATTTCAACAAGTCTTTCTCCATACTTCAAAACGCTCTTCATGCATCTCTAACACTTGTAATCAATAGAATGTATTATATTCTAACATATTCTAACCAAAGCAACACTAGATAAGTCATTTAGTGGTTCAACGCAATGTTACCGAGTTCTTAGCCCATTTGGGATGCAATTTCAACAAGTCTTTCTCCACACTTCTAAACACTCTTCATGCATCTCTAGCACTTGTAATCAATAAAATTTATTATACTCTAACATATTCTAACCCAAACAACACTAGATAAGTCATTTAGTGGTTCAACGCAATGTTTCGAGTTCTTAGCCCATTTAGGACCCAATTTCAACCAAGTCTTTCTCCACACTTCTAAACACTCTTCATGCATCTCTAGAACTTGTAATCAGTCAAATTTATTGTATTCTAACCTATTTTAAACCCAAACAACACTAGATAAGTCATTTAGTGGTTCAACGCAATGTTTCCGAGTTCTTGGCCCATTTGGGACCCAATTTCAACAAGTCTTTCTCCATACTTCAAAACACTCTTCATGCATCTCTAACACTTGTAATCAATCAAATTCATTGTATTCTAACATATTCTAACCCCAAACAACACTAGATAAGTCATTTAGTGGTTCAACGCAATGTTTCCGAGTTCTTAGCCCATTTGGGACGCAATTTCAACAAGTCTTTCTCCATATTTCAAAACACTCTTCATGCATCTCTAACACTTGTAATCAATAAAATGTATTGTATTCTAACATATTCTAACCAAAACAACACTAGATAAGTCATTTAGTGGTTCAACGCAATGTTTCCGAGTTCTTAGCTCATTTGGGACGCAATTTCAACAAGTCTTTCTTCATACTTCAAAACACTCTTCATGCATCTCTAACACTTGTAATCAATAAAATGTATTGTATTCTAACATATTCTAACCAAAACAACACTAGATAAGTCATTTAGTGGTTCAACACAATTTTTCCGAGTTCTTAGCCCATTTGGGACGCAATTTCAACAAGTCTTTCTTCATACTTCAAAACACTCTTCATGCATCTCTAACACTTGTAATCAATCAAATTTATTATACTCTAACATATTCTAACTCAAACAACACTAGATAAGTCATTTAGTGGTTCAACGCAATGTTTCCGAGTTCTTAGCCCATTTGGGACCCAATTTCAACAAGTCTTTCTCCACACTTCTAAACACTCTTCATGCATCTCTAGCACTTTTAATCAATCAAATATATTGTATCCTAACATATTCTAAACCCAAACAATACTAGATAAGTCATTTAGTGGTTCAACGCAATGTTTCCGAGTTCTTAGCCCATTTGGGACCCAATTTCAACAAGTCTTTCTCCACACTTCTAAACACTTTTCATGCATCTCTAGTACTTTTAATCAATCAAATTTATTGTATCCTAACATATTATAAACCCAAACAACACTAGATAAGTCATTTAGTGGTTTAACGCAATGTTTCCGAGTTCATAGCCCATTTGGGACGCAATTTCAACAAGTCTTTCTCCATACTTCAAAACACTCTTCATGCATCTCTCACAGTTGTAATCAATCAAATTCATTGTATTTTAACATATTCTAACCCCAAACAACACTAGATAAGTCATTTAGTAGTTCAACGCAAAGTTTCCGAGTTCTTAGCCCATTTGGGACCCAATTTCAACAAGTCTTTCTCCATACTTCAAAACGCTCTTCATGCATCTCTAACACTTGTAATCAATAGAATGTATTGTATTCTAACATATTCTAACCAAAGCAACACTAGATAAGTCATTTAGTGGTTCAACGCAATGTTACCGAGTTCTTAGCCCATTTGGGATGCAATTTCAACAAGTCTTTCTCCACACTTCTAAACACTCTTCATGCATCTCTAGCACTTGTAATCAATAAAATTTATTATACTCTAACATATTCTAACCCAAACAACACTAGATAAGTCATTTAGTGGTTCAACGCAATGTTTCGAGTTCTTAGCCCATTTAGGACCCAATTTCAACCAAGTCTTTCTCCACACTTCTAAACACTCTTCATGCATCTCTAGAACTTGTAATCAGTCAAATTTATTGTATTCTAACCTATTTTAAACCCAAACAACACTAGATAAGTCATTTAGTGGTTCAACGCAATGTTTCCGAGTTCTTGGCCCATTTGGGACCCAATTTCAACAAGTCTTTCTCCATACTTCAAAACACTCTTCATGCATCTCTAACACTTGTAATCAATAAAATGTATTGTATTCTAACATATTCTAACCAAAACAACACTAGATAAGTCATTTAGTGGTTCAACACAATTTTTCCGAGTTCTTAGCCCATTTGGGACGCAATTTCAACAAGTCTTTCTTCATACTTCAAAACACTCTTCATGCATCTCTAACACTTGTAATCAATCAAATTTATTATACTCTAACATATTCTAACTCAAACAACACTAGATAAGTCATTTAGTGGTTCAACGCAATGTTTCCGAGTTCTTAGCCCATTTGGGACCCAATTTCAACAAGTCTTTCTCCACACTTCTAAACACTCTTCATGCATCTCTAGCACTTTTAATCAATCAAATATATTGTATCCTAACATATTCTAAACCCAAACAATACTAGATAAGTCATTTAGTGGTTCAACGCAATGTTTCCGAGTTCTTAGCCCATTTGGGACCCAATTTCAACAAGTCTTTCTCCACACTTCTAAACACTTTTCATGCATCTCTAGTACTTTTAATCAATCAAATTTATTGTATCCTAACATATTATAAACCCAAACAACACTAGATAAGTCATTTAGTGGTTTAACGCAATGTTTCCGAGTTCATAGCCCATTTGGGACGCAATTTCAACAAGTCTTTCTCCATACTTCAAAACACTCTTCATGCATCTCTCACAGTTGTAATCAATCAAATTCATTGTATTTTAACATATTCTAACCCCAAACAACACTAGATAAGTCATTTAGTAGTTCAACGCAAAGTTTCCGAGTTCTTAGCCCATTTGGGACCCAATTTCAACAAGTCTTTCTCCATACTTCAAAACGCTCTTCATGCATCTCTAACACTTGTAATCAATAGAATGTATTGTATTCTAACATATTCTAACCAAAGCAACACTAGATAAGTCATTTAGTGGTTCAACGCAATGTTACCGAGTTCTTAGCCCATTTGGGATGCAATTTCAACAAGTCTTTCTCCACACTTCTAAACACTCTTCATGCATCTCTAGCACTTGTAATCAATAAAATTTATTATACTCTAACATATTCTAACCCAAACAACACTAGATAAGTCATTTAGTGGTTCAACGCAATGTTTCGAGTTCTTAGCCCATTTAGGACCCAATTTCAACCAAGTCTTTCTCCACACTTCTAAACACTCTTCATGCATCTCTAGAACTTGTAATCAGTCAAATTTATTGTATTCTAACCTATTTTAAACCCAAACAACACTAGATAAGTCATTTAGTGGTTCAACGCAATGTTTCCGAGTTCTTGGCCCATTTGGGACCCAATTTCAACAAGTCTTTCTCCATACTTCAAAACACTCTTCATGCATCTCTAACACTTGTAATCAATCAAATTCATTGTATTCTAACATATTCTAACCCCAAACAACACTAGATAAGTCATTTAGTGGTTCAACGCAATGTTTCCGAGTTCTTAGCCCATTTGGGACCCAATTTCAACAAGTCTTTCTCCACACTTCTAAACACTCTTCATGCATCTCTAGCACTTTTAATCAATCAAATTTATTGTATCCTAACATATTCTAAACCCAAACAATACTAGATAAGTCATTTAGTTGTTTAACGCAATGTTTCCGAGTTCTTAGCCCATTTGGGACGCAATTTCAACAAGTCTTTCTCCATATTTCAAAACACTCTTCATGCATCTCTAACACTTGTAATCAATAAAATGTATTGTATTCTAACATATTCTAACCAAAACAACACTAGATAAGTCATTTAGTGGTTCAACGCAATGTTTCCGAGTTCTTAGCTCATTTGGGACGCAATTTCAACAAGTCTTTCTTCATACTTCAAAACACTCTTCATGCATCTCTAACACTTGTAATCAATAAAATGTATTGTATTCTAACATATTCTAACCAAAACAACACTAGATAAGTCATTTAGTGGTTCAACACAATTTTTCCGAGTTCTTAGCCCATTTGGGACGCAATTTCAACAAGTCTTTCTTCATACTTCAAAACACTCTTCATGCATCTCTAACACTTGTAATCAATCAAATTTATTATACTCTAACATATTCTAACTCAAACAACACTAGATAAGTCATTTAGTGGTTCAACGCAATGTTTCCGAGTTCTTAGCCCATTTGGGACCCAATTTCAACAAGTCTTTCTCCACACTTCTAAACACTCTTCATGCATCTCTAGCACTTTTAATCAATCAAATATATTGTATCCTAACATATTCTAAACCCAAACAATACTAGATAAGTCATTTAGTGGTTCAACGCAATGTTTCCGAGTTCTTAGCCCATTTGGGACCCAATTTCAACAAGTCTTTCTCCACACTTCTAAACACTTTTCATGCATCTCTAGTACTTTTAATCAATCAAATTTATTGTATCCTAACATATTATAAACCCAAACAACACTAGATAAGTCATTTAGTGGTTTAACGCAATGTTTCCGAGTTCATAGCCCATTTGGGACGCAATTTCAACAAGTCTTTCTCCATACTTCAAAACACTCTTCATGCATCTCTCACAGTTGTAATCAATCAAATTCATTGTATTTTAACATATTCTAACCCCAAACAACACTAGATAAGTCATTTAGTAGTTCAACGCAAAGTTTCCGAGTTCTTAGCCCATTTGGGACCCAATTTCAACAAGTCTTTCTCCATACTTCAAAACGCTCTTCATGCATCTCTAACACTTGTAATCAATAGAATGTATTGTATTCTAACATATTCTAACCAAAGCAACACTAGATAAGTCATTTAGTGGTTCAACGCAATGTTACCGAGTTCTTAGCCCATTTGGGATGCAATTTCAACAAGTCTTTCTCCACACTTCTAAACACTCTTCATGCATCTCTAGCACTTGTAATCAATAAAATTTATTATACTCTAACATATTCTAACCCAAACAACACTAGATAAGTCATTTAGTGGTTCAACGCAATGTTTCGAGTTCTTAGCCCATTTAGGACCCAATTTCAACCAAGTCTTTCTCCACACTTCTAAACACTCTTCATGCATCTCTAGAACTTGTAATCAGTCAAATTTATTGTATTCTAACCTATTTTAAACCCAAACAACACTAGATAAGTCATTTAGTGGTTCAACGCAATGTTTCCGAGTTCTTGGCCCATTTGGGACCCAATTTCAACAAGTCTTTCTCCATACTTCAAAACACTCTTCATGCATCTCTAACACTTGTAATCAATAAAATGTATTGTATTCTAACATATTCTAACCAAAACAACACTAGATAAGTCATTTAGTGGTTCAACACAATTTTTCCGAGTTCTTAGCCCATTTGGGACGCAATTTCAACAAGTCTTTCTTCATACTTCAAAACACTCTTCATGCATCTCTAACACTTGTAATCAATCAAATTTATTATACTCTAACATATTCTAACTCAAACAACACTAGATAAGTCATTTAGTGGTTCAACGCAATGTTTCCGAGTTCTTAGCCCATTTGGGACCCAATTTCAACAAGTCTTTCTCCACACTTCTAAACACTCTTCATGCATCTCTAGCACTTTTAATCAATCAAATATATTGTATCCTAACATATTCTAAACCCAAACAATACTAGATAAGTCATTTAGTGGTTCAACGCAATGTTTCCGAGTTCTTAGCCCATTTGGGACCCAATTTCAACAAGTCTTTCTCCACACTTCTAAACACTTTTCATGCATCTCTAGTACTTTTAATCAATCAAATTTATTGTATCCTAACATATTATAAACCCAAACAACACTAGATAAGTCATTTAGTGGTTTAACGCAATGTTTCCGAGTTCATAGCCCATTTGGGACGCAATTTCAACAAGTCTTTCTCCATACTTCAAAACACTCTTCATGCATCTCTCACAGTTGTAATCAATCAAATTCATTGTATTTTAACATATTCTAACCCCAAACAACACTAGATAAGTCATTTAGTAGTTCAACGCAAAGTTTCCGAGTTCTTAGCCCATTTGGGACCCAATTTCAACAAGTCTTTCTCCATACTTCAAAACGCTCTTCATGCATCTCTAACACTTGTAATCAATAGAATGTATTGTATTCTAACATATTCTAACCAAAGCAACACTAGATAAGTCATTTAGTGGTTCAACGCAATGTTACCGAGTTCTTAGCCCATTTGGGATGCAATTTCAACAAGTCTTTCTCCACACTTCTAAACACTCTTCATGCATCTCTAGCACTTGTAATCAATAAAATTTATTATACTCTAACATATTCTAACCCAAACAACACTAGATAAGTCATTTAGTGGTTCAACGCAATGTTTCGAGTTCTTAGCCCATTTAGGACCCAATTTCAACCAAGTCTTTCTCCACACTTCTAAACACTCTTCATGCATCTCTAGAACTTGTAATCAGTCAAATTTATTGTATTCTAACCTATTTTAAACCCAAACAACACTAGATAAGTCATTTAGTGGTTCAACGCAATGTTTCCGAGTTCTTGGCCCATTTGGGACCCAATTTCAACAAGTCTTTCTCCATACTTCAAAACACTCTTCATGCATCTCTAACACTTGTAATCAATAAAATGTATTGTATTCTAACATATTCTAACCAAAACAACACTAGATAAGTCATTTAGTGGTTCAACACAATTTTTCCGAGTTCTTAGCCCATTTGGGACGCAATTTCAACAAGTCTTTCTTCATACTTCAAAACACTCTTCATGCATCTCTAACACTTGTAATCAATCAAATTTATTATACTCTAACATATTCTAACTCAAACAACACTAGATAAGTCATTTAGTGGTTCAACGCAATGTTTCCGAGTTCTTAGCCCATTTGGGACCCAATTTCAACAAGTCTTTCTCCACACTTCTAAACACTCTTCATGCATCTCTAGCACTTTTAATCAATCAAATATATTGTATCCTAACATATTCTAAACCCAAACAATACTAGATAAGTCATTTAGTGGTTCAACGCAATGTTTCCGAGTTCTTAGCCCATTTGGGACCCAATTTCAACAAGTCTTTCTCCACACTTCTAAACACTTTTCATGCATCTCTAGTACTTTTAATCAATCAAATTTATTGTATCCTAACATATTATAAACCCAAACAACACTAGATAAGTCATTTAGTGGTTTAACGCAATGTTTCCGAGTTCATAGCCCATTTGGGACGCAATTTCAACAAGTCTTTCTCCATACTTCAAAACACTCTTCATGCATCTCTCACAGTTGTAATCAATCAAATTCATTGTATTTTAACATATTCTAACCCCAAACAACACTAGATAAGTCATTTAGTAGTTCAACGCAAAGTTTCCGAGTTCTTAGCCCATTTGGGACCCAATTTCAACAAGTCTTTCTCCATACTTCAAAACGCTCTTCATGCATCTCTAACACTTGTAATCAATAGAATGTATTGTATTCTAACATATTCTAACCAAAGCAACACTAGATAAGTCATTTAGTGGTTCAACGCAATGTTACCGAGTTCTTAGCCCATTTGGGATGCAATTTCAACAAGTCTTTCTCCACACTTCTAAACACTCTTCATGCATCTCTAGCACTTGTAATCAATAAAATTTATTATACTCTAACATATTCTAACCCAAACAACACTAGATAAGTCATTTAGTGGTTCAACGCAATGTTTCGAGTTCTTAGCCCATTTAGGACCCAATTTCAACCAAGTCTTTCTCCACACTTCTAAACACTCTTCATGCATCTCTAGAACTTGTAATCAGTCAAATTTATTGTATTCTAACCTATTTTAAACCCAAACAACACTAGATAAGTCATTTAGTGGTTCAACGCAATGTTTCCGAGTTCTTGGCCCATTTGGGACCCAATTTCAACAAGTCTTTCTCCATACTTCAAAACACTCTTCATGCATCTCTAACACTTGTAATCAATCAAATTCATTGTATTCTAACATATTCTAACCCCAAACAACACTAGATAAGTCATTTAGTGGTTCAACGCAATGTTTCCGAGTTCTTAGCCCATTTGGGACCCAATTTCAACAAGTCTTTCTCCACACTTCTAAACACTCTTCATGCATCTCTAGCACTTTTAATCAATCAAATTTATTGTATCCTAACATATTCTAAACCCAAACAATACTAGATAAGTCATTTAGTTGTTTAACGCAATGTTTCCGAGTTCTTAGCCCATTTGGGACGCAATTTCAACAAGTCTTTCTCCATATTTCAAAACACTCTTCATGCATCTCTAACACTTGTAATCAATAAAATGTATTGTATTCTAACATATTCTAACCAAAACAACACTAGATAAGTCATTTAGTGGTTCAACGCAATGTTTCCGAGTTCTTAGCTCATTTGGGACGCAATTTCAACAAGTCTTTCTTCATACTTCAAAACACTCTTCATGCATCTCTAACACTTGTAATGAATCAAATTCATTGTATTGTAACATATTATAACCCCAAACAACACTAGATAGGTCATTTAGTGGTTCAACGAAATGTTTCCGAGTTCTTAGCCCATTTGGGACCCAATTTCAACAAGTCTTTCTCAACACTTCTAAACACTCTTCATGCATCTCTAGCACTTGTAATCAATGAAGTTTATTGTATCCTAACATATTCTAAACCCAAAACAAACTAGATAAGTCATTTTGTGGTTCAACGCATTGTTTCCGAGTTCTTAGCCCATTTGGGACGCAATTTCAACAAGTCTTTCTCCATACTTCAAAACACTCTTCATGCATCTCTAACACTTGTAATCAATAACGTTTATTGTATTCTAACATATTCTAACCAAAACAACACTAGATAAGTCATTTAATGGTTTAACGCAATGTTTCCGAGTTCATAGCCCATTTGGGACGCAATTTCAACAAGTCTTTCTCCATACTTCAAAACACTCTTCATGCATCTCTAACAGTTGTAATCAATCTAATTCATTGTATTTTAACATATTCTAACCCCAAACAACACTAGATAAGTCATTTAGTGGTTCAACGCAAAGTTTCCGAGTTCTTAGCCCATTTGGGACCCAATTTCAACAAGTCTTTCTCCACACTTCTAAACACTCTTCATGCATCTCTAGCACTTTTAATCAATCAAATTTATTGTATCCTAACATATTCTAAACCCAAACAATACTAGATAAGTCATTTAGTTGTTTAACGCAATGTTTCCGAGTTCTTAGCCCATTTGGGACGCAATTTCAACAAGTCTTTCTCCATACTTCAAAACACTCTTCATGCATCTCTAACACTTGTAATCAATAAAATGTATTGTATTCTAACATATTCTAACCAAAACAACACTAGATAAGTCATTTAGTGGTTCAACGCAATGTTTCCGAGTTCTTAGCCCATTTGGGACGCAATTTCAACAAGTCTTTCTTCATACTTCAAAACACTCTTCATGCATCTCTAACACTTGTAATGAATCAAATTCATTGTATTGTAACATATTATAACCCCAAACAACACTAGATAGGTCATTTAGTGGTTCAACGAAATGTTTCCGAGTTCTTAGCCCATTTGGGACCCAATTTCAACAAGTCTTTCTCAACACTTCTAAACACTCTTCATGCATCTCTAGCACTTGTAATCAATGAAGTTTATTGTATCCTAACATATTCTAAACCCAAAACAAACTAGATAAGTCATTTTGTGGTTCAACGCATTGTTTCCGAGTTCTTAGCCCATTTGGGACGCAATTTCAACAAGTCTTTCTCCATACTTCAAAACACTCTTCATGCATCTCTAACACTTGTAATCAATAACGTTTATTGTATTCTAACATATTCTAACCAAAACAACACTAGATAAGTCATTTAATGGTTTAACGCAATGTTTCCGAGTTCATAGCCCATTTGGGACGCAATTTCAACAAGTCTTTCTCCATACTTCAAAACACTCTTCATGCATCTCTAACAGTTGTAATCAATCTAATTCATTGTATTTTAACATATTCTAACCCCAAACAACACTAGATAAGTCATTTAGTGGTTCAACGCAAAGTTTCCGAGTTCTTAGCCCATTTGGGACCCAATTTCAACAAGTCTTTCTCCATACTTCAAAACACTCTTCATGCATCTCTAACACTTGTAATCAATAGAATGTATTGTATTCTAACATATTCTAACCAAAGCAACACTAGATAAGTCATTTAGTGGTTCAACGCAATGTTTCCGAGTTCTTAGCCCATTTGGGATGCAATTTCAACAAGTCTTTCTCCACACTTCTAAACACTCTTCATGCATGTCTAGCACTTGTAACCAATCAAATTTATTATACTCTAACATATTCTAACCCAAACAACACTAGATAAGTCATTTAGTGGTTCAACGCAATGTTTCCGAGTTCTTAGCCCATTTGGGACCCAATTTCAACCAAGTCTTTCTCCACACTTCTAAACACTCTTCATGCATCTCTAGAACTTGTAATCAGTCAAATTTATTGTATTCTAACCTATTCTAAACCCAAACAACACTAGATAAGTCATTTAGTGGTTCAACGCAATGTTTCCGAGTTCTTGGCCCATTTGGGACCCAATTTCAACAAGTCTTTCTCCATACTTCAAAACACTCTTCATGCATCTCTAACACTTGTAATCAATAAAATGTATTGTATTCTAACATATTCTAACCAAAACAACACTAGATAAGTCATTTAGTGGTTCAACGCAATGTTTCCGAGTTCTTAGCCCATTTGGGACGCAATTTCAACAAGTCTTTCTTCATACTTCAAAACACTCTTCATGCATCTCTAACACTTGTAATGAATCAAATTCATTGTATTGTAACATATTATAACCCCAAACAACACTAGATAGGTCATTTAGTGGTTCAACGAAATGTTTCCGAGTTCTTAGCCCATTTGGGACCCAATTTCAACAAGTCTTTCTCAACACTTCTAAACACTCTTCATGCATCTCTAGCACTTGTAATCAATCAAGTTTATTGTATCCTAACATATTCTAAACCCAAAAAAAACTAGATAAGTCATTTTGTGGTTCAACGCATTGTTTCCGAGTTCTTAGCCCATTTGGGACGCAATTTCAACAAGTCTTTCTCCATACTTCAAAACAGTCTTCATGCATCTCTAACACTTGTAATCAATAACGTTTATTGTATTCTAACATATTCTAACCAAAACAACACTAGATAAGTCATTTAATGGTTTAACGCAATGTTTCCGAGTTCATAGCCCATTTGGGACGCAATTTCAACAAGTCTTTCTCCATACTTCAAAACACTCTTCATGCATCTCTAACAGTTGTAATCAATCTAATTCATTGTATTTTAACATATTCTAACCCCAAACAACACTAGATAAGTCATTTAGTGGTTCAACGCAATGTTTCGAGTTCTTAGCCCATTTAGGACCCAATTTCAACCAAGTCTTTCTCCACACTTCTAAACACTCTTCATGCATCTCTAGAACTTGTAATCAGTCAAATTTATTGTATTCTAACCTATTCTAAACCCAAACAACACTATATAAGTCATTTAGTGGTTCAACGCAATGTTTCCGAGTTCTTGGCCCATTTGGGACCCAATTTCAACAAGTCTTTCTCCATACTTCAAAACACTCTTCATGCATCTCTAACACTTGTAATCAATCAAATTCATTGTATTCTAACATATTCTAACCCCAAACAACACTAGATAAGTCATTTAGTGGTTCAACGCAATGTTTCCGAGTTCTTAGCCCATTTGGGACCCAATTTCAACAAGTCTTTCTCCACACTTCTAAACACTCTTCATGCATCTCTAGCACTTTTAATCAATCAAATTTATTGTATCCTAACATATTCTAAACCCAAACAATACTAGATAAGTCATTTAGTTGTTTAACGCAATGTTTCCGAGTTCTTAGCCCATTTGGGACGCAATTTCAACAAGTCTTTCTACATACTTCAAAACACTCTTCATGCATCTCTAACACTTGTAATCAATAAAATGTATTGTATTCTAACATATTCTAACCAAAACAACACTAGATAAGTCATTTAGTGGTTCAACGCAATGTTTCCGAGTTCTTAGCCCATTTGGGACGCAATTTCAACAAGTCTTTCTTCATACTTCAAAACACTCTTCATGCATCTCTAACACTTGTAATGAATCAAATTCATTGTATTGTAACATATTATAACCCCAAACAACACTAGATAGGTCATTTAGTGGTTCAACGAAATGTTTCCGAGTTCTTAGCCCATTTGGGACCCAATTTCAACAAGTCTTTCTCAACACTTCTAAACACTCTTCATGCATCTCTAGCACTTGTAATCAATCAAGTTTATTGTATCCTAACATATTCTAAACCCAAAAAAAACTAGATAAGTCATTTTGTGGTTCAACGCATTGTTTCCGAGTTCTTAGCCCATTTGGGACGCAATTTCAACAAGTCTTTCTCCATACTTCAAAACACTCTTCATGCATCTCTAACACTTGTAATCAATAACGTTTATTGTATTCTAACATATTCTAACCAAAACAACACTAGATAAGTCATTTAATGGTTTAACGCAATGTTTCCGAGTTCATAGCCCATTTGGGACGCAATTTCAACAAGTCTTTCTCCATACTTCAAAACACTCTTCATGCATCTCTAACAGTTGTAATCAATCTAATTCATTGTATTTTAACATATTCTAACCCCAAACAACACTAGATAAGTCATTTAGTGGTTCAACGCAAAGTTTCCGAGTTCTTAGCCCATTTGGGACCCAATTTCAACAAGTCTTTCTCCATACTTCAAAACACTCTTCATGCATCTCTAACACTTGTAATCAATAGAATGTATTGTATTCTAACATATTCTAACCAAAGCAACACTAGATAAGTCATTTAGTGGTTCAACGCAATGTTTCCGAGTTCTTAGCCCATTTGGGATGCAATTTCAACAAGTCTTTCTCCACACTTCTAAACACTCTTCATGCATCTCTAGCACTTGTAACCAATCAAATTTATTATACTCTAACATATTCTAACCCAAACAACACTAGATAAGTCATTTAGTGGTTCAACGCAATGTTTCCGAGTTCTTAGCCCATTTGGGACCCAATTTCAACCAAGTCTTTCTCCACACTTCTAAACACTCTTCATGCATCTCTAGAACTTGTAATCAGTCAAATTTATTGTATTCTAACCTATTCTAAACCCAAACAACACTAGATAAGTCATTTAGTGGTTCAACGCAATGTTTCCGAGTTCTTGGCCCATTTGGGACCCAATTTCAACAAGTCTTTCTCCATACTTCAAAACACTCTTCATGCATCTCTAACACTTGTAATCAATAAAATGTATTGTATTCTAACATATTCTAACCAAAACAACTCTAGATAAGTCATTTAGTGGTTCAACGCAATGTTTCCGAGTTCTTAGCCCATTTGGGACGCAATTTCAACAAGTCTTTCTTCATACTTCAAAACACTCTTCATGCATCTCTAACACTTGTAATGAATCAAATTCATTGTATTGTAACATATTATAACCCCAAACAACACTAGATAGGTCATTTAGTGGTTCAACGAAATGTTTCCGAGTTCTTAGCCCATTTGGGACCCAATTTCAACAAGTCTTTCTCAACACTTCTAAACACTCTTCATGCATCTCTAGCACTTGTAATCAATCAAGTTTATTGTATCCTAACATATTCTAAACCCAAAAAAACTAGATAAGTCATTTTGTGGTTCAACGCATTGTTTCCGAGTTCTTAGCCCATTTGGGACGCAATTTCAACAAGTCTTTCTCCATACTTCAAAACAGTCTTCATGCATCTCTAACACTTGTAATCAATAACGTTTATTGTATTCTAACATATTCTAACCAAAACAACACTAGATAAGTCATTTAATGGTTTAACGCAATGTTTCCGAGTTCATAGCCCATTTGGGACGCAATTTCAACAAGTCTTTCTCCATACTTCAAAACACTCTTCATGCATCTCTAACAGTTGTAATCAATCTAATTCATTGTATTTTAACATATTCTAACCCCAAACAACACTAGATAAGTCATTTAGTGGTTCAACGCAATGTTTCGAGTTCTTAGCCCATTTAGGACCCAATTTCAACCAAGTCTTTCTCCACACTTCTAAACACTCTTCATGCATCTCTAGAACTTGTAATCAGTCAAATTTATTGTATTCTAACCTATTCTAAACCCAAACAACACTATATAAGTCATTTAGTGGTTCAACGCAATGTTTCCGAGTTCTTGGCCCATTTGGGACCCAATTTCAACAAGTCTTTCTCCATACTTCAAAACACTCTTCATGCATCTCTAACACTTGTAATCAATCAAATTCATTGTATTCTAACATATTCTAACCCCAAACAACACTAGATAAGTCATTTAGTGGTTCAACGCAATGTTTCCGAGTTCTTAGCCCATTTGGGACCCAATTTCAACAAGTCTTTCTCCACACTTCTAAACACTCTTCATGCATCTCTAGAACTTGTAATCAGTCAAATTTATTGTATTCTAACCTATTCTAAACCCAAACAACACTAGATAAGTCATTTAGTGGTTCAACGCAATGTTTCCGAGTTCTTGGCCCATTTGGGACCCAATTTCAACAAGTCTTTCTCCATACTTCAAAACACTCTTCATGCATCTCTAACACTTGTAATCAATAAAATGTATTGTATTCTAACATATTCTAACCAAAACAACACTAGATAAGTCATTTAGTGGTTCAACGCAATGTTTCCGAGTTCTTAGCCCATTTGGGACGCAATTTCAACAAGTCTTTCTTCATACTTCAAAACACTCTTCATGCATCTCTAACACTTGTAATGAATCAAATTCATTGTATTGTAACATATTATAACCCCAAACAACACTAGATAGGTCATTTAGTGGTTCAACGAAATGTTTCCGAGTTCTTAGCCCATTTGGGACCCAATTTCAACAAGTCTTTCTCAACACTTCTAAACACTCTTCATGCATCTCTAGCACTTGTAATCAATCAAGTTTATTGTATCCTAACATATTCTAAACCCAAAAAAAACTAGATAAGTCATTTTGTGGTTCAACGCATTGTTTCCGAGTTCTTAGCCCATTTGGGACGCAATTTCAACAAGTCTTTCTCCATACTTCAAAACACTCTTCATGCATCTCTAACACTTGTAATCAATAACGTTTATTGTATTCTAACATATTCTAACCAAAACAACACTAGATAAGTCATTTAGTGGTTCAACGCAATGTTTCCGAGTTCTTAGCCCATTTGGGACGCAATTTCAACAAGTCTTTCTTCATACTTCAAAACACTCTTCATGCATCTCTAACACTTGTAATGAATCAAATTCATTGTATTGTAACATATTATAACCCCAAACAACACTAGATAGGTCATTTAGTGGTTCAACGAAATGTTTCCGAGTTCTTAGCCCATTTGGGACCCAATTTCAACAAGTCTTTCTCAACACTTCTAAACACTCTTCATGCATCTCTAGCACTTGTAATCAATGAAGTTTATTGTATCCTAACATATTCTAAACCCAAAACAAACTCGATAAGTCATTTTGTGGTTCAACGCATTGTTTCCGAGTTCTTAGCCCATTTGGGACGCAATTTCAACAAGTCTTTCTCCATACTTCAAAACACTCTTCATGCATCTCTAACACTTGTAATCAATAACGTTTATTGTATTCTAACAAATTCTAACCAAAACAACACTAGATAAGTCATTTAATGGTTTAACGCAATGTTTCCGAGTTCATAGCCCATTTGGGACGCAATTTCAACAAGTCTTTCTCCATACTTCAAAACACTCTTCATGCATCTCTAACAGTTGTAATCAATCTAATTCATTGTATTTTAACATATTCTAACCCCAAACAACACTAGATAAGTCATTTAGTGGTTCAACGCAAAGTTTCCAAGTTCTTAGCCCATTTGGGACCCAATTTCAACAAGTCTTTCTCCATACTTCAAAACACTCTTCATGCATCTCTAACACTTGTAATCAATAGAATGTATTGTATTGTAACATATTCTAACCAAAGCAACACTAGATAAGTCATTTAGTGGTTCAACGCAATGTTTCCGAGTTCTTAGCCCATTTGGGATGCAATTTCAACAAGTCTTTCTCCACACTTCTAAACACTCTTCATGCATCTCTAGCACTTGTAATCAATCAAATTTATTATACTCTAACATATTCTAACCCAAACAACACTAGATAAGTCATTTAGTGGTTCAACGCAATGTTTCCGAGTTCTTAGCCCATTTGGGACCCAATTTCAACCAAGTCTTTCTCCACACTTCTAAACACTCTTCATGCATCTCTAGAACTTGTAATCAGTCAAATTTATTGTATTCTAACCTATTCTAAACCCAAACAACACTAGATAAGTCATTTAGTGGTTCAACGCAATGTTTCCGAGTTCTTGGCCCATTTGGGACCCAATTTCAACTAGTCTTTCTCCATACTTCAAAACACTCTTCATGCATCTCTAACACTTGTAATCAATAAAATGTATTGTATTCTAACATATTCTAACCAAAACAACACTAGATAAGTCATTTAGTGGTTCAACGCAATGTTTCCGAGTTCTTAGCCCATTTGGGACGCAATTTCAACAAGTCTTTCTTCATACTTCAAAACACTCTTCATGCATCTCTAACACTTGTAATGAATCAAATTCATTGTATTGTAACATATTATAACCCCAAACAACACTAGATAGGTCATTTAGTGGTTCAACGAAATGTTTCCGAGTTCTTAGCCCATTTGGGACCCAATTTCAACAAGTCTTTCTCAACACTTCTAAACACTCTTCATGCATCTCTAGCACTTGTAATCAATCAAGTTTATTGTATCCTAACATATTCTAAACCCAAAAAAAACTAGATAAGTCATTTTGTGGTTCAACGCATTGTTTCCGAGTTCTTAGCCCATTTGGGACGCAATTTCAACAAGTCTTTCTCCATACTTCAAAACACTCTTCATGCATCTCTAACACTTGTAATCAATAACGTTTATTGTATTCTAACATATTCTAACCAAAACAACACTAGATAAGTCATTTAATGGTTTAACGCAATGTTTCCGAGTTCATAGCCCATTTGGGACGCAATTTCAACAAGTCTTTCTCCATACTTCAAAACACTCTTCATGCATCTCTAACAGTTGTAATCAATCTAATTCATTGTATTTTAACATATTCTAACCCCAAACAACACTAGATAAGTCATTTAGTGGTTCAACGCAATGTTTCGAGTTCTTAGCCCATTTAGGACCCAATTTCAACCAAGTCTTTCTCCACACTTCTAAACACTCTTCATGCATCTCTAGAACTTGTAATCAGTCAAATTTATTGTATTCTAACCTATTCTAAACCCAAACAACACTATATAAGTCATTTAGTGGTTCAACGCAATGTTTCCGAGTTCTTGGCCCATTTGGGACCCAATTTCAACAAGTCTTTCTCCATACTTCAAAACACTCTTCATGCATCTCTAACACTTGTAATCAATCAAATTCATTGTATTCTAACATATTCTAACCCTAAACAACACTAGATAAGTCATTTAGTGGTTCAACGCAATGTTTCCGAGTTCTTAGCCCATTTGGGACCCAATTTCAACAAGTCTTTCTCCACACTTCTAAACACTCTTCATGCATCTCTAGCACTTTTAATCAATCAAATTTATTGTATCCTAACATATTCTAAACCCAAACAATACTAGATAAGTCATTTAGTTGTTTAACGCAATGTTTCCGAGTTCTTAGCCCATTTGGGACGCAATTTCAACAAGTCTTTCTCCATACTTCAAAACACTCTTCATGCATCTCTAACACTTGTAATCAATAAAATGTATTGTATTCTAACATATTCTAACCAAAACAACACTAGATAAGTCATTTAGTGGTTCAACGCAATGTTTCCGAGTTCTTAGCCCATTTGGGACACAATTTCAACAAGTCTTTCTTCATACTTCAAAACACTCTTCATGCATCTCTAACACTTGTAATGAATCAAATTCATTGTATTGTAACATATTATAACCCCAAACAACACTAGATAGGTCATTTAGTGGTTCAACGAAATGTTTCCGAGTTCTTAGCCCATTTGGAACCCAATTTCAACAAGTCTTTCTCAACACTTCTAAACACTCTTCATGCATCTCTAGCACTTGTAATCAATGAAGTTTATTGTATCCTAACATATTCTAAACCCAAAACAAACTAGATAAGTCATTTTGTGGTTCAACGCATTGTTTCCGAGTTCCTAGCCCATTTGGGACGCAATTTCAACAAGTCTTTCTCCATACTTCAAAACACTCTTCATGCATCTCTAACACTTGTAATCAATAACGTTTATTGTATTCTAACATATTCTAACCAAAACAACACTAGATAAGTCATTTAATGGTTTAACGCAATGTTTCCGAGTTCATAGCCCATTTGGGACGCAATTTCAACAAGTCTTTCTCCATACTTCAAAACACTCTTCATGCATCTCTAACAGTTGTAATCAATCTAATTCATTGTATTTTAACATATTCTAACCCCAAACAACACTAGATAAGTCATTTAGTGGTTCAACGCAAAGTTTCCAAGTTCTTAGCCCATTTGGGACCCAATTTCAACAAGTCTTTCTCCATACTTCAAAACACTCTTCATGCATCTCTAACACTTGTAATCAATATAATGTATTGTATTCTAACATATTCTAACCAAAGCAACACTAGATAAGTCATTTAGTGGTTCAACGCAATGTTTCCGAGTTCTTAGCCCATTTGGGATGCAATTTCAACAAGTCTTTCTCCACACTTCTAAACACTCTTCATGCATCTCTAGCACTTGTAATCAATCAAATTTATTATACTCTAACATATTCTAACCCAAACAACACTAGATAAGTCATTTAGTGGTTCAACGCAATGTTTCCGAGTTCTTAGCCCATTTGGGACCCAATTTCAACCAAGTCTTTCTCCACACTTCTAAACACTCTTCATGCATCTCTAGAACTTGTAATCAGTCAAATTTATTGTATTCTAACCTATTCTAAACCCAAACAACACTAGATAAGTCATTTAGTGGTTCAACGCAATGTTTCCGAGTTCTTGGCCCATTTGGGACCCAATTTCAACAAGTCTTTCTCCATACTTCAAAACACTCTTCATGCATCTCTAACACTTGTAATCAATAAAATGTATTGTATTCTAACATATTCTAACCAAAACAACACTAGATAAGTCATTTAGTGGTTCAACGCAATGTTTCCGAGTTCTTAGCCCATTTGGGACGCAATTTCAACAAGTCTTTCTTCATACTTCAAAACACTCTTCATGCATCTCTAACACTTGTAATGAATCAAATTCATTGTATTGTAACATATTATAACCCCAAACAACACTAGATAGGTCATTTAGTGGTTCAACGAAATGTTTCCGAGTTCTTAGCCCATTTGGGACCCAATTTCAACAAGTCTTTCTCAACACTTCTAAACACTCTTCATGCATCTCTAGCACTTGTAATCAATCAAGTTTATTGTATCCTAACATATTCTAAACCCAAAAAAAACTAGATAAGTCATTTTGTGGTTCAACGCATTGTTTCCGAGTTCTTAGCCCATTTTGGACGCAATTTCAACAAGTCTTTCTCCATACTTCAAAACACTCTTCATGCATCTCTAACAGTTGTAATCAATCTAATTCATTGTATTTTAACATATTCTAACCCCAAACAACACTAGATAAGTCATTTAGTGGTTCAACGCAAAGTTTCCAAGTTCTTAGCCCATTTGGGACCCAATTTCAACAAGTCTTTCTCCATACTTCAAAACACTCTTCATGCATCTCTAACACTTGTAATCAATCAAATTCATTGTATTCTAACATATTCTAACCCCAAACAACACTAGATAAGTCATTTAGTGGTTCAACGCAATGTTTCCGAGTTCTTAGCCCATTTGGGACCCAATTTCAACAAGTCTTTCTCCACACTTCTAAACACTCTTCATGCATCTCTAGCACTTTTAATCAATCAAATTTATTGTATCCTAACATATTCTAAACCCAAACAATACTAGATAAGTCATTTAGTTGTTTAACGCAATGTTTCCGAGTTCTTAGCCCATTTGGGACGCAATTTCAACAAGTCTTTCTCCATACTTCAAAACACTCTTCATGCATCTCTAACACTTGTAATCAATAAAATGTATTGTATTCTAACATATTCTAACCAAAACAACACTAGATAAGTCATTTAGTGGTTCAACGCAATGTTTCCGAGTTCTTAGCCCATTTGGGACGCAATTTCAACAAGTCTTTCTTCATACTTCAAAACACTCTTCATGCATCTCTAACACTTGTAATGAATCAAATTCATTGTATTGTAACATATTATAACCCCAAACAACACTAGATAGGTCATTTAGTGGTTCAACGAAATGTTTCCGAGTTCTTAGCCCATTTGGGACCCAATTTCAACAAGTCTTTCTCAACACTTCTAAACACTCTTCATGCATCTCTAGCACTTGTAATCAATGAAGTTTATTGTATCCTAACATATTCTAAACCCAAAACAAACTAGATAAGTCATTTTGTGGTTCAACGCATTGTTTCCGAGTTCTTAGCCCATTTGGGACGCAATTTCAACAAGTCTTTCTCCATACTTCAAAACACTCTTCATGCATCTCTAACACTTGTAATCAATAACGTTTATTGTATTCTAACATATTCTAACCAAAACAACACTAGATAAGTCATTTAATGGTTTAACGCAATGTTTCCGAGTTCATAGCCCATTTGGGACGCAATTTCAACAAGTCTTTCTCCATACTTCAAAACACTCTTCATGCATCTCTAACAGTTGTAATCAATCTAATTCATTGTATTTTAACATATTCTAACCCCAAACAACACTAGATAAGTCATTTAGTGGTTCAACGCAAAGTTTCCAAGTTCTTAGCCCATTTGGGACCCAATTTCAACAAGTCTTTCTCCACACTTCTAAACACTCTTCATGCATCTCTAGCACTTTTAATCAATCAAATTTATTGTATCCTAACATATTCTAAACCCAAACAATACTAGATAAGTCATTTAGTTGTTTAACGCAATGTTTCCGAGTTCTTAGCCCATTTGGGACGCAATTTCAACAAGTCTTTCTCCATACTTCAAAACACTCTTCATGCATCTCTAACACTTGTAATCAATAAAATGTATTGTATTCTAACATATTCTAACCAAAACAACACTAGATAAGTCATTTAGTGGTTCAACGCAATGTTTCCGAGTTCTTAGCCCATTTGGGACGCAATTTCAACAAGTCTTTCTTCATACTTCAAAACACTCTTCATGCATCTCTAACACTTGTAATGAATCAAATTCATTGTATTGTAACATATTATAACCCCAAACAACACTAGATAGGTCATTTAGTGGTTCAACGAAATGTTTCCGAGTTCTTAGCCCATTTGGGACCCAATTTCAACAAGTCTTTCTCAACACTTCTAAACACTCTTCATGCATCTCTAGCACTTGTAATCAATGAAGTTTATTGTATCCTAACATATTCTAAACCCAAAACAAACTAGATAAGTCATTTTGTGGTTCAACGCATTGTTTCCGAGTTCTTAGCCCATTTGGGACGCAATTTCAACAAGTCTTTCTCCATACTTCAAAACACTCTTCATGCATCTCTAACACTTGTAATCAATAACGTTTATTGTATTCTAACATATTCTAACCAAAACAACACTAGATAAGTCATTTAATGGTTTAACGCAATGTTTCCGAGTTCATAGCCCATTTGGGACGCAATTTCAACAAGTCTTTCTCCATACTTCAAAACACTCTTCATGCATCTCTAACAGTTGTAATCAATCTAATTCATTGTATTTTAACATATTCTAACCCCAAACAACACTAGATAAGTCATTTAGTGGTTCAACGCAAAGTTTCCAAGTTCTTAGCCCATTTGGGACCCAATTTCAACAAGTCTTTCTCCATACTTCAAAACACTCTTCATGCATCTCTAACACTTGTAATCAATAGAATGTATTGTATTCTAACATATTCTAACCAAAGCAACACTAGATAAGTCATTTAGTGGTTCAACGCAATGTTTCCGAGTTCTTAGCCCATTTGGGATGCAATTTCAACAAGTCTTTCTCCACACTTCTAAACACTCTTCATGCATCTCTAGCACTTGTAATCAATCAAATTTATTATACTCTAACATATTCTAACCCAAACAACACTAGATAAGTCATTTAGTGGTTCAACGCAATGTTTCCGAGTTCTTAGCCCATTTGGGACCCAATTTCAACCAAGTCTTTCTCCACACTTCTAAACACTCTTCATGCATCTCTAGAACTTGTAATCAGTCAAATTTATTGTATTCTAACCTATTCTAAACCCAAACAACACTAGATAAGTCATTTAGTGGTTCAACGCAATGTTTCCGAGTTCTTGGCCCATTTGGGACCCAATTTCAACAAGTCTTTCTCCATACTTCAAAACACTCTTCATGCATCTCTAACACTTGTAATCAATAAAATGTATTATATTCTAACATATTCTAACCAAAACAACACTAGATAAGTCATTTAGTGGTTCAACGCAATGTTTCCGAGTTCTTAGCCCATTTGGGACGCAATTTCAACAAGTCTTTCTTCATACTTCAAAACACTCTTCATGCATCTCTAACACTTGTAATGAATCAAATTCATTGTATTGTAACATATTATAACCCCAAACAACACTAGATAGGTCATTTAGTGGTTCAACGAAATGTTTCCGAGTTCTTAGCCCATTTGGGACCCAATTTCAACAAGTCTTTCTCAACACTTCTAAACACTCTTCATGCATCTCTAGCACTTGTAATCAATCAAGTTTATTGTATCCTAACATATTCTAAACCCAAAAAAAACTAGATAAGTCATTTTGTGGTTCAACGCATTGTTTCCGAGTTCTTAGCCCATTTGGGACGCAATTTCAACAAGTCTTTCTCCATACTTCAAAACACTCTTCATGCATCTCTAACACTTGTAATCAATAACGTTTATTGTATTCTAACATATTCTAACCAAAACAACACTAGATAAGTCATTTAGTGGTTCAACGCAATGTTTCCGAGTTCTTAGCCCATTTGGGACGCAATTTCAACAAGTCTTTCTTCATACTTCAAAACACTCTTCATGCATCTCTAACACTTGTAATGAATCAAATTCATTGTATTGTAACATATTATAACCCCAAACAACACTAGATAGGTCATTTAGTGGTTCAACGAAATGTTTCCGAGTTCTTAGCCCATTTGGGACCCAATTTCAACAAGTCTTTCTCAACACTTCTAAACACTCTTCATGCATCTCTAGCACTTGTAATCAATGAAGTTTATTGTATCCTAACATATTCTAAACCCAAAACAAACTCGATAAGTCATTTTGTGGTTCAACGCATTGTTTCCGAGTTCTTAGCCCATTTGGGACGCAATTTCAACAAGTCTTTCTCCATACTTCAAAACACTCTTCATGCATCTCTAACACTTGTAATCAATAACGTTTATTGTATTCTAACAAATTCTAACCAAAACAACACTAGATAAGTCATTTAATGGTTTAACGCAATGTTTCCGAGTTCATAGCCCATTTGGGACGCAATTTCAACAAGTCTTTCTCCATACTTCAAAACACTCTTCATGCATCTCTAACAGTTGTAATCAATCTAATTCATTGTATTTTAACATATTCTAAACCCAAACAACACTAGATAAGTCATTTAGTGGTTCAACGCAAAGTTTCCAAGTTCTTAGCCCATTTGGGACCCAATTTCAACAAGTCTTTCTCCATACTTCAAAACACTCTTCATGCATCTCTAACACTTGTAATCAATAGAATGTATTGTATTGTAACATATTCTAACCAAAGCAACACTAGATAAGTCATTTAGTGGTTCAACGCAATGTTTCCGAGTTCTTAGCCCATTTGGGATGCAATTTCAACAAGTCTTTCTCCATACTTCAAAACACTCTTCATGCATCTCTAACACTTGTAATCAATAAAATGTATTATATTCTAACATATTCTAACCAAAACAACACTAGATAAGTCATTTAGTGGTTCAACGCAATGTTTCCGAGTTCTTAGCCCATTTGGGACGCAATTTCAACAAGTCTTTCTTCATACTTCAAAACACTCTTCATGCATCTCTAACACTTGTAATGAATCAAATTCATTGTATTGTAACATATTATAACCCCAAACAACACTAGATAGGTCATTTAGTGGTTCAACGAAATGTTTCCGAGTTCTTAGCCCATTTGGGACCCAATTTCAACAAGTCTTTCTCAACACTTCTAAACACTCTTCATGCATCTCTAGCACTTGTAATCAATCAAGTTTATTGTATCCTAACATATTCTAAACCCAAAAAAAACTAGATAAGTCATTTTGTGGTTCAACGCATTGTTTCCGAGTTCTTAGCCCATTTGGGACGCAATTTCAACAAGTCTTTCTCCATACTTCAAAACACTCTTCATGCATCTCTAACACTTGTAATCAATAACGTTTATTGTATTCTAACATATTCTAACCAAAACAACACTAGATAAGTCATTTAGTGGTTCAACGCAATGTTTCCGAGTTCTTAGCCCATTTGGGACGCAATTTCAACAAGTCTTTCTTCATACTTCAAAACACTCTTCATGCATCTCTAACACTTGTAATGAATCAAATTCATTGTATTGTAACATATTATAACCCCAAACAACACTAGATAGGTCATTTAGTGGTTCAACGAAATGTTTCCGAGTTCTTAGCCCATTTGGGACCCAATTTCAACAAGTCTTTCTCAACACTTCTAAACACTCTTCATGCATCTCTAGCACTTGTAATCAATGAAGTTTATTGTATCCTAACATATTCTAAACCCAAAACAAACTCGATAAGTCATTTTGTGGTTCAACGCATTGTTTCCGAGTTCTTAGCCCATTTGGGACGCAATTTCAACAAGTCTTTCTCCATACTTCAAAACACTCTTCATGCATCTCTAACACTTGTAATCAATAACGTTTATTGTATTCTAACAAATTCTAACCAAAACAACACTAGATAAGTCATTTAATGGTTTAACGCAATGTTTCCGAGTTCATAGCCCATTTGGGACGCAATTTCAACAAGTCTTTCTCCATACTTCAAAACACTCTTCATGCATCTCTAACAGTTGTAATCAATCTAATTCATTGTATTTTAACATATTCTAAACCCAAACAACACTAGATAAGTCATTTAGTGGTTCAACGCAAAGTTTCCAAGTTCTTAGCCCATTTGGGACCCAATTTCAACAAGTCTTTCTCCATACTTCAAAACACTCTTCATGCATCTCTAACACTTGTAATCAATAGAATGTATTGTATTGTAACATATTCTAACCAAAGCAACACTAGATAAGTCATTTAGTGGTTCAACGCAATGTTTCCGAGTTCTTAGCCCATTTGGGATGCAATTTCAACAAGTCTTTCTCCACACTTCTAAACACTCTTCATGCATCTCTAGCACTTGTAATCAATCAAATTTATTATACTCTAACATATTCTAACCCAAACAACACTAGATAAGTCATTTAGTGGTTCAACGCAATGTTTCCGAGTTCTTAGCCCATTTGGGACCCAATTTCAACCAAGTCTTTCTCCACACTTCTAAACACTCTTCATGCATCTCTAGAACTTGTAATCAGTCAAATTTATTGTATTCTAACCTATTCTAAACCCAAACAACACTAGATAAGTCATTTAGTGGTTCAACGCAATGTTTCCGAGTTCTTGGCCCATTTGGGACCCAATTTCAACTAGTCTTTCTCCATACTTCAAAACACTCTTCATGCATCTCTAACACTTGTAATCAATAAAATGTATTGTATTCTAACATATTCTAACCAAAACAACACTAGATAAGTCATTTAGTGGTTCAACGCAATGTTTCCGAGTTCTTAGCCCATTTGGGACGCAATTTCAACAAGTCTTTCTTCATACTTCAAAACACTCTTCATGCATCTCTAACACTTGTAATGAATCAAATTCATTGTATTGTAACATATTATAACCCCAAACAACACTAGATAGGTCATTTAGTGGTTCAACGAAATGTTTCCGAGTTCTTAGCCCATTTGGGACCCAATTTCAACAAGTCTTTCTCAACACTTCTAAACACTCTTCATGCATCTCTAGCACTTGTAATCAATCAAGTTTATTGTATCCTAACATATTCTAAACCCAAAAGAAAACTAGATAAGTCATTTTGTGGTTCAACGCATTGTTTCCGAGTTCTTAGCCCATTTGGGACGCAATTTCAACAAGTCTTTCTCCATACTTCAAAACACTCTTCATGCATCTCTAACACTTGTAATCAATAACGTTTATTGTATTCTAACATATTCTAACCAAAACAACACTAGATAAGTCATTTAATGGTTTAACGCAATGTTTCCGAGTTCATAGCCCATTTGGGACGCAATTTCAACAAGTCTTTCTCCATACTTCAAAACACTCTTCATGCATCTCTAACAGTTGTAATCAATCTAATTCATTGTATTTTAACATATTCTAACCCCAAACAACACTAGATAAGTCATTTAGTGGTTCAACGCAATGTTTCGAGTTCTTAGCCCATTTAGGACCCAATTTCAACCAAGTCTTTCTCCACACTTCTAAACACTCTTCATGCATCTCTAGAACTTGTAATCAGTCAAATTTATTGTATTCTAACCTATTCTAAACCCAAACAACACTATATAAGTCATTTAGTGGTTCAACGCAATGTTTCCGAGTTCTTGGCCCATTTGGGACCCAATTTCAACAAGTCTTTCTCCATACTTCAAAACACTCTTCATGCATCTCTAACACTTGTAATCAATCAAATTCATTGTATTCTAACATATTCTAACCCCAAACAACACTAGATAAGTCATTTAGTGGTTCAACGCAATGTTTCCGAGTTCTTAGCCCATTTGGGACCCAATTTCAACAAGTCTTTCTCCACACTTCTAAACACTCTTCATGCATCTCTAGCACTTTTAATCAATCAAATTTATTGTATCCTAACATATTCTAAACCCAAACAATACTAGATAAGTCATTTAGTTGTTTAACGCAATGTTTCCGAGTTCTTAGCCCATTTGGGACGCAATTTCAACAAGTCTTTCTCCATACTTCAAAACACTCTTCATGCATCTCTAACACTTGTAATCAATAAAATGTATTGTATTCTAACATATTCTAACCAAAACAACACTAGATAAGTCATTTAGTGGTTCAACGCAATGTTTCCGAGTTCTTAGCCCATTTGGGACACAATTTCAACAAGTCTTTCTTCATACTTCAAAACACTCTTCATGCATCTCTAACACTTGTAATGAATCAAATTCATTGTATTGTAACATATTATAACCCCAAACAACACTAGATAGGTCATTTAGTGGTTCAACGAAATGTTTCCGAGTTCTTAGCCCATTTGGGACCCAATTTCAACAAGTCTTTCTCAACACTTCTAAACACTCTTCATGCATCTCTAGCACTTGTAATCAATGAAGTTTATTGTATCCTAACATATTCTAAACCCAAAACAAACTAGATAAGTCATTTTGTGGTTCAACGCATTGTTTCCGAGTTCTTAGCCCATTTGGGACGCAATTTCAACAAGTCTTTCTCCATACTTCAAAACACTCTTCATGCATCTCTAACACTTGTAATCAATAACGTTTATTGTATTCTAACATATTCTAACCAAAACAACACTAGATAAGTCATTTAATGGTTTAACGCAATGTTTCCGAGTTCATAGCCCATTTGGGACGCAATTTCAACAAGTCTTTCTCCATACTTCAAAACACTCTTCATGCATCTCTAACAGTTGTAATCAATCTAATTCATTGTATTTTAACATATTCTAACCCCAAACAACACTAGATAAGTCATTTAGTGGTTCAACGCAAAGTTTCCGAGTTCTTAGCCCATTTGGGACCCAATTTCAACAAGTCTTTCTCCATACTTCAAAACACTCTTCATGCATCTCTAACACTTGTAATCAATAGAATGTATTGTATTCTAACATATTCTAACCAAAACAACACTAGATAAGTCATTTAGTGGTTCAACGCAATGTTTCCGAGTTCTTAGCCCATTTGGGACGCAATTTCAACAAGTCTTTCTTCATACTTCAAAACACTCTTCATGCATCTCTAACACTTGTAATGAATCAAATTCATTGTATTGTAACATATTATAACCCCAAACAACACTAGATAGGTCATTTAGTGGTTCAACGAAATGTTTCCGAGTTCTTAGCCCATTTGGGACCCAATTTCAACAAGTCTTTCTCAACACTTCTAAACACTCTTCATGCATCTCTAGCACTTGTAATCAATCAAGTTTATTGTATCCTAACATATTCTAAACCCAAAAAAAACTAGATAAGTCATTTTGTGGTTCAACGCATTGTTTCCGAGTTCTTAGCCCATTTTGGACGCAATTTCAACAAGTCTTTCTCCATACTTCAAAACACTCTTCATGCATCTCTAACAGTTGTAATCAATCTAATTCATTGTATTTTAACATATTCTAACCCCAAACAACACTAGATAAGTCATTTAGTGGTTCAACGCAAAGTTTCCAAGTTCTTAGCCCATTTGGGACCCAATTTCAACAAGTCTTTCTCCATACTTCAAAACACTCTTCATGCATCTCTAACACTTGTAATCAATCAAATTCATTGTATTCTAACATATTCTAACCCCAAACAACACTAGATAAGTCATTTAGTGGTTCAACGCAATGTTTCCGAGTTCTTAGCCCATTTGGGACCCAATTTCAACAAGTCTTTCTCCACACTTCTAAACACTCTTCATGCATCTCTAGCACTTTTAATCAATCAAATTTATTGTATCCTAACATAGTCTAAACCCAAACAATACTAGATAAGTCATTTAGTTGTTTAACGCAATGTTTCCGAGTTCTTAGCCCATTTGGGACGCAATTTCAACAAGTCTTTCTCCATACTTCAAAACACTCTTCATGCATCTCTAACACTTGTAATCAATAAAATGTATTGTATTCTAACATATTCTAACCAAAACAACACTAGATAAGTCATTTAGTGGTTCAACGCAATGTTTCCGAGTTCTTAGCCCATTTGGGACGCAATTTCAACAAGTCTTTCTTCATACTTCAAAACACTCTTCATGCATCTCTAACACTTGTAATGAATCAAATTCATTGTATTGTAACATATTATAACCCCAAACAACACTAGATAGGTCATTTAGTGGTTCAACGAAATGTTTCCGAGTTCTTAGCCCATTTGGGACCCAATTTCAACAAGTCTTTCTCAACACTTCTAAACACTCTTCATGCATCTCTAGCACTTGTAATCAATGAAGTTTATTGTATCCTAACATATTCTAAACCCAAAACAAACTAGATAAGTCATTTTGTGGTTCAACGCATTGTTTCCGAGTTCTTAGCCCATTTGGGACGCAATTTCAACAAGTCTTTCTCCATACTTCAAAACACTCTTCATGCATCTCTAACACTTGTAATCAATAACGTTTATTGTATTCTAACATATTCTAACCAAAACAACACTAGATAAGTCATTTAATGGTTTAACGCAATGTTTCCGAGTTCATAGCCCATTTGGGACGCAATTTCAACAAGTCTTTCTCCATACTTCAAAACACTCTTCATGCATCTCTAACAGTTGTAATCAATCTAATTCATTGTAATTTAACATATTCTAACCCCAAACAACACTAGATAAGTCATTTAGTGGTTCAACGCAAAGTTTCCAAGTTCTTAGCCCATTTGGGACCCAATTTCAACAAGTCTTTCTCCATACTTCAAAACACTCTTCATGCATCTCTAACACTTGTAATCAATAGAATGTATTGTATTCTAACATATTCTAACCAAAGCAACACTAGATAAGTCATTTAGTGGTTCAACGCAATGTTTCCGAGTTCTTAGCCCATTTGGGATGCAATTTCAACAAGTCTTTCTCCACACTTCTAAACACTCTTCATGCATCTCTAGCACTTGTAATCAATCAAATTTATTATACTCTAACATATTCTAACCCAAACAACACTAGATAAGTCATTTAGTGGTTCAACGCAATGTTTCCGAGTTCTTAGCCCATTTGGGACCCAATTTCAACCAAGTCTTTCTCCACACTTCTAAACACTCTTCATGCATCTCTAGAACTTGTAATCAGTCAAATTTATTGTATTCTAACCTATTCTAAACCCAAACAACACTAGATAAGTCATTTAGTGGTTCAACGCAATGTTTCCGAGTTCTTGGCCCATTTGGGACCCAATTTCAACAAGTCTTTCTCCATACTTCAAAACACTCTTCATGCATCTCTAACACTTGTAATCAATAAAATGTATTGTATTCTAACATATTCTAACCAAAACAACACTAGATAAGTCATTTAGTGGTTCAACGCAATGTTTCCGAGTTCTTAGCCCATTTGGGACGCAATTTCAACAAGTCTTTCTTCATACTTCAAAACACTCTTCATGCATCTCTAACACTTGTAATGAATCAAATTCATTGTATTGTAACATATTATAACCCCAAACAACACTAGATAGGTCATTTAGTGGTTCAACGAAATGTTTCCGAGTTCTTAGCCCATTTGGGACCCAATTTCAACAAGTCTTTCTCAACACTTCTAAACACTCTTCATGCATCTCTAGCACTTGTAATCAATGAAGTTTATTGTATCCTAACATATTCTAAACCCAAAACAAACTAGATAAGTCATTTTTTGGTTCAACGCATTGTTTCCGAGTTCTTAGCCCATTTGGGACGCAATTTCAACAAGTCTTTCTCCATACTTCAAAACACTCTTCATGCATCTCTAACACTTGTAATCAATAACGTTTATTGTATTCTAACATATTCTAACCAAAACAACACTAGATAAGTCATTTAATGGTTTAACGCAATGTTTCCGAGTTCATAGCCCATTTGGGACGCAATTTCAACAAGTCTTTCTCCATACTTCAAAACACTCTTCATGCATCTCTAACAGTTGTAATCAATCTAATTCATTGTATTTTAACATATTCTAACCCCAAACAACACTAGATAAGTCATTTAGTGGTTCAACGCAAAGTTTCCAAGTTCTTAGCCCATTTGGGACCCAATTTCAACAAGTCTTTCTCCATACTTCAAAACACTCTTCATGCATCTCTAACACTTGTAATCAATAGAATGTATTGTATTCTAACATATTCTAACCAAAGCAACACTAGATAAGTCATTTAGTTGTTCAACGCAATGTTTCCGAGTTCTTAGCCCATTTGGGATGCAATTTCAACAAGTCTTTCTCCACACTTCTAAACACTCTTCATGCATCTCTAGCACTTGTAATCAATCAAATTTATTATACTCTAACATATTCTAACCCAAACAACACTAGATAAGTCATTTAGTGGTTCAACGCAATGTTTCCGAGTTCTTAGCCCATTTGGGACCCAATTTCAACCAAGTCTTTCTCCACACTTCTAAACACTCTTCATGCATCTCTAGAACTTGTAATCAGTCAAATTTATTGTATTCTAACCTATTCTAAACCCAAACAACACTAGATAAGTCATTTAGTGGTTCAACGCAATGTTTCCGAGTTCTTGGCCCATTTGGGACCCAATTTCAACAAGTCTATCTCCATACTTCAAAACACTCTTCATGCATCTCTAACACTTGTAATCAATAAAATGTATTGTATTCTAACATATTCTAACCAAAACAACACTAGATAAGTCATTTAGTGGTTCAACGCAATGTTTCCGAGTTCTTAGCCCATTTGGGACGCAATTTCAACAAGTCTTTCTTCATACTTCAAAACACTCTTCATGCATCTCTAACACTTGTAATGAATCAAATTCATTGTATTGTAACATATTATAACCCCAAACAACACTAGATAGGTCATTTAGTGGTTCAACGAAATGTTTCCGAGTTCTTAGCCCATTTGGGACCCAATTTCAACAAGTCTTTCTCAACACTTCTAAACACTCTTCATGCATCTCTAGCACTTGTAATCAATCAAGTTTATTGTATCCTAACATATTCTAAACCCAAAAAAAACTAGATAAGTCATTTTGTGGTTCAACGCATTGTTTCCGAGTTCTTAGCCCATTTGGGACGCAATTTCAACAAGTCTTTCTCCATACTTCAAAACACTCTTCATGCATCTCTAACACTTGTAATCAATAACTTTTATTGTATTCTAACATATTCTAACCAAAACAACACTAGATAAGTCATTTAGTGGTTCAACGCAATGTTTCCGAGTTCTTAGCCCATTTGGGACGCAATTTCAACAAGTCTTTCTTCATACTTCAAAACACTCTTCATGCATCTCTAACACTTGTAATGAATCAAATTCATTGTATTGTAACATATTATAACCCCAAACAACACTAGATAGGTCATTTAGTGGTTCAACGAAATGTTTCCGAGTTCTTAGCCCATTTGGGACCCAATTTCAACAAGTCTTTCTCAACACTTCTAAACACTCTTCATGCATCTCTAGCACTTGTAATCAATGAAGTTTATTGTATCCTAACATATTCTAAACCCAAAACAAACTCGATAAGTCATTTTGTGGTTCAACGCATTGTTTCCGAGTTCTTAGCCCATTTGGGACGCAATTTCAACAAGTCTTTCTCCATACTTCAAAACACTCTTCATGCATCTCTAACACTTGTAATCAATAACGTTTATTGTATTCTAACAAATTCTAACCAAAACAACACTAGATAAGTCATTTAATGGTTTAACGCAATGTTTCCGAGTTCATAGCCCATTTGGGACGCAATTTCAACAAGTCTTTCTCCATACTTCAAAACACTCTTCATGCATCTCTAACAGTTGTAATCAATCTAATTCATTGTATTTTAACATATTCTAACCCCAAACAACACTAGATAAGTCATTTAGTGGTTCAACGCAAAGTTTCCAAGTTCTTAGCCCATTTGGGACCCAATTTCAACAAGTCTTTCTCCATACTTCAAAACACTCTTCATGCATCTCTAACACTTGTAATCAATAGAATGTATTGTATTGTAACATATTCTAACCAAAGCAACACTAGATAAGTCATTTAGTGGTTCAACGCAATGTTTCCGAGTTCTTAGCCCATTTGGGATGCAATTTCAACAAGTCTTTCTCCACACTTCTAAACACTCTTCATGCATCTCTAGCACTTGTAATCAATCAAATTTATTATACTCTAACATATTCTAACCCAAACAACACTAGATAAGTCATTTAGTGGTTCAACGCAATGTTTCCGAGTTCTTAGCCCATTTGGGACCCAATTTCAACCAAGTCTTTCTCCACACTTCTAAACACTCTTCATGCATCTCTAGAACTTGTAATCAGTCAAATTTATTGTATTCTAACCTATTCTAAACCCAAACAACACTAGATAAGTCATTTAGTGGTTCAACGCAATGTTTCCGAGTTCTTGGCCCATTTGGGACCCAATTTCAACAAGTCTTTCTCCATACTTCAAAACACTCTTCATGCATCTCTAACACTTGTAATCAATAAAATGTATTGTATTCTAACATATTCTAACCAAAACAACACTAGATAAGTCATTTAGTGGTTCAACGCAATGTTTCCGAGTTCTTAGCCCATTTGGGACGCAATTTCAACAAGTCTTTCTTCATACTTCAAAACACTCTTCATGCATCTCTAACACTTGTAATGAATCAAATTCATTGTATTGTAACATATTATAACCCCAAACAACACTAGATAGGTCATTTAGTGGTTCAACGAAATGTTTCCGAGTTCTTAGCCCATTTGGGACCCAATTTCAACAAGTCTTTCTCAACACTTCTAAACACTCTTCATGCATCTCTAGCACTTGTAATCAATCAAGTTTATTGTATCCTAACATATTCTAAACCCAAAAAAAACTAGATAAGTCATTTTGTGGTTCAACGCATTGTTTCCGAGTTCTTAGCCCATTTGGGACGCAATTTCAACAAGTCTTTCTCCATACTTCAAAACACTCTTCATGCATCTCTATTACTTGTAATCAATAACGTTTATTGTATTCTAACATATTCTAACCAAAACAACACTAGATAAGTCATTTAATGGTTTAACGCAATGTTTCCGAGTTCATAGCCCATTTGGGACGCAATTTCAACAAGTCTTTCTCCATACTTCAAAACACTCTTCATGCATCTCTAACAGTTGTAATCAATCTAATTCATTGTATTTTAACATATTCTAACCCCAAACAACACTAGATAAGTCATTTAGTGGTTCAACGCAATGTTTCGAGTTCTTAGCCCATTTAGGACCCAATTTCAACCAAGTCTTTCTCCACACTTCTAAACACTCTTCATGCATCTCTAGAACTTGTAATCAGTCAAATTTATTGTATTCTAACCTATTCTAAACCCAAACAACACTAGATAAGTCATTTAGTGGTTCAACGCAATGTTTCCGAGTTCTTGGCCCATTTGGGACCCAATTTCAACAAGTTTTTCTCCATACTTCAAAACACTCTTCATGCATCTCTAACACTTGTAATCAATCAAATTCATTGTATTCTAACATATTCTAACCCCAAACAACACTAGATAAGTCATTTAGTGGTTCAACGCAATGTTTCCGAGTTCTTAGCCCATTTGGGACCCAATTTCAACAAGTCTTTCTCCACACTTTTAAACACTCTTCATGCATCTCTAGCACTTTTAGTCAATCAAATTTATTGTATCCTAACATATTCTAAACCCAAACAATACTAGATAAGTCATTTAGTTGTTTAACGCAATGTTTCGGAGTTCTTAGCCCATTTGGGACGCAATTTCAACAAGTCTTTCTCCATACTTCAAAACACTCTTCATGCATCTCTAACACTTGTAATCAATAAAATGTATTGTATTCTAACATATTCTAACCAAAACAACACTAGATAAGTCATTTAGTGGTTCAACGCAATGTTTCCGAGTTCTTAGCCCATTTGGGACGCAATTTCAACAAGTCTTTCTTCATACTTCAAAACACTCTTCATGCATCTCTAACACTTGTAATGAATCAAATTCATTGTATTGTAACATATTATAACCCCAAACAACACTAGATAGGTCATTTAGTGGTTCAACGAAATGTTTCCGAGTTCTTAGCCCATTTGGGACCCAATTTCAACAAGTGTTTCTCAACACTTCTAAACACTCTTCATGCATCTCTAGCACTTGTAATCAATGAAGTTTATTGTATCCTAACATATTCTAAACCCAAAACAAACTAGATAAGTCATTTTGTGGTTCAACGCATTGTTTCCGAGTTCTTAGCCTATTTGGGACGCAATTTCAACAAGTCTTTCTCCATACTTCAAAACACTCTTCATGCATCTCTAACACTTGTAATCAATAACGTTTATTGTATTCTAACATATTCTAACCAAAACAACACTAGATAAGTCATTTAATGGTTTAACGCAATGTTTCCGAGTTCATAGCCCATTTGGGACGCAATTTCAACAAGTCTTTCTCCATACTTCAAAACACTCTTCATGCATCTCTAACAGTTGTAATCAATCTAATTCATTGTATTTTAACATATTCTAACCCCAAACAACACTAGATAAGTCATTTAGTGGTTCAACGCAAAGTTTCCGAGTTCTTAGCCCATTTGGGACCCAATTTCAACAAGTCTTTCTCCATACTTCAAAACACTCTTCATGCATCTCTAACACTTGTAATCAATAGAATGTATTGTATTCTAACATATTCTAACCAAAGCAACACTAGATAAGTCATTTAGTGGTTCAACGCAATGTTTCCGAGTTCTTAGCCCATTTGGGATGCAATTTCAACAAGTCTTTCTCCACACTTCTAAACACTCTTCATGCATCTCTAGCACTTGTAATCAATCAAATTTATTATACTCTAACATATTCTAACCCAAACAACACTAGATAAGTCATTTAGTGGTTCAACGCAATGTTTCCGAGTTCTTAGCCCATTTGGGACCCAATTTCAACCAAGTCTTTCTCCACACTTCGAAACACTCTTCATGCATCTCTAGAACTTGTAATCAGTCAAATTTATTGTATTCTAACCTATTCTAAACCCAAACAACACTAGATAAGTCATTTAGTGGTTCAACGCAATGTTTCCGAGTTCTTGGCCCATTTGGGACCCAATTTCAACAAGTCTTTCTCCATACTTCAAAACACTCTTCATGCATCTCTAACACTTGTAATCAATCAAATTCATTGTATTCTAACATATTCTAACTCCAAACAACACTAGATAAGTCATTTAGTGGTTCAACGCAATGTTTCCGAGTTCTTAGCCCATTTGGGACCCAATTTCAACAAGTCTTTCTCCACACTTCTAAACACTCTTCATGCATCTCTAGCACTTTTAATCAATCAAATTTATTGTATCCTAACATATTCTAAACCCAAACAATACTAGATAAGTCATTTAGTGGTTTAACGCAATGTTTCCGAGTTCTTAGCCCATTTGGGACGCAATTTCAACAAGTCTTTCTCCATACTTCAAAACACTCTTCATGCATCTCTAACACTTGTAATCAATAAAATGTATTGTATTCTAACATATTCTAACCAAAACAACACTAGATAAGTCATTTAGTGGTTCAACGCAATGTTTCCGAGTTCTTAGCCCATTTGGGACGCAATTTCAACAAGTCTTTCTTCATACTTCAAAACACTCTTCATGCATCTCTAACACTTGTAATGAATCAAATTCATTGTATTGTAACATATTATAACCCCAAACAACACTAGATAGGTCATTTAGTGGTTCAACGAAATGTTTCCGAGTTCTTAGCCCATTTGGGACCCAATTTCAACAAGTCTTTCTCAACACTTCTAAACACTCTTCATGCATCTCTAGCACTTGTAATCAATCAAGTTTATTGTATCCTAACATATTCTAAACCCAAAAAAAACTAGATAAGTCATTTTGTGGTTCAACGCATTGTTTCCGAGTTCTTAGCCCATTTGGGACGCAATTTCAACAAGTCTTTCTCCATACTTCAAAACACTCTTCATGCATCTCTAACACTTGTAATCAATAACGTTTATTGTATTCTAACATATTCTAACCAAAACAACACTAGATAAGTCATTTAATGGTTTAACGCAATGTTTCCGAGTTCATAGCCCATTTGGGACGCAATTTCAACAAGTCTTTCTCCATACTTCAAAACACTCTTCATGCATATCTAACAGTTGTAATCAATCTAATTCATTGTATTTTAACATATTCTAACCCCAAACAACACTAGATAAGTCATTTAGTGGTTCAACGCAAAGTTTCCGAGTTCTTAGCCCATTTGGGACCCAATTTCAACAAGTCTTTCTCCATACTTCAAAACACTCTTCATGCATCTCTAACACTTGTAATCAATAGAATGTATTGTATTCTAACATATTCTAACCAAAGCAACACTAGATAAGTCATTTAGTGGTTCAACGCAATGTTTCCGAGTTCTTAGCCCATTTGGGATGCAATTTCAACAAGTCTTTCTCCACACTTCTAAACACTCTTCATGTATCTCTAGCACTTGTAATCAACCAAATTTATTATACTCTAACATATTCTAACCTAAACAACACTAGATAAGTCATTTAGTGGTTCAACGCAATGTTTCCAAGTTCTTAGCCCATTTGGGACCCAATTTCAACCAAGTCTTTCTCCACACTTCTAAACACTCTTCATGCATCTCTAGAACTTGTAATCAGTCAAATTTATTGTATTCTAACCTATTCTAAACCCAAACAACACTAGATAAGTCATTTAGTGGTTCAACGCAATGTTTCCGAGTTCTTGGCCCATTTGGGACCCAATTTCAACAAGTCTTTCTCAATACTTCAAAACACTCTTCATGCATCTCTAACACTTGTAATCAATCAAATTCATTGTATTCTAACATATTCTAACCCCAAACAACACTATATAAGTCATTTAGTGGTTCAACGCAATGTTTCCGAGTTCTTAGCCCATTTGGGACCCAATTTCAACAAGTCTTTCTCCACACTTCTAAACACTCTTCATGCATCTCTAGCACTTTTAATCAATCAAATTTATTTTATCCTAACATATTCTAAACCCAAACAATACTAGATAAGTCATTTAGTGGTTTAACGCAATGTTTCCGAGTTCTTAGCCCATTTGGGACGCAATTTCAACAAGTCTTTCTCCATACTTCAAAACACTCTTCATGCATCTCTAACACTTGTAATCAATAAAATGTATTGTATTCTAACATATTCTAACCAAAACAACACTAGATAAGTCATTTAGTGGTTCAACGCAATGTTTCCGAGTTCTTAGCCCATTTGGGACGCAATTTCAACAAGTCTTTCTTCATACTTCAAAAAACTCTTCATGCATCTCTAACAGTTGTAATCAATCTAATTCATTGTATTTTAACATATTCTAACCCCAAACAACACTAGATAAGTCATTTAGTGGTTTAACGCAATGTTTCCGAGTTCTTAGCCCATTTGGGACCCAATTTCAACAAGTCTTTCTCCATACATCAAAACACTCTTCATGCATCTCTAAGACTTGTAATCAATAAAATGTATTGTATTCTAAAATATTCTAACCAAAGCAACACTAGATAATTCATTTAGTGGTTCAACGCAATGTTTCCGAGTTCTTAGCCCATTTGGGATGCAATTTCAACAAGTCTTTCTCCACACTTCTAAACACTCTTCATGCATCTCTAGCACTTGTAATCAATCAAATTTATTATACTCTAACATATTCTAACCCAAACAACACTAGATAAGTCATTTAGTGGTTCAACGCAATGTTTCCGAGTTCTTGGCCCATTTGGGACCCAATTTCAACAAGTCTTTCTCCATACTTCAAAACACTCTTCATGCATCTCTAACACTTGTAATCAATAGAATATATTGTATTCTAACATATTCTAACCAAAGCAACACTAGATAAGTCATTTAGTGGTTCAACGCAATGTTTCCGAGTTCTTAGCCCATTTGGGATGCAATTTCAACAAGTCTTTCTCCACACTTCTAAACACTCTTCATGTATCTCTAGCACTTGTAATCAATCAAATTTATTATACTCTAACATATTCTAACCCAAACAACACTAGATAAGTCATTTAGTGGTTCAACGCAATGTTTCCGAGTTCTTAGCCCATTTGGGACCCAATTTCAACCAAGTCTTTCTCCACACTTCTAAACACTCTTCATGCATCTCTAGAACTTGTAATCAGTCAAATTTATTGTATTCTAACCTATTCTAAACCCAAACAACACTAGATAAGTCATTTAGTGGTTCAACGCAATGTTTCCGAGTTCTTGGCCCATTTGGGACCCAATTTCAACAAGTCTTTCTCCATACTTCAAATCACTCTTCATGCATCTCTAACACTTGTAATCAATCAAATTCATTGTATTCTAACATATTCTAACCCCAAACAACACTAGATAAGTCATTTAGTGGTTCAACGCAATGTTTCCGAGTTCTTAGCCCATTTGGGACCCAATTTCAACAAGTCTTTCTCCACACTTCTAAACACTCTTCATGCATCTCTAGCACTTTTAATTAATCAAATTTATTGTATCCTAACATATTCTAAACCCAAACAATACTAGATAAGTCATTTAGTGGTTTAACGCAATATTTCCGAGTTCTTAGCCCATTTGGGACGCAATTTCAACAAGTCTTTCTCCATACTTCAAAACACTCTTCATGCATCTCTAACACTTGTAATCAATAAAATGTATTGTATTCTAACATATTCTAACCAAAACAACACTAGATAAGTCATTTAGTGGTTCAACGCAATGTTTCCGAGTTCTTAGCCCATTTGGGACGCAATTTCAACAAGTCTTTCTTCATACTTCAAAAAACTCTTCATGCATCTCTAACACTTGTAATGAATCAAATTCATTGTATTGTAACATATTATAACCCCAAACAACACTAGATAGGTCATTTAGTGGTTCAACGAAATGTTTCCGAGTTCTTAGCCCATTTGGGACCCAATTTCAACAAGTCTTTCTCAACACTTCTAAACACTCTTCATGCATCTCTAGCACTTGTAATCAATCAAGTTTATTGTATCCTAACATATTCTAAACCCAAAAAACACTAGATAAGTCATTTAGTGGTTCAACGCAATGTTTCCGAGTTCTTAGCCCATTTGGGACGCAATTTCAACAAGTCTTTCTCCATACTTCAAAACACTCTTCATGCATCTCTAACACTTGTAATCAATAACGTTTATTGTATTCTAACATATTCTAACCAAAACAACACTAGATAAGTCATTTAATGGTTTAACGCAATGTTTCCGAGTTCCTAGCCCATTTGGGACGCAATTTCAACAAGTCTTTCTCCATACTTCAAAACACTCTTCATGCATCTCTAACAGTTGTAATCAATCTAATTCATTGTATTTTAACATATTCTAACCCCAAACAACACTAGATAAGTCATTTAGTGGTTTAACGCAATGTTTCCGAGTTCTTAGCCCATTTGGGACCCAATTTCAACAAGTCTTTCTCCATACATCAAAACACTCTTCATGCATCTCTAAGACTTGTAATCAATAAAATGTATTGTATTCTAAAATATTCTAACCAAAGCAACACTAGATAATTCATTTAGTGGTTCAACGCAATGTTTCCGAGTTCTTAGCCCATTTGGGATGCAATTTCAACAAGTCTTTCTCCACACTTCTAAACACTCTTCATGCATCTCTAGCACTTGTAATCAATCAAATTTATTATACTCTAACATATTCTAACCCAAACAACACTAGATAAGTCATTTAGTGGTTCAACGCAATGTTTCCGAGTTCTTGGCCCATTTGGGACCCAATTTCAACAAGTCTTTCTCCATACTTCAAAACACTCTTCATGCATCTCTAACACTTGTAATCAATAGAATGTATTGTATTCTAACATATTCTAACCAAAGCAACACTAGATAAGTCATTTAGTGGTTCAACGCAATGTTTCCGAGTTCTTAGCCCATTTGGGATGCAATTTCAACAAGTCTTTCTCCACACTTCTAAACACTCTTCATGTATCTCTAGCACTTGTAATCAATCAAATTTATTATACTCTAACATATTCTAACCCAAACAACACTAGATAAGTCATTTAGTGGTTCAACGCAATGTTTCTGAGTTCTTAGCCCATTTGGGACCCAATTTCAACCAAGTCTTTCTCCACACTTCTAAACACTCTTCATGCATCTCTAGAACTTGTAATCAGTCAAATTTATTGTATTCTAACCTATTCTAAACCCAAACAACACTAGATAAGTCATTTAGTGGTTCAACGCAATGTTTCCGAGTTCTTGGCCCATTTGGGACCCAATTTCAACAAGTCTTTCTCCATACTTCAAAACACTCTTCATGCATCTCTAACACTTGTACTCAATCAAATTCATTGTATTCTAACATATTCTAACCCCAAACAACACTAGATAAGTCATTTAGTGGTTCAACGCAATGTTTCCGAGTTCTTAGCCCATTTGGGACCCAATTTCAACAAGTCTTTCTCCACACTTCTAAACACTCTTCATGCATCTCTAGCACTTTTAATCAATCAAATTTATTTTATCCTAACATATTCTAAACCCAAACAATACTAGATAAGTCATTTAGTGGTTTAACGCAATGTTTCCGAGTTCTTAGCCCATTTGGGACGCAATTTCAACAAGTCTTTCTCCATACTTCAAAACACTCTTCATGCATCTCTAACACTTGTAATCAATAAAATGTATTGTTTTCTAACATATTCTAACCAAAACAACACTAGATAAGTCATTTAGTGGTTCAACGCAATGTTTCCGAGTTCTTAGCCCATTTGGGATGCAATTTCAACAAGTCTTTCTCCACACTTCTAAACACTCTTCATGCATCTCTAGCACTTGTAATCAATCAAATTTATTATACTCTAACATATTCTAACCCAAACAACACTAGATAAGTCATTTAGTGGTTCAACGCAATGTTTCCGAGTTCTTAGCCCATTTGGGACCCAATTTCAACCAAGTCTTTCTCCACACTTCTAAACACTCTTCATGCATCTCTAGAACTTGTAATCAGTCAAATTTATTGTATTCTAACCTATTCTAAACCCAAACAACACTAGATAAGTCATTTAGTGGTTCAACGCAATGTTTCCGAGTTCTTGGCCCATTTGGGACCTAATTTCAACAAGTCTTTCTCCATACTTCAAAACACTCTTCATGCATCTCTAACACTTGTAATCAATCAAATTCATTGTATTCTAACATATTCTAACCCCAAACAACACTAGATAAGTCATTTAGTGGTTCAACGCAATGTTTCCGAGTTCTTAGCCCATTTGGGACCCAATTTCAACAAGTCTTTCTCCACACTTCTAAACACTCTTCATGCATCTCTAGCACTTTTAATTAATCAAATTTATTGTATCCTAACATATTCTAAACCCAAACAATACTAGATAAGTCATTTAGTGGTTTAACGCAATATTTCCGAGTTCTTAGCCCATTTGGGACGCAATTTCAACAAGTCTTTCTCCATACTTCAAAACACTCTTCATGCATCTCTAACACTTGTAATCAATAAAATGTATTGTATTCTAACATATTCTAACCAAAACAACACTAGATAAGTCATTTAGTGGTTCAACGCAATGTTTCCGAGTTCTTAGCCCATTTGGGACGCAATTTCAACAAGTCTTTCTTCATACTTCAAAAAACTCTTCATGCATCTCTAACACTTGTAATGAATCAAATTCATTGTATTGTAACAGATTATAACCCCAAACAACACTAGATAGGTCATTTAGTGGTTCAACGAAATGTTTCCGAGTTCTTAGCCCATTTGGGACCCAATTTCAACAAGTCTTTCTCAACACTTCTAAACACTCTTCATGCATCTCTAGCACTTGTAATCAATCAAGTTTATTGTATCCTAACATATTCTAAACCCAAAAAACACTAGATAAGTCATTTAGTGGTTCAACGCAATGTTTCCCAGTTCTTAGCCCATTTGGGACGCAATTTCAACAAGTCTTTCTCCATACTTCAAAACACTCTTCATGCATCTCTAACACTTGTAATCAATAACGTTTATTGTATTCTAACATATTCTAACCAAAACAACACTAGATAAGTCATTTAATGGTTTAACGCAATGTTTTCGAGTTCATAGCCCATTTGGGACGCAATTTCAACAAGTCTTTCTCCATACTTCAAAACACTCTTCATGCATCTCTAACAGTTGTAATCAATCTAATTCATTGTATTTTAACATATTCTAACCCCAAACAACACTAGATAAGTCATTTAGTGGTTTAACGCAATGTTTCCGAGTTCTTAGCCCATTTGGGACCCAATTTCAACAAGTCTTTCTCCATACATCAAAACACTCTTCATGCATCTCTAAGACTTGTAATCAATAAAATGTATTGTATTCTAAAATATTCTAGCCAAAGCAACACTAGATAATTCATTTAGTGGTTCAACGCAATGTTTCCGAGTTCTTAGCCCATTTGGGATGCAATTTCAACAAGTCTTTCTCCACACTTCTAAACACTCTTCATGCATCTCTAGCACTTTTAATCAATCAAATTTATTTTATCCTAACATATTCTAAACCCAAACAATACTAGATAAGTCATTTAGTGGTTTAACGCAATGTTTCCGAGTTCTTAGCCCATTTGGGATGCAATTTCAACAAGTCTTTCTCCACACTTCTAAACACTCTTCATGCATCTCTAGCACTTTTAATCAATCAAATTTATTTTATCCTAACATATTCTAAACCCAAACAATACTAGATAAGTCATTTAGTGGTTTAACGCAATGTTTCCGAGTTCTTAGCCCATTTGGGACGCAATTTCAACAAGTCTTTCTCCATACTTCAAAACACTCTTCATGCATCTCTAACACTTGTAATCAATAAAATGTATTGTATTCTAACATATTCTAACCAAAACAACACTAGATAAGTCATTTAGTGGTTCAACGCAATGTTTCCGAGTTCTTAGCCCATTTGGGATGCAATTTCAACAAGTCTTTCTCCACACTTCTAAACACTCTTCATGCATCTCTAGCACTTGTAATCAATCAAATTTATTATACTCTAACATATTCTAACCCAAACAACACTAGATAAGTCATTTAGTGGTTCAACGCAATGTTTCCGAGTTCTTAGCCCATTTGGGACCCAATTTCAACCAAGTCTTTCTCCACACTTCTAAACACTCTTCATGCATCTCTAGAACTTGTAATCAGTCAAATTTATTGTATTCTAACCTATTCTAAACCCAAACAACACTAGATAAGTCATTTAGTGGTTCAACGCAATGTTTCCGAGTTCTTGGCCCATTTGGGACCCAATTTCAACAAGTCTTTCTCCATACTTCAAAACAACTCTTCATGCATCTCTAACACTTGTAATCAATCAAATTCATTGTATTCTAATATATTCTAACCCCAAACAACACTAGATAAGTCATTTAGTGGTTCAACGCAATGTTTCCGAGTTCTTAGCCCATTTGGGACCCAATTTCAACAAGTCTTTCTCCACACTTCTAAACACTCTTCATGCATCTCTAGCACTTTTAATTAATCAAATTTATTGTATCCTAACATATTCTAAACCCAAACAATACTAGATAAGTCATTTAGTGGTTTAACGCAATATTTCCGAGTTCTTAGCCCATTTGGGACGCAATTTCAACAAGTCTTTCTCCATACTTCAAAACACTCTTCATGCATCTCTAACACTTGTAATCAATAAAATGTATTGTATTCTAACATATTCTAACCAAAACAACACTAGATAAGTCATTTAGTGGTTCAACGCAATGTTTCCGAGTTCTTAGCCCATTTGGGACGCAATTTCAACAAGTCTTTCTTCATACTTCAAAAAACTCTTCATGCATCTCTAACACTTGTAATGAATCAAATTCATTGTATTGTAACATATTATAACCCCAAACAACACTAGATAGGTCATTTAGTGGTTCAACGAAATGTTTCCGAGTTCTTAGCCCATTTGGGACCCAATTTCAACAAGTCTTTCTCAACACTTCTAAACACTCTTCATGCATCTCTAGCACTTGTAATCAATCAAGTTTATTGTATCCTAACATATTCTAAACCCAAAAAACACTAGATAAGTCATTTAGTGGTTCAACGCAATGTTTCCCAGTTCTTAGCCCATTTGGGACGCAATTTCAACAAGTCTTTCTCCATACTTCAAAACACTCTTCATGCATCTCTAACACTTGTAATCAATAACGTTTATTGTATTCTAACATATTCTAACCAAAACAACACTAGATAAGTCATTTAATGGTTTAACGCAATGTTTCCGAGTTCATAGCCCATTTGGGACGCAATTTCAACAAGTCTTTCTCCATACTTCAAAACACTCTTCATGCATCTCTAACAGTTGTAATCAATCTAATTCATTGTATTTTAACATATTCTAACCCCAAACAACACTACATAAGTCATTTAGTGGTTTAACGCAATGTTTCCGAGTTCTTAGCCCATTTGGGACCCAATTTCAACAAGTCTTTCTCCATACATCAAAACACTCTTCATGCATCTCTAAGACTTGTAATCAATAAAATGTATTGTATTCTAAAATATTCTAGCCAAAGCAACACTAGATAATTCATTTAGTGGTTCAACGCAATGTTTCCGAGTTCTTAGCCCATTTGGGATGCAATTTCAACAAGTCTTTCTCCACACTTCTAAACACTCTTCATGCATCTCTAGCACTTGTAATCAATCAAATTTATTATACTCTAACATATTCTAACCCAAACAACACTAGATAAGTCATTTAGTGGTTCAACGCAATGTTTCCGAGTTCTTGGCCCATTTGGGACCCAATTTCAACAAGTCTTTCTCCATACTTCAAAACACTCTTCATGCATCTCTAACACTTGTAATCAATAGAATGTATTGTATTCTAACATATTCTAACCAAAGCAACACTAGATAAGTCATTTAGTGGTTTAACGCAATGTTTCCGAGTTCTTAGCCCATTTGGGACGCAATTTCAACAAGTCTTTCTCCATACTTCAAAACACTCTTCATGCATCTCTAACACTTGTAATCAATAAAATGTATTGTATTCTAACATATTCTAACCAAAACAACACTAGATAAGTCATTTAGTGGTTCAACGCAATGTTTCCGAGTTCTTAGCCCATTTGGGACGCAATTTCAACAAGTCTTTCTTCATACTTCAAAAAACTCTTCATGCATCTCTAACACTTGTAATGAATCAAATTCATTGTATTGTAACATATTATAACCCCAAACAACACTAGATAGGTCATTTAGTGGTTCAACGAAATGTTTCCGAGTTCTTAGCCCATTTGGGACCCAATTTCAACAAGTCTTTCTCAACACTTCTAAACACTCTTCATGCATCTCTAGCACTTGTAATCAATCAAGTTTATTGTATCCTAACATATTCTAAACCCAAAAAACACTAGATAAGTCATTTAGTGGTTCAACGCAATGTTTCCCAGTTCTTAGCCCATTTGGGACGCAATTTCAACAAGTCTTTCTCCATACTTCAAAACACTCTCCATGCATCTCTAACACTTGTAATCAATAACGTTTATTGTATTCTAACATATTCTAACCAAAACAACACTAGATAAGTCATTTAATGGTTTAACGCAATGTTTCCGAGTTCATAGCCCATTTGGGACGCAATTTCAACAAGTCTTTCTCCATACTTCAAAACACTCTTCATGCATCTCTAACAGTTGTAATCAATCTAATTCATTGTATTTTAACATATTCTAACCCCAAACAACACTAGATAAGTCATTTAGTGGTTTAACGCAATGTTTCCGAGTTCTTAGCCCATTTGGGACCCAATTTCAACAAGTCTTTCTCCATACATCAAAACACTCTTCATGCATCTCTAAGACTTGTAATCAATAAAATGTATTGTATTCTAAAATATTCTAGCCAAAGCAACACTAGATAATTCATTTAGTGGTTCAACGCAATGTTTCCGAGTTCTTAGCCCATTTGGGATGCAATTTCAACAAGTCTTTCTCCACACTTCTAAACACTCTTCATGCATCTCTAGCACTTTTAATCAATCAAATTTATTTTATCCTAACATATTCTAAACCCAAACAATACTAGATAAGTCATTTAGTGGTTTAACGCAATGTTTCCGAGTTCTTAGCCCATTTGGGACGCAATTTCAACAAGTCTTTCTCCATACTTCAAAACACTCTTCATGCATCTCTAACACTTGTAATCAATAAAATGTATTGTATTCTAACATATTCTAACCAAAAAAACACTAGATAAGTCATTTAGTGGTTCAACGCAATGTTTCCGAGTTCTTAGCCCATTTGGGATGCAATTTCAACAAGTCTTTCTCCACACTTCTAAACACTCTTCATGCATCTCTAGCACTTGTAATCAATCAAATTTATTATACTCTAACATATTCTAACCCAAACAACACTAGATAAGTCATTTAGTGGTTCAACGCAATGTTTCCGAGTTCTTAGCCCATTTGGGACCCAATTTCAACCAAGTCTTTCTCCACACTTCTAAACACTCTTCATGCATCTCTAGAACTTGTAATCAGTCAAATTTATTGTATTCTAACCTATTCTAAACCCAAACAACACTAGATAAGTCATTTAGTGGTTCAACGCAATGTTTCCGAGTTCTTGGCCCATTTGGGACCCAATTTCAACAAGTCTTTCTCCATACTTCAAAACAACTCTTCATGCATCTCTAACACTTGTAATCAATCAAATTCATTGTATTCTAACATATTCTAACCCCAAACAACACTAGATAAGTCATTTAGTGGTTCAACGCAATGTTTCCGAGTTCTTAGCCCATTTGGGACCCAATTTCAACAAGTCTTTCTCCACACTTCTAAACACTCTTCATGCATCTCTAGCACTTTTAATTAATCAAATTTATTGTATCCTAACATATTCTAAACCCAAATAATACTAGATAAGTCATTTAGTGGTTTAACGCAATATTTCCGAGTTCTTAGCCCATTTGGGACGCAATTTCAACAAGTCTTTCTCCATACTTCAAAACACTCTTCATGCATCTCTAACACTTGTAATCAATAAAATGTATTGTATTCTAACATATTCTAACCAAAACAACACTAGATAAGTCATTTAGTGGTTCAACGCAATGTTTCCGAGTTCTTAGCCCATTTGGGACGCAATTTCAACAAGTCTTTCTTCATACTTCAAAAAACTCTTCATGCATCTCTAACACTTGTAATGAATCAAATTCATTGTATTGTAACATATTATAACCCCAAACAACACTAGATAGGTCATTTAGTGGTTCAACGAAATGTTTCCGAGTTCTTAGCCCATTTGGGACCCAATTTCAACAAGTCTTTCTCAACACTTCTAAACACTCTTCATGCATCTCTAGCACTTGTAATCAATCAAGTTTATTGTATCCTAACATATTCTAAACCCAAAAAACACTAGATAAGTCATTTAGTGGTTCAACGCAATGTTTCCCAGTTCTTAGCCCATTTGGGACGCAATTTCAACAAGTCTTTCTCCATACTTCAAAACACTCTTCATGCATCTCTAACACTTGTAATCAATAACGTTTATTGTATTCTAACATATTCTAACCAAAACAACACTAGATAAGTCATTTAATGGTTTAACGCAATGTTTCCGAGTTCATAGCCCATTTGGGACGCAATTTCAACAAGTCTTTCTCCATACTTCAAAACACTCTTCATGCATCTCTAACAGTTGTAATCAATCTAATTCATTGTATTTTAACATATTCTAACCCCAAACAACACTAGATAAGTCATTTAGTGGTTTAACGCAATGTTTCCGAGTTCTTAGCCCATTTGGGAACCAATTTCAACAAGTCTTTCTCCATACATCAAAACACTCTTCATGCATCTCTAAGACTTGTAATCAATAAAATGTATTGTATTCTAAAATATTCTAGCCAAAGCAACACTAGATAATTCATTTAGTGGTTCAACGCAATGTTTCCGAGTTCTTAGCCCATTTGGGATGCAATTTCAACAAGTCTTTCTCCACACTTCTAAACACTCTTCATGCATCTCTAGCACTTGTAATCAATCAAATTTATTATACTCTAACATATTCTAACCCAAACAACACTAGATAAGTCATTTAGTGGTTCAACGCAATGTTTCCGAGTTCTTGGCCCATTTGGGACCCAATTTCAACAAGTCTTTCTCCATACTTCAAAACACTCTTCATGCATCTCTAACACTTGTAATCAATAGAATGTATTGTATTCTAACATATTCTAACCAAAGCAACACTAGATAAGTCATTTAGTGGTTCAACGCAATGTTTCCGAGTTCTTAGCCCATTTGGAATGCAATTTCAACAAGTCTTTCTCCACACTTCTAAACACTCTTCATGTATCTCTAGCACTTGTAATCAATCAAATTTATTATACTCTAACATATTCTAACCCAAACAACACTAGATAAGTCATTTAGTGGTTCAACGCAATGTTTCCGAGTTCTTAGCCCATTTGGGACCCAATTTCAACCAAGTCTTTCTCCACACTTCTAAACACTCTTCATGCATCTCTAGAACTTGTAATCAGTCAAATTTATTGTATCCTAACCTATTCTAAACCCAAACAACACTAGATAAGTCATTTAGTGGTTCAACGCAATGTTTCCGAGTTCTTGGCCCATTTGGGACCCAATTTCAACAAGTCTTTCTCCATACTTCAAAACACTCTTCATGCATCTCTAACACTTGTAATCAATCAAATTCATTGTATTCTAACATATTCTAACCCCAAACAACTCTAGATAAGTCATTTAGTGGTTCAACGCAATGTTTCCGAGTTCTTAGCCCATTTGGGACCCAATTTTAACAAGTCTTTCTCCACACTTCTAAACACTCTTCATGCATCTCTAGCACTTTTAATCAATCAAATTTATTTTATCCTAACATATTCTAAACCCAAACAATACTAGATAAGTCATTTAGTGGTTTAACGCAATGTTTCCGAGTTCTTAGCCCATTTGGGACGCAATTTCAACAAGTCTTTCTCCATACTTCAAAACACTCTTCATGCATCTCTAACACTTGTAATCAATAAAATGTATTGTATTCTAACATATTCTAACCAAAACAACACTAGATAAGTCATTTAGTGGTTCAACGCAATGTTTCCGAGTTCTTAGCCCATTTGGGACGCAATTTCAACAAGTCTTTCTTCATACTTCAAAACACTCTTCATGCATCTCTAACACTTGTAATGAATCAAATTCATTGTATTGTAACATATTATAACCCCAAACAACACTAGATAGGTCATTTAGTGGTTCAACGAAATGTTTCCGAGTTCTTAGCCCATTTGGGACCCAATTTCAACAAGTCTTTCTCAACACTTCTAAACACTCTTCATGCATCTCTAGCACTTGTAATCAATCAAGTTTATTGTATCCTAACATATTCTAAACCCAAAAAAAACTAGATAAGTCATTTTGTGGTTCAACGCATTGTTTCCGAGTTCTTAGCCCATTTGGGACGCAATTTCAACAAGTCTTTCTCCATACTTCAAAACACTCTTCATGCATCTCTAACACTTGTAATCAATAACGTTTATTGTATTCTAACATATTCTAACCAAAACAACACTAGATAAGTCATTTAATGGTTTAACGCAATGTTTCCGAGTTCATAGCCCATTTGGGACGCAATTTCAACAAGTCTTTCTCTATACTTCAAAACACTCTTCATGCATCTCTAACAGTTGTAATCAATCTAATTCATTGTATTTTAACATATTCTAACCCCAAACAACACTAGATAAGTCATTTAGTGGTTCAACGCAAAGTTTCCGAGTTCTTAGCCCATTTGGGACCCAATTTCAACAAGTCTTTCTCCATACTTCAAAACACTCTTCATGCATCTCTAACACTTGTAATCAATAGAATGTATTGTATTCTAACATATTCTAACCAAAGCAACACTAGATAAGTCATTTAGTGGTTCAACGCAATGTTTCCGAGTTCTTAGCCCATTTGGGATGCAATTTCAACAAGTCTTTCTCCACACTTCTAAACACTCTTCATGCATCTCTAGCACTTGTAATCAATCAAATTTATTATACTCTAACATATTCTAACCCAAACAACACTAGATAAGTCATTTAGTGGTTCAACGCAATGTTCCCGAGTTCTTAGCCCATTTGGGACCCAATTTCAACCAAATCTTTCTCCACACTTCTAAACACTCTTCATGCATCTCTAGAACTTGTAATCAGTCAAATTTATTGTATTCTAACCTATTCTAAACCCAAACAACACTAGATAAGTCATTTAGTGGTTCAACGCAATGTTTCCGAGTTCTTGGCCCATTTGGGACCCAATTTCAACAAGTCTTTCTCCATACTTCAAAACACTCTTCATGCATCTCTAACACTTGTAATCAATCAAATTCATTGTATTCTAACATATTCTAACCCCAAACAACACTAGATAAGTCATTTAGTGGTTCAACGCAATGTTTCCGAGTTCTTAGCCCATTTGGGACCCAATTTCAACAAGTCTTTCTCCACACTTCTAAACACTCTTCATGCATCTCTAGCACTTTTAATTAATCAAATTTATTGTATCCTAACATATTCTAAACCCAAACAATACTAGATAAGTCATTTAGTGGTTTAACGCAATATTTCCGAGTTCTTAGCCCATTTGGGACGCAATTTCAACAAGTCTTTCTCCATACTTCAAAAAGATCTTCATGCATCTCTAACACTTGTAATCAATAAAATGTATTGTATTCTAACATATTCTAACCAAAACAACACTAGATAAGTCATTTAGTGGTTCAACGCAATGTTTCCGAGTTCTTAGCCCATTTGGGACGCAATTTCAACAAGTCTTTCTTCATACTTCAAAAAACTCTTCATGCATCTCTAACACTTGTAATGAATCAAATTCATTGTATTGTAACATATTAAAACCCCAAACAACACTAGATAGGTCATTTAGTGGTTCAACGAAATGTTTCCGAGTTCTTAGCCCATTTGGGACCCAATTTCAACAAGTCTTTCTCAACACTTCTAAACACTCTTCATGCATCTCTAGCACTTGTAATCAATCAAGTTTATTGTATCCTAACATATTCTAAACCCAAAAAACACTAGATAAGTCATTTAGTGGTTTAACGCAATGTTTCCGAGTTCTTAGCCCATTTGGGACGCAATTTCAACAAGTCTTTCTCCATACTTCAAAACACTCTTCATGCATCTCTAACACTTGTAATCAATAACGTTTATTGTATTCTAACATATTCTAACCAAAACAACACTAGATAAGTCATTTAATGGTTTAACGCAATGTTTCCGAGTTCATAGCCCATTTGGGACGCAATTTCAACAAGTCTTTCTCCATACTTCAAAACACTCTTCATGCATCTCTAACAGTTGTAATCAATCTAATTCATTGTATTTTAACATATTCTAACCCCAAACAACACTAGATAAGTCATTTAGTGGTTTAACGCAATGTTTCCGAGTTCTTAGCCCATTTGGGACCCAATTTCAACAAGTCTTTCTCCATACATCAAAACACTCTTCATGCATCTCTAAGACTTGTAATCAATAAAATGTATTGTATTCTAAAATATTCTAACCAAAGCAACACTAGATAATTCATTTAGTGGTTCAACGCAATGTTTCCGAGTTCTTAGCCCATTTGGGATGCAATTTCAACAAGTCTTTCTCCACACTTCTAAACACTCTTCATGCATCTCTAGCACTTGTAATCAATCAAATTTATTATACTCTAACATATTCTAACCCAAACAACACTAGATAAGTCATTTAGTGGTTCAACGCAATGTTTCCGAGTTCTTAGCCCATTTGGGACCCAATTTCAACCAAGTCTTTCTCCACACTTCTAAACACTCTTCATGCATCTTTAGCACTTGTAATCAGTCAAATTTATTGTATTATAACCTATTCTGAACCCAAACAACACTAGATAAGTCATTTAGTGGTTCAACGCAATGTTTCCGAGTTCTTTGCCCATTTGGGACCCAATTTCAACAAGTCTTTCTCCACACTTCTAAACACTCTTCATGCATCTCTAGCACTTGTAATCAATCAAAGTTATTGTATTCAAACATATTCTAACCCCAAATAATACTAGAAAAGTCATAAGTTTTTCAACGCAATGTTTCCGAGTTCATAGCCCATTTGGGACCCAATTTCAACAAGTTTTTCTTCAAACTTCAAAACACTCTTCATGCATCTCTAAACTTGTAATCAATCAAATTCATTGTATTCTAACATATTCTAACCCCAAACAACACTTGATAAGTCATTTAGTGGTTCAACACAATGTTTCCAAGTTCTTAGCCCATTTGGGACCCAATTTAAACAAGTCTTTCTCCACACTTGTAAAGACTCTTCATGCATCTCTAGAACTTTTATTCAATCAAATTTATTGTATCCTAACTTATTCTAAACCTAAACAACACTAGATAAGTCATTTAGTGGTTTAACACAATGTTTCCGAGTTCTTAGCCCATTTGGGACGCAATTTCAACAAGTCTTTCTCCATACTTCAATACACTCTTCATGCATCTCTAACAGTTGTAATCAATCAAATTCATTGTATTTTAACATATTCTAACCCCAAACAACACTAGATAAGTCATTTAGTGGTTCAACGCAATGTTTCCGAGTTCTTAGCCCATTTGGGACCCAATTTCAACAAGTCTTTCTCCATACTTCAAAACACTCTTCATGCATCTCTAACACTTGTAATCAATAAAATGTATTGTATTCTAACATATTCTAACTAAAGTAACACTAGATAATTCATTTAGTTGTTCTACGCAATGTTTCCGAGTGCTTAGCCCATTTGGGATGCAATTTCAACAAGTCTTTCTCCACACTTCTAAACACTCTTCATGAATCTCTAGCACTTGTAATCAATCAAATTTATTATACTCTAACATATTCTAACCCAAACAACACTAGATAAGTCATTTAGTGGTTCAACGCAATGTTTCCGAGTTCTTAGCCCATTTGGGACCCAACTTCAACAAGTCTTTCTCCACACTTCTAAACACTCTTCATGCATCTCTAGCAGTTTTAATCAATCAAATTTATTGTATCCTAACATATTCTAAACCCAAACAATACTAGATAAGTCATTTAGTGGTTTAACGCAATGTTTCCGAGTTCTTAGCCCATTTGGGACGCAATTTCAACAAGTCTTTCTCCATACTTCAAAACACTCTTCATGCATCTCTAACACTTGGAATCAATAAAATGTATCGTATTCTAACATATTCTAACCAAAACAACACTAGATAAGTCATTTTGTGGTTCAACGCAAATTTTCCGAGTTCTTAGCCCATTTGGGACGCAATTTCAACAAGTCTTTCTTCATACTTCAAAACACTCTTCATGCATCTCTAACACTTGTAATCAATCAAATTTATTATACTCTAACATATTCTAACCCAAACAAAACTAGATAAGTCATTTAGTGGTTCAACGCAATGTTTCCGAGTTCTTAGCCCATTTGGGACCCAATTTCAACAAGTCTTTCTCCACACTTCTAAACACTCTTCATGCATCTCTAGCACTTTTAATCAATCAAATTTATTGTATCCTAACATATTCTAAACCCAAACAATACTAGATAAATCATTTAGTGGTTCAACGCAATGTTTCCGAGTTCTTAGCCCATTTGGGACCCAATTTCAACAAGTCTTTCTCCATACTTCAAAACACTCTTCATGCTTCTCTAACAGTTGTAATCAATCAAATTCATTGTATTTTAACATATTCTAACCCTAAACAACACTAGATAAGTCATTTAGTGGTTCAACGCAATGTTTCCGAGTTTTTAGCCCATTTGGGACCCAATTTCAACAAGTCTTTCTCCATACTTCAAAACGCTCTTCGTGCATCTCTAACACTTGTAATCAATAGAATGTATTGTATTCTAACATATTCTTACCAAAGCAACACTAGATAAGTCATTTAGTGGTTCAAGGCAATGTTTCCGAGTTCTTAGCCCATTTGGGATGCAATTTCAACAAGTCTTTCTCCACACTTCTAAACACTCTTCATACATCTCTAGCTCTTGTAATCAATCAAATTTATTATACTCTAACATATTCTAACCCAAACAACACTAGATAAGTCATATAGTGGTTCAACGCAATGTTTCCGAGTTCTTAGCCCATTTGGGACCCAATTTCAACCAAGTCTTTCTCCACACTTCTAAACACTCTTCATGCATCTCTAGCACTTGTAATCAGTCAAATTTATTGTATTCTAACCTATTCTAAACCCAAACAACACTAGATAAGTCATTTAGTGGTTCAACGCAATGTTTCCGAGTTCTTTGCCAATTTGGGACCCAATTTCAACAAGTCTTTCTCCACACTTCTAAACACTCTTCACGCATCTCTAGCACTTGTAATCAATCAAAGTTATTGTATTCAAAGATATTCTAACCCCAAATAATACTAGATAAGTCATAAGTTTTTCAACGCAATGTTTCCGAGTTCTTAGCCCATTTGGGACCCAATTTCAACAAGTCTTTCTCCATACTTCAAAACACTCCTCATGCATCTCTAACACTTGTAATCAATCAAATTCATTGTATTCTAACATATTCTAACCCCAAACAACACTAGATAAGTCATTTAGTGGTTCAACGCAATGTTTCCGAGTTCTTAGCCCATTTGGGACCCAATTTCAACAAGTCTTTCTCCACACTTCTAAACACTCTTCATGCATCTCTAGCACTTTTAATCAATCAAATTTATTGTATCCTAACATATTCTAAACCCAAACAATACTAGATAAGTCATTTAGTGGTTTAACGCAATGTTTCCGAGTTCTTAGCCCATTTGTGACGCAATTTCAACAAGTCTTTCTCCATACTTCAAAACACTCTTCATGCATCTCTAACACTTGTAATCAATAAAATGTATTGTATTCTAACATATTCTAACCAAAACAACACTAGATAAGTCATTTAGTGGTTCAACGCAATGTTTCCGAGTCCTTAGCCCATTTGGGACGCAATTTCAACAAGTATTTCTTCATACTTCAAAACACTGTTCATGCATCTCTAACACTTGTAATGAATCAAATTCATTGTATTGTAACATATTATAACCCCAAACAACACTAGATAGGTCATTTAGTGGTTCAACGAAATGTTTCCGAGTTCTTAGCCCATTTGGGACCCAATTTCAACAAGTCTTTCTCAACACTTCTAAACACTCTTCATGCATCTCTAGCACTTGTAATTAATCAAGTTTATTGTATCCTAACATATTCTAAACCCAAAAAACACTAGATAAGTCATTTAGTGGTTCAACGCAATGTTTCCGAGTTCTTAGCCCATTTGGGACGCAATTTCAACAAGTCTTTCTCCATACTTCAAAACACTCTTCATGCCTCTCTAACACTTGTAATCAATAAAATTCCTTGTATTCTAACATATTCTAACCACAAACAACACTAGATAATTCATTTAGTGGTTCAACGCAATGTTTCCGAGTTCTTAGCCTATTTGGGACCCAATTTCAACAACTTTTTCTACACACTTCTAAACACTCTTCATGCATCTTTAGCACTTGTAATCAATCAAATTTATTGTATTCAAACATATTCTAACCCCAAATAATACTAGATAAGTCATAAGTTTTTCAACGCAATGTTTCCGAGTTCTTAGCCAATTTGGGACCCAATTTCAACATGTCTTTCTCCATACTTCAAAACACTCTTCATGCATCTCTAGCACTTGTAATCAATCAAAGTTATTGTATTCAAAGATATTCTAACCCCAAATAATACTAGATAAGTCATAAGTTTTTCAACGCAATGTTTCCGAGTTCTTAGCCCATTTGGGACCCAATTTCAACAAGTCTTTCTCCATACTTCAAAACACTCCTCATGCATCTCTAACACTTGTAATCAATCAAATTCATTGTATTCTAACATATTCTAACCAAAACAACACTAGATAAGTCATTTAGTGGTTCAACGCAATGTTTCCGAGTTCTTAGCCCATTTGGGACGCAATTTCAATAAGTCTTTCTCCATACTTCAAAACACTCTTCATGCATCTCTAGCACTTGTAATGAATCAAATTCATTGTATTCTAACATATTCTAAACCCAAACAACACTAGATAAGTCATTTAGTGGTTTAACGCAATGTTTCCGAGTTCTTAGCCCATTTGGGACCCAATTTCAACAAGTCTTTCTCCATACTTCAAAACACTCTTCATGAATCTCTAACACTTGTAATCAATCAAATACATTGTATTCTAACATATTCTAACCCCAAACAACACTAGATAAGTCATTTAGTGGTTCAACGCAATGTTTCCGAGTTCTTAGCCCATTTGGGACCCAATTTCAACAAGTCTTTCTCCACACTTCTAAACACTCTTCATGCATCTCTAGCACTTTTAATCAATCAAATTTATTGTATCCTAACATATTCTAAATCCAAACAATACTAGATAAGTCATTTAGTGGTTTAACGCAATGTTTCCGAGTTCTTAGCCCATTTGGGACCCAATTTCAACAAGTCTTTCTCCATACTTCAAAACACTCTTCATGCATCTTTAACACTTGTAATCAATAAAATGTATTGTATTCTAACATATTCTAACCAAAACAACACTAGATAAATCATTTAGTGGTTCAACGCAATGTTTCCGAGTTCTTAGCCCATTTGGGACGCAATTTCAACAAGTCTTTCTTCATACTTCAAAACACTCTTCATGCATCTCTAACACTTGTAATCAATCAAATTTATTATACTCTAACATATTCTAACCCAAACAACACTAGATAAGTCATTTAGTGGTTCAACGCAATGTTTCCGAGTTCTTAGCCCATTTGGGACCCAATTTCAACAAGTCTTTCTCCACACTTCTAAACACTCTTCATGCATCTCTACCACTTTTAATCAATCGAATTTATTGTATCCTAACATATTCTAAACCCAAACAATACTAGATAAGTCATTTAGTGGTTCAACGCAATGTTTCCGAGTTCTTAGCCCATTTGGGACGCAATTTCAACAAGTCTTTCTTCATTCTTCAAAACACTCTTCATGCATCTCTAACACTTGTAATCAATCAAATTTATTATACTCTAACATATTCTAACCCAAACAACACTAGATAAGTCATTTAGTGGTTCAACGCAATGTTTCCGAGTTCTTAGCCCATTTGGGACCCAATTTCAACCAAGTCTTTCTCCACACTTCTAAACACTCTTCATGCATCTCTAGCACTTGTAATCAGTCAAATTTATTGTATTCTAACCTATTCTAAACCCAAACAACACTAGATAAGTCATTTAGTGGTTCAACGCAATGTTTCCGAGTTCTTTGCCCATTATGGACCCAATTTCAACAAGTCTTTCTCTACACTTCTAAACACTCTTCATGCATCTCTAGCACTTGTAATCAATCAAAGTTATTGTATTCAAAGATATTCTAACCCGAAATAATACTAGATAAGTCATAAGTTTTTCAACGCAATGTTTCCGAGTTCTTAGCCCATTTGGGACCCAATTTCAACAAGTCTTTCTCCATACTTCAAAACACTCCTCATGCATCTCTAACACTTGTAATCAATCAAATTCATTGTATTCTAACATATTCTAAACCCAAACAATACTAGATAAGTCATTTAGTGGTTCAACGCAATGTTTCCGAGTTCTTAGCCCATTTGGGACGTAATTTCAACAAGTCTTTCTCCATACTTCAAAACACTCTTCATGCATCTCTAACAGTTGTAATCAATCAAATTCATTGTAATTTAACATTTTCTAACCCCAAACAACACTAGATAAGTCATTTAGTGGTTCAACGCAATGTTTCCGAGTTATTAGCCCATTTGGGACGCAATTTCAACAAGTCTTTCTCCATACTTCAAAACACTCTTCATGCATCTCTAGCACTTGTAATCAATCAAATTCATTGTATTCTAACATATTCTAACTCAAATAATACTAGATAAGTCATTTAGTGGTTCAACGCAATGTTTCCTAGTTCTTAGCCCATTTGGGACCCAATTTCAACAAGTCTTTCTCCACACTTCTAAAAACTCTTCATGCATCTCTAGCACTTTTAATCAATCAAATTTATTGTATCCTAACATATTCTAAACCCAAACAATACTAGATAAGTCATTTAGTGGTTTAACGCAATGTTTCCGAGTTCTTAGCCTATTTGGGACGCAATTTCAACAAGTCTTTCTCCATACTTCAAAACACTCTTCATGCATCTCTAACACTTGTAATCAATAAAATGTATTGTATTCTAACATATTCTAACCAAAAGAACACTAGATAAGTCATTTAGTGGTTCAACGCAATGTTTCCGAGTCTTTAGCCCATTTGGGACGCAATTTCAACAAGTATTTCTTCATACTTCAAAACACTCTTCATGCATCTCTAACACTTGTAATGAATCAAATTCATTGTATTGTAACATATTATAACCCCAAACAACACTAGATAGGTCATTTAGTAGTTCAACGAAATGTTTCCTAGTTCTTAGCCCATTTGGGACCCAATTTCAACAAGTCTTTCTCCACACTTCTAAAAACTCTTCATGCATCTCTAGCACTTTTAATCAATCAAATTTATTGTATCCTAACATATTCTAAACCCAAACAATACTAGATAAGTCATTTAGTGGTTTAACGCAATGTTTCCGAGTTCTTAGCCCATTTGGGACCCAATTTCAACAAGTCTTTCTCCATACTTCAAAACACTCTTCATGCATCTCTAACACTTGTAATCAATAAAATGTATTGTATTCTAACATATTCTAACCAAAACAACACTAGATAAATCATTTAGTGGTTCAACGCAATGTTTCCGAGTTCTTAGCCCATTTGGGACGCAATTTCAACAAGTCTTTCTTCATACTTCAAAACACTCTTCATGCATCTCTAACACTTGTAATCAATCAAATTTATTATACTCTAACATATTCTAACCCAAACAACACTAGATAAGTCATTTAGTGGTTCAACGCAATGTTTCCGAGTTCTTAGCCCATTTGGGACCCAATTTCAACAAGTCTTTCTCCACACTTCTAAACACTCTTCATGCATCTCTACCACTTTTAATCAATCGAATTTATTGTATCCTAACATATTCTAAACCCAAACAATACTAGATAAGTCATTTAGTGGTTCAACGCAATGTTTCCGAGTTCTTAGCCCATTTGGGACGCAATTTCAACAAGTCTTTCTTCATTCTTCAAAACACTCTTCATGCATCTCTAACACTTGTAATCAATCAAATTTATTATACTCTAACATATTATAACCCAAACAACACTAGATAAGTCATTTAGTGGTTCAACGCAATGTTTCCGAGTTCTTAGCCCATTTGGGACCCAATTTCAACCAAGTCTTTCTCCACACTTCTAAACACTCTTCATGCATCTCTAGCACTTGTAATCAGTCAAATTTATTGTATTCTAACCTATTCTAAACCCAAACAACACTAGATAAGTCATTTAGTGGTTCAACGCAATGTTTCCGAGTTCTTTGCCCATTTGGGACCCAATTTCAACAAGTCTTTCTCTACACTTCTAAACACTCTTCATGCATCTCTAGCACTTGTAATCAATCAAAGTTATTGTATTCAAAGATATTCTAACCCGAAATAATACTAGATAAGTCATAAGTTTTTCAACGCAATGTTTCCGAGTTCTTAGCCCATTTGGGACCCAATTTCAACAAGTCTTTCTCCATACTTCAAAACACTCCTCATGCATCTCTAACACTTGTAATCAATCAAATTCATTGTATTCTAACATATTCTAAACCCAAACAATACTAGATAAGTCATTTAGTGGTTCAACGCAATGTTTCCGAGTTCTTAGCCCATTTGGGACGTAATTTCAACAAGTCTTTCTCCATACTTCAAAACACTCTTCATGCATCTCTAACAGTTGTAATCAATCAAATTCATTGTAATTTAACATTTTCTAACCCCAAACAACACTAGATAAGTCATTTAGTGGTTCAACGCAATGTTTCCGAGTTATTAGCCCATTTGGGACGCAATTTCAACAAGTCTTTCTCCATACTTCAAAACACTCTTCATGCATCTCTAGCACTTGTAATCAATCAAATTCATTGTATTCTAACATATTCTAACTCAAATAATACTAGATAAGTCATTTAGTGGTTCAACGCAATGTTTCCTAGTTCTTAGCCCATTTGGGACCCAATTTCAACAAGTCTTTCTCCACACTTCTAAAAACTCTTCATGCATCTCTAGCACTTTTAATCAATCAAATTTATTGTATCCTAACATATTCTAAACCCAAACAATACTAGATAAGTCATTTAGTGGTTTAACGCAATGTTTCCGAGTTCTTAGCCTATTTGGGACGCAATTTCAACAAGTCTTTCTCCATACTTCAAAACACTCTTCATGCATCTCTAACACTTGTAATCAATAAAATGTATTGTATTCTAACATATTCTAACCAAAAGAACACTAGATAAGTCATTTAGTGGTTCAACGCAATGTTTCCGAGTCTTTAGCCCATTTGGGACGCAATTTCAACAAGTATTTCTTCATACTTCAAAACACTCTTCATGCATCTCTAACACTTGTAATGAATCAAATTCATTGTATTGTAACATATTATAACCCCAAACAACACTAGATAGGTCATTTAGTGGTTCAACTAAATGTTTCCGAGTTCTTAGCCCATTTAGGACCCAATTTCAACAAGTCTTTCTCAACACTTCTAAACACTCTTCATGCATCTCTAGCACTTGTAATCAATCAAGTTTATTGTATCCTAACATATTCTAAACCCAAAAAACACTAGATAAGTCATTTAGTGGTTCAACGCAATGTTTCCGAGTTCTTAGCCCATTTGGGACGTAATTTCAACAAGTCTTTCTCCATACTTCAAAACACTCTTCATGCCTCTCTAACACTTGTATTCTAACATATTCTAACCACAAACAACACTAGATAATTCATTTAGTGGTTCAACGCAATGTTTCCGAGTTCTTAGCCTATTTGGGACCCAATTTCAACAACTTTTTCTACGCACTTCTAAACACTCTTCATGCATCTTTAGCACTTGTAATCAATCAAAGTTATTGTATTCAAACATATTCTAACCCCAAATAATACTAGATAAGTCATAAGTTTTTCAACGCAATGTTTCCGAGTTCTTAGCCAATTTGGGACCCAATTTCAACAAGTCTTTCTCCATACTTCAAAACACTCTTCATGCATCTCTAGCACTTGTAATCAATCAAAGTTATTGTATTCAAAGATATTCTAACCCCAAATAATACTAGATAAGTCATAAGTTTTTCAACGCAATGTTTCCGAGTTCTTAGCCCATTTGGGACCCAATTTCAACAAGTCTTTCTCCATACTTCAAAACACTCCTCATGCATCTCTAACACTTGTAATCAATCAAATTCATTGTATTCTAACATATTCTAACCAAAACTACACTAGATAAGTCATTTAGTGGTTCAACGCAATGTTTCCGAGTTCTTAGCCCATTTGGGACGCAATTTCAACAAGTCTTTCGCCATACTTCAAAACACTCTTCATGCATCTCTAGCACTTGTAATGAATCAAATTCATTGTATTCTAACATATTCTAAACCCAAACAACACTAGATAAGTCATTTCGTGGTTTAACGCAATGTTTCCGAGTTCTTAGCCCATTTGGGACCCAATTTCAACAAGTCTTTCTCCATACTTCAAAACACTCTTCCTGAATCTGTAACACTTGTAATCAATCAAATTCATTTTATTCTAACATATTCTAACCCCAAACAACACTAGATAAGTCATTTAGTGGTTCAACGCAATGTTTCCGAGTTCTTAGCCCATTTGGGACCCAATTTCAACAAGTCTTTCTCCACACTTCTAAACACTCTTCATGCATCTCTAGCACTTTTAATCAATCAAATTTATTGTATTCTAACATATTCTAAACCCAAACAATACTAGATAAGCCATTTAGTGGTTTAACGCAATGTTTCCGAGTTCTTAGCCCATTTGGGACCCAATTTCAACAAGTCTTTCTCCATACTTCAAAACACTCTTCATGCATCTCTAACACTTGTAATCAATAAAATGTATTGTATTCTAACATATTCTAACCAAAAGAACACTAGATAAGTCATTTAGTGGTTCAACGCAATGTTTCCGAGTTCTTAGCCCATTTGGGACGCAATTTCAACAAGTCTTTCTTCATACTTCAAAACACTCTTCATGCATCTCTAACACTTGTAATCAATCAAATTTATTATACTCTAACATATTCTAACCCAAACAACACTAGATAAGTCATTTAGTGGTTCAACGCAATGTTTCCGAGTTCTTAGCCCATTTAGGACCCAATTTCAACAAGTCTTTCTCCACACTTCTAAACACTCTTCATGCATCTCTAGCACTTTTAATCAATCGAATTTATTGTATCCTGACATATTCTAAACCCAAACAATACTAGATAAGTCATTTAGTGGTTCAACGCAATGTTTCCGAGTTCTTAGCCCATTTGGGACCCAATTTCAACAAGTCTTTCTCCACACTTCTAAACACTCTTCATGCATCTCTAGCACTTTTAATCAATCAAATTTATTGTATCCTAACATATTCTAAACCCAAAAAACACTAGATAAGTCATTTAGTGGTTCAACGCAATGTTTTCGAGTTCTTAGCCCATTTGGGACACAATTTCAACAAGTCTTTCTCCATACTTCAAAACACTCTTCATGCATCTCTAACAGTTGTAATCAATCAAATTCATTGTATTTTAACATATTCTAAACCCAAACAATACTAGATAAGTCATTTAGTGGTTTAACGCAATGTTTCCGAGTTCTTAGCCCATTTGGGACGCAATTTCAACAAGTCTTTCTCCATACTTCAAAACACTCTTCATGCATCTAGAACACTTGTAATCAATAAAATGTATTGTATTCTAACATATTCTAACCAAAACAACACTAGATAAGTCATTTAGTGGTTCAACGCAATGTTTCCGAGTTCTTAACCCATTTGGGACCCAATTTCAACAAGTCTTTCTTCATACTTCAAAACACTCTTCATGCATCTCTAACACTTGTAATGAATCAAATTCATTGTATTGTAACATATTATAACCGCAAACAACACTAGATAGTTCATTTAGTGGTTCAACGAAATGTTTCCGAGTTCTTAGCCCATTTGGGACCCAATTTCAACAAGTCTTCCTCCATACTTCAAAACACTCCTCATGCATCTCTAACACTTGTAATCAATCAAATTCATTGTATTCTAACATATTCTAAACCCAAACAATACTAGATAAGTCATTTAGTGGTTCAACGCAATGTTTCCGAGTTCTTAGCCCATTTGGGACGTAATTTCAACAAGTCTTTCTCCATACTTCAAAACACTCTTCATGCATCTCTAACAGTTGTAATCAATCAAATTCATTGTAATTTAACATTTTCTAACCCCAAACAACACTAGATAAGTCATTTAGTGGTTCAACGCAATGTTTCCGAGTTATTAGCCCATTTGGGACGCAATTTCAACAAGTCTTTCTCCATACTTCAAAACACTCTTCATGCATCTCTAGCACTTGTAATCAATCAAATTCATTGTATTCTAACATATTCTAACTCAAATAATACTAGATAAGTCATTTAGTGGTTCAACGCAATGTTTCCTAGTTCTTAGCCCATTTGGGACCCAATTTCAACAAGTCTTTCTCCACACTTCTAAAAACTCTTCATGCATCTCTAGCACTTTTAATCAATCAAATTTATTGTATCCTAACATATTCTAAACCCAAACAATACTAGATAAGTCATTTAGTGGTTTAACGCAATGTTTCCGAGTTCTTAGCCCATTTGGGACGCAATTTCAACAAGTCTTTCTCCATACTTCAAAACACTCTTCATGCATCTCTAACACTTGTAATCAATAAAATGTATTGTATTCTAACATATTCTAACCAAAACAACACTAGATAAGTCATTTAGTGGTTCAACGCAATGTTTCCGAGTCCTTAGCCCATTTGGGATGCAATTTCAACAAGTATTTCTTCATACTTCAAAACACTCTTCATGCATCTCTAACACTTGTAATGAATCAAATTCGTTGTATTGTAACATATTATAACCCCAAACAACACTAGATAGGTCATTTAGTGGTTCAACGAAATGTTTCCGAGTTCTTAGCCCATTTGGGACCCAATTTCAACAAGTCTTTCTCAACACTTCTAAACACTCTTCATGCATCTCTAGCACTTGTAATCAATCAAGTTTATTGTATCCTAACATATTCTAAACCCAAAAAACACTAGATAAGTCATTTAGTGGTTCAACGCAATGTTTCCGAGTTCTTAGCCCATTTGGGACGTAATTTCAACAAGTCTTTCTCCATACTTCAAAACACTCTTCATGCCTCTCTAACACTTGTAATCAATAAAATTCCTTGTATTCTAACATATTCTAACCACAAACAACACTAGATAATTCATTTAGTGGTTCAACGCAATGTTTCCGAGTTCTTAGCCTATTTGGGACCCAATTTCAACAACTTTTTCTACGCATTTCTAAACACTCTTCATGCATCTTTAGCACTTGTAATCAATCAAAGTTATTGTATTCAAACATATTCTAACCCCAAATAATACTAGATAAGTCATAAGTTTTTCAACGCAATGTTTCCGAGTTCTTAGCCAATTTGGGATCCAATTTCAACAAGTCTTTCTCCATACTTCAAAACACTCTTCATGCATCTCTAGCACTTGTAATCAATCAAAGTTATTGTATTCAAAGATATTCTAACCCCAAATAATACTAGATAAGTCATAAGTTTTTCAACGCAATGTTTCCGAGTTCTTAGCCCATTTGGGACCCAATTTCAACAAGTCTTTCTCCATACTTCAAAACACTCCTCATGCATCTCTAACACTTGTAATCAATCAAATTCATTGTATTCTAACATATTCTAACCAAAACAACACTAGATAAGTCATTTAGTGGTTCAACGAAATGTTTCCGAGTTCTTAGCCCATTTGGGACGCAATTTCAACAAGTCTTTCTCCATACTTCAAAACACTCTTCATGCATATCTAGCACTTGTAATGAATCAAATTCATTGTATTCTAACATATTCTAAACCCAAACAACACTAGATAAGTCATTTAGTGGTTTAACGCAATGTTTCCGAGTTCTTAGCCCATTTGGGACCCAATTTCAACAAGTCTTTCTCCATACTTCAAAACACTCTTCATGAATCTGTAACACTTGTAATCAATCAAATTCATTGTATTCTAACATATTCTAACCCCAAACAACACTAGATAAGTCATTTAGTGGTTCAACGCAATGTTTCCGAGTTCTTAGCCCATTTGGGACCCAATTTCAACAAGTCTTTCTCCACACTTCTAAACACTCTTCATGCATCTCTAGCACTTTTAATCAATCAAATTTATTGTATCCTAACATATTCTAAACCCAAACAATACTAGATAAGCCATTTAGTGGTTTAACGCAATGTTTCCGAATTCTTAGCCCATTTGGGACCCAATTTCAACAAGTCTTTCTCCATACTTCAAAACACTCTTCATGCATCTCTAACACTTGTAATCAATAAAATGTATTGTATTCTAACATATTCTAACCAAAAGAACACTAGATAAGTCATTTAGTGGTTCAACGCAATGTTTCCGAGTTCTTAGCCCATTTGGGACGCACTTTCAACAAGTCTTTCTTCATATTTCAAAACACTCTTCATGCATCTCTAACACTTGTAATCAATCAAATTTATTATACTCTAACATATTCTAACCCAAACAACACTAGATAAGTCATTTAGTGGTTCAACGCAATGTTTCCGAGTTCTTAGCCCATTTAGGACCCAATTTCAACAAGTCTTTCTCCACACTTCTAAACACTCTTCATGCATCTCTAGCACTTTTAATCAATCGAATTTATTGTATCCTGACATATTCTAAACCCAAACAATACTAGATAAGTCATTTAGTGGTTCAACGCAATGTTTTCGAGTTCTTAGCCCATTTGGGACCCAATTTCAACAAGTCTTTCTCCACACTTCTAAACACTCTTCATGCATCTCTAGCACTTTTAATCAATCAAATTTATTGTATCCTAACATATTCTAAACCCAAAAAACACTAGATAAGTCATTTAGTGGTTCAACGCAATGTTTCCGAGTTCTTAGCCCATTTGGGACACAATTTCAACAAGTCTTTCTCCATACTTCAAAACACTCTTCATGCATCTCTAACAGTTGTAATCAATCAAATTCATTGTATTTTAACATATTCTAACCCCAAACAACACTAGATAAGTCATTTAGTGGTTCAACGCAATGTTTCCGAGTTATTAGCCCATTTGGGACGCAATTTCAACAAGTCTTTCTCCATACTTCAAAACACTCTTCATGCATCTCTAGCACTTGTAATCAATCAAATTCATTGTATTCTAACATATTCTAACCCCAAATAATACTAGATAAGTCATTTAGTGGTTCAACGCAATGTTTCCTAGTTCTTAGCCCATTTGGGACCCAATTTCAACAAGTCTTTCTCCACACTTCTAAAAACTCTTCATGCATCTCTAACACTTTTAATCAATCAAATTTATTGTATCCTAACATATTCTAAACCCAAAAAACACTAGATAAGTCATTTAGTGGTTCAACGCAATGTTTCCGAGTCCTTAGCCCATTTGGGACGCAATTTCAACAACTTTTTCTACACACTTCTAAACACTCTTCATGCATCTTTAGCACTTGTAATCAATCAAAGTTATTGTATTCAAACATATTCTAACCCCAAATAATACTAGATAAGTCATAAGTTTTTCAACGCAATGTTTCCGAGTTCTTAGCCAATTTGGGACCCAATTTCAACAAGTCTTTCTCCATACTTCAAAACACTCTTCATGCATCTCTAGCACTTGTAATCAATCAAAGTTATTGTATTCAAAGATATTCTAACCCCAAATAATACTAGATAAGTCATAAGTTTTTCAACGCAATGTTTCCGAGTTCTTAGCCCATTTGGGACACAATTTCAACAAGTCTTTCTCCATACTTCAAAACACTCCTCATGCATCTCTAACACTTGTAATCAATCAAATTCATTGTATTCTAACATATTCTAACCAAAACAACACTAGATAAGTCATTTAGTGGTTCAACGCAATGTTTCCGAGTTCTTAGCCCATTTGGGACGCAATTTCAACAAGTCTTTCTCCATACTTCAAAACACTCTTCATGCATCTCTAGCACTTGTAATGAATCAAATTCATTGTATTCTAACATATTCTAAACCCAAACAACACTAGATAAGTCATTTAGTGGTTTAACGCAATGTTTCTGAGTTCTTAGCCCATTTGGGACCCAATTTCAACAAGTCTTTCTCCATACTTCAAAACACTCTTCATGAATCTCTAACACTTGTAATCAATCAAATTCATTTTATTCTAACATATTCTAACCCCAAACAACACTAGATAAGTCATTTAGTGGTTCAACGCAATGTTTCCGAGTTCTTAGCCCATTTGGGACCCAATTTCAACAAGTCTTTCTCCACACTTCTAAACACTCTTCATGCATCTCTAGCACTTTTAATCAATCAAATTTATTGTATCCTAACATATTCTAAACCCAAACAATACTAGATATGTCATTTAGTGGTTTAACGCAATGTTTCCGAGTTCTTAGCCCATTTGGGACCCAATTTCAACAAGTCTTTCTCCATACTTCAAAACACTTTTCATGCATCTCTAACACTTGTAATCAATAAAATTTATTGTATTCTAACATATTCTAACCAAAACAACACTAGCTAAGTCATTTAGTGGTTCAACGCAATGTTTCCGAGTTCTTAGCCCATTTGGGACGCAATTTCAACAAGTCTTTCTTCATACTTCAAAACACTCTTCATGCATCTCTAACACTTGTAATCAATCAAATTTATTATACTCTAACATATTCTAACCCAAACAACACTAGATAAGTCATTTAGTGGTTCAACGCAATGTTTCCGAGTTCTTAGCCCATTTAGGACCCAATTTCAACAAGTCTTTCTCCACACTTCTAAACACTCTTCATGCATCTCTAGCACTTTTAATCAATCGAATTTATTGTATCCTAACATATTCTAAACCCAAACAATACTAGATAAGTCATTTAGTGGTTCAACGCAATGTTTCCGAGTTCTTAGCCCATTTGGGACCCAATTTCATCAAGTCTTTCTCCACACTTCTAAACACTCTTCATGCATCTCTAGCACTTTTAATCAATCAAATTTATTGTATCCTAACATATTCTAAACCCAAACAACACTAGATAAGTCATTTAGTGGTTCAACGCAATGTTTCCGAGTTCTTAGCCCATTTGGGACACAATTTCAACAAGTCTTTCTCCATACTTCAAAACACTCTTCATGCATCTCGAACAGTTATAATCAATCAAATTCATTGTATTTTAACATATTCTAACCCCAAACAACACTATATAAGTCATTTAGTGGTTCAACGCAATGTTTCCGAGTCCTTAGCCCATTTGGGACGCAATTTCAACAAGTATTTCTTCATACTTCAAAACACTCTTCATGCATCTCTAACACTTGTAATGAATCAAATTCATTGTATTGTAACATATTATAACCCCAAACAACACTAGATAGGTCATTTAGTGGTTCAACGAAATGTTTCCGAGTTCTTTGCCCATTTGGGACCCAATTTCAACAAGTCTTTCTCAACACTTCTAAACACTCTTCATGCATCTCTAGCACTTGTAATCAATCAAGTTTATTGTATCCTAACATATTCTAAACCCAAAAAACACTAGATAAATCATTTAGTGGTTCAACGCAATGTTTCCGAGTTCTTAGCCTATTTGGGACGTAATTTCAACAAGTCTTTCTCCATACTTCAAAGCACTCTTCATGCCTCTCTAACACTTGTAATCAATAAAATTCCTTGTATTCTAACATATTCTAACCACAAACAACACTAGATAATTCATTTAGTGGTTCAACGCAATGTTTCCGAGTTCTTAGCCTATTTGGGACCCAATTTCAACAACTTTTTCTACACACTTCTAAACACCTTTCATGCATCTTTAGCACTTGTAATCAATCAAAGTTATTGTATTCAAACATATTCTAACCCCAAATAATACTAGATAAGTCATAAGTTTTTCAACGCAATGTTTCCGAGTTCTTAACCAATTTGGGACCCAATTTCAACAAGTCTTTCTCCATACTTCAAAACACTCTTCATGCATCTCTAGCACTTGTAATCAATCAAAGTTATTGTATTCAAAGATATTCTAACAACAAATAATACTAGATAAGTCATAAGTTTTTCAACGCAATGTTTCCGAGTTCTTAGCCCATTTGGGACCCAATTTCAACAAGTCTTTTTCCATACTTCAAAACACTCCTCATGCATCTCTAACACTTGTAATCAATCAAATTCATTGTATTCTAACATATTCTAACCAAAACAACACTAGATAAGTCATTTAGTGGTTCAACGCAATGTTTCCGAGTTCTTAGCCCATTTGGGACGCAATTTCAACAAGTCTTTCTCCATACTTCAAAACACTCTTCATGCATCTCTAGCACTTGTAATGAATCAAATTCATTGTATTCTAACATATTCTAAACCCAAACAACACTAGATAAGTCATTTAGTGGTTTAACGCAATGTTTCCGAGTTCTTAGCCCATTTGGGACCCAATTTCAACAAGTCTTTCTCCATACTTCAAAACACTCTTCATGAATCTCTAACACTTGTAATCAATCAAATTCATTGTATTCTAACATATTCTAACCCCAAACAACACTAGATAAGTCATTTAGTGGTTCAACGCAATGTTTCCGAGTTCTTAGCCCATTTGGGACCCAATTTCAACAAGTCTTTCTCCACACTTCTAAACACTCTTCATGCATCTCTAGCACTTTTAATCAATCGAATTTATTGTATCCTAACATATTCTAAACCCAAACAATACTAGATAAGTTGTTTTAGTGGTTCAACGCAATGTTTCCGAGTTCTTAGCCCATTTGGGACCCAATTTCATCAAGTCTTTCTCCACACTTCTAAACACTCTTCATGCATCTCTAGCACTTTTAATCAATCAAATTTATTGTATCCTAACATATTCTAAACCCAAACAACACTAGATAAGTCATTTAGTGGTTCAACGCAATGTTTCCGAGTTCTTAGCCCATTTGGGACACAATTTCAACAAGTCTTTCTCCATACTTCAAAACACTCTTCATGCATCTCGAACAGTTGTAATCAATCAAATTCATTGTATTTTAACATATTCTAACCCCAAACAACACTAGATAAGTCATTTAGTGGTTCAACGCAATGTTTCCGAGTCCTTAGCCCATTTGGGACGCAATTTCAACAAGTATTTCTTCATACTTCAAAACACTCTTCATGCATCTCTAACACTTGTAATGAATCAAATTCATTGTATTGTAACATATTATAACCCCAAACAACACTAGATAGGTCATTTAGTGGTTCAACGAAATGTTTCCGAGTTCTTTGCCCATTTGGGACCCAATTTCAACAAGTCTTTCTCAACACTTCTAAACACTCTTCATGCATCTCTAGCACTTGTAATCAATCAAGTTTATTGTATCCTAACATATTCTAAACCCAAAAAATACTAGATAAGTCATTTAGTGGTTCAACGCAATGTTTCCGAGTTCTTAGCCCATTTGGGACGTAATTTCAACAAGTCTTTCTCCATACTTCAAAGCACTCTTCATGCCTCTCTAACACTTGTAATCAATAAAATTCCTTGTATTCTAACATATTCTAACCACAAACAACACTAGATAATTCATTTAGTGGTTCAACGCAATGTTTCCGAGTTCTTAGCCTATTTGGGACCCAATTTCAACAACTTTTTCTACACACTTCTAAACACCTTTCATGCATCTTTAGCACTTGTAATCAATCAAAGTTATTGTATTCAAACATATTCTAACCCCAAATAATACTAGATAAGTCATAAGTTTTTCAACGCAATGTTTCCGAGTTCTTAGCCAATTTGGGACCCAATTTCAACAAGTCTTTCTCCATACTTCAAAACACTCTTCATGCATCTCTAGCACTTGTAATCAATCAAAGTTATTGTATTCAAAGATATTCTAACAACAAATAATACTAGATAAGTCATAAGTTTTTCAACGCAATGTTTCCGAGTTCTTAGCCCATTTGGGACCCAATTTCAACAAGTCTTTTTCCATACTTCAAAACACTCCTCATGCATCTCTAACACTTGTAATCAATCAAATTCATTGTATTCTAACATATTCTAACCAAAACAACACTAGATAAGTCATTTCGTGGTTCAACGCAATGTTTCCGAGTTCTTAGCCCATTTGGGACGCAATTTCAACAAGTCTTTCTCCATACTTCAAAACACTCTTCATGCATCTCTAGCACTTGTAATGAATCAAATTCATTGTATTCTAACATATTCTAAACCCAAACAACACTAGATAAGTCATTTAGTGGTTTAACGCAATGTTTCCGAGTTCTTAGCCCATTTGGGACCCAATTTCAACAAGTCTTTCTCCATACTTCAAAACACTCTTCATGAATCTCTAACACTTGTAATCAATCAAATTCATTGTATTCTAACATATTCTAACCCCAAACAACACTAGATAAGTCATTTAGTGGTTCAACGCAATGTTTCCGAGTTCTTAGCCCATTTGGGACCCAATTTCAACAAGTCTTTCTCCACACTTCTAAACACTCTTCATGCATCTCTAGCACTTTTAATCAATCGAATTTATTGTATCCTAACATATTCTAAACCCAAACAATACTAGATAAGTTGTTTTAGTGGTTCAACGCAATGTTTCCGAGTTCTTAGCCCATTTGGGACCCAATTTCATCAAGTCTTTCTCCACACTTCTAAACACTCTTCATGCATCTCTAGCACTTTTAATCAATCAAATTTATTGTATCCTAACATATTCTAAACCCAAACAACACTAGATAAGTCATTTAGTGGTTCAACGCAATGTTTCCGAGTTCTTAGCCCATTTGGGACACAATTTCAACAAGTCTTTCTCCATACTTCAAAACACTCTTCATGCATCTCGAACAGTTGTAATCAATCAAATTCATTGTATTTTATTATATTCTAACCCCAAACAACACTAGATAAGTCATTTAGTGGTTCAACGCAATGTTTCCGAGTCCTTAGCCCATTTGGGACGCAATTTCAACAAGTATTTCTTCATACTTCAAAACACTCTTCATGCATCTCTAACACTTGTAATGAATCAAATTCATTGTATTGTAACATATTATAACCCCAAACAACACTAGATAGGTCATTTAGTGGTTCAACGAAATGTTTCCGAGTTCTTTGCCCATTTGGGACCCAATTTCAACAAGTCTTTCTCAACACTTCTAAACACTCTTCATGCATCTCTAGCACTTGTAATCAATCAAGTTTATTGTATCCTAACATATTCTAAACCCAAAAAATACTAGATAAGTCATTTAGTGGTTCAACGCAATGTTTCCGAGTTCTTAGCCCATTTGGGACGTAATTTCAACAAGTCTTTCTCCATACTTCAAAGCACTCTTCATGCCTCTCTAACACTTGTAATCAATAAAATTCCTTGTATTCTAACATATTCTAACCACAAACAACACTAGATAATTCATTTAGTGGTTCAACGCAATGTTTCCGAGTTCTTAGCCTATTTGGGACCCAATTTCAACAACTTTTTCTACACACTTCTAAACACCTTTCATGCATCTTTAGCACTTGTAATCAATCAAAGTTATTGTATTCAAACATATTCTAACCCCAAATAATACTAGATAAGTCATAAGTTTTTCAACGCAATGTTTCCGAGTTCTTAGCCAATTTGGGACCCAATTTCAACAAGTCTTTCTCCATACTTCAAAACACTCTTCATGCATCTCTAGCACTTGTAATCAATCAAAGTTATTGTATTCAAAGATATTCTAACAACAAATAATACTAGATAAGTCATAAGTTTTTCAACGCAATGTTTCCGAGTTCTTAGCCCATTTGGGACCCAATTTCAACAAGTCTTTTTCCATACTTCAAAACACTCCTCATGCATCTCTAACACTTGTAATCAATCAAATTCATTGTATTCTAACATATTCTAACCAAAACAACACTAGATAAGTCATTTCGTGGTTCAACGCAATGTTTCCGAGTTCTTAGCCCATTTGGGACGCAATTTCAACAAGTCTTTCTCCATACTTCAAAACACTCTTCATGCATCTCTAGCACTTGTAATGAATCAAATTCATTGTATTCTAACATATTCTAAACCCAAACAACACTAGATAAGTCATTTAGTGGTTTAACGCAATGTTTCCGAGTTCTTAGCCCATTTGGGACCCAATTTCAACAAGTCTTTCTCCATACTTCAAAACACTCTTCATGAATCTCTAACACTTGTAATCAATCAAATTCATTGTATTCTAACATATTCTAACCCCAAACAACACTAGATAAGTCATTTAGTGGTTCAACGCAATGTTTCCGAGTTCTTAGCCCATTTGGGACCCAATTTCAACAAGTCTTTCTCCACACTTCTAAACACTCTTCATGCATCTCTAGCACTTTTAATCAATCAAATTTATTGTATCCTAACATATTCTAAACCCAAACAATACTAGATAAGTCATTTAGTGGTTTAACGCAATGTTTCCGAGTTCTTAGCCCATTTGGGACCCAATTTCAACAAGTCTTTCTCCATACTTCAAAACACTCTTCATGCATCTCTAACACTTGTAATCAATAAAATGTATTGTATTCTAACATATTCTAACCAAAACAACACTAGATAAGTCATTTAGTGGTTCAACGCAATGTTTCCGAGTTCTTAGCCCATTTGGGACGCAATTTCAACAAGTCTTTCTTCATACTTCAAAACACTCTTCATGCATCTCTAACACTTGTAATCAATCAAATTTATTATACTCTAACATATTCTAACCCAAACAACACTAGATAAGTCATTTAGTGGTTCAACGCAATGTTTCCGAGTTCTTAGCCCATTTAGGACCCAATTTCAACAAGTCTTTCTCCACACTTCTAAACACTCTTCATGCATCTCTAGCACTTTTAATCAATCGAATTTATTGTATCCTAACATATTCTAAACCCAAACAATACTAGATAAGTCATTTAGTGGTTCAACGCAATGTTTCCGAGTTCTTAGCCCATTTGAGACCCAATTTCAACAAGTCTTTCTCCACACTTCTAAACACTCTTCATGCATCTCTAGCACTTTTAATCAATCAAATTTATTGTATCCTAACATATTCTAAACCCAAACAACACTAGATAAGTCATTTAGTGGTTCAACGCAATGTTTCCGAGTTCTTAGCCCATTTGGGACACAATTTCAACAAGTCTTTCTCCATACTTCAAAACACTCTTCATGCATCTCTAACAGTTGTAATCAATCAAATTCATTGTATTTTAACATATTCTAACCCCAAACAACACTAGATAAGTCATTTAGTGGTTCAACGCAATGTTTCCGAGTTATTAGCCCATTTGGGACGCAATTTCAACAAGTCTTTCTCCATACTTCAAAACACTCTTCATGCATCTCTAGCACTTGTAATCAATCAAATTCATTGTATTCTAACATATTCTAACCCCAAATAATACTAGATAAGTCATTTAGTGGTTCAACGCAATGTTTCCTACTTCTTAGCCCATTAGGGACCCAATTTCAACAAGTCTTTCTCCACACTTCTAAAAACTCTTCATGCATCTCTAGCACTTTTAATCAATCAAATTTATTGTATCCTAACATATTCTAAACCCAAACAATACTAGATAAGTCATTTAGTGGTTTAACACAATGTTTCCTAGTTCTTAGCCCATTTGGGACCCAATTTCAACAAGTCTTTCTCCACACTTCTAAAAACTCTTCATGCATCTCTAGCACTTTTAATCAATCAAAATTATTGTATCCTAACATATTCTAAACCCAAACAATACTAGATAAGTCATTTAGTGGTTTAACGCAATGTTTCCGAGTTCTTAGCCCATTTGGGACCCAATTTCAACAAGTCTTTCTCCACACTTCTAAACACTCTTCATGCATCCTAGCACTTTTAATCAATCAAATTTATTGTATCCTAACATATTCTAACCCCAAACAACACTAGATAAGTCATTTAGTGGTTCAACGCAATGTTTCCGAGTTATTAGCCCATTTGGGACTCAATTTCAACAAGTCTTTCTCCATACTTCAAAACACTTTTCATGCATCTCTAGCACTTGTAATCAATCAAATTCATTGTATTCTAACATATTCTAACCCCAAATAATACTAGATAAGTCATTTAGTGGTTCAACGCAATGTTTCCTAGTTCTTAGCCCATTTGGGACCCAATTTCAACAAGTATTTCTTCATACTTCAAAACACTCTTCATGCATTTCTAGCACTTGTAATCAATCAAATTCATTGTATTCTAACATATTCTAACCCCAAATAATACTAGATAAGTCATTTAGTGGTTCAACGCAATGTTTCCTAGTTCTTAGCCCATTTGGGACCCAATTTCAACAAGTCTTTCTCCACGCTTCTAAAAACTCTTCATGCATCTCTAGCACTTTTAATCAATCAAATTTATTGTATCCTAACATATTCTAAACCCAAACAATACTAGATAAGTCATTTAGTGGTTTAAAGCAATGTTTCCGAGTTCTTAGCCCATTTGGGATGCAATTTCAACAAGTCTTTCTCCATACTTCAAAACACTCCTCATGCATCTCTAACACTTGTAATCAATCAAATTCATTGTATTCTAACATATTCTAACCAAAACAACACTAGATAAGTCATTTAGTGGTTCAACGCAATGTTTCCGAGTTCTTAGCCCATTTGGGACGCAATTTCAACAAGTCTTTCTCCATACTTCAAAACACTCTTCATGCATCTCTAGCACTTGTAATGAATCAAATTCATTGTATTCTAACATATTCTAAACCCAAACAACACTAGATAAGTCATTTAGTGGTTTAACGCAATGTTTCCGAGTTCTTAGCCCATTTGGGACCCAATTTCAACAAGTCTTTCTCCATACTTCAAAACACTCTTCATCAATCTGTAACACTTGTAATCAATCAAATTCATTGTATTCTAACATATTCTAACCCCAAACAACACTAGATAAGTCATTTAGTGGTTCAACGCAATGTTTCCGAGTTCTTAGCCCATTTGGGACCCAATTTCAACAAGTCTTTCTCCACACTTCTAAACACTCTTCATGCATCTCTAGCACTTTTAATCAATCAAATTTATTGTATCCTAACATATTCTAAACCCAAACAATACTAGATAAGTCATTTAGTGGTTTAACGCAATGTTTCCGAGTTCTTCGCCCATTTGGGACCCAATTTCAACAAGTCTTTCTCCATACTTCAAAACACTCTTCATGCATCTCTAACACTTGTAATCAATAAAATGTATTGTATTCTAACATATTCTAACCAAAACAACACTAGATAAGTCATTTAGTGGTTCAACGCAATGTTTCCGAGTTCTTAGCCCATTTGGGACGCAATTTCAACAAGTCTTTCTCCATACTTCAAAACACTCCTCATGCATCTCTAACACTTGTAATCAATCAAATTCATTGTATTCTAACATATTCTAACCAAAACAACACTAGATAAGTCATTTAGTGGTTCAACGCAATGTTTCCGAGTTCTTAGCCCATTTGGGACCCAATTTCAACAAGTCTTTTTCCATACTTCAAAACACTCCTCATGCATCTCTAACACTTGTAATCAATCAAATTCATTGTATTCTAACATATTCTAACCAAAACAACACTAGATAAGTCATTTAGTGGTTCAACGCAATGTTTCCGAGTTCTTAGCCCATTTGGGACGCAATTTCAACAAGTCTTTCTCCATACTTCAAAACACTCTTCATGCATCTCTAGCACTTGTAATGAATCAAATTCATTGTATTCTAACATATTCTAAACCCAAACAACACTAGATAAGTCATTTAGTGGTTTAACGCAATGTTTCCGAGTTCTTAGCCCATTTGGGACCCAATTTCAACAAGTCTTTCTCCATACTTCAAAACACTCTTCATGAATCTCTAACACTTGTAATCAATCAAATTCATTGTATTCTAACATATTCTAACCCCAAACAACACTAGATAAGTCATTTAGTGGTTCAACGCAATGTTTCCGAGTTCTTAGCCCATTTGGGACCCAATTTCAACAAGTCTTTCTCCACACTTCTAAACACTCTTCATGCATCTCTAGCACTTTTAATCAATCAAATTTATTGTATCCTAACATATTCTAAACCCAAACAATACTAGATAAGTCATTTAGTGGTTTAACGCAATGTTTCCGAGTTCTTAGCCCATTTGGGACCCAATTTCAACAAGTCTTTCTCCATACTTCAAAACACTCTTCATGCATCTCTAACACTTGTAATCAATAAAATGTATTGTATTCTAACATATTCTAACCAAAAAAACACTAGATAAGTCATTTAGTGGTTCAACGCAATGTTTCCGAGTTCTTAGCCCATTTGGGACGCAATTTCAACAAGTCTTTCTTCATACTTCAAAACACTCTTCATGCATCTCTAACACTTGTAATCAATCAAATTTATTATACTCTAACATATTCTAACCCAAACAACACTAGATAAGTCATTTAGTGGTTCAACGCAATGTTTCCGAGTTCTTAGCCCATTTGGGACCCAATTTCAACAAGTCTTTCTCCACACTTCTAAACACTCTTCATGCATCTCTAGCACTTTTAATCAATCAAATTTATTGTATCCTAACATATTCTAAACCCAAACAACACTAGATAAGTCATTTAGTGGTTCAACGCAATGTTTCCGAGTTCTTAGCCCATTTGGGACACAATTTCAACAAGTCTTTCTCCATACTTCAAAACACTCTTCATGCATCTCTAACAGTTGTAATCAATCAAATTCATTGTATTTTAACATATTCTAACCCCAAACAACACTAGATAAGTCATTTAGTGGTTCAACGCAATGTTTCCGAGTTATTAGCCCATTTGGGACGCAATTTCAACAAGTCTTTCTCCATACTTCAAAACACTCTTCATGCATCTCTAGCACTTGTAATCAATCAAATTCATTGTATTCTAACATATTCTAACCCCAAATAATACTAGATAAGTCATTTAGTGGTTCAACGCAATGTTTCCTAGTTCTTAGCCCATTTGGGACCCAATTTCAACAAGTCTTTCTCCACACTTCTAAAAACTCTTCATGCATCTCTAGCACTTTTAATCAATCAAATTTATTGTATCCTAACATATTCTAAACCCAAACAATACTAGATAAGTCATTTAGTGGTTTAACGCAATGTTTCCTAGTTCTTAGCCCATTTGGGACCCAATTTCAACAAGTCTTTCTCCACACTTCTAAAAACTCTTCATGCATCTCTAGCACTTTTAATCAATCAAATTTATTGTATCCTAACATATTCTAAACCCAAACAATACTAGATAAGTCATTTAGTGGTTTAACGCAATGTTTCCGAGTTCTTAGCCCATTTGGGACCCAATTTCAACAAGTCTTTCTCCACACTTCTAAACACTCTTCATGCATCCTAGCACTTTTAATCAATCAAATTTATTGTATCCTAACATATTCTAACCCCAAACAACACTAGATAAGTCATTTAGTGGTTCAACGCAATGTTTCCGAGTCATTAGCCCATTTGGTACGCAATTTCAACAAGTCTTTCTCCATACTTCAAAACACTCTTCATGCATCTCTAGAACTTGTAATCAATCAAATTCATTGTATTCTAACATATTCTAACCCCAAATAATACTAGATAAGTCATTTAGTGGTTCAACGCAATGTTTCCTAGTTCTTAGCCCATTTGGGACCCAATTTCAACAAGTATTTCTTCATACTTCAAAACACTCTTCATGCATCTCTAGCACTTGTAATCAATTAAATTCATTGTATTCTAACATATTCTAACCCCAAATAATACTAGATAAGTCATTTAGTGGTTCAACGCAATGTTTCCTAGTTCTTAGCCCATTTGGGACCCAATTTCAACAAGTCTTTCTCCACACTTCTAAAAACTCTTCATGCATCTCTAGCGCTTTTAATCAATCAAATTTATTGTATCCTAACATATTCTAAACCCAAACAATACTAGATAAGTCATTTAGTGGTTTAACGCAATGTTTCCGAGTTCTTAGCCCATTTGGGACGCAATTTCAACAAGTCTTTCTCCATACTTCAAAACACTCCTCATGCATCTCTAACACTTGTAATCAATCAAATTCATTGTATTCTAACATATTCTAACCAAAACAACACTAGATAAGTCATTTAGTGGTTCAACGCAATGTTTCCGAGTTCTTAGCCCATTTGGGACGCAATTTCAACAAGTATTTCTCCATACTTCAAAACACTCTTCATGCATCTCTAGCACTTGTAATGAATCAAATTCATTGTATTCTAACATATTCTAAACCCAAACAACACTAGATAAGTCATTTAGTGGTTTAACGCAATGTTTCCGAGTTCTTAGCCCATTTGGGACCCAATTTCAACAAGTCTTTCTCCATACTTCAAAACACTCTTCATCAATCTCTAACACTTGTAATCAATCAAATTCATTGTATTCTAACATATTCTAACCCCAAACAACACTAGATAAGTCATTTAGTGGTTCAACGCAATGTTTCCGAGTTCTTAGCCCATTTGGGACCCAATTTCAACAAGTCTTTCTCCACACTTCTAAACACTCTTCATGCATCTCTAGCACTTTTAATCAATCAAATTTATTGTATCCTAACATATTCTAAACCCAAACAATACTAGATAAGTCATTTAGTGGTTTAACGCAATGTTTCCGAGTTCTTCGCCCATTTGGGACCCAATTTCAACAAGTCTTTCTCCATAATTCAAAACACTCTTCATGCATCTCTAACACTTGTAATCAATAAAATGTATTGTATTCTAACATATTCTAACCAAAACAACACTAGATAAGTCATTTAGTGGTTCAACGCAATGTTTCCGAGTTCTTAGCCCATTTGGGACGCAATTTCAACAAGTCTTTCTCCATACTTCAAAACACTCCTCATGCATCTCTAACACTTGTAATCAATCAAATTCATTGTATTCTAACATATTCTAACCAAAACAACACTAGATAAGTCATTTAGTGGTTCAACGCAATGTTTCCGAGTTCTTAGCCCATTTGGGACGCAATTTCAACAAGTCTTTCTCCATACTTCAAAACACTCTTCATGCATCTCTAGCACTTGTAATGAATCAAATTCATTGTATTCTAACATATTCTAAACCCAAACAACACTAGATAAGTCATTTAGTGGTTTAACGCAATGTTTCCGCGTTCTTAGCCCATTTGGGACCCAATTTCAACAAGTCTTTCTCCATACTTCAAAACACTCTTCGTGAATCTCTAACACTTGTAATCAATCAAATTCATTGTATTCTAACATATTCTAACCCCAAACAACACTAGATAAGTCATTTAGTGGTTCAACGCAATGTTTCCGAGTTCTTAGCCCATTTGGGACCCAATTTCAACAAGTCTTTCTCCACACTTCTAAACACTCTTCATGCATCTCTAGCACTTTTAATCAATCAAATTTATTGTATCCTAACATATTCTAAACCCAAACAATACTAGATAAGTAATTTAGTGGTTTAACGCAATGTTTTCGAGTTCTTCGCCCATTTGGGACCCAATTTCAACAAGTCTTTCTCCATACTTCAAAACACTCTTCATGCATCTCTAACACTTGTAATCAATAAAATGTATTGTATTCTAACATATTCTAACCAAAACAACACTAGATAAGTCATTTAGTGGTTCAACGCAATGTTTCCGAGTTCTTAGCCCATTTGGGACGCAATTTCAACAAGTCTTTCTTCATACTTCAAAACACTCTTCATGCATCTCTAACACTTGTAATCAATCAAATTTATTATACTCTAACATATTCTAACCCAAACAACACTAGATAAGTCATTTAGTGGTTCAACGCAATGTTTCCGAGTTCTTAGCCCATTTAGGACCCAATTTCAACAAGTCTTTCTCCACACTTCTAAACACTCTTCATGCATCTCTAGCACTTTTAATCAATCGAATTTATTGTATCCTAACATATTCTAAACCCAAACAATACTAGATAAGTCATTTAGTGGTTCAACGCAATGTTTCCGAGTTCTTAGCCCATTTGGGACCCAATTTCAACAAGTCTTTCTCCACACTTCTAAACACTCTTCATGCATCTCTAGCACTTTTAATCAATCAAATTTATTGTATCCTAACATATTCTAAACCCAAACAACACTAGATAAGTCATTTAGTGGTTCAACGCAATGTTTCCGAGTTCTTAGCCCATTTCGGACACAATTTCAACAAGTCTTTCTCCATACTTCAAAACACTCTTCATGCATCTCTAACAGTTGTAATCAATCAAATTCATTGTATTTTAACATATTCTAACTCCAAACAACACTAGATAAGTCATTTAGTTGTTCAACGCAATGTTTCCGAGTTATTAGCCCATTTGGGACGCAATTTCAACAAGTCTTTCTCCATACTTCAAAACACTCTTCATGCATCTCTAGCACTTGTAATCAATCAAATTCATTGTATTCTAACATATTCTAACCCCAAATAATACTAGATAAGTCATTTAGTGGTTCAACGCAATGTTTCCTAGTTCTAAGCCCATTTGGGACCCAATTTCAACAAGTCTTTCTCCACACTTCTAAAAACTCTTCATGCATCTCTAGCACTTTTAATCAATCAAATTTATTGTATCCTAACATATTCTAAACCTAAACAATACTAGATAAGTCATTTAGTTGTTTAACGCAATGTTTCCGAGTTCTTAGCCCATTTGGGACGCAATTTCAACAAGTCTTTCTCCATACTTCAAAACACTCTTCATGCATCTCTAACACTTGTAATCAATAAAATGTATTGTATTCTAACATATTCTAACCAAAACAACACTAAATAAGTCATTTAGTGGTTCAACTCAATGTTTCCGAGTCCTTAGCCCATTTGGGACACAATTTCAACAAGTATTTCTTCATACTTAAAAACACTCTTCATGCATCTCTAACACTTGTAATGAATCAAATTCATTGTATTGTAACATATTATAACCCCAAACAACACTAGATAGGTCATTTAGTGGTTCAACGAAATGTTTCCGAGTTCTTAGCCCATTTGGGACCCAATTTCAACAAGTCTTTCTCAACACTTCTAAACACTCTTCATGCATCTCTAGCACATGTAATCAATCAAAGTTATTGTATTCAAAGATATTCTAACCCCAAATAATACTAGATAAGTCATAAGTTTTTCAACGCAATGTTTCCGAGTTCTTAGCCCATTTGGGACGCAATTTCAACAAGTCTTTCTCCATACTTCAAAACACTCTTCATGCATCTCTAGCACTTGTAATGAATCAAATTCATTGTCTTCTAACATATTCTAAACCCAAACAACACTAGATAAGTCATTTAGTGGTTTAACGCAATGTTTCTGAGTTCTTAGCCCATTTGGGACCCAATTTCAACAAGTCTTTCTCCATACTTCAAAACACTCCTCATGCATCTCTAACACTTGTAATCAATCAAATTCATTGTATTCTAACATATTCTAACCAAAACAACACTAGATAAGACATTTAGTGGTTCAACGCAATGTTTCCGAGTTCTTAGCCCATTTGGGACGCAATTTAAACAAGTCTTTCTCCATACTTCAAAACACTCTTCATGCATCTCTAGCACTTGTAATGAATCAAATTCATTGTATTCTAACATATTCTAAACCCAAACAACACTAGATAAGTCATTTAGTGGTTTAACACAATGTTTCCGAGTTCTTAGCCCATTTGGGACCCAATTTCAACAAGTCTTTCTCCATACTTCAAAACACTCTTCATGAATCTCTAACACTTGTAATCAATCAAATTCATTGTATTCTAACATATTCTAACCCCAAACAACACTAGATAAGTCATTTAGTGGTTCAACGCAATGTTTCCGAGTTCTTAGCCCATTTGGGACCCAATTTCAACAAGTCTTTCTCCACACTTCTAAACACTCTTCATGCATCTCTAGCACTTTTAATCAATCAAATTTATTGTATCCTAACATATTCTAAACCCAAACAATACAAGATAAGTCATTTAGTGGTTTAACGCAATGTTTCCGAGTTCTTAGCCCATTTGGGACCCAATTTCAACAAGTCTTTCTCCATACTTCAAAACACTCTTCATGCATCTCTAACACTTGTAATCAATAAAATGTATTGTATTCTAACATATTCTAACCAAAACAACACTAGATAAGTCATTTAGTGGTTCAACGCAATGTTTCCGAGTTCTTAGCTCATTTGGGACGCAATTTCAACAAGAATTTCTTCATACTTCAAAACACTCTTCATGCATCTCTAACACTTGTAATCAATCAAATTTATTATACTCTAACATATTCTAACCCAAACAACACTAGATAAGCCATTTAGTGGTTCAACGCAATGTTTCCGAGTTCTTAGCCCATTTAGGACCCAATTTCAACAAGTCTTTCTCCACACTTCTAAACACTCTTCATGCATCTCTAGCACTTTTAATCAATCAAATTTATCGTATCCTAACATATTCTAAACCCAAACAACACTAGATAAGTCATTTAGTGGTTCAACGCAATGTTTCCGAGTTCTTAGCCCATTTGGGACACAATTTCAACAAGTCTTTCTCCATACTTCAAAACACTCTTCATGCATCTCTAACAGCTGTAATCAATCAAACTCATTGTATTTTAACATATTCTAACCCCAAACAACACTAGATAAGTCATTTAGTGGTTCAACGCAATGTTTCCGAGTTATTAGCCCATTTGGGACGCAATTTCAACAAGTCTTTCTCCATACTTCAAAACACTCTTCATGCATCTCTAGCACTTGTAATCAGTCAAATTCATTGTATTCTAACATATTCTAACCCCAAATAATACTAGATAAGTCATTTAGTGGTTCAACGCAATGTTTCCGAGTTCTTAGCCCATTTGGGACGCAATTTCAACAAGTCTTTCTTCATACTTCAGAACACTCTTCATGCATCTCTAACACTTGTAATCAATCAAATTTATTATACTCTAACATATTCTAACCCAAACAACACTAGATAAGTCATTTAGTGGTTCAACGCAATGTTTCCGAGTTCTTAGCCCATTTGGGACCTAATTTCAACAAGTCTTTCTCCACACTTCTAAACACTCTTCATGCATCTCTAGCACTTTTAATCAATCGAGTTTATTGTATCCTAACATATTCTAAACCCAAACAACACTAGATAAGTCATTTAGTGGTTCAACGCAATGTTTCCGAGTTCTTAGCCCATTTGGGACCCAATTTCAACAAGTCTTTCTCCACACTTCTAAACACTCTTCATGCATCTCTAGTACTTTTAATCAATCAAATTTATTGTATCCTAACATATTCTAAACCCAAACAACACTAGATAAGTCATTTAGTGGTTCAACGCAATGTTTCCGAGTTCTTAGCCCATTTGGGACCTAATTTCAACAAGTCTTTCTCCACACTTCTAAACACTCTTCATGCATCTCTAACACTTTTAATCAATCGAATTTATTGTATCCTAACATATTCTAAACCCAAACAATACTAGATAAGTCATTTAGTGGTTCAACGCATTGTTTCCGAGTTCTTAGCCCATTTGGGACCCAATTTCAACAAGTCTTTCTCCACACTTCTAAACACTCTTCATGCATCTCTAGCACTTTTGATCAATCAAATTTATTGTATCCTAACATATTCTAAACCCAAACAACACTAGATAAGTCATTTAGTGGTTTAACGCAATGTTTCCGAGTTCTTAGCCCATTTGGGACGCAATTTCAACAAGTCTTTCTCCATACTTCAAAACACTCTTCATGCATCTCTAACAGTTGTAATCAATCAAATTCATTGTATTTTAACATATTCTAACCCCAAACAACACTAGATAAGTCATTTAGTGGTTCAACGCAATGTTTCCGAGTTCTTAGCCCATTTGGCACGCAATTTCAACAAGTCTTTCTCCATACTTCAAAACACTCTTCATGCATCTCTAGCACTTGTAATCAATCAAATTCGTTGTATTCTAACATATTCTAACCCCAAATAATACTAGATAAGTCATTTAGTGGTTCAACGCAATGTTTCCGAGTTCTTAGCCCATTTGGGACCCAATTTCAACAAGTCTTTCTCCACACTTCTAAAAACTCTTCATGCATCTCTAGCACTTTTAATCAATCAAAGTTATTGTATTCAAACATATTCTAACCCCAAATAATACTAGATAAGTCATAAGTTTTTCAACGCAATGTTTCCGAGTTCTTAGCCAATTTGGGACCCAATTTCAACAAGTCTTTCTCCATACTTCAAAACACTCTTCATGCATCTCTAGCACTTGTAATCAATCAAAGTTATTGTATTCAAAGATATTCTAACCCCAAATAATACTAGATAAGTCATAAGTTTTTCAACGCAATGTTTCCGAGTTCTTAGCCCATTTGGGACCCAATTTCAACAAGTCTTTCTCCATACTTCAAAACACTCCTCATGCATCTCTAACACTTGTAATCAATCAAATTCATTGTATTCTAACATATTCTAACCAAAACAACACTTGATAAGTCATTTAGTGGTTCAACGCAATGTTTCCGAGTTCTTAGCCCATTTGGGACGCAATTTCAACAAGTCTTTCTCCATACTTCAAAAAACTCTTCATGCATCTCTAGCACTTGTAATGAATCAAATTCATTGTATTCTAACATATTCTAAACCCAAACAACACTAGATAAGTCATTTAGTGGTTTAACGCAATGTTTCCGAGTTCTTAGCCCATTTGGGACCCAATTTCAACAAGTCTTTCTCCATACTTCAAAACACTCTTCATGAATCTCTAACACTTGTAATCAATCAAATTCATTGTATTCTAACATATTCTAACCTCAAACAACACTAGATAAGTCATTTAGTGGTTCAACGCAATGTTTCCGAGTTCTTAGCCCATTTGGGACGCAATTTCAACAAGTCTTTCTCCACACTTCTAAACACTCTTCATGCATCTCTAGCACTTTTAATCAATCGAATTTATTGTATCCTAACATATTCTAAACCCAAACAATACTAGATAAGTCATTTAGTGGTTCAACGCAATGTTTCCGAGTTCTTAGCCCATTTGGGACCCAATTTCAACAAGTCTTTCTCCACACTTCTAAACACTCTTCATGCATCTCTAGCACTTTTAATCAATCAAATTTATTGTATCCTAACATATTCTAAACCCAAACAACACTAGATAAGTCATTTAGTGGTTCAACGCAATGTTTCCGAGTTCTTAGCCCATTTGGGACACAATTTCAACAAGTCTTTCTCCATACTTCAAAACACTCTTCATGCATCTCTAACAGTTGTAATCAATCAAATTCATTGTATTTTAACATATTCTAACCCCAAACAACACTAGATAAGTCATTTAGTGGTTCAACGCAATGTTTCCGAGTTATTAGCCCATTTGGGACGCAATTTCAACAAGTCTTTCTCCATACTTCAAAACACTCTTCATGCATCTCTAGCACTTGTAATCAATCAAATTCATTGTATTCTAACATATTCTAACCCCAAATAATACTAGATAAGTCATTTAGTGGTTCAACGCAATGTTTCCTAGTTCTTAGCCCATTTGGGACCCAATTTCAACAAGTCTTTCTCCACACTTCTAAAAACTCTTCATGCATCTCTAGCACTTTTAATCAATCAAATTTATTGTATCCTAACATATTCTAAACCCAAACAATACTAGATAAGTCATTTAGTGGTTTAACGCAATGTTTCCGAGTTCTTAGCCCATTTGGGACGCAATTTCAACAAGTCTTTCTCCATACTTCAAAACACTCTTCATGCGTCTCTAACACTTGTAATCAATAAAATGTATTGTATTCTAACATATTCTAACCAAAACAACACTAGATAAGTCATTTAGTGGTTCAACGCAATGTTTCCGAGTCCTTAGCCCATTTGGGACGCAATTTCAACAAGTATTTCTTCATACTTCAAAACACTCTTCATGCATCTCTAACACTTGTAATGAATCCAATTCATTGTATTGTAACATATTATAACCCCAAACAACACTAGATAGGTCATTTAGTGGTTCAACGAAATGTTTCCGAGTTCTTAGCCCATTTGGGACCCAATTTCAACAAGTCTTTCTCCATACTTCAAAACACTCTTCATGAATCTCTAACACTTGTAATCAATCAAATTCATTGTATTCTAACATATTCTAACCCCAAACAACACTAGATAAGTCATTTAGTGGTTCAACGCAATGTTTCCGAGTTCTTAGCCAATTTGGGACCCAATTTCAACAAGTCTTTCTCCACACTTCTAAACACTCTTCATGCATCTCTAGCACTTTTAATCAATCAAATTTATTGTATCCTAACATATTCTAAACCCAAACAATACAAGATAAGTCATTTAGTGGTTTAACGCAATGTTTCCGAGTTCTTAGCCCATTTGGGACCGAATTTCAACAAGTCTTTCTCCATACTTCAAAACACTCTTCATGCATCTCTAACACTTGTAATCAATAAAATGTATTGTATTCTAACATATTCTAACCAAAACAACACTAGATAAGTCATTTAGTGGTTCAACGCAATGTTTCCGAGTTCTTAGCCCATTTGGGACGCAATTTCAACAAGAATTTCTTCATACTTCAAAACACTCTTCATGCATCTCTAACACTTGTAATCAATCAAATTTATTATACTCTAACATATTCTAACCCAAACAACACTAGATAAGCCATTTAGTTGTTCAACGCAATGTTTCCGAGTTCTTAGCCCATTTAGGACCCAATTTCAACAAGTCTTTCTCCACACTTCTAAACACTCTTCATGCATCTCTAGCACTTTTAATCAATCGAATTTATTGTATCCTAACATATTCTAAACCCAAACAATACTAGATAAGTCATTTAGTGGATCAACGCAATGTTTCCGAGTTCTTAGCCCATTTGGGACCCAATTTCAACAAGTCTTTCTCCACACTTCTAAACACTCTTCATGCATCTCTAGCAGTTTTAATCAATCAAATTTATTGTATCCTAACATATTCTAAACCCAAACAACACTAGATAAGTCATTTAGTGGTTCAACGCAATGTTTCCGAGTTCTTAGCCCATTTGGGACACAATTTCAACAAGTCTTTCTCCATACTTCAAAACACTCTTCATGCATCTCTAACAGCTGTAATCAATCAAATTCATTGTATTTTAACATATTCTAACCCCAAACAACACTAGATAAGTCATTTAGTGGTTCAACGCAATGTTTCCGAGTTATTAGCCCATTTGGGACGCAATTTCAACAAGTCTTTCTCCATACTTCAAAACACTCTTCATGCATCTCTAGCACTTGTAATCAGTCAAATTCATTGTATTCTAACATATTCTAACCCCAAATAATACTAGATAAGTCATTTAGTGGTTCAACGCAATGTTTCCGAGTTCTTAGCCCATTTGGGACGCAATTTCAACAAGTCTTTCTTCATACTTCAGAACACTCTTCATGCATCTCTAACACTTGTAATCAATCAAATTTATTATACTCTAACATATTCTAACCCAAACAACACTAGATAAGTCATTTAGTGGTTCAACGCAATGTTTCCGAGTTCTTAGCCCATTTGGGACCTAATTTCAACAAGTCTTTCTCCACACTTCTAAACACTCTTCATGCATCTCTAGCACTTTTAATCAATCGAGTTTATTGTATCCTAACATATTCTAAACCCAAACAACACTAGATAAGTCATTTAGTGGTTCAACGCAATGTTTCCGAGTTCTTAGCCCATTTGGGACCCAATTTCAACAAGTCTTTCTCCACACTTCTAAACACTCTTCATGAATCTCTAACACTTGTAATCAATCAAATTCATTGTATTCTAACATATTCTAACCCCAAACAACACTAGATAAGTCATTTAGTGGTTCAACGCAATGTTTCCGAGTTCTTAGCCAATTTGGGACCCAATTTCAACAAGTCTTTCTCCACACTTCTAAAAACTCTTCATGCATCTCTAGCACTTTTAATCAATCAAAGTTATTGTATTCAAACATATTCTAACCCCAAATAATACTAGATAAGTCATAAGTTTTTCAACGCAATGTTTCCGAGTTCTTAGCCAATTTGGGACCCAATTTCAACAAGTCTTTCTCCATACTTCAAAACACTCTTCATGCATCTCTAGCACTTGTAATCAATCAAAGTTATTGTATTCAAAGATATTCTAACCCCAAATAATACTAGATAAGTCATAAGTTTTTCAACGCAATGTTTCCGAGTTCTTAGCCCATTTGGGACCCAATTTCAACAAGTCTTTCTCCATACTTCAAAACACTCCTCATGCATCTCTAACACTTGTAATCAATCAAATTCATTGTATTCTAACATATTCTAACCAAAACAACACTTGATAAGTCATTTAGTGGTTCAACGCAATGTTTCCGAGTTCTTAGCCCATTTGGGACGCAATTTCAACAAGTCTTTCTCCATACTTCAAAAAACTCTTCATGCATCTCTAGCACTTGTAATGAATCAAATTCATTGTATTCTAACATATTCTAAACCCAAACAACACTAGATAAGTCATTTAGTGGTTTAACGCAATGTTTCCGAGTTCTTAGCCCATTTGGGACCCAATTTCAACAAGTCTTTCTCCATACTTCAAAACACTCTTCATGAATCTCTAACACTTGTAATCAATCAAATTCATTGTATTCTAACATATTCTAACCTCAAACAACACTAGATAAGTCATTTAGTGGTTCAACGCAATGTTTCCGAGTTCTTAGCCCATTTGGGACCCAATTTCAACAAGTCTTTCTCCACACTTCTAAACACTCTACATGCATCTCTAGCACTTTTAATCAAACAAATTTATTGTATCCTAACATATTCTAAACCCAAACAATACTAGATAAGTCATTTAGTGGTTTAACGCAATGTTTCCGAGTTCTTCGCCCATTTGGGACCCAATTTCAACAAGTCTTTCTCCATACTTCAAAACACTCTTCATGCATCTCTAACACTTGTAATCAATAAAATGTATTGTATTCTAACATATTCTAACCAAAACAACACTAGATAAGTCATTTAGTGGTTCAACGCAATGTTTCCGAGTTCTTAGCCCATTTGGGACGCAATTTCAACAAGTCTTTCTTCATACTTCAAAACACTTTTCATGCATCTCTAACACTTGTAATCAATCAAATTTATTATACTCTAACATATTCTAACCCAAACAACACTAGATAAGTCATTTAGTGGTTCAACGCAATGTTTCCGAGTTCTTAGCCCATTTAGGACCCAATTTCAACAAGTCTTTCTCCACACTTCTAAACACTCTTCATGCATCTCTAGCACTTTTAATCAATCGAATTTATTGTATCCTAACATATTCTAAACCCAAACAATACTAGATAAGTCATTTAGTGGTTCAACGCAATGTTTCCGAGTTCTTAGCCCATTTGGGACCCAATTTCAACAAGTCTTTCTCCACACTTCTAAACACTCTTCATGCATCTCTAGCACTTTTAATCAATCAAATTTATTGTATCCTAACATATTCTAAACCCAAACAACACTAGATAAGTCATTTAGTGGTTCAACGCAATGTTTCTGAGTTCTTAGCCCATTTGGGACACAATTTCAACAAGTCTTTCTCCATACTTCAAAACACTCTTCATGCATCTCTAACAGTTGTAATCAATCAAATTCATTGTATTTTAACATATTCTAACCCCAAACAACACTAGATAAGTCATTTAGTGGTTCAACGCAATGTTTCCGAGTTATTAGCCCATTTGGGACGCAATTTCAACAAGTCTTTCTCCATACTTCAAAACACTCTTCATGCATCTCTAGCACTTGTAATCAATCAAATTCATTGTATTCTAACATATTCTAACCCCAAATAATACTAGATAAGTCATTTAGTGGTTCAACGCAATGTTTCCTAGTTCTTAGCCCATTTGGGACCCAATTTCAACAAGTCTTTCTCCACACTTCTAAAAACTCTTCATGCATCTCTAGCACTTTTAATCAATCAAATTTATTGTATCCTAACATATTCTAAACCCAAACAATACTAGATAAGTCATTTAGTGGTTTAACGCAATGTTTCCGAGTTCTTAGCCCATTTGGGACGCAATTTCAACAAGTCTTTCTCCATACTTCAAAACACTCTTCATGCATCTCTAACACTTGTAATCAATAAAATGTATTGTATTCTAACATATTCTAACCAAAACAACACTAGATAAGTCATTTAGTGGTTCAACGCAATGTTTCCGAGTCCTTAGCCCATTTGGGACGCAATTTCAACAAGTATTTCTTCATACTTCAAAACACTCTTCATGCATCTCTAACACTTGTAATGAATCCAATTCATTGTATTGTAACATATTATAACCCCAAACAACACTAGATAGGTCATTTAGTGGTTCAACGAAATGTTTCCGAGTTCTTAGCCCATTTGGGACCCAATTTCAACAAGTCTTTCTCCATACTTCAAAACACTCTTCATGAATCTCTAACACTTGTAATCAATCAAATTCATTGTATTCTAACATATTCTAACCCCAAACAACACTAGATAAGTCATTTAGTGGTTCAACGCAATGTTTCCGAGTTCTTAGCCAATTTGGGACCCAATTTCAACAAGTCTTTCTCCACACTTCTAAACACTCTTCATGCATCTCTAGCACTTTTAATCAATCAAATTTATTGTATCCTAACATATTCTAAACCCAAACAATACAAGATAAGTCATTTAGTGGTTTAACGCAATGTTTCCGAGTTCTTAGCCCATTTGGGACCCAATTTCAACAAGTCTTTCTCCATACTTCAAAACACTCTTCATGCATCTCTAACAGTTGTAATCAATCAAATTCATTTTATTTTAACATATTCTAACCCAAAACAACACTAGATAAGTCATTTAGTGGTTCAACGCAATGTTTCCGAGTTCTTAGCCCATTTGGGACCCAATTTCAACAAGTCTTTCTCCATACTTCAAAACACTCCTCATGCATCTCTAACACTTGTAATCAATCAAATTCATTGTATTCTAACATATTCTAACCAAAACAACACTTGATAAGTCATTTAGTGGTTCAACGCAATGTTTCCGAGTTCTTAGCCCATTTGGGACGCAATTTCAACAAGTCTTTCTCCATACTTCAAAAAACTCTTCATGCATCTCTAGCACTTGTAATGAATCAAATTCATTGTATTCTAACATATTCTAAACCCAAACAACACTAGATAAGTCATTTAGTGGTTTAACGCAATGTTTCCGAGTTCTTAGCCCATTTGGGACCCAATTTCAACAAGTCTTTCTCCATACTTCAAAACACTCTTCATGAATCTCTAACACTTGTAATCAATCAAATTCATTGTATTCTAACATATTCTAACCTCAAACAACACTAGATAAGTCATTTAGTGGTTCAACGCAATGTTTCCGAGTTCTTAGCCCATTTGGGACCCAATTTCAACAAGTCTTTCTCCACACTTCTAAACACTCTACATGCATCTCTAGCACTTTTAATCAAACAAATTTATTGTATCCTAACATATTCTAAACCCAAACAATACTAGATAAGTCATTTAGTGGTTTAACGCAATGTTTCCGAGTTCTTCGCCCATTTGGGACCCAATTTCAACAAGTCTTTCTCCATACTTCAAAACACTCTTCATGCATCTCTAACACTTGTAATCAATAAAATGTATTGTATTCTAACATATTCTAACCAAAACAACACTAGATAAGTCATTTAGTGGTTCAACGCAATGTTTCCGAGTTCTTAGCCCATTTGGGACGCAATTTCAACAAGTCTTTCTTCATACTTCAAAACACTTTTCATGCATCTCTAACACTTGTAATCAATCAAATTTATTATACTCTAACATATTCTAACCCAAACAACACTAGATAAGTCATTTAGTGGTTCAACGCAATGTTTCCGAGTTCTTAGCCCATTTAGGACCCAATTTCAACAAGTCTTTCTCCACACTTCTAAACACTCTTCATGCATCTCTAGCACTTTTAATCAATCGAATTTATTGTATCCTAACATATTCTAAACCCAAACAATACTAGATAAGTCATTTAGTGGTTCAACGCAATGTTTCCGAGTTCTTAGCCCATTTGGGACCCAATTTCAACAAGTCTTTCTCCACACTTCTAAACACTCTTCATGCATCTCTAGCACTTTTAATCAATCAAATTTATTGTATCCTAACATATTCTAAACCCAAACAACACTAGATAAGTCATTTAGTGGTTCAACGCAATGTTTCTGAGTTCTTAGCCCATTTGGGACACAATTTCAACAAGTCTTTCTCCATACTTCAAAACACTCTTCATGCATCTCTAACAGTTGTAATCAATCAAATTCATTGTATTTTAACATATTCTAACCCCAAACAACACTAGATAAGTCATTTAGTGGTTCAACGCAATGTTTCCGAGTTATTAGCCCATTTGGGACGCAATTTCAACAAGTCTTTCTCCATACTTCAAAACACTCTTCATGCATCTCTAGCACTTGTAATCAATCAAATTCATTGTATTCTAACATATTCTAACCCCAAATAATACTAGATAAGTCATTTAGTGGTTCAACGCAATGTTTCCTAGTTCTTAGCCCATTTGGGACCCAATTTCAACAAGTCTTTCTCCACACTTCTAAAAACTCTTCATGCATCTCTAGCACTTTTAATCAATCAAATTTATTGTATCCTAACATATTCTAAACCCAAACAATACTAGATAAGTCATTTAGTGGTTTAACGCAATGTTTCCGAGTTCTTAGCCCATTTGGGACGCAATTTCAACAAGTCTTTCTCCATACTTCAAAACACTCTTCATGCATCTCTAACACTTGTAATCAATAAAATGTATTGTATTCTAACATATTCTAACCAAAACAACACTAGATAAGTCATTTAGTGGTTCAACGCAATGTTTCCGAGTCCTTAGCCCATTTGGGACGCAATTTCAACAAGTATTTCTTCATACTTCAAAACACTCTTCATGCATCTCTAACACTTGTAATGAATCCAATTCATTGTATTGTAACATATTATAACCCCAAACAACACTAGATAGGTCATTTAGTGGTTCAACGAAATGTTTCCGAGTTCTTAGCCCATTTGGGACCCAATTTCAACAAGTCTTTCTCCATACTTCAAAACACTCTTCATGAATCTCTAACACTTGTAATCAATCAAATTCATTGTATTCTAACATATTCTAACCCCAAACAACACTAGATAAGTCATTTAGTGGTTCAACGCAATGTTTCCGAGTTCTTAGCCAATTTGGGACCCAATTTCAACAAGTCTTTCTCCACACTTCTAAACACTCTTCATGCATCTCTAGCACTTTTAATCAATCAAATTTATTGTATCCTAACATATTCTAAACCCAAACAATACAAGATAAGTCATTTAGTGGTTTAACGCAATGTTTCCGAGTTCTTAGCCCATTTGGGACCGAATTTCAACAAGTCTTTCTCCATACTTCAAAACACTCTTCATGCATCTCTAACACTTGTAATCAATAAAATGTATTGTATTCTAACATATTCTAACCAAAACAACACTAGATAAGTCATTTAGTGGTTCAACGCAATGTTTCCGAGTTCTTAGCCCATTTGGGACGCAATTTCAACAAGAATTTCTTCATACTTCAAAACACTCTTCATGCATCTCTAACACTTGTAATCAATCAAATTTATTATACTCTAACATATTCTAACCCAAACAACACTAGATAAGCCATTTAGTTGTTCAACGCAATGTTTCCGAGTTCTTAGCCCATTTAGGACCCAATTTCAACAAGTCTTTCTCCACACTTCTAAACACTCTTCATGCATCTCTAGCACTTTTAATCAATCGAATTTATTGTATCCTAACATATTCTAAACCCAAACAATACTAGATAAGTCATTTAGTGGATCAACGCAATGTTTCCGAGTTCTTAGCCCATTTGGGACCCAATTTCAACAAGTCTTTCTCCACACTTCTAAACACTCTTCATGCATCTCTAGCAGTTTTAATCAATCAAATTTATTGTATCCTAACATATTCTAAACCCAAACAACACTAGATAAGTCATTTAGTGGTTCAACGCAATGTTTCCGAGTTCTTAGCCCATTTGGGACACAATTTCAACAAGTCTTTCTCCATACTTCAAAACACTCTTCATGCATCTCTAACAGCTGTAATCAATCAAATTCATTGTATTTTAACATATTCTAACCCCAAACAACACTAGATAAGTCATTTAGTGGTTCAACGCAATGTTTCCGAGTTATTAGCCCATTTGGGACGCAATTTCAACAAGTCTTTCTCCATACTTCAAAACACTCTTCATGCATCTCTAGCACTTGTAATCAGTCAAATTCATTGTATTCTAACATATTCTAACCCCAAATAATACTAGATAAGTCATTTAGTGGTTCAACGCAATGTTTCCGAGTTCTTAGCCCATTTGGGACGCAATTTCAACAAGTCTTTCTTCATACTTCAGAACACTCTTCATGCATCTCTAACACTTGTAATCAATCAAATTTATTATACTCTAACATATTCTAACCCAAACAACACTAGATAAGTCATTTAGTGGTTCAACGCAATGTTTCCGAGTTCTTAGCCCATTTGGGACCCAATTTCAACAAGTCTTTCTCCATACTTCAAAACACTCTTCATGAATCTCTAACACTTGTAATCAATCAAATTCATTGTATTCTAACATATTCTAACCCCAAACAACACTAGATAAGTCATTTAGTGGTTCAACGCAATGTTTCCGAGTTCTTAGCCAATTTGGGACCCAATTTCAACAAGTCTTTCTCCACACTTCTAAACACTCTTCATGCATCTCTAGCACTTTTAATCAATCAAATTTATTGTATCCTAACATATTCTAAACCCAAACAATACAAGATAAGTCATTTAGTGGTTTAACGCAATGTTTCCGAGTTCTTAGCCCATTTGGGACCGAATTTCAACAAGTCTTTCTCCATACTTCAAAACACTCTTCATGCATCTCTAACACTTGTAATCAATAAAATGTATTGTATTCTAACATATTCTAACCAAAACAACACTAGATAAGTCATTTAGTGGTTCAACGCAATGTTTCCGAGTTCTTAGCCCATTTGGGACGCAATTTCAACAAGAATTTCTTCATACTTCAAAACACTCTTCATGCATCTCTAACACTTGTAATCAATCAAATTTATTATACTCTAACATATTCTAACCCAAACAACACTAGATAAGCCATTTAGTTGTTCAACGCAATGTTTCCGAGTTCTTAGCCCATTTAGGACCCAATTTCAACAAGTCTTTCTCCACACTTCTAAACACTCTTCATGCATCTCTAGCACTTTTAATCAATCGAATTTATTGTATCCTAACATATTCTAAACCCAAACAATACTAGATAAGTCATTTAGTGGATCAACGCAATGTTTCCGAGTTCTTAGCCCATTTGGGACCCAATTTCAACAAGTCTTTCTCCACACTTCTAAACACTCTTCATGCATCTCTAGCAGTTTTAATCAATCAAATTTATTGTATCCTAACATATTCTAAACCCAAACAACACTAGATAAGTCATTTAGTGGTTCAACGCAATGTTTCCGAGTTCTTAGCCCATTTGGGACACAATTTCAACAAGTCTTTCTCCATACTTCAAAACACTCTTCATGCATCTCTAACAGCTGTAATCAATCAAATTCATTGTATTTTAACATATTCTAACCCCAAACAACACTAGATAAGTCATTTAGTGGTTCAACGCAATGTTTCCGAGTTATTAGCCCATTTGGGACGCAATTTCAACAAGTCTTTCTCCATACTTCAAAACACTCTTCATGCATCTCTAGCACTTGTAATCAGTCAAATTCATTGTATTCTAACATATTCTAACCCCAAATAATACTAGATAAGTCATTTAGTGGTTCAACGCAATGTTTCCGAGTTCTTAGCCCATTTGGGACGCAATTTCAACAAGTCTTTCTTCATACTTCAGAACACTCTTCATGCATCTCTAACACTTGTAATCAATCAAATTTATTATACTCTAACATATTCTAACCCAAACAACACTAGATAAGTCATTTAGTGGTTCAACGCAATGTTTCCGAGTTCTTAGCCCATTTGGGACCTAATTTCAACAAGTCTTTCTCCACACTTTTAAACACTCTTCATGCATCTCTAGCACTTTTAATCAATCGAGTTTATTGTATCCTAACATATTCTAAACCCAAACAACACTAGATAAGTCATTTAGTGGTTCAACGCAATGTTTCCGAGTTCTTAGCCCATTTGGGACCCAATTTCAACAAGTCTTTCTCCACACTTCTAAACACTCTTCATGCATCTCTAGCACTTTTAATCAATCAAATTTATTGTATCCTAACATATTCTAAACCCAAACAACACTAGATAAGTCATTTAGTGGTTCAACGCAATGTTTCCGAGTTCTTAGCCCATTTGGGACCTAATTTCAACAAGTCTTTCTCCACACTTCTAAACACTCTTCATGCATCTCTAACACTTTTAATCAATCGAATTTATTGTATCCTAACATATTCTAAACCCAAACAATACTAGATAAGTCATTTAGTGGTTCAACGCAATGTTTCCGAGTTCTTAGCCCATTTGGGACCCAATTTCAACAAGTCTTTCTCCACACTTCTAAACACTCTTCATGCATCTCTAGCACTTTTAATCAATCAAATTTATTGTATCCTAACATATTCTAAACCCAAACAACACTAGATAAGTCATTTAGTGGTTTAACGCAATGTTTCCGAGTTCTTAGCCCATTTGGGACGCAATTTCAACAAGTATTTCTTCATACTTCAAAACACTCTTCATGCATCTCTAACACTTGTAATGAATCAAATTCATTGTATTGTAACATATTATAACCCCAAACAACACTAGATAGGTCATTTAGTGGTTCAACGAAATGTTTCCGAGTTCTTAGCCCATTTGGGACCCAATTTCAACAAGTCTTTCTCCATACTTCAAAACACTCTTCATGAATCTCTAACACTTGTAATCAATCAAATTCATTGTATTCTAACATATTCTAACCCCAAACAACACTAGATAAGTCATTTAGTGGTTCAACGCAATGTTTCCGAGTTCTTAGCCAATTTGGGACCCAATTTCAACAAGTCTTTCTCCACACTTCTAAACACTCTTCATGCATCTCTAGCACTTTTAATCAATCAAATTTATTGTATCCTAACATATTCTAAACCCAAACAATACAAGATAAGTCATTTAGTGGTTTAACGCAATGTTTCCGAGTTCTTAGCCCATTTGGGACCGAATTTCAACAAGTCTTTCTCCATACTTCAAAACACTCTTCATGCATCTCTAACACTTGTAATCAATAAAATGTATTGTATTCTAACATATTCTAACCAAAACAACACTAGATAAGTCATTTAGTGGTTCAACGCAATGTTTCCGAGTTCTTAGCCCATTTGGGACGCAATTTCAACAAGAATTTCTTCATACTTCAAAACACTCTTCATGCATCTCTAACACTTGTAATCAATCAAATTTATTATACTCTAACATATTCTAACCCAAACAACACTAGATAAGCCATTTAGTGGTTCAACGCAATGTTTCCGAGTTCTTAGCCCATTTAGGACCCAATTTCAACAAGTCTTTCTCCACACTTCTAAACACTCTTCATGCATCTCTAGCACTTTTAATCAATCGAATTTATTGTATCCTAACATATTCTAAACCCAAACAATACTAGATAAGTCATTTAGTGGATCAACGCAATGTTTCCGAGTTCTTAGCCCATTTGGGACCCAATTTCAACAAGTCTTTCTTCACACTTCTAAACACTCTTCATGCATCTCTAGCACTTTTAATCAATCAAATTTATTGTATCCTAACATATTCTAAACCCAAACAACACTAGATAAGTCATTTAGTGGTTCAACGCAATGTTTCCGAGTTCTTAGCCCATTTGGGACACAATTTCAACAAGTCTTTCTCCATACTTCAAAACACTCTTCATGCATCTCTAACTGCTGTAATCAATCAAATTCATTGTAGTTTAACATATTCTAACCCCAAACAACACTAGATAAGTCATTTAGTGGTTCAACGCAATGTTTCCGAGTTATTAGCCCATTTGGGACGCAATTTCAACAAGTCTTTCTCCATACTTCAAAACACTCTTCATGCATCTCTAGCACTTGTAATCAGTCAAATTCATTGTATTCTAACATATTCTAACCCCAAATAATACTAGATAAGTCATTTAGTGGTTCAACGCAATGTTTCCGAGTTCTTAGCCCATTTGGGACGCAATTTCAACAAGTCTTTCTTCATACTTCAGAACACTCTTCATGCATCTCTAACACTTGTAATCAATCAAATTTATTATACTCTAACATATTCTAACCCAAACAACACTAGATAAGTCATTTAGTGGTTCAACGCAATGTTTCCGAGTTCTTAGCCCATTTGGGACCTAATTTCAACAAGTCTTTCTCCACACTTCTAAACACTCTTCATGCATCTCTAGCACTTTTAATCAATCGAGTTTATTGTATCCTAACATATTCTAAACCCAAACAACACTAGATAAGTCATTTAGTGGTTCAACGCAATGTTTCCGAGTTCTTAGCCCATTTGGGACCCAATTTCAACAAGTCTTTCTCCACACTTCTAAACACTCTTCATGCATCTCTAGCACTTTTAATCAATCAAATTTATTGTATCCTAACATATTCTAAACCCAAACAACACTAGATAAGTCATTTAGTGGTTCAACGCAATGTTTCCGAGTTCTTAGCCCATTTGGGACCTAATTTCAACAAGTCTTTCTCCACACTTCTAAACACTCTTCATGCATCTCTAACACTTTTAATCAATCGAATTTATTGTATCCTAACATATTCTAAACCCAAACAATACTAGATAAGTCATTTAGTGGTTCAACGCAATGTTTCCGAGTTCTTAGCCCATTTGGGACCCAATTTCAACAAGTCTTTCTCCACACTTCTAAACACTCTTCATGCATCTCTAGCACTTTTAATCAATCAAATTTATTGTATCCTAACATATTCTAAACCCAAACAACACTAGATAAGTCATTTAGTGGTTTAACGCAATGTTTCCGAGTTCTTAGCCCATTTGGGACGCAATTTCAACAAGTATTTCTTCATACTTCAAAACACTCTTCATGCATCTCTAACACTTGTAATGAATCAAATTCATTGTATTGTAACATATTATAACCCCAAACAACACTAGATAGGTCATTTAGTGGTTCAACGAAATGTTTCCGAGTTCTTAGCCCATTTGGGACCCAATTTCAACAAGTCTTTCTCCATACTTCAAAACACTCTTCATGAATCTCTAACACTTGTAATCAATCAAATTCATTGTATTCTAACATATTCTAACCCCAAACAACACTAGATAAGTCATTTAGTGGTTCAACGCAATGTTTCCGAGTTCTTAGCCAATTTGGGACCCAATTTCAACAAGTCTTTCTCCACACTTCTAAACACTCTTCATGCATCTCTAGCACTTTTAATCAATCAAATTTATTGTATCCTAACATATTCTAAACCCAAACAATACAAGATAAGTCATTTAGTGGTTTAACGCAATGTTTCCGAGTTCTTAGCCCATTTGGGACCGAATTTCAACAAGTCTTTCTCCATACTTCAAAACACTCTTCATGCATCTCTAACACTTGTAATCAATAAAATGTATTGTATTCTAACATATTCTAACCAAAACAACACTAGATAAGTCATTTAGTGGTTCAACGCAATGTTTCCGAGTTCTTAGCCCATTTGGGACGCAATTTCAACAAGAATTTCTTCATACTTCAAAACACTCTTCATGCATCTCTAACACTTGTAATCAATCAAATTTATTATACTCTAACATATTCTAACCCAAACAACACTAGATAAGCCATTTAGTGGTTCAACGCAATGTTTCCGAGTTCTTAGCCCATTTAGGACCCAATTTCAACAAGTCTTTCTCCACACTTCTAAACACTCTTCATGCATCTCTAGCACTTTTAATCAATCGAATTTATTGTATCCTAACATATTCTAAACCCAAACAATACTAGATAAGTCATTTAGTGGATCAACGCAATGTTTCCGAGTTCTTAGCCCATTTGGGACCCAATTTCAACAAGTCTTTCTTCACACTTCTAAACACTCTTCATGCATCTCTAACTGCTGTAATCAATCAAATTCATTGTAGTTTAACATATTCTAACCCCAAACAACACTAGATAAGTCATTTAGTGGTTCAACGCAATGTTTCCGAGTTATTAGCCCATTTGGGACGCAATTTCAACAAGTCTTTCTCCATACTTCAAAACACTCTTCATGCATCTCTAGCACTTGTAATCAGTCAAATTCATTGTATTCTAACATATTCTAAACCCAAACAACACTAGATAAGCCATTTAGTGGTTCAACGCAATGTTTCCGAGTTCTTAGCCCATTTAGGACCCAATTTCAACAAGTCTTTCTCCACACTTCTAAACACTCTTCATGCATCTCTAGCACTTTTAATCAATCGAATTTATTGTATCCTAACATATTCTAAACCCAAACAACACTAGATAAGTCATTTAGTGGTTCAACGCAATGTTTCCGAGTTCTTAGCCCATTTGGGACACAATTTCAACAAGTCTTTCTCCATACTTCAAAACACTCTTCATGCATCTCTAACTGCTGTAATCAATCAAATTCATTGTAGTTTAACATATTCTAACCCCAAACAACACTAGATAAGTCATTTAGTGGTTCAACGCAATGTTTCCGAGTTATTAGCCCATTTGGGACGCAATTTCAACAAGTCTTTCTCCATACTTCAAAACACTCTTCATGCATCTCTAGCACTTGTAATCAGTCAAATTCATTGTATTCTAACATATTCTAACCCCAAATAATACTAGATAAGTCATTTAGTGGTTCAACGCAATGTTTCCGAGTTCTTAGCCCATTTGGGACGCAATTTCAACAAGTCTTTCTTCATACTTCAGAACACTCTTCATGCATCTCTAACACTTGTAATCAATCAAATTTATTATACTCTAACATATTCTAACCCAAACAACACTAGATAAGTCATTTAGTGGTTCAACGCAATGTTTCCGAGTTCTTAGCCCATTTGGGACCTAATTTCAACAAGTCTTTCTCCACACTTCTAAACACTCTTCATGCATCTCTAGCACTTTTAATCAATCGAGTTTATTGTATCCTAACATATTCTAAACCCAAACAACACTAGATAAGTCATTTAGTGGTTCAACGCAATGTTTCCGAGTTCTTAGCCCATTTGGGACCCAATTTCAACAAGTCTTTCTCCACACTTCTAAACACTCTTCATGCATCTCTAGCACTTTTAATCAATCAAATTTATTGTATCCTAACATATTCTAAACCCAAACAACACTAGATAAGTCATTTAGTGGTTCAACGCAATGTTTCCGAGTTCTTAGCCCATTTGGGACCTAATTTCAACAAGTCTTTCTCCACACTTCTAAACACTCTTCATGCATCTCTAACACTTTTAATCAATCGAATTTATTGTATCCTAACATATTCTAAACCCAAACAATACTAGATAAGTCATTTAGTGGTTCAACGCAATGTTTCCGAGTTCTTAGCCCATTTGGGACCCAATTTCAACAAGTCTTTCTCCACACTTCTAAACACTCTTCATGCATCTCTAGCACTTTTAATCAATCAAATTTATTGTATCCTAACATATTCTAAACCCAAACAACACTAGATAAGTCATTTAGTGGTTTAACGCAATGTTTCCGAGTTCTTAGCCCATTTGGGACGCAATTTCAACAAGTCTTTCTCCATACTTCAAAACACTCTTCATGCATCTCTAACAGTTGTAATCAATCAAATTCATTGTATTTTAACATATTCTAACCCCAAACAACACTAGATAAGTCATTTAGTGGTTCAACGCAATGTTTCCGAGTTCTTAGCCCATTTGGCACGCAATTTCAACAAGTCTTTCTCCATACTTCAAAACACTCTTCATGCATCTCTAGCACTTGTAATCAATCAAATTCGTTGTATTCTAACATATTCTAACCCCAAATAATACTAGATAAGTCATTTAGTGGTTCAACGCAATGTTTCCGAGTTCTTAGCCCATTTGGGACCCAATTTCAACAAGTCTTTCTCCACACTTCTAAAAACTCTTCATGCATCTCTAGCACTTTTAATCAATCAAAGTTATTGTATTCAAACATATTCTAACCCCAAATAATACTAGATAAGTCATAAGTTTTTCAACGCAATGTTTCCGAGTTCTTAGCCAATTTGGGACCCAATTTCAACAAGTCTTTCTCCATACTTCAAAACACTCTTCATGCATCTCTAGCACTTGTAATCAATCAAAGTTATTGTATTCAAAGATATTCTAACCCCAAATAATACTAGATAAGTCATAAGTTTTTCAACGCAATGTTTCCGAGTTCTTAGCCCATTTGGGACCCAATTTCAACAAGTCTTTCTCCATACTTCAAAACACTCCTCATGCATCTCTAACACTTGTAATCGATCAAATTCATTGTATTCTAACATATTCTAACCAAAACAACACTTGATAAGTCATTTAGTGGTTCAACGCAATGTTTCCGAGTTCTTAGCCCATTTGGGACGCAATTTCAACAAGTCTTTCTCCATACTTCAAAAAACTCTTCATGCATCTCTAGCACTTGTAATGAATCAAATTCATTGTATTCTAACATATTCTAAACCCAAACAACACTAGATAAGTCATTTAGTGGTTTAACGCAATGTTTCCGAGTTCTTAGCCCATTTGGGACCCAATTTCAACAAGTCTTTCTCCATACTTCAAAACACTCTTCATGAATCTCTAACACTTGTAATCAATCAAATTCATTGTATTCTAACATATTCTAACCTCAAACAACACTAGATAAGTCATTTAGTGGTTCAACGCAATGTTTCCGAGTTCTTAGCCCATTTGGGACCCAATTTCAACAAGTCTTTCTCCACACTTCTAAACACTCTACATGCATCTCTAGCACTTTTAATCAAACAAATTTATTGTATCCTAACATATTCTAAACCCAAACAATACTAGATAAGTCATTTAGTGGTTTAACGCAATGTTTCCGAGTTCTTCGCCCATTTGGGACCCAATTTCAACAAGTCTTTCTCCATACTTCAAAACACTCTTCATGCATCTCTAACACTTGTAATCAATAAAATGTATTGTATTCTAACATATTCTAACCAAAACAACACTAGATAAGTCATTTAGTGGTTCAACGCAATGTTTCCGAGTTCTTAGCCCATTTGGGACGCAATTTCAACAAGTCTTTCTTCATACTTCAAAACACTCTTCATGCATCTCTAACACTTGTAATCAATCAAATTTATTATACTCTAACATATTCTAACCCAAACAACACTAGATAAGTCATTTAGTGGTTCAACGCAATGTTTCCGAGTTCTTAGCCCATTTAGGACCCAATTTCAACAAGTCTTTCTCCACACTTCTAAACACTCTTCATGCATCTCTAGCACTTTTAATCAATCGAATTTATTGTATCCTAACATATTCTAAACCCAAACAATACTAGATAAGTCATTTAGTGGTTCAACGCAATGTTTCCGAGTTCTTAGCCCATTTGGGACCCAATTTCAACAAGTCTTTCTCCACACTTCTAAACACTCTTCATGCATCTCTAGCACTTTTAATCAATCAAATTTATTGTATCCTAACATATTCTAAACCCAAACAACACTAGATAAGTCATTTAGTGGTTCAACGCAATGTTTCCGAGTTCTTAGCCCATTTGGGACACAATTTCAACAAGTCTTTCTCCATAATTCAAAACACTCTTCATGCATCTCTAACAGTTGTAATCAATCAAATTCATTGTATTTTAACATATTCTAACCCCAAACAACACTAGATAAGTCATTTAGTGGTTCAACGCAATGTTTCCGAGTTATTAGCCCATTTGGGACGCAATTTCAACAAGTCTTTCTCCATACTTCAAAACACTCTTCATGCATCTCTAGCACTTGTAATCAATCAAATTCATTGTATTCTAACATATTCTAACCCCAAATAATACTAGATAAGTCATTTAGTGGTTCAACGCAATGTTTCCTAGTTCTTAGCCCATTTGGGACCCAATTTCAACAAGTCTTTCTCCACACTTCTAAAAACTCTTCATGCATCTCTAGCACTTTTAATCAATCAAATTTATTGTATCCTAACATATTCTAAACCCAAACAATACTAGATAAGTCATTTAGTGGTTTAACGCAATGTTTCCGAGTTCTTAGCCCATTTGGGACGCAATTTCAACAAGTCTTTCTCCATACTTCAAAACACTCTTCATGCATCTCTAACACTTGTAATCAATAAAATGTATTGTATTCTAACATATTCTAACCAAAACAACACTAGATAAGTCATTTAGTGGTTCAACGCAATGTTTCCGAGTCCTTAGCCCATTTGGGACGCAATTTCAACAAGTATTTCTTCATACTTCAAAACACTCTTCATGCATCTCTAACACTTGTAATGAATCAAATTCATTGTATTGTAACATATTATAACCCCAAACAACACTAGATAGGTCATTTAGTGGTTCAACGAAATTTTTCCGAGTTCTTAGCCCATTTGGGACCCAATTTCAACAAGTCTTTCTCAACACTTCTAAACACTCTTCATGCATCTCTAGCACTTGTAATCAATCAAGTTTATTGTATCCTAACATATTCTAAACCCAAAAAACACTAGATAAGTCATTTAGTGGTTCAACGCAATGTTTCCGAGTTCTTAGCCCATTTGGGACGTAATTTCAACAAGTCTTTCTCCATACTTCAAAACACTCTTCATGCCTCTCTAACACTTGTAATCAATAAAATTCCTTGTATTCTAACATATTCTAACCACAAACAACACTAGATAATTCATTTAGTGGTTCAACGCAATGTTTCCGAGTTCTTAGCCTATTTGGGACCCAATTTCAACAACTTTTTCTACACACTTTTAAACACTCTTCATGCATCTTTAGCACTTGTAATCAATCAAAGTTATTGTATTCAAACATATTCTAACCCGAAATAATACTAGATAAGTCATAAGTTTTTCAACGCAATGTTTCCGAGTTCTTAGCCAATTTGGGACCCAATTTCAACAAGTCTTTCTCCATACTTCAAAACACTCTTCATGCATCTCTAGCACTTGTAATCAGTCAAAGTTATTGTATTCAAAGATATTCTAACCCCAAATAATACTAGATAAGTCATAAGTTTTTCAACGCAATGTTTCCGAGTTCTTAGCCCATTTGGGACCCAATTTCAACAAGTCTTTCTCCATACTTCAAAACACTCCTCATGCATCTCTAACACTTGTAATCAATCAAATTCATTGTATTCTAACATATTCTAACCAAAACAACACTAGATAAGTCATTTAGTGGTTCAACGCAATGTTTCCGAGTTCTTAGCCCATTTGGGACGCAATTTCAACAAGTCTTTCTCCATACTTCAAAAAACTCTTCATGCATCTCTAGCACTTGTAATGAATCAAATTCATTGTATTCTAACATATTCTAAACCCAAACAACACTAGATAAGTCATTTAGTGGTTTAACGCAATGTTTCCGAGTTCATAGCCCATTTGGGACCCAATTTCAACAAGTCTTTCTCCATACTTCAAAACACTCTTCATGAATCTCTAACACTTGTAATCAATCAAATTCATTGTATTCTAACATATTCTAACCTCAAACAACACTAGATAAGTCATTTAGTGGTTCAACGCAATGTTTCCGAGTTCTTAGCCCATTTGGGACCCAATTTCAACAAGTCTTTCTCCACACTTCTAAACACTCTTCATGCATCTCTAGCACTTTTAATCAAACAAATTTATTGTATCCTAACATATTCTAAACCCAAACAATACTAGATAAGTCATTTAGTGGTTTAACGCAATGTTTCCGAGTTCTTCGCCCATTTGGGACCCAATTTCAACAAGTCTTTCTCCATACTTCAAAACACTCTTCATGCATCTCTAACACTTGTAATCAATAAAATGTATTGTATTCTAACATATTCTAACCAAAAAAACACTAGATAAGTCATTTAGTGGTTCAACGCAATGTTTCCGAGTTCTTAGTCCATTTGGGACGCAATTTCAACAAGTCTTTCTTCATACTTCAAAACACTCTTCATGCATCTCTAACACTTGTAATCAATCAAATTTATTATACTCTAACATATTCTAACCCAAACAACACTAGATAAGTCATTTAGTGGTTCAACGCAATGTTTCCGAGTTCTTAGCCCATTTAGGACCCAATTTCAACAAGTCTTTCTCCACACTTCTAAACACTCTTCATGCATCTCTAGCACTTTTAATCAATCGAATTTATTGTATCCTAACATATTCTAAACCCAAACAATACTAGATAAGTCATTTAGTGGTTCAACGCAATGTTTCCGAGTTCTTAGCCCATTTGGGACCCAATTTCAACAAGTCTTTCTCCACACTTCTAAACACTCTTCATGCATCTCTAGCACTTTTAATCAATCAAATTTATTGTATCCTAACATATTCTAAACCCAAACAACACTAGATAAGTCATTTAGTGGTTCAACGCAATGTTTCCGAGTTCTTAGCCCATTTGGGACACAATTTCAACAAGTCTTTCTCCATACTTCAAAACACTCTTCATGCATCTCTAGCACTTGTAATCAATCAAATTCATTGTATTCTAACATATTCTAACCCCAAATAATACTAGATAAGTCATTTAGTGGTTCAACGCAATGTTTCCTAGTTCTTAGCCCATTTGGGACCCAATTTCAACAAGTCTTTCTCCACACTTCTAAAAACTCTTCATGCATCTCTAGCACTTTTAATCAATCAAATTTATTGTATCCTAACATATTCTAAACCCAAACAATACTAGATAAGTCATTTAGTGGTTTAACGCAATGTTTCCGAGTTCTTAGCCCATTTGGGACGCAATTTCAACAAGTCTTTCTCCATACTTCAAAACACTCTTCATGCATCTCTAACACTTGTAATCAATAAAATGTATTGTATTCTAACATATTCTAACCAAAACAACACTAGATAAGTCATTTAGTGGTTCAACGCAATGTTTCCGAGTCCTTAGCCCATTTGGGACGCAATTTCAACAAGTATTTCTTCATACTTCAAAACACTCTTCATGCATCTCTAACACTTGTAATGAATCAAATTCATTGTATTGTAACATATTACAACCCCAAACAACACTAGATAGGTCATTTAGTGGTTCAACGAAATGTTTCCGAGTTCTTAGCCCATTTGGGACCCAATTTCAACAAGTCTTTCTCAACACTTCTAAACACTCTTCATGCATCTCTAGCACTTGTAATCAATCAAGTTTATTGTATCCTAACATATTCTAAACCCAAAAAACACTAGATAAGTCATTTAGTGGTTCAACGCAATGTTTCCGAGTTCTTAGCCCATTTGGGACGTAATTTCAACAAGTCTTTCTCCATACTTCAAAACACTCTTCATGCCTCTCTAACACTTGTAATCAATAAAATTCCTTGTATTCTAACATATTCTAACCACAAACAACACTAGATAATTCATTTAGTGGTTCAACGCAATGTTTCCGAGTTCTTAGCCTATTTGGGACCCAATTTCAACAACTTTTTCTACACACTTCTAAACACTCTTCATGCATCTTTAGCACTTGTAATCAATCAAAGTTATTGTATTCAAACATATTCTAACCCGAAATAATACTAGATAAGTCATAAGTTTTTCAACGCAATGTTTCCGAGTTCTTAGCCAATTTGGGACCCAATTTCAACAAGTCTTTCTCCATACTTCAAAACACTCTTCATGCATCTCTAGCACTTGTAATCAATCAAAGTTATTGTATTCAAAGATATTCTAACCCCAAATAATACTAGATAAGTCATAAGTTTTTCAACGCAATGTTTCCGAGTTCTTAGCCCATTTGGGACCCAATTTCAACAAGTGTTTCTCCATACTTCAAAACACTCCTCATGCATCTCTAACACTTGTAATCAATCAAATTCATTGTATTCTAACATATTCTAACCCAAAACAACACTAGATAAGTCATTTAGTGGTTCAACGCAATGTTTCCGAGTTCTTAGCCCATTTGGGACGCAATTTCAACAAGTCTTTCTCCATACTTCAAAACACTCTTCATGCATCTCTAGCACTTGTAATGAATCAAATTCATTATATTCTAACATATTCTAAACCCAAACAACACTAGATAAGTCATTTAGTGGTTTAACGCAATGTTTCCGAGTTCTTAGCCCATTTGGGACCCAATTTCAACAAGTCTTTCTCCATACTTCAAAACACTCTTCATGAATCTCTAACACTTGTAATCAATCAAATTCATTGTATTCTAACATATTCTAACCCCAAACAACACTAGATAAGTCATTTAGTGGTTCAACGCAATGTTTCCTAGTTCTTAGCCCATTTGGGACCCAATTTCAACAAGTCTTTCTCCACACTTCTAAACACTCTTCATGCATCTCTAGCACTTTTAATCAATCAAATTTATTGTATCCTAACATATTCTAAACCAAAACAATACTAGATAAGTCATTTAGTGGTTTAACGCAATGTTTCCGAGTTCTTAGCCCATTTGGGACCCAATTTCAACAAGTCTTTCTCCACACTTCTAAACACTCTTCATGCATCTCTAGCACTTTTAATCAATCGAATTTATTGTATCCTAACATATTCTAAACCCAAACAATACTAGATAAGTCATTTAGTGGTTCAACGCAATGTTTCCGAGTTCTTAGCCCATTTGGGACCCAATTTCAACAAGTCTTTCTCCACACTTCTAAACACTCTTCATGCATCTCTAGCACTTTTAATCAATCAAATTTATTGTATCCTAACATATTCTAAACCCAAACAACACTAGATAAGTCATTTAGTGGTTCAACGCAATGTTTCCGAGTTCTTAGCCCATTTGGGACACAATTTAAACAAGTCTTTCTCCATACTTCAAAACACTCTTCATGCATCTCTAACAGTTGTAATCAATCAAATTCATTGTATTTTAACATATTCTAACCCCAAACAACACTAGATAAGTCATGCATCTCTAGCACTTGTAATCAATCAAATTCATTGTATTCTAACATATTCTAACCCCAAATAATACTAGATAAGTCATTTAGTGGTTCAACGCAATGTTTCCTAGTTCTTAGCCCATTTGGGACCCAATTTCAACAAGTCTTTCTCCACACTTCTAAAAACCCTTCATGCATCTCTCGCACTTTTAATCAATCAAATTTATTGTATCCTAACATATTCTAAACCCAAACAATACTAGATAAGTCATTTAGTGGTTTAACGCAATGTTTCCGAGTTCTTAGCCCATTTGGGACGCAATTTCAACAAGTCTTTCTCCATACTTCAAAACACTCTTCATGCATCTCTAACACTTGTAATCAATAAAATGTATTGTATTCTAACATATTCTAACCAAAACAACACTAGATAAGTCATTTAGTGGTTCAACGCAATGTTTCCGAGTCCTTAGCCCATTTGGTACGCAATTTCAACAAGTATTTCTTCATACTTCAAAACACTCTTCATGCATCTCTAACACTTGTAATGAATCAAATTCATTGTATTGTAACATATTATAACCCCAAACAACACTAGATAGGTCATTTAGTGGTTCAACGAAATGTTTCCGAGTTCTTAGCCCATTTGGGACCCAATTTCAACAAGTCTTTCTCAACACTTCTAAACACTCTTCATGCATCTCTAGCACTTGTAATCAATCAAGTTTATTGTATCCTAACATATTCTAAACCCAAAAAACACTAGATAAGTCATTTAGTGGTTCAACGCAATGTTTCCGAGTTCTTAGCCCATTTGGGACGTAATTTCAACAAGTCTTTCTCCATACTTCAAAACACTCTTCATGCCTCTCTAACACTTGTAATCAATAAAATTCCTTGTATTCTAACATATTCTAACCACAAACAACACTAGATAATTCATTTAGTGGTTCAACGCAATGTTTCCGAGTTCTTAGCCTATTTGGGACCCAATTTCAACAACTTTTTCTACACACTTCTAAACACTCTTCATGCATCTTTAGCACTTGTAATCAATCAAAGTTATTGTATTCAAACATATTCTAACCCGAAATAATACTAGATAAGTCATAAGTTTTTCAACGCAATGTTTCCGAGTTCTTAGCCAATTTGGGACCCAATTTCAACAAGTCTTTCTCCATACTTCAAAACACTCTTCATGCATCTCTAGCACTTGTAATCAATCAAAGTTATTGTATTCAAAGATATTCTAACCCCAAATATTACTAGATAAGTCATAAGTTTTTCAACGCAATGTTTCCGAGTTCTTAGCCCATTTGGGACCCAATTTCAACAAGTCTTTCTCCATACTTCAAAACACTCCTCATGCATCTCTAACACTTGTAATCAATCAAATTCATTGTATTCTAACATATTCTAACCAAAACAACACTAGATAAGTCATTTAGTGGTTCAACGCAATGTTTCCGAGTTCTTAGCCCATTTGGGACGCAATTTCAACAAGTCTTTCTCCATACTTCAAAACACTCTTCATGCATCTCTAGCACTTGTAATGAATCAAATTCATTATATTCTAACATATTCTAAACCCAAACAACACTAGATAAGTCATTTAGTGGTTTAACGCAATGTTTCCGAGTTCTTAGCCCATTTGGGACCCAATTTCAACAAGTCTTTCTCCATACTTCAAAACACTCTTCATGAATCTCTAACACTTGTAATCAATCAAATTCATTGTATTCTAACATATTCTAACCCCAAACAACACTAGATAAGTCATTTACTGGTTCAACGCAATGTTTCCGAGTTCTTAGCCCATTTGGGACCCAATTTCAACAAGTCTTTCTCCACACTTCTAAACACTCTTCATGCATCTCTAGCACTTTTAATCAATCAAATTTATTGTATCCTAACATATTCTAAACCAAAACAATACTAGATAAGTCATTTAGTGGTTTAACGCAATGTTTCCGAGTTCTTAGCCCATTTGGGACCCAATTTCAACAAGTCTTTCTCCATACTTCAAAACACTCTTCATGCATCTCTAACAGTTGTAATCAATCAAATTCATTGTATTTTAACATATTCTAACCACAAACAACACTAGATAATTCATTTAGTGGTTCAACGCAATGTTTCCGAGTTCTTAGCCTATTTGGGACCCAATTTCAACAACTTTTTCTACACACTTCTAAACACTCTTCATGCATCTTTAGCACTTGTAATCAATCAAAGTTATTGTATTCAAACATATTCTAACCCCAAATAATACTAGATAAGTCATAAGTTTTTCAACGCAATGTTTCCGAGTTCTTAGCCAATTTGGGACCCAATTTCAACAAGTCTTTCTCCATACTTCAAAACACTCTTCATGCATCTCTAGCACTTGTAATCAATCAAAGTTATTGTATTCAAAGATATTCTAACCCCAAATAATACTAGATAAGTCATAAGTTTTTCAACGCAATGTTTCCGAGTTCTTAGCCCATTTGGGACCCAATTTCAACAAGTCTTTCTCCATACTTCAAAACACTCCTCATGCATCTCTAACACTTGTAATCAATCAAATTCATTCTATTCTAACATATTCTAACCAAAACAACACTAGATAAGTCATTTAGTGGTTCAACGCAATGTTTCCGAGTTCTTAGCCCATTTGGGACGCAATTTCAACAAGTCTTTCTCCATACTTCAAAATACTCTTCATGCATCTCTAGCACTTGTAATGAATCAAATTCATTGTATTCTAACATATTCTAAACCCAAACAACACTAGATAAGTCATTTAGTGGTTTAACGCAATGTTTCCGAGTTCTTAGCCCATTTGGGACCCAATTTCAACAAGTCTTTCTCCATACTTCAAAACACTCTTCATGAATCTCTAACACTTGTAATCAATCAAATTCATTGTATTCTAACATATTCTAACCCCAAACAACACTAGATAAGTCATTTAGTGGTTCAACGCAATGTTTCCGAGTTCTTAGCCCATTTGGGACCCAATTTCAACAAGTCTTTCTCCACACTTCTAAACACTCTTTATGCATCTCTAGCACTTTTAATCAATCAAATTTATTGTATCCTAACATATTCTAAACCCAAACAATACTAGATAAGTCATTTAGTGGTTTAACGCAATGTTTCCGAGTTCTTAGCCCATTTGGGACCCAATTTCAACAAGTCTTTCTCCATACTTCAAAACACTCTTCATGCATCTCTAACACTTGTAATCAATAAAATGTATTGTATTCTAACATATTCTAACCAAAACAACACTAGATAAGTCATTTAGTGGTTCAACGCAATGTTTCCGAGTTCTTAGCCCATTTGGGACGCAATTTCAACAAGTCTTTCTTCATACTTCAAAACACTCTTCATGCATCTCTAACACTTGTAATCAATCAAATTCATTGTATTTTAACATATTCTAACCCCAAACAACACTAGATAAGTCATTTAGTGGTTCAACGCAATGTTTCCGAGTTCTTAGCCCATTTGGCACGCAATTTCAACAAGTCTTTCTCCATACTTCAAAACACTCTTCATGCATCTCTAGCACTTGTAATCAATCAAATTCATTGTATTCTAACATATTCTAACCCCAAATAATACTAGATAAGTCATTTAGTGGTTCAACGCAATGTTTCCGAGTTCTTAGCCCATTTGGGACCCAATTTCAACAAGTCTTTCTCCACACTTCTAAACACTCTTCATGCATCTCTAGCACTTTTAATCAATCAAATTTATTGTATCCTAACATATTCTAAACCCAAACAACACTAGATAAGTCATTTAGTGGTTCAACGCAATGTTTCCGAGTTCTTAGCCCATTTGGGACACAATTTCAACAAGTCTTTCTCCATACTTCAAAACACTCTTCATGCATCTCTAACAATTGTAATCAATCAAATTCATTGTATTTTAACATATTCTAACCCCAAACAACACTAGATAAGTCATTTAGTGGTTCAACGCAATGTTTCCGAGTTCTTAGCCCATTTGGGACCCAATTTCAACAAGTCTTTCTCCACACTTCTAAACACTCTTCATGCATCTCTAGCACTTGTAATCAATCAAAGTTATTGTATTCAAAGATATTCTAACCCCAAATAATACTAGATAAGTCATAAGTTTTTCAACGCAATGTTTCCGAGTTCTTAACCCATTTGGGACCCAATTTCAACAAGTCTTTCTCTATACTTCAAAACACTCCTCATGCATCTCTAACACTTGTAATCAATCAAATTCATTGTATTCTAACATATTCTAACCAAAACAACACTAGATAAGTCATTTAGTGGTTCAACGCAATGTTTCCGAGTTCTTAGCCCATTTGGGACGCAATTTCAACAAGTCTTTCTCCATACTTCAAAACACTCTTCATGCATCTCTAGCACTTGTAATGAATCAAATTCATTGTATTCTAACATATTCTAAACCCAAACAACACTAGATAAGTCATTTAGTGGTTTAACGCAATGTTTCCGAGTTCTTAGCCCATTTGGGACCCAATTTCAACAAGTCTTTCTCCATACTTCAAAACACTCTTCATGAATCTCTAACACTTGTAATCAATCAAATTCATTGTATTCTAACATATTCTAACCCCAAACAACACTAGATAAGTCATTTAGTGGTTCAACGCAATGTTTCCGAGTTCTTAGCCCATTTGGGACCCAATTTCAACAAGTCTTTCTCCACACTTCTAAACACTCTTTATGCATCTCTAGCACTTTTAATCAATCAAATTTATTGTATCCTAACATATTCTAAACCCAAACAATACTAGATAAGTCATTTAGTGGTTTAACGCAATGTTTCCGAGTTCTTAGCCCATTTGGGACCCAATTTCAACAAGTCTTTCTCCATACTTCAAAACACTCTTCATGCATCTCTAACACTTGTAATCAATAAAATGTATTGTATTCTAACATATTCTAACCAAAACAACACTAGATAAGTCATTTAGTGGTTCAACGCAATGTTTCCGAGTTCTTAGCCCATTTGGGACGCAATTTCAACAAGTCTTTCTTCATACTTCAAAACACTCTTCATGCATCTCTAACACTTGTAATCAATCAAATTCATTGTATTTTAACATATTCTAACCCCAAACAACACTAGATAAGTCATTTAGTGGTTCAACGCAATGTTTCCGAGTTCTTAGCCCATTTGGCACGCAATTTCAACAAGTCTTTCTCCATACTTCAAAACACTCTTCATGCATCTCTAGCACTTGTAATCAATCAAATTCATTGTATTCTAACATATTCTAACCCCAAATAATACTAGATAAGTCATTTAGTGGTTCAACGCAATGTTTCCGAGTTCTTAGCCCATTTGGGACCCAATTTCAACAAGTCTTTCTCCACACTTCTAAACACTCTTCATGCATCTCTAGCACTTTTAATCAATCAAATTTATTGTATCCTAACATATTCTAAACCCAAACAACACTAGATAAGTCATTTAGTGGTTCAACGCAATGTTTCCGAGTTCTTAGCCCATTTGGGACACAATTTCAACAAGTCTTTCTCCATACTTCAAAACACTCTTCATGCATCTCTAACAATTGTAATCAATCAAATTCATTGTATTTTAACATATTCTAACCCAAACAACACTAGATAAGTCATTTAGTGGTTCAACGCAATGTTTCCGAGTTATTAGCCCATTTGGGACGCAATTTCAACAAGTCTTTCTCCATACTTCAAAACACTCTTCATGCATCTCTAGCACTTGTAATCAATCAAATTCATTGTATTCTAACATATTCTAACCCCAAATAATACTAGATAAGTCATTTAGTGGTTCAACGCAATGTTTCCGAGTTCTTAACCCATTTGGGACGCAATTTCGACAAGTCTTTCTTTATACTTCAGAACACTCTTCATGCATCTCTAACACTTGTAATCAATCAAATTTATTATACTCTAACATATTCTAACCCAAACAACACTAGATAAGTCATTTAGTGGTTCAACGCAATGTTTCCGAGTTCTTAGCCCATTTGGGACCTAATTTCAACAAGTCTTTCTCCACACTTCTAAACACTCTTCATGCATCTCTAGCACTTTTAATCAATCGAGTTTATTGTATCCTAACATATTCTAAACCCAAACAACACTAGATAAGTCATTTAGTGGTTCAACGCAATGTTTCCGAGTTCTTAGCCCATTTGGGACCCAATTTCAACAAGTCTTTCTCCACACTTGTAAACACTCTTCATGCATCTCTAGCACTTTTAATCAATCAAATTTATTGTATCCTAACATATTCTAAACCCAAACAACACTAGATAAGTCATTTAGTGGTTCAACGCAATGTTTCCGAGTTCTTAGCCCATTTGGGACCTAATTTCAACAAGTCTTTCTCCACACTTCTAAACACTCTTCATGCATCTCTAGCACTTTTAATCAATCGAATTTATTGTATCCTAACATATTCTAAACCCAAACAATACTAGATAAGTCATTTAGTGGTTCAACGCAATGTTTCCGAGTTCTTAGCCCATTTGGGACCCAATTTCAACAAGTCTTTCTCCACACTTCTAAACACTCTTCATGCATCTCTAGCACTTTTAATCAATCAAATTTATTGTATCCTAACATATTCTAAACCCAAACAACACTAGATAAGTCATTTAGTGGTTTAACGCAATGTTTCCGAGTTCTTAGCCCATTTGGGACGCAATTTCAACAAGTCTTTCTCCATACTTCAAAACACTCTTCATGCATCTCTAACAGTTGTAATCAATCAAATTCATTGTATTTTAACATATTCTAACCCCAAACAACACTAGATAAGTCATTTAGTGGTTCAACGCAATGTTTCCGAGTTCTTAGCCCATTTGGCACGCAATTTCAACAAGTCTTTCTCCATACTTCAAAACACTCTTCATGCATCTCTAGCACTTGTAATCAATCAAATTCATTGTATTCTAACATATTCTAACCCCAAATAATACTAGATAAGTCATTTAGTGGTTCAACGCAATGTTTCCGAGTTCTTAGCCCATTTGGGACCCAATTTCAACAAGTCTTTCTCCACACTTCTAAAAACTCTTCATGCATCTCTAGCACTTTTAATCAATCAAATTTATTGTATCCTAACATATTCTAAACCCAAACAATACTAGATAAGTCATTTAGTGGTTTAACGCAATGTTTCCGAGTTCTTAGCCCATTTGGGGCACAATTTCAACAAGTCTTTCTCCATACTTCAAAACACTCTTCATGCATCTCTAACAGTTGTAATCAATCAAATTCATTGTATTTTAACATATTCTAACCCCAAACAACACTAGATAAGTCATTTAGTGGTTCAACGCAATGTTTCCGAGTTATTAGCCCATTTGGGACGCAATTTCAACAAGTCTGTCTCCATACTTCAAAACACTCTTCATGCATCTCTAGCACTTGTAATCAATCAAATTCATTGTATTCTAACATATTCTAACCCCAAATAATACTAGATAAGTCATTTAGTGGTTCAACGCAATGTTTCCTAGTTCTTAGCCCATTTGGGACCCAATTTCAACAAGTCTTTCTCCACACTTCTAAAAACTCTTCATGCATCTCTAGCACTTTTAATCAATCAAATTTATTGTATCCTAACATATTCTAAACCCAAACAATACTAGATAAGTCATTTAGTGGTTCAACGCAATGTTTCCGAGTTCTTAGCCCATTTGGGACCCAATTTCAACAAGTCTTTCTCCACACTTCTAAACACTCTTCATACATCTCTAGCACTTTTAATCAATCAAATTTATTGTATCCTAACATATTCTAAACCCAAACAATACTAGATAAGTCATTTAGTGGTTCAACGCAATGTTTCCGAGTTCTTAGCCCATTTGGGATCCAATTTCAACAAGTCTTTCTCCATAGTTCAAAACACTCTTCATGCATCTCTAACACTTGTAATCAATCAAATTGATTGTATTCTAACATATTCTAACCCCAAACAACACTAGATAAGTCATTTAGTGGTTCAACGCAATGTTTCCGAGTTCTTAGCCCATTTGGGACCCAATTTCAACAAGTCTTTCTCCACACTTCTAAACACTCTTCATGCATCTCTAGCACTTTTAATCAATTAAATTTATTGTATCCTAACATATTCTAAACCCAAACAATACTAGATAAGTCATTTAGTGGTTTAACGCAATGTTTCCGAGTTCTTAGCCCATTTGGGACGCAATTTCAACAAGTCTTTCTCCATACTTCAAAAAACTCTTCATGCATCTCTAACACTTGTAATCAATAAAATGTATTGTATTCTAACATATTCTAACCAAAACAACACTAGATAAGTCATTTAGTGGTTCAACGCAATGTTTCCGAGTTCTTAGCCCATTTGGGACGCAATTTCAACAAGTCTTTCTTCATACTTCAGAACACTCTTCATGCATCTCTAACACTTGTAATCAATCAAATTTATTATACTCTAACATATTCTAACCCAAACAACACTAGATAAGTCATTTAGTGGTTCAACGCAATGTTTCCGAGTTCTTAGCCCATTTGGGACCCAATTTCAACAAGTCTTTCTCCATACTTCAAAACACTCTTCATGAATCTCTAACACTTGTAATCAATCAAATTCATTGTATTCTAACATATTCTAACCCCAAACAACACTAGATAAGTCATTTAGTGGTTCAACGCAATGTTTCCGAGTTCTTAGCCCATTTAGGACCCAATTTCAACAAGTCTTTCTCCACACTTCTAAACACTCTTTATGCATCTCTAGCACTTTTAATCAATCAAATTTATTGTATCCTAACATATTCTAAACCCAAACAATACTAGATAAGTCATTTAGTGGTTTAACGCAATGTTTCCGAGTTCTTAGCCCATTTGGGACCCAATTTCAACAAGTCTTTCTCCATACTTCAAAACACTCTTCATGCATCTCTAACACTTGTAATCAATAAAATGTATTGTATTCTAACATATTCTAACCAAAACAACACTAGATAAGTCATTTAGTGGTTCAACGCAATGTTTCCGAGTTCTTAGCCCATTTGGGACGCAATTTCAACAAGTCTTTCTTCATACTTCAAAACACTCTTCATGCATCTCTAACACTTGTAATCAATCAAATTCATTGTATTTTAACATATTCTAACCCCAAACAACACTAGATAAGTCATTTAGTGGTTCAACGCAATGTTTCCGAGTTCTTAGCCCATTTGGCACGCAATTTCAACAAGTCTTTCTCCATACTTCAAAACACTCTTCATGCATCTCTAGCACTTGTAATCAATCAAATTCATTGTATTCTAACATATTCTAACCCCAAATAATACTAGATAAGTCATTTAGTGGTTCAACGCAATGTTTCCGAGTTCTTAGCCCATTTGGGACCCAATTTCAACAAGTCTTTCTCCACACTTCTAAACACTCTTCATGCATCTCTAGCACTTTTAATCAATCAAATTTATTGTATCCTAACATATTCTAAACCCAAACAACACTAGATAAGTCATTTAGTGGTTCAACGGAATGTTTCCGAGTTCTTAGCCCATTTGGGACACAATTTCAACAAGTCTTTCTCCATACTTCAAAACACTCTTCATGCATCTCTAACAATTGTAATCAATCAAATTCATTGTATTTTAACATATTCTAACCCAAACAACACTAGATAAGTCATTTAGTGGTTCAACGCAATGTTTCCGAGTTATTAGCCCATTTGGGACGCAATTTCAACAAGTCTTTCTCCATACTTCAAAACACTCTTCATGCATCTCTAGCACTTGTAATCAATCAAATTCATTGTATTCTAACATATTCTAACCCCAAATAATACTAGATAAGTCATTTAGTGGTTCAACGCAATGTTTCCGAGTTCTTAACCCATTTGGGACGCAATTTCGACAAGTCTTTCTTTATACTTCAGAACACTCTTCATGCATCTCTAACACTTGTAATCAATCAAATTTATTATACTCTAACATATTCTAACCCAAACAACACTAGATAAGTCATTTAGTGGTTCAACGCAATGTTTCCGAGTTCTTAGCCCATTTGGGACCTAATTTCAACAAGTCTTTCTCCACACTTCTAAACACTCTTCATGCATCTCTAGCACTTTTAATCAATCGAGTTTATTGTATCCTAACATATTCTAAACCCAAACAACACTAGATAAGTCATTTAGTGGTTCAACGCAATGTTTCCGAGTTCTTAGCCCATTTGGGACCCAATTTCAACAAGTCTTTCTCCACACTTGTAAACACTCTTCATGCATCTCTAGCACTTTTAATCAATCAAATTTATTGTATCCTAACATATTCTAAACCCAAACAACACTAGATAAGTCATTTAGTGGTTCAACGCAATGTTTCCGAGTTCTTAGCCCATTTGGGACCTAATTTCAACAAGTCTTTCTCCACACTTCTAAACACTCTTCATGCATCTCTAGCACTTTTAATCAATCGAATTTATTGTATCCTAACATATTCTAAACCCAAACAATACTAGATAAGTCATTTAGTGGTTCAACGCAATGTTTCCGAGTTCTTAGCCCATTTGGGACCCAATTTCAACAAGTCTTTCTCCACACTTCTAAACACTCTTCATGCATCTCTAGCACTTTTAATCAATCAAATTTATTGTATCCTAACATATTCTAAACCCAAACAACACTAGATAAGTCATTTAGTGGTTTAACGCAATGTTTCCGAGTTCTTAGCCCATTTGGGACGCAATTTCAACAAGTCTTTCTCCATACTTCAAAACACTCTTCATGCATCTCTAACAGTTGTAATCAATCAAATTCATTGTATTTTAACATATTCTAACCCCAAACAACACTAGATAAGTCATTTAGTGGTTCAACGCAATGTTTCCGAGTTCTTAGCCCATTTGGCACGCAATTTCAACAAGTCTTTCTCCATACTTCAAAACACTCTTCATGCATCTCTAGCACTTGTAATCAATCAAATTCATTGTATTCTAACATATTCTAACCCCAAATAATACTAGATAAGTCATTTAGTGGTTCAACGCAATGTTTCCGAGTTCTTAGCCCATTTGGGACCCAATTTCAACAAGTCTTTCTCCACACTTCTAAAAACTCTTCATGCATCTCTAGCACTTTTAATCAATCAAATTTATTGTATCCTAACATATTCTAAACCCAAACAATACTAGATAAGTCATTTAGTGGTTTAACGCAATGTTTCCGAGTTCTTAGCCCATTTGGGGCACAATTTCAACAAGTCTTTCTCCATACTTCAAAACACTCTTCATGCATCTCTAACAGTTGTAATCAATCAAATTCATTGTATTTTAACATATTCTAACCCCAAACAACACTAGATAAGTCATTTAGTGGTTCAACGCAATGTTTCCGAGTTATTAGCCCATTTGGGACGCAATTTCAACAAGTCTGTCTCCATACTTCAAAACACTCTTCATGCATCTCTAGCACTTGTAATCAATCAAATTCATTGTATTCTAACATATTCTAACCCCAAATAATACTAGATAAGTCATTTAGTGGTTCAACGCAATGTTTCCTAGTTCTTAGCCCATTTGGGACCCAATTTCAACAAGTCTTTCTCCACACTTCTAAAAACTCTTCATGCATCTCTAGCACTTTTAATCAATCAAATTTATTGTATCCTAACATATTCTAAACCCAAACAATACTAGATAAGTCATTTAGTGGTTCAACGCAATGTTTCCGAGTTCTTAGCCCATTTGGGACCCAATTTCAACAAGTCTTTCTCCACACTTCTAAACACTCTTCATACATCTCTAGCACTTTTAATCAATCAAATTTATTGTATCCTAACATATTCTAAACCCAAACAATACTAGATAAGTCATTTAGTGGTTCAACGCAATGTTTCCGAGTTCTTAGCCCATTTGGGATCCAATTTCAACAAGTCTTTCTCCATAGTTCAAAACACTCTTCATGCATCTCTAACACTTGTAATCAATCAAATTGATTGTATTCTAACATATTCTAACCCCAAACAACACTAGATAAGTCATTTAGTGGTTCAACGCAATGTTTCCGAGTTCTTAGCCCATTTGGGACCCAATTTCAACAAGTCTTTCTCCACACTTCTAAACACTCTTCATGCATCTCTAGCACTTTTAATCAATTAAATTTATTGTATCCTAACATATTCTAAACCCAAACAATACTAGATAAGTCATTTAGTGGTTTAACGCAATGTTTCCGAGTTCTTAGCCCATTTGGGACGCAATTTCAACAAGTCTTTCTCCATACTTCAAAAAACTCTTCATGCATCTCTAACACTTGTAATCAATAAAATGTATTGTATTCTAACATATTCTAACCAAAACAACACTAGATAAGTCATTTAGTGGTTCAACGCAATGTTTCCGAGTTCTTAGCCCATTTGGGACGCAATTTCAACAAGTCTTTCTTCATACTTCAGAACACTCTTCATGCATCTCTAACACTTGTAATCAATCAAATTTATTATACTCTAACATATTCTAACCCAAACAACACTAGATAAGTCATTTAGTGGTTCAACGCAATGTTTCCGAGTTCTTAGCCCATTTGGGACCTAATTTCAACAAGTCATTCTCCACACTTCTAAACACTCTTCATGCATCTCTAGCACTTTTAATCAATCGAGTTTATTGTATCCTAACATATTCTAAACCCAAACAATACTAGATAAGTCATTTAGTGGTTCAACGCAATGTTTCCGAGTTCTTAGCCCATTTGGGACCCAATTTCAACAAGTCTTTCTCCACACTTCTAAACACTCTTCATGCATCTCTAGCACTTTTAATCAATCAAATTTATTGTATCCTAACATATTCTAAACCCAAACAACACTAGATAAGTCATTTAGTGGTTTAACGCAATGTTTCCGAGTTCTTAGCCCATTTGGGACGCAATTTCAACAAGTCTTTCTCCATACTTCAAAACACTCTTCATGCATCTCTAACAGTTGTAATCAATCAAATTCATTGTATTTTAACATATTCTAACCCCAAAAAACACTAGATAAGTCATTTAGTGGTTCAACGCAATGTTTCCGAGTTATTAGCCCATTTGGGACGCAATTTCAACAAGTCTTTCTCCATACTTCAAAACACTCTTCATGCATCTCTAACACTTGTAATCAATAAAATGTATTGTATTCTAACATATTCTAACCAAAACAACACTAGATAAGTCATTTAGTGGTTCAACGCAATGTTTCCGAGTTCTTAGCCCATTTGGGACGCAATTTCAACAAGTCTTTCTTCATACTTCAGAACACTCTTCATGCATCTCTAACACTTGTAATCAATCAAATTTATTATACTCTAACATATTCTAACCCAAACAACACTAGATAAGTCATTTAGTGGTTCAACGCAATGTTTCCGAGTTCTTAGCCCATTTGGGACCTAATTTCAACAAGTCTTTCTCCACACTTCTAAACACTCTTCATGCATCTCTAGCACTTTTAATCAATCGAATTTATTGTATCCTAACATATTCTAAACCCAAACAATACTAGATAAGTCATTTAGTGATTCGACGCAATGTTTCCGAGTTCTTAGCCCATTTGGGACCCAATTTCAACAAGTCTTTCTCCACACTTCTAAACACTCTTCATGCATCTCTAGCACTTTTAATCAATCAAATTTTTTGTATCCTAACATATTCTAAACCCAAACAACACTAGATAAGTCATTTAGTGGTTTAACGCAATGTTTCCGAGTTCTTAGCCCATTTGGGACGCAATTTCAACAAGTCTTTCTCCATACTTCAAAACACTCTTCATGCATCTCTAACAGTTGTAATCAATCAAATTCATTGTATTTTAACATATTCTAACCCGAAACAACACTAGATAAGTCATTTAGTGGTTCAACGCAATGTTTCAGAGTTCTTAGCCCATTTGGCACGCAATTTCAACAAGTCTTTCTCCATACTTCAAAACACTCTTCATGCATCTCTAGCACTTGTAATCAATCAAATTCATTGTATTCTAACATATTCTAACCCCAAATAATACTAGATAAGTCATTTAGTGGTTCAACGCAATGTTTCCGAGTTCTTAGCCCATTTGGGACCCAATTTCAACAAGTCTTTCTCCACACTTCTAAAAACTCTTCATGCATCTCTAGCACTTTTAATCAATCAAATTTATTGTATCCTAACATATTCTAAACCCAAACAATACTAGATAAGTCATTTAGTGGTTTAACGCAATGTTTCCGAGTTCTTAGCCCATTTGGGACGCAATTTCAACAAGTCTTTCTCCACACTTCTAAACACTCTTCATGCATCTCTAGCACTTTTAATCAATCAAATTTATTGTATCCTAACATATTCTAAACCCAAACAATACTAGATAAGTCATTTAGTGGTTCAACGCAATGTTTCCGAGTTCTTAGCCCATTTGGGACCCAATTTCAACAAGTCTTTCTCCACACTTCTAAACACTCTTCATGCATCTCTAGCACTTTTAATCAATCAAATTTATTGTATCCTAACATATTCTAAACCCAAACAACACTAGATAAGTCATTTAGTGGTTCAACGCAATGTTTACGAGTTCCTAGCCCATTTGGGATCCAATTTCAACAAGTCTTTCTCCATAGTTCAAAACACTCTTCATGCATCTCTAACACTTGTAATCAATCAAATTGATTGTATTCTAACATATTCTAACCCCAAACAACACTAGATAAGTCATTTAGTGGTTCAACGCAATGTTTCCGAGTTCTTAGCCCATTTGGGACCCAATTTCAACAAGTCTTTCTCCACACTTCTATACACTCTTCATACATCTCTAGCACTTTTAATCAATCAAATTTATTGTATCCTAACATATTCTAAACCCAAACAACACTAGATAAGTCATTTAGTGGTTCAACGCAATGTTTCCGAGTTCTTAGCCCATTTGGGATCCAATTTCAACAAGTCTTTCTCCATAGTTCAAAACACTCTTCATGCATCTCTAACACTTGTAATCAATCAAATTGATTGTATTCTAACATATTCTAACCCCAAACAACACTAGATAAGTCATTTAGTGGTTCAACGCAATGTTTCCGAGTTCTTAGCCCATTTGGGACCCAATTTCAACAAGTCTTTCTCCACACTTCTAAACACTCTTCATGCATCTCTAGCACTTTTAATCAATCAAATTTATTGTATCCTAACATATTCTAAACCCAAACAATACTAGATAAGTCATTTAGTGGTTTAACGCAATGTTTCCGAGTTCTTAGCCCATTTGGGACGCAATTTCAACAAGTCTTTCTCCATACTTCAAAACACTCTTCATGCATCTCTAACACTTGTAATCAATAAAATGTATTGTATTCTAACATATTCTAACCAAAACAACACTAGATAAGTCATTTAGTGGTTCAACGCAATGTTTCCGAGTTCTTAGCCCATTTGGGACGCAATTTCAACAAGTCTTTCTTCATACTTCAGAACACTCTTCATGCATCTCTAGCACTTTTAATCAATCGAATTTATTGTATCCTAACATATTCTAAACCCAAACAATACTAGATAAGTCATTTAGTGATTCGACGCAATGTTTCCGAGTTCTTAGCCCATTTGGGACCCAATTTCAACAAGTCTTTCTCCACACTTCTAAACACTCTTCATGCATCTCTAGCACTTTTAATCAATCAAATTTTTTGTATCCTAACATATTCTAAACCCAAACAACACTAGATAAGTCATTTAGTGGTTTAACGCAATGTTTCCGAGTTCTTAGCCCATTTGGGACGCAATTTCAACAAGTCTTTCTCCATACTTCAAAACACTCTTCATGCATCTCTAACAGTTGTAATCAATCAAATTCATTGTATTTTAACATATTCTAACCCGAAACAACACTAGATAAGTCATTTAGTGGTTCAACGCAATGTTTCCGAGTTCTTAGCCCATTTGGCACGCAATTTCAACAAGTCTTTCTCCATACTTCAAAACACTCTTCATGCATCTCTAGCACTTGTAATCAATCAAATTCATTGTATTCTAACATATTCTAACCCCAAATAATACTAGATAAGTCATTTAGTGGTTCAACGCAATGTTTCCGAGTTCTTAGCCCATTTGGGACCCAATTTCAACAAGTCTTTCTCCACACTTCTAAAAACTCTTCATGCATCTCTAGCACTTGTAATCAATCAAATTCATTGTATTCTAACATATTCTAACCCCAAATAATACTAGATAAGTCATTTAGTGGTTCAACGCAATGTTTCCGAGTTCTTAGCCCATTTGGGACCCAATTTCAACAAGTCTTTCTCCACACTTCTAAAAACTCTTCATGCATCTCTAGCACTTTTAATCAATCAAATTTATTGTATCCTAACATATTCTAAACCCAAACAATACTAGGTAAGTCATTTAGTGGTTCAACGCAATGTTTCCGAGTTCTTAGCCCATTTGGGACCCAATTTCAACAAGTCTTTCTCCACACTTCTAAACACTCTTCATGCATCTCTAGCACTTTTAATCAATCAAATTTATTGTATCCTAACATATTCTAAACCCAAACAACACTAGATAAGTCATTTAGTGGTTCAACGCAATGTTTACGAGTTCCTAGCCCATTTGGGATCCAATTTCAACAAGTCTTTCTCCATAGTTCAAAACACTCTTCATGCATCTCTAACACTTGTAATCAATCAAATTGATTGTATTCTAACATATTCTAACCCCAAACAACACTAGATAAGTCATTTAGTGGTTCAACGCAATGTTTCCGAGTTCTTAGCCCATTTGGGACCCAATTTCAACAAGTCTTTCTCCACACTTCTATACACTCTTCATACATCTCTAGCACTTTTAATCAATCAAATTTATTGTATCCTAACATATTCTAAACCCAAACAACACTAGATAAGTCATTTAGTGGTTCAACGCAATGTTTCCGAGTTCTTAGCCCATTTGGGATCCAATTTCAACAAGTCTTTCTCCATAGTTCAAAACACTCTTCATGCATCTCTAACACTTGTAATCAATCAAATTGATTGTATTCTAACATATTCTAACCCCAAACAACACTAGATAAGTCATTTAGTGGTTCAACGCAATGTTTCCGAGTTCTTAGCCCATTTGGGACCCAATTTCAACAAGTCTTTCTCCACACTTCTAAACACTCTTCATGCATCTCTAGCACTTTTAATCAATCAAATTTATTGTATCCTAACATATTCTAAACCCAAACAATACTAGATAAGTCATTTAGTGGTTTAACGCAATGTTTCCGAGTTCTTAGCCCATTTGGGACGCAATTTCAACAAGTCTTTCTCCATACTTCAAAACACTCTTCATGCATCTCTAACACTTGTAATCAATAAAATGTATTGTATTCTAACATATTCTAACCAAAACAACACTAGATAAGTCATTTAGTGGTTCAACGCAATGTTTCCGAGTTCTTAGCCCATTTGGGACGCAATTTCAACAAGTCTTTCTTCATACTTCAGAACACTCTTCATGCATCTCTAACACTTGTAATCAATCAAATTTATTATACTCTAACATATTCTAACCCAAACAACACTAGATAAGTCATTTAGTGGTTCAACGCAATGTTTCCGAGTTCTTAGCCCATTTGGGACCTAATTTCAACAAGTCATTCTCCACACTTCTAAACACTCTTCATGCATCTCTAGCACTTTTAATCAATCGAGTTTATTGTATCCTAACATATTCTAAACCCAAACAATACTAGATAAGTCATTTAGTGGTTCAACGCAATGTTTCCGAGTTCTTAGCCCATTTGGGACCCAATTTCAACAAGTCTTTCTCCACACTTCTAAACACTCTTCATGCATCTCTAGCACTTTTAATCAATCAAATTTATTGTATCCTAACATATTCTAAACCCAAACAACACTAGATAAGTCATTTAGTGGTTTAACGCAATGTTTCCGAGTTCTTAGCCCATTTGGGACGCAATTTCAACAAGTCTTTCTCCATACTTCAAAACACTCTTCATGCATCTCTAACAGTTGTAATCAATCAAATTCATTGTATTTTAACATATTCTAACCCCAAAAAACACTAGATAAGTCATTTAGTGGTTCAACGCAATGTTTCCGAGTTATTAGCCCATTTGGGACGCAATTTCAACAAGTCTTTCTCCATACTTCAAAACACTCTTCATGCATCTCTAACACTTGTAATCAATAAAATGTATTGTATTCTAACATATTCTAACCAAAACAACACTAGATAAGTCATTTAGTGGTTCAACGCAATGTTTCCGAGTTCTTAGCCCATTTGGGACGCAATTTCAACAAGTCTTTCTTCATACTTCAGAACACTCTTCATGCATCTCTAACACTTGTAATCAATCAAATTTATTATACTCTAACATATTCTAACCCAAACAACACTAGATAAGTCATTTAGTGGTTCAACGCAATGTTTCCGAGTTCTTAGCCCATTTGGGACCCAATTTCAACAAGTCTTTCTCCACACTTCTAAAAACTCTTCATGCATCTCTAGCACTTTTAATCAATCAAATTTATTGTATCCTAACATATTCTAAACCCAAACAATACTAGATAAGTCATTTAGTGGTTTAACGCAATGTTTCCGAGTTCTTAGCCCATTTGGGACACAATTTCAACAAGTCTTTCTCCATACTTCAAAACACTCTTCATGCATCTCTAACAGTTGTAATCAATCAAATTCATTGTATTTTAACATATTCTAACCCCAAACAACACTAGATAAGTCATTTAGTGGTTCAACGCAATGTTTCCGAGTTATTAGCCCATTTGGGACGCAATTTCAACAAGTCTGTCTCCATACTTCAAAACACTCTTCATGCATCTCTAGCACTTGTAATCAATCAAATTCATTGTATTCTAACATATTCTAACCCCAAATAATACTAGATAAGTCATTTAGTGGTTCAACGCAATGTTTCCTAGTTCTTAGCCCATTTGGCACCCAATTTCAACAAGTCTTTCTCCACACTTCTAAAAACTCTTCATGCATCTCTAGCACTTTTAATCAATCAAATTTATTGTATCCTAACATATTCTAAACCCAAACAATACTAGATAAGTCATTTAGTGGTTCAACGCAATGTTTCCGAGTTCTTAGCCCATTTGGGACCCAATTTCAACAAGTCTTTCTCCACACTTCTAAACACTCTTCATACATCTCTAGCACTTTTAATCAATCAAATTTATTGTATCCTAACATATTCTAAACCCAAACAATACTAGATAAGTCATTTAGTGGTTCAACGCAATGTTTCCGAGTTCTTAGCCCATTTGGGATCCAATTTCAACAAGTCTTTCTCCATAGTTCAAAACACTCTTCATGCATCTCTAACACTTGTAATCAATCAAATTGATTGTATTCTAACATATTCTAACCCCAAACAACACTAGATAAGTCATTTAGTGGTTCAACGCAATGTTTCCGAGTTCTTAGCCCATTTGGGACCCAATTTCAACAAGTCTTTCTCCACACTTCTAAACACTCTTCATGCATCTCTAGCACTTTTAATCAATTAAATTTATTGTATCCTAACATATTCTAAACCCAAACAATACTAGATAAGTCATTTAGTGGTTTAACGCAATGTTTCCGAGTTCTTAGCCCATTTGGGACGCAATTTCAACAAGTCTTTCTCCATACTTCAAAACACTCTTCATGCATCTCTAACACTTGTAATCAATAAAATGTATTGTATTCTAACATATTCTAACCAAAACAACACTAGATAAGTCATTTAGTGGTTCAACGCAATGTTTCCGAGTTCTTAGCCCATTTGGGACGCAATTTCAACAAGTCTTTCTTCATACTTCAGAACACTCTTCATGCATCTCTAACACTTGTAATCAATCAAATTTATTATACTCTAACATATTCTAACCCAAACAACACTAGATAAGTCATTTAGTGGTTCAACGCAATGTTTCCGAGTTCTTAGCCCATTTGGGACCTAATTTCAACAAGTCATTCTCCACACTTCTAAACACTCTTCATGCATCTCTAGCACTTTTAATCAATCGAGTTTATTGTATCCTAACATATTCTAAACCCAAACAATACTAGATAAGTCATTTAGTGGTTCAACGCAATGTTTCAGAGTTCTTAGCCCATTTGGGACCCAATTTCAACAAGTCTTTCTCCACACTTCTAAACACTCTTCATGCATCTCTAGCACTTTTAATCAATCAAATTTATTGTATCCTAACATATTCTAAACCCAAACAACACTAGATAAGTCATTTAGTGGTTTAACGCAATGTTTCCGAGTTCTTAGCCCATTTGGGACGCAATTTCAACAAGTCTTTCTCCATACTTCAAAACACTCTTCATGCATCTCTAACAGTTGTAATCAATCAAATTCATTGTATTTTAACATATTCTAACCCCAAAAAACACTAGATAAGTCATTTAGTGGTTCAACGCAATGTTTCCGAGTTATTAGCCCATTTGGGACGCAATTTCAACAAGTCTTTCTCCATACTTCAAAACACTCTTCATGCATCTCTAACACTTGTAATCAATAAAATGTATTGTATTCTAACATATTCTAACCAAAACAACACTAGATAAGTCATTTAGTGGTTCAACGCAATGTTTCCGAGTTCTTAGCCCATTTGGGACGCAATTTCAACAAGTCTTTCTTCATACTTCAGAACACTCTTCATGCATCTCTAACACTTGTAATCAATCAAATTTATTATACTCTAACATATTCTAACCCAAACAACACTAGATAAGTCATTTAGTGGTTCAACGCAATGTTTCCGAGTTCTTAGCCCATTTGGGACCTAATTTCAACAAGTCATTCTCCACACTTCTAAACACTCTTCATGCATCTCTAGCACTTTTAATCAATCGAGTTTATTGTATCCTAACATATTCTAAACCCAAACAATACTAGATAAGTCATTTAGTGGTTCAACGCAATGTTTCCGAGTTCTTAGCCCATTTGGGACCCAATTTCAACAAGTCTTTCTCCACACTTCTAAACACTCTTCATGCATCTCTAGCACTTTTAATCAATCAAATTTATTGTATCCTAACATATTCTAAACCCAAACAACACTAGATAAGTCATTTAGTGGTTTAACGCAATGTTTCCGAGTTCTTAGCCCATTTGGGACGCAATTTCAACAAGTCTTTCTCCATACTTCAAAACACTCTTCATGCATCTCTAACAGTTGTAATCAATCAAATTCATTGTATTTTAACATATTCTAACCCCAAAAAACACTAGATAAGTCATTTAGTGGTTCAACGCAATGTTTCCGAGTTATTAGCCCATTTGGGACGCAATTTCAACAAGTCTTTCTCCATACTTCAAAACACTCTTCATGCATCTCTAACACTTGTAATCAATAAAATGTATTGTATTCTAACATATTCTAACCAAAACAACACTAGATAAGTCATTTAGTGGTTCAACGCAATGTTTCCGAGTTCTTAGCCCATTTGGGACGCAATTTCAACAAGTCTTTCTTCATACTTCAGAACACTCTTCATGCATCTCTAACACTTGTAATCAATCAAATTTATTATACTCTAACATATTCTAACCCAAACAACACTAGATAAGTCATTTAGTGGTTCAACGTAATGTTTCCGAGTTCTTAGCCCATTTGGGACCTAATTTCAACAAGTCTTTCTCCACACTTCTAAACACTCTTCATGCATCTCTAGCACTTTTAATCAATCGAATTTATTGTATCCTAACATATTCTAAACCCAAACAATACTAGATAAGTCATTTAGTGATTCGACGCAATGTTTCCGAGTTCTTAGCCCATTTGGGACCCAATTTCAACAAGTCTTTCTCCACACTTCTAAACACTCTTCATGCATCTCTAGCACTTTTAATCAATCAAATTTTTTGTATCCTAACATATTCTAAACCCAAACAACACTAGATAAGTCATTTAGTGGTTTAACGCAATGTTTCCGAGTTCTTAGCCCATTTGGGACGCAATTTCAACAAGTCTTTCTCCATACTTCAAAACACTCTTCATGCATCTCTAACAGTTGTAATCAATCAAATTCATTGTATTTTAACATATTCTAACCCGAAACAACACTAGATAAGTCATTTAGTGGTTCAACGCAATGTTTCCGAGTTCTTAGCCCATTTGGCACGCAATTTCAACAAGTCTTTCTCCATACTTCAAAACACTCTTCATGCATCTCTAGCACTTGTAATCAATCAAATTCATTGTATTCTAACATATTCTAACCCCAAATAATACTAGATAAGTCATTTAGTGGTTCAACGCAATGTTTCCGAGTTCTTAGCCCATTTGGGACCCAATTTCAACAAGTCTTTCTCCACACTTCTAAAAACTCTTCATGCATCTCTAGCACTTTTAATCAATCAAATTTATTGTATCCTAACATATTCTAAACCCAAACAATACTAGATAAGTCATTTAGTGGTTTAATGCAATGTTTCCGAGTTCTTAGCCCATTTGGGACGCAATTTCAACAAGTCTTTCTCCACACTTCTAAACACTCTTCATGCATCTCTAGCACTTTTAATCAATCAAATTTATTGTATCCTAACATATTCTAAACCCAAACAATACTAGATAAGTCATTTAGTGGTTCAACGCAATGTTTCCGAGTTCTTAGCCCATTTGGGACCCAATTTCAACAAGTCTTTCTCCACACTTCTAAACACTCTTCATGCATCTCTAGCACTTTTAATCAATCAAATTTATTGTATCCTAACATATTCTAAACCCAAACAACACTAGATAAGTCATTTAGTGGTTCAACGCAATGTTTACGAGTTCCTAGCCCATTTGGGATCCAATTTCAACAAGTCTTTCTCCATAGTTCAAAACACTCTTCATGCATCTCTAACACTTGTAATCAATCAAATTGATTGTATTCTAACATATTCTAACCCCAAACAACACTAGATAAGTCATTTAGTGGTTCAACGCAATGTTTCCGAGTTCTTAGCCCATTTGGGACCCAATTTCAACAAGTCTTTCTCCACACTTCTATACACTCTTCATACATCTCTAGCACTTTTAATCAATCAAATTTATTGTATCCTAACATATTCTAAACCCAAACAACACTAGATAAGTCATTTAGTGGTTCAACGCAATGTTTCCGAGTTCTTAGCCCATTTGGGATCCAATTTCAACAAGTCTTTCTCCATAGTTCAAAACACTCTTCATGCATCTCTAACACTTGTAATCAATCAAATTGATTGTATTCTAACATATTCTAACCCCAAACAACACTAGATAAGTCATTTAGTGGTTCAACGCAATGTTTCCGAGTTCTTAGCCCATTTGGGACCCAATTTCAACAAGTCTTTCTCCACACTTCTAAACACTCTTCATGCATCTCTAGCACTTTTAATCAATTAAATTTATTGTATCCTAACATATTCTAAACCCAAACAATACTAGATAAGTCATTTAGTGGTTTAACGCAATGTTTCCGAGTTCTTAGTCCATTTGGGACGCAATTTCAACAAGTCTTTCTCCATACTTCAAAACACTCTTCATGCATCTCTAACACTTGTAATCAATAAAATGTATTGTATTCTAACATATTCTAACCAAAACAACACTAGATAAGTCATTTAGTGGTTCAACGCAATGTTTCCGAGTTCTTAGCCCATTTGGGACGCAATTTCAACAAGTCTTTCTTCATACTTCAGAACACTCTTCATGCATCTCTAACACTTGTAATCAATCAAATTTATTATACTCTAACATATTCTAACCCAAACAACACTAGATAAGTCATTTAGTGGTTCAACGCAATGTTTCCGAGTTCTTAGCCCATTTGGGACCTAATTTCAACAAGTCATTCTCCACACTTCTAAACACTCTTCATGCATCTCTAGCACTTTTAATCAATCGAGTTTATTGTATCCTAACATATTCTAAACCTAAACAATACTAGATAAGTCATTTAGTGGTTCAACGCAATGTTTCTGAGTTCTTAGCCCATTTGGGACCCAATTTCAACAAGTCTTTCTCCACACTTCTAAACACTCTTCATGCATCTCTAGCACTTTTAATCAATCAAATTTATTGTATCCTAACATATTCTAAACCCAAACAACACTAGATAAGTCATTTAGTGGTTTAACGCAATGTTTCCGAGTTCTTAGCCCATTTGGGACGCAATTTCAACAAGTCTTTCTCCATACTTCAAAACACTCTTCATGCATCTCTAACAGTTGTAATCAATCAAATTCATTGTATTTTAACATATTCTAACCCCAAAAAACACTAGATAAGTCATTTAGTGGTTCAACGCAATGTTTCCGAGTTATTAGCCCATTTGGGACGCAATTTCAACAAGTCTTTCTCCATACTTCAAAACACTCTTCATGCATCTCTAACACTTGTAATCAATAAAATGTATTGTATTCTAACATATTCTAACCAAAACAACACTAGATAAGTCATTTAGTGGTTCAACGCAATGTTTCCGAGTTCTTAGCCCATTTGGGACGCAATTTCAACAAGTCTTTCTTCATACTTCAGAACACTCTTCATGCATCTCTAACACTTGTAATCAATCAAATTTATTATACTCTAACATATTCTAACCCAAACAACACTAGATAAGTCATTTAGTGGTTCAACGCAATGTTTCCGAGTTCTTAGCCCATTTGGGACCTAATTTCAACAAGTCATTCTCCACACTTCTAAACACTCTTCATGCATCTCTAGCACTTTTAATCAATCGAGTTTATTGTATCCTAACATATTCTAAACCCAAACAATACTAGATAAGTCATTTAGTGGTTCAACGCAATGTTTCCGAGTTCTTAGCCCATTTGGGACCCAATTTCAACAAGTCTTTCTCCACACTTCTAAACACTCTTCATGCATCTCTAGCACTTTTAATCAATCAAATTTATTGTATCCTAACATATTCTAAACCCAAACAACACTAGATAAGTCATTTAGTGGTTTAACGCAATGTTTCCGAGTTCTTAGCCCATTTGGGACGCAATTTCAACAAGTCTTTCTCCATACTTCAAAACACTCTTCATGCATTTCTAACAGTTGTAATCAATCAAATTCATTGTATTTTAACATATTCTAACCCCAAAAAACACTAGATAAGTCATTTAGTGGTTCAACGCAATGTTTCCGAGTTATTAGCCCATTTGGGACGCAATTTCAACAAGTCTTTCTCCATACTTCAAAACACTCTTCATGCATCTCTAACACTTGTAATCAATAAAATGTATTGTATTCTAACATATTCTAACCAAAACAACACTAGATAAGTCATTTAGTGGTTCAACGCAATGTTTCCGAGTTCTTAGCCCATTTGGGACGCAATTTCAACAAGTCTTTCTTCATACTTCAGAACACTCTTCATGCATCTCTAACACTTGTAATCAATCAAATTTATTATACTCTAACATATTCTAACCCAAACAACACTAGATAAGTCATTTAGTGGTTCAACGTAATGTTTCCGAGTTCTTAGCCCATTTGGGACCTAATTTCAACAAGTCTTTCTCCACACTTCTAAACACTCTTCATGCATCTCTAGCACTTTTAATCAATCGAATTTATTGTATCCTAACATATTCTAAACCCAAACAATACTAGATAAGTCATTTAGTGATTCGACGCAATGTTTCCGAGTTCTTAGCCCATTTGGGACCCAATTTCAACAAGTCTTTCTCCACACTTCTAAACACTCTTCATGCATCTCTAGCACTTTTAATCAATCAAATTTTTTGTATCCTAACATATTCTAAACCCAAACAACACTAGATAAGTCATTTAGTGGTTTAACGCAATGTTTCCGAGTTCTTAGCCCATTTGGGACGCAATTTCAACAAGTCTTTCTCCATACTTCAAAACACTCTTCATGCATCTCTAACAGTTGTAATCAATCAAATTCATTGTATTTTAACATATTCTAACCCGAAACAACACTAGATAAGTCATTTAGTGGTTCAACGCAATGTTTCCGAGTTCTTAGCCCATTTGGCACGCAATTTCAACAAGTCTTTCTCCATACTTCAAAACACTCTTCATGCATCTCTAGCACTTGTAATCAATCAAATTCATTGTATTCTAACATATTCTAACCCCAAATAATACTAGATAAGTCATTTAGTGGTTCAACGCAATGTTTCCGAGTTCTTAGCCCATTTGGGACCCAATTTCAACAAGTCTTTCTCCACACTTCTAAAAACTCTTCATGCATCTCTAGCACTTTTAATCAATCAAATTTATTGTATCCTAACATATTCTAAACCCAAACAATACTAGATAAGTCATTTAGTGGTTTAACGCAATGTTTCCGAGTTCTTAGCCCATTTGGGACGCAATTTCAACAAGTCTTTCTCCACACTTCTAAACACTCTTCATGCATCTCTAGCACTTTTAATCAATCAAATTTATTGTATCCTAACATATTCTAAACCCAAACAATACTAGATAAGTCATTTAGTGGTTCAACGCAATGTTTCCGAGTTCTTAGCCCATTTGGGACCCAATTTCAACAAGTCTTTCTCCACACTTCTAAACACTCTTCATGCATCTCTAGCACTTTTAATCAATCAAATTTATTGTATCCTAACATATTCTAAACCCAAACAACACTAGATAAGTCATTTAGTGGTTCAACGCAATGTTTACGAGTTCCTAGCCCATTTGGGATCCAATTTCAACAAGTCTTTCTCCATAGTTCAAAACACTCTTCATGCATCTCTAACACTTGTAATCAATCAAATTGATTGTATTCTAACATATTCTAACCCCAAACAACACTAGATAAGTCATTTAGTGGTTCAACGCAATGTTTCCGAGTTCTTAGCCCATTTGGGACCCAATTTCAACAAGTCTTTCTCCACACTTCTATACACTCTTCATACATCTCTAGCACTTTTAATCAATCAAATTTATTGTATCCTAACATATTCTAAACCCAAACAACACTAGATAAGTCATTTAGTGGTTCAACGCAATGTTTCCGAGTTCTTAGCCCATTTGGGATCCAATTTCAACAAGTCTTTCTCCATAGTTCAAAACACTCTTCATGCATCTCTAACACTTGTAATCAATCAAATTGATTGTATTCTAACATATTCTAACCCCAAACAACACTAGATAAGTCATTTAGTGGTTCAACGCAATGTTTCCGAGTTCTTAGCCCATTTGGGACCCAATTTCAACAAGTCTTTCTCCACACTTCTAAACACTCTTCATGCATCTCTAGCACTTTTAATCAATCAAATTTATTGTATCCTAACATATTCTAAACCCAAACAATACTAGATAAGTCATTTAGTGGTTTAACGCAATGTTTCCGAGTTCTTAGCCCATTTGGGACGCAATTTCAACAAGTCTTTCTCCATACTTCAAAACACTCTTCATGAATCTCTAACACTTGTAATCAATAAAATGTATTGTATTCTAACATATTCTAACCAAAACAACACTAGATAAGTCATTTAGTGGTTCAACGCAATGTTTCCGAGTTCTTAGCCCATTTGGGACGCAATTTCAACAAGTCTTTCTTCATACTTCAGAACACTCTTCATGCATCTCTAGCACTTTTAATCAATCGAATTTATTGTATCCTAACATATTCTAAACCCAAACAATACTAGATAAGTCATTTAGTGATTCGACGCAATGTTTCCGAGTTCTTAGCCCATTTGGGACCCAATTTCAACAAGTCTTTCTCCACACTTCTAAACACTCTTCATGCATCTCTAGCACTTTTAATCAATCAAATTTTTTGTATCCTAACATATTCTAAACCCAAACAACACTAGATAAGTCATTTAGTGGTTTAACGCAATGTTTCCGAGTTCTTAGCCCATTTGGGACGCAATTTCAACAAGTCTTTCTCCATACTTCAAAACACTCTTCATGCATCTCTAACAGTTGTAATCAATCAAATTCATTGTATTTTAACATATTCTAACCCGAAACAACACTAGATAAGTCATTTAGTGGTTCAACGCAATGTTTCCGAGTTCTTAGCCCATTTGGCACGCAATTTCAACAAGTCTTTCTCCATACTTCAAAACACTCTTCATGCATCTCTAGCACTTGTAATCAATCAAATTCATTGTATTCTAACATATTCTAACCCCAAATAATACTAGATAAGTCATTTAGTGGTTCAACGCAATGTTTCCGAGTTCTTAGCCCATTTGGGACCCAATTTCAACAAGTCTTTCTCCACACTTCTAAAAACTCTTCATGCATCTCTAGCACTTTTAATCAATCAAATTTATTGTATCCTAACATATTCTAAACCCAAACAATACTAGATAAGTCATTTAGTGGTTTAACGCAATGTTTCCGAGTTCTTAGCCCATTTGGGACGCAATTTCAACAAGTCTTTCTCCACACTTCTAAACACTCTTCATGCATCTCTAGCACTTTTAATCAATCAAATTTATTGTATCCTAACATATTCTAAACCCAAACAATACTAGGTAAGTCATTTAGTGGTTCAACGCAATGTTTCCGAGTTCTTAGCCCATTTGGGACCCAATTTCAACAAGTCTTTCTCCACACTTCTAAACACTCTTCATGCATCTCTAGCACTTTTAATCAATCAAATTTATTGTATCCTAACATATTCTAAACCCAAACAACACTAGATAAGTCATTTAGTGGTTCAACACAATGTTTACGAGTTCCTAGCCCATTTGGGATCCAATTTCAACAAGTCTTTCTCCATAGTTCAAAACACTCTTCATGCATCTCTAACACTTGTAATCAATCAAATTGATTGTATTCTAACATATTCTAACCCCAAACAACACTAGATAAGTCATTTAGTGGTTCAACGCAATGTTTCCGAGTTCTTAGCCCATTTGGGACCCAATTTCAACAAGTCTTTCTCCACACTTCTATACACTCTTCATACATCTCTAGCACTTTTAATCAATCAAATTTATTGTATCCTAACATATTCTAAACCCAAACAACACTAGATAAGTCATTTAGTGGTTCAACGCAATGTTTCCGAGTTCTTAGCCCATTTGGGATCCAATTTCAACAAGTCTTTCTCCATAGTTCAAAACACTCTTCATGCATCTCTAACACTTGTAATCAATCAAATTGATTGTATTCTAACATATTCTAACCCCAAACAACACTAGATAAGTCATTTAGTGGTTCAACGCAATGTTTCCGAGTTCTTAGCCCATTTGGGACCCAATTTCAACAAGTCTTTCTCCACACTTCTAAACACTCTTCATGCATCTCTAGCACTTTTAATCAATCAAATTTATTGTATCCTAACATATTCTAAACCCAAACAATACTAGATAAGTCATTTAGTGGTTTAACGCAATGTTTCCGAGTTCTTAGCCCATTTGGGACGCAATTTCAACAAGTCTTTCTCCATACTTCAAAACACTCTTCATGTATCTCTAACACTTGTAATCAATAAAATGTATTGTATTCTAACATATTCTAACCAAAACAACACTAGATAAGTCATTTAGTGGTTCAACGCAATGTTTCCGAGTTCTTAGCCCATTTGGGACGCAATTTCAACAAGTCTTTCTTCATACTTCAGAACACTCTTCATGCATCTCTAACACTTGTAATCAATCAAATTTATTATACTCTAACATATTCTAACCCAAACAACACTAGATAAGTCATTTAGTGGTTCAACGCAATGTTTCCGAGTTCTTAGCCCATTTGGGACCTAATTTCAACAAGTCATTCTCCACACTTCTAAACACTCTTCATGCATCTCTAGCACTTTTAATCAATCAAGTTTATTGTATCCTAACATATTCTAAACCCAAACAATACTAGATAAGTCATTTAGTGGTTCAACGCAATGTTTCCGAGTTCTTAGCCCATTTGGGACCCAATTTCAACAAGTCTTTCTCCACACTTCTAAACACTCTTCATGCATCTCTAGCACTTTTAATCAATCAAATTTATTGTATCCTAACATATTCTAAACCCAAACAACACTAGATAAGTCATTTAGTGGTTTAACGCAATGTTTCCGAGTTCTTAGCCCATTTGGGACGCAATTTCAACAAGTCTTTCTCCATACTTCAAAACACTCTTCATGCATCTCTAACAGTTGTAATCAATCAAATTCATTGTATTTTAACATATTCTAACCCCAAAAAACACTAGATAAGTCATTTAGTGGTTCAACGCAATGTTTCCGAGTTATTAGCCCATTTGGGACGCAATTTCAACAAGTCTTTCTCCATACTTCAAAACACTCTTCATGCATCTCTAACACTTGTAATCAATAAAATGTATTGTATTCTAACATATTCTAACCAAAACAACACTAGATAAGTCATTTAGTGGTTCAACGCAATGTTTCCGAGTTCTTAGCCCATTTGGGACGCAATTTCAACAAGTCTTTCTTCATACTTCAGAACACTCTTCATGCATCTCTAACACTTGTAATCAATCAAATTTATTATACTCTAACATATTCTAACCCAAACAACACTAGATAAGTCATTTAGTGGTTCAACGCAATGTTTCCGAGTTCTTAGCCCATTTGGGACCTAATTTCAACAAGTCTTTCTCCACACTTCTAAACACTCTTCATGCATCTCTAGCACTTTTAATCAATCGAATTTATTGTATCCTAACATATTCTAAACCCAAACAATACTAGATAAGTCATTTAGTGATTCGACGCAATGTTTCCGAGTTCTTAGCCCATTTGGGACCCAATTTCAACAAGTCTTTCTCCACACTTCTAAACACTCTTCATGCATCTCTAGCACTTTTAATCAATTAAATTTTTTGTATCCTAACATATTCTAAACCCAAACAACACTAGATAAGTCATTTAGTGGTTTAACGCAATGTTTCCGAGTTCTTAGCCCATTTGGGACGCAATTTCAACAAGTCTTTCTCCATACTTCAAAACACTCTTCATGCATCTCTAACAGTTGTAATCAATCAAATTCATTGTATTTTAACATATTCTAACCCGAAACAACACTAGATAAGTCATTTAGTGGTTCAACGCAATGTTTCCGAGTTCTTAGCCCATTTGGGACCCAATTTCAACTAGTCTTTCTCCACACTTCTAAAAACTCTTCATGCATCTCTAGCACTTTTAATCAATCAAATTTATTGTATCCTAACATATTCTAAACCCAAACAATACTAGATAAGTCATTTAGTGGTTTAACGCAATGTTTCCGAGTTCTTAGCCCATTTGGGACGCAATTTCAACAAGTCTTTCTCCATACTTCAAAACACTCTTCATGCATCTCTAACACTTGTAATCAATAAAATGTATTGTATTCTAACATATTCTAACCAAAACAACACTAGATAAGTCATTTAGTGGTTCAACGCAATGTTTCCGAGTTCTTAGCCCATTTGGGACGCAATTTCAACAAGTCTTTCTTCATACTTCAGAACACTCTTCATGCATCTCTAACACTTGTAATCAATCAAATTTATTATACTCTAACATATTCTAACCCAAACAACACTAGATAAGTCATTTAGTGGTTAAACGCAATGTTTCCGAGTTCTTAGCCCATTTGGGACCTAATTTCAACAAGTCATTCTCCACACTTCTAAACACTCTTCATGCATCTCTAACACTTTTAATCAATCGAGTTTATTGTATCCTAACATATTATAAACCCAAACAATACTAGATAAGTCATTTAGTGGTTCAACGCAATGTTTCCGAGTTCTTGCCCATTTGGGACCCAATTTCAACAAGTCTTTCTCCACACTTCTAAACACTCTTCATGCATCTCTAGCACTTTTAATCAATCAAATTTATTGTATCCTAACATATTCTAAACCCAAACAATACTAGATAAGTCATTTAGTGATTCGACGCAATGTTTCCGAGTTCTTAGCCCATTTGGGACGCAATTTCAACAAGTCTTTCTCCATACTTCAAAACACTCTTCATGCATCTCTAACACTTGTAATCAATCAAATTTATTATACTCTAACATATTCTAACCCAAACAACACTAGATAAGTCATTTAGTGGTTCAACGCAATGTTTCCGAGTTCTTAGCCCATTTGGGACCTAATTTCAACAAGTCTTTCTCCACACTTCTAAACACTCTTCATGCATCTCTAGCACTTTTAATCAATCGAATTTATTGTATCCTAACATATTCTAAACCCAAACAATACTAGATAAGTCATTTAGTGATTCGACGCAATGTTTCCGAGTTCTTAGCCCATTTGGGACCCAATTTCAACAAGTCTTTCTCCACACTTCTAAACACTCTTCATGCATCTCTAGCACTTTTAATCAATCAAATTTTTTGTATCCTAACATATTCTAAACCCAAACAACACTAGATAAGTCATTTAGTGGTTTAACGCAATGTTTCCGAGTTCTTAGCCCATTTGGGACGCAATTTCAACAAGTCTTTCTCCATACTTCAAAACACTCTTCATGCATCTCTAACAGTTGTAATCAATCAAATTCATTGTATTTTAACATATTCTAACCCGAAACAACACTAGATAAGTCATTTAGTGGTTCAACGCAATGTTTCCGAGTTCTTAGCCCATTTGGCACGCAATTTCAACAAGTCTTTCTCCATACTTCAAAACACTCTTCATGCATCTCTAGCACTTGTAATCAATCAAATTCATTGTATTCTAACATATTCTAACCCCAAATAATACTAGATAAGTCATTTAGTGGTTCAACGCAATGTTTCCGAGTTCTTAGCCCATTTGGGACCCAATTTCAACAAGTCTTTCTCCACACTTCTAAAAACTCTTCATGCATCTCTAGCACTTTTAATCAATCAAATTTATTGTATCCTAACATATTCTAAACCCAAACAATACTAGATAAGTCATTTAGTGGTTTAACGCAATGTTTCCGAGTTCTTAGCCCATTTGGGACGCAATTTCAACAAGTCTTTCTCCACACTTCTAAACACTCTTCATGCATCTCTAGCACTTTTAATCAATCAAATTTATTGTATCCTAACATATTCCAAACCCAAACAATACTAGATAAGTCATTTAGTGGTTCAACGCAATGTTTCCGAGTTCTTAGCCCATTTGGGACCCAATTTCAACAAGTCTTTCTCCACACTTCTAAACACTCTTCATGCATCTCTAGCACTTTTAATCAATCAAATTTATTGTATCCTAACATATTCTAAACCCAAACAACACTAGATAAGTCATTTAGTGGTTCAACGCAATGTTTACGAGTTCCTAGCCCATTTGGGATCCAATTTCAACAAGTCTTTCTCTATACTTCAAAACACTCTTCATGCATCTCTAACACTTGTAATCAATCAAATTGATTGTATCCTAACATATTCTAAACCCAAACAACACTAGATAAGTCATTTAGTGGTTCAACGCAATGTTTACGAGTTCCTAGCCCATTTGGGATCCAATTTCAACAAGTCTTTCTCCATACTTCAAAACACTCTTCATGCATCTCTAACACTTGTAATCAATCAAATTGATTGTATCCTAACATATTCTAAACCCAAACAATACTAGATAAGTCATTTAGTGGTTTAACGCAATGTTTCCGAGTTCTTAGCCCATTTGGGACGCAATTTCAACAAGTCTTTCTCCATACTTCAAAACACTCTTCATGCATCTCTAACACTTGTAATCAATAAAATGTATTGTATTCTAACATATTCTAACCAAAACAACACTAGATAAGTCATTTAGTGGTTCAACGCAATGTTTCCGAGTTCTTAGCCCATTTGGGACGCAATTTCAACAAGTCTTTCTTCATACTTCAGAACACTCTTCATGCATCTCTAACACTTGTAATCAATCAAATTTATTATACTCTAACATATTCTAACCCAAACAACACTAGATAAGTCATTTAGTGGTTCAACGCAATGTTTCCGAGTTCTTAGCCCATTTGGGACCTAATTTCAACAAGTCTTTCTCCACACTTCTAAACACTCTTCATGCATCTCTAGCACTTTTAATCAATCGAATTTATTGTATCCTAACATATTCTAAACCCAAACAATACTAGATAAGTCATTTAGTGATTCGACGCAATGTTTCCGAGTTCTTAGCCCATTTGGGACCCAATTTCAACAAGTCTTTCTCCACACTTCTAAACACTCTTCATGCATCTCTAGCACTTTTAATCAATCAAATTTTTTGTATCCTAACATATTCTAAACCCAAACAACACTAGATAAGTCATTTAGTGGTTTAACGCAATGTTTTCGAGTTCTTAGCCCATTTGGGACGCAATTTCAACAAGTCTTTCTCCATACTTCAAAACACTCTTCATGCATCTCTAACAGTTGTAATCAATCAAATTCATTGTATTTTAACATATTCTAACCCGAAACAACACTAGATAAGTCATTTAGTGGTTCAACGCAATGTTTCCGAGTTCTTAGCCCATTTGGCACGCAATTTCAACAAGTCTTTCTCCATACTTCAAAACACTCTTCATGCATCTCTAGCACTTGTAATCAATCAAATTCATTGTATTCTAACATATTCTAACCCCAAATAATACTAGATAAGTCATTTAGTGGTTCAACGCAATGTTTCCGAGTTCTTAGCCCATTTGGGACCCAATTTCAACAAGTCTTTCTCCACACTTCTAAAAACTCTTCATGCATCTCTAGCACTTTTAATCAATCAAATTTATTGTATCCTAACATATTCTAAACCCAAACAATACTAGATAAGTCATTTAGTGGTTTAACGCAATGTTTCCGAGTTCTTAGCCCATTTGGGACGCAATTTCAACAAGTCTTTCTCCACACTTCTAAACACTCTTCATGCATCTCTAGCACTTTTAATCAATCAAATTTATTGTATCCTAACATATTCCAAACCCAAACAATACTAGATAAGTCATTTAGTGGTTCAACGCAATGTTTCCGAGTTCTTAGCCCATTTGGGACCCAATTTCAACAAGTCTTTCTCCACACTTCTAAACACTCTTCATGCATCTCTAGCACTTTTAATCAATCAAATTTATTGTATCCTAACATATTCTAAACCCAAACAACACTAGATAAGTCATTTAGTGGTTCAACGCAATGTTTACGAGTTCCTAGCCCATTTGGGATCCAATTTCAACAAGTCTTTCTCTATACTTCAAAACACTCTTCATGCATCTCTAACACTTGTAATCAATCAAATTGATTGTATCCTAACATATTCTAAACCCAAACAACACTAGATAAGTCATTTAGTGGTTCAACGCAATGTTTACGAGTTCCTAGCCCATTTGGGATCCAATTTCAACAAGTCTTTCTCCATACTTCAAAACACTCTTCATGCATCTCTAACACTTGTAATCAATCAAATTGATTGTATCCTAACATATTCTAAACCCAAAAAATACTAGATAAGTCATTTAGTGGTTTAACGCAATGTTTCCGAGTTCTTAGCCCATTTGGGACGCAATTTCAACAAGTCTTTCTCCATACTTCAAAACACTCTTCATGCATCTCTAACACTTGTAATCAATAAAATGTATTGTATTCTAACATATTCTAACCAAAACAACACTAGATAAGTCATTTAGTGGTTCAACGCAATGTTTCCGAGTTCTTAGCCCATTTGGGACGCAATTTCAACAAGTCTTTCTTCATACTTCAGAACACTCTTCATGCATCTCTAACACTTGTAATCAAACAAATTTATTATACTCTAACATATTCTAACCCAAACAACACTAGATAAGTCATTTAGTGGTTCAACGCAATGTTTCCGAGTTCTTAGCCCATTTGGGACCTAATTTCAACAAGTCTTTCTCCACACTTCTAAACACTCTTCATGCATCTCTAGCACTTTTAATCAATCGAATTTATTGTATCCTAACATATTCTAAACCCAAACAATACTAGATAAGTCATTTAGTGATTCGACGCAATGTTTCCGAGTTCTTAGCCCATTTGGGACCCAATTTCAACAAGTCTTTCTCCACACTTCTAAACACTCTTCATGCATCTCTAGCACTTTTAATCAATTAAATTTTTTGTATCCTAACATATTCTAAACCTAAACAACACTAGATAAGTCATTTAGTGGTTTAACGCAATGTTTCCGAGTTCTTAGCCCATTTGGGACGCAATTTCAACAAGTCTTTCTCCATACTTCAAAACACTCTTCATGCATCTCTAACAGTTGTAATCAATCAAATTCATTGTATTTTAACATATTCTAACCCGAAACAACACTAGATAAGTCATTTAGTGGTTCAACGCAATGTTTCCGAGTTCTTAGCCCATTTGGGACCCAATTTCAACTAGTCTTTCTCCACACTTCTAAAAACTCTTCATGCATCTCTAGCACTTTTAATCAATCAAATTTATTGTATCCTAACATATTCTAAACCCAAACAATACTAGATAAGTCATTTAGTGGTTTAACGCAATGTTTCCGAGTTCTTAGCCCATTTGGGACGCAATTTCAACAAGTCTTTCTCCATACTTCAAAACACTCTTCATGCATCTCTAACACTTGTAATCAATAAAATGTATTGTATTCTAACATATTCTAACCAAAACAACACTAGATAAGTCATTTAGTGGTTCAACGCAATGTTTCCGAGTTCTTAGCCCATTTGGGACGCAATTTCAACAAGTCTTTCTTCATACTTCAGAACACTCTTCATGCATCTCTAACACTTGTAATCAATCAAATTTATTATACTCTAACATATTCTAACCCAAACAACACTAGATAAGTCATTTAGTGGTTCAACGCAATGTTTCCGAGTTCTTAGCCCATTTGGGACCTAATTTCAACAAGTCATTCTCCACACTTCTAAACACTCTTCATGCATCTCTAGCACTTTTAATCAATCGAGTTTATTGTATCCTAACATATTCTAAACCCAAACAATACTAGATAAGTCATTTAGTGGTTCAACGCAATGTTTCCGAGTTCTTAGCCCATTTGGGACCCAATTTCAACAAGTCTTTCTCCACACTTCTAAACACTCTTCATGCATCTCTAGCACTTTTAATCAATCAAATTTATTGTTACCTAACATATTCTAAACCCAAACAACACTAGATAAGTCATTTAGTGGTTTAACGCAATGTTTCCGAGTTCTTAGCCCATTTGGGACGCAATTTCAACAAGTCTTTCTCCATACTTCAAAACACTCTTCATGCATCTCTAACACTTGTAATCAATCAAATTTATTATACTCTAACATATTCTAACCCAAACAACACTAGATAAGTCATTTAGTGGTTCAACGCAATGTTTCCGAGTTCTTAGCCCATTTGGGACCTAATTTCAACAAGTCTTTCTCCACACTTCTAAACACTCTTCATGCATCTCTAGCACTTTTAATCAATCGAATTTATTGTATCCTAACATATTCTAAACCCAAACAATACTAGATAAGTCATTTAGTGATTCGACGCAATGTTTCCGAGTTCTTAGCCCATTTGGGACCCAATTTCAACAAGTCTTTCTCCACACTTCTAAACACTCTTCATGCATCTCTAGCACTTTTAATCAATCAAATTTTTTGTATCCTAACATATTCTAAACCCAAACAACACTAGATAAGTCATTTAGTGGTTTAACGCAATGTTTCCGAGTTCTTAGCCCATTTGGGACGCAATTTCAACAAGTCTTTCTCCATACTTCAAAACACTCTTCATGCATCTCTAACAGTTGTGATCAATCAAATTCATTGTATTTTAACATATTCTAACCCGAAACAACACTAGATAAGTCATTTAGTGGTTCAACGCAATGTTTCCGAGTTCTTAGCCCATTTGGCACGCAATTTCAACAAGTCTTTCTCCATACTTCAAAACACTCTTCATGCATCTCTAGCACTTGTAATCAATCAAATTCATTGTATTCTAACATATTCTAACCCCAAATAATACTAGATAAGTCATTTAGTGGTTCAACGCAATGTTTCCGAGTTCTTAGCCCATTTGGGACCCAATTTCAACAAGTCTTTCTCCACACTTCTAAAAACTCTTCATGCATCTCTAGCACTTTTAATCAATCAAATTTATTGTATCCTAACATATTCTAAACCCAAACAATACTAGATAAGTCATTTAGTGGTTTAACGCAATGTTTCCGAGTTCTTAGCCCATTTGGGACGCAATTTCAACAAGTCTTTCTCCACACTTCTAAACACTCTTCATGCATCTCTAGCACTTTTAATCAATCAAATTTATTGTATCCTAACATATTCCAAACCCAAACAATACTAGATAAGTCATTTAGTGGTTCAACGCAATGTTTCCGAGTTCTTAGCCCATTTGGGACCCAATTTCAACAAGTCTTTCTCCACACTTCTAAACACTCTTCATGCATCTCTAGCACTTTTAATCAATCAAATTTATTGTATCCTAACATATTCTAAACCCAAACAACACTAGATAAGTCATTTAGTGGTTCAACGCAATGTTTACGAGTTCCTAGCCCATTTGGGATCCAATTTCAACAAGTCTTTCTCTATACTTCAAAACACTCTTCATGCATCTCTAACACTTGTAATCAATCAAATTGATTGTATCCTAACATATTCTAAACCCAAACAACACTAGATAAGTCATTTAGTGGTTCAACGCAATGTTTACGAGTTCCTAGCCCATTTGGGATCCAATTTCAACAAGTCTTTCTCCATACTTCAAAACACTCTTCATGCATCTCTAACACTTGTAATCAATCAAATTGATTGTATCCTAACATATTCTAAACCCAAACAATACTAGATAAGTCATTTAGTGGTTTAACGCAATGTTTCCGAGTTCTTAGCCCATTTGGGACGCAATTTCAACAAGTCTTTCTCCATACTTCAAAACACTCTTCATGCATCTCTAACACTTGTAATCAATAAAATGTATTGTATTCTAACATATTCTAACCAAAACAACACTAGATAAGTCATTTAGTGGTTCAACGCAATGTTTCCGAGTTCTTAGCCCATTTGGGACGCAATTTCAACAAGTCTTTCTTCATACTTCAGAACACTCTTCATGCATCTCTAACACTTGTAATCAATCAAATTTATTATACTCTAACATATTCTAACCCAAACAACACTAGATAAGTCATTTAGTGGTTCAACGCAATGTTTCCGAGTTCTTAGCCCATTTGGGACCCAATTTCAACAAGTCTTTCTCCACACTTCTAAACACTCTTCATGCATCTCTAGCACTTTTAATCAATCAAATTTTTTGTATCCTAACATATTCTAAACCCAAACAACACTAGATAAGTCATTTAGTGGTTTAACGCAATGTTTCCGAGTTCTTAGCCCATTTGGGACGCAATTTCAACAAGTCTTTCTCCATACTTCAAAACACTCTTCATGCATCTCTAACAGTTGTAATCAATCAAATTCATTGTATTTTAACATATTCTAACCCGAAACAACACTAGATAAGTCATTTAGTGGTTCAACGCAATGTTTCCGAGTTCTTAGCCCATTTGGCACGCAATTTCAACAAGTCTTTCTCCATACTTCAAAACACTCTTCATGCATCTCTAGCACTTGTAATCAATCAAATTCATTGTATTCTAACATATTCTAACCCCAAATAATACAAGATAAGTCATTTAGTGGTTCAACGCAATGTTTCCGAGTTCTTAGCCCATTTGGGACCCAATTTCAACAAGTCTTTCTCCACACTTCTAAAAACTCTTCATGCATCTCTAGCACTTTTAATCAATCAAATTTATTGTATCCTAACATATTCTAAACCCAAACAATACTAGATAAGTCATTTAGTGGTTTAACGCAATGTTTCCGAGTTCTTAGCCCATTTGGGACACAATTTCAACAAGTCTTTCTCCATACTTCAAAACACTCTTCATGCATCTCTAACAGTTGTAATCAATCAAATTCATTGTATTTTAACATATTCTAACCCCAAACAACACTAGATAAGTCATTTAGTGGTTCAACGCAATGTTTCCGAGTTATTAGCCCATTTGGGACGCAATTTCAACAAGTCTGTCTCCATACTTCAAAACACTCTTCATGCATCTCTAGCACTTGTAATCAATCAAATTCATTGTATTCTAACATATTCTAACCCCAAATAATACTAGATAAGTCATTTAGTGGTTCAACGCAATGTTTCCTAGTTCTTAGCCCATTTGGGACCCAATTTCAACAAGTCTTTCTCCACACTTCTAAAAACTCTTCATGCATCTCTAGCACTTTTAATCAATCAAATTTATTGTATCCTAACATATTCTAAACCCAAACAATACTAGATAAGTCATTTAGTGGTTCAACGCAATGTTTCCGAGTTCTTAGCCCATTTGGGACCCAATTTCAACAAGTCTTTCTCCACACTTCTAAACACTCTTCATACATCTCTAGCACTTTTAATCAATCAAATTTATTGTATCCTAACATATTCTAAACCCAAACAACACTAGATAAGTCATTTAGTGGTTCAACGCAATGTTTCCGAGTTCTTAGCCCATTTGGGATCCAATTTCAACAAGTCTTTCTCCATAGTTCAAAACACTCTTCATGCATCTCTAACACTTGTAATCAATCAAATTGATTGTATTCTAACATATTCTAACCCCAAACAACACTAGATAAGTCATTTAGTGGTTCAACGCAATGTTTCCGAGTTCTTAGCCCATTTGGGACCCAATTTCAACAAGTCTTTCTCAACACTTCTAAACACTCTTCATGCATCTCTAGCACTTTTAATCAATCAAATTTATTGTATCCTAACATATTCTAAACCCAAACAATACTAGATAAGTCATTTAGTGGTTTAACGCAATGTTTCCGAGTTCTTAGCCCATTTGGGACGCAATTTCAACAAGTCTTTCTCCATACTTCAAAACACTCTTCATGCATCTCTAACACTTGTAATCAATAAAATGTATTGTATTCTAACATATTCTAACCAAAACAACACTAGATAAGTCATTTAGTGGTTCAACGCAATGTTTCCGAGTTCTTAGCCCATTTGGGACGCAATTTCAACAAGTCTTTCTTCATACTTCAGAACACTCTTCATGCATCTCTAACACTTGTAATCAATCAAATTTATTATACTCTAACATATTCTAACCCAAACAACACTAGATAAGTCATTTAGTGGTTCAACGCAATGTTTCCGAGTTCTTAGCCCATTTGGGACCTAATTTCAACAAGTCATTCTCCACACTTCTAAACACTCTTCATGCATCTCTAGCACTTTTAATCAATCGAGTTTATTGTATCCTAACATATTCTAAACCCAAACAATACTAGATAAGTCATTTAGTGGTTCAACGCAATGTTTCCGAGTTCTTAGCCCATTTGGGACCCAATTTCAACAAGTCTTTCTCCACACTTCTAAACACTCTTCATGCATCTCTAGCACTTTTAATCAATCAAATTTATTGTATCCTAACATATTCTAAACCCAAACAACACTAGATAAGTCATTTAGTGGTTTAACGCAATGTTTCCGAGTTCTTAGCCCATTTGGGACGCAATTTCAACAAGTCTTTCTCCATACTTCAAAACACTCTTCATGCATCTCTAACAGTTGTAATCAATCAAATTCATTGTATTTTAACATATTCTAACCCCAAAAAACACTAGATAAGTCATTTAGTGGTTCAACGCAATGTTTCCGAGTTATTAGCCCATTTGGGACGCAATTTCAACAAGTCTTTCTCCATACTTCAAAACACTCTTCATGCATCTCTAACACTTGTAATCAATAAAATGTATTGTATTCTAACATATTCTAACCAAAACAACACTAGATAAGTCATTTAGTGGTTCAACGCAATGTTTCCGAGTTCTTAGCCCATTTGGGACGCAATTTCAACAAGTCTTTCTTCATACTTCAGAACACTCTTCATGCTTCTCTAACACTTGTAATCAATCAAATTTATTATACTCTAACATATTCTAACCCAAACAACACTAGATAAGTCATTTAGTGGTTCAACGCAATGTTTCCGAGTTCTTAGCCCATTTGGGACCTAATTTCAACAAGTCTTTCTCCACACTTCTAAACACTCTTCATGCATCTCTAGCACTTTTAATCAATCGAATTTATTGTATCCTAACATATTCTAAACCCAAACAATACTAGATAAGTCATTTAGTGATTCGACGCAATGTTTCCGAGTTCTTAGCCCATTTGGGACCCAATTTCAACAAGTCTTTCTCCACACTTCTAAACACTCTTCATGCATCTCTAGCACTTTTAATCAATCAAATTTTTTGTATCCTAACATATTCTAAACCCAAACAACACTAGATAAGTCATTTAGTGGTTTAACGCAATGTTTCCGAGTTCTTAGCCCATTTGGGACGCAATTTCAACAAGTCTTTCTCCATACTTCAAAACACTCTTCATGCATCTCTAACAGTTGTAATCAATCAAATTCATTGTATTTTAACATATTCTAACCCGAAACAACACTAGATAAGTCATTTAGTGGTTCAACGCAATGTTTCCGAGTTCTTAGCCCATTTGGCACGCAATTTCAACAAGTCTTTCTCCATACTTCAAAACACTCTTCATGCATCTCTAGCACTTGTAATCAATCAAATTCATTGTATTCTAACATATTCTAACCCCAAATAATACTAGATAAGTCATTTAGTGGTTCAACGCAATGTTTCCGAGTTCTTAGCCCATTTGGGACCCAATTTCAACAAGTCTTTCTCCACACTTCTAAAAACTCTTCATGCATCTCTAGCACTTTTAATCAATCAAATTTATTGTATCCTAACATATTCTAAACCCAAACAATACTAGATAAGTCATTTAGTGGTTTAACGCAATGTTTCCGAGTTCTTAGCCCATTTGGGACGCAATTTCAACAAGTCTTTCTCCACACTTCTAAACACTCTTCATGCATCTCTAGCACTTTTAATCAATCAAATTTATTGTATCCTAACATATTCCAAACCCAAACAATACTAGATAAGTCATTTAGTGGTTCAACGCAATGTTTCCGAGTTCTTAGCCCATTTGGGACCCAATTTAAAAGTCTTTCTCCACACTTCTAAACACTCTTCATCCATCTCTAGCACTTTTAATCAATCAAATTTATTGTATCCTAACATATTCTAAACCCAAACAACACTAGATAAGTCATTTAGTGGTTCAACGCAATGTTTACGAGTTCCTAGCCCATTTGGGATCCAATTTCAACAAGTCTTTCTCCATACTTCAAAACACTCTTCATGCATCTCTAACACTTGTAATCAATCAAATTGATTGTATTCTAACATATTCTAACCCCAAACAACACTAGATAAGTCATTTAGTGGTTCAACGCAATGTTTCCGAGTTCTTAGCCCATTTGGGACCCAATTTCAACAAGTCTTTCTCCACACTTCTATACACTCTTCATACATCTCTAGCACTTTTAATCAATCAAATTTATTGTATCCTAACATATTCTAAACCCAAACAACACTAGATAAGTCATTTAGTGGTTCAACGCAATGTTTCCGAGTTCTTAGCCCATTTGGGATCCAATTTCAACAAGTCTTTCTCCATAGTTCAAAACACTCTTCATGCATCTCTAACACTTGTAATCAATCAAATTGATTGTATTCTAACATATTCTAACCCCAAACAACACTAGATAAGTCATTTAGTGGTTCAACGCAATGTTTCCGAGTTCTTAGCCCATTTGGGATCCAATTTCAACAAGTCTTTCTCCATACTTCAAAACACTCTTCATGCATCTCTAACACTTGTAATCAATCAAATTGATTGTATCCTAACATATTCTAAACCCAAACAATACTAGATAAGTCATTTAGTGGTTTAACGCAATGTTTCCGAGTTCTTAGCCCATTTGGGACGCAATTTCAACAAGTCTTTCTCCATACTTCAAAACACTCTTCATGCATCTCTAACACTTGTAATCAATAAAATGTATTATATTCTAACATATTCTAACCAAAACAACACTAGATAAGTCATTTAGTGGTTCAACGCAATGTTTCCGAGTTCTTAGCCCATTTGGGACGCAATTTCAACAAGTCTTTCTTCATACTTCAGAACACTCTTCATGCATCTCTAACACTTGTAATCAATCAAATTTATTATACTCTAACATATTCTAACCCAAACAACACTAGATAAGTCATTTAGTGGTTCAACGCAATGTTTCCGAGTTCTTAGCCCATTTGGGACCTAATTTCAACAAGTCATTCTCCACACTTCTAAACACTCTTCATGCATCTCTAGCACTTTTAATCAATCGAGTTTATTGTATCCTAACATATTCTAAACCCAAACAATACTAGATAAGTCATTTAGTGGTTCAACGCAATGTTTCCGAGTTCTTAGTCCATTTGGGACCCAATTTCAACAAGTCTTTCTCCACACTTCTAAACACTCTTCATGCATCTCTAGCACTTTTAATCAATCAAATTTATTGTATCCTAACATATTCTAAACCCAAACAACACTAGATAAGTCATTTAGTGGTTTAACGCAATGTTTCCGAGTTCTTAGCCCATTTGGGACGCAATTTCAACAAGTCTTTCTCCATACTTCAAAACACTCTTCATGCATCTCTAACAGTTGTAATCAATCAAATTCATTGTATTTTAACATATTCTAACCCCAAAAAACACTAGATAAGTCATTTAGTGGTTCAACGCAATGTTTCCGAGTTATTAGCCCATTTGGGACGCAATTTCAACAAGTCTTTCTCCATACTTCAAAACACTCTTCATGCATCTCTAACACTTGTAATCAATAAAATGTATTGTATTCTAACATATTCTAACCAAAACAACACTAGATAAGTCATTTAGTGGTTCAACGCAATGTTTCCGAGTTCTTAGCCCATTTGGGACGCAATTTCAACAAGTCTTTCTTCATACTTCAGAACACTCTTCATGCATCTCTAACACTTGTAATCAATCAAATTTATTATACTCTAACATATTCTAACCCAAACAACACTAGATAAGTCATTTAGTGGTTCAACGCAATGTTTCCGAGTTCTTAGCCCATTTGGGACCTAATTTCAACAAGTCTTTCTCCACACTTCTGAACACTCTTCATGCATCTCTAGCACTTTTAATCAATCGAATTTATTGTGTCCTAACATATTCTAAACCCAAACAATACTAGATAAGTCATTTAGTGATTCGACGCAATGTTTCCGAGTTCTTAGCCCATTTGGGACCCAATTTCAACAAGTCTTTCTCCACACTTCTAAACACTCTTCATGCATCTCTAGCACTTTTAATCAATCAAATTTTTTGTATCCTAACATATTCTAAACCCAAACAACACTAGATAAGTCATTTAGTGGTTTAACGCAATGTTTCCGAGTTCTTAGCCCATTTGGGACGCAATTTCAACAAGTCTTTCTCCATACTTCAAAACACTCTTCATGCATCTCTAACAGTTGTAATCAATCAAATTCATTGTATTTTAACATATTCTAACCCGAAACAACACTAGATAAGTCATTTAGTGGTTCAACGCAATGTTTCCGAGTTCTTAGCCCATTTGGCACGCAATTTCAACAAGTCTTTCTCCATACTTCAAAACACTCTTCATGCATCTCTAGCACTTGTAATCAATCAAATTCATTGTATTCTAACATATTCTAACCCCAAATAATACTAGATAAGTCATTTAGTGGTTCAACGCAATGTTTCCGAGTTCTTAGCCCATTTGGGACCCAATTTCAACAAGTCTTTCTCCACACTTCTAAAAACTCTTCATGCATCTCTAGCACTTTTAATCAATCAAATTTATTGTATCCTAACATATTCTAAACCCAAACAATACTAGATAAGTCATTTAGTGGTTTAACGCAATGTTTCCGAGTTCTTAGCCCATTTGGGACGCAATTTCAACAAGTCTTTCTCCACACTTCTAAACACTCTTCATGCATCTCTAGCACTTTTAATCAATCAAATTTATTGTATCCTAACATATTCCAAACCCAAACAATACTAGATAAGTCATTTAGTGGTTCAACGCAATGTTTCCGAGTTCTTAGCCCATTTGGGACCCAATTTCAACAAGTCTTTCTCCACACTTCTAAACACTCTTCATGCATCTCTAGCACTTTTAATCAATCAAATTTATTGTATCCTAACATATTCTAAACCCAAACAACACTAGATAAGTCATTTAGTGGTTCAACGCAATGTTTACGAGTTCCTAGCCCATTTGGGATCCAATTTCAACAAGTCTTTCTCCATACTTCAAAACACTCTTCATGCATCTCTAACACTTGTAATCAATCAAATTGATTGTATTCTAACATATTCTAACCCCAAACAACACTAGATAAGTCATTTAGTGGTTCAACGCAATGTTTCCGAGTTCTTAGCCCATTTGGGACCCAATTTCAACAAGTCTTTCTCCACACTTCTAAACACTCTTCATGCATCTCTAGCACTTTTAATCAATCAAATTTATTGTATCCTAACATATTCTAAACCCAAACAATACTAGATAAGTCATTTAGTGGTTTAACGCAATGTTTCCGAGTTCTTAGCCCATTTGGGACGCAATTTCAACAAGTCTTTCTCCATACTTCAAAACACTCTTCATGCATCTCTAACACTTGTAATCAATAAAATGTATTGTATTCTAACATATTCTAACCAAAACAACACTAGATAAGTCATTTAGTGGTTCAACGCAATGTTTCCGAGTCCTTAGCCCATTTGGGACGCAATTTCAACAAGTATTTCTTCATACTTCAAAACACTCTTCATGCATCTCTAACACTTGTAATGAATCAAATTCATTGTATTGTAACATATTATAACCCCAAACAACACTAGATAGGTCATTTAGTGGTTCAACGAAATGTTTCCGAGTTCTTAGCCCATTTGGGACCCAATTTCAACAAGTCTTTCTCAACACTTCTAAACATTCTTCATGCATCTCTAGCACTTGTAATCAATCAAGTTTATTGTATCCTAACATATTCTAAACCCAGAAAACACTAGATAAGTCATTTAGTGGTTCAACGCAATGTTTCCGAGCTCTTAGCCCATTTGGGACGTAATTTCAACAAGTCTTTCTCCATACTTCAAAACACTCTTCATGCCTCTCTAACACTTGTAATCAATCAAATTCATTGTATTCTAACATATTCTAACCCCAAACAACACTAGATAAGTCATTTAGTGGTTCAACGCAATGTTTCTGAGTTCTTAGCCCATTTGGGACCCAATTTCAACAAGTCTTTCTCCACACTTCTAAACACTCTTCATGCATCTCTAGCACTTTTAATCAATCAAATTTATTGTATCCTAACATATTCTAAACCCAAACAATACTAGATAAGTCATTTAGTTGTTTAACGCAATGTTTCCGAGTTCTTAGCCCATTTGGGACGCAATTTCAACAAGTCTTTCTTCATACTTCAGAACACTCTTCATGCATCTCTAACACTTGTAATCAATCAAATTTATTATACTCTAACATATTCTAACCCAAACAACACTAGATAAGTCATTTAGTGGTTCAACGCAATGTTTCCGAGTTCTTAGCCCATTTGGGACCTAATTTCAACAAGTCTTTCTCCACACTTCTAAACACTCTTCATGCATCTCTAGCACTTTTAATCAATCAAATTTATTGTATCCTAACATATTCTAAACCCAAACAACACTAGATAAGTCATTTAGTGGTTCAACGCAATGTTTCCGAGTTCTTAGCCCATTTGGGATCCAATTTCAACAAGTCTTTCTCCATACTTCAAAACACTCTTCATGCATCTCTAACACTTGTAATCAATCAAATTGATTGTATTCTAACATATTCTAACCCCAAACAACACTAGATAAGTCATTTAGTGGTTCAACGCAATGTTTCCGAGTTCTTAGCCCATTTGGGACCCAATTTCAACAAGTCTTTCTCCACACTTCTAAACACTCTTCATGCATCTCTAGCACTTTTAATCAATCAAATTTATTGTATCCTAACATATTCTAAACCCAAACAATACTAGATAAGTCATTTAGTGGTTTAACGCAATGTTTCCGAGTTCTTAGCCCATTTGGGACGCAATTTCAACAAGTCTTTCTCCATACTTCAAAACACTCTTCATGCATCTCTAACACTTGTAATCAATAAAATGTATTGTATTCTAACATATTCTAACCAAAACAACACTAGATAAGTCATTTAGTGGTTCAACGCAATGTTTCCGAGTTCTTAGCCCATTTGGGACGCAATTTCAACAAGTCTTTCTTCATACTTCAGAACACTCTTCATGCATCTCTAACACTTGTAATCAATCAAATTTATTATACTCTAACATATTCTAACCCAAACAACACTAGATAAGTCATTTAGTGGTTCAACGCAATGTTTCCGAGTTCTTAGCCCATTTGGGACCTAATTTCAACAAGTCTTTCTCCACACTTCTAAACACTCTTCAAGCATCTCTAACATATTCTAACCCCAAACAGCACAAGATAAGTCATTTAGTGGATCAACGAAATGTTTCTGAGTTCTTAGCCCATTTGGGACCCAATTTCAACAAGTCTTTCTCCACTCTACTAAACACTTTTCATGCATCTCTAGCACTTGTAATCATTCAAATTTATTTTATTCAAACATATTCTAACCCCAAACAACACTAGATAAGTCATTTAGTGGTTCAACGCAATGTTTCTAAGTTCTTAGCCCATTTGGGACACAATTTCAACAAGTCTTTCTCTACACTTTTAAACACTCTTCAAGCATCTCTAGCACTTGTAATCATTCAAATTTATTGTATTCTAACATATTCTAACCCCAAAAAACACTAGACAAGGCATTTAGTGGTTCAACGCAATGTTTCCGAGTTCTTAGCCCATTTTGGACCAAATTTCAGCAAGTCTTTCTCCACTCTGTTGAACACTTTTCATGCATCTCTAGCACTTGTAATCAATCAAATTCATTGTTTTCTAACATTCTAACCCCAAAAAACACTATATAAGTTATTTTGTGGTTCAACGCAATGTTTCCGAGTTCTTAGCCCATTTGGGACGCAATTTCAACAAGTCTTTCTCCATACTTCAAAACACTCTTCATGCATCTCTAACACTTGTAATCAATAAAATGTATTGTATTCTAACATATTCTAACCAAAACAACACTAGATAAGTCATTTAGTGGTTCAACGCAATGTTTCCGAGTTCTTAGCCCATTTGGGACGCAATTTCAACAAGTCTTTCTTCATACTTCAGAACACTCTTCATGCATCTCTAACACTTGTAATCAATCAAATTTATTATACTCTAACATATTCTAACCCAAACAACACTAGATAAGTCATTTAGTGGTTCAACGCAATGTTTCCGAGTTCTTAGCCCATTTGGGACCTAATTTCAACAAGTCTTTCTCCACACTTCTAAACACTCTTCATGCATCTCTAGCACTTTTAATCAATCAAATTTATTGTATCCTAACATATTCTAAACCCAAACAACACTAGATAAGTCATTTAGTGGTTCAACGCAATGTTTCCGAGTTCTTAGCCCATTTGGGATCCAATTTCAACAAGTCTTTCTCCATACTTCAAAACACTCTTCATGCATCTCTAACACTTGTAATCAATCAAATTGATTGTATTCTAACATATTCTAACCCCAAACAACACTAGATAAGTCATTTAGTGGTTCAACGCAATGTTTCCGAGTTCTTAGCCCATTTGGGACCCAATTTCAACAAGTCTTTCTCCACACTTCTAAACACTCTTCATGCATCTCTAGCACTTTTAATCAATCAAATTTATTGTATCGTAACATATTCTAAACCCAAACAATACTAGATAAGTCATTTAGTGGTTCAACGCAATGTTTCCGAGTTCTTAGCCCATTTGGGACGCAATTTCAACAAGTCTTTCTCCATACTTCAAAACACTCTTCATGCATCTCTAACACTTGTAATCAATAAAATGTATTGTATTCTAACATATTCTAACCAAAACAACACTAGATAAGTCATTTAGTGGTTCAACGCAATGTTTCCGAGTTCTTAGCCCATTTGGGACGCAATTTCAACAAGTCTTTCTTCATACTTCAGAACACTCTTCATGCATCTCTAACACTTGTAATCAATCAAATTTATTATACTCTAACATATTCTAACCCAAACAACACTAGATAAGTCATTTAGTGGTTCAACACAATGTTTCCGAGTTCTTAGCCCATTTGGGACCTAATTTCAACAAGTCTTTATCCACACTTCTAAACACTCTTCAAGCATCTCTAACATATTCTAACCCCAAACAGCACAAGATAAGTCATTTAGTGGATCAACGCAATGTTTCTGAGTTCTTAGCCCATTTGGGACCCAATTTCAACAAGTCTTTCTCCACTCTACTAAACACTTTTCATGCATCTCTAGCACTTGTAATCATTCAAATTTATTTTATTCAAACATATTCTAACCCCAAACAACACTAGATAAGTCATTTAGTGGTTCAACGCAATGTTTCTAAGTTCTTAGCCCATTTGGGACACAATTTCAACAAGTCTTTCTCTACACTTTTAAACACTCTTCAAGCATCTCTAGCACTTGTAATCATTCAAATTTATTGTATTCTAACATATTCTAACCCCAAAAAACACTAGACAAGGCATTTAGTGGTTCAACGCAATGTTTCCGAGTTCTTAGCCCATTTTGGACCAAATTTCAGCAAGTCTTTCTCCACTCTGTTGAACACTTTTCATGCATCTCTAGCACTTGTAATCAATCAAATTCATTGTTTTCTAACATTCTAACCCCAAAAAACACTATATAAGTTATTTTGTGGTTCAACGCAATGTTTCCGAGTTCTTAGCCCATTTGGGACGCAATTTCAACAAGTCTTTCTCCATACTTCAAAACACTCTTCATGCATCTCTAACACTTGTAATCAATAAAATGTATTGTATTCTAACATATTCTAACCAAAACAACACTAGATAAGTCATTTAGTAGTTCAACGCAATGTTTCCGAGTTCTTAGCCCATTTGGGACGCAATTTCAACAAGTCTTTCTTCATACTTCAGAACACTCTTCATGCATCTCTAACACTTGTAATCAATCAAATTTATTATACTCTAACATATTCTAACCCAAACAACACTAGATAAGTCATTTAGTGGTTCAACGCAATGTTTCCGAGTTCTTAGCCCATTTGGGACCTAATTTCAACAAGTCTTTCTCCACACTTCTAAACACTCTTCATGCATCTCTAGCACTTTTAATCAATCGAGTTTATTGTATCCTAACATATTCTAAACCCAAACAATACTAGATAAGTCATTTAGTGGTTCAACGCAATGTTTCCGAGTTCTTAGCCCATTTGGGACCCAATTTCAACAAGTCTTTCTCCACACTTCTAAACACTCTTTATGCATCTCTAGCACTTTTAATCAATCAAATTTATTGTATCCTAACATATTCTAAACCCAAACAACACTAGATAAGTCATTTAGTGGTTTAACGCAATGTTTCCGAGTTCTTAGCCCATTTGGGACGCAATTTCAACAAGTCTTTCTCCATACTTCAAAACACTCTTCATGCATCTCTAACAGATGTAATCAATCAAATTCATTGTATTTTAACATATTCTAACCCCAAAAAACACTAGATAAGTCATTTAGTGGTTCAACGCAATGTTTCCGAGTTATTAGCCCATTTGGGACGCAATTTCAACAAGTCTTTCTCCATACTTCAAAACACTCTTCATGCATCTCTAACACTTGTAATCAATAAAATGTATTGTATTCTAACATATTCTAAAAAAAAAAACACTAGATAAGTCATTTAGTGGTTCAACGCAATGTTTCCGAGTTCTTAGCCCATTTGGGACGCAATTTCAACAAGTCTTTCTTCATACTTCAGAACACTCTTCATGCATCTCTAACACTTGTAATCAATAAAATTTATTATACTCTAACATATTCTAACCCAAACAACACTAGATAAGTCATTTAGTGGTTCAACGCAATGTTTCCGAGTTCTTAGCCCATTTGGGACCTAATTTCAACAAGTCTTTCTCCACACTTCTAAACACTCTTCATGCATCTCTAGCACTTTTAATCAATCGAATTTATTGTATCCTAACATATTCTAAACCCAAACAATACTAGATAAGTCATTTAGTGATTCGACGCAATGTTTCCGAGTTCTTAGCCCATTTGGGACCCAATTTCAACAAGTCTTTCTCCACACTTCTAAACACTCTTCATGCATCTCTAGCACTTTTAATCAATCAAATTTATTGTATCCTAACATATTCTAAACCCAAACAATACTAGATAAGTCATTTAGTGGTTTAACGCAATGTTTCCGAGTTCTTAGCCCATTTGGGACGCAATTTCAACAAGTCTTTCTCCATACTTCAAAACACTCTTCATGCATCTCTAACAGTTGTAATCAATCAAATTCATTGTATTTTAACATATTCTAACCCCAAACAACACTAGATAAGTCATTTAGTGGTTCAACGCAATGTTTCCGAGTTATTAGCCCATTTGGCACGCAATTTCAACAAGTCTTTCTCCATACTTCAAAACACTCTTCATGCATCTCTAGCACTTGTAATCAATCAAATTCATTGTATCCTAACATATTCTAAACCAAAACAATACTAGATAAGTCATTTAGTGGTTTAACGCAATGTTTCCTAGTTCTTAGCCCATTTGGGACCCAATTTCAACAAGTCTTTCTCCACACTTCTAAAAACTCTTCATGCATCTCTAGCACTTTTAATCAATCAAATTTATTGTATCCTAACATATTCTAAACCCAAACAATACTAGATAATTCATTTAGTGGTTTAACGCAATGTTTCCGAATTTCAACAAGTCTTTCTCCATACTTCAAAACACTCTTCATGCATCTCTAACACTTGTAATCAATCAAATTGATTGTATTCTAACATATTCTAACCCCAAACAACACTAGATAAGTCATTTAGTGGTTCAACGCAATGTTTCCGAGTTCTTAGCCCATTTGGGACCCAATTTCAACAAGTCTTTCTCCACACTTCTAAACACTCTTCATGCATCTCTAGCACTTTTAACCAATCAAATTTATTGTATCCTAACATATTCTAAACCCAAACAATACTAGATAAGTCATTTAGTGGTTTAACGCAATGTTTCCGAGTTCTTAGCCCATTTGGGACGCAATTTCAACAAGTCTTTCTCCATACTTCAAAACACTCTTCATGCATCTCTAACACTTGTAATCAATTAAATGTATTGTATTCTAACATATTCTAACCAAAACAACACTAGATAAGTCATTTAGTGGTTCAACGAAATGTTTCCGAGTTCTTAGCCCATTTGGGACGCAATTTCAACAAGTCTTTCTTCATACTTCAGAACCCTCTTCATGCATCTCTAACACTTGTAATCAATCAAATTTATTATACTCTAACATATTCTAACCCAAACAACACTAGATAAGTCATTTAGTGGTTCAACGCAATGTTTCCGAGTTCTTAGCCCATTTGGGACTTAATTTCAACAAGTCTTTCTCCACACTTCTAAACACTCTTCATGCATCTCTAGCACTTTTAATCAATCGAATTTATTGTATCCTAACATATTCTAAACCCAAACAAGACTAGATAAGTCATTTAGTGGTTCAACGCAATGTTTCCGAGTTCTTAGCCCATTTGAGACCCAATTTCAACAAGTCTTTCTCCACACTTCTAAACACTCTTCATGCATCTCTAGCACTTTTAATCAATCAAATTTATTGTATCCTAACATATTCTAAACCCAAACAACACTAGATAAGTCATTTAGTGGTTTAACGCAATGTTTCCGAGTTCTTAGCCCATTTGGGACGCAATTTCAACAAGTCTTTCTCCATACTTCAAAACAGTCTTCATGCATCTCTAACAGTTGTAATCAATCAAATTCATTGTATTTTAACATATTCTAACCCCAAACAACACTAGATAAGTCATTTAGTGGTTCAACGCAATGTTTCCGAGTTCTTAGCCCATTTGGGACGCAATTTCAACAAGTCTTTCTCCATACTTCAAAACACTCTTCATGCATCTCTAACACTTGTAATCAATAAAATGTATTGTATTCTAACATATTCTAACCAAAACAACACTAGATAAGTCATTTAGTGGTTCAACGCAATGTTTCCGAGTTCTTAGCCCATTTGGGACGCAATTTCAACAAGTCTTTCTTCATACTTCAGAACACTCTTCATGCATCTCTAACACTTGTAATCAATCAAATTTATTATACTCTAACATATTCTAACCCAAACAACACTAGATAAGTCATTTAGTGGTTCAACGCAATGTTTCCGAGTTCTTAGCACATTTGGGACCTAATTTCAACAAGTCTTTCTCCACACCTCTAAACACTCTTCATGCATCTCTAGCACTTTTAATCAATCAAATTTATTGTATCCTAACATATTATAAACCCAAACAATACTAGATAAGTCATTTAGTGGTTCAACGCAATGTTTCCGAGTTCTTAGCCCATTTGGGACCCAATTTCAACAAGTCTTTCTCCATACTTCTAAACACTCTTCATGCATCTCTAGCACTTTTAATCAATCAAATTTATTGTATCCTAACATATTCTAAACCCAAACAACACTAGATAAGTCATTTAGTGGTTCAACGCAATGTTTCCGAGTTCTTAGCCCATTTGGCACGCAATTTCAACAAGTCTTTCTCCATACTTCAAAACACTCTTCATGCATCTCTAGCACTTGTAATCAATCAAATTCATTGTATTCTAACATATTCTAACCCCAAATAATACTAGATAAGTCATTTAGTGGTTCAACGCAATGTTTCCGAGTTCTTAGCCCATTTGGGACGCAATTTCAACAAGTCTTTCTCCATACTTCAAAACACTCTTCATGCATCTCTAACAGTTGTAATCAATCAAATTCATTGTATTTTAACATATTCTAACCCCAAACAACACTAGATAAGTCATTTAGTGGTTCAACGCAATGTTTCCGAGTTCTTAGCCCATTTGGGACGCAATTTCAACAAGTCTTTCTCCATACTTCAAAACACTCTTCATGCATCTCTAGCACTTGTAATCAATCAAATTCATTGTATTCTAACATATTCTAACCCCAAATAATACTAGATAAGTCATTTAGTGGTTCAACGCAATGTTTCCGAGTTCTTAGCCCATTTGGGACGCAATTTCAACAAATCTTTCTCCATACTTCAAAACACTCTTCATGCATCTCTAACAGTTGTAATCAATCAAATTCATTGTATTTTAACATATTCTAACCCCAAACAACACTAGATAAGTCATTTAGTGGTTCAACGCAATGTTTCCGAGTTCTTAGCCCATTTGGGACGCAATTTCAACAAGTCTTTCTCCATACTTCAAAACACTCTTCATGCATCTCTAGCACTTGTAATCAATCAAATTCATTGTATTCTAACATATTCTAACCCCAAATAATACTAGATAAGTCATTTAGTGGTTCAACGCAATGTTTCCGAGTTCTTAGCCCATTTGGGACCCAATTTCAACAAGTCTTTCTCCACACTTCTAAAAACTCTTCATGCATCTCTAGCACTTTTAATCAATCAAATTTATTGTATCCTAACATATTCTAAACCCAAACAATACTAGATAAGTCATTTAGTGGTTTAACGCAATGTTTCCGAGTTCTTAGCCCATTTGGGACGCAATTTCAACAAGTCTTTCTCCACACTTCTAAACACTCTTCATGCATCTCTAGCACTTTTAATCAATCAAATTTATTGTATCCTAACATATTCTAAACCCAAACAATACTAGATAAGTCATTTAGTGGTTCAACGCAATGTTTCCGAGTTCTTAGCCCATTTGGGACCCAATTTCAACAAGTCTTTCTCCACACTTCTAAACACTCTTCATGCATCTCTAGCACTTTTAATCAATCAAATTTATTGTATCCTAACATATTCTAAACCCAAACAACACTAGATAAGTCATTTAGTGGTTCAACGCAATGTTTCCGAGTTCTTAGCCCATTTGGGATCCAATTTCAACAAGTCTTTCTCCATACTTCAAAACACTCTTCATGCATCTCTAACACTTGTAATCAATTAAATTGATTGTATTCTAACATATTCTAAACCCAAACAATACTAGATAAGTCATTTAGTGGTTCAACGCAATGTTTCCGAGTTCTTAGCCCATTTGGGACCCAATTTCAACAAGTCTTTCTCCACACTTCTAAACACTCTTCATGCATCTCTAGCACTTTTAATCAATCAAATTTATTGTATCCTAACATATTCTAAACCCAAACAACACTAGATAAGTCATTTAGTGGTTTAACGCAATGTTTCCGAGTTCTTAGCCCATTTGGGACGCAATTTCAACAAGTCTTTCTCCATACTTCAAAACACTCTTCATGCTTCTCTAACAGTTGTAATCAATCAAATTCATTGTATTTTAACATATTCTAACCCCAAACAACACTAGATAAGTCATTTAGTGGTTCAACGCAATGTTTCCGAGTTCTTAGCCCATTTGGCACGCAATTTCAACAAGTCTTTCTCCATACTTCAAAACACTCTTCATGCATCTCTAGCACTTGTAATCAATCAAATTCATTGTATTCTAACATATTCTAACCCCAAATAATACTAGATAAGTCATTTAGTGGTTCAACGCAATGTTTCCGAGTTCTTAGCCCATTTGGGACCCAATTTCAACAAGTCTTTCTCCACACTTCTCAAAACTCTTCATGCATCTCTAGCACTTTTAATCAATCAAATTTATTGTATCCTAACATATTCTATACCCAAACAATACTAGATAAGTCATTTAGTGGTTCAACGCAATGTTTCCGAGTTCTTAGCCCATTTGGGACGCAATTTCAACAAGTCTTTCTCCATACTTCAAAACACTCTTCATGCATCTCTAACACTTGTAATCAATAAAATGTATTGTATTCTAACATATTCTAACCAAAACAACACTAGATAAGTCATTTAGTGGTTCAACGCAATGTTTCCGAGTTCTTAGCCCATTTGGGACGCAATTTCAACAAGTCTTTCTTCATACTTCAGAACACTCTTCATGCATCTCCAACACTTGTAATCAATCAAATTTATTATACTCTAACATATTCTAACCCAAACAACACTAGATAAGTCATTTAGTGGTTCAACGCAATGTTTCCGAGTTCTTAGCACATTTGGGACCTAATTTCAACAAGTCTTTCTCCACACCTCTAAACACTCTTCATGCATCTTTAGCACTTTTAATCAATCAAATTTATTGTATCCTAACATATTCTAAACCCAAACAATACTAGATAAGTCATTTAGTGGTTCAACGCAATGTTTCCGAGTTCTTAGCCCATTTGGGACCCAATTTCAACAAGTCTTTCTCCATACTTCTAAACACTCTTCATGCATCTCTAGCACTTTTAATCAATCAAATTTATTGTATCCTAACATATTCTAAACCCAAACAACACTAGATAAGTCATTTAGTGGTTCAACGCAATGTTTCCGAGTTCTTAGCCCATTTGGCACGCAATTTCAACAAGTCTTTCTCCATACTTCAAAACACTCTTCATGCATCTCTAGCACTTGTAATCAATCAAATTCATTGTATTCTAACATATTCTAACCCCAAATAATACTAGATAAGTCATTTAGTGGTTCAACGCAATGTTTCCGAGTTCTTAGCCCATTTGGGACGCAATTTCAACAAGTCTTTCTCCATACTTCAAAACACTCTTCATGCATCTCTAACAGTTGTAATCAATCAAATTCATTGTATTTTAACATATTCTAACCCCAAACAACACTAGATAAGTCATTTAGTGGTTCAACGCAATGTTTCCGAGTTCTTAGCCCATTTGGGACGCAATTTCAACAAGTCTTTCTCCATACTTCAAAACACTCTTCATGCATCTGTAGCACTTGTAATCAATCAAATTCATTGTATTCTAACATATTCTAACCCCAAATAATACTAGATAAGTCATTTAGTGGTTCAACGCAATGTTTCCGAGTTCTTAGCCCATTTGGGACGCAATTTCAACAAGTCTTTCTCCATACTTCAAAACACTCTTCATGCATCTCTAACAGTTGTAATCAATCAAATTCATTGTATTTTAACATATTCTAACCCCAAACAACACTAGATAAGTCATTTAGTGGTTCAACGCAATGTTTCCGAGTTCTTAGCCCATTTGGGACGCAATTTCAACAAGTCTTTCTCCATACTTCAAAACACTCTTCATGCATCTCTAGCACTTGTAATCAATCAAATTCATTGTATTCTAACATATTCTAACCCCAAATAATACTAGATAAGTCATTTAGTGGTTCAACGCAATGTTTCCGAGTTCTTAGCCCATTTGGGACCCAATTTCAACAAGTCTTTCTCCACACTTCTAAAAACTCTTCATGCATCTCTAGCACTTTTAATCAATCAAATTTATTGTATCCTAACATATTCTAAACCCAAACAATACTAGATAAGTCATTTAGTGGTTTAACGTAATGTTTCCGAGTTCTTAGCCCATTTGGGACGCAATTTCAACAAGTCTTTCTCCACACTTCTAAACACTCTTCATGCATCTCTAGCACTTTTAATCAATCAAATTTATTGTATCCTAACATATTCTAAACCCAAACAATACTAGATAAGTCATTTAGTGGTTCAACGCAATGTTTCCGAGTTCTTAGCCCATTTGGGACCCAATTTCAACAAGTCTTTCTCCACACTTCTAAACACTCTTCATGCATCTCTAGCACTTTTAATCAATCAAATTTATTGTATCCTAACATATTCTAAACCCAAACAACACTAGATAAGTCATTTAGTGGTTCAACGCAATGTTTCCGAGTTCTTAGCCCATTTGGGATCCAATTTCAACAAGTCTTTCTCCATACTTCAAAACACTCTTCATGCATCTCTAACACTTGTAATCAATCAAATTGATTGTATTCTAACATATTCTAAACCCAAACAATACTAGATAAGTCATTTAGTGGTTCAACGCAATGTTTCCGAGGTCTTAGCCCATTTGGGACCCAATTTCAACAAGTCTTTCTCCACACTTCTAAACACTCTTCATGCATCTCTAGCACTTTTAATCAATCAAATTTATTGTATCCTAACATATTCTAAACCCAAACAACACTAGATAAGTCATTTAGTGGTTTAACGCAATGTTTCCGAGTTCTTAGCCCATTTGGGACGCAATTTCAACAAGTCTTTCTCCATACTTCAAAACACTCTTCATGCATCTCTAACAGTTGTAATCAATCAAATTCATTGTATTTTAACATATTCTAACCCCAAACAACACTAGATAAGTCATTTAGTGGTTCAACGCAATGTTTCCGAGTTCTTAGCCCATTTGGCACGCAATTTCAACAAGTCTTTCTCCATACTTCAAAACACTCTTCATGCATCTCTAGCACTTGTAATCAATCAAATTCATTGTATTCTAACATATTCTAACCCCAAATAATACTAGATAAGTCATTTAGTGGTTCAACGCAATGTTTCCGAGTTCTTAGCCCATTTGGGACCCAATTTCAACAAGTCTTTCTCCACACTTCTAAAAACTCTTCATGCATCTCTAGCACTTTTAATCAATCAAATTTATTGTATCCTAACATATTCTAAACCCAAACAATACTAGATAAGTCATTTAGTGGTTTAACGCAATGTTTCCGAGTTCTTAGCCCATTTGGGACGCAATTTCAACAAGTCTTTCTCCACACTTCTAAACACTCTTCATGCATCTCTAGCACTTTTAATCAATCAAATTTATTGTATCCTAACATATTCTAAACCCAAACAATACTAGATAAGTCATTTAGTGGTTCAACGCAATGTTTCCGAGTTCTTAGCCCATTTGGGACCCAATTTCAACAAGTCTTTCTCCACACTTCTAAACACTCTTCATGCATCTCTAGCACTTTTAATCAATCAAATTTATTGTACCCTAACATATTCTAAACCCAAACAACACTAGATAATTCATTTAGTGGTTCAACGCAATGTTTCCGAGTTCTTAGCCCATTTGGGATCCAATTTCAACAAGTCTTTCTCCATACTTCAAAACACTCTTCATGCATCTCTAACACTTGTAATCAATCAAATTGATTGTATTCTAATATATTCTAACCCCAAACAACACTAGATAAGTCATTTAGTGGTTCAACGCAATGTTTCCGAGTTCTTAGCCCATTTGGGACCCAATTTCAACAAGTCTTTCTCCACACTTCTAAACACTCTTCATGCATCTCTAGCACTTTTAATCAATCAAATTTATTGTATCCTAACATATTCTAAACCCAAACAATACTAGATAAGTCATTTAGTGGTTTAACGCAATGTTTCCGAGTTCTTAGCCCATTTGGGACGCAATTTCAACAAGTCTTTCTCCACACTTCTAAACACTCTTCATGCATCTCTAGCACTTTTAATCAATCAAATTTATTGTATCCTAACATATTCTAAACCCAAACAATACTAGATAAGTCATTTAGTGGTTTAACGCAATGTTTCCGAGTTCTTAGCCCATTTGGGACGCAATTTCAACAAGTCTTTCTCCATACTTCAAAACACTCTTCATGCATCTCTAACACTTGTAATCAATAAAATGTATTGTATTCTAACATATTCTAACCAAAACAACACTAGATAAGTCATTTAGTGGTTTAACGCAATGTTTCCGAGTTCTTAGCCCATTTGGGACGCAATTTCAACAAGTCTTTCTTCATACTTCAGAACACTCTTCATGCATCTCTAACACTTGTAATCAATCAAATTTATTATACTCTAACATATTCTAACCCAAACAACACTAGATAAGTCATTTAGTGGTTCAACGCAATGTTTCCGAGTTCTTAGCCCATTTGGGACCTAATTTCAACAAGTCTTTCTCCACACTTCTAAACACTCTTCATGCATCTCTAGCACTTTTAATCAATCGAATTTATTGTATCCTAACATATTCTAAACCCAAACAATACTAGATAAGTCATTTAGTGGTTCAACGCAATGTTTCCGAGTTCTTAGCCCATTTGGGACCCAATTTCAACAAGTCTTTCTCCACACTTCTAAACACTCTTCATGCATCTCTAGCACTTTTAATCAATCAAATTTATTGTATCCTAACATACTCTAAACCCAAACAACACTAGATAAGTCATTTAGTGGTTTAACGCAATGTTTCCGAGTTCTTAGCCCATTTGGGACGCAATTTCAACAAGTCTTTCTCCATACTTCAAAACACTCTTCATGCATCTCTAACAGTTGTAATCAATCAAATTCATTTTATTTTAACATATTCTAACCCCAAACAACTTTAGATAAGTCATTTAGTGGTTCAACGCAATGTTTCCGAGTTCTTAGCCCATTTGGCACGCAATTTCAACAAGTCTTTCTCCATACTTCAAAACACTCTTCATGCATCTCTAGCACTTGTAATCAATCAAATTCATTGTATTCTAACATATTCTAACCCCAAATAATACTAGATAAGTCATTTAGTGGTTCAACGCAATGTTTCCGAGTTCTTAGCCCATTTGGGACCCAATTTCAACAAGTCTTTCTCCACACTTCTAAAAACTCTTCATGCATCTCTAGCACTTTTAATCAATCAAATTTATTGTATCCTAACATATTCTAAACCCAAACAATACTAGATAAGTCATTTAGTGGTTTAACGCAATGTTTCCGAGTTCTTAGCCCATTTGGGACGCAATTTCAACAAGTCTTTCTCCACACTTCTAAACACTCTTCATGCATCTCTAGCACTTTTAATCAATCAAATTTATTGTATCCTAACATATTCTAAACCCAAACAATACTAGATAAGTCATTTAGTGGTTCAACGCAATGTTTCTGAGTTCTTAGCCCATTTGGGACCCAATTTCAACAAGTCTTTCTCCACACTTCTAAACACTCTTCATGCATCTCTAGCACTTTTAATCAATCAAATTTATTGTATCCTAACATATTCTAAACCCAAACAACACTAGATAAGTCATTTAGTGGTTCAACGCAATGTTTCCGAGTTCTTAGCCCATTTGGGATCCAATTTCAACAAGTCTTTCTCCATACTTCAAAACACTCTTCATGCATCTCTAACACTTGTAATCAATCAAATTGATTGTATTCTAACATATTCTAACCCCAAACAACACTAGATAAGTCATTTAGTGGTTCAACGCAATGTTTCCGAGTTCTTAGTCCATTTGGGACCCAATTTCAACAAGTCTTTCTCCACACTTCTAAACACTCTTCATGCATCTCTAGCACTTTTAATCAATCAAATTTATTGTATCCTAACATATTCTAAACCCAAACAATACTAGATAAGTCATTTAGTGGTTTAACGCAATGTTTCCGAGTTCTTAGCCCATTTGGGACGCAATTTCAACAAGTCTTTCTTCATACTTCAGAACACTCTTCATGCATCTCTAACACTTGTAATCAATCAAATTTATTATACTCTAACATATTCTAACCCAAACAACACTAGATAAGTCATTTAGTGGTTCAACGCAATGTTTCCGAGTTCTTAGCCCATTTGGGACCTAATTTCAACAAGTCTTTCTCCACACTTCTAAACACTCTTCATGCATCTCTAGCACTTTTAATCAATCGAATTTATTGTATCCTAACATATTCTAAACCCAAACAATACTAGATAAGTCATTTAGTGGTTCAACGCAATGTTTCCGAGTTCTTAGCCCATTTGGGACCTAATTTCAACAAGTCTTTCTCCACACTTCTAAACACTCTTCATGCATCTCTAGCACTTTTAATCAATCGAATTTATTGTATCCTAACATATTCTAAACCCAAACAATACTAGATAAGTCATTTAGTGGTTCAACGCAATGTTTCCGAGTTCTTAGCCCATTTGGGACCCAATTTCAACAAGTTTTTCTCCACATTTCTAAACACTCTTCATGCATCTCTAGCACTTTTAATCAATCAAATTTATTGTATCCTAACATATTCTAAACCCAAACAACACTAGATAAGTCATTTAGTGGTTTAACGCAATGTTTCCGAGTTCTTAGCCCATTTGGGACGCAATTTCAACAAGTCTTTCTCCATACTTCAAAACACTCTTCATGCATCTCTAACAGTTGTAATCAATCAAATTTATTATACTCTAACATATTCTAACCCAAACAACACTAGATAAGTCATTTAGTGGTTCAACGCAATGTTTCCGAGTTCTTAGCCCATTTGGGACCCAATTTCAACAAGTCTTTCTCCACACTTCTAAACACTCTTCATGCATCTCTAGCACTTTTAATCAATCAAATTTATTGTATCCTAACATATTCTAAACCCAAACAATACTAGATAAGTCATTTAGTGGTTCAACGCAATGTTTCCGAGTTATTAGCCCATTTGGGACGCAATTTCAACAAGTCTTTCTCCACACTTCTAAACACTCTTCATGGATCTCTAGCACTTGTAATCAATCAAAGTTATTGTATTCAAACATATTCTAACCCCAAATAATACTAGATAAGTCATAAGTTTTTCAACGCAATGTTTCCGAGTTCTTAGTCCATTTGGGACCCAATTTCAACAAGTCTTTCTCCATACTTCAAAACACTCTTCATGCATCTCTAACACTTGTAATCAATCAAATTTATTGTATTCTAACATATTCTATCCCCAAACAACACTAGATAAGTCATTTAGTGGTTCAACGCAATGTTTCGGAGTTCTTAGCCCATTTGGGACCCAATTTCAACAAGTCTTTCTCCACACTTCTAAACACTCTTCATGCATCTCTAGCACTTTTAATCAATCAAATTTATTGTATCCTAACATATTCTAAACCCAAACAATACTAGATAAGTCATTTAGTGGTTTAACGCAATGTTTCCGACTTCTTAGCCCATTTGGGACGCAATTTCAACAAGTCTTTCTTCATACTTCAAAACACTCTTCATGCATCTCTAACACTTGTAATCAATCAAATTTATTATACTCTAACATATTCTAACCCAAACAACACTAGATAAGTCATTTAGTGGTTCAACGCAATGTTTCCGAGTTCTTAGCCCATTTGGGACCCAATTTCAACAAGTCTTTCTCCACACTTCTAAACACTCTTCATGCATCTCTAGCACTTTTAATCAATCAAATTTATTGTATCCTAACATATTCTAAACCCAAACAATACTAGATAAGTCATTTAGTGGTTCAACGCAATGTTTCCGAGTTCTTAGCCCATTTGGGACCCAATTTCAACAAGTCTTTCTCCACACTTCTAAACACTCTTCATGCATCTCTAGCACTTTTAATCAATCAAATATATTGTATCCTAACATATTATAAACCCAAACAACACGAGATAAGTCATTTAGTGGTTCAACGCAATGTTTCCGAGTTCTTAGCCCATTTGGGACACAATTTCAACAAGTCTTTCTCCATACTTCAAAACACTCTTCATGCATCTCTAACAGTTGTAATCAATCAAATTCATTGTATTTTAACATATTCTAACCCCAAACAACACTAGATAAGTCATTTAGTGGTTCAACGCAATGTTTCCGAGTTATTAGCCCATTTGGGACGCAATTTCAACAAGTCTTTCTCCATACTTCAAAACACTCTTCATGCATCTCTAGCACTTGTAATCAATCAAATTCATTGTATTCTAACATATTCTAACCCCAAATAATACTAGATAAGTCATTTAGTGGTTCAACGCAATGTTTCCTAGTTCTTAGCCCATTTGGGACCCAATTTCAACAAGTCTTTCTCCACACTTCTAAAAACTCTTCATGCATCTCTAGCACTTTTAATCAATCAAATTTATTGTATCCTAACATATTCTAAACCCAAACAATACTAGATAAGTCATTTAGTGGTTTAACGCAATGTTTCCGAGTTCTTAGCCCATTTGGGACGCAATTTCAACAAGTCTTTCTCCATACTTCAAAACACTCTTCATGCATCTCTAACACTTGTAATCAAATTGATTGTATTCTAACATATTCTAACCCCAAACAACACTAGATAAGTCATTTAGTGGTTCAACGCAATGTTTCCGAGTTCTTAGCCCATTTGGGACCCAATTTCAACAAGTCTTTCTCCACACTTCTAAACACTCTTCATGCATCTCTAGCACTTTTAATCAATCAAATTTATTGTATCCTAACATATTCTAAACCCAAACAATACTAGATAAGTCATTTAGTGGTTTAACGCAATGTTTACGAGTTCTTAGCCCATTTGGGACGCAATTTCAACAAGTCTTTCTCCATACTTCAAAACACTCTTCATGCATCTCTAACACTTGTAATCAATAAAATGTATTGTATTCTAACATATTCTAACCAAAACAACACTAGATAAGTCATTTAGTGGTTCAACGCAATGTTTCCGAGTTCTTAGCCCATTTGGGACGCAATTTCAACAAGTCTTTCTTCATACTTCAGAACACTCTTCATGCATCTCTAACACTTGTAATCAATCAAATTTATTATACTCTAACATATTCTAACCCAAACAACACTAGATAAGTCATTTAGTGGTTCAACGCAATGTTTCCGAGTTCTTAGCCCATTTGGGACCTAATTTCAACAAGTCTTTCTCCACACTTCTAAACACTCTTCATGCATCTCTAGCACTTTTAATCAATCGAATTGATTGTATCCTAACATATTCTAAACCCAAACAATACTAGATAAGTCATTTAGTGGTTCAACGCAATGTTTCCGAGTTCTTAGCTCATTTGGGACCCAATTTCAACAAGTCTTTCTCCACACTTCTAAAAACTCTTCATGCATCTCTAGCACTTTTAATCAATCAAATTTATTGTATCCTAACATATTCTAAACCCAAACAACACTAGATAAGTCGTTTAGTGGTTTAACGCAATGTTTCCGAGTTCTTAGCCCATTTGGGACGCAATTTCAACAAGTCTTTCTCCATACTTCAAAACACTCTTCATGCATCTCTAACAGTTGTAATCAATCAAATTCATTGTATTTTAACATATTCTAACCCCAAACAACACTAGATAAGTCATTTAGTGGTTCAACGCAATGTTTCCGAGTTCTTAGCCCATTTGGGACGCAATTTCAACAAGTCTTTCTCCATACTTCAAAACACTCTTCATGCATCTCTAGAACTTGTAATCAATCAAATTCATTGTATTCTAACATATTCTAACCCCAAATAATACTAGATAAGTCATTTAGTGGTTCAACGCAATGTTTCCGAGTTCTTAGCCCATTTGGGACCCAATTTCAACAAGTCTTTCTCCACACTTCTAAAAACTCTTCATGCATCTCTAGCACTTTTAATCAATCAAATTTATTGTATCCTAACATATTCTAAAACGAAACAATACTAGATAAGTCATTTAGTGGTTTAACGCAATGTTTCCGAGTTCTTAGCCCATTTGGGACGCAATTTCAACAAGTCTTTCTCCATACTTCAAAACACTCTTCATGCATCTCTAACACTTGTAATCAATAAAATGTATTGTATTCTAACATATTCTAACCAAAACAACACTAGATAAGTCATTTAGTGGTTCAACGCAATGTTTCCGAGTTCTTAGCCCATTTGGGACGCAATTTCAACAAGTCTTTCTTCATACTTCAAAACACTCTTCATGCATCTCTAACACTTGTAATCAATCAAATTTATTGTATTCTAACATATTCTAATCCCAAGCAACACTAGATAGGTCATTTAGTGGTTCAACGCAATGTTTCCGAGTTCTTAGCCCATTTGGGACCCAATTTCAACAAGTCTTTCTCCACACTTCTAAACACTCTTCATGCATCTCTAGCACTTTTAATCAATCAAATTTATTGTTTCCTAACATATTCTAAACCCAAACAATACTAGATAAGTCATTTAGTGGTTCAACGCAATGTTTCCGAGTTCTTAGCCCATTTGGGACCCAATTTCAACAAGTCTTTCTCCACACTTCTAAACACTCTTCATGCATCTCTAGCACTTTTAATCAATCAAATTTATTGTATCCTAACATATTCTAAACCCAAACAACACTAGATAAGTCATTTAGTGGTTCAACGCAATGTTTCCGAGTTCTTAGCCCATTTGGGACCCAATTTCAACAAGTCTTTCTCCATACTTCAAAACACTTTTCATGCATCTCTAACACTTGTAATCAATCAAATTCATTGTATTTTAACATATTCTAACCCCAAACAACACTAGATAAGTCATTTAGTGGTTCAACGCAATGTTTCCGAGTTCTTAGCCCATTTGAGATGCAATTTCAACAAGTCTTTCTCCACACTTCTAAACACTCTTCATGGATCTCTAGCACTTGTAATCAATCAAAGTTATTGTATTCAAACATATTCTAACCCCAAATAATACTAGATAAGTCATAAGTTTTTCAACGCAATGTTTCCGAGTTCTTAGTCCATTTGGGACCCAATTTCAACAAGTCTTTCTCCATACTTCAAAACACTCTTCATGCATCTCTAACACTTGTAATCAATCAAATTTATTGTATTCTAACATATTCTAACCCCAAACAACACTAGATAAGTCATTTAGTGGTTCAACGCAATGTTTCGGAGTTCTTAGCCCATTTGGGACCCAATTTCAACAAGTCTTTCTCCACACTTCTAAACACTCTTCATGCATCTCTAGCACTTTTAATCAATCAAATTTATTGTATCCTAACATATTCTAAACCCAAACAATACTAGATAAGTCATTTAGTGGTTTAACGCAATGTTTCCGAGTTCTTAGCCCATTTGGGACGCAATTTCAACAAGTCTTTCTTCATACTTCAAAACACTCTTCATGCATCTCTAACACTTGTAATCAATCAAATTTATTATACTCTAACATATTCTAACCCAAACAACACTAGATAAGTCATTTAGTGGTTCAACGCAATGTTTCCGAGTTCTTAGCCCATTTGGGACCCAATTTCAACAAGTCTTTCTCCACACTTCTAAACACTCTTCATGCATCTCTAGCACTTTTAATCAATCAAATTTATTGTATCCTAACATATTCTAAACCCAAACAATACTAGATAAGTCATTTAGTGGTTCAACGCAATGTTTCCGAGTTCTTAGCCCATTTGGGACCCAATTTCAACAAGTCTTTCTCCACACTTCTAAACACTCTTCATGCATCTCTAGCACTTTTAATCAATCAAATTTATTGTATCCTAACATATTCTAAACCCAAACAATACTAGATAAGTCATTTAGTGGTTTAACGCAATGTTTCCGAGTTCTTAGCCCATTTGGGACGCAATTTCAACAAGTCTTTCTTCATACTTCAAAACACTCTTCATGCATCTCTAACACTTGTAATCAATCAAATTTATTATACTCTAACATATTCTAACCCAAACAACACTAGATAAGTCATTTAGTGGTTCAACGCAATGTTTCCGAGTTCTTAGCCCATTTGGGACCCAATTTCAACAAGTCTTTCTCCACACTTCTAAACACTCTTCATGCATCTCTAGCACTTTTAATCAATCAAATTTATTGTATCCTAACATATTCTAAACCCAAACAATACTAGATAAGTCATTTAGTGGTTCAACGCAATGTTTCCGAGTTCTTAGCCCATTTGGGACCCAATTTCAACAAGTCTTTCTCCACACTTCTAAACACTCTTCATGCATCTCTAGCACTTTTAATCAATCAAATATATTGTATCCTAACATATTATAAACCCAAACAACACTAGATAAGTCATTTAGTGGTTCAACGCAATGTTTCCGAATTCTTAGCCCATTTGGGACACAATTTCAACGTCTTTCTCCATACTTCAAAACACTCTTCATGCATCTCTAACAGTTGTAATCAATCAAATTCATTGTATTTTAACATATTCTAACCCCAAACAACACTAGATAAGTCATTTAGTGGTTCAACGCAATGTTTCCGAGTTATTAGCCCATTTGGGACGCAATTTCAACAAGTCTTTCTCCATACTTCAAAACACTCTTCATGCATCTCTAGCACTTGTAATCAATCAAATTCATTGTATTCTAACATATTCTAACCCCAAATAATACTAGATAAGTCATTTAGTGGTTCAACGCAATGTTTCCTAGTTCTTAGCCCATTTGGGACCCAATTTCAACAAGTCTTTCTCCACACTTCTAAAAACTCTTCATGCATCTCTAGCACTTTTAATCACTCAAATTTATTGTATCCTAACATATTCTAAACCCAAACAATACTAGATAAGTCATTTAGTGGTTTAACGCAATGTTTCCGAGTTCTTAGCCCATTTGGGACGCAATTTCAACAAGTCTTTCTCCATACTTCAAAACACTCTTCATGCATCTCTAACACTTGTAATCAATCAAATTGATTGTATTCTAACATATTCTAACCCCAAACAACACTAGATAAGTCATTTAGTGGTTCAACGCAATGTTTCCGAGTTCTTAGCCCATTTGGGACCCAATTTCAACAAGTCTTTCTCCACACTTCTAAACACTCTTCATGCATCTCTAGCACTTTTAATCAATCAAATTTATTGTATCCTAACATATTCTAAACCCAAACAATACTAGATAAGTCATTTAGTGGTTTAACGCAATGTTTACGAGTTCTTAGCCCATTTGGGACGCAATTTCAACAAGTCTTTCTCCATACTTCAAAACACTCTTCATGCATCTCTAACACTTGTAATCAATAAAATGTATTGTATTCTAACATATTCTAACCAAAACAACACTAGATAAGTCATTTAGTGGTTCAACGCAATGTTTCCGAGTTCTTAGCCCATTTGGGACGCAATTTCAACAAGTCTTTCTTCATACTTCAGAACACTCTTCATGCATCTCTAACACTTGTAATCAATCAAATTTATTATACTCTAACATATTCTAACCCAAACAACACTAGATAAGTCATTTAGTGGTTCAACGCAATGTTTCCGAGTTCTTAGCCCATTTGGGACCCAATTTCAACAAGTCTTTCTCCACACTTCTAAAAACTCTTCATGCATCTCTAGCACTTTTAATCAATCAAATTTATTGTATCCTAACATATTCTAAACCCAAACAACACTAGATAAGTCGTTTAGTGGTTTAACGCAATGTTTCCGAGTTCTTAGCCCATTTGGGACGCAATTTCAACAAGTCTTTCTCCATACTTCAAAACACTCTTCATGCATCTCTAACAGTTGTAATCAATCAAATTCATTGTATTTTAACATATTCTAACCCCAAACAACACTAGATAAGTCATTTAGTGGTTCAACGCAATGTTTCCGAGTTCTTAGCCCATTTGGGACGCAATTTCAACAAGTCTTTCTCCATACTTCAAAACACTCTTCATGCATCTCTAGAACTTGTAATCAATCAAATTCATTGTATTCTAACATATTCTAACCCCAAATAATACTAGATAAGTCATTTAGTGGTTCAACGCAATGTTTCCGAGTTCTTAGCCCATTTGGGACCCAATTTCAACAAGTCTTTCTCCACACTTCTAAAAACTCTTCATGCATCTCTAGCACTTTTAATCAATCAAATTTATTGTATCCTAACATATTCTAAAACGAAACAATACTAGATAAGTCATTTAGTGGTTTAACGCAATGTTTCCGAGTTCTTAGCCCATTTGGGACGCAATTTCAACAAGTCTTTCTCCATACTTCAAAACACTCTTCATGCATCTCTAACACTTGTAATCAATAAAATGTATTGTATTCTAACATATTCTAACCAAAACAACACTAGATAAGTCATTTAGTGGTTCAACGCAATGTTTCCGAGTTCTTAGCCCATTTGGGACGCAATTTCAACAAGTCTTTCTTCATACTTCAAAACACTCTTCATGCATCTCTAACACTTGTAATCAATCAAATTTATTGTATTCTAACATATTCTAATCCCAAGCAACACTAGATAGGTCATTTAGTGGTTCAACGCAATGTTTCCGAGTTCTTAGCCCATTTGGGACCCAATTTCAACAAGTCTTTCTCCACACTTCTAAACACTCTTCATGCATCTCTAGCACTTTTAATCAATCAAATTTATTGTATCCTAACATATTCTAAACCCAAACAATACTAGATAAGTCATTTAGTGGTTCAACGCAATGTTTCCGAGTTCTTAGCCCATTTGGGACCCAATTTCAACAAGTCTTTCTCCACACTTCTAAACACTCTTCATGCATCTCTAGCACTTTTAATCAATCAAATTTATTGTATCCTAACATATTCTAAACCCAAACAACACTAGATAAGTCATTTAGTGGTTCAACGCAATGTTTCCGAGTTCTTAGCCCATTTGGGACCCAATTTCAACAAGTCTTTCTCCATACTTCAAAACACTTTTCATGCATCTCTAACACTTGTAATCAATCAAATTCATTGTATTTTAACATATTCTAACCCCAAACAACACTAGATAAGTCATTTAGTGGTTCAACGCAATGTTTCCGAGTTCTTAGCCCATTTGAGATGCAATTTCAACAAGTCTTTCTCCACACTTCTAAACACTCTTCATGGATCTCTAGCACTTGTAATCAATCAAAGTTATTGTATTCAAACATATTCTAACCCCAAATAATACTAGATAAGTCATAAGTTTTTCAACGCAATGTTTCCGAGTTCTTAGTCCATTTGGGACCCAATTTCAACAAGTCTTTCTCCATACTTCAAAACACTCTTCATGCATCTCTAACACTTGTAATCAATCAAATTTATTGTATTCTAACATATTCTAACCCCAAACAACACTAGATAAGTCATTTAGTGGTTCAACGCAATGTTTCGGAGTTCTTAGCCCATTTGGGACCCAATTTCAACAAGTCTTTCTCCACACTTCTAAACACTCTTCATGCATCTCTAGCACTTTTAATCAATCAAATTTATTGTATCCTAACATATTCTAAACCCAAACAATACTAGATAAGTCATTTAGTGGTTTAACGCAATGTTTCCGAGTTCTTAGCCCATTTGGGACGCAATTTCAACAAGTCTTTCTTCATACTTCAAAACACTCTTCATGCATCTCTAACACTTGTAATCAATCAAATTTATTATACTCTAACATATTCTAACCCAAACAACACTAGATAAGTCATTTAGTGGTTCAACGCAATGTTTCCGAGTTCTTAGCCCATTTGGGACCCAATTTCAACAAGTCTTTCTCCACACTTCTAAACACTCTTCTTGCATCTCTAGCACTTTTAATCAATCAAATTTATTGTATCCTAACATATTCTAAACCCAAACAATACTAGATAAGTCATTTAGTGGTTCAACGCAATGTTTCCGAGTTCTTAGCCCATTTGGGACCCAATTTCAACAAGTCTTTCTCCACACTTCTAAACACTCTTCATGCATCTCTAGCACTTTTAATCAATCAAATATATTGTATCCTAACATATTATAAACCCAAACAACACTAGATAAGTCATTTAGTGGTTCAACGCAATGTTTCCGAGTTCTTAGCCCATTTGGGACACAATTTCAACAAGTCTTTCTCCATACTTCAAAACACTCTTCATGCATCTCTAACAGTTGTAATCAATCAAATTCATTGTATTTTAACATATTCTAACCCCAAACAACACTAGATAAGTCATTTAGTGGTTCAACGCAATGTTTCCGAGTTATTAGCCCATTTGGGACGCAATTTCAACAAGTCTTTCTCCATACTTCAAAACACTCTTCATGCATCTCTAGCACTTGTAATCAATCAAATTTATTGTATTCTAACATATTCTAACCCCAAATAATACTAGATAAGTCATTTAGTGGTTCAACGGAATGTTTCCTAGTTCTTAGCCCATTTGGGACCCAATTTCAACAAGTCTTTCTCCACACTTCTAAAAACTCTTCATGCATCTCTAGCACTTTTAATCAATCAAATTTATTGTATCCTAACATATTCTAAACCCAAACAATACTAGATAAGTCATTTAGTGGTTTAACGCAATGTTTCCGAGTTCTTAGCCCATTTGGGACGCAATTTCAACAAGTCTTTCTCCATACTTCAAAACACTCTTCATGCATCTCTAACACTTGTAATCAATCAAATTGATTGTATTCTAACATATTCTAACCCCAAACAACACTAGATAAGTCATTTAGTGGTTCAACGCAATGTTTCCGAGTTCTTAGCCCATTTGGGACCCAATTTCAACAAGTCTTTCTCCACACTTCTAAACACTCTTCATGCATCTCTAGCACTTTTAATCAATCAAATTTATTGTATCCTAACATATTCTAAACCAAAACAATACTAGATAAGTCATTTAGTGGTTTAACGCAATGTTTACGAGTTCTTAGCCCATTTGGGACGCAATTTCAACAAGTCTTTCTCCATACTTCAAAACACTCTTCATGCATCTCTAACACTTGTAATCAATAAAATGTATTGTATTCTAACATATTCTAACCAAAACAACACTAGATAAGTCATTTAGTGGTTCAACGCAATGTTTCCGAGTTCTTAGCCCATTTGGGACGCAATTTCAACAAGTCTTTCTTCATACTTCAGAACACTCTTCATGCATCTCTAACACTTGTAATCAATCAAATTTATTATACTCTAACATATTCTAACCCAAACAACACTAGATAAGTCATTTAGTGGTTCAACGCAATGTTTCCGAGTTCTTAGCGCATTTGGGACCTAATTTCAACAAGTCTTTCTCCACACTTCTAAACACTCTTCATGCATCTCTAGCACTTTTAATCAATCGAATTTATTGTATCCTAACATATTCTAAACCCAAACAATACTAGATAAGTCATTTAGTGGTTCAACGCAATGTTTCCGAGTTCTTAGCCCATTTGGGACCCAATTTCAACAAGTCTTTCTCCATATTTCAAAACACTCTTCATGCATCTCTAACAGTTGTAATCAATCAAATTCATTGTATTTTAACATATTCTAACCCCAAACAACACTAGATAAGTCATTTAGTGGTTCAACGCAATGTTTCCGAGTTCTTAGCCCATTTGGGACGCAATTTCAACAAGTCTTTCTCCATACTTCAAAACACTCTTCATGCATCTCTAGAACTTGTAATCAATCAAATTCATTGTATTCTAACATATTCTAACCCCAAATAATACTAGATAAGTCATTTAGTTGTTCAACGCAATGTTTCCGAGTTCTTAGCCCATTTGGGACCCAATTTCAACAAGTCTTTCTCCACACTTCTAAAAACTCTTCATGCATCTCTAGCACTTTTAATCAATCAAATTTATTGTATCCTAACATATTCTAAAACGAAACAATACTAGATAAGTCATTTAGTGGTTTAACGCAATGTTTCCGAGTTCTTAGCCCATTTGGGACGCAATTTCAACAAGTCTTTCTCCATACTTCAAAACACTCTTCATGCATCTCTAACACTTGTAATCAATAAAATGTATTGTATTCTAACATATTCTAACCAAAACAACACTAGATAAGTCATTTAGTGGTTCAACGCAATGTTTCCGAGTTCTTAGCCCATTTGGGACGCAATTTCAACAAGTCTTTCTTCATACTTCAAAACACTCTTCATGCATCTCTAACACTTGTAATCAATCAAATTTATTGTATTCTAACATATTCTAATCCCAAGCAACACTAGATAGGTCATTTAGTGGTTCAACGCAATGTTTCCGAGTTCTTAGCCCATTTGGGACCCAATTTCAACAAGTCTTTCTCTATACTTCAAAACACTTTTCATGCATCTCTAACACTTGTAATCAATCAAATTCATTGTATTTTAACATATTCTAACCCCAAACAACACTAGATAAGTCATTTAGTGGTTTAACGCAATGTTTCCGAGTTCTTAGCCCATTTGGGACCCAATTTCAACAAGTCTTTCTCCACACTTCTAAACACTCTTCATGCATCTCTAGCACTTTTAATCAATCAAATTTATTGTATCCTAACATATTCTAAACCCAAACAACACTAGATAAGTCATTTAGTGGTTCAACGCAATGTTTCCGAGTTCTTAGCCCATTTGGGACCCAATTTCAACAAGTCTTTCTCCATACTTCAAAACACTTTTCATGCATCTCTAACACTTGTAATCAATCAAATTCATTGTATTTTAACATATTCTAACCCCAAACAACACTAGATAAGTCATTTAGTGGTTTAACGCAATGTTTCCGAGTTCTTAGCCCATTTGGGACGCAATTTCAACAAGTCTTTCTCCATACTTCAAAACACTCTTCATGCATCTCTAACACTTGTAATCAATAAAATGTATTGTATTCTAACATATTCTAACCAAAACAACACTAGATAAGTCATTTAGTGGTTCAACGCAATGTTTCCGAGTTCTTAGCCCATTTGGGACGCAATTTCAACAAGTCTTTCTTCATACTTCAAAACACTCTTCATGCATCTCTAACACTTGTAATCAATCAAATTTATTGTATTCTAACATATTCTAATCCCAAGCAACACTAGATAGGTCATTTAGTGGTTCAACGCAATGTTTCCGAGTTCTTAGCCCATTTGGGACCCAATTTCAACAAGTCTTTCTCCACACTTCTAAACACTATTCATGCATCTCTAGCACTTTTAATCAATCAAATTTATTGTATCCTAACATATTCTAAACCCAAACAATACTAGATAAGTCATTTAGTGGTTCAACGCAATGTTTCCGAGTTCTTAGCCCATTTGGGACCCAATTTCAACAAGTCTTTCTCCACACTTCTAAACACTCTTCATGCATCTCTAGCACTTTTAATCAATCAAATTTATTGTATCCTAACATATTCTAAACCCAAACAACACTAGATAAGTCATTTAGTGGTTCAACGCAATGTTTCCGAGTTCTTAGCCCATTTGGGACGCAATTTCAACAAGTCTTTCTTCATACTTCAGAACACTCTTCATGCATCTCTAACACTTGTAATCAATCAAATTTATTGTATTTTAACATATTCTAACCCCAAACAACACTAGATAAGTCATTTAGTGGTTCAACGCAATGTTTCCGAGTTCTTAGCCCATTTGGGACGCAATTTCAACAAGTCTTTCTCCATACTTCAAAACACTCTTCATGCATCTCTAGAACTTGTAATCAATCAAATTCATTGTATTCTAACATATTCTAACCCCAAATAATACTAGATAAGTCATTTAGTGGTTCAACGCAATGTTTCTGAGTTCTTAGCCCATTTGGGACCCAATTTCAACAAGTCTTTCTCCACACTTCTAAAAACTCTTCATGCATCTCTAGCACTTTTAATCAATCAAATTTATTGTATCCTAACATATTCTAAAACGAAACAATACTAGATAAGTCATTTAGTGGTTTAACGCAATGTTTCCGAGTTCTTAGCCCATTTGGGACGCAATTTCAACAAGTCTTTCTCCATACTTCAAAACACTCTTCATGCATCTCTAACACTTGTAATCAATAAAATGTATTGTATTCTAACATATTCTAACCAAAACAACACTAGATAAGTCATTTAGTGGTTCAACGCAATGTTTCCGAGTTCTTAGCCCATTTGGGACGCAATTTCAACAAGTCTTTCTTCATACTTCAAAACACTCTTCATGCATCTCTAACACTTGTAATCAATCAAATTTATTGTATCCTAACATATTCTAAACCCAAACAACACTAGATAAGTCATTTAGTGGTTCAACGCAATGTTTCCGAGTTCTTAGCCCATTTGGGACGCAATTTCAACAAGTCTTTCTTCATACTTCAGAACACTCTTCATGCATCTCTAACACTTGTAATCAATCAAATTTATTGTATTTTAACATATTCTAACCCCAAACAACACTAGATAAGTCATTTAGTGGTTCAACGCAATGTTTCCGAGTTCTTAGCCCATTTGGGACGCAATTTCAACAAGTCTTTCTCCATACTTCAAAACACTCTTCATGCATCTCTAGAACTTGTAATCAATCAAATTCATTGTATTCTAACATATTCTAACCCCAAATAATACTAGATAAGTCATTTAGTGGTTCAACGCAATGTTTCTGAGTTCTTAGCCCATTTGGGACCCAATTTCAACAAGTCTTTCTCCACACTTCTAAAAACTCTTCATGCATCTCTAGCACTTTTAATCAATCAAATTTATTGTATCCTAACATATTCTAAAACGAAACAATACTAGATAAGTCATTTAGTGGTTTAACGCAATGTTTCCGAGTTCTTAGCCCATTTGGGACGCAATTTCAACAAGTCTTTCTCCATACTTCAAAACACTCTTCATGCATCTCTAACACTTGTAATCAATAAAATGTATTGTATTCTAACATATTCTAACCAAAACAACACTAGATAAGTCATTTAGTGGTTCAACGCAATGTTTCCGAGTTCTTAGCCCATTTGGGACGCAATTTCAACAAGTCTTTCTTCATACTTCAAAACACTCTTCATGCATCTCTAACACTTGTAATCAATCAAATTTATTGTATTCTAACATATTATAATCCCAAGCAACACTAGATAGGTCATTTAGTGGTTCAACGCAATGTTTCCGAGTTCTTAGCCCATTTGGGACCCAATTTCAACAAGTCTTTCTCCATACTTCAAAACACTTTTCATGCATCTCTAACACTTGTAATCAATCAAATTCATTGTATTTTAACATATTCTAACCCCAAACAACACTAGATAAGTCATTTAGTGGTTTAACGCAATGTTTCCGAGTTCTTAGCCCATTTGGGACCCAATTTCAACAAGTCTTTCTCCACACTTCTAAACACTCTTCATGCATCTCTAGCACTTTTAATCAATCAAATTTATTGTATCCTAACATATTCTAAACCCAAACAACACTAGATAAGTCATTTAGTGGTTCAACGCAATGTTTCCGAGTTCTTAGCCCATTTGGGACCCAATTTCAACAAGTCTTTCTCCATACTTCAAAACACTTTTCATGCATCTCTAACACTTGTAATCAATCAAATTCATTGTATTTTAACATATTCTAACCCCAAACAACACTAGATAAGTCATTTAGTGGTTTAACGCAATGTTTCCGAGTTCTTAGCCCATTTGGGACGCAATTTCAACAAGTCTTTCTCCATACTTCAAAACACTCTTCATGCATCTCTAACACTTGTAATCAATAAAATGTATTGTATTCTAACATATTCTAACCAAAACAACACTAGATAAGTCATTTAGTGGTTCAACGCAATGTTTCCGAGTTCTTAGCCCATTTGGGACGCAATTTCAACAAGTCTTTCTTCATACTTCAAAACACTCTTCATGCATCTCTAACACTTGTAATCAATAAAATGTATTGTATTCTAACATATTCTAACCAAAACAACACTAGATAAGTCATTTAGTGGTTCAACGCAATGTTTCCGAGTTCTTAGCCCATTTGGGACGCAATTTCAACAAGTCTTTCTTCATACTTCAAAACACTCTTCATGCATCTCTAACACTTGTAATCAATCAAATTTATTGTATTCTAACATATTCTAATCCCAAGCAACACTAGATAGGTCATTTAGTGGTTCAACGCAATGTTTCCGAGTTCTTAGCCCATTTGGGACCCAATTTCAACAAGTCTTTCTCCATACTTCAAAACACTTTTCATGCATCTCTAACACTTGTAATCAATCAAATTCATTGTATTTTAACATATTCTAACCCCAAACAACACTAGATAAGTCATTTAGTGGTTTAACGCAATGTTTCCGAGTTCTTAGCCCATTTGGGACCCAATTTCAACAAGTCTTTCTCCACACTTCTAAACACTCTTCATGCATCTCTAGCACTTTTAATCAATCAAATTTATTGTATCCTAACATATTCTAACCCCAAATAATACTAGATAAGTCATTTAGTGGTTCAACGCAATGTTTCCGAGTTCTTAGCCCATTTGGGACCCAATTTCAACCAGTCTTTCTCCACACTTCTAAAAACTCTTCATGCATCTCTAGCACTTTTAATCAATCAAATTTATTGTATCCTAACATATTCTAAAACGAAACAATACTAGATAAGTCATTTAGTGGTTTAACGCAATGTTTCCGAGTTCTTAGCCCATTTGGGACGCAATTTCAACAAGTCTTTCTCCATACTTCAAAACACTCTTCATGCATCTCTAACACTTGTAATCAATAAAATGTATTGTATTCTAACATATTCTAACCAAAACAACACTAGATAAGTCATTTAGTGGTTCAACGCAATGTTTCCGAGTTCTTAGCCCATTTGGGACGCAATTTCAACAAGTCTTTCTTCATACTTCAAAACACTCTTCATGCATCTCTAACACTTGTAATCAATCAAATTTATTGTATTCTAACATATTCTAATCCCAAGCAACACTAGATAGGTCATTTAGTGGTTCAACGCAATGTTTCCGAGTTCTTAGCCCATTTGGGACCCAATTTCAACAAGTCTTTCTCCATACTTCAAAACACTCTTCATGCATCTCTAACACTTGTAATCAATAAAATGTATTGTATTCTAACATATTCTAACCAAAACAACACTAGATAAGTCATTTAGTGGTTCAACGCAATGTTTCCGAGTTCTTAGCCCATTTGGGACGCAATTTCAACAAGTCTTTCTTCATACTTCAAAACACTCTTCATGCATCTCTAACACTTGTAATCAATAAAATGTATTGTATTCTAACATATTCTAACCAAAACAACACTAGATAAGTCATTTAGTGGTTCAACGCAATGTTTCCGAGTTCTTAGCCCATTTGGGACGCAATTTCAACAAGTCTTTCTTCATACTTCAAAACACTCTTCATGCATCTCTAACACTTGTAATCAATCAAATTTATTGTATTCTAACATATTCTAATCCCAAGCAACACTAGATAGGTCATTTAGTGGTTCAACGCAATGTTTCCGAGTTCTTAGCCCATTTGGGACCCAATTTCAACAAGTCTTTCTCCATACTTCAAAACACTTTTCATGCATCTCTAACACTTGTAATCAATCAAATTCATTGTATTTTAACATATTCTAACCCCAAACAACACTAGATAAGTCATTTAGTGGTTAAACGCAATGTTTCCGAGTTCTTAGCCCATTTGGGACCCAATTTCAACAAGTCTTTCTCCACACTTCTAAACACTCTTCATGCATCTCTAGCACTTTTAATCAATCAAATTTATTGTATCCTAACATATTCTAACCCCAAATAATACTAGATAAGTCATTTAGTGGTTCAACGCAATGTTTCCGAGTTCTTAGCCCATTTGGGACCCAATTTCAACAAGTCTTTCTCCACACTTCTAAAAACTCTTCATGCATCTCTAGCACTTTTAATCAATCAAATTTATTGTATCCTAACATATTCTAAAACGAAACAATACTAGATAAGTCATTTAGTGGTTTAACGCAATGTTTCCGAGTTCTTAGCCCATTTGGGACGCAATTTCAACAAGTCTTTCTCCATACTTCAAAACACTCTTCATGCATCTCTAACACTTGTAATCAATAAAATGTATTGTATTCTAACATATTCTAACCAAAACAACACTAGATAAGTCATTTAGTGGTTCAACGCAATGTTTCCGAGTTCTTAGCCCATTTGGGACGCAATTTCAACAAGTCTTTCTTCATACTTCAAAACACTCTTCATGCATCTCTAACACTTGTAATCAATCAAATTTATTGTATTCTAACATATTCTAATCCCAAGCAACACTAGATAGGTCATTTAGTGGTTCAACGCAATGTTTCCGAGTTCTTAGCCCATTTGGGACCCAATTTCAACAAGTCTTTCTCCATACTTCAAAACACTTTTCATGCATCTCTAACACTTGTAATCAATCAAATTCATTGTATTTTAACATATTCTAACCCCAAACAACACTAGATAAGTCATTTAGTGGTTTAACGCAATGTTTCCGAGTTCTTAGCCCATTTGGGACCCAATTTCAACAAGTCTTTCTCCACACTTCTAAACACTCTTCATGCATCTCTAGCACTTTTAATCAATCAAATTTATTGTATCCTAACATATTCTAAACCCAAACAACACTAGATAAGTCATTTAGTGGTTCAACGCAATGTTTCCGAGTTCTTAGCCCATTTGGGACCCAATTTCAACAAGTCTTTCTCCATACTTCAAAACACTTTTCATGCATCTCTAACACTTGTAATCAATCAAATTCATTGTATTTTAACATATTCTAACCCCAAACAACACTAGATAAGTCATTTAGTGGTTTAACGCAATGTTTCCGAGTTCTTAGCCCATTTGGGACGCAATTTCAACAAGTCTTTCTCCATACTTCAAACCACTCTTCATGCATCTCTAACACTTGTTATCAATAAAATGTATTGTATTCTAACATATTCTAACCAAAACAACACTAGATAAGTCATTTAGTGGTTCAACGCAATGTTTCCGAGTTCTTAGCCCATTTGGGACGCAATTTCAACAAGTCTTTCTTCATACTTCAAAACACTCTTCATGCATCTCTAACACTTGTAATCAATCAAATTTATTGTATTCTAACATATTCTAACCCCAAACAACACTAGATAAGTCATTTAGTGGTTTAACGCAATGTTTCCGAGTTCTTAGCCCATTTGGGACCCAATTTCAACAAGTCTTTCTCCACACTTCTAAACACTCTTCATGCATCTCTAGCACTTTTAATCAATCAAATTTATTGTATCCTAACATATTCTAAACCCAAACAATACTAGATAAGTCATTTAGTGGTTCAACGCAATGTTTCCGAGTTCTTAGCCCATTTGGGACCCAATTTCAACAAGTCTTTCTCCACACTTCTAAACACTCTTCATGCATCTCTAGCACTTTTAATCAATCAAATTTATTGTATCCTAACATATTCTAACCCAAACAACACTAGATAAGTCATTTAGTGGTTCAACGCAATGTTTCCGAGTTCTTAGCCCATTTGGGACCTAATTTCAACATGTCTTTCTCCACACTTCTAAACACTCTTCATGCATCTCTAGCACTTTTAATCAATCGAATTGATTGTATCCTAACATATTCTAAACCCAAACAATACTAGATAAGTCATTTAGTGGTTCAACGCAATGTTTCCGAGTTCTTAGCCCATTTGGGACCCAATTTCAACAAGTCTTTCTTCACACTTCTAAACACTCTTCATGCATCTCTAGCACTTTTAATCAATCAAATTTATTGTATCCTAACATATTCTAAACCCAAACAACACTAGATAAGTCGTTTAGTGGTTTAACGCAATGTTTCCGAGTTCTTAGCCCATTTGGGACGCAATTTCAACAAGTCTTTCTCCATACTTCAAAACACTCTTCATGCATCTCTAACAGTTGTAATCAATCAAATTCATTGTATTTTAACATATTCTAACCCCAAACAACACTAGATAAGTCATTTAGTGGTTCAACGCAATGTTTCCGAGTTCTTAGCCCATTTGGGACGCAATTTCAACAAGTCTTTCTCCATACTTCAAAACACTCTTCATGCATCTCTAGAACTTGTAATCAATCAAATTCATTGTATTCTAACATATTCTAACCCCAAATAATACTAGATAAGTCATTTAGTGGTTCAACGCAATGTTTCCGAGTTCTTAGCCCATTTGGGACCCAATTTCAACAAGTCTTTCTCCACACTTCTAAAAACTCTTCATGCATCTCTAGCACTTTTAATCAATCAAATTTATTGTATCCTAACATATTCTAAAACGAAACAATACTAGATAAGTCATTTAGTGGTTTAACGCAATGTTTCCGAGTTCTTAGCCCATTTGGGACGCAATTTCAACAAGTCTTTCTCCATACTTCAAAACACTCTTCATGCATCTCTAACACTTGTAATCAATAAAATGTATTGTATTCTAACATATTCTAACCAAAACAACACTAGATAAGTCATTTAGTGGTTCAACGCAATGTTTCCGAGTTCTTAGCCCATTTGGGACGCAATTTCAACAAGTCTTTCTTCATACTTCAAAACACTCTTCATGCATCTCTAACACTTGTAATCAATCAAAATTATTGTATTCTAACATATTCTAATCCCAAGCAACACTAGATAGGTCATTTAGTGGTTCAACGCAATGTTTCCGAGTTCTTAGCCCATTTGGGACCCAATTTCAACAAGTCTTTCTCCACACTTCTAAACACTCTTCATGCATCTCTAGCACTTTTAATCAATCAAATTTATTGTATCCTAACATATTCTAAACCCAAACAATACTAGATAAGTCATTTAGTGGTTCAACGCAATGTTTCCGAGTTCTTAGCCCATTTGGGACCCAATTTCAACAAGTCTTTCTCCACACTTCTAAACACTCTTCATGCATCTCTAGCACTTTTAATCAATCAAATTTATTGTATCCTAACATATTCTAAACCCAAACAACACTAGATAAGTCATTTAGTGGTTCAACGCAATGTTTCCGAGTTCTTAGCCCATTTGGGACCCAATATCAACAAGTCTTTCTCCATACTTCAAAACACTTTTCATGCATCTCTAACACTTGTAATCAATCAAATTTATTGTATTTTAACATATTCTAACCCCAAACAACACTAGATAAGTCATTTAGTGGTTCAACGCAATGTTTCCGAGTTCTTAGCCCATTTGAGATGCAATTTCAACAAGTCTTTCTCCACACTTCTAAACACTCTTCATGGATCTCTAGCACTTGTAATCAATCAAAGTTATTGTATTCAAACATATTCTAACCCCAAATAATACTAGATAAGTCATAAGTTTTTCAACGCAATGTTTCCGAGTTCTTAGTCCATTTGGGACCCAATTTCAACAAGTCTTTCTCCATACTTCAAAACACTCTTCATGCATCTCTAACACTTGTAATCAATCAAATTTATTGTATTCTAACATTTTCTAACCCCAAACAACACTAGATAAGTCATTTAGTGGTTCAACGCAATGTTTCGGAGTTCTTAGCCCATTTGGGACCCAATTTCAACAAGTCTTTCTCCACACTTCTAAACACTCTTCATGCATCTCTAGCACTTTTAATCAATCAAATTTATTGTATCCTAACATATTCTAAACCCAAACAATACTAGATAAGTCATTTAGTGGTTTAACGCAATGTTTCCGAGTTCTTAGCCCATTTGGGACGCAATTTCAACAAGTCTTTCTTCATACTTCAAAACGCTCTTCATGCATCTCTAACACTTGTAATCAATCAAATTTATTATACTCTAACATATTCTAACCAAAACAACACTAGATAAGTCATTTAGTGGTTCAACGCAATGTTTCCGAGTTCTTAGCCCATTTGGGACCCAATTTCAACAAGTCTTTCTCCACACTTCTAAACACTCTTCATGCATCTCTAGCACTTTTAATCAATCAAATTTATTGTATCCTGACATATTCTAAACCCAAACAATACTAGATAAGTCATTTAGTGGTTCAACGCAATGTTTCCGAGTTCTTAGCCCATTTGGGACCCAATTTCAACAAGTCTTTCTCCACACTTCTAAACACTCTTCATGCATCTCTAGCACTTTTAATCAATCAAATATATTGTATCCTAACATATTATAAACCCAAACAACACTAGATAAGTCATTTAGTGGTTCAACGCAATGTTTCCGAGTTCTTAGCCCATTTGGGACACAATTTCAACAAGTCTTTCTCCATACTTCAAAACACTCTTCATGCATCTCTAACAGTTGTAATCAATCAAATTCATTGTATTTTAACATATTCTAACCCCAAACAACACTAGATAAGTCATTTAGTGGTTCAACGCAATGTTTCCGAGTTATTAGCCCATTTGGGACGCAATTTCAACAAGTCTTTCTCCATACTTCAAAACACTCTTCATGCATCTCTAGCACTTGTAATCAATCAAATTCATTGTATTCTAACATATTCTAACCCCAAATAATACTAGATAAGTCATTTAGTGGTTCAACGCAATGTTTCCTAGTTCTTAGCCCATTTGGGACCCAATTTCAACAAGTCTTTCTCCACACTTCTAAAAACTCTTCATGCATCTCTAGCACTTTTAATCAATCAAATTTATTGTATCCTAACATATTCTAAACCCAAACAATACTAGATAAGTCATTTAGTGGTTTAACGCAATGTTTCCGAGTTCTTAGCCCATTTGGGACGCAATTTCAACAAGTCTTTCTCCATACTTCAAAACACTCTTCATGCATCTCTAACACTTGTAATCAATCAAATTGATTGTATTCTAACATATTCTAACCCCAAACAACACTAGATAAGTCATTTAGTGGTTCAACGCAATGTTTCCGAGTTCTTAGCCCATTTGGGACCCAATTTCAACAAGTCTTTCTCCACACTTCTAAACACTCTTCATGCATCTCTAGCACTTTTAATCAATCAAATTTATTGTATCCTAACATATTCTAAACCCAAACAATACTAGATAAGTCATTTAGTGGTTTAACGCAATGTTTACGAGTTCTTAGCCCATTTGGGACGCAATTTCAACAAGTCTTTCTCCATACTTCAAAACACTCTTCATGCATCTCTAACACTTGTAATCAATAAAATGTATTGTATTCTAACATATTCTAACCAAAACAACACTAGATAAGTCATTTAGTGGTTCAACGCAATGTTTCCGAGTTCTTAGCCCATTTAGGACCCAATTTCAACAAGTCTTTCTCCACACTTCTAAACACTCTTCATGCATCTCTAGCACTTTTAATCAATCAAATTTATTGTATCCTAACATATTCTAAACCCAAACAACACTAGATAAGTCATTTAGTGGTTCAACGCAATGTTTCCGAGTTCTTAGCCCATTTGGGACCCAATTTCAACAAGTCTTTCTCCATACTTCAAAACACTTTTCATGCATCTCTAACACTTGTAATCAATCAAATTCATTGTATTTTAACATATTCTAACCCCAAACAACACTAGATAAGTCATTTAGTGGTTCAACGCAATGTTTCCGAGTTCTTAGCCCATTTGAGATGCAATTTCAACAAGTCTTTCTCCACACTTCTAAAAACTCTTCATGCATCTCTAGCACTTTTAATCAATCAAATTTATTGTATCCTAACATATTCTAAACCCAAACAATACTAGATAAGTCATTTAGTGGTTTAACGCAATGTTTCCGAGTTCTTAGCCCATTTGGGACCCAATTTCAACAAGTCTTTCTCCATACTTCAAAACACTTTTCATGCATCTCTAACACTTGTAATCAATCAAATTCATTGTATTTTAACATATTCTAACCCCAAACAACACTAGATAAGTCATTTAGTGGTTCAACGCAATGTTTCCGAGTTCTTAGCCCATTTGGGACGCAATTTCAACAAGTCTTTCTCCATACTTCAAAACACTCTTCATGCATCTCTAACACTTGTAATCAATCAAATTTATTGTATTCTAACATATTCTAATCCCAAGCAACACTAGATAGGTCATTTAGTGGTTCAACGCAATGTTTCCGAGTTCTTAGCCCATTTGGGACCCAATTTCAACAAGTCTTTCTCCACACTTCTAAACACTCTTCATGCATCTCTAGCACTTTTAATCAATCAAATTTATTGTATCCTAACATATTCTAAACCCAAACAATACTAGATAAGTCATTTAGTGGTTCAACGCAATGTTTCCGAGTTCTTAGCCCATTTGGGACCCAATTTCAACAAGTCTTTCTCCACACTTCTAAACACTCTTCATGCATCTCTAGCACTTTTAATCAATCAAATTTATTGTATCCTAACATATTCTAAACCCAAACAACACTAGATAAGTCATTTAGTGGTTCAACGCAATGTTTCCGAGTTCTTAGCCCATTTGGGACCCAATTTCAACAAGTCTTTCTCCATACTTCAAAACACTTTTCATGCATCTCTAACACTTGTAATCAATCAAATTCATTGTATTTTAACATATTCTAACCCCAAACAACACTAGATAAGTCATTTAGTGGTTCAACGCAATGTTTCCGAGTTCTTAGCCCATTTGAGATGCAATTTCAACAAGTCTTTCTCCACACTTCTAAACACTCTTCATGGATCTCTAGCACTTGTAATCAATCAAAGTTATTGTATTCCAACATATTCTAACCCCAAATAATACTAGGTAAGTCATAAGTTTTTCAACGCAATGTTTCCGAGTTCTTAGTCCATTTGGGACCCAATTTCAACAAGTCTTTCTCCATACTTCAAAACACTCTTCATGCATCTCTAACACTTGTAATCAATCAAATTTATTGTATTCTAACATATTCTAACCCCAAACAACACTAGATAAGTCATTTAGTGGTTCAACGCAATGTTTCGGAGTTCTTAGCCCATTTGAGATGCAATTTCAACAAGTCTTTCTCCATACTTCAAAACACTCTTCATGCATCTCTAGCACTTGTAATCAATCAAATTCATTGTATTCTAACATATTCTAACCCCAAATAATACTAGATAAGTCATTTAGTGGTTCAACGCAATGTTTCCTAGTTCTTAGCCCATTTGGGACCCAATTTCAACAAGTCTTTCTCCACACTTCTAAAAACTCTTCATGCATCTCTAGCACTTTTAATCAATCAAATTTATTGTATCCTAACATATTCTAAACCCAAACAATACTAGATAAGTCATTTAGTGGTTTAACGCAATGTTTCCGAGTTCTTAGCCCATTTGGGACGCAATTTCAACAAGTCTTTCTCCATACTTCAAAACACTCTTCATGCATCTCTAACACTTGTAATCAATCAAATTGATTGTATTCTAACATATTCTAACCCCAAACAACACTAGATAAGTCATTTAGTGGTTCAACGCAATGTTTCCGAGTTCTTAGCCCATTTGGGACCCAATTTCAACAAGTCTTTCTCCACACTTCTAAACACTCTTCATGCATCTCTAGCACTTTTAATCAATCAAATTTATTGTATCCTAACATATTCTAAACCCAAACAATACTAGATAAGTCATTTAGTGGTTTAACGCAATGTTTACGAGTTCTTAGCCCATTTGGGACGCAATTTCAACAAGTCTTTCTCCATACTTCAAAACACTCTTCATGCATCTCTAACACTTGTAATCAATAAAATGTATTGTATTCTAACATATTCTAACCAAAACAACACTAGATAAGTCATTTAGTGGTTCAACGCAATGTTTCCGAGTTCTTAGCCCATTTAGGACCCAATTTCAACAAGTCTTTCTCCACACTTCTAAACACTCTTCATGCATCTCTAGCACTTTTAATCAATCAAATTTATTGTATCCTAACATATTCTAAACCCAAACAACACTAGATAAGTCATTTAGTGGTTCAACGCAATGTTTCCGAGTTCTTAGCCCATTTGGGACCCAATTTCAACAAGTCTTTCTCCATACTTCAAAACACTTTTCATGCATCTCTAACACTTGTAATCAATCAAATTCATTGTATTTTAACATATTCTAACCCCAAACAACACTAGATAAGTCATTTAGTGGTTCAACGCAATGTTTCCGAGTTCTTAGCCCATTTGAGATGCAATTTCAACAAGTCTTTCTCCACACTTCTAAAAACTCTTCATGCATCTCTAGCACTTTTAATCAATCAAATTTATTGTATCCTAACATATTCTAAACCCAAACAATACTAGATAAGTCATTTAGTGGTTTAACGCAATGTTTCCGAGTTCTTAGCCCATTTGGGACCCAATTTCAACAAGTCTTTCTCCATACTTCAAAACACTTTTCATGCATCTCTAACACTTGTAATCAATCAAATTCATTGTATTTTAACATATTCTAACCCCAAACAACACTAGATAAGTCATTTAGTGGTTCAACGCAATGTTTCCGAGTTCTTAGCCCATTTGGGACGCAATTTCAACAAGTCTTTCTCCATACTTCAAAACACTCTTCATGCATCTCTAACACTTGTAATCAATCAAATTTATTGTATTCTAACATATTCTAATCCCAAGCAACACTAGATAGGTCATTTAGTGGTTCAACGCAATGTTTCCGAGTTCTTAGCCCATTTGGGACCCAATTTCAACAAGTCTTTCTCCACACTTCTAAACACTCTTCATGCATCTCTAGCACTTTTAATCAATCAAATTTATTGTATCCTAACATATTCTAAACCCAAACAATACTAGATAAGTCATTTAGTGGTTCAACGCAATGTTTCCGAGTTCTTAGCCCATTTGGGACCCAATTTCAACAAGTCTTTCTCCACACTTCTAAACACTCTTCATGCATCTCTAGCACTTTTAATCAATCAAATTTATTGTATCCTAACATATTCTAAACCCAAACAACACTAGATAAGTCATTTAGTGGTTCAACGCAATGTTTCCGAGTTCTTAGCCCATTTGGGACCCAATTTCAACAAGTCTTTCTCCATACTTCAAAACACTTTTCATGCATCTCTAACACTTGTAATCAATCAAATTCATTGTATTTTAACATATTCTAACCCCAAACAACACTAGATAAGTCATTTAGTGGTTCAACGCAATGTTTCCGAGTTCTTAGCCCATTTGAGATGCAATTTCAACAAGTCTTTCTCCACACTTCTAAACACTCTTCATGGATCTCTAGCACTTGTAATCAATCAAAGTTATTGTATTCCAACATATTCTAACCCCAAATAATACTAGGTAAGTCATAAGTTTTTCAACGCAATGTTTCCGAGTTCTTAGTCCATTTGGGACCCAATTTCAACAAGTCTTTCTCCATACTTCAAAACACTCTTCATGCATCTCTAACACTTGTAATCAATCAAATTTATTGTATTCTAACATATTCTAACCCCAAACAACACTAGATAAGTCATTTAGTGGTTCAACGCAATGTTTCGGAGTTCTTAGCCCATTTGGGACCCAATTTCAACAAGTCTTTCTCCACACTTCTAAACACTCTTCATGCATCTCTAGCACTTTAAATCAATCAAATTTATTGTATCCTAACATATTCTAAACCCAAACAATACTAGATAAGTCATTTAGTGGTTTAACGCAATGTTTCCGAGTTCTTAGCCCATTTGGGACGCAATTTCAACAAGTCTTTCTTCATACTTCAAAACACTCTTCATGCATCTCTAACACTTGTAATCAATCAAATTTATTATACTCTAACATATTCTAACCCAAACAACACTAGATAAGTCATTTAGTGGTTCAACGCAATGTTTCCGAGTTCTTAGCCCATTTGGGACCCAATTTCAACAAGTCTTTCTCCACACTTCTAAACACTCTTCATGCATCTCTAGCACTTTTAATCAATCAAATTTATTGTATCCTAACATATTCTAAACCCAAACAATACTAGATAAGTCATTTAGTGGTTCAACGCAATGTTTCCGAGTTCTTAGCCCATTTGGGACCCAATTTCAACAAGTCTTTCTCCACACTTCTAAACACTCTTCATGCATCTCTAGCACTTTTAATCAATCAAATATATTGTATCCTAACATATTATAAACCCAAACAACACTAGATAAGTCATTTAGTGGTTCAACGCAATGTTTCCGAGTTCTTAGCCCATTTGGGACACAATTTCAACAAGTCTTTCTCCATACTTCAAAACACTCTTCATGCATCTCTAACAGTTGTAATCAATCAAATTCATTGTATTTTAACATATTCTAACCCCAAACAACACTAGATAAGTCATTTAGTGGTTCAACGCAATGTTTCCGAGTTATTAGCCCATTTGGGACGCAATTTCAACAAGTCTTTCTCCATACTTCAAAACACTCTTCATGCATCTCTAGCACTTGTAATCAATCAAATTCATTGTATTCTAACATATTCTAACCCCAAATAATACTAGATAAGTCATTTAGTGGTTCAACGCAATGTTTCCTAGTTCTTAGCCCATTTGGGACCCAATTTCAACAAGTCTTTCTCCACACTTCTAAAAACTCTTCATGCATCTCTAGCACTTTTAATCAATCAAATTTATTGTATCCTAACATATTCTAAACCCAAACAATACTAGATAAGTCATTTAGTGGTTTAACGCAATGTTTCCGAGTTCTTAGCCCATTTGGGACGCAATTTCAACAAGTCTTTCTCCATACTTCAAAACACTCTTCATGCATCTCTAACACTTGTAATCAATCAAATTGATTGTATTCTAACATATTCTAACCCCAAACAACACTAGATAAGTCATTTAGTGGTTCAACGCAATGTTTCCGAGTTCTTAGCCCATTTGGGACCCAATTTCAACAAGTCTTTCTCCACACTTCTAAACACTCTTCATGCATCTCTAGCACTTTTAATCAATCAAATTTATTGTATCCTAACATATTCTAAACCCAAACAATACTAGATAAGTCATTTAGTGGTTTAACGCAATGTTTACGAGTTCTTAGCCCATTTGGGACGCAATTTCAACAAGTCTTTCTCCATACTTCAAAACACTCTTCATGCATCTCTAACAGTTGTAATCAATCAAATTCATTGTATTTTAACATATTCTAACCCCAAACAACACTAGATAAGTCATTTAGTGGTTCAACGCAATGTTTCCGAGTTATTAGCCCATTTGGGACGCAATTTCAACAAGTCTTTCTCCATACTTCAAAACACTCTTCATGCATCTCTAGCACTTGTAATCAATCAAATTCATTGTATTCTAACATATTCTAACCCCAAATAATACTAGATAAGTCATTTAGTGGTTCAACGCAATGTTTCCTAGTTCTTAGCCCATTTGGGACCCAATTTCAACAAGTCTTTCTCCACACTTCTAAAAACTCTTCATGCATCTCTAGCACTTTTAATCAATCAAATTTATTGTATCCTAACATATTCTAAACCCAAACAATACTAGATAAGTCATTTAGTGGTTTAACGCAATGTTTCCGAGTTCTTAGCCCATTTGGGACGCAATTTCAACAAGTCTTTCTCCATACTTCAAAACACTCTTCATGCATCTCTAACACTTGTAATCAATCAAATTGATTGTATTCTAACATATTCTAACCCCAAACAACACTAGATAAGTCATTTAGTGGTTCAACGCAATGTTTCCGAGTTCTTAGCCCATTTGGGACCCAATTTCAACAAGTCTTTCTCCACACTTCTAAACACTCTTCATGCATCTCTAGCACTTTTAATCAATCAAATTTATTGTATCCTAACATATTCTAAACCCAAACAATACTAGATAAGTCATTTAGTGGTTTAACGCAATGTTTACGAGTTCTTAGCCCATTTGGGACGCAATTTCAACAAGTCTTTCTCCATACTTCAAAACACTCTTCATGCATCTCTAACACTTGTAATCAATAAAATGTATTGTATTCTAACATATTCTAACCAAAACAACACTAGATAAGTCATTTAGTGGTTCAACGCAATGTTTCCGAGTTCTTAGCCCATTTAGGACCCAATTTCAACAAGTCTTTCTCCACACTTCTAAACACTCTTCATGCATCTCTAGCACTTTTAATCAATCAAATTTATTGTATCCTAACATATTCTAAACCCAAACAATACTAGATAAGTCATTTAGTGGTTTAACGCAATGTTTACGAGTTCTTAGCCCATTTGGGACGCAATTTCAACAAGTCTTTCTCCATACTTCAAAACACTTTTCATGCATCTCTAACACTTGTAATCAATCAAATTCATTGTATTTTAAAATATTCTAACCCCAAACAACACTAGATAAGTCATTTAGTGGTTCAACGCAATGTTTCCGAGTTCTTAGCCCATTTGAGATGCAATTTCAACAAGTCTTTCTCCACACTTCTAAAAACTCTTCATGCATCTCTAGCACTTTTAATCAATCAAATTTATTGTATCCTAACATATTCTAAACCCAAACAATACTAGATAAGTCATTTAGTGGTTTAACGCAATGTTTCCGAGTTCTTAGCCCATTTGGGACGCAATTTCAACAAGTCTTTCTCCATACTTCAAAACACTCTTCATGCATCTCTAACACTTGTAATCAATAAAATGTATTGTATTCTAACATATTCTAACCAAAACAACACTAGATAAGTCATTTAGTGGTTCAACGCAATGTTTCCGAGTTCTTAGCCCATTTGGGACGCAATTTCAACAAGTCTTTCTTCATACTTCAAAACACTCTTCATGCATCTCTAACACTTGTAATCAATCAAATTTATTGTATTCTAACATATTCTAATCCCAAGCAACACTAGATAGGTCATTTAGTGGTTCAACGCAATGTTTCCGAGTTCTTAGCCCATTTGGGACCCAATTTCAACAAGTCTTTCTCCATACTTCAAAACACTCTTCATGCATCTCTAGCACTTGTAATCAATCAAATTCATTGTATTCTAACATATTCTAACCCCAAATAACACTATATAAGTCATTTAGTGGTTCAACGCAATGTTTCCGAGTTCTTAGCCCATTTAGGACCCAATTTCAACAAGTCTTTCTCCACACTTCTAAACACTCTTCATGCATCTCTAGCACTTTAAATCAATCAAATTTATTGTATCCTAACATATTCTAAACCCAAACAATACTAGATAAGTCATTTAGTGGTTTAACGCAATGTTTCCGAGTTCTTAGCCCATTTGGGACGCAATTTCAACAAGTCTTTCTTCATACTTCAAAACACTCTTCATGCATCTCTAACACTTGTAATCAATCAAATTTATTATACTCTAACATATTCTAACCCAAACAACACTAGATAAGTCATTTAGTGGTTCAACGCAATGTTTCCGAGTTCTTAGCCCATTTGGGACCCAATTTCAACAAGTCTTTCTCCACACTTCTAAACACTCTTCATGCATCTCTAGCACTTTTAATCAATCAAATTTATTGTATCCTAACATATTCTAAACCCAAACAATACTAGATAAGTCATTTAGTGGTTCAACGCAATGTTTCCGAGTTCTTAGCCCATTTGGGACCCAATTTCAACAAGTCTTTCTCCACACTTCTAAACACTCTTCATGCATCTCTAGCACTTTTAATCAATCAAATATATTGTATCCTAACATATTATAAACCCAAACAACACTAGATAAGTCATTTAGTGGTTCAACGCAATGTTTCCGAGTTCTTAGCCCATTTGGGACACAATTTCAACAAGTCTTTCTCCATACTTCAAAACACTCTTCATGCATCTCTAACAGTTGTAATCAATCAAATTCATTGTATTTTAACATATTCTAACCCCAAACAACACTAGATAAGTCATTTAGTGGTTCAACGCAATGTTTCCGAGTTATTAGCCCATTTGGGACGCAATTTCAACAAGTCTTTCTCCATACTTCAAAACACTCTTCATGCATCTCTAGCACTTGTAATCAATCAAATTCATTGTATTCTAACATATTCTAACCCCAAATAATACTAGATAAGTCATTTAGTGGTTCAACGCAATGTTTCCTAGTTCTTAGCCCATTTGGGACCCAATTTCAACAAGTCTTTCTCCACACTTCTAAAAACTCTTCATGCATCTCTAGCACTTTTAATCAATCAAATTTATTGTATCCTAACATATTCTAAACCCAAACAATACTAGATAAGTCATTTAGTGGTTTAACGCAATGTTTCCGAGTTCTTAGCCCATTTGGGACGCAATTTCAACAAGTCTTTCTCCATACTTCAAAACACTCTTCATGCATCTCTAACACTTGTAATCAATCAAATTGATTGTATTCTAACATATTCTAACCCCAAACAACACTAGATAAGTCATTTAGTGGTTCAACGCAATGTTTCCGAGTTCTTAGCCCATTTGGGACCCAATTTCAACAAGTCTTTCTCCACACTTCTAAACACTCTTCATGCATCTCTAGCACTTTTAATTAATCAAATTTATTGTATCCTAACATATTCTAAACCCAAACAATACTAGATAAGTCATTTAGTGGTTTAACGCAATGTTTACGAGTTCTTAGCCCATTTGGGACGCAATTTCAACAAGTCTTTCTCCATACTTCAAAACACTCTTCATGCATCTCTAACAGTTGTAATCAATCAAATTCATTGTATTTTAACATATTCTAACCCCAAACAACACTAGATAAGTCATTTAGTGGTTCAACGCAATGTTTCCGAGTTATTAGCCCATTTGGGACGCAATTTCAACAAGTCTTTCTCCATACTTCAAAACACTCTTCATGCATCTCTAGCACTTGTAATCAATCAAATTCATTATATTCTAACATATTCTAACCCCAAATAATACTAGATAAGTCATTTAGTGGTTCAACGCAATGTTTCCTAGTTCTTAGCCCATTTGGGACCCAATTTCAACAAGTCTTTCTCCACACTTCTAAAAACTCTTCATGCATCTCTAGCACTTTTAATCAATCAAATTTATTGTATCCTAACATATTCTAAACCCAAACAATACTAGATAAGTCATTTAGTGGTTTAACGCAATGTTTCCGAGTTCTTAGCCCATTTGGGACGCAATTTCAACAAGTCTTTCTCCATACTTCAAAACACTCTTCATGCATCTCTAACACTTGTAATCAATCAAATTGATTGTATTCTAACATATTCTAACCCCAAACAACACTAGATAAGTCATTTAGTGGTTCAACGCAATGTTTCCGAGTTCTTAGCCCATTTGGGACCCAATTTCAACAAGTCTTTCTCCACACTTCTAAACACTCTTCATGCATCTCTAGCACTTTTAATCAATCAAATTTATTGTATCCTAACATATTCTAAACCCAAACAATACTAGATAAGTCATTTAGTGGTTTAACGCAATGTTTACGAGTTCTTAGCCCATTTGGGACGCAATTTCAACAAGTCTTTCTCCATACTTCAAAACACTCTTCATGCATCTCTAACACTTGTAATCAATAAAATGTATTGTATTCTAACATATTCTAACCAAAACAACACTAGATAAGTCATTTAGTGGTTCAACGCAATGTTTCCGAGTTCTTAGCCCATTTAGGACCCAATTTCAACAAGTCTTTCTCCACACTTCTAAACACTCTTCATGCATCTCTAGCACTTTTAATCAATCAAATTTATTGTATCCTAACATATTCTAAACCCAAACAACACTAGATAAGTCATTTAGTGGTTCAACGCAATGTTTCCGAGTTCTTAGCCCATTTGGGACCCAATTTCAACAAGTCTTTCTCCATACTTCAAAACACTTTTCATGCATCTCTAACACTTGTAATCAATCAAATTCATTGTATTTTAAAATATTCTAACCCCAAACAACACTAGATAAGTCATTTAGTGGTTCAACGCAATGTTTCCGAGTTCTTAGCCCATTTGAGATGCAATTTCAACAAGTCTTTCTCCACACTTCTAAAAACTCTTCATGCATCTCTAGCACTTTTAATCAATCAAATTTATTGTATCCTAACATATTCTAAACCCAAACAATACTAGATAAGTCATTTAGTGGTTTAACGCAATGTTTCCGAGTTCTTAGCCCATTTGGGACGCAATTTCAACAAGTCTTTCTCCATACTTCAAAACACTCTTCATGCATCTCTAACACTTGTAATCAATAAAATGTATTGTATTCTAACATATTCTAACCAAAACAACACTAGATAAGTCATTTAGTGGTTCAACGCAATGTTTCCGAGTTCTTAGCCCATTTGGGACGCAATTTCAACAAGTCTTTCTTCATACTTCAAAACACTCTTCATGCATCTCTAACACTTGTAATCAATCAAATTTATTGTATTCTAACATATTCTAATCCCAAGCAACACTAGATAGGTCATTTAGTGGTTCAACGCAATGTTTCCGAGTTCTTAGCCCATTTGGGACCCAATTTCAACAAGTCTTTCTCCATACTTCAAAACACTCTTCATGCATCTCTAACACTTGTAATCAATAAAATGTATTGTATTCTAACATATTCTAACCAAAACAACACTAGATAAGTCATTTAGTGGTTCAACGCAATGTTTCCGAGTTCTTAGCCCATTTGGGACGCAATTTCAACAAGTCTTTCTTCATACTTCAAAACACTCTTCATGCATCTCTAACACTTGTAATCAATAAAATGTATTGTATTCTAACATATTCTAACCAAAACAACACTAGATAAGTCATTTAGTGGTTCAACGCAATGTTTCCGAGTTCTTAGCCCATTTGGGACGCAATTTCAACAAGTCTTTCTTCATACTTCAAAACACTCTTCATGCATCTCTAACACTTGTAATCAATCAAATTTATTGTATTCTAACATATTCTAATCCCAAGAAACACTAGATAGGTCATTTAGTGGTTCAACGCAATGTTTCCGAGTTCTTAGCCCATTTGGGACCCAATTTCAACAAGTCTTTCTCCATACTTCAAAACACTTTTCATGCATCTCTAACACTTGTAATCAATCAAATTCATTGTATTTTAACATATTCTAACCCCAAACAACACTAGATAAGTCATTTAGTGGTTTAACGCAATGTTTCCGAGTTCTTAGCCCATTTGGGACGCAATTTCAACAAGTCTTTCTCCATACTTCAAACCACTCTTCATGCATCTCTAACACTTGTAATCAATAAAATGTATTGTATTCTAACATATTCTAACCAAAACAACACTAGATAAGTCATTTAGTGGTTCAACGCAATGTTTCCGAGTTCTTAGCCCATTTGGGACGCAATTTCAACAAGTCTTTCTTCATACTTCAAAACACTCTTCATGCATCTCTAACACTTGTAATCAATCAAATTTATTGTATTCTAACATATTCTAATCCCAAGAAACACTAGATAGGTCATTTAGTGGTTCAACGCAATGTTTCCGAGTTCTTAGCCCATTTGGGACCCAATTTCAACAAGTCTTTCTCCACACTTCTAAACACTCTTCATGCATCTCTAGCACTTTTAATCAATCAAATTTATTGTATCCTAACATATTCTAAACCCAAACAATACTAGATAAGTCATTTAGTGGTTCAACGCAATGTTTCCGAGTTCTTAGCCCATTTGGGACCCAATTTCAACAAGTCTTTCTCCACACTTCTAAACACTCTTCATGCATCTCTAGCACTTTTAATCAATCAAATTTATTGTATCCTAACATATTCTAACCCAAACAACACTAGATAAGTCATTTAGTGGTTCAACGCAATGTTTCCGAGTTCTTAGCCCATTTGGGACCTAATTTCAACATGTCTTTCTCCACACTTCTAAACACTCTTCATGCATCTCTAGCACTTTTAATCAATCGAATTGATTGTATCCTAACATATTCTAAACCCAAACAATACTAGATAAGTCATTTAGTGGTTCAACGCAATGTTTCCGAGTTCTTAGCCCATTTGGGACCCAATTTCAACAAGTCTTTCTTCACACTTCTAAACACTCTTCATGCATCTCTAGCACTTTTAATCAATCAAATTTATTGTATCCTAACATATTCTAAACCCAAACAACACTAGATAAGTCGTTTAGTGGTTTAACGCAATGTTTCCGAGTTCTTAGCCCATTTGGGACGCAATTTCAACAAGTCTTTCTCCATACTTCAAAACACTCTTCATGCATCTCTAACAGTTGTAATCAATCAAATTCATTGTATTTTAACATATTCTAACCCCAAACAACACTAGATAAGTCATTTAGTGGTTCAACGCAATGTTTCCGAGTTCTTAGCCCATTTGGGACGCAATTTCAACAAGTCTTTCTCCATACTTCAAAACACTCTTCATGCATCTCTAGAACTTGTAATCAATCAAATTCATTGTATTCTAACATATTCTAACCCCAAATAATACTAGATAAGTCATTTAGTGGTTCAACGCAATGTTTCCGAGTTCTTAGCCCATTTGGGACCCAATTTCAACAAGTCTTTCTCCACACTTCTAAAAACTCTTCATGCATCTCTAGCACTTTTAATCAATCAAATTTATTGTATCCTAACATATTCTAAAACGAAACAATACTAGATAAGTCATTTAGTGGTTTAACGCAATGTTTCCGAGTTCTTAGCCCATTTGGGACGCAATTTCAACAAGTCTTTCTCCATACTTCAAAACACTCTTCATGCATCTCTAACACTTGTAATCAATAAAATGTATTGTATTCTAACATATTCTAACCAAAACAACACTAGATAAGTCATTTAGTGGTTCAACGCAATGTTTCCGAGTTCTTAGCCCATTTGGGACGCAATTTCAACAAGTCTTTCTTCATACTTCAAAACACTCTTCATGCATCTCTAACACTTGTAATCAATCAAATTTATTGTATTCTAACATATTCTAATCCCAAGCAACACTAGATAGGTCATTTAGTGGTTCAACGCAATGTTTCCGAGTTCTTAGCCCATTTGGGACCCAATTTCAACAAGTCTTTCTCCACACTTCTAAACACTCTTCATGCATCTCTAGCACTTTTAATCAATCAAATTTATTGTATCCTAACATATTCTAAACCCAAACAATACTAGATAAGTCATTTAGTGGTTCAACGCAATGTTTCCGAGTTCTTAGCCCATTTGGGACCCAATTTCAACAAGTCTTTCTCCACACTTCTAAACACTCTTCATGCATCTCTAGCACTTTTAATCAATCAAATTTATTGTATCCTAACATATTCTAAACCCAAACAACACTAGATAAGTCATTTAGTGGTTCAACGCAATGTTTCCGAGTTCTTAGCCCATTTGGGACCCAATTTCAACAAGTCTTTCTCCATACTTCAAAACACTTTTCATGCATCTCTAACACTTGTAATCAATCAAATTCATTGTATTTTAACATATTCTAACCCCAAACAACACTAGATAAGTCATTTAGTGGTTCAACGCAATGTTTCCGAGTTCTTAGCCCATTTGAGATGCAATTTCAACAAGTCTTTCTCCACACTTCTAAACACTCTTCATGGATCTCTAGCACTTGTAATCAATCAAAGTTATTGTATTCAAACATATTCTAACCCCAAATAATACTAGATAAGTCATAAGTTTTTCAACGCAATGTTTCCGAGTTCTTAGTCCATTTGGGACCCAATTTCAACAAGTCTTTCTCCATACTTCAAAACACTCTTCATGCATCTCTAACACTTGTAATCAATCAAATTTATTGTATTCTAACATATTCTAACCCCAAACAACACTAGATAAGTCATTTAGTGGTTCAACGCAATGTTTCGGAGTTCTTAGCCCATTTGGGACCCAATTTCAACAAGTCTTTCTCCACACTTCTAAACACTCTTCATGCATCTCTAGCACTTTTAATCAATCAAATTTATTGTATCCTAACATATTCTAAACCCAAACAATACTAGATAAGTCATTTAGTGGTTTAACGCAATGTTTCCGAGTTCTTAGCCCATTTGGGACGCAATTTCAACAAGTCTTTCTTCATACTTCAAAACACTCTTCATGCATCTCTAACACTTGTAATCAATCAAATTTATTATACTCTAACATATTCTAACCAAAACAACACTAGATAAGTCATTTAGTGGTTCAACGCAATGTTTCCGAGTTCTTAGCCCATTTGGGACCCAATTTCAACAAGTCTTTCTCCACACTTCTAAACACTCTTCATGCATCTCTAGCACTTTTAATCAATCAAATTTATTGTATCCTGACATATTCTAAACCCAAACAATACTAGATAAGTCATTTAGTGGTTCAACGCAATGTTTCCGAGTTCTTAGCCCATTTGGGACCCAATTTCAACAAGTCTTTCTCCACACTTCTAAACACTCTTCATGCATCTCTAGCACTTTTAATCAATCAAATATATTGTATCCTAACATATTATAAACCCAAACAACACTAGATAAGTCATTTAGTGGTTCAACGCAATGTTTCCGAGTTCTTAGCCCATTTGGGACACAATTTCAACAAGTCTTTCTCCATACTTCAAAACACTCTTCATGCATCTCTAACAGTTGTAATCAATCAAATTCATTGTATTTTAACATATTCTAACCCCAAACAACACTAGATAAGTCATTTAGTGGTTCAACGCAATGTTTCCGAGTTATTAGCCCATTTGGGACGCAATTTCAACAAGTCTTTCTCCATACTTCAAAACACTCTTCATGCATCTCTAGCACTTGTAATCAATCAAATTCATTGTATTCTAACATATTCTAACCCCAAATAATACTAGATAAGTCATTTAGTGGTTCAACGCAATGTTTCCTAGTTCTTAGCCCATTTGGGACCCAATTTCAACAAGTCTTTCTCCACACTTCTAAAAACTCTTCATGCATCTCTAGCACTTTTAATCAATCAAATTTATTGTATCCTAACATATTCTAAACCCAAACAATACTAGATAAGTCATTTAGTGGTTTAACGCAATGTTTCCGAGTTCTTAGCCCATTTGGGACGCAATTTCAACAAGTCTTTCTCCATACTTCAAAACACTCTTCATGCATCTCTAACACTTGTAATCAATCAAATTGATTGTATTCTAACATATTCTAACCCCAAACAACACTAGATAAGTCATTTAGTGGTTCAACGCAATGTTTCCGAGTTCTTAGCCCATTTGGGATGCAATTTCAACAAGTCTTTCTCCACACTTCTAAACACTCTTCATGCATCTCTAGCACTTTTAATCAATCAAATTTATTGTATCCTAACATATTCTAAACCCAAACAATACTAGATAAGTCATTTAGTGGTTTAACGCAATGTTTACGAGTTCTTAGCCCATTTGGGACGCAATTTCAACAAGTCTTTCTCCATACTTCAAAACACTCTTCATGCATCTCTAACACTTGTAATCAATAAAATGTATTGTATTCTAACATATTCTAACCAAAACAACACTAGATAAGTCATTTAGTGGTTCAACGCAATGTTTCCGAGTTCTTAGCCCATTTAGGACCCAATTTCAACAAGTCTTTCTCCACACTTCTAAACACTCTTCATGCATCTCTAGCACTTTTAATCAATCAAATTTATTGTATCCTAACATATTCTAAACCCAAACAACACTAGATAAGTCATTTAGTGGTTCAACGCAATGTTTCCGAGTTCTTAGCCCATTTGGGACCCAATTTCAACAAGTCTTTCTCCATACTTCAAAACACTCTTCATGCATCTCTAACAGTTGTAATCAATCAAATTCATTGTATTTTAACATATTCTAACCCCAAACAACACTAGATAAGTCATTTAGTGGTTCAACGCAATGTTTCCGAGTTATTAGCCCATTTGGGACGCAATTTCAACAAGTCTTTCTCCATACTTCAAAACACTCTTCATGCATCTCTAGCACTTGTAATCAATCAAATTCATTGTATTCTAACATATTCTAACCCCAAATAATACTAGATAAGTCATTTAGTGGTTCAACGCAATGTTTCCTAGTTCTTAGCCCATTTGGGACCCAATTTCAACAAGTCTTTCTCCACACTTCTAAAAACTCTTCATGCATCTCTAGCACTTTTAATCAATCAAATTTATTGTATCCTAACATATTCTAAACCCAAACAATACTAGATAAGTCATTTAGTGGTTTAACGCAATGTTTCCGAGTTCTTAGCCCATTTGGGACGCAATTTCAACAAGTCTTTCTCCATACTTCAAAACACTCTTCATGCATCTCTAACACTTGTAATCAATCAAATTTATTGTATTCTAACATATTCTAATCCCAAGCAACACTAGATAGGTCATTTAGTGGTTCAACGCAATGTTTCCGAGTTCTTAGCCCATTTGGGACCCAATTTCAACAAGTCTTTCTCCACACTTCTAAACACTCTTCATGCATCTCTAGCACTTTTAATCAATCAAATTTATTGTATCCTAACATATTCTAAACCCAAACAATACTAGATAAGTCATTTAGTGGTTCAACGCAATGTTTCCGAGTTCTTAGCCCATTTGGGACCCAATTTCAACAAGTCTTTCTCCACACTTCTAAACACTCTTCATGCATCTCTAGCACTTTTAATCAATCAAATTTATTGTATCCTAACATATTCTAAACCCAAACAACACTAGATAAGTCATTTAGTGGTTCAACGCAATGTTTCCGAGTTCTTAGCCCATTTGGGACCCAATTTCAACAAGTCTTTCTCCATACTTCAAAACACTTTTCATGCATCTCTAACACTTGTAATCAATCAAATTCATTGTATTTTAACATATTCTAACCCCAAACAACACTAGATAAGTCATTTAGTGGTTCAACGCAATGTTTCCGAGTTCTTAGCCCATTTGAGATGCAATTTCAACAAGTCTTTCTCCACACTTCTAAACACTCTTCATGGATCTCTAGCACTTGTAATCAATCAAAGTTATTGTATTCCAACATATTCTAACCCCAAATAATACTAGGTAAGTCATAAGTTTTTCAACGCAATGTTTCCGAGTTCTTAGTCCATTTGGGACCCAATTTCAACAAGTCTTTCTCCATACTTCAAAACACTCTTCATGCATCTCTAACACTTGTAATCAATCAAATTTATTGTATTCTAACATATTCTAACCCCAAACAACACTAGATAAGTCATTTAGTGGTTCAACGCAATGTTTCGGAGTTCTTAGCCCATTTGGGACCCAATTTCAACAAGTCTTTCTCCACACTTCTAAACACTCTTCATGCATCTCTAGCACTTTTAATCAATCAAATTTATTGTATCCTAACATATTCTAAACCCAAACAATACTAGATAAGTCATTTAGTGGTTTAACGCAATGTTTCCGAGTTCTTAGCCCATTTGGGACGCAATTTCAACAAGTCTTTCTTCATACTTCAAAACACTCTTCATGCATCTCTAACACTTGTAATCAATCAAATTTATTATACTCTAACATATTCTAACCCAAACAACACTAGATAAGTCATTTAGTGGTTCAACGCAATGTTTCCGAGTTCTTAGCCCATTTGGGACCCAATTTCAACAAGTCTTTCTCCACACTTCTAAACACTCTTCATGCATCTCTAGCACTTTTAATCAATCAAATTTATTGTATCCTAACATATTCTAAACCCAAACAATACTAGATAAGTCATTTAGTGGTTCAACGCAATGTTTCCGAGTTCTTAGCCCATTTGGGACCCAATTTCAACAAGTCTTTCTCCACACTTCTAAACACTCTTCATGCATCTCTAGCACTTTTAATCAATCAAATATATTGTATCCTAACATATTATAAACCCAAACAACACTAGATAAGTCATTTAGTGGTTCAACGCAATGTTTCCGAGTTCTTAGCCCATTTGGGACACAATTTCAACAAGTCTTTCTCCATACTTCAAAACACTCTTCATGCATCTCTAACAGTTGTAATCAATCAAATTCATTGTATTTTAACATATTCTAACCCCAAACAACACTAGATAAGTCATTTAGTGGTTCAACGCAATGTTTCCGAGTTATTAGCCCATTTGGGACGCAATTTCAACAAGTCTTTCTCCATACTTCAAAACACTCTTCATGCATCTCTAGCACTTGTAATCAATCAAATTCATTGTATTCTAACATATTCTAACCCCAAATAATACTAGATAAGTCATTTAGTGGTTCAACGCAATGTTTCCTAGTTCTTAGCCCATTTGGGACCCAATTTCAACAAGTCTTTCTCCACACTTCTAAAAACTCTTCATGCATCTCTAGCACTTTTAATCAATCAAATTTATTGTATCCTAACATATTCTAAACCCAAACAATACTAGATAAGTCATTTAGTGGTTTAACGCAATGTTTCCGAGTTCTTAGCCCATTTGGGACGCAATTTCAACAAGTCTTTCTCCATACTTCAAAACACTCTTCATGCATCTCTAACACTTGTAATCAATCAAATTGATTGTATTCTAACATATTCTAACCCCAAACAACACTAGATAAGTCATTTAGTGGTTCAACGCAATGTTTCCGAGTTCTTAGCCCATTTGGGACCCAATTTCAACAAGTCTTTCTCCACACTTCTAAACACTCTTCATGCATCTCTAGCACTTTTAATCAATCAAATTTATTGTATCCTAACATATTCTAAACCCAAACAATACTAGATAAGTCATTTAGTGGTTTAACGCAATGTTTACGAGTTCTTAGCCCATTTGGGACGCAATTTCAACAAGTCTTTCTCCATACTTCAAAACACTCTTCATGCATCTCTAACAGTTGTAATCAATCAAATTCATTGTATTTTAACATATTCTAACCCCAAACAACACTAGATAAGTCATTTAGTGGTTCAACGCAATGTTTCCGAGTTATTAGCCCATTTGGGACGCAATTTCAACAAGTCTTTCTCCATACTTCAAAACACTCTTCATGCATCTCTAGCACTTGTAATCAATCAAATTCATTGTATTCTAACATATTCTAACCCCAAATAATACTAGATAAGTCATTTAGTGGTTCAACGCAATGTTTCCTAGTTCTTAGCCCATTTGGGACCCAATTTCAACAAGTCTTTCTCCACACTTCTAAAAACTCTTCATGCATCTCTAGCACTTTTAATCAATCAAATTTATTGTATCCTAACATATTCTAAACCCAAACAATACTAGATAAGTCATTTAGTGGTTTAACGCAATGTTTCCGAGTTCTTAGCCCATTTGGGACGCAATTTCAACAAGTCTTTCTCCATACTTCAAAACACTCTTCATGCATCTCTAACACTTGTAATCAATCAAATTGATTGTATTCTAACATATTCTAACCCCAAACAACACTAGATAAGTCATTTAGTGGTTCAACGCAATGTTTCCGAGTTCTTAGCCCATTTGGGACCCAATTTCAACAAGTCTTTCTCCACACTTCTAAACACTCTTCATGCATCTCTAGCACTTTTAATCAATCAAATTTATTGTATCCTAACATATTCTAAACCCAAACAATACTAGATAAGTCATTTAGTGGTTTAACGCAATGTTTACGAGTTCTTAGCCCATTTGGGACGCAATTTCAACAAGTCTTTCTCCATACTTCAAAACACTCTTCATGCATCTCTAACACTTGTAATCAATAAAATGTATTGTATTCTAACATATTCTAACCAAAACAACACTAGATAAGTCATTTAGTGGTTCAACGCAATGTTTCCGAGTTCTTAGCCCATTTAGGACCCAATTTCAACAAGTCTTTCTCCACACTTCTAAACACTCTTCATGCATCTCTAGCACTTTTAATCAATCAAATTTATTGTATCCTAACATATTCTAAACCCAAACAACACTAGATAAGTCATTTAGTGGTTCAACGCAATGTTTCCGAGTTCTTAGCCCATTTGGGACCCAATTTCAACAAGTCTTTCTCCATACTTCAAAACACTTTTCATGCATCTCTAACACTTGTAATCAATCAAATTCATTGTATTTTAACATATTCTAACCCCAAACAACACTAGATAAGTCATTTAGTGGTTCAACGCAATGTTTCCGAGTTATTAGCCCATTTGGGACGCAATTTCAACAAGTCTTTCTCCACACTTCTAAACACTCTTCATGCATCTCTAGCACTTTTAATCAATCAAATTTATTGTATCCTAACATATTCTAAACCCAAACAATACTAGATAAGTCATTTAGTGGTTCAACGCAATGTTTCCGAGTTCTTAGCCCATTTGGGACCCAATTTCAACAAGTCTTTCTCCACACTTCTAAACACTCTTCATGCATCTCTAGCACTTTTAATCAATCAAATATATTGTATCCTAACATATTATAAACCCAAACAACACTAGATAAGTCATTTAGTGGTTCAACGCAATGTTTCCGAGTTCTTAGCCCATTTGGGACACAATTTCAACAAGTCTTTCTCCATACTTCAAAACACTCTTCATGCATCTCTAACAGTTGTAATCAATCAAATTCATTGTATTTTAACATATTCTAACCCCAAACAACACTAGATAAGTCATTTAGTGGTTCAACGCAATGTTTCCGAGTTATTAGCCCATTTGGGACGCAATTTCAACAAGTCTTTCTCCATACTTCAAAACACTCTTCATGCATCTCTAGCACTTGTAATCAATCAAATTCATTGTATTCTAACATATTCTAACCCCAAATAATACTAGATAAGTCATTTAGTGGTTCAACGCAATGTTTCCTAGTTCTTAGCCCATTTGGGACCCAATTTCAACAAGTCTTTCTCCACACTTCTAAAAACTCTTCATGCATCTCTAGCACTTTTAATCAATCAAATTTATTGTATCCTAACATATTCTAAACCCAAACAATACTAGATAAGTCATTTAGTGGTTTAACGCAATGTTTCCGAGTTCTTAGCCCATTTGGGACGCAATTTCAACAAGTCTTTCTCCATACTTCAAAACACTCTTCATGCATCTCTAACACTTGTAATCAATCAAATTGATTGTATTCTAACATATTCTAACCCCAAACAACACTAGATAAGTCATTTAGTGGTTCAACGCAATGTTTCCGAGTTCTTAGCCCATTTGGGACCCAATTTCAACAAGTCTTTCTCCACACTTCTAAACACTCTTCATGCATCTCTAGCACTTTTAATCAATCAAATTTATTGTATCCTAACATATTCTAAACCCAAACAATACTAGATAAGTCATTTAGTGGTTTAACGCAATGTTTACGAGTTCTTAGCCCATTTGGGACGCAATTTCAACAAGTCTTTCTCCATACTTCAAAACACTCTTCATGCATCTCTAACAGTTGTAATCAATCAAATTCATTGTATTTTAACATATTCTAACCCCAAACAACACTAGATAAGTCATTTAGTGGTTCAACGCAATGTTTCCGAGTTATTAGCCCATTTGGGACGCAATTTCAACAAGTCTTTCTCCATACTTCAAAACACTCTTCATGCATCTCTAGCACTTGTAATCAATCAAATTCATTGTATTCTAACATATTCTAACCCCAAATAATACTAGATAAGTCATTTAGTGGTTCAACGCAATGTTTCCTAGTTCTTAGCCCATTTGGGACCCAATTTCAACAAGTCTTTCTCCACACTTCTAAAAACTCTTCATGCATCTCTAGCACTTTTAATCAATCAAATTTATTGTATCCTAACATATTCTAAACCCAAACAATACTAGATAAGTCATTTAGTGGTTTAACGCAATGTTTCCGAGTTCTTAGCCCATTTGGGACGCAATTTCAACAAGTCTTTCTCCATACTTCAAAACACTCTTCATGCATCTCTAACACTTGTAATCAATCAAATTGATTGTATTCTAACATATTCTAACCCCAAACAACACTAGATAAGTCATTTAGTGGTTCAACGCAATGTTTCCGAGTTCTTAGCCCATTTGGGACCCAATTTCAACAAGTCTTTCTCCACACTTCTAAACACTCTTCATGCATCTCTAGCACTTTTAATCAATCAAATTTATTGTATCCTAACATATTCTAAACCCAAACAATACTAGATAAGTCATTTAGTGGTTTAACGCAATGTTTACGAGTTCTTAGCCCATTTGGGACGCAATTTCAACAAGTCTTTCTCCATACTTCAAAACACTCTTCATGCATCTCTAACACTTGTAATCAATAAAATGTATTGTATTCTAACATATTCTAACCAAAACAACACTAGATAAGTCATTTAGTGGTTCAACGCAATGTTTCCGAGTTCTTAGCCCATTTAGGACCCAATTTCAACAAGTCTTTCTCCACACTTCTAAACACTCTTCATGCATCTCTAGCACTTTTAATCAATCAAATTTATTGTATCCTAACATATTCTAAACCCAAACAACACTAGATAAGTCATTTAGTGGTTCAACGCAATGTTTCCGAGTTCTTAGCCCATTTGGGACCCAATTTCAACAAGTCTTTCTCCATACTTCAAAACACTTTTCATGCATCTCTAACACTTGTAATCAATCAAATTCATTGTATTTTAACATATTCTAACCCCAAACAACACTAGATAAGTCATTTAGTGGTTCAACGCAATGTTTCCGAGTTCTTAGCCCATTTGAGATGCAATTTCAACAAGTCTTTCTCCACACTTCTAAAAACTCTTCATGCATCTCTAGCACTTTTAATCAATCAAATTTATTGTATCCTAACATATTCTAAACCCAAACAATACTAGATAAGTCATTTAGTGGTTTAACGCAATGTTTCCGAGTTCTTAGCCCATTTGGGACGCAATTTCAACAAGTCTTTCTCCATACTTCAAAACACTCTTCATGCATCTCTAACACTTGTAATCAATCAAATTGATTGTATTCTAACATATTCTAACCCCAAACAACACTAGATAAGTCATTTAGTGGTTCAACGCAATGTTTCCGAGTTCTTAGCCCATTTGGGACCCAATTTCAACAAGTCTTTCTCCACACTTCTAAACACTCTTCATGCATCTCTAGTACTTTTAATCAATCAAATTTATTGTATCCTAACATATTCTAAACCCAAACAATACTAGATAAGTCATTTAGTGGTTTAACGCAATGTTTACGAGTTCTTAGCCCATTTGGGACGCAATTTCAACAAGTCTTTCTCCATACTTCAAAACACTCTTCATGCATCTCTAACAGTTGTAATCAATCAAATTCATTGTATTTTAACATATTCTAACCCCAAACAACACTAGATAAGTCATTTAGTGGTTCAACGCAATGTTTCCGAGTTATTAGCCCATTTGGGACGCAATTTCAACAAGTCTTTCTCCATACTTCAAAACACTCTTCATGCATCTCTAGCACTTGTAATCAATCAAATTCATTGTATTCTAACATATTCTAACCCCAAATAATACTAGATAAGTCATTTAGTGGTTCAACGCAATGTTTCCTAGTTCTTAGCCCATTTGGGACCCAATTTCAACAAGTCTTTCTCCACACTTCTAAAAACTCTTCATGCATCTCTAGCACTTTTAATCAATCAAATTTATTGTATCCTAACATATTCTAAACCCAAACAATACTAGATAAGTCATTTAGTGGTTTAACGCAATGTTTCCGAGTTCTTAGCCCATTTGGGACGCAATTTCAACAAGTCTTTCTCCATACTTCAAAACACTCTTCATGCATCTCTAACACTTGTAATCAATCAAATTGATTGTATTCTAACATATTCTAACCCCAAACAACACTAGATAAGTCATTTAGTGGTTCAACGCAATGTTTCCGAGTTCTTAGCCCATTTGGGACCCAATTTCAACAAGTCTTTCTCCACACTTCTAAACACTCTTCATGCATCTCTAGCACTTTTAATCAATCAAATTTATTGTATCCTAACATATTCTAAACCCAAACAATACTAGATAAGTCATTTAGTGGTTTAACGCAATGTTTACGAGTTCTTAGCCCATTTGGGACGCAATTTCAACAAGTCTTTCTCCATACTTCAAAACACTCTTCATGCATCTCTAACACTTGTAATCAATAAAATGTATTGTATTCTAACATATTCTAACCAAAACAACACTAGATAAGTCATTTAGTGGTTCAACGCAATGTTTCCGAGTTCTTAGCCCATTTAGGACCCAATTTCAACAAGTCTTTCTCCACACTTCTAAACACTCTTCATGCATCTCTAGCACTTTTAATCAATCAAATTTATTGTATCCTAACATATTCTAAACCCAAACAACACTAGATAAGTCATTTAGTGGTTCAACGCAATGTTTCCGAGTTCTTAGCCCATTTGGGACCCAATTTCAACAAGTCTTTCTCCATACTTCAAAACACTTTTCATGCATCTCTAACACTTGTAATCAATCAAATTCATTGTATTTTAACATATTCTAACCCCAAACAACACTAGATAAGTCATTTAGTGGTTCAACGCAATGTTTCCGAGTTCTTAGCCCATTTGAGATGCAATTTCAACAAGTCTTTCTCCACACTTCTAAAAACTCTTCATGCATCTCTAGCACTTTTAATCAATCAAATTTATTGTATCCTAACATATTCTAAACCCAAACAATACTAGATAAGTCATTTAGTGGTTTAACGCAATGTTTCCGAGTTCTTAGCCCATTTGGGCCGCAATTTCAACAAGTCTTTCTCCATACTTCAAAACACTCTTCATGCATCTCTAACACTTGTAATCAATCAAATTGATTGTATTCTAACATATTCTAACCCCAAACAACACTAGATAAGTCATTTAGTGGTTCAACGCAATGTTTCCGAGTTCTTAGCCCATTTGGGACCCAATTTCAACAAGTCTTTCTCCACACTTCTAAACACTCTTCATGCATCTCTAGTACTTTTAATCAATCAAATTTATTGTATCCTAACATATTCTAAACCCAAACAATACTAGATAAGTCATTTAGTGGTTTAACGCAATGTTTACGAGTTCTTAGCCCATTTGGGACGCAATTTCAACAAGTCTTTCTCCATACTTCAAAACACTCTTCATGCATCTCTAACAGTTGTAATCAATCAAATTCATTGTATTTTAACATATTCTAACCCCAAACAACACTAGATAAGTCATTTAGTGGTTCAACGCAATGTTTCCGAGTTATTAGCCCATTTGGGACGCAATTTCAACAAGTCTTTCTCCATACTTCAAAACACTCTTCATGCATCTCTAGCACTTGTAATCAATCAAATTCATTGTATTCTAACATATTCTAACCCCAAATAATACTAGATAAGTCATTTAGTGGTTCAACGCAATGTTTCCTAGTTCTTAGCCCATTTGGGACCCAATTTCAACAAGTCGTTCTCCACACTTCTAAAAACTCTTCATGCATCTCTAGCACTTTTAATCAATCAAATTTATTGTATCCTAACATATTCTAAACCCAAACAATACTAGATAAGTCATTTAGTGGTTTAACGCAATGTTTCCGAGTTCTTAGCCCATTTGGGACGCAATTTCAACAAGTCTTTCTCCATACTTCAAAACACTCTTCATGCATCTCTAACACTTGTAATCAATCAAATTGATTGTATTCTAACATATTCTAACCCCAAACAACACTAGATAAGTCACTTAGTGGTTCAACGCAATGTTTCCGAGTTCTTAGCCCATTTGGGACCCAATTTCAACAAGTCTTTCTCCACACTTCTAAACACTCTTCATGCATCTCTAGCACTTTTAATAAATCAAATTTATTGTATCCTAACATAATCTAAACCCAAACAATACTAGATAAGTCATTTAGTGGTTTAACGCAATGTTTACGAGTTCTTAGCCCATTTGGGACGCAATTTCAACAAGTCTTTCTCCATACTTCAAAACACTCTTCATGCATCTCTAACACTTGTAATCAATAAAATGTATTGTATTCTAACATATTCTAACCAAAACAATACTAGATAAGTCATTTAGTGGTTCAACGCAATGTTTCCGAGGTCTTAGCCCATTTAGGACCCAATTTCAACAAGTCTTTCTCCACACTTCTAAACACTCTTCATGCATCTCTAGCACTTTTAATCAATCAAATTTATTGTATCCTAACATATTCTAAACCCAAACAACACTAGATAAGTCATTTAGTGGTTCAACGCAATGTTTCCGAGTTCTTAGCCCATTTGGGACCCAATTTCAACAAGTCTTTCTCCATACTTCAAAACACTTTTCATGCATCTCTAACACTTGTAATCAATCAAATTCATTGTATTTTAACATATTCTAACCCCAAACAACACTAGATAAGTCATTTAGTGGTTCAACGCAATGTTTCCGAGTTCTTAGCCCATTTGAGATGCAATTTCAACAAGTCTTTCTCCACACTTCTAAAAACTCTTCATGCATCTCTAGCACTTTTAATCAATCAAATTTATTGTATCCTAACATATTCTAAACCCAAACAATACTAGATAAGTCATTTAGTGGTTTAACGCAATGTTTCCGAGTTCTTAGCCCATTTGGGACCCAATTTCAACAAGTCTTTCTCCATACTTCAAAACACTTTTCATGCATCTCTAACACTTGTAATCAATCAAATTCATTGTATTTTAACATATTCTAACCCCAAACAACACTAGATAAGTCATTTAGTGGTTCAACGCAATGTTTCCGAGTTCTTAGCCCATTTGGGACGCAATTTCAACAAGTCTTTCTCCATACTTCAAAACACTCTTCATGCATCTCTAACACTTGTAATCAATCAAATTTATTGTATTCTAACATATTCTAATCCCAAGCAACACTAGATAGGTCATTTAGTGGTTCAACGCAATGTTTCCGAGTTCTTAGCCCATTTGGGACCCAATTTCAACAAGTCTTTCTCCACACTTCTAAACACTCTTCATGCATCTCTAGCACTTTTAATCAATCAAATTTATTGTATCCTAACATATTCTAAACCCAAACAATACTAGATAAGTCATTTAGTGGTTCAACGCAATGTTTCCGAGTTCTTAGCCCATTTGGGACCCAATTTCAACAAGTCTTTCTCCACACTTCTAAACACTCTTCATGCATCTCTAGCACTTTTAATCAATCAAATTTATTGTATCCTAACATATTCTAAACCCAAACAACACTAGATAAGTCATTTAGTGGTTCAACGCAATGTTTCCGAGTTCTTAGCCCATTTGGGACCCAATTTCAACAAGTCTTTCTCCATACTTCAAAACACTTTTCATGCATCTCTAACACTTGTAATCAATCAAATTCATTGTATTTTAACATATTCTAACCCCAAACAACACTAGATAAGTCATTTAGTGGTTCAACGCAATGTTTCCGAGTTCTTAGCCCATTTGAGATGCAATTTCAACAAGTCTTTCTCCACACTTCTAAACACTCTTCATGGATCTCTAGCACTTGTAATCAATCAAAGTTATTGTATTCCAACATATTCTAACCCCAAGTAATACTAGGTAAGTCATAAGTTTTTCAACGCAATGTTTCCGAGTTCTTAGTCCATTTGGGACCCAATTTCAACAAGTCTTTCTCCATACTTCAAAACACTCTTCATGCATCTCTAACACTTGTAATCAATCAAATTTATTGTATTCTAACATATTCTAACCCCAAACAACACTAGATAAGTCATTTAGTGGTTCAACGCAATGTTTCGGAGTTCTTAGCCCATTTGGGACCCAATTACAACAAGTCTTTCTCCACACTTCTAAACACTCTTCATGCATCTCTAGCACTTTTAATCAATCAAAAATATTGTATCCTAACATATTATAAACCCAAACAACACTAGATAAGTCATTTAGTGGTTCAACGCAATGTTTCCGAGTTCTTAGCCCATTTGGGACACAATTTCAACAAGTCTTTCTCCATACTTCAAAACACTCTTCATGCATCTCTAACAGTTGTAATCAATCAAATTCATTGTATTTTAACATATTCTAACCCCAAACAACACTAGATAAGTCATTTAGTGGTTCAACGCAATGTTTCCGAGTTATTAGCCCATTTGGGACGCAATTTCAACAAGTCTTTCTCCATACTTCAAAACACTGTTCATGCATCTCTAGCACTTGTAATCAATCAAATTCATTGTATTCTAACATATTCTAACCCCAAACAACACTAGATAAGTCATTTAGTGGTTCAACGCAATGTTTCCGAGTTCTTAGCCCATTTGGGACCCAATTTCAACAAGTCTTTCTCCACACTTCTAAACACTCTTCATGCATCTCTAGCACTTTTAATCAATCAAATTTATTGTATCCTAACATATTCTAAACCCAAACAATACTAGATAAGTCATTTAGTGGTTCAACGCAATGTTTACGAGTTCTTAGCCCATTTGGGACGCAATTTCAACAAGTCTTTCTCCATACTTCAAAACACTCTTCATGCATCTCTAACACTTGTAATCAATAAAATGTTTTGTATTCTAACATATTCTAACCAAAACAACACTAGATAAGTCATTTAGTGGTTCAACGCAATGTTTCCGAGTTCTTAGCCCATTTGGGACGCAATTTCAACAAGTCTTTCTTCATACTTCAGAACACTCTTCATGCATCTCTAACACTTGTAATCAATCAAATTTATTATACTCTAACATATTCTAACCCAAACAACACTAGATAAGTCATTTAGTGGTTCAACGCAATGTTTCCGAGTTCTTAGCCCATTTGGGACCTAATTTCAACAAGTCTTTCTCCACACTTCTAAACACTCTTCATGCATCTCTAGCACTTTTAATCAATCGAATTTATTGTATCCTAACATATTCTAAACCCAAACAATACTAGATAAGTCATTTAGTGGTTCAACGCAATGTTTCCGAGTTCTTAGCCCATTTGAGACCCAATTTCAACAAGTCTTTCTCCATACTTCAAAACACTCTTCATGCATCTCTAACAGTTGTAATCAATCAAATTCATTGTATTTTAACATATTCTAACCCCAAACAACACTAGATAAGTCATTTAGTGGTTCAACGCAATGTTTCCGAGTTCTTAGCCCATTTGGGACGCAATTTCAACAAGTCTTTCTCCATACTTCAAAACACTCTTCATGCATCTCTAGAACTTGTAATCAATCAAATTCATTGTATTCTAACATATTCTAACCCCAAATAATACTAGATAAGTCATTTAGTGGTTCAACGCAATGTTTCCGAGTTCTTAGCCCATTTGGGACGCAATTTCAACAAGTCTTTCTCCATACTTCAAAACACTCTTCATGCATCTCTAACACTTGTAATCAATAAAATGTTTTGTATTCTAACATATTCTAACCAAAACAACACTAGATAAGTCATTTAGTGGTTCAACGCAATGTTTCCGAGTTCTTAGCCCATTTGGGACGCAATTTCAACAAGTCTTTCTTCATACTTCAGAACACTCTTCATGCATCTCTAACACTTGTAATCAATCAAATTTATTATACTCTAACATATTCTAACCCAAACAACACTAGATAAGTCATTTAGTGGTTCAACGCAATGTTTCCGAGTTCTTAGCCCATTTGGGACCTAATTTCAACAAGTCTTTCTCCACACTTCTAAACACTCTTCATGCATCTCTAGCACTTTTAATCAATCGAATTTATTGTATCCTAACATATTCTAAACCCAAACAATACTAGATAAGTCATTTAGTGGTTCAACGCAATGTTTCCGAGTTCTTAGCCCATTTGAGACCCAATTTCAACAAGTCTTTCTCCATACTTCAAAACACTCTTCATGCATCTCTAACAGTTGTAATCAATCAAATTCATTGTATTTTAACATATTCTAACCCCAAACAACACTAGATAAGTCATTTAGTGGTTCAACGCAATGTTTCCGAGTTCTTAGCCCATTTGGGACGCAATTTCAACAAGTCTTTCTCCATACTTCAAAACACTCTTCATGCATCTCTAGAACTTGTAATCAATCAAATTCATTGTATTCTAACATATTCTAACCCCAAATAATACTAGATAAGTCATTTAGTGGTTCAACGCAATGTTTCCGAGTTCTTAGCCCATTTGGGACGCAATTTCAACAAGTCTTTCTCCATACTTCAAAACACTCTTCATGCATCTCTAACACTTGTAATCAATCAAATTGATTGTATTCTAACATATTCTAACCCCAAACAACACTAGATAAGTCACTTAGTGGTTCAACGCAATGTTTCCGAGTTCTTAGCCCATTTGGGACCCAATTTCAACAAGTCTTTCTCCACACTTCTAAACACTCTTCATGCATCTCTAGCACTTTTAATCAATCAAATTTATTGTATCCTAACATATTCTAAACCCAAACAATACTAGATAAGTCATTTAGTGGTTTAACGCAATGTTTACGAGTTCTTAGCCCATTTGGGACGCAATTTCAACAAGTCTTTCTCCATACTTCAAAACACTCTTCATGCATCTCTAACACTTGTAATCAATAAAATGTATTGTATTCTAACATATTCTAACCAAAACAATACTAGATAAGTCATTTAGTGGTTCAACGCAATGTTTCCGAGTTCTTAGCCCATTTAGGACCCAATTTCAACAAGTCTTTCTCCACACTTCTAAACACTCTTCATGCATCTCTAGCACTTTTAATGAATCAAATTTATTGTATCCTAACATATTCTAAACCCAAACAACACTAGATAAGTCATTTAGTGGTTCAACGCAATGTTTCCGAGTTCTTAGCCCATTTGGGACCCAATTTCAACAAGTCTTTCTCCATACTTCAAAACACTTTTCATGCATCTCTAACACTTGTAATCAATCAAATTCATTGTATTTTAACATATTCTAACCCCAAACAACACTAGATAAGTCATTTAGTGGTTCAACGCAATGTTTCCGAGTTCTTAGCCCATTTGAGATGCAATTTCAACAAGTCTTTCTCCACACTTCTAAAAACTCTTCATGCATCTCTAGCACTTTTAATCAATCAAATTTATTGTATCCTAACATATTCTAAACCCAAACAATACTAGATAAGTCATTTAGTGGTTTAACGCAATGTTTCCGAGTTCTTAGCCCATTTGGGACCCAATTTCAACAAGTCTTTCTCCATACTTCAAAACACTTTTCATGCATCTCTAACACTTGTAATCAATCAAATTCATTGTATTTTAACATATTCTAACCCCAAACAACACTAGATAAGTCATTTAGTGGTTCAATGCAATGTTTCCGAGTTCTTAGCCCATTTGGGACGCAATTTCAACAAGTCTTTCTCCATACTTCAAAACACTCTTCATGCATCTCTAACACTTGTAATCAATCAAATTTATTGTATTCTAACATATTCTAATCCCAAGCAACACTAGATAGGTCATTTAGTGGTTCAACGCAATGTTTCCGAGTTCTTAGCCCATTTGGGACCCAATTTCAACAAGTCTTTCTCCACACTTCTAAACACTCTTCATGCATCTCTAGCACTTTTAATCAATCAAATGTATTGTATCCTAACATATTCTAAACCCAAACAATACTAGATAAGTCATTTAGTGGTTCAACGCAATGTTTCCGAGTTCTTAGCCCATTTGGGACCCAATTTCAACAAGTCTTTCTCCACACTTCTAAACACTCTTCATGCATCTCTAGCACTTTTAATCAATCAAATTTATTGTATCCTAACATATTCTAAACCCAAACAACACTAGATAAGTCATTTAGTGGTTCAACGCAATGTTTCCGAGTTCTTAGCCCATTTGGGACCCAATTTCAACAAGTCTTTCTCCATACTTCAAAACACTTTTCATGCATCTCTAACACTTGTAATCAATCAAATTCATTGTATTTTAACATATTCTAACCCCAAACAACACTAGATAAGTCATTTAGTGGTTCAACGCAATGTTTCCGAGTTCTTAGCCCATTTGAGATGCAATTTCAACAAGTCTTTCTCCACACTTCTAAACACTCTTCATGGATCTCTAGCACTTGTAATCAATCAAAGTTATTGTATTCCAACATATTCTAACCCCAAGTAATACTAGGTAAGTCATAAGTTTTTCAACGCAATGTTTCCGAGTTCTTAGTCCATTTGGGACCCAATTTCAACAAGTCTTTCTCCATACTTCAAAACACTCTTCATGCATCTCTAACACTTGTAATCAATCAAATTTATTGTATTCTAACATATTCTAACCCCAAACAACACTAGATAAGTCATTTAGTGGTTCAACGCAATGTTTCGGAGTTCTTAGCCCATTTGGGACCCAATTACAACAAGTCTTTCTCCACACTTCTAAACACTCTTCATGCATCTCTAGCACTTTTAATCAATCAAAAATATTGTATCCTAACATATTATAAACCCAAACAACACTAGATAAGTCATTTAGTGGTTCAACGCAATGTTTCCGAGTTCTTAGCCCATTTGGGACACAATTTCAACAAGTCTTTCTCCATACTTCAAAACACTCTTCATGCATCTCTAACAGTTGTAATCAATCAAATTCATTGTATTTTAACATATTCTAACCCCAAACAACACTAGATAAGTCATTTAGTGGTTCAACGCAATGTTTCCGAGTTATTAGCCCATTTGGGACGCAATTTCAACAAGTCTTTCTCCATACTTCAAAACACTGTTCATGCATCTCTAGCACTTGTAATCAATCAAATTCATTGTATTCTAACATATTCTAACCCCAAACAACACTAGATAAGTCATTTAGTGGTTCAACGCAATGTTTCCGAGTTCTTAGCCCATTTGGGACCCAATTTCAACAAGTCTTTCTCCACACTTCTAAACACTCTTCATGCATCTCTAGCACTTTTAATCAATCAAATTTATTGTATCCTAACATATTCTAAACCCAAACAATACTAGATAAGTCATTTAGTGGTTCAACGCAATGTTTACGAGTTCTTAGCCCATTTGGGACGCAATTTCAACAAGTCTTTCTCCATACTTCAAAACACTCTTCATGCATCTCTAACACTTGTAATCAATAAAATGTTTTGTATTCTAACATATTCTAACCAAAACAACACTAGATAAGTCATTTAGTGGTTCAACGCAATGTTTCCGAGTTCTTAGCCCATTTGGGACGCAATTTCAACAAGTCTTTCTTCATACTTCAGAACACTCTTCATGCATCTCTAACACTTGTAATCAATCAAATTTATTATACTCTAACATATTCTAACCCAAACAACACTAGATAAGTCATTTAGTGGTTCAACGCAATGTTTCCGAGTTCTTAGCCCATTTGGGACCTAATTTCAACAAGTCTTTCTCCACACTTCTAAACACTCTTCATGCATCTCTAGCACTTTTAATCAATCGAATTTATTGTATCCTAACATATTCTAAACCCAAACAATACTAGATAAGTCATTTAGTGGTTCAACGCAATGTTTCCGAGTTCTTAGCCCATTTAAGACCCAATTTCAACAAGTCTTTCTCCATACTTCAAAACACTCTTCATGCATCTCTAACAGTTGTAATCAATCAAATTCATTGTATTTTAACATATTCTAACCCCAAACAACACTAGATAAGTCATTTAGTGGTTCAACGCAATGTTTCCGAGTTCTTAGCCCATTTGGGACGCAATTTCAACAAGTCTTTCTCCATACTTCAAAACACTCTTCATGCATCTCTAGAACTTGTAATCAATCAAATTCATTGTATTCTAACATATTCTAACCCCAAATAATACTAGATAAGTCATTTAGTGGTTCAACGCAATGTTTCCGAGTTCTTAGCCCATTTGGGACGCAATTTCAACAAGTCTTTCTCCATACTTCAAAACACTCTTCATGCATCTCTAACACTTGTAATCAATAAAATGTTTTGTATTCTAACATATTCTAACCAAAACAACACTAGATAAGTCATTTAGTGGTTCAACGCAATGTTTCCGAGTTCTTAGCCCATTTGGGACGCAATTTCAACAAGTCTTTCTTCATACTTCAGAACACTCTTCATGCATCTCTAACACTTGTAATCAATCAAATTTATTATACTCTAACATATTCTAACCCAAACAACACTAGATAAGTCATTTAGTGGTTCAACGCAATGTTTCCGAGTTCTTAGCCCATTTGGGACCTAATTTCAACAAGTCTTTCTCCACACTTCTAAACACTCTTCATGCATCTCTAGCACTTTTAATCAATCGAATTTATTGTATCCTAACATATTCTAAACCCAAACAATACTAGATAAGTCATTTAGTGGTTCAACGCAATGTTTCCGAGTTCTTAGCCCATTTGAGACCCAATTTCAACAAGTCTTTCTCCATACTTCAAAACACTCTTCATGCATCTCTAACAGTTGTAATCAATCAAATTCATTGTATTTTAACATATTCTAACCCCAAACAACACTAGATAAGTCATTTAGTGGTTCAACGCAATGTTTCCGAGTTCTTAGCCCATTTGGGACGCAATTTCAACAAGTCTTTCTCCATACTTCAAAACACTCTTCATGCATCTCTAGAACTTGTAATCAATCAAATTCATTGTATTCTAACATATTCTAACCCCAAATAATACTAGATAAGTCATTTAGTGGTTCAACGCAATGTTTCCGAGTTCTTAGCCCATTTGGGACGCAATTTCAACAAGTCTTTCTCCATACTTCAAAACACTCTTCATGCATCTCTAACACTTGTAATCAATAAAATGTTTTGTATTCTAACATATTCTAACCAAAACAACACTAGATAAGTCATTTAGTGGTTCAACGCAATGTTTCCGAGTTCTTAGCCCATTTGGGACGCAATTTCAACAAGTCTTTCTTCATACTTCAGAACACTCTTCATGCATCTCTAACACTTGTAATCAATCAAATTTATTATACTCTAACATATTCTAACCCAAACAACACTAGATAAGTCATTTAGTGGTTCAACGCAATGTTTCCGAGTTCTTAGCCCATTTGGAACCTAATTTCAACAAGTCTTTCTCCACACTTCTAAACACTCTTCATGCATCTCTAGCACTTTTAATCAATCGAATTTATTGTATCCTAACATATTCTAAACCCAAACAATACTAGATAAGTCATTTAGTGGTTCAACGCAATGTTTCCGAGTTCTTAGCCCATTTGAGACCCAATTTCAACAAGTCTTTCTCCATACTTCAAAACACTCTTCATGCATCTCTAACAGTTGTAATCAATCAAATTCATTGTATTTTAACATATTCTAACCCCAAACAACACTAGATAAGTCATTTAGTGGTTCAACGCAATGTTTCCGAGTTCTTAGCCCATTTGGGACGCAATTTCAACAAGTCTTTCTCCATACTTCAAAACACTCTTCATGCATCTCTAGAACTTGTAATCAATCAAATTCATTGTATTCTAACATATTCTAACCCCAAATAATACTAGATAAGTCATTTAGTGGTTCAACGCAATGTTTCCGAGTTCTTAGCCCATTTGGGACCCAATTTCAACAAGTCTTTCTCCACACTTCTAAAAACTCTTCATGCATCTCTAGCACTTTTAATCAATCAAATTTATTGTATCCTAACATATTCTAAAACGAAACAATACTAGATAAGTCATTTAGTGGTTTAACGCAATGTTTCCGAGTTCTTAGCCCATTTGGGACGCAATTTCAACAAGTCTTTCTCCATACTTCAAAACACTCTTCATGCATCTCTAACACTTGTAATCAATAAAATGTATTGTATTCTAACATATTCTAACCAAAACAACACTAGATAAGTCATTTAGTGGTTCAACGCAATGTTTCCGAGTTCTTAGCCCATTTGGGACGCAATTTCAACAAGTCTTTCTCCACACTTCTAAACACTCTTCATGCATCTCTAGCACTTTTAATCAATCAAATTTATTGTATCCTAACATATTCTAAACCCAAACAATACTAGATAAGTCATTTAGTGGTTCAACGCAATGTTTCCGAGTTCTTAGCCCATTTGGGACCCAATTTCAACAAGTCTTTCTCCACACTTCTAAACACTCTTCATGCATCTCTAGCACTTTTAATCAATCAAATTTATTGTATCCTAACATATTCTAAACCCAAACAACACTAGATAAGTCATTTAGTGGTTCAACGCAATGTTTCCGAGTTCTTAGCCCATTTGGGACCCAATTTCAACAAGTCTTTCTTCATACTTCAAAACACTCTTCATGCATCTCTAACACTTGTAATCAATCAAATTTATTGTATTCTAACATATTCTAATCCCAAGCAACACTAGATAGGTCATTTAGTGGTTCAACGCAATGTTTCCGAGTTCTTAGCCCATTTGGGACCCAATTTCAACAAGTCTTTCTCCATACTTCAAAACACTCTTCATGCATCTCTAACACTTGTAATCAATAAAATGTTTTGTATTCTAACATATTCTAACCAAAACAACACTAGATAAGTCATTTAGTGGTTCAACGCAATGTTTCCGAGTTCTTAGCCCATTTGGGACGCAATTTCAACAAGTCTTTCTTCATACTTCAGAACACTCTTCATGCATCTCTAACACTTGTAATCAATCAAATTTATTATACTCTAACATATTCTAACCCAAACAACACTAGATAAGTCATTTAGTGGTTCAACGCAATGTTTCCGAGTTCTTAGCCCATTTGGGACCTAATTTCAACAAGTCTTTCTCCACACTTCTAAACACTCTTCATGCATCTCTAGCACTTTTAATCAATCGAATTTATTGTATCCTAACATATTCTAAACCCAAACAATACTAGATAAGTCATTTAGTGGTTCAACGCAATGTTTCCGAGTTCTTAGCCCATTTGAGACCCAATTTCAACAAGTCTTTCTCCATACTTCAAAACACTCTTCATGCATCTCTAACAGTTGTAATCAATCAAATTCATTGTATTTTAACATATTCTAACCCCAAACAACACTAGATAAGTCATTTAGTGGTTCAACGCAATGTTTCCGAGTTCTTAGCCCATTTGGGACGCAATTTCAACAAGTCTTTCTCCATACTTCAAAACACTCTTCATGCATCTCTAGAACTTGTAATCAATCAAATTCATTGTATTCTAACATATTCTAACCCCAAATAATACTAGATAAGTCATTTAGTGGTTCAACGCAATGTTTCCGAGTTCTTAGCCCATTTGGGACGCAATTTCAACAAGTCTTTCTCCATACTTCAAAACACTCTTCATGCATCTCTAACACTTGTAATCAATAAAATGTTTTGTATTCTAACATATTCTAACCAAAACAACACTAGATAAGTCATTTAGTGGTTCAACGCAATGTTTCCGAGTTCTTAGCCCATTTGGGACGCAATTTCAACAAGTCTTTCTTCATACTTCAGAACACTCTTCATGCATCTCTAACACTTGTAATCAATCAAATTTATTATACTCTAACATATTCTAACCCAAACAACACTAGATAAGTCATTTAGTGGTTCAACGCAATGTTTCCGAGTTCTTAGCCCATTTGGAACCTAATTTCAACAAGTCTTTCTCCACACTTCTAAACACTCTTCATGCATCTCTAGCACTTTTAATCAATCGAATTTATTGTATCCTAACATATTCTAAACCCAAACAATACTAGATAAGTCATTTAGTGGTTCAACGCAATGTTTCCGAGTTCTTAGCCCATTTGAGACCCAATTTCAACAAGTCTTTCTCCATACTTCAAAACACTCTTCATGCATCTCTAACAGTTGTAATCAATCAAATTCATTGTATTTTAACATATTCTAACCCCAAACAACACTAGATAAGTCATTTAGTGGTTCAACGCAATGTTTCCGAGTTCTTAGCCCATTTGGGACGCAATTTCAACAAGTCTTTCTCCATACTTCAAAACACTCTTCATGCATCTCTAGAACTTGTAATCAATCAAATTCATTGTATTCTAACATATTCTAACCCCAAATAATACTAGATAAGTCATTTAGTGGTTCAACGCAATGTTTCCGAGTTCTTAGCCCATTTGGGACCCAATTTCAACAAGTCTTTCTCCACACTTCTAAAAACTCTTCATGCATCTCTAGCACTTTTAATCAATCAAATTTATTGTATCCTAACATATTCTAAAACGAAACAATACTAGATAAGTCATTTAGTGGTTTAACGCAATGTTTCCGAGTTCTTAGCCCATTTGGGACGCAATTTCAACAAGTCTTTCTCCATACTTCAAAACACTCTTCATGCATCTCTAACACTTGTAATCAATAAAATGTATTGTATTCTAACATATTCTAACCAAAACAACACTAGATAAGTCATTTAGTGGTTCAACGCAATGTTTCCGAGTTCTTAGCCCATTTGGGACGCAATTTCAACAAGTCTTTCTTCATACTTCAAAACACTCTTCATGCATCTCTAACACTTGTAATCAATCAAATTTATTGTATTCTAACATATTCTAATCCCAAGCAACACTAGATAGGTCATTTAGTGGTTCAACGCAATGTTTCCGAGTTCTTAGCCCATTTGGGACCCAATTTCAACAAGTCTTTCTCCACACTTCTAAACACTCTTCATGCATCTCTAGCACTTTTAATCAATCAAATTTATTGTATCCTAACATATTCTAAACCCAAACAATACTAGATAAGTCATTTAGTGGTTCAACGCAATGTTTCCGAGTTCTTAGCCCATTTGGGACCCAATTTCAACAAGTCTTTCTCCACACTTCTAAACACTCTTCATGCATCTCTAGCACTTTTAATCAATCAAATTTATTGTATCCTAACATATTCTAAACCCAAACAACACTAGATAAGTCATTTAGTGGTTCAACGCAATGTTTCCGAGTTCTTAGCCCATTTGGGACCCAATTTCAACAAGTCTTTCTTCATACTTCAAAACACTCTTCATGCATCTCTAACACTTGTAATCAATCAAATTTATTGTATTCTAACATATTCTAATCCCAAGCAACACTAGATAGGTCATTTAGTGGTTCAACGCAATGTTTCCGAGTTCTTAGCCCATTTGGGACCCAATTTCAACAAGTCTTTCTCCATACTTCAAAACACTCTTCATGCATCTCTAACACTTGTAATCAATAAAATGTTTTGTATTCTAACATATTCTAACCAAAACAACACTAGATAAGTCATTTAGTGGTTCAACGCAATGTTTCCGAGTTCTTAGCCCATTTGGGACGCAATTTCAACAAGTCTTTCTTCATACTTCAGAACACTCTTCATGCATCTCTAACACTTGTAATCAATCAAATTTATTATACTCTAACATATTCTAACCCAAACAACACTAGATAAGTCATTTAGTGGTTCAACGCAATGTTTCCGAGTTCTTAGCCCATTTGGGACCTAATTTCAACAAGTCTTTCTCCACACTTCTAAACACTCTTCATGCATCTCTAGCACTTTTAATCAATCGAATTTATTGTATCCTAACATATTCTAAACCCAAACAATACTAGATAAGTCATTTAGTGGTTCAACGCAATGTTTCCGAGTTCTTAGCCCATTTGAGACCCAATTTCAACAAGTCTTTCTCCATACTTCAAAACACTCTTCATGCATCTCTAACAGTTGTAATCAATCAAATTCATTGTATTTTAACATATTCTAACCCCAAACAACACTAGATAAGTCATTTAGTGGTTCAACGCAATGTTTCCGAGTTCTTAGCCCATTTGGGACGCAATTTCAACAAGTCTTTCTCCATACTTCAAAACACTCTTCATGCATCTCTAGAACTTGTAATCAATCAAATTCATTGTATTCTAACATATTCTAACCCCAAATAATACTAGATAAGTCATTTAGTGGTTCAACGCAATGTTTCCGAGTTCTTAGCCCATTTGGGATGCAATTTCAACAAGTCTTTCTCCACACTTCTAAACACTCTTCATGCATCTCTAGCACTTTTAATCAATCAAATTTATTGTATCCTAACATATTCTAAACCCAAACAATACTAGATAAGTCATTTAGTGGTTCAACGCAATGTTTCCGAGTTCTTAGCCCATTTGGGACCCAATTTCAACAAGTCTTTCTCCACACTTCTAAACACTCTTCATGCATCTCTAGCACTTTTAATCAATCAAATTTATTGTATCCTAACATATTCTAAACCCAAACAACACTAGATAAGTCATTTAGTGGTTCAACGCAATGTTTCCGAGTTCTTAGCCCATTTGGGACCCAATTTCAACAAGTCTTTCTTCATACTTCAAAACACTCTTCATGCATCTCTAACACTTGTAATCAATCAAATTTATTGTATTCTAACATATTCTAATCCCAAGCAACACTAGATAGGTCATTTAGTGGTTCAACGCAATGTTTCCGAGTTCTTAGCCCATTTGGGACCCAATTTCAACAAGTCTTTCTCCATACTTCAAAACACTCTTCATGCATCTCTAACACTTGTAATCAATAAAATGTTTTGTATTCTAACATATTCTAACCAAAACAACACTAGATAAGTCATTTAGTGGTTCAACGCAATGTTTCCGAGTTCTTAGCCCATTTGGGACGCAATTTCAACAAGTCTTTCTTCATACTTCAGAACACTCTTCATGCATCTCTAACACTTGTAATCAATCAAATTTATTATACTCTAACATATTCTAACCCAAACAACACTAGATAAGTCATTTAGTGGTTCAACGCAATGTTTCCGAGTTCTTAGCCCATTTGGGACCTAATTTCAACAAGTCTTTCTCCACACTTCTAAACACTCTTCATGCATCTCTAGCACTTTTAATCAATCGAATTTATTGTATCCTAACATATTCTAAACCCAAACAATACTAGATAAGTCATTTAGTGGTTCAACGCAATGTTTCCGAGTTCTTAGCCCATTTGAGACCCAATTTCAACAAGTCTTTCTCCATACTTCAAAACACTCTTCATGCATCTCTAACAGTTGTAATCAATCAAATTCATTGTATTTTAACATATTCTAACCCCAAACAACACTAGATAAGTCATTTAGTGGTTCAACGCAATGTTTCCGAGTTCTTAGCCCATTTGGGACGCAATTTCAACAAGTCTTTCTCCATACTTCAAAACACTCTTCATGCATCTCTAGAACTTGTAATCAATCAAATTCATTGTATTCTAACATATTCTAACCCCAAATAATACTAGATAAGTCATTTAGTGGTTCAACGCAATGTTTCCGAGTTCTTAGCCCATTTGGGATGCAATTTCAACAAGTCTTTCTCCATACTTCAAAACACTCTTCATGCATCTCTAACACTTGTAATCAATAAAATGTTTTGTATTCTAACATATTCTAACCAAAACAACACTAGATAAGTCATTTAGTGGTTCAACGCAATGTTTCCGAGTTCTTAGCCCATTTGGGACCCAATTTCAACAAGTCTTTCTCCACACTTCTAAACACTCTTCATGCATCTCTAGCACTTTTAATCAATCAAATTTATTGTATCCTAACATATTCTAAACCCAAACAACACTAGATAAGTCATTTAGTGGTTCAACGCAATGTTTCCGAGTTCTTAGCCCATTTGGGACCCAATTTCAACAAGTCTTTCTTCATACTTCAAAACACTCTTCATGCATCTCTAACACTTGTAATCAATCAAATTTATTGTATTCTAACATATTCTAATCCCAAGCAACACTAGATAGGTCATTTAGTGGTTCAACGCAATGTTTCCGAGTTCTTAGCCCATTTGGGACCCAATTTCAACAAGTCTTTCTCCATACTTCAAAACACTCTTCATGCATCTCTAACACTTGTAATCAATAAAATGTTTTGTATTCTAACATATTCTAACCAAAACAACACTAGATAAGTCATTTAGTGGTTCAACGCAATGTTTCCGAGTTCTTAGCCCATTTGGGACGCAATTTCAACAAGTCTTTCTTCATACTTCAGAACACTCTTCATGCATCTCTAACACTTGTAATCAATCAAATTTATTATACTCTAACATATTCTAACCCAAACAACACTAGATAAGTCATTTAGTGGTTCAACGCAATGTTTCCGAGTTCTTAGCCCATTTGGGACCTAATTTCAACAAGTCTTTCTCCACACTTCTAAACACTCTTCATGCATCTCTAGCACTTTTAATCAATCGAATTTATTGTATCCTAACATATTCTAAACCCAAACAATACTAGATAAGTCATTTAGTGGTTCAACGCAATGTTTCCGAGTTCTTAGCCCATTTGAGACCCAATTTCAACAAGTCTTTCTCCATACTTCAAAACACTCTTCATGCATCTCTAACAGTTGTAATCAATCAAATTCATTGTATTTTAACATATTCTAACCCCAAACAACACTAGATAAGTCATTTAGTGGTTCAACGCAATGTTTCCGAGTTCTTAGCCCATTTGGGACGCAATTTCAACAAGTCTTTCTCCATACTTCAAAACACTCTTCATGCATCTCTAGAACTTGTAATCAATCAAATTCATTGTATTCTAACATATTCTAACCCCAAATAATACTAGATAAGTCATTTAGTGGTTCAACGCAATGTTTCCGAGTTCTTAGCCCATTTGGGATGCAATTTCAACAAGTCTTTCTCCATACTTCAAAACACTCTTCATGCATCTCTAACACTTGTAATCAATAAAATGTTTTGTATTCTAACATATTCTAACCAAAACAACACTAGATAAGTCATTTAGTGGTTCAACGCAATGTTTCCGAGTTCTTAGCCCATTTGGGACGCAATTTCAACAAGTCTTTCTTCATACTTCAGAACACTCTTCATGCATCTCTAACACTTGTAATCAATCAAATTTATTATACTCTAACATATTCTAACCCAAACAACACTAGATAAGTCATTTAGTGGTTCAACGCAATGTTTCCGAGTTCTTAGCCCATTTGGAACCTAATTTCAACAAGTCTTTCTCCACACTTCTAAACACTCTTCATGCATCTCTAGCACTTTTAATCAATCGAATTTATTGTATCCTAACATATTCTAAACCCAAACAATACTAGATAAGTCATTTAGTGGTTCAACGCAATGTTTCCGAGTTCTTAGCCCATTTGAGACCCAATTTCAACAAGTCTTTCTCCATACTTCAAAACACTCTTCATGCATCTCTAACAGTTGTAATCAATCAAATTCATTGTATTTTAACATATTCTAACCCCAAACAACACTAGATAAGTCATTTAGTGGTTCAACGCAATGTTTCCGAGTTCTTAGCCCATTTGGGACGCAATTTCAACAAGTCTTTCTCCATACTTCAAAACACTCTTCATGCATCTCTAGAACTTGTAATCAATCAAATTCATTGTATTCTAACATATTCTAACCCCAAATAATACTAGATAAGTCATTTAGTGGTTCAACGCAATGTTTCCGAGTTCTTAGCCCATTTGGGACCCAATTTCAACAACTCTTTCTCCACACTTCTAAAAACTCTTCATGCATCTCTAGCACTTTTAATCAATCAAATTTATTGTATCCTAACATATTCTAAAACGAAACAATACTAGATAAGTCATTTAGTGGTTTAACGCAATGTTTCCGAGTTCTTAGCCCATTTGGGACGCAATTTCAACAAGTCTTTCTCCATACTTCAAAACACTCTTCATGCATCTCTAACACTTGTAATCAATAAAATGTATTGTATTCTAACATATTCTAACCAAAACAACACTAGATAAGTCATTTAGTGGTTCAACGCAATGTTTCCGAGTTCTTAGCCCATTTGGGACGCAATTTCAACAAGTCTTTCTTCATACTTCAAAACACTCTTCATGCATCTCTAACACTTGTAATCAATCAAATTTATTGTATTCTAACATATTCTAATCCCAAGCAACACTAGATAGGTCATTTAGTGGTTCAACGCAATGTTTCCGAGTTCTTAGCCCATTTGGGACCCAATTTCAACAAGTCTTTCTCCACACTTCTAAACACTCTTCATGCATCTCTAGCACTTTTAATCAATCAAATTTATTGTATCCTAACATATTCTAAACCCAAACAATACTAGATAAGTCATTTAGTGGTTCAACGCAATGTTTCCGAGTTCTTAGCCCATTTGGGACCCAATTTCAACAAGTCTTTCTCCACACTTCTAAACACTCTTCATGCATCTCTAGCACTTTTAATCAATCAAATTTATTGTATCCTAACATATTCTAAACCCAAACAACACTAGATAAGTCATTTAGTGGTTCAACGCAATGTTTCCGAGTTCTTAGCCCATTTGGGACCCAATTTCAACAAGTCTTTCTCCATACTTCAAAACACTTTTCATGCATCTCTAACACTTGTAATCAATCAAATTCATTGTATTTTAACATATTCTAACCCCAAACAACACTAGATAAGTCATTTAGTGGTTCAACGCAATGTTTCCGAGTTCTTAGCCCATTTGAGATGCAATTTCAACAAGTCTTTCTCCACACTTCTTAACACTCTTCATGGATCTCTAGCACTTGTAATCAATCAAAGTTATTGTATTCCAACATATTCTAACCCCAAATAATACTAGGTAAGTCATAAGTTTTTCAACGCAATGTTTCCGAGTTCTTAGTCCATTTGGGACCCAATTTCAACAAGTCTTTCTCCATACTTCAAAACACTCTTCATGCATCTCTAACACTTGTAATCAATCAAATTTATTGTATTCTAACATATTCTAACCCCAAACAACACTAGATAAGTCATTTAGTGGTTCATTGCAATGTTTCGGAGTTCTTAGCCCATTTGGGACCCAATTTCAACAAGTCTTTCTCCACACTTCTAAACACTCTTCATGCATCTCTAGCACTTTTAATCAATCAAATATATTGTATCCTAACATATTATAAACCCAAACAACACTAGATAAGTCATTTAGTGGTTCAACGCAATGTTTCCGAGTTCTTAGCCCATTTGGGACACAATTTCAACAAGTCTTTCTCCATACTTCAAAACACTCTTCATGCATCTCTAACAGTTGTAATCAATCAAATTCATTGTATTTTAACATATTCTAACCCCAAACAACACTAGATAAGTCATTTAGTGGTTGAACGCAATGTTTCCGAGTTATTAGCCCATTTGGGACGCAATTTCAACAAGTCTTTCTCCATACTTCAAAACACTCTTCATGCATCTCTAGCACTTGTAATCAATCAAATTCATTGTATTCTAACATATTCTAACCCCAAATAATACTAGATAAGTCATTTAGTGGTTCAACGCAATGTTTCCTAGTTCTTAGCCCATTTGGGACCCAATTTCAACAAGTCTTTCTCCACACTTCTAAAAACTCTTCATGCATCTCTAGCACTTTTAATCAATCAAATTTATTGTATCCTAACATATTCTAAACCCAAACTATACTAGATAAGTCATTTAGTGGTTTAACGCAATGTTTCCGAGTTCTTAGCCCATTTGGGACGCAATTTCAACAAGTCTTTCTCCATACTTCAAAACACTCTTCATGCATCTCTAACACTTGTAATCAATCAAATTGATTGTATTCTAACATATTCTAACCCCAAACAACACTAGATAAGTCATTTAGTGGTTCAACGCAATGTTTCCGAGTTCTTAGCCCATTTGGGACCCAATTTCAACAAGTCTTTCTCCACACTTCTAAACACTCTTCATGCATCTCTAGCACTTTTAATCAATCAAATTTATTGTATCCTAACATATTCTAAACCCAAACAATACTAGATAAGTCATTTAGTGGTTTAACGCAATGTTTACGAGTTCTTAGCCCATTTGGGACGCAATTTCAACAAGTCTTTCTCCATACTTCAAAACACTCTTCATGCATCTCTAACACTTGTAATCAATAAAATGTATTGTATTCTAACACATTCTAACCAAAACAACACTAGATAAGTCATTTAGTGGTTCAACGCAATGTTTCCGAGTTCTTAGCCCATTTGGGACGCAATTTCAACAAGTCTTTCTCCACACTTCTAAACACTCTTCATGCATCTCTAGCACTTTTAATCAATCAAATTTATTGTATCCTAACATATTCTAAACCCAAACAACACTAGATAAGTCATTTAGTGGTTCAACGCAATGTTTCCGAGTTCTTAGCCCATTTGGGACCCAATTTCAACAAGTCTTTCTCCATACTTCAAAACACTCTTCATGCATCTCTAACACTTGTAATCAATAAAATGTATTGTATTCTAACACATTCTAACCAAAACAACACTAGATAAGTCATTTAGTGGTTCAACGCAATGTTTCCGAGTTCTTAGCCCATTTGGGACGCAATTTCAACAAGTCTTTCTCCACACTTCTAAACACTCTTCATGCATCTCTAGCACTTTTAATCAATCAAATTTATTGTATCCTAACATATTCTAAACCCAAACAACACTAGATAAGTCATTTAGTGGTTCAACGCAATGTTTCCGAGTTCTTAGCCCATTTGGGACCCAATTTCAACAAGTCTTTCTCCATACTTCAAAACACTCTTCATGCATCTCTAACACTTGTAATCAATCAAATTCATTGTATTTTAACATATTCTAACCCCAAACAACACTAGATAAGTCATTTAGTGGTTCAACGCAATGTTTCCGAGTTCTTAGCCCATTTGAGATGCAATTTCAACAAGTCTTTCTCCACACTTCTAAACACTCTTCATGCATCTCTAGCACTTGTAATCAATCAAAGTTATTGTATTCCAACATATTCTAACCCCAAATAATACTAGGTAAGTCATAAGTTTTTCAACGCAATGTTTCCGAGTTCTTAGTCCATTTGGGACCCAATTTCAACAAGTCTTTCTCCATACTTCAAAACACTCTTCATGCATCTCTAACACTTGTAATCAATCAAATTTATTGTATTCTAACATATTCTAACCCCAAACAACACTAGATAAGTCATTTAGTGGTTCAACGCAATGTTTCGGAGTTCTTAGCCCATTTGGGACCCAATTTCAACAAGTCTTTCTCCACACTTCTAAACACTCTTCATGCATCTCTAGCACTTTTAATCAATCAAATATATTGTATCCTAACATATTATAAACCCATACAACACTAGATAAGTCATTTAGTGGTTCAACGCAATGTTTCCGAGTTCTTAGCCCATTTGGGACACAATTTCAACAAGTCTTTCTCCATACTTCAAAACACTCTTCATGCATCTCTAACAGTTGTAATCAATCAAATTCATTGTATTTTAACATATTCTAACCCCAAACAACACTAGATAAGTCATTTAGTGGTTCAACGCAATGTTTCCGAGTTATTAGCCCATTTGGGACGCAATTTCAACAAGTCTTTCTCCATACTTCAAAACACTCTTCATGCATCTCTAGCACTTGTAATCAATCAAATTCATTGTATTCTAACATATTCTAACCCCAAATAATACTAGATAAGTCATTTAGTGGTTCAACGCAATGTTTCCTAGTTCTTAGCCCATTTGGGACCCAATTTCAACAAGTCTTTCTCCACACTTCTAAAAACTCTTCATGCATCTCTAGCACTTTTAATCAATCAAATTTATTGTATCCTAACATATTCTAAACCCAAACAATACTAGATAAGTCATTTAGTGGTTTAACGCAATGTTTCCGAGTTCTTAGCCCATTTGGGACGCAATTTCAACAAGTCTTTCTCCATACTTCAAAACACTCTTCATGCATCTCTAACACTTGTAATCAATCAAATTGATTGTATTCTAACATATTCTAACCCCAAACAACACTAGATAAGTCATTTAGTGGTTCAACGCAATGTTTCCGAGTTCTTAGCCCATTTGGGACCCAATTTCAACAAGTCTTTCTCCACACTTCTAAACACTCTTCATGCATCTCTAGCACTTTTAATCAATCAAATTTATTGTATCCTAACATATTCTAAACCCAAACAATACTAGATAAGTCATTTAGTGGTTTAACGCAATGTTTACGAGTTCTTAGCCCATTTGGGACGCAATTTCAACAAGTCTTTCTCCATACTTCAAAACACTCTTCATGCATCTCTAACACTTGTAATCAATAAAATGTATTGTATTCTAACATATTCTAACCAAAACAACACTAGATAAGTCATTTAGTGGTTCAACGCAATGTTTCCGAGTTCTTAGCCCATTTGGGACGCAATTTCAACAAGTCTTTCTTCATACTTCAGAACACTCTTCATGCATCTCTAACACTTGTAATCAATCAAATTTATTATACTCTAACATATTCTAACCCAAACAACACTAGATAAGTCATTTAGTGGTTCAACGCAATGTTTCCGAGTTCTTAGCCCATTTAGGACCTAATTTCAACAAGTCTTTCTCCACACTTCTAAACACTCTTCATGCATCTCTAGCACTTTTAATCAATCGAATTTATTGTATCCTAACATATTCTAAACCCAAACAATACTAGATAAGTCATTTAGTGGTTCAACGCAATGTTTCCGAGTTCTTAGCCCATTTGGGACCCAATTTCAACAAGTCTTTCTTCACACTTCTAAACACTCTTCATGCATCTCTAGCACTTTTAATCAATCAATTTATTGTATCCTAACATATTCTAAACCCAAACAACACTAGATAAGTCGTTTAGTGGTTTAACGCAATGTTTCCGAGTTCTTAGCCCATTTGGGACGCAATTTCAACAAGTCTTTCTCCATACTTCAAAACACTCTTCATGCATCTCTAACAGTTGTAATTAATCAAATTCATTGTATTTTAACATATTCTAACCCCAAACAACACTAGATAAGTCATTTAGTGGTTCAACGCAATGTTTCCGAGTTCTTAGCCCATTTGGGACGCAATTTCAACAAGTCTTTCTCCATACTTCAAAACACTCTTCATGCATCTCTAGAACTTGTAATCAATCAAATTCATTGTATTCTAACATATTCTAACCCCAAATAATACTAGATAAGTCATTTAGTGGTTCAACGCAATGTTTCCGAGTTCTTAGCCCATTTGGGACCCAATTTCAACAAGTCTTTCTCCACACTTCTAAAAACTCTTCATGCATCTCTAGCACTTTTAATCAATCAAATTTATTGTATCCTAACATATTCTAAACCCAAAAAATACTAGATAAGTCATTTAGTGGTTTAACGCAATGTTTCCGAGTTCTTAGCCCATTTGGGACGCAATTTCAACAAGTCTTTCTCCATACTTCAAAACACTCTTCATGCATCTCTAACACTTGTAATCAATAAAATGTATTGTATTCTAACATATTCTAACCAAAACAACACTAGATAAGTCATTTAGTGGTTCAACGCAATGTTTCCGAGTTCTTAGCCCATTGGGAACGCAATTTCAACAAGTCTTTCTTCATACATCAGAACACTCTTCATGCATATCTAACACTTGTAATCAATCAAATTTATTATATTCCAACATATTCTAACCCAAACAACACTAGATAAGTCATTTAGTGGTTCAACGCAATGTTTCCGAGTTCTTAGCTCATTTGGGACGCAATTTCAACAAGTCTTTCTTCATACTTCAAAACACTCTTCATGCATGTCTAGCATTTGTAATCAATCAAAGTTATTGTATTCAAACATATTCTAACCCCAAATAATACTAGATAATTCATAAGTTTTTCAACGCAATGTTTCCGAGTTCTTAGCCCATTTGGGACCCAATTTCAACAAGTCTTTCTCCATACTTCAAAACACTCTTCATGCATCTCTAACACTTGTAATCAATCAAATTTATTGTATTCTAACATATTCTAATCCCAAACAACACTAGATAAGTCATTTAGTGGTTCAACGCAATGTTTCCGAGTTCTTAGCCCATTTGGGACCTAATTTCAACAAGTCTTTCTCCACACTTCTAAACACTCTTCATGCATCTCTAGCACTTTTAATCAATCAAATTTATTGTATCCTAACATATTCTAAACCGAAACAATACTAGATAAGTCATTTAGTGGTTTAACGCAATGTTTCCGAGTTCTTAGCCCATTTGGGACACAATTTCAACAAGTCTTTCTCCATACTTCAAAACACTCTTCATGCATCTCTAACAGTTGTAATCAATCAAATTCATTGTATTTTAACATATTCTAACCCCAAACAACACTAGATAAGTCATTTAGTGGTTCAACGCAATGTTTCCTAGTTCTTAGCCCATTTGGGACCCAATTTCAACAAGTCTTTCTCCACACTTCTAAAAACTCTTCATGCATCTCTAGCACTTTTAATCAATCAAATTTATTGTATCCTAACATATTCTAAACCCAAACAATACTAGATAAGTCATTTAGTGGTTTAACGCAATGTTTCCGAGTTCTTAGCCCATTTGGGACGCAATTTCAACAAGTCTTTCTCCATACTTCAAAACACTCTTCATGCATCTCTAACACTTGTAATCAATCAAATTGATTGTATTCTAACATATTCTAACCCCAAACAACACTAGATAAGTCATTTAGTGGTTCAACGCAATGTTTCCGAGTTCTTAGCCCATTTGGGACCCAATTTCAACAAGTCTTTCTCCACACTTCTAAACACTCTTCATGCATCTCTAGCACTTTTAATCAATCAAATTTATTGTATCCTAACATATTCTAAACCCAAACAATACTAGATAAGTCATTTAGTGGTTTAACGCAATGTTTACGAGTTCTTAGCCCATTTGGGACGCAATTTCAACAAGTCTTTCTCCATACTTCAAAACACTCTTCATGCATCTCTAACACTTGTAATCAATAAAATGTATTGTATTCTAACATATTCTAACCAAAACAACACTAGATAAGTCATTTAGTGGTTCAACGCAATGTTTCCGAGTTCTTAGCCCATTTGGGACGCAATTTCAACAAGTCTTTCTTCATACTTCAGAACACTCTTCATGCATCTCTAACACTTGTAATCAATCAAATTTATTATACTCTAACATATTCTAACCCAAACAACACTAGATAAGTCATTTAGTGGTTCAACGCAATGTTTCCGAGTTCTTAGCCCATTTAGGACCTAATTTCAACAAGTCTTTCTCCACACTTCTAAACACTCTTCATGCATCTCTAGCACTTTTAATCAATCGAATTTATTGTATCCTAACATATTCTAAACCCAAACAATACTAGATAAGTCATTTAGTGGTTCAACGCAATGTTTCCGAGTTCTTAGCCCATTTGGGACCCAATTTCAACAAGTCTTTCTTCACACTTCTAAACACTCTTCATGCATCTCTAGCACTTTTAATCAATCAATTTATTGTATCCTAACATATTCTAAACCCAAACAACACTAGATAAGTCGTTTAGTGGTTTAACGCAATGTTTCCGAGTTCTTAGCCCATTTGGGACGCAATTTCAACAAGTCTTTCTCCATACTTCAAAACACTCTTCATGCATCTCTAACAGTTGTAATTAATCAAATTCATTGTATTTTAACATATTCTAACCCCAAACAACACTAGATAAGTCATTTAGTGGTTCAACGCAATGTTTCCGAGTTCTTAGCCCATTTGGGACGCAATTTCAACAAGTCTTTCTCCATACTTCAAAACACTCTTCATGCATCTCTAGAACTTGTAATCAATCAAATTCATTGTATTCTAACATATTCTAACCCCAAATAATACTAGATAAGTCATTTAGTGGTTCAACGCAATGTTTCCGAGTTCTTAGCCCATTTGGGACCCAATTTCAACAAGTCTTTCTCCACACTTCTAAAAACTCTTCATGCATCTCTAGCACTTTTAATCAATCAAATTTATTGTATCCTAACATATTCTAAACCCAAAAAATACTAGATAAGTCATTTAGTGGTTTAACGCAATGTTTCCGAGTTCTTAGCCCATTTGGGACGCAATTTCAACAAGTCTTTCTCCATACTTCAAAACACTCTTCATGCATCTCTAACACTTGTAATCAATAAAATGTATTGTATTCTAACATATTCTAACCAAAACAACACTAGATAAGTCATTTAGTGGTTCAACGCAATGTTTCCGAGTTCTTAGCCCATTGGGAACGCAATTTCAACAAGTCTTTCTTCATACATCAGAACACTCTTCATGCATATCTAACACTTGTAATCAATCAAATTTATTATATTCCAACATATTCTAACCCAAACAACACTAGATAAGTCATTTAGTGGTTCAACGCAATGTTTCCGAGTTCTTAGCTCATTTGGGACGCAATTTCAACAAGTCTTTCTTCATACTTCAAAACACTCTTCATGCATGTCTAGCATTTGTAATCAATCAAAGTTATTGTATTCAAACATATTCTAACCCCAAATAATACTAGATAATTCATAAGTTTTTCAACGCAATGTTTCCGAGTTCTTAGCCCATTTGGGACCCAATTTCAACAAGTCTTTCTCCATACTTCAAAACACTCTTCATGCATCTCTAACACTTGTAATCAATCAAATTTATTGTATTCTAACATATTCTAATCCCAAACAACACTAGATAAGTCATTTAGTGGTTCAACGCAATGTTTCCGAGTTCTTAGCCCATTTGGGACCTAATTTCAACAAGTCTTTCTCCACACTTCTAAACACTCTTCATGCATCTCTAGCACTTTTAATCAATCAAATTTATTGTATCCTAACATATTCTAAACCGAAACAATACTAGATAAGTCATTTAGTGGTTTAACGCAATGTTTCCGAGTTCTTAGCCCATTTGGGACACAATTTCAACAAGTCTTTCTCCATACTTCAAAACACTCTTCATGCATCTCTAACAGTTGTAATCAATCAAATTCATTGTATTTTAACATATTCTAACCCCAAACAACACTAGATAAGTCATTTAGTGGTTCAACGCAATGTTTCCGAGTTCTTAGCCCATTTGGGACGCAATTTCAACAAGTCTTTCTCCATACTTCAAAACACTCTTCATGCATCTCTAACACTTGTAATCAATAAAATGTATTGTATTCTAACATATTCTAACCAAAACAACACTAGATAAGTCATTTAGTGGTTCAACGCAATGTTTCCGAGTTCTTAGCCCATTTGGAACGCAATTTCAACAAGTCTTTCTTCATACATCAGAACACTCTTCATGCATATCTAACACTTGTAATCAATCAAATTTATTATATTCCAACATATTCTAACCCAAACAACACTAGATAAGTCATTTAGTGGTTCAACGCAATGTTTCCGAGTTCTTAGCCCATTTGGGACGCAATTTCAACAAGTCTTTCTTCATACTTCAAAACACTCTTCATGCATCTCTAATACTTGTAATCAATCAAATTTATTATACTCTAACATATTCTAACCCAAAAAACACTAGAAAAGTCATTTAGTGGTTCAACGCAATGTTTCCGAGTTCTTAGCCCATTTAGGACCCAATTTCAACAAGTCTTTCTCCACACTTCTAAACACTCTTCATGCATCTCTAGCACTTTTAATCAATCAAATTTATTATACTCTAACATATTCTAACCCAAAAAACACTAGAAAAGTCATTTAGTGGTTCAACGCAATGTTTCCGAGTTCTTAGCCCATTTAGGACCCAATTTCAACAAGTCTTTCTCCACACTTCTAAACACTCTTCATGCATCTCTAGAACTTGTAATCAATCAAATTCATTGTATTCTAACATATTCTAACCCCAAATAATACTAGATAAGTCATTTAGTGGTTCAACGCAATGTTTCCGAGTTCTTAGCCCATTTAGGATCCAATTTCAACAAGTCTTTCTCCATACTTCAAAACACTCTTCATGCATCTCTAACACTTATAATCAATAAAATGTATTGTATTCTAACATATTCTAACCAAAGCAACACTAGATAAGTCATTTAGTGGTTCAACGCAATGTTTCCGAGTTCTTAGCCCATTTGGGATGCAATTTCAACAAGTCTTTCTCCACACTTCTAAACACTCTTCATGCATGTCTAGCACTTGTAATCAATCAAAGTTATTGTATTCAAACATATTCTAACCCCAAATAATACTAGATAATTCATAAGTTTTTCAACGCAATGTTTCCGAGTTCTTAGCCCATTTGGGACCCAATTTCAACAAGTCTTTCTCCATACTTCAAAACACTCTTCATGCATCTCTAACACTTGTAATCAATCAAATTTATTGTATTCTAACATATTCTAATCCTAAACAACACTAGATAAATCATTTAGTGGTTCAACGCAATGTTTCCGAGTTCTTAGCCCATTTGGGACCTAATTTCAACAAGTCTTTCTCCACACTTCTAAACTCTCTTCATGCATCTTTAGCACTTTTAATCAATCAAATTTATTGTATCCTAACATATTCTAAACCGAAACAATACTAGATAAGTCATTTAGTGGTTTAACGCAATGTTTCCGAGTTCTTAGCCCATTTGGGACGCAATTTCAACAAGTCTTTCTCCATACTTTAAAACACTCTTCATGCATCTCTAACAGTTGTAATCAATCAAATTCATTGTATTTTAACATATTCTAACCCCAAACAACACTAGATAAGTCATTTAGTGGTTCAACGCAATGTTTCCGAGTTCTTAGCCCATTTGGGACGCAATTTCAACAAGTCTTTCTCCATACTTCAAAACACTCTTCATGCATCTCTAACACTTCTAATCAATAAAATGTATTGTATTCTAACATATTCTAACCAAAACAACACTAGATAAGTCATTTAGTGGTTCAACGCAATGTTTCCGAGTTCTTAGCCCATTTGGAACGCAATTTCAACAAGTCTTTCTTCATACATCAGAACACTCTTCATGCATATCTAACACTTGTAATCAATCAAATTTATTATATTCCAACATATTCTAACCCAAACAACACTAGATAAGGCATTTAGTGGTTCAACGCAATGTTTCCGAGTTCTTAGCCCATTTGGGACGCAATTTCAACAAGTCTTTCTTCATACTTCAAAACACTCTTCATGCATCTCTAACACTTGTAATCAATCAAATTTATTATACTCTAACATATTCTAACCCAAAAAACACTAGAAAAGTCATTTAGTGGTTCAACGCAATGTTTTCGAGTTCTTAGCCCATTTAGGACCCAATTTCAACAAGTCTTTCTCCACACTTCTAAACACTCTTCATGCATCTCTAGCACTTTTAATCAATCAAATTTATTATACTCTAACATATTCTAACCCAAAAAATACTAGAAAAGTCATTTAGTGGTTCAACGCAATGTTTCCGTTTTCTTAGCCCATTTAGGACCCAATTTCAACAAGTCTTTCTCCACACTTCTAAACACTCTTCATGTATCTCTAGAACTTGTAATCAATCAAATTCATTGTATTCTAACATATTCTAACCCCAAATAATACTAGATAAGTCATTTAGTGGTTCAACGCAATGTTTCCGAGTTCTTAGCCCATTTGGGATCCAATTTCAACAAGTCTTTCTCCATACTTCAAAACACTCTTCATGCATCTCTAACACTTGTAATCAATAAAATGTATTGTATTCTAACATATTCTAACCAAAGCAACACTAGATAAGTCACTTAGTGGTTCAACGCAATGTTTCCGAGTTCTTAGCCCATTTGGGATGCAATTTCAACAAGTCTTTCTCCACACTTCTAAACACTCTTCATGCATGTCTAGCACTTGTAATCAATCAAAGTTATTGTATTCAAACATATTCTAACCCCAAATAATACTAGATAATTCATAAGTTTTTCAACGCAATGTTTCCGAGTTCTTAGCCCATTTGGGACCCAATTTCAACAAGTCTTTCTCCATACTTCAAAACACTCTTCATGCATCTCTAACACTTGTAATCAATCAAATTTATTGTATTCTAACATATTCTAATCCCAAACAACACTAGATAAGTCATTTAGTGGTTCAACGCAATGTTTCCGAGTTCTTAGCCCATTTGGGACCTAATTTCAACAAGTCTTTCTCCACACTTCTAAACACTCGTCATGCATCTCTAGCACTTTTAATCAATCAAATTTATTGTATCCTAACATATTCTAAACCGAAAAAATACTAGATAAGTCATTTAGTGGTTTAACGCAATGTTTCCGAGTTCTTAGCCCATTTGGGACGCAATTTCAACAAGTCTTTCTCCATACTTCAAAACACTCTTCATGCATCTCTAACACTTGTAATCAATAAAATGTATTGTATTCTAACATATTCTAACCAAAACAACACTAGATAAGTCATTTAGTGGTTCAACGCAATGTTTCCGAGTTTTTAGCCCATTTGGGACGCAATTTCAACAAGTCTTTCTTCATACATCAGAACACTCTTCATGCATATCTAACACTTGTAATCAATCAAATTTATTATATTCCAACATATTCTAACCCAAACAACACTAGATAAGTCATTTAATGGTTCAACGCAATGTTTCCGAGTTCTTAGCCCATTTGGGACGCAATTTCAACAAGTCTTTCTTCATACTTCAAAACACTCTTCATGCATCTCTAACACTTGTAATCAATCAAATTTATTATACTCTAACATATTCTAACCCAAAAAACACTAGAAAAGTCATTTAGTGGTTCAACGCAATGTTTCCGAGTTCTTAGCCCATTTAGGACCCAATTTCAACAAGTCTTTCTCCACACTTCTAAACACTCTTCATGCATCTCTAGCACTTTTAATCAATCAAATTTATTATACTCTAACATATTCTAACCCAAAAAACACTAGAAAAGTCATTTAGTGGTTCAACGCAATGTTTCCGAGTTCTTAGCCCATTTAGGACCCAATTTCAACAAGTCTTTCTCCACACTTCTAAACACTCTTCATGCATCTCTAGAACTTGTAATCAATCAAATTCATTGTATTCTAACATATTCTAACCCCAAATAATACTAGATAAGTCATTTAGTGGTTCAACGCATTGTTTCCGAGTTCTTAGCCCATTTGGGATCCAATTTCAACAAGTCTTTCTCCATACTTTAAAACACTCTTCATGCATCTCTAACACTTGTAATCAATAAAATGTATTGTATTCTAACATATTCTAACCAAAGCAACACTAGATAAGTCATTTAGTGGTTCAACGCAATGTTTCCGAGTTCTTAGCCCATTTGGGATGCAATTTCAACAAGTCTTTCTCCACACTTCTAAACACTCTTCATGCATGTCTAGCACTTGTAATCAATCAAAGTTATTGTATTCAAACATATTCTAACCCCAAATAATACTAGATAATTCATAAGTTTTTCAACGCAATGTTTCCGAGTTCTTAGCCCATTTGGGACCCAATTTCAACAAGTCTTTCTCCATACTTCAAAACACTCTTCATGCATCTCTAACACTTGTAATCAATCAAATTTATTATACTCTAACATATTCTAACCCAAAAAACACTAGAAAAGTCATTTAGTGGTTCAACGCAATGTTTTCGAGTTCTTAGCCCATTTAGGACCCAATTTCAACAAGTCTTTCTCCACACTTCTAAACACTCTTCATGCATCTCTAGCACTTTTAATCAATCAAATTTATTATACTCTAACATATTCTAACCCAAAAAATACTAGAAAAGTCATTTAGTGGTTCAACGCAATGTTTCCGTTTTCTTAGCCCATTTAGGACCCAATTTCAACAAGTCTTTCTCCACACTTCTAAACACTCTTCATGTATCTCTAGAACTTGTAATCAATCAAATTCATTGTATTCTAACATATTCTAAACCCAAATAATACTAGATAAGTCATTTAGTGGTTCAACGCAATGTTTCCGAGTTCTTAGCCCATTTGGGACCCAATTTCAACAAGTCTTTCTCCATACTTCAAAACACTCTTCATGCATCTCTAACACTTGTAATCAATAAAATGTATTGTATCCTAACATATTCTAACCAAAGCAACACTAGATAAGTCATTTAGTGGTTCAACGCAATGTTTCCGAGTTCTTAGCCCATTTGGGACCCAATTTCAACAAGTCTTTCTCCACACTTCTAAACACTCTTCATGCATGTCTAGCACTTGTAATCAATCAAAGTTATTGTATTCAAACATATTCTAACCCCAAATAATACTAGATAATTCATAAGTTTTTCAACGCAATGTTTCCGAGTTCTTAGCCCATTTGGGACTCAATTTCAACAAGTCTTTCTCCATACTTCAAAACACTCTTCATGCATCTCTAACACTTGTAATCAATCAAATTTATTGTATTCTAACATATTCTAATCCCAAACAACACTAGATAAGTCATTTAGTGGTTCAACGCAATGTTTTCGAGTTCTTAGCCCATTTGGGACCTAATTTCAACAAGTCTTTCTCCACACTTCTAAACACTCTTCATGCATCTCTAGCACTTTTAATCAATCAAATTTATTGTATCCTAACATATTCTAAACCGAAACAATACTAGATAAGTCATTTAGTGGTTTAACGCAATGTTTCCGAGTTCTTAGCCCATTTGGGACGCAATTTCAACAAGTCTTTCTCCATACTTCAAAACACTCTTCATGCATCTCTAACATTTGTAATCAATAAAATGTATTGTATTCTAACATATTCTAACCAAAACAACACTAGATAAGTCATTTAGTGGTTCAACGCAATGTTTCCGAGTTCTTAGCCCATTTGGGACGCAATTTCAACAAGTCTTTCTTCATACTTCAAAACACTCTTCCTTCAAAACACTCTTCATGCATCTCTAACACTTGTAATCAATCAAATTTATTGTATTCTAACATATTCTAATCCCAAACAACACTAGATAAGTCATTTAGTGGTTCAACGCAATGTTTCCGAGTTCTTAGCCCATTTGGGACCCAATTTCAACAAGTCTTTCTCCACACTTCTAAACACTCTTCATGCATCTCTAGCAACTTTAATCAATCAAATTTATTGTATCCTAACATATTCTAAACCCAAACAATACTAGATAAGTCATTTAGTGGTTCAACGCAATGTTTCCGAGTTCTTAACCCATTTGGGACCCAATTTCAACAAATCTTTCTCCACACTTCTAAACACTCTTCATGCATCTCTAGCAATTTTAATCAATCAAATTTATTGTATCCTAACATATTCTAAACCCAAACAATACTAGATAAGTCATTTAGTGGTTCAACGCAATGTTTCCGAGTTCTTAGCCCATTTGGGACCCAATTTCAACAAGTCTTTCTCCATACTTCAAAACACTCTTCATGCATCTCTAACACTTGTAATCAATCAAATTCATTGTATTTTAACATATTCTAACCCCAAACAACACTAGATAAGTCATTTAGTGGTTCAACGCAATGTTTCCGAGTTCTTAGCCCATTTGAGATGCAATTTCAACAAGTCTTTCTCCACACTTCTAAACACTCTTCATGCATCTCTAGCACTTGTAATCAATCAAAGTTATTGTATTCAAACATATTCTAACCCCAAATAATACTATATAAGTCATAAGTTTTTCAACGCAATGTTTCCGAGTTCTTAGCCCATTTGGGACCCAATTTCAACAAGTCTTTCTCCATACTTCAAAACACTCTTCATGCATCTCTAACACTTGTAATCAATCAAATTCAATGTATTCTAACATATTCTAATCCCAAACAACACTAGATAAGTCATTTAGTGGTTCAACGCAATATTTCCGAGTTCTTAGCCCATTTGGGACCCAATTTCAACAAGTCTTTCTCCACACTTCTAAACACTCTTCATGCATCTCTCGCACTTTTAATCAATCAAATTTATTGTATCCTAACATATTCTAAACCCAAACAACACTAGATAAGTCATTTAGTGGTTCAACGCAATGTTTCCGAGTTCTTAGCCCATTTGGGACCCAATTTCAACAAGTCTTTCTCCATACTTCAAAACACTCTTCATGCATCTCTAACACTTGTAATCAATCAAATTCATTGTATTTTAACATATTCTAACCCCAAACAACACTAGATAAGTCATTTAGTGGTTAATTGCAATGTTTCCGAGTTCTTAGCCCATTTGAGATGCAATTTCAACAAGTCTTTCTCCACACTTCTAAACATTCTTCATGCATCTCTAGCACTTGTAATCAATCAAAGCTATTGTATTCAAACATATTCTAACCCCAAATAATACTAGATAAGTCAAAAGTTTTTCAACGCAATGTTTCCGAGTTCTTCGCCCATTTGGGACGCAATTTCAACAAGTCTTTCTTCATACTTCAAAACACTCTTCATGCATCTCTAACACTTGTAATCAATCAAATTTATTATACTCTAACATATTCTAACCCAAACAACACTAGATAAGTCATTTAGTGGTTCCACGCAATGTTTCCGAGTTCTTAGCCCATTTGGGACCCAATTTCAACAAGTCTTTCTACACACTTCTAAACACTCTTCATCCATCTCTAGCACTTTTAATCAATCAAATTTATTGTATCCTAACATATTCTAAACCCAAACAATACTAGATAAGTCATTTAGTGGTTCAACGCAATGTTTCCAAGTTCTTAGCCCACTTGGGACCCAATTTCAACAAGTCTTTCTCCACACTTCTAAACACTCTTCATGCATCTCTAGCACTTTTAATCAATCAAATTTATTGTATCCTAACATATTCTAAACCCAAACAACACTAGATAAGTCATTTAGTGGTTCAACGCAATGTTTCCGAGTTCTTAGCCCATTTGGGACCCAATTTCAACAAGTCTTTCTCCATACTTCAAAACACTCTTCATGCATCTCTAACACTTGTAATCAATCAAATTCATTGTATTTTAACATATTCTAACCCCAAACAACACTAGATAAGTCATTTAGTGGTTCAACGCAATGTTTCCGAGTTCTTAGCCCATTTGAGATGCAATTTCAACAAGTCTTTCTCCACACTTCTAAACACTCTTCATGCATCTCTAGCACTTGTAATCAATCAAAGTTATTGTATTCAAACATATTCTAACCCCAAATAATACTAGATAAGTCATAAGTTTTTCAACGCAATGTTTCCGAGTTCTTAGCCCATTTGGGACCCAATTTCAACAAGTCTTTCTCCATACTTCAAAACACTCTTCATGCATCTCTAACACTTGTAATCAATCAAATTCATTGTATTCTAACATATTCTAACCCCAAACAACACTAGATAAGTCATTTAGTGGTTCAACGCAATGTTTCGGAGTTCTTAGCCCATTTGGGACCCAATTTCAACAAGTCTTTCTCCACACTTCTAAACACTCTTCATGCATCTCTAGCACTTTTAATCAATCAAATTTATTGTATCCTAACATATTCTAAACCCAAACAATACTAGATAAGTCATTTAGTGGTTTAAGGCAATGTTTCCGAGTTCTTAGCCCATTTGGGACGCAATTTCAACAAGTCTTTCTCCATACTTCAAAACACTCTTCATGCATCTCTAACACTTGTAATCAATAAAATGTATTGTATTCTAACATATTCTACCCAAAACAACACTAGATAAGTCATTTAGTGGTTCAACGCAATGTTTCCGAGTTCTTAGCCCATTTGGGACGCAATTTCAACAAGTCTTTCTCCATACTTCAAAACACTCTTCATGCATCTCTAACACTTGTAATCAATAAAATGTATTGTATTCTAACATATTCTAACCAAAACAACACTAGATAAGTCATTTAGTGGTTCAACGCAATGTTTCCGAATTCTTAGCCCATTTGGGACGCAATTTCAACAAGTATTTCTTCATACTTCAAAACACTCTTCATGCATCTCTAACACTTGTAATCAATCAAATTTATTATACTCTAACATATTCTAACCCAAACAACACTAGATAAGTCATTTAGTGGTTCAACGCAATGTTTCCGTGTTCTTAGCCCATTTGGGACCCAATTTCAACAAGTCTTTCTCCACACTTCTAAACACTCTTCATGCATCTCTAGCACTTGTAATCAATCAAAGTTATTGTATTCAAACATATTCTAACCCCAAATAATACTAGATAAGTCATAAGTTTTTCAACGCAATGTTTCCGAGTTCTTAGCCCATTTGGGACCTAATTTCAACAAGTCTTTCTCCATACTTCAAAACACTCTTCATGCATCTCCAACACTTGTAATCAATCAAATTCATTGTATTCTAACATATTCTAACCCCAAACAACACTAGATAAGTCATTTAGTGGTTCAACGCAATGTTTCCGAGTTCTTAGCCCATTTGGGACCCAATTTCAACAAGTCTTTCTCCATACTTCAAAACACTCTTCATGCATCTCTAACACTTGTAATCAATTAAATTCATTGTATTTTAACATATTCTAACCCCAAACAACACTAGATAAGTCATTTAGTGGTTCAATGCAATGTTTCCGAGTTCTTAGCCCATTTGAGATGCAATTTCAACAAGTCTTTCTCCACACTTCTAAACATTCTTCATGCATCTCTAGCACTTGTAATCAATCAAAGTTATTGTATTCAAACATATTCTAACCCCAAATAATACTAGATAAGTCAAAAGTTTTTCAACGCAATGTTTCCGAGTTCTTCGCCCATTAGGGACGCAATTTCAACAAGTCTTTCTTCATACTTCAAAACACTCTTCATGCATCTCTAACACTTGTAATCAATCAAATTTATTATACTCTAACATATTCTAACCCAAACAACACTAGATAAGTCATTTAGTGGTTCCACGCAATGTTTCCGAGTTCTTAGCCCATTTGGGACCCAATTTCAACAAGTCTTTCTCCACACTTCTAAACACTCTTCATGCATCTCTAGCACTTTTAATCAATCAAATTTATTGTATCCTAACATATTCTAAACCCAAACAATACTAGATAAGTCATTTAGTGGTTCAACGCAATGTTTCCAAGTTCTTAGCCCACTTGGGACCCAATTTCAACAAGTCTTTCTCCACACTTCTAAACACTCTTCATGCATCTCTAGCACTTTTAATCAATCAAATTTATTGTATCCTAACATATTCTAAACCCAAACAACACTAGATAAGTCATTTAGTGGTTCAACGCAATGTTACCGAGTTCTTAGCCCATTTGGGACCCAATTTCAACAAGTCTTTCTCCATACTTCAAAACACTCTTCATGCATCTCTAACACTTGTAATCAATCAAATTCATTGTATTTTAACATATTCTAACCCCAAACAACACTAGATAAGTCATTTAGTGGTTCAACGCAATGTTTCCGAGTTCTTAGCCCATTTGAGATGCAATTTCAACAAGTCTTTCTCCACACTTCTAAACACTCTTCATGCATCTCTAGCACTTGTAATCAATCAAAGTTATTGTATTCAAACATATTCTAACCCCAAATAATACTAGATAAGTTATAAATTTTTCAACGCAATGTTTCCGAGTTCTTAGCCCATTTGGGACCCAATTTCAACAAGTCTTTCTCCATACTTCAAAACACTCTTCATGCATCTCTAACACTTGTAATCAATCAAATTCATTGTATTCTAACATATTCTAACCCCAAACAACACTAGATAAGTCATTTAGTGGTTCAACGCAATGTTTCGGAGTTCTTAGCCCATTTGGGACCCAATTTCAACAAGTCTTTCTCCACACTTCTAAACACTCTTCATGCATCTCTAGCACTTTTAATCAATCAAATTTATTGTATCCTAACATATTCTAAACCCAAACAATACTAGATAAGTCATTTAGTGGTTTAAGGCAATGTTTCCGAGTTCTTAGCCCATTTGGGACGCAATTTCAACAAGTCTTTCTCCATACTTCAAAACACTCTTCATGCATCTCTAACACTTGTAATCAATAAAATGTATTGTATTCTAACATATTCTACCCAAAACAACACTAGATAAGTCATTTAGTGGTTCAACGCAATGTTTCCGAGTTCTTAGCCCATTTGGGACGCAATTTCAACAAGTCTTTCTCCATACTTCAAAACACTCTTCATGCATCTCTAACACTTGTAATCAATAAAATGTATTGTATTCTAACATATTCTAACCAAAACAACACTAGATAAGTCATTTAGTGGTTCAACGCAATGTTTCCGAATTCTTAGCCCATTTGGGACGCAATTTCAACAAGTCTTTCTTCATACTTCAAAACAATCTTCATGCATCTCTAACACTTGTAATCAATCAAATTTATTATACTCTAACATATTCTAACCCAAACAACACTAGATAAGTCATTTAGTGGTTCAACGCAATGTTTCCGAGTTCTTAGCCCATTTGGGACCCAATTTCAACAAGTCTTTCTCCACACTTCTAAACACTCTTCATGCATCTCTAGCACTTGTAATCAATCAAAGTTATTGTATTCAAACATATTCTAACCCCAAATAATACTAGATAAGTCATAAGTTTTTCAACGCAATGTTTCCGAGTTCTTAGCCCATTTGGGACCTAATTTCAACAAGTCTTTCTCCATACTTCAAAACACTCTTCATGCATCTCCAACACTTGTAATCAATCAAATTCATTGTATTCTAACATATTCTAACCCCAAACAACACTAGATAAGTCATTTAGTGGTTCAACGCAATGTTTCCGAGTTCTTAGCCCATTTGGGACCCTATTGCAACAAGTCTTTCTCAACACTTCTAAACACTCTTCATGCATCTCTAACACTTGTAATCAATAAAATGTATTGTATTCTAACATATTCTAACCAAAGCAACACTAGATAAGTCATTTAGTGGTTCAATGCAATGTTTCCGAGTTCTTAGCCCATTTGGGACCCAATTTTAACCAAGTCTTTCTCGACACTTCTAAACACTCTTCATGCATCTCTAACACTTGTAATCAGTCAAATTTATTGTATTCTAACCTATTCTAAACCCAAACAACACTAGATAAGTCATTTAGTGGTTCAACGCAATGTTTCCGAGTTCTTGGCCCATTTGGGACCCAGTTTCAACAAGTCTTTCTCCACACTTCTAAACACTCTTCATGCATCTCTAGCACTTGTAATCAATCAAAGTTATTGGATTCAAACATATTCTAACCCCAAATAATACTAGATAAGTCATAAGTTTTTCAACGCAATGTTTCCGAGTTCTTAGCCCATTTGGGACCCAATTTCAACAAGTCATTCTTCATACTTCAAAACACTCTTCATGCATCTCCAACACTTGTAATCAATCAAATTCATTGTATTCTAACATATTCTAACCCCAAACAACACTAGATAAGTCATTTAGTGGTTCAACGCAATGTTTCCGAGTTCTTAGCCCATTTGGGACCCAACTTCAACAAGTCTCTCCACACTTCTAAACACTCTTCATGCATCTCTAGCACTTTTAATCAATCAAATTTATTGTATCCTAACATATTCTAAACCCAAACAACACTAGATAAGTCATTTAGTGGTTTAACGCAATGTTTCCGAGTTCTTAGCCCATTTGGGACGCAATTTCAACAAGTCTTTCTCCATACTTCAAAACACTCTTCATGCATCTCTAACATTTGTAATCAATAAAATTCATTGTATTCTAACATATTCTAACCCCAAAAAACACTAGATAAGTCATTTAGTGGTTCAACGCAATGTTTCCGAGTTCTTAGCCTATTTGGGACCCAATTTCAACAACTTTTTCTACACACTTCTAAACACTCTTCATGCATCTTTAGCACTTGTAATCAATCAAAGTTATTGTATTCAAACATATTCTAACCCCAAATAATACTAGATAAGTCATAAGTTTTTCAACGCAATGTATCCGTGTTCTTAGCCCATTTGGGACCCAATTTCAACAAGTCTTTCTCCATACTTCAAAACACTCTTCATGCATCTCTAACACTTGTAATCAATCAAATTTATTGTATTCTAACATATTCTAATCCCAAACAACACTAGATAAGTCATTTAGTGGTTCAACGCAATGTTTCCGAGTTCTTAGCCCATTTGGGACCTAATTTCAACAAGTCTTTCTCCACACTTCTAAACACTCGTCATGCATCTCTAGCACTTTTAATCAATCAAATTTATTGTATCCTAACATATTCTAAACCGAAAAAATACTAGATAAGTCATTTAGTGGTTTAACGCAATGTTTCCGAGTTCTTAGCCCATTTGGGACGCAATTTCAACAAGTCTTTCTCCATACTTCAAAACACTCTTCATGCATCTCTAACACTTGTAATCAATAAAATGTATTGTATTCTAACATATTCTAACCAAAACAACACTAGATAAGTCATTTAGTGGTTCAACGCAATGTTTCCGAGTTTTTAGCCCATTTGGGACGCAATTTCAACAAGTCTTTTTTCATACTTCAAAACACTCTTCATGCATCTCTAACATTTGTAATCAATAAAATGTATTGTATTCTAACATATTCTAACCAAAACAACACTAGATAAGTCATTTAGTGGTTCAACGCAATGTTTCCGAGTTCTTAGCCCATTTGGGACGCAATTTCAACAAGTCTTTCTTCATACTTCAAAACACTCTTCCTTCAAAACACTCTTCATGCATCTCTAACACTTGTAATCAATCAAATTTATTGTATTCTAACATATTCTAATCCCAAACAACACTAGATAAGTCATTTAGTGGTTCAACGCAATGTTTCCGAGTTCTTAGCCCATTTGGGACCCAATTTCAACAAGTCTTTCTCCACACTTCTAAACACTCTTCATGCATCTCTAGCAACTTTAATCAATCAAATTTATTCTATCCTAACATATTCTAAACCCAAACAATACTAGATAAGTCATTTAGTGGTTCAACGCAATGTTTCCGAGTTCTTAGCCCATTTGGGACCCAATTTCAACAAATCTTTCTCCACACTTCTAAACACTCTTCATGCATCTCTAGCAATTTTAATCAATCAAATTTATTGTATCCTAACATATTCTAAACCCAAACAACACTAGATAAGTCATTTAGTGGTTCAACGCAATGTTTCCGAGTTCTTAGCCCATTTGGGACCCAATTTCAACAAGTCTTTCTCCATACTTCAAAACACTCTTCATGCATCTCTAACACTTGTAATCAATCAAATTCATTGTATTTTAACATATTCTAACCCCAAACAACACTAGATAAGTCATTTAGTGGTTCAACGCAATGTTTCCGAGTTCTTAGCCCATTTGAGATGCAATTTCAACAAGTCTTTCTCCACACTTCTAAACACTCTTCATGCATCTCTAGCACTTTTAATCAATCAAATTTATTGTATCCTAACATATTCTAAACCCAAACAATACTAGATAAGTCATTTAGTGGTTCAACGCAATGTTTCCAAGTTCTTAGCCCACTTGGGACCCAATTTCAACAAGTTTTTCTCTACACTTCTAAACACTCTTCATGCATCTCTAGCACTTTTAATCAATCAAATTTATTGTATCCTAACATATTCTAAACCGAAAAAATACTAGATAAGTCATTTAGTGGTTTAACGCAATGTTTCCGAGTTCTTAGCCCATTTGGGACGCAATTTCAACAAGTCTTTCTCCATACTTCAAAACACTCTTCATGCATCTCTAACACTTGTAATCAATAAAATGTATTGTATTCTAACATATTCTAACCAAAACAACACTAGATAAGTCATTTAGTGGTTCAACGCAATGTTTCCGAGTTTTTAGCCCATTTGGGACGCAATTTCAACAAGTCTTTCTTCATACATCAGAACACTCTTCATGCATATCTAACACTTGTAATCAATCAAATTTATTATATTCCAACATATTCTAACCCAAACAACACTAGATAAGTCATTTAATGGTTCAACGCAATGTTTCCGAGTTCTTAGCCCATTTGGGACGCAATTTCAACAAGTCTTTTTTCATACTTCAAAACACTCTTCATGCATCTCTAACACTTGTAATCAATCAAATTTATTATACTCTAACATATTCTAACCCAAAAAACACTAGAAAAGTCATTTAGTGGTTCAACGCAATGTTTCCGAGTTCTTAGCCCATTTAGGACCCAATTTCAACAAGTCTTTCTCCACACTTCTAAACACTCTTCATGCATCTCTAGCACTTTTAATCAATCAAATTTATTATACTCTAACATATTCTAACCCAAAAAACACTAGAAAAGTCATTTAGTGGTTCAACGCAATGTTTCCGAGTTCTTAGCCCATTTAGGACCCAATTTCAACAAGTCTTTCTCCACACTTCTAAACACTCATTATGCATCTCTAGAACTTGTAATCAATCAAATTCATTGTATTCTAACATATTCTAACCCCAAATAATACTAGATAAGTCATTTAGTGGTTCAACGCATTGTTTCCGAGTTCTTAGCCCATTTGGGATCCAATTTCAACAAGTCTTTCTCCATACTTTAAAACACTCTTCATGCATCTCTAACACTTGTAATCAATAAAATGTATTGTATTCTAACATATTCTAACCAAAGCAACACTAGATAAGTCATTTAGTGGTTCAACGCAATGTTTCCGAGTTCTTAGCCCATTTGGGATGCAATTTCAACAAGTCTTTCTCCACACTTCTAAACACTCTTCATGCATGTCTAGCACTTGTAATCAATCAAAGTTATTGTATTCAAACATATTCTAACCCCAAATAATACTAGATAATTCATAAGTTTTTCAACGCAATGTTTCCGAGTTCTTAGCCCATTTGGGACCTAATTTCAACAAGTCTTTCTCCACACTTCTAAACACTCTTCATGCATCTCTAGCAACTTTAATCAATCAAATTTATTGTATCCTAACATATTCTAAACCCAAATAATACTAGATAAGTCATTTAGTGGTTCAACGCAATGTTTCCGAGTTCTTAGCCCATTTGGGACCCAATTTCAACAAGTCTTTCTCCACACTTCTAAACACTCTTCATGCATCTCTAGCAATTTTAATCAATCAAATTTATTGTATCCTAACATATTCTAAACCCAAACAACACTAGATAAGTCATTTAGTGGTTCAACGCAATGTTTCCGAGTTCTTAGCCCATTTGGGACCCAATTTCAACAAGTCTTTCTCCACACTTCTAAACACTCTTCATGCATGTCTAGCACTTGTAATCAATCAAAGTTATTGTATTCAAACATATTCTAACCCCAAATAATACTAGATAATTCATAAGTTTTTCAACGCAATGTTTCCGAGTTCTTAGCCCATTTGGGACTCAATTTCAACAAGTCTTTCTCCATACTTCAAAACACTCTTCATGCATCTCTAACACTTGTAATCATTCAAATTTATTGTATTCTAACATATTCTAATCCCAAACAACACTAGATAAGTCATTTAGTGGTTCAACGCAATGTTTTCGAGTTCTTAGCCCATTTGGGACCTAATTTCAACAAGTCTTTCTCCACACTTCTAAACACTCTTCATGCATCTCTAGCACTTTTAATCAATCAAATTTATTGTATCCTAACATATTCTAAACCGAAACAATACTAGATAAGTCATTTAGTGGTTTAACGCAATGTTTCCGAGTTCTTAGCCCATTTGGGACGCAATTTCAACAAGTCTTTCTCCATACTTCAAAACACTCTTCATGCATCTCTAACATTTGTAATCAATAAAATGTATTGTATTCTAACATATTCTAACCAAAACAACACTAGATAAGTCATTTAGTGGTTCAACGCAATGTTTCCGAGTTCTTAGCCCATTTGGGACGCAATTTCAACAAGTCTTTCTTCATACTTCAAAACACTCTTCCTTCAAAACACTCTTCATGCATCTCTAACACTTGTAATCAATCAAATTTATTGTATTCTAACATATTCTAATCCCAAACAACACTAGATAAGTCATTTAGTGGTTCAACGCAATGTTTCCGAGTTCTTAGCCCATTTGGGACCCAATTTCAACAAGTCTTTCTCCACACTTCTAAACACTCTTCATGCATCTCTAGCAACTTTAATCAATCAAATTTATTCTATCCTAACATATTCTAAACCCAAACAATACTAGATAAGTCATTTAGTGGTTCAACGCAATGTTTCCGAGTTCTTAGCCCATTTGGGACCCAATTTCAACAAATCTTTCTCCACACTTCTAAACACTCTTCATGCATCTCTAGCAATTTTAATCAATCAAATTTATTGTATCCTAACATATTCTAAACCCAAACAACACTAGATAAGTCATTTAGTGGTTCAACGCAATGTTTCCGAGTTCTTAGCCCATTTGGGACCCAATTTCAACAAGTCTTTCTCCATACTTCAAAACACTCTTCATGCATCTCTAACACTTGTAATCAATCAAATTCATTGTATTTTAACATATTCTAACCCCAAACAACACTAGATAAGTCATTTAGTGGTTCAACGCAATGTTTCCGAGTTCTTAGCCCATTTGAGATGCAATTTCAACAAGTCTTTCTCCACACTTCTAAACACTCTTCATGCATCTCTAGCACTTGTAATCAATCAAAGTTATTGTATTCAAACATATTCTAACCCCAAATAATACTAGATAAGTCATAAGTTTTTCAACGCAATGTTTCCGAGTTCTTAGCCCATTTGGGACCCAATTTCAACAAGTCTTTCTCCATACTTCAAAACACTCTTCATGCATCTCTAACACTTGTAATCAATCAAATTCAATGTATTCTAACATATTCTAATCCCAAACAACACTAGATAAGTCATTTAGTGGTTCAACGCAATATTTCCGAGTTCTTAGCCCATTTGGGACCCAATTTCAACAAGTCTTTCTCCACACTTCTAAACACTCTTCATGCATCTCTCGCACTTTTAATCAATCAAATTTATTGTATCCTAACATATTCTAAACCCAAACAACACTAGATAAGTCATTTAGTGGTTCAACGCAATGTTTCCGAGTTCTTAGCCCATTTGGGACCCAATTTCAACAAGTCTTTCTCCATACTTCAAAACACTCTTCATGCATCTCTAACACTTGTAATCAATCATATTCATTGTATTTTAACATATTCTAACCCCAAACAACACTAGATAAGTCATTTAGTGGTTCAATGCAATGTTTCCGAGTTCTTAGCCCATTTGAGATGCAATTTCAACAAGTCTTTCTCCACACTTCTAAACATTCTTCATGCATCTCTAGCACTTGTAATCAATCAAAGTTATTGTATTCAAACATATTCTAACCCCAAATAATACTAGATAAGTCAAAAGTTTTTCAACGCAATGTTTCCGAGTTCTTCGCCCTTTTGGGACGCAATTTCAACAAGTCTTTCTTCATACTTCAAAACACTCTTCATGCATCTCTAACACTTGTAATCAATCAAATTTATTATACTCTAACATATTCTAACCCAAACAACACTAGATAAGTCATTTAGTGGTTCCACGCAATGTTTCCGAGTTCTTAGCCCATTTGGGACCCAATTTCAACAAGTCTTTCTCCACACTTCTAAACACTCTTCATGCATCTCTAGCACTTTTAATCAATCAAATTTATTGTATCCTAACATATTCTAAACCCAAACAATACTAGATAAGTCATTTAGTGGTTCAACGCAATGTTTCCAAGTTCTTAGCCCACTTGGGACCCAATTTCAACAAGTTTTTCTCTACACTTCTAAACACTCTTCATGCATCTCTAGCACTTTTAATCAATCAAATTTATTGTATCCTAACATATTCTAAACCCAAACAACACTAGATAAGTCATTTAGTGGTTCAACGCAATGTTTCCGAGTTCTTAGCCCATTTGGGACCCAATTTCAACAAGTCTTTCTCCATACTTCAAAACACTCTTCATGCATCTCTAACACTTGTAATCAATCAAATTCATTGTATTTTAACATATTCTAACCCCAAACAACACTAGATAAGTCATTTAGTGGTTCAACGCAATGTTTCCGAGTTCTTAGCCCATTTGAGATGCAATTTCAACAAGTCTTTCTCCACACTTCTAAACACTCTTCATGCATCTCTAGCACTTGTAATCAATCAAAGTTATTGTATTCAAACATATTCTAACCCCAAATAATACTAGATAAGTCATAAGTTTTTCAACGCAATGTTTCCGAGTTCTTAGCCCATTTGGGACCCAATTTCAACAAGTCTTTCTCCATACTTCAAAACACTCTTCATGCATCTCTAACACTTGTAATCAATCAAATTCATTGTATTCTAACATATTCTAACCCCAAACAACACTAGATAAGTCATTTAGTGGTTCAACGCAATGTTTCGGAGTTCTTAGCCCATTTGGGACCCAATTTCAACAAGTCTTTCTCCACACTTCTAAACACTCTTCATGCATCTCTAGCACTTTTAATCAATCAAATTTATTGTATCCTAACATATTCTAAACCCAAACAATACTAGATAAGTCATTTAGTGGTTTAAGGCAATGTTTCCGAGTTCTTAGCCCATTTGGGACGCAATTTCAACAAGTCTTTCTCCATACTTCAAAACACTCTTCATGCATCTCTAACACTTGTAATCAATAAAATGTATTGTATTCTAACATATTCTACCCAAAACAACACTAGATAAGTCATTTAGTGGTTCAACGCAATGTTTCCGAGTTCTTAGCCCATTTGGGACGCAATTTCAACAAGTCTTTCTCCATACTTCAAAACACTCTTCATGCATCTCTAACACTTGTAATCAATAAAATGTATTGTATTCTAACATATTCTAACCAAAACAACACTAGATAAGTCATTTAGTGGTTCAACGCAATGTTTCCGAATTCTTAGCCCATTTGGGACGCAATTTCAACAAGTCTTTCTTCATACTTCAAAACACTCTTCATGCATCTCTAACACTTGTAATCAATCAAATTTATTATACTCTAACATATTCTAACCCAAACAACACTAGATAAGTCAGTTAGTGGTTCAACGCAATGTTTCCGAGTTCTTAGCCCATTTGGGACCCAATTTCAACAAGTCTTTCTCCACACTTCTAAACACTCTTCATGCATCTCTAGCACTTGTAATCAATCAAAGTTATTGTATTCAAACATATTCTAACCCCAAATAATACTAGATAAGTCATAAGTTTTTCAACGCAATGTTTCCGAGTTCTTAGCCCATTTGGGACCTAATTTCAACAAGTCTTTCTCCATACTTCAAAACACTCTTCATGCATCTCCAACACTTGTAATCAATCAAATTCATTGTATTCTAACATATTCTAACCCCAAACAACACTAGATAAGTCATTTAGTGGTTCAACGCAATGTTTCCGAGTTCTTAGCCCATTTGGGACCCTATTGCAACAAGTCTTTCTCAACACTTCTAAACACTCTTCATGCATCTCTAACACTTGTAATCAATAAAATGTATTGTATTCTAACATATTCTAACCAAAGCAACACTAGATAAGTCATTTAGTGGTTCAATGCAATGTTTCCGAGTTCTTAGCCCATTTGGGACCCAATTTCAACCAAGTCTTTCTCGACACTTCTAAACACTCTTCATGCATCTCTAACACTTGTAATCAGTCAAATTTATTGTATTCTAACCTATTCTAAACCCAAACAACACTAGATAAGTCATTTAGTGGTTCAACGCAATGTTTCCGAGTTCTTGGCCCATTTGGGACCCAGTTTCAACAAGTCTTTCTCCACACTTCTAAACACTCTTCATGCATCTCTAGCACTTGTAATCAATCAAAGTTATTGGATTCAAACATATTCTAACCCCAAATAATACTAGATAAGTCATAAGTTTTTCAACGCAATGTTTCCGAGTTCTTAGCCCATTTGGGACCCAATTTCAACAAGTCATTCTTCATACTTCAAAACACTCTTCATGCATCTCCAACACTTGTAATCAATCAAATTCATTGTATTCTAACATATTCTAACCCCAAACAACACTAGATAAGTCATTTAGTGGTTCAACGCAATGTTTCCGAGTTCTTAGCCCATTTGGGACCCAATTTCAACAAGTCTCTCCACACTTCTAAACACTCTTCATGCATCTCTAGCACTTTTAATCAATCAAATTTATTGTATCCTAACATATTCTAAACCCAAACAACACTAGATAAGTCATTTAGTGGTTTAACGCAATGTTTCCGAGTTCTTAGCCCATTTGGGACGCAATTTCAACAAGTCTTTCTCCATACTTCAAAACACTCTTCATGCATCTCTAACATTTGTAATCAATAAAATTCATTGTATTCTAACATATTCTAACCCCAAAAAACACTAGATAAGTCATTTAGTGGTTCAACGCAATGTTTCCGAGTTCTTAGCCTATTTGGGACCCAATTTCAACAACTTTTTCTACACACTTCTAAACACTCTTCATGCATCTTTAGCACTTGTAATCAATCAAAGTTATTGTATTCAAACATATTCTAACCCCAAATAATACTAGATAAGTCATAAGTTTTTCAACGCAATGTATCCGAGTTCTTAGCCCATTTGGGACCCAATTTCAACAAGTCTTTCTCCATACTTCAAAACACTCTTCATGCATCTCTAATAGTTGTAATCAATCAAATTCATTGTATTTTAACATATTCTAACCCAAAACAATACTAGATAAGTCATTTAGTGGTTCAACGCAATGTTTCCGAGTTCTTAGCCCATTTGGGACCCAATTTCAACAAGTCTTTCTCCATACTTCAAAACACTCTTCATGCATCTCTAACACTTGTAATCAATAAAATGTATTGTATTCTAACATATTCTAACCAAAGCAACACTAGATAAGTCATTTAGTGGTTCAACGCAATGTTTCCAAGTTCTTAGCCCATTTGGAATGCAATTTCAACAAGTCTTTCTCCACACTTCTAAACACTCTTCATGCATCTCTAGCACTTGTAATTAATCAAATTTATTATACTCTAACATATTCTAACCCAAATAACACTAGATAAGTCATTTAGTGGTTCAACGCAATGTTTCCGAGTTCTTAGCCCATTTGGGACGCAATTTCAACAATTCTTTCTTCATACTTCAAAACACTCTTCATGCATCTATAACACTTGTAATGAATCAAATTCATTGTATTCTAACATATTATAACCCCAAACAAAACTAGATAGGTCATTTAGTGGTTCAACGCAATGTTTCCGAGTTCTTAGCCCATTTGGGACCCAATTTCAACAACTTTTTCTACACACTTCTAAACACTCTTCATGCATCTTTAGCACTTGTAATCAATCAAAGTTATTGTATTCAAACATATTCTAACCCCAAATAATACTAGATAAAGTCATAAGTTTTTCAACGCAATGTTTCCGAGTTCTTAGCCCATTTGGGACCCAATTTCAACAAGTCTTTCTCCATACTTCAAAACACTCTTCATGCATCTCTAACAGTTGTACTCAATCAAATTCATTGTATTTTAACATATTCTAACCCAAAACAACACTAGATAAGTCATTTAGTGGTTCAACGCAATGTTTCCGAGTTCTTAGCCCATTTGGGACCCAATTTCAACAAGTCTTTCTCCATACTTCAAAACACTCTTCATGCATCTTTAGCACTTGTAATCAATCAAAGTTATTGTATTCAAACATATTCTAACCCCAAATAATACTAGATAAGTCATTTAGTGGTTCAACGCAATGTTTCCGAGTTCTTAGCCTATTTGGGACCCAATTTCAACAACTTTTTCTACACACTTCTAAACACTCTTCATGCATCTTTAGCACTTGTAATCAATCAAAGTTATTGTATTCAAACATATATTAACCCCAAATAATACTAGATAAGTCATAAGTTTTTCAACGCAATGTTTCCGTGTTCTTAGCCCATTTGGGACCCAATTTCAATAAGTCTTTCTCCATACTTCAAAACACTCTTCATGCATCTCTAACACTTGTAATCAATAAAATGTATTGTATTCTAACATATTCTAACCAAAGCAACACTAGATAAGTCATTTAGTGGTTCAACGCAATGTTTCCAAGTTCTTAGCCCATTTGGAATGCAATTTCAACAAGTCTTTCTCCACACTTCTAAACACTCTTCATGCATCTCTAGCACTTGTAATCAATCAAATTTATTATACTCTAACATATTCTAACCCAAATAACACTACATAAGTCATTTAGTGGTTCAACGCAATGTTTCCGAGTTCTTAGCCTATTTGGGACCCAATTTCAACCAAGTCTTTCTCCACACTTCTAAACACTCTTCATGCATCTCTAGCACTTGTAATCTGTCAAATTTATTGTATTCTAACCTATTCTAAACCCAAACAACACTAGATAAGTCATTTAGTGGTTCAACGCAATGTTTCCGAGTTCTTGGCCCATTTGGGACCCAATTTCAACAAGTCTTTCTCCACACTTCTAAACACTCTTCATGCATCTCTAGCACTTTTAATCAATCAAATTTATTACACTCTAACATATTCTAACCCAAAAAACACTAGAAAAGTCATTTAGTGGTTCAACGCAATGTTTCCGAGTTCTTAGCCCATTTAGGACCCAATTTCAACAAGTCTTTCTCCACACTTCTAAACACTCTTCATGCATCTCTAGAACTTGTAATCAATCAAATTCATTTACTCTAACATATTCTAACCCCAAATAATACTAGATAAGTCATTTAGTGGTTCAACGTAATGTTTCCGAGTTCTTAGCCCATTTGGGATCCAATTTCAACAAGTCTTTCTCCATACTTCAAAACACTCTTCATGCATCTCTAACACTTGTAATCAATAAAATGTATTGTATTCTAACATATTCTAACCAAAGCAACACTAGATAAGTCATTTAGTGGTTCAACGCAATGTTTCCGAGTTCTTAGCCCATTTGGGATGCAATTTCAACAAGTCTTTCTCCACACTTCTAAACACTCTTCATGCATGTCTAGCACTTGTAATCAATCAAAGTTATTGTATTCAAACATATTCTAACCCCAAATAATACTAGATAATTCATAAGTTTTTCAACGCAATGTTTCCGAGTTCTTAGCCCATTTGGGACCCAATTTCAACAAGTCTTTCTCCATACTTCAAAACACTCTTCATGCATCTCTAACACTTGTAATCAATCAAATTTATTGTATTCTAACATATTCTAATCCCAAACAACACTAGATAAGTCATTTAGTGGTTCAACGCAATGTTTCCGAGTTCTTAGCCCATTTGGGACCTAATTTCAACAAGTCTTTCTCCACACTTCTAAACACTCTTCATGCATCTCTAGCACTTTTAATCAATCAAATTTATTGTATCCTAACATATTCTAAACCGAAACAATACTAGATAAGTCATTTAGTGGTTTAACGCAATGTTTCCCAGTTCTTAGCCCATTTGGGACGCAATTTCAACAAGTCTTTCTCCATACTTCAAAACACTCTTCATGCATCTCTAACACTTGTAATCAATAAAATGTATTGTATTCTAACATATTCTAACCAAAACAACACTAGATAAGTCATTTAGTGGTTCAACGCAATGTTTCCGAGTTCTTAGCCCATTTGGGACCCAATTTCAACAAGTCTTTCTCCACACTTCTAAACACTCTTCATGCATCTCTAGCACTTGTAATCAATCAAAGTTATTGTATTCAAACATATTCTAACCCCAAATAATACTAGATAAGTCATAAGTTTTTCAACGCAATGTTTCCGAGTTCTTAGCCCATTTGGGACCTAATTTCAACAAGTCTTTCTCCATACTTCAAAACACTCTTCATGCATCTCCAACACTTGTAATCAATCAAATTCATTGTATTCTAACATATTCTAACCCCAAACAACACTAGATAAGTCATTTAGTGGTTCAACGCAATGTTTCCGAGTTCTTAGCCCATTTGGGACCCTATTGCAACAAGTCTTTCTCAACACTTCTAAACAATCTTCATGCATCTCTAACACTTGTAATCAATAAAATGTATTGTATTCTAACATATTCTAACCAAAGCAACACTAGATAAGTCATTTAGTGGTTCAATGCAATGTTTCCGAGTTCTTAGCCCATTTGGGACCCAATTTCAACCAAGTCTTTCTCGACACTTCTAAACACTCTTCATGCATCTCTAACACTTGTAATCAGTCAAATTTATTGTATTCTAACCTATTCTAAACCCAAACAAAACTAGATAAGTCATTTAGTGGTTCAACGCAATGTTTCCGAGTTCTTGGCCCATTTGGGACCCAGTTTCAACAAGTCTTTCTCCACACTTCTAAACACTCTTCATGCATCTCTAGCACTTGTAATCAATCAAAGTTATTGTATTCAAACATATTCTAACCCCAAATAATACTAGATAAGTCATAAGTTTTTCAACGCAATGTTTCCGAATTCTTAGCCCATTTGGGACGCAATTTCAACAAGTCTTTCTTCATACTTCAAAACACTCTTCATGCATCTCTAACACTTGTAATCAATCAAATTTATTATACTCTAACATATTCTAACCCAAACAACACTAGATAAGTCATTTAGTGGTTCAACGCAATGTTTCCGAGTTCTTAGCCCATTTGGGACCCAATTTCAACAAGTCTTTCTCCACACTTCTAAACACTCTTCATGCATCTCTAGCACTTGTAATCAATCAAAGTTATTGTATTCAAACATATTCTAACCCCAAATAATACTAGATAAGTCATAAGTTTTTCAACGCAATGTTTCCGAGTTCTTAGCCCATTTGGGACCTAATTTCAACAAGTCTTTCTCCATACTTCAAAACACTCTTCATGCATCTCCAACACTTGTAATCAATCAAATTCATTGTATTCTAACATATTCTAACCCCAAACAACACTAGATAAGTCATTTAGTGGTTCAACGCAATGTTTCCGAGTTCTTAGCCCATTTGGGACCCTATTGCAACAAGTCTTTCTCAACACTTCTAAACAATCTTCATGCATCTCTAACACTTGTAATCAATAAAATGTATTGTATTCTAACATATTCTAACCAAAGCAACACTAGATAAGTCATTTAGTGGTTCAATGCAATGTTTCCGAGTTCTTAGCCCATTTGGGACCCAATTTCAACCAAGTCTTTCTCGACACTTCTAAACACTCTTCATGCATCTCTAACACTTGTAATCAGTCAAATTTATTGTATTCTAACCTATTCTAAACCCAAACAACACTAGATAAGTCATTTAGTGGTTCAACGCAATGTTTCCGAGTTCTTGGCCCATTTGGGACCCAGTTTCAACAAGTCTTTCTCCACACTTCTAAACACTCTTCATGCATCTCTAGCACTTGTAATCAATCAAAGTTATTGGATTCAAACATATTCTAACCCCAAATAATACTAGATAAGTCATAAGTTTTTCAACGCAATGTTTCCGAGTTCTTAGCCCATTTGGGACCCAATTTCAACAAGTCTTTCTTCATACTTCAAAACACTCTTCATGCATCTCCAACACTTGTAATCAATCAAATTCATTGTATTCTAACATATTCTAACCCCAAACAACACTAGATAAGTCATTTAGTGGTTCAACGCAATGTTTCCGAGTTCTTAGCCCATTTGGGACCCAATTTCAACAAGTCTCTCCACACTTCTAAACACTCTTCATGCATCTCTAGCACTTTTAATCAATCAAATTTATTGTATCCTAACATATTCTAACCAAAGCAACACTAGATAAGTCATTTAGTGGTTCAACGCAATGTTTCCAAGTTCTTAGCCCATTTGGAATGCAATTTCAACAAGTCTTTCTCCACACTTCTAAACACTCTTCATGCATCTCTAGCACTTGTAATTAATCAAATTTATTATACTCTAACATATTCTAACCCAAATAACACTAGATAAGTCATTTAGTGGTTCAACGCAATGTTTCCGAGTTCTTAGCCCATTTGGGACGCAATTTCAACAATTCTTTCTTCATACTTCAAAACACTCTTCATGCATCTCTAACACTTGTAATCAATAAAATTCATTGTATTCTAACATATTCTAACCCCAAAAAACACTAGATAAGTCATTTAGTGGTTCAACGCAATGTTTCCGAGTTCTTAGCCTATTTGGGACCCAATTTCAACAACTTTTTCTACACACTTCTAAATGCTTCATGCATCTTTAGCACTTGTAATCAATAAAAGTTATTGTATTCAAACATATTCTAACCCCAAATAATACTAGATAAGTCATAAGTTTTTCAACGCAATGTATCCGAGTTCTTAGCCCATTTGGGACCCAATTTCAACAAGTCTTTCTCCATACTTCAAAACACTCTTCATGCATCTCTAATAGTTGTAATCAATCAAATTCATTGTATTTTAACATATTCTAACTCAAAACAATACTAGATAAGTCATTTAGTGGTTCAACGCAATGTTTCCGAGTTCTTAGCCCATTTGGGACCCAATTTCAACAAGTCTTTCTCCATACTTCAAAACACTCTTCATGCATCTCTAACACTTGTAATCAATAAAATGTATTGTATTCTAACATATTCTAACCAAAGCAACACTAGATAAGTCATTTAGTGGTTCAACGCAATGTTTCCAAGTTCTTAGCCCATTTGGAATGCAATTTCAACAAGTCTTTCTCCACACTTCTAAACACTCTTCATGCATCTCTAGCACTTGTAATTAATCAAATTTATTATACTCTAACATATTCTAACCCAAATAACACTAGATAAGTCATTTAGTGGTTCAACGCAATGTTTCCGAGTTCTTAGCCCATTTGGGACGCAATTTCAACAATTCTTTCTTCATACTTCAAAACACTCTTCATGCATCTCTAACACTTGTAATGAATCAAATTCATTGTATTCTAACATATTATAACCCCAAACAAAACTAGATAGGTCATTTAGTGGTTCAACGCAATGTTTCCGAGTTCTTAGCCCATTTGGGACCCAATTTCAACAACTTTTTCTACACACTTCTAAACACTCTTCATGCATCTTTAGCACTTGTAATCAATCAAAGTTATTGTATTCAAACATATTCTAACCCCAAATAATACTAGATAAAGTCATAAGTTTTTCAACGCAATGTTTCCGAGTTCTTAGCCCATTTGGGACACAATTTCAACAAGTCTTTCTCCATACTTCAAAACACTCTTCATGCATCTCTAACAGTTGTAATCAATCAAATTCATTGTATTTTAACATATTCTAACCCAAAACAACACTAGATAAGTCATTTAGTGGTTCAACGCAATGTTTCCGAGTTCTTAGCCCATTTGGGACCCAATTTCAACAAGTCTTTCTCCATACTTCAAAACACTCTTCATGCATCTTTAGCACTTGTAATCAATCAAAGTTATTGTATTCAAACATATTCTAACCCCAAATAATACTAGATAAGTCATTTAGTGGTTCAACGCAATGTTTCCGAGTTCTTAGCCTATTTGGGACCCAATTTCAACAACTTTTTCTACACACTTCTAAACACTCTTCATGCATCTTTAGCACTTGTAATCAATCAAAGTTATTGTATTCAAACATATATTAACCCCAAATAATACTAGATAAGTCATAAGTTTTTCAACGCAATGTTTCTGTGTTCTTAGCCCATTTGGGACCCAATTTCAACAAGTCTTTCTCCATACTTCAAAACACTCTTCATGCATCTCTAATAGTTGTAATCAATCAAATTCATTGTATTTTAACATATTCTAACCCAAAACAATACTAGATAAGTCATTTAGTGGTTCAACGCAATGTTTCCGAGTTCTTAGCCCATTTGGGACCCAATTTCAACAAGTCTTTCTCCATACTTCAAAACACTCTTCATGCATCTCTAACACTTGTAATCAATAAAATGTATTGTATTCTAACATATTCTAACCAAAGCAACACTAGATAAGTCATTTAGTGGTTCAACGCAATGTTTCCAAGTTCTTAGCCCATTTGGAATGCAATTTCAACAAGTCTTTCTTCACACTTCTAAACACTCTTCATGCATCTCTAGCACTTGTAATCAATCAAATTTATTATACTCTAACATATTCTAACCCAAATAACACTAGATAAGTCATTTAGTGGTTCAACGCAATGTTTCCGAGTTCTTAGCCTATTTGGGACCCAATTTCAACCAAGTCTTTCTCCACACTTCTAAACACTCTTCATGCATCTCTAGCACTTGTAATCAGTCAAATTTATTGTATTCTAACCTATTCTAAACCCAAACAACACTAGATAAGTCATTTAGTGGTTCAACGCAATGTTTCCGAGTTCTTGGCCCATTTGGGACCCAATTTCAACAAGTCTTTCTCCACACTTCTAAACACTCTTCATGCATCTCTAGCACTTTTAATCAATCAAATTTATTACACTCTAACATATTCTAACCCAAAAAACACTAGAAAAGTCATTTAGTGGTTCAACGCAATGTTTCCGAGTTCTTAGCCCATTTAGGACCCAATTTCAACAAGTCTTTCTCCACACTTCTAAACACTCTTCATGCATCTCTAGAACTTGTAATCAATCAAATTCATTTACTCTAACATATTCTAACCCCAAATAATACTAGATAAGTCATTTAGTGGTTCAACGTAATGTTTCCGAGTTCTTAGCCCATTTGGGATCCAATTTCAACAAGTCTTTCTCCATACTTCAAAACACTCTTCATGCATCTCTAACACTTGTAATCAATAAAATGTATTGTATTCTAACATATTCTAACCAAAGCAACACTAGATAAGTCATTTAGTGGTTCAACGCAATGTTTCCGAGTTCTTAGCCCATTTGGGATGCAATTTCAACAAGTCTTTCTCCACACTTCTAAACACTCTTCATGCATGTCTAGCACTTGTAATCAATCAAAGTTATTGTATTCAAACATATTCTAACCCCAAATAATACTAGATAATTCATAAGTTTTTCAACGCAATGTTTCCGAGTTCTTAGCCCATTTGGGACCCAATTTCAACAAGTCTTTCTCCATACTTCAAAACACTCTTCATGCATCTCTAACACTTGTAATCAATCAAATTTATTGTATTCTAACATATTCTAATCCCAAACAACACTAGATAAGTCATTTAGTGGTTCAACGCAATGTTTCCGAGTTCTTAGCCCATTTGGGACCTAATTTCAACAAGTCTTTCTCCACACTTCTAAACACTCTTCATGCATCTCTAGCACTTTTAATCAATCAAATTTATTGTATCCTAACATATTCTAAACCGAAACAATACTAGATAAGTCATTTAGTGGTTTAACGCAATGTTTCCCAGTTCTTAGCCCATTTGGGACGCAATTTCAACAAGTCTTTCTCCATACTTCAAAACACTCTTCATGCATCTCTAACACTTGTAATCAATAAAATGTATTGTATTCTAACATATTCTAACCAAAACAACACTAGATAAGTCATTTAGTGGTTCAACGCAATGTTTCCGAGTTCTTAGCCCATTTGGGACGCAATTTCAACAAGTCTTTCTCCATACTTCAAAACACTCTTCATGCATCTCTAACACTTGTAATCAATAAAATGTATTGTATTCTAACATATTCTACCCAAAACAACACTAGATAAGTCATTTAGTGGTTCAACGCAATGTTTCCGAGTTCTTAGCCCATTCGGGACGCAATTTCAACAAGTCTTTCTCCATACTTCAAAACACTCTTCATGCATCTCTAACACTTATAATCAATAAAATGTATTGTATTCTAACATATTCTAACCAAAACAACACTAGATAAGTCATTTAGTGGTTCAACGCAATGTTTCCGAATTCTTAGCCCATTTGGGACGCAATTTCAACAAGTCTTTCTTCATACTTCAAAACACTCTTCATGCATCTCTAACACTTGTAATCAATCAAATTTATTATACTCTAACATATTCTAACCCAAACAACACTAGATAAGTCATTTAGTGGTTCAACGCAATGTTTCCGAGTTCTTAGCCCATTTGGGACCCAATTTCAACAAGTCTTTCTCCACACTTCTAAACACTCTTCATGCATCTCTAGCACTTGTAATCAATCAAAGTTATTGTATTCAAACATATTCTAACCCCAAATAATACTAGATAAGTCATAAGTTTTTCAACGCAATGTTTCCGAGTTCTTAGCCCATTTGGGACCTAATTTCAACAAGTCTTTCTCCATACTTCAAAACACTCTTCATGCATCTCCAACACTTGTAATCAATCAAATTCATTGTATTCTAACATATTCTAACCCCAAACAACACTAGATAAGTCATTTAGTGGTTCAACGCGATGTTTCCGAGTTCTTAGCCCATTTGGGACCCTATTGCAACAAGTCTTTCTCAACACTTCTAAACACTCTTCATGCATCTCTAACACTTGTAATCAATAAAATGTATTGTATTCTAACATATTCTAACCAAAGCAACACTAGATAAGTCATTTAGTGGTTTAATGCAATGTTTCCGAGTTCTTAGCCCATTTGGGACCCAATTTCAACCAAGTCTTTCTCGACACTTCTAAACACTCTTCATGCATCTCTAGCACTTGTAATCAGTCAAATTTATTGTATTCTAACCTATTCTAAACCCAAACAACACAAGATAAGTCATTTAGTGGTTCAACGCAATGTTTCCGAGTTCTTGGCCCATTTGGGACCCAGTTTCAACAAGTCTTTCTCCACACTTCTAAACACTCTTCATGCATCTCTAGCACTTGTAATCAATCAAAGTTATTGGATTCAAACATATTCTAACCCCAAATAATACTAGATAAGTCATAAGTTTTTCAACGCAATGTTTCCGAGTTCTTAGCCCATTTGGGACCCAATTTCAACAAGTCTTTCTTCATACTTCAAAACACTCTTCATGCATCTCCAACACTTGTAATCAATCAAATTCATTGTATTCTAACATATTCTAACCCCAAACAACACTAGATAAGTCATTTAGTGGTTCAACGCAATGTTTCCGAGTTCTTAGCCCATTTGGGACCCAATTTCAACAAGTCTCTCCACACTTCTAAACACTCTTCATGCATCTCTAGCACTTTTAATCAATCAAATTTATTGTATCCTAACATATTCTAAACCCAAACAACACTAGATAAGTCATTTAGTGGTTTAACGCAATGTTTCCGAGTTCTTAGCCCATTTGGGACGCAATTTCAACAAGTCTTTCTCCATACTTCAAAACACTCTTCATGCATCTCTAACATTTTTAATCAATAAAATTCATTGTATTCTAACATATTCTAACCCCAAAAAACACTAGATAAGTCATTTAGTGGTTCAACGCAATGTTTCCGAGTTCTTAGCCTATTTGGGACCCCATTTCAACAACTTTTTCTACACACTTCTAAACACTCTTCATGCATCTTTAGCACTTGTAATCAATCAAAGTTATTGTATTCAAACATATTCTAACCCCAAATAATACTAGATAAGTCATAAGTTTTTCAACGCAATGTTTCCGAGTTCTTAGCCCATTTGGGACCCAATTTCAACAAGTCTTTCTCCATACTTCAAAACACTCTTCATGCATCTCTAGCACTTGTAATCAATCAAAGTTATTGTATTCAAACATATTCTAACCCCAAATAATACTAGATAAGTCATAAGTTTTTCAACGCAATGTTTCCGAGTTCTTAGCCCATTTGGGACGCAATTTCAACAAGTCTTTCTCCATACTTCAAAACACTCTTCATGCATCTCTAACATTTGTAATCAATAAAATTCATTGTATTCTAACATATTCTAACCCCAAAAAACACTAGATAAGTCATTTAGTGGTTCAACGCAATGTTTCCGAGTTCTTAGCCTATTTGGGACCCAATTTCAATAACTTTTTCTACACACTTCTAAACACTCTTCATGCATCTTTAGCACTTGTAATCAATCAAAGTTATTGTATTCAAACATATTCTAACCCCAAATAATACTAGATAAGTCATAAGTTTTTCAACGCAATGTTTCCGAGTTCTTAGCCCATTTGGGACCCAATTTCAACAAGTCTTTCTCCATACTTCAAAACACTCTTCATGCATCTCTAATAGTTGTAATCAATCAAATTCATTGTATTTTAACATATTCTAACCCAAAACAATACTAGATAAGTCATTTAGTGGTTCAACGCAATGTTTCCGAGTTCTTAGCCCATTTGGGACCCAATTTCAACAAGTCTTTCTCCATACTTCAAAACACTCTTCATGCATCTCTAACACTTGTAATCAATAAAATGTATTGTATTCTAACATATTCTAACCAAAGCAACACTAGATAAGTCATTTAGTGGTTCAACGCAATGTTTCCAAGTTCTTAGCCCATTTGGAATGCAATTTCAACAAGTCTTTCTCCACACTTCTAAACACTCTTCATGCATCTCTAGCACTTGTAATTAATCAAATTTATTATACTCTAACATATTCTAACCCAAATAACACTAGATAAGTCATTTAGTGGTTCAACGCAATGTTTCCGAGTTCTTAGCCCATTTGGGACGCAATTTCAACAATTCTTTCTTCATACTTCAAAACACTCTTCATGCATCTCTAACACTTGTAATGAATCAAATTCATTGTATTCTAACATATTATAACCCCAAACAAAACTAGATAGGTCATTTAGTGGTTCAACGCAATGTTTCCGAGTTCTTAGCCCATTTGGGACCCAATTTCAACAACTTTTTCTACACACTTCTAAACACTCTTCATGCATCTTTAGCACTTGTAATCAATCAAAGTTATTGTATTCAAACATATTCTAACCCCAAATAATACTAGATAAAGTCATAAGTTTTTCAACGCAATGTTTCCAAGTTCTTAGCCCATTTGGAATGCAATTTCAACAAGTCTTTCTCCACACTTCTAAACACTCTTCATGCATCTCTAGCACTTGTAATCAATCAAATTTATTATACTCTAACATATTCTAACCCAAATAACACTAGATAAGTCATTTAGTGGTTCAACGCAATGTTTCCGAGTTCTTAGCCCATTTGGGACCCAATTTCAACCAAGTCTTTCTCCACACTTCTAAACACTCTTCATGCATCTCTAGCACTTGTAATCAGTCAAATTTATTGTATTCTAACCTATTCTAAACCCAAACAACACTAGATAAGTCATTTAGTGGTTCAACGCAATGTTTCCGAGTTCTTGGCCCATTTGGGACCCAATTTCAACAAGTCTTTCTCCACACTTCTAAACACTCTTCATGCATCTCTAGCACTTTTAATCAATCAAATTTATTACACTCTAACATATTCTAACCCAAAAAACACTAGAAAAGTCATTTAGTGGTTCAACGCAATGTTTCCGAGTTCTTAGCCCATTTAGGACCCAATTTCAACAAGTCTTTCTCCACACTTCTAAACACTCTTCATGCATCTCTAGAACTTGTAATCAATCAAATTCATTGTATTCTAACATATTCTAACCCCAAATAATACTAGATAAGTCATTTAGTGGTTCAACGTAATGTTTCCGAGTTCTTAGCCCATTTGGGATCCAATTTCAACAAGTCTTTCTCCATACTTCAAAACACTCTTCATGCATCTCTAACACTTGTAATCAATAAAATGTATTGTATTCTAACATATTCTAACCAAAGCAACACTAGATAAGTCATTTAGTGGTTCAACGCAATGTTTCCGAGTTCTTAGCCCATTTGGGATGCAATTTCAACAAGTCTTTCTCCACACTTCTAAACACTCTTCATGCATGTCTAGCACTTGTAATCAATCAAAGTTATTGTATTCAAACATATTCTAACCCCAAATAATACTAGATAATTCATAAGTTTTTCAACGCAATGTTTCCGAGTTCTTAGCCCATTTGGGACCCAATTTCAACAAGTCTTTCTCCATACTTCAAAACACTCTTCATGCATCTCTAACACTTGTAATCAATCAAATTTATTGTATTCTAACATATTCTAATCCCAAACAACAATAGATAAGTCATTTAGTGGTTCAACGCAATGTTTCCGAGTTCTTAGCCCATTTGGGACCTAATTTCAACAAGTCTTTCTCCACACTTCTAAACACTCTTCATGCATCTCTAGCACTTTTAATCAATCAAATTTATTGTATCCTAACATATTCTAAACCGAAACAATACTAGATAAGTCATTTAGTGGTTTAACGCAATGTTTCCCAGTTCTTAGCCCATTTGGGACGCAATTTCAACAAGTCTTTCTCCATACTTCAAAACACTCTTCATGCATCTCTAACACTTGTAATCAATAAAATGTATTGTATTCTAACATATTCTAACCAAAACAACACTAGATAAGTCATTTAGTTGTTCAACGCAATGTTTCCGAGTTCTTAGCCCATTTGGGACGCAATTTCAACAAGTCTTTCTCCATACTTCAAAACACTCTTCATGCATCTCTAACACTTGTAATCAATAAAATGTATTGTATTCTAACATATTCTACCCAAAACAACACTAGATAAGTCATTTAGTGGTTCAACGCAATGTTTCCGAGTTCTTAGCCCATTTGGGACGCAATTTCAACAAGTCTTTCTCCATACTTCAAAACACTCTTCATGCATCTCTAACACTTGTAATCAATAAAATGTATTGTATTCTAACATATTCTAACCAAAACAACACTAGATAAGTCATTTAGTGGTTCAACGCAATGTTTCCGAATTCTTAGCCAATTTGGGACGCAATTTCAACAAGTCTTTCTTCATACTTCAAAACACTCTTCATGCATCTCTAACACTTGTAATCAATCAAATTTATTATACTCTAACATATTCTAACCCAAACAACACTAGATAAGTCATTTAGTGGTTCAACGCAATGTTTCCGAGTTCTTAGCCCATTTGGGACCCAATTTCAACAAGTCTTTCTCCACACTTCTAAACACTCTTCATGCATCTCTAGCACTTGTAATCAATCAAAGTTATTGTATTCAAACATATTCTAACCCCAAATAATACTAGATAAGTCATAAGTTTTTCAACGCAATGTTTCCGAGTTCTTAGCCCATTTGGGACCTAATTTCAACAAGTATTTCTCCATACTTCAAAACACTCTTCATGCATCTCCAACACTTGTAATCAATCAAATTCATTGTATTCTAACATATTCTAACCCCAAACAACACTAGATAAGTCATTTAGTGGTTCAACGCGATGTTTCCGAGTTCTTAGCCCATTTGGGACCCTATTGCAACAAGTCTTTCTCAACACTTCTAAACACTCTTCATGCATCTCTAACACTTGTAATCAATAAAATGTATTGTATTCTAACATATTCTAACCAAAGCAACAATAGATAAGTCATTTAGTGGTTTAATGCAATGTTTCCGAGTTCTTAGCCCATTTGGGACCCAATTTCAACCAAGTCTTTCTCGACACTTCTAAACACTCTTCATGCATCTCTAGCACTTGTAATCAGTCAAATTTATTGTATTCTAACCTATTCTAAACCGAAACAACACTAGATAAGTCATTTAGTGGTTCAACGCAATGTTTCCGAGTTCTTGGCCCATTTGGGACCCAGTTTCAACAAGTCTTTCTCCACACTTCTAAACACTCTTCATGCATCTCTAGCACTTGTAATCAATCAAAGTTATTGGATTCAAACATATTCTAACCCCAAATAATACTAGATAAGTCATAAGTTTTTCAACGCAATGTTTCCGAGTTCTTAGCCCATTTGGGACCCAATTTCAACAAGTCTTTCTTCATACTTCAAAACACTCTTCATGCATCTCCAACACTTGTAATCAATCAAATTCATTGTATTCTAACATATTCTAACCCCAAACAACACTAGATAAGTCATTTAGTGGTTCAACGCAATGTTTCCGAGTTCTTAGCCCATTTGGGACCCAATTTCAACAAGTCTCTCCACACTTCTAAACACTCTTCATCCATCTCTAGCACTTTTAATCAATCAAATTTATTGTATCCTAACATATTCTAAACCCAAACAACACTAGATAAGTCATTTAGTGGTTTAACGCAATGTTTCCGAGTTCTTAGCCCATTTGGGACGCAATTTCAACAAGTCTTTCTCCATACTTCAAAACACTCTTCATGCATCTCTAACATTTTTAATCAATAAAATTCATTGTATTCTAACATATTCTAACCCCAAAAAACACTAGATAAGTCATTTAGTGGTTCAACGCAATGTTTCCGAGTTCTTAGCCTATTTGGGACCCAATTTCAACAACTTTTTCTACACACTTCTAAACACTCTTCATGCATCTTTAGCACTTGTAATCAATCAAAGTTATTGTATTCAAACATATTCTAACCCCAAATAATACTAGATAAGTCATAAGTTTTTCAACGCAATGTTTCCGAGTTCTTAGCCCATTTGGGACCCAATTTCAACAAGTCTTTCTCCATACTTCAAAACACTCTTCATGCATCTCTAGCACTTGTAATCAATCAAAGTTATTGTATTCAAACATATTCTAACCCCAAATAATACTAGATAAGTCATAAGTTTTTCAACGCAATGTTTCCGAGTTCTTAGCCCATTTGGGACGCAATTTCAACAAGTCTTTCTCCATACTTCAAAACACTCTTCATGCATCTCTAACATTTGTAATCAATAAAATTCATTGTATTCTAACATATTCTAACCCCAAAAAACACTAGATAAGTCATTTAGTGGTTCAACGCAATGTTTCCGAGTTCTTAGCCTATTTGGGACCCAATTTCAACAACTTTTTCTACACACTTCTAAACACTCTTCATGCATCTTTAGCACTTGTAATCAATCAAAGTTATTGTATTCAAACATATTCTAACCCCAAATAATACTAGATAAGTCATAAGTTTTTCAACGCAATGTTTCCGAGTTCTTAGCCCATTTGGGACCCAATTTCAACAAGTCTTTCTCCATACTTCAAAACACTCTTCATGCATCTCTAATAGTTGTAATCAATCAAATTCATTGTATTTTAACATATTCTAACCCAAAACAATACTAGATAAGTCATTTAGTGGTTCAACGCAATGTTTCCGAGTTCTTAGCCCATTTGGGACCCAATTTCAACAAGTCTTTCTCCATACTTCAAAACACTCTTCATGCATCTCTAACACTTGTAATCAATAAAATGTATTGTATTCTAACATATTCTAACCAAAGCAACACTAGATAAGTCATTTAGTGGTTCAACGCAATGTTTCCAAGTTCTTAGCCCATTTGGAATGCAATTTCAACAAGTCTTTCTCCACACTTCTAAACACTCTTCATGCATCTCTAGCACTTGTAATTAATCAAATTTATTATACTCTAACATATTCTAACCCAAATAACACTAGATAAGTCATTTAGTGGTTCAACGCAATGTTTCCGAGTTCTTAGCCCATTTGGGACGCAATTTCAACAATTCTTTCTTCATACTTCAAAACACTCTTCATGCATCTCTAACACTTGTAATGAATCAAATTCATTGTATTCTAACATATTATAACCGCAAACAAAACTAGATAGGTCATTTAGTGGTTCAACGCAATGTTTCCGAGTTCTTAGCCCATTTGGGACCCAATTTCAACAACTTTTTCTACACACTTCTAAACACTCTTCATGCATCTTTAGCACTTGTAATCAATCAAAGTTATTGTATTCAAACATATTCTAACCCCAAATAATACTAGATAAAGTCATAAGTTTTTCAACGCAATGTTGCCGAGTTCTTAGCCCATTTGGGACCCAATTTCAACAAGTCTTTCTCCATACTTCAAAACACTCTTCATGCATCTCTAACAGTTGTAATCAATCAAATTCATTGTATTTTAACATATTCTAACCCAAAACAACACTAGATAAGTCATTTAGTGGTTCAACGCAATGTTTCCGAGTTCTTAGCCCATTTGGCACCCAATTTCAACAAGTCTTTCTCCCTACTTCAAAACACTCTTCATGCATCTTTAGCACTTGTAATCAATCAAAGTTATTGTTTTCAAACATATTCTAACCCCAAATAATACTAGATAAGTCATTTAGTGGTTCAACGCAATGTTTCCGAGTTCTTAGCCTATTTGGGACCCAATTTCAACAACTTTTTCTACATACTTCTAAACACTCTTCATGCATCTTTAGCACTTGTAATCAATCAAAGTTATTGTATTCAAACATATATTAACCCCAAATAATACTAGATAAGTCATAAGTTTTTCAACGCAATGTTTCCGAGTTCTTAGCCCATTTGGGACCCAATTTCAACAAGTCTTTCTCCATACTTCAAAAAACTCTTCATGCATCTCTTATAGTTGTAATCAATCAAATTCATTGTATTTTAACATATTCTAACCCAAAACAATACTAGATAAGTCATTTAGTGGTTTAACGCAATGTTTCCGAGTTCTTAGCCCATTTGGGACCCAATTTCAACAAGTCTTTCTCCATACTTCAAAACACTCTTCATGCATCTCTAACACTTGTAATCAATAAAATGTATTGTATTCTAACATATTCTAACCAAAGCAACACTAGATAAGTCATTTAGTGGTTCAACGCAATGTTTCCAAGTTCTTAGCCCATTTGGAATGCAATTTCAACAAGTCTTTCTCCACACTTCTAAACACTCTTCATGCATCTCTAGAACTTGTAATCAATCAAATTTATTATACTCTAACATATTCTAACCCAAATAACACTAGATAAGTCATTTAGTGGTTCAACGCAATGTTTCCGAGTTCTTAGCCCATTTGGGACCCAATTTCAACCAAGTGTTTCTCCACACTTCTAAACACTCTTCATGCATCTCTAGCACTTGTAATCAGTCAAATTTATTGTATTCTAACCTATTCTAAACCCAAACAACACTAGATAAGTCATTTAGTTGTTCAACGCAATGTTTCCGAGTTCTTGGCCCATTTGGGACCCAATTTCAACAAGTCTTTTTCCACACTTCTAAACACTCTTCATGCATCTCTAGCACTTGTAATCAATCAAAATTATTGTATTCAAACATATTCTAACCCCAAATAATATTAGATAAGTCATAAGTTTTTCAATGCAATGTTTCCGAGTTCTTAGCCCATTTGGGACCCAATTTCAACAAGTCTTTCTCCATACTTCAAAACACTCTTCATGCATCTCTAGCACTTGTAATCAATCAAATTTATTATACTCTAACATATTCTAACCCAAACAACACTAGATAAGTCATTTAGTGGTTCAACGCAATGTTTCCGAGATCTTAGCCCATTTGGGACCCAATTTCAACCAAGTCTTTCTCCACACTTCTAAACACTCTTCATGCATCTCTAGCACTTGTAATCAGTCAAATTTATTGTATTCTAACCTATTCTAAACCCAAACAACACTTGATAAGTTATTTAGTGGCTCAACGCAATGTTTCCGATTTCTTGGCCCATTTGGGACCCAATTTCAACAAGTCTTTTTCCACACTTCTAAACACTCTTCATGCATCTCTAGCACTTGTAATCAATCAAAGTTATTGTATTCAAACATATTCTAACCCCAAATAATACTAGATAAGTCATAAGTTTTTCAACGCAATGTTTCCGAGTTCTTAGCCCATTTGGGACCCAATTTCAACAAGTCTTTCTCCATACTTCAAAACACTCTTCATGCATCTCTAACACTTGTAATCAATCAAATTCATTGTATTCTAACATATTCTAACCCCAAACAACACTAGATAAGTCATTTAGTGGTTCAACGCAATGTTTCGGAGTTCTTAGCCCATTTGGGACCCAATTTCAACAAGTCTTTCTCCACACTTCTAAACACTCTTCATGCATCTCTAGCACTTTTAATCAATCAAATTTATTGTATCCTAACATATTCTAAACCCAAACAATACTAGATAAGTCATTTAGTGGTTTAACGCAATGTTTCCGAGTTCTTAGCCCATTTGGGACGCAATTTCAACAAGTCTTTCTCCATACTTCAAAACACTCTTCATGCATCTCTAACACTTGTAATCAATAAAATGTATTGTATTCTAACATATTCTAACCAAAACAACACTAGATAAGTCATTTAGTGGTTCAACGCAATGTTTCCGAATTCTTAGCCAATTTGGGACGCAATTTCAACAAGTCTTTCTTCATACTTCAAAACACTCTTCATGCATCTCTAACACTTGTAATCAATCAAATTTATTATACTCTAACATATTCTAACCCAAACAACACTAGATAAGTCATTTAGTGGTTCAACGCAATGTTTCCGAGTTCTTAGCCCATTTGGGACCCAATTTCAACAAGTCTTTCTCCACACTTCTAAACACTCTTCATGCATCTCTAGCACTTGTAATCAATCAAAGTTATTGTATTCAAACATATTCTAACCCCAAATAATACTAGATAAGTCATAAGTTTTTCAACGCAATGTTTCCGAGTTCTTAGCCCATTTGGGACCTAATTTCAACAAGTATTTCTCCATACTTCAAAACACTCTTCATGCATCTCCAACACTTGTAATCAATCAAATTCATTGTATTCTAACATATTCTAACCCCAAACAACACTAGATAAGTCATTTAGTGGTTCAACGCGATGTTTCCGAGTTCTTAGCCCATTTGGGACCCTATTGCAACAAGTCTTTCTCAACACTTCTAAACACTCTTCATGCATCTCTAACACTTGTAATCAATAAAATGTATTGTATTCTAACATATTCTAACCAAAGCAACACTAGATAAGTCATTTAGTGGTTTAATGCAATGTTTCCGAGTTCTTAGCCCATTTGGGACCCAATTTCAACCAAGTCTTTCTCGACACTTCTAAACACTCTTCATGCATCTCTAGCACTTGTAATCAGTCAAATTTATTGTATTCTAACCTATTCTAAACCCAAACAACACTAGATAAGTCATTTAGTGGTTCAACGCAATGTTTCCGAGTTCTTGGCCCATTTGGGACCCAGTTTCAACAAGTCTTTCTCCACACTTCTAAACACTCTTCATGCATCTCTAGCACTTGTAATCAATCAAAGTTATTGGATTCAAACATATTCTAACCCAAATAACACTAGATAAGTCATTTAGTGGTTCAACGCAATGTTTTCGAGTTCTTAGCCCATTTGGGACCCAATTTCAACAAGTCTTTCTCCATACTTCAAAACACTCTTCATGCATCTCTAACACTTGTAATCAATCAAATTCATTGTATTCTAACATATTCTAACCCCAAACAACACTAGATAAGTCATTTAGTGGTTCAACGCAATGTTTCGGAGTTCTTAGCCCATTTGGGACCCAATTTCAACAAGTCTTTCTCCACACTTCTAAACACTCTTCATGCATCTCTAGCACTTTTAATCAATCAAATTTATTGTATCCTAACATATTCTAAACCCAAACAACACTAGATAAGTCATTTAGTGGTTCAACGCAATGTTTTCGAGTTCTTAGCCCATTTGGGACCCAATTTCAACAAGTCTTTCTCCATACTTCAAAACACTCTTCATGCATCTCTAACACTTGTAATCAATCAAATTCATTGTATTCTAACATATTCTAACCCCAAACAACACTAGATAAGTCATTTAGTGGTTCAACGCAATGTTTCGGAGTTCTTAGCCCATTTGGGACCCAATTTCAACAAGTCTTTCTCCACACTTCTAAACACTCTTCATGCATCTCTAGCACTTTTAATCAATCAAATTTATTGTATCCTAACATATTCTAAACCCAAACAATACTAGATAAGTCATTTAGTGGTTTAACGCAATGTTTCCGAGTTCTTAGCCCATTTGGGACGCAATTTCAACAAGTCTTTCTCCATACTTCAAAACACTCTTCATGCATCTCTAACACTTGTAATCAATAAAATGTATTGTATTCTAACATATTCTAACCAAAACAACACTAGATAAGTCATTTAGTGGTTCAACGCAATGTTTCCGAATTCTTAGCCAATTTGGGACGCAATTTCAACAAGTCTTTCTTTATACTTCAAAACACTCTTCATGCATCTCTAACACTTGTAATCAATCAAATTTATTATACTCTAACATATTCTAACCCAAACAACACTAGATAAGTCATTTAGTGGTTCAACGCAATGTTTCCGAGTTCTTAGCCCATTTGGGACCCAATTTCAACAAGTCTTTCTCCACACTTCTAAACACTCTTCATGCATCTCTAGCACTTGTAATCAATCAAAGTTATTGTATTCAAACATATTCTAACCCCAAATAATACTAGATAAGTCATAAGTTTTTCAACGCAATGTTTCCGAGTTCTTAGCCCATTTGGGACCTAATTTCAACAAGTATTTCTCCATACTTCAAAACACTCTTCATGCATCTCCAACACTTGTAATCAATCAAATTCATTGTATTCTAACATATTCTAACCCCAAACAACACTAGATAAGTCATTTAGTGGTTCAACGCGATGTTTCCGAGTTCTTAGCCCATTTGGGACCCTATTGCAACAAGTCTTTCTCATTACTTCTAAACACTCTTCATGCATCTCTAACACTTGTAATCAATAAAATGTATTGTATTCTAACATATTCTAACCAAAGCAACACTAGATAAGTCATTTAGTGGTTTAATGCAATGTTTCCGAGTTCTTAGCCCATTTGGGACCCAATTTCAACCAAGTCTTTCTCGACACTTCTAAACACTCTTCATGCATCTCTAGCACTTGTAATCAGTCAAATTTATTGTATTCTAACCTATTCTAAACCCAAACAACACTAGATAAGTCATTTAGTGGTTCAACGCAATGTTTCCGAGTTCTTGGCCCATTTGGGACCCAGTTTCAACAAGTCTTTCTCCACACTTCTAAACACTCTTCATGCATCTCTAGCACTTGTAATCAATCAAAGTTATTGGATTCAAACATATTCTAACCCCAAATAATACTAGATAAGTCATAAGTTTTTCAACGCAATGTTTCCGAGTTCTTAGCCCATTTGGGACCCAATTTCAACAAGTCTTTCTTCATACTTCAAAACACTCTTCATGCATCTCCAACACTTGTAATCAATCAAATTCATTGTATTCTAACATATTCTAACCCCAAACAACACTAGATAAGTCATTTAGTGGTTCAACGCAATGTTTCCGAGTTCTTAGCCCATTTGGGACCCAATTTCAACAAGTCTCTCCACACTTCTAAACACTCTTCATGCATCTCTAGCACTTTTAATCAATCAAATTTATTGTATCCTAACATATTCTAAACCCAAACAACACTAGATAAGTCATTTAGTGGTTTAACGCAATGTTTCCGAGTTCTTAGCCCATTTGGGACGCAATTTCAACAAGTCTTTCTCCATACTTCAAAACACTCTTCATGCATCTCTAACATTTTTAATCAATAAAATTCATTGTATTCTAACATATTCTAACCCCAAAAAACACTAGATAAGTCATTTAGTGGTTCAACGCAATGTTTCCGAGTTCTTAGCCTATTTGGGACCCAATTTCAACAACTTTTTCTACACACTTCTAAACACTCTTCATGCATCTTTAGCACTTGTAATCAATCAAAGTTATTGTATTCAAACATATTCTAACCCCAAATAATACTAGATAAGTCATAAGTTTTTCAACGCAATGTTTCCGAGTTCTTAGCCCATTTGGGACCCAATTTCAACAAGTCTTTCTCCATACTTCAAAACACTCTTCATGCATCTCTAGCACTTGTAATCAATCAAAGTTATTGTATTCAAACATATTCTAACCCCAAATAATACTAGATAAGTCATAAGTTTTTCAACGCAATGTTTCCGAGTTCTTAGCCCATTTGGGACGCAATTTCAACAAGTCTTTCTCCATACTTCAAAACACTCTTCATGCATCTCTAACATTTATAATCAATAAAATTCATTGTATTCTAACATATTCTAACCCCAAAAAACACTAGATAAGTCATTTAGTGGTTCAACGCAATGTTTCCGAGTTCTTAGCCTATTTGGGACCCAATTTCAACAACTTTTTCTACACACTTCTAAACACTCTTCATGCATCTTTAGCACTTGTAATCAATCAAAGTTATTGTATTCAAACATATTCTAACCCCAAATAATACTAGATAAGTCATAAGTTTTTCAACGCAATGTTTCCGAGTTCTTAGCCCATTTGGGACCCAATTTCAACAAGTCTTTCTCCATACTTCAAAACACTCTTCATGCATCTCTAATAGTTGTAATCAATCAAATTCATTGTATTTTAACATATTCTAACCCAAAACAATACTAGATAAGTCATTTAGTGGTTCAACGCAATGTTTCCGAGTTCTTAGCCCATTTGGGACCCAATTTCAACAAGTCTTTCTCCATACTTCAAAACACTCTTCATGCATCTCTAACACTTGTAATCAATAAAATGTATTGTATTCTAACATATTCTAACCAAAGCAACACTAGATAAGTCATTTAGTGGTTCAACGCAATGTTTCCAAGTTCTTAGCCCATTTGGAATGCAATTTCAACAAGTCTTTCTCCACACTTCTAAACACTCTTCATGCATCTCTAGCACTTGTAATTAATCAAATTTATTATACTCTAACATATTCTAACCCAAATAACACTAGATAAGTCATTTAGTGGTTCAACGCAATGTTTCCGAGTTCTTAGCCCATTTGGGACGCAATTTCAACAATTCTTTCTACACACTTCTAAACACTCTTCATGCATCTTTAGCACTTGTAATCAATCAAAGTTATTGTATTCAAACATATATTAACCCTAAATAATACTAGATAAGTCATAAGTTTTTCAACGCAATGTTTCCGAGTTCTTAGCCCATTTGGGACCCAATTTCAACAAGTCTTTCTCCATACTTCAAAAAACTCTTCATGCATCTCTTATAGTTGTAATCAATCAAATTCATTGTATTTTAACATATTCTAACCCAAAACAATACTAGATAAGTCATTTAGTGGTTTAACGCAATGTTTCCGAGTTCTTAGCCCATTTGGGACCCAATTTCAACAAGTCTTTCTCCATACTTCAAAACACTCTTCATGCATCTCTAACACTTGTAATCAATAAAATGTATTGTATTCTAACATATTCTAACCAAAGCAACACTAGATAAGTCATTTAGTGGTTCAACGCAATGTTTCCAAGTTCTTAGCCCATTTGGAATGCAATTTCAACAAGTCTTTCTCCACACTTCTAAACACTCTTCATGCATCTCTAGAACTTGTAATCAATCAAATTTATTATACTCTAACATATTCTAACCCAAATAACACTAGATAAGTCATTTAGTGGTTCAACGCAATGTTTCCGAGTTCTTAGCCCATTTGGGACCCAATTTCAACCAAGTGTTTCTCCACACTTCTAAACACTCTTCATGCATCTCTAGCACTTGTAATCAGTCAAATTTATTGTATTCTAACCTATTCTAAACCTAAACAACACTAGATAAGTCATTTAGTTGTTCAACGCAATGTTTCCGAGTTCTTGGCCCATTTGGGACCCAATTTCAACAAGTCTTTTTCCACACTTCTAAACACTCTTCATGCATCTCTAGCACTTGTAATCAATCAAAATTATTGTATTCAAACATATTCTAACCCCAAATAATATTAGATAAGTCATAAGTTTTTCAATGCAATGTTTCCGAGTTCTTAGCCCATTTGGGACCCAATTTCAACAAGTCTTTCTCCATACTTCAAAACACTCTTCATGCATCTCTAGCACTTGTAATCAATCAAATTTATTATACTCTAACATATTCTAACCCAAACAACACTAGATAAGTCATTTAGTGGTTCAACGCAATGTTTCCGAGATCTTAGCCCATTTGGGACCCAATTTCAACCAAGTCTTTCTCCACACTTCTAAACACTCTTCATGCATCTCTAGCACTTGTAATCAGTCAAATTTATTGTATTCTAACCTATTCTAAACCCAAACAACACTTGATAAGTTATTTAGTGGCTCAACGCAATGTTTCCGATTTCTTGGCCCATTTGGGACCCAATTTCAACAAGTCTTTTTCCACACTTCTAAACACTCTTCATGCATCTCTAGCACTTGTAATCAATCAAAGTTATTGTATTCAAACATATTCTAACCCCAAATAATACTAGATAAGTCATAAGTTTTTCAACGCAATGTTTCCGAGTTCTTAGCCCATTTGGGACCCAATTTCAACAAGTCTTTCTCCATACTTCAAAACACTCTTCATGCATCTCTAACACTTGTAATCAATCAAATTCATTGTATTCTAACATATTCTAACCCCAAACAACACTAGATAAGTCATTTAGTGGTTCAACGCAATGTTTCGGAGTTCTTAGCCCATTTGGGACCCAATTTCAACAAGTCTTTCTCCACACTTCTAAACACTCTTCATGCATCTCTAGCACTTTTAATCAATCAAATTTATTGTATCCTAACATATTCTAAACCCAAACAATACTAGATAAGTCATTTAGTGGTTTAACGCAATGTTTCCGAGTTCTTAGCCCATTTGGGACGCAATTTCAACAAGTCTTTCTCCATACTTCAAAACACTCTTCATGCATCTCTAACACTTGTAATCAATAAAATGTATTGTATTCTAACATATTCTACCCAAAACAACACTAGATAAGTCATTTAGTGGTTCAACGCAATGTTTCCGAGTTCTTAGCCCATTTGGGACGCAATTTCAACAAGTCTTTCTCCATACTTCAAAACACTCTTCATGCATCTCTAACACTTGTAATCAATAAAATGTATTGTATTCTAACATATTCTAACCAAAACAACACTAGATAAGTCATTTAGTGGTTCAACGCAATGTTTCCGAGTTCTTAGCCCATTTGGGACGCAATTTCAACAAGTCTTTCTTCATACTTCAAAACACTCTTCATGCATCTCTAACACTTGTAATCAATCAAATTTATTATACTCTAACATATTCTAACCCAAACAACACTAGATAAGTCATTTAGTGGTTCAACGCAATGTTTCCGAGTTCTTAGCCCATTTGGGACCCAATTTCAACAAGTCTTTCTCCACACTTCTAAACACTCTTCATGCATCTCTAGCACTTTTAATCAATCAAATTTATTGTATCCTAACATATTCTAAACCCAAACAATACTAGATAAGTTATTTAGTGGTTCAACGCAATGTTTCCGAGTTCTTAGCCCATTTGGGACCCAATTTCAACAAGTCTTTCTCCACACTTCTAAACACTCTTCATGCATCTCTAGCACTTTTAATCAATCAAATTGATTGTATCCTAACATATTCTAAACCCAAACAATACTAGATAAGTCATTTAGTGGTTCAACGCAATGTTTCCGAGTTCTTAGCCCATTTGGGACCCAATTTCAACAAGTCTTTCTCCACACTTCTAAACACTCTTCATGCATCTCTAGCACTTTTAATCAATCAAATTTATTGTATCCTAACATATTCTAAACCCAAACAACACTAGATAAGTCATTTAGTGGTTCAACGTAATGTTTTCGAGTTCTTAGCCCATTTGGGACCCAATTTCAACAAGTCTTTCTCCATACTTCAAAACACTCTTCATGCATCTCTAACACTTGTAATCAATCAACTTCATTGTATTTTAACATATTCTAACCCCAAACAACACTAGATAAGTCATTTAGTGGTTCAACGCAATGTTTCCGAGTTCTTAGCCCATTTGAGATGCAATTTCAACAAGTCTTTCTCCACACTTCTAAACACTCTTCATGCATCTCTAGCACTTGTAATCAATCAAAGTTATTGTATTCAAACATATTCTAACCCCAAATAATACTAGATAAGTCATAAGTTTTTCAACGCAATGTTTCCGAGTTCTTAGCCCATTTGGGACCCAATTTCAACAAGTCTTTCTCCATACTTCAAAACACTCTTCATGCATCTCTAACACTTGTAATCAATCAAATTCATTGTATTCTAACATATTCTAACCCCAAACAACACTAGATAAGTCATTTAGTGGTTCAACGCAATGTTTCGGAGTTCTTAGCCCATTTGGGACCCAATTTCAACAAGTCTTTCTCCACACTTCTAAACACTCTTCATGCATCTCTAGCACTTTTAATCAATCAAATTTATTGTATCCTAACATATTCTAAACCCAAACAATACTAGATAAGTCATTTAGTGGTTTAACGCAATGTTTCCGAGTTCTTAGCCCATTTGGGACGCAATTTCAACAAGTCTTTCTCCATACTTCAAAACACTCTTCATGCATCTCTAACACTTGTAATCAATAAAATGTATTGTATTCTAACATATTCTACCCAAAACAACACTAGATAAGTCATTTAGTGGTTCAATGCAATGTTTCCGAGTTCTTAGCCCATTTGGGACGCAATTTCAACAAGTCTTTCTTCATACTTCAAAACACTCTTCATGCATCTCTAACACTTGTAATTAATAAAATGTATTGTATTCTAACATATTCTAACCAAAACAACACTAGATAAGTCATTTAGTGGTTCAACGCAATGTTTCCGAGTTCTTAGCCCATTTGGGACGCAATTTCAACAAGTCTTTCTTCATACTTCAAAACACTCTTCATGCATCTCTAACACTTGTAATCAATCAAATTTATTATACTCTAACATATTCTAACCAAAACAACACTAGATAAGTCATTTAGTGGTTCAACGCAATGTTTCCGAGTTCTTAGCCCATTTGGGACCCAATTTCAACAAGTCTTTCTCCACACTTCTAAACACTCTTCATGCATCTCTAGCACTTTTAATCAATCAAATTTATTGTATCCTAACATATTCTAAACCCAAACAATACTAGATAAGTCATTTAGTGGTTCAACGCAATGTTTCCGAGTTCTTAGCCCATTTGGGACCCAATTTCAACAAGTCTTTCTCCACACTTCTAAACACTCTTCATGCATCTCTAGCACTTTTAATCAATCAAATTGATTGTATCCTAACATATTCTAAACCCAAACAATACTAGATAAGTCATTTAGTGGTTCAACGCAATGTTTCCGAGTTCTTAGCCCATTTGGGACCCAATTTCAACAAGTCTTTCTCCACACTTCTAAACACTCTTCATGCATCTCTAGCACTTTTAATCAATCAAATTTATTGTATCCTAACATATTCTAAACCCAAACAACACTAGATAAGTCATTTAGTGGTTCAACGCAATGTTTTCGAGTTCTTAGCCCATTTGGGACCCAATTTCAACAAGTCTTTCTCCATACTTCAAAACACTCTTCATGCATCTCTAACACTTGTAATCAATCAACTTCATTGTATTTTAACATATTCTAACCCCAAACAACACTAGATAAGTCATTTAGTTGTTCAACGCAATGTTTCCGAGTTCTTAGCCCATTTGAGATGCAATTTCAACAAGTCTTTCTCCACACTTCTAAACACTCTTCATGCATCTCTAGCACTTGTAATCAATCAAAGTTATTGTATTCAAACATATTCTAACCCCAAATAATACTAGATAAGTCATAAGTTTTTCAACGCAATGTTTCCGAGTTCTTAGCCCATTTGGGACCCAATTTCAACAAGTCTTTCTCCATACTTCAAAATACTCTTCATGCATCTCTAACACTTGTAATCAATCAAATTCATTGTATTCTAACATATTCTAACCCCAAACAACACTAGATAAGTCATTTAGTGGTTCAACGCAATGTTTTCGAGTTCTTAGCCCATTTGGGACCCAATTTCAACAAGTCTTTCTCCATACTTCAAAATACTCTTCATGCATCTCTAACACTTGTAATCAATCAAATTCATTGTATTCTAACATATTCTAACCCCAAACAACACTAGATAAGTCATTTAGTGGTTCAACGCAATGTTTCGGAGTTCTTAGCCCATTTGGGACCCAATTTCAACAAGTCTTTCTCCATACTTCAAAACACTCTTCATGCATCTCTAACACTTGTAATCAATAAAATGTATTGTATTCTAACATATTCTAACCAAAGCAACACTAGATAAGTCATTTAGTGGTTCAACGCAATGTTTCCAAGTTCTTAGCCCATTTGGAATGCAATTTCAACAAGTCTTTCTCCACACTTCTAAACACTCTTCATGCATCTCTAGCACTTGTAATCAATCAAATTTATTATACTCTAACATATTCTAACCCAAATAACACTAGATAAGTCATTTAGTGGTTCAACGCAATGTTTCCGAGTTCTTAGCCCATTTGGGACGCAATTTCAACAATTCTTTCTTCATACTTCAAAACACTCTTCATGCATCTCTAACACTTGTAATGAATCAAATTCATTGTATTCTAACATATTATAACCCCAAACAAAACTAGATAGGTCATTTAGTGGTTCAACGCAATGTTTCCGATTTCTTAGCCCATTTGGGACCCAATTTCAACAACTTTTTCTACACACTTCTAAACACTCTTCATGCATCTTTAGCACTTGTAATCAATCAAAGTTATTGTATTCAAACATACTCTAACCCCAAATAATACTAGATAAAGTCATAAGTTTTTCAACGCAATGTTTCCGAGTTCTTAGCCCATTTGGGACCCAATTTCAACAAGTCTTTCTCCATACTTCAAAACACTCTTCATGCATCTCTAATAGTTGTAATCAATCAAATTCATTGTATTTTAACATATTCTAACCCAAAACAATACTAGATAAGTCATTTAGTGGTTCAACGCAATGTTTCCGAGTTCTTAGCCCATTTGGGACCCAATTTCAACAAGTCTTTCTCCATACTTCAAAACACTCTTCATGCATCTCTAACACTTGTAATCAATAAAATGTATTGTATTCTAACATATTCTAACCAAAGCAACACTAGATAAGTCATTTAGTGGTTCAACGCAATGTTTCCAAGTTCTTAGCCCATTTGGAATGCAATTTCAACAAGTCTTTCTCCACACTTCTAAACACTCTTCATGCATCTCTAGCACTTGTAATCAATCAAATTTATTATACTCTAACATATTCTAACCCAAATAACACTAGATAAGTCATTTAGTGGTTCAACGCAATGTTTCCGAGTTCTTAGCCCATTTGGGACGCAATTTCAACAATTCTTTCTTCATACTTCAAAACACTCTTCATGCATCTCTAACACTTGTAATGAATCAAATTCATTGTATTCTAACATATTATAACCCCAAACAAAACTAGATAGGTCATTTAGTGGTTCAACGCAATGTTTCCGAGTTCTTAGCCCATTTGGGACCCAATTTCAACAACTTTTTCTACACACTTCTAAACACTCTTCATGCATCTTTAGCACTTGTAATCAATCAAAGTTATTGTATTCAAACATATTCTAACCCCAAATAATACTAGATAAAGTCATAAGTTTTTCAACGCAATGTTTCCGAGTTCTTAGCCCATTTGGGACCCAATTTCAACAAGTCTTTCTCCATACTTCAAAACACTCTTCATGCATCTCTAACAGTTGTAATCAATCAAATTCATTGTATTTTAACATATTCTAACCCAAAACAACACTAGATAAGTCATTTAGTGGTTCAACGCAATGTTTTCGAGTTCTTAGCCCATTTGGGACCCAATTTCAACAAGTCTTTCTCCATACTTCAAAACACTCTTCATGCATCTTTAGCACTTGTAATCAATCAAAGTTATTGTATTCAAACATATTCTAACCCCAAATAATACTAGATAAGTCATTTAGTGGTTCAACGCAATGTTTCCGAGTTCTTAGCCTATTTGGGACCCAATTTCAACAACTTTTTCTACACACTTCAAAACACTCTTCATGCATCTCTAACAGTTGTAATCAATCAAATTCATTGTATTTTAACATATTCTAACCCAAAACAACACTAGATAAGTCATTTAGTGGTTCAACGCAATGTTTCCGAGTTCTTAGCCCATTTGGGACCCAATTTCAACAAGTCTTTCTCCATACTTCAAAACACTCTTCATGCATCTTTAGCACTTGTAATCAATCAAAGTTATTGTATTCAAACATATTCTAACCCCAAATAATACTAGATAAGTCATTTAGTGGTTCAACGCAATGTTTCCGAGTTCTTAGCCCATTTGGGACGCAATTTCAACAATTCTTTCTTCATACTTCAAAACACTCTTCATGCATCTCTAACACTTGTAATGAATCAAATTCATTGTATTCTAACATATTATAACCCCAAACAAAACTAGATAGGTCATTTAGTGGTTCAACGCAATGTTTCCGAGTTCTTAGCCCATTTGGGACCCAATTTCAACAACTTTTTCTACACACTTCTAAACACTCTTCATGCATCTTTAGCACTTGTAATCAATCAAAGTTATTGTATTCAAACATATTCTAACCCCAAATAATACTAGATAAGTCATAAGTTTTTCAACGCAATGTTTCCGAGTTCTTAGCCCATTTGGGACCCAATTTCAACAAGTCTTTCTCCATACTTCAAAATACTCTTCATGCATCTCTAACACTTGTAATCAATCAAATTCATTGTATTCTAACATATTCTAACCCCAAACAACACTAGATAAGTCATTTAGTGGTTCAACGCAATGTTTCGGAGTTCTTAGCCCATTTGGGACCCAATTTCAACAAGTCTTTCTCCATACTTCAAAACACTCTTCATGCATCTCTAACACTTGTAATCAATAAAATGTATTGTATTCTAACATATTCTAACCAAAGCAACACTAGATAAGTCATTTAGTGGTTCAACGCAATGTTTCCAAGTTCTTAGCCCATTTGGAATGCAATTTCAACAAGTCTTTCTCCACACTTCTAAACACTCTTCATGCATCTCTAGCACTTGTAATCAATCAAATTTATTATACTCTAACATATTCTAACCCAAATAACACTAGATAAGTCATTTAGTGGTTCAACGCAATGTTTCCGAGTTCTTAGCCCATTTGGGACGCAATTTCAACAATTCTTTCTTCATACTTCAAAACACTCTTCATGCATCTCTAACACTTGTAATGAATCAAATTCATTGTATTCTAACATATTATAACCCCAAACAAAACTAGATAGGTCATTTAGTGGTTCAACGCAATGTTTCCGATTTCTTAGCCCATTTGGGACCCAATTTCAACAAATTTTTCTACACACTTCTAAACACTCTTCATGCATCTTTAGCACTTGTAATCAATCAAAGTTATTGTATTCAAACATATTCTAACCCCAAATAATACTAGATAAAGTCATAAGTTTTTCAACGCAATGTTTCCGAGTTCTTAGCCCATTTGGGACCCAATTTCAACAAGTCTTTCTCCATACTTCAAAACACTCTTCATGCATCTCTAATAGTTGTAATCAATCAAATTCATTGTATTTTAACATATTCTAACCCAAAACAATACTAGATAAGTCATTTAGTGGTTCAACGCAATGTTTCCGAGTTCTTAGCCCATTTGGGACCCAATTTCAACAAGTCTTTCTCCATACTTCAAAACACTCTTCATGCATCTCTAACACTTGTAATCAATAAAATGTATTGTATTCTAACATATTCTAACCAAAGCAACACTAGATAAGTCATTTAGTGGTTCAACGCAATGTTTCCAAGTTCTTAGCCCATTTGGAATGCAATTTCAACAAGTCTTTCTCCACACTTCTAAACACTCTTCATGCATCTCTAGCACTTGTAATCAATCAAATTTATTATACTCTAACATATTCTAACCCAAATAACACTAGATAAGTCATTTAGTGGTTCAACGCAATGTTTCCGAGTTCTTAGCCCATTTGGGACGCAATTTCAACAATTCTTTCTTCATACTTCGAAACACTCTTCATGCATCTCTAACACTTGTAATGAATCAAATTCATTGTATTCTAACATATTATAACCCCAAACAAAACTAGATAGGTCATTTAGTGGTTCAACGCAATGTTTCCGAGTTTTTAGCCCATTTGGGACCCAATTTCAACAACTTTTTCTACACACTTCTAAACACTCTTAATGCATCTTTAGCACTTGTAATCAATCAAAGTTATTGTATTCAAACATATTCTAACCCCAAATAATACTAGATAAAGTCATAAGTTTTTCAACGCAATGTTTCCGAGTTCTTAGCCCATTTGGGACCCAATTTCAACAAGTCTTTCTCCATACTTCAAAACACTCTTCATGCATCTCTAACAGTTGTAATCAATCAAATTCATTGTATTTTAACATATTCTAACCCAAAACAACACTAGATAAGTCATTTAGTGGTTCAACGCAATGTTTCCGAGTTCTTAACCCATTTAGGACCCAATTTCAACAAGTCTTTCTCCATACTTCAAAACACTCTTCATGCATCTTTAGCACTTGTAATCAATCAAAGTTATTGTATTCAAACATATTCTAACCCCAAATAATACTAGATAAGTCATTTAGTGGTTCAACGCAATGTTTCCGAGTTCTTAGCCTATTTGGGACCCAATTTCAACAACTTTTTCTACCCACTTCTAAACACTCTTCATGCATCTTTAGCACTTGTAATCAATCAAAGTTATTGTATTCAAACATATTCTAACCCCAAATAATACTAGATAAGTCATAAGTTTTTCAACGCAATGTTTCCGAGTTCTTAGCCCATTTGGGACCCAATTTCAACAAGTCTTTCTCCATACTTCAAAACACTCTTCATGCATCTCTAATAGTTGTAATCAATCAAATTCATTGTATTTTAACATATTCTAACCCAAAACAATACTAGATAAGTCATTTAGTGGTTCAACGCAATGTTTCCGAGTTCTTAGCCCATTTGGGACCCAATTTCAACAAGTCTTTCTCCATACTTCAAAACACTCTTCATGCATCTCTAACACTTGTAATCAATAAAATGTATTGTATTCTAACATATTCTAACCAAAGCAACACTAGATAAGTCATTTAGTGGTTCAACGCAATATTTCCAAGTTCTTAGCCCATTTGGAATGCAATTTCAACAAGTCTTTCTCCACACTTCTAAACACTCTTCATGCATCTCTAGCACTTGTACTCAATCAAATTTATTATACTCTAACATATTCTAACCCAAATAACACTAGATAAGTCATTTAGTGGTTCAACGCAATGTTTCCGAGTTCTTAGCCCATTTGGGACCCAATTTCAACCAAGTGTTTCTCCACACTTCTAAACACTCTTCATGCATCTCTAGCACTTGTAATCAGTCAAATTTATTGTATTCTAACCTATTCTAAACCCAAACAACACTTGATAAGTTATTTAGTGGCTCAACGCAATGTTTCCGATTTCTTGGCCCATTTGGGACCCAATTTCAACAAGTCTTTTTCCACACTTCTAAACACTCTTCATGCATCTCTAGCACTTGTAATCAATCAAAGTTATTGTATTCAAACATATTCTAACCCCAAATAATACTAGATAAGTCATAAGTTTTTCAACGCAATGTTTCCGAGTTCTTAGCCCATTTGGGACCCAATTTCAACAAGTCTTTCTCCATACTTCAAAACACTCTTCATGCATCTCTAACACTTGTAATCAATCAAATTCATTGTATTCTAACATATTCTAACCCCAAACAACACTAGATAAGTCATTTAGTGGTTCAACGCAATGTTTCGGAGTTCTTAGCCCATTTGGGACCCAATTTCAACAAGTCTTTCTCCACACTTCTAAACACTCTTCATGCATCTCTAGCACTTTTAATCAATCAAATTTATTGTATCCTAACATATTCTAAACCCAAACAATACTAGATAAGTCATTTAGTGGTTTAACGCAATGTTTCCGAGTTCTTAGCCCATTTGGGACGCAATTTCAACAAGTCTTTCTCCATACTTCAAAACACTCTTCATGCATCTCTAACACTTGTAATCAATAAAATGTATTGTATTCTAACATATTCTACCCAAAACAACACTAGATAAGTCATTTAGTGGTTCAACGCAATGTTTCCGAGTTCTTAGCCCATTTGGGACGCAATTTCAACAAGTCTTTCTCCATACTTCAAAACACTCTTCATGCATCTCTAACACTTGTAATCAATAAAATGTATTGTATTCTAACATATTCTAACCAAAACAACACTAGATAAGTCATTTAGTGGTTCAACGCAATGTTTCCGAGTTCTTAGCCCATTTGGGACGCAATTTCAACAAGTCTTTCTTCATACTTCAAAACACTCTTCATGCATCTCTAACACTTGTAATCAATCAAATTTATTATACTCTAACATATTCTAACCCAAACAACACTAGATAAGTCATTTAGTGGTTCAACGCAATGTTTCCGAGTTCTTAGCCCATTTGGGACCCAATTTCAACAAGTCTTTCTCCACACTTCTAAACACTCTTCATGCATCTCTAGCACTTTTAATCAATCAAATTTATTGTATCCTAACATATTCTAAACCCAAACAATACTAGATAAGTCATTTAGTGGTTCAACGCAATGTTTCCGAGTTCTTAGCCCATTTGGGACCCAATTTCAACAAGTCTTTCTCCACACTTCTAAACACTCTTCATGCATCTCTAGCACTTTTAATCAATCAAATTGATTGTATCCTAACATATTCTAAACCCAAACAATACTAGATAAGTCATTTAGTGGTTCAACGCAATGTTTCCGAGTTCTTAGCCCATTTGGGACCCAATTTCAACAAGTCTTTCTCCACACTTCTAAACACTCTTCATGCATCTCTAGCACTTTTAATCAATCAAATTTATTGTATCCTAACATATTCTAAACCCAAACAACACTAGATAAGTCATTTAGTGGTTCAACGCAATGTTTTCGAGTTCTTAGCCCATTTGGGACCCAATTTTAACAAGTCTTTCTCCATACTTCAAAACACTCTTCACGCATCTCTAACACTTGTAATCAATAAAATGTATTGTATTCTAACATATTCTAACCAAAGCAACACTAGATAAGTCATTTAGTGGTTCAACGCAATATTTCCAAGTTCTTAGCCCATTTGGAATGCAATTTCAACAAGTCTTTCTCTACACTTCTAAACACTCTTCATGCATCTCTAGCACTTGTACTCAATCAAATTTATTATACTCTAACATATTCTAACCCAAATAACACTAGATAAGTCATTTAGTGGTTCAACGCAATGTTTCCGAGTTCTTAGCCCATTTGGGACCCAATTTCAACCAAGTGTTTCTCCACACTTCTAAACACTCTTCATGCATCTCTAGCACTTGTAATCAGTCAAATTTATTGTATTCTAACCTATTCTTAACCCAAACAACACTTGATAAGTTATTTAGTGGCTCAACGCAATGTTTCCGATTTCTTGGCCCATTTGGGACCCAATTTCAACAAGTCTTTTTCCACACTTCTAAACACTCTTCATGCATCTCTAGCACTTGTAATCAATCAAAGTTATTGTATTCAAACATATTCTAACCCCAAATAATACTAGATAAGTCATAAGTTTTTCAACGCAATGTTTCCGAGTTCTTAGCCCATTTGGGACCCAATTTCAACAAGTCTTTCTCCATACTTCAAAACACTCTTCATGCATCTCTAACACTTGTAATCAATCAAATTCATTGTATTCTAACATATTCTAACCCCAAACAACACTAGATAAGTCATTTAGTGGTTCAACGCAATGTTTCGGAGTTCTTAGCCCATTTGGGACCCAATTTCAACAAGTCTTTCTCCACACTTCTAAACACTCTTCATGCATCTCTAGCACTTTTAATCAATCAAATTTATTGTATCCTAACATATTCTAAACCCAAACAATACTAGATAAGTCATTTAGTGGTTTAACGCAATGTTTCCGAGTTCTTAGCCCATTTGGGACGCAATTTCAACAAGTCTTTCTCCATACTTCAAAACACTCTTCATGCATCTCTAACACTTGTAATCAATAAAATGTATTGTATTCTAACATATTCTACCCAAAACAACACTAGATAAGTCATTTAGTGGTTCAACGCAATGTTTCCGAGTTCTTAGCCCATTTGGGACGCAATTTCAACAAGTCTTTCTCCATACTTCAAAACACTCTTCATGCATCTCTAACACTTGTAATCAATAAAATGTATTGTATTCTAACATATTCTAACCAAAACAACACTAGATAAGTCATTTAGTGGTTCAACGCAATGTTTCCGAGTTCTTAGCCCATTTGGGACGCAATTTCAACAAGTCTTTCTTCATACTTCAAAACACTCTTCATGCATCTCTAACACTTGTAATCAATCAAATTTATTATACTCTAACATATTCTAACCCAAACAACACTAGATAAGTCATTTAGTGGTTCAACGCAATGTTTCCGAGTTCTTAGCCCATTTGGGACCCAATTTCAACAAGTCTTTCTCCACACTTCTAAACACTCTTCATGCATCTCTAGCACTTTTAATCAATCAAATTTATTGTATCCTAACATATTCTAAACCCAAACAATACTAGATAAGTCATTTAGTGGTTCAACGCAATGTTTCCGAGTTCTTAGCCCATTTGGGACCCAATTTCAACAAGTCTTTCTCCACACTTCTAAACACTCTTCATGCATCTCTAGCACTTTTAATCAATCAAATTGATTGTATCCTAACATATTCTAAACCCAAACAATACTAGATAAGTCATTTAGTGGTTCAACGCAATGTTTCCGAGTTCTTAGCCCATTTGGGACCCAATTTCAACAAGTCTTTCTCCACACTTCTAAACACTCTTCATGCATCTCTAGCACTTTTAATCAATCAAATTTATTGTATCCTAACATATTCTAAACCCAAACAACACTAGATAAGTCATTTAGTGGTTCAATGCAATGTTTTCGAGTTCTTAGCCCATTTGGGACCCAATTTTAACAAGTCTTTCTCCATACTTCAAAACACTCTTCATGCATCTCTAACACTTGTAATCAATAAAATGTATTGTATTCTAACATATTCTAACCAAAGCAACACTAGATAAGTCATTTAGTGGTTCAACGCAATATTTCCAAGTTCTTAGCCCATTTGGAATGCAATTTCAATAAGTCTTTCTCTACACTTCTAAACACTCTTCATGCATCTCTAGCACTTGTACTCAATCAAATTTATTATACTCTAACATATTCTAACCCAAATAACACTAGATAAGTCATTTAGTGGTTCAACGCAATGTTTCCGAGTTCTTAGCCCATTTGGGACCCAATTTCAACCAAGTGTTTCTCCACACTTCTAAACACTCTTCATGCATCTCTAGCACTTGTAATCAGTCAAATTTATTGTATTCTAACCTATTCTTAACCCAAACAACACTTGATAAGTTATTTAGTGGCTCAACGTAATGTTTCCGATTTCTTGGCCCATTTGGGACCCAATTTCAACAAGTCTTTTTCCACACTTCTAAACACTCTTCATGCATCTCTAGCACTTGTAATCAATCAAAGTTATTGTATTCAAACATATTCTAACCCCAAATAATACTAGATAAGTCATAAGTTTTTCAACGCAATGTTTCCGAGTTCTTAGCCCATTTGGGACCCAATTTCAACAAGTCTTTCTCCATACTTCAAAACACTCTTCATGCATCTCTAACACTTGTAATCAATCAAATTCATTGTATTCTAACATATTCTAACCCCAAACAACACTAGATAAGTCATTTAGTGGTTCAACGCAATGTTTCGGAGTTCTTAGCCCATTTGGGACCCAATTTCAACAAGTCTTTCTCCACACTTCTAAACACTCTTCATGCATCTCTAGCACTTTTAATCAATCAAATTTATTGTATCCTAACATATTCTAAACCCAAACAATACTAGATAAGTCATTTAGTGGTTTAACGCAATGTTTCCGAGTTCTTAGCCCATTTGGGACGCAATTTCAACAAGTCTTTCTCCATACTTCAAAACACTCTTCATGCATCTCTAACACTTGTAATCAATAAAATGTATTGTATTCTAACATATTCTACCCAAAACAACACTAGATAAGTCATTTAGTGGTTCAACGCAATGTTTCCGAGTTCTTAGCCCATTTGGGACGCAATTTCAACAAGTCTTTCTCCATACTTCAAAACACTCTTCATGCATCTCTAACACTTGTAATCAATAAAATGTATTGTATTCTAACATATTCTAACCAAAACAACACTAGATAAGTCATTTAGTGGTTCAACGCAATGTTTCCGAGTTCTTAGCCCATTTGGGACGCAATTTCAACAAGTCTTTCTTCATACTTCAAAACACTCTTCATGCATCTCTAACACTTGTAATCAATCAAATTTATTATACTCTAACATATTCTAACCCAAACAACACTAGATAAGTCATTTAGTGGTTCAACGCAATGTTTCCGAGTTCTTAGCCCATTTGGGACCCAATTTCAACAAGTCTTTCTCCACACTTCTAAACACTCTTCATGCATCTCTAGCACTTTTAATCAATCAAATTTATTGTATCCTAACATATTCTAAACCCAAACAATACTAGATAAGTCATTTAGTGGTTCAACGCAATGTTTCCGAGTTCTTAGCCCATTTGGGACCCAATTTCAACAAGTCTTTCTCCACACTTCTAAACACTCTTCATGCATCTCTAGCACTTTTAATCAATCAAATTGATTGTATCCTAACATATTCTAAACCCAAACAATACTAGATAAGTCATTTAGTGGTTCAACGCAATGTTTCCGAGTTCTTAGCCCATTTGGGACCCAATTTCAACAAGTCTTTCTCCACACTTCTAAACACTCTTCATGCATCTCTAGCACTTTTAATCAATCAAATTTATTGTATCCTAACATATTCTAAACCCAAACAACACTAGATAAGTCATTTAGTGGTTCAACGCAATGTTTTCGAGTTCTTAGCCCATTTGGGACCCAATTTCAACAAGTCTTTCTCCATACTTCAAAACACTCTTCATGCATCTCTAACACTTGTAATCAATCAACTTCATTGTATTTTAACATATTCTAACCCCAAACAACACTAGATAAGTCATTTAGTGGTTCAACGCAATGTTTCCGAGTTCTTAGCCCATTTGAGATGCAATTTCAACAAGTCTTTCTCCACACTTCTAAACACTCTTCATGCATCTCTAGCACTTGTAATCAATCAAAGTTATTGTATTCAAACATATTCTAACCCCAAATAATACTAGATAAGTCATAAGTTTTTCAACGCAATGTTTCCGAGTTCTTAGCCCATTTGGGACCCAATTTCAACAAGTCTTTCTCCATACTTCAAAATACTCTTCATGCATCTCTAACACTTGTAATCAATCAAATTCATTGTATTCTAACATATTCTAACCCCAAACAACACTAGATAAGTCATTTAGTGGTTCAACGCAATGTTTCGGAGTTCTTAGCCCATTTGGGACCCAATTTCAACAAGTCTTTCTCCATACTTCAAAACACTCTTCATGCATCTCTAACACTTGTAATCAATAAAATGTATTGTATTCTAACATATTCTAACCAAAGCAACACTAGATAAGTCATTTAGTGGTTCAACGCAATGTTTCCAAGTTCTTAGCCCATTTGGAATGCAATTTCAACAAGTCTTTCTCCACACTTCTAAACACTCTTCATGCATCTCTAGCACTTGTAATCAATCAAATTTATTATACTCTAACATATTCTAACCCAAATAACACTAGATAAGTCATTTAGTGGTTCAACGCAATGTTTCCGAGTTCTTAGCCCATTTGGGACGCAATTTCAACAATTCTTTCTTCATACTTCAAAACACTCTTCATGCATCTCTAACACTTGTAATGAATCAAATTCATTGTATTCTAACATATTATAACCCCAAACAAAACTAGATAGGTCATTTAGTGGTTCAACGCAATGTTTCCGAGTTCTTAGCCCATTTGGGACCCAATTTCAAAAACTTTTTCTACACACTTCTAAACACTCTTCATGCATCTTTAGCACTTGTAATCAATCAAAGTTATTGTATTCAAACATATTCTAACCCCAAATAATACTAGATAAAGTCATAAGTTTTTCAACGCAATGTTTCCGAGTTCTTAGCCCATTTGGGACCCAATTTCAACAAGTCTTTCTCCATACTTCAAAACACTCTTCATGCATCTCTAACAGTTGTAATCAATCAAATTCATTTTATTTTAACATATTCTAACCCAAAACAACACTAGATAAGTCATTTAGTGGTTCAACGCAATGTTTCCGAGTTCTTAGCCCATTTGGGACCCAATTTCAACAAGTCTTTCTCCATACTTCAAAACACTCTTCATGCATCTTTAGCACTTGTAATCAATCAAAGTTATTGTATTCAAACATATTCTAACCCCAAATAATACTAGATAAGTCATTTAGTGGTTCAACGCAATGTTTCCGAGTTCTTAGCCTATTTGGGACCCAATTTCAACAACTTTTTCTACACACTTCTAAACACTCTTCATGCATCTTTAGCACTTGTAATCAATCAAAGTTATTGTATTCAAACATATTCTAACCCCAAATAATACTAGATAAGTCATATGTTTTTCAACGCAATGTTTCCGAGTTCTTAGCCCATTTGGGACCCAATTTCAACAAGTCTTTCTCCATACTTCAAAACACTCTTCATGCATCTCTAATAGTTGTAATCAATCAAATTCATTGTATTTTAACATATTCTAACCCAAAACAATACTAGATAAGTCATTTAGTGGTTCAACGCAATGTTTCCGAGTTCTTAGCCCATTTGGGACCCAATTTCAACAAGTCTTTCTCCATACTTCAAAACACTCTTCATGCATCTCTAACACTTGTAATCAATAAAATGTATTGTATTCTAACATATTCTAACCAAAGCAACACTAGATAAGTCATTTAGTGGTTCAACGCAATGTTTCCGAGTTCTTAGCCCATTTGGGACCCAATTTCAACAAGTCTTTCTCCACACTTCTAAACACTCTTCATGCATCTCTAGCACTTTTAATCAATCAAATTGATTGTATCCTAACATATTCTAAACCCAAACAATACTAGATAAGTCATTTAGTGGTTCAACGCAATGTTTCCGAGTTCTTAGCCCATTTGGGACCCAATTTCAACAAGTCTTTCTCCACACTTCTAAACACTCTTCATGCATCTCTAGCACTTTTAATCAATCAAATTTATTGTATCCTAACATATTCTAAACCCAAACAACACTAGATAAGTCATTTAGTGGTTCAACGCAATGTTTTCGAGTTCTTAGCCCATTTGGGACCCAATTTCAACAAGTCTTTCTCCATACTTCAAAACACTCTTCATGCATCTCTAACACTTGTAATCAATCAACTTCATTGTATTTTAACATATTCTAACCCCAAACAACACTAGATAAGTCATTTAGTGGTTCAACGCAATGTTTCCGAGTTCTTAGCCCATTTGAGATGCAATTTCAACAAGTCTTTCTCCACACTTCTAAACACTCTTCATGCATCTCTAGCACTTGTAATCAATCAAAGTTATTGTATTCAAACATATTCTAACCCCAAATAATACTAGATAAGTCATAAGTTTTTCAACGCAATGTTTCCGAGTTCTTAGCCCATTTGGGACCCAATTTCAACAAGTCTTTCTCCATACTTCAAAATACTCTTCATGCATCTCTAACACTTGTAATCAATCAAATTCATTGTATTCTAACATATTCTAACCCCAAACAACACTAGATAAGTCATTTAGTGGTTCAACGCAATGTTTCGGAGTTCTTAGCCCATTTGGGACCCAATTTCAACAAGTCTTTCTCCATACTTCAAAACACTCTTCATGCATCTCTAACACTTGTAATCAATAAAATGTATTGTATTCTAACATATTCTAACCAAAGCAACACTAGATAAGTCATTTAGTGGTTCAACGCAATGTTTCCAAGTTCTTAGCCCATTTGGAATGCAATTTCAACAAGTCTTTCTCCACACTTCTAAACACTCTTCATGCATCTCTAGCACTTGTAATCAATCAAATTTATTATACTCTAACATATTCTAACCCAAATAACACTAGATAAGTCATTTAGTGGTTCAACGCAATGTTTCCGAGTTCTTAGCCCATTTGGGACGCAATTTCAACAATTCTTTCTTCATACTTCAAAACACTCTTCATGCATCTCTAACACTTGTAATGAATCAAATTCATTGTATTCTAACATATTATAACCCCAAACAAAACTAGATAGGTCATTTAGTGGTTCAACGCAATGTTTCCGAGTTCTTAGCCCATTTGGGACCCAATTTCAAAAACTTTTTCTACACACTTCTAAACACTCTTCATGCATCTTTAGCACTTGTAATCAATCAAAGTTATTGTATTCAAACATATTCTAACCCCAAATAATACTAGATAAAGTCATAAGTTTTTCAACGCAATGTTTCCGAGTTCTTAGCCCATTTGGGACCCAATTTCAACAAGTCTTTCTCCATACTTCAAAACACTCTTCATGCATCTCTAACAGTTGTAATCAATCAAATTCATTTTATTTTAACATATTCTAACCCAAAACAACACTAGATAAGTCATTTAGTGGTTCAACGCAATGTTTCCGAGTTCTTAGCCCATTTGGGACCCAATTTCAACAAGTCTTTCTCCATACTTCAAAACACTCTTCATGCATCTTTAGCACTTGTAATCAATCAAAGTTATTGTATTCAAACATATTCTAACCCCAAATAATACTAGATAAGTCATTTAGTGGTTCAACGCAATGTTTCCGAGTTCTTAGCCTATTTGGGACCCAATTTCAACAACTTTTTCTACACACTTCTAAACACTCTTCATGCATCTTTAGCACTTGTAATCAATCAAAGTTATTGTATTCAAACATATTCTAACCCCAAATAATACTAGATAAGTCATATGTTTTTCAACGCAATGTTTCCGAGTTCTTAGCCCATTTGGGACCCAATTTCAACAAGTCTTTCTCCATACTTCAAAACACTCTTCATGCATCTCTAATAGTTGTAATCAATCAAATTCATTGTATTTTAACATATTCTAACCCAAAACAATACTAGATAAGTCATTTAGTGGTTCAACGCAATGTTTCCGAGTTCTTAGCCCATTTGGGACCCAATTTCAACAAGTCTTTCTCCATACTTCAAAACACTCTTCATGCATCTCTAACACTTGTAATCAATAAAATGTATTGTATTCTAACATATTCTAACCAAAGCAACACTAGATAAGTCATTTAGTGGTTCAACGCAATGTTTCCAAGTTCTTAGCCCATTTGGAATGCAATTTCAACAAGTCTTTCTCCACACTTCTAAACACTCTTCATGCATCTCTAGCACTTGTAATCAATCAAATTTATTATACTCTAACATATTCTAACCCAAATAACACTAGATAAGTCATTTAGTGGTTCAACGCAATGTTTCCGAGTTCTTAGCCCATTTGGGACCCAATTTCAACCAAGTGTTTCTCCACACTTCTAAACACTCTTCATGCATCTCTAGCACTTGTAATCAGTCAAATTTATTGTATTCTAACCTATTCTAAACCCAAACAACACTAGATAAGTCATTTAGTGGTTCAACGCAATGTTTCCGAGTTCTTGGCCCATTTGGGACCCAATTTCAACAAGTCTTTTTCCACACTTCTAAACACTCTTCATGCATCTCTAGCACTTGTAATCAATCAAAATTATTGTATTCAAACATATTCTAACCCCAAATAATATTAGATAAGTCATAAGTTTTTAAATGCAATGTTTCCGAGTTCTTAGCCCATTTGGGATCCAATTTCAACAAGTCTTTCTCCATACTTCAAAACACTCTTCATGCATCTCTAGCACTTGTAATCAATCAAATTTATTATACTCTAACATATTCTAACCCAAACAACACTAGATAAGTCATTTAGTGGTTCAACGCAATGTTTCCGAGATCTTAGCCCATTTGGGACCCAATTTCAACCAAGTCTTTCTCCACACTTCTAAACACTCTTCATGCATCTCTAGCACTTGTAATCAGTCAAATTTATTGTATTCTAACCTATTCTAAACCCAAACAACACTTGATAAGTTATTTAGTGGTTCAACGCAATGTTTCCGAGTTCTTAGCCCATTTGGGACCCAATTTCAACAAGTCTTTTTCCACACTTCTAAACACTCTTCATGCATCTCTAGCACTTGTAATCAATCAAAGTTATTGTATTCAAACATATTCTAACCCCAAATAATACTAGATAAGTCATAAGTTTTTCAACGCAATGTTTCCGAGTTCTTAGCCCATTTGGGACCCAATTTCAACAAGTCTTTCTCCATACTTCAAAACACTCTTCATGCATCTCTAACACTTGTAATCAATCAAATTCATTGTATTTTAACATATTCTAACCCAAAACAATACTAGATAAGTCATTTAGTGGTTCAACGCAATGTTTCCGAGTTCTTAGCCCATTTGGGACCCAATTTCAACAAGTCTTTCTCCATACTTCAAAACACTCTTCATGCATCTCTAACACTTGTAATCAATAAAATGTATTGTATTCTAACATATTCTAACCAAAGCAACACTAGATAAGTCATTTAGTGGTTCAACGCAATGTTTCCAAGTTCTTAGCCCATTTGGAATGCAATTTCAACAAGTCTTTCTCCACACTTCTAAACACTCTTCATGCATCTCTAGCACTTGTAATCAATCAAATTTATTATACTCTAACATATTCTAACCCAAATAACACTAGATAAGTCATTTAGTGGTTCAACGCAATGTTTCCGAGTTCTTAGCCCATTTGGGACCCAATTTCAACCAAGTGTTTCTCCACACTTCTAAACACTCTTCATGCATCTCTAGCACTTGTAATCAGTCAAATTTATTGTATTCTAACCTATTCTAAACCCAAACAACACTAGATAAGTCATTTAGTGGTTCAACGCAATGTTTCCGAGTTATTGGCCCATTTGGGACCCAATTTCAACAAGTCTTTTTCCACACTTCTAAACACTCTTCATGCATCTCTAGCACTTGTAATCAATCAAAATTATTGTATTCAAACATATTCTAACCCCAAATAATATTAGATAAGTCATAAGTTTTTAAATGCAATGTTTCCGAGTTCTTAGCCCATTTGGGATCCAATTTCAACAAGTCTTTCTCCATACTTCAAAACACTCTTCATGCATCTCTAGCACTTGTAATCAATCAAATTTATTATACTCTAACATATTCTAACTCAAACAACACTAGATAAGTCATTTAGTGGTTCAACGCAATGTTTCCGAGATCTTAGCCCATTTGGGACCCAATTTCAACCAAGTCTTTCTCCACACTTCTAAACACTCTTCATGCATCTCTAGCACTTGTAATCAGTCAAATTTATTGTATTCTAACCTATTCTAAACCCAAACAACACTTGATAAGTTATTTAGTGGTTCAACGCAATGTTTCCGAGTTCTTGGCCCATTTGGGACCCAATTTCAACAAGTCTTTTTCCACACTTCTAAACACTCTTCATGCATCTCTAGCACTTGTAATCAATCAAAGTTATTGTATTCAAACATATTCTAACCCCAAATAATACTAGATAAGTCATAAGTTTTTCAACGCAATGTTTCCGAGTTCTTAGCCCATTTGGGACCCAATTTCAACAAGTCTTTCTCCATACTTCAAAACACTCTTCATGCATCTTTAGCACTTGTAATCAATCAAAGTTATTGTATTCAAACATATTCTAACCCCAAATAATACTTGATAAGTTATTTAGTGGTTCAACGCAATGTTTCCGAGTTCTTGGCCCATTTGGGACCCAATTTCAACAAGTCTTTTTCCACACTTCTAAACACTCTTCATGCATCTCTAGCACTTGTAATCAATCAAAGTTATTGTATTCAAACATATTCTAACCCCAAATAATACTAGATAAGTCATAAGTTTTTCAACGCAATGTTTCCGAGTTCTTAGCCCATTTGGGACCCAATTTCAACAAGTCTTTCTCCATACTTCAAAACACTCTTCATGCATCTTTAGCACTTGTAATCAATCAAATTTATTGTATTCTAACCTATTCTAAACCCAAACAACACTTGATAAGTTATTTAGTGGTTCAACGCAATGTTTCCGAGTTCTTGGCCCATTTGGGACCCAATTTCAACAAGTCTTTTTCCACACTTCTAAACACTCTTCATGCATCTCTAGCACTTGTAATCAATCAAAGTTATTGTATTCAAACATATTCTAACCCCAAATAATACTAGATAAGTCATAAGTTTTTCAACGCAATGTTTCCGAGTTCTTAGCCCATTTGGGACCCAATTTCAACAAGTCTTTCTCCATACTTCAAAACACTCTTCATGCATCTCTAACACTTGTAATCAATCAAATTCATTGTATTCTAACATATTCTAACCCCAAACAACACTAGATAAGTCATTTAGTGGTTCAACGCAATGTTTCGGAGTTCTTAGCCCATTTGGGACCCAATTTCAACAAGTCTTTCTCCACACTTCTAAACACTCTTCATGCATCTCTAGCACTTTTAATCAATCAAATTTATTGTATCCTAACATATTCTAAATCCAAATAATACTAGATAAGTCATTTAGTGGTTTAACGCAATGTTTCCGAGTTCTTAGCCCATTTGGGACGCAATTTCAACAAGTCTTTCTCCATAATTCAAAACACTCTTCATGCATCTCTAACACTTGTAATCAATAAAATGTATTGTATTCTAACATATTCTACCCAAAACAACACTAGATAAGTCATTTAGTGGTTCAACGCAATGTTTCCGAGTTCTTAGCCCATTTGGGACGCAATTTCAACAAGTCTTTCTCCATACTTCAAAACACTCTTCATGCATCTCTAACACTTGTAATCAATAAAATGTATTGTATTCTAACATATTCTCACCAAAACAACACTAGATAAGTCATTTAGTGGTTCAACGAAATGTTTCCGAGTTCTTAGCCCATTTGGGACGCAATTTCAACAAGTCTTTCTTCATACTTCAAAACACTCTTCATGCATCTCTAACACTTGTAATCAATCAAATTTATTATACTCTAACATATTCTAACCCAAACAACACTAGATAAGTCATTTAGTGGTGCAACGCAATGTTTCCGAGTTCTTAGCCCATTTGGGACCCAATTTCAACAAGTCTTTCTCCATACTTCTAAACACTCTTCATGCATCTCTAGCACTTTTAATCAATCAAATTTATTGTATCCTAACATATTCTAAACCCAAACAATACTAGATAAGTCATTTAGTGGTTCAACGCAATAATTCCGAGTTCTTAGCCCATTTGGGACCCAATTTCAACAAGTCTTTCTCCACACTTTTAAACACTCTTCATGCATCTCTAGCACTTTTAATCAATCAAATTTATTGTATCCTAACATGTTCTAAACCCAAACAATACTAGATAAGTCATTTAGTGGTTCAACGCAATGTTTCCGAGTTCTTAGCCCATTTGGGACCCAATTTCAACATGTCTTTCTCCACACTTCTAAACACTCTTCATGCATCTCTAGCACTTTTAATCAATCAAATTTATTGTATCCTAACATATTCTAAACCCAAACAACACTAGATAAGTCATTTAGTGGTTCAACGCAATGTTTCCGAGTTCTTAGCCCATTTGGGACCCAATTTCAACAAGTCTTTCTCCATACTTCAAAACACTCTTCATGCATCTCTAACACTTGTAATCAATCAACTTCATTGTATTTTAACATATTCTAACCCCAAACAACACTAGATAAGTCATTTAGTGGTTCAACGCAATGTTTCCGAGTTCTTAGCCCATTTGAGATGCAATTTCAACAAGTCTTTCTCCACACTTCTAAACACTCTTCATGCATCTCTAGCACTTGTAATCAATCAAAGTTATTGTATTCAAACATATTCTAACCCCAAATAATACTAGATAAGTCATAAGTTTTTCAACGCAATGTTTCCGAGTTCTTAGCCCATTTGGGACCCAATTTCAACAAGTCTTTCTCCATACTTCAAAATACTCTTCATGCATCTCTAACACTTGTAATCAATCAAATTCATTGTATTCAAACATATTCTAACCCCAAATAATACTAGATAAGTCATTTAGTGGTTCAACGCAATGTTTCCGAGTTCTTAGCCTATTTGGGACCCAATTTCAACAACTTTTTCTACCCACTTCTAAACACTCTTCATGCATCTTTAGCACTTGTAATCAATCAAAGTTATTGTATTCAAACATATTCTAACCCCAAATAATACTAGATAAGTCATAAGTTTTTCAACGCAATGTTTCCGAGTTCTTAGCCCATTTGGGACCCAATTTCAACAAGTCTTTCTCCATACTTCAAAACACTCTTCATGCATCTCTAATAGTTGTAATCAATCAAATTCATTGTATTTTAACATATTCTAACCCAAAACAATACTAGATAAGTCATTTAGTGGTTCAACGCAATGTTTCCGAGTTCTTAGCCCATTTGGGACCCAATTTCAACAAGTCTTTCTCCATACTTCAAAACACTCTTCATGCATCTCTAACACTTGTAATCAATAAAATGTATTGTATTCTAACATATTCTAACCAAAGCAACACTAGATAAGTCATTTAGTGGTTCAACGCAATGTTTCCAAGTTCTTAGCCCATTTGGAATGCAATTTCAACAAGTCTTTCTCCACACTTCTAAACACTCTTCATGCATCTCTAGCACTTGTAATCAATCAAATTTATTATACTCTAACATATTCTAACCCAAATAACACTAGATAAGTCATTTAGTGGTTCAACGCAATGTTTCCGAGTTCTTAGCCCATTTGGGACCCAATTTCAACCAAGTGTTTCTCCACACTTCTAAACACTCTTCATGCATCTCTAGCACTTGTAATCAGTCAAATTTATTGTATTCTAACCTATTCTAAACCCAAACAACACTAGATAAGTCATTTAGTGGTTCAACGCAATGTTTCCGAGTTCTTGGCCCATTTGGGACCCAATTTCAACAAGTCTTTTTCCACACTTCTAAACACTCTTCATGCATCTCTAGCACTTGTAATCAATCAAAATTATTGTATTCAAACATATTCTAACCCCAAATAATATTAGATAAGTCATAAGTTTTTAAATGCAATGTTTCCGAGTTCTTAGCCCATTTGGGATCCAATTTCAACAAGTCTTTCTCCATACTTCAAAACACTCTTCATGCATCTCTAGCACTTGTAATCAATCAAATTTATTATACTCTAACATATTCTAACCCAAACAACACTAGATAAGTCATTTAGTGGTTCAACGCAATGTTTCCGAGATCTTAGCCCATTTGGGACCCAATTTCAACCAAGTCTTTCTCCACACTTCTAAACACTCTTCATGCATCTCTAGCACTTGTAATCAGTCAAATTTATTGTATTCTAACCTATTCTAAACCCAAACAACACTTGATAAGTTATTTAGTGGTTCAACGCAATGTTTCCGAGTTCTTGGCCCATTTGGGACCCAATTTCAACAAGTCTTTTTCCACACTTCTAAACACTCTTCATGCATCTCTAGCACTTGTAATCAATCAAAGTTATTGTATTCAAACATATTCTAACCCCAAATAATACTAGATAAGTCATAAGTTTTTCAACGCAATGTTTCCGAGTTCTTAGCCCATTTGGGACCCAATTTCAACAAGTCTTTCTCCATACTTCAAAACACTCTTCATGCATCTCTAACACTTGTAATCAATCAAATTCATTGTATTCTAACATATTCTAACCCCAAACAACACTAGATAAGTCATTTAGTGGTTCAACGCAATGTTTCGGAGTTCTTAGCCCATTTGGGACCCAATTTCAACAAGTCTTTCTCCACACTTCTAAACACTCTTCATGCATCTCTAGCACTTTTAATCAATCAAATTTATTGTATCCTAACATATTCTAAATCCAAATAATACTAGATAAGTCATTTAGTGGTTTAACGCAATGTTTCCGAGTTCTTAGCCCATTTGGGACGCAATTTCAACAAGTCTTTCTCCATACTTCAAAACACTCTTCATGCATCTCTAACACTTGTAATCAATAAAATGTATTGTATTCTAACATATTCTACCCAAAACAACACTAGATAAGTCATTTAGTGGTTCAACGCAATGTTTCCGAGTTCTTAGCCCATTTGGGACGCAATTTCAACAAGTCTTTCTCCATACTTCAAAACACTCTTCATGCATCTCTAACACTTGTAATCAATAAAATGTATTGTATTCTAACATATTCTCACCAAAACAACACTAGATAAGTCATTTAGTGGTTCAACGCAATGTTTCCGAGTTCTTAGCCCATTTGGGACGCAATTTCAACAAGTCTTTCTTCATACTTCAAAACACTCTTCATGCATCTCTAACACTTGTAATCAATCAAATTTATTATACTCTAACATATTCTAACCCAAACAACACTAGATAAGTCATTTAGTGGTGCAACGCAATGTTTCCGAGTTCTTAGCCCATTTGGGACCCAATTTCAACAAGTCTTTCTCCATACTTCTAAACACTCTTCATGCATCTCTAGCACTTTTAATCAATCAAATTTATTGTATCCTAACATATTCTAAACCCAAACAATACTAGATAAGTCATTTAGTGGTTCAACGCAATAATTCCGAGTTCTTAGCCCATTTGGGACCCAATTTCAACAAGTCTTTCTCCACACTTTTAAACACTCTTCATGCATCTCTAGCACTTTTAATCAATCAAATTTATTGTATCCTAACATGTTCTAAACCCAAACAATACTAGATAAGTCATTTAGTGGTTCAACGCAATGTTTCCGAGTTCTTAGCCCATTTGGGACCCAATTTCAACATGTCTTTCTCCACACTTCTAAACACTCTTCATGCATCTCTAGCACTTTTAATCAATCAAATTTATTGTATCCTAACATATTCTAAACCCAAACAACACTAGATAAGTCATTTAGTGGTTCAACGCAATGTTTCCGAGTTCTTAGCCCATTTGGGACCCAATTTCAACAAGTCTTTCTCCATACTTCAAAACACTCTTCATGCATCTCTAGCACTTGTAATCAATCAAATTTATTATACTCTAACATATTCTAACCCAAACAACACTAGATAAGTCATTTAGTGGTTCAACGCAATGTTTCCGAGATCTTAGCCCATTTGGGACCCAATTTCAACCAAGTCTTTCTCCACACTTCTAAACACTCTTCATGCATCTCTAGCACTTGTAATCAGTCAAATTTATTGTATTCTAACCTATTCTAAACCCAAACAACACTTGATAAGTTATTTAGTGGTTCAACGCAATGTTTCCGAGTTCTTGGCCCATTTGGGACCCAATTTCAACAAGTCTTTTTCCACACTTCTAAACACTCTTCATGCATCTCTAGCACTTGTAATCAATCAAAGTTATTGTATTCAAACATATTCTAACCCCAAATAATACTAGATAAGTCATAAGTTTTTCAACGCAATGTTTCCGAGTTCTTAGCCCATTTGGGACCCAATTTCAACAAGTCTTTCTCCATACTTCAAAACACTCTTCATGCATCTCTAACACTTGTAATCAATCAAATTCATTGTATTCTAACATATTCTAACCCCAAACAACACTAGATAAGTCATTTAGTGGTTCAACGCAATGTTTCGGAGTTCTTAGCCCATTTGGGACCCAATTTCAACAAGTCTTTCTCCACACTTCTAAACACTCTTCATGCATCTCTAGCACTTTTAATCAATCAAATTTATTGTATCCTAACATATTCTAAATCCAAATAATACTAGATAAGTCATTTAGTGGTTTAACGCAATGTTTCCGAGTTCTTAGCCCATTTGGGACGCAATTTCAACAAGTCTTTCTCCATACTTCAAAACACTCTTCATGCATCTCTAACACTTGTAATCAATAAAATGTATTGTATTCTAACATATTCTACCCAAAACAACACTAGATAAGTCATTTAGTGGTTCAACGCAATGTTTCCGAGTTCTTAGCCCATTTGGGACGCAATTTCAACAAGTCTTTCTCCATACTTCAAAACACTCTTCATGCATCTCTAACACTTGTAATCAATAAAATGTATTGTATTCTAACATATTCTCACCAAAACAACACTAGATAAGTCATTTAGTGGTTCAACGCAATGTTTCCGAGTTCTTAGCCCATTTGGGACGCAATTTCAACAAGTCTTTCTTCATACTTCAAAACACTCTTCATGCATCTCTAACACTTGTAATCAATCAAATTTATTATACTCTAACATATTCTAACCCAAACAACACTAGATAAGTCATTTAGTGGTGCAACGCAATGTTTCCGAGTTCTTAGCCCATTTGGGACCCAATTTCAACAAGTCTTTCTCCATACTTCTAAACACTCTTCATGCATCTCTAGCACTTTTAATCAATCAAATTTATTGTATCCTAACATATTCTAAACCCAAACAATACTAGATAAGTCATTTAGTGGTTCAACGCAATAATTCCGAGTTCTTAGCCCATTTGGGACCCAATTTCAACAAGTCTTTCTCCACACTTTTAAACACTCTTCATGCATCTCTAGCACTTTTAATCAATCAAATTTATTGTATCCTAACATGTTCTAAACCCAAACAATACTAGATAAGTCATTTAGTGGTTCAACGCAATGTTTCCGAGTTCTTAGCCCATTTGGGACCCAATTTCAACATGTCTTTCTCCACACTTCTAAACACTCTTCATGCATCTCTAGCACTTTTAATCAATCAAATTTATTGTATCCTAACATATTCTAAACCCAAACAACACTAGATAAGTCATTTAGTGGTTCAACGCAATGTTTCCGAGTTCTTAGCCCATTTGGGACCCAATTTCAACAAGTCTTTCTCCATACTTCAAAACACTCTTCATGCATCTCTAACACTTGTAATCAATCAACTTCATTGTATTTTAACATATTCTAACCCCAAACAACACTAGATAAGTCATTTAGTGGTTTAACGCAATGTTTCCGAGTTCTTAGCCCATTTGAGATGCAATTTCAACAAGTCTTTCTCCACACTTCTAAACACTCTTCATGCATCTCTAGCACTTGTAATCAATCAAAGTTATTGTATTCAAACATATTCTAACCCCAAATAATACTAGATAAGTCATAAGTTTTTCAACGCAATGTTTCCGAGTTCTTAGCCCATTTGGGACCCAATTTCAACAAGTCTTTCTCCATACTTCAAAATACTCTTCATGCATCTCTAACACTTGTAATCAATCAAATTCATTGTATTCTAACATATTCTAACCCCAAACAACACTAGATAAGTCATTTAGTGGTTCAACGCAATGTTTCGGAGTTCTTAGCCCATTTGGGACCCAATTTCAACAAGTCTTTCTCCATACTTCAAAACACTCTTCATGCATCTCTAACACTTGTAATCAATAAAATGTACTGTATTCTAACATATTCTAACCCCAAAAAACACTAGATAAGTCATTTAGTGGTTCAACGCAATGTTTCCGAGTTCTTAGCCCATTTGGGACGCAATTTCAACAAGTGTTTCTTCATACTTCAAAACACTCTTCATGCATCTCTAACACTTGTAATCAATCAAATTTATTATACTCTAACATATTCTAACCCAAACAACACTAGATAAGTCATTTAGTGGTTCAACGCAATGTTTCCGAGTTCTTAGCCCATTTAGGACCCAATTTCAACAAGTCTTTCTCCACACTTCTAAACACTCTTCATGCATCTCTAGCACTTTTAATCAATCAAATTTATTGTATCCTAACATATTCTAAACCCAAACAATACTAGAAAAGTCATTTAGTGGTTCAACGCAATGTTTCCGAGTTCTTAGCCCATTTGGGACCCAATTTCAACAAGTCTTTCTCCACACTTCTAAACACTCTTCATGCATCTCTAGCACTTTTAATCAATCAAATTTATTGTATCCTAACATATTCTAAACCCAAACAATACTAGATAAGTCATTTAGTGGTTCAACGCAATGTTTCCGAGTTCTTAGCCCATTTGGGACCCAATTTCAACAAGTCTTTCTCTACACTTCTAAACACTCTTCATGCATCTCTAGCACTTTTAATCAATCAAATTTATTGTATCCTAACATATTCTAAACCCAAACAACACTAGATAAGTCATTTAGTGGTTCAACGCAATGTTTCCGAGTTCTTAGCCCATTTGGGACCCAATTTCAACAAGTCTTTCACCATTCTTCAAAACACTCTTCATGCATCTCTAACACTTGTAATCAATCAAATTCATTGTATTTTAACATATTCTAACCCCAAACAACACTAGATAAGTCATTTAGTGGTTCAACGCAATGTTTCCGAGTTCTTAGCCCATTTGAGATGCAATTTCAACAAGTCTTTCTCCACACTTATAAACACTCTTCATGCATCTCTAGCACTTGTAATCAATCAAAGTTATTGTATTCAAACATATTCTAACCCCAAATAATACTAGATAAGTCATAAGTTTTTCAACGCAATGTTTCCGAGTTCTTAGCCCATTTGGGACCCAATTTCAACAAGTCTTTCTCCATACTTCAAAATACTCTGCATGCATCTCTAACACTTGTAATCAATCAAATTCATTGTATTCTAACATGTTCTAACCCCAAACAACACTAGATAAGTCATTCAGTGGTTCAACGCAATGTTTCGGAGTTCTTAGCCCATTTGGGACCCAATTTCAACAAGTCTTTCTCCATACTTCAAAACACTCTTCACGCATCTCTAACACTTGTAATCAATAAAATGTACTGTATTCTAACATATTCTAACCAAAAAAACACTAGATAAGTCATTTAGTGGTTCAACGCAATGTTTCCGAGTTCTTAGCCCATTTGGGACGCAATTTCAACAAGTCTTTCTTCATACTTCAAAACACTCTTCATGCATCTCTAACACTTGTAATCAATCAAATTTATTATACTCTAACATATTCTAACCCAAACAACACTAGATAAGTCATTTAGTGGTTCAACGCAATGTTTCCGAGTTCTTAGCCCATTTGGGACCCAATTTCAACCAAGTCTTTCTCCACACTTCTAAACACTCTTCATGCATCTCTAGCACTTTTAATCAATCAAATTTATTGTATCCTAACATATTCTAAACCCAAACAATACTAGATAAGTCATTTAGTGGTTCAACGCAATGTTTCCGAGTTCTTAGCCCATTTGGGACCCAATTTCAACAAGTCTTTCTCCACACTTCTAAACACTCTTCATGCATCTCTAGCACTTTTAATCAATCAAATTTATTGTATCCTAACATATTCTAAACCCAAACAATACTAGATAAGTCATTTAGTGGTTCAACGCAATGTTTCCGAGTTCTTAGCCCATTTGGGACCCAATTTCAACAAGTCTTTCTCCACACTTCTAAACACTCTTCATGCATCTCTAGCACTTTTAATCAATCAAATTTATTGTATCCTAAAATATTCTAAACCCAAACAACACTAGATAAGTCATTTAGTGGTTCAACGCAATGTTTCCGAGTTCTTAGCCCATTTGGGACCCAATTTCAACAAGTCTTTCTCCATTCTTCAAAACACTCTTCATGCATCTCTAACACTTGTAATCAATCAAATTCATTGTATTTTAACATATTCTAACCCCAAACAACACTAGATAAGTCATTTAGTGGTTCAACGCAATGTTTCCGAGTTCTTAGCCCATTTGAGATGCAATTTCAACAAGTCTTTCTCCACACTTCTAAACACTCTTCATGCATCTCTAGCACTTGTAATCAATCAAAGTTATTGTATTCAAACATATTCTAACCCCAAATAATACTAGATAAGTCATAAGTTTTTCAACGCAATGTTTCCGAGTTCTTAGCCCATTTGGGACCCAATTTCAACAAGTCTTTCTCCATACTTCAAAATACTCTGCATGCATCTCTAACACTTGTAATCAATCAAATTCTTTGTATTCTAACATATTCTAACCCCAAACAACACTAGATAAGTCATTTAGTGGTTCAACGCAATGTTTCGGAGTTCTTAGCCCATTTGGGACCCAATTTCAACAAGTCTTTCTCCATACTTCAAAACACTCTTCATGCATCTCTAACACTTGTAATCAATAAAATGTACTGTATTCTAACATATTCTAACCAAAAAAACACTAGATAAGTCATTTAGTGGTTCAACGCAATGTTTCCGAGTTCTTAGCCCATTTGGGACGCAATTTCAACAAGTCTTTCTTCATACTTCAAAACACTCTTCATGCATCTCTAACACTTGTAATCAATCAAATTTATTATACTCTAACATATTCTAACCCAAACAACACTAGATAAGTCATTTAGTGGTTCAACGCAATGTTTCCGAGTTCTTAGCCCATTTGGGACCCAATTTCAACAAGTCTTTCTCCACACTTCTAAACACTCTTCATGCATCTCTAGCACTTTTAATCAATCAAATTTATTGTATCCTAACATATTCTAAACCCAAACAATACTAGATAAGTCATTTAGTGGTTCAACGCAATGTTTCCAAGTTCTTAGCCCACTTGGGACCCAATTTCAACAAGTCTTTCTCCACACTTCTAAACACTCTTCATGCATCTCTAGCACTTTTAATCAATCAAATTTATTGTATCCTAACATATTCTAAACCCAAACAACACTAGATAAGTCATTTAGTGGTTCAACGCAATGTTTCCGAGTTCTTAGCCCATTTGGGACCCAATTTCAACAAGTCTTTCTCCATACTTCAAAACACTCTTCATGCATCTCTAACACTTGTAATCAATCAAATTCATTGTATTTTAACATATTCTAAACCCAAACAATACTAGATAAGTCATTTAGTGGTTCAACGCAATGTTTCCGAGTTCTTAGCCCATTTGGGACCCAATTTCAACAAGTCTTTCTCCACACTTCTAAACACTCTTCATGCATCTCTAGCACTTTTAATCAATCAAATTTATTGTATCCTAAAATATTCTAAACCCAAACAACACTAGATAAGTCATTTAGTGGTTCAACGCAATGTTTCCGAGTTCTTAGCCCATTTGGGACCCAATTTCAACAAGTCTTTCTCCATTCTTCAAAACACTCTTCATGCATCTCTAACACTTGTAATCAATCAAATTCATTGTATTTTAACATATTCTAACCCCAAACAACACTAGATAAGTCATTTAGTGGTTCAACGCAATGTTTCTGAGTTCTTAGCCCATTTGAGATGCAATTTCAACAAGTCTTTCTCCACACTTCTAAACACTCTTCATGCATCTCTAGCACTTGTAATCAATCAAAGTTATTGTATTCAAACATATTCTAACCCCAAATAATACTAGATAAGTCATAAGTTTTTCAACGCAATGTTTCCGAGTTCTTAGCCCATTTGGGACCCAATTTCAACAAGTCTTTCTCCATACTTCAAAATACTCTGCATGCATCTCTAACACTTGTAATCAATCAAATTCTTTGTATTCTAACATATTCTAACCCCAAACAACACTAGATAAGTCATTTAGTGGTTCAACGCAATGTTTCGGAGTTCTTAGCCCATTTGGGACCCAATTTCAACAAGTCTTTCTCCATACTTCAAAACACTCTTCATGCATCTCTAACACTTGTAATCAATAAAATGTACTGTATTCTAACATATTCTAACCAAAAAAACACTAGATAAGTCATTTAGTGGTTCAACGCAATGTTTCCGAGTTCTTAGCCCATTTGGGACGCAATTTCAACAAGTCTTTCTTCATACTTCAAAACACTCTTCATGCATCTCTAACACTTGTAATCAATCAAATTTATTATACTCTAACATATTCTAACCCAAACAACACTAGATAAGTCATTTAGTGGTTCAACGCAATGTTTCCGAGTTCTTAGCCCATTTGGGACCCAATTTCAACAAGTCTTTCTCCACACTTCTAAACACTCTTCATGCATCTCTAGCACTTTTAATCAATCAAATTTATTGTATCCTAACATATTCTAAACCCAAACAATACTAGATAAGTCATTTAGTGGTTCAACGCAATGTTTCCAAGTTCTTAGCCCACTTGGGACCCAATTTCAACAAGTCTTTCTCCACACTTCTAAACACTCTTCATGCATCTCTAGCACTTTTAATCAATCAAATTTATTGTATCCTAACATATTCTAAACCCAAACAACACTAGATAAGTCATTTAGTGGTTCAACGCAATGTTTCCGAGTTCTTAGCCCATTTGGGACCCAATTTCAACAAGTCTTTCTCCATACTTCAAAACACTCTTCATGCATCTCTAACACTTGTAATCAATCAAATTCATTGTATTTTAACATATTCTAAACCCAAACAATACTAGATAAGTCATTTAGTGGTTCAACGCAATGTTTCCGAGTTCTTAGCCCATTTGGGACCCAATTTCAACAAGTCTTTCTCCACACTTCTAAACACTCTTCATGCATCTCTAGCACTTTTAATCAATCAAATTTATTGTATCCTAAAATATTCTAAACCCAAACAACACTAGATAAGTCATTTAGTGGTTCAACGCAATGTTTCCGAGTTCTTAGCCCATTTGGGACCCAATTTCAACAAGTCTTTCTCCATTCTTCAAAACACTCTTCATGCATCTCTAACACTTGTAATCAATCAAATTCATTGTATTTTAACATATTCTAACCCCAAACAACACTAGATAAGTCATTTAGTGGTTCAACGCAATGTTTCCGAGTTCTTAGCCCATTTGAGATGCAATTTCAACAAGTCTTTCTCCACACTTCTAAACACTCTTCATGCATCTCTAGCACTTGTAATCAATCAAAGTTATTGTATTCAAACATATTCTAACCCCAAATAATACTAGATAAGTCATAAGTTTTTCAACGCAATGTTTCCGAGTTCTTAGCCCATTTGGGACCCAATTTCAACAAGTCTTTCTCCATACTTCAAAATACTCTGCATGCATCTCTAACACTTGTAATCAATCAAATTCTTTGTATTCTAACATATTCTAACCCCAAACAACACTAGATAAGTCATTTAGTGGTTCAACGCAATGTTTCGGAGTTCTTAGCCCATTTGGGACCCAATTTCAACAAGTCTTTCTCCATACTTCAAAACACTCTTCATGCATCTCTAACACTTGTAATCAATAAAATGTACTGTATTCTAACATATTCTAACCAAAAAAACACTAGATAAGTCATTTAGTGGTTCAACGCAATGTTTCCGAGTTCTTAGCCCATTTGGGATGCAATTTCAACAAGTCTTTCTTCATACTTCAAAACACTCTTCATGCATCTCTAACACTTGTAATCAATCAAATTTATTATACTCTAACATATTCTAACCCAAACAACACTAGATAAGTCATTTAGTGGTTCAACGCAATGTTTCCGAGTTCTTAGCCCATTTGGGACCCAATTTCAACAAGTCTTTCTCCACACTTCTAAACACTCTTCATGCATCTCTAGCACTTTTAATCAATCAAATTTATTGGATCCTAACATATTCTAAACCCAAACAATACTAGATAAGTCATTTAGTGGTTCAACGCAATGTTTCCAAGTTCTTAGCCCACTTGGGACCCAATTTTAACAAGTCTTTCTCCACACTTCTAAACACTCTTCATGCATCTCTAGCACTTTTAATCAATCAAATTTATTGTATGCTAACATATTCTAAACCCAAACAACACTAGATAAGTCATTTAGTGGTTCAACGCAATGTTTCCGAGTTCTTAGCCCATTTGGGACCCAATTTCAACAAGTCTTTCTCCATACTTCAAAACACTCTTCATGCATCTCTAACACTTGTAATCAATCAAATTCATTGTATTTTAACATATTCTAAACCCAAACAATACTAGATAAGTCATTTAGTGGTTCAACGCAATGTTTCCGAGTTCTTAGCCCATTTGGGACCCAATTTCAACAAGTCTTTCTCCACACTTCTAAACACTCTTCATGCATCTCTAGCACTTTTAATCAATCAAATTTATTGTATCCTAACATATTCTAAACCCAAACAATACTAGATAAGTCATTTAGTGGTTCAACGCAATGTTTCCGAGTTCTTAGCCCATTTGGGACCCAATTTCAACAAGTCTTTCTCCACACTTCTAAACACTCTTCATGCATCTCTAGCACTTTTAATCAATCAAATTTATTGTATCCTAAAATATTCTAAACCCAAACAACACTAGATAAGTCATTTAGTGGTTCAACGCAATGTTTCCGAGTTCTTAGCCCATTTGGGACCCAATTTCAACAAGTCTTTCTCCATTCTTCAAAACACTCTTCATGCATCTCTAACACTTGTAATCAATCAAATTCATTGTATTTTAACATATTCTAACCCCAAACAACACTAGATAAGTCATTTAGTGGTTCAACGCAATGTTTCCGAGTTCTTAGCCCATTTGAGATGCAATTTCAACAAGTCTTTCTCCACACTTCTAAACACTCTTCATGCATCTCTAGCACTTGTAATCAATCAAAGTTATTGTATTCAAACATATTCTAACCCCAAATAATACTAGATAAGTCATAAGTTTTTCAACGCAATGTTTCCGAGTTCTTAGCCCATTTGGGACCCAATTTCAACAAGTCTTTCTCCATACTTCAAAATACTCTGCATGCATCTCTAACACTTGTAATCAATCAAATTCTTTGTATTCTAACATATTCTAACCCCAAACAACACTAGATAAGTCATTTAGTGGTTCAACGCAATGTTTCGGAGTTCTTAGCCCATTTGGGACCCAATTTCAACAAGTCTTTCTCCATACTTCAAAACACTCTTCATGCATCTCTAACACTTGTAATCAATAAAATGTACTGTATTCTAACATATTCTAACCAAAAAACACTAGATAAGTCATTTAGTGGTTCAACGCAATGTTTCCGAGTTCTTAGCCCATTTGGGACGCAATTTCAACAAGTCTTTCTTCATACTTCAAAACACTCTTCATGCATCTCTAACACTTGTAATCAATCAAATTTATTATACTCTAACATATTCTAACCCAAACAACACTAGATAAGTCATTTAGTGGTTCAACGCAATGTTTCCGAGTTCTTAGCCCATTTGGGACCCAATTTCAACAAGTCTTTCTCCACACTTCTAAACACTCTTCATGCATCTCTAGCACTTTTAATCAATCAAATTTATTGTATCCTAACATATTCTAAACCCAAACAATACTAGATAAGTCATTTAGTGGTTCAACGCAATGTTTCCAAGTTCTTAGCCCACTTGGGACCCAATTTCAACAAGTCTTTCTCCACACTTCTAAACACTCTTCATGCATCTCTAGCACTTTTAATCAATCAAATTTATTGTATCCTAACATATTCTAAACCCAAACAACACTAGATAAGTCATTTAGTGGTTCAACGCAATGTTTCCGAGTTCTTAGCCCATTTGGGACCCAATTTCAACAAGTCTTTCTCCATACTTCAAAACACTCTTCATGCATCTCTAACACTTGTAATCAATCAAATGTATTATACTCTAACATATTCTAACCCAAACAACACTAGATAAGTCATTTAGTGGTTCAACACAATGTTTCCGAGTTCTTTGCCCATTTGGGACCCAATTTCAACAAGTCTTTCTCCACACTTCTAAACACTCTTCATGCATCTCTAGCACTTTTAATCAATCAAATTTATTGTATCCTAACATATTCTAAACCCAAACAACACTAGATAAGTCATTTTGTGGTTCAACGCAATGTTTCCGAGTTCTTAGCCCATTTGGGACCCAATTTCAACAAGTCTTTCTCCATTCTTCAAAACACTCTTCATGCATCTCTAACACTTGTAATCAATCAAATTCATTGTATTTTAACATATTCTAACCCCAAACAACACTAGATAAGTCATTTAGTGGTTCAACGCAATGTTTCCGAGTTCTTAGCCTATTTGAGATGCAATTTCAACAAGTCTTTCTCCACACTTCTAAACACTCTTCATGCATCTCTAGCACTTGTAATCAATCAAAGTTATTGTATTCAAACATATTCTAACCCCAAATAAAACTAGATAAGTCATAAGTTTTTCAACGCAATGTTTCCGAGTTCTTAGCCCATTTGGGACCCAATTTCAACAAGTCTTTCTCCATACTTCAAAATACTCTGCATGCATCTCTAACACTTGTAATCAATCAAATTCTTTGTATTCTAACATATTCTAACCCCAAACAACACTAGATAAGTCATTTAGTGGTTCAACGCAATGTTTCGGAGTTCTTAGCCCATTTGGGACCCAATTTCAACAAGTCTTTCTCCATACTTCAAAACACTCTTCATGCATCTCTAACACTTGTAATCAAGAAAATGTACTGTATTCTAACATATTCTAACCAAAAAAACACTAGATAAGTCATTTAGTGGTTCAACGCAATGTTTCCGAGTTCTTAGCCCATTTGGGACGCAATTTCAACAAGTCTTCCTTCATACTTCAAAACACTCTTCATGCATCTCTAACACTTGTAATCAATCAAATTTATTATACTCTAACATATTCTAACCCAAACAACACTAGATAAGTCATTTAGTGGTTCAACGCAATGTTTCCGAGTTCTTAGCCCATTTGGGACCCAATTTCAACAAGTCTTTCTCCACACTTCTAAACACTCTTCATGCATCTCTAGCACTTTTAATCAATCAAATTTATTGTATCCTAACATATTCTAAACCCAAACAATACTAGATAAGTCATTTAGTGGTTCAACGCAATGTTTCCAAGTTCTTAGCCCACTTGGGACCCAATTTCAACAAGTCTTTCTCCACACTTCTAAACACTCTTCATGCATCTCTAGCACTTTTAATCAATCAAATTTATTGTATCCTAACATATTCTAAACCCAAACAACACTAGATAAGTCATTTAGTGGTTCAACGCAATGTTTCCGAGTTCTTAGCCCATTTGGGACCCAATTTCAACAAGTCTTTCTCCATACTTCAAAACACTCTTCATGCATCTCTAACACTTGTAATCAATCAAATTCATTGTATTTTAACATATTCTAACCCCAAACAACACTAGATAAGTCATTTAGTGGTTCAACGCAATGTTTCCGAGTTCTTAGCCCATTTGAGATGCAATTTCAACAAGTCTTTCTCCACACTTCTAAACACTCTTCATGCATCTCTAGCACTTGTAATCAATCAAAGTTATTGTATTCAAACATATTGTAACCCCAAATAATACTAGATAAGTCATAAGTTTTTCAACGCAATGTTTCCGAGTTCTTAGCCCATTTAGGACCCAATTTCAACAAGTCTTTCTCCATACTTCAAAACACTCTTCATGCATCTCTAACACTTGTAATCAATCAAATTCATTGTATTCTAACATATTCTAACCCCAAACAACACTAGATAAGTCATTTAGTGGTTCAACGCAATGTTTCGGAGTTCTTAGCCCATTTGGGACCCAATTTCAACAAGTCTTTCTCCACACTTCTAAACACTCTTCATGCATCTCTAGCACTTTTAATCAATCAAATTTATTGTATCCTAACATATTCTAAACCCAAACAATACTAGATAAGTCATTTAGTGGTTTAACGCAATGTTTCCGAGTTCTTAGCCCATTTGGGACGCAATTTCAACAAGTCTTTCTCCATACTTCAAAACACTCTTCATGCATCTCTAACTCTTGTAATCAATAAAAGGTATTGTATTCTAACATATTCTACCCAAAACAACACTAGATAAGTCATTTAGTGGTTCAACGCAATGTTTCCGAGTTCTTAGCCCATTTGGGACGCAATTTCAACAAGTCTCTCTCCATACTTCAAAACACTCTTCATGCATCTCTAACACTTGTAATCAATAAAATGTATTGTATTCTAACATATTCTAACCAAAACAACACTAGATAAGTCATTTAGTGGTTCAACGCAATGTTTCCGAATTCTTAGCCCATTTGGGACGCAATTTCAACAAGTCTTTCTTCATACTTCAAAACACTCTTCATGCATCTCTAACACTTGTAATCAATCAAATGTATTATACTCTAACATATTCTAACCCAAACAACACTAGATAAGTCATTTAGTGGTTCAACGCAATGTTTCCGAGTTCTTTGCCCATTTGGGACCCAATTTCAACAAGTCTTTCTTCACACTTCTAAACACTCTTCATGCATCTCTAGCACTTGTAATCAATCAAAGTTATTGGATTCAAACATATTCTAACACCAAATAATACTAGATAAGTCATAAGTTTTTCAACGCAATGTTTCCGAGTTCTTAGCCCATTTGGGACCCAATTTCAACAAGTCTTTCTTCATACTTCAAAACACTCTTCATGCATCTCCAACACTTGTAATCAATCAAATTCATTGTATTCTAACATATTCTAACCCCAAACAACACTAGATAAGTCATTTAGTGGTTCAACGCAATGTTTCCGAGTTCTTAGCCCATTTGGGACCCAATTTCAACAAGTCTCTCCACACTTCTAAACACTCTTCATGCATCTCTAGCACTTTTAATCAATCAAATTTATTGTATCCTAACATATTCTAAACCCAAACAACACTAGATAAGTCATTTAGTGGTTTAACGCAATGTTTCCGAGTTCTTAGCCCATTTGGGACGCAATTTCAACAAGTCTTTCTCCATACTTCATAACACTCTTCATGCATCTCTAACACTTGTAATCAATAAAATGTATTGTATTCTAACATATTCTAACCAAAACAACACTAGATAAGTCATTTAGTGGTTCAACGCAATGTTTCCGAGTTCTTAGCCCATTTGGGACGCAATTTCAACAATTCTTTCTTCATACTTCAAAACACTCTTCATGCATCTCTAACACTTGTAATGAATCAAATTCATTGTATTCTAACATATTATAACCCCAAACAAAACTAGATAGGTCATTTAGTGGATCAACGCAATGTTTCCGAGTTCTTAGCCCATTTGGGACCCAATTTCAACAAGTCTTTCTCAACACTTCTAAACACTCTTCATGCATCTCTAGCACTTGTAATCAATCAAATTTATTGTATCCTAACATATTCTAAACCCAAAAAAACACTAGATAAGTCATTTAGTGGTTCAACGCAATGTTTCCGAGTTCTTAGCCCATTTGGGACCCAATTTCAACAAGTCTTTCTCCACACTTCTAAACACTCTTCATGCATCTCTAGCACTTTTAATCAATCAAATTTATTGTATCCTAAAATATTCTAAACCCAAACAACACTAGATAAGTCATTTAGTGGTTCAACACAATGTTTCCGAGTTCTTTGCCCATTTGGGACCCAATTTCAACAAGTCTTTCTCCACACTTCTAAACACTCTTCATGCATCTCTAGCACTTTTAATCAATCAAATTTATTGTATCCTAACATATTCTAAACCCAAACAATACTAGATAAGTCATTTAGTGGTTCAACGCAATGTTTCCGAGTTCTTAGCCCATTTGGGACCCAATTTCAACAAGTCTTTCTCCACACTTCTAAACACTCTTCATGCATCTCTAGCACTTTTAATCAATCAAATTTATTGTATCCTAACATATTCTAAACCCAAACAATACTAGATAAGTCATTTAGTGGTTCAACGCAATGTTTCCGAGTTCTTAGCCCATTTGGGACCCAATTTCAACAAGTCTTTCTCCACACTTCTAAACACTCTTCATGCATCTCTAGCACTTTTAATCAATCAAATTTATTGTACCCTAAAATATTCTAAACCCAAACAACACTAGATAAGTCATTTAGTGGTTCAACGCAATGTTTTCGAGTTCTTAGCCCATTTGGGACCCAATTTCAACAAGTCTTTCTCCACACTTCTAAACACTCTTCATGCATCTCTAGCACTTTTAATCAATCAAATTTATTGTATCCTAAAATATTCTAAACCCAAACAACACTAGATAAGTCATTTAGTGGTTCAACGCAATGTTTCCGAGTTCTTAGCCCATTTGGGACCCAATTTCAACAAGTCTTTCTCCATTCTTCAAAACACTTCATGCATCTCTAACACTTGTAATCAATCAAATTCATTGTATTTTAACATATTCTAACCCCAAACAACACTAGATAAGTCATTTATTGGTTCAACGCAATGTTTCCGAGTTCTTAGCCCATTTGGGACCCAATTTCAACAAGTCTTTCTCCACACTTCTAAACACTCTTCATGCATCTCTAGCACTTGTAATCAATCAAAGTTATTGGATTCAAACAAATTCTAACCCCAAATAATACTAGATAAGTCATAAGTTTTTCAACGCAATGTTTCCGAGTTCTTAGCCCATTTGGGACCCAATTTCAACAAGTCTTTCTTCATACTTCAAAACACTCTTCATGCATCTCCAACACTTGTAATCAATCAAATTCATTGTATTCTAACATATTCTAACCCCAAACAACACTAGATAAGTCATTTAGTGGTTCAACGCAATGTTTCCGAGTTCTTAGCCCATTTGGGACCCAATTTCAACAAGTCTCTCCACACTTCTAAACACTCTTCATGCATCTCTAGCACTTTTAATCAATCAAATTTATTGTATCCTAACATATTCTAAACCCAAACAACACTAGATAAGTCATTTAGTGGTTTAACGCAATGTTTCCGAGTTCTTAGCCCATTTGGGACGCAATTTCAACAAGTCTTTCTCCATACTTCATAACACTCTTCATGCATCTCTAACACTTGTAATCAATAAAATGTATTGTATTCTAACATATTCTAACCAAAACAACACTAGATAAGTCATTTAGTGGTTCAACGCAATGTTTCCGAGTTCTTAGCCCATTTGGGACGCAATTTCAACAATTCTTTCTTCATACTTCAAAACACTCTTCATGCATCTCTAACACTTGTAATGAATCAAATTCATTGTATTCTAACATATTATAACCCCAAACAAAACTAGATAGGTCATTTAGTAGTTCAACGCAATGTTTCCGAGTTCTTAGCCCATTTGGGACCCAATTTCAACAAGTCTTTCTCAACACTTCTAAACACTCTTCATGCATCTCTAGCACTTGTAATCAATCAAATTTATTGTATCCTAACATATTCTAAACCCAAAAAGACACTAGATAAGTCATTTAGTGGTTCAACGCAATGTTTCCGAGTTCTTAGCCCATTTGGGACCCAATTTCAACCAAGTCTTTCTCCACACTTCTAAACACTCTTCATGCATCTCTAGCACTTTTAATCAATCAAATTTATTGTATCCTAACATATTCTAAACCTAAACAATACTAGATAAGTCATTTAGTGGTTCAACGCAATGTTTCCGAGTTCTTAGCCCATTTGGGACCCAATTTCAACAAGTCTTTCTCCACACTTCTAAACACTCTTCATGCATCTCTAGCACTTTTAATCAATCAAATTTATTGTATCCTAAAATATTCTAAACCCAAACAACACTAGATAAGTCATTTAGTGGTTCAACGCAATGTTTCCGAGTTCTTAGCCCATTTGGGACCCAATTTCAACAAGTCTTTCTCCATTCTTCAAAACACTCTTCATGCATCTCTAACACTTGTAATCAATCAAATTCATTGTATTTTAACATATTCTAACCCCAAACAACACTAGATAAGTCATTTAGTGGTTCAACGCAATGTTTCCGAGTTCTTAGCCCATTTGAGATGCAATTTCAACAAGTCTTTCTCCACACTTCTAAACACTCTTCATGCATCTCTAGCACTTGTAATCAATCAAAATTATTGTATTCAAACATATTCTAACCCCAAATAATACTAGATAAGTCATAAGTTTTTCAACGCAATGTTTCCGAGTTCTTAGCCCATTTGGGACCCAATTTCAACAAGTCTTTCTCCATACTTCAAAATACTCTGCATGCATCTCTAACACTTGTAATCAATCAAATTCATTGTATTCTAACATATTCTAACTCCAAACAACACTAGATAAGTCATTTAGTGGTTCAACGCAATGTTTCGGAGTTCTTAGCCCATTTGGGACCCAATTTCAACAAGTCTTTCTCCATACTTCAAAACACTCTTCATGCATCTCTAACACTTGTAATCAATAAAATGTACTGTATTCTAACATATTCTAACCAAAAAAACACTAGATAAGTCATTTAGTGGTTCAACGCAATGTTTCCGAGTTCTTAGCCCATTTGGGACGCAATTTCAACAAGTCTTTCTTCATACTTCAAAACACTCTTCATGCATCTCTAACACTTGTAATCAATCAAATTTATTATACTCTAACATATTCTAACCCAAACAACACTAGATAAGTCATTTAGTGGTTCAACGCAATGTTTCCGAGTTCTTAGCCCATTTGGGACCCAATTTCAACAAGTCTTTCTCCACACTTCTAAACACTCTTCATGCATCTCTAGCACTTTTAATCAACCAAATTTATTGTATCCTAACATATTCTAAACCCAAACAATACTAGATAAGTCATTAAGTGGTTCAACGCAATGTTTCCAAGTTCTTAGCCCACTTGGGACCCAATTTCAACAAGTCTTTCTCCACACTTCTAAACACTCTTCATGCATCTCTAGCACTTTTAATCAATCAAATTTATTGTATCCTAACATATTCTAAACCCAAACAACACTAGATAAGTCATTTAGTGGTTCAACGCAATGTTTCCGAGTTCTTAGCCCATTTGGGACCCAATTTCAACAAGTCTTTCTCCATACTTCAAAACACTCTTCATGCATCTCTAACACTTGTAATCAATCAAATTCATTGTATTTTAACATATTCTAACCCCAAACAACACTAGATAAGTCATTTAGTGGTTCAACGCAATGTTTCTGAGTTCTTAGCCCATTTGAGATGCAATTTCAACAAGTCTTTCTCCACACTTCTAAACACTCTTCATGCATCTCTAGCACTTGTAATCAATCAAAGTTATTGTATTCAAACATATTCTAACCCCAAATAATACTAGATAAGTCATAAGTTTTTCAACGCAATGTTTCCGAGTTCTTAGCCCATTTGGGACCCAATTTCAACAAGTCTTTCTCCATACTTCAAAACACTCTTCATGCATCTCTAACACTTGTAATCAATCAAATTCATTGTATTCTAACATATTCTAACCCCAAACAACACTAGATAAGTCATTTAGTGGTTCAACGCAATGTTTCGGAGTTCTTAGCCCATTTGGGACCCAATTTCAACAAGTCTTTCTCCACACTTCTAAACACTCTTCATGCATCTCTAGCACTTTTAATCAATCAAATTTATTGTATCCTAACATATTCTAAACCCAAACAATACTAGATAAGTCATTTAGTGGTTTAACGCAATGTTTCCGAGTTCTTAGCCCATTTGGGACGCAATTTCAACAAATCTTTCTCCATACTTCAAAACACTCTTCATGCATCTCTAACACTTGTAATCAATAAAAGGTATTGTATTCTAACATATTCTACCCAAAACAACACTAGATAAGTCATTTAGTGGTTCAACGCAATGTTTCCGAGTTCTTAGCCCATTTGGGACCCAATTTAAACCAAGTCTTTCTCCACACTTCTAAACACTCTTCATGCATCTCTAGCACTTTTAATCAATCAAATTTATTGTATCCTAACATATTCTAAACCCAAACAATACTAGATAAGTCATTTAGTGGTTCAACGCAATGTTTCCGAGTTCTTAGCCCATTTGGGACCCAATTTCAACAAGTCTTTCTCCACACTTCTAAACACTCTTCATGCATCTCTAGCACTTTTAATCAATCAAATTTATTGTATCCTAACATATTCTAAACCCAAAAAATACTAGATAAGTTATTTAGTGGTTCAACGCAATGTTTCCGAGTTCTTAGCCCATTTGGGACCCAATTTCAACAAGTCTTTCTCCACACTTCTAAACACTCTTCATGCATCTCTAGCACTTTTAATCAATCAAATTTATTGTATCTTAAAATATTCTAAACTCAAACAACACTAGATAAGTCATTTAGTGGTTCAACGCAATGTTTCCGAGTTCTTAGCCCATTTGGGACCCAATTTCAACAAGTCTTTCTCCATTCTTCAAAACACTCTTCATGCATCTCTAACACTTGTAATCAATCAAATTCATTGTATTTTAACATATTCTAACCCCAAACAACACTAGATAAGTCATTTAGTGGTTCAACGCAATGTTTCCGAGTTCTTAGCCCATTTGAGATGCAATTTCAACAAGTCTTTCTCCACACTTCTAAACACTCTTCATGCATCTCTAGCACTTGTAATCAATCAAAATTATTGTATTCAAACATATTCTAACCCCAAATAATACTAGATAAGTCATAAGTTTTTCAACGCAATGTTTCCGAGTTCTTAGCCCATTTGGGACCCAATTTCAACAAGTCTTTCTCCATACTTCAAAATACTCTGCATGCATCTCTAACACTTTTAATCAATCAAATTCATTGTATTCTAACATATTCTCACCCCAAACAACACTAGATAAGTCATTTAGTGGTTCAACGCAATGTTTCGGAGTTCTTAGCCCATTTGGGACCCAATTTCAACAAGTCTTTCTCCATACTTCAAAACACTCTTCATGCATCTCTAACACTTGTAATCAATAAAATGTACTGTATTCTAACATATTCTAACCAAAAAAACACTAGATAAGTCATTTAGTGGTTCAACGCAATGTTTCCGAGTTCTTAGCCCATTTGGGACGCAATTTCAACAAGTCTTTCTTCATACTTCAAAACACTCTTCATGCATCTCTAACACTTGTAATCAATCAAATTTATTATACTCTAACATATTCTAACCCAAACAACACTAGATAAGTCATTTAGTGGTTCAACGCAATGTTTCCGAGTTCTTAGCCCATTTGGGACCCAATTTCAACAAGTCTTTCTCCACACTTCTAAACACTCTTCATGCATCTCTAGCACTTTTAATCAACCAAATTTATTGTATCCTAACATATTCTAAACCCAAACAATACTAGATAGATAAGTCATTAAGTGGTTCAACGCAATGTTTCCAAGTTCTTAGCCCACTTGGGACCCAATTTCAACAAGTCTTTCTCCACACTTCTAAACACTCTTCATGCATCTCTAGCACTTTTAATCAATCAAATTTATTGTATCCTAACATATTCTAAACCCAAACAACACTAGATAAGTCATTTAGTGGTTAACGCAATGTTTCCGAGTTCTTAGCCCATTTGGGACCCAATTTCAACAAGTCTTTCTCCATACTTCAAAACACTCTTCATGCATCTCTAACACTTGTAATCAATCAAATTCATTGTATTTTAACATATTCTAACCCCAAACAACACTAGATAAGTCATTTAGTGGTTCAACGCAATGTTTCCGAGTTCTTAGCCCATTTGAGATGCAATTTCAACAAGTCTTTCTCCACACTTCTAAACACTCTTCATGCATCTCTAGCACTTGTAATCAATCAAAGTTATTGTATTCAAACATATTCTAACCCCAAATAATACTAGATAAGTCATAAGTTTTTCAACGCAATGTTTCCGAGTTCTTAGCCCATTTGGGACCCAATTTCAACAAGTCTTTCTCCATACTTCAAAACACTCTTCATGCATCTCTAACACTTGTAATCAATCAAATTCATTGTATTCTAACATATTCTAACCCCAAACAACACTAGATAAGTCATTTAGTGGTTCAACGCAATGTTTCGGAGTTCTTAGCCCATTTGGGACCCAATTTCAACAAGTCTTTCTCCACACTTCTAAACACTCTTCATGCATCTCTAGCACTTTTAATCAATCAAATTTATTGTATCCTAACATATTCTAAACCCAAACAATACTAGATAAGTCATTTAGTGGTTTAACGCAATGTTTCCGAGTTCTTAGCCCATTTGGGACGCAATTTCAACAAGTCTTTCTCCATACTTCAAAACACTCTTCATGCATCTCTAACACTTGTAATCAATAAAAGGTATTGTATTCTAACATATTCTACCCAAAACAACACTAGATAAGTCATTTAGTGGTTCAACGCAATGTTTCCGAGTTCTTAACCCATTTGGGACGCAATTTCAACAAGTCTTTCTCCATACTTCAAAACACTCTTCATGCATCTCTAACACTTGTAATCAATAAAATGTATTGTATTCTAACATATTCTAACCAAAACAACACTAGATAAGTCATTTAGTGGTTCAACGCAATGTTTCCGAATTCTTAGCCCATTTGGGACGCAATTTCAACAAGTCTTTCTTCATACTTCAAAACACTCTTCATGCATCTCTAACACTTGTAATCAATCAAATGTATTGTATCCTAACATATTCTAAACCCAAACAATACTAGATAAGTCATTTAGTGGTTTAACGCAATGTTTCCGAGTTCTTAGCCCATTTGGGACGCAATTTCAACAAGTCTTTCTCCATACTTCAAAACACTCTTCATGCATCTCTAACACTTGTAATCAATCAAATGTATTATACTCTAACATATTCTAACCCAAACAACACTAGATAAGTCATTTAGTGGTTCAACGCAATGTTTCCGAGTTCTTTGCCCATTTGGGACCCAATTTCAACAAGTCTTTCTCCACACTTCTAAACACTCTTCATGCATCTCTAGCACTTGTAATCAATCAAAGTTATTGGATTCAAACATATTCTAACCCCAAATAATACTAGATAAGTCATAAGTTTTTCAACGCAATGTTTCCGAGTTCTTAGCCCATTTGGGACCCAATTTCAACAACTCTTTCTTCATACTTCAAAACACTCTTCATGCATCTCCAACACTTGTAATCAATCAAATTCATTGTATTCTAACATATTCTAACCCCAAACAACACTAGATAAGTCATTTAGTGGTTCAACGCAATGTTTCCGAGTTCTTAGCCCATTTGGGTACCAATTTCAACAAGTCTCTCCACACTTCTAAACACTCTTCATGCATCTCTAGCACTTTTAATCAATCAAATTTATTGTATCCTAACATATTCTAAACCCAAACAACACTAGATAAGTCATTTAGTGGTTTAACGCAATGTTTCCGAGTTCTTAGCCCATTTGGGACGCAATTTCAACAAGTCTTTCTCCATACTTCATAACACTCTTCATGCATCTCTAACACTTGTAAACAATAAAATGTATTGTATTCTAACATATTCTAACCAAAACAACACTAGATAAGTCATTTAGTGGTTCAACGCAATGTTTCCGAGTTCTTAGCCCATTTGGGACGCAATTTCAACAATTCTTTCTTCATACTTCAAAACACTCTTCATGCATCTCTAACACTTGTAATGAATCAAATTCATTGTATTCTAACATATTATAACCCCAAACAAAACTAGATAGGTCATTTAGTGGTTCAACGCAATGTTTCCGAGTTCTTAGCCCATTTGGGACCCAATTTCAACAAGTCTTTCTCAACACTTCTAAACACTCTTCATGCATCTCTAGCACTTGTAATCAATCAAATTTATTGTATCCTAACATATTCTAAACCCAAAAAAACACTAGATAAAACATTTAGTGGTTCAACGCAATGTTTCCGAGTTCTTAGCCCATTTGGGACGCAATTTCAACAAGTCTTTCTCCATACTTCAAAACACTCTTCATGCATCTCTAACATTTGTAATCAATAAAATTCATTGTATTCTAACATATTCTAACCCCAAAAAACACTAGATAAGTCATTTAGTGGTTCAACGCAATGTTTCCGAGTTCTTAGCCTATTTGGGACCCAATTTCAACAAGTCTTTCTCCATACTTCAAAACACTCTTCATGCATCTCTAACAGTTGTAATCAATCAAATTCATTGTATTCAAACATATTCTAACCCCAAATAATACTAGATAAAGTCATAAGTTTTTCAACGCAATGTTTCCGAGTTCTTAGCCCATTTGGGACCCAATTTCAACAAGTCTTTCTCCATACTTCAAAACACTCTTCATGCATCTCTAACAATTGTAATCAATCAAATTCATTGTATTTTAACATATTCTACCCCAAAACAACACTAGATAAGTCATTTAGTGGTTCAACGCAATGTTTCCGAGTTCTTAGCCCATTTGGGACCCAATTTCAACAAGTCTTTCTCCATACTTCAAAACACTCTTCATGCATCTTTAGCACTTGTAATCAATCAAAGTTATTGTATTCAAACATATTCTAACCCCAAATAATACTAGATAAGTCATAAGGTTTTCAACGCAATGTTTCCGAGTTCTTAGCCCATTTGGGACCCAATTTCAACAAGTCTTTCTCCATACTTCAAAACACTCTTCATGCATCTCTAATAGTTGTAATCAATCAAATTCATTGTATTTTAACATATTCTAACCCAAAACAATACTAGATAAGTCATTTAGTGGTTCAACGCAATGTTTCCGAGTTCTTAGCCCATTTGGGACCCAATTTCAACAAGTCTTTCTCCATACTTCAAAACACTCTTCATGCATCTCTAACACTTGTAATCAATAAAATGTATTGTATTCTAACATATTCTAACGAAAGCAACACTAGATAAGTCATTTAGTGGTTCAACGCAATGTTTCCAAGTTCTTAGCCCATTTGGAATGCAATTTCAACAAGTCTTTCTCCACACTTCTAAACACTCTTCATGCATCTCTAGCACTTGTAATCAATCAAATTTATTATACTCTAACATATTCTAACCCAAATAACACTAGATAAGTCATTTAGTGGTTCAACGCAATGTTTCCGAGTTCTTAGCCCATTTGGACGCAATTTCAACAATTCTTTCTTCATACTTCAAAACACTCTTCATGCATCTCTAACACTTGTAATGAATCAAATTCATTGTATTCTAACATATTATAACCCCAAACAAAACTAGATAGGTCATTTAGTGGTTCAACGCAATGTTTCCGAGTTCTTAGCACATTTGGGACCCAATTTCAACAAGTCTTTCTCAACACTTCTAAACACTCTTCATGCATCTCTAGCACTTGTAATCAATCAAATTTATTGTATCCTAACATATTCTAAACCCAAAAAAACACTAGATAAGTCATTTAGTGGTTCAACGCAATGTTTCCGAGTTCTTAGCCCATTTGGGACGCAATTTCAACAAGTCTTTCTCCATACTTCAAAACACTCTTCATGCATCTCTAACATTTGTAATCAATAAAATTCATTGTATTCTAACATATTCTAACCCCAAAAAACACTAGATAAGTCATTTAGTGGTTCAACGCAATGTTTCCGAGTTCTTAGCCTATTTGGGACCCAATTTCAACAACTTTTTCTACACACTTCTAAACACTCTTCATGCATCTTTAGCACTTGTAATCAATCAAATTTATTGTATTCAAACATATTCTAACCCCAAATAATACTAGATAAAGTCATTAGTTTTTCAACGCAATGTTTCCGAGTTCTTAGCCCATTTGGGACCCAATTTCAACAAGTCTTTCTCCATACTTCAAAACACTCTTCATGCATCTCTAACAGTTGTAATCAATCAAATTCATTGTATTTTAACATATTCTAACCCAAAACAACACTAGATAAGTCATTTAGTGGTTCAACGCAATGTTTCCGAGTTCTTAGCCCATTTGGGACCCAATTTCAACAAGTCTTTCTCCATACTTCAAAACACTCTTCATGCATCTTTAGCACTTGTAATCAATCAAAGTTATTGTATTCAAACATATTCTAACCCCAAATAATACTAGATAAGTCATTTAGTGGTTCAACGCAATGTTTCCGAGTTCTTAGCCTATTTGGGACCCAATTTCAACAACTTTTTCTACACACTTCTAAACACTCTTCATGCATCTTTAGCACTTGTAATCAATCAAAGTTATTGTATTCAAACATATTCTAACCCCAAATAATACTAGATAAGTCATAAGTTTTTCAACGCAATGTTTCCGAGTTCTTAGCCCATTTGGGACCCAATTTCAACAAGTCTTTCTCCATACTTCAAAACACTCTTCATGCATCTCTAATAGTTGTAATCAATCAAATTCATTGTATTTTAACATATTCTAACCCAAAACAATACTAGATAAGTCATTTAGTGGTTCAACGCAATGTTTCCGAGTTCTTAGCCCATTTGGGACCCAATTTCAACAAGTCTTTCTCCATACTTCAAAACACTCTTCATGCATCTCTAACACTTGTAATCAATAAAATGTATTGTATTCTAACATATTCTAACCAAAGCAACACTAGATAAGTCATTTAGTGGTTCAACGCAATGTTTCCAAGTTCTTAGCCCATTTGGAATGCAATTTCAACAAGTCTTTCTCCACAGTTCTAAACACTCTTCATGCATCTCTAGCACTTGTAATCAAACAAATTTATTATACTCTAACATATTCTAACCCAAATAACACTAGATAAGTCATTTAGTGGTTCAACGCAATGTTTCCGAGTTCTTAGCCCATTTGGGACCCAATTTCAACCAACTCTTTCTCCACACTTCTAAACACTCTTCATGCATCTCTAGCACTTGTAATCAGTCAAATTTATTGTATTCTAACCTATTCTAAACCCAAACAACACTAGATAAGTCATTTAGTGGTTCAACGCAATGTTTCCGAGTTCTTGGCCCATTTGGGACCCAATTTCAACAAGTCTTTTTCCACACTTCTAAACACTCTTCATGCATCTCTAGCACTTGTAATCAATCAAAATTATTGTATTCAAACATATTCTAACCCCAAATAATATTAGATAAGTCATAAGTTTTTCAATGCAATGTTTCCGAGTTCTTAGCCCATTTGGGACCCAATTTCAACAAGTCTTTCTCCATACTTCAAAACACTCTTCATGCATCTCTAGCACTTGTAATCAATCAAATTTATTATACTCTAACATATTCTAAACCAAACAACACTAGATAAGTCATTTAGTGGTTCAACGCAATGTTTCCGAGATCTTAGCCCATTTGGGACCCAATTTCAACCAAGTCTTTCTCCACACTTCTAAACACTCTTCATGCATCTCTAGCACTTGTAATCAGTCAAATTTATTGTATTCTAACCTATTCTAAACCCAAACAACACTTGATAAGTTATTTAGTGGTTCAACGCAATGTTTCTGAGTTCTTGGCCCATTTGGGACCCAATTTTAACAAGTCTTTTTCTACACTTCTAAACACTCTTCATGCATCTCTAGCACTTGTAATCAATCAAAGTTATTGTATTCAAACATATTCTAACCCCAAATAATACTAGATAAGTCATAAGTTTTTCAATGCAATGTTTCCGAGTTCTTAGCCCATTTGGGACCCAATTTCAACAAGTCTTTCTCCATACTTCAAAACACTCTTCATGCATCTCTAGCACTTGTAATCAATCAAATTTATTATACTCTAACTTATTCTAAACCAAACAACACTAGATAAGTCATTTAGTGGTTCAACGCAATGTTTCCGAGATCTTAGCCCATTTGGGACCCAATTTCAACCAAGTCTTTCTCCACACTTCTAAACACTCTTCATGCATCTCTAGCACTTGTAATCAGTCAAATTTATTGTATTCTAACCTATTCTAAACCCAAACAACACTTGATAAGTTATTTAGTGGTTCAACGCAATGTTTCTGAGTTCTTGGCCCATTTGGGACCCAATTTTAACAAGTCTTTTTCCACACTTCTAAACACTCTTCATGCATCTCTAGCACTTGTAATCAATCAAAGTTATTGTATTCAAACATATTCTAACCCCAAATAATACTAGATAAGTCATAAGTTTTTCAATGCAATGTTTCCGAGTTCTTAGCCCATTTGGGACCCAATTTCAACAAGTCTTTCTCCATACTTCAAAACACTCTTCATGCATCTCTAGCACTTGTAATCAATCAAATTTATTATACTCTAACATTTTCTAAACCAAACAACACTAGATAAGTCATTTAGTGGTTCAACGCAATGTTTCCGAGATCTTAGCCCATTTGGGACCCAATTTCAACCAAGTCTTTCTCCACACTTCTAAACACTCTTCATGCATCTCTAGCACTTGTAATCAGTCAAATTTATTGTATTCTAACCTATTCTAAACCCAAACAACACTAGATAAGTCATTTAGTGGTTCAACGCAATGTTTCCGAGTTCTTGGCCCATTTGGGACCCAATTTCAACAAGTCTTTTTCCACACTTCTAAACACTCTTCATGCATCTCTAGCACTTGTAATCAATCAAAGTTATTGTATTCAAACATATTCTAACCCCAAATAATACTAGATAAGTCATAAGTTTTTCAATGCAATGTTTCCGAGTTCTTAGCCCATTTGGGACCCAATTTCAACAAGTCTTTCTCCATACTTCAAAACACTCTTCATGCATCTCTAGCACTTGTAATCAATCAAATTTATTATACTCTAACATATTCTAAACCAAACAACACTAGATAAGTCATTTAGTGGTTCAACGCAATGTTTCCGAGATCTTAGCCCATTTGGGACCCAGTTTCAACCAAGTCTTTCTCCACACTTCTAAACACTCTTCATGCATCTCTAGCACTTGTAATCAGTCAAATTTATTGTATTCTAACCTATTCTAAACCCAAACAACACTTGATAAGTTATTTAGTGGTTCAACGCAATGTTTCTGAGTTCTTGGCCCATTTGGGACCCAATTTTAACAAGTCTTTTTCCACACTTCTAAACACTCTTCATGCATCTCTAGCACTTGTAATCAATCAAAGTTATTGTATTCAAACATATTCTAACCCCAAATAATACTAGATAAGTCATAAGTTTTTCAATGCAATGTTTCCGAGTTCTTAGCCCATTTGGGACCCAATTTCAACAAGTCTTTCTCCATACTTCAAAACACTCTTCATGCATCCTTAGCACTTGTAATCAATCAAATTTATTATACTCTAACATATTCTAAACCAAACAACACTAGATAAGTCATTTAGTGGTTCAACGCAATGTTTCCGAGATCTTAGCCCATTTGGGACCCAATTTCAACCAAGTCTTTCTCCACACTTCTAAACACTCTTCATGCATCTCTAGCACTTGTAATCAGTCAAATTTATTGTATTCTAACCTATTCTAAACCCAAACAACACTAGATAAGTCATTTAGTGGTTCAACGCAATGTTTCCGAGTTCTTGGCCCATTTGGGACCCAATTTCAACAAGTCTTTTTCCACACTTCTAAACACTCTTCATGCATCTCTAGCACTTGTAATCAATCAAAGTTATTGTATTCAAACATATTCTAACCCCAAATAATACTAGATAAGTCATAAGTTTTTCAACGCAATGTTTCCGAGTTCTTAGCCCATTTGGGACCCAATTTCAACAAGTCTTTCTCCATACTTCAAAACACTCTTCATGCATCTCCAACACTTGTAATCAATCAAATTCATTGTATTCTATCATATTCTAACCCCAAACAACACTAGATAAGTCATTTAGTGGTTCAACGCAATGTTTCCGAGTTCTTAGCCCATTTGGGACCCAATTTCAACAAGTCTCTCCACACTTCTAAACACTCTTCATGCATATCTAGCACTTTTAATCAATCAAATTTATTGTATCCTAACATATTCTAAACCCAAACAACACTAGATAAGTCATTTAGTGGTTTAACGCAATGTTTCCGAGTTCTTAGCCTATTTGGGACGCAATTTCAACAAGTCTTTCTCTATACTTCAAAACACTCTTCATGCATCTCTAACACTTGTAATCAATAAAATGTATTGTATTCTAACATATTCTAACCAAAACAACACTAGATAAGTCATTTAGTGGTTCAACGCAATGTTTCCGAGTTCTTAGCCCATTTGGGACGCAATTTCAACAAATCTTTCTTCATACTTCAAAACATTCTTCATGCATCTCTAACACTTGTAATGAATCAAATTCATTGTATTCTAACATATTATAACCCCAAACAACACTAGATAGGTCATTTAGTGGTTCAACGCAATGTTTCCGAGTTCTTAACCCATTTGGGACCCAATTTCAACAAGTCTTTCTCAACACTTCTAAACACTCTTCATGCATCTCTAGCCCTTGTAATCAATCAAATTTATTGTATACTAACATATTCTAAACCCAAAAAATACTAGATAAGTCATTTAGTGGTTCAACGCAATGTTTCTGAGTTCTTAGCCCATTTGGGACGCAATTTCAACAAGTCTTTCTCCATACTTCAAAACACTCTTCATGCATCTCTAACACTTGTAATCAATAAAATTCCTTGTATTCTAACATATTCTAACCCTAAACAACACTAGATAAGTCATTTAGTGGTTCAATGCAATGTTTCCAAGTTCTTAGCCTATTTGGGGCCCAATTTCAACAACTTTTTCTACACACTTCTAAACACTTAGCACTTGTAATCAATCAAAGTTATTGTATTCAAACATATTCTAACCCCAAATAATACTAGATAAAGTCATAAGTTTTTCAACGCAATGTTTCCGAGTTCTTAGCCCATTTGGGACCCAATTTCAACAAGTCTTTCTCCATACTTCAAAACACTCTTCATGCATCTCTAATAGTTGTAATCAATCAAATTCATTGTATTTTAACATATTCTAACCCAAAACAATACTAGATAAGTCATTTAGTGGTTCAACGCAATGTTTCCGAGTTCTTAGCCCATTTGGGACCCAATTTCAACAAGTCTTTCTCCATACTTCAAAACACTCTTCATGCATCTCTAACACTTGTAATCAATAAAATGTATTGTATTCTAACATATTCTAACCAAAGCAACACTAGATAAGTCATTTAGTGGTTCAACGCAATGTTTCCAAGTTCTTAGCCCATTTGGAATGCAATTTCAACAAGTCTTTCTCCACACTTCTAAACACTCTTCATGCATCTCTAGCACTTGTAATCAATCAAATTTATTATACTCTAACATATTCTAACCCAAATAACACTAGATAAGTCATTTAGTGGTTCAACGCAATGTTTCCGAGTTCTTAGCCCATTTGGGACGCAATTTCAACAATTCTTTCTTCATACTTCAAAACACTCTTCATGCATCTCTAACACTTGTAATGAATCAAATTCATTGTATTCTAACATATTATAACCCCAAACAAAACTAGATAGGTCATTTAGTGGTTCAACGCAATGTTTCCGAGTTCTTAGCCCATTTGGGACCCAATTTCAACAAGTCTTTCTCAACACTTCTAAACACTCTTCATGCATCTCTAACATTTGTAATCAATAAAATTCATTGTATTCTAACATATTCTAACCCCAAAAAACACTAGATAAGTCATTAAGTGGTTCAACGCAATGTTTCCGAGTTCTTAGCCTATTTGGGACCCAATTTCAACAACTTTTTCAACACACTTCTAAACATTCTTCATGCATCTTTAGCACTTGTAATCAATCAAAGTTATTGTATTCAAACATATTCTAACCCCAAATAATACTAGATAAAGTCATTAGTTTTTCAACGCAATGTTTCCGAGTTCTTAGCCCATTTGGGACCCAATTTCAACAAGTCTTTCTCCATATTTCAAAACACTCTTCATGCATCTTTAACAGTTGTAATCAATCAAATTCATTGTATTTTAACATATTCTAACCCAAAACAACACTAGATAAGTCATTTAGTGGTTCAACGCAATGTTTCCGAGTTCTTAGCCCATTTGGGACCCAATTTCAACAAGTCTTTCTCCATACTTCAAAACACTCTTCATGCATCTTTAGCACTTGTAATCAATCAAAGTTATTGTATTCAAACATATTCTAACACCAAATAATACTAGATAAATCATTTAGTGGTTCAACGCAATGTTTCCGAGTTCTTAGCCTATTTGGGACCCAATTTCAACAACTTTTTCTACACACTTCTAAACACTCTTCATGCATCTTTAGCACTTGTAATCAATCAAAGTTATTGTATTCAAACATATTCTAACCCCAAATAATACTAGATAAGTCATAAGTTTTTCAACGCAATGTTTCCGAGTTCTTAGCCTATTTGGGGCCCAATTTCAACAACTTTTTCTACACACTTCTAAACACTCTTCATGCATCTTTAGCACTTGTAATCAATTAAAGTTATTGTATTCAAACATATTCTAACCCCAAATAATACTAGATAAGTCATAAGTTTTTCAACGCAATGTTTCCGAGTTCTTAGCCCATTTGGGACCCAATTTCAACAAGTCTTTCTCCATACTTCAAAACACTCTTCATGGATCTCTAACAGTTGTAATCAATCAAATTCATTGTGTTTTAACATATTCTAACCCCAAACAACACTAGATAAGTCATTTAGTGGTTCAACGCAATGTTTCCGAGTTCTTAGCCCATTTGGGACCCAATTTCAACAAGTCTTTCTCCATACTTCAAAACACTCTTCATGCATCTCTAACACTTGTAATCAATAAAATATATTGTATTCTAACATATTCTAACCAAAGCAACACTTGATAAGTCATTTAGTGGTTCAACGCAATGTTTCCGAGTTCTTAGCCCATTTGGGACCCAATTTCAACAAGTCTTTCTCCATACTTCAAAACACTCTTCATGCATCTTTAGCACTTGTAATCAATCAAAGTTATTGTATTCAAACATATTCTAACCCCAAATAATACTAGATAAGTCATTTAGTGGTTCAACGCAATGTTTCCGAGTTCTTAGCCTATTTGGGACTCAATTTCAACAACTTTTTCTACACACTTCTAAACACTCTTCATGCATCTTTAGCACTTGTAATCAATCAAAGTTATTGTATTCAAACATATTCTAACCCCAAATAATACTAGTTAAGTCATAAGTTTTTCAACGCAATGTTTCCGAGTTCCTAGCCCATTTGGGACCCAATTTCAACAAGTCTTTCTCCATACTTCAAAACACTCTTCATGCATCTCTAATAGTTGTAATCAATCAAATTCATTGTATTTTAACATATTCTAACCCAAAACAATACTAGATAAGTCATTTAGTGGTTCAACGCAATGTTTCCGAGTTCTTAGCCCATTTGGGACCCAATTTCAACAAGTCTTTCTCCATACTTCAAAACACTCTTCATGCATCTCTAACACTTGTAATCAATAAAATGTATTGTATTCTAACATATTCTAACCAAAGCAACACTAGATAAGTCATTTAGTGGTTCAACGCAATGTTTCCAAGTTCTTAGCCCATTTGGAATGCAATTTCAACAAGTCTTTCTCCACACTTCTCAACACTCTTCATGCATCTCTAGCACTTGTAATCAATCAAATTTATTATACTCTAACATATTCTAACCCAAATAACACTAGATAAGTCATTTAGTGGTTCAACGCAATGTTTCCGAGTTCTTTGCCCATTTGGGACCCAATGTCAACCAAGTCTTTCTCCACACTTCTAAACACTCTTCATGCATCTCTAGCACTTGTAATCAGTCAAATTTATTGTATTCTAACCTATTCTAAACCCAAACAACACTAGATAAGTCATTTAGTGGTTCAACGCAATGTTTCCGAGTTCTTGGCCCATTTGGGACCCGATTTCAACAAGTCTTTTTCCACACTTCTAAACACTCTTCATGCATCTCTAGCACTTGTAATCAATCAAAATTATTGTATTCAAACATATTCTAACCCCAAATAATATTAGATAAGTCATAAGTTTTTCAATGCAATGTTTCCGAGTTCTTAGCCCATTTGGGACCCAATTTCAACAAGTCTTTCTCCATACTTCAAAACACTCTTCATGCATCTCTAGCACTTGTAATCAATCAAATTTATTATACTCTAACATATTCTAACCCAAACAACACTAGATAAGTCATTTAGTGGTTCAACGCAATGTTTCCGAGATCTTAGCCCATTTGGGACCCAATTTCAACCAAGTCTTTCTCCACACTTCTAAACACTCTTCATGCATCTCTAGCACTTGTAATCAGTCAAATTTATTGTATTCTAACCTATTCTAAACCCAAACAACACTTGATAAGTTATTTAGTGGTTCAACGCAATGTTTCCGAGTTCTTAGCCCATTTGAGATGCAATTTCAACAAGTCTTTCTCCACACTTCTAAACACTCTTCATGCATCTCTAGCACTTGTAATCAATCAAAGTTATTGTATTCAAACATATTCTAACCCCAAATAATACTAGATAAGTCATAAGTTTTTCAACGCAATGTTTCCGAGTTCTTAGCCCATTTGGGACCCAATTTCAACAAGTCTTTCTCCATACTTCAAAACACTCTTCATGCATCTCCAACACTTGTAATCAATCAAATTCATTGTATTCTATCATATTCTAACCCCAAACAACACTAGATAAGTCATTTAGTGGTTCAACGCAATGTTTCCGAGTTCTTAGCCCATTTGGGACCCAATTTCAACAAGTCTCTCCACACTTCTAAACACTCTTCATGCATATCTAGCACTTTTAATCAATCAAATTTATTGTATCCTAACATATTCTAAACCCAAACAACACTAGATAAGTCATTTTGTGGTTTAACGCAATGTTTCCGAGTTCTTAGCCCATTTGGGACGCAATTTCAACAAGTCTTTCTCTATACTTCAAAACACTCTTCATGCATCTCTAACACTTGTAATCAATAAAATGTATTGTATTCTAACATATTCTAACCAAAACAACACTAGATAAGTCATTTAGTGGTTCAACGCAATGTTTCCGAGTTCTTAGCCCATTTGGGACGCAATTTCAACAAATCTTTCTTCATACTTCAAAACACTCTTCATGCATCTCTAACACTTGTAATGAATCAAATTCATTGTATTCTAACATATTATAACCCCAAACAACACTAGATAGGTCATTTAGTGGTTCAACGCAATGTTTCCGAGTTCTTAACCCATTTGGGACCCAATTTCAACAAGTCTTTCTCAACACTTCTAAACACTCTTCATGCATCTCTAGCACTTGTAATCAATCAAATTTATTGTATACTAACATATTCTAAACCCAAAAAACACTAGATAAGTCATTTAGTGGTTCAACGCATTGTTTCCGAGTTCTTAGCCCATTTGGGACGCAATTTCAACAAGTCTTTCTCCATACTTCAAAACACTCTTAATGCATCTCTAACACTTGTAATCAATAAAATTCCTTGTATTCTAACATATTCTAACCCTAAACAACACTAGATAAGTCATTTAGTGGTTCAATGCAATGTTTCCAAGTTCTTAGCCTATTTGGGGCCCAATTTCAACAACTTTTTCTACACACTTCTAAACACTTAGCACTTGTAATCAATCAAAGTTATTGTATTCAAACATATTCTAACCTCAAATAATATTAGATAAGTCATAAGTTTTTCAACGCAATGTTTCCGAGTTCTTAGCCCATTTGGGACCCAATTTCAACAAGTCTTTCTCCATACTTCAAAACACTCTTCATGCATCTCCAACACTTGTAATCAATCAAATTCATTGTATTCTAACATATTCTAACCCCAAACAACACTAGATAAGTCATTTAGTGGTTCAACGCAATGTTTCCGAGTTCTTAGCCCATTTGGGACCCAATTTCAACAAGTCTCTCCACACTTCTAAACACTCTTCATGCATCTCTAGCACTTGTAATCAATCAAATTTATTGTATCCTAACATATTCTAAACCTAAAAAAACACTAGATAAGTCATTTAGTGGTTCAACGCAATGTTTCCGAGTTCTTAGCCCATTTGGGACGCAATTTCAACAAGTCTTTCTCCATACTTCAAAACACTCTTCATGCATCTCTAACACTTGTAATCAATAAAATTCATTGTATTCTAACATATTCTAATCCCAAAAAACACTAGATAAGTCATTTAGTGGTTCAACACAATGTTTCCGAGTTCTTAGCCTATTTGGGACCCAATTTCAACAACTTTTTCTACACACTTCTAAACACTCTTCATTCATCTTTAGCACTTGTAATCAATCAAAGTTTTTGTATTCAAACATATTCTAACCCCAAATAATACTAGATAAGTCATAAGTTTTTCAACGCAATGTTTCCGGGTTCTTAGCCCATTTGGGATCCAATTTCAACAAGTCTTTCTCCATACTTCAAAACACTCTTCATGCATCTCTAACAGTTGTAATCAATCAAATTCATTGTATTTTAACATATTCTAACCCAAAAGAACACTAGATAAGTCATTTAGTGGTTCAACGCAATGTTTCCGAGTTCTTAGCCCATTTGGGACCCAATTTCAACAAGTCTTTCTCCATACTTCAAAAGACTCTTCATGCATCTCTAACACTTGTAATCACTAAAATGTATTGTATTCTAACATATTCTAACCAAAGCAACACTAGATAAGTCATTTAGTGGTTCAACGCAATGTTTCTGAGTTCTTAGCCCATTTGGAATGCAATTTCAACAAGTCTTTCTCCACACTTCTAAACACTCTTCATGCATCTCTAGCACTTGTAATCAATCAAATTTATTATACTCTAACATATTCTAACCCAAACAACACTAGATAAGTCATTTAGTGGTTCAACGCAATGTTTCCGAGATCTTAGCCCATTTGGGACCCAATTTCAACCAAGTCTTTCTCCACACTTCTAAACACTCTTCATGCATCTCTAGCACTTGTAATCAGTCAAATTTATTGTATTCTAACCTATTCTAAACCCAAACAACACTTGATAAGTTATTTAGTGGTTCAACGGAATGTTTCCGAGTTCTTGGCCCATTTGGGACCCAATTTCAACAAGTCTTTTTCCACACTTCTAAACACTCTTCATGCATCTCTAGCACTTGTAATCAATCAAAGTTATTGTATTCAAACATATTCTAACCCCAAATAATACTAGATAAGTCATAAGTTTTTCAACGCAATGTTTCCGAGTTCTTAGCCCATTTGGGACCCAATTTCAACAAGTCTTTCTCCATACTTCAAAACACTCTTCATGCATCTCCAACACTTGTAATCAATCAAATTCATTATATTCTAACATATTCTAACCCCAAACAACACTAGATAAGTCATTTAGTGGTTCAACGCAATGTTTCCGAGTTCTTAGCCCATTTGGGACCCAATTTCAACAAGTCTCTCCACACTTCTAAACACTCTTCATGCATATCTAGCACTTTTAATTAATCAAATTTATTGTATCCTAACATATTCTAAACCCAAACAACACTAGATAAGTCATTTAGTGGTTTAACGCAATGTTTCCGAGTTCTTAGCCCATTTGGGACGCAATTTCAACAAGTCTTTCTCTATACTTCAAAACACTCTTCATGCATCTCTAACACTTGTAATCAATAAAATGTATTGTATTCTAACATATTCTAACCAAAACAACACTAGATAAGTCATTTAGTGGTTCAACGCAATGTTTCTGAGTTCTTAGCCCATTTGGGACGCAATTTCAACAAATCTTTCTTCATACTGCAAAACACTCTTCATGCATCTCTAACACTTGTAATGAATCAAATTCATTGTATTCGAACATATTATAACCCCAAACAACACTAGATAGGTCATTTAGTGGTTCAACGCAATGTTTCCGAGTTCTTAACCCATTTGGGACCCAATTTCAACAAGTCTTTCTCAACACTTCTAAACACTCTTCATGCATCTCTAGCACTTGTAATCAATCAAATTTATTGTATACTAACATATTCTAAACCCAAAAACACTAGATAAGTCATTTAGTGGTTCAACGCAATGTTTCCGAGTTCTTAGCCTTATTGGGACGCAATTTCAACAAGTCTTTCTCCATACTTCAAAACACTCTTAATGCATCTCTAACACTTGTAATCAATAAAATTCCTTGTATTCTAACATATTCTAACCCTAAACAACACTAGATAAGTCATTTAGTGGTTCAATGCAATGTTTCCAAGTTCTTAGCCTATTTGGGGCCCAATTTCAACAACTTTTTCTACACACTTCTAAACACTCTTCATGCATCTTTAGCACTTGTAATCAATCAAAGTTATTGTATTCAAACATATTCTAACCCCAAATAATACTAGATAAGTCATAAGTTTTTCAACGCAATGTTTCCGAGTTCTTAGCCCATTTGGGACCCAATTTCAACAAGTCTTTCTCCATACTTCAAAACACTCTTCATGCATCTCTAACAGTTGTAATCAATCAAATTCATTGTATTTTAACATATTCTAACCCCAAACAACACTAGATAAGTCATTAGTGGTTCAACGCAATGTTTCCGAGTTCTTAGCCCATTTGGGACCCAATTTCAACAAGTCTTTCTCCATACTTCAAAACACTCTTCATGCATCTCTAACACTTGTAATCAATAAAATGTATTGTATTCTAACATATTCTAACCAAAGCAACACTAGATAAGTCATTTAGTGGTTCAACGCAATGTTTCCGAGTTCTTAGCCTATTTAGGACCCAATTTCAACAAGTCTTTCTCACACTTCTAAACACTCTTCATGCATCTCTAGCACTTTTAATCAATCAAATTTATTATATCCTAACATATTCTAAACCCAAAAAACACTAGATAAGTCATTTAGTGGTTTAACGCAATGTTTCCGAGTTCTTAGCCCATTTGGGACGCAATTTCAACAAGTCTTTCTCCATACTTCAAAACACTCTTCATGCATCTAGAACACTTGTAATCAATAAAATGTATTGTATTCTAACATATTCTAACCAAAACAATACTAGATAAGTCATTTAGTGGTTCAACGCAATGTTTCCGAGTTCTTAGCCCATTTAGGACGCAATTTCAACAAGTCTTTCTTCATACTTCAAAGCACTCTTCATGCATCTCTAACACTTGTAATGAATCAAATTCATTGTATTGTAACATATTATAACCCCAAACAACACTAGATAGGTCATTTAGTGGTTCAACGAAATGTTTCCGAGTTCTTAACCCATTTGGGACCCAATTTCAACAAGTCTTTCTCAACACTTCTAAACACTCTTCATGCATCTCTAGCACTTGTAATCAATCAAATTTATTGTATACAATCATATTCTAAACCCAAAAAACACTAGATAAGTCATTTAGTGGTTCAACGCACTGTTTCCGAGTTCTTAGCCCATTTGGGACGCAATTTCAACAAGTCTTTCTCCATACTTCAAAACACTCTTCATGCATCTCTAACACTTGTAATAAATAAAATTCCTTGTATTCTAACATATTCTAACCCTAAACAACACTAGATAAGTCATTTAGTGGTTCAATGCAATGTTTCCAAGTTCTTAGCCTATTTGGGGCCCAATTTCAACAACTTTTTCTACACACTTCTAAACACTCTTCATGCATCTTTAGCACTTGTAATCAATCAAAGTTATTGTATTCAAACATATTATAACCCCAAATAATACTAGATAAGTCATAAGTTTTTCAACGCAATGTTTCCGAGTTCTTAGCCCATTTGGGACCCAATTTAGACAAGTCTTTCTCCATACTTCAAAACACTCTTCATGCATCTCTAACAGTTGTAATCAATCAAATTCATTGTATTTTAACATATTCTAACCCCAAACAACACTAGATAAGTCATTTAGTGGTTCAACGCAATGTTTCCGAGTTCTTAGCCCATTTGGGACCCAATTTCAACAAGTCTTTCTCCATACTTCAAAACACTCTTCATGCATCTCTAACACTTGTAATCAATAAAATGTATTGTATTCTAACATATTCTAACCAAAGCAACACTAGATAAGTCATTTAGTGGTTCAACGCAATGTTTCCGAGTTCTTATCGCATTTGGGACCCAATTTCAACAAGTCTTTCTCCATACTTTAAAACACTCTTCATGCATCTCTAACACTTGTAATCAATCAAATTCATTGTATTCTAACATATTCTAACCCCCAACAACACTAGATAAGTCATTTAGTGGTTCAACGCAATGTTTCCGAGTTCTTAGCCCATTTAGGACCCAATTTCAACAAGTCTTTCTCACACTTCTAAACACTCTTCATGCATCTCTAGCACTTTTAATCAATCAAATTTATTATATCCTAACATATTCTAAACCCAAACAACACTAGATAAGTCATTTAGTGGTTTAACGCAATGTTTCCGAGTTCTTAGCCCATTTGGGACGCAATTTCAACAAGTCTTTCTCCATACTTCAAACACTCTTCATGCATCTAGAACACTTGTAATCAATAAAATGTATTGTATTCTAACATATTCTAACCAAAACAACACTAGATAAGTCATTTAGTGGTTCAACGCAATGTTTCCGAGTTCTTAGCCCATTTGGGACGCAATTTCAACAAGTCTTTCTTCATACTTCAAAGCACTCTTCATGCATCTCTAACACTTGTAATGAATCAAACTCATTGTATTGTAACATATTATAACCCCAAACAACACTAGATAGGTCATTTAGTGGTTCAACGAAATGTTTCCGAGTTCTTAACCCATTTGGGACCCAATTTCAACAAGTCTTTCTCAACACTTCTAAACACTCTTCATGCATCTCTAGCACTTGTAATCAATCAAATTTATTGTATACAAACATATTCTAAACCCAAAAAACACTAGATAAGTCATTTAGTGGTTCAACGCAATGTTTCCGAGTTCTTAGCCCATTTGGGACGCAATTTCAACAAGTCTTTCTCCATACTTCAAAACACTCTTCATGCATCTCTAACACTTGTAATCAATAAAATTCCTTGTATTCTAACATATTCTAACCCCAAACAACACAAGATAAGTCATTTAGTGGTTCAACGCAATGTTTCCGAGTTCTTAGCCTATTTGGGACCCAATTTCAACAACTTTTTCTACACACTTCTAAACACTCTTCATGCATCTTTAGCACTTGTAATCAATCAAAGTTATTGTATTCAAACATATTCTAACCCCAAATCATACTAGATAAGTCATAAGTTTTTCAACGCAATGTTTCCGAGTTCTTCGCCCATTTAGGACCCAGTTTCAACAAGTCTTTCTCCATACTTCAAAACACTCTTCATGCATCTCTAACAGTTGTAATCAATCAAATTCATTGTATTTTAACATATTCTAACCCAAAACAACACTAGATAAGTCATTTAGTGGTTCAACGCAATGTTTCCGAGTTCTTAGCCCATTTGGGACCCAATTTCAACAAGTCTTTCTCCATACTTCAAAACACTCTTCATGCATCTCTAACACTTGTAATCAATAAAATGTATTGTATTCTAACATATTCTAACCAAAGCAACACTAGATAAGTCATTTAGTGGTTCAACGCAATGTTTCCGAGTTCTTAGCACATTTGGGATGCAATTTCAACAAGTCTTTCTCCACACTTCTAAACACTCTTCATGCATCTCTAGCACTTGTAATCAATCAAATTTATTATAATCTAACATATTCTAACCCAAACAACACTAGATAAGTCATTTAGTGGTTCAACGCAATGTTTCCGAGTTCTTAGCACATTTGGGATGCAATTTCAACAAGTCTTTCTCCATTTTTCTAAACACTCTTCATGCATCTCTAGCACTTGTAATCAATCAAATTTATTATACTCTAACATATTCTAACCCAAACAACACTAGATAAGTCATTTAGTGGTTCAACGCAATGTTTCCGAGTTCTTAGCCCATTTGGGACCCAATTTCAACCAAGTCTTTCTCCACACTTCTAAACACTCTTCATGCATCTCTAGCACTTGTAATCAGTCAAATTTATTGTATTCTAACATATTCTAAACCCAAACAACACTAGATAAGTCATTTAGTGGTTCAACGCAATGTTTCCGAGTTCTTGGCCCATTTGGGACCCAATTTCAACAAGTCTTTCTCCACACTTCTAAATACTCTTCATGCATCTCTAGCACTTGTAATCAATCAAAGTTATTGTATTCAAACATATTCTAACCCCAAATAATACTAGATAAGTCATAAGTTTGTCAACGCAATGTTTCCGAGTTCATAGCCCATTTGGGACCCAATTTCAACAAGTCTTTCTCCATACTTCAAAACACTCTTCATGCATCTCTAAACTTGTAATCAATTAAATTCATTGTATTCTAACATATTTTAACCCCAAACAACACTTGATAAGTCATTTAGTGGTTCAACGCAATGTTTCCGAGTTCTTAGCCCATTTGGGACCCAATTTAGACAAGTCTTTCTCCTTACTTCAAAACACTCTTCATGCATCTCTAACAGTTGTAATCAATCAAATTCATTGTATTTTAACATATTCTAACCCCAAACAACACTAGATAAGTCATTTAGTGGTTCAACGCAATGTTTCCGAGTTCTTAGCCCATTTGGGACCCAATTTCAACAAGTCTTTCTCCATACTTCAAAACACTCTTCATGCATCTCTAACACTTGTAATCAATAAAATGTATTGTATTCTAACATATTCTAACCAAAGCAACACTAGATAAGTCATTTAGTGGTTCAACGCAATGTTTCCGAGTTCTTATCGCATTTGGGACCCAATTTCAACAAGTCTTTCTCCATACTTTAAAACACTCTTCATGCATCTCTAACACTTTTAATCAATCAAATTCATTGTATTCTAACATATTCTAACCCCCAACAACACTAGATAAGTCATTTAGTGGTTCAACGCAATGTTTCCGAGTTCTTAGCCCATTTAGGACCCAATTTCAACAAGTCTTTCTCACACTTCTAAACACTCTTCATGCATCTCTAGCACTTTTAATCAATCAAATTTATTATATCCTAACATATTCTAAACCCAAACAACACTAGATAAGTCATTTAGTGGTTTAACGCAATGTTTCCGAGTTCTTAGCCCATTTGGGACGCAATTTCAACAAGTCTTTCTCCATACTTCAAACACTCTTCATGCATCTAGAACACTTGTAATCAATAAAATGTATTGTATTCTAACATATTCTAACCAAAACAACACTAGATAAGTCATTTAGTGGTTCAACGCAATGTTTCCGAGTTCTTAGCCCATTTGGGACGCAATTTCAACAAGTCTTTCTTCATACTTCAAAGCACTCTTCATGCATCTCTAACACTTGTAATGAATCAAACTCATTGTATTGTAACATATTATAACCCCAAACAACACTAGATAGGTCATTTAGTGGTTCAACGAAATGTTTCCGAGTTCTTAACCCATTTGGGACCCAATTTCAACAAGTCTTTCTCAACACTTCTAAACACTCTTCATGCATCTCTAGCACTTGTAATCAATCAAATTTATTGTATACAAACATATTCTAAACCCAAAAAACACTAGATAAGTCATTTAGTGGTTCAACGCAATGTTTCCGAGTTCTTAGCCCATTTGGGACGCAATTTCAACAAGTCTTTCTCCATACTTCAAAACACTCTTCATGCATCTCTAACACTTGTAATCAATAAAATTCCTTGTATTCTAACATATTCTAACCCCAAACAACACAAGATAAGTCATTTAGTGGTTCAACGCAATGTTTCCGAGTTCTTAGCCTATTTGGGACCCAATTTCAACAACTTTTTCTACACACTTCTAAACACTCTTCATGCATCTTTAGCACTTGTAATCAATCAAAGTTATTGTATTCAAACATATTCTAACCCCAAATCATACTAGATAAGTCATAAGTTTTTCAACGCAATGTTTCCGAGTTCTTCGCCCATTTAGGACCCAGTTTCAACAAGTCTTTCTCCATACTTCAAAACACTCTTCATGCATCTCTAACAGTTGTAATCAATCAAATTCATTGTATTTTAACATATTCTAACCCAAAACAACACTAGATAAGTCATTTAGTGGTTCAACGCAATGTTTCCGAGTTCTTAGCCCATTTGGGACCCAATTTCAACAAGTCTTTCTCCATACTTCAAAACACTCTTCATGCATCTCTAACACTTGTAATCAATAAAATGTATTGTATTCTAACATATTCTAACCAAAGCAACACTAGATAAGTCATTTAGTGGTTCAACGCAATGTTTCCGAGTTCTTAGCACATTTGGGATGCAATTTCAACAAGTCTTTCTCCACACTTCTAAACACTCTTCATGCATCTCTAGCACTTGTAATCAATCAAATTTATTATACTCTAACATATTCTAACCCAAACAACACTAGATAAGTCATTTAGTTGTTCAACGCAATGTTTCCGAGTTCTTAGCCCATTTGGGACCCAATTTCAACCAAGTCTTTCTCCACACTTCTAAACACTCTTCATGCATCTCTAGCACTTGTAATCAGTCAAATTTATTGTATTCTAACATATTCTAAACCCAAACAACACTAGATAAGTCATTTAGTGGTTCAACGCAATGTTTCCGAGTTCTTGGCCCATTTGGGACCCAATTTCAACAAGTCTTTCTCCACACTTCTAAATACTCTTCATGCATCTCTAGCACTTGTAATCAATCAAAGTTATTGTATTCAAACATATTCTAACCCCAAATAATACTAGATAAGTCATAAGTTTGTCAACGCAATGTTTCCGAGTTCATAGCCCATTTGGGACCCAATTTCAACAAGTCTTTCTCCATACTTCAAAACACTCTTCATGCATCTCTAAACTTGTAATCAATTAAATTCATTGTATTCTAACATATTTTAACCCCAAACAACACTTGATAAGTCATTTAGTGGTTCAACGCAATGTTTCCGAGTTCTTAGCCCATTTGGGACCCAATTTCAACAAGTCTTTCTCCACACTTCTAAACACTCTTCATGCATCTCTAGCACTTTTAATCAATCAAATTTATTGTATCCTAACATATTATAAACCCAAACAACACTAGATAAGTCATTTAGTTGTTTAACGCAATGTTTCCGAGTTCTTAGCCCATTTGGGACGCAATTTCAACTGGTCTTTCTCCATACTTCAAAACACTCTTCATGCATCTAGAACACTTGTACTCAATAAAATGTATTGTATTCTAACATATTCTAACCAAAACAACACTAGATAAGTCATTTAGTGGTTCAACGCAATGTTTCCGAGTTCTTAGCCCATTTGGGACCCAATTTCAACAAGTCTTTCTCTACACTTCTAAATACTCTTCATGCATCTCTAGCAGTTTTAATCAATCAAATTTATTGTATCCTAACATATTCTAAACCCAAACAACACTAGATAAGTCATTTAGTGGTTTAACGCAATGTTTCCGAGTTCTTAGCCCATTTGGGACCCAATTTCAACCAAGTCTTTGTCCACACTTCTAAACACTCTTCATGCATCTCTAGCACTTGTAATCAGTCAAATATATTGTATTCTAACCTATTCTAAACCCAAACAACACTAGATAAGTCATTTAGTGGTTCAACGCAATGTTTCCGAGTTCTTGGCCCATTTGGGACGCAATTTCAACAAGTCTTTCTCCATACTTCAAAACACTCTTCATGCATCTATAACACTTGTAATCAATAAAATTCCTTGTATTCTAACATATTCTAACCCCAAACAACACTAGATAAGTCATTTAGTGGTTCAACGCAATGTTTCCGAGTTCTTAGCCTATTTGGGACCCAATTTCAACAACTTTTTCTACACACTTCTAAACACTCTTCATGCATCTTTAGCACTTGTAATCAATCAAAGTTATTGTATTCAAACATATTCTAACCCCAAATAATACTAGATAAGTCATAAGTTTTTCAACGCAATGTTTCCGAGTTCTTCGCCTATTTGGGACCCAATTTCAACAAGTCTTTCTCCATACTTCAAAACACTCTTCATGCATCTCTAACAGTTGTAATCAATCAAATTCATTGTATTTTAACATATTCTAACCCAAAACAACACTAGATAAGTCATTTAGTGGTTCAACGCAATGTTTCCGAGTTCTTAGCCCATTTGGGACCCAATTTCAACAAGTCTTTCTCCATACTTCAAAACACTCTTCATGCATCTCTAACACTTGTAATCAATAAAATGTATTGTATTCTAACATATTCTAACCAAAGCAACACTAGATAAGTCATTTAGTGGTTCAACGCAATGTTTCCGAGTTCTTAGCACATTTGGGATGCAATTTCAACAAGTCTTTCTCCACACTTCTAAACACTCTTCATGCATCTCTAGCACTTGTAATCAATCAAATTTATTATACTCTAACATATTCTAACCCAAACAACACTAGATAAGTCATTTAGTGGTTCAACGCAATGTTTCCGAGTTCTTAGCACATTTGGGATGCAATTTCAACAAGTCTTTCTCCACACTTCTAAACACTCTTCATGCATCTCTAGCACTTGTAATCTATCAAATTTATTATACTCTAACATATTCTAACCCAAACAACACTAGATAAGTCATTTAGTGGTTCAACGCAATGTTTCCGAGTTCTTAGCCCATTTGGGACCCAATTTCAACCAAGTCTTTCTCCACACTTCTAAACACTCTTCATGCATCTCTAGCACTTGTAATCAGTCAAATTTATTGTATTCTAACATATTCTAAACCCAAACAACACTACATAAGTCATTTAGTGGTTCAACGCAATGTTTCCGAGTTCTTGGCCCATTTGGGACCCAATTTCAACAAGTCTTTCTCCACACTTCTAAATACTCTTCATGCATCTCTAGCACTTGTAATCAATCAAAGTTATTGTATTCAAACATATTCTAACCCCAAATAATACTAGATAAGTCATAAGTTTTTCAACGCAATGTTTCCGAGTTCATAGCCCATTTGGGACCCAATTTCAACAAGTCTTTCTCCATACTTCAAAACACTCTTCATGCATCTCTAAACTTGTAATCAATCAAATTCATTGTATTCTAACATATTCTAACCCCAAACAACACTTGATAAGTTATTTAGTGGTTCAACGCAATGTTTCCGAGTTCTTAGCCCATTTGGGACCCAATTTCAACAAGTCTTTCTCCACACTTCTAAACACTCTTCATGCATCTCTAGCACTTTTAATCAATCAAAATTATTGTATCCTAACATATTATAAACCCAAACAACACTAGATAAGTCATTTAGTGGTTTAACGCAATGTTTCCGAGTTCTTAGCCCATTTGGGACGCAATTTCAACAAGTCTTTCTCCATACTTCAAAACACTCTTCATGCATCTAGAACACTTGTACTCAATAAAATGTATTGTATTCTAACATATTCTAACCAAAACAACACTAGATAAGTCATTTAGTGGTTCAATGCAATGTTTCCGAGTTCTTAGCCCATTTGGGACCCAATTTCAACAAGTCTTTCTCCACACTTCTAAACACTTTTCATGCATCTCTAGCACTTTTAATCAATCAAATTTATTGTATCCTAACATATTCTAAACCCAAACAACACTAGATAAGTCATTTAGTGGTTTAACGCAATGTTTCCGAGTTCTTAGCCCATTTGGGACCCAATTTCAACCAAGTCTTTCTCCACACTTCTAAACACTCTTCATGCATCTCTAGCACTTGTAATCAGTCAAATATATTGTATTCTAACCTATTCTAAACCCAAACAACACTAGATAAGTCATTTAGTGGTTCAACGCAATGTTTCCGAGTTCTTGGCCCATTTGGGACGCAATTTCAACAAGTCTTTCTCCATACTTCAAAACACTCTCCATGCATCTCTAACACTTGTAATCAATAAAATTCCTTGTATTCTAACATATTCTAACCCCAAACAACACTAGATAAGTCATTTAGTGGTTCAACGCAATGTTTCCGAGTTCTTAGCCTATTTGGGACCCAATTTCAATAACTTTTTCTACACACTTCTAAACACTCTTCATGCATCTTTAGCACTTGTAATCAATCACAGTTATTGTATTCAAACATATTCTAACCCCAAATAATACTAGATAAGTCATAAGTTTTTCAACGCAATGTTTCCGAGTTCTTCGCCTATTTGGGACCCAATTTCAACAAGTCTTTCTCCATACTTCAAAACACTCTTCATGCATCTCTAACAGTTGTAATCAATCAAATTCATTGTATTTTAACATATTCTAACCCAAAACAACACTAGATAAGTCATTTAGTGGTTCAACGCAATGTTTCCGAGTTCTTAGCCCATTTGAGACCCAATTTCAACAAGTCTTTCTCCATACTTCAAAACACTCTTCATGCATCTCTAACACTTGTAATCAATAAAATGTATTGTATTCTAACATATTCTAACCAAAGCAACACTAGATAAGTCATTTAGTGGTTCAACGCAATGTTTCCGAGTTCTTAGCACATTTGGGATGCAATTTCAACAAGTCTTTCTCCACACTTCTAAACACTCTTCATGTATCTCTAGCACTTGTAATCAATCAAATTTATTATACTCTAACATATTCTAACCCAAACAACACTAGATAAGTCATTTAGTGGTTCAACGCAATGTTTCCGAGTTCTTAGCACATTTGGGATGCAATTTCAACAAGTCTTTCTCCACACTTCTAAACACTCTTCATGCATCTCTAGCACTTGTAATCTATCAAATTTATTATACTCTAACATATTCTAACCCAAACAACACTAGATAAGTCATTTAGTGGTTCAACGCAATGTTTCCGAGTTCTTAGCCCATTTGGGACCCAATTTCAACCAAGTCTTTCTCCACACTTCTAAACACTCTTCATGCATCTCTAGCACTTGTAATCAGTCAAATTTATTGTATTCTAACATATTCTAAACCCAAACAACACTACATAAGTCATTTAGTGGTTCAACGCAATGTTTCCGAGTTCTTGGCCCATTTGGGACCCAATTTCAACAAGTCTTTCTCCACACTTCTAAATACTCTTCATGCATCTCTAGCACTTGTAATCAATCAAAGTTATTGTATTCAAACATATTCTAACCCCAAATAATACTAGATAAGTCATAAGTTTTTCAACGCAATGTTTCCGAGTTCATAGCCCATTTGGGACCCAATTTCAACAAGTCTTTCTCCATACTTCAAAACACTCTTCATGCATCTCTAAACTTGTAATCAATCAAATTCATTGTATTCTAACATATTCTAACCCCAAACAACACTTGATAAGTTATTTAGTGGTTCAACGCAATGTTTCCGAGTTCTTAGCCCATTTGGGACCCAATTTCAACAAGTCTTTCTCCACACTTCTAAACACTCTTCATGCATCTCTAGCACTTTTAATCAATCAAAATTATTGTATCCTAACATATTATAAACCCAAACAACACTAGATAAGTCATTTAGTGGTTTAACGCAATGTTTCCGAGTTCTTAGCCCATTTGGGACGCAATTTCAACAAGTCTTTCTCCATACTTCAAAACACTCTTCATGCATCTAGAACACTTGTACTCAATAAAATGTATTGTATTCTAACATATTCTAACCAAAACAACACTAGATAAGTCATTTAGTGGTTCAACGCAATGTTTCCGAGTTCTTAGCCCATTTGGGACCCAATTTCAACAAGTCTTTCTCCACACTTCTAAACACTCTTCATGCATCTCTAGCACTTTTAATCAATCAAATTTATTGTATCCTAACATATTCTAAACCCAAACAACACTAGATAAGTCATTTAGTGGTTTAACGCAATGTTTCCGAGTTCTTAGCCCATTTGGGACCCAATTTCAACCAAGTCTTTCTCCACACTTCTAAACACTCTTCATGCATCTCTAGCACTTGTAATCAGTCAAATATATTGTATTCTAACCTATTCTAAACCCAAACAACACTAGATAAGTCATTTAGTGGTTCAACGCAATGTTTCCGAGTTCTTGGCCCATTTGGGACGCAATTTCAACAAGTCTTTCTCCATACTTCAAAACACTCTCCATGCATCTCTAACACTTGTAATCAATAAAATTCCTTGTATTCTAACATATTCTAACCCCAAACAACACTAGATAAGTCATTTAGTGGTTCAACGCAATGTTTCCGAGTTCTTAGCCTATTTGGGACCCAATTTCAATAACTTTTTCTACACACTTCTAAACACTCTTTATGCATCTTTAGCACTTGTAATCAATCACAGTTATTGTATTCAAACATATTCTAACCCCAAATAATACTAGATAAGTCATAAGTTTTTCAACGCAATGTTTCCGAGTTCTTCGCCTATTTGGGACCCAATTTCAACAAGTCTTTCTCCATACTTCAAAACACTCTTCATGCATCTCTAACACTTGTAATCAATAAAATGTATTGTATTCTAACATATTCTAACCAAAGCAACACTAGATAAGTCATTTAGTGGTTCAACGCAATGTTTCCGAGTTCTTATCGCATTTGGGACCCAATTTCAACAAGTCTTTCTCCATACTTTAAAACACTCTTCATGCATCTCTAACACTTGTAATCAATCAAATTCATTGTATTCTAACATATTCTAACCCCCAACAACACTAGATAAGTCATTTAGTGGTTCAACGCAATGTTTCCGAGTTCTTAGCCCATTTAGGACCCAATTTCAACAAGTCTTTCTCACACTTCTAAACACTCTTCATGCATCTCTAGCACTTTTAATCAATCAAATTTATTATATCCTAACATATTCTAAACCCAAACAACACTAGATAAGTCATTTAGTGGTTTAACGCAATGTTTCCGAGTTCTTAGCCCATTTGGGACGCAATTTCAACAAGTCTTTCTCCATACTTCAAACACTCTTCATGCATCTAGAACACTTGTAATCAATAAAATGTATTGTATTCTAACATATTCTAACCAAAACAACACTAGATAAGTCATTTAGTGGTTCAACGCAATGTTTCCGAGTTCTTAGCCCATTTGGGACGCAATTTCAACAAGTCTTTCTTCATACTTCAAAGCACTCTTCATGCATCTCTAACACTTGTAATGAATCAAACTCATTGTATTGTAACATATTATAACCCCAAACAACACTAGATAGGTCATTTAGTGGTTCAACGAAATGTTTCCGAGTTCTTAACCCATTTGGGACCCAATTTCAACAAGTCTTTCTCAACACTTCTAAACACTCTTCATGCATCTCTAGCACTTGTAATCAATCAAATTTATTGTATACAAACATATTCTAAACCCAAAAAACACTAGATAAGTCATTTAGTGGTTCAACGCAATGTTTCCGAGTTCTTAGCCCATTTGGGACGCAATTTCAACAAGTCTTTCTCCATACTTCAAAACACTCTTCATGCATCTCTAACACTTGTAATCAATAAAATTCCTTGTATTCTAACATATTCTAACCCCAAACAACACAAGATAAGTCATTTAGTGGTTCAACGCAATGTTTCCGAGTTCTTAGCCTATTTGGGACCCAATTTCAACAACTTTTTTACACACTTCTAAACACTCTTCATGCATCTTTAGCACTTGTAATCAATCAAAGTTATTGTATTCAAACATATTCTAACCCCAAATCATACTAGATAAGTCATAAGTTTTTCAACGCAATGTTTCCGAGTTCTTCGCCCATTTAGGACCTAGTTTCAACAAGTCTTTCTCCATACTTCAAAACACTCTTCATGCATCTCTAACAGTTGTAATCAATCAAATTCATTGTATTTTAACATATTCTAACCCAAAACAACACTAGATAAGTCATTTAGTGGTTCAACGCAATGTTTCCGAGTTCTTAGCCCATTTGGGACCCAATTTCAACAAGTCTTTCTCCATACTTCAAAACACTCTTCATGCATCTCTAACACTTGTAATCAATAAAATGTATTGTATTCTAACATATTCTAACCAAAGCAACACTAGATAAGTCATTTAGTGGTTCAACGCAATGTTTCCGAGTTCTTAGCACATTTGGGATGCAATTTCAACAAGTCTTTCTCCACACTTCTAAACACTCTTCATGCATCTCTAGCACTTGTAATCAATCAAATTTATTATACTCTAACATATTCTAACCCAAACAACACTAGATAAGTCATTTAGTGGTTCAACGCAATGTTTCCGAGTTCTTAGCACATTTGGGATGCAATTTCAACAAGTCTTTCTCCATTTTTCTAAACACTCTTCATGCATCTCTAGCACTTGTAATCAATCAAATTTATTATACTCTAACATATTCTAACCCAAACAACACTAGATAAGTCATTTAGTGGTTCAACGCAATGTTTCCGAGTTCTTAGCCCATTTGGGACCCAATTTCAACCAAGTCTTTCTCCACACTTCTAAACACTCTTCATGCATCTCTAGCACTTGTAATCAGTCAAATTTATTGTATTCTAACATATTCTAAACCCAAACAACACTAGATAAGTCATTTAGTGGTTCAACGCAATGTTTCCGAGTTCTTGGCCCATTTGGGACCCAATTTCAACAAGTCTTTCTCCACACTTCTAAATACTCTTCATGCATCTCTAGCACTTGTAATCAATCAAAGTTATTGTATTCAAACATATTCTAACCCCAAATAATACTAGATAAGTCATAAGTTTGTCAACGCAATGTTTCCGAGTTCATAGCCCATTTGGGACCCAATTTCAACAAGTCTTTCTCCATACTTCAAAACACTCTTCATGCATCTCTAAACTTGTAATCAATCAAATTCATTGTATTCTAACATATTTTAACCCCAAACAACACTTGATAAGTCATTTAGTGGTTCAACGCAATGTTTCCGAGTTCTTAGCCCATTTGGGACCCAATTTCAACAAGTCTTTCTCCACACTTCTAAACACTCTTCATGCATCTCTAGCACTTTTAATCAATCAAATTTATTGTATCCTAACATATTATAAACCCAAACAACACTAGATAAGTCATTTAGTGGTTTAACGCAATGTTTCCGAGTTCTTAGCCCATTTGGGACGCAATTTCAACTGGTCTTTCTCCATACTTCAAAACACTCTTCATGCATCTAGAACACTTGTACTCAATAAAATGTATTGTATTCTAACATATTCTAACCAAAACAACACTAGATAAGTCATTTAGTGGTTCAACGCAATGTTTCCGAGTTCTTAGCCCATTTGGGACCCAATTTCAACAAGTCTTTCTCTACACTTCTAAATACTCTTCATGCATCTCTAGCAGTTTTAATCAATCAAATTTATTGTATCCTAACATATTCTAAACCCAAACAACACTAGATAAGTCATTTAGTGGTTTAACGCAATGTTTCCTAGTTCTTAGCCCATTTGGGACCCAATTTCAACCAAGTCTTTGTCCACACTTCTAAACACTCTTCATGCATCTCTAGCACTTGTAATCAGTCAAATATATTGTATTCTAACCTATTCTAAACCCAAACAACACTAGATAAGTCATTTAGTGGTTCAACGCAATGTTTCCGAGTTCTTGGCCCATTTGGGACGCAATTTCAACAAGTCTTTCTCCATACTTCAAAACACTCTTCATGCATCTATAACACTTGTAATCAATAAAATTCCTTGTATTCTAACATATTCTAACCCCAAACAACACTAGATAAGTCATTTAGTGGTTCAACGCAATGTTTCCGAGTTCTTAGCCTATTTGGGACCCAATTTCAACAACTTTTTCTACACACTTCTAAACACTCTTCATGCATCTTTAGCACTTGTAATCAATCAAAGTTATTGTATTCAAACATATTCTAACCCCAAATAATACTAGATAAGTCATAAGTTTTTCAACGCAATGTTTCCGAGTTCTTCGCCCATTTGGGACCCAATTTCAACAAGTCTTTCTCCATACTTCAAAACACTCTTCATGCATTTCTAACAGTTGTAATCAATCAAATTCATTGTATTTTAACATATTCTAACCCAAAACAACACTAGATAAGTCATTTACTGGTTCAACGCAATGTTTCCGAGTTCTTAGCCCATTTGGGACCCAATTTCAACAAGTCTTTCTCCATACTTCAAAACACTCTTCATGCATCTCTAACACTTGTAAACAATAAAATGTATTGTATTCTAACATATTCTAACCAAAGCAACACTAGATAAGTCATTTAGTGGTTCAACGCAATGTTTCCGAGTTCTTAGCACATTTGGGATGCAATTTCAACAAGTCTTTCTCCACACTTCTAAACACTCTTCATGCATCTCTAGCACTTGTAATCAATCAAATTTATTATACTCTAACATATTCTAACCCAAACAACACTAGATAAGTCATTTAGTGGTTCAACGCAATGTTTCCGAGTTCTTAGCACATTTGGGATGCAATTTCAACAAGTCTTTCTCCACACTTCTAAACACTCTTCATGCATCTCTAGCACTTGTAATCTATCAAATTTATTATACTCTAACATATTCTAACCCAAACAACACTAGATAAGTCATTTAGTGGTTCAATGCAATGTTTCCGAGTTTTTAGCCCATTTGGGACCCAATTTCAACCAAGTCTTTCTCCACACTTCTAAACACTCTTCATGCATCTCTAGCACTTGTAATCAGTCAAATTTATTGTATTCTAACATATTCTAAACCCAAACAACACTACATAAGTCATTTAGTGGTTCAACGCAATGTTTCCGAGTTCTTGGCCCATTTGGGACCCAATTTCAACAAGTCTTTCTCCACACTTCTAAACACTCTTCATGCATCTCTAAACTTGTAATCAATCAAATTCATTGTATTCTAACATATTCTAACCCCAAACAACACTTGATAAGTTATTTAGTGGTTCAACGCAATGTTTCCGAGTTCTTAGCCCATTTGGGACCCAATTTCAACAAGTCTTTCTCCACACTTCTAAACACTCTTCATGCATCTCTAGCACTTTTAATCAATCAAATTTATTGTATCCTAACATATTATAAACCCAAACAACACTAGATAAGTCATTTAGTGGTTTAACGCAATGTTTCCGAGTTCTTAGCCCATTTGGGACGCAATTTCAACAAGTCTTTCTCCATACTTCAAAACACTCTTCATGCATCTAGAACACTTGTACTCAATAAAATGTATTGTATTCTAACATATTCTAACCAAAACAACACTAGATAAGTCATTTAGTGGTTCAACGCAATGTTTCCGAGTTCTTAGCCCATTTGGGACCCAATTTCAACAAGTCTTTCTCCACACTTCTAAACACTCTTCATGCATCTCTAGCACTTGTAATCAATCAAATTTATTGTATCCTAACATATTCTAAACCCAAACAACACTAGGTAAGTCATTTAGTGGTTTAACGCAATGTTTCCGAGTTCTTAGCCCATTTGGGACCCAATTTCAACCAAGTCTTTCTCCACACTTCTAAACACTCTTCATGCATCTCTAGCACTTGTAATCAGTCAAATATATTGTATTCTAACCTATTCTAAACCCAAACAACACTAGATCAGTCATTTAGTGGTTCAACGCAATGTTTCCGAGTTCTTGGCCCATTTGGGACGCAATTTCAACAAGTCTTTCTCCATACTTCAAAACACTCTTCATGCATCTCTAACACTTGTAATCAATAAAATTCCTTGTATTCTAACATATTCTAACCCCAAACAACACTAGATAAGTCATTTAGTGGTTCAACGCAATGTTTCCGAGTTCTTAGCCTATTTGGGACCCAATTTCAATAACTTTTTCTACACACTTCTAAACACTCTTCATGCATCTTTAGCACTTGTAATCAATCAAAGTTATTGTATTCAAACATATTCTAACCCCAAATAATACTAGATAAGTCATAAGTTTTTCAACGCAATGTTTCCGAGTTCTTCGCCTATTTGGGACCCAATTTCAACAAGTCTTTCTCCATACTTCAAAACACTCTTCATGCATCTCTAACAGTTGTAATCAATCAAATTCATTGTATTTTAACATATTCTAACCCAAAACAACACTAGATAAGTCATTTAGTGGTTCAACGCAATGTTTCCGAGTTCTTAGCCCATTTGGGACCCAATTTCAACAAGTCTTTCTCCATACTTCAAAACACTCTTCATGCATCTCTAACACTTGTAATCAATAAAATGTATTGTATTCTAACATATTCTAACCAAAGCAACACTAGATAAGTCATTTAGTGGTTCAACGCAATGTTTCCGAGTTCTTAGCACATTTGGGATGCAATTTCAACAAGTCTTTCTCCACACTTCTAAACACTCTTCATGCATCTCTAGCACTTGTAATCAATCAAATTTATTATACTCTAACATATTCTAACCCAAACAACACTAGATAAGTCATTTAGTGGTTCAACGCAATGTTTCCGAGTTCTTAGCACATTTGGGATGCAATTTCAACAAGTCTTTCTCCACACTTCTAAACACTCTTCATGCATCTCTAGCACTTGTAATCTATCAAATTTATTATACTCTAACATATTCTAACCCAAACAACACTAGATAAGTCATTTAGTGGTTCAACGCAATGTTTCCGAGTTCTTAGCCCATTTGGGACCCAATTTCAACCAAGTCTTTCTCCACACTTCTAAACACTCTTCATGCATCTCTAGCACTTGTAATCAGTCAAATTTATTGTATTCTAACATATTCTAAACCCAAACAACACTACATAAGTCATTTAGTGGTTCAACGCAATGTTTCCGAGTTCTTGGCCCATTTGGGACCCAATTTCAACAAGTCTTTCTCCACACTTCTAAATACTCTTCATGCATCTCTAGCACTTGTAATCAATCAAAGTTATTGTATTCAAACATATTCTAACCCCAAATAATACTAGATAAGTCATAAGTTTTTCAACGCAATGTTTCCGAGTTCATAGCCCATTTGGGACCCAATTTCAACAAGTCTTTCTCCATACTTCAAAACACTCTTCATGCATCTCTAAACTTGTAATCAATCAAATTCATTGTATTCTAACATATTCTAACCCCAAACAACACTTGATAAGTTATTTAGTGGTTCAACGCAATGTTTCCGAGTTCTTAGCCCATTTGGGACCCAATTTCAACAAGTCTTTCTCCACACTTCTAAACACTCTTCATGCATCTCTAGCACTTTTAATCAATCAAAATTATTGTATCCTAACATATTATAAACCCAAACAACACTAGATAAGTCATTTAGTGGTTTAACGCAATGTTTCCGAGTTCTTAGCCCATTTGGGACGCAATTTCAACAAGTCTTTCTCCATACTTCAAAACACTCTTCATGCATCTAGAACACTTGTACTCAATAAAATGTATTTTATTCTAACATATTCTAACCAAAACAACACTAGATAAGTCATTTAGTGGTTCAACGCAATGTTTCCGAGTTCTTAGCCCATTTGGGACCCAATTTCAACAAGTCTTTCTCCACACTTCTAAACACTCTTCATGCATCTCTAGCACTTTTAATCAATCAAATTTATTGTATCCTAACATATTCTAAACCCAAACAACACTAGATAAGTCATTTAGTGGTTTAACGCAATGTTTCCGAGTTCTTAGCCCATTTGGGACCCAATTTCAACCAAGTCTTTCTCCACACTTCTAAACACTCTTCATGCATCTCTAGCACTTGTAATCAGTCAAATATATTGTATTCTAACCTATTCTAAACCCAAACAACACTAGATAAGTCATTTAGTGGTTCAACGCAATGTTTCCGAGTTCTTGGCCCATTTGGGACGCAATTTCAACAAGTCTTTCTCCATACTTCAAAACACTCTCCATGCATCTCTAACACTTGTAATCAATAAAATTCCTTGTATTCTAACATATTCTAACCCCAAACAACACTAGATAAGTCATTTAGTGGTTCAACGCAATGTTTCCGAGTTCTTAGCCTATTTGGGACCCAATTTCAATAACTTTTTCTACACACTTCTAAACACTCTTCATGCATCTTTAGCACTTGTAATCAATCACAGTTATTGTATTCAAACATATTCTAACCCCAAATAATACTAGATAAGTCATAAGTTTTTCAACGCAATGTTTCCGAGTTCTTCGCCTATTTGGGACCCAATTTCAACAAGTCTTTCTCCATACTTCAAAACACTCTTCATGCATCTCTAACAGTTGTAATCAATCAAATTCATTGTATTTTAACATATTCTAACCCAAAACAACACTAGATAAGTCATTTAGTGGTTCAACGCAATGTTTCCGAGTTCTTAGCCCATTTGGGACCCAATTTCAACAAATCTTTCTCCATACTTCAAAACACTCTTCATGCATCTCTAACACTTGTAATCAATAAAATGTATTGTATTCTAACATATTCTAACCAAAGCAACACTAGATAAGTCATTTAGTGGTTCAACGCAATGTTTCCGAGTTCTTAGCACATTTGGGATGCAATTTCAACAAGTCTTTCTCCACACTTCTAAACACTCTTCATGTATCTCTAGCACTTGTAATCAATCAAATTTATTATACTCTAACATATTCTAACCCAAACAACACTAGATAAGTCATTTAGTGGTTCAACGCAATGTTTCCGAGTTCTTAGCACATTTGGGATGCAATTTCAACAAGTCTTTCTCCACACTTCTAAACACTCTTCATGCATCTCTAGCACTTGTAATCTATCAAATTTATTATACTCTAACATATTCTAACCCAAACAACACTAGATAAGTCATTTAGTGGTTCAACGCAATGTTTCCGAGTTTTTAGCCCATTTGGGACCCAATTTCAACCAAGTCTTTCTCCACACTTCTAAACACTCTTCATGCATCTCTAGCACTTGTAATCAGTCAAATTTATTGTATTCTAACATATTCTAAACCCAAACAACACTACATAAGTCATTTAGTGGTTCAACGCAATGTTTCCGAGTTCTTGGCCCATTTGGGACCCAATTTCAACAAGTCTTTCTCCACACTTCTAAATACTCTTCATGCATCTCTAGCACTTGTAATCAATCAAAGTTATTGTATTCAAACATATTCTAACCCCAAATAATACTAGATAAGTCATAAGTTTTTCAACGCAATGTTTCCGAGTTCATAGCCCATTTGGGACCCAATTTCAACAAGTCTTTCTCCATACTTCAAAACACTCTTCATGCATCTCTAAACTTGTAATCAATCAAATTCATTGTATTCTAACATATTCTAACCCCAAACAACACTTGATAAGTTATTTAGTGGTTCAACGCAATGTTTCCGAGTTCTTAGCCCATTTGGGACCCAATTTCAACAAGTCTTTCTCCACACTTCTAAACACTCTTCATGCATCTCTAGCACTTTTAATCAATCAAAATTATTGTATCCTAACATATTATAAACCCAAACAACACTAGATAAGTCATTTAGTGGTTTAACTCAATGTTTCCGAGTTCTTAGCCCATTTGGGACGCAATTTCAACAAGTCTTTCTCCATACTTCAAAACACTCTTCATGCATCTAGAACACTTGTACTCAATAAAATGTATTGTATTCTAACATATTCTAACCAAAACAACACTAGATAAGTCATTTAGTGGTTCAACGCAATGTTTCCGAGTTCTTAGCCCATTTGGGACCCAATTTCAACAAGTCTTTCTCCACACTTCTAAACACTCTTCATGCATCTCTAGCACTTTTAATCAATCAAATTTATTGTATCCTAACATATTCTAAACCCAAACAACACTAGATAAGTCATTTAGTGGTTTAACGCAATGTTTCCGAGTTCTTAGCCCATTTGGGACCCAATTTCAACCAAGTCTTTCTCCACACTTCTAAACACTCTTCATGCATCTCTAGCACTTGTAATCAGTCAAATATATTGTATTCTAACCTATTCTAAACCCAAACAACACTAGATCAGTCATTTAGTGGTTCAACGCAATGTTTCCGAGTTCTTGGCCCATTTGGGACGCAATTTCAACAAGTCTTTCTCCATACTTCAAAACACTCTTCATGCATCTCTAACACTTGTAATCAATAAAATTCCTTGTATTCTAACATATTCTAACCCCAAACAACACTAGATAAGTCATTTAGTGGTTCAACGCAATGTTTCCGAGTTCTTAGCCTATTTGGGACCCAATTTCAATAACTTTTTCTACACACTTCTAAACACTCTTCATGCATCTTTAGCACTTGTAATCAATCAAAGTTATTGTATTCAAACATATTCTAACCCCAAATAATACTAGATAAGTCATAAGTTTTTCAACGCAATGTTTCCGAGTTCTTCGCCTATTTGGGACCCAATTTCAACAAGTCTTTCTCCATACTTCAAAACACTCTTCATGCATCTCTAACAGTTGTAATCAATCAAATTCATTGTATTTTAACATATTCTAACCCAAAACAACACTAGATAAGTCATTTAGTGGTTCAACGCAATGTTTCCGAGTTCTTAGCCCATTTGGGACCCAATTTCAACAAGTCTTTCTCCATACTTCAAAACACTCTTCATGCATCTCTAACACTTGTAATCAATAAAATGTATTGTATTCTAACATATTCTAACCAAAGCAACACTAGATAAGTCATTTAGTGGTTCAACGCAATGTTTCCGAGTTCTTAGCACATTTGGGATGCAATTTCAACAAGTCTTTCTCCACACTTCTAAACACTCTTCATGTATCTCTAGCACTTGTAATCAATCAAATTTATTATACTCTAACATATTCTAACCCAAACAACACTAGATAAGTCATTTAGTGGTTCAACGCAATGTTTCCGAGTTCTTAGCACATTTGGGATGCAATTTCAACAAGTCTTTCTCCACACTTCTAAACACTCTTCATGCATCTCTAGCACTTGTAATCTATCAAATTTATTATACTCTAACATATTCTAACCCAAACAACACTAGATAAGTCATTTAGTGGTTCAACGCAATGTTTCCGAGTTTTTAGCCCATTTGGGACCCAATTTCAACCAAGTCTTTCTCCACACTTCTAAACACTCTTCATGCATCTCTAGCACTTGTAATCAGTCAAATTTATTGTATTCTAACATATTCTAAACCCAAACAACACTACATAAGTCATTTAGTGGTTCAACGCAATGTTTCCGAGTTCTTGGCCCATTTGGGACCCAATTTCAACAAGTCTTTCTCCACACTTCTAAATACTCTTCATGCATCTCTAGCACTTGTAATCAATCAAAGTTATTGTATTCAAACATATTCTAACCCCAAATAATACTAGATAAGTCATCAGTTTTTCAACGCAATGTTTCCGAGTTCATAGCCCATTTGGGACCCAATTTCAACAAGTCTTTCTCCATACTTCAAAACACTCTTCATGCATCTCTAAACTTGTAATCAATCAAATTCATTGTATTCTAACATATTCTAACCCCAAACAACACTTGATAAGTTATTTAGTGGTTCAACGCAATGTTTCCGAGTTCTTAGCCCATTTGGGACCCAATTTCAACAAGTCTTTCTCCACACTTCTAAACACTCTTCATGCATCTCTAGCACTTTTAATCAATCAAAATTATTGTATCCTAACATATTATAAACCCAAACAACACTAGATAAGTCATTTAGTGGTTTAACGCAATGTTTCCGAGTTCTTAGCCCATTTGGGACGCAATTTCAACAAGTCTTTCTCCATACTTCAAAACACTCTTCATGCATCTAGAACACTTGTACTCAATAAAATGTATTGTATTCTAACATATTCTAACCAAAACAACACTAGATAAGTCATTTAGTGGTTCAACGCAATGTTTCCGAGTTCTTAGCCCATTTGGGACCCAATTTCAACAAGTCTTTCTCCACACTTCTAAACACTCTTCATGCATCTCTAGCACTTTTAATCAATCAAATTTATTGTATCCTAACATATTCTAAACCCAAACAACACTAGATAAGTCATTTAGTGGTTTAACGCAATGTTTCCGAGTTCTTAGCCCATTTGGGACCCAATTTCAACCAAGTCTTTCTCCACACTTCTAAACACTCTTCATGCATCTCTAGCACTTGTAATCAGTCAAATATATTGTATTCTAACCTATTCTAAACCCAAACAACACTAGATAAGTCATTTAGTGGTTCAACGCAATGTTTCCGAGTTCTTGGCCCATTTGGGACGCAATTTCAACAAGTCTTTTTCCATACTTCAAAACACTCTCCATGCATCTCTAACACTTGTAATCAATAAAATTCCTTGTATTCTAACATATTCTAACCCCAATTAACACTAGATAAGTCATTTAGTGGTTCAACGCAATGTTTCCGAGTTCTTAGCCTATTTGGGACCCAATTTCAATAACTTTTTCTACACACTTCTAAACACTCTTCATGCATCTTTAACACTTGTAATCAATCACAGTTATTGTATTCAAACATATTCTAACCCCAAATAATACTAGATAAGTCATAAGTTTTTCAACGCAATGTTTCCGAGTTCTTTGCCTATTTGGGACCCAATTTCAACAAGTCTTTCTCCATACTTCAAAACACTCTTCATGCATCTCTAACACTTGTAATCAATAAAATGTATTGTATTCTAACATATTCTAACCAAAGCAACACTAGATAAGTCATTTAGTGGTTCAACGCAATGTTTCCGAGTTCTTAGCACATTTGGGATGCAATTTCAACAAGTCTTTCTCCACACTTCTAAACACTCTTCATGCATCTCTAGCACTTGTAATCAATCAAATTTATTATACTCTAACATATTCTAACCCAAACAACACTAGATAAGTCATTTAGTGGTTCAACGCAATGTTTCCGAGTTCTTAGCACATTTGGGATGCAATTTCAACAAGTCTTTCTCCACACTTCTAAACACTCTTCATGCATCTCTACCACTTGTAATCTATCAAATTTATTATACTCTAACATATTCTAACCCAAACAACACTAGATAAGTCATTTAGTGGTTCAACGCAATGTTTCCGAGTTCTTAGCCCATTTGGGACCCAATTTCAACCAAGTCTTTCTCCACACTTCTAAACACTCTTCATGCATCTCTAGCACTTGTAATCAGTCAAATTTATTGTATTCTAACATATTCTAAACCCAAACAACACTACATAAGTCATTTAGTGGTTCAACGCAATGTTTCCGAGTTCTTGGCCCATTTGGGACCCAATTTCAACAAGTCTTTCTCCACACTTCTAAATACTCTTCATGCATCTCTAGCACTTGTAATCAATCAAAGTTATTGTATTCAAACATATTCTAACCCCAAATAATACTAGATAAGTCATAAGTTTTTCAACGCAATGTTTCCGAGTTCATAGCCCATTTGGGACCCAATTTCAACAAGTCTTTCCCCATACTTCAAAACACTCTTCATGCATCTCTAAACTTGTAATCAATCAAATTCATTGTATTCTAACATATTCTAACCCCAAACAACACTTGATAAGTTATTTAGTGGTTCAACGCAATGTTTCCGAGTTCTTAGCCCATTTGGGACCCAATTTCAACAAGTCTTTCTCCACACTTCTAAACACTCTTCATGCATCTCTAGCACTTTTAATCAATCAAAATTATTGTATCCTAACATATTATAAACCCAAACAACACTAGATAAGTCATTTAGTGGTTTAACGCAATGTTTCCGAGTTCTTAGCCCATTTGGGACGCAATTTCAACAAGTCTTTCTCCATACTTCAAAACACTCTTCATGCATCTAGAACACTTGTACTCAATAAAATGTATTGTATTCTAACATATTCTAACCAAAACAACACTAGATAAGTCATTTAGTGGTTCAACGCAATGTTTCCGAGTTCTTAGCCCATTTGGGACCCAATTTCAACAAGTCTTTCTCCACACTTCTAAACACTCTTCATGCATCTCTAGCACTTTTAATCAATCAAATTTATTGTATCCTAACATATTCTAAACCCAAACAACACTAGATAAGTCATTTAGCTGTTTAACGCATTGTTTCCGAGTTCTTAGCCCATTTGGGACCCAATTTCAACCAAGTCTTTCTCCACACTTCTAAACACTCTTCATGCATCTCTAGCACTTGTAATCAGTCAAATATATTGTATTCTAACCTATTCTAAACCCAAACAACACTAGATAAGTCATTTAGTGGTTCAACGCAATGTTTCCGAGTTCTTGGCCCATTTGGGACGCAATTTCAACAAGTCTTTCTCCATACTTCAAAACACTCTTCATGCATCTCTAACACTTGTAATCAATAAAATTCCTTGTATTCTAACATATTCTAACCCCAAACAACACTAGATAAGTCATTTAGTGGTTCAACGCAATGTTTCCGAGTTCTTAGCCTATTTGGGACCCAATTTCAATAACTTTTTCTACACACTTCTAAACACTCTTCATGCATCTTTAGCACTTGTAATCAATCAAAGTTATTGTATTCAAACATATTCTAACCCCAAATAATACTAGATAAGTCATAAGTTTTTCAACGCAATGTTTCCGAGTTCTTCGCCTATTTGGGACCCAATTTCAACAAGTCTTTCTCCATACTTCAAAACACTCTTCATGCATCTCTAACAGTTGTAATCAATCAAATTCATTGTATTTTAACATATTCTAACCCAAAACAACACTAGATAAGTCATTTAGTGGTTCAACGAAATGTTTCCGAGTTCTTAGCCCATTTGGGACCCAATTTCAACAAGTCTTTCTCCATACTTCAAAACACTCTTCATGCATCTCTAACACTTGTAATCAATAAAATGTATTGTATTCTAACATATTCTAACCAAAGCAACACTAGATAAGTCATTTAGTGGTTCAACGCAATGTTTCCGAGTTCTTAGCACATTTGGGATGCAATTTCAACAAGTCTTTCTCCACACTTCTAAACACTCTTCATGCATCTCTAGCACTTGTAATCAATCAAATTTATTATACTCTAACATATTCTAACCCAAACAACACTAGATAAGTCATTTAGTGGTTCAACGCAATGTTTCCGAGTTCTTAGCACATTTGGGATGCAATTTCAACAAGTCTTTTTCCATACTTCAAAACACTCTCCATGCATCTCTAACACTTGTAATCAATAAAATTCCTTGTATTCTAACATATTCTAACCCCAATTAACACTAGATAAGTCATTTAGTGGTTCAACGCAATGTTTCCGAGTTCTTAGCCTATTTGGGACCCAATTTCAATAACTTTTTCTACACACTTCTAAACACTCTTCATGCATCTTTAACACTTGTAATCAATCACAGTTATTGTATTCAAACATATTCTAACCCCAAATAATACTAGATAAGTCATAAGTTTTTCAACGCAATGTTTCCGAGTTCTTCGCCTATTTGGGACCCAATTTCAACAAGTCTTTCTCCATACTTCAAAACACTCTTCATGCATCTCTAACACTTGTAATCAATAAAATGTATTGTATTCTAACATATTCTAACCAAAGCAACACTAGATAAGTCATTTAGTGGTTCAACGCAATGTTTCCGAGTTCTTAGCACATTTGGGATGCAATTTCAACAAGTCTTTCTCCACACTTCTAAACACTCTTCATGCATCTCTAGCACTTGTAATCAATCAAATTTATTATACTCTAACATATTCTAACCCAAACAACACTAGATAAGTCATTTAGTGGTTCAACGCAATGTTTCCGAGTTCTTAGCACATTTGGGATGCAATTTCAACAAGTCTTTCTCCACACTTCTAAACACTCTTCATGCATCTCTACCACTTGTAATCTATCAAATTTATTATACTCTAACATATTCTAACCCAAACAACACTAGATAAGTCATTTAGTGGTTCAACGCAATGTTTCCGAGTTCTTAGCCCATTTGGGACCCAATTTCAACCAAGTCTTTCTCCACACTTCTAAACACTCTTCATGCATCTCTAGCACTTGTAATCAGTCAAATTTATTGTATTCTAACATATTCTAAACCCAAACAACACTACATAAGTCATTTAGTGGTTCAACGCAATGTTTCCGAGTTCTTGGCCCATTTGGGACCCAATTTCAACAAGTCTTTCTCCACACTTCTAAATACTCTTCATGCATCTCTAGCACTTGTAATCAATCAAAGTTATTGTATTCAAACATATTCTAACCCCAAATAATACTAGATAAGTCATAAGTTTTTCAACGCAATGTTTCCGAGTTCATAGCCCATTTGGGACCCAATTTCAACAAGTCTTTCCCCATACTTCAAAACACTCTTCATGCATCTCTAAACTTGTAATCAATCAAATTCATTGTATTCTAACATATTCTAACCCCAAACAACACTTGATAAGTTATTTAGTGGTTCAACGCAATGTTTCCGAGTTCTTAGCCCATTTGGGACCCAATTTCAACAAGTCTTTCTCCACACTTCTAAACACTCTTCATGCATCTCTAGCACTTTTAATCAATCAAAATTATTGTATCCTAACATATTATAAACCCAAACAACACTAGATAAGTCATTTAGTGGTTTAACGCAATGTTTCCGAGTTCTTAGCCCATTTGGGACGCAATTTCAACAAGTCTTTCTCCATACTTCAAAACACTCTTCATGCATCTAGAACACTTGTACTCAATAAAATGTATTGTATTCTAACATATTCTAACCAAAACAACACTAGATAAGTCATTTAGTGGTTCAACGCAATGTTTCCGAGTTCTTAGCCCATTTGGGACCCAATTTCAACAAGTCTTTCTCCACACTTCTAAACACTCTTCATGCATCTCTAGCACTTTTAATCAATCAAATTTATTGTATCCTAACATATTCTAAACCCAAACAACACTAGATAAGTCATTTAGCTGTTTAACGCAATGTTTCCGAGTTCTTAGCCCATTTGGGACCCAATTTCAACCAAGTCTTTCTCCACACTTCTAAACACTCTTCATGCATCTCTAGCACTTGTAATCAGTCAAATATATTGTATTCTAACCTATTCTAAACCCAAACAACACTAGATAAGTCATTTAGTGGTTCAACGCAATGTTTCCGAGTTCTTGGCCCATTTGGGACGCAATTTCAACAAGTCTTTCTCCATACTTCAAAACACTCTTCATGCATCTCTAACACTTGTAATCAATAAAATTCCTTGTATTCTAACATATTCTAACCCCAAACAACACTAGATAAGTCATTTAGTGGTTCAACGCAATGTTTCCGAGTTCTTAGCCTATTTGGGACCCAATTTCAATAACTTTTTCTACACACTTCTAAACACTCTTCATGCATCTTTAGCACTTGTAATCAATCAAAGTTATTGTATTCAAACATATTCTAACCCCAAATAATACTAGATAAGTCATAAGTTTTTCAACGCAATGTTTCCGAGTTCTTCGCCTATTTGGGACCCAATTTCAACAAGTCTTTCTCCATACTTCAAAACACTCTTCATGCATCTCTAACAGTTGTAATCAATCAAATTCATTGTATTTTAACATATTCTAACCCAAAACAACACTAGATAAGTCATTTAGTGGTTCAACGAAATGTTTCCGAGTTCTTAGCCCATTTGGGACCCAATTTCAACAAGTCTTTCTCCATACTTCAAAACACTCTTCATGCATCTCTAACACTTGTAATCAATAAAATGTATTGTATTCTAACATATTCTAACCAAAGCAACACTAGATAAGTCATTTAGTGGTTCAACGCAATGTTTCCGAGTTCTTAGCACATTTGGGATGCAATTTCAACAAGTCTTTCTCCACACTTCTAAACACTCTTCATGCATCTCTAGCACTTGTAATCAATCAAATTTATTATACTCTAACATATTCTAACCCAAACAACACTAGATAAGTCATTTAGTGGTTCAACGCAATGTTTCCGAGTTCTTAGCACATTTGGGATGCAATTTCAACAAGTCTTTCTCCACACTTCTAAACACTCTTCATGCATCTCTAGCACTTGTAATCTATCAAATTTATTATACTCTAACATATTCTAACCCAAACAACACTAGATAAGTCATTTAGTGGTTCAACGCAATGTTTCCGAGTTCTTAGCCCATTTGGGACCCAATTTCAACCAAGTCTTTCTCCACACTTCTAAACACTCTTCATGCATCTCTAGCACTTGTAATCAGTCAAATTTATTGTATTCTAACATATTCTAAACCCAAACAACACTACATAAGTCATTTAGTGGTTCAACGCAATGTTTCCGAGTTCTTGGCCCATTTGGGACCCAATTTCAACAAGTCTTTCTCCACACTTCTAAATACTCTTCATGCATCTCTAGCACTTGTAATCAATCAAAGTTATTGTATTCAAACATATTCTAACCCCAAATAATACTAGATAAGTCATAAGTTTTTCAACGCAATGTTTCCGAGTTCATAGCCCATTTGGGACCCAATTTCAACAAGTCTTTCTCCATACTTCAAAACACTCTTCATGCATCTCTAAACTTGTAATCAATCAAATTCATTGTATTCTAACATATTCTAACCCCAAACAACACTTGATAAGTTATTTAGTGGTTCAACGCAATGTTTCCGAGTTCTTAGCCCATTTGGGACCCAATTTCAACAAGTCTTTCTCCACACTTCTAAACACTCTTCATGCATCTCTAGCACTTTTAATCAATCAAAATTATTGTATCCTAACATATTATAAACCCAAACAACACTAGATAAGTCATTTAGTGGTTTAACGCAATGTTTCCGAGTTCTTAGCCCATTTGGGACGCAATTTCAACAAGTCTTTCTCCATACTTCAAAACACTCTTCATGCATCTAGAACACTTGTACTCAATAAAATGTATTGTATTCTAACATATTCTAACCAAAACAACACTAGATAAGTCATTTAGTGGTTCAACGCAATGTTTCCGAGTTCTTAGCCCATTTGGGACCCAATTTCAACAAGTCTTTCTCCACACTTCTAAACACTCTTCATGCATCTCTAGCACTTTTAATCAATCAAATTTATTGTATCCTAACATATTCTAAACCCAAACAACACTAGATAAGTCATTTAGTGGTTTAACGCAATGTTTCCGAGTTCTTAGCCCATTTGGGACCCAATTTCAACCAAGTCTTTCTCCACACTTCTAAACACTCTTCATGCATCTCTAGCACTTGTAATCAGTCAAATATATTGTATTCTAACCTATTCTAAACCCAAACAACACTAGATAAGTCATTTAGTGGTTCAACGCAATGTTTCCGAGTTCTTGGCCCATTTGGGACGCAATTTCAACAAGTCTTTCTCCATACTTCAAAACACTCTCCATGCATCTCTAACACTTGTAATCAATAAAATTCCTTGTATTCTAACATATTCTAACCCCAAACAACACTAGATAAGTCATTTAGTGGTTCAACGCAATGTTTCCGAGTTCTTAGCCTATTTGGGACCCAATTTCAATAACTTTTTCTACACACTTCTAAACACTCTTCATGCATCTTTAGCACTTGTAATCAATCACAGTTATTGTATTCAAACATATTCTAACCCCAAATAATACTAGATAAGTCATAAGTTTTTCAACGCAATGTTTCCGAGTTCTTCGCCTATTTGGGACCCAATTTCAACAAGTCTTTCTCCATACTTCAAAACACTCTTCATGCATCTCTAACAGTTGTAATCAATCAAATTCATTGTATTTTAACATATTCTAACCCAAAACAACACTAGATAAGTCATTTAGTGGTTCAACGCAATGTTTCCGAGTTCTTAGCCCATTTGGGACCCAATTTCAACATGTCTTTCTCCATACTTCAAAACACTCTTCATGCATCTCTAACACTTGTAATCAATAAAATGTATTGTATTCTAACATATTCTAACCAAAGCAACACTAGATAAGTCATTTAGTGGTTCAACGCAATGTTTCCGAGTTCTTAGCACATTTGGGATGCAATTTCAACAAGTCTTTCTCCACACTTCTAAACACTCTTCATGTATCTCTAGCACTTGTAATCAATCAAATTTATTATACTCTAACATATTCTAACCCAAACAACACTAGATAAGTCATTTAGTGGTTCAACGCAATGTTTCCGAGTTCTTAGCACATTTGGGATGCAATTTCAACAAGTCTTTCTCCACACTTCTAAACACTCTTCATGCATCTCTAGCACTTGTAATCTATCAAATTTATTATACTCTAACATATTCTAACCCAAACAACACTAGATAAGTCATTTAGTGGTTCAACGCAATGTTTCCGAGTTTTTAGCCCATTTGGGACCCAATTTCAACCAAGTCTTTCTCCACACTTCTAAACACTCTTCATGCATCTCTAGCACTTGTAATCAGTCAAATTTATTGTATTCTAACATATTCTAAACCCAAACAACACTACATAAGTCATTTAGTGGTTCAACGCAATGTTTCCGAGTTCTTGGCCCATTTGGGACCCAATTTCAACAAGTCTTTCTCCACACTTCTAAATACTCTTCATGCATCTCTAGCACTTGTAATCAATCAAAGTTATTGTATTCAAACATATTCTAACCCCAAATAATACTAGATAAGTCATAAGTTTTTCAACGCAATGTTTCCGAGTTCATAGCCCATTTGGGACCCAATTTCAACAAGTCTTTCTCCATACTTCAAAACACTCTTCATGCATCTCTAAACTTGTAATCAATCAAATTCATTGTATTCTAACATATTCTAACCCCAAACAACACTTGATAAGTTATTTAGTGGTTCAACGCAATGTTTCCGAGTTCTTAGCCCATTTGGGACCCAATTTCAACAAGTCTTTCTCCACACTTCTAAACACTCTTCATGCATCTCTAGCACTTTTAATCAATCAAAATTATTGTATCCTAACATATTATAAACCCAAACAACACTAGATAAGTCATTTAGTGGTTTAACGCAATGTTTCCGAGTTCTTAGCCCATTTGGGACGCAATTTCAACAAGTCTTTCTCCATACTTCAAAACACTCTTCATGCATCTAGAACACTTGTACTCAATAAAATGTATTGTATTCTAACATATTCTAACCAAAACAACACTAGATAAGTCATTTAGTGGTTCAACGCAATGTTTCCGAGTTCTTAGCGTATTTGGGACCCAATTTCAACAAGTCTTTCTCCACACTTCTAAACACTCTTCATGCATCTCTAGCACTTTTAATCAATCAAATTTATTGTATCCTAACATATTCTAAACCCAAACAACACTAGATAAGTCATTTAGTGGTTTAACGCAATGTTTCCGAGTTCTTAGCCCATTTGGGACCCAATTTCAACCAAGTCTTTCTCCACACTTCTAAACACTCTTCATGCATCTCTAGCACTTGTAATCAGTCAAATATATTGTATTCTAACCTATTCTAAACCCAAACAACACTAGATCAGTCATTTAGTGGTTCAACGCAATGTTTCCGAGTTCTTGGCCCATTTGGGACGCAATTTCAACAAGTCTTTCTCCATACTTCAAAACACTCTTCATGCATCTCTAACACTTGTAATCAATAAAATTCCTTGTATTCTAACATATTCTAACCCCAAACAACACTAGATAAGTCATTTAGTGGTTCAACGCAATGTTTCCGAGTTCTTAGCCTATTTGGGACCCAATTTCAATAACTTTTTCTACACACTTCTAAACACTCTTCATGCATCTTTAGCACTTGTAATCAATCAAAGTTATTGTATTCAAACATATTCTAACCCCAAATAATACTAGATAAGTCATAAGTTTTTCAACGCAATGTTTCCGAGTTCTTCGCCTATTTGGGACCCAATTTCAACAAGTCTTTCTCCATACTTCAAAACACTCTTCATGCATCTCTAACAGTTGTAATCAATCAAATTCATTGTATTTTAACATATTCTAACCCAAAACAACACTAGATAAGTCATTTAGTGGTTCAACGCAATGTTTCCGAGTTCTTAGCCCATTTGGGACCCAATTTCAACAAGTCTTTCTCCATACTTCAAAACACTCTTCATGCATCTCTAACACTTGTAATCAATAAAATGTATTGTATTCTAACATATTCTAACCAAAGCAACACTAGATAAGTCATTTAGTGGTTCAACGCAATGTTTCCGAGTTCTTAGCACATTTGGGATGCAATTTCAACAAGTCTTTCTCCACACTTCTAAACACTCTTCATGTATCTCTAGCACTTGTAATCAATCAAATTTATTATACTCTAACATATTCTAACCCAAACAACACTAGATAAGTCATTTAGTGGTTCAACGCAATGTTTCCGAGTTCTTAGCACATTTGGGATGCAATTTCAACAAGTCTTTCTCCACACTTCTAAACACTCTTCATGCATCTCTAGCACTTGTAATCTATCAAATTTATTATACTCTAACATATTCTAACCCAAACAACACTAGATAAGTCATTTAGTGGTTCAACGCAATGTTTCCGAGTTTTTAGCCCATTTGGGACCCAATTTCAACCAAGTCTTTCTCCACACTTCTAAACACTCTTCATGCATCTCTAGCACTTGTAATCAGTCAAATTTATTGTATTCTAACATATTCTAAACCCAAACAACACTACATAAGTCATTTAGTGGTTCAACGCAATGTTTCCGAGTTCTTGGCCCATTTGGGACCCAATTTCAACAAGTCTTTCTCCACACTTCTAAATACTCTTCATGCATCTCTAGCACTTGTAATCAATCAAAGTTATTGTATTCAAACATATTCTAACCCCAAATAATACTAGATAAGTCATAAGTTTTTCAACGCAATGTTTCCGAGTTCATAGCCCATTTGGGACCCAATTTCAACAAGTCTTTCTCCATACTTCAAAACACTCTTCATGCATCTCTAAACTTGTAATCAATCAAATTCATTGTATTCTAACATATTCTAACCCCAAACAACACTTGATAAGTTATTTAGTGGTTCAACGCAATGTTTCCGAGTTCTTAGCCCATTTGGGACCCAATTTCAACAAGTCTTTCTCCACACTTCTAAACACTCTTCATGCATCTCTAGCACTTTTAATCAATCAAAATTATTGTATCCTAACATATTATAAACCCAAACAACACTAGATAAGTCATTTAGTGGTTTAACGCAATGTTTCCGAGTTCTTAGCCCATTTGGGACGCAATTTCAACAAGTCTTTCTCCATACTTCAAAACACTCTTCATGCATCTAGAACACTTGTACTCAATAAAATGTATTGTATTCTAACATATTCTAACCAAAACAACACTAGATAAGTCATTTAGTGGTTCAACGCAATGTTTCCGAGTTCTTAGCCCATTTGGGACCCAATTTCAACAAGTCTTTCTCCACACTTCTAAACACTCTTCATGCATCTCTAGCACTTTTAATCAATCAAATTTATTGTATCCTAACATATTCTAAACCCAAACAACACTAGATAAGTCATTTAGTGGTTTAACGCAATGTTTCCGAGTTCTTAGCCCATTTGGGACCCAATTTCAACCAAGTCTTTCTCCACACTTCTAAACACTGTTCATGCATCTCTAGCACTTGTAATCAGTCAAATATATTGTATTCTAACCTATTCTAAACCCAAACAACACTAGATAAGTCATTTAGTGGTTCAACGCAATGTTTCCGAGTTCTTGGCCCATTTGGGACGCAATTTCAACAAGTCTTTTTCCATACTTCAAAACACTCTCCATGCATCTCTAACACTTGTAATCAATAAAATTCCTTGTATTCTAACATATTCTAACCCCAAACAACACTAGATAAGTCATTTAGTGGTTCAACGCAATGTTTCCGAGTTCTTAGCCTATTTGGGACCCAATTTCAATAACTTTTTCTACACACTTCTAAACACTCTTCATGCATCTTTAACACTTGTAATCAATCACAGTTATTGTATTCAAACATATTCTAACCCCAAATAATACTAGATAAGTCATAAGTTTTTCAACGCAATGTTTCCGAGTTCTTCGCCTATTTGGGACCCAATTTCAACAAGTCTTTCTCCATACTTCAAAACACTCTTCATGCATCTCTAACACTTGTAATCAATAAAATGTATTGTATTCTAACATATTCTAACCAAAGCAACACTAGATAAGTCATTTAGTGGTTCAACGCAATGTTTCCGAGTTCTTAGCACATTTGGGATGCAATTTCAACAAGTCTTTCTCCACACTTCTAAACACTCTTCATGCATCTCTAGCACTTGTAATCAATCAAATTTATTATACTCTAACATATTCTAACCCAAACAACACTAGATAAGTCATTTAGTGGTTCAACGCAATGTTTCCGAGTTCTTAGCACATTTGGGATGCAATTTCAACAAGTCTTTCTCCACACTTCTAAACACTCTTCATGCATCTCTAGCACTTGTAATCTATCAAATTTATTATACTCTAACATATTCTAACCCAAACAACACTAGATAAGTCATTTAGTGGTTCAACGCAATGTTTCCGAGTTCTTAGCCCATTTGCGACCCAATTTCAACCAAGTCTTTCTCCACACTTCTAAACACTCTTCATGCATCTCTAGCACTTGTAATCAGTCAAATTTATTGTATTCTAACATATTCTAAACCCAAACAACACTACATAAGTCATTTAGTGGTTCAACGCAATGTTTCCGAGTTCTTGGCCCATTTGGGACCCAATTTCAACAAGTCTTTCTCCACACTTCTAAATACTCTTCATGCATCTCTAGCACTTGTAATCAATCAAAGTTATTGTATTCAAACATATTCTAACCCCAAATAATACTAGATAAGTCATAAGTTTTTCAACGCAATGTTTCCGAGTTCATAGCCCATTTGGGACCCAATTTCAACAAGTCTTTCCCCATACTTCAAAACACTCTTCATGCATCTCTAAACTTGTAATCAATCAAATTCATTGTATTCTAACATATTCTAACCCCAAACAACACTTGATAAGTTATTTAGTGGTTCAACGCAATGTTTCCGAGTTCTTAGCCCATTTGGGACCCAATTTCAACAAGTCTTTCTCCACACTTCTAAACACTCTTCATGCATCTCTAGCACTTTTAATCAATCAAAATTATTGTATCCTAACATATTATAAACCCAAACAACACTAGATAAGTCATTTAGTGGTTTAACGCAATGTTTCCGAGTTCTTAGCCCATTTGGGACGCAATTTCAACAAGTCTTTCTCCATACTTCAAAACACTCTTCATGCATCTAGAACACTTGTACTCAATAAAATGTATTGTATTCTAACATATTCTAACCAAAACAACACTAGATAAGTCATTTAGTGGTTCAACGCAATGTTTCCGAGTTCTTAGCCCATTTGGGACCCAATTTCAACAAGTGTTTCTCCACACTTCTAAACACTCTTCATGCATCTCTAGCACTTTTAATCAATCAAATTTATTGTATCCTAACATATTCTAAACCCAAACAACACTAGATAAGTCATTTAGCTGTTTAACGCAATGTTTCCGAGTTCTTGCCCATTTGGGACCCAATTTCAACCAAGTCTTTCTCCACACTTCTAAACACTCTTCATGCATCTCTAGCACTTGTATTCAGTCAAATATATTGTATTCTAACCTATTCTAAACCCAAACAACACTAGATAAGTCATTTAGTGGTTCAACGCAATGTTTCCGAGTTCTTGGCCCATTTGGGACGCAATTTCAACAAGTCTTTCTCCATACTTCAAAACACTCTTCATGCATCTCTAACACTTGTAATCAATAAAATTCCTTGTATTCTAACATATTCTAACCCCAAACAACACTAGATAAGTCATTTAGTGGTTCAACGCAATGTTTCCGAGTTCTTAGCCTATTTGGGACCCAATTTCAATAACTTTTTCTACACACTTCTAAACACTCTTCATGCATCTTTAGCACTTGTAATCAATCAAAGTTATTGTATTCAAACATATTCTAACCCCAAATAATACTAGATAAGTCATAAGTTTTTCAACGCAATGTTTCCGAGTTCTTCGCCTATTTGGGACCCAATTTCAACAAGTCTTTCTCCATACTTCAAAACACTCTTCATGCATCTCTAACAGTTGTAATCAATCAAATTCATTGTATTTTAACATATTCTAACCGAAAACAACACTAGATAAGTCATTTAGTGGTTCAACGCAATGTTTCCGAGTTCTTAGCCCATTTGGGACCCAATTTCAACAAGTCTTTCTCCATACTTCAAAACACTCTTCATGCATCTCTAACACTTGTAATCAATAAAATGTATTGTATTCTAACATATTCTAACCAAAGCAACACTAGATAAGTCATTTAGTGGTTCAACGCAATGTTTCCGAGTTCTTAGCACATTTGGGATGCAATTTCAACAAGTCTTTCTCCACACTTCTAAACACTCTTCATGCATCTCTAGCACTTGTAATCAATCAAATTTATTATACTCTAACATATTCTAACCCAAACAACACTAGATAAGTCATTTAGTGGTTCAACGCAATGTTTCCGAGTTCTTAGCACATTTGGGATGCAATTTCAACAAGTCTTTCTCCACACTTCTAAACACTCTTCATGCATCTCTAGCACTTGTAATCTATCAAATTTATTATACTCTAACATATTCTAACCCAAACAACACTAGATAAGTCATTTAGTGGTTCAACGCAATGTTTCCGAGTTCTTAGCCCATTTGGGACCCAATTTCAACCAAGTCTTTCTCCACACTTCTAAACACTCTTCATGCATCTCTAGCACTTGTAATCAGTCAAATTTATTGTATTATAACATATTCTAAACCCAAACAACACTATATAAGTCATTTAGTGGTTCAACGCAATGTTTCCGAGTTCTTGGCCCATTTGGGACCCAATTTCAACAAGTCTTTCTCCACACTTCTAAATACTCTTCATGCATCTCTAGCACTTGTAATCAATCAAAGTTATTGTATTCAAACATATTCTAACCACAAATAATACTAGATAAGTCATAAGTTTTTCAACGCAATGTTTCCGAGTTCATAGCCCATTTGGGACCCAATTTCAACAAGTCTTTCTCCATACTTCAAAACACTCTTCATGCATCTCTAAACTTGTAATCAATCAAATTCATTGTATTCTAACATATTCTAACCCCAAACAACACTTGATAAGTTATTTAGTGGTTCAACGCAATGTTTCCGAGTTCTTAGCCCATTTGGGACCCAATTTCAACAAGTCTTTCTCCACACTTCTAAACACTCTTCATGCATCTCTAGCACTTTTAATCAATCAAATTTATTGTATCCTAACATATTATAAACCCAAACAACACTAGATAAGTCATTTAGTGGTTTAACGCAATGTTTCCGAGTTCTTAGCCCATTTGGGACGCAATTTCAACAAGTCTTTCTCCATACTTCAAAACACTCTTCATGCATCTAGAACACTTGTACTCAATAAAATGTATTGTATTCTAACATATTCTAACCAAAACAACACTAGATAAGTCATTTAGTGGTTCAACGCAATGTTTCCGAGTTCTTAGCCCATTTGGGACCCAATTTCAACAAGTCTTTCTCCACACTTCTAAACACTCTTCATGCATCTCTAGCACTTTTAATCAATCAAATTTATTGTATCCTAACATATTCTAAACCAAAACAACACTAGATAAGTCATTTAGTGGTTTAACGCAATGTTTCCGAGTTCTTAGCCTATTTGGGACCCAATTTCAACCAAGTCTTTCTCCACACTTCTAAACACTCTTCATGCATCTCTAGCACTTGTAATCAGTCAAATATATTGTATTCTAACCTATTCTAAACCCAAACAACACTAGATAAGTCATTTAGTGGTTCAACGCAATGTTTCCGAGTTCTTGGCCCATTTGGGACGCAATTTCAACAAGTCTTTCTCCATACTTCAAAACACTCTTCATGCATCTCTAACACTTGTAATCAATAAAATTCCTTGTATTCTAACATATTCTAACCCCAAACAACACTAGATAAGTCATTTAGTGGTTCAACGCAATGTTTCCGAGTTCTTAGCCTATTTGGGACCCAATTTCAATAACTTTTTCTACACACTTCTAAACACTCTTCATGCATCTTTAGCACTTGTAATCAATCAAAGTTATTGTATTCAAACATATTCTAACCCCAAATAATACTAGATAAGTCATAAGTTTTTCAACGCAATGTTTCCGAGTTCTTCGCCTATTTGGGACCCAATTTCAACAAGTCTTTCTCCATACTTCAAAACACTCTTCATGCATCTCTAACAGTTGTAATCAATCAAATTCATTGTATTTTAACATATTCTAACCCAAAACAACACTAGATAAGTCATTTAGTGGTTCAACGCAATGTTTCCGAGTTCTTAGCCCATTTGGGATGCAATTTCAACAAGTCTTTCTCCATACTTCAAAACACTCTTCGTGCATCTCTAACACTTGTAATCAATAAAATTCCTTGTATTCTAACATATTCTAACCCCAAACAACACTAGATAAGTCATTTAGTGGTTCAACGCAATGTTTCCGAGTTCTTAGCCTATTTGGGACCCAATTTCAACAACTTTTTCTACACACTTCTAAACACTCTTCATGCATCTTTAGCACTTGTAATCAATCAAAGTCATTGTATTCAAACATATTCTAACCCCAAATAATACTAGATAAGTCATAAGTTTTTCAACGCAATGTTTCCGAGTTCTTCGCCCATTTGGGACCCAATTTCAACAAGTCTTTCTCCATACTTCAAAACACTCTTCATGCATCTCTAACAGTTGTAATCAATCAAATTCATTGTATTTTAACATATTCTAACCCAAAACAACACTAGATAAGTCATTTAGTGGTTCAACGCATTGTTTCCGATTTCTTAGCCCATTTGGGACCCAATTTCAACAAGTCTTTCTCCATACTTCAAAACACTCTTCATGTATCTCTAACACTTGTAATCAATAAAATGTATTGTATTCTAACATATTCTAACCATAGCAACACTAGATAAGTCATTTAGTGGTTCAACGCAATGTTTCCGAGTTCTTAGCCCATTTGGGACGCAATTTCAACAAGTCTTTCTCCATACTTCAAAACACTCTTCATGCATCTAGAACACTTGTAATCAATAAAATGTATTGTATTCTAACATATTCTAACCAAAACAACACTAGATAAGTCATTTAGTGGTTCAACGCAATGTTTCCGAGTTCTTAGCCCATTTGGGACCCAATTTCAACAAGTCTTTCTTCATACTTCAAAACACTCTTCATGCATCTCTAACACTTGTAATGAATCAAATTCATTGTATTGTAACATATTATAACCCCAAACAACACTAGATAGTTCATTTAGTGGTTCAACGAAATGTTTCCGAGTTCTTAGCCCATTTGGGACCCAATTTCAACAAGTCTTTCTCAACACTTCTAAACACTCTTCATGCATCTCTAGCACTTGTAATCAATCAAATTTATTGTATACTAACATATTCTAAACCCATAAAACACTAGATAAGTCATTTAGTGGTTCAACGCAATGTTTCCGAGTTCTTAGCCCATTTGGACCGCAATTTCAACAAGTCTTTCTCCATACTTCAAAACACTCTTCATGCATCTCTAACAGTTGTAATCAATCAAATTCATTGTATTTTAACATATTCTAACCCAAAACAACACTAGATAAGTCATTTAGTGGTTCAACGCAATGTTTCCGAGTTCTTAGCCCATTTGGGACCCAATTTCAACCAAGTCTTTCTCCACACTTCTAAACACTCTTCATGCATCTTTAGCACTTGTAATCAGTCAAATTTATTGTATTCTAACATATTCTAAACCCAAACAACACTAGATAAGTCATTTAGTGGTTCAACGCAATGTTTCCGAGTTCTTAGCCCATTTGGGACCCAATTTCAACAAGTCTTTCTCCACACTTCTAAACACTCTTCATGCATCTCTAGCACTTGTAATCAATCAAATTTATTGTATTCTAACATATTCTAAACCCAAACAACACTAGATAAGTCATTTAGTGGTTCAACGCAATGTTTCCGAGTTCTTAGCCCATTTGGGACCCAATTTCAACAAGTCTTTCTCCACACTTCTAAACACTCTTCATGCATCTCTAGCACTTGTAATCAATCAAATTCATTGTATTCTAACATATTCTAACCCCAAGCAACACTAGATAAGTCATTTAGTGGTTCAACGCAATGTTTCCGAGTTCTTAGCCCATTTGGGACCCAATTTCAACAAGTCTTTCTCCATACTTCAAAACACTCTTCATGCATCTCTAGCACTTGTAATCAATCAAATTCATTGTATTCTAACATATTCTAACCCCAAACAACACTATATAAGTCATTTAGTGGTTCAACGCAATGTTTCCGAGTTCTTAGCCCATTTGGGACCCAATTTCAACAAGTCTTTCTACACACTTTTAAACAATCTTCATGCATCTCTAGCATTTGTAATCAATCAAATTCATTGTATTCTAACATATTTTCACCCCAAACAATACTAGATAAGTTATTTAGTGGTTCAACGCAATGTTTCCGAGTTCTTAGCCCGATTTGGGACGCAATTTCAACAAGTCTTTCTTCATACTTCAAAACACTCTTCATGCATCTCTAGCTCTTGTAATCAATCAAATTTATTGTATTCTAACATATTCTAACCCCAAACAACACTAGATAAGTCATTTAGTGGTTCAACGCAATGTTTCCGAGTTCTTAGCCCATTTGGGACGAATTTCAACAAGTCTTTCTCTACACTTCTAAACACTCTTCATGCATCTCTAGCACTTGTAATCAATCAAATTTATTGTATTCTAACATATTATAACCCCAAACAACACTATATAAGTCATTTAGTGGTTCAACGAAATGTTTCCGAGTTCTTAGCCCATTTGGGACCCAATTTCAACAAGTCTTTCTCAACACTTCTAAACACTCTTCATGCATCTCTAGCACTTGTAATCAATCAAATTTATTGTATACTAACATATTCTAAACCCATAAAACACTAGATAAGTCATTTAGTGGTTCAACGCAATGTTTCCGAGTTCTTAGCCCATTTGGACCGCAATTTCAACAAGTCTTTCTCTACACTTCTAAACAGTCTTCATGCATCTATAACACTTGTAATCAATCAAATTCATTGTATTCTAACATATTCTAACCCCAAACAACACTAGATAAGTCATTTAGTGGTTCAACGCAATGTTTCCGAGTTCTTAGCCCATTTGGGACCAATTTCAACAAGTCTTTCTCTATACTTCTAAACACTCTTCATGCATCTCTAACATTCGTAATCAATCAAATTCATTGTATTCTAACATATTCTAACCCCAAACAACACTATATAAGTCATTTAGTTGTTCAACGCAATTATTCCGAGTTCTTAGCCCATTTGGGACCCAATTTCAACAAGTCTTTCTACACACTTTTAAACAATCTTCATGCATCTCTAGCATTTGTAATCAATCAAATTCATTGTATTCTAACATATTTTCACCCCAAACATCACTAGATAAGTCATTTAGTGGTTCAACGCAATGTTTCCGAGTTCTTAGCCCCATTGGGACCCAATTTTAACAAGTCTTTCTCTACACTTCTAAACACTCTTCATGCATCTCTAGCCCTTGTAATCAATCAAATTAATTGTATTCTAACATATTCTAACCCCAAACAACACTATATAAGTCATTTAGTGGTTCAACGCAATGTTTCCGAGTTCTTAGCCCATTTGGGACCAATTTCAACAAGTCTTTCTACACACTTTTAAACAATCTTCATGCATCTCTAGCACTTGTAATCAATCAAATTCATTTTATTCTAACATATTTTCACCCCAAACAACACTAGATAAGTCATTTAGTGGTTCAACGCAAAGTTTCCGAGTTCTTAGCCAGATTGGGACCCAATTTTAACAAGTCTTTCCCTACACTTCCAAACACTCTTCATGCATCTCTAGCACTTGTAATCAATCAAATTAATTATATTCTAACATATTCTAACCCCAAACAACACTAGAGAAGTCATTTAGTGGTTGAACGCAATGTTTCCGAGTTCTTAGCCCATTTGGGACCACTTTCAACAAGTCTTTCTCTACACTTCTAAACACTCTTCATGCATCTCTAGTACTTGTAATCAATCAAATTTTTTGTATTCTAACATATTCTAACCCCCAACAACACTATATAAGTCATTTAGTGGTTCAACGCAATTATTCCGAGTTCTTAGCCCATTTGGGACCAATTTCAACAAGTCTTTCTCTACACTTCTAAACACTCTTCATGCATCTTTAGCACTTGTAATCAATCAAATTCATTGTATTCTAACAGATTCTAACCCCAAACAACACTAGATAAGTCATTTAGTGGTTCAACGCAATGTTTACGAGTTCTTAGCCCATTTGGGACCAATTTCAACAAGTCTTTCTCTACACTTCTAAACACTCTTCATGCATCTCTAGCACTTGGAATCAATCAAATTTTTTGTATTCTAACATATTCTAACCCCAAACAACACTATATAAGTCATTTAGTGGTTCAACGCAATTATTCCGAGTTCTTAGCCCATTTGGGACCCAATTTCAACAAGTCTTTCTACACACTTTTAAACAATCTTCATGCATCTCTAGCATTTGTAATCAATCAAATTCATTGTATTCTAACATATTTTCACCCCAAACAACACTAGATAAGTCATTTAGTGGTTCAACGCAATGTTTCCGAGTTCTTAGCCCCATTGGGACCCAATTTTAACAAGTCTTTCTCTACACTTCTAAACACTCTTCATGCATCTCTAGCCCTTGTAATCAATCAAATTAATTGTATTCTAACATATTCTAACCCCAAACAACACTAGAGAAGTCATTTAGTGGTTCAACGCAATGTTTCCGAGTTCTTAGCCCATTTGGGACCAATTTCAACAAGTCTTTCTCTACACTTCTAAACACTCTTCATGCATCTCTAGCACTTGTAATCAATCAAATTAATTGTATTCTAACATATTCTAACCCCAAACAACACTAGAGAAGTCATTTAGTGGTTCAACGCAATGTTTCCGAGTTCTTAGCCCATTTGGGACCAATTTCAACAAGTCTTTCTCTACACTTCTAAAAACTCTTCATGCATCTCTAGTACTTGTAATCAATCAAATTTTTTGTATTCTAACATATTCTAACCCCAAACAACACTATATAAGTCATTTAGTGGTTCAACGCAATTATTCCGAGTTCTGAGCCCATTTGGGACCCAATTTCAACAAGTCTTTCTACACACTTTTAAACAATCTTCATGCATATCTAGCATTTGTAATCAATAAAATTCATTGTATTCTAATATATTCTAACCCCAAACAACACTAGATAAGTCATTTAGTGGTTCAACGCAATGTTTCCGAGTTCTTAGCCCATTTGGGACCAATTTCAACAAGTCTTTCTCTACACTTCTAAACACTCTTCATGCATCTCTAGCACTTGGAATCAATCAAATTTTTTGTATTCTAACATATTCTAACCCCAAACAACACTATATAAGTCATTTAGTGGTTCAACGCAATTATTCCGAGTTCTTAGCCCATTTGGGACCCAATTTCAACAAGTCTTTCTACACACTTTTAAACAATCTTCATGCATCTCTAGCATTTGTAATCAATCAAATTCATTGTATTCTAACATATTTTCACCCCAAACATCACTAGATAAGTCATTTATTGGTTCAACGCAATGTTTCCGAGTTCTTAGCCCCATTGGGACCCAATTTTAACAAGTCTTTCTCTACACTTCTAAACACTCTTCATGCATCTCTAGCCCTTGTAATCAATCAAATTAATTGTATTCTAACATATTCTAACCCCAAACAACACTATATAAGTCATTTAGTGGTTCAACGCAATGTTTCCGAGTTCTTAGCCCATTTGGGACCAATTTCAACAAGTCTTTCTACACACTTTTAAACAATCTTCATGCATCTCTAGCACTTGTAATCAATCAAATTCATTTTATTCTAACATATTTTCACCCCAAACAACACTAGATAAGTCATTTAGTGGTTCAACGCAAAGTTTCCGAGTTCTTAGCCCGATTGGGACCCAATTTTAACAAGTCTTTCTCTATACTTCTAAACACTCTTCATGCATCTCTAGCACTTGTAATCAATCAAATTAATTATATTCTAACATATTCTAACCCCAAACAACACTAGAGAAGTCATTTAGTGGTTGAACGCAATGTTTCCGAGTTCTTAGCCCATTTGGGACCAATTTCAACAAGTCTTTCTCTACACTTCTAAACACTCTTCATGCATCTCTAGTACTTGTAATCAATCAAATTTTTTGTATTCTAACATATTCTAACCCCAAACAACACTATATAAGTCATTTAGTGGTTCAACGCAATTATTCCGAGTTCTTAGCCCATTTGGGACCCAATTTCAACAAGTCTTTCTACACAGTTTTAAACAATCTTCATGCATCTCTAGCATTTGTAATCAATCAAATTCATTGTATTCTAACAGATTCTAAACCCAAACAACACTAGATAAGTCATTTAGTGGTTCAACGCAATGTTTACGAGTTCTTAGCCCATTTGGGACCAATTTCAACAAGTCTTTCTCTACACTTCTAAACACTCTTCATGCATCTCTAGCACTTGTAATCAATCAAATTTTTTGTATTCTAACATATTCTAACCCCAAACAACACTATATAAGTCATTTAGTGGTTCAACGCAATGTTTCCGAGTTCTTAGCCCATTTGGGACCCAATTTCAACAAGTCTTTCTACACACTTTTAAACAATCTTCATGCATCTCTAGCATTTGTAATCAATCAAATTCATTGTATTCTAACATATTCTAACCCCAAACAACACTAGATAAGTCATTTAGTGGTTCAACGCAATGTTTCCGAGTTCTTAGCCCCATTGGGACCCAATTTTAACAAGTCTTTCTCTACACTTCTAAACACTCTTCATGCATCTCTAGCCGTTGTAATCAATCAAATTAATTGTATTCTAACATATTCTAACCCCAAACAACACTAGAGAAGTCATTTAGTGGTTCAACGCAATGTTTCCGAGTTCTTAGCCCATTTGGGACCAATTTCAACAAGTCTTTCTCTACACTTCTAAACACTCTTCATGCATCTCTAGCACTTGTAATCAATCAAATTTTTTGTATTCTATGATATTCTAACCCCAAAAAACACTATATAAGTCATTTAGTGGTTCCACGGAATTATTTCGAGTTCTTAGCCCATTTGGGACCCAATTTCAACAAGTCTTTCTACACACTTTTAAACAATCTTCATGCATCTCTAGCATTTGTAATCAATCAAATTCATTGTATTCTAACATATTCTAACCCCAAACAACACTAGATAAGTCATTTAGTGGTTGAACGCAATGTTTCCGAGTTCTTAGCCCATTTGGGACCAATTTCAACAAGTATTTCTCTACACTTCTAAACACTCTTCATGCATGTTTAGCACTTGTAATCAATCAAATTCAATGTATTCTAACATATTCAAACCCCAAACAACACTAGATAAGTCATTTAGTTGTTCAACGCAATGTTTCCGAGTTCTTAGCCCATTTGGGACCAATTTCAACAAGTCTTTCTCTACACTTCTAAACACTCTTCATGCATCTCTAGCACTTGTAATCAATCAAATTTTTTGTATTGTAACATATTCTAACCCCAAACAACACTATATAAGTCATTTAGTGGTTAAACGCAATTATTCCGAGTTCTTAGCCCATTTGGGACCCAATTTCAACAAGTCTTTCTACACACTTTTAAACAATCTTCATGCATCTCTAGCATTTGTAATCAATCAAATTCATTGTATTCTAACATATTTTCACCCCAAACATCACTAGATAAGTCATTTAGTGGTTCAACGCAATGTTTCCGAGTTCTTAGCCCCATTGGGACCCAATTTTAACAAGTCTTTCTCTACACTTCTAAACACTCTTCATGCATCTCTAGCCCTCGTAATCAATCAAATTAATTGTATTCTAACATATTCTAACCCCAAACAACACTAGAGAAGTCATTTAGTGGTTCAACGCAATGTTTCCGAGTTCTTAGCCCATTTGGGACCAATTTCAACAAGTCTTTCTCTACACTTCTAAACACTCTTCATGCATCTCTAGCTCTTGTAATCAATCAAATTTTTTGTATTCTAACATATTCTAACCCCAAAAAACACTATATAAGTCATTTAGTGGTTCAACGCAATTATTCAGAGTTCTTAGCCCATTTGGGACCCAATTTCAACAAGTCTTTCTACACACTTTTAAACAATCTTCATGCATCTCTAGCATTTGTAATCAATAAAATTCATTGTATTCTAACATATTCTAACCCAAACAACACTAGATAAGTCATTTAGTGGTTCAACGCAAGGTTTCCGAGTTCTTAGCCCATTTGGGACCCAATTTCAACAAGTTTTTCTCTACACTTCTAAACACTCTTCATGCATCTCTAGAACTTGTAATCAATCAAATTTATTGTATTCTAACATATTCTAACCCCAAACAACACTAGATAAGTTATTTAGTGGTTCAACGCAATGTTTCCGAGTTCTTAGCCCATTTGGGACCAATTTCAACAAGTCTTTCTCTACACTTCTAAACACTCTTCATGCATCTCTAACAGTTGTAATCAATCAAATTCATTGTATTTTAACATATTCTAACCCAAAACAACACTAGATAAGTCATTTAGTGGTTCAACGCAATGTTTCCGATTTCTTAGCCCATTTGGGACCCAATTTCAACAAGTCTTTCTCTACACTTCTAAACACTCTTCATGCATCTCTAGCACTTGCAATCATTCAAATTAATTGTATACTAACATATTCTAACCCCAAACAACACTAGATAAGTCATTTAGTGGTTCAACGCAATGTTTCCGAGTTCTTAGCCCATTTGGGACGCAATTTCAACAAGTCTTTCTCCATACTTCAAAACACTCTTCATGCATCTAGAACACTTGTAATCAATAAAATGTATTGTATTCTAACATATTTTCACCCCAAACAACACTAGATAAGTCATTTAGTGGTTCAACGCAATGTTTCCGAGTTTTTAGCCCATTTGGTACACAATTTCAACAAGTCTTTCTTCATACTTCAAAACACTCTTCATGCATCTCTAACACTTGTAATGAATCAAATTCATTGTATTGTAACATATTATAACCCCAAACAACACTAGATTGGTCATTTAGTGGTTCAACGAAATGTTTCGAAGTTCTTAGCCCATTTGGGACCCAATTTCAACAAGTCTTTCTCAACACTTCTAAACACTCTTCATGCATCTCTAGCACTTGTAATCAATCAAATTTATTGTATACTAACATATTCTAAACCCAAAAAACACTAGATAAGTCATTTAGTGGTTCAACGCAATGTTTCTGAGTTCTTAGCCCATTTGGGACCCAATTTCAACAAGTCTTTCTCCATACTTCAAAAAACTCTTCTTGCATCTCTAACACTTGTAATCAATAAAATTCCTTGTATTCTAACATATTCTAACCCCAAACAACACTAGATAAGTCATTTAGTGGTTCAACGCAATGTTTCCGATTTCTTAGCCTATTTGGGACCCAATTTCAACAACTTTTTCTACACACTTCTAAACACTCTTCATGCATCTTTAGCACTTGTAATCAATCAAAGTTATTGTATTCAAACATATTCTAACCCCAAATAATACTAGATAAGTCAGAAGTTTTTCAACGCAATGTTTCCGAGTTCTTCCCCCATTTGGGACCTAATTTCAACAAGTCTTTCTCCATACTTCAAAACACTCTTCATGCATCTCTAACAGTTGTAATCAATCAAATTCATTGTATTTTAACATATTCTAACCCAAAACAACACTAGATAAGTCATTTAGTGGTTCAACGCAATGTTTCCGAGTTCTTAGCCTATTTGGGACCCAATTTCAACAAGTCTTTCTCCATACTTCAAAACACTCTTCATGCATCTCTAACACTTGTAATCAATAAAATGTATTGTATTCTAACATATTCTAACCAAAGCAGCACTAGATAAGTTATTTAGTCGTTCAACGCAATGTTTCCGAGTTCTTAGCACATTTGGGATGCAATTTCAACAAGTCTTTCTCCACACTTCTAAACACACTTCATGCATCTCTAGCACTTTTAATCAATCAAATTTATTGTATCCTAACATATTCTAAACCCAAACAACACTAGATAATTCATTTAGTGGTTTAACGCAATGTTTCCGAGTTCTTAGCCCATTTGGGACGCAATTTCAACAAGTCTTTCTCCATACTTCAAAACACTCTTCATGCATCTAGAACACTTGTAATCAATAAAATATATTGTATTCTAACATATTCTAACCAAAACAACAATAGATAAGTCATTTAGTGGTTCAACGCAATGTTTCCGAGTTCTTAGCCCATTTGGGACGCAATTTCAACAAGTCTTTCTTCATACTTCAAAACACTCTTCATGCATCTCTAACACTTGTAATGAATCAAATTCATTGTATTGTAACATATTATAACCCCAAACAACACTAGATAGGTCATTTAGTGGTTCAACGAAATGTTTCAGAGTTCTTAGCCCATTTGGGACCCAATTTCAACAAGTCTTTCTCAACACTTCTAAACACTCTTCATGCATCTCTAGCACTTGTAATCAATCAAATTTATTGTATACTAACATATTCTAAACCCAAAAAACACTAGATAAGTCATTTAGTGGTTCAACGCAATGTTTCCGAGTTCTTAGCCCATTTGGGATGCAATTTCAACAAGTCTTTCTCCATACTTCAAAACACTCTTCATGCATCTCTAACACTTGTAATCAAAAAAATTCCTTGTATTCTAACATATTCTAACCCCAAACAACACTAGATAAGTCATTTAGTGGTTCAACGCAATGTTTCCGAGTTCTTAGCTTATTTGGGACCCAATTTCAACAACTTTTTCTACACACTTCTAAACACTCTTCATGCATCTTTAGCACTTGTAATCAATCAAATTTATTGTATTCAAACATATTCTAACCCCAAATAATACTAGATAAGTCATAAGTTTTTCAACGCAATGTTTCCGAGTTCTTCGCCCATTTGGGACCCAATTTCAACAAGTCTTTTCTCCATACTTAAAAACACTCTTCATGCATCTCTAACAGTTGTAATCAATCAAATTCATTGTATTTTAACATATTCTAACCCAAAACAACACTAGATAAGTCATTTAGTGGTTCAACGCAATGTTTCCGATTTCTTAGCCCATTTGGGACCCAATTTCAACAAGTCTTTCTCCATACTTCAAAACACTCTTCATGCATCTCTAACACTTCTAATCAATAAAATTCCTTGTATTCTAACATATTCTAACCCCAAACAACACTAGATAAGTCATTTAGTGGTTCAACGCAATGTTTCCGAGTTATTAGCCCATTTGGGATGCAATTTCAACAAGTCTTTCTCCACACTTCTAAACACGCTTCATGCATCTCTAGCACTTGTAATCAGTCAAATTTATTGTATTCGAACATATTCTAAACCCAAACAACACTAGATAAGTCATTTAGTGGTTCAACGCAATGTTTCCGAGTTCTTGGCCCATTTGGGACCCAATTTCAACAAGTCTTTCTCCACACTTCTAAACACCCTTCATGCATCTCTAGCACTTGTAATCAATCAAAGTTATTGTATTCAAACATATTCTAACCCCAAATAATACTAGATAAGTCATAAATTTTTCAACGTAATGTTTCCGAGTTCATAGCCCATTTGGGACCCAATGTCAACAAGTCTTTCTCCATACTTCAAAACACTCTTCATGCATCTCTAACACTTGTAATCAATAAATTGTATTGTATTCTAACATATTCTAACCAAAGCAACACTAGATAAGTCATTTAGTGGTTCAACGCAATGTTTCCGAGTTCTTAGCCCATTTGGGATGCAATTTCAACAAGTCTTTCTCCACACTTCTAAACACTCTTCATGCATCTCTAGCACTTGTAATCAATCAAATTTATTATACTCTAACATATTCTAACCCAAACAACACTAGATAAGTCATTTAGTGGTTCAACGCAATGTTTCCGAGTTCTTAGCCCATTTGGGACCCAATTTCAACCAAGTCTTTCTCCACACTTCTAAACACTCTTCATGCATCTCTAGAACTTGTAATCAGTCAAATTTATTGTATTCTAACCTATTCTAAACCCAAACAACACTAGATAAGTCATTTAGTGGTTCAACGCAATGTTTCCGAGTTCTTAGCCCATTTGGGACGCAATTTCAACAAGTCTTTCTCCATACTTCAAAACACTCTTCATGCATCTCTAACAGTTGTAATCAATCAAATTCATTGTATTTTAACATATTCTAACCCAAAACAACACTAGATAAGTCATTTAGTGGTTCAACGCAATGTTTCCGATTTCTTAGCCCATTTGGGACCCAATTTCAACAAGTCTTTCTCCATACTTCAAAACACTCTTCATGCATCTCTAGCACTTGTAATCAATCAAATTTATTGTATACTAACATATTCTAAACCCAAAAAACACTAGATAAGTCATTTAGTAGTTCAACGCAATGTTTCCGAGTTCTTAGCCCATTTGGGACGCAATTTCAACAAGTCTTTCTCCATACTTCAAAACACTCTTCATGCATCTAGAACACTTGTAATCAATAAAATGTATTGTATTCTAACATATTCTAACCAAAACAACACTAGATAAGTCATTTAGTGGTTCAACGCAATGTTTCCGAGTTTTTAGCCCATTTGGTACGCAATTTCAACAAGTCTTTCTTCATACTTCAAAACACTCTTCATGCATCTCTAACACTTGTAATGAATCAAATTCATTGTATTGTAACATATTATAACCCCAAACAACACTAGATTGGTCATTTAGTGGTTCAACGAAATGTTTCGAAGTTCTTAGCCCATTTGGGACCCAATTTCAACAAGTCTTTCTCAACACTTCTAAACACTCTTCATGCATCTCTAGCACTTGTAATCAATCAAATTTATTGTATACTAACATATTCTAAACCCAAAAAACACTAGATAAGTCATTTAGTGGTTCAACGCAATGTTTCTGAGTTCTTAGCCCATTTAGGACGCAATTTCAACAAGTCTTTCTCCATACTTCAAAAAACTCTTCTTGCATCTCTAACACTTGTAATCAATAAAATTCCTTCTATTCTAACATATTCTAACCCCAAACAACACTAGATAAGTCATTTAGTGGTTCAACGCAATGTTTCCGATTTCTTAGCCTATTTGGGACCCAATTTCAACAACTTTTTCTACACACTTCTAAACACTCTTCATGCATCTTTAGCACTTGTAATCAATCAAAGTTATTGTATTCAAACATATTCTAACCCCAAATAATACTAGATAAGTCAGAAGTTTTTCAACGCAATGTTTCCGAGTTCTTCCCCCATTTGGGACCTAATTTCAACAAGTCTTTCTTATACTTCAAAACACTCTTCATGCATCTCTAACAGTTGTAATCAATCAAATTCATTGTATTTTAACATATTCTAACCCAAAACAACACTAGATAAGTCATTTAGTGGTTCAACGCAATGTTTCCGAGTTCTTAGCCTATTTGGGACCCAATTTCAACAAGTCTTTCTCCATACTTCAAAACACTCTTCATGCATCTCTAACACTTGTAATCAATAAAATGTATTGTATTCTAACATATTCTAACCAAAGCAGCACTAGATAAGCCATTTAGTCGTTCAACGCAATGTTTCCGAGTTCTTAGCACATTTGGGATGCAATTTCAACAAGTCTTTCTCCACACTTCTAAACACACTTCATGCATCTCTAGCACTTTTAATCAATCAAATTTATTGTATCCTAACATATTCTAAACCCAAACAACACTAGATAATTCATTTAGTGGTTTAACGCAATGTTTCCGAGTTCTTAGCCCATTTGGGACGCAATTTCAACAAGTCTTTCTCCATACTTCAAAACACTCTTCATGCATCTAGAACACTTGTAATCAATAAAATATATTGTATTCTAACATATTCTAACCAAAACAACAATAGATAAGACATTTAGTGGTTCAACGCAATGTTTCCGAGTTCTTAGCCCATTTGGGACGCAATTTCAACAAGTCTTTCTTCATACTTCAAAACACTCTTCATGCATCTCTAACACTTGTAATGAATCAAATTCATTGTATTGTAACATATTATAACCCCAAACAACACTAGATAGGTCATTTAGTGGTTCAACGAAATGTTTCAGAGTTCTTAGCCCATTTGGGACCCAATTTCAACAAGTCTTTCTCAACACTTCTAAACACTCTTCATGCATCTCTAGCACTTGTAATCAATCAAATTTATTGTATACTAACATATTCTAAACCCAAAAAACACTAGATAAGTCATTTAGTGGTTCAACGCAATGTTTCCGAGTTCTTAGCCCATTTGGGATGCAATTTCAACAAGTCTTTCTCCATACTTCAAAACACTCTTCATGCATCTCTAACACTTGTAATCAAAAAAATTCCTTGTATTCTAACATATTCTAACCCCAAACAACACTAGATAAGTCATTTAGTGGTTCAACGCAATGTTTCCGAGTTCTTAGTTTATTTGGGACCCAATTTCAACAACTTTTTCTACACACTTCTAAACACTCTTCATGCATCTTTAGCACTTGTAATCAATCAAATTTATTGTATTCAAACATATTCTAACCCCAAATAATACTAGATAAGTCATAAGTTTTTCAACGCAATGTTTCCGAGTTCTTCGTCCATTTGGGACCCAATTTCAACAAGTCTTTTCTCCATACTTAAAAACACTCTTCATGCATCTCTAACAGTTGTAATCAATCAAATTCATTGTATTTTAACATATTCTAACCCAAAACAACACTAGATAAGTCATTTAGTGGTTCAACGCAATGTTTCCGATTTCTTAGCCCATTTGGGACCCAATTTCAACAAGTCTTTCTCCATACTTCAAAACACTCTTCATGCATCTCTAACACTTCTAATCAATAAAATTCCTTGTATTCTAACATATTCTAACCCCAAACAACACTAGATAAGTCATTTAGTGGTTCAACGCAATGTTTCCGAGTTATTAGCCCATTTGGGACCCAATTTCAACAAGTCTTTCTCCACACTTCTAAACACACTTCATGCATCTCTAGCACTTTTAATCAATCAAATTTATTGTATCCTAACATATTCTAAACCCAAACAACACTAGATAATTCTTTTAGTGGTTTAACGCAATGTTTCCGAGTTCTTAGCCCATTTGGGACGCAATTTCAACAAGTCTTTCTCCATACTTCAAAACACTCTTCATGCATCTAGAACACTTGTAATCAATAAAATATATTGTATTCTAACATATTCTAACCAAAACAACAATAGATAAGTCATTTAGTGGTTCAACGCAATGTTTCCGAGTTCTTAGCCCATTTGGGACGCAATTTCAACAAGTCTTTCTTCATACTTCAAAACACTCTTCATGCATCTCTAACACTTGTAATGAATCAAATTCATTGTATTGTAACATATTATAACCCCAAACAACACTAGATAGGTCATTTAGTGGTTCAACGAAATGTTTCAGAGTTCTTAGCCCATTTGGGACCCAATTTCAACAAGTCTTTCTCAACACTTCTAAACACTCTTCATGCATCTCTAGCACTTGTAATCAATCAAATTTATTGTATACTAACATATTCTAAACCCAAAAAACACTAGATAAGTCATTTAGTGGTTCAACGCAATGTTTCTGAGTTCTTAGCCCATTTAGGACGCAATTTCAACAAGTCTTTCTCCATACTTCAAAAAACTCTTCTTGCATCTCTAACACTTGTAATCAATAAAATTCCTTGTATTCTAACATATTCTAACCCCAAACAACACTAGATAAGTCATTTAGTGGTTCAACGCAATGTTTCCGATTTCTTAGCCTATTTGGGACCCAATTTCAACAACTTTTTCTACACACTTCTAAACACTCTTCATGCATCTTTAGCACTTGTAATCAATCAAAGTTATTGTATTCAAACATATTCTAACCCCAAATAATACTAGATAAGTCAGAAGTTTTTCAACGCAATGTTTCCGAGTTCTTCCCCCATTTGGGACCTAATTTCAACAAGTCTTTCTCCATACTTCAAAACACTCTTCATGCATCTCTAACAGTTGTAATCAATCAAATTCATTGTATTTTAACATATTCTAACCCAAAACAACACTAGATAAGTCATTTAGTGGTTCAACGCAATGTTTCCGAGTTCTTAGCCTATTTGGGACCCAATTTCAACAAGTCTTTCTCCATACTTCAAAACACTCTTCATGCATCTCTAACACTTGTAATCAATAAAATGTATTGTATTCTAACATATTCTAACCAAAGCAGCACTAGATAAGCCATTTAGTCGTTCAACGCAATGTTTCCGAGTTCTTAGCACATTTGGGATGCAATTTCAACAAGTCTTTCTCCACACTTCTAAACACACTTCATGCATCTCTAGCACTTTTAATCAATCAAATTTATTGTATCCTAACATATTCTAAACCCAAACAACACTAGATAATTCATTTAGTGGTTTAACGCAATGTTTCCGAGTTCTTAGCCCATTTGGGACGCAATTTCAACAAGTCTTTCTCCATACTTCAAAACACTCTTCATGCATCTAGAACACTTGTAATCAATAAAATATATTGTATTCTAACATATTCTAACCAAAACAACAATAGATAAGTCATTTAGTGGTTCAACGCAATGTTTCCGAGTTCTTAGCCCATTTGGGACGCAATTTCAACAAGTCTTTCTTCATACTTCAAAACACTCTTCATGCATCTCTAACACTTGTAATGAATCAAATTCATTGTATTGTAACATATTATAACCCCAAACAACACTAGATAGGTCATTTAGTGGTTCAACGAAATGTTTCAGAGTTCTTAGCCCATTTGGGACCCAATTTCAACAAGTCTTTCTCAACACTTCTAAACACTCTTCATGCATCTCTAGCACTTGTAATCAATCAAATTTATTGTATACTAACATATTCTAAACCCAAAAAACACTAGATAAGTCATTTAGTGGTTCAACGCAATGTTTCCGAGTTCTTAGCCCATTTGGGATGCAATTTCAACAAGTCTTTCTCCATACTTCAAAACACTCTTCATGCATCTCTAACACTTGTAATCAAAAAAATTCCTTGTATTCTAACATATTCTAACCCCAAACAACACTAGATAAGTCATTTAGTGGTTCAACGCAATGTTTCCGAGTTCTTAGCTTATTTGGGACCCAATTTCAACAACTTTTTCAACACACTTCTAAACACTCTTCATGCATCTTTAGCACTTGTAATCAATCAAATTTATTGTATTCAAACATATTCTAACCCCAAATAATACTAGATAAGTCATAAGTTTTTCAACGCAATGTTTCCGAGTTCTTCGCCCATTTGGGACCCAATTTCAACAAGTCTTTTCTCCATACTTAAAAACACTCTTCATGCATCTCTAACAGTTGTAATCAATCAAATTCATTGTATTTTAACATATTCTAACCCAAAACAACACTAGATAAGTCATTTAGTGGTTCAACGCAATGTTTCCGATTTCTTAGCCCATTTGGGACCCAATTTCAACAAGTCTTTCTCCATACTTCAAAACACTCTTCATGCATCTCTAACACTTCTAATCAATAAAATTCCTTGTATTCTAACATATTCTAACCCCAAACAACACTAGATAAGTCATTTAGTGGTTCAACGCAATGTTTCCGAGTTATTAGCCCATTTGGGACCCAATTTCAACAAGTCTTTCTCCACACTTCTAAACACACTTCATGCATCTCTAGCACTTTTAATCAATCAAATTTATTGTATCCTAACATATTCTAAACCCAAACAACACTAGATAATTCATTTAGTGGTTTAACGCAATGTTTCCGAGTTCTTAGCCCATTTGGGACGCAATTTCAACAAGTCTTTCTCCATACTTCAAAACACTCTTCATGCATCTAGAACACTTGTAATCAATAAAATATATTGTATTCTAACATATTCTAACCAAAACAACAATAGATAAGTCATTTAGTGGTTCAACGCAATGTTTCCGAGTTCTTAGCCCATTTGGGACGCAATTTCAACAAGTCTTTCTTCATACTTCAAAACACTCTTCATGCATCTCTAACACTTGTAATGAATCAACTTCATTGTATTGTAACATATTATAACCCCAAACAACACTAGATAGGTCATTTAGTGGTTCAACGAAATGTTTCAGAGTTCTTAGCCCATTTGGGACCCAATTTCAACAAGTCTTTCTCAACACTTCTAAACACTCTTCATGCATCTCTAGCACTTGTAATCAATCAAATTTATTGTATACTAACATATTCTAAACCCAAAAAACACTAGATAAGTCATTTAGTGGTTCAACGCAATGTTTCCGAGTTCTTAGCCCATTTGGGATGCAATTTCAACAAGTCTTTCTCCATACTTCAAAACACTCTTCATGCATCTCTAACACTTGTAATCAAAAAAATTCCTTGTATTCTAACATATTCTAACCCCAAACAACACTAGATAAGTCATTTAGTGGTTCAACGCAATGTTTCCGAGTTCTTAACTTATTTGGGACCCAATTTCAACAACTTTTTCTACACACTTCTAAACACTCTTCATGCATCTTTAGCACTTGTAATCAATCAAATTTATTGTATTCAAACATATTCTAACCCCAAATAATACTAGATAAGTCATAAGTTTTTCAACGCAATGTTTCCGAGTTCTTCGCCCATTTGGGACCCAATTTCAACAAGTCTTTTCTCCATACTTAAAAACACTCTTCATGCATCTCTAACAGTTGTAATCAATCAAATTCATTGTATTTTAACATATTCTAACCCAAAACAACACTAGATAAGTCATTTAGTGGTTCAACGCAATGTTTCCGATTTCTTAGCCCATTTGGGACCCAATTTCAACAAGTCTTTCTCCATACTTCAAAACACTCTTCATGCATCTCTAACACTTCTAATCAATAAAATTCCTTGTATTCTAACATATTCTAACCCCAAACAACACTAGATAAGTCATTTAGTGGTTCAACGCAATGTTTCCGAGTTCTTAGCACATTTGGGATGCAATTTCAACAAGTCTTTCTCCACACTTCTAAACACACTTCATGCATCTCTAGCACTTTTAATCAATCAAATTTATTGTATCCTAACATATTCTAAACCCAAACAACACTAGATAGGTCATTTAGTGGTTCAACGCAATGTTTCCGAGTTCTTAGCCCATTTGGGATGCAATTTCAACAAGTCTTTCTCCATACTTCAAAACACTCTTCATGCATCTCTAACACTTGTAATCAAAAAAATTCCTTGTATTCTAACATATTCTAACCCCAAACAACACTAGATAAGTCATTTAGTGGTTCAACGCAATGTTTCCGAGTTCTTAGCTTATTTGGGACCCAATTTCAACAAGTCTTTCTCTACACTTCTAAACACTCTTCATGCATCTTTAGCACTTGTAATCAATCAAATTTATTGTATTCTAACATATTCAAACCCCAAACAACACTAGATAAGTCATTTAGTTGTTCAATGCAATGTTTCCGAGTTCTTCGCCCATTTGGGACCCAATTTCAACAAGTCTTTTCTCCATACTTATAAACACTCTTCATGCATCTCTAGCAGTTGTAATCAATCAAATTCTTTGTATCCTAACATATTCTAACCCCAAATAACACTAGATAAGTCATTTAGTGGTTCAACGCATTGTTTCCGATTTCTTAACCCATTTGGGACCCAATTTCAACAAGTCTTTCTCCATACTTCAAAACACTCTTCATGCATCTCTAACACTTCTAATCAATAAAATTCCTTGTATTCTAACATATTCTAACCCCAAACAACACTAGATAAGTCATTTAGTGGTTCAACGCAATGTTTTCGAGTTCTAAACCCATTTGGGACCCAATTTCAATAAGTCTTTCTCCACACTTCTAAACACTCTTCAGGCATCTCTAGCACTTTTAATCAATCAAATTTATTGTATTCTAACATATTCTGTCCTCAAAGAACAGTAGATAAGTCATTTAGTGGTTCAACGCAATGTTTCCAAGTTCTTAGCCCATTCTGGGATGCAATTTCAACAAGTCTTTCTCTATACTTCAAAACACTCTTCATGCATCTAGAACACTTGTAATCAATCAAATTCATTGTATTCTAACATATCCTAACCAAAACAACACTAGATAAGTCATTTAGTGGTTCAACGCAATGTTTCCGAGTTCTTAGCCCATTTGGGACCAATTTCAACAAGTCTTTCTCTACACTTCTAAACACTCTTCATGCATCTTTAGCACTTGTAATCAATCAAATTCATTGTATTCTAACATATTCTAACCCCAAACAACACTAGATAAGTCATTTAGTGGTTCAACGAAATGTTTCCGAGTTCTTAGCCCATTTGGGACCAATTTCAACAAGTCTTTCTCTACACTTCTAAACACTCTTCATGCATCTCTAGCACTTGTAATCAATCAAATTTATTGTATTCTAATATATTCTAACCCCAAACAACACTAGATAATTCATTAAGTGGTTTAACGCAATTATTCCAAGTTCTTAGCCCATTTGGGACCCAAATTCAACAAGTCTTTCTCCATACTTCAAAACACTCTTCATGCATCTCTAGCATTTGTAATCAATCAAATTCATTGTATTCTAACATATTCTAACCCCAAACACCACTATATAAGTCATTTAGTGGTTCAACGCAATTTTTCCGAGTTCTTAGCCCATTTGGGACCCAATTTCAACAAGTCTTTCTACACAATTTTAAACAATCTTCATGCATCCCTAGCATTTGTAATCAATCAAATTCATTGTATTCTAACATATTCTAACCCCAAACAACACTAGATAAGTCATTTAGTGGTTCAACGCAATGTTTCCGAGTTCTTCGCCCATTTGGGACCAATTTCAACAAGTCTTTCTCTACACTTCTAAACACTCTTCATGCATCTCTAGCACTTGTAACCAATCAAATTTTTTGTATGCTAACATATTCTAACCCCAAACAACACTATATAAGTCATTTAGTGGTTCAACACAATTATTCCAAGTTCTTAGCCCATTTGGGACCCAATTTCAACAAGTCTTTCTCTACACTTCTAAACACTCTTCATGCATCTCTAGCACTTGTAATCAATCAAATTTATTGTATTCTAACATATTCTAACCCCAAACAACACTAGATAAGTCATTTAGTGGTTCAACGCAATGTTTCCGAGTTCTTAGCCCATTTGGGACCAATTTCAACAAGTCTTTCTCTACACTTCTAAACACTCTTCATGCATCTCTAGCACTTGTAATCAATCAAATTCATTGTATTCTAACATATTCTAACCCCAAACAACACTATATAAGTCATTTAGTGGTTCAACGCAATGTTTCCGAGTTCTTAGCCCATTTGGGACCCAATTTCAACAAGTCTTTCTACACACTTTTAAACAATCTTCATGCATCTCTAGCATTTGTAATCAATCAAATTCATTGTATTCTAACATATTCTAACCCCAAACAACACTATATAAGTCATTTAGTGGTTCAACGCAATTTTTCCGAGTTCTTAGCCCATTTGGGACCCAATTTCAACAAGTCTTTCTACACACTTTTAAACAATCTTCATGCATCTCTAGCATTTGTAATCAATCAAATTCATTGTATTCTAACATATTCTAACCCCAAACAACACTAGATAAGTCATTTAGTGGTTCAACGCAATGTTTCCGAGTTCTTAGCCCATTTGGGACCAATTTCAACAAGTCTTTCTCTACACTTCTAAACACTCTTCATGCATCTCTAGCACTTGTAATCAATCAAATTCATTGTATTCTAGCATATTCTAACCCCAAACAACACTAGATAAGTCATTTAGTGGTTCAACGCAATGTTTCCGAGTTCTTAGCCCATTTGGGACCCAATTTCAACAAGTCTTTCTACTACACTTCTAAACACTCTTCATGCATCTCTAGCACTTGTAATCAATCAAAGTTATTGTATTCTAACATATTCTAACCCCAAACAACACTAGATAAGTCATTTAGTGGTTCAACGCAATTATTCCAAGTTCTTAGCCCATTTGGGACCCAATTTCAACAAGTCTTTCTCTACACTTTTAAACAATCTTCATGCATCTCTAGCATTTGTAATCAATCAAATTCATTGTATTTTAACATATTCTAACCCCAAACAACACTAGATAAGTCATTTAGTGGTTCAACGCAATGTTTCCGAGTTCTTAGCCCATTTGGGACCCAATTTCAACAAGTCTTTCTACACACTTTTAAACAATCTTTATGCATCTCTAGCACTTGTAATCAATCAAATGTTTTGTATTCTTACATATTCTAACCCCAAACAAGACTATATAAGTCATTTAGTGGTTCAACGCAATTATTCCGAGTTCTTAGCCCATTGGGGACCCAATTTCAACAAGTCTTTCTCTACACTTGTAAACACTCTTCATGCATCTCTAGCACTTGTAATCAATCAAATTCATTGTATTCTAACATATTCTAACCCCAAACAACACTAGATAAGTCATTTAGTGGTTCAACGCAATGTTTCCGAGTTCTTAGCCCATTTGGGACCAATTTCAACAAGTCTTTCTCTACACTTCTAAACACTCTTGATGCATCTTTAGCACTTGTAATCAATCAAATTCATTGTATTCTAACATATTCTAACCCCAAACAACACTAGATAAGTCATTTAGTGGTTCAACGCAATGTTTCCGAGTTCTTAGCCCATTTGGGACCAATTTCAACAAGTCTTTCTCTACACTTCTAAACACTCTTCATGCATCTCTAGCACTTGTAATCAATCAAATTTATTGTATTCTAATATATTCTAACCCCAAACAACACTATATAAGTCATTAAGTGGTTCAACGCAATTATTCCAAGTTCTTAGCCCATTTGGGACCCAAATTCAACAAGTCTTTCTACACAGTTTTAAACAATCTTCATGCATCTCTAGCATTTGTAATCAATCAAATTCATTGTATTCTAACATATTCTAACCCCAAACACCACTATATAAGTCATTTAGTGGTTCAACGCAATTTTTCCGAGTTCTTAGCCCATTTGGGACCCAATTTCAACAAGTCTTTCTACACAATTTTAAACAATCTTCATGCATCCCTAGCATTTGTAATCAATCAAATTCATTGTATTCTAACATATTCTAACCCCAAACAACACTAGATAAGTCATTTAGTGGTTCAACGCAATGTTTCCGAGTTCTTCGCCCATTTGGGACCAATTTCAACAAGTCTTTCTCTACACTTCTAAACACTCTTCATGCATCTCTAGCACTTGTAACCAATCAAATTTTTTGTATGCTAACATATTCTAACCCCAAACAACACTATATAAGTCATTTAGTGGTTCAACACAATTATTCCGAGTTCTTAGCCCATTTGGGACCCAATTTCAACAAGTCTTTCTACACACTTTGAAACAATCTTCATGCATCTCTAGCATTTGTAATCAATCAAATTCATTTTATTCTAACATATTCTAACCCCAAACAACACTAGATAAGTCATTTAGTGGTTCAACGCACTGTTTCCGAGTTCTTAGCCCATTTGGGACCAATTTCAACAAGTGTTTCTCTACACTTCTAAACACTCTTCAAGCATCTCTAGCACTTGTAATCAATCAAATTTTTGTATTCTAACATATTCTAACCCCAAACAACACTATATAAGTCATTTAGTGGTTCAACGCAATTATTCCTAGTTCTTAGCCCATTTGGGACCCAATTTCAACAAGTCTTTCTACACACTTTTAAACAATCTTCATGCATCTCTAGCACTTGTAATCATTCAAATTAATTGTATTCTAACATATTCTAACCCCAAACAACACTAGATAAGTCATTTAGTGGTTCAACGCAATGTCTCCGAGTTCTTAGCCCGATTGGGACCCAATTTTAACAAGTCTTTCTCTACACTTCTAAACACTCTTCATGCATCTCTAGCACTTGTAATCAATCAAATTCATTGTATTCTAACATATCTTAACCCCAAACAACACTATATAAGTCATTTAGTGGTTCAATGCAATGTTTCCGAGTTCTTAGCCCATTTGGGACCAATTTCAACAAGTCTTTCTCTACACTTCTAAACACTCATCATGCATCTCTAGCACTTGTAATCAATCAAATTCATTGTATTCTAACATATTATAACCCCAAACAACACTAGATAAGTCATTTAGTGGTTCAACGCAATGTTTCCGAGTTCTTAGCCCATTTGGGACCAATTTCAACAAGTCTTTCTCTACACTTCTAAACACTCTTCATGCATCTCTAGCACTTGTAATCAATCAAATTTTTGTATGATAACATATTCTAACCCCAAACAACACTGTATAAGTCATTAAGTGGTTCAACGCAATTATTCCAAGTTCTTAGCCCATTTGGGACCCAATTTCAACAAGTCTTTCTACACACTTTTAAACAATCTTCATGCATCTCTAGCATTTGTAATCAATCAAATTCATTGTATTCTAACATATTCTAACCCCAAACAACACTATATAAGTCATTTAGTGGTTCAACGCAATTTTTCCGAGTTCTTAGCCCATTTGGGACCCAATTTCAACAAGTCTTTCTACACACTTTTAAACAATCTTCATGCATCTCTAGCATTTGTAATCAATCAAATTCATTGTATTCTAACATATTCTAACCCCAAACAACACTAGATAAGTCATTTAGTGGTTCAACGCAATGTTTCCGAGTTCTTAGCCCATATGGGACCAATTTCAACAAGTCTTTCTCTACACTTCTAAACACTCTTGATGCATCTTTAGCACTTGTAATCAATCAAATTCATTGTATTCTAACATATTCTATCCCCAAACAACACTAGATAAGTCATTTAGTGGTTCAACGCAATGTTTCCGAGTTCTTAGGCCATTTGGGACCAATTTCAACAAGTCTTTCTCTACACTTCTAAACACTCTTCATGCATCTCTAGCACTTGTAATCAATCAAATTTATTGTATTCTAACATATTCTAACCCCAAACAACACTATATAAGTCATTAAGTGGTTCAACGCAATTATTCCAAGTTCTTAGCCCATTTGGGACCCAATTTCAACAAGTCTTTCTACACACTTTTAAACAATCTTCATGCATCTCTAGCATTTGTAATCAATCAAATTCATTGTATTCTAACATATTCTAACCCCAAACAACACTATATAAGTCATTTAGTGGTTCAACGTAATTTTTCCGAGTTCTTAGCCCATTTGGGACCCAATTTCAACAAGTCTTTCTACACACTTTTAAACAATCTTCATGCATCTCTAGCATTTGTAATCAATCAAATTCATTGTATTCTAACATATTCTAACCCCAAACAACACTAGATAAGTCATTTAGTGGTTCAACGCAATGTTTCCGAGTTCTTAGCCCATTTGGGACCAATTTCGACAAGTCTTTCTCTACACTTCTAAACACTCTTGATGCATCTTTAGCACTTGTAATCAATCAAATTCATTGTATTCTAACATATTCTATCCCCAAACAACACTAGATAAGTCATTTAGTGGTTCAACGCAATGTTTCCGAGTTCTTAGGCCATTTGGGACCAATTTCAACAAGTCTTTCTCTACACTTCTAAACACTCTTCATGCATCTCTAGCACTTGTAATCAATCAAATTTATTGTATTCTAACATATTCTAACCCCAAACAACACTATATAAGTCATTTAGTGGTTCAACGCAATGTTTCCGAGTTCTTAGCCCATTTGGGACCCAATTTCAACAAGTCTTTCTACACACTTTTAAACAATCTTCATGCATCTCTAGCATTTGTAATCAATCAAATTCATTGTATTCTAACATATTCTAACCCCAAACAACACTATATAAGTCATTTAGTGGTTCAACGTAATTTTTCCGAGTTCTTAGCCCATTTGGGACCCAATTTCAACAAGTCTTTCTACACACTTTTAAACAATCTTCATGCATCTCTAGCATTTGTAATCAATCAAATTCATTGTATTCTAACATATTCTAACCCCAAACAACACTAGATAAGTCATTTAGTGGTTCAACGCAATGTTTCCGAGTTCTTCGCCCATTTGGGACCAATTTTCAACAAGTCTTTCTCTACACTTCTAAACACTCTTCATGCATCTCTAGCACTTGTAACCAATCAAATTTTTTGGATGCTAACATATTCTAACCCCAAACAACACTATATAAGTCATTAAGTGGTTCAACGCAATTATTCCAAGTTCTTAGCCCATTTGGGACCCAATTTCAACAAGTCTTTCTACACACTTTTAAACAATCTTCATGCATCTCTAGCATTTGTAATCAATCAAATTCATTGTATTCTAACATATTCTAACCCCAAACAACACTATATAAGTCATTTAGTGGTTCAACGCAATTTTCCGAGTTCTTAGCCCATTTGGGACCCAATTTCAACAAGTCTTTCTACACACTTTTAAACAATCTTCATGCATCTCTAGCATTTGTAATCAATCAAATTCATTGTATTCTAAGATATTCTAACCCCAAACAACACTAGATAAGTCATTTAGTGGTTCAACGCAATGTTTCCGAGTTCTTAGCCCATTTGGGACCAATTTCAACAAGTCTTTCTCTACACTTCTAAACACTCTTGATGCATCTTTAGCACTTGTAATCAATCAAATTCATTGTATTCTAACATATTCTAACCCCAAACAACACTAGATAAGTCATTTAGTGGTTCAACGCAATGTTTCCGAGTTCTTAGCCCATTTGGGACCAATTTCAACAAGTCTTTCTCTACACTTCTAAACACTCTTCATGCATCTCTAGCACTTGTAATCAATCAAATTTATTGTATTCTAATATATTCTAACCCCAAACAACACTATATAAGTCATTAAGTGGTTCAACGCAATTATTCCAAGTTCTTAGCCCATTTGGGACCCAAATTCAACAAGTCTTTCTACACAGTTTTAAACAATCTTCATGCATCTCTAGCATTTGTAATCAATCAAATTCATTGTATTCTAACATATTCTAACCCCAAACACCACTATATAAGTCATTTAGTGGTTCAACGCAATTTTTCCGAGTTCTTAGCCCATTTGGGACCCAATTTCAACAAGTCTTTCTACACACTTTTAAACAATCTTCATGCATCTCTAGCATTTGTAATCAATCAAATTCATTGTATTCTAACATATTCTAACCCCAAACAACACTAGATAAGTCATTTAGTGGTTCAACGCAATGTTTCCGAGTTCTTCGCCCATTTGGGACCAATTTCAACAAGTCTTTCTCTACACTTCTAAACACTCTTCATGCATCTCTAGCACTTGTAACCAATCAAATTTTTTGTATGCTAACATATTCTAACCCCAAACAACACTATATAAGTCATTTAGTGGTTCAACACAATTATTCCGAGTTCTTAGCCCATTTGGGACCCAATTTCAACAAGTCTTTCTACACACTTTGAAACAATCTTCATGCATCTCTAGCATTTGTAATCAATCAAATTCATTGTATTCTAACATATTCTAACCCCAAACAACACTAGATAAGTCATTTAGTGGTTCAACGCACTGTTTCCGAGTTCTTAGCCCATTTGGGACCAATTTCAACAAGTGTTTCTCTACACTTCTAAACACTCTTCAAGCATCTCTAGCACTTGTAATCAATCAAATTTTTGTATTCTAACATATTCTAACCCCAAACAACACTATATAAGTCATTTAGTGGTTCAACGCAATTATTCCTAGTTCTTAGCCCATTTGGGACCCAATTTCAACAAGTCTTTCTACACACTTTTAAACAATCTTCATGCATCTCTAGCACTTGTAATCATTCAAATTAATTGTATTCTAACATATTCTAACCCCAAACAACACTAGATAAGTCATTTAGTGGTTCAACGCAATGTCTCCGAGTTCTTAGCCCGATTGGGACCCAATTTTAACAAGTCTTTCTCTACACTTCTAAACACTCTTCATGCATCTCTAGCACTTGTAATCAATCAAATTCATTGTATTCTAACATATCTTAACCCCAAACAACACTATATAAGTCATTTAGTGGTTCAATGCAATGTTTCCGAGTTCTTAGCCCATTTGGGACCAATTTCAACAAGTCTTTCTCTACACTTCTAAACACTCATCATGCATCTCTAGCACTTGTAATCAATCAAATTCATTGTATTCTAACATATTATAACCCCAAACAACACTAGATAAGTCATTTAGTGGTTCAACGCAATGTTTCCGAGTTCTTAGCCCATTTGGGACCAATTTCAACAAGTCTTTCTCTACACTTCTAAACACTCTTCATGCATCTCTAGCACTTGTAATCAATCAAATTTTTGTATGATAACATATTCTAACCCCAAACAACACTGTATAAGTCATTAAGTGGTTCAACGCAATTATTCCAAGTTCTTAGCCCATTTGGGACCCAATTTCAACAAGTCTTTCTACACACTTTTAAACAATCTTCATGCATCTCTAGCATTTGTAATCAATCAAATTCATTGTATTCTAACATATTCTAACCCCAAACAACACTATATAAGTCATTTAGTGGTTCAACGCAATTTTTCCGAGTTCTTAGCCCATTTGGGACCCAATTTCAACAAGTCTTTCTACACACTTTTAAACAATCTTCATGCATCTCTAGCATTTGTAATCAATCAAATTCATTGTATTCTAACATATTCTAACCCCAAACAACACTAGATAAGTCATTTAGTGGTTCAACGCAATGTTTCCGAGTTCTTCGCCCATTTGGGACCAATTTCAACAAGTCTTTCTCTACACTTCTAAACACTCTTCATGCATCTCTAGCACTTGTAACCAATCAAATTTTTTGTATGCTAACATATTCTAACCCCAAACAACACTATATAAGTCATTTAGTGGTTCAACACAATTATTCCGAGTTCTTAGCCCATTTGGGACCCAATTTCAACAAGTCTTTCTACACACTTTGAAACAATCTTCATGCATCTCTAGCATTTGTAATCAATCAAATTCATTGTATTCTAACATATTCTAACCCCAAACAACACTAGATAAGTCATTTAGTGGTTCAACGCACTGTTTCCGAGTTCTTAGCCCATTTGGGACCAATTTCAACAAGTGTTTCTCTACACTTCTAAACACTCTTCAAGCATCTCTAGCACTTGTAATCAATCAAATTTTTGTATTCTAACATATTCTAACCCCAAACAACACTATATAAGTCATTTAGTGGTTCAACGCAATTATTCCTAGTTCTTAGCCCATTTGGGACCCAATTTCAACAAGTCTTTCTACACACTTTTAAACAATCTTCATGCATCTCTAGCACTTGTAATCATTCAAATTAATTGTATTCTAACATATTCTAACCCCAAACAACACTAGATAAGTCATTTAGTGGTTCAACGCAATGTCTCCGAGTTCTTAGCCCGATTGGGACCCAATTTTAACAAGTCTTTCTCTACACTTCTAAACACTCTTCATGCATCTCTAGCACTTGTAATCAATCAAATTCATTGTATTCTAACATATCTTAACCCCAAACAACACTATATAAGTCATTTAGTGGTTCAATGCAATGTTTCCGAGTTCTTAGCCCATTTGGGACCAATTTCAACAAGTCTTTCTCTACACTTCTAAACACTCATCATGCATCTCTAGCACTTGTAATCAATCAAATTCATTGTATTCTAACATATTATAACCCCAAACAACACTAGATAAGTCATTTAGTGGTTCAACGCAATGTTTCCGAGTTCTTAGCCCATTTGGGACCAATTTCAACAAGTCTTTCTCTACACTTCTAAACACTCTTCATGCATCTCTAGCACTTGTAATCAATCAAATTTTTGTATGATAACATATTCTAACCCCAAACAACACTGTATAAGTCATTAAGTGGTTCAACGCAATTATTCCAAGTTCTTAGCCCATTTGGGACCCAATTTCAACAAGTCTTTCTACACACTTTTAAACAATCTTCATGCATCTCTAGCATTTGTAATCAATCAAATTCATTGTATTCTAACATATTCTAACCCCAAACAACACTATATAAGTCATTTAGTGGTTCAACGCAATTTTTCCGAGTTCTTAGCCCATTTGGGACCCAATTTCAACAAGTCTTTCTACACACTTTTAAACAATCTTCATGCATCTCTAGCATTTGTAATCAATCAAATTCATTGTATTCTAACATATTCTAACCCCAAACAACACTAGATAAGTCATTTAGTGGTTCAACGCAATGTTTCCGAGTTCTTAGCCCATATGGGACCAATTTCAACAAGTCTTTCTCTACACTTCTAAACACTCTTGATGCATCTTTAGCACTTGTAATCAATCAAATTCATTGTATTCTAACATATTCTATCCCCAAACAACACTAGATAAGTCATTTAGTGGTTCAACGCAATGTTTCCGAGTTCTTAGGCCATTTGGGACCAATTTCAACAAGTCTTTCTCTACACTTCTAAACACTCTTCATGCATCTCTAGCACTTGTAATCAATCAAATTTATTGTATTCTAACATATTCTAACCCCAAACAACACTATATAAGTCATTAAGTGGTTCAACGCAATTATTCCAAGTTCTTAGCCCATTTGGGACCCAATTTCAACAAGTCTTTCTACACACTTTTAAACAATCTTCATGCATCTCTAGCATTTGTAATCAATCAAATTCATTGTATTCTAACATATTCTAACCCCAAACAACACTATATAAGTCATTTAGTGGTTCAACGTAATTTTTCCGAGTTCTTAGCCCATTTGGGACCCAATTTCAACAAGTCTTTCTACACACTTTTAAACAATCTTCATGCATCTCTAGCATTTGTAATCAATCAAATTCATTGTATTCTAACATATTCTAACCCCAAACAACACTAGATAAGTCATTTAGTGGTTCAACGCAATGTTTCCGAGTTCTTAGCCCATTTGGGACCAATTTCGACAAGTCTTTCTCTACACTTCTAAACACTCTTGATGCATCTTTAGCACTTGTAATCAATCAAATTCATTGTATTCTAACATATTCTAACCCCAAACAACACTAGATAAGTCATTTAGTGGTTCAACGCAATGTTTCCGAGTTCTTAGCCCATTTGGGACCAATTTCAACAAGTCTTTCTCTACACTTCTAAAAACTCTTCATGCATCTCTAGCACTTGTAATCAATCAAATTTTTGTATGATAACATATTCTAACCCCAAACAACACTGTATAAGTCATTAAGTGGTTCAACGCAATTATTCCAAGTTCTTAGCCCATTTGGGACCCAATTTCAACAAGTCTTTCTACACACTTTTAAACAATCTTCATGCATCTCTAGCATTTGTAATCAATCAAATTCATTGTATTCTAACATATTCTAACCCCAAACAACACTATATAAGTCATTTAGTGGTTCAACGCAATTTTTCCGAGTTCTTAGCCCATTTGGGACCCAATTTCAACAAGTCTTTCTACACACTTTTAAACAATCTTCATGCATCTCTAGCATTTGTAATCAATCAAATTCATTGTATTCTAACATATTCTAACCCCAAACAACACTAGATAAGTCATTTAGTGGTTCAACGCAATTTTTCCGAGTTCTTAGCCCATTTGGGACCCAATTTCAACAAGTCTTTCTCTACACTTCTAAACACTCTTCACGTATCTTTAGCACTTGTAATCAATCAAATTCATTGTATTCTAACATATTCTAACCCCAAACAACACTAGATAAGTCATTTAGTGGTTCAACGCAATGTTTCCGAGTTCTTAGCCCATTTGGGACCAATTTCGACAAGTCTTTCTCTACACTTCTAAACACTCTTGATGCATCTTTAGCACTTGTAATCAATCAAATTCATTGTATTCTAACATATTCTAACCCCAAACAACACTATATAAGTCATTTAGTGGTTCAACGCAATGTTTCCGAGTTCTTAGCCCATTTGGGACCAATTTCAACAAGTCTTTCTCTACACTTCTAAACACTCTTCATGCATCTCTAGCACTTGTAATCAATCAAATTTATTGTATTCTAACATATTCTAACCCCAAACAACACTAGATAAGTCATTTAGTGGTTCAACGCAATGTTTCCAAGTTCTTAGCCCATTTGAGACCCAATTTCAACAAGTCTTTCTACACAGTTTTAAACAATCTTCATGCATCTCTAGCATTTGTAATCAATCAAATTCATTGTATTCTAACATATTCTAACCCCAAACAACACTATATAAGTCATTTAGTGGTTCAACGCAATTTTTCCGAGTTCTTAGCCCATTTGGGACCCAATTTCAACAAGTCTTTCTCTACACTTCTAAACAATCTTCATGCATCTCTAGCATTTGTAATCAATCAAATTCATTGTATTCTAACATATTCTAACCCCAAACAACACTAGATAAGTCATTTAGTGGTTCAACGTAAAGTTTCCGAGTTCTTAGCCCATTTGGGACCAATTTCAACAAGTCTTTCTCTACACTTCTAAACACTCTTCACGTATCTTTAGCACTTGTAATCAATCAAATTCATTGTATTCTAACATATTCTAATCCCAAACAAAACTAGATAAGTCATTTAGTGATTCAACGCAATGTTTCCGAGTTCTTAGCCCATTTGGGACCAATTTCAACAAGTCTTTCTCTACACTTCTAAACACTCTTCATGCATCTCTAGCACTTGTAATCAATCAAATTCATTGTATTCTAACATATTCTAACCCCAAACAACACTATATAAGTCATTTAGTGGTTCAACGCAATTATTCCGAGTTCTTAGCCCATTTGGGACCCAATTTCAACAAGTCTTTCTACACACTTTTAAACAATCTTCATGCATCTCTAGCATTTGTAATCAATCAAATTCATTGTATTCTAACATATTCTAACCCCAAACAACACTAGATAAGTCATTTAGTGGTTCAACGCAATGTTTCCGAGTTCTTAGCCCATTTGGGACCAATTTCGACAAGTCTTTCTCTACACTTCTAAACACTCTTGATGCATCTTTAGCACTTGTAATCAATCAAATTCATTGTATTCTAACATATTCTAACCCCAAACAACACTAGATAAGTCATTTAGTGGTTCAACGCAATGTTTCCGAGTTCTTAGCCCATTTGGGACCAATTTCAACAAGTCTTTCTCTACACTTCTAAACACTCTTCATGCATCTCTAGCACTTGTAATCAATCAAATTTATTGTATTCTAACATATTCTAACCCCAAACAACACTATATAAGTCATTAAGTGGTTCAACGCAATTATTCCAAGTTCTTAGCCCATTTGGGACCCAATTTCAACAAGTCTTTCTACACAGTTTTAAACAATCTTCATGCATCTCTAGCATTTGTAATCAATCAAATTCATTGTATTCTAACATATTCTAACCCCAAACAACACTATATAAGTCATTTAGTGGTTCAACGCAATTTTTCCGAGTTCTTAGCCCATTTGGGACCCAATTTCAACAAGTCTTTCTACACACTATTAAACAATCTTCATGCATCTCTAGCATTTGTAATCAATCAAATTCATTGTATTCTAACATATTCTAACCCCAAACAACACTAGATAAGTCATTTAGTGGTTCAACGCAATGTTTCCGAGTTCTTAGCCCATTTGGGACCAATTTCAACAAGTCTTTCTCTACACTTCTAAACACTCTTGATGCATCTTTAGCACTTGTAATCAATCAAATTCATTGTATTCTAACATATTCTAACCCCAAACAACACTAGATAAGTCATTTAGTGGTTCAACGCAATGTTTCCGAGTTCTTAGCCCATTTGGGACCAATTTCAACAAGTCTTTCTCTACACTTCTAAACACTCTTCATGCATCTCTAGCACTTGTAATCAATCAAATTTATTGTATTCTAACATATTCTAACCCCAAACAACACTATATAAGTCATTTAGTGGTTCAACACAATTATTCCGAGTTCTTAGCCCATTTGGGACCCAATTTCAACAAGTCTTTCTACACACTTTGAAACAATCTTCATGCATCTCTAGCATTTGTAATCAATCAAATTCATTGTATTCTAACATATTCTAACCCCAAACAACACTAGATAAGTCATTTAGTGGTTCAACGCACTGTTTCCGAGTTCTTAGCCCATTTGGGACCAATTTCAACAAGTGTTTCTCTACACTTCTAAACACTCTTCACGTATCTCTAGCATTTGTAATCAATCAAATTCATTGTATTCTAACAGATTCTAACCCCAAACAACACTAGATAAGTCATTTAGTGGTTCAACGCAATGTTTCCGAGTTCTTAGCCCATTTGGGACCAATTTCAACAAGTCTTTCTCTACACTTCTAAACACTCTTCATGCATCTCTAGCACTTGTAATCAATCAAATTTTTGTATGATAACATATTCTAACCCCAAACAACACTATATAAGTCATTAAGTGGTTCAACGCAATTATTCCAAGTTCTTAGCCCATTTGGGACCCAATTTCAACAAGTCTTTCTACACACTTTTAAACAATCTTCATGCATCTCTAGCATTTGTAATCAATCAAATTCATTGTATTCTAACATATTCTAACCCCAAACAACACTAGATAAGTCATTTAGTGGTTCAACGCAATGTTTCCGAGTTCTTAGCCCATTTGGGACCCAATTTCATCAAGTCTTTCTCTACACTTCTAAACACTCTTGATGCATCTTTAGCACTTGTAATCAATCAAATTCATTGTTTTCTAACATATTCTAACCCCAAACAACACTAGATAAGTCATTTAGTGGTTCAACGCAATGTTTCCGAGTTCTTAGCCCATTTGGGACCAATTTCAACAAGTCTTTCTCTACACTTCTAAACACTCTTCATGCATCTCTAGCACTTGTAATCAATCAAATTTATTGTATTCTAACATATTCTAACCCCAAACAACACTAGATAAGTCATTTAGTGGTTCAACGCAATGTTTCCGAGTTCTTAGCCCATTTGGGACCCAATTTCAACAAGTCTTTCTACACACTTTTAAACAATCTTCATGCATCTCTAGCATTTGTAATCAATCAAATTCATTGTATTCTAACATATTCTAACCCCAAACAACACTATATAAGTCATTTAGTGGTTCAACGCGATTTTTCCGAGTTTTTAGCCCATTTGGGACCCAATTTCAACAAGTCTTTCTACACACTTTTAAACAATCTTCATGCATCTCTAGCATTTGTAATCAATCAAATTCATTGTATTCTAACATATTCTAACCCCAAACAACACTAGATAAGTCATTTAGTGGTTCAACGCAATGTTTCCGAGTTCTTAGCCCATTTGGGACCAATTTCAACAAGTCTTTCTCTACACTTCTAAACACTCTTGATGCATCTTTAGCACTTGTAATCAATAAAATTCATTGTATTCTAACATATTCTAACCCCAACCAACACTAGATAAGTCATTTAGTGGTTCAACGCAATGTTTCCGAGTTCTTAGCCCATTTGGGACCCAATTTCAACAACTCTTTCTACACACTTCTAAACACTCTTCATGCATCTTTAGCACTTGTATTCAATAAAATTTATTGTATTCTACCATATTTTAACCTCAAACAACACTAGATAAGTCAGAAGTTTTTCAACGCAATGTTTCCGAGTTCTTCCCCCATTTGGGACCTAATTTCAACAAGTCTTTCTCTACACTTCTAAACACTCTTCATGCATCTCTAACAGTTGTAATCAATCAAATTCATTGTATTTTAACATATTCTAACCCAAAACAACACTAGATAAGTCATTTAGTGGTTTAACGCAATGTTTCCGAGTTCTTAGCCCATTTGGGACCCAATTTCAACAAGTCTTTCTCCATACTTCAAAACACTCTTAATGCATCTCTAACACTTGTAATCAATAAAATGTATTGTATTCTAACATATTCTAACCAAAGCAACACTAGATAAGTCATTTAGTGGTTCAACGCAATGTTTCCGAGTTCTTAGCACATTTGGGATGCAATTTCAATAAGTCTTTCTCGACACTTCTAAACACTCTTCATGCATCTCTAGCACTTGTAATCAATCAAATTTATTATACTCTAACATATTCTAACCCAAAAAACACTAGATAAGTCATTTAGTGTTTCAACGCAATGTTTCCGAGTTCTTAGCCCATTTGGGACCCAATTTCAACAAGGCTTTCTCCATACTTCAATACACTCTTCATGAATCTCTAACACTTGTAATCAATCAAATTCATTGTATTCTAACATATTCTAACCCCAAACAACACTAGATAAGTCATTTAGTGGTTCAACGCAATGTTTCCGAGTTCTTAGCCCATTTGGGACCCAATTTCAACAAGTCTTTCTCCACACTTCTAAACACACTTCATGCATCTCTAGCACTTTTAATCAATCAAATTTATTGTATCCTAACATATTCTAAACCCAAACAACACTAGATAATTCATTTAGTGGTTTAACGCAATTTTTCCGAGTTCTTAGCCCATTTGGGACGCAATTTCAACAAGTCTTTCTCCATACTTCAAAACACTCTTCATGCATCTAGAACACTTGTAATCAATAAAATATATTGTATTCTAACATATTCTAACCAAAACAACACTAGATAAGTCATTTAGTGGTTCAACGCAATGTTTCCGAGTTCTTAGCCCATTTGGGACGCAATTTCAACAAGTCTTTCTTCATACTTCAAAACACTCTTCATGCATCTCTAACACTTGTAATGAATCAAATTCATTGTATTGTTACATATTATAACCCCAAACAACACTAGATAGGTCATTTAGTGGTTCAACGAAATGTTTCAGAGTTCTTAGCCCATTTGGGACCCAATTTCAACAAGTCTTTCTCAACACTTCTAAACACTCTTCATGCATCTCTAGCACTTGTAATCAATCAAATCTATTGTATACTAACATATTCTAAACCCAAAAAACACTAGATAAGTCATTTAGTGGTTCAACGCAATGTTTCCGAGTTCTTAGCCCATTTGGGATGCAATTTCAACAAGTCTTTCTCCATACTTCAAAACACTCTTCATGCATCTCTAACACTTGTAATCAATAAAATTCCTTGTATTCTAACATATTCTAACCCCAAACAACACTAGATAAGTCATTTAGTGGTTCAACGCAATGTTTCCGAGTTCTTAGCCTATTTGGGACCCAATTTCAACAACTTTTTCTACACACTTCTAAACACTCTTCATGCATCTTTAGCACTTGTAATCAATCAAATTTATTGTATTCAAACATATTCTAACCCCAAATAATACTAGATAAGTTATAAGTTTTTCAACGCAATGTTTCCGAGTTCTTCGCCCATTTGGGACCCAATTTCAACAAGTCTTTCTCCGTACTTCAAAACACTCTTCATGCATCTCTAACAGTTGTAATCAATCAAATTCATTGTATTTTAACATATTCTAACCCAAAACAACACTAGATAAGTCATTTAGTGGTTCAACGCAATGTTTCCGATTTCTTAGCCCATTTGGGACCCAATTTCAACAAGTCTTTCTCCATACTTCAAAACACTCTTCATGCATCTCTAGCACTTGTAATCAATCAAATTTATTGTATACTAACATATTCTAAACCCAAAAAACACTAGATAAGTCATTTAGTGGTTCAACGCAATGTTTCCGAGTTCTTAGCCCATTTGGGACGCAATTTCAACAAGTCTTTCTCCATACTTCAAAACACTCTTCATGCATCTAGAACACTTGTAATCAATAAAATGTATTGTATTCTAACATATTCTAACCAAAACAACACTAGATAAGTCATTTAGTGGTTCAACGCAATCCGAGTTCTTAGCCCATTTGGGACGCAATTTCAACAAGTCTTTCTTCATACTTCAAAACACTCTTCATGCATCTCTAACACTTGTAATGAATAATATTCATTGTATTGTAACATATTATAACCCCAAACAACACTAGATAGGTCATTTAGTGGTTCAACGAAATGTTTCAAAGTTCTTAGCCCATTTGGGACACAATTTCAACAAGTCTTTCTCAACACTTCTAAACACTCTTCATGCATCTATAGCACTTGTAATCAATCAAATTTATTGTATACTAACATATTCTAAACCCAAAAAACACTAGATAAGTCATTTAGTGGTTCAACGCAATGTGTCTGAGTTCTTAGCCCATTTGGGACGCAATTTCAACAAGTCTTTCTCCATACTTCAAAAAACTCTTCTTGCATCTCTAACACTTGTAATCAATAAAATTCTTTGTGTTCTAACATATTCTAACCCCAAACAACACTAGATAAGTCATTTAGTGGTTCAACGCAATGTTCCCGAGTTCTTAGCCTATTTGGGACCCAATTTCAACAACTTTTTCTACACACTTCTAAACACTCTTCATGCATCTTTAGCACTTGTAATCAATAAAAGTTATTGTATTCAAACATATTCTAACCCCAAATAATACTAGATAAGTCAGAAGTTTTTCAACGCAATGTTTCCGAGTTCTTCCCCCATTTGGGACCTAATTTCAACAAGTCTTTCTCCATACTTCAAAACACTCTTCATGCATCTCTAACAGTTGTAATCAATCAAATTCATTGTATTTTAACATATTCTAACCCAAAACAACACTAGATAAGTCATTTAGTGGTTCAACGCAATGTTTCCGATTTCTTAGCCCATTTGGCACCCAATTTCAACAAGTCTTTCTCCATACTTCAAAACACTCTTCATGCATCTCTAGCACTTGTAATCAATCAAATTTATTGTATACTAACATATTATAAACCCAAAAAACACTAGATAAGTCATTTAGTGGTTCAACGCAATGTTTCCGAGTTCTTAGCCCATTTGGGACGCAATTTCAACAAGTCTTTCTCCATACTTCAAAACACTCTTCATGCATCTAGAACACTTGTAATCAATAAAATGTATTGTATTCTAACATATTCTAACCAAAACAACACTAGATAAGTCATTTAGTGGTTCAACGCAATGTTTCCGAGTTCTTAGCCCATTTGGGACGCAATTTCAACAAGTCTTTCTTCATACTTCAAAACACTCTTCATGCATCTCTAACACTTGTAATGAATAATATTCATTGTATTGTAACATATTATAACCCCAAACAACACTAGATAGGTCATTTAGTGGTTCAACGAAATGTTTCAAAGTTCTTAGCCCATTTGGGACACAATTTCAACAAGTCTTTCTCAACACTTCTAAACACTCTTCATGCATCTCTAGCACTTGTAATCAATCAAATTTATTGTATACTAACATATTCTAAACCCAAAAAACACTAGATAAGTCATTTAGTGGTTCAACGCAATGTTTCTGAGTTCTTAGCCCATTTGGGACGCAATTTCAACAAGTCTTTCTCCATACTTCAAAAAACTCTTCTTGCATCTCTAACACTTGTAATCAATAAAATTCTTTGTGTTCTAACATATTCTAACCCCAAACAACACTAGATAAGTCATTTAGTGGTTCAACGCAATGTTTCCGAGTTCTTAGCCTATTTGGGACCCAATTTCAACAACTTTTTCTACACACTTCTAAACACTCTTCATGCATCTTTAGCACTTGTAATCAATAAAAGTTATTGTATTCAAACATATTCTAACCCCAAATAATACTAGATAAGTCAGAAGTTTTTCAACGCAATGTTTCCGAGTTCTTCCCCCATTTGGGACCTAATTTCAACAAGTCTTTCTCCATACTTCAAAACACTCTTCATGCATCTCTAACAGTTGTAATCAATCAAATTCATTGTATTTTAACATATTCTAACCCAAAACAATACTAGATAAGTCATTTAGTGGTTCAACGCAATGTTTCCGAGTTCTTAGCCCATTTGGGACCCAATTTCAACAAGTCTTTCTCCATACTTCAAAACACTCTTCATGCATCTCTAACACTTGTAATCAATAAAATGTATTGTATTCTAACATATTCTAACCAAAGCAGCACTAGATAAGCCATTTAGTGGTTCAACGCAATGTTTCCGAGTTCTTAGCACATTTGGGATGCAATTTCAACAAGTCTTTCTCCACACTTCTAAACACTCTTCATGCATCTCTAGCACTTGTAATCAATCAAATTTATTATACTCTAACATATTATAACCCAAACAACACTAGATAAGTCATTTAGTGGTTCAACGCAATGTTTCCGAGTTCTTAGCCCATTTGGGACCCAATTTCAACAAGTCTTTCTCCATACTTCAAAACACTCTTCATGAATCTCTAACACTTGTAATCAATCAAATTCATTGTATTCTAACATATTCTAACCCCAAACAACACTAGATAAGTCATTTAGTGGTTCAACGCAATGTTTCCGAGTTCTTAGCCCATTTGGGACCCAATTTCAACAAGTCTTTCTCCACACTTCTAAACACACTTCATGCATCTCTAGCACTTTTAATCAATCAAATTTATTGTATCCTAACATATTCTAAACCCAAACAACAATAGATAATTCATTTAGTGGTTTAACGCAATGTTTCCGAGTTCTTAGCCCATTTGGGACGCAATTTCAACAAGTCTTTCTCCATACTTCAAAACACTCTTCATGCATCTAGAACACTTGTAATCAATAAAATATATTGTATTCTAACTTATTCTAACCAAAACAACACTGGATAAGTCATTTAGTGGTTCAACGCAATGTTTCCGAGTTCTTAGCCCATTTGGGACGCAATTTCAACAAGTCTTTCTTCATACTTCAAAACACTCTTCATGCATCTCTAACACTTGTAATGAATCAAATTCATTGTATTGTAACATATTATAACCCCAAACAACACTAGATAGGTCATTTAGTGGTTCAACGAAATGTTTCAGAGTTCTTAGCCCATTTGGGACCCAATTTCAACAAGTCTTTCTCAACACTTCTAAACACTCTTCATGCATCTCTAGCACTTGTAATCAATCAAATTTATTGTATACTAACATATTCTAAACCCAAAAAACACTAGATAAGTCATTTAGTGGTTCAACGCAATGTTTCCGAGTTCTTAGCCCATTTGGGATGCAATTTCAACAAGTCTTTCTCCATACTTCAAAACACTCTTCATGCATCTCTAACACTTGTAATCAATAAAATTCCTTGTATCCTAACATATTCTAACCCCAAACAACACTAGATAAGTCATTTAGTGGTTCAACGCAATGTTTCCGAGTTCTTAGCCTATTTGGGACCCAATTTCAACAACTTTTTCTACACACTTCTAAACACTCTTCATGCATCTTTAGCACTTGTAATCAATCAAATTTATTGTATTCAAACATATTCTAACCCCAAATAATACTAGATAAGTCATTAGTTTTTCAACGCAATGTTTCCGAGTTCTTCGCCCATTTGGGACCCAATTTCAACAAGTCTTTCTCCATACTTAAAAACACTCTTCATGCATCTCTAACAGTTGTAATCAATCAAATTCATTGTATTTTAACATATTCTAACCCAAAACAACACTAGATAAGTCATTTAGTGGTTCAACGCAATGTTTCCGATTTCTTAGCCCATTTGGGACCCAATTTCAACAAGTCTTTCTCCATACTTCAAAACACTCTTCATGCATCTCTAACACTTCTAATCAATAAAATTCGTTGTATTCTAACATATTCTAACCCCAAACAACACTAGATAAGTCATTTAGTGGTTCAACGCAATGTTTCCGAGTTCTTAGCCTATTTGGGACCCAATTTCAACAACTTTTTCTACACACTTCTAAACACTCTTCATGCATCTTTAGCACTTGTAATCAATCAAAGTTATTGTATTCAAACATATTCTAACCCCAAATAATACTAGATAAGTCATAAGTTTTTCAACGCAATGTTTCCGAGTTCTTCGCCCATTTGGGACTCAATTTCAACAAGTCTTTCTCCATACTTCAAAACACTCTTCATGCATCTCTAACAGTTGTAATCAATCAAATTCATTGTATTTTAACATATTCTAACCCAAAACAACACTAGATAAGTCATTTAGTGGTTTAACGCAATGTTTCCGAGTTCTTAGCCCATTTGGGACCCAATTTCAACAAGTCTTTCTCCATACTTCAAAACACTCTTAATGCATCTCTAACACTTGTAATCAATAAAATGTATTGTATTCTAACATATTCTAACCAAAGCAACAATAGATAAGTCATTTAGTGGTTCAACGCAATGTTTCCGAGTTCTTAGCACATTTGGGATGCAATTTCAATAAGTCTTTCTCCACACTTCTAAACACTCTTCATGCATCTCTAGCACTTGTAATCAATCAAATTTATTATACTCTAACATATTCTAACCCAAAGAACACTAGATAAGTCATTTAGTGGTTCAACGCAATGTTTCCGAGTTCTTAGCCCATTTGGGACCCAATTTCAACAAGGCTTTCTCCATACTTCAAAACACTCTTCATGAATCTCTAACACTTGTAATCAATCAAATTCATTGTATTCTAACATATTCTAACCACAAACAACACTAGATAAGTCATTTAGTGGTTCAACGCAATGTTTCCGAGTTCTTAGCCCATTTAGGACCCAATTTCAACAAGTCTTTCTCCACACTTCTAAACACACTTCATGCATCTCTAGCACTTTTAATCAATCAAATTTATTGTATCCTAACATATTCTAAACCCAAACAACACTAGATAATTCATTTAGTGGTTTAACGCAATGTTTCCGAGTTCTTAGCCCATTTGGGACGCAATTTCAACAAGTCTTTCTCCATACTTCAAAACACTCTTCATGCATCTAGAACACTTGTAATCAATAAAATATATTGTATGCTAACATATTCTAACCAAAACAACACTAGATAAGTCATTTAGTGGTTCAACGCAATGTTTCCGAGTTCTTAGCCCATTTGGGACGCAATTTCAACAAGTCTTTCTTCATACTTCAAAACACTCTTCATGTATCTCTAACACTTGTAATGAATCAAATTCATTGTATTGTAACCTATTATAACCCCAAACAACACTAGATAGGTCATTTAGTGGTTCAACGAAATGTTTCAGAGTTCTTAGCCCATTTGGGACCCAATTTCAACAAGTCTTTCTCAACACTTCTAAACACTCTTCATGCATCTCTAGCACTTGTAATCAATCAAATATATTGTATACTAACATATTCTAAACCCAAAAAACACTAGATAAGTCATTTAGTGGTTCAACGCAATGTTTCCGAGTTCTTAGCCCATTTGGGATGCAATTTCAACAAGTCTTTCTCCATACTTCAAAACACTCTTCATGCATCTCTAACACTTCTAATCAATAAAATTCCTTGTATTCTAACATATTCTAACCCCAAACAACACTAGATAAGTCATTTAGTGGTTCAACGCAATTTTCCGAGTTCTTAGCCTATTTGGGACCCAATTTCAACAACTTTTTCTACACACTTCTAAACACTCTTCATGCATCTTTAGCACTTGTAATCAATCAAAGTTATTGTATTCAAACATATTCTAACCCCAAATAATACTAGATAAGTCATAAGTTTTTCAACGCAATGTTTCCGAGTTCTTCGCCCATTTGGGACTCAATTTCAACAAGTCTTTCTCCATACTTCAAAACACTCTTCATGCATCTCTAACAGTTGTAATCAATCAAATTCATTGTATTTTAACATATTCTAACCCAAAACAACACTAGATAAGTCATTTAGTGGTTTAACGCAATGTTTCCGAGTTCTTAGCCCATTTGGGACCCAATTTCAACAAGTCTTTCTCCATACTTCAAAACACTCTTAATGCATCTCTAACACTTGTAATCAATAAAATGTATTGTATTCTAACATATTCTAACCAAAGCAACACTAGATAAGTCATTTAGTGGTTCAACGCAATGTTTCCGAGTTCTTAGCACATTTGGGATGCAATTTCAATAAGTCTTTCTCCACACTTCTAAACACTCTTCATGCATCTCTAGCACTTGTAATCAATCAAATTTATTATACTCTAACATATTCTAACCCAAAGAACACTAGATAAGTCATTTAGTGGTTCAACGCAATGTTTCCGAGTTCTTAGCCCATTTGGGACCCAATTTCAACAAGGCTTTCTCCATACTTCAAAACACTCTTCATGAATCTCTAACACTTGTAATCAATCAAATTCATTGTATTCTAACATATTCTAACCACAAACAACACTAGATAAGTCATTTAGTGGTTCAACGCAATGTTTCCGAGTTCTTAGCCCATTTGGGACCCAATTTCAACAAGTCTTTCTCCACACTTCTAAACACACTTCATGCATCTCTAGCACTTTTAATCAATCAAATTTATTGTATCCTAACATATTCTAAACCCAAAAAACACTAGATAATTCATTTAGTGGTTTAACGCAATGTTTCCGAGTTCTTAACCCATTTGGGACGCAATTTCAACAAGTCTTTCTCCATACTTCAAAACACTCTTCATGCATCTAGAACACTTGTAATCAATAAAATATATTGTATTCTAACATATTCTAACCAAAACAACACTAGATAAGTCATTTAGTGGTTCAACGCAATGTTTCCGAGTTCTTAGCCCATTTGGGACGCAATTTCAACAAGTCTTTCTTCATACTTCAAAACACTCTTCATGCATCTCTAACACTTGTAATGAATCAAATTCATTGTATTGTAACATATTATAACCCCAAACAACACTAGATAGGTCATTTAGTGGTTCAACGAAATGTTTCAGAGTTCTTAGTCCATTTGGGACCCAATTTCAACAAGTCTTTCTCAACACTTCTAAACACTCTTCATGCATCTCTAGCACTTGTAATCAATCAAATATATTGTATACTAACATATTCTAAACCCAAAAAACACTAGATAAGTCATTTAGTGGTTCAACGCAATGTTTCCGAGTTCTTAGCCCATTTGGGATGCAATTTCAACAAGTCTTTCTCCATACTTCAAAACACTCTTCATGCATCTCTAACACTTCTAATCAATAAAATTCCTTGTATTCTAACATATTCTAACCCCAAACAACACTAGATAAGTCATTTAGTGGTTCAACGCAATTTTCCGAGTTCTTAGCCTATTTGGGACCCAATTTCAACAACTTTTTCTACACACTTCTAAACACTCTTCATGCATCTTTAGCACTTGTAATCAATCAAAGTTATTGTATTCAAACATATTCTAACCCCAAATAATACTAGATAAGTCATAAGTTTTTCAACGCAATGTTTCCGAGTTCTTCGCCCATTTGGGACTCAATTTCAACAAGTCTTTCTCCATACTTCAAAACACTCTTCATGCATCTCTAACAGTTGTAATCAATCAAATTCATTGTATTTTAACATATTCTAACCCAAAACAACACTAGATAAGTCATTTAGTGGTTTAACGCAATGTTTCCGAGTTCTTAGCCCATTTGGGACCCAATTTCAACAAGTCTTTCTCCATACTTCAAAACACTCTTAATGCATCTCTAACACTTGTAATCAATAAAATGTATTGTATTCTAACATATTCTAACCAAAGCAACACTAGATAAGTCATTTAGTGGTTCAACGCAATGTTTCCGAGTTCTTAGCACATTTGGGATGCAATTTCAATAAGTCTTTCTCCACACTTCTAAACACTCTTCATGCATCTCTAGCACTTGTAATCAATCAAATTTATTATACTCTAACATATTCTAACCCAAAGAACACTAGATAAGTCATTTAGTGGTTCAACGCAATGTTTCCGAGTTCTTAGCCCATTTGGGACCCAATTTCAACAAGGCTTTCTCCATACTTCAAAACACTCTTCATGAATCTCTAACACTTGTAATCAATCAAATTCATTGTATTCTAACATATTCTAACCACAAACAACACTAGATAAGTCATTTAGTGGTTCAACGCAATGTTTCCGAGTTCTTAGCCCATTTGGGACCCAATTTCAACAAGTCTTTCTCCACACTTCTAAACACACTTCATGCATCTCTAGCACTTTTAATCAATCAAATTTATTGTATCCTAACATATTCTAAACCCAAACAACACTAGATAATTCATTTAGTGGTTTAACGCAATGTTTCCGAGTTCTTAACCCATTTGGGACGCAATTTCAACAAGTCTTTCTCCATACTTCAAAACACTCTTCATGCATCTAGAACACTTGTAATCAATAAAATATATTGTATTCTAACATATTCTAACCAAAACAACACTAGATAAGTCATTTAGTGGTTCAACGCAATGTTTCCGAGTTCTTAGCCCATTTGGGACGCAATTTCAACAAGTCTTTCTTCATACTTCAAAACACTCTTCATGCATCTCTAACACTTGTAATGAATCAAATTCATTGTATTGTAACATATTATAACCCCAAACAACACTAGATAGGTCATTTAGTGGTTCAACGAAATGTTTCAGAGTTCTTAGTCCATTTGGGACCCAATTTCAACAAGTCTTTCTCAACACTTCTAAACACTCTTCATGCATCTCTAGCACTTGTAATTAATCAAATATATTGTATACTAACATATTCTAAACCCAAAAAACACTAGATAAGTCATTTAGTGGTTCAACGCAATGTTTCCGAGTTCTTAGCCCATTTGGGATGCAATTTCAACAAGTCTTTCTCCATACTTCAAAACACTCTTCATGCATCTCTAACACTTGTAATCAATAAAATTCCTTGTATTCTAACATATTCTAACCCCAAACAACACTAGATAAGTCATTTAGTGGTTCAACGCAATGTTTCCGAATTCTTAGCCTATTTGGGACCCAATTTCAACAACTTTTTCTACACACTTCTAAACACTCTTCATGCATCTTTAGCACTTGTAATAAATCAAATTTATTGTATTCAAACATATTCTAACCCCAAATAATACTAGATAAGTCATAAGTTTTTCAACGCAATGTTTCCGAGTTCTTCGCCCATTTGGGACCCAATTTCAACAAGTCTTTCTCCATACTTCAAAACACTCTTCATGCATCTCTAACAGTTGTAATCAATCAAATTCATTGTATTTTAACATATTCTAACCCAAAACAACACTAGATTAGTCATTTAGTGGTTCAACGCAATGTTTCCGATTTCTTAGCCCATTTGGGACCCAATTTCAACAAGTCTTTCTCCATACTTCAAAACACTCTTCATGCATCTCTAGCACTTGTAATCAATCAAATTTATTGTATACTAACATATTCTAAACCCAAAAAACACTAGATAAGTCATTTAGTGGTTCAACGCAATGTTTCCGAGTTCTTAGCCCATTTGGGACGCAATTTCAACAAGTCTTTCTCCATACTTCAAAACACTCTTCATGCATCTAGAACACTTGTAATCAATAAAATGTATTGTATTCTAACATATTCTAACCAAAACAACACTAGATAAGTCATTTAGTGGTTCAACGCAATGTTTCCGAGTTCTTAGCCCATTTGGGACGCAATTTCAACAAGTCTTTCTTCATACTTCAAAACACTCTTCATGCATCTCTAACACTTGTAATGAATCAAATTCATTGTATTGTAACATATTATAACCCCAAACAACACTAGATAGGTCATTTAGTGGTTCAACGAAATGTTTCGAAGTTCTTAGCCCATTTGGGACCCAATTTCAACAAGTCTTTCTCAAAACTTCTAAACACTCTTCATGCATCTCTAGCACTTGTAATCAATCAAATTTATTGTATACTAACATATTCTAAACCCAAAAAACACTAGATAAGTCATTTAGTGGTTCAACGCAATGTTTCTGAGTTCTTAGCCCATTTGGGACGCAATTTCAACAAGTCTTTCTCCATACTTCAAAAAACTCTTCTTGCATCTCTAACACTTGTAATCAATAAAATTCCTTGTATTCTAACATATTCTAACCCCAAACAACACTAGATAAGTCATTTAGTGGTTCAACGCAATGTTTCCGAGTTCTTAACCTATTTGGGACCCAATTTCAACAACTTTTTCTACACACTTCTAAACACTCTTCATGCATCTTTAGCACTTGTAATCAATAAAAGTTATTGTATTCAAACATATTCTAACCCCAAATAATACTAGATAAGTCAGAAGTTTTTCAACGCAATGTTTCCGAGTTCTTCCCCCATTTGGGACCTAATTTCAACAAGTCTTTCTCTATACTTCAAAACACTCTTCATGCATCTCTAACAGTGGTAATCAATCAAATTCATTGTATTTTAACATATTCTAACCCAAAACAACACTAGATAAGTCATTTAGTGGTTTAACGCAATGTTTCCGAGTTCTTAGCCCATTTGGGACCCAATTTCAACAAGTCTTTCTCCATACTTCAAAACAATCTTAATGCATCTCTAACACTTGTAATCAATAAAATGTATTGTATTCTAACATATTCTAACCAAAGCAACACTAGATAAGTCATTTAGTGGTTCAACGCAATGTTTCCGAGTTCTTAGCACATTTGGGATGCAATTTCAATAAGTCTTTCTCCACACTTCTAAACACTCTTCATGCATCTCTAGCACTTGTAATCAATCAAATTTATTATACTCTAACATATTCTAACCCAAAGAACACTAGATAAGTCATTTAGTGGTTCAACGCAATGTTTCCGAGTTCTTAGCCCATTTGGGACCCAATTTCAACAAGGCTTTCTCCATACTTCAATACACTCTTCATGAATCTCTAACACTTGTAATCAATCAAATTCATTGTATTCTAACATATTCTAACCCCAAACAACACTAGATAAGTCATTTAGTGGTTCAACGCAATGTTTCCGAGTTCTTAGCCCATTTGGGACCCAATTTCAACAAGTCTTTCTCCACACTTCTAAACACACTTCATGCATCTCTAGCACTTTTAATCAATCAAATTTATTGTATCCTAACATATTCTAAACCCAAACAACACTAGATAATTCATTTAGTGGTTTAACGCAATGTTTCCGAGTTCTTAGCCCATTTGGGACGCAATTTCAACAAGTCTTTCTCCATACTTCAAAACACTCTTCATGCATCTAGAACACTTGTAATCAATAAAATATATTGTATTCTAACATATTCTAACCAAAACAACACTAGATAAGTCATTTAGTGGTTCAACGCAATGTTTCCGAGTTCTTAGCCCATTTGGGACGCAATTTCAACAAGTCTTTCTTCATACTTCAAAACACTCTTCATGCATCTCTAACACTTGTAATGAATCAAATTCATTGTATTGTTACATATTATAACCCCAAACAACACTAGATAGGTCATTTAGTGGTTCAACGAAATGTTTCAGAGTTCTTAGCCCATTTGGGACCCAATTTCAACAAGTCTTTCTCAACACTTCTAAACACTCTTCATGCATCTCTAGCACTTGTAATCAATCAAATCTATTGTATACTAACATATTCTAAACCCAAAAAACACTAGATAAGTCATTTAGTGGTTCAACGCAATGTTTCTGAGTTCTTAGCCCATTTGGGACGCAATTTCAACAAGTCTTTCTCCATACTTCAAAAAACTCTTCTTGCATCTCTAACACTTGTAATCAATAAAATTCCTTGTATTCTAACATATTCTAACCCCAAACAACACTAGATAAGTCATTTAGTGGTTCAACGCAATGTTTCCGAGTTCTTAACCTATTTGGGACCCAATTTCAACAACTTTTTCTACACACTTCTAAACACTCTTCATGCATCTTTAGCACTTGTAATCAGTAAAAGTTATTGTATTCAAACATATTCTAACCCCAAATAATACTAGATAAGTCAGAAGTTTTTCAACGCAATGTTTCCGAGTTCTTCCCCCATTTGGGACCTAATTTCAACAAGTCTTTCTCTATACTTCAAAACACTCTTCATGCATCTCTAACAGTGGTAATCAATCAAATTCATTGTATTTTAACATATTCTAACCCAAAACAACACTAGATAAGTCATTTAGTGGTTTAACGCAATGTTTCCGAGTTCTTAGCCCATTTGGGACCCAATTTCAACAAGTCTTTCTCCATACTTCAAAACAATCTTAATGCATCTCTAACACTTGTAATCAATAAAATGTATTGTATTCTAACATATTCTAACCAAAGCAACACTAGATAAGTCATTTAGTGGTTCAACGCAATGTTTCCGAGTTCTTAGCACATTTGGGATGCAATTTCAATAAGTCTTTCTCCACACTTCTAAACACTCTTCATGCATCTCTAGCACTTGTAATCAATCAAATTTATTATACTCTAACATATTCTAACCCAAAGAACACTAGATAAGTCATTTAGTGGTTCAACGCAATGTTTCCGAGTTCTTAGCCCATTTGGGACCCAATTTCAACAAGGCTTTCTCCATACTTCAATACACTCTTCATGAATCTCTAACACTTGTAATCAATCAAATTCATTGTATTCTAACATATTCTAACCCCAAACAACACTAGATAAGTCATTTAGTGGTTCAACGCAATGTTTCCGAGTTCTTAACCCATTTGGGACCCAATTTCAACAAGTCTTTCTCCACACTTCTAAAATCACTTCATGCATCTCTAGCACTTTTAATCAATCAAATTTATTGTATCCTAACATATTCTAAACCCAAACAACACTAGATAATTCATTTAGTGGTTTAACGCAATGTTTCCGAGTTCTTAGCCCATTTGGGACGCAATTTCAACAAGTCTTTCTTTATACTTCAAAACACTCTTCATGCATCTAGAACACTTGTAATCAATAAAATATATTGTATTCTAACATATTCTAACCAAAACAACACTAGATAAGTCATTTAGTGGTTCAACGCAATGTTTCCGAGTTCTTAGCCCATTTGGGACGCAATTTCAACAAGTCTTTCTTCATACTTCAAAACACTCTTCATGCATCTCTAACACTTGTAATGAATCAAATTCATTGTATTGTTACATATTATAACCCCAAACAACACTAGATAGGTCATTTAGTGGTTCAACGAAATGTTTCAGAGTTCTTAGCCCATTTGGGACCCAATTTCAACAAGTCTTTCTCAACACTTCTAAACACTCTTCATGCATCTCTAGCACTTGTAATCAATCAAATCTATTGTATACTAACATATTCTAAACCCAAAAAACACTAGATAAGTCATTTAGTGGTTCAACGCAATGTTTCCGAGTTCTTAGCCCATTTGGGATGCAATTTCAACAAGTCTTTCTCCATACTTCAAAACACTCTTCATGCATCTCTAACACTTGTAATCAATAAAATTCCTTGTATTCTAACATATTCTAACCCCAAACAACACTAGATAAGTCATTTAGTGGTTCAACGCAATGTTTCCGAGTTCTTAGCCTATTTGCGACCCAATTTCAATAACTTTTTCTACACACTTCTAAACACTCTTCATGCATCTTTAGCACTTGTAATCAATAAAAGTTATTGTATTCAAACATATTCTAACCCCAAATAATACTAGATAAGTCAGAAGTTTTTCAACGCAATGTTTCCGAGTTCTTCCCCCATTTGGGACCTAATTTCAACAAGTCTTTCTCCATACTTCAAAACACTCTTCATGCATCTCTAACAGTGGTAATCAATCAAATTCATTGTATTTTAACATATTCTAACCCAAAACAACACTAGATAAGTCATTTAGTGGTTTAACGCAATGTTTCCGAGTTCTTAGCCCATTTGGGACCCAATTTCAACAAGTCTTTCTCCATACTTCAAAACACTTTTAATGCATCTCTAACACTTGTAATCAATAAAATGTATTGTATTCTAACATATTCTAACCAAAGCAACACTAGATAAGTCATTTAGTGGTTCAACGCAATGTTTCCGAGTTCTTAGCACATTTGGGATGCAATTTCAATAAGTCTTTCTCCACACTTCTAAACACTCTTCATGGATCTCTAGCACTTGTAATCAATCAAATTTATTATACTCTAACATATTCTAACCCAAAGAACACTAGATAAGTCATTTAGTGGTTCAACGCAATGTTTCCGAGTTCTTAGCCCATTTGGGACCCAATTTCAACAAGGCTTTCTCCATACTTCAATACACTCTTCATGAATCTCTAACACTTGTAATCAATCAAATTCATTGTATTCTAACATATTCTAACCCCAAACAACACTAGATAAGTCATTTAGTGGTTCAACGCAATGTTTCCGAGTTCTTAGCCCATTTGGGACCCAATTTCAACAAGTCTTTCTCCACACTTCTAAACACACTTCATGCATCTCTAGCACTTTTAATCAATCAAATTTATTGTATCCTAACATATTCTAAACCCAAACAACACTAGATAATTCATTTAGTGGTTTAACGCAATGTTTCCGAGTTCTTAGCCCATTTGGGACGCAATTTCAACAAGTCTTTCTCCATACTTCAAAACACTCTTCATGCATCTAGAACACTTGTAATCAATAAAATGTATTGTATTCTAACATATTCTAACCAAAGCAACACTAGATAAGTCATTTAGTGGTTCAACGCAATGTTTCCGAGTTCTTAGCACATTTGGGATGCAATTTCAACAAGTCTTTCTCAACACTTCTAAACACTCTTCATGCATCTCTAGCACTTGTAATCAATCAAATCTATTGTATACTAACATATTCTAAACCCAAAAAACACTAGATAAGTCATTTAGTGGTTCAACGCAATGTTTCCGAGTTCTTAGCCCATTTGGGATGCAATTTCAACAAGTCTTTCTCCATACTTCAAAACACTCTTCATGCATCTCTAACACTTGTAATCAATAAAATTCCTTGTATTCTAACATATTCTAACCCCAAACAACACTAGATAAGTCATTTAGTGGTTCAACGCAATGTTTCCGAGTTCTTAGCCTATTTGGGACCCAATTTCAACAACTTTTTCTACACACTTCTAAACACTCTTCATGCATCTTTAGCACTTGTAATCAATAAAAGTTATTGTATTCAAACATATTCTAACCCCAAATAATACTAGATAAGTCAGAAGTTTTTCAACGCAATGTTTCCGAGTTCTTCCCCCATTTGGGACCTAATTTCAACAAGTCTTTCTCCATACTTCAAAACACTCTTCATGCATCTCTAACAGTTGTAATCAATCAAATTCATTGTATTTTAACATATTCTAACCCAAAACAACACTAGATAAGTCATTTAGTGGTTCAACGCAATGTTTCCGAGTTCTTAGCCCATTTGGGACCCAATTTCAACAAGTCTTTCTCCATACTTCAAAACACTCTTCATGCATCTCTAACACTTGTAATCAATAAAATGTATTGTATTCTAACATATTCTAACCAAAGCAACACTAGATAAGTCATTTAGTGGTTCAACGCAATGTTTCCGAGTTCTTAGCACATTTGGGATGCAATTTCAATAAGTCTTTCTCCACACTTCTAAACACTCTTCATGCATCTCTAGCACTTGTAATCAATCAAATTTATTATACTCTAACATATTCTAACCCAAAGAACACTAGATAAGTCATTTAGTGGTTCAACGCAATGTTTCCGAGTTCTTAGCCCATTTGGGACCCAATTTCAACAAGGCTTTCTCCATACTTCAATACACTCTTCATGAATCTCTAACACTTGTAATCAATCAAATTCATTGTATTCTAACATATTCTAACCCCAAACAACACTAGATAAGTCATTTAGTGGTTCAACGCAATGTTTCCGAGTTCTTAGCCCATTTGTGACCCAATTTCAACAAGTCTTTCTCCACACTTCTAAAATCACTTCATGCATCTCTAGCACTTTTAATCAATCAAATTTATTGTATCCTAACATATTCTAAACCCAAACAACACTAGATAATTCATTTAGTGGTTTAACGCAATGTTTCCGAGTTCTTAGCCCATTTGGGACGCAATTTCAACAAGTCTTTCTTTATACTTCAAAACACTCTTCATGCATCTAGAACACTTGTAATCAATAAAATATATTGTATTCTAACATATTCTAACCAAAACAACACTAGATAAGTCATTTAGTGGTTCAACGCAATGTTTCCGAGTTCTTAGCCCATTTGGGACGCAATTTCAACAAGTCTTTCTTCATACTTCAAAACACTCTTCATGCATCTCTAACACTTGTAATGAATCAAATTCATTGTATTGTTACATATTATAACCCCAAACAACACTAGATAGGTCATTTAGTGGTTCAACGAAATGTTTCAGAGTTCTTAGCCCATTTGGGACCCAATTTCAACAAGTCTTTCTCAACACTTCTAAACACTCTTCATGCATCTCTAGCACTTGTAATCAATCAAATCTATTGTATACTAACATATTCTAAACCCAAAAAACACTAGATAAGTCATTTAGTGGTTCAACGCAATGTTTCCGAGTTCTTAGCCCATTTGGGATGCAATTTCAACAAGTCTTTCTCCATACTTCAAAACACTCTTCATGCATCTCTAACACTTGTAATCAATAAAATTCCTTGTATTCTAACATATTCTAACCCCAAACAACACTAGATAAGTCATTTAGTGGTTCAACGCAATGTTTCCGAGTTCTTAGCCTATTTGCGACCCAATTTCAATAACTTTTTCTACACACTTCTAAACACTCTTCATGCATCTTTAGCACTTGTAATCAATAAAAGTTATTGTATTCAAACATATTCTAACCCCAAATAATACTAGATAAGTCAGAAGTTTTTCAACGCAATGTTTCCGAGTTCTTCCCCCATTTGGGACCTAATTTCAACAAGTCTTTCTCCATACTTCAAAACACTCTTCATGCATCTCTAACAGTGGTAATCAATCAAATTCATTGTATTTTAACATATTCTAACCCAAAACAACACTAGATAAGTCATTTAGTGGTTTAACGCAATGTTTCCGAGTTCTTAGCCCATTTGGGACCCAATTTCAACAAGTCTTTCTCCATACTTCAAAACACTTTTAATGCATCTCTAACACTTGTAATCAATAAAATGTATTGTATTCTAACATATTCTAACCAAAGCAACACTAGATAAGTCATTTAGTGGTTCAACGCAATGTTTCCGAGTTCTTAGCACATTTGGGATGCAATTTCAATAAGTCTTTCTCCACACTTCTAAACACTCTTCATGGATCTCTAGCACTTGTAATCAATCAAATTTATTATACTCTAACATATTCTAACCCAAAGAACACTAGATAAGTCATTTAGTGGTTCAACGCAATGTTTCCGAGTTCTTAGCCCATTTGGGACCCAATTTCAACAAGGCTTTCTCCATACTTCAATACACTCTTCATGAATCTCTAACACTTGTAATCAATCAAATTCATTGTATTCTAACATATTCTAACCCCAAACAACACTAGATAAGTCATTTAGTGGTTCAACGCAATGTTTCCGAGTTCTTAGCCCATTTGGGACCCAATTTCAACAAGTCTTTCTCCACACTTCTAAACACACTTCATGCATCTCTAGCACTTTTAATCAATCAAATTTATTGTATCCTAACATATTCTAAACCCAAACAACACTAGATAATTCATTTAGTGGTTTAACGCAATGTTTCCGAGTTCTTAGCCCATTTGGGACGCAATTTCAACAAGTCTTTCTCCATACTTCAAAACACTCTTCATGCATCTAGAACACTTGTAATCAATAAAATGTATTGTATTCTAACATATTCTAACCAAAGCAACACTAGATAAGTCATTTAGTGGTTCAACGCAATGTTTCCGAGTTCTTAGCACATTTGGGATGCAATTTCAACAAGTCTTTCTCAACACTTCTAAACACTCTTCATGCATCTCTAGCACTTGTAATCAATCAAATCTATTGTATACTAACATATTCTAAACCCAAAAAACACTAGATAAGTCATTTAGTGGTTCAACGCAATGTTTCCGAGTTCTTAGCCCATTTGGGATGCAATTTCAACAAGTCTTTCTCCATACTTCAAAACACTCTTCATGCATCTCTAACACTTGTAATCAATAAAATTCCTTGTATTCTAACATATTCTAACCCCAAACAACACTAGATAAGTCATTTAGTGGTTCAACGCAATGTTTCCGAGTTCTTAGCCTATTTGGGACCCAATTTCAACAACTTTTTCTACACACTTCTAAACACTCTTCATGCATCTTTAGCACTTGTAATCAATAAAAGTTATTGTATTCAAACATATTCTAACCCCAAATAATACTAGATAAGTCAGAAGTTTTTCAACGCAATGTTTCCGAGTTCTTCCCCCATTTGGGACCTAATTTCAACAAGTCTTTCTCCATACTTCAAAACACTCTTCATGCATCTCTAACAGTTGTAATCAATCAAATTCATTGTATTTTAACATATTCTAACCCAAAACAACACTAGATAAGTCATTTAGTGGTTCAACGCAATGTTTCCGAGTTCTTAGCCCATTTGGGACCCAATTTCAACAAGTCTTTCTCCATACTTCAAAACACTCTTCATGCATCTCTAACACTTGTAATCAATAAAATGTATTGTATTCTAACATATTCTAACCAAAACAACACTAGATAAGTCATTTAGTGGTTCAACGCAATGTTTCCGAGTTCTTAGCCCATTTGGGACGCAATTTCAACAAGTCTTTCTTCATACTTCAAAACACTCTTCATGCATCTCTAACACTTGTAATGAATAATATTCATTGTATTGTAACATATTATAACCCCAAACAACACTAGATAGGTCATTTAGTGGTTCAACGAAATGTTTCAAAGTTCTTAGCCCATTTGGGACACAATTTCAACAAGTCTTTCTCAACACTTCTAAACACTCTTCATGCATCTCTAGCACTTGTAATCAATCAAATTTATTGTATACTAACATATTCTAAACCCAAAAAACACTAGATAAGTCATTTAGTGGTTCAACGCAATGTTTCTGAGTTCTTAGCCCATTTGGGACGCAATTTCAACAAGTCTTTCTCCATACTTCAAAAAACTCTTCTTGCATCTCTAACACTTGTAATCAATAAAATTCTTTGTATTCTAACATATTCTAACCCCAAACAACACTAGATAAGTCATTTAGTTGTTCAACGCAATGTTTCCGAGTTCTTAGCCTATTTGGGACCCAATTTCAACAACTTTTTCTACACACTTCTAAACACTCTTCATGCATCTTTAGCACTTGTAATCAATAAAAGTTATTGTATTCAAACATATTCTAACCCCAAATAATACTAGATAAGTCAGAAGTTTTTCAACGCAATGTTTCCGAGTTCTTCCCCCATTTGGGACCTAATTTCAACAAGTCTTTCTCCATACTTCAAAACACTCTTCATGCATCTCTAACAGTTGTAATCAATCAAATTCATTGTATTTTAACATATTCTAACCCAAAACAACACTAGATAAGTCATTTAGTGGTTCAACGCAATGTTTCCGAGTTCTTAGCCCATTTGGGACCCAATTTCAACAAGTCTTTCTCCATACTTCAAAACACTCTTCATGCATCTCTAACAGTGGTAATCAATCAAATTCATTGTATTTTAACATATTCTAACCCAAAACAACACTAGATAAGTCATTTAGTGGTTTAACGCAATGTTTCCGAGTTCTTAGCCCATTTGGGACCCAATTTCAACAAGTCTTTCTCCATACTTCAAAACACTTTTAATGCATCTCTAACACTTGTAATCAATAAAATGTATTGTATTCTAACATATTCTAACCAAAGCAACACTAGATAAGTCATTTAGTGGTTCAACGCAATGTTTCCGAGTTCTTAGCACATTTGGGATGCAATTTCAATAAGTCTTTCTCCACACTTCTAAACACTCTTCATGGATCTCTAGCACTTGTAATCAATCAAATTTATTATACTCTAACATATTCTAACCCAAAGAACACTAGATAAGTCATTTAGTGGTTCAACGCAATGTTTCCGAGTTCTTAGCCCATTTGGGACCCAATTTCAACAAGGCTTTCTCCATACTTCAATACACTCTTCATGAATCTCTAACACTTGTAATCAATCAAATTCATTGTATTCTAACATATTCTAACCCCAAACAACACTAGATAAGTCATTTAGTGGTTCAACGCAATGTTTCCGAGTTCTTAGCCCATTTGGGACCCAATTTCAACAAGTCTTTCTCCACACTTCTAAACACACTTCATGCATCTCTAGCACTTTTAATCAATCAAATTTATTGTATCCTAACATATTCTAAACCCAAACAACACTAGATAATTCATTTAGTGGTTTAACGCAATGTTTCCGAGTTCTTAGCCCATTTGGGACGCAATTTCAACAAGTCTTTCTCCATACTTCAAAACACTCTTCATGCATCTAGAACACTTGTAATCAATAAAATGTATTGTATTCTAACATATTCTAACCAAAGCAACACTAGATAAGTCATTTAGTGGTTCAACGCAATGTTTCCGAGTTCTTAGCACATTTGGGATGCAATTTCAACAAGTCTTTCTCAACACTTCTAAACACTCTTCATGCATCTCTAGCACTTGTAATCAATCAAATCTATTGTATACTAACATATTCTAAACCCAAAAAACACTAGATAAGTCATTTAGTGGTTCAACGCAATGTTTCCGAGTTCTTAGCCCATTTGGGATGCAATTTCAACAAGTCTTTCTCCATACTTCAAAACACTCTTCATGCATCTCTAACACTTGTAATCAATAAAATTCCTTGTATTCTAACATATTCTAACCCCAAACAACACTAGATAAGTCATTTAGTGGTTCAACGCAATGTTTCCGAGTTCTTAGCCTATTTGGGACCCAATTTCAACAACTTTTTCTACACACTTCTAAACACTCTTCATGCATCTTTAGCACTTGTAATCAATAAAAGTTATTGTATTCAAACATATTCTAACCCCAAATAATACTAGATAAGTCAGAAGTTTTTCAACGCAATGTTTCCGAGTTCTTCCCCCATTTGGGACCTAATTTCAACAAGTCTTTCTCCATACTTCAAAACACTCTTCATGCATCTCTAACAGTTGTAATCAATCAAATTCATTGTATTTTAACATATTCTAACCCAAAACAACACTAGATAAGTCATTTAGTGGTTCAACGCAATGTTTCCGAGTTCTTAGCCCATTTGGGACCCAATTTCAACAAGTCTTTCTCCATACTTCAAAACACTCTTCATGCATCTCTAACACTTGTAATCAATAAAATGTATTGTATTCTAACATATTCTAACCAAAACAACACTAGATAAGTCATTTAGTGGTTCAACGCAATGTTTCCGAGTTCTTAGCCCATTTGGGACGCAATTTCAACAAGTCTTTCTTCATACTTCAAAACACTCTTCATGCATCTCTAACACTTGTAATGAATAATATTCATTGTATTGTAACATATTATAACCCCAAACAACACTAGATAGGTCATTTAGTGGTTCAACGAAATGTTTCAAAGTTCTTAGCCCATTTGGGACACAATTTCAACAAGTCTTTCTCAACACTTCTAAACACTCTTCATGCATCTCTAGCACTTGTAATCAATCAAATTTATTGTATACTAACATATTCTAAACCCAAAAAACACTAGATAAGTCATTTAGTGGTTCAACGCAATGTTTCTGAGTTCTTAGCCCATTTGGGACGCAATTTCAACAAGTCTTTCTCCATACTTCAAAAAACTCTTCTTGCATCTCTAACACTTGTAATCAATAAAATTCTTTGTATTCTAACATATTCTAACCCCAAACAACACTAGATAAGTCATTTAGTTGTTCAACGCAATGTTTCCGAGTTCTTAGCCTATTTGGGACCCAATTTCAACAACTTTTTCTACACACTTCTAAACACTCTTCATGCATCTTTAGCACTTGTAATCAATAAAAGTTATTGTATTCAAACATATTCTAACCCCAAATAATACTAGATAAGTCAGAAGTTTTTCAACGCAATGTTTCCGAGTTCTTCCCCCATTTGGGACCTAATTTCAACAAGTCTTTCTCCATACTTCAAAACACTCTTCATGCATCTCTAACAGTTGTAATCAATCAAATTCATTGTATTTTAACATATTCTAACCCAAAACAACACTAGATAAGTCATTTAGTGGTTCAACGCAATGTTTCCGAGTTCTTAGCCCATTTGGGACCCAATTTCAACAAGTCTTTCTCCATACTTCAAAACACTCTTCATGCATCTCTAACACTTGTAATCAATAAAATGTATTGTATTCTAACATATTCTAACCAAAGCAGCACTAGATAAGCCATTTAGTGGTTCAACGCAATGTTTCCGAGTTCTTAGCACATTTGGGATGCAATTTCAACAAGTCTTTCTCCACACTTCTAAACACTCTTCATGCATCTCTAGCACTTGTAATCAATCAAATTTATTATACTCTAACATATTCTAACCCAAACAACACTAGATAAGTCATTTAGTGGTTCAACGCAATGTTTCCGAGTTCTTAGCCCATTTGGGACCCAATTTCAACAAGTCTTTCTCCATACTTCAAAACACTCTTCATGAATCTCTAACACTTGTAATCAATCAAATTCATTGTATTCTAACATATTCTAACCCCAAACAACACTAGATAAGTCATTTAGTGGTTCAACGCAATGTTTCCGAGTTCTTAGCCCATTTGGGACCCAATTTCAACAAGTCTTTCTCCACACTTCTAAACACACTTCATGCATCTCTAGCACTTTTAATCAATCAAATTTATTGTATCCTAACATATTCTAAACCCAAACAACACTAGATAATTCATTTAGTGGTTTAACGCAATGTTTCCGAGTTCTTAGCCCATTTGGGACGCAATTTCAACAAGTCTTTCTTCATACTTCAAAACACTCTTCATGCATCTAGAACACTTGTAATCAATAAAATATATTGTATTCTAACATATTCTAACCAAAACAACACTAGATAAGTCATTTAGTGGTTCAACGCAATGTTTCCGAGTTCTTAGCCCATTTGGGACGCAATTTCAACAAGTCTTTCTCCATACTTCAAAACACTCTTCATGCATCTCTAACACTTGTATTCAATAAAATTCCTTGTATTCTAACATATTCTAACCCCAAACAACACTAGATAAGTCATTTAGTGGTTCAACGCAATGTTTCCGAGTTCTTAGCCTATTTGGGACCCAATTTCAACAACTTTTTCTACACACTTCTAAACACTCTTCATGCATCTTTAGCACTTGTAATCAATCAAATTTATTGTATTCAAACATATTCTAACCCCAAATAATACTAGATAAGTCATAAGTTTTTCAATGCAATGTTTCCGAGTTCTTCGCCCATTTGGGACTCAATTTCAACAAGTCTTTCTCCATACTTCAAAACACTCTTCATGCATCTCTAACAGTTGTAATCAATCAAATTCATTTTATTTTAACATATTCTAACCCAAAACAACACTAGATAAGTCATTTAGTGGTTCAACGCAATGTTTCCGAGTTCTTAGCCCATTTGGGACCCAATTTCAACAAGTCTTTCTCCATACTTCCAAACACTCTTCATGCATCTCTAACACTTGTAATCAATAAAATGTATTGTATTCTAACATATTCTAACCAAAGCAGCACTAGATAAGCCATTTAGTGGTTCAACGCAATGTTTCCGAGTTCTTAGCACATTTGGGATGCAATTTCAACAAGTCTTTCTCCACACTTCTAAACACTCTTCATGCATCTCTAGCACTTGTAATCAATCAAATTTATTATACTCTAACATATTCTAACCCAAACAACACTAGATAAGTCATTTAGTGGTTCAACGCAATGTTTCCGAGTTCTTAGCCCATTTGGGACCCAATTTCAACAAGTCTTTCTCCATACTTCAAAACACTCTTCATGAATCTCTAACACTTGTAATCAATCAAATTCATTGTATTCTAACATATTCTAACCCCAAACAACACTAGATAAGTCATTTAGTGGTTCAACGCAATGTTTCCGAGTTCTTAGCCCATTTGGGACCCAATTTCAACAAGTCTTTCTCCACACTTCTAAACACACTTCATGCATCTCTAGCACTTTTAATCAATCAAATTTATTGTATCCTAACATATTCTAAACCCAAACAACACTAGATAATTCATTTAGTGGTTTAACGCAATGTTTCCGAGTTCTTAGCCCATTTGGGACGCAATTTCAACAAGTCTTTCTTCATACTTCAAAACACTCTTCATGCATCTAGAACACTTGTAATCAATAAAATATATTGTATTCTAACATATTCTAACCAAAACAACACTAGATAAGTCATTTAGTGGTTCAACGCAATGTTTCCGAGTTCTTAGCCCATTTGGGACGCAATTTCAACAAGTCTTTCTCCATACTTCAAAACACTCTTCATGCATCTCTAACACTTGTATTCAATAAAATTCCTTGTATTCTAACATATTCTAACCCCAAACAACACTAGATAAGTCATTTAGTGGTTCAACGCAATGTTTCCGAGTTCTTAGCCTATTTGGGACCCAATTTCAACAACTTTTTCTACACACTTCTAAACACTCTTCATGCATCTTTAGCACTTGTAATCAATCAAATTTATTGTATTCAAACATATTCTAACCCCAAATAATACTAGATAAGTCATAAGTTTTTCAACGCAATGTTTCCGAGTTCTTCGCCCATTTGGGACTCAATTTCAACAAGTCTTTCTCCATACTTCAAAACACTCTTCATGCATCTCTAACAGTTGTAATCAATCAAATTCATTGTATTTTAACATATTCTAACCCAAAACAACACTAGATAAGTCATTTAGTGGTTCAACGCAATGTTTCCGAGTTCTTAGCCCATTTGGGACCCAATTTCAACAAGTCTTTCTCCATACTTCAAAACACTCTTCATGCATCTCTAACACTTGTAATCAATAAAATGTATTGTATTCTAACATATTCTAACCAAAGCAGCACTAGATAAGCCATTTAGTGGTTCAACGCAATGTTTCCGAGTTCTTAGCACATTTGGGATGCAATTTCAACAAGTCTTTCTCCACACTTCTAAACACTCTTCATGCATCTCTAGCACTTGTAATCAATCAAATTTATTATACTCTAACATATTCTAACCCAAACAACACTAGATAAGTCATTTAGTAATTCAACGCAATGTTTCCGAGTTCTTAGCCCATTTGGGACCCAATTTCAACAAGTCTTTCTCCATACTTCAAAACACTCTTCATGAATCTCTAACACTTGTAATCAATCAAATTCATTGTATTCTAACATATTCTAACCCCAAACAACACTAGATAAGTCATTTAGTGGTTCAACGCAATGTTTCCGAGTTCTTAGCCCATTTGGGACCCAATTTCAACAAGTCTTTCTCCACACTTCTAAACACACTTCATGCATCTCTAGCACTTTTAATCAATCAAATTTATTGTATCCTAACATATTCTAAACCCAAACAACACTAGATAATTCATTTAGTGGTTTAACGCAATGTTTCCGAGTTCTTAGCCCATTTGGGACGCAATTTCAACAAGTCTTTCTTCATACTTCAAAACACTCTTCATGCATCTAGAACACTTGTAATCAATAAAATATATTGTATTCTAACATATTCTAACCAAAACAACACTATATAAGTCATTTAGTGGTTCAACGCAATGTTTCCGAGTTCTTAGCCCATTTGGGACGCAATTTCAACAAGTCTTTCTCCATACTTCAAAACACTCTTCATGCATCTCTAACACTTGTATTCAATAAAATTCCTTGTATTCTAACATATTCTAACCCCAAACAACACTAGATAAGTCATTTAGTGGTTCAACGCAATGTTTCCGAGTTCTTAGCCTATTTGGGACCCAATTTCAACAACTTTTTCTACACACTTCTAAACACTCTTCATGCATCTTTAGCACTTGTAATCAATCAAATTTATTGTATTCAAACATATTCTAACCCCAAATAATACTAGATAAGTCATAAGTTTTTCAACGCAATGTTTCCGAGTTCTTCGCCCATTTGGGACTCAATTTCAACAAGTCTTTCTCCATACTTCAAAACACTCTTCATGCATCTCTAACAGTTGTAATCAATCAAATTCATTGTATTTTAACATATTCTAACCCAAAACAACACTAGATAAGTCATTTAGTGGTTTAACGCAATGTTTCCGAGTTCTTAGCCCATTTGGGACCCAATTTCAACAAGTCTTTCTCCATACTTCAAAACACTCTTAATGCATCTCTAACACTTGTAATCAATAAAATGTATTGTATTCTAACATATTCTAACCAAAGCAACACTAGATAAGTCATTTAGTGGTTCAACGCAATGTTTCCGAGTTCTTAGCACATTTGGGATGCAATTTCAATAAGTCTTTCTCCACACTTCTAAACACTCTTCATGCATCTCTAGCACTTGTAATCAATCAAATTTATTATACTCTAACATATTCTAACCCAAAGAACACTAGATAAGTCATTTAGTGGTTCAACGCAATGTTTCCGAGTTCTTAGCCCATTTGGGACCCAATTTCAACAAGGCTTTCTCCATACTTCAAAACACTCTTCATGAATCTCTAACACTTGTAATCAATCAAATTCATTGTATTCTAACATATTCTAACCCCAAACAACACTAGATAAGTCATTTAGTAGTTCAACGCAATGTTTCCGAGTTCTTAGCCCATTTGGGACCCAATTTCAACAAGTCTTTCTCCACACTTCTAAACACACTTCATGCATCTCTAGCACTTTTAATCAATCAAATTTATTGTATCCTAACATATTCTAAACCCAAACAACACTAGATAATTCATTTAGTGGTTTAACGCAATGTTTCCGAGTTCTTAGCCCATTTGGGACGCAATTTCAACAAGTCTTTCTCCATACTTCAAAACACTCTTCATGCATCTAGAACACTTGTAATCAATAAAATATATTGTATTCTAACATATTCTAACCAAAACAACACTAGATAAGTCATTTAGTGGTTCAACGCAATGTTTCCGAGTTCTTAGCCCATTTGGGACGCAATTTCAACAAGTCTTTCTTCATACTTCAAAACACTCTTCATGCATCTCTAACACTTGTAATGAATCAAATTCATTGTATTGTAACATATTATAACCCCAAACAACACTAGATAGGTCATTTAGTGGTTCAACGAAATGTTTCAGAGTTCTTAGCCCATTTGGGACCCAATTTCAACAAGTCTTTCTCAACACTTCTAAACACTCTTCATGCATCTCTAGCACTTGTAATCAATCAAATCTATTGTATACTAACATATTCTAAACCCAAAAAACACTAGATAAGTCATTTAGTGGTTCAACGCAATGTTTCCGAGTTCTTAGCCCATTTGGGATGCAATTTCAACAAGTCTTTCTCCATACTTCAAAACACTCTTCATGCATCTCTAACACTTGTAATCAATAAAATTCCTTGTATTCTAACATATTCTAACCCAAAACAACACTAGATAAGTCATTTAGTGGTTCAACGCAATGTTTCCGAATTCTTAGCCTATTTGGGACCCAATTTCAACAACTTTTTCTACACACTTCTAAACACTCTTCATGCATCTTTAGCACTTGTAATCAATCAAAGTTATTGTATTCAAACATATTCTAACCCCAAATAATACTAGATAAGTCATAAGTTTTTCAACGCAATGTTTCCGAGTTCTTCGCCCATTTGGGACTCAATTTCAACAAATCTTTCTCCATACTTCAAAACACTCTTCATGCATCTCTAACAGTTGTAATCAATCAAATTCATTGTAGTTTAACATATTGTAACCCAAAACAACACTAGATAAGTCATTTAGTGGTTTAACGCAATGTTTCCGAGTTCTTAGCCCATTTGGGACCCAATTTCAACAAGTCTTTCTCCATACTTCAAAACACTCTTAATGCATCTCTAACACTTGTAATCAATAAAATGTATTGTATTCTAACATATTCTAACCAAAGCAACACTAGATAAGTCATTTAGTGGTTCAACGCAATGTTTCCGAGTTCTTAGCCCATTTGGGACCCAATTTCAACAAGTCTTTCTCCACACTTCTAAACACACTTCATGCATCTCTAGCACTTTTAATCAATCAAATTTATTGTATACTAACATATTCTAAACCCAAAAAACACTAGATAAGTCATTTAGTGGTTCAACGCAATGTTTCAGAGTTCTTAGCCCATTTGGGATGCAATTTCAACAAGTCTTTCTCCATACTTCAAAACACTCTTCATGCATCTCTAACACTTGTAATCAATAAAATTCCTTGTATTCCAACATATTCTAACCCCAAACAACACTAGATAAGTCATTTAGTGGTTCAACGCAATGTTTCCGAGTTCTTAGCCTATTTGGGACCCAATTTCAACAACTTTTTCTACACACTTCTAAACACTCTTCATGCATCTTTAGCACTTGTAATCAATCAAATTTATTGTATTCAAACATATTCTAACCCCAAATAATACTAGATAAGTCATAAGTTTTTCAACGCAATGTTTCCGAGTTCTTCGCCCATTTGGGACCCAATTTCAACAAGTCTTTCTCCATACTTAAAAACACTCTTCATGCATCTCTAACAGTTGTAATCAATCAAATTCATTGTATTTTAACATATTCTAACCCAAAACAACACTAGATAAGTCATTTAGTGGTTCAACGCAATGTTTCCGATTTCTTAGCCCATTTGGGACCCAATTTCAACAAGTCTTTCTCCATACTTCAAAACACTCTTCATGCATCTCTAACACTTCTAATCAATAAAATTCCTTGTATTCTAACATATTCTAACCCCAAACAACACTAGATAAGTCATTTAGTGGTTCAACGCAATGTTTCCGAGTTCTTAGCCTATTTGGGACCCAATTTCAACAACTTTTTCTACACACTTCTAAACACTCTTCATGCATCTTTAGCACTTGTAATCAATCAAAGTTATTGTATTCAAACATATTCTAACCCCAAATAATACTAGATAAGTCATAAGTTTTTCAACGCAATGTTTCCGAGTTCTTCGCCCATTTGGGACTCAATTTCAACAAGTCTTTCTCCATACTTCAAAACACTCTTCATGCATCTCTAACAGTTGTAATCAATCAAATTCATTGTATTTTAACATATTCTAACCCAAAACAACACTAGATAAGTCATTTAGTGGTTTAACGCAATGTTTCCGAGTTCTTAGCCCATTTGGGACCCAATTTCAACAAGTCTTTCTCCATACTTCAAAACACTCTTAATGCATCTCTAACACTTGTAATCAATAAAATGTATTGTATTCTAACATATTCTAACCAAAGCAACACTAGATAAGTCATTTAGTGGTTCAACGCAATGTTTCCGAGTTCTTAGCACATTTGGGATGCAATTTCAATAAGTCTTTCTCCACACTTCTAAACACTCTTCATGCATCTCTAGCACTTGTAATCAATCAAATTTATTATACTCTAACATATTCTAACCCAAAGAACACTAGATAAGTCATTTAGTGGTTCAACGCAATGTTTCCGAGTTCTTAACCCATTTGGGACCCAATTTCAACAAGGCTTTCTCCATACTTCAAAACACTCTTCATGAATCTCTAACACTTGTAATCAATCAAATTCATTGTATTCTAACATATTCTAACCCCAAACAACACTAGATAAGTCATTTAGTGGTTCAACGCAATGTTTCCGAGTTCTTAGCCCATTTGGGACCCAATTTCAACAAGTCTTTCTCCACACTTCTAAACACACTGCATGCATCTCTAGCACTTTTAATCAATCAAATTTATTGTATCCTAACATATTCTAAACCCAAACAACACTAGATAATTCATTTAGTGGTTTAACGCAATGTTTCCGAGTTCTTAGCCCATTTGGGACGCAATTTCAACAAGTCTTTCTCCATACTTCAAAACACTCTTCATGCATCTAGAACACTTGTAATCAATAAAATATATTGTATTCTAACATATTCTAACCAAAACAACACTAGATAAGTCATTTAGTGGTTCAACGCAATGTTTCCGAGTTCTTAGCCCATTTGGGACGCAATTTCAACAAGTCTTTCTTCATACTTCAAAACACTCTTCATGCATCTCTAACACTTGTAATGAATCAAATTCATTGTATTGTAACATATTATAACCCCAAACAACATTAGATAGGTCATTTAGTGGTTCAACGAAATGTTTCAGAGTTCTTAGCCCATTTGGGACCCAATTTCAACAAGTCTTTCTCAACACTTCTAAACACTCTTCATGCATCTCTAGCACTTGTAATCAATCAAATCTATTGTATACTAACATATTCTAAACCCAAAAAACACTAGATAAGTCATTTAGTGGTTCAACGCAATGTTTCCGAGTTCTTAGCCCATTTGGGATGCAATTTCAACAAGTCTTTCTTCATACTTCAAAACACTCTTCATGCATCTCTAACACTTGTAATCAATAAAATTCCTTGTATTCTAACATATTCTAACCCCAAACAACACTAGATAAGTCATTTAGTGGTTCAACGCAATGTTTCCGAATTCTTAGCCTATTTGGGACCCAATTTCAACAACTTTTTCTACACACTTCTAAACACTCTTCATGCATCTTTAGCACTTGTAATCAATAAAAGTTATTGTATTCAAACATATTCTAACCCCAAATAATACTAGATAAGTCAGAAGTTTTTCAACGCAATGTTTCCGAGTTCTTCCCCCATTTGGGACCTAATTTCAACAAGTCTTTCTCCATACTTCAAAACACTCTTCATGCATCTCTAACAGTTGTAATCAATCAAATTCATTGTATTTTAACATATTCTAACCCAAAACAACACTAGATAAGTCATTTAGTGGTTTAACGCAATGTTTCCGAGTTCTTAGCCCATTTGGGACCCAATTTCAACAAGTCTTTCTCCATACTTCAAAACACTCTTAATGCATCTCTAACACTTGTAATCAATAAAATGTATTGTATTCTAACATATTCTTACCAAAGCAACACTAGATAAGTCATTTAGTGGTTCAACGCAATGTTTCCGAGTTCTTAGCACATTTGGGATGCAATTTCAATAAGTCTTTCTCCACACTTCTAAACACTCTTCATGCATCTCTAGCACTTGTAATCAATCAAATTTATTATACTCTAACATATTCTAACCCAAAGAACACTAGATAAGTCATTTAGTGGTTCAACGCAATGTTTCCGAGTTCTTAGCCCATTTGGGACCCAATTTCAACAAGGCTTTCTCCATACTTCAATACACTCTTCATGAATCTCTAACACTTGTAATCAATCAAATTCATTGTATTCAAACATATTCTAACCCCAAACAACACTAGATAAGTCATTTAGTGGTTCAACGCAATGTTTCCGAGTTCTTAGCCCATTTGGGACCCAATTTCAACAAGTCTTTCTCCACACTTCTAAACACACTTCATGCATCTCTAGCACTTTTAATCAATCAAATTTATTGTATCCTAACATATTCTAAACCCAAACAACACTAGATAATTCATTTAGTGGTTTAACGCAATGTTTCCGAGTTCTTAGCCCATTTGGGACGCAATTTCAACAAGTCTTTCTCCATACTTCAAAACACTCTTCATGCATCTAGAACACTTGTAATCAATAAAATATATTGTATTCTAACATATTCTAACCAAAACAACACTAGATAAGTCATTTAGTGGTTCAACGCAATGTTTCCGAGTTCTTAGCCCATTTGGGACGCAATTTCAACAAGTCTTTCTTCATACTTCAAAACACTCTTCATGCATCTCTAACACTTGTAATGAATCAAATTCATTGTATTGTTACATATTATAAACCCAAACAACACTAGATAGGTCATTTAGTGGTTCAACGAAATGTTTCAGAGTTCTTAGCCCATTTGGGACCCAATTTCAACAAGTCTTTCTCAACACTTCTAAACACTCTTCATGCATCTCTAGCACTTGTAATCAATCAAATCTATTGTATACTAACATATTCTAAACCCAAAAAACACTAGATAAGTCATTTAGTGGTTCAACGCAATGTTTCCGAGTTCTTAGCCCATTTGGGATGCAATTTCAACAAGTCTTTCTCCATACTTCAAAACACTCTTCCTGCATCTCTAACACTTGTAATCAATAAAATTCCTTGTATTCTAACATATTCTAACCCCAAACAACACTAGATAAGTCATTTAGTGGTTCAACGCAATGTTTTCGAGTTCTTAGCCTATTTGGGACCCAATTTCAACAACTTTTTCTACACACTTCTAAACACTCTTCATGCATCTTTAGCACTTGTAATCAATCAAATTTATTGTATTCAAACATATTCTAACCCCAAATAATACTAGATAAGTTATAAGTTTTTCAACGCAATGTTTCCGAGTTCTTCGCCCATTTGGGACCCAATTTCAACAAGTCTTTCTCCATACTTCAAAACACTCTTCATGCATCTCTAACAGTTGTAATCAATCAAATTCATTGTATTTTAACATATTCTAACCCAAAACAACACTAGATAAGTCATTTAGTGGTTCAACGCAATGTTTCCGATTTCTTAGCCCATTTGGGACCCAATTTCAACAAGTCTTTCTCCATACTTCAAAACACTCTTCATGCATCTCTAGCACTTGTAATCAATCAAATTTATTGTATACTAACATATTCTAAACCCAAAAAACACTAGATAAGTCATTTAGTGGTTCAACGCAATGTTTCCGAGTTCTTAGCCCATTTGGGACGCAATTTCCACAAGTCTTTCTCCATACTTCAAAACACTCTTCATGCATCTAGAACACTTGTAATCAATAAAATGTATTGTATTCTAACATATTCTAACCAAAACAACACTAGATAAGTCATTTAGTGGTTCAACGCAATGTTTCCGAGTTCTTAGCCCATTTGGGACGCAATTTCAACAAGTCTTTCTTCATACTTCAAAACACTCTTCATGCATCTCTAACACTTGTAATGAATAATATTCATTGTATTGTAACATATTATAACCCCAAACAACACTAGATAGGTCATTTAGTGGTTCAACGAAATGTTTCAAAGTTCTTAGCCCATTTGGGACACAATTTCAACAAGTCTTTCTCAACACTTCTAAACACTCTTCATGCATCTCTAGCACTTGTAATCAATCAAATTTATTGTATACTAACATATTCTAAACCCAAAAAACACTAGATAAGTCATTTAGTGGTTCAACGCAATGTTTCTGAGTTCTTAGCCCATTTGGGACGCAATTTCAACAAGTCTTTCTCCATACTTCAAAAAACTCTTCTTGCATCTCTAACACTTGTAATCAATAAAATTCTTTGTATTCTAACATATTCTAACCCCAAACAACACTAGATAAGTCATTTAGTGGTTCAACGCAATGTTTCCGAGTTCTTAGCCCATTTGGGATGCAATTTCAACAAGTCTTTCTCCATACTTCAAAACACTCTTCATGCATCTAGAACACTTGTAATCAATAAAATATATTGTATTCTAACATATTCTAACCAAAACAACACTAGATAAGTCATTTAGTGGTTCAACGCAATGTTTCCGAGTTCTTAGCCCATTTGGGACGCAATTTCAACAAGTCTTTCTTCATACTTCAAAACACTCTTCATGCATCTCTAACACTTGTAATGAATCAAATTCATTGTATTGTTACATATTATAAACCCAAACAACACTAGATAGGTCATTTAGTGGTTCAACGAAATGTTTCAGAGTTCTTAGCCCATTTGGGACCCAATTTCAACAAGTCTTTCTCAACACTTCTAAACACTCTTCATGCATCTCTAGCACTTGTAATCAATCAAATCTATTGTATACTAACATATTCTAAACCCAAAAAACACTAGATAAGTCATTTAGTGGTTCAACGCAATGTTTCCGAGTTCTTAGCCCATTTGGGATGCAATTTCAACAAGTCTTTCTCCATACTTCAAAACACTCTTCATGCATCTCTAACACTTGTAATCAATAAAATTCCTTGTATTCTAACATATTCTAACCCCAAACAACACTAGATAAGTCATTTAGTGGTTCAACGCAATGTTTCCGAGTTCTTAGCCTATTTGGGACCCAATTTCAACAACTTTTTCTACACACTTCTAAACACTCTTCATGCATCTTTAGCACTTGTAATCAATCAAATTTATTGTATTCAAACATATTCTAACCCCAAATAATACTAGATAAGTCATAAGTTTTTCAACGCAATGTTTCCGAGTTCTTCGCCCATTTGGGACCCAATTTCAACAAGTCTTTCTCCATACTTCAAAACACTCTTCATGCATCTCTAACAGTTGTAATCAATCAAATTCATTGTATTTTAACATATTCTAACCCAAAACAACACTAGATAAGTCATTTAGTGGTTCAACGCAATGTTTCCGATTTCTTAGCCCATTTGGGACCCAATTTCAACAAGTCTTTCTCCATACTTCAAAACACTCTTCATGCATCTCTAGCACTTGTAATCAATCAAATTTATTGTATACTAACATATTCTAAACCCAAAAAACACTAGATAAGTCATTTAGTGGTTCAACGCAATGTTTCCGAGTTCTTAGCCCATTTGGGACGCAATTTCCACAAGTCTTTCTCCATACTTCAAAACACTCTTCATGCATCTAGAACACTTGTAATCAATAAAATGTATTGTATTCTAACATATTCTAACCAAAACAACACTAGATAAGTCATTTAGTGGTTCAACGCAATGTTTCCGAGTTCTTAGCCCATTTGGGACGCAATTTCAACAAGTCTTTCTTCATACTTCAAAACACTCTTCATGCATCTCTAACACTTGTAATGAATAATATTCATTGTATTGTAACATATTATAACCCCAAACAACACTAGATAGGTCATTTAGTGGTTCAACGAAATGTTTCAAAGTTCTTAGCCCATTTGGGACACAATTTCAACAAGTCTTTCTCAACACTTCTAAACACTCTTCATGCATCTCTAGCACTTGTAATCAATCAAATTTATTGTATACTAACATATTCTAAACCCAAAAAACACTAGATAAGTCATTTAGTGGTTCAACGCAATGTTTCTGAGTTCTTAGCCCATTTGGGACGCAATTTCAACAAGTCTTTCTCCATACTTCAAAAAACTCTTCTTGCATCTCTAACACTTGTAATCAATAAAATTCTTTGTATTCTAACATATTCTAACCCCAAACAACACTAGATAAGTCATTTAGTGGTTCAACGCAATGTTTCCGAGTTCTTAGCCTATTTGGGACCCAATTTCAACAACTTTTTCTACATACTTCTAAACACTCTTCATGCATCTTTAGCACTTGTAATCAATAAAAGTTATTGTATTCAAACATATTCTAACCCCAAATAATACTAGATAAGTCAGAAGTTTTTCAACGCAATGTTTCCGAGTTCTTCCCCCATTTGGGACCTAATTTCAACAAGTCTTTCTCCATACTTCAAAACACTCTTCATGCATCTCTAACAGTTGTAATCAATCAAATTCATTGTATTTTAACATATTCTAACCCAAAACAACACTAGATAAGTCATTTAGTGGTTCAACGCAATGTTTCCGAGTTCTTAGCCTATTTGGGACCCAATTTCAACAAGTCTTTCTCCATACTTCAAAACACTCTTCATGCATCTCTAACACTTGTAATCAATAAAATGTATTATATTCTAACATATTCTAACTAAAGCAGCACTAGATAAGCCATTTAGTGGTTCAACGCAATGTTTCCGAGTTCTTAGCACATTTGGGATGCAATTTCAACAAGTCTTTCTCCACACTTCTAAACACTCTTCATGCATCTCTAGCACTTGTAATCAATCAAATTTATTATACTCTAACATATTCTAACCCAAAAAACACTAGATAAGTCATTTAGTGTTTCAACGCAATGTTTCCGAGTTCTTAGCCCATTTGGGACCCAATTTCAACAAGGCTTTCTCCATACTTCAATACACTCTTCATGAATCTCTAACACTTGTAATCAATCAAATTCATTGTATTCTAACATATTCTAACCCCAAACAACACTAGATAAGTCATTTAGTGGTTCAACGCAATGTTTCCGAGTTCTTAGCCCATTTGGGACCCAATTTCAACAAGTCTTTCTCCACACTTCTAAACACACTTCATGCATCTCTAGCACTTTTAATCAATCAAATTTATTGTATCCTAACATATTCTAAACCCAAACAACACTAGATAATTCATTTAGTGGTTTAACGCAATGTTTCCGAGTTCTTAGCCCATTTGGGACGCAATTTCAACAAGTCTTTCTCCATACTTCAAAACACTCTTCATGCATCTAGAACACTTGTAATCAATAAAATATATTGTATTCTAACATATTCTAACCAAAACAACACTAGATAAGTCATTTAGTGGTTCAACGCAATGTTTCCGAGTTCTTAGCCCATTTGGGACGCAATTTCAACAAGTCTTTCTTCATACTTCAAAACACTCTTCATGCATCTCTAACACTTGTAATGAATCAAATTCATTGTATTGTTACATATTATAACCCCAAACAACACTAGATAGGTCATTTAGTGGTTCAACGAAATGTTTCAGAGTTCTTAGCCCATTTGGGACCCAATTTCAACAAGTCTTTCTCAACACTTCTAAACACTCTTCATGCATCTCTAGCACTTGTAATCAATCAAATCTATTGTATACTAACATATTCTAAACCCAAAAAACACTAGATAAGTCATTTAGTGGTTCAACGCAATGTTTCCGAGTTCTTAGCCCATTTGGGATGCAATTTCAACAAGTCTTTCTCCATACTTCAAAACACTCTTCATGCATCTCTAACACTTGTAATCAATAAAATTCCTTGTATTCTAACATATTCTAACCCCAAACAACACTAGATAAGTCATTTAGTGGTTCAACGCAATGTTTCCGAGTTCTTAGCCTATTTGGGACCCAATTTCAACAACTTTTTCTACACACTTCTAAACACTCTTCATGCATCTTTAGCACTTGTAATCAATCAAATTTATTGTATTCAAACATATTCTAACCCCAAATAATACTAGATAAGTCATAAGTTTTACAACGCAATGTTTCCGAGTTCTTCGCCCATTTGGGACCCAATTTCAACAAGTCTTTCTCCATACTTAAAAACACTCTTCATGCATCTCTAACAGTTGTAATCAATCAAATTCATTGTATTTTAACATATTCTAACCCAAAACAACACTAGATAAGTCATTTAGTGGTTCAACGCAATGTTTCCGATTTCTTAGCCCATTTGGGACCCAATTTCAACAAGTCTTTCTCCATACTTCAAAACACTCTTCATGCATCTCTAACACTTCTAATCAATAAAATTCCTTGTATTCTAACATATTCTAACCCCAAACAACACTAGATAAGTCATTTAGTGGTTCAACGCAATGTTTCCGAGTTCTTAGCCCATTTGGGACCCAATTTCAACAAGTCTTTCTCCACACTTCTAAACACACTTCATGCATCTCTAGCACTTTTAATCAATCAAATTTATTGTATCCTAACATATTCTAAACCCAAACAACACTAGATAATTCATTTAGTGGTTTAACGCAATGTTTCCGAGTTCTTAGCCCATTTGGGACGTAATTTCAACAAGTCTTTCTCCATACTTCAAAACACTCTTCATGCATCTAGAACACTTGTAATCAATAAAATATATTGTATTCTAACATATTCTAACCAAAACAACACTAGATAAGTCATTTAGTGGTTCAACGCAATGTTTCCGAGTTCTTAGCCCATTTGGGACGCAATTTCAACAAGTCTTTCTTCATACTTCAAAACACTCTTCATGCATCTCTAACACTTGTAATGAATCAAGTTCATTGTATTGTAACATATTATAACCCCAAACAACACTAGATAGGTCATTTAGTGGTTCAACGAAATGTTTCGAAGTTCTTAGCCCATTTGGGACCCAATTTCAACAAGTCTTTCTCAACACTTCTAAACACTCTTCATGCATCTCTAGCACTTGTAATCAATCAAATTTATTGTATACTAACATATTCTAAACCCAAAAAACACTAGATAAGTCATTTAGTGGTTCAACGCAATGTTTCCGAGTTCTTAGCCCATTTGGGATGCAATTTCAACAAGTCTTTCTCCATACTTCAAAACACTCTTCATGCATCTCTAACACTTGTAATCAATGAAATTCCTTGTATTCTAACTTATTCTAACCCCAAACAACACTAGATAAGTCATTTAGTGGTTCAACGCAATGTTTCCGAATTCTTAGCCTATTTGGGACCCAATTTCAACAACTTTTTCTACACACTTCTAAACACTCTTCATGCATCTTTAGCACTTGTAATCAATCAAATTTATTGTATTCAAACATATTCTAACCCCAAATAATACTAGATAAGTCATAAGTTTTTCAACGCAATGTTTCCGAGTTCTTCGCCCATTTGGGACCCAATTTCAACAAGTCTTTTTCCATACTTCAAAACACTCTTCATGCATCTCTAACAGTTGTAATCAATCAAATTCATTGTATTTTAACATATTATAACCCAAAACAACACTAGATAAGTCATTTAGTGGTTCAACGCAATGTTTCCGATTTCTTAGCCCATTTGGGACCCAATTTCAACAAGTCTTTCTCCATACTTCAAAACACTCTTCATGCATCTCTAGCACTTGTAATCAATCAAATTTATTGTATACTAACATATTCTAAACCCAAAAAACACTAGATAAGTCATTTAGTGGTTCAACGCAATGTTTCCGAGTTCTTAGCCCATTTGGGACGCAATTTCAACAAGTCTTTCTCCATACTTCAAAACACTCTTCATGCATCTAGAACACTTGTAATCAATAAAATGTATTGTATTCTAACATATTCTAACCAAAACAACACTAGATAAGTCATTTAGTGGTTCAACGCAATGTTTCCGAGTTCTTAGCCCATTTGGGACGCAATTTCAACAAGTCTTTCTTCATACTTCAAAACACTCTTCATGCATCTCTAACACTTGTAATGAATCAAATTCATTGTATTGTAACATATTATAACCCCAAACAACACTAGATAGGTCATTTAGTGGTTCAACGAAATGTTTCGAAGTTCTTAGCCCATTTGGGACCCAATTTCAACAAGTCTTTCTCAACACTTCTAAACACTCTTCATGCATCTCTAGCACTTGTAATCAATCAAATTTATTGTATACTAACATATTCTAAACCCAAAAAACACTAGATAAGTCATTTAGTGGTTCAACGCAATGTTTCCGAGTTCTTAGCCCATTTGGGATGCAATTTCAACAAGTCTTTCTCCATACTTCAAAACACTCTTCATGCATCTCTAACACTTGTAATCAATGAAATTCCTTGTATTCTAACTTATTCTAACCCCAAACAACACTAGATAAGTCATTTAGTGGTTCAACGCAATGTTTCCGAATTCTTAGCCTATTTGGGACCCAATTTCAACAACTTTTTCTACACACTTCTAAACACTCTTCATGCACCTTTAGCACTTGTAATCAATCAAATTTATTGTATTCAAACATATTCTAACCCCAAATAATACTAGATAAGTCATAAGTTTTTCAACGCAATGTTTCCGAGTTCTTCGCCCATTTGGGACCCAATTTCAACAAGTCTTTCTCCATACTTCAAAACACTCTTCATGCATCTCTAACAGTTGTAATCAATCAAATTCATTGTATTTTAACATATTCTAACCCAAAACAACACTAGATAAGTCATTTAGTGGTTCAACGCAATGTTTCCGATTTCTTAGCCCATTTGGGACCCAATTTCAACAAGTCTTTCTCCATACTTCAAAACACTCTTCATGCATCTCTAGCACTTGTAATCAATCAAATTTATTGTATACTAACATATTCTAAACCCAAAAAACACTAGATAAGTCATTTAGTGGTTCAACGCAATGTTTCCGAGTTCTTAGCCCATTTGGGACGCAATTTCAACAAGTCTTTCTCCATACTTCAAAACACTCTTCATGCATCTAGAACACTTGTAATCAATAAAATGTATTGTATTCTAACATATTCTAACCAAAACAACACTAGATAAGTCATTTAGTGGTTCAACGCAATGTTTCCGAGTTCTTAGCCCATTTGGGACGCAATTTCAACAAGTCTTTCTTCATACTTCAAAACACTCTTCATGCATCTCTAACACTTGTAATGAATCAAATTCATTGTATTGTAACATATTATAACCCCAAACAACACTAGATAGGTCATTTAGTGGTTCAACGAAATGTTTCGAAGTTCTTAGCCCATTTGGGACCCAATTTCAACAAGTCTTTCTCAACACTTCTAAACACTCTTCATGCATCTCTAGCACTTGTAATCAATCAAATTTATTGTATACTAACATATTCTAAACCCAAAAAACACTAGATAAGTCATTTAGTGGTTCAACGCAATGTTTCTGAGTTCTTAGCCCATTTGGGACGCAATTTCAACAAGTCTTTCTCCATACTTCAAAAAACTCTTCTTGCATCTCTAACACTTGTAATCAATAAAATTTCTTGTATTCTAACATATTCTAACCCCAAACAACACTAGATAAGTCATTTAGTGGTTCAACGCAATGTTTCCGAGTTCTTAACCTATTTGGGACCCAATTTCAACAACTTTTTCTACACACTTCTAAACACTCTTCATGCATCTTTAGCACTTGTAATCAATAAAAGTTATTGTATTCAAACATATTCTAACCCCAAATAATACTAGATAAGTCAGAAGTTTTTCAACGCAATGTTTCCGAGTTCTTCCCCCATTTGGGACCTAATTTCAACAAGTCTTTCTCCATACTTCAAAACACTCTTCATGCATCTCTAACAGTTGTAATCAATCAAATTCATTGTATTTTAACATATTCTAACCCAAAACAACACTAGATAAGTCATTTAGTGGTTCAACGCAATGTTTCCGAGTTCTTAGCCCATTTGGGACCCAATTTCAACAAGTCTTTCTCCATACTTCAAAACACTCTTCATGCATCTCTAACACTTGTAATCAATAAAATGTATTGTATTCTAACATATTCTAACCAAAGCAGCACTAGATAAGCCATTTAGTGGTTCAACGCAATGTTTCCGAGTTCTTAGCACATTTGGGATGCAATTTCAACAAGTCTTTCTCCACACTTCTAAACACTCTTCATGCATCTCTAGCACTTGTAATCAATCAAATTTATTATACTCTAACATATTCTAACCCAAACAACACTAGATAAGTCATTTAGTGGTTCAACGCAATGTTTCCGAGTTCTTAGCCCATTTGGGACCTAATTTCAACAAGTCTTTCTCCATACTTCAAAACACTCTTCATGAATCTCTAACACTTGTAATCAATCAAATTCATTGTATTCTAACATATTCTAACCCCAAACAACACTAGATAAGTCATTTAGTGGTTCAACGCAATGTTTCCGAGTTCTTAGCCCATTTGGGACCCAATTTCAACAAGTTTTTCTCCACACTTCTAAACACACTTCATGCATCTCTAGCACTTTTAATCAATCAAATTTATTGTATCCTAACATATTCTAAACCCAAACAACACTAGATAATTCATTTAGTGGTTTAACGCAATGTTTCCGAGTTCTTAGCCCATTTGGGACGCAATTTCAACAAGTCTTTCTCCATACTTCAAAACACTCTTCATGCATCTAGAACACTTGTAATCAATAAAATATATTGTATTCTAACATATTCTAACCAAAACAACACTAGATAAGTCATTTAGTGGTTCAACGCAATGTTTCCGAGTTCTTAGCCCATTTGGGACGCAATTTCAACAAGTCTTTCTTCATACTTCAAAACACTCTTCATGCATCTCTAACACTTGTAATGAATCAAATTCATTGTATTGTAACATATTATAACCCCAAACAACACTAGATAGGTCAATTAGTGGTTCAACGAAATGTTTCAGAGTTCTTAGCCCATTTGAGACCCAATTTCAACAAGTCTTTCTCCATACTTCTAAACACTTTTCATGCATCTCTAGCACTTGTAATCAATCAAATTTATTGTATACTAACATATTCTAAACCCAAAAAACACTAGATAAGTCATTTAGTGGTTCAACGCAATGTTTCCGAGTTCTTAGCCCATTTGGGACGCAATTTCAACAAGTCTTTCTCCATACTTCAAAACACTCTTCATGCATCTCTAACACTTGTAATCAATAAAATTCCTTGTATTCTAACATATTCTAACCCCAAACAACACTAGATAAGTCATTTAGTGGTTCAACGCAATGTTTCTGAGTTCTTAGCCTATTTGGGACCCAATTTCAACAAGTCTTTCTTCATACTTCAAAACACTCTTCATGCATCTCTAACACTTGTAATGAATCAAATTCATTGTATTGTAACATATTATAACCCCAAACAACACTAGATAGGTCATTTAGTGGTTCAACGAAATATTTCGAAGTTCTTAGCCCATTTGGGACCCAATTTCAACAAGTCTTTCTCAACACTTCTAAACACTCTTCATGCATCTCTAGCACTTGTAATCAATCAAATTTATTGTATACTAACATATTCTAAACCCAAAAAACACTAGATAAGTCATTTAGTGGTTCAACGCAATGTTTCTGAGTTCTTAGCCCATTTGGGACGCAATTTCAACAAGTCTTTCTCCATACTTCAAAAAACTCTTCTTGCATCTCTAACACTTGTAATCAATAAAATTCCTTGTATTCTAACATATTCTAACCCCAAACAACACTAGATAAGTCATTTAGTGGTTCAACGCAATGTTTCCGAGTTCTTAGCCTATTTGGGACCCAATTTCAACAACTTTTTCTACACACTTCTAAACACTCTTCATGCATCTTTAGCACTTGTAATCAATCAAAGTTATTGTATTCAAACATATTCTAACCCCAAATAATACTAGATAAGTCAGAAGTTTTTCAACGCAATGTTTCCGAGTTCTTCCCCCATTTGGGACCGAATTTCAACAAGTCTTTCTCCATACTTCAAAACACTCTTCATGCATCTCTAACAGTTGTAATCAATCAAATTCATTGTATTTTATCATATTCTAACCCAAAACAACACTAGATAAGTCATTTAGTGGTTCAACGCAATGTTTCCGAGTTCTTAGCCCATTTGGGACCCAATTTCAACAAGTCTTTCTCCATACTTCAAAACACTCTTCATGCATCTCTAACACTTGTAATCAATAAAATGTATTGTATTCTAACATATTCTAACCAAAGCAGCACTAGATAAGCCATTTAGTGGTTCAACGCAATGTTTCCGAGTTCTTAGCACATTTGGGATGCAATTTCAACAAGTCTTTCTCCACACTTCTAAACACGCTTCATGCATCTCTAGCACTTGTAATCAGTCAAATTTATTGTATTCTAACATATTCTAAACCCAAACAACACTAGATAAGTCATTAAGTGGTTCAACGCAATGTTTCCGAGTTCTTGGCCCATTTGGGACCCAATTTCAACAAGTCTTTCTCCACACTTCTAAACACCCTTCATGCATCTCTAGCACTTGTAATCAATCAAAGTTATTGTATTCAAACATATTCTAACCCCAAATAATACTAGATAAGTCATAATTTTTTCAACGCAATGTTTCCGAGTTCATAGCCCATTTGGGACCCAATGTCAACAAGTCTTTCTCCATACTTCAAAACACTCTTCATGCATCTCTAACACTTGTAATCAATAAATTTTATTGTATTCTAACATATTCTAACCAAAGCAACACTAGATAAGTCATTTAGTGGTTCAACGCAATGTTTCCGAGTTATTAGCCCATTTGGGATGCAATTTCAACAAGTCTTTCTCCACACTTCTAAACACTCTTCATGCATCTCTAGCACTTGTAATCAATCAAATTTATTATACTCTAAAATATTCTAACCCAAACAACACTAGATAAGTCATTTAGTGGTTCAACGCAATGTTTCCGAGTTCTTAGCCCATTTGGGACCCAATTTCAACCAAGTCTTTCTCCACACTTCTAAACACTCTTCATGCATCTCTAGAACTTGTAATCAGTCAAATTTATTGTATTCTAACCTATTATAAACCCAAACAACACTAGAGAAGTCATTTAGTGGTTCAACGCAATGTTTCCGAGTTCTTAGCCCATTTGGGACGCAATTTCAACAAGTCTTTCTCCATACTTCAAAAAACTCTTCTTGCATCTCTAACACTTGTAATCAATAAAATTCCTTGTATTCTAACATATTCTAACCCCAAACAACACTAGATAAGTCATTTAGTGGTTCAACGCAATGTTTCCGAGTTCTTAGCCTATTTGGGACCCAATTTCAACAACTTTTTCTACACACTTCTAAACACTCTTCATGCATCTCTAACACTTGTAATCAATAAAATGTATTGTATTCTAACATATTCTAACCAAAGCAACACTAGATAAGTCATTTAGTGGTTCAACGCAATGTTTCCGAGTTCTTAGCACATTTGGGATGCAATTTCAATAAGTCTTTCTCCACACTTCTAAACACTCTTCATGCATCTCTAGCACTTGTAATCAATCAAATTTATTATACTCTAACATATTCTAACCCAAAGAACACTAGATAAGTCATTTAGTGGTTCAACGCAATGTTTCCGAGTTCTTAGCCCATTTGGGACCCAATTTCAACAAGGCTTTCTCCATACTTCAAAACACTCTTCATGAATCTCTAACACTTGTAATCAATCAAATTCATTGTATTCTAACATATTCTAACCCCAAACAACACTAGATAAGTCATTTAGTGGTTCAACGCAATGTTTCCGAGTTCTTAGCCCATTTGGGACCCAATTTCAACAAGTCTTTCTCCACACTTCTAAACACACTTCATGCATCTCTAGCACTTTTAATCAATCAAATTTATTGTATCCTAACATATTCTAAACCCAAACAACACTAGATAATTCATTTAGTGGTTTAACGCAATGTTTCCGAGTTCTTAGCCCATTTGGGACGTAATTTCAACAAGTCTTTCTCCATACTTCAAAACACTCTTCATGCATCTAGAACACTTGTAATCAATAAAATATATTGTATTCTAACATATTCTAACCAAAACAACACTAGATAAGTCATTTAGTGGTTCAACGCAATGTTTCCGAGTTCTTAGCCCATTTGGGACGCAATTTCAACAAGTCTTTCTTCATACTTCAAAACACTCTTCATGCATCTCTAACACTTGTAATGAATCAAATTCATTGTATTGTAACATATTATAACCCCAAACAACACTAGATAGGTCATTTAGTGGTTCAACGAAATGTTTCAGAGTTCTTAGCCCATTTGGGACCCAATTTCAACAAGTCTTTCTCAACACTTCTAAACACTCTTCATGCATCTCTAGAACTTGTAATCAATCAAATCTATTGTATACTAACATATTCTAAACCCAAAAAACACTAGATAAGTCATTTAGTGGTTCAACGCAATGTTTCCGAGTTCTTAGCCCATTTGGGATGCAATTTCAACAAGTCTTTCTCCATACTTCAAAACACTCTTCATGCATCTCTAACACTTGTAATAAATAAAATTCCTTGTATTCTAACATATTCTAACCCCAAACAACACTAGATAAGTCATTTAGTGGTTCAACGCAATGTTTCCGAATTCTTAGCCTATTTGGGACCCAATTTCAACAACTTTTTCTACACACTTCTAAACACTCTTCATGCATCTTTAGCACTTGTAATCAATCAAATTTATTGTATTCAAACATATTCTAACCCCAAATAATACTAGATAAGTCATAAGTTTTTCAACGCAATGTTTCCGAGTTCTTCGCCCATTTGGGACCCAATTTCAACAAGTCTTTTTCCATACTTCAAAACACTCTTCATGCATCTCTAACAGTTGTAATCAATCAAAGTCATTGTATTTTAACATATTATAACCCAAAACAACACTAGATAAGTCATTTAGTGGTTCAACGCAATGTTTCCGATTTCTTAGCCCATTTGGGACCCAATTTCAACAAGTCTTTCTCCATACTTCAAAACACTCTTCATGCATCTCTAGCACTTGTAATCAATCAAATATATTGTATACTAACATATTCTAAACCCAAAAAACACTAGATAAGTCATTTAGTGGTTCAACGCAATGTTTCCGAGTTCTTAGCCCATTTGGGACGCAATTTCAACAAGTCTTTCTCCATACTTCAAAACACTCTTCATGCATCTAGAACACTTGTAATCAATAAAATGTATTGTATTCTAACATATTCTAACCAAAACAACACTAGATAAGTCATTTAGTGGTTCAACGCAATGTTTCCGAGTTCTTAGCCCATTTGGGACGCAATTTCAACAAGTCTTTCTTCATACTTCAAAACACTCTTCATGCATCTCTAACACTTGTAATGAATCAAATTCATTGTATTGTAACATATTATAACCCCAAACAACACTAGATAGGTCATTTAGTGGTTCAACGAAATGTTTCGAAGTTCTTAGCCCATTTGGGACCCAATTTCAACAAGTCTTTCTCAACACTTCTAAACACTCTTCATGCATCTCTAGCACTTGTAATCAATCAAATTTATTGTATACTAACATATTCTAAACCCAAAAAACACTAGATAAGTCATTTAGTGGTTCAACGCAATGTTTCCGAGTTCTTAGCCCATTTGGGATGCAATTTCAACAAGTCTTTCTCCATACTTCAAAACACTCTTCATGCATCTCTAACACTTGTAATCAATGAAATTCCTTGTATTCTAACTTATTCTAACCCCAAACAACACTAGATAAGTCATTTAGTGGTTCAACGCAATGTTTCCGAATTCTTAGCCTATTTGGGACCCAATTTCAACAACTTTTTCTACACACTTCTAAACACTCTTCATGCATCTTTAGCACTTGTAATCAATCAAATTTATTGTATTCAAACATATTCTAACCCCAAATAATACTAGATAAGTCATAAGTTTTTCAACGCAATGTTTCCGAGTTCTTCGCCCATTTGGGACCCAATTTCAACAAGTCTTTTTCCATACTTCAAAACACTCTTCATGCATCTCTAACAGTTGTAATCAATCAAATTCATTGTATTTTAACATATTATAACCCAAAACAACACTAGATAAGTCATTTAGTGGTTCAACGCAATGTTTCCGATTTCTTAGCCCATTTGGGACCCAATTTCAACAAGTCTTTCTCCATACTTCAAAACACTCTTCATGCATCTCTAGCACTTGTAATCAATCAAATTTATTGTATACTAACATATTCTAAACCCAAAAAACACTAGATAAGTCATTTAGTGGTTCAACGCAATGTTTCCGAGTTCTTAGCCCATTTGGGACGCAATTTCAACAAGTCTTTCTCCATACTTCAAAACACTCTTCATGCATCTAGAACACTTGTAATCAATAAAATGTATTGTATTCTAACATATTCTAACCAAAACAACACTAGATAAGTCATTTAGTGGTTCAACGCAATGTTTCCGAGTTCTTAGCCCATTTGGGACGCAATTTCAACAAGTCTTTCTTCATACTTCAAAACACTCTTCATGCATCTCTAACACTTGTAATGAATCAAATTCATTGTATTGTAACATATTATAACCCCAAACAACACTAGATAGGTCATTTAGTGGTTCAACGAAATGTTTCGAAGTTCTTAGCCCATTTGGGACCCAATTTCAACAAGTCTTTCTCAACACTTCTAAACACTCTTCATGCATCTCTAGCACTTGTAATCAATCAAATTTATTGTATACTAACATATTCTAAACCCAAAAAACACTAGATAAGTCATTTAGTGGTTCAACGCAATGTTTCCGAGTTCTTAGCCCATTTGGGATGCAATTTCAACAAGTCTTTCTCCATACTTCAAAACACTCTTCATGCATCTCTAACACTTGTAATCAATGAAATTCCTTGTATTCTAACTTATTCTAACCCCAAACAACACTAGATAAGTCATTTAGTGGTTCAACGCAATGTTTCCGAATTCTTAGCCTATTTGGGACCCAATTTCAACAACTTTTTCTACACACTTCTAAACACTCTTCATGCATCTTTAGCACTTGTAATCAATCAAATTTATTGTATTCAAACATATTCTAACCCCAAATAATACTAGATAAGTCATAAGTTTTTCAACGCAATGTTTCCGAGTTCTTCGCCCATTTGGGACCCAATTTCAACAAGTCTTTCTCCATACTTCAAAACACTCTTCATGCATCTCTAACAGTTGTAATCAATCAAATTCATTGTATTTTAACATATTCTAACCCAAAACAACACTAGATAAGTCATTTAGTGGTTCAACGCAATGTTTCCGATTTCTTAGCCCATTTGGGACCCAATTTCAACAAGTCTTTCTCCATACTTCAAAACACTCTTCATGCATCTCTAGCACTTGTAATCAATCAAATTTATTGTATACTAACATATTCTAAACCCAAAAAACACTAGATAAGTCATTTAGTGGTTCAACGCAATGTTTCCGAGTTCTTAGCCCATTTGGGACGCAATTTCAACAAGTCTTTCTCCATACTTCAAAACACTCTTCATGCATCTAGAACACTTGTAATCAATAAAATGTATTGTATTCTAACATATTCTAACCAAAACAACACTAGATAAGTCATTTAGTGGTTCAACGCAATTTTTCGGAGTTCTTAGCCCATTTGGGACGCAATTTCAACAAGTCTTTCTTCATACTTCAAAACACTCTTCATGCATCTCTAACACTTGTAATGAATCAAATTCATTGTATTGTAACATATTATAACCCCAAACAACACTAGATAGGTCATTTAGTGGTTCAACAAAATGTTTCGAAGTTCTTAGCCCATTTGGGACCCAATTTCAACAAGTCTTTCTCAACACTTCTAAACACTCTTCATGCATCTCTAGCACTTTTAATCAATCAAATTTATTGTATACTAACATATTCTAAACCCAAAAAACACTAGATAAGTCATTTAGTGGTTCAACGCAATGTTTCTGAGTTCTTAGCCCATTTGGGACGCAATTTCAACAAGTCTTTCTCCATACTTCAAAAAACTCTTCTTGCATCTCTAACACTTGTAATCAATAAAATTTCTTGTATTCTAACATATTCTAACCCCAAACAACACTAGATAAGTCATTTAGTGGTTCAACGCAATGTTTCCGAGTTCTTAACCTATTTGGGACCCAATTTCAACAACTTTTTCTACACACTTCTAAACACTCTTCATGCATCTTTAGCACTTGTAATCAATAAAAGTTATTGTATTCAAACATATTCTAACCCCAAATAATACTAGATAAGTCAGAAGTTTTTCAACGCAATAATTCCGAGTTCTTCCCCCATTTGGGACCTAATTTCAACAAGTCTTTCTCCATACTTCAAAACACTCTTCATGCATCTCTAACAGTTGTAATCAATCAAATTCATTGTATTTTAACATATTCTAACCCAAAACAACACTAGATAAGTCATTTAGTGGTTCAACGCAATGTTTCCGAGTTCTTAGCCAATTTGGGACCCAATTTCAACAAGTCTTTCTCCATACTTCAAAACACTCTTCATGCATCTCTAACACTTGTAATCAATAAAATGTATTGTATTCTAACATATTCTAACCAAAGCAGCACTAGATAAGCCATTTAGTGGTTCAACGCAATGTTTCCGAGTTCTTAGCACATTTGGGATGCAATTTCAACAAGTCTTTCTCCACACTTCTAAACACTCTTCATGCATCTCTAGCACTTGTAATCAATCAAATTTATTATACTCTAACATATTCTAACCCAAACAACACTAGATAAGTCATTTAGTGGTTCAACGCTATGTTTCCGAGTTCTTAGCCCATTTGGGACCTAATTTCAACAAGTCTTTCTCCATACTTCAAAACACTCTTCATGAATCTCTAACACTTGTAATCAATCAAATTCATTGTATTCTAACATATTCTAACCCCAAACAACACTAGATAAGTCATTTAGTGGTTCAACGCAATGTTTCCGAGTTCTTAGCCCATTTGGGACCCAATTTCAACAAGTCTTTCTCCACACTTCTAAACACACTTCATGCATCTCTAGCACTTTTAATCAATCAAATTTATTGTATCCTAACATATTCTAAACCCAAACAACACTAGATAATTCATTTAGTGGTTTAACGCAATGTTTCCGAGTTCTTAGCCCATTTGGGACGTAATTTCAACAAGTCTTTCTCCATACTTCAAAACACTCTTCATGCATCTAGAACACTTGTAATCAATAAAATATATTGTATTCTAACATATTCTAACCAAAACAACACTAGATAAGTCATTTAGTGGTTCAACGCAATGTTTCCGAGTTCTTAGCCCATTTGGGACGCAATTTCAACAAGTCTTTCTTCATACTTCAAAACACTCTTCATGCATCTCTAACACTTGTAATGAATCAAATTCATTGTATTGTAACATATTATAACCCCAAACAACACTAGATAGGTCATTTAGTGGTTCAACGAAATGTTTCAGAGTTCTTAGCCCATTTGGGACCCAATTTCAACAAGTCTTTCTCAACACTTCTAAACACTCTTCATGCATCTCTAGAACTTGTAATCAATCAAATCTATTGTATACTAACATATTCTAAACCCAAAAAACACTAGATAAGTCATTTAGTGGTTCAACGCAATGTTTCCGAGTTCTTAGCCCATTTGGGATGCAATTTCAACAAGTCTTTCTCCATACTTCAAAACACTCTTCATGCATCTCTAACACTTGTAATCAATAAAATTCCTTGTATTCTAACATATTCTAACCCCAAACAACACTAGATAAGTCATTTAGTGGTTCAACGCAATGTTTCCGAATTCTTAGCCTATTTGGGACCCAATTTCAACAACTTTTTCTACACACTTCTAAACACTCTTCATGCATCTTTAGCACTTGTAATCAATCAAATTTATTGTATTCAAACATATTCTAACCCCAAATAATACTAGATAAGTCATAAGTTTTTCAACGCAATGTTTCCGAGTTCTTCGCCCATTTGGGACCCAATTTCAACAAGTCTTTTTCCATACTTCAAAACACTCTTCATGCATCTCTAACAGTTGTAATCAATCAAATTCATTGTATTTTAACATATTATAACCCAAAACAACACTAGATAAGTCATTTAGTGGTTCAACGCAATGTTTCCGATTTCTTAGCCCATTTGGGACCCAATTTCAACAAGTCTTTCTCCATACTTCAAAACACTCTTCATGCATCTCTAGCACTTGTAATCAATCAAATATATTGTATACTAACATATTCTAAACCCAAAAAACACTAGATAAGTCATTTAGTGGTTCAACGCAATGTTTCCGAGTTCTTAGCCCATTTGGGACGCAATTTCAACAAGTCTTTCTCCATACTTCAAAACACTCTTCATGCATCTAGAACACTTGTAATCAATAAAATGTATTGTATTCTAACATATTCTAACCAAAACAACACTAGATAAGTCATTTAGTGGTTCAACGCAATGTTTCCGAGTTCTTAGCCCATTTGGGACGCAATTTCAACAAGTCTTTCTTCATACTTCAAAACACTCTTCATGCATCTCTAACACTTGTAATGAATCAAATTCATTGTATTGTAACATATTATAACCCCAAACAACACTAGATAGGTCATTTAGTGGTTCAACGAAATGTTTCGAAGTTCTTAGCCCATTTGGGACCCAATTTCAACAAGTCTTTCTCAACACTTCTAAACACTCTTCATGCATCTCTAGCACTTGTAATCAATCAAATTTATTGTATACTAACATATTCTAAACCCAAAAAACACTAGATAAGTCATTTAGTGGTTCAACGCAATGTTTCCGAGTTCTTAGCCCATTTGGGATGCAATTTCAACAAGTCTTTCTCCATACTTCAAAACACTCTTCATGCATCTCTAACACTTGTAATCAATGAAATTCCTTGTATTCTAACTTATTCTAACCCCAAACAACACTAGATAAGTCATTTAGTGGTTCAACGCAATGTTTCCGAATTCTTAGCCTATTTGGGACCCAATTTCAACAACTTTTTCTACACACTTCTAAACACTCTTCATGCATCTTTAGCACTTGTAATCAATCAAATTTATTGTATTCAAACATATTCTAACCCCAAATAATACTAGATAAGTCATAAGTTTTTCAACGCAATGTTTCCGAGTTCTTCGCCCATTTGGGACCCAATTTCAACAAGTCTTTCTCCATACTTCAAAACACTCTTCATGCATCTCTAACAGTTGTAATCAATCAAATTCATTGTATTTTAACATATTCTAACCCAAAACAACACTAGATAAGTCATTTAGTGGTTCAACGCAATGTTTCCGATTTCTTAGCCCATTTGGGACCCAATTTCAACAAGTCTTTCTCCATACTTCAAAACACTCTTCATGCATCTCTAGCACTTGTAATCAATCAAATTTATTGTATACTAACATATTCTAAACCCAAAAAACACTAGATAAGTCATTTAGTGGTTCAACGCAATGTTTCCGAGTTCTTAGCCCATTTGGGACGCAATTTCAACAAGTCTTTCTCCATACTTCAAAACACTCTTCATGCATCTAGAACACTTGTAATCAATAAAATGTATTGTATTCTAACATATTCTAACCAAAACAACACTAGATAAGTCATTTAGTGGTTCAACGCAATTTTTCGGAGTTCTTAGCCCATTTGGGACGCAATTTCAACAAGTCTTTCTTCATACTTCAAAACACTCTTCATGCATCTCTAACACTTGTAATGAATCAAATTCATTGTATTGTAACATATTATAACCCCAAACAACACTAGATAGGTCATTTAGTGGTTCAACAAAATGTTTCGAAGTTCTTAGCCCATTTGGGACCCAATTTCAACAAGTCTTTCTCAACACTTCTAAACACTCTTCATGCATCTCTAGCACTTTTAATCAATCAAATTTATTGTATACTAACATATTCTAAACCCAAAAAACACTAAATAAGTCATTTAGTGGTTCAACGCAATGTTTCTGAGTTCTTAGCCCATTTGGGACGCAATTTCAACAAGTCTTTCTCCATACTTCAAAAAACTCTTCTTGCATCTCTAACACTTGTAATCAATAAAATTTCTTGTATTCTAACATATTCTAACCCCAAACAACACTAGATAAGTCATTTAGTGGTTCAACGCAATGTTTCCGAGTTCTTAACCTATTTGGGACCCAATTTCAACAACTTTTTCTACACACTTCTAAACACTCTTCATGCATCTTTAGCACTTGTAATCAATAAAAGTTATTGTATTCAAACATATTCTAACCCCAAATAATACTAGATAAGTCAGAAGTTATTCAACGCAATGTTTCCGAGTTCTTCCCCCATTTGGGACCTAATTTCAACAAGTCTTTCTCCATACTTCAAAACACTCTTCATGCATCTCTAACAGTTGTAATCAATCAAATTCATTGTATTTTAACATATTCTAACCCAAAACAACACTAGATAAGTCATTTAGTGGTTCAACGCAATGTTTCCGAGTTCTTAGCCCATTTGGGACCCAATTTCAACAAGTCTTTCTCCATACTTCAAAACACTCTTCATGCATCTCTAAGACTTGTAATCAATAAAATGTATTGTATTCTAACATATTCTAACCAAAGCAGCACTAGATAAGCCATTTAGTGGTTCAACGCAATGTTTCCGAGTTCTTAGCACATTTGGGATGCAATTTCAACAAGTCTTTCTCCACACTTCTAAACACTCTTCATGCATCTCTAGCACTTGTAATCAATCAAATTTATTATACTCTAACATATTCTAACCCAAACAACACTAGATAAGTCATTTAGTGGTTCAACGCTATGTTTCCGAGTTCTTAGCCCATTTGGGACCTAATTTCAACAAGTCTTTCTCCATACTTCAAAACACTCTTCATGAATCTCTAACACTTGTAATCAATCAAATTCATTGTATTCTAACATATTCTAACCCCAAACAACACTAGATAAGTCATTTAGTGGTTCAACGCAATGTTTCCGAGTTCTTAGCCCATTTGGGACCCAATTTCAACAAGTTTTTCTCCACACTTCTAAACACACTTCATGCATCTCTAGCACTTTTAATCAATCAAATTTATTGTATCCTAACATATTCTAAACCCAAACAACACTAGATAATTCATTTAGTGGTTTAACGCAATGTTTCCGAGTTCTTAGCCCATTTGGGACGCAATTTCAACAAGTCTTTCTCCATACTTCAAAACACTCTTCATGCATCTAGAACACTTGTAATCAATAAAATATATTGTATTCTAACATATTCTAACCAAAACAACACTAGATAAGTCATTTAGTGGTTCAACGCAATGTTTCCGAGTTCTTAGCCCATTTGGGACGCAATTTCAACAAGTCTTTCTTCATACTTCAAAACACTCTTCATGCATCTCTAACACTTGTAATGAATCAAATTCATTGTATTGTAACATATTATAACCCCAAACAACACTAGATAGGTCAATTAGTGGTTCAACGAAATGTTTCAGAGTTCTTAGCCCATTTGAGACCCAATTTCAACAAGTCTTTCTCCATACTTCTAAACACTTTTCATGCATCTCTAGCACTTGTAATCAATCAAATTTATTGTATACTAACATATTCTAAACCCAAAAAACACTAGATAAGTCATTTAGTGGTTCAACGCAATGTTTCCGAGTTCTTAGCCCATTTGGGACGCAATTTCAACAAGTCTTTCTCCATACTTCAAAACACTCTTCATGCATCTCTAACACTTGTAATCAATAAAATTCCTTGTATTCTAACATATTCTAACCCCAAACAACACTAGATAAGTCATTTAGTGGTTCAACGCAATGTTTCCGAGTTCTTAGCCTATTTGGGACCCAATTTCAACAAGTCTTTCTTCATACTTCAAAACACTCTTCATGCATCTCTAACACTTGTAATGAATCAAATTCATTGTATTGTAACATATTATAACCCCAAACAACACTAGATAGGTCATTTAGTGGTTCAACGAAATATTTCGAAGTTCTTAGCCCATTTGGGACCCAATTTCAACAAGTCTTTCTCAACACTTCTAAACACTCTTCATGCATCTCTAGCACTTGTAATCAATCAAATTTATTGTATACTAACATATTCTAAACCCAAAAAACACTAGATAAGTCATTTAGTGGTTCAACGCAATGTTTCTGAGTTCTTAGCCCATTTGGGACGCAATTTCAACAAGTCTTTCTCCATACTTCAAAAAACTCTTCTTGCATCTCTAACACTTGTAATCAATAAAATTCCTTGTATTCTAACATATTCTAACCCCAAACAACACTAGATAAGTCATTTAGTGGTTCAACGCAATGTTTCCGAGTTCTTAGCCTATTTGGGACCCAATTTCAACAACTTTTTCTACACACTTCTAAACACTCTTCATGCATCTTTAGCACTTGTAATCAATCAAAGTTATTGTATTCAAACATATTCTAACCCCAAATAATACTAGATAAGTCAGAAGTTTTTCAACGCAATGTTTCCGAGTTCTTCCCCCATTTGGGACCTAATTTCAACAAGTCTTTCTCCATACTTCAAAACACTCTTCATGCATCTCTAACAGTTGTAATCAATCAAATTCATTGTATTTTATCATATTCTAACCCAAAACAACACTAGATAAGTCATTTAGTGGTTCAACGCAATGTTTCCGAGTTCTTAGCCCATTTGGGACCCAATTTCAACAAGTCTTTCTCCATACTTCAAAACACTCTTCATGCATCTCTAACACTTGTAATCAATAAAATGTATTGTATTCTAACATATTCTAACCAAAGCAGCACTAGATAAGCCATTTAGTGGTTCAACGCAATGTTTCCGAGTTCTTAGCACATTTGGGATGCAATTTCAACAAGTCTTTCTCCACACTTCTAAACACGCTTCATGCATCTCTAGCACTTGTAATCAGTCAAATTTATTGTATTCTAACATATTCTAAACCCAAACAACACTAGATAAGTCATTAAGTGGTTCAACGCAATGTTTCCGAGTTCTTGGCCCATTTGGGACCCAATTTCAACAAGTCTTTCTCCACACTTCTAAACACCCTTCATGCATCTCTAGCACTTGTAATCAATCAAAGTTATTGTATTCAAACATATTCTAACCCCAAATAATACTAGATAAGTCATAATTTTTTCAACGCAATGTTTCCGAGTTCATAGCCCATTTGGGACCCAATGTCAACAAGTCTTTCTCCATACTTCAAAACACTCTTCATGCATCTCTAACACTTGTAATCAATAAATTTTATTGTATTCTAACATATTCTAACCAAAGCAACACTAGATAAGTCATTTAGTGGTTCAACGCAATATTTCCGAGTTATTAGCCCATTTGGGATGCAATTTCAACAAGTCTTTCTCCACACTTCTAAACACTCTTCATGCATCTCTAGCACTTGTAATCAATCAAATTTATTATACTCTAAAATATTCTAACCCAAACAACACTAGATAAGTCATTTAGTGGTTCAACGCAATGTTTCCGAGTTCTTAGCCCATTTGGGACCCAATTTCAACCAAGTCTTTCTCCACACTTCTAAACACTCTTCATGCATCTCTAGAACTTGTAATCAGTCAAATTTATTGTATTCTAACCTATTATAAACCCAAACAACACTAGATAAGTCATTTAGTGGTTCAACGCAATGTTTCCGAGTTCTTAGCCCATTTGGGACGCAATTTCAACAAGTCTTTCTCCATACTTCAAAAAACTCTTCTTGCATCTCTAACACTTGTAATCAATAAAATTCCTTGTATTCTAACATATTCTAACCCCAAACAACACTAGATAAGTCATTTAGTGGTTCAACGCAATGTTTCCGAGTTCTTAGCCTATTTGGGACCCAATTTCAACAACTTTTTCTACACACTTCTAAACACTCTTCATGCATCTTTAGCACTTGTAATCAATCAAAGTTATTGTATTCAAACATATTCTAACCCCAAATAATACTAGATAAGTCAGAAGTTTTTCAACGCAATGTTTCCGAGTTCTTCCCCCATTTGGGACCTAATTTCAACAAGTCTTTCTCCATACTTCAAAACACTCTTCATGCATCTCTAACAGTTGTAATCAATCAAATTCATTGTATTTTATCATATTCTAACCCAAAACAACACTAGATAAGTCATTTAGTGGTTCAACGCAATGTTTCCGAGTTCTTAGCCCATTTGGGACCCAATTTCAACAAGTCTTTCTCCATACTTCAAAACACTCTTCATGCATCTCTAACACTTGTAATCAATAAAATGTATTGTATTCTAACATATTCTAACCAAAGCAGCACTAGATAAGCCATTTAGTGGTTCAACGCAATGTTTCCGAGTTCTTAGCACATTTGGGATGCAATTTCAACAAGTCTTTCTCCACACTTCTAAACACTCTTCATGCATCTCTAGCACTTGTAATCAATCAAATTTATTATACTCTAACATATTCTAACCCAAACAACACTAGATAAGTCATTTAGTGGTTCAACGCTATGTTTCCGAGTTCTTAGCCCATTTGGGACCTAATTTCAACAAGTCTTTCTCCATACTTCAAAACACTCTTCATGAATCTCTAACACTTGTAATCAATCAAATTCATTGTATTCTAACATATTCTAACCCCAAACAACACTAGATAAGTCATTTAGTGGTTCAACGCAATGTTTCCGAGTTCTTAGCCCATTTGGGACCCAATTTCAACAAGTTTTTCTCCACACTTCTAAACACACTTCATGCATCTCTAGCACTTTTAATCAATCAAATTTATTGTATCCTAACATATTCTAAACCCAAACAACACTAGATAATTCATTTAGTGGTTTAACGCAATGTTTCCGAGTTCTTAGCCCATTTGGGACGCAATTTCAACAAGTCTTTCTCCATACTTCAAAACACTCTTCATGCATCTAGAACACTTGTAATCAATAAAATATATTGTATTCTAACATATTCTAACCAAAACAACACTAGATAAGTCATTTAGTGGTTCAACGCAATGTTTCCGAGTTCTTAGCCCATTTGGGACGCAATTTCAACAAGTCTTTCTTCATACTTCAAAACACTCTTCATGCATCTCTAACACTTGTAATGAATCAAATTCATTGTATTGTAACATATTATAACCCCAAACAACACTAGATAGGTCAATTAGTGGTTCAACGAAATGTTTCAGAGTTCTTAGCCCATTTGAGACCCAATTTCAACAAGTCTTTCTCCATACTTCTAAACACTTTTCATGCATCTCTAGCACTTGTAATCAATCAAATTTATTGTATACTAACATATTCTAAACCCAAAAAACACTAGATAAGTCATTTAGTGGTTCAACGCAATGTTTCCGAGTTCTTAGCCCATTTGGGACGCAATTTCAACAAGTCTTTCTCCATACTTCAAAACACTCTTCATGCATCTCTAACACTTGTAATCAATAAAATTCCTTGTATTCTAACATATTCTAACCCCAAACAACACTAGATAAGTCATTTAGTGGTTCAACGCAATGTTTCCGAGTTCTTAGCCTATTTGGGACCCAATTTCAACAAGTCTTTCTTCATACTTCAAAACACTCTTCATGCATCTCTAACACTTGTAATGAATCAAATTCATTGTATTGTAACATATTATAACCCCAAACAACACTAGATAGGTCATTTAGTGGTTCAACGAAATATTTCGAAGTTCTTAGCCCATTTGGGACCCAATTTCAACAAGTCTTTCTCAACACTTCTAAACACTCTTCATGCATCTCTAGCACTTGTAATCAATCAAATTTATTGTATACTAACATATTCTAAACCCAAAAAACACTAGATAAGTCATTTAGTGGTTCAACGCAATGTTTCTGAGTTCTTAGCCCATTTGGGACGCAATTTCAACAAGTCTTTCTCCATACTTCAAAAAACTCTTCTTGCATCTCTAACACTTGTAATCAATAAAATTCCTTGTATTCTAACTTATTCTAACCCCAAACAACACTAGATAAGTCATTTAGTGGTTCAACGCAATGTTTCCGAGTTCTTAGCCTATTTGGGACCCAATTTCAACAACTTTTTCTACACACTTCTAAACACTCTTCATGCATCTTTAGCACTTGTAATCAATCAAAGTTATTGTATTCAAACATATTCTAACCCCAAATAATACTAGATAAGTCAGAAGTTTTTCAACGCAATGTTTCCGAGTTCTTCCCCCATTTGGGACCTAATTTCAACAAGTCTTTCTCCATACTTCAAAACACTCTTCATGCATCTCTAACAGTTGTAATCAATCAAATTCATTGTATTTTATCATATTCTAACCCAAAACAACACTAGATAAGTCATTTAGTGGTTCAACGCAATGTTTCCGAGTTCTTAGCCCATTTGGGACCCAATTTCAACAAGTCTTTCTCCATACTTCAAAACACTCTTCATGCATCTCTAACACTTGTAATCAATAAAATGTATTGTATTCTAACATATTCTAACCAAAGCAGCACTAGATAAGCCATTTAGTGGTTCAACGCAATGTTTCCGAGTTCTTAGCACATTTGGGATGCAATTTCAACAAGTCTTTCTCCACACTTCTAAACACGCTTCATGCATCTCTAGCACTTGTAATCAGTCAAATTTATTGTATTCTAACATATTCTAAACCCAAACAACACTAGATAAGTCATTAAGTGGTTCAACGCAATGTTTCCGAGTTCTTGGCCCATTTGGGACCCAATTTCAACAAGTCTTTCTCCACACTTCTAAACACCCTTCATGCATCTCTAGCACTTGTAATCAATCAAAGTTATTGTATTCAAACATATTCTAACCCCAAATAATACTAGATAAGTCATAATTTTTTCAACGCAATGTTTCCGAGTTCATAGCCCATTTGGGACCCAATGTCAACAAGTCTTTCTCCATACTTCAAAACACTCTTCATGCATCTCTAACACTTGTAATCAATAAATTTTATTGTATTCTAACATATTCTAACCAAAGCAACACTAGATAAGTCATTTAGTGGTTCAACGCAATGTTTCCGAGTTATTAGCCCATTTGGGATGCAATTTCAACAAGTCTTTCTCCACACTTCTAAACACTCTTCATGCATCTCTAGCACTTGTAATCAATCAAATTTATTATACTCTAAAATATTCTAACCCAAACAACACTAGATAAGTCATTTAGTGGTTCAACGCAATGTTTCCGAGTTCTTAGCCCATTTGGGACCCAATTTCAACCAAGTCTTTCTCCACACTTCTAAACACTCTTCATGCATCTCTAGAACTTGTAATCAGTCAAATTTATTGTATTCTAACCTATTATAAACCCAAACAACACTAGATAAGTCATTTAGTGAATCAACGCAATGTTTCCGAGTTCTTAGCCCATTTGGGACGCAATTTCAACAAGTCTTTCTCCATACTTCAAAAAACTCTTCTTGCATCTCTAACACTTGTAATCAATAAAATTCCTTGTATTCTAACATATTCTAACCCCAAACAACACTAGATAAGTCATTTAGTGGTTCAACGCAATGTTTCCGAGTTCTTAGCCTATTTGGGACCCAATTTCAACAACTTTTTCTACACACTTCTAAACACTCTTCATGCATCTTTAGCACTTGTAATCAATCAAAGTTATTGTATTCAAACATATTCTAACCCCAAATAATACTAGATAAGTCAGAAGTTTTTCAACGCAATGTTTCCGAGTTCTTCCCCCATTTGGGACCTAATTTCAACAAGTCTTTCTCCATACTTCAAAACACTCTTCATGCATCTCTAACAGTTGTAATCAATCAAATTCATTGTATTTTATCATATTCTAACCCAAAACAACACTAGATAAGTCATTTAGTGGTTCAACGCAATGTTTCCGAGTTCTTAGCCCATTTGGGACCCAATTTCAACAAGTCTTTCTCCATACTTCAAAACACTCTTCATGCATCTCTAACACTTGTAATCAATAAAATGTATTGTATTCTAACATATTCTAACCAAAGCAGCACTAGATAAGCCATTTAGTGGTTCAACGCAATGTTTCCGAGTTCTTAGCACATTTGGGATGCAATTTCAACAAGTCTTTCTCCAAACTTCTAAACACGCTTCATGCATCTCTAGCACTTGTAATCAGTCAAATTTATTGTATTCTAACATATTCTAAACCCAAACAACACTAGATAAGTCATTAAGTGGTTCAACGCAATGTTTCCGAGTTCTTGGCCCATTTGGGACCCAATTTCAACAAGTCTTTCTCCACACTTCTAAACACCCTTCATGCATCTCTAGCACTTGTAATCAATCAAAGTTATTGTATTCAAACATATTCTAACCCCAAATAATACTAGATAAGTCATAATTTTTTCAACGCAATGTTTCCGAGTTCATAGCCCATTTGGGACCCAATGTCAACAAGTCTTTCTCCATACTTCAAAACACTCTTCATGCATCTCTAACACTTGTAATCAATAAATTTTATTGTATTCTAACATATTCTAACCAAAGCAACACTAGATAAGTCATTTAGTGGTTCAACGCAATGTTTCCGAGTTATTAGCCCATTTGGGATGCAATTTCAACAAGTCTTTCTCCACACTTCTAAACACTCTTCATGCATCTCTAGCACTTGTAATCAATCAAATTTATTATACTCTAAAATATTCTAACCCAAACAACACTAGATAAGTCATTTAGTGGTTCAACGCAATGTTTCCGAGTTCTTAGCCCATTTGGGACCCAATTTCAACCAAGTCTTTCTCCACACTTCTAAACACTCTTCATGCATCTCTAGAACTTGTAATCAGTCAAATTTATTGTATTCTAACCTATTATAAACCCAAACAACACTAGATAAGTCATTTAGTGGTTCAACGCAATGTTTCCGAGTTCTTAGCCCATTTGGGACCAAATTTCAACAAGTCTTTCTCCATACTTCAAAACACTCTTCATGAATCTCTAACACTTGTAATCAATCAAATTCATTGTATTCTAACATATTCTAACCCCAAACAACACTAGATAAGTCATTTAGTGGTTCAACGCAATGTTTCCGAGTTCTTAGCCCATTTGGCACCCAATTTCAACAAGTCTTTCTCCACACTTCTAAACACACTTCATGCATCTCTAGCACTTTTAATCAATCAAATTTATTGTATCCTAACATATTCTAAACCCAAACAACACTAGATAATTCATTTAGTGGTTTAACGCAATGTTTCCGAGTTCTTAGCCCATTTGGGACGCAATTTCAACAAGTCTTTCTCCATACTTCAAAACACTCTTCATGCATCTAGAACACTTGTAATCAATAAAATATATTGTATTCTAACATATTCTAACCAAAACAACACTAGATAAGTCATTTAGTGGTTCAACGCAATGTTTCCGAGTTCTTAGCACATTTAGGATGCAATTTCAACAAGTCTTTCTCCACACTTCTAAACACGCTTCATGCATCTCTAGCACTTGTAATCAGTCAAATTTATTGTATTCTAACATATTCTAAACCCAAACAACACTAGATAAGTCATTTAGTGGTTCAACGCAATGTTTCCGAGTTCTTAGCCCATTTGGGACCCAATTTCAACCAAGTCTTTCTCCACACTTCTAAACACTCTTCATGCATCTCTAGAACTTGTAATCAGTCAAATTTATTGTATTCTAACCTATTATAAACCCAAACAACACTAGATAAGTCATTTAGTGGTTCAACGCAATGTTTCCGAGTTCTTAGCCCATTTGGGACGCAATTTCAACAAGTCTTTCTCCATACTTCAAAAAACTCTTCTTGCATCTCTAACACTTGTAATCAATAAAATTCCTTGTATTCTAACATATTCTAACCCCAAACAACACTAGATAAGTCATTTAGTGGTTCAACGCAATGTTTCCGAGTTCTTAGCCTATTTGGGACCCAATTTCAACAACTTTTTCTACACACTTCTAAACACTCTTCATGCATCTTTAGCACTTGTAATCAATCAAAGTTATTGTATTCAAACATATTCTAACCCCAAATAATACTAGATAAGTCAGAAGTTTTTCAACGCAATGTTTCCGAGTTCTTCCCCCATTTGGGACCTAATTTCAACAAGTCTTTCTCCATACTTCAAAACACTCTTCATGCATCTCTAACAGTTGTAATCAATCAAATTCATTGTATTTTATCATATTCTAACCCAAAACAACACTAGATAAGTCATTTAGTGGTTCAACGCAATGTTTCCGAGTTCTTAGCCCATTTGGGACCCAATTTCAACAAGTCTTTCTCCATACTTCAAAACACTCTTCATGCATCTCTAACACTTGTAATCAATAAAATGTATTGTATTCTAACATATTATAACCAAAGCAGCACTAGATAAGCCATTTAGTGGTTCAACGCAATGTTTCCGAGTTCTTAGCACATTTGGGATGCAATTTCAACAAGTCTTTCTCCAAACTTCTAAACACGCTTCATGCATCTCTAGCACTTGTAATCAGTCAAATTTATTGTATTCTAACATATTCTAAACCCAAACAACACTAGATAAGTCATTAAGTGGTTCAACGCAATGTTTCCGAGTTCTTGGCCCATTTGGGACCCAATTTCAACAAGTCTTTCTCCACACTTCTAAACACCCTTCATGCATCTCTAGCACTTGTAATCAATCAAAGTTATTGTATTCAAACATATTCTAACCCCAAATAATACTAGATAAGTCATAATTTTTTCAACGCAATGTTTCCGAGTTCATAGCCCATTTGGGACCCAATGTCAACAAGTCTTTCTCCATACTTCAAAACACTCTTCATGCATCTCTAACACTTGTAATCAATAAATTTTATTGTATTCTAACATATTCTAACCAAAGCAACACTAGATAAGTCATTTAGTGGTTCAACGCAATGTTTCCGAGTTATTAGCCCATTTGGGATGCAATTTCAACAAGTCTTTCTCCACACTTCTAAACACTCTTCATGCATCTCTAGCACTTGTAATCAATCAAATTTATTATACTCTAAAATATTCTAACCCAAACAACACTAGATAAGTCATTTAGTGGTTCAACGCAATGTTTCCGAGTTCTTAGCCCATTTGGGACCCAATTTCAACCAAGTCTTTCTCCACACTTCTAAACACTCTTCATGCATCTCTAGAACTTGTAATCAGTCAAATTTATTGTATTCTAACCTATTATAAACCCAAACAACACTAGATAAGTCATTTAGTGGTTCAACGCAATGTTTCCGAGTTCTTAGCCCATTTGGGACCAAATTTCAACAAGTCTTTCTCCATACTTCAAAACACTCTTCATGAATCTCTAACACTTGTAATCAATCAAATTCATTGTATTCTAACATATTCTAACCCCAAACAACACTAGATAAGTCATTTAGTGGTTCAACGCAATGTTTCCGAGTTCTTAGCCCATTTGGCACCCAATTTCAACAAGTCTTTCTCCACACTTCTAAACACACTTCATGCATCTCTAGCACTTTTAATCAATCAAATTTATTGTATCCTAACATATTCTAAACCCAAACAACACTAGATAATTCATTTAGTGGTTTAACGCAATGTTTCCGAGTTCTTAGCCCATTTGGGACGCAATTTCAACAAGTCTTTCTCCATACTTCAAAACACTCTTCATGCATCTAGAACACTTGTAATCAATAAAATATATTGTATTCTAACATATTCTAACCAAAACAACACTAGATAAGTCATTTAGTGGTTCAACGCAATGTTTCCGAGTTCTTAGCACATTTAGGATGCAATTTCAACAAGTCTTTCTCCACACTTCTAAACACGCTTCATGCATCTCTAGCACTTGTAATCAGTCAAATTTATTGTATTCTAACATATTCTAAACCCAAACAACACTTGATAAGTCATTTAGTGGTTCAACGCAATGTTTCCGAGTTCTTGGCCCATTTGGGACCCAATTTCAACAAGTCTTTCTCCACACTTCTAAACACCCTTCATGCATCTCTAGCACTTGTAATCAATCAAAGTTATTGTATTCAAACATATTCTAACCCCAAATAATACTAGATAAGTCATAATTTTTTCAACGCAATGTTTCCGAGTTCATAGCCCATTTGGGACCCAATGTCAACAAGTCTTTCTCCATACTTCAAAACACTCTTCATGCATCTCTAACACTTGTAATCAATAAATTGTATTGTATTCTAACATATTCTAACCAAAGCAACACTAGATAAGTCATTTAGTGGTTCAACGCAATGTTTCCGAGTTCTTAGCCCATTTGGGATGCAATTTCAACAAGTCTTTCTCCACACTTCTAAACACCCTTCATGCATCTCTAGCACTTGTAATCAATCAAAGTTATTGTATTCAAACATATTCTAACCCCAAATAATACTAGATAAGTCATAATTTTTTCAACGCAATGTTTCCGAGTTCATAGCCCATTTGGGACCCAATGTCAACAAGTCTTTCTCCATACTTCAAAACACTCTTCATGCATCTCTAACACTTGTAATCAATAAATTTTATTGTATTCTAACATATTCTAACCAAAGCAACACTAGATAAGTCATTTAGTGGTTCAACGCAATGTTTCCGAGTTATTAGCCCATTTGGGATGCAATTTCAACAAGTCTTTCTCCACACTTCTAAACACTCTTCATGCATCTCTAGCACTTGTAATCAATCAAATTTATTATACTCTAAAATATTCTAACCCAAACAACACTAGATAAGTCATTTAGTGGTTCAACGCAATGTTTCCGAGTTCTTAGCCCATTTGGGACCCAATTTCAACCAAGTCTTTCTCCACACTTCTAAACACTCTTCATGCATCTCTAGAACTTGTAATCAGTCAAATTTATTGTATTCTAACCTATTATAAACCCAAACAACACTAGATAAGTCATTTAGTGGTTCAACGCAATGTTTCCACGTTCTTAGCCCATTTGGGACCAAATTTCAACAAGTCTTTCTCCATACTTCAAAACACTCTTCATACATCTCTAACAGTTGTAATCAATCAAATTCATTGTATTTTAACATATTCTAACCCAAAACAACACTAGATAAGTCATTTAGTGGTTCAACGCAATGTTTCCGAGTTCTTAGCCCATTTGGGACCCAATTTCAACAAGTCTTTCTCCATACTTCAAAACACTCTTCATGCATCTCTAACACTTGTAATCAATAAAATGTATTGTATTCTAACATATTCTAACCAAAGCAGCACTAGATAAGCCATTTAGTGGTTCAACGAAATGTTTCCGAGTTCTTAGCACATTTGGGATGCAATTTCGACAAGTCTTTCTCCACACTTCTAAACACTCTTCATGCATCTGTAGCACTTGTAATCAATCAAATTTATTATACTCTAACATATTCTAACCCAAACAACACTAGATAAGTCATTTAGTGGTTCAATGCAATGTTTCCGAGTTCTTAGCACATTTGGGATGCAATTTCAACAAGTCTTTCTCCACACTTCTAAACACGCTTCATGCATCTCTAGCACTTGTAATCAGTCAAATTTATTGTATTCTAACATATTCTAAACCCAAACAACACTAGATAAGTCATTTAGTGGTTCAACGCAATGTTTCCGAGTTCTTGGCCCATTTGGGACCCAATTTCAACAAGTCTTTCTCCACACTTCTAAACACCCTTCATGCATCTCTAGCACTTGTAATCAATCAAAGTTATTGTATTCAAACATATTCTAACCCCAAATAATACTAGATAAGTCATAATTTTTTCAACGCAATGTTTCCGAGTTCATAGCCCATTTGGGACCCAATGTCAACAAGTCTTTCTCCATACTTCAAAACACTCTTCATGCATCTCTAACACTTGTAATCAATAAATTGTATTGTATTCTAACATATTCTAACCAAAGCAACACTAGATAAGTCATTTAGTGGTTCAACGCAATGTTTCCGAGTTCTTAGCCCATTTGGGATGCAATTTCAACAAGTCTTTCTCCACACTTCTAAACACTCTTCATGCATCTCTAGCACTTGTAATCAATCAAATTTATTATACTCTAAAATATTCTAACCCAAACAACACTAGATAAGTCATTTAGTGGTTCAACGCAATGTTTCCGAGTTCTTAGCCCATTTGGGACCCAATTTCAACCAAGTCTTTCTCCACACTTCTAAACACTCTTCATGCATCTCTAGAACTTGTAATCAGTCAAATTTATTGTATTCTAACCTATTATAAACCCAAACAACACTAGATAAGTCATTTAGTGGTTCAACGCAATGTTTCCACGTTCTTAGCCCATTTGGGACCCAATTTCAACAAGTCTTTCTCCATACTTCAAAACACTCTTCATACATCTCTAACAGTTGTAATCAATCAAATTCATTGTATTTTAACATATTATAACCCAAAACAACACTAGATAAGTCATTTAGTGGTTCAACGCAATGTTTCCGAGTTCTTAGCCCATTTGGGACCCAATTTCAACAAGTCTTTCTCCATACTTCAAAACACTCTTCATGCATCTCTAACACTTGTAATCAATAAAATGTATTGTATTCTAACATATTCTAACCAAAGCAGCACTAGATAAGCCATTTAGTGGTTCAACGAAATGTTTCCGAGTTCTTAGCACATTTGGGATGCAATTTCGACAAGTCTTTCTCCACACTTCTAAACACTCTTCATGCATCTGTAGCACTTGTAATCAATCAAATTTATTATACTCTAACATATTCTAACCCAAACAACACTAGATAAGTCATTTAGTGGTTCAATGCAATGTTTCCGAGTTCTTAGCACATTTGGGATGCAATTTCAACAAGTCTTTCTCCACACTTCTAAACACGCTTCATGCATCTCTAGCACTTGTAATCAGTCAAATTTATTGTATTCTAACATATTCTAAACCCAAACAACACTAGATAAGTCATTTAGTGGTTCAACGCAATGTTTCCGAGTTCTTGGCCCATTTGGGACCCAATTTCAACAAGTCTTTCTCCACACTTCTAAACACCCTTCATGCATCTCTAGCACTTGTAATCAATCAAAGTTATTGTATTCAAACATATTCTAACCCCAAATAATACTAGATAAGTCATAATTTTTTCAACGCAATGTTTCCGAGTTCATAGCCCATTTGGGACCCAATGTCAACAAGTCTTTCTCCATACTTCAAAACACTCTTCATGCATCTCTAACACTTGTAATCAATAAATTGTATTGTATTCTAACATATTCTAACCAAAGCAACACTAGATAAGTCATTTAGTGGTTCAACGCAATGTTTCCGAGTTCTTAGCCCATTTGGGATGCAATTTCAACAAGTCTTTCTCCACACTTCTAAACACTCTTCATGCATCTCGAGCACTTGTAATCAATCAAATTTATTATACTCTAACATATTCTAACCCAAACAACACTAGATAAATCATTTAGTGGTTCAACGCAATGTTTCCGAGTTCTTAGCCCATTTGGGACCCAATTTCAACCAAGTCTTTCTCCACACTTCTAAACACTCTTCATGCATCTCTAGAACTTGTAATCAGTCAAATTTATTGTATTCTAACCTATTCTAAACCCAAACAACACTAGATAAGTCATTTAGTGGTTCCACGCAATGTTTCCGAGTTCTTGGCCCATTTGGGACCCAATTTCAACAAGTCTTTCTCCACACTTCTAAACACTCTTCATGCATCTCTAGCACTTGTAATCAGTCAAATTTATTGTATTCTAACATATTCTAAACCCAAACAACACTAGATAAGTCATTTAGTGGTTCAACGCAATGTTTCCGAGTTCTTAGCCCATTTGGGACGCAATTTCAACAAGTCTTTCTCCATACTTCAAAACACTCTTCATGCATCTCTAACACTTGTAATCAATAAATTGTATTGTATTCTAACATATTCTAACCAAAGCAACACTAGATAAGTCATTTAGTGGTTCAACGCAAGTTTCCGAGTTCTTAGCCCATTTGGGACGCAATTTCAACAAGTCTTTCTCCATACTTCAAAACACTCTTCATGCATCTCTAACACTTGTAATCAATAAATTGTATTGTATTCTAACATATTCTAACCAAAGCAACACTAGATAAGTCATTTAGTGGTTCAACGCAATGTTTCCGAGTTCTTAGCCCATTTGGGATGCAATTTCAACAAGTCTTTCTCCACACTTCTAAACACTCTTCATGCATCTCGAGCACTTGTAATCAATCAAATTTATTATACTCTAACATATTCTAACCCAAACAACACTAGATAAGTCATTTAGTGGTTCAACGCAACGTTTCCGAGTTCTTACCCCATTTGGGACCCAATTTCAACAAGTCTTTCTCCACATTTCTAAACACTCTTCATGCATATATAGCACTTGTAATCAATCAAATTTATTGTATTCTAACCTATTCTAAACCCAAACAACACTAGATAAGTCATTTAGTGGTTCGACGCAATGTTTCCGAGTTCTTGGCCCATTTGGGATCCAATTTCAACAAGTCTTTCTCCACACTTCTAAACACTCTTCATGCATCTCTAGCACTTGTAATCAGTCAAATTTATTGTATTCTAACATATTCTAAACCCAAACAACACTATATAAGTCATTTAGTGGTTCAACGCAATGTTTCCGAGTTCTTGGCCCATTTGGGACCCAATTTCAACAAGTCTTTCTCCACACTTCTAAACACTCTTCATGCATCTCGAGCACTTGTAATCAATCAAATTTATTATACTCTAACATATTCTAACCCAAACAATACTAGATAAATCATTTAGTGGTTCAACGCAATGTTTCCGAGTTCTTAGCCCATTTGGGACCCAATTTCAACCAAGTCTTTCTCCACACTTCTAAACACTCTTCATGCATCTCTAGAACTTGTAATCAGTCAAATTTATTGTATTCTAACCTATTCTAAACCCAAACAACACTAGATAAGTCATTTAGTGGTTCCACGCAATGTTTCCGAGTTCTTGGCCCATTTGGGACCCAATTTCAACAAGTCTTTCTCCACACTTCTAAACACTCTTCATGCATCTCTAGCACTTGTAATCAGTCAAATTTATTGTATTCTAACATATTCTAAACCCAAACAACACTAGATAAGTCATTTAGTGGTTCAACGCAATCTTTCCGAGTTCTTAGCCCATTTGGGACGCAATTTCAACAAGTCTTTCTCCATACTTCAAAACACTCTTCATGCATCTCTAACACTTGTAATCAATAAATTGTATTGTATTCTAACATTTTCTAACCAAAGCAGCACTAGATAAGTCATTTAGTGGTTCAACGCAATGTTTCCGAGTTCTTAGCCCATTTGGGATGCAATTTCAACAAGTCTTTCTCCACATTTCTAAACACTCTTCATGCATATATAGCACTTGTAATCAATCAAATTTATTGTATTCTAACCTATTCTAAACCCAAACAACACTAGATAAGTCATTTAGTGGTTCGACGCAATGTTTCCGAGTTCTTGGCCCATTTGGGACCCAATTTCAACAAGTCTTTCTCCACACTTCTAAACACTCTTCATGCATCTCTAGCACTTGTAATCAGTCAAATTTATTGTATTCTAACATATTCTAAACCCAAACAACACTATATAAGTCATTTAGTGGTTCAACGCAATGTTTCCGAGTTCTTGGCCCATTTGGGACCCAATTTCAACAAGTCTTTCTCCACACTTCTAAACACTCTTCATGCATCTCTAGCACTTGTAATCAATCAAAGTTATTGTATTCAAACATATTCTAACCCCAAATAATACTAGATAAGTCATAAGTTTTTCAACGCAATGTTTCCGAGTTCATAGCCCATTTGGGACCCAATTTCAACAAGTCTTTCTCCATACTTCAAAACACTCTTCATGCATCTCTAACACCTGTAATCAATAAAATGTATTGTATTCTAACATATTCTAACCAAAGCAGCACTAGATAAGCCATTTAGTGGTTCAACGAAATGTTTCCGAGTTCTTAGCACATTTGGGATGCAATTTCGACAAGTCTTTCTCCACACTTCTAAACACTCTTCATGCATCTGTAGCACTTGTAATCAATCAAATTTATTATACTCTAACATATTCTAACCCAAACAACACTAGATAAGTCATTTAGTGGTTCAATGCAATGTTTCCGAGTTCTTAGCACATTTGGGATGCAATTTCAACAAGTCTTTCTCCACACTTCTAAACACGCTTCATGCATCTCTAGCACTTGTAATCAGTCAAATTTATTGTATTCTATTATATTCTAAACCCAAACAACACTAGATAAGTCATTTAGTGGTTCAACGCAATGTTTCCGAGTTCTTGGCCCATTTGGGACCCAATTTCAACAAGTCTTTCTCCACACTTCTAAACACCCTTCATGCATCTCTAGCACTTGTAATCAATCAAAGTTATTGTATTCAAACATATTCTAACCCCAAATAATACTAGATAAGTCATAATTTTTTCAACGCAATGTTTCCGAGTTCATAGCCCATTTGGGACCCAATGTCAACAAGTCTTTCTCCATACTTCAAAACACTCTTCATGCATCTCTAACACTTGTAATCAATAAATTGTATTGTATTCTAACATATTCTAACCAAAGCAACACTAGATAAGTCATTTAGTGGTTCAACGCAATGTTTCCGAGTTCTTAGCCCATTTGGGATGCAATTTCAACAAGTCTTTCTCCACACTTCTAAACACTCTTCATGCATCTCGAGCACTTGTAATCAATCAAATTTATTATACTCTAACATATTCTAACCCAAACAACACTAGATAAATCATTTAGTGGTTCAACGCAATGTTTCCGAGTTCTTAGCCCATTTGGGACCCAATTTCAACCAAGTCTTTCTCCACACTTCTAAACACTCTTCATGCATCTCTAGAACTTGTAATCAGTCAAATTTATTGTATTCTAACCTATTCTAAACCCAAACAACACTAGATAAGTCATTTAGTGGTTCCACGCAATGTTTCCGAGTTCTTGGCCCATTTGGGACCCAATTTCAACAAGTCTTTCTCCACACTTCTAAACACTCTTCATGCATCTCTAGCACTTGTAATCAGTCAAATTTATTGTATTCTAACATATTCTAAACCCAAACAACACTAGATAAGTCATTTAGTGGTTCAACGCAATGTTTCCGAGTTCTTAGCCCATTTGGGACGCAATTTCAACAAGTCTTTCTCCATACTTCAAAACACTCTTCATGCATCTCTAACACTTGTAATCAATAAATTGTATTGTATTCTAACATATTCTAACCAAAGCAACACTAGATAAGTCATTTAGTGGTTCAACGCAATGTTTCCGAGTTCTTAGCCCATTTGGGATGCAATTTCAACAAGTCTTTCTCCACACTTCTAAACACTCTTCATGCATCTCGAGCACTTGTAATCAATCAAATTTATTATACTCTAACATATTCTAACCCAAACAACACTAGATAAGTCATTTAGTGGTTCAACGCAACGTTTCCGAGTTCTTACCCCATTTGGGACCCAATTTCAACAAGTCTTTCTCCACATTTCTAAACACTCTTCATGCATATATAGCACTTGTAATCAATCAAATTTATTGTATTCTAACCTATTCTAAACCCAAACAACACTAGATAAGTCATTTAGTGGTTCAACGAAATGTTTCCGAGTTCTTAGCACATTTGGGATGCAATTTCGACAAGTCTTTCTCCACACTTCTAAACACTCTTCATGCATCTGTAGCACTTGTAATCAATCAAATTTATTATACTCTAACATATTCTAACCCAAACAACACTAGATAAGTCATTTAGTGGTTCAATGCAATGTTTCCGAGTTCTTAGCACATTTGGGATGCAATTTCAACAAGTCTTTCTCCACACTTCTAAACACGCTTCATGCATCTCTAGCACTTGTAATCAGTCAAATTTATTGTATTCTATTATATTCTAAACCCAAACAACACTAGATAAGTCATTTAGTGGTTCAACGCAATGTTTCCGAGTTCTTGGCCCATTTGGGACCCAATTTCAACAAGTCTTTCTCCACACTTCTAAACACCCTTCATGCATCTCTAGCACTTGTAATCAATCAAAGTTATTGTATTCAAACATATTCTAACCCCAAATAATACTAGATAAGTCATAATTTTTTCAACGCAATGTTTCCGAGTTCATAGCCCATTTGGGACCCAATGTCAACAAGTCTTTCTCCATACTTCAAAACACTCTTCATGCATCTCTAACACTTGTAATCAATAAATTGTATTGTATTCTAACATATTCTAACCAAAGCAACACTAGATAAGTCATTTAGTGGTTCAACGCAATGTTTCCGAGTTCTTAGCCCATTTGGGATGCAATTTCAACAAGTCTTTCTCCACACTTCTAAACACTCTTCATGCATCTCGAGCACTTGTAATCAATCAAATTTATTATACTCTAACATATTCTAACCCAAACAACACTAGATAAATCATTTAGTGGTTCAACGCAATGTTTCCCAGTTCTTAGCCCATTTGGGACCCAATTTCAACCAAGTCTTTCTCCACACTTCTAAACACTCTTCATGCATCTCTAGAACTTGTAATCAGTCAAATTTATTGTATTCTAACCTATTCTAAACCCAAACAACACTAGATAAGTCATTTAGTGGTTCCACGCAATGTTTCCGAGTTCTTGGCCCATTTGGGACCCAATTTCAACAAGTCTTTCTCCACACTTCTAAACACTCTTCATGCATCTCTAGCACTTGTAATCAGTCAAATTTATTGTATTCTAACATATTCTAAACCCAAACAACACTAGATAAGTCATTTAGTGGTTCAACGCAATGTTTCCGAGTTCTTAGCCCATTTGGGACGCAATTTCAACAAGTCTTTCTCCATACTTCAAAACACTCTTCATGCATCTCTAACACTTGTAATCAATAAATTGTATTGTATTCTAACATATTCTAACCAAAGCAACACTAGATAAGTCATTTAGTGGTTCAACGCAATGTTTCCGAGTTCTTAGCCCATTTGGGATGCAATTTCAACAAGTCTTTCTCCACACTTCTAAACACTCTTCATGCATCTCGAGCACTTGTAATCAATCAAATTTATTATACTCTAACATATTCTAACCCAAACAACACTAGATAAGTCATTTAGTGGTTCAACGCAACGTTTCCGAGTTCTTACCCCATTTGGGACCCAATTTCAACAAGTCTTTCTCCACATTTCTAAACACTCTTCATGCATATATAGCACTTGTAATCAATCAAATTTATTGTATTCTAACCTATTCTAAACCCAAACAACACTAGATAAGTCATTTAGTGGTTCGACGCAATGTTTCCGAGTTCTTGGCCCATTTGGGACCCAATTTCAACAAGTCTTTCTCCACACTTCTAAACACTCTTCATGCATCTCTAGCACTTGTAATCAGTCAAATTTATTGTATTCTAACATATTCTAAACCCAAACAACACTAGATAACTCATTTAGTGGTTCAACGCAATGTTTCCGAGTTCTTGGCCCATTTGGGACCCAATTTCAACAAGTCTTTCTCCACACTTCTAAACACTCTTCATGCATCTCTAGCACTTGTAATCAATCAAAGTTATTGTATTCAAACATATTCTAACCCCAAATAATACTAGATAAGTCATAAGTTTTTCAACGCAATGTTTCCGAGTTCATAGCCCATTTGGGACCCAATTTCAACAAGTCTTTCTCAACACTTCTAAACACTCTTCATGCATCTCTAGCACTTGTAATCAATCAAATTTATTGTATACTAACATATTCTAAACCCAAAAAACACTAGATAAGTCATTTAGTGGTTCAACGCAATGTTTCCGAGTTCTTAGCCCATTTGGGACGCAATTTCAACAAGTCTTTCTCCATACTTCAAAACACTTTTCATGCATCTCTAACACTTGTAATCAATAAATTGTATTGTATTCTAACATATTCTAACCAAAGCAACACTAGATAAGTCATTTAGTGGTTCAACGCAATGTTTCCGAGTTCTTAGCCCATTTGGGATGCAATTTCAACAAGTCTTTCTCCACACTTCTAAACACTCTTCATGCATCTCGAGCACTTGTAATCAATCAAATTTATTATACTCTAACATATTCTAACCCAAACAACACTAGATAAGTCATTTAGTGGTTCAACGCAATGTTTCCGAGTTCTTAGCCCATTTGGGACCCAATTTCAACCAAGTCTTTCTCCACACTTCTAAACACTCTTCATGCATCTCTAGAACTTGTAATCAGTCAAATTTATTGTATTCTAACCTATTCTAAACCCAAACAACACTAGATAAGTCATTTAGTGGTTCCACGCAATGTTTCCGAGTTCTTGGCCCATTTGGGACCCAATTTCAACAAGTCTTTCTCCACACTTCTAAACACTCTTCATGCATCTCTAGCACTTGTAATCAGTCAAATTTATTGTATTCTAACATATTCTAAACCCAAACAACACTAGATAAGTCATTTAGTGGTTCAATGCAATGTTTCCGAGTTCTTGGCCCATTTGGGACCCAATTTCAACAAGTCTTTCTCCACACTTCTAAACACTCTTCATGCATCTCTAGCACTTGTAATCAATCAAAGTTATTGTATTCAAACATATTCTAACCCCAAATAATACTAGATAAGTCATAATTTTTTCAACGCAATGTTTCCGAGTTCATAGCCCATTTGGGACCCAATGTCAACAAGTCTTTCTCCATACTTCAAAACACTCTTCATGCATCTCTAACACTTGTAATCAATAAATTGTATTGTATTCTAACATATTCTAACCAAAGCAACACTAGATAAGTCATTTAGTGGTTCAACGCAATGTTTCCGAGTTCTTAGCCCATTTGGGATGCAATTTCAACAAGTCTTTCTCCACACTTCTAAACACTCTTCATGCATCTCGAGCACTTGTAATCAATCAAATTTATTATACTCTAACATATTCTAACCCAAACAACACTAGATAAATCATTTAGTGGTTCAACGCAATGTTTCCGAGTTCTTAGCCCATTTGGGACCCAATTTCAACCAAGTCTTTCTCCACACTTCTAAACACTCTTCATGCATCTCTAGAACTTGTAATCAGTCAAATTTATTGTATTCTAACCTATTCTAAACCCAAACAACACTAGATAAGTCATTTAGTGGTTCCACGCAATGTTTCCGAGTTCTTGGCCCATTTGGGACCCAATTTCAACAAGTCTTTCTCCACACTTCTAAACACTCTTCATGCATCTCTAGCACTTGTAATCAGTCAAATTTATTGTATTCTAACATATTCTAAACCCAAACAACACTAGATAAGTCATTTAGTGGTTCAACGCAATGTTTCCGAGTTCTTAGCCCATTTGGGACGCAATTTCAACAAGTCTTTCTCCATACTTCAAAACACTCTTCATGCATCTCTAACACTTGTAATCAATAAATTGTATTGTATTCTAACATATTCTAACCAAAGCAACACTAGATAAGTCATTTAGTGGTTCAACGCAATGTTTCCGAGTTCTTAGCCCATTTGGGATGCAATTTCAACAAGTCTTTCTCCACACTTCTAAACACTCTTCATGCATCTCGAGCACTTGTAATCAATCAAATTTATTATACTCTAACATATTCTAACCCAAACAACACTAGATAAGTCATTTAGTGGTTCAACGCAACGTTTCCGAGTTCTTACCCCATTTGGGACCCAATTTCAACAAGTCTTTCTCCACATTTCTAAACACTCTTCATGCATATATAGCACTTGTAATCAATCAAATTTATTGTATTCTAACCTATTCTAAACCCAAACAACACTAGATAAGTCATTTAGTGGTTCAACGAAATGTTTCCGAGTTCTTAGCACATTTGGGATGCAATTTCGACAAGTCTTTCTCCACACTTCTAAACACTCTTCATGCATCTGTAGCACTTGTAATCAATCAAATTTATTATACTCTAACATATTCTAACCCAAACAACACTAGATAAGTCATTTAGTGGTTCAATGCAATGTTTCCGAGTTCTTAGCACATTTGGGATGCAATTTCAACAAGTCTTTCTCCACACTTCTAAACACGCTTCATGCATCTCTAGCACTTGTAATCAGTCAAATTTATTGTATTCTATTATATTCTAAACCCAAACAACACTAGATAAGTCATTTAGTGGTTCAACGCAATGTTTCCGAGTTCTTGGCCCATTTGGGACCCAATTTCAACAAGTCTTTCTCCACACTTCTAAACACCCTTCATGCATCTCTAGCACTTGTAATCAATCAAAGTTATTGTATTCAAACATATTCTAACCCCAAATAATACTAGATAAGTCATAATTTTTTCAACGCAATGTTTCCGAGTTCATAGCCCATTTGGGACCCAATGTCAACAAGTCTTTCTCCATACTTCAAAACACTCTTCATGCATCTCTAACACTTGTAATCAATAAATTGTATTGTATTCTAACATATTCTAACCAAAGCAACACTAGATAAGTCATTTAGTGGTTCAACGCAATGTTTCCGAGTTCTTAGCCCATTTGGGATGCAATTTCAACAAGTCTTTCTCCACACTTCTAAACACTCTTCATGCATCTCGAGCACTTGTAATCAATCAAATTTATTATACTCTAACATATTCTAACCCAAACAACACTAGATAAATCATTTAGTGGTTCAACGCAATGTTTCCGAGTTCTTAGCCCATTTGGGACCCAATTTCAACCAAGTCTTTCTCCACACTTCTAAACACTCTTCATGCATCTCTAGAACTTGTAATCAGTCAAATTTATTGTATTCTAACCTATTCTAAACCCAAACAACACTAGATAAGTCATTTAGTGGTTCCACGCAATGTTTCCGAGTTCTTGGCCCATTTGGGACCCAATTTCAACAAGTCTTTCTCCACACTTCTAAACACTCTTCATGCATCTCTAGCACTTGTAATCAGTCAAATTTATTGTATTCTAACATATTCTAAACCCAAACAACACTAGATAAGTCATTTAGTGGTTCAACGCAATGTTTCCGAGTTCTTAGCCCATTTGGGACGCAATTTCAACAAGTCTTTCTCCATACTTCAAAACACTCTTCATGCATCTCTAACACTTGTAATCAATAAATTGTATTGTATTCTAACATATTCTAACCAAAGCAACACTAGATAAGTCATTTAGTGGTTCAACGCAATGTTTCCGAGTTCTTAGCCCATTTGGGATGCAATTTCAACAAGTCTTTCTCCACACTTCTAAACACTCTTCATGCATCTCGAGCACTTGTAATCAATCAAATTTATTATACTCTAACATATTCTAACCCAAACAACACTAGATAAGTCATTTAGTGGTTCAACGCAACGTTTCCGAGTTCTTACCCCATTTGGGACCCAATTTCAACAAGTCTTTCTCCACATTTCTAAACACTCTTCATGCATATATAGCACTTGTAATCAATCAAATTTATTGTATTCTAACCTATTCTAAACCCAAACAACACTAGATAAGTCATTTAGTGGTTCGACGCAATGTTTCCGAGTTCTTGGCCCATTTGGGACCCAATTTCAACAAGTCTTTCTCCACACTTCTAAACACTCTTCATGCATCTCTAGCACTTGTAATCAGTCAAATTTATTGTATTCTAACATATTCTAAACCCAAACAACACTAGATAAGTCATTTAGTGGTTCAACGCAATGTTTCCGAGTTCTTGGCCCATTTGGGACCCAATTTCAACAAGTCTTTCTCCACACTTCTAAACACTCTTCATGCATCTCTAGCACTTGTAATCAATCAAAGTTATTGTATTCAAACATATTCTAACCCCAAATAATACTAGATAAGTCATAAGTTTTTCAACGCAATGTTTCCGAGTTCATAGCCCATTTGGGACCCAATTTCAACAAGTCTTTCTCAACACTTCTAAACACTCTTCATGCATCTCTAGCACTTGTAATCAATCAAATTTATTGTATACTAACATATTCTAAACCCAAAAAACACTAGATAAGTCATTTAGTGGTTCAACGCAATGTTTCCGAGTTCTTAGCCCATTTGGGACGCAATTTCAACAAGTCTTTCTCCATACTTCAAAACACTCTTCATGCATCTCTAACACTTGTAATCAATAAATTGTATTGTATTCTAACATATTCTAACCAAAGCAACACTAGATAAGTCATTTAGTGGTTCAACGCAATGTTTCCGAGTTCTTAGCCCATTTGGGATGCAATTTCAACAAGTCTTTCTCCACACTTCTAAACACTCTTCATGCATCTCGAGCACTTGTAATCAATCAAATTTATTATACTCTAACATATTCTAACCCAAACAACACTAGATAAGTCATTTAGTGGTTCAACGCAATGTTTCCGAGTTCTTAGCCCATTTGGGACCCAATTTCAACCAAGTCTTTCTCCACACTTCTAAACACTCTTCATGCATCTCTAGAACTTGTAATCAGTCAAATTTATTGTATTCTAACCTATTCTAAACCCAAACAACACTAGATAAGTCATTTAGTGGTTCCACGCAATGTTTCCGAGTTCTTGGCCCATTTGGGACCCAATTTCAACAAGTCTTTCTCCACACTTCTAAACACTCTTCATGCATCTCTAGCACTTGTAATCAGTCAAATTTATTGTATTCTAACATATTCTAAACCCAAACAACACTAGATAAGTCATTTAGTGGTTCAATGCAATGTTTCCGAGTTCTTGGCCCATTTGGGACCCAATTTCAACAAGTCTTTCTCCACACTTCTAAACACTCTTCATGCATCTCTAGCACTTGTAATCAATCAAAGTTATTGTATTCAAACATATTCTAACCCCAAATAATACTAGATAAGTCATAAGTTTTTCAACGCAATGTTTCCGAGTTCATAGCCCATTTGGGACCCAATTTCAACAAGTCTTTCTCAACACTTCTAAACACTCATCATGCATCTCTAGCACTTGTAATCAATCAAATTTATTGTATACTAACATATTCTAAACCCAAAAAACACTAGATAAGTCATTTAGTGGTTCAACGCAATGTTTCCGAGTTCTTAGCCCATTTGGGACGCAATTTCAACAAGTCTTTCTCCATACTTCAAAACACTCTTCATGCATCTCTAACACTTGTAATCTATAAAATTCCTTGTATTCTAACATATTCTAACCCCAAACAACACTAGATAAGTCATTTAGTGGTTCAACGCAATGTTTCCGAGTTCTTAGCCTATTTGGGACCCAATTTCAACAACTTTTTCTACACACTTCTAAACACTCTTCATGCATCTTTAGCACTTGTAATCAATCAAAGTTATTGTATTCAAACATATTCTAACCCCAAATAATACTAGATAAGTCATAAGTTTTTCAACGCAATGTTTCCGAGTTCTTCACCCATTTGGGACCCAATTTCAACAAGTCTTTCTCCATACTTCAAAACACTCTTCATGCATCTCTAACACTTGTAATCAATAAAATGTATTGTATTCTAACATATTATAACCAAAGCAACACTAGATAAGTCATTTAGTGGTTCAACGCAATGTTTCCGAGTTCTTAGCACATTTGGGATGCAATTTCAACAAGTCTTTCTCCACACTTCTAAACACTCTTCATGCATCTCTAGCACTTGTAATCAATCAAATTTATTATACTCTAACATATTCTAACCCAAACAACACTAGATAAGTCATTTAGTGGTTCAACGCAATGTTTCCGAGTTCTTAGCACATTTGGGATGCAATTTTAACAAGTCTTTCTCCACACTTCTAAACACTCTCCATGCATCTCTAGCACTTGTAATCAATCAAATTTATTATACTCTAACATATTCTAACCCAAACAACACTAGATAAGTCATTTAGTGGTTCAACGCAATGTTTCCGAGTTCTTAGCCCATTTGGGACCCAATTTCAACCAAGTCTTTCTCCACACTTCTAAACACTCTTCATGCATCTCGAGCACTGGTAATCAATCAAATTTATTATACTCTAACATATTCTAACCCAAACAACACTAGATAAGTCATTTAGTGGTTCAACGCAACGTTTCCGAGTTCTTACCCCATTTGGGACCCAATTTCAACAAGTCTTTCTCCACATTTCTAAACACTCTTCATGCATATATAGCACTTGTAATCAATCAAATTTATTGTATTCTAACCTATTCTAAACCCAAACAACACTAGATAAGTCATTTAGTGGTTCGACGCAATGTTTCCGAGTTCTTGGCCCATTTGGGACCCAATTTCAACAAGTCTTTCTCCACACTTCTAAACACTCTTCATGCATCTCTAGCACTTGTAATCAGTCAAATTTATTGTATTCTAACATATTCTAAACCCAAACAACACTAGATAAGTCATTTAGTGGTTCAACGCAATGTTTCCGAGTTCTTGGCCCATTTGGGACCCAATTTCAACAAGTCTTTCTCCACACTTCTAAACACTCTTCATGCATCTCTAGCACTTGTAATCAATCAAAGTTATTGTATTCAAACATATTCTAACCCCAAATAATAATAGATAAGTCATAAGTTTTTCAACGCAATGTTTCCGAGTTCATAGCCCATTTGGGACCCAATTTCAACAAGTCTTTCTCAACACTTCTAAACACTCTTCATGCATCTCTAGCACTTGTAATCAATCAAATTTATTGTATACTAACATATTCTAAACCCAAAAAACACTAGATAAGTCATTTAGTGGTTCAACGCAATGTTTCCGAGTTCTTAGCCCATTTGGGACGCAATTTCAACAAGTCTTTCTCCATACTTCAAAATACTCTTCATGCATCTCTAACACTTGTAATCAATAAATTGTATTGTATTCTAACATATTCTAACCAAAGCAACACTAGATAAGTCATTTAGTGGTTCAACGCAATGTTTCCGAGTTCTTAGCCCATTTGGGATGCAATTTCAACAAGTCTTTCTCCACACTTCTAAACACTCTTCATGCATCTCGAGCACTTGTAATCAATCAAATTTATTATACTCTAACATATTCTAACCCAAACAACACTAGATAAGTCATTTAGTGGTTCAACGCAATGTTTCCGAGTTCTTAGCCCATTTGGGACCCAATTTCAACCAAGTCTTTCTCCACACTTCTAAACACTCTTCATGCATCTCTAGAACTTGTAATCAGTCAAATTTATTGTATTCTAACCTATTCTAAACCCAAAAAACACTAGATAAGTCATTTAGTGGTTCCACGCAATGTTTCCGAGTTCTTGGCCCATTTGGGACCCAATTTCAACAAGTCTTTCTCCACACTTCTAAACACTCTTCATGCATCTCTAGCACTTGTAATCAGTCAAATTTATTGTATTCTAACATATTCTAAACCCAAACAACACTAGATAAGTCATTTAGTGGTTCAATGCAATGTTTCTGAGTTCTTGGCCCATTTGGGACCCAATTTCAACAAGTCTTTCTCCACACTTCTAAACACTCTTCATGCATCTCTAGCACTTGTAATCAATCAAAGTTATTGTATTCAAACATATTCTAACCCCAAATAATACTAGATAAGTCATAAGTTTTTCAACGCAATGTTTCCGAGTTCATAGCCCATTTGGGACCCAATTTCAACAAGTCTTTCTCAACACTTCTAAACACTCTTCATGCATCTCTAGCACTTGTAATCAATCAAATTTATTGTATACTAACATATTCTAAACCCAAAAAACACTAGATAAGTCATTTAGTGGTTCAACGCAATGTTTCCGAGTTCTTAGCCCATTTGGGACGCAATTTCAACAAGTCTTTCTCCATACTTCAAAACACTCTTCATGCATCTCTAACACTTGTAATCAATAAAATTCCTTGTATTCTAACATATTCTAACCCCAAACAACACTAGATAAGTCATTTAGTGGTTCAACGCAATGTTTCCGAGTTCTTAGCCTATTTGGGACCCAATTTCAACAACTTTTTCTACACACTTCTAAACACTCTTCATGCATCTTTAGCACTTGTAATCAATCAAAGTTATTGTATTCAAACATATTCTAACCCCAAATAATACTAGATAAGTCATAAGTTTTTCAACGCAATGTTTCCGAGTTCTTCGCCCATTTGGGACCCAATTTCAACAAGTCTTTCTCCATACTTCAAAACACTCTTCATGCATCTCTAACACTTGTAATCAATAAAATGTATTGTATTCTAACATATTCTAACCAAAGCAACACTAGATAAGTCATTTAGTGGTTCAACGCAATGTTTCCGAGTTCTTAGCACATTTGGGATGCAATTTCAACAAGTCTTTCTCCACACTTCTAAACACTCTTCATGCATCTCTAGCACTTGTAATCAATCAAATTTATTATACTCTAACATATTCTAACCCAAACAACACTAGATAAGTCATTTAGTGGTTCAACGCAATGTTTCCGAGTTCTTAGCACATTTGGGATGCAATTTCAACAAATCTTTCTCCACACTTCTAAACACTCTCCATGCATCTCTAGCACTTGTAATCAATCAAATTTATTATACTCTAACATATTCTAACCCAAACAACACTAGATAAGTCATTTAGTGGTTCAACGCAATGTTTCCGAGTTCTTAGCCCATTTGGGACCCAATTTCAACCAAGTCTTTCTCCACACTTCTAAACACTCTTCATGCATCTCTAGCACTTGTAATCAGTCAAATTTATTGTATTCTAACATATTCTAAACCCAAACAACACTAGATAAGTCATTTAGTGGTTCAACGCAATGTTTCCGAGTTCTTGGCCCATTTGGGACCCAATTTCAACAAGTCTTTCTCCACACTTCTAAACACTCTTCATGCATCTCTAGCACTTATAATCAATCAAAGTTATTGTATTCAAACATATTCTAACCCCAAATAATACTAGATAAGTCATAAGTTTTTCAACGCAATGTTTCCGAGTTCATAGCCCATTTGGGACCCAATTTCAACAAGTCTTTCTCCATACTTCAAAACACTCTTCATGCATCTCTAAACTTGTAATCAATCAAATTCATTGTATTCTAACATATTCTAACCCCAAACAACACTTGATAAGTCATTTAGTGGTTCAACGCAATGTTTCCGAGTTCTTGGCCCATTTGGGACCCAATTTCAACAAGTCTTTCTCCACACTTCTAAACACCCTTCATGCATCTCTAGCACTTGTAATCAATCAAAGTTATTGTATTCAAACATATTCTAACCCCAAATAATACTAGATAAGTCATAATTTTTTCAACGCAATGTTTCCGAGTTCATAGCCCATTTGGGACCCAATGTCAACAACTCTTTCTCCATACTTCAAAACACTCTTCATGCATCTCTAACACTTGTAATCAATAAATTGTATTGTATTCTAACATATTCTAACCAAAGCAACACTAGATAAGTCATTTAGTGGTTCAACGCAATGTTTCCGAGTTCTTAGCCCATTAGGGATGCAATTTCAACAAGTCTTTCTCCACACTTCTAAACACTCTTCATGCATCTCGAGCACTTGTAATCAATCAAATTTATTATACTCTAACATATTCTAACCCAAACAACACTAGATAAGTCATTTAGTGGTTCAACGCAATGTTTCCGAGTTCTTAGCCCATTTGGGACCCAATTTCAACCAAGTCTTTCCCCACACTGCTAAACACTCTTCATGCATCTCTAGAACTTCTAATCAGTAAATTTATTGTATTCTAACCTATTCTAAACCCAAACAACACTAGATAAGTCATTTAGTGGTTCCACGCAATGTTTCCGAGTTCTTGGCCCATTTGGGACCCAATTTCAACAAGTCTTTCTCCACACTTCTAAACACTCTTCATGCATCTCTAGCACTTGTAATCAGTCAAATTTATTGTATTCTAACATATTCTAAACCCAAACAACACTAGATAAGTCATTTAGTGGTTCAATGCAATGTTTCCGAGTTCTTGGCCCTTTTGGGACCCAATTTCAACAAGTCTTTCTCCACACTTCTAAACACTCTTCATGCATCTCTAGCACTTGTAATCAATCAAAGTTATTGTATTCAAACATATTCTAACCCCAAATAATACTAGATAAGTCATAAGTTTTTCAACGCAATGTTTCCGAGTTCATAGCCCATTTGGGACCCAATTTCAACAAGTCTTTCTCAACACTTCTAAACACTCTTCATGCATCTCTAGCACTTGTAATCAATCAAATTTATTGTATACTAACATATTCTAAACCCAAAAAACACTAGATAAGTCATTTAGTGGTTCAACGCAATGTATCCGAGTTCTTAGCCCATTTGGGACGCAATTTCAACAAGTCTTTCTCCATACTTCAAAACACTCTTCATGCATCTCTAACACTTGTAATCAATAAATTGTATTGTATTCTAACATATTCTAACCAAAGCAACACTAGATAAGTCATTTAGTGGTTCAACGCAATGTTTCCGAGTTCTTAGCCCATTTGGGATGCAATTTCAACAAGTCTTTCTCCACACTTCTAAACACTCTTCATGCATCTCGAGCACTTGTAATCAATCAAATTTATTATACTCTAACATATTCTAACCCAAACAACACTAGATAAGTCATTTAGTGGTTCAACGCAATGTTTCCGAGTTCTTAGCCCATTTGAGACCCAATTTCAACCAAGTCTTTCTCCACACTTCTAAACACTCTTCATGCATCTCTAGAACTTGTAATCAGTCAAATTTATTGTATTCTAACCTATTCTAAACCCAAACAACACTAGATAAGTCATTTAGTGGTTCCACGCAATGTTTCCGAGTTCTTGGCCCATTTGGGACCCAATTTCAACAAGTCTTTCTCCACACTTCTAAACACTCTTCATGCATCTCTAGCACTTGTAATCAGTCAAATTTATTGTATTCTAACATATTCTAAACCCAAACAACACTAGATAAGTCATTTAGTGGTTCAACGCAATGTTTCCGAGTTCTTGGCCCATTTGGGACCCAATTTCAACAAGTCTTTCTCCACACTTCTAAACACTCTTCATGCATCTCAAGCACTTCTAATCAATCAAAGTTATTGTATTCAAACATACTCTAACCCCAAATAATACTAGATAAGTCATAAGTTTTTCAACGCAATGTTTCCGAGTTCATAGCCCATTTGGGACCCAATTTCAACAAGTCTTTCTCAACACTTCTAAACACTCTTCATGCATCTCTAGCACTTGTAATCAATCAAATTTATTGTATACTAACATATTCTAAACCCAAAAAACACTAGATAAGTCATTTAGTGGTTCAACGCAATGTTTCCGAGTTCTTAGCCCATTTGGGACGCAATTTCAACAAGTCTTTCTCCATACTTCAAAACACTCTTCATGCATCTCTAACACTTGTAATCAATAAAATTCCTTGTATTCTAACATATTCTAACCCCAAACAACACTAGATAAGTCATTTAGTGGTTCAACGCAATGTTTTCGAGTTCTTAGCCTATTTGGGACCCAATTTCAACAACTTTTTCTACACACTTCTAAACACTCTTCATGCATCTTTAGCACTTGTAATCAATCAAAGTTATTGTATTCAAACATACTCTAACCCCAAATAATACTAGATAAGTCATAAGTTTTTCAACGCAATGTTTCCGAGTTCTTCGCCCATTTGGGACCCAATTTCAACAAGTCTTTCTCCATACTTCAAAACACTCTTCATGCATCTCTAACACTTGTAATCAATAAAATGTATTGTATTCTAACATATTCTAACCAAAGCAACACTAGATAAGTCATTTAGTGGTTCAACGCAATGTTTCCGAGTTCTTAGCACATTTGGGATGCAATTTCAACAAGTCTTTCTCCACACTTCTAAACACTCTTCATGCATCTCTAGCACTTGTAATCAATCAAATTTATTATACTCTAACATATTCTAACCCAAACAACACTAGATAAGTCATTTAGTGGTTCAACGCAATGTTTCCGAGTTCTTAGCACATTTGGGATGCAATTTCAACAAGTCTTTCTCCACACTTCTAAACACTCTCCATGCATCTCTAGCACTTGTAATCAATCAAATTTATTATACTCTAACATATTCTAACCCAAACAACACTAGATAAGTCATTTAGTGGTTCAACGCAATGTTTCCGAGTTCTTAGCCCATTTGGGACCCAATTTCAACCAAGTCTTTCTCCACACTTCTAAACACTCTTCATGCATCTCTAGCACTTGTAATCAGTCAAATTTATTGTATTCTAACATATTCTAAACCCAAACAACACTAGATAAGTCATTTAGTGGTTCAACGCAATGTTTCCGAGTTCTTGGCCCATTTGGGACCCAATTTCAACAAGTCTTTCTCCACACTTCTAAACACTCTTCATGCATCTCTAGCACTTGTAATCAATCAAAGTTATTGTATTCAAACATATTCTAACCCCAAATAATACTAGATAAGTCATAAGTTTTTCAACGCAATGTTTCCGAGTTCATAGCCCATTTGGGACCCAATTTCAACAAGTCTTTCTCCATACTTCAAAACACTCTTCATGCATCTCTAAACTTGTAATCAATCAAATTCATTGTATTCTAACATATTCGAACCCCAAACAACACTTTATAAGTCATTTAGTGGTTCAACGCAATGTTTCCGAGTTCTTAGCCCATTTGGGACGCAATTTCAACAAGTCTTTCTCCATACTTCAAAACACTCTTCATGCATCTAGAACACTTGTAATCAATAAAATGTATTGTATTCTAACATATTATAACCAAAACAACACTAGATAAGTCATTTAGTGGTTCAACGCAATGTTTCCGAGTTCTTAGCCCATTTGGGACGCAATTTCAACAAGTCTTTCTTCATACTTCAAAACACTCTTCATGCATCTCTAACACTTGTAATGAATCAAATTCATTGTATTGTAACATATTATAACCCCAAACAACACTAGATAGGTCATTTAGTGGTTCAACGAAATGTTTCCGAGTTCTTAGCCCATTTGGGACCCAATTTCAACAAGTCTTTCTCAACACTTCTAAACACTCTTCATGCATCTCTAGCACTTTGTAATCAATCAAATTTATTGTATACTAACATATTCTAAACCCAAAAAACACTAGATAAGTCATTTAGTGGTTCAACGCATTGTTTCCGAGTTTTTAGCCCATTTGGGACGCAATTTCAACAAGTCTTTCTCCATACTTCAAAACACTCTTCATGCATCTAGAACACTTGTAATCAATAAAATGTATTGTATTCTAACATATTCTAACCAAAACAACACTAGATAAGTCATTTAGTGGTTCAACGCAATGTTTCCGAGTTCTTAGCCCATTTGGGACGCAATTTCAACAAGTCTTTCTTCATACTTCAAAACACTCTTCATGCATCTCTAACACTTGTAATGAATCAAATTCATTGTATTGTAACATATTATAACCCCAAACAACACTAGATAGGTCATTTAGTGGTTCAACAAAATGTTTCCGAGTTCTTAGCCCATTTGGGACCCAATTTCAACAAGTCTTTCTCAACACTTCTAAACACTCTTCATGCATCTCTAGCAATTGTAATCAATCCAATTTATTGTATACTAACATATTCTAAACCCAAAAAACACTAGATAAGTCATTTAGTGGTTCAACGCAATGTTTCCGAGTTCTTAGCCCATTTGGGACGCAATTTCAACAAGTCTTTCTCCATACTTCAAAACACTCTTCATGCATCTAGAACACTTGTAATCAATAAAATGTGTTGTATTCTAACATATTCTAACCAAAACAACACTAGATAAGTCATTTAGTGGTTCAACGCAATGTTTCCGAGTTCTTAGCCCATTTGGGACGCAATTTCAACAAGTCTTTCTTCATACTTCAAAACACTCTTCATGCATCTCTAACACTTGTAATGAATCAAATTCATTGTATTGTAACATATTATAACCCCAAACAACACTAGATAGGTCATTTAGTGGTTCAACGAAATGTTTCCGAGTTCTTAGCCCATTTGGGACCCAATTTCAACAAGTCTTTCTCAACACTTCTAAACACTCTTCATGCATCTCTAGCACTTGTAATCAATCAAATTTATTGTATACTAACATATTCTAAACCCAAAAAACACTAGATAATTCATTTAGTGGTTCAACGCAATGTTTCCGAGTTCTTAGCCCATTTGGGACGCAATTTCAACAAGTCTTTCTCCATACTTCAAAACAGTCTTCATGCATCTAGAACACTTGTAATAAATAAAATGTATTGTATTCTAACATATTCTAACCAAAACAACACTAGATAAGTCATTTAGTGGTTCAACGCAATGTTTCCGAGTTCTTAGCCCATTTGGGACGCAATTTCAACAAGTCTTTCTTCATACTTCAAAACACTCTTCATGCATCTCTAACACTTGTAATGAATCAAATTCATTGTATTGTAACATATTATAACCCCAAACAACACTAGATAGGTCATTTAGTGGTTCAACGAAATGTTTCCGAGTTCTTAGCCCATTTGGGACCCAATTTCAACAAGTCTTTCTCAACACTTCTAAACACTCTTCATGCATCTCTAGCATTTGTAATCAATCAAATTTATTGTATACTAACATATTCTAAACCCCAAAAACACTAGATAAGTCATTTAGTGGTTCAACGCAATGTTTCCGAGTTCTTAGCCCATTTGGGACGCAATTTAAACAAGTCTTTCTCCATACTTCAAAAAACTCTTCATGAATCTCTAACACTTGTAATCAATAAAATTCCTTGTATTCTAACATATTCTAACCCCAAACAACACTAGATAAGTCATTTAGTGGTTCAACGCAATGTTTCCGAGTTCTTAGCCTATTTGGGACCCAATTTCAACAACTTTTTCTACACACTTCTAAACACTCTTCATGCATCTTTAGCACTTGTAATCAATCAAAGTTATTGTATTCAAACATATTCTTACCCCAAATAATACTAGATAAGTCAGAAGTTTTTCAACGCAATGTTTCCGAGTTCTTCCCCCATTTGGGACCTAATTTCAACAAGTCTTTCTCCATACTTCAAAACACTCTTCATGCATCTCTAACAGTTGTAATCAATCAAATTCATTGTATTTTAACATATTCTAACCCAAAACAACACTAGATAAGTCATTTAGTGGTTCAACGCAATGTTTCCGAGTTCTTAGCCCATTTGGGACCCAATTTCAACAAGTCTTTCTCCATACTTCAAAACACTCTTCATGCATCTCTAACACTTGTAATCAATAAAATGTATTGTATTCTAACATATTCTAACCAAAGCAACACTAGATAAGCCATTTAGTGGTTCAACGCAATGTTTCCGAGTTCTTAGCACATTTGGGATGCAATTTCAACAAGTCTTTCTCCACACTTTTAAACACTCTTCATGCATCTCTAGCACTTGTAATCAATCAAATTTATTATACTCTAACATATTCTAACCCAAACAACACTAGATAAGTCATTTAGTGGTTCAACGCAATGTTTCCGAGTTCTTAGCACATTTGGGATGCAATTTCAACAAGTCTTTCTCCACACTTCTAAACACGCTTCATGCATCTCTAGCACTTGTAATCAGTCAAATTTATTGTATTCTAACATATTCTAAACCCAAACAACACTAGATAAGTCATTTAGTGGTTCAACGCAATGTTTTCGAGTTCTTGGCCCATTTGGGACCCAATTTCAACAAGTCTTTCTCCACACTTCTAAACACTCTTCATGCATCTCTAGCACTTGTAATCAATCAAAGTTATTGTATTCAAACATATTCTAACCCCAAATAATACTAGATAAGTCATAATTTTTTCAATGCAATGTTTCCGAGTTCATAGCCCATTTGGGATCCAATTTCAACAAGTCTTTCTCCATACTTCAAAACACTCTTCATGCATCTCTAACACTTGTAATCAATAAATTGTATTGTATTCTAACATATTCTAACCAAAGCAACACTAGATAAGTCATTTAGTGGTTCAACGCAATGTTTCCGAGTTCTTGGCCCATTTGGGACCCAATTTCAACAAGTCTTTCTCCACACTTCTAAACACTCTTCATGCATCTCTAGCACTTGTAATCAATCAAAGATATTGTATTCAAACATATTCTAACCCCAAATAATACTAGATAAGTCATAAGTTTTTCAACGCAATGTTTCCGAGTTCATAGCCCATTTGGGACCCAATTTCAACAAGTCTTTCTCCATACTTCAAAACACTCTTCATGCATCTCTAAACTTGTAATCAATCAAATTCATTGTATTCTAACATATTCTAACCCCAAACAACACTTGATAAGTCATTTAGTGGTTCAACGCAATGTTTCCGAGTTCTTAGCCCATTTGGGACGCAATTTCAACAAGTCTTTCTCCATACTTCAAAACACTCTTCATGCATCTAGAACACTTGTAATCAATAAAATGTATTGTATTCTAACATATTCTAACCAAAACAACACTAGATAAGTTATTTAGTGGTTCAACGCAATGTTTCCGAGTTCTTAGCCCATTTGGGACGCAATTTCAACAAGTCTTTCTTCATACTTCAAAACACTCTTCATGCATCTCTAACACTTGTAATGAATCAAATTCATTGTATTGTAACATATTATAACCCCAAACAACACTAGATAGGTCATTTAGTGGGTCAACGAAATGTTTCCGAGTTCTTAGCCCATTTGGGACCCAATTTCAACAAGTCTTTCTCAACACTTCTAAACACTCTTCATGCATCTCTAGCACTTGTAATCAATCAAATTTATTGTATTCAAACATATTCTAACCCCAAAAAACACTAGATAAGTCATAATTTTTTCAACGCATTGTTTCCGAGTTCTTAGCCCATTTGGGACGCAATTTCAACAAGTCTTTCTCCATACTTCAAAACACTCTTCATGCATCTAGAACACTTGTAATCAATAAAATGTATTGTATTCTAACATATTCTAACCAAAACAACACTAGATAAGTCATTTAGTGGTTCAACGCAATGTTTCCGAGTTCTTAGCCCATTTGGGACGCAATTTCAACAAGTCTTTCTTCATACTTCAAAACACTCTTCATGCATCTCTAACACTTGTAATGAATCAAATTTATTGTATTGTAACATATTATAACCCCAAACAACACTAGATAGGTCATTTAGTGGTTCAACGAAATGTTTCCGAGTTCTTAGCCCATTTGGGACCCAATTTCAACAAGTCTTTCTCAACACTTCTAAACACTCTTCATGCATCTCTAGCAATTGTAATCAATCAAATTTATTGTATACTAACATATTCTAAACCCAAAAAACACTAGATAAGTCATTTAGTGGTTCAACGCAATGTTTCCGAGTTCTTAGCCCATTTGGGACGCAATTTCAACAAGTCTTTCTCCATACTTCAAAACACTCTTCATGCATCTAGAACACTTGTAATCAATAAAATGTATTGTATTCTAACATATTCTAACCAAAACAACACTAGATAAGTCATTTAGTGGTTCAACGCAATGTTTCCGAGTTCTTAGCCCATTTGGGACGCAATTTCAACAAGTCTTTCTTCATAGTTCAAAACACTCTTCATGCATCTCTAACACTTGTAATGAATCAAATTCATTGTATTGTAACATATTATAACCCCAAACAACACTAGATAGGTCATTTAGTGGTTCAACGAAATGTTTCCGAGTTCTTAGCCCATTTGGGACCCAATTTCAACAAGTCTTTCTCAACACTTCTAAACACTCTTCATGCATCTCTAGCACTTGTAATCAATCAAATTTATTGTATACTAACATATTCTAAACCCAAAAAACACTAGATAATTCATTTAGTGTTTCAACGCATTGTTTCCGAGTTCTTAGCCCATTTGGGACGCAATTTCAACAAGTCTTTCTCCATACTTCAAAACACTCTTCATGCATCTAGAACACTTGTAATCAATAAAATGTATTGTATTCTAACATATTCTAACCAAAACAACACTAGATAAGTCATTTAGTGGTTCAACGCAATGTTTCCGAGTTCTTAGCCCATTTGGGACGCAATTTCAACAAGTCTTTCTTCATACTTCAAAACACTCTTCATGCATCTCTAACACTTGTAATGAATCAAATTCATTGTATTGTAACATATTATAACCCCAAACAACACTAGATAGGTCATTTAGTGGTTCAACGAAATGTTTCCGAGTTCTTAGCCCATTTGGGACCCAATTTCAACAAGTCTTTCTCAACACTTCTAAACACTCTTCATGCATCTCTAGCAATTGTAATCAATCAAATTTATTGTATACTAACATATTCTAAACCCAAAAAACACTAGATAAGTCATTTAGTGGTTCAACGCAATGTTTCCGAGTTCTTAGCCCATTTGGGACGCAATTTCAACAAGTCTTTCTCCATACTTCAAAACACTCTTCATGCATCTAGAACACTTGTAATCAATACAATGTATTGTATTCTAACATATTCTAACCAAAACAACACTAGATAAGTCATTTAGTGGTTCAACGCAATGTTTCCGAGTTCTTAGCCCATTTGGGACGCAATTTCAACAAGTCTTTCTTCATACTTCAAAACACTCTTCATGCATCTCTAACACTTGTAATGAATCAAATTCATTGTATTGTAACATATTATAACCCCAAACAACACTAGATAGGTCATTTAGTGGTTCAACGAAATGTTTCCGAGTTCTTAGCCCATTTGGGACCCAATTTCAACAAGTCTTTCTCAACACTTCTAAACACTCTTCATGCATCTCTAGCACTTGTAATCAATCAAATTTATTGTATACTAACATATTCTAAACCCAAAAAACACTAGATAATTCATTTAGTGGTTCAACGCATTGTTTCCGAGTTCTTAGCCCATTTGGGACGCAATTTCAACAAGTCTTTCTCCATACTTCAAAACACTCTTCATGCATCTAGAACACTTGTAATCAATAAAATGTATTGTATTCTAACATATTCTAACCAAAACAACACTAGATAAGTCATTTAGTGGTTCAACGCAATGTTTCCGAGTTCTTAGCCCATTTGGGACGCAATTTCAACAAGTCTTTCTTCATACTTCAAAACACTCTTCATGCATCTCTAACACTTGTAATGAATCAAATTCATTGTATTGTAACATATTATAACCCCAAACAACACTAGATAGGTCATTTAGTGGTTCAACGAAATGTTTCCGAGTTCTTAGCCCATTTGGGACCCAATTTCAACAAGTCTTTCTCAACACTTCTAAACACTCTTCATGCATCTCTAGCAATTGTAATCAATCAAATTTATTGTATACTAACATATTCTAAACCCAAAAAACACTAGATAAGTCATTTAGTGGTTCAACGCAATGTTTCCGAGTTCTTAGCCCATTTGGGACGCAATTTCAACAAGTCTTTCTCCATACTTCAAAACACTCTTCATGCATCTAGAACACTTGTAATCAATAAAATGTATTGTATTCTAACATATTCTAACCAAAACAACACTAGATAAGTCATTTAGTGGTTCAACGCAATGTTTCCGAGTTCTTAGCCCATTTGGGACGCAATTTCAACAAGTCTTTCTTCATACTTCAAAACACTCTTCATGCATCTCTAACACTTGTAATGAATCAAATTCATTGTATTGTAACATATTATAACCCCAAACAACACTAGATAGGTCATTTAGTGGTTCAACGAAATGTTTCCGAGTTCTTAGCCCATTTGGGACCCAATTTCAACAAGTCTTTCTCAACACTTCTAAACACTCTTCATGCATCTCTAGCACTTGTAATCAATCAAATTTATTGTATACTAACATATTCTAAACCCAAAAAACACTAGATAATTCATTTAGTGGTTCAACGCAATGTTTCCGAGTTCTTAGCCCATTTGGGACGCAATTTCAACAAGTCTTTCTCCATACTTCAAAACACTCTTCATGCATCTAGAACACTTGTAATAAATAAAATGTATTGTATTCTAACATATTCTAACCAAAACAACACTAGATAAGTCATTTAGTGGTTCAACGCAATGTTTCCGAGTTCTTAGCCCATTTGGGACGCAATTTCAACAAGTCTTTCTTCATACTTCAAAACACTCTTCATGCATCTCTAACACTTGTAATGAATCAAATTCATTGTATTGTAACATATTATAACCCCAAACAACACTAGATAGGTCATTTAGTGGTTCAACGAAATGTTTCCGAGTTCTTAGCCCATTTGGGACCCAATTTCAACAAGTCTTTCTCAACACTTCTAAACACTCTTCATGCATCTCTAGCATTTGTAATCAATCAAATTTATTGTATACTAACATATTCTAAACCCAAAAAACACTAGATAAGTCATTTAGTGGTTCAACGCAATGTTTCCGAGTTCTTAGCCCATTTGGGACGCAATTTCAACAAGTCTTTCTCCATACTTCAAAACACTCTTCATGCATCTAGAACACTTGTAATCAATAAAATTCCTTGTATTCTAACATATTCTAACCCCAAACAACACTAGATAAGTCATTTAGTGGTTCAACGCAATGTTTCCGAGTTCTTAGCCTATTTGGGACCCAATTTCAACAACTTTTTCTACACACTTCTAAACACTCTTCATGCATCTTTAGCACTTGTAATCAATCAAAGTTATTGTATTCAAACATATTCTAACCCCAAATAATACTAGATAAGTCAGAAGTTTTTCAACGCAATGTTTCCGAGTTCTTCCCCCATTTGGGACCTAATTTCAACAAGTCTTTCTCCATACTTCAAAACACTCTTCATGCATCTCTAACAGTTGTAATCAATCAAATTCATTGTATTTTAACATATTCTAACCCAAAACAACACTAGATAAGTCATTTAGTGGTTCAACGCAATGTTTCCGAGTTCTTAGCCCATTTGGGACCCAATTTCAACAAGTCTTTCTCCATACTTCAAAACACTCTTCATGCATCTCTAACACTTGTAATCAATAAAATGTATTGTATTCTAACATATTCTAACCAAAGCAACACTAGATAAGCCATTTAGTGGTTCAACACAATGTTTCCGAGTTCTTAGCACATTTGGGATGCAATTTCAACAAGTCTTTCTCCACACTTCTAAACATTCTTCATGCATCTCTAGCACTTGTAATCAATCAAATTTATTATACTCTAACATATTCTAACCCAAACAACACTAGATAAGTCATTTAGTGGTTCAACGCAATGTTTCCGAGTTCTTAGCACATTTGGGATGCAATTTCAACAAGTCTTTCTCCACACTTCTAAACACGCTTCATGCATCTCTAGCACTTGTAATCAGTCAAATTTATTGTATTCTAACATATTCTAAACCCAAACAACACTAGATAAGTCATTTAGTGGTTCAACGCAATGTTCTCGAGTTCTTGGCCCATTTGGGACCCAATTTCAACAAGTCTTTCTCCACACTTCTAAACACTCTTCATGCATCTCTAGCACTTGTAATCAATCAAAGTTATTGTATTCAAACATATTCTAACCCCAAATAATACTAGATAAGTCATAATTTTTTCAACGCAATGTTTCCGAGTTCATAGCCCATTTGGGACCCAATTTCAACAAGTCTTTCTCCATACTTCAAAACACTCTTCATGCATCTCTAACACTTGTAATCAATAAATTGTATTGTATTCTAACATATTCTAACCAAAGCAACACTAGATAAGTCATTTAGTGGTTCAACGCAATGTTTCCGAGTTCTTAGCCCATTTGGGATGCAATTTCAACAACTCTTTCTCCACACTTCTAAACACTCTTCATGCATCTCTAGCACTTGTAATCAATCAAATTTATTATACTCTAACATATTCTAACCCAAACAACACTAGATAAGTCATTTAGTGGTTCAACGCAATGTTTCCGAGTTCTTAGCCCATTTGGGACCCAATTTCAACCAAGTCTTTCTCCACACTTCAAAACACTCTTCATGCATCTCTAGCACTTGTAATCAGTCAAATTTATTGTATTCTAACCTATTCTAAACCCAAACAACACTAGATAAGTTGTTTAGTGGTTCCACGCAATTTTTCCGAGTTCTTGGCCCATTTGGGACCCAATTTCAACAAGTCTTTCTCCACACTTCTAAACACTCTTCATGCATCTCTAGCACTTTTAATCAATCAAATTTATTGTATCCTAACATATTCTAAACCCAAACAACACTAGATAATTCATTTAGTGGTTAAACGCAATGTTTCCGAGTTCTTAGCCCATTTGGGACCCAATTTCAACAAGTCTTTCTCCACACTTCTAAACACTCATCATGCATCTCTAGCACTTGTAATCAATCAAAGTTATTGTATTCAAACATATTCTAACCCCAAATAATACTAGATAAGTGATAAGTTTTTCAACGCAATGTTTCCGAGTTCATAGCCCATTTGGGACCCAATTTCAACAAGTCTTTCTCCATACTTCAAAACACTCTTCATGCATCTCTAACACTTGTAATCAATAAAGTGTATTGTATTCTAACATATTCTAACCAAAGCAACACTAGATAAGTCATTTAGAGGTTCAACGCAATGTTTCCGAGTTCTTAGCCCATTTGGGATGCAATTTCAACAAGTCTTTCTCCACACTTCTAAACACTCTTCATGCATCTCTAGCACTTGTAATCAATCAAATTTATTATACTCTAACATATTCTAACCCAAACAACACTAGATAAGTCATTTAGTGGTTCAACGCAATGTTTCCGAGTTCTTAGCCCATTTGGGACCCGATTTCAACCAAGTCTTTCTCCACACTTCTAAACACTCTTCATGCATCTCTAGCACTTGTAATCAGTCAAATTTATTGTATTCTAACCTATTCTAAACCCAAACAACACTAGATAAGTCATTTAGTGGTTCCACGCAATGTTTCCGAGTTCTTGGCCCATTTGGGACCCAATTTCAACAAGTCTTTCTCCACACTTCTAAACACTCTTCATGCATCTCTAACACTTGTAATCAATCAAATTCATTGTATTCTAACATATTCTAACCCCAAACAACACTAGATAATTCATTTAGTGGTTCAACGCAATGTTTCCGAGTTCTTAGCCCATTTGGGACCCAATTTCAACAAGTCTTTCTCCACACTTCTAAACACTCTTCATGCATCTCTAGCACTTTTAATCAATCAAATTTATTGTATCCTAACATATTCTAAACCCAAACAACACTAGATAAGTCATTTAGTGGTTTAACGCAATGTTTCCGAGTTCTTAGCCCATTTGGGACGCAATTTCAACAAGTCTTTCTCCATACTTCAAAACACTCTTCATGCATCTCTAACACTTGTAATCAATAAAATGTATTGTATTCTAACATATTCTAACCAAAACAACACTAGATAAGTCATTTAGTGGTTCAACGCAATGTTTCCGAGTTCTTAGCCCATTTGGGACGCAATTTCAACAAGTCTTTCTCCATACTTCAAAACACTCTTCATGCATCTCTAACACTTGTAATGAATCAAATTCATTGTATTCTAACATATTATAACCCCAAACAACACTAGATAGGTCATTTAGTGGTTCAACGCAATGTTTCCGAGTTCTTAGCCCATTTGGGACCCAATTTCAACAAGTCTTTCTCAACACTTCTAAACACTCTTCATGCATCTCTAGCACTTGTAATCAATCAAATTTATTGTACCCTAACTTATTCTAACCAAAACAAAACTAGATAAGTCATATAGTGGTTCAACGCAATGTTTCCGAGTTCTTAGCCCATTTGGGACGCAATTTCAACAAGTCTTTCTCCATACTTCAAAACACTCTTCATGCATCTCTAACACTTGTAATCAATAAAATGTATTATATTCTAACATATTCTAACCAAAACAACACTAGATAAGTCATTTAGTGGTTCAACGCAATGTTTCTGAGTTCTTAGCCCATTTGGGATGCAATTTCAACAAGTCTTTCTCCACACTTCTAAACAATCTTCATGCATCTCTAGCACTTGTAATCAATCAAATTTATTATAGTCTAACATATTCTAACCCAAACAACACTCGATAAGTCATTTAGTGGTTCAACGCAATGTTTCCGAGTTCTTAGCCCATTTGGGACCCAATTTCAACCAAGTCTTTCTCCACACTTCTAAACACTCTTCATGCATCTCTAGCACTTGTAATCAGTCAAATTTATTGTATTCTAACCTTATCTAAACCCAAACAACACTAGATAAGTCATTTAGTGGTTCAACGTAATGTTTCCGAGTTCTTGGCCCATTTGGGACCCAATTTCAACAAGTCTTTCTCCACACTTCTAAACACTCTTCATGCATCTCTAGCACTTGTAATCAATCAAAGTTATTGTATTCAAACATATTCTAAACCCAAATAATACTAGATAAGTCATAAGTTATTCAACGCAATGTTTACGAGTTCTTAGCCTATTTGGGACCCAATTTCAACAAGTCTTTTTCCATACTTCAAAACACTCTTCATGCATCTCTAACACTTGTAATCAATCAAATTCATTATATTCTAACATATTCTAACCCCAAACAACACTAGATAAGTCATTTAGTGGTTCAACGCAATGTTTCCGAGTTCTTAGCCCATTTGGGACCCAATTTCAACAAGTTTTTCGCCATACTTCAAAACACTCTTCATGAATCTCTAACACTTGTAATCAATCAAATTCATTGTATTCTAACATATTCTAACCAAAACAACACTAGATAAGTCATTTAGTGGTTCAACGCAATGTTTCCGAGTTCTTAGCCCATTTGGGACGCAATTTCAACAAGTCTTTCTTCATACTTCAAAACACTCTTCATGCATCTCTAACACTTGTAATGAATCAAATTCATTGTATTCTAACATATTATAACCCCAAACAACACTAGATAGGTCATTTAGTGGTTCAACGCAATGTTTCCGAGTTCTTAGCCCATTTGGGACCCAATTTTAACAAGTCTTTCTCAACACTTCTAAACACTCTTCATGCATCTCTAGCACTTGTAATCAATCAAATTTATTGTATCCTAACATATTCTAAACCCAAAAAACACAAGATAAGTCATTTAGTGGTTCAACGCAATGTTTCCGAGTTCTTAGCCCATTTGGGACGCAATTTCAACAAGTCTTTCTCCATACTTCAAAACACTCTTCATGCATATCTAACACTTTTAATCAATCAAATTCATTGTATTTTAACATATTCTAACCCCAAACAACACTAGATAAGTCATTTTAGTGGTTCAACGCAATGTTTCCGAGTTCTTAGCCCATTTGGGACCCAATTTCAACAAGTTTTTCTCCATACTTCAAAACACTCTTCATGCATCTCTAACACTTGTAATCAATAAAATGTATTATATTCTAACATATTCTAACCCAAACAACACTAGATAAGTCATTTAGTGGTTCAACGCAATGTTTCTGAGTTCTAAGCCCATTTGGGATGCAATTTCAACAAGTCTTTCTCCACACTTCTAAACACTCTTCATGCATCTCTAGCACTTGTAATTAATCAAATTTATTATACTCTAACATATTCTAACCCAAACAACACTAGATAAGTCATTTAGTGGTTCAACGCAATGTTTCCGAGTTCTTAGCCCATTTGGGACCCAATTTCAACAAGTCTTTCTCCACACTTCTAAACACTCTTCATGCATCTCTAGCACTTGTAATTAATCAAATTTATTATACTCTAACATATTCTAACCCAAACAACACTAGATAAGTCATTTAGTGGTTCAACGCAATGTTTCCGAGTTCTTAGCCCATTTGGGACCCAATTTCAACAAGTTTTTCGCCATACTTCAAAACACTCTTCATGAATCTCTAACACTTGTAATCAATCAAATTCATTGTATTCTAACATATTCTAACCAAAACAACACTAGATAAGTCATTTAGTGGTTCAACGCAATGTTTCCGAGTTCTTAGCCCATTTGGGACGCAATTTCAACAAGTCTTTCTTCATACTTCAAAACACTCTTCATGCATCTCTAACACTTGTAATGAATCAAATTCATTGTATTCTAACATATTATAACCCCAAACAACACTAGATAGGTCATTTAGTGGTTCAACGCAATGTTTCCGAGTTCTTAGCCCATTTGGGACCCAATTTTAACAAGTCTTTCTCAACACTTCTAAACACTCTTCATGCATCTCTAGCACTTGTAATCAATCAAATTTATTGTATCCTAACATATTCTAAACCCAAAAAACACAAGATAAGTCATTTAGTGGTTCAACGCAATGTTTCCGAGTTCTTAGCCCATTTGGGACGCAATTTCAACAAGTCTTTCTCCATACTTCAAAACACTCTTCATGCATATCTAACACTTTTAATCAATCAAATTCATTGTATTTTAACATATTCTAACCCCAAACAACACTAGATAAGTCATTTTAGTGGTTCAACGCAATGTTTCCGAGTTCTTAGCCCATTTGGGACCCAATTTCAACAAGTTTTTCTCCATACTTCAAAACACTCTTCATGCATCTCTAACACTTGTAATCAATAAAATGTATTATATTCTAACATATTCTAACCCAAACAACACTAGATAAGTCATTTAGTGGTTCAACGCAATGTTTCTGAGTTCTAAGCCCATTTGGGATGCAATTTCAACAAGTCTTTCTCCACACTTCTAAACACTCTTCATGCATCTCTAGCACTTGTAATTAATCAAATTTATTATACTCTAACATATTCTAACCCAAACAACACTAGATAAGTCATTTAGTGGTTCAACGCAATGTTTCCGAGTTCTTAGCCCATTTGGGACCCAATTTCAACCAAGTCTTTCTCCACACTTCTAAACACTCTTCATGCATCTCTAGCACTTGTAATCAGTCAAATTTATTGTATTCTAACCTATTCTAAACCCAAACAACACTAGATAAGTCGTTTAGTGGTTCCACGCAATGTTTCCGAGTTCTTGGCCCATTTGGGACCCAATTTCAACAAGTCTTTCTCCACACTTCTAAACACTCTTCATGCATCTCTAGCACTTTTAATCAATCAAATTTATTGTATCCTAACATATTCTAAACCCAAACAACACTAGATAATTCATTTAGTGGTTAAACGCAATGTTTCCGAGTTCTTAGCCCATTTGGGACCCAATTTCAACAAGTCTTTCTCCACACTTCTAAACACTCTTCATGCATCTCTAGCACTTGTAATCAATCAAAGTTATTGTATTCAAACATATTCTAACCCCAAATAATACTAGATAAGTCATAAGTTTTTCAACGCAATGTTTCCGAGTTCATAGCCCATTTGGGACCCAATTTCAACAAGTCTTTCTCCATACTTCAAAACACTCTTCATGCATCTCTAACACTTGTAATCAATAAATTGTATTGTATTCTAACATATTCTAACCAAAGCAACACTAGATAAGTCATTTAGAGGTTCAACGCAATGTTTCCGAGTTCTTAGCCCATTTGGGATGCAATTTCAACAAGTCTTTCTCCACACTTCTAAACACTCTTCATGCATCTCTAGCACTTGTAATCAATCAAATTTATTATACTCTAACATATTCTAACCCAAACAACACTAGATAAGTCATTTAGTGGTTCAACGCAATGTTTCCGAGTTCTTAGCCCATTTGGGACCCGATTTCAACCAAGTCTTTCTCCACACTTCTAAACACTCTTCATGCATCTCTAGCACTTGTAATCAGTCAAATTTCTTGTATTCTAACCTATTCTAAACCCAAACAACACTAGATAAGTCATTTAGTGGTTCCACGCAATGTTTCCGAGTTCTTGGCCCATTTGGGACCCAATTTCAACAAGTCTTTCTCCACACTTCTAAACACTCTTCATGCATCTCTAACACTTGTAATCAATCAAATTCATTGTATTCTAACATATTCTAACCCCAAACAACACTAGATAATTCATTTAGTGGTTCAACGCAATGTTTCCGAGTTCTTAGCCCATTTGGGACCCAATTTCAACAAGTCTTTCTCCACACTTCTAAACACTCTTCATGCATCTCTAGCACTTTTAATCAATCAAATTTATTGTATCCTAACATATTCTAAACCCAAAAAACACAAGATAAGTCATTTAGTGGTTCAACGCAATGTTTCCGAGTTCTTAGCCCAATTGGGACGCAATTTCAACAAGTCTTTCTCCATACTTCAAAACACTCTTCATGCATCTCTAACACTTTTAATCAATCAAATTCATTGTATTTTAACATATTCTAAGCCCAAACAACACTAGATAAGTCATTTAGTGGTTCAACGTAATGTTTCCGAGTTCTTGGCCCATTTGGGACCCAATTTCAACAAGTCTTTCTCCACACTTCTAAACACTCTTCATGCATCTCTAACACTTGTAATCAATCAAATTCATTGTATTCTAACATATTCTAACCCCAAACAACACTAGATAATTCATTTAGTGGTTCAACGCAATGTTTCCGAGTTCTTAGCCCATTTGGGACCCAATTTCAACAAGTCTTTCTCCACACTTCTAAACACTCTTCATGCATCTCTAGCACTTTTAATCAATCAAATTTATTGTATCCTAACATATTCTAAACCCAAACAACACTAGATAAGTCATTTAGTGGTTTAACGCAATGTTTCCGAGTTCTTAGCCCATTTGGGACGCAATTTCAACAAGTCTTTCTCCATACTTCAAAACACTCTTCATGCATCTCTAACACTTGTAATCAATAAAATGTATTGTATTCTAACATATTCTAACCAAAACAACACTAGATAAGTCATTTAGTGGTTCAACGCAATGTTTCCGAGTTCTTAGCCCATTTGGGACGCAATTTCAACAAGTCTTTCTCCATACTTCAAAACACTCTTCATGCATCTCTAACACTTGTAATGAATCAAATTCATTGTATTCTAACATATTATAACCCCAAACAACACTAGATAGGTCATTTAGTGGTTCAACGCAATGTTTCCGAGTTCTTAGCCCATTTGGGACCCAATTTCAACAAGTCTTTCTCAACACTTCTAAACACTCTTCATGCATCTCTAGCACTTGTAATCAATCAAATTTATTGTACCCTAACTTATTCTAACCAAAACAAAACTAGATAAGTCATATAGTGGTTCAACGCAATGTTTCCGAGTTCTTAGCCCATTTGGGACGCAATTTCAACAAGTCTTTCTCCATACTTCAAAACACTCTTCATGCATCTCTAACACTTGTAATCAATAAAATGTATTATATTCTAACATATTCTAACCAAAACAACACTAGATAAGTCATTTAGTGGTTCAACGCAATGTTTCTGAGTTCTTAGCCCATTTGGGATGCAATTTCAACAAGCCTTTCTCCACACTTCTAAACAATCTTCATGCATCTCTAGCACTTGTAATCAATCAAATTTATTATAGTCTAACATATTCTAACCCAAACAACACTCGATAAGTCATTTAGTGGTTCAACGCAATGTTTCCGAGTTCTTAGCCCATTTGGGACCCAATTTCAACCAAGTCTTTCTCCACACTTCTAAACACTCTTCATGCATCTCTAGCACTTGTAATCAGTCAAATTTATTGTATTCTAACCTTATCTAAACCCAAACAACACTAGATAAGTCATTTAGTGGTTCAACGTAATGTTTCCGAGTTCTTGGCCCATTTGGGACCCAATTTCAACAAGTCTTTCTCCACACTTCTAAACACTCTTCATGCATCTCTAGCACTTGTAATCAATCAAAGTTATTGTATTCAAACATATTCTAAACCCAAATAATACTAGATAAGTCATAAGTTATTCAACGCAATGTTTACGAGTTCTTAGCCCATTTGGGACCCAATTTCAACAAGTCTTTTTCCATACTTCAAAACACTCTTCATGCATCTCTAACACTTGTAATCAATCAAATTCATTATATTCTAACATATTCTAACCCCAAACAACACTAGATAAGTCATTTAGTGGTTCAACGCAATGTTTCCGAGTTCTTAGCCCATTTGGGACCCAATTTCAACAAGTCTTTCGCCATACTTCAAAACACTCTTCATGAATCTCTAACACTTGTAATCAATCAAATTCATTGTATTCTAACATATTCTAACCAAAACAACACTAGATAAGTCATTTAGTGGTTCAACGCAATGTTTCCGAGTTCTTAGCCCATTTGGGACGCAATTTCAACAAGTCTTTCTTCATACTTCAAAACACTCTTCATGCATCTCTAACACTTGTAATGAATCAAATTCATTGTATTCTAACATATTATAACCCCAAACAACACTAGATAGGTCATTTAGTGGTTCAACGCAATGTTTCCGAGTTCTTAGCCCATTTGGGACCCAATTTTAACAAGTCTTTCTCAACACTTCTAAACACTCTTCATGCATCTCTAGCACTTGTAATCAATCAAATTTATTGTATCCTAACATATTCTAAACCCAAAAAACACAAGATAAGTCATTTAGTGGTTCAACGCAATGTTTCCGAGTTCTTAGCCCATTTGGGACGCAATTTCAACAAGTCTTTCTCCATACTTCAAAACACTCTTCATGCATATCTAACACTTTTAATCAATCAAATTCATTGTATTTTAACATATTCTAACCCCAAACAACACTAGATAAGTCATTTTAGTGGTTCAACGCAATGTTTCCGAGTTCTTAGCCCATTTGGGACCCAATTTCAACAAGTTTTTCTCCATACTTCAAAACACTCTTCATGCATCTCTAACACTTGTAATCAATAAAATGTATTATATTCTAACATATTCTAACCCAAACAACACTAGATAAGTCATTTAGTGGTTCAACGCAATGTTTCCGAGTTCTTAGCCCATTTGGGACCCGATTTCAACCAAGTCTTTCTCCACACTTCTAAACACTCTTCATGCATCTCTAGCACTTGTAATCAGTCAAATTTATTGTATTCTAACCTATTCTAAACCCAAACAACACTAGATAAGTCATTTAGTGGTTCCACGCAATGTTTCCGAGTTCTTGGCCCATTTGGGACCCAATTTCAACAAGTCTTTCTCCACACTTCTAAACACTCTTCATGCATCTCTAACACTTGTAATGAATCAAATTCATTGTATTCTAACATATTATAACCCCAAACAACACTAGATAGGTCATTTAGTGGTTCAACGCAATGTTTCCGAGTTCTTAGCCCATTTGGGACCCAATTTCAACAAGTTTTTCTCCATACTTCAAAACACTCTTCATGCATCTCTAACACTTGTAATCAATAAAATGTATTATATTCTAACATATTCTAACCAAACCAACACTAGATAAGTCATTTAGTGGTTCAACGCAATGTTTCCGAGTTCTTAGCCCATTTGGGACGCAATTTCAACAAGTCTTTCTCCATACTTCAAAACACTCTTCATGCATCTCTAACACTTTTTTCAATCAAATTCATTGTATTTTAACATATTCTAACCCCAAACAAAACTAGATAAGTCATTTTAGTGGTTCAACGCAATGTTTCCGAGTTCTTAGCCCATTTGGGACCCAATTTCAACAAGTTTTTCTCTATACTTCAAAACACTCTTCATGCATCTCTAACACTTGTAATCAATAAAATGTATTATATTCTAACATATTCTAACCAAACCAACACTAGATAAGTCATTTAGTGGTTCAACGCAATGTTTCTGAGTTCTTAGCCCATTTGGGATGCAATTTCAACAAGTCTTTCTCCACACTTCTAAACACTCTTCATGCATCTCTAGCACTTGTAATCAATCAAATTTATTATACTCAACATATTCTAACCCAAACAACACTAGATAAGTCATTTAGTGGTTCAACGCAATGTTTCCGAGTTCTTAGCCCATTTGGGACCCAATTTCAACCAAGTCTTTCTCCACACTTCTAAACACTCTTCATGCATCTCTAGCACTTGTAATCAGTCAAATTATTGTATTCTAACATATTCTAAACCGAAACAACATTAGATAAGTCATTTAGTGGTTCAACGTAATGTTTCCGAGTTCTTGGCCCATTTGGGACCCAATTTCAACAAGTCTTTCTCCACACTTCTAAACACTCTTCATGCATCTCTAGCACTTGTAATCAATCAAAGTTATTGTATTCAAACATATTCTAACCCCAAATAATACTAGATAAGTCATAAGTTTTTCAACGCAATGTTTCCGAGTTCTTAGCCCATTGGGGACCCAATTTCAACAAGTCTTTCTCCATACTTCAAAACACTCTTCATGCATCTCTAACACTTGTAATCAATCAAATTCATTGTATTCTAATATATTCTAACCCCAAACAACACTAGATAAGTCATTAAGTGGTTCAACGCAATGTTTCCGAGTTCTTAGCCCATTTGGGACCCAATTTCAACAAGTCTTTCTCCACACTTCTAAACACTCTTCATGCATCTCTAGCACTTGTAATCAATCAAAGTTATTGTATTCAAACATATTCTAAACCCAAATAATACTAGATAAGTCATAAGTTATTCAACGCAATGTTTACGAGTTCTTAGCCCATTTGGGACCCAATTTCAACAAGTCTTTCTCCACACTTCTAAACACTCTTCATGCATCTCTAGCACTTTTAATCAATCAAATTTATTGTATCCTAACATATTCTAAACCCAAACAACACTAGATAAGTCATTTAGTGGTTTAACGCAATGTTTCCGAGTTCTTAGCCCATTTGGGACGCAATTTCAACAAGTCTTTCTCCATACTTCAAAACACTCTTCATGCATCTCTAACACTTGTAATCAATAAAATGTATTGTATTCTAACATATTCTAACCAAAACAACACTAGATAAGTCATTTAGTGGTTCAACGCAATGTTTCCGAGTTCTTAGCCCATTTGGGACGCAATTTCAACAAGTCTTTCTTCATACTTCAAAACACTCTTCATGCATCTCTAACACTTGTAATGAATCAAATTCATTGTATTCTAACATATTATAACCCCAAACAACACTAGATAGGTCATTTAGTGGTTCAACGCAATGTTTCCGAGTTCTCAGCCCATTTGGGACCCAATTTTAACAAGTCTTTCTCAACACTTCTAAACACTCTTCATGCATCTCTAGCACTTGTAATCAATCAAATTTATTGTATCCTAACATATTCTAAACCCAAAAAACACAAGATAAGTCATTTAGTGGTTCAACGCAATGTTTCCGAGTTCTTAGCCCATTTGGGACGCAATTTCAACAAGTCTTTCTCCATACTTCAAAACACTCTTCATGCATCTCTAACACTTTTAATCAATCAAATTCATTGTATTTTAACATATTCTAACCCCAAACAACACTAGATAAGTCATTTTAGTGGCTCAACGCAATGTTTCCGAGTTCTTAGCCCATTTGGGACCCAATTTCAACAAGTTTTTCTCCATACTTCAAAACACTCTTCATGCATCTCTAACACTTGTAATCAATAAAATGTATTATATTCTAACATATTCTAACCAAACCAACACTAGATAAGTCATTTAGTGGTTCAACGCAATGTTTCTGAGTTCTAAGCCCATTTGGGATGCAATTTCAACAAGTCTTTCTCCACACTTCTAAACACTCTTCATGCATCTCTAGCACTTGTAATTAATCAAATTTATTATACTCTAACATATTCTAACCCAAACAACACTAGATAAGTCATTTAGTGGTTCAACGCAATGTTTCCGAGTTCTTAGCCCATTTGGGACCCAATTTCAACCAAGTCTTTCTCCACACTTCTAAACACTCTTCATGCATCTCTAGCACTTGTAATCAGTCAAATTTATTGTATTCTAACCTATTTTAAACCCAAACAACACTAGATAAGTCGTTTAGTGGTTCCACGCAATGTTTCCGAGTTCTTGGCCCATTTGGGACCCAATTTCAACAAGTCTTTCTCCACACTTCTAAACACTCTTCATGCATCTCTAGCACTTTTAATCAATCAAATATATTGTATCCTAACATATTCTAAACCCAAACAACACTAGATAATTCATTTAGTAGTTAAACGCAATGTTTCCGAGTTCTTAGCCCATTTGGGACCCAATTTCAACAAGTCTTTCTCCACACTTCTAAACACTCTTCATGCATCTCTAGCACTTGTAATCAATCAAAGTTATTGTATTCAAACATATTCTAACCCCAAATAATACTAGATAAGTCATAAGTTTTTCAACGCAATGTTTCCGAGTTCATAGCCCATTTGGGACCCAATTTCAACAAGTCTTTCTCCATACTTCAAAACACTCTTCATGCATCTCTAACACTTGTAATCAATAAATTGTATTGTATTCTAACATATTCTAACCAAAGCAACACTAGATAAGTCATTTAGAGGTTCAACGCAATGTTTCCGAGTTCTTAGCCCATTTGGGATGCAATTTCAACAAGTCTTTCTCCACACTTCTAAACACTCTTCATGCATCTCTAGCACTTGTAATCAATCAAATTTATTATACTCTAATATATTCTAACCCAAACAACACTAGATAAGTCATTTAGTGGTTCAACGCAATGTTTCCGAGTTCTTAGCCCATTTGGGACCCGATTTCAACCAAGTCTTTCTCCACACTTCTAAACACTCTTCATGCATCTCTAGCACTTGTAATCAGTCAAATTTATTGTATTCTAACCTATTCTAAACCCAAACAACACTAGATAAGTCATTTAGTGGTTCCACGCAATGTTTCCGAGTTCTTGGCCCATTTGGGACCCAATTTCAACAAGTCTTTCTCCATACTTCAAAACACTCTTCATGCATCTCTAACACTTGTAATCAATAAAATGTATTATATTCTAACATATTCTAACCAAAACAACACTAGATAAGTCATTTAGTGGTTCAACGCAATGTTTCTGAGTTCTTAGCCCATTTGGGATGCAATTTCAACAAGTCTTTCGCCACACTTCTAAACAATCTTCATGCATCTCTAGCACTTGTAATCAATCAAATTTATTATAGTCTAACATATTCTAACCCAAACAACACTCGATAAGTCATTTAGTGGTTCAACGCAATGTTTCCGAGTTCTTAGCCCATTTGGGACCCAATTTCAACCAAGTCTTTCTCCACACTTCTAAACACTCTTCATGCATCTCTAGCACTTGTAATCAGTCAAATTTATTGTATTCTAACCTTATCTAAACCCAAACAACACTAGATAAATCATTTAGTGGTTCAACGTAATGTTTCCGAGTTCTTGGCCCATTTGGGACCCAATTTCAACAAGTCTTTCTCCACACTTCTAAACACTCTTCATGCATCTCTAGCACTTGTAATCAATAAAAGTTATTGTATTCAAACATATTCTAAACCCAAATAATACTAGATAAGTCATAAGTTATTCAACGCAATGTTTACGAGTTCTTAGCCCATTTGGGACCCAATTTCAACAAGTCTTTTTCCATACTTCAAAACACTCTTCATGCATCTCTAACACTTGTAATCAATCAAATTCATTATATTCTAACATATTCTAACCCCAAACAACACTAGATAAGTCATTTAGTGGTTCAACGCAATGTTTCCGAGTTCTTAGCCCATTTGGGACCCAATTTCAACAAGTCTTTCGCCATACTTCAAAACACTCTTCATGAATCTCTTAACACTTGTAATCAATCAAATTCATTGTATTCTAACATATTCTAACCAAAACAACACTAGATAAGTCATTTAGTGGTTCAACGCAATGTTTCCGAGTTCTTAGCCCATTTGGGACGCAATTTCAACAAGTCTTTCTTCATACTTCAAAACACTCTTCATGCATCTCTAACACTTGTAATGAATCAAATTCATTGTATTCTAACATATTATAACCCCAAACAACACTAGATAGGTCATTTAGTGGTTCAACGCAATGTTTCCGAGTTCTTAGCCCATTTGGGACCCAATTTTAACAAGTCTTTCTCAACACTTCTAAACACTCTTCATGCATCTCTAGCACTTTTAATCAATCAAATTTATTGTATCCTAACATATTCTAAACCCAAAAAACACAAGATAAGTCATTTAGTGGTTCAACGCAATGTTTCCGAGTTCTTAGCCCATTTGGGACGCAATTTCAACAAGTCTTTCTCCATACTTCAAAACACTCTTCATGCATATCTAACACTTTTAATCAATCAAATTCATTGTATTTTAACATATTCTAACCCCAAACAACACTAGATAAGTCATTTTAGTGGTTCAACGCAATGTTTCCGAGTTCTTAGCCCATTTGGGACCCAATTTCAACAAGTTTTTCTCCATACTTCAAAACACTCTTCATGCATCTCTAACACTTGTAATCAATAAAATGTATTATATTCTAACATATTCTAACCCAAACAACACTAGATAAGTCATTTAGTGGTTCAACGCAATGTTTCCGAGTTCTTAGCCCATTTGGGACCCGATTTCAACCAAGTCTTTCTCCACACTTCTAAACACTCTTCATGCATCTCTAGCACTTGTAATCAGTCAAATTTATTGTATTCTAACCTATTCTAAACCCAAACAACACTAGATAAGTCATTTAGTGGTTCCACGCAATGTTTCCGAGTTCTTGGCCCATTTGGGACCCAATTTCAACAAGTCTTTCTCCACACTTCTAAACACTCTTCATGCATCTCTAACACTTGTAATGAATCAAATTCATTGTATTCTAACATATTATAACCCCAAACAACACTAGATAGGTCATTTAGTGGTTCAACGCAATGTTTCCGAGTTCTTAGCCCATTTGGGACCCAATTTCAACAAGTTTTTCTCCATACTTCAAAACACTCTTCATGCATCTCTAACACTTGTAATCAATAAAATGTATTATATTCTAACATATTCTAACCAAACCAACACTAGATAAGTCATTTAGTGGTTCAACGCAATGTTTCCGAGTTCTTAGCCCATTTGGGACGCAATTTCAACAAGTCTTTCTCCATACTTCAAAACACTCTTCATGCATCTCTAACACTTTTTTCAATCAAATTCATTGTATTTTAACATATTCTAACCCCAAACAAAACTAGATAAGTCATTTTAGTGGTTCAACGTAATGTTTCCGAGTTCTTAGCCCATTTGGGACCCAATTTCAACAAGTTTTTCTCCATACTTCAAAACACTCTTCATGCATCTCTAACACTTGTAATCAATAAAATGTATTATATTCTAACATATTCTAACCAAACCAACACTAGATAAGTCATTTAGTGGTTCAACGCAATGTTTCTGAGTTCTTAGCCCATTTGGGATGCAATTTCAACAAGTCTTTCTCCACACTTCTAAACACTCTTCATGCATCTCTAGCACTTGTAATCAATCAAATTTATTATACTCAACATATTCTAACCCAAACAACACTAGATAAGTCATTTAGTGGTTCAACGCAATGTTTCCGAGTTCTTAGCCCATTTGGGACCCAATTTCAACCAAGTCTTTCTCCACACTTCTAAACACTCTTCATGCATCTCTAGCACTTGTAATCAGTCAAACTATTGTATTCTAACATATTCTAAACCGAAACAACATTAGATAAGTCATTTAGTGGTTCAACGTAATGTTTCCGAGTTCTTGGCCCATTTGGGACCCAATTTCAACAAGTCTTTCTCCACACTTCTAAACACTCTTCATGCATCTCTAGCACTTGTAATCAATCAAAGTTATTGTATTCAAACATATTCTAACCCCAAATAATACTAGATAAGTCATAAGTTTTTCAACGCAATGTTTCCGAGTTCTTAGCCCATTGGGGACCCAATTTCAACAAGTCTTTCTCCATACTTCAAAACACTCTTCATGCATCTCTAACACTTGTAATCAATCAAATTCATTGTATTCTAATATATTCTAACCCCAAACAACACTAGATAAGTCATTAAGTGGTTCAACGCAATGTTTCCGAGTTCTTAGCCCATTTGGGACCCAATTTCAACAAGTCTTTCTCCACACTTCTAAACACTCTTCATGCATCTCTAGCACTTGTAATCAATCAAAGTTATTGTATTCAAACATATTCTAAACCCAAATAATACTAGATAAGTCATAAGTTATTCAACGCAATGTTTACGAGTTCTTAGCCCATTTGGGACCCAATTTCAACAAGTCTTTCTCCACACTTCTAAACACTCTTCATGCATCTCTAGCACTTTTAATCAATCAAATTTATTGTATCCTAACATATTCTAAACCCAAACAACACTAGATAAGTCATTTAGTGGTTTAACGCAATGTTTCCGAGTTCTTAGCCCATTTGGGACGCAATTTCAACAAGTCTTTCTCCATACTTCAAAACACTCTTCATGCATCTCTAACACTTGTAATCAATAAAATGTATTGTATTCTAACATATTCTAACCAAAACAACACTAGATAAGTCATTTAGTGGTTCAACGCAATGTTTCCGAGTTCTTAGCCCATTTGGGACGCAATTTCAACAAGTCTTTCTTCATACTTCAAAACACTCTTCATGCATCTCTAACACTTGTAATGAATCAAATTCATTGTATTCTAACATATTATAACCCCAAACAACACTAGATAGGTCATTTAGTGGTTCAACGCAATGTTTCCGAGTTCTCAGCCCATTTGGGACCCAATTTTAACAAGTCTTTCTCAACACTTCTAAACACTCTTCATGCATCTCTAGCACTTGTAATCAATCAAATTTATTGTATCCTAACATATTCTAAACCCAAAAAACACAAGATAAGTCATTTAGTGGTTCAACGCAATGTTTCCGAGTTCTTAGCCCATTTGGGACGCAATTTCAACAAGTCTTTCTCCATACTTCAAAACACTCTTCATGCATCTCTAACACTTTTAATCAATCAAATTCATTGTATTTTAACATATTCTAACCCCAAACAACACTAGATAAGTCATTTTAGTGGTTCAACGCAATGTTTCCGAGTTCTTAGCCCATTTGGGACCCAATTTCAACAAGTTTTTCTCCATACTTCAAAACACTCTTCATGCATCTCTAACACTTGTAATCAATAAAATGTATTATATTCTAACATATTCTAACCAAACCAACACTAGATAAGTCATTTAGTGGTTCAACGCAATGTTTCTGAGTTCTAAGCCCATTTGGGATGCAATTTCAACAAGTCTTTCTCCACACTTCTAAACACTCTTCATGCATCTCTAGCACTTGTAATTAATCAAATTTATTATACTCTAACATATTCTAACCCAAACAACACTAGATAAGTCATTTAGTGGTTCAACGCAATGTTTCCGAGTTCTTAGCCCATTTGGGACCCAATTTCAACCAAGTCTTTCTCCACACTTCTAAACACTCTTCATGCATCTCTAGCACTTGTAATCAGTCAAATTTATTGTATTCTAACCTATTCTAAACCCAAACAACACTAGATAAGTCGTTTAGTGGTTCCACGCAATGTTTCCGAGTTCTTGGCCCATTTGGGACCCAATTTCAACAAGTCTTTCTCCACACTTCTAAACACTCTTCATGCATCTCTAGCACTTTTAATCAATCAAATATATTGTATCCTAACATATTCTAAACCCAAACAACACTAGATAATTCATTTAGTGGTTAAACGCAATGTTTCCGAGTTCTTAGCCCATTTGGGACCCAATTTCAACAAGTCTTTCTCCACACTTCTAAACACTCTTCATGCATCTCTAGCACTTGTAATCAATCAAAGTTATTGTATTCAAACATATTCTAACCCCAAATAATACTAGATAAGTCATAAGTTTTTCAACGCAATGTTTCCGAGTTCATAGCCCATTTGGGACCCAATTTCAACAAGTCTTTCTCCATACTTCAAAACACTCTTCATGCATCTCTAACACTTGTAATCAATAAATTGTATTGTATTCTAACATATTCTAACCAAAGCAACACTAGATAAGTCATTTAGAGGTTCAACGCAATGTTTCCGAGTTCTTAGCCCATTTGGGATGCAATTTCAACAAGTCTTTCTCCACACTTCTAAACACTCTTCATGCATCTCTAGCACTTGTAATCAATCAAATTTATTATACTCTAATATATTCTAACCCAAACAACACTAGATAAGTCATTTAGTGGTTCAACGCAATGTTTCCGAGTTCTTAGCCCATTTGGGACCCGATTTCAACCAAGTCTTTCTCCACACTTCTAAACACTCTTCATGCATCTCTAGCACTTGTAATCAGTCAAATTTATTGTATTCTAACCTATTCTAAACCCAAACAACACTAGATAAGTCATTTAGTGGTTCCACGCAATGTTTCCGAGTTCTTGGCCCATTTGGGACCCAATTTCAACAAGTCTTTCTCCACACTTCTAAACACTCTTCATGCATCTCTAACACTTGTAATCAATCAAATTCATTGTATTCTAACATATTCTAACCCCAAACAACACTAGATAATTCATTTAGTGGTTCAACGCAATGTTTCCGAGTTCTTAGCCCATTTGGGACCCAATTTCAACAAGTCTTTCTCCACACTTCTAAACACTCTTCATGCATCTCTAGCACTTTTAATCAATCAAATTTATTGTATCCTAACATATTCTAAACCCAAACAACACTAGATAAGTCATTTAGTGGTTTAACGCAATGTTTCCGAGTTCTTAGCCCATTTGGGACGCAATTTCAACAAGTCTTTCTCCATACTTCAAAACACTCTTCATGCATCTCTAACACTTGTAATCAATAAAATGTATTGTATTCTAACATATTCTAACCAAAACAACACTAGATAAGTCATTTAGTGGTTCAACGCAATGTTTCCGAGTTCTTAGCCCATTTGGGACGCAATTTCAACAAGTCTTTCTCCATACTTCAAAACACTCTTCATGCATCTCTAACACTTGTAATGAATCAAATTCATTGTATTCTAACATATTATAACCCCAAACAACACTAGATAGGTCATTTAGTGGTTCAACGCAATGTTTCCGAGTTCTTAGCCCATTTGGGACCCAATTTCAACAAGTCTTTCTCAACACTTCTAAACACTCTTCATGCATCTCTAGCACTTGTAATCAATCAAATTTATTGTATCCTAACATATTCTAACCAAAACAACACTAGATAAGTCATTTAGTGGTTCAACGCAATGTTTCTGAGTTCTTAGCCCATTTGGGATGCAATTTCAACAAGTCTTTCTCCACACTTCTAAACAATCTTCATGCATCTCTAGCACTTGTAATCAATCAAATTTATTATAGTCTAACATATTCTAACCCAAACAACACTCGATAAGTCATTTAGTGGTTCAACGCAATGTTTCCGAGTTCTTAGCCCATTTGGGACCCAATTTCAACCAAGTCTTTCTCCACACTTCTAAACACTCTTCATGCATCTCTAGCACTTGTAATCAGTCAAATTTATTGTATTCTAACCTTATCTAAACCCAAACAACACTAGATAAGTCATTTAGTTGTTCAACGTAATGTTTCCGAGTTCTTGGCCCATTTGGGACCCAATTTCAACAAGTCTTTCTCCACACTTCTAAACACTCTTCATGCATCTCTAGCACTTGTAATCAATCAAAGTTATTGTATTCAAACATATTCTAAACCCAAATAATACTAGATAAGTCATAAGTTATTCAACGCAATGTTTACGAGTTCTTAGCCCATTTGGGACCCAATTTCAACAAGTCTTTCTCCATACTTCAAAACACTCTTCATGCATCTCTAACACTTGTAATCAATCAAATTCATTATATTCTAACATATTCTAACCCCAAACAACACTAGATAAGTCATTTAGTGGTTCAACGCAATGTTTCCGAGTTCTTAGCCCATTTGGGACCCAATTTCAACAAGTCTTTCGCCATACTTCAAAACACTCTTCATGAATCTCTAACACTTGTAATCAATCAAATTCATTGTATTCTAACATATTCTAACCAAAACAACACTAGATAAGTCATTTAGTGGTTCAACGCAATGTTTCCGAGTTCTTAGCCCATTTGGGACGCAATTTCAACAAGTCTTTCTTCATACTTCAAAACACTCTTCATGCATCTCTAACACTTGTAATGAATCAAATTCATTGTATTCTAACATATTATAACCCCAAACAACACTAGATAGGTCATTTAGTGGTTCAACGCAATGTTTCCGAGTTCTTAGCCCATTTGGGACCCAATTTTAACAAGTCTTTCTCAACACTTCTAAACACTCTTCATGCATCTCTAGCACTTGTAATCAATCAAATTTATTGTATCCTAACATATTCTAAACCCAAAAAACACAAGATAAGTCATTTAGTGGTTCAACGCAATGTTTCCGAGTTCTTAGCCCATTTGGGACGCAATTTCAACAAGTCTTTCTCCATACTTCAAAACACTCTTCATGCATCTCTAACACTTTTAATCAATCAAATTCATTGTATTTTAACATATTCTAACCCCAAACAACACTAGATAAGTCATTTTAGTGGTTCAACGCAATGTTTCCGACTTCTTAGCCCATTTGGGACCCAATTTCAACAAGTTTTTCTCCATACTTCAAAACACTCTTCATGCATCTCTAACACTTGTAATCAATAAAATGTATTATATTCTAACATATTCTAACCAAACCAACACTAGATAAGTCATTTAGTGGTTCAACGCAATGTTTCTGAGTTCTAAGCCCATTTGGGATGCAATTTCAACAAGTCTTGCTCCACACTTCTAAACACTCTTCATGCATCTCTAGCACTTGTAATTAATCAAATTTATTATACTCTAACATATTCTAACCCAAACAACACTAGATAAGTCATTTAGTGGTTCAACGCAATGTTTCCGAGTTCTTAGCCCATTTGGGACCCAATTTCAACCAAGTCTTTCTCCACACTTCTAAACACTCTTCATGCATCTCTAGCACTTGTAATCAGTCAAATTTATTGTATTCTAACCTATTCTAAACCCAAACAACACTAGAAAAGTCGTTTAGTGGTTCCACGCAATGTTTCCGAGTTCTTGGCCCATTTGGGACCCAATTTCAACAAGTCTTTCTCCACACTTCTAAACACTCTTCATGCATCTCTAGCACTTTTAATCAATCAAAGTTATTGTATCCTAACATATTCTAAACCCAAACAACACTAGATAATTCATTTAGTGGTTAAACGCAATGTTTCCGAGTTCTTAGCCCATTTGGGACCCAATTTCAACAAGTCTTTCTCCACACTTCTAAACACTCTTCATGCATCTCTAGCACTTGTAATCAATCAAAGTTATTGTATTCAAACATATTCTAACCCCAAATAATACTAGATAAGTCATAAGTTTTTCAACGCAATGTTTCCGAGTTCATAGCCCATTTGGGACCCAATTTCAACAAGTCTTTCTCCATACTTCAAAACACTCTTCATGCATCTCTAACACTTGTAATCAATAAATTGTATTGTATTCTAACATATTCTAACCAAAGCAACACTAGATAAGTCATTTAGAGGTTCAACGCAATGTTTCCGAGTTCTTAGCCCATTTGGGATGCAATTTCAACAAGTCTTTCTCCACACTTCTAAACACTCTTCATGCATCTCTAGCACTTGTAATCAATCAAATTTATTATACTCTAACATATTCTAACCCAAACAACACTAGATAAGTCATTTAGTGGTTCAACGCAATGTTTCCGAGTTCTTAGCCCATTTGGGACCCGATTTCAACCAAGTCTTTCTCCACACTTCTAAACACTATTCATGCATCTCTAGCACTTGTAATCAGTCAAATTTATTGTATTCTAACCTATTCTAAACCCAAACAACACTAGATAAGTCATTTAGTGGTTCCACGCAATGTTTCCGAGTTCTTGGCCCATTTGGGACCCAATTTCAACAAGTCTTTCTCCACACTTCTAAACACTCTTCATGCATCTCTAACACTTGTAATCAATCAAATTCATTGTATTCTAACATATTCTAACCCCAAACAACACTAGATAATTCATTTAGTGGTTCAACGCATTGTTTCCGAGTTCTTAGCCCATTTGGGACCCAATTTCAACAAGTCTTTCTCCACACTTCTAAACACTCTTCATGCATCACTAGCACTTTTAATCAATCAAATTTATTGTATCCTAACATATTCTAAACACAAACAACACTAGATAAGTCATTTAGTGGTTTAACGCAATGTTTCCGAGTTCTTAGCCCATTTGGGACGCAATTTCAACAAGTCTTTCTCCATACTTCAAAACACTCTTCATGCATCTCTAACACTTGTAATCAATAAAATGTATTGTATTCTAACATATTCTAACCAAAACAACACTAGATAAGTCATTTAGTGGTTCAACGCAATGTTTCCGAGTTCTTAGCCCATTTGGGACGCAATTTCAACAAGTCTTTCTCCATACTTCAAAACACTCTTCATGCATCTCTAACACTTGTAATGAATCAAATTCATTGTATTCTAACATATTATAACCCCAAACAACACTAGATAGGTCATTTAGTGGTTCAACGCAATGTTTCCGAGTTCTTAGCCCATTTGGGACCCAATTTCAACAAGTCTTTCTCAACACTTCTAAACACTCTTCATGCATCTCTAGCACTTGTAATCAATCAAATTTATTGTATCCTAACTTATTCTAACCAAAACAAAACTAGATAAGTCATATAGTGGTTCAACGCAATGTTTCCGAGTTCTTAGCCCATTTGGGACGCAATTTCAACAAGTCTTTCTCCATACTTCAAAACACTCTTCATGCATCTCTAACACTTGTAATCAATAAAATGTATTATATTCTAACATATTCTAACCAGAACAACACTAGATAAGTCATTTAGTGGTTCAACGCAATGTTTCTGAGTTCTTAGCCCATTTGGGATGCAATTTCAACAAGTCTTTCTCCACACTTCTAAACTATCTTCATGCATCTCTAGCACTTGTAATCAATCAAATTTATTATAGTCTAACATATTCTAACCCAAACAACACTCGATAAGTCATTTAGTGGTTCAACGCAATGTTTCCGAGTTCTTAGCCCATTTGGGACCCAATTTCAACCAAGTCTTTCTCCACACTTCTAAACACTCTTCATGCATCTCTAGCACTTGTAATCAGTCAAATTTATTGTATTCTAACCTTATCTAAACCCAAACAACACTAGATAAGTCATTTAGTGGTTCAACGTAATGTTTCCGAGTTCTTGGCCCATTTGGGACCCAATTTCAACAAGTCTTTCTCCACACTTCTAAACACTCTTCATGCATCTCTAGCACTTGTAATCAATCAAAGTTATTGTATTCAAACATATTCTAAACCCAAATAATACTAGATAAGTCATAAGTTATTCAACGCAATGTTTACGAGTTCTTAGCCCATTTGGGACCCAATTTCAACAAGTCTTTCTCCATACTTCAAAACACTCTTCATGCATCTCTAACACTTTTAATCAATCAAATTCATTGTATTTTAACATATTCTAACCACAAACAACACTAGATAAGTCATTTTAGTGGTTCAACGCAATGTTTCCGAGTTCTTAGCCCATTTGGGACCCAATTTCAACAAGTTTTTCTCCATACTTCAAAACACTCTTCATGCATATCTAACACTTGTAATCAATAAAATGTATTATATTCTAACATATTCTAACCAAACCAACACTAGATAAGTCATTTAGTGGTTCAACGCAATGTTTCTGAGTTCTAAGCCCATTTGGGATGCAATTTCAACAAGTCTTTCTCCACACTTCTAAACACTCTTCATGCATCTCTAGCACTTGTAATTAATCAAATTTATTATACTCTAACATATTCTAACCCAAACAACACTAGATAAGTCATTTAGTGGTTCAACGCAATGTTTCCGAGTTCTTAGCCCATTTGGGACCCAATTTCAACCAAGTCTTTCTCCACACTTCTAAACACTCTTCATGCATCTCTAGCACTTGTAATCAGTCAAATTTATTGTATTCTAACCTATTCTAAACCCAAACAACACTAGATAAGTCGTTTAGTGGTTCCACGCAATGTTTCCGAGTTCTTGGCCCATTTGGGACCCAATTTCAACAAGTCTTTCTCCACACTTCTAAACACTCTTCATGCATCTCTAGCACTTTTAATCAATCAAATTTATTGTATCCTAACATATTCTAAACCCAAACAACACTAGATAATTCATTTAGTGGTTAAACGCAATGTTTCCGAGTTCTTAGCCCATTTGGGACCCAATTTCAACAAGTCTTTCTCCACACTTCTAAACACTCTTCATGCATCTCTAGCACTTGTAATTAATCAAATTTATTATACTCTAACATATTCTAACCCAAACAACACTAGATAAGTCATTTAGTGGTTCAACGCAATGTTTCCGAGTTCTTAGCCCATTTGTGACCCAATTTCAACCAAGTCTTTCTCCACACTTCTAAACACTCTTCATGCATCTCTAGCACTTGTAATCAGTCAAATTTATTGTATTCTAACCTATTCTAAACCCAAACAACACTAGATAAGTCGTTTAGTGGTTCCACGCAATGTTTCCGAGTTCTTGGCCCATTTGGGACCCAATTTCAACAAGTCTTTCTCCACACTTCTAAACACTCTTCATGCATCTCTAACACTTGTAATCAATCAAATTCATTGTATTCTAACATATTCTAACCCCAAACAACACTAGATAATTCATTTAGTGGTTCAACGCAATGTTTCCGAGTTCTTAGCCCATTTGGGACCCAATTTCAACAAGTCTTTCTCCACACTTCTAAACACTCTTCATGCATCTCTAGCACTTTTAATCAATCAAATTTATTGTATCCTAACATATTCTAAACCCAAACAACACTAGATAAGTCATTTAGTGGTTTAACGCAATGTTTCCGAGTTCTTAGCCCATTTGGGACGCAATTTCAACAAGTCTTTCTCCATACTTCAAAACACTCTTCATGCATCTCTAACACTTGTAATCAATAAAATGTATTGTATTCTAACATATTCTAACCAAAACAACACTAGATAAGTCATTTAGTGGTTCAACGCAATGTTTCCGAGTTCTTAGCCCATTTGGGACGCAATTTCAACAAGTCTTTCTCCATACTTCAAAACACTCTTCATGCATCTCTAACACTTGTAATGAATCAAATTCATTGTATTCTAACATATTATAACCCCAAACAACACTAGATAGGTCATTTAGTGGTTCAACGCAATGTTTCCGAGTTCTTAGCCCATTTGGGACCCAATTTCAACAAGTCTTTCTCAACACTTCTAAACACTCTTCATGCATCTCTAGCACTTGTAATCAATCAAATTTATTGTATCCTAACTTATTCTAACCAAAACAAAACTAGATAAGTCATATAGTGGTTCAACGCAATGTTTCCGAGTTCTTAGCCCATTTGGGACGCAATTTCAACAAGTCTTTCTCCATACTTCAAAACACTCTTCATGCATCTCTAACACTTGTAATCAATAAAATGTATTATATTCTAACATATTCTAACCAAAACAACACTAGATAAGTCATTTAGTGGTTCAACGCAATGTTTCTGAGTTCTTAGCCCATTTGGGATGCAATTTCAACAAGTCTTTCTCCACACTTCTAAACAATCTTCATGCATCTCTAGCACTTGTAATCAATCAAATTTATTATAGTCTAACATATTCTAACCCAAACAACACTCGATAAGTCATTTAGTGGTTCAACGCAATGTTTCCGAGTTCTTAGCCCATTTGGGACCCAATTTCAACCAAGTCTTTCTCCACACTTCTAAACACTCTTCATGCATCTCTAGCACTTGTAATCAGTCAAATTTATTGTATTCTAACCTTATCTAAACCCAAACAACACTAGATAAGTCATTTAGTGGTTCAACGTAATGTTTCCGAGTTCTTGGCCCATTTGGGACCCAATTTCAACAAGTCTTTCTCCACACTTCTAAACACTCTTCATGCATCTCTAGCACTTGTAATCAATCAAAGTTATTGTATTAAAACATATTCTAAACCCAAATAATACTAGATAAGTCATAAGTTATTCAACGCAATGTTTACGAGTTCTTAGCCCATTTGGGACCCAATTTCAACAAGTCTTTCTCCATACTTCAAAACACTCTTCATGCATCTCTAACACTTGTAATCAATCAAATTCATTATATTCTAACATATTCTAACCCCAAACAACACTAGATAAGTCATTTAGTGGTTCAACGCAATGTTTCCGAGTTCTTAGCCCATTTGGGACCCAATTTCAACAAGTCTTTCTCCACACTTCTAAACACTTTTCATGCATCTCTAGCACTTGTAATCAATAAAATGTATTGTATTCTAACATATTCTAACCAAAACAACACTAGATAAGTCATTTAGTGGTTCAACGCAATGTTTCCGAGTTCTTAGCCCATTTGGGACGCAATTTCAACAAGTCTTTCTTCATACTTCAAAACACTCTTCATGCATCTCTAACACTTGTAATGAATCAAATTCATTGTATTCTAACATATTATAACCCCAAACAACACTAGATAGGTCATTTAGTGGTTCAACGCAATGTTTCCGAGTTCTTAGCCCATTTGGGACCTAATTTTAACAAGTCTTTCTCAACACTTCTAAACACTCTTCATGCATCTCTAGCACTTGTAATCAATCAAATTTATTGTATCCTAACATATTCTAAACCCAAAAAACACAAGATAAGTCATTTAGTGGTTCAACGCAATGTTTCCGAGTTCTTAGCCCATTTGGGACGCAATTTCAACAAGTCTTTCTCCATACTTCAAAACACTCTTCATGCATCTCTAAAACTTTTAATCAATCAAATTCATTGTATTTTAACATATTCTAACCCCAAACAACACTAGATAAGTCATTTTAGTGGTTCAACGCAATGTTTCCGAGTTCTTAGCCCATTTGGGACCCAATTTCAACAAGTTTTTCTCCATACTTCAAAACACTCTTCATGCATCTCTAACACTTGTAATGAATCAAATTCATTGTATTCTAACATATTATAACCCCAAACAACACTAGATAGGTCATTTAGTGGTTCAACGCAATGTTTCCGAGTTCTTAGCCCATTTGGGACCCAATTTCAACAAGTCTTTCTCAACACTTCTAAACACTCTTCATGCATCTCTAGCACTTGTAATCAATCAAATTTATTGTATCCTAACTTATTCTAACCAAAACAAAACTAGATAAGTCATATAGTGGTTCAACGCAATGTTTCCGAGTTCTTAGCCCATTTGGGACGCAATTTCAACAAGTCTTTCTCCATACTTCAAAACACTCTTCATGCATCTCTAACACTTGTAATCAATAAAATGTATTATATTCTAACATATTCTAACCAAAACAACACTAGATAAGTCATTTAGTGGTTCAACGCAATGTTTCTGAGTTCTTAGCCCATTTGGGATGCAATTTCAACAAGTCTTTCTCCACACTTCTAAACAATCTTCATGCATCTCTAGCACTTGTAATCAATCAAATTTATTATAGTCTAACATATTCTAACCCAAACAACACTCGATAAGTCATTTAGTGGTTCAACGCAATGTTTCCGAGTTCTTAGCCCATTTGGGACCCAATTTCAACCAAGTCTTTCTCCACACTTCTAAACACTCTTCATGCATCTCTAGCACTTGTAATCAGTCAAATTTATTGTATTCTAACCTTATCTAAACCCAAACAACACTAGATAAGTCATTTAGTGGTTCAACGTAATGTTTCCGAGTTCTTGGCCCATTTGGGACCCAATTTCAACAAGTCTTTCTCCACACTTCTAAACACTCTTCATGCATCTCTAGCACTTGTAATCAATCAAAGTTATTGTATTCAAACATATTCTAAACCCAAATAATACTAGATAAGTCATAAGTTATTCAACGCAATGTTTACGAGTTCTTAGCCCATTTGGGACCCAATTTCAACAAGTCTTTCTCCATACTTCAAAACACTCTTCATGCATCTCTAACACTTGTAATCAATCAAATTCATTATATTCTAACATATTCTAACCCCAAACAACACTAGATAAGTCATTTAGTGGTTCAACGCAATGTTTCCGAGTTCTTAGCCCATTTGGGACCCAATTTCAACAAGTCTTTCTCCACACTTCTAAACACTTTTCATGCATCTCTAGCACTTGTAATCAATAAAATGTATTGTATTCTAACATATTCTAACCAAAACAACACTAGATAAGTCATTTAGTGGTTCAACGCAATGTTTCCGAGTTCTTAGCCCATTTGGGACGCAATTTCAACAAGTCTTTCTTCATACTTCAAAACACTCTTCATGCATCTCTAACACTTGTAATGAATCAAATTCATTGTATTCTAACATATTATAACCCCAAACAACACTAGATAGGTCATTTAGTGGTTCAACGCAATGTTTCCGAGTTCTTAGCCCATTTGGGACCCAATTTTAACAAGTCTTTCTCAACACTTCTAAACACTCTTCATGCATCTCTAGCACTTGTAATCAATCAAATTTATTGTATCCTAACATATTCTAAACCCAAAAAACACAAGATAAGTCATTTAGTGGTTCAACGCAATGTTTCTGAGTTCTTAGCCCATTTGGGACGCAATTTCAACAAGTCTTTCTCCATAGTTCAAAACACTCTTCATGCATCTCTAACACTTTTAATCAATCAAATTCATTGTATTTTAACATATTCTAACCCCAAACAACACTAGATAAGTCATTTTAGTGGTTCAACGCAATGTTTCCGAGTTCTTAGCCCATTTGGGACCCAATTTCAACAAGTTTTTCTCCATACTTCAAAACACTCTTCATGCATCTCTAACACTTGTAATCAATAAAATGTATTATATTCTAACATATTCTAACCAAACCAACACTAGATAAGTCATTTAGTGGTTCAACGCAATGTTTCTGAGTTCTTAGCCCATTTGGGACGCAATTTCAACAAGTCTTTCTCCATAGTTCAAAACACTCTTCATGCATCTCTAACACTTTTAATCAATCAAATTCATTGTATTTTAACATATTCTAACCCCAAACAACACTAGATAAGTCATTTTAGTGGTTCAACGCAATGTTTCCGAGTTCTTAGCCCATTTGGGACCCAATTTCAACAAGTTTTTCTCCATACTTCAAAACACTCTTCATGCATCTCTAACACTTGTAATCAATAAAATGTATTATATTCTAACATATTCTAACCAAACCAACACTAGATATTTCATTTAGTGGTTCAACGCAATGTTTCCGACTTCTTAGCCCATTTGGGACCCAATTTCAACAAGTCTTTCTCCACACTTCTAAACACTCTTCATGCATCTCTAGCACTTGTAATTAATCAAATTTATTATACTCTAACATATTCTAACCCAAACAACACTAGATAAGTCATTTAGTGGTTCAACGCAATGTTTCCGAGTTCTTAGCCCATTTGGGACCCAATTTCAACCAAGTCTTTCTCCACACTTCTAAACACTCTTCATGCATCTCTAGCACTTGTAATCAGTCAAATTTATTGTATTCTAACCTATTCTAAACCGAAACAACACTAGATAAGTCATTTAGTGGTTCAACGTAATGTTTCCGAGTTCTTGGCCCATTTGGGACCCAATTTCAACAAGTCTTTCTCCACACTTCTAAACACTCTTCATGCATCTCTAGCACTTGTAATCAATCAAAGTTATTGTATTCAAACATATTCTAACCCCAAATAATACTAGATAAGTCATAAGTTTTTCAACGCAATGTTTCCGAGTTCTAAGCCCGTTTGGGACCCAATTTCAACAAGTCTTTCTCCATACTTCAAAACACTCTTCATGCATCTCTAACACTTATAATCAATCAAATTCATTGTATTCTAACATATTCTAACCCCAAACAACACTAGATAAGTCATTTAGTGGTTCAACGCAATGTTTCCGAGTTCTTAGCCCATTTGGGACCCAATTTCAACAAGTCTTTCTCCACACTTCTAAACACTCTTCATGCATCTCTAGCACTTTTAATCAATCAAATCTATTGTATCCTAACATATTCTAAACCCAAACAACACTAGATAATTCATTTAGTGGTTCAACGCAATGTTTCCGAGTTCTTAGCCCATTTGGGACGCAATTTCAACAAGTCTTTCTCCATACTTCAAAAAACTCTTCATGAATCTCTAACACTTGTAATCAATAAAATTCCTTGTATTCTAACATATTCTAACCCCAAACAACACTAGATAAGTCATTTAGTGGTTCAACGCAATGTTTCCGAGTTCTTAGCCTATTTGGGACCCAATTTCAACAACTTTTTCTACACACTTCTAAACACTCTTCATGCATCTTTAGCACTTGTAATCAATCAAAGTTATTGTATTCAAACATATTCTAACCCCAAATAATACTAGATAAGTCAGAAGTTTTTCAACGCAATGTTTCCGAGTTCTTCCCCCATTTGGGATCTAATTTCAACAAGTCTTTCTCCATACTTCAAAACACTCTTCATGCATCTCTAACAGTTGTAATCAATCAAATTCATTGTATTTTAACATATTCTAACCCAAAACAACACTAGATAAGTCATTTAGTGGTTCAACGCAATGTTTCCGAGTTCTTAGCCCATTTGGGACCCAATTTCAACAAGTCTTTCTCCATACTTCAAAACACTCTTCATGCATCTCTAACACTTGTAATCAATAAAATGTATTGTATTCTAACATATTCTAACCAAAACAACACTAGATAAGTCACTTAGTGGTTCAACGCAATGTTTCCGAGTTCTTAGCACATTTGGGATGCAATTTCAACAAGTCTTTCTCCACACTTCTAAACACGCTTCATGCATCTCTAGCACTTGTAATCAGTCAAATTTATTGTATTCTAACATATTCTAAACCCAAACAACACTAGATAAGTCATTTAGTGATTCAACGCAATGTTTCCGAGTTCTTGGCCCATTTGGGACCCAATTTCAACAAGTCTTTCTCCACACTTCTAAACACTCTTCATGCATCTCTAGCACTTGTAATCAATCAAAGTTATTGTATTCAAACATATTCTAACCCCAAATAATACTAGATAAGTCATAATTTTTTCAACGCAATGTTTCCGAGTTCATAGCCCATCTGGGACCCAATTTCAACAAGTCTTTCTCCATACTTCAAAACACTCTTCATGCATCTCTAACACTTGTAATCAATAAATTGTATTGTATTCTAACATATTCTAACCAAAGCAACACTAGATAAGTCATTTAGTGGTTCAACGCAATGTTTCCGAGTTCTTAGCCCATTTGGGATGCAATTTCAACAACTCTTTCTCCACACTTCTAAACACTCTTCATGCATCTCTAGCACTTGTAATCAATCAAATTTATTATACTCTAACATATTCTAACCCAAACAACACTAGATAAGTCATTTAGTGGTTCAACGCAATGTTTCCGATTTCTTAGCCCATTTGGGACCCAATTTCAACCAAGTCTTTCTCCACACTTCTAAACACTCTTCATGCATCTCTAGCACTTGTAATCAGTCAAATTTATTATATTCTAACCTATTCTAAACCCAAACAACACTAGATAAGTCGTTTAGTGGTCCCACGCAATGTTTCCGAGTTCTTGGCCCATTTGGGACCCAATTTCAACAAGTCTTTCTCCACACTTCTAAACACTCTTCATGCATCTCTAGCACTTTTAATCAATCAAATTTATTGTATCCTAACATATTCTAAACCCAAACAACACTAGATAATTCATTTAGTGGTTAAACGCAATGTTTCCGAGTTCTTAGCCCATTTGGGACCCAATTTCAACAAGTCTTTCTCCACACTTCTAAACACTCTTCATTCATCTCTAGCACTTGTAATCAATCAAAGTTATTGTATTCAAACATATTCTAACCCCAAATAATACTAGATAAGTCATAAGTTTTTCAACGCAATGTTTCCGAGTTCATAGCCCATTTGGGACCCAATTTCAACAAGTCTTTCTCCATACTTCAAAACACTCTTCATGCATCTCTAACACTTGTAATCAATAAATTGTATTGTATTCTAACATATTCTAACCAAAGCAACACTAGATAAGTCATTTAGAGGTTCAACGCAATGTTTCCGAGTTCTTAGCCCATTTGGGATGCAATTTCAACAATTCTTTCTCCACACTTCTAAACACTCTTCATGCATCTCTAGCACTTGTAATCAATCAAATTTATTATACTCTAACATATTCTAACCCAAACAACACTAGATAAGTCATTTAGTGGTTGAACGCAATGTTTCCGAGTTCTTAGCCCATTTGGGACCCGATTTCAACCAAGTCTTTCTCCACACTTCTAAACACTCTTCATGCATCTCTAGCACTTGTAATCAGTCAAATTTATTGTATTCTAACCTATTCTAAACCCAAACAACACTAGATAAGTCATTTAGTGGTTCCACGCAATGTTTCCGAGTTCTTGGCCCATTTGGGACCCAATTTAACCAAGTCTTTCTCCACACTTCTAAACACTCTTCATGCATCTCTAACACTTGTAATCAATCAAATTCATTGTATTCTAACATATTCTAACCCCAAACAACACTAGATAATTCATTTAGTGGTTCAACGCAATGTTTCCGAGTTCTTAGCCCATTTGGGACCCAATTTCAACAAGTCTTTCTCCACACTTCTAAACACTCTTCATGCATCTCTAGCACTTTTAATCAATCAAATTTATTGTATCCTAACATATTCTAAACCCAAACAACACTAGATAAGTCATTTAGTGGTTTAACGCAATGTTTCCGAGTTCTTAGCCCATTTGGGACGCAATTTCAACAAGTCTTTCTCCATTCTTCAAAACACTCTTCATGCATCTCTAACACTTGTAATCAATAAAATGTATTGTATTCTAACATATTCTAACCAAAACAACACTAGATAAGTCATTTAGTGGTTCAACGCAATGTTTCCGAGTTCTTAGCCCATTTGGGACGCAATTTCAACAAGTCTTTCTCCATACTTCAAAACACTCTTCATGCATCTCTAACACTTGTAATGAATCAAATTCATTGTATTCTAACATATTATAACCCCAAACAACACTAGATAGGTCATTTAGGGGTTCAACGCAATGTTTCCGAGTTCTTAGCCCATTTGGGACCCAATTTCAACAAGTCTTTCTCAACACTTCTAAACACTCTTCATGCATCTCTAGCACTTGTAATCAATCAAATTTATTGTATCCTAACTTATTCTAACCAAAACAACACTAGATAAGTCATATAGTGGTTCAACGCAATGTTTCCGAGTTCTTAGCCCATTTGGGACGCAATTTCAACAAGTCTTTCTCCATACTTCAAAAAACTCTTCATGAATCTCTAACACTTGTAATCAATAAAATTCCTTGTATTCTAACATATTCTAACCCCAAACAACACTAGATAAGTCATTTAGTGGTTCAACGCAATGTTTCCGAGTTCTTAGCCTATTTGGGACCCAATTTCAACAACTTTTTCTACACACTTCTAAACACTCTTCATGCATCTTTAGCACTTGTAATCAATCAAAGTTATTGTATTCAAACATATTCTAACCCCAAATAATACTAGATAAGTCAGAAGTTTTTCAACGCAATGTTTCCGAGTTCTTCCCCCATTTGGGACCTAATTTCAACAAGTCTTTCTCCATACTTCAAAACACTCTTCATGCATCTCTAACAGTTGTAATCAATCAAATTCATTGTATTTTAACATATTCTAACCCAAAACAACACTAGATAAGTCATTTAGTGGTTCAACGCAATGTTTCCGAGTTCTTAGCCCATTTGGGACCCAATTTCAACAAGTCTTTCTCCATACTTCAAAACACTCTTCATGCATCTCTAACACTTGTAATCAATAAAATGTATTGTATTCTAACATATTCTAACCAAAACAACACTAGATAAGTCACTTAGTGGTTCAACGCAATGTTTCCGAGTTCTTAGCACATTTGGGATGCAATTTCAACAAGTCTTTCTCCACACTTCTAAACACGCTTCATGCATCTCTAGCACTTGTAATCAGTCAAATTTATTGTATTCTAACATATTCTAAACCCAAACAACACTAGATAAGTCATTTAGTGGTTCAACGCAATGTTTCCGAGTTCTTGGCCCATTTGGGACCCAATTTCAACAAGTCTTTCTCCACACTTCTAAACACTCTTCATGCATCTCTAGCACTTGTAATCAATCAAAGTTATTGTATTCAAACATATTCTAACCCCAAATAATACTAGATAAGTCATAATTTTTTCAACGCAATGTTTCCGAGTTCATAGCCCATCTGGGACCCAATTTCAACAAGTCTTTCTCCATACTTCAAAACACTCTTCATGCATCTCTAACACTTGTAATCAATAAATTGTATTGTATTCTAACATATTCTAACCAAAGCAACACTAGATAAGTCATTTAGTGGTTCAACGCAATGTTTCCGAGTTCTTAGCCCATTTGGGATGCAATTTCAACAACTCTTTCTCCACACTTCTAAACACTCTTCATGCATCTCTAGCACTTGTAATCAATCAAATTTATTATACTCTAACATATTCTAACCCAAACAACACTAGATAAGTCATTTAGTGGTTCAACGCAATGTTTCCGATTTCTTAGCCCATTTGGGACCCAATTTCAACCAAGTCTTTCTCCACACTTCTAAACACTCTTCATGCATCTCTAGCACTTGTAATCAGTCAAATTTATTGTATTCTAACCTATTCTAAACCCAAACAACACTAGATAAGTCGTTTAAATGTCCCACGCAATGTTTCCGAGTTCTTGGCCCATTTGGGACCCAATTTCAACAAGTCTTTCTCCACACTTCTAAACACTCTTCATGCATCTCTAGCACTTTTAATCAATCAAATTTATTGTATCCTAACATATTCTAAACCCAAACAACACTAGATAATTCATTTAGTGGTTAAACGCAATGTTTCCGAGTTCTTAGCCCATTTGGGACCCAATTTCAACAAGTCTTTCTCCACACTTCTAAACACTCTTCATGCATCTCTAGCACTTGTAATCAATCAAAGTTATTGTATTCAAACATATTCTAACCCCAAATAATACTAGATAAGTCATAAGTTTTTCAACGCAATGTTTCCGAGTTCATAGCCCATTTGGGACCCAATTTCAACAAGTCTTTCTCCATACTTCAAAACACTCTTCATGCATCTCTAACACTTGTAATCAATAAATTGTATTGTATTCTAACATATTCTAACCAAAGCAACACTAGATAAGTCATTTAGAGGTTCAACGCAATGTTTCCGAGTTCTTAGCCCATTTGGGATGCAATTTCAACAAGTCTTTCTCCACACTTCTAAACACTCTTCATGCATCTCTAGCACTTGTAATCAATCAAATTTATTATACTCTAACATATTCTAACCCAAACAACACTAGATAAGTCATTTAGTGGTTGAACGCAATGTTTCCGAGTTCTTAGCCCATTTGGGACCCGATTTCAACCAAGTCTTTCTCCACACTTCTAAACACTCTTCATGCATCTCTAGCACTTGTAATCAGTCAAATTTATTGTATTATAACCTATTCTAAACCCAAACAACACTAGATAAGTCATTTAGTGGTTCCACGCAATGTTTCCGAGTTCTTGGCCCATTTGGGACCCAATTTAACCAAGTCTTTCTCCACACTTCTAAACACTCTTCATGCATCTCTAACACTTGTAATCAATCAAATTCATTGTATTCTAACATATTCTAACCCCAAACAACACTAGATAATTCATTTAGTGGTTCAACGCAATGTTTCCGAGTTCTTAGCCCATTTGGGACCCAATTTCAACAAGTCTTTCTCCACACTTCTAAACACTCTTCATGCATCTCTAGCACTTTTAATCAATCAAATTTATTGTATCCTAACATATTCTAAACCCAAACAACACTAGATAAGTCATTTAGTGGTTTAACGCAATGTTTCCGAGTTCTTAGCCCATTTGGGACGCAATTTCAACAAGTCTTTCTCCATACTTCAAAACACTCTTCATGCATCTCTAACACTTGTAATCAATAAAATGTATTGTATTCTAACATATTCTAACCAAAACAACACTAGATAAGTCATTTAGTGGTTCAACGCAATGTTTCCGAGTTCTTAGCCCATTTGGGACGCAATTTCAACAAGTCTTTCTCCATACTTCAAAACACTCTTCATGCATCTCTAACACTTGTAATGAATCAAATTCATTGTATTCTAACATATTATAACCCCAAACAACACGAGATAGGTCATTTAGTGGTTCAACGCAATGTTTCCGAGTTCTTAGCCCATTTGGGACCCAATTTCAACAAGTCTTTCTCAACACTTCTAAACACTCTTCATGCATCTCTAGCACTTGTAATCAATCAAATTTATTGTATCCTAACTTATTCTAACCAAAACAACACTAGATAAGTCATATAGTGGTTCAACGCAATGTTTCCGAGTTCTTAGCCCATTTGGGACGCAATTTCAACAAGTCTTTCTCCATACTTCAAAACACTCTTCATGCATCTCTAACACTTGTAATCAATAAAATGTATTATATTCTAACATATTCTAACCAAAACAACATTAGATAAGTCATTTAGTGGTTCAACGCAATGTTTCTGAGTTCTTAGCCCATTTGGGATGCAATTTCAACAAGTCTTTCTCCACACTTCTAAACAATCTTCATGCATCTCTAGCACTTGTAATCAATCAAATTTATTATAGTCTAACATATTCTAACCCAAACAACACTCGATAAGTCATTTAGTGGTTCAACGCAATGTTTCCGAGTTCTTAGCCCATTTGGGACCCAATTTCAACCAAGTCTTTCTCCACACTTCTAAACACTCTTCATGCATCTCTAGCACTTGTAATCAGTCAAATTTATTGTATTCTAACCTTATCTAAACCCAAACAACACTAGATAAGTCATTTAGTGGTTCAACGTAATGTTTCCGAGTTCTTGGCCCATTTGGGACCCAATTTCAACAAGTCTTTCTCCACACTTCTAAACACTCTTCATGCATCTCTAGCACTTGTAATCAATCAAAGTTATTGTATTCAAACATATTCTAAACCCAAATAATACTAGATAAGTCATAAGTTATTCAACGCAATGTTTACGAGTTCTTAGCCCATTTGGGACCCAATTTCAACAAGTCTTTCTCCATACTTCAAAACACTCTTCATGCATCTCTAACACTTGTAATCAATCAAATTCATTATATTCTAACATATTCTAACCCCAAACAACACTAGATAAGTCATTTAGTGGTTCAACGCAATGTTTCCGAGTTCTTAGCCCATTTGGGACCCAATTTCAACAAGTCTTTCTCCACACTTCTAAACACTTTTCATGCATCTCTAGCACTTGTAATCAATAAAATGTATTGTATTCTAACATATTCTAACCAAAACAACACTAGATAAGTCATTTAGTGGTTCAACGCAATGTTTCCGAGTTCTTAGCCCATTTGGGACGCAATTTCAACAAGTCTTTCTTCATACTTCAAAACACTCTTCATGCATCTCTAACACTTGTAATGAATCAAATTCATTGTATTCTAACATATTATAACCCCAAACAACACTAGATAGGTCATTTAGTGGTTCAACGCAATGTTTCCGAGTTCTTAGCCCATTTGGGACCCAATTTTAACAAGTCTTTCTCAACACTTCTAAACACTCTTCATGCATCTCTAGCACTTGTAATCAATCAAATTTATTGTATCCTAACATATTCTAAACCCAAAAAACACAAGATAAGTCATTTAGTGGTTCAACGCAATGTTTCCGAGTTCTTAGCCCATTTGGGACGCAATTTCAACAAGTCTTTCTCCATACTTCAAAACACTCTTCATGCATCTCTAACACTTTTAATCAATCAAATTCATTGTATTTTAACATATTCTAACCCCAAACAACACTAGATAAGTCATTTTAGTGGTTCAACGCAATGTTTCCGAGTTCTTAGCCCATTTGGGACCCAATTTCAACAAGTTTTTCTCCATACTTCAAAACACTCTTCATGCATCTCTAACACTTGTAATCAATAAAATGTATTATATTCTAACATATTCTAACCAAACCAACACTAGATAAGTCATTTAGTGGTTCAACGCAATGTTTCTGAGTTCTAAGCCCATTTGGGATGCAATTTCAACAAGTCTTTCTCCACACTTCTAAACACTCTTCATGCATCTCTAGCACTTGTAATTAATCAAATTTATTATACTCTAACATATTCTAACCCAAACAACACTAGATAAGTCATTTAGTGGTTCAACGCAATGTTTCCGAGTTCTTAGCCCATTTGGGACCCAATTTCAACCAAGTCTTTCTCCACACTTCTAAACACTCTTCATGCATCTCTAGCACTTGTAATCAGTCAAATTTATTGTATTCTAACCTATTCTAAACCGAAACAACACTAGATAAGTCATTTAGTGGTTCAACGTAATGTTTCCGAGTTCTTGGCCCATTTGGGACCCAATTTCAACAAGTCTTTCTCCACACTTCTAAACACTCTTCATGCATCTCTAGCACTTGTAATCAATCAAAGTTATTGTATTCAAACATATTCTAACCCCAAATAATACTAGATAAGTCATAAGTTTTTCAACGCAATGTTTCCGAGTTCTAAGCCCGTTTGGGACCCAATTTCAACAAGTCTTTCTCCACACTTCTAAACACTCTTCATGCATCTCTAGCACTTTTAATCAATCAAATTTATTGTATCCTAACATATTCTAAACACTAACAACACTAGATAAGTCATTTAGTGGTTCAACGCAATGTTTCCGAGTTCTTGGCCCATTTGGGACCCAATTTCAACAAGTCTTTCTCCACACTTCTAAACACTCTTCATGCATCTCTAGCACTTGTAATCAATCAAAGTTATTGTATTCAAACATATTCTAACCCCAAAAAATACTAGATAAGTCATAATTTTTTCAACGCAATGTTTCCGAGTTCATAGCCCATCTGGGACCCAATTTCAACAAGTCTTTCTCCATACTTCAAAACACTCTTCATGCATCTCTAACACTTGTAATCAATAAATTGTATTGTATTCTAACATATTCTAACCAAAGCAACACTAGATAAGTCATTTAGTGGTTCAACGCAATGTTTCCGAGTTCTTAGCCCATTTGGGATGCAATTTCAACAACTCTTTCTCCACACTTCTAAACACTCTTCATGCATCTCTAGCACTTGTAATCAATCAAATTTATTATACTCTAACATATTCTAACCCAAACAACACTAGATAAGTCATTTAGTGGTTCAACGCAATGTTTCCGATTTCTTAGCCCATTTGGGACCCAATTTCAACCAAGTCTTTCTCCACACTTCTAAACACTCTTCATGCATCTCTAGCACTTGTAATCAGTCAAATTTATTGTATTCTAACCTATTCTAAACCCAAACAACACTAGATAAGTCGTTTAGTGGTCCCACGCAATGTTTCCGAGTTCTTGGCCCATTTGGGACCCAATTTCAACAAGTCTTTCTCCACACTTCTAAACACTCTTCATGCATCTCTAGCACTTTTAATCAATCAAATTTATTGTATCCTAACATATTCTAAACCCAAACAACACTAGATAATTCATTTAGTGGTTAAACGCAATGTTTCCGAGTTCTTAGCCCATTTGGGACCCAATTTCAACAAGTCTTTCTCCACACTTCTAAACACTCTTCATGCATCTCTAGCACTTGTAATCAATCAAAGTTATTGTATTCAAACATATTCTAACCCCAAATAATACTAGATAAGTCATAAGTTTTTCAACGCAATGTTTCCGAGTTCATAGCCCATTTGGGACCCAATTTCAACAAGTCTTTCTCCATACTTCAAAACACTCTTCATGCATCTCTAACACTTGTAATAAATAAATTGTATTGTATTCTAACATATTCTAACCAAAGCAACACTAGATAAGTCATTTAGAGGTTCAACGCAATGTTTCCGAGTTCTTAGCCCATTTGGGATGCAATTTCAACAAGTCTTTCTCCACACTTCTAAACACTCTTCATGCATCTCTAGCACTTGTAATCAATCAAATTTATTATACTCTAACATATTCTAACCCAAACAACACTAGATAAGTCATTTAGTGGTTCAACGCAATGTTTCCGAGTTCTTAGCCCATTTGGGACCCGATTTCAACCAAGTCTTTCTCCACACTTCTAAACACTCTTCATGCATCTCTAGCACTTGTAATCAGTCAAATTTATTGTATTCTAACCTATTCTAAACCCAAACAACACTAGATAAGTCATTTAGTGGTTCCACGCAATGTTTCCGAGTTCTTGGCCCATTTGGGACCCAATTTAACCAAGTCTTTCTCCACACTTCTAAACACTCTTCATGCATCTCTAACACTTGTAATCAATCAAATTCATTGTATTCTAACATATTCTAACCCCAAACAACACTAGATAATTCATTTAGTGGTTCAACGCAATGTTTCCGAGTTCTTAGCCCATTTGGGACCCAATTTCAACAAGTCTTTCTCCACACTTCTAAACACTCTTCATGCATATCTAGCACTTTTAATCAATCAAATTTATTGTATCCTAACATATTCTAAACCCAAACAACACTAGATAAGTCATTTAGTGGTTTAACGCAATGTTTCCGAGTTCTTAGCCCATTTGGGACGCAATTTCAACAAGTCTTTCTCCATACTTCAAAACACTCTTCATGCATCTCTAACACTTGTAATCAATAAAATGTATTGTATTCTAACATATTCTAACCAAAACAACACTAGATAAGTCATTTAGTGGTTCAACGCAATGTTTCCGAGTTCTTAGCCCATTTGGGACGCAATTTCAACAAGTCTTTCTCCATACTTCAAAACACTCTTCATGCATCTCTAACACTTGTAATGAATCAAATTCATTGTATTCTAACATATTATAACCCCAAACAACACTAGATAGGTCATTTAGTGGTTCAACGCAATGTTTCCGAGTTCTTAGCCCATTTGGGACCCAATTTCAACAAGTCTTTCTCAACACTTCTAAACACTCTTCATGCATCTCTAGCACTTGTAATCAATCAAATTTATTGTATCCTAACTTATTCTAACCAAAACAACACTAGATAAGTCATATAGTGGTTCAACGCAATGTTTCCGAGTTCTTAGCCCATTTGGGACGCAATTTCAACAAGTCTTTCTCCATACTTCAAAACACTCTTCATGCATCTCTAACACTTGTAATCAATAAAATGTATTATATTCTAACATATTCTAACCAAAACAACATTAGATAAGTCATTTAGTGGTTCAACGCAATGTTTCTGAGTTCTTAGCCCATTTGGGATGCAATTTCAACAAGTCTTTCTCCACACTTCTAAACAATCTTCATGCATCTCTAGCACTTGTAATCAATCAAATTTATTATAGTCTAACATATTCTAACCCAAACAACACTCGATAAGTCATTTAGTGGTTCAACGCAATGTTTCCGAGTTCTTAGCCCATTTGGGACCCAATTTCAACCAAGTCTTTCTCCACACTTCTAAACACTCTTCATGCATCTCTAGCACTTGTAATCAGTCAAATTTATTGTATTCTAACCTTATCTAAACCCAAACAACACTAGATAAGTCATTTAGTGGTTCAACGTAATGTTTCCGAGTTCTTGGCCCATTTGGGACCCAATTTCAACAAGTCTTTCTCCACACTTCTAAACACTCTTCATGCATCTCTAGCACTTGTAATCAATCAAAGTTATTGTATTCAAACATATTCTAAACCCAAATAATACTAGATAAGTCATAAGTTATTCAACGCAATGTTTACGAGTTCTTAGCCCATTTGGGACCCAATTTCAACAAGTCTTTCTCCATACTTCAAAACACTCTTCATGCATCTCTAACACTTGTAATCAATCAAATTCATTATATTCTAACATATTCTAACCCCAAACAACACTAGATAAGTCATTTAGTGGTTCAACGCAATGTTTCCGAGTTCTTAGCCCATTTGGGACCCAATTTCAACAAGTCTTTCTCCACACTTCTAAACACTTTTCATGCATCTCTAGCACTTGTAATCAATAAAATGTATTGTATTCTAACATATTCTAACCAAAACAACACTAGATAAGTCATTTAGTGGTTCAACGCAATGTTTCCGAGTTCTTAGCCCATTTGGGACGCAATTTCAACAAGTCTTTCTTCATACTTCAAAACACTCTTCATGCATCTCTAACACTTGTAATGAATCAAATTCATTGTATTCTAACATATTATAACCCCAAACAACACTAGATAGGTCATTTAGTGGTTCAACGCAATGTTTCCGAGTTCTTAGCCCATTTGGGACCCAATTTTAACAAGTCTTTCTCAACACTTCTAAACACTCTTCATGCATCTCTAGCACTTGTAATCAATAAAATTTATTGTATCCTAACATATTCTAAACCCAAAAAACACAAGATAAGTCATTTAGTGGTTCAACGCAATGTTTCCGAGTTCTTAGCCCATTTGGGACGCAATTTCAACAAGTCTTTCTCCATACTTCAAAACACTCTTCATGCATCTCTAACACTTTTAATCAATCAAATTCATTGTATTTTAACATATTCTAACCCCAAACAACACTAGATAAGTCATTTTAGTGGTTCAACGCAATGTTTCCGAGTTCTTAGCCCATTTGGGACCCAATTTCAACAAGTTTTTCTCCATACTTCAAAACACTCTTCATGCATCTCTAACACTTGTAATCAATAAAATGTATTATATTCTAACATATTCTAACCAAACCAACACTAGATAAGTCATTTAGTGGTTCAACGCAATGTTTCTGAGTTCTAAGCCCATTTGGGATGCAATTTCAACAAGTCTTTCTCCACACTTCTAAACACTCTTCATGCATCTCTAGCACTTGTAATTAATCAAATTTATTATACTCTAACATATTCTAACCCAAACAACACTAGATAAGTCATTTAGTGGTTCAACGCAATGTTTCCGAGTTCTTAGCCCATTTGGGACCCAATTTCAACCAAGTCTTTCTCCACACTTCTAAACACTCTTCATGCATCTCTAGCACTTGTAATCAGTCAAATTTATTGTATTCTAACCTATTCTAAACCGAAACAACACTAGATAAGTCATTTAGTGGTTCAACGTAATGTTTCCGAGTTCTTGGCCCATTTGGGACCCAATTTCAACAAGTCTTTCTCCACACTTCTAAACACTCTTCATGCATCTCTAGCACTTGTAATCAATCAAAGTTATTGTATTCAAACATATTCTAACCCCAAATAATACTAGATAAGTCATAAGTTTTTCAACGCAATGTTTCCGAGTTCTAAGCCCGTTTGGGACACAATTTCAACAAGTCTTTCTCCATACTTCAAAACACTCTTCATGCATCTCTAACACTTGTAATCAATCAAATTCATTGTATTCTAACATATTCTAACCCCAAACAACACTAGATAAGTCATTTAGTGGTTCAACGCAATGTTTCCGAGTTCTTAGCCCATTTGGGACCCAATTTCAACAAGTCTTTCTCCACACTTCTAAACACTCTTCATGCATCTCTAGCACTTTTAATCAATCAAATTTATTGTATCCTAACATATTCTAAACACAAACAACACTAGATAATTCATTTAGTGGTTTAACGCAATGTTTCCGAGTTCTTAGCCCATTTGGGACGCAATTTCAACAAGTCTTTCTCCATACTTCAAAACACTCTTCATGCATCTCTAACACTTGTAATCAATAAAATGTATTGTATTCTAACATATTCTAACCAAAACAACACTAGATAAGTCATTTAGTGGTTCAACGCAATGTTTCCGAGTTCTTAGCCCATTTGGGACGCAATTTCAACAAGCTTTATTCATACTTCAAAACACTCTTCATGCATCTCTAACACTTGTAATGAATCAAATTCATTGTATTCTAACATATTATAACCCCAAACAACACTAGATAGGTCATTTAGTGGTTCAACGCAATGTTTCCGAGTTCTTAGCCCATTTGGGATGCAATTTCAACAAGTCTTTCTCCATACTTCAAAACACTCTTCATGCATCTCTAAAACTTGTAATCAATAAAATTCCTTGTATTCTAACATATTCTAACCCCAAACAACACTAGATAAGTCATTTAGTGGTTCAACGCAATGTTTCCGAGTTCTTAGCCTATTTGGGACGCAATTTCAACAAGTCTTTCTCCATACTTCAAAACACTCTTCATGCATCTCTAACACTTGTAATGAATCAAATTCATTGTATTCTAACATATTATAACCCAAAACAACACTAGATAGGTCATTTAGTGGTTCAACACAATGTTTCCGAGTTCTTAGCCCATTTGGGACCCAATTTCAACAAGTCTTTCTCAACACTTCTAAACACTCTTCATGCATCTCTAGCACTTGTAATCAATCAAATTTATTGTATCCTAACATATTCTAACCAAAACAACACTAGATAAGTCATTTAGTGGTTCAACGCAATGTTTCCGAGTTCTTAGCCCATTTGGGACGCAATTTCAACAAGTCTTTCTCCATACTTCAAAACACTCTTCATGCATCTCTAACACTTGTAATCAATAAAATATATTATATTCTAACATATTCTAACCAAAACAACACTAGATAAGTCATTTAGTGGTTAACGCAATGTTTCTGAGTTCTTAGCCCATTTGGGATGCAATTTCAACAAGTCTTTCTCCACACTTCTAAACACTCTTCATGCATCTCTAGCACTTGTAATCAATCAAATTTATTATAGTCTAACATATTCTAACCCAAACAACACTAGATAAGTCATTTAGTGGTTCAACGCAATGTTTCCGAGTTCTTAGCCCATTTGGGACCCAATTTCAACCAAGTCTTTTTCCACACTTCTAAACACTCTTCATGCATCTCTAGCACTTGTAATCAGTCAAATTTATTGTATTCTAACCTATTCTAAACCCAAACAACACTAGATAAGTCATTTAGTGGTTCAACGTAATGTTTCCGAGTTTTTGGCCCATTTGGGACCCAATTTCAACAAGTCTTTCTCCACACTTCTAAACACTCTTCATGCATCTCTAGCACTTGTAATCAATCAAAGTTATTGTATTCAAACATATTCTAACCCCAAATAATACTAGATAAGTCATAAGTTTTTCAACGCAATGTTTCCGAGTTCTTAGCCCATTTGGGACCCAATTTCAACAAGTCTTTCTCCATTCTTCAAAACACTCTTCATGCATCTCTAACACTTGTAGTCAATCAAATTCATTGTATTCTAACATATTCTAACCCCAAACAACACTAGATAAGTCATTTAGTGGTTCAACGCAATGTTTCCGAGTTCTTAGCCCATTTGGGACCCAATTTCAACAAGTCTTTCTCCACACTTCTAAAGACTCTTCATGCATCTCTAGCACTTTTAATCAATCAAATTTATTGTATCCTAACATATTCTAAACCCAAACAACACTAGATAAGTCATTTAGTTGTTTAACGCAATGTTTCCGAGTTCTTAGCCCATTTGGGACGCAATTTCAACAAGTCTTTCTCCATACTTCAAAACACTCTTCATGCATCTCTAACACTTGTAATCAATAAAATGTATTGTATTCTAACATATTCTAACCAAAACAACACTAGATAAGTCATTTAGTGGTTCAACGCAATGTTTCCGAGTTCTTAGCCCATTTGGGACGCAATTTCAACAAGTCTTTCTCCATACTTCAAAACACTCTTCATGCATCTCTAACACTTGTAATGAATCAAATTCATTGTATTCTAACATATTATAACCCCAAACAACACTAGATAGGTCATTTAGTGGTTCAACGCAATGTTTCCGAGTTCTTAGCCCATTTGGGACCCAATTTCAACAAGTCTTTCTCAACACTTCTAAACACTCTTCATGCATCTCTAGCACTTGTAATCAATCAAATTTATTGTATCCTAACTTATTCTAACCAAAACAACACTAGATAAGTCATATAGTGGTTCAACGCAATGTTTCCGAGTTCTTAGCCCATTTGGGACGCAATTTCAACAAGTCTTTCTCCATACTTCAAAACACTCTTCATGCATCTCTAACACTTGTAATCAATAAAATGTATTATATTCTAACATATTCTAACCAAAACAACATTAGATAAGTCATTTAGTGGTTCAACGCAATGTTTCTGAGTTCTTAGCCCATTTGGGATGCAATTTCAACAAGTCTTTCTCCACACTTCTAAACAATCTTCATGCATCTCTAGCACTTGTAATCAATCAAATTTATTATAGTCTAACATATTCTAACCCAAACAACACTCGATAAGTCATTTAGTGGTTCAACGCAATGTTTCCGAGTTCTTAGCCCATTTGGGACCCAATTTCAACCAAGTCTTTCTCCACACTTCTAAACACTCTTCATGCATCTCTAGCACTTGTAATCAGTCAAATTTATTGTATTCTAACCTTATCTAAACCCAAACAACACTAGATAAGTCATTTAGTGGTTCAACGTAATGTTTCCGAGTTCTTGGCCCATTTGGGACCCAATTTCAACAAGTCTTTCTCCACACTTCTAAACACTCTTCATGCATCTCTAGCACTTGTAATCAATCAAAGTTATTGTATTCAAACATATTCTAAACCCAAATAATACTAGATAAGTCATAAGTTATTCAACGCAATGTTTACGAGTTCTTAGCCCATTTGGGACCCAATTTCAACAAGTCTTTCTCCATACTTCAAAACACTCTTCATGCATCTCTAACACTTGTAATCAATCAAATTCATTATATTCTAACATATTCTAACCCCAAACAACACTAGATAAGTCATTTAGTGGTTCAACGCAATGTTTCCGAGTTCTTAGCCCATTTGGGACCCAATTTCAACAAGTCTTTCTCCACACTTCTAAACACTTTTCATGCATCTCTAGCACTTGTAATCAATAAAATGTATTGTATTCTAACATATTCTAACCAAAACAACACTAGATAAGTCATTTAGTGGTTCAACGCAATGTTTCCGAGTTCTTAGCCCATTTGGGACGCAATTTCAACAAGTCTTTCTTCATACTTCAAAACACTCTTCATGCATCTCTAACACTTGTAATGAATCAAATTCATTGTATTCTAACATATTATAACCCCAAACAACACTAGATAGGTCATTTAGTGGTTCAACGCAATGTTTCCGAGTTCTTAGCCCATTTGGGACCCAATTTTAACAAGTCTTTCTCAACACTTCTAAACACTCTTCATGCATCTCTAGCACTTGTAATCAATAAAATTTATTGTATCCTAACATATTCTAAACCCAAAAAACACAAGATAAGTCATTTAGTGGTTCAACGCAATGTTTCCGAGTTCTTAGCCCATTTGGGACGCAATTTCAACAAGTCTTTCTCCATACTTCAAAACACTCTTCATGCATCTCTAACACTTTTAATCAATCAAATTCATTGTATTTTAACATATTCTAACCCCAAACAACACTAGATAAGTCATTTTAGTGGTTCAACGCAATGTTTCCGAGTTCTTAGCCCATTTGGGACCCAATTTCAACAAGTTTTTCTCCATACTTCAAAACACTCTTCATGCATCTCTAACACTTGTAATCAATAAAATGTATTATATTCTAACATATTCTAACCAAACCAACACTAGATAAGTCATTTAGTGGTTCAACGCAATGTTTCTGAGTTCTAAGCCCATTTGGGATGCAATTTCAACAAGTCTTTCTCCACACTTCTAAACACTCTTCATGCATCTCTAGCACTTGTAATTAATCAAATTTATTATACTCTAACATATTCTAACCCAAACAACACTAGATAAGTCATTTAGTGGTTCAACGCAATGTTTCCGAGTTCTTAGCCCATTTGGGACCCAATTTCAACCAAGTCTTTCTCCACACTTCTAAACACTCTTCATGCATCTCTAGCACTTGTAATCAGTCAAATTTATTGTATTCTAACCTATTCTAAACCGAAACAACACTAGATAAGTCATTTAGTGGTTCAACGTAATGTTTCCGAGTTCTTGGCCCATTTGGGACCCAATTTCAACAAGTCTTTCTCCACACTTCTAAACACTCTTCATGCATCTCTAGCACTTGTAATCAATCAAAGTTATTGTATTCAAACATATTCTAACCCCAAATAATACTAGATAAGTCATAAGTTTTTCAACGCAATGTTTCCGAGTTCTAAGCCCGTTTGGGACACAATTTCAACAAGTCTTTCTCCATACTTCAAAACACTCTTCATGCATCTCTAACACTTGTAATCAATCAAATTCATTGTATTCTAACATATTCTAACCCCAAACAACACTAGATAAGTCATTTAGTGGTTCAACGCAATGTTTCCGAGTTCTTAGCCCATTTGGGACCCAATTTCAACAAGTCTTTCTCCACCCTTCTAAACACTCTTCATGCATCTCTAGCACTTTTAATCAATCAAATTTATTGTATCCTAACATATTCTAAACACAAACAACACTAGATAATTCATTTAGTGGTTTAACGCAATGTTTCCGAGTTCTTAGCCCATTTGGGACGCAATTTCAACAAGTCTTTCTCCATACTTCAAAACACTCTTCATGCATCTCTAACACTTGTAATCAATAAAATGTATTGTATTCTAACATATTCTAACCAAAACAACACTAGATAAGTCATTTAGTGGTTCAACGCAATGTTTCCGAGTTCTTAGCCCATTTGGGACGCAATTTCAACAAGCTTTATTCATACTTCAAAACACTCTTCATGCATCTCTAACACTTGTAATGAATCAAATTCATTGTATTCTAACATATTATAACCCCAAACAACACTAGATAGGTCATTTAGTGGTTCAACGCAATGTTTCCGAGTTCTTAGCCCATTTGGGATGCAATTTCAACAAGTCTTTCTCCATACTTCAAAACACTCTTCATGCATCTCTAAAACTTGTAATCAATAAAATTCCTTGTATTCTAACATATTCTAACCCCAAACAACACTAGATAAGTCATTTAGTGGTTCAACGCAATGTTTCCGAGTTCTTAGCCTATTTGGGACGCAATTTCAACAAGTCTTTCTCCATACTTCAAAACACTCTTCATGCATCTCTAACACTTGTAATGAATCAAATTCATTGTATTCTAACATATTATAACCCAAAACAACACTAGATAGGTCATTTAGTGGTTCAACACAATGTTTCCGAGTTCTTAGCCCATTTGGGACCCAATTTCAACAAGTCTTTCTCAACACTTCTAAACACTCTTCATGCATCTCTAGCACTTGTAATCAATCAAATTTATTGTATCCTAAAATATTCTAACCAAAACAACACTAGATAAGTCATTTAGTGGTTCAACGCAATGTTTCCGAGTTCTTAGCCCATTTGGGACGCAATTTCAACAAGTCTTTCTCCATACTTCAAAACACTCTTCATGCATCTCTAACACTTGTAATCAATAAAATATATTATATTCTAACATATTCTAACCAAAACAACACTAGATAAGTCATTTAGTGGTTAACGCAATGTTTCTGAGTTCTTAGCCCATTTGGGATGCAATTTCAACAAGTCTTTCTCCACACTTCTAAACACTCTTCATGCATCTCTAGCACTTGTAATCAATCAAATTTATTATAGTCTAACATATTCTAACCCAAACAACACTAGATAAGTCATTTAGTGGTTCAACGCAATGTTTCCGAGTTCTTAGCCCATTTGGGACCCAATTTCAACCAAGTCTTTTTCCACACTTCTAAACACTCTTCATGCATCTCTAGCACTTGTAATCAGTCAAATTTATTGTATTCTAACCTATTCTAAACCCAAACAACACTAGATAAGTCATTTAGTGGTTCAACGTAATGTTTCCGAGTTTTTGGCCCATTTGGGACCCAATTTCAACAAGTCTTTCTCCACACTTCTAAACACTCTTCATGCATCTCTAGCACTTGTAATCAATCAAAGTTATTGTATTCAAACATATTCTAACCCCAAATAATACTAGATAAGTCATAAGTTTTTCAACGCAATGTTTCCGAGTTCTTAGCCCATTTGGGACCCAATTTCAACAAGTCTTTCTCCATTCTTCAAAACACTCTTCATGCATCTCTAACACTTGTAGTCAATCAAATTCATTGTATTCTAACATATTCTAACCCCAAACAACACTAGATAAGTCATTTAGTGGTTCAACGCAATGTTTCCGAGTTCTTAGCCCATTTGGGACCCAATTTCAACAAGTCTTTCTCCACACTTCTAAAGACTCTTCATGCATCTCTAGCACTTTTAATCAATCAAATTTATTGTATCCTAACATATTCTAAACCCAAACAACACTAGATAAGTCATTTAGTTGTTTAACGCAATGTTTCCGAGTTCTTAGCCCATTTGGGACGCAATTTCAACAAGTCTTTCTCCATACTTCAAAACACTCTTCATGCATCTCTAACACTTGTAATCAATAAAATGTATTGTATTCTAACATATTCTAACCAAAACAACACTATATAAGTCATTTAGTGGTTTAACGCAATGTTTCCGAGTTCTTAGCCCATTTGGGACGCAATTTCAACCAGTCTTTCTTCATACTTCAAAACACTCTTCATGCATCTCTAACACTTGTAATGAATCAAATTCATTGTATTCTAACATATTATAACCCCAAACAACACTAGATAGGTCATTTAGTGGTTCAACGCAATGTTTCCGAGTTCTTAGCCCATTTGGGACCCAATTTTAACAAGTCTTTCTCAACACTTCTAAACACTCTTCATGCGTCTCTAGCACTTGTAATCAATCAAATTTATTGTATCCTAACATATTCTAAACCCAAAAAACACAAGATAAGTCATTTAGTGGTTCAACGCAATGTTTCCGAGTTCTTAGCCCATTTGGGACGCAATTTCAACAAGTCTTTCTCCATACTTCAAAACACTCTTCATGCATCTCTAACACTTTTAATCAATCAAATTCATTGTATTTTAACATATTCTAACCCCAAACAACACTAGATAAGTCATTTTAGTGGTTCAACGCAATGTTTCCAAGTTCTTAGCCCATTTGGGACCCAATTTCAACAAGTTTTTCTCCATACTTCAAAGCACTCTTCATGCATCTCTAACACTTGTAATCAATAAAATGTATTATATTCTAACATATTCTAACCAAACCAACACTAGATAAGTCATTTAGTGGTTCAACGCAATCTTTCTGAGTTCTTAGCCCATTTGGGATGCAATTTCAACAAGTCTTTCTCCACACTTCTAAACACTCTTCATGCATCTCTAGCACTTGTAATCAATCAAATTTACTATACTCTAACATATTCTAACCCAAACAACACTAGATAAGTCATTTAGTGGTTCAACGCAATGTTTCCGAGTTCTTAGCCCATTTGGGACCCAATTTCAACCAAGTCTTTCTCCACACTTCTAAACACTCTTCATGCATCTCTAGCACTTGTAATCAGTCAAATTTATTGTATTCTAACTTATTCTAAACCCAAACAACACTAGATAAGTCATTTAGTGGTTCAACGTAATGTTTCCGAGTTCTTGGCCCATTTGGGACCCAATTTCAACAAGTCTTTCTCCACACTTCTAAACACTCTTCATGCATCTCTAGCACTTGTAATCAATCAAAGTTATTGTATTCAAACATATTCTAACCCCAAATAATACTAGATAAGTCATAAGTTTTTCAACGCAATGTTTCCGAGTTCTTAGCCCATTTGGGACCCAATTTTAACAAGTCTTTCTCAACACTTCTAAACACTCTTCATGCATCTCTAGCACTTGTAATCAATCAAATTTTTTGTATCCTATCATATTCTAAACCCAAAAAACACAAGATAAGTCATTTAGTGGTTCAACGCAATGTTTCCGAGTTCTTAGCCCATTTGGGACGCAATTTCAACAAGTCTTTCTCCATACTTCAAAACACTCTTCATGCATCTCTAACACTTTTTATCAATCAAATTCATTGTATTTTAACATATTCTAACCCCAAACAAAACTAGATAAGTCATTTTAGTGGTTCAACGCAATGTTTCCGAGTTCTTAGCCCATTTGGGACCCAATTTCAACAAGTTTTTCTCCATACTTCAAAACACTCTTCATGCATCTCTAACACTTGTAATCAATAAAATGTATTATATTCTAACATATTCTAACCAAACCAACACTAGATAAGTCATTTAGTGGTTCAACGCAATGTTTCTGAGTTCTTAGCCCATTTGGGATGCAATTTCAACAAGTCTTTCTCCACACTTCTAAACACTCTTCATGCATCTCTAGCACTTGTAATCAATCAAATTTATTATACTCAACATATTCTAACCCAAACAACACTAGATAAGTCATTTAGTGGTTCAACGCAATGTTTCCGAGTTCTTAGCCCATTTGGGACCCAATTTCAACCAAGTCTTTCTCCACACTTCTAAACACTCTTCATGCATCTCTAGCACTTGTAATCAGTCAAATTATTGTATTCTAACATATTCTAAACCGAAACAACATTAGATAAGTCATTTAGTGGTTCAACGTAATGTTTCCGAGTTCTTGGCCCATTTGGGACCCAATTTCAACAAGTCTTTCTCCACACTTCTAAACACTCTTCATGCATCTCTAGCACTTGTAATCAATCAAAGTTATTGTATTCAAACATATTCTAACCCCAAATAATACTAGATAAGTCATAAGTTTTTCAACGCAATGTTTCCGAGTTCTTAGCCCATTGGGGACCCAATTTCAACAAGTCTTTCTCCATACTTCAAAACACTCTTCATGCATCTCTAACACTTGTAATCAATCAAATTCATTGTATTCTAATATATTCTAACCCCAAACAACACTAGATAAGTCATTAAGTGGTTCAACGCAATGTTTCCGAGTTCTTAGCCCATTTGGGACCCAATTTCAACAAGTCTTTCTCCACACTTCTAAACACTCTTCATGCATCTCTAGCACTTTTAATCAATCAAATTTATTGTATCCTAACATATTCTAAACCCAAACAACACTAGATAAGTCATTTAGTTGTTTAACGCAATGTTTCCGAGTTCTTAGCCCATTTGGGACGCAATTTCATCAAGTCTTTCTCCATACTTCAAAACACTCTTCATGCATCTCTAACACTTGTAATCAATAAAATGTATTGTATTCTAACATATTCTAACCAAAACAACACTAGATAAGTCATTTAGTGGTTCAACGCAATGTTCCCGAGTTCTTAGCCCATTTGGGACGCAATTTCAACAAGCTTTATTCATACTTCAAAACACTCTTCATGCATCTCTAACACTTGTAATGAATCAAATTCATTGTATTCTAACATATTATAACCCCAAACAACACTAGATAGGTAATTTAGTGGTTCAACGCAATGTTTCCGAGTTCTTAGCCCATTTGGGACCCAATTTTAACAAGTCTTTCTCAACACTTCTAAACACTCTTCATGCATCTCTAGCATTTGTAATCAATCAAATTTATTGTATCCTAACATATTCTGAACCCAAAAAACACTAGATAAGTCATTTAGTGGTTCAACGCAATGTTTCCGAGTTCTTAGCCCATTTGGGATGCAATTTCAACAAGTCTTTCTCCATACTTCAAAACACTCTTCATGCATCTCTAACACTTGTAATCAATAAAATTCCTTGTATTCTAACATATTCTAACCCCAAACAACACTAGATAAGTCATTTAGTGGTTCAACGCAATGTTTCCGAGTTCTTAGCCTATTTGGGACGCAATTTCAACAAGTCTTTCTCCATACTTCAAAACACTCTTCATGCATCTCTAACACTTGTAATGAATCAAATTCATTGTATTCTAACATATTATAACCCCAAACAACACTAGATAGGTCATTTAGTGGTTCAACGCAATGTTTCCGAGTTCTTAGCCCATTTGGGACCCAATTTCAACAAGTCTTTCTCAACACTTCTAAACACTCTTCATGCATCTCTAGCACTTGTAATCAATCAAATTTATTGTATCCTAACAAATTCTAACCAAAACAACACTAGATAAGTCATTTAGTGGTTCAACACAATGTTTCCGAGTTCTTAGCCCATTTGGGACGCAATTTCAACAAGTCTTTCTCCATACTTCAAAACACTCTTCATGCATCTCTAACACTTGTAATCAATAAAATGTATTATATTCTAACATATTCTAACCAAAACAACACTAGATAAGTCATTTAGTGGTTAACGCAATGTTTCTGAGTTCTTAGCCCATTTGGGATGCAATTTCAACAAGTCTTTCTCCACACTTCTAAACACTCTTCATGCATCTCTAGCACTTGTAATCAATCAAATTTATTATATAACATATTCTAACCCAAACAACACTAGATAAGTCATTTAGTGGTTCAACGCAATGTTTCCGAGTTCTTAGCCCATTTGGGACCCAATTTCAACCAAGTCTTTCTCCACACTTCTAAACACTCTTCATGCATCTCTAGCACTTGTAATCAGTCAAATTTATTGTATTCTAACCTATTCTAAACCCAAACAACACTAGATAAGTCATTTAGTGGTTCAACGTAATGTTTCCGAGTTCTTGGCCCATTTGGAACCCAATTTCAACAAGTCTTTCTCCACACTTCTAAACACTCTTCATGCATCTCTAGCACATGTAATCAATCAAAGTTATTGTATTCAAACATATTCTAACCCCAAATAATACTAGATAAGTCATAAGTTTTTCAACGCAATGTTTCCGAGTTCTTAGCCCATTTGGGACCCAATTTCAACAAGTCTTTCTCCATACTTCAAAAAACTCTTCATGCATCTCTAACACTTGTAATCAATCAAATTCATTGTATGCTAACATATTCCAACCCCAAACAACACTAGATAAGTCATTTAGTGGTTCAAAGCAATGTTTCCGAGTTCTTAGCCTATTTGGGACCCAATTTCAACAAGTCTTTCTCCACACTTCTAAACACTCTTCATGCATCTCTAGCACTTTTAATCAATCAAATTTATTGTATCCTAACATATTCTAAACCCAAACAACACTAGATAAGTCATTTAGTTGTTTAACGCAATGTTTCCGAGTTCTTAGCCCATTTGGGACGCAATTTCAACAAGTCTTTCTCCATACTTCAAAACACTCTTCATGCATCTCTAACACTTGTAATCAATAAAATGTATTGTATTCTAACATATTCTAACCAAAACAACACTAGATAAGTCATTTAGTGGTTCAACGCAATGTTCCCGAGTTCTTAGCCCATTTGGGACGCAATTTCAACAAGCTTTATTCATACTTCAAAACACTCTTCATGCATCTCTAACACTTGTAATGAATCAAATTCATTGTATTCTAACATATTATAACCCCAAACAACACTAGATAGGTAATTTAGTGGTTCAACGCAATGTTTCCGAGTTCTTAGCCCATTTGGGACCCAATTTTAACAAGTCTTTCTCAACACTTCTAAACACTCTTCATGCATCTCTAGCATTTGTAATCAATCAAATTTATTGTATCCTAACATATTCTGAACCCAAAAAACACTAGATAAGTCATTTAGTGGTTCAACGCAATGTTTCCGAGTTCTTAGCCCATTTGGGATGCAATTTCAACAAGTCTTTCTCCACACTTCTAAACATTCTTCATGCATCTCTAGCACTTGTAATCAGTCAAATTTATTGTATTCTAACCTATTCTAAACCCAAACAACACTAGATAAGTCATTTAGTGGTTCAACGTAATGTTTCCGAGTTCTTGGCCCATTTGGGACCCAATTTCAACAAGTCTTTCTCCACACTTCTAAACACTCTTCATGCATCTCTAGCACTTGTAATCAATCAAAGTTATTGTATTCAAACATATTCTAACCCCAAATAATACTAGATAAGTCATAAGTTTTTCAACGCAATGTTTCCGAGTTCTTAGCCCATTTGGGACCCAATTTTAACAAGTCTTTCTCAACACTTCTAAACACTCTTCATGCATCTCTAGCACTTGTAATCAATCAAATTTTTTGTATCCTATCATATTCTAAACCCAAAAAACACAAGATAAGTCATTTAGTGGTTCAACGCAATGTTTCCGAGTTCTTAGCCCATTTGGGACGCAATTTCAACAAGTCTTTCTCCATACTTCAAAACACTCTTCATGCATCTCTAACACTTTTTTCAATCAAATTCATTGTATTTTAACATATTCTAACCCCAAACAAAACTAGATAAGTCATTTTAGTGGTTCAACGCAATGTTTCCGAGTTCTTAGCCCATTTGGGACCCAATTTCAACAAGTTTTTCTCCATACTTCAAAACACTCTTCATGCATCTCTAACACTTGTAATCAATAAAATGTATTATATTCTAACATATTCTAACCAAACCAACACTAGATAAGTCATTTAGTGGTTCAACGCAATGTTTCTGAGTTCTTAGCCCATTTGGGATGCAATTTCAACAAGTCTTTCTCCACACTTCTAAACACTCTTCATGCATCTCTAGCACTTGTAATCAATCAAATTTATTATACTCAACATATTCTAACCCAAACAACACTAGATAAGTCATTTAGTGGTTCAACGCAATGTTTCCGAGTTCTTAGCCCATTTGGGACCCAATTTCAACCAAGTCTTTCTCCACACTTCTAAACACTCTTCATGCATCTCTAGCACTTGTAATCAGTCAAATTATTGTATTCTAACATATTCTAAACCGAAACAACATTAGATAAGTCATTTAGTGGTTCAACGTAATGTTTCCGAGTTCTTGGCCCATTTGGGACCCAATTTCAACAAGTCTTTCTCCACACTTCTAAACACTCTTCATGCATCTCTAGCACTTGTAATCAATCAAAGTTATTGTATCCAAACATATTCTAACCCCAAATAATACTAGATAAGTCATAAGTTTTTCAACGCAATGTTTCCGAGTTCTTAGCCCATTGGGGACCCAATTTCAACAAGTCTTTCTCCATACTTCAAAACACTCTTCATGCATCTCTAACACTTGTAATCAATCAAATTCATTGTATTCTAATATATTCTAACCCCAAACAACACTAGATAAGTCATTAAGTGGTTCAACGCAATGTTTCCGAGTTCTTAGCCCATTTGGGACCCAATTTCAACAAGTCTTTCTCCACACTTCTAAACACTCTTCATGCATCTCTAGCACTTTTAATCAATCAAATTTATTGTATCCTAACATATTCTAAACCCAAACAACACTAGATAAGTCATTTAGTTGTTTAACGCAATGTTTCCGAGTTCTTAGCCCATTTGGGACGCAATTTCAACAAGTCTTTCTCCATACTTCAAAACACTCTTCATGCATCTCTAACACTTGTAATCAATAAAATGTATTGTATTCTAACATATTCTAACCAAAACAACACTAGATAAGTCATTTAGTGGTTCAACGCAATGTTCCCGAGTTCTTAGCCCATTTGGGACGCAATTTCAACAAGCTTTATTCATACTTCAAAACACTCTTCATGCATCTCTAACACTTGTAATGAATCAAATTCATTGTATTCTAACATATTATAACCCCAAACAACACTAGATAGGTAATTTAGTGGTTCAACGCAATGTTTCCGAGTTCTTAGCCCATTTGGGACCCAATTTTAACAAGTCTTTCTCAACACTTCTAAACACTCTTCATGCATCTCTAGCATTTGTAATCAATCAAATTTATTGTATCCTAACATATTCTGAACCCAAAAAACACTAGATAAGTCATTTAGTGGTTCAACGCAATGTTTCCGAGTTCTTAGCCCATTTGGGATGCAATTTCAACAAGTCTTTCTCCATACTTCAAAACACTCTTCATGCATCTCTAACACTTGTAATCAATAAAATTCCTTGTATTCTAACATATTCTAACCCCAAACAACACTAGATAAGTCATTTAGTGGTTCAACGCAATGTTTCCGAGTTCTTAGCCTATTTGGGACGCAATTTCAACAAGTCTTTCTCCATACTTCAAAACACTCTTCATGCATCTCTAACACTTGTAATGAATCAAATTCATTGTATTCTAACATATTATAACCCCAAACAACACTAGATAGGTCATTTAGTGGTTCAACGCAATGTTTCCGAGTTCTTAGCCCATTTGGGACCCAATTTCAACAAGTCTTTCTCAACACTTCTAAACACTCTTCATGCATCTCTAGCACTTGTAATCAATCAAATTTATTGTATCCTAACAAATTCTAACCAAAACAACACTAGATAAGTCATTTAGTGGTTCAACACAATGTTTCCGAGTTCTTAGCCCATTTGGGACGCAATTTCAACAAGTCTTTCTCCATACTTCAAAACACTCTTCATGCATCTCTAACACTTGTAATCAATAAAATGTATTATATTCTAACATATTCTAACCAAAACAACACTAGATAAGTCATTTAGTGGTTAACGCAATGTTTCTGAGTTCTTAGCCCATTTGGGATGCAATTTCAACAAGTCTTTCTCCACACTTCTAAACACTCTTCATGCATCTCTAGCACTTGTAATCAATCAAATTTATTATACTCTAACATATTCTAACCCAAACAACACTAGATAAGTCATTTAGTGGTTCAACGCAATGTTTCCGAGTTCTTAGCCCATTTGGGACCCAATTTCAACCAAGTCTTTCTCCACACTTCTAAACACTCTTCATGCATCTCTAGCACTTGTAATCAGTCAAATTTATTGTATTCTAACCTATTCTAAACCCAAACAACACTAGATAAGTCATTTAGTGGTTCAACGTAATGTTTCCGAGTTCTTGGCCCATTTGGAACCCAATTTCAACAAGTCTTTCTCCACACTTCTAAACACTCTTCATGCATCTCTAGCACATGTAATCAATCAAAGTTATTGTATTCAAACATATTCTAACCCCAAATAATACTAGATAAGTCATAAGTTTTTCAACGCAATGTTTCCGAGTTCTTAGCCCATTTGGGACCCAATTTCAACAAGTCTTTCTCCATACTTCAAAAAACTCTTCATGCATCTCTAACACTTGTAATCAATCAAATTCATTGTATGCTAACATATTCTAACCCCAAACAACACTAGATAAGTCATTTAGTGGTTCAAAGCAATGTTTCCGAGTTCTTAGCCTATTTGGGACCCAATTTCAACAAGTCTTTCTCCACACTTCTAAACACTCTTCATGCATCTCTAGCACTTTTAATCAATCAAATTTATTGTATCCTAACATATTCTAAACCCAAACAACACTAGATAAGTCATTTAGTAGTTTAACGCAATGTTTCCGAGTTCTTAGCCCATTTGGGGCGCAATTTCAACAAGTCTTTCTCCATACTTCAAAACACTCTTCATGCATCTCTAACACTTGTAATCAATAAAATGTATTGTATTCTAACATATTCTAACCAAAACAACACTAGATAAGTCATTTAGTGGTTCAACGCAATGTTTTCGAGTTCTTAGCCCATTTGGGACGCAATTTCAACAAGTCTTTATTTATACTTCAAAACACTCTTCATGCATCTCTAACACTTGTAATGAATCAAATTCATTGTATTCTAACATATTATAACCCCAAACAACACTAGATAGGTCATTTAGTGGTTCAACGCAATGTTTCCGAGTTCTTAGCCCATTTGGGACCCAATTTTAACAAGTCTTTCTCAACACTTCTAAACACTCTTCATGCATCTCTAGCATTTCTAATCAATCAAATTTATTGTATCCTAACATATTCTAAACCCAAAAAACACTAGATAAGTCATTTAGTGGTTCAACGCAATGTTTCCGAGTTCTTAGCCCATTTGGGATGCAATTTCAACAAGTCTTTCTCCATACTTCAAAACACTCTTCATGCATCTCTAAAACTTGTAATCTATAAAACTCCTTGTATTCTAACATATTCTAACCCCAAACAACAATAGATAAGTCATTTAGTGGTTCAACGCACTGTTTCCGAGTTCTTAGCCTATTTGGGACCCAATTTCAACAACTTTTTCTACACACTTCTAAACACTCTTCATGCATCTTTAGCACTTGTAATCAATCAAAGTTATTGTATTCAAACATATTCTAACCCCAAATAATACTAGATAAGTCATAAGTTTTTCAACGCAATGTTTCCGAATTCTTAGCCCATTTGGGACCCAATTTCAACAAGTCTTTCTCCATACTTCAAAACACTCTTCATGCATCTCTAACACTTGTAATCAATTAAATGTATTGTATTCTAACATATTCTAACCCCAAACAACACTAGATAAGTCATTTAGTGGTTCAACGTAATGTTTCCGAGTTCTTGGCCCATTTGGGACCCAATTTCAACAAGTCTTTCTCCACACTTCTAAACACTCTTCATGCATCTCTAGCACTTGTAATCAATCAAAGTTATTGTATTCAAACATATTCTAACCCCAAATAATACTAGATAAGTCATAAGTTTTTCAACGCAATGTTTCCGAGTTCTTAGCCCATTTGGGACCCAATTTTAACAAGTCTTTCTCAACACTTCTAAACACTCTTCATGCATCTCTAGCACTTGTAATCAATCAAATTTTTTGTATCCTATCATATTCTAAACCCAAAAAACACAAGATAAGTCATTTAGTGGTTCAACGCAATGTTTCCGAGTTCTTAGCCCATTTGGGACGCAATTTCAACAAGTCTTTCTCCATACTTCAAAACACTCTTCATGCATCTCTAACACTTGTAATCAATAAAATGTATTGTATTCTAACATATTCTAACCAAAACAACACTAGATAAGTCATTTAGTGGTTCAACGCAATGTTCCCGAGTTCTTAGCCCATTTGGGACGCAATTTCAACAAGCTTTATTCATACTTCAAAACACTCTTCATGCATCTCTAACACTTGTAATGAATCAAATTCATTGTATTCTAACATATTATAACCCCAAACAACACTAGATAGGTAATTTAGTGGTTCAACGCAATGTTTCCGAGTTCTTAGCCCATTTGGGACCCAATTTTAACAAGTCTTTCTCAACACTTCTAAACACTCTTCATGCATCTCTAGCATTTGTAATCAATCAAATTTATTGTATCCTAACATATTCTGAACCCAAAAAACACTAGATAAGTCATTTAGTGGTTCAACGCAATGTTTCCGAGTTCTTAGCCCATTTGGGATGCAATTTCAACAAGTCTTTCTCCATACTTCAAAACACTCTTCATGCATCTCTAACACTTGTAATCAATAAAATTCCTTGTATTCTAACATATTCTAACCCCAAACAACACTAGATAAGTCATTTAGTGGTTCAACGCAAAGTTTCCGAGTTCTTAGCCTATTTGGGACGCAATTTCAACAAGTCTTTCTCCATACTTCAAAACACTCTTCATGCATCTCTAACACTTGTAATGAATCAAATTCATTGTATTCTAACATATTATAACCCCAAACAACACTAGATAGGTCATTTAGTGGTTCAACGCAATGTTTCCGAGTTCTTAGCCCATTTGGGACCCAATTTCAACAAGTCTTTCTCAACACTTCTAAACACTCTTCATGCATCTCTAGCACTTGTAATCAATCAAATTTATTGTATCCTAACAAATTCTAACCAAAACAACACTAGATAAGTCATTTAGTGGTTCAACACAATGTTTCCGAGTTCTTAGCCCATTTGGGACGCAATTTCAACAAGTCTTTCTCCATACTTCAAAACACTCTTCATGCATCTCTAACACTTGTAATCAATAAAATGTATTATATTCTAACATATTCTAACCAAAACAACACTAGATAAGTCATTTAGTGGTTAACGCAATGTTTCTGAGTTCTTAGCCCATTTGGGATGCAAATTCAACAAGTCTTTCTCCACACTTCTAAACACTCTTCATGCATCTCTAGCACTTGTAATCAATCAAATTTATTATACTCTAACATATTCTAACCCAAACAACACTAGATAAGTCATTTAGTGGTTCAACGCAATGTTTCCGAGTTCTTAGCCCATTTGGGACCCAATTTCAACCAAGTCTTTCTCCACACTTCTAAACACTCTTCATGCATCTCTAGCACTTGTAATCAGTCAAATTTATTGTATTCTAACCTATTCTAAACCCAAACAACACTAGATAAGTCATTTAGTGGTTCAACGTAATGTTTCCGAGTTCTTGGCCCATTTGGAACCCAATTTCAACAAGTCTTTCTCCACACTTCTAAACACTCTTCATGCATCTCTAGCACATGTAATCAATTAAAGTTATTGTATTCAAACATATTCTAACCCCAAATAATACTAGATAAGTCATAAGTTTTTCAACGCAATGTTTCCGAGTTCTTAGCCCATTTGGGACCCAATTTCAACAAGTCTTTCTCCATACTTCAAAAAACTCTTCATGCATCTCTAACACTTGTAATCAATCAAATTCATTGTATGCTAACATATTCTAAACCCAAACAACACTAGATAAGTCATTTAGTGGTTCAAAGCAATGTTTCCAAGTTCTTAGCCTATTTGGGACCCAATTTCAACAAGTCTTTCTCCACACTTCTAAACACTCTTCATGCATCTCTAGCACTTTTAATCAATCAAATTTATTGTATCCTAACATATTCTAAACCCAAACAACACTAGATAAGTCATTTAGTAGTTTAACGCAATGTTTCCGAGTTCTTAGCCCATTTGGGGCGCAATTTCAACAAGTCTTTCTCCATACTTCAAAACACTCTTCATGCATCTCTAACACTTGTAATCAATAAAATGTATTGTATTCTAACATATTCTAACCAAAACAACACTAGATAAGTCATTTAGTGGTTCAACGCAATGTTTTCGAGTTCTTAGCCCATTTGGGACGCAATTTCAACAAGTCTTTATTTATACTTCAAAACACTCTTCATGCATCTCTAACACTTGTAATGAATCAAATTCATTGTATTCTAACATATTATAACCCCAAACAACACTAGATAGGTCATTTAGTGGTTCAACGCAATGTTTCCGAGTTCTTAGCCCATTTGGGACCCAATTTTAACAAGTCTTTCTCAACACTTCTAAACACTCTTCATGCATCTCTAGCATTTCTAATCAATCAAATTTATTGTATCCTAACATATTCTAAACCCAAAAAACACTAGATAAGTCATTTAGTGGTTCAACGCAATGTTTCCGAGTTCTTAGCCCATTTGGGATGCAATTTCAACAAGTCTTTCTCCATACTTCAAAACACTCTTCATGCATCTCTAAAACTTGTAATCTATAAAACTCCTTGTATTCTAACATATTCTAACCCCAAACAACAATAGATAAGTCATTTAGTGGTTCAACGCACTGTTTCCGAGTTCTTAGCCTATTTGGGACCCAATTTCAACAACTTTTTCTACACACTTCTAAACACTCTTCATGCATCTTTAGCACTTGTAATCAATCAAAGTTATTGTATTCAAACATATTCTAACCCCAAATAATACTAGATAAGTCATAAGTTTTTCAACGCAATGTTTCCGAATTCTTAGCCCATTTGGGACCCAATTTCAACAAGTCTTTCTCCATACTTCAAAACACTCTTCATGCATCTCTAACACTTGTAATCAATTAAATGTATTGTATTCTAACATATTCTAACCCCAAACAACACTAGATAAGTCATTTAGTGGTTCAACGTAATGTTTCCGAGTTCTTGGCCCATTTGGGACCCAATTTCAACAAGTCTTTCTCCACACTTCTAAACACTCTTCATGCATCTCTAGCACTTGTAATCAATCAAAGTTATTGTATTCAAACATATTCTAACCCCAAATAATACTAGATAAGTCATAAGTTTTTCAACGCAATGTTTCCGAGTTCTTAGCCCATTTGGGACCCAATTTTAACAAGTCTTTCTCAACACTTCTAAACACTCTTCATGCATCGCACTTGTAATCAATCAAATTTTTTGTATCCTATCATATTCTAAACCCAAAAAACACAAGATAAGTCATTTAGTGGTTCAACGCAATGTTTCCGAGTTCTTAGCCCATTTGGGACGCAATTTCAACAAGTCTTTCTCCATACTTCAAAACACTCTTCATGCATCTCTAACACTTTTTATCAATCAAATTCATTGTATTTTAACATATTCTAACCCCAAACAAAACTAGATAAGTCATTTTAGTGGTTCAACGCAATGTTTCCGAGTTCTTAGCCCATTTGGGACCCAATTTCAACAAGTCTTTCTCCATACTTCAAAACACTATTCATGCATCTCTAACACTTGTAATCAATAAAATGTATTGTATTCTAACATATTCTAACCAAAACAACACTAGATAAGTCATTTAGTGGTTCAACGCAATGTTCCCGAGTTCTTAGCCCATTTGGGACGCAATTTCAACAAGCTTTATTCATACTTCAAAACACTCTTCATGCATCTCTAACACTTGTAATGAATCAAATTCATTGTATTCTAACATATTATAACCCCAAACAACACTAGATAGGTAATTTAGTGGTTCAACGCAATGTTTCCGAGTTCTTAGCCCATTTGGGACCCAATTTCAACAAGTTTTTCTCCATACTTCAAAACACTCTTCATGCATCTCTAACACTTGTAATCAATAAAATGTATTATATTCTAACATATTCTAACCAAACCAACACTAGATAAGTCATTTAGTGGTTCAACGCAATGTTCCCGAGTTCTTAGCCCATTTGGGACGCAATTTCAACAAGCTTTATTCATACTTCAAAACACTCTTCATGCATCTCTAACACTTGTAATGAATCAAATTCATTGTATTTTAACATATTCTAACCCCAAACAAAACTAGATAAGTCATTTTAGTGGTTCAACGCAATGTTTCCGAGTTCTTAGCCCATTTGGGACCCAATTTCAACAAGTTTTTCTCCATACTTCAAAACACTCTTCATGCATCTCTAACACTTGTAATCAATAAAATGTATTATATTCTAACATATTCTAACCAAACCAACACTAGATAAGTCATTTAGTGGTTCAACGCAATGTTTCTGAGTTCTTAGCCCATTTGGGATGCAATTTCAACAAGTCTTTCTCCACACTTCTAAACACTCTTCATGCATCTCTAGCACTTGTAATCAATCAAATTTATTATACTCAACATATTCTAACCCAAACAACACTAGATAAGTCATTTAGTGGTTCAACGCAATGTTTCCGAGTTCTTAGCCCATTTGGGACCCAATTTCAACCAAGTCTTTCTCCACACTTCTAAACACTCTTCATGCATCTCTAGCACTTGTAATCAGTCAAATTATTGTATTCTAACATATTCTAAACCGAAACAACATTAGATAAGTCATTTAGTGGTTCAACGTAATGTTTCCGAGTTCTTGGCCCATTTGGGACCCAATTTCAACAAGTCTTTCTCCACACTTCTAAACACTCTTCATGCATCTCTAGCACTTGTAATCAGTCAAATTTATTGTATTCTAACCTATTCTAAACCCAAACAACACTAGATAAGTCATTTAGTGGTTCAACGTAATGTTTCCGAGTTCTTGGCCCATTTGGAACCCAATTTCAACAAGTCTTTCTCCACACTTCTAAACACTCTTCATGCATCTCTAGCACATGTAATCAATCAAAGTTATTGTATTCAAACATATTCTAACCCCAAATAATACTAGATAAGTCATAAGTTTTTCAACGCAATGTTTCCGAGTTCTTAGCCCATTGGGGACCCAATTTCAACAAGTCTTTCTCCATACTTCAAAACACTCTTCATGCATCTCTAACACTTGTAATCAATCAAATTCATTGTATTCTAATATATTCTAACCCCAAACAACACTAGATAAGTCATTAAGTGGTTCAACGCAATGTTTCCGAGTTCTTAGCCCATTTGGGACCCAATTTCAACAAGTCTTTCTCCACACTTCTAAACACTCTTCATGCATCTCTAGCACTTTTAATCAATCAAATTTATTGTATCCTAACATATTCTAAACCCAAACAACACTAGATAAGTCATTTAGTTGTTTAACGCAATGTTTCCGAGTTCTTAGCCCATTTGGGACGCAATTTCAACAAGTCTTTCTCCATACTTCAAAACACTCTTCATGCATCTCTAACACTTGTAATCAATAAAATGTATTGTATTCTAACATATTCTAACCAAAACAACACTAGATAAGTCATTTAGTGGTTCAACGCAATGTTCCCGAGTTCTTAGCCCATTTGGGACGCAATTTCAACAAGCTTTATTCATACTTCAAAACACTCTTCATGCATCTCTAACACTTGTAATGAATCAAATTCATTGTATTCTAACATATTATAACCCCAAACAACACTAGATAGGTAATTTAGTGGTTCAACGCAATGTTTCCGAGTTCTTAGCCCATTTGGGACCCAATTTTAACAAGTCTTTCTCAACACTTCTAAACACTCTTCATGCATCTCTAGCATTTGTAATCAATCAAATTTATTGTATCCTAACATATTCTGAACCCAAAAAACACTAGATAAGTCATTTAGTGGTTCAACGCAATGTTTCCGAGTTCTTAGCCCATTTGGGATGCAATTTCAACAAGTCTTTCTCCATACTTCAAAACACTCTTCATGCATCTCTAACACTTGTAATCAATAAAATTCCTTGTATTCTAACATATTCTAACCCCAAACAACACTAGATAAGTCATTTAGTGGTTCAACGCAATGTTTCCGAGTTCTTAGCCTATTTGGGACGCAATTTCAACAAGTCTTTCTCCATACTTCAAAACACTCTTCATGCATCTCTAACACTTGTAATCAATCAAATTCATTGTATTCTAACATATTCTAACCCCAAACAACACTAGATAAGTCATTTAGTGGTTCAACGCAATGTTTCCGAGTTCTTAGCCCATTTGGGACCCAATTTTAACAAGTCTTTCTCAACACTTCTAAACACTCTTCATGCATCTCTAGCACTTGTAATCAATCAAATTTATTGTATCCTAACAAATTCTAACCAAAACAACACTAGATAAGTCATTTAGTGGTTCAACGCAATGTTTCCGAGTTCTTAGCCCATTTGGGACGCAATTTCAACAAGTCTTTCTCCATACTTCAAAACACTCTTCATGCATCTCTAACACTTGTAATCAATAAAATGTATTATATTCTAACATATTCTAACCAAAACAACACTAGATAAGTCATTTAGTGGTTAACGCAATGTTTCTGAGTTCTTAGCCCATTTGGGATGCAATTTCAACAAGTCTTTCTCCACACTTCTAAACACTCTTCATGCATCTCTAGCACTTGTAATCAATCAAATTTATTATACTCTAACATATTCTAACCCAAACAACACTAGATAAGTCATTTAGTGGTTCAACGCAATGTTTCCGAGTTCTTAGCCCATTTGGGACCCAATTTCAACCAAGTCTTTCTCCACACTTCTAAACACTCTTCATGCATCTCTAGCACTTGTAATCAGTCAAATTTATTGTATTCTAACCTATTCTAAACCCAAACAACACTAGATAAGTCATTTAGTGGTTCAACGTAATGTTTCCGAGTTCTTGGCCCATTTGGAACCCAATTTCAACAAGTCTTTCTCCACACTTCTAAACACTCTTCATGCATCTCTAGCACATGTAATCAATCAAAGTTATTGTATTCAAACATATTCTAACCCCAAATAATACTAGATAAGTCATAAGTTTTTCAACGCAATGTTTCCGAGTTCTTAGCCCATTTGGGACCCAATTTCAACAAGTCTTTCTCCATACTTCAAAAAACTCTTCATGCATCTCTAACACTTGTAATCAATCAAATTCATTGTATGCTAACATATTCTAACCCCAAACAACACTAGATAAGTCATTTAGTGGTTCAAAGCAATGTTTCCGAGTTCTTAGCCTATTTGGGACCCAATTTCAACAAGTCTTTCTCCACACTTCTAAACACTCTTCATGCATCTCTAGCACTTTTAATCAATCAAATTTATTGTATCCTAACATATTCTAAACCCAAACAACACTAGATAAGTCATTTAGTGGTTTAACGCAATGTTTCCGAGTTCTTAGCCCATTTGGGGCGCAATTTCAACAAGTCTTTCTCAATACTTCAAAACACTCTTCATGCATCTCTAACACTTGTAATCAATAAAATGTATTGTATTCTAACATATTCTAACCAAAACAACACTAGATAAGTCATTTAGTGGTTCAACGCAATGTTTTCGAGTTCTTAGCCCATTTGGGACGCAATTTCAACAAGTCTTTATTTATACTTCAAAACACTCTTCATGCATCTCTAACACTTGTAATGAATCAAATTCATTGTATTCTAACATATTATAACCCCAAACAACACTAGATAGGTCATTTAGTGGTTCAACGCAATGTTTCCGAGTTCTTAGCCCATTTGGGACCCAATTTCAACAAGTCTTTCTCAACACTTCTAAACACTCTTCATGCATCTCTAGCACTTGTAATCAATCAAATTTATTGTATCCTAACAAATTCTAACCAAAACAACACTAGATAAGTCATTTAGTGGTTCAACGCAATGTTTCCGAGTTCTTAGCCCATTTGGGACGCAATTTCAACAAGTCTTTCTCCATACTTCAAAACACTCTTCATGCATCTCTAACACTTGTAATCAATAAAATGTATTATATTCTAACATATTCTAACCAAAACAACACTAGATAAGTCATTTAGTGGTTAACGCAATGTTTCTGAGTTCTTAGCCCATTTGGGATGCAATTTCAACAAGTCTTTCTCCACACTTCTAAACACTCTTCATGCATCTCTAGCACTTGTAATCAATCAAATTTATTATACTCTAACATATTCTAACCCAAACAACACTAGATAAGTCATTTAGTGGTTCAACGCAATGTTTCCGAGTTCTTAGCCCATTTGGGACCCAATTTCAACAAGTCTTTCTCAACACTTCTAAACACTCTTCATGCATCTCTAGCACTTGTAATCAATCAAATTTATTGTATCCTAACAAATTCTAACCAAAACAACACTAGATAAGTCATTTAGTGGTTCAACGCAATGTTTCCGAGTTCTTAGCCCATTTGGGACGCAATTTCAACAAGTCTTTCTCCATACTTCAAAACACTCTTCATGCATCTCTAACACTTGTAATCAATAAAATGTATTATATTCTAACATATTCTAACCAAAACAACACTAGATAAGTCATTTAGTGGTTAACGCAATGTTTCTGAGTTCTTAGCCCATTTGGGATGCAATTTCAACAAGTCTTTCTCCACACTTCTAAACACTCTTCATGCATCTCTAGCACTTGTAATCAATCAAATTTATTATACTCTAACATATTCTAACCCAAACAACACTAGATAAGTCATTTAGTGGTTCAACGCAATGTTTCCGAGTTCTTAGCCCATTTGGGACCCAATTTCAACCAAGTCTTTCTCCACACTTCTAAACACTCTTCATGCATCTCTAGCACTTGTAATCAGTCAAATTTATTGTATTCTAACCTATTCTAAACCCAAACAACACTAGATAAGTCATTTAGTGGTTCAACGTAATGTTTCCGAGTTCTTGGCCCATTTGGAACCCAATTTCAACAAGTCTTTCTCCACACTTCTAAACACTCTTCATGCATCTCTAGCACATGTAATCAATCAAAGTTATTGTATTCAAACATATTCTAACCCCAAATAATACTAGATAAGTCATAAGTTTTTCAACGCAATGTTTCCGAGTTCTTAGCCCATTTGGGACCCAATTTCAACAAGTCTTTCTCCATACTTCAAAAAACTCTTCATGCATCTCTAACACTTGTAATCAATCAAATTCATTGTATGCTAACATATTCTAACCCCAAACAACACTAGATAAGTCATTTAGTGGTTCAAAGCAATGTTTCCGAGTTCTTAGCCTATTTGGGACCCAATTTCAACAAGTCTTTCTCCACACTTCTAAACACTCTTCATGCATCTCTAGCACTTTTAATCAATCAAATTTATTGTATCCTAACATATTCTAAACCCAAACAACACTAGATAAGTCATTTAGTGGTTTAACGCAATGTTTCCGAGTTCTTAGCCCATTTGGGGCGCAATTTCAACAAGTCTTTCTCCATACTTCAAAACACTCTTCATGCATCTCTAACACTTGTAATCAATAAAATGTATTGTATTCTAACATATTCTAACCAAAACAACACTAGATAAGTCATTTAGTGGTTCAACGCAATGTTTTCGAGTTCTTAGCCCATTTGGGACGCAATTTCAACAAGTCTTTATTTATACTTCAAAACACTCTTCATGCATCTCTAACACTTGTAATGAATCAAATTCATTGTATTCTAACATATTATAACCCCAAACAACACTAGATAGGTCATTTAGTGGTTCAACGCAATGTTTCCGAGTTCTTAGCCCATTTGGGACCCAATTTCAACAAGTCTTTCTCAACACTTCTAAACACTCTTCATGCATCTCTAGCACTTGTAATCAATCAAATTTATTGTATCCTAACAAATTCTAACCAAAACAACACTAGATAAGTCATTTAGTGGTTCAACGCAATGTTTCCGAGTTCTTAGCCCATTTGGGACGCAATTTCAACAAGTCTTTCTCCATACTTCAAAACACTCTTCATGCATCTCTAACACTTGTAATCAATAAAATGTATTATATTCTAACATATTCTAACCAAAACAACACTAGATAAGTCATTTAGTGGTTAACGCAATGTTTCTGAGTTCTTAGCCCATTTGGGATGCAATTTCAACAAGTCTTTCTCCACACTTCTAACACTCTTCATGCATCTCTAGCACTTGTAATCAATCAAATTTATTATACTCTAACATATTCTAACCCAAACAACACTAGATAAGTCATTTAGTGGTTCAACGCAATGTTTCCGAGTTCTTAGCCCATTTGGGACCCAATTTCAACCAAGTCTTTCTCCACACTTCTAAACACTCTTCATGCATCTCTAGCACTTGTAATCAGTCAAATTTATTGTATTCTAACCTATTCTAAACCCAAACAACACTAGATAAGTCATTTAGTGGTTTAACGCAATGTTTCCGAGTTCTTAGCCCATTTGGGGCGCAATTTCAACAAGTCTTTCTCCATACTTCAAAACACTCTTCATGCATCTCTAACACTTGTAATCAATAAAATGTATTGTATTCTAACATATTCTAACCAAAACAACACTAGATAAGTCATTTAGTGGTTCAACGCAATGTTTTCGAGTTCTTAGCCCATTTGGGACGCAATTTCAACAAGTCTTTATTTATACTTCAAAACACTCTTCATGCATCTCTAACACTTGTAATGAATCAAATTCATTGTATTCTAACATATTATAACCCCAAACAACACTAGATAGGTCATTTAGTGGTTCAACGCAATGTTTCCGAGTTCTTAGCCCATTTGGGACCCAATTTTAACAAGTCTTTCTCAACACTTCTAAACACTCTTCATGCATCTCTAGCATTTCTAATCAATCAAATTTATTGTATCCTAACATATTCTAAACCCAAAAAACACTAGATAAGTCATTTAGTGGTTCAACGCAATGTTTCCGAGTTCTTAGCCCATTTGGGATGCAATTTCAACAAGTCTTTCTCCATACTTCAAAACACTCTTCATGCATCTCTAAAACTTGTAATCTATAAAATTCCTTGTATTCTAACATATTCTAACCCCAAACAACAATAGATAAGTCATTTAGTGGTTCAACGCAATGTTTCCGAGTTCTTAGCCTATTTGGGACCCAATTTCAACAACTTTTCCTACACACTTCTAAACACTCTTCATGCATCTTTAGCACTTGTAATCAATCAAAGTTATTGTATTCAAACATATTCTAACCCCAAATAATACTAGATAAGTCATAAGTTTTTCAACGCAATGTTTCCGAATTCTTAGCCCATTTGGGACCCAATTTCAACAAGTCTTTCTCCATACTTCAAAACACTCTTCATGCATCTCTAACACTTGTAATCAATTAAATGTATTGTATTCTAACATATTCTAACCAAAGCAACACTAGATAAGTCATTTAGTGGTTCAACGCAATATTTCCGAGTTCTTAGCCCATTTGGGACCCAATTTCAACAAGTCTTTCTCAACACTTCTAAACACTCTTCATGCATCTCTAACACTTTTATTCAATCAAATTTATTGCATCCTAACATATTCTAAACCCAAAAAAAACTAGATAAGTCATTTAGTGGTTCAACGCAATGTTTCCGAGTTCTTAGCCCATTTGGGACGCAATTTCAACAAGTCTTTCTCCACACTTCTAAACATTCTTCATGCATCTCTAGCACTTGTAATCAGTCAAATTTATTGTATTCTAACCTATTCTAAACCCAAAAAACACTAGATAAGTCATTTAGTGGTTCAACGCAATGTTTCCGAGTTCTTGGCCCATTTGGGACCCAATTTCAACAAGTCTTTCTCCACACTTCTAAACACTCTTCATGCATCTCTAGCACTTGTAATCAATCAAAGTTATTGTATTCAAACATATTCTAACCCCAAATAATACAAGATAAGTCATAAGTTTTTCAACGCAATGTTTCCGAGTTCTTAGCCCATTTGGGACCCAATTTCAACAAGTCTTTCTCCATACTTCAAAACACTCTTCATGCATCTCTAACACTTGTAATCAATAAAATTCCTTGTATTCTAACATATTCTAACCCCAAACAACACTAGATAAGTCATTTAGTGGTTCAACGCAATGTTTCCGAGTTCTTAGCCTATTTGGGACGCAATTTCAACAAGTCTTTCTCCATACTTCAAAACACTCTTCATGCATCTCTAACACTTGTAATGAATCAAATTCATTGTATTCTAACATATTATAACCCCAAACAACACTAGATAGGTCATTTAGTGGTTCAACGCAATGTTTCCGAGTTCTTAGCCCATTTGGGACCCAATTTCAACAAGTCTTTCTCAACACTTCTAAACACTCTTCATGCATCTCTAGCACTTGTAATCAATCAAATTTATTGTATCCTAACAAATTCTAACCAAAACAACACTAGATAAGTCATTTAGTGGTTCAACGCAATGTTTCCGAGTTCTTAGCCCATTTGGGACGCAATTTCAACAAGTCTTTCTCCATACTTCAAAACACTCTTCATGCATCTCTAACACTTGTAATCAATAAAATGTATTATATTCTAACATATTCTAACCAAAACAACACTAGATAAGTCATTTAGTGGTTAACGCAATGTTTCTGAGTTCTTAGCCTATTTGGGATGCAATTTCAACAAGTCTTTCTCCACACTTCTAAACACTCTTCATGCATCTCTAGCACTTGTAATCAACCAAATTTATTATAGTCTAACATATTCTAACCCAAACAACACTAGATAAGTCATTTAGTGGTTCAACGCAATGTTTCCGAGTTCTTAGCCCATTTGGAACCCAATTTCAACCAAGTCTTTCTCCACACTTCTAAACACTCTTCATGCATCTCTAGCACTTGTAATCAGTCAAATTTATTGTATTCTAACCTATTCTAAACCCAAACAACACTAGATAAGTCATTTAGTGGTTCAACGTAATGTTTCCGAGTTCTTGGCCCATTTGGGACCCAAATTCAACAAGTCTTTCTCCACACTTCTAAACACTCTTTATGCATCTCTAGCACTTGTAATCAATCAAAGTTATTGTATTCAAACATATTCTAACCCCAAATAATACTAGATAAGTCATAAGTTTTTCAACGCAATGTTTCCGAGTTCTTAGCCCATTTGGGACCCAATTTCAACAAGTCTTTCTCCATACTTCAAAACACTCTTCATGCATCTCTAACACTTGTAATCAATCAAATTCATTGTATTCTAACATATTCTAACCCCAAACAACACTAGATAAGTCATTTAGTGGTTCAACGCAATGTTTCCGAGTTCTTAGCCCATTTGGGACCTAATTTTAACAAGTCTTTCTCAACACTTCTAAACACTCTTCATGCATCTCTAGCACTTGTAATCAATCAAATTTATTGTATCCTAACATATTCTAAACCCAAAAAACACAAGATAAGTCATTTAGTGGTTCAACGCAATGTTTCCGAGTTCTTAGCCCATTTGGGATGCAATTTCAACAAGTCTTTCTCCATACTTCAAAACACTCTTCATGCATCTCTAACACTTTTAATCAATCAAATTCATTGTATTTTAACATATTCTAACCCCAAACAACACTAGATAAGTCATTTTAGTGGTTCAACGCAATGTTTCCGAGTTCTTAGCCCATTTGGGACCCAATTTCAACAAGTTTTTCTCCATACTTTAAAACACTCTTCATGCATCTCTAACACTTGTAATCAATAAAATGTATTATATTCTAACATATTCTAACCAAACCAACACTAGATAAGTCATTTAGTGGTTCAACGCAATGTTTCTGAGTTCTTAGCCCATTTGGGATGCAATTTCAACAAGTCTTTCTCCACACTTCTAAACACTCTTCATGCATCTCTAGCACTTGTAATCAATCAAATTTATTATACTCTAACATATTCTAACCCAAACAACACTAGATAAGTCATTTAGTGGTTCAACGCAATGTTTCCGAGTTCTTAGCCCATTTGGGACCCAATTTCAACCAAGTCTTTCTCCACACTTCTAAACACTCTTCATGCATCTCTAGCACTTGTAATCAGTCAAATTTATTGTATTCTAACCTATTCTAAACCCAAACAACACTAGATAAGTCATTTAGTGGTTCAACGTAATGTTTCCGAGTTCTTGGCCCATTTGGGACCCAATTTCAAAAAGTCTTTCTCCACACTTCTAAACACTCTTCATGCATCTCTAGCACTTGTAATCAATCAAAGTTATTGTATTCAAACATATTCTAACCCCAAATAATACTAGATAAGTCATAAGTTTTTCAACGCAATGTTTCCGAGTTCTTAGCCCATTTGGGACCCAATTTCAACAAGTCTTTCTCCATACTTTAAAACACTCTTCATGCATCTCTAACACTTGTAATGAATCAAATTCATTGTATTCTAACATATTATAACCCCAAACAACACTAGATAGATCATTTAGTGGTTCAACGCAATGTTTCCGAGTTCTTAGCCCATTTGGGACCCAATTTTAACAACTCTTTCTCAACACTTCTAAACACTCTTCATGCATCTCTAGCATTTCTAATCAATCAAATTTATTGTATCCTAACATATTCTAAACCCAAAAAACACTAGATAAGTCATTTAGTAGTTCAACGCAATGTTTGCGAGTTCTTAGCCCATTTGGGATGCAATTTCAACAAGTCTTTCTCCACACTTCAAAACACTCTTCATGCATCTCTAACACTTGTAATCAATAAAATGTATTGTATTCTAACATATTCTAACCAAAACAACACTAGATAAGTCATTTAGTGGTTCAACGCAATGTTTGCGAGTTCTTAGCCCATTTGGGATGCAATTTCAACAAGTCTTTCTCCATACTTCAAAACACTCTTCATGCATCTCTAAAACTTGTAATCTATAAAATTCCTTGTATTCTAACATATTCTAACCCCAAACAACAATAGATAAGTCATTTAGTGGTTCAAAGCAATGTTTCCGAGTTCTTAGCCTATTTAGGACCCAATTTCAACAACTTTTTCTACACACTTCTAAACACTCTTCATGCATCTTTAGCACTTGTAATCAATCAAAGTTATTGTATTCAAACATATTCTAACCCCAAATAATACTAGATAAGTCATAAGTTTTTCAACGCAATGTTTCCGAGTTCTTAGCCCATTTGGGACCCAATTTCAACAAGTCTTTCTCCATACTTCAAAACACTCTTCATGCATCTCTAACACTTGTAATCAATCAAATTCCTTGTATTCTAACATATTCTAACCCCAAACAACACTAGATAAGTCATTTAGTGGTTCAACGCAATGTTTCCGAGTTCTTGGCCCATTTGGGACCCAATTTCAACAAGTCTTTCTCCACACTTCTAAACACTCTTCATGCATCTCTAGCACTTGTAATCAATCAAAGTTATTGTATTCAAACATATTCTAACCCCAAATAATACTAGATAAGTCATAAGTTTTTCAACGCAATGTTTCCGAGTTCTTAGCCCATTTGGGACCCAATTTCAACAAGTCTTTCTCCATACTTCAAAACACTCTTCATGCATCTCTAACACTTGTAATCAATAAAATGTATTGTATTCTAACATATTCTAACCAAAACAACACTAGATAAGTCATTTAGTGGTTCAACGCAATGTTTCCGAGTTCTTAGCCCATTTGGGACGCAATTTCAACAAGTCTTTCTCCACACTTCTAAACACTCTTCATACATCTCTAGCACTTGTAATCAGTCAAATTTATTGTATTCTAACCTATTCTAAACCCAAACAACACTAGATAAGTCATTTAGTGGTTCAACGCAATGTTTCCGAGTTCTTGGCCCATTTGGGACCCAATTTCAACAGGTCTTTCTCCACACTTCTAAACACTCTTCATGCATCTCTAGTACTTGTAATCAATCAAAGTTATTGTATTCAAACATATTCTAACCCCAAATAATACTAGATAAGTCATAAGTTTTTCAACGCAATGTTTCCGAGTTCTTAGCCCATTTGGGACCCAATTTCAACAAGTCTTTCTCCATACTTCAAAACACTCTTCATGCATCTCTAAAACTTGTAATCAATCAAATTCCTTGTATTCTAACATATTCTAACCCCAAACAACACTAGATAAGTCATTTAGTGGTTCAACGCAATGTTTCCGAGTTCTTAGCCTATTTGGGACCCAATTTCAACAACTTTTTCTACACACTTCTAAACACTCTTCATGCATCTTTAGCACTTATAATCAATCAAAGTTATTGTATTCAAACATATTCTAACCCCAAATAATACTAGATAAGTCATAAGTTTTTCAACGTAATGTTTTCCGAGTTCTTAGCCCATTTGGGACCCAATTTCAACAAGTCTTTCTCCATACTTCAAAACACTCTTCATGCATCTCTAACACTTGTAATCAATAAAATGTATTGTATTCTAACATATTCTAACCAAAGCAACACTAGATAAGTCATTTAGTGGTTCAACGCAATGTTTCCGAGTTCTTAGCCCATTTGGGACCCAATTTCAACAAGTCTTTCTCAACACTTCTAAACACTCTTCATGCATCTCTAGCACTTTTAATCAATCAAATTTATTGTATCCTAACATATTCTTAACCCAAAAAAAACTAGATAAGTCATTTAGTGGTTCAACGCAATGTTTCCGAGTTCTTAGCCCATTTGGGACGCAATTTCAACAAGTCTTTCTCCACACTTCTAAACACTCTTCATGCATCTCTAGCACTTGTAATCAGTCAAATTTATTGTATTCTAACCTATTCTAAACCCAAACAACACTAGATAAGTCATTTAGTGGTTCAACGCAATGTTTCCGAGTTCTTACCCCATTTGGGACCCAATTTCAACAAGTCTTTCTCCACACTTCTAAACACTCTTCATGCATCTCTAGCACTTGTAATCAATCAAAGTTATTGTATTCAAACATATTCTAACCCCAAATAATACTAGATAAGTCATAAGTTTTTCAACGCAATGTTTCCGAGTTCTTAGCCCATTTGGGACCCAATTTCAACAAGTCTTTCTCCATACTTCAAAACACTCTTCATGCATCTCTAGCACTTGTAATCAATCAAATTTATTGTATCCTAACAAATTCTAACCAAAACAACACTAGATAAGTCATTTAGTGGTTCAACGCAATGTTTCCGAGTTCTTAGCCCATTTGGGACGCAATTTCAACAAGTCTTTCTCCATACTTCAAAACACTCTTCATGCATCTCTAACACTTGTAATCAATAAAATGTATTATATTCTAACATATTCTAACCAAAACAACACTAGATAAGTCATTTAGTGGTTAACGCAATGTTTCTGAGTTCTTAGCCCATTTGGGATGCAATTTCAACAAGTCTTTCTCCACACTTCTAAACACTCTTCATGCATCTCTAGCACTTGTAATCAATCAAATTTATTATACTCTAACATATTCTAACCCAAACAACACTAGATAAGTCATTTAGTGGTTCAACGCAATGTTTCCGAGTTCTTAGCCCATTTGGGACCCAATTTCAACCAAGTCTTTCTCCACACTTCTAAACACTCTTCATGCATCTCTAGCACTTGTAATCAGTCAAATTTATTGTATTCTAACCTATTCTAAACCCAAACAACACTAGATAAGTCATTTAGTGGTTCAACGTAATGTTTCCGAGTTTTTGGCCCATTTGGAACCCAATTTCAACAAGTCTTTCTCCACACTTCTAAACACTCTTCATGCATCTCTAGCACATGTAATCAATCAAAGTTATTGTATTCAAACATATTCTAACCCCAAATAATACTAGATAAGTCATAAGTTTTTCAACGCAATGTTTCCGAGTTCTTAGCCCATTTGGGACCCAATTTCAACAAGTCTTTCTCCATACTTCAAAAAACTCTTCATGCATCTCTAACACTTGTAATCAATCAAATTCATTGTATGCTAACATATTCTAACCCCAAACAACACTAGATAAGTCATTTAGTGGTTCAAAGCAATGTTTCCGAGTTCTTAGCCTATTTGGGACCCAATTTCAACAAGTCTTTCTCCACACTTCTAAACACTCTTCATGCATCTCTAGCACTTTTAATCAATCAAATTTATTGTATCCTAACATATTCTAAACCCAAACAACACTAGATAAGTCATTTAGTGGTTTAACGCAATGTTTCCGAGTTCTTAGCCCATTTGGGGCGCAATTTCAACAAGTCTTTCTCCATACTTCAAAACACTCTTCATGCATCTCTAACACTTGTAATCAATAAAATGTATTGTATTCTAACATATTCTAACCAAAACAACACTAGATAAGTCATTTAGTGGTTCAACGCAATGTTTTCGAGTTCTTAGCCCATTTGGGACGCAATTTCAACAAGTCTTTATTTATACTTCAAAACACTCTTCATGCATCTCTAACACTTGTAATGAATCAAATTCATTGTATTCTAACATATTATAACCCCAAACAACACTAGATAGGTCATTTAGTGGTTCAACGCAATGTTTCCGAGTTCTTAGCCCATTTGGGACCCAATTTTAACAAGTCTTTCTCAACACTTCTAAACACTCTTCATGCATCTCTAGCATTTCTAATCAATCAAATTTATTGTATCCTAACATATTCTAAACCCAAAAAACACTAGATAAGTCATTTAGTGGTTCAACGCAATGTTTCCGAGTTCTTAGCCCATTTGGGATGCAATTTCAACAAGTCTTTCTCCATACTTCAAAACACTCTTCATGCATCTCTAAAACTTGTAATCTATAAAATTCCTTGTATTCTAACATATTCTAACCCCAAACAACAATAGATAAGTCATTTAGTGGTTCAACGCAATGTTTCCGAGTTCTTAGCCTATTTGGGACCCAATTTCAACAACTTTTCCTACACACTTCTAAACACTCTTCATGCATCTTTAGCACTTGTAATCAATCAAAGTTATTGTATTCAAACATATTCTAACCCCAAATAATACTAGATAAGTCATAAGTTTTTCAACGCAATGTTTCCGAATTCTTAGCCCATTTGGGACCCAATTTCAACAAGTCTTTCTCCATACTTCAAAACACTCTTCATGCATCTCTAACACTTGTAATCAATTAAATGTATTGTATTCTAACATATTCTAACCAAAGCAACACTAGATAAGTCATTTAGTGGTTCAACGCAATATTTCCGAGTTCTTAGCCCATTTGGGACCCAATTTCAACAAGTCTTTCTCAACACTTCTAAACACTCTTCATGCATCTCTAACACTTTTATTCAATCAAATTTATTGCATCCTAACATATTCTAAACCCAAAAAAAACTAGATAAGTCATTTAGTGGTTCAACGCAATGTTTCCGAGTTCTTAGCCCATTTGGGACGCAATTTCAACAAGTCTTTCTCCACACTTCTAAACATTCTTCATGCATCTCTAGCACTTGTAATCAGTCAAATTTATTGTATTCTAACCTATTCTAAACCCAAACAACACTAGATAAGTCATTTAGTGGTTCAACGCAATGTTTCCGAGTTCTTGGCCCATTTGGGACCCAATTTCAACAAGTCTTTCTCCACACTTCTAAACACTCTTCATGCATCTCTAGCACTTGTAATCAATCAAAGTTATTGTATTCAAACATATTCTAACCCCAAATAATACAAGATAAGTCATAAGTTTTTCAACGCAATGTTTCCGAGTTCTTAGCCCATTTGGGACCCAATTTCAACAAGTCTTTCTCCATACTTCAAAACACTCTTCATGCATCTCTAACACTTGTAATCAATAAAATTCCTTGTATTCTAACATATTCTAACCCCAAACAACACTAGATAAGTCATTTAGTGGTTCAACGCAATGTTTCCGAGTTCTTAGCCTATTTGGGACGCAATTTCAACAAGTCTTTCTCCATACTTCAAAACACTCTTCATGCATCTCTAACACTTGTAATGAATCAAATTCATTGTATTCTAACATATTATAACCCCAAACAACACTAGATAGGTCATTTAGTGGTTCAACGCAATGTTTCCGAGTTCTTAGCCCATTTGGGACCCAATTTCAACAAGTCTTTCTCAACACTTCTAAACACTCTTCATGCATCTCTAGCACTTGTAATCAATCAAATTTATTGTATCCTAACAAATTCTAACCAAAACAACACTAGATAAGTCATTTAGTGGTTCAACGCAATGTTTCCGAGTTCTTAGCCCATTTGGGACGCAATTTCAACAAGTCTTTCTCCATACTTCAAAACACTCTTCATGCATCTCTAACACTTGTAATCAATAAAATGTATTATATTCTAACATATTCTAACCAAAACAACACTAGATAAGTCATTTAGTGGTTAACGCAATGTTTCTGAGTTCTTAGCCTATTTGGGATGCAATTTCAACAAGTCTTTCTCCACACTTCTAAACACTCTTCATGCATCTCTAGCACTTGTAATCAACCAAATTTATTATAGTCTAACATATTCTAACCCAAACAACACTAGATAAGTCATTTAGTGGTTCAACGCAATGTTTCCGAGTTCTTAGCCCATTTGGAACCCAATTTCAACCAAGTCTTTCTCCACACTTCTAAACACTCTTCATGCATCTCTAGCACTTGTAATCAGTCAAATTTATTGTATTCTAACCTATTCTAAACCCAAACAACACTAGATAAGTCATTTAGTGGTTCAACGTAATGTTTCCGAGTTCTTGGCCCATTTGGGACCCAAATTCAACAAGTCTTTCTCCACACTTCTAAACACTCTTTATGCATCTCTAGCACTTGTAATCAATCAAAGTTATTGTATTCAAACATATTCTAACCCCAAATAATACTAGATAAGTCATAAGTTTTTCAACGCAATGTTTCCGAGTTCTTAGCCCATTTGGGACCCAATTTCAACAAGTCTTTCTCCATACTTCAAAACACTCTTCATGCATCTCTAACACTTGTAATCAATCAAATTCATTGTATTCTAACATATTCTAACCCCAAACAACACTAGATAAGTCATTTAGTGGTTCAACGCAATGTTTCCGAGTTCTTAGCCCATTTGGGACCCAATTTTAACAAGTCTTTCTCAACACTTCTAAACACTCTTCATGCATCTGTAGCACTTGTAATCAATCAAATTTATTGTATCCTAACATATTCTAAACCCAAAAAACACAAGATAAGTCATTTAGTGGTTCAACGCAATGTTTCCGAGTTCTTAGCCCATTTGGGATGCAATTTCAACAAGTCTTTCTCCATACTTCAAAACACTCTTCATGCATCTCTAACACTTTTAATCAATCAAATTCATTGTATTTTAACATATTCTAACCCCAAACAACACTAGATAAGTCATTTTAGTGGTTCAACGCAATGTTTCCGAGTTCTTAGCCCATTTGGGACCCAATTTCAACAAGTTTTTCTCCATACTTTAAAACACTCTTCATGCATCTCTAACACTTGTAATCAATAAAATGTATTATATTCTAACATATTCTAACCAAACCAACACTAGATAAGTCATTTAGTGGTTCAACGCAATGTTTCTGAGTTCTTAGCCCATTTAGGATGCAATTTCAACAAGTCTTTCTCCACACTTCTAAACACTCTTCATGCATCTCTAGCACTTGTAATCAATCAAATTTATTATACTCTAACATATTCTAACCCAAACAACACTAGATAAGTCATTTAGTGGTTCAACGCAATGTTTCCGAGTTCTTAGCCCATTTGGGACCCAATTTCAACCAAGTCTTTCTCCACACTTCTAAACACTCTTCATGCATCTCTAGCACTTGTAATCAGTCAAATTTATTGTATTCTAACCTATTCTAAACCCAAACAACACTAGATAAGTCATTTAGTGGTTCAACGTAATGTTTCCGAGTTCTTGGCCCATTTGGGACCCAATTTCAACAAGTCTTTCTCCACACTTCTAAACACTCTTCATGCATCTCTAGCACTTGTAATCAATCAAAGTTATTGTATTCAAACATATTCTAACCCCAAATAATACTAGATAAGTCATAAGTTTTTCAACGCAATGTTTCCGAGTTCTTAGCCCATTTGGGACCCAATTTCAACAAGTCTTTCTCCATACTTTAAAACACTCTTCATGCATCTCTAACACTTGTAATGAATCAAATTCATTGTATTCTAACATATTATAACCCCAAACAACACTAGATAGGTCATTTAGTGGTTCAACGCAATGTTTCCGAGTTCTTAGCCCATTTGGGACCCAATTTTAACAACTCTTTCTCAACACTTCTAAACACTCTTCATGCATCTCTAGCATTTCTAATCAATCAAATTTATTGTATCCTAACATATTCTAAACCCAAAAAACACTAGATAAGTCATTTAGTAGTTCAACGCAATGTTTGCGAGTTCTTAGCCCATTTGGGATGCAATTTCAACAAGTCTTTCTCCACACTTCAAAACACTCTTCATGCATCTCTAACACTTGTAATCAATAAAATGTATTGTATTCTAACATATTCTAACCAAAACAACACTAGATAAGTCATTTAGTGGTTCAACGCAATGTTTGCGAGTTCTTAGCCCATTTGGGATGCAATTTCAACAAGTCTTTCTCCATACTTCAAAACACTCTTCATGCATCTCTAAAACTTGTAATCTATAAAATTCCTTGTATTCTAACATATTCTAACCCCAAACAACAATAGATAAGTCATTTAGTGGTTCAAAGCAATGTTTCCGAGTTCTTAGCCTATTTGGGACCCAATTTCAACAACTTTTTCTACACACTTCTAAACACTCTTCATGCATCTTTAGCACTTGTAATCAATCAAAGTTATTGTATTCAAACATATTCTAACCCCAAATAATACTAGATAAGTCATAAGTTTTTCAACGCAATGTTTCCGAGTTCTTAGCCCATTTGGGACCCAATTTCAACAAGTCTTTCTCCATACTTCAAAACACTCTTCATGCATCTCTAACACTTGTAATCAATTAAATGTATTGTATTCTAACATATTCTAACCAAAGCAACACTAGATAAGTCATTTAGTGGTTCAACGCAATATTTCCGAGTTCTTAGCCCATTTGGGACCCAATTTCAACAAGTCTTTCTCAACACTTCTAAACACTCTTCATGCATCTCTAGCACTTTTAATCAATCAAATTTATTGGATCCTAACATATTCTAAACCCAAAAAAAACTAGATAAGTCATTTAGTGGTTCAACGCAATGTTTCCGAGTTCTTAGCCCATTTGGGACGCAATTTCAACAAGTCTTTCTCCACACTTCTAAACATTCTTCATGCATCTCTAGCACTTGTAATCAGTCAAATTTATTGTATTCTAACCTATTTTAAACCCAAACAACACTAGATAAGTCATTTAGTGGTTCAACGCAATGTTTCCGAGTTCTTGGCCCATTTGGGACCCAATTTCAACAAGTCTTTCTCCACACTTCTAAACACTCTTCATGCATCTCTAGCACTTGTAATCAATCAAAGTTATTGTATTCAAACATATTCTAACCCCAAATAATACTAGATAAGTCATAAGTTTTTCAACGCAATGTTTCCGAGTTCTTAGCCCATTTGGGACCCAATTTCAACAAGTCTTTCTCCATACTTCAAAACACTCTTCATGCATCTCTAACACTTGTAATCAATAAAATGTATTGTATTCTAACATATTCTAACCAAAACAACACTAGATAAGTCATTTAGTGGTTCAACGCAATGTTTCCGAGTTCTTAGCCCATTTGGGACGCAATTTCAACAAGTCTTTCTCCACACTTCTAAACACTCTTCATACATCTCTAGCACTTGTAATCAGTCAAATTTATTGTATTCTAACCTATTCTAAACCCAAACAACACTAGATAAGTCATTTAGTGGTTCAACGCAATGTTTCCGAGTTCTTGGCCCATTTGGGACCCAATTTCAACAGGTCTTTCTCCACACTTCTAAACACTCTTCATGCATCTCTAGCACTTGTAATCAATCAAAGTTATTGTATTCAAACATATTCTAACCCCAAATAATACTAGATAAGTCATAAGTTTTTCAACGCAATGTTTCCGAGTTCTTAGCCCATTTGGGACCCAATTTCAACAAGTCTTTCTCCATACTTCAAAACACTCTTCATGCATCTCTTACACTTGTAATCAATCAAATTCATTGTATTCTAACATATTCTAACGCCAAACAACACTAGATAAGTCATTTAGTGGTTCAACGCAATGTTTCCGAGTTCTTAGCCCATTTGGGACCCAATTTCAACAAGTCTTTCTCCACACTTCCAAACACTCTTCATGCATCTCTAGCACTTTTAATCAATCAAATTTATTGTATCCTAACATATTCTAAACCCAAACAACACTAGATAAGTCATTTAGTGGTTTAACGCAATGTTTCCGAGTTCTTAGCCCATTTGGGACGCAATTTCAACAAGTCTTTCTCCATACTTCAAAACACTCTTCATGCATCTCTAACACTTGTAATCAATAAAATGTATTGTATTCTAACATATTCTAACCAAAACAACACTAGATAAGTCACTTAGTGGTTCAACGCAATGTTTCCGAGTTCTTAGCCCATTTGGGACGCAATTTCAACAAGTCTTTCTCCACACTTCTAAACACTCTTCATACATCTCTAGCACTTGTAATCAGTCAAATTTATTGTATTCTAACCTATTCTAAACCCAAACAACACTAGATAAGTAATTTAGTGGTTCAACGCAATGTTTCCGAGTTCTTGGCCCATTTGGGACCCAATTTCAAAAGGTCTTTCTCCACACTTCTAAACACTCTTCATGCATCTCTAGCACTTGTAATCAATCAAAGTTATTGTATTCAAACATATTCTAACCCCAAATAATACTAGATAAGTCATAAGTTTTTCAACGCAATGTTTCCGAGTTCTTAGCCCATTTGGGACCCAATTTCAACAAGTCTTTCTCCATACTTCAAAACACTCTTCATGCATCTCTAACACTTGTAATCAATTAAATGTATTGTATTCTAACATATTCTAACCAAAGCAACACTAGATAAGTCATTTACTGGTTCAACGCAATATTTCCGAGTTCTTAGCCCATTTGGGACCCAATTTCAACAAGTCTTTCTCAACACTTCTAAACACTCTTCATGCATCTCTAGCACTTTTAATCAATCAAATTTATTGTATCCTAACATATTCTAAACCCAAAAAAAACTAGATAAGTCATTTAGTGGTTCAACGCAATGTTTCCGAGTTCTTAGCCCATTTGGGACGCAATTTCAACAAGTCTTTCTCCACACTTCTAAACATTCTTCATGCATCTCTAGCACTTGTAATCAGTCAAATTTATTGTATTCTAACCTATTCTAAACCCAAACAACACTAGATAAGTCATTTAGTGGTTCAACGCAATGTTTCCGAGTTCTTGGCCCATTTGGGACCCAATTTCAACAAGTCTTTCTCCACACTTCTAAACACTCTTCATGCATCTCTAGCACTTCTAATCAATCAAAGTTATTGTATTCAAACATATTCTAACCCCAAATAATACTAGATAAGTCATAAGTTTTTCAACGCAATGTTTCCGAGTTCTTAGCCCACTTGGGACCCAATTTCAACAAGTCTTTCTCCATACTTCAAAACACTCTTCATGCATCTCTAACACTTGTAATCAATAAAATGTATTGTATTCTAACATATTCTAACCAAAACAACACTAGATAAGTCATTTAGTGGTTCAACGCAATGTTTCCGAGTTCTTAGCCCATTTGGGACGCAATTTCAACAAGTCTTTCTCCACACTTCTAAACACTCTTCATGCATCTCTAGCACTTGTAATCAATCAAAGTTATTGTATTCAAACATATTCTAACCCCAAATAATACTAGATAAGTCATAAGTTTTTCAACGCAATGTTTCCGAGTTCTTAGCCCATTTGGGACCCAATTTCAACAAGTCTTTCTCCATACTTCAAAACACTCTTCATGCATCTCTAACACTTGTAATCAATCAAATTCCTTGTATTCTAACATATTCTAACCCCAAACAACACTAGATAAGTCATTTAGTGGTTCAACGCAATGTTTCCGAGTTCTTAGCCTATTTGGGACCCAATTTCAACAACTTTTTCTACACACTTCTAAACACTCTTCATGCATCTTTAGCACTTATAATCAATCAAAGTTATTGTATTCAAACATATTCTAACCCCAAATAATACTAGATAAGTCATAAGTTTTTCAACGCAATGTTTTCCGAGTTCTTAGCCCATTTGGGACCCAATTTCAACAAGTCTTTCTCCATACTTCAAAACACTCTTCATGCATCTCTAACACTTGTAATCAATAAAATGTATTGTATTCTAACATATTCTAACCAAAGCAATACTAGATAAGTCATTTAGTGGTTCAACGCAATGTTTCCGAGTTCTTAGCCCATTTGGGACCCAATTTCAACAAGTCTTTCTCAACACTTCTAAACACTCTTCATGCATCTCTAGCACTTTTAATCAATCAAATTTATTGTATCCTAACATATTCTTAACCCAAAAAAAACTAGATAAGTCATTTAGTGGTTCAACGCAATGTTTCCGAGTTCTTAGCCCATTTGGGACGCAATTTCAACAAGTCTTTCTCCACACTTCTAAACACTCTTCATGCATCTCTAGCACTTGTAATCAGTCAAATTTATTGTATTCTAACCTATTCTAAACCCAAACAACACTAGATAAGTCATTTAGTGGTTCAACGCAATGTTTCCGAGTTCTTACCCCATTTGGGACCCAATTTCAACAAGTCTTTCTCCACACTTCTAAACACTCTTCATGCATCTCTAGCACTTGTAATCAATCAAAGTTATTGTATTCAAACATATTCTAACCCCAAATAATACTAGATAAGTCATAAGTTTTTCAACGCAATGTTTCCGAGTTCTTAGCCCATTTGGGACCCAATTTCAACAAGTCTTTCTCCATACTTCAAAACACTCTTCATGCATCTCTAACACTTGTAATCAATAAAATGTATTGTATTCTAACATATTCTAACCAAAGCAACACTAGATAAGTCATTTAGTGGTTCAACGCAATGTTTCCGAGTTCTTAGCCCATTTGGGACCCAATTTCAACAAGTCTTTCTCAACACTTCTAAACACTCTTCATGCATCTCTAGCACTTTTAATCAATCAAATTTATTGTATCCTAACATATTCTTAACCCAAAAAAAACTAGATAAGTCATTTAGTGGTTCAACGCAATGTTTCCGAGTTCTTAGCCCATTTGGGACCCAATTTCAACAAGTCTTTCTCCACACTTCTAAACATTCTTCATGCATCTCTAGCACTTGTAATCAGTCAAATTTATTGTATTCTAACCTATTCTAAACCCAAACAACACTAGATAAGTCATTTAGTGGTTCAACGCAATGTTTCCGAGTTCTTGGCCCATTTGGGACCCAATTTCAACAAGTCTTTCTCCACACTTCTAAACACTCTTCATGCATCTCTAGCACTTGTAATCAATCAAAGTTATTGTATTCAAACATATTCTAACCCCAAATAATACTAGATAAGTCATAAGTTTTTCAACGCAATGTTTCCGAGTTCTTAGCCCATTTGGGACCCAATTTCAACAAGTCTTTCTCCATACTTCAAAACACTCTTCATGCATCTCTAACACTTGTAATCAATAAAATGTATTGTATTCTAACATATTCTAACCAAAACAACACTAGATAAGTCATTTAGTAGTTCAACGCAATGTTTCCGAGTTCTTAGCCCATTTGGGACGCAATTTCAACAAGTCTTTCTCCACATTTCTAAACACTCTTCATACATCTCTAGCACTTGTAATCAGTCAAATTTATTGTATTCTAACCTATTCTAAACCCAAACAACACTAGATAAGTCATTTAGTGGTTCAACGCAATGTTTCCGAGTTCTTGGCCCATTTGGGACCCAATTTCAACAGGTCTTTCTCCACACTTCTAAACACTCTTCATGCATCTCTAGCACTTGTAATCAATCAAAGTTATTGTATTCAAACATATTCTAACCCCAAATAATACTAGATAAGTCATAAGTTTTTCAACGCAATGTTTCAGAGTTCTTAGCCCATTTGGGACCCAATTTCAACAAGTCTTTCTCCATACTTCAAAACACTCTTCATGCATCTCTAACACTTGTAATCAATCAAATTCCTTGTATTCTAACATATTCTAACCCCAAACAACACTAGATAAGTCATTTAGTGGTTCAACGCAATGTTTCCGAGTTCTTAGCCTATTTGGGACCCAATTTCAACAACTTTTTCTACACACTTCTAAACACTCTTCATGCATCTTTAGCACTTATAATCAATCAAAGTTATTGTATTCAAACATATTCTAACCCCAAATAATACTAGATAAGTCATAAGTTTTTCAACGCAATGTTTTCCGAGTTCTTAGCCCATTTGGGACCCAATTTCAACAAGTCTTTCTCCATACTTCAAAACACTCTTCATGCATCTCTAACACTTGTAATCAATAAAATGTATTGTATTCTAACATATTCTAACCAAAGCAACACTAGATAAGTCATTTAGTGGTTCAACGCAATGTTTCCGAGTTCTTAGCCCATTTGGGACCCAATTTCAACAAGTCTTTCTCAACACTTCTAAACACTCTTCATGCATCTCTAGCACTTTTAATCAATCAAATTTATTGTATCCTAACATATTCTTAACCCAAAAAAAACTAGATAAGTCATTTAGTGGTTCAACGCAATGTTTCCGAGTTCTTAGCCCATTTGGGACGCAATTTCAACAAGTCTTTCTCCACACTTCTAAACACTCTTCATGCATCTCTAGCACTTGTAATCAGTCAAATTTATTGTATTCTAACCTATTCTAAACCCAAACAACACTAGATAAGTCATTTAGTGGTTCAACGCAATGTTTCCGAGTTCTTACCCCATTTGGGACCCAATTTCAACAAGTCTTTCTCCACACTTCTAAACACTCTTCATGCATCTCTAGCACTTGTAATCAATCAAAGTTATTGTATTCAAACATATTCTAACCCCAAATAATACTAGATAAGTCATAAGTTTTTCAACGCAATGTTTCCGAGTTCTTAGCCCATTTGGGACCCAATTTCAACAAGTCTTTCTCCATACTTCAAAACACTCTTCATGCATCTCTAACACTTGTAATCAATAAAATGTATTGTATTCTAACATATTCTAACCAAAGCAACACTAGATAAGTCATTTAGTGGTTCAACGCAATGTTTCCGAGTTCTTAGCCCATTTGGGACCCAATTTCAACAAGTCTTTCTCAACACTTCTAAACACTCTTCATGCATCTCTAGCACTTTTAATCAATCAAATTTATTGTATCCTAACATATTCTTAACCCAAAAAAAACTAGATAAGTCATTTAGTGGTTCAACGCAATGTTTCCGAGTTCTTAGCCCATTTGGGACCCAATTTCAACAAGTCTTTCTCCACACTTCTAAACATTCTTCATGCATCTCTAGCACTTGTAATCAGTCAAATTTATTGTATTCTAACCTATTCTAAACCCAAACAACACTAGATAAGTCATTTAGTGGTTCAACGCAATGTTTCCGAGTTCTTGGCCCATTTGGGACCCAATTTCAACAAGTCTTTCTCCACACTTCTAAACACTCTTCATGCATCTCTAGCACTTGTAATCAATCAAAGTTATTGTATTCAAACATATTCTAACCCCAAATAATACTAGATAAGTCATAAGTTTTTCAACGCAATGTTTCTGAGTTCTTAGCCCATTTGGGACCCAATTTCAACAAGTCTTTCTCCATACTTCAAAACACTCTTCATGCATCTCTAACACTTGTAATCAATAAAATGTATTGTATTCTAACATATTCTAACCAAAACAACACTAGATAAGTCATTTAGTGGTTCAACGCAATGTTTCCGAGTTCTTAGCCCATTTGGGACGCAATTTCAACAAGTCTTTCTCCACACTTCTAAACACTCTTCATACATCTCTAGCACTTGTAATCAGTCAAATTTATTGTATTCTAACCTATTCTAAACCCAAACAACACTAGATAAGTCATTTAGTGGTTCAACGCAATGTTTCCGAGTTCTTGGCCCATTTGGGACCCAATTTCAACAGGTCTTTCTCCACACTTCTAAACATTCTTCATGCATCTCTAGCACTTGTAATCAATCAAAGTTATTGTATTCAAACATATTCTAACCCCAAATAATACTAGATAAGTCATAAGTTTTTCAACGCAATGTTTCCGAGTTCTTAGCCCATTTGGGACCCAATTTCAACAAGTCTTTCTCCATACTTCAAAACACTCTTCATGCATCTCTAACACTTGTAATCAATCAAATTCCTTGTATTCTAACATATTCTAACCCCAAACAACACTAGATAAGTCATTTAGTGGTTCAACGCAATGTTTCCGAGTTCTTAACCTATTTGGGACCCAATTTCAACAACTTTTTCTACACACTTCTAAACACTCTTCATGCATCTTTAGCACTTATAATCAATCAAAGTTATTGTATTCAAACATATTCTAACCCCAAATAATACTAGATAAGTCATAAGTTTTTCAACGCAATGTTTTCCGAGTTCTTAGCCCATTTGGGACCCAATTTCAACAAGTCTTTCTCCATACTTCAAAACACTCTTCATGCATCTCTAACACTTGTAATCAATAAAATGTATTGTATTCTAACATATTCTAACCAAAGCAACACTAGATAAGTCATTTAGTGGTTCAACGCAATGTTTCCGAGTTCTTAGCCCATTTGGGACCCAATTTCAACAAGTCTTTCTCAACACTTCTAAACACTCTTCATGCATCTCTAGCACTTTTAATCAATCAAATTTATTGTATCCTAACATATTCTTAACCCAAAAAAAACTAGATAAGTCATTTAGTGGTTCAACGCAATGTTTCCGAGTTCTTAGCCCATTTGAGACGCAATTTCAACAAGTCTTTCTCCACACTTCTAAACACTCTTCATGCATCTCTAGCACTTGTAATCAGTCAAATTTATTGTATTCTAACCTATTCTAAACCCAAACAACACTAGATAAGTCATTTAGTGGTTCAACGCAATGTTTCCGAGTTCTTACCCCATTTGGGACCCAATTTCAACAAGTCTTTCTCCACACTTCTAAACACTCTTCATGCATCTCTAGCACTTGTAATCAATCAAAGTTATTGTATTCAAACATATTCTAACCCCAAATAATACTAGATAAGTCATAAGTTTTTCAACGCAATGTTTCCGAGTTCTTAGCCCATTTGGGACCCAATTTCAACAAGTCTTTCTCCATACTTCAAAACACTCTTCATGCATCTCTAACACTTGTAATCAATAAAATGTATTGTATTCTAACATATTCTAACCAAAGCAACACTAGATAAGTCATTTAGTGGTTCAACGCAATGTTTCCGAGTTCTTAGCCCATTTGGGACCCAATTTCAACAAGTCTTTCTCAACACTTCTAAACACTCTTCATGCATCTCTAGCACTTTTAATCAATCAAATTTATTGTATCCTAACATATTCTTAACCCAAAAAAAACTAGATAAGTCATTTAGTGGTTCAACGCAATGTTTCCGAGTTCTTACCCCATTTGGGACCCAATTTCAACAAGTCTTTCTCCACACTTCTAAACACTCTTCATGCATCTCTAGCACTTGTAATCAATCAAAGTTATTGTATTCAAACATATTCTAACCCCAAATAATACTAGATAAGTCATAAGTTTTTCAACGCAATGTTTCCGAGTTCTTAGCCCATTTGGGACCCAATTTCAACAAGTCTTTCTCCATAATTCAAAACACTCTTCATGCATCTCTTACACTTGTAATCAATCAAATTCATTGTATTCTAACATATTCTAATGCCAAAAAACACTAGATAAGTCATTTAGTGGTTCAACGCAATGTTTCCGAGTTCTTAGCCCATTTGGGACCCAATTTCAACAAGTCTTTCTCCACACTTCCAAACACTCTTCATGCATCTCTAGCACTTTTAATCAATCAAATTTATTGTATCCTAACATATTCTAAACCCAAACAACACTAGATAAGTCATTTAGTGGTTTAACGCAATGTTTCCGAGTTCTTAGCCCATTTGGGACGCAATTTCAACAAGTCTTTCTCCATACTTCAAAACACTCTTCATGCATCTCTAACACTTGTAATCAATAAAATGTATTGTATTCTAACATATTCTAACCAAAACAACACTAGATAAGTCACTTAGTGGTTCAACGCAATGTTTCCGAGTTCTTAGCCCATTTGGGACGCAATTTCAACAAGTCTTTCTCCACACTTCTAAACACTCTTCATACATCTCTAGCACTTGTAATCAGTCAAATTTATTGTATTCTAACCTATTCTAAACCCAAACAACACTAGATAAGTCATTTAGTGGTTCAACGCAATGTTTCCGAGTTCTTGGCCCATTTGGGACCCAATTTCAAAAGGTCTTTCTCCACACTTCTAAACACTCTTCATGCATCTCTAGCACTTGTAATCAATCAAAGTTATTGTATTCAAACATATTCTAACCCCAAATAATACTAGATAAGTCATAAGTTTTTCAACGCAATGTTTCCGAGTTCTTAGCCCATTTGGGACCCAATTTCAACAAGTCTTTCTCCACACTTCTAAACACTCTTCATACATCTCTAGCACTTGTAATCAAACAAAGTTATTGTATTCTAACATATTCTAACCCAAACAATACTAGATAAGTCATTTAGTGGTTCAACGCAATGTTTCCTAGTTCTTAGCCCATTTGGGACCCAATTTCAACAAGTTTTTATACACACTTCTAAACTCTCTTCATGCATCTCTAGCACTTGTAATCAATCAAATTTATTGTATTCTAACATATTCAAACCCCAAACAACACTAGATAAGTCATTTAGTGGTTCAACGCAATGTTTCCGAGTTCTTAGCCCATTTGGGACCCAATTTCAACAAGTCTTTCTCCACACTTCTAAACACTCTTCATGCATCTCTAGCACTTGTAATCAATCAAATTTATTGTATTCTAACATATTCTAACCCCAAACAACACTAGATAAGTCATTTAGTGGTTCAACGCAATGTTTTCGAGTTCTTAGCCCATTTGGGACCCAATTTCAACAAGTCTTTCTCCACACTTCTAAACACTCTTCATGCATCTCTAGCACTTGTAATCAATCAAACTTATTGTATTCTAACATATTCTAACCCCAAACAACACTAGATAAGTCATTTAGTGGTTCAACGCAATGTTTCCGAGTTCTTAGCCCATTTGGGACCCAATTTCAACAAGTCTTTCTCCACACTTCTAAACACTCTTCATGCATCTCTAGCACTTGTAATCAATCAAATTTATTGTATTCTAACATATTCTAACCCCAAACAACACTAGATAAGTCATTTAGTGGTTCAACGCAATGTTTCCGAGTTCTTAGCCCATTTGGGACCCAATTTCAACAAGTCTTTCTCCACACTTCTAAACACTCTTCATGCATCTCTAGCACTTGTAATCAATCAAACTTATTGTATTCTAACATATTCTAACCCCAAACAACACTAGATAAGTCATTTAGTGGTTCAACGCAATGTTTCCTAGTTCTTAGCCCATTTGGGACCCAATTTCAACAAGTCTTTCTCCACACTTCTAAACACTCTTCATGCATCTCTAGCACTTGTAATCAATCAAACTTATTGTATTCTAACATATTCTAACCCCAAACAACACTAGATAAGTCATTTAGTGGTTCAACGCAATGTTTTCGAGTTCTTAGCCTATTTGGGACCCAATTTCAACAAGTCTTTCTCCACACTTCTAAACACTCTTCATGCATCTCTAGCACTTGTAATCAATCAAATTAATTTTATTCTAACATATTCTAACCCCAAACAGCACTAGATAAGTCATTTAGTGGTTCAACGCAATGTTTCCGAGTTCTTAGCCCATTTGGGACCCAATTTCAAAAAGTCTTTCTCCACACTTCTAAACACTCTTCATGCATCTCTAGCACTTGTAATCAATCAAACTTATTGTATTCTAACATATTCTAACCCCAAAGAACACTAGATAAGTCATTTATTGGTTCAACGCAATGTTTCCGAGTTCTTAGCCCAGTTGAGACCAAATTTCAACAAGTCTTTCTCCACACTTCTAAACACTCTTCATGCATCTCTAGCACTTTTAATCACTCAAATTTATTGTATTCTAACATATTCTTACCCCAAACAACACTACATAAGTCATTTAGTGGTTCAACGCAATGTTTCCGAGTTCTTAGCCCATTTGGGACCCAATTTCAACAAGTCTTTCTCCACACTTCTAAACACTCTTCATGCATCTCTAGCACTTGTAATCAATCAAATTTATTGTATTCTAACATATTCTAAACCCAAACAACACTAGATAAGTCATTTAGTGGTTCAACGCAATGTTTCCGAGTTCTTAGCCCATTTGGGACCCAATTTCAACAAGTCTTTCTCCACACTTCTAAACACTCTTCATGCATCTCTAGCACTTGTAATCAATCAAATTCATTGTATTCTAACATATTCTAACCCCAAACAACACTAGATAAGTCATTTAGTGGTTCAACGCAATGTTTTCGAGTTCTTAGCCCATATGGGAGCCAATTCCAACAAGTCTTTCTCCACACTTCTAAACACTCTTCATGCATCTCTAGCACTAGTAATCAATCAAACTTATTGTATTCTAACATATTCTAACCCCAAACAACACTAGATAAGTCATTTAGTGGTTCAACGCAATGTTTCCTAGTTCTTAGCCCATTTGGGACCTAATTTCAACAAGTCTTTCTCCACACTTCTAAACACTCTTCATGCATCTCTATCACTTATAATCAATCAAACTTATTGTATTCTAACATATTCTAACCCCAAACAACACTAGATAAGTCATTTAGTGGTTCAACGCAATGTTTCCTAGTTCTTAGCCCATTTGGGACCCAATTTCACCAAGTCTTTCTCCACACTTCTAAACACTCTTCATGCATCTCTAGCACTTGTAATCAATCAAACTTATTGTATTCTAACATATTCTAACCCCAAACAACACTAGATAAGTCATTTAGTGGTTCAACGCAATGTTTCCTAGTTCTTAGCCCATTTGGGACCCAATTTCACCAAGTCTTTCTCCACACTTCTAAACACTCTTCATGCATCTCTAGCACTTGTAATCAATCAAATTTATTGTATTCTAACATATTCTAAACCCAAACAACACTAGATAAGTCATTTAGTGGTTCAACGCAATGTTTCCGAGTTCTTAGCCCATTTGGGACCCAATTTCAACAAGTCTTTCTCCACACTTCTAAACACTCTTCATGCATCTCTAGCACTTGTAATCAATCAAACTTATTGTATTCTAACATATTCTAACCCCAAACAACACTAGATAAGTCATTTAGTGGTTCAACGCAATGTTTCCTAGTTCTTAGCCCATTTGGGACCCAATTTCAACAAGTCTTTCTCCACACTTCTAAACACTCTTCATGCATCTCTAGCACTTGTAATCAATCAAATTCATTGTATTCTAACATATTCTAACCCCAAACAACACTAGATAAGTCATTTAGTGGTTCAACGCAATGTTTCCGAGTTCTTAGCCCATTTGGGACCCAATTTCAACAAGTCTTTCTCCACACTTCTAAACACTCTTCATGCATCTCTAGCACTTGTAATCAATCAAACTTATTGTATTCTAACATATTCTAACCCCAAACAACACTAGATAAGTCATTTAGTGGTTCAACGCAATGTTTCCTAGTTCTTAGCCCATTTGGGACCCAATTTCAACAAGTCTTTCTCCACATTTCTAAACACTCTTCATGCATCTCTAGCACTTGTAATCAATCAAATTCAATGTATTCTAACATATTCTAACCCCAAACAACACTAGATAAGTCATTTAGTGGTTGAACGCAATGTTCCCGAGTTCTTAGCCCATTTGGGACCCAATTTCAACAAGTCTTTCTCCACATTTCTAAACACTCTTCATGCATCTCTAGCACTTGTAATCAATCAAATTCATTGTATTCTAACATATTCTAACCCCAAACAACACTAGATAAGTCATTTAGTGGTTCAACGCAATGTTTCCGAGTTCTTAGCCCATTTGGGACCCAATTTCAACAAGTCTTTCTCCACACTTCTAAACACTCTTCATGCATCTCTAGCACTTGTAATCAATCAAATTCATTGTATTCTAACATATTCTAACCCCAAACAACACTATATAAGTCATTTAGTGGTTCAACGCAATGTTTTCGAGTTCTTAGCCCATTTGAGATCCAATTTCGACAAGTCTTTCTACACACTTCTAAGCACTCTTCATGCATCTCTAGCACTTGTAATCAATCAAACTTATTGTATTCTAATATATTCTAACCCCAAACAGCACTAGATAAGTCATTTAGTGGTTCAACGCAATGTTTCCGAGTTCTTAGCCCATTTGGGACCCAATTTCAACAAGTCTTTCTACAGACTTCTAAACACTCTTCATGCATCTCTAGCACTTGTAATCAATCAAATTCATTGTATTCTAACATATTCTAACCCCAAACAACACTGGATAAGTTATTTAGTGGTTCAACGCAATTTTTCCGAGTTCTTAGCCATTTTGGGACCCAATTTCAACAAGTCTTTCTACACACTTCTAAACACTCTTCATGCATCTCTAGCACTTGTAATCAATCAAATTTATTGTATTCTAACATATTCTAACCCTAAAAAACAAACACTAGATAAGTCATTTACTGGTTCAACGCAAAGTTTCCGAGTTCTTAGCCCATTTGGGACACAATTTCAACAAGTTTTTCTACACACTTCTAAACACTCTTCATGCATCTCTAGCACTTGTAATCAATCAAATTCATTGTATTATAACATATTCTAACCCCAAACAACACTAGATAAGTCATTTAGTGGTTCAACGCAATGTTTCCGAGTTCTTAGCCCATTTGGGACCCAATTTCAACAAGTCTTTCTCCACACTTCTAAACACTCTTCATGCATCTCTAGCACTTGTAATCAATCAAATTCATTGTATTCTAACATATTCTAACCCCAAACAACACTAGATAAGTCATTTAGTGGTTCAACGCAATGTTTCCGAGTTCTTAGCCCATTTGGGACCCAATTTCAACAAGTCTTTCTCCACACTTCTAAACACTCTTCATGCATCTCTAGCACTTGTAATCAATCAAATTTATTGTATTCTAACATATTCTAAACCCAAACAACACTAGATAAGTCATTTAGTGGTTCAACGCAATGTTTCCGAGTTCTTAGCCCATTTGGGACCCAATTTCAACAAGTCTTTCTCCACACTTCTAAACACTCTTCATGCATCTCTAGCACTTGTAATCAATCAAATTCATTGTATTCTAACATATTCTAACCCCAAACAACACTAGATAAGTCATTTAGTGGTTCAACGCAATGTTTCCGAGTTCTTAGCCCATTTGGGACCCAATTTCAACAAGTCTTTCTCCACACTTCTAAACACTCTTCATGCATCTCTAGCACTTGTAATCAATCAAACTTATTGTATTCTAACATATTCTAACCCCAAACAACACTAGATAAGTCATTTAGTTGTTCAACGCAATGTTTCCTAGTTCTTAGCCCATTTGGGACCCAATTTCAACAAGTCTTTCTCCACACTTCTAAACACTCTTCATGCATCTCTAGCACTTGTAATCAATCAAACTTATTGTATTCTAACATATTCTAACCCCAAACAACACTAGATAAGTCATTTAGTGGTTCAACGCAATGTTTCCGAGTTCTTAGCCCATTTGGGACCCAATTTCAACAAGTTTTTCTACACACTTCTAAACTCTCTTCATGCATCTCTAGCTCTTGTCATCAATCAAATTCATTGTATTCTAACATATTCTAACCCCAAACAACACTAGATAAGTCATTTAGTTGTTCAACGCAATGTTTTCGAGTTCTTAGCCCATATGGGAGCCAATTCCAACAAGTCTTTCTCCACACTTCTAAACACTCTTCATGCATCTCTAGCACTTGTAATCAATCAAACTTATTGTATTCTAACATATTCTAACCCCAAACAACACTAGATAAGTCATTTAGTGGTTCAACGCAATGTTTCCTAGTTCTTAGCCCATTTGGGACCTAATTTCAACAAGTCTTTCTCCACACTTTTAAACTCTCTTCATGCATCTCTAGCTCTTGTCATCAATCAAATTCATTGTATTCTAACATATTCTAACCCCAAACAACACTAGATAAGTCATTTAGTTGTTCAACGCAATGTTTTCGAGTTCTTAGCCCATCTGGGAGCCAATTCCAACAAGTCTTTCTCCACACTTCTAAACACTCTTCATGCATCTCTAGCACTTGTAATCAATCAAATTTATTGTATTCTAACATATTCTAAACCCAAACAACACTAGATAAGTCATTTAGTGGTTCAACGCAATGTTTCCGAGTTCTTAGCCCATTTGGGACCCAATTTCAACAAGTTTTTCTACACACTTCTAAACACTCTTCATGCATCTCTAGCACTTGTAATCAATCAAAGTTATTGTATTCTAACATATTCTAACCCCAAACAACACTAGATAAGTCATTTAGTGGTTCAACGCAATGTTTCCGAGTTCTTAGCCCATTTGGGACCCAATTTCAAAAAGTCTTTCTCCACACTTCTAAACACTCTTCATGCATCTCTAGCACTTGTAATCAATAAAATTCATTGTATTCTAACATATTCTAAACCCAAACAACACTAGATAAGTCATTTAGTGGTTCAACGCAATGTTTCCTAGTTCTTAGCCCATTTGGGACCCAATTTCAACAAGTCTTTCTCCACACTTCTAAACACTCTTCATGCATCTCTAGCACTTGTAATCAATCAAATTTATTGTATTCTAACATATTCTAAACCCAAACAACACTAGATAAGTCATTTAGTGGTTCAACGCAATGTTTCCGAGTTCTTAGCCCATTTGGGACCCAATTTCAACAAGTTTTTCTACACACTTCTAAACTCTCTTCATGCATCTCTAGCTCTTGTCATCAATCAAATTCATTGTATTCTAACATATTCTAACCCCAAACAACACTAGATAAGTCATTTAGTTGTTCAACGCAATGTTTTCGAGTTCTTAGCCCATATGGGAGCCAATTCCAACAAGTCTTTCTCCACACTTCTAAACACTCTTCATGCATCTCTAGCACTTGTAATCAATCAAACTTATTGTATTCTAACATATTCTAACCCCAAACAACACTAGATAAGTCATTTAGTGGTTCAACGCAATGTTTCCTAGTTCTTAGCCCATTTGGGACCTAATTTCAACAAGTCTTTCTCCACACTTTTAAACTCTCTTCATGCATCTCTAGCTCTTGTCATCAATCAAATTCATTGTATTCTAACATCTTCTAACCCCAAAAAACACTAGATAAGTCATTTAGTTGTTCAACGCAATGTTTTCGAGTTCTTAGCCCATCTGGGAGCCAATTCCAACAAGTCTTTCTCCACACTTCTAAACACTCTTCATGCATCTCTAGCACTTGTAATCAATCAAACTTATTGTATTCTAACATATTCTAAACCCAAACAACACTAGATAAGTCATTTAGTGGTTCAACGCAATGTTTCCGAGTTCTTAGCCCATTTGGGACCCAATTTCAACAAGTTTTTCTACACACTTCTAAACTCTCTTCATGCATCTCTAGCACTTGTAATCAATCAAACTTATTGTATTCTAACATATTCTAACCCCAAACAACACTAGATAAGTCATTTAGTGGTTCAACGCAATGTTTCCGAGTTCTTAGCCCATTTGGGACCCAATTTCAAAAAGTCTTTCTCCACACTTCTAAACACTCTTCATGCATCTCTAGCACTTGTAATCAATAAAATTCATTGTATTCTAACATATTCTAAACCCAAACAACACTAGATAAGTCATTTAGTGGTTCAACGCAATGTTTCCGAGTTTTTAGCCCATTTGGGACCCAATTTCAACAAGTCTTTCTCCACACTTCTAAACACTCTTCATGCATCTCTAGCACTTGTAATCAATCAAATTTATTGTATTCTAACATATTCTAAACCCAAACAACACTAGATAAGTCATTTAGTGGTTCAACGCAATGTTTCCGAGTTCTTAGCCCATTTGGGACCCAATTTCAACAAGTTTTTCTACACACTTCTAAACTCTCTTCATGCATCTCTAGCTCTTGTCATCAATCAAATTCATTGTATTCTAACATATTCTAACCCCAAACAACACTAGATAAGTCATTTAGTTGTTCAACGCAATGTTTTCGAGTTCTTAGCCCATATGGGAGCCAATTCCAACAAGTCTTTCTCCACACTTCTAAACACTCTTCATGCATCTCTAGCACTTGTAATCAATCAAACTTATTGTATTCTAACATATTCTAACCCCAAACAACACTAGATAAGTCATTTAGTGGTTCAACGCAATGTTTCCTAGTTCTTAGCCCATTTGGGACCTAATTTCAACAAGTCTTTCTCCACACTTTTAAACTCTCTTCATGCATCTCTAGCTCTTGTCATCAATCAAATTCATTGTATTCTAACATATTCTAACCCCAAACAACACTAGATAAGTCATTTAGTTGTTCAACGCAATGTTTTCGAGTTCTTAGCCCATTTGGGACCCAATTCCAACAAGTCTTTCTCCACACTTCTAAACTCTCTTCATGCATCTCTAGCTCTTGTCATCAATCAAATTCATTGTATTCTAACATATTCTAACCCCAAACAACACTAGATAAGTCATTTAGTTGTTCAACGCAATGTTTTCGAGTTCTTAGCCCATATGGGAGCCAATTCCAACAAGTCTTTCTCCACACTTCTAAACACTCTTCATGCATCTCTAGCACTTGTAATCAATCAAACTTATTGTATTCTAACATATTCTAACCCCAAACAACACTAGATAAGTCATTTAGTGGTTCAACGCAATGTTTCCTAGTTCTTAGCCCATTTGGGACCTAATTTCAACAAGTCTTTCTCCACACTTTTAAACTCTCTTCATGCATCTCTAGCTCTTGTCATCAATCAAATTCATTGTATTCTAACATATTCTAACCCCAAACAACACTAGATAAGTCATTTAGTTGTTCAACGCAATGTTTTCGAGTTCTTAGCCCATCTGGGAGCCAATTCCAACAAGTCTTTCTCCACACTTCTAAACACTCTTCATGCATCTCTAGCACTTGTAATCAATCAAATTTATTGTATTCTAACATATTCTAACCCCAAACAACACTAGATAAGTCATTTAGTGGTTCAACGCAATGTTTCCTAGTTCTTAGCCCATTTGGGACCCAATTTCAACAAGTCTTTCTCCACACTTCTAAACACTCTTCATGCATCTCTAGCACTTGTAATCAATCAAAGTTATTGTATTCTAACATATTCTAACCCCAAACAACACTAGATAAGTCATTTAGTGGTTCAACGCAATGTTTCCGAGTTCTTAGCCCATTTGGGACCCAATTTCAACAAGTCTTTCTCCACACTTCTAAACACTCTTCATGCATCTCTAGCACTTGTAATCAATAAAATTCATTGTATTCTAACATATTCTAAACCCAAAAACACTAGATAAGTCATTTAGTGGTTCAACGCAATGTTTTCGAGTTCTTAGCCCATCTGGGACCCAATTTCAACAAGTCTTTCTCCACACTTCTAAACACTCTTCATGCATCTCTAGCACTTGTAATCAATCAAATTTATTGTATTCTAACATATTCTAAACCCAAACAACACTAGATAAGTCATTTAGTGGTTCAACGCAATGTTTCCGAGTTCTTAGCCCATTTGGGACCCAATTTCAACAAGTTTTTCTACACACTTCTAAACTCTCTTCATGCATCTCTAGCTCTTGTCATCAATCAAATTCATTGTATTCTAACATATTCTAACCCCAAACAACACTAGATAAGTCATTTAGTTGTTCAACGCAATGTTTTCGAGTTCTTAGCCCATATGGGAGCCAATTCCAACAAGTCTTTCTCCACACTTCTAAACACTCTTCATGCATCTCTAGCACTTGTAATCAATCAAACTTATTGTATTCTAACATATTCTAACCCCAAACAACACTAGATAAGTCATTTAGTGGTTCAACGCAATGTTTCCTAGTTCTTAGCCCATTTGGGACCTAATTTCAACAAGTCTTTCTCCACACTTTTAAACTCTCTTCATGCATCTCTAGCTCTTGTCATCAATCAAATTCATTGTATTCTAACATCTTCTAACCCCAAAAAACACTAGATAAGTCATTTAGTTGTTCAACGCAATGTTTTCGAGTTCTTAGCCCATCTGGGAGCCAATTCCAACAAGTCTTTCTCCACACTTCTAAACACTCTTCATGCATCTCTAGCACTTGTAATCAATCAAACTTATTGTATTCTAACATATTCTAACCCCAAACAACACTAGATAAGTCATTTAGTGGTTCAACGCAATGTTTCCGAGTTCTTAGCCCATTTGGGACCCAATTTCAACAAGTCTTTCTCCACACTTCTAAACACTCTTCATGCATCTCTAGCACTTGTAATCAATCAAACTTATTGTATTCTAACATATTCTAACCCCAAACAACACTAGATAAGTCATTTAGTGGTTCAACGCAATGTTTCCTAGTTCTTAGCCCATTTGGGACCCAATTTCAACAAGTCTTTCTCCACACTTCTAAACACTCTTCATGCATCTCTAGCACTTGTAATCAATCAAATTTATTGTATTCTAACATATTCTAACCCCAAACAACACTAGATAAGTCATTTAGTGGTTCAACGCAATGTTTCCGAGTTCTTAGCCCATTTGGGACCCAATTTCAACAAGTCTTTCTCCACACTTCTAAACACTCTTCATGCATCTCTAGCACTTGTAATCAATCAAATTTATTGTATTCTAACATATTCTAAACCCAAACAACACTAGATAAGTCATTTAGTGGTTCAACGCAATGTTTCCGAGTTCTTAGCCCATTTGGGACCCAATTTCAACAAGTTTTTCTACACACTTCTAAACTCTCTTCATGCATCTCTAGCTCTTGTCATCAATCAAATTCATTGTATTCTAACATATTCTAACCCCAAACAACACTAGATAAGTCATTTAGTTGTTCAACGCAATGTTTTCGAGTTCTTAGCCCATATGGGAGCCAATTCCAACAAGTCTTTCTCCACACTTCTAAACACTCTTCATGCATCTCTAGCACTTGTAATCAATCAAACTTATTGTATTCTAACATATTCTAACCCCAAACAACACTAGATAAGTCATTTAGTGGTTCAACGCAATGTTTCCTAGTTCTTAGCCCATTTGGGACCTAATTTCAACAAGTCTTTCTCCACACTTTTAAACTCTCTTCATGCATCTCTAGCTCTTGTCATCAATCAAATTCATTGTATTCTAACATATTCTAACCCCAAACAACACTAGATAAGTCATTTAGTTGTTCAACGCAATGTTTTCGAGTTCTTAGCCCATTTGGGAGCCAATTCCAACAAGTCTTTCTCCACACTTCTAAACACTCTTCATGCATCTCTAGCTCTTGTCATCAATCAAATTCATTGTATTCTAACATATTCTAACCCCAAACAACACTAGATAAGTCATTTAGTTGTTCAACGCAATGTTTTCGAGTTCTTAGCCCATATGGGAGCCAATTCCAACAAGTCTTTCTCCACACTTCTAAACACTCTTCATGCATCTCTAGCACTTGTAATCAATCAAACTTATTGTATTCTAACATATTCTAACCCCAAACAACACTAGATAAGTCATTTAGTGGTTCAACGCAATGTTTCCTAGTTCTTAGCCCATTTGGGACCTAATTTCAACAAGTCTTTCTCCACACTTCTAAACACTCTTCATGCATCTCTAGCTCTTGTCATCAATCAAATTCATTGTATTCTAACATATTCTAACCCCAAACAACACTAGATAAGTCATTTAGTTGTTCAACGCAATGTTTTCGAGTTCTTAGCCCATCTGGGAGCCAATTCCAACAAGTCTTTCTCCACACTTCTAAACACTCTTCATGCATCTCTAGCACTTGTAATCAATCAAATTTATTGTATTCTAACATATTCTAACCCCAAACAACACTAGATAAGTCATTTAGTGGTTCAACGCAATGTTTCCGAGTTCTTAGCCCATTTGGGACCCAATTTCAACAAGTTTTTCTACACACTTCTAAACACTCTTCATGCATCTCTAGCACTTGTAATCAATCAAAGTTATTGTATTCTAACATATTCTAACCCAAACAACACTAGATAAGTCATTTAGTGGTTCAACGCAATGTTTCCGAGTTCTTAGCCCATTTGGGACCCAATTTCAACTAGTTATTCTACACACTTCTAAACACTCTTCATCCATCTCTAGCACTTGTAATCAATAAAATTCATTGTATTCTAACATATTCTAACCTCAAACAACACTAGATAAGTCATTTAGTGGTTGAACGCAATGTTTCCGAGTTCTTAGCCCATTTGGGACCCAATTTCAACAAGTCTTTCTCCACACTTCTAAACACTCTTCATGCATCTCTAGCACTTGTAATCAATCAAATTTATTGTATTCTAACATATTCTAAACCCAAACAACACTAGATAAGTCATTTAGTGGTTCAACGCAATGTTTCCGAGTTCTTAGCCCATTTGGGACCCAATTTCAACAAGTCTTTCTCCACACTTCTAAACACTCTTCATGCATCTCTAGCACTTGTAATCAATCAAATTCATTGTATTCTAACATATTCTAACCCCAAACAACACTAGATAAGTCATTTAGTGGTTCAACGCAATGTTTCCGAGTTCTTAGCCCATTTGGGACCCAATTTCAACAAGTCTTTCTCCACACTTCTAAACACTCTTCATGCATCTCTAGCACTTGTAATCAATCAAACTTATTGTATTCTAACATATTCTAACCCCAAAAACCACTAGATAAGTCATTTAGTGGTTCAACGCAATGTTTCCGAGTTCTTAGCCCATTTGGGACCCAATTTCAACAAGTCTTTCTCCACACTTTTAAACTCTCTTCATGCATCTCTAGCTCTTGTCATCAATCAAATTCATTGTATTCTAACATCTTCTAACCCCAAAAAACACTAGATAAGTCATTTAGTTGTTCAACGCAATGTTTTCGAGTTCTTAGCCCATTTGGGATCCAATTTCAACAAGTTTTTCTACACACTTCTAAACACTCTTCATGCATCTCTAGCACTTGTAATCAATCAAACTTATTGTATTCTAACATATTCTAACCCCAAACAACACTAGATAAGTCATTTAGTGGTTCAACGCAATGTTTCCTAGTTCTTAGCCCATTTGGGACCCAATTTCAACAAGTCTTTCTCCACACTTCTAAACACTCTTCATGCATCTCTAGCACTTGTAATCAATCAAACTTATTGTATTCTAACATATTCTAACCCCAAACAACACTAGATAAGTCATTTAGTGGTTCAACGCAATGTTTCCGAGTTCTTAGCCCATTTGGGACCCAATTTCAACAAGTCTTTCTCCACACTTCTAAACACTCTTCATGCATCTCTAGCACTTGTAATCAATCAAATTCATTGTATTCTAACATATTCTAACCCCAAACAACACTAGATAAGTCATTTAGTTGTTCAACGCAATGTTTTCGAGTTCTTAGCCCATCTGGGAGCCAATTCCAACAAGTCTTTCTCCACACTTCTAAACACTCTTCATGCATCTCTAGCACTTGTAATCAATCAAATTTATTGTATTCTAACATATTCTAACCCCAAACAACACTAGATAAGTCATTTAGTGGTTCAACGCAATGTTTCCGAGTTCTTAGCCCATTTGGGACCCAATTTCAACAAGTTTTTCTACACACTTCTAAACACTCTTCATGCATCTCTAGCACTTGTAATCAATCAAAGTTATTGTATTCTAACATATTCTAACCCCAAACAACACTAGATAAGTCATTTAGTGGTTCAACGCAATGTTTCCGAGTTCTTAGCCCATTTGGGACCCAATTTCAACAAGTCTTTCTCCACACTTCTAAACACTCTTCATGCATCTCTAGCACTTGTAATAAATCAAAGTTATTGTATTCTAACATATTCTAACCCAAACAACACTAGATAAGTCATTTAGTGGTTCAACGCAATGTTTCCTAGTTCTTAGCCCATTTGGGACCCAATTTCAACAAGTCTTTCTCCACACTTCTAAACACTCTTCATGCATCTCTAGCACTTGTAATCAATCAAATTCATTGTATTCTAACATATTCTAACCCCAAGCAACACTAGATAAGTCATTTAGTGGTTCAACGCAATGTTTCCGAGTTCTTAGCCCATTTGGGACCCAATTTCAACAAGTCTTTCTCCACACTTCTAAACACTCTTCATGCATCTCTAGCACTTGTAATCAATCAAATTTATTGTATTCTAACATATTCTAACCCCAAACAACACTAGATAAGTCATTTAGTGGTTCAACGCAATGTTTCCGAGTTCTTAGCCCATTTGGGACCCAATTTCAACAAGTCTTTCTCCACACTTCTAAACACTCTTCATGCATCTCTAGCACTTGTAATCAATCAAACTTATTGTATTCTAACATATTCTAACCCCAAACAACACTAGATAAGTCATTTAGTGGTTCAACGCAATGTTTCCGAGTTCTTAGCCCATTTGGGACCCAATTTCAACAAGTCTTTCTCCACACTTCTAAACACTCTTCATGCATCTCTAGCACTTGTAATCAATCAAATTTATTGTATTCTAACATATTCTAACCCCAAACAACACTAGATAAGTCATTTAGTGGTTCAACGCAATGTTTTCGAGTTCTTAGCCCATTTGGGACCCAATTTCAACAAGTCTTTCTCCACACTTCTAAACACTCTTCATGCATCTCTAGCACTTGTAATCAATCAAATTTATTGTATTCTAACATATTCTAACCCCAAACAACACTAGATAAGTCATTTAGTGGTTCAACGCAATGTTTCCGAGTTCTTAGCCCATTTGGGACCCAATTTCAACAAGTCTTTCTCCACACTTCTAAACACTCTTCATGCATCTCTATCACTTGTAATCAATCAAATTCATTGTATTCTAACATATTCTAACCCCAAACAACACTAGATAAGTCATTTAGTGGTTCAACGCAATGTTTTCGAGTTCTTAGCCCATTTGGGACCCAATTTCAACAAGTCTTTCTCCACACTTCTAAACACTCTTCATGCATCTCTAGCACTTGTTATCAATCAAATTTATTGTATCCTAACATATTCTAACTCCAAAGAACACTAGATAAGTCATTTAGTGGTTCAACGCAATGTTTCCGAGTTCTTAGCCCATTCGGGACCCAATTTCAACAAGTCTTTTTCCACACTTCTAAACACTCTTCATGCATCTGTAGCACTTGTAATCAATCAAATTCATTGTATTCTAACATATTCTAACCCCAAACAACACTAGATAAGTCATTTAGTTGTTCAACGCAATGTTTCCGAGTTCTTAGCCCATTTGGGACCCAATTTCAACAAGTCTTTCTCCACACTTCTAAACACTCTTCATGCATCTCTAGCACTTGTAATCAATCAAATTTATTGTATTCTAACATATTCTAAACCCAAACAACACTAGATAAGTCATTTAGTGGTTCAACGCAATGTTTCCGAGTTCTTAGCCCATTTGGGACCCAATTTCAACAAGTCTTTCTCCACACTTCTAAACACTCTTCATGCATCTCTAGCACTTGTAATCAATCAAACTTATTGTATTCTAACATATTCTAACCCCAAACAACACTAGATAAGTCATTTAGTGGTTCAACGCAATGTTTCCGAGTTCTTAGCCCATTTGGGACCAAATTTCAACAAGTCTTTCTCCACACTTCTAAACACTATTCATGCATATCTAGCAGTTGTAATCAATCAAATTAATGTATTCTAACATATTGTATTCCCAAAAAACACTAAATAAGTTATTTAGTGGTTCAACGCAATGTTTCTGAGTTCTTAGCCCATTTGGGACCAAATTTCAACAAGTCTTTCTCCACACTTCTAAACACTCTTCATGCATTTCTAACACTTGTAATCAATCAAATTTATTGTATTCTAACATATTCTAACCCCAAACAACACTAGATTAGTCACTTAGTGGTTCCACGCAATGTTTCCGAGTTCTTAGCCCATTTGGGACCCAATTTCAACAAGTCTTTCTCCACACTTCTAAACACTCTTCATGCATCTATAGCTCTTGTAATCAATCAAATTTATTTTATTCTAACATATTCTAACCCCGAACAACACTAGATAAGTCATTTAGTGGTTCAACGCAATGTTTCCTAGTTCTTAGCCCATTTGGGACCCAATTTCAACAAGTCTTTCTCCACACTTCTAAACACTCTTTATGCATCTCTAGCACTTGTAATCAGTCAAATTTATTGTATTCTAACATATTCTAAACCCCAAACAACACTAGATAAGTCATTTAGTGGTTCAACCGAATGTTTCCAAGTTCTTAGCCCATTTCGGACCCAATTTCAACAAGTTTTTCTACACACTTCTAAACACTCTTCATGCATCTCTAGCACTTGTAATCAATCAAAGTTATTGTATTCTAACATATTCTACCCAAACAACACTAGATAAGTCATTTAGTGGTTCAACGCAATGTTTCAGAGTTCTTAGCCCATTTGGGACCAAATTTCAAAAAGTCTTTCTCCACACTTCTAAACACTCTTCATGCATCTCTAGCACTTGTAATCAATCAAATTTATTGTATTCTAACATATTCTAAACCCAAACAACACTAGATAAGTCATTTAGTGGTTCAACGCAATGTTTCCGAGTTCTTAGCCCATTTGGGACCCAATTTCAACAAGTCTTTCTCCACACTTCTAAACACTCTTCATGCATCTCTAGCACTTGTAATCAATCAAATTTATTGTATTCTAACATATTCTAACCCCAAACAACACTAGATAAGTCATTTAGTGGTTCAACGCAATGTTTCCGAGTTCTTAGCCCATTTGGGACCCAATTTCAACAAGTCTTTCTCCACACTTCTAAACACTCTTCATGCTTCTCTAGCACTTGTAATCTATCAAATTTATTGTAGTCTAACATATTCTAACCCCAAACAACACTAGATAAGTCATTTAGTGGTTCAACGCAATATTTCCGAGTTCTTAGCCCATTTGGGACCCAATTTCAACAAGTCTTTCTCCACACTTCTAAACACTCTTCATGCATCTCTAGCACTTGTAATCAATCAAATTTATTGTATTCTAACATATTCTAAACCCAAACAACACTAGATAAGTCATTTAGTGGTTCAACGCAATGTTTCCGAGTTCTTAGCCCATTTGGGACCCAATTTCAACAAGTCTTTCTCCACACTTCTAAACACTCTTCATGCATCTCTAGCACTTGTAATCAATCAAAGTTATTGTATTCTAACATATTCTAACCCCAAACAACACTAGATAAGTCATTTAGTGGTTCAACGCAATGTTTCCGAGTTCTTAGCCCATTTGGGACCCAATTTTAAAAAGTCTTTCTCCACACTTCTAAACACTCTTCATGCATCTCTAGCACTTGTAATCAATCAAATGTATTGTATTCTAACATATTCTAAACCCAAACAACACTAGATAAGTCATTTAGTGGTTCAACGCAATGTTTCCGAGTTCTTAGCCCATTTGGGACCCAATTTCAACAAGTCTTTCTCAACACTTCTAAACACTCTTCATGCATCTCTAGCACTTTTAATCAATCAAATTTATTGTATTCTAACATATTCTAACCCCAAACAACACTAGATAAGTCATTTAGTGGTTCAACGCAATGTTTCCGAGTTCTTAGCCCATTTGGGACGCAATTTCAACAAGTCTTTCTCCACACTTCTAAACACTCTTCATGCATCTCTAGCACTTGTAATCAATCAAATTTATTGTATTCTAACATATTCTAACCCCAAACAACACTAGATAAGTCATTTAGTGGTTCAACGCAATGTTTCCGAGTTCTTAGCCCATTTGGGACCCAATTTCAACAAGTCTTTCTCCACACTTCTAAACACTCTTCATGCATCTCTAGCACTTGTAATCAATCAAAGTTATTGTATTCAAACATATTCTAACCCCAAATAATACTAGATAAGTCATTTAGTGGTTCAACGCAATGTTTCCGAGTTCTTAGCCCATTTTGGACCCAATTTCAAGAAGTCTTTCTCCAGACTTCAAAACACTCTTCATGCATCTCTACACTTGTAATCAATCAAATGTATTGTATTCTAACATATTCTAACCAAAACAACACTAGATAAGTCATTTAGTGGTTCAACGCAATGTTTCCGAGTTCTTAGCCCATTTGGGACCAAACTTCAACAAGTCTTTCTTCACACTTCTAAATATTCTTCATCCATCTCTAGCACTTGTAATCAATCAAATTCATTGTATTATAACATATTCTAAACCCAAACAACACTAGATAAGTCATTTAGTGGTTCAACGCAATGTTTCCGAGTTCTTGGCCCATTTGGGACCCAATTTCAACAGGTCTTTCTCCACACTTCTAAACACTCTTCATGCATCTCTAGCACTTGTAATCAATCAAAGTTATTGTATTCAAACATATTCTAACCCCAAATAATACTAGATAAGTCATAAGTTTTTCAACGCAATGTTTCCGAGTTCTTAGCCCATTTGGGACCCAATTTCAACAAGTCTTTCTCCATACTTCAAAACACTCTTCATGCATCTCTAACACTTGTAATCAATAAAATGTATTGTATTCTAACATATTCTAACCAAAACAACACTAGATAAGTCATTTAGTGGTTCAACGCAATGTTTCCGAGTTCTTAGCCCATTTGGGACGCAATTTCAACAAGTCTTTCTCCACACTTCTAAACACTCTTCATACATCTCTAGCACTTGTAATCAGTCAAATTTATTGTATTCTAACCTATTCTAAACCCAAACAACACTAGATAAGTCATTTAGTGGTTCAACGCAATGTTTCCGAGTTCTTGGCCCATTTGGGACCCAATTTCAACAAGTCTTTCTCCACACTTCTAAACACTCTTCATGCATCTCTAGCACTTGTAATCAATCAAAGTTATTGTATTCAAACATATTCTAACCCCAAATAATACTAGATAAGTCATAAGTTTTTCAACGCAATGTTTCCGAGTTCTTAGCCCATTTGGGACGCAATTTCAACAAGTCTTTCTCCATACTTCAAAACACTCTTCATGCATCTCTAACACTTGTAATCAATAAAATGTATTGTATTCTAACATATTCTAACCAAAACAACACTAGATAAGTCACTTAGTGGTTCAACGCAATGTTTCCGAGTTCTTAGCCCATTTGGGACGCAAGTTCAACAAGTCTTTCTCCACACTTCTAAACACTCTTCATACATCTCTAGCACTTGTAATCAGTCAAATTTATTGTATTCTAACCTATTCTAAACCCAAACAACACTAGATAAGTCATTTAGTGGTTCAACGCAATGTTTCCGAGTTCTTGGCCCATTTGGGACCCAATTTCAAAAGGTCTTTCTCCACACTTCTAAACACTCTTCATGCATCTCTAGCACTTGTAATCAATCAAAGTTATTGTATTCAAACATATTCTAACCCCAAATAATACTAGATAAGTCATAAGTTTTTCAACGCAATGTTTCCGAGTTCTTAGCCCATTTGGGACCCAATTTCAACAAGTCTTTCTCCATACTTCAAAACACTCTTCATGCATCTCTAACACTTGTAATCAATTAAATGTATTGTATTCTAACATATTCTAACCAAAGCAACACTAGATAAGTCATTTAGTGGTTCAACGCAATATTTCCGAGTTCTTAGCCCATTTGGGACCCAATTTCAACAAGTCTTTCTCAACACTTCTAAACACTCTTCATGCATCTCTAGCACTTTTAATCAATCAAATTTATTGTATCCTAACATATTCTAAACCCAAAAAAAACTAGATAAGTCATTTAGTGGTTCAACGCAATGTTTCCGAGTTCTTAGCCCATTTGGGACGCAATTTCAACAAGTCTTTCTCCACACTTCTAAACATTCTTCATGCATCTCTAGCACTTGTAATCAGTCAAATTTATTGTATTCTAACCTATTCTAAACCCAAACAACACTAGATAAGTCATTTAGTGGTTCAACGCAATGTTTCCGAGTTCTTGGCCCATTTGGGACCCAATTTCAACAAGTCTTTCTCCACACTTCTAAACACTCTTCATGCATCTCTAGCACTTGTAATCAATCAAAGTTATTGTATTCAAACATATTCTAACCCCAAATAATACTAGATAAGTCATAAGTTTTTCAACGCAATGTTTCCGAGTTCTTAGCCCATTTGGGACCCAATTTCAACAAGTCTTTCTCCATACTTCAAAACACTCTTCATGCATCTATAACACTTGTAATCAATAAAATGTATTGTATTCTAACATATTCTAACCAAAACAACACTAGATAAGTCATTTAGTGGTTCAACGCAATGTTTCCGAGTTCTTAGCCCATTTGGGACGCAATTTCAACAAGTCTTTCTCCACACTTCTAAACACTCTTCATACATCTCTAGCACTTGTAATCAGTCAAATTTATTGTATTCTAACCTATTCTAAACCCAAACAACACTAGATAAGTCATTTAGTGGTTCAACGCAATGTTTCCGAGTTCTTGGCCCATTTGGGACCCAATTTCAACAGGTCTTTCTCCACACTTCTAAACACTCTTCATGCATCTCTAGCACTTGTAATCAATCAAAGTTATTGTATTCAAACATATTCTAACCCCAAATAATACTAGATAAGTCATAAGTTTTTCAACGCAATGTTTCCGAGTTCTTAGCCCATTTGGGACCCAATTTCAACAAGTCTTTCTCCATACTTCAAAACACTCTTCATGCATCTCTAACACTTGTAATCAATCAAATTCCTTGTATTCTAACATATTCTAACCCCAAACAACACTAGATAAGTCATTTAGTGGTTCAACGCAATGTTTCCGAGTTCTTAGCCTATTTGGGACCCAATTTCAACAACTTTTTCTACACACTTCTAAACACTCTTCATGCATCTTTAGCACTTGTAATCAATCAAAGTTATTGTATTCAAACATATTCTAACCCCAAATAATACTAGATAAGTCATAAGTTTTTCAACGCAATGTTTTCCGAGTTCTTAGCCCATTTGGGACCCAATTTCAACAAGTCTTTCTCCATACTTCAAAACACTCTTCATGCATCTCTAACACTTGTAATCAATTAAATGTATTGTATTCTAACATATTCTAACCAAAGCAACACTAGATAAGTCATTTACTGGTTCAACGCAATATTTCCGAGTTCTTAGCCCATTTGGGACCCAATTTCAACAAGTCTTTCTCAACACTTCTAAACACTCTTCATGCATCTCTAGCACTTTTAATCAATCAAATTTATTGTATCCTAACATATTCTAAACCCAAAAAAAACTAGATAAGTCATTTAGTGGTTCAACGCAATGTTTCCGAGTTCTTAGCCCATTTGGGACGCAATTTCAACAAGTCTTTCTCCACACTTCTAAACATTCTTCATGCATCTCTAGCACTTGTAATCAGTCAAATTTATTGTATTCTAACCTATTCTAAACCCAAACAACACTAGATAAGTCATTTAGTGGTTCAACGCAATGTTTCCGAGTTCTTGGCCCATTTGGGACCCAATTTCAACAAGTCTTTCTCCACACTTCTAAACACTCTTCATGCATCTCTAGCACTTGTAATCAATCAAAGTTATTGTATTCAAACATATTCTAACCCCAAATAATACTAGATAAGTCATAAGTTTTTCAACGCAATGTTTCCGAGTTCTTAGCCCATTTGGGACCCAATTTCAACAAGTCTTTCTCCATACTTCAAAACACTCTTCATGCATCTCTAACACTTGTAATCAATAAAATGTATTGTATTCTAACATATTCTAACCAAAACAACACTAGATAAGTCATTTAGTGATTCAACGCAATGTTTCCGAGTTCTTAGCCCATTTGGGACGCAATTTCAACAAGTCTTTCTCCACACTTCTAAACACTCTTCATACATCTCTAGCACTTGTAATCAGTCAAATTTATTGTATTCTAACCTATTCTAAACCCAAACAACACTAGATAAGTCATTTAGTGGTTCAACGCAATGTTTCCGAGTTCTTGGCCCATTTGGGACCCAATTTCAACAGGTCTTTCTCCACACTTCTAAACACTCTTCATGCATCTCTAGCACTTGTAATCAATCAAAGTTATTGTATTCAAACATATTCTAACCCCAAATAATACTAGATAAGTCATAAGTTTTTCAACGCAATGTTTCCGAGTTCTTAGCCCATTTGGGACCCAATTTCAACAAGTCTTTCTCCATACTTCAAAACACTCTTAATGCATCTCTAACACTTGTAATCAATAAAATGTATTGTATTCTAACATATTCTAACCAAAACAACACTAGATAAGTCATTTAGTGGTTCAACGCAATGTTACCGAGTTCTTAGCCCATTTGGGACGCAATTTCAACAAGTCTTTCTCCACACTTCTAAACACTCTTCATACATCTCTAGCACTTGTAATCAGTCAAATTTATTGTATTCTAACCTATTCTAAACCCAAACAACACTAGATAAGTCATTTAGTGGTTCAACGCAATGTTTCCGAGTTCTTGGCCCATTTGGGACCCAATTTCAACAAGTCTTTCTCCACACTTCTAAACACTCTTCATGCATCTCTAGCACTTGTAATCAATCAAAGTTATTGTATTCAAACATATTCTAACCCCAAATAATACTAGATAAGTCATAAGTTTTTCAACGCAATGTTTCCGAGTTCTTAGCCCATTTGGGACGCAATTTCAACAAGTCTTTCTCCATACTTCAAAACACTCTTCATGCATCTCTAACACTTGTAATCAATAAAATGTATTGTATTCTAACATATTCTAACCAAAACAACACTAGATAAGTCACTTAGTGGTTCAACGCAATGTTTCCGAGTTCTTAGCCCATTTGGGACGCAATTTCAACAAGTCTTTCTCCACACTTCTAAACACTCTTCATACATCTCTAGCACTTGTAATCAGTCAAATTTATTGTATTCTAACCTATTCTAAACCCAAACAACACTAGATAAGTCATTTAGTGGTTCAACGCAATGTTTCCGAGTTCTTGGCCCATTTGGGACCCAATTTCAAAAGGTCTTTCTCCACACTTCTAAACACTCTTCATGCATCTCTAGCACTTGTAATCAATCAAAGTTATTGTATTCAAACATATTCTAACCCCAAATAATACTAGATAAGTCATAAGTTTTTCAACGCAATGTTTCCGAGTTCTTAGCCCATTTGGGACCCAATTTCAACAAGTCTTTCTCCATACTTCAAAACACTCTTCATGCATCTCTAACACTTGTAATCAATTAAATGTATTGTATTCTAACATATTCTAACCAAAGCAACACTAGATAAGTCATTTAGTGGTTCAACGCAATATTTCCGAGTTCTTAGCCCATTTGGGACCCAATTTCAACAAGTCTTTCTCAACACTTCTAAACACTCTTCATGCATCTCTAGCACTTTTAATCAATCAAATTTATTGTATCCTAACATATTCTAAACCCAAAAAAAACTAGATAAGTCATTTAGTGGTTCAACGCAATGTTTCCGAGTTCTTAGCCCATTTGGGACGCAATTTCAACAAGTCTTTCTCCACACTTCTAAACATTCTTCATGCATCTCTAGCACTTGTAATCAGTCAAATTTATTGTATTCTAACCTATTCTAAACCCAAACAACACTAGATAAGTCATTTAGTGGTTCAACGCAATGTTTCCGAGTTCTTGGCCCATTTGGGACCCAATTTCAACAAGTCTTTCTCCACACTTCTAAACACTCTTCATGCATCTCTAGCACTTGTAATCAATCAAAGTTATTGTATTCAAACATATTCTAACCCCAAATAATACTAGATAAGTCATAAGTTTTTCAACGCAATGTTTCCGAGTTCTTAGCCCATTTGGGACCCAATTTCAACAAGTCTTTCTCCATACTTCAAAACACTCTTCATGCATCTCTAACACTTGTAATCAATAAAATGTATTGTATTCTAACATATTCTAACCAAAACAACACTAGATAAGTCATTTAGTGGTTCAACGCAATGTTTCCGAGTTCTTAGCCCATTTGGGACGCAATTTCAACAAGTCTTTCTCCACACTTCTAAACACTCTTCATACATCTCTAGCACTTGTAATCAGTCAAATTTATTGTATTCTAACCTATTCTAAACCCAAACAACACTAGATAAGTCATTTAGTGGTTCAACGCAATGTTTCCGAGTTCTTGGCCCATTTGGGACCCAATTTCAACAGGTCTTTCTCCACACTTCTAAACACTCTTCATGCATCTCTAGCACTTGTAATCAATCAAAGTTATTGTATTCAAACATATTCTAACCCCAAATAATACTAGATAAGTCATAAGTTTTTCAGCGCAATGTTTCCGAGTTCTTAGCCCATTTGGGACCCAATTTCAACAAGTCTTTCTCCATACTTCAAAACACTCTTCATGCATCTCTAACACTTGTAATCAATCAAATTCCTTGTATTCTAACATATTCTAACCCCAAACAACACTAGATAAGTCATTTAGTGGTTCAACGCAATGTTTCCGAGTTCTTAGCCCATTTGGGACCCAATTTCAACAACTTTTTCTACACACTTCTAAACACTCTTCATGCATCTTTAGCACTTGTAATCAATCAAAGTTATTGTATTCAAACATATTCTAACCCCAAATAATACTAGATAAGTCATAAGTTTTTCAACGCAATGTTTTCCGAGTTCTTAGCCCATTTGGGACCCAATTTCAACAAGTCTTTCTCCATACTTCAAAACACTCTTCATGCATCTCTAACACTTGTAATCAATAAAATGTATTGTATTCTAACATATTCTAACCAAAGCAACACTAGATAAGTCATTTAGTGGTTCAACGCAATGTTTCCGAGTTCTTAGCCCATTTGGGACCCAATTTCAACAAGTCTTTCTCAACACTTCTAAACACTTTTCATGCATCTCTAGCACTTTTAATCAATCAAATTTATTGTATCCTAACATATTCTAAACCCAAAAAAAACTAGATAAGTCATTTAGTGGTTCAACGCAATGTTTCCGAGTTCTTAGCCCATTTGGGACGCAATTTCAACAAGTCTTTCTCCACACTTCTAAACACTCTTCATGCATCTCTAGCACTTGTAATCAGTCAAATTTATTGTATTCTAACCTATTATAAACCCAAACAACACAAGATAAGTCATTTAGTGGTTCAACGCAATGTTTCCGAGTTCTTGGCCCATTTGGGACCCATTTTCAACAAGTCTTTCTCCACACTTCTAAACACTCTTCATGCATCTCTAGCACTTGTAATCAATCAAAGTTATTGTATTCAAACATATTCTAACCCCAAATAATACTAGATAAGTCATAAGTTTTTCAACGCAATGTTTCCGAGTTCTTAGCCCATTTGGGACCCAATTTCAACAAGTCTTTCTCCATACTTCAAAACACTCTTCATGCATCTCTAACACTTGTAATCAATCAAATTCCTTGTATTCTAACATATTCTAACCCCAAACAACACTAGATAAGTCATTTAGTGGTTCAACGCAATGTTTCCGAGTTCTTAGCCTATTTGGGACCCAATTTCAACAACTTTTTCTACACACTTCTAAACACTCTTCATGCATCTTTAGCACTTGTAATCAATCAAAGTTATTGTATTCAAACATATTCTAACCCCAAATAATACTAGATAAGTCATAAGTTTTTCAACGCAATGTTTTCCGAGTTCTTAGCCCATTTGGGACCCAATTTCAACAAGTCTTTCTCCATACTTCAAAACACTCTTCATGCATCTCTAACACTTGTAATCAATTAAATGTATTGTATTCTAACATATTCTAACCAAAGCAACACTAGATAAGTCATTTACTGGTTCAACGCAATATTTCCGAGTTCTTAGCCCATTTGGGACCCAATTTCAACAAGTCTTTCTCAACACTTCTAAACACTCTTCATGCATCTCTAGCACTTTTAATCAATCAAATTTATTGTATCCTAACATATTCTAAACCCAAAAAAAACTAGATAAGTCATTTAGTGGTTCAACGCAATGTTTCCGAGTTCTTAGCACATTTGGGACGCAATTTCAACAAGTCTTTCTCCACACTTCTAAACATTCTTCATGCATCTCTAGCACTTGTAATCAGTCAAATTTATTGTATTCTAACCTATTCTAAACCCAAACAACACTAGATAAGTCATTTAGTGGTTCAACGCAATGTTTCCGAGTTCTTGGCCCATTTGGGACCCAATTTCAACAAGTCTTTCTCCACACTTCTAAACACTCTTCATGCATCTCTAGCACTTGTAATCAATCAAAGTTATTGTATTCAAACATATTCTAACCCCAAATAATACTAGATAAGTCATAAGTTTTTCAACGCAATGTTTCCGAGTTCTTAGCCCATTTGGGACCCAATTTCAACAAGTCTTTCTCCATACTTCAAAACACTCTTCATGCATCTCTAACACTTGTAATCAATAAAATGTATTGTATTCTAACATATTCTAACCAAAACAACACTAGATAAGTCATTTAGTGATTCAACGCAATGTTTCCGAGTTCTTAGCCCATTTGGGACGCAATTTCAACAAGTCTTTCTCCACACTTCTAAACACTCTTCATACATCTCTAGCACTTGTAATCAGTCAAATTTATTGTATTCTAACCTATTCTAAACCCAAACAACACTAGATAAGTCATTTAGTGGTTCAACGCAATGTTTCCGAGTTCTTGGCCCATTTGGGACCCAATTTCAACAGGTCTTTCTCCACACTTCTAAACACTCTTCATGCATCTCTAGCACTTGTAATCAATCAAAGTTATTGTATTCAAACATATTCTAACCCCAAATAATACTAGATAAGTCATAAGTTTTTCAACGCAATGTTTCCGAGTTCTTAGCCCATTTGGGACCCAATTTCAACAAGTCTTTCTCCATACTTCAAAACACTCTTAATGCATCTCTAACACTTGTAATCAATAAAATGTATTGTATTCTAACATATTCTAACCAAAACAACACTAGATAAGTCATTTAGTGGTTCAACGCAATGTTACCGAGTTCTTAGCCCATTTGGGACGCAATTTCAACAAGTCTTTCTCCACACTTCTAAACACTCTTCATACATCTCTAGCACTTGTAATCAGTCAAATTTATTGTATTCTAACCTATTCTAAACCCAAACAACACTAGATAAGTCATTTAGTGGTTCAACGCAATGTTTCCGAGTTCTTGGCCCATTTGGGACCCAATTTCAACAAGTCTTTCTCCACACTTCTAAACACTCTTCATGCATCTCTAGCACTTGTAATCAATCAAAGTTATTGTATTCAAACATATTCTAACCCCAAATAATACTAGATAAGTCATAAGTTTTTCAACGCAATGTTTCCGAGTTCTTAGCCCATTTGGGACGCAATTTCAACAAGTCTTTCTCCATACTTCAAAACACTCTTCATGCATCTCTAACACTTGTAATCAATAAAATGTATTGTATTCTAACATATTCTAACCAAAACAACACTAGATAAGTCACTTAGTGGTTCAACGCAATGTTTCCGAGTTCTTAGCCCATTTGGGACGCAATTTCAACAAGTCTTTCTCCACACTTCTAAACACTCTTCATACATCTCTAGCACTTGTAATCAGTCAAATTTATTGTATTCTAACCTATTCTAAACCCAAACAACACTAGATAAGTCATTTAGTGGTTCAACGCAATGTTTCCGAGTTCTTGGCCCATTTGGGACCCAATTTCAAAAGGTCTTTCTCCACACTTCTAAACACTCTTCATGCATCTCTAGCACTTGTAATCAATCAAAGTTATTGTATTCAAACATATTCTAACCCCAAATAATACTAGATAAGTCATAAGTTTTTCAACGCAATGTTTCCGAGTTCTTAGCCCATTTGGGACCCAATTTCAACAAGTCTTTCTCCATACTTCAAAACACTCTTCATGCATCTCTAACACTTGTAATCAATAAAATGTATTGTATTCTAACATATTCTAACCAAAACAACACTAGATAAGTCATTTAGTGATTCAACGCAATGTTTCCGAGTTCTTAGCCCATTTGGGACGCAATTTCAACAAGTCTTTCTCCACACTTCTAAACACTCTTCATACATCTCTAGCACTTGTAATCAGTCAAATTTATTGTATTCTAACCTATTCTAAACCCAAACAACACTAGATAAGTCATTTAGTGGTTCAACGCAATGTTTCCGAGTTCTTGGCCCATTTGGGACCCAATTTCAACAGGTCTTTCTCCACACTTCTAAACACTCTTCATGCATCTCTAGCACTTGTAATCAATCAAAGTTATTGTATTCAAACATATTCTAACCCCAAATAATACTAGATAAGTCATAAGTTTTTCAACGCAATGTTTCCGAGTTCTTAGCCCATTTGGGACCCAATTTCAACAAGTCTTTCTCCATACTTCAAAACACTCTTAATGCATCTCTAACACTTGTAATCAATAAAATGTATTGTATTCTAACATATTCTAACCAAAACAACACTAGATAAGTCATTTAGTGGTTCAACGCAATGTTACCGAGTTCTTAGCCCATTTGGGACGCAATTTCAACAAGTCTTTCTCCACACTTCTAAACACTCTTCATACATCTCTAGCACTTGTAATCAGTCAAATTTATTGTATTCTAACCTATTCTAAACCCAAACAACACTAGATAAGTCATTTAGTGGTTCAACGCAATGTTTCCGAGTTCTTGGCCCATTTGGGACCCAATTTCAACAAGTCTTTCTCCACACTTCTAAACACTCTTCATGCATCTCTAGCACTTGTAATCAATCAAAGTTATTGTATTCAAACATATTCTAACCCCAAATAATACTAGATAAGTCATAAGTTTTTCAACGCAATGTTTCCGAGTTCTTAGCCCATTTGGGACGCAATTTCAACAAGTCTTTCTCCATACTTCAAAACACTCTTCATGCATCTCTAACACTTGTAATCAATAAAATGTATTGTATTCTAACATATTCTAACCAAAACAACACTAGATAAGTCACTTAGTGGTTCAACGCAATGTTTCCGAGTTCTTAGCCCATTTGGGACGCAATTTCAACAAGTCTTTCTCCACACTTCTAAACACTCTTCATACATCTCTAGCACTTGTAATCAGTCAAATTTATTGTATTCTAACCTATTCTAAACCCAAACAACACTAGATAAGTCATTTAGTGGTTCAACGCAATGTTTCCGAGTTCTTGGCCCATTTGGGACCCAATTTCAAAAGGTCTTTCTCCACACTTCTAAACACTCTTCATGCATCTCTAGCACTTGTAATCAATCAAAGTTATTGTATTCAAACATATTCTAACCCCAAATAATACTAGATAAGTCATAAGTTTTTCAACGCAATGTTTCCGAGTTCTTAGCCCATTTGGGACCCAATTTCAACAAGTCTTTCTCCATACTTCAAAACACTCTTCATGCATCTCTAACACTTGTAATCAATTAAATGTATTGTATTCTAACATATTCTAACCAAAGCAACACTAGATAAGTCATTTAGTGGTTCAACGCAATATTTCCGAGTTCTTAGCCCATTTGGGACCCAATTTCAACAAGTCTTTCTCAACACTTCTAAACACTCTTCATGCATCTCTAGCACTTTTAATCAATCAAATTTATTGTATCCTAACATATTCTAAACCCAAAAAAAACTAGATAAGTCATTTAGTGGTTCAACGCAATGTTTCCGAGTTCTTAGCCCATTTGGGACGCAATTTCAACAAGTCTTTCTCCACACTTCTAAACATTCTTCATGCATCTCTAGCACTTGTAATCAGTCAAATTTATTGTATTCTAACCTATTCTAAACCCAAACAACACTAGATAAGTCATTTAGTGGTTCAACGCAATGTTTCCGAGTTCTTGGCCCATTTGGGACCCAATTTCAACAAGTCTTTCTCCACACTTCTAAACACTCTTCATGCATCTCTAGCACTTGTAATCAATCAAAGTTATTGTATTCAAACATATTCTAACCCCAAATAATACTAGATAAGTCATAAGTTTTTCAACGCAATGTTTCCGAGTTCTTAGCCCATTTGGGACCCAATTTCAACAAGTCTTTCTCCATACTTCAAAACACTCTTCATGCATCTCTAACACTTGTAATCAATAAAATGTATTGTATTCTAACATATTCTAACCAAAACAACACTAGATAAGTCATTTAGTGGTTCAACGCAATGTTTCCGAGTTCTTAGCCCATTTGGGACGCAATTTCAACAAGTCTTTCTCCACACTTCTAAACACTCTTCATACATCTCTAGCACTTGTAATCAGTCAAATTTATTGTATTCTAACCTATTCTAAACCCAAACAACACTAGATAAGTCATTTAGTGGTTCAACGCAATGTTTCCGAGTTCTTGGCCCATTTGGGACCCAATTTCAACAGGTCTTTCTCCACACTTCTAAACACTCTTCATGCATCTCTAGCACTTGTAATCAATCAAAGTTATTGTATTCAAACATATTCTAACCCCAAATAATACTAGATAAGTCATAAGTTTTTCAGCGCAATGTTTCCGAGTTCTTAGCCCATTTGGGACCCAATTTCAACAAGTCTTTCTCCATACTTCAAAACACTCTTCATGCATCTCTAACACTTGTAATCAATCAAATTCCTTGTATTCTAACATATTCTAACCCCAAACAACACTAGATAAGTCATTTAGTGGTTCAACGCAATGTTTCCGAGTTCTTAGCCCATTTGGGACCCAATTTCAACAACTTTTTCTACACACTTCTAAACACTCTTCATGCATCTTTAGCACTTGTAATCAATCAAAGTTATTGTATTCAAACATATTCTAACCCCAAATAATACTAGATAAGTCATAAGTTTTTCAACGCAATGTTTTCCGAGTTCTTAGCCCATTTGGGACCCAATTTCAACAAGTCTTTCTCCATACTTCAAAACACTCTTCATGCATCTCTAACACTTGTAATCAATAAAATGTATTGTATTCTAACATATTCTAACCAAAGCAACACTAGATAAGTCATTTAGTGGTTCAACGCAATGTTTCCGAGTTCTTAGCCCATTTGGGACCCAATTTCAACAAGTCTTTCTCAACACTTCTAAACACTTTTCATGCATCTCTAGCACTTTTAATCAATCAAATTTATTGTATCCTAACATATTCTAAACCCAAAAAAAACTAGATAAGTCATTTAGTGGTTCAACGCAATGTTTCCGAGTTCTTAGCCCATTTGGGACGCAATTTCAACAAGTCTTTCTCCACACTTCTAAACACTCTTCATGCATCTCTAGCACTTGTAATCAGTCAAATTTATTGTATTCTAACCTATTATAAACCCAAACAACACAAGATAAGTCATTTAGTGGTTCAACGCAATGTTTCCGAGTTCTTGGCCCATTTGGGACCCAATTTCAACAAGTCTTTCTCCACACTTCTAAACACTCTTCATGCATCTCTAGCACTTGTAATCAATCAAAGTTATTGTATTCAAACATATTCTAACCCCAAATAATACTAGATAAGTCATAAGTTTTTCAACGCAATGTTTCCGAGTTCTTAGCCCATTTGGGACCCAATTTCAACAAGTCTTTCTCCATACTTCAAAACACTCTTCATGCATCTCTAACACTTGTAATCAATCAAATTCCTTGTATTCTAACATATTCTAACCCCAAACAACACTAGATAAGTCATTTAGTGGTTCAACGCAATGTTTCCGAGTTCTTAGCCTATTTGGGACCCAATTTCAACAACTTTTTCTACACACTTCTAAACACTCTTCATGCATCTTTAGCACTTGTAATCAATCAAAGTTATTGTATTCAAACATATTCTAACCCCAAATAATACTAGATAAGTCATAAGTTTTTCAACGCAATGTTTTCCGAGTTCTTAGCCCATTTGTGACCCAATTTCAACAAGTCTTTCTCCATACTTCAAAACACTCTTCATGCATCTCTAACACTTGTAATCAATAAAATGTATTGTATTCTAACATATTCTAACCAAAGCAACACTAGATAAGTCATTTAGTGGTTCAACGCAATGTTTCCGAGTTCTTAGCCCATTTGGGACCCAATTTCAACAAGTCTTTCTCAACACTTCTAAACACTCTTCATGCATCTTTAGCACTTTTAATCAATCAAATTTATTGTATCCTAACATATTCTAAACCCAAAAAAAACTAGATAAGTCATTTAGTGGTTCAACGCAATGTTTCCGAGTTCTTAGCCCATTTGGGACGCAATTTCAACAAGTCTTTCTCCACACTTCTAAACACTCTTCATGCATCTCTAGCACTTGTAATCAGTCAAATTTATTGTATTCTAACCTATTCTAAACCCAAACAACACTAGATAAGTCATTTAGTGGTTCAACGCAATGTTTCCGAGTTCTTGGCCCATTTGGGACCCAATTTCAACAAGTCTTTCTCCACACTTCTAAACACTCTTCATGCATCTCTAGCACTTGTAATCAATCAAAGTTATTGTATTCAAACATATTCTAACCCCAAATAATACTAGATAAGTCATAAGTTTTTCAACGCAATGTTTCCGAGTTCTTAGCCCATTTGGGACCCAATTTCAACAAGTCTTTCTCCATACTTCAAAACACTCTTCATGCATCTCTAACACTTGTAATCAATAAAATGTATTGTATTCTAACATATTCTAACCAAAACAACACTAGATAAGTCATTTAGTGGTTCAACGCAATGTTTCCGAGTTCTTAGCCCATTTGGGACGCAATTTCAACAAGTCTTTCTCCACACTTCTAAACACTCTTCATACATCTCTAGCACTTGTAATCAGTCAAATTTATTGTATTCTAACCTATTCTAAACCCAAACAACACTAGATAAGTCATTTAGTGGTTCAACGCAATGTTTCCGAGTTCTTGGCCCATTTGGGACCCAATTTCAACAGGTCTTTCTCCACACTTCTAAACACTCTTCATGCATCTCTAGCACTTGTAATCAATCAAAGTTATTGTATTCAAACATATTCTAACCCCAAATAATACTAGATAAGTCATAAGTTTTTCAGCGCAATGTTTCCGAGTTCTTAGCCCATTTGGGACCCAATTTCAACAAGTCTTTCTCCATACTTCAAAACACTCTTCATGCATCTCTAACACTTGTAATCAATCAAATTCCTTGTATTCTAACATATTCTAACCCCAAACAACACTAGATAAGTCATTTAGTGGTTCAACGCAATGTTTCCGAGTTCTTAGCCTATTTGGGACCCAATTTCAACAACTTTTTCTACACACTTCTAAACACTCTTCATGCATCTTTAGCACTTGTAATCAATCAAAGTTATTGTATTCAAACATATTCTAACCCCAAATAATACTAGATAAGTCATAAGTTTTTCAACGCAATGTTTTCCGAGTTCTTAGCCCATTTGGGACCCAATTTCAACAAGTCTTTCTCCATACTTCAAAACACTCTTCATGCATCTCTAACACTTGTAATCAATAAAATGTATTGTATTCTAACATATTCTAACCAAAGCAACACTAGATAAGTCATTTAGTGGTTCAACGCAATGTTTCCGAGTTCTTAGCCCATTTGGGACCCAATTTCAACAAGTCTTTCTCCACACTTCCAAACACTCTTCATGCATCTCTAGCACTTTTAATCAATCAAATTTATTGTATCCTAACATATTCTAAACCCAAACAACACTAGATAAGTCATTTAGTGGTTTAACGCAATGTTTCCGAGTTCTTAGCCCATTTGGGACGCAATTTCAACAAGTCTTTCTCCATACTTCAAAACACTCTTCATGCATCTCTAACACTTGTAATCAATAAAATGTATTGTATTCTAACATATTCTAAACCCAAACAACACTAGATAAGTCATTTAGTGGTTTAACGCAATGTTTCCGAGTTCTTAGCCCATTTGGGACGCAATTTCAACAAGTCTTTCTCCATACTTCAAAACACTCTTCATGCAATTCTAACACTTGTAATCAATAAAATGTATTGTATTCTAACATATTCTAACCAAAACAACACTAGATAAGTCATTTAGTGGTTCAACGCAATGTTTCCGAGTTCTTAGCCCATTTGGGACGCAATTTCAACAAGTCTTTCTCCACACTTCTAAACACTCTTCATACATCTCTAGCACTTGTAATCAGTCAAATTTATTGTATTCTAACCTATTCTAAACCCAAACAACACTAGATAAGTCATTTAGTGGTTCAACGCAATGTTTCCGAGTTCTTGGCCCATTTGGGACCCAATTTCAACAAGTCTTTCTCCACACTTCTAAACACTCTTCATGCATCTCTAGCACTTGTAATCAATCAAAGTTATTGTATTCAAACATATTCTAACCCCAAATAATACTAGATAAGTCATAAGTTTTTCAACGCAATGTTTCCGAGTTCTTAGCCCATTTGGGACCCAATTTCAACAAGTCTTTCTCCATACTTCAAAACACTCTTCATGCATCTCTAACACTTGTAATCAATAAAATGTATTGTATTCTAACATATTCTAACCAAAACAACACTAGATAAGTCATTTAGTGGTTCAACGCAATGTTTCCGAGTTCTTAGCCCATTTGGGACGCAATTTCAACAAGTCTTTCTCCACACTTCTAAACACTCTTCATACATCTCTAGCACTTGTAATCAGTCAAATTTATTGTATTCTAACCTATTCTAAACCCAAACAACACTAGATAAGTCATTTAGTGGTTCAACGCAATGTTTCCGAGTTCTTGGCCCATTTGGGACCCAATTTCAACAGGTCTTTCTCCACACTTCTAAACACTCTTCATGCATCTCTAGCACTTGTAATCAATCAAAGTTATTGTATTCAAACATATTCTAACCCCAAATAATACTAGATAAGTCATAAGTTTTTCAGCGCAATGTTTCCGAGTTCTTAGCCCATTTGGGACCCAATTTCAACAAGTCTTTCTCCATACTTCAAAACACTCTTCATGCATCTCTAACACTTGTAATCAATCAAATTCCTTGTATTCTAACATATTCTAACCCCAAACAACACTAGATAAGTCATTTAGTGGTTCAACGCAATGTTTCCGAGTTCTTAGCCTATTTGGGACCCAATTTCAACAACTTTTTCTACACACTTCTAAACACTCTTCATGCATCTTTAGCACTTGTAATCAATCAAAGTTATTGTATTCAAACATATTCTAACCCCAAATAATACTAGATAAGTCATAAGTTTTTCAACGCAATGTTTTCCGAGTTCTTAGCCCATTTGGGACCCAATTTCAACAAGTCTTTCTCCATACTTCAAAACACTCTTCATGCATCTCTAACACTTGTAATCAATAAAATGTATTGTATTCTAACATATTCTAACCAAAGCAACACTAGATAAGTCATTTAGTGGTTCAACGCAATGTTTCCGAGTTCTTAGCCCATTTGGGACCCAATTTCAACAAGTCTTTCTCAACACTTCTAAACACTTTTCATGCATCTCTAGCACTTTTAATCAATCAAATTTATTGTATCCTAACATATTCTAAACCCAAAAAAAACTAGATAAGTCATTTAGTGGTTCAACGCAATGTTTCCGAGTTCTTAGCCCATTTGGGACGCAATTTCAACAAGTCTTTCTCCACACTTCTAAACACTCTTCATGCATCTCTAGCACTTGTAATCAGTCAAATTTATTGTATTCTAACCTATTCTAAACCCAAACAACACTAGATAAGTCATTTAGTGGTTCAACGCAATGTTTCCGAGTTCTTGGCCCATTTGGGACCCAATTTCAACAAGTCTTTCTCCACACTTCTAAACACTCTTCATGCATCTCTAGCACTTGTAATCAATCAAAGTTATTGTATTCAAACATATTCTAACCCCAAATAATACTAGATAAGTCATAAGTTTTTCAACGCAATGTTTCCGAGTTCTTAGCCCATTTGGGACCCAATTTCAACAAGTCTTTCTCCATACTTCAAAACACTCTTCATGCATCTCTAACACTTGTAATCAATCAAATTCCTTGTATTCTAACATATTCTAACCCCAAACAACACTAGATAAGTCATTTAGTGGTTCAACGCAATGTTTCCGAGTTCTTAGCCTATTTGGGACCCAATTTCAACAACTTTTTCTACACACTTCTAAACACTCTTCATGCATCTTTAGCACTTGTAATCAATCAAAGTTATTGTATTCAAACATATTCTAACCCCAAATAATACTAGATAAGTCATAAGTTTTTCAACGCAATGTTTTCCGAGTTCTTAGCCCATTTGTGACCCAATTTCAACAAGTCTTTCTCCATACTTCAAAACACTCTTCATGCATCTCTAACACTTGTAATCAATAAAATGTATTGTATTCTAACATATTCTAACCAAAGCAACACTAGATAAGTCATTTAGTGGTTCAACGCAATGTTTCCGAGTTCTTAGCCCATTTGGGACCCAATTTCAACAAGTCTTTCTCAACACTTCTAAACACTCTTCATGCATCTCTAGCACTTTTAATCAATCAAATTTATTGTATCCTAACATATTCTAAACCCAAAAAAAACTAGATAAGTCATTTAGTGGTTCAACGCAATGTTTCCGAGTTCTTAGCCCATTTGGGACGCAATTTCAACAAGTCTTTCTCCACACTTCTAAACACTCTTCATGCATCTCTAGCACTTGTAATCAGTGAAATTTATTGTATTCTAACCTATTCTAAACCCAAACAACACTAGATAAGTCATTTAGTGGTTCAACGCAATGTTTCCGAGTTCTTGGCCCATTTGGGACCCAATTTCAACAAGTCTTTCTCCACACTTCTAAACACTCTTCATGCATCTCTAGCACTTGTAATCAATCAAAGTTATTGTATTCAAACATATTCTAACCCCAAATAATACTAGATAAGTCATTTAGTGGTTCAACGCAATGTTTCCGAGTTCTTGGCCCATTTGGGACCCAATTTCAACAGGTCTTTCTCCACACTTCTAAACACTCTTCATGCATCTCTAGCACTTGTAATCAATCAAAGTTATTGTATTCAAACATATTCTAACCCCAAATAATACTAGATAAGTCATAAGTTTTTCAACGCAATGTTTCCGAGTTCTTAGCCCATTTGGGACCCAATTTCAACAAGTCTTTCTCCATACTTCAAAACACTCTTCATGCATCTCTAACACTTGTAATCAATCAAATTCCTTGTATTCTAACATATTCTAACCCCAAACAACACTAGATAAGTCATTTAGTGGTTCAACGCAATGTTTCCGAGTTCTTAGCCTATTTGGGACCCAATTTCAACAACTTTTTCTACACACTTCTAAACACTCTTCATGCATCTTTAGCACTTGTAATCAATCAAAGTTATTGTATTCAAACATATTCTAACCCCAAATAATACTAGATAATTCATAAGTTTTTCAACGCAATGTTTTCCGAGTTCTTAGCCCATTTGTGACCCAATTTCAACAAGTCTTTCTCCATACTTCAAAACACTCTTCATGCATCTCTAACACTTGTAATCAATAAAATGTATTGTATTCTAACATATTCTAACCAAAGCAACACTAGATAAGTCATTTAGTGGTTCAACGCAATGTTTCCGAGTTCTTAGCCCATTTGGGACCCAATTTCAACAAGTCTTTCTCAACACTTCTAAACACTCTTCATGCATCTCTAGCACTTTTAATCAATCAAATTTATTGTATCCTAACATATTCTAAACCCAAAAAAAACTAGATAAGTCATTTAGTGGTTCAACGCAATGTTTCCGAGTTCTTAGCCCATTTGGGACGCAATTTCAACAAGTCTTTCTCCACACTTCTAAACACTCTTCATGCATCTCTAGCACTTGTAATCAGTCAAATTTATTGTATTCTAACCTATTCTAAACCCAAACAACACTAGATAAGTCATTTAGTGGTTCAACGCAATGTTTCCGAGTTCTTGGCCCATTTGGGACCCAATTTCAACAAGTCTTTCTCCACACTTCTACACACTCTTCATGCATCTCTAGCACTTGTAATCAATCAAAGTTATTGTATTCAAACATATTCTAACCCTCAATAATACTAGATAAGTCATAAGTTTTTCAACGCAATGTTTCCGAGTTCTTAGCCCATTTGGGACCCAATTTCAACAAGTCTTTCTCCATACTTCAAAACACTCTTCATGCCTCTCTTACACTTGTAATCAATCAAATTCATTGTATTCTAACATATTCGAACGCCAAACAACACTAGATAAGTCATTTAGTGGTTCAACGCAATGTTTCCGAGTTCTTAGCCCATTTGGGACCCAATTTCAACAAGTCTTTCTCCACACTTCCAAACACTCTTCATGCATCTCTAGCACTTTTAATCAATCAAATTTATTGTATCCTAACATATTCTAAACCCAAACAACACTAGATAAGTCATTTAGTGGTTTAACGCAATGTTTCCGAGTTCTTAGCCCATTTGGGACGCAATTTCAACAAGTCTTTCTCCATACTTCAAAACACTCTTCATGCATCTCTAACACTTGTAATCAATAAAATGTATTGTATTCTAACATATTCTAACCAAAACAACACTAGATAAGTCATTTAGTGGTTCAACGCAATGTTTCCGAGTTCTTAGCCCATTTGGGACGCAATTTCAACAAGTCTTTCTCCACACTTCTAAACACTCTTCATGCATCTCTAGCACTTGTAATCAGTCAAATTTATTGTATTCTAACCTATTCTAAACCCAAACAACACTAGATAAGTCATTTAGTGGTTCAACGCAATGTTTCCGAGTTCTTGGCCCATTTGGGACCCAATTTCAACAAGTCTTTCTCCACACTTCTAAACACTCTTCATGCATCTCTAGCACTTGTAATCAATCAAAGTTATTGTATTCAAACATATTCTAACCCCAAATAATACTAGATAAGTCATTTAGTGGTTCAACGCAATGTTTCCGAGTTCTTGGCCAATTTGGGACCCAATTTCAACAGGTCTTTCTCCACACTTCTAAACACTCTTCATGCATCTCTAGCACTTGTAATCAATCAAAGTTATTGTATTCAAACATATTCTAACCCCAAATAATACTAGATAAGTCATAAGTTTTTCAACGCAATGTTTCCGAGTTCTTAGCCCATTTGGGACCCAATTTCAACAAGTCTTTCTCCATACTTCAAACCACTCTTCATGCATCTCTAACACTTGTAATCAATCAAATTCCTTGTATTCTAACATATTCTAACCCCAAACAACACTAGATAAGTCATTTAGTGGTTCAACGCAATGTTTCCGAGTTCTTAGCCTATTTGGGACCCAATTTCAACAACTTTTTCTACACACTTCTAAACACTCTTCATGCATCTTTAGCACTTGTAATCAATCAAAGTTATTGTATTCAAACATATTCTAACCCCAAATAATACTAGATAAGTCATAAGTTTTTCAACGCAATGTTTTCCGAGTTCTTAGCCCATTTGTGACCCAATTTCAACAAGTCTTTCTCAATACTTCAAAACACTCTTCATGCATCTCTAACACTTGTAATCAATAAAATGTATTGTATGCTAACATATTCTAACCAAAGCAACACTAGATAAGTCATTTAGTGGTTCAACGCAATGTTTCCGAGTTCTTAGCCCATTTGGGACCCAATTTCAACAAGTCTTTCTCAACACTTCTAAACACTCTTCATGCATCTCTAGCACTTTTAATCAATCAAATTTATTGTATCCTAACATATTCTAAACCCAAAAAAAACTAGATAAGTCATTTAGTGGTTGAACGCAATGTTTCCGAGTTCTTAGCCCATTTGGGACGCAATTTCAACAAGTCTTTCTCCACACTTCTAAACACTCTTCATGCATCTCTAGCACTTGTAATCAGTCAAATTTATTGTATTCTAACCTATTCTAAACCCAAACAACACTAGATAAGTCATTTAGTGGTTCAACGCAATGTTTCCGAGTTCTTGGCCCATTTGGGACCCAATTTCAACAAGTCTTTCTCCACACTTCTAAACACTCTTCATGCATCTCTAGCACTTGTAATCAATCAAAGTTATTGTATTCAAACATATTCTAACCCTCAATAATACTAGATAAGTCATAAGTTTTTCAACGCAATGTTTCCGAGTTCTTAGCCCATTTGGGACCCAATTTCAACAAGTCTTTCTCCATACTTCAAAACACTCTTCATGCCTCTCTTACACTTGTAATCAATCAAATTCATTGTATTCTAACATATTCGAACGCCAAACAACACTAGATAAGTCATTTAGTGGTTCAACGCAATGTTTCCGAGTTCTTAGCCCATTTGGGTCCCAATTTCAACAAGTCTTTCTCCACACTTCCAAACACTCTTCATGCATCTCTAGCACTTTTAATCAATCAAATTTATTGTATCCTAACATATTCTAAACCCAAACAACACTAGATAAGTCATTTAGTGGTTTAACGCAATGTTTCCGAGTTCTTAGCCCATTTGGGACGCAATTTCAACAAGTCTTTCTCCATACTTCAAAACACTCTTCATGCATCTCTAACACTTGTAATCAATAAAATGTATTGTATTCTAACATATTCTAACCAAAACAACACTAGATAAGTCATTTAGTGGTTCAACGCAATGTTTCCGAGTTCTTAGCCCATTTGGAACGCAATTTCAACAAGTCTTTCTCCACACTTCTAAACACTCTTCATACATCTCTAGCACTTGTAATCAGTCAAATTTATTGTATTCTAACCTATTCTAAACCCAAACAACACTAGATAAGTCATTTAGTGGTTCAACGCAATGTTTCCGAGTTCTTGGCCCATTTGGGACCCAATTTCAACAGGTCTTTCTCCACACTTCTAAACACTCTTCATGCATCTCTAGCACTTGTAATCAATCAAAGTTATTGTATTCAAACATATTCTAACCCCAAATAATACTAGATAAGTCATAAGTTTTTCAACGCAATGTTTCCGAGTTCTTAGCCCATTTGGGACCCAATTTCAACAAGTCTTTCTCCATACTTCAAAACACTCTTCATGCATCTCTAACACTTGTAATCAATCAAATTCCTTGTATTCTAACATATTCTAACCCCAAACAACACTAGATAAGTCATTTAGTGGTTCAACGCAATGTTTCCGAGTTCTTAGCCTATTTGGGACCCAATTTCAACAACTTTTTCTACACACTTCTAAACACTCTTCATGCATCTTTAGCACTTGTAATCAATCAAAGTTATTGTATTCAAACATATTCTAAGCCCAAATAATACTAGATAAGTCATAAGTTTTTCAACGCAATGTTTTCCGAGTTCTTAGCCCATTTGTGACCCAATTTCAACAAGTCTTTCTCCATACTTCAAAACACTCTTCATGCATCTCTAACACTTGTAATCAATAAAATGTATTGTATTCTAACATATTCTAACCAAAGCAACACTAGATAAGTCATTTAGTGGTTCAACGCAATGTTTCCGAGTTCTTGGCCCATTTGGGACGCAATTTCAACAAGTCTTTCTCAACACTTCTAAACACTCTTCATGCATCTCTAGCACTTTTAATCAATCAAATTTATTGTATCCTAACATATTCTAAACCCAAAAAAAACTAGATAAGTCATTTAGTGGTTCAACGCAATGTTTCCGAGTTCTTAGCCCATTTGGGACGCAATTTCAACAAGTCTTTCTCCACACTTCTAAACACTCTTCATGCATCTCTAGCACTTGTAATCAGTCAAATTTATTGTATTCTAACCTATTCTAAACCCAAACAACACTAGATAAGTCATTTAGTGGTTCAACGCAATGTTTCCGAGTTCTTGGCCCATTTGGGACCCAATTTCAACAAGTCTTTCTCCACACTTCTAAACACTCTTCATGCATCTCTAGCACTTGTAATCAATCAAAGTTATTGTATTCAAACATATTCTAACCCCAAATAATACTAGATAAGTCATTTAGTGGTTCAACGCAATGTTTCCGAGTTCTTGGCCCATTTGGGACCCAATTTCAACAGGTCTTTCTCCACACTTCTAAACACTCTTCATGCATCTCTAGCACTTGTAATCAATCAAAGTTATTGTATTCAAACATATTCTAACCCCAAATAATACTAGATAAGTCATAAGTTTTTCAACGCAATGTTTCCGAGTTCTTAGCCCATTTGGGACCCAATTTCAACAAGTCTTTCTCCATACTTCAAAACACTCTTCATGCATCTCTAACACTTGTAATCAATCAAATTCCTTGTATTCTAACATATTCTAACCCCAAACAACACTAGATAAGTCATTTAGTGGTTCAACGCAATGTTTCCGAGTTCTTAGCCTATTTGGGACCCAATTTCAACAACTTTTTCTACACACTTCTAAACACTCTTCATGCATCTTTAGCACTTGTAATCAATCAAAGTTATTGTATTCAAACATATTCTAACCCCAAATAATACTAGATAAGTCATAAGTTTTTCAACGCAATGTTTTCCGAGTTCTTAGCCCATTTGTGACCCAATTTCAACAAGTCTTTCTCAATACTTCAAAACACTCTTCATGCATCTCTAACACTTGTAATCAATAAAATGTATTGTATGCTAACATATTCTAACCAAAGCAACACTAGATAAGTCATTTAGTGGTTCAACGCAATGTTTCCGAGTTCTTAGCCCATTTGGGACCCAATTTCAACAAGTCTTTCTCAACACTTCTAAACACTCTTCATGCATCTCTAGCACTTTTAATCAATCAAATTTATTGTATCCTAACATATTCTAAACCCAAAAAAAACTAGATAAGTCATTTAGTGGTTCAACGCAATGTTTCCGAGTTCTTAGCCCATTTGGGACGCAATTTCAACAAGTCTTTCTCCACACTTCTAAACACTCTTCATGCATCTCTAGCACTTGTAATCAGTCAAATTTATTGTATTCTAACCTATTCTAAACCCAAACAACACTAGATAAGTCATTTAGTGGTTCAACGCAATGTTTCCGAGTTCTTGGCCCATTTGGGACCCAATTTCAACAAGTCTTTCTCCACACTTCTAAACACTCTTCATGCATCTCTAGCACTTGTAATCAATCAAAGTTATTGTATTCAAACATATTCTAACCCTCAATAATACTAGATAAGTCATAAGTTTTTCAACGCAATGTTTCCGAGTTCTTAGCCCATTTGGGACCCAATTTCAACAAATCTTTCTCCATACTTCAAAACACTCTTCATGCCTCTCTTACACTTGTAATCAATCAAATTCATTGTATTCTAACATATTCGAACGCCAAACAACACTAGATAAGTCATTTAGTGGTTCAACGCAATGTTTCCGAGTTCTTAGCCCATTTGGGACCCAATTTCAACAAGTCTTTCTCCACACTTCCAAACACTCTTCATGCATCTCTAGCACTTTTAATCAATCAAATTTATTGTATCCTAACATATTCTAAACCCAAACACCACTAGATAAGTCATTTAGTGGTTTAACGCAATGTTTCCGAGTTCTTAGCCCATTTGGGACGCAATTTCAACAAGTCTTTCTCCATACTTCAAAACACTCTTCATGCATCTCTAACACTTGTAATCAATAAAATGTATTGTATTCTAACATATTCTAACCAAAACAACACTAGATAAGTCATTTAGTGGTTCAACGCAATGTTTCCGAGTTCTTAGACCATTTGGGACCCAATTTCAACAAGTCTTTCTCCACACTTCCAAACACTCTTCATGCATCTCTAGCACTTTTAATCAATCAAATTTATTGTATCCTAACATATTCTAAACCCAAACAACACTAGATAAGTCATTTAGTGGTTTAACGCAATGTTTCCGAGTTCTTAGCCCATTTGGGACGCAATTTCAACAAGTCTTTCTCCACACTTCTAAACACTCTTCATGCATCTCTAGCACTTGTAATCAGTCAAATTTATTGTATTCTAACCTATTCTAAACCCAAACAACACTAGATAAGTCATTTAGTGGTACAACGCAATGTTTCCGAGTTCTTGGCCCATTTGGGACCCAATTTCAACAAGTCTTTCTCAACACTTCTAAACACTCTTCATGCATCTCTAGCACTTGTAATCAATCAAAGTTATTGTATTCAAACATATTCTAACCCCAAATAATACTAGATAAGTCATTTAGTGGTTCAACGCAATGTTTCCGAGTTCTTGGCCCATTTGGGACCCAATTTCAACAGGTCTTTCTCCACACTTCTAAACACTCTTCATGCATCTCTAGCACTTGTAATCAATCAAAGTTATTGTATTCAAACATATTCTAACCCCAAATAATACTAGATAAGTCATAAGTTTTTCAACGCAATGTTTTCGAGTTCTTAGCCCATTTGGGACCCAATTTCAACAAGTCTTTCTCCATACTTCAAAACACTCTTCATGCCTCTCTTACACTTGTAATCAATCAAATTCATTGTATTCTAACATATTTGAACGCCAAACAACACTAGATAAGTCATTTAGTGGTTCAACGCAATGTTTCCGAGTTCTTAGCCCATTTGGGACCCAATTTCAACAACTTTTTCTACACACTTCTAAACACTCTTCATGCATCTTTAGCACTTGTAATCAATCAAAGTTATTGTATTCAAACATATTCTAACCCCAAATAATACTAGATAAGTCATAAGTTTTTCAACGCAATGTTTTCCGAGTTCTTAGCCCATTTGTGACCCAATTTCAACAAGTCTTTCTCCATACTTCAAAACACTCTTCATGCATCTCTAACACTTGTAATCAATAAAATGTATTGTATTCTAACATATTCTAACCAAAGCAACACTAGATAAGTCATTTAGTGGTTCAACGCAATGTTTCCGAGTTCTTAGCCCATTTGGGACCCAATTTCAACAAGTCTTTCTCAACACTTCTAAACACTCTTCATGCATCTCTAGCACTTTTAATCAATCAAATTTATTGTATCCTAACATATTCTAAACCCAAAAAAAACTAGATAAGTCATTTAGTGGTTCAACGCAATGTTTCCGAGTTCTTAGCCCATTTGGGACGCAATTTCAACAAGTCTTTCTCCACACTTCTAAACACTCTTCATGCATCTCTAGCACTTGTAATCAGTCAAATTTATTGTATTCTAACCTATTCTAAACCCAAACAACACTAGATAAGTCATTTAGTGGTTCAACGCAATGTTTCCGAGTTCTTGGCCCATTTGGGACCCAATTTCAACAAGTCTTTCTCCACACTTCTAAACACTCTTCATGCATCTCTAGCACTTGTAATCAATCAAAGTTATTGTATTCAAACATATTCTAACCCCAAATAATACTAGATAAGTCATTTAGTGGTTCAACGCAATGTTTCCGAGTTCTTGGCCCATTTGGGACCCAATTTCAACAGGTCTTTCTCCACACTTCTAAACACTCTTCATGCATCTCTTGCACTTGTAATCAATCAAAGTTATTGTATTCAAACATATTCTAACCCCAAATAATACTAGATAAGTCATAAGTTTTTCAACGCAATGTTTCCGAGTTCTTAGCCCATTTGGGACCCAATTTCAACAAGTCTTTCTCCATACTTCAAAACACTCTTCATGCATCTCTAACACTTGTAATCAATCAAATTCCTTGTATTCTAACATATTCTAACCCCAAACAACACTAGATAAGTCATTTAGTGGTTCAACGCAATGTTTCCGAGTTCTTAGCCTATTTGGGACCCAATTTCAACAACTTTTTCTACACACTTCTAAACACTCTTCATGCATCTTTAGCACTTGTAATCAATCAAAGTTATTGTATTCAAACATATTCTAACCCCAAATAATACTAGATAAGTCATAAGTTTTTCAACGCAATGTTTTCCGAGTTCTTAGCCCATTTGTGACCCAATTTCAACAAGTCTTTCTCAATACTTCAAAACACTCTTCATGCATCTCTAACACTTGTAATCAATAAAATGTATTGTATTCTAACATATTCTAACCAAAACAACACTAGATAAGTCATTTAGTGGTTCAACGCAATGTTTCCGAGTTCTTAGCCCATTTGGGACGCAATTTCAACAAGTCTTTCTCCACACTTCTAAACACTCTTCATACATCTCTAGCACTTGTAATCAGTCAAATTTATTGTATTCTAACCTATTCTAAACCCAAACAACACTAGATAAGTCATTTAGTGGTTCAACGCTATGTTTCCGAGTTCTTGGCCCATTTGGGACCCAATTTCAACAGGTCTTTCTCCACACTTCTAAACACTCTTCATGCATCTCTAGCACTTGTAATCAATCAAAGTTATTGTATTCAAACATATTCTAACCCCAAATAATACTATATAAGTCATAAGTTTTTCAACGCAATGTTTCCGAGTTCTTAGCCCATTTGGGACCCAATTTCAACAAGTCTTTTTCCATACTTCAAAACACTCCTCATGCATCTCTAACACTTGTAATCAATCAAATTCATTGTATTCTAACATATTCTAACCAAAACAACACTAGATAAGTCATTTAGTGGTTCAACGCAATGTTTCCGAGTTCTTAACCCATTTGGGACGCAATTTCAACAAGTCTTTCTCCATACTTCAAAACACTCTTCATGCATCTCTAGCACTTGTAATGAATCAAATTCATTGTATTCTAACATATTCTAAACCCAAACAACACTAGATAAGTCATTTAGTGGTTTAACGCAATGTTTCCGAGTTCTTAGCCCATTTGGGACCCAATTTCAACAAGTCTTTCTCCATACTTCAAAACACTCTTCATGAATCTCTAACACTTGTAATCAATCAAATTCATTGTATTCTAACATATTCTAACCCCAAACAACACTAGATAAGTCATTTAGTGGTTCAACGCAATGTTTCCGAGTTCTTAGCCCATTTGGGACGCAATTTCAACAAGTCTTTCTCCACACTTCTAAACACTCTTCATGCATCTCTAGCACTTGTAATCAGTCAAATTTATTGTATTCTAACCTATTCTAAACCCAAACAACACTAGATAAGTCATTTAGTGGTTCAACGCAATGTTTCCGAGTTCTTGGCCCATTTGGGACGCAATTTCAACAAGTCTTTCTCCACACTTCTAAACACTCTTCATGCATCTCTAGCACTTGTAATCAATCAAAGTTATTGTATTCAAACATATTCTAACCCCAAATAATACTAGATAAGTCATAAGTTTTTCAACGCAATGTTTCCGAGTTCTTAGCCCATTTGGGACCCAATTTCAACAAGTCTTTCTCCATACTTCAAAACACTCTTCATGCATCTCTAACACTTGTAATCAATCAAATTCCTTGTATTCTAACATATTCTAACCCCAAACAACACTAGATAAGTCATTTAGTGGTTCAACGCAATGTTTCCGAGTTCTTAGCCTATTTGGGACCCAATTTCAACAACTTTTTCTACACACTTCTAAACACTCTTCATGCATCTTTAGCACTTGTAATCAATCAAAGTTATTGTATTCAAACATATTCTAACCCCAAATAATACTAGATAAGTCATAAGTTTTTCAAAGCAATGTTTTCCGAGTTCTTAGCCCATTTGTGACCCAATTTCAACAAGTCTTTCTCAATACTTCAAAACACTCTTCATGCATCTCTAACACTTGTAATCAATAAAATGTATTGTATTCTAACATATTCTAACCAAAGCAACACTAGATAAGTCATTTAGTGGTTCAACGCAATGTTTCCGAGTTCTTAGCCCATTTGGGACCCAATTTCAACAAGTCTTTCTCAACACTTCTAAACACTCTTCATGCATCTCTAGCACTTTTAATCAATCAAATTTATTGTATCCTAACATATTCTAAACCCAAAAAAAACTAGATAAGTCATTTAGTGGTTCAACGCAATGTTTCCGAGTTCTTAGCCCATTTGGGACGCAATTTCAACAAGTCTTTCTCCACACTTCTAAACACTCTTCATGCATCTCTAGCACTTGTAATCAGTCAAATTTATTGTATTCTAACCTATTCTAAACCCAAACAACACTAGATAAGTCATTTAGTGGTTCAACGCAATGTTTCCGAGTTCTTGGCCCATTTGGGACCCAATTTCAACAAGTCTTTCTCCACACTTCTAAACACTCTTCATGCATCTCTAGCACTTGTAATCAATCAAAGTTATTGTATTCAAACATATTCTAACCCTCAATAATACTAGATAAGTCATAAGTTTTTCAACGCAATGTTTCCGAGTTCTTAGCCCATTTGGGACCCAATTTCAACAAGTCTTTCTCCATACTTCAAAACACTCTTCATGCCTCTCTTACACTTGTAATCAATCAAATTCATTGTATTCTAACATATTCGAACGCCAAACAACACTAGATAAGTCATTTAGTGGTTCAACGCAATGTTTCCGAGTTCTTAGCCCATTTGGGACCCAATTTCAACAAGTCTTTCTCCACACTTCCAAACACTCTTCATGCATCTCTAGCACTTTTAATCAATCAAATTTATTGTATCCTAACATATTCTAAACCCAAACAACACTAGATAAGTCATTTAGTGGTTTAACGCAATGTTTCCGAGTTCTTAGCCCATTTGGGACGCAATTTCAACAAGTCTTTCTCCATACTTCAAAACACTCTTCATGCATCTCTAACACTTGTAATCAATAAAATGTATTGTATTCTAACATATTCTAACCAAAACAACACTAGATAAGTCATTTAGTGGTTCAACGCAATGTTTCCGAGTTCTTAGCCCATTTGGGACCCAATTTCAACAAGTCTTTCTCCACACTTCCAATCACTCTTCATGCATCTCTAGCACTTTTAATCAATCAAATTTATTGTATCCTAACATATTCTAAACCCAAACAACACTAGATAAGTCATTTAGTGGTTTAACGCAATGTTTCCGAGTTCTTAGCCCATTTGGGACGCAATTTCAACAAGTCTTTCTCCATACTTCAAAACACTCTTCATGCATCTCTAACACTTGTAATCAATAAAATGTATTGTATTCTAACATATTCTAACCAAAACAACACTAGATAAGTCATTTAGTGGTTCAACGCAATGTTTCCGAGTTCTTAGCCCATTTGGGACGCAATTTCAACAAGTCTTTCTCCACACTTCTAAACACTCTTCATACATCTCTAGCACTTGTAATCAGTCAAATTTATTGTATTCTAACCTATTCTAAACCCAAACAACACTAGATAAGTCATTTAGTGGTTCAACGCAATGTTTCCGAGTTCTTGGCCCATTTGGGACCCAATTTCAACAGGTCTTTCTCCACACTTCTAAACACTCTTCATGCATCTCTAGCACTTGTAATCAATCAAAGTTATTGTATTCAAACATATTCTAACCCCAAATAATACTATATAAGTCATAAGTTTTTCAACGCAATGTTTCCGAGTTCTTAGCCCATTTGGGACCCAATTTCAACAAGTCTTTTTCCATACTTCAAAACACTCCTCATGCATCTCTAACACTTGTAATCAATCAAATTCATTGTATTCTAACATATTCTAACCAAAACAACACTAGATAAGTCATTTAGTGGTTCAACGCAATGTTTCCGAGTTCTTAACCCATTTGGGACGCAATTTCAACAAGTCTTTCTCCATACTTCAAAACACTCTTCATGCATCTCTAGCACTTGTAATGAATCAAATTCATTGTATTCTAACATATTCTAAACCCAAACAACACTAGATAAGTCATTTAGTGGTTTAACGCAATGTTTCCGAGTTCTTAGCCCATTTGGGACCCAATTTCAACAAGTCTTTCTCCATACTTCAAAACACTCTTCATGAATCTCTAACACTTGTAATCAATCAAATTTATTGTATTCTAACATATTCTAACCCCAAACAACACTAGATAAGTCATTTAGTGGTTCAACGCAATGTTTCCGAGTTCTTAGCCCATTTGGGACGCAATTTCAACAAGTCTTTCTCCACACTTCTAAACACTCTTCATGCATCTCTAGCACTTGTAATCAGTCAAATTTATTGTATTCTAACCTATTCTAAACCCAAACAACACTAGATAAGTCATTTAGTGGTTCAACGCAATGTTTTCGAGTTCTTGGCCCATTTGGGACGCAATTTCAACAAGTCTTTCTCCACACTTCTAAATACTCTTCATGCATCTCTAGCACTTGTAATCAGTCAAATTTATTGTATTCTAACCTATTCTAAACCCAAACAACACTAGATAAGTCATTTAGTGGTTCAACGCAATGTTTCCGAGTTCTTGGCCCATTTGGGACCCAATTTCAACAAGTCTTTCTCCACACTTCTAAACACTCTTCATGCATCTCTAGCACTTGTAATCAATCAAAGTTATTGTATTCAAACATATTCTAACCCTCAATAATACTAGATAAGTCATAAGTTTTTCAACGCAATGTTTCCGAGTTCTTAGCCCATTTGGGACCCAATTTCAACAAGTCTTTCTCCATACTTCAAAACACTCTTCATGCCTCTCTTACACTTGTAATCAATCAAATTCATTGTATTCTAACATATTCGAACGCCAAACAACACTAGATAAGTCATTTAGTAGTTCAACGCAATGTTTCCGAGTTCTTAGCCCATTTGGGACCCAATTTCAACAAGTCTTTCTCCACATTTCCAAACACTCTTCATGCATCTCTAGCACTTTTAATCAATCAAATTTATTGTATCCTAACATATTCTAAACCCAAACAACACTAGATAAGTCATTTAGTGGTTTAACGCAATGTTTCCGAGTTCTTAGCCCATTTGGGACGCAATTTCAACAAGTCTTTCTCCACACTTCTAAACACTCTTCATACATCTCTAGCACTTGTAATCAGTCAAATTTATTGTATTCTAACCTATTCTAAACCCAAACAACACTAGATAAGTCATTTAGTGGTTCAACGCAATGTTTCCGAGTTCTTGGCCCATTTGGGACCCAATTTCAACAGGTCTTTCTCCACACTTCTAAACACTCTTCATGCATCTCTAGCACTTGTAATCAATCAAAGTTATTGTATTCAAACATATTTTAACCCCAAATAATACTAGATAAGTCATAAGTTTTTCAACGCAATGTTTCCGAGTTCTTAGCCCATTTGGGACCCAATTTCAACAAGTCTTTTTCCATACTTCAAAACACTCCTCATGCATCTCTAACACTTGTAATCAATCAAATTCATTGTATTCTAACATATTCTAACCAAAACAACACTAGATAAGTCATTTAGTGGTTCAACGCAATGTTTCCGAGTTCTTAACCCATTTGGGACGCAATTTCAACAAGTCTTTCTCCATACTTCAAAACACTCTTCATGCATCTCTAGCACTTGTAATGAATCAAATTCATTGTATTCTAACATATTCTAAACCCAAACAACACTAGATAAGTCATTTAGTGGTTTAACGCAATGTTTCCGAGTTCTTAGCCCATTTGGGACCCAATTTCAACAAGTCTTTCTCCATACTTCAAAACACTCTTCATGAATCTCTAACACTTGTAATCAATCAAATTCATTGTATTCTAACATATTCTAACCCCAAACAACACTAAATAAGTCATTTAGTGGTTCAACGCAATGTTTCCGAGTTCTTAGCCCATTTGGGACGCAATTTCAACAAGTCTTTCTCCACACTTCTAAACACTCTTCATGCATCTCTAGCACTTGTAATCAGTCAAATTTATTGTATTCTAACCTATTCTAAACCCAAACAACACTAGATAAGTCATTTAGTGGTTCAACGCAATGTTTCCGAGTTCTTGGCCCATTTGGGACCCAATTTCAACAAGTCTTTCTCCACACTTCTAAACACTCTTCATGCATCTCTAGCACTTGTAATCAATCAAAGTTATTGTATTCAAACATATTCTAACCCCAAATAATACTAGATAAGCCATAAGTTTTTCAACGCAATGTTTCCGAGTTCTTAGCCCATTTGGGACCCAATTTCAACAAGTCTTTCTCCATACTTCAAAACACTCTTCATGCCTCTCTTACACTTGTAATCAATCAAATTCATTGTATTCTAACATATTCTAACGCCAAACAACACTAGATAAGTCATTTAGTGGTTCAACGCAATGTTTCCGAGTTCTTAGCCCATTTGGGACCCAATTTCAACAAGTCTTTCTCCACACTTCCAAACACTCTTCATGCATCTCTAGCACTTTTAATCAATCAAATTTATTGTATCCTAACATATTCTAAACCCAAACAACACTAGATAAGTCATTTAGTGGTTTAACGCAATGTTTCCGAGTTCTTAGCCCATTTGGGACGCAATTTCAACAAGTCTTTCTCCATACTTCAAAACACTCTTCATGCATCTCTAACACTTGTAATCAATAAAATGTATTGTATTCTAACATATTCTAAACCCAAACAACACTAGATAAGTCATTTAGTGGTTTAACGCAATGTTTCCGAGTTCTTAGCCCATTTGGGACGCAATTTCAACAAGTCTTTCTCCATACTTCAAAACACTCTTCATGCAATTCTAACACTTGTAATCAATAAAATGTATTGTATTCTAACATATTCTAACCAAAACAACACTAGATAAGTCATTTAGTGGTTCAACGCAATGTTTCCGAGTTCTTAGCCCATTTGGGACGCAATTTCAACAAGTCTTTCTCCACACTTCTAAACACTCTTCATACATCTCTAGCACTTGTAATCAGTCAAATTTATTGTATTCTAACCTATTCTAAACCCAAACAACACTAGATAAGTCATTTAGTGGTTCAACGCAATGTTTCCGAGTTCTTGGCCCATTTGGGACCCAATTTCAACAGGTCTTTCTCCACACTTCTAAACACTCTTCATGCATCTCTAGCACTTGTAATCAATCAAAGTTATTGTATTCAAACATATCCTAACCCCAAATAATACTAGATAAGTCATAAGTTTTTCAACGCAATGTTTCCGAGTTCTTAGCCCATTTGGGACCCAATTTCAACAAGTCTTTCTCCATACTTCAAAACACTCTTCATGCATCTCTAACACTTGTAATCAATCAAATTCCTTGTATTCTAACATATTCTAACCCCAAACAACACTAGATAAGTCATTTAGTGGTTCAACGCAATGTTTCCTAGTTCTTAGCCTATTTGGGACCCAATTTCAACAACTTTTTCTACACACTTCTAAACACTCTTCATGCATCTTTAGCACTTGTAATCAATCAAAGTTATTGTATTCAAACATATTCTAACCCCAAATAATACTAGATAAGTCATAAGTTTTTCAACGCATTGTTTTCCGAGTTCTTAGCCCATTTGTGACCCAATTTCAACAAGTCTTTCTCCATACTTCAAAACACTCTTCATGCATCTCTAACACTTGTAATCAATAAAATGTATTGTATTCTAACATATTCTAACCCCAAACAACACTAGATAAGTCATTTAGTGGTTCAACGCAATGTTTCCGAGTTCTTAGCCCATTTGGGACGCAATTTCAACAAGTCTTTCTCCACACTTCTAAACACTCTTCATGCATCTCTAGCACTTGTAATCAGTCAAATTTATTGTATTCTAACCTATTCTAAACCCAAACAACACTAGATAAGTCATTTAGTGGTTCAACGCAATGTTTTCGAGTTCTTGGCCCATTTGGGACGCAATTTCAACAAGTCTTTCTCCACACTTCTAAATACTCTTCATGCATCTCTAGCACTTGTAATCAGTCAAATTTATTGTATTCTAACCTATTCTAAACCCAAACAACACTAGATAAGTCATTTAGTGGTTCAACGCAATGTTTCCGAGTTCTTGGCCCATTTGGGACCCAATTTCAACAAGTCTTTCTCCACACTTCTAAACACTCTTCATGCATCTCTAGCACTTGTAATCAATCAAAGTTATTGTATTCAAACATATTCTAACCCTCAATAATACTAGATAAGTCATAAGTTTTTCAACGCAATGTTTCCGAGTTCTTAGCCCATTTGGGACCCAATTTCAACAAGTCTTTCTCCATACTTCAAAACACTCTTCATGCCTCTCTTACACTTGTAATCAATCAAATTCATTGTATTCTAACATATTCGAACGCCAAACAACACTAGATAAGTCATTTAGTAGTTCAACGCAATGTTTCCGAGTTCTTAGCCCATTTGGGACCCAATTTCAACAAGTCTTTCTCCACATTTCCAAACACTCTTCATGCATCTCTAGCACTTTTAATCAATCAAATTTATTGTATCCTAACATATTCTAAACCCAAACAACACTAGATAAGTCATTTAGTGGTTTAACGCAATGTTTCCGAGTTCTTAGCCCATTTGGGACGCAATTTCAACAAGTCTTTCTCCACACTTCTAAACACTCTTCATACATCTCTAGCACTTGTAATCAGTCAAATTTATTGTATTCTAACCTATTCTAAACCCAAACAACACTAGATAAGTCATTTAGTGGTTCAACGCAATGTTTCCGAGTTCTTGGCCCATTTGGGACCCAATTTCAACAGGTCTTTCTCCACACTTCTAAACACTCTTCATGCATCTCTAGCACTTGTAATCAATCAAAGTTATTGTATTCAAACATATTTTAACCCCAAATAATACTAGATAAGTCATAAGTTTTTCAACGCAATGTTTCCGAGTTCTTAGCCCATTTGGGACCCAATTTCAACAAGTCTTTTTCCATACTTCAAAACACTCCTCATGCATCTCTAACACTTGTAATCAATCAAATTCATTGTATTCTAACATATTCTAACCAAAACAACACTAGATAAGTCATTTAGTGGTTCAACGCAATGTTTCCGAGTTCTTAACCCATTTGGGACGCAATTTCAACAAGTCTTTCTCCATACTTCAAAACACTCTTCATGCATCTCTAGCACTTGTAATGAATCAAATTCATTGTATTCTAACATATTCTAAACCCAAACAACACTAGATAAGTCATTTAGTGGTTTAACGCAATGTTTCCGAGTTCTTAGCCCATTTGGGACCCAATTTCAACAAGTCTTTCTCCATACTTCAAAACACTCTTCATGAATCTCTAACACTTGTAATCAATCAAATTCATTGTATTCTAACATATTCTAACCCCAAACAACACTAAATAAGTCATTTAGTGGTTCAACGCAATGTTTCCGAGTTCTTAGCCCATTTGGGACGCAATTTCAACAAGTCTTTCTCCACACTTCTAAACACTCTTCATGCATCTCTAGCACTTGTAATCAGTCAAATTTATTGTATTCTAACCTATTCTAAACCCAAACAACACTAGATAAGTCATTTAGTGGTTCAACGCAATGTTTCCGAGTTCTTGGCCCATTTGGGACCCAATTTCAACAAGTCTTTCTCCACACTTCTAAACACTCTTCATGCATCTCTAGCACTTGTAATCAATCAAAGTTATTGTATTCAAACATATTCTAACCCCAAATAATACTAGATAAGCCATAAGTTTTTCAACGCAATGTTTCCGAGTTCTTAGCCCATTTGGGACCCAATTTCAACAAGTCTTTCTCCATACTTCAAAACACTCTTCATGCCTCTCTTACACTTGTAATCAATCAAATTCATTGTATTCTAACATATTCTAACGCCAAACAACACTAGATAAGTCATTTAGTGGTTCAACGCAATGTTTCCGAGTTCTTAGCCCATTTGGGACCCAATTTCAACAAGTCTTTCTCCACACTTCCAAACACTCTTCATGCATCTCTAGCACTTTTAATCAATCAAATTTATTGTATCCTAACATATTCTAAACCCAAACAACACTAGATAAGTCATTTAGTGGTTTAACGCAATGTTTCCGAGTTCTTAGCCCATTTGGGACGCAATTTCAACAAGTCTTTCTCCATACTTCAAAACACTCTTCATGCATCTCTAACACTTGTAATCAATAAAATGTATTGTATTCTAACATATTCTAAACCCAAACAACACTAGATAAGTCATTTAGTGGTTTAACGCAATGTTTCCGAGTTCTTAGCCCATTTGGGACGCAATTTCAACAAGTCTTTCTCCATACTTCAAAACACTCTTCATGCAATTCTAACACTTGTAATCAATAAAATGTATTGTATTCTAACATATTCTAACCAAAACAACACTAGATAAGTCATTTAGTGGTTCAACGCAATGTTTCCGAGTTCTTAGCCCATTTGGGACGCAATTTCAACAAGTCTTTCTCCACACTTCTAAACACTCTTCATACATCTCTAGCACTTGTAATCAGTCAAATTTATTGTATTCTAACCTATTCTAAACCCAAACAACACTAGATAAGTCATTTAGTGGTTCAACGCAATGTTTCCGAGTTCTTGGCCCATTTGGGACCCAATTTCAACAGGTCTTTCTCCACACTTCTAAACACTCTTCATGCATCTCTAGCACTTGTAATCAATCAAAGTTATTGTATTCAAACATATCCTAACCCCAAATAATACTAGATAAGTCATAAGTTTTTCAACGCAATGTTTCCGAGTTCTTAGCCCATTTGGGACCCAATTTCAACAAGTCTTTCTCCATACTTCAAAACACTCTTCATGCATCTCTAACACTTGTAATCAATCAAATTCCTTGTATTCTAACATATTCTAACCCCAAACAACACTAGATAAGTCATTTAGTGGTTCAACGCAATGTTTCCTAGTTCTTAGCCTATTTGGGACCCAATTTCAACAACTTTTTCTACACACTTCTAAACACTCTTCATGCATCTTTAGCACTTGTAATCAATCAAAGTTATTGTATTCAAACATATTCTAACCCCAAATAATACTAGATAAGTCATAAGTTTTTCAACGCATTGTTTTCCGAGTTCTTAGCCCATTTGTGACCCAATTTCAACAAGTCTTTCTCCATACTTCAAAACACTCTTCATGCATCTCTAACACTTGTAATCAATAAAATGTATTGTATTCTAACATATTCTAACCAAAGCAACACTAGATAAGTCATTTAGTGGTTCAACGCAATGTTTCCGAGTTCTTAGCCCATTTGGGACCCAATTTCAACAAGTCTTTCTCAATACTTCTAAACACTCTTCATGCATCTCTAGCACTTTTAATCAATCAAATTTATTGTATCCTAACATATTCTAAACCCAAAAAAAACTAGATAAGTCATTTAGTGGTTCAACGCAATGTTTCCGAGTTCTTAGCCCATTTGGGACGCAATTTCAACAAGTCTTTCTCCACACTTCTAAACACTCTTCATGCATCTCTAGCACTTGTAATCAGTCAAATTTATTGTATTCTAACCTATTCTAAACCCAAACAACACTAGATAAGTCATTTAGTGGTTCAACGTAATGTTTCCGAGTTCTTGGCCCATTTGGGACCCAATTTCAACAAGTCTTTCTCCACACTTCTAAACACTCTTCATGCATCTCTAGCACTTGTAATCAATCAAAGTAATTGTATTCAAACATATTCTAACCCCAAATAATACTAGATAAGTCATTTAGTGGTTCAACGCAATGTTTCCGAGTTCTTGGCCCATTTGGGACCCAATTTCAACAGGTCTTTCTCCACACTTCTAAACACTCTTCATGCATCTCTAGCACTTGTAATCAATCAAATTCCTTGTATTCTAACATATTCTAACCCCAAACAACACTAGATAAGTCATTTAGTGGTTCAACGCAATGTTTCCTAGTTCTTAGCCTATTTGGGACCCAATTTCAACAACTTTTTCTACACACTTCTAAACACTCTTCATGCATCTTTAGCACTTGTAATCAATCAAAGTTATTGTATTCAAACATATTCTAACCCCAAATAATACTAGATAAGTCATAAGTTTTTCAACGCATTGTTTTCCGAGTTCTTAGCCCATTTGTGACCCAATTTCAACAAGTCTTTCTCCATACTTCAAAACACTCTTCATGCATCTCTAACACTTGTAATCAATAAAATGTATTGTATTCTAACATATTCTAACCAAAGCAACACTAGATAAGTCATTTAGTGGTTCAACGCAATGTTTCCGAGTTCTTAGCCCATTTGGGACCCAATTTCAACAAGTCTTTCTCAATACTTCTAAACACTCTTCATGCATCTCTAGCACTTTTAATCAATCAAATTTATTGTATCCTAACATATTCTAAACCCAAAAAAAACTAGATAAGTCATTTAGTGGTTCAACGCAATGTTTCCGAGTTCTTAGCCCATTTGGGACGCAATTTCAACAAGTCTTTCTCCACACTTCTAAACACTCTTCATGCATCTCTAGCACTTGTAATCAGTCAAATTTATTGTATTCTAACCTATTCTAAACCCAAACAACACTAGATAAGTCATTTAGTGGTTCAACGTAATGTTTCCGAGTTCTTGGCCCATTTGGGACCCAATTTCAACAAGTCTTTCTCCACACTTCTAAACACTCTTCATGCATCTCTAGCACTTGTAATCAATCAAAGTAATTGTATTCAAACATATTCTAACCCCAAATAATACTAGATAAGTCATTTAGTGGTTCAACGCAATGTTTCCGAGTTCTTGGCCCATTTGGGACCCAATTTCAACAGGTCTTTCTCCACACTTCTAAACACTCTTCATGCATCTCTAGCACTTGTAATCAATCAAAGTTATTGTATTCAAACATATTCTAACCCCAAATAATACTAGATAAGTCATAAGTTTTTCAACGCAATGTTTCCGAGTTCTTAGCCCATTTGGGACCCAATTTCAACAAGTCTTTCTCCATACTTCAAAACACTCTTCATGCCTCTCTTACACTTGTAATCAATCAAATTCATTGTATTCTAACATATTCTAACGCCAAACAACACTAGATAAGTCATTTAGTGGTTCAACGCAATGTTTCCGAGTTCTTAGCCCATTTGGGACCCAATTTCAACAAGTCTTTCTCCACACTTCCAAACACTCTTCATGCATCTCTAGCACTTTTAATCAATCAAATTTATTGTATCCTAACATATTCTAAACCCAAACAACACTAGATAAGTCATTTAGTGGTTCAACGCAATGTTTCCGAGTTCTTAGCCCATTTGGGACCTAATTTCAACAAGTCTTTCTCCACACTTCCAAACACTCTTCATGCATCTCTAGCACTTTTAATCAATCAAATTTATTGTATCCTAACATATTCTAAACCCAAACAACACTAGATAAGTCATTTAGTGGTTTAACGCAATGTTTCCGAGTTCTTAGCCCATTTGGGACGCAATTTCAACAAGTCTTTCTCCATACTTCAAAACACTCTTCATGCATCTCTAACACTTGTAATCAATAAAATGTATTGTATTCTAACATATTCTAACCAAAACAACACTAGATAAGTCATTTAGTGGTTCAACGCAATGTTTCCGAGTTCTTAGCCCATTTGGGACGCAATTTCAACAAGTCTTTCTCCACACTTCTAAACACTCTTCATACATCTCTAGCACTTGTAATCAGTCAAATTTATTGTATTCTAACCTATTCTAAACCCAAACAACACTAGATAAGTCATTTAGTGGTTCAACGCAATGTTTCCGAGTTCTTGGCCCATTTGGGACCCAATTTCAACAAGTCTTTCTCCACACTTCTAAACACTCTTCATGCATCTCTAGCACTTGTAATCAATCAAAGTTATTGTATTCAAACATATTCTAACCCCAAATAATACTAGATAAGTCATAAGTTTTTCAACGCAATGTTTCCGAGTTCTTAGCCCATTTGGGACCCAATTTCAACAAGTCTTTCTCCATACTTCAAAACACTCTTCATGCCTCTCTTACACTTGTAATCAATCAAATTCATTGTATTCTAACATATTCTAACGCCAAACAACACTAGATAAGTCATTTAGTGGTTCAACGCAATGTTTCCGAGTTCTTAGCCCATTTGGGACCCAATTTCAACAAGTCTTTCTCCACACTTCCAAACACTCTTCATGCATCTCTAGCACTTTTAATCAATCAAATTTATTGTATCCTAACATATTCTAAACCCAAACAACACTAGATAAGTCATTTAGTGGTTTAACGCAATGTTTCCGAGTTCTTAGCCCATTTGGGACCCAATTTCAACAAGTCTTTCTTTATACTTCAAAACACTCTTCATGCATCTCTAACACTTGTAATCAATCAAATTCCTTGTATTCTAACATATTCTAACCCCAAACAACACTAGATAAGTCATTTAGTGGTTCAACGCAATGTTTCCGAGTTCTTAGCCTATTTGGGACCCAATTTCAACAACTTTTTCTACACACTTCTAAACACTCTTCATGCATCTTTAGCACTTGTAATCAATCAAAGTTATTGTATTCAAACATATTCTAACCCCAAATAATACTAGATAAGTCATAAGTTTTTCAACGCATTGTTTTCCGAGTTCTTAGCCCATTTGTGACCCAATTTCAACAAGTCTTTCTCCATACTTCAAAACACTCTTCATGCATCTCTAACACTTGTAATCAATAAAATTTATTGTATTCTAACATATTCTAACCAAAGCAACACTAGATAAGTCATTTAGTGGTTCAACGCAATGTTTCCGAGTTCTTAGCCCATTTGGGACCCAATTTCAACAAGTCTTTCTCAACACTTCTAAACACTCTTCATGCATCTCTAGCACTTTTAATCAATCAAATTTATTGTATCCTAACATATTCTAAACCCAAAAAAAACTATATAAGTCATTTAGTGGTTCAACGCAATGTTTCCGAGTTCTTAGCCCATTTGGGACGCAATTTCAACAAGACTTTCTCCACACTTCTAAACACTCTTCATGCATCTCTAGCACTTGTAATCAGTCAAATTTATTGTATTCTAACCTATTCTAAACCCAAACAACACTAGATAAGTCATTTAGTGGTTCAACGCAATGTTTCCGAGTTCTTGGCCCATTTGGGACCCAATTTCAACAAGTCTTTCTCCACACTTCTAAACACTCTTCATGCATCTCTAGCACTTGTAATCAATCAAAGTAATTGTATTCAAACATATTCTAACCCCAAATAATACTAGATAAGTCATTTAGTGGTTCAACGCAATGTTTCCGAGTTCTTGGCCCATTTGGGACCCAATTTCAACAGGTCTTTCTCCACACTTCTAAACACTCTTCATGCATCTCTAGCACTTGTAATCAATCAAAGTTATTGTATTCAAACATATTCTAACCCCAAATAATACTAGATAAGTCATAAGTTTTTCAACGCAATGTTTCCGAGTTCTTAGCCCATTTGGGACCCAATTTCAACAAGTCTTTCTCCATACTTCAAAACACTCTTCATGCCTCTCTTACACTTGTAATCAATCAAATTCATTGTATTCTAACATATTCTAACGCCAAACAACACTAGATAAGTCATTTAGTGGTTCAACGCAATGTTTCCGAGTTCTTAGCCCATTTGGGACCCAATTTCAACAAGTCTTTCTCCACACTTCCAAACACTCTTCATGCATCTCTAGCACTTTTAATCAATCAAATTTATTGTATCCTAACATATTCTAAACCCAAACAACACTAGATAAGTCATTTAGTGGTTTAACGCAATGTTTCCGAGTTCTTGGCCCATTTGGGACCCAATTTCAACAGGTCTTTCTCCACACTTCTAAACACTCTTCATGCATCTCTAGCACTTGTAATCAATCAAAGTTATTGTATTCAAACATATTCTAACCCCAAATAATACTAGATAAGTCATAAGTTTTTCAACGCAATGTTTCCGAATTCTTAGCCCATTTGTGACCCAATTTCAACAAGTCTTTCTCCATACTTCAAAACACTCTTCATGCATCTCTAACACTTGTAATCAATAAAATGTATTGTATTCTAACATATTCTAACCAAAGCAACACTAGATAAGTCATTTAGTGGTTCAACGCAATGTTTCCGAGTTCTTAGCCCATTTGGGACCCAATTTCAACAAGTCTTTCTCAACACTTCTAAACACTCTTCATGCATCTCTAGCACTTTTAATCAATCAAATTTATTGTATCCTAACATATTCTAAACCCAAAAAAAACTAGATAAGTCATTTAGTGGTTCAACGCAATGTTTCCGAGTTCTTAGCCCATTTGGGACGCAATTTCAACAAGTCTTTCTCCACACTTCTAAACACTCTTCATGCATCTCTAGCACTTGTAATCAGTCAAATTTATTGTATTCTAACCTATTCTAAACCCAAACAACACTAGATAGGTCATTTACTTGTTCAACGCAATGTTTCCGAGTTCTTGGCCCATTTGGGACCCAATTTCAACAAGTCTTTCTCCACACTTCTAAACACTCTTCATGCATCTCTAGCACTTGTAATCAATCAAAGTTATTGTATTCAAACATATTCTAACCCCAAATAATACTAGATAAGTCATAAGTTTTTCAACGCAATGTTTCCGAGTTCTTAGCCCATTTGGGACCCAATTTCAACAAGTCTTTCTCCATACTTCAAAACACTCTTCATGCCTCTCTTACACTTGTAATCAATCAAATTCATTGTATTCTAACATATTCTAACGCCAAACAACACTAGATAAGTCATTTAGTGGTTCAACGCAATGTTTCCGAGTTCTTAGCCCATTTGGGACCCAATTTCAACAAGTCTTTCTCCACACTTCCAAACACTCTTCATGCATCTCTAGCACTTTTAATCAATCAAATTTATTGTATCCTAACATATTCTAAACCCAAACAACACTAGATAAGTCATTTAGTGGTTTAACGCAATGTTTACGAGTTCTTAGCCCATTTGGGACGCAATTTCAACAAGTCTTTCTCCATACTTCAAAACACTCTTCATGCATCTCTAACACTTGTAATCAATAAAATGTATTGTATTCTAACATATTCTAAACCCAAACAACACTAGATAAGTCATTTAGTGGTTTAACGCAATGTTTCCGAGTTCTTAGCCCATTTGGGACGCAATTTCAACAAGTCTTTCTCCATACTTCAAAACACTCTTCATGCAATTCTAACACTTGTAATCAATAAAATGTATTGTATTCTAACATATTCTAACCAAAACAACACTAGATAAGTCATTTAGTGGTTCAACGCAATGTTTCCGAGTTCTTAGCCCATTTGGGACGCAATTTCAACAAGTCTTTCTCCACACTTCTAAACACTCTTCATACATCTCTAGCACTTGTAATCAGTCAAATTTATTGTATTCTAACCTATTCTAAACCCAAACAACACTAGATAAGTCATTTAGTGGTTCAACGCAATGTTTCCGAGTTCTTGGCCCATTTGGGACCCAATTTCAACAGGTCTTTCTCCACACTTCTAAACACTCTTCATGCATCTCTAGCACTTGTAATCAATCAAAGTTATTGTATTCAAACATATTCTAACCCCAAATAATACTAGATAAGTCATAAGTTTTTCAACGCAATGTTTCCGAGTTCTTAGCCCATTTGGGACCCAATTTCAACAAGTCTTTCTCCATACTTCAAAACACTCTTCATGCATCTCTAACACTTGTAATCAATCAAATTCCTTGTATTCTAACATATTCTAACCCCAAACAACACTAGATAAGTCATTTAGTGGGTCAACGCAATGTTTCCGAGTTCTTAGCCTATTTGGGACCCAATTTCAACAACTTTTTCTACACACTTCTAAACACTCTTCATGCATCTTTAGCACTTGTAATCAATCAAAACTATTGTATTCAAACATATTCTAACCCCAAATAATACTAGATAAGTCATAAGTTTTTCAACGCATTGTTTTCCGAGTTCTTAGCCCATTTGTGACCCAATTTCAACAAGTCTTTCTCCATACTTCAAAACACTCTTCATGCATCTCTAACACTTGTAATCAATAAAATGTATTGTATTCTAACATATTCTAACCAAAGCAACACTAGATAAGTCATTTAGTGGTTCAACGCAATGTTTCCGAGTTCTTAGCCCATTTGGGACCCAATTTCAACAAGTCTTTCTCAACACTTCTAAACACTCTTCATGCATCTCTAGCACTTTTAATCAATCAAATTTATTGTATCCTAACATATTCTAAACCCAAAAAAAACTAGATAAGTCATTTAGTGGTTCAACGCAATGTTTCCGAGTTCTTAGCCCATTTGGGACGCAATTTCAACAAGTCTTTCTCCACACTTCTAAACACTCTTCATGCATCTCTAGCACTTGTAATCAGTCAAATTTATTGTATTCTAACCTATTCTAAACCCAAACAACACTAGATAAGTCATTTAGTGGTTCAACGCAATGTTTCCGAGTTCTTGGCCCATTTGGGACCCAATTTCAACAAGTCTTTCTCCACACTTCTAAACACTCTTCATGCATCTCTAGCACTTGTAATCAATCAAAGTAATTGTATTCAAACATATTCTAACCCCAAATAATACTAGATAAGTCATTTAGTGGTTCAACGCAATGTTTCCGAGTTCTTGGCCCATTTGGGACCCAATTTCAACAGGTCTTTCTCCACACTTCTAAACACTCTTCATGCATCTCTAGCACTTGTAATCAATCAAAGTTATTGTATTCAAACATATTCTAACCCCAAATAATACTAGATAAGTCATAAGTTTTTCAACGCAATGTTTCCGAGTTCTTAGCCCATTTGGGACCCAATTTCAACAAGTCTTTCTCCATACTTCAAAACACTCTTCATGCCTCTCTTACACTTGTAATCAATCAAATTCATTGTATTCTAACATATTCTAACGCCAAACAACACTAGATAAGTCATTTAGTGGTTCAACGCAATGTTTCCGAGTTCTTAGCCCATTTGGGACCCAATTTCAACAAGTCTTTCTCCACACTTCCAAACACTCTTCATGCATCTCTAGCACTTTTAATCAATCAAATTTATTGTATCCTAACATATTCTAAACCCAAACAACACTAGATAAGTCATTTAGTGGTTCAACGCAATGTTTCCGAGTTCTTAGCCCATTTGGGACCCAATTTCAACAAGTCTTTCTCCACACTTCCAAACACTCTTCATGCATCTCTAGCACTTTTAATCAATCAAATTTATTGTATCCTAACATATTCTAAACCCAAACAACACTAGATAAGTCATTTAGTGGTTTAACGCAATGTTTCCGAGTTCTTAGCCCATTTGGGACGCAATTTCAACAAGTCTTTCTCCATACTTCAAAACACTCTTCATGCATCTCTAACACTTGTAATTAATAAAATGTATTGTATTCTAACATATTCTAACCAAAACAACACTAGATAAGTCATTTAGTGGTTCAACGCAATGTTTCCGAGTTCTTAGCCCATTTGGGACGCAATTTCAACAAGTCTTTCTCCACACTTCTAAACACTCTTCATACATCTCTAGCACTTGTAATCAGTCAAATTTATTGTATTCTAACCTATTCTAAACCCAAACAACACTAGATAAGTCATTTAGTGGTTCAACGCAATGTTTCCGAGTTCTTGGCCCATTTGGGACCCAATTTCAACAAGTCTTTCTCCACACTTCTAAACACTCTTCATGCATCTCTAGCACTTGTAATCAATCAAAGTTATTGTATTCAAACATATTCTAACCCCAAATAATACTAGATAAGTCATAAGTTTTTCAACGCAATGTTTCCGAGTTCTTAGCCCATTTGGGACCCAATTTCAACAAGTCTTTCTCCATACTTCAAAACACTCTTCATGCCTCTCTTACACTTGTAATCAATCAAATTCATTGTATTCTAACATATTCTAACGCCAAACAACACTAGATAAGTCATTTAGTGGTTCAACGCAATGTTTCCGAGTTCTTAGCCCATTTGGGACCCAATTTCAACAAGTCTTTCTCCACACTTCCAAACACTCTTCATGCATCTCTAGCACTTTTAATCAATCAAATTTATTGTATCCTAACATATTCTAAACCGAAACAACACTAGATAAGTCATTTAGTGGTTTAACGCAATGTTTCCGAGTTCTTAGCCCATTTGGGACCCAATTTCAACAAGTCTTTCTCCATACTTCAAAACACTCTTCATGCATCTCTAACACTTGTAATCAATCAAATTCCTTGTATTCTAACATATTCTAACCCCAAACAACACTAGATAAGTCATTTAGTGGTTCAACGCAATGTTTCCGAGTTCTTAGCCTATTTGGGACCCAATTTCAACAACTTTTTCTACACACTTCTAAACACTCTTCATGCATCTTTAGCACTTGTAATCAATCAAAGTTATTGTATTCAAACATATTCTAACCCCAAATAATACTAGATAAGTCATAAGTTTTTCAACGCATTGTTTTCCGAGTTCTTAGCCCATTTGTGACCCAATTTCAACAAGTCTTTCTCCATACTTCAAAACACTCTTCATGCATCTCTAACACTTGTAATCAATAAAATGTATTGTATTCTAACATATTCTAACCAAAGCAACACTAGATAAGTCATTTAGTGGTTCAACGCAATGTTTCCGAGTTCTTAGCCCATTTGGGACCCAATTTCAACAAGTCTTTCTCAACACTTCTAAACACTCTTCATGCATCTCTAGCACTTTTAATCAATCAAACTTATTGTATCCTAACATATTCTAAACCCAAAAAAAACTAGATAAGTCATTTAGTGGTTCAACGCAATGTTTCCGAGTTCTTAGCCCATTTGGGACGCAATTTCAACAAGTCTTTCTCCACACTTCTAAACACTCTTCATGCATCTCTAGCACTTGTAATCAGTCAAATTTATTGTATTCTAACCTATTCTAAACCCAAACAACACTAGATAAGTCATTTAGTGGTTCAACGCAATGTTTCCGAGTTCTTGGCCCATTTGGGACCCAATTTCAACAAGTCTTTCTCCACACTTCTAAACACTCTTCATGCATCTCTAGCACTTGTAATCAATCAAAGTAATTGTATTCAAACATATTCTAACCCCAAATAATACTAGATAAGTCATTTAGTGGTTCAACGCAATGTTTCCGAGTTCTTGGCCCATTTGGGACCCAATTTCAACAGGTCTTTCTCCACACTTCTAAACACTCTTCATGCATCTCTAGCACTTGTAATCAATCAAAGTTATTGTATTCAAACATATTCTAACCCCAAATAATACTAGATAAGTCATAAGTTTTTCAACGCAATGTTTCCGAGTTCTTAGCCCATTTGGGACCCAATTTCAACAAGTCTTTCTCCATACTTCAAAACACTCTTCATGCCTCTCTTACACTTGTAATCAATCAAATTCATTGTATTCTAACATATTCTAACGCCAAACAACACTAGATAAGTCATTTAGTGGTTCAACGCAATGTTTCCGAGTTCTTAGCCCATTTGGGACCCAATTTCAACAAGTCTTTCTCCACACTTCCAAACACTCTTCATGCATCTCTAGCACTTTTAATCAATCAAATTTATTGTATCCTAACATATTCTAAACCCAAACAACACTAGATAAGTCATTTAGTGGTTCAACGCAATGTTTCCGAGTTCTTAGCCCATTTGGGACCCAATTTCAACAAGTCTTTCTCCACACTTCCAAACACTCTTCATGCATCTCTAGCACTTTTAATCAATCAAATTTAATGTATCCTAACATATTCTAAACCCAAACAACACTAGATAAGTCATTTAGTGGTTTAACGCAATGTTTCCGAGTTCTTAGCCCATTTGGGACGCAATTTCAACAAGTCTTTCTCCATACTTCAAAACACTCTTCATGCATCTCTAACACTTGTAATCAATAAAATGTATTGTATTCTAACATATTCTAACCAAAACAACACTAGATAAGTCATTTAGTGGTTCAACGCAATGTTTCCGAGTTCTTAGCCCATTTGGGACGCAATTTCAACAAGTCTTTCTCCACACTTCTAAACACTCTTCATACATCTCTAGCACTTGTAATCAGTCATATTTATTGTATTCTAACCTATTCTAAACCCAAACAACACTAGATAAGTCATTTAGTGGTTCAACGCAATGTTTCCGAGTTCTTGGCCCATTTGGGACCCAATTTCAACAAGTCTTTCTCCACACTTCTAAACACTCTTCATGCATCTCTAGCACTTGTAATCAATCAAAGTTATTGTATTCAAACATATTCTAACCCCAAATAATACTAGATAAGTCATAAGTTTTTCAACGCAATGTTTCCGAGTTCTTAGCCCATTTGGGACCCAATTTCAACAAGTCTTTCTCCATACTTCAAAACACTCTTCATGCCTCTCTTACACTTGTAATCAATCAAATTCATTGTATTCTAACATATTCTAACGCCAAACAACACTAGATAAGTCATTTAGTGGTTCAACGCAATGTTTCCGAGTTCTTAGCCCATTTGGGACCCAATTTCAACAAGTCTTTCTCCACACTTCCAAACACTCTTCATGCATCTCTAGCACTTTTAATCAATCAAATTTATTGTATCCTAACATATTCTAAACCGAAACAACACTAGATAAGTCATTTAGTGGTTTAACGCAATGTTTTCGAGTTCTTAGCCCATTTGGGACCCAATTTCAACAAGTCTTTCTCCATACTTCAAAACACTCTTCATGCATCTCTAACACTTGTAATCAATCAATTTCCTTGTATTCTAACATATTCTAACCCCAAACAACACTAGATAAGTCATTTAGTGGTTCAACGCAATGTTTCCGAGTTCTTAGCCTATTTGGGACCCAATTTCAACAACTTTTTCTACACACTTCTAAACACTCTTCATGCATCTTTAGCACTTGTAATCAATCAAAGTTATTGTATTCAAACATATTCTAACCCCAAATAATACTAGATAAGTCATAAGTTTTTCAACGCATTGTTTTCCGAGTTCTTAGCCCATTTATGACCCAATTTCAACAAGTCTTTCTCCATACTTCAAAACACTCTTCATGCATCTCTAACACTTGTAATCAATAAAATGTATTGTATTCTAACATATTCTAACCAAAGCAACACTAGATAAGTCATTTAGTGGTTCAACGCAATGTTTCCGAGTTCTTAGCCCATTTGGGACCCAATTTCAACAAGTCTTTCTCAACACTTCTAAACACTCTTCATGCATCTCTAGCACTTTTAATCAATCAAATTTATTGTATCCTAACATATTCTAAACCCAAAAAAAACTAGATAAGTCATTTAGTGGTTCAACGCAATGTTTCCGAGTTCTTAGCCCATTTGGGACGCAATTTCAACAAGTCTTTCTCCACACTTCTAAACACTCTTCATGCATCTCTAGCACTTGTAATCAGTCAAATTTATTGTATTCTAACCTATTCTAAACCCAAACAACACTAGATAAGTCATTTAGTGGTTCAACGCAATGTTTCCGAGTTCTTGGCCCATTTGGGACCCAATTTCAACAAGTCTTTCTCCACACTTCTAAACACTCTTCATGCATCTCTAGCACTTGTAATCAATCAAAGTAATTGTATTCAAACATATTCTAACCCCAAATAATACTAGATAAGTCATTTAGTGGTTCAACGCAATGTTTCCGAGTTCTTGGCCCATTTGGGACCCAATTTCAACAGGTCTTTCTCCACACTTCTAAACACTCTTCATGCATCTCTAGCACTTGTAATCAATCAAAGTTATTGTATTCAAACATATTCTAACCCCAAATAATACTAGATAAGTCATAAGTTTTTCAACGCAATGTTTCCGAGTTCTTAGCCCATTTGGGACCCAATTTCAACAAGTCTTTCTCCATACTTCAAAACACTCTTCATGCCTCTCTTACACTTGTAATCAATCAAATTCATTGTATTCTAACATATTCTAACGCCAAACAACACTAGATAAGTCATTTAGTGGTTCAACGCAATGTTTCCGAGTTCTTAGCCCATTTGGGACCCAATTTCAACAAGTCTTTCTCCACACTTCCAAACACTCTTCATGCATCTCTAGCACTTTTAATCAATCAAATTTATTGTATCCTAACATATTCTAAACCCAAACAACACTAGATAAGTCATTTAGTGGTTCAACGCAATGTTTCCGAGTTCTTAGCCCATTTGGGACCCAATTTCAACAAGTCTTTCTCCACACTTCCAAACACTCTTCATGCATCTCTAGCACTTTTAATCAATCAAATTTATTGTATCCTAACATATTCTAAACCCAAACAACACTAGATAAGTCATTTAGTGGTTTAACGCAATGTTTCCGAGTTCTTAGCCCATTTGGGACGCAATTTCAACAAGTCTTTCTCCATACTTCAAAACACTCTTCATGCATCTCTAACACTTGTAATCAATAAAATGTATTGTATTCTAACATATTCTAACCAAAACAACACTAGATAAGTCATTTAGTGGTTCAACGCAATGTTTCCGAGTTCTTAGCCCATTTGGGACGCAATTTCAACAAGTCTTTCTCCACACTTCTAAACACTCTTCATACATCTCTAGCACTTGTAATCAGTCAAATTTATTGTATTCTAACCTATTCTAAACCCAAACAACACTAGATAAGTCATTTAGTGGTTCAACGCAATGTTTCCGAGTTCTTGGCCCATTTGGGACCCAATTTCAACAAGTCTTTCTCCACACTTCTAAACACTCTTCATGCATCTCTAGCACTTGTAATCAATCAAAGTTATTGTATTCAAACATATTCTAACCCCAAATAATACTAGATAAGTCATAAGTTTTTCAACGCAATGTTTCCGAGTTCTTAGCCCATTTGGGACCCAATTTCAACAAGTCTTTCTCCATACTTCAAAACACTCTTCATGCCTCTCTTACACTTGTAATCAATCAAATTCATTGTATTCTAACATATTCTAACGCCAAACAACACTAGATAAGTCATTTAGTGGTTCAACGCAATGTTTCCGAGTTCTTAGCCCATTTGGGACCCAATTTCAACAAGTCTTTCTCCACACTTCCAAACACTCTTCATGCATCTCTAGCACTTTTAATCAATCAAATTTATTGTATCCTAACATATTCTAAACCGAAACAACACTAGATAAGTCATTTAGTGGTTTAACGCAATGTTTCCGAGTTCTTAGCCCATTTGGGACCCAATTTCAACAAGTCTTTCTCCATACTTCAAAACACTCTTCATGCATCTCTAACACTTGTAATCAATCAAATTCCTTGTATTCTAACATATTTTAACCCCAAACAACACTAGATAAGTCATTTAGTGGTTCAACGCAATGTTTCCGAGTTCTTAGCCTATTTGGGACCCAATTTCAACAACTTTTTCTACACACTTCTAAACACTCTTCATGCATCTTTAGCACTTGTAATCAATCAAAGTTATTGTATTCAAACATATTCTAACCCCAAATAATACTAGATAAGTCATAAGTTTTTCAACGCATTGTTTTCCGAGTTCTTAGCCCATTTGTGACCCAATTTCAACAAGTCTTTCTCCATACTTCAAAACACTCTTCATGCATCTCTAACACTTGTAATCAATAAAATGTATTGTATTCTAACATATTCTAACCAAAGCAACACTAGATAAGTCATTTAGTGGTTCAACGCAATGTTTCCGAGTTCTTAGCCCATTTGGGACCCAATTTCAACAAGTCTTTCTCAACACTTCTAAACACTCTTCATGCATCTCTAGCACTTTTAATCAATCAAATTTATTGTATCCTAACATATTCTAAACCCAAAAAAAACTAGATAAGTCATTTAGTGGTTCAACGCAATGTTTCCGAGTTCTTAGCCCATTTGGGACGCAATTTCAACAAGTCTTTCTCCACACTTCTAAACACTCTTCATGCATCTCTAGCACTTGTAATCAGTCAAATTTATTGTATTCTAACCTATTCTAAACCCAAACAACACTAGATAAGTCATTTAGTGGTTCAACGCAATGTTTCCGAGTTCTTGGCCCATTTCGGACCCAATTTCAACAAGTCTTTCTCCACACTTCTAAACACTCTTCATGCATCTCTAGCACTTGTAATCAATCAAAGTAATTGTATTCAAACATATTCTAACCCCAAATAATACTAGATAAGTCATTTAGTGGTTCAACGCAATGTTTCCGAGTTCTTGGCCCATTTGGGACCCAATTTCAACAGGTCTTTCTCCACACTTCTAAACACTCTTCATGCATCTCTAGCACTTGTAATCAATCAAAGTTATTGTATTCAAACATATTCTAACCCCAAATAATACTAGATAAGTCATAAGTTTTTCAACGCAATGTTTCCGAGTTCTTAGCCCATTTGGGACCCAATTTCAACAAGTCTTTCTCCATACTTCAAAACACTCTTCATGCCTCTCTTACACTTGTAATCAATCAAATTCATTGTATTCTAACATATTCTAACGCCAAACAACACTAGATAAGTCATTTAGTGGTTCAACGCAATGTTTCCGAGTTCTTAGCCCATTTGGGACCCAATTTCAACAAGTCTTTCTCCACACTTCCAAACACTCTTCATGCATCTCTAGCACTTTTAATCAATCAAATTTATTGTATCCTAACATATTCTAAACCCAAACAACACTAGATAAGTCATTTAGTGGTTTAACGCAATGTTTCCGAGTTCTTAGCCCATTTGGGACGCAATTTCAACAAGTCTTTCTCCATACTTCAAAACACTCTTCATGCATCTCTAACACTTGTAATCAATAAAATGTATTGTATTCTAACATATTCTAACCAAAACAACACTAGATAAGTCATTTAGTGGTTCAACGCAATGTTTTCGAGTTCTTAGCCCATTTGGGACGCAATTTCAACAAGTCTTTCTCCACACTTCTAAACACTCTTCATACATCTCTAGCACTTGTAATCAGTCAAATTTATTGTATTCTAACCTATTCTAAACCCAAACAACACTAGATAAGTCATTTAGTGGTTCAACGCAATGTTTCCGAGTTCTTGGCCCATTTGGGACCCAATTTCAACAGGTCTTTCTCCACACTTCTAAACACTCTTCATGCATCTCTAGCACTTGTAATCAATCAAAGTTATTGTATTCAAACATATTCTAACCCCAAATAATACTAGATAAGTCATAAGTTTTTCAACGCAATGTTTCCGAGTTCTTAGCCCATTTGGGACCCAATTTCAACAAGTCTTTCTCCATACTTCAAAACACTCTTCATGCATCTCTAACACTTGTAATCAATCAAATTCCTTGTATTCTAACATATTCTAACCCCAAACAACACTAGATAAGTCATTTAGTGGTTCAACGCAATGTTTCCGAGTTCTTAGCCTATTTGGGACCCAATTTCAACAAGTCTTTCTCCACACTTCTAAACACTCTTCATGCATCTCTAGCACTTGTAATCAATCAAAGTTATTTTATTCAAACATATTCTAACCCCAAATAATACTAGATAAGTCATAAGTTTTTCAACGCAATGTTTCCGAGTTCTTAGCCCATTTGGGACCCAATTTCAACAAGTCTTTCTCCATACTTCAAAACACTCTTCATGCATCTCTTACACTTGTAATCAATCAAATTCATTGTATTCTAACATATTCTAACGTCAAACAACACTAGATAAGTCATTTAGTGGTTCAACGCAATGTTTCCGAGTTCTTAGCCCATTTGGGACCCAATTTCAACAAGTCTTTCTCCACACTTCCAAACACTCTTCATGCATCTCTAGCACTTTTAATCAATCAAATTTATTGTATCCTAACATATTCTAAACCCAAACAACACTAGATAAGTCATTTAGTGGTTTAACGCAATGTTTCCGAGTTCTTAGCCCATTTGGGACCCAATTTCAACAAGTCTTTCTCCACACTTCCAAACACTCTTAATGCATCTCTAGCACTTTTAATCAATCAAATTTATTGTATCCTAACATATTCTAAACCCAAACAACACTAGATAAGTCATTTAGTGGTTTAACGCAATGTTTCCGAGTTCTTAGTCCATTTGGGACCCAATTTCAACAAGTCTTTCTCCACACTTCCAAACACTCTTCATGCATCTCTAGCACTTTTAATCAATCAAATTTATTGTATCCTAACATATTCTAAACCCAAACAACACTAGATAAGTCATTTAGTGGTTTAACGCAATGTTTCCGAGTTCTTAGCCCATTTGGGACGCAATTTCAACAAGTCTTTCTCCATACTTCAAAACACTCTTCATGCATCTCTAACACTTGTAATCAATAAAATGTATTGTATTCTAACATATTCTAACCAAAACAACACTAGATAAGTCATTTAGTGGTTCAACGCAATGTTTCCGAGTTCTTAGCCCATTTGGGACGCAATTTCAACAAGTCTTTCTCCACACTTCTAAACACTCTTCATACATCTCTAGCACTTGTAATCAGTCAAATTTATTGTATTCTAACCTATTCTAAACCCAAACAACACTAGATAAGTCATTTAGTGGTTCAACGCAATGTTTTCGAGTTCTTGGCCCATTTGGGACCCAATTTCAACAAGTCTTTCTCCACACTTCTAAACACTCTTCATGCATCTCTAGCACTTGTAATCAATCAAAGTTATTGTATTCAAACATATTCTAACCCCAAATAATACTAGATAAGTCATAAGTTTTTCAACGCAATGTTTCCGAGTTCTTAGCCCATTTGGGACCCAATTTCAACAAGTCTTTCTCCATACTTCAAAACACTCTTCATGCATCTCTAACACTTGTAATCAATCAAATTCCTTGTATTCTAACATATTCTAACCCCAAACAACACTATATAAGTCATTTAGTGGTTCAACGCAATGTTTCTGAGTTCTTAGCCTATTTGGGACCCAATTTCAACAACTTTTCTACACACTTCTAAACACTCTTCATGCATCTTTAGCACTTGTAATCAATCAAAGTTATTGTATTCAAACATATTCTAACCCCAAATAATACTAGATAAGTCATAAGTTTTTCAACGCAATGTTTTCCGAGTTCTTAGCCCATTTGTGACCCAATTTCAACAAGTCTTTCTCCATACTTCAAAACACTCTTCATGCATCTCTAACACTTGTAATCAATAAAATGTATTGTATTCTAACATATTCTAACCAAAGCAACACTAGATAAGTCATTTAGTGGTTCAACGCAATGTTTCCGAGTTCTTAGCCCATTTGGGACCCAATTTCAACAAGTCTTTCTCAACACTTCTAAACACTCTTCACGCATCTCTAGCACTTTTAATCAATCAAATTTATTGTATCCTAACATATTCTAAACCCAAAAAAAACTAGATAAGTCATTTAGTGGTTCAACGCAATGTTTCCGAGTTCTTAGCCCATTTGGGACGCAATTTCAACAAGTCTTTCTCCACACTTCTAAACACTCTTCATGCATCTCTAGCACTTGTAATCAGTCAAATTTATTGTATTCTAACCTATTCTAAACCCAAACAACACTAGATAAGTCATTTAGTGGTTCAACGCAATGTTTCCGAGTTCTTGGCCCATTTGGGACCCAATTTCAACAAGTCTTTCTCCACACTTCTAAACACTCTTCATGCATCTCTAGCACTTGTAATCAATCAAAGTTATTTTATTCAAACATATTCTAACCCCAAATAATACTAGATAAGTCATAAGTTTTTCAACGCAATGTTTTCCGAGTTCTTAGCCCATTTGTGACCCAATTTCAACAAGTCTTTCTCCATACTTCAAAACACTCTTCATGCATCTCTAACACTTGTAATCAATAAAATGTATTGTATTCTAACATATTCTAACCAAAGCAACACTAGATAAGTCATTTAGTGGTTCAACGCAATGTTTCCGAGTTCTTAGCCCATTTGGGACCCAATTTCAACAAGTCTTTCTCAACACTTCTAAACACTCTTCATGCATCTCTAGCACTTTTAATCAATCAAATTTATTGTATCCTAACATATTCTAAACCCAAAAAACACTAGATAAGTCATTTAGTGGTTCAACGCAATGTTTCCGAGTTCTTAGCCCATTTGGGATGCAATTTCAACAAGTCTTTCTCCATACTTCAAAACACTCTTCATGCATCTCTAAAACTTGTAATCTATAAAATTCCTTGTATTCTAACATATTCTAACCCCAAACAACAATAGATAAGTCATTTAGTGGTTCAACGCAATGTTTCCGAGTTCTTAGCCTATTTGGGACCCAATTTCAACAACTTTTTCTACACACTTCTAAACACTCTTCATGCATCTTTAGCACTTGTAATCAATCAAAGTTATTGTATTCAAACATATTCTAACCCCAAATAATACTAGATAAGTCATAAGTTTTTCAACGCAATGTTTCCGAGTTCTTAGCCCATTTGGGACCCAATTTCAACAAGTCTTTCTCCATACTTCAAAACACTCTTCATGCATCTCTAACACTTGTAATCAATTAAATGTATTGTATTCTAACATATTCTAACCAAAGCAACACTAGATAAGTCATTTAGTGGTTCAACGCAATATTTCCGAGTTCTTAGCCCATTTGGGACCCAATTTACACAAGTCTTTCTCAACACTTCTAAACACTCTTCATGCATCTCTAACACTTTTAATCAATCAAATTTATTGTATCCTAACATATTCTAAACCCAAAAAAAACTAGATAAGTCATTTAGTGGTTCAACGCAATGTTTCCGAGTTCTTAGCCCATTTGGGACGCAATTTCAACAAGTCTTTCTCCATACTTCAAAACACTCTTCATGCATCTCTAACACTTGTAATCAATAAAATGTATTGTATTCTAACATATTCTAACCAAAACAACACTAGATAAGTCATTTAGTGGTTCAACGCAATGTTTCCGAGTTCTTAGCCCATTTGGGACGCAATTTCAACAAGTCTTTCTCCACACTTCTAAACACTCTTCATACATCTCTAGCACTTGTAATCAGTCAAATTTATTGTATTCTAACCTATTCTAAACCCAAACAACACTAGATAAGTCATTTAGTGGTTCAACGCAATGTTTTCGAGTTCTTGGCCCATTTGGGACCCAATTTCAACAAGTCTTTCTCCACACTTCTAAACACTCTTCATGCATCTCTAGCACTTGTAATCAATCAAAGTTATTGTATTCAAACATATTCTAACCCCAAATAATACTAGATAAGTCATAAGTTTTTCAACGCAATGTTTCCGAGTTCTTAGCCCATTTGGGACCCAATTTCAACAAGTCTTTCTCCATACTTCAAAACACTCTTCATGCATCTCTAACACTTGTAATCAATCAAATTCCTTGTATTCTAACATATTCTAACCCCAAACAACACTATATAAGTCATTTAGTGGTTCAACGCAATGTTTCTGAGTTCTTAGCCTATTTGGGACCCAATTTCAACAACTTTTCTACACACTTCTAAACACTCTTCATGCATCTTTAGCACTTGTAATCAATCAAAGTTATTGTATTCAAACATATTCTAACCCCAAATAATACTAGATAAGTCATAAGTTTTTCAACGCAATGTTTTCCGAGTTCTTAGCCCATTTGTGACCCAATTTCAACAAGTCTTTCTCCATACTTCAAAACACTCTTCATGCATCTCTAACACTTGTAATCAATAAAATGTATTGTATTCTAACATATTCTAACCAAAGCAACACTAGATAAGTCATTTAGTGGTTCAACGCAATGTTTCCGAGTTCTTAGCCCATTTGGGACCCAATTTCAACAAGTCTTTCTCAACACTTCTAAACACTCTTCACGCATCTCTAGCACTTTTAATCAATCAAATTTATTGTATCCTAACATATTCTAAACCCAAAAAAAACTAGATAAGTCATTTAGTGGTTCAACGCAATGTTTCCGAGTTCTTAGCCCATTTGGGACGCAATTTCAACAAGTCTTTCTCCACACTTCTAAACACTCTTCATGCATCTCTAGCACTTGTAATCAGTCAAATTTATTGTATTCTAACCTATTCTAAACCCAAACAACACTAGATAAGTCATTTAGTGGTTCAACGCAATGTTTCCGAGTTCTTGGCCCATTTGGGACCCAATTTCAACAAGTCTTTCTCCACACTTCTAAACACTCTTCATGCATCTCTAGCACTTGTAATCAATCAAAGTTATTTTATTCAAACATATTCTAACCCCAAATAATACTAGATAAGTCATAAGTTTTTCAACGCAATGTTTTCCGAGTTCTTAGCCCATTTGTGACCCAATTTCAACAAGTCTTTCTCCATACTTCAAAACACTCTTCATGCATCTCTAACACTTGTAATCAATAAAATGTATTGTATTCTAACATATTCTAACCAAAGCAACACTAGATAAGTCATTTAGTGGTTCAACGCAATGTTTCCGAGTTCTTAGCCCATTTGGGACCCAATTTCAACAAGTCTTTCTCAACACTTCTAAACACTCTTCATGCATCTCTAGCACTTTTAATCAATCAAATTTATTGTATCCTAACATATTCTAAACCCAAAAAACACTAGATAAGTCATTTAGTGGTTCAACGCAATGTTTCCGAGTTCTTAGCCCATTTGGGATGCAATTTCAACAAGTCTTTCTCCATACTTCAAAACACTCTTCATGCATCTCTAAAACTTGTAATCTATAAAATTCCTTGTATTCTAACATATTCTAACCCCAAACAACAATAGATAAGTCATTTAGTGGTTCAACGCAATGTTTCCGAGTTCTTAGCCTATTTGGGACCCAATTTCAACAACTTTTTCTACACACTTCTAAACACTCTTCATGCATCTTTAGCACTTGTAATCAATCAAAGTTATTGTATTCAAACATATTCTAACCCCAAATAATACTAGATAAGTCATAAGTTTTTCAACGCAATGTTTCCGAGTTCTTAGCCCATTTGGGACCCAATTTCAACAAGTCTTTCTCCATACTTCAAAACACTCTTCATGCATCTCTAACACTTGTAATCAATTAAATGTATTGTATTCTAACATATTCTAACCAAAGCAACACTAGATAAGTCATTTAGTGGTTCAACGCAATATTTCCGAGTTCTTAGCCCATTTGGGACCCAATTTACACAAGTCTTTCTCAACACTTCTAAACACTCTTCATGCATCTCTAACACTTTTAATCAATCAAATTTATTGTATCCTAACATATTCTAAACCCAAAAAAAACTAGATAAGTCATTTAGTGGTTCAACGCAATGTTTCCGAGTTCTTAGCCCATTTGGGACGCAATTTCAACAAGTCTTTCTCCACACTTCTAAACATTCTTCATGCATCTCTAGCACTTGTAATCAGTCAAATTTATTGTATTCTAACCTATTCTAAACCCAAACAACACTAGATAAGTCATTTAGTGGTTCAACGCAATGTTTCCGAGTTCTTGGCCCATTTGGGACCAAATTTCAACAAGTCTTTCTCCACACTTCTAAACACTCTTCATGCATCTCTAGCACTTGTAATCAATCAAAGTTATTGTATTCAAACATATTCTAACCCCAAATAATACAAGATAAGTCATAAGTTTTTCAACGCAATGTTTCCGAGTTCTTAGCCCATTTGGGACCCAATTTCAACAAGTCTTTCTCCATACTTCAAAACACTCTTCATGCATCTCTAACACTTGTAATCAATAAAATTCCTTGTATTCTAACATATTCTAACCCCAAACAACACTAGATAAGTCATTTAGTGGTTCAACGCAATGTTTCCGAGTTCTTAGCCTATTTGGGACGCAATTTCAACAAGTCTTTCTCCATACTTCAAAACACTCTTCATGCATCTCTAACACTTGTAATGAATCAAATTCATTGTATTCTAACATATTATAACCCCAAACAACACTAGATAGGTCATTTAGTGGTTCAACGCAATGTTTCCGAGTTCTTAGCCCATTTGGGACCCAATTTCAACAAGTCTTTCTCAACACTTCTAAACACTCTTCATGCATCTCTAGCACTTGTAATCAATCAAATTTATTGTATCCTAACAAATTCTAACCAAAACAACACTAGATAAGTCATTTAGTGGTTCAACGCAATGTTTCCGAGTTCTTAGCCCATTTGGGACGCAATTTCAACAAGTCTTTCTCCATACTTCAAAACACTCTTCATGCATCTCTAACACTTGTAATCAATAAAATGTATTATATTCTAACATATTCTAACCAAAACAACACTAGATAAGTCATTTAGTGGTTAACGCAATGTTTCTGAGTTCTTAGCCCATTTGGGATGCAATTTCAACAAGTCTTTCTCCACACTTCTAAACACTCTTCATGCATCTCTAGCACTTGTAATCAATCAAATTTATTATAGTCTAACATATTCTAACCCAAACAACACTAGATAAGTCATTTAGTGGTTCAACGCAATGTTTCCGAGTTCTTAGCCCATTTGGAACCCAATTTCAACCAAGTCTTTCTCCACACTTCTAAACACTCTTCATGCATCTCTAGCACTTGTAATCAGTCAAATTTATTGTATTCTAACCTATTCTAAACCCAAACAACACTAGATAAGTCATTTAGTGGTTCAACGTAATGTTTCCGAGTTCTTGGCCCATTTGGGACCCAATTTCAACAAGTCTTTCTCCACACTTCTAAACACTCTTTATGCATCTCTAGCACTTGTAATCAATCAAAGTTATTGTATTCAAACATATTCTAACCCCAAATAATACTAGATAAGTCATAAGTTTTTCAACGCAATGTTTCCGAGTTCTTAGCCCATTTGGGACCCAATTTCAACAAGTCTTTCTCCATACTTCAAAACACTCTTCATGCATCTCTAACACTTGTAATCAATCAAATTCATTGTATTCTAACATATTCTAACCCCAAACAACACTAGATAAGTCATTTAGTGGTTCAACGCAATGTTTCCGAGTTCTTAGCCCATTTGGGACCCAATTTTAACAAGTCTTTCTCAACACTTCTAAACACTCTTCACGCATCTCTAGCACTTGTAATCAATCAAATTTATTGTATCCTAACATATTCTAAACCCAAAAAACACAAGATAAGTCATTTAGTGGTTCAACGCAATGTTTCCGAGTTCTTAGCCCATTTGGGACGCAATTTCAACAAGTCTTTCTCCATACTTCAAAACACTCTTCATGCATCTCTAACACTTTTAATCAATCAAATTCATTGTATTTTAACATATTCTAACCCCAAACAACACTAGATAAGTCATTTTAGTGGTTCAACGCAATGTTTCCGAGTTCTTAGCCCATTTGGGACCCAATTTCAACAAGTTTTTCTCCATACTTTAAAACACTCTTCATGCATCTCTAACACTTGTAATCAATAAAATGTATTATATTCTAACATATTCTAACCAAACCAACACTAGATAAGTCATTTAGTGGTTCAACGCAATGTTTCTGAGTTCTTAGCCCATTTGGGATGCAATTTCAACAAGTCTTTCTCCACACTTCTAAACACTCTTCATGCATCTCTAGCACTTGTAATCAATCAAATTTATTATACTCTAACATATTCTAACCCAAACAACACTAGATAAGTCATTTAGTGGTTCAACGCAATGTTTCCGAGTTCTTAGCCCATTTGGGACCCAATTTCAACCAAGTCTTTCTCCACACTTCTAAACACTCTTCATGCATCTCTAGCACTTGTAATCAGTCAAATTTATTGTATTCTAACCTATTCTAAACCCAAACAACACTAGATAAGTCATTTAGTGGTTCAACGTAATGTTTCCGAGTTCTTGGCCCATTTGGGACCCAATTTCAACAAGTCTTTCTCCACACTTCTAAACACTCTTCATGCATCTCTAGCACTTGTAATCAATCAAAGTTATTGTATTCAAACATATTCTAACCCCAAATAATACTAGATAAGTCATAAGTTTTTCAACGCAATGTTTCCGAGTTCTTAGCCCATTTGGGACCCCATTTCAACAAGTCTTTCTCCATACTTTAAAACACTCTTCATGCATCTCTAACACTTGTAATCAATCAAATTCATTGTATGCTAACATATTCTAACCCCAAACAACACTAGATAAGTCATTTAGTGGTTCAAAGCAATGTTTCCGAGTTCTTAGCCCATTTGGGACCCAATTTCAACAAGTCTTTTTCCACACTTCTAAACACTCTTCATGCATCTCTAGCACTTTTAATCAATCAAATTTATTGTATCCTAACATATTCTAAACCCAAACAATACTAGGTAAGTCATTTAGTGGTTTAACGCAATGTTTCCGAGTTCTTAGCCCATTTGGGGCGCAATTTCAACAAGTCTTTCTCCATACTTCAAAACACTCTTCATGCATCTCTAACACTTGTAATCAATAAAATGTATTGTATTCTAACATATTCTAACCAAAACAACACTAGATAAGTCATTTAGTGGTTCAACGCAATGTTTTCGAGTTCTTAGCCCATTTGGGACGCAATTTCAACAAGTCTTTATTCATACTTCAAAACACTCTTCATGCATCTCTAACACTTGTAATGAATCAAATTCATTGTATTCTAACATATTATAACCCCAAACAACACTAGATAGGTCATTTAGTGGTTCAACGCAATGTTTCCGAGTTCTTAGCCCATTTGGGACCCAATTTTTACAACTCTTTCTCAACACTTCTAAACACTCTTCATGCATCTCTAGCATTTCTAATCAATCAAATTTATTGTATCCTAACATATTCTAAACCCAAAAAACACTAGATAAGTCATTTTGTGGTTCAACGCAATGTTTGCGAGTTCTTAGCCCATTTGGGATGCAATTTCAACAAGTCTTTCTCCATACTTCAAAACACTCTTCATGCATCTCTAAAACTTGTAATCTATAAAATTCCTTGTATTCTAACATATTCTAACCCCAAACAACAATAGATAAGTCATTTAGTGGTTCAAAGCAATGTTTCCGAGTTCTTAGCCTATTTGGGACCCAATTTCAACAACTTTTTCTACACACTTCTAAACACTCTTCATGCATCTTTAGCACTTGTAATCAATCAAAGTTATTGTATTCAAACATATTCTAACCCCAAATAATACTAGATAAGTCATAAGTTTTTCAACGCAATGTTTCCGAGTTCTTAGCCCATTTGGGACCCAATTTCAACAAGTCTTTCTCCATACTTCAAAACACTCTTCATGCATCTCTAACACTTGTAATCAATTAAATGTATTGTATTCTAACATATTCTAACCAAAGCAACACTAGATAAGTCATTTAGTGGTTCAACGCAATATTTCCGAGTTCTTAGCCCATTTGGGACCCAATTTCAACAAGTCTTTCTCAACACTTCTAAACACTCTTCATGCATCTCTAGCACTTTTAATCAATCAAATTTATTGTATCCTAACATATTCTAAACCCAAAAAAAACTAGATAAGTCATTTAGTGGTTCAACGCAATGTTTCCGAGTGCTTAGCCCATTTGGGACGCAATTTCAACAAGTCTTTCTCCACACTTCTAAACATTCTTCATGCATCTCTAGCACTTGTAATCAGTCAAATTTATTGTATTCTAACCTATTCTAAACCCAAACAACACTAGATAAGTCATTTAGTGGTTCAACGCAATGTTTCCGAGTTCTTGGCCCATTTGGGACCCAATTTCAACAAGTCTTTCTCCACACTTCTAAACACTCTTCATGCATCTCTAGCACTTGTAATCAATCAAAGTTATTGTATTCAAACATATTCTAACCCCAAATAATACTAGATAAGTCATAAGTTTTTCAACGCAATGTTTCCGAGTTCTTAGCCCATTTGGGACCCAATTTCAACAAGTCTTTCTCCATACTTCAAAACACTCTTCATGCATCTCTAACAATTGTAATCAATAAAATGTATTGTATTCTAACATATTCTAACCAAAACAACACTAGATAAGTCATTTAGTGGTTCAACGCAATGTTTCCGAGTTCTTAGCCCATTTGGGACGCAATTTCAACAAGTCTTTCTCCACACTTCTAAACACTCTTCATACATCTCTAGCACTTGTAATCAGTCAAATTTATTGTATTCTAACCTATTCTAAACCCAAACAACACTAGATAAGTCATTTAGTGGTTCAACGCAATGTTTCCGAGTTCTTGGCCCATTTGGGACCCAATTTCAACAGGTCTTTCTCCACACTTCTAAACACTCTTCATGCATCTCTAGCACTTGTAATCAATCAAAGTTATTGTATTCAAACATATTCTAACCCCAAATAATACTAGATAAGTCATAAGTTTTTCAACGCAATGTTTCCGAGTTCTTAGCCCATTTGGGACCCAATTTCAACAAGTCTTTCTCCATACTTCAAAACACTCTTCATGCATCTCTAACACTTGTAATCAATCAAATTCCTTGTATTCTAACATATTCTAACCCCAAACAACACTAGATAAGTCATTTAGTGGTTCAACGCAATGTTTCCGAGTTCTTAGCCTATTTGGGACCCAATTTCAACAACTTTTTCTACACACTTCTAAACACTCTTCATGCATCTTTAGCACTTATAATCATTCAAAGTTATTGTATTCAAACATATTCTAACCCCAAATAATACTAGATAAGTCATAAGTTTTTCAACGCAATGTTTTCCGAGTTCTTAGCCCATTTGGGACCCAATTTCAACAAGTCTTTCTCCATACTTCAAAACACTCTTCATGCATCTCTAACACTTGTAATCAATAAAATGTATTGTATTCTAACATATTCTAACCAAAGCAACACTAGATAAGTCATTTAGTGGTTCAACGCAATGTTTCCGAGTTCTTAGCCCATTTGGGACCCAATTTCAACAAGTCTTTCTCAACACTTCTAAACACTCTTCATGCATCTCTAGCACTTTTAATCAATCAAATTTATTGTATCCTAACATATTCTTAACCCAAAAAAAACTAGATAAGTCATTTAGTGGTTCAACGCAATGTTTCCGAGTTCTTAGCCCATTTGGGACGCAATTTCAACAAGTCTTTCTCCACACTTCTAAACACTCTTCATGCATCTCTAGCACTTGTAATCAGTCAAATTTATTGTATTCTAACCTATTCTAAACCCAAACAACACTAGATAAGTCATTTAGTGGTTCAACGCAATGTTTCCGAGTTCTTGGCCCATTTGGGACCCAATTTCAACAAGTCTTTCTCCACACTTCTAAACACTCTTCATGCATCTCTAGCACTTGTAATCAATCAAAGTTATTGTATTCAAACATATTCTAACCCCAAATAATACTAGATAAGTCATAAGTTTTTCAACGCAATGTTTCCGAGTTCTTAGCCCATTTGGGACCCAATTTCAACAAGTCTTTCTCCATACTTCAAAACACTCTTCATGCATCTCTTACACTTGTAATCAATCAAATTCATTGTATTCTAACATATTCTAACGCCAAACAACACTAGATAAGTCATTTAGTGGTTCAACGCAATGTTTCCGAGTTCTTAGCCCATTTGGGACCCAATTTCAACAAGTCTTTCTCCACACTTCCAAACACTCTTCATGCATCTCTAGCACTTTTAATCAATCAAATTTATTGTATCCTAACATATTCTAAACCCAAACAACACTAGATAAGTCATTTAGTGGTTTAACGCAATGTTTCCGAGTTCTTAGCCCATTTGGGACGCAATTTCAACAAGTCTTTCTCCATACTTCAAAACACTCTTCATGCATCTCTAACACTTGTAATCAATAAAATGTATTGTATTCTAACATATTCTAACCAAAACAACACTAGATAAGTCACTTAGTGGTTCAACGCAATGTTTCCTAGTTCTTAGCCCATTTGGGACGCAATTTCAACAAGTCTTTCTCCACACTTCTAAACACTCTTCATACATCTCTAGCACTTGTAATCAGTCAAATTTATTGTATTCTAACCTATTCTAAACCCAAACAACACTAGATAAGTCATTTAGTGGTTCAACGCAATGTTTCCGAGTTCTTGGCCCATTTGGGACCCAATTTCAAAAGGTCTTTCTCCACACTTCTAAACACTCTTCATGCATCTCTAGCACTTGTAATCAATCAAAGTTATTGTATTCAAACATATTCTAACCCCAAATAATACTAGATAAGTCATAAGTTTTTCAACGCAATGTTTCCGAGTTCTTAGCCCATTTGGGACCCAATTTCAACAAGTCTTTCTCCATACTTCAAAACACTCTTCATGCATCTCTAACACTTGTAATCAATTAAATGTATTGTATTCTAACATATTCTAACCAAAGCAACACTAGATAAGTCATTTACTGGTTCAACGCAATATTTCCGAGTTCTTAGCCCATTTGGGACCCAATTTCAACAAGTCTTTCTCAACACTTCTAAACACTCTTCATGCATCTCTAGCACTTTTAATCAATCAAATTTATTGTATCCTAACATATTCTAAACACAAAAAAAACTAGATAAGTCATTTAGTGGTTCAACGCAATGTTTCCGAGTTCTTAGCCCATTTGGGACGCAATTTCAACAAGTCTTTCTCCACACTTCTAAACATTCTTCATGCATCTCTAGCACTTGTAATCAGTCAAATTTATTGTATTCTAACCTATTCTAAACCCAAACAACACTAGATAAGTCATTTAGTGGTTCAACGCAATGTTTCCGAGTTCTTGGCCCATTTGGGACCCAATTTCAACAAGTCTTTCTCCACACTTCTAAACACTCTTCATGCATCTCTAGCACTTGTAATCAATCAAAGTTATTGTATTCAAACATATTCTAACCCCAAATAATACTAGATAAGTCATAAGTTTTTCAACGCAATGTTTCCGAGTTCTTAGCCCATTTGGGACCCAATTTCAACAAGTCTTTCTCCATACTTCAAAACACTCTTCATGCATCTCTTACACTTGTAATCAATCAAATTCATTGTATTCTAACATATTCTAACGCCAAACAACACTAGATAAGTCATTTAGTGGTTCAACGCAATGTTTCCGAGTTCTTAGCCCATTTGGGACCCAATTTCAACAAGTCTTTCTCCACACTTCCAAACACTCTTCATGCATCTCTAGCACTTTTAATCAATCAAATTTATTGTATCCTAACATATTCTAAACCCAAACAACACTAGATAAGTCATTTAGTGGTTCAACGCAATGTTTCCGAGTTCTTGGCCCATTTGGGACCCAATTTCAACAAGTCTTTCTCCATACTTCTAAACACTCTTCATGCATCTCTAGCACTTGTAATCAATCAAAGTTATTGTATTCAAACATATTCTAACCCCAAATAATACTAGATAAGTCATAAGTTTTTCAACGCAATGTTTCCGAGTTCTTAGCCCATTTGGGACCCAATTTCAACAAGTCTTTCTCCATACTTCAAAACACTCTTCATGCATCTCTAACACTTGTAATCAATAAAATGTATTGTATTCTAACATATTCTAACCAAAACAACACTAGATAAGTCATTTAGTGGTTCAACGCAATGTTTCCGAGTTCTTAGCCCATTTGGGACGCAATTTCAACAAGTCTTTCTCCACACTTCTAAACACTCTTCATACATCTCTAGCACTTGTAATCAGTCAAATTTATTGTATTCTAACCTATTCTAAACCCAAACAACACTAGATAAGTCATTTAGTGGTTCAACGCAATGTTTCCGAGTTCTTGGCCCATTTGGGACCCAATTTCAACAAGTCTTTCTCCACACTTCTAAACACTCTTCATGCATCTCTAGCACTTGTAATCAATCAAAGTTATTGTATTCAAACATATTCTAACACCAAATAATACTAGATAAGTCATAAGTTTTTCAACGCAATGTTTCCGAGTTCTTAGCCCATTTGGGACCCAATTTCAACAAGTCTTTCTCCATACTTCAAAACACTCTTCATGCATCTCTTACACTTGTAATCAATCAAATTCATTGTATTCTAACATATTCTAACGCCAAACAATACTAGATAAGTCATTTAGTGGTTCAACGCAATGTTTCCGAGTTCTTAGCCCATTTGGGACCCAATTTCAACAAGTCTTTCTCCACACTTCCAAACACTCTTCATGCATCTCTAGCACTTTTAATCAATCAAATTTATTGTATCCTAACATATTCTAAACCCAAACAACACTAGATAAGTCATTTAGTGGTTTAACGCAATGTTTCCGAGTTCTTAGCCCATTTGGGACGCAATTTCAACAAGTCTTTCTCCATACTTCAAAACACTCTTCATGCATCTCTAACACTTGTAATCAATAAAATGTATTGTATTCTAACATATTCTAACCAAAACAACACTAGATAAGTCACTTAGTGGTTCAACGCAATGTTTCCGAGTTCTTAGCCCATTTGGGACGCAATTTCAACAAGTCTTTCTCCACACTTCTAAACACTCTTCATACATCTCTAGCACTTGTAATCAGTCAAATTTATTGTATTCTAACCTATTCTAAACCCAAACAACACTAGATAAGTCATTTAGTGGTTCAACGCAATGTTTCCGAGTTCTTGGCCCATTTGGAACCCAATTTCAAAAGGTCTTTCTCCACACTTCTAAACACTCTTCATGCATCTCTAGCACTTGTAATCAATCAAAGTTATTGTATTCAAACATATTCTAACCCCAAATAATACTAGATAAGTCATAAGTTTTTCAACGCAATGTTTCCGAGTTCTTAGCCCATTTGGGACCCAATTTCAACAAGTCTTTCTCCATACTTCAAAACACTCTTCATGCATCTCTAACACTTGTAATCAATTAAATGTATTGTATTCTAACATATTCTAACCAAAGCAACACTAGATAAGTCATTTAGTGGTTCAACGCAATATTTCCGAGTTCTTAGCCCATTTGGGACCCAATTTCAACAAGTCTTTCTCAACACTTCTAAACACTCTTCATGCATCTCTAGCACTTTTAATCAATCAAATTTATTGTATCCTAACATATTCTAAACCCAAAAAAAACTAGATAAGTCATTTAGTGGTTCAACGCAATGTTTCCGAGTTCTTAGCCCATTTGGGACGCAATTTCAACAAGTCTTTCTCCACACTTCTAAACATTCTTCATGCATCTCTAGCACTTGTAATCAGTCAAATTTATTGTATTCTAACCTATTCTAAACCCAAACAACACTAGATAAGTCATTTAGTGGTTCAACGCAATGTTTCCGAGTTCTTGGCCCATTTGGGACCCAATTTCAACAAGTCTTTCTCCACACTTCTAAACACTCTTCATGCATCTCTAGCACTTGTAATCAATCAAAGTTATTGTATTCAAACATATTCTAACCCCAAATAATACTAGATAAGTCATAAGTTTTTCAACGCAATGTTTCCGAGTTCTTAGCCCATTTGGGACCCAATTTCAACAAGTCTTTCTCCATACTTCAAAACACTCTTCATGCATCTCTAACACTTGTAATCAATAAAATGTATTGTATTCTAACATTTTCTAACCAAAACAACACTAGATAAGTCATTTAGTGGTTCAACGCAATGTTTCCGAGTTCTTAGCCCATTTGGGACGCAATTTCAACAAGTCTTTCTCCACACTTCTAAACACTCTTCATACATCTCTAGCACTTGTAATCAGTCAAATTTATTGTATTCTAACCTATTCTAAACCCAAACAACACTAGATAAGTCATTTAGTGGTTCAACGCAATGTTTCCGAGTTCTTGGCCCATTTGGGACCCAATTTCAACAGGTCTTTCTCCACACTTCTAAACACTCTTCATGCATCTCTAGCACTTGTAATCAATCAAAGTTATTGTATTCAAACATATTCTAACCCCAAATAATACTAGATAAGTCATAAGTTTTTCAACGCAATGTTTCCGAGTTCTTAGCCCATTTGGGACCCAATTTCAACAAGTCTTTCTCCATACTTCAAAACACTCTTCATGCATCTCTAACACTTGTAATCAATCAAATTCCTTGTATTCTAACATATTCTAACCCCAAACAACACTAGATAAGTCATTTAGTGGTTCAACGCAATGTTTCCGAGTTCTTAGCCTATTTGGGACCCAATTTCAACAACTTTTTCTACACACTTCTAAACACTCTTCATGCATCTTTAGCACTTGTAATCAATCAAAGTTATTGTATTCAAACATATTCTAACCCCAAATAATACTAGATAAGTCATAAGTTTTTCAACGCAATGTTTTCCGAGTTCTTAGCCCATTTGGGACCCAATTTCAACAAGTCTTTCTCCATACTTCAAAACACTCTTCATGCATCTCTAACACTTGTAATCAATAAAATGTATTGTATTCTAACATATTCTAACCAAAGCAACACTAGATAAGTCATTTAGTGGTTCAACGCAATGTTTCCGAGTTCTTAGCCCATTTGGGACCCAATTTCAACAAGTCTTTCTCAACACTTCTAAACACTTTTCATGCATCTCTAGCACTTTTAATCAATCAAATTTCTTGTATCCTAACATATTCTAAACCCAAAAAAAACTAGATAAGTCATTTAGTGGTTCAACGCAATGTTTCCGAGTTCTTAGCCCATTTGGGACGCAATTTCAACAAGTCTTTCTCCACACTTCTAAACACTCTTCATGCATCTCTAGCACTTGTAATCAGTCAAATTTATTGTATTCTAACCTATTCTAAACCCAAACAACACTAGATAAGTCATTTAGTGGTTCAACGCAATGTTTCCGAGTTCTTGGCCCATTTGGGACCCAATTTCAACAAGTCTTTCTCCACACTTCTAAACACTCTTCATGCATCTCTAGCACTTGTAATCAATCAAAGTTATTGTATTCAAACATATTCTAACCCAAAATAATACTAGATAAGTCATAAGTTTTTCAACGCAATGTTTCCGAGTTCTTAGCCCATTTGGGACCCAATTTCAACAAGTCTTTCTCCATACTTCAAAACACTCTTCATGCATCTCTTACACTTGTAATCAATAAAATTCATTGTATTCTAACATATTCTAACGCCAAACAACACTAGATAAGTCATTTAGTGGTTCAACGCAATGTTTCCGAGTTCTTAGCCCATTTGGGACCCAATTTCAACAAGTCTTTCTCCACACTTCCAAACACTCTTCATGCATCTCTAGCACTTTTAATCAATCAAATTTATTGTATCCTAACATATTCTAAACCCAAACAACACTAGATAAGTCATTTAGTGGTTTAACGCAATGTTTCCGAGTTCTTAGCCCATTTGGGACGCAATTTCAACAAGTCTTTCTCCATACTTCAAAACACTCTTCATGCATCTCTAACACTTGTAATCAATAAAATGTATTGTATTCTAACATATTCTAACCAAAACAACACTAGATAAGTCATTTAGTGGTTCAACGCAATGTTTCCGAGTTCTTAGCCCATTTGGGACGCAATTTCAACAAGTCTTTCTCCACACTTCTAAACACTCTTCATACATCTCTAGCACTTGTAATCAGTCAAATTTATTGTATTTTAACCTATTCTAAACCCAAACAACACTAGATAAGTCATTTAGTGGTTCAACGCAATGTTTCCGAGTTCTTGGCCCATTTGGGACCCAATTTCAACAGGTCTTTCTCCACACTTCTAAACACTCTTCATGCATCTCTAGCACTTGTAATCAATAAAAGTTATTGTATTCAAACATATTCTAACCCCAAATAATACTAGATAAGTCATAAGTTTTTCAACGCAATGTTTCCGAGTTCTTAGCCCATTTGGGACCCAATTTCAACAAGTCTTTCTCCATACTTCAAAACACTCTTCATGCATCTCTAACACTTGTAATCAATCAAATTCCTTGTATTCTAACATATTCTAACCCCAAACAACACTAGATAAGTCATTTAGTGGTTTAACGCAATATTTCCGAGTTCTTAGCCCATTTGGGACCCAATTTCAACAACTTTTTCTACACACTTCTAAACACTCTTCATGCATCTTTAGCACTTGTAATCAATCAAAGTTATTGTATTCAAACATATTCTAACCCCAAATAATACTAGATAAGTCATAAGTTTTTCAACGCAATGTTTTCCGAATTCTTAGCCCATTTGTGACCCAATTTCAACAAGTCTTTCTCCATACTTCAAAACACTCTTCATGCATCTCTAACACTTGTAATCAATAAAATGTATTGTATTCTAACATATTTTAACCAAAGCAACACTAGATAAGTCATTTAGTGGTTCAACGCAATGTTTCCGAGTTCTTAGCCCATTTGGGACCCAATTTCAACAAGTCTTTCTCAACACTTCTAAACACTCTTCATGCATCTCTAGCACTTTTAATCAATCAAATTTATTGTATCCTAACATATTCTAAACCCAAAAAAAACTAGATAAGTCATTTAGTGGTTCAACGCAATGTTTCCGAGTTCTTAGCCCATTTGGGACGCAATTTCAACAAGTCTTTCTCCACACTTCTAAACACTCTTCATGCATCTCTAGCACTTGTAATCAGTCAAATTTATTGTATTCTAACCTATTCTAAACCCAAACAACACTAGATAAGTCATTTAGTGGTTCAACGCAATGTTTCCGAGTTCTTGGCCCATTTGGGACCCAATTTCAACAAGTCTTTCTCCACACTTCTAAACACTCTTCATGCATCTCTAGCACTTGTAATCAATCAAAGTTATTGTATTCAAACATATTCTAACCCCAAATAATACTAGATAAGTCATTTAGTGGTTCAACGCAATGTTTCCGAGTTCTTGGCCCATTTGGGACCCAATTTCAACAGGTCTTTCTCCACACTTCTAAACACTCTTCATGCATCTCTAGCACTTGTAATCAATCAAAGTTATTGTATTCAAACATATTCTAACCCCAAATAATACTAGATAAGTCATAAGTTTTTCAACGCAATGTTTCCGAGTTCTTAGCCCATTTGGGACCCAATTTCAACAAGTCTTTCTCCATACTTCAAAACACTCTTCATGCATCTCTAACACTTGTAATCAATCAAATTCCTTGTATTCTAACATATTCTAACCCCAAACAACACTAGATAAGTCATTTAGTGGTTCAACGCAATGTTTCCGAGTTCTTAGCCTATTTGGGACCCAATTTCAACAACTTTTTCTACACACTTCTAAACACTCTTCATGCATCTTTAGCACTTGTAATCAATCAAAGTTATTGTATTCAAACATATTCTAACCCCAAATAATACTAGATAAGTCATAAGTTTTTCAACGCAATGTTTTCCGAGTTCTTAGCCCATTTATGACCCAATTTCAACAAGTCTTTCTCAATACTTCAAAACACTCTTCATGCATCTCTAACACTTGTAATCAATAAAATGTATTGTATTCTAACATATTCTAACCAAAGCAACACTAGATAAGTCATTTAGTGGTTCAACGCAATGTTTCCGAGTTCTTAGCCCATTTGGGACCCAATTTCAACAAGTCTTTCTCAACACTTCTAAACACTCTTCATGCATCTCTAGCACTTTTAATCAATCAAATTTATTGTATCCTAACATATTCTAAACCCAAAAAAAACTAGATAAGTCATTTAGTGGTTCAACGCAATGTTTCCGAGTTCTTCGCCCATTTGGGACGCAATTTCAACAAGTCTTTCTCCACACTTCTAAACACTCTTCATGCATCTCTAGCACTTGTAATCAGTCAAATTTATTGTATTCTAACCTATTCTAAACCCAAATAACACTAGATAAGTCATTTAGTGGTTCAACGCAATGTTTCCGAGTTCTTGGCCCATTTGGGACCCAATTTCAACAAGTCTTTCTCCACACTTCTAAACACTCTTCATGCATCTCTAGCACTTGTAATCAATCAAAGTTATTGTATTCAAACATATTCTAACCCTCAATAATACTAGATAAGTCATAAGTTTTTCAACGCAATGTTTCCGAGTTCTTAGCCCATTTGGGACCCAATTTCAACAAGTCTTTCTCCATACTTCAAAACACTCTTCATGCCTCTCTTACACTTGTAATCAATCAAATTCATTGTATTCTAACATATTCGAACGCCAAACAACACTAGATAAGTCATTTAGTGGTTCAACGCAATGTTTCCGAGTTCTTAGCCCATTTGGGACCCAATTTCAACAAGTCTTTCTCCACACTTCCAAACACTCTTCATGCATCTCTAGCACTTTTAATCAATCAAATTTATTGTATCCTAACATATTCTAAACCCAAACAACACTAGATAAGTCATTTAGTGGTTTAACGCAATGTTTCCGAGTTCTTAGCCCATTTGGGACGCAATTTCAACAAGTCTTTCTCCATACTTCAAAACACTCTTCATGCATCTCTAACACTTGTAATCAATAAAATGTATTGTATTCTAACATATTCTAACCAAAACAACACTAGATAAGTCATTTAGTGGTTCAACGCAATGTTTCCGAGTTCTTAGCCCATTTGGGACCCAATTTCAACAAGTCTTTCTCCATACTTCAAAACACTCTTCATGCATCTCTAACACTTGTAATCAATAAAATGTATTGTATTCTAACATATTCTAACCAAAACAACACTAGATAAGTCATTTAGTGGTTCAACGCAATGTTTCCGAGTTCTTAGCCTATTTGGGACCCAATTTCAACAACTTTTTCTACACACTTCTAAACACTCTTCATGCATCTTTAGCACTTGTAATCAATCAAAGTTATTGTATTCAAACATATTCTAACCCAAAATAATACTAGATAAGTCATAAGTTTTTCAACGCAATGTTTTCCGAATTCTTAGCCCATTTGTGACCCAATTTCAACAAGTCTTTCTCCATACTTCAAAACACTCTTCATGCATCTCTAACACTTGTAATCAATAAAATGTATTGTATTCTAACATATTTTAACCAAAGCAACACTAGATAAGTCATTTAGTGGTTCAACGCAATGTTTCCGAGTTCTTAGCCCATTTGGGACCCAATTTCAACAAGTCTTTCTCAACACTTCTAAACACTCTTCATGCATCTCTAGCACTTTTAATCAATCAAATTTATTGTATCCTAACATATTCTAAACCCAAAAAAAACTAGATAAGTCATTTAGTGGTTCAACGCAATGTTTCCGAGTTCTTAGCCCATTTGGGACGCAATTTCAACAAGTCTTTCTCCACACTTCTAAACACTCTTCATGCATCTCTAGCACTTGTAATCAGTCAAATTTATTGTATTCTAACCTATTCTAAACCCAAACAACACTAGATAAGTCATTTAGTGGTTCAACGCAATGTTTCCGAGTTCTTGGCCCATTTGGGACCCAATTTCAACAAGTCTTTCTCCACACTTCTAAACACTCTTCATGCATCTCTAGCACTTGTAATCAATCAAAGTTATTGTATTCAAACATATTCTAACCCAAAATAATACTAGATAAGTCATAAGTTTTTCAACGCAATGTTTCCGAGTTCTTAGCCCATTTGGGACCCAATTTCAACAAGTCTTTCTCCATACTTCAAAACACTCTTCATGCATCTCTTACACTTGTAATCAATAAAATTCATTGTATTCTAACATATTCTAACGCCAAACAACACTAGATAAGTCATTTAGTGGTTCAACGCAATGTTTCCGAGTTCTTAGCCCATTTGGGACCCAATTTCAACAAGTCTTTCTCCACACTTCCAAACACTCTTCATGCATCTCTAGCACTTTTAATCAATCAAATTTATTGTATCCTAACATATTCTAAACCCAAACAACACTAGATAAGTCATTTAGTGGTTTAACGCAATGTTTCCGAGTTCTTAGCCCATTTGGGACGCAATTTCAACAAGTCTTTCTCCATACTTCAAAACACTCTTCATGCATCTCTAACACTTGTAATCAATAAAATGTATTGTATTCTAACATATTCTAACCAAAACAACACTAGATAAGTCATTTAGTGGTTCAACGCAATGTTTCCGAGTTCTTAGCCCATTTGGGACGCAATTTCAACAAGTCTTTCTCCACACTTCTAAACACTCTTCATACATCTCTAGCACTTGTAATCAGTCAAATTTATTGTATTTTAACCTATTCTAAACCCAAACAACACTAGATAAGTCATTTAGTGGTTCAACGCAATGTTTCCGAGTTCTTGGCCCATTTGGGACCCAATTTCAACAGGTCTTTCTCCACACTTCTAAACACTCTTCATGCATCTCTAGCACTTGTAATCAATAAAAGTTATTGTATTCAAACATATTCTAACCCCAAATAATACTAGATAAGTCATAAGTTTTTCAACGCAATGTTTCCGAGTTCTTAGCCCATTTGGGACCCAATTTCAACAAGTCTTTCTCCATACTTCAAAACACTCTTCATGCATCTCTAACACTTGTAATCAATCAAATTCCTTGTATTCTAACATATTCTAACCCCAAACAACACTAGATAAGTCATTTAGTGGTTTAACGCAATATTTCCGAGTTCTTAGCCCATTTGGGACCCAATTTCAACAACTTTTTCTACACACTTCTAAACACTCTTCATGCATCTTTAGCACTTGTAATCAATCAAAGTTATTGTATTCAAACATATTCTAACCCCAAATAATACTAGATAAGTCATAAGTTTTTCAACGCAATGTTTTCCGAATTCTTAGCCCATTTGTGACCCAATTTCAACAAGTCTTTCTCCATACTTCAAAACACTCTTCATGCATCTCTAACACTTGTAATCAATAAAATGTATTGTATTCTAACATATTTTAACCAAAGCAACACTAGATAAGTCATTTAGTGGTTCAACGCAATGTTTCCGAGTTCTTAGCCCATTTGGGACCCAATTTCAACAAGTCTTTCTCAACACTTCTAAACACTCTTCATGCATCTCTAGCACTTTTAATCAATCAAATTTATTGTATCCTAACATATTCTAAACCCAAAAAAAACTAGATAAGTCATTTAGTGGTTCAACGCAATGTTTCCGAGTTCTTAGCCCATTTGGGACGCAATTTCAACAAGTCTTTCTCCACACTTCTAAACACTCTTCATGCATCTCTAGCACTTGTAATCAGTCAAATTTATTGTATTCTAACCTATTCTAAACCCAAACAACACTAGATAAGTCATTTAGTGGTTCAACGCAATGTTTCCGAGTTCTTGGCCCATTTGGGACCCAATTTCAACAAGTCTTTCTCTACACTTCTAAACACTCTTCATGCATCTCTAGCACTTGTAATCAATCAAAGTTATTGTATTCAAACATATTCTAACCCCAAATAATACTAGATAAGTCATTTAGTGGTTCAACGCAATGTTTCCGAGTTCTTGGCCCATTTGGGACCCAATTTCAACAGGTCTTTCTCCACACTTCTAAACACTCTTCATGCATCTCTAGCACTTGTAATCAATCAAAGTTATTGTATTCAAACATATTCTAACCCCAAATAATACTAGATAAGTCATAAGTTTTTCAACGCAATGTTTCCGAGTTCTTAGCCCATTTGGGACCCAATTTCAACAAGTCTTTCTCCATACTTCAAAACACTCTTCATGCATCTCTAACACTTGTAATCAATCAAATTCCTTGTATTCTAACATATTCTAACCCCAAACAACACTAGATAAGTCATTTAGTGGTTCAACGCAATGTTTCCGAGTTCTTAGCCTATTTGGGACCCAATTTCAACAACTTTTTCTACACACTTCTAAACACTCTTCATGCATCTTTAGCACTTGTAATCAATCAAAGTTATTGTATTCAAACATATTCTAACCCCAAATAATACTAGATAAGTCATAAGTTTTTCAACGCAATGTTTTCCGAGTTCTTAGCCCATTTATGACCCAATTTCAACAAGTCTTTCTCAATACTTCAAAACACTCTTCATGCATCTCTAACACTTGTAATCAATAAAATGTATTGTATTCTAACATATTCTAACCAAAGCAACACTAGATAAGTCATTTAGTGGTTCAACGCAATGTTTCCGAGTTCTTAGCCCATTTGGGACCCAATTTCAACAAGTCTTTCTCAACACTTCTAAACACTCTTCATGCATCTCTAGCACTTTTAATCAATCAAATTTATTGTATCCTAACATATTCTAAACCCAAAAAAAACTAGATAAGTCATTTAGTGGTTCAACGCAATGTTTCCGAGTTCTTCGCCCATTTGGGACGCAATTTCAACAAGTCTTTCTCCACACTTCTAAACACTCTTCATGCATCTCTAGCACTTGTAATCAGTCAAATTTATTGTATTCTAACCTATTCTAAACCCAAATAACACTAGATAAGTCATTTAGTGGTTCAACGCAATGTTTCCGAGTTCTTGGCCCATTTGGGACCCAATTTCAACAAGTCTTTCTCCACACTTCTAAACACTCTTCATGCATCTCTAGCACTTGTAATCAATCAAAGTTATTGTATTCAAACATATTCTAACCCTCAATAATACTAGATAAGTCATAAGTTTTTCAACGCAATGTTTCCGAGTTCTTAGCCCATTTGGGACCCAATTTCAACAAGTCTTTCTCCATACTTCAAAACACTCTTCATGCCTCTCTTACACTTGTAATCAATCAAATTCATTGTATTCTAACATATTCGAACGCCAAACAACACTAGATAAGTCATTTAGTGGTTCAACGCAATGTTTCCGAGTTCTTAGCCCATTTGGGACCCAATTTCAACAAGTCTTTCTCCACACTTCCAAACACTCTTCATGCATCTCTAGCACTTTTAATCAATCAAATTTATTGTATCCTAACATATTCTAAACCCAAACAACACTAGATAAGTCATTTAGTGGTTTAACGCAATGTTTCCGAGTTCTTAGCCCATTTGGGACGCAATTTCAACAAGTCTTTCTCCACACTTCTAAACACTCTTCATGCATCTCTTGCACTTGTAATCAATCAAAGTTATTGTATTCAAACATATTCTAACCCCAAATAATACTAGATAAGTCATAAGTTTTTCAACGCAATGTTTCCGAGTTCTTAGCCCATTTGGGACCCAATTTCAACAAGTCTTTCTCCACACTTCTAAACACTCTTCATGCATCTCTAGCACTTGTAATCAATCAAAGTTATTGTATTCAAACATATTCTAACTCCAAATAATACTAGATAAGTCATTTAGTGGTTCAACGCAATGTTTCCGAGTTCTTGGCCCATTTGGGACCCAATTTCAACAGGTCTTTCTCCACACTTCTAAACACTCTTCATGCATCTCTAGCACTTGTAATCAATCAAAGTTATTGTATTCAAACATATTCTAACCCCAAATAATACTAGATAAGTCATAAGTTTTTCAACGCAATGTTTCCGAGTTCTTAGCCCATTTGGGACCCAATTTCAACAAGTCTTTCTCCATACTTCAAAACACTCTTCATGCCTCTCTTACACTTGTAATCAATCAAATTCATTGTATTCTAACATATTCGAACGCCAAACAACACTAGATAAGTCATTTAGTGGTTCAACGCAATGTTTCCGAGTTCTTAGCCCATTTGGGACCCAATTTCAACAACTTTTTCTACACACTTCTAAACACTCTTCATGCATCTTTAGCACTTGTAATCAATCAAAGTTATTGTATTAAAACATATTCTAACCCCAAATAATACTAGAGAAGTCATAAGTTTTTCAACGCAATGTTTTCCGAGTTCTTAGCCCATTTGTGACCCAATTTCGACAAGTCTTTCTCCATACTTCAAAACACTCTTCATGCATCTCTAACACTTGTAATCAATAAAATGTATTGTATTCTAACATATTCTAACCAAAGCAACACTAGATAAGTCATTTAGTGGTTCAACGCAATGTTTCCGAGTTCTTAGCCCATTTGGGACCCAATTTCAACAAGTCTTTCTCAACACTTCTAAACACTCTTCATGCATCTCTAGCACTTTTAATCAATCAAATTTATTGTATCCTAACATATTCTAAACCCAAAAAAAACTAGATAAGTCATTTAGTGGTTCAACGCAATGTTTCCGAGTTCTTAGCCCATTTGGGACGCAATTTCAACAAGTCTTTCTCCACACTTCTAAACACTCTTCATGCATCTCTAGCACTTGTAATCAGTCAAATTTATTGTATTCTAACCTATTCTAAACCCAAACAACACTAGATAAGTCATTTAGTGGTTCAACGCAATGTTTCCGAGTTCTTGGCCCATTTGGGACCCAATTTCAACAAGTCTTTCTCCACACTTCTAAACACTCTTCATGCATCTCTAGCACTTGTAATCAATCAAAGTTATTGTATTCAAACATATTCTAAACCCAAAAAAAACTAGATAAGTCATTTAGTGGTTCAACGCAATGTTTCCGAGTTCTTAGCCCATTTGGGACGCAATTTCAACAAGTCTTTCTCCACACTTCTAAACACTCTTCATGCATCTCTAGCACTTGTAATCAGTCAAATTTATTGTATTCTAACCTATTCTAAACCCAAACAACACTAGATAAGTCATTTAGTGGTTCAACGCAATGTTTCCGAGTTCTTGGCCCATTTGGGACCCAATTTCAACAAGTCTTTCTCCACACTTCTAAACACTCTTCATGCATCTCTAGCACTTGTAATCAATCAAAGTTATTGTATTCAAACATATTCTAACCCCAAATAATACTAGATAAGTCATTTAGTGGTTCAACGCAATGTTTCCGAGTTCTTGGCCCATTTGGGACCCAATTTCAACAGGTCTTTCTCCACACTTCTAAACACTCTTCATGCATCTCTTGCACTTGTAATCAATCAAAGTTATTGTATTCAAACATATTCTAACCCCAAATAATACTAGATAAGTCATAAGTTTTTCAACGCAATGTTTCCGAGTTCTTAGCCCATTTGGGACCCAATTTCAACAAGTCTTTCTCCATACTTCAAAACACTCTTCATGCATCTCTAACACTTGTAATCAATCAAATTCCTTCTATTCTAACATATTCTAACCCCAAACAACACTAGATAAGTCATTTAGTGGTTCAACGCAATGTTTCCGAGTTCTTAGCCTATTTGGGACCCAATTTCAACAACTTTTTCTACACACTTCTAAACACTCTTCATGCATCTTTAGCACTTGTAATCAATCAAAATTATTGTATTCAAACATATTCTAACCCCAAATAATACTAGATAAGTCATAAGTTTTTCAACGCAATGTTTTCCGAGTTCTTAGCCCATTTGTGACCCAATTTCAACAAGTCTTTCTCAATACTTCAAAACACTCTTCATGCATCTCTAACACTTGTAATCAATAAAATGTATTGTATTCTAAAATATTCTAACCAAAGCAACACTAGATAAGTCATTTAGTGGTTCAACGCAATGTTTCCGAGTTCTTAGCCCATTTGGGACCCAATTTCAACAAGTCTTTCTCAACACTTCCAAACACTCTTCATGCATCTCTAGCACTTTTAATCAATCAAATTTATTGTATCCTAACATATTCTAAACCCAAACAACACTAGATAAGTCATTTAGTGGTTTAACGCAATGTTTCCGAGTTCTTAGCCCATTTGGGACGCAATTTCAACAAGTCTTTCTCCACACTTCTAAACACTCTTCATGCATCTCTAGCACTTGTAATCAGTCAAATTTATTGTATTCTAACCTATTCTAAACCCAAACAACACTAGATAAGTCATTTAGTGGTTCAACGCAATGTTTCCGAGTTCTTGGCCCATTTGGGACCCAATTTCAACAAGTCTTTCTCCACACTTCTAAACACTCTTCATGCATCTCTAGCACTTGTAATCAATCAAAGTTATTGTATTCAAACATATTCTAACTCCAAATAATACTAGATAAGTCATTTAGTGGTTCAACGCAATGTTTCCGAGTTCTTGGCCCATTTGGGACCCAATTTCAACAGGTCTTTCTCCACACTTCTAAACACTCTTCATGCATCTCTAGCACTTGTAATCAATCAAAGTTATTGTATTCAAACATATTCTAACCCCAAATAATACTAGATAAGTCATAAGTTTTTCAACGCAATGTTTCCGAGTTCTTAGCCCATTTGGGACCCAATTTCAACAAGTCTTTCTCCATACTTCAAAACACTCTTCATGCATCTCTAACACTTGTAATCAATCAAATTCCTTGTATTCTAACATATTCTAACCCCAAACAACACTAGATAAGTCATTTAGTGGTTCAACGCAATGTTTCCGAGTTCTTAGCCTATTTGGGACCCAATTTCAACAACTTTTTCTACACACTTCTAAACACTCTTCATGCATCTTTAGCACTTGTAATCAATCAAAGTTATTGTATTCAAACATATTCTAACCCCAAATAATACTAGATAAGTCATAAGTTTTTCAACGCAATGTTTTCCGAGTTCTTAGCCCATTTATGACCCAATTTCAACAAGTCTTTCTCAATACTTCAAAACACTCTTCATGCATCTCTAACACTTGTAATCAATAAAATGTATTGTATTCTAACATATTCTAACCAAAGCAACACTAGATAAGTCATTTAGTGGTTCAACGCAATGTTTCCGAGTTCTTAGCCCATTTGGGACCCAATTTCAACAAGTCTTTCTCAACACTTCTAAACACTCTTCATGCATCTCTAGCACTTTTAATCAATCAAATTTATTGTATCCTAACATATTCTAAACCCAAAAAAAACTAGATAAGTCATTTAGTGGTTCAACGCAATGTTTCCGAGTTCTTCGCCCATTTGGGACGCAATTTCAACAAGTCTTTCTCCACACTTCTAAACACTCTTCATGCATCTCTAGCACTTGTAATCAGTCAAATTTATTGTATTCTAACCTATTCTAAACCCAAATAACACTAGATAAGTCATTTAGTGGTTCAACGCAATGTTTCCGAGTTCTTGGCCCATTTGGGACCCAATTTCAACAAGTCTTTCTCCACACTTCTAAACACTCTTCATGCATCTCTAGCACTTGTAATCAATCAAAGTTATTGTATTCAAACATATTCTAACCCTCAATAATACTAGATAAGTCATAAGTTTTTCAACGCAATGTTTCCGAGTTCTTAGCCCATTTGGGACCCAATTTCAACAAGTCTTTCTCCATACTTCAAAACACTCTTCATGCCTCTCTTACACTTGTAATCAATCAAATTCATTGTATTCTAACATATTCGAACGCCAAACAACACTAGATAAGTCATTTAGTGGTTCAACGCAATGTTTCCGAGTTCTTAGCCCATTTGGGACCCAATTTCAACAAGTCTTTCTCCACACTTCCAAACACTCTTCATGCATCTCTAGCACTTTTAATCAATCAAATTTATTGTATCCTAACATATTCTAAACCCAAACAACACTAGATAAGTCATTTAGTGGTTTAACGCAATGTTTCCGAGTTCTTAGCCCATTTGGGACGCAATTTCAACAAGTCTTTCTCCATACTTCAAAACACTCTTCATGCATCTCTAACACTTGTAATCAATAAAATGTATTGTATTCTAACATATTCTAACCAAAACAACACTAGATAAGTCATTTAGTGGTTCAACGCAATGTTTCCGAGTTCTTAGCCCATTTGGGACCCAATTTCAACAAGTCTTTCTCCATACTTCAAAACACTCTTCATGCATCTCTAACACTTGTAATCAATAAAATGTATTGTATTCTAACATATTCTAACCAAAACAACACTAGATAAGTCATTTAGTGGTTCAACGCAATGTTTCCGAGTTCTTAGCCTATTTGGGACCCAATTTCAACAACTTTTTCTACACACTTCTAAACACTCTTCATGCATCTTTAGCACTTGTAATCAATCAAAGTTATTGTATTCAAACATATTCTAACCCCAAATAATACTAGATAAGTCATAAGTTTTTCAACGCAATGTTTTCCGAGTTCTTAGCCCATTTATGACCCAATTTCAACAAGTCTTTCTCAATACTTCAAAACACTCTTCATGCATCTCTAACACTTGTAATCAATAAAATGTATTGTATTCTAACATATTCTAACCAAAGCAACACTAGATAAGTCATTTAGTGGTTTAACGCAATGTTTCCGAGTTCTTAGCCCATTTGGGACGCAATTTCAACAAGTCTTTCTCCACACTTCCAAACACTCTTCATGCATCTCTAGCACTTTTAATCAATCAAATTTATTGTATCCTAACATATTCTAAACCCAAACAACACTAGATAAGTCATTTAGTGGTTTAACGCAATGTTTCCGAGTTCTTAGCCCATTTGGGACGCAATTTCAACAAGTCTTTCTCCACACTTCTAAACACTCTTCATGCATCTCTAGCACTTGTAATCAGTCAAATTTATTGTATTCTAACCTATTCTAAACCCAAACAACACTAGATAAGTCATTTAGTGGTTCAACGCAATGTTTCCGAGTTCTTGGCCCATTTGGGACCCAATTTCAACAAGTCTTTCTCCACACTTCTAAACACTCTTCATGCATCTCTAGCACTTGTAATCAATCAAAGTTATTGTATTCAAACATATTCTAACTCCAAATAATACTAGATAAGTCATTTAGTGGTTCAACGCAATGTTTCCGAGTTCTTGGCCCATTTGGGACCCAATTTCAACAGGTCTTTCTCCACACTTCTAAACACTCTTCATGCATCTCTAGCACTTGTAATCAATCAAAGTTATTGTATTCAAACATATTCTAACCCCAAATAATACTAGATAAGTCATAAGTTTTTCAACGCAATGTTTCCGAGTTCTTAGCCCATTTGGGACCCAATTTCAACAAGTCTTTCTCCATACTTCAAAACACTCTTCATGCCTCTCTTACACTTGTAATCAATCAAATTCATTGTATTCTAACATATTCGAACGCCAAACAACACTAGATAAGTCATTTAGTGGTTCAACGCAATGTTTCCGAGTTCTTAGCCCATTTGGGACCCAATTTCAACAACTTTTTCTACACACTTCTAAACACTCTTCATGCATCTTTAGCACTTGTAATCAATCAAAGTTATTGTATTAAAACATATTCTAACCCCAAATAATACTAGAGAAGTCATAAGTTTTTCAACGCAATGTTTTCCGAGTTCTTAGCCCATTTGTGACCCAATTTCGACAAGTCTTTCTCCATACTTCAAAACACTCTTCATGCATCTCTAACACTTGTAATCAATAAAATGTATTGTATTCTAACATATTCTAACCAAAGCAACACTAGATAAGTCATTTAGTGGTTCAACGCAATGTTTCCGAGTTCTTAGCCCATTTGGGACCCAATTTCAACAAGTCTTTCTCAACACTTCTAAACACTCTTCATGCATCTCTAGCACTTTTAATCAATCAAATTTATTGTATCCTAACATATTCTAAACCCAAAAAAAACTAGATAAGTCATTTAGTGGTTCAACGCAATGTTTCCGAGTTCTTAGCCCATTTGGGACGCAATTTCAACAAGTCTTTCTCCACACTTCTAAACACTCTTCATGCATCTCTAGCACTTGTAATCAGTCAAATTTATTGTATTCTAACCTATTCTAAACCCAAACAACACTAGATAAGTCATTTAGTGGTTCAACGCAATGTTTCCGAGTTCTTGGCCCATTTGGGACCCAATTTCAACAAGTCTTTCTCCACACTTCTAAACACTCTTCATGCATCTCTAGCACTTGTAATCAATCAAAGTTATTGTATTCAAACATATTCTAAACCCAAAAAAAACTAGATAAGTCATTTAGTGGTTCAACGCAATGTTTCCGAGTTCTTAGCCCATTTGGGACGCAATTTCAACAAGTCTTTCTCCACACTTCTAAACACTCTTCATGCATCTCTAGCACTTGTAATCAGTCAAATTTATTGTATTCTAACCTATTCTAAACCCAAACAACACTAGATAAGTCATTTAGTGGTTCAACGCAATGTTTCCGAGTTCTTGGCCCATTTGGGACCCAATTTCAACAAGTCTTTCTCCACACTTCTAAACACTCTTCATGCATCTCTAGCACTTGTAATCAATCAAAGTTATTGTATTCAAACATATTCTAACCCCAAATAATACTAGATAAGTCATTTAGTGGTTCAACGCAATGTTTCCGAGTTCTTGGCCCATTTGGGACCCAATTTCAACAGGTCTTTCTCCACACTTCTAAACACTCTTCATGCATCTCTTGCACTTGTAATCAATCAAAGTTATTGTATTCAAACATATTCTAACCCCAAATAATACTAGATAAGTCATAAGTTTTTCAACGCAATGTTTCCGAGTTCTTAGCCCATTTGGGACCCAATTTCAACAAGTCTTTCTCCATACTTCAAAACACTCTTCATGCATCTCTAACACTTGTAATCAATCAAATTCCTTCTATTCTAACATATTCTAACCCCAAACAACACTAGATAAGTCATTTAGTGGTTCAACGCAATGTTTCCGAGTTCTTAGCCTATTTGGGACCCAATTTCAACAACTTTTTCTACACACTTCTAAACACTCTTCATGCATCTTTAGCACTTGTAATCAATCAAAATTATTGTATTCAAACATATTCTAACCCCAAATAATACTAGATAAGTCATAAGTTTTTCAACGCAATGTTTTCCGAGTTCTTAGCCCATTTGTGACCCAATTTCAACAAGTCTTTCTCAATACTTCAAAACACTCTTCATGCATCTCTAACACTTGTAATCAATAAAATGTATTGTATTCTAAAATATTCTAACCAAAGCAACACTAGATAAGTCATTTAGTGGTTCAACGCAATGTTTCCGAGTTCTTAGCCCATTTGGGACCCAATTTCAACAAGTCTTTCTCAACACTTCTAAACACTTTTCATGCATCTCTAGCACTTTTAATCAATCAAATTTATTGTATCCTAACATATTCTAAACCCAAAAAAAACTAGATAAGTCATTTAGTGGTTCAACGCAATGTTTCCGAGTTCTTAGCCCATTTGGGACGCAATTTCAACAAGTCTTTCTCCACACTTCTAAACACTCTTCATGCACCTCTAGCACTTGTAATCAGTCAAATTTATTGTATTCTAACCTATTCTAAACCCAAACAACACTAGATAAGTCATTTAGTGGTTCAACGCAATGTTTCCGAGTTCTTGGCCCATTTGGGACCCAATTTCAACAAGTCTTTCTCCACACTTCTAAACACTCTTCATGCATCTCTAGCACTTGTAATCAATCAAAGTTATTGTATTCAAACATATTCTAACCCTCAATAATACTAGATAAGTCATAAGTTTTTCAACGCAATGTTTCCGAGTTCTTAGCCCATTTGGGACCCAATTTCAACAAGTCTTTCTCCATACTTCAAAACACTCTTCATGCATCTCTAACACTTGTAATCAATCAAATTCCTTGTATTCTAACATATTCTAACCCCAAACAACACTAGATAAGTCATTTAGTGGTTCAACGCAATGTTTCCGAGTTCTTAGCCTATTTGGGACCCAATTTCAACAACTTTTTCTACACACTTCTAAACACTCTTCATGCATCTTTAGCACTTGTAATCAATCAAAGTTATTGTATTCAAACATATTCTAACCCCAAATAATACTAGATAAGTCATAAGTTTTTCAACGCAATGTTTTCCGAGTTCTTAGCCCATTTGTGACCCAATTTCAACAAGTCTTTCTCAATACTTCAAAACACTCTTCATGCACCTCTAGCACTTGTAATCAGTCAAATTTATTGTATTCTAACCTATTCTAAACCCAAACAACACTAGATAAGTCATTTAGTGGTTCAACGCAATGTTTCCGAGTTCTTGGCCCATTTGGGACCCAATTTCAACAAGTCTTTCTCCACACTTCTAAACACTCTTCATGCATCTCTAGCACTTGTAATCAATCAAAGTTATTGTATTCAAACATATTCTAAACCCAAAAAAAACTAGATAAGTCATTTAGTGGTTCAACGCAATGTTTCCGAGTTCTTAGCCCATTTGGGACGCAATTTCAACAAGTCTTTCTCCACACTTCTAAACACTCTTCATGCATCTCTAGCACTTGTAATCAGTCAAATTTATTGTATTCTAACCTATTCTAAACCCAAACAACACTAGATAAGTCATTTAGTGGTTCAACGCAATGTTTCCGAGTTCTTGGCCCATTTGGGACCCAATTTCAACAAGTCTTTCTCCACACTTCTAAACACTCTTCATGCATCTCTAGCACTTGTAATCAATCAAAGTTATTGTATTCAAACATATTCTAACCCCAAATAATACTAGATAAGTCATTTAGTGGTTCAACGCAATGTTTCCGAGTTCTTGGCCCATTTGGGACCCAATTTCAACAGGTCTTTCTCCACACTTCTAAACACTCTTCATGCATCTCTTGCACTTGTAATCAATCAAAGTTATTGTATTCAAACATATTCTAACCCCAAATAATACTAGATAAGTCATAAGTTTTTCAACGCAATGTTTCCGAGTTCTTAGCCCATTTGGGACCCAATTTCAACAAGTCTTTCTCCATACTTCAAAACACTCTTCATGCATCTCTAACACTTGTAATCAATCAAATTCCTTCTATTCTAACATATTCTAACCCCAAACAACACTAGATAAGTCATTTAGTGGTTCAACGCAATGTTTCCGAGTTCTTAGCCTATTTGGGACCCAATTTCAACAACTTTTTCTACACACTTCTAAACACTCTTCATGCATCTTTAGCACTTGTAATCAATCAAAATTATTGTATTCAAACATATTCTAACCCCAAATAATACTAGATAAGTCATAAGTTTTTCAACGCAATGTTTTCCGAGTTCTTAGCCCATTTGTGACCCAATTTCAACAAGTCTTTCTCAATACTTCAAAACACTCTTCATGCATCTCTAACACTTGTAATCAATAAAATGTATTGTATTCTAAAATATTCTAACCAAAGCAACACTAGATAAGTCATTTAGTGGTTCAACGCAATGTTTCCGAGTTCTTAGCCCATTTGGGACCCAATTTCAACAAGTCTTTCTCAACACTTCTAAACACTTTTCATGCATCTCTAGCACTTTTAATCAATCAAATTTATTGTATCCTAACATATTCTAAACCCAAAAAAAACTAGATAAGTCATTTAGTGGTTCAACGCAATGTTTCCGAGTTCTTAGCCCATTTGGGACGCAATTTCAACAAGTCTTTCTCCACACTTCTAAACACTCTTCATGCACCTCTAGCACTTGTAATCAGTCAAATTTATTGTATTCTAACCTATTCTAAACCCAAACAACACTAGATAAGTCATTTAGTGGTTCAACGCAATGTTTCCGAGTTCTTGGCCCATTTGGGACCCAATTTCAACAAGTCTTTCTCCACACTTCTAAACACTCTTCATGCATCTCTAGCACTTGTAATCAATCAAAGTTATTGTATTCAAACATATTCTAACCCTCAATAATACTAGATAAGTCATAAGTTTTTCAACGCAATGTTTCCGAGTTCTTAGCCCATTTGGGACCCAATTTCAACAAGTCTTTCTCCATACTTCAAAACACTCTTCATGCATCTCTAACACTTGTAATCAATCAAATTCCTTGTATTCTAACATATTCTAACCCCAAACAACACTAGATAAGTCATTTAGTGGTTCAACGCAATGTTTCCGAGTTCTTAGCCTATTTGGGACCCAATTTCAACAACTTTTTCTACACACTTCTAAACACTCTTCATGCATCTTTAGCACTTGTAATCAATCAAAGTTATTGTATTCAAACATATTCTAACCCCAAATAATACTAGATAAGTCATAAGTTTTTCAACGCAATGTTTTCCGAGTTCTTAGCCCATTTGTGACCCAATTTCAACAAGTCTTTCTCAATACTTCAAAACACTCTTCATGCACCTCTAGCACTTGTAATCAGTCAAATTTATTGTATTCTAACCTATTCTAAACCCAAACAACACTAGATAAGTCATTTAGTGGTTCAACGCAATGTTTCCGAGTTCTTGGCCCATTTGGGACCCAATTTCAACAAGTCTTTCTCCACACTTCTAAACACTCTTCATGCATCTCTAGCACTTGTAATCAATCAAAGTTATTGTATTCAAACATATTCTAACCCTCAATAATACTAGATAAGTCATAAGTTTTTCAACGCAATGTTTCCGAGTTCTTAGCCCATTTGGGACGCAATTTCAACAAGTCTTTCTCCACACTTCTAAACACTCTTCATGCATCTCTAGCACTTGTAATCAGTCAAATTTATTGTATTCTAACCTATTCTAAACCCAAACAACACTAGATAAGTCATTTAGTGGTTCAACGCAATGTTTCCGAGTTCTTGGCCCATTTGGGACCCAATTTCAACAAGTCTTTCTCCACACTTCTAAACACTCTTCATGCATCTCTAGCACTTGTAATCAATCAAAGTTATTGTATTCAAACATATTCTAACCCCAAATAATACTAGATAAGTCATTTAGTGGTTCAACGCAATGTTTCCGAGTTCTTGGCCCATTTGGGACCCAATTTCAACAGGTCTTTCTCCACACTTCTAAACACTCTTCATGCATCTCTTGCACTTGTAATCAATCAAAGTTATTGTATTCAAACATATTCTAACCCCAAATAATACTAGATAAGTCATAAGTTTTTCAACGCAATGTTTCCGAGTTCTTAGCCCATTTGGGACCCAATTTCAACAAGTCTTTCTCCATACTTCAAAACACTCTTCATGCATCTCTAACACTTGTAATCAATCAAATTCCTTCTATTCTAACATATTCTAACCCCAAACAACACTAGATAAGTCATTTAGTGGTTCAACGCAATGTTTCCGAGTTCTTAGCCTATTTGGGACCCAATTTCAACAACTTTTTCTACACACTTCTAAACACTCTTCATGCATCTTTAGCACTTGTAATCAATCAAAATTATTGTATTCAAACATATTCTAACCCCAAATAATACTAGATAAGTCATAAGTTTTTCAACGCAATGTTTTCCGAGTTCTTAGCCCATTTGTGACCCAATTTCAACAAGTCTTTCTCAATACTTCAAAACACTCTTCATGCATCTCTAACACTTGTAATCAATAAAATGTATTGTATTCTAAAATATTCTAACCAAAGCAACACTAGATAAGTCATTTAGTGGTTCAACGCAATGTTTCCGAGTTCTTAGCCCATTTGGGACCCAATTTCAACAAGTCTTTCTCAACACTTCTAAACACTTTTCATGCATCTCTAGCACTTTTAATCAATCAAATTTATTGTATCCTAACATATTCTAAACCCAAAAAAAACTAGATAAGTCATTTAGTGGTTCAACGCAATGTTTCCGAGTTCTTAGCCCATTTGGGACGCAATTTCAACAAGTCTTTCTCCACACTTCTAAACACTCTTCATGCATCTCTAGCACTTGTAATCAGTCAAATTTATTGTATTCTAACCTATTCTAAACCCAAACAACACTAGATAAGTCATTTAGTGGTTCAACGCAATGTTTCCGAGTTCTTGGCCCATTTGGGACCCAATTTCAACAAGTCTTTCTCCACACTTCTAAACACTCTTCATGCATCTCTAGCACTTGTAATCAATCAAAGTTATTGTATTCAAACATATTCTAACCCTCAATAATACTAGATAAGTCATAAGTTTTTCAACGCAATGTTTCCGAGTTCTTAGCCCATTTGGGACCCAATTTCAACAAGTCTTTCTCCATACTTCAAAACACTCTTCATGCCTCTCTTACACTTGTAATCAATCAAATTCATTGTATTCTAACATATTCGAACGCCAAACAACACTAGATAAGTCATTTAGTGGTTCAACGCAATGTTTCCGAGTTCTTAGCCCATTTGGGACCCAATTTCAACAAGTCTTTCTCCACACTTCCAAACACTCTTCATGCATCTCTAGCACTTTTAATCAATCAAATTTATTGTATCCTAACATATTCTAAACCCAAAAAACACTAGATAAGTCATTTAGTGGTTTAACGCAATGTTTCCGAGTTCTTAGCCCATTTGGGACGCAATTTCAACAAGTCTTTCTCCATACTTCAAAACACTCTTCATGCATCTCTAACACTTGTAATCAATAAAATGTATTGTATTCTAACATATTCTAACCAAAACAACACTAGATAAGTCATTTAGTGGTTCAACGCAATGTTTCCGAGTTCTTAGCCCATTTGGGACCCAATTTCAACAAGTCTTTCACCACACTTCCAATCACTCTTCATGCATCTCTAGCACTTTTAATCAATCAAATTTATTGTATCCTAACATATTCTAAACCCAAACAACACTAGATAAGTCATTTAGTGGTTTAACGCAATGTTTCCGAGTTCTTAGCCCATTTGGGACGCAATTTCAACAAGTCTTTCTCCATACTTCAAAACACTCTTCATGCATCTCTAACACTTGTAATCAATAAAATGTATTGTATTCTAACATATTCTAACCAAAACAACACTAGATAAGTCATTTAGTGGTTCAACGCCATGTTTCCGAGTTCTTAGCCCATTTGGGACGCAATTTCAACAAGTCTTTCTCCACACTTCTAAACACTCTTCATACATCTCTAGCACTTGTAATCAGTCAAATTTATTGTATTCTAACCTATTCTAAACCCAAACAACACTAGATAAGTCATTTAGTGGTTCAACGCAATGTTTCCGAGTTCTTGGCCCATTTGGGACCCAATTTCAACAGGTCTTTCTCCACACTTCTAAACACTCTTCATGCATCTCTAGCACTTGTAATCAATCAAAGTTATTGTATTCAAACATATTCTAACCCCAAATAATACTAGATAAGTCATAAGTTTTTCAACGCAATGTTTCCGAGTTCTTAGCCCATTTGGGACCCAATTTCAACAAGTCTTTTTCCATACTTCAAAACACTCCTCATGCATCTCTAACACTTGTAATCAATCAAATTCATTGTATTCTAACATATTCTAACCAAAACAACACTAGATAAGTCATTTAGTGGTTCAACGCAATGTTTCCGAGTTCTTAACCCATTTGGGACGCAATTTCAACAAGTCTTTCTCCATACTTCAAAACACTCTTCATGCATCTCTAGCACTTGTAATGAATCAAATTCATTGTATTCTAACATATTCTAAACCCAAACAACACTAGATAAGTCATTTAGTGGTTTAACGCAATGTTTCCGAGTTCTTAGCCCATTTGGGACCCAATTTCAACAAGTCTTTCTCCATACTTCAAAACACTCTTCATGAATCTCTAACACTTGTAATCAATCAAATTCATTGTATTCTAACATATTCTAACCCCAAACAACACTAGATAAGTCATTTAGTGGTTCAACGCAATGTTTCCGAGTTCTTAGCCCATTTGGGACGCAATTTCAACAAGTCTTTCTCCACACTTCTAAACACTCTTCATGCATCTCTAGCACTTGTAATCAGTCAAATTTATTGTATTCTAACCTATTCTAAACCCAAACAACACTAGATAAGTCATTTAGTGGTTCAACGCAATGTTTCCGAGTTCTTGGCCCATTTGGGACCCAATTTCAACAAGTCTTTCTCCACACTTCTAAACACTCTTCATGCATCTCTAGCACTTGTAATCAATCAAAGTTATTGTATTCAAACATATTCTAACCCCAAATAATACTAGATAAGTCATAAGTTTTTCAACGCAATGTTTCCGAGTTCTTAGCCCATTTGGGACCCAATTTCAACAAGTCTTTCTCCACACTTCCAATCACTCTTCATGCATCTCTAGCACTTTTAATCAATCAAATTTATTGTATCCTAACATATTCTAAACCCAAACAACACTAGATAAGTCATTTAGTGGTTTAACGCAATGTTTCCGAGTTCTTAGCCCATTTGGGACGCAATTTCAACAAGTCTTTCTCCATACTTCAAAACACTCTTCATGCATCTCTAACACTTGTAATCAATAAAATGTATTGTATTCTAACATATTCTAACCAAAACAACACTAGATAAGTCATTTAGTGGTTCAACGCCATGTTTCCGAGTTCTTAGCCCATTTGGGACGCAATTTCAACAAGTCTTTCTCCACACTTCTAAACACTCTTCATACATCTCTAGCACTTGTAATCAGTCAAATTTATTGTATTCTAACCTATTCTAAACCCAAACAACACTAGATAAGTCATTTAGTGGTTCAACGCAATGTTTCCGAGTTCTTGGCCCATTTGGGACCCAATTTCAACAGGTCTTTCTCCACACTTCTAAACACTCTTCATGCATCTCTAGCACTTGTAATCAATCAAAGTTATTGTATTCAAACATATTCTAACCCCAAATAATACTAGATAAGTCATAAGTTTTTCAACGCAATGTTTCCGAGTTCTTAGCCCATTTGGGACCCAATTTCAACAAGTCTTTTTCCATACTTCAAAACACTCCTCATGCATCTCTAACACTTGTAATCAATCAAATTCATTGTATTCTAACATATTCTAACCAAAACAACACTAGATAAGTCATTTAGTGGTTCAACGCAATGTTTCCGAGTTCTTAACCCATTTGGGACGCAATTTCAACAAGTCTTTCTCCATACTTCAAAACACTCTTCATGCATCTCTAGCACTTGTAATGAATCAAATTCATTGTATTCTAACATATTCTAAACCCAAACAACACTAGATAAGTCATTTAGTGGTTTAACGCAATGTTTCCGAGTTCTTAGCCCATTTGGGACCCAATTTCAACAAGTCTTTCTCCATACTTCAAAACACTCTTCATGAATCTCTAACACTTGTAATCAATCAAATTCATTGTATTCTAACATATTCTAACCCCAAACAACACTAGATAAGTCATTTAGTGGTTCAACGCAATGTTTCCGAGTTCTTAGCCCATTTGGGACGCAATTTCAACAAGTCTTTCTCCACACTTCTAAACACTCTTCATGCATCTCTAGCACTTGTAATCAGTCAAATTTATTGTATTCTAACCTATTCTAAACCCAAACAACACTAGATAAGTCATTTAGTGGTTCAACGCAATGTTTCCGAGTTCTTGGCCCATTTGGGACCCAATTTCAACAAGTCTTTCTCCACACTTCTAAACACTCTTCATGCATCTCTAGCACTTGTAATCAATCAAAGTTATTGTATTCAAACATATTCTAACCCCAAATAATACTAGATAAGTCATAAGTTTTTCAACGCAATGTTTCCGAGTTCTTAGCCCATTTGGGACCCAATTTCAACAAGTCTTTCTCCATACTTCAAAACACTCTTCATGCCTCTCTTACACTTGTAATCAATCAAATTCATTGTATTCTAACATATTCTAACGCCAAACAACACTAGATAAGTCATTTAGTGGTTCAACGCAATGTTTCCGAGTTCTTAGCCCATTTGGGACCCAATTTCAACAAGTCTTTCTCCACACTTCCAAACACTCTTCATGCATCTCTAGCACTTTTAATCAATCAAATTTATTGTATCCTAACATATTCTAAACCCAAACAACACTAGATAAGTCATTTAGTGGTTTAACGCAATGTTTCCGAGTTCTTAGCCCATTTGGGACGCAATTTCAACAAGTCTTTCTCCATACTTCAAAACACTCTTCATGCATCTCTAACACTTGTAATCAATAAAATGTATTGTATTCTAACATATTCTAAACCCAAACAACACTAGATAAGTCATTTAGTGGTTTAACGCAATGTTTCCGAGTTCTTAGCCCATTTGGGACGCAATTTCAACAAGTCTTTCTCCATACTTCAAAACACTCTTCATGCAATTCTAACACTTGTAATCAATAAAATGTATTGTATTCTAACATATTCTAACCAAAACAACACTAGATAAGTCATTTAGTGGTTCAACGCAATGTTTCCGAGTTCTTAGCCCATTTCGGACGCAATTTCAACAAGTCTTTCTCCACACTTCTAAACACTCTTCATACATCTCTAGCACTTGTAATCAGTCAAATTTATTGTATTCTAACCTATTCTAAACCCAAACAACACTAGATAAGTCATTTAGTGGTTCAACGCAATGTTTCCGAGTTCTTGGCCCATTTGGGACCCAATTTCAACAGGTCTTTCTCCACACTTCTAAACACTCTTCATGCATCTCTAGCACTTGTAATCAATCAAAGTTATTGTATTCAAACATATTCTAACCCCAAATAATACTAGATAAGTCATAAGTTTTTCAACGCAATGTTTCCGAGTTCTTAGCCCATTTGGGACCCAATTTCAACAAGTCTTTCTCCATACTTCAAAACACTCTTCATGCATCTCTAACACTTGTAATCAATCAAATTCCTTGTATTCTAACATATTCTAACCCCAAACAACACTAGATAAGTCATTTAGTGGTTCAACGCAATGTTTCCGAGTTCTTAGCCTATTTGGGACCCAATTTCAACAACTTTTTCTACACACTTCTAAACACTCTTCATGCATCTTTAGCACTTGCAATCAATCAAAGTTATTGTATTCAAACATATTCTAACCCCAAATAATACTAGATAAGTCATAAGTTTTTCAACGCATTGTTTTCCGAGTTCTTAGCCCATTTGTGACCCAATTTCAACAAGTCTTTCTCCATACTTCAAAACACTCTTCATGCATCTCTAACACTTGTAATCAATAAAATGTATTGTATTCTAACATATTCTAACCAAAGCAACACTAGATAAGTCATTTAGTGGTTCAACGCAATGTTTCCGAGTTCTTAGCCCATTTGGGACCCAATTTCAACAAGTCTTTCTCAACACTTCTAAACACTCTTCATGCATCTCTAGCACTTTTAATCAATCAAATTTATTGTATCCTAACATATTCTAAACCCAAAAAAAACTAGATAAGTCATTTAGTGGTTCAACGCAATGTTTCCGAGTTCTTAGCCCATTTGGGACGCAATTTCAACAAGTCTTTCTCCACACTTCTAAACACTCTTCATGCATCTCTAGCACTTGTAATCAGTCAAATTTATTGTATTCTAACCTATTCTAAACCCAAACAACACTAGATAAGTCATTTAGTGGTTCAACGCAATGTTTCCGAGTTCTTGGCCCATTTGGGACCCAATTTCAACAAGTCTTTCTCCACACTTCTAAACACTCTTCATGCATCTCTAGCACTTGTAATCAATCAAAGTAATTGTATTCAAACATATTCTAACCCCAAATAATACTAGATAAGTCATTTAGTGGTTCAACGCAATGTTTCCGAGTTCTTGGCCCATTTGGGACCCAATTTCAACAGGTCTTTCTCCACACTTCTAAACACTCTTCATGCATCTCTAGCACTTGTAATCAATCAAAGTTATTGTATTCAAACATATTCTAACCCCAAATAATACTAGATAAGTCATAAGTTTTTCAACGCAATGTTTCCGAGTTCTTAGCCCATTTGGGACCCAATTTCAACAAGTCTTTCTCCATACTTCAAAACACTCTTCATGCCTCTCTTACACTTTTAATCAATCAAATTCATTGTATTCTAACATATTCTAACGCCAAACAACACTAGATAAGTCATTTAGTGGTTCAACGCAATGTTTCCGAGTTCTTAGCCCATTTGGGACCCAATTTCAACAAGTCTTTCTCCACACTTCCAAACACTCTTCATGCATCTCTAGCACTTTTAATCAATCAAATTTATTGTATCCTAACATATTCTAAACCCAAACAATACTAGATAAGTCATTTAGTGGTTTAACGCAATGTTTCCGAGTTCTTAGCCCATTTGGGACGCAATTTCAACAAGTCTTTCTCCATACTTCAAAACACTCTTCATGCATCTCTAACACTTGTAACCAATAAAATGTATTGTATTCTAACATATTCTAACCAAAACAACACTAGATAAGTCATTTAGTGGTTCAACGCAATGTTTCCGAGTTCTTAGCCCATTTGGCACGCAATTTCAACAAGTCTTTCTCCACACTTCTAAACACTCTTCATACATCTCTAGCACTTGTAATCAGTCAAATTTATTGTATTCTAACCTATTCTAAACCCAAACAACACTAGATAAGTCATTTAGTGGTTCAACGCAATGTTTCCGAGTTCTTGGCCCATTTGGGACCCAATTTCAACAGGTCTTTCTCCACACTTCTAAACACTCTTCATGCATCTCTAGCACTTGTAATCAATCAAAGTTATTGTATTCAAACATATTCTAACCCCAAATAATACTAGATAAGTCATAAGTTTTTCAACGCAATGTTTCCGAGTTCTTAGCCCATTTGGGACCCAATTTCAACAAGTCTTTCTCCATACTTCAAAACACTCTTCATGCATCTCTAACACTTGTAATCAATCAAATTCCTTGTATTCTAACATATTCTAACCCCAAACAACACTAGATAAGTCATTTAGTGGTTCAACGCAATGTTTCCGAGTTCTTAGCCTATTTGGGACCCAATTTCAACAACTTTTTCTACACACTTCTAAACACTCTTCATGCATCTTTAGCACTTGTAATCAATCAAAGTTATTGTATTCAAACATATTCTAACCCCAAATAATACTAGATAAGTCATAAGTTTTTCAACGCAATGTTTTCCGAGTTCTTAGCCCATTTGTGACCCAATTTCAACAAGTCTTTCTCCATACTTCAAAACACTCTTCATGCATCTCTAACACTTGTAATCAATAAAATGTATTGTATTCTAACATATTCTAACCAAAGCAACACTAGATAAGTCATTTAGTGGTTCAACGCAATGTTTCCGAGTTCTTAGCCCATTTGGGACCCAATTTCAACAAGTCTTTCTCAACACTTCTAAACACTCTTCATGCATCTCTAGCACTTTTAATCAATCAAATTTATTGTATCCTAACATATTCTAAACCCAAAAAAAACTAGATAAGTCATTTAGTGGTTCAACGCAATGTTTCCGAGTTCTTAGCCCATTTGCGACGCAATTTCAACAAGTCTTTCTCCACACTTCTAAACACTCTTCATGCATCTCTACCACTTGTAATCAGTCAAATTTATTGTATTCTAACCTATTCTAAACCCAAACAACACTAGATAAGTCATTTAGTGGTTCAACGCAATGTTTCCGAGTTCTTGGCCCATTTGGGACCCAATTTCAACAAGTCTTTCTCCACACTTCTAAACACTCTTCATGCATCTCTAGCACTTGTAATCAATCAAAGTTATTGTATTCAAACATATTCTAACCCCAAATAATACTAGATAAGTCATAAGTTTTTCAACGCAATGTTTCCGAGTTCTTAGCCCATTTGGGACCCAATTTCAACAAGTCTTTCTCCATACTTCAAAACACTCTTCATGCATCTCTAACACTTGTAATCAATCAAATTCCTTGTATTCTAACATATTCTAACCCCAAACAACACTAGATAAGTCATTTAGTGGTTCAACGCAATGTTTCCGAGTTCTTAGCCTATTTGGGACCCAATTTCAACAACTTTTTCTACACACTTCTAAACACTCTTCATGCATCTTTAGCACTTGTAATCAATCAAAGTTATTGTATTCAAACATATTCTAACCCCAAATAATACTAGATAAGTCATAAGTTTTTCAACGCAATGTTTTCCGAGTTCTTAGCCCATTTGTGACCCAATTTCAACAAGTCTTTCTCCATACTTCAAAACACTCTTCATGCATCTCTAACACTTGTAATCAATAAAATGTATTGTATTCTAACATATTCTAACCAAAGCAACACTAGATAAGTCATTTAGTGGTTCAACGCAATGTTTCCGAGTTCTTAGCCCATTTGGGACCCAATTTCAACAAGTCTTTCTCAACACTTCTAAACACTCTTCATGCATCTCTAGCACTTTTAATCAATCAAATTTATTGTATCCTAACATATTCTAAACCCAAAAAAAACTAGATAAGTCATTTAGTGGTTCAACGCAATGTTTCCGAGTTCTTAGCCCATTTGCGACGCAATTTCAACAAGTCTTTCTCCACACTTCTAAACACTCTTCATGCATCTCTACCACTTGTAATCAGTCAAATTTATTGTATTCTAACCTATTCTAAACCCAAACAACACTAGATAAGTCATTTAGTGGTTCAACGCAATGTTTCCGAGTTCTTGGCCCATTTGGGACCCAATTTCAACAAGTCTTTCTCCACACTTCTAAATACTCTTCATGCATCTCTAGCACTTGTAATCAATCAAAGTTATTGTATTCAAACATATTCTAACCCCAAATAATACTAGATAAGTCATAAGTTTTTCAACGCAATGTTTCCGAGTTCTTAGCCCATTTGGGATCCAATTTCAACAAGTCTTTCTCCATACTTCAAAACACTCTTCATGCCTCTCTTACACTTGTAATCAATCAAATTCATTGTATTCTAACATATTCTAACGCCAAACAACACTAGATAAGTCATTTAGTGGTTCAACGCAATGTTTCCGAGTTCTTAGCCCATTTGGGATCCAATTTCAACAAGTCTTTCTCCACACTTCCAAACACTCTTCATGCATCTCTAGCACTTTTAATCAATCAAATTTATTGTATCCTAACATATTCTAAACCCAAACAACACTAGATAAGTCATTTAGTGGTTTAACGCAATGTTTCCGAGTTCTTAGCCCATTTGGGACGCAATTTCAACAAGTCTTTCTCCATACTTCAAAACACTCTTCATGCATCTCTAACACTTGTAATCAATAAAATGTATTGTATTCTAACATATTCTAACCAAAAGAACACTAGATAAGTCATTTAGTGGTTCAACGCAATGTTTCCGAGTTCTTAGCCCATTTGGGACCCAATTTCAACAAGTCTTTCTCCACACTTCTAAACACTCTTCATGCATCTCTAGCACTTGTAATCAGTCAAATTTATTGTATTCTAACCTATTCTAAACCCAAACAACACTAGATAAGTCATTTAGTGGTTCAACGCAATGTTTCCGAGTTCTTGGCCTATTTGGGACCCAATTTCAACAAGTCTTTCTCCACACTTCTAAACACTCTTCATGCATCTCTAGCACTTGTAATCAATCAAAGTTATTTTATTCAATCATATTCTAACCCCAAATAATACTAGATAAGTCATAAGTTTTTCAACGCAATGTTTCCGAGTTCTTAGCCCATTTGGGACCCAATTTCAACAAGTCTTTCTCCATACTTCAAAACACTCTTCATGCATCTCTTACACTTGTAATCAATCAAATTCATTGTATTCTAACATATTTTAACGTCAAACAACACTAGATAAGTCATTTAGTGGTTCAACGCAATGTTTCCGAGTTCTTAGCCCGTTTGGGACCCAATTTCAACAAGTCTTTCTCCACACTTCCAAACACTCTTCATGCATCTCTAGCACTTTTAATCAATCAAATTTATTGTATCCTAACATATTCTAAACCCAAACAATACTAGATAAGTCATTTAGTGGTTTAACGCAATGTTTCCGAGTTCTTAGCCCATTTGGGACGCAATTTCAACAAGTCTTTCTCCATACTTCAAAACACTCTTCATGCATCTCTAACACTTGTAATCAATAAAATGTATTGTATTCTAACATATTCTAACCAAAACAACACTAGATAAGTCATTTAGTGGTTCAACGCAATGTTTCCGAGTTCTTAGCCCATTTGGGACGCAATTTCAACAAGTCTTTCTCCACACTTCTAAACACTCTTCATACATCTCTAGCACTTGTAATCAGTCAAATTTATTGTATTCTAACCTATTCTAAACCCAAACAACACTAGATAAGTCATTTAGTGGTTCAACGCAATGTTTCCGAGTTCTTGGCCCATTTGGGACCCAATTTCAACAAGTCTTTCTCCACACTTCTAAACACTCTTCATGCATCTCTAGCACTTGTAATCAATCAAAGTTATTGTATTCAAACATATTCTAACCCCAAATAATACTAGATAAGTCATAAGTTTTTCAACGCAATGTTTCCGAGTTCTTAGCCCATTTGGGACCCAATTTCAACAAGTCTTTCTCCATACTTCAAAACACTCTTCATGCCTCTCTTACACTTGTAATCAATCAAATTCATTGTATTCTAACATATTCTAACGCCAAACAACACTAGATAAGTCATTTAGTGGTTCAACGCAATGTTTCCGAGTTCTTAGCCCATTTGGGACCCAATTTCAACAAGTCTTTCTCCACACTTCCAAACACTCTTCATGCATCTCTAGCACTTTTAATCAATCAAATTTATTGTATCCTAACATATTCTAAACCCAAACAACACTAGATAAGTCATTTAGTGGTTTAACGCAATGTTTCCGAGTTCTTAGCCCATTTGGGACGCAATTTCAACAAGTCTTTCTCCATACTTCAAAACACTCTTCATGCATCTCTAACACTTGTAATCAATAAAATGTATTGTATTCTAACATATTCTAACCAAAACAACACTAGATAAGTCATTTAGTGGTTCAACGCAATGTTTCCGAGTTCTTAGCCCATTTGGGACGCAATTTCAACAAGTCTTTCTCAACACTTCTAAACACTCTTCATACATCTCTAGCACTTGTAATCAGTCAAATTTATTGTATTCTAACCTATTCTAAACCCAAACAACACTAGATAAGTCATTTAGTGGTTCAACGCAATGTTTTCGAGTTCTTGGCCCATTTGGGACCCAATTTCAACAAGTCTTTCTCCACACTTCTAAACACTCTTCATGCATCTCTAGCACTTGTAATCAATCAAAGTTATTGTATTCAAACATATTCTAACCCCAAATAATACTAGATAAGTCATAAGTTTTTCAACGCAATGTTTCAGAGTTCTTAGCCCATTTGGGACCCAATTTCAACAAGTCTTTCTCCATACTTCAAAACACTCTTCATGCATCTCTAACACTTGTAATCAATCAAATTCCTTGTATTCTAACATATTCTAACCCCAAACAACACTAGATAAGTCATTTAGTGGTTCAACGCAATGTTTCTGAGTTCTTAGCCTATTTGGGACCCAATTTCAACAACTTTTTCTACACACTTCTAAACACTCTTCATGCATCTTTAGCACTTGTAATCAATCAAAGTTATTGTATTCAAACATATTCTAACCCCAAATAATACTATATAAGTCATAAGTTTTTCAACGCAATGTTTTCCGAGTTCTTAGCCCATTTGTGACCCAATTTCAACAAGTCTTTCTCCATACTTCAAAACACTCTTCATGCATCTCTAACACTTGTAATCAATAAAATGTATTGTATTCTAACATATTCTAACCAAAGCAACACTAGATAAGTCATTTAGTGGTTCAACGCAATGTTTCCGAGTTCTTAGCTCATTTGGGACCCAATTTCAACAAGTCTTTCTCAACACTTCTAAACACTCTTCACGCATCTCTAGCACTTTTAATCAATCAAATTTATTGTATCCTAACATATTCTAAACCCAAAAAAAACTAGATAAGTCATTTAGTGGTTCAACGCAATGTTTCCGAGTTCTTAGCCCATTTGGGACGCAATTTCAACAAGTCTTTCTCCACACTTCTAAACACTCTTCATGCATCTCTAGCACTTGTAATCAGTCAAATTTATTGTATTCTAACCTATTCTAAACCCAAACAACACTAGATAAGTCATTTAGTGGTTCAACGCAATGTTTCCGAGTTCTTGGCCCATTTGGGACCCAATTTCAACAAGTCTTTCTCCACACTTCTAAACACTCTTCATGCATCTCTAGCACTTGTAATCAGTCAAATTTATTGTATTCTAACCTATTCTAAACCCAAACAACACTAGATAGGTCATTTACTGGTTCAACGCAATGTTTCCGAGTTCTTGGCCCATTTGGGACCCAATTTCAACAAGTCTTTCTCCACACTTCTAAACACTCTTCATGCATCTCTAGCACTTGTAATCAATCAAAGTTATTGTATTCAAACATATTCTAACCCCAAATAATACTAGATAAGTCATAAGTTTTTCAACGCAATGTTTCAGAGTTCTTAGCCCATTTGGGACCCAATTTCAACAAGTCTTTCTCCATACTTCAAAACACTCTTCATGCATCTCTAACACTTGTAATCAATCAAATTCCTTGTATTCTAACATATTCTAACCCCAAACAACACTAGATAAGTCATTTAGTGGTTCAACGCAATGTTTCTGAGTTCTTAGCCTATTTGGGACCCAATTTCAACAACTTTTTCTACACACTTCTAAACACTCTTCATGCATCTTTAGCACTTGTAATCAATCAAAGTTATTGTATTCAAACATATTCTAACCCCAAATAATACTAGATAAGTCATAAGTTTTTCAACGCAATGTTTTCCGAGTTCTTAGCCCATTTGTGACCCAATTTCAACAAGTCTTTCTCCACACTTCTAAACACTCTTCATGCATCTCTAGCACTTGTAATCAATCAAAGTTATTTTATTCAAACATATTCTAACCCCAAATAATACTAGATAAGTCATAAGTTTTTCAACGCAATGTTTTCCGAGTTCTTAGCCCATTTGTGACCCAATTTCAACAAGTCTTTCTCCATACTTCAAAACACTCTTCATGCATCTCTAACACTTGTAATCAATAAAATGTATTGTATTCTAACATATTCTAACCAAAGCAACACTAGATAAGTCATTTAGTGGTTCAACACAATGTTTCCGAGTTCTTAGCCCATTTGGGACCCAATTTCAACAAGTCTTTCTCAACACTTCTAAACACTCTTCATGCATCTCTAGCACTTTTAATCAATCAAATTTATTGTATCCTAACATATTCTAAACCCAAAAAAAACTAGATAAGTCATTTAGTGGTTCAACGCAATGTTTCCGAGTTCTTAGCCCATTTGGGACGCAATTTCAACAAGTCTTTCTCCACACTTCTAAACACTCTTCATGCATCTCTAGCACTTGTAATCAGTCAAATTTATTGTATTCTAACCTATTCTAAACCCAAACAACACTAGATAAGTCATTTAGTGGTTCAACGCAATGTTTCCGAGTTCTTGGCCCATTTGGGACCCAATTTCAACAAGTCTTTCTCCACACTTCTAAACACTCTTCATGCATCTCTAGCACTTGTAATCAATCAAAGTTATTTTATTCAAACATATTCTAACCCCAAATAGTACTAGATAAGTCATAAGTTTTTCAACGCAATGTTTCCGAGTTCTTAGCCCATTTGGGACCCAATTTCAACAAGTCTTTCTCCATACTTCAAAACACTCTTCATGCATCTCTTACACTTGTAATCAATCAAATTCATTGTATTCTAACATATTCTAACGTCAAACAACACTAGATAAGTCATTTAGTGGTTCAACGCAATGTTTCCGAGTTCTTAGCCCATTTGGGACCCAATTTCAACAAGTCTTTCTCCACACTTCCAAACACTCTTCATGCATCTCTAGCACTTTTAATCAATCAAATTTATTGTATCCTAACATATTCTAAACCCAAACAACACTAGATAAGTCATTTAGTGGTTTAACGCAATGTTTCCGAGTTCTTAGCCCATTTGGGACGCAATTTCAACAAGTCTTTCTCCATACTTCAAAACACTCTTCATGCATCTCTAACACTTGTAATCAATAAAATGTATTGTATTCTAACATATTCTAACCAAAACAACACTAGATAAGTCATTTAGTGGCTCAACGCAATGTTTCCGAGTTCTTAGCCCATTTGGGACGCAATTTCAACAAGTCTTTCTCCACACTTCTAAACACTCTTCATACATCTCTAGCACTTGTAATCAGTCAAATTTATTGTATTCTAACCTATTCTAAACCCAAACAACACTAGATAAGTCATTTAGTGGTTCAACGCAATGTTTCCGAGTTCTTGGCCCATTTGGGACCCAATTTCAACAGGTCTTTCTCCACACTTCTAAACACTCTTCATGCATCTCTAGCACTTGTAATCAATCAAAGTTATTGTATTCAAACATATTCTAACCCCAAATAATACTAGATAAGTCATAAGTTTTTCAACGCAATGTTTCCGAGTTCTTAGCCCATTTAGGACCCAATTTCAACAAGTCTTTCTCCATACTTCAAAACACTCTTCATGCATCTCTAACACTTGTAATCAATCAAATTCCTTGTATTCTAACATATTCTAACCCCAAACAACACTAGATAAGTCATTTAGTGGTTCAACGCAATGTTTCCGAGTTCTTAGCCTATTTGGGACCCAATTTCAACAACTTTTTCTACACACTTCTAAACACTCTTCATGCATCTTTAGCACTTGTAATCAATCAAAGTTATTGTATTCAAACATATTCTAACCCCAAATAATACTAGATAAGTCATAAGTTTTTCAACGCAATGTTTTCCGAGTTCTTAGCCCATTTGTGACCCAATTTCAACAAGTCTTCCTCCATACTTCAAAACACTCTTCATGCATCTCTAACACTTGTAATCATTAAAATGTATTGTATTCTAACATATTCTAACCAAAGCAACACTAGATAAGTCATTTAGTGGTTCAACGCAATGTTTCCGAGTTCTTAGCCCATTTGGGACCCAATTTCAACAAGTCTTTCTCAACACTTCTAAACACTCTTCATGCATCTCTAGCACTTTTAATCAATCAAATTTATTGTATCCTAACATATTCTAAACCCAAAAAAAACTAGATAAGTCATTTAGTGGTTCAACGCAATGTTTCCGAGTTCTTAGCCCATTTGGGACGCAATTTCAACAAGTCTTTCTCCACACTTCTAAACACTCTTCATGCATCTCTAGCACTTGTAATCAGTCAAATTTATTGTATTCTAACCTATTCTAAACCCAAACAACACTAGATAAGTCATTTAGTGGTTCAACGCAATGTTTCCGAGTTCTTGGCCCATTTGGGACCCAATTTCAACAAGTCTTTCTCCACACTTCTAAACACTCTTCATGCATCTCTAGCACTTGTAATCAATCAAAGTTATTGTATTCAAACATATTCTAACCCCAAATAATACTAGATAAGTCATAAGTTTTTCAACGCAATGTTTCCGAGTTCTTAGCCCATTTGGGACGCAATTTCAACAAGTTTTTCTCCATACTTCAAAACACTCTTCATGCATCTCTAACACTTGTAATCAATAAAATGTATTGTATTATAACATATTCTAACCAAAACAACACTAGATAAGTCATTTAGTGGTTCAACGCAATGTTTCCGAGTTCTTAGCCCATTTGGGACCCAATTTCAACAAGTCTTTCTCCACACTTCCAAACACTCTTCATGCATCTCTAGCACTTTTCATCAATCAAATTTATTGTATCCTAACATATTCTAAACCCAAACAACACTAGATAAGTCATTTAGTGGTTTAACGCAATGTTTCCGAGTTCTTAGCCCATTTGGGACGCAATTTCAACAAGTCTTTCTCCATACTTCAAAACACTCTTCATGCATCTCTAACACTTGTAATCAATAAAATGTATTGTATTCTAACATATTCTAACCAAAACAACACTAGATAAGTCATTTAGTGGTTCAACGCAATGTTTCCGAGTTCTTAGCCCATTTGGGACGCAATTTCAACAAGTCTTTCTCCACACTTCTAAACACTCTTCATACATCTCTAGCACTTGTAATCAGTCAAATTTATTGTATTCTAACCTATTCTAAACCCAAACAACACTAGATAAGTCATTTAGTGGTTCAACGCAATGTTTCCGAGTTCTTGGCCCATTTGGGACCCAATTTCAACAGGTCTTTCTCCACACTTCTAAACACTCTTCATGCATCTCTAGCACTTGTAATCAATCAAAGTTATTGTATTCAAACATATTCTAACCCCAAATAATACTAGATAAGTCATAAGTTTTTCAACGCAATGTTTCCGAGTTCTTAGCCCATTTGGGACCCAATTTCAACAAGTCTTTCTCCATACTTCAAAACACTCTTCATGCATCTCAAACACTTGTAATCAATCAAATTTCTTGCATTCTAACATATTCTAACCCCAAACAACACTAGATAAGTCATTTAGTGGTTCAACGCAATGTTTCCGAGTTCTTAGCCTATTTGGGACCCAATTTCAACAACTTTTTCTACACACTTCTAAACACTCTTCATGCATCTTTAGCACTTGTAATCAATCAAAGTTATTGTATTCAAACATATTCTAACCCCAAATAATACTAGATAAGTCATAAGTTTTTCAACGCAATGTTTTCCGAGTACTTAGCCCATTTGTGACCCAATTTCAACAAGTCTTTCTCCATACTTCAAAACACTCTTCATGCATCTATAACACTTGTAATCAATAAAATGTATTGTATTCTAACATATTCTAACCAAAGCAACACTAGATAAGTCATTTAGTGGTTCAACGCAATGTTTCCGAGTTCTTAGCCCATTTGGGACCCAATTTCAACAAGTCTTTCTCAACACTTCTAAACACTCTTCATGCATCTCTAGCACTTTTAATCAATCAAATTTATTGTATCCTAACATATTCTAAACCCAAAAAAACTAGATAAGTCATTTAGTGGTTTAACGCAATGTTTCCGAGTTCTTAGCCCATTTGGGACGCAATTTCAACAAGTCTTTCTCCACACTTCTAAACACTCTTCATGCATCTCTAGCACTTGTAATCAGTCAAATTTATTGTATTCTAACCTATTCTAAACCCAAACAACACTAGATAAGTCATTTAGTGGTTCAACGCAATGTTTCCGAGTTCTTGGCCCATTTGGGACCCAATTTCAACAAGTCTTTCTCCACACTTCTAAACACTCTTCATGCATCTCTAGCACTTGTAATCAATCAAAGTAATTGTATTCAAACATATTCTAACCCCAAATAATACTAGATAAGTCATTTAGTGGTTCAACGCAATGTTTCCGAGTTCTTGGCCCATTTCGGACCCAATTTCAACAGGTCTTTCTCCACACTTCTAAACACTCTTCATGCATCTCTAGCACTTGTAATCAATCAAAGTTATTGTATTCAAACATATTCTAACCCCAAATAATACTAGATAAGTCATAAGTTTTTCAACGCAATGTTTCCGAGTTCTTAGCCCATTTAGGACCCAATTTCAACAAGTCTTTCTCCATACTTCAAAACACTCTTCATGCATCTCTAACACTTGTAATCAATCAAATTCCTTGTATTCTAACATATTCTAACCCCAAACAACACTAGATAAGTCATTTAGTGGTTCAACGCAATGTTTCCGAGTTCTTAGCCTATTTGGGACCCAATTTCAACAACTTTTTCTACACACTTCTAAACACTCTTCATGCATCTTTAGCACTTGTAATCAATCAAAGTTATTGTATTCAAACATATTCTAACCCCAAATAATACTAGATAAGTCATAAGTTTTTCAACGCAATGTTTTCCGAGTTCTTAGCCCATTTGTGACCCAATTTCAACAAGTCTTCCTCCATACTTCAAAACACTCTTCATGCATCTCTAACACTTGTAATCATTAAAATGTATTGTATTCTAACATATTCTAACCAAAGCAACACTAGATAAGTCATTTAGTGGTTCAACGCAATGTTTCCGAGTTCTTAGCCCATTTGGGACCCAATTTCAACAAGTCTTTCTCAACACTTCTAAACACTCTTCATGCATCTCTAGCACTTTTAATCAATCAAATTTATTGTATCCTAACATATTCTAAACCCAAAAAAAACTAGATAAGTCATTTAGTGGTTCAACGCAATGTTTCCGAGTTCTTAGCCCATTTGGGACGCAATTTCAACAAGTCTTTCTCCACACTTCTAAACACTCTTCATGCATCTCTAGCACTTGTAATCAGTCAAATTTATTGTATTCTAACCTATTCTAAACCCAAACAACACTAGATAAGTCATTTAGTGGTTCAACGCAATGTTTCCGAGTTCTTGGCCCATTTGGGACCCAATTTCAACAAGTCTTTCTCCACACTTCTAAACACTCTTCATGCATCTCTAGCACTTGTAATCAATCAAAGTTATTGTATTCAAACATATTCTAACCCCAAATAATACTAGATAAGTCATAAGTTTTTCAACGCAATGTTTCCGAGTTCTTAGCCCATTTGGGACGCAATTTCAACAAGTTTTTCTCCATACTTCAAAACACTCTTCATGCATCTCTAACACTTGTAATCAATAAAATGTATTGTATTATAACATATTCTAACCAAAACAACACTAGATAAGTCATTTAGTGGTTCAACGCAATGTTTCCGAGTTCTTAGCCCATTTGGGACCCAATTTCAACAAGTCTTTCTCCACACTTCCAAACACTCTTCATGCATCTCTAGCACTTTTCATCAATCAAATTTATTGTATCCTAACATATTCTAAACCCAAACAACACTAGATAAGTCATTTAGTGGTTTAACGCAATGTTTCCGAGTTCTTAGCCCATTTGGGACGCAATTTCAACAAGTCTTTCTCCATACTTCAAAACACTCTTCATGCATCTCTAACACTTGTAATCAATAAAATGTATTGTATTCTAACATATTCTAACCAAAACAACACTAGATAAGTCATTTAGTGGTTCAACGCAATGTTTCCGAGTTCTTAGCCCATTTGGGACGCAATTTCAACAAGTCTTTCTCCACACTTCTAAACACTCTTCATACATCTCTAGCACTTGTAATCAGTCAAATTTATTGTATTCTAACCTATTCTAAACCCAAACAACACTAGATAAGTCATTTAGTGGTTCAACGCAATGTTTCCGAGTTCTTGGCCCATTTGGGACCCAATTTCAACAGGTCTTTCTCCACACTTCTAAACACTCTTCATGCATCTCTAGCACTTGTAATCAATCAAAGTTATTGTATTCAAACATATTCTAACCCCAAATAATACTAGATAAGTCATAAGTTTTTCAACGCAATGTTTCCGAGTTCTTAGCCCATTTGGGACCCAATTTCAACAAGTCTTTCTCCATACTTCAAAACACTCTTCATGCATCTCAAACACTTGTAATCAATCAAATTTCTTGCATTCTAACATATTCTAACCCCAAACAACACTAGATAAGTCATTTAGTGGTTCAACGCAATGTTTCCGAGTTCTTAGCCTATTTGGGACCCAATTTCAACAACTTTTTCTACACACTTCTAAACACTCTTCATGCATCTTTAGCACTTGTAATCAATCAAAGTTATTGTATTCAAACATATTCTAACCCCAAATAATACTAGATAAGTCATAAGTTTTTCAACGCAATGTTTTCCGAGTACTTAGCCCATTTGTGACCCAATTTCAACAAGTCTTTCTCCATACTTCAAAACACTCTTCATGCATCTATAACACTTGTAATCAATAAAATGTATTGTATTCTAACATATTCTAACCAAAGCAACACTAGATAAGTCATTTAGTGGTTCAACGCAATGTTTCCGAGTTCTTAGCCCATTTGGGACCCAATTTCAACAAGTCTTTCTCAACACTTCTAAACACTCTTCATGCATCTCTAGCACTTTTAATCAATCAAATTTATTGTATCCTAACATATTCTAAACCCAAAAAAACTAGATAAGTCATTTAGTGGTTCAACGCAATGTTTCCGAGTTCTTAGCCCATTTGGGACGCAATTTCAACAAGTCTTTCTCCACACTTCTAAACACTCTTCATGCATCTCTAGCACTTGTAATCAGTCAAATTTATTGTATTCTAACCTATTCTAAACCCAAACAACACTAGATAAGTCATTTAGTGGTTCAACGCAATGTTTCCGAGTTCTTGGCCCATTTGGGACCCAATTTCAACAAGTCTTTCTCCACACTTCTAAACACTCTTCATGCATCTCTAGCACTTGTAATCAATCAAAGTAATTGTATTCAAACATATTCTAACCCCAAATAATACTAGATAAGTCATTTAGTGGTTCAACGCAATGTTTCCGAGTTCTTGGCCCATTTCGGACCCAATTTCAACAGGTCTTTCTCCACACTTCTAAACACTCTTCATGCATCTCTAGCACTTGTAATCAATCAAAGTTATTGTATTCAAACATATTCTAACCCCAAATAATACTAGATAAGTCATAAGTTTTTCAACGCAATGTTTCCGAGTTCTTAGCCCATTTGGGACCCAATTTCAACAAGTCTTTCTCCACACTTCCAAACACTCTTCATGCATCTCTAGCACTTTTAATCAATCAAATTTATTGTATCCTAACATATTCTAAACCCAAACAACACTAGATAAGTCATTTAGTGGTTTAACGCAATGTTTCCGAGTTCTTAGCCCATTTGGGACGCAATTTCAACAAGTCTTTCTCCATACTTCAAAACACTCTTCATGCATCTCAAACACTTGTAATCAATAAAATGTATTGTATTCTAACATATTCTAACCAAAACAACACTAGATAAGTCATTTAGTGGTTCAACGCAATGTTTCCGAGTTCTTAGCCCATTTGGGACGCAATTTCAACAAGTCTTTCTCCACACTTCTAAACACTCTTCATACATCTCTAGCACTTGTAATCAGTCAAATTTATTGTATTCTAACCTATTCTAAACCCAAACAACACTAGATAAGTCATTTAGTGGTTCAACGCAATGTTTCCGAGTTCTTGGCCCATTTGGGACCCAATTTCAACAAGTCTTTCTCCACACTTCTAAACACTCTTCATGCATCTCTAGCACTTGTAATCAATCAAAGTTATTTTATTCAAACATATTCTAACCCCAAATAATACTAGATAAGTCATAAGTTTTTCAACGCAATGTTTCCGAGTTCTTAGCCCATTTGGGACCCAATTTCAACAAGTCTTTCTCCATACTTCAAAACACTCTTCATGCATCTCTTACACTAGTAATCAATCAAATTCATTGTATTCTAACATATTCTAACGTCAAACAACACTAGATAAGTCATTTAGTGGTTCAACGCAATGTTTCCGAGTTCTTAGCCCATTTGGGACCCAATTTCAACAAGTCTTTCTCCACACTTCCAAACACTCTTCATGCATCTCTAGCACTTTTAATCAATCAAATTTATTGTATCCTAACATATTCTAAACCCAAACAACACTAGATAAGTCATTTAGTGGTTTAACGCAATGTTTCCGAGTTCTTAGCCCATTTGGGACGCAATTTCAACAAGTCTTTCTCCATACTTCAAAACACTCTTCATGCATCTCTAACACTTGTAATCAATAAAATGTATTGTATTCTAACATATTCTAACCAAAACAACACTAGATAAGTCATTTAGTGGTTCAACGCAATGTTTCCGAGTTCTTAGCCCATTTGGGACGCAATTTCAACAAGTCTTTCTCCACACTTCTAAACACTCTTCATGCATCTCTAGCACTTGTAATCAGTCAAATTTATTGTATTCTAACCTATTCTAAACCCAAACAACACTAGATAAGTCATTTAGTGGTTCAACGCAATGTTTCCGAGTTCTTGGCCCATTTGGGACCCAATTTCAACAAGTCTTTCTCCACACTTCTAAACACTCTTCATGCATCTCTAGCACTTGTAATCAATCAAAGTAATTGTATTCAAACATATTCTCACCCCAAATAATACTAGATAAGTCATTTAGTGGTTCAACGCAATGTTTCCGAGTTCTTGGCCCATTTGGGACCCAATTTCAACAGGTCTTTCTCCACACTTCTAAACACTCTTCATGCATCTCTAGCACTTGTAATCAATCAAAGTTATTGTATTCAAACATATTCTAACCCCAAATAATACTAGATAAGTCATAAGTTTTTCAACGCAATGTTTCCGAGTTCTTAGCCCATTTGGGACCCAATTTCAACAAGTCTTTCTCCACACTTCCAAACACTCTTCATGCATCTCTAGCACTTTTAATCAATCAAATTTATTGTATCCTAACATATTCTAAACCCAAACAACACTAGATAAGTCATTTAGTGGTTTAACGCAATGTTTCCGAGTTCTTAGCCCATTTGGGACGCAATTTCAACAAGTCTTTCTCCATACTTCAAAACACTCTTCATGCATCTCTAACACTTGTAATCAATAAAATGTATTGTATTCTAACATATTCTAACCAAAACAACACTAGATAAGTCATTTAGTGGTTCAACGCAATGTTTCCGAGTTCTTAGCCCATTTGGGACGTAATTTCAACAAGTCTTTCTCCACACTTCTAAACACTCTTCATACATCTCTAGCACTTGTAATCAGTCAAATTTATTGTATTCTAACCTATTCTAAACCCAAACAACACTAGATAAGTCATTTAGTGGTTCAACGCAATGTTTCCGAGTTCTTGGCCCATTTGGGACCCAATTTCAACAAGTCTTTCTCCACACTTCTAAACACGCTTCATGCATCTCTAGCACTTGTAATCAATCAAAGTTATTTTATTCAAACATATTCTAACCCCAAATAATACTAGATAAGTCATAAGTTTTTCAACGCAATGTTTCCGAGTTCTTAGCCCATTTGGGACCCAATTTCAACAAGTCTTTCTCCATACTTCAAAACACTCTTCATGCATCTCTTACACTAGTAATCAATCAAATTCATTGTATTCTAACATATTCTAACGTCAAACAACACTAGATAAGTCATTTAGTGGTTCAACGCAATGTTTCCGAGTTCTTAGCCCATTTGGGACCCAATTTCAACAAGTCTTTCTCCACACTTCCAAACACTCTTCATGCTTCTCTAGCACTTTTAATCAATCAAATTTATTGTATCCTAACATATTCTAAACCCAAACAACACTAGATAAGTCATTTAGTGGTTTAACGCAATGTTTCCGAGTTCTTAGCCCATTTGGGACGCAATTTCAACAAGTCTTTCTCCATACTTCAAAACACTCTTCATGCATCTCTAACACTTGTCATCAATAAAATGTATTGTATTCTAACATATTCTAACCAAAACAACACTAGATAAGTCATTTAGTGGTTCAACGCAATGTTTCCGAGTTCTTAGCCCATTTGGGACGCAATTTCAACAAGTCTTTCTCCACACTTCTAAACACTCTTCATACATCTCTAGCACTTGTAATCAGTCAAATTTATTGTATTCTAACCTATTCTAAACCCAAACAACACTAGATAAGTCATTTAGTGGTTCAACGCAATGTTTCCGAGTTCTTGGCCCATTTGGGACCCAATTTCAACAAGTCTTTCTCCACACTTCTAAACACTCTTCATGCATCTCTAGCACGTGTAATCAATCAAAGTTATTGTATTCAAACATATTCTAACCCCAAATAATACTAGATAAGTCATAAGTTTTTCAACGCAATGTTTCCGAGTTTTTAGCCCATTTGGGACCCAATTTCAACAAGTCTTTCTCCATACTTCAAAACACTCTTCATGCCTCTCTTACACTTGTAATCAATCAAATTCATTGTATTCTAACATATTCTAACGCCAAACAACACTAGATAAGTCATTTAGTGGTTCAACGCAATGTTTCCGAGTTCTTAGCCCATTTGGGACCCAATTTCAACAAGTCTTTCTCCACACTTCCAAACACTCTTCATGCATCTCTAGCACTTTTAATCAATCAAATTTATTGTATCCTAACATATTCTAAACCCAAACAACACTAGATAAGTCATTTAGTGGTTTAACGCAATGTTTCCGAGTTCTTAGCCCATTTGGGACGCAATTTCAACAAGTCTTTCTCCATACTTCAAAACACTCTTCATGCATCTCTAACACTTGTAATCAATAAAATGTATTGTATTCTAACATATTCTAACCAAAACAACACTAGATAAGTCATTTAGTGGTTCAACGCAATGTTTCCGAGTTCTTAGCCCATTTGGGACGCAATTTCAACAAGTCTTTCTCCACACTTCTAAACACTCTTCATACATCTCTAGCACTTGTAATCAGTCAAATTTATTGTATTCTAACCTATTCTAAACCCAAACAACACTAGATAAGTCATTTAGTGGTTCAACGCAATGTTTCTGAGTTCTTGGCCCATTTGGGACCCAATTTCAACAAGTCTTTCTCCACACTTCTAAACACTCTTCATGCATCTCTAGCACTTGTAATCAATCAAAGTTATTGTATTCAAACATATTCTAACCCCAAATAATACTAGATAAGTCATAAGTTTTTCAACGCAATGTTTCCGAGTTCTTAGCCCATTTGGGACCCAATTTCAACAAGTCTTTCTCCATACATCAAAACACTCTTCATGCATCTCTAACACTTGTAATCAATCAAATTCCTTGTATTCTAACATTTTCTAACCCCAAACAACACTAGATAAGTCATTTAGTGGTTCAACGCAATGTTTCTGAGTTCTTAGCCTATTTGGGACCCAATTTCAACAACTTTTTCTACACACTTCTAAACACTCTTCATGCATCTTTAGCACTTGTAATCAATCAAAGTTATTGTATTCAAACATATTCTAACCCCAAATAATACTAGATAAGTCATAAGTTTTTCAACGCAATGTTTTCCGAGTTCTTAGCCCATTTGTGACCCAATTTCAACAAGTCTTTCTCCATACTTCAAAACACTCTTCATGCATCTCTAACACTTGTAATCAATAAAATGTATTGTATTCTAACATATTCTAACCAAAGCAACACTAGATAAGTCATTTAGTGGTTCAACGCAATGTTTCCGAGTTCTTAGCCCATTTGGGACCCAATTTCAACAAGTCTTTCTCAACACTTCTAAACACTCTTCATGCATCTCTAGCACTTTTAATCAATCAAATTTATTGTATCCTAACATATTCTAAACCCAAAAAAAACTAGATAAGTCATTTAGTGGTTCAACGCAATGTTTCCGAGTTCTTAGCCCATTTGGGACGCAATTTCAACAAGTCTTTCTCCACACTTCTAAACACTCTTCATGCATCTCTAGCACTTGTAATCAGTCAAATTTATTGTATTCTAACCTATTCTAAACCCAAACAACACTAGATAAGTCATTTAGTGGTTGAACGCAATGTTTCCGAGTTCTTGGCCCATTTGGGACCCAATTTCAACAAGTCTTTCTCCACACTTCTAAACACTCTTCATGCATCTCTAGCACTTGTAATCAATCAAAGTTATTGTATTCAAACATATTCTAACCCCAAATAATACTAGATAAGTCGTAAGTTTTTCAACGCAATGTTTCCGAGTTCTTAGCCTATTTGGGACCCAATTTCAACAAGTCTTTCTCCATACTTCAAAACACTCTTCATGCATCTCTTACACTTGTAATCAATCAAATTCATTGTATTCTAACATATTCTAACGCCAAACAACACTAGATAAGTCATTTAGTGGTTCAACGCAATGTTTCCGAGTTCTTAGCCCATTTGGGACCCAATTTCAACAAGTCTTTCTCCACACTTCCAAACACTCTTCATGCATCTCTAGCACTTTTAATCAATCAAATTTATTGTATCCTAACATATTCTAAACCCAAACAACACTAGATAAGTCATTTAGTGGTTTAACGCAATGTTTCCGAGTTCTTAGCCCATTTGGGACGCAATTTCAACAAGTCTTTCTCCATACTTCAAAACACTCTTCATGCATCTCTAACACTTGTAATCAATAAAATGTATTGTATTCTAACATATTCTAACCAAAGCAACACTAGATAAGTCATTTAGTGGTTCAACGCAATGTTTCCGAGTTCTTAGCCCATTTGGGACCCAATTTCAACAAGTCTTTCTCAACACTTCTAAACACTCTTCATGCATCTCTAGCACTTTTAATCAATCAAATTTATTGTATCCTAACATATTCTAAACCCAAAAAAAACTAGATAAGTCATTTAGTGGTTCAACGCAATGTTTCCGAGTTCTTAGCCCATTTGGGACGCAATTTCAACAAGTCTTTCTCCACACTTCTAAACACTCTTCATGCATCTCTAGCACTTGTAATCAGTCAAATTTATTGTATTCTAACCTATTCTAAACCCAAACAACACTAGATAAGTCATTTAGTGGTTCAATGCAATGTTTCCGAGTTCTTGGCCCATTTGGGACCCAATTTCAACAAGTCTTTCTCCACACTTCTAAACACTCTTCATGCATCTCTAGCACTTGTAATCAATCAAAGTTATTTTATTCAAACATATTCTAACCCCAAATAATACTAGATAAGTCATAAGTTTTTCAACGCAATGTTTCCGAGTTCTTAGCCCATTTGGGACCCAATTTCAACAAGTCTTTCTCCATACTTCATAACACTCTTCATGCATCTCTTACACTTGTAATCAATCAAATTCATTGTATTCTAACATATTCTAACGTCAAACAACACTAGATAAGTCATTTAGTGGTTCAACGCAATGTTTCCGAGTTCTTAGCCCATTTGGGACCCAATTTCAACAAGTCTTTCTCCACACTTCCAAACACTCTTCATGCATCTCTAGCACTTTTAATCAATCAAATTTATTGTATCCTAACATATTCTAAACCCAAACAACACTAGATAAGTCATTTAGTGGTTTAACGCAATGTTTCCGAGTTCTTAGCCCATTTGGGACGCAATTTCAACAAGTCTTTCTCCACACTTCTAAACACTCTTCATACATCTCTAGCACTTGTAATCAGTCAAATTTATTGTATTCTAACCTATTCTAAACCCAAACAACACTAGATAAGTCATTTAGTGGTTCAACGCAATGTTTCCGAGTTCTTGGCCCATTTGGGACCCAATTTCAACAAGTCTTTCTCCACACTTCTAAACACTCTTCATGCATCTCTAGCACTTGTAATCAATCAAAGTTATTGTATTCAAACATATTCTAACCCCAAATAATACTAGATAAGTCATAAGTTTTTCAACGCAATGTTTCCGAGTTCTTAGCCCATTTGGGACCCAATTTCAACAAGTCTTTCTCCATACTTCAAAACACTCTTCATGCATCTCTAACACTTGTAATCAATCAAATTCCTTGTATTCTAACATATTCTAACCCCAAACAACACTAGATAAGTCATTTAGTGGTTCAACGCAATGTTTCCGAGTTCTTAGCCTATTTGGGACCCAATTTCAACAACTTTTTCTACACACTTCTAAACACTCTTCATGCATCTTTAGCACTTGTAATCAATCAAAGTTATTGTATTCAAACATATTCTAACCCCAAATAATACTAGATAAGTCATAAGTTTTTCAACGCAATGTTTTCCGAGTTCTTAGCCCATTTGTGACCCAATTTCAACAAGTCTTTCTCCATACTTCAAAACACTCTTCATGCATCTCTAACACTTGTAATCAATAAAATGTATTGTATTCTAACATATTCTAACAAAAGCAACACTAGATAAGTCATTTAGTGGTTCAACGCAATGTTTCCGAGTTCTTAGCCCATTTGGGACCCAATTTCAACAAGTCTTTCTCAACACTTCTAAACACTCTTCATGCATCTCTAGCACTTTTAATCAATCAAATTTATTGTATCCTAACATATTCTAAACCCAAAAAAAACTAGATAAGTCATTTAGTGGTTCAACGCAATGTTTCCGAGTTCTTAGCCCACTTGGGACGCAATTTCAACAAGTCTTTCTCCACACTTCTAAACACTCTTCATGCATCTCTAGCACTTGTAATCAGTCAAATTTATTGTATTCTAACCTATTCTAAACCCAAACAACACTAGATTAGTCATTTAGTGGTTCAACGCAATGTTTCCGAGTTCTTGGCCCATTTGGGACCCAATTTCAACAAGTCTTTCTCCACACTTCTAAACACTCTTCATGCATCTCTAGCACTTGTAATCAATCAAAGTTATTGTATTCAAACATATTCTAGCCCCAAATAATACTAGATAAGTCGTAAGTTTTTCAACGCAATGTTTCCGAGTTCTTAGCCTATTTTGGACCCAATTTCAACAAGTCTTTCTCCATACTTCAAAACACTCTTCATGCATCTCTTACACTTGTAATCAATCAAATTCATTGTATTCTAACATATTCTAACGCCAAACAACACTAGATAAGTCATTTAGTGGTTCAACGCAATGTTTCCGAGTTCTTAGCCCATTTGGGACCCAATTTCAACAAGTCTTTCTCCACACTTCCAAACACTCTTCATGCATCTCTAGCACTTTTAATCAATCAAATTTATTGTATCCTAACATATTCTAAACCCAAACAACACTAGATAAGTCATTTAGTGGTTTAACGCAATGTTTCCGAGTTCTTAGCCCATTTGGGACGCAATTTCAACAAGTCTTTCTCCATACTTCAAAACACTCTTCATGCATCTCTAACACTTGTAATCAATAAAATGTATTGTATTCTAACATATTCTAACCAAAGCAACACTAGATAAGTCATTTAGTGGTTCAACGCAATGTTTCCGAGTTCTTAGCCCATTTGGGACCCAATTTCAACAAGTCTTTCTCAACACTTCTAAACACTCTTCATGCATCTCTAGCACTTTTAATCAATCAAATTTATTGTATCCTAACATATTCTAAACCCAAAAAAAACTAGATAAGTCATTTAGTGGTTCAACGCAATGTTTCCGAGTTCTTAGCCCATTTGGGACGCAATTTCAACAAGTCTTTCTCCACACTTCTAAACACTCTTCATGCATCTCTAGCACTTGTAATCAGTCAAATTTATTGTATTCTAACCTATTCTAAACCCAAACAACACTAGATAAGTCATTTAGTGGTTCAATGCAATGTTTCCGAGTTCTTGGCCCATTTGGGACCCAATTTCAACAAGTCTTTCTCCACACTTCTAAACACTCTTCATGCATCTCTAGCACTTGTAATCAATCAAAGTTATTTTATTCAAACATATTCTAACCCCAAATAATACTAGATAAGTCATAAGTTTTTCAACGCAATGTTTCCGAGTTCTTAGCCCATTTGGGACCCAATTTCAACAAGTCTTTCTCCATACTTCATAACACTCTTCATGCATCTCTTACACTTGTAATCAATCAAATTCATTGTATTCTAACATATTCTAACGTCAAACAACACTAGATAAGTCATTTAGTGGTTCAACGCAATGTTTCCGAGTTCTTAGCCCATTTGGGACCCAATTTCAACAAGTCTTTCTCCACACTTCCAAACACTCTTCATGCATCTCTAGCACTTTTAATCAATCAAATTTATTGTATCCTAACATATTCTAAACCCAAACAACACTAGATAAGTCATTTAGTGGTTTAACGCAATGTTTCCGAGTTCTTAGCCCATTTGGGACGCAATTTCAACAAGTCTTTCTCCATACTTCAAAACACTCTTCATGCATCTCTAACACTTGTAATCAATAAAATGTATTGTATTCTAACATATTCTTACCAAAACAACACTAGATAAGTCATTTAGTGGTTCAACGCAATGTTTCCGAGTTCTTAGCCCATTTGGGACGCAATTTCAACAAGTCTTTCTCCACACTTCTAAACACTCTTCATACATCTCTAGCACTTGTAATCAGTCAAATTTATTGTATTCTAACCTGTTCTAAACCCAAACAACACTAGATAAGTCATTTAGTGGTTCAACGCAATGTTTCCGAGTTCTTGGCCCATTTGGGACCCAATTTCAACAAGTCTTTCTCCACACTTCTAAACACTCTTCATGCATCTCTAGCACTTGTAATCAATCAAAGTTATTGTATTCAAACATATTCTAACCCCAAATAATACTGGATAAGTCATAAGTTTTTCAACGCAATGTTTCCGAGTTCTTAGCCCATTTGGGACCCAATTTCAACAAGTCTTTCTCCATACTTCAAAACACTCTTCATGCATCTCTAACACTTGTAATCAATCAAATTCCTTGTATTCTAACATATTCTAACCCCAAACAACACTAGATAAGTCATTTAGTGGTTCAACGCAATGTTTCCGAGTTCTTAGCCTATTTGGGACCCAATTTCAACAACTTTTTCTACACACTTCTAAACACTCTTCATGCATCTTTAGCACTTGTAATCAATCAAAGTTATTGTATTCAAACATATTCTAACCCCAAATAATACTAGATAAGTCATAAGTTTTTCAACGCAATGTTTTCCGAGTTCTTAGCCCATTTGTGACCCAATTTCAACAAGTCTTTCTCCATACTTCAAAACACTCTTCATGCATCTCTAACACTTGTAATCAATAAAATGTATTGTATTCTAACATATTCTAACAAAAGCAACACTAGATAAGTCATTTAGTGGTTCAACGCAATGTTTCCGAGTTCTTAGCCCATTTGGGACCCAATTTCAACAAGTCTTTCTCAACACTTCTAAACACTCTTCATGCATCTCTAGCACTTTTAATCAATCAAATTTATTGTATCCTAACATATTCTAAACCCAAAAAAAACTAGATAAGTCATTTAGTGGTTCAACGCAATGTTTCCGAGTTCTTAGCCCACTTGGGACGCAATTTCAACAAGTCTTTCTCCACACTTCTAAACACTCTTCATGCATCTCTAGCACTTGTAATCAGTCAAATTTATTGTATTCTAACCTATTCTAAACCCAAACAACACTAGATAAGTCATTTAGTGGTTCAACGCAATGTTTCCGAGTTCTTGGCCCATTTGGGACCCAATTTCAACAAGTCTTTCTCCACACTTCTAAACACTCTTCATGCATCTCTAGCACTTGTAATCAATCAAAGTTATTGTATTCAAACATATTCTAACCCCAAATAATACTAGATAAGTCGTAAGTTTTTCAACGCAATGTTTCCGAGTTCTTAGCCTATTTGGGACCCAATTTCAACAAGTCTTTCTCCATACTTCAAAACACTCTTCATGCATCTCTTACACTTGTAATCAATCAAATTCATTGTATTCTAACATATTCTAACGCCAAACAACACTAGATAAGTCATTTAGTGGTTCAACGCAATGTTTCCGAGTTCTTAGCCCATTTGGGACCCAATTTCAACAAGTCTTTCTCCACACTTCCAAACACTCTTCATGCATCTCTAGCACTTTTAATCAATCAAATTTATTGTATCCTAACATATTCTAAACCCAAACAACACTAGATAAGTCATTTAGTGGTTTAACGCAATGTTTCCGAGTTCTTAGCCCATTTGGGACGCAATTTCAACAAGTCTTTCTCCATACTTCAAAACACTCTTCATGCATCTCTAACACTTGTAATCAATAAAATGTATTGTATTCTAACATATTCTAACCAAAACAACACTAGATAAGTCATTTAGGGTTCAACGCAATGTTTCCGAGTTCTTAGCCCATTTGGGACGCAATTTCAACAAGTCTTTCTCCACACTTCTAAACACTCTTCATACATCTCTAGCACTTGTAATCAGTCAAATTTATTGTATTCTAACCTATTCTAAACCCAAACAACACTAGATAATTCATTTAGTGGTTCAACGCAATGTTTCCGAGTTCTTGGCCCATTTGGGACCCAATTTCAACAAGTCTTTCTCCACACTTCTAAACACTCTTCATGCATCTCTAGCACTTGTAATCAATCAAAGTTATTGTATTCAAACATATTCTAACCCCAAATAATACTAGATAAGTCATAAGTTTTTCAACGCAATGTTTCCGAGTTCTTAGCCCATTTGGGACCCAATTTCAACAAGTCTTTCTCCATACTTCAAAACACTCTTCATGCATCTCTAACACTTGTAATCAATCAAATTCCTTGTATTTCTAACATATTCTAACCCCAAACAACACTAGATAAGTCATTTAGTGGTTCAACGCAATATTTCCGAGTTCTTAGCCTATTTGGGACCCAATTTCAACAACTTTTTCTACACACTTCTAAACACTCTTCATGCATCTTTAGCACTTGTAATCAATCAAAGTTATTGTATTCAAACATATTCTAACCCCAAATAATACTAGATAAGTCATAAGTTTTTCAACGCAATGTTTTCCGAGTTCTTAGCCCATTTGTGACCCAATTTCAACAAGTCTTTCTCCATACTTCAAAACACTCTTCATGCATCTCTAACACTTGTAATCAATAAAATGTATTGTATTCTAACATATTCTAACCAAAGCAACACTAGATAAGTCATTTAGTGGTTCAACGCAATGTTTCCGAGTTCTTAGCCCATTTGGGACCCAATTTCAACAAGTCTTTCTCAACACTTCTAAACACTCTTCATGCATCTCTAGCACTTTTAATCAATCAAATTTATTGTATCCTAACATATTCTAAACCCAAAAAAAACTAGATAAGTCATTTAGTGGTTCAACGCAATGTTTCCGAGTTCTTAGCCCATTTGGGACGCAATTTCAACAAGTCTTTCTCCACACTTCTAAACACTCTTCATGCATCTCTAGCACTTGTAATCAGTCAAATTTATTGTATTCTAACCTATTCTAAACCCAAACAACACTAGATAAGTCATTTAGTGGTTCAACGCAATGTTTCCGAGTTCTTGGACCATTTGGGACCCAATTTCAACAAGTCTTTCTCCACACTTCTAAACACTCTTCATGCATCTCTAGCACTTGTAATCAATCAAAGTTATTGTATTCAAACATATTCTAACCCCAAATAAAACTAGATAAGTCATAAGTTTTTCAACGCAATGTTTCCGAGTTCTTAGCCCATTTGGGACCCAATTTCAACAAGTCTTTCTCCATACTTCAAAACACTCTTCATGCATCTCTTACACTTGTAATCAATCAAATTCATTGTATTCTAACATATTCTAACGCCAAACAACACTAGATAAGTCATTTAGTGGTTCAACGCAATGTTTCCGAGTTCTTAGCCCATTTGGGACCCAATTTCAACAAGTCTTTCTCCACACTTCCAAACACTCTTCATGCATCTCTAGCACTTTTAATCAATCAAATTTATTGTATCCTAACATATTCTAAACCCAAACAACACTAGATAAGTCATTTAGTGGTTTAACGCAATGTTTCCGAGTTCTTAGCCCATTTGGGACGCAATTTCAACAAGTGTTTCTCCATACTTCAAAACACTCTTCATGCATCTCTAACACTTGTAATCAATAAAATGTATTGTATTCTAACATATTCTAACCAAAACAACACTAGATAAGTCATTTAGGGTTCAACGCAATGTTTCCGAGTTCTTAGCCCATTTGGGACGCAATTTCAACAAGTCTTTCTCCACACTTCTAAACACTCTTCATACATCTCTAGCACTTGTAATCAGTCAAATTTATTGTATTCTAACCTATTCTAAACCCAAACAACACTAGATAAGTCATTTAGTGGTTCAACGCAATGTTTCCGAGTTCTTGGCCCATTTGGGACCCAATTTCAACAGGTCTTTCTCCACACTTCTAAACACTCTTCATGCATCTCTAGCACTTGTAATCAATCAAAGTTATTGTATTCAAACATATTCTAACCCCAAATAATACTAGATAAGTCATAAGTTTTTCAACGCAATGTTTCCGAGTTCTTAGCCCATTTGGGACCCAATTTCAACAAGTCTTTCTCCATACTTCAAAACACTCTTCATGCATCTCTAACACTTGTAATCAATCAAATTCCTTGTATTCTAACATATTCTAACCCCAAACAACACTAGATAAGTCATTTAGTGGTTCAACGCAATATTTCCGAGTTCTTAGCCTATTTGGGACCCAATTTCAACAACTTTTTCTACACACTTCTAAACACTCTTCATGCATCTTTAGCACTTGTAATCAATCAAAGTTATTGTATTCAAACATATTCTAACCCCAAATAATACTAGATAAGTCATAAGTTTTTCAACGCAATGTTTTCCGAGTTCTTAGCCCATTTGTGACCCAATTTCAACAAGTCTTTCTCCATACTTCAAAACACTCTTCATGCATCTCTAACACTTGTAATCAATAAAATGTATTGTATTCTAACATATTCTAACCAAAGCAACACTAGATAAGTCATTTAGTGGTTCAACGCAATGTTTCCGAGTTCTTAGCCCATTTGGGACCCAATTTCAACAAGTCTTTCTCAACACTTCTAAACACTCTTCATGCATCTCTAGCACTTTTAATCAATCAAATTTATTGTATCCTAACATATTCTAAACCCAAAAAAAACTAGATAAGTCATTTAGTGGTTCAACGCAATGTTTCCGAGTTCTTAGCCCATTTGGGACGCAATTTCAACAAGTCTTTCTCCACACTTCTAAACACTCTTCATGCATCTCTAGCACTTGTAATCAGTCAAATTTATTGTATTCTAACCTATTCTAAACCCAAACAACACTAGATAAGTCATTTAGTGGTTCAACGCAATGTTTCCGAGTTCTTGGACCATTTGGGACCCAATTTCAACAAGTCTTTCTCCACACTTCTAAACACTCTTCATGCATCTCTAGCACTTGTAATCAATCAAAGTTATTGTATTCAAACATATTCTAACCCCAAATAAAACTAGATAAGTCATAAGTTTTTCAACGCAATGTTTCCGAGTTCTTAGCCCATTTGGGACCCAATTTCAACAAGTCTTTCTCCATACTTCAAAACACTCTTCATGCATCTCTTACACTTGTAATCAATCAAATTCATTGTATTCTAACATATTCTAACGCCAAACAACACTAGATAAGTCATTTAGTGGTTCAACGCAATGTTTCCGAGTTCTTAGCCCATTTGGGACCCAATTTCAACAAGTCTTTCTCCACACTTCCAAACACTCTTCATGCATCTCTAGCACTTTTAATCAATCAAATTTATTGTATCCTAACATATTCTAAACCCAAACAACACTAGATAAGTCATTTAGTGGTTTAACGCAATGTTTCCGAGTTCTTAGCCCATTAGGGACGCAATTTCAACAAGTGTTTCTCCATACTTCAAAACACTCTTCATGCATCTCTAACACTTGTAATCAATAAAATGTATTGTATTCTAACATATTCTAACCAAAACAACACTAGATAAGTCATTTAGTGGTTCAACGCAATGTTTCCGAGTTCTTAGCCCATTTGGGACGCAATTTCAACAAGTCTTTCTCCACACTTCTAAACACTCTTCATACATCTCTAGCACTTGTAATCAGTCAAATTTATTGTATTCTAACCTATTCTAAACCCAAACAACACTAGATAAGTCATTTAGTGGTTCAACGCAATGTTTCCGAGTTTTTGGCCCATTTGGGACCCAATTTCAACAAGTCTTTCTCCACACTTCTAAACACTCTTCATGCATCTCTAGCACTTGTAATCAATCAAAGTTATTGTATTCAAACATATTCTAACCCCAAATAATACTAGATAAGTCATAAGTTTTTCAACGCAATGTTTCCGAGTTCTTAGCCCATTTGGGACCCAATTTCAACAAGTCTTTCTCCATACTTCAAAACACTCTTCATGCATCTCTAACACTTGTAATCAATCAAATTCCTTGTATTCTAACATATTCTAACCCCAAACAACACTAGATAAGTCATTTAGTGGTTCAACGCAATGTTTCCGAGTTCTTAGCCTATTTGGGACCCAATTTCAACAACTTTTTCTACACACTTCTAAACACTCTTCATGCATCTTTAGCACTTGTAATCAATCAAAGTTATTGTATTCAAACATATTCTAACCCCAAATAATACTAGATAAGTCATAAGTTTTTCAACGCAATGTTTTCCGAGTTCTTAGCCCATTTGTGACCCAATTTCAACAAGTCTTTCTCCATACTTCAAAACACTCTTCATGCATCTCTAACACTTGTAATCAATAAAATGTATTGTATTCTAACATATTCTAACCAAAGCAACACTAGATAAGTCATTTAGTGGTTCAACGCAATGTTTCCGAGTTCTTAGCCCATTTGGGACCCAATTTCAACAAGTCTTTCTCAACACTTCTAAACACTCTTCATGCATCTCTAGCACTTTTAATCAATCAAATTTATTGTATCCTAACATATTCTAAACCCAAAAAAAACTAGATAAGTCATTTAGTGGTTCAACGCAATGTTTCCGAGTTCTTAGCCCATTTGGGACGCAATTTCAACAAGTCTTTCTCCACACTTCTAAACACTCTTCATGCATCTCTAGCACTTGTAATCAGTCAAATTTATTGTATTCTAACCTATTCTAAACCCAAACAACACTAGATAAGTCATTTAGTGGTTCAACGCAATGTTTCCGAGTTCTTGGCCCATTTGGGACCCAATTTCAACAAGTCTTTCTCCACACTTCTAAACACTCTTCATGCATCTCTAGCACTTGTAATCAATCAAAGTTATTGTATTCAAACATATTCTAACCCCAAATAATACTAGATAAACCATAAGTTTTTCAACGCAATGTTTCCGAGTTCTTAGCCCATTTGGGACCCAATTTCAACAAGTCTTTCTCCATACTTCAAAACACTCTTCATGCATCTCTTACACTTGTAATCAATCAAATTCATTGTATTCTAACATATTCTAACGCCAAACAACACTAGATAAGTCATTTAGTGGTTCAACGCAATGTTTCCGAGTTCTTAGCCCATTTGGGACCCAATTTCAACAAGTCTTTCTCCACACTTCCAAACACTCTTCATGCATCTCTAGCACTTTTAATCAATCAAATTTATTGTATCCTAACATATTCTAAACCCAAACAACACTACATAAGTCATTTAGTGGTTTAAAGCAATGTTTCCGAGTTCTTAGCCCATTTGGGACGCAATTTCAACAAGTGTTTCTCCATACTTCAAAACACTCTTCATGCATCTCTAACACTTGTAATCAATAAAATGTATTGTATTCTAACATATTCTAACCAAAACAACACTAGATAAGTCATTTAGTGGTTCAACGCAATGTTTCCGAGTTCTTAGCCCATTTGGGACGCAATTTCAACAAGTCTTTCTCCACACTTCTAAACACTCTTCATACATCTCTAGCACTTGTAATCAGTCAAATTTATTGTATTCTAACCTATTCTAAACCCAAACAACACTAGATAAGTGATTTAGTGGTTCAACGCAATGTTTCCGAGTTCTTGGCCCATTTGGGACCCAATTTCAACAAGTCTTTCTCCACACTTCTAAACACTCTTCATGCATCTCTAGCACTTGTAATCAATCAAAGTTATTGTAATCAAACATATTCTAACCCCAAATAATACTAGATAAGTCATAAGTTTTTCAACGCAATGTTTCCGAGTTCTTAGCCCATTTGGGACCCAATTTCAACAAGTCTTTCTCCATACTTCAAAACACTCTTCATGCATCTCTAACACTTGTAATCAATCAAATTCCTTGTATTCTAACATATTCTAACCCCAAACAACACTAGATAAGTCATTTAGTGGTTCAACGCAATGTTTCCGAGTTCTTAGCCCATTTGGGACGCAATTTCAACAAGTCTTTCTCCACACTTCTAAACACTCTTCATGCATCTCTAGCACTTGTAATCAGTCAAATTTATTGTATTCTAACCTATTCTAAACCCAAACAACACTAGATAAGTCATTTAGTGGTTCAACGCAATGTTTCCGAGTTCTTGGCCCATTTGGGACCCAATTTCAACAAGTCTTTCTCCACACTTCTAAACACTCTTCATGCATCTCTAGCACTTGTAATCAATCAAAGTTATTGTATTCAAACATATTCTAACCCCAAATAATACTAGATAAGTCATAAGTTTTTCAACGCAATGTTTCTGAGTTCTTAGCCCATTTGGGACCCAATTTCAACAAGTCTTTCTCCATACTTCAAAACACTCTTCATGCATCTCTTACACTTGAAATCAATCAAATTCATTGTATTCTAACTTATTCTAACGCCAAACAACACTAGATAAGTCATTTAGTGGTTCAACGCAATGTTTCCGAGTTCTTAGCCCATTTGGGACCCAATTTCAACAAGTCTTTCTCCACACTTCCAAACACTCTTCATGCATCTCTAGCACTTTTAATCAATCAAATTTATTGTATCCTAACATATTCTAAACCCAAACAACACTAGATAAGTCATTTAGTGGTTTAACGCAATGTTTCCGAGTTCTTAGCCCATTTGGGACGCAATTTCAACAAGTCTTTCTCCATACTTCAAAACACTCTTCATGCATCTCTAACACTTGTAATCATTAAAATGTATTGTATTCTAACATATTCTAACCAAAACAACACTAGATAAGTCATTTAGTGGTTCAACGCAATGTTTCCGATTTCTTAGCCCATTTGGGACGCAATTTCAACAAGTCTTTCTCCACACTTCTAAACACTCTTCATACATCTCTAGCACCTGTAATCAATCAAAGTTATTGTATTCTAACCTATTCTAAACCCAAACAACACTAGATAAGTCATTTAGTGGTTCAACGCAATGTTTCCGAGTTCTTAGCCCATTTGGGACCCAATTTCAACCAAGTCTTTCTCCACACTTCTAAACACTCTTCATGCATTTCTAGCACTTGTAATCAGTCAAATTTATTGTATTCTAACCTATTCTAAACCCAAACAACACTAGATAAGTCATAAGTTTTTCAACGCAATGTTTCCGAGTTCTTAGCCCATTTGGGACGCAATTTCAACAAGTCTTTCTCCACACTTCTAAACACTCTTCATGCATCTCTAGCACTTGTAATCAGTCAAATTTATTGTATTCTAACCTATTCTAAACCCAAACAACACTAGATAAGTCATTTAGTGGTTCAACGCAATGTTTCTGAGTTCTTAGCCCATTTGGGACGCAATTTCAACAAGTCTTTCTACATACTTCAAAACACTCTTCATGCATCTCTAACACTTGTAATCAATAAAATGTATTATATTCTAACATATTCTAACCAAAACAACACTAGATAAGTCATTTAGTGGTTCAACGCAATGTTTTCGAGTTCTTAGCCCATTTGGGATGCAATTTCAACAAGTCTTTCTCCACACTTCTAAACACTCTTCATGCATCTCTAGCACTTATAATCAATCAAATTTATTATAGTCTAACATATTCTAACCCAAACAACACTCGATAAGTCATTTAGTGGTTCAACGCAATGTTTCTGAGTTCTTAGCCCATTTGGGACCCAATTTCAACCAAGTCTTTCTCCACACTTCTAAACACTCTTCATGCATTTCTAGCACTTGTAATCAGTCAAATTTATTGTATTCTAACCTATTCTAAACCCAAACAACACTAGATAAGTCATTTAGTGGTTCAACGTAATGTTTCCGAGTTCTTGGCCCATTTAAGACCCAATTTCAACAAGTCTTTCTCCACACTTCTAAACACTCTTCATGCATCTCTAGCACTTGTAATCAATCAAAGTTATTGTATTCAAACATATTCTAACCCCAAATAATACTAGATAAGTCATAAGTTTTTCAACGCAATCTTTACGAGTTCTTAGCCCATTTGGGACCCAATTTCAACAAGTCTTTCTCCATACTTCAAAACACTCTTCATGCATCTCTAACACTTGTAATCAATCAAATTCATTATATTCTAACATATTCTAACCCCAAACAACACTAGATAAGTCATTTAGTGGTTCAACGCAATGTTTCCGAGTTCTTAGCCCATTTGGGACCTAATTTCAACAAGTCTTTCTCCATACTTCAAAACACTCTTCATGCATCTCTAACACTTTTAATCAATAAAATGTATTGTAGTCTAACATATTCTAACCAAAACAACACTAGATAAGTCATTTAGTGGTTCAACGCAATGTTTCCGAGTTCTTAGCCCATTTGGGACGCAATTTCAACAAGTCTTTCTCCACACTTCTAAACACTCTTCATACATCTCTAGCACTTGTAATCAGTCAAATTTATTGTATTCTAACCTATTCTAAACCCAAACAACACTAGATAAGTCATTTAGTGGTTCAACGCAATGTTTCCGAGTTCTTGGCCCATTTGGGACCCAATTTCAACAGGTTTTTCTCCACACTTCTAAACACTCTTCATGCATCTCTAGCACTTGTAATAAATAAATGTTATTGTATTCAAACATATTCTAACCCCAAATAATACTAGATAAGTCATAAGTTTTTCAACGCAATGTTTCCGAGTTCTTAGCCCATTTGGGACCCAATTTCAACAAGTCTTTCTCCATACTTCAAAACACTCTTCATGCATCTCTAACACTTGTAATCAATCAAATTCCTTGTATTCTAACATATTCTAACCCCAAAAAACACTAGATAAGTCATTTAGTGGTTCAACGCAATGTTTCCGAGTTCTTAGCCCATTTGGGACGCAATTTCAACAAGTCTTTCTCCACACTTCTAAACACTCTTCATGCATCTCTAGCACTTGTAATCAGTCAAATTTATTGTATTCTAACCTATTCTAAACCCAAACAACACTAGATAAGTCATTTAGTGGTTCAACGCAATGTTTCCGAGTTCTTGGCCCATTTGGGACCCAATTTCAACAAGTCTTTCTCCACACTTCTAAACACTCTTCATGCATCTCTAGCACTTGTAATCAATCAAAGTTATTGTATTCAAACATATTCTAACCCCAAATAATACTAGATAAGTCATAAGTTTTTCAACGCAATGTTTCTGAGTTCTTAGCCCATTTGGGACCCAATTTCAACAAGTCTTTCTCCATACTTCAAAACACTCTTCATGCATCTCTTACACTTGAAATCAATCAAATTCATTGTATTCTAACTTATTCTAACGCCAAACAACACTAGATAAGTCATTTAGTGGTTCAACGCAATGTTTCCGAGTTCTTAGCCCATTTGGGACCCAATTTCAACAAGTCTTTCTCCACACTTCCAAACACTCTTCATGCATCTCTAGCACTTTTAATCAATCAAATTTATTGTATCCTAACATATTCTAAACCCAAACAACACTAGATAAGTCATTTAGTGGTTTAACGCAATGTTTCCGAGTTCTTAGCCCATTTGGGACGCAATTTCAACAAGTCTTTCTCCATACTTCAAAACACTCTTCATGCATCTCTAACACTTGTAATCATTAAAATGTATTGTATTCTAACATATTCTAACCAAAACAACACTAGATAAGTCATTTAGTGGTTCAACGCAATGTTTCCGATTTCTTAGCCCATTTGGGACGCAATTTCAACAAGTCTTTCTCCACACTTCTAAACACTCTTCATACATCTCTAGCACCTGTAATCAATCAAAGTTATTGTATTCTAACCTATTCTAAACCCAAACAACACTAGATAAGTCATTTAGTGGTTCAACGCAATGTTTCCGAGTTGTTAGCCCATTTGGGACCCAATTTCAACCAAGTCTTTCTCCACACTTCTAAACACTCTTCATGCATTTCTAGCACTTGTAATCAGTCAAATTTATTGTATTCTAACCTATTCTAAACCCAAACAACACTAGATAAGTCATAAGTTTTTCAACGCAATGTTTCCGAGTTCTTAGCCCATTTGGGACGCAATTTCAACAAGTCTTTCTCCACACTTCTAAACACTCTTCATGCATCTCTAGCACTTGTAATCAGTCAAATTTATTGTATTCTAACCTATTCTAAACCCAAACAACACTAGATAAGTCATTTAGTGGTTCAACGCAATGTTTCTGAGTTCTTAGCCCATTTGGGACGCAATTTCAACAAGTCTTTCTACATACTTCAAAACACTCTTCATGCATCTCTAACACTTGTAATCAATAAAATGTATTATATTCTAACATATTCTAACCAAAACAACACTAGATAAGTCATTTAGTGGTTCAACGCAATGTTTTCGAGTTCTTAGCCCATTTGGGATGCAATTTCAACAAGTCTTTCTCCACACTTCTAAACACTCTTCATGCATCTCTAGCACTTATAATCAATCAAATTTATTATAGTCTAACATATTCTAACCCAAACAACACTCGATAAGTCATTTAGTGGTTCAACGCAATGTTTCCGAGTTCTTAGCCCATTTGGGACCCAATTTCAACCAAGTCTTTCTCCACACTTCTAAACACTCTTCATGCATTTCTAGCACTTGTAATCAGTCAAATTTATTGTATTCTAACCTATTCTAAACCCAAACAACACTAGATAAGTCATTTAGTGGTTCAACGTAATGTTTCCGAGTTCTTGGCCCATTTAAGACCCAATTTCAACAAGTCTTTCTCCACACTTCTAAACACTCTTCATGCATCTCTAGCACTTGTAATCAATCAAAGTTATTGTATTCAAACATATTCTAACCCCAAATAATACTAGATAAGTCATAAGTTTTTCAACGCAATCTTTACGAGTTCTTAGCCCATTTGGGACCCAATTTCAACAAGTCTTTCTCCATACTTCAAAACACTCTTCATGCATCTCTAACACTTGTAATCAATCAAATTCATTATATTCTAACATATTCTAACCCCAAACAACACTAGATAAGTCATTTAGTGGTTCAACGCAATGTTTCCGAGTTCTTAGCCCATTTGGGACCCAATTTCAACAAGTCTTTCTCCATACTTCAAAACACTCTTCATGCATCTCTAACACTTTTAATCAATAAAATGTATTGTAGTCTAACATATTCTAACCAAAACAACACTAGATAAGTCATTTAGTGGTTCAACGCAATGTTTCCGAGTTCTTAGCCCATTTGGGACGCAATTTCAACAAGTCTTTCTCCACACTTCTAAACACTCTTCATACATCTCTAGCACTTGTAATCAGTCAAATTTATTGTATTCTAACCTATTCTAAACCCAAACAACACTAGATAAGTCATTTAGTGGTTCAACGCAATGTTTCCGAGTTCTTGGCCCATTTGGGACCCAATTTCAACAGGTTTTTCTCCACACTTCTAAACACTCTTCATGCATCTCTAGCACTTGTAATAAATAAATGTTATTGTATTCAAACATATTCTAACCCCAAATAATACTAGATAAGTCATAAGTTTTTCAACGCAATGTTTCCGAGTTCTTAGCCCATTTGGGACCCAATTTCAACAAGTCTTTCTCCATACTTCAAAACACTCTTCATGCATCTCTAACACTTGTAATCAATCAAATTCCTTGTATTCTAACATATTCTAACCCCAAAAAACACTAGATAAGTCATTTAGTGGTTCAACCCAATGTTTCCGAGTTCTTAGCCCATTTGGGACGCAATTTCAACAAGTCTTTCTCCACACTTCTAAACACTCTTCATGCATCTCTAGCACTTGTAATCAGTCAAATTTATTATATTCTAACCTATTCTAAACCCAAACAACACTAGATAAGTCATTTAGTGGTTCAACGCAATGTTTCCGAGTTCTTGGCCCATTTGGGACCCAATTTCAACAGGTCTTTCTCCACACTTCTAAACACTATTCATGCATCTCTAGCACTTGTAATCAATCAAAGTTATTGTATTCAAACATATTCTAACCCCAAATAATACTAGATAAGTCATAAGTTTTTCAACGCAATGTTTCCGAGTTCTTAGCCCATTTGGGACGCAATTTCAACAAGTCTTTCTCCACACTTCTAAACACTCTTCATGCATCTCTAGCACTTGTAATCAGTCAAATTTATTGTATTCTAACCTATTCTAAACCCAAACAACACTAGATAAGTCATTTAGTGGTTCAACGCAATGTTTCCGAGTTCTTAGCCCATTTGGGACGCAATTTCAACAAGTCTTTCTACATACTTCAAAACACTCTTCATGCATCTCTAACACTCGTAATCAATAAAATGTATTATATTCTAACATATTCTAACCAAAACAACACTAGATAAGTCATTTAGTGGTTCAACGCAATGTTTCTGAGTTCTTAGCCCATTTGGGATGCAATTTCAACAAGTCTTTCTCCACACTTCTAAACACTCTTCATGCATCTCTAGCACTTGTAATCAATCAAATTTATTATAGTCTAACATATTCTAACCCAAACAACACTCGATAAGTCATTTAGTGGTTCAACGCAATGTTTCCGAGTTCTTAGCCCATTTGGGACCCAATTTCAACCAAGTCTTTCTCCACACTTCTAAACACTCTTCATGCATTTCTAGCAGTTGTAATCAGTCAAATTTATTGTATTCTAACCTATTCTAAACCCAAACAACACTAGATAAGTCATTTAGTGGTTCAACGTAATGTTTCCGAGTTCTTGGCCCATTTGGGACCCAATTTCAACAAGTCTTTCTCCACACTTCTAAACACTCTTCATGCATCTCTAGCACTTGTAATCAATCAAAGTTATTGTATTCAAACATATTCTAACCCCAAATAATACTAGATAAGTCATAAGTTTTTCAACGCAATGTTTACGAGTTCTTAGCCCATTTGGGACCCAATTTCAACAAGTCTTTCTCCATACTTCAAAACACTCTTCATGCATCTCTAACACTTGTAATCAATCAAATTAATTATATTCTAACATATTCTAACCCCAAACAACACTAGATAAGTCATTTAGTGGTTCAACGCAATGTTTCCGAGTTCTTAGCCCATTTGGGACCCAATTTCAACAAGTCTTTCGCCACACTTCTTAACACTCTTCATGCATCTCTAGAACTTGTAATCAATAAAATGTATTGTATTCTAACATATTCTAACCAAAACAACACTAGATAAGTCATTTAGTGGTTCAACGCAATGTTTCCGAGTTCTTAGCCCATTTGGGACGCAATTTCAACAAGTCTTTCTTCATACTTCAAAACACTCTTCATGCATCTCTAACACTTGTAATGAATCAAATTCATTGTATTCTAACATATTATAACCCCAAACAACACTAGATAGGTCATTTAGTGGTTCAACGCAATGTTTCCGAGTTCTTAGCCCATTTGGGACCCAATTTTAACAAGTCTTTCTCCACACTTCTAAACACTCTTCATGCATCTCTAGCACTTGTAATCAGTCAAATTTATTGTATTCTAACCTATTCTAAACCGAAACAACACTAGATAAGTCATTTAGTGGTTCAACGTAATGTTTCCGAGTTCTTGGCCCATTTGGGACCCAATTTCAACAAGTCTTTCTCCACACTTCTAAACACTCTTCATGCATCTCTAGCACTTGTAATCAATCAAAGTTATTGTATTCAAACATATTTTAACCCCAAATAATACTAGATAAGTCATAAGTTTTTCAACGCAATGTTTCCGAGTTCTTAGCCCATTTGGGACCCAATTTCAACAAGTCTTTCTCCATACTTCAAAACACTCTTCATGCATCTCTAACACTTGTAATCAATCAAATTCATTGTATTCTAACATATTCTAACCCCAAACAACACTAGATAAGTCATTTAGTGGTTCAACGCAATGTTTCCGAGTTCTTAGCCCATTTGGGATGCAATTTCAACAAGTCTTTCTCCATACTTCAAAACACTCTTCATGCATCTCTAACACTTGTAATCAATAAAATGTATTGTATTCTAACATATTCTAACCAAAACAACACTAGATAAGTCATTTAGTGGTTCAACGCAATGTTTCCGAGTTCTTTGCCCATTTGGGACGCAATTTCAACAAGCTTTATTCATACTTCAAAACACTCTTCATGCATCTCTAACACTTGTAATGAATCAAATTCATTGTATTCTAACATATTATAACCCCAAACAACACTAGATAGGTCATTTAGTGGTTCAACGCAATGTTTCCGAGTTCTTAGCCCATTTGGGATCCAATTTTAACAAGTCTTTCTCAACACTTCTAAACACTCTTCATGCATCTCTAGCATTTGTAATCAATCAAATTTATTGTATCCTAACATATTCTAAACCCAAAAAACACTAGATAAGTCATTTAGTGGTTCAACGCAATGTTTCCGAGTTCTTAGCCCATTTGGGATGCAATTTCAACAAGTCTTTCTCCATACTTCAAAACACTCTTCATGCATCTCTAACACTTGTAATCAATAAAATTCCTTGTATTCTAACATATTCTAACCCCAAACAACACTAGATAAGTCATTTAGTGGTTCAACGCAATGTTTCCGAGTTCTTAGCCTATTTGGGACGCAATTTCAACAAGTCTTTCTCCATACTTCAAAACACTCTTCATACATCTCTAACACTTGTAATGAATCAAATTCATTGTATTCTAACATATTATAACCCCAAACAACACTAGATAGGTCATTTAGTGGTTCAACGCAATGTTTCCGAGTTCTTAGCCCATTTGGGACCCAATTTCAACAAGTCTTTCTCAACACTTCTAAACACTCTTCATGCATCTCTAGCACTTGTAATCAATCAAAGTTATTGTATTCAAACATATTCTAACCCCAAATAATACTAGATAAGTCATAAGTTTTTCAACGCAATGTTTCCGAGTTCTTAGCCCATTTGGGACCCAATTTCAACAAGTCTTTCTCCATACTTCAAAACACTCTTCATGCATCTCTAACACTTGTAATCAATCAAATTCATTGTATTCTAACATATTCTAACCCCAAACAACACTAGATAAGTCATTTAGTGGTTCAACGCAATGTTTCCGAGTTCTTAGCCCATTTGGGACCCAATTTCAACAAGTCTTTCTCCACACTTCTAAACACTCTTCATGCATCTCTAGCACTTTTAATCAATCAAATTTATTGTATCCTAACATATTCTAAACCCAAACAACACTAGATAAGTCATTTAGTGGTTTAACGCAATGTTTCCGAGTTCTTAGCCCATTTGGGATGCAATTTCAACAAGTCTTTCTCCATACTTCAAAACACTCTTCATGCATCTCTAACACTTGTAATCAATAAAATGTATTGTATTCTAACATATTCTAACCAAAACAACACTAGATAAGTCATTTAGTGGTTCAACGCAATGTTTCCGAGTTCTTTGCCCATTTGGGACGCAATTTCAACAAGCTTTATTCATACTTCAAAACACTCTTCATGCATCTCTAACACTTGTAATGAATCAAATTCATTGTATTCTAACATATTATAACCCCAAACAACACTAGATAGGTCATTTAGTGGTTCAACGCAATGTTTCCGAGTTCTTAGCCCATTTGGGATCCAATTTTAACAAGTCTTTCTCAACACTTCTAAACACTCTTCATGCATCTCTAGCATTTGTAATCAATCAAATTTATTGTATCCTAACATATTCTAAACCCAAAAAACACTAGATAAGTCATTTAGTGGTTCAACGCAATGTTTCCGAGTTCTTAGCCCATTTGGGATGCAATTTCAACAAGTCTTTCTCCATACTTCAAAACACTCTTCATGCATCTCTAACACTTGTAATCAATAAAATTCCTTGTATTCTAACATATTCTAACCCCAAACAACACTAGATAAGTCATTTAGTGGTTCAACGCAATGTTTCCGAGTTCTTAGCCTATTTGGGACGCAATTTCAACAAGTCTTTCTCCATACTTCAAAACACTCTTCATGCATCTCTAACACTTGTAATGAATCAAATTCATTGTATTCTAACATATTATAACCCCAAACAACACTAGATAGGTCATTTAGTGGTTCAACGCAATGTTTCCGAGTTCTTAGCCCATTTGGGACCCAATTTCAACAAGTCTTTCTCAACACTTCTAAACACTCTTCATGCATCTCTAGCACTTGTAATCAATCAAATTTATTGTATCCTAACATATTCTAACCAAAAAAACACTAGATAAGTCATTTAGTGGTTCAACGCAATGTTTCCGAGTTCTTAGCCCATTTGGGACGCAATTTCAACAAGTCTTTCTCCATACTTCAAAACACTCTTCATGCATCTCTAACACTTGTAATCAATAAAATGTATTATATTCTAACATATTCTAACCAAAACAACACTAGATAAGTCATTTAGTGGTTAATGCAATGTTTTTGAGTTCTAAGCCCATTTGGGATGCAATTTCAACAAGTCTTTCTTCACACTTCTAAACACTCTTCATGCATCTCTAGCACTTGTAATCAATCAAATTTATTATAGTCTAACATATTCTAACCCAAACAACACTAGATAAGTCATTTAGTGGTTCAACGCAATGTTTCCGAGTTCTTAGCCCATTTGGGACCCAATTTCAACCAAGTCTTTCTCCACACTTCTAAACACTCTTCATGCATCTCTAGCACTTGTAATCAATCAAATTTATTGTATCCTAACATATTCTAACCAAAAAAACACTAGATAAGTCATTTAGTGGTTCAACGCAATGTTTCCGAGTTCTTAGCCCATTTGGGACGCAATTTCAACAAGTCTTTCTCCATACTTCAAAACACTCTTCATGCATCTCTAACACTTGTAATCAATAAAATTCCTTGTATTCTAACATATTCTAACCCCAAACAACACTAGATAAGTCATTTAGTGGTTCAACGCAATGTTTCCGAGTTCTTAGCCTATTTGGGACGCAATTTCAACAAGTCTTTCTCCATACTTCAAAACACTCTTCATACATCTCTAACACTTGTAATGAATCAAATTCATTGTATTCTAACATATTATAACCCCAAACAACACTAGATAGGTCATTTAGTGGTTCAACGCAATGTTTCCGAGTTCTTAGCCCATTTGGGACCCAATTTCAACAAGTCTTTCTCAACACTTCTAAACACTCTTCATGCATCTCTAGCACTTGTAATCAATCAAAGTTATTGTATTCAAACATATTCTAACCCCAAATAATACTAGATAAGTCATAAGTTTTTCAACGCAATGTTTCCGAGTTCTTAGCCCATTTGGGACCCAATTTCAACAAGTCTTTCTCCATACTTCAAAACACTCTTCATGCATCTCTAACACTTGTAATCAATCAAATTCATTGTATTCTAACATATTCTAACCCCAAACAACACTAGATAAGTCATTTAGTGGTTCAACGCAATGTTTCCGAGTTCTTAGCCCATTTGGGACCCAATTTCAACAAGTCTTTCTCCACACTTCTAAACACTCTTCATGCATCTCTAGCACTTTTAATCAATCAAATTTATTGTATCCTAACATATTCTAAACCCAAACAACACTAGATAAGTCATTTAGTGGTTTAACGCAATGTTTCCGAGTTCTTAGCCCATTTGGGATGCAATTTGAACAAGTCTTTCTCCATACTTCAAAACACTCTTCATGCATCTCTAACACTTGTAATCAATAAAATGTATTGTATTCTAACATATTCTAACCAAAACAACACTAGATAAGTCATTTAGTGGTTCAACGCAATGTTTCCGAGTTCTTTGCCCATTTGGGACGCAATTTCAACAAGCTTTATTCATACTTCAAAACACTCTTCATGCATCTCTAACACTTGTAATGAATCAAATTCATTGTATTCTAACATATTATAACCCCAAACAACACTAGATAGGTCATTTAGTGGTTCAACGCAATGTTTCCGAGTTCTTAGCCCATTTGGGATCCAATTTTAACAAGTCTTTCTCAACACTTCTAAACACTCTTCATGCATCTCTAGCATTTGTAATCAATCAAATTTATTGTATCCTAACATATTCTAAACCCAAAAAACACTAGATAAGTCATTTAGTGGTTCAACGCAATGTTTCCGAGTTCTTAGCCCATTTGGGATGCAATTTCAACAAGTCTTTCTCCATACTTCAAAACACTCTTCATGCATCTCTAACACTTGTAATCAATAAAATTCCTTGTATTCTAACATATTCTAACCCCAAACAACACTAGATAAGTCATTTAGTGGTTCAACGCAATGTTTCCGAGTTCTTAGCCTATTTGGGACGCAATTTCAACAAGTCTTTCTCCATACTTCAAAACACTCTTCATGCATCTCTAACACTTGTAATGAATCAAATTCATTGTATTCTAACATATTATAACCCCAAACAACACTAGATAGGTCATTTAGTGGTTCAACGCAATGTTTCCGAGTTCTTAGCCCATTTGGGACCCAATTTCAACAAGTCTTTCTCAACACTTCTAAACACTCTTCATGCATCTCTAGCACTTGTAATCAATCAAATTTATTGTATCCTAACATATTCTAACCAAAAAAACACTAGATAAGTCATTTAGTGGTTCAACGCAATGTTTCCGAGTTCTTAGCCCATTTGGGACGCAATTTCAACAAGTCTTTCTCCATACTTCAAAACACTCTTCATGCATCTCTAACACTTGTAATCAATAAAATGTATTATATTCTAACATATTCTAACCAAAACAACACTAGATAAGTCATTTAGTGGTTAATGCAATGTTTTTGAGTTCTAAGCCCATTTGGGATGCAATTTCAACAAGTCTTTCTTCACACTTCTAAACACTCTTCATGCATCTCTAGCACTTGTAATCAATCAAATTTATTATAGTCTAACATATTCTAACCCAAACAACACTAGATAAGTCATTTAGTGGTTCAACGCAATGTTTCCGAGTTCTTAGCCCATTTGGGACCCAATTTCAACCAAGTCTTTCTCCACACTTCTAAACACTCTTCATGCATCTCTAGCACTTGTAATCAGTCAAATTTATTGTATTCTAACCTATTCTAAACCGAAACAACACTAGATAAGTCATTTAGTGGTTCAACGTAATGTTTCCGAGTTGTTGGCCCATTTGGGACCCAATTTCAACAAGTCTTTCTCCACACTTCTAAACACTCTTCATGCATCTCTAGCACTTGTAATCAATCAAAGTTATTGTATTCAAACATATTCTAACCCCAAATAATACTAGATAAGTCATAAGTTTTTCAACGCAATGTTTCCGAGTTCTTAGCCCATTTGGGACCCAATTTCAACAAGTCTTTCTCCATACTTCAAAACACTCTTCATGCATCTCTAACACTTGTAATCAATCAAATTCATTATATTCTAACATATTCTAACCCAAACAACACTAGATAAGTCATTTAGTGGTTCAACGCAATGTTTCCGAGTTCTTAGCCCATTTGGGACCCAATTTCAACAAGTCTTTCTCCACACTTCTAAACACTCTTCATGCATCTCTAGCACTTTTAATCAATAAAATGTATTGTATTCTAACTTATTCTAACCAAAACAACACTAGATAAGTCATTTAGTGGTTAACGCAATGTTTCTGAGTTCAAAGCCCATTTGGGACGCAATTTCAACAAGTCTTTCTTCATACTTCAAAACACTCTTATGCATCTCTAACACTTGTAATGAATCAAATTCATTGTAGTCTAACATATTATAACCCCAAACAACACTAGATAGGTCATTTAGTGGTTCAACGCAATGTTTCCGAGTTCTTAGCCCATTTGGGACGCAATTTTAACAAGCTTTATTCATACTTCAAAACACTCTTCATGCATCTCTAACACTTTTAATGAATCAAATTCATTGTATTCTAACATATTATAACCCCAAACAACACTAGATAGGTCATTTAGTGGTTCAACGCAATGTTTCCGAGTTCTTAGCCCATTTGGGACCCAATTTTAACAAGTCTTTCTCAACACTTCTAAACACTCTTCATGCATCTCTAGCATTTGTAATCAATCAAATTTATTGTATCCTAACATATTCTAAACCCAAAAAACACTAGATAAGTCATTTAGTGGTTCAACGCAATGTTTCTGAGTTCTTAGCCCATTTGGGATGCAATTTCAACAAGTCTTTCTCCATACTTCAAAACACTCTTCATGCATCTCTAACACTTGTAATCAATAAACTTCCTTGTATTCTAACATATTCTAACCCCAAACAACACTAGATAAGTCATTTAGTGGTTCAACGCAATGTTTCCGAGTTCTTAGCCTATTTGGGACGCAATTTCAACAAGTCTTTCTCCATACTACAAAACACTCTTCATGCATCTCTAACACTTGTAATGAATCAAATTCATTGTATTCTAACATATTATAACCCCAAACAACACTAGATAGGTCATTTAGTGGTTCAACGCAATGTTTCCGAGTTCTTAGCCCATTTGGGACCCAATTTCAACAAGTCTGTCTCAACACTTCTAAACACTCTTCATGCATCTCTAGCACTTGTAATCAATCAAATTTATTGTATCCTAACATATTCTAACCAAAGCAACACTAGATAAGTCATTTAGTGGTTCAACGCAATGTTTCCGAGTTCTTAGCCCATTTGGGACGCAATTTCAACAAGTCTTTCTCCATACTTCAAAACACTCTTCATGCATCTCTAACACTTGTAATGAATCAAATTTATTGTATTCTAACATATTATAACCCCAAACAACACTAGATAGGTCATTTAGTGGTTCAACGCAATGTTTCCGAGTTCTTAGCCCATTTGGGACCCAATTTCAACAAGTCTTTCTCAACACTTCTAAACACTCTTCATGCATCTCTAGCACTTGTAATCAATAAAATTTATTGTATCCTAACATATTCTAACCAAAACAACACTAGATAAGTCATTTAGTGGTTCAACGCAATGTTTCCGAGTTCTTAGCCCATTTGGGACGCAATTTCAACAAGTCTTTCTCCATACTTCAAAACACTCTTCATGCATCTCTAACACTTGCAATCAATAAAATGTATTATATTCTAACATATTCTAACCAAAACAACACTAGATAAGTCATTTAGTGGTTAAAGCAATGTTTCTGAGTTCAAAGCCCATTTGGGATGCAATTTCAACAAGTCTTTCTCCACACTTCTAAACACTCTTCATGCATCTCTAGCACTTGTAATCAATCAAATTTATTATAGTCTAACATATTCTAACCTAAACAACACTAGATAAGTCATTTAGTGGTTCAACGCAATGTTTCTGAGTTCTTCGCCCATTTGGGATGCAATTTCAACAAGTCTTTCTCCATACTTCAAAACACTCTTCATGCATCTCTAACACTTGTAATGAATCAAATTCATTGTATTCTAACATATTATAACCCCAAACAACACTAGATAGGTCATTTAGTGGTTCAACGCAATGTTTCCGAGTTCTTAGCCCATTTGGGACCCAATTTCAACAAGTCTTTCTCAACACTTCTAAACACTCTTCATGCATCTCTAGCACTTGTAATCAATCAAATTTATTGTATCCTAACATATTCTAACCAAAGCAACACTAGATAAGTCATTTAGTGGTTCAACGCAATGTTTCCGAGTTCTTAGCCCATTTGGGACGCAATTTCAACAAGTCTTTCTCCATACTTCAAAACACTCTTCATGCATCTCTAACACTTGTAATCAATAAAATGTATTATATTCTAACATATTCTAACCAAAACAACACTAGATAAGTCATTTAGTGGTTAACGCAATGTTTCTGAGTTCTTAGCCCATTTGGGATGCAATTTCAACAAGTCTTTCTCCACACTTCTAAACACTCTTCATGCATCTCTAGCACTTGTAATGAATCAAATTTATTATAGTCTAACATATTCTAACCCAAACAACACTAGATAAGTCATTTAGTGGTTCAACGCAATGTTTCCGAGTTCTTAGCCCATTTGGGACCCAATTTCAACCAAGTCTTTCTCCACACTTCTAAACACTCTTAATGCATCTCTAGCACTTGTAATCAGTCAAATTTATTGTATTCTAACGTATTCTAACCCCAAATAATACTAGATAAGTCATAAGTTTTTCAACGCAATGTTTACGAGTTCTTAGCCCATTTGGGACCCAATTTCAACAAGTCTTTCTCCATACTTCAAAACACTCTTCATGCATCTCTAACACTTGTAATGAATCAAATTCATTATATTCTAACATATTCTAACCCCAAACAACACTAGATAAGTCATTTAGTGGTTCAACGCAATGTTTCCGAGTTCTTAGCCCATTTGGGACCCAATTTCAACAAGTCTTTCTCCACACTTCTAAACACTCTTCATGCATCTCTAGCACTTGTAATCAGTAAAATGTATTGTATTCTAACATATTCTAACCAAAACAACACTAGATAAGTCATTTAGTGGTTCAACGCAATGTTTCCGAGTTCTTAGCCCATTTGGGACGCAATTTCAACAAGTCTTTCTTCATACTTCAAAACACTCTTCATGCATATCTAACACTTGTAATGAATCAAATTCATTGTATTCTAACATATTATAACCCCAAACAACACTAGATAGGTCATTTAGTGGTTCAACGCAATGTTTCCGAGTTCTTAGCCCATTTGGGACCCAATTTTAACAAGTCTTTCTCAACACTTCTAAACACTCTTCATGCATCTCTAGCACTTGTAATCAATCAAATTTATTGTATCCGAACATATTCTAAACCCAAAAAACACTAGATAGGTCATTTAGTGGTTCAACGCAATGTTTCCGAGTTCTTAGCCCATTTGGGACCCAATTTTAACAAGTCTTTCTCAACACTTCTAAACACTCTTCATGCATCTCTAGCACTTGTAATCAATCAAATTTATTGTATCCTAACATATTCTAAACACAAAAAACACAAGATAAGTCATTTAGTGGTTCAACGCAATGTTTCCGAGTTCTTAGCCCATTTGGGACGCAATTTCAACAAGTCTTTCTCCATACTTCAAAACACACTTCATGCATCTCTAACACTTTTAATCAATCAAATTCATTGTATTTTAACATATTCTAACCCCAAACAACACTAGATAAGTCATTTTAGTGGTTCAACGCAATGTTTCCGAGTTCTTAGCCCATTTGGAACCCAATTTCAACAAGTTTTTCTCCATACTTCAAAACACTCTTCATGCATCTCTAACACTTGTAATCAATAAAATGTATTATATTCTAACATATTCTAACCAAACCAACACTAGATAAGTCATTTAGTGGTTCAACGCAATGTTTCTGAGTTCTTAGCCCATTTGGGATGCAATTTCAACAAGTCTTTCTCCACACTTCTAAACACTCTTCATGCATCTCTAGCACTTGTAATCAATCAAATTTATTATACTCTAACATATTCTAACCCAAACAACACTAGATAAGTCATTTAGTGGTTCAACGCAATGTTTCCGAGTTCTTAGCCCATTTGGGACCCAATTTCAACCAAGTCTTTCTCCACACTTCTAAACACTCTTCCTGCATCTCTAGCACTTGTAATCAGTCAAATTTATTGTATTCTAACCTATTCTAAACCCAAACAACACTAGATAAGTCATTTAGTGGTTCAACGTAATGTTTCCGAGTTCTTAGCCCATTTGGGATGCAATTTCAACAAGTCTTTCTCCATACTTCAAAACACTCTTCATGCATCTCTAACACTTGTAATCAATAAAATGTATTGTATTCTAACATATTCTAACCAAAGCAACACTAGATAAGTCATTTAGTGGTTCAACGCAATGTTTCCAAGTTCTTAGCCCATTTGGGACCCAATTTCAACAAGTCTTTCTCAACACTTCTAAACACTCTTCATGCATCTCTAGCACTTTTAATCAATCAAATTTATTGTATCCTAACATATTCTAAACCCAAAAAAAACTAGATAAGTCATTTAGTGGTTCAACGCAATGTTTCCGAGTTCTTAGCCCATTTGGGACGCAATTTCAACAAGTCTTTCTCCACACTTCTAAACACTCTTCATGCATCTCTAGCACTTGTAATCAGTCAAATTTATTGTATTCTAACCTATTCTAAACCCAAACAACACTAGATAAGTCATTTAGTGGTTCAACGCAATGTTTCCGAGTTCTTGGCCCATTTGGGACCCAATTTCAACAAGTCTTTCTCCACACTTCTAAACACTCTTCATGCATCTCTAGCACTTGTAATCAATCAAAGTTATTGTATTCAAACATATTCTAACCCCAAATAATACTAGATAAGTCATAAGTTTTTCAACGCAATGTTTCCGAGTTCTTAGCCCATTTGGGACCCAATTTCAACAAGTCTTTCTCCATACTTCAAAACACTCTTCATGCATCTCTAAATCTTTTAATCAATCAAATTCATTGTATTTTAACATATTCTAACCCCAAACAACACTAAATAAGTCATTTTAGTGGTTCAACGCAATGTTTCCGAGTTCTTTGCCCATTTGGAACCCAATTTCAACAAGTTTTTCTCCATACTTCAAAACACTCTTCATGCATCTCTAACACTTGTAATCAATAAAATGTATTATATTCTAACATATTCTAACCAAACCAACACTAGATAAGTCATTTAGTGGTTCAACGCAATGTTTCCGAGTTCTTAGCCCATTTGGGACCCAATTTCAACCAAGTCTTTCTCCACACTTCTAAACACTCTTCCTGCATCTCTAGCACTTGTAATCAGTCAAATTTATTGTATTCTAACCTATTCTAAACCCAAACAACACTAGATAAGTCATTTAGTGGTTCAACGTAATGTTTCCGAGTTCTTGGCCCATTTGGGACCCAATTTCAACAAGTCTTTCTCCACACTTCTAAACACTCTTCATGCATCTCTAGCACTTGTAATCAATCAAAGTTATTGTATTCAAACATATTCTAACCCCAAATAATACTAGATAAGTCATAAGTTTTTCAACGCAATGTTTCCGAGTTCTTAGCCCATTTGGGACCCAATTTCAACAAGTCTTTCTCCATACTTCAAAACACTCTTCATGCATCTCTAACACTTGTAATCAATAAAATGTATTGTATTCTAACATATTCTAACCAAAGCAACACTAGATAAGTCATTTAGTGGTTCAACGCAATGTTTCTGAGTTCTTAGCCCATTTGGGATGCAATTTCAACAAGTCTTTCTCCACACTTCTAAACACTCTTCATGCATCTCTAGCACTTGTAATCAATCAAATTTATTATACTCTAACATATTCTAACCCCAAACAACACTAGATAAGTCATTTAGTGGTTCAACGCAATGTTTCCGAGTTCTTAGCCCATTTGGGACCCAATTTCAACAAGTCTTTCTCCACACTTCTAAACACTCTTCATGCATCTCTAGCACTTTTAATCAATCAAATTTATTGTATCCTAACATATTCTAAACCCAAACAACACTAGATAAGTCATTTAGTGGTTTAACGCAATGTTTCCGAGTTCTTAGCCCATTTGGGGCGCAATTTCAACAAGTCTTTCTCCACACTTCAAAACACTCTTCATGCATCTCTAACACTTGTAATCAATAAAATGTATTGTATTCTAACATATTCTAACCAAAACAACACTAGATAAATCATTTAGTGGTTCAACGCAATGTTTCCGAGTTCTTAGCCCATTTGGGACGTAATTTCAACAAGTCTTTATTCATACTTCAAAACACTCTTCATGCATCTCTAACACTTGTAATGAATCAAATTCATTGTATTCTAACATATTATAACCCCAAACAACACTAGATAGGTCATTTAGTGGTTCAACGCAATGTTTCCGAGTTCTTAGCCCATTTGGGACCCAATTTTAACAAGTCTTTCTCAACACTTCTAAACACTCTTCATGCATCTCTAGCATTTGTAATCAATCAAATTTATTGTATCCTAACATATTCTAAACCCAAAAAACACTAGATAAGTCATTTAGTGGTTCAACGCAATGTTTCCGAGTTCTTAGCCCATTTGGGATGCAATTTCAACAAGTCTTTCTCCATACTTCAAAACACTCTTCATGCATCTCTAACACTTGTAATCTATAAAATTCCTTGTATTCTAACATATTCTAACCCCAAACAACACTAGATAAGTCATTTAGTGGTTCAACGCAATGTTTCCGAGTTCTTAGCCTATTTGGGACCCAATTTCAACAACTTTTTCTACACACTTCTAAACACTCTTCATGCATCTTTAGCACTTGTAATCAATCAAAGTTATTGTATTCAAACATATTCTAACCCCAAATAATACTAGATAAGTCATAAGTTTTTCAACGCAATGTTTCCGAGTTCTTAGCCCATTTGGGACCCAATTTCAACAAGTCTTTCTCCATACTTCAAAACACTCTTCATGCATCTCTAACACTTGTAATCAATAAAATGTATTGTATTCTAACATATTCTAACCAAAGCAACACTAGATAAGTCATTTAGTGGTTCAACGCAATGTTTCCGATTTCTTAGCCCATTTGGGACCCAATTTCAACAAGTCTTTCTCAACACTTCTAAACACTCTTCATGCATCTCTAGCACTTTTAATCAATCAAATTTATTGTATCCTAACATATTCTAAACCCAAAAAAAACTAGATAAGTCATTTAGTGGTTCAACGCAATGTTTCCGAGTTCTTAGCCCATTTGGGACGCAATTTCAACAAGTCTTTCTCCACACTTCTAAACACTCTTCATGCATCTCTAGCACTTGTAATCAGTCAAATTTATTGTATTCTAACCTATTTTAAACCCAAACAACACTAGATAAGTCATTTAGTGGTTCAACGCAATGTTTCCAAGTTCTTGGCCCATTTGGGACCCAATTTCAACAAGTCTTTCTCCACACTTCTAAACACTCTTCATGCATCTCTAGCACTTGTAATAAATCAAAGTTATTGTATTCAAACATATTCTAATTCCAAATAATACTAGATAAGTCATAAGTTTTTCAACGCAATGTTTCCGAGTTCTTAGCCCATTTGGGACCCAATTTCAACAAGTCTTTCTCCATACTTCAAAACACTCTTCTTGCATCTCTAACACTTGTAATCAATAAAATGTATTGTATTCTAACATATTCTAACCAAAACAACACTAGATAAGTCATTTAGTGGTTCAACGCAATGTTTCCGAGTTCTTAGCCCATTTGGGACGCAATTTCAACAAGTCTTTCTCCACACTTCTAAACACTCTTCATACATCTCTAGCACTTGTAATCAGTCAAATTTATTGTATTCTAACTTATTCTAAACCCAAACAACACTAGATAAGTCATTTAGTGGTTCAACGCAATGTTTCCGAGTTCTTGGCCCATTTGGGACCCAATTTCAACAGGTCTTTCTCCACACTTCTAAACACTCTTCATGCATCTCTAGCACTTGTAATCAATCAAAGTTATTGTATTCAAACATATTCTAACCCCAAATAATACTAGATAAGTCATAAGTTTTTCAACGCAATGTTTCCGAGTTCTTAGCCCATTTGGGACCCAATTTCAACAAGTCTTTCTCCATACTTCAAAACACTCTTCATGCATCTCTAACACTTGTAATCAATCAAATTCCTTGTATTCTAACATATTCTAACCCCAAACAACACTAGATAAGTCATTTAGTGGTTCAACGCAATGTTTCCGAGTTCTTAGCCTATTTGGGACCCAATTTCAACAACTTTTTCTACACACTTCTAAACACTCTTCATGCATCTTTAGCACTTGTAATCAATCAAAGTTATTGTATTCAAACATATTCTAACCCCAAATAATACTAGATAAGTCATAAGTTTTTCAACGCAATGTTTTCCGAGTTCTTAGCCCATTTGGGACCCAATTTCAACAAGTCTTTCTCCATACTTCAAAACACTCTTCATGCATCTCTAACACTTGTAATCAATAAAATGTATTGTATTCTAACATATTCTAACCAAAGCAACACTAGATAAGTCATTTAGTGGTTCAACGCAATGTTTCCAAGTTCTTAGCCCATTTGGGACCCAATTTCAACAAGTCTTTCTCAACACTTCTAAACACTCTTCATGCATCTCTAGCACTTTTAATCAATCAAATTTATTGTATCCTAACATATTCTAAACCCAAAAAAAACTAGATAAGTCATTTAGTGGTTCAACGCAATGTTTCCGAGTTCTTAGCCCATTTGGGACGCAATTTCAACAAGTCTTTCTCCACACTTCTAAACACTCTTCATGCATCTCTAGCACTTGTAATCAGTCAAATTTATTGTATTCTAACCTATTCTAAACCCAAACAACACTAGATAAGTCATTTAGTGGTTCAACGCAATGTTTCCGAGTTCTTGGCCCATTTGGGACCCAATTTCAACAAGTCTTTCTCCACACTTCTAAACACTCTTCATGCATCTCTAGCACTTGTAATCAATCAAAGTTATTGTATTCAAACATATTCTAACCCCAAATAATACTAGATAAGTCATAAGTTTTTCAACGCAATGTTTCCGAGTTCTTAGCCCATTTGGGACCCAATTTCAACAAGTCTTTCTCCATACTTCAAAACACTCTTCATGCATCTCTAAATCTTTTAATCAATCAAATTCATTGTATTTTAACATATTCTAACCCCAAACAACACTAAATAAGTCATTTTAGTGGTTCAACGCAATGTTTCCGAGTTCTTTGCCCATTTGGAACCCAATTTCAACAAGTTTTTCTCCATACTTCAAAACACTCTTCATGCATCTCTAACACTTGTAATCAATAAAATGTATTATATTCTAACATATTCTAACCAAACCAACACTAGATAAGTCATTTAGTGGTTCAACGCAATGTTTCCGAGTTCTTAGCCCATTTGGGACCCAATTTCAACCAAGTCTTTCTCCACACTTCTAAACACTCTTCCTGCATCTCTAGCACTTGTAATCAGTCAAATTTATTGTATTCTAACCTATTCTAAACCCAAACAACACTAGATAAGTCATTTAGTGGTTCAACGTAATGTTTCCGAGTTCTTGGCCCATTTGGGACCCAATTTCAACAAGTCTTTCTCCACACTTCTAAACACTCTTCATGCATCTCTAGCACTTGTAATCAATCAAAGTTATTGTATTCAAACATATTCTAACCCCAAATAATACTAGATAAGTCATAAGTTTTTCAACGCAATGTTTCCGAGTTCTTAGCCCATTTGGGACCCAATTTCAACAAGTCTTTCTCCATACTTCAAAACACTCTTCATGCATCTCTAACACTTGTAATCAATCAAATTCCTTGTATTCTAACATATTCTAACCAAAGCAACACTAGATAAGTCATTTAGTGGTTCAACGCAATGTTTCTGAGTTCTTAGCCCATTTGGGATGCAATTTCAACAAGTCTTTCTCCACACTTCTAAACACTCTTCATGCATCTCTAGCACTTGTAATCAATCAAATTTATTATACTCTAACATATTCTAACCCCAAACAACACTAGATAAGTCATTTAGTGGTTCAACGCAATGTTTCCGAGTTCTTAGCCCATTTGGGACCCAATTTCAACAAGTCTTTCTCCACACTTCTAAACACTCTTCATGCATCTCTAGCACTTTTAATCAATCAAATTTATTGTATCCTAACATATTCTAAACCCAAACAACACTAGATAAGTCATTTAGTGGTTTAACGCAATGTTTCCGAGTTCTTAGCCCATTTGGGGCGCAATTTCAACAAGTCTTTCTCCACACTTCAAAACACTCTTCATGCATCTCTAACACTTGTAATCAATAAAATGTATTGTATTCTAACATATTCTAACCAAAACAACACTAGATAAATCATTTAGTGGTTCAACGCAATGTTTCCGAGTTCTTAGCCCATTTGGGACGTAATTTCAACAAGTCTTTATTCATACTTCAAAACACTCTTCATGCATCTCTAACACTTGTAATGAATCAAATTCATTGTATTCTAACATATTATAACCCCAAACAACACTAGATAGGTCATTTAGTGGTTCAACGCAATGTTTCCGAGTTCTTAGCCCATTTGGGACCCAATTTTAACAAGTCTTTCTCAACACTTCTAAACACTCTTCATGCATCTCTAGCATTTGTAATCAATCAAATTTATTGTATCCTAACATATTCTAAACCCAAAAAACACTAGATAAGTCATTTAGTGGTTCAACGCAATGTTTCCGAGTTCTTAGCCCATTTGGGATGCAATTTCAACAAGTCTTTCTCCATACTTCAAAACACTCTTCATGCATCTCTAACACTTGTAATCTATAAAATTCCTTGTATTCTAACATATTCTAACCCCAAACAACACTAGATAAGTCATTTAGTGGTTCAACGCAATGTTTCCGAGTTCTTAGCCTATTTGGGACCCAATTTCAACAACTTTTTCTACACACTTCTAAACACTCTTCATGCATCTTTAGCACTTGTAATCAATCAAAGTTATTGTATTCAAACATATTCTAACCCCAAATAATACTAGATAAGTCATAAGTTTTTCAACGCAATGTTTCCGAGTTCTTAGCCCATTTGGGACCCAATTTCAACAAGTCTTTCTCCATACTTCAAAACACTCTTCATGCATCTCTAACACTTGTAATCAATAAAATGTATTGTATTCTAACATATTCTAACCAAAGCAACACTAGATAAGTCATTTAGTGGTTCAACGCAATGTTTCCGATTTCTTAGCCCATTTGGGACCCAATTTCAACAAGTCTTTCTCAACACTTCTAAACACTCTTCATGCATCTCTAGCACTTTTAATCAATCAAATTTATTGTATCCTAACATATTCTAAACCCAAAAAAAACTAGATAAGTCATTTAGTGGTTCAACGCAATGTTTCCGAGTTCTTAGCCCATTTGGGACGCAATTTCAACAAGTCTTTCTCCACACTTCTAAACACTCTTCATGCATCTCTAGCACTTGTAATCAGTCAAATTTATTGTATTCTAACCTATTCTAAACCCAAACAACACTAGATAAGTCATTTAGTGGTTCAACGCAATGTTTCCGAGTTCTTGGCCCATTTGGGACCCAATTTCAACAAGTCTTTCTCCACACTTCTAAACACTCTTCATGCATCTCTAGCACTTGTAATAAATCAAAGTTATTGTATTCAAACATATTCTAATTCCAAATAATACTAGATAAGTCATAAGTTTTTCAACGCAATGTTTCCGAGTTCTTAGCCCATTTGGGACCCAATTTCAACAAGTCTTTCTCCATACTTCAAAACACTCTTCTTGCATCTCTAACACTTGTAATCAATAAAATGTATTGTATTCTAACATATTCTAACCAAAACAACACTAGATAAGTCATTTAGTGGTTCAACGCAATGTTTCCGAGTTCTTAGCCCATTTGGGACGCAATTTCAACAAGTCTTTCTCCACACTTCTAAACACTCTTCATACATCTCTAGCACTTGTAATCAGTCAAATTTATTGTATTCTAACTTATTCTAAACCCAAACAACACTAGATAAGTCATTTAGTGGTTCAACGCAATGTTTCCGAGTTATTGGCCCATTTGGGACCCAATTTCAACAGGTCTTTCTCCACACTTCTAAACACTCTTCATGCATCTGTAGCACTTGTAATCAATCAAAGTTATTGTATTCAAACATATTCTAACCCCAAATAATACTAGATAAGTCATAAGTTTTTCAACGCAATGTTTCCGAGTTCTTAGCCCATTTGGGACCCAATTTCAACAAGTCTTTCTCCATACTTCAAAACACTCTTCATGCATCTCTAACACTTGTAATCAATCAAATTCCTTGTATTCTAACATATTCTAACCCCAAACAACACTAGATAAGTCATTTAGTGGTTCAACGCAATGTTTCCGAGTTCTTAGCCTATTTGGGACCCAATTTCAACAACTTTTTCTACACACTTCTAAACACTCTTCATGCATCTTTAGCACTTGTAATCAATCAAAGTTATTGTATTCAAACATATTCTAACCCCAAATAATACTAGATAAGTCATAAGTTTTTCAACGCAATGTTTTCCGAGTTCTTAGCCCATTTGGGACCCAATTTCAACAAGTCTTTCTCCATACTTCAAAACACTCTTCATGCATCTCTAACACTTGTAATCAATAAAATGTATTGTATTCTAACATATTCTAACCAAAGCAACACTAGATAAGTCATTTAGTGGTTCAACGCAATGTTTCCAAGTTCTTAGCCCATTTGGGACCCAATTTCAACAAGTCTTTCTCAACACTTCTAAACACTCTTCATGCATCTCTAGCACTTTTAATCAATCAAATTTATTGTATCCTAACATATTATAAACCCAAAAAAAACTAGATAAGTCATTTAGTGGTTCAACGCAATGTTTCCGAGTTCTTAGCCCATTTGGGACGCAATTTCAACAAGTCTTTCTCCACACTTCTAAACACTCTTCATGCATCTCTAGCACTTGTAATCAGTCAAATTTATTGTATTCTAACCTATTCTAAACCCAAACAACACTAGATAAGTCATTTAGTGGTTCAACGCAATGTTTCCGAGTTCTTGGCCCATTTGGGACCCAATTTCAACAAGTCTTTCTCCACACTTCTAAACACTCTTCATGCATCTCTAGCACTTGTAATCAATCAAAGTTATTGTATTCAAACATATTCTAACCCCAAATAATACTAGATAAGTCATAAGTTTTTCAACGCAATGTTTCCGAGTTCTTAGCCCATTTGGGACCCAATTTCAACAAGTCTTTCTCCATACTTCAAAACACTCTTCATGCATCTCTAAGTCTTTTAATCAATCAAATTCATTGTATTTTAACATATTCTAACCCCAAACAACACTAAATAAGTCATTTTAGTGGTTCAACGCAATGTTTCTGAGTTCTTTGCCCATTTGGAACCCAATTTCAACAAGTTTTTCTCCATACTTCAAAACACTCTTCATGCATCTCTAACACTTGTAATCAATAAAATGTATTATATTCTAACATATTCTAACCAAACCAACACTAGATAAGTCATTTAGTGGTTCAACGCAATGTTTCTGAGTTCTTAGCCCATTTGGGATGCAATTTCAACAAGTCTTTCTCCACACTTCTAAACACTCTTCATGCATCTCTAGCACTTGTAATCAATCAAATTTATTATACTCTAACATATTCTAACCCAAACAACACTAGATAAGTCATTTAGTGGTTCAACGCAATGTTTCCGAGTTCTTAGCCCATTTGGGACCCAATTTCAACCAAGTCTTTCTCCACACTTCTAAACACTCTTCATGCATCTCTAGCACTTTTAATCAATCAAATTTATTGTATCCTAACATATTCTAAACCCAAACACTCTTCATGCATCTCTAACACTTGTAATGAATCAAATTCATTATATTCTAACATATTCTAACCCCAAACAACACTAGATAAGTCATTTAGTGGTTCAACGCAATGTTTCCGAGTTCTTAGCCCATTTGGGACCCAATTTCAACAAGTCTTTCTCCACACTTCTAAACACTCTTCATGCATCTCTAGCACTTGTAATCAGTAAAATGTATTGTATTCTAACATATTCTAACCAAAACAACACTAGATAAGTCATTTAGTGGTTCAACGCAATGTTTCCGAGTTCTTAGCCCATTTGGGACGCAATTTCAACAAGTCTTTCTTCATACTTCAAAACACTCTTCATGCATCTCTAACACTTGTAATGAATCAAATTCATTGTATTCTAACATATTATAACCCCAAACAACACTAGATAGGTCATTTAGTGGTTCAACGCAATGTTTCCGAGTTCTTAGCCCATTTGGGACCCAATTTTAACAAGTCTTTCTCAACACTTCTAAACACTCTTCATGCATCTCTAGCACTTGTAATCAATCAAATTTATTGTATCCGAACATATTCTAAACCCAAAAAACACTAGATAGGTCATTTAGTGGTTCAACGCAATGTTTCCGAGTTCTTAGCCCATTTGGGACCCAATTTTAACAAGTCTTTCTCAACACTTCTAAACACTCTTCATGCATCTCTAGCACTTGTAATCAATCAAATTTATTGTATCCTAACATATTCTAAACACAAAAAACACAAGATAAGTCATTTAGTGGTTCAACGCAATGTTTCCGAGTTCTTAGCCCATTTGGGACGCAATTTCAACAAGTCTTTCTCCATACTTCAAAACACTCTTCATGCATCTCTAACACTTGTAATCAATAAAATGTATTATATTCTAACATATTCTAACCAAACCAACACTAGATAAGTCATTTAGTGGTTCAACGCAATGTTTCTGAGTTCTTAGCCCATTTGGGATGCAATTTCAACAAGTCTTTCTCCACACTTCTAAACACTCTTCATGCATCTCTAGCACTTGTAATCAATCAAATTTATTATACTCTAACATATTCTAACCCAAACAACACTAGATAAGTCATTTAGTGGTTCAACGCAATGTTTCCGAGTTCTTAGCCCATTTGGGACCCAATTTCAACCAAGTCTTTCTCCACACTTCTAAACACTCTTCCTGCATCTCTAGCACTTGTAATCAGTCAAATTTATTGTATTCTAACCTATTCTAAACCCAAACAACACTAGATAAGTCATTTAGTGGTTCAACGTAATGTTTCCGAGTTCTTGGCCCATTTGGGACCCAATTTCAACAAGTCTTTCTCCACACTTCTAAACACTCTTCATGCATCTCTAGCACTTGTAATCAATCAAAGTTATTGTATTCAAACATATTCTAACCCCAAATAATACTAGATAAGTCATAAGTTTTTCAACGCAATGTTTCCGAGTTCTTAGCCCATTTGGGACCCAATTTCAACAAGTCTTTCTCCATACTTCAAAACACTCTTCATGCATCTCTAACACTTGTAATCAATAAAATGTATTGTATTCTAACATATTCTAACCAAAGCAACACTAGATAAGTCATTTAGTGGTTCAACGCAATGTTTCTGAGTTCTTAGCCCATTTGGGATGCAATTTCAACAAGTCTTTCTCCACACTTCTAAACACTCTTCATGCATCTCTAGCACTTGTAATCAATCAAATTTATTATACTCTAACATATTCTAACCCCAAACAACACTAGATAAGTCATTTAGTGGTTCAACGCAATGTTTCCGAGTTCTTAGCCCATTTGGGACCCAATTTCAACAAGTCTTTCTCCACACTTCTAAACACTCTTCATGCATCTCTAGCACTTTTAATCAATCAAATTTATTGTATCCTAACATATTCTAAACATAAACAACACTAGATAAGTCATTTAGTGGTTTAACGCAATGTTTCCGAGTTCTTAGCCCATTTGGGGCGCAATTTCAACAAGTCTTTCTCCACACTTCAAAACACTCTTCATGCATCTCTAACACTTGTAATCAATAAAATGTATTGTATTCTAACATATTCTAACCAAAACAACACTAGATAAATCATTTAGTGGTTCAACGCAATGTTTCCGAGTTCTTAGCCCATTTGGGACGTAATTTCAACAAGTCTTTATTCATACTTCAAAACACTCTTCATGCATCTCTAACACTTGTAATGAATCAAATTCATTGTATTCTAACATATTATAACCCCAAACAACACTAGATAGGTCATTTAGTGGTTCAACGCAATGTTTCCGAGTTCTTAGCCCATTTGGGACCCAATTTTAACAAGTCTTTCTCAACACTTCTAAACACTCTTCATGCATCTCTAGCATTTGTAATCAATCAAATTTATTGTATCCTAACATATTCTAAACCCAAAAAACACTAGATAAGTCATTTAGTGGTTCAACGCAATGTTTCCGAGTTCTTAGCCCATTTGGGATGCAATTTCAACAAGTCTTTCTCCATACTTCAAAACACTCTTCATGCATCTCTAACACTTGTAATCTATAAAATTCCTTGTATTCTAACATATTCTAACCCCAAACAACACTAGATAAGTCATTTAGTGGTTCAACGCAATGTTTCCGAGTTCTTAGCCTATTTGGGACCCAATTTCAACAACTTTTTCTACACACTTCTAAACACTCTTCATGCATCTTTAGCACTTGTAATCAATCAAAGTTATTGTATTCAAACATATTCTAACCCCAAATAATACTAGATAAGTCATAAGTTTTTCAACGCAATGTTTCCGAGTTCTTAGCCCATTTGGGACCCAATTTCAACAAGTCTTTCTCCATACTTCAAAACACTCTTCATGCATCTCTAACACTTGTAATCAATAAAATGTATTGTATTCTAACATATTCTAACCAAAGCAACACTAGATAAGTCATTTAGTGGTTCAACGCAATGTTTCCGATTTCTTAGCCCATTTGGGACCCAATTTCAACAAGTCTTTCTCAACACTTCTAAACACTCTTCATGCATCTCTAGCACTTTTTATCAATCAAATTTATTGTATCCTAACATATTCTAAACCCAAAAAAAACTAGATAAGTCATTTAGTGGTTCAACGCAATGTTTCCGAGTTCTTAGCCCATTTGGGACGCAATTTCAACAAGTCTTTCTCCACACTTCTAAACACTCTTCATGCATCTCTAGCACTTGTAATCAGTCAAATTTATTGTATTCTAACCTATTCTAAACCCAAACAACACTAGATAATTCATTTAGTGGTTCAACGCAATGTTTCCGAGTTCTTGGCCCATTTGGGACCCAATTTCAACAAGTCTTTCTCCACACTTCTAAACACTCTTCATGCATATCTAGCACTTGTAATAAATCAAAGTTATTGTATTCAAACATATTCTAATTCCAAATAATACTAGATAAGTCATAAGTTTTTCAACGCAATGTTTCCGAGTTCTTAGCCCATTTGGGACCCAATTTCAACAAGTCTTTCTCCATACTTCAAAACACTCTTCTTGCATCTCTAACACTTGTAATCAATAAAATGTATTGTATTCTAACATATTCTAACCAAAACAACACTAGATAAGTCATTTAGTGGTTCAACGCAATGTTTCCGAGTTCTTAGCCCATTTGGGACGCAATTTCAACAAGTCTTTCTCCACACTTCTAAACACTCTTCATACATCTCTAGCACTTGTAATCAGTCAAATTTATTGTATTCTAACTTATTCTAAACCCAAACAACACTAGATAAGTCATTTAGTGGTTCAACGCAATGTTTCCGAGTTCTTGGCCCATTTGGGACCCAATTTCAACAGGTCTTTCTCCACACTTCTAAACACTCTTCATGCATCTCTAGCACTTGTAATCAATCAAAGTTATTGTATTCAAACATATTCTAACCCCAAATAATACTAGATAAGTCATAAGTTTTTCAACGCAATGTTTCCGAGTTCTTAGCCCATTTGGGACCCAATTTCAACAAGTCTTTCTCCATACTTCAAAACACTCTTCATGCATCTCTAACACTTGTAATCAATCAAATTCCTTGTATTCTAACATATTCTAACCCCAAACAACACTAGATAAGTCATTTAGTGGTTCAACGCAATGTTTCCGAGTTCTTAGCCTATTTGGGACCCAATTTAAACAACTTTTTCTACACACTTCTAAACACTCTTCATGCATCTTTAGCACTTGTAATCAATCAAAGTTATTGTATTCAAACATATTCTAACCCCAAATAATACTAGATAAGTCATAAGTTTTTCAACGCAATGTTTTCCGAGTTCTTAGCCCATTTGGGACCCAATTTCAACAAGTCTTTCTCCATACTTCAAAACACTCTTCATGCATCTCTAACACTTGTAATCAATAAAATGTATTGTATTCTAACATATTCTAACCAAAGCAACACTAGATAAGTCATTTAGTGGTTCAACGCAATGTTTCCAAGTTCTTAGCCCATTTGGGACCCAATTTCAACAAGTCTTTCTCAACACTTCTAAACACTCTTCATGCATCTCTAGCACTTTTAATCAATCAAATTTATTGTATCCTAACATATTCTAAACCCAAAAAAAAACTAGATAAGTCATTTAGTGGTTCAACGCAATGTTTCCGAGTTCTTAGCCCATTTGGGACGCAATTTCAACAAGTCTTTCTCCACACTTCTAAACACTCTTCATGCATCTCTAGCACTTGTAATCAGTCAAATTTATTGTATTCTAACCTATTCTAAACCCAAACAACACTAGATAAGTCATTTAGTGGTTCAACGCAATGTTTCCGAGTTCTTGGCCCATTTGGGACCCAATTTCAACAAGTCTTTCTCCACACTTCTAAACACTCTTCATGCATCTCTAGCACTTGTAATCAATCAAAGTTATTGTATTCAAACATATTCTAACCCCAAATAATACTAGATAAGTCATAAGTTTTTCAACGCAATGTTTCCGAGTTCTTAGCCCATTTGGGACCCAATTTCAACAAGTCTTTCTCCATACTTCAAAACACTCTTCATGCATCTCTAAGTCTTTTAATCAATCAAATTCATTGTATTTTAACATATTCTAACCCCAAACAACACTAAATAAGTCATTTTAGTGGTTCAACGCAATGTTTCCGAGTTCTTTGCCCATTTGGAACCCAATTTCAACAAGTTTTTCTACATACTTCAAAACACTCTTCATGCATCTCTAACACTTGTAATCAATAAAATGTATTATATTCTAACATATTCTAACCAAACCAACACTAGATAAGTCATTTAGTGGTTCAACGCAATGTTTCTTAGTTCTTAGCCCATTTGGGATGCAATTTCAACAAGTCTTTCTCCACACTTCTAAACACTCTTCATGCATCTCTAGCACTTGTAATCAATCAAATTTATTATACTCTAACATATTCTAACCCAAACAACACTAGATAAGTCATTTAGTGGTTCAACGCAATGTTTCCGAGTTCTTAGCCCATTTGGGACCCAATTTCAACCAAGTCTTTCTCCACACTTCTAAACACTCTTCATGCATCTCTAGCACTTTTAATCAATCAAATTTATTGTATCCTAACATATTCTAAACCCAAACAACACTAGATAAGTCATTTAGTGGTTTAACGCAATGTTTCCGAGTTCTTAGCCCATTTGGGGCGCAATTTCAACAAGTCTTTCTCCATACTTCAAAACACTCTTCATGCATCTCTAACACTTGTAATCAATAAAATGTATTGTATTCTAACATATTCTAACCAAAACAACACTAGATAAGTCATTTAGTGGTTCAACGCAATGTTTCCGAGTTCTTAGCCCATTTGGGACGTAATTTCAACAAGTCTTTATTCATACTTCAAAACACTCTTCATGCATCTCTAACACTTGTAATGAATCAAATTCATTGTATTCTAACATATTATAACCCCAAACAACACTAGATTGGTCCTTTAGTGGTTCAACGCAATGTTTCCGAGTTCTTAGCCCATTTGGGACCCAATTTTAACAAGTCTTTCTCAACACTTCTAAACACTCTTCATGCATCTCTAGCATTTGTAATCAATCAAATTTATTGTATCCTAACATATTCTAAACCCAAAAAACACTAGATAAGTCATGTAGTGGTTCAACGCAATGTTTCCGAGTTCTTAGCCCATTTGGGATGCAATTTCAACAAGTCTTTCTCCATACTTCAAAACACTCTTCATGCATCTCTAACACTTGTAATCAATCAAATTCCTTGTATTCTAACATATTCTAACCCCAAACAACACTAGATAAGTCATTTAGTGGTTCAACGCAATGTTTCCGAGTTCTTAGCCTATTTGGGACCCAATTTAAACAACTTTTTCTACACACTTCTAAACACTCTTCATGCATCTTTAGCACTTGTAATCAATCAAAGTTATTGTATTCAAACATATTCTAACCCCAAATAATACTAGATAAGTCATAAGTTTTTCAACGCAATGTTTTCCGAGTTCTTAGCCCATTTGGGACCCAATTTCAACAAGTCTTTCTCCATACTTCAAAACACTCTTCATGCATCTCTAACACTTGTAATCAATAAAATGTATTGTATTCTAACATATTCTAACCAAAGCAACACTAGATAAGTCATTTAGTGGTTCAACGCAATGTTTCCAAGTTCTTAGCCCATTTGGGACCCAATTTCAACAAGTCTTTCTCAACACTTCTAAACACTCTTCATGCATCTCTAGCACTTTTAATCAATCAAATTTATTGTATCCTAACATATTCTAAACCCAAAAAAAAACTAGATAAGTCATTTAGTGGTTCAACGCAATGTTTCCGAGTTCTTAGCCCATTTGGGACGCAATTTCAACAAGTCTTTCTCCACACTTCTAAACACTCTTCATGCATCTCTAGCACTTGTAATCAGTCAAATTTATTGTATTCTAACCTATTCTAAACCCAAACAACACTAGATAAGTCATTTAGTGGTTCAACGCAATGTTTCCGAGTTCTTGGCCCATTTGGGACCCAATTTCAACAAGTCTTTCTCCACACTTCTAAACACTCTTCATGCATCTCTAGCACTTGTAATCAATCAAAGTTATTGTATTCAAACATATTCTAACCCCAAATAATACTAGATAAGTCATAAGTTTTTCAACGCAATGTTTCCGAGTTCTTAGCCCATTTGGGACCCAATTTCAACAAGTCTTTCTCCATACTTCAAAACACTCTTCATGCATCTCTAAGTCTTTTAATCAATCAAATTCATTGTATTTTAACATATTCTAACCCCAAACAACACTAAATAAGTCATTTTAGTGGTTCAACGCAATGTTTCCGAGTTCTTTGCCCATTTGGAACCCAATTTCAACAAGTTTTTCTACATACTTCAAAACACTCTTCATGCATCTCTAACACTTGTAATCAATAAAATGTATTATATTCTAACATATTCTAACCAAACCAACACTAGATAAGTCATTTAGTGGTTCAACGCAATGTTTCTTAGTTCTTAGCCCATTTGGGATGCAATTTCAACAAGTCTTTCTCCACACTTCTAAACACTCTTCATGCATCTCTAGCACTTGTAATCAATCAAATTTATTATACTCTAACATATTCTAACCCAAACAACACTAGATAAGTCATTTAGTGGTTCAACGCAATGTTTCCGAGTTCTTAGCCCATTTGGGACCCAATTTCAACCAAGTCTTTCTCCACACTTCTAAACACTCTTCATGCATCTCTAGCACTTTTAATCAATCAAATTTATTGTATCCTAACATATTCTAAACCCAAACAACACTAGATAAGTCATTTAGTGGTTTAACGCAATGTTTCCGAGTTCTTAGCCCATTTGGGGCGCAATTTCAACAAGTCTTTCTCCATACTTCAAAACACTCTTCATGCATCTCTAACACTTGTAATCAATAAAATGTATTGTATTCTAACATATTCTAACCAAAACAACACTAGATAAGTCATTTAGTGGTTCAACGCAATGTTTCCGAGTTCTTAGCCCATTTGGGACGTAATTTCAACAAGTCTTTATTCATACTTCAAAACACTCTTCATGCATCTCTAACACTTGTAATGAATCAAATTCATTGTATTCTAACATATTATAACCCCAAACAACACTAGATTGGTCCTTTAGTGGTTCAACGCAATGTTTCCGAGTTCTTAGCCCATTTGGGACCCAATTTTAACAAGTCTTTCTCAACACTTCTAAACACTCTTCATGCATCTCTAGCATTTGTAATCAATCAAATTTATTGTATCCTAACATATTCTAAACCCAAAAAACACTAGATAAGTCATGTAGTGGTTCAACGCAATGTTTCCGAGTTCTTAGCCCATTTGGGATGCAATTTCAACAAGTCTTTCTCCATACTTCAAAACACTCTTCATGCATCTCTAACACTTGTAATCTATAAAATTCCTTGTATTCTAACATATTCTAACCCCAAACAACACTAGATAAGTCATTTAGTGGTTCAACGCAATGTTTCCGAGTTCTTAGCCTATTTGGGACCCAATTTCAACAACTTTTTCTACACACTTCTAAACACTCTTCATGCATCTTTAGCACTTGTAATCAATCAAAGTTATTGTATTCAAACATATTCTAACCCCAAATAATACTAGATAAGTCATAAGTTTTTCAACGCAATGTTTCCGAGTTCTTAGCCCATTTGGGACCCAATTTCAACAAGTCTTTCTCCATACTTCAAAACACTCTTCATGCATCTCTAACACTTGTAATCAATAAAATGTATTGTATTCTAACATATTCTAACCAAAGCAACACTAGATAAGTCATTTAGTGGTTCAACGCAATGTTTCTGAGTTCTTAGCCCATTTGGGACCCAATTTCAACAAGTCTTTCTCAACACTTCTAAACACTCTTCATGCATCTCTAGCACTTTTAATCAATCAAATTTATTGTATCCTAACATATTATAAACCCAAAAAAAACTAGATAAGTCATTTAGTGGTTCAACGCAATGTTTCCGAGTTCTTAGCCCATTTGGGACGCAATTTCAACAAGTCTTTCTCCACACTTCTAAACACTCTTCATGCATCTCTAGCACATGTAATCAGTCAAATTTATTGTATTCTAACCTATTCTAAACCCAAACAACACTAGATAAGTCATTTAGTGGTTCAACGCAATGTTTCCGAGTTCTTGGCCCATTTGGGACCCAATTTCAACAAGTCTTTCTCCACACTTCTAAACACTCTTCATGCATCTCTAGCACTTGTAATCAATCAAAGTTATTGTATTCAAACATATTCTAACCCCAAATAATACTAGATAAGTCATAAGTTTTTCAACGCAATGTTTCCGAGTTCTTAGCCCATTTGGGACCCAATTTCAACAAGTCTTTCTCCATACTTCAAAAGACTCTTCATGCATCTCTAACACTTGTAATCAATAAAATGTATTGTATTCTAACATATTCTAACCAAAACAACACTAGATAAGTCATTTAGTGGTTCAACGCAATGTTTCCGAGTTCTTAGCCCATTTGGGACGTAATTTCAACAAGTCTTTCTCCACACTTCTAAACACTCTTCATACATCTCTAGCACTTGTAACCAGTCAAATTTATTGTATTCTAACTTATTCTAAACCCATACAACACTAGATAAGTCATTTAGTGGTTCAACGCAATGTTTCCGAGTTCTTGGCCCATTTGGGACCCAATTTCAACAGGTCTTTCTCCACACTTCTAAACACTCTTCATGCATCTCTAGCACTTGTAATCAATCAAAGTTATTGTATTCAAACATATTCTAACCCCAAATAATACAAGATAAGTCATAAGTTTTTCAACGCAATGTTTCCGAGTTCTTAGCCCATTTGGGACCCAATTTCAACAAGTCTTTCTCCATACTTCAAAACACTCTTCATGCATCTCTAACACTTGTAATCAATCAAATTCCTTGTATTCTAACATATTCTAACCCCAAACAACACTAGATAAGTCATTTAGTGGTTCAACGCAATGTTTCCGAGTTCTTAGCCTATTTGGGACCCAATTTCAACAACTTTTTCTACACACTTGTAATCAATCAAAGTTATTGTATTCAAACATATTCTAACCCCAAATAATACTAGATAAGTCATTTAGTGGTTCAACGCAATGTTTCCGAGTTCTTGGCCCATTTGGGACCCAATTTCAACAGGTCTTTCTCCACACTTCTAAACACTCTTCATGCATCTCTAGCACTTGTAATCAATCAAAGTTATTGTATTCAAACATATTCTAACCCCAAATAATACTAGATAAGTCATAAGTTTTTCAACGCAATGTTTCCGAGTTCTTACACTTGTAATCAATCAAATTCATTGTATTCTAACATATTCTAACGCCAAACAACACTAGATAAGTCATTTAGTGGTTCAACGCAATGTTTCCGAGTTCTTAGCCCATTTGGGACCCAATTTCAACAAGTCTTTCTCCACACTTCCAAACACTCTTCATGCATCTCTAGCACTTTTAATCAATCAAATTTATTGTATCCTAACATATTCTAAACCCAAACAACACTAGATAAGTCATTTAGTGGTTTAACGCAATGTTTCCGAGTTCTTAGCCCATTTGGGACGCAATTTCAACAAGTCTTTCTCCATACTTCAAAACACTCTTCATGCATCTCTAACACTTGTAATCAATTAAATGTATTGTATTCTAACATATTCTAACCAAAACAACACTAGATAAGTCATTTAGTGGTTCAACGCAATGTTTCCGAGTTCTTAGCCCATTTGGGACGCAATTTCAACAAGTCTTTCTCCACACTTCTAAACACTCTTCTTACATCTCTAGCACTTGTAATCAGCAAATTTATTACTAACCTATTCTAAACCCAAACAACACTAGATAAGTTATTTAGTGGTTCAACGCAATGTTTCCGAGTTCTTGGCCCATTTGGGACCCTATTTCAACAGGTCTTTCTCCATACTTCTAAACACTCTTCATGCATCTCTAGCACTTGTAATCAATCAAAGTTATTGTATTCAAACATATTCTAACCCCAAATAATACTAGATAAGTCATAAGTTTTTCAACGCAATGTTTCCGAGTTCTTAGCCCATTTGGGACCCAATTTCAACAAGTCTTTCTCCATACTTCAAAACACTCTTCATGCATCTCTAACACTTGTAATGAATCAAATTCCTTGTATTATAACATATTCTAACCCCAAACAACACTAGATAAGTCATTTAGTGGTTCAACGCAATGTTTCCGAGTTCTTAGCCTATTTGGGACCCAATTTCAACAACTTTTTCTACACACTTCTAAACACTCTTCATGCATCTTTAGCACTTGTAATCAATCAAATTTATTGTATTCAAACATATTCTAACCCCAAATAATACTAGATAAGTCATAAGTTTTTCAACGCAATGTTTTCCGAGTTCTTAGCCCATTTGGGACCCAATTTCAACAAGTCTTTCTCCATACTTCAAAACACTCTTCATGCATCTCTAACACTTGTAATCAATAAAATGTATTGTATTCTAACATATTCTAACCCCAAAAAACACTAGATAAGTCCTTTAGTGGTTCAACGCAATGTTTCCAAGTTCTTAGCCTATTTGGGACCCAATTTCAACAACTTTTTCTACACACTTCTAAACACTCTTCATGCATCTTTAGCACTTGTAATCAATCAAATTTATTGTATTCAAACATATTCTAACCCCAAATAATACTAGATAAGTCATAAGTTTTTCAACGCAATGTTTTCCGAGTTCTTAGCCCATTTGGGACCCAATTTCAACAAGTCTTTCTCCATACTTCAAAACACTCTTCATGCATCTCTAACACTTGTAATCAATAAAATGTATTGTATTCTAACATATTCTAACCAAAGCAACACTAGATAAGTCATTTAGTTGTTCAACGCAATGTTTCCGAGTTCTTAGCCCATTTGGGACCCAATTTCAACAAGTCTTTCTCAACACTTCTAAACACTCTTCATGCATCTCTAGCACTTTTAATCAATCAAATTTATTGTATCCTAACATATTCTAAACCCAAAAAAACTAGATAAGTCATTTAGTGGTTCAACGCAATGTTTCCGAGTTCTTAGCCCATTTGGGACGCAATTTCAACAAGTCTTTCTCCACAATTCCAAACACTCTTCATGCATCTCTAGCACTTTTAATCAATCAAATTTATTGTATCCTAACATATTCTAAACCCAAACAACACTAGATAAGTCATTTAGTGGTTTAACGCAATGTTTCCGAGTTCTTGGCCCATTTGGGACCCAATTTCAACAGGTCTTTCTCCACACTTCTAAACACTCTTCATGCATCTCTAGCACTTGTAATCAATCAAAGTTATTGTATTCAAACATATTCTAACCCCAAATAATACTAGATAAGTCATAAGTTTTTCAACGCTATGTTTTCGAGTTCTTAGCCCATTTGGGACCCAATTTCAACAAGTCTTTCTCCATATTTCAAAACACTCTTCATGCATCTCTAACACTTGTAATCAATCAAATTCCTTGTATTCTAACTTATTCTAACCCCAAACAACACTAGATAAGTCATTTAGTGGTTCAACGCAATGTTTCCGAGTTCTTAGCCTATTTGGGACACAATTTCAACAACTTTTTCTACACACTTCTAAACACTCTTCATGCATCTTTAGCACTTGTAATCAATCAAAGTTATTGTATTTAAACATATTCTAACCCCAAATAATACTGGATAAGTCATAAGTTTTTCAACGCAATGATTTCCGAGTTCTTAGCCCATTTGGGACCCAATTTCAACAAGTCTTTCTCCATACTTCAAAACACTCTTCATGCATCTCTAACACTTGTAATCAATAAAATGTATTGTATTCTAACATATTCTAACCAAAGCAACACTAGATAAGTCATTTAGTTGTTCAACGCAATGTTTCCGAGTTCCTAGCCCATTTGGGACCCAATTTCAACAAGTCTTTCTCAACACTTCTAAACACTCTTCATGCATCTCTAGCACTTTTAATCAATAAAATGTATTGTATTCTAACATATTCTAACCAAAACAACACTAGATAAGTCATTTAGTGGTTCAACGCAATGTTTCCGAGTTCTTAGCCCATTTGGGACGCAATTTCAACAAGTCTTTCTCCACACTTCTAAACACTCTTCATACATCTCTAGCACTTGTAATCAGCAAATTTATTGTATTCTAACCTATTCTAAACCCAAACAACACTAGATAAGTCATTTAGTGGTTCAACGCAATGTTTCCGAGTTCTTGGCCCATTTGGGAACCAATTTCAACAGGTCTTTCTCCACACTTCTAAACACTCTTCATGCATCTCTAGCACTTGTAATCAATCAAAGTTATTGTATTCAAACATATTCTAACCCCAAATAATACTAGATAAGTCATAAGTTTTTCAACGCAATGTTTCCGAGTTCTTAGCCCATTTGGGACCCAATTTCAACAAGTCTTTCTCCATACTTCAAAACACTCTTCATGCATCTCTAACACTTGTAATCAATCAAATTCCTTGTATTCTAACTTATTCTAACCCCAAACAACACTAGATAAGTCATTTAGTGGTTCAACGCAATGTTTCCGAGTTCTTAGCCTATTTGGGACCCAATTTCAACAACTTTTTCTACACACTTCTAAACACTCTTCATGCATCTTTAGCACTTGTAATCAATCAAAGTTATTGTATTCAAACATATTCTAACCCCAAATAATACTGGATAAGTCATAAGTTTTTCAACGCAATGTTTTCCGAGTTCTTAGCCCATTTGGGACCCAATTTCAACAAGTCTTTCTCCATACTTCAAAACACTCTTCATGCATCTCTAACACTTGTAATCAATAAAATGTATTGTATTCTAACATATTCTAACCAAAGCAACACTAGATAAGTCATTTAGTTGTTCAACGCAATGTTTCCGAGTTCTTAGCCCATTTGGGACCCAATTTCAACAAGTCTTTCTCAACACTTCTAAACACTCTTCATGCATCTCTAGCACTTTTAATCAATCAAATTTATTGTATCCTAACATATTCTAAACCCAAAAAAACTAGATAAGTCATTTAGTGGTTCAACGCAATGTTTCCGAGTTCTTAGCCCATTTGGGACGCAATTTCAACAAGTCTTTCTCCACATTTCTAAACACTCTTCATGCATCTCTAGCACTTGTAATCAGTCAAATTTATTGTATTCTAACCTATTCTAAACCCAAACAACACTAGATAAGTCATTTAGTGGTTCAACGCAATGTTTCTGAGTTCTTGGCCCATTTGGGACCCAATTTCAACAAGTCTTTCTCCACACTTCTAAACACTCTTTATGCATCTCTAGCACTTGTAATCAATCAAAGTTATTGTATTCAAACATATTCTAACCCCAAATAATACTACATAAGTCATAAGTTTTTCAACGCAATGTTTCCGAGTTCTTAGCCCATTTGGGACGCAATTTCAACAAGTCTTTCTCCATACTTCAAAACACTCTTCATGCATCTCTAACACTTGTAATCAATAAAATGTATTGTATTCTAACATATTCTAACCAAAACAACACTAGATAAGTCATTTAGTGGTTCAACGCAATTTTTCCGAGTTCTTAGCCCATTTGGGACGCAATTTCAACAAGTCTTTCTCCACACTTCTAAACACTCGTCATACATCTCTAGCACTTGTAATCAGCAAATTTATTGTATTCTAACCTATTCTAAACCCAAACAACACTAGATAAGTCATTTAGTGGTTCAACGCAATGTTTCCGAGTTCTTGGCCCATTTGGGACCCAATTTCAACAGGTCTTTCTCCACACTTCTAAACACTCTTCATGCATCTCTAGCACTTGTAATCAATCAAAGTTATTGTATTCAAACATATTCTAACCCCAAATAATACTAGATAAGTCATAAGTTTTTCAACGCAATGTTTCCGAGTTCTTAGCCCATTTGGGACCCAATTTCAACAAGTCTTTCTCCATACTTCAAAACACTCTTCATGCATTTCTAACACTTGTAATCAATCAAATTCCTTGTATTCTAACTTATTCTAACCCCAAACAACACTAGATAAGTCATTTAGTGGTTCAACGCAATGTTTCCGAGTTCTTAGCCTATTTGGGACCCAATTTCAACAACTTTTTCTACACACTTCTAAACACTCTTCATGCATCTTTAGCACTTGTAATCAATCAAAGTTATTGTATTCAAACATATTCTAACCCCAAATAATACTGGATAAGTCATAAGTTTTTCAACGCAATGTTTTCCGAGTTCTTAGCCCATTTGGGACCCAATTTCAACAAGTCTTTCTCCATACTTCAAAACACTCTTCATGCATCTCTAACACTTGTAATCAATAAAATGTATTGTATTCTAACATATTCTAACCAAAGCAACACTAGATAAGTCATTTAGTTGTTCAACGCAATGTTTCCGAGTTCTTAGCCCATTTGGGACCCAATTTCAACAAGTCTTTCTCAACACTTCTAAACACTCTTCATGCATCTCTAGCACTTTTAATCAATCAAATTTATTGCATCCTAACATATTCTAAACCCAAAAAAACTAGATAAGTCATTTAGTGGTTCAACGCAATGTTTCCGAGTTCTTAGCCCATTTGGGACGCAATTTCAACAAGTCTTTCTCCACACTTCTAAACACTCTTCATACATCTCTAGCACTTGTAATCAGCAAATTTATTGTATTCTAACCTATTCTAAACCCAAACAACACTAGATAAGTCATTTAGTGGTTCAACGCAATGTTTCCGAGTTCTTGGCCCATTTGGGACCCAATTTCAACAGGTCTTTCTCCACACTTCTAAACACTCTTCATGCATCTCTAGCACTTGTAATCAATCAAAGTTATTGTATTCAAACATATTCTAACCCCAAATAATACTAGATACGTCATAAGTTTTTCAACGCAATGTTTCCGAGTTCTTAGCCCATTTGGGACCCAATTTCAACAAGTCTTTCTCCATACTTCAAAACACTCTTCATGCATCTCTAACACTTGTAATCAATCAAATTCCTTGTATTCTAACTTATTCTAACCCCAAACAACACTAGATAAGTCATTTAGTGGTTCAACGCAATGTTTCCGAGTTCTTAGCCTATTTGGGACCCAATTTCAACAACTTTTTCTACACACTTCTAAACACTCTTCATGCATCTTTAGCACTTGTAATCAATCAAAGTTATTGTATTCAAACATATTCTAACTCCAAATAATACTGGATAAGTCATAAGTTTTTCAACGCAATGTTTTCCGAGTTCTTAGCCCATTTGGGACCCAATTTCAACAAGTCTTTCTCCATACTTCAAAACACTCTTCATGCATCTCTAACACTTGTAATCAATAAAATGTATTGTATTCTAACATATTCTAACCAAAGCAACACTAGATAAGTCATTTAGTTGTTCAACGCAATGTTTCCGAGTTCTTAGCCCATTTGGGACCCAATTTCAACAAGTCTTTCTCAACACTTCTAAACACTCTTCATGCATCTCTAGCACTTTTAATCAATCAATTTTATTGTATCCTAACATATTCTAAACCCAAAAAAACTAGATAAGTCATTTAGTGGTTCAACGCAATGTTTCCGAGTTCTTAGCCCATTTGGGACGCAATTTCAACAAGTCTTTCTCCACACTTCTAAACACTCTTCATGCATCTCTAGCACTTGTAATCAGTCAAATTTATTGTATTCTAACCTATTCTAAACCCAAACAACACTAGATAAGTCATTTAGTGGTTCAACGCAATGTTTCCGAGTTCTTGGCCCATTTGGGACCCAATTTCAACAAGTCTTTCTCCACACTTCTAAACACTCTTCATGCATCTCTAGCACTTGTAATCAATCAAAGTTATTGTATTCAAACATATTCTAACCCCAAATAATACTAGATAAGTCATAAGTTTTTCAACGCAATGTTTCCGAGTTCTTAGCCCATTTGGGACCCAATTTCAACAAGTCTTTCTCCATACTTCAAAACACTCTTCATGCATTTCTAACACTTGTAATCAATCAAATTCCTTGTATTCTAACTTATTCTAACCCCAAACAAAACTAGATAAGTCATTTAGTGGTTCAACGCAATGTTTCCGAGTTCTAAGCCTATTTGGGACCCAATTTCAACAACTTTTTCTACACACTTCTAAACACTCTTCATGCATCTTTAGCACTTGTAATCAATCAAAGTTATTGTATTCAAACATATTCTAACCCCAAATAATACTAGATAAGTCATAAGTTTTTCAACGCAATGTTTTCCGAGTTCTTAGCCCATTTGGGACCCAATTTCAACAAGTCTTTCTCCATACTTCAAAACACTCTTCATGCATCTCTAACACTTGTAATCAATAAAATGTATTGTATTCTAACATATTCTAACCAAAGCAACACTAGATAAGTCATTTATTGTTCAACGCAATGTTTCCGAGTTCTTAGCCCATTTGGGACCCAATTTCAACAAGTCTTTCTCAACACTTCTAAACACTCTTCATGCATCTCTAGCACTTTTAATCAATCAAATTTATTGTATCCTAACATATTCTAAACCCAAAAAAACTAGATAAGTCATTTAGTGGTTCAACGCAATGTTTCCGAGTTCTTAGCCCATTTGGGACGCAATTTCAACAAGTCTTTCTCCACACTTCTAAACACTCGTCATGCATCTCTAGCACTTGTAATCAGTCAAATTTATTGTATTCTAACCTATTCTAAACCCAAACAACACTAGATAAGTCATTTAGTGGTTCAACGCAATGTTTCCGAGTTCTTGGCCCATTTGGGACCCAATTTCAACAAGTCTTTCTCCACACTTCTAGACACTCTTCATGCATCTCTAACACTTGTAATCAATAAAATGTATTGTATTCTAACATATTCTAACCAAAGCAACACTAGATAAGTCATTTAGTTGTTCAACGCAATGTTTCCGAGTTCTTAGCCCATTTGGGACCCAATTTCAACAAGTCTTTCTCAACACTTCTAAACACTCTTCATGCATCTCTAGCACTTTTAATCAATCAAATTTATTGTATCCTAACATATTGTAATCCCAAAAAAACTAGATAAGTCATTTAGTGGTTTAACGCAATGTTTCCGAGTTCTTAGCCCATTTGGGACGCAATTTCAACAAGTCTTTCTCCACACTTCTAAACACTCTTCATGTATCTCTAGCACTTGTAATCAGTCAAATTTATTGTATTCTAACCTATTCTAAACCCAAACAACACTAGATAAGTCATTTAGTGGTTCAACGCAATGTTTCCGAGTTCTTGGCCCATTTGGGACCCAATTTCAACAAGTCTTTCTCCACACTTCTAAACACTCTTCATGCATCTCTAGCACTTGTAATCAATCAAAGTTATTGTATTCAAACATATTCTAACCCCAAATAATACTACATAAGTCATAAGTTTTTCAACGCAATGTTTCCGAGTTCTTAGCCCATTTGGGACGCAATTTCAACAAGTCTTTCTCCATACTTCAAAACACTCTTCATGCATCTCTAACACTTGTAATCAATAAAATGTATTGTATTCTAACATATTCTAACCAAAACAACACTAGATAAGTCATTTAGTGGTTCAACGCAATGTTTCCGAGTTCTTAGCCCATTTGGGACGCAATTTCAACAAGTCTTTCTCCACACTTCTAAACACTCGTCATACATCTCTAGCACTTGTAATCAGCAAATTTATTGTATTCTAACCTATTCTAAACCCAAACAACACTAGATAAGTCATTTAGTGGTTCAACGCAATGTTTCCGAGTTCTTGGCCCATTTGGGACCCAATTTCGACAGGTCTTTCTCCACACTTCTAAACACTCTTCATGCATCTCTAGCACTTGTAATCAATCAAAGTTATTGTATTCAAACATATTCTAACCCCAAATAATACTAGATAAGTCATAAGTTTTTCAACGCAATGTTTCTGAGTTCTTAGCCCATTTGGGACCCAATTTCAACAAGTCTTTCTCCATACTTCAAAACACTCTTCATGCATTTCTAACACTTGTAATCAATCAAATTCCTTGTATTCTAACTTATTTTAACCCCAAACAACACTAGATAAGTCATTTAGTGGTTCAACGCAATGTTTCCGAGTTCTTAGCCTATTTGGGACCCAATTTCAACAACTTTTTCTACACACTTCTAAACACTCTTCATGCATCTTTAGCACTTGTAATCAATCAAAGTTATTGTATTCAAACATATTCTAACCCCAAATAATACTAGATAAGTCATAAGTTTTTCAACGCAATGTTTCCGAGTTCTTAGCCCATTTGGGACCCAATTTCAACAAGTCTTTCTCCATACTTCAAAACACTCTTCATGCATTTCTAACACTTGTAATCAATCAAATTCCTTGTATTCTAACTTATTCTAACCCCAAACAACACTAGATAAGTCATTTAGTGGTTCAACGCAATGTTTCCGAGTTCTTAGCCTATTTGGGACCCAATTTCAACAACTTTTTCTACACACTTCTAAACACTCTTCATGCATCTTTAGCACTTGTAATCAATCAAAGTTATTGTATTCAAACATATTCTAACCCCAAATAATACTAGATAAGTCATAAGTTTTTCAACGCAATGTTTTCCGAGTTCTTAGCCCATTTGGGACCCAATTTCAACAAGTCTTTCTCCATACTTCAAAACACTCTTCATGCATCTCTAACACTTGTAATCAATAAAATGTATTGTATTCTAACATATTTTAACCAAAGCAACACTAGATAAGTCATTTATTGTTCAACGCAATGTTTCCGAGTTCTTAGCCCATTTGGGACCCAATTTCAACAAGTCTTTCTCAACACTTCTAAACACTCTTCATGCATCTCTAGCACTTTTAATCAATCAAATTTATTGTATCCTAACATATTCTAAACCCAAAAAAACTAGATAAGTCATTTAGTGGTTCAACGCAATGTTTCCGAGTTCTTAGCCCATTTGGGACGCAATTTCAACAAGTCTTTCTCCACACTTCTAAACACTCGTCATGCATCTCTAGCACTTGTAATCAGTCAAATTTATTGTATTCTAACCTATTCTAAACCCAAACAACACTAGATAAGTCATTTAGTGGTTCAACGCAATGTTTCCGAGTTCTTGGCCCATTTGGGACCCAATTTCAACAAGTCTTTCTCCACACTTCTAGACACTCTTCATGCATCTCTAACACTTGTAATCAATAAAATGTATTGTATTCTAACATATTCTAACCAAAGCAACACTAGATAAGTCATTTAGTTGTTCAACGCAATGTTTCCGAGTTCTTAGCCCATTTGGGACCCAATTTCAACAAGTCTTTCTCAACACTTCTAAACACTCTTCATGCATCTCTAGCACTTTTAATCAATCAAATTTATTGTATCCTAACATATTCTAAACCCAAAAAAACTAGATAAGTCATTTAGTGGTTCAACGCAATGTTTCCGAGTTCTTAGCCCATTTGGGACGCAATTTCAACAAGTCTTTCTCCACACTTCTAAGCACTCTTCATGTATCTCTAGCACTTGTAATCAGTCAAATTTATTGTATTCTAACCTATTCTAAACCCAAACAACACTAGATAAGTCATTTAGTGGTTCAACGCAATGTTTCCGAGTTCTTGGCCCATTTGGGACCCAATTTCAACAAGTCTTTCTCCACACTTCTAAACACTCTTCATGCATCTCTAGCACTTGTAATCAATCAAAGTTATTGTATTCAAACATATTCTAACCCCAAATAATACTACATAAGTCATAAGTTTTTCAACGCAATGTTTCCGAGTTCTTAGCCCATTTGGGACGCAATTTCAACAAGTCTTTCTCCATACTTCAAAACACTCTTCATGCATCTCTAACACTTGTAATCAATAAAATGTATTGTATTCTAACATATTCTAACCAAAACAACACTAGATAAGTCATTTAGTGGTTCAACGCAATGTTTCCGAGTTCTTAGCCCATTTGGGACGCAATTTCAACAAGTCTTTCTCCACACTTCTAAACACTCGTCATACATCTCTAGCACTTGTAATCAGCAAATTTATTGTATTCTAACCTATTCTAAACCCAAACAACACTAGATAAGTCATTTAGTGGTTCAACGCAATGTTTCCGAGTTCTTGGCCCATTTGGGACCCAATTTCGACAGGTCTTTCTCCACACTTCTAAACACTCTTCATGCATCTCTAGCACTTGTAATCAATCAAAGTTATTGTATTCAAACATATTCTAACCCCAAATAATACTAGATAAGTCATAAGTTTTTCAACGCAATGTTTCCGAGTTCTTAGCCCATTTGGGACCCAATTTCAACAAGTCTTTCTCCATACTTCAAAACACTCTTCATGCATTTCTAACACTTGTAATCAATCAAATTCCTTGTATTCTAACTTATTCTAACCCCAAACAACACTAGATAAGTCATTTAGTGGTTCAACGCAATGTTTCCGAGTTCTTAGCCTATTTGGGACCCAATTTCAACAACTTTTTCTACACACTTCTAAACACTCTTCATGCATCTTTAGCACTTGTAATCAATCAAAGTTATTGTATTCAAACATATTCTAACCCCAAATAATACTAGATAATTCATAAGTTTTTCAACGCAATGTTTCCGAGTTCTTAGCCCATTTGGGACCCAATTTCAACAAGTCTTTCTCCATACTTCAAAACACTCTTCATGCATTTCTAACACTTGTAATCAATCAAATTCCTTGTATTCTAACTTATTCTAACCCCAAACAACACTAGATAAGTCATTTAGTGGTTCAACGCAATGTTTCCGAGTTCTTAGCCTATTTGGGACCCAATTTCAACAACTTTTTCTACACACTTCTAAACACTCTTCATGCATCTTTAGCACTTGTAATCAATCAAAGTTATTGTATTCAAACATATTCTAACCCCAAATAATACTAGATAAGTCATAAGTTTTTCAACGCAATGTTTTCCGAGTTCTTAGCCCATTTGGGACCCAATTTCAACAAGTCTTTCTCAACACTTCTAAACACTCTTCATGCATCTCTAGCAATTTTAATCAATCAAATTTATTGTATCCTAACATATTCTAAACCCAAAAAAACTAGATAAGTCATTTAGTGGTTCAACGCAATGTTTCCGAGTTCTTAGCCCATTTGGGACGCAATTTCAACAAGTCTTTCTCCACACTTCTAAACACTCGTCATGCATCTCTAGCACTTGTAATCAGTCAAATTTATTGTATTCTAACCTATTCTAAACCCAAACAACACTAGATAAGTCATTTAGTGGTTCAACGCAATGTTTCCGAGTTCTTGGCCCATTTGGGACCCAATTTCAACAAGTCTTTCTCCACACTTCTAAACACTCTTCATGCATCTCTAACACTTGTAATCAATAAAATGTATTTTATTCTAACATATTCTAACCAAAGCAACACTAGATAAGTCATTTAGTTGTTCAACGCAATGTTTCCGAGTTCTTAGCCCATTTGGGACCCAATTTCAACATGTCTTTCTCAACACTTCTAAACACTCTTCATGCATCTCTAGCACTTTTAATCAATCAAATTTATTGTATCCTAACATATTCTAAACCCAAAAAAACTAGATAAGTCATTTAGTGGTTCAACGCAATGTTTCCGAGTTCTTAGCCCATTTGGGACGCAATTTCAACAAGTCTTTCTCCACACTTCTAAACACTCTTCATGCATCTCTAGCACTTGTAATCAGTCAAATTTATTGTATTCTAACCTATTCTAAACCCAAACAACACTAGATAAGTCATTTAGTGGTTCAACGCAATGTTTCCGAGTTCTTGGCCCATTTGGGACCCAATTTCAATAAGTCTTTCTCCACACTTCTAAACACTCTTCATGCATCTCTAGCACTTGTAATCAGTCAAATTTATTGTATTCTAACCTATTCTAAACCCAAACAACACTAGATAAGTCATTTAGTGGTTCAACGCAATGTTTCCGAGTTCTTGGCCCATTTGGGACCCAATTTCAACAAGTCTTTCTCCACACTTCTAAGCACTCTTCATGCATCTCTAGCACTTGTAATAAATCAAAGTTATTGTATTCAAACATATTCTAACCCCAAATAATACTAGATAAGTCATAAGTTTTTCAACGCAATGTTTTCCGAGTTCTTAGCCCATTTGGGACCCAATTTCAACAAGTCTTTCTCCATACTTCAAAACACTCTTCATGCATCTCTAACACTTGTAATCAATAAAATGTATTGTATTCTAACATATTCTAACCAAAGCAACACTAGATAAGTCATTTAGTTGTTCAACGCAATGTTTCCGAGTTCTTAGCCCATTTGGGACCCAATTTCAACAAGTCTTTCTCAACACTTCTAAACACTCTTCATGCATCTCTAGCACTTTTAATCAATCAAATTTATTGTATCCTAACATATTCTAAACCCAAAAAAACTAGATAAGTCATTTAGTGGTTCAACGCAATGTTTCCGAGTTCTTAGCCCATTTGGGACGCAATTTCAACAAGTCTTTCTCCATACTTCAAAACAGTCTTCATGCATCTCTAACACTTGTAATCAATAAAATGTATTGTATTCTAACATATTCTAACCAAAACAACACTAGATAAGTCATTTAGTGGTTCAACGCAATGTTTCCGTGTTCTTAGCCCATTTGGGACGCAATTTCAACAAGTCTTTCTCCACACTTCTAAATACTCTTCATACATCTCTAGCACTTGTAATCAGCAAATTTATTGTATTCTAACCTATTCTAAACCCAAACAACACTAGATAAGTCATTTAGTGGTTCAACGCAATGTTTCCGAGTTCTTGGCCCATTTGGGACCCAATTTCAACAAGTCTTTCTCCACACTTCTAGACACTCTTCATGCATCTCTAACACTTGTAATCAATAAAATGTATTGTATTCTAACATATTCTAACCAAAGCAACACTAGATAAGTCATTTAGTTGTTCAACGCAATGTTTCCGAGTTCTTAGCCCATTTGGGACCCAATTTCAACAAGTCTTTCTCAACACTTCTAAACACTCTTCATGCATCTCTAGCACTTTTAATCAATCAAATTTATTGTATCCTAACATATTCTAAACCCAAAAAAACTAGATAAGTCATTTAGTGGTTCAACGCAATGTTTCCGAGTTCTTAGCCCATTTGGGACGCAATTTCAACAAGTCTTTCTCCACACTTTTAAACACTCTTCATGTATCTCTAGCACTTGTAATCAGTCAAATTTATTGTATTCTAACCTATTCTAAACCCAAACAACACTAGATAAGTCATTTAGTGGTTCAACGCAATGTTTCCGAGTTCTTGGCCCATTTGGGACCCAATTTCAACAAGTCTTTCTCCACACTTCTAAACACTCTTCATGCATCTCTAGCACTTGTAATCAATCAAAGTTATTGTATTCAAACATATTCTAACCCCAAATAATACTACATAAGTCATAAGTTTTTCAACGCAATGTTTCCGAGTTCTTAGCCCATTTGGGACGCAATTTCAACAAGTCTTTCTCCATACTTCAAAACACTCTTCATGCATCTCTAACACTTGTAATCAATAAAATGTATTGTATTCTAACATATTCTAACCAAAACAACACTAGATAAGTCATTTAGTGGTTCAACGCAATGTTTCCGAGTTCTTAGCCCATTTGGGACGCAATTTCAACAAGTCTTTCTCCACACTTCTAAACACTCTTCATACATCTCTAGCACTTGTAATCAGCAAATTTATTGTATTCTAACCTATTCTAAACCCAAACAACACTAGATAAGTCATTTAGTGGTTCAACGCAATGTTTCCGAGTTCTTGGCCCATTTGGGACCCAATTTCGACAGGTCTTTCTCCACACTTCTAAACACTCTTCATGCATCTCTAGCACTTGTAATCAATCAAAGTTATTGTATTCAAACATATTCTAACCCCAAATAATACTAGATAAGTCATAAGTTTTTCAACGCAATGTTTCCGAGTTCTTAGCCCATTTGGGACCCAATTTCAACAAGTCTTTCTCCATACTTCAAAACTCTCTTCATGCATTTCTAACACTTGTAATCAATCAAATTCCTTGTATTCTAACTTATTCTAACCCCAAACAACACTAGATAAGTCATTTAGTGGTTCAACGCAATGTTTCCGAGTTCTTAGCCTATTTGGGACCCAATTTCAACAACTTTTTCTACACACTTCTAAACACTCTTCATGCATCTTTAGCACTTGTAATCAATCAAAGTTATTGTATTCAAACATATTCTAACCCCAAATAATACTAGATAAGTCATAAGTTTTTCAACGCAATGTTTCCGAGTTCTTAGCCCATTTGGGACCCAATTTCAACAAGTCTTTCTCCATACTTCAAAACACTCTTCATGCATTTCTAACACTTGTAATCAATCAAATTCCTTGTATTCTAACTTATTCTAACCCCAAACAACACTAGATAAGTCATTTAGTGGTTCAACGCAATGTTTCCGAGTTCTTAGCCTATTTGGGACCCAATTTCAACAACTTTTTCTACACACTTCTAAACACTCTTCATGCATCTTTAGCACTTGTAATCAATCAAAGTTATTGTATTCAAACATATTCTAACCCCAAATAATACTAGATAAGTCATAAGTTTTTCAACGCAATGTTTTCCGAGTTCTTAGCCCATTTGGGACCCAATTTCAACAAGTCTTTCTCAACACTTCTAAACACTCTTCATGCATCTCTAGCACTTTTAATCAATCAAATTTATTGTATCCTAACATATTCTAAACCCAAAAAAACTAGATAAGTCATTTAGTGGTTCAACGCAATGTTTCCGAGTTCTTAGCCCATTTGGGACGCAATTTCAACAAGTCTTTCTCCACACTTCTAAACACTCGTCATGCATCTCTAGCACTTGTAATCAGTCAAATTTATTGTATTCTAACCTATTCTAAACCCAAACAACACTAGATAAGTCATTTAGTGGTTCAACGCAATGTTTCCGAGTTCTTGGCCCATTTGGGACCCAATTTCAACAAGTCTTTCTCCACACTTCTAAACACTCTTCATGCATCTCTAACACTTGTAATCAATAAAATGTATTGTATTCTAACATATTCTAACCAAAGCAACACTAGATAAGTCATTTAGTTGTTCAACGCAATGTTTCCGAGTTCTTAGCCCATTTGGGACCCAATTTCAACATGTCTTTCTCAACACTTCTAAACACTCTTCATGCATCTCTAGCACTTTTAATCAATCAAATTTATTGTATCCTAACATATTCTAAACCCAAAAAAACTAGATAAGTCATTTAGTGGTTCAACGCAATGTTTCCGAGTTCTTAGCCCATTTGGGACGCAATTTCAACAAGTCTTTCTCCACACTTCTAAACACTCTTCATGCATCTCTAGCACTTGTAATCAGTCAAATTTATTGTATTCTAACCTATTCTAAACCCAAACAACACTAGATAAGTCATTTAGTGGTTCAACGCAATGTTTCCGAGTTCTTGGCCCATTTGGGACCCAATTTCAATAAGTCTTTCTCCACACTTCTAAACACTCTTCATGCATCTCTAGCACTTGTAATCAGTCAAATTTATTGTATTCTAACCTATTCTAAACCCAAACAACACTAGATAAGTCATTTAGTGGTTCAACGCAATGTTTCCGAGTTCTTGGCCCATTTGGGACCCAATTTCAACAAGTCTTTCTCCACACTTCTAAGCACTCTTCATGCATCTCTAGCACTTGTAATAAATCAAAGTTATTGTATTCAAACATATTCTAACCCCAAATAATACTAGATAAGTCATAAGTTTTTCAACGCAATGTTTCCGAGTTCTTAGTCCATTTGGGACCCAATTTCAACAAGTCTTTCTCCATACTTCAAAACACTCTTCATGCATCTCTTACACTTGTAATCAATCAAATTCATTGTATTCTAACATATTCTAACGCCAAAGAACACTAGATAAGTCATTTAGTGGTTCAACGCAATGTTTCCGAGTTCTTAGCCCATTTGGGACCCAATTTCAACAAGTCTTTCTCCACACTTCCAAACACTCTTCATGCATCTCTAGCACTTTTAATCAATCAAATTTATTGTATCCTAACATATTCTAAACCCAAACAACACTAGATAAGTCATTTAGTGGTTTAACGCAATGTTTCCGAGTTCTTAGCCCATTTGGGACGCAATTTCAACAAGTCTTTCTCCATACTTCAAAACACTCTTCATGCATCTCTAACACTTGTAATCAATAAAATGTATTGTATTCTAACATATTCTAACCAAAACAACACTAGATAAGTCATTTAGTGGCTCAACGCAATGTTTCCGAGTTCTTAGCCCATTTGGGACGCAATTTCAACAAGTCTTTCTCCACACTTCTAAACACTCTTCATACATCTCTAGCACTTGTAATCAGCAAATTTATTGTATTCTAACCTATTCTAAACCCAAACAACACTAGATAAGTCATTTAGTGGTTCAACGCAATGTTTTCGAGTTCTTGGCCCATTTGGGACCCAATTTCAACAGGTCTTTCTCCACACTTCTAAACACTCTTCATGCATCTCTAGCACTTGTAATCAATCAAAGTTATTGTATTCAAACATATTCTAACCCCAAATAATACTAGATAAGTCATAAGTTTTTCAACGCAATGTTTCCGAGTTCTTAGCCCATTTGGGACCCAATTTCAACAAGTCTTTCTCCATACTTCAAAACACTCTTCATGCATCTCTTACACTTGTAATCAATCAACTTCATTGTATTCTAACATATTCTAACCCCAAACAACACTAGATAAGTCATTTAGTGGTTCAACGCAATGTTTCCGAGTTCTTGGCCTATTTGGGACCCAATTTCAACAAGTCTTTCTCCACACTTCCAAACACTCTTCATGCATCTCTAGCACTTTTAATCAATCAAATTTATTGTATCCTAACATATTCTAAACCCAAACAACACTAAATAAGTCATTTAGTGGTTTAACGCAATGTTTCCGAGTTCTTAGCCCATTTGGGACGCAATTTCAACAAGTCTTTCTCCATACTTCAAAACACTCTTCATGCATCTCTAACACTTGTAATCAATAAAATGTATTGTATTCTAACATATTCTAACCAAAGCAACACTAGATAAGTCATTTAGTTGTTCAACGCAATGTTTCCGAGTTCTTAGCCCTTTTGGGACCCAATTTCAACAAGTCTTTCTCAACACTTCTAAACACTCTTCATGCATCTCTAGCACTTTTAATCAATCAAATTTATTGTATCCTAACATATTCTAAACCCAAAAAAAACTAGATAAGTCATTTAGTGGTTCAACGCAATGTTTCCGAGTTCTTAGCCCATTTGGGACGCAATTTCAACAAGTCTTTCTCCACACATCTAAACACTCTTCATGCATCTCTAGCACTTGTAATCAGTCAAATTTATTGTATTCTAACCTATTCTAAACCCAAACAACACTAGATAAGTCATTTAGTGGTTCAACGCAATGTTTCCGAGTTCTTGGCCCATTTGGGACGCAATTTCAACAAGTCTTTCTCCATACTTCAAAACACTCTTCATGCATCTCTAACACTTGTAATCAATAAAATGTATTGTATTCTAACATATTCTAACCAAAGCAACACTAGATAAGTCATTTAGTTGTTCAACGCAATGTTTCCGAGTTCTTAGCCCATTTGGGACCCAATTTCAACATGTCTTTCTCAACACTTCTAAACACTCTTCATGCATCTCTAGCACTTTTAATCAATCAAATTTATTGTATCCTAACATATTCTAAACCCAAAAAAACTAGATAAGTCATTTAGTGGTTCAACGCAATGTTTCCGAGTTCTTAGCCCATTTGGGACGCAATTTCAACAAGTCTTTCTCCACACTTCTAAACACTCTTCATGCATCTCTAGCACTTGTAATCAGTCAAATTTATTGTATTCTAACCTATTCTAAACCCAAACAACACTAGATAAGTCATTTAGTGGTTCAACGCAATGTTTCCGAGTTCTTGGCCCATTTGGGACCCAATTTCAATAAGTCTTTCTCCACACTTCTAAACACTCTTCATGCATCTCTAGCACTTGTAATCAGTCAAATTTATTGTATTCTAACCTATTCTAAACCCAAACAACACTAGATAAGTCATTTAGTGGTTCAACGCAATGTTTCCGAGTTCTTGGCCTATTTGGGACCCAATTTCAACAACTTTTTCTACACACTTCTAAACACTCTTCATGCATCTTTAGCACTTGTAATCAATCAAAGTTATTGTATTCAAACATATTCTAACCCCAAATAATACTAGATAAGTCATAAGTTTTTCAACGCAATGTTTTCCGAGTTCTTAGCCCATTTGGGACCCAATTTCAACAAGTCTTTCTCAACACTTCTAAACACTCTTCATGCATCTCTAGCACTTTTAATCAATCAAATTTATTGTATCCTAACATATTCTAAACCCAAAAAAACTAGATAAGTCATTTAGTGGTTCAACGCAATGTTTCCGAGTTCTTAGCCCATTTGGGACGCAATTTCAACAAGTCTTTCTCCACACTTCTAAACACTCGTCATGCATCTCTAGCACTTGTAATCAGTCAAATTTATTGTATTCTAACATATTCTAAACCCAAACAACACTAGATAAGTCATTTAGTGGTTCAACGCAATGTTTCCGAGTTCTTGGCCCATTTGGGACCCAATTTCAACAAGTCTTTCTCCACACTTCTAAACACTCTTCATGCATCTCTAACACTTGTAATCAATAAAATGTATTGTATTCTAACATATTCTAACCAAAGCAACACTAGATAAGTCATTTAGTTGTTCAACGCAATGTTTCCGAGTTCTTAGCCCATTTGGGACGCAATTTCAACAAGTCTTTCTCCACACTTCTAAACACTCTTCATACATCTCTAGCACTTGTAATCAGCAAATTTATTGTATTCTAACCTATTCTAAACCCAAACAACACTAGATAAGTCATTTAGTGGTTCAACGCAATGTTTTCGAGTTCTTGGCCCATTTGGGACCCAATTTCAACAGGTCTTTCTCCACACTTCTAAACACTCTTCATGCATCTCTAGCACTTGTAATCAATCAAAGTTATTGTATTCAAACATATTCTAACCCCAAATAATACTAGATAAGTCATAAGTTTTTCAACGCAATGTTTCCGAGTTCTTAGCCCATTTGGGACCCAATTTCAACAAGTCTTTCTCCATACTTCAAAACACTCTTCATGCATCTCTTACACTTGTAATCAATCAACTTCATTGTATTCTAACATATTCTAACCCCAAACAACACTAGATAAGTCATTTAGTGGTTCAACGCAATGTTTCCGAGTTCTTGGCCTATTTGGGACCCAATTTCAACAAGTCTTTCTCCACACTTCCAAACACTCTTCATGCATCTCTAGCACTTTTAATCAATCAAATTTATTGTATCCTAACATATTCTAAACCCAAACAACACTAAATAAGTCATTTAGTGGTTTAACGCAATGTTTCCGAGTTCTTAGCCCATTTGGGACGCAATTTCAACAAGTCTTTCTCCATACTTCAAAACACTCTTCATGCATCTCTAACACTTGTAATCAATAAAATGTATTGTATTCTAACATATTCTAACCAAAGCAACACTAGATAAGTCATTTAGTTGTTCAACGCAATGTTTCCGAGTTCTTAGCCCTTTTGGGACCCAATTTCAACAAGTCTTTCTCAACACTTCTAAACACTCTTCATGCATCTCTAGCACTTTTAATCAATCAAATTTATTGTATCCTAACATATTCTAAACCCAAAAAAAACTAGATAAGTCATTTAGTGGTTCAACGCAATGTTTCCGAGTTCTTAGCCCATTTGGGACGCAATTTCAACAAGTCTTTCTCCACACATCTAAACACTCTTCATGCATCTCTAGCACTTGTAATCAGTCAAATTTATTGTATTCTAACCTATTCTAAACCCAAACAACACTAGATAAGTCATTTAGTGGTTCAACGCAATGTTTCCGAGTTCTTGGCCCATTTGGGACGCAATTTCAACAAGTCTTTCTCCATACTTCAAAACACTCTTCATGCATCTCTAACACTTGTAATCAATAAAATGTATTGTATTCTAACATATTCTAACCAAAGCAACACTAGATAAGTCATTTAGTTGTTCAACGCAATGTTTCCGAGTTCTTAGCCCATTTGGGACCCAATTTCAACATGTCTTTCTCAACACTTCTAAACACTCTTCATGCATCTCTAGCACTTTTAATCAATCAAATTTATTGTATCCTAACATATTCTAAACCCAAAAAAACTAGATAAGTCATTTAGTGGTTCAACGCAATGTTTCCGAGTTCTTAGCCCATTTGGGACGCAATTTCAACAAGTCTTTCTCCACACTTCTAAACACTCTTCATGCATCTCTAGCACTTGTAATCAGTCAAATTTATTGTATTCTAACCTATTCTAAACCCAAACAACACTAGATAAGTCATTTAGTGGTTCAACGCAATGTTTCCGAGTTCTTGGCCCATTTGGGACCCAATTTCAATAAGTCTTTCTCCACACTTCTAAACACTCTTCATGCATCTCTAGCACTTGTAATCAGTCAAATTTATTGTATTCTAACCTATTCTAAACCCAAACAACACTAGATAAGTCATTTAGTGGTTCAACGCAATGTTTCCGAGTTCTTGGCCTATTTGGGACCCAATTTCAACAACTTTTTCTACACACTTCTAAACACTCTTCATGCATCTTTAGCACTTGTAATCAATCAAAGTTATTGTATTCAAACATATTCTAACCCCAAATAATACTAGATAAGTCATAAGTTTTTCAACGCAATGTTTTCCGAGTTCTTAGCCCATTTGGGACCCAATTTCAACAAGTCTTTCTCAACACTTCTAAACACTCTTCATGCATCTCTAGCACTTTTAATCAATCAAATTTATTGTATCCTAACATATTCTAAACCCAAAAAAACTAGATAAGTCATTTAGTGGTTCAACGCAATGTTTCCGAGTTCTTAGCCCATTTGGGACGCAATTTCAACAAGTCTTTCTCCACACTTCTAAACACTCGTCATGCATCTATAGCACTTGTAATCAGTCAAATTTATTGTATTCTAACATATTCTAAACCCAAACAACACTAGATAAGTCATTTAGTGGTTCAACGCAATGTTTCCGAGTTCTTGGCCCATTTGGGACCCAATTTCAACAAGTCTTTCTCCACACTTCTAAACACTCTTCATGCATCTCTAACACTTGTAATCAATAAAATGTATTGTATTCTAACATATTCTAACCAAAGCAACACTAGATAAGTCATTTAGTTGTTCAACGCAATGTTTCCGAGTTCTTAGCCCATTTGGGACCCAATTTCAACATGTCTTTCTCAACACTTCTAAACACTCTTCATGCATCTCTAGCACTTTTAATCAATCAAATTTATTGTATCCTAACATATTCTAAACCCAAAAAAACTAGATAAGTCATTTAGTGGTTCAACGCAATGTTTCCGAGTTCTTAGCCCATTTGGGACGCAATTTCAACAAGTCTTTCTCCACACTTCTAAACACTCTTCATGCATCTCTAGCACTTGTAATCAGTCAAATTTATTGTATTCTAACCTATTCTAAACGCAAACAACACTAGATAAGTCATTTAGTGGTTCAACGCAATGTTTCCGAGTTCTTGGCCCATTTGGGACCCAATTTCAATAAGTCTTTCTCCACACTTCTAAACACTCTTCATGCATCTCTAGCACTTGTAATCAGTCAAATTTATTGTATTCTAACCTATTCTAAACCTAAACAACACTAGATAAGTCATTTAGTGGTTCAACGCAATGTTTCCGAGTTCTTGGCCCATTTGGGACCCAATTTCAACAAGTCTTTCTCCACACTTCTAAGCACTCTTCATGCATCTCTAGCACTTGTAATAAATCAAAGTTATTGTATTCAAACATATTCTAACCCCAAATAATACTAGATAAGTCATAAGTTTTTCAACGCAATGTTTCCGAGTTCTTAGTCCATTTGGGACCCAATTTCAACAAGTCTTTCTCCATACTTCAAAACACTCTTCATGCATCTCTTACACTTGTAATCAATCAAATTCATTGTATTCTAACATATTCTAACGCCAAAGAACACTAGATAAGTCATTTAGTGGTTCAACGCAATGTTTCCGAGTTCTTAGCCCATTTGGGACCCAATTTCAACAAGTCTTTCTCCACACTTCCAAACACTCTTCATGCATCTCTAGCACTTTTAATCAATCAAATTTATTGTATCCTAACATATTCTAAACCCAAACAACACTAGATAAGTCATTTAGTGGTTTAACGCAATGTTTCCGAGTTCTTAGCCCATTTGGGACGCAATTTCAACAAGTCTTTCTCCATACTTCAAAACACTCTTCATGCATCTCTAACACTTGTAATCAATAAAATGTATTGTATTCTAACATATTCTAACCAAAACAACACTAGATAAGTCATTTAGTGGTTCAACGCAATGTTTCCGAGTTCTTAGCCCATTTGGGACGCAATTTCAACAAGTCTTTCTCCACACTTCTAAACACTCTTCATACATCTCTAGCACTTGTAATCAGCAAATTTATTGTATTCTAACCTATTCTAAACCCAAACAACACTAGATAAGTCATTTAGTGGTTCAACGCAATGTTTTCGAGTTCTTGGCCCATTTGGGACCCAATTTCAACAGGTCTTTCTCCACACTTCTAAACACTCTTCATGCATCTCTAGCACTTGTAATCAATCAAAGTTATTGTATTCAAACATATTCTAACCCCAAATAATACTAGATAAGTCATAAGTTTTTCAACGCAATGTTTCCGAGTTCTTAGCCCATTTGGGACCCAATTTCAACAAGTCTTTCTCCATACTTCAAAACACTCTTCATGCATCTCTTACACTTGTAATCAATCAACTTCATTGTATTCTAACATATTCTAACCCCAAACAACACTAGATAAGTCATTTAGTGGTTCAACGCAATGTTTCCGAGTTCTTAGCCTATTTGGGACCCAATTTCAACAAGTCTTTCTCCACACTTCCAAACACTCTTCATGCATCTCTAGCACTTTTAATCAATCAAATTTATTGTATCCTAACATATTCTAAACCCAAACAACACTAAATAAGTCATTTAGTGGTTTAACGCAATGTTTCCGAGTTCTTAGCCCATTTGGGACGCAATTTCAACAAGTCTTTCTCCATACTTCAAAACACTCTTCATGCATCTCTAACACTTGTAATCAATAAAATGTATTGTATTCTAACATATTCTAACCAAAGCAACACTAGATAAGTCATTTAGTTGTTCAACGCAATGTTTCCGAGTTCTTAGCCCTTTTGGGACCCAATTTCAACAAGTCTTTCTCAACACTTCTAAACACTCTTCATGCATCTCTAGCACTTTTAATCAATCAAATTTATTGTATCCTAACATATTCTAAACCCAAAAAAAACTAGATAAGTCATTTAGTGGTTCAACGCAATGTTTCCGAGTTCTTAGCCCATTTGGGACGCAATTTCAACAAGTCTTTCTCCACACTTCTAAACACTCTTCATGCATCTCTAGCACTTGTAATCAGTCAAATTTATTGTATTCTAACCTATTCTAAACCCAAACAACACTAGATAAGTCATTTAGTGGTTCAACGCAATGTTTCCGAGTTCTTGGCCCATTTGGGACGCAATTTCAACAAGTCTTTCTCCATACTTCAAAACACTCTTCATGCATCTCTAACACTTGTAATCAATAAAATGTATTGTATTCTAACATATTCTAACCAAAGCAACACTAGACAAGTCATTTAGTTGTTCAACGCAATGTTTCCGAGTTCTTAGCCCATTTGGGACCCAATTTCAACATGTCTTTCTCAACACTTCTAAACACTCTTCATGCATCTCTAGCACTTTTAATCAATCAAATTTATTGTATCCTAACATATTCTAAACCCAAAAAAACTAGATAAGTCATTTAGTGGTTCAACGCAATGTTTCCGAGTTCTTAGCCCATTTGGGACGCAATTTCAACAAGTCTTTCTCCACACTTCTAAACACTCTTCATGCATCTCTAGCACTTGTAATCAGTCAAATTTATTGTATTCTAACCTATTCTAAACCCAAACAACACTAGATAAGTCATTTAGTGGTTCAACGCAATGTTTCCGAGTTCTTGGCCCATTTGGGACCCAATTTCAATAAGTCTTTCTCCACACTTCTAAACACTCTTCATGCATCTCTAGCACTTGTAATCAGTCAAATTTATTGTATTCTAACCTATTCTAAACCCAAACAACACTAGATAAGTCATTTAGTGGTTCAACGCAATGTTTCCGAGTTCTTGGCCCATTTGGGACCCAATTTCAACAAGTCTTTCTCCACACTTCTAAGCACTCTTCATGCATCTCTAGCACTTGTAATAAATCAAAGTTATTGTATTCAAACATATTCTAACCCCAAATAATACTAGATAAGTCATAAGTTTTTCAACGCAATGTTTTCCGAGTTCTTAGCCCATTTGGGACCCAATTTCAACAAGTCTTTCTCCATACTTCAAAACACTCTTCATGCATCTCTAACACTTGTAATCAATAAAATGTATTGTATTCTAACATATTCTAACCAAAGCAACACTAGATAAGTCATTTAGTTTTTCAACGCAATGTTTCCGAGTTCTTAGCCCATTTGGGACCCAATTTCAACAAGTCTTTCTCAACACTTCTAAACACTCTTCATGCATCTCTAGCACTTTTAATCAATCAAATTTATTGTATCCTAACATATTCTAAACCCAAAAAAACTAGATAAGTCATTTAGTGGTTCAACGCAATGTTTCCGAGTTCTTAGCCCATTTGGGACGCAATTTCAACAAGTCTTTCTCCATACTTCAAAACAGTCTTCATGCATCTCTAACACTTGTAATCAATAAAATGTATTGTATTCTAACATATTCTAACCAAAACAACACTAGATAAGTCATTTAGTGGTTCAACGCAATGTTTCCGAGTTCTTAGCCCATTTGGGACGCAATTTCAACAAGTCTTTCTCCACACTTCTAAACACTCTTCATACATCTCTAGCACTTGTAATCAGCAAATTTATTGTATTCTAACCTATTCTAAACCCAAACAACACTAGATAAGTCATTTAGTGGTTCAACGCAATGTTTCCGAGTTCTTGGCCCATTTGGGACCCAATTTCAACAAGTCTTTCTCCACACTTCTAGACACTCTTCATGCATCTCTAACACTTGTAATCAATAAAATGTATTGTATTCTAACATATTCTAACCAAAGCAACACTAGATAAGTCATTTAGTTGTTCAACGCAATGTTTCCGAGTTCTTAGCCCATTTGGGACCCAATTTCAACAAGTCTTTCTCAACACTTCTAAACACTCTTCATGCATCTCTAGCACTTTTAATCAATCAAATTTATTGTATCCTAACATATTCTAAACCCAAAAAAACTAGATAAGTCATTTAGTGGTTCAACGCAATGTTTCCGAGTTCTTAGCCCATTTGGGACGCAATTTCAACAAGTCTTTCTCCACACTTTTAAACACTCTTCATGTATCTCTAGCACTTGTAATCAGTCAAATTTATTGTATTCTAACCTATTCTAAACCCAAACAACACTAGATAAGTCATTTAGTGGTTCAACGCAATGTTTCCGAGTTCTTGGCCCATTTGGGACCCAATTTCAACAAGTCTTTCTCCACACTTCTAAACACTCTTCATGCATCTCTAGCACTTGTAATCAATCAAAGTTATTGTATTCAAACATATTCTAACCCCAAATAATACTACATAAGTCATAAGTTTTTCAACGCAATGTTTCCGAGTTCTTAGCCCATTTGGGACGCAATTTCAACAAGTCTTTCTCCATACTTCAAAATACTCTTCATGCATCTCTAACACTTGTAATCAATAAAATGTATTGTATTCTAACATATTCTAACCAAAACAACACTAGATAAGTCATTTAGTGGTTCAACGCAATGTTTCCGAGTTCTTAGCCCATTTGGGACGCAATTTCAACAAGTCTTTCTCCACACTTCTAAACACTCGTCATACATCTCTAGCACTTGTAATCAGCAAATTTATTGTATTCTAACCTATTCTAAACCCAAACAACACTAGATAAGTCATTTAGTGGTTCAACGCAATGTTTCCGAGTTCTTGGCCCATTTGGGACCCAATTTCGACAGGTCTTTCTCCACACTTCTAAACACTCTTCATGCATCTCTAGCACTTGTAATCAATCAAAGTTATTGTATTCAAACATATTCTAACCCCAAATAATACTAGATAAGTCATAAGTTTTTCAACGCAATGTTTCCGAGTTCTTAGCCCATTTGGGACCCAATTTCAACAAGTCTTTCTCCATACTTCAAAACACTCTTCATGCATTTCTAACACTTGTAATCAATCAAATTCCTTGTATTCTAACTTATTCTAACCCCAAACAACACTAGATAAGTCATTTAGTGGTTCAACGCAATGTTTCCGAGTTCTTAGCCTATTTGGGACCCAATTTCAACAACTTTTTCTACACACTTCTAAACACTCTTCATGCATCTTTAGCACTTGTAATCAATCAAAGTTATTGTATTTAAACATATTCTAACCCCAAATAATACTAGATAAGTCATAAGTTTTTCAACGCAATGTTTCCGAGTTCTTAGCCCATTTGGGACCCAATTTCAACAAGTCTTTCTCCATACTTCAAAACACTCTTCATGCATTTCTAACACTTGTAATCAATCAAATTCCTTGTATTCTAACTTATTCTAACCCCAAACAACACTAGATAAGTCATTTAGTGGTTCAACGCAATGTTTCCGAGTTCTTAGCCTATTTGGGACCCAATTTCAACAACTTTTTCTACACACTTCTAAACACTCTTCATGCATCTTTAGCACTTGTAATCAATCAAAGTTATTGTATTCAAACATATTCTAACCCCAAATAATACTAGATAAGTCATAAGTTTTTCAACGCAATGTTTTCCGAGTTCTTAGCCCATTTGGGACCCAATTTCAACAAGTCTTTCTCAACACTTCTAAACACTCTTCATGCATCTCTAGCACTTTTAATCAATCAAATTTATTGTATCCTAACATATTCTAAACCCAAAAAAACTAGATAAGTCATTTAGTGGTTCAACGCAATGTTTCCGAGTTCTTAGCCCATTTGGGACGCAATTTCAACAAGTCTTTCTCCACACTTCTAAACACTCGTCATGCATCTCTAGCACTTGTAATCAGTCAAATTTATTGTATTCTAACCTATTCTAAACCCAAACAACACTAGATAAGTCATTTAGTGGTTCAACGCAATGTTTCCGAGTTCTTGGCCCATTTGGGACCCAATTTCAACAAGTCTTTCTCCACACTTCTAAACACTCTTCATGCATCTCTAACACTTGTAATCAATAAAATGTATTGTATTCTAACATATTCTAACCAAAGCAACACTAGATAAGTCATTTAGTTGTTCAACGCAATGTTTCCGAGTTCTTAGCCCATTTGGGACCCAATTTCAACATGTCTTTCTCAACACTTCTAAACACTCTTCATGCATCTCTAGCACTTTTAATCAATCAAATTTATTGTATCCTAACATATTCTAAACCCAAAAAAACTAGATAAGTCATTTAGTGGTTCAACGCAATGTTTCCGAGTTCTTAGCCCATTTGGGACGCAATTTCAACAAGTCTTTCTCCACACTTCTAAACACTCTTCATGCATCTCTAGCACTTGTAATCAGTCAAATTTATTGTATTCTAACCTATTCTAAACCCAAACAACACTAGATAAGTCATTTAGTGGTTCAACGCAATGTTTCCGAGTTCTTGGCCCATTTGGGACCCAATTTCAATAAGTCTTTCTCCACACTTCTAAACACTCTTCATGCATCTCTAGCACTTGTAATCAGTCAAATTTATTGTATTCTAACCTATTCTAAACCCAAACAACACTAGATAAGTCATTTAGTGGTTCAACGCAATGTTTCCGAGTTCTTGGCCCATTTGGGACCCAATTTCAACAAGTCTTTCTCCACACTTCTAAGCACTCTTCATGCATCTCTAGCACTTGTAATAAATCAAAGTTATTGTATTCAAACATATTCTAACCCCAAATAATACTAGATAAGTCATAAGTTTTTCAACGCAATGTTTCCGAGTTCTTAGTCCATTTGGGACCCAATTTCAACAAGTCTTTCTCCATACTTCAAAACACTCTTCATGCATCTCTTACACTTGTAATCAATCAAATTCATTGTATTCTAACATATTCTAACGCCAAAGAACACTAGATAAGTCATTTAGTGGTTCAACGCAATGTTTCCGAGTTCTTAGCCCATTTGGGACCCAATTTCAACAAGTCTTTCTCCACACTTCCAAACACTCTTCATGCATCTCTAGCACTTTTAATCAATCAAATTTATTGTATCCTAACATATTCTAAACCCAAACAACACTAGATAAGTCATTTAGTGGTTTAACGCAATGTTTCCGAGTTCTTAGTCCATTTGGGACGCAATTTCAACAAGTCTTTCTCCATACTTCAAAACACTCTTCATGCATCTCTAACACTTGTAATCAATAAAATGTATTGTATTCTAACATATTCTAACCAAAACAACACTAGATAAGTCATTTAGTGGTTCAACGCAATGTTTCCGAGTTCTTAGCCCATTTGGGACGCAATTTCAACAAGTCTTTCTCCACACTTCTAAACACTCTTCATACATCTCTAGCACTTGTAATCAGCAAATTTATTGTATTCTAACCTATTCTAAACCCAAACAACACTAGATAAGTCATTTAGTGGTTCAACGCAATGTTTCCGAGTTCTTGGCCCATTTGGGACCCAATTTCAACAAGTCTTTCTCCACATTTCTAAACACTCTTCATGCATCTCTAACACTTGTAATCAATAAAATGTATTGTATTCTAACATATTCTAACCAAAGCAACACTAGATAAGTCATTTAGTTGTTCAACGCAATGTTTCCGAGTTCTTAGCCCATTTGGGACCCAATTTCAACATGTCTTTCTCAACACTTCTAAACACTCTTCATGCATCTCTAGCACTTTTAATCAATCAAATTTATTGTATCCTAACATATTCTAAACCCAAAAAAACTAGATAAGTCATTTAGTGGTTCAACGCAATGTTTCCGAGTTCTTAGCCCATTTGGGACGCAATTTCAACAAGTCTTTCTCCACACTTCTAAACACTCTTCATGCATCTCTAGCACTTGTAATCAGTCAAATTTATTGTATTCTAACCTATTCTAAACCCAAACAACACTAGATAAGTCATTTAGTGGTTCAACGCAATGTTTCCGAGTTCTTGGCCCATTTGGGACCCAATTTCAATAAGTCTTTCTCCACACTTCTAAACACTCTTCATGCATCTCTAGCACTTGTAATCAGTCAAATTTATTGTATTCTAACCTATTCTAAACCCAAACAACACTAGATAAGTCATTTAGTGGTTCAACGCAATGTTTCCGAGTTCTTGGCCCATTTGGGACCCAATTTCAACAAGTCTTTCTCCACACTTCTAAGCACTCTTCATGCATCTCTAGCACTTGTAATAAATCAAAGTTATTGTATTCAAACATATTCTAACCCCAAATAATACTAGATAAGTCATAAGTTTTTCAACGCAATGTTTCCGAGTTCTTAGTCCATTTGGGACCCAATTTCAACAAGTCTTTCTCCATACTTCAAAACACTCTTTATGCATCTCTTACACTTGTAATCAATCAAATTCATTGTATTCTAACATATTCTAACGCCAAAGAACACTAGATAAGTCATTTAGTGGTTCAACGCAATGTTTCCGAGTTCTTAGCCCATTTGGGACCCAATTTCAACAAGTCTTTCTCCACACTTCCAAACACTCTTCATGCATCTCTAGCACTTTTAATCAATCAAATTTATTGTATCCTAACATATTCTAAACCCAAACAACACTAGATAAGTCATTTAGTGGTTTAACGCAATGTTTCCGAGTTCTTAGTCCATTTGGGACGCAATTTCAACAAGTCTTTCTCCATACTTCAAAACACTCTTCATGCATCTCTAACACTTGTAATCAATAAAATGTATTGTATTCTAACATATTCTAACCAAAACAACACTAGATAAGTCATTTAGTGGTTCAACGCAATGTTTCCGAGTTCTTAGCCCATTTGGGACGCAATTTCAACAAGTCTTTCTCCACACTTCTAAACACTCTTCATACATCTCTAGCACTTGTAATCAGCAAATTTATTGTATTCTAACCTATTCTAAACCCAAACAACACTAGATAAGTCATTTAGTGGTTCAACGCAATGTTTTCGAGTTCTTGGCCCATTTGGGACCCAATTTCAACAGGTCTTTCTCCACACTTCTAAACACTCTTCATGCATCTCTAGCACTTGTAATCAATCAAAGTTATTGTATTCAAACATATTCTAACCCCAAATAATACTAGATAAGTCATAAGTTTTTCAACGCAATGTTTCCGAGTTCTTAGCCCATTTGGGACCCAATTTCAACAAGTCTTTCTCCATACTTCAAAACACTCTTCATGCATCTCTTACACTTGTAATCAATCAACTTCATTGTATTCTAACATATTCTAACCCCAAACAACACTAGATAAGTCATTTAGTGGTTCAACGGAATGTTTCCGAGTTCTTAGTCTATTTGGGACCCAATTTCAACAAGTCTTTCTCCACACTTCCAAACACTCTTCATGCATCTCTAGCACTTTTAATCAATCAAATTTATTGTATCCTAACATATTCTAAACCCAAACAACACTAAATAAGTCATTTAGTGGTTTAACGCAATGTTTCCGAGTTCTTAGCCCATTTGGGACGCAATTTCAACAAGTCTTTCTCCATACTTCAAAACACTCTTCATGCATCTCTAACACTTGTAATCAATAAAATGTATTGTATTCTAACATATTCTAACCAAAGCAACACTAGATAAGTCATTTAGTTGTTCAACGCAATGTTTCCGAGTTCTTAGCCCTTTTGGGACCCAATTTCAACAAGTCTTTCTCAACACTTCTAAACACTCTTCATGCATCTCTAGCACTTTTAATCAATCAAATTTATTGTATCCTAACATATTCTAAACCCAAAAAAAACTAGATAAGTCATTTAGTGGTTCAACGCAATGTTTCCGAGTTCTTAGCCCATTTGGGACGCAATTTCAACAAGTCTTTCTCCACACTTCTAAACACTCTTCATGCATCTCTAGCACTTGTAATCAGTCAAATTTATTGTATTCTAACCTATTCTAAACCCAAACAACACTAGATAAGTCATTTAGTGGTTCAACGCAATGTTTCCGAGTTCTTGGCCCATTTGGGACGCAATTTCAACAAGTCTTTCTCCATACTTCAAAACACTCTTCATGCATCTCTAACACTTGTAATCAATAAAATGTATTGTATTCTAACATATTCTAACCAAAACAACACTAGATAAGTCACTTAGTGGTTCAACGCAATGTTTCCGAGTTCTTAGCCCATTTGGGACGCAATTTCAACAAGTCTTTCTCCACACTTCTAAACACTCTTCATGCATCTCTAGCACTTGTAATCAGTCAAATTTATTGTATTCTAACCTATTCTAAACCCAAACAACACTAGATAAGTCATTTAGTGGTTCAACGCAATGTTTCCGAGTTCTTGGCCCATTTGGGACGCAATTTCAACAAGTCTTTCTCAACACTTCTAAACACTCTTCATGCATCTCTAGCACTTTTAATCAATCAAATTTATTGTATCCTAACATATTCTAAACCCAAAAAAAACTAGATAAGTCATTTAGTGGTTCAACGCAATGTTTCCGAGTTCTTAGCCCATTTGGGACGCAATTTCAACAAGTCTTTCTCCACACTTCTAAACATTCTTCATGCATCTCTAGCACTTGTAATCAGTCAAATTTATTGTATTCTAACCTATTCTAAACCCAAACAACACTAGATAAGTCATTTAGTGGTTCAACGCAATGTTTCCGAGTTCTTGGCCCATTTGGGACCCAATTTCAACAAGTCTTTCTCCACACTTCTAAACACTCTTCATGCATCTCTAGCACTTGTAATCAATCAAAGTTATTGTATTCAAACATATTCTAACCCCAAATAATACTACATAAGTCATAAGTTTTTCAACGCAATGTTTCCGAGTTCTTAGCCCATTTGGGACGCAATTTCAACAAGTCTTTCTCCATACTTCAAAACACTCTTCATGCATCTCTAACACTTGTAATCAATAAAATGTATTGTATTCTAACATATTCTAACCAAAACAACACTAGATAAGTCATTTAGTGGTTCAACGCAATGTTTCCGAGTTCTTAGCCCATTTGGGACGCAATTTCAACAAGTCTTTCTCCACACTTCTAAACACTCTTCATACATCTCTAGCACTTGTAATCAGCAAATTTATTGTATTCTAACCTATTCTAAACCCAAACAACACTAGATAAGTCATTTAGTGGTTCAACGCAATGTTTCCGAGTTCTTGGCCCATTTGGGACCCAATTTCAACAGGTCTTTCTCCACACTTCTAAACACTCTTCATGCATCTCTAGCACTTGTAATCAATCAAAGTTATTGTATTCAAACATATTCTAACCCCAAATAATACTAGATAAGTCATAAGTTTTTCAACGCAATGTTTCCGAGTTCTTAGTCCATTTGGGACCCAATTTCAACAAGTCTTTCTCCATACTTCAAAACACTCTTCATGCATCTCTTACACTTGTAATCAATCAAATTCATTGTATTCTAACATATTCTAACGCCAAAGAACACTAGATAAGTCATTTAGTGGTTCAACGCAATGTTTCCGAGTTCTTAGCCCATTTGGGACCCAATTTCAACAAGTCTTTCTCCACACTTCCAAACACTCTTCATGCATCTCTAGCACTTTTAATCAATCAAATTTATTGTATCCTAACATATTCTAAACCCAAACAACACTAGATAAGTCATTTAGTGGTTTAACGCAATGTTTCCGAGTTCTTAGCCCATTTGGGACGCAATTTCAACAAGTCTTTCTCCATACTTCAAAACACTCTTCATGCATCTCTAACACTTGTAATCAATAAAATGTATTGTATTCTAACATATTCTAACCAAAACAACACTAGATAAGTCATTTAGTGGTTCAACGCAATGTTTCCGAGTTCTTAGCCCATTTGGGACGCAATTTCAACAAGTCTTTCTCCACACTTCTAAACACTCTTCATACATCTCTAGCACTTGTAATCAGCAAATTTATTGTATTCTAACCTATTCTAAACCCAAACAACACTAGATAAGTCATTTAGTGGTTCAACGCAATGTTTTCGAGTTCTTGGCCCATTTGGGACCCAATTTCAACAGGTCTTTCTCCACACTTCTAAACACTCTTCATGCATCTCTAGCACTTGTAATCAATCAAAGTTATTGTATTCAAACATATTCTAACCCCAAATAATACTAGATAAGTCATAAGTTTTTCAACGCAATGTTTCCGAGTTCTTAGCCCATTTGGGACCCAATTTCAACAAGTCTTTCTCCATACTTCAAAACACTCTTCATGCATCTCTTACACTTGTAATCAATCAACTTCATTGTATTCTAACATATTCTAACCCCAAACAACACTAGATAAGTCATTTAGTGGTTCAACGCAATGTTTCCGAGTTCTTAGTCTATTTGGGACCCAATTTCAACAAGTCTTTCTCCACACTTCCAAACACTCTTCATGCATCTCTAGCACTTTTAATCAATCAAATTTATTGTATCCTAACATATTCTAAACCCAAACAACACTAAATAAGTCATTTAGTGGTTTAACGCAATGTTTCCGAGTTCTTAGCCCATTTGGGACGCAATTTCAACAAGTCTTTCTCCATACTTCAAAACACTCTTCATGCATCTCTAACACTTGTAATCAATAAAATGTATTGTATTCTAACATATTCTAACCAAAGCAACACTAGATAAGTCATTTAGTTGTTCAACGCAATGTTTCCGAGTTCTTAGCCCTTTTGGGACCCAATTTCAACAAGTCTTTCTCAACACTTCTAAACACTCTTCATGCATCTCTAGCACTTTTAATCAATCAAATTTATTGTATCCTAACATATTCTAAACCCAAAAAAAACTAGATAAGTCATTTAGTGGTTCAACGCAATGTTTCCGAGTTCTTAGCCCATTTGGGACGCAATTTCAACAAGTCTTTCTCCATACTTCAAAACACTCTTCATGCATCTCTTACACTTGTAATCAATCAAATTCATTGTATTCTAACATATTCTAACGCCAAAGAACACTAGATAAGTCATTTAGTGGTTCAACGCAATGTTTCCGAGTTCTTAGCCCATTTGGGACCCAATTTCAACAAGTCTTTCTCCACACTTCCAAACACTCTTCATGCATCTCTAGCACTTTTAATCAATCAAATTTATTGTATCCTAACATATTCTAAACCCAAACAACACTAGATAAGTCATTTAGTGGTTTAACGCAATGTTTCCGAGTTCTTAGCCCATTTGGGACGCAATTTCAACAAGTCTTTCTCCATACTTCAAAACACTCTTCATGCATCTCTAACACTTGTAATCAATAAAATGTATTGTATTCTAACATATTCTAACCAAAACAACACTAGATAAGTCATTTAGTGGTTCAACGCAATGTTTCCGAGTTCTTAGCCCATTTGGGACGCAATTTCAACAAGTCTTTCTCCACACTTCTAAACACTCTTCATACATCTCTAGCACTTGTAATCAGCAAATTTATTGTATTCTAACCTATTCTAAACCCAAACAACACTATATAAGTCATTTAGTGGTTCAACGCAATGTTTTCGAGTTCTTGGCCCATTTGGGACCCAATTTCAACAGGTCTTTCTCCACACTTCTAAACACTCTTCATGCATCTCTAGCACTTGTAATCAATCAAAGTTATTGTATTCAAACATATTCTAACCCCAAATAATACTAGATAAGTCATAAGTTTTTCAACGCAATGTTTCCGAGTTCTTAGCCCATTTGGGACCCAATTTCAACAAGTCTTTCTCCATACTTCAAAACACTCTTCATGCATCTCTTACACTTGTAATCAATCAACTTCATTGTATTCTAACATATTCTAACCCCAAACAACACTAGATAAGTCATTTAGTGGTTCAACGCAATGTTTCCGAGTTCTTAGTCTATTTGGGACCCAATTTCAACAAGTCTTTCTCCACACTTCCAAACACTCTTCATGCATCTCTAGCACTTTTAATCAATCAAATTTATTGTATCCTAACATATTCTAAACCCAAACAACACTAAATAAGTCATTTAGTGGTTTAACGCAATGTTTCCGAGTTCTTAGCCCATTTGGGACGCAATTTCAACAAGTCTTTCTCCATACTTCAAAACACTCTTCATGCATCTCTAACACTTGTAATCAATAAAATGTATTGTATTCTAACATATTCTAACCAAAGCAACACTAGATAAGTCATTTAGTTGTTCAACGCAATGTTTCCGAGTTCTTAGCCCTTTTGGGACCCAATTTCAACAAGTCTTTCTCAACACTTCTAAACACTCTTCATGCATCTCTAGCACTTTTAATCAATCAAATTTATTGTATCCTAACATATTCTAAACCCAAAAAAAACTAGATAAGTCATTTAGTGGTTCAACGCAATGTTTCCGAGTTCTTAGCCCATTTGGGACGCAATTTCAACAAGTCTTTCTCCACACTTCTAAACACTCTTCATGCTTCTCTAGCACTTGTAATCAGTCAAATTTATTGTATTCTAACCTATTCTAAACCCAAACAACACTAGATAAGTCATTTAGTGGTTCAACGCAATGTTTCCGAGTTCTTGGCCCATTTGGGACGCAATTTCAACAAGTCTTTCTCCATACTTCAAAACACTCTTCATGCATCTCTAACACTTGTAATCAATAAAATGTATTGTATTCTAACATATTCTAACCAAAACAACACTAGATAAGTCACTTAGTGGTTCAACGCAATGTTTCCGAGTTCTTAGCCCATTTGGGACGCAATTTCAACAAGTCTTTCTCCACACTTCTAAACACTCTTCATACATCTCTAGCACTTGTAATCAGTCAAATTTATTGTATTCTAACCTATTCTAAACCCAAACAACACTAGATAAGTCATTTAGTGGTTCAACGCAATGTTTCCGAGTTCTTGGCCCATTTGGGACCCAATTTCAAAAGGTCTTTCTCCACACTTCTAAACACTCTTCATGCATCTCTAGCACTTGTAATCAATCAAAGTTATTGTATTCAAACATATTCTAACCACAAATAATACTAGATAAGTCATAAGTTTTTCAACGCAATGTTTCCGAGTTCTTAGCCCATTTGGGACCCAATTTCAACAAGTCTTTCTCCATACTTCAAAACACTCTTCATGCATCTCTAACACTTGTAATCAATTAAATGTATTGTATTCTAACATATTCTAACCAAAGCAACACTAGATAAGTCATTTAGTGGTTCAACGCAATATTTCCGAGTTCTTAGCCCATTTGGGACCCAATTTCAACAAGTCTTTCTCAACACTTCTAAACACTCTTCATGCATCTCTAGCACTTTTAATCAATCAAATTTATTGTATCCTAACATATTCTAAACCCAAAAAAACTAGATAAGTCATTTAGTGGTTCAACGCAATGTTTCCGAGTTCTTAGCCCATTTGGGACGCAATTTCAACAAGTCTTTCTCCACACTTCTAAACATTCTTCATGCATCTCTAGCACTTGTAATCAGTCAAATTTATTGTATTCTAACCTATTCTAAACCCAAACAACACTAGATAAGTCATTTAGTGGTTCAACGCAATGTTTCCGAGTTCTTGGCCCATTTGGGACCCAATTTCAACAAGTCTTTCTCCACACTTCTAAACACTCTTCATGCATCTCTAGCACTTGTAATCAATCAAAGTTATTGTATTCAAACATATTCTAACCCCAAATAATACTACATAAGTCATAAGTTTTTCAACGCAATGTTTCCGAGTTCTTAGCCCATTTGGGACGCAATTTCAACAAGTCTTTCTCCATACTTCAAAACACTCTTCATGCATCTCTAACACTTGTAATCAATAAAATGTATTGTATTCTAACATATTCTAACCAAAACAACACTAGATAAGTCATTTAGTGGTTCAACGCAATGTTTCCGAGTTCTTAGCCCATTTGGGACGCAATTTCAACAAGTCTTTCTCCACACTTCTAAACACTCTTCATACATCTCTAGCACTTGTAATCAGCAAATTTATTGTATTCTAACCTATTCTAAACCCAAACAACACTAGATAAGTCATTTAGTGGTTCAACGCAATGTTTCCGAGTTCTTGGCCCATTTGGGACCCAATTTCAACAGGTCTTTCTCCACACTTCTAAACACTCTTCATGCATCTCTAGCACTTGTAATCAATCAAAGTTATTGTATTCAAACATATTCTAACCCCAAATAATACTAGATAAGTCATAAGTTTTTCAACGCAATGTTTCCGAGTTCTTAGCCCATTTGGGACCAAATTTCAACAAGTCTTTCTCCATACTTCAAAACACTCTTCATGCATCTCTAACACTTGTAATCAATCAAATTCCTTGTATTCTAACTTATTCTAACCCCAAACAACACTAGATAAGTCATTTAGTGGTTCAACGCAATGTTTCCGAGTTCTTAGCCTATTTGGGACCCAATTTCAACAACTTTTTCTACACACTTCTAAACACTCTTCATGCATCTTTAGCACTTGTAATCAATCAAAGTTATTGTATTCAAACATATTCTAACCCCAAATAATACTAGATAAGTCATAAGTTTTTCAACGCAATGTTTTCCGAGTTCTTAGCCCATTTGGGACCCAATTTCAACAAGTCTTTCTCCATACTTCAAAACACTCTTCATGCATCTCTTACACTTGTAATCAATCAACTTCATTGTATTCTAACATATTCTAACCCCAAACAACACTAGATAAGTCATTTAGTGGTTCAACGCAATGTTTCCGAGTTCTTAGCCTATTTGGGACCCAATTTCAACAAGTCTTTCTCCACACTTCCAAACACTCTTCATGCATCTCTAGCACTTTTAACCAATCAAATTTATTGTATCCTAACATATTCTAAACCCAAACAACACTAAATAAGTCATTTAGTGGTTTAACGCAATGTTTCCGAGTTCTTAGCCCATTTGGGACGCAATTTCAACAAGTCTTTCTCCATACTTCAAAACACTCTTCATGCATCTCTAACACTTGTAATCAATAAAATGTATTGTATTCTAACATATTCTAACCAAAGCAACACTAGATAAGTCATTTAGTTGTTCAACGCAATGTTTCCGAGTTCTTAGCCCTTTTGGGACCCAATTTCAACAAGTCTTTCTCAACACTTCTAAACACTCTTCATGCATCTCTAGCACTTTTAATCAATCAAATTTATTGTATCCTAACATATTCTAAACCCAAAAAAAACTAGATAAGTCATTTAGTGGTTCAACGCAATGTTTCCGAGTTCTTAGCCCATTTGGGACGCAATTTCAACAAGTCTTTCTCCACACTTCTAAACACTCTTCATGCATCTCTAGCACTTGTAATCAGTCAAATTTATTGTATTCTAACCTATTCTAAACCCAAACAACACTAGATAAGTCATTTAGTGGTTCAACGCAATGTTTCCGAGTTCTTGGCCCATTTGGGACGCAATTTCAACAAGTCTTTCTCCATACTTCAAAACACTCTTCATGCATCTCTAACACTTGTAATCAATAAAATGTATTGTATTCTAACATATTCTAACCAAAACAACACTAGATAAGTCACTTAGTGGTTCAACGCAATGTTTCCGAGTTCTTAGCCCATTTGGGACGCAATTTCAACAAGTCTTTCTCCACACTTCTAAACACTCTTCATACATCTCTAGCACTTGTAATCAGTCAAATTTATTGTATTCTAACCTATTCTAAACCCAAACAACACTAGATAAGTCATTTAGTGGTTCAACGCAATGTTTCCGAGTTCTTGGCCCATTTGGGACCCAATTTCAAAAGGTCTTTCTCCACACTTCTAAACACTCTTCATGCATCTCTAGCACTTGTAATCAATCAAAGTTATTGTATTCAAACATATTCTAACCCCAAATAATACTAGATAAGTCATAAGTTTTTCAACGCAATGTTTCCGAGTTCTTAGCCCATTTGGGACCCAATTTCAACAAGTCTTTCTCCATACTTCAAAACACTCTTCATGCATCTCTAACACTTGTAATCAATTAAATGTATTGTATTCTAACATATTCTAACCAAAGCAACACTAGATAAGTCATTTAGTGGTTCAACGCAATATTTCCGAGTTCTTAGCCCATTTGGGACCCAATTTCAACAAGTCTTTCTCAACACTTCTAAACACTCTTCATGCATCTCTAGCACTTTTAATCAATCAAATTTATTGTATCCTAACATATTCTAAACCCAAAAAAAACTAGATAAGTCATTTAGTTGTTCAACGCAATGTTTCCGAGTTCTTAGCCCATTTGGGACGCAATTTCAACAAGTCTTTCTCCACACTTCTAAACATTCTTCATGCATCTCTAGCACTTGTAATCAGTCAAATTTATTGTATTCTAACCTATTCTAAACCCAAACAACACTAGATAAGTCATTTAGTGGTTCAACGCAATGTTTCCGAGTTCTTGGCCCATTTGGGACCCAATTTCAACAAGTCTTTCTCCACACTTCTAAACACTCTTCATGCATCTCTAGCACTTGTAATCAATCAAAGTTATTGTATTCAAACATATTCTAACCCCAAATAATACTACATAAGTCATAAGTTTTTCAACGCAATGTTTCCGAGTTCTTAGCCCATTTGGGACGCAATTTCAACAAGTCTTTCTCCATACTTCAAAACACTCTTCATGCATCTCTAACACTTGTAATCAATAAAATGTATTGTATTCTAACATATTCTAACCAAAACAACACTAGATAAGTCATTTAGTGGTTCAACGCAATGTTTCCGAGTTCTTAGCCCATTTGGGACGCAATTTCAACAAGTCTTTCTCCACACTTCTAAACACTCTTCATACATCTCTAGCACTTGTAATCAGCAAATTTATTGTATTCTAACCTATTCTAAACCCAAACAACACTAGATAAGTCATTTAGTGGTTCAACGCAATGTTTCCGAGTTCTTGGCCCATTTGGGACCCAATTTCAACAGGTCTTTCTCCACACTTCTAAACACTCTTCATGCATCTCTAGCACTTGTAATCAATCAAAGTTATTGTATTCAAACATATTCTAACCCCAAATAATACTAGATAAGTCATAAGTTTTTCAACGCAATGTTTCCGAGTTCTTAGCCCATTTGGGACCAAATTTCAACAAGTCTTTCTCCATACTTCAAAACACTCTTCATGCATCTCTAACACTTGTAATCAATCAAATTCCTTGTATTCTAACTTATTCTAACCCCAAACAACACTAGATAAGTCATTTAGTGGTTCAACGCAATGTTTCCGAGTTCTTAGCCTATTTGGGACCCAATTTCAACAACTTTTTCTACACACTTCTAAACACTCTTCATGCATCTTTAGCACTTGTAATCAATCAAAGTTATTGTATTCAAACATATTCTAACCCCAAATAATACTAGATAAGTCATAAGTTTTTCAACGCAATGTTTTCCGAGTTCTTAGCCCATTTGGGACCCAATTTCAACAAGTCTTTCTCCATACTTCAAAACACTCTTCATGCATCTCTAACACTTGTAATCAATAAAATGTATTGTATTCTAACATATTCTAACCAAAGCAACACTAGATAAGTCATTTAGTTGTTCAACGCAATGTTTCCGAGTTCTTAGCCCATTTGGGACCCAATTTCAACAAGTCTTTCTCAACACTTCTAAACACTCTTCATGCATCTCTAGCACTTTTAATCAATCAAATTTATTGTATCCTAACATATTCTAAACCCAAAAAAACTAGATAAGTCATTTAGTGGTTCAACGCAATGTTTCCGAGTTCTTAGCCCATTTGGGACGCAATTTCAACAAGTCTTTCTCCACACTTCTAAACACTCTTCATGCATCTCTAGCACTTGTAATCAGTCAAATTTATTGTATTCTAACCTATTCTAAACCCAAACAACACTAGATAAGTCATTTAGTGGTTCAACGCAATGTTTCCGAGTTCTTGGCCCATTTGGGACCCAATTTCAACAAGTCTTTCTCCATACTTCAAAACACTCTTCATGCATCTCTAAAACTTGTAATCAATAAAATGTATTGTATTCTAACATATTCTAACCAAAACAACACTAGATAAGTCATTTAGTTGTTCAACGCAATGTTTTCCGAGTTCTTAGCCCATTTGGGACCCAATTTCAACAAGTCTTTCTCCATACTTCAAAACACTCTTCATGCATCTCTAACACTTGTAATCAATAAAATGTATTGTATTCTAACATATTCTAACCAAAGCAACACTAGATAAGTCATTTAGTTGTTCAACGCAATGTTTCCGAGTTCTTAGCCCATTTGGGACCCAATTTCAACAAGTCTTTCTCAACACTTCTAAACACTCTTCATGCATCTCTAGCACTTTTAATCAATCAAATTTATTGTATCCTAACATATTCTAAACCCAAAAAAACTAGATAAGTCATTTAGTGGTTCAACGCAATGTTTCCGAGTTCTTAGCCCATTTGGGACGCAATTTCAACAAGTCTTTCTCCACACTTCTAAACACTCTTCATGCATCTCTAGCACTTGTAATCAATCAAATTTATTATACTCTAACATATTCTAACCCAAACAACACTAGATAAGTCATTTAGTGGTTCGACGCAATGTTTCCGAGTTCTTAGCCTATTTGGGACCCAATTTCAACCAAGTCTTTCTCCACACTTCTAAACACTCTTCATGCATCTCTAGCACTTGTAATCAGTCAAATTAATTGTATTCTAACCTATTCTAAACCCAAACAACACTAGATAAGTCATTTAGTGGTTCAACGCAATGTTTCCGAGTTCTTGGCCCATTTGGGACCCAATTTCAACAAGTCTTTCTCCACAATTCTAAACACTCTTCATGCATCTCTAGCACTTGTAATCAGTCAAATTTGTTGTATTCTAACCTATTCTAAACCCAAACAACACTAGATAAGTCATTTAAGTGTTCAACGCAATGTTTCCGAGTTCTTGGCCCATTTGGGACCCAATTTCAACAAGTCTTTCTCCACACTTCTAAACACTCTTCATGCATCTCTAGCACTTGTAATCAATCAAAGTTATTGTATTCAAACATATTCTAACCCCAAATAATACTAGATAAGTCATAAGTTTTTCAACGCAATGTTTCCGAGTTCTTAGCCCATTTGGGACCCAATTTCAACAAGTCTTTCTCCATACTTCAAAACACTCTTCATGCATCTCTTACACTTGTAATCAATCAAATTCATTGTATTCTAACATATTCTAACGCCAAACAACACTAGATAAGTCATTTAGTGGTTCAACGCAATGTTTCCGAGTTCTTAGCCCATTTGGGACCCAATTTCAACAAGTCTTTCTCCACACTTCCAAACACTCTTCATGCATCTCTAGCACTTTTAATCAATCAAATTTATTGTATCCAAACATATTCTAAACCCAAACAACACTAGATAAGTCATTTAGTGGTTTAACGCAATGTTTCCGAGTTCTTAGCCCATTTGGGACGCAATTTCAACAAGTCTTTCTCCATACTTCAAAACACTCTTCATGCATCTCTAACACTTGTAATCAATAAAATGTATTGTATTCTAACATATTCTAACCAAAACAACACTAGATAAGTCATTTAGTGGTTCAACGCAATGTTTCCGAGTTCTTAGCCCATTTGGGACGCAATTTCAACAAGTCTTTCTCCACACTTCTAAACACTCTTCATACATCTCTAGCACTTGTAATCAGCAAATTTATTGTATTCTAACCTATTCTAAACCCAAACAACACTAGATAAGTCATTTAGTGGTTCAACGCAATGTTTCCGAGTTCTTGGCCCATTTGGGACCCAATTTCAACAGGTCTTTCTCCACACTTCTAAACACTCTTCATGCATCTCTAGCACTTGTAATCAATCAAAGTTATTGTATTCAAACATATTCTAACCCCAAATAATACTAGATAAGTCATAAGTTTTTCAACGCAATGTTTCCGAGTTCTTAGCCCATTTGGGACCCAATTTCAACAAGTCTTTCTCCATACTTCAAAACACTCTTCATGCATCTCTAACACTTGTAATCAATCAAATTCCTTGTATTCTAACTTATTCTAACCCCAAACAACACTAGATAAGTCATTTAAGTGTTCAACGCAATGTTTCCGAGTTCTTAGCCCATTTGGGACCCAATTTCAACAAGTCTTTCTCCACACTTCTAAACACTCTTCATACATCTCTAGCACTTGTAATCAATTAAAGTTATTGTATTCAAACATATTCTAACCCCAAATAATACTAGATAAGTCATAAGTTTTTCAACGCAATGTTTCCGAATTCTTAGCCCATTTGGGACCCAATTTCAACAAGTCTTTCTCCATACTTCAAAACACTCTTCATGCATCTCTAACACTTGTAATCAATCAAATTCCTTGTATTCTAACATATTCTAACCCCAAACAACACTAGATAAGTCATTTAGTGGTTCAACGCAATGTTTCCGAGTTCTTAGCCTATTTGGGACCCAATTTCAACAACTTTTTCTACACACTTCTAAACACTCTTCATGCATCTTTAGCACTTGTAATCAATCAAAGTTATTGTATTCAAACATATTCTAACCCCAAATAATACTAGATAAGTCATAAGTTTTTCAACGCAATGTTTTCCGAGTTCTTAGCCCATTTGGGACCCAATTTCAACAAGTCTTTCTCCATACTTCAAAACACTCTTCATGCATCTCTAACACTTGTAATCAATAAAATGTATTGTATTCTAACATATTCTAACCAAAGCAACACTAGATAAGTCATTTAGTTGTTCAACGCAATGTTTCCGAGTTCTTAGCCCATTTGGGACCCAATTTCAACAAGTCTTTCTCAACACTTCTAAACACTCTTCATGCATCTCTAGCACTTTTAATCAATCAAATTTATTGTATCCTAACATATTCTAAACCCAAAAAAACTAGATAAGTCATTTAGTGGTTCAACGCAATGTTTCCGTGTTCTTAGCCCATTTGGGACGCAATTTCAACAAGTCTTTCTCCACACTTCTAAACACTCGTCATACATCTCTAGCACTTGTAATCAGCAAATTTATTGTATTCTAACCTATTCTAAACCCAAACAACACTAGATAAGTCATTTAGTGGTTCAACGCAATGTTTCCGAGTTCTTGGCCCATTTGGGACCCAATTTCAACAGGTCTTTCTCCACACTTCTAAACACTCTTCATGCATCTCTAGCACTTGTAATCAATCAAAGTTATTGTATTCAAACATATTCTAACCCCAAATAATACTAGATAAGTCATAAGTTTTTCAACGCAATGTTTTCCGAGTTCTTAGCCCATTTGGGACCCAATTTCAACAAGTCTTTCTCCATACTTCAAAACACTCTTCATGCATCTCTAACACTTGTAATCAATAAAATGTATTGTATTCTAACATTTTCTAACCAAAGCAACACTAGATAAGTCATTTAGTTGTTCAACGCAATGTTTCCGAGTTCTTAGCCCATTTGGGACCCAATTTCAACAAGTCTTTCTCAACACTTCTAAACACTCTTCATGCATCTCTAGCACTTTTAATCAATCAAATTTATTGTATCCTAACATATTCTAAACCCAAAAAAACTAGATAAGTCATTTAGTGGTTCAACGCAATGTTTCCGAGTTCTTAGCCCATTTGGGACGCAATTTCAACAAGTCTTTCTCCACACTTCTAAACACTCTTCATGCATCTCTAGCACTTGTAATCAGTCAAATTTATTGTATTCTAACCTATTCTAAACCCAAACAACACTAGATAAGTCATTTAGTGGTTCAACGCAATGTTTCCGAGTTCTTGGCCCATTTGGGACCCAATTTCAACAAGTCTTTCTCCATACTTCAAAACACTCTTCATGCATCTCTAACACTTGTAATCAATAAAATGTATTGTATTCTAACATATTCTAACCAAAACAACACTAGATAAGTCATTTAGTTGTTCAACGCAATGTTTCTGAGTTCTTAGCCCATTTGGGATGCAATTTCAACAAGTCTTTCTCCACACTTCTAAACACTCTTCATGCATCTCTAGCACTTGTAATCAATCAAATTTATTATACTCTAACATATTCTAACCCAAACAACACTAGATAAGTCATTTAGTGGTTCGACGCAATGTTTCCGAGTTCTTAGCCCATTTGGGACCCAATTTCAACCAAGTCTTTCTCCACACTTCTAAACACTCTTCATGCATCTCTAGCACTTGTAATCAGTCAAATTAATTGTATTCTAACCTATTCTAAACCCAAACAACACTAGATAAGTCATTTAGTGGTTCAACGCAATGTTTCCGAGTTCTTGGCCCATTTGGGACCCAATTTCAACAAGTCTTTCTCCACACTTCTAAACACTCTTCATGCATCTCTAGCACTTGTAATCAGTCAAATTTATTGTATTCTAACCTATTCTAAACCCAAACAACACTAGATAAGTCATTTAAGTGTTCAACGCAATGTTTCCGAGTTCTTGGCCCATTTGGGACCCAATTTCAACAAGTCTTTCTCCACACTTCTAAACACTCTTCATGCATCTCTAGCACTTGTAATCAATCAAAGTTATTGTATTCAAACATATTCTAACCCCAAATAATACTAGATAAGTCATAAGTTTTTCAACGCAATGTTTCCGAGTTCTTAGCCCATTTGGGACCCAATTTCAACAAGTCTTTCTCCATACTTCAAAACACTCTTCATGCATCTCTTACACTTGTAATCAATCAAATTCATTGTATTCTAACATATTCTAACGCCAAACAACACTAGATAAGTCATTTAGTGGTTCAACGCAATGTTTCCGAGTTCTTAGCCCATTTGGGACCCAATTTCAACAAGTCTTTCTCCACACTTCCAAACACTCTTCATGCATCTCTAGCACTTTTAATCAATCAAATTTATTGTATCCTAACATATTCTAAACCCAAACAACACTAGATAAGTCATTTAGTGGTTTAACGCAATGTTTCCGAGTTCTTAGCCCATTTGGGACGCAATTTCAACAAGTCTTTCTCCATACTTCAAAACACTCTTCATGCATCTCTAACACTTGTAATCAATAAAATGTATTGTATTCTAACATATTCTAACCAAAACAACACTAGATAAGTCATTTAGTGGTTCAACGCAATGTTTCCGAGTTCTTAGCCCATTTGGGACGCAATTTCAACAAGTCTTTCTCCACACTTCTAAACACTCTTCATACATCTCTAGCACTTGTAATCAGCAAATTTATTGTATTCTAACCTATTCTAAACCCAAACAACACTAGATAAGTCATTTAGTGGTTCAACGCAATGTTTCCGAGTTCTTGGCCCATTTGGGACCCAATTTCAACAGGTCTTTCTCCACACTTCTAAACACTCTTCATGCATCTCTAGCACTTGTAATCAATCAAAGTTATTGTATTCAAACATATTCTAACCCCAAATAATACTAGATAAGTCATAAGTTTTTCAACGCAATGTTTCCGAGTTCTTAGCCCATTTGGGACCCAATTTCAACAAGTCTTTCTCCATACTTCAAAACACTCTTCATGCATCTCTAACACTTGTAATCAATCAAATTCCTTGTATTCTAACTTATTCTAACCCCAAACAACACTAGATAAGTCATTTAAGTGTTCAACGCAATGTTTCCGAGTTCTTAGCCCATTTGGGACCCAATTTCAACAAGTCTTTCTCCACACTTCTAAACACTCTTCATACATCTCTAGCACTTGTAATCAATTAAAGTTATTGTATTCAAACATATTCTAACCCCAAATAATACTAGATAAGTCATAAGTTTTTCAACGCAATGTTTCCGAATTCTTAGCCCATTTGGGACCCAATTTCAACAAGTCTTTCTCCATACTTCAAAACACTCTTCATGCATCTCTAACACTTGTAATCAATCAAATTCCTTGTATTCTAACATATTCTAACCCCAAACAACACTAGATAAGTCATTTAGTGGTTCAACGCAATGTTTCCGAGTTCTTAGCCTATTTGGGACCCAATTTCAACAACTTTTTCTACACACTTCTAAACACTCTTCATGCATCTTTAGCACTTGTAATCAATCAAAGTTATTGTATTCAAACATATTCTAACCCCAAATAATACTAGATAAGTCATAAGTTTTTCAACGCAATGTTTTCCGAGTTCTTAGCCCATTTGGGACCCAATTTCAACAAGTCTTTCTCCATACTTCAAAACACTCTTCATGCATCTCTAACACTTGTAATCAATAAAATGTATTGTATTCTAACATATTCTAACCAAAGCAACACTAGATAAGTCATTTAGTTGTTCAACGCAATGTTTCCGAGTTCTTAGCCCATTTGGGACCCAATTTCAACAAGTCTTTCTCAACACTTCTAAACACTCTTCATGCATCTCTAGCACTTTTAATCAATCAAATTTATTGTATCCTAACATATTCTAAACCCAAAAAAACTAGATAAGTCATTTAGTGGTTCAACGCAATGTTTCCGAGTTCTTAGCCCATTTGGGACGCAATTTCAACAAGTCTTTCTCCACACTTCTAAACACTCGTCATACATCTCTAGCACTTGTAATCAGCAAATTTATTGTATTCTAACCTATTCTAAACCCAAACAACACTAGATAAGTCATTTAGTGGTTCAACGCAATGTTTCCGAGTTCTTGGCCCATTTGGGACCCAATTTCAACAGGTCTTTCTCCACACTTCTAAACACTCTTCATGCATCTCTAGCACTTGTAATCAATCAAAGTTATTGTATTCAAACATATTCTAACCCCAAATAATACTAGATAAGTCATAAGTTTTTCAACGCAATGTTTCCGAGTTCTTAGCCCATTTGGGACCCAATTTCAACAAGTCTTTCTCCATACTTCAAAACACTCTTCATGCATTTCTAACACTTGTAATCAATCAAATTCCTTGTATTCTAACTTATTCTAACCCCAAACAACACTAGATAAGTCATTTAGTGGTTCAACGCAATGTTTCCGAGTTCTTAGCCTATTTGGGACCCAATTTCAACAACTTTTTCTACACACTTCTAAACACTCTTCATGCATCTTTAGCACTTGTAATCAATCAAAGTTATTGTATTCAAACATATTCTAACCCCAAATAATACTAGATAAGTCATAAGTTTTTCAACGCAATGTTTTCCGAGTTCTTAGCCCATTTGGGACCCAATTTCAACAAGTCTTTCTCCATACTTCAAAACACTCTTCATGCATCTCTAACACTTGTAATCAATAAAATGTATTGTATTCTAACATATTCTAACCAAAGCAACACTAGATAAGTCATTTAGTTGTTCAACGCAATGTTTCCGAGTTCTTAGCCCATTTGGGACCCAATTTCAACAAGTCTTTCTCAACACTTCTAAACACTCTTCATGCATCTCTAGCACTTTTAATCAATCAAATTTATTGTATCCTAACATATTCTAAACCCAAAAAAACTAGATAAGTCATTTAGTGGTTCAACGCAATGTTTCCGAGTTCTTAGCCCATTTGGGACGCAATTTCAACAAGTCTTTCTCCATACTTCAAAACAGTCTTCATGCATCTCTAACACTTGTAATCAATAAAATGTATTGTATTCTAACATATTCTAACCAAAACAACACTAGATAAGTCATTTAGTGGTTCAACGCAATGTTTCCGAGTTCTTAGCCCATTTGGGACGCAATTTCAACAAGTCTTTCTCCACACTTCTAAACACTCTTCATACATCTCTAGCACTTGTAATCAGCAAATTTATTGTATTCTAACCTATTCTAAACCCAAACAACACTAGATAAGTCATTTAGTGGTTCAACGCAATGTTTCCGAGTTCTTGGCCCATTTGGGACCCAATTTCAACAGGTCTTTCTCCACACTTCTAAACACTCTTCATGCATCTCTAGCACTTGTAATCAATCAAAGTTATTGTATTCAAACATATTCTAACCCCAAATAATACTAGATAAGTCATAAGTTTTTCAACGCAATCTTTCCGAGTTCTTAGCCCATTTGGGACCCAATTTCAACAAGTCTTTCTCCATACTTCAAAACACTCTTCATGCATCTCTAACACTTGTAATCAATCAAATTCCTTGTATTCTAACTTATTCTAACCCCAAACAACACTAGATAAGTCATTTAGTGGTTCAACGCAATGTTTCCGAGTTCTTAGCCCATTTGGGACCCAATTTCAACAAGTCTTTCTCCACACTTCTAAACACTCTTCATGCATCTTTAGCACTTGTAATCAATCAAAGTTATTGTATTCAAACATATTCTAACCCCAAATAATACTAGATAAGTCATAAGTTTTTCAACGCAATGTTTTCCGAGTTCTTAGCCCATTTGGGACCCAATTTCAACAAGTCTTTCTCCATACTTCAAAACACTCTTCATGCATCTCTAACACTTGTAATCAATAAAATGTATTGTATTCTAACATATTCTAACCAAAGCAACACTAGATAAGTCATTTAGTTGTTCAACGCAATGTTTCCGAGTTCTTAGCCCATTTGGGACCCAATTTCAACAAGTCTTTCTCAACACTTCTAAACACTCTTCATGCATCTCTAGCACTTTTAATCAATCAAATTTATTGTATCCTAACATATTCTAAACCCAAAAAAACTAGATAAGTCATTTAGTGGTTCAACGCAATGTTTCCGAGTTCTTAGCCCATTTGGGACGCAATTTCAACAAGTCTTTCTCCATACTTCAAAACACTCTTCATGCATCTCTAACACTTGTAATCAATAAAATGTATTGTATTCTAACATATTCTAACCAAAACAACACTAGATAAGTCATTTAGTGGTTCAACGCAATGTTTCCGAGTTCTTAGCCCATTTGGGACGCAATTTCAACAAGTCTTTCTCCACACTTCTAAACACTCTTCATACATCTCTAGCACTTGTAATCAGCAAATTTATTGTATTCTAACCTATTCTAAACCCAAACAACACTAGATAAGTCATTTAGTGGTTCAACGCAATGTTTCCGAGTTCTTGGCCCATTTGGGACCCAATTTCAACAGGTCTTTCTCCACACTTCTAAACACTCTTCATGCATCTCTAGCACTTGTAATCAATCAAAGTTATTGTATTCAAACATATTCTAACCCCAAATAATACTAGATAAGTCATAAGTTTTTCAACGCAATGTTTCCGAGTTCTTAGCCCATTTGGGACCCAAATTCAACAAGTCTTTCTCCATACTTCAAAACACTCTTCATGCATCTCTAACACTTGTAATCAATCAAATTCCTTGTATTCTAACTTATTCTAACCCCAAACAACACTAGATAAGTCATTTAGTGGTTCAACGCAATGTTTCCGAGTTCTTAGCCCATTTGGGACCCAATTTCAACAAGTCTTTCTCCACACTTCTAAACACTCTTCATGCATCTTTAGCACTTGTAATCAATCAAAGTTATTGTATTCAAACATATTCTAACCCCACATAATACTAGATAAGTCATAAGTTTTTCAACGCAATGTTTTCCGAGTTCTTAGCCCATTTGGGACCCAATTTCAACAAGTCTTTCTCCATACTTCAAAACACTCTTCATGCATCTCTAACACTTGTAATCAATAAAATGTATTGTATTCTAACATATTCTAACCAAAGCAACACTAGATAAGTCATTTAGTTGTTCAACGCAATGTTTCCGAGTTCTTAGCCCATTTGGGACCCAATTTCAACAAGTCTTTCTCAACACTTCTAAACACTCTTCATGCATCTCTAGCACTTTTAATCAATCAAATTTATTGTATCCTAACATATTCTAAACCCAAAAAAACTAGATAAGTCATTTAGTGGTTCAACGCAATGTTTCCGAGTTCTTAGCCCATTTGGGACGCAATTTCAACAAGTCTTTCTCCATACTTCAAAACACTCTTCATGCATCTCTAACACTTGTAATCAATAAAATGTATTGTATTCTAACATATTCTAACCAAAACAACACTAGATAAGTCATTTAGTGGTTCAACGCAATGTTTCCGAGTTCTTAGCCCATTTGGGACGCAATTTCAACAAGTCTTTCTCCACACTTCTAAACACTCTTCATACATCTCTAGCACTTGTAATCAGCAAATTTATTGTATTCTAACCTATTCTAAACCCAAACAACACTAGATAAGTCATTTAGTGGTTCAACGCAATGTTTCCGAGTTCTTGGCCCATTTGGGACCCAATTTCAACAGGTCTTTCTCCACACTTCTAAACACTCTTCATGCATCTCTAGCACTTGTAATCAATCAAAGTTATTGTATTCAAACATATTCTAACCCCAAATAATACTAGATAAGTCATAAGTTTTTCAACGCAATGTTTCCGAGTTCTTAGCCCATTTGGGACCCAATTTCAACAAGTCTTTCTCCATACTTCAAAACACTCTTCATGCATCTCTAACACTTGTAATCAATCAAATTCCTTGTATTCTAACTTATTCTAACCCCAAACAACACTAGATAAGTCATTTAGTGGTTCAACGCAATGTTTCCGAGTTCTTAGCCCATTTGGGACCCAATTTCAACAAGTATTTCTCCACACTTCTAAACACTCTTCATACATCTCTAGCACTTGTAATCAATTAAAGTTATTGTATTCAAACATATTCTAACCCCAAATAATACTAGATAAGTCATAAGTTTTTCAACGCAATGTTTCCGAATTCTTAGCCCATTTGGGACCCAATTTCAACAAGTCTTTCTCCATACTTCAAAACACTCTTCATGCATCTCTAACACTTGTAATCAATCAAATTCCTTGTATTCTAACATATTCTAACCCCAAACAACACTAGATAAGTCATTTAGTGGTTCAACGCAATGTTTCCGAGTTCTTAGCCTATTTGGGACCCAATTTCAACAACTTTTTCTACACACTTCTAAACACTCTTCATGCATCTTTAGCACTTGTAATCAATCAAAGTTATTGTATTCAAACATATTCTAACCCCAAATAATACTAGATAAGTCATAAGTTTTTCAACGCAATGTTTTCCGAGTTCTTAGCCCATTTGGGACGCAATTTCAACAAGTCTTTCTCCATACTTCAAAACACTCTTCATGCATCTCTAACACTTGTAATCAATAAAATGTATTGTATTCTAACATATTCTAACCAAAACAACACTAGATAAGTCATTTAGTGGTTCAACGCAATGTTTCCGAGTTCTTAGCCCATTTGGGACGCAATTTCAACAGGTCTTTCTCCACACTTCTAAACACTCTTCATGCATCTCTAGCACTTGTAATCAATCAAAGTTATTGTATTCAAACATATTCTAACCCCAAATAATACTAGATAAGTCATAAGTTTTTCAACGCAATGTTTCCGAGTTCTTAGCCCATTTGGGACCCAAATTCAACAATTCTTTCTCCATACTTCAAAACACTCTTCATGCATCTCTAACACTTGTAATCAATCAAATTCCTTGTATTCTAACTTATTCTAACCCCAAACAACACTAGATAAGTCATTTAGTGGTTCAACGCAATGTTTCCGAGTTCTTAGCCCATTTGGGACCCAATTTCAACAAGTCTTTCTCCACACTTCTAAACACTCTTCATGCATCTTTAGCACTTGTAATCAATCAAAGTTATTGTATTCAAACATATTCTAACCCCAAATAATACTAGATAAGTCATAAGTTTTTCAACGCAATGTTTCCGAATTCTTAGCCCATTTGGGACCCAATTTCAACAAGTCTTTCTCCATACTTCAAAACACTCTTCATGCATCTCTAACACTTGTAATCAATAAAATGTATTGTATTCTAACATATTCTAACCAAAGCAACACTAGATAAGTCATTTAGTTGTTCAACGCAATGTTTCCGAGTTCTTAGCCCATTTGGGACCCAATTTCAACAAGTCTTTCTCAACACTTCTAAACACTCTTCATGCATCTCTAGCACTTTTAATCAATCAAATTTATTGTATCCTAACATATTCTAAACCCAAAAAAACTAGATAAGTCATTTAGTGGTTCAACGCAATGTTTCCGAATTCTTAGCCCATTTGGGACGCAATTTCAACAAGTCTTTCTCCATACTTCAAAACACTCTTCATGCATCTCTAACACTTGTAATCAATAAAATGTATTGTATTCTAACATATTCTAACCAAAACAACACTAGATAAGTCATTTAGTGGTTCAACGCAATGTTTCCGAGTTCTTAGCCCATGTGGGACGCAATTTCAACAAGTCTTTCTCCACACTTCTAAACACTCTTCATACATCTCTAGCACTTGTAATCAGCAAATTTATTGTATTCTAACCTATTCTAAACCCAAACAACACTAGATAAGTCATTTAATGGTTCAACGCAATGTTTCCGAGTTCTTGGCCCATTTGGGACCCAATTTCAACAGGTCTTTCTCCACACTTCTAAACACTCTTCATGCATCTCTAGCACTTGTAATCAATCAAAGTTATTGTATTCAAACATATTCTAACCCCAAATAATACTAGATAAGTCATAAGTTTTTCAACGCAATGTTTCCGAGTTCTTAGCCCATTTGGGACCCAAATTCAACAAGTCTTTCTCCATACTTCAAAACACTCTTCATGCATCTCTAACACTTGTAATCAATCAAATTCCTTGTATTCTAACTTATTCTAACCCCAAACAACACTAGATAAGTCATTTAGTGGTTCAACGCAATGTTTCCGAGTTCTTAGCCCATTTGGGACCCAATTTCAACAAGTCTTTCTCCACACTTCTAAACACTCTTCATGCATCTTTAGCACTTGTAATCAATCAAAGTTATTGTATTCAAACATATTCTAACCCCAAATAATACTAGATAAGTCATAAGTTTTTCAACGCAATGTTTTCCGAGTTCTTAGCCCATTTGGGACCCAATTTCAACAAGTCTTTCTCCATACTTCAAAACACTCTTCATGCATCTCTAACACTTGTAATCAATAAAATGTATTGTATTCTAACATATTCTAACCAAAGCAACACTAGATAAGTCATTTAGTTTTTCAACGCAATGTTTCCGAGTTCTTAGCCCATTTGGGACCCAATTTCAACAAGTCTTTCTCAACACTTCTAAACACTCTTCATGCATCTCTAGCACTTTTAATCAATCAAATTTATTGTATCCTAACATATTCTAAACCCAAAAAAACTAGATAAGTCATTTAGTGGTTCAACGCAATGTTTCCGAGTTCTTAGCCCATTTGGGACGCAATTTCAACAAGTCTTTCTCCATACTTCAAAACACTCTTCATGCATCTCTAACACTTGTAATCAATAAAATGTATTGTATTCTAACATATTCTAACCAAAACAACACTAGATAAGTCATTTAGTGGTTCAACGCAATGTTTCCGAGTTCTTAGCCCATTTGGGACGCAATTTCAACAAGTCTTTCTCCACACTTCTAAACACTCTTCATACATCTCTAGCACTTGTAATCAGCAAATTTATTGTATTCTAACCTATTCTAAACCCAAACAACACTAGATAAGTCATTTAGTGGTTCAACGCAATGTTTCCGAGTTCTTGGCCCATTTGGGACCCAATTTCAACATGTCTTTCTCCACACTTCTAAACACTCTTCATGCATCTCTAGCACTTGTAATCAATCAAAGTTATTGTATTCAAACATATTCTAACCCCAAATAATACTAGATAAGTCATAAGTTTTTCAACGCAATGTTTCCGAGTTCTTAGCCCATTTGGGACCCAATTTCAACAAGTCTTTCTCCATACTTCAAAACACTCTTCATGCATCTCTAACACTTGTAATCAATCAAATTCCTTGTATTCTAACTTATTCTAACCCCAAACAACACTAGATAAGTCATTTAGTGGTTCAACGCAATGTTTCCGAGTTCTTAGCCCATTTGGGACCCAATTTCAACAAGTATTTCTCCACACTTCTAAACACTCTTCATACATCTCTAGCACTTGTAATCAATTAAATTTATTGTATTCAAACATATTCTAACCCCAAATAATACTAGATAAGTCATAAGTTTTTCAACGCAATGTTTCCGAATTCTTAGCCTATTTGGGACCCAATTTCAACAAGTCTTTCTCCATACTTCAAAACACTCTTCATGCATCTATAACACTTGTAATCAATCAAATTCCTTGTATTCTAACATATTCTAACCCCAAACAACACTAGATAAGTCATTTAGTGGTTCAACGCAATGTTTCCGAGTTCTTAGCCTATTTGGGACCCAATTGCAACAACTTTTTCTACACACTTCTAAACACTCTTCATGCATCTTTAGCACTTGTAATCAATCAAAGTTATTGTATTCAAACATATTCTAACCCCAAATAATACTAGATAAGTCATAAGTTTTTCAACGCAATGTTTTCCGAGTTCTTAGCCCATTTGGGACCCAATTTCAACAAGTCTTTCTCCATACTTCAAAACACTCTTCATGCATCTCTAACACTTGTAATCAATAAAATGTATTGTATTCTAACATATTCTAACCAAAGCAACACTAGATAAGTCATTTAGTTGTTCAACGCAATGTTTCCGAGTTCTTAGCCCATTTGGGACCCAATTTCAACAAGTCTTTCTCAACACTTCTAAACACTCTTCATGCATCTCTAGCACTTTTAATCAATCAAATTTATTGTATCCTAACATATTCTAAGCCCAAAAAAACTACATAAGTCATTTAGTGGTTCAACGCAATGTTTCCGAGTTCTTAGCCCATTTGGGACGCAATTTCAACAAGTCTTTCTCCACACTTCTAAACACTCGTCATGCATCTCTAGCACTTGTAATCAGTCAAATTTATTGTATTCTAACCTATTCTAAACCCAAACAACACTAGATAAGTCATTTAGTGGTTCAACGCAATGTTTCCGAGTTCTTGGCCCATTTGGGACCCAATTTCAACAAGTCTTTCTCCACACTTCTAAACACTCTTCATGCATCTCTAACACTTGTAATCAATAAAATGTATTGTATTCTAACATATTCTAACCAAAGCAACACTAGATAAGTCATTTAGTTTTTCAACGCAATGTTTCCGAGTTCTTGGCCCATTTGGGACCCAATTTCAACAAGTCTTTCTCCACACTTCTAAACACTCGTCATACATCTCTAGCACTTGTAATCAGCAAATTTATTGTATTCTAACCTATTCTAAACCCAAACAACACTAGATAAGTCATTTAGTGGTTCAACGCAATGTTTCCGAGTTCTTGGCCCATTTGGGACCCAATTTCAACAGGTCTTTCTCCACACTTCTAAACACTCTTCATGCATCTCTAGCACTTGTAATCAATCAAAGTTATTGTATTCAAACATATTCTAACCCCAAATAATACTAGATAAGTCATAAGTTTTTCAACGCAATGTTTCCGAGTTCTTAGCCCATTTGGGACCCAATTTCAACAAGTCTTTCTCCATACTTCAAAACACTCTTCATGCATCTCTAACACTTGTAATCAATCAAATTCCTTGTATTCTAACTTATTCTAACCCCAAACAACACTAGATAAGTCATTTAGTGGTTCAACGCAATGTTTCCGAGTTCTTAGCCCATTTGCGACCCAATTTCAACAAGTCTTTCTCCACACTTCTAAACACTCTTCATACATCTCTAGCACTTGTAATCAATCAAAGTTATTGTATTCAAACATATTCTAACCCCAAATAATACTAGATAAGTCATAAGTTTTTCAACGCAATGTTTCCGAGTTCTTAGCCCATTTGGGACCCAATTTCAACAAGTCTTTCTCCATACTTCAAAACACTCTTCATGCATCTCTAACACTTGTAATCAATCAAATTCCTTGTATTCTAACATATTCTAACCCCAAACAACACTAGATAAGTCATTTAGTGGTTCAACGCAATGTTTCCGAGTTCTTAGCCTATTTGGGACCCAATTTCAACAACTTTTTCTACACACTTCTAAACACTCTTCATGCATCTTTAGCACTTGTAATCAATCAAAGTTATTGTATTCAAACATATTCTAACCCCAAATAATACTAGATAAGTCATAAGTTTTTCAACGCAATGTTTTCCGAGTTCTTAGCCCATTTGGGACCCAATTTCAACAAGTCTTTCTCCATACTTCAAACACTCTTCATGCATCTCTAACACTTGTAATCAATAAAATGTATTGTATTCTAACATATTCTAACCAAGGCAACACTAGATAAGTCATTTAGTTGTTCAACGCAATGTTTCCGAGTTCTTAGCCCATTTGGGACCCAATTTCAACAAGTCTTTCTCAACACTTCTAAACACTCTTCATGCATCTCTAGCACTTTTAATCAATCAAATTTATTGTATACTAACATATTCTAAACCCAAAAAAACTAGATAAGTCATTTAGTGGTTCAACGCAATGTTTCCGAGTTCTTAGCCCATTTGGGACGCAATTTCAACAAGTCTTTCTCCACACTTCTAAACACTCTTCATGCATCTCTAGCACTTGTAATCAATCAAAGTTATTGTATTCAAACATATTCTAACCCCAAATAATACTAGATAAGTCATAAGTTTTTCAACGCAATGTTTCCGAGTTCTTAGCCCATTTGGGACCCAATTTCAACAAGTCTTTCTCCATACTTCAAAACACTCTTCATGCATCTCTAACACTTGTAATCAATCAAATTCCTTGTATTCTAACTTATTCTAACCCCAAACAACACTAGATAAGTCATTTAGTGGTTCAACGCAATGTTTCCGAGTTCTTAGCCCATTTGCGACCCAATTTCAACAAGTCTTTCTCCACACTTCTAAACACTCTTCATACATCTCTAGCACTTGTAATCAATCAAAGTTATTGTATTCAAACATATTCTAACCCCAAATAATACTAGATAAGTCATAAGTTTTTCAACGCAATGTTTCCGAGTTCTTAGCCCATTTGGGACCCAATTTCAACAAGTCTTTCTCCATACTTCAAAACACTCTTCATGCATCTCTAACACTTGTAATCAATCAAATTCCTTGTATTCTAACATATTCTAACCCCAAACAACACTAGATAAGTCATTTAGTGGTTCAACGCAATGTTTCCGAGTTCTTAGCCTATTTGGGACCCAATTTCAACAACTTTTTCTACACACTTCTAAACACTCTTCATGCATCTTTAGCACTTGTAATCAATCAAAGTTATTGTATTCAAACATATTCTAACCCCAAATAATACTAGATAAGTCATAAGTTTTTCAACGCAATGTTTTCCGAGTTCTTAGCCCATTTGGGACCCAATTTCAACAAGTCTTTCTCCATACTTCAAAACACTCTTCATGCATCTCTAACACTTGTAATCATTAAAATGTATTGTATTCTAACATATTCTAACCACAGCAACACTAGATAAGTCATTTAGTTGTTCAACGCAATGTTTCCGAGTTCTTAGCCCATTTGGGACCCAATTTCAACAAGTCTTTCTCCACACTTCTAAACACTCTTCATGCATCTCTAGCACTTGTAATCAGTCAAATTTATTGTATTCTAACCTATTCTAAACCCAAACAACACTAGATAAGTCATTTAGTGGTTCAACGCAATGTTTCCGAGTTCTTGGCCCATTTGGGACCCAATTTCAACAAGTCTTTCTCCATACTTCAAAACACTCTTCATGCATCTCTAACACTTGTAATCAATAAAATGTATTGTATTCTAACATATTCTAACCAAAACAACACTAGATAAGTCATTTAGTTGTTCAACGCAATGTTTCTGAGTTCTTAGCCCATTTGGGATGCAATTTCAACAAGTCTTTCTCCACACTTCTAAACACTCTTCATGCATCTCTAGCACTTGTAATCAATCAAATTTATTATACTCTAACATATTCTAACCCAAACAACACTAGATAAGTCATTTAGTGGTTCGACGCAATGTTTCCGAGTTCTTAGCCTATTTGGGACCCAATTTCGACCAAGTCTTTCTCCACACTTCTAAACACTCTTCATGCATCTCTAGCACTTGTAATCAGTCAAATTAATTGTATTCTAACCTATTCTAAACCCAAACAACACTAGATAAGTCATTTAAGTGTTCAACGCAATGTTTCCGAGTTCTTGGCCCATTTGGGACCCAATTTCAACAAGTCTTTCTCCACACTTCTAAACACTCTTCATGCATCTCTAGCACTTGTAATCAATCAAAGTTATTGTATTCAAACATATTCTAACCCCAAATAATACTAGATAAGTCATAAGTTTTTCAACGCAATGTTTCCGAGTTCTTAGCCCATTTGGGACCCAATTTCAACAAGTCTTTCTCCATACTTCAAAACACTCTTCATGCATCTCTTACACTTGTAATCAATCAAATTCATTGTATTCTAACATATTCTAACGCCAAACAACACTAGATAAGTCATTTAGTGGTTCAACGCAATGTTTCCGAGTTCTTAGCCCATTTGGGACCCAATTTCAACAAGTCTTTCTCCACACTTCCAAACACTCTTCATGCATCTCTAGCACTTTTAATCAATCATATTTATTGTATCCTAACATATTCTAAACCCAAACAACACTAGATAAGTCATTTAGTGGTTTAACGCAATGTTTCCGAGTTCTTAGCCCATTTGGGACGCAATTTCAACAAGTCTTTCTCCATACTTCAAAACACTCTTCATGCATCTCTAACACTTGTAATCAATAAAATGTATTGTATTCTAACATATTCTAACCAAAACAACACTAGATAAGTCATTTAGTGGTTCAACGCAATGTTTCCGAGTTCTTAGCCCATTTGGGACGCAATTTCAACAAGTCTTTCTCCACACTTCTAAACACTCTTCATACATCTCTAGCACTTGTAATCAGCAAATTTATTGTATTCTAACCTATTCTAAACCCAAACAACACTAGATAAGTCATTTAGTGGTTCAACGCAATGTTTCCGAGTTCTTGGCCCATTTGGGACCCAATTTCAACAGGTCTTTCTCCACACTTCTAAACACTCTTCATGCATCTCTAGCACTTGTAATCAATCAAAGTTATTGTATTCAAACATATTCTAACCCCAAATAATACTAGATAAGTCATAAGTTTTTCAACGCAATGTTTCCGAGTTCTTAGCCCATTTGGGACCCAATTTCAACAAGTCTTTCTCCATACTTCAAAACACTCTTCATGCATCTCTAACACTTGTAATCAATCAAATTCCTTGTATTCTAACTTATTCTAACCCCAAACAACACTAGATAAGTCATTTAGTGGTTCAACGCAATGTTTCCGAGTTCTTGGCCCATTTGGGACCCAATTTCAACAACTTTTTCTACACACTTCTAAACACTCTTCATGCATCTTTAGCACTTGTAATCAATCAAAGTTATTGTATTCAAACATATTCTAACCCCAAATAATACTAGATAAGTCATAAGTTTTTCAACGCAATGTTTTCCGAGTTCTTAGCCCATTTGGGACCCAATTTCAACAAGTCTTTCTCCATACTTCAAAACACTCTTCATGCATCTCTAACACTTGTAATCAATAAAATGTATTGTATTCTAACATATTCTAACCAAAGCAACACTAGATAAGTCATTTAGTTGTTCAACGCAATGTTTCCGAGTTCTTAGCCCATTTGGGACCCAATTTCAACAAGTCTTTCTCAACACTTCTAAACACTCTTCATGCATCTCTAGCACTTGTAATCAATCAAAGTTATTGTATTCAAACATATTCTAACCCCAAATAATACTAGATAAGTCATAAGTTTTTCAACGCAATGTTTCCGAGTTCTTAGCCCATTTGGGACCCAATTTCAACAAGTCTTTCTCCATACTTCAAAACACTCTTCATGCATCTCTAACACTTGTAATCAATCAAATTCCTTGTATTCTAACTTATTCTAACCCCAAACAACACTAGATAAGTCATTTAGTGGTTCAACGCAATGTTTCCGAGTTCTTGGCCCATTTGGGACCCAATTTCAACAACTTTTTCTACACACTTCTAAACACTCTTCATGCATCTTTAGCACTTGTAATCAATCAAAGTTATTGTATTCAAACATATTCTAACCCCAAATAATACTAGATAAGTCATAAGTTTTTCAACGCAATGTTTTCCGAGTTCTTAGCCCATTTGGGACCCAATTTCAACAAGTCTTTCTCCATACTTCAAAACACTCTTCATGCATCTCTAACACTTGTAATCAATAAAATGTATTGTATTCTAACATATTCTAACCAAAGCAACACTAGATAAGCCATTTAGTTGTTCAACGCAATGTTTCCGAGTTCTTAGCCCATTTGGGACCCAATTTCAACAAGTCTTTCTCAACACTTCTAAACACTCTTCATGCATCTCTAGCACTTTTAATCAATCAAATTTAATGTATCCTAACATATTCTAAACCCAAAAAAACTAGATAAGTCATTTAGTGGTTCAACGCAATGTTTCCGAGTTCTTAGCCCATTTGGGACGCAATTTCAACAAGTCTTTCTCCACACTTCTAAACACTCTTCATGCATCTCTAGCACTTGTAATCAGTCAAATTTATTGTATTCTAACCTATTCTATACCCAAACAACACTAGATAAGTCATTTAGTGGTTCAACGCAATGTTTCCGAGTTCTTGGCCCATTTGGGACCCAATTTCAACAAGTCTTTCTCCACACTTCTAAACACTCTTCATGCATCTCTAGCACTTGTAATCAATCAAAGTTATTGTATTCAAACATATTCTAACCCCAAATAATACTACATAAGTCATAAGTTTTTCAACGCAATGTTTCCGAGTTCTTAGCCCATTTGGGACCCAATTTCAACAAGTCTTTCTCCATACTTCAAAACACTCTTCATGCATCTCTTACACTTGTAATCAATCAAATTCAATGTATTCTAACATATTCTAACGCCAAACAACACTAGATAAGTCATTTAGTGGTTCAACGTAATGTTTCCGAGTTCTTAGCCCATTTGGGACCCAATTTCAACAAGTCTTTCTCCACACTTCCAAACACTCTTCATGCATCTCTAGCACTTTTAATCAATCAAATTTATTGTATCCTAACATATTCTAAACCCAAACAACACTAGATAAGTCATTTAGTGGTTCAACGCAATGTTTCCGAGTTCTTGGCCCATTTGGGACCCAATTTCAACAGGTCTTTCTCCACACTTCTAAACACTCTTCATGCATCTCTAGCACTTGTAATCAATCAAAGTTATTGTATTCAAACATATTCTAACCCCAAATAATACTAGATAAGTCATAAGTTTTTCAACGCAATGTTTCCGAGTTCTTAGCCCATTTGGGACCCAATTTCAACAAGTCTTTCTCCATACTTCAAAACACTCTTCATGCATCTCTAACACTTGTAATCAATCAAATTCCTTGTATTCTAACTTATTCTAACCCCAAACAACACTAGATAAGTCATTTAGTGGTTCAACGCAATGTTTCCGAGTTCTTAGCCTATTTGGGACCCAATTTCAACAACTTTTTCTACACACTTCTAAACACTCTTCATGCATCTTTAGCACTTGTAATCAATCAAAGTTATTGTATTCAAACATATTCTAACCCCAAATAATACTAGATAAGTCATAAGTTTTTCAACGCAATGTTTTCCGAGTTCTTAGCCCATTTGGGACCCAATTTCAACAAGTCTTTCTCCATACTTCAAAACACTCTTCATGCATCTCTAACACTTGTAATCAATAAAATGTATTGTATTCTAACATATTCTAACCAAAGCAACACTAGATAAGTCATTTAGTTGTTCAACGCAATGTTTCCGAGTTCTTAGCCCATTTGGGACCCAATTTCAACAAGTCTTTCTCAACACTTCTAAACACTCTTCATGCATCTCTAGCACTTTTAATCAATCAAATTTATTGTATCCTAACATATTCTAAACCCAAAAAAACTAGATAAGTCATTTAGTGGTTCAACGCAATGTTTCCGAGTTCTTAGCCCATTTGGGACGCAATTTCAACAAGTCTTTCTCCACACTTCTAAACACTCTTCATGCATCTCTAGCACTTGTAATCAGTCAAATTTATTGTATTCTAACCTATTCTAAACCCAAACAACACTAGATAAGTCATTTAGTGGTTCAACGCAATGTTTCCGAGTTCTTGGCCCATTTGGGACCCAATTTCAACAAGTCTTTCTCCACACTTCTAAACACTCTTCATGCATCTCTAGCACTTGTAATCAATCAAAGTTATTGTATTCAAACATATTCTAACCCCAAATAATACTACATAAGTCATAAGTTTTTCAACGCAATGTTTCTGAGTTCTTAGCCCATTTGGGACCCAATTTCAACAAGTCTTTCTCCATACTTCAAAACACTCTTCATGCATCTCTTACACTTGTAATCAATCAAATTCATTGTATTCTAACATATTCTAACGCCAAACAACACTAGATAAGTCATTTAGTGGTTCAACGTAATGTTTCCGAGTTCTTAGCCCATTTGGGACCCAATTTCAACAAGTCTTTCTCCACACTTCCAAACACTCTTCATGCATCTCTAGCACTTTTAATCAATCAAATTTATTGTATCCTAACATATTCTAAACCCAAACAACACTAGATAAGTCATTTAGTGGTTCAACGCAATGTTTCCGAGTTCTTGGCCCATTTGGGACCCAATTTCAACAGGTCTTTCTCCACACTTCTAAACACTCTTCATGCATCTCTAGCACTTGTAATCAATCAAAGTTATTGTATTCAAACATATTCTAACCCCAAATAATACTAGATAAGTCATAAGTTTTTCAACGCAATGTTTCCGAGTTCTTAGCCCATTTGGGACCCAATTTCAACAAGTCTTTCTCCATACTTCAAAACACTCTTCATGCATCTCTAACACTTGTAATCAATCAAATTCCTTGTATTCTAACTTATTCTAACCCCAAACAACACTAGATAAGTCATTTAGTGGTTCAACGCAATGTTTCCGAGTTCGTAGCCTATTTGGGACCCAATTTCAACAACTTTTTCTACACACTTCTAAACACTCTTCATGCATCTTTAGCACTTGTAATCAATCAAAGTTATTGTATTCAAACATATTCTAACCCCAAATAATACTAGATAAGTCATAAGTTTTTCAACGCAATGTTTTCCGAGTTCTTAGCCCATTTGGGACCCAATTTCAACAAGTCTTTCTCCATACTTCAAAACACTCTTCATGCATCTCTAACACTTGTAATCAATAAAATGTATTGTATTCTAACATATTCTAACCAAAGCAACACTAGATAAGTCATTTAGTTGTTCAACGCAATGTTTCCGAGTTCTTAGCCCATTTGGGACCCAATTTCAACAAGTCTTTCTCAACACTTCTAAACACTCTTCATGCATCTCTAGCACTTTTAATCAATCAAATTTATTGTATCCTAACATATTCTAAACCAAAAAAAACTAGATAAGTCATTTAGTGGTTCAACGCAATGTTTCCGAGTTCTTAGCCCATTTGGGACGCAATTTCAACAAGTCTTTCTCCACACTTCTAAACACTCTTCATGCATCTCTAGCACTTGTAATCAGTCAAATTTATTGTATTCTAACCTATTCTAAACCCAAACAACACTAGATAAGTCATTTAGTGGTTCAACGCAATGTTTCCGAGTTCTTGGCCCATTTGGGACCCAATTTCAACAAGTCTTTCTCCACACTTCTAAACACTCTTCATGCATCTCTAGCACTTGTAATCAATCAAAGTTATTGTATTCAAACATATTCTAACCCCAAATAATACTAGATAAGTCATAAGTTTTTCAACGCAATGTTTCCGAGTTCTTAGCCCATTTGGGACCCAATTTCAACAAGTCTTTCTCCATACTTCAAAACACTCTTCATGCATCTCTTACACTTGTAATCAATCAAATTCATTGTATTCTAACATATTCTAACGCCAAACAACACTAGATAAGTCATTTAGTGGTTCAACGTAATGTTTCCGAGTTCTTAGCCCATTTGGGACCCAATTTCAACAAGTCTTTCTCCACACTTCCAAACACTCTTCATGCATCTCTAGCACTTTTAATCAATCAAATTTATTGTATCCTAACATATTCTAAACCCAAACAACACTAGATAAGTCATTTAGTGGTTCAACGCAATGTTTCCGAGTTCTTGGCCCATTTGGGACCCAATTTCAACAGGTCTTTCTCCACACTTCTAAACACTCTTCATGCATCTCTAGCACTTGTAATCAATCAAAGTTATTGTATTCAAACATATTCTAACCCCAAATAATACTAGATAAGTCATAAGTTTTTCAACGCAATGTTTCCGAGTTCTTAGCCCATTTGGGACCCAATTTCAACAAGTCTTTCTCCATACTTCAAAACACTCTTCATGCATCTCTAACACTTGTAATCAATCAAATTCCTTGTATTCTAACTTATTCTAACCCCAAACAACACTAGATAAGTCATTTAGTGGTTCAACGCAATGTTTCCGAGTTCTTAGCCTATTTGGGACCCAATTTCAACAACTTTTTCTACACACTTCTAAACACTCTTCATGCATCTTTAGCACTTGTAATCAATCAAAGTTATTGTATTCAAACATATTCTAACCCCAAATAATACTAGATAAGTCATAAGTTTTTCAACGCAATGTTTTCCGAGTTCTTAGCCCATTTGGGACCCAATTTCAACAAGTCTTTCTCCATACTTCAACACACTCTTCATGCATCTCTAACACTTGTAATCAATAAAATGTATTGTATTCTAACATATTCTAACCAAAGCAACACTAGATAAGTCATTTAGTTGTTCAACGCAATGTTTCCGAGTTCTTAGCCCATTTGGGACCCAATTTCAACAAGTCTTTCTCAACACTTCTAAACACTCTTCATGCATCTCTAGCACTTTTAATCAATCAAATTTATTGTATCCTAACATATTCTAAACCCAAAAAAACTAGATAAGTCATTTAGTGGTTCAACGCAATGTTTCCGAGTTCTTAGCCCATTTGGGACGCAATTTCAACAAGTCTTTCTCCACACTTCTAAACACTCTTCATGCATCTCTAGCACTTGTAATCAGTCAAATTTATTGTATTCTAACCTATTCTAAACCCAAACAACACTAGATAAGTCATTTAGTGGTTCAACGCAATGTTTCCGAGTTCTTGGCCCATTTGGGACCCAATTTCAACAAGTCTTTCTCCACACTTCTAAACACTCTTCATGCATCTCTAGCACTTGTAATCAATCAAAGTTATTGTATTCAAACATATTCTAACCCAAAATAATACTACATAAGTCATAAGTTTTTCAACGCAATGTTTCCGAGTTCTTAGCCCATTTGGGACCCAATTTCAACAAGTCTTTCTCCATACTTCAAAACACTCTTCATGCATCTCTTACACTTGTAATCAATCAAATTCATTGTATTCTAACATATTCTAACGCCAAACAACACTAGATAAGTCATTTAGTGGTTCAACGCAATGTTTCCGAGTTCTTAGCCCATTTGGGACGCAATTTCAACAAGTCTTTCTCCACACTTCTAAACACTCTTCATACATCTCTAGCACTTTTAATCAGCAAATTTATTGTATTCTAACCTATTCTAAACCCAAACAACACTAGATAAGTCATTTAGTGGTTCAACGCAATGTTTCCGAGTTCTTGGCCCATTTGGGACCCAATTTCAACAGGTCTTTCTCCACACTTCTAAACACTCTTCATGCATCTCTAGCACTTGTAATCAATCAAAGTTATTGTATTCAAACATATTCTAACCCCAAATAATACTAGATAAGTCATAAGTTTTTCAACGCAATGTTTCCGAGTTCTTAGCCCATTTGGGACCCAAATTCAACAAGTCTTTCTCCATACTTCAAAACACTCTTCATGCATCTCTAACACTTGTAATCAATCAAATTCCTTGTATTCTAACTTATTCTAACCCCAAACAACACTAGATAAGTCATTTAGTGGTTCAACGCAATGTTTCCGAGTTCTTAGCCCATTTGGGACCCAATTTCAACAAGTCTATCTCCACACTTCTAAACACTCTTCATGCATCTTTAGCACTTGTAATCAATCAAAGTTATTGTATTCAAACATATTCTAACCCCAAATAATACTAGATAAGTCATAAGTTTTTCAACGCAATGTTTTCCGAGTTCTTAGCCCATTTGGGACCCAATTTCAACAAGTCTTTCTCCATACTTCAAAACACTCTTCATGCATCTCTAACACTTGTAATCAATAAAATGTATTGTATTCTAACATATTCTAACCAAAGCAACACTAGATAAGTCATTTAGTTGTTCAACGCAATGTTTCCGAGTTCTTAGCCCATTTGGGACCCAATTTCAACAAGTCTTTCTCAACACTTCTAAACACTCTTCATGCATCTCTAGCACTTTTAATCAATCAAATTTATTGTATCCTAACATATTCTAAACCCAAAAAAACTAGATAAGTCATTTAGTGGTTCAACGCAATGTTTCCGAGTTCTTAGCCCATTTGGGACGCAATTTCAACAAGTCTTTCTCCATACTTCAAAACACTCTTCATGCATCTCTAACACTTGTAATCAATAAAATGTATTGTATTCTAACATATTCTAACCAAAACAACACTAGATAAGTCATTTAGTGGTTCAACGCAATGTTTCCGAGTTCTTAGCCCATTTGGGACGCAATTTCAACAAGTCTTTCTCCACACTTCTAAACACTCTTCATACATCTCTAGCACTTGTAATCAGCAAATTTATTGTATTCTAACCTATTCTAAACCCAAACAACACTAGATAAGTCATTTAGTGGTTCAACGCAATGTTTCCGAGTTCTTGGCCCATTTGGGACCCAATTTCAACAGGTCTTTCTCCACACTTCTAAACACTCTTCATGCATCTCTAGCACTTGTAATCAATCAAAGTTATTGTATTCAAACATATTCTAACCCCAAATAATACTAGATAAGTCATAAGTTTTTCAACGCAATGTTTCCGAGTTCTTAGCCCATTTGGGACCCAATTTCAACAAGTCTCTCTCCATACTTCAAAACACTCTTCATGCATCTCTAACACTTGTAATCAATCAAATTCCTTGTATTCTAACTTATTCTAACCCCAAACAACACTAGATAAGTCATTTAGTGGTTCAACGCAATGTTTCCGAGTTCTTAGCCCATTTGGGACCCAATTTCAACAAGTATTTCTCCACACTTCTAAACACTCTTCATACATCTCTAGCACTTGTAATCAATTAAAGTTATTGTATTCAAACATATTCTAACCCCAAATAATACTAGATAAGTCATAAGTTTTTCAACGCAATGTTTCCGAATTCTTAGCCCATTTGGGACCCAATTTCAACAAGTCTTTCTCCATACTTCAAAACACTCTTCATGCATCTCTAACACTTGTAATCAATCAAATTCCTTGTATTCTAACATATTCTAACCCCAAACAACACTAGATAAGTCATTTAGTGGTTCAACGCAATGTTTCCGAGTTCTTAGCCTATTTGGGACCCAATTTCAACAACTTTTTCTACACACTTCTAAACACTCTTCATGCATCTTTAGCACTTGTAATCAATCAAAGTTATTGTATTCAAACATATTCTAACCCCAAATAATACTAGATAAGTCATAAGTTTTTCAACGCAATGTTTTCCGAGTTCTTAGCCCATTTGGGACCCAATTTCAACAAGTCTTTCTCCATACTTCAAAACACTCTTCATGCATCTCTAACACTTGTAATCAATAAAATGTATTGTATTCTAACATATTCTAACCAAAGCAACACTAGATAAGTCATTTAGTTGTTCAACGCAATGTTTCCGAGTTCTTAGCCCATTTGGGACCCAATTTCAACAAGTCTTTCTCAACACTTCTAAACACTCTTCATGCATCTCTAGCACTTTTAATCAATCAAATTTATTGTATCCTAACATATTCTAAGCCCAAAAAAACTACATAAGTCATTTAGTGGTTCAACGCAATGTTTCCGAGTTCTTAGCCCATTTGGGACGCAATTTCAACAAGTCTTTCTCCACACTTCTAAACACTCGTCATGCATCTCTAGCACTTGTAATCAGTCAAATTTATTGTATTCTAACCTATTCTAAACCCAAACAACACTAGATAAGTCATTTAGTGGTTCAACGCAATGTTTCCGAGTTCTTGGCCCATTTGGGACCCAATTTCAACAAGTCTTTCTCCACACTTCTAAACACTCTTCATGCATCTCTAACACTTGTAATCAATAAAATGTATTGTATTCTAACATATTCTAACCAAAGCAACACTAGATAAGTCATTTAGTTTTTCAACGCAATGTTTCCGAGTTCTTGGCCCATTTGGGACCCAATTTCAACAAGTCTTTCTCCACACTTCTAAACACTCGTCATACATCTCTAGCACTTGTAATCAGCAAATTTATTGTATTCTAACCTATTCTAAACCCAAACAACACTAGATAAGTCATTTAGTGGTTCAACGCAATGTTTCCGAGTTCTTGGCCCATTTGGGACCCAATTTCAACAGGTCTTTCTCCACACTTCTAAACACTCTTCATGCATCTCTAGCACTTGTAATCAATCAAAGTTATTGTATTCAAACATATTCTAACCCCAAATAATACTAGATAAGTCATAAGTTTTTCAACGCAATGTTTCCGAGTTCTTAGCCCATTTGGGACCCAATTTCAACAAGTCTTTCTCCATACTTCAAAACACTCTTCATGCATCTCTAACACTTGTAATCAATCAAATTCCTTGTATTCTAACTTATTCTAACCCCAAACAACACTAGATAAGTCATTTAGTGGTTCAACGCAATGTTTCCGAGTTCTTAGCCCATTTGCGACCCAATTTCAACAAGTCTTTCTCCACACTTCTAAACACTCTTCATACATCTCTAGCACTTGTAATCAATCAAAGTTATTGTATTCAAACATATTCTAACCCCAAATAATACTAGATAAGTCATAAGTTTTTCAACGCAATGTTTCCGAGTTCTTAGCCCATTTGGGACCCAATTTCAACAAGTCTTTCTCCATACTTCAAAACACTCTTCATGCATCTCTAACACTTGTAATCAATCAAATTCCTTGTATTCTAACATATTCTAACCCCAAACAACACTAGATAAGTCATTTAGTGGTTCAACGCAATGTTTCCGAGTTCTTAGCCTATTTGGGACCCAATTTCAACAACTTTTTCTACACACTTCTAAACACTCTTCATGCATCTTTAGCACTTGTAATCAATCAAAGTTATTGTATTCAAACATATTCTAACCCCAAATAATACTAGATAAGTCATAAGTTTTTCAACGCAATGTTTTCCGAGTTCTTAGCCCATTTGGGACCCAATTTCAACAAGTCTTTCTCCATACTTCAAAACACTCTTCATGCATCTCTAACACTTGTAATCAATAAAATGTATTGTATTCTAACATATTCTAACCAAGGCAACACTAGATAAGTCATTTAGTTGTTCAACGCAATGTTTCCGAGTTCTTAGCCCATTTGGGACCCAATTTCAACAAGTCTTTCTCAACACTTCTAAACACTCTTCATGCATCTCTAGCACTTTTAATCAATCAAATTTATTGTATACTAACATATTCTAAACCCAAAAAAACTAGATAAGTCATTTAGTGGTTCAACGCAATGTTTCCGAGTTCTTAGCCCATTTGGGACGCAATTTCAACAAGTCTTTCTCCACACTTCTAAACACTCTTCATGCATCTCTAGCACTTGTAATCAATCAAAGTTATTGTATTCAAACATATTCTAACCCCAAATAATACTAGATAAGTCATAAGTTTTTCAACGCAATGTTTCCGAGTTCTTAGCCCATTTGGGACCCAATTTCAACAAGTCTTTCTCCATACTTCAAAACACTCTTCATGCATCTCTAACACTTGTAATCAATCAAATTCCTTGTATTCTAACTTATTCTAACCCCAAACAACACTAGATAAGTCATTTAGTGGTTCAACGCAATGTTTCCGAGTTCTTAGCCCATTTGTGACCCAATTTCAACAAGTCTTTCTCCACACTTCTAAACACTCTTCATACATCTCTAGCACTTGTAATCAATCAAAGTTATTGTATTCAAACATATTCTAACCCCAAATAATACTAGATAAGTCATAAGTTTTTCAACGCAATGTTTCCGAGTTCTTAGCCCATTTGGGACCCAATTTCAACAAGTCTTTCTCCATACTTCAAAACACTTTTCATGCATCTCTAACACTTGTAATCAATCAAATTCCTTGTATTCTAACATATTCTAACCCCAAACAACACTAGATAAGTCATTTAGTGGTTCAACGCAATGTTTCCGAGTTCTTAGCCTATTTGGGACCCAATTTCAACAACTTTTTCTACACACTTCTAAACACTCTTCATGCATCTTTAGCACTTGTAATCAATCAAAGTTCTTGTATTCAAACATATTCTAACCCCAAATAATACTAGATAAGTCATAAGTTTTTCAACGCAATGTTTTCCGAGTTCTTAGCCCATACTTCAAAACACTCTTCATGCATCTCTAACACTTGTAATCAATAAAATGTATTGTATTCTAACATATTCTAACCACAGCAACACTAGATAAGTCATTTAGTGGTTCAACGCAATGTTTCCGAGTTCTTAGCCCATTTGGGACGCAATTTCAACAAGTCTTTCTCCACACTTCTAAACGCTCTTCATGCATCTCTAGCACTTGTAATCAGTCAAATTTATTGTATTCTAACCTATTCTAAACCCAAACAACACTAGATAAGTCATTTAGTGGTTCAACGCAATGTTTCCGAGTTCTTGGCCCATTTGGGACCCAATTTCAACAAGTCTTTCTCCACACTTCTAAACACTCTTCATGCATCTCTAGCACTTGTAATCAATCAAAGTTATTGTATTCAAACATATTCTAACCCCAAATAATACTACATAAGTCATAAGTTTTTCAACGCAATGTTTCCGAGTTCTTAGCCCATTTGGGACCCAATTTCAACAAGTCTTTCTCCATACTTCAAAACACTCTTCATGCATCTCTTACACTTGTAATCAATCAAATTCATTGTATTCTAACATATTCTAACGCCAAACAACACTAGATAAGTCATTTAGTGGTTCAACGTAATGTTTCCGAGTTCTTAGCCCATTTGGGACCCAATTTCAACAAGTCTTTCTCCACACTTCCAAACACTCTTCATGCATCTCTAGCACTTTTAATCAATCAAATTTATTGTATCCTAACATATTCTAAACCCAAACAACACTAGATAAGTCATTTAGTGGTTCAACGCAATGTTTCCGAGTTCTTGGCCCATTTGGGACCCAATTTCAACAGGTCTTTCTCCACACTTCTAAACACTCTTCATGCATCTCTAGCACTTGTAATCAATCAAAGTTATTGTATTCAAACATATTCTAACCCCAAATAATACTAGATAAGTCATAAGTTTTTCAACGCAATGTTTCCGAGTTCTTAGCCCATTTGGGACCCAATTTCAACAAGTCTTTCTCCATACTTCAAAACACTCTTCATGCATCTCTAACACTTGTAATCAATCAAATTCCTTGTATTCTAACTTATTCTAACCCCAAACAACACTAGATAAGTCATTTAGTGGTTCAACGCAATGTTTCCGAGTTCTTAGCCTATTTGGGACCCAATTTCAACAACTTTTTCTACACACTTCTAAACACTCTTCATGCATCTTTAGCACTTGTAATCAATCAAAGTTATTGTATTCAAACATATTCTAACCCCAAATAATACTAGATAAGTCATAAGTTTTTCAACGCAATGTTTTCCGAGTTCTTAGCCCATTTGGGACCCAATTTCAACAAGTCTTTCTCCATACTTCAAAACACTCTTCATGCATCTCTAACACTTGTAATCAATAAAATGTATTGTATTCTAACATATTCTCACCAAAGCAACACTAGATAAGTCATTTAGTTGTTCAACGCAATGTTTCCGAGTTCTTAGCCCATTTGGGACCCAATTTCAACAAGTCTTTCTCAACACTTCTAAACACTCTTCATGCATCTCTAGCACTTTTAATCAATCAAATTTATTGTATCCTAACATATTCTAAACCCAAAAAAACTAGATAAGTCATTTAGTGGTTCAACGCAATGTTTCCGAGTTCTTAGCCCATTTGGGACGCAATTTCAACAAGTCTTTCTCCACACTTCTAAACGCTCTTCATGCATCTCTAGCACTTGTAATCAGTCAAATTTATTGTATTCTAACCTATTCTAAACCCAAACAACACTAGATAAGTCATTTAGTGGTTCAACGCAATGTTTCCGAGTTCTTGGCCCATTTGGGACCCAATTTCAACAAGTCTTTCTCCACACTTCTAAACACTCTTCATGCATCTCTAGCACTTGTAATCAATCAAAGTTATTGTATTCAAACATATTCTAACCCCAAATAATACTACATAAGTCATAAGTTTTTCAACGCAATGTTTCCGAGTTCTTAGCCCATTTGGGACCCAATTTCAACAAGTCTTTCTCCATACTTCAAAACACTCTTCATGCATCTCTTACACTTGTAATCAATCAAATTCATTGTATTCTAACATATTCTAACGCCAAACAACACTAGATAAGTCATTTAGTGGTTCAACGTAATGTTTCCGAGTTCTTAGCCCATTTGGGACCCAATTTCAACAAGTCTTTCTCCACACTTCCAAACACTCTTCATGCATCTCTAGCACTTTTAATCAATCAAATTTATTGTATCCTAACATATTCTAAACCCAAACAACACTAGATAAGTCATTTAGTGGTTCAACGCAATGTTTCCGAGTTCTTGGCCCATTTGGGACCCAATTTCAACAGGTCTTTCTCCACACTTCTAAACACTCTTCATGCATCTCTAGCACTTGTAATCAATCAAAGTTATTGTATTCAAACATATTCTAACCCCAAATAATACTAGATAAGTCATAAGTTTTTCAACGCAATGTTTCCGAGTTCTTAGCCCATTTGGGACCCAATTTCAACAAGTCTTTCTCCATACTTCAAAACACTCTTCATGCATCTCTAACACTTGTAATCAATCAAATTCCTTGTATTCTAACATATTCTAACCCCAAACAACACTAGATAAGTCATTTAGTGGTTCAACGCAATGTTTCCGAGTTCTTAGCCTATTTGGGACCCAATTTCAACAACTTTTTCTACACACTTCTAAACACTCTTCATGCATCTTTAGCACTTGTAATCAATCAAAGTTATTGTATTCAAACATATTCTAACCCCAAATAATACTAGATAAGTCATAAGTTTTTCAACGCAATGTTTTCCGAGTTCTTAGCCCATTTGGGACCCAATTTCAACAAGTCTTTCTCCATACTTCAAAACACTCTTCATGCATCTCTAACACTTGTAATCAATAAAATGTATTGTATTCTAACATATTCTAACCAAGGCAACACTAGATAAGTCATTTAGTTGTTCAACGCAATGTTTCCGAGTTCTTAGCCCATTTGGGACCCAATTTCAACAAGTCTTTCTCAACACTTCTAAACACTCTTCATGCATCTCTAGCACTTTTAATCAATCAAATTTATTGTATACTAACATATTCTAAACCCAAAAAAACTAGATAAGTCATTTAGTGGTTCAACGCAATGTTTCCGAGTTCTTAGCCCATTTGGGACGCAATTTCAACAAGTCTTTCTCCACACTTCTAAACACTCTTCATGCATCTCTAGCACTTGTAATCAATCAAAGTTATTGTATTCAAACATATTCTAACCCCAAATAATACTAGATAAGTCATAAGTTTTTCAACGCAATGTTTCCGAGTTCTTAGCCCATTTGGGACCCAATTTCAACAAGTCTTTCTCCATACTTCAAAACACTCTTCATGCATCTCTAACACTTGTAATCAATCAAATTCCTTGTATTCTAACTTATTCTAACCCCAAACAACACTAGATAAGTCATTTAGTGGTTCAACGCAATGTTTCCGAGTTCTTAGCCCATTTGTGACCCAATTTCAACAAGTCTTTCTCCACACTTCTAAACACTCTTCATACATCTCTAGCACTTGTAATCAATCAAAGTTATTGTATTCAAACATATTCTAACCCCAAATAATACTAGATAAGTCATAAGTTTTTCAACGCAATGTTTCCGAGTTCTTAGCCCATTTGGGACCCAATTTCAACAAGTCTTTCTCCATACTTCAAAACACTTTTCATGCATCTCTAACACTTGTAATCAATCAAATTCCTTGTATTCTAACATATTCTAACCCCAAACAACACTAGATAAGTCATTTAGTGGTTCAACGCAATGTTTCCGAGTTCTTAGCCTATTTGGGACCCAATTTCAACAACTTTTTCTACACACTTCTAAACACTCTTCATGCATCTTTAGCACTTGTAATCAATCAAAGTTCTTGTATTCAAACATATTCTAACCCCAAATAATACTAGATAAGTCATAAGTTTTTCAACGCAATGTTTTCCGAGTTCTTAGCCCATACTTCAAAACACTCTTCATGCATCTCTAACACTTGTAATCAATAAAATGTATTGTATTCTAACATATTCTAACCACAGCAACACTAGATAAGTCATTTAGTGGTTCAACGCAATGTTTCCGAGTTCTTAGCCCATTTGGGACGCAATTTCAACAAGTCTTTCTCCACACTTCTAAACGCTCTTCATGCATCTCTAGCACTTGTAATCAGTCAAATTTATTGTATTCTAACCTATTCTAAACCCAAACAACACTAGATAAGTCATTTAGTGGTTCAACGCAATGTTTCCGAGTTCTTGGCCCATTTGGGACCCAATTTCAACAAGTCTTTCTCCACACTTCTAAACACTCTTCATGCATCTCTAGCACTTGTAATCAATCAAAGTTATTGTATTCAAACATATTCTAACCCCAAATAATACTACATAAGTCATAAGTTTTTCAACGCAATGTTTCCGAGTTCTTAGCCCATTTGGGACCCAATTTCAACAAGTCTTTCTCCATACTTCAAAACACTCTTCATGCATCTCTTACACTTGTAATCAATCAAATTCATTGTATTCTAACATATTCTAACGCCAAACAACACTAGATAAGTCATTTAGTGGTTCAACGTAATGTTTCCGAGTTCTTAGCCCATTTGGGACCCAATTTCAACAAGTCTTTCTCCACACTTCCAAACACTCTTCATGCATCTCTAGCACTTTTAATCAATCAAATTTATTGTATCCTAACATATTCTAAACCCAAACAACACTAGATAAGTCATTTAGTGGTTCAACGCAATGTTTCCGAGTTCTTGGCCCATTTGGGACCCAATTTCAACAGGTCTTTCTCCACACTTCTAAACACTCTTCATGCATCTCTAGCACTTGTAATCAATCAAAGTTATTGTATTCAAACATATTCTAACCCCAAATAATACTAGATAAGTCATAAGTTTTTCAACGCAATGTTTCCGAGTTCTTAGCCCATTTGGGACCCAATTTCAACAAGTCTTTCTCCATACTTCAAAACACTCTTCATGCATCTCTAACACTTGTAATCAATCAAATTCCTTGTATTCTAACTTATTCTAACCCCAAACAACACTAGATAAGTCATTTAGTGGTTCAACGCAATGTTTCCGAGTTCTTAGCCTATTTGGGACCCAATTTCAACAACTTTTTCTACACACTTCTAAACACTCTTCATGCATCTTTAGCACTTGTAATCAATCAAAGTTATTGTATTCAAACATATTCTAACCCCAAATAATACTAGATAAGTCATAAGTTTTTCAACGCAATGTTTTCCGAGTTCTTAGCCCATTTGGGACCCAATTTCAACAAGTCTTTCTCCATACTTCAAAACACTCTTCATGCATCTCTAACACTTGTAATCAATAAAATGTATTGTATTCTAACATATTCTCACCAAAGCAACACTAGATAAGTCATTTAGTTGTTCAACGCAATGTTTCCGAGTTCTTAGCCCATTTGGGACCCAATTTCAACAAGTCTTTCTCAACACTTCTAAACACTCTTCATGCATCTCTAGCACTTTTAATCAATCAAATTTATTGTATCCTAACATATTCTAAACCCAAAAAAACTAGATAAGTCATTTAGTGGTTCAACGCAATGTTTCCGAGTTCTTAGCCCATTTGGGACGCAATTTCAACAAGTCTTTCTCCACACTTCTAAACGCTCTTCATGCATCTCTAGCACTTGTAATCAGTCAAATTTATTGTATTCTAACCTATTCTAAACCCAAACAACACTAGATAAGTCATTTAGTGGTTCAACGCAATGTTTCCGAGTTCTTGGCCCATTTGGGACCCAATTTCAACAAGTCTTTCTCCACACTTCTAAACACTCTTCATGCATCTCTAGCACTTGTAATCAATCAAAGTTATTGTATTCAAACATATTCTAACCCCAAATAATACTACATAAGTCATAAGTTTTTCAACGCAATGTTTCCGAGTTCTTAGCCCATTTGGGACCCAATTTCAACAAGTCTTTCTCCATACTTCAAAACACTCTTCATGCATCTCTTACACTTGTAATCAATCAAATTCATTGTATTCTAACATATTCTAACGCCAAACAACACTAGATAAGTCATTTAGTGGTTCAACGTAATGTTTCCGAGTTCTTAGCCCATTTGGGACCCAATTTCAACAAGTCTTTCTCCACACTTCCAAACACTCTTCATGCATCTCTAGCACTTTTAATCAATCAAATTTATTGTATCCTAACATATTCTAAACCCAAACAACACTAGATAAGTCATTTAGTGGTTCAACGCAATGTTTCCGAGTTCTTGGCCCATTTGGGACCCAATTTCAACAGGTCTTTCTCCACACTTCTAAACACTCTTCATGCATCTCTAGCACTTGTAATCAATCAAAGTTATTGTATTCAAACATATTCTAACCCCAAATAATACTAGATAAGTCATAAGTTTTTCAACGCAATGTTTCCGAGTTCTTAGCCCATTTGGGACCCAATTTCAACAAGTCTTTCTCCATACTTCAAAACACTCTTCATGCATCTCTAACACTTGTAATCAATCAAATTCCTTGTATTCTAACTTATTCTAACCCCAAACAACACTAGATAAGTCATTTAGTGGTTCAACGCAATGTTTCCGAGTTCTTAGCCTATTTGGGACCCAATTTCAACAACTTTTTCTACACACTTCTAAACACTCTTCATGCATCTTTAGCACTTGTAATCAATCAAAGTTATTGTATTCAAACATATTCTAACCCCAAATAATACTAGATAAGTCATAAGTTTTTCAACGCAATGTTTTCCGAGTTCTTAGCCCATTTGGGACCCAATTTCAACAAGTCTTTCTCCATACTTCAACACACTCTTCATGCATCTCTAACACTTGTAATCAATAAAATGTATTGTATTCTAACATATTCTAACCAAAGCAACACTAGATAAGTCATTTAGTTGTTCAACGCAATGTTTCCGAGTTCTTAGCCCATTTGGGACCCAATTTCAACAAGTCTTTCTCAACACTTCTAAACACTCTTCATGCATCTCTAGCACTTTTAATCAATCAAATTTATTGTATCCTAACATATTCTAAACCCAAAAAAACTAGATAAGTCATTTAGTGGTTCAACGCAATGTTCCGAGTTCTTAGCCCATTTGGGACGCAATTTCAACAAGTCTTTCTCCACACTTCTAAACACTCTTCATGCATCTCTAGCACTTGTAATCAGTCAAATTTATTGTATTCTAACCTATTCTAAACCCAAACAACACTAGATAAGTCATTTAGTGGTTCAACGCAATGTTTCCGAGTTCTTGGCCCATTTGGGACCCAATTTCAACAAGTCTTTCTCCACACTTCTAAACACTCTTCATGCATCTCTGGCACTTGTAATCAATCAAAGTTATTGTATTCAAACATATTCTAACCCCAAATAATACTACATAAGTCATAAGTTTTTCAACGCAATGTTTCCGAGTTCTTAGCCCATTTGGGACCCAATTTCAACAAGTCTTTCTCCATACTTCAAAACACTCTTCATGCATCTCTTACACTTGTAATCAATCAAATTCATTGTATTCTAACATATTCTAACGCCAAACAACACTAGATAAGTCATTTAGTGGTTCAACGTAATGTTTCCGAGTTCTTAGCCCATTTGGGACCCAATTTCAACAAGTCTTTCTCCACACTTCCAAACACTCTTCATGCATCTCTAGCACTTTTAATCAATCAAATTTATTGTATCCTAACATATTCTAAACCCAAACAACACTAGATAAGTCATTTAGTGGTTTAACGCAATGTTTCCGAGTTCTTAGCCCATTTGGGACGCAATTTCAACAAGTCTTTCTCCATACTTCAAAACACTCTTCATGCATCTCTAACACTTGTAATCAATAAAATGTATTGTATTCTAACATATTCTAACCAAAACAACACTAGATAAGTCATTTAGTGGTTCAACGCAATGTTTCCGAGTTCTTAGCCCATTTGGGACGCAATTTCAACAAGTCTTTCTCCACACTTCTAAACACTCTTCATGCATCTCTAGCACTTGTAATCAGTCAAATTTATTGTATTCTAACCTATTCTAAACCCAAACAACATTAGATAAGTCATTTAGTGGTTCAACGCAATGTTTCCGAGTTCTTGGCCCATTTGGGACCCAATTTCAACAGGTCTTTCTCCACACTTCTAAACACTATTCATGCATCTCTAGTACTTGTAATCAATCAACGTTATTGTATTCAAACATATTCTAACCCCAAATAATACTAGATAAGTCATAAGTTTTTCAACGCAATGTTTCCGAGTTCTTAGCCCATTTGGGACGCAATTTCAACAAGTCTTTCTCCACACTTCTAAACACTCTTCATGCATCTCTAGCACTTGTAATCAGTCAAATTTATTGTATTCTAACCTATTCTAAACCCAAACAACACTAGATAAGTCATATAGTGGTTCAACGCAATGTTTCCGAGTTCTTGGCCCATTTGGGACCCAATTTCAACAGGTTTTTCTCCACACTTCTAAACACTCTTCATGCATCTCTAGCACTTGTAATCAATCAAAGTTATTGTATTCAAACATATTCTAACCCCAAACAACAATAGATTAGTCATTTATTAGTTGAATGCAAAGTGTCCGGGTTCTTAGCCCATTTGGGACCCAATTTCAATAAGTCTTTCTCCATACTTCAAAACACTCTTCATGCATCTCTAACACTTGTAATCAATCAAATTCCTTGTATTCTAACATATTCTAACCCCAAACAACACTAGATAATTCATTTAGTGGTTCAACGCAATGTTTCCGAGTTCTTAGCCCATTTGGGACGCAATTTCAACAAGTCTTTCTCCACACTTCTAAACACTCTTCATGCATCTCTAGCACTTGTAATCAGTCAAATTTATTGTATTCTAACCTATTCTAAACCCAAACAACACTAGATAAGTCATTTAGTGGTTGAACGCAATGTTTCCGAGTTCTTGGCCCATTTGGGACCCAATTTCAACAGGTCTTTCTCCACACTTCTAAACACTATTCATGCATCTCTAGCACTTGTAATCAATCAACGTTATTGTATTCAAACATATTCTAACCCCAAACAACACTAGATAAGTCATTTAGTGGTTCAACGCAATGTTTCCGAGTTCTTAGCCCATTTGGGACTCAATTTCAACAAGTCTTTCACCACACTTCTAAACACTCTTCATGCTTCTCTAGCACTTGCAATCAGTCAAATTTATTGTATTCTAACATATTCTAACCCCAAACAACACTAGATAAGTCATTTAGTGGTTCAACACAATGTTTCCGAGTTCTAAGCCCATTTGGGACCCAATTTCAACAAGTCTTTCTCCACACTTCTAAACACTCTTCATGCATCTCTAGCACTTGTAATCAATCAAATTATTGTATTCTAAAATATTCTAACCCCAAACAACACTAGACAAGTCATTTAGTGGTTCAACGCAATGTTTCCATTCTTAGCCCATTTGGGACACAATTTCAACAAGTCTTTCTCCACACTTCTTAACACTCTATATGCATCTCTAGCACTTGTAATCAATCAAATTAATTGTATGCTAACATATTCTAACCCCAAAAAACACTAGATAAGTCATTTAGTGGTTCAACGCAATGTTTCCGAGTTCTTAACCCATTTGGGACCCAATTTCATCAAGTCTTTCTCTACACTTCTAAACACTCTTCATGCATCTCTAGCACTTGTAACCAATCAAATTTATTATATTCTAAAATATTCTTACCCAAAACAGCACTAGACAAGCCATTTAGTGGTTCAACGCAATGTTTCCGAGTTCTTAGCCCATTTGGGACTCAATCTCAACAAGTCTTTCTCTACACTTCTAAACACTCTTCATGCATCTCTAGCACTTCTAATCAATCAAATTCATTGTATTCTAACATATTCTAACCCCAAACAACATTGGATAAGTCATTTAGTGGTTCAACGCAATGTTTCCGAGTTCTTAGCCCATTTGGGACCCAATTTCAACAAGTCTTTCTCTACACTTCTAAACACTCTTCATGCATCTCTAGCACTTGTAATCAATCAAATTCATTGTATTCTAACATATTCTAACCCCAAACAACACTAGATAAGTCATTTAGTGGTTCAACGCAATGTTTCCGAGTTCTTAGCCCATTTGGGACCCAATTTCAACAAGTCTTTCTCTACACTTCTAAACACTCTTCATGCATCTCTAGCACTTGTAATCAATCAAATTCATTGTATTCTAACATATTCTAACCCCAAACAACACTAGATAAGTCATTTAGTGGTTCAACGCAATGTTTCCGAGTTCTTAGCCCATTTGGGACCCAATTTCAACAAGTCTTTCTCTACACTTCTAAACACTCTTCATGCATCTCTAGCACTTGTAATCAATCAAATTCATTGTATTCTAACATATTCTAACCCCAAACAACACTAGATAAGTCATTTAGTGGTTCAACGCAATGTTTCCGAGTTCTTAGCCCATTTGGGACCCAATTTCAACAAGTCTTTCTCTACACTTCTAAACACTCTTCATGCATCTCTAGCACTTGTAATCAATCAAATTCATTGTATTCTAACATATTCTAACCCCAAACAACACTAGATAAGTCATTTAGTGGTTCAACGCAATGTTTCCGAGTTCTTAGCCCATTTGGGACCCAATTTCAACAAGTCTTTCTCTACACTTCTAAACACTCTTCATGCATCTCTAGCACTTGTAATCAATCAAATTCATTGTATTCTAACATATTCTAACCCCAAACAACACTAGATAAGTCATTTAGTGGTTCAACGCAATGTTTCCGAGTTCTTAGCCCATTTGGGACCCAATTTCAACAAGTCTTTCTCTACACTTCTAAACACTCTTCATGCATCTCTAGCACTTGTAATCAATCAAATTCATTGTATTCTAACATATTCTAACCCCAACCAACACTAGATAAGTCATTTAGTGGTTCAACGCAATGTTTCCGAGTTCTTAGCCCATTTGGGACCCAATTTCAACAAGTCTTTCTCTACACTTCTAAACACTCTTCATGCGTCTCTAGCACTTGTAATCAATCAAATTCATTGTATTCTAACATATTCTAACCCCAAACAACACTAGATAAGTCATTTAGTGGTTCAACGCAATGTTTCCGAGTTCTTAGCCCGATTGGGACCCAATTTTAACAAGTCTTTCTCTACACTTCTAAACACTCTTCATGCATCTCTAGCACTTGTAATCAATCAAATTCATTGTATTCTAACATATTCTAACCCCAAAAAACACTATATAAGTCATTTAGTGGTTCAAGGCAATGTTTCCGAGTTCTTAGCCCATTTGGGACCCAATTTCATTAAGTCTTTCTCTACACTTCTAAACACTCTTCATGCATCTCTAGCACTTGTAATCAATCAAATTCATTGTATTCTAACATATTCTAACCCCAAACAACACTAGATAAGTCATTTAGTGGTTCAACGCAATGTTTCCGAGTTCTTAGCCCATTTGGGACCCAATTTCAACAAGTCTTTCTACACACTTTTAAACAATCTTCATGCATCTCTAGCACTTGTAATCATTCAAATTAATTGTATTCTAACATATTCTAACCCCAAACAACACTAGATAAGTCATTTAGTGGTTCAACGCAATGTTTCCGAGTTCTTAGCCCGATTGGGACCCAATTTTAACAAGTCTTTCTCTACACTTCTAAACACTCTTCATGCATCTCTAGCACTTGTAATCAATCAAATTCATTGTATTCTAACATATTCTAACCCCAAACAACACTAGATAAGTCATTTAGTGGTTCAACGCAATGTTTCCGAGTTCTTAGCCCGATTGGGACCCAGTTTTAACAAGTCTTTCTCTACACTTCTAAACACTCTTCATGCATCTCTAGCACTTGTAATCAATCAAATTCATTGTATTCTAACATATTCTAACCCCAAACAACACTAGATAAGTCATTTAGTGGTTCAACGCAATGTTTCCGAGTTCTTAGCCCATTTGGGACCAATTTAAAAAAGTCTTTCTCTACACTTCTAAACACTCTTCAAGCATCTCTAGCACTTGTAATCAATCAAATTTTTGTATTCTAACATATTCTAACCCCAAACAACACTATATAAGTCATTTAGTGGTTCAACGCAATTATTCCGAGTTCTTAGCCCATTTGGGACCCAATTTCAACAAGTCTTTCTACACACTTTTAAACAATCTTCATGCATCTCTAGCACTTGTAATCAAACAAATTCATTGTATTCTAACATATTCTAACCCCAAACATCACTAGATAAGTCATTTAGTGGTTCAACGCAATGTCTCCGAGTTCTTAGCCCGATTGGGACCCAATTTTAACAAGTCTTTCTCTACACTTCTAAACACTCTTCATGCATCTCTAGCACTTGTAATCAATCAAATTCATTGTATTCTAACATATCTTAACCCCAAACAACACTATATAAGTCATTTAGTGGTTCAATGCAATGTTTCCGAGTTCTTAGCCCATTTGGGACCAATTTCAACAAGTCTTTCTCTACACTTCTAAACACTCTTCAAGCATCTCTAGCACTTGTAATCAATCAAATTCATTGTATTCTAACATATTCTAACCCCAAACAACACTATATAAGTCATTTAGTGGTTCAACGCAATGTTTCCGAGTTCTTAGCCCATTTGGGACCAATTTCAACAAGTCTTTCTCTACACTTCTAAACACTCTTCATGCATCTCTAGCACTTGTAATCAATCAAATTCATTGTATTCTAACATATTCTAACCCCAAACAACACTAGATAAGTCATTTAGTGGTTCAACGCAATGTTTCCGAGTTCTTAGCCCATTTGGGACCCAATTTCAACAAGTCTTTCTCTACACTTCTAAACACTCTTCATGCATCTCTAGCACTTGTAATCAATCAAATTAATTGTATTCTAACATATTCTAACCCCAAACAACACTAGATAAGTCATTTAGTGGTTCAACGCAATGTTTCCGAGTTCTTAGCCCGATTGGGACCCAATTTTAACAAGTCTTTCTCTACACTTCTAAACACTCTTCATGCATCTCTAGCACTTGTAATCAATCAAATTCATTGTATTCTAACATATTCTAACCCCAAACAACACTAGATAAGTCATTTAGTGGTTCAACGCAATGTTTCCGAGTTCTTAGCCCGATTGGGACCCAGTTTTAACAAGTCTTTCTCTACACTTCTAAACACTCTTCATGCATCTCTAGCACTTGTAATCAATCAAATTCATTGTATTCTAACATATTCTAACCCCAAACAACACTAGATAAGTCATTTAGTGGTTCAACGCAATGTTTCCGAGTTCTTAGCCCATTTGGGACCCAATTTCAACAAGTCTTTCTCTACACTTCTAAACACTCTTCATGCATCTCTAGCACTTGTAATCAATCAAATTCATTGTATTCTAACATATTCTAACCCCAAACAACACTAGATAAGTCATTTAGTGGTTCAACGCAATGTTTCCGAGTTCTTAGCCCATTTGGGACCCAATTTCAACAAGTCTTTCTACACACTTTTAAACAATCTTCATGCATCTCTAGCATTTGTAATCAATCAAATTAATTGTATTCTAACATATTCTAACCCCAAACAACACTAGATAAGTCATTTAGTGGTTCAACGCAATGTTTCCGAGTTCTTAGCCCGATTGGGACCCAATTTTAACAAGTCTTTCTCTACACTTCTAAACACTCTTCATGCATCTCTAGCACTTGTAATCAATCAAATTCATTGTATTCTAACATATTCTAACCCCAAACAACACTAGATAAGTCATTTAGTGGTTCAACGCAATGTTTCCGAGTTCTTAGCCCATTTGGGACCCAATTTCAACAAGTCTTTCTCTACACTTCTAAACACTCTTCATGCATCTCTAGCACTTGTAATCAATCAAATTCATTGTATTCTAACATATTCTAACCCCAAACAACACTAGATAAGTCATTTAGTGGTTCAACGCAATGTTTCCGAGTTCTTAGCCCATTTGGGACCCAATTTCAACAAGTCTTTCTCTACACTTCTAAACACTCTTCATGCATCTCTAGCACTTGTAATCAATCAAATTCATTGTATTCTAACATATTCTAACCCCAAACAACACTAGATAAGTCATTTAGTGGTTCAACGCAATGTTTCCGAGTTCTTAGCCCGATTGGGACCCAGTTTTAACAAGTCTTTCTCTACACTTCTAAACACTCTTCATGCATCTCTAGCACTTGTAATCAATCAAATTCATTGTATTCTAACATATTCTAACCCCAAACAACACTAGATAAGTCATTTAGTGGTTCAACGCAATGTTTCCGAGTTCTTAGCCCATTTGGGACCAATTTAAAAAAGTCTTTCTCTACACTTCTAAACACTCTTCAAGCATCTCTAGCACTTGTAATCAATCAAATTTTTGTATTCTAACATATTCTAACCCCAAACAACACTATATAAGTCATTTAGTGGTTCAACGCAATTATTCCGAGTTCTTAGCCCATTTGGGACCCAATTTCAACAAGTCTTTCTACACACTTTTAAACAATCTTCATGCATCTCTAGCACTTGTAATCAATCAAATTAATTGTATTCTAACATATTCTAACCCCAAACAACACTAGATAAGTCATTTAGTGGTTCAACGCAATGTTTCCGAGTTCTTAGCCCATTTGGGACCCAATTTCAACAAGTCTTTCTCTACACTTCTAAACACTCTTCATGCATCTTTAGCACTTGTAATCAATCAAATTCATTGTAATCTAACATATTCTAACCCCAAACAACACTAGATAAGTCATTTAGTGGTTCAACGCAATGTTTCCGAGTTCTTAGCCCATTTGGGACCAATTTCAACAAGTCTTTCTCTACACTTCTAAACACTCTTCATGCATCTCTAGCACTTGTAATCAATCAAATTCATTGTATTCTAACATATTCTAACCCCAAACAACACTAGATAAGTCATTTAGTGGTTCAACGCAATGTTTCCGAGTTCTTAGCCCATTTGGGACCCAATTTCAACAAGTCTTTCTCTACACTTCTAAACACTCTTCATGCATCTCTAGCACTTGTAATCAATCAAATTCATTGTATTCTAACATATTCTAACCCCAAACAACACTAGATAAGTCATTTAGTGGTTCAACGCAATGTTTCCGAGTTCTTAGCCCATTTGGGACCCAATTTCAACAAGTCTTTCTCTACACTTCTAAACACTCTTCATGCATCTCTAGCACTTGTAATCAATCAAATTCATTGTATTCTAACATATTCTAACCCCAAACAACACTAGATAAGTCATTTAGTGGTTCAACGCAATGTTTCCGAGTTCTTAGCCCGATTGGGACCCAATTTTAACAAGTCTTTCTCTACACTTCTAAACACTCTTCATGCATCTCTAGCACTTGTAATCAATCAAATTCATTGTATTCTAACATATTCTAACCCCAAACAACACTAGATAAGTCATTTAGTGGTTCAACGCAATGTTTCCGAGTTCTTAGCCCATTTGGGACCAATTTAAAAAAGTCTTTCTCTACACTTCTAAACACTCTTCAAGCATCTCTAGCACTTGTAATCAATCAAATTCATTGTATTCTAACATATTCTAACCCCAAACAACACTATATAAGTCATTTAGTGGTTCAACGCAATTATTCCGAGTTCTTAGCCCATTTGGGACCCAATTTCAACAAGTCTTTCTCTACACTTCTAAACACTCTTCATGCATCTTTAGCACTTGTAATCAATCAAATTCATTGTAATCTAACATATTCTAACCCCAAACAACACTAGATAAGTCATTTAGTGGTTCAACGCAATGTTTCCGAGTTCTTAGCCCATTTGGGACCCAATTTCAACAAGTCTTTCTACACACTTTTAAACAATCTTCATGCATCTCTAGCACTTGTAATCATTCAAATTAATTGTATTCTAACATATTCTAACCCCAAACAACACTAGATAAGTCATTTAGTGGTTCAACGCAATGTTTCCGAGTTCTTAGCCCGATTGGGACCCAATTTTAACAAGTCTTTCTCTACACTTCTAAACACTCTTCATGCATCTCTAGCACTTGTAATCAATCAAATTCATTGTATTCTAACATATTCTAACCCCAAACAACACTAGATAAGTCATTTAGTGGTTCAACGCAATGTTTCCGAGTTCTTAGCCCGATTGGGACCCAGTTTTAACAAGTCTTTCTCTACACTTCTAAACACTCTTCATGCATCTCTAGCACTTGTAATCAATCAAATTCATTGTATTCTAACATATTCTAACCCCAAACAACACTAGATAAGTCATTTAGTGGTTCAACGCAATGTTTCCGAGTTCTTAGCCCATTTGGGACCAATTTAAAAAAGTCTTTCTCTACACTTCTAAACACTCTTCAAGCATCTCTAGCACTTGTAATCAATCAAATTTTTGTATTCTAACATATTCTAACCCCAAACAACACTATATAAGTCATTTAGTGGTTCAACGCAATTATTCCGAGTTCTTAGCCCATTTGGGACCCAATTTCAACAAGTCTTTCTACACACTTTTAAACAATCTTCATGCATCTCTAGCACTTGTAATCATTCAAATTAATTGTATTCTAACATATTCTAACCCCAAACAACACTAGATAAGTCATTTAGTGGTTCAACGCAATGTCTCCGAGTTCTTAGCCCGATTGGGACCCAATTTTAACAAGTCTTTCTCTACACTTCTAAACACTCTTCATGCATCTCTAGCACTTGTAATCAATCAAATTCATTGTATTCTAACATATCTTAACCCCAAACAACACTATATAAGTCATTTAGTGGTTCAATGCAATGTTTCCGAGTTCTTAGCCCATTTGGGACCAATTTCAACAAGTCTTTCTCTACACTTCTAAACACTCTTCAAGCATCTCTAGCACTTGTAATCAATCAAATTCATTGTATTCTAACATATTCTAACCCCAAACAACACTATATAAGTCATTTAGTGGTTCAACGCAATGTTTCAGAGTTCTTAGCCCATATGGGACCAATTTCAACAAGTCTTTCTCTACACTTCTAAATACTCTTCATGCATCTCTAGCACTTGTAATCAATCAAATTCATTGTATTCTAACATATTCTAACCCCAAACAACACTAGATAAGTCATTTAGTGGTTCAACGCAATGTTTCCGAGTTCTTAGCCCATTTGGGACCCAATTTCAACAAGTCTTTCTACACACTTTTAAACAATCTTCATGCATCTCTAGCATTTGTAATCAATCAAATTAATTGTATTCTAACAAATTTTCACCCCAAACAACACAAGATAAGTCATTTAGTGGTTCAACGCAATGTTTCCGAGTTCTTAGCCCGATTGGTTCAACGCAATCTTTCCGAGTTCTTAGCCCGATTAGGGACCCAATTTTAACAAGTCTTTCTCTACACTTCTAAACACTCTTCATGCATCTCTAGCACTTGTAATCAATCAAATTCATTGTATTCTAACATATTCTAACCCCAAACAACACTAGATAAGTCATTTAGTGGTTCAACGCAATGTTTCCGAGTTCTTAGCCCGATTGGGACCCAGTTTTAACAAGTCTTTCTCTACACTTCTAAACACTCTTCATGCATCTCTAGCACTTGTAATCAATCAAATTCATTGTATTCTAACATATTCTAACCCCAAACAACACTAGATAAGTCATTTAGTGGTTCAACGCAATGTTTCCGAGTTCTTAGCCCATTTGGGACCAATTTAAAAAAGTCTTTCTCTACACTTCTAAACACTCTTCAAGCATCTCTAGCACTTGTAATCAATCAAATTTTTGTATTCTAACATATTCTAACCCCAAACAACACTATATAAGTCATTTAGTGGTTCAACGCAATTATTCCGAGTTCTTAGCCCATTTGGGACCCAATTTCAACAAGTCTTTCTACACACTTTTAAACAATCTTCATGCATCTCTAGCACTTGTAATCATTGAAATTAATTGTATTCTAACATATTCTAACCCCAAACAACACTAGATAAGTCATTTAGTGGTTCAACGCAATGTCTCCGAGTTCTTAGCCCATTTGGGACCAATTTCAACAAGTCTTTCTCTACACTTCTAAACACTCTTCATGCATCTCTAGCACTTGTAATCAATCAAATTCATTGTATTCTAACATATCTTAACCCCAAACAACACTATATAAGTCATTTAGTGGTTCAATGCAATGTTTCCGAGTTCTTAGCCCATTTGGGACCAATTTCAACAAGTCTTTCTCTACACTTCTAAACACTCTTCATGCATCTCTAGCACTTGTAATCAATCAAATTCATTGTATTCTAACATATTCTAACCCCAAACAACACTAGATAAGTCATTTAGTGGTTCAACGCAATGTTTCCGAGTTCTTAGCCCATTTGGGACCCAATTTCAACAAGTCTTTCTACACACTTTTAAACAATCTTCATGCATCTCTAGCATTTGTAATCAATCAAATTAATTGTATTCTAACATATTTTCACCCCAAACAACACTAGATAAGTCATTTAGTGGTTCAACGCAATGTTTCCGAGTTCTTAGCCCGATTGGGACCCAATTTTAACAAGTCTTTCTCTACACTTCTAAACACTCTTCATGCATCTCTAGCACTTGTAATCAATCAAATTCATTGTATTCTAACATATTCTAACCCCAAACAACACTAGATAAGTCATTTAGTGGTTCAACGCAATGTTTCCGAGTTCTTAGCCCGATTGGGACCCAGTTTTAACAAGTCTTTCTCTACACTTCTAAACACTCTTCATGCATCTCTAGCACTTGTAATCAATCAAATTCATTGTATTCTAACATATTCTAACCCCAAACAACACTAGATAAGTCATTTAGTGGTTCAACGCAATGTTTCCGAGTTCTTAGCCCATTTGGGACCAATTTAAAAAAGTCTTTCTCTACACTTCTAAACACTCTTCAAGCATCTCTAGCACTTGTAATCAATCAAATTTTTGTATTCTAACATATTCTAACCCCAAACAACACTATATAAGTCATTTAGTGGTTCAACGCAATTATTCCGAGTTCTTAGCCCATTTGGGACCCAATTTCAACAAGTCTTTCTACACACTTTTAAACAATCTTCATGCATCTCTAGCACTTGTAATCATTCAAATTAATTGTATTCTAACATATTCTAACCCCAAACAACACTAGATAAGTCATTTAGTGGTTCAACGCAATGTCTCCGAGTTCTTAGCCCGATTGGGACCCAATTTTAACAAGTCTTTCTCTACACTTCTAAACACTCTTCATGCATCTCTAGCACTTGTAATCAATCAAATTCATTGTATTCTAACATATCTTAACCCCAAACAACACTATATAAGTCATTTAGTGGTTCAATGCAATGTTTCCGAGTTCTTAGCCCATTTGGGACCAATTTCAACAAGTCTTTCTCTACACTTCTAAACACTCTTCAAGCATCTCTAGCACTTGTAATCAATCAAATTCATTGTATTCTAACATATTCTAACCCCAAACAACACTATATAAGTCATTTAGTGGTTCAATGCAATGTTTCCGAGTTCTTAGCCCATATGGGACCAATTTCAACAAGTCTTTCTCTACACTTCTAAACACTCTTCATGCATCTCTAGCACTTGTAATCAATCAAATTCATTGTATTCTAACATATTCTAACCCCAAACAACACTAGATAAGTCATTTAGTGGTTCAACGCAATGTTTCCGAGTTCTTAGCCCATTTGGGACCCAATTTCAACAAGTCTTTCTACACACTTTTAAACAATCTTCATGCATCTCTAGCACTTGTAATCAATCAAATTCATTGTATTCTAACATATTCTAACCCCAAACAACACTAGATAAGTCATTTAGTGGTTCAACGCAATGTTTCCGAGTTCTTAGCCCGATTGGGACCCAATTTTAACAAGTCTTTCTCTACACTTCTAAACACTCTTCATGCATCTCTAGCACTTGTAATCAATCAAATTCATTGTATTCTAACATATTCTAACCCCAAACAACACTAGATAAGTCATTTAGTGGTTCAACGCAATGTTTCCGAGTTCTTAGCCCATTTGGGACCAATTTAAAAAAGTCTTTCTCTACACTTCTAAACACTCTTCAAGCATCTCTAGCACTTGTAATCAATCAAATTTTTGTATTCTAACATATTCTAACCCCAAACAACACTATATAAGTCATTTAGTGGTTCAACGCAATTATTCCGAGTTCTTAGCCCATTTGGGACCCAATTTCAACAAGTCTTTCTACACACTTTTAAACAATCTTCATGCATCTCTAGCACTTGTAATCAATCAAATTAATTGTATTCTAACATATTCTAACCCCAAACAACACTAGATAAGTCATTTAGTGGTTCAACGCAATGTTTCCGAGTTCTTAGCCCATTTGGGACCCAATTTCAACAAGTCTTTCTCTACACTTCTAAACACTCTTCATGCATCTCTAGCACTTGTAATCAATCAAATTCATTGTATTCTAACATATTCTAACCCCAAACAACACTATATAAGTCATTTAGTGGTTCAATGCAATGTTTCCGAGTTCTTAGCCCATTTGGGACCAATTTCAACAAGTCTTTCTCTACACTTCTAAACACTCTTCATGCATCTCTAGCACTTGTAATCAATCAAATTCATTGTATTCTAACATATTCTAACCCCAAACAACACTAGATAAGTCATTTAGTGGTTCAACGCAATGTTTCCGAGTTCTTAGCCCATTTGGGACCCAATTTCAACAAGTCTTTCTACACACTTTTAAACAATCTTCATGCATCTCTAGCATTTGTAATCAATCAAATTAATTGTATTCTAACATATTCTAACCCCAAACAACACTAGATAAGTCATTTAGTGGTTCAACGCAATGTTTCCGAGTTCTTAGCCCGATTGGGACCCAATTTTAACAAGTCTTTCTCTACACTTCTAAACACTCTTCATGCATCTCTAGCACTTGTAATCAATCAAATTCATTGTATTCTAACATATTCTAACCCCAAACAACACTAGATAAGTCATTTAGTGGTTCAACGCAATGTTTCCGAGTTCTTAGCCCGATTGGGACCCAGTTTTAACAAGTCTTTCTCTACACTTCTAAACACTCTTCATGCATCTCTAGCACTTGTAATCAATCAAATTCATTGTATTCTAACATATTCTAACCCCAAACAACACTAGATAAGTCATTTAGTGGTTCAACGCAATGTTTCCGAGTTCTTAGCCCATTTGGGACCAATTTAAAAAAGTCTTTCTCTACACTTCTAAACACTCTTCAAGCATCTCTAGCACTTGTAATCAATCAAATTTTTGTATTCTAACATATTCTAACCCCAAACAACACTATATAAGTCATTTAGTGGTTCAACGCAATTATTCCGAGTTCTTAGCCCATTTGGGACCCAATTTCAACAAGTCTTTCTACACACTTTTAAACAATCTTCATGCATCTCTAGCACTTGTAATCATTCAAATTAATTGTATTCTAACATATTCTAACCCCAAACAACACTAGATAAGTCATTTAGTGGTTCAACGCAATGTCTCCGAGTTCTTAGCCCGATTGGGACCCAATTTTAACAAGTCTTTCTCTACACTTCTAAACACTCTTCATGCATCTCTAGCACTTGTAATCAATCAAATTCATTGTATTCTAACATATCTTAACCCCAAACAACACTATATAAGTCATTTAGTGGTTCAATGCAATGTTTCCGAGTTCTTAGCCCATTTGGGACCAATTTCAACAAGTCTTTCTCTACACTTCTAAACACTCTTCAAGCATCTCTAGCACTTGTAATCAATCAAATTCATTGTATTCTAACATATTCTAACCCCAAACAACACTATATAAGTCATTTAGTGGTTCAACGCAATGTTTCAGAGTTCTTAGCCCATATGGGACCAATTTCAACAAGTCTTTCTCTACACTTCTAAATACTCTTCATGCATCTCTAGCACTTGTAATCAATCAAATTCATTGTATTCTAACATATTCTAACCCCAAACAACACTAGATAAGTCATTTAGTGGTTCAACGCAATGTTTCCGAGTTCTTAGCCCATTTGGGACCCAATTTCAACAAGTCTTTCTACACACTTTTAAACAATCTTCATGCATCTCTAGCATTTGTAATCAATCAAATTAATTGTATTCTAACAAATTTTCACCCCAAACAACACAAGATAAGTCATTTAGTGGTTCAACGCAATGTTTCCGAGTTCTTAGCCCGATTGGGACCCAATTTTAACAAGTCTTTCTCTACACTTCTAAACACTCTTCATGCATCTCTAGCACTTGTAATCAATCAAATTCATTGTATTCTAACATATTCTAACCCCAAACAACACTAGATAAGTCATTTAGTGGTTCAACGCAATGTTTCCGAGTTCTTAGCCCGATTGGGACCCAGTTTTAACAAGTCTTTCTCTACACTTCTAAACACTCTTCATGCATCTCTAGCACTTGTAATCAATCAAATTCATTGTATTCTAACATATTCTAACCCCAAACAACACTAGATAAGTCATTTAGTGGTTCAACGCAATGTTTCCGAGTTCTTAGCCCATTTGGGACCAATTTAAAAAAGTCTTTCTCTACACTTCTAAACACTCTTCAAGCATCTCTAGCACTTGTAATCAATCAAATTTTTGTATTCTAACATATTCTAACCCCAAACAACACTATATAAGTCATTTAGTGGTTCAACGCAATTATTCCGAGTTCTTAGCCCATTTGGGACCCAATTTCAACAAGTCTTTCTACACACTTTTAAACAATCTTCATGCATCTCTAGCACTTGTAATCATTCAAATTAATTGTATTCTAACATATTCTAACCCCAAACAACACTAGATAAGTCATTTAGTGGTTCAACGCAATGTCTCCGAGTTCTTAGCCCGATTGGGACCCAATTTTAACAAGTCTTTCTCTACACTTCTAAACACTCTTCATGCATCTCTAGCACTTGTAATCAATCAAATTCATTGTATTCTAACATATCTTAACCCCAAACAACACTATATAAGTCATTTAGTGGTTCAATGCAATGTTTCCGAGTTCTTAGCCCATTTGGGACCAATTTCAACAAGTCTTTCTCTACACTTCTAAACACTCTTCATGCATCTCTAGCACTTGTAATCAATCAAATTCATTGTATTCTAACATATTCTAACCCCAAACAACACTAGATAAGTCATTTAGTGGTTCAACGCAATGTTTCCGAGTTCTTAGCCCATTTGGGACCCAATTTCAACAAGTCTTTCTACACACTTTTAAACAATCTTCATGCATCTCTAGCACTTGTAATCAATCAAATTCATTGTATTCTAACATATTCTAACCCCAAACAACACTAGATAAGTCATTTAGTGGTTCAACGCAATGTTTCCGAGTTCTTAGCCCGATTGGGACCCAATTTTAACAAGTCTTTCTCTACACTTCTAAACACTCTTCATGCATCTCTAGCACTTGTAATCAATCAAATTCATTGTATTCTAACATATTCTAACCCCAAACAACACTAGATAAGTCATTTAGTGGTTCAACGCAATGTTTCCGAGTTCTTAGCCCGATTGGGACCCAGTTTTAACAAGTCTTTCTCTACACTTCTAAACACTCTTCATGCATCTCTAGCACTTGTAATCAATCAAATTCATTGTATTCTAACATATTCTAACCCCAAACAACACTAGATAAGTCATTTAGTGGTTCAACGCAATGTTTCCGAGTTCTTAGCCCATTTGGGACCAATTTAAAAAAGTCTTTCTCTACACTTCTAAACACTCTTCAAGCATCTCTAGCACTTGTAATCAATCAAATTTTTGTATTCTAACATATTCTAACCCCAAACAACACTATATAAGTCATTTAGTGGTTCAACGCAATTATTCCGAGTTCTTAGCCCATTTGGGACCCAATTTCAACAAGTCTTTCTACACACTTTTAAACAATCTTCATGCATCTCTAGCACTTGTAATCATTCAAATTAATTGTATTCTAACATATTCTAACCCCAAACAACACTAGATAAGTCATTTAGTGGTTCAACGCAATGTTTCCGAGTTCTTAGCCCGATTGGGACCCAGTTTTAACAAGTCTTTCTCTACACTTCTAAACACTCTTCATGCATCTCTAGCACTTGTAATCAATCAAATTCATTGTATTCTAACATATTCTAACCCCAAACAACACTAGATAAGTCATTTAGTGGTTCAACGCAATGTTTCCGAGTTCTTAGCCCATTTGGGACCAATTTCAACAAGTCTTTCTCTACACTTCTAAACACTCTTCAAGCATCTCTAGCACTTGTAATCAATCAAATTCATTGTATTCTAACATATTCTAACCCCAAACAACACTATATAAGTCATTTAGTGGTTCAACGCAATGTTTCCGAGTTCTTAGCCCATATGGGACCAATTTCAACAAGTCTTTCTCTACACTTCTAAATACTCTTCATGCATCTCTAGCACTTGTAATCAATCAAATTCATTGTATTCTAACATATTCTAACCCCAAACAACACTAGATAAGTCATTTAGTGGTTCAACGCAATGTTTCCGAGTTCTTAGCCCGATTGGGACCCAATTTTAACAAGTCTTTCTCTACACTTCTAAACACTCTTCATGCATCTCTAGCACTTGTAATCAATCAAATTCATTGTATTCTAACATATTCTAACCCCAAACAACACTAGATAAGTCATTTAGTGGTTCAACGCAATGTTTCCGAGTTCTTAGCCGATTTGGGACCCAATTTCAACAAGTCTTTCTCTACACTTCTAAACACTCTTCATGCATCTCTAGCACTTGTAATCAATCAAATTCATTGTATTCTAACATATTCTAACCCCAAACAACACTAGATAAGTCATTTAGTGGTTCAACGCAATGTTTCCGAGTTCTTAGCCCATTTGGGACCCAATTTCAACAAGTCTTTCTCTACACTTCTAAACACTCTTCATGCATCTCTAGCACTTGTAATCAATCAAATTCATTGTATTCTAACATATTCTAACCCCAAACAACACTAGATAAGTCATTTAGTGGTTCAACGCAATGTTTCCGAGTTCTTAGCCCGATTGGGACCCAATTTCAACAAGTCTTTCTCTACACTTCTAAACACTCTTCATGCATCTCTAGCACTTGTAATCAATCAAATTCATTGTATTCTAACATATTCTAACCACAAACAACGCTAGATAAGTCATTTAGTGGTTCAACGCAATGTTTCCGAGTTCTTATCCCGATTGGGACCCAATTTCAACAAGTCTTTCTCTACACTTCTACACACTCTTCATGCATCTCTAGCACTTGTAATCAATTAAATTTATTGTATTCGCACATATTCTTACCCCAAACAACACTATATAAGTCATTTAGTGGTTCAACGCAATGTTTCCGAGTTCTTAGCCCATTTGGGACCCAATTTCAACAAGTCTTTCTCTACACTTCTAAACACTCTTCATGCATCTCTAGCACTTGTAATCAATCAAATTCATTGTATTCTAACATATTCTAACCCCAAACAACACTAGATAAGTCATTTAGTGGTTCAACGCAATGTTTCCGAGTTCTTAGCCCATTTGTGACCCAATTTCAACAAGTCTTTCTCTACACTTCTAAACACTCTTCATGCATCTCTAGCACTTGTAATCAATCAAATTAATTGTATTCTAACATATTCTAACCCCAAACAACACTAGATAAGTCATTTAGTGGTTCAACGCAATGTTTCTGAGTTCTTAGCCCATTTGGGACCCAATTTCAACAAGTCTTTCTCTACACTTCTAAACACTCTTCATGCATCTCTAGCTCTTGTAATCAATAAAATTCATTGTATTCTAACATATTCTAACCCCAAACAACACTAGATAAGTCATTTAGTGGTTCAACGCAATGTTTCCGAGTTCTTAGCCCATTTGGGACCCAATTTCAACAAGTCTTTCTCTACACTTCTAAACACTCTTCATGCATCTCTAGCACTTGTAATCAATCAAATTCATTGTATTCTAACATATTCTAACCCCAAACAACACTAGATAAGTCATTTAGTGGTTCAACGCAATGTTTCCGAGTTCTTAGCCCATTTGGGACCAATTTCAACAAGTCTTTCTCTACACTTCTAAACACTCTTCATGCATCTCTAGCACTTGTAATCAATCAAATTCATTGTATTCTAACATATTCTAACCCCAAAAAACACTATATAAGTCATTTAGTGGTTCAACGCAATGTTTCCGAGTTCTTAGCCCATTTGGGACCCAATTTCAACAAGTCTTTTTCTACACTTCTAAACACTCTTCAAGCATCTCTAGCACTTGTAACCAATCAAATTAATTGTATTCTAACATATTTTCACCCCAAACAACATTAGATAAGTCATTTAGTGGTTCAACGCAATGTTTCCGAGTTCTTAGCCCGATTGGGACCCAATTTCAACAAGTCTTTCTCTACACTTCTAAACACTCTTCATGCATCTCTAGCACTTGTAATCAATCAAATTCATTGTATTCTAACATATTCTAACCCCAAACAACACTAGATAAGTCATTTAGTGGTTCAACGCAAAGTCTCGGAGTTCTTAGCCCATTTGGAACCCAATTTTAACAAGTCTTTCTCTACACTTCTAAACACTCTTCATGCATCTCTAGCACTTGTAATCAATCAAATTCATTGTATTCTAACATATTCTAACCCCAAACAACACTAGATAAGTCATTTAGTGGTTCAACGCAATGTTTCCGAGTTCTTAGCCCATTTGGCACCCAATTTCAACAAGTCTTTCTCTACACTTCTAAACACTCTTCATGCATCTCTAGCACTTGTAATCAATCAAATTAATTGTATTCTAACATATTCTAACCCCAAACAACACTATATAAGTCATTTAGTGGTTCAACGCAATGTTTCCGAGTTCTTAGCCCATTTGGGACCCAATTTCAACAAGTCTTTCTCTACACTTCTAAACACTCTTCATGCATCTCTAGCACTTGTAATCAATCAAATTAATTGTATTCTAACATATTCTAACCCCAAACAACACTAGATAAGTCATTTAGTGGTTCAACGCAATGTTTCCGAGTTCTTAGCCCGATTGGGACCCAATTTCAACAAGTCTTTCTCTACACTTCTAAACACTCTTCATGCATCTCTAGCACTTGTAATCAATCAAATTCATTGTATTCTAACATATTCTAACCCCAAACAACACTAGATAAGTCATTTAGTGGTTCAACGCAATGTTTCCGAGTTCTTAGCCCATTTGGGACCCAATTTCAACAAGTCTTTCTCTACACTTCTAAACACTCTTCATGCATCTCTAGCACTTGTAATCAATCAAATTCATTGTATTCTAACATATTCTAACCCCAAACAACACTATATAAGTCATTTAGTGGTTCAACGCAATGTTTCCGAGTTCTTAGCCCATTTGGGACCAATTTCAACAAGTCTTTCTCTACACTTCTAAACACTCTTCATGCATCTCTAGCACTTGTAATCAATCAAATTCATTGTATTCTAACATATTCTAACCCCAAACAACACTAGATAAGTCATTTAGTGGTTCAACGCAATGTTTCCGAGTTCTTAGCCCATTTGGGACCCAATTTCAACAAGTCTTTCTCTACACTTCTAAACACTCTTCATGCATCTCTAGCACTTGTAATCAATCAAATTCATTGTATTCTAACATATTCTAACCCCAAACAACACTAGATAAGTCATTTAGTGGTTCAACGCAATGTTTCCGAGTTCTTAGCCCATTTGGGACCCAATTTCAACAAGTCTTTCTCTACACTTCTAAACACTCTTCATGCATCTCTAGCACTTGTAATCAATCAAATTCATTGTATTCTAACATATTCTAACCCCAAACAACACTAGATAAGTCATTTAGTGGTTCAACGCAATGTTTCCGAGTTCTTAGCCCATTTGGGACCAATTTCAACAAGTCTTTCTCTACACTTCTAAACACTCTTCATGCATCTCTAGCACTTGTAATCAATCAAATTCATTGTATTCTAACATATTCTAACCCCAAACAACACTAGATAAGTCATTTAGTGGTTCAACGCAATGTTTCCGAGTTCTTAGCCCATTTGGGACCCAATTTCAACAAGTCTTTCTACACACTTTTAAACAATCTTCATGCATCTCTAGCACTTGTAATCAATCAAATTAATTGTATTCTAACATATTCTAACCCCAAACAACACTAGATAAGTCATTTAGTGGTTCAACGCAATGTTTCCGAGTTCTTAGCCCATTTGGGACCAAATTTCAACAAGTCTTTCTCTACACTTCTAAACACTCTTCATGCATCTCTAGCACTTATAATCAATCAAATTCATTGTATTCTAACATATTCTAACCCCAAACAACACTAGATAAGTCATTTAGTGGTTCAACGCAATGTTTCCGAGTTCTTAGCCCATTTGGGACCCAATTTCAACAAGTCTTTCTACACACTTCTAAACACTCTTCATGCATCTCTAGCACTTGTAATCAGTCAATTTAATTGTATTCTAACATATTCTAACCCAAAACAACACTAGATAAGTCATTTAGTGGTTCAACGCAATGTTTCCGAGTTCTTAGAAGAGTGTTACCCAATTTTAACAAGTCTTTCTCTACACTTCTAAACACTCTTCATGCATCTCTAGCACTTGTAATCAATCAAATTCATTGTATTCTAACATATTCTAACCCCAAACAACACTAGATAAGTCATTTAGTGGTTCAACGCAATGTTTCCGAGTTCTTAGCCCATTTGGGACCAATTTCAACAAGTCTTTCTCTACACTTCTAAACACTCTTCATGCATCTCTAGCACTTGTAATCAATCAAATTCATTGTATTCTAACATATTCTAACCCCAAACAACACTAGATAAGTCATTTAGTGGTTCAACGCAATGTTTCCGAGTTCTTAGCCCATTTGGGACCAATTTCAACAAGTCTTTCTCTACACTTCTAAACACTCTTCATGCATCTCTAGCACTTGTAATCAATCAAATTTATTGTATTCTAACATATTCTAACCCCAAACAACACTAGATAAGTCATTTAGTGGTTCAACGCAATGTTTCCGATTTCTTAGCCTATTTGGGACCCAATTTCAACAAGTCTTTCTCCACACTTCTAAACACTTTTCATACATCTCTAGCACTTGTAATCAATCAAATTTACTGTATTCTAACATATTCTAATCCAAACAACACTAGATAAGTCAGTTAGTGGTTCAACGCAATGTTTCCGAGTTCTTAGCCCATTTGGGACCCAATTTCAACAAGTCTTTCTCCACACTTCTAAACACTCTTCATGCATCGCTATCACTTGTAATCAATCAAATTCATTGTAATCTAACATATTCTAACCCCAAAAAACACTAGACAAGCCATTTAGTGGTTCAACGCAATGTTTCCGAGTTCTAAGCCCATTTTGGACCAAATTTCGGCAAGTGTTTCTACACACTTCTAAACACTCTTCATGCATCTCTAGCACTTGTAATCAATCAAATTTATTGTATTCTAACATATTCTAACCCCAAACAACACTAGATAAGTCAGTTAGTCGTTCAACGCAATGTTTCCGAGTTCTAAGCCCATTTGGGACCCAATTTCAACAAGTCTTTCTCGACACTTCTAAACACTCTTCATGCATCTCTAGCACTTGTAATCAATCAAATTTATTGTATTCAAACATATTCTAACCCCAAACAACACTAGATAAGTCAGTTAGTGGTTTAACGCAATGTTTCCGAGTTCTTAGCCCATTTGGGACCCAATTTCAACAAGTCTTTCTCCACACTTCTAAACACTTTTCATACATCTCTAGCACTTTTAATCAATCAAATTTATTGTATTCTAACATATTCTAACCCTAAACAACACTAGACAAGCCATTTAGTGGTTCAACGCAATGTTTCCGAGTTCTTAGCCCATCTTGGACTAAATTTCGGCAAGTGTTTCTACACATTTCTAAACACTCTTCATGCATCTCTAGCTCATGTAATCAATCAAATTTATTGTATTCTAAAATGTTATAACCCCAAAAAACACTAGATAATTCATTTAGCTGTTCAACGCAATGTTTCCGATTTCTTAGCCCATTTGGGACCCAATTTCAACAAGTCTTTCTCCACAATTCTAAACACTTTTCATACATCTCTAGCACTTGTAATCAATCAAATTTATTGTATACTAACATATTCTAACCCCAAACAACACTAGAGAAGTCATTTAGTGGTTTAACGCAATGTTTCCGAGTTCTTAGCCCATTTGGGACCCAATTTCAACAAGTCTTTCTCCACACTTCTAAACATTATTCATGCATCTCTAGCACTTGTAATCAATCAAATGTATTGTATTCTAACATATTCTAACCCCAAACAGCACTAGACAAGCCATTTAGTGGTTCAACGCAATGTTTCCGAGTTCTTAGCTCGTTTTGGACCAAATTTTGGCAAGTGTTTCTACACACTTCTAAACACTCTTCATGCATATCTAGCACTTGTAATCAATCAAATTTATTGTATTCTAACATATTCTAACCCCAAACAACATTAGATAAGTCAGTTAGTGGTTCAACGCAATGTTTCCGAGTTCTTAGCCCATTTTGGACCCAATTTCAACAAGTCTTTCTCCACAATTCTAAACACTTTTCATACATCTCTACCAATTGTAATTAATCAAATTTATTGTATTCTAACATATTCTAACCCCAAACAACACTAGAGAAGTCATTTACCGGTTTAACGCAATGTTTCCGAGTTCTTAGCCCATTTGGGACCCTATTTAAACAAGTCTTTCTCCAAACTTCTAAATACTCTTCATGCGTCTCTATCACTTGTAATCAATCAAATTTATTGTATTCTAACATATTCTAACCCCAAAAAAACACTAGACAAGTCATTTAGTGGTTCAACGCAATGTTTCCGAGTTCTTAGCCCATTTGGGACCCAATTTCAACAAGTCTTTCTCCACACTTCTAAACACTCTTCATGCATCTCTAGCACTTGTAATCAATCAAATTTATTGTATTCGAACATATTCTAACCCCAAACAACACTAGATAAGTCATTTAGTTGTTCAACGCAATCTTTTCGAGTTCTTAGCCCATTTAGGACCCAATTTCAACAAGTCTTTCTCCACATTTCTAAACACTCTTCATGCATCTCTAGCACATGTAATCAATTAAATTTATTGTATTTTAACATATTATAACCCTAAAAACACTAGATAATTCATTTAGTGGTTCAACGCAATGTTTCCGACTTCTTAGCCCATTTGGGACCCAATTTCAACAAGTCTTTCTCCACACTTCTAAACACTTTTCATACATCTCTAGCACTTGTAATCAATCAAATTTATTGTATTCTAACATATTCTAACCCCAAACAACACTAGATAAGTCAGTTAGTGGTTCAACGCAATGTTTCCGAGTTCTTAGCCCATTTGGGACCCAATTTCAACAAGTCTTTCTCCACACTTATAAACACTCTTCATGCATCGCTATCACTTGTAATCAATCAAATTTATTGTAATCTAACATATTATAACCCCAAAAAACACTAGACAAGCCATTTAGTGGTTCAACGCAATGTTTCCGAGTTCTTAGCCCATTTTGGACCAAATTTCGGCAAGTGTTTCTACACACTTCTAAACACTCTTCATGCATCTCTAGCACTTGTAATCAATCAAATTTATTGTATTCTAACATATTCTAACCCTAAACAACACTAGATAAGTCAGTTAGTCGTTCAACGCAATGTTTCCGAGTTTTTAGCCCATTTGGGACCCAATTTCAACAAGTCTTTCTCGACACTTCTAAACACTCTTCATGCATCTTTAGCACTTGTAATCAATCAAATTTATTGTATTCGAACATATTCTAACCCCAAACAACACTAGATAAGTCATCTAGTTGTTCAACGCAATCTTTCCGAGTTCTTAGCCCATTTGGGACCCAATTTCAACAAGTCTTTCCCCACACTTCTAAACATTCTTCATGCATCTCTAGCACTTGTAATCAATCAAATGTATTGTATTCTAACATATTCTAACCCCAAACAGCACTAGACAATCCATTTAGTGGTTCAACGCAATGTTTCCGAGTTCTTAGCCCATTTTGGACCATATTTCGACAAGTGTTTCTACACACTTCTAAACACTTCTAAACACTCTTCAGGCATCTCTAGCACTTGTAAACAATCAATTTTATTGTATTCTAACATATTCTAACCCCAAACAACACTAGATAAGTCATTTAGTGGTTAAACGCAATGTTTCCGAGTTCTTAGCCCATTTTGGACTAAATTTCGGCAAGTGTTTCTACACATTTCTAAACACTCTTCATGCATCTCTAGCACATGTAATCAATCAAATTTATTGTATTCTAACATATTATAACCCTAAAAAACACTAGATAATTCATTTAGTGGTTCAACGCAATGTTTCCGATTTCTTAGCCTATTTGGGACCCAATTTCAACAAGTCTTTCTCCACACTTCTAAACACTTTTCATACATCTCTAGCACTTGTAATCAATCAAATTTACTGTATTCTAACATATTCTAATCCAAACAACACTAGATAAGTCAGTTAGTGGTTCAACGCAATGTTTCCGAGTTCTTAGCCCATTTGGGACCCAATTTCAACAAGTCTTTCTCCACACTTCTAAACACTCTTCATGCATCGCTATCACTTGTAATCAATCAAATTCATTGTAATCTAACATATTCTAACCCCAAAAAACACTAGACAAGCCATTTAGTGGTTCAACGCAATGTTTCCGAGTTCTAAGCCCATTTTGGACCAAATTTCGGCAAGTGTTTCTACACACTTCTAAACACTCTTCATGCATCTCTAGCACTTGTAATCAATCAAATTTATTGTATTCTAACATATTCTAACCCCAAACAACACTAGATAAGTCAGTTAGTCGTTCAACGCAATGTTTCCGAGTTCTAAGCCCATTTGGGACCCAATTTCAACAAGTCTTTCTCGACACTTCTAAACACTCTTCATGCATCTCTAGCACTTGTAATCAATCAAATTTATTGTATTCAAACATATTCTAACCCCAAACAACACTAGATAAGTCAGTTAGTGGTTTAACGCAATGTTTCCGAGTTCTTAGCCCATTTGGGACCCAATTTCAACAAGTCTTTCTCCACACTTCTAAACACTTTTCATACATCTCTAGCACTTGTAATCAATCAAATTTATTGTATTCTAACATATTCTAACCCTAAACAACACTAGACAAGCCATTTAGTGGTTCAACGCAATGTTTCCGAGTTCTTAGCCCATCTTGGACTAAATTTCGGCAAGTGTTTCTACACATTTCTAAACACTCTTCATGCATCTCTAGCTCATGTAATCAATCAAATTTATTGTATTCTAAAATATTATAACCCCAAAAAACACTAGATAATTCATTTAGCTGTTCAACGCAATGTTTCCGATTTCTTAGCCCATTTGGGACCCAATTTCAACAAGTCTTTCTCCACAATTCTAAACACTTTTCATACATCTCTAGCACTTGTAATCAATCAAATTTATTGTATACTAACATATTCTAACCCCAAACAACACTAGAGAAGTCATTTAGTGGTTTAACGCAATGTTTCCGAGTTCTTAGCCCATTTGGGACCCAATTTCAACAAGTCTTTCTCCACACTTCTAAACATTATTCATGCATCTCTAGCACTTGTAATCAATCAAATGTATTGTATTCTAACATATTCTAACCCCAAACAGCACTAGACAAGCCATTTAGTGGTTCAACGCAATGTTTCCGAGTTCTTAGCTCGTTTTGGACCAAATTTTGGCAAGTGTTTCTACACACTTCTAAACACTCTTCATGCATATCTAGCACTTGTAATCAATCAAATTTATTGTATTCTAACATATTCTAACCCCAAACAACATTAGATAAGTCAGTTAGTGGTTCAACGCAATGTTTCCGAGTTCTTAGCCCATTTTGGACCCAATTTCAACAAGTCTTTCTCCACAATTCTAAACACTTTTCATACATCTCTACCAATTGTAATTAATCAAATTTATTGTATTCTAACATATTCTAACCCCAAACAACACTAGAGAAGTCATTTACCGGTTTAACGCAATGTTTCCGAGTTCTTAGCCCATTTGGGACCCTATTTAAACAAGTCTTTCTCCAAACTTCTAAATACTCTTCATGCGTCTCTATCACTTGTAATCAATCAAATTTATTGTATTCTAACATATTCTAACCCCAAAAAAACACTAGACAAGTCATTTAGTGGTTCAACGCAATGTTTCCAAGTTCTTAGCCCATTTGGGACCCAATTTCAACAAGTCTTTCTCCACACTTCTAAACACTCTTCATGCATCTCTAGCACTTGTAATCAATCAAATTTATTGTATTCGAACATATTCTAACCCCAAACAACACTAGATAAGTCATTTAGTTGTTCAACGCAATCTTTTCGAGTTCTTAGCCCATTTAGGACCCAATTTCAACAAGTCTTTCTCCACATTTCTAAACACTCTTCATGCATCTCTAGCACATGTAATCAATTAAATTTATTGTATTTTAACATATTATAACCCTAAAAACACTAGATAATTCATTTAGTGGTTCAACGCAATGTTTCCGACTTCTTAGCCCATTTGGGACCCAATTTCAACAAGTCTTTCTCCACACTTCTAAACACTTTTCATACATCTCTAGCACTTGTAATCAATCAAATTTATTGTATTCTAACATATTCTAACCCCAAACAACACTAGATAAGTCAGTTAGTGGTTCAACACAATGTTTCCGAGTTCTTAGCCCATTTGGGACCCAATTTCAACAAGTCTTTCTCCACACTTATAAACACTCTTCATGCATCGCTATCACTTGTAATCAATCAAATTTATTGTAATCTAACATATTATAACCCCAAAAAACACTAGACAAGCCATTTAGTGGTTCAACGCAATGTTTCCGAGTTCTTAGCCCATTTTGGACCAAATTTCGGCAAGTGTTTCTACACACTTCTAAACACTCTTCATGCATCTCTAGCACTTGTAATCAATCAAATTTATTGTATTCTAACATATTCTAACCCTAAACAACACTAGATAAGTCAGTTAGTCGTTCAACGCAATGTTTCCGAGTTTTTAGCCCATTTGGGACCCAATTTCAACAAGTCTTTCTCGACACTTCTAAACACTCTTCATGCATCTTTAGCACTTGTAATCAATCAAATTTATTGTATTCGAACATATTCTAACCCCAAACAACACTAGATAAGTCATCTAGTTGTTCAACGCAATCTTTCCGAGTTCTTAGCCCATTTGGGACCCAATTTCAACAAGTCTTTCCCCACACTTCTAAACATTCTTCATGCATCTCTAGCACTTGTAATCAATCAAATGTATTGTATTCTAACATATTCTAACCCCAAACAGCACTAGACAATCCATTTAGTGGTTCAACGCAATGTTTCCGAGTTCTTAGCCCATTTTGGACCATATTTCGACAAGTGTTTCTACACACTTCTAAACACTTCTAAACACTCTTCAGGCATCTCTAGCACTTGTAAACAATCAATTTTATTGTATTCTAACATATTCTAACCCCAAACAACACTAGATAAGTCATTTAGTGGTTAAACGCAATGTTTCCGAGTTCTTAGCCCATTTTGGACTAAATTTCGGCAAGTGTTTCTACACATTTCTAAACACTCTTCATGCATCTCTAGCACATGTAATCAATCAAATTTATTGTATTCTAACATATTATAACCCTAAAAAACACTAGATAATTCATTTAGTGGTTCAACGCAATGTTTCCGATTTCTTAGCCTATTTGGGACCCAATTTCAACAAGTCTTTCTCCACACTTCTAAACACTTTTCATACATCTCTAGCACTTGTAATCAATCAAATTTACTGTATTCTAACATATTCTAATCCAAACAACACTAGATAAGTCAGTTAGTGGTTCAACGCAATGTTTCCGAGTTCTTAGCCCATTTGGGACCCAATTTCAACAAGTCTTTCTCCACACTTCTAAACACTCTTCATGCATCGCTATCACTTGTAATCAATCAAATTCATTGTAATCTAACATATTCTAACCCCAAAAAACACTAGACAAGCCATTTAGTGGTTCAACGCAATGTTTCCGAGTTCTAAGGCCATTTTGGACCAAATTTCGGCAAGTGTTTCTACACACTTCTAAACACTCTTCATGCATCTCTAGCACTTGTAATCAATCAAATTTATTGTATTCTAACATATTCTAACCCCAAACAACACTAGATAAGTCAGTTAGTCGTTCAACGCAATGTTTCCGAGTTCTAAGCCCATTTGGGACCCAATTTCAACAAGTCTTTCTCGACACTTCTAAACACTCTTCATGCATCTCTAGCACTTGTAATCAATCAAATTTATTGTATTCAAACATATTCTAACCCCAAACAACACTAGATAAGTCAGTTAGTGGTTTAACGCAATGTTTCCGAGTTCTTAGCCCATTTGGGACCCAATTTCAACAAGTCTTTCTCCACACTTCTAAACACTTTTCATACATCTCTAGCACTTGTAATCAATCAAATTTATTGTATTCTAACATATTCTAGCCCTAAACAACACTAGACAAGCCATTTAGTGGTTCAACGCAATGTTTCCGAGTTCTTAGCCCATCTTGGACTAAATTTCGGCAAGTGTTTCTACACATTTCTAAACACTCTTCATGCATCTCTAGCTCATGTAATCAATCAAATTTATTGTATTCTAAAATATTATAACCCCAAAAAACACTAGATAATTCATTTAGCTGTTCAACGCAATGTTTCCGATTTCTTAGCCCATTTGGGACCCAATTTCAACAAGTCTTTCTCCACAATTCTAAACACTTTTCATACATCTCTAGCACTTGTAATCAATCAAATTTATTGTATACTAACATATTCTAACCCCAAACAACACTAGAGAAGTCATTTAGTGGTTTAACGCAATGTTTCCGAGTTCTTAGCCCATTTGGGACCCAATTTCAACAAGTCTTTCTCCACACTTCTAAACATTATTCATGCATCTCTAGCACTTGTAATCAATCAAATGTATTGTATTCTAACATATTCTAACCCCAAACAGCACTAGACAAGCCATTTAGTGGTTCAACGCAATGTTTCCGAGTTCTTAGCTCGTTTTGGACCAAATTTTGGCAAGTGTTTCTACACACTTCTAAACACTCTTCATGCATATCTAGCACTTGTAATCAATCAAATTTATTGTATTCTAACATATTCTAACCCCAAACAACATTAGATAAGTCAGTTAGTGGTTCAACGCAATGTTTCCGAGTTCTTAGCCCATTTTGGACCCAATTTCAACAAGTCTTTCTCCACAATTCTAAACACTTTTCATACATCTCTACCAATTGTAATTAATCAAATTTATTGTATTCTAACATATTCTAACCCCAAACAACACTAGAGAAGTCATTTACCGGTTTAACGCAATGTTTCCGAGTTCTTAGCCCATTTGGGACCCTATTTAAACAAGTCTTTCTCCAAACTTCTAAATACTCTTCATGCGTCTCTATCACTTGTAATCAATCAAATTTATTGTATTCTAACATATTCTAACCCCAAAAAACACTAGACAAGTCATTTAGTGGTTCAACGCAATGTTTCCGAGTTCTTAGCCCATTTGGGACCCAATTTCAACAAGTCTTTCTCCACACTTCTAAACACTCTTCATGCATCTCTAGCACTTGTAATCAATCAAATTTATTGTATTCGAACATATTCTAACCCCAAACAACACTAGATAAGTCATTTAGTTGTTCAACGCAATCTTTTCGAGTTCTTAGCCCATTTAGGACCCAAATTCAACAAGTCTTTCTCCACATTTCTAAACACTCTTCATGCATCTCTAGCACATGTAATCAATTAAATTTATTGTATTTTAACATATTATAACCCTAAAAACACTAGATAATTCATTTAGTGGTTCAACGCAATGTTTCCGACTTCTTAGCCCATTTGGGACCCAATTTCAACAAGTCTTTCTCCACACTTCTAAACACTTTTCATACATCTCTAGCACTTGTAATCAATCAAATTTATTGTATTCTAACATATTCTAACCCCAAACAACACTAGATAAGTCAGTTAGTGGTTCAACGCAATGTTTCCGAGTTCTTAGCCCATTTGGGACCCAATTTCAACAAGTCTTTCTCCACACTTATAAACAGTCTTCATGCATCGCTATCACTTGTAATCAATCAAATTTATTGTAATCTAACATATTATAACCCCAAAAAACACTAGACAAGCCATTTAGTGGTTCAACGCAATGTTTCCGAGTTCTTAGCCCATTTTGGACCAAATTTCGGCAAGTGTTTCTACACACTTCTAAACACTCTTCATGCATCTCTAGCACTTGTAATCAATCAAATTTATTGTATTCTAACATATTCTAACCCTAAACAACACTAGATAAGTCAGTTAGTCGTTCAACGCAATGTTTCCGAGTTTTTAGCCCATTTGGGACCCAATTTCAACAAGTCTTTCTCGACACTTCTAAACACTCTTCATGCATCTTTAGCACTTGTAATCAATCAAATTTATTGTATTCGAACATATTCTAACCCCAAACAACACTAGATAAGTCATCTAGTTGTTCAACGCAATATTTCCGAGTTCTTAGCCCATTTGGGACCCAATTTCAACAAGTCTTTCCCCACACTTCTAAACATTCTTCATGCATCTCTAGCACTTGTAATCAATCAAATGTATTGTATTCTAACATATTCTAACCCCAAACAGCACTAGACAATCCATTTAGTGGTTCAACGCAATGTTTCCGAGTTCTTAGCCCATTTTGGACCATATTTCGACAAGTCTTTCTCCACACTTCTAAACATTATTCATGCATCTCTAGCACTTGTAATCAATCAAATGTATTGTATTCTAACATATTCTAACCCCAAACAGCACTAGACAAGCCATTTAGTGGTTCAACGCAATGTTTCCGAGTTCTTAGCTCGTTTTGGACCAAATTTTGGCAAGTGTTTCTACACACTTCTAAACACTCTTCATGCATATCTAGCACTTGTAATCAATCAAATTTATTGTATTCTAACATATTCTAACCCCAAACAACATTAGATAAGTCAGTTAGTGGTTCAACGCAATGTTTCCGAGTTCTTAGCCCATTTTGGACCCAATTTCAACAAGTCTTTCTCCACAATTCTAAACACTTTTCATACATCTCTACCAATTGTAATTAATCAAATTTATTGTATTCTAACATATTCTAACCCCAAACAACACTAGAGAAGTCATTTACCGGTTTAACGCAATGTTTCCGAGTTCTTAGCCCATTTGGGACCCTATTTAAACAAGTCTTTCTCCAAACTTCTAAATACTCTTCATGCGTCTCTATCACTTGTAATCAATCAAATTTATTGTATTCTAACATATTCTAACCCCAAAAAACACTAGACAAGTCATTTAGTGGTTCAACGCAATGTTTCCGAGTTCTTAGCCCATTTGGGACCCAATTTCAACAAGTCTTTCTCCACACTTCTAAACACTCTTCATGCATCTCTAGCACTTGTAATCAATCAAATTTATTGTATTCGAACATATTCTAACCCCAAACAACACTAGATAAGTCATTTAGTTGTTCAACGCAATCTTTTCGAGTTCTTAGCCCATTTAGGACCCAATTTCAACAAGTCTTTCTCCACATTTCTAAACACTCTTCATGCATCTCTAGCACATGTAATCAATTAAATTTATTGTATTTTAACATATTATAACCCTAAAAACACTAGATAATTCATTTAGTGGTTCAACGCAATGTTTCCGACTTCTTAGCCCATTTGGGACCCAATTTCAACAAGTCTTTCTCCACACTTCTAAACACTTTTCATACATCTCTAGCACTTGTAATCAATCAAATTTATTGTATTCTAACATATTCTAACCCCAAACAACACTAGATAAGTCAGTTAGTGGTTCAACGCAATGTTTCCGAGTTCTTAGCCCATTTGGGACCCAATTTCAACAAGTCTTTCTCCACACTTATAAACAGTCTTCATGCATCGCTATCACTTGTAATCAATCAAATTTATTGTAATCTAACATATTATAACCCCAAAAAACACTAGACAAGCCATTTAGTGGTTCAACGCAATGTTTCCGAGTTCTTAGCCCATTTTGGACCAAATTTCGGCAAGTGTTTCTACACACTTCTAAACACTCTTCATGCATCTCTAGCACTTGTAATCAATCAAATTTATTGTATTCTAACATATTCTAACCCCAAACAACACTATATAAGTCATTTAATGGTTCAACGCAATGTTTCCGAGTTCTTAACCCATTTGGGACCCAATTTCAACAAGTCTTTCTCCACACTTCTAAACACTCTTCATGCATCTCTAGCTATTGTTATCAATAAAATTAATTCTATTCTAACATATTCTCACCCCAAACAACACTAGATAAGTCATTTAGTGGTTCAACGCAATGTTTCCGAGTTCTTAGCCCATTTGGGACTCAATTTCAACAAGTCTTTCTCACACTTCTAAACACTCTCCATGCATCTCTAGCACTTGTAATCAATCAAATTCATTGTATTCTAACATATTCTATCCCCAAACAACACTAGATAAGTCATTTAGTGGTTCAACGCAATGTTTCCGAGTTCTTAGCCCATTTGGGACCCAATTTCAACAAGTCTTTCTCTACACTTCTAAACACTCTTCATGCATCTCTAGCACTTGTAATCAATCAAATTAATTGTATTCTAACATATTCTAACCCCAAACAACACTAGATAAGTCATTTAGTGGTTCAACGCAATGTTTCCGAGTTCTTAGCCCATTTGGGACCCAATTTCAACAAGTCTTTCTACACACTTTTAAACAATCTTCATGCATCTCTAGCACTTGTAATCAATCAAATTCATTGTATTCTAACATATTCTAACCCCAAACAACACTAGATAAGTCATTTAGTGGTTCAACGCAATGTTTCCGAGTTCTTAGCCCATTTGGGACCAATTTCAACAAGTCTTTCTCTACACTTCTAAACACTCTTCATGCATCTCTAGCACTTGTAATCAATCAAATTTATTGTATTCTAACATATTCTAACCCCAAACAACACTAGATAAGTCATTTAGTGGTTCAACGCAATGAATCCGAGTTCTTAGCCTATATGGGACCCAATTTAACCAAGTCTTTCTCTACACTTCTAAACACTCTTCATGCATCTCTAGCACTTGTAATCAATCAAATTTATTGAATTATAACATATTCTAACCCCAAACAACACTATATAAGTCATTTAGTGGTTCAACGCAATTATTCCGAGTTCTTAGCCCATTTGGGACCCAATTTCAACAAGTCTTTCTACGCACTTTTAAATAATCTTCATGCATCTCTAGCATTTTTAATCAATCAAATTCATTTTATTATAACATATTCTAACCCCAAACAACACTATAAAAGTCATTTAGTGGTTCAACGCAATTATTCCGAGTTCTTAGCCCATTTGAGACCCAATTTCAACAAGTCTTTCTACGCACTTTTAAATAATCTTCATGCATCTCTAGCACTTGTAATCAATCAAATTCATTGTATTCTAACATATTCTAACCCCAAACAACACTAGATAGGTCATTTAGTGGTTCAACGCAATGTTTCCGAGTTCTTAGCCAGATTGGGCCACAATTTCAACAAGTCTTTCTCTACACTTCTAAACACTCTTCATGCATCTCTAGCACTTGTAATCAATCAAATTAATTGTATTCTAACATATTCTAACCCCAAACAACACTAGATAAGTCATTTAGTGGTTCAACGCAATGTTTCCGAGTTCTTAGCCCATTTGGGACCAATTTCAACAAGTCTTTCTCTACACTTCTAAACACTCTTCATGCATCTCTAGCACTTGTAATCAATCAAATTCATTGTATTCTAACATATTCTAACCCCAAACAACACTAGATAAGTCATTTAGTGGTTCAACGCAATGTTTCCGAGTTCTTAGCCCATTTGGGACCAATTTCAACAAGTCTTTCTCTACACTTCTAAACACTCTTCATGCATCTCTAGCACTTGTAATCAATCAAATTAATTGTATTCTAACATATTCTAACCCCAAACAACACTAGATAAGTCATTTAGTGGTTCAACGCAATGTTTCCGAGTTCTTAGCCCATTTGGAACCCAATTTCAACAAGTCTTTCTCTACACTTCTAAACACTCTTCATGCATCTCTAGCACTTGTAATCAATCAAATTTATTGTATTCTAACATATTCTAACCCCAAACAACACTATATAAGTCATTTAGTGGTTCAACGCAATTATTCCGAGTTCTTAGCCCATTTGGGACCCAATTTCAACAAGTCTTTCTCTACGCTTTTAAATAATCTTCATGCATCTCTAGCATATGTAATCAATCAAATTCATTGTATGCTAACATATTCTAACCCCAAACAACACTATATAAGTCATTTAGTGGTTCAACGCAATGTTTCCGAGTTCTTAGCGCATTTGGGACCCAATTTAACCAAGTTTTTCTACACACTTCTAAACAATCTTCATGCATCTCTAGCACTTGTAATCAATCAAATTCATTGTATTCTAACATATTCTAACCCCAAACAACACTAGATAAGTCATTTAGTGGTTCAACGCAATGTTTCCGAGTTCTTAGCCCGATTGGGACCCAATTTTAACAAGTCTTTCTCTACACTTCTAAACACTCTTCATGCATCTCTAGCACTTGTAATCAATCAAATTAATTGTATTCTAACATATTTTAACCCCAAACAACATTAGAGAAGTCATTTAGTGGTTCAACGCAATGTTTCCGAGTTCTTAGCCCATTTGGGACCAATTTCAACAAGTCTTTCTCTACACTTCTAAACACTCTTCATGCATCTTTAGCACTTGTAATCAATCAAATTCATTATATTTTAACATATTCTAACCCCAAACAACACTAGATAAGTCATTTAGTGGTTCAACGCAATGTTTCCGAGTTCTTAGCCCATTTGGGACCAATTTCAACAAGTCTTTCTCTATACTTCTAAACATTCTTCATGCATCTCTAGCACTTGTAATCAATCAAATTAATTGTATTATAACATATTCTAACTCCAAACAACACTATATAAGTCATTTAATGGTTCAACGCAATTATTCCGAGTTCTTAGCCCATTTGGGACCGAATTTCAACAAGTCTTTCTCTACACTTCTAAACACTCTTCATGCATCTCTAGCACTTGTAATCAATCAAATTTATTGTATTCTAACATATTCTAACCCCAAACAACACTATATAAGTCATTTAGTGGTTCAACGCAATGTTTCCGAGTTCTTAGCCCATTTGGGACCCAATTTCAACAAGTCTTTCTACGCACTTTTAAACAATCTTCATGCATCTCTACAATTTGTAATCAATCAAATTCATTGTATTCTAACCTATTCTAACCCCAAACAACACTATATAAGTCATTTAGTGGTTCAACGCAATTATACCGAGTTCTTAGCCCATTTGGGACCCAATTTCAACAAGTCTTTCTACACACTTTTAAACAATCTTCATGCATCTCTAGCACTTGTAATCAATCAAATTCATTGTATTCTAACATATTTTCACCCCAAACAACACTAGATAAGTCATTTAGTTGTCAACGCAATGTTTCCGAGTTCTCGGCCCATTTGGGACCAATTTCAACAAGTCTTTCTCTACACTTCTAAACACTCTTCATGCATCTCTAGCACTTGTAATCAATCAAATTAATTGTATTCTAACATATTTTAACCCCAAACAACACTAGAGAAGTCATTTAGTGGTTCAACGCAATAATTCCGAGTTCTTAGCCCATTTGGGACCAATTTCAACAAGTCTTTCTCTACACTTCTAAACACTCTTCATGCATCTCTAGCACTTGTAATCAATCAAATTCATTGTATTTTAACATATTCTAACCCCAAACAACACTAGATAAGTCATTTAGTGGTTCAACGCAATGTTTCCGAGTTCTTAGCCCATTTGGGACCAATTTCAACAAGTCTTTCTCTACACTTCTAAACACTCTTCATGCATCTCTAGCACTTGTAATCATTCAAATTAATTTTATTCTAACATATTCTAACCCCAAACAACACTAGATAAGTCATTTAGTGGTTCAACGCAATGTCTCCGAGTTCTTAGCCCATTTGGAACCCAATTTCAACAAGTCTTTCTCTACACTTCTAAACACTCTTCATGCATCTCTAGCACTTGTAATCAATCAAAGTTATTGTATTCTAACATATTCTAACCTCAAACAACACTAGATAAGTCATTTAGTGGTTCAACGCAATGTCTCCGAGTTCTTAGCCCATTTGGAACCCAATTTCAACAAGTCTTTCTCTACACTTCTAAACACTCTTCATGCATCTCTAGCACTTGTAATCAATGAAATTCATTGTATTCTAACATATTCTAACCCCAAATAACACTATATAAGTCATTTAGTGGTTCAACGCAATGTTTCCGAGTTCTTAGCCCATTTGGGACCAATTTCAACAAGTCTTTCTCTACACTTCTAAACACTCTTCATGCATCTCTAGCACTTGTAATCAATCAAATTCATTGTATTCTAACATATTCTAACCCCAAACAACACTAGATAAGTCATTTAGTGGTTCAACGCAATGTTTCCGAGTTCTTAGCCCATTTGGAACCCAATTTCAACAAGTCTTTCTCTACACTTCTAAACACTCTTCATGCATCTCTAGCACTTGTAATCAATCAAATTAATTGTATTCTAACATATTTAACCCCAAACAACACTAGAGAAGTCATTTAGTGGTTCAACGCAATGTTTCCGAGTTCTTAGCCCGATTGGGACCCAATTTTAACAAGTCTTTCTCTACACTTCTAAACATTCTTCATGCATCTCTAGCACTTGTAATCAATCGAATTCAATGTATTCTAACATATTCTAACCCCAAACAACACTAGATAAGTCATTTAGTGGTTCAACGCAATGTTTCCGAGTTCTTAGCCCATTTGGGACCAATTTCAACAAGGCTTCCTCTACACTTCTAAACACTCTTCATGCATCTCTAGCACTTGTAATCAATCAAATTTATTGTATTCTAACATATTCTAACCCCAAAAAACACTAGATAAGTCATTTAGTGGTTCAACGCAATGTTTCCGAGTTCTTAGCCCATATGGGACCAATTTCAACAAGGCTTCCTCTACACTTCTAAACACTCTTCATGCATCTCTAGCACTTGTAATCAATCAAATTTATTGTATTCTAACATATTCTAACCCCAAACAACACTATATAAGTCATTTAGTGGTTCAACGCAATTATTCCGAGTTCTTAGCCCATTTGGGACCCAATTTAAACAAGTCTTTCTACGCACTTTTAAATAATCTTCACGCATCTCTAGCATTTTTAATCAATCAAATTCATTGTATTCTAACATATTCTAACCCCAAATAACACTAGATAAGTCATTTAGTGGTTCAACGCAATGTTTCCTAGTTCTTAGCCCATTTGGGACCCAATTTCAACAAGTCTTTCTACACACTTCTAAACACTCTTCATGCATCTCTAGCACTTCTAATCAATAAAATTCATTGTATTCTAACATATTCTAACCCCAAACAACACTAGATAAGTCATTTAGTGGTTCAACGCAATGTTTCCGAGTTCTTAGCCCATTTGGGACCCAATTTCAACAAGTCTTTCTCTACACTTCTAAACACTCTTCATGCGTCTCTAGCACTTGTAATCAATCAAATTTATTGTATTCTAACATATTCTATCCTCAAACAACACTAGATAAGGCATTTAGTGGTTCAACGCAATGTTTCCAAGTTCTTAGCCCATTTGGGACCCAATTTCAACAAGTCTTTCTACACACTTCTAAACATTCTTCATGCATCTCTAGCATTTGTAATTAATCAAATTCAATGTATTCTAACATATTCTAACCCCAAACAACACTAGATAATCCATTTAGTGGTACAACGCAATGTTTCCGTGTTCTTAGCCCATTTGGGACCCAATTTCAACAAGTCTTTCTCTACACTTCAGAACAGTTTTCATGCATCTCTAGCTCTTGTAATCACTCAAATTTATTGTATTCTAACATATTCTAGCCCCAAACAACACTAGATAAGTCATTTAGTGGTTCAACGCAATGTTTCCGAGTTCTTAGCCCATTTGGGACCCAATTTCAACAAGTCTTTCTCTACACTTCTAAACACTCTTCATGCATCTCTAGCACTTGTAATCAATCAAATTTATTGTATTCTAACATATTCTAACCCCAAACAACACTATATAAGTCATTTAGTGGTTCAACGCAATTATTCCGAGTTCTTAGCCCATTTGAGACCCAATTTCAACAAGTCTTTCTACGCACTTTTAAATTCTAAACACTCTTCATGCATCTCTAGCACTTGTAATCAATCAAATTCATTGTATTCTAACATATTCTAACCCAAAACAACACTATATAAGTCATTTAGTGGTTCAACGCAATGTTTCCGAGTTCTTAGCCCATTTGGGACCCAATTTCAACAAGTCTTTCTACACACTTTTAAACAATCTTCATGCATCTCTAGCACTTGTAATCAATCAAATTCATTGTATTCTAACATATTCTAACCCCAAACAACACTAGATAAGTCATTTAGTGGTTCAACGCAATGTTTCCGAGTTCTTAGCCCATTTGGGACCCAATTTCAACAAGTCTTTCTCTACACTTCTAAACACTCTTCATGCATCTCTAGCACTTGTAATCAATCAAATTCATTGTATTCTAACATATTCTAACCCCAAACAACACTAGATAAGTCATTTAGTGGTTCAACGCAATGTTTCCGAGTTCTTAGCCCATTTGGGACCAATTTCAACAAGTCTTTCTCTACACTTCTAAACACTCTTCATGCATCTCTAGCACTTGTAATCAATCAAATTTATTGTATTCTAACATATTATAACCCCAAACAACACTAGATAAGTCATTTAGTGGTTCAATGCAATGTTTCCGAGTTCTTAGCCCATTTGGGACCCAATTTCAACAAGTCTTTCTCCACACTTCTAAACACTCTTCATCAATCTCTAGCACTTGTAATCAATCAAGTTAATTTTATTCTAACATATTCTAACCTGAAACAACACTAGATAAGTCATTTACTGGTTCAACGCAATGTTTCCGAGTTCTTAGCCCTTTGGGACCCAATTTCAACAAGTCTTTTTCCACACTTCTAAACACTCTTCATGCATCTGTAGCACTTGTAATCAATCAAATTAATTTTATTCTAACATATTCTAACCCCAAACAACACTAGATAAGTCATTTAGTGGTTCAACGCAATGTCTCCGAGTTGTTAGCCAATTTGGGACCCAATTTCATAAGGTCTTTCTCTACACTTCTAAACACTCTTCATGCATCTCTAGCACTTGTAATCAATCAAATTTATTATATTCTAACATATTCTAACCCCAAACAACACTATACAAGTCATTTAGTGGTTCAACGCAATGTTTCCGAGTTCTTAGCCCATTTGGGACCCAATTTCAACAACTCTTTCTCCACACTTCTAAACACTCTTCATGCATCTCTAGCACTTGTAATCAATCAAATTCATTGTATTCTAACATATTCTAACCCCAAACAACACTAGATAAGTCATTTAGTGGTTCAACGCAATGTTTCCAAGTTCTTAGCCCATTTGGGACCAATTTCAACAAGTCTTTCTCTACACTTCTAAACACTCTTCATGCATCTCTAGCACTTGTAATCAATCAAATTAATTGTATTCTAACATATTCTAACCCCAAACAACACTAGATAAGTCATTTAGTGGTTCAACGCAATGTTTCCGAGTTCTTAGCCCATTTGGGACCCAATTTCAACAAGTCTTTCTCTACACTTTTAAACACTCTTCATGCATCTCTAGCACTTGTAATCAATCAAATTCATTGTATTCTAACATATTCTAACCCCAAACAACACTAGATAAGTCATTTAGTGGTTCAACGCAATGTTTCCGAGTTCTTAGCCCATTTGGGACCCAATTTCAACAAGTCTTTCTCTACACTTCTAAACACTCTTCATGCATCTCTAGCACTTGTAATCAATCAAATTTATTGTATTCTAACATATTCTAACCCCAAACAACACTAGATAAGTCATTTAGTGGTTCAACGCAATGTTTCCGAGTTCTTAGCCCATTTGGGACCCAATTTCAACAAGTCTTTCTCTACACTTCTAAACACTCTTCATGCATCTCTAGCACTTGTAATCAATCAAATTTATTGTATTCTAACATATTCTAACCCCAAACAACACTATATAAGTCATTTAGTGGTTCAACGCAATTATTCCGAGTTCTTAGCCCATTTGGGACCCAATTTCAACAAGTCATTCTACACTTCTAAACATCTTCATGCATCTCTAGCACTTGTAATCAATCAAATTCATTGTATTCTAACATATTCTAACCCCAAACAACACTAGATAAGTCATTTAGTGGTTCAACGCAATGTTTCCGAGTTCTTAGCCCATTTGGGACCCAATTTCAACAAGTCTTTCTACACACTTCTAAACACTCTTCATGCATCTCTAGCACTTGTAATCAATCAAATTCATTGTATTCTAACATATTCTAACCCCAAACAACACTAGATAAGTCATTTAGTGGTTCAACGCAATGTTTCCGAGTTCTTAGCCCGATTGGGACCCAATTTTAACAAGTCTTTCTCTACACTTCTAAACACTCTTCATGCATCTCTAGCACTTGTAATCAATCAAATTTATTGTATTCTAACATATTCTAACCCCAAACAACACTAGATAAGTCATTTAGTGGTTCAACGCAATGTTTCCGAGTTCTTAGCCCATTTGGGACCCAATTTCAACAAGTCTTTCTCTACACTTCTAAACACTCTTCATGCATCTCTAGCACTTGTAATCAATCAAATTCATTGTATTCTAACATATTCTAACCCCAAACAACACTAGATAAGTCATTTAGTGGTTCAACGCAATGTTTCCGAGTTCTTAGCCCATTTGGGACCAATTTCAACAAGTCTTTCTCTACACTTCTAAACACTCTTCATGCATCTCTAGCACTTGTAATCAATCAAATTAATTGTATTCTAACATATTCTAACCCCAAACAACACTAGATAAGTCATTTAGTGGTTCAACGCAATGTTTCCGAGTTCTTAGCCCATTTGGGACTCAATTTCAACAAGTCTTTCACCACACTTCTAAACACTCTTCATGCTTCTCTAGCACTTGTAATCAATCAAATTTATTGTAGTCTAACATATTCTAACCCCAAACAACACTAGATAAGTCATTTAGTGGTTCAACACAATGTTTCCGAGTTCTGAACCCATTTGGGACCCAATTTCAACAAGTCTTTCTCCACACTTCTAAACACTCTTCATGCATCTCTAGCACTTGTAATCAATCAAATTTATTGTATTCTAACATATTCTAACCCCAAACAACACTAGATAAGTCATTTAGTGGTTCAACGCAATGTTTCCGAGTTCTTAGCCCATTTTGGACCATATTTCGACAAGTGTTTCTACACACTTCTAAACACTTCTAAACACTCTTCAGGCATCTCTAGCACTTGTAAACAATCAATTTTATTGTATTCTAACATATTCTAACCCCAAACAACACTAGATAAGTCATTTAGTGGTTCAACGCAATGTTTCCGAGTTCTTAGCCCATTTTGGACTAAATTTTGGCAAGTGTTTCTACACATTTCTAAACAATCTTCATGCATCTCTAGCACTTGTAATCAATCAAATTTATTGTATTCTAACATATTCTAACCCCAAACAACACTAGATAAGTCATTTAGTAGTTTAACGCAATGTTTCCGAGTTCTTAGCCCATTTGGGACCCAATTTCAACAAGTCTTTCACCACACTTCTAAATACTCTTCATGCGTCTCTATCACTTGTAATCAATCAAATTTATTGTATTCTAACATATCCTAATCCCAAACAACACTAGACAAGTCAGTTAGTGGTTCAACGCAATGATTCCGAGTTCTTAGCCCATTTGGGACCCAATTTCAACAAGTCTTTCTCCACACTTCTAAATACTTTTCATACATCTCTAGCACTTGTAATCAGTCAAATTTATTGTATTCTAACATATTCTAACCCCAAACAACACTAGATAAGTCAGTTAATGGTTCAACGCAATGTTTCCGAGTTCTTAGCCCTTTTGGGACCCAATTTCAACAAGTCTTTCTCCACACTTCTAAACACTCTTCATGCATCTCTAGCAGTTGTAATCAATCAAATTTATTATATTCTAATATATTCTAACTCCAAACAACACTAGACAAGCCATTTAGAAGTTCAACGCAATGTTTCCGAGTTCTTAGCCCATTTTGGACTAAATTTCGGCAAGTGTTTCTACACATTTCTAAACACTCTTCATGCATATCTAGCACTTGTAATCAATCAAATTTATTGTATTCTAACATATTATAACCCCAAACAACAATAGACAAGTCATTTAGTGGTTCAACGCAATGTTTCCGAGTTCTTAGCCCATTTGGGACCCAATTTCAACAAGTGTTTCTCCACACTTCTAAATACTTTTCATACATCTCTAGCACTTGTAATCAATCAAATTTATTGCATTCTAACATATTCTAACCCCAAAAAACACTAGATAAGTCAGTTAGTGGTTCAACGCAATGTTTCCGAGTTCTTAGCCCATTTGGGACCCAATTTCAACAAGTCTTTCTCCACACTTCTAAACACTCTTCATGCATCTCTAGCACTTGTAATCAATCAAATTTATTGTATTCGAACATATTCTAACCCCAAACAACACTAGATAAGTCATTTAGTTGTTCAACGCAATCTTTTCGAGTTCTTAGCCCATTTAGGACCCAATTTCAACAAGTCTTTCTCCACATTTCTAAACACTCTTCATGCATCTCTAGCACATGTAATCAATTAAATTTATTGTATTTTAACATATTATAACCCTAAAAACACTAGATAATTCATTTAGTGGTTCAACGCAATGTTTCCGACTTCTTAGCCCATTTGGGACCCAATTTCAACAAGTCTTTCTCCACACTTCTAAACACTTTTCATACATCTCTAGCACTTGTAATCAATCAAATTTATTGTATTCTAACATATTCTAACCCCAAACAACACTAGATAAGTCAGTTAGTGGTTCAACGCAATGTTTCCGAGTTCTTAGCCCATTTTGGACCAAATTTCGGCAAGTGTTTCTACACACTTCTAAACACTCTTCATGCATCTCTAGCACTTGTAATCAATCAAATTTATTGTATTCTAACATATTCTAACCCTAAACAACACTAGATAAGTCAGTTAGTCGTTCAACGCAATGTTTCCGAGTTCTTAGCCCATTTGGGACCCAATTTCAACAAGTCTTTCCCCACACTTCTAAACATTCTTCATGCATCTCTAGCACTTGTAATCAATCAAATGTATTGTATTCTAACATATTCTAACCCCAAACCGCACTAGACAAGCCATTTAGTGGTTCAACAAAATGTTTCCGAGTTCTTAGCCCATTTTGGACCATATTTCGGCAAGTGTTTCTACACACTTCTAAACATTCTTTATGCATCTCCAGCACTTGTAAACAATCAATTTTATTGTATTCTAACATATTCTAACCCCAAAAAACACTAGATAAGTCAGTTAGTGGTTTAACGCAATGTTTCCGAGTTCTTAGCCCATTTGGGACCCAATTTCAACAAGTCTTTCTCCACACTTCTAAACACTCTTCATGCATCTCTAGCACTTTTAATCAATCAAATGTATTGTATTCTAACACATTCTAACCCCAAACAGCACTAGACAAGCCACTTAGTGGTTCAACGCAATGTTTCCGAGTTCTTAGCCCATTTTGGACCATATTTCGACAAGTGTTTCTACACACTTCTAAACACTTCTAAACACTCTTCAGGCATCTCTAGCACTTGTAATCAATCAAATTTATTGTATTCTAACATATTCTAACCCCAAACAACACTAGATAAGTCAGTTAGTGGTTCAACGCAATGTTTCCGAGTTCTTAGCCCATTTGGGACCCAATTTCAACAAGTCTTTCTCCACACTTATAAACACTCTTCATGCATCGCTATCACTTGTAATCAATCAAATTTATTGTAATCTAACATATTATAACCCCAAAAAACACTAGACAAGCCATTTAGTGGTTCAACGCAATGTTTCCGAGTTCTTAGCCCATTTTGGACCAAATTTCGGCAAGTGTTTCTACACACTTCTAAACACTCTTCATGCATCTCTAGCACTTGTAATCAATCAAATTTATTGTATTCTAACATATTCTAACCCTAAACAACACTAGATAAGTCAGTTAGTCGTTCAACGCAATGTTTCCGAGTTTTTAGCCCATTTGGGACCCAATTTCAACAAGTCTTTCCCCACACTTCTAAACATTTTTCATGCATCTCTAGCACTTGTAATCAATCAAATGTATTGTATTCTAACATATTCTAACCCCAAACAGCACTAGACAATCCATTTAGTGGTTCAACGCAATGTTTCCGAGTTCTTAGCCCATTTTGGACCATATTTCGACAAGTGTTTCTACACACTTCTAAACACTTCTAAACACTCTTCAGGCATCTCTAGCACTTGTAAACAATCAATTTTATTGTATTCTAACATATTCTAACCCCAAACAACACTAGATAAGTCATTTAGTGGTTCAACGCAATGTTTCCGAGTTCTTAGCCCATTTTGGACTAAATTTTGGCAAGTGTTTCTACACATTTCTAAACAATCTTCATGCATCTCTAGCACTTGTAATCAATCAAATTTATTGTATTCTAACATATTCTAACCCCAAACAACACTAGATAAGTCATTTAGTGGTTTAACGCAATGTTTCCGAGTTCTTAGCCCATTTGGGACCCAATTTCAACAAGTCTTTCACCACACTTCTAAATACTCTTCATGCGTCTCTATCACTTGTAATCAATCAAATTTATTGTATTCTAACATATCCTAATCCCAAACAACACTAGACAAGTCAGTTAGTGGTTCAACGCAATGATTCCGAGTTCTTAGCCCATTTGGGACCCAATTTCAACAAGTCTTTCTCCACACTTCTAAATACTTTTCATACATCTCTAGCACTTGTAATCAGTCAAATTTATTGTATTCTAACATATTCTAACCCCAAACAACACTAGATAAGTCAGTTAATGGTTCAACGCAATGTTTCCGAGTTCTTAGCCCTTTTGGGACCCAATTTCAACAAGTCTTTCTCCACACTTCTAAACACTCTTCATGCATCTCTAGCAGTTGTAATCAATCAAATTTATTATATTCTATATATTCTAACTCCAAACAACACTAGACAAGCCATTTAGAAGTTCAACGCAATGTTTCCGAGTTCTTAGCCCATTTTGGACTAAATTTCGGCAAGTGTTTCTACACATTTCTAAACACTCTTCATGCATATCTAGCACTTGTAATCAATCAAATTTATTGTATTCTAACATATTATAACCCCAAACAACAATAGACAAGTCATTTAGTGGTTCAACGCAATGTTTCCGAGTTCTTAGCCCATTTGGGACCCAATTTCAACAAGTGTTTCTCCACACTTCTAATACTTTTCATACATCTCTAGCACTTGTAATCAATCAAATTTATTGCATTCTAACATATTCTAACCCCAAAAAACACTAGATAAGTCAGTTAGTGGTTCAACGCAATGTTTCCGAGTTCTTAGCCCATTTGGGACCCAATTTCAACAAGTCTTTCTCCACACTTCTAAACACTCTTCATGCATCTCTAGCACTTGTAATCAATCAAATTTATTGTATTCGAACATATTCTAACCCCAAACAACACTAGATAAGTCATTTAGTTGTTCAACGCAATCTTTTCGAGTTCTTAGCCCATTTAGGACCCAATTTCAACAAGTCTTTCTCCACATTTCTAAACACTCTTCATGCATCTCTAGCACATGTAATCAATTAAATTTATTGTATTTTAACATATTATAACCCTAAAAACACTAGATAATTCATTTAGTGGTTCAACGCAATGTTTCCGACTTCTTAGCCCATTTGGGACCCAATTTCAACAAGTCTTTCTCCACACTTCTAAACACTTTTCATACATCTCTAGCACTTGTAATCAATCAAATTTATTGTATTCTAACATATTCTAACCCCAAACAACACTAGATAAGTCAGTTAGTGGTTCAACGCAATGTTTCCGAGTTCTTAGCCCATTTTGGACCAAATTTCGGCAAGTGTTTCTACACACTTCTAAACACTCTTCATGCATCTCTAGCACTTGTAATCAATCAAATTTATTGTATTCTAACATATTCTAACCCTAAACAACACTAGATAAGTCAGTTAGTCGTTCAACGCAATGTTTCCGAGTTCTTAGCCCATTTGGGACCCAATTTCAACAAGTCTTTCCCCACACTTCTAAACATTCTTCATGCATCTCTAGCACTTGTAATCAATCAAATGTATTGTATTCTAACATATTCTAACCCCAAACCGCACTAGACAAGCCATTTAGTGGTTCAACAAAATGTTTCCGAGTTCTTAGCCCATTTTGGACCATATTTCGGCAAGTGTTTCTACACACTTCTAAACATTCTTTATGCATCTCCAGCACTTGTAAACAATCAATTTTATTGTATTCTAACATATTCTAACCCCAAAAAACACTAGATAAGTCAGTTAGTGGTTTAACGCAATGTTTCCGAGTTCTTAGCCCATTTGGGACCCAATTTCAACAAGTCTTTCTCCACACTTCTAAACACTCTTCATGCATCTCTAGCACTTTTAATCAATCAAATGTATTGTATTCTAACACATTCTAACCCCAAACAGCACTAGACAAGCCACTTAGTGGTTCAACGCAATGTTTCCGAGTTCTTAGCCCATTTTGGACCATATTTCGACAAGTGTTTCTACACACTTCTAAACACTTCTAAACACTCTTCAGGCATCTCTAGCACTTGTAATCAATCAAATTTATTGTATTCTAACATATTCTAACCCCAAACAACACTAGATAAGTCAGTTAGTGGTTCAACGCAATGTTTCCGAGTTCTTAGCCCATTTGGGACCCAATTTCAACAAGTCTTTCTCCACACTTATAAACACTCTTCATGCATCGCTATCACTTGTAATCAATCAAATTTATTGTAATCTAACATATTATAACCCCAAAAAACACTAGACAAGCCATTTAGTGGTTCAACGCAATGTTTCCGAGTTCTTAGCCCATTTTGGACCAAATTTCGGCAAGTGTTTCTACACACTTCTAAACACTCTTCATGCATCTCTAGCACTTGTAATCAATCAAATTTATTGTATTCTAACATATTCTAACCCTAAACAACACTAGATAAGTCAGTTAGTCGTTCAACGCAATGTTTCCGAGTTTTTAGCCCATTTGGGACCCAATTTCAACAAGTCTTTCTCAACACTTCTAAACACTCTTCATGCATCTTTAGCACTTGTAATCAATCAAATTTATTGTATTCGAACATATTCTAACCCCAAACAACACTAGATAAGTCATCTAGTTGTTCAACGCAATCTTTCTGAGTTCTTAGCCCATTTGGGACCCAATTTCAACAAGTCTTTCCCCACACTTCTAAACATTCTTCATGCATCTCTAGCACTTGTAATCAATCAAATGTATTGTATTCTAACATATTCTAACCCCAAACAGAACTAGACAATCCATTTAGTGGTTCAACGCAATGTTTCCGAGTTCTTAGCCCATTTTGGACCATATTTCGACAAGTGTTTCTACACACTTCTAAACACTTCTAAACACTCTTCAGGCATCTCTAGCACTTGTAAACAATCAATTTTATTGTATTCTAACATATTCTAACCCCAAACAACACTAGATAAGTCATTTAGTGGTTAAACGCAATGTTTCCGAGTTCTTAGCCCATTTTGGACTAAATTTCGGCAAGTGTTTCTACACATTTCTAAACACTCTTCATGCATCTCTAGCACATGTAATCAATCAAATTTATTGTATTCTAACATATTATAACCCTAAAAAACACTAGATAATTCATTTAGTGGTTCAACGCAATGTTTCCGATTTCTTAGCCTATTTGGGACCCAATTTCAACAAGTCTTTCTCCACACTTCTAAACACTTTTCATACATCTCTAGCACTTGTAATCAATCAAATTTACTGTATTCTAACATATTCTAATCCAAACAACACTAGATAAGTCAGTTAGTGGTTCAACGCAATGTTTCCGAGTTCTTAGCCCATTTGGGACCCAATTTCAACAAGTCTTTCTCCACACTTCTAAACACTCTTCATGCATCGCTATCACTTGTAATCAACCAAATTCATTGTAATCTAACATATTCTAACCCCAAAAAACACTAGACAAGCCATTTAGTGGTTCAACGCAATGTTTTCGAGTTCTAAGCCCATTTTGGACCAAATTTCGGCAAGTGTTTCTACACACTTCTAAACACTCTTCATGCATCTCTAGCACTTGTAATCAATCAAATTTATTGTATTCTAACATATTCTAACCCCAAACAACACTAGATAAGTCAGTTAGTCGTTCAACGCAATGTTTCCGAGTTCTAAGCCCATTTGGGACCCAATTTCAACAAGTCTTTCTCGACACTTCTAAACACTCTTCATGCATCTCTAGCACTTGTAATCAATCAAATTTATTGTATTCGAACATATTCTAACCCCAAACAACACTAGATAAGTCAGTTAGTGGTTTAACGCAATGTTTCCGAGTTCTTAGCCCATTTGGGACCCAATTTCAACAAGTCTTTCTCCACACTTCTAAACACTCTTCATGCATCTCTAGCACTTGTAATCAATCAAATTTATTGTATTCTAACATATTCTAACCCCAAAAAACACTAGACAAGCCATTTAGTGGTTCAACGCAATGTTTCCGAGTTCTTAGCCCATTTTGGACTAAATTTCGGCAAGTGTTTCTACACATTTCTAAACACTCGTCATGCATCTCTAGCACATGTAATCAATTAAATTTATTGTATTCTAACATATTATAACCCTAAAAACACTAGATAATTCATTTAGTGGTTCAACGCAATGTTTCCGACTTCTTAGCCCATTTGGAACACAATTTCAACAAGTCTTTCTCCACACTTCTAAACACTTTTCATACATCTCTAGCACTTGTAATCAATCAAATTTATTGTATTCTAACATATTCTAACCCCAAACAACACTAGATAAGTCAGTTAGTGGTTCAACGCAATGTTTCCGAGTTCTTAGCCCATTTGGGACCCAATTTCAACAAGTCTTTCTCCACACTTCTAAACACTCTTCATGCATCGCTATAACTTGTAATCAATCAAATTTATTGTAATCTAACATATTATAACCCCAAAAAACACTAGACAAGCCATTTAGTGGTTCCACGCAATGTTTCCGAGTTCTTAGCCCATTTTGGACCAAATTTCGGCAAGTGTTTCTACACACTTCTAAACACTCTTCATGCATCTCTAGCACTTGTAATTAATCAAATTTATTGTATTCTAACATATTCTAACCCCAAACAACACTAGATAAGTCAGTTAGTCGTTCAACGCAATGTTTCCGAGTTTTTAGCCCATTTGGGACCCAATTTCAACAAGTCTTTCTCGACACTTCTAAACACTCTTCATGCATCTTTAGCACTTGTAATCAATCAAATTTATTGTATTCGAACATATTCTAACCCCAAACAACACTAGATAAGTCATCTAGTTGTTCAACGCAATCTTTCCGAGTTCTTAGCCCATTTGGGACCCAATTTCAACAAGTATTTCCTCACACTTCTAAACATTCTTCATGCATCTCTAGCACTTGTAATCAATCAAATGTATTGTATTCTAACATATTCTAACCCCAAACAGCACTAGACAATCCATTTAGTGGTTCAACGCAATGTTTCCGAGTTCTTAGCCCATTTTGGACCATATTTCGACAAGTGTTTCTACACACTTCTAAACATTTCTAAACACTCTTCATGCATCTCTAGCACTTGTAAACAATCAATTTTATTGTATTCTAACATATTCTAACCCCAAACAACACTAGATAAGTCAGTTAGTGGTTTAACGCAATGTTTCCGAGTTCTTAGCCCATTTGGGACCCAATTTCAACAAGTCTTTCTCCACACTTCTAAACACTCTTCATGCATCTCTAGCACTTGTAATCAATCAAATTTATTGTATTCTAACATATTCTAACCCCAAAAAACACTAGACAATCCATATAGTGGTTCAACGCAATGTTTCCGAGTTCTTAGCCCATTTTGGACTAAATTTCGGCAAGTGTTTCTACACATTTCTAAACACTCTTCATGCATCTCTAGCACATGTAATCAATCAAATTTATTGTATTCTAACATATTATAACCCTAAAAAACACTAGATAATTTATTTAGTGGTTCAACGCAATGTTTCCGATTTCTTAGCCCATTTGGGACCCAATTTCAACAAGTCTTTCTCCACACTTCTAAACACTCTTCATGCATCGCTATCACTTGTAATCAATCAAATTCATTGTAATCTAACATATTATAACCCCAAAAAACACTAGACAAGCTATTTAGTGGTTCAACGCATTGTTTCCGAGTTCTTAGCCCATTTTGGACCAAATTTCGGCAAGTGTTTCTACACACTTCTAAACACTCTTCATGCATCTCTAGCACTTGTAATCAATCAAATTTATTGTATTCTAACATATTCTAACCCCAAACAACACTAGATAAGTCAGTTAGTCGTTCAACGCAATGTTTCCGAGTTCTAAGCCCATTTGGGACCCAATTTCAACAAGTCTTTCTCGACACTTCTAAACACTCTTCATGTATCTCTAGCACTTGTAATCAATCAAATTTATTGTATTCGAACATATTCTAACCCCAAACAACACTATATAAGTCATCTAGTTGTTCAACGCAATCTTTCCGAGTTCTTAGCCCATTTGGGACCCAATTTCAACAAGTCTTTCCCCACACTTCTAAACATTCTTCATGCATCTCTAGCACTTGTAATCAATCAAATGTATTGTATTCTAACATATTCTAACCCCAAACCGCACTAGACAAGCCATTTAGTGGTTCAACGCAATGTTTCCGAGTTCTTAGCCCATTTTGGACCATATTTCGGCAAGTGTTTCTACACACTTCTAAACACTCTTTATGCATCTCCAGCACTTGTAAACAATCAATTTTATTGTATTCTAACATATTCTAACCCCAAAAAACACTAGATAAGTCAGTTAGTGGTTTAACGCAATGTTTCCGAGTTCTTAGCCCATTTGGGACCCAATTTCAACAAGTCTTTCTCCACACTTCTAAACACTCTTCATGCATCTCTAGCACTTTTAATCAATCAAATGTATTGTATTCTAACACATTCTAACCCCAAACAGCACTAGACAAGCCACTTAGTGGTTCAACGCAATGTTTCCGAGTTCTTAGCCCATTTTGGACCATATTTCGGCAAGTGTTTCTACACACTTCTAAACACTTTTCATACATCTCTAGCACTTGTAATCAATCAAATTTATTGTATTCTAACATATTCTAACGCCAAACAACACTAGATAAGTCAGTTAGTGGTTCAACGCAATGTTTCCGACTTCTTAGCCCATTTGGGACCAAATTTCAACAAGTCTTTCTCCACACTTCTAAACACTTTTCATGCATCTCTAGCACATGTAATCAATCAAATTTATTGTATTCTAACATATTATAACCCTAAAAAACACTAGATAATTCATTTAGTGGTTCAACGCAATGTTTCCGACTTCTTAGCCCATTTGGGACCCAATTTCAACAAGTCTTTCTCCACACTTCTAAACACTTTTCATACATCTCTAGCACTTGTAATCAATCAAATTTATTGCATTCTAACATATTCTAACCCCAAAAAACACTAGATAAGTCAGTTAGTGGTTCAACGCAATGTTTCCGAGTTCTTAGCCCATTTGGGACCCAATTTCAACAAGTCTTTCTCCACACTTCTAAACACTCTTCATGCATCTCTAGCACTTGTAATCAATCAAATTTATTGTATTCGAACATATTCTAACCCCAAACAACACTAGATAAGTCATTTAGTTGTTCAACGCAATCTTTTCGAGTTCTTAGCCCATTTAGGACCCAATTTCAACAAGTCTTTCTCCACATTTCTAAACACTCTTCATGCATCTCTAGCACTTGTAATCAATTAAATTTATTGTATTTTAACATATTATAACCCTAAAAACACTAGATAATTCATTTAGTGGTTCAACGCAATGTTTCCGACTTCTTAGCCCATTTGGGACCCAATTTCAACAAGTCTTTCTCCACACTTCTAAACACTTTTCATACATCTCTAGCACTTGTAATCAATCAAATTTATTGTATTCTAACATATTCTAACCCCAAACAACACTAGATAAGTCAGTTAGTGGTTCAACGCAATGTTTCCGAGTTCTTAGCCCATTTTGGACCAAATTTCGGCAAGTGTTTCTACACACTTCTAAACACTCTTCATGCATCTCTAGCACTTGTAATCAATCAAATTTATTGTATTCTAACATATTCTAACCCTAAACAACACTAGATAAGTCAGTTAGTCGTTCAACGCAATGTTTCCGAGTTCTTAGCCCATTTGGGACCCAATTTCAACAAGTCTTTCCCCACACTTCTAAACATTCTTCATGCATCTCTAGCACTTGTAATCAATCAAATGTATTGTATTCTAACATATTCTAACCCCAAACCGCACTAGACAAGCCATTTAGTGGTTCAACAAAATGTTTCCGAGTTCTTAGCCCATTTTGGACCATATTTCGGCAAGTGTTTCTACACACTTCTAAACATTCTTTATGCATCTCCAGCACTTGTAAACAATCAATTTTATTGTATTCTAACATATTCTAACCCCAAAAAACACTAGATAAGTCAGTTAGTGGTTTAACGCAATGTTTCCGAGTTCTTAGCCCATTTGGGACCCAATTTCAACAAGTCTTTCTCCACACTTCTAAACACTCTTCATGCATCTCTAGCACTTTTAATCAATCAAATGTATTGTATTCTAACACATTCTAACCCCAAACAGCACTAGACAAGCCACTTAGTGGTTCAACGCAATGTTTCCGAGTTCTTAGCCCATTTTGGACCATATTTCGACAAGTGTTTCTACACACTTCTAAACACTTCTAAACACTCTTCAGGCATCTCTAGCACTTGTAATCAATCAAATTTATTGTATTCTAACATATTCTAACCCCAAACAACACTAGATAAGTCAGTTAGTGGTTCAACGCAATGTTTCCGAGTTCTTAGCCCATTTGGGACCCAATTTCAACAAGTCTTTCTCCACACTTATAAACACTCTTCATGCATCGCTATCACTTGTAATCAATCAAATTTATTGTAATCTAACATATTATAACCCCAAAAAACACTAGACAAGCCATTTAGTGGTTCAACGCAATGTTTCCGAGTTCTTAGCCCATTTTGGACCAAATTTCGGCAAGTGTTTCTACACACTTCTAAACACTCTTCATGCATCTCTAGCACTTGTAATCAATAAAATTTATTGTATTCTAACATATTCTAAGCCTAAACAACACTAGATAAGTCATTTAGTGGTTCAACGCAATGTTTCCGAGTTCTTAGCCCATTTGGGACCCAATTTCAACAAGTCTTTCTCCACACTTCTAAACACTCTTCATGCATCTCTAGCACTTGTAATCAATCAAATTTATTGTATTCTAACATATTCTAACCCCAAACAACACTAGATAAGTCATTTAGTGGTTCAACGCAATGTTTCCGAGTTCTTAGCCCATTTGGGACCCAATTTCAACAAGTCTTTCTCCACACTTCTAAACACTCTTCATGCATCTCTAGCACTTGTAATCAATCAAATTCAATGTATTCTAACATATTCTAACCCCAAGCAACACTAGATAAGTCATTTAGTGGTTCAATGCAATGTTTCCGAGTTCTTACCCCATTTGGGACTCAATTTCGACAAGTCTTTCTCCACACTTCTAAACACTCTTCATGCATCTATAGCTCTTGTAATCAATCAAATTTATTTTATTCTAACATATTCTAACCCCGAACAACACTAGATAAGTCATTTAGTGGTTCAACGCAATGTTTCCTAGTTCTTAGCCCATTTGGGACCCAATTTCAACAAGTCTTTCTCACACTTCTGAACACTCTTCATGCATCTCTAGCACTTGTAATCAATCAAATTCATTGTATTCTAACATATTCTAACCCCAAACAACACTAGATAAGTCATTTAGTGGTTCAACGCAATGTTTCCGAGTTCTTAGCCCATTTGGGACCCAATTTCAACAAGTCTTTCTCCACACTTCTAAACACTCTTCATGCATCTCTAGCACTTGTAACCAATCAAATTCATTGTATTGTAACATATTCTAACCCCAAACAACACTAGATAAGTCATTTAGTGGTTCAACGCAATGTTTCCGAGTTCTTAGCCTATTTGGGACCCAATTTCCACAAGTCTTTCTCCACACATCTAAATACTCTTCATGCATGTCTAGCACTTGTAATCAATCAATTTTATTGTATTCTAACATATTCTAACCCCAAACAACACTAGATTAGTCACTTAGTGGTTCCACGCAATGTTTCCGAGTTCTTAGCCCATTTGGGACCCAATTTCAACAAGTCTTTCTACTCACTTCTAAACATTCTTCATGCATGTCTAGCACTTGTAATCAATCAATTTTATTGTATTCTAACATATTCTAACCCCAAACAACACTAGATTAGTCACTTAGTGGTTCCACGCAATGTTTCCGAGTTCTTAGCCCATTTGGGACCCAATTTCAACAAGTCTTTCTACACACTTCTAAACATTCTTCATGCATCTCTAGCACTTGTAATCAATCAAAATTATTGTATTCTAACATATTCTAACCCCAAACAACACTAGACAAGCCATTTAGTGGTTCAACGCAATGTTTTCGGGTTCTTCGCCCATTTGGGACCCAATTTCAACAAGTCTTTCTCCACACTTCTAAACACTCTTCATACATCTCTAGCACTTGTAATCAATCAAATTCATTGTATTCTAACATATTCTAACCCCAAACAACACTAGATAAGTCATTTAGTGGTTCAACGCAATGTTTCCGAGTTCTTAGCCCATTTGGGACCCAATTTCAACAAGTCTTTCTCCACACTTCGAAACACTCTTCATGCATCTCTAGCACTTGTAATCAATCAAATTTATTGTATTCTAACATATTGTAACCCCAAACAACACTAGATAAGTCATTTAGTGGTTCAATGCAATGTTTTTAAGTTCTTAGCCCATTTGGGACCCAATTTCAACGTCTTTCTCAACACTTCTAAACACTCTTCATGCATCTCTAATACTTGTAATCAATCAAATTTATTGTATTCTAACATATTCTAACCCCAAACAACACTAGATAAGTCATTTAGTGGTTCAACGCAATGTTTTCGAGTTTTTAGCCCATTTGGGCCCCAATTTCAACAAGTCTTTCAACACACTTCTGAACACTCTTCATGCATCTACAGCACTTGTAATCAATAAAATTTATTGTATTCTAACATATTCTATCCTCAAACAACAATAGATAAGTCATTTAGTGGTTCAACGCAATGTTTCCGAGTTCTTAGCCCATTTGGGACCCAATTTCAACAAGTCTTTCTCTACACTTCTAAACACTCTTCATGCATCTCTAGTACTTGTAATCAATCAAATTTATTGTATTCTAACATATTCTAACCCCAAACAACACTAGATAAGTCATTTAGTGGTTCAACGCAATGTTTCCGAGTTCTTAGCCCATTTGGGACCCAATTTCAACAAGTCTTTCTCCACACTTCTAAACACTCTTCATGCATCTCTAGCACTTGTAATCAATCAAATTTATTGTATTCTAACATATTCTAACCCCAAACAACACTAGATAAGTCATTTAGTGGTTCCACGCAATGTTTCCGAGTTCTTAGCCCATTTGGGATCCAATTTCAACAAGTCTTTCTCCACACTTCTAAACACTCGTCATGTATCTCTAGCACTTGTTATCAATCAAATTTATTATATTCTAACATATTCTTACCCAAAACAGCACTAGACAAGCCATTAAGTGGTTAAACGCAATGTTTCCAAGTTCTTAGCCCATTTGGGACCCAATTTCAACAAGTCTTTCTCCACATTTCTAAACACTATTAATGCATATCTAGCAGTTGTAATCAATCAAATTATTGTATTCTAACATATTCTAACCCCAAACAACACAAAATAAGTCATTTAGTGGTTCAACCCAATGTTTCTGAGTTCTTAGCCCATTTGGGACCCAATTTTAACAAGTCTTTCTCTACACTTCTAAACACTCTTCATGCATCTCTAGCACTTGTAATCAATCAAATTCATTGTATTCTAACATATTCTAACCCCAAACAACACAAGATAAGTCATTTAGTTGTTCAACGCAATGTTTTCGAGTTCTTAGCCTGATTGGGACCCAATTTTAACAAGTCTTTCTCCACACTTCTAAACACTCTTCATGCATCTCTAGCACTTGTAATCAATCAAATTCATTGTATTCTAACATATTCTAACCCCAAACAACAATAGATAAGTTATTTAGTGGTTCAACGCAATGTTTCCGAATTCTTAGCCCATTTGGGACCCAATTTAAACAAGTCTTTCTCCACACTTCTAAACACTCTTCATGCATCTCCAGCACTTGTAATCAATCAAATTATTGTATTCTAAAATATTCTAACCCCAAAAAACACTAGATAAGTCATTTAGTTGTTCAATGCAATGTTTCCGAGTTCTTACCCCAATTGGAACCCAATTTAACCAAGTCTTTCATCACACTTCTAAACACTCTTCATGCATCTCCAGCACTTGTAATCAATCAAATTATTGTATTCTAAAATATTCTAACCCCAAAAAACACTAGATAAGTCATTTAGTTGTTCAATGCAATGTTTCCGAGTTCTTAGCCCATTTGGGACCCAATTTCAACAAGTCTTTCTCCACACTTCTAAACACTCTTCATGCATCTCTAGCACTTGTAATCAATAAAATTTATTGTATTCTAACAAATTCTAACCCCAAACAACAATATATAAGTCATTTAGTGGTTCAACGCAATGTTTCCGAGTTCTTAGCCCATTTGGGACCCAATTTCAACAAGTCTTTCTCCACACTTCTAAACACTCTTCATGCATCTCAAGCACTTGTGATCAATCAAATTTATTGTATTCAAACATTTTCTAACCCCAAACAACACTAGATAAGTCATTTATTGGTTCAACGCAATGTTTCCGAGTTCTTAGCCCATTTGGGACCCAATTTCAAGAAGTCTTTCTCCACAATTCTAAACACTCTTCATGCATCTCTAGCACTTGTACTCAATCAAATTTATTGTATTCTAACATATTCTAACCCCAAACAACACTAGACAAGCCATTAAGTGGTTCAACGCAATGTTTCCAAGTTCTTAGCCCATTTGGGACCCAATTTCAACAAGTCTTTCTCCACACTTCTAAACACTATTCATGCATATCTAGCAGTTGTAATCAATCAAATTATTGTATTCTAACATATTCTAACCCCAAACAACACTAAATAAGTTATTTAGTGGTTCAACGCAATGTTTCTGAGTTCATAGCCCATTTGGGACCAAATTTCAACAAGTCTTTCTCCACACTTCTAAACACTCTTCATGTATCTCTAGCACTTGTAATCAATCACATTCATTGTATTCTAACATATTCTAACCCCATACAACACTAGATAAGTCATTTAGTGGTTCAACGCAATGTTTCCGAGTTCTTAGCCCGGTTGGGACCCAATTTTAACAAGTCTTTCTCTACACTTCTAAACACTCTTCATGCATCTCTAGCACTTGTAATCAATCAAATTCATTGTATTCTAACATATTCTATCCCCAAACAACACTAGATAAGTCATTTAGTGGTTCAACGCAATGTTTCCGAGTTCTTAGCCCATTTGGGACCCAATTTCAACAAGTCTTTCTCCACACTTCTAAACACTCTTCATGCATCTCTAGCACTTGTAATCAATCAAATTTATTGTATTCTAACATATTCTAACCCCAAACAACACTAGATAAGTCATTTAGTGGTTCAACGCAATGTTTCCGAGTTCTTAACCCATTTGGGACCCAATTTCAACAAGTCTTTCTACACACTTTTAAACACTCTTCATGCATCTCTAGCACTTGTAATCAATCAAATTTATTGTATTCTTACATATTCTAACCCCAAACAACACTAGATAAGTCATTTAGTGGTTCAACGCAATGTTTCCGAGTTCTTAGCCCATTTGGGACCCAATTTCAACAAGTCTTTCTCTACACTTCTAAACACTCTTCATACATCTCTAGCACTTGTAATCAATCAAATTCATTGTATTCTAACATATTCTAACCCCAAACAACACTAGATAAGTCATTTAGTAGTTCAACGCAATGTTTCCGAGTTCTTAGCCCATTTGGGACCAATTTCAACAAGTCTTTCTCCACACCTCTAAACACTCTTCATGCATCTCTAGCACTTGTAATCAATCAAATTTATTGTATTCTAACATATTCTAACACCAAACAAGACTATATAAGACATTTAGTGGTTCAACGCAATTATTCCGAGTTCTTAGCCCATTTGGGACCCAATTTCAACAAGTCTTTCTCCACACTTCTAAACACTCTTCATGCATCTCTAGCACTTGTAATCAATCAAATTCATTGTATTCTAACATATTCTAACCCCAAATAACACTAGATAAGTCATTTAGTGGTTCAACGCAATGTTTCCGAGTTCTTAGCCCATTTGGGACCCAATTTCAACAAGTCTTTCTCCACACTTCTAAACACTCTTCATGCATCTCTAGCACTTGTAATCAATCAAATTCATTGTATTCTAACATATTCTAACCCCAAGCAACACTAGATAAGTCATTTAGTGGTTCAACGCAATGTTTCCGAGTTCTTAGCCCATTTGGGACCCAATTTCAACAAGTCTTTCTCTACACTTCTAAACACTCTTCATGCATCTCTAGCACTTGTAATCAATCAAATTTATTGTATTCTAACATATTCTAACCCCAAACAACACTAGATAAGTCATTTAGTGGTTCAACGCAATGTTTCCGAGTTCTAAGCCCATTTGGGACCCAATTTCAACAAGTCTTTCTCTACACTTCTAAACACTCTTCATGCATCTCTAGCACTTGTAATCAATCAAATTCATTGTATTCTAACATATTCTAACCCCAAACAACACTAGATAAGTCATTTAGTGGTTCAACGCAATGTTTCCGAGTTCTTAGCCCATTTGGGACCCAATTTCAACAAGTCTTTCTCTACACTTCTAAACACTCTTCATGCATCTCTAGCACTTGTAATCAATCAAATTCATTGTATTCTAACATATTCTAACCCCAAACAACACTAGATAAGTCATTTAGTGGTTCAACGCAATGTTTCCGAGTTCTTAGCCCATTTGGGACCCAATTTCAACAAGTCTTTCTACACACTTCTAAACACTCTTCATGCATCTCTAGCACTTGTAATCAATCAAATTTATTGTATTCTAACATATTCTAACCCCAAACAACACTAGATAAGTCATTTAGTGGTTCAACGCAATGTTTCCGAGTTCTCAGCCCATTTGGGACCCAATTTCAACAAGTCTTTCTCTACACTTCTAAACACTGTTCATGCATCTCTAGCACTTGTAATCAATCAAATTCATTGTATTCTAACATATTCTAACCCCAAACAACACTAGATAAGTTATTTAGTGGTTCAACGCAATGTTTCCGAGTTCTTAGCCCATTTGGGACCCAATTTCAACAAGTCTTTCTCCACACTTCTAAACACTCTTCATGCATCTCTAGCACTTGTAATCAATCAAATTTATTGTATTCTAACATATTCTAACCCCAAACAACACTAGATAAGTCATTTAGTGGTTCAACGCAATGTTTCCGAGTTCTTAGCCCATTTGGGACCCAATTTCAACAAGTCTTTCTCCACACTTCTAAACACTCTTCATGCATCTCTAGCACTTGTAATCAATCAAATTTATTGTATTCTAACATATTCTAACCCCAAACAACACTAGATAAGTCATTTAGTGGTTCAACGCAATGTTTCCGAGTTCTTAGCCCATTTGGGACCCAATTTCAACAAGTCTTTCTCCACACTTCTAAACACTCTTCATGCATCTCTAGCACTTGTAATCAATCAAATTTATTGTATTCTAACATATTCTAACCCCAAACAACACTAGATAAGTCATTTAGTGGTTCCACGCAATGTTTCCGAATTCTTAGCCCATTTAGGACCCAATTTCAACAAGTCTTTCTACACACTTCTAAACACTCTTCATGCATCTCTAGCACTTGTAATCAATCAAATTTATTGTATTCTAACATATTCTTACCCCAGACAACACTAGATAAGTCAGTTAGTCGTTCAACGCAATGTTTCCGAGTTCTTAGCCCATTTGGGACCCAATTTCAACAAGTCTTTCTCGACACTTCTAAACACTCTTCATGCATCTCTAGCACTTGTAATCAATCAAATTTATTGTATTCGAACATATTCTAACCCCAAACAACATTAGATAAGTCATCTAGTTGTTCAACGTAATCTTTCCGAGTTCTTAGCCCATTTGGGACCCAATTTCAACAAGTCTTTCCCCACACTTCTAAACATTCTTCATGCATCTCTAGCACTTGTAATCAATAAAATGTATTGTATTCTAACATATACGAACCCCAAACAGCACTAGACAATCCATTTAGTGGTTCAACGCAATGTTTCCGAGTTCTTAGCCCATTTTGGACCATATTTCGACAAGTGTTCCTACACACTTCTAAACACTCTTCATGCATCTCTAGCACTTGTAAACAATCAATTTTATTGTATTCTAACATATTCTAACCCCAAACAACACTAGATAAGTCAGTTATTGGTTTCACGCAATGTTTCCAAGTTCTTAGCCCATATGGGACCCAATTTCAACAAGTCTTTCTCAACACTTCTAAACACTCTTCATGCATCTCTAGCAGTTGTAATCAATCAAATTTATTGTATTCTAACATATTCTAACCCCAAAAAACACTAGAAAAGCCATTTAGTAGTTCAACGCAATATTTCCGAGTTCTTAGCCCATTTTGGACTAAATTTCGGCTAGTGTTTCTACACATTTCTAAACACTCTTCATGCATCTCTAGCACATGTAATCAATCAAATTTATTGTATTCAAACATATTATAACCCTAAAAAACACTAGATATTTCATTTAGTGGTTCAACGCAATGTTTCCGACTTCTTAGCCCATTTGGGACCCAATTTCAACAAGTCTTTCTCCACACTTCTAAACACTTTTCATACATCTCTAGCACTTGTAATCAATCAAATTTATTTTATTCTAACATATTCTAACCCCAAACAACACTAGATAAGTCAGTTAGTGGTTCAACGCAATGTTTCCGAGTTCTTAGCCCATTTGGGACCCAATTTCAACAAGTCTTTCTCCACACTTCTAAACACTCTTCATGCATCGCTATCACTTGTAATCAATCAAATTTATTGTAATCTAACATATTATAACCCCAAAAAACACTAGACAAGCCATTTAGTGGTTCAACGCAATGTTTCCGAGTTCTTAGCCCATTTTGGACCAAATTTCGGCAAGTGTTTCTACACACTTCTAAACACTCTTCATGCATCTCTAGCACTTGTAATCAATCAAATTTATTGTATTCTAACATATTCTAACCCCAGACAACACTAGATAAGTCAGTTAGTCGTTCAACGCAATGTTTCCGAGTTCTTAGCCCATTTGGGACCCAATTTCAACAAGTCTTTCTCGACACTTCTAAACACTCTTCATGCATCTCTAGCACTTGTAATCAATCAAATTTATTGTATTCGAACATATTCTAACCCCAAACAACACTAGATAAGTCATCTAGTTGTTCAACGTAATCTTTCCGAGTTCTTAGCCCATTTGGGACCCAATTTCAACAAGTCTTTCCCCACACTTCTAAACATTCTTCATGCATCTCTAGCACTTGTAATCAATCAAATGTAGCACTTGTAATCAATCAAATGTATTGTATTCTAACATATTCGAACCCCAAACAGCACTAGACAATCCATTTAGTGGTTCAACGCAATGTTTCCGAGTTCTTAGCCCATTTTGGACCATATTTCGACAAGTGTTTCTACACACTTCTAAACACTCTTCATGCATCTCTAGCACTTGTAAACAATCAATTTTATTGTATTCTTACATATTCTAACCCCAAACAACACTAGATAAGTCAGTTATTGGTTTCACGCAATGTTTCCGAGTTCTTAGCCCATATGGGACCCAATTTCAACAAGTCTTTCTCAACACTTCTAAACACTCTTCATGCATCTCTAGCACTTGTAATCAATCAAATTTATTGTATTCTAACATATTCTAACCCCAAAAAACACTAGAAAAGCCATTTAGTAGTTCAACGCAATATTTCCGAGTTCTTAGCCCATTTTGGACTAAATTTCGGCAAGTGTTTCTACACATTTCTAAACACTCTTTATGCATCTCTAGCACATGTAATCAATCAAATTTATTGTATTCAAACTTATTATAACCCTAAAAAACACTAGATATTTCATTTAGTGGTTCAACGCAATGTTTCCGACTTCTTAGCCCATTTGGGACCCAATTTCAACAAGTCTTTCTCCACACTTCTAAACACTTTTCATACATCTCTAGCACTTGTAATCAATCAAATTTATTGTATTCTAACATATTCTAACCCCAAACAACACTAGATAAGTCAGTTAGTGGTTCAACGCAATGTTTCCGAGTTCTTAGCCCATTTGGGACCCAATTTCAACAAGTCTTTCTCCACACTTCTAAACACTCTTCATGCATCGCTATCACTTGTAATCAATCAAATTTATTGTAATCTAACATATTATAACCCCAAAAAACACTAGACAAGCCATTTAGTGGTTCAACGCAATGTTTCCGAGTTCTTAGCCCATTTTGGACCAAATTTCGGCAAGTGTTTCTACACACTTCTAAACACTCTTCATGCATCTCTAGCACTTGTAATCAATCAAATTTATTGTATTCTAACATATTCTAACCCCAGACAACACTAGATAAGTCAGTTAGTCGTTCAACGCAATGTTTCCGAGTTCTTAGCCCATTTGGGACCCAATTTCAAAAAGTCTTTCTCGACACTTCTAAACACTCTTCATGCATCTCTACCACTTGTAATCAATCAAATTTATTGTATTCGAACATATTCTAACCCCAAACAACACTAGATAAGTCATCTAGTTGTTCAACGTAATCTTTCCGAGTTCTTAGCCCATTTGGGACCCAATTTCAACAAGTCTTTCCCCACACTTCTAAACATTCTTCATGCATCTCTAGCACTTGTAATCAATCAAATGTAGCACTTGTAATCAATCAAATGTATTGTATTCTAACATATTCGAACCCCAAACAGCACTAGACAATCCATTTAGTGGTTCAACGCAATGTTTCCGAGTTCTTAGCCCATTTTGGACCATATTTCGACAAGTGTTTCTACACACTTCTAAACACTCTTCATGCATCTCTAGCACTTGTAAACAATCAATTTTATTGTATTCTAACATATTCTAACCCCAAACAACACTAGATAAGTCAGTTATTGGTTTCACGCAATGTTTCCGAGTTCTTAGCCCATATGGGACCCAATTTCAACAAGTCTTTTTCCACACTTCTAAACACTTTTCATACATCTCTAGCACTTGTAATCAATCAAATTTATTGTATTCTAACATATTCTAACCCCAAACAACACTAGATAAGTCAGTTAGTGGTTCAACGCAATGTTTCCGAGTTCTTAGCCCATTTGGGACCCAATTTCAACAAGTCTTTCTCCACACTTCTAAACACTCTTCATGCATCGCTATCACTTGTAATCAATCAAATTTATTGTAATCTAACATATTATAACCCCAAAAAACACTAGACAAGCCATTTAGTGGTTCAACGCAATGTTTCCGAGTTCTTAGCCCATTTTGGACCAAATTTCGGCAAGTGTTTCTACACATTTCTAAACACTCTTCATGCATCTCTAGCACATGTAATCAATCAAATGTATTGTATTCTAACATATTCGAACCCCAAACAGCACTAGACAATCCATTTAGTGGTTCAACGCAATGTTTCCGAGTTCTTAGCCCATTTTGGACCATATTTCGACAAGTGTTTCTACACACTTCTAAACACTCTTCATGCATCTCTAGCACTTGTAAACAATCAATTTTATTGTATTCTAACATATTCTAACCCCAAACAACACTAGATAAGTCAGTTATTGGTTTCACGCAATGTTTCCGAGTTCTTAGCCCATATGGGACCCAATTTCAACAAGTCTTTCTCAACACTTCTAAACACTCTTCATGCATCTCTAGCACTTGTAATCAATCAAATTTATTGTATTCTAACATATTCTAACCCCAAAAAACACTAGAAAAGCCATTTAGTAGTTCAACGCAATATTTCCGAGTTCTTAGCCCATTTTGGACTAAATTTCGGCAAGTGTTTCTACACATTTCTAAACACTCTTCATGCATCTCTAGCACATGTAATCAATCAAATTTATTGTATTCAAACATATTATAACCCTAAAAAACACTAGATATTTCATTTAGTGGTTCAACGCAATGTTTCCGACTTCTTAGCCCATTTGGGACCCAATTTCAACAAGTCTTTCTCCACACTTCTAAACACTTTTCATACATCTCTAGCACTTGTAATCAATCAAATTTATTTTATTCTAACATATTCTAACCCCAAACAACACTAGATAAGTCAGTTAGTGGTTCAACGCAATGTTTCCGAGTTCTTAGCCCATTTGGGACCCAATTTCAACAAGTCTTTCTCCACACTTCTAAACACTCTTCATGCATCGCTATCACTTGTAATCAATCAAATTTATTGTAATCTAACATATTATAACCCCAAAAAACACTAGACAAGCCATTTAGTGGTTCAACGCAATGTTTCCGAGTTCTTAGCCCATTTTGGACCAAATTTCGGCAAGTGTTTCTACACACTTCTAAACACTCTTCATGCATCTCTAGCACTTGTAATCAATCAAATTTATTGTATTCTAACATATTCTTACCCCAGACAACACTAGATAAGTCAGTTAGTCGTTCAACGCAATGTTTCCGAGTTCTTAGCCCATTTGGGACCCAATTTCAACAAGTCTTTCTCGACACTTCTAAACACTCTTCATGCATCTCTAGCACTTGTAATCAATCAAATTTATTGTATTCGAACATATTCTAACCCCAAACAACACTAGATAAGTCATCTAGTTGTTCAACGTAATCTTTCCGAGTTCTTAGCCCATTTGGGACCCAATTTCAACAAGTCTTTCCCCACACTTCTAAACATTCTTCATGCATCTCTAGCACTTGTAATCAATCAAATGTATTGTATTCTAACATATTCGAACCCCAAACAGCACTAGACAATCCATTTAGTGGTTCAACGCAATGTTTCCGAGTTCTTAGCCCATTTTGGACCATATTTCGACAAGTGTTCCTACACTCTTCTAAACACTCTTCATGCATCTCTAGCACTTGTAAACAATCAATTTTATTGTATTCTAACATATTCTCACCCCAAACAACACTAGATAAGTCAGTTATTGGTTTCACGCAATGTTTCCGAGTTCTTAGCCCATATGGGACCCAATTTCAACAAGTCTTTCTCAACACTTCTAAACACTCTTCATGCATCTCTAGCACTTGTAATCAATCAAATTTATTGTATTCTAACATATTCTAACCCCAAAAAACACTAGAAAAGCCATTTAGTAGTTCAACGCAATATTTCCGAGTTCTTAGCCCATTTTGGACTAAATTTCGGCAAGTGTTTCTACACATTTCTAAACACTCTTCATGTATCTCAAGCACTTGAAATCAATCAAATTTATTATATTCTAACATATTATGTCCCAAAACATCACTACAAAATTCACTAAGTGGGTCAACGCAATGTTTCCAAGTTTTTAGCCCATTTTGGACCCAATTTCAAGAAGTTTTTCTCCACACTTGTAAACACTCTTCATGCATCTCTAGCACTTGTAATCAATCAAATTTATTGTATTCTAACATATTCTAACCCCAAACAACACTAGATAATTCATTTAGTCTTTCAACGCAAAGTTTCCGAGTTCGTAGCCCATTTGGGACCCAATTTCAACAAGTCTTTCTCCACACTGCTAAACACTTTGCATGCATCTCTAGCACTTGTAATCAATCAAAATTATTGTATTCTAACATATTCTAACCCCAAAAAACACTAGAAAAGCCATTTAGTGGTTCAACGCAATGTTTCCGCGTTCTTAGCCCATTTGGGACCAAATTTCGGTTAGTGTTTCTACACATTTCTAACCACTCTTCATGCATCTCTAGCACTTGTAATCAATCAAATTTATTGTATTCTAACATATTCTTACCCCAGACAACACTAGATAAGTCAGTTAGTCGTTCAACGCAATGTTTCCGAGTTCTTAGCCCATTTGGGACCCAATTTCAACAAGTCTTTCTCGACACTTCTAAACACTCTTCATGCATCTCTAGCACTTGTAATCAATCAAATTTATTGTATTCGAACATATTCTAACCCCAAACAACACTAGATAAGTCATCTAGTTGTTCAACGTAATCTTTCCGAGTTCTTAGCCCATTTGGGACCCAATTTCAACAAGTCTTTCCCCACACTTCTAAACATTCTTCATGCATCTCTAGCACTTGTAATCAATAAAATGTATTGTATTCTAACATATTCGAACCCCAAACAGCACTAGACAATCCATTTAGTGGTTCAACGCAATGTTTCCGAGTTCTTAGCCCATTTTGGACCATATTTCGACAAGTGTTCCTACACACTTCTAAACACTCTTCATGCATCTCTAGCACTTGTAAACAATCAATTTTATTGTATTCTAACATATTCTAACCCCAAACAACACTAGATAAGTCAGTTATTGGTTTCACGCAATGTTTCCGAGTTCTTAGCCCATTTGGCACCCAATTTCAACAAGTCTTTCTCCACACTACTAAGCACTTTGCATGCATCTCTAGCATTTGTAATCAATCAAAATTATTGTATTCTAACATATTCTAACCCCAAAAAACACTAGAAAAGCCATTTAGTAATTCAACGCAATGTTTCCGAGTTCTTAGCCCATTTTGGGCTAAATTTCGGCTAGTGTTTCTACACATTTCTAAACACTCTTCATGCATCTCTAGCACATGTAATCAATCAAATTTATTGTATTCTGACATATTCTAACCCCAAACAACACTAGATAAGTCAGTTAGTGGTTTAACGCAATGTTTCCGAGTTCTTAGCCCATTAGGGACCCAATTTCAGCAAGTCTTTCTCCACACTTCTAAACACTCTTCATGCATCTCTAGCACTTGTAATCAATCAAATTTATTGTATTCTAACATATTCTAACCCCAAACAACACTAGATAAGTCAGTTAGTGGTTCAACGCAATGTTTCCGAGTTCTTAGCCCATTTGGGACCCAATTTCAACAAGTCTTTCTCCACACTTCTAAACACTCTTCATGCATCGCTATCACTTGTAATCAATCAAATTTATTGTAATCTAACATATTATAACCCCAAAAAACACTAGACAAGCCATTTAGTGGTTCAACGCAATGTTTCCGAGTTCTTAGCCCATTTTGGACCAAATTTCGGCAAGTGTTTCTACACACTTCTAAACACTCTTCATGCATCTCTAGCACTTGTAATCAATCAAATTTATTGTATTCTAACATATTCTAACCCCAGACAACACTAGATAAGTCAGTTAGTCGTTCAACGCAATGTTTCCGAGTTCTTAGCCCATTTGGGACCCAATTTCAACAAGTCTTTCTCGACACTTCTAAACACTCTTCATGCATCTCTAGCACTTGTAATCAATCAAATTTATTGTATTCGAACATATTCTAACCCCAAACAACACTAGATAAGTCATCTAGTTGTTCAACGTAATCTTTCCGAGTTCTTAGCCCATTTGGGACCCAATTTCAACAAGTCTTTCCCCACACTTCTAAACATTCTTCATGCATCTCTAGCACTTGTAATCAATCAAATTTATTGTATTCTAACATATTCGAACCCCAAACAGCACTAGACAATCCATTTAGTGGTTCAACGCAATGTTTCCGAGTTCTTAGCCCATTTTGGACCATATTTCGACAAGTGTTTCTACACACTTCTAAACACTCTTCATGCATCTCTAGCACTTTTAATCAATCAAATGTATTGTATTCTAACACATTCTAACCCCAAACAACACTAGATAAGTCAGTTATTGGTTTCACGCAATGTTTCCGAGTTCTTAGCCCAATTGGGACCCAATTTCAACAAGTCTTTCTCAACACTTCTAAACACTCTTCATGCATCTCTAGCACTTGTAATCAATCAAATTTATTGTATTCTAACATATTCTAACCCCAAAAAACACTAGAAAAGCCATTTAGTGGTTCAACGCAATGTTTCCGAGTTCTTAGCCCATTTTGGGCTAAATTTCGGCTAGTGTTTCTACACATTTCTAAACACTCTTCATGCATCTCTAGCACATGTAATCAATCAAATTTATTGTATTCTGACATATTCTAACCCCAAACAACACTAGATAAGTCATTTAGTGGTTCAACGCAATGTTTCCGAGTTCTTAGCCCATTTGGGACCCAATTTCAACAAGTCTTTCTCCACACTTCTAAACACTTTTCATACATCTCTAGCACTTGTAATCAATCAAATTTATTGTATTCTAACATATTCTAACCCCAAACAACACTAGATAAGTCATTTAGTGGTTCAACGCAATGTTTCCGAGTTCTTAGCCCATTTTGGACCCACTTTCGGCAAGTCTTTCTCCTCACTTCTAAATACTGTTCATGCATCTGTAGCACATGTAATCAATCAAATTTATTGTAATCTTACATATTATAACCCCAAACAACACTAGACAAGCCATTTAGTGGTTCAACGCACTGTTTCCGAGTTCTTAGCCCATTTCGGACCCAATTTAAACAAGTCGTTCTCCACACTTCTAAACACTCTTCATGCATCTTTAGCACTTGTAATCAATCAAATTTATTGTAATCTAACATATTATAACCCCAGACAACACTAGATAAGTCAGTTAGTCGTTCAACGCACTGTTTCCGAGTTCTTAGCCCATTTCGGACCCAATTTAAACAAGTCGTTCTCCACACTTCTAAACACTCTTCATGCATCTTTAGCACTTGTAATCAATCAAATTTATTGTAATCTAACATATTATAACCCCAAAAAACACTAGATAAGTCATCTAGTAGTTCAACGTAATGTTTCCGAGTTCTTAGCCTATTTGGGACCCAATTTCAACAAGTCTTTCTCCACACTTCTAAACTCTCTTCATAAATCTCTAGCACTTGTAATCAATCAAATTTATTGTATTCTTACATATTATAACCCCATACAACACTAGAAAATTCGTTTAGTGGTTCAACGCAATGTTTCCGAGTTCTTAGCCCATTTTGGACCCAATTTCGACAAGTGTTTCTCCACACTTCTAAACACTCTTCATGCATCTCTAGCACTTGTAATCAATCAAATTTATTGTATTCTAACATATTCTAACCCCAAACAACACTAGATAAGTCAGTTATTGGTTTCAACGCAATGTTTCCGAGTTCTTAGCCCATTTGGGACCAAATTTCAACTAATCTTTCTACACACTTCTAAACACTCTTCATGCATCTCTAGCACTTGTAATCAATCAAAATTATTGTATTCTATCATATTCTAACCCCAAAAAACACTAGATAAGCCATTTAGTGGTTCAACGCAATGTTTCTGCGTTCTTGGCCCATTTGGGAACAAATTTCGTCAAGTCTTTTTCCACACTTCTAAGCACTCTTCATGTATCTCAAGCACTTGAAATCAATCAAATTTATTATATTCTAACATATTCTAACCCCAAAAAACACTAGAGAAGTCATTTAGTGGTTTAACGCAATGTTTCCGAGTTCTTAGCCCATTTGGGACCCAATTTCAACAAGTCTTTCTCCACACTTCTAAACACTTTTCATACATCTCTAGCACTTGTAATCAATCAAATTTATTGTATTCTAACATATTCTAACCCCAAACAACACTAGATAAGTCAGTTAGTGGTTCAACGCAATGTTTCCGAGTTCTTAGCCCATTTGGGACCCAATTTCAACAAGTCTTTCTCCACACTTCTAAACACTCTTCATGCATCTCTAGCACTTGTAATCAATCAAATTTATTGTATTCTAAGATATTATAACCCCAAAAAACACTAGACAAGCCATTTAGTGGTTCAACGCAATGTTTCCAAGTTTTTAGCCCATTTTGGACCCAATTTCAAGAACTCTTTCTCCACACTTCTAAACACTCTTCATGCATCTCTAGCACTTGTAATCAATCAAATTTATTGTATTCTAACATATTCTAACCCCAGACAACACTAGATAAGTCAGTTAGTCGTTCAACGTAATGTTTCCGAGTTCTTAGCCCATTTGGGACCCAATTTCAACAAGTCTTTCTCGACACTTCTAAACACTCTTCATGCATCTCTAGCACTTGTAATCAATCAAATTTATTGTATTCGAACATATTCTAACCCCAAACAACACTAGATAAGTCAGTTAGTCGTTCAACGCAATGTTTCCGAGTTCTTAGCCCATTTAGGACCCAATTTCAACAAGTCTTTCTCGACACTTCTAAACACTCTTCATGTATCTCTAGCACTTCTAATCAATTAAATTTATTATATTTTAACATATTCTAACCCAAAAGAGCACTAGACAAGTCATTTCGTGGTTCAACGCAATGTTTCTAAGTTCTTAGCCTATTTGGGACCCAATTTCCACAAGTCTTTCTCCACACATCTAAATACTCTTCATGCATGTCTAGCACTTGTAATCAATCAATTTTATTGTATTCTAACATATTCTAACCCCAAACAACACTAGATTAGTCACTTAGTGGTTCCACGCAATGTTTCCGAGTTCTTAGCCCATTTGGGACCCAATTTCAACAAGTCTTTCTACACACTTCTAAACATTCTTCATGCATCTCTAGCACTTGTAATCAATCAAAATTATTGTATTCTAACATATTCTAACCCCAAATAACACTAGACAAGCCATCTAGTGGTTCAACGCAATATTTCCGAGTTCTTAGCCCATTTTGGACTAAATTTCGGCAAGTGTTTCTACACATTTCTAAACACTCTTCATGCATCTCTAGCACATGTAATCAATCAAATTTATTGTATTCAAACATATTATAACCCTAAAAAACACTAGATATTTCATTTAGTGGTTCAACGCAATGTTTCCGACTTCTTAGCCCATTTGGGACCCAATTTCAACAAGTCTTTCTCCACACTTCTAAACACTTTTCATACATCTCTAGCACTTGTAATCAATCAAATTTATTGTATTCTAACATATTCTAACCCCAAACAACACTAGATAAGTCAGTTAGTGGTTCAACGCAATGTTTCCGAGTTCTTAGCCCATTTGGGACCCAATTTCAACAAGTCTTTCTCCACACTTCTAAACACTCTTCATGCATCGCTATCACTTGTAATCAATCAAATTTATTGTAATCTAACATATTATAACCCCAAAAAACACTAGACAAGCCATTTAGTGGTTCAACGCAATGTTTCCGAGTTCTTAGCCCATTTTGGACCAAATTTCGGCAAGTGTTTCTACACACTTCTAAACACTCTTCATGCATCTCTAGCACTTGTAATCAATCAAATTTATTGTATTCTAACATATTCTAACCCCAGACAACACTAGATAAGTCAGTTAGTCGTTCAACGCAATGTTTCCGAGTTCTTAGCCCATTTGGGACCCAATTTCAACAAGTCTTTCTCGACACTTCTAAACACTCTTCATGCATCTCTAGCACTTGTAATCAATCAAATTTATTGTATTCGAACATATTCTAACCCCAAACAACACTAGATAAGTCATCTAGTTGTTCAACGCAATCTTTCCGAGTTCTTAGCCCATTTGGGACCCAATTTCAACAAGTCTTTCCCCACACTTCTAAACATTCTTCATGCATCTCTAGCACTTGTAATCAATCAAATGTATTGTATTCTAACATATTCTAACCCCAAACAGCACTAGACAATCCATTTAGTGGTTCAACGCAATGTTTCCGAGTTCTTAGCCCATTTTGGACCATATTTCGACAAGTGTTTCTACACACTTCTAAACACTCTTCATGCATCTCTAGCACTTGTAAACAATCAATTTTATTGTATTCTAACATATTCTAACCCCAAACAACACTAGATAAGTCAGTTATTGGTTTCACGCAATGTTTCCGAGTTCTTAGCCCATATGGGACCCAATTTCAACAAGTCTTTTTCCACACTTCTAAGCACTCTTCATGTATCTCAAGCACTTGTAATCAATTCAATTTATTATATTCTAACATATTATAACCCAAAACAACACTAGATAAGTCATTTAGTGTTTCAACGCAATGTTTCCGGGATCTTAGCCCATTAAGTACCCGATTTCAACAAGTCTTTCTCCACACTTCTAAACACTCTTCATGCATCTCTAGCACTTGTAATCAATCAAAATTATTGTATTCTAACATATTCTAACCCCAAAAAACACTAGACAAGCCATTTAGTGGTTCAACGCAATGTTTCTGCGTTCTTAGCCCATTTGGGAACAAATTTCAACAAGTGTTTCTACACATTTCTAAACACTCTTCATGCATCTCTAGCACTTGTACTCAATCAAATTTATTGTATTCTAACATATTCTAACCCCAAAAAAAAACACTAGATAATTCATTTAGTGGTTCAACGCAATGTTTCCGACTTCTTAGCCCATTTGGGACCCAATTTCAACAAGTCTTTCTCCACACTTCTAAACACTCTTCATGCATCTCTAGCACTTGTAATCAATCAAATTTATTGTATTCTAACATATTCTAACCCCAAACAACACTAGATAAGTCAGTTAGTGGTTCAACGCAATGTTTCCGAGTTCTTAGCCCATTTGGGACCCAATTTCAACAAGTCTTTCTCCACACTTCTAAACACTCTTCATGCATCGCTATCACTTGTAATCAATCAAATTTATTGTAATCTAACATATTCTAACCCCAAAAAACACTAGACAAGCCATTTAGTGGTTCAACGCAATGTTTCCGAGTTCTTAGCCCATTTTGGACCAAATTTCGGCAAGTGTTTCTACACACTTCTAAACACTCTTCATGCATCTCTAGCACTTGTAATCAATCAAATTTATTGTATTCTAACATATTCTAACCCCAAACAACACTAGATAAGTCAGTTAGTCGTTCAACGCAATGTTTCCGAGTTCTTAGCCCATTTGGGACCCAATTTCAACAAGTCTTTCTCGACACTTCTAAACACTCTTCATGCATCTCTAGCACTTGTAATCAATCAAATTTATTGTATTCGAACATATTCTAACCCCAAACAACACTAGATAAGTCATCTAGTTGTTCAACGCAATCTTTCCGAGTTCTTAGCCCATTTGGGACCCAATTTCAACAAGTCTTTCCCCACACTTCTAAACATTCTTCATGCATCTCTAGCACTTGTAATCAATCAAATGTATTGTATTCTAACATATTCGAACCCCAAACAGCACTAGACAATCCATTTAGTGGTTCAACGCAATGTTTCCGAGTTCTTAGCCCATTTTGGACCATATTTCGACAAGTGTTTCTACACACTTCTAAACACTCTTCATGCATCTCTAGCACTTGTAAACAATCAATTTTATTGTATTCTAACATATTCTAACCCCAAACAACACTAGATAAGTCAGTTATTGGTTTCACGCAATGTTTCCGAGTTCTTAGCCCATATGGGACCCAATTTCAACAAGTCTTTCTCAACACTTCTAAACACTCTTCATGCATCTCTAGCACTTGTAATCAATCAAATTTATTGTATTCTAACATATTCTAACCCCAAAAAACACTAGAAAAGCCATTTAGTAGTTCAACGCAATATTTCCGAGTTCTTAGCCCATTTTGGACTAAATTTCGGCAAGTGTTTCTACACATTTCTAAACACTCTTCATGCATCTCTAGCACATGTAATCAATCAAATTTATTGTATTCAAACATATTATAACCCTAAAAAACACTAGATATTTCATTTAGTGGTTCAACGCAATGTTTCCGACTTCTTAGCCCATTTGGGACCCAATTTCAACAAGTCTTTCTCCACACTTCTAAACACTTTTCATACATCTCTAGCACTTGTAATCAATCAAATTTATTTTATTCTAACATATTCTAACCCCAAACAACACTAGATAAGTCAGTTAGTGGTTCAACGCAATGTTTCCGAGTTCTTAGCCCATTTGGGACCCAATTTCAACAAGTCTTTCTCCACACTTCTAAACACTCTTCATGCATCTCTAGCACTTGTAATCAATCAAATTTATTGTATTCTAAGATATTATAACCCCAAAAAACACTAGACAAGCCATTTAGTGGTTCAACGCAATGTTTCCGAGTTCTTAGCCCATTTTGGACCAAATTTCGGCAAGTGTTTCTACACACTTCTAAACACTCTTCATGCATCTCTAGCACTTGTAATCAATCAAATTTATTGTATTCTAACATATTCTAACCCCAGACAACACTAGATAAGTCAGTTAGTCGTTCAACGCAATGTTTCCGAGTTCTTAGCCCATTTGGGACCCAATTTCAACAAGTCTTTCTCGACACTTCTAAACACTCTTCATGCATCTCTAGCACTTGTAATCAATCAAATTTATTGTATTCTAACATATTCTAACCCCAAACAACACTAGATAAGTCAGTTAGTGGTTCAACGCAATGTTTCCGAGTTCTTAGCCCATTTGGGACCCAATTTCAACAAGTCTTTCTCCACACTTCTAAACACTCTTCATGCATCTCTAGCACTTGTAATCAATCAAATTTATTGTATTCTAACATATTCTAACCCCAAACAACACTAGACAAGCCATTTAGTGGTTCAACGCAATGTTTCCGCGTTCTTAGCCCATTTTGGACTAAATTTCGGCAAGTCTTTCTCCACAATTCTAAACACTCTTCATGCATCTCTAGCACTTGTACTCAATCAAATTTATTGTATTCTAACATATTCTAACCCCAAACAACACTAGACAAGCCATTTAGTGGTTCAACGCAATGTTTCTACGTTCTTAGCCCATTTGGGAACAAATTTCAACAAGTCTTTCTATACACTTCTAAACACTCTTCATGGATCTCTAGCACTTGTAATCAATCAAATTTATTGTATTCTAACATATTCTAACCCCAAACAATACTATACAAGCTATTTAGTGGTTCAACGCAATGTTTCCAAGTTTTAAGCTCATTTTAGACCCAATTTAAAGAAGTCTTCCTACACACTTCTAAACACTCTTCATGCATCTCTAGCACTTGTAATCAATCAAATTTATTGTATTCTACCATATTCTAACCCCAAACAACACTAGATAAGTCATTTAGTGGTTCAACGCAATGTTTCCGAGTTCTTAGCCCATTTGGGACCCAATTTCAACAAGTCTTTCTCCACACTTCTAAACACTCTTCATGCATCTCTAGCACTTGTAATCAATCAAATTTATTGTATTCTAACATATTCTAACCCCAAACAACACTAGATAAGTCAGTTAGTGGTTCAACGCAATGTTTCCGAGTTCTTAGCCCATTTGGGACCCAATTTCAACAAGTCTTTCTCCACACTTCTAAACACTCTTCATGCATCGCTATCACTTGTAATCAATCAAATTTATTGTAATCTAACATATTATAACCCCAAAAAACACTAGACAAGCCATTTAGTGGTTCAACGCAATGTTTCCGAGTTCTTAGCCCATTTTGGACCAAATTTCGGCAAGTGTTTCTACACATTTCTAAACACTCTTCATGCATCTCTAGCACATGTAATCAATCAAATGTATTGTATTCTAACATATTCGAACCCCAAACAGCACTAGACAATCCATTTAGTGGTTCAACGCAATGTTTCCGAGTTCTTAGCCCATTTTGGACCATATTTCGACAAGTGTTTCTACACACTTCTAAACACTCTTCATGCATCTCTAGCACTTGTAAACAATCAATTTTATTGTATTCTAACATATTCTAACCCCAAACAACACTAGATAAGTCAGTTATTGGTTTCACGCAATGTTTCCGAGTTCTTAGCCCATATGGGACCCAATTTCAACAAGTCTTTCTCAACACTTCTAAACACTCTTCATGCATCTCTAGCACTTGTAATCAATCAAATTTATTGTATTCTAACATATTCTAACCCCAAAAAACACTAGAAAAGCCATTTAGTAGTTCAACGCAATATTTCCGAGTTCTTAGCCCATTTTGGACTAAATTTTGGCAAGTGTTTCTACACATTTCTAAACACTCTTCATGCATCTCTAGTACATGTAATCAATCAAATTTATTGTATTCAAACATATTATAACCCTAAAAAACACTAGATATTTCATTTAGTGGTTCAACGCAATGTTTCCGACTTCTTAGCCCATTTGGGACCCAATTTCAACAAGTCTTTCTCCACACTTCTAAACACTTTTCATACATCTCTAGCACTTGTAATCAATCAAATTTATTTTATTCTAACATATTCTAACCCCAAACAACACTAGATAAGTCAGTTAGTGGTTCAACGCAATGTTTCCGAGTTCTTAGCCCATTTGGGACCCAATTTCAACAAGTCTTTCTCCACACTTCTAAACACTCTTCATGCATCGCTATCACTTGTAATCAATCAAATTTATTGTAATCTAACATATTATAACCCCAAAAAACACTAGACAAGCCATTTAGTGGTTCAACGCAATGTTTCCGAGTTCTTAGCCCATTTTGGACCAAATTTCGGCAAGTGTTTCTACACACTTCTAAACACTCTTCATGCATCTCTAGCACTTGTAATCAATCAAATTTATTGTATTCTAACATATTCTAACCCCAAACAACACTAGATAAGTCAGTTAGTCGTTCAACGCAATGTTTCCGAGTTCTTAGCCCATTTGGGACCCAATTTCAACAAGTCTTTCTCGACACTTCTAAACACTCTTCATGCATCTCTAGCACTTGTAATCAATCAAATTTATTGTATTCGAACATATTCTAACCCCAAACAACACTAGATAAGTCATCTAGTTGTTCAACGCAATGTTTCCGAGTTCTTAGCCCATTTGGGACCCAATTTCAACAAGTCTTTCCCCACACTTCTAAACATTCTTCATGCATCTCTAGCACTTGTAATCAATCAAATGTATTGTATTCTAACATATTCTAACCCCAAACAGCACTAGACAATCCATTTAGTGGTTCAACGCATTGTTTCCGAGTTCTTAGCCCATTTTGGACAATATTTCGACAAGTGTTTCTACACACTTCTAAACACTCTTCATGCATCTCTAGCACTTGTAAACAATCAATTTTATTGTATTCTAACATATTCTAACCCCAAACAACACTAGATAAGTCAGTTATTGGTTTCACGCAATGTTTCCGAGTTCTTAGCCCAATTGGGACCCAATTTCAACAAGTCTTTCTCAACACTTCTAAACACTCTTCATGCATCTCTAGCACTTGTAATCAATCAAATTTATTGTATTCTAACATATTCTAACCCCAAAAAACACTAGAAAAGCCATTTAGTGGTTCAACGCAATGTTTCCGAGTTCTTAGCCCATTTTGGGCTAAATTTCGGCTAGTGTTTCTACACATTTCTAAACACTCTTCATGCATCTCTAGCACATGTAATCAATCAAATTTATTGTATTCTAACATATTATAACCCTAAAAAACACTAGATAATTCATTTAGTGGTTCAACGCAATGTTTCCGACTTCTTAGCCCATTTGGGACCCAATTTCAACAAGTCTTTCTCCACACTTCTAAACACTTTTCATACATCTCTAGCACTTGTAATCAATCAAATTTATTGTATTCTAACATATTCTAACCCCAAACAACACTAGATAAGTCAGTTAGTGGTTCAACGCAATGTTTCCGAGTTCTTAGCCCATTTGGGACCCAATTTCAACAAGTCTTTCTCCACACTTCTAAACACTCTTCATGCATCTCTAGCACTTGTAATCAATCAAATTTATTGTAATCTAACATATTATAACCCCAAAAAACACTAGACAAGCCATTTAGTGGTTCAACGCAATGTTTCCGAGTTCTTAGCCCATTTTGGACCAAATTTCGGCAAGTGTTTCTACACACTTCTAAACACTCTTCATGCATCTCTAGCACTTGTAATCAATCAAATTTATTGTATTCTAACATATTCTAACCCCAAACAACACTAGATAAGTCAGTTAGTCGTTCAACGCAATGCTTCCAAGTTCTTAGCCCATTTTGGACCCAATTTCAAGAAGTCTTTCTCCACACTTCTAAACACTCTTTATGCATCTCTGGCACTTGTAGTCAATCAAATTTATTGTATTCTAACATATTCTAACCCCAAACAACACTAGATAAGTCATTTAGTGGTTCAACGCAATGTTTCCGAGTTCTTTGACCATTTGGGACTCAATTTCAACAAGTCTTTCTTCATACTTCTAAACACTCTTTATGAATCTCTAGCACTTGTAATCAATCAAATTTATTGTATTTTACCATATTCTAACCCCAAAAAACAATAGTTAAGTCATTTAGTTGTTCAACGCAATGTTTCCGAGTTCTTAGCCCATTTGGGACCCAATTTCAACAAGTCTTTCTACACTTCTAAACACTTTTCATGCACTCTAGCACTTGTAATCAATCAAATTTATTGTATTCTAACATATTCTAACCCCAAACAACACTAGATAAGTCACTTAGTGGTTCAACGCAATGTTTCCGAGTTCTTAGCCCATTTGGGACCCAATTTCAACAAGTCTTTCTCCACACTTCTAAACACTTTTCATGCATCTCTAGCACTTGTAATCAATCAAATTTATTGTATTCTAACATATTCTAACCCCAAAAAACACTAGATAAGTCATTTGGTGGTTCAACGCAATGTTTCCGAGTTCTTAGCCCATTTTGGACCAAATTTCAACAAGTCTTTCTCCACACTTCTGAACACTCTTCATGCATCTCTAGCACTTGTAAACAATCAAAGTTATTGTATCCTAACATATTCTAACCCCAAACAACACTAGATAAGCCACTTAGTGGTTCAACGCAATGTTTCCGAGTTCTTAGCCCATTTGGGACCCAATTTCAACAAGTCTTTCTCAACACTTCTAAACACTGTTCTTGCATCTCAAGCACTTGTAATCAATTAAATTTATTGTATTCTAGCATATTCTAACTCCAAACAACATTAGATAAGTCATTTGGTGGTTCAACGCAATGTCTCCGAGTTCTTAGCCCATTTGGGACCAAATTTCAACAAGTCTTTCTACACACTTCTAAACACTCTTCATGCATCTCTAGCACTTGTGATCAATCAAATTTATTGTATTCTAACATATTCTAACCCCAAACAACACTAGATAAGTCATTTAGTGGTTCAAAGCAATGTTTCCAAGTTCTTAGCCCATTTTGGACCCAATTTCAAGTAGCATTTCCCCACACTTCTAAACACTCTTCATGCATCTCTAGCACTTGTAATCAATCAAAATTATTGTATTCTAACATATTCTAACCTCAAACAACACTAGACAAGCCATTTAGTGGTTCAACGCAATGTTTCCGAGTTCTTAGCCCATTTTGGACCATATTTCGACAAGTGTTTCTACACACTTCTAAACACTCTTCATGCATCTCTAGCACTTGTAAACAATCAGATTTATTGTATTCTAACATATTCTAACCCCAAACAACACTAGATAAGTCAGTTATTGGTTTCACGCAATGTTTCCGAGTTCTTAGCCCATTTGGGACACAATTTCAACAAGTCTTTCTCAACACTTCTAAACACTCTTCATGCATCTCTAGCACTTGTAATCAATCAAATTTATTGTATTCTAACATATTCTAACCCCAAAAAACACTAGAAAAGCCATTTAGTGGTTCAACGCAATGTTTCCGAGTTCTTAGCCCATTTTGGACTAAATTTCGGCAAGTGTTTCTACACATTTCTAAACACTCTTCATGCATCTCTAGCACATGTAATCAATCAAATTTATTGTATTCTAACATATTCTAACCCCAAACAACACTAGATAATTCATTTAGTCTTTCAACGCAAAGTTTCCGAGTTCGTAGCCCATTTGGGACCCAATTTCAACAAGTCTTTCTCCACACTGCTAAACACTTTGCATGCATCTCTAGCACTTGTAATCAATCAAATTTATTTTATTCTAACATATTCTAACCCCAAACAACACTAGATAAGTCAGTTAGTGGTTCAACGCAATGTTTCCGAGTTCTTAGCCCATTTGGGACCCAATTTCAACAAGTCTTTCTCCACACTTCTAAACACTCTTCATGCATTGCTATCACTTGTAATCAATCAAATTTAATGTAATCTAACATATTATAACCCCAAAAAACACTAGACAAGCCATTTAGTGGTTCAACGCAATGTTTCCGAGTTCTTAGCCCATTTGGGACCAAATTTCAACAAGTCTTTCTACACACTTCTAAACACTCTTCATGCATCTCTAGCACTTGTAATCAATCAAATTTATTGTATTCTAACATATTCTAACCCCAGACAACACTAGATAAGTCAGTTAGTCGTTCAACGCAATGTTTCCGAGTTCTTAGCCCATTTGGGACCCAATTTCAACAAGTCTTTCTCGACACTTCTAAACACTCTTCATGCATCTCTAGCACTTGTAATCAATCAAATTTATTGTATTCGAACATATTCTAACCCCAAACAACACTAGATAAGTCATCTAGTTGTTCAACGTAATCTTTCCGAGTTCTTAGCCCATTTGGGACCCAATTTCAACAAGTCTTTCCCCACACTTCTAAACATTCTTCATGCATCTCTAGCACTTGTAATCAATCAAATGTAGCACTTGTAATCAATCAAATGTATTGTATTCTAACATATTCGAACCCCAAACAGCACTAGACAATCCATTTAGTGGTTCAACGCAATGTTTCCGAGTTCTTAGCCCATTTTGGACCATATTTCGACAAGTGTTTCTACACACTTCTAAACACTCTTCATGCATCTCTAGCACTTGTAAACAATCAGATTTATTGTATTCTAACATATTCTAACCCCAAACAACACTAGATAAGTCAGTTATTGGTTTCACGCAATGTTTCCGAGTTCTTAGCCCATTTGGGACACAATTTCAACAAGTCTTTCTCAACACTTCTAAACACTCTTCATGCATCTCTAGCACTTGTAATCAATCAAATTTATTGTATTCTAACATATTCTAACCCCAAACAACACTAGATAAGTCATTTAGTGGTTCAACGCAATGTTTCCGAGTTCTTAGCCCATTTTGGACTAAATTTCGGCAAGTGTTTCTACACATTTCTAAACACTCTTCATGCATCTCTAGCACATGTAATCAATCAAATTTATTGTATTCAAACATATTATAACCCTAAAAAAAACTAGATAATTCATTTAGTGGTTCAACGCAATGTTTCCAACTTCTTAGCCCATTTGGGACCCAATTTCAACAAGTCTTTCTCCACACTTCTAAACACTTTTCATACATCTCTAGCACTTGTAATCAATCAAATTTATTTTATTCTAACATATTCTAACCCCAAACAACACTAGATAAGTCAGTTAGTGGTTCAACGCAATGTTTCCGAGTTCTTAGCCCATTTGGGACCCAATTTCAACAAGTCTTTCTCCACACTTCTAAACACTCTTCATGCATTGCTATCACTTGTAATCAATCAAATTTAATGTAATCTAACATATTATAACCCCAAAAAACACTAGACAAGCCATTTAGTGGTTCAACGCAATGTTTCCGAGTTCTTAGCCCATTTTGGACCAAATTTTGGCAAGTGTTTCTACACACTTCTAAACACTCTTCATGCATCTCTAGCACTTGTAATCAATCAAATTTATTGTATTCTAACATATTCTAACCCCAGACAACACTAGATAAGTCAGTTAGTCGTTCAACGCAATGTTTCCGAGTTCTTAGCCCATTTTTGACCCAATTTCAACAAGTCTTTCTCGACACTTCTAAACACTCTTCATGCATCTCTAGCACTTGTAATCAATCAAATTTATTGTATTCGAACATATTCTAACCCCAAACAACACTAGATAAGTCATCTAGTTGTTCAACGTAATCTTTCCGAGTTCTTAGCCCATTTGGGACCCAATTTCAACAAGTCTTTCCCCACACTTCTAAACATTCTTCATGCATCTCTAGCACTTGTAATCAATCAAATGTAGCACTTGTAATCAATCAAATGTATTGTATTCTAACATATTCGAACCCCAAACAGCACTAGACAATCCATTTAGTGGTTCAACGCAATGTTTCCGAGTTCTTAGCCCATTTTGGACCATATTTCGACAAGTGTTTCTACACACTTCTAAACACTCTTCATGCATCTCTAGCAATTGTAAACAATCAATTTTATTGTATTCTAACATATTCTAACCCCAAACAACACTAGATAAGTCAGTTATTGGTTTCACGCAATGTTTCCGAGTTCTTAGCCCATTTGGGAAACAATTTCAACAAGTCTTTCTCAACACTTCTAAACACTCTTCATGCATCGCTATCACTTGTAATCAATCAAATTTATTGTAATCTAACATATTATAACCCCAAAAAACACTAGACAAGCCATTTAGTGGTTCAACGCAATGTTTCCGAGTTCTTAGCCCATTTTGGACCAAATTTCGGCAAGTGTTTCTACACACTTCTAAACACTCTTCATGCATCTCTAGCACTTGTAATCAATCAAATTTATTGTATTCTAACATATTCTAACCCCAGACAACACTAGATAAGTCAGTTAGTCGTTCAACGCAATGTTTCCGAGTTCTTAGCCCATTTGGGACCCAATTTCAACAAGTCTTTCTCGACACTTCTAAACACTCTTCATGCATCTCTAGCACTTGTAATCAATCAAATTTATTGTATACGAACATATTCTAACCCCAAACAACACTAGATAAGTCATCTAGTTGTTCAACGCAATCTTTCCGAGTTCTTAGCCCATTTGGAACCCAATTTCAACAAGTCTTTCCCCACACTTCTAAACATTCTTCATGCATCTCTAGCACTTGTAATCAATCAAATGTATTGTATTCTAACATATTCTAACCCCAAACAGCACTAGACAATCCATTTAGTGGTGAAACGCAATATTTCCGAGTTCTTAGCCCATTTGGGACACAATTTCAACAAGTCTTTCTCAACACTTCTAAACACTCTTCATGCATCTTTAGCACTTGTAATCAATCAAATTCATTGTATTCTAACATATTCTAACCCCAAACAACACTAGATAAGTCATTTAGTGGTTCAACGCAATGTCTCCGAGTTCTTAGCCCATTTGGAACCCAATTTCAACAAGTCTTTCTCTACACTCCTAAACACTCTTCATGCATCTTTAGCACTTGTAATCAATCAAATTCATTGTATTCTAACATATTCAAACCCCAAACAACACTAGATAAGTCATTTAGTTGTTCAACGCAATGTTTCCGAGTTCTTAGCCCATTTGGGACCAATTTCAACAAGTCTTTCTCTACATTTCTAAACACTCTTTCATGCAACTCTAGCACTTGTAATCAATCAAATTTATTGTATTCTAATATACTCTAACCCCAAACAACACTATATAAGTCATTTAGTGGTTCAACGCAATTATTCCGAGTTCTTAGCCCATTTGGGACCCAATTTAACCAAGTCTATCTACACACTTTTAAACAATCTTCATGCATCTCTAGCATTTGTAATCAACCAAATTCATTGTATACGAACATATTCTAACCCCAAACAACACTAGATAAGTCATTTAGTGGTTCAACGCAATGTTTCCGAGTTCTTAGCCCATTTGGGACCAATTTCAACAAGTCTTTCTCTACACTTCTAAACACTCTTCATGCATCTCTAGCACTTGTAATCAATCAAATTTTTTGTATTGTAACATATTCTAACCCCAAACAACACTAGCTAAGTCATTTAGTGGTTCAACGCAATGTTTCCGAGTTCTTAGCCCATTTGGGACCAATTTCAACAAGTCTTTCTCTACACTTCTAAACACTCTTCATGCATCTTTAGCACTTGTAATCAATCAAATTCATTGTATTCTAACAGATTGTAAACCCAAACAACACTAGATAAGTCATTTAGTGGTTCAACGCAATGTTTACGAGTTCTTAGCCCATTTGGGACCAATTTCAACAATTCTTTCTCTACACTTCTAAACACTCTTCATGCATCTCTAGCACTTGTAATCAATCAAATATTTTGTATTGTAACATATTCTAACCCCAAACAACACTAGATAAGTCATTTAGTTGTTCAACGCAATGTTTCCGAGTTCTTAGCCCCATTTGGGACCCAATTTCAACAAGTCTTTCTCTACATTTCTAAACACTCTTCATGCAACTCTAGCACTTGTAATCAATCAAATTTATTGTATTCTAATATACTCTACCCCCAAACAACACTATATAAGTCATTTAGTGGTTCAACGCAATTATTCCGAGTTCTTAGCCCATTTGGGACCCAATTTAACCAAGTCTATCTACACACTTTTAAAACAATCTTCATGCATCTCTAGCATTTGTAATCAACCAAATTCATTGTATACGAACATATTCTAACCCCAAACAACACTAGATAAGTCATTTAGTGGTTCAACGCAATGTTTCCAAGTTCTTAGCCCATTTGAGACCCAATTTCAACAAGTCTTTCTCTACACTTCTAAACACTCTTCATGCATCTCTAGCACTTGGAATCAATCAAATTTTTTGTATTCTAACATATTCTAACCCCAAACAACACTATATAAGTCATTTAGTGGTTCAACGCAATTATTCCGAGTTCTTAGCCCATTTGGGACCCAATTTCAACAAGTCTTTCTACACACTTTTAAACAATCTTCATGCATCTCTAGCATTCGTAATCAATCAAATTCATTGTATTCTAACATATTTTTCACCCCAAACAAAACTAGATAAGTCATTTAGTGGTTCAACGCAATGTTTCCGAGTTCTTAGCCCATTTTGGACCAATTTCAACAAGTCTTTCTCTACACTTCTAAACACTCTTCATGCATCTCTAGCCCTTGTAATCAATCAAATTAATTGTATTCTAACATATTTTAACCCCAAACAACACTAGAGAAGTCATTTAGTGCTTCAACGCAATCTTTCCGAGTTCTTAGCCCATTTGGGACCCAATTTCAACAAGTCTTTCTCTACACTTCTAAACACTCTTCATGCATCTCTAGCACTTGTAATCAATCAAATTTTTTGTATTCTAACATATTCTAACCCCCAACAAGACTATATAAGTCATTTAGTGGTTCAAACCAATTATTCCGAGATCGTACCCCACTTGGGACCCAATTTCAACAAGTCTTTCTACACACTTTTAAACAATCTTCATGCATCTCTAGCATTTGTAATCAATCAAATTCATTGTATTCTAACATATTCTAACCCCCAAACAACACTAGATAAGTGTTTTAGTGGTTCAATGCAATGTTTCCGAGTTCGTAGCCCATTTGGGACCCAATTTCAACAAGTCTTTCTCTACACTTCTAAAGACTCTTCATGCATCTTTAGCACTTGTAATCAATCAAATTCATTGTATTCTAACATATTCTAACCCCAAAACAACACTAGATAAGTCATTTAGTGGTTCAACACGCAATGTTTCCGAGTTCTTAGCCCATTTGGGGACCAATTTCAACAAGTATTTCTCTACACTTCTAAACACTCTTCATGCATCTTTAGCACTTGTAATCAATCAAATTCATTGTATTCTAACATATTCAAACCCCAAACAACACTAGATAAGTCATTTAGTTGTTCAACGCAATGTTTCCGAGTTCTTAGCCCATTTGGGACCAAATATCAACAAGTCTTTCTCTACACTTCTAAACACTCTTCATGCATCTCTAGCACTTGTAATCAATCAAATATTTTGTATTGTAACATATTCTAACCCCAAACAACACTATATAAGTCATTTAGTGGTTAAACGCAATTATTTCGAGTTCTTTGCCCATTTGGGACCCAATTTCAACAAGTCTTTCTACACACTTTTAAACAATCTTCATGCATCTCTAGCATTTGTAATCAATCAAATTCATTGTATTCTAACATATTCTAACCCCAAACAACACTAGATAAGTCATTTAGTTGGTTCAACGCAATGTCTCCGAGTTCTTAGCCCATTTGGGACCCAATTTCAACAAGTCTTTCTCTACACTTCTAAACACTCTTCATGCATCTTTAGCACTTGTAATCAATCAAATTCATTGTATTCTAACATATTCTAACCCCAAACAACACTAGATAAGTCATTTAGTGGTTCAACGCAATGTTTCCGAGTTCTTAGCCCATTTGGGACAAATTTCAACAAGTCTTTCTCTACACTTCTAAACACTCTTCATGCAACTCTAGCACTTGTAATCAATCAAATTTATTGTATTCTAATATATTCTAACCCCAAACAACACTATATAAGTCATTTAGTCGTTCAACGCAATTATTCCGAGTTCTTAGCCCATTTGGGACCCAATTTAACCAAGTCTATCTACACACTTTTAAACAATCTTCATGCATCTCTAGCATTTGTAATCAACCAAATTCATTGTATACTAACATATTCTAACCCCAAACAACACTAGATAAGTCATTTAGTGGTTCAACGCAATGTTTCCGAGTTCTTAGCCCATTTGGGACCAATTTCAACAAGTCTTTCTCTACACTTCTAAACACTCTTCATGCATCTCTAGCACTTGTAATCAATCAAATTTTTTGTATTGTAACATATTCTAACCCCAAACAACACTATAATAGTCATTTAGTGGTTCAACACAATTATTCCGAGTTCTTAGCCCATTTGGGACCCAATTTCAACAAGTCTTTCTACACACTTTTAAACAATCTTCATGCATCTCTAGCATTTGTAATCAATCAAATTCATTGTATTCTAACATATTCTAACCCCAAACAACACTAGATAAGTCATTTAGTGGTTCAACGCAATGTTTCCGAGTTCTTAGCCCATTTGGGACATATTTCAACAAGTCTTTCTCTACACCTCTAAACACTCTTCATGCATCTCTAGCACTTGTAATCAATCAAATTTATTGTATTCTAATATATTCTAACCCCAAACAACACTATATAAGTCATTTAGTGGTTCAACGCAATTATTCCGAGTTCTTAGCCCATTTGGGACCCAATTTAACCAAAACTATCTACACACTTTTAAACAATCTTCATGCATCTCTAGCACTTGTAATCAATCAAATTTATTGTATTCTAACATATTCTAACCCCAAACAACACTAGATAAGTCATTTAGTGGTTCAACGCAATGTTTCCGAGTTCTTAGCCCATTTGGGACCCAATTTCAACAAGTCTTTCTACACACTTCTAAACACTCTTCATGCATCTCTAGCACTTGTAATCAATCAAATTCATTGTATTCTAACATATTCTAACCCCAAACAACACTAGATAAGTCATTTAGTGGTTCAACGCAATGTTTCCGAGTTCTTAGCCCATTTGGGACCCAATTTCAACAAGTCTTTCTACACACTTCTAAACACTCTTCATGCATCTCTAGCACTTGTAATCAATCAAATTCATTGTATTCTAACATATTCTAACCCCAAACAACACTAGATAAGTCATTTAGTGGTTCAACGCAATGTTTCCGAGTTCTTAGCCCATTTGGGACCCAATTTCAACAAGTCTTTCTCCACACTTCTAAACACTCTTCATGCATCTCTAGCACTTGTAATCAATCAAATTTATTGTATTCTAACATATTCTAACCCCAAACAACACTAGATAAGTCATTTAGTGGTTCAACACAATGTTTCCGAGGTCTAAGCCCATTTGGGACCCAATTTCAACAAGTCTTTCTCTACACTTCTAAACACTCTTCATGAATCTCTAGCACTTGTAATCAATCAAATTTATTGTATTCTAACATATTCTAACCCCAAACAACACTAGATAACTCATTTAGTGGTTCCACGCAATGTTTCCAAGTTCTTAGCCCATTTGGGATCCAATTTCAACAAGTCTTTCTCCACACTTCTAAACACTATTCATGCATATCTAGCAGTTGTAATCAATCAAATTATTGTATTCTAACATATTCTAACCCCAAACAACACTAAATAAGTCATTTAGCGGTTCCACGCAATGTTTCTGAGTTCTTAGCCCATTTGGGACCCAATTTCAACAAGTCTTTCTCCACACTTCTAAACACTCGTTATGTATCTCTAGCACTTGTAATCAATCAAATTTATTATATTCTATCATATTCTTACCCAAAACAGCACTAGATAAGTCATTTAGTGGTTCAACGCAATGTTTCCGAGTTCTTAGCCCATTTGGGACCCAATTTCAACAAGTCTTTCTCCACACTTCTAAACACTCTTCATGCATCTCTAGTACTTGTAATCAATCAAATTTATTGTATTCTAACATATTCTAACCCCAAACAACACTAGATAAGTCATTTAGTGGTTGAACGCAATGTTTCCGAGTTCTTAGCCCATTTGGGACCCAATTTCAACAAGTCTTTCTCCACACTTCTAAACACTCTTCATGCATCTCTAGCACTTGTAATCAATCAAATTCATTGTATTCTAACATATTCTAACCCCAAACAACACTAGATAAGTCATTTAGTGGTTCAACGCAATGTTTCCGAGTTCTTAGCCCATTTGGGACCCAATTTCAACAAGTCTTTCTCCACACTTCTAAACACTCTTCATGCATCTCTAGCACTTGTAATCAATCAAATTCAATGTATTCTAACATATTCTAACCCCAATCAACACTAGATAAGTCATTTAGTTGGTTAAACGCAATGTTTCCGAGTTCTTAGCCCATTTGGGACCCAATTTCAACAAGTCTTTCTGCACATTTCTAAACACTATTAATGTGTATCTAGCAGTTGTAATCAATCAAATTATTGTATTCTAACATATTCTAACCCCAAACAACACTAAATAAGTCATTTAGTGGTTCAACCCAATGTTTCTGAGTTCTTAGCCCATTTGGGACCAAATTTCAACAAGTCTTTCTACACACTTCTAAACACTCTTCATGCATCTCTAGCACTTGTGATCAATCAAATTCATTGTATTCTAACATATTCTAACCCCAAACAACACTAGATAAGTCATTTAGTGGTTCAACGCAATGTTTCTGCGTTCGTAACCCATCTGGGACCAAATTTCAACAAGTCTTTCTCCACACTTCTAAACACTCTTCATGCAACTCTAGCACTTGTAATCAATCAAATTTATTGTATTCTAACATATTCTAACCCCAAACAACACTAGATAAGTCATTTAGTGGTTCAACGCAATGTTTCCGAGTTCTTAGCCCATTTGGGACCCAATTTCAACAAGTCTTTCTCCACACTTCTAAACACTCTTCATGCATCTCTAGCACTTGTAATCAATCAAATTTATTGTATTCTAACATATTCTAAGCCTAAACAACACTAGATAAGTCATTTAGTGGTTCAACGCAATGTTTCCGAGTTCTTAGCCCATTTGGGACCCAATTTCAACAAGTCTTTCTCCACACTTCTAAACACTCTTCATGCATCTCTAGCACTTGTAATCAATCAAATTCATTGTATTCTAACATATTCTAACCCCAAGCAACACTAGATAAGTCATTTAGTGGTTCAACGCAATGTTTCCGAGTTCTTAGCCCATTTGGGACCCAATTTCAACAAGTCTTTCTCCATACTTCAAAACACTCTTCATGCATCTCTAGCACTTGTAATCAATCAAATTTATTGTATTCTAACATATTCTAACCCCAAACAACACTAGATAAGTCATTTAGTGGTTCAACGCAATGTTTCCGAGTTCTTAGCCCATTTGGGACCCAATTTCAACAAGTCTTTCACACACTTCTAAACACTCTTCATGCATCTCTAGCACTTGTAATCAATCAAATTAATTGTATTCTAACATATTCTAACCCCAAACAACACTAGATAAGTCATTTAGTGGTTCAACGCAATGTTTCCTAGTTCTTAGCCCATTTGGGACCCAATGTCAAAAAGTCTTTCTCCATACTTCTAAACACTCTTCATGCATCTCTAGCACTTATAATCAATCAAATTCATTGTATTCTAACATATTCTAACCCCAAGCAACACTAGATAAGTCATTTAGTGGTTCAACGCAATGTTTCCGAGTTCTTAGCCCATTTGGGACCAAATTTCAACAAGTCTTTCTCCACACTTATAAACACTCTTCATGCATCTCTAGCACTTGTAATCAATCGAATTTATTGTATTCTAACATATTCTAACCCCAAACAACACTAGATAAGTCATTTAGTGGTTCAACGCAATGTTTCCAAGTTCTTAGCCCATTTGGGACCCAATTTCAACAAGTCTTTCTCCACACTTCTAAACACTATTCATGCATATCTAGCAGTTGTAATCAATCAAATTATTGTATTCTAACATATTCTAACCCCAAACAACACTAAATAAGTTATTTAGTGGTTCAACGCAATGTTTCTGAGTTCTTAGCCCATTTGGGACCAAATTTCAGCTAGTCTTTCTTCACACTTCTAAACACTTTTGATGCATCTCTAGCACTTGTAATCAATCAAATTCATTGTATTCTAACATATTCTAACCCCAAACAACACTAGATAAGTCATTTAGTGGTTCAACGCAATGTTTCCGAGTTCTTAGCCCATTTGGGACCCAATTTCAACAAGTCTTTCTCCACACTTCTAAACACTCTTCATGCATCTCTAGCAATTGTAATCAATCAAATTTATTGTATTCGAACATATTCTAACCCCAAACAACACTAGATAAGTCATTTAGTGGTTCAACGCAATGTTTCCGAGTTCTTAGCCCATTTGGAACCAAATTTCAACAAGTCTTTCTCAACACTTCTAAACACTTTTGATGCATCTCTAGCAATTGTAATCAAAATTTTTTTATTGTATTCTAACATATTCTAACCCCAAACAACACTAGATAAGTCATTTAGTGGTTCAACGCAATGTTTCCGAGTTCTTAGCCCATTTGGGACTCAATTTCAACAAGTCTTTCACCACACTTCTAAACACTCTTCATGCTTCTCTAGCACTTGTAATCAATCAAATTTATTGTATTCTAACATATTCTAACCCCAAACAACACTAGATAAGTCATTTAGTGGTTCAACACAATGTTTCCGAGTTCTAAGCCCATTTGGGACCCAATTTCAACAAGTCTTTCTCCACACTTCTAAACACTCTTCATGAATCTATAGCACTTGTAATCAATTAAATTTAATGTATTCTACCATATTCTAACCCCAAACAATAATAGATAATTCATTTAGTTGTTCAACGCAATGTTTCCGAGTTCTTAGCCCATTTGGGACCCAATTTCAACAAGTCTTTCTCCACATTTCTAAAGACTCTTCATGCATCTCTAGCACTTTTAAACAATCAAATTTATTGTATTCTAACATATTCTAACCCCAAACAACACTAGATAAGTCATTTAGTGGTTCAACGCAATGTTTCCGAGTTCTTAGCCCATTTGGGACACAATTTCAACAAGTCTTTCTACACACTTCTAAACACTCTTCATGCATCTCTAGCACTTGTAATCAATCAAATTTATTGTATTCTAACATATTCTAACCCCAAACAACACTAGATAAGTCATTTAGTGGTTCAACGCAATGTTTCCGAGTTCTTAGCCCATTTGGGACCAATTTCAACAAGTCTTTCTCTACACTTCTAAACACTCTTCATGCATCTCTAGCACTTGTAATCAATCAAATTTATTGTATTCTAACATATTCTAACCCCAAACAACACTAGATAAGTCATTTAGTGGTTCAACGCAATGTTTCCGAGTTCTTAGCCCATTTGGGACCCAATTTCAACAAGTCTTTCTCCACACTTCTAAACACTCTTCATGCATCTCTAGCACTTGTAATCAATCAAATTCATTGTATTCTAACATATTCTAACCCCAAACAACACTATATAAGTCATTTAGTTGTTCAACGCAATGTTTCCGAGTTCTTAGCCCATTTGGGACCCAATTTCAACAAGTCTTTCTCCACATTTCTAAACACTGTTCATGCATCTCTAGCACTTGTAATCAATCAAATTTATTGTATTCTAACATATTCTAACCCCAAACAACACTAGATAAGTCATTTAGTGGTTCAACGCAATGTTTCCGAGTTCTTAGCCCATTTGGGACTCAATTTCAACAAGTCTTTCACCACACTTCTAAACACTCTTCATGCTTCTCTAGCACTTGTAATCAATCAAATTTATTGTATTCTAACATATTCTAACCCCAAACAACACTAGATAAGTCATTTAGTGGTTCAACACAATGTTTCCGAGTTCTAAGCCCATTTGGGACCCAATTTCAACAAGTCTTTCTCTACACTTCTAAACACTCTTCATGAATCTATAGCACTTGTAATCAATTAAATTTAATGTATTCTACCATATTCTAACCCCAAACAATAATAGATAATTCATTTAGTTTTTCAACGCAATGTTTCCGAGTTCTTAGCCCATTTGGGACCCAATTTCAACAAGTCTTTCTCCACATTTCTAAAGACTCTTCATGCATCTCTAGCACTTTTAATCAATCAAATTTATTGTATTCTAACATATTCTAACCCCAAACAACACTAGATAAGTCATTTAGTGGTTCAACGCAATGTTTCCGAGTTCTTAGCCCATTTGGGACCCAATTTCAACAAGTCTTTCTCCACACTTCTAAACACTCTTCATACATCTCTAGCAATTGTAATCAATCAAATTATTGTATTCTAACATATTCTAACCCCAAACAACACTAAATAAGTCATTTAGTGGTTCAATGCAATGTTTCCGAGTTCTTTGCCCATTTGGGACCAATTTCAACAAGTCTTTCTCTACACTTCTAAACACTCTTCATGCATCTCTAGCACTTGTAATCAATCAAATTCATTGTATTCTAACATATTCTAACCCCAATTAACACTAGATAAGTCATTTAGTGGTTCAACGCAATGTTTCCGAGTTCTTAGCCCATTTGGGACCCAATTTCAACAAGTCTTTCTACACACTTCTAAACACTCTTCATGCATCTCTAGCACTTGTAATCAATCAAAGTTATTGTATTCTAACATATTCTACCCAAACAACACTAGATAAGTCATTTAGTGGTTCAACGCAATGTTTCAGAGTTCTTAGCCCATTTGGGACCAAATTTCAAAAAGTCTTTCTCCACACTTCTAAACACTCTTCATGCATCTCTAGCACTTGTAATCCATCAAATTCATTGTATTCTAACATATTCTAACCCCAAACAACACTAGATAAGTCATTTTGTGGTTCAACGCAATTTTTCCGAGCTCTTAGCCCATTTGGGACCCAATTTCAACAAGTCTTTCTCCATACTTGAAAACACTCTTCATGCATCTCTAGCACTTGTAATCAATCAAATTTATTGTTTTCTAACATATTCTAACCCCAAACAACACTAGATAAGTCATTTAGTGGTTCAACGCAATGTTTCCTAGTTCTTAGCCCATTTGGGACCCAATTTCAACAAGTCTTTCTCCACACTTCTAAACACTCTTCATGCATCTCTAGCACTTCTAATCAATATAATTCATTGTATTCTAACATATTCTAACCCCAACCAACACTAGATAAGTCATTTAGTGGTTCAACGCAATGTTTCCGAGTTCTTAGCCCATTTGGGACCCAATTTCAACAAGTCTTTCTCCACCCTTATAGACATTCTTCCTGCACCTCTTCCACTTGAAATCAATCAAATGTAGCACTTGTAATCAATCAAATGTATTGTATTCTAACATATTCTAACCCCGAACAACACTAGATAAGTCATTTAGTGGTTCAACGCAATGTTTCCTAGTTCTTAGCCCATTTGGGACCCAATTTCAACAAGACTTTCTCCACACTTCTAAACACTCTTTATGCATCTCTAGCACTTGTAATCAATCAAATTCATTGTATTCTAACATATTCTAACCCCAAACAACACTAGATAAGTCATTTAGTGGTTCAACGCAATGTTTCCAAGTTCTTAGCCCATTTGGGACCCAATTTCAACAAGTCTTTCTCCACACTTCTAAACACTCTTCATGCATCTCTAGCACTTGTAATCCATCAAATTCATTGTATTCTAACATATTCTAACCCCAAACAACACTAGATAAGTCATTTTGTGGTTCAACGCAATTTTTCCGAGCTCTTAGCCCATTTGGTTCAACAAGTCTTTCTCCATACATGAAAACACTCTTCATGCATCTCTAGCACTTGTCATCAATCAAGTTCATTGTTTTCTAACATATTCTAACCCCAAACAACACTAGATTAGTCATTTAGTGGTTCAACGCAATGTTTCCGAGTTCTTAGCCCATTTGGGACCCAATATCAACAAGTCTTTCTGCACACTTCTAAACACTCTTCATGCATCTCTAGCACTTGTCACCAATCAAATTTATTGTATTCTAACATATTCTAACCCCAAACAACACTAGATAAGTCATTTCGTGGTTCAACGCAATGTTTCCGAGTTCTTAGCCCATTTGGGACCCAATTTCAACAAGTCTTTCTCCACACTTCTAAACACTCTTCATACATCTCTAGCACTTGTAATTAGTCAAATTAATTGTATTCTAACATATTCTAACCCCAAACAACACTAGATAAGTCATTTAGTAGTTCAACGCAATGTTTCTGAGTTCTTAGCCTATTTTGGACCAAAATTCGGCAAGTCTTTCTACACACTTCTATACACTCTTCATGCATCTCTAGAACTTGTAATCAATCATCTTCATTGTATTCTAACATATTCTAATCCCAAACAACATTAGATAAGACATTTAGTGGTTCAACGCAATGTTTCCGAGTTCTTAGCCCATTTGGGACCCAATTTCAACAAGTCTTTCTCCACACTTCTGAACAGTTTTCATGCATCTCTAGCACTTGTAATCAATCAAATTTATTGTATTCTAACATATTCTAACCCCAAACAACACTAGATAAGTCATTTCGTGGTTCAACGCAATGTTTCCGAGTTCTTAGCCCATTTGGGACCCAATTTCAACAAGTCTTTCTCTATACTTCAAAACACTCGTCATGCATCTCTAGCACTTGTAATCAATCAAATTAATTGTATTCTAATATATTCTAACCCCAAACAACACTAGATAAGTCATTTAGTTGTTCAACGCAATGTTTCCGAGTTCTTAGTTGATTCTAACATATCCTAACCCCAAATAACACTAGATAAGTCATTTAGTGGTTCAAAGCAATGTTTCCGAGTTCTTAGCCCGATTAGGACCCAATTTTAACAAGTCTTTCTCTACACTTCTAAACACTCTTCATGCATCTCTAGCACTTGTAATCAATCAAATTCATTGTATTCTAACATATTCTAACCCCAAACAACGCTTGATAAGTCATTTAGTGGTTCAACGAAATGTTTCCGAGTTCTTAGCCAACTTGGGACCAATTTCAACAAGTCTTTATCTACACTTCTAAACACTCTTCATACATCTCTAGCACTTGTAATCAATCAAATTCATTGTATTCTAACATATTCTAACCCCAAACAACACTAGATAAGTCATTTAGTAGTTCAACGCAATGTTTCCGAGTTCTTAGCCCATTTGGGACCAATTTCAACAAGTCTTTCTCTACACTTCTAAACACTCTTCATGCATCTCTAGCACTTGTAATCAATCAAATTCATTGTATTCTAACATATTCTAACCCCAAATATCACTAGATAAGTCATTTAGTGGTTCAACGCAATGTTTCCGAGTTCTTAGCCCATTTGGGACCAATTTCAACAAGTCTTTCTCTACACTTCTAAACACTCCTCATGCATCTCTAGCACTTGTAATCAATCAAATTCATTGTATTCTAACATATTCTAACCCCAAACAACACTAGATAAGTCATTTAGTGGTTCAACGCAATGTTACCGAGTTCTTAGCCCATTTGGGACCAATTTCAACAAGTCTTTCTCTACACTTCTAAACACTCTTCATGCATCTCTAGCACTTGTAATCAATCAAATTCATTGTATTCTAACATATTCTAACCCCAAACAACACTAGATAAGTCATTTAGTGGTTCAACGCAATGTTTCCGAGTTCTTAGCCCATTTGGGACCCAATTTCAACAAGTCTTTCTCTACACTTCTAAACACTCTTCATGCATCTCTAGCACTTGTAATCAATCAAATTCATTGTATTCTAACATATTCTAACCCCAAACAACACTAGATAAGTCATTTAGTGGTTCAACGCAATGTTTCCGAGTTCTTAGCCCATTTGGGACCCAATTTCAACAAGTCTTTCTCTACACTTCTAAACACTCTTCATGCATCTCTAGCACTTGTAATCAATCAAATTGTAATCAATCAAATTCATTGTATTTTAACATATTCTAAGCCCAAACAACACTAGATAAGTCATTTAGTGGTTCAACGCAATGTTTCCGAGTTCTTAGCCCATTTGGAACCCAATTTCAACAAGTCTTTCTCTACACTTCTAAACAATCTTCATGCATCTCTAGCACATGTAATCAATCAAATTCATTGTATTCTAACATATTCTAACCCCAAACAACACTAGATAAGTCATTTAGTGGTTCAACGCAACGTTTCCGAGTTCTTAGCCCATTTGGGACCCAATTTCAACAAGTCTTTCTCTACACTTCTAAACACTCTTCATGCATCTCTAGCACTTGTAATCAATCAAATTTATTGTATTCTAACATATTCTAACCCCAAACAACACTAGATAAGTCATTTAGTGGTTCAACGCAATGTTTCCGAGTTCTTAGCCCAATTGGGACCCAATTTTAACAAGTCTTTCTCTACACTTCTAAACACTCTTCATGCATCTCTAGCACTTGTAATCAATCAAATTCATTGTATTCTAACATATTCTAACCCCAAACAACACTAGATAAGTCATTTAGTGGTTCAACGCAATGTTTCCGAGTTCTTAGCCCATTTGGGACCCAATTTCAACAAGTCTTTCTCTACACTTCTAAACACTCTTCATGCATCTCTAGCACTTGTAATCAATCAAATTCATTGTATTCTAACATATTCTAACCCCAAACAACACTAGATAAGTCATTTAGTGGTTCAACGCAATGTTTCCGAGTTCTTAGCCCATTTGGGACCCAATTTCAACAAGTCTTTCTCTACACTTCTAAACACTCTTCATGCATCTCTAGCACTTGTAATCAATCAAATTCATTGTATTCTAACATATTCTAACCCCAAACAACACTAGATAAGTCATTTAGTGGTTCAACGCAATGTTTCCGAGTTCTTAGCCCATTTGGGACCCAATTTCAACAAGTCTTTCTCTACACTTCTAAACACTCTTCATGCATCTCTAGCACTTGTAATCAATCAAATTCATTGTATTCTAACATATTCTAACCCCAAACAACACTATATAAGTCATTTAGTGGTTCAACGCAATGTTTCCGAGTTCTTAACCCATTTGGGACCCAATTTCAACAAGTCTTTCTCTACACTTCTAAACACTCTTCATGCATCTCTAGCACTTGTAATCAATCAAATTCATTGTATTCTAACATATTCTAACCCCAAACAACACTAGATAAGTCATGTAGTGGTTCAACGCAATGTTTCCGAGTTCTTAGCCCATTTGGGACTAATTTCAACAAGTCTTTATCTACACTTCTAAACACTCTTCATGCATCTCTAGCACTTGTAATCTATCAAATTTTTTGTATTCTAACATATTCTAACCCCAAACAACACTATATAAGTCATTTAGTGGTTCAACGCAATTATTCCGAGTTCTTAACCCATTTGGGACCCAATTTCAACAAGTCTTTCTCTACACTTCTAAACACTCTTCATGCATCTCTAGCAATTGTAATCAATCAAATTTTTTGTATTCTAACATATTCTAACCCCCAAAAACACTATATAAGTCATTTAGTGGTTCAACGCAATTATTTTTCCGAGTTCTTAGCCCATGTGGGACCCAATTTCAACAAGTCTTTCTACACACTTTTAAACAATCTTCATGCATCTCTAGCATTTGTAATCAATCAAATTCATTGTATTCTAACATATTTTCACCCCAAACAAAACTAGATAAGTCATTTAGTGGTTCAACGCAATGTTTCCGAGTTCTTAGCCCGATTGGGACCCAATTTTAACAAGTCTTTCTCTACACTTCTAAACACTCTTCATGCATCTCTAGCACTTGTAATCAATCAAATTCATTGTATTCTAACATATTCTAACCCCAAACAACACTAGATAAGTCATTTAGTGGTTCAACGCAATGTTTCCGAGTTCTTAGCCCATTTGGGACCAATTTCAACAAGTCTTTATCTACACTTCTAAACACTCTTCATGCATCTCTAGCACTTTTAATCAATCAAATTTTTTGTATTCTAACATATTCTAACCCCAAACAACACTATATAAGTCATTTAGTGGTTCAACGCAATTATTCCGAGTTCTTAGCCCATTTGGGACCCAATTTCAACAAGTCTTTCTACACACTTTTAAACAATCTTCATGCATCTCTAGCATTTGTAATCAATCAAATTCATTGTATTCTAACATATTTTCACCCCAAACAAAACTACATAAGTCATTTAGTTGTTCAACGCAATGTTTCCGAGTTCTTAGCCCGATTGGGACCCAATTTTAACAAGTCTTTCTCTACACTTCTAAACACTCTTGATGCATCTTTAGCACTTGTAATCAATCAAATTCATTGTATTCTAACATATTCTAACCCCAAACAACACTATATAAGTCATTTAGTGGTTCAACGCAATTTTTCCGAGTTCTTAGCCCATTTGGGACCCAATTTCAACAAGTCTTTCTACACACTTTTAAACAATCTTCATGCATCTCTAGCATTTGTAACCAATCAAATTCATTGTATTCTAACATATTCTAACCCCAAACAACACTAGATAAGTCATTTAGTGGTTCAACGCAATGTTTCCGAGTTCTTAGCCCATTTGAGACCAATTTCAACAAGTCTTTCTCTACACTTCTAAACACTCTTGATGCATTTTTAGCACTTGTAATCAATCAAATTCATTGTATTCTAACATATTCTAACCCCAAACAACACTAGATAAGTCATTTAGTGGTTCAACGCAATGTTTCCGAGTTCTTAGCCCATTTGGGACCAATTTCAACAAGTCTTTCTCTACACTTCTAAACACTCTTCATGCATCTCTAGCACTTGTAATCAATCAAATTTATTGTATTCTAACATATTCTAACCCCCAAACAACACTATATAAGTCATTAAGTGGTTCAACGCAATTATTCCAAGTTCTTAGCCCATTTGGGACCCAATTTCAACAAGTCTTTCTACACATTTTTAAACAATGTTCATGCATCTCTAGTTTTTGTAATCAATCAAATTCATTGTATTCTAACATATTCTAACCCCAAACAACACTATATAAGTCATTTAGTGGTTCAACGCAATTTTTCCGAGTTCTTAGCCCATTTGGGACCCAATTTCAACAAGTCTTTCTACACACTTTTAAACAATCTTCATGCATCTCTAGCATTTGTAATCAATCAAATTCATTGTATTCTAACATATTCTAACCCCAAACAACACTAGATAAGTCATTTAGTGGTTCAACGCAATGTTTCCGAGTTCTTAGCCCATTTGGGACCAATTTCCACAAGTCTTTCTCTACACTTCTAAACACTCTTGATGCATCTTTAGCACTTGTAATCAATCAAATTCATTGTTTTCTAACATATTCTAACCCCAAACAACACTAGATAAGTCATTTAGTGGTTCAACGCAATGTTTCCAAGTTCTTAGCCCATTTGAGACCCAATTTCAACAAGTCTTTCTCTACACTTCTAAACACTCTTCATGCATCTCTAGCACTTGTAACCAATCAAATTTTTTGTATGCTAACATATTCTAACCCCAAACAACACTATATAAGTCATTTAGTGGTTCAACGCAATTATTCCGAGTTCTTAGCCCATTTGGGACACAATTTCAACAAGTCTTTCTACACACTTTGAAACAATCTTCATGCATCTCTACCATTTGTAATCAATCAAATTCATTGCATTCTAACATATTCTAACCCCAAACAACACTAGATAAGTCATTTAGTGGTTCAACGCAATGTTACCGAGTTCTTAGCCCATTTGGGACCAATTTCAACAAGTCTTTCTCTACACTTCTAAACACTCTTCACGTATCTTTAGCACTTGTAATTAATCAAATTCATTGTATTCTAACATATTCTATCCCCAAACAACACTAGATAAGTCATTTAGTGGTTCAAAGCAATGTTTCCGAGTTCTTAGCCCATTTTGGACCAATTTCAACAAGTCATTCTCTACACTTCTAAACACTCTTGATGCATCTTTAGCACTTGTAATCAATCAAATTCATTGTATTCTAACATATTTTCACCCCAAACAACACTAGATAAGTCATTTAGTGGTTCAACGCAATGTTTCCGAGTTCTTAGCTAGATTGGGACACAATTTCAACAAGTGTTTCTCTAACCTTCTAAACACTCTTCATGCATCTCTAGCACTTGTAATCAATCAAGTTCATTGTATTCTAACATATTCTAACCCCAAACAACACTAGATAAGTCATTTAGTGGTTCAACGCAGTGTTTCCGAGTTCTTAGCCCATTTGGGACCAATTTCAACAAGTCTTTCTCTACACTTCTAAACACTCTTCATGCATCTCTAGCACTTGTAATCAATCAAATTTATTGTATTCTAACATATTCTAACCCCAAACAACACTATATAAGTCATTTAGTGGTTCAACGCAATTATTCCGAGTTCTTAGCCCATTTGGGACCCAATTTGAACAAGTCTTTCTACGCACTTTTAAACAATCTTCATGCATCTCTAGTATTTGTAATCAATCAAATTCATTGTATTCTAACATATTCTAACCCCAAACAACACTATATAAGTCATTTAGTGGTTCAACGCAATTATTCCGAGTTATTAGCCCATTTGGGACCCAATTTCAACAAGTTTTTCTACACACTTTTAAACAAACTTCATGCATCTCTAGCATTCGTAATCAATGAAATTCATTGTATTCTAACATATTTTCACCCCAAACAAAACTAGATAAGTCATTTAGTGGTTCAACGCAATGTTTCCGAGTTCTTAACCCATTTGGGACCCAATTTCAACAAGTCTTTCTACACACTTTTAAACAATCTTCATGCATCTCTAGCATTTGTAATCAATCAAATTCATTGTATTCTAACATATTTTCACCCCAAACAAAACTAGATAAGTCATTTAGTGGTTCAACGCAATGTTTCCGAGTTCTTAGCCCGATTGGGACCCAATTTCAACAAGTCTTTCTCTACACTTCTAAACATTTTTCATGCATCTCTAACACTTGTAATCAATCAAATTCATTGTATTCTAACATATTCTAACCCCAAAAAACACTAGATAAGTCATTTAGTGGTTCAACGCAATGTTTCCGAGTTCTTAGCCCATTTGGGACCAATTTCAACAAGTCTTTCTCTACACTTCTAAACACTCTTCAAGCATCTCTAGCACTTGTAATCAATCAAATGTTTTGTATTCTAACATATTCTAACCCCAAACAGGACTATATAAGTCATTTAGTGGTTCAACGCAATTATTCCGAGTTCTTAGCCCATTTGGGACCCAATTTCAACAAGTCTTTCTACACACTTTTAAACAATCTTCATGCATCTCTAGCATTTGTAATCAATCAAATTCATTGTATTCTAACATATTCTAACCCCAAACAACACTATATAAGTCATTTAGTGGTTCAACGCAATTATTCCGAGTTCTTAACCCATTTAAGACCCAATTTCAACAAGTCTTTCTCTACACTTCTAAACACTCTTCATGCATCTCTAGCAATTGTAATCAATCAAATTTTTTGTATTCTAACATATTCTAACCCCCAAAAACACTATATAAGTCATTTAGTGGTTCAACGCAATTATTTTTCCGAGTTCTTAGCCCATGTGGGACCCAATTTCAACAAGTCTTTCTACACACTTTTAAACAATCTTCATGCATCTCTAGCATTTGTAATCAATCAAATTCATTGTATTCTAACATATTTTCACCCCAAACAAAACTAGATAAGTCATTTAGTGGTTCAACGCAATGTTTCCGAGTTCTTAGCCCGATTGGGACCCAATTTTAACAAGTCTTTCTCTACACTTCTAAACACTCTTCATGCATCTCTAGCACTTGTAATCAATCAAATTCATTGTATTCTAACATATTCTAACCCCAAACAACACTAGATAAGTCATTTAGTGGTTCAACGCAATGTTTCCGAGTTCTTAGCCCATTTGGGACCCAATTTCAACAAGTCTTTATCTACACTTCTAAACACTCTTCATGCATCTCTAGCACTTTTAATCAATCAATTTTTTTGTATTCTAACATATTCTAACCCCAAACAACACTATATAAGTCATTTAGTGGTTCAACGCAATTATTCCGAGTTCTTAGCCCATTTGGGACCCAATTTCAACAAGTCTTTCTACACACTTTTAAACAATCTTCATGCATCTCTAGCATTTGTAATCAATCAAATTCATTGTATTCTAACATATTTTCACCCCAAACAAAACTACATAAGTCATTTAGTTGTTCAACGCAATGTTTCCGAGTTCTTAGCCCGATTGGGACCCAATTTTAACAAGTCTTTCTCTACACTTCTAAACAATCTTCATGCATCTCTAGCATTTGTAATCAATCAAATTCATTGTATTCTAACATATTCTAACCCCAAACAACACTATATAAGTCATTTAGTGGTTCAACGCAATTTTTCCGAGTTCTTAGCCCATTTGGGACCCAATTTCAACAAGTCTTTCTACACACTTTTAAACACTCTTCACGTATCTTTAGCACTTGTAATCAATCAAATTCATTGTATTCTAACATATTCTAACCCCAAACAACACTAGATAAGTCATTTAGTGGTTCAACGCAATGTTTCCGAGTTCTTAGCCCATTTGAGACCAATTTCAACAAGTCTTTCTCTACACTTCTAAACACTCTTCATGCATCTCTAGCACTTGTAACCAATCAAATTTTTTGTATGCTAACATATTCTAACCCCAAACAACACTATATAAGTCATTTAGTGGTTCAACGCAATTATTCCGAGTTCTTAGCCCATTTGGGACACAATTTCAACAAGTCTTTCTACACACTTTGAAACAATCTTCATGCATCTATACCATTTGTAATCAATCAAATTCATTGCATTCTAACATATTCTAACCCCAAACAACACTAGATAAGTCATTTAGTGGTTCAACGCAATGTTACCGAGTTCTTAGCCCATTTGGGACCCAATTTCAACAAGTCTTTCTCTACACTTCTAAACACTCTTCACGTATCTTTAGCACTTGTAATTAATCAAATTCATTGTATTCTAACATATTCTATCCCCAAACAACACTAGATAAGTCATTTAGTGGTTCAAAGCAATGTTTCCGAGTTCTTAGCCCATTTTGGACCCAATTTCAACAAGTCATTCTCTACACTTCTAAACACTCTTGATGCGACTTTAGCACTTGTAATCAATGAAATTCATTGTATTCTAACATATTTTCACCCCAAACAAAACTAGATAAGTCATTTAGTGGTTCAACGCAATGTTTCCGAGTTCTTAGCCCGATTGGGACCCAATTTTAACAAGTCTTTCTCTACACTTCTAAACACTCTTCATGCATCTCTAGCACTTGTAACCAATCAAATTTTTTGTATGCTAACATATTCTAACCCCAAACAACACTATATAAGTCATTTAGTGGTTCAACGCAATTATTCCGAGTTCTTAGCCCATTTGGGACCCAATTTCAACAAGTCTTTCTACACACTTTGAAACAATCTTCATGCATCTCTAGCATTTGTAATCAATCAAATTCATTGTATTCTAACATATTCTAACCCCAAACAACACTAGATAAGTCATTTAGTGGTTCAACGCAATGTTACCGAGTTCTTAGCCCATTTGGGACCCAATTTCAACAAGTCTTTCTCTACACTTCTAAACACTCTTCACGTATCTTTAGCACTTGTAATCAATCAAATTCATTGTATTCTAACATATTCTATCCCCAAACAACACTAGATAAGTCATTTAGTGGTTCAACGCAATGTTTCCGAGTTCTTAGCCCATTTGGGACCCAATTTCAACAAGTCTTTCTCTACACTTCTAAACACTCTTCATGCATCTCTAGCACTTGTAATCAATCAAATTTATTGTATTCTAACATATTCTAACCCCAAACAACACTATATAAGTCATTAAGTGGTTCAACACAATTATTCCAAGTTCTTAGCCCATTTGGGACCCAATTTCAACAAGTCTTTCTACACACTTTTAAACAATCTTCATGCATCTCTAGCATTTGTAATCAATCAAATTCATTGTATTCTAACATATTCTAACCCCAAACAACACTATATAAGTCATTTAGTGGTTCAACGCAATTTTTCCGAGTTCTTAGCCCATTTGGGACCCAATTTCAACAAGTCTTTCTACACACTTTTAAACAATCTTCATGCATCTCTAGCATTTGTAATCAATCAAATTCATTGTATTCTAACATATTCTAACCCCAAACAACACTAGATAAGTCATTTAGTGGTTCAACGCAATGTCTCCGAGTTCTTAGCCCATTTGGGACCCAATTTCATCAAGTCTTTCTCTACACTTCTAAACACTCTTGATGCATCTTTAGCACTTGTAATCAATCAAATTCATTGTATTCTAACATATTCTAACCCCAAACAACACTAGATAAGTCATTTAGTGGTTCAACGAAATTTTTCCGATTTCTTAGCCCATTTGGGACCCAATTTCAACAAGTCTTTCTACACACTTTTAAACAATCTTCATGCATCTCTAGCATTTGTAACCAATCAAATTCATTGTATTCTAACATATTCTAACCCCAAACAACACTAGATAAGTCATTTAGTGGTTCAACGCAATTTTTCCGAGTTCTTAGCCCATTTGGGACCCAATTTCAACAAGTCTTTCTCTACACTTCTAAACACTCTTGATGCATGTTTAGCACTTGTAATCAATCAAATTCATTGTATTCTAACATATTCTAACCCCAAACAACACTCGATAAGTCATTTAGTGGTTCAACGCAATGTTTCCGAGTTCTTAGCCCATTTGGGACCCAATTTCAACAAGTCTTTCTCTACACTTCTAAACACTCTTCATGCATCTCTAGCACTTGTAATCAATCAAATTTATTGTATTCTAACATATTCTAACCCCAAACAACACTATATAAGTCATTAAGTGGTTCAACGCAATTATTCCAAGTTCTTAGCCCATTTGGGACCCAATTTCAACAAGTCTTTCTACACACTTTTAAACAATCTTCATGCATCTCTAGTTTTTGTAATCAATCAAATTCATTGTATTCTAACATATTCTAACCCCAAACAACACTATATAAGTCATTTAGTGGTTCAACGCAATTTTTCCGAGTTCTTAGCCCATTTGGGACCCAATTTCAACAAGTCTTTCTACACACTTTTAAACAATCTTCATGCATCTCTAGCATTTGTAATCAATCAAATTCATTGTATTCTAACATATTCTAACCCCAAACAATACTAGATAAGTCATTTAGTGGTTCAACGCAATGTTTCAGAGTTCTTAGCCCATTTGGGACCCAATTTCAACAAGTGTTTCTCTACACTTCTAAACACTCTTGATGCATCTTTAGCACTTGTAATCAATCAAATTCATTGTATTCTAACATATTCTAACCCCAAACAACACTAGATAAGTCATTTAGTGGTTCAACGAAATTTTTCCGATTTCTTAGCCCATTTGGGACCCAATTTCAACAAGTCTTTCTACACACTTTTAAACAATCTTCATGCATCTCTAGCATTTGTAACCAATCAAATTCATTGTATTCTAACATATTCTAACCCCAAACAACACTAGATAAGTCATTTAGTGGTTCAACGCAATGTCTTCGAGTTCTTAGCCCATTTGGGACCCAATTTCATCAAGTCTTTCTCTACACTTCTAAACACTCTTGATGCATGTTTAGCACTTGTAATCAATCAAATTCATTGTATTCTAACATATTCTAACCCCAAACAACACTCGATAAGTCATTTAGTGGTTCAACGCAATGTTTCCGAGTTCTTAGCCCATTTGGGACCCAATTTCAACAAGTCTTTCTCTACACTTCTAAACACTCTTCATGCATCTCTAGCACTTGTAATCAATCAAATTTATTGTATTCTAACATATTCTAACCCCAAACAACACTATATAAGTCATTAAGTGGTTCAACGCAATTATTCCAAGTTCTTAGCCCATTTGGGACCCCGTTTCAATAAGTCTTTCTACACACTTTTAAACAATCTTCATGCATCTCTAGTTTTTGTAATCAATCAAATTCATTGTATTCTAACATATTCTAACCCCAAACAACACTATATAAGTCATTTAGTGGTTCAACGCAATTTTTCCGAGTTCTTAGCCCATTTGGGACCCAATTTCAACAAGTCTTTCTACACACTTTTAAACAATCTTCATGCATCTCTAGCATTTGTAATCAATCAAATTCATTGTATTCTAACCTATTCTAACCCCAAACAATACTAGATAAGTCATTTAGTGGTTCAACGCAATGTTTCAGAGTTCTTAGCCCATTTGGGACCAATTTCCACAAGTTTTTCTCTACACTTCTAAACACTCTTGATGCATCTTTAGCACTTGTAATCAATCAAATTCATTGTATTCTAACATATTCTAACCCCAAACAACACTAGATAAGTCATTTAGTGGTTCAACGCAATGTTTCCGAGTTCTTAGCCCATTTGAGACCAATTTCAACAAGTCTTTCTCTACACTTCTAAACACTCTTCATGCATCTTTAGCACTTGTAATCAATCAAATTCATTGTATTCTAACATATTCTAACCCCAAACAACACTAGATAAGTCATTTAGTGGTTCAACGCAATTTTTCCGAGTTCTTAGCCCATTTGGGACCCAATTTCAACAAGTCTTTCTACACACTTTGAAACAATCTTCATGCATCTCTACCATTTGTAATCAATCAAATTCATTGTATTCTAACATATTCTAACCCCAAACAACACTAGATAAGTCATTTAGTGGTTCAACGCAATGTTACCGAGTTCTTAGCCCATTTGGGACCAATTTCAACAAGTCTTTCTCTACACTTCTAAACACTCTTCACGTATCTTTAGCACTTGTAATCAATCAAATTCATTGTATTCTAACATATTCTATCCCCAAACAACACTAGATAAGTCATTTAGTGGTTCAAAGCAATGTTTCCGAGTTCTTAGCCCATTTTGGACCAATTTCAACAAGTCATTCTCTACACTTCTAAACACTCTTGATGCATCTTTAGCACTTGTAATCAATCAAATTCATTGTATTCTAACATATTCTAACCCCAAACAACACTAGATAAGTCATTTAGTGGTTCAACGCAATGTTTCCGAGTTCTTAGCCCATTTGAGACCAATTTCAACAAGTCTTTCTCTACACTTCTAAACACTCTTCATGCATCTCTAGCACTTGTAACCAATCAAATTTTTTGTATGCTAACATATTCTAACCCCAAACAACACTATATAAGTCATTTAGTGGTTCAACGCAATTATTCCGAGTTCTTAGCCCATTTGGGACCCAATTTCAACAAGTCTTTCTACACACTTTGAAACAATCTTCATGCATCTCTAGCATTTGTAATCAATCAAATTCATTGTATTCTAACATATTCTAACCCCAAACAACACTAGATAAGTCATTTAGTGGTTCAACGCAATGTTACCGAGTTCTTAGCCCATTTGGGACCCAATTTCAACAAGTCTTTCTCTACACTTCTAAACACTCTTCACGTATCTTTAGCACTTGTAATCAATCAAATTCATTGTATTCTAACATATTCTATCCCCAAACAACACTAGATAAGTCATTTAGTGGTTCAACGCAATGTTTTCGAGTTCTTAGCCCATTTGGGACCCAATTTCAACAAGTCTTTCTCTACACTTCTAAACACTCTTCATGCATCTCTAGCACTTGTAATCAATCAAATTTATTGTATTCTAACATATTCTAACCCCAAACAACACTATATAAGTCATTAAGTGGTTCAACACAATTATTCCAAGTTCTTAGCCCATTTGGGACCCAATTTCAACAAGTCTTTCTACACACTTTTAAACAATCTTCATGCATCTCTAGCATTTGTAATCAATCAAATTCATTGTATTCTAACATATTCTAACCCCAAACAACACTATATAAGTCATTTAGTGGTTCAACGCAATTTTTCCGAGTTCTTAGCCCATTAGGGACCCAATTTCAACAAGTCTTTCTACACACTTTTAAACAATCTTCATGCATCTCTAGCATTTGTAATCAATCAAATTCATTGTATTCTAACATATTCTAACCCCAAACAACACTAGATAAGTCATTTAGTCGTTCAACGCAATGTTTCCGAGTTCTTAGCCCATTTGGGACCAATTTCAACAAGTCTTTCTCTACACTTCTAAACACTCTTGATGCATCTTTAGCACTTGTAATCAATCAAATTCATTGTATTCTAACATATTCTAACCCCAAACAACACTAGATAAGTCATTTAGTGGTTCAACGAAATTTTTCCGATTTCTTAGCCCATTTGGGACCCAATTTCAACAAGTCTTTCTACACACTTTTAAACAATCTTCATGCATCTCTAGCATTTGTAACCAATCAAATTCATTGTATTCTAACATATTCTAACCCCAAACAACACTAGATAAGTCATTTAGATGTTCAACGCAATGTTTCCGAGTTCTTAGCCCATTTGGGACCAATTTCAACAAGTCTTTCTCTACACTTCTAAACACTCTTGATGCATGTTTAGCACTTGTAATCAATCAAATTCATTGTATTCTAACATATTCTAACCCCAAACAACACTCGATAAGTCATTTAGTGGTTCAACGCAATGTTTCCGAGTTCTTAGCCCATTTGGGACCAATTTCAACAAGTCTTTCTCTACACTTCTAATCACTCTTCATGCATCTCTAGCACTTGTAATCAATCAAATTTATTGTATTCTAACATATTCTAACCCCAAACAACACTATATAAGTCATTAAGTGGTTCAACGCAATTATTCCAAGTTCTTAGCCCATTTGGGACCCAATTTCAACAAGTCTTTCTACACACTTTTAAACAATCTTCATGCATCTCTAGTTTTTGTAATCAATCAAATTCATTGTATTCTAACATATTCTAACCCCAAACAACACTATATAAGTCATTTAGTGGTTCAACGCAATTTTTCCGAGTTCTTAGCCCATTTGGGACCCAATTTCAACAAGTCTTTCTACACACTTTTAAACAATCTTCATGCATCTCTAGCATTTGTAATCAATCAAATTCATTGTATACTAACATATTCTAACCCCAAACAACACTAGATAAGTCATTTAGTGGTTCAACGCAATGTTTCAGAGTTCTTAGCCCATTTGGGACCAATTTCCACAAGTTTTTCTCTACACTTCTAAACACTCTTCATGCATCTTTAGCACTTGTAATCAATCAAATTCATTGTATTCTAACATATTCTAACCCCAAACAACACTAGATAAGTCATTTAGTGGTTCAACGCAATGTTTCCGAGTTCTTACCCCATTTGAGACCAATTTCAACAAGTCTTTCTCTACACTTCTAAACACTCTTCATGCATCTTTAGCACTTGTAATCAATCAAATTCATTGTATTCTAACATATTCTAACCCCAAACAACACTAGATAAGTCATTTAGTGGTTCAACGCAATGTTTCCGAGTTCTTAGCCCATTTGAGACCAATTTCAACAAGTCTTTCTCTACACTTCTAAACACTCTTCATGCATCTTTAGCACTTGTAATCAATCAAATTCATTGTATTCTAACATATTCTAACCCCAAACAACACTAGATAAGTCATTTAGTGGTTCAACGCAATTTTTCCGAGTTCTTAGCCCATTTGGGACCCAATTTCAACAAGTCTTTCTACACACTTTTAAACAATCTTCATGCATCTCTAGCATTTGTAATCAATCAAATTCATTGTATTCTAACATATTCTAACCCCAAACAACACTAGATAAGTCATTTAGTGGTTCAACGCAATGTTTCAGAGTTCTTAGTCCATTTGGGACCCAATTTCAACAAGTCTTTCTCTACACTTCTAAACACTCTTCACGTATCTTTAGCACTTGTAATCAATCAAATTCATTGTATTCTAACATATTCTATCCCCAAACAACACTATATAAGTCATTTAGTGGTTCAACGCAATGTTTCCGAGTTCTTAGCCCATTTGGGACCAATTTCAACAAGTCTTTCTCTACACTTCTAAACACTCTTGATGCATCTTTAGCACTTGTAATCAATCAAATTCATTGTATTCTAACATATTCTATCCCCAAACAACACTATATAAGTCATTTAGTGGTTCAACGCAATGTTTCCGAGTTCTTAGCCCATTTGGGACCAATTTCAACAAGTCTTTCTCTACACTTCTAAACAATCTTCATGCATCTCTAGCATTTGTAATCAATCAAATTCATTGTATTCTAACATATTCTAACCCCAAACAACACTAGATAAGTCATTTAGTGGTTCAACGCAATGTTTCCGAGTTCTTAGCCCATTTGGGACCCAATTTCAACAAGTCTTTCTCTACACTTTTAAACACTCTTCATGCATCTCTAGCACTTGTAATCAATCAAATTCATTGTATTCTAACATATTCTAACCCCAAACAACACTAGATAAGTCATTTAGTGGTTCAACGCAATGTTTCCGAGTTCTTAGCCCATTTGGGACCCAATTTCAAAAAGTCTTTCTCTACACTTCTAAACACTCTTCATGCATCTCTAGCACTTGTAATCAATCAAATTCATTGTATTCTAACATATTCTAACCCCAAACAACACTAGATAAGTCATTTAGTGGTTCAACGCAATGTTTCCGAGTTCTTAGCCTATTTGGGACCCAATTTCAACAAGTCTTCTTCCACACTTCTAAAGACGATTGGTGCATCTCTAGCACATGTAATCAATCAAATTCATTGTATTCTAACATATTCTAACCCCAAACAACACTAGATAAGTCATTTAGTGGTTCAACGCAATGTTTCCGAGTTCTTAGCCCATTTGGGACCAATTTCAACAAGTCTTTCTCTACACTTCTAAACACTCTTCATGCATCTCTAGCACTTGTAATCAATCAAATTCATTGTATTCTAACATATTCTAACCCCAAACAACACTATATAAGTCATTTAGTGGTTCAACGCAATGTTTCCGAGTTCTTAGCCCATTTGGGACCGAATTTCAACAAGTCTTTCTCTACACTTCTAAACACTCTTCATGCATCTCTAGCACTTGTAATCAATCAAATTCATTGTATTCTAACATATTCTAACCCCAAACAACACTATATAAGTCATTTAGTGGTTCAACGCAATGTTTCCGAGTTCTTAGCCCATTTGGGACCCAATTTCAACAAGTCTTTCTACACACTTTTAAACAATCTTCATGCATCTCTAGCACTTGTAATCAATCAAATTCATTGTATTCTAACATATTATAACCCCAAACAACACTAGATAAGTCATTTAGTGGTTCAACGCAATGTTTCCGAGTTCTTAGCCCATTTGGGACCCAATTTTAACAAGTCTTTCTCTACACTTCTAAACACTCTTCATGCATCTCTAGCACTTGTAATCAATCAAATTCATTGTATTCTAACATATTCTAACCCCAAACAACACTAGATAAGTCATTTAGTGGTTCAACGCAATGTTTCCGAGTTCTTAGCCCATTTGGGACCAATTTCAACAAGTCTTTCTCTACACTTCTAAACACTCTTCATGCATCTCTAGCACTTGTAATCAATCAAATTCATTGTATTCTAACATATTCTAACCCCAAACAACACTATATAAGTCATTTAGTGGTTCAACGCAATTATTCCGAGTTCTTAGCCCATTTGGGACCCAATTTCAACAAGTCTTTCTACACACTTTTAAACAATCTTCATGCATCTCTAGCACTTGTAATCAATCAAATTCATTGTATTCTGACATATTCTAACCCCAAACAACACTAGATAAGTCATTTAGTGGTTCAACGCAATGTTTCCGAGTTCTTAGCCCATTTGGGACCCAATTTCAACAAGTCTTTCTACACACTTCTAAACACTCTTCATGCATCTCTAGTACTTGTAATCAATCAAATTCATTGTATTCTAACATATTCTAACCCCAAACAACACTAGATAAGTGATTTAGTGGTTCAACGCAATGTTTCCGAGTGATTTGGGACCCAATTTCAACAAGTCTTTATCCACACTTCTAAACACTTTTCATGCCTCTCTAGCACTTGTAATCAATCAAATTCATTGTATTCTAACATATTCTAACCCCAAGAAACACTAGATAAGTCATTTAGTGGTTCAACGCAATGTTTCCGAGTTCTTAGCCCATTTGGGACCCAATTTCAACAAGTCTTTCTCTACACTTCTAAACACTCTTCATGCATCTCTAGCACTTGTAATCAATCAAATTCATTGTATTCTAACATATTCTAACCCCAAACAACACTAGATAAGTCATTTAGTGGTTCAACGCAATGTTTCCGAGTTCTTAGCCTATTTGGGACCCAATTTCAACAAGTCTTTCTACACACTTTTAAACAATCTTCATGCATCTCTAGCACTTGTAACCAATCAAACTTATTGTATTCTACCATATTCTAACCCTAAACAACACTAGATAAGTCATTTAGTGGTTCAACGCAATGTTTCCGAGTTCTTAGCCCATTTAGGACCCAATTTCAACAAGTCTTTCTCTACACTTCTAAACACTCTTCATGCATCTCTAGCACTTGTAATCAATCAAATTTATTGTAATCTAACATTTCTAACCCCAATCAACACTAGATAAGTCATTTAGTGGTTCAACGCAATGTATTCCGAGTTCTTAGCCCATTTGGGACCCAATTTCAACAAGTCTTTCTCTACACTTCTAAACACTCTTCATGCATCTCTAGCACTTGTAATCAATCAAATTCATTGTATTCTAACATATTCTAACCCCAAACAACACTAGATAAGTCATTTAGTGGTTCAACGCAATGTTTCCGAGTTCTTAGCCCATTTGGGACCCAATTTCAACAAGTCTTTCTCTACACTTCTAAACACTCTTCATGCATCTCTAGCACTTGTAATCAATCAAATTCATTGTATTCTAACATATTCTAACCCCAAACAACACTAGATAAGTCATTTAGTGGTTCAACGCAATGTTTCCGAGTTCTTAGCCCATTTGGGACCCAATTTCAACAAGTCTTTCTCTACACTTCTAAACACTCTTCATGCATCTCTAGCACTTGTAATCAATCAAATTTTTTGTATTCTAACATATTCTAACCCCAAACAACACTATATAAGTCATTTAGTGGTTCAACGCAATTATTCCGAGTTCTTAGCCCATTTGGGACCCAATTTCAACAAGTCTTTCTACACACTTTTAAACAATCTTCATGCATCTCTAGCATTTGTAATCAATCAAATTCATTGTATTCTAACATATTCTAACCCCAAACAACACTAGATAAGTCATTTAGTGGTTCAACGCAATGTTTCCGAGTTCTTAGCCCATTTGGGACCCAATTTCAACAAGTCTTTCTCTACACTTCTAAACACTCTTCATGCATCTCTAGCACTTGTAATCAATCAAATTCATTGTATTCTAACATATTCTAACCCCAAACAACACTAGATAAGTCATTTAGTGGTTCAACGCAATGTTTCCGAGTTCTTAGCCCATTTGGGACCCAATTTCAACAAGTCTTTCTCTACACTTCTAAACACTCTTCATGCATCTCTAGCACTTGTAATCAATCAAATTCATTGTATTCTAACATATTCTAACCCCAAACAACACTAGATAAGTCATTTAGTGGTTCAACGCAATGTTTCCGAGTTCTTAGCCCATTTGGGACCCAATTTCAACAAGTCTTTCTCTACACTTCTAAACACTCTTCATGCATCTCTAGCACTTGTAATCAATCAAATTCATTGTATTCTAACATATTCTAACCCCAAACAACACTAGATAAGTCATTTAGTGGTTCAACGCAATGTTTCCGAGTTCTTAGCCCATTTGGGACCAATTTCAACAAGTCTTTCTCTACACTTCTAAACACTCTTCATGCATCTCTAGCACTTGTAATCAATCAAATTTATTGTATTCTAACATATTCTAACCCCAAACAACACTAGATAAGTCATTTAGTGGTTCAACGCAATTATTCCGAGTTCTTAGCCCATTTGGGACCCAATTTCAACAAGTCTTTCTCTACACTTCTAAACACGCTTCATGCATCTCTAGCACTTGTAATCAATCAAATTCATTGTATTCTAACATATTCTAACCCCAAACAACACTATATAAGTCATTTAGTGGTTCAACGCAATGTTTCCGAGTTCTTAGCCCATTTGGGACCCAATTTCAACAAGTCTTTCTACACACTTCTAAACACTCTTCATGCATCTCTAGCACTTGTAATCAATCAAATTCATTGTATTCTAACATATTCTAACCCCAAACAACACTAGATAAGTCATTTAGTGGTTCAACGCAATGTTTCCGAGTTCTTAGCCCATTTAAGACCAATTTCAACAAGTCTTTCTCTACACTTCTAAACACTCTTCATGCATCTCTAGCACTTGTAATCAATCAAATTCATTGTATTCTAACATATTCTAACCCCAAACAACACTAGATAAGTCATTTAGTGGTTCAACGCAATGTTTCCGAGTTCTTAGCCCATTTGGGACCAATTTCAACAAGTCTTTCTCTACACTTCTAAACACTCTTCATGCATCTCTAGCACTTGTAATCAATCAAATTTTTTGTATTCTAACATATTCTAACCCCAAACAACACTATATAAGTCATTTAGTGGTTCAACGCAATTATTCCGAGTTCTTAGCCCATTTGGGACCCAATTTCAACAAGTCTTTCTACACACTTTTAAACAATCTTCATGCATCTCTAGCACTTGTAATCAATCAAATTCATTGTATTCTAACATATTCTAACCCCAAACAACACTAGATAAGTCATTTAGTGGTTCAACGCAATGTTTCCGAGTTCTTAGCCCATTTGGGACCCAATTTCAACAAGTCTTTCTCTACACTTCTAAACACTCTTCATGCATCTCTAGCACTTGTAATCAATCAAATTCATTGTATTCTAACATATTCTAACCCCAAACAACACTAGATAAGTCATTTAGTGGTTCAACGCAATGTTTCCGAGTTCTTAGCCCATTTGGGACCCAATTTCAACAAGTCTTTCTCTACACTTCTAAACACTCTTCATGCATCTCTAGCACTTGTAATCAATCAAATTCATTGTATTCTAACATATTCTAACCCCAAACAACACTAGATAAGTCATTTAGTGGTTCAACGCAATGTTTCCGAGTTCTTAGCCCATTTGGGACCCAATTTCAACAAGTCTTTCTCTACACTTCTAAACACTCTTCATGCATCTCTAGCACTTGTAATCAATCAAATTCATTGTATTCTAACATATTCTAACCCCAAACAACACTAGATAAGTCATTTAGTGGTTCAACGCAATGTTTCCGAGTTCTTAGCCCATTTGGGACCCAATTTCAACAAGTCTTTCTCTACACTTCTAAACACTCTTCATGCATCTCTAGCACTTGTAATCAATCAAATTCATTGTATTCTAACATATTCTAACCCCAAACAACACTAGATAAGTCATTTAGTGGTTCAACGCAATGTTTCCGAGTTCTTAGCCCATTTGGGACCCAATTTCAACAAGTCTTTCTCTACACTTCTAAACACTCTTCATGCATCTCTAGCACTTGTAATCAATCAAATTCATTGTATTCTAACATATTCTAACCCCAAACAACACTAGATAAGTCATTTAGTGGTTCAACGCAATGTTTCCGAGTTCTTAGCCCATTTGGGGCCCCATTTCAACAAGTCTTTCTCTACACTTCTAAACACTCTTCATGCATCTCTAGCACTTGTAATCAATCAAATTCATTGTATTCTAACATATTCTAACCCCAAACAACACTAGATAAGTCATTTAGTGGTTCAACGCAATGTTTCCGAGTTCTTAGCCCATTTGGGACCCAATTTCAACAAGTCTTTCTCTACACTTCTAAACACTCTTCATGCGTCTCTAGCACTTGTAATCAATCAAATTCATTGTATTCTAACATATTCTAACCCCAAACAACACTAGATAAGTCATTTAGTGGTTCAACGCAATGTTTCCGAGTTCTTAGCCCATTTGGGACCCAATTTCAACAAGTCTTTCCCTACACTTCTAAACACTCTTCATGCATCTCTAGCACTTGTAATCAATCAAATTCATTGTATTCTAACATATTCTAACCCCAAACAACACTAGATAAGTCATTTAGTGGTTCAACGCAATGTTTCCGAGTTCTTAGCCCATTTGGGACCCAATTTCAACAAGTCTTTCTCTACACTTCTAAACACTCTTCATGCATCTCTAGCACTTGTAATCAATCAAATCCAATGTCCTCTAACATGTTCTAACCCCAAACAACACTAGATAAGTCATTTAGTGGTTCAACGCAATGTTTCCGAGTTCTTAGCCCATTTGCGACCCAATTCCAACAAGTCTTTCTCTACACTTCTAAACACTCTTCATGCATCTCTAGCACTTGTAATCAATCAAATTCATTGTATTCTAACATATTCTAACCCCAAACAACACTATATAAGTCATTTAGTGGTTCAACGCAATTTTTCCGAGTTCTTAGCCCATTTGGGACCCAATTTCAACAAGTCTTTCTCTACACTTCTAAACACTCTTCATGCATCTCTAGCACTTGTAATCAATCAAATTCATTGTATTCTAACATATTCTAACCCCAAACAACACTAGATAAGTCATTTAGTGGTTCAACGCAATGTTTCCGAGTTCTTAGCCCATTTGGGACCCAATTTCAACAAGTCTTTCTCTACACTTCTAAACACTCTTCATGCATCTCTAGCACTTGTAATCAATCAAATTCATTGTATTCTAACATATTCTAACCCCAAACAACACTAGATAAGTCATTTAGTGGTTCAACGCAATGTTTCCGAGTTCTTAGCCCATTTGGGACCCAATTTCAACAAGTCTTTCTACACACTTTTAAACAATCTTCATGCATCTCTAGCACTTGTAATCAATCAAATTCATTGTATTCTAACATATTCTAACCCCAAACAACACTAGATAAGTCATTTAGTGGTTCAACGCAATGTTTCCGAGTTCTTAGCCCTTTTGGGACCCAATTTCAACAAGTCTTTCTCTACACTTCTAAACACTTTTCATGCATCTCTAGCACTTGTAATCAATAAAATTCATTGTATTCTAACATATTCTAACCCCAACCAACACTAGATAAGTCATTAAGTGGTTCAACGCAATGTTTCCGAGTTCTTAGCCCATTTGGGACCCAATTTCAACAAGTCTTTCTCTACACTTCTAAACACTCTTCATGCATCTCTAGCACTTGTAATCAATCAAATTCATTGTATTCTAACATATTCTAACCCCAACCAACACTAGATAAGTCATTTAGTGGTTCAACGCAATGTTTCCGAGTTCTTAGCCCATTTGGGACCAATTTAAACAAGTCTTTCTCTACACTTCTAAACACTCTTCATGCATCTCTAGCACTTGTAATCAATCAAATTCATTGTATTCTAACATAATTTAACCCCAAACAACACTAGATAAGTCATTTAGTGGTTCAACGCAATGTTTCCGAGTTCTTAGCCCATTTGGGACCAATTACAACAACTCTTTTTCTACACTTCTAAACACTCTTCATGCATCTCTAGCACTTGTAATCAATCAAATTCATTGTATTCTAACATATTCTAACCCCAAACAACACTAGATAAGTCATTTAGTGGTTCAACGCAATGTTTCCGAGTTCTTAGCCCATTTGGGAACCAATTTCAACAAGTCTTTCTCTACACTTCTAAACACTCTTCATGCGTCTCTAGCACTTGTAATCAATCAAATTCATTGTATTCTAACATATTCTAACCCCAAACAACACTAGATAAGTCATTTAGTGGTTCAACGCAATGTTTCCGAGTTCTTAGCCCATTTGGGACCCAATTTTAACAAGTCTTTCTCTACACTTCTAAACACTCTTCATGCATCTCTAGCACTTGTAATCAATCCAATTCATTGTATTCTAACATATTCTAACCCCAAACAACACTAGATAAGTCATTTAGTGGTTCAACGCAATGTTTCCGAGTTCTTAGCCCATTTGGGACCCAATTTCAACAAGTCTTTCTCTACACTTTTAAACAATCTTCATGCATCTCTAGCACTTGTAATCAATCAAATTCATTGTATTCTAATATATTCTAACCCCAAACAACACTAGATAAGTCATTTAGTGGTTCAACGCAATGTTTCCGAGTTCTTAGCCCATTTGGGACCCAATTTCAACAAGTCTTTCTCTACACTTCTAAACACTCTTCATGCATCTCTAGCACTTGTAATCAATCAAATTCATTGTATTCTAACATATTCTAACCCCAAACAACACTAGATAAGTCATTTAGTGGTTCAACGCAATGTTTCCGAGTTCTTAGCCCATTTGGGACCAATTTCAACAAGTCTTTCTCTACACTTCTAAACACTCTTCATGCATCTCTAGCACTTGTAATCAATCAAATTTTTTGTATTCTAACATATTCTAACCCCAAACAACACTAGATAAGTCATTTAGTGGTTCAACGCAATGTTTCCGAGTTCTTAGCCCATTTGGGACCAATTTCAACAAGTCTTTCTCTACACTTCTAAACAATCTTCATGCATCTTTAGCACTTGTAATCAATCAAATTCATTGTTTTCTAACATATTCTAACCCCAAACAACACTAGATAAGTCATTTAGTGGTTCAACGCAATGTTTCCAAGTTCTTAGCCCATTTAAGACCCAATTTCAACAAGTCTTTCTTACACTTGTAAACACTCTTCATGCATCTCTAGCACTTGTAATCAATCAAATTCATTGTATTCTAACATATTCTAACCCCAAACAACACTAGATAAGTCATTTAGTGGTTCAACGCAATGTTTCCGAGTTCTTAGCCCATTTGGGACCCAATTTCAACAAGTCTTTCTCTACACTTCTAAACACTCTTCATGCATCTCTAGCACTTGTAATCAATCAAATTCATTGTATTCTAACATATTCTAACCCCAAACAACACTAGATAAGTCATTTAGTGGTTCAACGCAATGTTTCCGAGTTCTTAGCCCATTTGGGACCCAATTTCAACAAGTTTTTCTACACACTTCTAACTACTGTTCATGCATCTCTAGCACTTGTAATCAATCAAATTCATTGTATTCTAACATATTATAACCCCAAACAACACTAGAGAAGTCATTTAGTGGTTCAACGCAATGTTTCCGAGTTCTTAGCCCATTTGGGACCCAATTTTAACAAGTCTTTCTATACACTTCTAAACACTCTTCATGCATCTCTAGCACTTGTAATCAATCGAATTCATTGTATTCTAACATATTCAAACCCCAAACAACACTAGATAAGTCATTTAGTGGTTCAACGCAATGTTTCCGAGTTCTTAGCCCATTTGGGACCAAATTTCAACAAGTCTTTCTCCACACTTCTAAACACTCTTCATGCCTCTCTAGCACTTGTAATCAATCAAATTTATTGTATTCTAAAATATTCTAAACCCAAACAACACTAGATAAGTCATTTAGTGGTTCAACGCAATGTTTCCGAGTTCTTAGCCCATTTGGGACCCAATTTCAACAAGTCTTTCTCTACGCTTCTAAACACTCTTCATGCGTCTTTAGAACTTGTAATCAATCAAATTCAGTACATTCTAACATATTCTAACCCCAAACAACACTTGATAAGTCATTTAGTGGTTCAACGCAATGTTTCCGAGTTCTTAGCCCATTTGGGACCCAATTTCAACAAGTCTTTCTCTACACTTCTAAACACTCTTCATGCATCTCTAGCACTTGTAATCAATCAAATTCATTGTATTCTAACATATTCTAACCCCAAACAACACTAGATAAGTCATTTAGTGGTTCAACGCAATGTTACCGAGTTCTTAGCCCATTTGGGACCAATTTCAACAAGTCTTTCTCTACACTTCTAAACACTCTTCATGCATCTCTAGCACTTGTAATCAATCAAATTCATTGTATTCTAACATATTCTAACCCCAAACAACACTAGATAAGTCATTTAGTGGTTCAACGCAATGTTTCCCAGTTCTTAGCCCATTTTGGACCCAATTTCAACAAGTCTTTCTCTACACTTCTAAACACTCTTCATGCATCTCTAGCACTTGTAATCAATCAAATTCATTGTATTCTAACATATTCTAACCCCAAACAACACTAGATAAGTCATTTAGTGGTTCAACGCAATGTTTCCGAGTTCTTAGCCCATTTGGGACCCAATTTCAACAAGTCTTTCTACACACTTCTAAACACTCTTCATGCATCTCTAGCACTTGTAATCAATCAAATTCATTGTATTCTAACATATTCTAACCCCAAACAACACTAGATAAGTCATTTAGTGGTTCAACGCAATGTTTCCGAGTTCTTAGCCCATTTGGGACCAATTTCAACAAGTCTTTCTCTACACTTCTAAACACTCTTCATGCATCTCTAGCACTTGTAATCAATCAAATTCATTGTATTCTAACATATTTTTACCCAAACAACACTAGATAAGTCATTTAGTGGTCCAACGCAATGTTTCCGAGTTCTTAGCCCATTTGGAACCCAATTTCAACAAGTCTTTCTCTACACTTCTAAACACTCTTCATGCATCTCTAGCACTTGTAATCAATCAAATTCATTGTATTCTAACATATTCTAACCCCAAACAACACTAGATAAGTCATTTAGTGGTTCAACGCAATGTTTCCGAGTTCTTAGCCCATTTGGGACCCAATTTCAACAAGTCTTTCTACACACTTTTAAACAATCTTCATGCATCTCTAGCATTTGTAATCAATCAAATTCATTGTATTCTAACATATGTTCACTCAAACAACACTAGATAAGTCATTTAGTGGTTCAACGCAATGTTTCCGAGTTCTTAGCCCGATTTGGGACCCAATTTCATCAAGTCTTTCTCTACACTTCTAAACACTCTTCATGCATCTCTAGCACTTGTAATCAATCAAATTCATTGTATTCTAACATATTCTAACCCCAAACAACACTAGATAAGTCATTTAATGGTTCAACGCAATGTTTCCGAGTTCTTAACCCATTTGGGACCAATTTCAACAAGTCTTTCTCTACACTTCTAAACACTCTTCATGCATCTTTAACACTTGTAATCAATCAAATTCATTGTATTCTAACATATTCTAACCCCAAACAACACTAGATAAGTCATTTAGTGGTGCAACGCAATGTTTCCGAGTTCTTAGCCCATTTGGGACCAATTTCAACAAGTCTTTCTCTACACTTCTAAACACTCTTCATGCATCTCTAGCACTTGTAATCAATCAAATTTATTGTATTCTAACATATTCTAACCCCAAACAACACTAGATAAGTCATTTAGTGGTTCAACGCAATGTTTCCGAGTTCTTAGCCCATTTGGGACCCAATTTCAACAAGTCTTTCTCTACACTTCTAAACACTCTTCATGCATCTCTAGCACTTGTAATCAATCAAATTCATTGTATTCTAACATATTCTAACCCCAAACAACACTAGATAAGTCATTTAGTGGTTCAACGCAATGTTTCCGAGTTCTTAGCCCGATTGGGACCCAATTTTAACAAGTCTTTCTCTACACTTCTAAACACTCTTCATGCATCTCTAGCACTTGTAATCAATCAAATTCATTGTATTCTAACATATTCTAACCCCAAACAACACTATATAAGTCATTTAGTGGTTCAACGCAATTATTCCGAGTTCTTAGCCCATTTGGGACCCAATTTCAACAAGTCTTTCTACACACTTCTAAATACTCTTCATGCATCTCTAGCACTTGTAATCAATCAAATTCATTGTATTCTAACATATTCTAACCCCAAACAACACTAGATAAGTCATTTAGTGGTTCAACGCAATGTTTCCGAGTTCTTAGCCCATATGGGACCAATTTCAACAAGTCTTTCTCTACACTTCTAAATACTCTTCATGCATCTCTAGCACTTGTAATCAATCAAATTCATTGTATTCTAACATATTCTAACCCCAAACAACACTAGATAAGTCATTTAGTGGTTCAACGCAATGTTTCCGAGTTCTTAGCCCATTTGGGACCCAATTTCAACAAGTCTTTCTCTACACTTCTAAACACTCTTCATGCATCTCTAGCACTTGTAATCAATCAAATTCATTGTATTCTAACATATTCTAACCCCAAACAACACTAGATAAGTCATTTAGTGGTTCAACGCAATGTTTCCGAGTTCTTAGCCGATTTGGGACCCAATTTCAACAAGTCTTTCTCTACACTTCTAAACACTCTTCATGCATCTCTAGCACTTGTAATCAATCAAATTCATTGTATTCTAACATATTCTAACCCCAAACAACACTAGATAAGTCATTTAGTGGTTCAACGCAATGTTTCCGAGTTCTTAGCCCATTTGGGACCCAATTTTAACAAGTCTTTCTCTACACTTGTAAACACTCTTCATGCATCTCTAGCACTTGTAATCAATCAAATTCATTGTATTCTAACATATTCTAACCCCAAACAACACTATATAAGTCATTTAGTGGTTCAACGCAATTATTCCGAGTTCTTAGCCCATTTGGGACCCAATTTCAACAAGTCTTTCTACACACTTTTAAACAATCTTCATGCATCTCTAGCACTTGTAATCAATCAAATTCATTGTATTCTAACATATTCTAACCCCAAACAACACTAGATAAGTCATTTAGTGGTTCAACGCAATGTTTCCGAGTTCTTAGCCCGATTGGGACCCAATTTTAACAAGTCTTTCTCTACACTTCTAAACACTCTTCATGCATCTCTAGCACTTGTAATCAATCAAATTCATTGTATTCTAACATATTCTAACCCCAAACAACACTATATAAGTCATTTAGTGGTTCAACGCAATGTTTCCGAGTTCTTAGCCCATTTGGGACCAATTTCAACAAGTCTTTCTCTACACTTCTAAACACTCTTCATGCATCTCTAGCACTTGTAATCAATCAAATTCATTGTATTCTAACATATTCTAACCCCAAACAACACTAGATAAGTCATTTAGTGGTTCAACGCAATGTTTCCGAGTTCTTAGCCCATTTGGGACCCAATTTCAACAAGTCTTTCTCTACACTTCTAAACACTCTTCATGCATCTCTAGCACTTGTAATCAATCAAATTCATTGTATTCTAACATATTCTAACCCCAAACAACACTAGATAAGTCATTTAGTGGTTCAACGCAATGTTTCCGAGTTCTTAGCCCATTTGGGACCCAATTTCAACAAGTCTTTCTCTACACTTCTAAACACTCTTCAAGCATATCTAGCACTTGTAATCAATCAAATTCATTGTATTCTAACATATTCTAACCCAAAACAACACTAGATAAGTCATTTAGTGGTTCAACGCAATGTCTCCGAGTTCTTAGCCCATTTGGATCCCCATTTCAACAAGTCTTTCTCTACACTTCTAAACACTCTTCATGCATCTATAGCACTTGTAATCAATCAAATTAATTGTATTCTAACATATTCTAACCCGAAACAACACTAGATAAGTCATTTAGTGGTTCAACGCAATGTTTCCGAGTTCTTAGCCCATTTGGGACCAATTTCAACAAGTCTTTCTACACACTTTTAAAAACTCTTCATGCATCTCTAGCACTTGTAATCAATCAAATTCATTGTATTCTAACATATTCTAACCCCAAACAACACTATATAAGTCATTTAGTGGTTCAACGCAATTATTCGGAGTTCTTTGCCCATTTGGGACCCAATTTCAACAAGTCTTTCTACACACTTTTAAACAATCTTCATGCATCTCTAGCATTTGTAATCAATCAAATTGATTGTATTCTATCATATTCTAACCCCAAACAACATTAGATAAGTCATTTAGTGGTTCAACGCAATGTTTCCTAGTTCTTAGCCCATTTGGGACCCAGTTTCAAAAAGTCTTTCTCCAAACTTCTAAACACTCTTCATGCATCTCTAGCACTTGTAATCCATCAAATTCATTGTATTCTAACATATTCTAAACCCAAACAACACTAGATAAGTCATTTAGTGGTTCAACCCAATGTTTCTGAGTTCTTAGCCCATTTGGGACCCAATTTCAACAAGTTTCTACACACTTCTAAACACTCTTCATGCATCTCTAGCACTTGTAATAAATCAAAGTTATTGTATTCTAACATATTCTAACCCCAAGCAACACTAGATAAGTCATTTAGTGGTTCAACGCAATGTTTCCGAGTTCTTAGCCCATTTGGGACCCAATTTCAACAAGTCTTTCTCTACACTTCTAAACACTCTTCATGCATCTCTAGCACTTGTAATCAATCAAATTCATTGTATTCTAACATATTCTAACCCCAAACAACACTAGATAAGTCATTTAGTGGTTCAACGCAATGTTTCCGAGTTCTTAGCCCATTTGGGACCCAATTTCAACAAGTCTTTCTCTACACTTCTAAACACTCTTCATGCATCTCTAGCACTTGTAATCAATCAAATTTTTGTATTCTAACATATTCTAACCCCAAACAACACTATATAAGTCATTTAGTGGTTCAACGCAATTATTCCGAGTTCTTAGCCCATTTGGGACCCAATTTCAACAAGTCTTTCTACACACTTTTAAACAATCTTCATGCATCTCTAGCATTTGTAATCAATCAAATTCATTGTATTCTAACATATTCTAACCCCAAACAACACTAGATAAGTCATTTAGTGGTTCAACGCAATGTTTCCGAGTTCTTAGCCCGATTTGGGACCCAATTTCATCAAGTCTTTCTCTACACTTCTAAACACTCTTCATGCATCTCTAGCACTTGTAATCAATCAAATTCATTGTATTCTAACATATTCTAACCCCAAACAACACTAGATAAGTCATTTAGTGGTTCAACGCAATGTTTCCGAGTTCTTAGCCCATTTGGGGCCAGTTGCAACAAGTCCTTCTCTACACTTCTAAACACTCTTCATGCATCTCTAGCACTTGTAATCAATCAAATTCATTGTATTCTAACATATTCTAACCCCAAACAACACTAGATAAGTCATTTAGTGGTTCAACGCAATGTTTCCGAGTTCTTAGCCCATTTGTGACCCAATTTCAACATGTCTTCTCTACACTTCTAAACACTCTTCATGCATCACTAGCACTTGTAATCAATCAAATTTATTGTATTCTACCATATTCTAACCCCTAACAACACTATATAAGTCATTTAGTGGTTCAACGCAATGTTTCAGAGTTCTTAGCCCATATGAGACCAATTTCAACAAGTCTTTCTCTACACTTCTAAATACTCTTCATGCATCTCTAGCACGTGTAATCAATCAAATTTATTGTATTCTAACATATTCTAACCCCAAACAACACTAGATAAGTCATTTAGTGGTTCAACGCAATGTTTCCGAGTTCTTAGCCCATTTGGGACCCAATTTCAACAAGTCTTTCTCTACACTTCTAAACACTCTTCATGCATCTCTAGCACTTGTAATCAATCAAATTCATTGTATTCTAACATATTCTAACCCCAAACAACACTAGATAAGTCATTTAGTGGTTCAACGCAATGTTTCCGAGTTCTTAGCCCATTTGGGACCAATTTAACTAAGTCTTTCTCTACACTTCTAAACACTCTTCATGCATCTCTAGCACTTGTAATCAATCAAATTTTTGTATTCTAACATATTCTAACCCCAAACAACACTATATAAGTCATTTAGTGGTTCAACGCAATTATTCCGAGTTCTTAGCCCATTTGGGACCCAATTTCAACAAGTCTTTCTACACACTTTTAAACAATCTTCATGCATCTCTAGCACTTGTAATCAATCAAATTCATTGTATTCTAACATATTCTAACCCCAAACAACACTAGATAAGTCATTTAGTGGTTCAACGCAATGTTTCCGAGTTCTTAGCCCATTTGGGACCCAATTTCAACAAGTCTTTCTCTACACTTCTAAACACTCTTCATGCATCTTTAGCACTTGTAATCAATCAAATTCATTGTAATCTAACATATTCTAACCCCAAACAACACTAGATAAGTCATTTAGTGGTTCAACGCAATGTTTCCGAGTTCTTAGCCCATTTGGGACCAATTTCAACAAGTCTTTCTCTACACTTCTAAACACTCTTCATGCATCTCTAGCACTTGTAATCAATCAAATTCATTGTATTCTAACATATTCTAACCACAAACAACACTAGATAAGTCATTTAGTGGTTCAACGCAATGTCTCCAAGTTCTTAGCCCGATTGGGACACAATTTTAACAAGTCTTTCTCTACACTTCTAAACACTCTTCATGCATCTCTAGCACTTGTAATCAATCAAATTCATTGTATTCTAACATATTCTAACCCCAAACAACACTAGATAAGTCATTTAGTGGTTCAACGCAATGTTTCCGAGTTCTTAGCCCGATTTGGGACCCAATTTCAACAAGTCTTTCTCTACACTTCTAAACACTCTTCATGCATCTCTAGCACTTGTAATCAATCAAATTCATTGTATTCTAACATATTCTAACCCCAAACAACACTAGATAAGTCATTTAGTGGTTCAACGCAATGTTTCCGAGTTCTTAGCCCATTTGGGACCCAATTTCAACAAGTCTTTCTCTACACTTCTAAACACTCTTCATGCATCTCTAGCACTTGTAATCAATCAAATTCATTGTATTCTAACATATTCTAACCCCAAACAACACTAGATAAGTCAGTTAGTGGTTCAACGCAATGTTTCCGAGTTCTTAGCCCATTTGGGACCCAATTTCAACAAGTCTTTCTCCACACTTCTAAACACTCTTCATGCATCTCTAGCACTTGTAATCAATCAAATTTATTGTATTCTAACATATTCTAACCCCAAACAACACTAGATAAGTCATTTAGTGGTTCAACACAATGTTTCCGAGTTCTAAGCCCATTTGGGACCCAATTTCAACAAGTCTTTCTCGACACTTCTAAACACTCTTCATGCATCTCTAGCACTTGTAATCAATCAAATTTATTGTATTCGAACATATTCTAACCCCAAACAACACTAGATAAGTCATCTAGTTGTTCAACGCAATCTTTCCGAGTTCTTAGCCCATTTGGGACCCAATTTCAACAAGTCCTTCCCCACACTTCTAAACATTCTTCATGCATCTCTAGCACTTGTAATCAATCAAATGTATTGTATTCTAACATATTCTAACCCCAAACAGCACTAGACAAGCCATTTAGTGGTTCAACGCAATGTTTCCGAGTTCTTAGCCCATTTTGGACCATATTTCGACAAGTGTTTCTGCACACTTCTAAACACTCTTCATGCATCTCTAGCACTTGTAAACAATCAATTTTATTGTATTCTAACATATTCTAACCCCAAACAAAACTAGATAAGTCAGTTATTGGTTTCACGCAATGTTCCGAGTTCTTAGCCCATTTGGGACCCAATTTCAACAAGTCTTTCTCCACACTTCTAAACACTCTTCATGCATCTCTAGCACTTGTAATCAATCAAATTTATTGTAATCTAACATATTATAACCCCAAACAGCACTAGCCAAGCCATTTAGTGGTTCAACGCAATGTTTCCGAGTTCTTAGCCCATTTTGGACCATATTTCGGCAAGTGTTTCTACACACTTCTAAACACTCTTCATGCATCTCTAGCACTTGTAAACAATCAATTTTATTGTATTCTAACATATTCTAACCCCAAACAACACTAGATAAGTCAGTTAGTTGTTTAACGCAATGTTTCCGAGTTCTTAGCCCATTTGGGACCCAATTTCAACAAGTCTTTCTCCACACTTCTAAAAGCTCTTCATGCATCTCTAGCACTTTTAATCAATCAAATGTATTGTATTCTAACACATTCTAACCCCAAACAGCACTAGACAAGCCATTTAGTGGTTCAACGCAATGTTTCCGAGTTCTTAGCCCATTTTGGACCATATTTCGGCAAGTGTTTCTACCCACTTCTAAACACTCTTCATGCATCTCTAGCACTTGTAAACAATCAATTTTATTGTATTCTAACATATTCTAACCCCAAACAACACTAGATAAGTCAGTTAGTGGTTCAACGCAATGTTTCCGAGTTCTTAGCCCATTTGGGACCCAATTTCAACAAGTCTTTCTCCACACTTCTAAACACTCTTCATGCATCTCTAGCACTTGTAATCAATCAAATTTATTGTATCCTAACATATTCTAACCCCAAACAACACTAGACAAGCCATTTAGAGGTTCAACGCGATGTTTCCGAGTTCTTAGACCATTTTGGACTAAATTTCGGCAAGTGTTTCTACACATTTCTAAACAATCTTCATACATCTCTAGCACTTGTAATCAATCAAATTTATTGTATTCTAACATATTCTAACCCTAAAAAACACTAGAGAAGTCATTTAGTGGTTTAACGCAATGTTTCCGAGTTCTTAGCCCATTAGGGACCCAATTTCAACAAGTCTTTCTCGACACTTCTAAACACTCTTCATGCATCTCTAGCACTTGTAATCAATCAAATTTATTGTATTCGAACATATTCTAACCCCAAACAACACTAGATAAGTCATCTAGTTGTTCAACGCAATCTTTCCGAGTTCTTAGCCCATTTGGGACCCCAATTTCAACAAGTCTTTCCCCACACTTCTAAACATTCTTCATGCATCTCTAGCACTTGTAATCAATCAAATGTATTGTATTCTAACATATTCTAACCCCCAAACAGCACTAGACAAGCCATTTAGTGGTTCAACGCAATGTTTCCGAGTTCTTAGCCCATTTTGGACCATATTTCGGCAAGTGTTTCTACACACTTCTAAACACTCTTCATGCATCTCTAGCACTTGTAAACAATCAATTTTATTGTATTCTAACATATTCTAACCCCAAACAACACTAGATAAGTCAGTTAGTGGTTCAACGCAATGTTTCCGAGTTCTTAGCCCATTTGGGGACCCAATTTCAACAAGTCTTTCTCCACACTTCTAAACACTCTTCATGCATCTCTAGCACTTGTAATCAATCAAATTTATTGTATCCTAACATATTCTAACCCCAAACAACACTAGACAAGCCATTTAGAGGTTCAACGCGATGTTTCCGAGTTCTTAGCCCATTTTGGACTAAATTTCGGCAAGTGTTTTCTACACATTTCTAAACAATCTTCATACATCTCTAGCACTTGTAATCAATCAAATTTATTGTATTCGAACATATTCTAACCCTAAAAAACACTAGAGAAGTCATTTAGTGGTTTAACGCAATCTTTCCGAGTTCTTAGCCCATTTGGGACCCAATTTCAACAAGTCTTTCTCCACACTTCTAAACACTCTTCATGCATCTCTAGCACTTGTAATCAATCAAATTTATTGTAATCTAACATATTATAACCCCAAAAAACACTAGACAAGCCATTTAGTGGTTCAACGCAATGTTTCCGAGTTCTTAGCCCATTTTGGACCAAATTTCGGCAAGTGTTTCTACATACTTCTAAACACTCTTCATGCACCTCTAGCACTTGTAATCAATCAAATTTATTGTATTCTAACATATTCTAACCCCAAACAACACTAGATAAGTCAGTTAGTCGTTCAACGCAATGTTTCCGAGTTCTTAGCCCATTTGGGACCCAATTTCAACAAGTCTTTCCCCACACTTCTAAACATTCTTTATGCATCTCTAGCACTTGTAATCAATCAAATGTATTGTATTCTAACATATTCTAACCCCAAACAGCACTAGACAAGCCATTTAGTGGTTCAACGCAATGTTTCCGAGTTCTTAGCCCATTTTGGACCATATTTCGGCAAGTGTTTCTACACACTTCTAAACACTCTTCATGCATCTCTAGCACTTGTAAACAATCAATTTTATTGTATTCTAACATATTCTAACCCCAAACAACACTAGATAATTCAGTTAGTTGTTCAACGCAATGTTTCCGAGTTCTTAGCCCATTTGGGACCCAATTTCAACAAGTCTTTCTTCACACTTCTAAAAGCTCTTCATGCATCTCTAGCACTTTTAATCAATCAAATGTATTGTATTCTAACACATTCTAACCCCAAACAGCACTAGACAAGCCATTTAGTGGTTCAACGCAATGTTTCCGAGTTCTTAGCCCATTTTGGACCATATTTCGGCAAGTGTTTCTACCCACTTCTAAACACTCTTCATGCATCTCTAGCACTTGTAAACAATCAATTTTATTGTATTCTAACATATTCTAACCCCAAACAACACTAGATAAGTCAGTTAGTGGTTCAACGCAATGTTTCCGAGTTCTTAGCCCATTTGGGACCCAATTTCAACTAGTCTTTCTCCACACTTCTAAACACTCTTCATGCATCTCTAGCACTTGTAATCAATCAAATTTATTGTATCCTAACATATTCTAACCCCAAACAACACTAGACAAGCCATTTAGAGGTTCAACGCGATGTTTCCGAGTTCTTAGACCATTTTGGACTAAATTTCGGCAAGTGTTTCAACACATTTCTAAACAATCTTCATACATCTCTAGCACTTGTAATCAATCAAATTTATTGTATTCTAACATATTCTAACCCTAAAAAACACTAGAGAAGTCATTTAGTGGTTTAACGCAATGTTTCCGAGTTCTTAGCCCATTTGGGACCCAATTTCAACAAGTCTTTCTCGACACTTCTAAACACTCTTCATGCATCTCTAGCACTTGTAATCAATCAAATTTATTGTATTCGAACATATTCTAACCCCAAACAACACTAGATAAGTCATCTAGTTGTTCAACGCAATCTTTCCGAGTTCTTAGCCCATTTGGGACCCAATTTCAACAAGTCTTTCCCCACACTTCTAAACATTCTTCATGCATCTCTAGCACTTGTAATCAATCAAATGTATTGTATTCTAACATATTCTAACCCCAAACAGCACTAGACAAGCCATTTAGTGGTTCAACGCAATGTTTCCGAGTTCTTAGCCCATTTTGGACCATATTTCGGCAAGTGTTTCTACACACTTCTAAACACTCTTCATGCATCTCTAGCACTTGTAAACAATCAATTTTATTGTATTCTAACATATTCTAACCCCAAACAACACTAGATAAGTCAGTTAGTTGTTTAACGCAATGTTTCCGAGTTCTTAGCCCATTTGGGACCCAATTTCAACAAGTCTTTCTCCACACTTCTAAAAGCTCTTCATGCATCTCTAGCACTTTTAATCAATCAAATGTATTGTATTCTAACACATTCTAACCCCAAACAGCACTAGACAAGCCATTTAGTGGTTCAACGCAATGTTTCCGAGTTCTTAGCCCATTTTGGACCATATTTCGGCAAGTGTTTCTACCCACTTCTAAACACTCTTCATGCATCTCTAGCACTTGTAAACAATCAATTTTATTGTATTCTAACATATTCTAACCCCAAACAACACTAGATAAGTCAGTTAGTGGTTCAACGCAATGTTTCCGAGTTCTTAGCCCATTTGGGACCCAATTTCAACAAGTCTTTCTCCACACTTCTAAACACTCTTCATGCATCTCTAGCACTTGTAATCAATCAAATTTATTGTATCCTAACATATTCTAACCCCAAACAACACTAGACAAGCCATTTAGAGGTTCAACGCGATGTTTCCGAGTTCTTAGACCATTTTGGACTAAATTTCGGCAAGTGTTTCTACACATTTCTAAACAATCTTCATACATCTCTAGCACTTGTAATCAATCAAATTTATTGTATTCTAACATATTCTAACCCTAAAAAACACTAGAGAAGTCATTTAGTGGTTTAACGCAATGTTTCCGAGTTCTTAGCCCATTTGGGACCCAATTTCAACAAGTCTTTCTCGACACTTCTAAACACTCTTCATGCATCTCTAGCACTTGTAATCAATCAAATTTATTGTATTCGAACATATTCTAACCCCAAACAACACTAGATAAGTCATCTAGTTGTTCAACGCAATCTTTCCGAGTTCTTAGCCCATTTGGGACCCAATTTCAACAAGTCTTTCCCCACACTTCTAAACATTCTTCATGCATCTCTAGCACTTGTAATCAATCAAATGTATTGTATTCTAACATATTCTAACCCCAAACAGCACTAGACAAGCCATTTAGTGGTTCAACGCAATGTTTCCGAGTTCTTAGCCCATTTTGGACCATATTTCGGCAAGTGTTTCTACACACTTCTAAACACTCTTCATGCATCTCTAGCACTTGTAAACAATCAATTTTATTGTATTCTAACATATTCTAACCCCAAACAACACTAGATAAGTCAGTTAGTGGTTCAACGCAATGTTTCCGAGTTCTTAGCCCATTTGGGACCCAATTTCAACAAGTCTTTCTCCACACTTCTAAAGACTCTTCATGCATCTCTAGCACTTGTAATCAATCAAATTTATTGTATCCTAACATATTCTAACCCCAAACAACACTAGACAAGCCATTTAGAGGTTCAACACGATGTTTTCGAGTTCTTAGCCCATTTTGGACTAAATTTCGGCAAGTGTTTCTACACATTTCTAAACAATCTTCATACATCTCTAGCACTTGTAATCAATCAAATTTATTGTATTCTAACATATTCTAACCCTAAAAAACACTAGAGAAGTCATTTAGTTGTTTAACGCAATGTTTCCGAGTTCTTAGCCCATTTGGGACCCAATTTCAACAAGTCTTTCTCCACACTTCTAAATACTCTTCATGCGTCTCTATCACTTGTAATCAATCAAATTTATTGTATTCTAACAAATTCTAACCCGAAACAACACTAGACAAGTCATTTAGTGGTTCAACGCAATGTTTCCGAGTTCTTAGCCCATTTTGGACCTAATTTCAAAAAGTCTTTCTCCACACTTCTAAACACTCTTCATGCATCTCTAGCACTTGTAATCAATAAAAGTTATTGTATTCGAACATATTTTAACCCCACACAACACTAGATAAGTCATTTAGTGGTTCAACGCAATGTTTCCGAGTTATTAGCCCATTTGGGACCCAATTTCAACAAGTCATTCTCCACACTTCTAAACATTCTTCATGCATCTCTAGCACTTGTAATCAGTCAAATGTAATGTATTCTAACATATTTTAACCCCAAACAGCACTAGACAAGCCATTAAGTGGTTCAACGCAATGTTTCCGAGTTCTTAGCCCATTTTGGACCATATTTCGGCAAGTGTTTCTACACACTTCTAAACACTTTTCATACATCTCTAGCACTTGTAATCAATCAAATTTATTGTATTCTAACATATTCTAACCCCAAACAACACTAGATAAGTCAGTTAGTTGTTCAACGCAATGTTTCCGAGTTCTTAGCCCATTTGGGACCCAATTTCAACAAGTCTTTCTCCACACTTCTAAACACTCTTCATGCATCTCTAGCACTTGTAATCAATCAAATTTATTGTATCCTAACATATTCTAACCCCAAACAACACTAGACAAGCCATTTAGAGGTTCAACGCGATGTTTCCGAGTTCTTAGACCATTTTGGACTAAATTTCGAGAAGTGTTTCTACACATTTCTAAACAATCTTCATACATCTCTAGCACTTGTAATCAATCAAAGTTATTGTATTCGAACATATTCTAACCCCAAACAACACTAGATAAGTCATCTAGTTGTTCAACGCAATCTTTCCGAGTTCTTAGCCCATTTGGGACCCAATTTCAACAAGTCTTTCTCCACACTTCTAAACACTCTTCATGCATCTATAGCACTTGTAATCAATCAAATTTATTGTAATCTAACATATTATAACCCCAAAAAACACTAGACAAGCCATTTAGTGGTTCAACGCAATGTTTCCGAGTTCTTAGCCCATTTTGGACCAAATTTCGGCAAGTGTTTCTACACACTTCTAAACACTCTTCATGCACCTCTAGCACTTGTAATCAATCAAATTTATTGTATTCTAACATATTCTAACCCCAAACAACACTAGATAAGTCAGTTAGTGGTTCAACGCAATGTTTCCGAGTTCTTAGCCCATTTGGGACCCAATTTCAACAAGTCTTTCTCCACACTTCTAAAGACTCTTCATGCATCTCTAGCACTTGTAATCAATCAAATTTATTGTATCCTAACATATTCTAACCCCAAACAACACTAGACAAGCCATTTAGAGGTTCAACACGATGTTTTCGAGTTCTTAGCCCATTTTGGACTAAATTTCGGCAAGTGTTTCTACACATTTCTAAACAATCTTCATACATCTCTAGCACTTGTAATCAATCAAATTTATTGTATTCTAACATATTCTAACCCTAAAAAACACTAGAGAAGTCATTTAGTGGTTTAACGCAATGTTTCCGAGTTCTTAGCCCATTTGGGACCCAATTTCAACAAGTCTTTCTCCACACTTCTAAATACTCTTCATGCGTCTCTATCACTTGTAATCAATCAAATTTATTGTATTCTAACAAATTCTAACCCGAAACAACACTAGACAAGTCATTTAGTGGTTCAACGCAATGTTTCCGAGTTCTTAGCCCATTTTGGACCTAATTTCAAAAAGTCTTTCTCCACACTTCTAAACACTCTTCATGCATCTCTAGCACTTGTAATCAATAAAAGTTATTGTATTCGAACATATTTTAACCCCACACAACACTAGATAAGTCATTTAGTGGTTCAACGCAATGTTTCCGAGTTATTAGCCCATTTGGGACCCAATTTCAACAAGTCATTCTCCACACTTCTAAACATTCTTCATGCATCTCTAGCACTTGTAATCAGTCAAATGTAATGTATTCTAACATATTTTAACCCCAAACAGCACTAGACAAGCCATTAAGTGGTTCAACGCAATGTTTCCGAGTTCTTAGCCCATTTTGGACCATATTTCGGCAAGTGTTTCTACACACTTCTAAACACTTTTCATACATCTCTAGCACTTGTAATCAATCAAATTTATTGTATTCTAACATATTCTAACCCCAAACAACACTAGATAAGTCAGTTAGTTGTTCAACGCAATGTTTCCGAGTTCTTAGCCCATTTGGGACCCAATTTCAACAAGTCTTTCTCCACACTTCTAAACACTCTTCATGCATCTCTAGCACTTGTAATCAATCAAATTTATTGTATCCTAACATATTCTAACCCCAAACAACACTAGACAAGCCATTTAGAGGTTCAACGCGATGTTTCCGAGTTCTTAGACCATTTTGGACTAAATTTCGAGAAGTGTTTCTACACATTTCTAAACAATCTTCATACATCTCTAGCACTTGTAATCAATCAAAGTTATTGTATTCGAACATATTCTAACCCCAAACAACACTAGATAAGTCATCTAGTTGTTCAACGCAATCTTTCCGAGTTCTTAGCCCATTTGGGACCCAATTTCAACAAGTCTTTCTCCACACTTCTAAACACTCTTCATGCATCTCTAGCACTTGTAATCAATCAAATTTATTGTAATCTAACATATTATAACCCCAAAAAACACTAGACAAGCCATTTAGTGGTTCAACGCAATGTTTCCGAGTTCTTAGCCCATTTTGGACCAAATTTCGGCAAGTGTTTCTACACACTTCTAAACACTCTTCATGCCCCTCTAGCACTTGTAATCAATCAAATTTATTGTATTCTAACATATTCTAACCCCAAACAACACTAGATAAGTCAGTTAGTCGTTCAACGCAATGTTTCCGAGTTCTTAGCCCATTTGGGACCCAATTTCAACAAGTCTTTCCCCACACTTCTAAACATTCTTCATGCATCTCTAGCACTTGTAATCAATCAAATGTATTGTATTCTAACATATTCTAACCCCAAACAGCACTAGACAAGCCATTTAGTGGTTCAACGCAATGTTTCCGAGTTCTTAGCCCATTTTGGACCATATTTCGGCAAGTGTTTCTACACACTTCTAAACACTCTTCATGCATCTCTAGCACTTGTAAACAATCAATTTTATTGTATTCTAACATATTCTAACCCCAAACAACACTAGATAAGTCAGTTAGTTGTTTAACGCAATGTTTCCGAGTTCTTAGCCCATTTGGGACCCAATTTCAACAAGTCTTTCTCCACACTTCTAAAAGCTCTTCATGCATCTCTAGCACTTTTAATCAATCAAATGTATTGTATTCTAACACATTCTAACCCCAAACAGCACTAGACAAGCCATTTAGTGGTTCAACGCAATGTTTCCGAGTTCTTAGCCCATTTTGGACCATATTTCGGCAAGTGTTTCTACACACTTCTAAACACTTTTCATACATCTCTAGCACTTGTAATCAATCAAATTTATTGTATTCTAACATATTCTAACCCCAAACAACACTAGATAAGTCAGTTAGTTGTTCAACGCAATGTTTCCGAGTTCTTAGCCCATTTGGGACCCAATTTCAACAAGTCTTTCTCCACACTTCTAAACACTCTTCATGCATCTCTAGCACTTGTAATCAATCAAATTTATTGTATCCTAACATATTCTAACCCCAAACAACACTAGACAAGCCATTTAGAGGTTCAACGCGATGTTTCCGAGTTCTTAGACCATTTTGGACTAAATTTCGAGAAGTGTTTCTACACATTTCTAAACAATCTTCATACATCTCTAGCACTTGTAATCAATCAAAGTTATTGTATTCGAACATATTCTAACCCCAAACAACACTAGATAAGTCATCTAGTTGTTCAACGCAATCTTTCCGAGTTCTTAGCCCATTTGGGACCCAATTTCAACAAGTCTTTCTCCACACTTCTAAACACTCTTCATGCATCTCTAGCACTTGTAATCAATCAAGTTTATTGTAATCTAACATATTATAACCCCAAAAAACACTAGACAAGCCATTTAGTGGTTCAACGCAATGTTTCCGAGTTCTTAGCCCATTTTGGACCAAATTTCGGCAAGTGTTTCTACACACTTCTAAACACTCTTCATGCACCTCTAGCACTTGTAATCAATCAAATTTATTGTATTCTAACATATTCTAACCCCAAACAACACTAGATAAGTCAGTTAGTCGTTCAACGCAATGTTTCCGAGTTCTTAGCCCATTTGGGACCCAATTTCAACAAGTCTTTCCCCACACTTCTAAACATTCTTCATGCATCTCTAGCACTTGTAATCAATCAAATGTATTGTATTCTAACATATTCTAACCCCAAACAGCACTAGACAAGCCATTTAGTGGTTCAACGCAATGTTTCCGAGTTCTTAGCCCATTTTGGACCATATTTCGGCAAGTGTTTCTACACACTTCTAAACACTCTTCATGCATCTCTAGCACTTGTAAACAATCAATTTTATTGTATTCTAACATATTCTAACCCCAAACAACACTAGATAAGTCAGTTAGTCGTTCAACGCAATGTTTCCGAGTTCTTAGCCCATTTGGGACCCAATTTCAACAAGTCTTTCCCCACACTTCTAAACATTCTTCATGCATCTCTAGCACTTGTAATCAATCAAATGTATTGTATTCTAACATATTCTAACCCCAAACCGCACTAGACAAGCCATTTAGTGGTTCAACGCAATGTTTCCGAGTTCTTAGCCCATTTTGGACCATATTTCGGCAAGTGTTTCTACACACTTCTAAACACTCTTCATGCATCTCTAGCACTTGTAAACAATCAATTTTATTGTATTCTAACATATTCTAACCCCAAACAACACTAGATAAGTCAGTTAGTTGTTTAACGCAATGTTTCCGAGTTCTTAGCCCATTTGGGACCCAATTTCAACAAGTCTTTCTCCACACTTCTAAAAGCTCTTCATGCATCTCTAGCACTTTTAATCAATCAAATGTATTGTATTCTAACACATTCTAACCCCAAACAGCACTAGACAAGCCATTTAGTGGTTCAACGCAATGTTTCCGAGTTCTTAGCCCATTTTGGACCATATTTCGGCAAGTGTTTCTACCCACTTCTAAACACTCTTCATGCATCTCTAGCACTTGTAAACAATCAATTTTATTGTATTCTAACATATTCTAACCCCAAACAACACTAGATAAGTCAGTTAGTGGTTCAACGCAATGTTTCCGAGTTCTTAGCCCATTTGGGACCCAATTTCAACAAGTCTTTCTCCACACTTCTAAACACTCTTCATGCATCTCTAGCACTTGTAATCAATTAAATTTATTGTATCCTAACATATTCTAACCCCAAACAACACTAGACAAGCCATTTAGAGGTTCAACGCGATGTTTCCGAGTTCTTAGACCATTTTGGACTAAATTTCGGCAAGTGTTTCTACACATTTCTAAACAATCTTCATACATCTCTAGCACTTGTAATCAATCAAATTTATTGTATTCTAACATATTCTAACCCTAAAAAACACTAGAGAAGTCATTTAGTGGTTTAACGCAATGTTTCCGAGTTCTTAGCCCATTTGGGACCCAATTTCAACAAGTCTTTCTCGACACTTCTAAACACTCTTCATGCATCTCTAGCACTTGTAATCAATCAAATTTATTGTATTCGAACATATTCTAACCCCAAACAACACTAGATAAGTCATCTAGTTGTTCAACGCAATCTTTCCGAGTTCTTAGCCCATTTGGGACCCAATTTCAACAAGTCTTTCCCCACACTTCTAAACATTCTTCATGCATCTCTAGCACTTGTAATCAATCAAATGTATTGTATTCTAACATATTCTAACCCCAAACAGCACTAGACAAGCCATTTAGTGGTTCAACGCAATGTTTCCGAGTTCTTAGCCCATTTTGGACCATATTTCGACAAGTGTTTCTACACACTTCTAAACACTCTTCATGCACCTCTAGCACTTGTAATCAATCAAATTTATTGTATTCTAACATATTCTAACCCCAAACAACACTAGATAAGTCAGTTAGTCGTTCAACGCAATGTTTCCGAGTTCTTAGCCCATTTGGGACCCAATTTCAACAAGTCTTTCCCCACACTTCTAAACATTCTTCATGCATCTCTAGCACTTGTAATCAATCAAATGTATTGTATTCTAACATATTCTAACCCCAAACAGCACTAGACAAGCCATTTAGTGGTTCAACGCAATGTTTCCGAGTTCTTAGCCCATTTTGGACCATATTTCGGCAAGTGTTTCTACACACTTCTAAACACTCTTCATGCATCTCTAGCACTTGTAAACAATCAATTTTATTGTATTCTAACATATTCTAACCCCAAACAACACTAGATAAGTCAGTTAGTTGTTTAACGCAATGTTTCCGAGTTCTTAGCCCATTTGGGACCCAATTTCAACAAGTCTTTCTCCACACTTCTAAAAGCTCTTCATGCATCTCTAGCACTTTTAATCAATCAAATGTATTGTATTCTAACACATTCTAACCCCAAACAGCACTAGACAAGCCATTTAGTGGTTCAACGCAATGTTTCCGAGTTCTTAGCCCATTTTGGACCATATTTCGGCAAGTGTTTCTACACACTTCTAAACACTTTTCATACATCTCTAGCACTTGTAATCAATCAAATTTATTGTATTCTAACATATTCTAACCCCAAACAACACTAGATAAGTCAGTTAGTTGTTCAACGCAATGTTTCCGAGTTCTTAGCCCATTTGGGACCCAATTTCAACAAGTCTTTCTCCACACTTCTAAACACTCTTCATGCATCTCTAGCACTTGTAATCAATCAAATTTATTGTATCCTAACATATTCTAACCCCAAACAACACTAGACAAGCCATTTAGAGGTTCAACGCGATGTTTCCGAGTTCTTAGACCATTTTGGACTAAATTTCGAGAAGTGTTTCTACACATTTCTAAACAATCTTCATACATCTCTAGCACTTGTAATCAATCAAAGTTATTGTATTCGAACATATTCTAACCCCAAACAACACTAGATAAGTCATCTAGTTGTTCAACGCAATCTTTCCGAGTTCTTAGCCCATTTGGGACCCAATTTCAACAAGTCTTTCTCCACACTTCTAAACACTCTTCATGCATCTCTAGCACTTGTAATCAATCAAGTTTATTGTAATCTAACATATTATAACCCCAAAAAACACTAGACAAGCCATTTAGTGGTTCAACGCAATGTTTCCGAGTTCTTAGCCCATTTTGGACCAAATTTCGGCAAGTGTTTCTACACACTTCTAAACACTCTTCATGCACCTCTAGCACTTGTAATCAATCAAATTTATTGTATTCTAACATATTCTAACCCCAAACAACACTAGATAAGTCAGTTAGTCGTTCAACGCAATGTTTCCGAGTTCTTAGCCCATTTGGGACCCAATTTCAACAAGTCTTTCCCCACACTTCTAAACATTCTTCATGCATCTCTAGCACTTGTAATCAATCAAATGTATTGTATTCTAACATATTCTAACCCCAAACAGCACTAGACAAGCCATTTAGTGGTTCAACGCAATGTTTCCGAGTTCTTAGCCCATTTTGGACCATATTTCGGCAAGTGTTTCTACACACTTCTAAACACTCTTCATGCATCTCTAGCACTTGTAAACAATCAATTTTATTGTATTCTAACATATTCTAACCCCAAACAACACTAGATAATTCAGTTAGTCGTTCAACGCAATGTTTCCGAGTTCTTAGCCCATTTGGGACCCAATTTCAACAAGTCTTTCCCCACACTTCTAAACATTCTTCATGCATCTCTAGCACTTGTAATCAATCAAATGTATTGTATTCTAACATATTCTAACCCCAAACCGCACTAGACAAGCCATTTAGTGGTTCAACGCAATGTTTCCGAGTTCTTAGCCCATTTTGGACCATATTTCGGCAAGTGTTTCTACACACTTCTAAACACTCTTCATGCATCTCTAGCACTTGTAAACAATCAATTTTATTGTATTCTAACATATTCTAACCCCAAACAACACTAGATAAGTCAGTTAGTTGTTTAACGCAATGTTTCCGAGTTCTTAGCCCATTTGGGACCCAATTTCAACAAGTCTTTCTCCACACTTCTAAAAGCTCTTCATGCATCTCTAGCACTTTTAATCAATCAAATGTATTGTATTCTAACACATTCTAACCCCAAACAGCACTAGACAAGCCATTTAGTGGTTCAACGCAATGTTTCCGAGTTCTTAGCCCATTTTGGACCATATTTCGGCAAGTGTTTCTACCCACTTCTAAACACTCTTCATGCATCTCTAGCACTTGTAAACAATCAATTTTATTGTATTCTAACATATTCTAACCCCAAACAACACTAGATAAGTCAGTTAGTGGTTCAACGCAATGTTTCCGAGTTCTTAGCCCATTTGGGACCCAATTTCAACAAGTCTTTCTCCACACTTCTAAACACTCTTCATGCATCTCTAGCACTTGTAATCAATTAAATTTATTGTATCCTAACATATTCTAACCCCAAACAACACTAGACAAGCCATTTAGAGGTTCAACGCGATGTTTCCGAGTTCTTAGACCATTTTGGACTAAATTTCGGCAAGTGTTTCTACACATTTCTAAACAATCTTCATACATCTCTAGCACTTGTAATCAATCAAATTTATTGTATTCTAACATATTCTAACCCTAAAAAACACTAGAGAAGTCATTTAGTGGTTTAACGCAATGTTTCCGAGTTCTTAGCCCATTTGGGACCCAATTTCAACAAGTCTTTCTCGACACTTCTAAACACTCTTCATGCATCTCTAGCACTTGTAATCAATCAAATTTATTGTATTCGAACATATTCTAACCCCAAACAACACTAGATAAGTCATCTAGTTGTTCAACGCAATCTTTCCGAGTTCTTAGCCCATTTGGGACCCAATTTCAACAAGTCTTTCCCCACACTTCTAAACATTCTTCATGCATCTCTAGCACTTGTAATCAATCAAATGTATTGTATTCTAACATATTCTAACCCCAAACAGCACTAGACAAGCCATTTAGTGGTTCAACGCAATGTTTCCGAGTTCTTAGCCCATTTTGGACCATATTTCGACAAGTGTTTCTACACACTTCTAAACACTCTTCATGCATCTCTAGCACTTGTAAACAATCAATTTTATTGTATTCTAACATATTCTAACCCCAAACAACACTAGATAAGTCAGTTAGTGGTTCAACGCAATGTTTCCGAGTTCTTAGCCCATTTGGGACCCAATTTCAACAAGTCTTTCTCCACACTTCTAAACACTCTTCATGCATCTCTAGCACTTGTAATCAATCAAATTTATTGTATCCTAACATATTCTAACCCCAAACAACACTAGACAAGCCATTTAGAGGTTCAACGCGATGTTTCCGAGTTCTTAGCCCATTTTGGACTAAATTTCGGCAAGTGTTTCTACACATTTCTAAACAATCTTCATACATCTCTAGCACTTGTAATCAATCAAATTTATTGTATTCTAACATATTCTAACCCTAAAAAACACTAGAGAAGTCATTTAGTGGTTTAACGCAATGTTTCCGAGTTCTTAGCCCATTTGGGACCCAATTTCAACAAGTCTTTCCCCACACTTCTAAACATTCTTCATGCGTCTCTAGCACTTGTAATCAATCAAATGTATTGTATTCTAACATATTCTAACCCCAAACAGCACTAGACAAGCCATTTAGTGGTTCAACGCAATGTTTCCGAGTTCTTAGCCCATTTTGGACCATATTTCGGCAAGTGTTTCTACACACTTCTAAACACTCTTCATGCATCTCTAGCACTTGTAAACAATCAATTTTATTGTATTCTAACATATTCTAACCCCAAACAACACTAGATAAGTCAGTTAGTGGTTCAACGCAATGTTTCCGAGTTCTTAGCCCATTTGGGACCCAATTTCAACAAGTCTTTCTCCACACTTCTAAACACTCTTCATGCATCTCTAGCACTTGTAATCAATCAAATTTATTGTATCCTAACATATTCTAACCCCAAACAACACTAGACAAGCCATTTAGAGGTTCAACGCGATGTTTCCGAGTTCTTAGACCATTTTGGACTAAATTTCGGCAAGTGTTTCTACACATTTCTAAACAATCTTCATACATCTCTAGCACTTGTAATCAATCAAATTTATTGTATTCTAACATATTCTAACCCTAAAAAACACTAGAGAAGTCATTTAGTGGTTTAACGCAATGTTTCCGAGTTCTTAGCCCATTTGGGACCCAATTTCAACAAGTCTTTCTCGACACTTCTAAACACTCTTCATGCATCTCTAGCACTTGTAATCAATCAAATTTATTGTATTCGAACATATTCTAACCCCAAACAACACTAGATAAGTCATCTAGTTGTTCAACGCAATCTTTCCGAGTTCTTAGCCCATTTGGGACCCAATTTCAACAAGTCTTTCCCCACACTTCTAAACATTCTTCATGCATCTCTAGCACTTGTAATCAATCAAATGTATTGTATTCTAACATATTCTAACCCCAAACAGCACTAGACAAGCCATTTAGTGGTTCAACGCAATGTTTCCGAGTTCTTAGCCCATTTTGGACCATATTTCGGCAAGTGTTTCTACACACTTCTAAACACTCTTCATGCATCTCTAGCACTTGTAAACAATCAATTTTATTGTATTCTAACATATTCTAACCCCAAACAACACTAGATAAGTCAGTTAGTGGTTCAACGCAATGTTTCCGAGTTCTTAGCCCATTTGGGACCCAATTTCAACAAGTCTTTCTCCACACTTCTAAACACTCTTCATGCATCTCTAGCACTTGTAATCAATCAAATTTATTGTATCCTAACATATTCTAACCCCAAACAACACTAGACAAGCCATTTAGAGGTTCAACGCGATGTTTCCGAGTTCTTAGCCCATTTTGGACTAAATTTCGGCAAGTGTTTCTACACATTTCTAAACAATCTTCATACATCTCTAGCACTTGTAATCAATCAAATTTATTGTATTCGAACATATTCTAACCCTAAAAAACACTAGAGAAGTCATTTAGTGGTTTAACGCAATCTTTCCGAGTTCTTAGCCCATTTGGGACCCAATTTCAACAAGTCTTTCTCCACACTTCTAAACACTCTTCATGCATCTCTAGCACTTGTAATCAATCAAATTTATTGTAATCTAACATATTATAACCCCAAAAAACACTAGACAAGCCATTTAGTGGTTCAACGCAATGTTTCCGAGTTCTTAGCCCATTTTGGACCAAATTTCGGCAAGTGTTTCTACATACTTCTAAACACTCTTCATGCACCTCTAGCACTTGTAATCAATCAAATTTATTGTATTCTAACATATTCTAACCCCAAACAACACTAGATAAGTCAGTTAGTCGTTCAACGCAATGTTTCCGAGTTCTTAGCCCATTTGGGACCCAATTTCAACAAGTCTTTCCCCACACTTCTAAACATTCTTTATGCATCTCTAGCACTTGTAATCAATCAAATGTATTGTATTCTAACATATTCTAACCCCAAACAGCACTAGACAAGCCATTTAGTGGTTCAACGCAATGTTTCCGAGTTCTTAGCCCATTTTGGACCATATTTCGGCAAGTGTTTCTACACACTTCTAAACACTCTTCATGCATCTCTAGCACTTGTAAACAATCAATTTTATTGTATTCTAACATATTCTAACCCCAAACAACACTAGATAATTCAGTTAGTTGTTCAACGCAATGTTTCCGAGTTCTTAGCCCATTTGGGACCCAATTTCAACAAGTCTTTCTTCACACTTCTAAAAGCTCTTCATGCATCTCTAGCACTTTTAATCAATCAAATGTATTGTATTCTAACACATTCTAACCCCAAACAGCACTAGACAAGCCATTTAGTGGTTCAACGCAATGTTTCCGAGTTCTTAGCCCATTTTGGACCATATTTCGGCAAGTGTTTCTACCCACTTCTAAACACTCTTCATGCATCTCTAGCACTTGTAAACAATCAATTTTATTGTATTCTAACATATTCTAACCCCAAACAACACTAGATAAGTCAGTTAGTGGTTCAACGCAATGTTTCCGAGTTCTTAGCCCATTTGGGACCCAATTTCAACTAGTCTTTCTCCACACTTCTAAACACTCTTCATGCATCTCTAGCACTTGTAATCAATCAAATTTATTGTATCCTAACATATTCTAACCCCAAACAACACTAGACAAGCCATTTAGAGGTTCAACGCGATGTTTCCGAGTTCTTAGACCATTTTGGACTAAATTTCTAAACAGTGTTTCTACACATTTCTAAACAATCTTCATACATCTCTAGCACTTGTAATCAATCAAATTTATTGTATTCTAACATATTCTAACCCTAAAAAACACTAGAGAAGTCATTTAGTGGTTTAACGCAATGTTTCCGAGTTCTTAGCCCATTTGGGACCCAATTTCAACAAGTCTTTCTCGACACTTCTAAACACTCTTCATGCATCTCTAGCACTTGTAATCAATCAAATTTATTGTATTCGAACATATTCTAACCCCAAACAACACTAGATAAGTCATCTAGTTGTTCAACGCAATCTTTCCGAGTTCTTAGCCCATTTGGGACCCAATTTCAACAAGTCTTTCCCCACACTTCTAAACATTCTTCAAGCATCTCTAGCACTTGTAATCAATCAAATGTATTGTATTCTAACATATTCTAACCCCAAACAGCACTAGACAAGCCATTTAGTGGTTCAACGCAATGTTTCCGAGTTCTTAGCCCATTTTGGACCATATTTCGGCAAGTGTTTCTACACACTTCTAAACACTCTTCATGCATCTCTAGCACTTGTAAACAATCAATTTTATTGTATTCTAACATATTCTAACCCCAAACAACACTAGATAATTCAGTTAGTTGTTCAACGCAATGTTTCCGAGTTCTTAGCCCATTTGGGACCCAATTTCAACAAGTCTTTCTTCACACTTCTAAAAGCTCTTCATGCATCTCTAGCACTTTTAATCAATCAAATGTATTGTATTCTAACACATTCTAACCCCAAACAGCACTAGACAAGCCATTTAGTGGTTCAACGCAATGTTTCCGAGTTCTTAGCCCATTTTGGACCATATTTCGGCAAGTGTTTCTACCCACTTCTAAACACTCTTCATGCATCTCTAGCACTTGTAAACAATCAATTTTATTGTATTCTAACATATTCTAACCCCAAACAACACTAGATAAGTCATCTAGTTGTTCAACGCAATCTTTCCGAGTTCTTAGCCCATTTGGGACCCAATTTCAACAAGTCTTTCTCCACACTTCTAAAAGCTCTTCATGCATCTCTAGCACTTTTAATCAATCAAATGTATTGTATTCTAACACATTCTAACCCCAAACAGCACTAGACAAGCCATTTAGTGGTTCAACGCAATGTTTCCGAGTTCTTAGCCCATTTTGGACCATATTTCGGCAAGTGTTTCTACACACTTCTAAACACTTTTCATACATCTCTAGCACTTGTAATCAATCAAATTTATTGTATTCTAACATATTCTAACCCCAAACAACACTAGATAAGTCAGTTAGTTGTTCAACGCAATGTTTCCGAGTTCTTAGCCCATTTGGGACCCAATTTCAACAAGTCTTTCTCCACACTTCTAAACACTCTTCATGCATCTCTAGCACTTGTAATCAATCAAATTTATTGTATCCTAACATATTCTAACCCCAAACAACACTAGACAAGCCATTTAGAGGTTCAACGCGATGTTTCCGAGTTCTTAGACCATTTTGGACTAAATTTCGAGAAGTGTTTCTACACATTTCTAAACAATCTTCATACATCTCTAGCACTTGTAATCAATCAAAGTTATTGTATTCGAACATATTCTAACCCCAAACAACACTAGATAAGTCATCTAGTTGTTCAACGCAATCTTTCCGAGTTCTTAGCCCATTTGGGACCCAATTTCAACAAGTCTTTCTCCACACTTCTAAACACTCTTCATGCATCTCTAGCACTTGTAATCAATCAAGTTTATTGTAATCTAACATATTATAACCCCAAAAAACACTAGACAAGCCATTTAGTGGTTCAACGCAATGTTTCCGAGTTCTTAGCCCATTTTGGACCAAATTTCGGCAAGTGTTTCTACACACTTCTAAACACTCTTCATGCACCTCTAGCACTTGTAATCAATCAAATTTATTGTATTCTAACATATTCTAACCCCAAACAACACTAGATAAGTCAGTTAGTCGTTCAACGCAATGTTTCCGAGTTCTTAGCCCATTTGGGACCCAATTTCAACAAGTCTTTCCCCACACTTCTAAACATTCTTCATGCATCTCTAGCACTTGTAATCAATCAAATGTATTGTATTCTAACATATTCTAACCCCAAACAGCACTAGACAAGCCATTTAGTGGTTCAACGCAATGTTTCCGAGTTCTTAGCCCATTTTGGACCATATTTCGGCAAGTGTTTCTACACACTTCTAAACACTCTTCATGCATCTCTAGCACTTGTAAACAATCAATTTTATTGTATTCTAACATATTCTAACCCCAAACAACACTAGATAAGTCAGTTAGTCGTTCAACGCAATGTTTCCGAGTTCTTAGCCCATTTGGGACCCAATTTCAACAAGTCTTTCCCCACACTTCTAAACATTCTTCATGCATCTCTAGCACTTGTAATCAATCAAATGTATTGTATTCTAACATATTCTAACCCCAAACCGCACTAGACAAGCCATTTAGTGGTTCAACGCAATGTTTCCGAGTTCTTAGCCCATTTTGGACCATATTTCGGCAAGTGTTTCTACACACTTCTAAACACTCTTCATGCATCTCTAGCACTTGTAAACAATCAATTTTATTGTATTCTAACATATTCTAACCCCAAACAACACTAGATAAGTCAGTTAGTTGTTTAACGCAATGTTTCCGAGTTCTTAGCCCATTTGGGACCCAATTTCAACAAGTCTTTCTCCACACTTCTAAAAGCTCTTCATGCATCTCTAGCACTTTTAATCAATCAAATGTATTGTATTCTAACACATTCTAACCCCAAACAGCACTAGACAAGCCATTTAGTGGTTCAACGCAATGTTTCCGAGTTCTTAGCCCATTTTGGACCATATTTCGGCAAGTGTTTCTACCCACTTCTAAACACTCTTCATGCATCTCTAGCACTTGTAAACAATCAATTTTATTGTATTCTAACATATTCTAACCCCAAACAACACTAGATAAGTCAGTTAGTGGTTCAACGCAATGTTTCCGAGTTCTTAGCCCATTTGGGACCCAATTTCAACAAGTCTTTCTCCACACTTCTAAACACTCTTCATGCATCTCTAGCACTTGTAATCAATTAAATTTATTGTATCCTAACATATTCTAACCCCAAACAACACTAGACAAGCCATTTAGAGGTTCAACGCGATGTTTCCGAGTTCTTAGACCATTTTGGACTAAATTTCGGCAAGTGTTTCTACACATTTCTAAACAATCTTCATACATCTCTAGCACTTGTAATCAATCAAATTTATTGTATTCTAACATATTCTAACCCTAAAAAACACTAGAGAAGTCATTTAGTGGTTTAACGCAATGTTTCCGAGTTCTTAGCCCATTTGGGACCCAATTTCAACAAGTCTTTCTCGACACTTCTAAACACTCTTCATGCATCTCTAGCACTTGTAATCAATCAAATTTATTGTATTCGAACATATTCTAACCCCAAACAACACTAGATAAGTCATCTAGTTGTTCAACGCAATCTTTCCGAGTTCTTAGCCCATTTGGGACCCAATTTCAACAAGTCTTTCCCCACACTTCTAAACATTCTTCATGCATCTCTAGCACTTGTAATCAATCAAATGTATTGTATTCTAACATATTCTAACCCCAAACAGCACTAGACAAGCCATTTAGTGGTTCAACGCAATGTTTCCGAGTTCTTAGCCCATTTTGGACCATATTTCGACAAGTGTTTCTACACACTTCTAAACACTCTTCATGCATCTCTAGCACTTGTAAACAATCAATTTTATTGTATTCTAACATATTCTAACCCCAAACAACACTAGATAAGTCAGTTAGTGGTTCAACGCAATGTTTCCGAGTTCTTAGCCCATTTGGGACCCAATTTCAACAAGTCTTTCTCCACACTTCTAAACACTCTTCATGCATCTCTAGCACTTGTAATCAATCAAATTTATTGTATCCTAACATATTCTAACCCCAAACAACACTAGACAAGCCATTTAGAGGTTCAACGCGATGTTTCCGAGTTCTTAGCCCATTTTGGACTAAATTTCGGCAAGTGTTTCTACACATTTCTAAACAATCTTCATACATCTCTAGCACTTGTAATCAATCAAATTTATTGTATTCTAACATATTCTAACCCTAAAAAACACTAGAGAAGTCATTTAGTGGTTTAAACGCAATGTTTCCGAGTTCTTAGCCCATTTGGGACCCAATTTCAACAAGTCTTTCCCCACACTTCTAAACATTCTTCATGCGTCTCTAGCACTTGTAATCAATCAAATGTATTGTATTCTAACATATTCTAACCCAAAACAGCAGTAGAAAAGCCATTTAGTGGTTCAACGCAATATTTCCGAGTTTTTTGCCCATTTGGGACCAAATTTCAACTAGTCTTTCTACACACTTCTAAACACTCTTCATGCATTTCTAACACTTGTAATCAATCAAATTTATTGTATTCTAACATATTCTAACCCCAAACAACACTAGATTAGTCATTTAGTGGTTCCACGCAATGTTTCAGAGTTCTTAGCCCATTTGGGACCCAATTTCAACAAGTCTTTTTCCACACTTCCAAACACTCTTCATGCATCTCTAGCACTTGTAATCAATCAAATTTATTGTATTCTAACATATTCTAACCCCAAACAACACTAGACAAGACATTTAGTGGTTCAACGCAATGTTTCTACGTTCTTAGCCCATTTGGGAACTAATTTCAACAAGTCTTTCTATACACTTCTAAACACTCTTCATGGATCTCTAGCACTTGTAATCAATCAAATTTATTGTATTCTAACATATTCTAACCCCAAACAATACTAGATAAGTCATTTAGTGGTTCACCACTATGTTTCCGAGTTCTTAGCCCATTTGGGACCCAATTTCAACAAGTCTTTCCCGACACTTCTAAACACTCTTCATGCATCTCTAGCACTTGTAATCAATCAAATTTATTGTATTCTAACATATTCTAACCCCAAACAACACTAGATAAGTCATTTAGTGGTTCAACGCAATGTTTCCGAGTTCTTAGCCCATTTGGGACCCAATTTCAACAAGTCTTTCTACACACTTCTAAACACTCTTCATGCATCTCTAGCACTTGTAATCAATCAATTTTATTGTATTCTAACATATTCTAACCCCAAACAACACTAGATAAGTCATTTAGTGGTTCAACGCAATGTTTCCGAGTTCTTAGCCCATTTGGGACCCAATTTCAACAAGTCTTTCTACACACTTCTAAACACTCTTCATGCATCTCTAGCACTTGTAATCAATCAAATTTATTGTATTCTAACATATTCTAACCCCAAACAACACTAGATAATACATTTAGTCTTTCAACGCAATGTTTCCGAGTTCTTAGCCCATTTGGGACTAATTTCAACAAGTCTTTCTGCACACATCTAAACACTCTTCATGCATCTCTAGCACTTGTAATCAATCAAATTTATTGTATCCTAACATATTCTAACCCCAAACAACACTAGAGAAGTCATTTAGTGGTTTAACGCAATCTTTCCGAGTTCTTAGCCCATTTGGGACCCAATTTCAACAAGTCTTTCTCCACACTTCTAAACACTCTTCATGCATCTCTAGCACTTGTAATCAATCAAATTTATTGTAATCTAACATATTATAACCCCAAAAAACACTAGACAAGCCATTTAGTGGTTCAACGCAATGTTTCCGAGTTCTTAGCCCATTTTGGACCAAATTTCGGCAAGTGTTTCTACATACTTCTAAACACTCTTCATGCACCTCTAGCACTTGTAATCAATCAAATTTATTGTATTCTAACATATTCTAACCCCAAACAACACTAGATAAGTCAGTTAGTCGTTCAACGCAATGTTTCCGAGTTCTTAGCCCATTTGGGACCCAATTTCAACAAGTCTTTCCCCACACTTCTAAACATTCTTTATGCATCTCTAGCACTTGTAATCAATCAAATGTATTGTATTCTAACATATTCTAACCCCAAACAGCACTAGACAAGCCATTTAGTGGTTCAACGCAATGTTTCCGAGTTCTTAGCCCATTTTGGACCATATTTCGGCAAGTGTTTCTACACACTTCTAAACACTCTTCATGCATCTCTAGCACTTGTAAACAATCAATTTTATTGTATTCTAACATATTCTAACCCCAAACAACACTAGATAATTCAGTTAGTTGTTCAACGCAATGTTTCCGAGTTCTTAGCCCATTTGGGACCCAATTTCAACAAGTCTTTCTTCACACTTCTAAAAGCTCTTCATGCATCTCTAGCACTTTTAATCAATCAAATGTATTGTATTCTAACACATTCTAACCCCAAACAGCACTAGACAAGCCATTTAGTGGTTCAACGCAATGTTTCCGAGTTCTTAGCCCATTTTGGACCATATTTCGGCAAGTGTTTCTACCCACTTCTAAACACTCTTCATGCATCTCTAGCACTTGTAAACAATCAATTTTATTGTATTCTAACATATTCTAACCCCAAACAACACTAGATAAGTCAGTTAGTGGTTCAACGCAATGTTTCCGAGTTCTTAGCCCATTTGGGACCCAATTTCAACTAGTCTTTCTCCACACTTCTAAACACTCTTCATGCATCTCTAGCACTTGTAATCAATCAAATTTATTGTATCCTAACATATTCTAACCCCAAACAACACTAGACAAGCCATTTAGAGGTTCAACGCGATGTTTCCGAGTTCTTAGACCATTTTGGACTAAATTTCGGCAAGTGTTTCTACACATTTCTAAACAATCTTCATACATCTCTAGCACTTGTAATCAATCAAATTTATTGTATTCTAACATATTCTAACCCTAAAAAACACTAGAGAAGTCATTTAGTGGTTTAACGCAATGTTTCCGAGTTCTTAGCCCATTTGGGACCCAATTTCAACAAGTCTTTCTCGACACTTCTAAACACTCTTCATGCATCTCTAGCACTTGTAATCAATCAAATTTATTGTATTCGAACATATTCTAACCCCAAACAACACTAGATAAGTCATCTAGTTGTTCAACGCAATCTTTCCGAGTTCTTAGCCCATTTGGGACCCAATTTCAACAAGTCTTTCCCCACACTTCTAAACATTCTTCAAGCATCTCTAGCACTTGTAATCAATCAAATGTATTGTATTCTAACATATTCTAACCCCAAACAGCACTAGACAAGCCATTTAGTGGTTCAACGCAATGTTTCCGAGTTCTTAGCCCATTTTGGACCATATTTCGGCAAGTGTTTCTACACACTTCTAAACACTCTTCATGCATCTCTAGCACTTGTAAACAATCAATTTTATTGTATTCTAACATATTCTAACCCCAAACAACACTAGATAAGTCAGTTAGTTGTTTAACGCAATGTTTCCGAGTTCTTAGCCCATTTGGGACCCAATTTCAACAAGTCTTTCTCCACACTTCTAAAAGCTCTTCATGCATCTCTAGCACTTTTAATCAATCAAATGTATTGTATTCTAACACATTCTAACCCCAAACAGCACTAGACAAGCCATTTAGTGGTTCAACGCAATGTTTCCGAGTTCTTAGCCCATTTTGGACCATATTTCGGCAAGTGTTTCTACCCACTTCTAAACACTCTTCATGCATCTCTAGCACTTGTAAACAATCAATTTTATTGTATTCTAACATATTCTAACCCCAAACAACACTAGATAAGTCAGTTAGTGGTTCAACGCAATGTTTCCGAGTTCTTAGCCCATTTGGGACCCAATTTCAACAAGTCTTTCTCCACACTTCTAAACACTCTTCATGCATCTCTAGCACTTGTAATCAATCAAATTTATTGTATCCTAACATATTCTAACCCCAAACAACACTAGACAAGCCATTTAGAGGTTCAACGCGATGTTTCCGAGTTCTTAGACCATTTTGGACTAAATTTCGGCAAGTGTTTCTACACATTTCTAAACAATCTTCATACATCTCTAGCACTTGTAATCAATCAAATTTATTGTATTCTAACATATTCTAACCCTAAAAAACACTAGAGAAGTCATTTAGTGGTTTAACGCAATGTTTCCGAGTTCTTAGCCCATTTGGGACCCAATTTCAACAAGTCTTTCTCGACACTTCTAAACACTCTTCATGCATCTCTAGCACTTGTAATCAATCAAATTTATTGTATTCGAACATATTCTAACCCCAAACAACACTAGATAAGTCATCTAGTTGTTCAACGCAATCTTTCCGAGTTCTTAGCCCATTTGGGACCCAATTTCAACAAGTCTTTCCCCACACTTCTAAACATTCTTCATGCATCTCTAGCACTTGTAATCAATCAAATGTATTGTATTCTAACATATTCTAACCCCAAACAAGACTATATAAGTCATTTAGTGGTTCAACGCAATGTTTCCGAGTTCTTAGCCCATTTGGGACCAATTTCAACAAGTCTTTCTCTACACTTCTACACACTCTTCATGCATCTCTAGCACTTGTAATCAATCAAATTCATTGTATTCTAACATATTCTAACCCCAAACAACACTAGATAAGTCATTTAGTGGTTCAACGCAATGTTTCCGAGTTCTTAGCCAATTTGGGACCCAATTTCAACAAGTCTTTCTCTACACTTCTAAACACTCTTCATGCATCTCTAGCACTTGTAATCAATCAAATTCATTGTATTCTAACATATTCTAACCCCAAACAACACTAGATAAGTCATTTAGTTGTTCAACGCAATGTTTCCGAGTTCTTAGCCCATTTGGGACCCAATTTCAACAAGTCTTTCTACACACTTTTAAACACTCTTCATGCATCTCTAGCACTTGTAATCAATCAAATTCATTGTATTCTAACATATTCTATCCCCAAACAACACTAGATAAGTCATTTAGTGGTTCAACGCAATGTTTCTAAGTTCTTAGCCCATTTGGGACCCAATTTCAACAAGTCTTTCTCTACACTTCTAAACACTCTTCATGCATCTCTAGCACTTGTAATCAATCAAATTCATTGTATTCTAACATATTCTAACCCCAAACAACACTAGATAAGTCATTTAGTGGTTCAACGCAATGTTTCCGAGTTCTTAGCCCATTTGGGACCAATTTCAACAAGTCTTTCTCTACACTTCTAAACACTCTTCAAGCATCTCTAGCACTTGTAATCAATCAAATTCATTGTATTCTAACATATTCTAACCCCAAACAACACTAGATAAGTCATTTAGTGGTTCAACGCAATGTTTCCGAGTTCTTAGCCCATTTGGGACCCAATTTCAACAAGTCTTTCTACACACTTTTAAACAATCTTCATGCATCTCTAGCACTTGTAATCAATCAAATTCATTGTATTCTAACATATTCTAACCCCAAACAACACTAGATAAGTCATTTAGTGGTTCAACGCAATGTTTCCGAGTTCTTAGCCCATTTGGGACCCAATTTCAACAAGTCTTTCTATTCACTTCTAAACACTCTTCATGCATCTCTAGCACTTGTAATCAATCAAATTCATTGTATTCTAACATATTCTAACCCCAAACAACACTAGATAAGTCATTTAGTGGTTCAACGCAATGTTTCCGAGTTCTTAGCCCATTTGGGACCAATTTCAACAAGTCTTTCTCTACACTTCTAAACACTCTTCATGCATCTCTAGCACTTGTAATCAATCAAATTCATTGTATTCTAACATATTCAAACCCCAAACAACACTAGATAAGTCATTTAGTGGTTCAACGCAATTATTCCGAGTTCTTAGCCCATTTGGGACCCAATTTCATCAAGTCTTTCTCTACACTTCTAAACACTCTTCATGCATCTCTAGCACTTGTAATCAATCAAATTCATTGTATTCTAACATATTCTAACCCCAAACAACACTAGATAAGTCATTTAGTGGTTCAACGCAATTATTCCGAGTTCTTAGCCCATTTGGGACCCAATTTCATCAAGTCTTTCTCTACACTTCTAAACACTCTTCATGCATCTCTAGCACTTGTAATCAATCAAATTCATTGTATTCTAACATATTCTAACCCCAAACAACACTAGATAAGTCATTTAGTGGTTCAACGCAGTGTTTCCGAGTTCATAGCCCATTTGGGCCCCTTTTCAACAGGTCTTTCTCTACACCTCTAAACTCTCCTGTTGCACCTTTAGCACTTGTAATCAATCAAATTCATTGTATTCTAACATATTCTAACCCCAAACAACACTAGATAAGTCATTTAGTGGTTCAACGCAATGTTTCCGAGTTCTTAGCCCATTTGGGACCCAATTTCAACAAGTCTTTCTCTACACTTCTAAACACTCTTCATGCATCTCTAGCACTTGTAATCAATCAAATTCATTGTATTCTAACATATTCTAACCCCAAACAACACTAGATAAGTCATTTAGTGGTTCAACGCAATGTTTCCGAATTCTTAGCCCATTTGGGACCCAATTTCAACAAGTCTTTCTCTACACTTCTAAACACTCTTCATGCATCTCTAGCACTTGTAATCAATCAAATTCATTGTATTCTAACATATTCTAACCCCAAACAACACTAGATAAGTCATTTAGTGGTTCAACGCAATGTTTCCGAGTTCTTAGCCCATTTGGGACCCAATTTCAACAAGTCTTTCTCCACAGTTCTAAACACTCTTCATGCATCTATTGCACTTGTAATCAATCAAATTCATTGTATTCTAACATATTCTAACCCCAAACAACACTAGATAAGTCATTTAGTGGTTCAACGCAATGTTTCCGAGTTCTTAGCCCATTTGGGACCCAATTTCAACAAGTCTTTCTCTAAACTTCTAAACACTCTTCATGCATCTCTAGCACTTGTAATCAATCAAATTCATTGTATTCTAACATATTCTAACCCCAAACAACACTAGATAAGTCATTTAGTGGTTCAACGCAATGTTTCCGAGTTCTTAGCCCATTTGGGTCCCAATTTCAACAAGTCTTTCTCTACACTTCTAAACACTCTTCATGCATCTCTAGCACTTGTAATCAATCAAATTCATTGTATTCTAACATATTCTAACCCCAAACAACACTAGATAAGTCATTTAGTGGTTCAACGCAATGTTTCCGACTTCTTAGCCCATTTGGGACCAATTTCAACAAGTCTTTCTCTACACTTCTAAACACTCTTCATGCATCTCTAGCACTTGTAATCAATCAAATTCATTGTATTCTAACATATTCTAACCCCAAACAACACTAGATAAGTCATTTAGTGGTTCAACGCAATGTTTCCGAGTTCTTAGCCCATTTAGGACCCAATTTCATCAAGTCTTTCTATACACTTCATGCATCTCTAGCATTTGTAATCAATCAAATTCATTGTATTCTAACATATTCTAACCCCAAACAACACTATATAAGTCATTTAGTGGTTCAACGCAATTTTTCCGAGTTCTTAGCCCATGTGGGAACAATTTCAACAAGTCTTTCGCTACACTTCTAAACACTCGTCATGCATCTCTAGCACTTGTAATCAATCAAATTCATTGTATTCTAACATATTCTAACCCCAAACAACACTAGATAAGTCATTTAGTGGTTCAACGCAATGTTTCCGAGTTCTTAGCCCATTTGGGACCAATTTCAACAAGTCTTTCTCTACACTTCTAAACACTCTTCATGCATCTCTAGCACTTGTAATCAATCAAATTCATTGTATTCTAACATATTCTAACCCCAAACAACACTAGATAAGTCATTTAGTTGTTCAACGCAATGTTTCCGAGTTCTTAGCCCATTTGGGACCCAATTTCACCAAGTCTTTCTACGCACTTTTAAACACTCTTCATGCATCTCTAGCACTTGTAATCAATTAAATTCATTGTATTATAACATATTATAACCCCAAACAACACTAGAAAAATGATTTAGTGGTTCAATGCAATGTTTATGAGTTCTTAGCCCATTTGGGACCAAATAACAACAAGTCTTTCTCCACACTTCTAAACACTCTTCATGCATCTCTAGCACTTGTAATCAATCAAATTTATTATATTCTAATATATTTTAACCCCAAACAACACTAGATAAGTCATTTAGTGGTTCAACGCAATCTTTCCGAGTTCTTAGCCCATTTGGGACCCAATTTTAACAAGTCTTTCTCTACACTTCTAAACACTCTTCATGCATCTCTAGCACTTGTAATCAATCAAATTCATTGTATTCTAACATATTCTAACCCCAAACAACACTAGATAAGTCATTTAGTGGATCAACGCAATGTTTCCGAGGTCTTAGCCCATTTGGAAGCCAATTTCAACAAGTCTTTCTCTACACTTCTAAACACTCTTCATGCAGCTCTAGCACTTGTAATCAATCAAATTCATTGTATTCTAACATAATCTAACCCCAAACAACACTAGATAAGTCATTTAGTGGTTCAACGCAATGTTTCCGAGTTCTTAGCCCATTTGGGGCCAATTTCTACAAGTCTTTCTCTACACTTCTAAACACTCTTCATGCATCTCTAGCACTTGTAATTAATCAAATTCATTGTATTCTAACATACTCTAACCCCAAACAACACTAGATAAGTCATTTAGTGGTTCAACGCAATGTTTCCGAGTTCTTAGCCCATTTGGGACCCAATATCAACAAGTCTTTCTCTACACTTCTAAACACTCTTCATGCATCTCTAGCACTTGTAATCAATCAAATTCATTGTATTCTAACATATTCTAACCCCAAACAACACTAGATAAGTCATTTAGTGGTTCAACGCAATGTTTCCGAGTTCTTAGCCCATTTGGGACCCAATTTCAACAAGTCTTTCACTACACTTCTAAACACTCTTCACGCATCTCTAGCGCTTGTAATCAATCAAATTCATTGTATTCTAACATATTCTAACCCCAAACAACACTATATAAGTCATTTAGTGGTTCAACGCAATGTTTCCGAGTTCTTAGCCCATTTGGTACCCAATTTCAACAAGTCTTTCTCTACACTTCTAAATACTCTTCATGCATCTCTAGCACTTGAAATCAATCAAATTCATTGTATTCTAACATATTCTAACCCCAAACAACACTAGATAAGTCATTTAGTGGTTCAACGCAATGTTTCCGAGTTCTTAGCCCATTTGGGACCCAATTTCAACAAGTCTTTCTCTACACTTCGAAACACTCGTCATGCATCTCTAGCACTTGTAATCAATCAAATTCATTGTATTCTAACATATTCTAACCCCAAACAACACTAGATAAGTCATTTAGTGGTTCAACGCAATGTTTCCGAGTTCTTAGCCCATTTGGGACCCAATTTTAACAAGTCTTTCTCTACACTTCTAAACACTCTTCATGCATCTCTAGCACTTGTAATCAATCAAATTCATTGTATTCTAACATATTCTAACCCCAAATAACACTAGATAAGTCATTTAGTGGTTCAACGCAATGTTTCCGAGTTCTTAGCCCATTTGGGACCAATTTCAACAAGTCTTTCTCTACACTTCTAAACACTCTTCATGCATCTCTAGCACTTGTAATCAATCAAATTCATTGTATTCTAACATATTCTAACCCCAAACAACACTAGATAAGTCATTTAGTGGTTCAACGCAATGTTTCCGAGTTCTTAACCCGATTGGGACCCAATTTCATCAAGTCTTTCTCTACCCTTCTAAACACTCTTCATGCATCTCTAGCACTTGTAATCAATCAAATTTATTGAATTATAACATATTCTAACCCCAAACAACACTATATAAGTCATTTAGTGGTTCAACGCAATGTCTCCGAGTTCTTAGCCCATTTGGAACCCAATTTCAACAAGTTTTTCTCTACACTTCTAAACACTCTTCATGCATCTCTACCACTTGTAATCAATCAAATTAATTGTATTCTAACATATTCTAACCCCAAACAACACTATATAAGTCATTTAGTGGTTCCACGCAATGTTTCCGAGTTCTTAGCCCATTTAGGACCCAATTTCAACAAGTCTTTCTACACACTTCTAAACACTCTTCATGCATCTCTAGCACTTGTAATCAATCAAATTCATTGTATTCTAACATATTCTAACCCCAAACAACACTAGATAAGTCATTTAGTGGTTCAACGCAATGTTTCCGAGTTCTTAGCCCATTTGGGACCAATTTCAACAAGTCTTTCTCTACACTTCTAAACACTCTTCATGCATCTCTAGCACTTCTAATCAATAAAATTCATTGTATTCTAACATATTCTAACCCCAACCAACACTAGATAAGTCATTTAGTGGTTCAACGCAATGTTTCCGAGTTCTTAGCCCATTTGGGACCCAATTTCAACAAGTCTTTCTCTACACTTCTAAACACTCTTCATGCATCTCTAGCACTTGTAATCAATCAAATTCATTGTATTCTAACATATTCTAACCCCAAACAACACTAGATAAGTCATTTAGTGGTTCAACGCAATGTTTCCGAGTTCTTAGCCCATTTGGGACCCAATTTTAACAAGTCTTTCTCTACACTTCTAAACACTCTTCATGCATCTCTAGCACTTGTAATCAATCAAATTCATTGTATTCTAACATATTCTAACCCCAAACAACACTAGATAAGTCATTTAGTGGTACAACGCAATGTTTCCGAGTTCTTAGCCCGATTTGGGACCCACTTTTATCAAGTCTTTCTCTACACTTCTAAACACTCTTCATGCATCTCTAGCACTTGTAATCAATCAAATTCATTGTATTCTAACATATTCTAAACCCAAACAACACTAGATAAGTCATTTAGTGGTTCAACGCAATGTTTCCGAGTTCTTAGCCCATTTGGGACCCAATTTCAACAAGTCTTTCTCTACACTTCTAAACACTCTTCATGCATCTCTAGCAGTTGTAATCAATCAAATTAATTGTATTCTAACATATTCTAACACCAAACAACACTATATAAGTCATTTAGTGGTTCAACGCAATGTTTCCGAGTTCTTAGCCCATTTGGGACCCAATTTCAACAAGTCTTTCTCTACACTTCTAAACACTCTTCATGCATCTCTAGCACTTTTAATCCATCAAATTCATTATATTCTAAGATATTCTAACCCCAGACAATACTAGAGAAGCGATTTAGTGGTTCAACGCAATGTTTCCGAGTTCTTAGCCCATTTGGGACGAATTTCAACAAGTCTTTCTCTACACTTCTAAACACTCTTCATGCATCTCTAGCACTTGTAATCAATCAAATTCATTGTATTCTAACATATTCTAACCCCAAACAACACTAGATAAGTCATTTAGTGGTTCAACGCAATGTTTCCGAGTTCTTAGCCCGATTTGGGACCCAATTTCATCAAGTCTTTCTCTACACTTCTAAACACTCTTCATGCATCTCTAGCACTTGTAATCAATCAAATTCATTGTATTCTAACATATTTTCACCCCAAACATTACTAGATAAGTCATTTAGTGGTTCAACGCAATGTTTCCGAGTTCTTAGCCCATTTGGGACCCAATTTCATCAAGTCTTTCTCTACACTTCTAAACACTCTTCATGCATCTCTAGCATTTGTAATCAATCAAGTTCATTGTATTCTAACATATTCTAACCCCAAATAACACAAGATAAGTCATTTAGTGGTTCAGCGCAATGTTTCCGAGTTCTTAGCCCATTTGCGACCAATTTGAACATGTCTGCTCTACACTTCTAACCCCTCTTCATGCATCTCTAGCACTTGTAATCAATCAAATTCATTGTATTCTAACATATTCTAACCCCAAACAACACTAGATAAGTCATTTAGTGGTTCAACGCAATGTGTCCGAGTTCTTAGCGCATTTGGAATCCAACTTCAACAAGTCTTTCTCTACACTTCTAAACAGTCTTCATGCATCTCTAGCAGTTGTAATCAATCAAATTCATTGTATTCTAACATATTCTAACCAGAAACAACACTAGATAAGTCATTTAGTGGTTCAACGCAATGTTTCCGAGTTCTTAGCCCATTTGGGACCAATTTCAACAAGTCTTTCTCTACACTTCTAAACACTCTTCATGCATCTCTAGCACTTGTAATCAATCAAATTCATTGTATTCTAACATATTCTAACCCCAAACAACACTAGATAAGTCATTTAGTGGTTCAACGCAATGTTTCCGAGTTCTTAGCCCATTTGGGACCCAATTTCAACAAGTCTTTCTCTACACTTCTAAACACTCTTCATGCATCTCTAGCACTTGTAATCAATCAAATTCATTGTATTCTAACATATTCTAACCCCAAACAACACTAGATAAGTCATTTAGTGGTTCAACGCAATGTTTCCGAGTTCTTAGCCCATTTGGGACCCAATTTCAACAAGTCTTTCTCTACACTTCTAAACACTCTTCATGCATCTCTAGCACTTGTAATCAATCAAATTCATTGTATTCTAACATATTCTAACCCCAAACAACACTAGATAAGTCATTTAGTGGTTCAACGCAATGTTTCCGAGTTCTTAGCCCATTTGGGACCCAATTTTAACAAGTCTTTCTCTACACTTCTAAACACTCTTCATGCATCTCTAGCACTTGTAATCAATCAAATTCATTGTATTCTAACATATTCTAACCCCAAACAACACTAGATAAGTCAATTAGTGGTTCAACGCAATGTTTCCGAGTTCTTAGCCCATTTGGGACCCAATTTCAACAAGTCTTTCTCTACACTTCTAAACACTCTTCATGCATCTCTAGCACTTGTAATCAATCAAATTCATTGTATTCTAACATATTCTAACCCCAAACAACAATAGATAAGTCATTTATTGGTGCAACGCAATGTTTCCGAGTTCTTAGCCCATTTGGGACCCAATTTCAACAACTCTTTCTCTACACTTCTAAACACTCTTCATGCATCTCTAGCACTTGTAATCAATCAAATTTATTGTATTCTAACATATTCTAACCCCAAAAAACACTAGATAAGTCATTTAGTGGTTCAACGCAATGTTTCCGAGTTCTTAGCCCATTTGGGACCCAATTTCAACAAGTCTTTCTCTACACTTCTAAATACTCTTCATGCATCTCTAGCACTTGAAATCAATCAAATTCATTGTATTCTAACATATTCTAACCCCAAACAACACTAGATAAGTCATTTAGTGGTTCAACGCAATGTTTCCGAGTTCTTAGCCCATTTGGGACCCAATTTCAACAAGCCTTTCTCTACACTTCTAAACACTCTTCATGCATCTCTAGCACTTGTAATCAATCAAATTCATTGTATTCTAACATATTCTAACCCCAAACAACACTAGATAAGTCATTTAGTGGTTCAACGCAATGTTTCCGAGTTCTTAGCCCATTTGGGACCCAATTTCAACAAGTCTTTCTCCACACTTCTAAACACTCTTCATGCATCTCTAGCACTTGTAATCAATCAAATTCATTGTATTCTAACATATTCTAACCCCAAACAACACTAGATAAGTCATTTAGTGGTTCAACGCAATGTTTCCGAGTTCTTAGCCCATTTGGGACCCAATTTCAACAAGTCTTTCTCTACACTTCTAAACACTCTTCATGCATCTCTAGCACTTGTAATCAATAAAATTCATTGTATTCTAACATATTCTAACCCCATACAACACTAGATAAGTCATTTAGTGGTTCAACGCAATGTTTCCGAGTTCTTAGCCCATTTGGGACCCAATTTCAACAAGTCTTTCTCTACACTTCTAAACACTCTTCATGCGTCTCTAGCACTTGTAATCAATCAAATTTATTGTATTCTAACATATTCTGACCCCAAACAACACTTCATAAGTCATTTAGTGGTTCAACGCAATGTTTCCGAGTTCTTAGCCCATTTGGGACCCAATTTCAACAAGTCTTTCTCTACACTTCTAAACACTCTTCATGCATCTCTAGCACTTGTAATCAATCAAATTCATTGTATTCTAACATATTCTAACCCCAAACAACACTAGATAAGTCATTTAGTGGTTCAACGCAATGTTTCCGAGTTCTGAGCCCGATTGGGACCCAATTTTAACAAGTCTTTCTCTACACTTCTAAACACTCTTCATGCATCTATAGCACTTGTAATCAATCAAATTCATTGTATTCTAACATATTCTAACCCCAAACAACACTAGATAAGTCATTTAGTGGTTCAACGCAATGTCTCCGAGTTCTTAGCCCATTTGGAACCCAATTTCAACAAGTCTTTCTCTACACTTCTAAACACTCTTCATGCATCTCTAGCACTTGTTATCAATCAAATTCATTGTATTCTAACATATTCTAACCCCAAACAACACTAGATAAGTCATTTAGTGGTTCAACGCAATGTTTCCGAGTTCTTAGCCCATTTGGGACCCAATTTCAACAAGTCTTTCTCTACACTTCTAAACACTCTTCATGCATCTCTAGCACTTGTTATCAATCAAATTCATTGTATTCTAACATATTCTAACCCCAAACAACACTAGATAAGTCATTTAGTGGTACAACGCAATGTTTCCGAGTTCTTAGCCCATTTGGGACCCAATTTCAGCAAGTCTTTCTCTACACTTCTAAACACTCTTCATGCATCTCTAGCACTTGTAATCAATCAAATTCATTGTATTCTAACATATTCTAACCCCAAACAACACTAGATAAGTCATTTAGTGGTTCAACGCAATGTTTCCGAGTTTTTAGCCCATTTGGGACCCAATTTCAACAAGTCTTTCTCTACACTTCTAAACACTCTTCATGCATCTCTAGCACTTGTAATCAATCGAATTCATTGTATTCTAACATATTTCTAACCCCAAACAACACTAGATAAGTCATTTAGTGGTTCAACGCAATGTTTCCGAGTTCTTAGCCCATTTGGGACCAATTTCAACAAGTCTTTCTCTACACTTCTAAACACTCTTCATGCATCTCTAGCACTTGTAATCAATCAAATTCATTGTATTCTAACATATTCTAACCCCAAATAACACTAGATAAATCATTTAGTGGTTCAACGCAATGTTTCCGAGTTCTTTGCCCATTTGGGACCCAATTTCAACAAGTCTTTCTCTACACTTCTAAACACTCTTCATGTGTCTCTAGCACTTGTAATCAATCATATTTATTGTATTCTAACATATTCTATCCTCAAACAACAATAGATAAGTCATTTAGTGGTTCAACGCAATGTTTCCGAGTTCTTAGCCCATTTGGGACCCAATTTCAACAAGTCTTTCTCTACAGTTCTAAAAACTCTTCATGCATCTCTAGCACTTGTAATCAATCAAATTTATTGTATTCTAACATATTCTAACCCCAAACAACACTAGATAAGTCATTTAGTGGTTCAACGCAATGTTTCCGAGTTCTTAGCCCATTTGGGACCCAATTTCAACAAGTCTTTCTCTACACTTCTAAACACTCTTCATGAATCTCTAGCACTTGTAATCAATCAAATTCATTGTATTCTAACATATTCTAACCCCATCCAACACTAGATAAGTCATTTAGTGGTTCAACGCAATGTTTCCGAGTTCTTAGCCCATTTGGGACCCAATTTCAACAAGTCTTTCTCTACACTTCTAAACACTCGTCATGTATCTCTAGCACTTTTTATCAATCAAATTTATTATATTCTAACATATTCTTACCCAAAACAGCACTAGAAAGCCATTAAGTGGTTCAACGCAATGTTTCCAAGTTCTTACCCCATTTGGGACCCAATTTCAACAAGTCTTTCTCTACACTTCTAAGCACTATTCATGCATATCTAGCAGTTGTAATCAATCAAATTTATTGTATTCTAAGTTATTATAACCCCAAACAACACTAAATAATTCATTTAGTGGTTCAACGCAATGTTTCTGAGTTCTTAGCCCATTTGGGACCCAATTTCAACAAGTCTTTCTCTACACTTCTAAACAATTTTCATGCATCCTAGCACTTGTAATCAATCAAATTTATTGTATTCTAACATAATCTAACCCCAAAAAACACTAGATAAGTCATTTATTGGTTCAACGCAACGTTTCCGAGTTCTTAGCCCATTTGGGACCCAATTTCAACAAGTCTTTCTCCACACTTCTAAACACTCTTCATGCATCTCTAACACTTCTAATCAATCAAATTCATTGTATTCTAACATATTCTAACCCCAAACAACACTAGATAAGTCATTTAGTTGTTCAACGCAATATTTCCGAGTTCTTAGCCCATTTGGTACCCAATTTCAACAAGTCTTTCTCCACACTTCTAAACACTCTTCATGAATCTCTAGCACTTGTAATCAATCAAATTTATTGTATTCTAACATATTCTAACCCCAAACAACACTAGATAAGTCATTTAGTGGTTCAACGCAATGTTTCCGAGTTCTTAGCCCATTTGGGACCCAATTTCAACAAGTCTTTCTCTACACTTCTAAACACTCTTCATGCATCTCTAGCACTTGTAATCAATCAAATTTATTGTATTCTAACATATTCTAACCCCAAACAACACTAGATAATTCATTTAGTGGTTCAACGCAATGTTTCCTAGTTCTTAGCCCATATGGGACCCAATTTCAACAAGTCTTTCTCTACACTTCTAAACACTCGTCATGCATCTCTAGCACTTGTAATCAATCAAATTCATTGTATTCTAACATATTCTAACCCCAAACAACCCTAGATAAGTCATTTAGTGGTTCAACGCAATGTCTCCGAGTTCTTAGCCCATTAGGAACCCAATTTCAACAAGTCTTTCTCTACACTTCTAAACACTCGTCATGCATCTCTAGCACTTGTAATCAATCAAATTCATTGTATTCTAACATATTCTAACCCCAAACAACACTAGATAAGTCATTTAGTGGTTCAACGCAATGTCTCCGAGTTCTTAGCCCATTTGGGACCCAATTTCAACAAGTCTTTCTCTACACTTCTAAACACTCTTGATGCATCTTTAGCACTTGTAATCAATCAAATTCATTGTATTCTAACATATTCTAACCCCAAACAACACTAGATAAGTTATTTAGTGGTTCAACGCAATGTTTCCGAGTTCTTAGCCCATTTGGGACCAATTTCAACAAGTCTTTCTCTACACTTCTAAACACTCTTCATGCATCTCTAGCACTTGTTATCAATCGAATTCATTGTATTCTAACATATTCTAACCCCAAACAACACTAGATAAGTCATATAGTGGTTCAACGCAATGTTTCCGAGTTCTTAGGCCATTTGGGACCAATTTCAACAAGTCTTTCTCTACACTTCTAAACACTCTTCATGCATCTCTAGCACTTGTAATCAATCAAATTTATTATATTCTAACATATTCTAACCCCAAACAACACTATATAAGTCATTAAGTGGTTCAACGCAATGTTTCCGAGTTCTTAACCCATTTGGGATCCAATTTCAACAAGTCTTTCTCTACACTTCTAAACACTCTTCATGCATCTCTAGCACTTGTAATCAATCAAATTCATTGTATTCTAACATATTCTAACCCCAAACAACACTAGATAAGTCATTTAGTGGTTCAACGCAATGTTTCCGAGTTCTTAGCCCATTTGGGACCCAATTTCAACAAGTCTTTCTCTACACTTCTAAACACTCTTCATGCATCTCTAGCACTTGTAATCAATCAAATTCATTGTATTCTAACATATTCTAACCCCAAACAACACTAGATAAGTCATTTAGTGGTTCAACGCAATGTTTCCGAGTTCTTAGCCCATTTGGGACCCAATTTCAACAAGTCTTTCTCTACACTTCTAAACACTCTTCATGCATCTCTAGCACTTGTAATCAATCAAATTCATTGTATTCTAACATATTCTAACCCCAAACAACACTAGATAAGTCATTTAGTGGTTCAACGCAATGTTTCCGAGTTCTTAGCCCATTTGGGACCCAATTTCAACAAGTCTTTCTCTACACTTCTAAACACTCTTCATGCATCTCTAGCACTTGTAATCAATCAAATTCATTGTATTCTAACATATTCTAACCCCAAACAACACTAGATAAGTCATTTAGTGGTTCAACGCAATGTCTCCGAGTTCTTAGCCCATTTGGGACCCAATTTCATCAAGTCTTTCTCTACACTTCTAAACACTCTTCATGCATCTCTAGCACTTGTAATCAATCAAATTTATTGTATTCTAACATATTCTAACCCCAAACAACACTATATAAGTCATTTAGTGGTTCAACGCAATGTCTCCGAGTTCTTAGCCCATTTGGAACCCAATTTCAACAAGTCTTTCTCTACACTTCTAAACACTCTTCATGCATCTCTAGCATATTCTAACATATTCTAACCCCAAACAACACTAGATAAGTCATTTAGTGGTTCAACGCAATGTTTCTGAGTTCTTAGCCCATTTGGGACCCAATTTCAACAAGTCTTTCTCTACACTTCTAAACACTCTTCATGCATCTCTAGCACTTGTAATCAATCAAATTCATTGTATTCTAACATATTCTAACCCCAAACAACACTAGATAAGTCATTTAGTGGTTCAACGCAATATTTCCGAGTTCTTAGCCCATTTGGGACCCAATTTCAACAAGTTTTTCTCTACACTTCTAAACACTCTTCATGCATCTCTAGCACTTGTAATCAATCAAATTTATTGTATTCTAACATATTCTAACCCCAAACAACACTAGATAAGTCATTTAGTGGTTCAACGCAATGTTTCCGAGTTCTTAGCCCATTTGGGACCAATTTCAACAAGTCTTTCTCTACACTTCTAAACACTCTTCATGCATCTCTAGCACTTGTAATCAATCAAATTCATTGTATTCTAACATATTCTAACCCCAAACAACACTAGATAAGTCATTTAGTGGTTCAACGCAATGTTTCCGAGTTCTTAGCCCTTTTGGGACCCAATTTCAACAAGTCTTTCTCTACACTTCTAAACACTTTTGATGCATCTCTAGCAATTGTAATCAATCAAATTCATTGTATTCTAACATATTCTAACCCCAAACAACACTAGATAAGTCATTTAGTGGTTCAACGCAATGTTTCCGAGTTCTTAGCCCATTTGGGACTCAATTTCAACAAGTCTTTCACCACACTTCTAAACACTCTTCATGCTTCTCTAGCACTTGTAATCAATCAAATTTATTGTATTCTAACATATTCTAACCCCAAACAACACTAGATAAGTCATTTAGTGGTTCAACACAATGTTTCCGAGTTCTTAGCCCATTTGGGACCCAATTTCAACAAGTCTTTCTACACACTTCTAAACATTCTTCATGCATCTCTAGCAGTTGTAATCAATCATCTTCATTGTATTCTAACATATTCTAACCCTAGAAACACTAGATAAGTCAATTAGTGGTTCAACGCAATGTTTCCGAGTTCTTAGCCCATTTGGGACCCAATTTCAACAAGTCTTTTTCTACACTTCTAAACACTCTTCATGAATCTATAGCACTTGTAATCAATCAAATTAATTGTATTCTAACATATTCTAACCCCAAACAACACTAGATAAGTCATTTAGTGGTTCAACGCAATGTTTCCGAGTTCTTAGCCCATTTGGGACCAAATTTCAACAAGTCTTTCTCCACACTTCTAAACACTCTTCATGCATCTCTAGCACTTGTAATCAATCAAATTCATTGTATTCTAACATATTCTAACCCCAAACAACACTAGATAAGTCATTTAGTGGTTCAACGCAATGTTTCCGAGTTCTTAGCCCATTTGGAACCCAATTTCAACAAGTCTTTCTCCACACTTCTAAACACTCTTCATGCACGTCTGGCGGTTGTAATGCATCAAATTCATTGTATTCTAACATATTCTAACCCCAAACAACACTAGATAAGTCATTTTGTGTTTCAACGCAATTTTTCCGAGCTCTTAGCCCATGTGGGACCCAATTTCAACAAATCTTTCTCTACACTTCTAAACACTCTTCATGCATCTCTAGCACTTGTAATCAATCAAATTCATTGTATTCTAACATATTCTAACCCCAAACAACACTAGATAAGTCATTTAGTGGTTCAACGCAATGTTTCCGAGTTCTTAGCCCATTTGGGACCAATTTCAACAAGTCTTTCTCTACACTTCTAAACACTCCTCATGCATCTCTAGCACTTGTAATCAATCAAATTCATTGTATTCTAACATATTCTAACCCCAAACAACACTAGATAAGTCATTTAGTGGTTCAACGCAATGTCTCCGAGTTCTTAGCCCATTTGGGACCCAATTTCATCAAGTCTTTCTCTACACTTCTAAACACACTTCATGCATCTCTAGCACTTGTAATCATTCAAATTCATTGTATTCTAACATATTCTATCCCCAAACAACACTAGATAAGTCATTTAGTGGTTCAACGCAATTATTCCGAGTTCTTAGCCCATTTGGGACCCAATTTCAACAAGTCTTTCTACACACTTTGAAACAATCTTCATGCATCTCTAGCATTTGTAATCAATCAAATTCATTGTATTCTAACATATTCTAACCCCAAACAACACTAGATAAGTCATTTAGTGGTTCAACGCAATGTTACCGAGTTCTTAGCCCATTTGGGACCAATTTCAACAAGTCTTTCTCTACACTTCTAAACACTCTTCATGCATCTCTAGCACTTGTAATCAATCAAATTCATTGTATTCTAACATATTCTAACCCCAAACAACACTAGATAAGTCATTTAGTGGTTCAACGCAATGTTTCCGAGTTCTTAGCCCATTTGGGACCCAATTTCAACAAGTCTTTCTCTACACTTCTAAACACTCTTCATGCATCTCTAGCACTTGTAATCAATCAAATTCATTGTATTCTAACATATTCTAACCCCAAACAACACTAGATAAGTCATTTAGTGGTTCAACGCAATGTTTCCGAGTTCTTAGCCCATTTGGGACCCAATTTCAACAAGTCTTTCTCTACACTTCTAACCACTCTTCATGCATCTCTAGCACTTGTAATCAATCAAATTCATTGTATTCTAACATATTCTAACCCCAAACAACACTAGATAAGTCATTTAGTGGTTCAACGCAATGTTTCCGAGTTCTTAGCCCATTTGGGACCCAATTTCAACAAGTCTTTCTCTACACTTCTAAACACTCTTCATGCATCTCTAGCACTTGTAATCAATCAAATTCATTGTATTCTAACATATTCTAACCCCAAACAACACTAGATAAGTCATTTAGTGGTTCAACGCAATGTTTCCGAGTTCTTAGCCCGATTGGGACCCAATTTTAACAAGTCTTTCTCTACACTTCTAAAAACTCTTCATGCATCTCTAGCACTTGTAATCAATCAAATTCATTATATTCTAACATATTCTAACCCCAAACAACACTAGATAAGTCATTTAGTGGTTCAACGCAATGTTTCCGAGTTCTTAGCCAACTTGGGACCAATTTCAACAAGTCTTTCTCTACACTTCTAAACACTCTTCATGCATCTCTAGCACTTGTAATCAATCAAATTCATTGTATTCTAACATATTCTAACCCCAAACAACACTAGATAAGTCATTTAGTGGTTCAACGCAATGTTTCCGAGTTCTTAGCCCATTTGAAATCCAATTTCAACAAGTCTTTCTCTACACTTCTAAACACTCTTCATGCATCTCTAGCACTTGTAATCAATCAAATTCATTGTATTCTAACATATTCTAACCCCAAACAACACTAGATAAGTCATTTAGTGGTTCAACGCAATGTTTCCGAGTTCTTAGCCCATTTGGAACCCAATTTCAACAAGTCCTTCTCTACACTTCTAAAACACTTTTCATACATCCCTAGCACTTGTAATCAATCAAATTTATTGTATTCTAACATATTCTAACCCCAAACAACACTAGATAAGTCAGTTAGTGGTTCAACGCAATGTTTCCGAGTTCTTAGCCCATTTGGGACCCAATTTCAACAAGTCTTTCTCCACACTTCTAAACACTCTTCATGCATCGCTATCACTTGTAATCAATCAAATTTATTGTAATCTAACATATTATAACCCCAAAAAAAACTAGACAAGCCATTTAGTGGTTCAACGCAATGTTTCCGAGTTCTTAGCCCATTTTGGACCAAATTTCGGCAAGTGTTTCTACACACTTCTAAACACTCTTCATGCATCTCTAGCACTTGTAATCAATCAAATTTATTGTATTCTAACATATTCTAACCCCAAACAACACTAGATAAGTCAGTTAGTCGTTCAACGCAATGTTTCTGAGTTCTTAGCCCATTTGGGACCCAATTTCAACAAGTCTTTCTCGACACTTCTAAACACTCTTCATGCATCTCTAACACTTGTAATCAATCAAATTTATTGTATTCGAACATATTCTAACCCCAAACAACACTAGATAAGTCATCTAGTTGTTCAACGCAATCTTTCCGAGTTCTTAGCCCATTTGGGACCCAATTTCAACAAGTCTTTCCCCACACTTCTAAACATTCTTCATGCATCTCTAGCACTTGTAATCAATCAAATGTATTGTATTCTAACATATTCTAACCCCAAACAGCACTAGACAAGCCATTTAGTGGTTCAACGCAATGTTTCCGAGTTCTTAGCCCATTTTGGACCATATTTCGGCAAGTGTTTCTACACACTTCTAAACACTCTTCATGCATCTCTAGCACTTGTAAACAATCAATTTTATTGTATTCTAACATATTCTAACCCCAAAAAACACTAGACAAGCCATTTAGTGGTTCAACGCAATGTTTCCGAGTTCTTAGCCCATTTTGGACTAAATTTCGGCAAGTGTTTCTACACATTTCTAAACACTCTTCATGCATCTCTAGCACATGTAATCAATCAAATTTATTGTATTCTAACATATTATAACCCTAAAAAACACTAGATAATTCATTTAGTGGTTCAACGCAATGTTTCCGACTTCTTAGCCCATTTGGGACCCAATTTCAACAAGTCTTTCTCCACACTTCTAAACACTTTTCATACATCTCTAGCACTTGTAATCAATCAAATTTATTGTATTCTAACATATTCTAACCCCAAACAACACTAGATAAGTCAGTTAGTGGTTCAACGCAATGTTTCCGAGTTCTTAGCCCATTTGGGACCCAATTTCAACAAGTCTTTCTCCACACTTCTAAACACTCTTCATGCATCGCTATCACTTGTAATCAATCAAATTTATTGTAATCTAACATATTATAACCCCAAAAAACACTAGACAAGCCATTTAGTGGTTCAACGCAATGTTTCCGAGTTCTTAGCCCATTTTGGACCAAATTTCGGCAAGTGTTTCTACACACTTCTAAACACTCTTCATGCATCTCTAGCACTTGTAATCAATCAAATTTATTGTATTCTAACATATTCTAACCCCAAACAACACTAGATAAGTCAGTTAGTCGTTCAACGCAATGTTTCCGAGTTCTTAGCCCATTTGGGACCCAATTTCAACAAGTCTTTCTCGACACTTCTAAACACTCTTCATGCATCTCTAACACTTGTAATCAATCAAATTTATTGTATTCGAACATATTCTAACCCCAAACAACACTAGATAAGTCATCTAGTTGTTCAACGCAATCTTTCCGAGTTCTTAGCCCATTTGGGACCCAATTTCAACAAGTCTTTCCCCACACTTCTAAACATTCTTCATGCATCTCTAGCACTTGTAATCAATCAAATGTATTGTATTCTAACATATTCTAACCCCAAACAGCACTAGACAAGCCATTTAGTGGTTCAACGCAATGTTTCCTAGTTCTTAGCCCATTTTGGACCATATTTCGGCAAGTGTTTCTACACACTTCTAAACATTCTTCATGCATCTCTAGCACTTGTAATCAATCAAATGTATTGTATTCTAACATACTCTAACCCCAAACAGCACTAGACAAGCCATTTAGTGGTTCAACGCAATGTTTCCGAGTTCTTAGCCCATTTTGGACTAAATTTCGGCAAGTGTTTCTACACATTTCTAAACACTCTTCATGCATCTCTAGCACATGTAATCAATCAAATTTATTGTATTCTAACATATTATACCCCTAAAAAACACTAGATAATTCATTTAGTGGTTCAACGCAATGTTTCCGACTTCTTAGCCCATTTGGGACCCAATTTCAACAAGTCTTTCTCCACACTTCTAAACACTTTTCAAACATCTCTAGCACTTGCAATCAATCAAATTTATTGTATTCTAACATATTCTAACCCCAAACAACACTAGATAAGTCAGTTAGTGGTTCAACGCAATGTTTCCGAGTTCTTAGCCCATTTGGGACCCAATTTCAACAAGTCTTTCTCCACACTTCTAAATACTCTTCATGCGTCTCTATCACTTGTAATCAATCAAATTTATTGTATTCTAACAAATTCTAACCCCAAACAACACTAGACAAGTCATTTAGTGGTTCAACGCAAAATTTCCGAGTTCTTAGCCCATTTTGGACCTAATTTCAAAATGTCTTTCTCCACACTTCTAAACACTCTTCATGCATCTCTAGCACTTGTAATCAATCAAAGTTATTGTATTCGAACATATTTTAATCCCACACAACACTAGATAAGTCATTTAGTGGTTCAACGCAATGTTTCCGAGTTATTAGCCCATTTGGGACCCAATTTCAACAAGTCATTCTCCACACTTCTAAACATTCTTCATGCATCTCTAGCACTTGTAATCAGCATGTTGTATTGTATTCTAACATATTTTAACCCCAAACAGCACTAGACAAGCCATTTAGTTGTTCAACGCAATGTTTCCGAGTTCTTAGCCCATTTTGGACCATATTTCGGCAAGTGTTTCTACACACTTCTAAACACTTTTCATACATCTCTAGTACTTGTAATCAATCAAATTTATTGTATTCTAACATATTCTAACCCCAAACAACACTAGATAAGTCAGTTAGTGGTTCAACGCAATGTTTCCGAGTTCTTAGCCCATTTGGGACCCAATTTCAACAAGTCTTTCTCCACACTTCTAAATACTCTTCATGCGTCTCTATCACTTGTAATCAATCAAATTTATTGTATTCTAACAAATTCTAACCCCAAACAACACTAGACAAGTCATTTAGTGGTTCAACGCAAAATTTCCGAGTTCTTAGCCCATTTTGGACCTAATTTCAAAATGTCTTTCTCCACACTTCTAAACACTCTTCATGCATCTCTAGCACTTGTAATCAATCAAAGTTATTGTATTCGAACATATTTTAATCCCACACAACACTAGATAAGTCATTTAGTGGTTCAACGCAATGTTTCCGAGTTATTAGCCCATTTGGGACCCAATTTCAACAAGTCATTCTCCACACTTCTAAACATTCTTCATGCTTCTCTAGCACTTGTAATCAGCCAAATGTATTGTATTCTAACATATTTTAACCCCAAACAGCACTAGACAAGCCATTTAGTTGTTCAACGCAATGTTTCCGAGTTCTTAGCCCATTTTGGACCATATTTCGGCAAGTGTTTCTACACACTTCTAAACACTTTTCATACATCTCTAGTACTTGTAATCAATCAAATTTATTGTATTCTAACATATTCTAACCCCAAACAACACTAGATAAGTCAGTTAGTGCTTCAACGCAATGTTTCCGAGTTCTTAGCCCATTTGGGACCCAATTTCAACAAGTCTTTCTCCACACTTCTAAACACTCTTCATGCATCTCTAGCACTTGTAATCAATTAAATTTATTGTATCCTAACATATTCTAACCCCAAACAACACTAGACAAGCCATTTAGAGGTTCAACGCGATGTTTCCGAGTTCTTAGCCCATTTTGGACTAAATTTCGGCAAGTGTTTCTACACATTTCTAAACAATCTTCATACATCTCTAGCACTTGTAATCAATCAAATTTATTGTATTCTAACATATTCTAACCCTAAAAAACACTAGAGAAGTCATTTAGTGGTTTAACGCAATGTTTCCGAGTTCTTAGCCCATTTGGGACCCAATTTCAACAAGTCTTTCTCCACACTTCTAAATACTCTTCATGCGTCTCTATCACTTGTAATCAATCAAATTTATTGTATTCTAACAAATTCTAACCCGAAACAACACTAGACAAGTCATTTAGTGGTTCAACGCAATGTTTCCGAGTTCTTAGCCCATTTTGGACCTAATTTCAAAAAGTCTTTCTCCACACTTCTAAACACTCTTCATGCATCTCTAGCACTTGTAATCAATCAAAGTTATTGTATTCGAACATATTCTAACCCCAAACAACACTAGATAAGTCAGTTAGTCGTTCAACGCAATGTTTCCGAGTTCTTAGCCCATTTGGGACCCAATTTCAACAAGTCTTTCTCCACACTTCTAAACACTCTTCATGCATCTCTAGCACTTGTAATCAATCAAATTTATTGTATTCAAACATATTCTAACCCCAAACAACACTAGATAAGTCATTTAGTTGTTCAACGCAATCTTTCCGAGTTCTTAGCCCATTTGGGACCCAATTTCAACAAGTCTTTCTCCACACTTCTAAACATTCTTCATGCATCTCTAGCACTTGTAATCATTCAAATGTATTGTATTCTAACATATTCTAACCCCAAACAGCACTAGACAATCCATTTAGTGGTTCAACGCAATGTTTCCGAGTTCTTAGCCCATTTTGGACCATATTTCGGCAAGTGTTTCTACACACTTCTAAACACTTTTCATACATCTCTAGCACTTGTAATCAATCAAATTTATTGTATTCTAACATATTCTAACCCCAAACAACACTAGATAAGTCAGTTAGTGGCTCAACGCAATGTTTCCGAGTTCTTAGCCCATTTGGGACCCAATTTCAACAAGTCTTTCTCCACACTTCTAAACATTCTTCATGCATCTCTAGCACTTGTAATCAATCAAATGTATTGTATTCTAACATATTCTAACCCCAAACAGCACTAGACAAGCCATTTAGTGGTTCAACGCAATGTTTCCGAGTTCTTAGCCCATTTTGGACCATATTTCGGCAAGTGTTTCTACACACTTCTAAACACTTTTCATACATCTCTAGCACTTGTAATCAATCAAATTTATTGTATTCTAACATATTCTAACCCCAAACAACACTAGATAAGTCAGTTAGTGGTTTAACGCAATGTTTCCGAGTTCTTAGCCCATTTGGGACCCAATTTCAACAAGTCTTTCTCCACACTTCTAAACACTCTTCATGCATCTCTAGCACTTTTAATCAATCAAATGTATTGTATTCTAACACATTCTAACCCCAAACAGCACTAGACAAGCCATTTAGTGGTTCAACGCAATGTTTCCGAGTTCTTAGCCCATTTGGGACCCAATTTCAACAAGGCTTTCTCCACACTTCTAAATACTCTTCATGCGTCTCTATCACTTGTAATCAATCAAATTTATTGTATTCTAACAAATTCTAACCCCAAACAACACTAGACAAGTCATTTAGTGGTTCAACGCAAAGTTTCCGAGTTCTTAGCCCATTTTGGACCTAATTTCAAAATGTCTTTCTCCACACTTCTAAACACTCTTCATGCATCTCTAGCACTTGTAATCAATCAAAGTTATTGTATTCGAACATATTTTAATCCCACACAACACTAGATAAGTCATTTAGTGGTTCAACGCAATGTTTCCGAGTTATTAGCCCATTTGGGACCCAATTTCAACAAGTCATTCTCCACACTTCTAAACATTCTTCATGCATCTCTAGCACTTGTAATCAGTCAAATGTATTGTATTCTAACATATTTTAACCCCAAACAGCACTAGACAAGCCATTTAGTGGTTCAACGCAATGTTTCCGAGTTCTTAGCCCATTTTGGACCATATTTCGGCGAGAGTTTCTACACACTTCTAAACACTTTTCATACATCTCTAGCACTTGTAATCAATCAAATTTATTGTATTCTAACATATTCTAACCCCAAACAACACTAGATAAGTCAGTTAGTTGTTCAACGCAATGTTTCCGAGTTCTTAGCCCATTTGGGACCCAATTTCAACAAGTCTTTCTCCACACTTCTAAACACTCTTCATGCATCTCTAGCACTTGTAATCAATCAAATTTATTGTATCCTAACATATTCTAACCCCAAACAACACTAGACAAGCCATTTAGAGGTTCAACGCGATGTTTCCGAGTTCTTAGCCCATTTTGGACTAAATTTCGGCAAGTGTTTCTACACATTTCTAAACAATCTTCATACATCTCTAGCACTTGTAATCAATCAAATTTATTGTATTCTAACATATTCTAACCCTAAAAAACACTAGAGAAGTCATTTAGTGGTTTAACGCAATGTTTCCGAGTTCTTAGCCCATTTGGGACCCAATTTCAACAAATCTTTCTCCACACTTCTAAATACTCTTCATGCGTCTCTATCACTTGTAATCAATCAAATTTATTGTATTCTAACAAATTCTAACCCGAAACAACACTAGACAAGTTATTTAGTGGTTCAACGCAATGTTTCCGAGTTCTTAGCCCATTTTGGACCTAATTTCAAAAAGTCTTTCTCCACACTTCTAAACACTCTTCATGCACCTCTAGCACTTGTAATCAATCAAAGTTATTGTATTCGAACATATTTTAACCCCACACAACACTAGATAAGTCATTTAGTGGTTCAACGCAATGTTTCCGAGTTATTAGCCCATTTGAGACCCAATTTCAACGTCATTCTCCACACTTCTAAACATTCTTCATGCATCTCTAGCACTTGTAATCAATCAAATGTATTGTATTCTAACATATTTTAACCCCAAACAGCACTAGACAAGCCATTTAGTGGTTCAACGCAATGTTTCCGAGTTCTTAGCCAATTTTGGACCATATTTCGGCATGTGTTTCTACACACTTCTAAACACTCTTCATGCATCTCTAGAACTTGTAATCAATCAAATTTACTGTATTCTAACATATTCTAACCCCAAAAAACCCGAGATAAGTCATTTAGTGGTTCAACGCAATGTTTCCGAGTTCTTAGCCCATTTGGGACCCAATTTCAACAAGTCTTTCTCCACACTTCTAAACACTCTTCATGCATTGCTATCACTTCTAATCAATCAAATTTATCGTTTTCTAACATATTATAACCCCAAAAAACACTAGACAAGCCATTTAGTGGTTCAACGCAATGTTTCCGAGTTCTTAGCCCATTTTGGACCAAATTTCGGGAAGTGTTTCTACAAACTTCTAAACACTCTTCATGCATCTCTAGCACTTGTAATCAATCAAATTTAATGTATTCTAACATATTCTAACCCCAAACAACACTAGATAAGTCAGTTAGTCGTTCAACGCAATGTTTCCGAGTTCTAAGCCCATTTCGGACCCAATTTCAAAAAGTCTTTCTCGACACTTCTAAACACTCTTCATGCATCTCTAGCACTTGTAATCAATCAAATTTATTGTATTCAAACATATTCTAACCCCAAACAACACTAGATAAGTCAATTAGTTGTTCAACGCAATCTTTCCGAGTTCTTAGCCCATTTGGGACCCAATTTCAACAAGTCTTTCTCCACACTTCTAAACATTCTTCATGCATCTCTAGCACTTGTAATCATTCAAATGTATTGTATTCTAACATATTCTAACCCCAAACAGCACTAGACAATCCATTTAGTGGTTCAACGCAATGTTTCCGAGTTCTTAGCCCATTTTGGACCATATTTCGGCAAGTGTTTCTACACACTTCTAAACACTTTTCATACATCTCTAGCACTTGTAATCAATCAAATTTATTGTATTCTAACATATTCTAACCCCAAACAACACTAGATAAGTCAGTTAGTGGTTTAACGCAATGTTTCCGAGTTCTTAGCCCATTTGGGACCCAATTTCAACAAGTCTTTCTCCACACTTCTAAACACTTTTCATGCATCTCTAGCACTTTTAATCAATCAAATTTATTGTATTCTAACATAAACTAACCCCAAACAACACTAGACAAGCCATTTAGTGGTTCAATGCAATGTTTCCGAGTTTTTTGCCCATTTTGGACCAAATTTCAACAAGTCTTTCTCCACACTTCTTAACACTCTTCGTGCATCTCTAGCACTTGTAATCAATCAAATTTATCGTATTCTAACATATTATAACCCCAAACAACACTAGATAAGTCATTTAGTGGTTCAACGCAATGTTTCCGAGTTCTTAGCCCATACTTCCAAACACTCTTCATGCATCTCTAGCACTTGTAATCAATCAAATTTATTGTATTCTAACATATTCTAACCCCAAACAACACTAGATAAGTCATTTCGTTGTTCAACGCAATGTTTCCGAGTTCTTAGCCCATTTGGGACTAAATTTGAACAAGTCTTCGTGCACACTTCTAAACATTCTTCATGCATCTCTAGCACTTGTAATCAGTCAAATGTATTGTATTCTAACATATTTTAACCCCAAACAGCACTAGACAAGCCATTTAGTGGTTCAACGCAATGTTTCCGAGTTCTTAGCCCATTTTGGACCATATTTCGGCAAGTGTTTCTACACACTTCTAAACACTTTTCATACATCTCTAGCACTTGTAATCAATCAAATTTATTGTATTCTAACATATTCTAACCCCAAACAACACTAGATAAGTCAGTTAGTTGTTCAACGCAATGTTTCCGAGTTCTTAGCCCATTTGGGACCCAATTTCAACAAGTCTTTCTCCACACTTCTAAACACTCTTCATGCATCTCTAGCACTTGTAATCAATCAAATTTATTGTATTCTAACATATTCTAACCCTAAACAACACTAGACAAGCCATTTAGTGGTTCAACGCAATGTTTCCGAGTTCTTAGCCCATCTTGGACTAAATTTCGGCAAGTGTTTCTACACATTTCTAAACACTCTTCATACATCTCTAGCACTTGTAATCAAACAAATTTATTGTATTCTAACATATTCTAACCCTAAAAAACACTAGATAAGTCATTTAGTGGTTCAACGCAATGTTTCCGAGTTCTTAGCCCATTTGGGACCCAATTTCAACAAGTCTTTCTCCACACTTCTAAACACTCTTCATGCATCTCTAGCACTTGTAATCAATCAAATGTATTGTATTCTAACATATTCTAACCCCAAACAGAACTAGACAAGCCATTTAGTGGTTCAACGCAATGTTTCCGAGTTCTTAGCCCATTTTGGACCTAATTTCAAAAAGTCTTTCTCCACACTTCTAAACACTCTTCATGCATCTATAGCACTTGTAATCAATCAAATTTATTGTATTCTAACATATTCTAACCCCTAACAACACTAGATAAGTCAGTTAGTCGTTCAACGCAATGTTTCTGAGTTCTTAGCCCATTTGGGACCCAATTTCAACAAGTGTTTCTCCACACTTCAAAACAATTTTCATGCATCTCTAGCACTTGTAATCAATCAAATTTATTGTATTCTAACATATTATAACCCTAAACAACACTAGACAAGCCATTTAGTGATTCAACGCAATGTTTCCGATTTCTTATCCCATTTGGGACCAAATTTCAACAAGTGTTTCTCCACACTTCTAAACACTCTTCATGCATCTCTAGCACTTGTAATCAATCAAATTTACTGTATTCTAACATATTCTAAACCCAAATAACACTAGATAAGTCATTTAGCGCTTCAACGCAATGTTTCCGAGTTCTTCGCCCATTTGGGACCCAATTTCAACAAGTCTTTCTCCACACTTCTAAACACTCTTCATGCACTGCTATCCGTTCTTATCAATCAATTGTTTCGCTTTCTAACATATTCTTACCCCAAAAAAGACTAGACAAGCCATTTAGTGCTTCAACGCAATGTTTCGGAGTTCTTACCCGATTTTGCACCAAATTTCGGGAAGTGTTTCTACAAACTTCTAAACACTCTTCATGCATCTCTAGCACTTGTAATCAATCAAATTTATTGTATTCTAACATATTCTAACCCCAAACAACACTAGATAAGTCAGTTAGTCGTTCAACGCAATGTTTCCGAGTTCTTAGCCCATTTGGGACCCAATTTCAACAAGTCTTTCTCGACACTTCTAAACACTCTTCATGCATCTCTAGCACTTGTAATCAATCAAATTTATTGTATTCAAACATATTCTAACCCCAAACAACACTAGATAAGTCAATTAGTTGTTCAACGCAATCTTTCCGAGTTCTTAGCCCATTTGGGACCCAATTTCAACAAGTCTTTCTCCACACTTCTAAACATTCTTCATGCATCTCTAGCACTTGTAATCATTCAAATGTATTGTATTCTAACATATTCTAACCCCAAACAGCACTAGACAATCCATTTAGTGGTTCAACGCAATGTTTCCGAGTTCTTAGCCCATTTTGGACCATATTTCGGCAAGTGTTTCTACACACTTCTAAACACTCTTCATGCATCTCTAGCACTTGTAATCAATCAAATTTATTGTATTCTAACATATTCTAACCCCAAACAACACTAGATAAGTCAGTTAGTGGTTTAACGCAATGTTTCCGAGTTCTTAGCCCATTTGGGACCCAATTTCAACAAGTCTTTCTCCACACTTCTAAACACTCTTCATGCATCTCTAGCACTTTTAATCAATCAAATGTATTGTATTCTAACACATTCTAACCCCAAACAGCACTAGACAAGCCATTTAGTGGTTCAACGCAATGTTTCCGAGTTCTTAGCCCATTTGGGACCCAATTTCAACAAGTCTTTCTCCACACTTCTAAATACTCTTCATGCATCTCTAGCACTTGTAATCAATCAAATATATTATATTCTAACATATTCTAACCCCAAACAACACTAGACAAGTCATTTAGTGGTTCAACGCAAAGTTTCCGAGTTCTTAGCCCATTTTGGACCTAATTTCAAAATGTCTTTCTCCACACTTCTAAACACTCTTCATGCATCTCTAGCACTTGTAATCAATCAAAGTTATTGTATTCGAACATATTTTAATCCCACACAACACTAGATAAGTCATTTAGTGGTTCAACGCAATGTTTCCGAGTTATAAGCCCATTTGGGACCCAATTTCAACAAGTCATTCTCCACACTTCTAAACATTCTTCATGCATCTCTAGCACTTGTAATCAGTCAAATGTATTGTATTCTAACATATTTTAACCCCAAACAGCACTAGACAAGCCATTTAGTGGTTCAACGCAATGTTTCCGAGTTCTTAGCCCATTTTGGACCATATTTCGGCAAGTGTTTCTACACACTTCTAAACACTTTTCATACATCTCTAGCACTTGTAATCAATCAAATTTATTGTATTCTAACATATTCTAACCCCAAACAACACTAGATAAGTCAGTTAGTTGTTCAACGCAATGTTTCCGAGTTCTTAGCCCATTTGGGACCCAATTTCAACAAGTCTTTCTCCACACTTCTAAACACTCTTCACGCATCTCTAGCACTTGTAATCAATCAAATTTATTGTATTCTAAGCCCAAACAACACTATACAAGCCATTTAAAGGTTCAACGCAATGTTTCCGAGTTCTTAGCCCATTTTGGACTAAATTTCGAAAGTGTTTCTACACATTTCTAAACACTCTTCATGCATCTCTAGCACTTGTAATCAATCAAATTTATTGTATTCTAACATATTCTAACCCCAAACAACACTAGAGAAGTCATTTAGTGGTTTAACGCAATGTTTCCGAGTTCTTAGCTCATTTGGGACCCTATTTAAACAAGTCTTTCTCCAAACTTCTAAATACTCTTCATGCGTCTCTATCACTTGTAATCAATCAAATTTATTGTATTCTAACATATTCTAACCCGAAACAACACTAGACAAGTCATTTAGTGGTTCAACGCAATGTTTCCGAGTTCTTAGCCCATTTTGGACCTAATTTCAAAAAGTCTTTCTCCACACTTTTAAACACTCTTCATGCATCTCTAGCACTTGTAATTAATCAAAGTTATTGTATTCGAACATATTTTAACCCCACACAACACTAGATAAGTCATTTAGTGGTTCAACGCAATGTTTCCGAGTTATTAGCTCATTTGGGACCCAATTTCAACAAGTCATTCTCCACACTTCTAAACATTCTTCATGCATCTCTAGCACTTGTAATCAATCAAATGTATTGTATTCTAACATATTTTAACCCCAAACAGCACTAGACAAGCCATTTAGTGGTTCAACGCAATGTTTCCGAGTTCTTAGCCCATTTTGGACCAAATTTCGGCAAGTGTTTCTACACACTTCTAAACACTCTTCATGCATCTCTAGCACTTGTAATCAATCAAATTTATTGTATTCGAACATATTCTAACCCCAAACAACACTAGATAAGTCATCTAGTTGTTCAACGCAATGTTTCCGAGTTCTTAGCCCATTTGGGACCCAATTTCAACAAGTCTTTCTCCACACTTCTAAACACTCTTCATGCATTGCTATCACTTCTAATCAATCAAATTTATCGTTTTCTAACATATTATAACCCCAAAAAACACTAGACAAGCCATTTAGTGGTTCAACGCAATGTTTCCGAGTTCTTAGCCCATTTTGGACCAAATTTCGGGAAGTGTTTCTACAAACTTCTAAACACTCTTCATGCATCTCTAGCACTTGTAATCAATCAAATTTAATGTATTCTAACATATTCTAACCCCAAACAACACTAGATAAGTCAGTTAGTCGTTCAACGCAATGTTTCCGAGTTCTAAGCCCATTTCGGACCCAATTTCAAAAAGTCTTTCTCGACACTTCTAAACACTCTTCATGCATCTCTAGCACTTGTAATCAATCAAATTTATTGTATTCGAACATATTCTAACCCCAAACAACACTAGATAAGTCATCTAGTTGTTCAACGCAATCTTTCCGAGTTCTTAGCCCATTTGGGACCCAATTTCAACAAGTCTTTCTCCACACTTCTAAACATTCTTCATGCATCTCTAGCACTTGTAATCATTCAAATGTATTGTATTCTAACATATTCTAACCCCAAACAGCACTAGACAATCCATTTAGTGGTTCAACGCAATGTTTCCGAGTTCTTAGCCCATTTTGGACCATATTTCGGCAAGTGTTTCTACACACTTCTAAACACTTTTCATACATCTCTAGCACTTGTAATCAATCAAATTTATTGTATTCTAACATATTCTAACCCCAAACAACACTAGATAAGTCAGTTAGTGGTACAACGCAATGTTTCCGAGTTCTTAGCCCATTTGGGACCCAATTTCAACAAGTCTTTCTCCACACTTCTAAACATTCTTCATGCATCTCTAGCACTTGTAATCAATCAAATGTATTGTATTCTAACATATTCTAACCCCAAACAGCACTAGACAAGCCATTTAGTGGTTCAACGCAATGTTTCCGAGTTCTTAGCCCATTTTGGACCATATTTCGGCAAGTGTTTCTACACACTTCTAAACACTTTTCATACATCTCTAGCACTTGTAATCAATCAAATTTATTGTATTCTAACATATTCTAACCCCAAACAACACTAGATAAGTCAGTTAGTGGTTTAACGCAATGTTTCCGAGTTCTTAGCCCATTTGGGACCCAATTTCAACAAGTCTTTCTCCACACTTCTAAACACTCTTCATGCATCTCTAGCACTTTTAATCAATCAAATGTATTGTATTCTAACACATTCTAACCCCAAACAGCACTAGACAAGCCATTTAGTGGTTCAACGCAATGTTTCCGAGTTCTTAGCCCATTTGGGACCCAATTTCAACAAGTCTTTCTCCACACTTCTAAATACTCTTCATGCTCTCTATCACTTGTAATCAATCAAATTTATTGTATTCTAACAAATTCTAACCCCAAACAACACTAGACAAGTCATTTAGTGGTTCAACGCAAAGTTTCCGAGTTCTTAGCCCATTTTGGACCTAATTTCAAAATGTCTTTCTCCACACTTCTAAACACTCTTCATGCATCTCTAGCACTTGTAATCAATCAAAGTTATTGTATTCGAACATATTTTAATCCCACACAACACTAGATAAGTCATTTAGTGGTTCAACGCAATGTTTCCGAGTTATTAGCCCATTTGGGACCCAATTTCAACAAGTCATTCTCCACACTTCTAAACATTCTTCATGCATCTCTAGCAATTGTAATCAGTCAAATGTATTGTATTCTAACATATTTTAACCCCAAACAGCACTAGACAAGCCATTTAGTGGTTCAACGCAATGTTTCCGAGTTCTTAGCCCATTTTGGACCATATTTCGGCAAGTGTTTCTACACACTTCTAAACACTTTTCATACATCTCTAGCACTTGTAATCAATCAAATTTATTGTATTCTAACATATTCTAACCCCAAACAACACTAGATAAGTCAGTTAGTGGTTCAACGCAATGTTTCCGAGTTCTTAGCCCATTTGGGACCCAATTTCAACAAGTCTTTCTCCACACTTCTAAACACTCTTCATGCATCTCTAGCACTTGTAATCAATTAAATTTATTGTATCCTAACATATTCTAACCCCAAACAACACTAGACAAGCCATTTAGAGGTTCAACGCGATGTTTCCGAGTTCTTAGCCAATTTTGGACTACATTTCGGCAAGTGTTTCTCCACACTTCTAAACATTCTTCATGCATCTCTAGCACTTGTAATCAATCAAATGTATTGTATTCTAACATATTCTAACCCCAAACAGCACTAGACAAGCCATTTAGTGGTTCAACGCAATGTTTCCGAGTTCTTAGCCAATTTTGGACCATATTTCGGCAAGTGTTTCTACACACTTCTAAACACTCTTCATGCATCTCTAGAACTTGTAAACAATCAAATTTACTGTATTCTAACACTAGATAAGTCATTTACTTGCTCAACGCAATGTTTCCGAGTTCTTAGCCCATTTGGGACCCAATTTCAACAAGTCTTTCTCCACACTTCTAAACACTCTTCATGCATTGCTATCACTTCTAATCAATCAAATTTATCGTTTTCTAACATATTATAACCCCAAAAAACACTAGACAAGCCATTTAGTGGTTCAACGCAATGTTTCCGAGTTCTTAGCCCATTTTGGACAAAATTTCGGGAAGTGTTTCTACACACTTCTAAACACTCTTCATGCATCTCTAGCACTTGTAATCAATCAAATATATTGTATTCAAACATATTCTAACCCCAAACAACACTAGATAAGTCAGTTAGTCGTTCAACGCAATGTTTCCGAGTTCTTAGCCCATTTGGGACCCAATTTCAACAAGTCTTTCTCGACACTTTTAAACACTCTTCATGCATCTCTAGAACTTGTAATCAATAAAATTTATTGTATTCAAACATATTCTAACCCCAAACAACACTAGATAAGTCATTTAGTTGTTCCACGCAATCTTTCCGAGTTCTTAGCCCATTTGGGACCCAATTTCAACAAGTCTTTCTCCACACTTCTAAACATTCTTCATGCATCTCTAGCACTTGTAATCATTCAAATGTATTGTATTCTAACATATTCTAACCCCAAACAGCACTAGACAATCCATTTAGTGGTTCAACGCAATGTTTCCGAGTTCTTAGCCCATTTTGGACCATATTTCGGCAAGTGTTTCTACACACTTCTAAACACTTTTCATACATCTCTAGCACTTGTAATCAATCAAATTTATTGTATTCTAACATATTCTAACCCCAAACAACACTAGATAAGTCAGTTAGTGGTTCAACGCAATGTTTCCGAGTTCTTAGCCCATTTGGGACCCAATTTCAACAAGTCTTTCTCCACACTTCTAAACATTATTCATGCATCTCTAGCACTTGTAATCAATCAAATGTATTGTATTCTAACATATTCTAACCCCAAACAGCACTAGACAAGCCATTTAGTGGTTCAACGCAATGTTTCCGAGTTCTTAGCCCATTTTGGACCATATTTCGGCAAGTGTTTCTACACACTTCTAAACACTTTTCATACATCTCTAGCACTTGTAATCAATCAAATTTATTGTATTCTAACATATTCTAACCCCAAACAAAACTAGATAAGTCAGTTAGTGGGTTAACGCAATGTTTCCGAGTTCTTAGCCCATTTGGGACCCAATTTCAACAAGTCTTTCTCCACACTTCTAAACACTCTTCATGCATCTCTAGCACTTTTAATCAATCAAATGTATTGTATTCTAACACATTCTAACCCCAAACAGCACTAGACAAGCCATTTAGTGGTTCAACGCAATGTTTCCGAGTTCTTAGCCCATTTTGGACCATATTTCGGCAAGTGTTTCTACACACTTCTAAACACTTTTCATACATCTCTAGCACTTGTAATCAATCAAATTTATTGTATTCTAACATATTTTAACCCCAAACAACACTAGATAAGTCAGTTAGTGGTTCAACGAAATGTTTCCGAGTTCTTAGCCCATTTGGGACCCAATTTCAACAAGTCTTTCTCCACACTTCTAAACACTCTTCATGCATCTCTAGCACTTGTAATCAATCAAATTTATTGTATCCTAACATATTCTAACCCCAAACAACACTAGACAAGCCATTTAGAGGTTCAACGCGATGTGTCAGAGTTCTTAGCCCATTTTGGACTAAATGTCGGCAAGTGTTTCTACACATTTCTAAACAATCTTCATACATCTCTAGCACTTGTAATCAATCAAATTTATTGTATTCTAACATATTCTAACCCTAAAAAACACTAGAGAAGTCATTTAGTGGTTCAACGCAATGTTTCCGAGTTCTTAGCCCATTTTGGACCTAATTTCAAAAAGTCTTTCTCCTCACTTCTAAACACTCTTCATGCATCTCTAGCACTTGTAATCAATCAAATTTATTGTATTCTAACATATTCTAACCCTAAAAAACACTAGACAAGTCATTTAGTGGTTCAACGCAATGTTTCCGAGTTCTTGGCCTATTTGGGACCCAATTTCCACAAGTCTTTCTCCACACATCTAAATACTCTTCATACATCTCTAGCACTTGTAATCAATCAAATTTATTTTATTCTAAAATATTGTAAGCCCAAACAACACTAGACAAGTCATTTACTGGTTCAACGCAATGTTTCCGTGTTCTTAGCCCATTTTGGACCTAATTTCAAAAAGTCTTTCTCCACACTTTTAAACACTCTTCATGTATCTCTAGCACTTGTAATCAATCAAATTCATTGTATTCTAACATATTCGAACCCCAAACAACACTAGATAAGTCATTTAGTAGTTCAACGCAATGTTTCCGAGTTCTTAGCCCATTTGGGACCCAATTTCAACAAGTCTTTCTCCACACTTCTGAACACTCTTCATGCATCTCTAGCACTTGTAATCAATCAAATTTATTGTATTCTAACATATTCTAACCTCAAACAACACTAGACAAGCCATTTAGTGGTTCAACGCAATGTTTCTGCGTTCTTAGCCCATTTTGGATCATATTTCGGCAAGTGTTTCTACACACTTCTAAACACTCTTCATGCATCTCTAGCTCTTGTAATCAATCAAATTTATTGTATTCTAACATATTCTAACCCCAAAAAACACTAGATAAGTCATTTATTGGTTCAACGCAATATTTCCGAGATCTTAGCCCATTTGGGACCCAATTTCAACAAGTCTTTCTCCACACTTCTAAACACTCTTCATGCATCGCTATCACTTCTAATCAATCAAATTTCTAGTATTCTAACATAGTATAACCCCAAAAAACACTAGACAAGCCATTTAGTGGTTCAACGCAATGTTTCCGAGTTCTTAGCCCATTTTGGACCAAATTTCGGGAAGTGTTTCTACACACTTCTAAACACTCTTCATGCTTCTCTAGCACTTGTAATCAATCAAATTTATTGTAGTCTAACATATTCTAACCCCAAACAACACTAGATAAGTCATTTAGTGGTTCAACACAATGTTTCCGAGTTCTGAACCCATTTGGGACCCAATTTCAATAAATCTTTCTCAACACTTCTAAACACTCTGCATGAATCTATAGCACTTGTAATCAATTAAATTTAATGTATTCTACCATATTATAACCCCAAACAATAATAGATAATTCATTTAGTTGTTCAACGCAATGTTTCCGAGTTCTTAGCCCATTTGGGACCCAAAGTCGGCAAGTGTTTCTACACACTTCTAAACACTTTTCATACATCTCTAGCACTTCTTATCAATCAAATTTATTGTATTCTAACATATTCTAACCCCAAAAAACACTAGATAAGTCAGATAGTGGTTCAACGCAATGTTTCCGAGTTCTTAACCCATTTGGGATCCAATTTCAACAAGTCTTTCTCCACACTTCTAAACATTCTTCATGCATCTCTAGCACTTGTAATCAATCAAATGTATTGTATTCTAACATATTCTAACCCCAAACAGCACTAGACAAGCCATTTAGTGGTTCAACGCAATGTTTCCGAGTTCTTAGCCCATTTTGGACCATATTTCGGCAAGTGTTTCTACACACTTCTAAACACTTTTCATACATCTCTAGCACTTATAATCAATCAAATTTATTATATTCTAACATATTTTAACCCCAAACAACACTAGATAAGTCAGTTAGTGGTTCAACGCAATGTTTCCGAGTTCTTAGCCCATTTGGGACCCAATTTCAACAAGTCTTTTTCCACACTTCTAAACACTCTTCATGCATCTCTAGCACTTGTAATCAATCAAATTTATTGTATCCTAACATATTCTAACCCCAAACAACACTAGACAAGCCATTTAGAGGTTCAACGCGATGTTTCCGAGTTCTTAGCCCATTTTGGACTAAATTTCGGCAAGTGTTTCTACACATTTCTAAACAATCTTCATACATCTCTAGCACTTGTAATCAATCAAATTTATTGTATTCTAACATATTCTAACCCTAAAAACACTAGAGAAGTCATTTAGTGGTTTAACGCAATGTTTCCGAGTTCTTAGCCCATTTGGGACCCAATTTCAACAAGTCTTTCTCCACACTTCTAAATACTCTTCATGCGTCTCTATCACTTGTAATCAATCAAATTTATTGTATTCTAACAAATTCTAACCCGAAACAACACTAGACAAGTCATTTAGTGGTTCAACCCAATGTTTCCGAGTTCTTAGCCCATTTTGGACCTAATTTCAAAAAGTCTTTCTCCTCACTTCTAAACACTCTTCATGCATCTCTAGCACTTGTAATCAATCAAATTTATTGTATTCTAACATATTCTAACCCTAAAAAACACTAGAGAAGTCATTTAGTGGTTTAACGCAATGTTTCCGAGTTCTTAGCCCATTTGGGACCCAATTTCAACAAGTCTTTCTCTACACTTCTAAATACTCTTCATGCGTCTCTATCACTTGTAATCAATCAAATTTATTGTATTCTAACAAATTCTAACCCGAAACAACACTAGACAAGTCATTTACTGGTTCAACGCAATGTTTCCGTGTTCTTAGCCCATTTTGGACCTAATTTCAAAAAGTCTTTCTCCACACTTTTAAACACTCTTCATGTATCTCTAGCACTTGTAATCAATCAAAGTTATTGTATTCGAACATATTTTAACCCCACACAACACTAGATAAGTCATTTAGTAGTTCAACGCAATGTTTCCGAGTTATTAGCCCATTTGGGACCCAATTTCAACAAGTCATTCTCCACACTTCTAAACATTCTTCATGCATCTCTAGCACTTGTAATCAATCAAATGTATTGTATTCTAACATATTTTAACCCCAAACAGCACTATACAAGCCATTTAGTGGTTCAACGCAATGTTTCCGAGTTCTTAGCCAATTTTGGACCATATTTCGGCATGTGTTTCTACACACTTCTAAACACTCTTCATGCATCTCTAGAACTTGTAATCAATCAAATTTACTGTATTCTAACATATTCTAACCCCAAAAAACCCTAGATAAGTCATTTAGTGGTTCAACGCAATGTTTCCGAGTTCTTAGCCCATTTGGGACCCAATTTCAACAAGTCTTTCTCCACACTTCTAAACACTCTTCATGCATCGCTATCACTTCTAATCAATCAAATTTATCGTAATCTAACATATTATAACCCCAAAAAACACTAGACAAGCCATTTAGTGGTTCAACGCAATGTTTCCGAGTTCTTAGCCCATTTTGGACCAAATTTCGGGAAGTGTTTCTACACACTTCTAAACACTCTTCATGCATCTCTAGCACTTGTAATCATTCAAATTTATTGTATTCTAACATATTCTAACCCCAAACAACACTAGATAAGTCAGTTAGTCGTTCAACGCAATGTTTCCGAGTTCTTAGCCCATTTGGGACCCAATTTCAATAAATCTTTCTCGACACTTCTAAACACTCTTCATGCATCTCTAGCACTTGTAATCAATCAAATTTATTGTATTCAAACATATTCTAACCCCAAACAACACTAGATAAGTCATTTAGTTGTTCAACGTAATCTTTCCGAGTTCTTAGCCCATTTTGGACCATATTTCGGCAAGTGTTTCTACACACTTCTAAACACTTTTCATACATCTCTAGCACTTCTAATCAATCAAATTTATTGTATTCTAACATATTCTAACCCCAAACAACACTAGATAAGTCAGTTAGTGGTTCAACGCAATGTTTCCGAGTTCTTAACCCATTTGGGACCCAATTTCAACAAGTCTTTCTCCACACTTCTAAACATTCTTCATGCATCTCTAGCACTTGTAATCAATCAAATGTATTGTATTCTAACATATTCTAACCCCAAACAGCACTAGACAAGCCATTTAGTGGTTCAACGCAATGTTTCCGAGTTCTTAGCCCATTTTGGACCATATTTCGGCAAGTGTTTCTACACACTTCTAAACACTTTTCATACATCTCTAGCACTTATAATCAATCAAATTTATTATATTCTAACATATTTTAACCCCAAACAACACTAGATAAGTCAGTTAGTGGTTCAACGCAATGTTTCCGAGTTCTTAGCCCATTTGGGACCCAATTTCAACAAGTCTTTTTCCACACTTCTAAACACTCTTCATGCATCTCTAGCACTTGTAATCAATCAAATTTATTGTATCCTAACATATTCTAACCCCAAACAACACTAGACAAGCCATTTAGAGGTTCAACGCGATGTTTCCGAGTTCTTAGCCCATTTTGGACTAAATTTCGGCAAGTGTTTCTACACATTTCTAAACAATCTTCATACATCTCTAGCACTTGTAATCAATCAAATTTATTGTATTCTAACATATTCTAACCCTAAAAACACTAGAGAAGTCATTTAGTGGTTTAACGCAATGTTTCCGAGTTCTTAGCCCATTTGGGACCCAATTTCAACAAGTCTTTCTCCACACTTCTAAATACTCTTCATGCGTCTCTATCACTTGTAATCAATCAAATTTATTGTATTCTAACAAATTCTAACCCGAAACAACACTAGACAAGTCATTTAGTGGTTCAACGCAATGTTTTCGAGTTCTTAGCCCATTTTGGACCTAATTTCAAAAACTCTTTCCCCTCACTTCTAAACACTCTTCATGCATCTCTAGCACTTGTAATCAATCAAAGTTATTGTATTCGAACATATTTTAACCCCACACAACACTAGATAAGTCATTTAGTGGTTCAACGCAATGTTTCCGAGTTATTAGCCCATTTGGGACCCAATTTCAACAAGTCATTCTCCACACTTCTAAACATTCTTCATGCATCTCTAGCACTTGTAATCAATCAAATGTATTTTATTCTAACATATTTTAACCCCAAACAGCACTAGACAAGCCATTTAGTGGTTCAACGCAATGTTTCCGAGTTCTTAGCCCATTTTGGACCATATTTCGGCAAGTGTTTCTACACACTTCTAAACACTTTTCATACATCTCTAGCACTTGTAATCAATCAAATTTATTGTATTCTAACATATTCTAACCCCAAACAACACTAGATAAGTAAGTTAGTGGTTCAACGCAATGTTTCCGAGTTCTTAGCCCATTTGGGACCCAATTTCAACAAGTCTTTATCCACATTTCTAAACATTCTTCATGCATCTCTAGCACTTGTAATCAATCAAATGTATTGTATTCTAACATATTCTAACCCCAAACAGCACTAGACAAGCCATTTAGTGGTTCAACGCAATGTTTCCGAGTTCTTAGCCCATTTTGGACCATATTTCGGCAAGTGTTTCTACACACTTCTAAACACTTTTCATACATCTCTAGCACTTGTAATCAATCAGATTTATTGTATTCTAACATATTTTAACCCCAAACAACACTAGATAAGTCAGTTAGTGGTTCAACGCAATGTTTCCGAGTTCTTAGCCCATTTGGGACCCAATTTCAACAAGTCTTTCTCCACACTTCTAAACACTCTTCATGCATCTCTAGCACTTGTAATCAATCAAATTTATTGTATCCTAACATATTCTAACCCCAAACAACACTAGACAAGCCATTTAGAGGTTCAACGCGATGTTTCCGAGTTCTAAGCCCATTTTGGACTAAATTTCGGCAAGTGTTTCTACACATTTCTAAACAATCTTCATACATCTCTAGCACTTGTAATCAATCAAATTTATTGTATTCTAACATATTCTAACCCTAAAAACACTAGAGAAGTCATTTAGTGGTTTAACGCAATGTTTCCGAGTTCTTAGCCCATTTGGGACCCAATTTCAACAAGTCTTTCTCCACACTTCTAAATACTCTTCATGCGTCTCTATCACTTGTAATCAATCAAATTTATTGTATTCTAACAAATTCTAACCCGAAACAACACTAGACAAGTCATTTAGTGGTTCAACGCAATGTTTCCGAGTTCTTAGCCCATTTTGGACCTAATTTCAAAAAGTCTTTCCCCTCACTTCTAAACACTCTTCATGCATCTCTAGCACTTGTAATCAATCAAAGTTATTGTATTCGAACATATTTTAACCCCACACAACACTACATAAGTCATTTAGTGGTTCAACGCAATGTTTCCGAGTTATTAGCCCATTTGGGACCCAATTTCAACAAGTCATTCTCCACACTTCTAAACATTCTTCATGCATCTCTAGCACTTGTAATCAATCAAATGTATTTTATTCTAACATATTTTAACCCCAAACAGCACTAGACAAGCCATTTAGTGGTTCAACGCAATGTTTCCGAGTTCTTAGCCCATTTTGGACCATATTTCGGCAAGTGTTTCTACACACTTCTAAACACTTTTCATACATCTCACGCACTTGTAATCAATCAAATTTATTGTATTCTAACATATTCTAACCCCAAACAACACTAGATAAGTAAGTTAGTGGTTCAACGCAATGTTTCCGAGTTCTTAGCCCATTTGGGACCCAATTTCAACGAGTCTTTCTCCACACTTCTAAACATTCTTCATGCATCTCTAGCACTTGTAATCAATCAAATGTATTGTATTCTAACATATTATAACCCCAAACAGAACTAGACAATCCATTTAGTGGTTCAACGCAATGTTTCCGAGTTCTTAGCCCATTTTGGACCATATTTCGGCAAGTGTTTCTACACACTTCTAAACACTTTTCATACATCTCTAGCACTTGTAATCAATCAAATTTATTGTATTCTAACATATTCTAACCCCAAACAACACTAGATAAGTCAGTTAGTGGTTCAACGCAATGTTTCCGAGTTCTTAGCCCATTTGGGACCCAATTTCAACAAGTCATTCTCCACACTTCTAAACATTCTTCATGCATCTCTAGCACTTGTAATCAATCAAATGTATTGTATTATAACATATTTTAACCCCAAACAGCACTAGACAAGCCATTTAGTGGTTCAACGCAATGTTTCCGAGTTCTTAGCCCATTTTGGACCATATTTCGGCAAGTGTTTCTACACACTTCTAAACACTTTTCATACATCTCTAGCACTTGTAATCAATCAAATTTATTGTATTCTAACATATTCTAACCCCAAACAACACTAGATAAGTCAGTTAGTGGTTCAACGCAATGTTTCCGAGTTCTTAGCCCATTTGGGACCCAATTTCAACAAGTCTTTCTCCACACTTCTAAATACTCTTCATGCGTCTCTATCACTTGTAATCAATCAAATTTATTGTATTCTAACAAATTCTAACCCGAAACAACACTAGACAAGTTATTTAGTGGTTCAACGCAATGTTTCCGAGTTCTTAGCCCATTTTGGACCTAATTTAAAAAAGTCTTTCCCCTCACTTCTAAACACTCTTCATGCATCTCTAGCACTTGTAATCAATCAAAGTTATTGTATTCGAACATATTTTAACCCCACACAACACTAGATAAGTCATTTAGTGGTTCAACGCAATGTTTCCGAGTTATTAGCCCATTTGGGACCCAATTTCAACAAGTCATTCTCCACACTTCTAAACATTCTTCATGCATCTCTAGCACTTGTAATCAATCAAATGTATTGTATTATAACATATTTTAACCCCAAACAGCACTAGACAAGCCATTTAGTGGTTCAACGCAATGTTTCCGAGTTCTTAGCCCATTTTGGACCATATTTCGGCAAGTGTTTCTACACACTTCTAAACACTTTTCATACATCTCTAGCACTTGTAATCAATCAAATTTATTGTATTCTAACATATTCTAACCCCAAACAACACTAGATAAGTCAGTTAGTGGTTCAATGCAATGTTTCCGAGTTCTTAGCCCATTTGGGACCCAATTTCAACAAGTCTTTCTCCACACTTCTAAACACTCTTCATGCATCTCTAGCACTTGTAATCAATCAAATTTATTGTATCCTAACATATTCTAACCTCAAACAACACTAGACAAGCAATTTAGAGGTTCAACGCGATGTTTCCGAGTTCTTAGCCCATTTTGGACTAAATTTCGGCAAGTCTTTCTACACATTTCTAAACAATCTTCATACATCTCTAGCACTTGTAATCAATCAAATTTATTGTATTCTAACATATTCTAACCCTAAAAAACACTAGAGAAGTCATTTAGTGGTTTAACGCAATGTTTCCGAGTTCTTAGCCCATTTGGGACCCAATTTCAACAAGTCTTTCTCCACACTTCTAAATACTCTTCATGCGTCTCTATCACTTGTAATCAATCAAATTTATTGTATTCTAACAAATTCTAACCCGAAACAACACTAGACAAGTCATTTAGTGGTTCAACGCAATGTTTCCGAGTTATTAGCCCATTTGGGACCCAATTTCAACAAGTCATTCTCCACACTTCTAAACATTCTTCATGCATCTCTAGCACTTGTAATCAGTCATTTAGTGGTTCAACCCAATATTTCCGAGTTCTTAGCCCATTTGGAACCCACTTTCAACAAGTCTTTCTACACACTTCTAAACACTCTTCATACATCTCTAGCACTAGTAATCAATCAAATTCATTGTATTCTAACATATTCCTAACCCCAAACAACACTAGATAAGTCATTTACTTGCTCAACGCAATGTTTCCGAGTTCTTAGCTCATTTGGTACCCAATTTCAACAAGTCTTTCTCCACACTTCTAAAAACTTTTCATGCATCTCTAGCACTTGTAATCAATCAAATTCACTGTATTCTAACATATTCTAACCCGAAACAACACTAGATAAGTCATTTACTTGTTCAACGCAATGTTTCCGAGTTCTTAGCCCATTTGGGACCCAATTTCAACAAGTCTTTCTCGATACTTCAAAACACTCTTCATGCATTTCTAGCACTTGTAATCAATCAGAGTCATTGTCTTCTAATATATTCTCACCCCAAACAACACTAGATATTTCATTTAGTTGTTCAACGCAATGTTTCCTAGTTCTTAGCCCATTTGGGACCCAATTTCAACAAGTCTTTCTACACACTTCTAAACACTCTTCATGCATCTTTAGCACTTGTAATCAGTCAAAGTTATTATATTCTAACATATTCTAACCGCAAACAGCACTAGATAAGTCGTTTAGTGGATCAACGCAATGTTTCTGAGTTCTTAGCCCATTTGGGACCCAATTTCAACAAGTCTTTCTACACACTTCTAAACACTCTTCATGCATCTCTAGCACTTGTAAACAATCAAATTCATTGGATTCTAACATATTATAACCCCAAACAACACTAGATAAGTCATTTAGTTGTTCAACGCAATATTTCCGAGTTCTTAGCCCATTTGGTACCCAATTTCAACAAGTCTTTCGCCACACTTCTAAACACTCTTCATGCTCTCTAGCACTTGTAATCAATCCAATTTATTGTATTCTAACATATTCTAACCCCAAACAACACTAGATAAGTCATTTAGTGGTTCAATTAAATGTTTCCGAGTTCTTAGCCCATTTGGGACCCAATTTCAACAAGTCTTTCTCCACACTTCTAAACACTCTTCATGCATCTCTAGTACATGTAACCAATCAAATTCATTGTATTCTAACATATACTAACCACAAACAATACTAGATAATTCATTTAGTGGTTCAAAGCAATGTTTATGAGTTCTTAGCCCATTTGGGACCCAATTTCTACAAGTCTTTCTACACACTTCTAAGAACTCTTCATGCATATCTAGCACTTTTAATATATTCTCACCCCAAACAACACTAGATATTTCATTTAGTTGTTCAACGCAATGTTTCCTAGTTCTTAGCCCATTTGGGACCCAATTTCAACAAGTCTTTCTACACACTTCTAAACACTCTTCATGCATCTTTAGCACTTGTAGTCAGTCAAAGTTATTATATTCTAACATATTCTAACCGCAAACAGCACTAGATAAGTCATTTAGTGGTTCAACGCAATGTTTCTGAGTTCTTAGCCCATTTGGGACCCAATTTTAACAAGTCTTTCTACACACTTCTAAACACTCTTCATGCATCTCTAGCACTTGTAATCAATCAAATTCATTGGATTCTAACATATTCTAACCCCAAACAACTCTAGTTAAGTCATTTAGTTGCTCAACGCAATGTTTCCGAGTTCTTAGCCCATTTGGTACCCAATTTCAACAAGTCTTTCGCAACACTTCTAAACATTCTTCATGCATCTCTAGCACTTGTAATCAATCAAATTCATTGTATTCTAACATATTCTAACCCCAAACAACACTAGATAAGGCATTGAGTTGTTCAACGCAATGTTTCCGAGTTCTTAGCCCATTTGGGACCCAATTTCAACAAGTCTTTCTCCATACTTCAAAACACTCTTCATACATCTCTAGCACTTGTAATCAATCAAATTCATTGTATTCTAACATATTATAACCCCAAACAACACTAGATAATTCATTTAGTTGCTCAACGCAATATTTCCGAGTTCTTAGCCCATTTGGTACCCAATTTCAACAAGTCTTTCGCCACACTTCTAAACACTCTTCATGCATCTCTAGCACTTGTAATCAATCAAATTTATTGTATTCTAACATATTCTAACCCCAAACAACACTAGATAAGTCATTTAGTGGTTCAATTAAATGTTTCCGAGTTCTTAGCCCATTTGGGACCCAATTTCAACAAGTTTTTCTACACACTTCTAAACACTCTTCATGCATCTTTAGCACTGTAATCAGCCAAATTTATTATATTCTAACACATTCTAACCGCAAACAGCACTAGGTAAGTCATTTAGTGGTTCAACGCAATGTTTCTGAGTTCTTAGCCCATTTGGGACCCAATTTCAACAAGTCTTTCTACACACTTCTAAACACTCTTCCTACATCTCTAGCACTAGTAATCAATCAAATTTATTGTATTCTAACATATTCTAACCCCAAACAACACTATATAAGTCATTTACTTGCTCAACGCAATGTTTCCGAGTTCTTAGCCCATTTGGTACCCAATTTCAACAAGTCTTTCGCCACACTTCTAAACACTCTTCATGCATCTCTAGCACTTGTAATCAATCAAATTCATTGTATTCTAACATATTCTAACCCCAAACAACACTAGATAAGGCATTTAGTTGTTCAACGCAATGTTTCCGAGTTCTTAGCCCATTTGGGACCCAATTTCAACAAGTCTTTCTCCATACTTCAAAACACTCTTCATGCATCTCTAGCAATTGTAATCAATCAAATTCATTGTATTCTAACATATTATAACCCCAAACAACACTAGATAAGTCATTTAGTTGCTCAACGCAATATTTCCGAGTTCTTAGCCCATTTGGTATCCAATTTAAACAAGTCTTTCGCCACACTTCTAAACACTCTTCATGCATCTCTAGCACTTGTAATCAATAAAATTTATTGTATTCTAACATATTCTAACCCCAAACAACACTAGATAAGTCATTTAATGGTTCAATTCAATGTTTCCGAGTTCTTAGCCCATTTGGGACCCAATTTCAACAAGTCTTTCTCCACACTTCTAAACACTCTTCATGCATCTCTAGTACATGTAACCAATCAAATTCATTGTATTCTAACATATACTAACCACAAACAATACTAGATAATTCATTTAGTGGTTCAACGCAATGTTTATGAGTTCTTAGCCCATTTGGGACCTAATTTCAACAAGTCTTTCTACACACTTCTAAACACTCTTCATGCATCTCTAGCACTTTTAATCAATCAAATTCATTGTATTCTAACATATACTAACCCAAACAACACTAGATAAGTCATTTAGTTGGTCAATGCAATATTTCCGAGTTCTTAGCCCATTTGGGACCCAATTTCAACAAGTCTTTCTCGATACTTCAAAACACTCTTCATGCTAGCACTTGTAATCAATCAGAGTCATTGTCTTCTAATATATTCTCACCCCAAACAACACTAGATATTTCATTTAGTTGTTCAACGCAATGTTTCCGAGTTCTTAGCCCATTTCGGACCCAATTTCAACAAGTTTTTCTACACACTTCTAAACACTCTTCATGCATCTTTAGCACTGTAATCAGTAAAAGTTATTATATTCTAACACATTCTAACCGCAAACAGCACTAGGTAAGTCATTTAGTGGTTCAACGCAATGTTTCTGAGTTCTTAGCCCATTTGGGACCCAATTTCAACAAGTCTTTCTACACACTTCTAAACACTCTTCATACATCTCTAGCACTAGTAATCAATCAAATTCATTGTATTCTAACATATTCTAACCCCAAACAACACTAGATAAGTCATTTACTTGCTCAACGCAATGTTTCCGAGTTCTTAGCCCATTTGGTACCCAATTTCAACAAGTCTTTTGCCACACTTCTAAACACTCTTCATGCATCTCTAGCACTTGTAATCAATCAAATTCATTGTATTCTAACATATTCTAACCCCAAACAACACTAGATAAGGCATTTAGTTGTTCAACGCAATGTTTCCGAGTTCTTAGCCCATTTGGGACCCAATTTCAACAAGTCTTTCTCCATACTTCAAAACACTCTTCATGCATCTCTAGCACTTGTAATCAATCAAATTCATTGTATTCTAACATATTATAACCCCAAACAACACTAGATAAGTCATTTAGTTGCTCAACGCAATATTTCCGAGTTCTTAGCCCATTTGGTATCCAATTTCAACAAGTCTTTCGCCACACTTCTAAACACTCTTCATGCATCTATAGCACTTGTAATCAATAAAATTTATTGTATTCTAACATATTCTAACCCCAAACAACACTAGATAAGTCATTTAATGGTTCAATTCAATGTTTCCGAGTTCTTAGCCCATTTGGGACCCAATTTCAACAAGTCTTTCTCCACACTTCTAAACACTCTTCATGCATCTCTAGTACATGTAACCAATCAAATTCATTGTATTCTAACATATACTAACCACAAACAATACTAGATAATTCATTTAGTGGTTCAACGCAATGTTTATGAGTTCTTAGCCCATTTGGGACCTAATTTCAACAAGTCTTTCTACACACTTCTAAACACTCTTCATGCATCTCTAGCACTTTTAAACAATCAAATTCATTGTATTCTAACATATACTAACCCCAAACAACACTAGATAAGTCATTTAGTTGGTCAATGCAATATTTCCGAGTTCTTAGCCCATTTGGGACCCAATTTCAACAAGTATTTCTCCATACTTCAAAACACTGTTCATGCATCTCTAGCACTTGTAATCAATCAAATTCATTGTATTCTAACATATTCTAACCCCAAACAACACTAGATAAGTCATTTAGTTGCTCAACGCAATATTTCCGAGTTCTTAGCCCATTTGGGACCCAATTTCAACAAGTCTTTCTACACACTTCTAAACACTCTTCATACATCTCTAGCACTAGTAATCAATCAAATTTATTGTATTCTAACATATTCTAACCCCAAACAACACTAGATAAGTCATTTACTTGCTCAACGCAATGTTTCCGAGTTCATAGCCCATTTGGTACCCAATTTCAACAAGTCTTTCTCCACACTTCTAAAAACTCTTCATGCATCTCTAGCACTTGTAATCAATCAAATTCACTGTATTCTAACATATTCTAACCCAAAACAACACTAGATAAGTCATTTACTTGTTCAACGCAATGTTTCCGAGTTCTTAACCCATTTGGGACCCAATTTCAACAAGTCTTTCTCGATACTTCAAAACACTCTTCATGCTAGCAGTTGTAATCAATCAGAGTCATTGTCTTCTAATATATTCTCACCCCAAACAACACTAGATATTTCATTTAGTTGTTCAACGCAATGTTTCCGAGTTCTTAGCCCATTTGGGACCCAATTTCAACAAGTTTTTCTACACACTTCTAAACACTCTTCATGCATCTTTAGCACTGTAATCAGTCAAAGTTATTATATTCTAACAGATTCTAACCGCATACAGCACTAGATAAGTCATTTAGTGGTTCAACGCAATGTTTCTGAGTTCTTAGCCCATTTGGGACCCAATTTCAACAAGTCTTTCTACACACTTCTAAACACTCTTCATACATCTCTAGCACTAGTAATCAATCAAATTCATTGTATTCTAACATATTCTAACCCCAAACAACACTAGATAAGTCATTTACTTGCTCAACGCAATGTTTCCGAGTTCCTAGGCCATTTGGTACCCAATTTCAACAAGTCTTTCTCCACACTTCTAAAAACTCTTCATGCATCTCTAGCACTTGTAATCAATCAAATTTACTGTATTCTAACATATTATAACCCAAAACAGCACTAGATAAGTCATTTAGTTGTTCACCGCAATGTTTCCAATTCTTAGCCCATTTGGGACCCAATTTCAACAAGTCTTTCTACACACTTCTAAACACTCTTCATGCATCTCTAGCACTTGTAATCAATTAAATTCATTGGATTCTAACATAGTCTAACCCCAAACAACACTAGTTAAGTCATTTAGTTGCTCAACGCAATGTTTCCAAGTTCTTAGCCTATTTGGTACCCAATTTCAACAAGTCTTTCGCAACACTTTTAAACACTCTTCATGCATCTCTAGCACTTGTAATCAATCAAATTCATTGTATTCTAACATATTCTAACCCCAAACAACACTAGATAAGGCATTTAGTTGTTCTACGCAATGTTTCCGAGTTCTTAGCCCATTTGGTACCCAATTTCAACAAGTCTTTCTCCATACTTCAAAACACTCTTCATACATCTCTAGCACCTGTAAACAATAAAATTCATTGTATTCTAACATATTATAACCCCTAACAACACTAGATAAGTCATTTAGTTGCTCATTGCAATATTTTCGAGTTCTTAGCCCATTTGGTACCCAATTTCAACAAGTCTTTCGCCACACTTCTAAACACTCTTCATGCATCTCTAGCACTTGTAATCAATCAAATTTATTGTATTCTAACATATTCTAACCCCAAACAACACTAGATAAGTCATTTAGTGGTTCAATTAAATGTTTCCGAGTTCTTAGCCCATTTGGGACCCAATTTCAACAAGTCTTTCTCCACACTTCTAAACACTCTTCATGCATCTCTAGCACTTTTAATCAATCAAATTCATTGTATTCTAACATATACTAACCCCAAACAACACTAGATAAGTCATTTAGTTGGTCAATGCAACATTTCCGAGTTCTTAGCCCATTTGGGACCCAATTTCAACAAGTATTTCTCCATACTTCAAAACACTCTTCATGAATCTCTAGCACTTGTAATCAATCAAATTCATTGTATTCTAACATATTCTAACCCCAAACAACACTAGATAAGTCATTTAGTTGCTCAACGCAATATTTCCGAGTTCTTAGCCCATTTGGGACCCAATTTCAACAAGTCTTTCTACACACTTCTAAACACTTTTCATACATCTCTAGCACTAGTAATCAATCAAATTAATTGTATTCTAACATATTCCTAACCCCAAACAACACTAGATAAGTCATTTACTTGCTCAACGCAATGTTTCCGAGTTCTTAGCTCATTTGGTACCCAATTTCAACAAGTCTTTCCCCACACTTCTAAAAACTCTTCATGCATCTCTAGCACTTGTAATCAATCAAATCCACTGTATTCTAACATATTCTAACCCAAAACAACACTAGATAAGTCATTTACTTGTTCAACGCAATGTTTCCGAGTTCTTAGCCCATTTGGGACCCAATTTCAAAAAGTCTTTCTCGATACTTCAAAACACTCTTCATGCATTTCTAGAACTTGTAATCAATCAGAGTCATTATCTTCTAATATATTCGCACCCCAAACAACACTAGATATTTCATTTAGTTGTTCAACGCAATGTTTCCGAGTTCTTAGCCCATTTGGGACCAAATTTCAACAAGTCTTTCTACACACTTCTAAACACTCTTCATGCATCTTTAGCACTTGTAATTAGTCAAAGTTATTATATTCTAACATATTCTAACCGCAAAAAGCACTAGATAAGTCATTTAGTGGTTCAACGCAATGTTTCTGAGTTCTTAGCCCATTTGGGACCCAATTTCAACAAGTCTTTCTACAAACTTCTAAACACTCTTCATACATCTCTAGCACTAGTAATCAATCAAATTCATTGTATTCTAACATAATCTAACCCCAAACAACACTAGATAAGTCATTTACTTGCTCAACGCAATGTTTCCGAGTTCTTAGCCCATTTGGTACCCAATTTCAACAAGTCTTTCGCCACACTTCCAAACACTCTTCATGCATCTCTAGCACTTGTAATCAATTAAATTCATTGTATTCTAACATATTATAACCCCAAAAAACACTAGATAAGTCATTTAGTTGCTCAACGCAATATTTCCGAGTTCTTAGCCCATTTGGTACCCAATTTCAACAAGTCTTTCGCCACACTTCTAAACACTCTTCATGCATCTCTAGCACTTGTAATCAATCAAATTTATTGTATTCTAACATATTCTAACCCCAAACAACACTAGATAAGTCATTTAGTGGTTCAATTCAATGTTTCCGAGTTCTTAGCCCATTTGGGACCCAATTTCAACAAGTCTTTCGCCACACTTCTAAACACTCTTCATGCATCTCTAGCACTTTTTATCAATCAAATTCATTGTATTCTAACATATACTAACCCCAAACAACACTAGATAAGTCATTTAGTTGGTCAATGCAACATTTCCGAGTTCTTAGCCCATTTGGGACCCAATTTCAACAAGTATTTCTCCATACTTCAAAACACTCTTCATGAATCTCTAGCACTTGTAATCAATCAAATTCATTGTATTCTAACATATTCTAACCCCAAACAACACTAGATAAGTCATTTAGTTGCTCAACGCAATATTTCCGAGTTCTTAGCCCATTTGGGACCCAATTTCAACAAGTCTTTCTACACACTTCTAAACACTCTTCATACATCTCTAGCACTAGTAATCAATCAAATTCATTGTATTCTAAGATATTCTAACCCCAAACAACACTAGATAAGTCATTTACTTGCTCAACGCAATGTTTCCGAGTTCCTAGGCCATTTGGTACCCAATTTCAACAAGTCTTTCGCCACACTTCTAAACACTCTTCATGCATCTCTAGCACTTGTAATCAATCAAATTTATTGTATTCTAACATATTCTAACCCCAAACAACACTAGATAAGTCATTTAGTGGTTCAATTAAATGTTTCCGAGTTCTTAGCCCATTTGGGACCCAATTTCAACAAGTCTTTCTCCACACTTCTAAACACTCTTCATGCATCTCTAGCACTTTTAATCAATCAAATTCATTGTATTCTAAGATATACTAACCCCAAACAACACTAGATAAGTCATTTAGTTGGTCAATGCAACATTTCCGAGTTCTTAGCCCATTTGGGACCCAATTTCAACAAGTATTTCTCCATACTTCAATACACTCTTCATGAATCTCTAGCACTTGTAATCAATCAAATTCATTGTATTCTAACATATTCTAACCCCAAACAACACTAGATAAGTCATTTAGTTGCTCAACGCAATATTTCCGAGTTCTTAGCCCATTTGGGACCCAATTTCAACAAGTCTTTCTACACACTTCTAAACACTTTTCATACATCTCTAGCACTAGTAATCAATCAAATTAATTGTATTCTAACATATTCCTAACCCCAAACAACACTAGATAAGTCATTTACTTGCTCAACGCAATGTTTCCGAGTTCTTAGCTCATTTGGTACCCAATTTCAACAAGTCTTTCCCCACACTTCTAAAAACTCTTCATGCATCTCTAGCACTTGTAATCAATCAAATCCACTGTATTCTAACATATTCTAACCCAAAACAACACTAGATAAGTCATTTACTTGTTCAACGCAATGTTTCCGAGTTCTTAGCCCATTTGGGACCCAATTTCAAAAAGTCTTTCTCGATACTTCAAAACACTCTTCATGCATTTCTAGCACTTGTAATCAATCAGAGTCATTATCTTCTAATATATTCGCACCCCAAACAACACTAGATATTTCATTTAGTTGTTCAACGCAATGTTTCCGAGTTCTTAGCCCATTTGGGACCAAATTTCAACAAGTCTTTCTACACACTTCTAAACACTCTTCATGCATCTTTAGCACTTGTAATCAGTCAAAGTTATTATATTCTAACATATTCTAACCGCAAAAAGCACTAGATAAGTCATTTAGTGGTTCAACGCAATGTTTCTGAGTTCTTAGCCCATTTGGGACCCAATTTCAACAAGTCTTTCTACAAACTTCTAAACACTCTTCATACATCTCTAGCACTAGTAATCAATCAAATTCATTGTATTCTAACATAATCTAACCCCAAACAACACTAGATAAGTCATTTACTTGCTCAACGCAATGTTTCCGAGTTCTTAGCCCATTTGGTACCCAATTTCAACAAGTCTTTCGCCACACTTCCAAACACTCTTCATGCATCTCTAGCACTTGTAATCAATTAAATTCATTGTATTCTAACATATTATAACCCCAAAAAACACTAGATAAGTCATTTAGTTGCTCAACGCAATATTTCCGAGTTCTTAGCCCATTTGGTACCCAATTTCAACAAGTCTTTCGCCACACTTCTAAACACTCTTCATGCATCTCTAGCACTTGTAATCAATCAAATTTATTGTATTCTAACATATTCTAACCCCAAACAACACTAGATAAGTCATTTAGTGGTTCAATTCAATGTTTCCGAGTTCTTAGCCCATTTAGGACCCAATTTCAACAAGTCTTTCTCCACACTTCTAAACACTCTTCATGCATCTCTAGTACATGTAACCAATCAAATTCATTGTATTCTAACATATACTAACCACAAACAATACTAGATAATTCATTTAGTGGTTCAACGCAATGTTTATGAGTTCTTAGCCCATTTGGGACTCAATTTTAACAAGTCTTTCTACACACTTCTAAACACTCTTCATGCATCTCCAGCACTTTTAATCAATCAAATTCATTTTATTCTAACATATACTAACCCCAAACAACACTAGATAAGTCATTTACTTGCTCAACGCAATGTTTCCGAGTTCTTAGCCCATTTGGTACCCAATTTCAACAAGTCTTCCTCCACACTTCTAAAAACTCTTCATGCATCTCTAGCACTTGTTATCAATAAAATTTACTGTATTCTAACATATTCTAACCCAAAACAACACAAGATAAGTCATTTAGTTGTTCACCGCAATGTTTCCGAGTTCTTAGCCCATTTGGGACCCAATTTCAACAAGTCTTTCTACACACTTCTAAACACTCTTCATGCATCTCTAGCACTTGTAATCAATCAAATTCATTGGATTCTAACATATTCTAACCCCAAACAACACTAGTTAAGTCATTTAGTTGCTCAACGCAATGTTTCCGAGTTCTTAGCCCATTTGGTACCCAATTTCAACAAGTCTTTCGCAACACTTCTAAACATTCTTCATGCATCTCTAGCACTTGTAATCAATCAAATTCATTGTATTCTAACATATTCTAACCCAGAACAACACTAGATAAGGCATTTAGTTGTTCAACGCAATGTTTCCGAGTTCTTAGCCCATTTGGGACCCAATTTCAACAAGTCTTTCTCCATACTTCAAAACACTCTTCATACATCTCTAGCACTTGTAATCAAATAAATTCATTGTATGCTAACATATTCTAACCTCAAACAGCACTAGATAAGTCATTTAGTTGTTCAACGCAATGTTTCCGAGTTCTTAGCCCATTTGGGACCCAATTTCAACAAGTCTTTCTCCATACTTCAAAACACTCTTCATGCATCTCTAGCACTTGTAATCAATCAAATTCATTGTATTCTAACATATTCTAACCCCAAAAAACACTAGATAAGTCATTTAGTTGCTCAACGCAATATTTCCGAGTTCTTAGCCCATTTGGTACCCAATTTCAACAAGTATTTCTCCATACTTCAAAACACTCTTCATGAATCTCTAGCACTTGTAATCAATCAAATTTATTGTATTTTAACATATTCTAACCCCGAACAACACTAGATAAGTCATTTAGTGGTTCAATTCAATGTTTCCGAGTTCTTAGCTCATTTGGTACCAAATTTCAACAAGTCTTTCTCCACACTTCTAAAAACTCTTCATGCATCTCTAGCACTTGTAATCAATCAAATTCACTGTATTCTAACATATTCTAACCCAAAACAACACTAGATAAGTCATTTACTTGTTCAACACAATGTTTCCGAGTTCTTAGCCCATTTGGGACCCAATTTCAACAAGTCTTTCTCGATACTTCAAAACACTCTTCATGCATTTCTAGCACTTGTAATCAATCAGAGTCATTGTCTTCTAATATATTCTCACTCCAAACAACACTAGATATTTCATTTAGTTGCTCAACGCAATGTTTCCGAGTTCTTAGCCCATTTGGGACCCAATTTCAACAAGTCTTTCGCCACACTTCTAAACACTCTTCATGCATCTCTAGCACTTGTAATCAATCCAATTTATTGTATTCTAACATATTCTAACCCCAAACAACACTAGATAAGTCATTTAGTGGTTCAATTAAATGTTTCCGAGTTCTTAGCCCATTTGGGACCCAATTTCAACAAGTCTTTCTCCACACTTCTAAACACTCTTCATGCATCTCTAGTACATGTAACCAATCAAATTCATTGTATTCTAACATATACTAACCACAAACAATACTAGATAATTCATTTAGTGGTTCAAACCAATGTTTATGAGTTCTTAGCCCATTTGGGACCCAATTTCAACAAGTCTTTCTACACACTTCTAAGAACTCTTCATGCATATCTAGCACTTTTAATCAATCAAATTCATTGTATTCTAACATATACTAACCCCGAACAACACTAGATAAGTCATTTAGTGGTTCAATTCAATGTTTCCGAGTTCTTAGCCCATTTGGGACCCAATTTCAACAACTCTTTCTCCACACTTCTAAACACTCTTCATGCATCTCTAGTACATGTAACCAATCAAATTCATTGTATTCTAACATATACTAACCACAAACAATACTAAATAATTCATTTAGTTGGTCAATGCAACATTTCCGAGTTCTTAGCCCATTTGGGACCCAATTTCAACAAGTATTTCTCCATACTTCAAAACACTCTTCATGAATCTCTAGCACTTGTAATCAATCAAATTTATTGTATTCTAACATATTCTAACCCCAAACAACACTAGAAAAGTCATTTAGTTGCTCAACCCAATATTTCCGAGTTCTTAACCCATTTGGAACCCACTTTCAACAAGTCTTTCTACACACTTCTAAACACTCTTCCTACATCTCTAGCACTAGTAATCAATCAAATTTATTGTATTCTAACATATTCTAACCCCAAACAACACTATATAAGTCATTTACTTGCTCAACGCAATGTTTCCGAGTTCTTAGCCCATTTGGTACCCAATTTCAACAAGTCTTTCGCCACACTTCTAAACACTCTTCATGCATCTCTAGCACTTGTAATCAATCAAATTCATTGTATTCTAACATATTCTAACCCCAAACAACACTAGATAAGGCATTTAGTTGTTCAACGCAATGTTTCCGAGTTCTTAGCCCATTTGGGACCCAATTTCAACAAGTCTTTCTCCATACTTCAAAACACTCTTCATGCATCTCTAGCACTTGTAATCAATCAAATTCATTGTATTCTAACATATTATAACCCCAAACAACACTAGATAAGTCATTTAGTTGCTCAACGCAATATTTCCGAGTTCTTAGCCCATTTGGTATCCAATTTAAACAAGTCTTTCGCCACACTTCTAAACACTCTTCATGCATCTCTAGCACTTGTAATCAATAAAATTTATTGTATTCTAACATATTCTAACCCCAAACAACACTAGATAAGTCATTTAATGGTTTAATTCAATGTTTCCGAGTTCTTAGCCCATTTGGGACCCAATTTCAACAAGTCTTTCTCCACACTTCTAAACACTCTTCATGCATCTCTAGTACATGTAACCAATCAAATTCATTGTATTCTAACATATACTAACCACAAACAATACTAGATAATTCATTTAGTGGTTCAACGCAATGTTTATGAGTTCTTAGCCCATTTGGGACCTAATTTCAACAAGTCTTTCTACACACTTCTAAACACTCTTCATGCATCTCTAGCACTTTTAATCAATCAAATTCATTGTATTCTAACATATACTAACCCAAACAACACTAGATAAGTCATTTAGTTGGTCAATGCAATATTTCCGAGTTCTTAGCCCATTTGGGACCCAATTTCAACAAGTCTTTCTCGATACTTCAAAACACTCTTCATGCTAGCACTTGTAATCAATCAGAGTCATTGTCTTCTAATATATTCTCACCCCAAACAACACTAGATATTTCATTTAGTTGTTCAACGCAATGTTTCCGAGTTCTTAGCCCATTTCGGACCCAATTTCAACAAGTTTTTCTACACACTTCTAAACACTCTTCATGCATCTTTAGCACTGTAATCAGTAAAAGTTATTATATTCTAACACATTCTAACCGCAAACAGCACTAGGTAAGTCATTTAGTGGTTCAACGCAATGTTTCTGAGTTCTTAGCCCATTTGGGACCCAATTTCAACAAGTCTTTCTACACACTTCTAAACACTCTTCATACATCTCTAGCACTAGTAATCAATCAAATTCATTGTATTCTAACATATTCTAACCCCAAACAACACTAGATAAGTCATTTACTTGCTCAACGCAATGTTTCCGAGTTCTTAGCCCATTTGGTACCCAATTTCAACAAGTCTTTTGCCACACTTCTAAACACTCTTCATGCATCTCTAGCACTTGTAATCAATCAAATTCATTGTATTCTAACATATTCTAACCCCAAACAACACTAGATAAGGCATTTAGTTGTTCAACGCAATGTTTCCGAGTTCTTAGCCCATTTGGGACCCAATTTCAACAAGTCTTTCTCCATACTTCAAAACACTCTTCATGCATCTCTAGCACTTGTAATCAATCAAATTCATTGTATTCTAACATATTATAACCCCAAACAACACTAGATAAGTCATTTAGTTGCTCAACGCAATATTTCCGAGTTCTTAGCCCATTTGGTATCCAATTTCAACAAGTCTTTCGCCACACTTCTAAACACTCTTCATGCATCTATAGCACTTGTAATCAATAAAATTTATTGTATTCTAACATATTCTAACCCCAAACAACACTAGATAAGTCATTTAATGGTTCAATTCAATGTTTCCGAGTTCTTAGCCCATTTGGGACCCAATTTCAACAAGTCTTTCTCCACACTTCTAAACACTCTTCATGCATCTCTAGTACATGTAACCAATCAAATTCATTGTATTCTAACATATACTAACCACAAACAATACTAGATAATTCATTTAGTGGTTCAACGCAATGTTTATGAGTTCTTAGCCCATTTGGGACCTAATTTCAACAAGTCTTTCTACACACTTCTAAACACTCTTCATGCATCTCTAGCACTTTTAATCAATCAAATTCATTGTATTCTAACATATACTAACCCCAAACAACACTAGATAAGTCATTTAGTTGGTCAATGCAATATTTCCGAGTTCTTAGCCCATTTGGGACCCAATTTCAACAAGTATTTCTCCATACTTCAAAACACTGTTCATGCATCTCTAGCACTTGTAATCAATCAAATTCATTGTATTCTAACATATTCTAACCCCAAACAACACTAGATAAGTCATTTAGTTGCTCAACGCAATATTTCCGAGTTCTTAGCCCATTTGGGACCCAATTTCAACAAGTCTTTCTACACACTTCTAAACACTCTTCATACATCTCTAGCACTAGTAATCAATCAAATTTATTGTATTCTAACATATTCTAACCCCAAACAACACTAGATAAGTCATTTACTTGCTCAACGCAATGTTTCCGAGTTCATAGCCCATTTGGTACCCAATTTCAACAAGTCTTTCTCCACACTTCTAAAAACTCTTCATGCATCTCTAGCACTTGTAATCAATCAAATTCACTGTATTCTAACATATTCTAACCCAAAACAACACTAGATAAGTCATTTACTTGTTCAACGCAATGTTTCCGAGTTCTTAACCCATTTGGGACCCAATTTCAACAAGTCTTTCTCGATACTTCAAAACACTCTTCATGCTAGCAGTTGTAATCAATCAGAGTCATTGTCTTCTAATATATTCTCACCCCAAACAACACTAGATATTTCATTTAGTTGTTCAACGCAATGTTTCCGAGTTCTTAGCCCATTTGGGACCCAATTTCAACAAGTTTTTCTACACACTTCTAAACACTCTTCATGCATCTTTAGCACTGTAATCAGTCAAAGTTATTATATTCTAACAGATTCTAACCGCATACAGCACTAGATAAGTCATTTAGTGGTTCAACGCAATGTTTCTGAGTTCTTAGCCCATTTGGGACCCAATTTCAACAAGTCTTTCTACACACTTCTAAACACTCTTCATACATCTGTAGCACTAGTAATCAATCAAATTCATTGTATTCTAACATATTCTAACCCCAAACAACACTAGATAAGTCATTTACTTGCTCAACGCAATGTTTCCGAGTTCCTAGGCCATTTGGTACCCAATTTCAACAAGTCTTTCTCCACACTTCTAAAAACTCTTCATGCATCTCTAGCACTTGTAATCAATCAAATTTACTGTATTCTAACATATTATAACCCAAAACAGCACTAGATAAGTCATTTAGTTGTTCACCGCAATGTTTCCAATTCTTAGCCCATTTGGGACCCAATTTCAACAAGTCTTTCTACACACTTCTAAACACTCTTCATGCATCTCTAGCACTTGTAATCAATTAAATTCATTGGATTCTAACATAGTCTAACCCCAAACAACACTAGTTAAGTCATTTAGTTGCTCAACGCAATGTTTCCAAGTTCTTAGCCTATTTGGTACCCAATTTCAACAAGTCTTTCGCAACACTTTTAAACACTCTTCATGCATCTCTAGCACTTGTAATCAATCAAATTCATTGTATTCTAACATATTCTAACCCCAAACAACACTAGATAAGGCATTTAGTTGTTCTACGCAATGTTTCCGAGTTCTTAGCCCATTTGGTACCCAATTTCAACAAGTCTTTCTCCATACTTCAAAACACTCTTCATACATCTCTAGCACCTGTAAACAATAAAATTCATTGTATTCTAACATATTATAACCCCTAACAACACTAGATAAGTCATTTAGTTGCTCATTGCAATATTTTCGAGTTCTTAGCCCATTTGGTACCCAATTTCAACAAGTCTTTCGCCACACTTCTAAACACTCTTCATGCATCTCTAGCACTTGTAATCAATCAAATTTATTGTATTCTTACATATTCTAACCCCAAACAACACTAGATAAGTCATTTAGTGGTTCAATTAAATGTTTCCGAGTTCTTAGCCCATTTGGGACCCAATTTCAACAAGTCTTTCTCCACACTTCTAAACACTCTTCATGCATCTCTAGCACTTTTAATCAATCAAATTCATTGTATTCTAACATATACTAACCCCAAACAACACTAGATAAGTCATTTAGTTGGTCAATGCAACATTTCCGAGTTCTTAGCCCATTTGGGACCCAATTTCAACAAGTATTTCTCCATACTTCAAAACACTCTTCATGAATCTCTAGCACTTGTAATCAATCAAATTCATTGTATTCTAACATATTCTAACCCCAAACAACACTAGATAAGTCATTTAGTTGCTCAACGCAATATTTCCGAGTTCTTAGCCCATTTGGGACCCAATTTCAACAAGTCTTTCTACACACTTCTAAACACTTTTCATACATCTCTAGCACTAGTAATCAATCAAATTAATTGTATTCTAACATATTCCTAACCCCAAACAACACTAGATAAGTCATTTACTTGCTCAACGCAATGTTTCCGAGTTCTTAGCTCATTTGGTACCCAATTTCAACAAGTCTTTCCCCACACTTCTAAAAACTCTTCATGCATCTCTAGCACTTGTAATCAATCAAATCCACTGTATTCTAACATATTCTAACCCAAAACAACACTAGATAAGTCATTTACTTGTTCAACGCAATGTTTCCGAGTTCTTAGCCCATTTGGGACCCAATTTCAAAAAGTCTTTCTCGATACTTCAAAACACTCTTCATGCATTTCTAGAACTTGTAATCAATCAGAGTCATTATCTTCTAATATATTCGCACCCCAAACAACACTAGATATTTCATTTAGTTGTTCAACGCAATGTTTCCGAGTTCTTAGCCCATTTGGGACCAAATTTCAACAAGTCTTTCTACACACTTCTAAACACTCTTCATGCATCTTTAGCACTTGTAATTAGTCAAAGTTATTATATTCTAACATATTCTAACCGCAAAAAGCACTAGATAAGTCATTTAGTGGTTCAACGCAATGTTTCTGAGTTCTTAGCCCATTTGGGACCCAATTTCAACAAGTCTTTCTACAAACTTCTAAACACTCTTCATACATCTCTAGCACTAGTAATCAATCAAATTCATTGTATTCTAACATAATCTAACCCCAAACAACACTAGATAAGTCATTTACTTGCTCAACGCAATGTTTCCGAGTTCTTAGCCCATTTGGTACCCAATTTCAACAAGTCTTTCGCCACACTTCCAAACACTCTTCATGCATCTCTAGCACTTGTAATCAATTAAATTCATTGTATTCTAACATATTATAACCCCAAAAAACACTAGATAAGTCATTTAGTTGCTCAACGCAATATTTCCGAGTTCTTAGCCCATTTGGTACCCAATTTCAACAAGTCTTTCGCCACACTTCTAAACACTCTTCATGCATCTCTAGCACTTGTAATCAATCAAATTTATTGTATTCTAACATATTCTAACCCCAAACAACACTAGATAAGTCATTTAGTGGTTCAATTCAATGTTTCCGAGTTCTTAGCCCATTTGGGACCCAATTTCAACAAGTCTTTCGCCACACTTCTAAACACTCTTCATGCATCTCTAGCACTTTTTATCAATCAAATTCATTGTATTCTAACATATACTAACCCCAAACAACACTAGATAAGTCATTTAGTTGGTCAATGCAACATTTCCGAGTTCTTAGCCCATTTGGGACCCAATTTCAACAAGTATTTCTCCATACTTCAAAACACTCTTCATGAATCTCTAGCACTTGTAATCAATCAAATTCATTGTATTCTAACATATTCTAACCCCAAACAACACTAGATAAGTCATTTAGTTGCTCAACGCAATATTTCCGAGTTCTTAGCCCATTTGGGACCCAATTTCAACAAGTCTTTCTACACACTTCTAAACACTCTTCATACATCTCTAGCACTAGTAATCAATCAAATTCATTGTATTCTAAGATATTCTAACCCCAAACAACACTAGATAAGTCATTTACTTGCTCAACGCAATGTTTCCGAGTTCCTAGGCCATTTGGTACCCAATTTCAACAAGTCTTTCGCCACACTTCTAAACACTCTTCATGCATCTCTAGCACTTGTAATCAATCAAATTTATTGTATTCTAACATATTCTAACCCCAAACAACACTAGATAAGTCATTTAGTGGTTCAATTAAATGTTTCCGAGTTCTTAGCCCATTTGGGACCCAATTTCAACAAGTCTTTCTCCACACTTCTAAACACTCTTCATGCATCTCTAGCACTTTTAATCAATCAAATTCATTGTATTCTAAGATATACTAACCCCAAACAACACTAGATAAGTCATTTAGTTGGTCAATGCAACATTTCCGAGTTCTTAGCCCATTTGGGACCCAATTTCAACAAGTATTTCTCCATACTTCAATACACTCTTCATGAATCTCTAGCACTTGTAATCAATCAAATTCATTGTATTCTAACATATTCTAACCCCAAACAACACTAGATAAGTCATTTAGTTGCTCAACGCAATATTTCCGAGTTCTTAGCCCATTTGGGACCCAATTTCAACAAGTCTTTCTACACACTTCTAAACACTTTTCATACATCTCTAGCACTAGTAATCAATCAAATTAATTGTATTCTAACATATTCCTAACCCCAAACAACACTAGATAAGTCATTTACTTGCTCAACGCAATGTTTCCGAGTTCTTAGCTCATTTGGTACCCAATTTCAACAAGTCTTTCCCCACACTTCTAAAAACTCTTCATGCATCTCTAGCACTTGTAATCAATCAAATCCACTGTATTCTAACATATTCTAACCCAAAACAACACTAGATAAGTCATTTACTTGTTCAACGCAATGTTTCCGAGTTCTTAGCCCATTTGGGACCCAATTTCAAAAAGTCTTTCTCGATACTTCAAAACACTCTTCATGCATTTCTAGCACTTGTAATCAATCAGAGTCATTATCTTCTAATATATTCGCACCCCAAACAACACTAGATATTTCATTTAGTTGTTCAACGCAATGTTTCCGAGTTCTTAGCCCATTTGGGACCAAATTTCAACAAGTCTTTCTACACACTTCTAAACACTCTTCATGCATCTTTAGCACTTGTAATCAGTCAAAGTTATTATATTCTAACATATTCTAACCGCAAAAAGCACTAGATAAGTCATTTAGTGGTTCAACGCAATGTTTCTGAGTTCTTAGCCCATTTGGGACCCAATTTCAACAAGTCTTTCTACAAACTTCTAAACACTCTTCATACATCTCTAGCACTAGTAATCAATCAAATTCATTGTATTCTAACATAATCTAACCCCAAACAACACTAGATAAGTCATTTACTTGCTCAACGCAATGTTTCCGAGTTCTTAGCCCATTTGGTACCCAATTTCAACAAGTCTTTCGCCACACTTCCAAACACTCTTCATGCATCTCTAGCACTTGTAATCAATTAAATTCATTGTATTCTAACATATTATAACCCCAAAAAACACTAGATAAGTCATTTAGTTGCTCAACGCAATATTTCCGAGTTCTTAGCCCATTTGGTACCCAATTTCAACAAGTCTTTCGCCACACTTCTAAACACTCTTCATGCATCTCTAGCACTTGTAATCAATCAAATTTATTGTATTCTAACATATTCTAACCCCAAACAACACTAGATAAGTCATTTAGTGGTTCAATTCAATGTTTCCGAGTTCTTAGCCCATTTAGGACCCAATTTCAACAAGTCTTTCTCCACACTTCTAAACACTCTTCATGCATCTCTAGTACATGTAACCAATCAAATTCATTGTATTCTAACATATACTAACCACAAACAATACTAGATAATTCATTTAGTGGTTCAACGCAATGTTTATGAGTTCTTAGCCCATTTGGGACTCAATTTTAACAAGTCTTTCTACACACTTCTAAACACTCTTCATGCATCTCCAGCACTTTTAATCAATCAAATTCATTTTATTCTAACATATACTAACCCCAAACAACACTAGATAAGTCATTTACTTGCTCAACGCAATGTTTCCGAGTTCTTAGCCCATTTGGTACCCAATTTCAACAAGTCTTCCTCCACACTTCTAAAAACTCTTCATGCATCTCTAGCACTTGTTATCAATAAAATTTACTGTATTCTAACATATTCTAACCCAAAACAACACAAGATAAGTCATTTAGTTGTTCACCGCAATGTTTCCGAGTTCTTAGCCCATTTGGGACCCAATTTCAACAAGTCTTTCTACACACTTCTAAACACTCTTCATGCATCTCTAGCACTTGTAATCAATCAAATTCATTGGATTCTAACATATTCTAACCCCAAACAACACTAGTTAAGTCATTTAGTTGCTCAACGCAATGTTTCCGAGTTCTTAGCCCATTTGGTACCCAATTTCAACAAGTCTTTCGCAACACTTCTAAACATTCTTCATGCATCTCTAGCACTTGTAATCAATCAAATTCATTGTATTCTAACATATTCTAACCCAGAACAACACTAGATAAGGCATTTAGTTGTTCAACGCAATGTTTCCGAGTTCTTAGCCCATTTGGGACCCAATTTCAACAAGTCTTTCTCCATACTTCAAAACACTCTTCATACATCTCTAGCACTTGTAATCAAATAAATTCATTGTATGCTAACATATTCTAACCTCAAACAGCACTAGATAAGTCATTTAGTTGTTCAACGCAATGTTTCCGAGTTCTTAGCCCATTTGGGACCCAATTTCAACAAGTCTTTCTCCATACTTCAAAACACTCTTCATGCATCTCTAGCACTTGTAATCAATCAAATTCATTGTATTCTAACATATTCTAACCCCAAAAAACACTAGATAAGTCATTTAGTTGCTCAACGCAATATTTCCGAGTTCTTAGCCCATTTGGTACCCAATTTCAACAAGTATTTCTCCATACTTCAAAACACTCTTCATGAATCTCTAGCACTTGTAATCAATCAAATTTATTGTATTTTAACATATTCTAACCCCGAACAACACTAGATAAGTCATTTAGTGGTTCAATTCAATGTTTCCGAGTTCTTAGCTCATTTGGTACCAAATTTCAACAAGTCTTTCTCCACACTTCTAAAAACTCTTCATGCATCTCTAGCACTTGTAATCAATCAAATTCACTGTATTCTAACATATTCTAACCCAAAACAACACTAGATAAGTCATTTACTTGTTCAACACAATGTTTCCGAGTTCTTAGCCCATTTGGGACCCAATTTCAACAAGTCTTTCTCGATACTTCAAAACACTCTTCATGCATTTCTAGCACTTGTAATCAATCAGAGTCATTGTCTTCTAATATATTCTCACTCCAAACAACACTAGATATTTCATTTAGTTGCTCAACGCAATGTTTCCGAGTTCTTAGCCCATTTGGGACCCAATTTCAACAAGTCTTTCGCCACACTTCTAAACACTCTTCATGCATCTCTAGCACTTGTAATCAATCCAATTTATTGTATTCTAACATATTCTAACCCCAAACAACACTAGATAAGTCATTTAGTGGTTCAATTAAATGTTTCCGAGTTCTTAGCCCATTTGGGACCCAATTTCAACAAGTCTTTCTCCACACTTCTAAACACTCTTCATGCATCTCTAGTACATGTAACCAATCAAATTCATTGTATTCTAACATATACTAACCACAAACAATACTAGATAATTCATTTAGTGGTTCAAACCAATGTTTATGAGTTCTTAGCCCATTTGGGACCCAATTTCAACAAGTCTTTCTACACACTTCTAAGAACTCTTCATGCATATCTAGCACTTTTAATCAATCAAATTCATTGTATTCTAACATATACTAACCCCGAACAACACTAGATAAGTCATTTAGTGGTTCAATTCAATGTTTCCGAGTTCTTAGCCCATTTGGGACCCAATTTCAACAACTCTTTCTCCACACTTCTAAACACTCTTCATGCATCTCTAGTACATGTAACCAATCAAATTCATTGTATTCTAACATATACTAACCACAAACAATACTAAATAATTCATTTAGTTGGTCAATGCAACATTTCCGAGTTCTTAGCCCATTTGGGACCCAATTTCAACAAGTATTTCTCCATACTTCAAAACACTCTTCATGAATCTCTAGCACTTGTAATCAATCAAATTTATTGTATTCTAACATATTCTAACCCCAAACAACACTAGAAAAGTCATTTAGTTGCTCAACCCAATATTTCCGAGTTCTTAACCCATTTGGAACCCACTTTCAACAAGTCTTTCTACACACTTCTAAACACTCTTCATACATCTCTAGCACTAGTAATCAATCAAATTCATTGTATTCTAACATATTCCTAACCCCAAACAACACTAGATAAGTCATTTACTTGCTCAACGCAATGTTTCCGAGTTCTTAGCTCATTTGGTACCCAATTTCAACAAGTCTTTCTCCACACTTCTAAAAACTCTTCATGCATCTCTAGCACTTGTAATCAATCAAATTCACTGTATTCTAACATATTCTAACCCGAAACAACACTAGATAAGTCATTTACTTGTTCAACGCAATGTTTCCGAGTTCTTAGCCCATTTGGGACCCAATTTCAACAAGTCTTTCTCGATACTTCAAAACACTCTTTATGCATTTCTAGCACTTGTAATCAATCAGAGTCATTGTCTTCTAATATATTCTCACCCCAAACAACACTAGATATTTCATTTAGTTGTTCAACGCAATGTTTCCTAGTTCTTAGCCCATTTGGGACCCAATTTCAACAAGTCTTTCTACACACTTCTAAACACTCTTCATGCATCTTTAGCACTTGTAATCAGTCAAAAGTTATTATATTCTAACATATTCTAACCGCAAACAGCACTAGATAAGTCGTTTAGTGGTTCAACGCAATGTTTCTGAGTTCTTAGCCCATTTGGGACCCAATTTCAACAAGTCTTTCTACACACTTCTAAACACTCTTCATGCATCTCTAGCACTTGTAATCAATCAAATTCATTGGATTCTAACATATTGTAACCTCAAACAACACTAGATAAGTCATTTAGTTGTTCAACGCAATATTTCCGAGTTCTTAGCCCATTTGGTACCCAATTTCAACAAGTCTTTCGCCACACTTCTAAACACTCTTCATGCTCTCTAGCACTTGTAATCAATCAAATTTATTGTATTTTAACATATTCTAACCCCGAACAACACTAGATAAGTCATTTAGTGGTTCAATTCAATGTTTCCGAGTTCTTAGCTCATTTGGTACCAAATTTCAACAAGTCTTTCTCCACACTTCTAAAAACTCTTCATGCATCTCTAGCACTTGTAATCAATCAAATTCACTGTATTCTAACATATTCTAACCCAAAACAACACTAGATAAGTCATTTACTTGTTCAACACAATGTTTCCGAGTTCTTAGCCCATTTGGGACCCAATTTCAACAAGTCTTTCTCGATACTTCAAAACACTCTTCATGCATTTCTAGCACTTGTAATCAATCAGAGTCACTGTCTTCTAATATATTCTCACTCCAAACAACAGTAGATATTTCATTTAGTTGCTCATTGCAATGTTTCCGAGTTCTTAGCCCATTTGGGACCCAATTTCAACAAGTCTTTCGCCACACTTCTAAACACTCTTCATGCATCTCTAGCACTTGTAATCAATCCAATTTATTGTATTCTAACATATTCTAACCCCAAACAACACTAGATAAGTCATTTAGTGGTTCAATTAAATGTTTCCGAGTTCTTAGCCCATTTGGGGCCCAATTTCAACAAGTCTTTCTCCACACTTCTAAACACTCTTCATGCATCTCTAGTACATGTAACCAATCAAATTCATTGTATTCTAACATATACTAACCACAAACAATACTAGATAATTCATTTAGTGGTTCAAACCAATGTTTATGAGTTCTTAGCCCATTTGGGACCCAATTTCAACAAGTCTTTCTACACACTTCTAAGAACTCTTCATGCATATCTAGCACTTTTAATCAATCAAATTCATTGTATTCTAACATATACTAACCCCGAACAACACTAGATAAGTCATTTAGTGGTTCAATTCAATGTTTCCGAGTTCTTAGCCCATTTGGGACCCAATTTCAACAACTCTTTCTCCACACTTCTAAACACTCTTCATGCATCTCTAGTACATGTAACCAATCAAATTCATTGTATTCTAACATATACTAACCACAAACAATACTAGATAATTCATTTAGTTGGTCAATGCAACATTTCCGAGTTCTTAGCCCATTTGGGACCCAATTTCAACAAGTATTTCTCCATACTTCAAAACACTCTTCATGAATCTTTAGCACTTGTAATCAATCAAATTTATTGTATTCTAACATATTCTAACCCCAAACAACACTAGAAAAGTCATTTAGTTGCTCAACCCAATATTTCCGAGTTCTTAACCCATTTGGAACCCACTTTCAACAAGTCTTTCTACACACTTCTAAACACTCTTCATACATCTCTAGCACTAGTAATCAATCAAATTCATTGTATTCTAACATATTCCTAACCCCAAACAACACTAGATAAGTCATTTACTTGCTCAACGCAATGTTTCCGAGTTCTTAGCTCATTTGGTACCCAATTTCAACAAGTCTTTCTCCACACTTCTAAAAACTCTTCATGCATCTCTAGCACTTGTAATCAATCAAATTCACTGTATTCTAACATATTCTAACCCGAAACAATACTAGATAAGTCATTTACTTGTTCAACGCAATGTTTCCGAGTTCTTAGCCCATTTGGGACCCAATTTCAACAAGTCTTTCTCGATACTTCAAAACACTCTTTATGCATTTCTAGCACTTGTAATCAATCAGAGTCATTGTCTTCTAATATATTCTCATCCCAAACAACACTAGATATTTCATTTAGTTGTTCAACGCAATGTTTCCTAGTTCTTAGCCCATTTGGGACCCAATTTCAACAAGTCTTTCTACACTCTTCTGAACACTCTTCATGCATCTTTAGCACTTGTAATCAGTCAAAAGTTATTATATTCTAACATATTCTAACCGCAAACAGCACTAGATAAGTCGTTTAGTGGTTCAACGCAATGTTTCTGAGTTCTTAGCCCATTTGGGACCCAATTTCAACAAGTCTTTCTACACACTTCTAAACACTCTTCATGCATCTCTAGCACTTGTAATCAATCAAATTCATTGGATTCTAACATATTATAACCCCAAACAACACTAGATAAGTCATTTAGTTGTTCAACGCAATATTTCCGAGTTCTTAGCCCATTTGGTACCCAATTTCAACAAGTCTTTCGCCACACTTCTAAACACTCTTCATGCTCTCTAGCACTTGTAATCAATCCAATTTATTGTATTCTAACATATTCTAACCCCAAACAACACTAGATAAGTCATTTAGTGGTTCAATTAAATGTTTCCGAGTTCTTAGCCCATTTGGGACCCAATTTCAACAAGTCTTTCTCCACACTTCTAAACACTCTTCATGCATCTCTAGTACATGTAACCAATCAAATACATTGTATTCTAACATATACTAACCACAAACAATACTAGATAATTCATTTAGTGGTTCAAAGCAATGTTTATGAGTTCTTAGCCCATTTGGGACCCAATTTCTACAAGTCTTTCTACACACTTCTAAGAACTCTTCATGCATATCTAGCACTTTTAATATATTCTCACCCCAAACAACACTAGATATTTCATTTAGTTGTTCAACGCAATGTTTCCTAGTTCTTAGCCCATTTGGGACCCAATTTCAACAAGTCTTTCTACACACTTCTAAACACTCTTCATGCATCTTTAGCACTTGTAGTCAGTCAAAGTTATTATATTCTAACATATTCTAACCGCAAACAGCACTAGATAAGTCATTTAGTGGTTCAACGCAATGTTTCTGAGTTCTTAGCCCATTTGGTGTGAATTGGGTGTAGAAATGATCATGTCCGAGAAGTCATGTCCGGGATCAAGAGAAGTCATGTTCGGGATCGAGAGAAATCATCGAGCCGTATCGAGGAATTCTTCCATCCGGGATCGAGTGCCTCGAGCCACGACCGTCCGTACGTCCGTACAGTAGTCAATATGAGGCCGTCCATACATACATCAATTGGAGGCCCGATCTTGCACAACCACTTCAGCCCATTTAAAGGGCCTTATTCGTAGTAGAAGAGAAGAAAAGAAGGAGGCCTAGATCCTTCTATTCTAGCCGTTGGAGGATGCGCAAGTGGAGAGGTCACATGTGTGTTTAAACACTTTTACCAAGAGATGTCACTTTCAAGTTAGGTCAAACGTGTATAGCCTTAGGGTTTTGGGATTCATTTTGTAGCTGTCCATATATAGCTTTGTATGTTGTTCTAAATCAAGTAAGTAGAGTTTTTACACTCTTTCTTCTATTCTCTCTCATTTCGCAAATCAACAACACCATTCTTCTTTCTCATTCGATCCAAATCTCCTAATCTCTTTATTCACTCGATCTTTTACTTCAAATCTAACATGGTATCAGAGCCAAGTTGCTCCTAATCGACCTATTTTCTCACCCACCTCATCCGCAAACTTATTCTCTTTGTTTCTCATCCGCTCTTGAAATCTTCTTTCACTTCACCTCTTTACCCGTCGGTTAATAGCTTTACCCAACGGTCCATTCTCCATGGAAGGTCTCAAGAGCTTAGTCGTTCCAGTCACTCTCAAGGGTGGAAACTACTTGTTGTGGGCGAGAACCACAAAAACAGCCTTGTGCGGTCGTGGGTTGTGGAGCCACATCGAGAAGAGTGAAGCTCCACAAGATGCAACCACCAAAGAAGGGAAAGAAGTTGTCCCGGTCGATGAAGAGAAATGGTTCCAAGAGGACCAAAATGTTCTTGCTCTCATCCAAAATTCTCTAGATGCTCCAATTCTTGAAGCATACTCCTATTGCGAAACCGCAAAGGAGCTATGGGACACTCTCAAGAATGTTTTTGGTAACATTACCAATCTAAACCGTGTCTTTGAGGTTAAGAGAGCTATCAATAACCTTAGCCAAGAAGACATGGAGTTTACCAAACATTTTGGGAAGTTTAGATCCCTATGGGCTGAGCTTGAAATGCTAAGGCCAAACACGATGGATCCGGCGGTCATCAACGAACGTCGAGAACAAGACAAGGTGTTCGGTCTTCTTCTCACCTTGAATGCGTCGTACAACGACCTCATTAAGCACATACTCCGGGCGGACAAGCTTCCAAGCCTCGATGAAGTGTGCTCTCAAGTGCAAAGAGAACATGGCTCCATGGGCTTGTTCGGTGGAAAAGGAGAACTTGTCACCGCTAATCAAGTTGAAGTAGCCTCAGCCAACAAAAGCTATTATAGGGGAAACAACAACAACAACAACGGTCACAAGAGGCCCTTTTGCCACCATTGCAAGAAAAACGGTCATGTTCGTGAGAAGTGTTGGATACTTCACCCTCACCTTCGCCCGAGAGATGACAACCATGAGCCTCGAGCCCACATTGCAAGCACATCCGGCGAAGCAAACCCTCCAGAAGTCAAGTCTCAAGTCATTGAAGGAGGTGCCACTGCTCTCAATGCATCCTCGGAGCTAGTGAGGCGATCCGACCTCGATGCTCTCATTAAGGCACTCAAAGAATCATCCGGTAATGTGAATCTTGCCCTTAACTCCATTAAACCGCTTATAGTAGATTCCGGAGCCTCTCATCACATGATTAGTGATTCTAAATTAATTAGTGATATAGAACCGGCTTTAGGAAATGTAACTATAGCCAATGGAGATAAGGTACCGGTTAAAGGAATTGGAACATTGAAATTGTTTAACAAAAATACAAAAGCTTTCTATATGCCTAACTTTGCTTCTAATCTAGTCTCGGTTAGGAAAGCTACTAGGGATCTTAATTGTCATGTTATATTCGGTCCTAATGATGTGTATTTTCAGGATATTGAGACAAGTAAACTTCTTGGCCAAGGCAAGACCAAAGATGATTTCTATCCGGTCTTTCATGAAAGAACAAAACACATTGAAGTCGATTGCCACAAGGTTCGAGAGCAAGTTGGATTGGGAGTCATTCTACCGTGTTACACCGAAAGCTCCGAACAACTTGCGGATATCTTCACCAAGGCAGCAAATCCACAAGTGTGTGAATACATTCACTCCAAGCTTGGTCTTGTGGATCTCACCAAACCATAACACTCACACTCTTTTTCCCTTATGTATAGTTTTTCCCATGTGGTTTTCTATACTAAGGTTTTTAATGAGGTGGGTGGTTATTGTTTCAAGCTTAACCTTAAAGACCTTCTTAAAGGTTAAGCTTGAGGGGGAGTGTGAATTGGGTGTAGAAATGATCATGTCCGAGAAGTCATGTCCGGGATCGAGAGAAGTCATGTTCGGGATCGAGAGAAATCATCGAGCCGTATCGAGGAATTCTTCCATCCGGGATCGAGTGCCTCGAGCCACGACCGTCCGTACGTCCGTACAGTCGTCAATATGAGGCCGTCCGTACATACATCAATTGGAGGCCCTATCTTGCACAACCACTTCAGCCCATTTAAAGGGCCTTATTCGTAGTAAAAGAGAAGAAAAGAAGGAGGCCTAGATCCTTCTATTCTAGCCGTTGGAGGATGCGCAAGTGGAGAGGTCACATGTGTGTTTAAACACTTTTACCAAGAGATGTCACTTTCAAGTTAGGTCAAACGTGTATAGCCTTAGGGTTTTGGGATTCATTTTGTAGCTGTCCATATATAGCTTTGTATGTTGTTCTAAATCAAGCAAGTAGAGTTTTTACACTCTTTCTTCTATTCTCTCTCATTTCGCAAACCAACAACACCATTCTTCTTTCTCATTCGATCCAAATCTCCTAATCTCTTTATTCACTCGATCTTTTACTTCAAATCTAACATTTGGGACCCAATTTCAACAAGTCTTTCTACACACTTCTAAACACTCTTCATGCATCTCTAGCACTTGTAATCAATCAAATTCATTGGATTCTAACATATTCTAACCCCAAACAACTCTAGTTAAGTCATTTAGTTGCTCAACGCAATGTTTCCGAGTTCTTAGCCCATTTGGTACCCAATTTCAACAAGTCTTTCGCAACACTTCTAAACATTCTTCATGCATCTCTAGCACTTGTAATCAATCAAATTCATTGTATTCTAACATATTCTAACCCCAAACAACACTAGATAAGGCATTTATTTGTTCAACGCAATGTTTCCGAGTTCTTAGCCCATTTGGGACCCAATTTCAACAAGTCTTTCTCCATACTTCAAAACACTCTTCATACATCTCTAGCACTTGTAATCAATCAAATTCATTGTATTCTAACATATTATAACCCCAAACAACACTAGATAATTCATTTAGTTGCTCAACGCAATATTTCCGAGTTCTTAGCCCATTTGGTACCCAATTTCAACAAGTCTTTCGCCACACTTCTAAACACTCTTCATGCATCTCTAACACTTGTAATCAATCAAATTTATTGTATTCTAACATATTCTAACCCCAAACAACACTAGATAAGTCATTTAGTGGTTCAATTAAATGTTTCCGAGTTCTTAGCCCATTTGGGACCCAATTTCAACAAGTTTTTCTACACACTTCTAAACACTCTTCATGCATCTTTAGCACTGTAATCAGTCAAATTTATTATATTCTAACACATTCTAACCGCAAACAGCACTAGGTAAGTCATTTAGTGTTTCAACGCAATGTTTCTGAGTTCTTAGCCCATTTGGGACCCAATTTCAACAAGTCTTTCTACACACTTCTAAACACTCTTCCTACATCTCTAGCACTAGTAATCAATCAAATTCATTGTATTCTAACATATTCTAACCCCAAACAACACTATATAAGTCATTTACTTGCTCAACGCAATGTTTCCGAGTTCTTAGCCCATTTGGTACCCAATTTCAACAAGTCTTTCGCCACACTTCTAAACACTCTTCATGCATCTCTAGCACTTGTAATTAATCAAATATATTGTATTCTAACATATTCTAACCCCAAACAACACTAGATAAGTCATTTAGTGGTTCAATTCAATGTTTCCGAGTTCTTAGCCCATTTGGGACCCAATTTCAACAAGTCTTTCTCCACACTTCTAAACACTCTTCATGCATCTCTAGTACATGTAACCAATCAAATTCATTGTATTCTAACATATACTAACCACAAACAATACTAGATAATTCATTTAGTGGTTCAACGCAATGTTTATGAGTTCTTAGCCCATTTGGGACCCAATTTTAACAAGTCTTTCTACACACTTCTAAACACTCTTCATGCATCTCTAGCACTTTTAATCAATCAAATTCATTTTATTCTAACATATACTAACCCCAAACAACACTAGATAAGTCATTTACTTGCTCAACGCAATGTTTCTGAGTTCTTAGCCCATTTGGGACCCAATTTCAACAAGTCTTTCTACAAACTTCTAAACACTCTTCATACATCTCTAGCACTAGTAATCAATCAAATTCATTGTATTCTAACATAATCTAACCCCAAACAACACTAGATAAGTCATTTACTTGCTCAACGCAATGTTTCCGAGTTCTTAGCCCATTTGGTACCCAATTTCAACAAGTCTTTCGCCACACTTCCAAACACTCTTCATGCATCTCTAGCACTTGTAATCAATTAAATTCATTGTATTCTAACTTATTATAACCCCAAAAAACACTAGATAAGTCATTTAGTTGCTCAACGCAATATTTCCGAGTTCTTAGCCCATTTGGTACCCAATTTCAACAAGTCTTTCGCCACACTTCTAAACACTCTTCATGCATCTCTAGCACTTGTAATCAATCAAATTTATTGTATTCTAACATATTCTAACCCCAAACAACACTAGATAAGTCATTTAGTGGTTCAATTCAATGTTTCCGAGTTCTTAGCCCATTTGGGACCCAATTTCAACAAGTCTTTCTCCACACTTCTAAACACTCTTCATGCATCTCTAGTACATGTAACCAATCAAATTCATTGTATTCTAACATATACTAACCACAAACAATACTAGATAATTCATTTAGTGGTTCAACGCAATGTTTATGAGTTCTTAGCCCATTTAGGACCCAATTTTAACAAGTCTTTCTACACACTTCTAAACACTCTTCATGCATCTCTAGCACTTTTAATCAATCAAATTCATTTTATTCTAACATATACTAACCCCAAACAACATTAGATAAGTCATTTACTTGCTCAACGCAATGTTTCCGAGTTCTTAGCCCATTTGGTACCCAATTTCAACAAGTCTTCCTCCACACTTCTAAAAACTCTTCATGCATCTCTAGCACTTGTAATCAATAAAATTTACTGTATTCTAACATATTCTAACCCAAAACAACACAAGATAAGTCATTTAGTTGTTCACCGCAATGTTTCCGAGTTCTTAGCCCATTTGGGACCCAATTTCAACAAGTCTTTCTACACACTTCTAAACACTCTTCATGCATCTCTAGCACTTGTAATCAATCAAATTCATTGGATTCTAACATATTCTAACCCCAAACAACACTAGTTAAGTCATTTAGTTGCTCAACGCAATGTTTCCGAGTTCTTAGCCCATTTGGTACCCAATTTCAACAAGTCTTTCGCAACACTTCTAAACATTCTTCATGCATCTCTAGCACTTGTAATCAATCAAATTCATTTTATTCTAACATATTCTAACCCAGAACAACACTAGATAAGGCATTTAGTTGTTCAACGCAATGTTTCCGAGTTCTTAGCCCATTTGGGACCCAATTTCAACAAGTCTTTCTCCATACTTCAAAACACTCTTCATACATCTCTAGCACTTGTAATCAAATAAATTCATTGTATGCTAACATATTCTAACCTCAAACAGCACTAGATAAGTCATTTAGTTGTTCAACGCAATGTTTCCGAGTTCTTAGCCCATTTGGGACCCAATCTCAACAAGTCTTTCTCCATACTTCAAAACACTCTTCATGCATCTCTAGCACTTGTAATCAATCAAATTCATTGTATTCTAACATATTCTAACCCCAAAAAACACTAGATAAGTCATTTAGTTGCTCAACGCAATATTTCCGAGTTCTTAGCCCATTTGGTACCCAATTTCAACAAGTATTTCTCCATACTTCAAAACACTCTTCATGAATCTCTAGCACTTGTAATCAATCAAATTTATTGTATTCTAACATATTCTAACCCCAAACAACACTAGATAAGTCATTTAGTGGTTCAATTCAATGTTTCCGAGTTCTTAGCTCATTTGGTACCAAATTTCAACAAGTCTTTCTCCACACTTCTAAAAACTCTTCATGCATCTCTAGCACTTGTAATCAATCAAATTCACTGTATTCTAACATATTCTAACCCAAAACAACACTAGATAAGTCATTTACTTGTTCAACACAATGTTTCCGAGTTCTTAGCCCATTTGGGACCCAATTTCAACAAGTCTTTCTCGATACTTCAAAACACTCTTCATGCATTTCTAGCACTTGTAATCAATCAGAGTCATTGTCTTCTAATATATTCTCACTCCAAACAACACTAGATATTTCATTTAGTTGCTCAACGCAATGTTTCCGAGTTCTTAGCCCATTTGGGACCCAATTTCAACAAGTCTTTCGCCACACTTCTAAACACTCTTCATGCATCTCTAGCACTTGTAATCAATCCAATTTATTGTATTCTAACATATTCTAACCCCAAACAACACTAGATAAGTCATTTAGTGGTTCAATTAAATGTTTCCGAGTTCTTAGCCCACTTGGGACCCAATTTCAACAAGTCTTTCTCCACACTTCTAAACACTCTTCATGCATCTCTAGTACATGTAACCAATCAAATTCATTGTATTCTAACATATACTAACCACAAATAATACTAGATAATTCATTTAGTGGTTCAAACCAATGTTTATGAGTTCTTAGCCCATTTGGGACCCAATTTCAACAAGTCTTTCTACACACTTCTAAGAACTCTTCATGCATATCTAGCACTTTTAATCAATCAAATTCATTGTATTCTAACATATACTAACCCCGAACAACACTAGATAAGTCATTTAGTGGTTCAATTCAATGTTTCCGAGTTCTTAGCCCATTTGGGACCCAATTTCAACAACTCTTTCTCCACACTTCTAAACACTCTTCATGCATCTCTAGTACATGTAACCAATCAAATTCATTGTATTCTAACATATACTAACCACAAACAATACTAGATAATTCATTTAGTTGGTCAATGCAACATTTCCGAGTTCTTAGCCCATTTGGGACCCAATTTCAACAAGTATTTCTCCATACTTCAAAACACTCTTCATGAATCTCTAGCACTTGTAATCAATCAAATTTATTGTATTCTAACATATTCTAACCCCAAACAACACTAGAAAAGTCATTTACTTGTTCAACCCAATATTTCCGAGTTCTTAACCCATTTGGAACCCACTTTCAACAAGTCTTTCTACACACTTCTAAACACTCTTCATACATCTCTAGCACTAGTAATCAATCAAATTCATTGTATTCTAACATATTCCTAACCCCAAACAACACTAGATAAGTCATTTACTTGCTCAACGCAATGTTTCCGAGTTCTTAGCTCATTTGGTACCCAATTTCAACAAGTCTTTCTCCACACTTCTAAAAACTCTTCATGCATCTCTAGCACTTGTAATCAATCAAATTCACTGTATTCTAACATATTCTAACCCGAAACAACACTAGATAAGTCATTTACTTGTTCAACGCAATGTTTCCGAGTTCTTAGCCCATTTGGGACCCAATTTCAACAAGTCTTTCTCGATACTTCAAAACACTCTTTATGCATTTCTAGCACTTGTAATCAATCAGAGTCATTGTCTTCTAATATATTCTCACCCCAAACAACACTAGATATTTCATTTAGTTGTTCAACGCAATGTTTCCTAGTTCTTAGCCCATTTGGGACCCAATTTCAACAAGTCTTTCTACACACTTCTAAACACTCTTCATGCATCTTTAGCACTTGTAATCAGTCAAAAGTTATTATATTCTAACATATTCTAACCGCAAACAGCACTAGATAAGTCGTTTAGTGGTTCAACGCAATGTTTCTGAGTTCTTAGCCCATTTGGGACCCAATTTCAACAAGTCTTTCTACACACTTCTAAACACTCTTCATGCATCTCTAGCACTTGTAATCAATCAAATTCATTGGATTCTAACATATTATAACCCCAAACAACACTAGATAAGTCATTTAGTTGTTCAACGCAATATTTCCGAGTTCTTAGCCCATTTGGTACCCAATTTCAACAAGTCTTTCGCCACACTTTTAAACACTCTTCATGCTCTCTAGCACTTGTAATCAATCCAATTTATTGTATTCTAACATATTCTAACCCTAAACAACACTAGATAAGTCATTTAGTGGTTCAATTAAATGTTTCCGAGTTCTTAGCCCATTTGGGACCCAATTTCAACAAGTCTTTCTCCACACTTCTAAACACTCTTCATGCATCTCTAGTACATGTAACCAATCAAATACATTGTATTCTAACATATACTAACCACAAACAATACTAGATAATTCATTTAGTGGTTCAAAGCAATGTTTATGAGTTCTTAGCCCATTTGGGACCCAATTTCTACAAGTCTTTCTACACACTTCTAAGAACTCTTCATGCATATCTAGCACTTTTAATATATTCTCACCCCAAACAACACTAGATATTTCATTTAGTTGTTCAACGCAATGTTTCCTAGTTGTTAGCCCATTTGGGACCCAATTTCAACAAGTCTTTCTACACACTTCTAAACACTCTTCATGCATCTTTAGCACTTGTAGTCAGTCAAAGTTATTATATTCTAACATATTCTAACCGCAAACAGCACTAGATAAGTCATTTAGTGGTTCAACGCAATGTTTCTGAGTTCTTAGCCCATTTGGGACCTAATTTCAACAAGTCTTTCTACACACTTCTAAACACTCTTCATGCATCTTTAGCACTTGTAGTCAGTCAAAGTTATTATATTCTAACATATTCTAACCGCAAACAGCACTAGATAAGTCATTTAGTTGCTCAACGCAATGTTTCCGAGTTCTTAGCCCATTTGGTACCCAATTTCAACAAGTCTTTCGCAACACTTCTAAACATTCTTCATGCGTCTCTAGCACTTGTAATCAATCAAATTCATTGTATTCTAACATATTCTAACCCCAAACAACACTAGATAAGGCATTTAGTTGTTCAACGCAATGTTTCCGAGTTCTTAGCCCATTTGGGACCCAATTTCAACAAGTCTTTCTCCATACTTCAAAACACTCTTCATACATCTCTAGCACTTGTAATCAATCAAATTCATTGTATTCTAACATATTATAACCCCAAACAACACTAGATAATTCATTTAGTTGCTCAACGCAATATTTCCGAGTTCTTAGCCCATTTGGTACCCAATTTCAACAAGTCTTTCGCCACACTTCTAAACACTCTTCATGCATCTCTAGCACTTGTAATCAATCAAATTTATTGTATTCTAACATATTCTAACCCCAAACAACACTAGATAAGTCATTTAGTGGTTCAATTAAATGTTTCCGAGTTCTTAGCCCATTTGGGACCCAATTTCAACAAGTTTTTCTACACACTTCTAAACACTCTTCATGCATCTTTAGCACTGTAATCAGTCAAATTTATTATATTCTAACACATTCTAACCGCAAACAGTACTAGATAAGTCATTTAGTGGTTCAACGCAATGTTTCTGAGTTCTTAGCCCATTTGGGACCCAATTTCAACAAGTCTTTCTACACACTTCTAAACACTCTTCCTACATCTCTAGCACTAGTAATCAATCAAATTCATTGTATTCTAACATATTCTAACCCCAAACAACACTATATAAGTCATTTACTTGCTCAACGCAATGTTTCCGAGTTCTTAGCCCATTTGGTACCCAATTTCAACAAGTCTTTCGCCACACTTCTAAACACTCTTCATGCATCTCTAGCACTTGTAATCAATCAAATTCATTGTATTCTAACATATTCTAACCCCAAACAACACTAGATAAGGCATTTAGTTGTTCAACGCAATGTTTCCGAGTTCTTAGCCCATTTGGGACCCAATTTCAACAAGTCTTTCTCCATACTTCAAAACACTCTTCATGCATCTCTAGCACTTGTAATCAATCAAATTCATTGTATTCTAACATATTATAACCCCAAACAACACTAGATAAGTCATTTAGTTGCTCAACGCAATATTTCCGAGTTCTTAGCCCATTTGGTATCCAATTTCAACAAGTCTTTCGCCACACTTCTAAACACTCTTCATGCATCTCTAGCACTTGTAATCAATAAAATTTATTGTATTCTAACATATTCTAACCCCAAACAACACTAGATAAGTCATTTAATGGTTCAATTCAATGTTTCCGAGTTCTTAGCCCATTTGGGACCCAATTTCAACAAGTCTTTCTCCACACTTCTAAACACTCTTCATGCATCTCTAGTACATGTAACCAATCAAATTCATTGTATTCTAACATATACTAACCACAAACAATACTAGATAATTCATTTAGTGGTTTAACGCAATGTTTATGAGTTCTTAGCCCATTTGGGACCTAATTTCAACAAGTCTTTCTACACACTTCTAAACACTCTTCCTACATCTCTAGCACTAGTAATCAATCAAATTCATTGTATTCTAACATATTCTAACCCCAAACAACACTATATAAGTCATTTACTTGCTCAACGCAATGTTTCCGAGTTCTTAGCCCATTTGGTACCCAATTTCAACAAGTCTTTCGCCACACTTCTAAACACTCTTCATGCATCTCTAGCACTTGTAATCAATCAAATTCATTGTATTCTAACATATTCTAACCCCAAACAACACTAGATAAGGCATTTAGTTGTTCAACGCAATGTTTCCGAGTTCTTAGCCCATTTGGGACCCAATTTCAACAAGTCTTTCTCCATACTTCAAAACACTCTTCATGCATCTCTAGCACTTGTAATCAATCAAATTCATTGTATTCTAACATATTATAACCCCAAACAACACTAGATAAGTCATTTAGTTGCTCAACGCAATATTTCCGAGTTCTTAGCCCATTTGGTATCCAATTTCAACAAGTCTTTCGCCACACTTCTAAACACTCTTCATGCATCTCTAGCACTTGTAATCAATAAAATTTATTGTATTCTAACATATTCTAACCCCAAACAACACTAGATAAGTCATTTAATGGTTCAATTCAATGTTTCCGAGTTCTTAGCCCATTTGGGACCCAATTTCAACAAGTCTTTCTCCACACTTCTAAACACTCTTCATGCATCTCTAGTACATGTAACCAATCAAATTCATTGTATTCTAACATATACTAACCACAAACAATACTAGATAATTCATTTAGTGGTTTAACGCAATGTTTATGAGTTCTTAGCCCATTTGGGACCTAATTTCAACAAGTCTTTCTACACACTTCTAAACACTCTTCATGCATCTCTAGCACTTTTAATCAATCAAATTCATTGTATTCTAACATATACTAACCCAAACAACACTAGATAAGTCATTTAGTTGGTCAATGCAATATTTCCGAGTTCTTAGCCCATTTGGGACCCAATTTCAACAAGTCTTTCTCGATACTTCAAAACACTCTTCATGCTAGCACTTGTAATCAATCAGAGTCATTGTCTTCTAATATATTCTCACCCCAAACAACACTAGATATTTCATTTAGTTGTTCAACGCAATGTTTCCGAGTTCTTAGCCCATTTGGGACCCAATTTCAACAAGTTTTTCTACACACTTCTAAACACTCTTCATGCATCTTTAGCACTGTAATCAGTCAAAGTTATTATATTCTAACACATTCTAACCGCAAACAGCACTAGGTAAGTCATTTAGTGGTTCAACGCAATGTTTCTGAGTTCTTAGCCCATTTGGGACCCAATTTCAACAAGTCTTTCTACACACTTCTAAACACTCTTCATACATCTCTAGCACTAGTAATCAATCAAATTCATTGTATTCTAACATATTCTAACCCCAAACAACACTAGATAAGTCATTTACTTGCTCAACGCAATGTTTCCGAGTTCTTAGCCCATTTGGTACCCAATTTCAACAAGTCTTTCGCCACACTTCTAAACACTCTTCATGCATCTCTAGCACTTGTAATCAATCAAATTCATTGTATTCTAACATATTCTAACCCCAAACAACACTAGATAAGGCATTTAGTTGTTCAACGCAATGTTTCCGAGTTCTTAGCCCATTTGGGACCCAATTTCAACAAGTCTTTCTCCATACTTCAAAATACTCTTCATGCATCTCTAGCACTTGTAATCAATCAAATTCATTGTATTCTAACATATTATAACCCCAAACAACACTAGATAAGTTATTTAGTTGCTCAACGCAATATTTCCGAGTTCTTAGCCCATTTGGTATCCAATTTCAACAAGTCTTTAGCCACACTTCTAAACACTCTTCATGCATCTATAGCACTTGTAATCAATAAAATTTATTGTATTCTAACATATTCTAACCCCAAACAACACTAGATAAGTCATTTAATGGTTCAATTCAATGTTTCCGAGTTCTTAGCCCATTTGGGACCCAATTTCAACAAGTCTTTCTCCACACTTCTAAACACTCTTCATGCATCTCTAGTACATGTAACCAATCAAATTCATTGTATTCTAACATATACTAACCACAAACAATACTAGATAATTCATTTAGTGGTTCAACGCAATGTTTATGAGTTCTTAGCCCATTTGGGACCTAATTTCAACAAGTCTTTCTACACACTTCTAAACACTCTTCATGCATCTCTAGCACTTTTAATCAATCAAATTCATTGTATTCTAACATATACTAACCCCAAACAACACTAGATAAGTCATTTAGTTGGTCAATGCAATATTTCCGAGTTCTTAGCCCATTTGGGACCCAATTTCAACAAGTATTTCTCCATACTTCAAAACACTGTTCATGCATCTCTAGCACTTGTAATCAATCAAATTCATTGTATTCTAACATATTCTAACCCCAAACAACACTAGATAAGTCATTTAGTTGCTCAACGCAATATTTCCGAGTTCTTAGCCCATTTGGGACCCAATTTCAACAAGTCTTTCTACACACTTCTAAACACTCTTCATACATCTCTAGCACTAGTAATCAATCAAATTTATTGTATTCTAACATATTCTAACCCCAAACAACACTAGATAAGTCATTTACTTGCTCAACGCAATGTTTCCGAGTTCATAGCCCATTTGGTACCCAATTTCAACAAGTCTTTCTCCACACTTCTAAAAACTCTTCATGCATCTCTAGCACTTGTAATCAATCAAATTCACTGTATTCTAACATATTCTAACCCAAAACAACACTAGATAAGTCATTTACTTGTTCAACGCAATGTTTCCGAGTTCTTAACCCATTTGGGACCCAATTTCAACAAGTCTTTCTCGATACTTCAAAACACTCTTCATGCTAGCACTTGTAATCAATCAGAGTCATTGTCTTCTAATATATTCTCACCCCAAACAACACTAGATATTTCATTTAGTTGTTCAACGCAATGTTTCCGAGTTCTTAGCCCATTTGGGACCCAATTTCAACAAGTTTTTCTACACACTTCTAAACACTCTTCATGCATCTTTAGCACTGTAATCAGTCAAAGTTATTATATTCTAACAGATTCTAACCGCATACAGCACTAGATAAGTCATTTAGTGGTTCAACGCAATGTTTCTGAGTTCTTAGCCCATTTGGGACCCAATTTCAACAAGTCTTTCTACACACTTCTAAACACTCTTCATACATCTCTAGCACTAGTAATCAATCAAATTCATTGTATTCTAACATATTCTAACCCCAAACAACACTAGATAAGTCATTTACTTGCTCAACGCAATGTTTCCGAGTTCTTAGCCCATTTGGTACCCAATTTCAACAAGTCTTTCGCCACACTTCTAAACACTCTTCATGCATCTCTAGCACTTGTAATCAATCAAATTCATTGTATTCTAACATATTCTAACCCCAAACAACACTAGATAAGGCATTTAGTTGTTCAACGCAATGTTTCCGAGTTCTTAGCCCATTTGGGACCCAATTTCAACAAGTCTTTCTCCATACTTCAAAATACTCTTCATGCATCTCTAGCACTTGTAATCAATCAAATTCATTGTATTCTAACATATTATAACCCCAAACAACACTAGATAAGTCATTTAGTTGCTCAACGCAATATTTCCGAGTTCTTAGCCCATTTGGTATCCAATTTCAACAAGTCTTTCGCCACACTTCTAAACACTCTTCATGCATCTATAGCACTTGTAATTAATAAAATTTATTGTATTCTAACATATTCTAACCCCAAACAACACTAGATAAGTCATTTAATGGTTCAATTCAATGTTTCCGAGTTCTTAGCCCATTTGGGACCCAATTTCAACAAGTCTTTCTCCACACTTCTAAACACTCTTCATGCATCTCTAGTACATGTAACCAATCAAATTCATTGTATTCTAACATATACTAACCACAAACAATACTAGATAATTCATTTAGTGGTTCAACGCAATGTTTATGAGTTCTTAGCCCATTTGGGACCTAATTTCAACAAGTCTTTCTACACACTTCTAAACACTCTTCATGCATCTCTAGCACTTTTAATCAATCAAATTCATTGTATTCTAACATATACTAACCCCAAACAACACTAGATAAGTCATTTAGTTGGTCAATGCAATATTTCCGAGTTCTTAGCCCATTTGGGACCCAATTTCAACAAGTATTTCTCCATACTTCAAAACACTGTTCATGCATCTCTAGCACTTGTAATCAATCAAATTCATTGTATTCTAACATATTCTAACCCCAAACAACACTAGATAAGTCATTTAGTTGCTCAACGCAATATTTCCGAGTTCTTAGCCCATTTGGGACCCAATTTCAACAAGTCTTTCTACACACTTCTAAACACTCTTCATACATCTCTAGCACTAGTAATCAATCAAATTTATTGTATTCTAACATATTCTAACCCCAAACAACACTAGATAAGTCATTTACTTGCTCAACGCAATGTTTCCGAGTTCATAGCCCATTTGGTACCCAATTTCAACAAGTCTTTCTCCACACTTCTAAAAACTCTTCATGCATCTCTAGCACTTGTAATCAATCAAATTCACTGTATTCTAACATATTCTAACCCAAAACAACACTAGATAAGTCATTTACTTGTTCAACGCAATGTTTCCGAGTTCTTAACCCATTTGGGACCCAATTTCAACAAGTCTTTCTCGATACTTCAAAACACTCTTCATGCTAGCACTTGTAATCAATCAGAGTCATTGTCTTCTAATATATTCTCACCCCAAACAACACTAGATATTTCATTTAGTTGTTCAACGCAATGTTTCCGAGTTCTTAGCCCATTTGGGACCCAATTTCAACAAGTTTTTCTACACACTTCTAAACACTCTTCATGCATCTTTAGCACTGTAATCAGTCAAAGTTATTATATTCTAACAGATTCTAACCGCATACAGCACTAGATAAGTCATTTAGTGGTTCAACGCAATGTTTCTGAGTTCTTAGCCCATTTGGGACCCAATTTCAACAAGTCTTTCTACACACTTCTAAACACTCTTCATACATCTCTAGCACTAGTAATCAATCAAATTCATTGTATTCTAACATATTCTAACCCCAAACAACACTAGATAAGTCATTTACTTGCTCAACGCAATGTTTCCGAGTTCCTAGGCCATTTGGTACCCAATTTCAACAAGTCTTTCTCCACACTTCTAAAAACTCTTCATGCATCTCTAGCACTTGTAATCAATCAAATTTACTGTATTCTAACATATTATAACCCCAAACAACACTAGTTAAGTCATTTAGTTGCTCAACGCAATGTTTCCGAGTTCTTAGCCCATTTGGTACCCAATTTCAACAAGTCTTTCGCAACACTTTTAAACACTCTTCATGCATCTCTAGCACTTGTAATCAATCAAATTCATTGTATTCTAACATATTCTAACCCCAAACAACACTAGATAAGGCATTTAGTTGTTCAACGCAATGTTTCCGAGTTCTTAGCCCATTTGGTACCCAATTTCAACAAGTCTTTCTCCATACTTCAAAACACTCTTCATACATCTCTAGCACTTGAAATCAATAAAATTCATTGTATTCTAACATATTATAACCCCAAACAACACTAGATAAGTCATTTAGTTGCTCATTGCAATATTTCCGAGTTCTTAGCCCATTTGGTACCCAATTTCAACAAGTCTTTCTACACACTTCTAAACACTCTTCATGCATCTCTACCACTTGTAATCAATCAAATTCATTGGATTCTAACATAGTCTAACCCCAAACAACACTAGTTAAGTCATTTAGTTGCTCAACGCAATGTTTCCGAGTTCTTAGCCCATTTGGTACCCAATTTCAACAAGTCTTTCGCAACACTTTTAAACACTCTTCATGCATCTCTAGCACTTGTAATCAATCAAATTCATTGTATTCTAACATATTCTAACCCCAAACAACACTAGATAAGGCATTTAGTTGTTCAACGCAATGTTTCCGAGTTCTTAGCCCATTTGGTACCCAATTTCAACAAGTCTTTCTCCATACTTCAAAACACTCTTCATACATCTCTAGCACTTGAAATCAATAAAATTCATTGTATTCTAACATATTATAACCCCAAACAACACTAGATAAGTCATTTAGTTGCTCATTGCAATATTTCCGAGTTCTTAGCCCATTTGGTACCCAATTTCAACAAGTCTTTCGCCACACTTCTAAACACTCTTCATGCATCTCTAGCACTTGTAATCAATCAAATTTATTGTATTCTAACATATTCTAACCCCAAACAACACTAGATAAGTCATTTAGTGGTTCAATTAAATGTTTCCGAGTTCTTAGCCCATTTGGGACCCAATTTCAACAAGTCTTTCTCCACACTTCTAAACACTCTTCATGCATCTCTAGCACTTTTAATCAATCAAATTCATTGTATTCTAACATATACTAACCCCAAACAACACTAGATAAGTCATTTAGTTGGTCAATGCAACATTTCCGAGTTCTTAGCCCATTTGGGACCCAATTTCAACAAGTATTTCTCCACACTTCAAAACACTGTTCATGCATCTCTAGCACTTGTAATCAATCAAATTCATTGTATTCTAACATATTCTAACCCCAAACAACACTAGATAAGTCATTTAGTTGCTCAACGCAATATTTCCGAGTTCTTAGCCCATTTGGGACCCAATTTCAACAAGTCTTTCTACACACTTCTAAACACTCTTCATACATCTCTAGCACTAGTAATCAATCAAATTTATTGTATTCTAACATATTCTAACCCCAAACAACACTAGATAAGTCATTTACTTGCTCAACGCAATGTTTCCGAGTTCATAGCCCATTTGGTACCCAATTTCAACAAGTCTTTCTCCACACTTCTAAAAACTCTTCATGCATCTCTAGCACTTGTAATCAATCAAATTCACTGTATTCTAACATATTCTAACCCAAAACAACACTAGATAAGTCATTTACTTGTTCAACGCAATGTTTCCGAGTTCTTAACCCATTTGGGACCCAATTTCAACAAGTCTTTCTCGATACTTCAAAACACTCTTCATGCTAGCACTTGTAATCAATCAGAGTCATTGTCTTCTAATATATTCTCACCCCAAACAACACTAGATATTTCATTTAGTTGTTCAACGCAATGTTTCCGAGTTCTTAGCCCATTTGGGACCCAATTTCAACAAGTTTTTCTACACACTTCTAAACACTCTTCATGCATCTTTAGCACTGTAATCAGTCAAAGTTATTATATTCTAACAGATTCTAACCGCATACAGCACTAGATAAGTCATTTAGTGGTTCAACGCAATGTTTCTGAGTTCTTAGCCCATTTGGGACCCAATTTCAACAAGTCTTTCTACACACTTCTAAACACTCTTCATACATCTCTAGCACTAGTAATCAATCAAATTCATTGTATTCTAACATATTCTAACCCCAAACAACACTAGATAAGTCATTTACTTGCTCAACGCAATGTTTCCGAGTTCTTAGCCCATTTGGTACCCAATTTCAACAAGTCTTTCGCCACACTTCTAAACACTCTTCATGCATCTCTAGCACTTGTAATCAATCAAATTCATTGTATTCTAACATATTCTAACCCCAAATAACACTAGATAAGGCATTTAGTTGTTCAACGCAATGTTTCCGAGTTCTTAGCCCATTTGGGACCCAATTTCAACAAGTCTTTCTCCATACTTCAAAATACTCTTCATGCATCTCTAGCACTTGTAATCAATCAAATTCATTGTATTCTAACATATTATAACCCCAAACAACACTAGATAAGTCATTTAGTTGCTCAACGCAATATTTCCGAGTTCTTAGCCCATTTGGTATCCAATTTCAACAAGTCTTTCGCCACACTTCTAAACACTCTTCATGCATCTATAGCACTTGTAATTAATAAAATTTATTGTATTCTAACATATTCTAACCCCAAACAACACTAGATAAGTCATTTAATGGTTCAATTCAATGTTTCCGAGTTCTTAGCCCATTTGGGACCCAATTTCAACAAGTCTTTCTCCACACTTCTAAACACTCTTCATGCATCTCTAGTACATGTAACCAATCAAATTCATTGTATTCTAACATATACTAACCACAAACAATACTAGATAATTCATTTAGTGGTTCAACGCAATGTTTATGAGTTCTTAGCCCATTTGGGACCTAATTTCAACAAGTCTTTCTACACACTTCTAAACACTCTTCATGCATCTCTAGCACTTTTAATCAATCAAATTCATTGTATTCTAACATATACTAACCCCAAACAACACTAGATAAGTCATTTAGTTGGTCAATGCAATATTTCCGAGTTCTTAGCCCATTTGGGACCCAATTTCAACAAGTATTTCTCCATACTTCAAAACACTGTTCATGCATCTCTAGCACTTGTAATCAATCAAATTCATTGTATTCTAACATATTCTAACCCCAAACAACACTAGATAAGTCATTTAGTTGCTCAACGCAATATTTCCGAGTTCTTAGCCCATTTGGGACCCAATTTCAACAAGTCTTTCTACACACTTCTAAACACTCTTCATACATCTCTAGCACTAGTAATCAATCAAATTTATTGTATTCTAACATATTCTAACCCCAAACAACACTAGATAAGTCATTTACTTGCTCAACGCAATGTTTCCGAGTTCATAGCCCATTTGGTACCCAATTTCAACAAGTCTTTCTCCACACTTCTAAAAACTCTTCATGCATCTCTAGCACTTGTAATCAATCAAATTCACTGTATTCTAACATATTCTAACCCAAAACAACACTAGATAAGTCATTTACTTGTTCAACGCAATGTTTCCGAGTTCTTAACCCATTTGGGACCCAATTTCAACAAGTCTTTCTCGATACTTCAAAACACTCTTCATGCTAGCACTTGTAATCAATCAGAGTCATTGTCTTCTAATATATTCTCACCCCAAACAACACTAGATATTTCATTTAGTTGTTCAACGCAATGTTTCCGAGTTCTTAGCCCATTTGGGACCCAATTTCAACAAGTTTTTCTACACACTTCTAAACACTCTTCATGCATCTTTAGCACTGTAATCAGTCAAAGTTATTATATTCTAACAGATTCTAACCGCATACAGCACTAGATAAGTCATTTAGTGGTTCAACGCAATGTTTCTGAGTTCTTAGCCCATTTGGGACCCAATTTCAACAAGTCTTTCTACACACTTCTAAACACTCTTCATACATCTCTAGCACTAGTAATCAATCAAATTCATTGTATTCTAACATATTCTAACCCCAAACAACACTAGATAAGTCATTTACTTGCTCAACGCAATGTTTCCGAGTTCCTAGGCCATTTGGTACCCAATTTCAACAAGTCTTTCTCCACACTTCTAAAAACTCTTCATGCATCTCTAGCACTTGTAATCAATCAAATTTACTGTATTCTAACATATTATAACCCCAAACAACACTAGTTAAGTCATTTAGTTGCTCAACGCAATGTTTCCGAGTTCTTAGCCCATTTGGTACCCAATTTCAACAAGTCTTTCGCAACACTTTTAAACACTCTTCATGCATCTCTAGCACTTGTAATCAATCAAATTCATTGTATTCTAACATATTCTAACCCCAAACAACACTAGATAAGGCATTTAGTTGTTCAACGCAATGTTTCCGAGTTCTTAGCCCATTTGGTACCCAATTTCAACAAGTCTTTCTCCATACTTCAAAACACTCTTCATACATCTCTAGCACTTGAAATCAATAAAATTCATTGTATTCTAACATATTATAACCCCAAACAACACTAGATAAGTCATTTAGTTGCTCATTGTAATATTTCCGAGTTCTTAGCCCATTTGGTACCCAATTTCAACAAGTCTTTCTACACACTTCTAAACACTCTTCATGCATCTCTACCACTTGTAATCAATCAAATTCATTGGATTCTAACATAGTCTAACCCCAAACAACACTAGTTAAGTCATTTAGTTGCTCAACGCAATGTTTCCGAGTTCTTAGCCCATTTGGTACCCAATTTCAACAAGTCTTTCGCAACACTTTTAAACACTCTTCATGCATCTCTAGCACTTGTAATCAATCAAATTCATTGTATTCTAACATATTCTAACCCCAAACAACACTAGATAAGGCATTTAGTTGTTCAACGCAATGTTTCCCAGTTCTTAGCCCATTTGGTACCCAATTTCAACAAGTCTTTCTCCATACTTCAAAACACTCTTCATACATCTCTAGCACTTGAAATCAATAAAATTCATTGTATTCTAACATATTATAACCCCAAACAACACTAGATAAGTCATTTAGTTGCTCATTGCAATATTTCCGAGTTCTTAGCCCATTTGGTACCCAATTTCAACAAGTCTTTCGCCACACTTCTAAACACTCTTCATGCATCTCTAGCACTTGTAATCAATCAAATTTATTGTATTCTAACATATTCTAACCCCAAACAACACTAGATAAGTCATTTAGTGGTTCAATTAAATGTTTCCGAGTTCTTAGCCCATTTGGGACCCAATTTCAACAAGTCTTTCTCCACACTTCTAAACACTCTTCATGCATCTCTAGCACTTTTAATCAATCAAATTCATTGTATTCTAACATATACTAACCCCAAACAACACTAGATAAGTCATTTAGTTGGTCAATGCAACATTTCCGAGTTCTTAGCCCATTTGGGACCCAATTTCAACAAGTATTTCTCCATACTTCAAAACACTCTTCATGAATCTCTAGCACTTGTAATCAATCAAATTCATTGTATTCTAACATATTCTAACCCCAAACAACACTAGATAAGTCATTTAGTTGCGCAACGCAATATTTCCGAGTTCTTAGCCCATTTGGGACCTAATTTCAACAAGTCTTTCTACACACTTCTAAACACTCTTCATACATCTCTAGCACTAGTAATCAATCAAATTTATTGTATTCTAACATATTCTAACCCCAAACAACACTAGATAAGTCAATTACTTGCTCAACGCAATGTTTCCGAGTTCATAGCCCATTTGGTACCCAATTTCAACAAGTCTTTCTCCACACTTCTAAAAACTCTTCATGCATCTCTAGCACTTGTAATCAATCAAATTCACTGTATTCTAACATATTCTAACCCAAAACAACACTAGATAAGTCATTTACTTGTTCAACGCAATGTTTCCGAGTTCTTAACCCATTTGGGACCCAATTTCAACAAGTCTTTCTCGATACTTCAAAACACTCTTCATGCTAGCACTTGTAATCAATCAGAGTCATTGTCTTCTAATATATTCTCACCCCAAACAACACTAGATATTTCATTTAGTTGGTCAACGCAATGTTTCCGAGTTCTTAGCCCATTTGGGACCCAATTTCAACAAGTTTTTCTACACACTTCTAAACACTCTTCATGCATCTTTAGCACTGTAATCAGTCAAAGTTATTATATTCTAACAGATTCTAACCGCATACAGCACTAGATAAGTCATTTAGTGGTTCAACGCAATGTTTCTGAGTTCTTAGCCCATTTGGGACCCAATTTCAACAAGTCTTTCTACACACTTCTAAACACTCTTCATACATCTCTAGCACTAGTAATCAATCAAATTCATTGTATTCTAACATATTCTAACCCCAAACAACACTAGATAAGTCATTTACTTGCTCAACGCAATGTTTCCGAGTTCCTAGGCCATTTGGTACCCAATTTCAACAAGTCTTTCTCCACACTTATTAAAACTCTTCATGCATCTCTAGCACTTGTAATCAATCAAATTTACTGTATTCTAACATATTATAACCCAAAACAGCACTAGATAAGTCATTTAGTTGTTCACCGCAATGTTTCCGAGTTCTTAGCCCATTTGGGACCCAATTTCAACAAGTCTTTCTACACACTTCTAAACACTCTTCATGCATCTCTACCACTTGTAATCAATCAAATTCATTGGATTCTAACATATTCTAACCCCAAACAACACTAGTTAAGTCATTTAGTTGCTCAACGCAATGTTTCCGAGTTCTTAGCCCATTTGGTACCCAATTTCAACAAGTCTTTCGCAACACTTCTAAACACTCTTCATGCATCTCTAGCACTTGTAATCAATCAAATTCATTGTATTCTAACATATTCTAACCCCAAACAACACTAGATAAGGCATTTCGTTGTTCAACGCAATGTTTCCGAGTTCTTAGCCCATTTGGTACCCAATTTCAACAAGTCTTTCTCCATACTTCAAAACACTCTTCATACATCTCTAGCACTTGTAATCAATAAAATTCATTGTATTCTAACATATTATAACCCCTAACAACACTAGATAAGTCATTTATTTGCTCATTGCAATATTTCCGAGTTCTTAGCCCATTTGGTACCCAATTTCAACAAGTCTTTCGCGACACTTCTAAACACTCTTCATGCATCTCTAGCACTTGTAATCAATCAAATTTATTGTATTCTAACATATTCTAACCCCAAACAACACTAGAAAAGTCATTTAGTGGTTCAATTAAATGTTTCCGAGTTCTTAGCCCATTTGGGACCCAATTTCAACAAGTCTTTCGCCACACTTCTAAACACTCTTCATGCATCTCTAGCACTTTTTATCAATCAAATTCATTGTATTCTAACATATACTAACCCCAAACAACACTAGATAAGTCATTTAGTTGGTCAATGCAACATTTCCGAGTTCTTAGCCCATTTGGGACCCAATTTCAACAAGTATTTCTCCATACTTCAAAACACTCTTCATGAATCTCTAGCACTTGTAATCAATCAAATTCATTGTATTCTAACATATTCTAACCCCAAACAACACTAGATAAGTCATTTAGTTGCTCAACGCAATATTTCCGAGTTCTTAGCCCATTTGGGACCCAATTTCAATAAGTGTTTCTACACACTTCTAAACACTCTTCATACATCTCTAGCACTAGTAATCAATCAAATTCATTGTATTCTAAGATATTCTAACCCCAAACAACACTAGATAAGTCATTTACTTGCTCAACGCAATGTTTCCGAGTTCCTAGGCCATTTGGTACCCAATTTCAACAAGTCTTTCTCCACACTTCTAAAAACTCTTCATGCATCTCTAGCACTTGTAATCAATCAAATTTACTGTATTCTAACATATTATAACCCAAAACAGCACTAGATAAGTCATTTAGTTGTTCGCCGCAATGTTTCCAATTCTTAGCCCATTTGGGACCCAATTTCAACAAGTCTTTCTACACACTTCTAAACACTCTTCATGCATCTCTAGCACTTGTAATCAATCAAATTCATTGGATTCTAACATAGTCTAACCCCAAACAACACTAGTTAAGTCATTTAGTTGCTCAACGCAATGTTTCCGAGTTCTTAGCCCATTTGGTACCCAATTTCAACAAGTCTTTCGCAACACTTTTAAACACTCTTCATGCATCTCTAGCACTTGTAATCAATCAAATTCATTGTATTCTAACATATTCTAACCCCAAACAACACTAGATAAGGCATTTAGTTGTTCAACGCAATGTTTCCGAGTTCTTAGCCCATTTGGTACCCAATTTCAACAAGTCTTTCTCCATACTTCAAAACACTCTTCATACATCTCTAGCACTTGTAATCAATAAAATTCATTGTATTCTAACATATTATAACCCCAAACAACACTAGATAAGTAATTTAGTTGCTCATTGCAATATTTCCGAGTTCTTAGCCCATTTGGTACCCAATTTCAACAAGTCTTTCGCAACACTTCTAAACATTCTTCATGCATCTCTAGCACTTGTAATCAATCAAATTCATTGTATTCTAACATAATCTAACCCCAAACAACACTAGATAAGTCATTTATTTGCTCATTGCAATATTTCCGAGTTCTTAGCCCATTTGGTACCCAATTTCAACAAGTCTTTCGCGACACTTCTAAACACTCTTCATGCATCTCTAGCACTTGTAATCAATCAAATTTATTGTATTCTAACATATTCTAACCCCAAACAACACTAGAAAAGTCATTTAGTGGTTCAATTAAATGTTTCCGAGTTCTTAGCCCATTTGGGACCCAATTTCAACAAGTCTTTCGCCACACTTCTAAACACTCTTCATGCATCTCTAGCACTTTTTATCAATCAAATTCATTGTATTCTAACATATACTAACCCCAAACAACACTAGATAAGTCATTTAGTTGGTCAATGCAACATTTCCGAGTTCTTAGCCCATTTGGGACCCAATTTCAACAAGTATTTCTCCATACTTCAAAACACTCTTCATGAATCTCTAGCACTTGTAATCAATCAAATTCATTGTATTCTAACATATTCTAACCCCAAACAACACTAGATAAGTCATTTAGTTGCTCAACGCAATATTTCCGAGTTCTTAGCCCATTTGGGACCCAATTTCAATAAGTGTTTCTACACACTTCTAAACACTCTTCATACATCTCTAGCACTAGTAATCAATCAAATTCATTGTATTCTAAGATATTCTAACCCCAAACAACACTAGATAAGTCATTTACTTGCTCAACGCAATGTTTCCGAGTTCCTAGGCCATTTGGTACCCAATTTCAACAAGTCTTTCTCCACACTTCTAAAAACTCTTCATGCATCTCTAGCACTTGTAATCAATCAAATTTACTGTATTCTAACATATTATAACCCAAAACAGCACTAGATAAGTCATTTAGTTGTTCGCCGCAATGTTTCCAATTCTTAGCCCATTTGGGACCCAATTTCAACAAGTCTTTCTACACACTTCTAAACACTCTTCATGCATCTCTAGCACTTGTAATCAATCAAATTCATTGGATTCTAACATAGTCTAACCCCAAACAACACTAGTTAAGTCATTTAGTTGCTCAACGCAATGTTTCCGAGTTCTTAGCCCATTTGGTACCCAATTTCAACAAGTCTTTCGCAACACTTTTAAACACTCTTCATGCATCTCTAGCACTTGTAATCAATCAAATTCATTGTATTCTAACATATTCTAACCCCAAACAACACTAGATAAGGCATTTAGTTGTTCAACGCAATGTTTCCGAGTTCTTAGCCCATTTGGTACCCAATTTCAACAAGTCTTTCTCCATACTTCAAAACACTCTTCATACATCTCTAGCACTTGTAATCAATAAAATTCATTGTATTCTAACATATTATAACCCCAAACAACACTAGATAAGTAATTTAGTTGCTCATTGCAATATTTCCGAGTTCTTAGCCCATTTGGTACCCAATTTCAACAAGTCTTTCGCCACACTTCTAAACACTCTTCATGCATCTCTAGCACTTGTAATCAATCAAATTTATTGTATTCTAACATATTCTAACCCCAAACAACACTAGATAAGTCATTTAGTGGTTCAATTAAATGTTTCCGAGTTCTTAGCCCATTTGGGACCCTATTTCAACAAGTCTTTCTCCACACTTCTAAACACTCTTCATGCATCTCTAGCACTTTTAATCAATCAAATTCATTGTATTCTAACATATACTAACCCCAAAATATACTAGATAAGTCATTTAGTTGGTCAATGCAACATTTCCGAGTTCTTAGCCCATTTGGGACCCAATTTCAACAAGTATTTCTCCATACTTCAAAACACTCTTCATGAATCTCTAGCACTTGTAATCAATCAAATTCATTGTATTCTAACATATTCTAACCCCAAACAACACTAGATAAGTCATTTAGTTGCTCAACGCAATATTTCCGAGTTCTTAGCCCATTTGGGACCCAATTTCAACAAGTCTTTCTACACACTTCTAAACACTCTTCATACATCTCTAGCACTAGTAATCAATCAAATTTATTGTATTCTAACATATTCTAACCCCAAACAACACTAGATAAGTTATTTACTTGCTCAACGCAATGTTTCCGAGTTCATAGCCCATTTGGTACCCAATTTCAACAAGTCTTTCTCCACACTTCTAAAAACTCTTCATGCATCTCTAGCACTTGTAATCAATCAAATACACTGTATTCTAACATATTCTAACCCAAAACAACACTAGATAAGTCATTTACTTGTTCAACGCAATGTTTCCGAGTTCTTAACCCATTTGGGACCCAATTTCAACAAGTCTTTCTCGATACTTCAAAACACTCTTCATGCTAGCACTTGTAATCAATCAGAGTCATTGTCTTCTAATATATTCTCACCCCAAACAACACTTGATATTTCATTTAGTTGGTCAACGCAATGTTTCCGAGTTCTTAGCCCATTTGGGACCCAATTTCAACAAGTTTTTCTACACACTTCTAAACACTCTTCATGCATCTTTAGCACTGTAATCAGTCAAAGTTATTATATTCTAACAGATTCTAACCGCATACAGCACTAGATAAGTCATTTAGTGGTTCAACGCAATGTTTCTGAGTTCTTAGCCCATTTGGGACCCAATTTCAACAAGTCTTTCTACACACTTCTAAACACTCTTCATACATCTCTAGCACTAGTAATCAATCAAATTCATTGTATTCTAACATATTCTAACCCCAAACAACACTAGATAAGTCATTTACTTGCTCAACGCAATGTTTCCGAGTTCCTAGGCCATTTGGTACCCAATTTCAACAAGTCTTTCTCCACACTTCTAAAAACTCTTCATGCATCTCTAGCACTTGTAATCAATCAAATTTACTGTATTCTAACATATTATAACCCAAAACAGCACTAGATAAGTCATTTACTTGTTCAACGCAATGTTTCCGAGTTCTTAGCCCATTTGGTATCCAATTTCAACAAGTCTTTCGCCACACTTCTAAACACTCTTCATGCATCTCTAGCACTTGTAATCAGTTAAATTCATTGTATTCTAACATAATCTAACCCCAAACAACACTAGATAAGTCATTTACTTGCTCAACGCAATGTTTCCGAGTTCTTAGCCCATTTGGTACCCAATTTCAACAAGTCTTTCTACATACTTCTAAGAACTCTTCATGCATATCTAGCACTTTTAATCAATCAAATTCATTGTATTCTAACATATTCTAACCCCAAACAACACTAGATAAGGCATTTCGTTGTTCAACGCAATGTTTCCGAGTTCTTAGCCCATTTGGTACCCAATTTCAACAAGTCTTTCTCCATACTTCAAAACACTCTTCATACATCTCTAGCACTTGTAATCAATAAAATTCATTGTATTCTAACATATTATAACCCCTAACAACACTAGATAAGTCATTTATTTGCTCATTGCAATATTTCCGAGTTCTTAGCCCATTTGGTACCCAATTTCAACAAGTCTTTCGCCACACTTCTAAACACTCTTCATGCATCTCTAGCACTTGTAATCAATCAAATTTATTGTATTCTAACATATTCTAACCCCAAACAACACTAGATAAGTCATTTAGTGGTTCAATTAAATGTTTCCGAGTTCTTAGCCCATTTGGGACCCAATTTCAACAAGTCTTTCGCCACACTTCTAAACACTCTTCATGCATCTCTAGCACTTTTAATCAATCAAATTTATTGTATTCTAACATATTCCTAACCCCAAACAACACTAGATAAGTCATTTACTTGCTCAACGCAATGTTTCCGAGTTCTTAGCTCATTTGGTACCCAATTTCAACAAGTCTTTCCCCACACTTCTAAAAACTCTTCATGCATCTCAAGCACTTGTAATCAATCAAATCCACTGTATTCTAACATATTCTAACCCAAAACAACACTAGATAAGTCATTTACTTGTTCAACGCAATGTTTCCGAGTTCTTAGCCCATTTGGGACCCAATTTCAACAAGTCTTTCTCGATACTTCAAAACACTCTTCATGCATTTCTAGCACTTGTAATCAATCAGAGTCATTATCTTCTAATATATTCGCACCCCAAACAACACTAGATATTTCATTTAGTTGTTCAACGCAATGTTTTCGAGTTCTTAGCCCATTTGGGACCAAATTTCAACAAGTCTTTCTACACACTTCTAAACACTCTTCATGCATCTTTAGCACTTGTAATCAGTCAAAGTTATTATATTCTAACATATTCTAACCGCAAACAGCACTAGATAAGTCATTTAGTGGTTCAACGCAATGTTTCTGAGTTCTTAGCCCATTTGGGACCCAATTTCAACAAGTCTTTCTACAAACTTCTAAACACTCTTCATACATCTCTAGCACTAGTAATCAATCAAATTCATTGTATTCTAACATAATCTAACCCCAAACAACACTAGATAAGTCATTTACTTGCTCAACGCAATGTTTCCGAGTTCTTAGCCCATTTGGTACCCAATTTCAACAAGTCTTTCGCCACACTTCTAAACACTCTTCATGCATCTCTAGCACTTGTAATCAGTTAAATTCATTGTATTCTAACATAATCTAACCCCAAACAACACTAGATAAGTCATTTACTTGCTCAACGCAATGTTTCCGAGTTCTTAGCCCATTTGGTACCCAATTTCAACAAGTCTTTCGCAACACTTCTAAACACTCTTCATGCATCTCTAGCACTTGTAATCAATCAAATTCATTGTATTCTAACATATTCTAACCCCAAACAACACTAGATAAGGCATTTCGTTGTTCAACGCAATGTTTCCGAGTTCTTAGCCCATTTGGTACCCAATTTCAACAAGTCTTTCTCCATACTTCAAAACACTCTTCATACATCTCTAGCACTTGTAATCAATAAAATTCATTGTATTCTAACATATTATAACCCCTAACAACACTAGATAAGTCATTTAGTTGCTCATTGCAATATTTCCGAGTTCTTAGCCCATTTGGTACCCAATTTCAACAAGTCTTTCGCCACACTTCTAAACACTCTTCATGCATCTCTAGCACTTGTAATCAATCAAATTTATTGTATTCTAACATATTCTAACCCCAAACAACACTAGATAGGTCATTTAGTGGTTCAATTAAATGTTTCCGAGTTCTTAGCCCATTTGGGACCCAATTTCAACAAGTCTTTCTCCACACTTCTAAACACTCTTCATGCATCTCTAGCACTTTTAATCAATCAAATTCATTGTATTCTAACATATACTAACCCCAAACAACACTAGATAAGTCATTTAGTTGGTCAATGCAACATTTCCGAGTTCTTAGCCTATTTGGGACCCAATTTCAACAAGTATTTCTCCATACTTCAAAACACTCTTCATGAATCTCTAGCACTTGTAATCAATCAAATTCATTGTATTCTAACATATTCTAACCCCAAACAACACTAGATAAGTCATTTAGTTGCTCAACGCAATATTTCCGAGTTCTTAGCCCATTTGGGACCCAATTTCAACAAGTCTTTCTACACACTTCTAAACACTTTTCATACATCTCTAGCACTAGTAATCAATCAAATTAATTGTATTCTAACATATTCCTAACCCCAAACAACACTAGATAAGTCATTTACTTGCTCAACGCAATGTTTCCGAGTTCTTAGCTCATTTGGTACCCAGTTTCAACAAGTCTTTCCCCACACTTCTAAAAACTCTTCATGCATCTCTAGCACTTGTAATCAATCAAATCCACTGTATTCTAACATATTCTAACCCAAAACAACACTAGATAAGTCATTTACTTGTTCAACGCAATGTTTCCGAGTTCTTAGCCCATTTGGGACCCAATTTCAACAAGTCTTTCTCGATACTTCAAAACACTCTTCATGCATTTCTAGCACTTGTAATCAATCAGAGTCATTATCTTCTAATATATTCGCACCCCAAACAACACTAGATATTTCATTTAGTTGTTCAACGCAATGTTTCCGAGTTCTTAGCCCATTTGGGACCAAATTTCAACAAGTCTTTCTACACACTTCTAAACACTCTTCATGCATCTTTAGCACTTGTAATCAGTCAAAGTTATTATATTCTAACATATTCTAACCGCAAACAGCACTAGATAAGTCATTTAGTGGTTCAACGCAATGTTTCTGAGTTCTTAGCCCATTTGGGACCCAATTTCAACAAGTCTTTCTACAAACTTCTAAACACTCTTCATACATCTCTAGCACTAGTAATCAATCAAATTCATTGTATTCTAACATAATCTAACCCCAAACAACACTAGATAAGTCATTTACTTGCTCAACGCAATGTTTCCGAGTTCTTAGCCCATTTGGTACCCAATTTCAACAAGTCTTTCGCCACACTTCTAAACACTCTTCATGCATCTCTAGCACTTGTAATCAATTAAATTCATTGTATTCTAACATATTATAACCCCAAAAAACACTAGATAAGTCATTTAGTTGCTCAACGCAATATTTCCGAGTTCTTAGCCCATTTGGTACCCAATTTCAACAAGTCTTTCGCCACACTTCTAAACACTCTTCATGCATCTCTAGCACTTGTAATCAATCAAATTCATTGTATTCTAACATATACTAACCCCGAACAACACTAGATAAGTCATTTAGTGGTTCAATTCAATGTTTCCGAGTTCTTAGCCCATTTGGGACCCAATTTCAACAACTCTTTCTCCACACTTCTAAACACTCTTCATGCATCTCTAGTACATGTAACCAATCAAATTCATTGTATTCTAACATATACTAACCACAAACAATACTAGATAATTCATTTAGTTGGTCAATGCAACATTTCCGAGTTCTTAGCCCATTTGGGACCCAATTTCAACAAGTATTTCTCCATACTTCAAAACACTCTTCATGAATCTCTAGCACTTGTAATCAATCAAATTTATTGTATTCTAACATATTCTAACCCCAAACAACACTAGAAAAGTCATTTAGTTGCTCAACCCAATATTTCCGAGTTCTTAGCCCATTTGGAACCCACTTTCAACAAGTCTTTCTACACACTTCTAAACACTCTTCATACATCTCTAGCACTAGTAATCAATCACATTCATTGTATTCTAACATATTCCTAACCCCAAACAACACTAGATAAGTCATTTACTTGCTCAACGCAATGTTTCCGAGTTCTTAGCTCATTTGGTACCCAATTTCAACAAGTCTTTCTCCACACTTCTAAAAACTCTTCATGCATCTCTAGCACTTGTAATCAATCAAATTCACTGTATTCTAACATATTCTAACCCGAAAAACCACTAGATAAGTCATTTACTTGTTCAACGCAATGTTTCCGAGTTCTTAGCCCATTTGGGACCCAATTTCAACAAGTCTTTCTCGATACTTCAAAACACTCTTCATGCATTTCTAGCACTTGTAATCAATCAGAGTCATTGTCTTCTAATATATTCTCACCCCAAACAACACTAGATATTTCATTTAGTTGTTCAACGCAATGTTTCCTAGTTCTTAGCCCATTTGGGACCCAATTTCAACAAGTCTTTCTACACACTTCTAAACACTCTTCATGCATCTTTAGCACTTGTAATCAGTCAAAGTTATTATATTCTAACATATTCTAACCGCAAACAGCACTAGATAAGTCGTTTAGTGGTTCAACGCAATGTTTCTGAGTTCTTAGCCCATTTGGGACCCAATTTCAACTAGTCTTTCTACACACTTCTAAACACTCTTCATGCATCTCTAGCACTTGTAATCAATCAAATTCATTGGATTCTAACATATTATAACCCCAAACAACACTAGATAAGTCATTTAGTTGTTCAACGCAATATTTCCGAGTTCTTAGCCCATTTGGTACCCAATTTCAACAAGTCTTTCGCCACACTTCTAAACACTCTTCATGCTCTCTAGCACTTGTAATCAATCCAATTTATTGTATTCTAACATATTCTAACCCCAAACAACACTAGATAAGTCATTTAGTGGTTCAATTAAATGTTTCCGAGTTCTTAGCCCATTTGGGACCCAATTTCAACAAGTCTTTCTCCACACTTCTAAACACTCTTCATGCATCTCTAGTACATGTAACCAATCAAATTCATTGTATTCTAACATATACTAACCACAAACAATACTAGATAATTCATTTAGTGGTTCAAAGCAATGTTTATGAGTTCTTAGCCCATTTGGGACCCAATTTCTACAAGTCTTTCTACACACTTCTAAGAACTCTTCATGCATATCTAGCACTTTTAATATATTCTCACCCCAAACAACACTAGATATTTCATTTAGTTGTTCAACGCAATGTTTCCTAGTTCTTAACCCATTTGGGACCCAATTTCAACAAGTCTTTCTACACACTTCTAAACACTCTTCATGCATCTTTAGCACTTGTAATCAGTCAAAGTTATTATATTCTAACATATTCTAACCGCAAACAGCACTAGATAAGTCATTTAGTGGTTCAACGCAATGTTTCTGAGTTCTTAGCCCATTTGGGACCCAATTTCAACAAGTCTTTCTACAAACTTCTAAACACTCTTCATACATCTCTAGCACTAGTAATCAATCAAATTCATTGTATTCTAACATAATCTAACCCCAAACAACACTAGATAAGTCATTTACTTGCTCAACGCAATGTTTCCGAGTTCTTAGCCCATTTGGTACCCAATTTCAACAAGTCTTTCGCCACACTTCTAAACACTCTTCATGCATCTCTAGCACTTGTAATCAATTAAATTCATTGTATTCTAACATATTATAACCCCAAAAAACACTAGATAAGTCATTTAGTTGCTCAACGCAATATTTCCGAGTTCTTAGCCCATTTGGTACCCAATTTCAACAAGTCTTTCGCCACACTTCTAAACACTCTTCATGCATCTCTAGCACTTGTAATCAATCAAATTCATTGTATTCTAACATATACTAACCCCGAACAACACTAGATAAGTCATTTAGTGGTTCAATTCAATGTTTCCGAGTTCTTAGCCCATTTGGGACCCAATTTCAACAACTCTTTCTCCACACTTCTAAACACTCTTCATGCATCTCTAGTACATGTAACCAATCAAATTCATTGTATTCTAACATATACTAACCACAAACAATACTAGATAATTCATTTAGTTGGTCAATGCAACATTTCCGAGTTCTTAGTCCATTTGGGACCCAATTTCAACAAGTATTTCTCCATACTTCAAAACACTCTTCATGAATCTCTAGCACTTGTAATCAATCAAATTTATTGTATTCTAACATATTCTAACCCCAAACAACACTAGAAAAGTCATTTAGTTGCTCAACCCAATATTTCCGAGTTCTTAGCCCATTTGGAACCCACTTTCAACAAGTCTTTCTACACACTTCTAAACACTCTTCATACATCTCTAGCACTAGTAATCAATCACATTCATTGTATTCTAACATATTCCTAACCCCAAACAACACTAGATAAGTCATTTACTTGCTCAACGCAATGTTTCCGAGTTCTTAGCTCATTTGGTACCCAATTTCAACAAGTCTTTCTCCACACTTCTAAAAACTCTTCATGCATCTCTAGCACTTGTAATCAATCAAATTCACTGTATTCTAACATATTCTAACCCGAAAAACCACTAGATAAGTCATTTACTTGTTCAACGCAATGTTTCCGAGTTCTTAGCCCATTTGGGACCCAATTTCAACAAGTCTTTCTCGATACTTCAAAACACTCTTCATGCATTTCTAGCACTTGTAATCAATCAGAGTCATTGTCTTCTAATATATTCTCACCCCAAACAACACTAGATATTTCATTTAGTTGTTCAACGCAATGTTTCCTAGTTCTTAGCCCATTTGGGACCCAATTTCAACAAGTCTTTCTACACACTTCTAAACACTCTTCATGCATCTTTAGCACTTGTAATCAGTCAAAGTTATTATATTCTAACATATTCTAACCGCAAACAGCACTAGATAAGTCGTTTAGTGGTTCAACGCAATGTTTCTGAGTTCTTAGCCCATTTGGGACCCAATTTCAACTAGTCTTTCTACACACTTCTAAACACTCTTCATGCATCTCTAGCACTTGTAATCAATCAAATTCATTGGATTCTAACATATTATAACCCCAAACAACACTAGATAAGTCATTTAGTTGTTCAACGCAATATTTCCGAGTTCTTAGCCCATTTGGTACCCAATTTCAACAAGTCTTTCGCCACACTTCTAAACACTCTTCATGCTCTCTAGCACTTGTAATCAATCCAATTTATTGTATTCTAACATATTCTAACCCCAAACAACACTAGATAAGTCATTTAGTGGTTCAATTAAATGTTTCCGAGTTCTTAGCCCATTTGGGACCCAATTTCAACAAGTCTTTCTCCACACTTCTAAACACTCTTCATGCATCTCTAGTACATGTAACCAATCAAATTCATTGTATTCTAACATATACTAACCACAAACAATACTAGATAATTCATTTAGTGGTTCAAAGCAATGTTTATGAGTTCTTAGCCCATTTGGGACCCAATTTCTACAAGTCTTTCTACACACTTCTAAGAACTCTTCATGCATATCTAGCACTTTTAATATATTCTCACCCCAAACAACACTAGATATTTCATTTAGTTGTTCAACGCAATGTTTCCTAGTTCTTAGCCCATTTGGGACCCAATTTCAACAAGTCTTTCTACACACTTCTAAACACTCTTCATGCATCTTTAGCACTTGTAATCAGTCAAAGTTATTATATTCTAACATATTCTAACCGCAAACAGCACTAGATAAGTCATTTAGTGGTTCAACGCAATGTTTCTGAGTTCTTAGCCCATTTGGGACCCAATTTCAACAAGTCTTTCTACACACTTCTAAACACTCTTCATGCATCTCTAGCACTTGTAATCAATCAAATTCATTGGATTCTAACATATTCTAACCCCAAACAACTCTAGTTAAGTCATTTAGTTGCTCAACGCAATGTTTCCGAGTTCTTAGCCCATTTGGTACCCAATTTCAACAAGTCTTTCGCAACACTTCTAAACATTCTTCATGCATCTCTAGCACTTGTAATCAATCAAATTCATTGTATTCTAACATAATCTAACCCCAAACAACACTAGATAAGTCATTTACTTGCTCAACGCAATGTTTCCGAGTTCTTAGCCCATTTGGTACCCAATTTCAACAAGTCTTTCGCCACACTTCTAAACACTCTTCATGCATCTCTAGCACTTGTAATCAATTAAATTCATTGTATTCTAACATATTATAACCCCAAAAAACACTAGATAAGTCATTTAGTTGCTCAACGCAATATTTCCGAGTTCTTAGCCCATTTGGTACCCAATTTCAACAAGTCTTTCGCCACACTTCTAAACACTCTTCATGCATCTCTAGCACTTGTAATCAATCAAATTCATTGTATTCTAACATATACTAACCCCGAACAACACTAGATAAGTCATTTAGTGGTTCAATTCAATGTTTCCGAGTTCTTAGCCCATTTGGGACCCAATTTCAACAACTCTTTCTCCACACTTCTAAACACTCTTCATGCATCTCTAGTACATGTAACCAATCAAATTCATTGTATTCTAACATATACTAACCACAAACAATACTAGATAATTCATTTAGTTGGTCAATGCAACATTTCCGAGTTCTTAGCCCATTTGGGACCCAATTTCAACAAGTATTTCTCCATACTTCAAAACACTCTTCATGAATCTCTAGCACTTGTAATCAATCAAATTTATTGTATTCTAACATATTCTAACCCCAAACAACACTAGAAAAGTCATTTAGTTGCTCAACCCAATATTTCCGAGTTCTTAGCCCATTTGGAACCCACTTTCAACAAGTCTTTCTACACACTTCTAAACACTCTTCATACATCTCTAGCACTAGTAATCAATCACATTCATTGTATTCTAACATATTCCTAACCCCAAACAACACTAGATAAGTCATTTACTTGCTCAACGCAATGTTTCCGAGTTCTTAGCTCATTTGGTACCCAATTTCAACAAGTCTTTCTCCACACTTCTAAAAACTCTTCATGCATCTCTAGCACTTGTAATCAATCAAATTCACTGTATTCTAACATATTCTAACCCGAAAAACCACTAGATAAGTCATTTACTTGTTCAACGCAATGTTTCCGAGTTCTTAGCCCATTTGGGACCCAATTTCAACAAGTCTTTCTCGATACTTCAAAACACTCTTCATGCATTTCTAGCACTTGTAATCAATCAGAGTCATTGTCTTCTAATATATTCTCACCCCAAACAACACTAGATATTTCATTTAGTTGTTCAACGCAATGTTTCCTAGTTCTTAGCCCATTTGGGACCCAATTTCAACAAGTCTTTCTACACACTTCTAAACACTCTTCATGCATCTTTAGCACTTGTAATCAGTCAAAGTTATTATATTCTAACATATTCTAACCGCAAACAGCACTAGATAAGTCGTTTAGTGGTTCAACGCAATGTTTCTGAGTTCTTAGCCCATTTGGGGCCCAATTTCAACTAGTCTTTCTACACACTTCTAAACACTCTTCATGCATCTCTAGCACTTGTAATCAATCAAATTCATTGGATTCTAACATATTATAACCCCAAACAACACTAGATAAGTCATTTAGTTGTTCAACGCAATATTTCCGAGTTCTTAGCCCATTTGGTACCCAATTTCAACAAGTCTTTCGCCACACTTCTAAACACTCTTCATGCTCTCTAGCACTTGTAATCAATCCAATTTATTGTATTCTAACATATTCTAACCCCAAACAACACTAGATAAGTCATTTAGTGGTTCAATTAAATGTTTCCGAGTTCTTAGCCCATTTGGGACCCAATTTCAACAAGTCTTTCTCCACACTTCTAAACACTCTTCATGCATCTCTAGTACATGTAACCAATCAAATTCATTGTATTCTAACATATACTAACCACAAACAATACTAGATAATTCATTTAGTGGTTCAAAGCAATGTTTATGAGTTCTTAGCCCATTTGGGACCCAATTTCTACAAGTCTTTCTACACACTTCTAAGAACTCTTCATGCATATCTAGCACTTTTAATATATTCTCACCCCAAACAACACTAGATATTTCATTTAGTTGTTCAACGCAATGTTTCCTAGTTCTTAGCCCATTTGGGACCCAATTTCAACAAGTCTTTCTACACACTTCTAAACACTCTTCATGCATCTTTAGCACTTGTAATCAGTCAAAGTTATTATATTCTAACATATTCTAACCGCAAACAGCACTAGATAAGTCATTTAGTGGTTCAACGCAATGTTTCTGAGTTCTTAGCCCATTTGGGACCCAATTTCAACAAGTCTTTCTACACACTTCTAAACACTCTTCATGCATCTCTAGCACTTGTAATCAATCAAATTCATTGGATTCTAACATATTCTAACCCCAAACAACTCTAGTTAAGTCATTTAGTTGCTCAACGCAATGTTTCCGAGTTCTTAGCCCATTTGGTACCCAATTTCAACAAGTCTTTCGCAACACTTCTAAACATTCTTCATGCATCTCTAGCACTTGTAATCAATCAAATTCATTGTATTCTAACATATTCTAACCCCAAACAACACTAGATAAGGCATTTAGTTGTTCAACGCAATGTTTCCGAGTTCTTAGCCCATTTGGGACCCAATTTCAACAAGTCTTTCTCCATACTTCAAAACACTCTTCATACATCTCTAGCACTTGTAATCAATCAAATTCATTGTATTCTAACATATTATAACCCCAAACAACACTAGATAATTCATTTAGTTTCTCAACGCAATATTTCCGAGTTCTTAGCCCATTTGGTACCCAATTTCAACAACTCTTTCGCCACACTTCTAAACACTCTTCATGCATCTCTAGCACTTGTAATCAATCAAATTTATTGTATTCTAACATATTCTAACCCCAAACAACACTAGATAAGTCATTTAGTGGTTCAATTAAATGTTTCCGAGTTCTTAGCCCATTTGGGACCCAATTTCAACAAGTCTTTCACCACACTTCTAAACACTCTTCATGCATCTCTAGTACATGTAACCAATCAAATTCATTGTATTCTAACATATACTAACCACAAAAAATACTAGATAATTCATTTAGTGGTTCAAAGCAATGTTTATGAGTTCTTAGCCCATTTGGGACCCAATTTCAACAAGTCTTTCTACACACTTCTAAGAACTCTTCATGCATATCTAGCACTTTTAATCAATCAAATTCATTGTATTCTAACATATACTAACCCCAAACAACACTAGATAATTCATTTAGTTGCTCAACGCAATGTTTCCGAGTTCTTAGCCCATTTGGTACCCAATATCAACAAGTCTTTCGCCACACTTCTAAACACTCTTCATGCATCTCTAGCACTTGTAATCAAATAAATTCATTGTATGCTAACATATTCTAACGCCAAACAACACTAGATAAGTCATTTAGTTGTTCAACGCAATGTTTCTGAGTTCTTAGCCCATTTGGGACCCAATTTCAACAAGTCTTTCTCCATACTTCAAAACACTCTTCATACATCTCTAGCACTTGTAATCAATTAAATTCATTGTATTATAATATATTCTAACCCCAAACAACACTAGATAAGTCATTTAGTTGCTCAACGCAATATTTCCGAGTTCTTAGCCCATTTGGTACCCAATTTCAACAAGTCTTTCGCCACACTTCTAAACACTCTTCATGCATCTCTAGCACTTGTAATCAATCAAATTTATTGTATTCTAACATATTCTAACCCCAAACAACACTAGATAAGTCATTTAGTGGTTCAATTAAATGTTTCCGAGTTCTTAGCCCATTTGGGACCCAATTTCAACAAGTCTTTCTCCACACTTCTAAACACTCTTCATGCATCTCTAGTACATGTAACCAATCAAATTCATTGTATTCTAACATATACTAACCACAAACAATACTAGATAATTCATTTAGTGGTTCAAAGCAATGTTTATGAGTTCTTAGCCCATTTGGGACCCAATTTCAACAAGTCTTTCTACACACTTCTAAGAACTCTTCATGCATATCTAGCACTTTTAATCAATCAAATTCATTGTATTCTAACATATACTAACCCCAAACAACACTAGATAAGTCATTTAGTTGCTCAACGCAATGTTTCCGAGTTCTTAGCCCATTTGGTACCCAATTTCAACAAGTCTTTCGCCACACTTCTAAACACTCTTCATGCATCTCTAGCACTTGTAATCAAATAAATTCATTGTATGCTAACATATTCTAACCCCAAACAACACTAGATAAGTCATTTAGTTGTTCAACGCAATGTTTCCGAGTTCTTAGCCCATTTGGGACCCAATTTCAACAAGTCTTTCTCCATACTTCAAAACACTCTTCATGCATCTCTAGCACTTGTAATCAATCAAATTCATTGTATTCTAACATATTCTAACCCCAAACAACACTAGATAAGTCATTTAGTTGCTCAACGCAATATTTCCGAGTTCTTAGCCCATTTGGTACCCAATTTCAACAAGTCTTTCGCCACACTTCTAAACACTCTTCATGCATCTCTAGCACTTGTAATCAATCAAATTTATTGTATTCTAACATATTCTAACCCGAACAACACTAGATAAGTCATTTAGCGGTTCAATTCAATGTTTCCGAGTTCTTAGCCCATTTGGGACCCAATTTCAACAACTCTTTCTCCACACTTCTAAACACTCTTCATGCATCTATAGTACATGTAACCAATCAAATTCATTGTATTCTAACATATACTAACCACAAACAATACTAGATAATTCATTTAGTTGGTCAATGCAACATTTCCGAGTTCTTAGCCCATTTGGGACCCAATTTCAACAAGTATTTCTCCATACTTCAAAACACTCTTCATGAATCTCTAGCACTTGTAATCAATCAAATTCATTGTATTCTAACATATTCTAACCCCAAACAACACTAGATAAGTCATTTAGTTGCTCAACCCAATATTTCCGAGTTCTTAGCCCATTTGGGACCCAATTTCAACAAGTCTTTCTACACACTTCTAAACACTCTTCATACATCTCCAGCACTAGTAATCAATCAAATTAATTGTATTCTAACATATTCCTAACCCCAAACAACACTAGATAAGTCATTTACTTGCTCAACGCAATGTTTCCGAGTTCTTAGCTCATTTGGTACCCAATTTCAACAAGTCTTTCTCCACAGTTCTAAAAACTCTTCATGCATCTCTAGCACTTGTAATCAATCAAATTCACTGTATTCTAACATATTCTAACCCAAAACAACACTAGATAAGTCATTTACTTGTTCAACGCAATGTTTCCGAGTTCTTAGCCCATTTGGGACCCAATTTCAACAAGTCTTTCTCGATACTTCAAAACACTCTTCATGCATTTCTAGCACTTGTAATCAATCAGAATCATTGTATTCTAATATATTCTCACCCCAAACAACACTAGATATTTCATTTACTTGCTCAACGCAATGTTTCCGAGTTCTTAGCCCATTTGGTACCCAATTTCAACAAGTCTTTCTCCACACTTCTAAAAACTCTTCATGCATCTCTAGCACTTGTAATCAATCAAATTTACTGTATTCTAACATATTCTAACCCAAAAAAACACTAGATAAGTCATTTAGTTGTTCAACGCAATGTTTCCGAGTTCTTAGCCCATTTGGGACCCAATTTCAACAAGTCTTTCTCCATACTTCAAAACACTCTTCATACATCACTAGCACTTGTAATCAATTAAATTCATTGTATTCTAATATATTCTAACCCCAAACAACACTAGATAAGTCATTTAGTTGCTCAACGCAATATTTCCGAGTTCTTAGCCCATTTGGTATACAATTTCAACAAGTCTTTCGCCACACTTCTAAACACTCTTCATGCATCTCTAGCACTTGTAATCAATCAAATTTATTGTATTCTAACATATTCTAACCCCAAACAACACTAGATAAGTCATTTAGTGGTTCAATTAAATGTTTCCGAATTCTTAGCCCATTTGGGACCCAATTTCAACAAGTCTTTCTCCACACTTCTAAACACTCTTCATGCATCTCTAGCACTTGTAATCAGTCAAAGTTATTATATTCTAACATATTCTAACCGCAAACAGCACTAGATAAGTCATTTAGTGGTTCAACGCAATGTTTCTGAGTTCTTAGCCCATTTGGGACCCAATTTCAACAAGTCTTTCTACACACTTCTAAACACTCTTCATGCATATCTAGCACTTTTAATCAATCAAATTCATTGGATTCTAACATATTCTAACCCCAAACAACTCTAGTTAAGTCATTTAGTTGCTCAACGCAATGTTTCCGAGTTCTTAGCCCATTTGGTACCCAATTTCAACAAGTCTTTCGCAACACTTCTAAACATTCTTCATGCATCTCTAGCACTTGTAATCAATCAAATTCATTGTATTCTAACATATTCTAACCCCAAACAACACTAGATAAGGCATTTAGTTGTTCAACGCAATGTTTCCGAGTTCTTAGCCCATTTGGGACCCAATTTCAACAAGTCTTTCTCCATACTTCAAAACACTCTTCATACATCTCTAGCACTTGTAATCAATCAAATTCATTGTATTCTAACATATTATAACCCCAAACAACACTAGATAATTCATTTAGTTGCTCAACGCAATATTTCCGAGTTCTTAGCCCATTTGGTACCCAATTTCAACAAGTCTTTCGCCACACTTCTAAACACTCTTCATGCATCTCTAGCACTTGTAATCAATCAAATTTATTGTATTCTAACATATTCTAACCCCAAACAACACTAGATAAGTCATTTAGTGGTTCAATTAAATGTTTCCGAGTTCTTAGCCCATTTGGGACCCAATTTCAACAAGTCTTTCACCACACTTCTAAACACTCTTCATGCATCTCTAGTACATGTAACCAATCAAATTCATTGTATTCTAACATATACTAACCACAAAAAATACTAGATAATTCATTTAGTGGTTCAAAGCAATGTTTATGAGTTCTTAGCCCATTTGGGACCCAATTTCAACAAGTCTTTCTACACACTTCTAAGAACTCTTCATGCATATCTAGCACTTTTAATCAATCAAATTCATTGTATTCTAACATATACTAACCCCAAACAACACTAGATAAGTCATTTAGTTGCTCAACGCAATGTTTCCGAGTTCTTAGCCCATTTGGTACCCAATATCAACAAGTCTTTCGCCACACTTCTAAACACTCTTCATGCATCTATAGCACTTGTAATCAAATAAATTCATTGTATGCTAACATATTCTAACCCCAAACAACACTAGATAAGTCATTTAGTTGTTCAACGCAATGTTTCCGAGTTCTTAGCCCATTTGGGACCCAATTTCAACAAGTCTTTCTCCATACTTCAAAACACTCTTCATGCATCTCTAGCACTTGTAATCAATCAAATTCATTGTATTCTAACATATTCTAACCCCAAACAACACTAGATAAGTCATTTAGTTGCTCAACGCAATATTTCCGAGTTCTTAGCCCATTTGGTACCCAATTTCAACAAGTCTTTCGCCACACTTCTAAACACTCTTCATGCATCTCTAGCACTTGTAATCAATCAAATTTATTGTATTCTAACATATTCTAACCCGAACAACACTAGATAAGTCATTTAGCGGTTCAATTCAATGTTTCCGAGTTCTTAGCCCATTTGGGACCCAATTTCAACAACTCTTTCTCCACACTTCTAAACACTCTTCATGCATCTCTAGTACATGTAACCAATCAAATTCATTGTATTCTAACATATACTAACCACAAACAATACTAGATAATTCATTTAGTTGGTCAATGCAACATTTCCGAGTTCTTAGCCCATTTGGGACCCAATTTCAACAAGTATTTCTCCATACTTCAAAACACTCTTCATGAATCTCTAGCACTTGTAATCAATCAAATTCATTGTATTCTAACATATTCTAACCCCAAACAACACTAGATAAGTCATTTAGTTGCTCAACCCAATATTTCCGAGTTCTTAGCCCATTTGGGACCCAATTTCAACAAGTCTTTCTACACACTTCTAAACACTCTTCATACATCTCCAGCACTAGTAATCAATCAAATTAATTGTATTCTAACATATTCCTAACCCCAAACAACACTAGATAAGTCATTTACTTGCTCAACGCAATGTTTCCGAGTTCTTAGCTCATTTGGTACCCAATTTCAACAAGTCTTTCTCCACAGTTCTAAAAACTCTTCATGCATCTCTAGCACTTGTAATCAATCAAATTCAATGTATTCTAACATATTCTAACCCAAAACAACACTAGATAAGTCATTTACTTGTTCAACGCAATGTTTCCGAGTTCTTAGCCCATTTGGGACCCAATTTCAACAAGTCTTTCTCGATACTTCAAAACACTCTTCATGCATTTCTAGCACTTGTAATCAATCAGAATCATTGTCTTCTAATATATTCTCACCCCAAACAACACTAGATATTTCATTTACTTGCTCAACGCAATGTTTCCGAGTTCTTAGCCCATTTGGTACCCAATTTCAACAAGTCTTTCTCCACACTTCTAAAAACTCTTCATGCATCTCTAGCACTTGTAATCAATCAAATTTACTGTATTCTAACATATTCTAACCCAAAACAACACTAGATAAGTCATTTAGTTGTTCAACGCAATGTTTCCGAGTTCTTAGCCCATTTGGGACCCAATTTCAACAAGTCTTTCTCCATACTTCAAAACACTCTTCATGCATCTCTAGCACTTGTAATCAATCAAATTCATTGTATTCTAACATATTCTAACCCCAAACAACACTAGATAAGTCATTTAGTTGCTCAACGCAATATTTCCGAGTTCTTAGCCCATTTGGTACCCAATTTCAACAAGTCTTTCGCCACACTTCTAAACACTCTTCATGCATCTCTAGCACTTGTAATCAATCAAATTTATTGTATTCTAACATATTCTAACCCGAACAACACTAGATAAGTCATTTAGCGGTTCAATTCAATGTTTCCGAGTTCTTAGCCCATTTGGGACCCAATTTCAACAACTCTTTCTCCACACTTCTAAACACTCTTCATGCATCTCTAGTACATGTAACCAATCAAATTCATTGTATTCTAAAATATACTAACCACAAACAATACTAGATAATTCATTTAGTTGGTCAATGCAACATTTCCGAGTTCTTAGCCCATTTGGGACCCAATTTCAACAAGTATTTCTCCATACTTCAAAACACTCTTCATGAATCTCTAGCACTTGTAATCAATCAAATTCATTGTATTCTAACATATTCTAACCCCAAACAACACTAGATAAGTCATTTAGTTGCTCAACCCAATATTTCCGAGTTCTTAGCCCATTTGGGACCCAATTTCAACAAGTCTTTCTACACACTTCTAAACACTCTTCATACATCTCCAGCACTAGTAATCAATCAAATTAATTGTATTCTAACATATTCCTAACCCCAAACAACACTAGATAAGTCATTTACTTGCTCAACGCAATGTTTCCGAGTTCTTAGCTCATTTGGTACCCAATTTCAACAAGTCTTTCTACACACTTCTAAGAACTCTTCATGCATCTCTAGCACTTGTAATCAATCAAATTCATTGTATTCTAACATATTCTAACCCAAAACAACACTAGATAAGTCATTTACTTGTTCAACGCAATGTTTCCGAGTTCTTAGCCCATTTGGGACCCAATTTCAACAAGTCTTTCTCGATACTTCAAAACACTCTTCATGCATTTCTAGCACTTGTAATCAATCAGAATCATTGTCTTCTAATATATTCTCACCCCAAACAACACTAGATATTTCATTTACTTGCACAACGCAATGTTTCCGAGTTCTTAGCCCATTTGGTACCCAATTTCAACAAGTCTTTCTCCACACTTCTAAAAACTCTTCATGCATCTCTAGCACTTGTAATCAATCAAATTTACTGTATTCTAACATATTCTAACCCAAAACAACACTAGATAAGTCATTTAGTTGTTCAACGCAATGTTTCCGAGTTCTTAGCCCATTTGGGACCCAATTTCAACAAGTCTTTCTCCATACTTCAAAACACTCTTCATACATCACTAGCACTTGTAATCAATTAAATTCATTGTATTCTAATATATTCTAACCCCAAACAACACTAGATAAGTCATTTAGTTGCTCAACGCAATATTTCCGAGTTCTTAGCCCATTTGGTATACAATTTCAACAAGTCTTTCGCCACACTTCTAAACACTCTTCATGCATCTCTAGCACTTGTAATCAATCAAATTTATTGTATTCTAACATATTCTAACCCCAAACAACACTAGATAAGTCATTTAGTGGTTCAATTAAATGTTTCCGAGTTCTTAGCCCATTTGGGACCCAATTTCAACAAGTCTTTCTCCACACTTCTAAACACTCTTCATGCATCTCTAGTACATGTAACCAATCAAATTCATTGTATTATAACATATACTAACCACAAACAATACTAGATAATTCATTTAGTGGTTCAACGCAATGTTTATGAGTTCTTAGCCCATTTGGGACCCAATTTCAACAAGTCTTTCTACACACTTCTAAGCACTCTTCATGCATATCTAGCACTTTTAATGAATCAAATTCATTGTATTTTAACATATACTAACCCCAAAAAAACACTAGATAAGTCATTTAGTTGCTCAACGCAATGTTTCCGATTTCTTAGCCCATTTGGTACCCAATTTCAACAAGTCTTTCGCCACACTTCTAAACACTCTTCATGCATCTCTAGCACTTGTAATCAAACAAATTCATTGTATTCTAACATATTCTAACCCCAAACAACACTAGATAAGGCATTTAGTTGTTCAACGCAATGTTTCCGAGTTCTTAGCCCATTTGGGACCCAATTTCAACAAGTCTTTCTCCATACTTCAAAACACTCTTCATGCATCTCTAGCACTTGTAATCAATCAAATTCATTGTATTCTAACATATTATAACCCCAAACAACTCTAGTTAAGTCATTTAGTTGCTCAACGCAATATTTCCGAGTTCTTAGCCCATTTGGTACCCAATTTCAACAAGTCTTTCGCAACACTTCTAAACATTCTTCATGCATCTCTAGCACTTGTAATCAATCAAATTCATTGTATTCTAACATATTCTAACCCCAAACAACACTAGATAAGTCATTTAGTGGTTCAATTAAATGTTTCCGAGTTCTTAGCCCATTTGGGACCCAATTTCAACAAGTCTTTCTCCATACTTCAAAACACTCTTCATGCATCTCTAGCACTTGTAATCAATCAAATTCATTGTATTCTAACATATTCTAACCCCAAACAACACTAGATAAGTCATTTAGTTGCTCAACGCAATATTTCCGAGTTCTTAGCCCATTTGGTACCCAATTTCAACAAGTCTTTCGCCACACTTCTAAACACTCTTCATGCATCTCTAGCACTTGTAATCAATCAAATTCATTGTATTCTAACATATACTAACCCAAACAACACTAGATAAGTCATTTAGCGGTTCAATTCAATGTTTCCGAGTTCTTAGCCCATTTGGGACCCAATTTCAACAACTCTTTCTCCACACTTCTAAACACTCTTCATGCATCTATAGTACATGTAACCAATCAAATTCATTGTATTCTAACATATACTAACCCGAACAACACTAGATAAGTCATTTAGCGGTTCAATTCAATGTTTCCGAGTTCTTAGCCCATTTGGGACCCAATTTCAACAACTCTTTCTCCACACTTCTAAATACTCTTCATGCATCTCTAGTACATGTAACCAATCAAATTCATTGTATTCTAACATATACTAACCACAAACAATACTAGATAATTCATTTAGTTGGTCAATGCAACATTTCCGAGTTCTTAGCCCATTTGGGACCCAATTTCAACAAGTATTTCTCCATACTTCAAAACACTCTTCATGAATCTCTAGCACTTGTAATCAATCAAATTCATTGTATTCTAACATATTCTAACCCCAAACAACACTAGATAAGTCATTTAGTTGCTCAACGCAATATTTCCGAGTTCTTAGCCCATTTGGGACCCAATTTCAACAAGTCTTTCTACACACTTCTAAACACTCTTCAGACATCTCCAGCACTAGTAATCAATCAAATTAATTGTATTCGAACATATTCCTAACCCCAAACAACACTAGATAAGTCATTTACTTGCTCAACGCAATGTTTCCGAGTTCTTAGCTCATTTGGTACCCAATTTCAACAAGTCTTTCTCCACAGTTCTAAAAACTCTTCATGCATCTCTAGCACTTGTAATCAATCAAATTCACTGTATTCTAACATATTCTAACCCAAAACAACACTAGATAAGTCATTTACTTGTTCAACGCAATGTTTCCGAGTTCTTAGCCCATTTGGGACCCAATTTCAACAAGTCTTTCTCGATACTTCAAAACACTCTTCATGCATTTCTAGCACTTGTAATCAATCAGAATCATTGTCTTCTAATATATTCTCACCCCAAACAACACTAGATATTTCATTTACTTGCTCAACGCAATGTTTCCGAGTTCTTAGCCCATTTGGTACCCAATTTCAACAAGTCTTTCTCCACACTTCTAAAAACTCTTCATGCATCTCTAGCACTTGTAATCAATCAAATTTACTGTATTCTAACATATTCTAACCCAAAACAACACTAGATAAGTCATTTAGTTGTTCAACGCAATGTTTCCGAGTTCTTAGCCCATTTGGGACCCAATTTCAACAAGTCTTTCTCCATACTTCAAAACACTCTTCATACATCTCTAGCACTTGTAATCAATTAAATTCATTGTATTCTAATATATTCTAACCCCAAACAACACTAGATAAGTCATTTAGTTGCTCAACGCAATATTTCTGAGTTCTTAGCCCATTTGGTATACAATTTCAACAAGTCTTTCGCCACACTTCTAAACACTCTTCATGCATCTCTAGCACTTGTAATCAAACAAATTCATTGTATTCTAACATATTCTAACCCCAAACAACACTAGATAAGGCATTTAGTTGTTCAACGCAATGTTTCCGAGTTCTTAGCCCATTTGGGACCCAATTTCAACAAGTCTTTCTCCATACTTCAAAACACTCTTCATGCATCTCTAGCACTTGTAATCAATCAAATTCATTGTATTCTAACATATTATAACCCCAAACAACTCTAGTTAAGTCATTTAGTTGCTCAACGCAATATTTCCGAGTTCTTAGCCCATTTGGTACCCAATTTCAACAAGTCTTTCGCAACACTTCTAAACATTCTTCATGCATCTCTAGCACTTGTAATCAATCAAATTCATTGTATTCTAACATATTCTAACCCCAAACAACACTAGATAAGTCATTTAGTGGTTCAATTAAATGTTTCCGAGTTCTTAGCCCATTTGGGACCCAATTTCAACAAGTCTTTCTCCATACTTCAAAACACTCTTCATGCATCTCTAGCACTTGTAATCAATCAAATTCATTGTATTCTAACATATTCTAACCCCAAACAACACTAGATAAGTCATTTAGTTGCTCAACGCAATATTTCCGAGTTCTTAGCCCATTTGGTACCCAATTTCAACAAGTCTTTCGCCACACTTCTAAACACTCTTCATGCATTTCTAGCACTTGTAATCAATCAAATTCATTGTATTCTAACATATACTAACCCAAACAACACTAGATAAGTCATTTAGCGGTTCAATTCAATGTTTCCGAGTTCTTAGCCCATTTGGGACCCAATTTCAACAACTCTTTCTCCACACTTCTAAACACTCTTCATGCATCTATAGTACATGTAACCAATCAAATTCATTGTATTCTAACATATACTAACCCGAACAACACTAGATAAGTCATTTAGCGGTTCAATTCAATGTTTCCGAGTTCTTAGCCCATTTGGGACCCAATTTCAACAACTCTTTCTCCACACTTCTAAATACTCTTCATGCATCTCTAGTACATGTAACCAATCAAATTCATTGTATTCTAACATATACTAACCACAAACAATACTAGATAATTCATTTAGTTGGTCAATGCAACATTTCCGAGTTCTTAGCCCATTTGGGACCCAATTTCAACAAGTATTTCTCCATACTTCAAAACACTCTTCATGAATCTCTAGCACTTGTAATCAATCAAATTCATTGTATTCTAACATATTCTAACCCCAAACAACACTAGATAAGTCATTTAGTTGCTCAACGCAATATTTCCGAGTTCTTAGCCCATTTGGGACCCAATTTCAACAAGTCTTTCTACACACTTCTAAACACTCTTCAGACATCTCCAGCACTAGTAATCAATCAAATTAATTGTATTCGAACATATTCCTAACCCCAAACAACACTAGATAAGTCATTTACTTGCTCAACGCAATGTTTCCGAGTTCTTAGCTCATTTGGTACCCAATTTCAACAAGTCTTTCTCCACAGTTCTAAAAACTCTTCATGCATCTCTAGCACTTGTAATCAATCAAATTCACTGTATTCTAACATATTCTAACCCAAAACAACACTAGATAAGTCATTTACTTGTTCAACGCAATGTTTCCGAGTTCTTAGCCCATTTGGGACCCAATTTCAACAAGTCTTTCTCGATACTTCAAAACACTCTTCATGCATTTCTAGCACTTGTAATCAATCAGAATCATTGTCTTCTAATATATTCTCACCCCAAACAACACTAGATATTTCATTTACTTGCTCAACGCAATGTTTCCGAGTTCTTAGCCCATTTGGTACCCAATTTCAACAAGTCTTTCTCCACACTTCTAAAAACTCTTCATGCATCTCTAGCACTTGTAATCAATCAAATTTACTGTATTCTAACATATTCTAACCCAAAACAACACTAGATAAGTCATTTAGTTGTTCAACGCAATGTTTCCGAGTTCTTAGCCCATTTGGGACCCAATTTCAACAAGTCTTTCTCCATACTTCAAAACACTCTTCATACATCTCTAGCACTTGTAATCAATTAAATTCATTGTATTCTAATATATTCTAACCCCAAACAACACTAGATAAGTCATTTAGTTGCTCAACGCAATATTTCCGAGTTCTTAGCCCATTTGGTATACAATTTCAACAAGTCTTTCGCCACACTTCTAAACACTCTTCATGCATCTCTAGCACTTGTAATCAATCAAATTTATTGTATTCTAACATATTCTAACCCCAAACAACACTAGATAAGTCATTTAGTGGTTCAATTAAATGTTTCCGAGTTCTTAGCCCATTTGGGACCCAATTTCAACAAGTCTTTCTCCACACTTCTAAACACTCTTCATGCATCTCTAGTACATGTAACCAATCAAATTCATTGTATTCTAACATATACTAACCACAAACAATACTAGATAATTCATTTAGTGGTTCAAAGCAATGTTTATGAGTTCTTAGCCCATTTGGGACCCAATTTCAACAAGTCTTTCTACACACTTCTAAGAACTCTTCATGCATATCTAGCACTTTTAATCAATCAAATTCATTGTATTCTAACATATACTAACCCCAAACAACACTAGATAAGTCATTTAGTTGCTCAACGCAATGTTTCCGAGTTCTTAGCCCATTTGGTACCCAATTTCAACAAGTCTTTCGCCACACTTCTAAACACTCTTCATGCATCTCTAGCACTTGTAATCAAATAAATTCATTGTATGCTAACATATTCTAACCCAAAACAACACTAGATAAGTCATTTCGTTGTTCAACGCAATGTTTCCGAGTTCTTAGCCCATTTGGGACCCAATTTCAACAAGTCTTTCTCCATACTTCAAAACACTCTTCATGCATTTCTAGCACTTGTAATCAATCAGAATCATTGTCTTCTAATATATTCTCACCCCAAACAACACTAGATATTTCATTTACTTGCTCAACGCAATGTTTCCGAGTTCTTAGCCCATTTGGTACCCACTTTCAACAAGTCTTTCTCCACACTTCTAAAAACTCTTCATGCATCTCTAGCACTTGTAACCAATCAAATTCATTGTATTCTAACATATACTAACCACAAACAATACTAGATAATTCATTTAGTGGTTCAAAGCAATGTTTATGAGTTCTTAGCCCATTTGGGACCCAATTTCAACAAGTCTTTCTACACACTTCTAAGAACTCTTCATGCATATCTAGCACTTTTAATCAATCAAATTCATTGTATTCTAACATATACTAACCCCAAACAACACTAGATAAGTCATTTAGTTGCTCAACGCAATGTTTCCGAGTTCTTAGCCCATTTGGTACCCAATTTCAACAAGTCTTTCGCCACACTTCAAAACACTCTTCATGCATCTCTAGCACTTGTAATCAAATTAATTCATTGTATGCTAACATATTCTAACCCAAAACAACACTAGATAAGTCATTTCGTTGTTCAACGCAATGTTTCCGAGTTCTTAGCCCATTTGGGACCCAATTTCAACAAGTCTTTCTCCATACTTCAAAACACTCTTCATGCATCTCTAGAACTTGTAATCAATCAAATTCATTGTATTCTAACATATTCTAACCCCAATCAACAATAGATAAGTCATTTAGTTGCTCAACGCAATATTTCCGAGTTCTTAGCCCATTTGGTACCCAATTTCAACAAGTCTTTCGCCACACTTCTAAACACTCTTCATGCATCTCTAGCACTTGTAATCAATCAAATTTATTGTATTCTAACATATTCTAACCCCGAACAACACTAGATAAGTCATTTAGTGGTTCAATTCAATGTTTCCGAGTTCTTAGCCCATTTGGGACCCAATTTCAACAACTCTTTCTCCACACTTCTAAACACTCTTCATGCATCTCTAGTACATGTAACCAATCAAATTCATTGTATTCTAAAATATACTAACCACAAACAATACTAGATAATTCATTTAGTTGGTCAATGCAACATTTCCGAGTTCTTAGCCCATTTGGGACCCAATTTCAACAAGTATTTCTCCATACTTCAAAACACTCTTCATGAATCTCTAGCACTTGTAATCAATCAAATTCATTGTATTCTAACATATTCTAACCCCAAACAACACTAGATAAGTCATTTAGTTGCTCAACGCAATATTTCCGAGTTCTTAGCCCATTTGGGACCCAATTTCAACAAGTCTTTCTACACACTTCTAAACACTCTTCAGACATCTCCAGCACTAGTAATCAATCAAATTAATTGTATTCGAACATATTCCTAACCCCAAACAACACTAGATAAGTCATTTAGTGGTTCAATTAAATGTTTCCGAGTTCTTAGCCCATTTGGGACCCAATTTCAACAAGTCTTTCACCACACTTCTAAACACTCTTCATGCATCTCTAGTACATGTAACCAATCAAATTCATTGTATTCTAACATATACTAACCACAAAAAATACTAGATAATTCATTTAGTGGTTCAAAGCAATGTTTATGAGTTCTTAGCCCATTTGGGACCCAATTTCAACAAGTCTTTCTACACACTTCTAAGAACTCTTCATGCATATCTAGCACTTTTAATCAATCAAATTCATTGTATTCTAACATATACTAATCCCAAACAACACTAGATAAGTCATTTAGTTGCTCAACGCAATGTTTCCGAGTTCTTAGCCCATTTGGTACCCAATATCAACAAGTCTTTCGCCACACTTCTAAACACTCTTCATGCATCTCTAGCACTTGTAATCAAATAAATTCATTGTATGCTAACATATTCTAACCCAAAACAACACTAGATAAGTCATTTAGTTGTTCAACGCAATGTTTCCGAGTTCTTAGCCCATTTGGGACCCAATTTCAACAAGTCTTTCTCCATACTTCAAAACACTCTTCATACATCTCTAGCACTTGTAATCAATTAAATTCATTGTATTCTAATATATTCTAACCCCAAACAACACTAGATAAGTCATTTAGTTGCTCAACGCAATATTTCCGAGTTCTTAGCCCATTTGGTATACAATTTCAACAAGTCTTTCGCCACACTTCTAAACACTCTTCATGCATCTCTAGCACTTGTAATCAATCAAATTTATTGTATTCTAACATATTCTAACCCCAAACAACACTAGATAAGTCATTTAGTGGTTCAATTAAATGTTTCCGAGTTCTTAGCCCATTTGGGACCCAATTTCAACAAGTCTTTCTCCACACTTCTAAACACTCTTCATGCATCTCTAGTACATGTAACCAATCAAATTCATTGTATTCTAACATATACTAACCACAAACAATACTAGATAATTCATTTAGTGGTTCAAAGCAATGTTTATGAGTTCTTAGCCCATTTGGGACCCAATTTCAACAAGTCTTTCTACACACTTCTAAGAACTCTTCATGCATATCTAGCACTTTTAATCAATCAAATTCATTGTATTCTAACATATACTAACCCCAAACAACACTAGATAAGTCATTTAGTTGCTCAACGCAATGTTTCCGAGTTCTTAGCCCATTTGGTACCCAATTTCAACAAGTCTTTCGCCACACTTCTAAACACTCTTCATGCATCTCTAGCACTTGTAATCAAATAAATTCATTGTATGCTAACATATTCTAACCCAAAACAACACTAGATAAGTCATTTCGTTGTTCAACGCAATGTTTCCGAGTTCTTAGCCCATTTGGGACCCAATTTCAACAAGTCTTTCTCCATACTTCAAAACACTCTTCATGCATTTCTAGCACTTGTAATCAATCAGAATCATTGTCTTCTAATATATTCTCACCCCAAACAACACTAGATATTTCATTTACTTGCTCAACGCAATGTTTCCGAGTTCTTAGCCCATTTGGTACCCACTTTCAACAAGTCTTTCTCCACACTTCTAAAAACTCTTCATGCATCTCTAGCACTTGTAACCAATCAAATTCATTGTATTCTAACATATACTAACCACAAACAATACTAGATAATTCATTTAGTGGTTCAAAGCAATGTTTATGAGTTCTTAGCCCATTTGGGACCCAATTTCAACAAGTCTTTCTACACACTTCTAAGAACTCTTCATGCATATCTAGCACTTTTAATCAATCAAATTCATTGTATTCTAACATATACTAACCCCAAACAACACTAGATAAGTCATTTAGTTGCTCAACGCAATGTTTCCGAGTTCTTAGCCCATTTGGTACCCAATTTCAACAAGTCTTTCGCCACACTTCAAAACACTCTTCATGCATCTCTAGCACTTGTAATCAAATTAATTCATTGTATGCTAACATATTCTAACCCAAAACAACACTAGATAAGTCATTTCGTTGTTCAACGCAATGTTTCCGAGTTCTTAGCCCATTTGGGACCCAATTTCAACAAGTCTTTCTCCATACTTCAAAACACTCTTCATGCATCTCTAGAACTTGTAATCAATCAAATTCATTGTATTCTAACATATTCTAACCCCAATCAACAATAGATAAGTCATTTAGTTGCTCAACGCAATATTTCCGAGTTCTTAGCCCATTTGGTACCCAATTTCAACAAGTCTTTCGCCACACTTCTAAACACTCTTCATGCATCTCTAGCACTTGTAATCAATCAAATTTATTGTATTCTAACATATTCTAACCCCGAACAACACTAGATAAGTCATTTAGTGGTTCAATTCAATGTTTCCGAGTTCTTAGCCCATTTGGGACCCAATTTCAACAACTCTTTCTCCACACTTCTAAACACTCTTCATGCATCTCTAGTACATGTAACCAATCAAATTCATTGTATTCTAAAATATACTAACCACAAACAATACTAGATAATTCATTTAGTTGGTCAATGCAACATTTCCGAGTTCTTAGCCCATTTGGGACCCAATTTCAACAAGTATTTCTCCATACTTCAAAACACTCTTCATGAATCTCTAGCACTTGTAATCAATCAAATTCATTGTATTCTAACATATTCTAACCCCAAACAACACTAGATAAGTCATTTAGTTGCTCAACGCAATATTTCCGAGTTCTTAGCCCATTTGGGACCCAATTTCAACAAGTCTTTCTACACACTTCTAAACACTCTTCAGACATCTCCAGCACTAGTAATCAATCAAATTAATTGTATTCGAACATATTCCTAACCCCAAACAACACTAGATAAGTCATTTAGTGGTTCAATTAAATGTTTCCGAGTTCTTAGCCCATTTGGGACCCAATTTCAACAAGTCTTTCACCACACTTCTAAACACTCTTCATGCATCTCTAGTACATGTAACCAATCAAATTCATTGTATTCTAACATATACTAACCACAAAAAATACTAGATAATTCATTTAGTGGTTCAAAGCAATGTTTATGACTTCTTAGCCCATTTGGGACCCAATTTCAACAAGTCTTTCTACACACTTCTAAGAACTCTTCATGCATATCTAGCACTTTTAATCAATCAAATTCATTGTATTCTAACATATACTAATCCCAAACAACACTAGATAAGTCATTTAGTTGCTCAACGCAATGTTTCCGAGTTCTTAGCCCATTTGGTACCCAATATCAACAAGTCTTTCGCCACACTTCTAAACACTCTTCATGCATCTCTAGCACTTGTAATCAAATAAATTCATTGTATGCTAACATATTCTAACCCCAAACAACACTAGATAAGTCATTTAGTTGTTCAACGCAATGTTTCCGAGTTCTTAGCCCATTTGGGACCCAATTTCAACAAGTCTTTCTCCATACTTCAAAACACTCTTCATGCATCTCTAGCACTTGTAATCAATCAAATTCATTGTATTCTAACATATTCTAACCCCAAACAACACTAGATAAGTCATTTAGTTGCTCAACGCAATATTAACGAGTTCTTAGCCCATTTGGTACCCAATTTCAACAAGTCTTTCGCCACACTTCTAAACACTCTTCATGCATCTCTAGCACTTGTAATCAATCAAATTTATTGTATTCTAACATATTCTAACCCGAACAACACTAGATAAGTCATTTAGCGGTCCAATTCAATGTTTCCGAGTTCTTAGCCCATTTGGGACCCAATTTCAACAACTCTTTCTCCACACTTCTAAATACTCTTCATGCATCTCTAGTACATGTAACCAATCAAATTCATTGTATTCTAACATATACTAACCACAAACAATACTAGATAATTCATTTAGTTGGTCAATGCAACATTTCCGAGTTCTTAGCCAATTTGGGACCCAATTTCAACAAGTATTTCTCCATACTTCAAAACACTCTTCATGAATCTCTAGCACTTGTAATCAATCAAATTCATTGTATTCTAACATATTCTAACCCCAAACAACACTAGATAAGTCATTTAGTTGCTCAACGCAATATTTCCGAGTTCTTAGCCCATTTGGGACCCAATTTCAACAAGTCTTTCTACACACTTCTAAACACTCTTCAGACATCTCCAGCACTAGTAATCAATCAAATTAATTGTATTCGAACATATTCCTAACCCCAAACAACACTAGATAAGTCATTTACTTGCTCAACGCAATGTTTCCGAGTTCTTAGCTCATTTGGTACCCAATTTCAACAAGTCTTTCTCCACAGTTCTAAAAACTCTTCATGCATCTCTAGCACTTGTAATCAATCAAATTCACTGTATTCTAACATATTCTAACCCAAAACAACACTAGATAAGTCATTTACTTGTTCAACGCAATGTTTCCGAGTTCTTAGCCCATTTGGGACCCAATTTCAACAAGTCTTTCTCGATACTTCAAAACACTCTTCATGCATTTCTAGCACTTGTAATCAATCAGAATCATTGTCTTCTAATATATTCTCACCCCAAACAACACTAGATATTTCATTTACTTGCTCAACGCAATGTTTCCGAGTTCTTAGCCCATTTGGTACCCAATTTCAACAAGTCTTTCTCCACACTTCTAAAAACTCTTCATGCATCTCTAACACTTGTAATCAATCAAATTTACTGTATTCTAACATATTCTAACCCAAAACAACACTAGATAAGTCATTTAGTTGTTCAACGCAATGTTTCCGAGTTCTTAGCCCATTTGGGACCCAATTTCAACAAGTCTTTCTCCATACTTCAAAACACTCTTCATACATCTCTAGCACTTGTAATCAATTAAATTCATTGTATTCTAATATATTCTAACCCCAAACAACACTAGATAAGTCATTTAGTTGCTCAACGCAATATTTCCGAGTTCTTAGCCCATTTGGTATACAATTTCAACAAGTCTTTCGCCACACTTCTAAACACTCTTCATGCATCTCTAGCACTTGTAATCAATCAAATTTATTGTATTCTAACATATTCTAACCCCAAACAACACTAGATAAGTCATTTAGTGGTTCAATTAAATGTTTCCGAGTTCTTAGCCCATTTGGGACCCAATTTCAACAAGTCTTTCTCCACACTTCTAAACACTCTTCATGCATCTCTAGTACATGTAACCAATCAAATTCATTGTATTCTAACATATACTAACCACAAACAATACTAGATAATTCATTTAGTGGTTCAAAGCAATGTTTATGAGTTCTTAGCCCATTTGGGACCCAATTTCAACAAGTCTTTCTACACACTTCTAAGAACTCTTCATGCATATCTAGCACTTTTAATCAATCAAATTCATTGTATTCTAACATATACTAACCCCAAACAACACTAGATAAGTCATTTAGTTGCTCAACGCAATGTTTCCGAGTTCTTAGCCCATTTGGTACCCAATTTCAACAAGTCTTTCGCCACACTTCTAAACACTCTTCATGCATCTCTAGCACTTGTAATCAAATAAATTCATTGTATGCTAACATATTCTAACCCAAAACAACACTAGATAAGTCATTTCGTTGTTCAACGCAATGTTTCCGAGTTCTTAGCCCATTTGGGACCCAATTTCAACAAGTCTTTCTCCATACTTCAAAACACTCTTCATGCATTTCTAGCACTTGTAATCAATCAGAATCATTGTCTTCTAATATATTCTCACCCCAAACAACACTAGATATTTCATTTACTTGCTCAACGCAATGTTTCCGAGTTCTTAGCCCATTTGGTACCCACTTTCAACAAGTCTTTCTCCACACTTCTAAAAACTCTTCATGCATCTCTAGCACTTGTAACCAATCAAATTCATTGTATTCTAACATATACTAACCACAAACAATACTAGATAATTCATTTAGTGGTTCAAAGCAATGTTTATGAGTTCTTAGCCCATTTGGGACCCAATTTCAACAAGTCTTTCTACACACTTCTAAGAACTCTTCATGCATATCTAGCACTTTTAATCAATCAAATTCATTGTATTCTAACATATACTAACCCCAAACAACACTAGATAAGTCATTTAGTTGCTCAACGCAATGTTTCCGAGTTCTTAGCCCATTTGGTACCCAATTTCAACAAGTCTTTCGCCACACTTCTAAACACTCTTCATGCATCTCTAGCACTTGTAATCAAATAAATTCATTGTATGCTAACATATTCTAACCCAAAACAACACTAGATAAGTCATTTCGTTGTTCAACGCAATGTTTCCGAGTTCTTAGCCCATTTGGGACCCAATTTCAACAAGTCTTTCTCCATACTTCAAAACACTCTTCATGCATCTCTAGAACTTGTAATCAATCAAATTCATTGTATTCTAACATATTCTAACCCCAATCAACAATAGATAAGTCATTTAGTTGCTCAACGCAATATTTCCGAGTTCTTAGCCCATTTGGTACCCAATTTCAACAAGTCTTTCGCCACACTTCTAAACACTCTTCATGCATCTCTAGCACTTGTAATCAATCAAATTCATTGTATTCTAACATATTCTAACCCCAAACAACACTAGATAAGTCATTTAGTTGCTCAACGCAATATTAACGAGTTCTTAGCCCATTTGGTACCCAATTTCAACAAGTCTTTCGCCACACTTCTAAACACTCTTCATGCATCTCTAGCACTTGTAATCAATCAAATTTATTGTATTCTAACATATTCTAACCCGAACAACACTAGATAAGTCATTTAGCGGTCCAATTCAATGTTTCCGAGTTCTTAGCCCATTTGGGACCCAATTTCAACAACTCTTTCTCCACACTTCTAAATACTCTTCATGCATCTCTAGTACATGTAACCAATCAAATTCATTGTATTCTAACATATACTAACCACAAACAATACTAGATAATTCATTTAGTTGGTCAATGCAACATTTCCGAGTTCTTAGCCAATTTGGGACCCAATTTCAACAAGTATTTCTCCATACTTCAAAACACTCTTCATGAATCTCTAGCACTTGTAATCAATCAAATTCATTGTATTCTAACATATTCTAACCCCAAACAACACTAGATAAGTCATTTAGTTGCTCAACGCAATATTTCCGAGTTCTTAGCCCATTTGGGACCCAATTTCAACAAGTCTTTCTACACACTTCTAAACACTCTTCAGACATCTCCAGCACTAGTAATCAATCAAATTAATTGTATTCGAACATATTCCTAACCCCAAACAACACTAGATAAGTCATTTACTTGCTCAACGCAATGTTTCCGAGTTCTTAGCTCATTTGGTACCCAATTTCAACAAGTCTTTCTCCACAGTTCTAAAAACTCTTCATGCATCTCTAGCACTTGTAATCAATCAAATTCACTGTATTCTAACATATTCTAACCCAAAACAACACTAGATAAGTCATTTACTTGTTCAACGCAATGTTTCCGAGTTCTTAGCCCATTTGGGACCCAATTTCAACAAGTCTTTCTCGATACTTCAAAACACTCTTCATGCATTTCTAGCACTTGTAATCAATCAGAATCATTGTCTTCTAATATATTCTCACCCCAAACAACACTAGATATTTCATTTACTTGCTCAACGCAATGTTTCCGAGTTCTTAGCCCATTTGGTACCCAATTTCAACAAGTCTTTCTCCACACTTCTAAAAACTCTTCATGCATCTCTAACACTTGTAATCAATCAAATTTACTGTATTCTAACATATTCTAACCCAAAACAACACTAGATAAGTCATTTAGTTGTTCAACGCAATGTTTCCGAGTTCTTAGCCCATTTGGGACCCAATTTCAACAAGTCTTTCTCCATACTTCAAAACACTCTTCATACATCTCTAGCACTTGTAATCAATTAAATTCATTGTATTCTAATATATTCTAACCCCAAACAACACTAGATAAGTCATTTAGTTGCTCAACGCAATATTTCCGAGTTCTTAGCCCATTTGGTATACAATTTCAACAAGTCTTTCGCCACACTTCTAAACACTCTTCATGCATCTCTAGCACTTGTAATCAATCAAATTTATTGTATTCTAACATATTCTAACCCCAAACAACACTAGATAAGTCATTTAGTGGTTCAATTAAATGTTTCCGAGTTCTTAGCCCATTTGGGACCCAATTTCAACAAGTCTTTCTCCACACTTCTAAACACTCTTCATGCATCTCTAGTACATGTAACCAATCAAATTCATTGTATTCTAACATATACTAACCACAAACAATACTAGATAATTCATTTAGTGGTTCAAAGCAATGTTTATGAGTTCTTAGCCCATTTGGGACCCAATTTCAACAAGTCTTTCTACACACTTCTAAGAACTCTTCATGCATATCTAGCACTTTTAATCAATCAAATTCATTGTATTCTAACATATACTAACCCCAAACAACACTAGATAAGTCATTTAGTTGCTCAACGCAATGTTTCCGAGTTCTTAGCCCATTTGGTACCCAATTTCAACAAGTCTTTCGCCACACTTCTAAACACTCTTCATGCATCTCTAGCACTTGTAATCAAATAAATTCATTGTATGCTAACATATTCTAACCCAAAACAACACTAGATAAGTCATTTCGTTGTTCAACGCAATGTTTCCGAGTTCTTAGCCCATTTGGGACCCAATTTCAACAAGTCTTTCTCCATACTTCAAAACACTCTTCATGCATTTCTAGCACTTGTAATCAATCAGAATCATTGTCTTCTAATATATTCTCACCCCAAACAACACTAGATATTTCATTTACTTGCTCAACGCAATGTTTCCGAGTTCTTAGCCCATTTGGTACCCACTTTCAACAAGTCTTTCTCCACACTTCTAAAAACTCTTCATGCATCTCTAGCACTTGTAACCAATCAAATTCATTGTATTCTAACATATACTAACCACAAACAATACTAGATAATTCATTTAGTGGTTCAAAGCAATGTTTATGAGTTCTTAGCCCATTTGGGACCCAATTTCAACAAGTCTTTCTACACACTTCTAAGAACTCTTCATGCATATCTAGCACTTTTAATCAATCAAATTCATTGTATTCTAACATATACTAACCCCAAACAACACTAGATAAGTCATTTAGTTGCTCAACGCAATGTTTCCGAGTTCTTAGCCCATTTGGTACCCAATTTCAACAAGTCTTTCGCCACACTTCTAAACACTCTTCATGCATCTCTAGCACTTGTAATCAAATAAATTCATTGTATGCTAACATATTCTAACCCAAAACAACACTAGATAAGTCATTTCGTTGTTCAACGCAATGTTTCCGAGTTCTTAGCCCATTTGGGACCCAATTTCAACAAGTCTTTCTCCATACTTCAAAACACTCTTCATGCATCTCTAGAACTTGTAATCAATCAAATTCATTGTATTCTAACATATTCTAACCCCAATCAACAATAGATAAGTCATTTAGTTGCTCAACGCAATATTTCCGAGTTCTTAGCCCATTTGGTACCCAATTTCAACAAGTCTTTCGCCACACTTCTAAACACTCTTCATGCATCTCTAGCACTTGTAATCAATCAAATTTATTGTATTCTAACATATTCTAACCCCGAACAACACTAGATAAGTCATTTAGTGGTTCAATTCAATGTTTCCGAGTTCTTAGCCCATTTGGGACCCAATTTCAACAACTCTTTCTCCACACTTCTAAACACTCTTCATGCATCTCTAGTACATGTAACCAATCAAATTCATTGTATTCTAACATATACTAACCACAAACAATACTAGATAATTCATTTAGTTGGTCAATGCAACATTTCCGAGTTCTTAGCCCATTTGGGACCCAATTTCAACAAGTATTTCTCCATACTTCAAAACACTCTTCATGAATCTCTAGCACTTGTAATCAATCAAATTCATTGTATTCTAACATATTCTAACCCCAAACAACACTAGATAAGTCATTTAGTTGCTCAACCCAATATTTCCAAGTTCTTAGCCCATTTGGGACCCAATTTCAACAAGTCTTTCTACACACTTCTAAACACTCTTCATACATCTCTAGCACTAGTAATCAATCAAATTAATTGTATTCTAACATATTCCTAACCCCAAACAACACTAGATAAGTCATTTATTTGCTCAACGCAATGTTTCCGAGTTCTTAGCTCATTTGGTACCCAATTTCAACAAGTCTTTCTCCATACTTCAAAAAACTCTTCATGCATCTCTAGCACTTGTAATCAATCAAATTCATTGTATTCTAACATATTCTAACCCCAAACAACACTAGATAAGTCATTTAGTTGCTCAACGCAATATTTCCGAGTTCTTAGCCCATTTGGTACCCAATTTCAACAAGTCTTTCGCCACACTTCTAAACACTCTTCATGCATCTCTAGCACTTGTAATCAATCAAATTTATTGTATTCTAACATATTCTAACCCGAACAAAACTAGATAAGTCATTTAGCGGTTCAATTCAATGTTTCCGAGTTCTTAGCCCATTTGGGACCCAATTTCAACAACTCTTTCTCCACACTTCTAAACACTCTTCATGCATCTCAAGTACATGTAACCAATCAAATTCATTGTATTCTAACATATCCTAACCACAAACAATACTAGATAATTCATTTAGTTGGTCAATGCAACATTTCCGAGTTCTTAGCCCATTTGGGACCCAATTTCAACAAGTATTTCTCCATACTTCAAAACACTCTTCATGAATCTCTAGCACTTGTAATCAATCAAATTTATTGTATTCTAACATATTCTAACCCCAAACAACACTAGATAAGTCATTTAGTTGCTCAACCCAATATTTCCGAGTTCTAAGCCCATTTGGGACCCAATTTCAACAAGTCTTTCTACACACTTCTAAACACTCTTCATACATCTCCAGCACTAGTAATCAATCAAATTAATTGTATTCTAACATATTCCTAACCCCAAACAACACTAGATAAGTCATTTACTTGCTCAACGCAATGTTTCCGAGTTCTTAGCTCATTTGGTACCCAATTTCAACAAGTCTTTCTCCACAGTTCTAAAAACTCTTCATGCATCTCTAGCACTTGTAATCAATCAAATTCACTGTATTCTAACATATTCTAACCCAAAACAACACTAGATAAGTCATTTACTTGTTCAACGCAATGTTTCCGAGTTCTTAGCCCATTTGGGACCCAATTTCAACAAGTCTTTCTCGATACTTCAAAACACTCTTCATGCATTTCTAGCACTTGTAATCAATCAGAATCATTGTCTTCTAATATATTCTCACCCCAAACAACACTAGATATTTCATTTAGTTGTTCAACGCAATGTTTCCGAGTTCTTAGCCCATTTGGGACCTAATTTCAACAAGTCTTTCTACACACTTCTAAACACTCTTCATACATCTCTAGCACTAGTAATCAATCAAATTTATTGTATTCTAACATATTCTAACCCCAAACAACACTAGATAAGTCATTTACTTGCTCAACGCAATGTTTCCGAGTTCTTAGCCCATTTGGTACCCAATTTCAACAAGTCTTTCGCCACACTTCTAAACACTCTTTACGCATCTCTAGCACTTGTAATCAATCAGAGTCATTGTATTCTAGCATATTCTAACCCCAAACAACACTAGATAAGGCATTTAGTTGTTCAACGCAATGTTTCCGAGTTCTTAGCCCATTTGGTACCCAATTTCAACAAGTCTTTCGCCACACTTCTAAACACTCTTCATGCATCTCTAGCACTTGTAAACAATCAAATTTATTGTATTCTAACATATTCTAACCCCAAACAACACTAGATAAGTCATTTAGTGGTTCAATTAAATGTTTCCGAGTTCTTAGCCCATTTGGGACCCAATTTCAACAAGTCTTTCTCCATACTTCAAAACACTCTTCATACATCTCTAGCACTTGTAATCAATTAAATTCATTGTATTCTAATATATTCTAACCCCAAACAACACTAGATAAGTCATTTAGTTGCTCAACGCAATATTTCCGAGTTCTTAGCCCATTTGGTACACAATTTCAACAAGTCTTTCGCCACACTTCTAAACACTCTTCATGCATCTCTAGCACTTGTAATCAATCAAATTTATTGTATTCTAACATATTCTAACCCCAAACAACACTAGATAAGTCATTTAGTGGTTCAATTAAATGTTTCCGAGTTCTTAGCCCATTTGGGACCCAATTTCAACAAGTCTTTCTCCACACTTCTAAACACTCTTCATGCATCTCTAGTACATGTAACCAATCAAATTCATTGTATTCTAACATATACTAACCACAAACAATACAAGATAATTCATTTAGTGGTTCAAAGCAATGTTTATGAGTTCTTAGCCCATTTGGGACCCAATTTCAACAAGTCTTTCTACACACTTCTAAGAACTCTTCATGCATATCTAGCACTTTTAATCAATCAAATTCATTGTATTCTAACATATACTAACCCCAAACAACACTAGATAAGTCATTTAGTTGCTCAACGCAATGTTTCCGAGTTCTTAGCCCATTTGGTACCCAATTTCAACAAGTCTTTCTCCATACTTCAAAACACTCTTCATGCATCTCTAGCACTTGTAATCATTCAAATTCATTGTATTCTAACATATTCTAACCCCAAACAACACTAGATAAGTCATTTAGTTGCTCAACGCAATATTTCCGAGTTCTTAGCCCATTTGGTACCCAATTTCAACAAGTCTTTCGCCACACTTCTAAACACTCTTCATGCATCTCTAGCACTTGTAATCAATCAAATTTATTGTATTCTAACATATTCTAACCCCGAACAACACTAGATAAGTCATTTAGTGGTTCAATTCAATGTTTCCGAGTTCTTAGCCCATTTGGGACCCAATTTCAACAACTCTTTCTCCACACTTCTAAACACTCTTCATGCATCTCTAGCACTTGTAATCAATCAAATTTATTGTATTCTAACATATTCTAACCCGAACAACACTAGATAAGTCATTTAGCGGTTCAATTCAATGTTTCCGAGTTCTTAGCCCATTTGGGACCCAATTTCAACAACTCTTTCTCCACACTTCTAAACACTCTTCATGCATCTCTAGTACATGTAACCAATCAAATTCATTGTATTCTAACATATCCTAACCACAAACAATACTAGATAATTCATTTAGTTGGTCAATGCAACATTTCCGAGTTCTTAGCCCATTTGGGACCCAATTTCAACAAGTATTTCTCCATACTTCAAAACACTCTTCATGAATCTCTAGCACTTGTAATCAATCAAATTTATTGTATTCTAACATATTCTAACCCCAAACAACACTAGATAAGTCATTTAGTTGCTCAACCCAATATTTCCGAGTTCTAAGCCCATTTGGGACCCAATTTCAACAAGTCTTTCTACACACTTCTAAACACTCTTCATACATCTCCAGCACTAGTAATCAATCAAATTAATTGTATTCTAACATATTCCTAACCCCAAACAACACTAGATAAGTCATTTACTTGCTCAACGCAATGTTTCCGAGTTCTTAGCTCATTTGGTACCCAATTTCAACAAGTCTTTCTCCACAGTTCTAAAAACTCTTCATGCATCTCTAGCACTTGTAATCAATCAAATTCACTGTATTCTAACATATTCTAACCCAAAACAACACTAGATAAGTCATTTACTTGTTCAACGCAATGTTTCCGAGTTCTTAGCCCATTTGGGACCCAATTTCAACAAGTCTTTCTCGATACTTCAAAACACTCTTCATGCATTTCTAGCACTTGTAATCAATCAGAATCATTGTCTTCTAATATATTCTCACCCCAAACAACACTAGATATTTCATTTAGTTGTTCAACGCAATGTTTCCGAGTTCTTAGCCCATTTGGGACCTAATTTCACCAAGTCTTTCTACACACTTCTAAACACTCTTCATACATCTCTAGCACTAGTAATCAATCAAATTTATTGTATTCTAACATATTCTAACCCCAAACAACACTAGATAAGTCATTTACTTGCTCAACGCAATGTTTCCGAGTTCTTAGCCCATTTGGTACCCAATTTCAACAAGTCTTTCGCCACACTTCTAAACACTCTTTACGCATCTCTAGCACTTGTAATCAATCAGAGTCATTGTATTCTAGCATATTCTAACCCCAAACAACACTAGATAAGGCATTTAGTTGTTCAACGCAATGTTTCCGAGTTCTTAGCCCATTTGGTACCCAATTTCAACAAGTCTTTCGCCACACTTCTAAACACTCTTCATGCATCTCTAGCACTTGTAATCAATCAAATTTATTGTATTCAAACATATTCTAACCCCAAACAACACTAGATAAGTCATTTAGTGGTTCAATTAAATGTTTCCGAGTTCTTAGCCCATTTGGGACCCAATTTCAACAAGTCTTTCTCCATACTTCAAAACACTCTTCATACATCTCTAGCACTTGTAATCAATTAAATTCATTGTATTCTAATATATTCTAACCCCAAACAACACTAGATAAGTCATTTAGTTGCTCAACGCAATATTTCCGAGTTCTTAGCCCATTTGGTACACAATTTCAACAAGTCTTTCGCCACACTTCTAAACACTCTTCATGCATCTCTAGCACTTGTAATCAATCAAATTTATTGTATTCTACCATATTCTAACCCCAAACAACACTAGATAAGTCATTTAGTGGTTCAATTAAATGTTTCCGAGTTCTTAGCCCATTTGGGACCCAATTTCAACAAGTCTTTCTCCACACTTCTAAACACTCTTCATGCATCTCTAGTACATGTAACCAATCAAATTCATTGTATTCTAACATATACTAACCACAAACAATACAAGATAATTCATTTAGTGGTTCAAAGCAATGTTTATGAGTTCTTAGCCCATTTGGGACCCAATTTCAACAAGTCTTTCTACACACTTCTAAGAACTCTTCATGCATATCTAGCACTTTTAATCAATCAAATTCATTGTATTCTAACATATACTAACCCCAAACAACACTAGATAAGTCATTTAGTTGCTCAACGCAATGTTTCCGAGTTCTTAGCCCATTTGGTACCCAATTTCAACAAGTCTTTCTCCATACTTCAAAACACTCTTCATGCATCTCTAGCACTTGTAATCATTCAAATTCATTGTATTCTAACATATTCTAACCCCAAACAACACTAGATAAGTCATTTAGTTGCTCAACGCAATATTTCCGAGTTCTTAGCCCATTTGGTACCCAATTTCAACAAGTCTTTCGCCACACTTCTAAACACTCTTCATGCATCTCTAGCACTTGTAATCAATCAAATTTATTGTATTCTAACATATTCTAACCCCGAACAACACTAGATAAGTCATTTAGTGGTTCAATTCAATGTTTCCGAGTTCTTAGCCCATTTGGGACCCAATTTCAACAACTCTTTCTCCACACTTCTAAACACTCTTCATGCATCTCTAGCACTTGTAATCAATCAAATTTATTGTATTCTAACATATTCTAACCCGAACAACACTAGATAAGTCATTTAGCGGTTCAATTCAATGTTTCCGAGTTCTTAGCCCATTTGGGACCCAATTTCAACAACTCTTTCTCCACACTTCTAAACACTCTTCATGCATCTCTAGTACATGTAACCAATCAAATTCATTGTATTCTAACATATCCTAACCACAAACAATACTAGATAATTCATTTAGTTGGTCAATGCAACATTTCCGAGTTCTTAGCCCATTTGGGACCCAATTTCAACAAGTATTTCTCCATACTTCAAAACACTCTTCATGAATCTCTAGCACTTGTAATCAATCAAATTTATTGTATTCTAACATATTCTAACCCCAAACAACACTAGATAAGTCATTTAGTTGCTCAACCCAATATTTCCGAGTTCTAAGCCCATTTGGGACCCAATTTCAACAAGTCTTTCTACACACTTCTAAACACTCTTCATACATCTCCAGCACTAGTAATCAATCAAATTAATTGTATTCTAACATATTCCTAACCCCAAACAACACTAGATAAGTCATTTACTTGCTCAACGCAATGTTTCCGAGTTCTTAGCTCATTCGGTACCCAATTTCAACAAGTCTTTCTCCACAGTTCTAAAAACTCTTCATGCATCTCTAGCACTTGTAATCAATCAAATTCACTGTATTCTAACATATTCTAACCCAAAACAACACTAGATAAGTCATTTACTTGTTCAACGCAATGTTTCCGAGTTCTTAGCCCATTTGGGACCCAATTTCAACAAGTCTTTCTCGATACTTCAAAACACTCTTCATGCATTTCTAGCACTTGTAATCAATCAGAATCATTGTCTTCTAATATATTCTCACCCCAAACAACACTAGATATTTCATTTAGTTGTTCAACGCAATGTTTCCGAGTTCTTAGCCCATATGGGACCCAATTTCAACAAGTCTTTCTACACACTTCTAAACACTCTTCATACATCTCTAGCACTAGTAATCAATCAAATTTATTGTATTCTAACATATTCTAACCCCAAACAACACTAGATAAGTCATTTACTTGCTCAACGCAATGTTTCCGAGTTCTTAGCCCATTTGGTACCCAATTTCATCAAGTCTTTCGCCACACTTCTAAACACTCTTCACGCATCTCTAGCACTTGTAATCAATCAGAGTCATTGTATTCTAACATATTCTAACCCCAAACAACACTAGATAAGTCATTTAGTTGTTCAACGCAATGTTTCCGAGTTCTTAGCCCATTTGGTACCCAATTTCAACAAGTCTTTCGCCACACTTCTAAACACTCTTCATGCATCTCTAGCACTTGTAATCAATCAAATTTATTGTATTCTAACATATTCTAACCCCAAACAACACTAGATAAGTCATTTAGTGGTTCAATTAAATGTTTCCGAGTTCTTAGCCCATTTGGGACCCAATTTTAACAAGTCTTTCTCTACACTTCTAAACACTCTTCATGCATCTCTAGCACTTGTAATCAATCAAATTCATTGTATTCTAACATATTCTAACCCCAAACAACACTAGATAAGTCATTTAGTGGTTCAACGCAATGTTTCCGAGTTCTTAGCCCATTTGGGACCCAATTTCAACAAGTCTTTCTACACACTTCTAAACACTCTTCATGCATCTCTAGCACTTGTAATCAATCAAATTCATTGTATTCTAACATATTCTAACCCCAAACAACACTAGATAAGTCATTTAGTGGTTCAACGCAATGTTTCCGAGTTCTTAGCCCATTTGGGACCCAATTTCAACAAGTCTTTCTCTACACTTCTAAACACTCTTCATGCATCTCTAGCACTTGTAATCAATCAAATTCATTGTATTCTAACATATTCTAACCCCAAACAACACTAGATAAGTCATTTAGTGGTTCAACGCAATGTTTCCGAGTTCTTAGCCCATTTGGGACCCAATTTCAACAAGTCTTTCTCTACACTTCTAAACACTCTTCATGCATCTCTAGCACTTGTAATCAATCAAATTCATTGTATTCTAACATATTCTAACCCCAAACAACACTAGATAAGTCATTTAGTGGTTCAACGCAATGTTTCCGAGTTCTTAGCCCATTTGGGACCCAATTTCAACAAGTCTTTCTCTACACTTCTAAACACTCTTCATGCATCTCTAGCACTTGTAATCAATCAAATTCATTGTATTCTAACATATTCTAACCCCAAACAACACTAGATAAGTCATTTAGTGGTTCAACGCAATGTTTCCGAGTTCTTAGCCCATTTGGAACCCAATTTCAACAAGTCTTTCTCTACACTTCTAAACACTCTTCATGCATCTCTAGCACTTGTAATCAATCAAATTCATTGTATTCTAACATATTCTAACCCCAAACAACACTATATAAGTCATTTAGTGGTTCAACGCAATGTTTCCGAGTTCTTAGCCCATTTGGGACCAATTTCAACAAGTCTTTCTCTACACTTCTAAACACTCTTCATGCATCTCTAGCACTTGTAATCAATCAAATTTATTGTATTCTAACAGATTCTAACCCCAAACAACACTATATAAGTCATTTAGTGGTTCAACGCAATTATTCCGGGTTCTTAGCCCATTTGGGACCCAATTTCAACAAGTCTTTCTACACACTATTAAAAAATCTTCATGCATCTCTAGCACTTGTAATCAATCAAATTCATTGTATTTTAACATATTTTCACCCCAAACAACACTAGATAAGTCATTTAGTGGTTCAAAGCAATGTTTCCGAGTTCTTAGCCCATTTGGGACCCAATTTCAACAAGTCTTTCTCTACACTTCTAAACACTCTTCATGCATCTCTAGCACTTGTAATCAATCAAATTCATTGTATTCTAACATATTCTAACCCCAAACAATACTAGATAAGTCATTTAGTGGTTCAACGCAATGTTTCCGAGTTCTTAGCCCATTTGGAACCCAATTTTAACAAGTCTTTCTCTACACTTCTAAACACTCTTCATGCATCTCTAGCACTTGTAATCAATCAAATTCATTGTATTCTAACATATTCTAACCCCAAACAACACTAGATAAGTCATTTAGTGGTTCAACGCAATGTTTCCGAGTTCTTAGCCCATTTGGGACCCAATTTCAACAAGTCATTCTCTACACTTCTAAACACTCTTCATGCATCTCTAGCACTTGTAATCAATCAAATTCATTGTATTCTAACATATTCTAACCCCAAACAACACTAGATAAGTCATTTAGTGGTTCAACGCAATGTTTCCGAGTTCTTAGCCCATTTGGGACCCAATTTCAACAAGTCTTTCTCTACACTTCTAAACACTCTTCATGCATCTCTAGCACTTGTAATCAATCAAATTCATTGTATTCTAACATATTCTAACCCCAAACAACACTAGATAAGTCATTTAGTGGTTCAACGCAATGTTTCCGAGTTCTTAGCCCATTTGGGACCCAATTTCAACAAGTCTTTCTCTACACTTCTAAACACTCTTCATGCATCTCTAGCACTTGTAATCAATCAAATTCATTGTATTCTAACATATTCTAACCCCAAACAACACTAGATAAGTCATTTAGTGGTTCAACGCAATGTTTCCGAGTTCTTAGCCCGATTGGGACCCAATTTTAACAAGTCTTTCTCTACACTTCTAAACACTCTTCATGCATCTCTAGCACTTGTAATCAATCAAATTCATTGTATTCTAACATATTCTAACCCCAAACAACACTATATAAGTCATTTAGTGGTTCAACGCAATGTTTCCGAGTTCTTAGCCCATTTGGGACCCAATTTCAACAAGTCTTTCTACACACTTCTAAACACTCTTCATGCATCTCTAGCACTTGTAATCAATCAAATTCATTGTATTCTAACATATTCTAACCCCAAACAACACTAGATAAGTCATTTAGTGGTTCAACGCAATGTTTCCGAGTTCTTAGCCCATTTGGGACCAATTTCAACAAGTCTTTCTCTACACTTCTAAACACTCTTCATGCATCTCTAGCACTTGTAATCAATCAAATTCATTGTATTCTAACATATTCTAACCCCAAACAACACTATATAAGTCATTTAGTGGTTCAACGCAATGTTTCCGAGTTCTTAGCCCATTTGGGACCCAATTTCAACAAGTCTTTCTACACACTTTTAAAAAATCTTCATGCATCTCTAGCACTTGTAATCAATCAAATTCATTGTATTCTAACATAATTTAACCCCAAACAACACTAGATAAGTCATTTAGTGGTTCAACGCAATGTTTCCGAGTTCTTAGCCCATTTGGGACCCAATTTCAACAAGTCTTTCTCCACTCTTCTAAACACTCTTCATGCATCTCTAGCACTTGTAATCAATCAAATTCATTGTATTCTAACATATTCTAACCCCAAACAACACTATATAAGTCATTTAGTGGTTCAACGCAATGTTTCCGAGTTCTTAGCCCATTTGGGACCCAATTTCAACAAGTCTTTCTCTACACTTCTAAACACTTTTCATGCATCTCTAGCACTTGTAATCAATCAAATTCATTGTATTCTAACATATTCTAACCCCAAACAACACTAGATAAGTCATTTAGTGGTTCAACGCAATGTTTCCGAGTTCTTAGCCCATTTGGGACCCAATTTCAACAAGTCTTTCTCTACACTTCTAAACACTCTTCATGCATCTCTAGCACTTGTAATCAATCAAATTCATTGTATTCTAACATATTCTAACCCCAAACAACACTAGATAAGTCATTTAGTGGTTCAACGCAATGTTTCCGAGTTCTTAGCCCATTTGGGACCCAATTTCAACAAGTCTTTCTCTACACTTCTAAACACTCTTCATGCATCTCTAGCACTTGTAATCAATCAAATTCATTGTATTCTAACATATTCTAACCCCAAACAACACTAGATAAGTCATTTAGTGGTTCAACGCAATGTTACCGAGTTCTTAGCCCATTTGGGATGCAATTTCAACAAGTCTTTCTCTACACTTCTAAACACTCTTCATGCATCTCTAGCACTTGTAATCAATCAAATCCATTGTATTCTAACATATTCTAACCCCAAACAACACTAGATAAGTCATTTAGTGGTTCAACGCAATGTTTCCGAGTTCTTAACCCATTTGGGACCCAATTTCAACAAGTCTTTCTCCACACTTCTAAACACTCTTCATGCATCTCTAGCACTTGTAATAAATTAAGTTCATTTACTTCTAACATATTCTAACACCAAACAACACCAGATAAGTCATTTATTGGTTCAACTCAAAGTTTCCGAATTCTTAGCCCATTTGGGACCCAATTTCAACAAGTCTTTCTCCACACTTCTAAACACTCTTCATGCATCTCTAGCACTTGTAATCAATCAAATTCATTGTATTCTAACATATTCTAACCCCAAACAACACTATATAAGTCATTTAGTGGTTCAACGCAATGTTTCCGAGTTCTTAGCCCATATGGGACCCAATTTTAACAAGTCTTTCTCTACACTTCTAAACACTCTTCATGCATCTCTAGCACTTGTAATCAATCAAATTCATTGTATTCTAACATATTCTAACCCCAAACAACACTAGATAAGTCATTTAGTGGTTCAACGCAATGTTTTCGAGTTCTTAGCCCATTTGGGACCAATTTCAACAAGTCTTTCTCTACACTTCTAAACACTCTTCATGCATCTCTAGCACTTGTAATCAATCAAATTCATTGTATTCTAACATATTCTAACCCCAAACAACACTAGATAAGTCATTTAGTGGTTCAACGCAATGTTTCCGAGTTCTTAGCCCGATTGGGACCCAATTTTAACAAGTCTTTCTCTACACTTCTAAACACTCTTCATGCATCTCTAGCACTTGTAATCAATCAAATTCATTGTATTCTAACATATTCTAACCCCAAACAACACTAGATAAGTCATTTAGTGGTTCAACGCAATGTTTCCGAGTTCTTAGCCCGATTGGGACCCAGTTTTAACAAGTCTTTCTCTACACTTCTAAACACTTTTCATGCATCTCTAGCACTTGTAATCAATCAAATTAATTGTATTCTAACATATTCTAACCCCAAACAACACTAGATAAGTCATTTAGTGGTTCAACGCAATGTTTCCGAGTTCTTAGCCCATTTGGGACCAATTTCAACAAGTCTTTCTCTACACTTCTAAACACTCTTCATGCATCTCTAGCACTTGTAATCAATCAAATTTTTGTATTCTAACATATTCTAACCCCAAACAACACTATATAAGTCATTTAGTGGTTCAACGCAATTATTCCGAGTTCTTAGCCCATTTGGGACCCAATTTCAACAAGTCTTTCTACACACTTTTAAACAATCTTCATGCATCTCTAGCACTTGTAATCATTCAAATTAATTGTATTCTAACATATTCTAACCCCAAACAACACTAGATAAGTCATTTAGTGGTTCAACGCAATGTCTCCGAGTTCTTAGCCCGATTGGGACCCAATTTTAACAAGTCTTTCTCTACACTTCTAAACACTCTTCATGCATCTCTAGCACTTGTAATCAATCAAATTCATTGTATTCTAACATATCTTAACCCCAAACAACACTATATAAGTCATTTAGTGGTTCAACGCAATGTTTCCGAGTTCTTAGCCCATTTGGGACCAATTTCAACAAGTCTTTCTCTACACTTCTAAACACTCTTCATGCATCTCTAGCACTTGTAATCAATCAAATTCATTGTATTCTAACATATTCTAACCCCAAACAACACTAGATAAGTCATTTAGTGGTTCAACGCAATGTTTCCGAGTTCTTAGCCCATTTGGGACCCAATTTCAACAAGTCTTTCTCTACACTTCTAAACACTCTTCATGCATCTCTAGCACTTGTAATCAATCAAATTTATTGTATTCTAACATATTCTAACCCCAAACAACACTATATAAGTCATTTAGTGGTTCAACGCAGTTATTCCGAGTTCTTAGCCCATTTGGGACCCAATTTCAACAAGTCTTTCTACACACTTTTAAACGATCTTCATGCATCTCTAGCATTTGTAATCAATCAAATTCATTGTATTCTAACATATTCTAACCCCAAACAACACTAGATAAGTCATTTAGTGGTTCAACGCAATGTTTCCGAGTTCTTAGCCCATTTGGGACCAATTTCAACAAGTCTTTCTCTACACTTCTAAACACTCTTCATGCATCTCTAGCACTTGTAATCAATTAAATTTATTATATTATAACATATTCTAACCCCAAACAACACTATATAAGTCATTTAGTGGTTCAACGCAATTATTCCGAGTTCTTAGCCCATTTGGGACCCAATTTCAACAAGTCTTTCTACACACTTTTAAACAATCTTCATGCATCTCTAGCACTTGTAATCATTCAAATTAATTGTATTCTAACATATTCTAACCCCAAACAACACTAGATAAGTCATTTAGTGGTTCAACGCAATGTCTCCGAGTTCTTAGCCCGATTGGGACCCAATTTTAACAAGTCTTTCTCTACACTTCTAAACACTCTTCATGCATCTCTAGCACTTGTAATCAATCAAATTCATTGTATTCTAACATATTCTAACCCCAAACAACACTATATAAGTCATTTAGTGGTTCAACGCAATGTTTCCGAGTTCTTAGCCCATTTGGGACCAATTTCAACAAGTCTTTCTCTACACTTCTAAACACTCTTCATGCATCTCTAGCACTTGTAATCAATCAAATTCATTGTATTCTAACATATTCTAACCCCAAACAACACTAGATAAGTCATTTAGTGGTTCAACGCAATGTTTCCGAGTTCTTAGCCCATTTGGGACCCAATTTCAACAAGTCTTTCTACACACTTTTAAACAATCTTCATGCATCTCTAGCACTTGTAATCAATCAAATTCATTGTATTCTAACATATTTTCACCCCAAACAACACTAGATAAGTCATTTAGTGGTTCAACGCAATGTTTCCGAGTTCTTAGCCCGATTGGGACCCAATTTTAACAAGTCTTTCTCTACACTTCTAAACACTCTTCATGCATCTCTAGCACTTGTAATCAATCAAATTCATTGTATTCTAACATATTCTAACCCCAAACAACACTAGATAAGTCATTTAGTGGTTCAACGCAATGTTTCCGAGTTCTTAGCCCATTTGGGACCAATTTCAACAAGTCTTTCTCTACACTTCTAAACACTCTTCATGCATCTCTAGCACTTGTAATCAATCAAATTCATTGTATTCTAACATATTCTAACCCCAAACAACACTAGATAAGTCATTTAGTGGTTCAACGCAATGTTTCCGAGTTCTTAGCCCATTTAGGACCAATTTTTCTAAGTCTTTCTCTACACTTCTCAACACTCTTCATGCATCTCTAGCACTTGTAATCAATCAAATTCATTGTATTCTAACATATTCTAACCCCAAACAACACTATATAAGTCATTTAGTGGTTCAACGCAATTATTCCGAGTTCTTAGCCCATTTGGGACCCAATTTCAACAAGTCTTTCTACACACTTTTAAACAATCTTCATGCATCTCTAGCACTTGTAATCAATCAAATTCATTGTATTCTAACATATTCTAACCCCAAACAACACTAGATAAGTCATTTAGTGGTTCAACGCAATGTTTCCGAGTTCTTAGCCCGATTGGGACCCAATTTTAACAAGTCTTTCTCTACACTTCTAAACACTCTTCATGCATCTCTAGCACTTGTAATCAATCAAATTCATTGTATTCTAACATATTCTAACCCCAAACAACACTATATAAGTCATTTAGTGGTTCAACGCAATGTTTCCGAGTTCTTAGCCCATTTGGGACCCAATTTCAACAAGTCTTTCTCTACACTTCTAAACACTCTTCATGCATCTCTAGCACTTGTAATCAATCAAATTCATTGTATTCTAACATATTCTAACCCCAAACAACACTAGATAAGTCATTTAGTGGTTCAACGCAATGTTTCCGAGTTCTTAGCCCGATTGGGACCCAATTTTAACAAGTCTTTCTCTACACTTCTAAACACTCTTCATGCATCTCTAGCACTTGTAATCAATCAAATTCATTGTATTCTAACATATTCTAACCCCAAACAACACTAGATAAGTCATTTAGTGGTTCAACGCAATGTTTCCGAGTTCTTAGCCCATTTGGGACCCAATTTCAACAAGTCTTTCTCTACACTTCTAAACACTCTTCATGCATCTCTAGCACTTGTAATCAATCAAATTCATTGTATTCTAACATATTCTAACCCCAAACAACACTAGATAAGTCATTTAGTGGTTCAACGCAATGTTTCCGAGTTCTTAGCCCATTTGGGACCAATTTCAACAAGTCTTTCTCTACACTTCTAAACACTCTTCATGCATCTCTAGCACTTGTAATCAATCAAATTCATTGTATTCTAACATATTCTAACCCCAAACAACACTATATAAGTCATTTAGTGGTTCAACGCAATTATTCCGAGTTCTTAGCCCATTTGGGACCCAATTTCAACAAGTCTTTCTACACACTTTTAAACAATCTTCATGCATCTCTAGCACTTGTAATCAATCAAATTCATTGTATTCTAACATATTCTAACCCCAAACAACACTAGATAAGTCATTTAGTGGTTCAACGCAATGTTTCCGAGTTCTTAGCCCGATTGGGACCCAATTTTAACAAGTCTTTCTCTACACTTCTAAACACTCTTCATGCATCTCTAGCACTTGTAATCAATCAAATTCATTGTATTCTAACATATTCTAACCCCAAACAACACTAGATAAGTCATTTAGTGGTTCAACGCAATGTTTCCGAGTTCTTAGCCCATTTGGGACCAATTTCAACAAGTCTTTCTCTACACTTCTAAACACTCTTCATGCATCTCTAGCACTTGTAATCAATCAAATTCATTGTATTCTAACATATTCTAACCCCAAACAACACTAGATAAGTCATTTAGTGGTTCAACGCAATGTTTCCGAGTTCTTAGCCCGATTGGGACCCAATTTTAACAAGTCTTTCTCTACACTTCTAAACACTCTTCATGCATCTCTAGCACTTGTAATCAATCAAATTCATTGTATTCTAACATATTCTAACCCCAAACAACACTAGATAAGTCATTTAGTGGTTCAACGCAATGTTTCCGAGTTCTTAGCCCATTTGGGACCCAATTTCAACAAGTCTTTCTCTACACTTCTAAACACTCTTCATGCATCTCTAGCACTTGTAATCAATCAAATTCATTGTATTCTAACATATTCTAACCCCAAACAACACTAGATAAGTCATTTAGTGGTTCAACGCAATGTTTCCGAGTTCTTAGCCCATTTGGGACCAATTTAAAAAAGTCTTTCTCTACACTTCTAAACACTTTTCATGCATCTCTAGCACTTGTAATCAATCAAATTAATTGTATTCTAACATATTCTAACCCCAACCAACACTAGATAAGTCATTTAGTGGTTCAACGCAATTATTCCGAGTTCTTAGCCCATTTGGGACCCAATTTCAACAAGTCTTTCTACACACTTTTAAACAATCTTCATGCATCTCTAGCACTTGTAATCAATCAAATTAATTGTATTCTAACATATTCTAACCCCAAACAACACTAGATAAGTCATTTAGTGGTTCAACGCAATGTTTCCGAGTTCTTAGCCCGATTGGGACCCAATTTTAACAAGTCTTTCTCTACACTTCTAAACACTCTTCATGCATCTCTAGCACTTGTAATCAATCAAATTCATTGTATTCTAACATATTCTAACCCCAAACAACACTATATAAGTCATTTAGTGGTTCAATGCAATGTTTCCGAGTTCTTAGCCCATTTGGGACCAATTTCAACAAGTCTTTCTCTACACTTCTAAACACTCTTCATGCATCTCTAGCACTTGTAATCAATCAAATTCATTGTATTCTAACATATTATAACCCCAAACAACACTAGATAAGTCATTTAGTGGTTCAACGCAATGTTTCCGAGTTCTTAGCCCGATTGGGACCCAATTTTAACAAGTCTTTCTCTACACTTCTAAACACTCTTCATGCATCTCTAGCACTTGTAATCAATCAAATTTATTGTATTCTAACCCCAAACAACACTATATAAGTCATTTAGTGGTTCAACGCAGTTATTCCGAGTTCTTAGCCCATTTGGGACCCAATTTCAACAAGTCTTTCTACACACTTTTAAACGATCTTCATGCATCTCTAGCATTTGTAATCAATCAAATTCATTGTATTCTAACATATTCTAACCACAAACAACACTAGATAAGTCATTTAGTGGTTCAACGCAATGTTTTCGAGTTCTTAGCCCATTTGGGACCAATTTCAACAAGTCTTTCTCTACACTTCTAAACACTCTTCATGCATCTCTAGCACTTGTAATCAATCAAATTTTTGTATTCTAACATATTCTAACCCCAAAAAACACTATATAAGTCATTTAGTGGTTCAACGCAATTATTCCGAGTTCTTAGCCCATTTGGGACCCAATTTCAACAAGTCTTTCTACACACTTTTAAACAATCTTCATGCATCTCTAGCACTTGTAATCATTCAAATTAATTGTATTCTAACATATTCTAACCCCAAACAACACTAGATAAGTCATTTAGTGGTTCAACGCAATGTCTCCGAGTTCTTAGCCCGATTGGGACCCAATTTTAACAAGTCTTTCTCTACACTTCTAAACACTCTTCATGCATCTCTAGCACTTGTAATCAATCAAATTCATTGTATTCTAACATATTCTAACCCCAAACAACACTAGATAAGTCATTTAGTGGTTCAACGCAATGTTTCCGAGTTCTTAGCCCATTTGGGACCAATTTCAACAAGTCTTTCTCTACACTTCTAAACACTCTTCATGCATCTCTAGCACTTGTAATCAATCAAATTCATTGTATTCTAACATATTCTAACCCCAAACAACACTAGATAAGTCATTTAGTGGTTCAACGCAATGTTTCCGAGTTCTTAGCCCATTTGGGACCCAATTTCAACAAGTCTTTCTCTACACTTCTAAACACTCTTCATGCATCTCTAGCACTTGTAATCAATCAAATTCATTGTATTCTAACATATTCTAACCCCAAACAACACTAGATAAGTCATTTAGTGGTTCAACGCAATGTTTCCGAGTTCTTAGCCCGATTGGGACCCAATTTTAACAAGTCTTTCTCTACACTTCTAAACACTCTTCATGCATCTCTAGCACTTGTAATCAATCAAATTCATTGTATTCTAACATATTCTAACCCCAAACAACACTAGATAAGTCATTTAGTGGTTCAACGCAATGTTTCCGAGTTCTTAGCCCATTTGGGACCAATTTCAACAAGTCTTTCTCTACACTTCTAAACACTCTTCATGCATCTCTAGCACTTGTAATCAATCAAATTCATTGTATTCTAACATATTCTAACCCCAAACAACACTAGATAAGTCATTTAGTGGTTCAACGCAATTATTCCGAGTTCTTAGCCCATTTGGGACCCAATTTCAACAAGTCTTTCTACACACTTTTAAACAATCTTCATGCATCTCTAGCACTTGTAATCATTCAAATTAATTGTATTCTAACATATTCTAACCCCAAACAACACTAGATAAGTCATTTAGTGGTTCAACGCAATGTCTCCGAGTTCTTAGCCCGATTGGGATTCAATTTTAACAAGTCTTTCTCTACACTTCTAAACACTCTTCATGCATCTCTAGCACTTGTAATCAATCAAATTCATTGTATTCTAACATAATTTAACCCCAAACAACACTAGATAAGTCATTTAGTGGTTCAACGCAATGTTTCCGAGTTCTTAGCCCATTTGGGACCAATTTCAACAAGTCTTTCTCTACACTTCTAAACACTCTTCATGCATCTCTAGCACTTGTAATCAATCAAATTCATTGTATTCTAACATATTCTAACCCCAAACAACACTATATAAGTCATTTAGTGGTTCAACGCAATGTTTCCGAGTTCTTAGCCCATTTGGGACCCAATTTTAACAAGTCTTTCTCTACACTTCTAAACACTCTTCATGCATCTCTAGCACTTGTAATCAATCAAATTTATTGTATTCTAACATATTCTAACCCCAAACAACACTATATAAGTCATTTAGTGGTTCAACGCAATGTTTCCGAGTTCTTAGCCCATTTGGGACCCAATTTCAACAAGTCTTTCTCTACACTTCTAAACACTCTTCATGCATCTCTAGCATTTGTAATCAATCAAATTCATTGTATTCTAACATATTCTAACCCCAAACAACACTAGATAAGTCATTTAGTGGTTCAACGCAATGTTTCCGAGTTCTTAGCCCATTTGGGACCAATTTCATCAAGTCTTTCTCTACACTTCTAAACACTCTTCATGCATCTCTAGCACTTGTAATCAATCAAATTCATTGTATTCTAACATATTCTAACCCCAAACAACACTATATAAGTCATTTAGTGGTTCAACGCAATTATTCCGAGTTCTTAGCCCATTTGGGACCCAATTTCAACAAGTCTTTCTACACACTTTTAAACAATCTTCATGCATCTCTAGCACTTGTAATCAATCAAATTCATTGTATTCTAACATATTCTAACCCCAAACAACACTAGATAAGTCATTTAGTGGTTCAACGCAATGTCTCCGAGTTCTTAGCCCGATTGGGACCCAATTTTAACAAGTCTTTCTCTACACTTCTAAACACTCTTCATGCATCTCTAGCACTTGTAATCAATCAAATTCATTGTATTCTAACATATTCTAACCCCAAACAACACTATATAAGTCATTTAGTGGTTCAATGCAATGTTTCCGAGTTCTTAGCCCATTTGGGACCAATTTCAACAAGTCTTTCTCTACACTTCTAAACACTCTTCATGCATCTCTAGCACTTGTAATCAATCAAATTCATTGTATTCTAACATATTCTAACCCCAAACAACACTAGATAAGTCATTTAGTGGTTCAACGCAATGTTTCCGAGTTCTTAGCCCATTTGGGACCCAATTTCAACAAGTCTTTCTACACACTTTTAAACAATCTTCATGCATCTCTAGCATTTGTAATCAATCAAATTCATTGTATTCTAACATATTCTAACCCCAAACAACACTAGATAAGTCATTTAGTGGTTCAACGCAATGTTTCCGAGTTCTTAGCCCATTTGGGACCCAATTTCAACAAGTCTTTCTCTACACTTCTAAACACTCTTCATGCATCTCTAGCACTTGTAATCAATCAAATTCATTGTATTCTAACATATTCTAACCCCAAACAACACTAGATAAGTCATTTAGTGGTTCAACGCAATGTTTCCGAGTTCTTAGCCCGATTGGGACCCAATTTTAACAAGTCTTTCTCTACACTTCTAAACACTCTTCATGCATCTCTAGCACTTGTAATCAATCAAATTCATTGTATTCTAACATATTCTAACCCCAAACAACACTAGATAAGTCATTTAGTGGTTCAACGCAATGTTTCCGAGTTCTTAGCCCATTTGGGACCAATTTCAACAAGTCTTTCTCTACACTTCTAAACACTCTTCATGCATCTCTAGCACTTGTAATCAATCAAATTCATTGTATTCTAACATATTCTAACCCCAAACAACACTAGATAAGTCATTTAGTGGTTCAACGCAATGTTTCCGAGTTCTTAGCCCATTTGGGACCCAATTTCAACAAGTCTTTCTCTACACTTCTAAACACTCTTCATGCATCTCTAGCACTTGTAATCAATCAAATTCATTGTATTCTAACATATTCTAACCCCAAACAACACTAGATAAGTCATTTAGTGGTTCAACGCAATGTTTCCGAGTTCTTAGCCCATTTGGGACCCAATTTCAACAAGTCTTTCTACACACTTTTAAACAATCTTCATGCATCTCTAGCATTTGTAATCAATCAAATTCATTGTATTCTAACATATTTTCACCCCAAACAACACTAGATAAGTCATTTAGTGGTTCAACGCAATGTTTCCGAGTTCTTAGCCCGATTGGGACCCAATTTTAACAAGTCTTTCTCTACACTTCTAAACACTCTTCATGCATCTCTAGCACTTGTAATCAATCAAATTCATTGTATTCTAACATATTCTAACCCCAAACAACACTAGATAAGTCATTTAGTGGTTCAACGCAATGTTTCCGAGTTCTTAGCCCATTTGGGACCAATTTCAACAAGTCTTTCTCTACACTTCTAAACACTCTTCATGCATCTCTAGCACTTGTAATCAATCAAATTCATTGTATTCTAACATATTCTAACCCCAAACAACACTAGATAAGTCATTTAGTGGTTCAACGCAATGTTTCCGAGTTCTTAGCCCATTTGGGACCCAATTTCATCAAGTCTTTCTCTACACTTCTAAACACTCTTCATGCATCTCTAGCACTTGTAATCAATCAAATTTATTGTATTCTAACATATTCTAACCCCAAACAACACTAGATAAGTCATTTAGTGGTTCAACGCAATGTTTCCGAGTTCTTAGCCCATTTGGGACCCAATTTCAACAAGTCTTTCTCTACACTTCTAAACACTCTTCATGCATCTCTAACACTTGTAATCAATCAAATTCATTGTATTCTAACATATTCTAACCCCAAACAACACTATATAAGTCATTTAGTGGTTCAACGCAATTATTCCGAGTTCTTAGCCCATTTGGGACCCAATTTCAACAAGTCTTTCTACACACTTTTAAAAAATCTTCATGCATCTCTAGCACTTGTAATCAATCAAATTCATTGTATTCTAACATATTCTAACCCCAAACAACACTAGATAAGTCATTTAGTGGTTCAACGCAATGTTTCCGAGTTCTTAGCCCGATTGGGACCCAATTTTAACAAGTCTTTCTCTACACTTCTAAACACTCTTCATGCATCTCTAGCACTTGTAATCAATCAAATTCATTGTATTCTAACATATTCTAACCCCAAACAACACTATATAAGTCATTTAGTGGTTCAACGCAATGTTTCCGAGTTCTTAGCCCATTTGGGACCAATTTCAACAAGTCTTTCTCTACACTTCTAAACACTCTTCATGCATCTCTAGCACTTGTAATCAATCAAATTCATTGTATTCTAACATATTCTAACCCCAAACAACACTAGATAAGTCATTTAGTGGTTCAACGCAATGTTTCCGAGTTCTTACCCCATTTGGGACCCAATTTCAACAAGTCTTTCTCTACACTTCTAAACACTCTTCATGCATCTCTAGCACTTGTAATCAATCAAATTTATTGTATTCTAACATATTCTAACCCCAAACAACACTATATAAGTCATTTAGTGGTTCAACGCAATGTTTCCGAGTTCTTAGCCCATTTGGGACCCAATTTCAACAAGTCTTTCTCTACACTTCTAAACACTCTTCATGCATCTCTAGCACTTGTAATCAATCAAATTCATTGTATTCTAACATATTCTAACCCCAAACAACACTAGATAAGTCATTTAGTGGTTCAACGCAATGTTTCCGAGTTCTTAGCCGATTTGGGACCCAATTTCAACAAGTCTTTCTCTACACTTTTAAACACTCTTCATGCATCTCTAGCATTTGTAATCAATCAAATTCATTGTATTCTAACATATTCTAACCCCAAACAACACTATATAAGTCATTTAGTGGTTCAACGCAATTATTCCGAGTTCTTAGCCCATTTGGGACCCAATTTCAACAAGTCTTTCTACACACTTTTAAACAATCTTCATGCATCTCTAGCACTTGTAATCAATCAAATTCATTGTATTCTAACATATTCTAACCTCAAACAACACTAGATAAGTCATTTAGTGGTTCAACGCAATGTCTCCGAGTTCTTAGCCCATTTGGAACCCAATTTCAACAAGTCTTTCTCTACACTTCTAAACACTCTTCATGCATCTCTAGCACTTGTAATCAATCAAATTCATTGTATTCTAACATATTCTAACCCCAAATAACACTATATAAGTCATTTAGTTGTTCAACGCAATGTTTCCGAGTTCTTAGCCCATTTGGGACCAATTTCAACAAGTCTTTCTCTACACTTCTAAACACTCTTCATGCATCTCTAGCACTTGTAATCAATCAAATTCATTGTATTCTAACATATTCTAACCCCAAACAACACTATATAAGTCATTTAGTGGTTCAACGCAATGTTTCCGAGTTCTTAGCCCATTTGGGACCCAATTTCAACAAGTCTTTCTACACACTTTTAAACAATCTTCATGCATCTCTAGCACTTGTAATCAATCAAATTCATTGTATTCTAACATATTTTCACCCCAAACAACACTAGATAAGTCATTTAGTGGTTCAACGCAATGTTTCCGAGTTCTTAGCCCGATTGGGACCCAATTTTAACAAGTCTTTCTCTACACTTCTAAACACTCTTCATGCATCTCTAGCACTTGTAATCAATCAAATTCATTGTATTCTAACATATTCTAACCCCAAACAACACTAGATAAGTCATTTAGTGGTTCAACGCAATGTTTCCGAGTTCTTAGCCCATTTGGGACCCAATTTCAACAAGTCTTTCTCTACACTTCTAAACACTCTTCATGCATCTCTAGCACTTGTAATCAATCAAATTCATTGTATTCTAACATATTCTAACCCCAAACAACACTAGATAAGTCATTTAGTGGTTCAACGCAATGTTTCCGAGTTCTTAGCCCATTTGGGACCCAATTTCATCAAGTCTTTCTCTACACTTCTAAACACTCTTCATGCATCTCTAGCACTTGTAATCAATCAAATTCATTGTATTCTAACATATTCTAACCCCAAACAACACTATATAAGTCATTTAGTGGTTCAACGCAATGTTTCCGAGTTCTTAGCTCATTTGGAACCCAATTTCAACAAGTCTTTCTGTACACTTCTAAACACTCTTCATGCATCTATATCACTTGTAATCAATCAAATTCATTGTATTCTAACATATTCTAACCCCAAACAACACTAGATAAGTCATTTAGTGGTTCAACGCAATGTTTCCGAGTTCTTAGCCCATTTGGGACCCAATTTCATCAAGTTTTTCTACACACTTCTGAACACTCTTCATGCATCTCTAGCATTTGTAATCAATCAAATTCATTGTATTCTAACATATTCTAACCCCAAACAACACTAGATAAGTCATTTAGTGGTTCAACGCAATGTCTCCGAGTTCTTAGCCCATTTGGGACCCAATTTCAACAAGTCTTTCTCTACACTTCTAAACACTCTTCATGCATCTCTAGCACTTGTAATCAATCAAATTCATTGTATTCTAACATATTCTAACCCCAAACAACACTAGATAAGTCATTTAGTGGTTCAACGCAATGTTTCCGAGTTCTTAGCCCGATTGGGACCCAATTTCACCAAGTCTTTCTCTACACTTCTAAACACTTTTCATGCATCTCTAGCACTTGTAATCAATCAAATTCATTGTATTCTAACATATTCTAACCCCAAACAACACTAGATAAGTCATTTAGTGGTTCAACGCAATGTTTCCGAGTTCTTAGCCCATTTGGGACCCAATTTCAACAAGTCTTTCTCTACACTTCTAAACACTCTTCATGCATCTCTAGCACTTGTAATCAATCAAATTAATTGTATTCTAACATATTCTAACCCCAAACAACACTATATAAGTCATTTAGTGGTTCAACGCAATGTTTCCGAGTTCTTAGCCCATTTGGGACCCAATTTCAACAAGTCTTTCTCTACACTTCTAAACACTCTTCATGCATCTCTAGAACTTGTAATCAATCAAATTCATTGTATTCTAACATATTCTAACCCCAAACAACACTAGATAAGTCATTTAGTGGTTCAACGCAATGTTTCCGAGTTCTTAGCCCATTTGGGACCCAATTTCAACAAGTCTTTCTCTACACTTCTAAACACTCTTCATGCATCTCTAGCACTTGTAATCAATCAAATTCATTGTATTCTAACATATTCTAACCCCAAACAACACTAGATAAGTCATTTAGTGGTTCAACGCAATGTTTCCGAGTTCTTAGCCCATTTGGGACCCAATTTCAACAAGTCTTTCTCTACACTTCTAAACACTCTTCATGCATCTCTAGCACTTGTAATCAATCAAATTCATTGTATTCTAACATATTCTAACCCCAAACAACACTATATAAGTCATTTAGTGGTTCAACGCAATGTTTCCGAGTTCTTAGCCCATTTGGGACCCAATTTCAACAAGTTTTTCTCTACACTTCTAAACACTCTTCATGCATCTCTAGCACTTGTAATCAATCAAATTCATTGTATTCTAACATATTCTAACCCCAAACAACACTAGATAAGTCATTTAGTGGTTCAACGCAATGTTTCCGAGTTCTTAGCCCATTTGGGCCCAATTTCAACAAGTCTTTCTCTACACTTCTAAACACTCTTCATGCATCTCTAGCACTTGTAATCAATCAAATTCATTGTATTCTAACATATTCTAACCCCAAACAACACTAGATAAGTCATTTAGTGGTTCAACGCAATGTTTCCGAGTTCTTAGCCCTTTTGGGACACAATTTCAACAAGTCTTTCTCTACACTTCTAAACACTCTTCATGCATCTCTAGCACTTGTAATCAATCAAATTCATTGTATTCTAACATATTCTAACCCCAAACAACACTAGATAAGTCATTTAGTGGTTCAACGTAATGTTTCCGAGTTCTTAGCCCATTTGGGACCCAATTTCAACAAGTCTTTCTCTACACTTCTAAACACTCTTCATGCATCTCTAGCACTTGTAATCAATCAAATTCATTGTATTCTAACATATTCTAACCCCAAACAACACTAGATAAGTCATTTAGTGGTTCAACGCAATGTTTCCGAGTTCTTAGCCCATTTGGGACCCAATTTCAACAAGTCTTTCTCTACACTTCTAAACACTCTTCATGCATCTCTAGCACTTGTAATCAATCAAATTCATTGTATTCTAACATATTCTAACCCCAAACAACACTAGATAAGTCATTTAGTGGTTCAACGCAATGTTTCCGAGTTCTTAGCCCATTTGGGACCAATTTCAACAAGTCTTTCTCTACACTTCTAAACACTCTTCATGCATCTCTAGCACTTGTAATCAATCAAATTCATTGTATTCTAACATATTCTAACCCCAAACAACACTATATAAGTCATTTAGTGGTTCAACGCAATGTTTCCGTGTTCTTAGCCCATTTGGGACCCAATTTCAACAAGTCTTTCTCTACACTTCTAAACACTCTTCATGCATCTCTAGCACTTGTAATCAATCAAATTCATTGTATTCTAACATATTCTAACCCCAAACAACACTAGATAAGTCATTTAGTGGTTCAACGCAATGTTTCCGAGTTCTTAGCCCATTTGGGACCCAATTTCAACAAGTCTTTCTCTACACTTCTAAACACTCTTCATGCATCTCTAGCACTTGTAATCAATCAAATTCATTGTATTCTAACATATTCTAACCCCAAACAACACTAGATAAGTCATTTAGTGGTTCAACGCAATGTTTCCGAGTTCTTAGCCCATTTGGGACCCAATTTCAACAAGTCTTTCTCTACACTTCTAAACACTCTTCATGCATCTCTAGCACTTGTAATCAATCAAATTCATTGTATTCTAACATATTCTAACCCCAAACAACACTAGATAAGTCATTTAGTGGTTCAACGCAATGTTTCCGAGTTCTTAGCCCATTTGGGACCCAATTTCAACAAGTCTTTCTCTACACTTCTAAACACTTTTCATGCATCTCTAGCACTTGTAATCAATAAAATTCATTGTATTCTAACATATTCTAACCCCAACCAACACTAGATAAGTCATTAAGTGGTTCAACGCAATGTTTCCGAGTTCTTAGCCCATTTAGGACCCAATTTCAACAAGTCTTTCTCTACACTTCTAAACACTCTTCATGCATCTCTAGCACTTGTAATCAATCAAATTCATTGTATTCTAACATATTCAAACCCCAAACAACACTAGATAAGTCATTTAGTGGTTCAACGCAATTATTCCGAGTTCTTAGCCCATTTGGGACCCAATTTCATCAAGTCTTTCTCTACACTTCTAAACACTCTTCATGCATCTCTAGCACTTGTAATCAATCAAATTCATTGTATTCTAACATATTCTAACCCCAAACAACACTAGATAAGTCATTTAGTGGTTCAACGCAATGTTTCCGAGTTCTTAGCCCATTTGGGACCCAATTTCAACAAGTCTTTCTCTACACTTCTAAACACTCTTCATGCATCTCTAGCACTTGTAATCAATCAAATTCATTGTATTCTAACATATTCTAACCCCAAACAACACTAGATAAGTCATTTAGTAGTTCAACGCAATGTTTCCGAGTTCTTAGCCCATTTGGGACCCAATTTCAACAAGTCTTTCTCTACACTTCTAAACACTCTTCATGCATCTCTAGCACTTGTAATCAATCAAATTCATTGTATTCTAACATATTCTAACCCCAAACAACACTAGATAAGTCATTTAGTGGTTCAACGCAATGTTTCCGAGTTCTTAGCCCATTTGGGACCAATTTCAACAAGTCTTTCTCTACACTTCTAAACACTCTTCATGCATCTCTAGCACTTGTAATCAATCAAATTGATTGTATTCTATCATATTAAAACCCCAAAAAACACTAGATAAGTCATTTAATGGTTCAACTCAATGTTTCCGAGTTCTTAGCCCATTTAGGACCCAATTTCAACAAGTCTTTCTACACACTTCTAAACACTCTTCATGCATCTGTAGCACTTGTAATCAATCAAATTCATTGTATTCTAACATATTCTAACCCCAAACAACACTAGATAAGTCATTTAGTGGTTCAACGCAATGTTTCCTAGTTCTTAGCCCATTGGGGACCCAATTTCAACAAGTCTTTCTCCACACTTCTAAACACTCTTCATGCATCTCTAGCACTTGTAATCAATCAAATTCATTGGATTCTAACATATTCTAACCCCAAACAACTCTAGTTAAGTCATTTAGTGGTTTAACGCAATGTTTCCGAGTTCTTAGCCTATTTGGGACCCAATTTCAACAAGTCTCTCTCCACACTTCTAAACACTCTTCATGCCTCTCTAGCACTTGTAATCAATCAAATTCATTGTATTCTAACATATTCTAACCCCAAACAACACTAGATAAGTCATTTAGTGGTTCAACGCAATGTTTCCGAGTTCTTAGCCCATTTGGTACCCAATTTCAACAAGTCTTTCTCTACACTTCTAAACACTCTTCATGCATCTCTAGCACTTGTAATCAATCAAATTTATTGTATTCTAACATATTCTAACCCCAAACAACACTAGATAAGTCATTTAGTGGTTCAATTCAATGTTTCCGAGTTCTTAGCCCATTTGGGACCCAATTTCAACAAGTCTTTCTCCACACTTCTAAACACTCTTCATGCATCTCTAGTACATGTAACCAAAAAAATTCATTGTATTATAACATATACTAACCACAAACAATACTAGATAATTCATTTAGTGGTTCAACGCAATGTTTATGAGTTCTTAGCCCATTTGGGACCCAATTTCAACAAGTCTTTCTATACACTTCTAAACATTCTTCATGCATCTCTAGCACTTTTAATCAATCAAATTCATTGTATTCTAACATATACTAACCCCAAACAACACTAGATAAGTCATTTAGTTGGTCAATGCAATATTTCCGAGTTCTTAGCCCAATTGGGACCCAATTTCAACAAGTATTTCTCCATACTTCAAAACACTCTTCATGCATCTCTAGCACTTGTAATCAATCAAATTCATTGTATTCTAACATATTCAAACCCCAAAGAACACTAGATAAGTCATTTAGTTGCTCAACGCAATATTTCCGAGTTCTTAGCCCATTTGGGACCCAATTTCAACAAGTCTTTCTACACACTTCTAAACACTCTTCATACATCTCTAGCACTAGTAATCAATCAAATTTATTGTATTCTAACATATTCTTACCCCAAACAACACTAGATAAGTCATTTACTTGCTCAACGCAATGTTTCCGAGTTCATAGCCCATTTGGTACCCAATTTCAACAAGTCTTTCTCCACACTTCTAAAAACTCTTCATGCATCTCTATCACTTGTAATCAATCAAAATCACTGTATTCTAACATATTCTAACCCAAAACAACACTAGATAAGTCATTTACTTGTTCAACGCAATGTTTCCGAGTTCTTAGCCCATTTGGGACCCAATTTCAACAAGTATTTCTCGATACTTCAAAACACTCTTCATGCATTTCTAGCACTTGTAATCAATCAGAGTCATTGTCTTCTAATATATTCTCACCCCAAACAACACTAGATAAGTCATTTAGTTGCTCAACGCAATATTTCCGAGTTCTTAGCCCATTTGGTACCCAATTTCAACAAGTCTTTTGCCACACTTCTAAACACTCTTCATGCATCTCTAGCACTTGTAATCAATCAAATTTATTGTATTCTAACATATTCTAACCCCAAACAACACTATATAAGTTATTTAGTGGTTCAATTCAATGTTTCCGAGTTCTTAGCCTATTTGGGACCCAATTTCAACAAGTCTTTCTACACACTTCTAAACACTCTTCATGCATCTCTAGTACATGTAACCAAACAAATTCATTGTATTCTAACATATACTAACCCCAAACAACACTAGATAAGTCATTTAATTGGTCAATGCAATATTTCCGAGTTCTTAGCCCATTTGGGACCCAAATTCAACAAGTATCTCCATACTTCAAAACACTCTTCATGTATCTATAGCACTTGTAATCAATCAAATTCATTGTATTCTAACATATTCTAACCCCAAACAACACTAGATAAGTCATTTAGTTGCTCAACGCAATATTTCCGAGTTCTTAGACCATTTGGGACCCAATTTCAACAAGTCTTTCTACACACTTCTAAACACTCTTCATACATCTCTAGCACGTGTAATCAATCAAATTCACTGTATTCTAACATATTCTAACCCAAAAAAACACTAGATAAGTCATTTCGTTGTTCAACGCAATGTTTCCGAGTTCTTAGCCCATTTGGGACCCAATTTCAACAAGTCTTTCTCGATACTTCAAAACACTCTTCATGCATTTTTAGCACTTGTAATCAATCAGAGTCATTGTCTTCTAATATATTCTCACCCCAAACAACACTAGATATTTCATTTAGTTGTTCAACGCAATGTTTTCGAGTTCTTAGCCCATTTGGGACCCAATTTCAACAAGTTTTTCTACACACTTCTAAACACTCTTCATGCATCTTTAGCACTTGTAATCAGTCAAAGTTATTATATTCTAACATATTCTAACCCCAATCAGCACTAGATAAGTCATTTGGTGGTTCAACGCAATGTTTCTGAGTTCTTAGCCCATTTGGGACCCAAATTCAACAAGTCTTTCTACACACTTCTAAACACTCTTCATACACCTCTAGCACTAGTAATCAATCAAATTCATTGTATTCTAACATATTCTAACCCCAAACAACACTAGATAAGTCATTTACTTGCTCAACGCAATGTTTCCGAGTTCTTAGCCCATTTGGTACCCAATTTCAACAAGTCTTTCTCCACACTTTCAAAAACTCTTCATGCATCTCTAGCACTTGTAATCAATAAAATTTACTGTATTCAAACATATTCTAACCCAAAACAACACAAGATAAGTTATTTAGTTGTTCACCGCAATGTTTCCGAGTTCTTACCCCATTTGGGACCCAATTTCAACAAGTCTTTCTACAAACTTCTAAACACTCTTCATGCATCTCTAGCACTTGTAATCAATCAAATTCATTGGATTCTAACATATTCTAACCCCAAACAACACTAATTAAGTCATTTAGTTGCTCAACGCAATGTTTCCGAGTTCTTAGCCCATTTGGGACCCAATTTCAACAAGTCTTTCTCCATACTTCAAAACACTCTTCATGCATCTCTAGCACTTGTAATCAATCAAATTTATTGTATTCTAACATATTCTAACCCCAAACAACACTAGATAAGTCATTTACTTGCTCAACGCAATGTTTCCGAGTTCTTAGCCCATTTGGTACCCAATTTCAACAAGTCTTTCGCCACACTTCTAAACACTCTTCACGCATCTCTAGCACTTGTAATCAATAAAATTTATTGTATTCTAACATATTCTAACCCCAAACAACACTAGATAAGTCATTTAGTGGTTCAATTCAATGTTTCCGAGTTCTTAGCCCATTTGGGACCCAATTTCAACAAGTCTTTCTCCACACTTCTAAACACTCTTCATGCATCTCTAGTACATGTAACCAAACAAATTCATTGTATTATAACATATACTAACCACAAACAATACTAGATAATTCATTTAGTGGTTCAACGCAATGTTTATGAGTTCTTAGCCCATTTGGGACCCAATTTCAACAAGTCTTTCTACACACTTCTAAACACTCTTCATGCATCTCTAGCACTTTTAATCAATCAAATTCATTGTATTCTAACATATACTAACCCCAAACAACACTAGATAAGTCATTTAATTGGTCAATGCAATATTTCCGAGTTCTTAGCCCATTTGGGACCCAATTTCAACAAGTATCTCCATACTTCAAAACACTCTTCATGTATCTATAGCACTTGTAATCAATCAAATTCATTGTATTCTAACATATTCTAACCCCAAACAACACTAGATAAGTCATTTAGTTGCTCAACGCAATATTTCCGAGTTCTTAGACCATTTGGGACCCAATTTCAACAAGTCTTTCTACACACTTCTAAACACTCTTCATACATCTCTAGCACTAGTAATCAATCAAATTTATTGTATTCTAACATATTCTTACCCCAAACAACACTAGATAAGTCATTTACTTGCTCAACGCAATGTTTCCGAGTTCATAGCCCATTTGGTACCCAATTTCAACAAGTCTTTCTCCACACTTCTAAAAACTCTTCATGCATCTCTATCACTTGTAATCAATCAAAATCACTGTATTCTAACATATTCTAACCCAAAACAACACTAGATAAGTCATTTACTTGTTCAACGCAATGTTTCCGAGTTCTTAGCCCATTTGGGACCCAATTTCAACAAGTATTTCTCGATACTTCAAAACACTCTTCATGCATTTCTAGCACTTGTAATCAATCAGAGTCATTGTCTTCTAATATATTCTCACCCCAAACAACACTAGATAAGTCATTTAGTTGCTCAACGCAATATTTCCGAGTTCTTAGCCCATTTGGTACCCAATTTCAACAAGTCTTTTGCCACACTTCTAAACACTCTTCATGCATCTCTAGCACTTGTAATCAATCAAATTTATTGTATTCTAACATATTCTAACCCCAAACAACACTATATAAGTCATTTAGTGGTTCAATTCAATGTTTCCGAGTTCTTAGCCCATTTGGGACCCAATTTCAACAAGTCTTTCTCCACACTTCTAAACACTCTTCATGCATCTCTAGTACATGTAACCAAACAAATTCATTGTATTATAACATATACTAACCACAAACAATACTAGATAATTCATTTAGTGGTTCAACGCAATGTTTATGAGTTCTTAGCCCATTTGGGACCCAATTTCAACAAGTCTTTCTACACACTTCTAAACACTCTTCATGCATCTCTAGCACTTTTAATCAATCAAATTCATTGTATTCTAACATATACTAACCCCAAACAACACTAGATAAGTCATTTAATTGGTCAATGCAATATTTCCGAGTTCTTAGCCCATTTGGGACCCAAATTCAACAAGTATCTCCATACTTCAAAACACTCTTCATGTATCTATAGCACTTGTAATCAATCAAATTCATTGTATTCTAACATATTCTAACCCCAAACAACACTAGATAAGTCATTTAGTTGCTCAACGCAATATTTCCGAGTTCTTAGACCATTTGGGACCCAATTTCAACAAGTCTTTCTACACACTTCTAAACACTCTTCATACATCTCTAGCACAAGTAATCAATCAAATTTATTGTATTCTAACATATTCTAACCCCAAACAACACTAGATAAGTCATTTACTTGCTCAACGCAATGTTTCCGAGTTCATAGCCCATTTGGTACCCAATTTCAACAAGTCTTTCTCCACACTTCTAAAAACTCTTCATGCATCTCTAGCACTTGAAATCAATCAAATTCACTGTATACTAACATATTCTAACCCAAAACAACACTAGATAAGTCATTTAGTTGGCCAATGCAACATTTCCGAGTTCTTAGCCCATTTGGTACCCAATTTCAACAAGTCTTTCGCCACACTTCTAAACACTCTTCATGTATCTATAGCACTTGTAATCAATCAAATTCATTGTATTCTAACATATTCTAACCCCAAACAACACTAGATAAGTCATTTAGTTGCTCAACGCAATATTTCCGAGTTCTTAGACCATTTGGGACCCAATTTCAACAAGTCTTTCTACACACTTCTAAACACTCTTCATACATCTCTAGCACTTGTAATCAATCAAATTCACTGTATTCTAACATATTCTAACCCAAAAAAACACTAGATAAGTCATTTCGTTGTTCAACGCAATGTTTCCGAGTTCTTAGCCCATTTGGGACCCAATTTCAACAAGTCTTTCTCGATACTTCAAAACACTCTTCATGCATTTTTAGCACTTGTAATCAATCAGAGTCATTGTCTTCTAATATATTCTCACCCCAAACAACACTAGATATTTCATTTAGTTGTTCAACGCAATGTTTTCGAGTTCTTAGCCCATTTGGGACCCAATTTCAACAAGTTTTTCTACACACTTCTAAACACTCTTCATGCATCTTTAGCACTTGTAATCAGTCAAAGTTATTATATTCTAACATATTCTAACCCCAATCAGCACTAGATAAGTCATTTGGTGGTTCAACGCAATGTTTCTGAGTTCTTAGCCCATTTGGGACCCAAATTCAACAAGTCTTTCTACACACTTCTAAACACTCTTCATACACCTCTAGCACTAGTAATCAATCAAATTCATTGTATTCTAACATATTCTAACCCCAAACAACACTAGATAAGTCATTTACTTGCTCAACGCAATGTTTCCGAGTTCTTAGCCCATTTGGTACCCAATTTCAACAAGTCTTTCTCCACACTTTCAAAAACTCTTCATGCATCTCTAGCACTTGTAATCAATAAAATTTACTGTATTCAAACATATTCTAACCCAAAACAACACAAGATAAGTTATTTAGTTGTTCACCGCAATGTTTCCGAGTTCTTACCCCATTTGGGACCCAATTTCAACAAGTCTTTCTACAAACTTCTAAACACTCTTCATGCATCTCTAGCACTTGTAATCAATCAAATTCATTGGATTCTAACATATTCTAACCCCAAACAACACTAATTAAGTCATTTAGTTGCTCAACGCAATGTTTCCGAGTTCTTAGCCCATTTGGGACCCAATTTCAACAAGTCTTTCTCCATACTTCAAAACACTCTTCATGCATCTCTAGCACTTGTAATCAATCAAATTTATTGTATTCTAACATATTCTAACCCCAAACAACACTAGATAAGTCATTTACTTGCTCAACGCAATGTTTCCGAGTTCTTAGCCCATTTGGTACCCAATTTCAACAAGTCTTTCGCCACACTTCTAAACACTCTTCACGCATCTCTAGCACTTGTAATCAATCAAATTTATTGTATTCTAACATATTCTAACCCCAAACAACACTAGATAAGTCATTTAGTGGTTCAATTCAATGTTTCCGAGTTCTTAGCCCATTTGGGACCCAATTTCAACAAGTCTTTCTCCACACTTCTAAACACTCTTCATGCATCTCTAGTACATGTAACCAAACAAATTCATTGTATTATAACATATACTAACCACAAACAATACTAGATAATTCATTTAGTGGTTCAACGCAATGTTTATGAGTTCTTAGCCCATTTGGGACCCAATTTCAACAAGTCTTTCTACACACTTCTAAACACTCTTCATGCATCTCTAGCACTTTTAATCAATCAAATTCATTGTATTCTAACATATACTAACCCCAAACAACACTAGATAAGTCATTTAATTGGTCAATGCAATATTTCCGAGTTCTTAGCCCATTTAGGACCCAATTTCAACAAGTATCTCCATACTTCAAAACACTCTTCATGTATCTATAGCACTTGTAATCAATCAAATTCATTGTATTCTAACATATTCTAACCCCAAACAACACTAGATAAGTCATTTAGTTGCTCAACGCAATATTTCCGAGTTCTTAGACCATTTGGGACCCAATTTCAACAAGTCTTTCTACACACTTCTAAACACTCTTCATACATCTCTAGCACTAGTAATCAATCAAATTTATTGTATTCTAACATATTCTTACCCCAAACAACACTAGATAAGTCATTTACTTGCTCAACGCAATGTTTCCGAGTTCATAGCCCATTTGGTACCCAATTTCAACAAGTCTTTCTACACACTTCTAAACACTCTTCATACATCTCTAGCACTTGTAATCAATCAAATTCACTGTATTCTAACATATTCTAACCCAAAAAAACACTAGATAAGTCATTTCGTTGTTCAACGCATTGTTTCCGAGTTCTTAGCCCATTTGGGACCCAATTTCAACAAGTCTTTCTCGATACTTCAAAACACTCTTCATGCATTTTTAGCACTTGTAATCAATCAGAGTCATTGTCTTCTAATATATTCTCACCCCAAACAACACTAGATATTTCATTTAGTTGTTCAACGCAATGTTTTCGAGTTCTTAGCCCATTTGGGACCCAATTTCAACAAGTTTTTCTACACACTTCTAAACACTCTTCATGCATCTTTAGCACTTGTAATCAGTCAAAGTTATTATATTCTAACATATTCTAACCCCAATCAGCACTAGATAAGTCATTTGGTGGTTCAACGCAATGTTTCTGAGTTCTTAGCCCATTTGGGACCCAAATTCAACAAGTCTTTCTACACACTTCTAAACACTCTTCATACACCTCTAGCACTAGTAATCAATCAAATTCATTGTATTCTAACATATTCTAACCCCAAACAACACTAGATAAGTCATTTACTTGCTCAACGCAATGTTTCCGAGTTCTTAGCCCATTTGGTACCCAATTTCAACAAGTCTTTCTCCACACTTTCAAAAACTCTTCATGCATCTCTAGCACTTGTAATCAATAAAATTTACTGTATTCAAACATATTCTAACCCAAAACAACACAAGATAAGTTATTTAGTTGTTCACCGCAATGTTTCCGAGTTCTTACCCCATTTGGGACCCAATTTCAACAAGTCTTTCTACAAACTTCTAAACACTCTTCATGCATCTCTAGCACTTGTAATCAATCAAATTCATTGGATTCTAACATATTCTAACCCCAAACAACACTAATTAAGTCATTTAGTTGCTCAACGCAATGTTTCCGAGTTCTTAGCCCATTTGGGACCCAATTTCAACAAGTCTTTCTCCATACTTCAAAACACTCTTCATGCATCTCTAGCACTTGTAATCAATCAAATTTATTGTATTCTAACATATTCTAACCCCAAACAACACTAGATAAGTCATTTACTTGCTCAACGCAATGTTTCCGAGTTCTTAGCCCATTTGGTACCCAATTTCAACAAGTCTTTCGCCACACTTCTAAACACTCTTCACGCATCTCTAGCACTTGTAATCAATCAAATTTATTGTATTCTAACATATTCTAACCCCAAACAACACTAGATAAGTCATTTAGTGGTTCAATTCAATGTTTCCGAGTTCTTAGCCCATTTGGGACCCAATTTCAACAAGTCTTTCTCCACACTTCTAAACACTCTTCATGCATCTCTAGTACATGTAACCAAACAAATTCATTGTATTATAACATATACTAACCACAAACAATACTAGATAATTCATTTAGTGGTTCAACGCAATGTTTATGAGTTCTTAGCCCATTTGGGACCCAATTTCAACAAGTCTTTCTACACACTTCTAAACACTCTTCATGCATCTCTAGCACTTTTAATCAATCAAATTCATTGTATTCTAACATATACTAACCCCAAACAACACTAGATAAGTCATTTAATTGGTCAATGCAATATTTCCGAGTTCTTAGCCCATTTGGGACCCAATTTCAACAAGTATCTCCATACTTCAAAACACTCTTCATGTATCTATAGCACTTGTAATCAATCAAATTCATTGTATTCTAACATATTCTAACCCCAAACAACACTAGATAAGTCATTTAGTTGCTCAACGCAATATTTCCGAGTTCTTAGACCATTTGGGACCCAATTTCAACAAGTCTTTCTACACACTTCTAAACACTCTTCATACATCTCTAGCACTAGTAATCAATCAAATTTATTGTATTCTAACATATTCTTACCCCAAACAACACTAGATAAGTCATTTACTTGCTCAACGCAATGTTTCCGAGTTCATAGCCCATTTGGTACCCAATTTCAACAAGTCTTTCTCCACACTTCTAAAAACTCTTCATGCATCTCTATCACTTGTAATCAATCAAAATCACTGTATTCTAACATATTCTAACCCAAAACAACACTAGATAAGTCATTTACTTGTTCAACGCAATGTTTCCGAGTTCTTAGCCCATTTGGGACCCAATTTCAACAAGTATTTCTCGATACTTCAAAACACTCTTCATGCATTTCTAGCACTTGTAATCAATCAGAGTCATTGTCTTCTAATATATTCTCACCCCAAACAACACTAGATAAGTCATTTAGTTGCTCAACGCAATATTTCCGAGTTCTTAGTCCATTTGGTACCCAATTTCAACGTCTTTTGCCACACTTCTAAACACTCTTCATGCATCTCTAGCACTTGTAATCAATCAAATTTATTGTATTCTAACATATTCTAACCCCAAACAACACTATATAAGTCATTTAGTGGTTCAATTCAATGTTTCCGAGTTCTTAGCCCATTTGGGACCCAATTTCAACAAGTCTTTCTCCACACTTCTAAACACTCTTCATGCATCTCTAGTACATGTAACCAAACAAATTCATTGTATTATAACATATACTAACCACAAACAATACTAGATAATTCATTTAGTGGTTCAACGCAATGTTTATGAGTTCTTAGCCCATTTGGGACCCAATTTCAACAAGTCTTTCTACACACTTCTAAACACTCTTCATGCATCTCTAGCACTTTTAATCAATCAAATTCATTGTATTCTAACATATACTAACCCCAAACAACACTAGATAAGTCATTTAATTGGTCAATGCAATATTTCCGAGTTCTTAGCCCATTTGGGACCCAAATTCAACAAGTATCTCCATACTTCAAAACACTCTTCATGTATCTATAGCACTTGTAATCAATCAAATTCATTGTATTCTAACATATTCTAACCCCAAACAACACTAGATAAGTCATTTAGTTGCTCAACGCAATATTTCCGAGTTCTTAGACCATTTGGGACCCAATTTCAACAAGTCTTTCTACACACTTCTAAACACTCTTCATACATCTCTAGCACAAGTAATCAATCAAATTTATTGTATTCTAACATATTCTAACCCCAAACAACACTATATAAGTCATTTACTTGCTCAACGCAATGTTTCCGAGTTCATAGCCCATTTGGTACCCAATTTCAACAAGTCTTTCTCCACACTTCTAAAAACTCTTCATGCATCTCTAGCACTTGAAATCAATCAAATTCACTGTATACTAACATATTCTAACCCAAAACAACACTAGATAAGTTATTTAGTTGGCCAATGCAACATTTCCGAGTTCTTAGCCCATTTGGTACCCAATTTCAACAAGTCTTTCGCCACACTTCTAAACACTCTTCATGTATCTATAGCACTTGTAATCAATCAAATTCATTGTATTCTAACATATTCTAACCCCAAACAACACTAGATAAGTCATTTAGTTGCTCAACGCAATATTTCCGAGTTCTTAGACCATTTGGGACCCAATTTCAACAAGTCTTTCTACACACTTCTAAACACTCTTCATACATCTCTAGCACTTGTAATCAATCAAATTCACTGTATTCTAACATATTCTAACCCAAAAAAACACTAGATAAGTCATTTCGTTGTTCAACGCAATGTTTCCGAGTTCTTAGCCCATTTGGGACCCAATTTCAACAAGTCTTTCTCGATACTTCAAAACACTCTTCATGCATTTTTAGCACTTGTAATCAATCAGAGTCATTGTCTTCTAATATATTCTCACCCCAAACAACACTAGATATTTCATTTAGTTGTTCAACGCAATGTTTTCGAGTTCTTAGCCCATTTGGGACCCAATTTCAACAAGTTTTTCTACACACTTCTAAACACTCTTCATGCATCTTTAGCACTTGTAATCAGTCAAAGTTATTATATTCTAACATATTCTAACCCCAATCAGCACTAGATAAGTCATTTGGTGGTTCAACGCAATGTTTCTGAGTTCTTAGCCCATTTGGGACCCAAATTCAACAAGTCTTTCTACACACTTCTAAACACTCTTCATACACCTCTAGCACTAGTAATCAATCAAATTCATTGTATTCTAACATATTCTAACCCCAAACAACACTAGATAAGTCATTTACTTGCTGAACGCAATGTTTCCGAGTTCTTAGCCCATTTGGTACCCAATTTCAACAAGTCTTTCTCCACACTTTCAAAAACTCTTCATGCATCTCTAGCACTTGTAATCAATAAAATTTACTGTATTCAAACATATTCTAACCCAAAACAACACAAGATAAGTTATTTAGTTGTTCACCGCAATGTTTCCGAGTTCTTACCCCATTTGGGACCCAATTTCAACAAGTCTTTCTACAAACTTCTAAACACTCTTCATGCATCTCTAGCACTTGTAATCAATCAAATTCATTGGATTCTAACATATTCTAACCCCAAACAACAATAGTTAAGTCATTTAGTTGCTCAACGCAATGTTTCCGAGTTCTTAGCCCATTTGGGACCTAATTTCAACAAGTCTTTCTCCATACTTCGAAACACTCTTCATGCATCTCTAGCACTTGTAATCAATCAAATTCATTGTATTCTAACATATTCTAACCCCAAACAACACTAGATAAGTCATTTACTTGCTCAACGCAATGTTTCCGAGTTCTTAGCCCATTTGGTACCCAATTTCAACAAGTCTTTCGCCACACTTCTAAACACTCTTCACGCATCTCTAGCACTTGTAATCAATCAAATTTATTGTATTCTAACATATTCTAACCTCAAACAACACTAGATAAGTCATTTAGTGGTTCAATTCAATGTTTCCGAGTTCTTAGCCCATTTGGGACCCAATTTCAACAAGTCTTTCTCCACACTTCTAAACACTCTTCATGCATCTCTAGTACATGTAACCAATAAAATTCATTGTATTCTAACATATACTAACCACAAACAAGACTAGATAATTCATTTAGTGGTTCAACGTAATGTTTATGAGTTCTTAGCCCATTTCGGACACAATTTCAACAAGTCTTTCTACACACTTCTAAACACTCTTCATGCATCTCTAGCACTTGTAATCAATCAAATTCATTGGGTTCTAACATATTCTAACCCCAAACAACACTAGTTAAGTCATTTAGTTGCTCAACGCAATGTTTCCTAGTTCTTAGCCCATTTGGTACCCAATTTCAACAAGTCTTTCGCCACACTTCTAAACACTCTTCATGCATCTCTAGCACTTGTAATCAATAAAATTCATTGTATGCTAACATATTCTAACCCCAAACAACACTAGATAAGTCATTTAATTGCTCAACGCAATGTTTCCGAGTTCTTAGCCCATTTGGGACCCAATTTCAACAAGTCTTTCTACAAACTTCGAAACACTCTTCATGCATCTCTAGCACTTGTAATCAATCAAATTCATTGGATTCTAACATATTCTAACCCCAAACAACACTAGTTAAGTCATTTAGTTGCTCAACGCAATGTTTCCGAGTTCTTAGCCCATTTGCGACCCAATTTCAACAAGTCTTTCTACACACTTCTAAACACTCTTCATGCATCTCTAGCACTTGTAATCAATCAAATTCATTGGGTTCTAACATATTCTAACCCCAAACAACACTAGTTAAGTCATTTAGTTGCTCAACGCAATGTTTCCTCGTTCTTAGCCCATTTGGTACCCAATTTCAACAAGTCTTTCGCCACACTTCTAAACACTCTTCATGCATCTCTAGCACTTGTAATCAATAAAATTCATTGTATGCTAACATATTATAACCCCAAACAACACTAGATAAGGCATTTAGTTGTTCAACGCAATGTTTCCGAGTTCTTAGCCCATTTGGGACCCAATTTCAACAAGTCTTTCTACACACTTCGAAACACTCTTCATGCATCTCTAGCACTTTTAATCAATCAAATTCATTGTATTCTAACATATACTAACCCCAAAAAACACTATATAAGTCATTTAGTTTCTCAACGCAATGTTTCAGAGTTCTTAGCCCATTTGGTACCTAATTTCAACAAGTCTTTCGCCACACTTCTAAACACTATTCATGCATCTCTAGCATTTGTAATTAATCAAATTCATTGTATTCTAAAATATTGTAACCCCAAACAACACTAGATAAGTCATTTAGTTGGTCAATGCAACATTTCCGAGTTCTTAGCCCATTTGGGACCCAATTTCAACAAGTCTTTCTCCATACTTCAAAACACTCTTCATGAATCTCTAGCACTTGTAATCAATCAAATTCATTGTATTCTAACATATTCTAACCCCAAACAACACTAGATAAGTCATTTAGTTGCTCAACGCAATATTTCCGAGTTCTTAGCCCATTTGGTACCCAATTTCAACAAGTCTTTCGCCACACTTCTAAACACTATTCATGCATCTCTAGCACTTGTAATCAATCAAATTTAATGTATTCTAACATATTCTAACCCCAAACAACACTAGATAATTCATTTAGTGGTTCAATTCAATGTTTCCGAGTTCTTAGCCCATTTGGGACCCAATTTCAACAAGTCTTTCTCCATACTTCAAAACACTCTTCATGCATCTCTAGCACTTGTAATCAATCAAATTCATTGTATTCTAACATATTCTAACCCCAAACAACACTAGATAAGTCATTTAATTGCTCAACGCAATGTTTCCGAGTTCTTACCCCATTTGGGACCCAATTTCAACAAGTCTTTCTACACACTTCTAAACACTCTTCATGCATCTCTAGCACTTGTAATCAATCAAATTCATTGGATTCTAACATATTCTAACCCCAAACAACACTAGTTAAGTCATTTAATTGCTCAACGCAATGTTTCCGAGTTCTTAGCCCATTTGGTACCTAATTTCAACAAGTCTTTCGCCACACTTCTAAACACTCTTCATGCATCTCTAGCACTTGTAATCAATAAAATTCATTGTATGCTAACATATTCTAACCCCCAAACAACACTAGATAAGGCATTTAGTTGTTCAACGCAATGTTTCCGAGTTCTTAGCCCATTTGGGACCTAATTTCAACAAGTCTTTCTCCATACTTCGAAACACTCTTCATGCATCTCTAGCACTTGTAATCAATCAAATTCATTGTATTCTAACATATACTAACCACAAACAATACTAGATAATTCATTTAGTGGTTCAACGTAATGTTTATGAGTTCTTAGCCCATTTCGGACACAATTTCAACAAGTCTTTCTACACACTTCTAAACACTTTTCATGCATCTCTAGCACTTTTAATCAATCAAATTCATTGTATTCTAACATATACTAACCCCAAACAACACTAGATAAGTCATTTAGTTGGTCAATGCAACATTTCCGAGTTCTTAGCCCATTTGGGACCCAATTTCAACAAGTATTTCTCCATACTTCAAAACACTCTTCATGCATCTCTAGCACATGTAATCAATCAAATTCATTGTATTCTAACATATTCTAACCCCAAACAACACTAGATAAGTCATTTAATTGCTCAACGCAATGTTTCTGAGTTCTTACCCCATTTGGGACCCAATTTCAACAAGTCTTTCTACACACTTCTAAACACTCTTCATGCATCTCTAGCACTTGTAATCAATCAAATTCATTGGATTCTAACATATTCTAACCCCAAACAACACTAGTTAAGTCATTTAGTTGCTCAACGCAATGTTTCCGAGTTCTTAGCCCATTTGGTACCCAATTTCAACAAGTCTTTCGCCACACTTCTAAACACTCTTCATGCATCTCTAGCACTTGTAATCAATAAAATTCATTGTATGCTAACATATTCTAACCCCAAACAACACTAGATAAGGCATTTAGTTGTTCAACGCAATGTTTCCGAGTTCTTAGCCCATTTGGGACCTAATTTCAACAAGTCTTTCTCCATACTTCGAAACACTCTTCATGCATCTCTAGCACTTGTAATCAATCAAATTCATTGTATTCTAACATATTCTAACCCCAAACAACACTAGATAAGTCATTTACTTGCTCAACGCAATGTTTCCGAGTTCTTAGCCCATTTGGTACCCAATTTCAACAAGTCTTTCGCCACACTTCTAAACACTCTTCACGCATCTCTAGCACTTGTAATCAATCAAATTTATTGTATTCTAACATATTCTAACCCCAAACAACACTAGATAAGTCATTTAGTGGTTCAATTCAATGTTTCCGAGTTCTTAGCCCATTTGGGACCCAATTTCAACAAGTCTTTCTCCACACTTCTAAACACTCTTCATGCATCTCTAGTACATGTAACCAACAAAATTCATTGTATTCTAACATATACTAACCACAAACAAGACTAGATAATTCATTTAGTGGTTCAACGTAATGTTTATGAGTTCTTAGCCCATTTCGGACACAATTTCAACAAGTCTTTCTACACACTTCTAAACACTTTTCATGCATCTCTAGCACTTTTAATCAATCAAATTCATTGTATTCTAACATATACTAACCCCAAACAACACTAGATAAGTCATTTAGTTGGTCAATGCAACATTTCCGAGTTCTTAGCCCATTTGGGACCCAATTTCAACAAGTATTTCTCCATACTTCAAAACTCTCTTCATGCATCTCTAGCACATGTAATCAATCAAATTCATTGTATTCTAACATATTCTAACCCCAAACAACACTAGATAAGTCATTTAATTGCTCAACGCAATGTTTCTGAGTTCTTACCATATTTGGGACCCAATTTCAACAAGTCTTTCTACACACTTCTAAACACTCTTCATGCATCTCTAGCACTTGTAATCAATCAAATTCATTGGGTTCTAACATATTCTAACCCCAAACAGCACTAGTTAAGTCATTTAGTTGCTCAACGCAATGTTTCCGAGTTCTTAGCCCATTTGGTACTTAATTTCAACAAGTTTTTCGCCACACTTCTAAACACTCTTCATGCATCTCTAGCACTTGTAATCAATAAAATTCATTGTATGCTAACATATTATAACCCCAAACAACACTACATAAGGCATTTAGTTGTTCAACGCAATGTTTCCGAGTTCTTAGCCCATTTGGGACCCAATTTCAACAAGTCTTTCTACACACTTCGAAACACTCTTCATGCATCTCTAGCACTTTTAATCAATCAAATTCATTGTATTCTAACATATACTAACCCCAAACAACACTATATAAGTCATTTAGTTTCTCAACGCAATGTTTCAGAGTTCTTAGCCCATTTGGTACCTAATTTCAACAAGTCTTTCGCCACACTTCTAAACACTATTCATGCATCTCTAGCATTTGTAATTAATCAAATTCATTGTATTCTAAAATATTGTAACCCCAAACAACACTAGATAAGTCATTTAGTTGGTCAATGCAACATTTCCGAGTTCTTAGCCCATTTGGGACCCAATTTCAACAAGTTTTTCTCCATACTTCAAAACACTCTTCATGAATCTCTAGCACTTGTAATCAATCATATTCATTGTATTCTAACATATTCTAACCCCAAACAACACTAGATAAGTCATTTAGTTGCTCAACGCAATATTTCCGAGTTCTTAGCCCATTTGGTACCCAATTTCAACAAGTCTTTCGCCACACTTCTAAACACTCTTCATGCATCTCTAGCACTTGTAATCAATAAAATTCATTGTATGCTAACATATTCTAACCCCAAACAACACTAGATAAGGCATTTAGTTGTTCAACGCAATGTTTCCGAGTTCTTAGCCCATTTGGGACCTAATTTCAACAAGTCTTTCTCCATACTTCGAAACACTCTTCATGCATCTCTAGCACTTGTAATCAATCAAATTCATTGTATTCTAACATATTCTAACCCCAAACAACACTAGATAAGTCATTTACTTGCTCAACGCAATGTTTCCGAGTTCTTAGCCCATTTGGTACCCAATTTCAACAAGTCTTTCGCCACAATTCTAAACACTCTTCACGCATCTCTAGCACTTGTAATCAATCAAATTTATTGTATTCTAACATATTCTAACCCCAAACAACACTAGATAAGTCATTTAGTGGTTCAATTCAATGTTTCCGAGTTCTTAGCCCATTTGGGACCCAATTTCAACAAGTCTTTCTCCACACTTCTAAACACTCTTCATGCATCTCTAGTACATGTAACCAATAAAATTCATTGTATTCTAACATATACTAACCACAAACAAGACTAGATAATTCATTTAGTGGTTCAACGTAATGTTTATGAGTTCTTAGCCCATTTCGGACACAATTTCAACAAGTCTTTCTACACACTTCTAAACACTTTTCATGCATCTCTAGCACTTTTAATCAATCAAATTCATTGTATTCTAACATATACTAACCCCAAACAACACTAGATAAGTCATTTAGTTGGTCAATGCAACATTTCCGAGTTCTTAGCCCATTTGGGACCCAATTTCAACAAGTATTTCTCCATACTTCAAAACTCTCTTCATGCATCTCTAGCACATGTAATCAATCAAATTCATTGTATTCTAACATATTCTAACCCCAAACAACACTAGATAAGTCATTTAATTGCTCAACGCAATGTTTCTGAGTTCTTACCATATTTGGGACCCAATTTCAACAAGTCTTTCTACACACTTCTAAACACTCTTCATGCATCTCTAGCACTTGTAATCAATCAAATTCATTGGGTTCTAACATATTCTAACCCCAAACAGCACTAGTTAAGTCATTTAGTTGCTCAACGCAATGTTTCCGAGTTCTTAGCCCATTTGGTACCCAATTTCAACAAGTTTTTCGCCACACTTCTAAACACTCTTCATGCATCTCTAGCACTTGTAATCAATAAAATTCATTGTATGCTAACATATTATAACCCCAAACAACACTACATAAGGCATTTAGTTGTTCAACGCAATGTTTCCGAGTTCTTAGCCCATTTGGGACCCAATTTCAACAAGTCTTTCTACACACTTCGAAACACTCTTCATGCATCTCTAGCACTTTTAATCAATCAAATTCATTGTATTCTAACATATACTAACCCCAAACAACACTATATAAGTCATTTAGTTTCTCAACGCAATGTTTCAGAGTTCTTAGCCCATTTGGTACCTAATTTCAACAAGTCTTTCGCCACACTTCTAAACACTATTCATGCATCTCTAGCATTTGTAATTAATCAAATTCATTGTATTCTAAAATATTGTAACCCCAAACAACACTAGATAAGTCATTTAGTTGGTCAATGCAACATTTCCGAGTTCTTAGCCCATTTGGGACCCAATTTCAACAAGTCTTTCTCCATACTTCAAAACACTCTTCATGAATCTCTAGCACTTGTAATCAATCATATTCATTGTATTCTAACATATTCTAACCCCAAACAACACTAGATAAGTCATTTAGTTGCTCAACGCAATATTTCCGAGTTCTTAGCCCATTTGGTACCCAATTTCAACAAGTCTTTCGCCACACTTCTAAACACTATTCATGCATCTCTAGCACTTGTAATCAATCATATTTAATGTATTCTAACATATTCTAACCCCAAACAACACTAGATAAATCATTTAGTGGTTCAATTCAATGTTTCCGAGTTCTTAGCCCATTTGGGACCCAATTTCAACAAGTCTTTCTCCATACTTCAAAACACTCTTCATGCATCTCTAGCACTTGTAATCAATCAAATTCATTGTATTCTAACATATTCTAACCCCAAACAACACTAGATAAGTCATTTAATTGCTCAACGCAATGTTTCCGAGTTCTTACCCCATTTGGGACCCAATTTCAACAAGTCTTTCTACACACTTCTAAACACTCTTCATGCATCTCTAGCACTTGTAATCAATCAAATTCATTGGATTCTAACATATTCTAACCCCAAACAACACTAGTTAAGTCATTTAGTTGCTCAACGCAATGTTTCCGAGTTCTTAGCCCATTTGGTACCCAATTTCAACAAGTCTTTCGCCACACTTCTAAACACTCTTCATGCATCTCTAGCACTTGTAATCAATAAAATTCATTGTATGCTAACATATTCTAACCCCAAACAACACTAGATAAGGCATTTAGTTGTTCAACGCAATGTTTCCGAGTTCTTAGCCCATTTGGGACCTAATTTCAACAAGTCTTTCTCCATACTTCGAAACACTCTTCATGCATCTCTAGCACTTGTAATCAATCAAATTCATTGTATCCTAACATATACTAACCACAAACAATACTAGATAATTCATTTAGTGGTTCAACGTAATGTTTATGAGTTCTTAGCCCATTTCGGACACAATTTCAACAAGTCTTTCTACACACTTCTAAACATTTTTCATGCATCTCTAGCACTTTTAATCAATCAAATTCATTGTATTCTAACATATACTAACTCCAAACAACACTAGATAAGTCATTTAGTTGGTCAATGCAACATTTCCGAGTTCTTAGCCCATTTGGGACCCAATTTCAACAAGTATTTCTCCATACTTCAAAACACTCTTCATGCATCTCTAGCACATGTAATCAATCAAATTCATTGTATTCTAACATATTCTAACCCCAAACAACACTAGATAAGTCATTTAATTGCTCAACGCAATGTTTCTGAGTTCTTACCCCATTTGGGACCCAATTTCAACAAGTCTTTCTACACACTTCTAAACACTCTTCATGCATCTCTAGCACTTGTAATCAATCAAATTCATTGGATTCTAACATATTCTAACCCCAAACAACACTAGTTAAGTCATTTAGTTGCTCAACGCAATGTTTCCGAGTTCTTAGCCCATTTGGTACCCAATTTCAACAAGTCTTTCGCCACACTTCTAAACACTCTTCATGCATCTCTAGCACTTGTAATCAATAAAATTCATTGTATGCTAACATATTCTAACCCCAAACAACACTAGATAAGGCATTTAGTTGTTCAACGCAATGTTTCCGAGTTCTTAGCCCATTTGGGACCTAATTTCAACAAGTCTTTCTCCATACTTCAAAACACTCTTCATGCATCTCTAGCACTTGTAATCAATCAAATTCATTGTATTCTAACATATTCTAACACCAAACAACACTAGATAAGTCATTTAGTTGCTCAACGCAATATTTCCGAGTTCTTAGCCCATTTGGTACCCAATTTCAACAAGTCTTTCGCCACACTTCTAAACACTATTCATGCATCTCTAGCACTTGCAATCAATCAAATTTATTGTATTCTAACATATTCTAACCCCAAACAACACTAGATAAGTCATTTAGTGGTTCAATTCAATGTTTCCGAGTTCTTAGCCCATTTGGGACCCAATTTCAACAAGTCTTTCTCCACACTTCTAAACACTCTTCATGCATCTCTAGTACATGTAACCAATAAAATTCATTGTATTCTAACATATACTAACCACAAACAAGACTAGATAATTTATTTAGTGGTTCAACGTAATGTTTATGAGTTCTTAGCCCATTTCGGACACAATTTCAACAAGTCTTTCTACACACTTCTAAACACTTTTCATGCATCTCTAGCACTTTTAATCAATCAAATTCATTGTATTCTAACATATACTAACCCCAAACAACACTAGATAAGTCATTTAGTTGGTCAATGCAACATTTCCGAGTTCTTAGCCCATTTGGGACCCAATTTCAACAAGTATTTCTCCATACTTCAAAACTCTCTTCATGCATCTCTAGCACATGTAATCAATCAAATTCATTGTATTCTAACATATTCTAACCCCAAACAACACTAGATAAGTCATTTAATTGCTCAACGCAATGTTTCTGAGTTCTTACCATATTTGGGACCCAATTTCAACAAGTCTTTCTACACACTTCTAAACACTCTTCATGCATCTCTAGCACTTGTAATCAATCAAATTCATTGGGTTCTAACATATTCTAACCCCAAACAGCACTAGTTAAGTCATTTAGTTGCTCAACGCAATGTTTCCGAGTTCTTAGCCCATTTGGTACCCAATTTCAACAAGTTTTTCGCCACACTTCTAAACACTCTTCATGCATCTCTAGCACTTGTAATCAATAAAATTCATTGTATGCTAACATATTATAACCCCAAACAACACTACATAAGGCATTTAGTTGTTCAACGCAATGTTTCCGAGTTCTTAGCCCATTTGGGACCCAATTTCAACAAGTCTTTCTACACACTTCGAAACACTCTTCATGCATCTCTAGCACTTTTAATCAATCAAATTCATTGTATTCTAACATATACTAACCCCAAACAACACTATATAAGTCATTTAGTTTCTCAACGCAATGTTTCAGAGTTCTTAGCCCATTTGGTACCTAATTTCAACAAGTCTTTCGCCACACTTCTAAACACTATTCATGCATCTCTAGCATTTGTAATTAATCAAATTCATTGTATTCTAAAATATTGTAACCCCAAACAACACTAGATAAGTCATTTAGTTGGTCAATGCAACATTTCCGAGTTCTTAGCCCATTTGGGACCCAATTTCAACAAGTCTTTCTCCATACTTCAAAACACTCTTCATGAATCTCTAGCACTTGTAATCAATCATATTCATTGTATTCTAACATATTCTAACCCCAAACAACACTAGATAAGTCATTTAGTTGCTCAACGCAATATTTCCGAGTTCTTAGCCCATTTGGTACCCAATTTCAACAAGTCTTTCGCCACACTTCTAAACACTATTCATGCATCTCTAGCACTTGTAATCAATCATATTTAATGTATTCTAACATATTCTAACCCCAAACAACACTAGATAAATCATTTAGTGGTTCAATTCAATGTTTCCGAGTTCTTAGCCCATTTGGGACCCAATTTCAACAAGTCTTTCTCCATACTTCAAAACACTCTTCATGCATCTCTAGCACTTGTAATCAATCAAATTCATTGTATTCTAACATATTCTAACCCCAAACAACACTAGATAAGTCATTTAATTGCTCAACGCAATGTTTCCGAGTTCTTACCCCATTTGGGACCCAATTTCAACAAGTCTTTCTACACACTTCTAAACACTCTTCATGCATCTCTAGCACTTGTAATCAATCAAATTCATTGGATTCTAACATATTCTAACCCCAAACAACACTAGTTAAGTCATTTAGTTGCTCAACGCAATGTTTCCGAGTTCTTAGCCCATTTGGTACCCAATTTCAACAAGTCTTTCGCCACACTTCTAAACACTCTTCATGCATCTTTAGCACTTGTAATCAATAAAATTCATTGTATGCTAACATATTCTAACCCCAAACAACACTAGATAAGGCATTTAGTTGTTCAACGCAATGTTTCCGAGTTCTTAGCCCATTTGGGACCTAATTTCAACAAGTCTTTCTCCATACTTCGAAACACTCTTCATGCATCTCTAGCACTTGTAATCAATCAAATTCATTGTATCCTAACATATACTAACCACAAACAATACTAGATAATTCATTTAGTGGTTCAACGTAATGTTTATGAGTTCTTAGCCCATTTCGGACACAATTTCAACAAGTCTTTCTACACACTTCTAAACATTTTTCATGCATCTCTAGCACTTTTAATCAATCAAATTCATTGTATTCTAACATATACTAACTCCAAACAACACTAGATAAGTCATTTAGTTGGTCAATGCAACATTTCCGAGTTCTTAGCCCATTTGGGACCCAATTTCAACAAGTATTTCTCCATACTTCAAAACACTCTTCATGCATCTCTAGCACATGTAATCAATCAAATTCATTGTATTCTAACATATTCTAACCCCAAACAACACTAGATAAGTCATTTAATTGCTCAACGCAATGTTTCTGAGTTCTTACCCCATTTGGGACCCAATTTCAACAAGTCTTTCTACACACTTCTAAACACTCTTCATGCATCTCTAGCACTTGTAATCAATCAAATTCATTGGATTCTAACATATTCTAACCCCAAACAACACTAGTTAAGTCATTTAGTTGCTCAACGCAATGTTTCCGAGTTCTTAGCCCATTTGGTACCCAATTTCAACAAGTCTTTCGCCACACTTCTAAACACTCTTCATGCATCTCTAGCACTTGTAATCAATAAAATTCATTGTATGCTAACATATTCTAACCCCAAACAACACTAGATAAGGCATTTAGTTGTTCAACGCAATGTTTCCGAGTTCTTAGCCCATTTGGGACCTAATTTCAACAAGTCTTTCTCCATACTTCAAAACACTCTTCATGCATCTCTAGCACTTGTAATCAATCAAATTCATTGTATTCTAACATATTCTAACACCAAACAACACTAGATAAGTCATTTAGTTGCTCAACGCAATATTTCCGAGTTCTTAGCCCATTTGGTACCCAATTTCAACAAGTCTTTCGCCACACTTCTAAACACTATTCATGCATCTCTAGCACTTGCAATCAATCAAATTTATTGTATTCTAACATATTCTAACCCCAAACAACACTAGATAAGTCATTTAGTGGTTCAATTCAATGTTTCCGAGTTCTTAGCCCATTTGGGACCCAATTTCAACAAGTCTTTCTCCACACTTCTAAACACTCTTCATGCATCTCTAGTACATGTAACCAATAAAATTCATTGTATTCTAACATATACTAACCACAAACAAGACTAGATAATTTATTTAGTGGTTCAACGTAATGTTTATGAGTTCTTAGCCCATTTCGGACACAATTTCAACAAGTCTTTCTACACACTTCTAAACACTTTTCATGCATCTCTAGCACTTTTAATCAATCAAATTCATTGTATTCTAACATATACTAACCCCAAACAACACTAGATAAGTCATTTAGTTGGTCAATGCAACATTTCCGAGTTCTTAGCCCATTTGGGACCCAATTTCAACAAGTATTTCTCCATACTTCAAAACTCTCTTCATGCATCTCTAGCACATGTAATCAATCAAATTCATTGTATTCTAACATATTCTAACCCCAAACAACACTAGATAAGTCATTTAATTGCTCAACGCAATGTTTCTGAGTTCTTACCATATTTGGGACCCAATTTCAACAAGTCTTTCTACACACTTCTAAACACTCTTCATGCATCTCTAGCACTTGTAATCAATCAAATTCATTGGGTTCTAACATATTCTAACCCCAAACAACACTAGTTAAGTCATTTAGTTGCTCAACGCAATGTTTCCGAGTTCTTAGCCCATTTGGTACCCAATTTCAACAAGTTTTTCGCCACACTTCTAAACACTCTTCATGCATCTCTAGCACTTGTAATCAATAAAATTCATTGTATTCTAACATATTATAACCCCAAACAACACTACATAAGGCATTTAGTTGTTCAACGCAATGTTTCCGAGTTCTTAGCCCATTTGGGACCCAATTTCAACAAGTCTTTCTACACACTTCGAAACACTCTTCATGCATCTCTAGCACTTTTAATCAATCAAATTCATTGTATTCTAACATATACTAACCCCAAACAACACTATATAAGTCATTTAGTTTCTCAACGCAATGTTTCAGAGTTCTTAGCCCATTTGGTACCTAATTTCAACAAGTCTTTCGCCACACTTCTAAACACTATTCATGCATCTCTAGCATTTGTAATTAATCAAATTCATTGTATTCTAAAATATTGTAACCCCAAACAACACTAGATAAGTCATTTAGTTGGTCAATGCAACATTTCCGAGTTCTTAGCCCATTTGGGACCCAATTTCAACAAGTCTTTCTCCATACTTCAAAACACTCTTCATGAATCTCTAGCACTTGTAATCAATCATATTCATTGTATTCTAACATATTCTAACCCCAAACAACACTAGATAAGTCATTTAGTTGCTCAACGCAATATTTCCGAGTTCTTAGCCCATTTGGTACCCAATTTCAACAAGTCTTTCGCCACACTTCTAAACACTATTCATGCATCTCTAGCACTTGTAATCAATCAAATTTAATGTATTCTAACATATTCTAACCCCAAACAACACTAGATAAATCATTTAGTGGTTCAATTCAATGTTTCCGAGTTCTTAGCCCATTTGGGACCCAATTTCAACAAGTCTTTCTCCATACTTCAAAACACTCTTCATGCATCTCTAGCACTTGTAATCAATCAAATTCATTGTATTCTAACATATTCTAACACCAAACAACACTAGATAAGTCATTTAGTTGCTCAACGCAATATTTCCGAGTTCTTAGCCCATTTGGTACCCAATTTCAACAAGTCTTTCGCCACACTTCTAAACACTATTCATGCATCTCTAGCACTTGCAATCAATCAAATTTATTGTATTCTAACATATTCTAACCCCAAACAACACTAGATAAGTCATTTAGTGGTTCAATTCAATGTTTCCGAGTTCTTAGCCCATTTGGGACCCAATTTCAACAAGTCTTTCTCCACACTTCTAAACACTCTTCATGCATCTCTAGTACATGTAACCAATAAAATTCATTGTATTCTAACATATACTAACCACAAACAAGACTAGATAATTCATTTAGTGGTTCAACGTAATGTTTATGAGTTCTTAGCCCATTTCGGACACAATTTCAACAAGTCTTTCTACACACTTCTAAACACTTTTCATGCATCTCTAGCACTTTTAATCAATCAAATTCATTGTATTCTAACATATACTAACCCCAAACAACACTAGATAAGTCATTTAGTTGGTCAATGCAACATTTCCGAGTTCTTAGCCCATTTGGGACCCAATTTCAACAAGTATTTCTCCATACTTCAAAACTCTCTTCATGCATCTCTAGCACATGTAATCAATCAAATTCATTGTATTCTAACATATTCTAACCCCAAACAACACTAGATAAGTCATTTAATTGCTCAACGCAATGTTTCTGAGTTCTTACCATATTTGGGACCCAATTTCAACAAGTCTTTCTACACACTTCTAAACACTCTTCATGCATCTCTAGCACTTGTAATCAATCAAATTCATTGGGTTCTAACATATTCTAACCCCAAACAACACTAGTTAAGTCATTTAGTTGCTCAACGCAATGTTTCCGAGTTCTTAGCCCATTTGGTACCCAATTTCAACAAGTTTTTCGCCACACTTCTAAACACTCTTCATGCATCTCTAGCACTTGTAATCAATAAAATTCATTGTATTCTAACATATTATAACCCCAAACAACACTACATAAGGCATTTAGTTGTTCAACGCAATGTTTCCGAGTTCTTAGCCCATTTGGGACCCAATTTCAACAAGTCTTTCTACACACTTCGAAACACTCTTCATGCATCTCTAGCACTTTTAATCAATCAAATTCATTGTATTCTAACATATACTAACCCCAAACAACACTATATAAGTCATTTAGTTTCTCAACGCAATGTTTCAGAGTTCTTAGCCCATTTGGTACCTAATTTCAACAAGTCTTTCGCCACACTTCTAAACACTATTCATGCATCTCTAGCATTTGTAAGTAATCAAATTCATTGTATTCTAAAATATTGTAACCCCAAACAACACTAGATAAGTCATTTAGTTGGTCAATGCAACATTTCCGAGTTCTTAGCCCATTTGGGACCCAATTTCAACAAGTCTTTCTCCATACTTCAAAACACTCTTCATGAATCTCTAGCACTTGTAATCAATCATATTCATTGTATTCTAACATATTCTAACCCCAAACAACACTAGATAAGTCATTTAGTTGCTCAACGCAATATTTCCGAGTTCTTAGCCCATTTGGTACCCAATTTCAACAAGTCTTTCGCCACACTTCTAAACACTATTCATGCATCTCTAGCACTTGTAATCAATCAAATTTAATGTATTCTAACATATTCTAACCCCAAACAACACTAGATAAATCATTTAGTGGTTCAATTCAATGTTTCCGAGTTCTTAGCCCATTTGGGACCCAATTTCAACAAGTCTTTCTCCATACTTCAAAACACTCTTCATGCATCTCTAGCACTTGTAATCAATCAAATTCATTGTATTCTAACATATTCTAACCCCAAACAACACTAGATAAGTCATTTAATTGCTCAACGCAATGTTTCCGAGTTCTTACCCCATTTGGGACCCAATTTCAACAAGTCTTTCTACACACTTCTAAACACTCTTCATGCATCTCTAGCACTTGTAATCAATCAAATTCATTGGGTTCTAACATATTCTAACCCCAAACAACACTAGTTAAGTCATTTAGTTGCTCAACGCAATGTTTCCGAGTTCTTAGCCCATTTGGTACCCAATTTCAACAAGTTTTTCGCCACACTTCTAAACACTCTTCATGCATCTCTAGCACTTGTAATCAATAAAATTCATTGTATTCTAACATATTATAACCCCAAACAACACTACATAAGGCATTTAGTTGTTCAACGCAATGTTTCCGAGTTCTTAGCCCATTTGGGACCCAATTTCAACAAGTCTTTCTACACACTTCGAAACACTCTTCATGCATCTCTAGCACTTTTAATCAATCAAATTCATTGTATTCTAACATATACTAACCCCAAACAACACTATATAAGTCATTTAGTTTCTCAACGCAATGTTTCAGAGTTCTTAGCCCATTTGGTACCTAATTTCAACAAGTCTTTCGCCACACTTCTAAACACTATTCATGCATCTCTAGCATTTGTAAGTAATCAAATTCATTGTATTCTAAAATATTGTAACCCCAAACAACACTAGATAAGTCATTTAGTTGGTCAATGCAACATTTCCGAGTTCTTAGCCCATTTGGGACCCAATTTCAACAAGTCTTTCTCCATACTTCAAAACACTCTTCATGAATCTCTAGCACTTGTAATCAATCATATTCATTGTATTCTAACATATTCTAACCCCAAACAACACTAGATAAGTCATTTAGTTGCTCAACGCAATATTTCCGAGTTCTTAGCCCATTTGGTACCCAATTTCAACAAGTCTTTCGCCACACTTCTAAACACTATTCATGCATCTCTAGCACTTGTAATCAATCAAATTTAATGTATTCTAACATATTCTAACCCCAAACAACACTAGATAAATCATTTAGTGGTTCAATTCAATGTTTCCGAGTTCTTAGCCCATTTGGGACCCAATTTCAACAAGTCTTTCTCCATACTTCAAAACACTCTTCATGCATCTCTAGCACTTGTAATCAATCAAATTCATTGTATTCTAACATATTCTAACCCCAAACAACACTAGATAAGTCATTTAATTGCTCAACGCAATGTTTCCGAGTTCTTACCCCATTTGGGACCCAATTTCAACAAGTCTTTCTACACACTTCTAAACACTCTTCATGCATCTCTAGCACTTGTAATCAATCAAATTCATTGGATTCTAACATATTCTAACCCCAAACAACACTAGTTAAGTCATTTAGTTGCTCAACGCAATGTTTCCGAGTTCTTAGCCCATTTGGTACCCAATTTCAACAAGTCTTTCGCCACACTTCTAAACACTCTTCATGCATCTCTAGCACTTGTAATCAATAAAATTCATTGTATGCTAACATATTCTAACCCCAAACAACACTAGATAAGGCATTTAGTTGTTCAACGCAATGTTTCCGAGTTCTTAGCCCATTTGGGACCTAATTTCAACAAGTCTTTCTCCATACTTCGAAACACTCTTCATGCATCTCTAGCACTTGTAATCAATCAAATTCATTGTATTCTAACATATACTAACCACAAACAATACTAGATAATTCATTTAGTGGTTCAACGTAATGTTTATGAGTTCTTAGCCCATTTCGGACACAATTTCAACAAGTCTTTCTACACACTTCTAAACATTTTTCATGCATCTCTAGCACTTTTAATCAATCAAATTCATTGTATTCTAACATATTCTAACCCCAAACAACACTAGATAAGTCATTTAGTTGCTCAACGCAATATTTCCGAGTTCTTAGACCATTTGGGACCCAATTTCAACAAGTCTTTCTACACACTTCTAAACACTCTTCATACATCTCTAGCACAAGTAATCAATCAAATTTATTGTATTCTAACATATTCTAACCCCAAACAACACTAGATAAGTCATTTACTTGCTCAACGCAATGTTTCCGAGTTCATAGCCCATTTGGTACCATATTTCAACAAGTCTTTCTCCACACTTCTAAAAACTCTTCATGCATCTCTAGCACTTGAAATCAATCCAATTCACTGTATACTAACATATTCTAACCCAAAACAACACTAGATAAGTCATTTAGTTGGCCAATGCAACATTTCCGAGTTCTTAGCCCATTTGGTACACAATTTCAACAAGTCTTTCGCCACACTTCTAAACACTCTTCATGTATCTATAGCACTTGTAATCAATCAAATTCATTGTATTCTAACATATTCTAACCCCAAACAACACTAGATAAGTCATTTAATTGCTCAACGCAATGTTTCCGAGTTCTTACCCCATTTGGGACCCAATTTCAACAAGTCTTTCTACACACTTCTAAACACTCTTCATGCATCTCTAGCACTTGTAATCAATCAAATTCATTGGGTTCTAACATATTCTAACCCCAAACAACACTAGTTAAGTCATTTAGTTGCTCAACGCAATGTTTCCGAGTTCTTAGCCCATTTGGTACCCAATTTCAACAAGTTTTTCGCCACACTTCTAAACACTCTTCATGCATCTCTAGCACTTGTAATCAATAAAATTCATTGTATTCTAACATATTATAACCCCAAACAACACTACATAAGGCATTTAGTTGTTCAACGCAATGTTTCCGAGTTCTTAGCCCATTTGGGACCCAATTTCAACAAGTCTTTCTACACACTTCGAAACACTCTTCATGCATCTCTAGCACTTTTAATCAATCAAATTCATTGTATTCTAACATATACTAACCCCAAACAACACTATATAAGTCATTTAGTTTCTCAACGCAATGTTTCAGAGTTCTTAGCCCATTTGGTACCTAATTTCAACAAGTCTTTCGCCACACTTCTAAACACTATTCATGCATCTCTAGCATTTGTAAGTAATCAAATTCATTGTATTCTAAAATATTGTAACCCCAAACAACACTAGATAAGTCATTTAGTTGGTCAATGCAACATTTCCGAGTTCTTAGCCCATTTGGGACCCAATTTCAACAAGTCTTTCTCCATACTTCAAAACACTCTTCATGAATCTCTAGCACTTGTAATCAATCATATTCATTGTATTCTAACATATTCTAACCCCAAACAACACTAGATAAGTCATTTAGTTGCTCAACGCAATATTTCCGAGTTCTTAGCCCATTTGGTACCCAATTTCAACAAGTCTTTCGCCACACTTCTAAACACTATTCATGCATCTCTAGCACTTGTAATCAATCAAATTTAATGTATTCTAACATATTCTAACCCCAAACAACACTAGATAAATCATTTAGTGGTTCAATTCAATGTTTCCGAGTTCTTAGCCCATTTGGGACCCAATTTCAACAAGTCTTTCTCCATACTTCAAAACACTCTTCATGCATCTCTAGCACTTGTAATCAATCAAATTCATTGTATTCTAACATATTCTAACCCCAAACAACACTAGATAAGTCATTTAATTGCTCAACGCAATGTTTCCGAGTTCTTACCCCATTTGGGACCCAATTTCAACAAGTCTTTCTACACACTTCTAAACACTCTTCATGCATCTCTAGCACTTGTAATCAATCAAATTCATTGGATTCTAACATATTCTAACCCCAAACAACACTAGTTAAGTCATTTAGTTGCTCAACGCAATGTTTCCGAGTTCTTAGCCCATTTGGTACCCAATTTCAACAAGTCTTTCGCCACACTTCTAAACACTCTTCATGCATCTCTAGCACTTGTAATCAATAAAATTCATTGTATGCTAACATATTCTAACCCCAAACAACACTAGATAAGGCATTTAGTTGTTCAACGCAATGTTTCCGAGTTCTTAGCCCATTTGGGACCTAATTTCAACAAGTCTTTCTCCATACTTCGAAACACTCTTCATGCATCTCTAGCACTTGTAATCAATCAAATTCATTGTATTCTAACATATACTAACCACAAACAATACTAGATAATTCATTTAGTGGTTCAACGTAATGTTTATGAGTTCTTAGCCCATTTCGGACACAATTTCAACAAGTCTTTCTACACACTTCTAAACATTTTTCATGCATCTCTAGCACTTTTAATCAATCAAATTCATTGTATTCTAACATATTCTAACCCCAAACAACACTAGATAAGTCATTTAGTTGCTCAACGCAATATTTCCGAGTTCTTAGACCATTTGGGACCCAATTTCAACAAGTCTTTCTACACACTTCTAAACACTCTTCATACATCTCTAGCACAAGTAATCAATCAAATTTATTGTATTCTAACATATTCTAACCCCAAACAACACTAGATAAGTCATTTACTTGCTCAACGCAATGTTTCCGAGTTCATAGCCCATTTGGTACCCAATTTCAACAAGTCTTTCTCCACACTTCTAAAAACTCTTCATGCATCTCTAGCACTTGAAATCAATCAAATTCACTGTATACTAACATATTCTAACCCAAAACAACACTAGATAAGTCATTTAGTTGGCCAATGCAACATTTCCGAGTTCTTAGCCCATTTGGTACACAATTTCAACAAGTCTTTCGCCACACTTCTAAACACTCTTCATGTATCTATAGCACTTGTAATCAATCAAATTCATTGTATTCTAACATATTCTAACCCCAAACAACACTAGATAAGTCATTTAGTTGCTCAACGCAATATTTCCGAGTTCTTAGACCATTTGGGACCCAATTTCAACAAGTCTTTCTACACACTTCTAAACACTCTTCATACATCTCTAGCACTTGTAATCAATCAAATTCACTGTATTCTAACATATTCTAACCCAAAAAAACACTAGTTAAGTCATTTAGTTGCTCAACGCAATGTTTCCGAGTTCTTAGCCCATTTGGTACCCAATTTCAACAAGTCTTTCGCCACACTTCTAAACACTCTTCATGCATCTCTAGCACTTGTAATCAATAAAATTCATTGTATGCTAACATATTCTAACCCCAAACAACACTAGATAAGGCATTTAGTTGTTCAACGCAATGTTTCCGAGTTCTTAGCCCATTTGGGACCTAATTTCAACAAGTCTTTCTCCATACTTCAAAACACTCTTCATGCATCTCTAGCACTTGTAATCAATCAAATTCATTGTATTCTAACATATTCTAACACCAAACAACACTAGATAAGTCATTTAGTTGCTCAACGCAATATTTCCGAGTTCTTAGCCCATTTGGTACCCAATTTCAACAAGTCTTTCCCCACACTTCTAAACACTATTCATGCATCTCTAGCACTTGCAATCAATCAAATTTATTGTATTCTAACATATTCTAACCCCAAACAACACTAGATAAGTCATTTAGTGGTTCAATTCAATGTTTCCGAGTTCTTAGCCCATTTGGGACCCAATTTCAACAAGTCTTTCTCCACACTTCTAAACACTCTTCATGCATCTCTAGTACATGTAACCAATAAAATTCATTGTATTCTAACATATACTAACCACAAACAAGACTAGATAATTCATTTAGTGGTTCAACGTAATGTTTATGAGTTCTTAGCCCATTTCGGACACAATTTCAACAAGTCTTTCTACACACTTCTAAACACTTTTCATGCATCTCTAGCACTTTTAATCAATCAAATTCATTGTATTCTAACATATACTAACCCCAAACAACACTAGATAAGTCATTTAGTTGGTCAATGCAACATTTCCGAGTTCTTAGCCCATTTGGGACCCAATTTCAACAAGTATTTCTCCATACTTCAAAACTCTCTTCATGCATCTCTAGCACATGTAATCAATCAAATTCATTGTATTCTAACATATTCTAACCCCAAACAACACTAGATAAGTCATTTAATTGCTCAACGCAATGTTTCTGAGTTCTTACCATATTTGGGACCCAATTTCAACAAGTCTTTCTACACACTTCTAAACACTCTTCATGCATCTCTAGCACTTGTAATCAATCAAATTCATTGGGTTCTAACATATTCTAACCCCAAACAACACTAGTTAAGTCATTTAGTTGCTCAACGCAATGTTTCCGAGTTCTTAGCCCATTTGGTACCCAATTTCAACAAGTTTTTCGCCACACTTCTAAACACTCTTCATGCATCTCTAGCACTTGTAATCAATAAAATTCATTGTATTCTAACATATTATAACCCCAAACAACACTACATAAGGCATTTAGTTGTTCAACGCAATGTTTCCGAGTTCTTAGCCCATTTGGGACCCAATTTCAACAAGTCTTTCTACACACTTCGAAACACTCTTCATGCATCTCTAGCACTTTTAATCAATCAAATTCATTGTATTCTAACATATACTAACCCCAAACAACACTATATAAGTCATTTAGTTTCTCAACGCAATGTTTCAGAGTTCTTAGCCCATTTGGTACCTAATTTCAACAAGTCTTTCGCCACACTTCTAAACACTATTCATGCATCTCTAGCATTTGTAATTAATCAAATTCATTGTATTCTAAAATATTGTAACCCCAAACAACACTAGATAAGTCATTTAGTTGGTCAATGCAACATTTCCGAGTTCTTAGCCCATTTGGGACCCAATTTCAACAAGTCTTTCTCCATACTTCAAAACACTCTTCATGAATCTCTAGCACTTGTAATCAATCATATTCATTGTATTCTAACATATTCTAACCCCAAACAACACTAGATAAGTCATTTAGTTGCTCAACGCAATATTTCCGAGTTCTTAGCCCATTTGGTACCCAATTTCAACAAGTCTTTCGCCACACTTCTAAACACTATTCATGCATCTCTAGCACTTGTAATCAATCAAATTTAATGTATTCTAACATATTCTAACCCCAAACAACACTAGATAAATCATTTAGTGGTTCAATTCAATGTTTCCGAGTTCTTAGCCCATTTGGGACCCAATTTCAACAAGTCTTTCTCCATACTTCAAAACACTCTTCATGCATCTCTAGCACTTGTAATCAATCAAATTCATTGTATTCTAACATATTCTAACCCCAAACAACACTAGATAAGTCATTTAATTGCTCAACGCAATGTTTCCGAGTTCTTACCCCATTTGGGACCCAATTTCAACAAGTCTTTCTACACACTTCTAAACACTCTTCATGCATCTCTAGCACTTGTAATCAATCAAATTCATTGGATTCTAACATATTCTAACCCCAAACAACACTAGTTAAGTCATTTAGTTGCTCAACGCAATGTTTCCGAGTTCTTAGCCCATTTGGTACCCAATTTCAACAAGTCTTTCGCCACACTTCTAAACACTCTTCATGCATCTCTAGCACTTGTAATCAATAAAATTCATTGTATGCTAACATATTCTAACCCCAAACAACACTAGATAAGGCATTTAGTTGTTCAACGCAATGTTTCCGAGTTCTTAGCCCATTTGGGACCTAATTTCAACAAGTCTTTCTCCATACTTCGAAACACTCTTCATGCATCTCTAGCACTTGTAATCAATCAAATTCATTGTATTCTAACATATACTAACCACAAACAATACTAGATAATTCATTTAGTGGTTCAACGTAATGTTTATGAGTTCTTAGCCCATTTCGGACACAATTTCAACAAGTCTTTCTACACACTTCTAAACATTTTTCATGCATCTCTAGCACTTTTAATCAATCAAATTCATTGTATTCTAACATATTCTAACCCCAAACAACACTAGATAAGTCATTTAGTTGCTCAACGCAATATTTCCGAGTTCTTAGACCATTTGGGACCCAATTTCAACAAGTCTTTCTACACACTTCTAAACACTCTTCATACATCTCTAGCACAAGTAATCAATCAAATTTATTGTATTCTAACATATTCTAACCCCAAACAACACTAGATAAGTCATTTACTTGCTCAACGCAATGTTTCCGAGTTCATAGCCCATTTGGTACCCAATTTCAACAAGTCTTTCTCCACACTTCTAAAAACTCTTCATGCATCTCTAGCACTTGAAATCAATCAAATTCACTGTATACTAACATATTCTAACCCAAAACAACACTAGATAAGTCATTTAGTTGGCCAATGCAACATTTCCGCGTTCTTAGCCCATTTGGTACCCAATTTCAACAAGTCTTTCGCCACACTTCTAAACACTCTTCATGTATCTATAGCACTTGTAATCAATCAAATTCATTGTATTCTAACATATTCTAACCCTAAACAACACTAGATAAGTCATTTAGTTGCTCAACGCAATATTTCCGAGTTCTTAGACCATTTGGGACCCAATTTCAACAAGTCTTTCTACACACTTCTAAACACTCTTCATACATCTCTAGCACTTGTAATCAATCAAATTCACTGTATTCTAACCCAAAAAAACACTAGATAAGTCATTTCGTTGTTCAACGCAATGTTTCCGAGTTCTTAGCCCATTTGGGACCCAATTTCAACAAGTCTTTCTCGATACTTCAAAACACTCTTCATGCATTTTTAGCACTTGTAATCAATCAGAGTCATTGTCTTCTAATATATTCTCACCCCAAACAACACTAGATATTTCATTTAGTTGTTCAACGCAATGTTTTCGAGTTCTTAGCCCATTTGGGACCCAATTTCAACAAGTTTTTCTACACACTTCTAAACACTCTTCATGCATCTTTAGCACTTGTAATCAGTCAAAGTTATTATATTCTAACATATTCTAACCCCAATCAGCACTAGATAAGTCATTTGGTGGTTCAACGCAATGTTTCTGAGTTCTTAGCCCATTTGGGACCCAAATTCAACAAGTCTTTCTACACACTTCTAAACACTCTTCATACACCTCTAGCACTAGTAATCAATCAAATTCATTGTATTCTAACATATTCTAACCCCAAACAACACTAGATAAGTCATTTACTTGCTCAACGCAATGTTTCCGAGTTCTTAGCCCATTTGGTACCCAATTTCAACAAGTCTTTCTCCACACTTTCAAAAACTCTTCATGCATCTCTAGCACTTGTAATCAATAAAATTTACTGTATTCAAACATATTCTAACCCAAAACAACACAAGATAAGTTATTTAGTTGTTCACCGCAATGTTTCCGAGTTCTTACCCCATTTGGGACCCAATTTCAACAAGTCTTTCTACAAACTTCTAAACACTCTTCATGCATCTCTAGCACTTGTAATCAATCAAATTCATTGGATTCTAACATATTCTAACCCCAAACAACAATAGTTAAGTCATTTAGTTGCTCAACGCAATGTTTCCGAGTTCTTAGCCCATTTGGGACCCAATTTCAACAAGTCTTTCTCCATACTTCAAAACACTCTTCATGCATCTCTAGCACTTGTAATCAATCAAATTTATTGTATTCTAACATATTCTAACCCCAAACAACACTAGATAAGTCATTTACTTGCTCAACGCAATGTTTCCGAGTTCTTAGCCCATTTGGTACCCAATTTCAACAAGTCTTTCGCCACACTTCTAAACACTCTTCACGCATCTCTAGCACTTGTAATCAATCAAATTTATTGTATTCTAACATATTCTAACCCCAAACAACACTAGATAAGTCATTTAGTGGTTCAATTCAATGTTTCCGAGTTCTTAGCCCATTTGGGACCCAATTTCAACAAGTCTTTCTCCACACTTCTAAACACTCTTCATGCATCTCTAGTACATGTAACCAATAAAATTCATTGTATTCTAACATATACTAACCACAAACAAGACTAGATAATTCATTTAGTGGTTCAACGTAATGTTTATGAGTTCTTAGCCCATTTCGGACACAATTTCAACAAGTCTTTCTACACACTTCTAAACACTTTTCATGCATCTCTAGCACTTTTAATCAATCAAATTCATTGTATTCTAACAAATACTAACCCCAAACAACACTAGATAAGTCATTTAGTTGGTCAATGCAACATTTCCGAGTTCTTAGCCCATTTGGGACCCAATTTCAACAAGTATTTCTCCATACTTCAAAACACTCTTCATGCATCTCTAGCACATGTAATCAATCAAATTCATTGTATTCTAACATATTCTAACCCCAAACAACACTAGATAAGTCATTTAATTGCTCAACGCAATGTTTCTGAGTTCTTACCCCATTTGGGACCCAATTTCAACAAGTCTTTCTACAAACTTCTAAACACTCTTCATGCATCTCTAGCACTTGTAATCAATCAAATTCATTGGATTCTAACATATTCTAACCCCAAACAACACTAGTTAAGTCATTTAGTTGCTCAACGCAATGTTTCCGAGTTCTTAGCCCATTTGGGACCCAATTTCAACAAGTCTTTCTACACACTTCTAAACACTCTTCATGCATCTCTAGCACTTGTAATCAATCAAATTCATTGGGTTCTAACATATTCTAACCCCAAACAACACTAGTTAAGTCATTTAGTTGCTCAACGCAATGTTTCCTAGTTCTTAGCCCATTTGGTACCCAATTTCAACAAGTCTTTCGCCACACTTCTAAACACTCTTCATGCATCTCTAGCACTTGTAATCAATAAAATTCATTGTATGCTAACATATTATAACTTCAAACAACACTAGATAAGGCATTTAGTTGTTCAACGCAATGTTTCCGAGTTCTTAGCCAATTTGGGACCCAATTTCAACAAGTCTTTCTACACACTTCGAAACACTCTTCATGCATCTCTAGCACTTTTAATCAATCAAATTCATTGTATTCTAACATATACTAACCCCAAACAACACTATATAAGTCATTTAGTTTCTCAACGCAATGTTTCAGAGTTCTTACCCCATTTGGGATCCAATTTCAACAAGTCTTTCTACAAACTTCTAAACACTCTTCATGCATCTCTAGCACTTGTAATCAATCAAATTCATTGTATTCTAACATATACTAACCCCAAACAACACTAGATAAGTCATTTAGTTGGTCAATGCAACATTTCCGAGTTCTTAGCCCATTTGGGACCCAATTTCAACAAGTATTTCTCCATACTTCAAAACACTCTTCATGCATCTCTAGCACATGTAATCAATCAAATTCATTGTATTCTAACATATTCTAACCCCAAACAACACTAGATAAGTCATTTAATTGCTCAACGCAATGTTTCTGAGTTCTTACCCCATTTGGGACCCAATTTCAACAAGTCTTTCTACAAACTTCTAAACACTCTTCATGCATCTCTAGCACTTGTAATCAATCAAATTCATTGGATTCTAACATATTCTAACCCCAAACAACACTAGTTAAGTCATTTAGTTGCTCAACGCAATGTTTCCGAGTTCTTAGCCCATTTGGGACCCAATTTCAACAAGTCTTTCTACACACTTCTAAACACTCTTCATGCATCTCTAGCACTTGTAATCAATCAAATTCATTGGGTTCTAACATATTCTAACCCCAAACAACACTAGTTAAGTCATTTAGTTGCTCAACGCAATGTTTCCTAGTTCTTAGCCCATTTGGTACCCAATTTCAACAAGTCTTTCGCCACACTTCTAAACACTCTTCATGCATCTCTAGCACTTGTAATCAATAAAATTCATTGTATGCTAACATATTATAACCCCAAACAACACTAGATAAGGCATTTAGTTGTTCAACGCAATGTTTCCGAGTTCTTAGCCCATTTGGGACCCAATTTCAACAAGTCTTTCTACACACTTCGAAACACTCTTCATGCATCTCTAGCACTTTTAATCAATCAAATTCATTGTATTCTAACATATACTAACCCCAAACAACACTATATAAGTCATTTAGTTTCTCAACGCAATGTTTCAGAGTTCTTAGCCCATTTGGTACCTAATTTCAACAAGTCTTTCGCCACACTTCTAAACACTATTCATGCATCTCTAGCATTTGTAATTAATCAAATTCATTGTATTCTAAAATATTGTAACCCCAAACAACACTAGATAAGTCATTTAGTTGGTCAATGCAACATTTCCGAGTTCTTAGCCCATTTGGGACCCAATTTCAACAAGTCTTTCTCCATACTTCAAAACACTCTTCATGAATCTCTAGCACTTGTAATCAATCAAATTCATTGTATTCTAACATATTCTAACCCCAAACAACACTAGATAAGTCATTTAGTTGCTCAACGCAATATTTCCGAGTTCTTAGCCCATTTGGTACCCAATTTCAACAAGTCTTTCGCCACACTTCTAAACACTATTCATGCATCTCTAGCACTTGTAATCAATCAAATTTAATGTATTCTAACATATTCTAACCCCAAACAACACTAGATAATTCATTTAGTGGTTCAATTCAATGTTTCCGAGTTCTTAGCCCATTTGGGACCCAATTTCAACAAGTCTTTCTCCATACTTCAAAACACTCTTCATGCATCTCTAGCACTTGTAATCAATCAAATTCATTGTATTCTAACATATTCTAACCCCAAACAACACTAGATAAGTCATTTAATTGCTCAACGCAATGTTTCCGAGTTCTTACCCCATTTGGGACCCAATTTCAACAAGTCTTTCTACACACTTCTAAACACTCTTCATGCATCTCTAGCACTTGTAATCAATCAAATTCATTGGATTCTAACATATTCTAACCCCAAACAACACTAGTTAAGTCATTTAGTTGCTCAACGCAATGTTTCCGAGTTCTTAGCCCATTTGGTACCTAATTTCAACAAGTCTTTCGCCACACTTCTAAACACTCTTCATGCATCTCTAGCACTTGTAATCAATAAAATTCATTGTATGCTAACATATTCTAACCCCCAAACAACACTAGATAAGGCATTTAGTTGTTCAACGCAATGTTTCCGAGTTCTTAGCCCATTTGGGACCTAATTTCAACAAGTCTTTCTCCATACTTCGAAACACTCTTCATGCATCTCTAGCACTTGTAATCAATCAAATTCATTGTATTCTAACATATACTAACCACAAACAATACTAGATAATTCATTTAGTGGTTCAACGTAATGTTTATGAGTTCTTAGCCCATTTCGGACACAATTTCAACAAGTCTTTCTACACACTTCTAAACACTTTTCATGCATCTCTAGCACTTTTATTCAATCAAATTCATTGTATTCTAACATATACTAACCCCAAACAACACTAGATAAGTCATTTAGTTGGTCAATGCAACATTTCCGAGTTCTTAGCCCATTTGGGACCCAATTTCAACAAGTATTTCTCCATACTTCAAAACACTCTTCATGCATCTCTAGCACATGTAATCAATCAAATTCATTGTATTCTAACATATTCTAACCCCAAACAACACTAGATAGGTCATTTAATTGCTCAACGCAATGTTTCTGAGTTCTTACCCCATTTGGGACCCAATTTCAACAAGTCTTTCTACACACTTCTAAACACTCTTCATGCATCTCTAGCACTTGTAATCAATCAAATTCATTGGATTCTAACATATTCTAACCCCAAACAACACTAGTTAAGTCATTTAGTTGCTCAACGCAATGTTTCCGAGTTCTTAGCCCATTTGGTACCCAATTTCAACAAGTCTTTCGCCACACTTCTAAACACTCTTCATGCATCTATAGCACTTGTAATCAATAAAATTCATTGTATGCTAACATATTCTAACCCCAAACAACACTAGATAAGGCATTTAGTTGTTCAACGCAATGTTTCCGAGTTCTTAGCCCATTTGGGACCTAATTTCAACAAGTCTTTCTCCATACTTCGAAACACTCTTCATGCATCTCTAGCACTTGTAATCAATCAAATTCATTGTATTCTAACATATTCTAACCCCAAACAACACTAGATAAGTCATTTACTTGCTCAACGCAATGTTTCCGAGTTCTTAGCCCATTTGGTACCCAATTTCAACAAGTCTTTCGCCACACTTCTAAACACTCTTCACGCATCTCTAGCACTTGTAATCAATCAAATTTATTGTATTCTAACATATTCTAACCCCAAACAACACTAGATAAGTCATTTAGTGGTTCAATTCAATGTTTCCGAGTTCTTAGCCCATTTGGGACCCAATTTCAACAAGTCTTTCTCCACACTTCTAAACACTCTTCATGCATCTCTAGTACATGTAACCAATAAAATTCATTGTATTCTAACATATACTAACCACAAACAAGACTAGATAATTCATTTAGTGGTTCAACGTAATGTTTATGAGTTCTTAGCCCATTTCGGACACAATTTCAACAAGTCTTTCTACACACTTCTAAACACTTTTCATGCATCTCTAGCACTTTTAATCAATCAAATTCATTGTATTCTAACATATACTAACCCCAAACAACACTAGATAAGTCATTTAGTTGGTCAATGCAACATTTCCGAGTTCTTAGCCCATTTGGGACCCAATTTCAACAAGTATTTCTCCATACTTCAAAACTCTCTTCATGCATCTCTAGCACATGTAATCAATCAAATTCATTGTATTCTAACATATTCTAACCCCAAACAACACTAGATAAGTCATTTAATTGCTCAACGCAATGTTTCTGAGTTCTTACCATATTTGGGACCCAATTTCAACAAGTCTTTCTACACACTTCTAAACACTCTTCATGCATCTCTAGCACTTGTAATCAATCAAATTCATTGGGTTCTAACATATTCTAACCTTAAACAACACTAGTTAAGTCATTTAGTTGCTCAACGCAATGTTTCCGAGTTCTTAGCCCATTTGGTACCCAATTTCAACAAGTTTTTCGCCACACTTCTAAACACTCTTCATGCATCTCTAGCACTTGTAATCAATAAAATTCATTGTATGCTAACATATTATAACCCCAAACAACACTACATAAGGCATTTAGTTGTTCAACGCAATGTTTCCGAGTTCTTAGCCCATTTGGGACCCAATTTCAACAAGTCTTTCTACACACTTCGAAACACTCTTCATGCATCTCTAGCACTTTTAATCAATCAAATTCATTGTATTCTAACATATACTAACCCCAAACAACACTATATAAGTCATTTAGTTTCTCAACGCAATGTTTCAGAGTTCTTAGCCCATTTGGTACCTAATTTCAACAAGTCTTTCGCCACACTTCTAAACACTATTCATGCATCTCTAGCATTTGTAATTAATCAAATTCATTGTATTCTAAAATATTGTAACCCCAAACAACACTAGATAAGTCATTTAGTTGGTCAATGCAACATTTCCGAGTTCTTAGCCCATTTGGGACCCAATTTCAACAAGATTTTCTCCATACTTCAAAACACTCTTCATGAATCTCTAGCACTTGTAATCAATCATATTCATTGTATTCTAACATATTCTAACCCCAAACAACACTAGATAAGTCATTTAGTTGCTCAACGCAATATTTCCGAGTTCTTAGCCCATTTGGTACCCAATTTCAACAAGTCTTTCGCCACACTTCTAAACACTATTCATGCATCTCTAGCACTTGTAATCAATCAAATTTAATGTATTCTAACATATTCTAACCCCAAACAACACTAGATAAATCATTTAGTGGTTCAATTCAATGTTTCCGAGTTCTTAGCCCATTTGGGACCCAATTTCAACAAGTCTTTCTCCATACTTCAAAACACTCTTCATGCATCTCTAGCACTTGTAATCAATCAAATTCATTGTATTCTAACATATTCTAACCCCAAACAACACTAGATAAGTCATTTAATTGCTCAACGCAATGTTTCCGAGTTCTTACCCCATTTGGGACCCAATTTCAACAAGTCTTTCTACACACTTCTAAACACTCTTCATGCATCTCTAGCACTTGTAATCAATCAAATTCATTGGATTCTAACATATTCTAGCCCCAAACAACACTAGTTAAGTCATTTAGTTGCTCAACGCAATGTTTACGAGTTCTTAGCCCATTTGGTACCCAATTTCAACAAGTCTTTCGCCACACTTCTAAACACTCTTCATGCATCTCTAGCACTTGTAATCAATAAAATTCATTGTATGCTAACATATTCTAACCCCAAACAACACTAGATAAGGCATTTAGTTGTTCAACGCAATGTTTCCGAGTTCTTAGCCCATTTGGGACCTAATTTCAACAAGTCTTTCTCCATACTTCGAAACACTCTTCATGCATCTCTAGCACTTGTAATCAATCAAATTCATTGTATTCTAACATATACTAACCACAAACAATACTAGATAATTCATTTAGTGGTTCAACGTAATGTTTATGAGTTCTTAGCCCATTTCGGACACAATTTCAACAAGTCTTTCTACACACTTCTAAACATTTTTCATGCATCTCTAGCACTTTTAATCAATCAAATTCATTGTATTCTAACATATACTAACTCCAAACAACACTAGATAAGTCATTTAGTTGGTCAATGCAACATTTCCGAGTTCTTAGCCCATTTGGGACCCAATTTCAACAAGTATTTCTCCATACTTCAAAACACTCTTCATGCATCTCTAGCACATGTAATCAATCAAATTCATTGTATTCTAACATATTCTAACCCCAAACAAGACTAGATAAGTCATTTAATTGCTCAACGCAATGTTTCTGAGTTCTTACCCCATTTGGGACCCAATTTCAACAAGTCTTTCTAAACACTTCTAAACACTCTTCATGCATCTCTAGCACTTGTAATCAATCAAATTCATTGGATTCTAACATATTCTAACCCCAAACAACACTAGTTAAGTCATTTAGTTGCTCAACGCAATGTTTCCGAGTTCTTAGCCCATTTGGTACCCAATTTCAACAAGTCTTTCGCCACACTTCTAAACACTCTTCATGCATCTCTAGCACTTGTAATCAATAAAATTCATTGTATGCTAACATATTCTAACCCCAAACAACACTAGATAAGGCATTTAGTTGTTCAACGCAATGTTTCCGAGTTCTTAGCCCATTTGGGACCTAATTTCAACAAGTCTTTCTCCATACTTCAAAACACTCTTCATGCATCTCTAGCACTTGTAATCAATCAAATTCATTGTATTCTAACATATTCTAACACCAAACAACACTAGATAAGTCATTTAGTTGCTCAACGCAATATTTCCGAGTTCTTAGCCCATTTGGTACCCAATTTCAACAAGTCTTTCGCCACACTTCTAAACACTATTCATGCATCTCTAGCACTTGCAATCAATCAAATTTATTGTATTCTAACATATTCTAACCCCAAACAACACTAGATAAGTCATTTAGTGGTTCAATTCAATGTTTCCGAGTTCTTAGCCCATTTGGGACCCAATTTCAACAAGTCTTTCTCCACACTTCTAAACACTCTTCATGCATCTCTAGTACATGTAACCAATAAAATTCATTGTATTCTAACATATACTAACCACAAACAAGACTAGATAATTCATTTAGCGGTTCAACGTAATGTTTATGAGTTCTTAGCCCATTTCGGACACAATTTCAACAAGTCTTTCTACACACTTCTAAACACTTTTCATGCATCTCTAGCACTTTTAATCAATCAAATTCATTGTATTCTAACATATACTAACTCCAAACAACACTAGATAAGTCATTTAGTTGGTCAATGCAACATTTCCGAGTTCTTAGCCCATTTGGGACCCAATTTCAACAAGTATTTCTCCATACTTCAAAACTCTCTTCATGCATCTCTAGCACATGTAATCAATCAAATTCATTGTATTCTAACATATTCTAACCCCAAACAACACTAGATAAGTCATTTAATTGCTCAACGCAATGTTTCTGAGTTCTTACCATATTTGGGACCCAATTTCAACAAGTCTTTCTACACACTTCTAAACACTCTTCATGCATCTCTAGCACTTGTAATCAATCAAATTCATTGGGTTCTAACATATTCTAACCCCAAACAACACTAGTTAAGTCATTTAGTTGCTCAACGCAATGTTTCCGAGTTCTTAGCCCATTTGGTACCCAATTTCAACAAGTTTTTCGCCACACTTCTAAACACTCTTCATGCATCTCTAGCACTTGTAATCAATAAAATTCATTGTATTCTAACATATTATAACCCCAAACAACACTACATAAGGCATTTAGTTGTTCAACGCAATGTTTCCGAGTTCTTAGCCCATTTGGGACCCAATTTCAACAAGTCTTTCTACACACTTCGAAACACTCTTCATGCATCTCTAGCACTTTTAATCAATCAAATTCATTGTATTCTAACATATACTAACCCCAAACAACACTATATAAGTCATTTAGTTTCTCAACGCAATGTTTCAGAGTTCTTAGCCCATTTGGTACCTAATTTCAACAAGTCTTTCGCCACACTTCTAAACACTATTCATGCATCTCTAGCATTTGTAATTAATCAAATTCATTGTATTCTAAAATATTGTAACCCCAAACAACACTAGATAAGTCATTTAGTTGGTCAATGCAACATTTCCGAGTTCTTAGCCCATTTGGGACCCAATTTCAACAAGTCTTTCTCCATACTTCAAAACACTCTTCATGAATCTCTAGCACTTGTAATCAATCATATTCATTGTATTCTAACATATTCTAACCCCAAACAACACTAGATAAGTCATTTAGTTGCTCAACGCAATATTTCCGAGTTCTTAGCCCATTTGGTACCCAATTTCAACAAGTCTTTCGCCACACTTCTAAACACTATTCATGCATCTCTAGCACTTGTAATCAATCAAATTTAATGTATTCTAACATATTCTAACCCCAAACAACACTAGATAAATCATTTAGTGGTTCAATTCAATGTTTCCGAGTTCTTAGCCCATTTGGGACCCAATTTCAACAAGTCTTTCTCCATACTTCAAAACACTCTTCATGCATCTCTAGCACTTGTAATCAATCAAATTCATTGTATTCTAACATATTCTAACCCCAAACAACACTAGATAAGTCATTTAATTGCTCAACGCAATGTTTCCGAGTTCTTACCCCATTTGGGACCCAATTTCAACAAGTCTTTCTACACACTTCTAAACACTCTTCATGCATCTCTAGCACTTGTAATCAATCAAATTCATTGGATTCTAACATATTCTAACCCCAAACAACACTAGTTAAGTCATTTAGTTGCTCAACGCAATGTTTCCGAGTTCTTAGCCCATTTGGTACCCAATTTCAACAAGTCTTTCGCCACACTTCTAAACACTCTTCATGCATCTCTAGCACTTGTAATCAATAAAATTCATTGTATGCTAACATATTCTAACCCCAAACAACACTAGATAAGGCATTTAGTTGTTCAACGCAATGTTTCCGAGTTCTTAGCCCATTTGGGACCTAATTTCAACAAGTATTTCTCGATACTTCAAAACACTCTTCATGCATCTCTAGCACTTGTAATCAATCAAATTCATTGTATTCTAACATATTCTAACCCCAAACAACACTAGATAAGTCATTTAGTGGTTCAATTCAATGTTTCTGAGTTCTTAGCCCATTTGGGACACAATTTCAACAAGTCTTTCTACACACTTCTAAACACTCTTCATGCATCTCTAACACTTTTAATCAATCAAATTCATTGTATTCTAACATATACTAACCCCAAACAACACTAGATAAGTCATTTAGTTGGTCAATGCAACATTTCCGAGTTCTTAGCCCATTTGGGACCCAATTTCAACAAGTATTTCTCCATACTTCAAAACACTCTTCATGCATCTCTAGCACATGTAATCAATCAAATTCATTGTATTCTAACATATTCTAACCCCAAACAACACTAGATAAGTCATTTAATTGCTCAACGCAATGTTTCCGAGTTCTTACCCCATTTGGGACCCAATTTCAACAAGTCTTTCTACACACTTCTAAACACTCTTCATGCATCTCTAGCACTTGTAATCAATCAAATTCATTGGATGCTAACATATTCTAACCCCAAACAACACTAGATAAGGCATTTAGTTGTTCAACGCAATGTTTCCGAGTTCTTACCCCATTTGGGACCCAATTTCAACAAGTCTTTCGCCACACTTCTAAACACTCATCATGCATCTCTAGCACTTGTAATCAATCAAATTCATTGTATGCTAACATATTCTAACCCCAAACAATACTAGATAAGGCATTTAGTTGTTCAACGCAATGTTTCCGAGTTCTTAGCCCATTTGGGACCTAATTTCAACAAATCTTTCTCCATACTTCAAAACACTCTTCATGCATCTCTAGCACTTGTAATCAATCAAATTCATTGTATTCTAACATATTCTAACACCAAACAACACTAGATAAGTCATTTAGTTGCTCAACACAATATTTCCGAGTTCTTAGCCCATTTGGTACCCAATTTCAACAAGTCTTTCGCCACACTTCTAAACACTCTTCATGCATCTCTAGCACTTGTAATCAATCAAATTTATTGTATTCTAACATATTCTAACCCCAAACAACACTAGATAAGTCATTTAGTGGTTCAATTCAATGTTTCCGAGTTCTTAGCCCATTTGGGACCCAATTTCAACAAGTCTTTCTCCACACTTCTAAACACTCTTCATGCATCTCTAGTACATGTAACCAATAAAATTCATTGTATTCTAACATATACTAACCACAAACAATACTAGATAATTCATTTAGTGGTTCAACGCAATGTTTATGAGTTCTTAGCCTATTTCGGACACAATTTCAACAAGTCTTTCTACACACTTCTAAACACTCTTCATGCATCTCTAGCACTTTTAATCAATCAAATTCATTGTATTATAACATACACTAACCCCAAACAACACTAGATAAGTCATTTAGTTGGTCAATGCAACATTTCCGAGTTCTTAGCCCATTTGGGACCCAATTTCAACAAGTATTTCTCCATACTTCAAAACACTCTTCATGCATCTCTAGCACATGTAATCAATCAAATTCATTGTATTCTAACATATTCTAACCCCAAACAACACTAGATAAGTCATTTAATTGCTCAACGCAATATTTCCGAGTTCTAACCCCATTTGGGACCCAATTTCAACAAGTCTTTCGCCACACTTCTAAACACTATTCATGCATCTCTAGCACTTGTAATCAATCAAATTTAATGTATTCTAACATATTCTAACCCCAAACAACACTAGATAAGTCATTTAGTGGTTCAATTCAATGTTTTCGAGTTCTTAGCCCATTTGGTACCCAATTTCAACAAGTCTTTCTCCATACTTCAAAACACTCTTCATGCATCTCTAGCACTTGTAATCAATCAAATTCATTGTATTCTAACATATTCTAACCCCAAACAACACTAGATAAGTCATTTAATTGCTCAACGCAATGTTTCCGAGTTCTTAGCCCATTTGGGACCTAATTTCAACAAGTCTTTCTCCATACTTCAAAACACTCTTCATGCATCTCTAGCACTTGTAATCAATCAAATTCATTGTATTCTAACATATTCTAACACCAAACAACACTAGATAAGTCATTTAGTTGCTCAACGCAATATTTCCGAGTTCTTAGCCCATTTGGTACCCAATTTCAACAAGTCTTTCGCCACACTTCTAAACACTCTTCATGCATCTCTAACACTTGTAATCAATAAAATTCATTGTATGCTAACATATTCTAACCCCAAACAACACTAGATAAGGCATTTAGTTGTTCAACGCAATGTTTCCGAGTTCTTAGCCCATTTGGGACCTAATTTCAACAAGTCTTTCTACAAACTTCTAAACACTCTTCATGCATCTCTAGTACATGTAATCAATCAAATTTATTGTATTCTAACATATTCTAACCCCAAACAACACTAGATAAGTCATTTAATTGCTCAACGCAATGTTTCCGAGTTCTTACCCCATTTTGTACCCAATTTCAACAAGTCTTTCGCCACACTTCTAAACACTCTTCATGCATCTCTAGCACTTGTAATCAATCAAATTCATTGGATTATAACATATTTTAACCCCAAACAACACTAGTTAAGTCATTTAGTTGCTCAACGCAATGTTTCCGAGTTCTTAGCCCATTTGGGACCTAATTTCAACAAGTCTTTCGCCACACTTCTAAACACTATTCATGCATCTCTAGCACTTGTAATCAATCAAATTTAATGTATTCTAACATATTCTAACCCCAAACAACACTAGATAAGTCATTTAGTGGTTCAATTCAATGTTTCCGAGTTCTTAGCCCATTTGGGACCCAATTTCAACAAGTCTTTCTCCATACTTCAAAACACTCTTCATGCATCTCTAGCACTTGTAATCAATCAAATTCATTGTATTCTAACATATTCTAACCCCAAACAACACTAGATAAGTCATTTAATTGCTCAACGCAATGTTTCCGAGTTCTTACCCCATTTGGGACCCAATTTCAACGTCTTTCTACACACTTCGAAACACTCTTCATGCATCTCTAGCACTTTTAATCAATCAAATTCATTGTATTCTAACATATACTAACCCCAAACAACACTATATAAGTTATTTAGTTGCTCAACGCAATGTTTCAGAGTTCTTAGCCCATTTGGTACCCAATTTCAACAAGTCTTTCGCCACACTTCTAAACACTATTCATGCATCTCTAGCATTTGTAATTAATCAAATTCATTGTATTCTAACATATTTTAACCCCAAAAAAGACTAGATAAGTCATTTAGTTGGTCAATGCAACATTTCCGAGTTCTTAGCCCATTTGGGACCCAATTTCAACAAGTCTTTCTACACACTTCTAAACACTCTTCATGCATCTCTAGCACTTGTAATCAATCAAATTCATTGGATTCTAACATATTCTAACCCCAAACAACACTAGTTAAGTGATTTAGTTGCTCAACGCAATGGTTTCGAGTTCTTAGCCCATTTGGTACCCAGTTTCAACAAGTCTTTCGCCACACTTCTAAACACTCTTCATGCATCTCTAGCACTTGTAATCAATAAAATTCATTGTATGCTAACATATTCTAACCCCAAACAACACTAGATAAGGCATTTAGTTGTTCAACGCAATGTTTCCGAGTTCTTAGCCCATTTGGGACCTAATTTCAACAAGTCTTTCTCCATACTTCAAAACACTCTTCATGCATCTCTAGCACTTGTAATCAATCAAATTCATTGTATTCTAACATATTCTAACACCAAACAACACTAGATAAGTCATTTAGTTGCTCAACGCAATATTTCCGAGTTCTTAGCCCATTTGGTACCCAATTTCAACAAGTCTTTCGCCACACTTCTAAACACTCTTCATGCATCTCTAGCACTTGTAATCAATCAAATTTATTGTATTCTAACATATTCTAACCCCAAACAACACTAGATAAGTCATTTAGTGGTTCAATTCAATGTTTCCGAGTTCTTAGCCCATTTGGGACCCAATTTCAACAAGTCTTTCTCCACACTTCTAAACACTCTTCATGCATCTCTAGTACATGTAACCAATAAAATTCATTGTATTCTAACATATACTAACCACAAACAATACTAAATAATTTATTTAGTGGTTCAACGCAATGTTTATGAGTTCTTAGCCCATTTCGGACACAATTTCAACAACTCTTTCTACACACTTCTAAACACTCTTCATGCATCTCTAGCACTTTTAATCAATCAAATTCATTGTATTCTAACATATACTAACCCCAAACAACACTAGATAAGTCATTTAGTTGGTCAATGCAACATTTCCGAGTTCTTAGCCTATTTGGGACCCAATTTCAACAAGTATTTCTCCATACTTCAAAACACTCTTCATGCATCTCTAGCACATGTAATCAATCAAATTCATTGTATTCTAACATATTCTAACCCCAAACAACACTAGATAAGTCATTTAATTGCTCAACGCAATGTTTCCGAGTTCTTACCCCATTTGGGACCCAATTTCAACAAGTCTTTCTACACACTTCTAAATACTCTTCATGCATCTCTAGCACTTGTAATCAATCAATTCATTGGATGCTAACATATTCTAACCCCAAACAACACTAGATAAGGCATTTAGTTGTTCAACGCAATGTTTCCGAGTTCTTACCCCATTTGGGACCCAATTTCAACAAGTCTTTCGCCACACTTCTAAACACTCTTCATGCATCTCTAGCACTTGTAATCAATCAAATTCATTGTATGCTAACATATTCTAACCCCAAACAACACTAGATAAGGCATTTAGTTGTTCAACGCAATGTTTCCGAGTTCTTAGCCCATTTGGGACCTAATTTCAACAAGTCTTTCTCCATACTTCAAAACACTCTTCATGCATCTCTAGCACTTGTAATCAATCAAATTCATTGTATTCTAACATATTCTAACACCAAACAACACTAGATAAGTCATTTAGTTGCTCAACGCAATATTTCCGAGTTCTTAGCCCATTTGGTACCCAATTTCAACAAGTCTTTCGCCACAGTTCTAAACACTCTTCATGCATCTCTAGCACTTGTAATCAATCAAATTTATTGTATTCTAACATATTCTAACCCCAAACAACACTAGATAAGTCATTTAGTGGTTCAATTCAATGTTTCCGAGTTCTTAGCCCATTTGGGACCCAATTTCAACAAGTCTTTCTCCACACTTCTAAACACTCTTCATGCATCTCTAGTACATGTAACCAATAAAATTCATTGTATTCTAACATATACTAACCACAAACAATACTAAATAATTTATTTAGTGGTTCAACGCAATGTTTATGAGTTCTTAGCCCATTTCGGACACAATTTCAACAACTCTTTCTACACACTTCTAAACACTCTTCATGCATCTCTAGCACTTTTAATCAATCAAATTCATTGTATTCTAACATATACTAACCCCAAACAACACTAGATAAGTCATTTAGTTGGTCAATGCAACATTTCCGAGTTCTTAGCCTATTTGGGACCCAATTTCAACAAGTATTTCTCCATACTTCAAAACACTCTTCATGCATCTCTAGCACATGTAATCAATCAAATTCATTGTATTCTAACATATTCTAACCCCAAACAACACTAGATAAGTCATTTAATTGCTCAACGCAATGTTTCCGAGTTCTTACCCCATTTGGGACCCAATTTCAACAAGTCTTTCTACACACTTCTAAATACTCTTCATGCATCTCTAGCACTTGTAATCAATCAAATTCATTGGATGCTAACATATTCTAACCCCAAACAACACTAGATAAGGCATTTAATTGTTCAACGCAATGTTTCCGAGTTCTTACCCCATTTGGGACCCAATTTCAACAAGTCTTTCGCCACACTTCTAAACACTCTTCATGCATCTCTAGCACTTGTAATCAATCAAATTCATTGTATGCTAACATATTCTAACCCCAAACAACACTAGATAAGGCATTTAGTTGTTCAACGCAATGTTTCCGAGTTCTTAGCCCATTTGGGACCTAATTTCAACAAGTCTTTCTCCATACTTCAAAACACTCTTCATGCATCTCTAGCACTTGTAATCAATCAAATTCATTGTATTCTAACATATTCTAACACCAAACAACACTAGATAAGTCATTTAGTTGCTCAACGCAATATTTCCGAGTTCTTAGCCCATTTGGTACCCAATTTCAACAAGTCTTTCGCCACAGTTCTAAACACTCTTCATGCATCTCTAGCACTTGTAATCAATCAAATTTATTGTATTCTAACATATTCTAACCCCAAACAACACTAGATAAGTCATTTAGTGGTTCAATTCAATGTTTCCGAGTTCTTAGCCCATTTGGGACCCAATTTCAACAAGTCTTTCTCCACACTTCTAAACACTCTTCATGCATCTCTAGTACATGTAACCAATAAAATTCATTGTATTCTAACATATACTAACCACAAACAATACTAAATAATTTATTTAGTGGTTCAACGCAATGTTTATGAGTTCTTAGCCCATTTCGGACACAATTTCAACAACTCTTTCTACACACTTCTAAACACTCTTCATGCATCTCTAGCACTTTTAATCAATCAAATTCATTGTATTCTAACATATACTAACCCCAAACAACACTAGATAAGTCATTTAGTTGGTCAATGCAACATTTCCGAGTTCTTAGCCTATTTGGGACCCAATTTCAACAAGTATTTCTCCATACTTCAAAACACTCTTCATGCATCTCTAGCACATGTAATCAATCAAATTCATTGTATTCTAACATATTCTAACCCCAAACAACACTAGATAAGTCATTTAATTGCTCAACGCAATGTTTCCGAGTTCTTACCCCATTTGGGACCCAATTTCAACAAGTCTTTCTACACACTTCTAAACACTCTTCATGCATCTCTAGCACTTGTAATCAATCAAATTCATTGGATGCTAACATATTCTAACCCCAAACAACACTAGATAAGGCATTTAGTTGTTCAACGCAATGTTTCCGAGTTCTTACCCCATTTGGGACCCAATTTCAACAAGTCTTTCGCCACACTTCTAAACACTCTTCATGCATCTCTAGCACTTGTAATCAATCAAATTCATTGTATGCTAACATATTCTAACCCCAAACAACACTAGATAAGGCATTTAGTTGTTCAACGCAATGTTTCCGAGTTCTTAGCCCATTTGGGACCTAATTTCAACAAGTCTTTCTCCATACTTCAAAACACTCTTCATGCATCTCTAGCACTTGTAATCAATCAAATTCATTGTATTCTAACATATTCTAACACCAAACAACACTAGATAAGTCATTTAGTTGCTCAACACAATATTTCCGAGTTCTTAGCCCATTTGGTACCCAATTTCAACAAGTCTTTCGCCACACTTCTAAACACTCTTCATGCATCTCTAGCACTTGTAATCAATCAAATTTATTGTATTCTAACATATTCTAACCCCAAACAACACTAGATAAGTCATTTAGTGGTTCAATTCAATGTTTCCGAGTTCTTAGCCCATTTGGGACCCAATTTCAACAAGTCTTTCTCCACACTTCTAAACACTCTTCATGCATCTCTAGTACATGTAACCAATAAAATTCATTGTATTCTAACATATACTAACCACAAACAATACTAGATAATTCATTTAGTGGTTCAACGCAATGTTTATGAGTTCTTAGCCCATTTCGGACACAATTTCAACAAGTCTTTCTACACACTTCTAAACACTCTTCATGCATCTCTAGCACTTTTAATCAATCAAATTCATTGTATTCTAACATACACTAACCCCAAACAACACTAGATAAGTCATTTAGTTGGTCAATGCAACATTTCCGAGTTCTTAGCCCATTTGGGACCCAATTTCAACAAGTATTTCTCCATACTTCAAAACACTCTTCATGCATCTCTAGCACATGTAATCAATCAAATTCATTGTATTCTAACATATTCTAACCCCAAACAACACTAGATAAGTCATTTAATTGCTCAACGCAATATTTCCGAGTTCTTACCCCATTTGGGACCCAATTTCAACAAGTCTTTCTACACACTTCTAAACACTATTCATGCATCTCTAGCACTTGTAATCAATCAAATTTAATGTATTCTAACATATTCTAACCCCAAACAAAACTAGATAAGTCATTTAGTGGTTCAATTCAATGTTTTCGAGTTCTTAGCCCATTTGGTACCCAATTTCAACAAGTCTTTCTCCATACTTCAAAACACTCTTCATGCATCTCTAGCACATGTAATCAATCAAATTCATTGTATTCTAACATATTCTAACCCCAAACAACACTAGATAAGTCATTTAATTGCTCAACGCAATGTTTCCGAGTTCTTACCCCATTTGGGACCCAATTTCAACAAGTCTTTCTACACACTTCTAAACACTCTTCATGCATCTCTAGCACTTGTAATCAATCAAATTCATTGGATGCTAACATATTCTAACCCCAAACAACACTAGATAAGGCATTTAGTTGTTCAACGCAATGTTTCCGAGTTCTTACCCCATTTGGGACCCAATTTCAACAAGTCTTTCGCCACACTTCTAAACACTCTTCATGCATCTCTAGCACTTGTAATCAATCAAATTCATTGTATGCTAACATATTCTAACCCCAAACAACACTAGATAAGGCAGTTAGTTGTTCAACGCAATGTTTCCGAGTTCTTAGCCCATTTGGGACCTAATTTCAACAAGTCTTTCTCCATACTTCAAAACACTCTTCATGCATCTCTAGCACTTGTAATCAATCAAATTCATTGTATTCTAACATATTCTAACACCAAACAACACTAGATAAGTCATTTAGTTGCTCAACACAATATTTCCGAGTTCTTAGCCCATTTGGTACCCAATTTCAACAAGTCTTTCGCCACACTTCTAAACACTCTTCATGCATCTCTAGCACTTGTAATCAATCAAATTTATTGTATTCTAACATATTCTAACCCCAAACAACACTAGATAAGTCATTTAGTGGTTCAATTCAATGTTTCCGAGTTCTTAGCCCATTTGGGACCCAATTTCAACAAGTCTTTCTCCACACTTCTAAACACTCTTCATGCATCTCTAGTACATGTAACCAATAAAATTCATTGTATTCTAACATATACTAACCACAAACAATACTAGATAATTCATTTAGTGGTTCAACGCAATGTTTATGAGTTCTTAGCCCATTTCGGACACAATTTCAACAAGTCTTTCTACACACTTCTAAACACTCTTCATGCATCTCTAGCACTTTTAATCAATCAAATTCATTGTATTCTAACATACACTAACCCCAAACAACACTAGATAAGTCATTTAGTTGGTCAATGCAACATTTCCGAGTTCTTAGCCCATTTGGGACCCAATTTCAACAAGTATTTCTCCATACTTCAAAACACTCTTCATGCATCTCTAGCACATGTAATCAATCAAATTCATTGTATTCTAACATATTCTAACCCCAAACAACACTAGATAAGTCATTTAATTGCTCAACGCAATATTTCCGAGTTCTTACCCCATTTGGGACCCAATTTCAACAAGTCTTTCTACACACTTCTAAACACTATTCATGCATCTCTAGCACTTGTAATCAATCAAATTTAATGTATTCTAACATATTCTAACCCCAAACAACACTAGATAAGTCATTTAGTGGTTCAATTCAATGTTTTCGAGTTCTTAGCCCATTTGGTACCCAATTTCAACAAGTCTTTCTCCATACTTCAAAACACTCTTCATGCATCTCTAGCACTTGTAATCAATCAAATTCATTGTATTCTAACATATTCTAACCCCAAACAACACTAGATAAGTCATTTAATTGCTCAACGCAATGTTTCCGAGTTCTTAGCCCATTTGGGACCTAATTTCAACAAGTCTTTCTCCATACTTCAAAACACTCTTCATGCATCTCTAGCACTTGTAATCAATCAAATTCATTGTATTCTAACATATTCTAACACCAAACAACACTAGATAAGTCATTTAGTTGCTCAACGAAATATTTCCGAGTTCTTAGCCCATTTGGTACCCAATTTCAACAAGTCTTTCGCCACACTTCTAAACACTCTTCATGCATCTCTAGCACTTGTAATCAATCAAATTTATTGTATTCTAACATATTCTAACCCCAAACAACACTAGATAAGTCATTTAGTGGTTCAATTCAATGTTTCCGAGTTCTTAGCCCATTTGGGACCCAATTTCAACAAGTCTTTCTCCACACTTCTAAACACTCTTCATGCATCTCTAGTAAATGTAACCAATAAAATTCATTGTATTCTAACACATACTAACCACAAACAATACTAGATAATTCATTTAGTGGTTCAACGCAATGTTTATGAGTTCTTAGCCCATTTCGGACACAATTTCAACAAGTCTTTCTACACACTTCTAAACACTCTTCATGCATCTCTAGCACTTTTAATCAATCAAATTCATTGTATTCTAACATATACTAACCCCAAACAACACTAGATAAGTCATTTAGTTGGTCAATGCAACATTTCCGAGTTCTTAGCCCATTTGGGACCCAATTTCAACAAGTATTTCTCCATACTTCAAAACACTCTTCATGCATCTCTAGCACATGTAATCAATCAAATTCATTGTATTCTAACATATTCTAACCCCAAACAACACTAGATAAGTCATTTAATTGCTCAACGCAATGTTTCCGAGTTCTTACCCCATTTGGGACCCAATTTCAACAAGTCTTTCTACACACTTCTAAACACTCTTCATGCATCTCTAGCACTTATAATCAATCAAATTCATTGGATTCTAACATATTCTAACCCCAAACAACACTAGTTAAGTCATTTAGTTGCTCAACGCAATGTTTCCGAGTTCTTAGCCCATTTGGTACCCAATTTCAACAAGTCTTTCGCCACACTTCTAAACACTCTTCATGCATCTCTAGCACTTGTAATCAATAAAATTCATTGTATGCTAACATATTATAACCCCAAACAACACTAGATAAGGCATTTAGTTGTTCAACGCAATGTTTCCGAGTTCTTAGCCCATTTGGGACCCAATTTCAACAAGTCTTTCTACACACTTCGAAACACTCTTCATGCATCTCTAGCACTTTTAATCAATCAAATTCATTGTATTCTAACATATACTAACCCCAAACAACACTATATAAGTCATTTAGTTGCTCAACGCAATGTTTCAGAGTTCTTAGCCCATTTGGTACCCAATTTCAACAAGTCTTTCGCCACACTTCTAAACACTATTCATGCATCTCTAGCATTTGTAATTAATCAAATTCATTGTATTCTAACATATTGTAACCCCAAACAACACTAGATAAGTCATTTAGTTGGTCAATGCAACATTTCCGAGTTCTTAGCCCATTTGGGACCCAATTTCAACAAGTCTTTCTCCATACTTCAAAACACTCTTCATGAATCTCTAGCACTTGTAATCAATCAAATTCATTGTACTCTAACATATTCTAATCCCAAACAACACTAGATAAGTCATTTAGTTGCTCAACGCAATATTTCCGAGTTCTTAGCCCATTTGGTACCCAATTTCAACAAGTCTTTCGCCACACTTCTAAACACTATTCATGCATCTCTAGCACTTGTAATCAATCAAATTTATTGTATTCTAACATATTCTAACCCCAAACAACACTAGATAAGTCATTTAGTGGTTCAATTCAATGTTTCCGAGTTCTTAGCCCATTTGGGACCCAATTTCAACAAGTGTTTCTCCATACTTCAAAACACTCTTCATGCATCTCTAGCACTTGTAATCAATCAAATTCTTTGTATTCTAACATATTCTAACCCCAAACAACACTAGATAAGTCATTTAATTGCTCAACGCAATGTTTCCGAGTTCTTACCCCATTTGGTACCCAATTTCAACAAGTCTTTCGCCACACTTCTAAACACTCTTCATGCATCTCTAGCACTTTTAATCAATCAAATTCATTGGATTATAACATATTTTAACCCCAAACAACACTAGTTAAGTCATTTAGTTGCTCAACGCAATGTTTCCGAGTTCTTAGCCCATTTGGTACCCAATTTCAACAAGTCTTTCTCCATACTTCAAAACACTCTTCATGCATCTCTAGCACTTGTAATCAATCAAATTCATTGTATTCTAACATATTCTAACACCAAACAACACTAGATAAGTCATTTAGTTGCTCAACGCAATATTTCCGAGTTCTTAGCCCATTTGGTACCCAATTTCAACAAGTCTTTCGCCACACTTCTAAACACTATTCATGCATCTCTAGCACTTGTAATCAATCAAATTTATTGTATTCTAACATATTCTAACCCCAAACAAAACTAGATAAGTCATTTAGTGGTTCAATTCAATGTTTCCGAGTTCTTAGCCCATTTGGGACCCAATTTCAACAAGTGTTTCTCCATACTTCAAAACACTCTTCATGCATCTCTAGCACTTGTAATCAATCAAATTCTTTGTATTCTAACATATTCTAACCCCAAACAACACTAGATAAGTCATTTAATTGCTCAACGCAATGTTTCCGAGTTCTTACCCCATTTGGTACCCAATTTCAACAAGTCTTTCGCCACACTTCTAAACACTCTTCATGCATCTCTAGCACTTGTAATCAATCAAATTCATTGGATTATAACATATTTTAACCCCAAACAACACTAGTTAAGTCATTTAGTTGCTCAACGCAATGTTTCCGAGTTCTTAGCCCATTTGGTACCCAATTTCAACAAGTCTTTCTCCATACTTCAAAACACTCTTCATGCATCTCTAGCACTTGTAATCAATCAAATTCATTGTATTCTAACATATTCTAACACCAAACAACACTAGATAAGTCATTTAGTTGCTCAACGCAATATTTCCGAGTTCTTAGCCCATTTGGTACCCAATTTCAACAAGTCTTTCGCCACACTTCTAAACACTCTTCATGCATCTCTAGCACTTGTAATCAATCAAATTTATTGTATTCTAACATATTCTAACCCCAAACAACACTAGATAAGTCATTTAGTGGTTCAATTCAATGTTTCCGAGTTCTTAGCCCATTTGGGACCCAATTTCAACAAGTCTTTCTCCACACTTCTAAACACTCTTCATGCATCTCTAGTACATGTAACCAATAAAATTCATTGTATTCTAACATATACTAACCACAAACAATACTAGATAATTCATTTAGTGGTTCAACGCAATGTTTATGAGTTCTTAGCCCATTTCGGACACAATTTCAACAAGTCTTTCTACACACTTCTAAACACTCTTCATGCATCTCTAGCACTTTTAATCAATCAAATTCATTGTATTCTAACATATAATAACCCCAAACAACACTAGATAAGTCATTTAGTTGGTCAATGCAACATTTCCGAGTTCTTAGCCCATTTGGGACCCAATTTCAACAAGTATTTCTCCATACTTCAAAACACTCTTCATGCATCTCTAGCACATGTAATCAATCAAATTCATTGTATTCTAACATATTCTAACCCCAAACAACACTAGATAAGTCATTTAATTGCTCAACGCAATGTTTCCGAGTTCTTACCCCATTTGGGACCCAATTTCAACAAGTCTTTCTACACACTTCTAAACACTCTTCATGCATCTCTAGCACTTATAATCAATCAAATTCATTGGATTCTAACATATTCTAACCCCAAACAACACTAGTTAAGTCATTTAGTTGCTCAACGCAATGTTTCCGAGTTCTTAGCCCATTTGGTACCCAATTTCAACAAGTCTTTCGCCACACTTCTAAACACTCTTCATGCATCTCTAGCACTTGTAATCAATAAAATTCATTGTATGCTAACATATTATAACCCCAAACAACACTAGATAAGGCATTTAGTTGTTCAACGCAATGTTTCCGAGTTCTTAGCCCATTTGGGACCCAATTTCAACAAGTCTTTCTACACACTTCGAAACACTCTTCATGCATCTCTAGCACTTTTAATCAATCAAATTCATTGTATTCTAACATATACTAACCCCAAACAACACTATATAAGTCATTTAGTTGCTCAACGCAATGTTTCAGAGTTCTTAGCCCATTTGGTACCCAATTTCAACAAGTCTTTCGCCACACTTCTAAACACTATTCATGCATCTCTAGCATTTGTAATTAATCAAATTCATTGTATTCTAACATATTGTAACCCCAAACAACACTAGATAAGTCATTTAGTTGGTCAATGCAACATTTCCGAGTTCTTAGCCCATTTGGGACCCAATTTCAACAAGTCTTTCTCCATACTTCAAAACACTCTTCATGAATCTCTAGCACTTGTAATCAATCAGATTCATTGTATTCTAACATATTCTAACCCCAAACAACACTAGATAAGTCATTTAGTTGCTCAACGCAATATTTCCGAGTTCTTAGCCCATTTGGTACCCAATTTCAACAAGTCTTTCGCCACACTTCTAAACACTATTCATGCATCTCTAGCACTTGTAATCAATCAAATTTATTGTATTCTAACATATTCTAACCCCAAACAACACTAGATAAGTCATTTAGTGGTTCAATTCAATGTTTCCGAGTTCTTAGCCCATTTGGGACGCAATTTCAACAAGTGTTTCTCCATACTTCAAAACACTCTTCATGCATCTCTAGCACTTGTAATCAATCAAATTCATTGTATTCTAACATATTCTAACCCCAAACAACACTAGATAAGTCATTTAATTGCTCAACGCAATGTTTCCGAGTTCTTACCCCATTTGGTACCCAATTTCAACAAGTCTTTCGCCACACTTCTAAACACTCTTCATGCATCTCTAGCACTTGTAATCAATCAAATTCATTGGATTATAACATATTTTAACCCCAAACAACACTAGTTAAGTCATTTAGTTGCTCAACGCAATGTTTCCGAGTTCTTAGCCCATTTGGTACCCAATTTCAACAAGTCTTTCGCCACACTTCTAAACACTCTTCATGCATCTCTAACAGTTGTAATCAATAAAATTCATTGTATGCTAACATATTCTAACCCCAAACAACACTAGATAAGGCATTTAGTTGTTCAACGCAATGTTTCCGAGTTCTTAGCCCATTTGGGACCCAATTTCAACAAGTCTTTCTACAAACTTCTAAACACTCTTCATGCATCTCTAGTACATGTAATCAATCAAATTTATTGTATTCTAACATATTCTAACCCCAAACAACACTAGATAAGTCATTTACTTGCTCAACGCAATGTTTCTGAGTTCTTAGCCCATTTGGTACCCAATTTCAACAAGTCTTTCGCCACACTTCTAAACACTCTTCACGCATCTCTAGCACTTGTAATCAATCAGAGTCATTGTATTCTAACATATTCTAACCCCAAACAACACTAGATAAGGCATTTAGTTGTTCAACGCAATGTTTCCGAGTTCTTAGCCCATTTGGGACCCAATTTCAACAAGTCTTTCTCCATACTTCAAAACACTCTTCATGCATCTCTAGCACATGTAATACATCAAATTCATTGTATTCTAACATATTCTAACCCCAAACAACACTAGATAAGTCATTTACTTGCTCAACGCAATGTTTCTGAGTTCTTACCCCATTTGGGACCCAATTTCAACAAGTCTTTCTACACACTTCTAAACACTCTTCATGCATCTCTAGCACTTGTAATCAATCAAATTCATTGGATTCTAACATATTCTAACCCCAAACAATACTAGTTAAGTCATTTAGTTGCTCAACGCAATGTTTCCGAGTTCTTAGCCCATTTGGTACCCAATTTCAACAAGTCTTTCGCCACACTTCTAAACACTCTTCATGCATCTCTAGCACTTGTAATCAATAAAATTCATTGTATGCTAACATATTCTAACCCCAAACAACACTAGATAAGGCATTTAGTTGTTCAACGCAATGTTTCCGAGTTCTTAGCCCATTTGGGACCTAATTTCAACAAGTCTTTCTCCATACTTCAAAACACTCTTCATGCATCTCTAGCACTTGTAATCAATCCAATTCATTGTATTCTAACATATTCTAACCCCAAACAACACTAGATAAGTCATTTAGTTGCTCAACGCAATATTTCCGAGTTCTTAGCCCATTTGGTACCCAATTTCAACAAGTCTTTCGCCACACTTCTAAACACTATTCATGCATCTCTAACACTTGTAATCAATCAAATTTATTGTATTCTAACATATTCTAACCCCAAACAAAACTAGATAAGTCATTTAGTGGTTCAATTCAATGTTTCCGAGTTCTTAGCCCATTTGGGACCCAATTTCAACAAGTCTTTCTCCACACTTCTAAACACTCTTCATGCATCTCTAGTACATGTAACCAATAAAATTCATTGTATTCTAACATATACTAACCACAAACAATACTAGATAATTCATTTAGTGGTTCAACGCAATGTTTATGAGTTCTTAGCCCATTTCGGACACAATTTCAACAAGTCTTTCTACACACTTCTAAACACACTTCTAAACACTCTTCATGCATCTCTAGCACTTTTAATCAATCAAATTCATTGTATTCTAACATATACTAACCCCAAACAACACTAGATAAGTCATTTAGTTGGTCAATGCAACATTTCCGAGTTCTTAGCCCATTTGGGACCCAATTTCAACAAGTATTTCTCCATACTTCAAAACACTCTTCATGCATCTCTAGCACATGTAATCAATCAAATTCATTGTATTCTAACATATTCTAACATATTCTAACCCCAAACAACACTAGATAAGTCATTTAATTGCTCAACGCAATGTTTCCGAGTTCTTACCCCATTTGGGACCCAATTTCAACAAGTCTTTCGCCACACTTCTAAACACTATTCATGCATCTCTAGCATTTGTAATTAATCAAATTCATTGTATTCTAAAATATTGTAACCCCAAACAACACTAGATAAGTCATTTAGTTGGTCAATGCAACATTTCCGAGTTCTTAGCCCATTTGGGACCCAATTTTAACAAGTATTTCTCCATACTTCAAAACACTCTTCATGCATCTCTAGCACATGTAATCAATCAAATTCATTGTATTCTAACATATTCTAACCCCAAACAACACTAGATAAGTCATTTAATTGCTCAACGCAATGTTTCCGAGTTCTTACCCCATTTGGGACCCAATTTCAACAAGTCTTTCTACACACTTCTAAACACTCTTCATGCATCTCTAGCACTTGTAATCAATCAAATTCATTGGATTCTAACATATTCTAACCCCAAACAACACTAGTTAAGTCATTTAGTTGCTCAACGCAATGTTTCCGAGTTCTTAGCCCATTTGGTACCCAATTTCAACAAGTCTTTCGCCACACTTCTAAACACTCTTCATGCATCTCTAGCACTTGTAATCAATAAAATTCATTGTATGCTAACATATTATAACCCCAAACAACACTAAATAAGGCATTTAGTTGTTCAACGCAATGTTTCTGAGTTCTTAGCCCATTTGGGACCTAATTTCAACAAGTCTTTCTACACACTTCGAAACACTCTTCATGCATCTCTAGCACTTTTAATCAATCAAATTCATTGTATTCTAACATATACTAACCCCAAACAACACTATATAAGTCATTTAGTTGCTCAACGCAATGTTTCAGAGTTCTTAGCCCATTTGGTACCCAATTTCAACAAGTCTTTCGCCACACTTCTAAACACTATTCATGCATCTCTAGCACTTGTAATCAATCAAATTTATTGTATTCTAACATATTCTAACCCCAAACAACACTAGATAAGTCATTTAGTGGTTCAATTCAATGTTTCCGAGTTCTTAGCCCATTTGGGACGCAATTTCAACAAGTGTTTCTCCATACTTCAAAACACTCTTCATGCATCTCTAGCACTTGTAATCAATCAAATTCATTGTATTCTAACATATTCTAACCCCAAACAACACTAGATAAGTCATTTAATTGCTCAACGCAATGTTTCCGAGTTCTTACCCCATTTGGTACCCAATTTCAACAAGTCTTTCGCCACACTTCTAAACACTCTTCATGCATCTCTAGCACTTGTAATCAATCAAATTCATTGGATTATAACATATTTTAACCCCAAACAACACTAGTTAAGTCATTTAGTTGCTCAACGCAATGTTTCCGAGTTCTTAGCCCATTTGGTACCCAATTTCAACAAGTCTTTCGCCACACTTCTAAACACTCTTCATGCATCTCTAACAGTTGTAATCAATAAAATTCATTGTATGCTAACATATTCTAACCCCAAACAACACTAGATAAGGCATTTAGTTGTTCAACGCAATGTTTCCGAGTTCTTAGCCCATTTGGGACCCAATTTCAACAAGTCTTTCTACAAACTTCTAAACACTCTTCATGCATCTCTAGTACATGTAATCAATCAAATTTATTGTATTCTAACATATTCTAACCCCAAACAACACTAGATAAGTCATTTACTTGCTCAACGCAATGTTTCTGAGTTCTTAGCCCATTTGGTACCCAATTTCAACAAGTCTTTCGCCACACTTCTAAACACTCTTCACGCATCTCTAGCACTTGTAATCAATCAGAGTCATTGTATTCTAACATATTCTAACCCCAAACAACACTAGATAAGGCATTTAGTTGTTCAACGCAATGTTTCCGAGTTCTTAGCCCATTTGGGACCCAATTTCAACAAGTCTTTCTCCATACTTCAAAACACTCTTCATGCATCTCTAGCACATGTAATAAATCAAATTCATTGTATTCTAACATATTCTAACCCCAAACAACACTAGATAAGTCATTTACTTGCTCAACGCAATGTTTCTGAGTTCTTACCCCATTTGGGACCCAATTTCAACAAGTCTTTCTACACACTTCTAAACACTCTTCATGCATCTCTAGCACTTGTAATCAATCAAATTCATTGGATTCTAACATATTCTAACCCCAAACAATACTAGTTAAGTCATTTAGTTGCTCAACGCAATGTTTCCGAGTTCTTAGCCCATTTGGTACCCAATTTCAACAAGTCTTTCGCCACACTTCTAAACACTCTTCATGCATCTCTAGCACTTGTAATCAATAAAATTCATTGTATGCTAACATATTCTAACCCCAAACAACACTAGATAAGGCATTTAGTTGTTCAACGCAATGTTTCCGAGTTCTTAGCCCATTTGGGACCTAATTTCAACAAGTCTTTCTCCATACTTCAAAACACTCTTCATGCATCTCTAGCACTTGTAATCAATCAAATTCATTGTATTCTAACATATTCTAACCCCAAACAACACTAGATAAGTCATTTAGTTGCTCAACGCAATATTTCCGAGTTCTTAGCCCATTTGGTACCCAATTTCAACAAGTCTTTCGCCACACTTCTAAACACTATTCATGCATCTCTAGCACTTGTAATCAATCAAATTTATTGTATTCTAACATATTCTAACCCCAAACAAAACTAGATAAGTCATTTAGTGGTTCAATTCAATGTTTCCGAGTTCTTAGCCCATTTGGGACCCAATTTCAACAAGTCTTTCTCCACACTTCTAAACACTCTTCATGCATCTCTAGTACATGTAACCAATAAAATTCATTGTATTCTAACATATACTAACCACAAACAATACTAGATAATTCATTTAGTGGTTCAACGCAATGTTTATGAGTTCTTAGCCCATTTCGGACACAATTTCAACAAGTCTTTCTACACACTTCTAAACACACTTCTAAACACTCTTCATGCATCTCTAGCACTTTTAATCAATCAAATTCATTGTATTCTAACATATACTAACCCCAAACAACACTAGATAAGTCATTTAGTTGGTCAATGCAACATTTCCGAGTTCTTAGCCCATTTGGGACCCAATTTCAACAAGTATTTCTCCATACTTCAAAACACTCTTCATGCATCTCTAGCACATGTAATCAATCAAATTCATTGTATTCTAACATATTCTAACATATTCTAACCCCAAACAACACTAGATAAGTCATTTAATTGCTCAACGCAATGTTTCCGAGTTCTTACCCCATTTGGGACCCAATTTCAACAAGTCTTTCGCCACACTTCTAAACACTATTCATGCATCTCCTAGCATTTGTAATTAATCAAATTCATTGTATTCTAAAATATTGTAACCCCAAACAACACTAGATAAGTCATTTAGTTGGTCAATGCAACATTTCCGAGTTCTTAGCCCATTTGGGACCCAATTTTAACAAGTATTTCTCCATACTTCAAAACACTCTTCATGCATCTCTAGCACATGTAATCAATCAAATTCATTGTATTCTAACATATTCTAACCCCAAACAACACTAGATAAGTCATTTAATTGCTCAACGCAATGTTTCCGAGTTCTTACCCCATTTGGGACCCAATTTCAACAAGTCTTTCTACACACTTCTAAACACTCTTCATGCATCTCTAGCACTTGTAATCAATCAAATTCATTGGATTCTAACATATTCTAACCCCAAACAACACTAGTTAAGTCATTTAGTTGCTCAACGCAATGTTTCCGAGTTCTTAGCCCATTTGGTACCCAATTTCAACAAGTCTTTCGCCACACTTCTAAACACTCTTCATGCATCTCTAGCACTTGTAATCAATAAAATTCATTGTATGCTAACATATTATAACCCCAAACAACACTAAATAAGGCATTTAGTTGTTCAACGCAATGTTTCTGAGTTCTTAGCCCATTTGGGACCTAATTTCAACAAGTCTTTCTACACACTTCGAAACACTCTTCATGCATCTCTAGCACTTTTAATCAATCAAATTCATTGTATTCTAACATATACTAACCCCAAACAACACTATATAAGTCATTTAGTTGCTCAACGCAATGTTTCAGAGTTCTTAGCCCATTTGGTACCCAATTTCAACAAGTCTTTCGCCACACTTCTAAACACTATTCATGCATCTCTAGCACTTGTAATCAATCAAATTTAATGTATTCTAACATATTCTAACCCCAAACAACACTAGATAAGTCATTTAGTGGTTCAATTCAATGTTTCCGAGTTCTTAGCCCATTTGGGACCCAATTTCAACAAGTCTTTCTCCATACTTCAAAACACTCTTCATGCATCTCTAGCACTTGTAATCAATCAAATTCATTGTATTCTAACATATTCTAACCCCAAACAAAACTAGATAAGTCATTTAATTGCTCAACGCAATGTTTCCGAGTTCTTACCCCATTTGGGACCCAATTTCAACAAGTCTTTCTACACACTTCTAAACACTCTTCATGCATCTCTAGCACTTGTAATCAATCAAATTCATTGGATTCTAACATATTTTAACCCCAAACAACACTAGTTAACTCATTTAGTTGCTCAATGCAATGTTTCCGAGTTCTTAGCCCATTTGGTACCCAATTTCAACAAGTCTTTCGCCACACTTCTAAACACTCTTCATGCATCTCTAGCACTTGTAATCAATAAAATTCATTGTATGCTAACATATTCTAACCCCAAACAACACTAGATAAGGCATTTAGTTGTTCAACGCAATGTTTCCGAGTTCTTAGCCCATTTGGGACCCAATTTCAACAAGTCTTTCTACACACTTCGAAACACTCTTCATGCATCTCTAGCACTTTTAATCAATCAAATTCATTGTATTCTAACATATACTAACCCCAAACAACACTATATAAGTCATTTAGTTGCTCAACGCAATGTTTCAGAGTTCTTAGCCCATTTGGTACCCAATTTCAACAAGTCTTTCGCCACACTTCTAAACACTATTCATGCATCTCTAGCATTTGTGATTAATCAAATTCATTGTATTCTAACATATTCTAACCCCAAACAACACTAGATAAGTCATTTAGTTGGTCAATGCAACATTTCCGAGTTCTTAGCCCATTTGGGACCCAATTTCAACAAGTCTTTCTACACACTTCTAAACACTCTTCATGCATCTCTAGCACTTGTAATCAATCAAATTCATTGGATTCTAACATATTCTAACCCCAAACAACACTAGTTAAGTCATTTAGTTGCTCAACGCAATGTTTCCGAGTTCTTAGCCCATTTGGTACCCAATTTCAACAAGTCTTTCGCCACACTTCTAAACACTCTTCATGCATCTCTAGCACTTGTAATCAATAAAATTCATTGTATGCTAACATATTCTAACCCCAAACAACACTAGATAAGGCATTTAGTTGTTCAACGCAATGTTTCCGAGTTCTTAGCCCATTTGGGACCTAATTTCAACAAGTCTTTCTCCATACTTCAAAACACTCTTCATGCATCTCTAGCACTTGTAATCAATCAAATTCATTGTATTCTAACATATTCTAACCCCAAACAACACTAGATAAGTCATTTAGTTGCTCAACGCAATATTTCCGAGTGCTTAGCCCATTTGGTACCCAATTTCAACAAGTCTTTCGCCACACTTCTAAACACTATTCATGCATCTCTAGCACTTGTAATCAATAAAATTTATTGTATTCTAACACATTCTAACCCCAAACAACACTAGATAAGTCATTTAGTGGTTCAATTCAATGTTTCCGAGTTCTTAGCCTATTTGGGACCACATTTCAACAAGTCTTTCTCCACACTTCTAAACACTCTTCATGCATCTCTAGTACATGTAACCAATAAAATTCATTGTATTCTAACATATACTAACCACAAACAATACTAGATAATTCATTTAGTGGTTCAACGCAATGTTTATGAATTCTTAGCCCATTTCGGACACAATTTCAACAAGTCTTTCTACACACTTCTAAACACTCTTCATGCATCTCTAGCACTTTTAATCAATCAAATTCCTTGTATTCTAACATATACTAACCCCAAACAATACTAGATAAGTCATTTAGTTGGTCAATGCAACATTTCCGAGTTCTTAGCCCATTTGGTACCCAATTTCAACAAGTATTTCTCCATACTTCAAAACACTCTTCATGCATCTCTAGCACATGTAATCAATCAAATTCATTGTATTCTAACATATTCTAACCCCAAACAACACTAGATAAGTCATTTAATTGCTCAACGCAATGTTTCCGAGTTCTTACCCCATTTGGGACCCAATTTCAACAAGTCTTTCTACACACTTCTAAACACTCTTCATGCATCTCTAGCACTTATAATCAATCAAATTCATTGGATTCTAACAAATTCTAACCCCAAACAACACTAGTTAAGTCATTTAGTTGCTCAACGCAATGTTTCCGAGTTCTTAGCCCATTTGGTACCCAATTTCAACAAGTCTTTCGCCACACTTTTAAACACTCTTCATGCATCTCTAGCACTTGTAATCAATAAAATTCATTGTATGCTAACATATTATAACCCCAAACAACACTATATAAGGCATTTAGTTGTTCAACGCAATGTTTCCGAGTTCTTAGCCCATTTGGGACCCAATTTCAACAAGTCTTTCTACACACTTCGAAACACTCTTCATGCATCTCTAGCACTTTTAATCAATCAAATTCATTGTATTCTAACATATACTAACCCCAAACAACACTATATAAGTCATTTAGTTGCTCAACGCAATGTTTCAGAGTTCTTAACCCATTTGGTACCCAATTTCAACAAGTCTTTCACCACACTTCTAAACACTATTCATGCATCTCTAGCATTTGTAATTAATCAAATTCATTGTATTCTAACATATTGTAACCCCAAACAACACTAGATAAGGCATTTAGTTGTTCAACGCAACATTTCCGAGTTCTTAGCCCATTTGGGACCCAATTTCAACAAGTCTTTCTCCATACTTCAAAACACTCTTCATGAATCTCTAGCACTTGTAATCAATCAAATTCATTGTATGCTAACATATTCTAACCCCAAACAACACTAGATAAGTCATTTAGTTTCTCAACGCAATATTTCCGAGTTCTTAGCCCATTTGGTACCCAATTTCAACAAGTCTTTCGCCACACTTCTAAACACTATTCATGCATCTCTAGCACTTGTAATCAATCAAATTTATTGTATTCTAACATATTCTAACCCCAAACAACACTAGATAAGTCATTTAGTGGTTCAATTCAATGTTTCCGAGTTCTTAGCCCATTTGGGACCCAATTTCAACAAGTGTTTCTCCGTACTTAAAAACACTATTCATGCATCTCTAGCATTTGTAATTAATCAAATTCATTGTATTCTAACATATTCTAACCCCAAACAACACTAGATAAGTCATTCAGTTGGTCAATGCAACATTTCGGAGTTCTTAGCCCATTTGGGACCCAATTTCAACAAGTATTTCTCCATACTTCAAAACACTCTTCATGCATCTCTAGCACATGTAATCAATCAAATTCATTGTATTCTAACATATTCTAACATATTCTAACCCCAAACAACACTAGATAAGTCATTTAATTGCTCAACGCAATGTTTCCGAGTTCTTACCCCATTTGGGACCCAATTTCAACAAGTCTTTCGCCACACTTCTAAACACTATTCATGCATCTCTAGCATTTGTAATTAATCAAATTCATTGTATTCTAAAATATTGTAACCCCAAACAACACTAGATAAGTCATTTAGTTGGTCAATGCAACATTTCCGAGTTCTTAGCCCATTTGGGACCCAATTTTAACAAGTATTTTTCCATACTTCAAAACACTCTTCATGCATCTCTAGCACATGTAATCAATCAAATTCATTGTATTCTAACATATTCTAACCCCAAACAACACAAGATAAGTCATTTAATTGCTCAACGCAATGTTTCCGAGTTCTTACCTCATTTGGGACCCAATTTCAACAAGTCTTTCTACACACTTCTAAACACTCTTCATGCATTTCTAGCACTTGTAATCAATCAAATTCATTGGATTCTAACATATTCTAACCCCAAACAACACTAGTTAAGTCATTTAGTTGCTCAACGCAATGTTTACGAGTTCTTAGCCCATTTGGTACCCAATTTCAACAAGTCTTTCGCCACACTTCTAAACACTCTTCATGCATCTCTAGCACTTGTAATCAATAAAATTCATTGTATGCTAACATATTATAAACCCAAACAACACTAGATAAGGCATTTAGTTGTTCAACGCAATGTTTCTGAGTTCTTAGCCCATTTGGGACCTAATTTCAACAAGTCTTTCTACACACTTCGAAACACTCTTCATGCATCTCTAGCACTTTTAATCAATCAAATTCATTGTATTCTAACATATACTAACCCCAAACAACACTATATAAGTCATTTAGTTGCTCAACGCAATGTTTCAGAGTTCTTAGCCCATTTGGTACCCAATTTCAACAAGTCTTTCGCCACACTTCTAAACACTATTCATGCATCTCTAGCACTTGTAATCAATCAAATTTAATGTATTCTAACATATTCTAACCCCAAACAACACTAGATAAGTCATTTAGTGGTTCAATTCAATGTTTCCGAGTTCTTAGCCCATTTGGGACCCAATTTCAACAAGTCTTTCTCCATACTTCAAAACACTCTTCATGCATCTCTAGCACTTGTAATCAATCAAATTCATTGTATTCTAACATATTCTAACCCCAAACAAAACTAGATAAGTCATTTAATTGCTCAACGCAATGTTTCCGAGTTCTTACCCCATTTGGGACCCAATTTCAACAAGTCTTTCTACACACTTCTAAACACTCTTCATGCATCTCTAGCACTTGTAATCAATCAAATTCATTGGATTCTAACATATTTTAACCCCAAACAACACTAGTTAACTCATTTAGTTGCTCAACGCAATGTTTCCGAGTTCTTAGCCCATTTGATACCCAATTTCAACAAGTCTTTCGCCACACTTCTAAACACTCTTCATGCATCTCTAGCACTTGTAATCAATAAAATTCATTGTATGCTAACATATTCTAACCCCAAACAACACTAGATAAGGCATTTAGTTGTTCAACGCAATGTTTCCGAGTTCTTAGCCCATTTGGGACCCAATTTCAACAAGTCTTTCTACACACTTCGAAACACTCTTCATGCATCTCTAGCACTTTTAATCAATCAAATTCATTGTATTCTAACATATACTAACCCCAAACAACACTATATAAGTCATTTAGCTGCTCAACGCAATGTTTCAGAGTTCTTAGCCCATTTGGTACCCAATTTCAACAAGTCTTTCGCCACACTTCTAAACACTATTCATGCATCTTTAGCATTTGTGATTAATCAAATTCATTGTATTCTAACATATTCTAACCCCAAACAACACTAGATAAGTCATTTAGTTGGTCAATGCAACATTTCCGAGTTCTTAGCCCATTTGGGACCCAATTTCAACAAGTCTTTCTACACACTTCTAAACACTCTTCATGCATCTCTAGCACTTGTAATCAATCAAATTCATTGGATTCTAACATATTATAACCCCAAACAACACTAGTTAAGTCATTTAGTTGCTCAACGCAATGTTTCCGAGTTCTTAGCCCATTTGGTACCCAATTTCAACAAGTCTTTCGCCACACTTCTAAACACTCTTCATGCATCTCTAGCACTTGTAATCAATAAAATTCATTGTATGCTAACATATTCTAACCCCAAACAACACTAGATAAGGCATTTAGTTGTTCAAAGCAATGTTTCCGAGTTCTTAGCCCATTTGGGACCTAATTTCAACAAGTCTTTCTCCATACTTCAAAACACTCTTCATGCATCTCTAGCACTTGTAATCAATCAAATTCATTGTATTCTAACATATTCTAACCCCAAACAACACTAGATAAGTCATTTAGTTGCTCAACGCAATATTTCCGAGTGCTTAGCCCATTTGGTACCCAATTTCAACAAGTCTTTCGCCACACTTCTAAACACTATTCATGCATCTCTAGCACTTGTAATCAATAAAATTTATTGTATTCTAACACATTCTAACCCCAAACAACACTAGATAAGTCATTTAGTGGTTCAATTCAATGTTTCCGAGTTCTTAGCCTATTTGGGACCCAATTTCAACGTCTTTCTCCACACTTCTAAACACTCTTCATGCATCTCTAGTACATGTAACCAATAAAATTCATTGTATTCTAACATATACTAACCACAAACAATACTAGATAATTCATTTAGTGGTTCAACGCAATGTTTATGAGTTCTTAGCCCATTTCGGACACAATTTCAACAAGTCTTTCTACACACTTCTAAACACTCTTCATGCATCTCTAGCACTTTTAATCAATCAAATTCATTGTATTCTAACATATACTAACCCCAAACAATACTAGATAAGTCATTTAGTTGGTCAATGCAACATTTCCGAGTTCTTAGCCCATTTGGGACCCAATTTCAACAAGTATTTCTCCATACTTCAAAACACTCTTCATGCATCTCTAGCACATGTAATCAATCAAATTCATTGTATTCTAACATATTCTAACCCCAAACAACACTAGATAAATCATTTAATTGCTCAACGCAATGTTTCCGAGTTCTTACCCCATTTGGGACCCAATTTCAACAAGTCTTTCTACACACTTCTAAACACTCTTCATGCATCTCTAGCACTTATAATCAATAAAATTCATTGGATTCTAACAAATTCTAACCCCAAACAACACTAGTTAAGTCATTTAGTTGCTCAACGCAATGTTTCCGAGTTCTTAGCCCATTTGGTACCCAATTTCAACAAGTCTTTCGCCACACTTTTAAACACTCTTCATGCATCTCTAGCACTTGTAATCAATAAAATTCATTGTATGCTAACATATTATAACCCCAAACAACACTATATAAGGCATTTAGTTGTTCAACGCAATGTTTCCGAGTTCTTAGCCCATTTGGGACCCAATTTCAACAAGTCTTTCTACACACTTCGAAACACTCTTCATGCATCTCTAGCACTTTTAATCAATCAAATTCATTGTATTCTAACATATACTAACCCCAAACAACACTATATAAGTCATTTAGTTGCTCAACGCAATGTTTCAGAGTTCTTAACCCATTTGGTACCCAATTTCAACAAGTCTTTCACCACACTTCTAAACACTATTCATGCATCTCTAGCATTTGTAATTAATCAAATTCATTGTATTCTAACATATTGTAACCCCAAACAACACTAGATAAGGCATTTAGTTGTTCAACGCAACATTTCCGAGTTCTTAGCCCATGTGGGACCCAATTTCAACAAGTCTTTCTCCATACTTCAAAACACTCTTCATGAATCTCTAGCACTTGTAATCAATCAAATTCATTGTATTCTAACATATTCTAACCCCAAACAACACTAGATAAGTCATTTAGTTGCTCAACGCAATATTTCCGAGTTCTTAGCCCATTTGGTACCCAATTTCAACAAGTCTTTCGCCACACTTCTAAACACTATTCATGCATCTCTAGCACTTGTAATCAATCAAATTTATTGTATTCTAACATATTCTAACCCCAAACAACACTAGATAAGTCATTTAGTGGTTCAATTCAATGTTTCCGAGTTCTTAGCCCATTTGGGACCCAATTTCAACAAGTGTTTCTCCATACTTCAAAACACTCTTCATGCATCTCTAGCATTTGTAATTAATCAAATTCATTGTATTCTAACATATTCTAACCCCAAACAACACTAGATAAGTCATTCAGTTGGTCAATGCAACATTTCGGAGTTCTTAGTCCATTTGGGACCCAATTTCAACAAGTCTTTCTCCATACTTCTAAACACTCTTCATGCATCTCTAGCACTTGTAATCAATCAAATTCATTGTATTCTAACATATACTAACCCCAAACAACACTAGATAAGTCATTTAGTTGCTCAATGCAACATTTCCGAGTGCTTAACCCATTTGGTACCCAATTTCAACAAGTCTTTCGCCACACTTCTAAACACTCTTCATGTATCTCTAGCACTTATAATCAATAAAATTTATTGTATTCTAACACATTCTAACACCAAACAACACTAGATAAGTCATTTAGTGGTTCAATTCAATGTTTCCGAGTTCTTAGCCCATTTGGTACCCAATTTCAACAAGTCTTTCGCCACACTTTTAAACACTCTTCATGCATCTCTAGCACTTGTAATCAATAAAATTCATTGTATGCTAACATATTATAACCCCAAACAACACTATATAAGGCATTTAGTTGTTCAACGCAATGTTTCCGAGTTCTTAGCCCATTTGGGACCCAATTTCAACAAGTCTTTCTACACACTTCGAAACACTCTTCATGCATCTCTAGCACTTTTAATCAATCAAATTCATTGTATTCTAACAAATACTAACCCCAAACAACACTATATAAGTCATTTAGTTGCTCAACGCAATGTTTCAGAGTTCTTAACCCATTTGGTACCCAATTTCAACAAGTCTTTCACCACACTTCTAAACACTATTCATGCATCTCTAGCATTTGTAATTAATCAAATTCATTGTATTCTAACATATTGTAACCCCAAACAACACTAGATAAGTCATTTAGTTAGTCAATGCAACATTTCCGAGTTCTTAGCCCATTTGGGACCCAATTTCAACAAGTCTTTCTACACACTTCTAAACACTCTTCATGCATCTCTAGCACTTGTAATCAATCAAATTCATTGGATTCTAACATATTTTAACCCCAAACAACACTAGTTAACTCATTTAGTTGCTCAACGCAATGTTTCCGAGTTCTTAGCCCATTTGATACCCAATTTCAACAAGTCTTTCGCCACACTTCTAAACACTCTTCATGCATCTCTAGCACTTGTAATCAATAAAATTCATTGTATGCTAACATATTCTAACCCCAAACAACACTAGATAAGGCATTTAGTTGTTCAACGCAATGTTTCCGAGTTCTTAGCCCATTTGGGACCCAATTTCAACAAGTCTTTCTACACACTTCGAAACACTCTTCATGCATCTCTAGCACTTTTAATCAATCAAATTCATTGTATTCTAACATATACTAACCCCAAACAACACTATATAAGTCATTTAGCTGCTCAACGCAATGTTTCAGAGTTCTTAGCCCATTTGGTACCCAATTTCAACAAGTCTTTCGCCACACTTCTAAACACTATTCATGCATCTTTAGCATTTGTGATTAATCAAATTCATTGTATTCTAACATATTCTAACCCCAAACAACACTAGATAAGTCATTTAGTTGGTCAATGCAACATTTCCGAGTTCTTAGCCCATTTGGGACCCAATTTCAACAAGTCTTTCTACACACTTCTAAACACTCTTCATGCATCTCTAGCACTTGTAATCAATCAAATTCATTGGATTCTAACATATTATAACCCCAAACAACACTAGTTAAGTCATTTAGTTGCTCAACGCAATGTTTCCGAGTTCTTAGCCCATTTGGTACCCAATTTCAACAAGTCTTTCGCCACACTTCTAAACACTCTTCATGCATCTCTAGCACTTGTAATCAATAAAATTCATTGTATGCTAACATATTCTAACCCCAAACAACACTAGATAAGGCATTTAGTTGTTCAAAGCAATGTTTCCGAGTTCTTAGCCCATTTGGGACCTAATTTCAACAAGTCTTTCTCCATACTTCAAAACACTCTTCATGCATCTCTAGCACTTGTAATCAATCAAATTCATTGTATTCTAACATATTCTAACCCCAAACAACACTAGATAAGTCATTTAGTTGCTCAACGCAATATTTCCGAGTGCTTAGCCCATTTGGTACCCAATTTCAACAAGTCTTTCGCCACACTTCTAAACACTATTCATGCATCTCTAGCACTTGTAATCAATAAAATTTATTGTATTCTAACACATTCTAACCCCAAACAACACTAGATAAGTCATTTAGTGGTTCAATTCAATGTTTCCGAGTTCTTAGCCTATTTGGGACCCAATTTCAACGTCTTTCTCCACACTTCTAAACACTCTTCATGCATCTCTAGTACATGTAACCAATAAAATTCATTGTATTCTAACATATACTAACCACAAACAATACTAGATAATTCATTTAGTGGTTCAACGCAATGTTTATGAGTTCTTAGCCCATTTCGGACACAATTTCAACAAGTCTTTCTACACACTTCTAAACACTCTTCATGCATCTCTAGCACTTTTAATCAATCAAATTCATTGTATTCTAACATATACTAACCCCAAACAATACTAGATAAGTCATTTAGTTGGTCAATGCAACATTTCCGAGTTCTTAGCCCATTTGGGACCCAATTTCAACAAGTATTTCTCCATACTTCAAAACACTCTTCATGCATCTCTAGCACATGTAATCAATCAAATTCATTGTATTCTAACATATTCTAACCCCAAACAACACTAGATAAATCATTTAATTGCTCAACGCAATGTTTCCGAGTTCTTACCCCATTTGGGACCCAATTTCAACAAGTCTTTCTACACACTTCTAAACACTCTTCATGCATCTCTAGCACTTATAATCAATAAAATTCATTGGATTCTAACAAATTCTAACCCCAAACAACACTAGTTAAGTCATTTAGTTGCTCAACGCAATGTTTCCGAGTTCTTAGCCCATTTGGTACCCAATTTCAACAAGTCTTTCGCCACACTTTTAAACACTCTTCATGCATCTCTAGCACTTGTAATCAATAAAATTCATTGTATGCTAACATATTATAACCCCAAACAACACTATATAAGGCATTTAGTTGTTCAACGCAATGTTTCCGAGTTCTTAGCCCATTTGGGACCCAATTTCAACAAGTCTTTCTACACACTTCGAAACACTCTTCATGCATCTCTAGCACTTTTAATCAATCAAATTCATTGTATTCTAACATATACTAACCCCAAACAACACTATATAAGTCATTTAGTTGCTCAACGCAATGTTTCAGAGTTCTTAACCCATTTGGTACCCAATTTCAACAAGTCTTTCACCACACTTCTAAACACTATTCATGCATCTCTAGCATTTGTAATTAATCAAATTCATTGTATTCTAACATATTGTAACCCCAAACAACACTAGATAAGGCATTTAGTTGTTCAACGCAACATTTCCGAGTTCTTAGCCCATGTGGGACCCAATTTCAACAAGTCTTTCTCCATACTTCAAAACACTCTTCATGAATCTCTAGCACTTGTAATCAATCAAATTCATTGTATTCTAACATATTCTAACCCCAAACAACACTAGATAAGTCATTTAGTTGCTCAACGCAATATTTCCGAGTTCTTAGCCCATTTGGTACCCAATTTCAACAAGTCTTTCGCCACACTTCTAAACACTATTCATGCATCTCTAGCACTTGTAATCAATCAAATTTATTGTATTCTAACATATTCTAACCCCAAACAACACTAGATAAGTCATTTAGTGGTTCAATTCAATGTTTCCGAGTTCTTAGCCCATTTGGGACCCAATTTCAACAAGTGTTTCTCCATACTTCAAAACACTCTTCATGCATCTCTAGCATTTGTAATTAATCAAATTCATTGTATTCTAACATATTCTAACCCCAAACAACACTAGATAAGTCATTCAGTTGGTCAATGCAACATTTCGGAGTTCTTAGCCCATTTGGGACCCAATTTCAACAAGTCTTTCTCCATACTTCTAAACACTCTTCATGCATCTCTAGCACTTGTAATCAATCAAATTCATTGTATTCTAACATATACTAACCCCAAACAACACTAGATAAGTCATTTAGTTGCTCAATGCAACATTTCCGAGTGCTTAACCCATTTGGTACCCAATTTCAACAAGTCTTTCGCCACACTTCTAAACACTCTTCATGTATCTCTAGCACTTATAATCAATAAAATTTATTGTATTCTAACACATTCTAACACCAAACAACACTAGATAAGTCATTTAGTGGTTCAATTCAATGTTTCCGAGTTCTTAGCCCATTTGGTACCCAATTTCAACAAGTCTTTCGCCACACTTTTAAACACTCTTCATGCATCTCTAGCACTTGTAATCAATAAAATTCATTGTATGCTAACATATTATAACCCCAAATAACACTATATAAGGCATTTAGTTGTTCAACGCAATGTTTCCGAGTTCTTAGCCCATTTGGGACCCAATTTCAACAAGTCTTTCTACACACTTCGAAACACTCTTCATGCATCTCTAGCACTTTTAATCAATCAAATTCATTGTATTCTAACAAATACTAACCCCAAACAACACTATATAAGTCATTTAGTTGCTCAACGCAATGTTTCAGAGTTCTTAACCCATTTGGTACCCAATTTCAACAAGTCTTTCACCACACTTCTAAACACTATTCATGCATCTCTAGCATTTGTAATTAATCAAATTCATTGTATTCTAACATATTGTAACCCCAAACAACACTAGATAAGTCATTTAGTTAGTCAATGCAACATTTCCGAGTTCTTAGCCCATTTGGGACCCAATTTCAACAAGTCTTTCTCCATACTTCAAAACACTCTTCATGAATCTCTAGCACTTGTAATCAATCAAATTCATTGCATTCTAACATATTCTAACCCCAAACAACACTAGATAAGTCATTTAGTTGCTCAACGCAATATTTCCGAGTTCTTAGCCCATTTGGTACCCAATTTCAACAAGTCTTTCGCCACACTTCTAAACACTATTCATGCATCTCTAGAACTTGTAATCAATCAAATTTATTGTATTCTAACATATTCTAACCCCAAACAACACTAGATAAGTCATTTAGTGGTTCAATTCAATGTTTCCGAGTTCTTAGCCCATTTGGGACCCAATTTCAACAAGTGTTTCTCCATACTTCAAAACACTCTTCATGCATCTCTAGCATTTGTAATTAATCAAATTCATTGTATTCTAACATATTCTAACCCCAAACAACACTAGATAAGTCATTTAGTTGGTCAATGCAACATTTCGGAGTTCTTAGCCCATTTGGGACCCAATTTCAACAAGTCTTTCTCCATACTTCAAAGCACTCTTCATGCATCTCTAGCACTTGTAATCAATCAAATTCATTGGATTCTAACATATTCTAACCCCAAACAACACTAGTTAAGTCATTTAGTTGCTCAACGCAATGTTTCCGAGTTCTTAGCCCATTTGGTACCCAATTTCAACAAGTCTTTCGCCACGCTTCTAAACACTCTTCATGCTGCTCTAGCACTTGTAATCAATAAAATTCATTGTATGCTAACATATTCTAACCTTAAACAACACTAGATAAGGCATTTAGTTGTTCAACGCAATGTTTCCGAGTTCTTAGCCCATTTGGGACCTAATTTCAACAAGTCTTTCTCCATATTTCAAAACACTCTTCATGCATCTCTAGCACTTGTAATCAATCAAATTCATTGTATTCTAACATATTCTAACCCCAAACAACACTAGATAAGTCATTTAGTTGCTCAACGCAATATTTCCGAGTTCTTAGCCCATTTGGTACCCAATTTCAACAAGTCTTTCGCCACACTTCTAAACACTATTCATGCATCTCTAGCACTTGTAATCAATAAAATTTATTGTATTCTAACATATTCTAACCCCAAACAACACTAGATAAGTCATTTAGTGGTTCAATTCAATGTTTCCGAGTTCTTAGCCCATTTGGGACCCAATTTCAACAAGTCTTTCTCCACACTTCTAAACACTCTTCAGGCATCTCTAGTACATGTAACCAATAAAATTCATTGTATTCTAACATATACTAACCACAAACAATACTAGATATTTCATTTAGTGGTTCAACGCAATGTTTATGAGTTCTTAGCCCATTTCGGACACAATTTCAACAAGTCTTTCTACACACTTCTAAACACTCTTCATGCATCTCTAGCACTTTTAATCAATCAAATTCATTGTATTCTAACATATACTAACCCCAAACAACACTAGATAAGTCATTTAGTTGGTCAATGCAACATTTCCGAGTTCTTAGCCCATTTGGGACCCAATTTCAACAAGTATTTCTCCATACTTCAAAACACTCTTCATGCATCTCTAGCACATGTAATCAATCAAATTCATTGTATTCTAACATATTCTAACACCAAACAACACTAGATAAGTCATTTAATTGCTCAACGCAATGTTTCCGAGTTCTTACCCCATTTGGGACCCAATTTCAACAAGTCTTTCTCCATATTTCAAAACACTCTTCATGCATCTCTAGCACTTGTAATCAATCAAATTCATTGTATTCTAACATATTCTAACCCCAAACAACACTAGATAAGTCATTTAGTTGCTCAACGCAATATTTCCGAGTTCTTAGCCCATTTGGTACCCAATTTCAACAAGTCTTTCGCCACACTTCTAAACACTATTCATGCATCTCTAGCACTTGTAATCAATCAAATTTATTGTATTCTAACATATTCTAACCCCAAACAACACTAGATAAGTCATTTAGTGGTTCAATTCAATGTTTCCGAGTTCTTAGCCCATTTGGGACCCAATTTCAACAAGTCTTTCTCCACACTTCTAAACACTCTTCATGCATCTCTAGTACATGTAACCAATAAAATTCATTGTATTCTAACATATACTAACCACAAACAATACTAGATAATTCATTTAGTGGTTCAACGCAATGTTTATGAGTTCTTAGCCCATTTCGGACACAATTTCAACAAGTCTTTCTACACACTTCTAAACACTCTTCATGCATCTCTAGCACTTTTAATCAATCAAATTCATTGTATTCTAACATATACTAACCCCAAACAACACTAGATAAGTCATTTAGTTGGTCAATGCAACATTTCCGAGTTCTTAGCCCATTTGGGACCCAATTTCAACAAGTATTTCTCCATACTTCAAAACACTCTTCATGCATCTCTAGCACATGTAATCAATCAAATTCATTGTATTCTAACATATTCTAACCCCAAACAACACTAGATAAGTCATTTAATTGCTCAACGCAATGTTTCCGAGTTCTTACCCCATTTGGGACCCAATTTCAACAAGTCTTTCTACACACTTCTAAACACTCTTCATGCATCTCTAGCACTTATAATCAATCAAATTCATTGGATTCTAACATATTCTAACCCCAAACAACACTAGTTAAGTCATTTAGTTGCTCAACGCAATGTTTCCGAGTTCTTAGCCCATTTGGTACCCAATTTCAACAAGTCTTTCGCCACACTTCTAAACACTCTTCATGCATCTCTAGCACTTGTAATCAATAAAATTCATTGTATGCTAACATATTATAACCCCAAACAACACTAGATAAGGCATTTAGTTGTTCAACGCAATGTTTCCGAGTTCTTAGCCCATTTGGGACCTAATTTCAACAAGTCTTTCTACACACTTCGAAACACTCTTCATGCATCTCTAGCACTTTTAATCAATCAAATTCATTGTATTCTAACATATACTAACCCCAAACAACACTATATAAGTCATTTAGTTGCTCAACGCAATGTTTCAGAGTTCTTAACCCATTTGGTACCCAATTTCAACAAGTCTTTCACCACACTTCTAAACACTATTCATGCATCTCTAGCATTTGTAATTAATCAAATTCATTGTATTCTAACATATTGTAACCCCAAACAACACTAGATAAGTCATTTAGTTGGTCAATGCAACATTTCCGAGTTCTTAGCCCATTTGGGACCCAATTTCAACAAGTCTTTCTCCATACTTCAAAACACTCTTCATGAATCTCTAGCACTTGTAATCAATCAAATTCATTGTATTCTAACATATTCTAACCCCAAACAACACTAGACAAGTCATTTAGTTGCTCAACGCAATAATTCCGAGTTCTTAGCCCATTTGGTACCCAATTTCAACAAGTCTTTCGCCACACTTCTAAACACTATTCATGCATCTCTAGCACTTGTAATCAATCAAATTTATTGTATTCTAACATATTCTAACCCCAAACAACACTAGATAAGTCATTTAGTGGTTCAATTCAATGTTTCCGAGTTCTTAGCCCATTTGGGACCCAATTTCAACAAGTGTTTCTCCATACTTCAAAACACTCTTCATGCATCTCTAGCATTTGTAATTAATCAAATTCATTGTATTCTAACATATTCTAACCCCAAACAACACTAGATAAGTCATTTAGTTGGTCAATGCAACATTTCGGAGTTCTTAGCCCATTTGGGACCCAATTTCAACAAGTCTTTCTCCATACTTCAAAACACTCTTCATGGATCTCTAGCACTTGTAATCAATCAAATTCATTGGATTCTAACATATTCTAACCCCAAACAACACTAGTTAAGTCATTTAGTTGCTCAACGCAATGTTTCCGAGTTCTTAGCCCATTTGGTACCCAATTTCAACAAGTCTTTCGCCACACTTCTAAACACTCTTCATGCAGCTCTAGCACTTGTAATCAATAAAATTCATTGTATGCTAACATATTCTAACCCCAAACAACACTAGATAAGGTATTTAGTTGTTCAACGCAATGTTTCCGAGTTCTTAGCCCATTTGGGACCTAATTTCAACAAGTCTTTCTCCATATTTCAAAACACTCTTCATGCATCTCTAGCACTTGTAATCAATCAAATTCATTGTATTCTAACATATTCTAACCCCAAACAACACTAGATAAGTCATTTAGTTGCTCAACGCAATATTTCCGAGTTCTTAGCCCATTTGGTACCCAATTTCAACAAGTCTTTCGCCACACTTCTAAACACTATTCATGCATCTCTAGCACTTGTAATCAATAAAATTTATTGTATTCTAACATATTCTAACCCCAAACAACACTAGATAAGTCATTTAGTGGTTCAATTCAATGTTTCCGAGTTCTTAGCCCATTTGGGACCCAATTTCAACAAGTCTTTCTCCACACTTCTAAACACTCTTCATGCATCTCTAGTACATGTAACCAATAAAATTCATTGTATTCTAACATATACTAACCACAAACAATACTAGATAATTCATTTAGTGGTTCAACGCAATGTTTATGAGTTCTTAGCCCATTTCGGACACAATTTCAACAAGTCTTTCTACATACTTCTAAACACTCTTCATGCATCTCTAGCACTTTTAATCAATCAAATTCATTGTATTCTAACATATACTAACCCCAAACAACACTAGATAAGTCATTTAGTTGGTCAATGCAACATTTCCGAGTTCTTAGCCCATTTGGGACCCAATTTCAACAAGTATTTCTCCATACTTCAAAACACTCTTCATGCATCTCTAGCACATGTAATCAATAAAATTCATTGTATTCTAACATATTCTAACCCCAAACAACACTAGATAAGTCATTAAATTGCTCAACGCAATGTTTCCGAGTTCTTACCCCATTTGGGACCCAATTTCAACAAGTCTTTCTACACACTTCTAAACACTCTTCATGCATCTCTAGCACTTATAACCAATCAAATTCATTGGATTCTAACATATTCTAACCCCAAACAACACTAGTTAAGTCATTTAGTTGCTCAACGCAATGTTTCCGAGTTCTTAGCCCATTTGGTACCCAATTTCAACAAGTCTTTCGCCACACTTCTAAACACTCTTCATGCATCTCTAGCACTTGTAATCAATAAAATTCATTGTATGCTAACATATTATAACCCGAAACCACACTAGATAAGGCATTTAGTTGTTCAACGCAATGTTTCCGAGTTCTTAGCCCATTTGGGACCCAATTTCAACAAGTCTTTCTACACACTTCGAAACACTCTTCATGCATCTCTAGCACTTTTAATCAATCAAATTCATTGTATTCTAACATATACTAACCCCAAACAACACTATATAAGTCATATAGTTGCTCAACGCAATATTTCCGAGTTCTTAGCCCATTTGGTACCCAATTTCAACAAGTCTTTCGCCACACTTCTAAACACTATTCATGCATCTCTAGCACTTGTAATCAATCAAATTTATTGTATTCTAACATATTCTAACCCCAAACAACACTAGATAAGTCATTTAGTGGTTCAATTCAATGTTTCCGAGTTCTTAGCCCATTTGGGACCCAATTTCAACAAGTCTTTCTCCATACTTCAAAACACTCTTCATGCATCTCTAGCACTTGTAATCAATCAAATTCATTGTATTCTAACATATTCTAACCCCAAACAACACTAGTTAAGTCATTTAGTTGCTCAACGCAATGTTTCCGAGTTCTTAGCCCATTTGGTACCCAATTTCAACAAGTCTTTCTACACACTTCTAAACACTCTTCATGCATCTCCAGAACTTGTAATCAATCAAATTCATTGGATTCTAACATATTTTAACCCCAAACAACACTAGATAAGGCATTTAGTTGTTCAACGCAATGTTTCCGAGTTCTTAGCCCATTTGGGACCCAATTTCAACAAGTCTTTCGCCACACTTCTAAACACTATTCATGCATCTCTAGCATTTGTAATTAATCAAATTCATTGTATTCTAAAATATTGTAACCCCAAACAACACTAGATAAGTCATTTAGTTGGTCAATGCAACATTTCCGAGTTCTTAGCCCATTTGGGACCCAATTTTAACAAGTATTTCTCCATACTTCAAAACACTCTTCATGCATCTCTAGCACATGTAATCAATCAAATTCATTGTATTCTAACATATTCTAACCCCAAACAACACAAGATAAGTCATTTAATTGCTCAACGCAATGTTTCCGAGTTCTTACCTCATTTGGGACCCAATTTCAACAAGTCTTTCTACACACTTCTAAACACTCTTCATGCATCTCTAGCACTTGTAATCAATCAAATTCATTGGATTCTAACATATTCTAACCCCAAACAACACTAGTTAAGTCATTTAGTTGCTCAACGCAATGTTTACGAGTTCTTAGCCCATTTGGTACCCAATTTCAACAAGTCTTTCGCCACACTTCTAAACACTCTTCATGCATCTCTAGCACTTGTAATCAATAAAATTCATTGTATGCTAACATATTATAAACCCAAACAACACTAGATAAGGCATTTAGTTGTTCAACGCAATGTTTCTGAGTTCTTAGCCCATTTGGGACCTAATTTCAACAAGTCTTTCTACACACTTCGAAACACTCTTCATGCATCTCTAGCACTTTTAATCAATCAAATTCATTGTATTCTAACATATACTAACCCCAAACAACACTATATAAGTCATTTAGTTGCTCAACGCAATGTTTCAGAGTTCTTAGCCCATTTGGTACCCAATTTCAACAAGTCTTTCGCCACACTTCTAAACACTATTCATGCATCTCTAGCACTTGTAATCAATCAAATTTAATGTATTCTAACATATTCTAACCCCAAACAACACTAGATAAGTCATTTAGTGGTTCAATTCAATGTTTCCGAGTTCTTAGCCCATTTGGGACCCAATTTCAACAAGTCTTTCTCCATACTTCAAAACACTCTTCATGCATCTCTAGCACTTGTAATCAATCAAATTCATTGTATTCTAACATATTCTAACCCCAAACAAAACTAGATAAGTCATTTAATTGCTCAACGCAATGTTTCCGAGTTCTTACCCCATTTGGGACCCAATTTCAACAAGTCTTTCTACACACTTCTAAACACTCTTCATGCATCTCTAGCACTTGTAATCAATCAAATTCATTGGATTCTAACATATTTTAACCCCAAACAACACTAGTTAACTCATTTAGTTGCTCAACGCAATGTTTCCGAGTTCTTAGCCCATTTGATACCCAATTTCAACAAGTCTTTCGCCACACTTCTAAACACTCTTCATGCATCTCTAGCACTTGTAATCAATAAAATTCATTGTATGCTAACATATTCTAACCCCAAACAACACTAGATAAGGCATTTAGTTGTTCAACGCAATGTTTCCGAGTTCTTAGCCCATTTGGGACCCAATTTCAACAAGTCTTTCTACACACTTCGAAACACTCTTCATGCATCTCTAGCACTTTTAATCAATCAAATTCATTGTATTCTAACATATACTAACCCCAAACAACACTATATAAGTCATTTAGCTGCTCAACGCAATGTTTCAGAGTTCTTAGCCCATTTGGTACCCAATTTCAACAAGTCTTTCGCCACACTTCTAAACACTATTCATGCATCTTTAGCATTTGTGATTAATCAAATTCATTGTATTCTAACATATTCTAACCCCAAACAACACTAGATAAGGCATTTAGTTGGTCAATGCAACATTTCCGAGTTCTTAGCCCATTTGGGACCCAATTTCAACGTCTTTCTCCACACTTCTAAACACTCTTCATGCATCTCTAGTACATGTAACCAATAAAATTCATTGTATTCTAACATATACTAACCACAAACAATACTAGATAATTCATTTAGTGGTTCAACGCAATGTTTATGAGTTCTTAGCCCATTTCGGACACAATTTCAACAAGTCTTTCTACACACTTCTAAACACTCTTCATGCATCTCTAGCACTTTTAATCAATCAAATTCATTGTATTCTAACATATACTAACCCCAAACAATACTAGATAAGTCATTTAGTTGGTCAATGCAACATTTCCGAGTTCTTAGCCCATTTGGGACCCAATTTCAACAAGTATTTCTCCATACTTCAAAACACTCTTCATGCATCTCTAGCACATGTAATCAATCAAATTCATTGTATTCTAACATATTCTAACCCCAAACAACACTAGATAAATCATTTAATTGCTCAACGCAATGTTTCCGAGTTCTTACCCCATTTGGGACCCAATTTCAACAAGTCTTTCTACACACTTCTAAACACTCTTCATGCATCTCTAGCACTTATAATCAATAAAATTCATTGGATTCTAACAAATTCTAACCCCAAACAACACTAGTTAAGTCATTTAGTTGCTCAACGCAATGTTTCCGAGTTCTTAGCCCATTTGGTACCCAATTTCAACAAGTCTTTCGCCACACTTTTAAACACTCTTCATGCATCTCTAGCACTTGTAATCAATAAAATTCATTGTATGCTAACATATTATAACCCCAAACAACACTATATAAGGCATTTAGTTGTTCAACGCAATGTTTCCGAGTTCTTAGCCCATTTGGGACCCAATTTCAACAAGTCTTTCTACACACTTCGAAACACTCTTCATGCATCTCTAGCACTTTTAATCAATCAAATTCATTGTATTCTAACATATACTAACCCCAAACAACACTATATAAGTCATTTAGTTGCTCAACGCAATGTTTCAGAGTTCTTAACCCATTTGGTACCCAATTTCAACAAGTCTTTCACCACACTTCTAAACACTATTCATGCATCTCTAGCATTTGTAATTAATCAAATTCATTGTATTCTAACATATTGTAACCCCAAACAACACTAGATAAGGCATTTAGTTGTTCAACGCAACATTTCCGAGTTCTTAGCCCATGTGGGACCCAATTTCAACAAGTCTTTCTCCATACTTCAAAACACTCTTCATGAATCTCTAGCACTTGTAATCAATCAAATTCATTGTATTCTAACATATTCTAACCCCAAACAACACTAGATAAGTCATTTAGTTGCTCAACGCAATATTTCCGAGTTCTTAGCCCATTTGGTACCCAATTTCAACAAGTCTTTCGCCACACTTCTAAACACTATTCATGCATCTCTAGCACTTGTAATCAATCAAATTTATTGTATTCTAACATATTCTAACCCCAAACAACACTAGATAAGTCATTTAGTGGTTCAATTCAATGTTTCCGAGTTCTTAGCCCATTTGGGACCCAATTTCAACAAGTGTTTCTCCATACTTCAAAACACTCTTCATGCATCTCTAGCATTTGTAATTAATCAAATTCATTGTATTCTAACATATTCTAACCCCAAACAACACTAGATAAGTCATTCAGTTGGTCAATGCAACATTTCGGAGTTCTTAGCCCATTTGGGACCCAATTTCAACAAGTCTTTCTCCATACTTCTAAACACTCTTCATGCATCTCTAGCACTTGTAATCAATCAAATTCATTGTATTCTAACATATACTAACCCCAAACAACACTAGATAAGTCATTTAGTTGCTCAATGCAACATTTCCGAGTGCTTAACCCATTTGGTACCCAATTTCAACAAGTCTTTCGCCACACTTCTAAACACTCTTCATGTATCTCTAGCACTTATAATCAATAAAATTTATTGTATTCTAACACATTCTAACACCAAACAACACTAGATAAGTCATTTAGTGGTTCAATTCAATGTTTCCGAGTTCTTAGCCCATTTGGTACCCAATTTCAACAAGTCTTTCGCCACACTTTTAAACACTCTTCATGCATCTCTAGCACTTGTAATCAATAAAATTCATTGTATGCTAACATATTATAACCCCAAACAACACTATATAAGGCATTTAGTTGTTCAACGCAATGTTTCCGAGTTCTTAGCCCATTTGGGACCCAATTTCAACAAGTCTTTCTACACACTTCGAAACACTCTTCATGCATCTCTAGCACTTTTAATCAATCAAATTCATTGTATTCTAACAAATACTAACCCCAAACAACACTATATAAGTCATTTAGTTGCTCAACGCAATGTTTCAGAGTTCTTAACCCATTTGGTACCCAATTTCAACAAGTCTTTCACCACACTTCTAAACACTATTCATGCATCTCTAGCATTTGTAATTAATCAAATTCATTGTATTCTAACATATTGTAACCCCAAACAACACTAGATAAGTCATTTAGTTAGTCAATGCAACATTTCCGAGTTCTTAGCCCATTTGGGACCCAATTTCAACAAGTCTTTCTCCATACTTCAAAACACTCTTCATGAATCTCTAGCACTTGTAATCAATCAAATTCATTGCATTCTAACATATTCTAACCCCAAACAACACTAGATAAGTCATTTAGTTGCTCAACGCAATATTTCCGAGTTCTTAGCCCATTTGGTACCCAATTTCAACAAGTCTTTCGCCACACTTCTAAACACTATTCATGCATCTCTAGAACTTGTAATCAATCAAATTTATTGTATTCTAACATATTCTAACCCCAAACAACACTAGATAAGTCATTTAGTGGTTCAATTCAATGTTTCCGAGTTCTTAGCCCATTTGGGACCCAATTTCAACAAGTGTTTCTCCATACTTCAAAACACTCTTCATGCATCTCTAGCATTTGTAATTAATCAAATTCATTGTATTCTAACATATTCTAACCCCAAACAACACTAGATAAGTCATTTAGTTGGTCAATGCAACATTTCGGAGTTCTTAGCCCATTTGGGACCCAATTTCAACAAGTCTTTCTCCATACTTCAAAGCACTCTTCATGCATCTCTAGCACTTGTAATCAATCAAATTCATTGGATTCTAACATATTCTAACCCCAAACAACACTAGTTAAGTCATTTAGTTGCTCAACGCAATGTTTCCGAGTTCTTAGCCCATTTGGTACCCAATTTCAACAAGTCTTTCGCCACACTTCTAAACACTCTTCATGCTGCTCTAGCACTTGTAATCAATAAAATTCATTGTATGCTAACATATTCTAACCTTAAACAACACTAGATAAGGCATTTAGTTGTTCAACGCAATGTTTCCGAGTTCTTAGCCCATTTGGGACCTAATTTCAACAAGTCTTTCTCCATATTTCAAAACACTCTTCATGCATCTCTAGCACTTGTAATCAATCAAATTCATTGTATTCTAACATATTCTAACCCCAAACAACACTAGATAAGTCATTTAGTTGCTCAACGCAATATTTCCGAGTTCTTAGCCCATTTGGTACCCAATTTCAACAAGTCTTTCGCCACACTTCTAAACACTATTCATGCATCTCTAGCACTTGTAATCAATAAAATTTATTGTATTCTAACATATTCTAACCCCAAACAACACTAGATAAGTCATTTAGTGGTTCAATTCAATGTTTCCGAGTTCTTAGCCCATTTGGGACCCAATTTCAACAAGTCTTTCTCCACACTTCTAAACACTCTTCAGGCATCTCTAGTACATGTAACCAATAAAATTCATTGTATTCTAACATATACTAACCACAAACAATACTAGATATTTCATTTAGTGGTTCAACGCAATGTTTATGAGTTCTTAGCCCATTTCGGACACAATTTCAACAAGTCTTTCTACACACTTCTAAACACTCTTCATGCATCTCTAGCACTTTTAATCAATCAAATTCATTGTATTCTAACATATACTAACCCCAAACAACACTAGATAAGTCATTTAGTTGGTCAATGCAACATTTCCGAGTTCTTAGCCCATTTGGGACCCAATTTCAACAAGTATTTCTCCATACTTCAAAACACTCTTCATGCATCTCTAGCACATGTAATCAATCAAATTCATTGTATTCTAACATATTCTAACACCAAACAACACTAGATAAGTCATTTAATTGCTCAACGCAATGTTTCCGAGTTCTTACCCCATTTGGGACCCAATTTCAACAAGTCTTTCTCCATATTTCAAAACACTCTTCATGCATCTCTAGCACTTGTAATCAATCAAATTCATTGTATTCTAACATATTCTAACCCCAAACAACACTAGATAAGTCATTTAGTTGCTCAACGCAATATTTCCGAGTTCTTAGCCCATTTGGTACCCAATTTCAACAAGTCTTTCGCCACACTTCTAAACACTATTCATGCATCTCTAGCACTTGTAATCAATCAAATTTATTGTATTCTAACATATTCTAACCCCAAACAACACTAGATAAGTCATTTAGTGGTTCAATTCAATGTTTCCGAGTTCTTAGCCCATTTGGGACCCAATTTCAACAAGTCTTTCTCCACACTTCTAAACACTCTTCATGCATCTCTAGTACATGTAACCAATAAAATTCATTGTATTCTAACATATATCTAACCACAAACAATACTAGATAATTCATTTAGTGGTTCAACGCAATGTTTATGAGTTCTTAGCCCATTTCGGACACAATTTCAACAAGTCTTTCTACACACTTCTAAACACTCTTCATGCATCTCTAGCACTTTTAATCAATCAAATTCATTGTATTCTAACATATACTAACCCCAAACAACACTAGATAAGTCATTTAGTTGGTCAATGCAACATTTCCGAGTTCTTAGCCCATTTGGGACCCAATTTCAACAAGTATTTCTCCATACTTCAAAACACTCTTCATGCATCTCTAGCACATGTAATCAATCAAATTCATTGTATTCTAACATATTCTAACCCCAAACAACACTAGATAAGTCATTTAATTGCTCAACGCAATGTTTCCGAGTTCTTACCCCATTTGGGACCCAATTTCAACAAGTCTTTCTACACACTTCTAAACACTCTTCATGCATCTCTAGCACTTATAATCAATCAAATTCATTGGATTCTAACATATTCTAACCCCAAACAACACTAGTTAAGTCATTTAGTTGCTCAACGCAATGTTTCCGAGTTCTTAGCCCATTTGGGACCAATTTCAACAAGTCTTTCTCTACACTTCTAAACACTCTTCATGCATCTCTAGCACTTGTAACCAATCAAATTTTTTGTATGCTAACATATTCTAACCCCAAACAACACTATATAAGTCATTTAGTGGTTCAACGCAATGTTTCCGAGTTCTTAGCCCATTTGAGACCAATTTCAACAAGTCTTTCTCTACACTTCTAAACACTCTTCATGCATCTCTAGCACTTGTAACCAATCAAATTTTTTGTATGCTAACATATTCTAACCCCAAACAACACTATATAAGTTATTTAGTGGTTCAACGCAATTATTCCGAGTTCTTAGCCCATTTGGGACCCAATTTCAACAAGTCTTTCTACACACTTTGAAACAATCTTCATGCATCTCTAGCATTTGTAATCAATCAAATTCATTGTATTCTAACATATTCTAACCCCAAACAACACTAGATAAGTCATTTAGTGGTTCAACGCAATGTTACCGAGTTCTTAGCCCATTTGGGACCCAATTTCAACAAGTCTTTCTCTACACTTCTAAACACTCTTCACGTATCTTTAGCACTTGTAATCAATCAAATTCATTGTATTCTAACATATTCTATCCCCAAACAACACTAGATAAGTCATTTAGTGGTTCAACGCAATGTTTCCGAGTTCTTAGCCCATTTGGGACCAATTTCAACAAGTCTTTCTCTACACTTCTAAACACTCTTCACGTATCTCTAGCATTTGTAATCAATCAAATTCATTGTATTCTAACAGATTCTAACCCCAAACAACACTAGATAAGTCATTTAGTGGTTCAACGCAATGTTTCCGAGTTCTTAGCCCGTTTGCGTCCCAATTTTAACAAGTCTTTCTCTACACTTCTAAACACTCTTCATGCATCTCTAGCACTTGTAATCAATCAAATTCATTGTATTCTAACATATTCTAACCCCAAACAACACTAGATAAGTCATTTAGTGGTTCAACGCAATGTTTCCGAGTTCTTAGCCCATTTGGGACCAATTTCAACAAGTCTTTCTCTACACTTCTAAACACTCTTCATGCATCTCTAGCACTTGTAATCAATCAAATTCATTGTATTCTAACATATTCTAACCCCAAACAACACTAGATAAGTCATTTAGTGGTTCAACGCAATGTTTCCGAGTTCTTAGCCCATTTGGGACCAATTTCAACAAGTCTTTCTACACACTTTTAAAAACTCTTCATGCATCTCTAGCACTTGTAATCAATCAAATTCATTGTATTCTAACATATTCTAACCCCAAACAACACTATATAAGTCATTTAGTGGTTCAACGCAATGTTTCCGAGTTCTTAGCCCATTTGGGACCAATTTCAACAAGTCTTTCTCTACACTTCTAAACACTCTTCAAGCATCTCTAGCACTTGTAATCAATCAAATTCATTGTATTCTAACATATTCTAACCCCAAACAACACTATATAAGTCATTTAGTGGTTCAACGCAATTATTCCGAGTTCTTAGCCCATTTGGGACCCAATTTCAACAAGTCTTTCTACACACTTCTAAATACTCTTCATGCATCTCTAGCACTTGTAATCAATCAAATTCATTGTATTCTAACATATTCTAACCCCAAACAACACTAGATAAGTCATTTAGTGGTTCAACGCAATGTTTCCGAGTTCTTAGCCCATTTGGGACCCAATTTCAACAAGTCTTTCTCTACACTTCTAAACACTCTTCATGCATCTCTAGCACTTGTAATCAATCAAATTCATTGTATTCTAACATATTCTAACCCCAAACAACACTAGATAAGTCATTTAGTGGTTCAACGCAATGTTTCCGAGTTCTTAGCCCATTTGGGACCAATTTCAACAAGTCTTTCTACACACTTCTAAACATTCTTCATGCATCTCTAGCACTTGTAATCAATCAAATTCATTGTATTCTAACATATTCTAACCCCAAACAACACTAGATAAGTCATTTAGTGGTTCAACGCAATGTTTCCGAGTTCTTAGCCCATTTGGGACCCAATTTCAACAAGTCTTTCTACACACTTTTAAACAATCTTCATGCATCTCTAGCATTTGTAATCAATCAAATTTATTGTATTCTAACATATTCTAACCCCAAACAACACTATATAAGTCATTTAGTGGTTCAACGCAATGTTTCCGAGTTCTTAGCCCATTTGGGACCCAATTTCAACAAGTCTTTCTACACACTTCTAAACACTCTTCATGCATCTCTAGCACTTGTAATCAATCAAATTCATTGTATTCTAACATATTCTAACCCCAAACAACACTATATAAGTCATTTAGTGATTCAACGCAATGTTTCCGAGTTCTTAACCCATTTGGGACCCAATTTCAACAAGTCTTTCTACACACTTTTAAACAATCTTCATGCATCTCTAGCACTTGTAATCAATCAATTTCATTGTATTCTAACATATTCTAACCCCAAACCACACTAGATAAGTCATTTATTGGCTCAACTCAATGTTTCCGAGTTCTTAGCCCATTTGGGACCCAATTTCAACAAGTCTTTCTTCTCACTTTTAAACATTCTTCATGCATCTCTAGCACTTGTAATCAATCAAATTCATTGTATTCTAACATATTCTAACCCCAAACAACACTATATAAGTCATTTAGTGGTTCAACGCAATAATTCCGAGTTCTTAGCCCATTTGGGACCAAATTTCAGCAAGTCTTTCAACACACTACTAAACACTCTTCATGCATCTCTAGCATTTGTAATCAATCAAATTTATTGTATTCTAACATATTCTAACCCCAAACAACACTAGATAAGTCATTTAGTGGTTCAATTCAATGTTTCCGAGTTCTTAGCCCATTTGGGACCCAATTTCAACAAGTGTTTCTCCATACTTCAAAACACTCTTCATGCATCTCTAGCACTTGTAATCAATCAAATTCATTGTATTCTAACATATTCTAACCCCAAACAACACTAGTTAAGTCATTTAGTTGCTCAACGCAATGTTTCCGAGTTCTTAGCCCATTTGGTACCCAATTTCAACAAGTCTTTCTACACACTTCTAAACACTCTTCATGCATCTCCAGAACTTGTAATCAATCAAATTCATTGGATTCTAACATATTTTAACCCCAAACAACACTAGATAAGGCATTTAGTTGTTCAACGCAATGTTTCCGAGTTCTTAGCCCATTTGGGACCCAATTTCAACAAGTCTTTCTACACACTTCGAAACACTCTTCATGCATCTCTAGCACTTTTAATCAATAATATTCATTGTATTCTAACATATACTAACCCCAAACAACACTATATAAGTCATTTGGTTGCTCAACGCAATGTTTCAGAGTTCTTAGCCCATTTGGTACCCAATTTCCACAAGTCTTTCGCCACACTTCTAAACACTATTCATGCATCTCTAGCATTTGTAATTAATCAAATTCATTGTATTCTAACATATTCTAACCCCAAACAACACTAGATAAGTCATTTAGTTGGTCAATGCAACATTTCGGAGTTCTTAGCCCATTTGGGACCCAATTTCAACAAGTCTTTCTCCATACTTCAAAACACTCTTCATGCATCTCTAGCACTTGTAATCAATCAAATTCATTGTATTCTAACATATTCTAACCCCAAACAACACTAGATAAGTCATTTAGTTGCTCAACGCAATATTTCCGAGTTCTTAGCCCATTTGGTACCCAATTTCAACAAGTCTTTCTCCATACTTCAAAACACTCTTCATGCATCTCTAGCACTTGTAATCAATCAAATTCATTGTATTCTAACATATTCTAACCCCAAACAACACTAGATAAGTCATTTAGTGGTTCAACGCAATGTTTCCGAGTTCTTAGCCCATTTGGGACCCAATTTCGACAAGTCTTTCTCTGCACTTCTGAACACTCTTCACGCATCTCTACCACTTGTAATCAATCAAATTTATTGTATTCTAACATAATCTAACCCCAAACATCACTAGACAAGCCATTTTAATGTTTCTGAGTTCTAAGCCCATTTGGGACCAAATTTCAACAAGTCTTTCTATACACTTCTAAACACTCTTCATGCATCTCTAGCACTTGTAATCAATAAAATTCATTGAATTAAAATATTTGAACCCCAAACAACACTAGACAAGGCATTTACTGGTTCAACGAAATGTTTCTATGTTCTTAGCCCATTTGGGACTAAATTTCAACAAGTCTTTGTGCACACTTCTAAATACTATTCATGCATCTCTAGCATTTGTAATCAATCAAATTCATTGCATTCTAACATATTATAACCCCAAACAACACTAGACAAGTCATTTAGTGGTTCAACGCAATGTTTCTGAGTTCAAAGCGCATATGGGACCAAATTTCAACAAGTCTTTCGCCACACTTCTAAACACTCTTCATGCATCTCTAGCTTTTGTAATCAATCAAATTCATTTTATTCTAACGTATTCTAACCCCAAACAACACTAGACAAGACATTTAGTGGTTCAACGCAATGTTGCTGTTCTAAGCGCATATGGGACCAAATTTCAACAAGTCTTTCTCTACACTTCTAAACACTCTTCATGCATCTCTAGCACTTGTAATCAATCAAATTCATTGTATTCTAACATATTCTAACCCCAAACAACACTAGATAAGTCATTTAGTGGTTCAACGCAATGTTTCCGAGTTCTTAGCCCATTTGGGACCCAATTTCAACAAGTCTTTCTCTACACTTCTAAACACTATTCATCCATATCTTGCACTTGTAATCAATCAAATTCATTGTATTCTAACATATTCTAACCCCAAACAACACTAGATAAGTCATTTAGTGGTTCAACGCAATGTTTCCGAGTTCTTAGCCCATTTGGGACCCAATTTCAACAAGTCTTTCTACACACTTCTAAACACTCTTCATGCATCTCTAGCACTTGTAATCAATCAAATTCATTGTATTCTAACATATTCTAACCCCAAACAACACTAGATAAGTCATTTAGTGGTTCAACGCAATGTTTCCGAGTTCTTAGCCCATTTGGGACCCAATTTCAACAAGTCTTTCTCACACTTCTAAACACTCTTCATGCATCTCTAGCACTTGTAATCAATCAAATTCATTGTATTCTAACATATTCTAACCCCAAACAACACTAGATAAGTCATTTAGTGGTTCAACGCAATGTTTCCGAGTTCTTAGCCCATTTGGGACCAATTTCAACAAGTCTTTCTCTACACTTCTAAACACTCTTCATGCATCTCTAGCACTTGTAATCAATCAAATTCATTGTATTCTAACATATTCTAACCCCAAACAACACTATATAAGTCATTTAGTGGTTCAACGCAATTATTCCGAGTTCTTAGCCCATTTGGGACCCAATTTCAACAAGTCTTTCTACACACTTCTAAATACTCTTCATGCATCTTAAGCATTTCTAATCATTCAAATTCATTTTATACTAACATATTCTAACCCCAAACAACACTAGATAAGTCATTTAGTTAGTCAATCCAACATTTCCGAGTTCTTAGCCTGATTAGGACCCAATTTTAACAAGTCTTTCTCTACACTTCTAAACACTCTTCATGCATCTCTAGCACTTGTAATCAATCAAATTCATTGTATTCTAACATATTCTAACCCCAAACAACACTAGATAAGTCATTTAGTGGTTCAACGCAATATTTCCGAGTTCTTAGCCCATTTGGGACCTAATTTCAACAAGTCTTTCCCCACACTTCTAAACACTATTCATGCATCTCTAGCACTTGTAATCAATCAAATTCATTGTATTCTAACATATTCTAACCCCAAACAACACTAGATAAGTCATTTAGTGGTTCAACGCAATGTTTCCGAGTTCTTAGCCCATTTGGGACCCAATTTCAACAAGTCTTTCTACACACTTCTAAACACTCTTCATGCATCTCTAGCACTTGTAATCAATCAAATTCATTGTATTCTAACATATTTTAACCCCAAACAACACTAGATAAGTCATTTAGTGGTTCAACGCAATGTTTCCGAGTTCTTAGCCCATTTGGGACCAATTTCAACAAGTCTTTCTCTACACTTCTAAACACTCTTCATGCATCTCTAGCACTTGTAATCAATCAAATTCATTGTATTCTAACATATTCTAACCCCAAACAACACTAGATAAGTCATTTAGTGGTTCAACGCAATGTTTCCGAGTTCTTAGCCCATTTGGGACCCAATTTCAACAAGTCTTTCTACACACTTCTAAACACTCTTCATGCATCTCTAGCATTTGTAATCAATCAAATTCATTGTATTCTAACATATTCTAACCCCAAACAACACTATATAAGTCATTTAGTGGTTCAACGCAATGTTTCCGAGTTCTTAGCCCATTTGGGACCCAATTTCAACAAGTCTTTCTACACACTTCTAAACACTCTTCATGCATCTCTAGCACTTGTAATCAATCAAATTCATTGTATTCTAACATATTCTAATCCCAAACAACACTAGATAAGTCATTTAGTGGTTCAACGCAATGTTTCCGAGTTCTTAGCCCATTTGGGACCCAATTTCAACAAGTCTTTCTCTACACTTCTAAACACTCTTCAAGCATCTCTAGCACTTGTAATCAATCAAATTCATTGTATTCTAACATATTCTAACCCCAAATAACACTATATAAGTCATTTAGTGGTTCAATGCAATGTTTCTGAGTTCTTAGCCAATTTAGGACCACATTTAAACAAGACTTTCTCCATACTTCTAAACACTATTCATGCATCTCTAGCACTTGAAATCAATCAAATTAATCGTATTCTAACATATTCTAACCCTAAACAACACTAGACAAACCATTTAGAGGTTCAATGCAATTTTTCTGAGTTCTTAGCCCATTTGCGACCAAATTTCAACAAGTCTTTCTCCACACTTATAAACACTTTTCATGCATCTCTATCATTTGTAATCTATCAAATTTATTGTATTCTAAAATATTTTAACCCCAAAAAACACTATATAAGTCATTTAGTGGTTCAACGCAATGTTTCCGAGTTCTTAGCCCATTTGGGACCCAATTTCAACAAGTCTTTCTCTACACTTCTAAACACTCTTCATGCATCTCTAGAACTTGTAATCAATCAAATTCATTGTATTCTAACATATTCTAACCCCAAAAAACACTAGATAAGTCATTTAGTGGTTCAACGCAATGTTTCTGAGTTCTTAGCCCATTTGGGACCCAATTTCAACAAGTCTTTCTCTACACTTTTAAACACTCTTCATGCATCTCTAGCACTTGTAATCAATCAAATTCATTGTATTCTAACATATTCTAACCCCAAACAACACTAGATAAGTCATTTAGTGGTTCAACGCAATGTTTCCGAGTTCTTAGCCCATTTGGGACCAATTTCAACAAGTCTTTCTCTACACTTCTAAACACTCTTCATGCATCTCTAGCACTTGTAATCAATCAAATTCATTGTATTCTAACATATTCTAACCCCAAACAACACTAGATAAGTCATTTAGTGGTTCAACGCAATGTTTCCGAGTTCTTAGCCCATTTGGGATCCAATTTCAACAAGTCTTTCTCTACACTTCTAAACACTCTTCATGCATCTCTAACACTTGTAATCAATCAAATTTTTTGTATTCTAACATATTCTAACCCCAAACAAGACTATATAAGTCATTTAGTGGTTCAACGCAATTATTCCGAGTTCTTAACCCATTTGGGACCCAATTTCAACAAGTCTTTTCTACACAGTTTTAAACAATCTTCATGCATCTCTAGCATTTGTAATTAATCAAATTCAATGTATTCTAACATATTCTAACCCCAAACAACACTATATAAGTCATTTAGTGGTTCAATGCAACATTTCCGAGTTCTTAGCCCATTTGGGACCCAATTTCAACAAGTCTTTCTACACACTTCGAAACACTCTTCATGCATCTCTAGCACTTTTAATCAATCAAATTCATTGTATTCTAACATATTCTAACCCCAAACAACACTATATAAGTCATTTAGTGGTTCAACGCAATGTTTCCGAGTTCTTAGCCTGATTAGGACCCAATTTTAACAAGTCTTTCTCTACACTTCTAAACACTCTTCATGCATCTCTAGCATTTGTAATTAATCAAATTCAATGTATTCTAACATATTCTAACCCCAAACAACACTATATAAGTCATTTAGTGGTTCAACGCAATTATTCCGAGTTCTTAACCCATTTGGGACCCAATTTCAACAAGTCTTTCTACACACTTTTAAACAATCTTCATGCATCTCTAGCATTTGTAATCAATCAAATTCATTGTATTCTAACATATTCTAACCCCAAACAACACTAGATAAGTCATTTAGTGGTTCAACGCAATATTTCCGAGTTCTTATCCCATTTGGGACCAATATCAACAAGTCTTTCTCTACACTTCTAAACACTCTTCTTGCATCTCTAGCACTTGTAATCAATCAAATTCATTGTATTCTAACATATTCTAACCCCAAACAACACTAGATAAGTCATTTAGTGGTTCAACGCAATGTTTCCGAGTTCTTAGCCCATTTGGGACCAATTTCAACAAGTCTTTCTCTACACTTCTAAACACTCTTCATGCATCTCTAGCACTTGTAATCAATCAAATTCATTGTATTCTAACATATTCTAACCCCAAACAACACTAGATAAGTCATTTAGTGGTTCAACGCAATGTTTCCGAGTTCTTAGCCCATTTGGGACCCAATTTCAACAAGTCTTTCTCTACACTTCTAAACACTCTTCATGCATCTCTAGCACTTGTAATCAATCAAATTTATTGTATTCTAACATATTCTAACCCCAAACAACACTATATAAATCATTTAGTGGTTCAACGCAATGTCTCCGAGTTCTTAGCCCATTTGGGACCCAATTTCATCAAGTCTTTCTACGCACTTTTAAACACTCTTCATGCATCTCTAGCATTTGTAATCAATCAAATTCATTGTATTCTAACATATTCTAACCCCAAACAACACTATATAAGTCATTTAGTGGTTCAACGCAATTATTCCGAGTTCTTAGCCCATTTGGGACCCAATTTTAACAAGTCTTTCTCCACACTTCTAAACACTCTATATGCATCTCTAGCATTTGTAATTAATCAAATTCATTGTATTCTAACATATTCTAACCCCAAACAACACTAGATAAGTCATTTAGTTAGTCAATCCAACATTTCCGAGTTTTTAGCCCATTTGGGACCCAATTTCAACAAGTCTTTCTCCATACTTCAAAACACTCTTCATGCATCTCTAGCACTTGTAATCAATCAAATTCATTGTATTCTAACATATTCTAACCCCAAACAACACTAGATAAGTCATTTAGTTGCTCAAACGCAATATTTCTGAGTTCTTTGCCCATTTGGTACCCAATTTCAACAAGTCTTTCGCCACACTTCTAAACACTCTTCATGCATCTCTAGCACTTGTAATCAATCAAATTTATTGTATTCTAACATATTCTAACCCCAAACAACACTATATAAGTCATTTAGTGGTTCAATTCAATGTTTCCGAGTTCTTAGCCCATTTGGGACCCAATTTCAACAAGTCTTTCTACACACTTCTAAACACTCTTCATGCATCTCTAGCACTTGTAATCAATCAAATTCATTAGATTCTAACATATTTTAACCCCAAACAACACTAGATAAGTCATTTAGTTGCTCAACGCAATATTTCCGAGTTCTTAGCCCATTTGGTACCCAATTTCAACAAGTCTTTCGCCACACTTCTAAACACTATTCATGCATCTCTAGCACTTGTAATCAATCAAATTTATTGTATTCTAACATATTCTAACCCCAAACAACACTAGATAAATCATTTAGTGGTTCAATTCAATGTTTCCGAGTTCTTAACCCATTTGGGACCCAATTTCAACAAGTCTTTCTACACACTTCTAAACACTCTTCATGCATCTCCATCACTTGTAATCAATCAAATTCATTGGATTCTAACATATTTTAACCCCAAACAACACTAGTTAAGTCATTTAGTTGCTCAACGCAATGTTTCCGAGTTCTTAGCCCATTTGGTACCCAATTTCAACAAGTCTTTCGCCACACTTCTAAACACTCTTCATGCATCTCTAGCACTTGTAATCAATAAAATTCATTGTATGCTAACATATTCTAATCCCAAACAACACTAGATAAGGAATTTAGTTGTTCAACGCAATGTTTCCGAGTTCTTAGCCCATTTGGGACCCAATTTCAACAAGTCTTTCTACACACTTCGAAACACTCTTCATGCATCTCTAGCACTTTTAATCAATAATATTCATTGTATTCTAACATATACTAACCCCAAACAACACTATATAAGTCATTTGGTTGCTCAACGCAATGTTTCAGAGTTCTTAGCCCATTTGGTACCCAATTTCCACAAGTCTTTCGCCACACTTCTAAACACTATTCATGCATCTCTAGCATTTGTAATTAATCAAATTCATTGTATTCTAACATATTCTAACCCCAAACAACACTAGATAAGTCATTTAGTTGGTCAATGCAACATTTCGGAGTTCTTAGCCCATTTGGGACCCAATTTCAACAAGTCTTTCTCCATACTTCAAAACACTCTTCATGCATCTCTAGCACTTGTAATCAATCAAATTAATTGTATTCTAACATATTCTAACCCCAAACAACACTAGATAAGTCATTTAGTTGCTCAACGTAATATTTCCGAGTTCTTAGCCCATTTGGTACCCAATTTCAACAAGTCTTTCGCCACACTTCTAAACACTATTCATGCATGTCTAGCACTTGTAATCAATCAAATTTATTGTATTCTAACATATTCTAACCCCAAAAACACTAGATAAGTCATTTAGTGGTTCAATTCAATGTTTCCGAGTTCTTAGCCCATTTGGGACCCAATTTCAACAAGTCTTTCTACACACTTCTAAACACTCTTCATGCATCTCTAGCACTTGTAATCAATCAAATTCATTGGATTCTAACATATTTTAACCCCAAACAACACTAGTTAAGTCATTTAGTTGCTCAACGCAATGTTTCCGAGTTCTTAGCCCATTTGGTACCCAATTTCAACAAGTCTTTCGCCACACTTCTAAACACTCTTCATGCATCTCTAGCACTTGTAATCAATAAAATTCATTGTATGCTAACATATTCTAACCCCAAACAACACTAGATAAGGCATTTAGTTGTTCAACGCAATGTTTCCGAGTTCTTAGCCCATTTGGGACCCAATTTCAACAAGTCTTTCTACACACTTCGAAACACTCTTCATGCATCTCTAGCACTTTTAATCAATCAAATTCATTGTATTCTAACATATACTAACCCCAAACAACACTATATAAGTCATTTAGTTGCTCAACGCAATGTTTCAGAGTTCTTAGCCCATTTGGTACCCAATTTCAACAAGTCTTTCGCCACACTTCTAAACACTATTCATGCATCTCTAGCATTTGTAATTAATCAAATTCATTGTATTCTAACATATTCTAACCCCAAACAACACTAGATAAGTCATTTAGTTGGTCAATGCAACATTTCCGAGTTTTTAGCCCATTTGGGACCCAATTTCAACAAGTCTTTCTCCATACTTCAAAACACTCTTCATGCATCTCTAGCACTTGTAATCAATCAAATTCATTGTATTCTAACATATTCTAACCCCAAACAACACTAGATAAGTCATTTAGTTGCTCAACGCAATATTTCCGAGTTCTTAGCCCATTTGGTACCCAATTTCAACAAGTCTTTCGCCACACTTCTAAACACTATTCATGCATCTCTAGCACTTGTAATCAATCAAATTTATTGTATTCTAACATATTCTAACCCCAAAAACACTAGATAAGTCATTTAGTGGTTCAATTCAACGTTTCCGAGTTCTTAGCCCATTTGGGACCCAATTTCAACAAGTCTTTCTACACACTTCTAAACACTCTTCATGCATCTCCAGCACTTGTAATCAATCAAATTCATTGTATTCTAACATATTCTAACCCCAAACAACACTAGATAAGTCATTTAGTTGCTCAACGCAATATTTCCGAGTTCTTAGCCCATTTGGTACCCAATTTCAACAAGTCTTTCGCCACACTTCTAAACACTATTCATGCATCTCTAGCACTTGTAATCAATCAAATTTATTGTATTCTAACATATTCTAACCCCAAAAACACTAGATAAGTCATTTAGTGGTTCAATTCAATGTTTCCGAGTTCTTAGCCCATTTGGGACCCAATTTCAACAAGTCTTTCTACACACTTCTAAACACTCTTCATGCATCTCCATCACTTGTAATCAATCAAATTCATTGGATTCTAAGATATTTTAACCCCAAACAACACTAGTTAAGTCATTTAGTTGCTCAACGCAATGTTTCCGAGTTCTTAGCCCATTTGGTACCCAATCTCAACAAGTCTTTCGCCACACTTCTAAACACTCTTCATGCATCTCTAGCACTTGTAATCAATAAAATTCATTGTAAGCTAACATATTCTAACCCCAAACAACACTAGATAAGGAATTTAGTTGTTCAACGCAATGTTTCCGAGTTCTTAGCCCATTTGGGACCCAATTTCAACAAGTCTTTCTACACACTTCGAAACACTCTTCATGCATCTCTAGCACTTTTAATCAATAATATTCATTGTATTCTAACATATACTAACCCCAAACAACACTATATAAGTCATTTAGTTGCTCAACGCAATGTTTCAGAGTTCTTAGCCCATTTGGTACCCAATTTCAACAAGTCTTTCGCCACACTTCTAAACACTATTCATGCATCTCTAGCATTTGTAATTAATCAAATTCATTGTATTCTAACATATTCTAACCCGAAACAACACTAGATAAGTCATTTAGTTGGTCAATGCAACATTTCCGAGTTCTTAGCCCATTTGGGACCCAATTTAAACAAGTCTTTCTCCATACTTCAAAACACTCTTCATGCATCTCTAGCACTTGTAATCAATCAAATTCATTGTATTCTAACATATTCTAACCCCAAACAACACTAGATAAGTCATTTAGTTGCTCAACGCAATATTTCCGAGTTCTTAGCCCATTTGGTACCCAATTTCAACAAGTCTTTCGCCACACTTCTAAACACTATTCATGCATCTCTAGCATTTGTAATTAATCAAATTCATTGTATTCTAACATATTCTAACCCCAAACAACACTAGATAAGTCATTTAGTTGGTCAATGCAACATTTCCGAGTTCTTAGCCCATTTGGGACCCAATTTCAACAAGTCTTTCTCCATACTTCAAAACACTCTTCATGCATCTCTAGCACTTGTAATCAATCAAATTCATTGTATTCTAACATATTCTAACCCCAAACAACACTAGATAAGTCATTTAGTTGCTCAACGCAATATTTCCGAGTTCTTAGCCCATTTGGTACCCAATTTCAACAAGTCTTTCGCCACACTTCTAAACACTATTCATGCATCTCTAGCACTAATCAATCAAATTTATTGTATTCTAACATATTCTAACCCCAAAAACACTAGATAAGTCATTTAGTGGTTCAATTCAATGTTTCCGAGTTCTTAGCCCATTTGGGACCCAATTTCAACAAGTCTTTCTACACACTTCTAAACACTCTTCATGCATCTCCATCACTTGTAATCAATCAAATTCATTGGATTCTAAGATATTTTAACCCCAAACAACACTAGTTAAGTCATTTAGTTGCTCAACGCAATGTTTCCGAGTTCTTAGCCCATTTGGTACCCAATCTCAACAAGTCTTTCGCCACACTTCTAAACACTCTTCATGCATCTCTAGCACTTGTAATCAATAAAATTCATTGTAAGCTAACATATTCTAACCCCAAACAACACTAGATAAGGAATTTAGTTGTTCAACGCAATGTTTCCGAGTTCTTAGCCCATTTGGGACCCAATTTCAACAAGTCTTTCTACACACTTCGAAACACTCTTCATGCATCTCTAGCACTTTTAATCAATAATATTCATTGTATTCTAACATATACTAACCCCAAACAACACTATATAAGTCATTTAGTTGCTCAACGCAATGTTTCAGAGTTCTTAGCCCATTTGGTACCCAATTTCAACAAGTCTTTCGCCACACTTCTAAACACTATTCATGCATCTCTAGCATTTGTAATTAATCAAATTCATTGTATTCTAACATATTCTAACCCGAAACAACACTAGATAAGTCATTTAGTTGGTCAATGCAACATTTCCGAGTTCTTAGCCCATTTGGGACCCAATTTCAACAAGTCTTTCTCCATACTTCAAAACACTCTTCATGCATCTCTAGCACTTGTAATCAATCAAATTCATTGTATTCTAACATATTCTAACCCCAAACAACACTAGATAAGTCATTTAGTTGCTCAACGCAATATTTCCGAGTTCTTAGCCCATTTGGTACCCAATTTCAACAAGTCTTTCGCCACACTTCTAAACACTATTCATGCATCTCTAGCATTTGTAATTAATCAAATTCATTGTATTCTAACATATTCTAACCCCAAACAACACTAGATAAGTCATTTAGTTGGTCAATGCAACATTTCCGAGTTCTTAGCCCATTTGGGACCCAATTTCAACAAGTCTTTCTCCATACTTCAAAACACTCTTCATGCATCTCTAGCACTTGTAATCAATCAAATTCATTGTATTCTAACATATTCTAACCCCAAACAACACTATATAAGTCATTTAGTTGCTCAACGCAATATTTCCGAGTTCTTAGCCCATTTGGTACCCAATTTCAACAAGTCTTTCGCCACACTTCTAAACACTATTCATGCATCTCTAGCACTTGTAATCAATCAAATTTATTGTATTCTAACATATTCTAACCCCAAAAACACTAGATAAGTCATTTAGTGGTTCAATTCAATGTTTCCGAGTTCTTAGCCCATTTGGGACCCAATTTCAACAAGTCTTTCTACACACTTCTAAACACTCTTCATGCATCTCTAGCACTTGTAATCAATCAAATTCATTGTATTCTAACATATTCTAACCCCAAACAACACTAGATAAGTCATTTAGTTGCTCAACGCAATATTTCCGAGTTCTTAGCCCATTTGGTACCCAATTTCAACAAGTCTTTCGCCACACTTCTAAACACTATTCATGCATCTCTAGCACTTGTAATCAATCAAATTTATTGTATTCTAACATATTCTAACCCCAAAAACACTAGATAAGTCATTTAGTGGTTCAATTCAATGTTTCCGAGTTCTTAGCCCATTTGGGACCCAATTTCAACAAGTCTTTCTACACACTTCTAAACACTCTTCATGCATCTCCATCACTTGTAATCAATCAAATTCATTGGATTCTAACATATTTTAACCCCAAACAACACTAGTTAAGTCATTTAGTTGCTCAACGCAATGTTTCCGAGTTCTTAGCCCATTTGGTACCCAATTTCAACAAGTCTTTCGCCACACTTCTAAACACTCTTCATGCATCTCTAGCACTTTTAATCAATAAAATTCATTGTATGCTAACATATTCTAACCCCAAACAACACTAGATAAGGAATTTAGTTGTTCAACGCAATGTTTCCGAGTTCTTAGCCCATTTGGGACCCAATTTCAACAAGTCTTTCTACACACTTCGAAACACTCTTCATGCATCTCTAGCACTTTTAATCAATAATATTCATTGTATTCTAACATATACTAACCCCAAACAACACTATATAAGTCATTTGGTTGCTCAACGCAATGTTTCAGAGTTCTTAGCCCATTTGGTACCCAATTTCCACAAGTCTTTCGCCACACTTCTAAACACTATTCATGCATCTCTAGCATTTGTAATTAATCAAATTCATTGTATTCTAACATATTCTAACCCCAAACAACACTAGATAAGTCATTTAGTTGGTCAATGCAACATTTCGGAGTTCTTAGCCCATTTGGGACCCAATTTCAACAAGTCTTTCTCCATACTTCAAAACACTCTTCATGCATCTCTAGCACTTGTAATCAATCAAATTCATTGTATTCTAACATATTCTAACCCCAAACAACACTAGATAAGTCATTTAGTTGCTCAACGCAATATTTCCGAGTTCTTAGCCCATTTGGTACCCAATTTCAACAAGTCTTTCGCCACACTTCTAAACACTATTCATGCATCTCTAGCACTTGTAATCAATCAAATTTATTGTATTCTAACATATTCTAACCCCAAAAACACTAGATAAGTCATTTAGTGGTTCAATTCAATGTTTCCGAGTTCTTAGCCCATTTGGGACCCAATTTCAACAAGTCTTTCTACACACTTCTAAACACTCTTCATGCATCTCTAGCACTTGTAATCAATCAAATTCATTGGATTCTAACATATTTTAACCCCAAACAACACTAGTGAAGTCATTTAGTTGCTCAACGCAATGTTTCCGAGTTCTTAGCCCATTTGGTACCCAATTTCAACAAGTCTTTCGCCACACTTCTAAACACTCTTCATGCATCTCTAGCACTTTTAATCAATAAAATTCATTGTATGCTAACATATTCTAACCCCAAACAACACTAGATAAGGAATTTAGTTGTTCAACGCAATGTTTCCGAGTTCTTAGACCATTTGGGACCCAATTTCAACAAGTCTTTCTACACACTTCGAAACACTCTTCATGCATCTCTATCACTTTTAATCAATAATATTCATTGTATTCTAACATATACTAACCCCAAACAACACTATATAAGTCATTTGGTTGCTCAACGCAATGTTTCAGAGTTCTTAGCCCATTTGGTACCCAATTTCCACAAGTCTTTCGCCACACTTCTAAACACTATTCATGCATCTCTAGCATTTGTAATTAATCAAATTCATTGTATTCTAACATATTCTAACCCCAAACAACACTAGATAAGTCATTTAGTTGGTCAATGCAACATTTCGGAGTTCTTAGCCCATTTGGGACCTAATTTCAACAAGTCTTTCTCCATACTTCAAAACACTCTTCATGCATCTCTAGCACTTGTAATCAATCAAATTCATTGTATTCTAACATATTCTAACCCCAAACAACACTAGATAAGTCATTTAGTTGCTCAACGCAATATTTCCGAGTTCTTAGCCCATTTGGTACCCAATTTCAACAAGTCTTTCGCCACACTTCTAAACACTATTCATGCATCTCTAGCACTTGTAATCAATCAAATTTATTGTATTCTAACATATTCTAACCCCAAAAACACTAGATAAGTCATTTAGTGGTTCAATTCAATGTTTCCGAGTTCTTAGCCCATTTGGGACCCAATTTCAACAAGTCTTTCTACACACTTCTAAACACTCTTCATGCATCTCTAGCACTTGTAATCAATCAAATTCATTGGATTCTAACATATTTTAACCCCAAACAACACTAGTTAAGTCATTTAGTTGCTCAACGCAATGTTTCCGAGTTCTTAACCCATTTGGTACCCAATTTCAACAAGTCTTTCGCCACACTTCTAAACACTCTTCATGCATCTCTAGCACTTGTAATCAATAAAATTCATTGTATGCTAACATATTCTAACCCCAACCAACACTAGATAAGGCATTTAGTTGTTCAACGCAATGTTTCCGAGTTCTTAGCCCATTTGGGACCCAATTTCAACAAGTCTTTCTACACACTTCGAAACACTCTTCATGCATCTCTAGCACTTTTAATCAATCAAATTAATTGTATTCTAACATATACTAACCCCAAACAACACTATATAAGTCATTTAGTTGCTCAACGCAATGTTTCAGAGTTCTTAGCCCATTTGGTACCCAATTTCAACAAGTCTTTCGCCACACTTCTAAACACTATTCATGCATCTCTAGCATTTGTAATTAATCAAATTCATTGTATTCTAACATATTCTAACCCCAAACAACACTAGATAAGTCATTTAGTTAGTCAATGCAACATTTCCGAGTTTTTAGCCCATTTGGGACCCAATTTCAACAAGTCTTTCTCCATACTTCAAAACACTCTTCATGCATCTCTAGCACTTGTAATCAATCAAATTCATTGTATTCTAACATATTCTAACCCCAAACAACACTAGATAAGTCATTTAGTTGCTCAACGCAATATTTCCGAGTTCTTAGCCCATTTGGTACCCAATTTCAACAAGTCTTTCGCCACACTTCTAAACACTATTCATGCATCTCTAGCACTTGTAATCAATCAAATTTATTGTATTCTAACATATTCTAACCCCAAAAACACTAGATAAGTCATTTAGTGGTTCAATTCAATGTTTCCGAGTTCTTAGCCCATTTGGGACCCAATTTCAACAAGTCTTTCTACACACTTCTAAACACTCTTCATGCATTTCCAGCACTTGTAATCAATCAAATTCATTGTATTCTAACATATTCTAATCCCAAACAACACTAGATAAGTCATTTAGTTGCTCAACGCAATATTTCCGAGTTCTTAGCCCATTTGGTACCCAATTTCAACAAGTCTTTCGCCACACTTCTAAACACTATTCATGCATCTCTAGCACTTGTAATCAATCAAATTTATTGTATTCTAACATATTCTAACCCCAAAAACACTAGATAAGTCATTTAGTGGTTCAATTCAATGTTTCCGAGTTCTTAGCCCATTTGGGACCCAATTTCAACAAGTCTTTCTACACACTTCTAAACACTCTTCATGCATCTCCATCACTTGTAATCAATCAAATTCATTGGATTCTAACATATTTTAACCCCAAACAACACTAGTTAAGTCATTTAGTTGCTCAACGCAATGTTTCCGAGTTCTTAGCCCATTTGGTACCCAATTTCAACAAGTCTTTCGCCACACTTCTAAACACTCTTCATGCATCTCTAGCACTTGTAATCAATAAAATTCATTGTATGCTAACATATTCTAACCCCAAACAACACTAGATAAGGAATTTAGTTGTTCAACGCAATGTTTCCGAGTTCTTAGCCCATTTGGGACCCAATTTCAACAAGTCTTTCTACACACTTCGAAACACTCTTCATGCATCTCTAGCACTTTTAATCAATAATATTCATTGTATTCTAACATATACTAACCCCAAACAACACTATATAAGTCATTTGGTTGCTCAACGCAATGTTTCAGAGTTCTTAGCCCATTTGGTACCCAATTTCCACAAGTCTTTCGCCACACTTCTAAACACTATTCATGCATCTCTAGCATTTGTAATTAATCAAATTCATTGTATTCTAACATATTCTAACCCCAAACAACACTAGATAAGTCATTTAGTTGGTCAATGCAACATTTCGGAGTTCTTAGCCCATTTGGGACCCAATTTCAACAAGTCTTTCTCCATACTTCAAAACACTCTTCATGCATCTCTAGCACTTGTAATCAATCAAATTCATTGTATTCTAACATATTCTAACCCCAAACAACACTAGGTAAGTCATTTAGTTGCTCAACGCAATATTTCCGAGTTCTTAGCCCATTTGGTACCCAATTTCAACAAGTCTTTCGCCACACTTCTAAACACTATTCATGCATCTCTAGCACTTGTAATCAATCAAATTTATTGTATTCTAACATATTCTAACCCCAAAAACACTAGATAAGTCATTTAGTGGTTCAATTCAATGTTTCCGAGTTCTTAGCCCATTTGGGACCCAATTTCAACAAGTCTTTCTACACACTTCTAAACACTCTTCATGCATCTCTAGCACTTGTAATCAATCAAATTCATTGGATTCTAACATATTTTAACCCCAAACAACACTAGTTAAGTCATTTAGTTGCTCAACGCAATGTTTCCGAGTTCTTAGCCCATTTGGTACCCAATTTCAACAAGTCTTTCGCCACACTTCTAAACACTCTTCATGCATCTCTAGCACTTGTAATCAATAAAATTCATTGTATGCTAACATATTCTAACCCCAAACAACACTAGATAAGGAATTTAGTTGTTCAACGCAATGTTTCCGAGTTCTTAGCCCATTTGGGACCCAATTTCAACAAGTCTTTCTACACACTTCGAAACACTCTTCATGCATCTCTAGCACTTTTAATCAATAATATTCATTGTATTCTAACATATACTAACCCCAAACAACACTATATAAGTCATTTGGTTGCTCAACGCAATGTTTCAGAGTTCTTAGCCCATTTGGTACCCAATTTCCACAAGTCTTTCGCCACACTTCTAAACACTATTCATGCATCTCTAGCATTTGTAATTAATCAAATTCATTGTATTCTAACATATTCTAACCCCAAACAACACTAGATAAGTCATTTAGTTAGTCAATGCAACATTTCCGAGTTTTTAGCCCATTTGGGACCCAATTTCAACAAGTCTTTCTCCATACTTCAAAACAATCTTCATGCATCTCTAGCACTTGTAATCAATCAAATTCATTGTATTCTAACATATTCTAACCCCAAACAACACTAGATAAGTCATTTAGTTGCTCAACGCAATATTTCCGAGTTCTTAGCCCATTTGGTACCCAATTTCAACAAGTCTTTCGCCACACTTCTAAACACTATTCATGCATCTCTAGCACTTGTAATCAATCAAATTTATTGTATTCTAACATATTCTAACCCCAAAAACACTAGATAAGTCATTTAGTGGTTCAATTCAATGTTTCCGAGTTCTTAGCCCATTTGGGACCCAATTTCAACAAGTCTTTCTACACACTTCTAAACACTCTTCATGCATTTCCAGCACTTGTAATCAATCAAATTCATTGTATTCTAACATATTCTAATCCCAAACAACACTAGATAAGTCATTTAGTTGCTCAACGCAATATTTCCGAGTTCTTAGCCCATTTGGTACCCAATTTCAACAAGTCTTTCGCCACACTTCTAAACACTATTCATGCATCTCTAGCACTTGTAATCAATCAAATTTATTGTATTCTAACATATTCTAACCCCAAAAACACTAGATAAGTCATTTAGTGGTTCAATTCAATGTTTCCGAGTTCTTAGCCCATTTGGGACCCAATTTCAACAAGTCTTTCTACACACTTCTAAACACTCTTCATGCATCTCCATCACTTGTAATCAATCAAATTCATTGGATTCTAACATATTTTAACCCCAAACAACACTAGTTAAGTCATTTAGTTGCTCAACGCAATGTTTCCGAGTTCTTAGCCCATTTGGTACCCAATTTCAACAAGTCTTTCGCCACACTTCTAAACACTCTTCATGCATCTCTAGCACTTGTAATCAATAAAATTCATTGTATGCTAACATATTCTAACCCCAAACAACACTAGATAAGGAATTTAGTTGTTCAACGCAATGTTTCCGAGTTCTTAGCCCATTTGGGACCCAATTTCAACAAGTCTTTCTACACACTTCGAAACACTCTTCATGCATCTCTAGCACTTTTAATCAATAATATTCATTGTATTCTAACATATACTAACCCCAAACAACACTATATAAGTCATTTGGTTGCTCAACGCAATGTTTCAGAGTTCTTAGCCCATTTGGTACCCAATTTCCACAAGTCTTTCGCCACACTTCTAAACACTATTCATGCATCTCTAGCATTTGTAATTAATCAAATTCATTGTATTCTAACATATTCTAACCCCAAACAACACTAGATAAGTCATTTAGTTGGTCAATGCAACATTTCGGAGTTCTTAGCCCATTTGGGACCCAATTTCAACAAGTCTTTCTCCATACTTCAAAACACTCTTCATGCATCTCTAGCACTTGTAATCAATCAAATTCATTGTATTCTAACATATTCTAACCCCAAACAACACTAGGTAAGTCATTTAGTTGCTCAACGCAATATTTCCGAGTTCTTAGCCCATTTGGTACCCAATTTCAACAAGTCTTTCGCCACACTTCTAAACACTATTCATGCATCTCTAGCACTTGTAATCAATCAAATTTATTGTATTCTAACATATTCTAACCCCAAAAACACTAGATAAGTCATTTAGTGGTTCAATTCAATGTTTCCGAGTTCTTAGCCCATTTGGGACCCAATTTCAACAAGTCTTTCTACACACTTCTAAACACTCTTCATGCATCTCTAGCACTTGTAATCAATCAAATTCATTGGATTCTAACATATTTTAACCCCAAACAACACTAGTGAAGTCATTTAGTTGCTCAACGCAATGTTTCCGAGTTCTTAGCCCATTTGGTACCCAATTTCAACAAGTCTTTCGCCACACTTCTAAACACTCTTCATGCATCTCTAGCACTTTTAATCAATAAAATTCATTGTATGCTAACATATTCTAACCCCAAACAACACTAGATAAGGAATTTAGTTGTTCAACGCAATGTTTCCGAGTTCTTAGACCATTTGGGACCCAATTTCAACAAGTCTTTCTACACACTTCGAAACACTCTTCATGCATCTCTAGCACTTTTAATCAATAATATTCATTGTATTCTAACATATACTAACCCCAAACAACACTATATAAGTCATTTGGTTGCTCAACGCAATGTTTCAGAGTTCTTAGCCCATTTGGTACCCAATTTCCACAAGTCTTTCGCCACACTTCTAAACACTATTCATGCATCTCTAGCATTTGTAATTAATCAAATTCATTGTATTCTAACATATTCTAACCCCAAACAACACTAGATAAGTCATTTAGTTGGTCAATGCAACATTTCGGAGTTCTTAGCCCATTTGGGACCTAATTTCAACAAGTCTTTCTCCATACTTCAAAACACTCTTCATGCATCTCTAGCACTTGTAATCAATCAAATTCATTGTATTCTAACATATTCTAACCCCAAACAACACTAGATAAGTCATTTAGTTGCTCAACGCAATATTTCCGAGTTCTTAGCCCATTTGGTACCCAATTTCAACAAGTCTTTCGCCACACTTCTAAACACTATTCATGCATCTCTAGCACTTGTAATCAATCAAATTTATTGTATTCTAACATATTCTAACCCCAAAAACACTAGATAAGTCATTTAGTGGTTCAATTCAATGTTTCCGAGTTCTTAGCCCATTTGGGACCCAATTTCAACAAGTCTTTCTACACACTTCTAAACACTCTTCATGCATCTCTAGCACTTGTAATCAATCAAATTCATTGGATTCTAACATATTTTAACCCCAAACAACACTAGTTAAGTCATTTAGTTGCTCAACGCAATGTTTCCGAGTTCTTAACCCATTTGGTACCCAATTTCAACAAGTCTTTCGCCACACTTCTAAACACTCTTCATGCATCTCTAGCACTTGTAATCAATAAAATTCATTGTATGCTAACATATTCTAACCCCAACCAACACTAGATAAGGCATTTAGTTGTTCAACGCAATGTTTCCGAGTTCTTAGCCCATTTGGGACCCAATTTCAACAAGTCTTTCTACACACTTCGAAACACTCTTCATGCATCTCTAGCACTTTTAATCAATCAAATTAATTGTATTCTAACATATACTAACCCCAAACAACACTATATAAGTCATTTAGTTGCTCAACGCAATGTTTCAGAGTTCTTAGCCCATTTGGTACCCAATTTCAACAAGTCTTTCGCCACACTTCTAAACACTATTCATGCATCTCTAGCATTTGTAATTAATCAAATTCATTGTATTCTAACATATTCTAACCCCAAACAACACTAGATAAGTCATTTAGTTAGTCAATGCAACATTTCCGAGTTTTTAGCCCATTTGGGACCCAATTTCAACAAGTCTTTCTCCATACTTCAAAACACTCTTCATGCATCTCTAGCACTTGTAATCAATCAAATTCATTGTATTCTAACATATTCTAACCCCAAACAACACTAGATAAGTCATTTAGTTGCTCAACGCAATATTTCCGAGTTCTTAGCCCATTTGGTACCCAATTTCAACAAGTCTTTCGCCACACTTCTAAACACTATTCATGCATCTCTAGCACTTGTAATCAATCAAATTTATTGTATTCTAACATATTCTAACCCCAAAAACACTAGATAAGTCATTTAGTGGTTCAATTCAATGTTTCCGAGTTCTTAGCCCATTTGGGACCCAATTTCAACAAGTCTTTCTACACACTTCTAAACACTCTTCATGCATTTCCAGCACTTGTAATCAATCAAATTCATTGTATTCTAACATATTCTAATCCCAAACAACACTAGATAAGTCATTTAGTTGCTCAACGCAATATTTCCGAGTTCTTAGCCCATTTGGTACCCAATTTCAACAAGTCTTTCGCCACACTTCTAAACACTATTCATGCATCTCTAGCACTTGTAATCAATCAAATTTATTGTATTCTAACATATTCTAACCCCAAAAACACTAGATAAGTCATTTAGTGGTTCAATTCAATGTTTCCGAGTTCTTAGCCCATTTGGGACCCAATTTCAACAAGTCTTTCTACACACTTCTAAACACTCTTCATGCATCTCCATCACTTGTAATCAATCAAATTCATTGGATTCTAACATATTTTAACCCCAAACAACACTAGTTAAGTCATTTAGTTGCTCAACGCAATGTTTCCGAGTTCTTAGCCCATTTGGTACCCAATTTCAACAAGTCTTTCGCCACACTTCTAAACACTCTTCATGCATCTCTAGCACTTGTAATCAATAAAATTCATTGTATGCTAACATATTCTAACCCCAAACAACACTAGATAAGGAATTTAGTTGTTCAACGCAATGTTTCCGAGTTCTTAGCCCATTTGGGACCCAATTTCAACAAGTCTTTCTACACACTTCGAAACACTCTTCATGCATCTCTAGCACTTTTAATCAATAATATTCATTGTATTCTAACATATACTAACCCCAAACAACACTATATAAGTCATTTGGTTGCTCAACGCAATGTTTCAGAGTTCTTAGCCCATTTGGTACCCAATTTCCACAAGTCTTTCGCCACACTTCTAAACACTATTCATGCATCTCTAGCATTTGTAATTAATCAAATTCATTGTATTCTAACATATTCTAACCCCAAACAACACTAGATAAGTCATTTAGTTGGTCAATGCAACATTTCGGAGTTCTTAGCCCATTTGGGACCCAATTTCAACAAGTCTTTCTCCATACTTCAAAACACTCTTCATGCATCTCTAGCACTTGTAATCAATCAAATTCATTGTATTCTAACATATTCTAACCCCAAACAACACTAGGTAAGTCATTTAGTTGCTCAACGCAATATTTCCGAGTTCTTAGCCCATTTGGTACCCAATTTCAACAAGTCTTTCTCCACACTTCTTAACACTCTTCATGCATCTCTAGCAGTTGTAATCAATCAAATTTATTGTATTCTAACATATTCTAACCCCATAAACAATCAAAGTTATTGTATTCTAGCATATTCTAACCCTAAACAACACTAGACAAGCCATTTAGTTGGTCAATGCAACATTTCGGAGTTCTTAGCCCATTTGGGACCCAATTTCAACAAGTCTTTCTCCATACTTCAAAACACTCTTCATGCATCTCTAGCACTTGTAATCAATCAAATTCATTGTATTCTAACATATTCTAACCCCAAACAACACTAGATAAGTCATTTAGTTGCTCAACGCAATATTTCCGAGTTCTTAGCCCATTTGGTACCCAATTTCAACAAGTCTTTCGCCACACTTCTAAACACTATTCATGCATCTCTAGCACTTGTAATCAATCAAATTTATTGTATTCTAACATATTCTAACCCCAAAAACACTAGATAAGTCATTTAGTGGTTCAATTCAATGTTTCCGAGTTCTTAGCCCATTTGGGACCCAATTTCAACAAGTCTTTCTACACACTTCTAAACACTCTTCATGCATCTCTAGCACTTGTAATCAATCAAATTCATTGGATTCTAACATATTTTAACCCCAAACAACACTAGTGAAGTCATTTAGTTGCTCAACGCAATGTTTCCGAGTTCTTAGCCCATTTGGTACCCAATTTCAACAAGTCTTTCGCCACACTTCTAAACACTCTTCATGCATCTCTAGCACTTTTAATCAATAAAATTCATTGTATGCTAACATATTCTAACCCCAAACAACACTAGATAAGGAATTTAGTTGTTCAACGCAATGTTTCCGAGTTCTTAGACCATTTGGGACCCAATTTCAACAAGTCTTTCTACACACTTCGAAACACTCTTCATGCATCTCTATCACTTTTAATCAATAATATTCATTGTATTCTAACATATACTAACCCCAAACAACACTATATAAGTCATTTGGTTGCTCAACGCAATGTTTCAGAGTTCTTAGCCCATTTGGTACCCAATTTCCACAAGTCTTTCGCCACACTTCTAAACACTATTCATGCATCTCTAGCATTTGTAATTAATCAAATTCATTGTATTCTAACATATTCTAACCCCAAACAACACTAGATAAGTCATTTAGTTGGTCAATGCAACATTTCGGAGTTCTTAGCCCATTTGGGACCTAATTTCAACAAGTCTTTCTCCATACTTCAAAACACTCTTCATGCATCTCTAGCACTTGTAATCAATCAAATTCATTGTATTCTAACATATTCTAACCCCAAACAACACTAGATAAGTCATTTAGTTGCTCAACGCAATATTTCCGAGTTCTTAGCCCATTTGGTACCCAATTTCAACAAGTCTTTCGCCACACTTCTAAACACTATTCATGCATCTCTAGCACTTGTAATCAATCAAATTTATTGTATTCTAACATATTCTAACCCCAAAAACACTAGATAAGTCATTTAGTGGTTCAATTCAATGTTTCCGAGTTCTTAGCCCATTTGGGACCCAATTTCAACAAGTCTTTCTACACACTTCTAAACACTCTTCATGCATCTCTAGCACTTGTAATCAATCAAATTCATTGGATTCTAACATATTTTAACCCCAAACAACACTAGTTAAGTCATTTAGTTGCTCAACGCAATGTTTCCGAGTTCTTAACCCATTTGGTACCCAATTTCAACAAGTCTTTCGCCACACTTCTAAACACTCTTCATGCATCTCTAGCACTTGTAATCAATAAAATTCATTGTATGCTAACATATTCTAACCCCAACCAACACTAGATAAGGCATTTAGTTGTTCAACGCAATGTTTCCGAGTTCTTAGCCCATTTGGGACCCAATTTCAACAAGTCTTTCTACACACTTCGAAACACTCTTCATGCATCTCTAGCACTTTTAATCAATCAAATTAATTGTATTCTAACATATACTAACCCCAAACAACACTATATAAGTCATTTAGTTGCTCAACGCAATGTTTCAGAGTTCTTAGCCCATTTGGTACCCAATTTCAACAAGTCTTTCGCCACACTTCTAAACACTATTCATGCATCTCTAGCATTTGTAATTAATCAAATTCATTGTATTCTAACATATTCTAACCCCAAACAACACTAGATAAGTCATTTAGTTAGTCAATGCAACATTTCCGAGTTTTTAGCCCATTTGGGACCCAATTTCAACAAGTCTTTCTCCATACTTCAAAACACTCTTCATGCATCTCTAGCACTTGTAATCAATCAAATTCATTGTATTCTAACATATTCTAACCCCAAACAACACTAGATAAGTCATTTAGTTGCTCAACGCAATATTTCCGAGTTCTTAGCCCATTTGGTACCCAATTTCAACAAGTCTTTCGCCACACTTCTAAACACTATTCATGCATCTCTAGCACTTGTAATCAATCAAATTTATTGTATTCTAACATATTCTAACCCCAAAAACACTAGATAAGTCATTTAGTGGTTCAATTCAATGTTTCCGAGTTCTTAGCCCATTTGGGACCCAATTTCAACAAGTCTTTCTACACACTTCTAAACACTCTTCATGCATTTCCAGCACTTGTAATCAATCAAATTCATTGTATTCTAACATATTCTAATCCCAAACAACACTAGATAAGTCATTTAGTTGCTCAACGCAATATTTCCGAGTTCTTAGCCCATTTGGTACCCAATTTCAACAAGTCTTTCGCCACACTTCTAAACACTATTCATGCATCTCTAGCACTTGTAATCAATCAAATTTATTGTATTCTAACATATTCTAACCCCAAAAACACTAGATAAGTCATTTAGTGGTTCAATTCAATGTTTCCGAGTTCTTAGCCCATTTGGGACCCAATTTCAACAAGTCTTTCTACACACTTCTAAACACTCTTCATGCATCTCCATCACTTGTAATCAATCAAATTCATTGGATTCTAACATATTTTAACCCCAAACAACACTAGTTAAGTCATTTAGTTGCTCAACGCAATGTTTCCGAGTTCTTAGCCCATTTGGTACCCAATTTCAACAAGTCTTTCGCCACACTTCTAAACACTCTTCATGCATCTCTAGCACTTGTAATCAATAAAATTCATTGTATGCTAACATATTCTAACCCCAAACAACACTAGATAAGGAATTTAGTTGTTCAACGCAATGTTTCCGAGTTCTTAGCCCATTTGGGACCCAATTTCAACAAGTCTTTCTACACACTTCGAAACACTCTTCATGCATCTCTAGCACTTTTAATCAATAATATTCATTGTATTCTAACATATACTAACCCCAAACAACACTATATAAGTCATTTGGTTGCTCAACGCAATGTTTCAGAGTTCTTAGCCCATTTGGTACCCAATTTCCACAAGTCTTTCGCCACACTTCTAAACACTATTCATGCATCTCTAGCATTTGTAATTAATCAAATTCATTGTATTCTAACATATTCTAACCCCAAACAACACTAGATAAGTCATTTAGTTGGTCAATGCAACATTTCGGAGTTCTTAGCCCATTTGGGACCCAATTTCAACAAGTCTTTCTCCATACTTCAAAACACTCTTCATGCATCTCTAGCACTTGTAATCAATCAAATTCATTGTATTCTAACATATTCTAACCCCAAACAACACTAGGTAAGTCATTTAGTTGCTCAACGCAATATTTCCGAGTTCTTAGCCCATTTGGTACCCAATTTCAACAAGTCTTTCGCCACACTTCTAAACACTATTCATGCATCTCTAGCACTTGTAATCAATCAAATTTATTGTATTCTAACATATTCTAACCCCAAAAACACTAGATAAGTCATTTAGTGGTTCAATTCAATGTTTCCGAGTTCTTAGCCCATTTGGGACCCAATTTCAACAAGTCTTTCTACACACTTCTAAACACTCTTCATGCATCTCTAGCACTTGTAATCAATCAAATTCATTGGATTCTAACATATTTTAACCCCAAACAACACTAGTGAAGTCATTTAGTTGCTCAACGCAATGTTTCCGAGTTCTTAGCCCATTTGGTACCCAATTTCAACAAGTCTTTCGCCACACTTCTAAACACTCTTCATGCATCTCTAGCACTTTTAATCAATAAAATTCATTGTATGCTAACATATTCTAACCCCAAACAACACTAGATAAGGAATTTAGTTGTTCAACGCAATGTTTCCGAGTTCTTAGACCATTTGGGACCCAATTTCAACAAGTCTTTCTACACACTTCGAAACACTCTTCATGCATCTCTAGCACTTTTAATCAATAATATTCATTGTATTCTAACATATACTAACCCCAAACAACACTATATAAGTCATTTGGTTGCTCAACGCAATGTTTCAGAGTTCTTAGCCCATTTGGTACCCAATTTCCACAAGTCTTTCGCCACACTTCTAAACACTATTCATGCATCTCTAGCATTTGTAATTAATCAAATTCATTGTATTCTAACATATTCTAACCCCAAACAACACTAGATAAGTCATTTAGTTGGTCAATGCAACATTTCGGAGTTCTTAGCCCATTTGGGACCTAATTTCAACAAGTCTTTCTCCATACTTCAAAACACTCTTCATGCATCTCTAGCACTTGTAATCAATCAAATTCATTGTATTCTAACATATTCTAACCCCAAACAACACTAGATAAGTCATTTAGTTGCTCAACGCAATATTTCCGAGTTCTTAGCCCATTTGGTACCCAATTTCAACAAGTCTTTCGCCACACTTCTAAACACTATTCATGCATCTCTAGCACTTGTAATCAATCAAATTTATTGTATTCTAACATATTCTAACCCCAAAAACACTAGATAAGTCATTTAGTGGTTCAATTCAATGTTTCCGAGTTCTTAGCCCATTTGGGACCCAATTTCAACAAGTCTTTCTACACACTTCTAAACACTCTTCATGCATCTCTAGCACTTGTAATCAATCAAATTCATTGGATTCTAACATATTTTAACCCCAAACAACACTAGTTAAGTCATTTAGTTGCTCAACGCAATGTTTCCGAGTTCTTAGCCCATTTGGTACCCAATTTCAACAAGTCTTTCGCCACACTTCTAAACACTATTCATGCATCTCTAGCACTTGTAATCAATCAAATTTATTGTATTCTAACATATTCTAACCCCAAAAACACTAGATAAGTCATTTAGTGGTTCAATTCAATGTTTCCGAGTTCTTAGCCCATTTGGGACCCAATTTCAACAAGTCTTTCTACACACTTCTAAACACTCTTCATGCATCTCCATCACTTGTAATCAATCAAATTCATTGGATTCTAACATATTTTAACCCCAAACAACACTAGTTAAGTCATTTAGTTGCTCAACGCAATGTTTCCGAGTTCTTAGCCCATTTGGTACCCAATTTCAACAAGTCTTTCGCCACACTTCTAAACACTCTTCATGCATCTCTAGCACTTGTAATCAATAAAATTCATTGTATGCTAACATATTCTAACCCCAAACAACACTAGATAAGGAATTTAGTTGTTCAACGCAATGTTTCCGAGTTCTTAGCCCATTTGGGACCCAATTTCAACAAGTCTTTCTACACACTTCGAAACACTCTTCATGCATCTCTAGCACTTTTAATCAATAATATTCATTGTATTCTAACATATACTAACCCCAAACAACACTATATAAGTCATTTGGTTGCTCAACGCAATGTTTCAGAGTTCTTAGCCCATTTGGTACCCAATTTCCACAAGTCTTTCGCCACACTTCTAAACACTATTCATGCATCTCTAGCATTTGTAATTAATCAAATTCATTGTATTCTAACATATTCTAACCCCAAACAACACTAGATAAGTCATTTAGTTGGTCAATGCAACATTTCGGAGTTCTTAGCCCATTTGGGACCCAATTTCAACAAGTCTTTCTCCATACTTCAAAACACTCTTCATGCATCTCTAGCACTTGTAATCAATCAAATTCATTGTATTCTAACATATTCTAACCCCAAACAACACTAGGTAAGTCATTTAGTTGCTCAACGCAATATTTCCGAGTTCTTAGCCCATTTGGTACCCAATTTCAACAAGTCTTTCGCCACACTTCTAAACACTATTCATGCATCTCTAGCACTTGTAATCAATCAAATTTATTGTATTCTAACATATTCTAACCCCAAAAACACTAGATAAGTCATTTAGTGGTTCAATTCAATGTTTCCGAATTCTTAGCCCATTTGGGACCCAATTTCAACAAGTCTTTCTACACACTTCTAAACACTCTTCATGCATCTCTAGCACTTGTAATCAATCAAATTCATTGGATTCTAACATATTTTAACCCCAAACAACACTAGTTAAGTCATTTAGTTGCTCAACGCAATGTTTCCGAGTTCTTAGCCCATTTGGTACCCAATTTCAACAAGTCTTTCGCCACACTTCTAAACACTCTTCATGCATCTCTAGCACTTGTAATCAATAAAATTCATTGTATGCTAACATATTCTAACCCCAAACAACACTAGATAAGGCATTTAGTTGTTCAACGCAATGTTTCCGAGTTCTTAGCCCATTTGGGACCCAATTTCAACAAGTCTTTCTACACACTTCGAAACACTCTTCATGCATCTCTAGCACTTTTAATCAATAATATTCATTGTATTCTAACATATACTAACCCCAAACAACACTATATAAGTCATTTGGTTGCTCAACGCAATGTTTCAGAGTTCTTAGCCCATTTGGTACCCAATTTCCACAAGTCTTTCGCCACACTTCTAAACACTATTCATGCATCTCTAGCATTTGTAATTAATCAAATTCATTGTATTCTAACATATTCTAACCCCAAACAACACTAGATAAGTCATTTAGTTGGTCAATGCAACATTTCGGAGTTCTTAGCCCATTTGGGACCCAATTTCAACAAGTCTTTCTCCATACTTCAAAACACTCTTCATGCATCTCTAGCACTTGTAATCAATCAAATTCATTGTATTCTAACATATTCTAACCCCAAACAACACTAGGTAAGTCATTTAGTTGCTCAACGCAATATTTCCGAGTTCTTAGCCCATTTGGTACCCAATTTCAACAAGTCTTTCGCCACACTTCTAAACACTATTCATGCATCTCTAGCACTTGTAATCAATCAAATTTATTGTATTCTAACATATTCTAACCCCAAAAACACTAGATAAGTCATTTAGTGGTTCAATTCAATGTTTCCGAGTTCTTAGCCCATTTGGGACCCAATTTCAACAAGTCTTTCTACACACTTCTAAACACTCTTCATGCATCTCTAGCACTTGTAATCAATCAAATTCAATGGATTCTAACATATTTTAACCCCAAACAACACTAGTTAAGTCATTTAGTTGCTCAACGCAATGTTTCCGAGTTCTTAGCCCATTTGGTACCCAATTTCAACAAGTCTTTCGCCACACTTCTAAACACTCTTCATGCATCTCTAGCACTTGTAATCAATAAAATTCATTGTATGCTAACATATTCTAACCCCAAACAACACTAGATAAGGCATTTAGTTGTTCAACGCAATGTTTCCGAGTTCTTAGCCCATTTGGGACCCAATTTCAACAAGTCTTTCTACACACTTCGAAACACTCTTCATGCATCTCTAGCACTTTTAATCAATCAAATTCATTGTATTCTAACATATACTAACCCCAAACAACACTATATAAGTCATTTAGTTGCTCAACGCAATGTTTCAGAGTTCTTAGCCCATTTGGTACCCAATTTCAACAAGTCTTTCGCCACACTTCTAAACACTATTCATGCATCTCTAGCATTTGTAATTAATCAAATTCATTGTATTCTAACATATTCTAACCCCAAACAACACTAGATAAGTCATTTAGTTGGTCAATGCAACATTTCCGAGTTTTTAGCCCATTTGGGACCCAATTTCAACAAGTCTTTCTCCATACTTCAAAACACTCTTCATGCATCTCTAGCACTTGTAATCAATCAAATACATTGTATTCTAACATATTCTAACCCCAAACAACACTAGTTAAGTCATTTAGTTGCTCAACGCAATGTTTCCGAGTTCTTAGCCCATTTGGTACCCAATTTCAACAAGTCTTTCGCCACACTTCTAAACACTCTTCATGCATCTCTAGCACTTGTAATCAATAAAATTCATTGTATGCTAACATATTATAACCCCAAACAACACTAGATAAGGCATTTAGTTGTTCAACGCAATGTTTCCGAGTTCTTAGCCCATTTGGGACCCAATTTCAACAAGTCTTTCTACACACTTCGAAACACTCTTCATGCATCTCTAGCACTTTTAATCAATCAAATTCATTGTATTCTAACATATACTAACCCCAAACAACACTATATAAGTCATTTAGTTTCTCAACGCAATGTTTCAGAGTTCTTAGCCCATTTGGTACCTAATTTCAACAAATCTTTTGCCACACTTCTAAACACTATTCATGCATCTCTAGCATTTGTAATTAATCAAATTCATTGTATTCTAAAATATTGTAACCCCAAACAACACTAGATACGTCATTTAGTTGGTCAATGCAACATTTCCGAGTTCTTAGCCCATTTGGGACCCAATTTCAACAAGTCTTTCTCCATACTTCAAAACACTCTTCATGAATCTCTAGCACTTGTAATCAATCAAATTCATTGTATTCTAACATATTCTAACCCCAAACAACACTAGATAAGTCATTTAGTTGCTCAACGCAATATTTCCGAGTTCTTAGCCCATTTGGTACCCAATTTCAACAAGTCTTTCGCCACACTTCTAAACACTATTCATGCATCTCTAGCACTTGTAATCAATCAAATTTATTGTATTCTAACATATTCTAACCCCAAAAACACTAGATAAGTCATTTAGTGGTTCAATTCAATGTTTCCGAGTTCTTAGCCCATTTGGGACCCAATTTCAACAAGTCTTTCTACACACTTCTAAACACTCTTCATGCATCTCTAGCACTTGTAATCAATCAAATTCATTGGATTCTAACATATTTTAACCCCAAACAACACTAGTTAAGTCATTTAGTTGCTCAACGCAATGTTTCCGAGTTCTTAGCCCATTTGGTACCCAATTTCAACAAGTCTTTCGCCACACTTCTAAACACTCTTCATGCATCTCTAGCACTTGTAATCAATAAAATTCATTGTATGCTAACATATTCTAACCCCAAACAACACTAGATAAGGCATTTAGTTGTTCAACGCAATGTTTCCGAGTTCTTAGCCCATTTGGGACCCAATTTCAACAAGTCTTTCTACACACTTCGAAACACTCTTCATGCATCTCTAGCACTTTTAATCAATCAAATTCATTGTATTCTAACATATACTAACCCCAAACAACACTATATAAGTCATTTAGTTGCTCAACGCAATGTTTCAGAGTTCTTAGCCCATTTGGTACCCAATTTCAACAAGTCTTTCGCCACACTTCTAAACACTATTCATGCATCTCTAGCATTTGTAATTAATCAAATTCATTGTATTCTAACATATTCTAACCCCAAACAACACTAGATAAGTCATTTAGTTGGTCAATGCAACATTTCCGAGTTTTTAGCCCATTTGAGACCCAATTTCAACAAGTCTTTCTCCATACTTCAAAACACTCTTCATGCATCTCTAGCACTTGTAATCAATCAAATTCATTGTATTCTAACATATTCTAACCCCAAACAACACTAGATAAGTCATTTAGTTGCTCAACGCAATATTTCCGAGTTCTTAGCCCATTTGGTACCCAATTTCAACAAGTCTTTCGCCACACTTCTAAACACTATTCATGCATCTCTAGCACTTGTAATCAATCAAATTTATTGTATTCTAACATATTCTAACCCCAAAAACACTAGATAAGTCATTTAGTGGTTCAATTCAATGTTTCCGAGTTCTTAGCCCATTTGGGACCCAATTTCAACAAGTCTTTCTACACACTTCTAAACACTCTTCATGCATCTCCAGCACTTGTAATCAATCAAATTCATTGTATTCTAACATATTCTAACCCCAAACAACACTAGATAAGTCATTTAGTTTCTCAACGCAATATTTCCGAGTTCTTAGCCCATTTGGTACCCAATTTCAACAAGTCTTTCGCCACACTTCTAAACACTATTCATGCATCTCTAGCACTTGTAATCAATCAAATTTATTGTATTCTAACATATTCTAACCCCAAAAACACTAGATAAGTCATTTAGTGGTTCAATTCAATGTTTCCGAGTTCTTAGCCCATTTGGGACCCAATTTCAACAAGTCTTTCTACACACTTCTAAACACTCTTCATGCATCTCTAGCACTTGTAATCAATCAAATTCATTGGATTCTAACATATTTTAACCCCAAACAACACTAGTTAAGTCATTTAGTTGCTCAACGCAATGTTTCCGAGTTCTTAGCCCATTTGGTACCCAATTTCAACAAGTCTTTCGCCACACTTCTAAACACTCTTCATGCATCTCTAGCACTTGTAATCAATAAAATTCATTGTATGCTAACATATTCTAACCCCAAACAACACTAGATAAGGCATTTAGTTGTTCAACGCAATGTTTCCGAGTTCTTAGCCCATTTGGGACCCAATTTCAACAAGTCTTTCTACACACTTCGAAACACTCTTCATGCATCTCTAGCACTTTTAATCAATCAAATTCATTGTATTCTAACATATACTAACCCCAAACAACACTATATAAGTCATTTAGTTGCTCAACGCAATGTTTCAGAGTTCTTAGCCCATTTGGTACCCAATTTCAACAAGTCTTTCGCCACACTTCTAAACACTATTCATGCATCTCTAGCATTTGTAATTAATCAAATTCATTGTATTCTAACATATTCTAACCCCAAACAACACTAGATAAGTCATTTAGTTGGTCAATGCAACATTTCCGAGTTTTTAGCCCATTTGAGACCCAATTTCAACAAGTCTTTCTCCATACTTCAAAACACTCTTCATGCATCTCTAGCACTTGTAATCAATCAAATTCATTGTATTCTAACATATTCTAACCCCAAACAACACTAGATAAGTCATTTAGTTGCTCAACGCAATATTTCCGAGTTCTTAGCCCATTTGGTACCCAATTTCAACAAGTCTTTCGCCACACTTCTAAACACTATTCATGCATCTCTAGCACTTGTAATCAATCAAATTTATTGTATTCTAACATATTCTAACCCCAAAAACACTAGATAAGTCATTTAGTGGTTCAATTCAATGTTTCCGAGTTCTTAGCCCATTTGGGACCCAATTTCAACAAGTCTTTCTACACACTTCTAAACACTCTTCATGCATCTCCAGCACTTGTAATCAATCAAATTCATTGTATTCTAACATATTCTAACCCCAAACAACACTAGATAAGTCATTTAGTTTCTCAACGCAATATTTCCGAGTTCTTAGCCCATTTGGTACCCAATTTCAACAAGTCTTTCGCCACACTTCTAAACACTATTCATGCATCTCTAGCACTTGTAATCAATCAAATTTATTGTATTCTAACATATTCTAACCCCAAAAACACTAGATAAGTCATTTAGTGGTTCAATTCAATGTTTCCGAGTTCTTAGCCCATTTGGGACCCAATTTCAACAAGTCTTTCTACACACTTCTAAACACTCTTCATGCATCTCTAGCACTTGTAATCAATCAAATTTATTGGATTCTAACATATTTTAACCCCAAACAACACTAGTTAAGTCATTTAGTTGCTCAACGCAATGTTTCCGAGTTCTTAGCCCATTTGGTACCCAATTTCAACAAGTCTTTCGCCACACTTCTAAACACTCTTCATGCATCTCTAGCACTTGTAATCAATAAAATTCATTGTATGCTAACATATTCTAACCCCAAACAACACTAGATAAGGCATTTAGTTGTTCAACGCAATGTTTCCGAGTTCTTAGCCCATTTGGGACCCAATTTCAACAAGTCTTTCTACACACTTCGAAACACTCTTCATGCATCTCTAGCACTTTTAATCAATCAAATTCATTGTATTCTAACATATACTAACCCCAAACAACACTATATAAGTCATTTAGTTGCTCAACGCAATGTTTCAGAGTTCTTAGCCCATTTGGTACCCAATTTCAACAAGTCTTTCGCCACACTTCTAAACACTATTCATGCATCTCTAGCATTTGTAATTAATCAAATTCATTGTATTCTAACATATTCTAACCCCAAACAACACTAGATAAGTCATTTAGTTGGTCAATGCAACATTTCCGAGTTTTTAGCCCATTTGGGACCCAATTTCAACAAGTCTTTCTCCATACTTCAAAACACTCTTCATGCATCTCTAGCACTTGTAATCAATCAAATTCATTGTATTCTAACATATTCTAACCCCAAACAACACTAGATAAGTCATTTAGTTGCTCAACGCAATATTTCCGAGTTCTTAGCCCATTTGGTACCCAATTTCAACAAGTCTTTCGCCACACTTCTAAACACTATTCATGCATCTCTAGCACTTGTAATCAATCAAATTTATTGTATTCTAACATATTCTAACCCCAAAAACACTAGATAAGTCATTTAGTGGTTCAATTCAATGTTTCCGAGTTCTTAGCCCATTTGGGACCCAATTTCAACAAGTCTTTCTACACACTTCTAAACACTCTTCATGCATCTCCAGCACTTGTAATCAATCAAATTCATTGTATTCTAACATATTCTAACCCCAAACAACACTAGATAAGTCATTTAGTTTCTCAACGCAATATTTCCGAGTTCTTAGCCCATTTGGTACCCAATTTCAACAAGTCTTTCGCCACACTTCTAAACACTCTTCATGCATCTCTAGCACTTGTAATCAATAAAATTCATTGTATGCTAACATATTCTAACCCCAAACAACACTAGATAAGGAATTTAGTTGTTCAACGCAATGTTTCCGAGTTCTTAGCCCATTTGGGACCCAATTTCAACAAGTCTTTCTACACACTTCGAAACACTCTTCATGCATCTCTAGCACTTTTAATCAATAATATTCATTGTATTCTAACATATACTAACCCCAAACAACACTATATAAGTCATTTGGTTGCTCAACGCAATGTTTCAGAGTTCTTAGCCCATTTGGTACCCAATTTCCACAAGTCTTTCGCCACACTTTTAAATACTATTCATGCATCTCTAGCATTTGTAATTAATCAAATTCATTGTATTCTAACATATTCTAACCCCAAACAACATTAGATAAGTCATTTAGTTGGTCAATGCAACATTTCGGAGTTCTTAGCCCATTTGGGACCCAATTTCAACAAGTCTTTCTCCATACTTCAAAACACTCTTCATGCATCTCTAGCACTTGTAATCAATCAAATTCATTGTATTCTAACATATTCTAACCCCAAACAACACTAGATAAGTCATTTAGTTGCTCAACGCAATATTTCCGAGTTCTTAGCCCATTTGGTACCCAATTTCAACAAGTCTTTCGCCACACTTCTAAACACTATTCATGCATCTCTAGCACTTGTAATCAATCAAATTTATTGTATTCTAACATATTCTAACCCCAAAAACACTAGATAAGTCATTTAGTGGTTCAATTCAATGTTTCCGAGTTCTTAGCCCATTTGGGACCCAATTTCAACAAGTCTTTCTACACACTTCTAAACACTCTTCATGCATCTCTAGCACTTGTAATCAATCAAATTCATTGGATTCTAACATATTTTAACCCCAAACAACACTAGTTAAGTCATTTAGTTGCTCAACGCAATGTTTCCGAGTTCTTAGCCCATTTGGTACCCAATTTCAACAAGTCTTTCGCCACACTTCTAAACACTCTTCATGCATCTCTAGCACTTGTAATCAATAAAATTCATTGTATGCTAACATATTCTAACCCCAAACAACACTAGATAAGGCATTTAGTTGTTCAACGCAATGTTTCCGAGTTCTTAGCCCATTTGGGACCCAATTTCAACAAGTCTTTCTACACACTTCGAAACACTCTTCATGCATCTCTAGCACTTTTAATCAATCAAATTCATTGTATTCTAACATATACTAACCCCAAACAACACTATATAAGTCATTTAGTTGCTCAACGCAATGTTTCAGAGTTCTTAGCCCATTTGGTACCCAATTTTAACAAGTCTTTCGCCACACTTCTAAACACTATTCATGCATCTCTAGCATTTGTAATTAATCAAATTCATTGTATTCTAACATATTCTAACCCCAAACAACACTAGATAAGTCATTTAGTTGCTCAACGCAATATTTCCGAGTTCTTAGCCCATTTGGGACCCAATTTCAACAAGTCTTTCTCCATACTTCAAAACACTCTTCATGCATCTCTATCACTTGTAATCAATCAAATTCATTGTATTCTAACATATTCTAACCCCAAACAACACTAGATAAGTCATTTAGTTGCTCAACGCAATATTTCCGAGTTCTTAGCCCATTTGGTACCCAATTTCAACAAGTCTTTCGCCACACTTCTAAACACTATTCATGCATCTCTAGCACTTGTAATCAATCAAATTTATTGTATTCTAACATATTCTAACCCCAAAAACACTAGATAAGTCATTTAGTGGTTCAATTCAATGTTTCCGAGTTCTTAGCCCATTTGGGACCCAATTTCAACAAGTCTTTCTACACACTTCTAAACACTCTTCATGCATCTCCAGCACTTGTAATCAATCAAATTCATTGTATTCTAACATATTCTAACCCCAAACAACACTAGATAAGTCATTTAGTTGCTCAACGCAATATTTCCGAGTTCTTAGCCCATTTGGTACCCAATTTCAACAAGTCTTTCGCCACACTTCTAAACACTATTCATGCATCTCTAGCACTTGTAATCAATCAAATTTATTGTATTCTAACATATTCTAACCCCAAAAACACTAGATAAGTCATTTAGTGGTTCAATTCAATGTTTCCGAGTTCTTAGCCCATTTGGGACCCAATTTCAACAAGTCTTTCTACACACTTCTAAACACTCTTCATGCATCTCCATCACTTGTAATCAATCAAATTCATTGGATTCTAACATATTTTAACCCCAAACAACACTAGTTAAGTCATTTAGTTGCTCAACGCAATGTTTCCGAGTTCTTAGCCCATTTGGTACCCAATTTCAACAAGTCTTTCGCCACACTTCTAAACACTCTTCATGCATCTCTAGCACTTGTAATCAATAAAATTCATTGTATGCTAACATATTCTAACCCCAAACAACACTAGATAAGGAATTTAGTTGTTCAACGCAATGTTTCCGAGTTCTTAGCCCATTTGGGACCCAATTTCAACAAGTCTTTCTACACACTTCGAAACACTCTTCATGCATCTCTAGCACTTTTAATCAATCAAATTCATTGTATTCTAACATATACTAACCCCAAACAACAATATATAAGTCATTTAGTTGCTCAACGCAATGTTTCAGAGTTCTTAGCCCATTTGGTACCCAATTTCAAAAGGTCTTTCGCCACACTTCAAAACACTCTTCATGCATCTCTAGCATTTGTAATTAATCAAATTCATTGTATTCTAACATATTCTAACCCCAAACAACACTAGATAAGTCATTTAGTTGCTCAATGCAACATTTCCGAGTTCTTAGCCCATTTGGGACCCAATTTCAACAAGTCTTTCTACACACTTCTAAACACTCTTCATGCATCTCTAGCACTTGTAATCAATCAAATTCATTAGATTCTAACATATTTTAACCCCAAACAACACTAGATAAGTCATTTAGTTGCTCAACGCAATATTTCCGAGTTCTTAGCCCATTTGGTACCTAATTTCAACAAGTCTTTCGCCACACTTCTAAACACTATTCATGCATCTCTAGCACTTGTAATCAATCAAATTTATTGTATTCTAACATATTCTAACCCCAAAAACACTAGATAAGTCATTTAGAGGTTCAATTCAATGTTTCCGAGTTCTTAGCCCATTTGGGACCCAATTTCAACAAGTCTTTCTACACACTTCTAAACACTCTTCATGCATCTCCAGCACTTGTAATCAATCAAATTCATTGGATTCTAACATATTTTAACCCCAAACAACACTAGTTAAGTCATTTAGTTGCTCAACGCAATGTTTCCGAGTTCTTAGCCCATTTGGTACCCAATTTCAACAAGTCTTTCGCCACACTTCTAAACACTCTTCATGCATCTCTAGCACTTGTAATCAATCAAATTCATTGTATTCTAACATATTCTAACCCCAAACAACACTAGATAAGTCATTTAGTTGCTCAACGCAATATTTCCGAGTTCTTAGCCCATTTGGTACCCAATTTCAACAAGTCTTTCGCCACACTTCTAAACACTATTCATGCATTTCTAGCACTTGTAATCAATCAAATTTATTGTATGCTAACATATTCTAACCCCAAAAACACTAGATAAGTCATTTAGTGGTTCAATTCAATGTTTCCGAGTTCTTAGCCCATTTGGGACCCAATTTCAACAAGTCTTTCTACACACTTCGAAACACTCTTCATGCATCTCTAGCACTTTTAATCAATCAAATTCATTGTATTCTAACATATACTAACCCCAAACAACACTATATAAGTCATTTAGTTGCTCAACGCAATGTTTCAGAGTTCTTAGCCCATTTGGTACCCAATTTCAACAAGTCTTTCGCCACACTTCTAAACACTATTCATGCATCTCTAGCATTTGTAATTAATCAAATTCATTGTATTCTAACATATTCTAACCCCAAACAACACTAGATAAGTCATTTAGTTGGTCAATGCAACATTCCCGAGTTCTTAGCCCATTTGGGACCCAATTTCAACAAGTCTTTCTACACACTTCTAAACACTCTTCATGCATCTCTAGCACTTGTAATCAATCAAATTCATTAGATTCTAACATATTTTAACCCCAAACAACACTAGATAAGTCATTTAGTTGCTCAACGCAATATTTCCGAGTTCTTAGCCCATTTGGTACCTAATTTCAACAAGTCTTTCGCCACACTTCTAAACACTATTCATGCATCTCTAGCACTTGTAATCAATCAAATTTATTGTATTCTAACATATTCTAACCCCAAAAACACTAGATAAGTCATTTAGTGGTTCAATTCAATGTTTCCGAGTTCTTAGCCCATTTGGGACCCAATTTCAACAAGTCTTTCTACACACTTCTAAACACTCTTCATGCATCTCCAGCACTTGTAATCAATCAAATTCATTGGATTCTAACATATTTTAACCCCAAACAACACTAGTTAAGTCATTTAGTTGCTCAACGCAATGTTTCCGAGTTCTTAGCCCATTTGGTACCCAATTTCAACAAGTCTTTCGCCACACTTCTAAACACTCTTCATGCATCTCTAGCACTTGTAATCAATCAAATTCATTGTATTCTAACATATTCTAACCCCAAACAACACTAGATAAGTCATTTAGTTGCTCAACGCAATATTTCCGAGTTCTTAGCCCATTTGGTACCCAATTTCAACAAGTCTTTCGCCACACTTCTAAACACTATTCATGCATCTCTAGCACTTGTAATCAATCAAATTTATTGTATTCTAACATATTCTAACCCCAAAAACACTAGATAAGTCATTTAGTGGTTCAATTCAATGTTTCCGAGTTCTTAGCCCATTTGGGACCCAATTTCAACAAGTCTTTCTACACACTTCTAAACACTCTTCATGCATCTCTAGCACTTGTAATCAATCAAATTCATTAGATTCTAACATAGTTTAACCCCAAACAACACTAGATAAGTCATTTAGTTGCTCAACGCAATATTTCCGAGTTCTTAGCCCATTTGGTACCCAATTTCAACAAGTCTTTCGCCACACTTCTAAACACTATTCATGCATCTCTAGCACTTGTAATCAATCAAATTTATTGTATTCTAACATATTCTAACCCCAAAAACACTAGATAAGTCATTTAGTGGTTCAATTCAATGTTTCCGAGTTCTTAGCCCATTTGGGACCCAATTTCAACAAGTCTTTCTACACACTTCTAAACACTCTTCATGCATCTCCAGCACTTGTAATCAATCAAATTCATTGGATTCTAACATATTTTAACCCCAAACAACACTAGTTAAGTCATTTAGTTGCTCAACGCAATGTTTCCGAGTTCTTAGCCCATTTGGTACCCAATTTCAACAAGTCTTTCGCCACACTTCTAAACACTCTTCATGCATCTCTAGCACTTGTAATCAATAAAATTCATTGTATGCTAACATATTCTAACCCCAAACAACACTAGATAAGGCATTTAGTTGTTCAACGCAATGTTTCCGAGTTCTTAGCCCATTAAGGACCCAATTTCAACAAGTCTTTCTACACACTTCGAAACACTCTTCATGCATCTCTAGCACTTTTAATCAATCAAATTCATTGTATTCTAACATATACTAACCCCAAACAACACTATATAAGTCATTTAGTTGCTCAACGCAATGTTTCAGAGTTCTTAGCCCATTTGGTACCCAATTTCAACAAGTCTCTCCCAACACTTCTAAACACTATTCATGCATCTCTAGCATTTGTAATTAATCAAATTCATTGTATTCTAACATATTCTAACCCCAAACAACACTAGATAAGTCATTTAGTTGGTCATTGCAACATTTCCGAGTTCTTAGCCCATTTGGGACCCAATTTCAACAAGTCTTTCTCCATACTTCAAAACACTCTTCATGCATCTCTAGCACTTGTAATCAATCAAATTCATTGTATTCTAACATATTCTAACCCCAAACAACACTAGATAAGTCATTTAGTTGCTCAACGCAATATTTCCGAGTTCTTAGCCCATTTGGTACCCAATTTCAACAAGTCTTTCGCCACACTTCTAAACACTATTCATGCATCTCTAGCACTTGTAATCAATCAAATTTATTGTATTCTAACATATTCTAACCCCAAAAACACTAGATAAGTCATTTAGTGGTTCAATTCAATGTTTCCGACTTCTTAGCCCATTTGGGACCCAATTTCAACAAGTCTTTCTACACACTTCTAAACACTCTTCATGCATCTCTAGCACTTGTAATCAATCAAATTCATTGGATTCTAACATAATTTAACCCCAAACAACACTAGATAAGTCATTTAGTTGCTCAACGCAATATTTCCGAGTTCTTAGCCCATTTGGTACCCAATTTCAACAAGTCTTTCGCCACACTTCTAAACACTATTCATGCATCTCTAGCACTTGTAATCAATAAAATTTATTGTATTCTAACATATTCTAACCCCAAAAACACTAGATAAGTCATTTAGTTGTTCAATTCAATGTTTCCGAGTTCTTAGCCCATTTGGGACCCAATTTCAACAAGTCTTTCTACACACTTCTAAACACTCTTCATGCTTCTCCAGCACTTGTAATCAATCAAATTCATTGGATTCTAACATATTTTAACCCCAAACAACACTAGTTAAGTCATTTAGTTGCTCAACGCAATGTTTCCGAGTTCTTAGCCCATTTGGTACCCAATTTCAACAAGTCTTTCGCCACACTTCTAAACACTCTTCATGCATCTCTAGCACTTGTAATCAATAAAATTCATTGTATGCTAACATATTCTAACCCCAAACAACACTAGATAAGGCATTTAGTTGTTCAACGCAATGTTTCCGAGTTCTTAGCCCATTTAGGACCCAATTTCAACAAGTCTTTCTACACACTTCGAAACACTCTTCATGCATCTCTAGCACTTTTAATCAATCAAATTCATTGTATTCTAACATATACTAACCCCAAACAACACTATATAAGTCATTTAGTTGCGCAACGCAATGTTTCAGAGTTCTTAGCCCATTTGGTACCCAATTTCAACAAGTCTTTCACCACACTTCTAAACACTATTCATGCATCTCTAGCATTTGTAATTAATCAAATTCATTGTATTCTAACATATTCTAACCCCAAACAACACTAGATAAGTCATTTAGTTGGTCAATGCAACATTTCCGAGTTCTTAGCCCATTTAGTACCCAATTTCAACAAGTCTTTCGCCACACTTCTAAACACTATTCATGCATCTCTAGCACTTGTAATCAATCAAATATATTGTATTCTAACATATTCTAACCCCAAACAACACTAGATAAGTCATTTAGTGGTTCAATTCAATGTTTCCGAGTTCTTAGCCCATTTGGGACCCAATTTCAACAAGTCTTTCTCCACACTTCTAAACACTCTTCATGCATCTCTAGTACATGTAACCAATCAAATTCATTGTATTCTAACATATACTAACCACAAAAATACTAGATAATTCATTTAGTGGTTCAACACAATGTTTATGAGTTCTTAGCCCATTTGAGACCCAATTTCAACAAGTCTTTCTTCACACTTCTAAACACTCTTCATGCATCTCTAGCACTTTTAATCAATCAAATTCATTGTATTCTAACATATACTAACCCCAAACAACACTAGATAAGTCATTTAGTTGGTCAATGCAACATTTCCGAGTTCTTAGCCCATTTGGGACCCAATTTCAACAAGTACTTCTCCATACTTCAAAACACTCTTCATGCATCTCTAGCACTTGTAATCAATCAAATTCATTGTATTCTAACATATTCTAACCCCAAACAACACTAAATAAGTCATTTAATTGCGCAACGCAATATTTCCGAGTTCTTAGCCCATTTGGTACCCAATTTCAACAAGTCTTTTGCCACACTTCTAAACACTCTTCATGCATCTCTAGCACTGGTAATCAATCAAATTCATTGTATTCTAACATATTATAACCCCAAACAACACTAGATAAGTCATTTAGTTGCTCAACGCAATGTTTCCGAGTTCTTAGCCCATTTGGGACCCAATTTCAACAAGTCTTTCTACACACTTCTAAACACTCTTCATGCATATCTAGCACTTGTAATCAATCAAATTCATTGGATTCTAACATATTCTAACCCCAAACAACACTAGATAAGTCATTTAGTTATTCAACGCAATGTTTCCGAGTTCTTAGCCCATTTCGGGCCTAATTTCAACAAGTCTTTCTCCATACTTAAAAATACTCTTCATGCATCTCTAGCACTTGTAATCAAACAAATTTATTGTATTCTACCATATTCTAACCCCAAATAACACTAGATAAGTCATTTAGTGGTTCAACGCAATGTTTCCGAGTTCTTAGCCCATTTGGGACCCAATTTAAACAAGTCTTTCTCCATACTTCAAAACACTCTTCATGCATTTATAGCACTTGTAATCAATGAGAGTCATTGTCTTCTAATATATTCTCACCCCAAACAACACTAGATATTTCATTTAGTTGTTCAACGCAATGTTTCCGAGTTCTTAGCCCATTTGGGACCCAATTTCAACAAGTTTTTCTACACACTTCTAAACACTCTTCATGCATCTTTAGCACTTGTAATCAATCAAAGTTATTATATTATAACATATTCTAACCCCAAACAGCACTAGATAAGTCATTTAGTGGTTCAACGCAATGTTTCTGAGTTCTTAGACCATTTGGGACCCAATTTCAACAAGTCTTTCTACACACTTCTAAACACTCTTCATGCATCTCTAGCACTTGTAATCAATCAAATTCATTGTATTCTAACATATTCTAACCCCAAACAACACTAGATAAGTCATTTAGTTGCTCAACGCAATATTTCCGAGTTCTTAGCCCATTTGGTACCCAATTTCAACAAGTCTTTCGCCACACTTCTAAACACTATTCATGCATCTCTAGCACTTGTAATCAATCAAATTTATTGTATTCTAACATATTCTAACCCCAAACAACACTAGATAAGTCATTTAGTGGTTCAATTCAATGTTTCCGAGTTCTTAGCCCATTTAGGACCCAATTCCAACAAGTCTTTCTCCACACTTCTAAACACTCTTCATGCATCTCTAGTACATGTAACCAATCAAATTCATTGTATTCTAACATATACTAACCACAAACAATACTAGATAATTCATTTAGTGGTTCAACGCAATGTTTATGTGTTCTTAGCCTATTTGGGAAACAATTTCAACAAGTCTTTCTACACACTTCTAAACACTCTTCATGCATCTCTAGCACTTTTAATCAATCAAATTTATTGTATTCTAACATATACTAACCCCAAACAACACTAGATAAGTCATTTAGTTGGTCAATGCAACATTTCCGAGTTCTTAGCCCATTTGGGACCCAATTTCAACAAGTACTTCTCCATACTTCAAAACACTCTTCATGCATCTCTAGCACTTGTGATCAATCAAATTCATTGTATTCTAACATATTTTAACCCCAAACAACACTAGATAAGTCATTTAATTGCTCAACGCAATGTTTCCGAGTTCTTACCCCATTTGGGACCCAATTTCAACAAGTCTTTCTACACACTTCTAAACACTCTTCATGCATCTCTAGCACTTGTAATCAATCAAATTCATTGGATTCTAATATATTCTAACCCCAAACAACACTAGTTAAGTCATTTAGTTGCTCAACGCAATGTTTCCGAGTTCTTAGCCCATTTGGTACCCAATTTTAACAAGTCTTTTGCCACACTTCTAAACACTCTTCATGCATCTCTAGCACTTGTAATCAATCAAATTTATTGTATTCTAACATATTCTAACCCCAAACAACACTAGATAAGTCATTTAGTGGTTCAATTCAATGTTTCCGAGTTCTTAGCCCATTTGGGACCCAATTCCAACAAGTCTTTCTCCACACTTCTAAACACTCTTCATGCATCTTTAGCACTTGTAATCAATCAAAGTTATTATATTATAACATATTCTAACCCCAAACAGCACTAGATAAGTCATTTAGTGGTTCAACGCAATGTTTCTGAGTTCTTAGACCATTTGGGACCCAATTTCAACAAGTCTTTCTACACACTTCTAAACACTCTTCATGCATCTCTAGCACTTGTAATCAATCAAATTCATTGTATTCTAACATATTCTAACCCCAAACAACACTAGATAAGTCATTTAGTTGCTCAACGCAATATTTCCGAGTTCTTAGCCCATTTGGTACCCAATTTCAACAAGTCTTTCGCCACACTTCTAAACACTATTCATGCATCTCTAGCACTTGTAATCAATCAAATTTATTGTATTCTAACATATTCTAACCCCAAACAACACTAGATAAGTCATTTAGTGGTTCAATTCAATGTTTCCGAGTTCTTAGCCCATTTAGGACCCAATTCCAACAAGTCTTTCTCCACACTTCTAAACACTCTTCATGCATCTCTAGTACATGTAACCAATCAAATTCATTGTATTCTAACATATACTAACCAAAAACAATACTAGATAATTCATTTAGTGGTTCAACGCAATGTTTATGTGTTCTTAGCCTATTTGGGAAACAATTTCAACAAGTCTTTCTACACACTTCTAAACACTCTTCATGCATCTCTAGCACTTTTAATCAATCAAATTTATTGTATTCTAACATATACTAACCCCAAACAACACTAGATAAGTCATTTAGTTGGTCAATGCAACATTTCCGAGTTCTTAGCCCATTTGGGACCCAATTTCAACAAGTACTTCTCCATACTTCAAAACACTCTTCATGCATCTCTAGCACTTGTGATCAATCAAATTCATTGTATTCTAACATATTTTAACCCCAAACAACACTAGATAAGTCATTTAATTGCTCAACGCAATGTTTCCGAGTTCTTACCCCATTTGGGACCCAATTTCAACAAGTCTTTCTACACACTTCTAAACACTCTTCATGCATCTCTAGCACTTGTAATCAATCAAATTCATTGGATTCTAATATATTCTAACCCCAAACAACACTAGTTAAGTCATTTAGTTGCTCAACGCAATGTTTCCGAGTTCTTAGCCCATTTGGTACCCAATTTTAACAAGTCTTTTGCCACACTTCTAAACACTCTTCATGCATCTCTAGCACTTGTAATCAATCAAATTTATTGTATTCTAACATATTCTAACCCCAAACAACACTAGATAAGTCATTTAGTGGTTCAATTCAATGTTTCCGAGTTCTTAGCCCATTTGGGACCCAATTCCAACAAGTCTTTCTCCACACTTCTAAACACTCTTCATGCATCTTTAGCACTTGTAATCAATCAAAGTTATTATATTATAACATATTCTAACCCCAAACAGCACTAGATAAGTCATTTAGTGGTTCAACGCAATGTTTCTGAGTTCTTAGACCATTTGGGACCCAATTTCAACAAGTCTTTCTACACACTTCTAAACACTCTTCATGCATCTCTAGCACTTGTAATCAATCAAATTCATTGTATTCTAACATATTCTAACCCCAAACAACACTAGATAAGTCATTTAGTTGCTCAACGCAATATTTCCGAGTTCTTAGCCCATTTGGTACCCAATTTCAACAAGTCTTTCGCCACACTTCTAAACACTATTCATGCATCTCTAGCACTTGTAATCAATCAAATTTATTGTATTCTAACATATTCTAACCCCAAACAACACTAGATAAGTCATTTAGTGGTTCAATTCAATGTTTCCGAGTTCTTAGCCCATTTGGGACCCAATTCCAACAAGTCTTTCTCCACACTTCTAAACACTCTTCATGCATCTCTAGTACATGTAACCAATCAAATTCATTGTATTCTAACATATACTAACCACAAACAATACTAGATAATTCATTTAGTTGTTCAACGCAATGTTTATGTGTTCTTAGCCCATTTGGGAAACAATTTCAACAATCTTTCTACACACTTCTAAACACTCTTCATGCATCTCTAGCACTTTTAATCAATCAAATTTATTGTATTCTAACATATACTAACCCCAAACAACACTAGATAAGTCATTTAGTTGGTCAATGCAACATTTCAGAGTTCTTAGCCCATTTGGGACCCAATTTCAACAAGTACTTCTCCATTCTTCAAAACACTCTTCATGCATCTCTAGCACTTGTGATCAATCAAATTCATTGTATTCTAACATATTTTAACCCCAAACAACACTAGATAAGTCATTTAATTGCTCAACGCAATGTTTCCGAGTTCTTACCCCATTTGGGACCCAATTTCAACAAGTCTTTCTACACACTTCTAAACACTCTTCATGCATCTCTAGCACTTGTAATCAATCAAATTCATTGGATTCTAATATATTCTAACCCCAAACAACACTAGTTAAGTCATTTAGTTGCTCAACGCAATGTTTCCGAGTTCTTAGCCCATTTGGTACCCAATTTTAACAAGTCTTTTGCCACACTTCTAAACACTCTTCATGCATCTCTAGCACTTGTAATCAATAAAATTCATTGTATGCTAACATATTCTAACCCCAAACAACACTAGATAAGGCATTTAGTTGTTCAACGCAATGTTTCCGAGTTCTTAGCCCATTTGGGACCCAATTTCAACAAGTCTTTCTACACACTTCCAAACATTCTTCATGCATCTCTAGCACTTTTAATCAATCAAATTCATTGTATTCGAACATATACTAACCTCAAACAACACTATATAAGTCATTTAGTTGCTCAACGCAATGTTTCCGAGTTCTTAGCCCATTTGGTACCCAATTTCAACAAGTCTTTCGCCACACTTCTAAACACTATTCATGCATCTCTAGCACTTGTAATCAATCAAATTCATTGTATTCTAATATATTCTAACCCCAAACAACACTAGATAAGTCATTTAGTTGTTCAACGCAATGTTTCCGAGTTCTTAGCCCATTTGGGACCCAATTTCAACAAGTCTTTCTCCATACTTCAAAACACTCTTCATGCATCTCTAGCACTTGTAATCAATCAAATTCATTGTATTCTAACATATTCTAACCCCAAACAACACTAGATAAGTCATTTAGTTGCTCAACACAATATTTCCGAGTTCTTAGCCCATTTGGTACCCAATTTCAACAAGTCTTTCGCCACACTTCTAAACACTATTCATGCATCTCTAGCACTTGTAATCAATCAAATTTATTATATTCTAACATATTCTAACCCCAAACAACACTAGATAAGTCATTTAGTGGTTCAATTCAATGTTTCCGAGTTCTTAGCCCATTTAGGACCCAATTCCAACAAGTCTTTCTCCACACTTCTAAACACTCTTCATGCATCTCTAGTACATGTAACCAATCAAATTCATTGTATTCTAACATATACTAACCACAAACAATACTAGATAATTCATTTAGTGGTTCAACGCAATGTTTATGTGTTCTTAGCCTATTTGGGAAACAATTTCAACAAGTCTTTCTACACACTTCTAAACACTCTTCATGCATCTCTAGCACTTTTAATCAATCAAATTTATTGTATTCTAACATATACTAACCCCAAACAACACTAGATAAGTCATTTAGTTGGTCAATGCAACATTTCCGAGTTCTTAGCCCATTTGGGACCCAATTTCAACAAGTACTTCTCCATACTTCAAAACACTCTTCATGCATCTCTAGCACTTGTGATCAATCAAATTCATTGTATTCTAACATATTTTAACCCCAAACAACACTAGATAAGTCATTTAATTGCTCAACGCAATGTTTCCGAGTTCTTACCCCATTTGGGACCCAATTTCAACAAGTCTTTCTACACACTTCTAAACACTCTTCATGCATCTCTAGCACTTGTAATCAATCAAATTCATTGGATTCTAATATATTCTAACCCCAAACAACACTAGTTAAGTCATTTAGTTGCTCAACGCAATGTTTCCGAGTTCTTAGCCCATTTGGTACCCAATTTTAACAAGTCTTTTGCCACACTTCTAAACACTCTTCATGCATCTCTAGCACTTGTAATCAATCAAATTTATTGTATTCTAACATATTCTAACCCCAAACAACACTAGATAAGTCATTTAGTGGTTCAATTCAATGTTTCCGAGTTCTTAGCCCATTTGGGACCCAATTCCAACAAGTCTTTCTCCACACTTCTAAACACTCTTCATGCATCTTTAGCACTTGTAATCAATCAAAGTTATTATATTATAACATATTCTAACCCCAAACAGCACTAGATAAGTCATTTAGTGGTTCAACGCAATGTTTCTGAGTTCTTAGACCATTTGGGACCCAATTTCAACAAGTCTTTCTACACACTTCTAAACACTCTTCATGCATCTCTAGCACTTGTAATCAATCAAATTCATTGTATTCTAACATATTCTAACCCCAAACAACACTAGATAAGTCATTTAGTTGCTCAACGCAATATTTCCGAGTTCTTAGCCCATTTGGTACCCAATTTCAACAAGTCTTTCGCCACACTTCTAAACACTATTCATGCATCTCTAGCACTTGTAATCAATCAAATTCATTGTATTCTAACATATTTTAACCCCAAACAACACTAGATAAGGCATTTAGTTGTTCAACGCAATGTTTCCGAGTTCTTAGCCCATTTGGGACCCAATTCCAACAAGTCTTTCTACACACTTCTAAACACTCTTCATGCATCTCTAGCACTTGTGATCAATCAAATTCATTGTATTCTAACATATTTTAACCCCAAACAACACTAGATAAGTCATTTAATTGCTCAACGCAATGTTTCCGAGTTCTTACCCCATTTGGGACCCAATTTCAACAAGTCTTTCTACACACTTCTAAACACTCTTCATGCATCTCTAGCACTTGTAATCAATCAAATTCATTGGATTCTAATATATTCTAACCCCAAACAACACTAGTTAAGTCATTTAGTTGCTCAACGCAATGTTTCCGAGTTCTTAGCCCATTTGGTACCCAATTTTAACAAGTCTTTTGCCACACTTCTAAACACTCTTCATGCATCTCTAGCACTTGTAATCAATAAAATTCATTGTATGCTAACATATTCTAACCCCAAACAACACTAGATAAGGCATTTAGTTGTTCAACGCAATGTTTCCGAGTTCTTAGCCCATTTGGGTCCCAATTTCAACAAGTCTTTCTACACACTTCGAAACATTCTTCATGCATCTCTAGCACTTTTAATCAATCAAATTCATTGTATTCTAACATATACTAACCTCAAACAACACTATATAAGTCATTTAGTTGCTCAACGCAATGTTTCCGAGTTCTTAGCCCATTTGGTACCCAATTTCAACAAGTCTTTCGCCACACTTCTAAACACTATTCATGCATCTCTAGCACTTGTAATCAATCAAATTCATTGTATTCTAATATATTCTAACCCCAAACAACACTAGATAAGTCATTTAGTTGTTCAACGCAATGTTTCCGAGTTCTTAGCCCATTTGGGACCCAATTTCAACAAGTCTTTCTCCATACTTCAAAACACTCTTCATGCATCTCTAGCACTTGTAATCAATCAAATTCATTGTATTCTAACATATTCTAACCCCAAACAACACTAGATAAGTCATTTAGTTGCTCAACACAATATTTCCGAGTTCTTAGCCCATTTGGTACCCAATTTTAACAAGTCTTTCGCCACACTTCTAAACACTATTCATGCATCTCTAGCACTTGTAATCAATCAAATTCATTGTATTCTAACATATACTAACCACAAACAACACTAGATAATTCATTTAGTGGTTCAACGCAATGTTTATGAGTTCTTAGCCCATTTGGGACCCAATTTCAACAAGTCTTTCTACACACTTCTAAACACTCTTCATGCATCTCTAGCAGTTTTAATCAATCAAATTCATTGTATTCTAACATATACTAACCCCAAACAACACTAGATAAGTCATTTAGTTTGTCAATGCAACATTTCCGAGTTCTTAGCCCATTTGGGACCCAATTTCAACAAGTCTTTTGCCACACTTCTAAACACTCTTCATGCATCTCTAGCACTTGTAATCAATAAAATTCATTGTATGCTAACATATTCTAACCCCAAACAACACTAGATAAGGCATTTAGTTGTTCAACGCAATGTTTCCGAGTTCTTAGCCCATTTGGGACCCAATTTCAACAAGTCTTTCTACACACTTCGAAACATTCTTCATGCATCTCTAGCACTTTTAATCAATCAAATTCATTGTATTCTAACATATACTAACCCCAAACAACACTATATAAATCATTTAGTTGCTCAACGCAATGTTTCCAAGTTCTTAGCCCATTTGGTACCCAATTTCAACAAGTCTTTCTCCATACTTCAAAACACTCTTCATGCATCTCTAGCACTTGTAATCAATCAAATTCATTGTATTCTAACATATTCTAACCCCAAACAACACTAGATAAGTCATTTAGTTGCTCAACATAATATTTCCGAGTTCTTAGCCCATTTGGTACCCAATTTCAACAAGTCTTTCGCCACACTTCTAAACACTATTCATGCATCTCTAGCACTTGTAATCAATCAAATTTATTGTATTCTAACATATTCTAACCCCAAACAACACTAGATAAGTCATTTAGTGGTTCAATTCAATGTTTCCGAGTTCTTAGCCCATTTGGGACCCAATTTCAACAAGTCTTTCTCCACACTTCTAAACACTCTTCATGCATCTCTAGAACATGTAACCAATCAAATTCATTGTATTCTAACATATACTAACCACAAACAACACTAGATAATTCATTTAGTGGTTCAACGCAATGTTTATGAGTTCTTAGCCCATTTGGGACCCAATTTCAACAAGTCTTTCTACACACTTCTAAACACTCTTCATGCATCTCTAGCAGTTTTAATCAATCAAATTCATTGTATTCTAACATATACTAACCCCAAACAACACTAGATAAGTCATTTAGTTTGTCAATGCAACATTTCCGAGTTCTTAGCCCATTTGGGACCCAATTTCAACAAGTCTTTTGCCACACTTCTAAACACTCTTCATGCATCTCTAGCACTTGTAATCAATAAAATTCATTGTATGCTAACATATTCTAACCCCAAACAACACTAGATAAGGCATTTAGTTGTTCAACGCAATGTTTCCGAGTTCTTAGCCCATTTGGGACCCAATTTCAACAAGTCTTTCTACACACTTCGAAACATTCTTCATGCATCTCTAGCACTTTTAATCAATCAAATTCATTGTATTTTAACATATACTAACCCCAAACAACACTATATAAATCATTTAGTTGCTCAACGCAATGTTTCCAAGTTCTTAGCCCATTTGGTACCCAATTTCAATAAGTCTTTCGCCATACTTCTAAACACTATTCATGCATCTCTAGCACTTGTAATTAATCAAATTCATTGTATTCTAACATATTCTAACCCCAAACAACACTAGATAAGTCATTTAGTTGTTCAACGCAATGTTTCCGAGTTCTTAGCCCATTTGGGACCCAATTTCAACAAGTCTTTCTCCATACTTCAAAACACTCTTCATGCATCTCTAGCACTTGTAATCAATCAAATTCATTGTATTCTAACATATGCTAACCCCAAACAACACTAGATAAGTCATTTAGATGCTCAACACAATATTTCCGAGTTCTTAGCCCATTTGGTACCCAATTTCAACAAGTCTTTCGCCACACTTCTAAACAATATTCATGCATCTCTAGCACTTGTAATCAATCAAATTTATTGTATTCTAACATATTCTAACCCCAAACAACACTAGATAAGTCATTTAGTGGTTCAATTCAATGTTTCCGAGTTCTTAGCCCATTTGGGACCCAATTTCAACAAGTCTTTCTCCACACTTCTAAACACTCTTCATGCATCTCTAGAACATGTAACCAATCAAATTCATTGTATTCTAACATATACTAACCACAAACAACACTAGATAATTCATTTAGTGGTTCAACGCAATGTTTATGAGTTCTTAGCCCATTTGGGACCCAATTTCAACAAGTCTTTCTACACACTTCTAAACACTCTTCATGCATCTCTAGCAGTTTTAATCAATCAAATTCATTGTATTCTAACATATACTAACCCCAAACAACACTAGATAAGTCATTTAGTTTGTCAATGCAACATTTCCGAGTTCTTAGCCCATTTGGGACCCAATTTCAACAAGTATTTCTCCATACTTCAAAACACTCTTCATGCATCTCTAGCACTTGTCATCAATAAAATTCATTGTATTCTAACATATTCTAACCCCAAACAACACTAGATAAGTCATTTAATTGCTCAACGCAATATTTCTGAGTTCTTAGCCCATTTGGGACCCAATTTCAACAAGTCTTTCGCCACACTTCTAAACACTATTCATGCATCTCTAGCACTTGTAATCAATCAAATTTATTGTATTCTAACATATTCTAACCCCAAACAACACTAGATAAGTCATTTAGTGGTTCAATTCAATGTTTCCGAGTTCTTAGCCCATTTGGGACCCAATTCCAACAAGTCTTTCTCCACACTTCTAAACACTCTTCATGCATCTCTAGTACATGTAACCAATCAAATTCATTGTATTCTAACATATACTAACCACAAACAATACTAGATAATTCATTTAGTTGTTCAACGCAATGTTTATGTGTTCTTAGCCCATTTGGGAAACAATTTCAACAATCTTTCTACACACTTCTAAACACTCTTCATGCATCTCTAGCACTTTTAATCAATCAAATTTATTGTATTCTAACATATACTAACCCCAAACAACACTAGATAAGTCATTTAGTTGGTCAATGCAACATTTCAGAGTTCTTAGCCCATTTGGGACCCAATTTCAACAAGTATTTCTCCATACTTCAAAACACTCTTCATGCATCTCTAGCACTTGTCATCAATAAAATTCATTGTATTCTAACATATTCTAACCCCAAACAACACTAGATAAGTCATTTAATTGCTCAACGCAATATTTCCGAGTTCTTAGCCCATTTGGGACCCAATTTCAACAAGTCTTTCGCCACACTTCTAAACACTATTCATGCATCTCTAGCACTTGTAATCAATCAAATTTATTGTATTCTAACATATTCTAACCCCAAACAACACTAGATAAGTCATTTAGTGGTTCAATTCAATGTTTCCGAGTTCTTAGCCCATTTGGGACCCAATTCCAACAAGTCTTTCTCCACACTTCTAAACACTCTTCATGCATCTCTAGTACATGTAACCAATCAAATTCATTGTATTCTAACATATACTAACCACAAACAATACTAGATAATTCATTTAGTTGTTCAACGCAATGTTTATGTGTTCTTAGCCCATTTGGGAAACAATTTCAACAATCTTTCTACACACTTCTAAACACTCTTCATGCATCTCTAGCACTTTTAATCAATCAAATTTATTGTATTCTAACATATACTAACCCCAAACAACACTAGATAAGTCATTTAGTTGGTCAATGCAACATTTCAGAGTTCTTAGCCCATTTGGGACCCAATTTCAACAAGTACTTCTCCATACTTCAAAACACTCTTCATGCATCTCTAGCACTTGTAATCAATCAAATTCATTGTATTCTAACATATTCTAACCCCAAACAACACTAGATAAGTCATTTAGTTGCTCAACGCAATGTTTCCGAGTTCTTAGCCCATTTGGGACCCAATTTCAACAAGTCTTTCTACACACTTCTAAACACTCTTCATGCATATCTAGCACTTGTAATCAATCAAATTCATTGGATTCTAACATATTCTAACCCCAAACAACACTAGATAAGTCATTTAGTTATTCAACGCAATGTTTCCGAGTTCTTAGCCCATTTCGGGCCTAATTTCAACAAGTCTTTCTCCATACTTAAAAATACTCTTCATGCATCTCTAGCACTTGTAATCAAACAAATTTATTGTATTCTACCATATTCTAACCCCAAATAACACTAGATAAGTCATTTAGTGGTTCAACGCAATGTTTCCGAGTTCTTAGCCCATTTGGGACCCAATTTAAACAAGTCTTTCTCCATACTTCAAAACACTCTTTATGCATTTATAGCACTTGTAATCAATGAGAGTCATTGTCTTCTAATATATTCTCACCCCAAACAACACTAGATATTTCATTTAGTTGTTCAACGCAATGTTTCCGAGTTCTTAGCCCATTTGGGACCCAATTTCAACAAGTTTTTCTACACACTTCTAAACACTCTTCATGCATCTTTAGCACTTGTAATCAATCAAAGTTATTATATTATAACATATTCTAACCCCAAACAGCACTAGATAAGTCATTTAGTGGTTCAACGCAATGTTTCTGAGTTCTTAGACCATTTGGGACCCAATTTCAACAAGTCTTTCTACACACTTCTAAACACTCTTCATGCATCTCTAGCACTTGTAATCAATCAAATTCATTGTATTCTAACATATTCTAACCCCAAACAACACTAGATAAGTCATTTAGTTGCTCAACGCAATATTTCCGAGTTCTTAGCCCATTTGGTACCCAATTTCAACAAGTCTTTCGCCACACTTCTAAACACTATTCATGCATCTCTAGCACTTGTAATCAATCAAATTTATTGTATTCTAACATATTCTAACCCCAAACAACACTAGATAAGTCATTTAGTGGTTCAATTCAATGTTTCCGAGTTCTTAGCCCATTTAGGACCCAATTCCAACAAGTCTTTCTCCACACTTCTAAACACTCTTCATGCATCTCTAGTACATGTAACCAATCAAATTCATTGTATTCTAACATATACTAACCACAAACAATACTAGATAATTCATTTAGTGGTTCAACGCAATGTTTATGTGTTCTTAGCCTATTTGGGAAACAATTTCAACAAGTCTTTCTACACACTTCTAAACACTCTTCATGCATCTCTAGCACTTTTAATCAATCAAATTTATTGTATTCTAACATATACTAACCCCAAACAACACTAGATAAGTCATTTAGTTGGTCAATGCAACATTTCCGAGTTCTTAGCCCATTTGGGACCCAATTTCAACAAGTACTTCTCCATACTTCAAAACACTCTTCATGCATCTCTAGCACTTGTGATCAATCAAATTCATTGTATTCTAACATATTTTAACCCCAAACAACACTAGATAAGTCATTTAATTGCTCAACGCAATGTTTCCGAGTTCTTACCCCATTTGGGACCCAATTTCAACAAGTCTTTCTACACACTTCTAAACACTCTTCATGCATCTCTAGCACTTGTAATCAATCAAATTCATTGGATTCTAATATATTCTAACCCCAAACAACACTAGTTAAGTCATTTAGTTGCTCAACGCAATGTTTCCGAGTTCTTAGCCCATTTGGTACCCAATTTTAACAAGTCTTTTGCCACACTTCTAAACACTCTTCATGCATCTCTAGCACTTGTAATCAATCAAATTTATTGTATTCTAACATATTCTAACCCCAAACAACACTAGATAAGTCATTTAGTGGTTCAATTCAATGTTTCCGAGTTCTTAGCCCATTTGGGACCCAATTCTAACAAGTCTTTCTCCACACTTCTAAACACTCTTCATGCATCTTTAGCACTTGTAATCAATCAAAGTTATTATATTATAACATATTCTAACCCCAAACAGCACTAGATAAGTCATTTAGTGGTTCAACGCAATGTTTCTGAGTTCTTAGACCATTTGGGACCCAATTTCAACAAGTCTTTCTACACACTTCTAAACACTCTTCATGCATCTCTAGCACTTGTAATCAATCAAATTCATTGTATTCTAACATATTCTAACCCCAAACAACACTAGCTAAGTCATTTAGTTGCTCAACGCAATATTTCCGAGTTCTTAGCCCATTTGGTACCCAATTTCAACAAGTCTTTCGCCACACTTCTAAACACTATTCATGCATCTCTAGCACTTGTAATCAATCAAATTTATTGTATTCTAACATATTCTAACCCCAAACAACACTAGATTAGTCATTTAGTGGTTCAATTCAATGTTTCCGAGTTCTTAGCCCATTTAGGACCCAATTCCAACAAGTCTTTCTCCACACTTCTAAACACTCTTCATGCATCTCTAGTACATGTAACCAATCAAATTCATTGTATTCTAACATATACTAACCACAAACAATACTAGATAATTCATTTAGTGGTTCAACGCAATGTTTATGTGTTCTTAGCCTATTTGGGAAACAATTTCAACAAGTCTTTCTACACACTTCTAAACACTCTTCATGCATCTCTAGCACTTTTAATCAATCAAATTTATTGTATTCTAACATATACTAACCCCAAACAACACTAGATAAGTCATTTAGTTGGTCAATGCAACATTTCCGAGTTCTTAGCCCATTTGGGACCCAATTTCAACAAGTACTTCTCCATACTTCAAAACACTCTTCATGCATCTCTAGCACTTGTGATCAATCAAATTCATTGTATTCTAACATATTTTAACCCCAAACAACACTAGATAAGTCATTTAATTGCTCAACGCAATGTTTCCGAGTTCTTACCCCATTTGGGACCCAATTTCAACAAGTCTTTCTACACACTTCTAAACACTCTTCATGCATCTCTAGCACTTGTAATCAATCAAATTCATTGGATTCTAATATATTCTAACCCCAAACAACACTAGTTAAGTCATTTAGTTGCTCAACGCAATGTTTCCGAGTTCTTAGCCCATTTGGTACCCAATTTTAACAAGTCTTTTGCCACACTTCTAAACACTCTTCATGCATCTCTAGCACTTGTAATCAATCAAATTTATTGTATTCTAACATATTCTAACCCCAAACAACACTAGATAAGTCATTTAGTGGTTCAATTCAATGTTTCCGAGTTCTTAGCCCATTTGGGACCCAATTCCAACAAGTCTTTCTCCACACTTCTAAACACTCTTCATGCATCTTTAGCACTTGTAATCAATCAAAGTTATTATATTATAACATATTCTAACCCCAAACAGCACTAGATAAGTCATTTAGTGGTTCAACGCAATGTTTCTGAGTTCTTAGACCATTTGGGACCCAATTTCAACAAGTCTTTCTACACACTTCTAAACACTCTTCATGCATCTCTAGCACTTGTAATCAATCAAATTCATTGTATTCTAACATATTCTAACCCCAAACAACACTAGATAAGTCATTTAGTTGCTCAACGCAATATTTCCGAGTTCTTAGCCCATTTGGTACCCAATTTCAACAAGTCTTTCGCCACACTTCTAAACACTATTCATGCATCTCTAGCACTTGTAATCAATCAAATTTATTGTATTCTAACATATTCTAACCCCAAACAACACTAGATAAGTCATTTAGTGGTTCAATTCAATGTTTCCGAGTTCTTAGCCCATTTGGGACCCAATTCCAACAAGTCTTTCTCCACACTTCTAAACACTCTTCATGCATCTCTAGGACATGTAACCAATCAAATTCATTGTATTCTAACATATACTAACCACAAACAATACTAGATAATTCATTTAGTTGTTCAACGCAATGTTTATGTGTCCTTAGCCCATTTGGGAAACAATTTCAACAATCTTTCTACACACTTCTAAACACTCTTCATGCATCTCTAGCACTTTTAATCAATCAAATTTATTGTATTCTAACATATACTAACCCCAAACAACACTAGATAAGTCATTTAGTTGGTCAATGCAACATTTCAAAGTTCTTAGCCCATTTGGGACCCAATTTCAACAAGTACTTCTCCATTCTTCAAAACACTCTTCATGCATCTCTAGCACTTGTGATCAATCAAATTCATTGTATTCTAACATATTTTAACCCCAAACAACACTAGATAAGTCATTTAATTGCTCAACGCAATGTTTCCGAGTTCTTACCCCATTTGGGACCCAATTTCAACAAGTCTTTCTACACACTTCTAAACACTCTTCATGCATCTCTAGCACTTGTAATCAATCAAATTCATTGGATTCTAATATATTCTAACCCCAAACAACACTAGTTAAGTCATTTAGTTGCTCAACGCAATGTTTCCGAGTTCTTAGCCCATTTGGTACCCAATTTTAACAAGTCTTTTGCCACACTTCTAAACACTCTTCATGCATCTCTAGCACTTGTAATCAATCAAATTTATTGTATTCTAACATATTCTAACCCCAAACAACACTAGATAAGTCATTTAGTGGTTCAATTCAATGTTTCCGAGTTCTTAGCCCATTTGGGACCCAATTCCAACAAGTCTTTCTCCACACTTCTAAACACTCTTCATGCATCTTTAGCACTTGTAATCAATCAAAGTTATTATATTATAACATATTCTAACCCCAAACAGCACTAGATAAGTCATTTAGTGGTTCAACGCAATGTTTCTGAGTTCTTAGACCATTTGGGACCCAATTTCAACAAGTCTTTCTACACACTTCTAAACACTCTTCATGCATCTCTAGCACTTGTAATCAATCAAATTCATTGTATTCTAACATATTCTAACCCCAAACAACACTAGATAAGTCATTTAGTTGCTCAACGCAATATTTCCGAGTTCTTAGCCCATTTGGTACCCAATTTCAACAAGTCTTTCGCCACACTTCTAAACACTATTCATGCATCTCTAGCACTTGTAATCAATCAAATTTATTGTATTCTAACATATTCTAACCCCAAACAACACTAGATAAGTCATTTAGTGGTTCAATTCAATGTTTCCGAGTTCTTAGCCCATTTAGGACCCAATTCCAACAAGTCTTTCTCCACACTTCTAAACACTCTTCATGCATCTCTAGTACATGTAACCAATCAAATTCATTGTATTCTAACATATACTAACCACAAACAATACTAGATAATTCATTTAGTGGTTCAACGCAATGTTTATGTGTTCTTAGCCTATTTGGGAAACAATTTCAACAAGTCTTTCTACACACTTCTAAACACTCTTCATGCATCTCTAGCACTTTTAATCAATCAAATTTATTGTATTCTAACATATACTAACCCCAAACAACACTAGATAAGTCATTTAGTTGGTCAATGCAACATTTCCGAGTTCTTAGCCCATTTGGGACCCAATTTCAACAAGTACTTCTCCATACTTCAAAACACTCTTCATGCATCTCTAGCACTTGTGATCAATCAAATTCATTGTATTCTAACATATTTTAACCCCAAACAACACTAGATAAGTCATTTAATTGCTCAACGCAATGTTTCCGAGTTCTTACCCCATTTGGGACCCAATTTCAACAAGTCTTTCTACACACTTCTAAACACTCTTCATGCATCTCTAGCACTTGTAATCAATCAAATTCATTGGATTCTAATATATTCTAACCCCAAACAACACTAGTTAAGTCATTTAGTTGCTCAACGCAATGTTTCCGAGTTCTTAGCCCATTTGGTACCCAATTTTAACAAGTCTTTTGCCACACTTCTAAACACTCTTCATGCATCTCTAGCACTTGTAATTAATCAAATTTATTGTATTCTAACATATTCTAACCCCAAACAACACTAGATAAGTCATTTAGTGGTTCAATTCAATGTTTCCGAGTTCTTAGCCCATTTGGGACCCAATTCCAACAAGTCTTTCTCCACACTTCTAAACACTCTTCATGCATCTTTAGCACTTGTAATCAATCAAAGTTATTATATTATAACATATTCTAACCCCAAACAGCACTAGATAAGTCATTTAGTGGTTCAACGCAATGTTTCTGAGTTCTTAGACCATTTGGGACCCAATTTCAACAAGTCTTTCTACACACTTCTAAACACTCTTCATGCATCTCTAGCACTTGTAATCAATCAAATTCATTGTATTCTAACATATTCTAACCCCAAACAACACTAGATAAGTCATTTAGTTGCTCAACGCAATATTTCCGAGTTCTTAGCCCATTTGGTACCCAATTTCAACAAGTCTTTCGCCACACTTCTAAACACTATTCATGCATCTCTAGCACTTGTAATCAATCAAATTTATTGTATTCTAACATATTCTAACCCCAAACAACACTAGATAAGTCATTTAGTGGTTCAATTCAATGTTTCCGAGTTCTTAGCCCATTTGGGACCCAATTCCAACAAGTCTTTCTCCACACTTCTAAACACTCTTCATGCATCTCTAGGACATGTAACCAATCAAATTCATTGTATTCTAACATATACTAACCACAAACAATACTAGATAATTCATTTAGTTGTTCAACGCAATGTTTATGTGTTCTTAGCCCATTTGGGAAACAATTTCAACAATCTTTCTACACACTTCTAAACACTCTTCATGCATCTCTAGCACTTTTAATCAATCAAATTTATTGTATTCTAACATATACTAACCCCAAACAACACTAGATAAGTCATTTAGTTGGTCAATGCAACATTTCAGAGTTCTTAGCCCATTTGGGACCCAATTTCAACAAGTACTTCTCCATTCTTCAAAACACTCTTCATGCATCTCTAGCACTTGTGATCAATCAAATTCATTGTATTCTAACATATTTTAACCCCAAACAACACTAGATAAGTCATTTAATTGCTCAACGCAATGTTTCCGAGTTCTTACCCCATTTGGGACCCAATTTCAACAAGTCTTTCTACACACTTCTAAACACTCTTCATGCATCTCTAGCACTTGTAATCAATCAAATTCATTGGATTCTAATATATTCTAACCCCAAACAACACTAGTTAAGTCATTTAGTTGCTCAACGCAATGTTTCCGAGTTCTTAGCCCATTTGGTACCCAATTTTAACAAGTCTTTTGCCACACTTCTAAACACTCTTCATGCATCTCTAGCACTTGTAATCAATCAAATTTATTGTATTCTAACATATTCTAACCGCAAACAACACTAGATAAGTCATTTAGTGGTTCAATTCAATGTTTCCGAGTTCTTAGCCCATTTGGGACCCAATTCCAACAAGTCTTTCTCCACACTTCTAAACACTCTTCATGCATCTTTAGCACTTGTAATCAATCAAAGTTATTATATTATAACATATTCTAACCCCAAACAGCACTAGATAAGTCATTTAGTGGTTCAACGCAATGTTTCTGAGTTCTTAGACCATTTGGGACCCAATTTCAACAAGTCTTTCTACACACTTCTAAACACTCTTCATGCATCTCTAGCACTTGTAATCAATCAAATTCATTGTATTCTAACATATTCTAACCCCAAACAACACTAGATAAGTCATTTAGTTGCTCAACGCAATATTTCCGAGTTCTTAGCCCATTTGGTACCCAATTTCAACAAGTCTTTCGCCACACTTCTAAACACTATTCATGCATCTCTAGCACTTGTAATCAATCAAATTTATTGTATTCTAACATATTCTAACCCCAAACAACACTAGATAAGTCATTTAGTGGTTCAATTCAATGTTTCCGAGTTCTTAGCCCATTTGGGACCCAATTCCAACAAGTCTTTCTCCACACTTCTAAACACTCTTCATGCATCTCTAGGACATGTAACCAATCAAATTCATTGTATTCTAACATATACTAACCACAAACAATACTAGATAATTCATTTAGTTGTTCAACGCAATGTTTATGTGTTCTTAGCCCATTTGGGAAACAATTTCAACAATCTTTCTACACACTTCTAAACACTCTTCATGCATCTCTAGCACTTTTAATCAATCAAATTTATTGTATTCTAACATATACTAACCCCAAACAACACTAGATAAGTCATTTAGTTGGTCAATGCAACATTTCAGAGTTCTTAGCCCATTTGGGACCCAATTTCAACAAGTACTTCTCCATTCTTCAAAACACTCTTCATGCATCTCTAGCACTTGTGATCAATCAAATTCATTGTATTCTAACATATTTTAACCCCAAACAACACTAGATAAGTCATTTAATTGCTCAACGCAATGTTTCCGAGTTCTTACCCCATTTGGGACCCAATTTCAACAAGTCTTTCTACACACTTCTAAACACTCTTCATGCATCTCTAGCACTTGTAATCAATCAAATTCATTGGATTCTAATATATTCTAACCCCAAACAACACTAGTTAAGTCATTTAGTTGCTCAACGCAATGTTTCCGAGTTCTTAGCCCATTTGGTACCCAATTTTAACAAGTCTTTTGCCACACTTCTAAACACTCTTCATGCATCTCTAGCACTTGTAATCAATAAAATTCATTGTATGCTAACATATTCTAACCCCAAACAACACTAGATAAGGCATTTAGTTGTTCAACGCAATGTTTCCGAGTTCTTAGCCCATTTGGGACCCAATTTCAACAAGTCTTTCTACACACTTCGAAACATTCTTCATGCATCTCTAGCACTTTTAATCAATCAAATTCATTGTATTCTAACATATACTAACCTCAAACAACACTATATAAGTCATTTAGTTGCTCAACGCAATGTTTCCGAGTTCTTAGCCCATTTGGTACCCAATTTCAACAAGTCTTTCGCCACACTTCTAAACACTATTCATGCATCTCTAGCACTTGTAATCAATCAAATTCATTGTATTCTAATATATTCTAACCCCAAACAACACTAGATAAGTCATTTAGTTGTTCAACGCAATGTTTCCGAGTTCTTAGCCCATTTGGGACCCAATTTCAACAAGTCTTTCTCCATACTTCAAAACACTCTTCATGCATCTCTAGCACTTGTAATCAATCAAATTCATTGTATTCTAACATATTCTAACCCCAAACAACACTAGATAAGTCATTTAGTTGCTCAACACAATATTTCCGAGTTCTTAGCCCATTTGGTACCTAATTTCAACAAGTCTTTCGCCACACTTCTAAACACTATTCATGCATCTCTAGCACTTGTAATCAATCAAATTCATTGTATTCTAACATATACTAACCACAAACAACACTAGATAATTCATTTAGTGGTTCAACGCAATGTTTATGAGTTCTTAGTCCATTTGGGACCCAATTTCAACAAGTCTTTCTACACACTTCTAAACACTCTTCATGCATCTCTAGCAGTTTTAATCAATCAAATTCATTGTATTCTAACATATACTAACCCCAAACAACACTAGATAAGTCATTTAGTTTGTCAATGCAACATTTCCGAGTTCTTAGCCCATTTGGGACCCAATTTCAACAAGTATTTCTCCATACTTCAAAACACTCTTCATGCATCTCTAGCACTTGTCATCAATAAAATTCATTGTATTCTAACATATTCTAACCCCAAACAACACTAGATAAGTCATTTAATTGCTCAACGCAATATTTCTGAGTTCTTAGCCCATTTGGGACCCAATTTCAACAAGTCTTTCGCCACACTTCTAAACACTATTCATGCATCTCTAGCACTTGTAATCAATCAAATTTATTGTATTCTAACATATTCTAACCCCAAACAACACTAGATAAGTCATTTAGTGGTTCAATTCAATGTTTCCGAGTTCTTAGCCCATTTGGGACCCAATTCCAACAAGTCTTTCTCCACACTTCTAAACACTCTTCATGCATCTCTAGTACATGTAACCAATCAAATTCATTGTATTCTAACATATACTAACCACAAACAATACTAGATAATTCATTTAGTTGTTCAACGCAATGTTTATGTGTTCTTAGCCCATTTGGGAAACAATTTCAACAATCTTTCTACACACTTCTAAACACTCTTCATGCATCTCTAGCACTTTTAATCAATCAAATTTATTGTATTCTAACATATACTAACCCCAAACAACACTAGATAAGTCATTTAGTTGGTCAATGCAACATTTCAGAGTTCTTAGCCCATTTGGGACCCAATTTCAACAAGTATTTCTCCATACTTCAAAACACTCTTCATGCATCTCTAGCACTTGTCATCAATAAAATTCATTGTATTCTAACATATTCTAACCCCAAACAACACTAGATAAGTCATTTAATTGCTCAACGCAATATTTCCGAGTTCTTAGCCCATTTGGGACCCAATTTCAACAAGTCTTTCGCCACACTTCTAAACACTATTCATGCATCTCTAGCACTTGTAATCAATCAAATTCATTGTATTCTAACATATACTAACCACAAACAACACTAGATAATTCATTTAGTGGTTCAACGCAATGTTTATGAGTTCTTAGTCCATTTGGGACCCAATTTCAACAAGTCTTTCTACACACTTCTAAACACTCTTCATGCATATCTAGCACTTGTAATCAATCAAATTCATTGGATTCTAACATATTCTAACCCCAAACAACACTAGATAAGTCATTTAGTTATTCAACGCAATGTTTCCGAGTTCTTAGCCCATTTCGGGCCTAATTTCAACAAGTCTTTCTCCATACTTAAAAATACTCTTCATGCATCTCTAGCACTTGTAATCAAACAAATTTATTGTATTCTATCATATTCTAACCCCAAATAACACTAGATAAGTCATTTAGTGGTTCAACGCAATGTTTCCGAGTTCTTAGCCCATTTGGGACCCAATTTAAACAAGTCTTTCTCCATACTTCAAAACACTCTTCATGCATTTATAGCACTTGTAATCAATGAGAGTCATTGTCTTCTAATATATTCTCACCCCAAACAACACTAGATATTTCATTTAGTTGTTCAACGCAATGTTTCCGAGTTCTTAGCCCATTTGGGACCCAATTTCAACAAGTTTTTCTACACACTTCTAAACACTCTTCATGCATCTTTAGCACTTGTAATCAATCAAAGTTATTATATTATAACATATTCTAACCCCAAACAGCACTAGATAAGTCATTTAGTGGTTCAACGCAATGTTTCTGAGTTCTTAGACCATTTGGGACCCAATTTCAACAAGTCTTTCTACACACTTCTAAACACTCTTCATGCATCTCTAGCACTTGTAATCAATCAAATTCATTGTATTCTAACATATTCTAACCCCAAACAACACTAGATAAGTCATTTAGTTGCTCAACGCAATATTTCCGAGTTCTTAGCCCATTTGGTACCCAATTTCAACAAGTCTTTCGCCACACTTCTAAACACTATTCATGCATCTCTAGCACTTGTAATCAATCAAATTTATTGTATTCTAACATATTCTAACCCCAAACAACACTAGATAAGTCATTTAGTGGTTCAATTCAATGTTTCCGAGTTCTTAGCCCATTTAGGACCCAATTCCAACAAGTCTTTCTCCACACTTCTAAACACTCTTCATGCATCTCTAGTACATGTAACCAATCAAATTCATTGTATTCTAACATATACTAACCACAAACAATACTAGATAATTCATTTAGTGGTTCAACGCAATGTTTATGTGTTCTTAGCCTATTTGGGAAACAATTTCAACAAGTCTTTCTACACACTTCTAAACACTCTTCATGCATCTCTAGCACTTTTAATCAATCAAATTTATTGTATTCTAACATATACTAACCCCAAACAACACTAGATAAGTCATTTAGTTGGTCAATGCAACATTTCCGAGTTCTTAGCCCATTTGGGACCCAATTTCAACAAGTCTTTCGCCACACTTCTAAACACTATTCATGCATCTCTAGCACTTGTAATCAATCAAATTCATTGTATTCTAACATATACTAACCACAAACAACACTAGATAATTCATTTAGTGGTTCAACGCAATGTTTATGAGTTCTTAGTCCATTTGGGACCCAATTTCAACAAGTCTTTCTACACACTTCTAAACACTCTTCATGCATATCTAGCACTTGTAATCAATCAAATTCATTGGATTCTAACATATTCTAACCCCAAACAACACTAGATAAGTCATTTAGTTATTCAACGCAATGTTTCCGAGTTCTTAGCCCATTTCGGGCCTAATTTCAACAAGTCTTTCTCCATACTTAAAAATACTCTTCATGCATCTCTAGCACTTGTAATCAAACAAATTTATTGTATTCTATCATATTCTAACCCCAAATAACACTAGATAAGTCATTTAGTGGTTCAACGCAATGTTTCCGAGTTCTTAGCCCATTTGGGACCCAATTTAAACAAGTCTTTCTCCATACTTCAAAACACTCTTCATGCATTTATAGCACTTGTAATCAATGAGAGTCATTGTCTTCTAATATATTCTCACCCCAAACAACACTAGATATTTCATTTAGTTGTTCAACGCAATGTTTCCGAGTTCTTAGCCCATTTGGGACCCAATTTCAACAAGTTTTTCTACACACTTCTAAACACTCTTCATGCATCTTTAGCACTTGTAATCAATCAAAGTTATTATATTATAACATATTCTAACCCCAAACAGCACTAGATAAGTCATTTAGTGGTTCAACGCAATGTTTCTGAGTTCTTAGACCATTTGGGACCCAATTTCAACAAGTCTTTCTACACACTTCTAAACACTCTTCATGCATCTCTAGCACTTGTAATCAATCAAATTCATTGTATTCTAACATATTCTAACCCCAAACAACACTAGATAAGTCATTTAGTTGCTCAACGCAATATTTCCGAGTTCTTAGCCCATTTGGTACCCAATTTCAACAAGTCTTTCGCCACACTTCTAAACACTATTCATGCATCTCTAGCACTTGTAATCAATCAAATTTATTGTATTCTAACATATTCTAACCCCAAACAACACTAGATAAGTCATTTAGTGGTTCAATTCAATGTTTCCGAGTTCTTAGCCCATTTAGGACCCAATTCCAACAAGTCTTTCTCCACACTTCTAAACACTCTTCATGCATCTCTAGTACATGTAACCAATCAAATTCATTGTATTCTAACATATACTAACCACAAACAATACTAGATAATTCATTTAGTGGTTCAACGCAATGTTTATGTGTTCTTAGCCTATTTGGGAAACAATTTCAACAAGTCTTTCTACACACTTCTAAACACTCTTCATGCATCTCTAGCACTTTTAATCAATCAAATTTATTGTATTCTAACATATACTAACCCCAAACAACACTAGATAAGTCATTTAGTTGGTCAATGCAACATTTCCGAGTTCTTAGCCCATTTGGGACCCAATTTCAACAAGTCTTTCGCCACACTTCTAAACACTATTCATGCATCTCTAGCACTTGTAATCAATCAAATTCATTGTATTCTAACATATACTAACCACAAACAACACTAGATAATTCATTTAGTGGTTCAACGCAATGTTTATGAGTTCTTAGTCCATTTGGGACCCAATTTCAACAAGTCTTTCTACACACTTCTAAACACTCTTCATGCATATCTAGCACTTGTAATCAATCAAATTCATTGGATTCTAACATATTCTAACCCCAAACAACACTAGATAAGTCATTTAGTTATTCAACGCAATGTTTCCGAGTTCTTAGCCCATTTCGGGCCTAATTTCAACAAGTCTTTCTCCATACTTAAAAATACTCTTCATGCATCTCTAGCACTTGTAATCAAACAAATTTATTGTATTCTATCATATTCTAACCCCAAATAACACTAGATAAGTCATTTAGTGGTTCAACGCAATGTTTCCGAGTTCTTAGCCCATTTGGGACCCAATTTAAACAAGTCTTTCTCCATACTTCAAAACACTCTTCATGCATTTATAGCACTTGTAATCAATGAGAGTCATTGTCTTCTAATATATTCTCACCCCAAACAACACTAGATATTTCATTTAGTTGTTCAACGCAATGTTTCCGAGTTCTTAGCCCATTTGGGACCCAATTTCAACAAGTTTTTCTACACACTTCTAAACACTCTTCATGCATCTTTAGCACTTGTAATCAATCAAAGTTATTATATTATAACATATTCTAACCCCAAACAGCACTAGATAAGTCATTTAGTGGTTCAACGCAATGTTTCTGAGTTCTTAGACCATTTGGGACCCAATTTCAACAAGTCTTTCTACACACTTCTAAACACTCTTCATGCATCTCTAGCACTTGTAATCAATCAAATTCATTGTATTCTAACATATTCTAACCCCAAACAACACTAGATAAGTCATTTAGTTGCTCAACGCAATATTTCCGAGTTCTTAGCCCATTTGGTACCCAATTTCAACAAGTCTTTCGCCACACTTCTAAACACTATTCATGCATCTCTAGCACTTGTAATCAATCAAATTTATTGTATTCTAACATATTCTAACCCCAAACAACACTAGATAAGTCATTTAGTGGTTCAATTCAATGTTTCCGAGTTCTTAGCCCATTTAGGACCCAATTCCAACAAGTCTTTCTCCACACTTCTAAACACTCTTCATGCATCTCTAGTACATGTAACCAATCAAATTCATTGTATTCTAACATATACTAACCACAAACAATACTAGATAATTCATTTAGTGGTTCAACGCAATGTTTATGTGTTCTTAGCCTATTTGGGAAACAATTTCAACAAGTCTTTCTACACACTTCTAAACACTCTTCATGCATCTCTAGCACTTTTAATCAATCAAATTTATTGTATTCTAACATATACTAACCCCAAACAACACTAGATAAGTCATTTAGTTGGTCAATGCAACATTTCCGAGTTCTTAGCCCATTTGGGACCCAATTTCAACAAGTACTTCTCCATACTTCAAAACACTCTTCATGCATCTCTAGCACTTGTGATCAATCAAATTCATTGCATTCTAACATATTTTAACCCCAAACAACACTAGATAAGTCATTTAATTGCTCAACGCAATGTTTCCGAGTTCTTACCCCATTTGGGACCCAATTTCAACAAGTCTTTCTACACACTTCTAAACACTCTTCATGCATCTCTAGCACTTGTAATCAATCAAATTCATTGGATTCTAATATATTCTAACCCCAAACAACACTAGTTAAGTCATTTAGTTGCTCAACGCAATGTTTCCGAGTTCTTAGCCCATTTGGTACCCAATTTTAACAAGTCTTTTGCCACACTTCTAAACACTCTTCATGCATCTCTAGCACTTGTAATCAATCAAATTTATTGTATTCTAACATATTCTAACCCCAAACAACACTAGATAAGTCATTTAGTGGTTCAATTCAATGTTTCCGAGTTCTTAGTCCATTTGGGACCCAATTCCAACAAGTCTTTCTCCACACTTCTAAACACTCTTCATGCATCTTTAGCACTTGTAATCAATCAAAGTTATTATATTATAACATATTCTAACCCCAAACAGCACTAGATAAGTCATTTAGTGGTTCAACGCAACGTTTCTGAGTTCTTAGACCATTTGGGACCCAATTTCAACAAGTCTTTCTACACACTTCTAAACACTCTTCATGCATCTCTAGCACTTGTAATCAATCAAATTCATTGTATTCTAACATATTCTAACCCCAAACAACACTAGATAAGTCATTTAGTTGCTCAACGCAATATTTCCGAGTTCTTAGCCCATTTGGTACCCAATTTCAACAAGTCTTTCGCCACACTTCTAAACACTATTCATGCATCTCTAGCACTTGTAATCAATCAAATTTATTGTATTCTAACATATTCTAACCCCAAAAACACTAGATAAGTCATTTAGTGGTTCAATTCAATGTTTCCGAGTTCTTAGCCCATTTGGGACCCAATTTCAACAAGTCTTTCTACACACTTCTAAACACTCTTCATGCATCTCTAGCACTTGTAATCAATCAAATTCATTAGATTCTAACATATTTTAACCCCAAACAACACTAGATAAGTCATTTAGTTGCTCAACGCAATATTTCCGAGTTCTTAGCCCATTTGGTACCCAATTTCAACAAGTCTTTCGCCACACTTCTAAACACTATTCATGCATCTCTAGCACTTGTAATCAATCAAATTTATTGTATTCTAACATATTCTAACCCCAAAAACACTAGATAAATCATTTAGTGGTTCAATTCAATGTTTCCGAGTTCTTAACCCATTTGGGACCCAATTTCAACAAGTCTTTCTACACACTTCTAAACACTCTTCATGCATCTCCATCACTTGTAATCAATCAAATTCATTGGATTCTAACATATTTTAACCCCAAACAACACTAGTTAAGTCATTTAGTTGCTCAACGCAATGTTTCCGAGTTCTTAGCCCATTTGGTACCCAATTTCAACAAGTCTTTCGCCACACTTCTAAACACTCTTCATGCATCTCTAGCACTTGTAATCAATAAAATTCATTGTATGCTAACATATTCTAATCCCAAACAACACTAGATAAGGAATTTAGTTGTTCAACGCAATGTTTCCGAGTTCTTAGCCCATTTGGGACCCAATTTCAACAAGTCTTTCTACACACTTCGAAACACTCTTCATGCATCTCTAGCACTTTTAATCAATAATATTCATTGTATTCTAACATATACTAACCCCAAACAACACTATATAAGTCATTTGGTTGCTCAACGCAATGTTTCAGAGTTCTTAGCCCATTTGGTACCCAATTTCCACAAGTCTTTCGCCACACTTCTAAACACTATTCATGCATCTCTAGCATTTGTAATTAATCAAATTCATTGTATTCTAACATATTCTAACCCCAAACAACACTAGATAAGTCATTTAGTTGGTCAATGCAACATTTCGGAGTTCTTAGCCCATTTGGGACCCAATTTCAACAAGTCTTTCTCCATACTTCAAAACACTCTTCATGCATCTCTAGCACTTGTAATCAATCAAATTAATTGTATTCTAACATATTCTAACCCCAAACAACACTAGATAAGTCATTTAGTTGCTCAACGTAATATTTCCGAGTTCTTAGCCCATTTGGTACCCAATTTCAACAAGTCTTTCGCCACACTTCTAAACACTATTCATGCATGTCTAGCACTTGTAATCAATCAAATTTATTGTATTCTAACATATTCTAACCCCAAAAACACTAGATAAGTCATTTAGTGGTTCAATTCAATGTTTCCGAGTTCTTAGCCCATTTGGGACCCAATTTCAACAAGTCTTTCTACACACTTCTAAACACTCTTCATGCATCTCTAGCACTTGTAATCAATCAAATTCATTGGATTCTAACATATTTTAACCCCAAACAACACTAGTTAAGTCATTTAGTTGCTCAACGCAATGTTTCCGAGTTCTTAGCCCATTTGGTACCCAATTTCAACAAGTCTTTCGCCACACTTCTAAACACTCTTCATGCATCTCTAGCACTTGTAATCAATAAAATTCATTGTATGCTAACATATTCTAACCCCAAACAACACTAGATAAGGCATTTAGTTGTTCAACGCAATGTTTCCGAGTTCTTAGCCCATTTGGGACCCAATTTCAACAAGTCTTTCTACACACTTCGAAACACTCTTCATGCATCTCTAGCACTTTTAATCAATCAAATTCATTGTATTCTAACATATACTAACCCCAAACAACACTATATAAGTCATTTAGTTGCTCAACGCAATGTTTCAGAGTTCTTAGCCCATTTGGTACCCAATTTCAACAAGTCTTTCGCCACACTTCTAAACACTATTCATGCATCTCTAGCATTTGTAATTAATCAAATTCATTGTATTCTAACATATTCTAACCCCAAACAACACTAGATAAGTCATTTAGTTGGTCAATGCAACATTTCCGAGTTTTTAGCCCATTTGGGACCCAATTTCAACAAGTCTTTCTCCATACTTCAAAACACTCTTCATGCATCTCTAGCACTTGTAATCAATCAAATTCATTGTATTCTAACATATTCTAACCCCAAACAACACTAGATAAGTCATTTAGTTGCTCAACGCAATATTTCCGAGTTCTTAGCCCATTTGGTACCCAATTTCAACAAGTCTTTCGCCACACTTCTAAACACTATTCATGCATCTCTAGCACTTGTAATCAATCAAATTTATTGTATTCTAACATATTCTAACCCCAAAAACACTAGATAAGTCATTTAGTGGTTCAATTCAATGTTTCCGAGTTCTTAGCCCATTTGGGACCCAATTTCAACAAGTCTTTCTACACACTTCTAAACACGCTTCATGCATCTCCAGCACTTGTAATCAATCAAATTCATTGTATTCTAACATATTCTAACCCCAAACAACACTAGATAAGTCATTTAGTTGCTCAACGCAATATTTCCGAGTTCTTAGCCCATTTGGTACCCAATTTCAACAAGTACTTCTCCATACTTCAAAACACTCTTCATGCATCTCTAGCACTTGTGATCAATCAAATTCATTGCATTCTAACATATTTTAACCCCAAACAACACTAGATAAGTCATTTAATTGCTCAACGCAATGTTTCCGAGTTCTTACCCCATTTGGGACCCAATTTCAACAAGTCTTTCTACACACTTCTAAACACTCTTCATGCATCTCTAGCACTTGTAATCAATCAAATTCATTGGATTCTAATATATTCTAACCCCAAACAACACTAGTTAAGTCATTTAGTTGCTCAACGCAATGTTTCCGAGTTCTTAGCCCATTTGGTACCCAATTTTAACAAGTCTTTTGCCACACTTCTAAACACTCTTCATGCATCTCTAGCACTTGTAATCAATCAAATTTATTGTATTCTAACATATTCTAACCCCAAACAACACTAGATAAGTCATTTAGTGGTTCAATTCAATGTTTCCGAGTTCTTAGTCCATTTGGGACCCAATTCCAACAAGTCTTTCTCCATACTTCAAAACACTCTTCATGCATCTCTAGCACTTGTAATCAATCAAATTAATTGTATTCTAACATATTCTAACCCCAAACAACACTAGATAAGTCATTTAGTTGCTCAACGTAATATTTCCGAGTTCTTAGCCCATTTGGTACCCAATTTCAACAAGTCTTTCGCCACACTTCTAAACACTATTCATGCATGTCTAGCACTTGTAATCAATCAAATTTATTGTATTCTAACATATTCTAACCCCAAAAACACTAGATAAGTCATTTAGTGGTTCAATTCAATGTTTCCGAGTTCTTAGCCCATTTGGGACCCAATTTCAACAAGTCTTTCTACACACTTCTAAACACTCTTCATGCATCTCTAGCACTTGTAATCAATCAAATTCATTGGATTCTAACATATTTTAACCCCAAACAACACTAGTTAAGTCATTTAGTTGCTCAACGCAATGTTTCCGAGTTCTTAGCCCATTTGGTACCCAATTTCAACAAGTCTTTCGCCACACTTCTAAACACTCTTCATGCATCTCTAGCACTTGTAATCAATAAAATTCATTGTATGCTAACATATTCTAACCCCAAACAACACTAGATAAGGCATTTAGTTGTTCAACGCAATGTTTCCGAGTTCTTAGCCCATTTGGGACCCAATTTCAACAAGTCTTTCTACACACTTCGAAACACTCTTCATGCATCTCTAGCACTTTTAATCAATCAAATTCATTGTATTCTAACATATACTAACCCCAAACAACACTATATAAGTCATTTAGTTGCTCAACGCAATGTTTCAGAGTTCTTAGCCCATTTGGTACCCAATTTCAACAAGTCTTTCGCCACACTTCTAAACACTATTCATGCATCTCTAGCATTTGTAATTAATCAAATTCATTGTATTCTAACATATTCTAACCCCAAACAACACTAGATAAGTCATTTAGTTGGTCAATGCAACATTTCCGAGTTTTTAGCCCATTTGGGACCCAATTTCAACAAGTCTTTCTCCATACTTCAAAACACTCTTCATGCATCTCTAGCACTTGTAATCAATCAAATTCATTGTATTCTAACATATTCTAACCCCAAACAACACTAGATAAGTCATTTAGTTGCTCAACGCAATATTTCCGAGTTCTTAGCCCATTTGGTACCCAATTTCAACAAGTCTTTCGCCACACTTCTAAACACTATTCATGCATCTCTAGCACTTGTAATCAATCAAATTTATTGTATTCTAACATATTCTAACCCCAAAAACACTAGATAAGTCATTTAGTGGTTCAATTCAATGTTTCCGAGTTCTTAGCCCATTTGGGACCCAATTTCAACAAGTCTTTCTACACACTTCTAAACACGCTTCATGCATCTCCAGCACTTGTAATCAATCAAATTCATTGTATTCTAACATATTCTAACCCCAAACAACACTAGATAAGTCATTTAGTTGCTCAACGCAATATTTCCGAGTTCTTAGCCCATTTGGTACCCAATTTCAACAAGTACTTCTCCATACTTCAAAACACTCTTCATGCATCTCTAGCACTTGTGATCAATCAAATTCATTGCATTCTAACATATTTTAACCCCAAACAACACTAGATAAGTCATTTAATTGCTCAACGCAATGTTTCCGAGTTCTTACCCCATTTGGGACCCAATTTCAACAAGTCTTTCTACACACTTCTAAACACTCTTCATGCATCTCTAGCACTTGTAATCAATCAAATTCATTGGATTCTAATATATTCTAACCCCAAACAACACTAGTTAAGTCATTTAGTTGCTCAACGCAATGTTTCCGAGTTCTTAGCCCATTTGGTACCCAATTTTAACAAGTCTTTTGCCACACTTCTAAACACTCTTCATGCATCTCTAGCACTTGTAATCAATCAAATTTATTGTATTCTAACATATTCTAACCCCAAACAACACTAGATAAGTCATTTAGTGGTTCAATTCAATGTTTCCGAGTTCTTAGTCCATTTGGGACCCAATTCCAACAAGTCTTCTCCACACTTCTAAACACTCTTCATGCATCTTTAGCACTTGTAATCAATCAAAGTTATTATATTATAACATATTCTAACCCCAAACAGCACTAGATAAGTCATTTAGTGGTTCAACGCAACGTTTCTGAGTTCTTAGACCATTTGGGACCCAATTTCAACAAGTCTTTCTACACACTTCTAAACACTCTTCATGCATCTCTAGCACTTGTAATCAATCAAATTCATTGTATTCTAACATATTCTAACCCCAAACAACACTAGATAAGTCATTTAGTTGCTCAACGCAATATTTCCGAGTTCTTAGCCCATTTGGTACCCAATTTCAACAAGTCTTTCGCCACACTTCTAAACACTATTCATGCATCTCTAGCACTTGTAATCAATCAAATTTATTGTATTCTAACATATTCTAACCCCAAACAACACTAGATAAGTCATTTAGTGGTTCAATTCAATGTTTCCGAGTTCTTAGCCCATTTAGGACCCAATTCCAACAAGTCTTTCTCCACACTTCTAAACACTCTTCATGCATCTCTAGTACATGTAACCAATCAAATTCATTGTATTCTAACATATACTAACCACAAACAATACTAGATAATTCATTTAGTGGTTCAACGCAATGTTTATGTGTTCTTAGCCTATTTGGGAAACAATTTCAACAAGTCTTTCTACACACTTCTAAACACTCTTCATGCATCTCTAGCACTTTTAATCAATCAAATTTATTGTATTCTAACATATACTAACCCCAAACAACACTAGATAAGTCATTTAGTTGGTCAATGCAACATTTCCGAGTTCTTAGCCCATTTGGGACCCAATTTCAACAAGTACTTCTCCATACTTCAAAACACTCTTCATGCATCTCTAGCACTTGTGATCAATCAAATTCATTGTATTCTAACATATTTTAACCCCAAACAACACTAGATAAGTCATTTAATTGCTCAACGCAATGTTTCCGAGTTCTTACCCCATTTGGGACCCAATTTCAACAAGTCTTTCTACACACTTCTAAACACTCTTCATGCATCTCTAGCACTTGTAATCAATCAAATTCATTGGATTCTAATATATTCTAACCCCAAACAACACTAGTTAAGTCATTTAGTTGCTCAACGCAATGTTTCCGAGTTCTTAGCCCATTTGGTACCCAATTTTAACAAGTCTTTTGCCACACTTCTAAACACTCTTCATGCATCTCTAGCACTTGTAATCAATCAAATTTATTGTATTCTAACATATTCTAACCCCAAACAACACTAGATAAGTCATTTAGTGGTTCAATTCAATGTTTCCGAGTTCTTAGCCCATTTGGGACCCAATTCCAACAAGTCTTTCTCCACACTTCTAAACACTCTTCATGCATCTTTAGCACTTGTAATCAATCAAAGTTATTATATTATAACATATTCTAACCCCAAACAGCACTAGATAAGTCATTTAGTGGTTCAACGCAATGTTTTCTGAGTTCTTAGACCATTTGGGACCCAATTTCAACAAGTCTTTCTACACACTTCTAAACACTCTTCATGCATCTCTAGCACTTGTAATCAATCAAATTCATTGTATTCTAACATATTCTAACCCCAAACAACACTAGATAAGTCATTTAGTTGCTCAACGCAATATTTCCGAGTTCTTAGCCCATTTGGTACCCAATTTCAACAAGTCTTTCGCCACACTTCTAAACACTATTCATGCATCTCTAGCACTTGTAATCAATCAAATTTATTGTATTCTAACATATTCTAACCCCAAACAACACTAGATAAGTCATTTAGTGGTTCAATTCAATGTTTCCGAGTTCTTAGCCCATTTGGGACCCAATTCCAACAAGTCTTTCTCCACACTTCTAAACACTCTTCATGCATCTCTAGGACATTTAACCAATCAAATTCATTGTATTCTAACATATACTAACCACAAACAATACTAGATAATTCATTTAGTTGTTCAACGCAATGTTTATGTGTTCTTAGCCCATTTGGGAAACAATTTCAACAATCTTTCTACACACTTCTAAACACTCTTCATGCATCTCTAGCACTTTTAATCAATCAAATTTATTGTATTCTAACCTATACTAACCCCAAACAACACTAGATAAGTCATTTAGTTGGTCAATGCAACATTTCAGAGTTCTTAGCCCATTTGGGACCCAATTTCAACAAGTACTTCTCCATTCTTCAAAACACTCTTCATGCATCTCTAGCACTTGTGATCAATCAAATTCATTGTATTCTAACATATTTTAACCCCAAACAACACTAGATAAGTCATTTAATTGCTCAACGCAATGTTTCCGAGTTCTTACCCCATTTGGGACCCAATTTCAACAAGTCTTTCTACACACTTCTAAACACTCTTCATGCATCTCTAGCACTTGTAATCAATCAAATTCATTGGATTCTAATATATTCTAACCCCAAACAACACTAGTTAAGTCATTTAGTTGCTCAACGCAATGTTTCCGAGTTCTTAGCCCATTTGGTACCCAATTTTAACAAGTCTTTTGCCACACTTCTAAACACTCTTCATGCATCTCTAGCACTTGTAATCAATAAAATTCATTGTATGCTAACATATTCTAACCCCAAACAACACTAGATAAGGCATTTAGTTGTTCAACGCAATGTTTCCGAGTTCTTAGCCCATTTGGGACCCAATTTCAACAAGTCTTTCTACACACTTCGAAACATTCTTCATGCATCTCTAGCACTTTTAATCAATCAAATTCATTGTATTCTAACATATACTAACCTCAAACAACACTATATAAGTCATTTAGTTGCTCAACGCAATGTTTCCGAGTTCTTAGCCCATTTGGTACCCAATTTCAACAAGTCTTTCGCCACACTTCTAAACACTATTCATGCATCTCTAGCACTTGTAATCAATCAAATTCATTGTATTCTAATATATTCTAACCCCAAACAACACTAGATAAGTCATTTAGTTGTTCAACGCAATGTTTCCGAGTTCTTAGCCCATTTGGGACCCAATTTCAACAAGTCTTTCTCCATACTTCAAAACACTCTTCATGCATCTCTAGCACTTGTAATCAATCAAATTCATTGTATTCTAACATATTCTAACCCCAAACAACACTAGATAAGTCATTTAGTTGCTCAACACAATATTTCCGAGTTCTTAGCCCATTTGGTACCCAATTTCAACAAGTCTTTCGCCACACTTCTAAACACTATTCATGCATCTCTAGCACTTGTAATCAATCAAATTCATTGTATTCTAACATATACTAACCACAAACAACACTAGATAATTCATTTAGTGGTTCAACGCAATGTTTATGAGTTCTTAGCCCATTTGGGACCCAATTTCAACAAGTCTTTCTACACACTTCTAAACACTCTTCATGCATCTCTAGCAGTTTTAATCAATCAAATTCATTGTATTCTAACATATACTAACCCCAAACAACACTAGATAAGTCATTTAGTTTGTCAATGCAACATTTCCGAGTTCTTAGCCCATTTGGGACCCAATTTCAACAAGTCTTTTGCCACACTTCTAAACACTCTTCATGCATCTCTAGCACTTGTAATCAATAAAATTCATTGTATGCTAACATATTCTAACCCCAAACAACACTAGATAAGGCATTTAGTTGTTCAACGCAATGTTTCCGAGTTCTTAGCCCATTTGGGACCCAATTTCAACAAGTCTTTCTACACACTTCGAAACATTCTTCATGCATCTCTAGCACTTTTAATCAATCAAATTCATTGTATTCTAACATATACTAACCCCAAACAACACTATATAAATCATTTAGTTGCTCAACGCAATGTTTCCAAGTTCTTAGCCCATTTGGTACCCAATTTCAACAAGTCTTTCTCCATACTTCAAAACACTCTTCATGCATCTCTAGCACTTGTAATCAATCAAATTCATTGTATTCTAACATATTCTAACCCCAAACAACACTAGATAAGTCATTTAGTTGCTCAACACAATATTTCCGAGTTCTTAGCCCATTTGGTACCCAATTTCAACAAGTCTTTCGCCACACTTCTAAACACTATTCATGCATCTCTAGCACTTGTAATCAATCAAATTTATTGTATTCTAACATATTCTAACCCCAAACAACACTAGATAAGTCATTTAGTGGTTCAATTCAATGTTTCCGAGTTCTTAGCCCATTTGGGACCCAATTTCAACAAGTCTTTCTCCACACTTCTAAACACTCTTCATGCATCTCTAGAACATGTAACCAATCAAATTCATTGTATTCTAACATATACTAACCACAAACAACACTAGATAATTCATTTAGTGGTTCAACGCAATGTTTATGAGTTCTTAGCCCATTTGGGACCCAATTTCAACAAGTCTTTCTACACACTTCTAAACACTCTTCATGCATCTCTAGCAGTTTTAATCAATCAAATTCATTGTATTCTAACATATACTAACCCCAAACAACATTAGATAAGTCATTTAGTTTGTCAATGCAACATTTCCGAGTTCTTAGCCCATTTGGGACCCAATTTCAACAAGTCTTTTGCCACACTTCTAAACACTCTTCATGCATCTCTAGCACTTGTAATCAATAAAATTCATTGTATGCTAACATATTCTAACCCCAAACAACACTAGATAAGGCATTTAGTTGTTCAACGCAATGTTTCCGAGTTCTTAGCCCATTTGGGACCCAATTTCAACAAGTCTTTCTACACACTTCGAAACATTCTTCATGCATCTCTAGCACTTTTAATCAATCAAATTCATTGTATTCTAACATATACTAACCCCAAACAACACTATATAAATCATTTAGTTGCTCAACGCAATGTTTCCAAGTTCTTAGCCCATTTGGTACCCAATTTCAATAAGTCTTTCGCCATACTTCTAAACACTATTCATGCATCTCTAGCACTTGTAATTAATCAAATTCATTGTATTCTAACATATTCTAACCCCAAACAACACTAGATAAGTCATTTAGTTGTTCAACGCAATGTTTCCGAGTTCTTAGCCCATTTGGGACCCAATTTCAACAAGTCTTTCTCCATACTTCAAAACACTCTTCATGCATCTCTAGCACTTGTAATCAATCAAATTCATTGTATTCTAACATATGCTAACCCCAAACAACACTAGATAAGTCATTTAGATGCTCAACACAATATTTCCGAGTTCTTAGCCCATTTGGTACCCAATTTCAACAAGTCTTTCGCCACACTTCTAAACAATATTCATGCATCTCTAGCACTTGTAATCAATCAAATTTATTGTATTCTAACATATTCTAACCCCAAACAACACTAGATAAGTCATTTAGTGGTTCAATTCAATGTTTCCGAGTTCTTAGCCCATTTGGGACCCAATTTCAACAAGTCTTTCTCCACACTTCTAAACACTCTTCATGCATCTCTAGAACATGTAACCAATCAAATTCATTGTATTCTAACATATACTAACCACAAACAACACTAGATAATTCATTTAGTGGTTCAACGCAATGTTTATGAGTTCTTAGCCCATTTGGGACCCAATTTCAACAAGTCTTTCTACACACTTCTAAACACTCTTCATGCATCTCTAGCAGTTTTAATCAATCAAATTCATTGTATTCTAACATATACTAACCCCAAACAACACTAGATAAGTCATTTAGTTTGTCAATGCAACATTTCCGAGTTCTTAGCCCATTTGGGACCCAATTTCAACAAGTATTTCTCCATACTTCAAAACACTCTTCATGCATCTCTAGCACTTGTCATCAATAAAATTCATTGTATTCTAACATATTCTAACCCCAAACAACACTAGATAAGTCATTTAATTGCTCAACGCAATATTTCCGAGTTCTTAGCCCATTTGGGACCCAATTTCAACAAGTCTTTCGCCACACTTCTAAACACTATTCATGCATCTCTAGCACTTGTAATCAATCAAATTTATTGTATTCTAACATATTCTAACCCCAAACAACACTAGATAAGTCATTTAGTGGTTCAATTCAATGTTTCCGAGTTCTTAGCCCATTTGGGACCCAATTCCAACAAGTCTTTCTCCACACTTCTAAACACTCTTCATGCATCTCTAGTACATGTAACCAATCAAATTCATTGTATTCTAACATATACTAACCACAAACAATACTAGATAATTCATTTAGTTGTTCAACGCAATGTTTATGTGTTCTTAGCCCATTTGGGAAACAATTTCAACAATCTTTCTACACACTTCTAAACACTCTTCATGCATCTCTAGCACTTTTAATCAATCAAATTTATTGTATTCTAACATATACTAACCCCAAACAACACTAGATAAGTCATTTAGTTGGTCAATGCAACATTTCAGAGTTCTTAGCCCATTTGGGACCCAATTTCAACAAGTACTTCTCCATACTTCAAAACACTCTTCATGCATCTCTAGCACTTGTGATCAATCAAATTCATTGTATTCTAACATATTTTAACCCCAAACAACACTAGATAAGTCATTTAATTGCTCAACGCAATGTTTCCGAGTTCTTACCCCATTTGGGACCCAATTTCAACAAGTCTTTCTACACACTTCTAAACACTCTTCATGCATCTCTAGCACTTGTAATCAATCAAATTCATTGGATTCTAATATATTCTAACCCCAAACAACACTAGTTAAGTCATTTAGTTGCTCAACGCAATGTTTCCGAGTTCTTAGCCCATTTGGTACCCAATTTTAACAAGTCTTTTGCCACACTTCTAAACACTCTTCATGCATCTCTAGCACTTGTAATCAATAAAATTCATTGTATGCTAACATATTCTAACCCCAAACAACACTAGATAAGGCATTTAGTTGTTCAACGCAATGTTTCCGAGTTCTTAGCCCATTTGGGACCCAATTTCAACAAGTCTTTCTACACACTTCGAAACATTCTTCATGCATCTCTAGCACTTTTAATCAATCAAATTCATTGTATTCTAACATATACTAACCCCAAACAACACTATATAAGTCATTTAGTTGCTCAACGCAATGTTTCCGAGTTCTTAGCCCATTTGGTACCCAATTTCAACAAGTCTTTCGCCACACTTCTAAACACTATTCATGCATCTCTAGCACTTGTAATCAATCAAATTCATTGTATTCTAATATATTCTAACCCCAAACAACACTAGATAAGTCATTTAGTTGTTCAACGCAATGTTTCCGAGTTCTTAGCCCATTTGGGACCCAATTTCAACAAGTCTTTCTCCATACTTCAAAACACTCTTCATGCATCTCTAGCACTTGTAATCAATCAAATTCATTGTATTCTAACATATTCTAACGCCAAACAACACTAGATAAGTCATTTAGTTGCTCAACACAATATTTCCGAGTTCTTAGCCCATTTGGTACCCAATTTCAACAAGTCTTTCGCCACACTTCTAAACACTATTCATGCATCTCTAGCACTTGTAATCAATCAAATTTATTGTATTCTAACATATTCTAACCCCAAACAACACTAGATAAGTCATTTAGTGGTTCAATTCAATGTTTCCGAGTTCTTAGCCCATTTGGGACCCAATTTCAACAAGTCTTTCTCCACACTTCTAAACACTCTTCATGCATCTCTAGAACATGTAACCAATCAAATTCATTGTATTCTAACATATACTAACCACAAACAACACTAGATAATTCATTTAGTGGTTCAACGCAATGTTTATGAGTTCTTAGCCCATTTGGGACCCAATTTCAACAAGTCTTTCTACACACTTCTAAACACTCTTCATGCATCTCTAGCAGTTTTAATCAATCAAATTCATTGTATTCTAACATATACTAACCCCAAACAACACTAGATAAGTCATTTAGTTTGTCAATGCAACATTTCCGAGTTCTTAGCCCATTTGGGACCCAATTTCAACAAGTCTTTTGCCACACTTCTAAACACTCTTCATGCATCTCTAGCACTTGTAATCAATAAAATTCATTGTATGCTAACATATTCTAACCCCAAACAACACTAGATAAGGCATTTAGTTGTTCAACGCAATGTTTCCGAGTTCTTAGCCCATTTGGGACCCAATTTCAACAAGTCTTTCTACACACTTCGAAACATTCTTCATGCATCTCTAGCACTTTTAATCAATCAAATTCATTGTATTCTAACATATACTAACCCCAAACAACACTATATAAATCATTTAGTTGCTCAACGCAATGTTTCCAAGTTCTTAGCCCATTTGGTACCCAATTTCAATAAGTCTTTCGCCATACTTCTAAACACTATTCATGCATCTCTAGCACTTGTAATTAATCAAATTCATTGTATTCTAACATATTCTAACCCCAAACAACACTAGATAAGTCATTTAGTTGTTCAACGCAATGTTTCCGAGTTCTTAGCCCATTTGGGACCCAATTTCAACAAGTACTTCTCCATACTTCAAAACACTCTTCATGCATCTCTAGCACTTGTGATCAATCAAATTCATTGTATTCTAACATATTTTAACCCCAAACAACATTAGATAAGTCATTTAATTGCTCAACGCAATGTTTCCGAGTTCTTACCCCATTTGGGACCCAATTTCAACAAGTCTTTCTACACACTTCTAAACACTCTTCATGCATCTCTAGCACTTGTAATCAATCAAATTCATTGGATTCTAATATATTCTAACCCCAAACAACACTAGTTAAGTCATTTAGTTGCTCAACGCAATGTTTCCGAGTTCTTAGCCCATTTGGTACCCAATTTTAACAAGTCTTTTGCCACACTTCTAAACACTCTTCATGCATCTCTAGCACTTGTAATCAATAAAATTCATTGTATGCTAACATATTCTAACCCCAAACAACACTAGATAAGGCATTTAGTTGTTCAACGCAATGTTTCCGAGTTCTTAGCCCATTTGGGACCCAATTTCAACAAGTCTTTCTACACACTTCGAAACATTCTTCATGCATCTCTAGCACTTTTAATCAATCAAATTCATTGTATTATAACATATACTAACCCCAAACAACACTATATAAGTCATTTAGTTGCTCAACGCAATGTTTCCGAGTTCTTAGCCCATTTGGTACCCAATTTCAACAAGTCTTTCGCCACACTTCTAAACACTATTCATGCATCTCTAGCACTTGTAATCAATCAAATTCATTGTATTCTAATATATTCTAACCCCAAACAACACTAGATAAGTCATTTAGTTGTTCAACGCAATGTTTCCGAGTTCTTAGCCCATTTGGGACCCAATTTCAACAAGTCTTTCTCCATACTTCAAAACACTCTTCATGCATCTCTAGCACTTGTAATCAATCAAATTCATTGTATTCTAACATATTCTAACCCCAAACAACACTAGATAAGTCATTTAGTTGCTCAACACAATATTTTCGAGTTCTTAGCCCATTTGGTACCCAATTTCAACAAGTCTTTCGCCACACTTCTAAACACTATTCATGCATCTCTAGCACTTGTAATCAATCAAATTTATTGTATTCTAACATATTCTAACCCCAAACAACACTAGATAAGTCATTTAGTGGTTCAATTCAATGTTTCCGAGTTCTTAGCCCATTTGGGACCCAATTTCAACAAGTCTTTCTCCACACTTCTAAACACTCTTCATGCATCTCTAGAACATGTAACCAATCAAATTCATTGTATTCTAACATATACTAACCACAAACAACACTAGATAATTCATTTAGTGGTTCAACGCAATGTTTATGAGTTCTTAGCCCATTTGGGACCCAATTTCAACAAGTCTTTCTACACACTTCTAAACACTCTTCATGCATCTCTAGCAGTTTTAATCAATCAAATTCATTGTATTCTAACATATACTAACCCCAAACAACACTAGATAAGTCATTTAGTTTGTCAATGCAACATTTCCGAGTTCTTAGCCCATTTGGGACCCAATTTCAACAAGTCTTTCGCCACACTTCTAAACACTCTTCATGCATCTCTAGTACATGTAACCAACCAAATTCATTGGATTCTAACATATTCTAACCCCAAACAATACTAGTTAAGTCATTTAGTTCCTCAACGCAATGTTTCCGAGTTCTTAGCCCATTTGGTACCCAATTTCAACAAGTCCTTCGCCACACTTCTAAACACTCTTCATGCATCTCTAGTACATGTAACCAATCAAATTCATTGGATTCTAACATATTCTAACCCCAAACAACACTAGTTAAGTCATTTAGTTCCTCAACGCAATGTTTCCGAGTTCTTAGCCCATTTGGTACCCAATTTCAACAAGTCTTTCGCCACACTTCTAAACACTCTTCATGCATTTCTAGCACTTGTAATCAATCAAATTCATTGTATTCTAACATATTCTAACCCCAAACAACACTAGATAAGTCATTTGGTTGTTCACCGCAATGTTTCCGAGTTCTTAGCCCATTTGAGACCCAATTTCAACAAGTCTTTCTCCACACTTCTAAAAACTCTTCATGCATCTCTAGCACTTGTAATCAATCAAATTTACTGTATTCTAACATATTCTAACCCAAAACAACACTAGATAAGTCATTTAGTTGTTCAACGCAATGTTTCCGAGTTCTTAACCCATTTGGGACCCAATTTCAACAAGTTTTTCTACACACTTCTAAACACTCTTCATGCATCTTTAGCACTTGTAATCAGTCAAAGTTATTGTATTCTAACATATTCTAACCCCAAACAGCACTAGATAAGTCATTAAGTGGTTCAACGCAATGTTTCTGAGTTCTTAGCCCATTTTGGACCCAATTTCAACAAGTCATTCTACACACTTCTAAACACTCTTCATACATCTCTAGCACTAGTAATCAATCAAATTCAATTTATTCTAACATATTCTAACCCCAAACAACACTAGATAAGTCATTTACTTGCTCAACGCAATGTTTCCGAGTTCTTAGCCCATTTGGTACCCAATTTCAACAAGTCTTTCTCCACACTTCTAAAAACTCGTCATGCATCTCTAGCACTTGTAATCAATCAAATTTACTGTATTCTAACATATTCTAACCCAAAACAACACTAGATAAGTCATTTAGTTGTTCAACGCAATGTTTCCGAGTTCTTAGCCCATTTGGGACCCAATTTCAACAAGTCTTTCTACACACTTCTAAACACTCTTCAATCATCTCTAGCACTTGTAATCAATCCAATTCATTGGATTCTAACATATTCTAACCCCAAACAACACTAGTTAAGTCATTTAGTTCCTCAACGCAATGTTTCCGAGTTCTTAGCCCATTTGGTACCCAATTTCAACAAGTCTTTCGCCACACTTCTAAACACTCTTCATGCATCTCTAGCACTTGTAATCAATCAAATTCATTGTATTCTAACATATTCTAACCCCAAACAACACTAGATAAGTCATTTAGTTGTTCAACGCAATGTTTCCGAGTTCTTAGCCCATTTGAGACCCAATTTCAACAAGTCTTTCTCCACACTTCTAAAAACTCTTCATGCATCTCTAGCACTTGTAATCAATCAAATTTACTCTATTCTAACATATTCTAACCCAAAACAACACTAGATAAGTCATTTAGTTGTTCAACGCAATGTTTCCGAGTTCTTAACCCATTTGGGACCCAATTTCAAAAAGTTTTTCTACACACTTCTAAACACTCTTCATGCATCTTTAGCACTTGTAATCAGTCAAAGTTATTGTATTCTAACATATTCTAAGCCCAAACAGCACTAGATAAGTCATTTAGTGGTTCAACGCAATGTTTCTGAGTTCTTAGCCCATTTTGGACCCAATTTAAACAAGTCTTTCTACACACTTCTAAACACTCTTCATACATCTCTAGCACTAGTAATCAATCAAATTAAATTTATTCTAACATATTCTAACCCCAAACAACACTAGATACGTCATTTACTTGCTCAACGCAATGTTTCCGAGTTCTTAGCCCATTTGGTACCCAATTTCAACAAGTCTTTCGCCACACTTCTAAACACTCTTCATGCATCTCTAGTACATGTAACCAACCAAATTCATTGGATTCTAACATATTCTAACCCCAAACAATACTAGTTAAGTCATTTAGTTCCTCAACGCAATGTTTCCGAGTTCTTAGCCCATTTGGTACCCAATTTCAACAAGTCCTTCGCCACACTTCTAAACACTCTTCATGCATCTCTAGTACATGTAACCAATCAAACTCATTGGATTCTAACATATTCTAACCCCAAACAACACTAGTTAAGTCATTTAGTTCCTCAACGCAATGTTTCCGAGTTCTTAGCCCATTTGGTACCCAATTTCAACAAGTCTTTCGCCACACTTCTAAACACTCTTCATGCATCTCTAGCACTTGTAATCAGTCAAATTCATTGTATTCTAACATATTCTAACCCCAAACAACACTAGATAAGTCATTTAGTTGTTCACCGCAATGTTTCCGAGTTCTTAGCCCATTTGAGACCCAATTTCAACAAGTCTTTCTCCACACTTCTAAAAACTCTTCATGCATCTCTAGCACTTGTAATCAATCAAATTTACTGTATTCTAACATATTCTAACCCAAAACAACACTAGATAAGTCATTTAGTTGTTCAACGCAATGTTTCCGAGTTCTTAACCCATTTGGGACCCAATTTCAACAAGTTTTTCTACACACTTCTAAACACTCTTCATGCATCTTTAGCACTTGTAATCAGTCAAAGTTATTGTATTCTAACATATTCTAACCCCAAACAGCACTAGATAAGTCATTAAGTGGTTCAACGCAATGTTTCTGAGTTCTTAGCCCATTTTGGACCCAATTTCAACAAGTCATTCTACACACTTCTAAACACTCTTCATACATCTCTAGCACTAGTAATCAATCAAATTCAATTTATTCTAACATATTCTAACCCCAAACAACACTAGATAAGTCATTTACTTGCTCAACGCAATGTTTCCGAGTTCTTAGCCCATTTGGTACCCAATTTCAACAAGTCTTTCTCCACACTTCTAAAAACTCTTCATGCATCTCTAGCACTAGTAATCAATCAAATTCATTGTATTCTAACTTATTCTAACCCCATACAACACTAGATAAGTCATTTAGTTGCTCAACGCAATATTTCCGAGTTTTTAGCCCATTTGGTACCCAATTTCAACAAGTCTTTCGCCACACTTCTAAACACTCTTCATGCATCTCTAGCACTTGTAATCAATCAAATTCATTGTATTCTAACATATTCTAACCCCAAACAACACTAGATAAGTCATTTAGTTGCTCAACGCAATGTTTCCGAGTTCTTAGCCCATTTGGGACCCAATTTCAACAAGTCTTTCTACACACTTCTAAACACTCTTCATGCATCTCTAGCACTTGTAATCAATCAAATTCATTGGATTCTAACATATTCTAACCCCAAACAACACTAGATAAGTCATTTAGTTATTCAACGCAATGTTTCCGAGTTCTTAGCCCATTTAGGACCTAATTTCAACAAGTCTTTCTCCATACTTAAAAACACTCTTCATGCATCTCTAGCACTTGTAATCAATCAAATTCATTGTATTCTACCATATTCTAACCCCAAATAACACTAGATAAGTCATTTAGTGGTTTAATGCAATGTTTCCGAGTTCTTAGCCCATTTGGGGCCCAAATTTCAACAAGTCTTTCTCCATACTTCAAAACACTCTTCATGCATTTCTAGCACTTGTAATCAATCAAAATTATTGTCTTCTAATATATTCTCACCCCAAACAACACTAGATATTTCATTTAGTTGTTCAACGCAATGTTTCCGAGTTCTTAGCCCATTTGGGACACAATTTCAACAAGTTTTTCTACACACTTCTAAACACTCTTCATGCATCTTTAGCACTTGTAATCAGTCAAAGTTATTGTATTCTAACATATTCTAACCCCAAACAGCACTAGATAAGTCATTTAGTGGTTCAACGCAATGTTTCTGAGTTCTTAGCCCATTTTGGACCCAATTTCAACAAGTCTTTCTACACACTTCTAAACACTCTTCATACATCTCTAGCACTAGTAATCAATCAAATTCAATTTATTCTAACATATTCTAACCCCAAACAACACTAGATAAGTCATTTACTTGCTCAACGCAATGTTTCCGAGTTCTTAGCCCATTTGGTACCCAATTTCAACAAGTCTTTCTCCACACTTCTAAAAACTCTTCATGCATCTCTAGCACTTGTAATCAATCAAATTTACTGTATTCTAACATATTCTAACCCAAAACAACACTAGATAAGTCATTTAGTTGTTCACCGCAATGTTTCCGAGTTCTTAGCCCATTTGGGACCCAATTTCAACAAGTCTTTCTACACACTTCTAAACATCTTCATGCATCTCTAGCACTTGTAATCAATCAAATTCATTGGATTCTAACATATTCTAACCCCAAACAACACTAGTTAAGTCATTTAGTTCCTCAACGCAATGTTTCCGAGTTCTTAGCCCATTTGGTACCCAATTTCAACAAGTCTTTCGCCACACTTCTAAACACTCTTCATGCATCTCTAGCACTTGTAATCAATCAAATTCATTGTATTCTAACATATTCTAACCCCAAACAACACTAGATAAGTCATTTAGTTGTTCAACGCAATGTTTCCGAGTTCTTAGCCCATTTGAGACCCAATTTCAACAAGTCTTTCTCCACACTTCTAAAAACTCTTCATGCATCTCTAGCACTTGTAATCAATCAAATTTACTCTATTCTAACATATTCTAACCCAAAACAACACTAGATAAGTCATTTAGTTGTTCAACGCAATGTTTCCGAGTTCTTAACCCATTTGGGACCCAATTTCAAAAAGTTTTTCTACACACTTCTAAACACTCTTCATGCATCTTTAGCACTTGTAATCAGTCAAAGTTATTGTATTCTAACATATTCTAAGCCCAAACAGCACTAGATAAGTCATTTAGTGGTTCAACGCAATGTTTCTGAGTTCTTAGCCCATTTTGGACCCAATTTCAACAAGTCTTTCTACACACTTCTAAACACTCTTCATACATCTCTAGCACTAGTAATCAATCAAATTCAATTTATTCTAACATATTCTAACCCCAAACAACACTAGATACGTCATTTACTTGCTCAACGCAATGTTTCCGAGTTCTTAGCCCATTTGGTACCCAATTTCAACAAGTCTTTCGCCACACTTCTAAACACTCTTCATGCATCTCTAGTACATGTAACCAACCAAATTCATTGGATTCTAACATATTCTAACCCCAAACAATACTAGTTAACTCATTTAGTTCCTCAACGCAATGTTTCCGAGTTCTTAGCCCATTTGGTACCCAATTTCAACAAGTCCTTCGCCACACTTCTAAACACTCTTCATGCATCTCTAGTACATGTAACCAATCAAATTCATTGGATTCTAACATATTCTAACCCCAAACAACACTAGTTAAGTCATTTAGTTCCTCAACGCAATGTTTCCGAGTTCTTAGCCCATTCGGTACCCAATTTCAACAAGTCTTTCGCCACACTTCTAAACACTCTTCATGCATCTCTAGCACTTGTAATCAGTCAAATTCATTGTATTCTAACATATTCTAACCCCAAACAACACTAGATAAGTCATTTAGTTGTTCACCGCAATGTTTCCGAGTTCTTAGCCCATTTGAGACCCAATTTCAACAAGTCTTTCTCCACACTTCTAAAAACTCTTCATGCATCTCTAGCACTTGTAATCAATCAAATTTACTGTATTCTAACATATTCTAACCCAAAACAACACTAGATAAGTCATTTAGTTGTTCAACGCAATGTTTCCGAGTTCTTAACCCATTTGGGACCCAATTTCAACAAGTTTTTCTACACACTTCTAAACACTCTTCATGCATCTTTAGCACTTGTAATCAGTCAAAGTTATTGTATTCTAACATATTCTAACCCCAAACAGCACTAGATAAGTCATTTAGTGGTTCAACACAATGTTTCTGAGTTTTTAGCCCATTTTGGACCCAATTTCAACAAGTCATTCTACACACTTCTAAACACTCTTCATACATCTCTAGCACTAGTAATCAATCAAATTCAATTTATTCTAACATATTCTAACCCCAAACAACACTAGATAAGTCATTTACTTGCTCAACGCAATGTTTCCGAGTTCTTAGCCCATTTGGTACCCAATTTCAACAAGTCTTTCTCCACACTTCTAAAAACTCTTCATGCATCTCTAGCACTAGTAATCAATCAAATTCATTGTATTCTAACTTATTCTAACCCCATACAACACTAGATAAGTCATTTAGTTGCTCAACGCAATATTTCCGAGTTTTTAGCCCATTTGGTACCCAATTTCAACAAGTCTTTCGCCACACTTCTAAACACTCTTCATGCATCTCTAGCACTTGTAATCAATCAAATTCATTGTATTCTAACATATTCTAACCCCAAACAACACTAGATAAGTCATTTAGTTTCTCAACGCAATGTTTCCGAGTTCTTAGCCCATTTGGGACCCAATTTCAACAAGTCTTTCTACACACTTCTAAACACTCTTCATGCATCTCTAGCACTTGTAAACAATCAAATTCATTGGATTCTAACATATTCTAACCCCAAACAACACTAGATAAGTCATTTAGTTATTCAACGCAATGTTTCCGAGTTCTTAGCCCATTTGGGACCTAATTTCAACAAGTCTTTCTCCATACTTAAAAACACTCTTCATGCATCTCTAGCACTTGTAATCAATCAAATTCATTGTATTCTACCATATTCTAACCCCAAATAACACTAGATAAGTCATTTAGTGGTTTAATGCAATGTTTCCGAGTTCTTAGCCCATTTGGGGCCCAAATTTCAACAAGTCTTTCTCCATACTTCAAAACACTCTTCATGCATTTCTAGCACTTGTAATCAATCAGAATTATTGTCTTCTAATATATTCTCACCCCAAACAACACTAGATATTTCATTTAGTTGTTCAACGCAATGTTTCCGAGTTCTTAGCCCATTTGGGACACAATTTCAACAAGTTTTTCTACACACTTCTAAACACTCTTCATGCATCTTTAGCACTTGTAATCAGTCAAAGTTATTGTATTCTAACATATTCTAACCCCAAACAGCACTAGATAAGTCATTTAGTGGTTCAACGCAATGTTTCTGAGTTCTTAGCCCATTTTGGACCCAATTTCAACAAGTCTTTCTACACACTTCTAAACACTCTTCATACATCTCTAGCACTAGTAATCAATCAAATTCAATTTATTCTAACATATTCTAACCCCAAAAAACACTAGATAAGTCATTTACTTGCTCAACGCAATGTTTCCGAGTTCTTAGCCCATTTGGTACCCAATTTCAACAAGTCTTTCTCCAAACTTCTAAAAACTCTTCATGCATCTCTAGCACTTGTAATCAATCAAATTTACTGTATTCTAACATATTCTAACCCAAAACAACACTAGATAAGTCATTTAGTTGTTCACCGCAATGTTTCCGAGTTCTTAGCCCATTTGGGACCCAATTTCAACAAGTATTTCTCCATACTTCAAAACACTCTTCATGCATCTCTAGCACTAGTAATCAATCAAATTCATTGTATTCTAACTTATTCTAACCCCATACAACACTAGATAAGTCATTTAGTTGCTCAACGCAATATTTCCGAGTTTTTAGCCCATTTGGTACCCAATTTCAACAAGTCTTTCGCCACACTTCTAAACACTCTTCATGCATCTCTAGCACTTGTAATCAATCAAATTCATTGTATTCTAACATATTCTAACCCCAAACAACACTAGATAAGTCATTTAGTTGCTCAACGCAATGTGTCCGAGTTCTTAGCCCATTTGGGACCCAATTTCAACAAGTCTTTCTACACACTTCTAAACACTCTTCATGCATCTCTAGCACTTGTAATCAATCAAATTCATTGGATTCTAACATATTCTAACCCCAAACAACACTAGATAAGTCATTTAGTTATTCAACGCAATGTTTCCGAGTTCTTAGCCCATTTGGGACCTAATTTCAACAAGTCTTTCTCCATACTTAAAAACACTCTTCATGCATCTCTAGCACTTGTAATCAATCAAATTCATTGTATTCTACCATATTCTAACCCCAAATAACACTAGATAAGTCATTTAGTGGTTTAATGCAATGTTTCCGAGTTCTTAGCCCATTTGGGGCCCAAATTTCAACAAGTCTTTCTCCATACTTCAAAACACTCTTCATGCATTTCTAGCACTTGTAATCAATCAGAGTTATTGTCTTCTAATATATTCTCACCCCAAACAACACTAGATATTTCATTTAGTTGTTCAACGCAATGTTTCCGAGTTCTTAGCCCATTTGGGACACAATTTCAACAAGTTTTTCTACACACTTCTAAACACTCTTCATGCATCTTTAGCACTTGTAATCAGTCAAAGTTATTGTATTCTAACATATTCTAACCCCAAACAGCACTAGATAAGTCATTTAGTGGTTCAACGCAATGTTTCTGAGTTCTTAGCCCATTTTGGACCCAATTTCAACAAGTCTTTCTACACACTTCTAAACACTCTTCATACATCTCTAGCACTAGTAATCAATCAAATTCAATTTATTCTAACATATTCTAACCCCAAACAACACTAGATAAGTCATTTACTTGCTCAACGCAATGTTTCCGAGTTCTTAGCCCATTTGGTACCCAATTTCAACAAGTCTTTCTCCACACTTCTAAAAACTCTTCATGCATCTCTAGCACTTGTAATCAATCAAATTCATTGGATTCTAACATATTATAACCCCAAACAACACTAGTTAAGTCATTTAGTTCCTCAACGCAATGTTTCCGAGTTCTTAGCCCATTTGGTACCCAATTTCAACAAGTCTTTCGCCACACTTCTAAACACTCTTCATGCATCTCTAGTACTTGTAATCAATCAAATTCATTGTATTCTAACATATTCTAACCCCAAACAACACTAGATAAGTCATTTAGTTGTTCAACGCAATGTTTCCGAGTTCTTAGCCCATTTGAGACCCAATTTCAACAAGTCTTTCTCCACACTTCTAAAAACTCTTCATGCATCTCTAGCACTTGTAATCAATCAAATTTACTGTATTCTAACATATTCTAACCCAAAACAACACTAGATAAGTCATTTAGTTGTTCACTGCAATGTTTCCGAGTTCTTAGCCCATTTGGGACCCAATTTCAACAAGTATTTCTCCATACTTCAAAACACTCTTCATGCATCTCTAGCACTAGTAATCAATCAAATTCATTGTATTCTAACTTATTCTAACCCCATACAACACTAGATAAGTCATTTAGTTGCTCAACGCAATATTTCCGAGTTTTTAGCCCATTTGGTACCCAATTTCAACAAGTCTTTCGCCACACTTCTAAACACTCTTCATGCATCTCTAGCACTTGTAATCAATCAAATTCATTGTATTCTAACATATTCTAACCCCAAACAACACTAGATAAGTCATTTAGTTGCTCAACGCAATGTTTCCGAGTTCTTAGCCCATTTGGGACCCAATTTCAACAAGTCTTTCTACACACTTCTAAACACTCTTCATGCATCTCTAGCACTTGTAATCAATCAAATTCATTGGATTCTAACATATTCTAACCCCAAACAACACTAGATAAGTCATTTAGTTATTCAACGCAATGTTTCCGAGTTCTTAGCCCATTTGGGACCTAATTTCAACAAGTCTTTCTCCATACTTAAAAACACTCTTCATGCATCTCTAGCACTTGTAATCAATCAAATTCATTGTATTCTACCATATTCTAACCCCAAATAACACTAGATAAGTCATTTAGTGGTTTAATGCAATGTTTCCGAGTTCTTAGCCCATTTGGGGCCCAAATTTCAACAAGTCTTTCTCCATACTTCAAAACACTCTTCATGCATTTCTAGCACTTGTAATCAATCAGAATTATTGTCTTCTAATATATTCTCACCCCAAACAACACTAGATATTTCATTTAGTTGTTCAACGCAATGTTTCCGAGTTCTTAGCCCATTTGGGACACAATTTCAACAAGTTTTTCTACACACTTCTAAACACTCTTCATGCATCTTTAGCACTTGGAATCAGTCAAAGTTATTGTATTCTAACATATTCTAACCCCAAACAGCACTAGATAAGTCATTTAGTGGTTCAACGCAATGTTTCTGAGTTCTTAGCCCATTTTGGACCCAATTTCAACAAGTCTTTCTACACACTTCTAAACACTCTTCATACATCTCTAGCACTAGTATTCAATCAAATTCAATTTATTCTAACATATTCTAACCCCAAACAACACTAGATAAGTCATTTACTTGCTCAACGCAATGTTTCCGAGTTCTTAGCCCATTTGGTACCCAATTTCAACAAGTCTTTCTCCACACTTCTAAAAACTCTTCATGCATCTCTAGCACTTGTAATCAATCAAATTTACTGTATTCTAACATATTCTAACCCAAAACAACACTAGATAAGTCATTTAGTTGTTCACCGCAATGTTTCCGAGTTCTTAGCCCATTTGGGACCCAATTTCAACAAGTCTTTCTACACACTTCTAAACATCTTCATGCATCTCTAGCACTTGTAATCAATCAAATTCATTGGATTCTAACATATTCTAACCCCAAACAACACTAGTTAAGTCATTTAGTTCCTCAACGCAATGTTTCCGAGTTCTTAGCCCATTTGGTACCCAATTTCAACAAGTCTTTCGCCACACTTCTAAACACTCTTCATGCATCTCTAGCACTTGTAATCAATCAAATTCATTGTATTCTAACATATTCTAACCCCAAACAACACTAGATAAGTCATTTAGTTGTTCAACGCAATGTTTCCGAGTTCTTAGCCCATTTGAGACCCAATTTCAACAAGTCTTTCTCCACACTTCTAAAAACTCTTCATGCATCTCTAGCACTTGTAATCAATCAAATTTACTGTATTCTAACATATTCTAACCCAAAACAACACTAGATAAGTCATTTAGTTGTTCAACGCAATGTTTCCGAGTTCTTAACCCATTTGGGACACAATTTCAACAAGTTTTTCTACACACTTCTAAACACTCTTCATGCATCTTTAGCACTTGTAATCAGTCAAAGTTATTGTATTCTAACATATTCTAACCCCAAACAGCACTAGATAAGTCATTTAGTGGTTCAAAGCAATGTTTCTGAGTTCTTAGCCCATTTTGGACCCAATTTCAACAAGTCTTTCTACACACTTCTAAACACTCTTCATACATCTCTAGCACTAGTAATCAATCAAATTCAATTTATTCTAACATATTCTAACCCCAAACAACACTAGATAAGTCATTTACTTGCTCAACGCAATGTTTCCGAGTTCTTAGCCCATTTGGTACCCAATTTCAACAAGTCTTTCTCCACACTTCTAAAAACTCTTCATGCATCTCTAGCACTTGTAATCAATCAAATTTACTGTATTATAACATATTCTAACCCAAAACAACACTAGATAAGTCATTTAGTTGTTCACCGCAATGTTTCCGAGTTCTTAGCCCATTTGGGACCCAATTTCAACAAGTCTTTCTACACACTTCTAAACATCTTCATGCATCTCTAGCACTTGTAATCAATCAAATTCATTGGATTCTAACATATTCTAACCCCAAACAACACTAGTTAAGTCATTTAGTTCCTCAACGCAATGTTTCCGAGTTCTTAGCCCATTTGGTACCCAATTTCAACAAGTCTTTCGCCACACTTCTAAACACTCTTCATGCATCTCTAGCACTTGTAATCAATCAAATTCATTGTATTCTAACATATTCTAACCCCAAACAACACTAGATAAGTCATTTAGTTGTTCAACGCAATGTTTCCGAGTTCTGAGCCCATTTGAGACCCAATTTCAACAAGTCTTTCTCCACACTTCTAAAAACTCTTCATGCATCTCTAGCACTTGTAATCAATCAAATTTACTGTATTCTAACATATTCTAACCCAAAACAACACTAGATAAGTCATTTAGTTGTTCAACGCAATGTTTCCGAGTTCTTAACCCATTTGGGACACAATTTCAACAAGTTTTTCTACACACTTCTAAACACTCTTCATGCATCTTTAGCACTTATAATCAGTCAAAGTTATTGTATTCTAACATATTCTAACCCCAAACAGCACTAGATAAGTCATTTAGTGGTTCAAAGCAATGTTTCTGAGTTCTTAGCCCATTTTGGACCCAATTTCAACAAGTCTTTCTACACACTTCTAAACACTCTTCATACATCTCTAGCACTAGTAATCAATCAAATTCAATTTATTCTAACATATTCTAACCCCAAACAACACTAGATAAGTCATTTACTTGCTCAACGCAATGTTTCCGAGTTCTTAGCCCATTTGGTACCCAATTTCAACAAGTCTTTCTCCACACTTCTAAAAACTCTTCATGCATCTCTAGCACTTGTAATCAATCAAATTTACTGTATTATAACATATTCTAACCCAAAACAACACTAGATAAGTCATTTAGTTGCTCAACGCAATGTTTCCGAGTTCTTAGCCCATTTGGGACCCAATTTCAACAAGTCTTTCTACACACTTCTAAACACTCTTCATGCATCTCTAGCACTTGTAATCAATCAAATTCATTGGATTCTAACATATTCTAACCCCAAACAACACTAGATAAGTCATTTAGTTATTCAACGCAATGTTTCCGAGTTCTTAGCCCATTTGGGACCTAATTTCAACAAGTCTTTCTCCATACTTAAAAACACTCTTCATGCATCTCTAGCACTTGTAATCAATCAAATTCATTGTATTCTACCATATTCTAACCCCAAATAACACTAGATAAGTCATTTAGTGGTTTAATGCAATGTTTCCGAGTTCTTAGCCCATTTGGGGCCCAAATTTCAACAAGTCTTTCTCCATACTTCAAAACACTCTTCATGCATTTCTAGCACTTGTAATCAATCAGAATTATTGTCTTCTAATATATTCTCACCCCAAACAACACTAGATATTTCATTTAGTTGTTCAACGCAATGTTTCCGAGTTCTTAGCCCATTTGGTACCCAATTTCAACAAGTCTTTCTCCACACTTCTAAAAACTCTTCATGCATCTCTAGCACTTGTAAACAATCAAATTTACTGTATTATAACATATTCTAACCCAAAACAACACTAGATAAGTCATTTAGTCGTTCACCGCAATGTTTCCGAGTTCTTAGCCCATTTGGGACCCAATTTCAACAAGTCTTTCTACACACTTCTAAACACTCTTCATGCATCTCTAGCACTTGTAATCAATCAAATTCATTGGATTCTAACATACTCTAACCCCAAACAACACTAGTTAAGTCATTTAGTTCCTCAACGCAATGTTTCCGAGTTCTTAGCCCATTTGGTACCCAATTTCAACAAGTCTTTCGCCACACTTCTAAACACTCTTCATGCATCTCTAGCACTTGTAATCAATCAAATTCATTGTATTCTAACATATTCTAACCCCAAACAACACTAGATAAGTCATTTAGTTGTTCAACGCAATGTTTCCAAGTTCTTAGCCCATTTGAGACCCAATTTCAACAAGTCTTTCTCCACACTTCTAAAAACTCTTCATGCATCTATAGCACTTGTAATCAATCAAATTTACTGTATTCTAACATATTCTAACCCAAAACAACACTAGATAAGTCATTTAGTTGTTCAACGCAATGTTTCCGAGTTCTTAACCCATTTGGGACCCAATTTCAACAAGTTTTTCTACACACTTCTAAACACTCTTCATGCATCTTTAGCACTTGTAATCAGTCAAAGTTATTGTATTCTAACATATTCTAACCCCAAACAGCACTAGATAAGTCATTTAGTGGTTCAACGCAATGTTTCTGAGTTCTTAGCCCATTTTGGACCCAATTTCAACAAGTCTTTCTACACACTTCTAAACACTCTTCATACATCTCTAGCACTAGTAATCAATCAAATTCAATTTATTCTAACATATTCTAACCCCAAACAACACTAGATACGTCATTTACTTGCTCAACGCAATGTTTCCGAGTTCTTAGCCCATTTGGTACCCAATTTCAACAAGTCTTTCGCCACACTTCTAAACACTCTTCATGCATCTCTAGTACATGTAACCAACCAAATTCATTGGATTCTAACATATTCTAACCCCAAACAATACTAGTTAAGTCATTTAGTTCCTCAACGCAATGTTTCCGAGTTCTTAGCCCATTTGGTACCCAATTTCAACAAGTCTTTCGCCACACTTCTAAACACTCTTCATGCATCTCTAGTACATGTAACCAATCAAATTCATTGGATTCTAACATATTCTAACCCCAAACAACACTAGTTAAGTCATTTAGTTCCTCAACGCAATGTTTCCGAGTTCTTAGCCCATTTGGTACCCAATTTCAACAAGTCTTTCGCCACACTTCTAAACACTCTTCATGCATCTCTAGCACTTGTAATCAATCAAATTCATTGTATTCTAACATATTCTAACCCCAAACAACACTAGATAAGTCATTTAGTTGTTCACCGCAATGTTTCCGAGTTCTTAGCCCATTTGAGACCCAATTTCAACAAGTCCTTCTCCACACTTCTAAAAACTCTTCATGCATCTCTAGCACTTGTAATCAATCAAATTTACTGTATTCTAACATATTCTAACCCAAAACAACACTAGATAAGTCATTTAGTTGTTCACCGCAATGTTTCCGAGTTCTTAGCCCATTTGGGACCCAATTTCAACAAGTCTTTCTACACACTTCTTAACACTCTTCATGCATCTCTAGCACTTGTAATCAATCAAATTCATTGGATTCTAACATATTATAACCCCAAACAACACTAGTTAAGTCATTTAGTTCCTCAACGCAATGTTTCCGAGTTCTTAGCCCATTTGGTACCCAATTTCAACAAGTCTTTCGCCACACTTCTAAACACTCTTCATGCATCTCTAGTACTTGTAATCAATCAAATTCATTGTATTCTAACATATTCTAACCCCAAACAACACTAGATAAGTCATTTAGTTGTTCAACGCAATGTTTCCGAGTTCTTAGCCCATTTGAGACCCAATTTCAACAAGTCTTTCTCCACACTTCTAAAAACTCTTCATGCATCTCTAGCACTTGTAATCAATCAAATTTACTGTATTCTAACATATTCTAACCCAAAACAACAATAGATAAGTCATTTAGTTGTTCACCGCAATGTTTCCGAGTTCTTAGCCCATTTGGGACCCAATTTCAACAAGTATTTCTCCATACTTCAAAACACTCTTCATGCATCTCTAGCACTAGTAATCAATCAAATTCATTGTATTCTAACTTATTCTAACCCCATACAACACTAGATAAGTCATTTAGTTGCTCAACGCAATATTTCCGAGTTTTTAGCCCATTTGGTACCCAATTTCAACAAGTCTTTCGCCACACTTCTAAACACTCTTCATGCATCTCTAGCACTTGTAATCAATCAAATTCATTGTATTCTAACATATTCTAACCCCAAACAACACTAGATAAGTCATTTAGTTGCTCAACGCAATGTTTCCGAGTTCTTAGCCCATTTGGGACCCAATTTCAACAAGTCTTTCTACACACTTCTAAACACTCTTCATGCATCTCTAGCACTAGTAATCAATCAAATTCATTGGATTCTAACATATTCTAACCCGAAACAACACTAGATAAGTCATTTAGTTATTCAACGCAATGTTTCCGAGTTCTTAGCCCATTTGGGACCTAATTTCAACAAGTCTTTCTCCATACTTAAAAACACTCTTCATGCATCTCTAGCACTTGTAATCATTCAAATTCATTGTATTCTACCATATTCTAACCCCAAATAACACTAGATAAGTCATTTAGTGGTTTAATGCAATGTTTCCGAGTTCTTAGCCCATTTCGGGCCCAAATTTCAACAAGTCTTTCTCCATACTTCAAAACACTCTTCATGCATTTCTAGCACTTGTAATCAATCAGAGTTATTGTCTTCTAATATATTCTCACCCCAAACAACACTAGATATTTCATTTAGTTGTTCAACGCAATGTTTCCGAGTTCTTAGCCCATTTGGGACACAATTTCAACAAGTTTTTCTACACACTTCTAAACACTCTTCATGCATCTTTAGCACTTGTAATCAGTCAAAGTTATTGTATTCTAACATATTCTAACCCCAAACAGCACTAGATAAGTCATTTAGTGGTTCAACGCAATGTTTCTGAGTTCTTAGCCCATTTTGGACCCAATTTCAACAAGTTTTTCTACACACTTCTAAACACTCTTCATACATCTCTAGCACTAGTAATCAATCAAATTCATTTTATTCTAACATATTCTAACCCCAAACAACACTAGATAAGTCATTTACTTGCTCAACGCAATGTTTCCGAGTTCTTAGCCCATTTGGTACCCAATTTCAACAAGTCTTTCTCCACACTTCTAAAAACTCTTCATGCATCTCTAGCACTTGTAATCAATCAAATTCATTATATTCTAACATATTCTAACCCCAAACAACACTAGATAAGTCATTTAGTTGCTCAACGCAATGTTTCCGAGTTCTTAGCCCATTTGGGACCCAATTTCAACAAGTCTTTCTACACACTTCTAAACACTCTTCATGCATCTCTAGCACTTGTAATCAATCAAATTCATTGGATTCTAACATATTCTAACCCCAACAACACTAAATAAGTCATTTAGTTATTCAACGCAATGTTTCCGAGTTCTTAGCCCATTTGGGACCTAATTTCAACAAGTCTTTCTCCGTACTTAAAAACACTCTTCATGCATCTCTAGCACTTGTAATCAATCAAATTCATTGGATTCTAACATATTCTAACCCCAAACAACACTAGATAAGTCATTAAGTTATTCAACGCAATGTTTCTGAGTTCTTAGCCCATTTGGGGCCCAAATTTCAACAACTCTTTCTCCATACTTCAAAACACTCTTCATGCATTTCTAGCACTTGTAATCAATCAGAGTTATTGTCTTCTAATATATTCTCACCCCAAACAACACTAGATATTTCATTTAGTTGTTCAACGCAATGTTTCCGAGTTCTTAACCCATTTGGGACCCAATTTCAACAAGTTTTTCTACACTCTTCATGCATCTTTAGCACTTGTAATCAGTCAAAGTTATTGTATTCTAACATATTCTAACCCCAAACAGCACTAGATAAGTCATTTAGTGGTTCAACGCAATGTTTCTGAGTTCTTAGCCCATTTTGGACCCAATTTCAACAAGTCTTTCTACACACTTCTAAACACTCTTCATACATCTCTAGCACTAGTAATCAATCAAATTCAAATTATTCTAACATATTCTAACCCCAAACAACACTAGATAAGTCATTTACTTGCTCAACGCAATGTTTCCGAGTTCTTAGCCCATTTGGTACCCAATTTCAACAAGTCTTTCTCCACACTTCTAAAAACTCTTCATGCATCTCTAGCACTTGTAATCAATCAAATTTACTGTATTCTAACATATTCTAACCCAAAACAACACTAGATAAGTCATTTAGTTGTTCACCGCAATGTTTCCGAGTTCTTAGCCCATTTGGGACCCAATTTCAACAAGTCTTTCTACACACTTCTAAACACTCTTCATGCATCTCTAGCACTTGTAAGCAATCAAATTCATTGGATTCTAACATATTCTAACCCTAAACAACGCTAGTTAAGTCATTTAGTTCCTCAACGCAATGTTTCTGAGTTCTTAGCCCATTTGGTACCCAATTTAAACAAGTCTTTCTCCACACTTCTAAAAACTCTTCATGCATCTCTAGCACTTGTAATCAATCAAATTTACTGTATTCTAACATATTCTAACCCAAAACAACACTAGATAAGTCATTTAGTTGTTCAACGCAATGTTTCCGAGTTCTTAACCCATTTGGGACCTAATTTCAACAAGTTTTTCTACACACTTCTAAACACTCTTCATGCATCTTTAGCACTTGTAATCAGTCAAAGTTATTGTATTCTAACATATTCTAACCCCAAACTGCACTAGATAAGTCATTTAGTGGTTCAACGCAATGTTTCTGAGTTCTTAGCCCATTTTGGACCCAATTTCAACAAGTCTTTCTACACACTTCTAAACACTCTTCATACATCTCTAGCACTAGTAATCAATCAAATTCAATTTATTCTAACATATTCTAACCCCAAACAACACTAGATACGTCATTTACTTGCTCAACGCAATGTTTCCGAGTTCTTAGCCCATTTGGTACCCAATTTCAACAAGTCTTTCGCCACACTTCTAAACACTCTTCATGCATCTCTAGTACATGTAACCAATCAAATTCATTGGATTCTAACATATTCTAACCCCAAACAACACTAGTTAAGTCATTTAGTTCCTCAACGCAATGTTTCCGAGTTCTTAGCCCATTTGGTACCCAATTTCAACAAGTCTTTCGCCACACTTCTAAACACTCTTCATGCATCTCTAGCACTTGTAATCAATCAAATTCATTGTATTCTAACATATTCTAACCCCAAACAACACTAGATAAGTCATTTAGTTGTTCAATGCAATGTTTCCGAGTTCTTAGCCCATTTGAGACCCAATTTCAACAAGTCTTTCTCCACACTTCTAAAAACTCTTCATGCATCTCTAGCACTTGTAATCAATCAAATTTACTGTATTCTAACATATTCTAACCCAAAACAACACTAGATAAGTCATTTAGTTGTTCAACGCAATGTTTCCGAGTTCTTAACCCATTTGGGACCCAATTTCAACAAGTTTTTCTACACACTTCTAAACATTCTTCATGCATCTTTAGCACTTGTAATCAGTCAAAGTTATTGTATTCTAACATATTCTAACCCCAAACAGCACTAGATAAGTCATTTAGTGGTTCAACGCAATGTTTCTGAGTTCTTAGCCCATTTTGGACCCAAATTCAACAAGTCTTTCTACACACTTCTAAACACTCTTCATACATCTCTAGCACTAGTAATCAATCAAATTCAATTTATTCTAACATATTCTAACCCCAAACAACACTAGATAAGTCATTTACTTGCTCAACGCAATGTTTCCGAGTTCTTAGCCCATTTGGTACCCAATTTCAACAAGTCTTTCGCCACACTTCTAAACACTCTTCATGCATCTCTAGTACATGTAACCAATCAAATTCATTGGATTCTAACATATTCTAACCCCAAAAAACACTAGTTAAGTCATTTAGTTCCTCAACGCAATGTTTCCGAGTTCATAGCCCATTTGGTACCCAATTTCAACAAGTCTTTCGCCACACTTCTAAACACTCTTCATGCATCTCTAGTACATGTAACCAATCAAATTCATTGGATTCTAACATATTCTAACCCCAAACAACACTATTTAAGTCATTTAGTACCTCAACGCAATGTTTCCGAGTTCTTAGCCCATTTGGTACCCAATTTCAACAAGTCTTTCGCCACACTTCTAAACACTCTACATGCATCTCTAGCACTTGTAATCAATCAAATTCATTGTATTCTAACATATTCTAACCCCAAACAACACTAGATAAGTCATTTAGTTGTTCACCGCAATGTTTCCGAGTTCTTAGCCCATTTGAGACCCAATTTCAACAAGTCTTTCTCCACACTTCTAAAAACTCTTCATGCATCTCTAGCACTTGTAATCAATCAAATTTACTGTATTCTAACATATTCTAACCCAAAACAACACTAGATAAGTCATTTAGTTGTTCAATGCAATGTTTCCGAGTTCTTAACCCATTTGGGACCCAATTTCAACAAGTTTTTCTACACACTTCTTAACACTCTTCATGCATCTTTAGCACTTGTAATCAGTCAAAGTTATTGTATTCTAACATATTCTAACCCCAAACAGCACTAGATAAGTCATTTAGTGGTTCAACGCAATGTTTCTGAGTTCTTAGCCCATTTTGGACCCAATTTCAACAAGTCTTTCTACACACTCCTAAACACTCTTCATACATCTCTAGCACTAGTAATCAATCAAATTCAATTTATTCTAACATATTCTAACCCCAAACAACACTAGATACGTCATTTACTTGCTCAACGCAATGTTTCCGAGTTCTTAGCCCATTTGGTACCCAATTTCAACAAGTCTTTTGCCACACTTCTAAACACTCTTCATGCATCTCTAGTACATGTAACCAATCAAATTCATTGGATTCTAACATATTCTAACCCCAAAAAACACTAGTTAAGTCATTTAGTTCCTCAACGCATTGTTTCCGAGTTCCTAGCCCATTTAGTACCCAATTTCAACAAGTCTTTCGCCACACTTCTAAACACTCTTCATGCATCTCTAGTACATGTAACCAATCAAATTCATTGGATTCTAACATATTCTAACCCCAAACAACACTAGTTAAGTCATTTAGTTCCTCAACGCAATGTTTCCGAGTTCTTAGCCCATTTGGTACCCAATTTCAACAAGTCTTTCGCCACACTTCTAAACACTCTTCATGCATCTCTAGCACTTGTAATCAATCAAATTCATTGTATTCTAACATATTCTAACCCCAAACAACACTAGATAAGTCATTTAGTTGTTCACCGCAATGTTTCCGAGTTCTTAGCCCATTTGAGACCCAATTTCAACAAGTCTTTCTCCACACTTCTAAAAACTCTTCATGCATCTCTAGCACTTGTAATCAATCAAATTTACTGTATTCTAACATATTCTAACCCAAAACAACACTAGATAAGTCATTTAGTTGTTCACCGCAATGTTTCCGAGTTCTTAGCCCATTTGGGACCCAATTTCAACAAGTCTTTCTACACACTTCTTAACACTCTTCATGCATCTCTAGCACTTGTAATCAATCAAATTCATTGGATTCTAACATATTATAACCCCAAACAACACTAGTTAAGTCATTTAGTTCCTCAACGCAATGTTTCCGAGTTCTTAGCCCATTTGGTACCCAATTTCAACAAGTCTTTCGCCACACTTCTAAACACTCTTCATGCATCTCTAGTACTTGTAATCAATCAAATTCATTGTATTCTAACATATTCTAACCCCAAACAACACTAGATAAGTCATTTAGTTGTTCAACGCAATGTTTCCGAGTTCTTAGCCCATTTGAGACCCAATTTCAACAAGTCTTTCTCCACACTTCTAAAAACTCTTCATGCATCTCTAGCACTTGTAATCAATCAAATTTACTGTATTCTAACATATTCTAACCCAAAACAACAATAGATAAGTCATTTAGTTGTTCACCGCAATGTTTCCGAGTTCTTAGCCCATTTGGGACCCAATTTCAACAAGTATTTCTCCATACTTCAAAACACTCTTCATGCATCTCTAGCACTAGTAATCAATCAAATTCATTGTATTCTAACTTATTCTAACCCCATACAACACTAGATAAGTCATTTAGTTGCTCAACGCAATATTTCCGAGTTTTTAGCCCATTTGGTACCCAATTTCAACAAGTCTTTCGCCACACTTCTAAACACTCTTCATGCATCTCTAGCACTTGTAATCAATCAAATTCATTGTATTCTAACATATTCTAACCCCAAACAACACTAGATAAGTCATTTAGTTGCTCAACGCAATGTTTCCGAGTTCTTAGCCCATTTGGGACCCAATTTCAACAAGTCTTTCTACACACTTCTAAACACTCTTCATGCATCTCTAGCACTTGTAATCAATCAAATTCATTGGATTCTAACATATTCTAACCCGAAACAACACTAGATAAGTCATTTAGTTATTCAACGCAATGTTTCCGAGTTCTTAGCCCATTTGGGACCTAATTTCAACAAGTCTTTCTCCATACTTAAAAACACTCTTCATGCATCTCTAGCACTTGTAATCATTCAAATTCATTGTATTCTACCATATTCTAACCCCAAATAACACTAGATAAGTCATTTAGTGGTTTAATGCAATGTTTCCGAGTTCTTAGCCCATTTCGGGCCCAAATTTCAACAAGTCTTTCTCCATACTTCAAAACACTCTTCATGCATTTCTAGCACTTGTAATCAATCAGAGTTATTGTCTTCTAATATATTCTCACCCCAAACAACACTAGATATTTCATTTAGTTGTTCAACGCAATGTTTCCGAGTTCTTAGCCCATTTGGGACACAATTTCAACAAGTTTTTCTACACACTTCTAAACACTCTTCATGCATCTTTAGCACTTGTAATCAGTCAAAGTTATTGTATTCTAACATATTCTAACCCCAAACAGCACTAGATAAGTCATTTAGTGGTTCAACGCAATGTTTCTGAGTTCTTAGCCCATTTTGGACCCAATTTCAACAAGTCTTTCTACACACTCCTAAACACTCTTCATACATCTCTAGCACTAGTAATCAATCAAATTCAATTTATTCTAACATATTCTAACCCCAAACAACACTAGATACGTCATTTACTTGCTCAACGCAATGTTTCCGAGTTCTTAGCCCATTTGGTACCCAATTTCAACAAGTCTTTTGCCACACTTCTAAACACTCTTCATGCATCTCTAGTACATGTAACCAATCAAATTCATTGGATTCTAACATATTCTAACCCCAAAAAACACTAGTTAAGTCATTTAGTTCCTCAACGCATTGTTTCCGAGTTCCTAGCCCATTTGGTACCCAATTTCAACAAGTCTTTCGCCACACTTCTAAACACTCTTCATGCATCTCTAGTACATGTAACCAATCAAATTCATTGGATTCTAACATATTCTAACCCCAAACAACACTAGTTAAGTCATTTAGTTCCTCAACGCAATGTTTCCGAGTTCTTAGCCCATTTGGTACCCAATTTCAACAAGTCTTTCGCCACACTTCTAAACACTCTTCATGCATCTCTAGCACTTGTAATCAATCAAATTCATTGTATTCTAACATATTCTAACCCCAAACAACACTAGATAAGTCATTTAGTTGTTCACCGCAATGTTTCCGAGTTCTTAGCCCATTTGAGACCCAATTTCAACAAGTCTTTCTCCACACTTCTAAAAACTCTTCATGCATCTCTAGCACTTGTAATCAATCAAATTTACTGTATTCTAACATATTCTAACCCAAAACAACACTAGATAAGTCATTTAGTTGTTCACCGCAATGTTTCCGAGTTCTTAGCCCATTTGGGACCCAATTTCAACAAGTCTTTCTACACACTTCTTAACACTCTTCATGCATCTCTAGCACTTGTAATCAATCAAATTCATTGGATTCTAACATATTATAACCCCAAACAACACTAGTTAAGTCATTTAGTTCCTCAACGCAATGTTTCCGAGTTCTTAGCCCATTTGGTACCCAATTTCAACAAGTCTTTCGCCACACTTCTAAACACTCTTCATGCATCTCTAGTACTTGTAATCAATCAAATTCATTGTATTCTAACATATTCTAACCCCAAACAACACTAGATAAGTCATTTAGTTGTTCAACGCAATGTTTCCGAGTTCTTAGCCCATTTGAGACCCAATTTCAACAAGTCTTTCTCCACACTTCTAAAAACTCTTCATGCATCTCTAGCACTTGTAATCAATCAAATTTACTGTATTCTAACATATTCTAACCCAAAACAACAATAGATAAGTCATTTAGTTGTTCACCGCAATGTTTCCGAGTTCTTAGCCCATTTGGGACCCAATTTCAACAAGTATTTCTCCATACTTCAAAACACTCTTCATGCATCTCTAGCACTAGTAATCAATCAAATTCATTGTATTCTAAGTTATTCTAACCCCATACAACACTAGATAAGTCATTTAGTTGCTCAACGCAATATTTCCGAGTTTTTAGCCCATTTGGTACCCAATTTCAACAAGTCTTTCGCCACACTTCTAAACACTCTTCATGCATCTCTAGCACTTGTAATCAATCAAATTCATTGTATTCTAACATATTCTAACCCCAAACAACACTAGATAAGTCATTTAGTTGCTCAACGCAATGTTTCCGAGTTCTTAGCCCATTTGGGACCCAATTTCAACAAGTCTTTCGACACACTTCTAAACACTCTTCATGCATCTCTAGCACTTGTAATCAATCAAATTCATTGGATTCTAACATATTCTAACCCGAAACAACACTAGATAAGTCATTTAGTTATTCAACGCAATGTTTCCGAGTTCTTAGCCCATTTGGGACCTAATTTCAACAAGTTTTTCTCCATACTTAAAAACACTCTTCATGCATCTCTAGCACTTGTAATCATTCAAATTCATTGTATTCTACCATATTCTAACCCCAAATAACACTAGATAAGTCATTTAGTGGTTTAATGCAATGTTTCCGAGTTCTTAGCCCATTTCGGGCCCAAATTTCAACAAGTCTTTCTCCATACTTCAAAACACTCTTCATGCATTTCTAGCACTTGTAATCAATCAGAGTTATTGTCTTCTAATATATTCTCACCCCAAACAACACTAGATATTTTATTTAGTTGTTCAACGCAATGTTTCCGAGTTCTTAGCCCATTTGGGACACAATTTCAACAAGTTTTTCTACACACTTCTAAACACTCTTCATGCATCTTTAGCACTTGTAATCAGTCAAAGTTATTGTATTCTAACATATTCTAACCCCAAACAGCACTAGATAAGTCATTTAGTGGTTCAACGCAATGTTTCTGAGTTCTTAGCCCATTTTGGACCCAATTTCAACAAGTCTTTCTACACACTTCTAAACACTCTTCATACATCTCTAGCACTAGTAATCAATCAAATTCATTTTATTCTAACATATTCTAACCCCAAACAACACTAGATAAGTCATTTACTTGCTCAACGCAATGTTTCCGAGTTCTTAGCCCATTTGGTACCCAATTTCAACAAGTCTTTCTCCACACTTCTAAAAACTCTTCATGCATCTCTAGCACTTGTAATCAATCAAATTCATTGTATTCTAACATATTCTAACCCAAACAACACTAGATAAGTCATTTAGTTGCTCAACGCAATGTTTCCGAGTTCTTAGCCCATTTGGGACCCAATTTCAACAAGTCTTTCTACACACTTCTAAACACTCTTCATGCATCTCTAGCACTTGTAATCAATCAAATTCATTGGATTCTAACATATTCTAACCCCAACAACACTAAATAAGTCATTTAGTTATTCAACGCAATGTTTCCGAGTTCTTAGCCCATTTGGGACCTAATTTCAACAAGTCTTTCTCCGTACTTAAAAACACTCTTCATGCATCTCTAGCACTTGTAATCAATCAAATTCATTGGATTCTAACATATTCTAACCCCAAACAACACTAGATAAGTCATTAAGTTATTTAACGCAATGTTTCTGAGTTCTTAGCCCATTTGGGGCCCAAATTTCAACAACTCTTTCTCCATACTTCAAAACACTCTTCATGCATTTCTAGCACTTGTAATCAATCAGAGTTATTGTCTTCTAATATATTCTCACCCCAAACAACACTAGATATTTCATTTAGTTGTTCAACGCAATGTTTCCGAGTTCTTAGCCCATTTGAGACCCAATTTCAACAAGTCTTTCTCCACACTTCTAAAAACTCTTCATGCATCTCTAGCACTTGTAATCAATCAAATTTACTGTATTCTAACATATTCTAACCCAAAACAACACTAGATAAGTCATTTAGTTGTTCAACGCAATGTTTCCGAGTTCTTAACCCATTTGGGACCCAATTTCAACAAGTTTTTCAACACACTTCTAAACACTCTTCATGCATCTTTAGCACTTGTAATCAGTCAAAGTTATTGTATTCTAACATATTCTAACCCCAAACAGCACTAGATAAGTCATTTAGTGGTTCAACGCAATGTTTCTGAGTTCTTAGCCCATTTTGGACCCAATTTCAACAAGTCTTTCTACACACTTCTAAACACTCTTCTTACATCTCTAGCACTAGTAATCAATCAAATTCAATTTATTCTAACATATTCTAACCCCAAACAACACTAGATAAGTCATTTACTTGCTCAACACAATGTTTCCGAGTTCTTAGCCCATTTGGTACCCAATTTCAACAAGTCTTTCTCCACACTTCTAAAAACTCTTCATGCATCTTTAGCACTTGTAATCAATCAAATTTACTGTATTCTAACATATTCTAACCCAAAACAACACTAGATAAGTCATTTAGTTGTTCAACGCAATGTTTCCGAGTTCTTAGCCCATTTGGGACCCAATTTCAACAAGTCTTTCTACACACTTCTAAACACTCTTCATGCATCTCTAGCACTTGTAATCAATCAAATTCATTGGATTCTAACATATTCTAACCCCAAACAACACTAGTTAAGTCATTTAGTTCCTCAACGCAATGTTTCCGAGTTCTTAGCCCATTTGGTACCCAATTTCAACAAGTCTTTCGCCACACTTCTAAACACTCTTCATGCATCTCTAGCACTTGTAATCAATCAAATTCATTGTATTCTAACATATTCTAACCCCAAACAACACTAGATAAGTCATTTAGTTGTTCAACGCAATGTTTCCGAGTTCTTAGCCCATTTGAGACCCAATTTCAACAAGTCTTTCTCCACACTTCTAAAAACTCTTCATGCATCTCTAGCACTTGTAATCAATCAAATTTACTGTATTCTAACATATTCTAACCCAAAACAACACTAGATAAGTCATTTAGTTGTGCAACGCAATGTTTCCGAGTTCTTAACCAATTGGGACCCAATTTCAACAAGTTTTTCTACACACTTCTAAACACTCTTCATGCATCTTTAGCACTTGTAATCAGTCAAAGTTATTGTATTCTAACATATTCTAACCCCAAACAGCACTAGATAAGTCATTTAGTGGTTCAACGCAATGTTTCTGAGTTCTTAGCCCATTTTTGACCCAATTTCAACAAGTCTTTCTACACACTTCTAAACACTCTTCATACATCTCGAGCACTAGTAATCAATCAAATTCAATTTATTCTAACATATTCTAACCCCAAACAACACTAGATACGTCATTTACTTGCCAACGCAATGTTTCCGAGTTCTTAGCCCATTTGGTACCCAATTTCAACAAGTCTTTCGCCACACTTCTAAACACTCTTCATGCATCTCGAGTACATGTAACCAACCAAATTCATTGGATTCTAACATATTCTAACCCCAAACAACACTAGTTAAGTCATTTAGTTCCTCAACGCAATGTTTCCGAGTTCTTAGCCCATTTGGTACCCAATTTCAACAAGTCTTTCGCCACACTTCTAAACACTCTTCATGCATCTCTAGTACATGTAACCAATCAAATTCATTGGATTCTAACATATTCTAACCCCAAACAACACTAGTTAAGTCATTTAGTTCCTCAACGCAATGTTTCCGAGTTCTTAGCCCATTTGGTACCCAATTTCAACAAGTCTTTCGCCACACTTCTAAACACTCTTCATGCATCTCTAGCAATTGTAATCAATCAAATTCATTGTATTCTAACATATTCTAACCCCAAACAACACTAGATAAGTCATTTATTTGTTCAACGCAATGTTTCCGAGTTCTTAGCCCATTTGAGACCCAATTTCAACAAGTCTTTCTCCACACTTTTAAAAACTCTTCATGCATCTCTAGCACTTGTAATCAATCAAATTTACTGTATTCTAACATATTCTAACCCAAAACAACACTAGATAAGTCATTTAGTTGTTCACCGCAATGTTTCCGAGTTTTTAGCCCATTTGGGACCCAATTTCAACAAGTATTTCTCCATACTTCAAAACACTCTTCATGCATCTCTAGCACTAGTAATCAATCAAATTCATTGTATTCTAACTTATTCTAACCCCATACAACACTAGATAAGTCATTTAGTTGCTCAACGCAATGTTTCCGAGTTCTTAGCCCATTTGGTACCCAATTTCAACAAGTCTTTCGCCACACTTCTAAACACTCTTCATGCATCTCTAGCACTTGTAATCAATCAAATTCATTGTATTCTAACTTATTCTAACCCCATACAACACTAGATAAGTCATTTAGTTGCTCAACGCAATGTTTCCGAGTTCTTAGCCCATTTGGTACCCAATTTCAACAAGTCTTTCGCCACACTTCTAAACACTCTTCATGCATCTCTAGTACATGTAACCAATCAAATTCATTGGATTATAACATATTCTAACCCCAAAAAACACTAGTTAAGTCATTTAGTTCCTCAACGCATTGTTTCCGAGTTCATAGCCCATTTGGTACCCAATTTCAACAAGTCTTTCGCCACACTTCTAAACACTCTTCATGCATCTCTAGTACATGTAACCAATCAAATTAATTGGATTCTAACATATTCTAACCCCAAACAACACTAGTTAAGTCATTTAGTTCCTCAACGCAATGTTTCCGAGTTCTTAGCCCATTTGGTACCCAATTTCAACAAGTCTTTCGCCACACTTCTAAACACTCTTCATGCATCTCTAGCACTTGTAATCAATCAAATTCATTGTATTCTAACATATTCTAACCCCAAACAACACTAGATAAGTCATTTAGTTGTTCACCGCAATGTTTCCGAGTTCTTAGCCCATTTGAGACCCAATTTCAACAAGTCTTTCTCCACACTTCTAAAAACTCTTCGTGCATCTCTAGCACTTGTAATCAATCAAATTTACTGTATTCTAACATATTCTAACCCAAAACAACACTAGATAAGTCATTTAGTTGTTCAACGCAATGTTTCCGAGTTCTTAACCCATTTGGGACCCAATTTCAACAAGTTTTTCTACACACTTCTAAACACTCTTCATGCATCTTTAGCACTTGTAATCAGTCAAAGTTATTGTATTCTAACATATTCTAACCCCAAACAGCACTAGATAAGTCATTTAGTGGTTCAACGCAATGTTTCTGAGTTCTTAGCCCATTTTGGACCCAATTTCAACAAGTCTTTCTACACACTTCTAAACACTCTTCTTACATCTCTAGCACTAGTAATCAATCAAATTCAATTTATTCGAACATATTCTAACCCCAAACAACACTAGATAAGTCATTTACTTGCTCAACACAATGTTTCCGAGTTCTTAGCCCATTTGGTACCCAATTTCAACAAGTCTTTCTCCACACTTCTAAAAACTCTTCATGCATCTTTAGCACTTGTAATCAATCAAATTTACTGTATTCTAACATATTCTAACCCAAAACAACACTAGATAAGTCATTTAGTTGTTCAACGCAATGTTTCCGAGTTCTTAGCCCATTTGGGACCCAATTTCAACAAGTCTTTCTACACACTTCTAAACACTCTTCATGCATCTCTAGCACTTGTAATCAATCAAATTCATTGGATTCTAACATATTCTAACCCCAAACAACACTAGTTAAGTCATTTAGTTCCTCAACGCAATGTTTCCGAGTTCTTAGCCCATTTGGTACCCAATTTCAACAAGTCTTTCGCCACACTTCTAAACACTCTTCATGCATCTCTAGCACTTGTAATCAATCAAATTCATTGTATTCTAACATATTCTAACCCCAAACAACACTAGATAAGTCATTTAGTTGTTCAACGCAATGTTTCCGAGTTCTTAGCCCATTTGAGACCCAATTTCAACAAGTCTTTCTCCACACTTCTAAAAACTCTTCATGCATATCTAGCACTTGTAATCAATCAAATTTACTGTATTCTAACATATTCTAACCCAAAACAACACTAGATAAGTCATTTAGTTGTGCAACGCAATGTTTCCGAGTTCTTAACCAATTGGGACCCAATTTCAACAAGTTTTTCTACACACTTCTAAACACTCTTCATGCATCTTTAGCACTTGTAATCAGTCAAAGTTATTGTATTCTAACATATTCTAACCCCAAACAGCACTAGATAAGTCATTTAGTGGTTCAACGCAATGTTTCTGAGTTCTTAGCCCATTTTTGACCCAATTTCAACAAGTCTTTCTACACACTTCTAAACACTCTTCATACATCTCGAGCACTAGTAATCAATCAAATTCAATTTATTCTAACATATTCTAACCCTAAACAACACTAGATACGTCATTTACTTGCTCAACGCAATGTTTCCGAGTTCTTAGCCCATTTGGTACCCAATTTCAACAAGTCTTTCGCCACACTTCTAAACACTCTTCATGCATCTCGAGTACATGTAACCAACCAAATTCATTGGATTCTAACATATTCTAACCCCAAACAACACTAGTTAAGTCATTTAGTTCCTCAACGCAATGTTTCCGAGTTCTTAGCCCATTTGGTACCCAATTTCAACAAGTCTTTCGCCACACTTCTAAACACTCTTCATGCATCTCTAGTACATGTAACCAATCAAATTCATTGGATTCTAACATATTCTAACCCCAAACAACACTAGTTAAGTCATTTAGTTCCTCAACGCAATGTTTCCGAGTTCTTAACCCATTTGGTACCCAATTTCAACAAGTCTTTCGCCACACTTCTAAACACTCTTCATGCATCTCTAGCAATTGTAATCAATCAAATTCATTGTATTCTAACATATTCTAACCCCAAACAACACTAGATAAGTCATTTAGTTGTTCAACGCAATGTTTCCGAGTTCTTAGCCCATTTGAGACCCAATTTCAACAAGTCTTTCTCCACACTTCTAAAAACTCTTCATGCATCTCTAGCACTTGTAATCAATCAAATTTACTGTATTCTAACATATTCTAACCCAAAACAACACTAGATAAGTCATTTAGTTGTTCACCGCAATGTTTCCGAGTTTTTAGCCCATTTGGGACCCAATTTCAACAAGTATTTCTCCATACTTCAAAACACTCTTCATGCATCTCTAGCACTAGTAATCAATCAAATTCATTGTATTCTAACTTATTCTAACCCCATACAACACTAGATAAGTCATTTAGTTGCTCAACGCAATGTTTCCGAGTTCTTAGCCCATTTGGTACCCAATTTCAACAAGTCTTTCGCCACACTTCTAAACACTCTTCATGCATCTCTAGCACTTGTAATCAATCAAATTCATTGTATTCTAACTTATTCTAACCCCATACAACACTAGATAAGTCATTTAGTTGCTCAACGCAATGTTTCCGAGTTCTTAGCCCATTTGGTACCCAATTTCAACAAGTCTTTCGCCACACTTCTAAAAACTCTTCATGCATCTCTAGCACTTGTAATCAATCAAATTCATTGGATTCTAACATATTCTAACCCCAAACAACACTAGTTAAGTCATTTAGTTGCTCAACGCAATGTTTGCGAGTTCTTAGCCCATTTGGTACCCAATTTCAACAATTCTTTCGCCACACTTCTAAACACTCTTCATGCATCTCTAGCACTTGTCATCAATCAAATTCATTGTATTCTAACATATTGTAACCCCAAACAACACTAGATAAGTCATTTAGTTGTTCAACGCAATGTTTCCGAGTTCTTAGCCCATTTGGGACCCAATTTCAACAAGTCTTTCTCCACACTTCTAAAAACTCTTCATGCATCTCTAGCACTTGTAATCAATCAAATTTACTGTATTCTAACATATTCTAACCCAAAACAACACTAGATAAGTCATTTAGTTGTTCACCGCAATGTTTCCGAGTTCTAAGCCCATTTGGGACCCAATTTCAACAAGTATTTCTCCATACTTCAAAACACTCTTCATGCATCTCTAGCATTTGTAATCAATCAAATTCATTGTATTCTAACTTATTCTAACCCCATACAACACTAGATAAGTCATTTAGTTGCTCAACGCAATATTTCCGAGTTTTTAGCCCATTTGGTACCCAATTTCAACAAGTCTTTCGCCACACTTCTAAACACTCTTCATGCATCTCTAGCACTTGTAATCAATCAAATTCATTGTATTATAACATATTCTAACCCCAAACAACACTAGATAAGTCATTTAGTTGCTCAACGCAATGTTTCCGAGTTCTTAACCCATTTGGGACCCAATTTCAACAAGTCTTTCTACACACTTCTAAACACTCTTCATGCATCTCTAGCACTTGTAATCAATCAAATTCATTGGATTCTAACATATTCTAACCCCAAACAACACTAGATAAGTCATTTAGTTATTCAACGCAATGTTTCCGAGTTCTTAGCCCATTTGGGACCTAATTTCAACAAGTCTTTCTCCATACTTAAAAGCACTCTTCATGCATCTCTAGCACTTGTAATCAATCAAATTCATTGTATTCTACCATATTCTAACCCCAAATAACACTTGATAAGTCATTTAGTGGTTCAACGCAATGTTTCCTAGTTCTTAGCCCATTTGGGACCCAATTTCAACAAGTCTTTCTCCATACTTCAAAACACTCTTCATGCATTTCTAGCACTTGTAATCAATCAGAGTCATTGTCTTCTAATATATTCTCACCCCAAACAACACTAGATATTTCATTTAGTTGTTCAACGCAATGTTTCCGAGTTCTTAGCCCATTTGGGGCCCAAATTTCAACAAGTCTTTCTCCATACCTCAAAACACTCTTCATGCATTTCTAGCACTTGTAATCAAGCAGATTTATTGTCTTCTAATATATTCTCACCCCAAATAACACTAGATATTTCATTTAGTTGTTCAACGCAATGTTTCCGAGTTCTTAGCCCATTTGGGACCCAATTTCAACAAGTTTTTCTACACACTTCTAAACAGTCTTCATGCATCTTTAAGACTTGTAATCAGTCAAAGTTATTGTATTCTAACATATTCTAACCCCAAACAGCACTAGATAAGTCATTTAGTGGTTCAACGCAATGTTTCTGAGTTCTTAGCCCATTTAGGACCCAATTTCAACAAGTCTTTCTACACACTTCTAAACACTCTTCATACATCTCTAGCACTAGTAATCAATCAAATTCATTTTATTCTAACATATTCTAACCCCAAACAACACTAGATAAGTCATTTAATTGCTCAACGCAATGTTTCCGAGTTCTTAGCCCATTTGGTACCCAATTTCAACAAGTCTTTCTCCACACTTCTAAAAACTCTTCATGTATCTCTAGCACTTGTAATCAATCAAATTTACTGTATTCTAACATATTCTAACCCAAAACAACACTAGATAAGTCATTTAGTTGTTCACCGCAATGTTTCCGAGTTCTTAGCCCATTTGGGACCCAATTTCAACAAGTCTTTCTACACACTTCTAAACACTCTTCATGCATCTATAGCACTTGTAATCAATCAAATTCATTGTATTCTAACATATTCTAACCCCAAACAACACTAGATAAGTCATTTAGTTGTTCAACGCAATGTTTCCGAGTTCTTAGCCCATTTGGGACCCAATTTCAACAAGACTTTCTCCATACTTCAAAACACTCTTCATGCATCTCTAGCACTTGTAATCAATCAAATTCATTGTATTCTAACATATTCTAACCCCAAACAACACTAGATAAGTCATTTAGTTGCTCAACGCAATATTTCCGAGTTCTTAGCCCATTTGGTACCCAATTTCAACAAGTCTTTCGCCACACTTCTAAACACTCTTCATGCATCTCTAGCACTTGTAATCAATCAAATTTATTGTATTCTAACATATTCTAACCCCAAACAACACTAGATAAGTCATTTAGTGGTTCAATTCAATGTTTCAGAGTTCTTAGCCCATTTGGGACCCAATTTCAACAAGTCTTTCTCCACACTTCTAAACACTCTTCATGCATCTCTAGTACATGTAACCAATCAAATTCATTGTATTCTAACATATACTAACCACAAACAATACTAAATAATTCATTTAGTGGTCCAACGCAATGTTTATGAGTTCTTAGCCCATTTGGGACCCAATTTCAACAAGTCTTTCTACACACTTCTAAACACTCTTCATGCATATCTAGCAATTGTAATCAATCAAATTCATTGTATTCTAACATATACTAACCCCAAACAACACTAGATAAGTCATTTAGTTGGTCAATGCAATATTTCCGAGTTCTTAGCCCATTTGGGATCCAATTTCAACAAGTATTTCTCCATACTTCAAAACACTCTTCATGCATCTCTAGCACTTGTAATCAATCAAATTCATTGTATTCTAACATATTCTAACCCCAAACAATACTAGATAAGTCATTTAGTTGCTAAACGCAATATTTCAGAGTTCTTAGCCCATTTGGTACCCAATTTCAACAAGTCTTTCGCCACACTTCTAAACACTCTTCATGCATCTCTAGCACTTGTAATCAATCAAATTCATTGTATTCTAACATATTCTAACCCCAAACAACACTAGATAAGTCATTTAGTTGCTCAACGCAATGTTTCCGAGTTCTTAGCCCATTTGGGACCCAATTTCAACAAGTCTTTCTACACACTTCTAAACACTCTTCATGCATCTCTAGCACTTGTAATCAATCAAATTCATTGGATTCTAACATATTCTAACCACAAACAACACTAGATAAGTCATTTAGTTATTCAACGCAATGTTTCCGAGTTCTTAGCCCATTTGGGAACCTAATTTCAACAAGTCTTTCTCCATACTTAAAAACACTCTTCATGCATCTCTAGCACTTGTAATCAGTCAAATTCATTGTATTATACCATATTCTAACCCCAAATAACACTAGATAAGTCATTTAGTGGTTTAATGCAATGTTTCCGAGTTCTTAGCCCATTTGGGGCCCAAATTTCAACAAGTCTTTCTCCATACTTCAAAACACTCTTCATGCATTTCTAGCACTTGTAATCAATCAGAGTTATTGTCTTCTAATATATTCTCACCCCAAACAACAATAGATATTTCATTTAGTTGTTCAACGCAATGTTAACGAGTTCTTAGCCCATTTGGGACACAATTTCAACAAGTTTTTCTACACACTTCTAAACACTCTTCATGCATCTTTAGCACTTGTAATCAGTCAAAGTTATTGTATTCTAACATATTCTAACTCCAAACAGCACTAGATAAGTCATTAAGTGGTTCAACGCAATGTTTCTGAGTTCTTAGCCCATTTAGGACCCAGTTTCAACAAGTCTTTCTACACACTTCTAAACGCTCTTCAAACATCTCTAGCACTAGTAATCAATCAAATTCATTTTATTCTAACATATTCTAACCCCAAACAACACTAGATAAGTCATTTCCTTGCTCAACGCAATGTTTCCAAGTTCTTAGCCCATTTGGTACCCAATTTCAACAAGTCTTTTGCCACACTTCTAAACACTCTTCATGCATCTCTAGTACATGTAACCAATCAAATTCATTGGATTCTAACATATTCTAACCCCAAAAAACACTAGTTAAGTCATTTAGTTCCTCAACGCAATGTTTCCGAGTTCATAGCCCATTTGGTACCCAATTTCAACAAGTCTTTCTCCACACTTCTAAAAACGCTTCATGCATCTCTAGCACTTGTAATCAATCAAATTCATTGGATTCTAACATATTCTAACCCTAAACAACACTAGTTAAGTCATTTAGTTGCTGAACGCAATGTTTCCCAGTTCTTAGCCCATTTGGTACCCAATTTCAACAATTCTTTCGCCACACTTCTAAACACTCTTCATGCATCTCTAGTACTTGTCATCAATCAAATTCATTGTATTCTAACATATTCTAACCCCAAAAAACACTAGATAAGTCATTTAGTTGTTCAACGCAATGTTTCCGAGTTCTTAGCCCATTTGGGACCCAATTTCAACAAGTCTTTCTCCACACTTCTAAAAACTCTTCATGCATCTCTAGCACTTGTAATCAATCAAATTTACTGTATTCTAACATATTCTAACCCAAAACAACACTAGATACGTCATTTATTTGTTCACCGCAATGTTTCCGAGTTCTTAGCCCATTTGGGACCCAATTTCAACAAGTATTTCTCCATACTTCAAAACACTCTTCATGCATCTCTAGCATTTGTAATCAATCAAATTCATTGTATTCTAACTTATTCTAACCCCATACAACACTAGATAAGTCATTTAGTTGCTCAACGCAATATTTCCGAGTTTTTAGCCCATTTGGTACCCAATTTCAACAAGTCTTTCGCCACACTTCTAAACACTCTTCATGCATCTCTAGCACTTGTAATCAATCAAATTCATTGTATTATAACATATTCTAACCCCAAACAACACTAGATAAGTCAGTTAGTTGCTCAACGCAATGTTTCCGAGTTCTTAGCCCATTTGGGACCCAATTTCAACAAGTCTTTCTACACACTTCTAAACACTCTTCATGCATCTCTAGCACTTGTAATCAATCAAATTCATTGGATTCTAACATATTCTAACCCCAAACAACACTAGATAAGTCATTTAGTTATTCAACGCAATGTTTCCGAGTTCTTAGCCCATTTGGGACCTAATTTCAACAAGTCTTTCTCCATACTTAAAAACACTCTTCATGCATCTCTAGCACTTGTAATCAATCAAATTCATTGTATTCTAACATATTCTAACCCCAAACAACACTATATAAGTCATTTAGTTATTCAACGCAATGTTTCCGAGTTCTTAGCCCATTTGGGGCCCAAATTTCAACAAGTCTTTCTCCATACTTCAAAACACTCTTCATGCATTTCTAGCACTTGTAATCAATCAGAGTTATTGTCTTCTAATATATTCTCACCCCAAACAAAACTAGATATTTCATTTAGTTGTTCAACGCAATGTTTCCGAGTTCTTAGCCCATTTGGGACCCAATTTCAACAAGTTTTTCTACACACTTCTAAACACTCTTCATGCATCTTTAGCACTTGTAATCAGTCAAAGTTATTGTATTCTAACATATTTTAACCCCAAACAGCACTAGATAAGTCATTTAGTGGTTCAACGCAATGTTTCTGAGTTCTTAGCCCATTTAGGACCCAATTTCAACAAGTCTTTCTACACACTTCTAAACACTCTTCATACATCTCTAGCACTAGTAATCAATCAAATTCATTTTATTCTAACATATTCTAACCCCAAACAACACTAGATAAGTCATTTACTTGCTCAACGCAATGTTTCCGAGTTCTTAGCCCATTTGGTACCCAATTTCAACAAGTCTTTCTCCACACTTCTAAAAACTCTTCATGCATCTCTAGCACTTGTAATCAATCAAATTTACTGTATTCTAACATATTCTAACCCAAAACAACACTAGATAAGTCATTTAGTTGTTCACCGCAATGTTTCCGAGTTCTTAGCCCATTTGGAACCCAATTTCAGTAAGTCTTTCTACACACTTCTAAACACTCTTCATGCATCTCTAGCACTTGTAATCAACCAAATTCATTGGATTCTAACATATTCTAACCCCAAACAACACTAGTTAAGTCATTTAGTTTCTCAACGCAATGTTTCCGAGTTCTTAGCCCATTTGGTACCCAATTTCAACAAGTCTTTCGCCACACTTCTAAACACTCTTCATGCATCTATAGCACTTGTAATCAATCAAATTCATTGTATTCTAACATATTCTAACCCCAAACAACACTAGATAAGTCATTTATTTGTTCACCGCAATGTTTCCGAGTTCTTAGCCCATTTGGGACCCAATTTCAACAAGTATTTCTCCATACTTCAAAACACTCTTCATGCATCTCTAGCATTTGTAATCAATCAAATTCATTGTATTCTAACTTATTCTAACCCCATACAACACTAGATAAGTCATTTAGTTGCTCAATGCAATATTTCCGAGTTTTTAGCCCATTTGGTACCCAATTTCAACAAGTCTTTCGCCACACTTCTAAACACTCTTCATGCATCTCTAGCACTTGTAATCAATCAAATTCATTGTATTCTAACATATTCTAACCCCAAACAACACTAGATAAGTCATTTAGTGGTTCAATTCAATGTTTCAGAGTTCTTAGCCCATTTGGGACCCAATTTCAACAAGTCTTTCTCCACACTTCTAAACACTCTTCATGCATCTCTAGTACATGTAACCAATCAAATTCATTGTATTCTAACATATACTAACCACAAACAATACTAGATAATTCATTTAGTGGTCCAACGCAATGTTTATGAGTTCTTAGCCCATTTGGGACCCAATTTCAACAAGTCTTTCTACACACTTCTAAACACTCTTCATGCATATCTAGCACTTGTAATCAATCAAATTCATTGTATTCTAACATATACTAACCCCAAACAACACTAGATAAGTCATTTAGTTGGTCAATGCAATATTTCCGAGTTCTTAGCCCATTTGGGATCCAATTTCAACAAGTATTTCTCTATACTTCAAAACACTCTTCATGCATCTCTAGCACTTGTAATCAATCAAATTCATTGTATTCTAACATATTCTAACCCCAAACAATACTAGATAAGTCATTTAGTTGCTAAACGCAATATTTCCGAGTTCTTAGCCCATTTGGTACCCAATTTCAACAAGTCTTTCGCCACACTTCTAAACACTCTTCATGCATCTCTAGCACTTGTAATCAATCAAATTCATTGTATTCTAACATATTCTTACCCCAAACAACACTAGATAAGTCATTTAGTTGCTCAACGCAATGTTTCCGAGTTCTTAGCCCATTTGGGACCCAATTTCAACAAGTCTTTCTACACACTTCTAAACAGTCTTCATGCATCTCTAGCACTTGTAATCAATCAAATTCATTGGATTCTAACATATTCTAACCCCAAACAACACTAGATAAGTCATTTAGTTATTCAACGCAATGTTTCCGAGTTCTTAGCCCATTTGGGACCTAATTTCAACAAGTCTTTCTCCATACTTAAAAGCACTCTTCATGCATCTCTAGCACTTGTAATCAATCAAATACATTGTATTCTACCATATTCTAACCCCAAATAACACTTGATAAGTCATTTAGTGGTTCAACGCAATGTTTCCTATTTCTTAGCCCATTTGGGACCTAATTTCAACAAGTCTTTCTCCATACTTAAAAACACTCTTCATGCATCTCTAGCACTTGTAATCAATCAAATTCATTTAATTCTAACATATTCTAACCCCAAACAACACTAGATAAGTCATTTATTTGTTCACCGCAATGTTTCCGAGTTCTTAGCCCATTTGGGACCCAATTTCAACAAGTATTTCTCCATACTTCAAAACACTCTTCATGCATCTCTAGCATTTGTAATCAATCAAATTCATTGTATTCTAACTTATTCTAACCCCATACAACACTAGATAAGTCATTTAGTTGCTCAATGCAATATTTCCGAGTTTTTAGCCCATTTGGTACCCAATTTCAACAAGTCTTTCGCCACACTTCTAAACACTCTTCATGCATCTCTAGCACTTGTAATCAATCAAATTCATTGTATTATAACATATTGTAACCCCAAACAACACTAGATAAGTCAGTTAGTTGCTCAACGCAATGTTTCCGAGTTCTTAGCCCATTTGGGACCCAATTTCAACAAGTCTTTCTACACACTTCTAAACACTCTTCATGCATCTCTAGCACTTGTAATCAATCAAATTCATTGGATTCTAACATATTCTAACCCCAAACAACACTAGATAAGTCATTTAGTTATTCAACGCAATGTTTCCGAGTTCTTAGCCCATTTGGGACCTAATTTCAACAAGTCTTTCTCCATACTTAAAAACACTCTTCATGCATCTCTAGCACTTGTAATCAATCAAATTCATTGTATTCTAACATATTCTAACCCCAAACAACACTATATAAGTCATTTAGTTATTCAACGCAATGTTTCCGAGTTCTTAGCCCATTTGGGGCCCAAATTTCAACAAGTCTTTCTCCATACTTCAAAACACTCTTCATGCATTTCTAGCACTTGTAATCAATCAGAGTTATTGTCTTCTAATATATTCTCACCCCAAACAAAACTAGATATTTCATTTAGTTGTTCAACGCAATGTTTCCGAGTTCTTAGCCCATTTGGGACCCAATTTCAACAAGTTTTTCTACACACTTCTAAACACTCTTCATGCATCTTTAGCACTTGTAATCAGTCAAAGTTATTGTATTCTAACATATTCTAACCCCAAACAGCACTAGATAAGTCATTTAGTTGTTCAACGCAATGTTTCCGGGTTCTTAGCCCATTTGGGACCCAATTTCAACAAGTCTTTCTCCATACTTCAAAACACTCTTCATGCATCTCTAGCACTTGTAATCAATCAAATTCATTGTATTCTAACATATTCTAACCCCAAACAACACTAGATAAGTCATTTAGTTGCTCAACGCAATATTTCCGAGTTCTTAGCCCATTTGGTACCCAATTTCAACAAGTCTTTCGCCACACTTCTAAACACTCTTCATGCATCTCTAGCACTTGTAATCAATCAAATTTATTGTATTCTAACATATTCTAACCCCAAACAACACTAGATAAGTCATTTAGTGGTTCAATTCAATGTTTCAGAGTTCTTAGCCCATTTGGGACCCAATTTCAACAAGTCTTTCTCCACACTTCTAAACACTCTTCATGCATCTCTAGTACATGTAACCAATCAAATTCATTGTATTCTAACATATACTAACCACAAACAATACTAGATAATTCATTTAGTGGTCCAACGCAATGTTTATGAGTTCTTAGCCCATTTGGGACCCAATTTCAACAAGTCTTTCTACACACTTCTAAACACTCTCCATGCATATCTAGCACTTGTAATCAATCAAATTCATTGTATTCTAACATATACTAACCCCAAACAACACTAGATAACTCATTTAGTTGGTCAATGCAATATTTCCGAGTTCTTAGCCCATTTGGGACCCAATTTCAACAAGTATTTCTCTATACTTCAAAACACTCTTCATGCATCTCTAGCACTTGTAATCAATCAAATTCATTGTATTCTAACATATTCTAACCCCAAACAATACTAGATAAGTCATTTAGTTGCTAAACGCAATATTTCCGAGTTCTTAGCCCATTTGGTACCCAATTTCAACAAGTCTTTCGCCACACTTCTAAACACTCTTCATGCATCTCTAGCACTTGTAATCAATCAAATTCATTGGATTCTAACATATTCTAACCCCAAACAACACTAGATAAGTCATTTAGTTATTCAACGCAATGTTTCCGAGTTCTTAGCCCATTTGGGACCTAATTTCAACAAGTCTTTCTCCATACTTAAAAGCACTCTTCATGCATCTCTAGCACTTGTAATCAATCAAATACATTGTATTCTACCATATTCTAACCCCAAATAACACTTGATAAGTCATTTAGTGGTTCAACGCAATGTTTCCTATTTCTTAGCCCATTTGGGACCTAATTTCAACAAGTCTTTCTCCATACTTAAAAACACTCTTCATGCATCTCTAGCACTTGTAATCAATCAAATTCATTTAATTCTAACATATTCTAACCCCAAACAACACTAGATAAGTCATTTATTTGTTCACCGCAATGTTTCCGAGTTCTTAGCCCATTTGGGACCGAATTTCAACAAGTATTTCTCCATACTTCAAAACACTCTTCATGCATCTCTAGCATTTGTAATCAATCAAATTCATTGTATTCTAACTTATTCTAACCCCATACAACACTAGATAAGTCATTTAGTTGCTCAACGCAATATTTCCGAGTTTTTAGCCCATTTGGTACCCAATTTCAACAAGTCTTTCGCCACACTTCTAAACACTCTTCATGCATCTCTAGCACTTGTAATCAATCAAATTCATTGTATTATAACATATTCTAACCCCAAACAACACTAGATAAGTCAGTTAGTTGCTCAACGCAATGTTTCCGAGTTCTTAGCCCATTTGGGACCCAATTTCAACAAGTCTTTCTACACACTTCTAAACACTCTTCATGCATCTCTAGCACTTGTAATCAATCAAATTCATTGGATTGTAACATATTCTAACCCCAAACAACACTAGATAAGTCATTTAGTTATTCAACGCAATGTTTCCGAGTTCTTAGCCCATTTGGGACCTAATTTCAACAAGTCTTTCTCCATACTTAAAAACACTCTTCATGCATCTCTAGCACTTGTAATCAATCAAATTCATTGTATTCTAACATATTCTAACCCCAAACAACACTATATAAGTCATTTAGTTATTCAACGCAATGTTTCCGAGTTCTTAGCCCATTTGGGGCCCAAATTTCAACAAGTCTTTCTCCATACTTCAAAACACTCTTCATGCATTTCTAGCACTTGTAATCAATCAGAGTTATTGTCTTCTAATATATTCTCACCCCAAACAAAACTAGATATTTCATTTAGTTGTTCAACGCAATGTTTCCGAGTTCTTAGCCCATTTGGGACCCAATTTCAACAAGTTTTTCTACACACTTCTAAACACTCTTCATGCATCTTTAGCACTTGTAATCAGTCAAAGTTATTGTATTCTAACATATTCTAACCCCAAACAGCACTAGATAAGTCATTTAGTGGTTCAACGCAATGTTTCTGAGTTCTTAGCCCATTTAGGACCCAATTTCAACAAGTCTTTCTACACACTTCTAAACACTCTTCATACATCTCTAGCACTAGTAATCAATCAAATTCATTTTATTCTAACATATTCTAACCAAAAACAAGACTAGATAAGTCATTTAGTTGTTCACCGCAATGTTTCCGAGTTCTTAGCCCATTTGGAACCCAATTTCAGTAAGTCTTTCTACACACTTCTAAACACTCTTCATGCATCTCTAGCACTTGTAATCAACCAAATTCATTGGATTATAACATATTCTAACCCTAAACAACACTAGTTAAGTCATTTAGTTGCTCAACGCAATGTTTCCGAGTTCTTAGCCCATTTGGTACCCAATTTCAACAAGTCTTTCGCCACACTTCTAAACACTCTTCATGCATCTATAGCACTTGTAATCAATCAAATTCATTGTATTCTAACATATTCTAGCCCCAAACAACACTAGATAAGTCATTTAGTTGTTCAACGCAATGTTTCCGGGTTCTTAGCCCATTTGGGACCCAATTTCAACAAGTCTTTCTCCATACTTCAAAACACTCTTCATGCATCTCTAGCACTTGTAATCAATCAAATTCATTGTATTCTAACATATTCTAACCCCAAACAACACTAGATAAGTCATTTAGTTGCTCAACGCAATATTTCCGAGTTCTTAGCCCATTTGGTACCCAATTTCAACAAGTCTTTCGCCACACTTCTAAACACTCTTCATGCATCTCTAGCACTTGTAATCAATCAAATTTATTGTATTCTAACATATTCTAACCCCAAACAACACTAGATAAGTCATTTAGTGGTTCAATTCAATGTTTCAGTGTTCTTAGCCCATTTAGGACCCAATTTCAACAAGTCTTTCTACACACTTCTAAACACTCTTCATGCATCTCTAGCACTTGTAATCAACCAAATTCATTGGATTATAACATATTCTAACCCTAAACAACACTAGTTAAGTCATTTAGTTGCTCAACGCAATGTTTCCGAGTTCTTAGCCCATTTGGTACCCAATTTCAACAAGTCTTTCGCCACACTTCTAAACACTCTTCATGCATCTATAGCACTTGTAATCAATCAAATTCATTGTATTCTAACATATTCTAGCCCCAAACAACACTAGATAAGTCATTTAGTTGTTCAACGCAATGTTTCCGGGTTCTTAGCCCATTTGGGACCCAATTTCAACAAGTCTTTCTCCATACTTCAAAACACTCTTCATGCATCTCTAGCACTTGTAATCAATCAAATTCATTGTATTCTAACATATTCTAACCCCAAACAACACTAGATAAGTCATTTAGTTGCTCAACGCAATATTTCCGAGTTCTTAGCCCATTTGGTACCCAATTTCAACAAGTCTTTCGCCACACTTCTAAACACTCTTCATGCATCTCTAGCACTTGTAATCAATCAAATTTATTGTATTCTAACATATTCTAACCCCAAACAACACTAGATAAGTCATTTAGTGGTTCAATTCAATGTTTCAGAGTTCTTAGCCCATTTGGGACCCAATTTCAACAAGTCTTTCTCCACACTTCTAAACACTCTTCATGCATCTCTAGTACATGTAACCAATCAAATTCATTGTATTCTAACATATACTAACCACAAACAATACTAGATAATTCATTTAGTGGTCCAACGCAATGTTTATGAGTTCTTAGCCCATTTGGGACCCAATTTCAACAAGTCTTTCTACACACTTCTAAACACTCTTCATGCATATCTAGCACTTGTAATCAATCAAATTCATTGTATTCTAACATATACTAACCCCAAACAACACTAGATAAGTCATTTAGTTGGTCAATGCAATATTTCCGAGTTCTTAGCCCATTTGGGACCCAATTTCAACAAGTATTTCTCTATACTTCAAAACACTCTTCATGCATCTCTAGCACTTGTAATCAATCAAATTCATTGTATTCTAACATATTCTAACCCCAAACAATACTAGATAAGTCATTTAGTTGCTAAACGCAATATTTCCGAGTTCTTAGCCCATTTGGTACCCAATTTCAACAAGTCTTTCGCCACACTTCTAAACACTCTTCATGCATCTCTAGCACTTGTAATCAATCAAATTCATTGTATTCTAACATATTCTTACCCCAAACAACACTAGATAAGTCATTTAGTTGCTCAACGCAATGTTTCCGAGTTCTTAGCCCATTTGGGACCCAATTTCAACAAGTCTTTCTACACACTTCTAAACAGTGTTCATGCATCTCTAGCACTTGTAATCAATCAAATTCATTGGATTCTAACATATTCTAACCCCAAACAACACTAGATAAGTCATTTATTTATTCAACGCAATGTTTCCGAGTTCTTAGCCCATTTGGGACCTAATTTCAACAAGTCTTTCTCCATACTTAAAAGCACTCTTCATGCATCTCTAGCACTTGTAATCAATCAAATACATTGTATTCTACCATATTCTAACCCCAAATAACACTTGATAAGTCATTTAGTGGTTCAACGCAATGTTTCCTATTTCTTAGCCCATTTGGGACCTAATTTCAACAAGTCTTTCTCCATACTTAAAAACACTCTTCATGCATCTCTAGCACTTGTAATCAATCAAATTAATTTAATTCTAACATATTCTAACCCCAAACAACACTAGATAAGTCATTTATTTGTTCACCGCAATGTTTCCGAGTTCTTAGCCCATTTGGGACCCAATTTCAACAAGTATTTCTCCATACTTGAAAACACTCTTCATGCATCTCTAGCATTTGTAATCAATCAAATTCATTGTATTCTAACTTATTCTAACCCCATACAACACTAGATAAGTCATTTAGTTGCTCAACGCAATATTTCCGAGTTTTTAGCCCATTTGGTACCCAATTTCAACAAGTCTTTCGCCACACTTCTAAACACTCTTCATGCATCTCTAGCACTTGTAATCAATCAAATTCATTGTATTATAACATATTCTAACCCCAAACAACACTAGATAAGTCAGTTAGTTGCTCAACGCAATGTTTCCGAGTTCTTAGCCCATTTGGGACCCAATTTCAACAAGTCTTTCTACACACTTCCAAACACTCTTCATGCATCTCTAGCACTTGTAATCAATCAAATTCATTGGATTCTAACATATTCTAACCCCAAACAACACTAGATAAGTCATTTAGTTATTCAACGCAATGTTTCCGAGTTCTTAGCCCATTTGGGAACTAATTTCAACAAGTCTTTCTCCATACTTAAAAACACTCTTCATGCATCTCTAGCACTTGTAATCAATCAAATTCATTGTATTCTAACATATTCTAACCCCAAACAACACTATATAAGTCATTTAGTTATTCAACGCAATGTTTCCGAGTTCTTAGCCCATTTGGGGCCCAAATTTCAACAAGTCTTTCTCCATACTTCAAAACACTCTTCATGCATTTCTAGCACTTGTAATCAATCAGAGTTATTGTCTTCTAATATATTCTCACCCCAAACAAAACTAGATATTTCATTTAGTTGTTCAACGCAATGTTTCCGAGTCTTAGCCCATTTGGGACCCAATTTCAACAAGTTTTTCTACACACTTCTAAACACTCTTCATGCATCTTTAGCACTTGTAATCAGTCAAAGTTATTGTATTCTAACATATTCTAACCCCAAACAGCACTAGATAAGTCATTTAGTGGTTCAACGCAATGTTTCTGAGTTCTTAGCCCATTTAGGACCCAATTTCAACAAGTCTTTCTACACACTTCTGAACACTCTTCATACATCTCTAGCACTAGTAATCAATCAAATTCATTTTATTCTAACATATTCTAACCCCAAACAACACTAGATAAGTCATTTACTTGCTCAACGCAATGTTTCCGAGTTCTTAGCCCATTTGGTACCCAATTTCAACAAGTCTTTCTCCACACTTCTAAAAACTCTTCATGCATCTCTAGCACTTGTAATCAATCAAATTTACTGTATTCTAACATATTCTAACCCAAAACAACACTAGATAAGTCATTTAGTTGTTCACCGCAATGTTTCTGAGTTCTTAGCCCATTTGGAACCCAATTTCAGTAAGTCTTTCTACACACTTCTAAACACTCTTCATGCATCTCTAGCACTTGTAATCAATCAAATTCATTGGATTCTAACATATTCTAACCCCAAACAACACTAGTTAAGTCATTTAGTTGCTCAACGCAATGTTTCCGAGTTCTTAGCCCATTTGGTACCCAATTTCAACAAGTCTTTCGCCACACTTCTAAACACTCTTCATGCATCTATAGCACTTGTAATCAATCAAATTCATTGTATTCTAACATATTCTAGCCCCAAACAACACTAGATAAGTCATTTAGTTGTTCAACGCAATGTTTCCGAGTTCTTAGCCCATTTGGGACCCAATTTCAACAAGTCTTTCTCCATACTTCAAAACACTCTTCATGCATCTCTAGCACTTGTAATCAATCAAATTCATTGTATTCTAACATATTATAACCCCAAACAATACTAGATAAGTCATTTAGTTGCTCAACGCAATATTTCTGAGTTCTTTGCCCATTTGGTACCCAATTTCAACAAGTCTTTCGCCACACTTCTAAACACTCTTCATGCATCTCTAGCACTTGTAATCAATCAAATTTATTGTATTCTAACATATTCTAACCCCAAACAACACTATATAAGTCATTTAGTGGTTCAATTCAATGTTTCCGAGTTCTTAGCCCATTTGGGACCCAATTTCAACAAGTCTTTCTACACACTTCTAAACACTCTTCATGCATCTCTAGTACATGTAACCAATCAAATTCATTGTATTCTAACATATACTAACCACAAACAATACTAGATAATTCATTTAGTGGTCCAACGCAATGTTTATGAGTTCTTAGCCCATTTGGGACCCAATTTCAACAAGTCTTTCTACACACTTCTAAACACTCTTCATGCATATCTAGCACTTGTAATCAATCAAATTCATTGTATTCTAACATATACTAACCCCAAACAACACTAGATAAGTCATTTAGTTGGTCAATACAATATTTCCGAGTTCTTAGCCCATTTGGGACCCAATTTCAACAAGTATTTCTCTATACTTCAAAACACTCTTCATGCATCTCTAGCACTTGTAATCAATCAAATTCATTGTATTCTAACATATTCTAACCCCAAACAATACTAGATAAGTCATTTAGTTGCTAAACGTAATATTTCCGAGTTCTTCGCCCATTTGGTACCCAATTTCAACAAGTCTTTCGCCACACTTCTAAACACTCTTCATGCATCTATAGCACTTGTAATCAATCAAATTCATTGTATTCTAACATATTCTAGCCCCAAACAACACTAGATAAGTCATTTAGTTTTTTCAACGCAATGTTTCCGAGTTCTTAGCCCATTTGGGACCCAATTTCAACAAGTCTTTCTCCATACTTCAAAACACTCTTCATGCATCTCTAGCACTTCTAATCAATCAAAATTCATTGGATTCTAACATATTCTAACCCCAAACAACACTAGTTAAGTCATTTAGTTGCTCAACGCAATGTTTCCCAGTTCTTAGCCCATTTGGTACCCAATTTCAACAATTCTTTCGCCACACTTCTAAACACTCTTCATGCATCTCTAGTACTTGTCATCAATCAAATTCATTGTATTCTAACATATTCTAACCCCAAAAAACACTAGATAAGTCATTTAGTTGTTCAACGCAATGTTTCCGAGTTCTTAGCCCATTTGGGACCCAATTTCAACAAGTCTTTCTCCACACTTCTAAAACCTCTTCATGCATCTCTAGCACTTGTAATCAATCAAATTTACTGTATTCTAACATATTCTAACCCAAAACAACACTAGATAAGTCATTTATTTGTTCACCGCAATGTTTCCGAGTTCTTAGCCCATTTGGGACCCAATTTCAACAAGTATTTCTCCATACTTCAAAACACTCTTCATGCATCTCTAGCATTTGTAATCAATCAAATTCATTGTATTCTAACTTATTCTAAGCCCATACAACACTAGATAAGTCATTTAGTTGCTCAACGCAATATTTCCGAGTTTTTAGCCCATTTGGTACCCAATTTCAACAAGTCTTTCGCCACACTTCTAAACACTCTTCATGCATCTCTAGCACTTGTAATCAATCAAATTCATTGTATTATAAGATATTCTAACCCCAAACAACACTAGATAAGTCAGTTAGTGGCTCAACGCAATGTTTCCGAGTTCTTAGCCCATTTGGGACCCAATTTCAACAAGTCTTTCTACACACTTCTAAACACTCTTCATGCATCTCTAGCACTTGTAATCAATCAAATTCATTGGATTCTAACATATTCTAACCCCAAACAACACTAGATAAGTCATTTAGTTATTCAACGCAATGTTTCCGAGTTCTTAGCCCATTTGGGACCTAATTTCAACAAGTCTTTCTCCATACTTAAAAACACTCTTCATGCATCTCTATCACTTGTAATCAATCAAATTCATTGTATTCTAACATATTCTAACCCCAAACAACACTATATAAGTCATTTAGTTATTCAACGCAATGTTTCCGAGTTCTTAGCCCATTTGGGGTCCAAATTTCAACAAGTCTTTCTCCATACTTCAAATTCATGCATTTCTAGCACTTGTAATCAATCAGAGTTATTGTCTTCTAATATATTCTCACCCCAAACAAAACTAGATATTTCATTTAGTTGTTCAACGCAATGTTTCCGAGTTCTTAGCCCATTTGGGACCCAATTTCAACAAGTCTTTCTACACAGTTCTAAACACTCTTCATACATCTCTAGCACTAGTAATCAATCAAATTCATTTTATTCTAACATATTCTAACCCCAAACAACACTAGATAAGTCATTTACTTGCTCAACGCAATGTTTCCGAGTTCTTAGCCCATTTGGTACCCAATTTCAACAAGTATTTCTCCACACTTCTAAACACTCTTCATGCATCTTTAGCACTTGTAATCAGTCAAAGTTATTGTATTCTAACATATTCTAACCCCAAACAGCACTAGATAAGTCATTTAGTGGTTCAACGCAATGTTTCTGAGTTCTTAGCCCATTTAGGACCCAATTTCAACAAGTCTTTCTACACACTTCTGAACACTCTTCATACATCTCTAGCACTAGTAATCAATCAAATTCATTTTATTCTAACATATTCTAACCCCAAACAACACTAGATAAGTCATTTACTTGCTCAACGCAATGTTTCCGAGTTCTTAGCCCATTTGGTACCCAATTTCAACAAGTCTTTCTCCACACTTCTAAAAACTCTTCATGCATCTCTAGCACTTGTAATCAATCAAATTTACTGTATTCTAACATATTCTAACCCAAAACAACACTAGATAAGTCATTTAGTTGTTCACCGCAATGTTTCTGAGTTCTTAGCCCATTTGGAACCCAATTTCAGTAAGTCTTTCTACACACTTCTAAACACTCTTCATGCATCTCTAGCACTTGTAATCAATCAAATTCATTGGATTCTAACATATTCTAACCCCAAACAACACTAGTTAAGTCATTTAGTTGCTCAACGCAATGTTTCCGAGTTCTTAGCCCATTTGGTACCCAATTTCAACAAGTCTTTCGCCACACTTCTAAACACTCTTCATGCATCTATAGCACTTGTAATCAATCAAATTCATTGTATTCTAACATATTCTAGCCCCAAACAACACTAGATAAGTCATTTAGTTGTTCAACGCAATGTTTCCGAGTTCTTAGCCCATTTGGGACCCAATTTCAACAAGTCTTTCTCCATACTTCAAAACACTCTTCATGCATCTCTAGCACTTGTAATCAATCAAATTCATTGTATTCTAACATATTCTAACCCCAAACAACACTAGATAAGTCATTTAGTTGCTCAACGCAATATTTCCGAGTTCTTAGCCCATTTGGTACCCAATTTCAACAAGTCTTTCGCCACACTTCTAAACACTCTTCATGCATCTCTAGCACTTGTAATCAATCAAATTTATTGTATTCTAACATATTCTAACCCCAAACAACACTAGATAAGTCATTTAGTGGTTCAATTCAATGTTTCAGTGTTCTTAGCCCATTTGGGACCCAATTTCAACAAGTCTTTCTCCACACTTCTAAACACTCTTCATGCATCTCTAGTACATGTAACCAATCAAATTCATTGTATTCTAACATATACTAACCACAAACAATACTAGATAATTCATTTAGTGGTCCAACGCAATGTTTATGAGTTCTTAGCCCATTTGGGACCCAATTTCAACAAGTCTTTCTACACACTTCTAAACACTCTTCATGCATATCTAGCACTTGTAATCAATCAAATTCATTGTATTCTAACATATACTAACCCCAAACAACACTAGATAAGTCATTTAGTTGGTCAATACAATATTTCCGAGTTCTTAGCCCATTTGGGACCCAATTTCAACAAGTATTTCTCTATACTTCAAAACACTCTTCATGCATCTCTAGCACTTGTAATCAATCAAATTCATTGTATTCTAACATATTCTAACCCCAAACAATACTAGATAAGTCATTTAGTTGCTAAACGTAATATTTCCGAGTTCTTCGCCCATTTGGTACCCAATTTCAACAAGTCTTTCGCCACACTTCTAAACACTCTTCATGCATCTATAGCACTTGTAATCAATCAAATTCATTGTATTCTAACATATTCTAGCCCCAAACAACACTAGATAAGTCATTTAGTTGTTCAACGCAATGTTTCCGAGTTCTTAGCCCATTTGGGACCCAATTTCAACAAGTCTTTCTCCATACTTCAAAACACTCTTCATGCATCTCTAGCACTTCTAATCAATCAAATTCATTGGATTCTAACATATTCTAACCCCAAACAACACTAGTTAAGTCATTTAGTTGCTCAACGCAATGTTTCCCAGTTCTTAGCCCATTTGGTACCCAATTTCAACAATTCTTTCGCCACACTTCTAAACACTCTTCATGCATCTCTAGTACTTGTCATCAATCAAATTCATTGTATTCTAACATATTCTAACCCCAAAAAACACTAGATAAGTCATTTAGTTGTTCAACGCAATGTTTCCGAGTTCTTAGCCCATTTGGGACCCAATTTCAACAAGTCTTTCTCCACACTTCTAAAACCTCTTCATGCATCTCTAGCACTTGTAATCAATCAAATTTACTGTATTCTAACATATTCTAACCCAAAACAACACTAGATAAGTCATTTATTTGTTCACCGCAATGTTTCCGAGTTCTTAGCCCATTTGGGACCCAATTTCAACAAGTATTTCTCCATACTTCAAAACACTCTTCATGCATCTCTAGCATTTGTAATCAATCAAATTCATTGTATTCTAACTTATTCTAAGCCCATACAACACTAGATAAGTCATTTAGTTGCTCAACGCAATATTTCCGAGTTTTTAGCCCATTTGGTACCCAATTTCAACAAGTCTTTCGCCACACTTCTAAACACTCTTCATGCATCTCTAGCACTTGTAATCAATCAAATTCATTGTATTATAAGATATTCTAACCCCAAACAACACTAGATAAGTCAGTTAGTGGCTCAACGCAATGTTTCCGAGTTCTTAGCCCATTTGGGACCCAATTTCAACAAGTCTTTCTACACACTTCTAAACACTCTTCATGCATCTCTAGCACTTGTAATCAATCAAATTCATTGGATTCTAACATATTCTAACCCCAAACAACACTAGATAAGTCATTTAGTTATTCAACGCAATGTTTCCGAGTTCTTAGCCCATTTGGGACCTAATTTCAACAAGTCTTTCTCCATACTTAAAAACACTCTTCATGCATCTCTATCACTTGTAATCAATCAAATTCATTGTATTCTAACATATTCTAACCCCAAACAACACTATATAAGTCATTTAGTTATTCAACGCAATGTTTCCGAGTTCTTAGCCCATTTGGGGTCCAAATTTCAACAAGTCTTTCTCCATACTTCAAATTCATGCATTTCTAGCACTTGTAATCAATCAGAGTTATTGTCTTCTAATATATTCTCACCCCAAACAAAACTAGATATTTCATTTAGTTGTTCAACGCAATGTTTCCGAGTTCTTAGCCCATTTGGGACCCAATTTCAACAAGTCTTTCTACACAGTTCTAAACACTCTTCATACATCTCTAGCACTAGTAATCAATCAAATTCATTTTATTCTAACATATTCTAACCCCAAACAACACTAGATAAGTCATTTAGTTATTCAACGCAATGTTTCCGAGTTCTTAGCCCATTTGGGACCTAATTTCAACAAGTCTTTCTCCATAATTAAAAACACTCTTCATGCATCTCTAGCACTTGTAATCAATCAAATTCATTGTATTCTAACATATTCTAACCCCAAACAACACTAGATAAGTCATTTAGTTATTCAACGCAATGTTTCCGAGTTCTTAGCCCATTTGGGGCCCAAATTTCAACAAGTCTTTCTCCATACTTCAAAACACTCTTCATGCATTTCTAGCACTTGTAATCAATCAGAGTTATTGTCTTCTAATATATTCTCACCCCAAACAAAACTAGATATTTCATTTAGTTGTTCAACGCAATGTTTCCGAGTTCTTAGCCCATTTGGGACCCAATTTCAACAAGTTTTTCTACACACTTCTAAACACTCTTCATGCATTTTTAGCACTTGTAATCAGTCAAAGTTATTGTATTCTAACATATTCTAACCCCAAACAGCACTAGATAAGTCATTTAGTAGTTCAACGCAATGTTTCTGAGTTCTTAGCCCATTTAGGACCCAATTTCAACAAGTCTTTGTACACACTTCTAAACACTCTTCATGCATCTCTAGCACTTGTAATCAATCAAATTCATTGGATTCTAACATATTCTAACCCCAAACAACACTAGTTAAGTCATTTAGTTGCTCAACGCAATGTTTCCGAGTTCTTAGCCCATTTGGTACCCAATTTCAACAAGTCTTTCGCCACACTTCTAAACACTCTTCATGCATCTATAGCACTTGTAATCAATCAAACTCATCGTATTCTAACATATTCTAACCCCAAACAACACTAGATAAGTCATTTAGTTATTCAACGCAATGTTTCCGAGTTCTTAGCCCATTTGGGACCCAATTTCAACAAGTCTTTCTCCATACTTCAAAACACTCTTCATGCATCTCTAACACTTGTAATCAATCAAATTCATTGTATTCTAACATATTCTAACCCCAAACAACACTAGATAAGTCATTTAGTTGCTCAACGCAATATTTCCGAGTTCTTAGCCCATTTGGTACCCAACTTCAACAAGTCTTTCGCCACACTTCTAAACACTCTTCATGCATCTCTAGCATTTGTAATCAATCAAATTTATTGTATTCTAACATATTCTAACCCCAAACAACACTAGGTAAGTCATTTAGTGGTTCAATTCAATGTTTCAGAGTTCTTAGCCCATTTGGGACCCAATTTCAACAAGTCTTTCTCCACACTTCTAAACACTCTTCATGCATCTCTAGTACATGTAACCAATCAAATTCATTGTATTATAACATATACTAACCACAAACAATACTAGATAATTCATTTAGTGGTCCAACGCAATGTTTATGAGTTCTTAGCCCATTTGGGACCCAATTTCAACAAGTCTTTCTACACACTTCTAAACACTCTTCATGCATATCTAGCACTTGTAATCAATCAAATTGATTGTATTCTAACATATACTAACCCCAAACAACACTAGATAAGTCATTTAGTTGGTCAATGCAATATTTCCGAGTTCTTAGCCCATTTGGGACCCAATTTCAACAAGTATTTCTCCATACTTCAAAACACTCTTCATGCATCTCTAGCACTTGTAATCAATCAAATTCATTGTATTCTAACATATTCTAACCCCAAACAATACTAGATAAGTCATTTAGTTGCTAAACGCAATATTTCCGAGTTCTTAGCCCATTTGGTACCCAATTTCAACAAGTCTTTCGCCACACTTCTAAACACTCTTCATGCATCTCTAGCATTTGTAATCAATCAAATTTATTGTATTCTAACATATTCTAACCCCAAACAACACTAGATAAGTCATTTAGTGGTTCAATTCAATGTTTCAGAGTTCTTAGCCCATTTGGGACCCAATTTCAACAAGTCTTTCTCCACACTTCTAAACACTCTTCATGCATCTCTAGTACATGTAACCAATCAAATTCATTGTATTCTAACATATAATAACCACAAACAATACTAGATAATTCATTTAGTGGTCCAACGCAATGTTTATGAGTTCTTAGCCCATTTGGGACCCAATTTCAACAAGTCTTTCTACACACTTCTAAACACTCTTCATGCATATCTAGCACTTGTAATCAATCAAATTGATTGTATTCTAACATATACTAACCCCAAACAACACTAGATAAGTCATTTAGTTGGTCAATGCAATATTTCCGAGTTCTTAGCCCATTTGGGACCCAATTTCAACAAGTATTTCTCCATACTTCAAAACACTCTTCATGCATCTCTAGCACTTGTAATCAATCAAATTCATTGTATTCAAACATATTCTAACCCCAAGCAATACTAGATAAGTCATTTAGTTGCTAAACGCAATATTTCCGAGTTCTTAGCCCATTTGGTACCCAATTTCAACAAGTCTTTCGCCACACTTCTAAACACTCTTCATGCATCTCTAGCACTTGTAATCAATCAAATTCATTGTATTCTAACATATTCTTACCCCAAACAACACTAGATAAGTCATTTAGTTGCTCAACGCAATGTTTCCGAGTTCTTAGCCCATTTGGGACCCAATTTCAACAAGTCTTTCTACACACTTCTAAACAGTCTTCATGCATCTCTAGCACTTGTAATCAATCAAATTCATTGGATTCTAACATATTCTAACCCCAAACAACACTAGATAAGTCATTTAGTTATTCAACGCAATGTTTCCGAGTTCTTAGCCCATTTGGGACCTAATTTCAACAAGTCTTTCTCCATACTTAAAAGCACTCTTCATGCATCTCTAGCACTTGTAATCAATCAAATACATTGTATTCTACCATATTCTAACCCCAAATAACACTTGATAAGTCATTTAGTGGTTCAACGCAATGTTTCCTATTTCTTAGCCCATTTGGGACCTAATTTCAACAAGTCTTTCTCCATACTTAAAAACACTCTTCATGCATCTCTAGCACTTGTAATCAATCAAATTCATTTTATTCTAACATATTCTAACCCCAAACAACACTAGATAAGTCATTTACTTGCTCAACGCAATGTTTCCGAGTTCTTAGCCCATTTGGTACCCAATTTCAACAAGTCTTTCTCCACACTTCTAAAAACGCTTCATGCATCTCTAGCACTTGTAATCAATCAAATTCATTGGATTCTAACATATTCTAACCCCAAACAACACTAGTTAAGTCATTTAGTTGCTCAACGCAATGTTTCCCAGTTCTTAGCCCATTTGGTACCCAAGTTCAACAATTCTTTCGCCACACTTCTAAACACTCTTCATGCATCTCTAGTACTTGTCATCAATCAAATTCATTGTATTCTAACATATTCTAACCCCAAACAACACTAGATAAGTCATTTAGTTGTTCAACGCAATGTTTCCGAGTTCTTAGCCCATTTGGGACCCAATTTCAACAAGTCTTTCTCCACACTTCTAAAAACTCTTCATGCATCTCTAGCACTTGTAATCAATCAAATTTACTGTTTTCTAACATATTCTAACCCAAAACAACACTAGATAAGTCATTTATTTGTTTACCGCAATGTTTCCGAGTTCTTAGCCCATTTGGGACCCAATTTCAACAAGTATTTCTCCATACTTCAAAACACTCTTCATGCATCTCTAGCATTTGTAATCAATCAAATTCATTGTATTCTAACTTATTCTAACCCCATACAACACTAGATAAGTCATTTAGTTGCTCAACGCAATATTTCCGAGTTTTTAGCCCATTTGGTACCCAATTTCAACAAGTCTTTCGCCACACTTCTAAACACTCTTCATGCATCTCTAGCACTTGTAATCAATCAAATTCATTGTATTATAAAATATTCTAACCCCAAACAACACTAGATAAGTCATTTAGTTGCTCAACGCAATGTTTCCGAGTTCTTAGCCCATTTGGGACCCAATTTCAACAAGTCTTTCTACACACTTCTAAACACTCTTCATGCATCTCTAGCACTTGTAATCAATCAAATTCATTGGATTCTAACATATTCTAACCCCAAACAACACTAGATAAGTCATTTAGTTATTCAACGCAATGTTTCCGAGTTCTTAGCCCATTTGGGACCTAATTTCAACAAGTCTTTCTCCATAATTAAAAACACTCTTCATGCATCTCTAGCACTTGTAATCAATCAAATTCATTGTATTCTAACATATTCTAACCCCAAACAACACTAGATAAGTCATTTAGTTATTCAACGCAATGTTTCCGAGTTCTTAGCCCATTTGGGGCCCAAATTTCAACAAGTCTTTCTCCATACTTCAAAACACTCTTCATGCATTTCTAGCACTTGTAATCAATCAGAGTTATTGTCTTCTAATATATTCTCACCCCAAACAAAACTAGATATTTCATTTAGTTGTTCAACGCAATGTTTCCGAGTTCTTAGCCCATTTGGGACCCAATTTCAACAAGTTTTTCTACACACTTCTAAACACTCTTCATGCATTTTTAGCACTTGTAATCAGTCAAAGTTATTGTATTCTAACATATTCTAACCCCAAACAGCACTAGATAAGTCATTTAGTAGTTCAACGCAATGTTTCTGAGTTCTTAGCCCATTTAGGACCCAATTTCAACAAGTCTTTGTACACACTTCTAAACACTCTTCATGCATCTCTAGCACTTGTAATCAATCAAATTCATTGGATTCTAACATATTCTAACCCCAAACAACACTAGTTAAGTCATTTAGTTGCTCAACGCAATGTTTCCGAGTTCTTAGCCCATTTGGTACCCAATTTCAACAAGTCTTTCGCCACACTTCTAAACACTCTTCATGCATCTATAGCACTTGTAATCAATCAAACTCATCGTATTCTAACATATTCTAACCCCAAACAACACTAGATAAGTCATTTAGTTATTCAACGCAATGTTTCCGAGTTCTTAGCCCATTTGGGACCCAATTTCAACAAGTCTTTCTCCATACTTCAAAACACTCTTCATGCATCTCTAACACTTGTAATCAATCAAATTCATTGTATTCTAACATATTCTAACCCCAAACAACACTAGATAAGTCATTTAGTTGCTCAACGCAATATTTCCGAGTTCTTAGCCCATTTGGTACCCAACTTCAACAAGTCTTTCGCCACACTTCTAAACACTCTTCATGCATCTCTAGCATTTGTAATCAATCAAATTTATTGTATTCTAACATATTCTAACCCCAAACAACACTAGGTAAGTCATTTAGTGGTTCAATTCAATGTTTCAGAGTTCTTAGCCCATTTGGGACCCAATTTCAACAAGTCTTTCTCCACACTTCTAAACACTCTTCATGCATCTCTAGTACATGTAACCAATCAAATTCATTGTATTATAACATATACTAACCACAAACAATACTAGATAATTCATTTAGTGGTCCAACGCAATGTTTATGAGTTCTTAGCCCATTTGGGACCCAATTTCAACAAGTCTTTCTACACACTTCTAAACACTCTTCATGCATATCTAGCACTTGTAATCAATCAAATTGATTGTATTCTAACATATACTAACCCCAAACAACACTAGATAAGTCATTTAGTTGGTCAATGCAATATTTCCGAGTTCTTAGCCCATTTGGGACCCAATTTCAACAAGTATTTCTCCATACTTCAAAACACTCTTCATGCATCTCTAGCACTTGTAATCAATCAAATTCATTGTATTCTAACATATTCTAACCCCAAACAATACTAGATAAGTCATTTAGTTGCTAAACGCAATATTTCCGAGTTCTTAGCCCATTTGGTACCCAATTTCAACAAGTCTTTCGCCACACTTCTAAACACTCTTCATGCATCTCTAGCATTTGTAATCAATCAAATTTATTGTATTCTAACATATTCTAACCCCAAACAACACTAGATAAGTCATTTAGTGGTTCAATTCAATGTTTCAGAGTTCTTAGCCCATTTGGGACCCAATTTCAACAAGTCTTTCTCCACACTTCTAAACACTCTTCATGCATCTCTAGTACATGTAACCAATCAAATTCATTGTATTCTAACATATAATAACCACAAACAATACTAGATAATTCATTTAGTGGTCCAACGCAATGTTTATGAGTTCTTAGCCCATTTGGGACCCAATTTCAACAAGTCTTTCTACACACTTCTAAACACTCTTCATGCATATCTAGCACTTGTAATCAATCAAATTGATTGTATTCTAACATATACTAACCCCAAACAACACTAGATAAGTCATTTAGTTGGTCAATGCAATATTTCCGAGTTCTTAGCCCATTTGGGACCCAATTTCAACAAGTATTTCTCCATACTTCAAAACACTCTTCATGCATCTCTAGCACTTGTAATCAATCAAATTCATTGTATTCAAACATATTCTAACCCCAAGCAATACTAGATAAGTCATTTAGTTGCTAAACGCAATATTTCCGAGTTCTTAGCCCATTTGGTACCCAATTTCAACAAGTCTTTCGCCACACTTCTAAACACTCTTCATGCATCTCTAGCACTTGTAATCAATCAAATTCATTGTATTCTAACATATTCTTACCCCAAACAACACTAGATAAGTCATTTAGTTGCTCAACGCAATGTTTCCGAGTTCTTAGCCCATTTGGGACCCAATTTCAACAAGTCTTTCTACACACTTCTAAACAGTCTTCATGCATCTCTAGCACTTGTAATCAATCAAATTCATTGGATTCTAACATATTCTAACCCCAAACAACACTAGATAAGTCATTTAGTTATTCAACGCAATGTTTCCGAGTTCTTAGCCCATTTGGGACCTAATTTCAACAAGTCTTTCTCCATACTTAAAAGCACTCTTCATGCATCTCTAGCACTTGTAATCAATCAAATACATTGTATTCTACCATATTCTAACCCCAAATAACACTTGATAAGTCATTTAGTGGTTCAACGCAATGTTTCCTATTTCTTAGCCCATTTGGGACCTAATTTCAACAAGTCTTTCTCCATACTTAAAAACACTCTTCATGCATCTCTAGCACTTGTAATCAATCAAATTCATTTTATTCTAACATATTCTAACCCCAAACAACACTAGATAAGTCATTTACTTGCTCAACGCAATGTTTCCGAGTTCTTAGCCCATTTGGTACCCAATTTCAACAAGTCTTTCTCCACACTTCTAAAAACGCTTCATGCATCTCTAGCACTTGTAATCAATCAAATTCATTGGATTCTAACATATTCTAACCCCAAACAACACTAGTTAAGTCATTTAGTTGCTCAACGCAATGTTTCCCAGTTCTTAGCCCATTTGGTACCCAAGTTCAACAATTCTTTCGCCACACTTCTAAACACTCTTCATGCATCTCTAGTACTTGTCATCAATCAAATTCATTGTATTCTAACATATTCTAACCCCAAACAACACTAGATAAGTCATTTAGTTGTTCAACGCAATGTTTCCGAGTTCTTAGCCCATTTGGGACCCAATTTCAACAAGTCTTTCTCCACACTTCTAAAAACTCTTCATGCATCTCTAGCACTTGTAATCAATCAAATTTACTGTATTCTAACATATTCTAACCCAAAACAACACTAGATAAGTCATTTATTTGTTTACCGCAATGTTTCCGAGTTCTTAGCCCATTTGGGACCCAATTTCAACAAGTATTTCTCCATACTTCAAAACACTCTTCATGCATCTCTAGCATTTGTAATCAATCAAATTCATTGTATTCTAACTTATTCTAACTCCATACAACACTAGATAAGTCATTTAGTTGCTCAACGCAATATTTCCGAGTTTTTAGCCCATTTGGTACCCAATTTCAACAAGTCTTTCGCCACACTTCTAAACACTCTTCATGCATCTCTAGCACTTGTAATCAATCAAATTCATTGTATTATAAAATATTCTAACCCCAAACAACACTAGATAAGTCATTTAGTTGCTCAACGCAATGTTTCCGAGTTCTTAGCCCATTTGGGACCCAATTTCAACAAGTCTTTCTACACACTTCTAAACACTCTTCATGCATCTCTAGCACTTGTAATCAATCAAATTCATTGGATTCTAACATATTCTAACCCCAAACAACACTAGATAAGTCATTTAGTTATTCAACGCAATGTTTCCGAGTTCTTAGCCCATTTGGGACCTAATTTCAACAAGTCTTTCTCCATAATTAAAAACACTCTTCATGCATCTCTAGCACTTGTAATCAATCAAATTCATTGTATTCTAACATATTCTAACCCCAAACAACACTAGATAAGTCATTTAGTTATTCAACGCAATGTTTCCGAGTTCTTAGCCCATTTGGGGCCCAAATTTCAACAAGTCTTTCTCCATACTTCAAAACACTCTTCATGCATTTCTAGCACTTGTAATCAATCAGAGTTATTGTCTTCTAATATATTCTCACCCCAAACAAAACTAGATATTTCATTTAGTTGTTCAACGCAATGTTTCCGAGTTCTTAGCCCATTTGGGACCCAATTTCAACAAGTTTTTCTACACACTTCTAAACACTCTTCATGCATTTTTAGCACTTGTAATCAGTCAAAGTTATTGTATTCTAACATATTCTAACCCCAAACAGCACTAGATAAGTCATTTAGTAGTTCAACGCAATGTTTCTGAGTTCTTAGCCCATTTAGGACCCAATTTCAACAAGTCTTTGTACACACTTCTAAACACTCTTCATACATCTCTAGCACTAGTAATCAATCAAATTCATTTTATTCTAACATATTCTAACCCCAAACAACACTAGAAAAGTCATTTACTTGCTCAACGCAATGTTTCCGAGTTCTTAGCCCATTTGGTACCCAATTTCAACAAGTCTTTCTCCACACTTCTAAAAACTCTTCATGCATCTCTAGCACTTGTAATCAATCAAATTTACTGTATTCTAACATATTCTAACCCAAAACAAGACTAGATAAGTCATTTAGTTGTTCACCGCAATGTTTCCGAGTTCTTAGCCCATTTGGAACCCAATTTCAGTAAGTCTTTCTACACACTTCTAAACACTCTTCATGCATCTCTAGCACTTGTAATCAATCAAATTCATTGGATTCTAACATATTCTAACCCCAAACAACACTAGATAAGTCATTTACTTGCTCAACGCAATGTTTCCGAGTTCTTAGCCCATTTGGTACCCAATTTCAACAAGTCTTTCGCCACACTTCTAGACACTCTTCATGCATCTATAGCACTTGTAATCAATCAAATTCATTGTATTCTAACATATTCTAACCCCAAACAACACTAGATAAGTCATTTAGTTGTTCAACGCAATGTTTCCGAGTTCTTAGCCCATTTGGGACCCAATTTCAACAAGTCTTTCTCCATACTTCAAAACACTCTTCATGCATCTCTAGCACTTGTAATCAATCAAATTCATTGTATTCTAACATATTCTAACCCCAAACAACACTAGATAAGTCATTTAGTTGCTCAACGCAATATTTCCGAGTTCTTAGCCCATTTGGGACCCAATTTCAACAAGTATTTCTCCATACTTCAAAACACTCTTCTTGCATCTCTAGCACTTGTAATCAATCAAATTCATTGTATTCAAACATATTCTAACCCCAAGCAATACTAGATAAGTCATTTAGTTGCTAAACGCAATATTTCCGAGTTCTTAGCCCATTTGGTACCCAATTTCAACAAGTCTTTCGCCACACTTCTAAACACTCTTCATGCATCTCTAGCACTTGTAATCAATCAAATTCATTGTATTCTAACATATTCTTACCCCAAACAACACTAGATAAGTCATTTAGTTGCTCAACGCAATGTTTCCGAGTTCTTAGCCCATTTGGGACCCAATTTCAACAAGTCTTTCTACACACTTCTAAACAGTCTTCATGCATCTCTAGCACTTGTAATCAATCAAATTCATTGGATTCTAACATATTCTAACCCCAAACAACACTAGATAAGTCATTTAGTTATTCAACGCAATGTTTCCGAGTTCTTAGCCCATTTGGGACCTAATTTCAACAAGTCTTTCTCCATACTTAAAAGCACTCTTCATGCATCTCTAGCACTTGTAATCAATCAAATACATTGTATTCTACCATATTCTAACCCCAAATAACACTTGATAAGTCATTTAGTGGTTCAACGCAATGTTTCCTATTTCTTAGCCCATTTGGGACCTAATTTCAACAAGTCTTTCTCCATACTTAAAAACACTCTTCATGCATCTCTAGCACTTGTAATCAATCAAATTCATTTTATTCTAACATATTCTAACCCCAAACAACACTAGATAAGTCATTTACTTGCTCAACGCAATGTTTCCGAGTTCTTAGCCCATTTGGTACCCAATTTCAACAAGTCTTTCTCCACACTTCTAAAAACGCTTCATGCATCTCTAGCACTTGTAATCAATCAAATTCATTGGATTCTAACATATTCTAACCCCAAACAACACTAGTTAAGTCATTTAGTTGCTCAACGCAATGTTTCCCAGTTCTTAGCCCATTTGGTACCCAAGTTCAACAATTCTTTCGCCACACTTCTAAACACTCTTCATGCATCTCTAGTACTTGTCATCAATCAAATTCATTGTATTCTAACATATTCTAACCCCAAACAACACTAGATAAGTCATTTAGTTGTTCAACGCAATGTTTCCGAGTTCTTAGCCCATTTGGGACCCAATTTCAACAAGTCTTTCTCCACACTTCTAAAAACTCTTCATGCATCTCTAGCACTTGTAATCAATCAAATTTACTGTATTCTAACATATTCTAACCCAAAACAACACTAGATAAGTCATTTATTTGTTTACCGCAATGTTTCCGAGTTCTTAGCCCATTTGGGACCCAATTTCAACAAGTATTTCTCCATACTTCAAAACACTCTTCATGCATCTCTAGCATTTGTAATCAATCAAATTCATTGTATTCTAACTTATTCTAACCCCATACAACACTAGATAAGTCATTTAGTTGCTCAACGCAATATTTCCGAGTTTTTAGCCCATTTGGTACCCAATTTCAACAAGTCTTTCGCCACACTTCTAAACACTCTTCATGCATCTCTAGCACTTGTAATCAATCAAATTCATTGTATTATAAAATATTCTAACCCCAAACAACACTAGATAAGTCATTTAGTTGCTCAACGCAATGTTTCCGAGTTCTTAGCCCATTTGGGACCCAATTTCAACAAGTCTTTCTACACACTTCTAAACACTCTTCATGCATCTCTAGCACTTGTAATCAATCAAATTCATTGGATTCTAACATATTCTAACCCCAAACAACACTAGATAAGTCATTTAGTTATTCAACGCAATGTTTCCGAGTTCTTAGCCCATTTGGGACCTAATTTCAACAAGTCTTTCTCCATAATTAAAAACACTCTTCATGCATCTCTAGCACTTGTAATCAATCAAATTCATTGTATTCTAACATATTCTAACCCCAAACAACACTAGATAAGTCATTTAGTTATTCAACGCAATGTTTCCGAGTTCTTAGCCCATTTGGGGCCCAAATTTCAACAAGTCTTTCTCCATACTTCAAAACACTCTTCATGCATTTCTAGCACTTGTAATCAATCAGAGTTATTGTCTTCTAATATATTCTCACCCCAAACAAAACTAGATATTTCATTTAGTTGTTCAACGCAATGTTTCCGAGTTCTTAGCCCATTTGGGACCCAATTTCAACAAGTTTTTCTACACACTTCTAAACACTCTTCATGCATTTTTAGCACTTGTAATCAGTCAAAGTTATTGTATTCTAACATATTCTAACCCCAAACAGCACTAGATAAGTCATTTAGTAGTTCAACGCAATGTTTCTGAGTTCTTAGCCCATTTAGGACCCAATTTCAACAAGTCTTTGTACACACTTCTAAACACTCTTCATACATCTCTAGCACTAGTAATCAATCAAATTCATTTTATTCTAACATATTCTAACCCCAAACAACACTAGAAAAGTCATTTACTTGCTCAACGCAATGTTTCCGAGTTCTTAGCCCATTTGGTACCCAATTTCAACAAGTCTTTCTCCACACTTCTAAAAACTCTTCATGCATCTCTAGCACTTGTAATCAATCAAATTTACTGTATTCTAACATATTCTAACCCAAAACAAGACTAGATAAGTCATTTAGTTGTTCACCGCAATGTTTCCGAGTTCTTAGCCCATTTGGAACCCAATTTCAGTAAGTCTTTCTACACACTTCTAAACACTCTTCATGCATCTCTAGCACTTGTAATCAATCAAATTCATTGGATTCTAACATATTCTAACCCCAAACAACACTAGATAAGTCATTTACTTGCTCAACGCAATGTTTCCGAGTTCTTAGCCCATTTGGTACCCAATTTCAACAAGTCTTTCGCCACACTTCTAGACACTCTTCATGCATCTATAGCACTTGTAATCAATCAAATTCATTGTATTCTAACATATTCTAACCCCAAACAACACTAGATAAGTCATTTAGTTGTTCAACGCAATGTTTCCGAGTTCTTAGCCCATTTGGGACCCAATTTCAACAAGTCTTTCTCCATACTTCAAAACACTCTTCATGCATCTCTAGCACTTGTAATCAATCAAATTCATTGTATTCTAACATATTCTAACCCCAAACAACACTAGATAAGTCATTTAGTTGCTCAACGCAATATTTCCGAGTTCTTAGCCCATTTGGTACCCAATTTCAACAAGTCTTTCGCCACACTTCTAAACACTCTTCATGCATCTCTAGCACTTGTAATCAATCAAATTCATTGTATTATAACATATTCTAACCCCAAACAACACTAGATAACTCATTTAGTTGCTCAACGCAATGTTTCCGAGTTCTTAGCCCATTTGGGACCCAATTTCAACAAGTTTTTCTACACACTTCTAAACACTCTTCATGCATCTTTAGCACTTGTAATCAGTCAAAGTTATTGTATTCTAACATATTCTAACCCCAAACAGCACTAGATAAGTTATTTAGTGGTTCAACGCAATGTTTCTGAGTTCTTAGCCCATTTAGGACCCAATTTCAACAAGTCTTTCTACACACTTCTAAACACTCTTCATACATCTCTAGCACTAGTAATCAATCAAATTCATTTTATTCTAACATATTCTAACCCAAAACAAGACTAGATAAGTCATTTAGTTGTTCACCGCAATGTTTCCGAGTTCTTAGCCCATTTGGAACCCAATTTCAGTAAGTCTTTCTACACACTTCTAAACACTCTTCATGCATCTCTAGCACTTGTAATCAATCAAATTCATTGGATTCTAACATATTCTAACCCCAAACAACACTAGATAAGTCATTTACTTGCTCAACGCAATGTTTCCGAGTTCTTAGCCCATTTGGTACCCAATTTCAACAAGTCTTTCGCCACACTTCTAGACACTCTTCATGCATCTATAGCACTTGTAATCAATCAAATTCATTGTATTCTAACATATTATAACCCCAAACAACACTAGATAAGTCATTTAGTTGTTCAACGCAATGTTTCCGAGTTCTTAGCCCATTTGGGACCCAATTTCAACAAGTCTTTCTCCATACTTCAAAACACTCTTCATGCATCTCTAGCACTTGTAATCAATCAAATTCATTGTATTCTAACATATTCTAACCCCAAACAACACTAGATAAGTCATTTAGTTGCTCAACGCAATATTTCCGAGTTCTTAGCCCATTTGGTACCCAATTTCAACAAGTCTTTCGCCACACTTCTAAACACTCTTCATGCATCTCTAGCACTTGTAATCAATCAAATTCATTGTATTATAACATATTCTAACCCCAAACAACACTAGATAACTCATTTAGTTGCTCAACGCAATGTTTCCGAGTTCTTAGCCCATTTGGGACCCAATTGCAACAAGTCTTTCTACACACTTCTAAACACTCTTCATGCATCTCTAGCACTTGTAATCAATCAAATTCATTGGATTATAACATATTCTAACCCCAAACAACACTAGATAAGTCATTTAGTTATTCAACGCAATGTTTCCGAATTCGTAGCCCATTTGGGACCTAATTTCAACAAGTCTTTCTCCATACTTAAAAACACTCTTCATGCATCTCTAGCACTTGTAATCAATCAAATTCATTGTATTCTAACATATTCTAACCCCAAACAACACTAGATAAGTCATTTAGTTATTCAACGCAATGTTTCCGAGTTCTTAGCCCATTTGGGGCCCAAATTTCAACAAGTCTTTCTCCGTACTTCAAAACACTCTTCATGCATTTCTAGCACTTGTAATCAATCAGAGTTATTGTCTTCTAATATATTCTCACCCCAAACAAAACTAGATATTTCATTTAGTTGTTCAACGCAATATTTCCGAGTTCTTAGCCCATTTGGGACCCAATTTCAACAAGTTTTTCTACACACTTCTAAACACTCTTCATGCATCTTTAGCACTTGTAATCAGTCAAAGTTATTGTATTCTAACATATTCTAACCCCAAACAGCACTAGATAAGTCATTTAGTGGTTCAACGCAATGTTTCTGAGTTCTTAGCCCATTTAGGACCCAATTTCAACAAGTCTTTCTACACACTTCTAAACACTCTTCATACATCTCTAGCACTAGTAATCATTCAAATTCATTTTATTCTAACATATTCTAACCCCAAACAACACTAGATAAGTCATTTACTTGCTCAACGCAATGTTTCCGAGTTCTTAGCCCATTTGGTACTCAATTTCAACAAGTCTTTCTCCACACTTCTAAAAACTCTTCATGCATCTCTAGCACTTGTAATCAATCAAATTTACTGTATTCTAACATATTCTAACCCAAAACAAGACTAGATAAGTCATTTAGTTGTTCACCGCAATGTTTCTGAGTTCTTAGCCCATTTGGAACCCAATTTCAGTAAGTCTTTCTACACACTTCTAAACACTCTTCATGCGTCTCTAGCACTTGTAATCAATCAAATTCATTGGATTCTAACATATTCTAACCCCAAACAACACTAGATAAGTCATTTACTTGCTCAACGCAATGTTTCCGAGTTCTTAGCCCATTTGGTACCCAATTTCAACAAGTCTTTCGCCACACTTCTAGACACTCTTCATGCATCTATAGCACTTGTAATCAATCAAATTCATTGTATTCTAACATATTCTAACCCCAAACAACACTAGATAAGTCATTTAGTTGTTCAACGCAATGTTTCCGAGTTCTTAGCCCATTTGGGACTCAATTTCAACAAGTCTTTCTCCATACTTCAAAACACTCTTCATGCATCTCTAGCACTTGTAATCAATCAAATTCATTGTATTCTAACATATTCTAACCCCAAACAACACTAGATAAGTTATTTAGTTGCTCAACGCAATATTTCCGAGTTCTTAGCCCATTTGGTACCCAATTTCAACAAGTCTTTCGCCACACTTCTAAACACTCTTCATGCATCTCTAGCACTTGTAATCAATCAAATTCATTGTATTATAACATATTCTAACCCCAAACAACACTAGATAACTCATTTAGTTGCTCAACGCAATGTTTCCGAGTTCTTAGCCCATTTGGGACCCAATTTCAACAAGTCTTTCTACACACTTCTAAACACTCTTCATGCATCTCTAGCACTTGTAATCAATCAAATTCATTGGATTCTAACATATTCTAACCCCAAACAACACTAGATAAGTCATTTAGTTATTCAACGCAATGTTTCCGAATTCGTAGCCCATTTGGGACCTAATTTCAACAAGTCTTTCTCCATACTTAAAAACACTCTTCATGCATCTCTAGCACTTGTAATCAATCAAATTCATTGTATTCTAACATATTCTAACCCCAAACAACACTAGATAAGTCATTTAGTTATTCAACGCAATGTTTCCGAGTTCTTAGCCCATTTGGGGCCCAAATTTCAACAAGTCTTTCTCCATACTTCAAAACACTCTTCATGCATTTCTAGCACTTGTAATCAATCAGAGTTATTGTCTTCTAATATATTCTCACCCCAAACAAAACTAGATATTTCATTTAGTTCTTCAATGCAATGTTTCCGAGTTCTTAGCCCATTTGGGACCCAATTTCAACAAGTTTTTCTACACACTTCTAAACACTCTTCATGTATCTTTAGCACTTGTAATCAGTCAAAGTTATTGTATTCTAACATATTCTAACCCCAAACAGCACTAGATAAGTCATTTAGTGGTTCAACGCAATGTTTCTGAGTTCTTAGCCCATTTAGGACCCAATTTCAACAAGTCTTTCTACACACTTCTAAACACTCTTCATACATCTCTAGCACTAGTAATCATTCAAATTCATTTTATTCTCACATATTCTAACCCCAAACAACACTAGATAAGTCATTTACTTGCTCAACGCAATGTTTCCGAGTTCTTAGCCCATTTGGTACCCAATTTCAACAAGTCTTTCTCCACACTTCTAAAAACTCTTCATGCATCTCTAGCACTTGTAATCAATCAAATTTACTGTATTCTAACATATTCTAACCCAAAACAAGACTAGATAAGTCATTTAGTTGTTCACCGCAATGTTTCCGAGTTCGTAGCCCATTTGGAACCCAATTTCAGTAAGTCTTTCTACACACTTCTAAACACTCTTCATGCATCTCTAGCACTTGTAATCAATCAAATTCATTGGATTCTAACATATTCTAACCCCAAACAACACTAGATAAGTCATTTACTTGCTCAACGCAATGTTTCCGAGTTCTTAGCCCATTTGGTACCCAATTTCAACAAGTCTTTCGCCACACTTCTAGACACTCTTCATGCATCTATAGCACTTGTAATCAATCAAATTCATTGTATTCTAACATATTCTAACCCCAAACAACACTAGATAAGTCATTTAGTTGTTCAACGCAATGTTTCCGAGTTCTTAGCCCATTTGGGACCCAATTTCAACAAGTCTTTCTTCATACTTCAAAACACTCTTCATGCATCTCTAGCACTTGTAATCAATCAAACTCATTGTATTCTAACATATTCTAACCCCAAACAACACTAGATAAGTCATTTAGTTATTCAACGCAATGTTTCCGAGTTCTTAGCCCATTTGGGGCCCAAATTTCAACAAGTCTTTCTCCATACTTCAAAACACTCTTCATGCATTTCTAGCACTTGTAATCAATCAGAGTTATTGTCTTCTAATATATTCTCACCCCAAACAAAACTAGATATTTCATTTAGTTGTTCAACGCAATGTTTCCGAGTTCTTAGCCCATTTGGGACCCAATTTCAACAAGTTTTTCTACACACTTCTAAACACTCTTCATGCATCTTTAGCACTTGTAATCAGTCAAAGTTATTGTATTCTAACATATTCTAACCCCAAACAGCACTAGATAAGTCATTTAGTGGTTCAACGCAATGTTTCTGAGTTCTTAGCCCATTTAGGACCCAATTTCAACAAGTCTTTGTACACACTTCTAAACACTCTTCATACATCTCTAGCACTAGTAATCAATCAAATTCATTTTATTCTAACATATTCTAACCCCAAACAACACTAGAAAAGTCATTTACTTGCTCAACGCAATGTTTCCGAGTTCTTAGCCCATTTGGTACCCAATTTCAACAAGTCTTTCTCCACACTTCTAAAAACTCTTCATGCATCTCTAGCACTTGTAATCAATCAAATTTACTGTATTCTAACATATTCTAACCCAAAACAAGACTAGATAAGTCATTTAGTTGTTCACCGCAATGTTTCCGAGTTCTTAGCCCATTTGGAACCCAATTTCAGTAAGTCTTTCTACACACTTCTAAACACTCTTCATGCATCTCTAGCACTTGTAATCAATCAAATTCATTGGATTCTAACATATTCTAACCCCAAACAACACTAGATAAGTCATTTACTTGCTCAACGCAATGTTTCCGAGTTCTTAGCCCATTTGGTACCCAATTTCAACAAGTCTTTCGCCACACTTCTAGACACTCTTCATGCATCTATAGCACTTGTAATCAATCAAATTCATTGTATTCTAACATATTCTAACCCCAAACAACACTAGATAAGTCATTTAGTTGTTCAACGCAATGTTTCCGAGTTCTTAGCCCATTTGGGACCCAATTTCAACAAGTCTTTCTCCATACTTCAAAACACTCTTCATGCATCTCTAGCACTTGTAATCAATCAAATTCATTGTATTCTAACATATTCTAACCCTAAACAACACTAGATAAGTCATTTAGTTGCTCAACGCAATATTTCCGAGTTCTTAGCCCATTTGGTACCCAATTTCAACAAGTCTTTCGCCACACTTCTAAACACTCTTCATGCATCTCTAGCACTTGTAATCAATCAAATTCATTGTATTATAACATATTCTAACCCCAAACAACACTAGATAACTCATTTAGTTGCTCAACGCAATGTTTCCGAGTTCTTAGCCCATTTGGGACCCAATTTCAACAAGTTTTTCTACACACTTCTAAACACTCTTCATGCATCTTTAGCACTTGTAATCAGTCAAAGTTATTGTATTCTAACATATTCTAACCCCAAACAGCACTAGATAAGTTATTTAGTGGTTCAACGCAATGTTTCTGAGTTCTTAGCCCATTTAGGACCCAATTTCAACAAGTCTTTCTACACACTTCTAAACACTCTTCATACATCTCTAGCACTAGTAATCAATCAAATTCATTTTATTCTAACATATTCTAACCCCAAACAACACTAGAAAAGTCATTTACTTGCTCAACGCAATGTTTCCGAGTTCTTAGCCCATTTGGTACCCAATTTCAACCAGTCTTTCTCCACACTTCTAAAAACTCTTCATGCATCTCTAGCACTTGTAATCAATCAAATTTACTGTATTCTAACATATTCTAACCCAAAACAAGACTAGATAAGTCATTTAGTTGTTCACCGCAATGTTTCCGAGTTCTTAGCCCATTAGGAACCCAATTTCAGTAAGTCTTTCTACACACTTCTAAACACTCTTCATGCATCTCTAGCACTTGTAATCAATCAAATTCATTGGATTCTAACATATTCTAACCCCAAACAACACTAGATAAGTCATTTACTTGCTCAACGCAATGTTTCCGAGTTCTTAGCCCATTTGGTACCCAATTTCAACAAGTCTTTCGCCACACTTCTAGACACTCTTCATGCATCTATAGCACTTGTAATCAATCAAATTCATTGTATTCTAACATATTATAACCCCAAACAACACTAGATAAGTCATTTAGTTGTTCAACGCAATGTTTCCGAGTTCTTAGCCCATTTGGGACCCAATTTCAACAAGTCTTTCTCCATACTTCAAAACACTCTTCATGCATCTCTAGCACTTGTAATCAATCAAATTCATTGTATTCTAACATATTCTAACCCCAAACAACACTAGATAAGTCATTTAGTTGCTCAACGCAATATTTCCGAGTTCTTAGCCCATTTGGTACCCAATTTCAACAAGTCTTTCGCCAAACTTCTAAACACTCTTCATGCATCTCTAGCACTTGTAATCAATCAAATTCATTGTATTATAACATATTCTAACCCCAAACAACACTAGATAACTCATTTAGTTGCTCAACGCAATGTTTCCGAGTTCTTAGCCCATTTGGGACCCAATTTCAACAAGTCTTTCTCCATACTTCAAAACACTCTTCATGCATCTCTAGCACTTGTAATCAATCAAATTCATTGTATTCTAACATATTCTAACCCCAAACAACACTAGATAAGTTATTTAGTTGCTCAACGCAATATTTCCGAGTTCTTAGCCCATTTGGTACCCAATTTCAACAAGTCTTTCGCCACACTTCTAAACACTCTTCATGCATCTCTAGCACTTGTAATCAATCAAATTCATTGTATTATAACATATTCTAACCCCAAATAAAACTAGATAAGTCATTTTGTTGCTCAACACAATGTTTCCGAGTTCTTAGCCCATTTGGGACCCAATTTCAACAAGTCTTTCTACACACTTCTAAACACTCTTCATGCATCTCTAGCACTTGTAATCAATCAAATTCATTGGATTATAACATATTCTAACCCCAAACAACACTAGATAAGTCATTTAGTTATTCAACGCAATGTTTCCGAATTCGTAGCCCATTTGGGACCTAATTTCAACAAGTCTTTCTCCATACTTAAAAACACTCTTCATGCATCTCTAGCACTTGTAATCAATCAAATTCATTGTATTCTAACATATTCTAACCCCAAACAACACTAGATAAGTCATTTAGTTATTCAACGCAATGTTTCCGAGTTCTTAGCCCATTTGGGGCCCAAATTTCAACAAGTCTTTCTCCGTACTTCAAAACACTCTTCATGCATTTCTAGCACTTGTAATCAATCAGAGTTATTGTCTTCTAATATATTCTCACCCCAAACAAAACTAGATATTTCATTTAGTTGTTCAACGCAATGTTTCCGAGTTCTTAGCCCATTTGGGACCCAATTTCAACAAGTTTTTCTACACACTTCTAAACACTCTTCATGCATCTTTAGCACTTGTAATCAGTCAAAGTTATTGTATTCTAACATATTCTAACCCCAAACAGCACTAGATAAGTCATTTAGTGATTCAACGCAATATTTCTGAGTTCTTAGCCCATTTAGGACCCAATTTCAACAAGTCTTTCTACACACTTCTAAACACTCTTCATACATCTCTAGCACTAGTAATCATTCAAATTCATTTTATTCTAACATATTCTAACCCCAAACAACACTAGATAAGTCATTTACTTGCTCAACGCAATGTTTCCGAGTTCTTAGCCCATTTGGTACCCAATTTCAACAAGTCTTTCTCCACACTTTTAAAAACTCTTCATGCATCTCTAGCACTTGTAATCAATCAAATTTACTGTATTCTAACATATTCTAACCCAAAACAAGACTAGATAAGTCATTTAGTTGTTCACCGCAATGTTTCTGAGTTCTTAGCCCATTTGGAACCCAATTTCAGTAAGTCTTTCTACACACTTCTAAACACTCTTCATGCATCTCTAGCACTTGTAATCAATCAAATTCATTGGATTCTAACATATTCTAACCCCAAACAACACTAGATAAGTCATTTACTTGCTCAACGCAATGTTTCCGAGTTCTTAGCCCATTTGGTACCCAATTTCAACAAGTCTTTCGCCACACTTCAAGACACTCTTCATGCATCTATAGCACTTGTAATCAATCAAATTCATTGTATTCTAACATATTCTAACCCCAAACAACACTAGATAAGTCATTTAGTTGTTCAACGCAATGTTTCCGAGTTCTTAGCCCATTTGGGACCCAATTTCAACAAGTCTTTCTCCATACTTCAAAACACTCTTCATGCATCTCTAGCACTTGTAATCAATCAAATTCATTGTATTCTAACATATTCTAACCCCAAACAACACTAGATAAGTTATTTAGTTGCTCAACGCAATATTTCCGAGTTCTTAGCCCATTTGGTACCCAATTTCAACAAGTCTTTCGCCACACTTCTAAACACTCTTCATGCATCTCTAGCACTTGTAATCAATCAAATTCATTGTATTATAACATATTCTAACCCCAAACAACACTAGATAACTCATTTAGTTGCTCAACGCAATGTTTCCGAGTTCTTAGCCCATTTGGGACCCAATTTCAACAAGTCTTTCTACACACTTCTAAACACTCTTCATGCATCTCTAGCACTTGTAATCAATCAAATTCATTGGATTCTAACATATTCTAACCCCAAACAACACTAGATAAGTCATTTAGTTATTCAACGCAATGTTTCCGAATTCGTAGCCCATTTGGGACCTAATTTCAACAAGTCTTTCTCCATACTTAAAAACACTCTTCATGCATCTCTAGCACTTGTAATCAATCAAATTCATTGTATTCTAACATATTCTAACCCCAAACAACACTAGATAAGTCATTTAGTTATTCAACGCAATGTTTCCGAGTTCTTAGCCCATTTGGGGCCCAAATTTCAACAAGTCTTTCTCCGTACTTCAAAACACTCTTCATGCATTTCTAGCACTTGTAATCAATCAGAGTTATTGTCTTCTAATATATTCTCACCCCAAACAAAACTAGATATTTCATTTAGTTGTTCAACGCAATGTTTCCGAGTTCTTAGCCCATTTGGGACCCAATTTCAACAAGTTTTTCTACACACTTCTAAACACTCTTCATGCATCTTTAGCACTTGTAATCAGTCAAAGTTATTGTATTCTAACATATTCTAACCCCAAACAGCACTAGATAAGTCATTTAGTGGTTCAACGCAATGTTTCTGAGTTCTTAGCCCATTTAGGACCCAATTTCAACAAGTCTTTCTACACACTTCTAAACACTCTTCATACATCTCTAGCACTAGTAATCATTAAAATTCATTTTATTCTAACATATTCTAACCCCAAACAACACTAGATAAGTCATTTACTTGCTCAACGCAATGTTTCCGAGTTCTTAGCCCATTTGGTACCCAATTTCAACAAGTCTTTCTCCACACTTCTAAAAACTCTTCATGCATCTCTAGCACTTGTAATCAATCAAATTTACTGTATTCTAACATATTCTAACCCAAAACAAGACTAGATAAGTCATTTAGTTGTTCACCGCAATGTTTCTGAGTTCTTAGCCCATTTGGAACCCAATTTCAGTAAGTCTTTCTACACACTTCTAAACACTCTTCATGCATCTCTAGCACTTGTAATCAATCAAATTCATTGGATTCTAACATATTCTAACCCCAAACAACACTAGATAAGTCATTTACTTGCTCAACGCAATGTTTCCGAGTTCTTAGCCCATTTGGTACCCAATTTCAACAAGTCTTTCGCCACACTTCTAGACACTCTTCATGCATCTATAGCACTTGTAATCAATCAAATTCATTGTATTCTAACATATTCTAACCCCAAACAACACTAGATAAGTCATTTAGTTGTTCAACGCAATGTTTCCGAGTTCTTAGCCCATTTGGGACCCAATTTCAACAAGTCTTTCTCCATACTTCAAAACACTCTTCATGCATCTCTAGCACTTGTAATCAATCAAATTCATTGTATTCTAACATATTCTAACCCCAAACAACACTAGATAAGTTATTTAGTTGCTCAACGCAATATTTCCGAGTTCTTAGCCCATTTGGTACCCAATTTCAACAAGTCTTTCGCCACACTTCTAAACACTCTTCATGCATCTCTAGCACTTGTAATCAATCAAATTCATTGTATTATAACATATTCTAACCCCAAATAAAACTAGATAAGTCATTTTGTTGCTCAACACAATGTTTCCGAGTTCTTAGCCCATTTGGGACCCAATTTCAACAAGTCTTTCTACACACTTCTAAACACTCTTCATGCATCTCTAGCACTTGTAATCAATCAAATTCATTGGATTATAACATATTCTAACCCCAAACAACACTAGATAAGTCATTTAGTTATTCAACGCAATGTTTCCGAATTCGTAGCCCATTTGGGACCTAATTTCAACAAGTCTTTCTCCATACTTAAAAACACTCTTCATGCATCTCTAGCACTTGTAATCAATCAAATTCATTGTATTCTAACATATTCTAACCCCAAACAACACTAGATAAGTCATTTAGTTATTCAACGCAATGTTTCCGAGTTCTTAGCCCATTTGGGGCCCAAATTTCAACAAGTCTTTCTCCGTACTTCAAAACACTCTTCATGCATTTCTAGCACTTGTAATCAATCAGAGTTATTGTCTTCTAATATATTCTCACCCCAAACAAAACTAGATATTTCATTTAGTTGTTCAACGCAATGTTTCCGAGTTCTTAGCCCATTTGGGACCCAATTTCAACAAGTTTTTCTACACACTTCTAAACACTCTTCATGCATCTTTAGCACTTGTAATCAGTCAAAGTTATTGTATTCTAACATATTCTAACCCCAAACAGCACTAGATAAGTCATTTAGTGATTCAACGCAATATTTCTGAGTTCTTAGCCCATTTAGGACCCAATTTCAACAAGTCTTTCTACACACTTCTAAACACTCTTCATACATCTCTAGCACTAGTAATCATTCAAATTCATTTTATTCTAACATATTCTAACCCCAAACAACACTAGATAAGTCATTTACTTGCTCAACGCAATGTTTCCGAGTTCTTAGCCCATTTGGTACCCAATTTCAACAAGTCTTTCTCCACACTTTTAAAAACTCTTCATGCATCTCTAGCACTTGTAATCAATCAAATTTACTGTATTCTAACATATTCTAACCCAAAACAAGACTAGATAAGTCATTTAGTTGTTCACCGCAATGTTTCTGAGTTCTTAGCCCATTTGGAACCCAATTTCAGTAAGTCTTTCTACACACTTCTAAACACTCTTCATGCATCTCTAGCACTTGTAATCAATCAAATTCATTGGATTCTAACATATTCTAACCCCAAACAACACTAGATAAGTCATTTACTTGCTCAACGCAATGTTTCCGAGTTCTAAGCCCATTTGGTACCCAATTTCAACAAGTCTTTCGCCACACTTCTAGACACTCTTCATGCATCTATAGCACTTGTAATCAATCAAATTCATTGTATTCTAACATATTCTAACCCCAAACAACACTAGATAAGTCATTTAGTTGTTCAACGCAATGTTTCCGAGTTCTTAGCCCATTTGGGACCCAATTTCAACAAGTCTTTCTCCATACTTCAAAACACTCTTCATGCATCTCTAGCACTTGTAATCAATCAAATTCATTGTATTCTAACATATTCTAACCCCAAACAACACTAGATAAGTTATTTAGTTGCTCAACGCAATATTTCCGAGTTCTTAGCCCATTTGGTACCCAATTTCAACAAGTCTTTCGCCACACTTCTAAACACTCTTCATGCATCTCTAGCACTTGTAATCAATCAAATTCATTGTATTATAACATATTCTAACCCCAAACAACACTAGATAACTCATTTAGTTGCTCAACGCAATGTTTCCGAGTTCTTAGCCCATTTGGGACCCAATTTCAACAAGTCTTTCTACACACTTCTAAACACTCTTCATGCATCTCTAGCACTTGTAATCAATCAAATTCATTGGATTCTAACATATTCTAACCCCAAACAACACTAGATAAGTCATTTAGTTATTCAACGCAATGTTTCCGAATTCGTAGCCCATTTGGGACCTAATTTCAACAAGTCTTTCTCCATACTTAAAAACACTCTTCATGCATCTCTAGCACTTGTAATCAATCAAATTCATTGTATTCTAACATATTCTAACCCCAAACAACACTAGATAAGTCATTTAGTTATTCAACGCAATGTTTCCGAGTTCTTAGCCCATTTGGGGCCCAAATTTCAACAAGTCTTTCTCCGTACTTCAAAACACTCTTCATGCATTTCTAGCACTTGTAATCAATCAGAGTTATTGTCTTCTAATATATTCTCACCCCAAACAAAACTAGATATTTCATTTAGTTGTTCAACGCAATGTTTCCGAGTTCTTAGCCCATTTGGGACCCAATTTCAACAAGTTTTTCTACACACTTCTAAACACTCTTCATGCATCTTTAGCACTTGTAATCAGTCAAAGTTATTGTATTCTAACATATTCTAACCCCAAACAGCACTAGATAAGTCATTTAGTGGTTCAACGCAATGTTTCTGAGTTCTTAGCCCATTTAGGACCCAATTTCAACAAGTCTTTCTACACACTTCTAAACACTCTTCATACATCTCTAGCACTAGTAATCATTAAAATTCATTTTATTCTAACATATTCTAACCCCAAACAACACTAGATAAGTCATTTACTTGCTCAACGCAATGTTTCCGAGTTCTTAGCCCATTTGGTACCCAATTTCAACAAGTCTTTCTCCACACTTCTAAAAACTCTTCATGCATCTCTAGCACTTGTAATCAATCAAATTTACTGTATTCTAACATATTCTAACCCAAAACAAGACTAGATAAGTCATTTAGTTGTTCACCGCAATGTTTCTGAGTTCTTAGCCCATTTGGAACCCAATTTCAGTAAGTCTTTCTACACACTTCTAAACACTCTTCATGCATCTCTAGCACTTGTAATCAATCAAATTCATTGGATTCTAACATATTCTAACCCCAAACAACACTAGATAAGTCATTTACTTGCTCAACGCAATGTTTCCGAGTTCTTAGCCCATTTGGTACCCAATTTCAACAAGTCTTTCGCCACACTTCTAGACACTCTTCATGCATCTATAGCACTTGTAATCAATCAAATTCATTGTATTCTAACATATTCTAACCCCAAACAACACTAGATAAGTCATTTAGTTGTTCAACGCAATGTTTCCGAGTTCTTAGCCCATTTGGGACCCAATTTCAACAAGTCTTTCTCCATACTTCAAAACACTCTTCATGCATCTCTAGCACTTGTAATCAATCAAATTCATTGTATTCTAACATATTCTAACCCCAAACAACACTAGATAAGTCATTTAGTTATTCAACGCAATGTTTCCGAGTTCTTAGCCCATTTGGGGCCCAAATTTCAACAAGTCTTTCTCCGTACTTCAAAACACTCTTCATGCATTTCTAGCACTTGTAATCAATCAGAGTTATTGTCTTCTAATATATTCTCACCCCAAACAAAACTAGATATTTCATTTAGTTGTTCAACGCAATGTTTCCGAGTTCTTAGCCCATTTGGGACCCAATTTCAACAAGTTTTTCTACACACTTCTAAACACTCTTCATGCATCTTTAGCACTTGTAATCAGTCAAAGTTATTGTATTCTAACATATTCTAACCCCAAACAGCACTAGATAAGTCATTTAGTGGTTCAACGCAATGTTTCTGAGTTCTTAGCCCATTTAGGACCCAATTTCAACAAGTCTTTCTACACACTTCTAAACACTCTTCATACATCTCTAGCACTAGTAATCATTCAAATTCATTTTATTCTAACATATTCTAACCCCAAACAACACTAGATAAGTCATTTACTTGCTCAACGCAATGTTTCCGAGTTCTTAGCCCATTTGGTACCCAATTTCAACAAGTCTTTCTCCACACTTCTAAAAACTCTTCATGCATCTCTAGCACTTGTAATCAATCAAATTTACTGTATTCTAACATATTCTAACCCAAAACAAGACTAGATAAGTCATTTAGTTGTTCACCGCAATGTTTCTGAGTTCTTAGCCCATTTGGAACCCAATTTCAGTAAGTCTTTCTACACACTTCTAAACACTCTTCATGCATCTCTAGCACTTGTAATCAATCAAATTCATTGGATTCTAACATATTCTAACCCCAAACAACACTAGATAAGTCATTTACTTGCTCAACGCAATGTTTCCAAGTTCTTAGCCCATTTGGTACCCAATTTCAACAAGTCTTTCGCCACACTTCTAGACACTCTTCATGCATCTATAGCACTTGTAATCAATCAAATTCATTGTATTCTAACATATTCTAACCCCAAACAACACTAGATAAGTCATTTAGTTGTTCAACGCAATGTTTCCGAGTTCTTAGCCCATTTGGGACCCAATTTCAACAAGTCTTTCTCCATACTTCAAAACACTCTTCATGCATCTCTAGCACTTGTAATCAATCAAATTCATTGTATTCTAACATATTCTAACCCCAAACAACACTAGATAAGTTATTTAGTTGCTCAACGCAATATTTCCGAGTTCTTAGCCCATTTTGTACCCAATTTCAACAAGTCTTTCGCCACACTTCTAAACACTCTTCATGCATCTCTAGCACTTGTAATCAATCAAATTCATTGTATTATAACATATTCTAACCCCAAACAACACTAGATAACTCATTTAGTTGCTCAACGCAATGTTTCCGAGTTCTTAGCCCATTTGGGACCCAATTTCAACAAGTCTTTCTACACACTTCTAAACACTCTTCATGCATCTCTAGCACTTGTAATCAATCAAATTCATTGGATTCTAACATATTCTAACCCCAAACAACACTAGATAAGTCATTTAGTTATTCAACGCAATGTTTCCGAATTCGTAGCCCATTTGGGACATAATTTCAACAAGTCTTTCTCCATACTTAAAAACACTCTTCATGCATCTCTAGCACTTGTAATCAATCAAATTCATTGTATTCTAACATATTCTAACCCCAAACAACACTAGATAAGTCATTTAGTTATTCAACGCAATGTTTCCGAGTTCTTAGCCCATTTGGGGCCCAAATTTCAACAAGTCTTTCTCCATACTTCAAAACACTCTTCATGCATTTCTAGCACTTGTAATCAATCAGAGTTATTGTCTTCTAATATATTCTCACCCCAAAAAAAACTAGATATTTCATTTAGTTGTTCAACGCAATGTTTCCGAGTTCTTAGCCCATTTGGGACCCAATTTCAACAAGTTTTTCTACACACTTCTAAACACTCTTCATGTATCTTTAGCACTTGTAATCAGTCAAAGTTATTGTATTCTAACATATTCTAACCCCAAACAGCACTAGATAAGTCATTTAGTGGTTCAACGCAATGTTTCTGAGTTCTTAGCTCATTTAGGACCCAATTTCAACAAGTCTTTCTACACACTTCTAAACACTCTTCATACATCTCTAGCACTAGTAATCATTCAAATTCATTTTATTCTAACATATTCTAACCCCAAACAACACTAGATAAGTCATTTACTTGCTCAACGCAATGTTTCCGAGTTCTTAGCCCATTTGGTACCCAATTTCAACAAGTCTTTCTCCACACTTCTAAAAACTCTTCATGCATCTCTAGCACTTGTAATCAATCAAATTTACTGTATTCTAACATATTCTAACCCAAAACAAGACTAGATAAGTCATTTAGTTGTTCACCGCAATGTTTCCGAGTTCTTAGCCCATTTGGAACCCAATTTCAGTAAGTCTTTCTACACACTTCTAAACACTCTTCATGCATCTCTAGCACTTGTAATCAATCAAATTCATTGGATTCTAACATATTCTAACCCCAAACAACACTAGATAAGTCATTTACTTGCTCAACGCAATGTTTCCGAGTTCTTAGCCCATTTGGTACCCAATTTCAACAAGTCTTTCGCCACACTTCTAGACACTCTTCATGCATCTATAGCACTTGTAATCAATCAAATTCATTGTATTCTAACATATTCTAACCCCAAACAACACTAGATAAGTCATTTAGTTGTTCAACGCAATGTTTCCGAGTTCTTAGCCCATTTGGGACCTAATTTCAACAAGTCTTTCTTCATACTTCAAAACACTCTTCATGCATCTCTAGCACTTGTAATCAATCAAATTCATTGTATTCTAACATATTCTAACCCCAAACAACACTAGATAAGTCATTTAGTTGCTCAACGCAATATTTCCGAGTTCTTAGCCCATTTGGTACCCAATTTCAACAAGTCTTTCGCCACACTTCTAAACACTCTTCATGCATCTCTAGCACTTGTAATCAATCAAATTCATTGTATTATAACATATTCTAACCCCAAACAACACTAGATAACTCATTTAGTTGCTCAACACAATGTTTCCGAGTTCTTAGCCCATTTGGGACCCAATTTCAACAAGTCTTTCTACACACTTCTAAACACTCTTCATGCATCTCTAGCACTTGTAATCAATCAAATTCATTGGATTCTAACATATTCTAACCCCAAACAACACTAGATAAGTCATTTAGTTATTCAACGCAATGTTTCCGAATTCGTAGCCCATTTGGGACCTAATTTCAACAAGTCTTTCTCCATACTTAAAAACACTCTTTATGCATCTCTAGCACTTGTAATCAATCAAATTCATTGTATTCTAACATATTCTAACCCCAAACAACACTAGATAAGTCATTTAGTTATTCAACGCAATGTTTCCGAGTTCTTAGCCCATTTGGGGCCCAAATTTCAACAAGTCTTTCTCCATACTTCAAAACACTCTTCATGCATTTCTAGCACTTGTAATCAATCAGAGTTATTGTCTTCTAATATATTCTCACCCCAAACAAAACTAGATATTTCATTTAGTTGTTCAACGCAATGTTTCCGAGTTCTTAGCCCATTTGGGACCCAATTTCAACAAGTTTTTCTACACACTTCTAAACACTCTTCATGCATCTTTAGCACTTGTAATCAGTCAAAGTTATTGTATTCTAACATATTCTAACCCCAAACAGCACTAGATAAGTTATTTAGTGGTTCAACGCAATGTTTCTGAGTTCTTAGCCCATTTAGGACCCAATTTCAACAAGTCTTTCTACACACTTCTAAACACTCTTCATACATCTCTAGCACTAGTAATCAATCAAATTCATTTTATTCTAACATATTCTAACCCCAAACAACACTAGAAAAGTCATTTACTTGCTCAACGCAATGTTTCCGAGTTCTTAGCCCATTTGGTACCCAATTTCAACAAGTCTTTCTCCACACTTCTAAAAACTCTTCATGCATCTCTAGCACTTGTAATCAATCAAATTTACTGTATTCTAACATATTCTAACCCAAAACAAGACTAGATAAGTCATTTAGTTGTTCACCGCAATGTTTCCGAGTTCTTAGCCCATTTGGAACCCAATTTCAGTAAGTCTTTCTACACACTTCTAAACACTCTTCATGCATCTCTAGCACTTGTAATCAATCAAATTCATTGGATTCTAACATATTCTAACCCCAAACAACACTAGATAAGTCATTGACATGCTCAACGCAATATTTCCGAGTTCTTAGCCCATTTGGTACCCAATTTCAACAAGTCTTTCGCCACACTTCTAAACACTCTTCATGCATCTCTAGCACTTGTAATCAATCAAATTCATTGTATTATAACATATTCTAACCCCAAACAACACTAGATAACTCATTTAGTTGCTCAACGCAATGTTTCCGAGTTCTTAGCCCATTTGGGACCCAATTTCAACAAGTTTTTCTACACACTTCTAAACACTCTTCATGCATCTTTAGCACTTGTAATCAGTCAAAGTTATTGTATTCTAACATATTCTAACCCCAAACAGCACTAGATAAGTTATTTAGTGGTTCAACGCAATGTTTCTGAGTTCTTAGCCCATTTAGGACCCAATTTCAACAAGTCTTTCTACACACTTCTAAACACTCTTCATACATCTCTAGCACTAGTAATCAATCAAATTCATTTTATTCTAACATATTCTAACCCCAAACAACACTAGAAAAGTCATTTACTTGCTCAACGCAATGTTTCCGAGTTCTTAGCCCATTTGGTACCCAATTTCAACAAGTCTTTCTCCACACTTCTAAAAACTCTTCATGCATCTCTAGCACTTGTAATCAATCAAATTTACTGTATTCTAACATATTCTAACCCAAAACAAGACTAGATAAGTCATTTAGTTGTTCACCGCAATGTTTCCGAGTTCTTAGCCCATTTGGAACCCAATTTCAGTAAGTCTTTCTACACACTTCTAAACACTCTTCATGCATCTCTAGCACTTGTAATCAATCAAATTCATTGGATTCGAACATATTCTAACCCCAAACAACACTAGATAAGTCATTGACATGCTCAACGCAATGTTTCATAGTTCTTAGCCCATTTGGTACCCAATTTCAACAAGTCTTTCGCCACACTTCTAGACACTCTTCATGCATCTATAGCACTTGTAATCAATCAATTTCATTGTATTCTAACATATTCTAACCCCAAACAACACTAGATAAGTCATTTAGTTGTTCAACGCAATGTTTCCGAGTTCTTAGCCCATTTGGGACCCAATTTCAACAAGTCTTTCTCCATACTTCAAAACACTCTTCATGCATCTCTAGCACTTGTAATCAATCAAATTCATTGTATTCTAACATATTCTAACCCCAAACAACACTAGATAAGTCATTTAGTTGCTCAACGCAATATTTCCGAGTTCTTAGCCCATTTGGTACCCAATTTCAACAAGTCTTTCTCCACACTTCTAAACACTCTTCATGCATCTCTAGTACATGTAACCAATCAAATTCATTGTATTCTAACATATACTAACCATAAACAATACTAGATAATTCATTTAGTGGTCCAACGCAATGTTTATGAGTTCTTAGCCCATTTGGGACCCAATTTCAACAAGTCTTTCTACACACTTCTAAACACTCTTCATGCATCTCTAGCACTTGTAATCAATCAAATTCATTGGATTCTAACATATTCTAACCCCAAACAACACTAGATAAGTCATTGACTTGCTCAACGCAATGTTTCATAGTTCTTAGCCCATTTGGTACCCAATTTCAACAAGTCTTTCGCCACACTTCTAGACACTCTTCATGCATCTATAGCACTTGTAATCAATCAAATTCATTGTATTCTAACATATTCTAACCCCAAACAACACTAGATAAGTCATTTAGTTGTTCAACGCAATGTTTCCGAGTTCTTAGCCCATTTGGGACCCAATTTCAACAAGTCTTTCTCCATACTTCAAAACACTCTTCATGCATCTCTAGCACTTGTAATCAATCAAATTCATTGTATTCTAACATATTCTAACCCCAAACAACACTAGATAAGTCATTTAGTTGCTCAACGCAATATTTCCGAGTTCTTAGCCCATTTGGTACCCAATTTCAACAAGTCTTTCGCCACACTTCTAAACACTATTCATGCATCTCTAGCACTTGTAATCAATCAAATTCATTGTATTCTAACATATTCTAACCCCAAACAACACTAGATATTTCATTTGGGACCCAATTTCAACAAGTTTTTCTACACACTTCTAAACACTCTTCATGCATCTTTAGCACTTGTAATCAGTCAAAGTTATTGTATTCTAACATATTCTAACCCCAAACAGCACTAGATAAGTCATTTAGTGGTTCAACGCAATGTTTCTGAGTTCTTAGCCCATTTAGGACCCAATTTCAACAAGTCTTTCTCCACACTTCTAAACACTCTTCATGCATCTCTAGCATTTGTAATCAATCAAATTTATTGTATTCTAACATATTCTAACCCCAAACAACACTAGATAAGTCATTTAGTGGTTCAATTCAATGTTTCAGAGTTCTTAGCCCATTTGGGACCCAATTTCAACAAGTCTTTCTCCACACTTCTAAAAACTCTTCATGCATCTCTAGCACTTGTAATCAATCAAATTTACTGTATTCTAACATATTCTAACCCCAAACAACACTAGATAAGTCATTGACATGCTGAACGCAATGTTTCATAGTTCTTAGCCCATTTGGTACCCAATTTCAACAAGTCTTTCGCCACACTTCTAGACACTCTTCATGCATCCATAGCACTTGTAATCAATCAATTTCATTGTATTCTAACATATTCTAACCCCAAACAACACTAGATAAGTCATTTAGTTGTTCAACACAATGTTTCCGAGTTCTTAGCCCATTTGGGACCCAATTTCAACAAGTCTTTCTCCATACTTCAAAACACTCTTCATGCATCTCTAGCACTTGTAATCAATCAAATTCATTGTATTCTAACATATTCTAACCCCAAACAACACTAGATAAGTCATTTAGTTGCTCAACGCAATATTTCCGAGTTCTTAGCCCATTTGGTACCCAATTTCAACAAGTCTTTCGCCACACTTCTAAACACTCTTCATGCATCTCTAGCACTTGTAATCAATCAAATTTATTGTATTCTAACATATTCTAACCCCAAACAACACTAGATAAGTCATTTAGTGGTTCAATTCAATGTTTCAGAGTTCTTAGCCCATTTGGGACCCAATTTCAACAAGTCTTTCTCCACACTTCTAAACACTCTTCATGCATCTCTAGTACATGTAACCAATCAAATTCATTGTATTCTAACATATACTAACCACAAACAATACTAGATAATTCATTTAGTGGTCCAATGCAATGTTTATGAGTTCTTAGCCCATTTGGGACCCAATTTCAACAAGTCTTTCTACACACTTCTAAACACTCTTCATGCATATCTAGCACTTGTAATCAATCAAATTCATTGTATTCTAACATAAAATAACCCCAAACAACACTAGATAAGTCATTTAGTTGGTCAATGCAATATTTCCGAGTTCTTAGCCCATTTGGGACCCAATTTCAACAAGTATTTCTCCATACTTCAAAACACTCTTCATGCATCTCTAGCACTTGTAATCAATCAAATTCATTGTATTCTAACATATTTTAACCCTAAACATTACTAGATAAGTCATTTAGTTGCTTAACGCAATATTTCCGAGTTCTTAGCCCATTTGGTACCCAATTTCAACAAGTCTTTCGCCACACTTCTAAACACTCTTCATGCATCTCTAGCACTTGTAATCAATCAAATTCATTGTATTCTAACATATTCTTACCCCAAACAACACTAGATAAGTCATTTAGTTGCTCAACGCAATGTTTCCGAGTTCTTAGCCCATTTGGGACCTAATTTCAACAAGTCTTTCTACACACTTCTAAACAGTCTTCATGCATCTCTAGCACTTGTAATCAATCAAATTCATTGGATTCTAACATATTCTAACCCCAAACAACACTAGATAAGTCATTTAGTTATTCAACGCAATGTTTCCGAGTTCTTAGCCCATTTGGGACCTAATTTCAACAAGTCTTTCTCCATACTTAAAAGCACTCTTCATGCATCTTTAGGATTTGTAATCAGTCAAAGTTATTGTATTCTAACATATTCTAACCCCAAACAGCACTAGATAAGTCATTTAGTGGTTCAACGCAATGTTTCTGAGTTCTTAGCCCATTTAGGACCCAATTTCAACAAGTCTTTCTACACACTTCTAAACACTCTTCATACATCTCTAGCACTAGTAATCAATCAAATTCATTTTATTCTAACATATTCTAACCCCAAACAACACTAGATAAGTCATTTACTTGCTCAACGCAATGTTTCATAGTTCTTAGCCCATTTGGTACCCAATTTCAACAAGTCTTTCGCCACACTTCTAGACACTCTTCATGCATCCATAGCACTTGTAATCAATCAATTTCATTGTATTCTAACATATTCTAACCCCAAACAACACTAGATAAGTCATTTAGTTGTTCAACACAATGTTTCCGAGTTCTTAGCCCATTTGGGACCCAATTTCAACAAGTCTTTCTCCATACTTCAAAACACTCTTCATGCATCTCTAGCACTTGTAATCAATCAAATTCATTGTATTCTAACATATTCTAACCCCAAACAACACTAGATAAGTCATTTAGTGGTTCAACGCAATGTTTCTGAGTTCTTAGCCCATTTAGGACCCAATTTCAACAAGTCTTTCGCCACACTTCTAAACACTCTTCATGCATCTCTAGCACTTGTAATCAATCAAATTTACTGTATTCTAACATATTCTAACCCAAAACAACACTAGATAAGTCATTTAGTTGTTCACTGCAATCTTTCCGAGTTCTTAGCCCATTTGGGATCCAATTTCAACAAGTCTTTCTACACACTTCTAAACACTCTTCATGCATCTCTAGCACTTGTAATCAATCAAATTTATTGGATTCTAACATATTCTAACCCCAAAATACACTAGTTAAGTCATTTAGTTGGTCAATGCAATATTTCCGAGTTCTTAGCCCATTTGGGACTCAATTTCAACAAGTCTTTCTCCACACTTCTAAACACTCTTCATGCATCTCTAGTACATGTAACCAATCAAATTCATTGTATTCTAACAGATACTAACCACAAACAATACTAGATAATTCATTTAGTGGTCCAACGCAATGTTTATGAGTTCTTAGCCCATTTGGGACCCAATTTCAACAAGTCTTTCTACACACTTCTAAACACTCTTCATGCATATCTAGCACTTGTAATCAATCAAATTCATTGTATTCTAACATATACTAACCCCAAACAACACTAGATAAGTCATTTAGTTGGTCAATGCAATATTTCCGAGTTCTTAGCCCATTTGGGACCCAATTTCAACAAGTATTTCTCAATACTTCAAAACACTCTTCATGCATCTCTAGCACTTGTAATCAATCAAATTCATTGTATTCTAACATATTCTAACCCCAAACAACACTAGATAAGTTATTTAGTTGCTCAACGCAATGTTTCCGAGTTCTTAGCCCATTTGGTACCCAATTTCAACAAGTCTTTCGCCACACTTCTAAAAACTCTTCATGCATCTCTAGCACTTGTAATCAATCAAATTTACTGTATTCTAACATATTCTAACCCAAAACAATACTAGATAAGTCATTTAGTTGTTCACTGCAATGTTTCCGAGTTCTTAGCCCATTTGGGATCCAATTTCAACAAGTCTTTCTACACACTTCTAAACACTCTTCATGCATCTCTAGCACTTGTAATCAATCAAATTTATTGGATTCTAACATATTCTAACCCCAAAATACACTAGTTAAGTCATTTAGTTGCTCAACGCAATGTTTCCGAGTTCTTAGCCCATTTGGTACCCAATTTCAACAAGTCTTTCGCCACACTTCTAAACACTCTTCATGCATCTCTAGCACTTGTAATCAATCAAATTCATTGTATTCTAACATATTCTAACCCCAAACAACACTAGCTAAGTCATTTAGTTGTTCAACGCAATGTTTCCGAGTTCTTAGCCCATTTGGGACCCAATTTCAACAAGTCTTTCTTCATACTTCAAAACACTCTTCATGCATCTCTAGCACTTGTAATCAATCAAATTCATTGTATTCTAACATATTCTAACCCCAAACAACACTAGATAAGTCATTTAGTTCCTCAACGCAATATTTCCAAGTTCTTAGCCCATTTAGTACCCAATTTCAACAAGTCTTTCGCCACACTTCTAAACACTCTTCATGCATCTCTAGCACTTGTAATCAATCAAATTTATTGTATTCTAACATATTCTAACCCCAAACAACACTAGATAAGTCATTTAGTGGTTCAGTTCAATGTTTCAGAGTTCTTAGCCCATTTGGGACCCAATTTCAACAAGTCTTTCTCCACACTTCTAAACACTCTTCATGCATCTCTAGTACATGTAACCAATCAAATTCATTGTATTCTAACAGATACTAACCACAAACAATACTAGATAATTCATTTAGTGGTCCAACGCAATGTTTATGAGTTCTTAGCCCATTTGGGACCCAATTTCAACAAGTCTTTCTACACACTTCTAAACACTCTTCATACATATCTAGCACTTGTAATCAATCAAATTCATTGTATTCTAACATATACTAACCCCAAACAACACTAGATAAGTCATTTAGTTGGTCAATGCAATATTTCCGAGTTCTTAGCCCATTTGGGACCCAATTTCAACAAGTATTTCTCAATACTTCAAAACACTCTTCATGCATCTCTAGCACTTGTAATCAATCAAATTCATTGTATTCTAACATATTCTAACCCCAAACAACACTAGATAAGTCATTTAGTTGCTCAACGCAATATTTCCGAATTCTTAGCCCATTTGGTATCCAATTTCAACAAGTCTTTCGCCACACTACTAAACACTCTTCATGCATCTCTAGCACTTGTAATCAATCAAATTCATTGTATTCTAACATATTCTTACCCCAAACAACACTAGATAAGTCATTTAGTTGCTCAACGCAATGTTTCCGAGTTCTTAGCCCATTTGGGACCCAATTTCAACAAGTCTTTCTACACACTTCTAAACAGTCTTCATGCATCTCTAGCACTTGTAATCAATCAAATTCATTGGATTCTAACATATTCTAACCCCAAACAACACTAGATAAGTCATTTAGTTATTCAACGCAATGTTTCCGAGTTCTTAGCCCATTTGGGACCTAATTTCAACAAGTCTTTCTCCATACTTAAAAGCACTCTTCATGCATCTCTAGCACTTGTAATCAATAAAATTCATTGTATTCTACCATATTCTAACCCCAAATAACACTTGATAAGTCATTTAGTGGTTCAACGCAATGTTTCCTAGTTCTTAGCCTATTTGGGACCCAATTTCAACAAGTCTTTCTCCATACTTCAAAACACTCTTCATGCATTTCTAGCACTTGTAATCAATCAGAGTCATTGTCTTCTAATATATTCTCACCCCAAACAACACTAGATATTTCATTTAGTTGTTCAACGCAATGTTTCCGAGTTCTTAGCCCATTTGGGACACAATTTCAACAAGTTTTTCGACACACTTCTAAACACTCTTCATGCATCTTTAGCACTTGTAATCAGTCAAAGTTATTGTATTATAACATATTCTAACCCCAAACAGCACTAGATAAGTCATTTAGTGGTTCAACGCAATGTTTCTGAGTTCTTAGCCCATTTAGGACCCAGTTTCAACAAGTCTTTCTACACACTTCTAAACACTCTTCATACATTTCTAGCACTAGTAATCAATCAAATTCATTTTATTCTAACATATTCTAACCCCAAACAACACTAGATAAGTCATTTACTTGCTCAACGCAATGTTTCCGAGTTCTTAGCCCATTTGGTACCCAATTTCAACAAGTCTTTCTCCACACTTCTAAAAACTCTTCATGCATCTCTAGCACTTGTAATCAATCAAATTTACTGTATTCTAACATATTCTAACCCAAAACAACACTAGATAAGTCATTTAGTTGTTCAACGCAATGTTTCCTAGTTCTTAGCCCATTTGGTACCCAATTTCAACAAGTCTTTCGCCACACTTCTAAACACTCTTCATGCGTCTCTAGCACTTGTAATCAATCAAATTCATTGGATTCTAACATATTCTAACCCCAAACAACACTAGATAAGTCATTTACTTGCTCAACGCAATGTTTCCGAGTTCTTAGCCCATTTGGGACCCAATTTCAACAAGTCTTTCTACACACTTCTGAACAGTCTTCATGCATCTCTAGCACTTGTAATCAATCAAATTCATTGGATTCTAACATATTCTAACCCCAAACAACACTAGATAAGTCATTTAGTTATTCAACGCAATGTTACCGAGTTTTTAGCCCATTTGGGACCTAATTTCAACAAGTCTTTCTCCATACTTGAAAGCACTCTTCATGCATCTCTAGCACTTGTAATCAATCAAATTCATTTTATTCTACCATATTCTAACCCCAAATAACACTTGATAAGTCATTTAGTGGTTCAATTCAATGTTTTAGAGTTCTTAGCCCATTTGGGACCCAATTTCAACAAGTCTTTCTCCACACTTCTAAACACTCTTCATGCATCTCTAGTAGATGTAAACAATCAAATTCATTGTATTCTAACATATACTAACCACAAACAATACTAGATAATTCATTTAGTGGTCCAACGCAATGTTTATGAGTTCTTAGCCCATTTGGGACCCAATTTCAACAAGTCTTTCTACACACTTCTAAACACTCTTCATACATATCTAGCACTTGTAATCAATCAAATTCATTGTATTCTAACATATACTAACCCCAAACAACACTAGATAAGTCATTTAGTTGGTCAATGCAATATTTCCGAGTTCTTAGCCCATTTGGGACCCAATTTCAACAAGTATTTCTCAATACTTCAAAACACTCTTCATGCATCTCTAGCACTTGTAATCAATCAAATTCATTGTATTCTAACATATTCTAACCCCAAACAACACTAGATAAGTCATTTAGTTGCTCAACGCAATATTTCCGAATTCTTAGCCCATTTGGTATCCAATTTCAACAAGTCTTTCGCCACACTACTAAACAGTCTTCATGCATCTCTAGCTCTTGTAATCAATCAAATTCATTGGATTCTAACATATTCTAACCCCAAACAACACTAGATAAGTCATTTAGTTATTCAACGCAATGTTTCCGAGTTCTTAGCCCATTTGGGACCTAATTTCAACAAGTCTTTCTCCATACTTAAAAGCACTCTTCATGCATCTCTAGCACTTGTAATCAATAAAATTCATTGTATTCTACCATATTCTAACCCCAAATAACACTTGATAAGTCATTTAGTGGTTCAACGCAATGTTTCCTAGTTCTTAGCCTATTTGGGACCCAATTTCAACAAGTCTTTCTCCATACTTCAAAACACTCTTCATGCATTTCTAGCACTTGTAATCAATCAGAGTCATTGTCTTCTAATATATTCTCACCCCAAACAACACTAGATATTTCATTTAGTTGTTCAACGCAATGTTTCCGAGTTCTTAGCCCATTTGGGACACAATTTCAACAAGTTTTTCGACACACTTCTAAACACTCTTCATGCATCTTTAGCACTTGTAATCAGTCAAAGTTATTGTATTATAACATATTCTAACCCCAAACAGCACTAGATAAGTCATTTAGTGGTTCAACGCAATGTTTCTGAGTTCTTAGCCCATTTAGGACCCAGTTTCAACAAGTCTTTCTACACACTTCTAAACACTCTTCATACATTTCTAGCACTAGTAATCAATCAAATTCATTTTATTCTAACATATTCTAACCCCAAACAACACTAGATAAGTCATTTACTTGCTCAACGCAATGTTTCCGAGTTCTTAGCCCATTTGGTACCCAATTTCAACAAGTCTTTCTCCACACTTCTAAAAACTCTTCATGCATCTCTAGCACTTGTAATCAATCAAATTTACTGTATTCTAACATATTCTAACCCAAAACAACACTAGATAAGTCATTTAGTTGTTCAACGCAATGTTTCCTAGTTCTTAGCCCATTTGGTACCCAATTTCAACAAGTCTTTCGCCACACTTCTAAACACTCTTCATGCGTCTCTAGCACTTGTAATCAATCAAATTCATTGGATTCTAACATATTCTAACCCCAAACAACACTAGATAAGTCATTTACTTGCTCAACGCAATGTTTCCGAGTTCTTAGCCCATTTGGTACCCAATTTCAACAAGTCTTTCGCCACACTTCTAGACACTCTTCATGCATCTATAGCACTTGTAATCAATCAATTTCATTGTATTCTAACATATTCTAACCCCAAACAACACTAGATAAGTCATTTAGTTGTTCAACGCAATGTTTCCGAGTTCTTAGCCCATTTGGGACCCAATTTCAACAAGTCTTTCTCCATACTTCAAAACACTCTTCATGCATCTCTAGCACTTGTAATCAATCAAATTCATTGTATTCTAACATATTCTAACCCCAAACAACACTAGATAAGTCATTTAGTTGCTCAACGTAATATTTCCGAGTTCTTAGCCCATTTGGTACCCAATTTCAACAAGTCTTTCGCCACACTTCTAAACACTCTTCATGCATCTCTAGCACTTGTAATCAATCAAATTTATTGTATTCTAACATATTCTAACCCCAAACAACACTAGATAAGTCATTTAGTGGTTCAATTCAATGTTTCAGAGTTCTTAGCCCATTTGGGACCCAATTTCAACAAGTCTTTCTCCACACTTCTAAACACTCTTCATGCATCTCTAGTACATGTAACCAATCAAATTCATTGTATTCTAACATATACTAACCACAAACAATACTAGATAATTCATTTAGTGGTCCAACGCAATGTTTATGAGTTCTTAGCCCATTTGGGACCCAATTTCAACAAGTCTTTCTACACACTTCTAAACACTCTTCATGCATATCTAGCACTTGTAATCAATCAAATTCATTGTATTCTAACATATACTAACCCCAAACAACACTAGATAAGTCATTTAGTTGGTCAATGCAATATTTCCGAGTTCTTAGCCCATTTGGGACCCAATTTCAACAAGTATTTCTCCATACTTCAAAACACTCTTCATGCATCTCTAGCACTTGTAATCAATCAAATTCATTGTATTCTAACATATTCTAACCCCAAACAATACTAGATAAGTCATTTAGTTGCTAAACGCAATATTTCCGAGTTCTTAGCCCATTTGGTACCCAATTTCAACAAGTCTTTCGCCACACTTCTAAACACTCTTCATGCATCTCTAGCACTTGTAATCAATCAACTTCATTGTATTCTAACATATTCTTACCCCAAACAACACTAGATAAGTCATTTAGTTGCTCAACGCAATGTTTCCGAGTTCTTAGCCCATTTGGGACCCAATTTCAACGAGTCTTTCTACACACTTCTAAACAGTCTTCATGCATCTCTAGCACTTGTAATCAATCAAATTCATTGGATTCTAACATATTCTAACCCTAAACAACACTAGATAAGTCATTTAGTTATTCAACGCAATGTTTCCGAGTTCTTAGCCCATTTGGGACCTAATTTCAACAAGTCTTTCTCCATACTTAAAAGCACTCTTCATGCATCTCTAGCACTTGTAATCAATCAAATACATTGTATTCTACCATATTCTAACCCCAAATAACACTTGATAAGTCATTTAGTGATTCAACGCAATGTTTCCTAGTTCTTAGCCCATTTGGGACCCAATTTCAACAAGTCTTTCTACACACTTCTAAACACTCTTCATGCATATCTAGCACTTGTAATCAATCAAATTCATTGTATTCTAACATATACTAACCCCAAACAACACTAGATAAGTCATTTAGTTGGTCAATGCAATATTTCCGAGTTCTTAGCCCATTTGGGACCCAATTTCAACAAGTATTTCTCCATACTTCAAAACACTCTTCATGCATCTCTAGCACTTGTAATCAATCAAATTCATTGTATTCTAACATATTCTAACCCAAAACAATACTAGATAAGTCATTTAGTTGCTAAACGCAATATTTCCGAGTTCTTAGCCCATTTGGTACCCAATTTCAACAAGTCTTTCGCCACACTTCTAAACACTCTTCATGCATCTCTAGCACTTGTAATCAATCAACTTCATTGTATTCTAACATATTCTTACCCCAAACAACACTAGATAAGTCATTTAGTTGCTCAACGCAATGTTTCCGAGTTCTTAGCCCATTTGGGACCCAATTTCAACGAGTCTTTCTACACACTTCTAAACAGTCTTCATGCATCTTTAGGATTTGTAATCAGTCAAAGTTATTGTATTCTAACATATTCTAACCCCAAACAGCACTAGATAAGTCATTTAGTGGTTCAACGCAATGTTTCTGAGTTCTTAGCCCATTTAGGACCCAGTTTCAACAAGTCTTTCTACACACTTCTAAACACTCTTCATACATTTCTAGCACTTGTAATCAATCAAATTCATTGGATTCTAACATATTCTAACCCCAAACAACACTAGATAAGTCATTTACTTGCTCAACGCAATGTTTCCGAGTTCTTAGCCCATTTGGTACCCAATTTCAACAAGTCTTTCGCCACACTTCTAAACACTCTTCATGCATCTCTAGCACTTGTAATCAATCAAATTCATTGTATTCTAACATATTCTAACCCCAAACAACACTAGATAAGTCATTTAGTTGTTCAACGCAATGTTTCCGAGTTCTTAGCCCATTTGGGACCCAATTTCAACAAGTCTTTCTTCATACTTCAAAACACTCTTCATGCATCTCTAGCACTTGTAATCAATCAAATTCATTGTATTCTAACATATTCTAACCCCAAACAACACTAGATAAGTCATTTAGTTCCTCAACGCAATATTTCCAAGTTCTTAGCCCATTTAGTACCCAATTTCAACAAGTCTTTCGCCACACTTCTAAACACTCTTCATGCATCTCTAGCACTTGTAATCAATCAAATTTATTGTATTCTAACATATTCTAACCCCAAACAACACTAGATAAGTCATTTAGTGGTTCAGTTCAATGTTTCAGAGTTCTTAGCCCATTTGGGACCCAATTTCAACAAGTCTTTCTCCACACTTCTAAACACTCTTCATGCATCTCTAGTACATGTAACCAATCAAATTCATTGTATTCTAACAGATACTAACCACAAACAATACTAGATAATTCATTTAGTGGTCCAACGCAATGTTTATGAGTTCTTAGCCCATTTGGGACCCAATTTCAACAAGTCTTTCTACACACTTCTAAACACTCTTCATACATATCTAGCACTTGTAATCAATCAAATTCATTGTATTCTAACATATACTAACCCCAAACAACACTAGATAAGTCATTTAGTTGGTCAATGCAATATTTCCGAGTTCTTAGCCCATTTGGGACCCAATTTCAACAAGTATTTCTCAATACTTCAAAACACTCTTCATGCATCTCTAGCACTTGTAATCAATCAAATTCATTGTATTCTAACATATTCTAACCCCAAACAACACTAGATAAGTCATTTAGTTGCTCAACGCAATATTTCCGAATTCTTAGCCCATTTGGTATCCAATTTCAACAAGTCTTTCGCCACACTACTAAACAGTCTTCATGCATCTCTAGCTCTTGTAATCAATCAAATTCATTGGATTCTAACATATTCTAACCCCAAACAACACTAGATAAGTCATTTAGTTATTCAACGCAATGTTTCCGAGTTCTTAGCCCATTTGGGACCTAATTTCAACAAGTCTTTCTCCATACTTAAAAGCACTCTTCATGCATCTCTAGCACTTGTAATCAATAAAATTCATTGTATTCTACCATATTCTAACCCCAAATAACACTTGATAAGTCATTTAGTGGTTCAACGCAATGTTTCCTAGTTCTTAGCCTATTTGGGACCCAATTTCAACAAGTCTTTCTCCATACTTCAAAACACTCTTCATGCATTTCTAGCACTTGTAATCAATCAGAGTCATTGTCTTCTAATATATTCTCACCCCAAACAACACTAGATATTTCATTTAGTTGTTCAACGCAATGTTTCCGAGTTCTTAGCCCATTTGGGACACAATTTCAACAAGTTTTTCGACACACTTCTAAACACTCTTCATGCATCTTTAGCACTTGTAATCAGTCAAAGTTATTGTATTATAACATATTCTAACCCCAAACAGCACTAGATAAGTCATTTAGTGGTTCAACGCAATGTTTCTGAGTTCTTAGCCCATTTAGGACCCAGTTTCAACAAGTCTTTCTACACACTTCTAAACACTCTTCATACATTTCTAGCACTAGTAATCAATCAAATTCATTTTATTCTAACATATTCTAACCCCAAACAACACTAGATAAGTCATTTACTTGCTCAACGCAATGTTTCCGAGTTCTTAGCCCATTTGGTACCCAATTTCAACAAGTCTTTCTCCACACTTCTAAAAACTCTTCATGCATCTCTAGCACTTGTAATCAATCAAATTTACTGTATTCTAACATATTCTAACCCAAAACAACACTAGATAAGTCATTTAGTTGTTCAACGCAATGTTTCCGAGTTCTTAGCCCATTTGGGACCCAATTTCAACAAGTCTTTCTCCATACTTCAAAACACTCTTCATGCATCTCTAGCACTTGTAATCAATCAAATTCATTGTATTCTAACATATTCTAACCCCAAACAACACTAGATAAGTCATTTAGTTGCTCAACGCAATATTTCCGAGTTCTTAGCCCATTTGGTACCCAATTTCAACAAGTCTTTCGCCACACTTCTAAACACTCTTCATGCATCTCTAGCACTTGTAATCAATCAAATTTATTGTATTCTAACATATTCTAACCCCAAACAACACTAGATAAGTCATTTAGTGGTTCAATTCAATGTTTCAGAGTTCTTAGCCCATTTGGGACCCAATTTCAACAAGTCTTTCTCCACACTTCTAAACACTCTTCATGCATCTCTAGTACATGTAACCAATCAAATTCATTGTATTCTAACATATACTAACCACAAACAATACTAGATAATTCATTTAGTGGTCCAACGCAATGTTTATGAGTTCTTAGCCCATTTGGGACCCAATTTCAACAAGTCTTTCTACACACTTCTAAACACTCTTCATGCATATCTAGCACTTGTAATCAATCAAATTCATTGTATTCTAACATATACTAACCCCAAACAACACTAGATAAGTCATTTAGTTGGTCAATGCAATATTTCCGAGTTCTTAGCCCATTTGGGACCCAATTTCAACAAGTATTTCTCCATACTTCAAAACACTCTTCATGCATCTCTAGCACTTGTAATCAATCAAATTCATTGTATTCTAACATATTCTAACCCCAAACAATACTAGATAAGTCATTTAGTTGCTAAACGCAATATTTCCGAGTTCTTAGCCCATTTGGTACCCAATTTCAACAAGTCTTTCGCCACACTTCTAAACACTCTTCATGCATCTCTAGCACTTGTAATCAATCAACTTCATTGTATTCTAACATATTCTTACCCCAAACAACACTAGATAAGTCATTTAGTTGCTCAACGCAATGTTTCCGAGTTCTTAGCCCATTTGGGACCCAATTTCAACGAGTCTTTCTACACACTTCTAAACAGTCTTCATGCATCTCTAGCACTTGTAATCAATCAAATTCATTGGATTCTAACATATTCTAACCCTAAACAACACTAGATAAGTCATTTAGTTATTCAACGCAATGTTTCCGAGTTCTTAGCCCATTTGGGACCTAATTTCAACAAGTCTTTCTCCATACTTAAAAGCACTCTTCATGCATCTCTAGCACTTGTAATCAATCAAATACATTGTATTCTACCATATTCTAACCCCAAATAACACTTGATAAGTCATTTAGTGGTTCAACGCAATGTTTCCTAGTTCTTAGCCCATTTGGGACCCAATTTCAACAAGTCTTTCTACACACTTCTAAACACTCTTCATGCATATCTAGCACTTGTAATCAATCAAATTCATTGTATTCTAACATATACTAACCCCAAACAACACTAGATAAGTCATTTAGTTGGTCAATGCAATATTTCCGAGTTCTTAGCACATTTGGGACCCAATTTCAACAAGTATTTCTCCATACTTCAAAACACTCTTCATGCATCTCTAGCACTTGTAATCAATCAAATTCATTGTATTCTAACATATTCTAACCCAAAACAATACTAGATAAGTCATTTAGTTGCTAAACGCAATATTTCCGAGTTCTTAGCCCATTTGGTACCCAATTTCAACAAGTCTTTCGCCACATTTCTAAACACTCTTCATGCATCTCTAGCACTTGTAATCAATCAACTTCATTGTATTCTAACATATTCTTACCCCAAACAACACTAGATAAGTCATTTAGTTGCTCAACGCAATGTTTCCGAGTTCTTAGCCCATTTGGGACCCAATTTCAACGAGTCTTTCTACACACTTCTAAACAGTCTTCATGCATCTTTAGGATTTGTAATCAGTCAAAGTTATTGTATTCTAACATATTCTAACCCCAAACAGCACTAGATAAGTCATTTAGTGGTTCAACGCAATGTTTCTGAGTTCTTAGCCCATTTAGGACCCAGTTTCAACAAGTCTTTCTACACACTTCTAAACACTCTTCATACATTTCTAGCACTAGTAATCAATCAAATTCATTTTATTCTAACATATTCTAACCCCAAACAACACTAGATAAGTCATTTACTTGCTCAACGCAATGTTTCCGAGTTCTTAGCCCATTTGGTACCCAATTTCAACAAGTCTTTCTCCACACTTCTAAAAACTCTTCATGCATCTCTAGCACTTGTAATCAATCAAATTTACTGTATTCTAACATATTCTAACCCAAAACAACACTAGATAAGTCATTTAGTTGTTCAACGCAATGTTTCCTAGTTCTTAGCCCATTTGGTACCCAATTTCAACAAGTCTTTCGCCACACTTCTAAACACTCTTCATGCGTCTCTAGCACTTGTAATCAATCAAATTCATTGGATTCTAACATATTCTAACCCCAAACAACACTAGATAAGTCATTTACTTGCTCAACGCAATGTTTCCGAGTTCTTAGCCCATTTGGTACCCAATTTCAACAAGTCTTTCGCCACACTTCTAGACACTCTTCATGCATCTATAGCACTTGTAATCAATCAATTTCATTGTATTCTAACATATTCTAACCCCAAACAACACTAGATAAGTCATTTAGTTGTTCAACGCAATGTTTCCGAGTTCTTAGCCCATTTGGGACCCAATTTCAACAAGTCTTTCTCCATACTTCAAAACACTCTTCATGCATCTCTAGCACTTGTAATCAATCAAATTCATTGTATTCTAACATATTCTAACCCCAAACAACACTAGATAAGTCATTTAGTTGCTCAACGCAATATTTCCGAGTTCTTAGCCCATTTGGTACCCAATTTCAACAAGTCTTTCGCCACACTTCTAAACACTCTTCATGCATCTCTAGCACTTGTAATCAATCAAATTTATTGTATTCTAACATATTCTAACCCCAAACAACACTAGATAAGTCATTTAGTGGTTCAATTCAATGTTTCAGAGTTCTTAGCCCATTTGGGACCCAATTTCAACAAGTCTTTCTCCACACTTCTAAACACTCTTCATGCATCTCTAGTACATGTAACCAATCAAATTCATTGTATTCTAACATATACTAACCACAAACAATACTAGATAATTCATTTAGTGGTCCAACGCAATGTTTATGAGTTCTTAGCCCATTTGGGACCCAATTTCAACAAGTCTTTCTACACACTTCTAAAAATCTTCATGCATATCTAGCACTTGTAATCAATCAAATTCATTGTATTCTAACATATACTAACCCCAAACAACACTAGATAAGTCATTTAGTTGGTCAATGCAATATTTCCGAGTTCTTAGCCCATTTGGGACCCAATTTCAACAAGTATTTCTCCATACTTCAAAACACTCTTCATGCATCTCTAGCACTTGTAATCAATCAAATTCATTGTATTCTAACATATTCTAACCCCAAACAATACTAGATAAGTCATTTAGTTGCTAAACGCAATATTTCCGAGTTCTTAGCCCATTTGGTACCCAATTTCAACAAGTCTTTCGCCACACTTCTAAACACTCTTCATGCATCTCTAGCACTTGTAATCAATCAACTTCATTGTATTCTAACATATTCTTACCCCAAAAACCACTAGATAAGTCATTTAGTTGCTCAACGCAATGTTTCCGAGTTCTTAGCCCATTTGGGACCCAATTTCAACGAGTCTTTCTACACACTTCTAAACAGTCTTCATGCATCTCTAGCACTTGTAATCAATCAAATTCATTGGATTCTAACATATTCTAACCCCAAACAACACTAGATAAGTCATTTAGTTATTCAACGCAATGTTTCCGAGTTCTTAGCCCATTTGGGACCTAATTTCAACAAGTCTTTCTCCATACTTAAAAGCACTCTTCATGCTTCTCTAGCACTTGTAATCAATCAAATACATTGTATTCTACCATATTCTAACCCCAAATAACACTTGATAAGTCATTTAGTGGTTCAACGCAATGTTTCCTAGTTCTTAGCCCATTTGGGACCCAATTTCAACAAGTCTTTCTACACACTTCTAAACACTCTTCATGCATATCTAGCACTTGTAATCAATCAAATTCATTGTATTCTAACATATACTAACCCCAAACAACACTAGATAAGTCATTTAGTTGGTCAATGCAATATTTCCGAGTTCTTAGCCCATTTGGGACCCAATTTCAACAAGTATTTCTCCATACTTCAAAACACTCTTCATGCATCTCTAGCACTTGTAATCAATCAAATTCATTGTATTCTAACATATTCTAACCCCAAACAATACTAGATAAGTCATTTAGTTGCTAAACGCAATATTTCCGAGTTCTTAGCCCATTTGGTACCCAATTTCAACAAGTCTTTCGCCACACTTCTAAACACTCTTCATGCATCTCTAGCACTTGTAATCAATCAACTTCATTGTATTATAACATATTCTTACCCCAAACAACACTAGATAAGTCATTTAGTTGCTCAACGCAATGTTTCCGAGTTCTTAGCCCATTTGGGACTCAATTTCAACGAGTCTTTCTACACACTTCTAAACAGTCTTCATGCATCTCTAGCACTTGTAATCAATCAAATTCATTGGATTCTAACATATTCTAACCCCAAACAACACTAGATAAGTCATTTAGTTATTCAACGCAATGTTTCCGAGTTCTTAGCCCATTTGGGACCCAATTTCAACAAGTCTTTCTCCATACTTCAAAACACTCTTCATGCATTTCTAGCACTTGTAATCAATCAGAGTCATTGTCTTCTAATATATTCTCACCCCAAACAACACTAGATATTTCATTTAGTTGTTCAACGCAATGTTTCCGAGTTCTTAGCCCATTTGGGACCCAATTTCAACAAGTTTTTCTACACACTTCTAAACAGTCTTCATGCATCTTTAGGATTTGTAATCAGTCAAAGTTATTGTATTCTAACATATTCTAACCCCAAACAGCACTAGATAAGTCATTTAGTGGTTCAACGCAATGTTTCTGAGTTCTTAGCCCATTTAGGACCCAATTTCAACAAGTCTTTCTACACACTTCTAAACACTCTTCATACATCTCTAGCACTAGTAATCAATCAAATTCATTTTATTCTAACATATTCTAACCCCAAACAACACTAGATAAGTCATTTACTTGCTCAACGCAATGTTTCCGAGTTCTTAGCCCATTTGGTACCCAATTTCAACAAGTCTTTCTCCACACTTCTAAAAACTCTTCATGCATCTCTAGCACTTGTAATCAATCAAATTTACTGTATTCTAACATATTCTAACCCAAAACAACACTAGATAAGTCATTTAGTTGTTCACCGCAATGTTTCCGAGTTCTTAGCCCATCTGGGACCCAATTTCAACAAGTCTTTCTACACACTTCTAAACACTCTTCATGCATCTCTAGCACTTGTAATCAATCAAATTTATTGGATTCTAACATATTCTAACCCCAAAATACACTAGTTAAGTTATTTAGTTGCTCAACGCAATGTTTCCGAGTTCTTAGCCCATTTGGTACCCAATTTCAACAAGTCTTTCGCCACACTTCTAAACACTCTTCATGCATCTCTAGCACTTGTAATCAATCAAATTCATTGTATTCTAACATATTCTAACCCCAAACAACACTAGATAAGTCATTTAGTTGTTCAACGCAATGTTTCCGAGTTCTTAGCCCATTTGGGACCCAATTTCAACAAGTCTTTCTCCATACTTCAAAACACTCTTCATGCATCTCTAGCACTTGTAATCAATCAAATTCATTGTATTCTAACATATTCTAACCCCAAACAACACTAGGTAAGTCATTTAGTTGCTCAACGCAATATTTCCAAGTTCTTAGCCCATTTGGTACCCAATTTCAACAAGTCTTTCGCCACACTTCTAAACACTCTTCATGCATCTCTAGCACTTGTAATCAATCAACTTCATTGTATTCTAACATATTCTTACCCCAAACAACACTAGATAAGTCATTTAGTTGCTCAACGCAATGTTTCCGAGTTCTTAGCCCATTTGGGACCCAATTTCAACGAGTCTTTCTACACACTTCTAAACAGTCTTCATGCATCTCTAGCACTTGTAATCAATCAAATTCATTGGATTCTAACATATTCTAACCCCAAACAACACTAGATAAGTCATTTAGTTATTCAACGCAATGTTTCCGAGTTCTTAGCCCATTTGGGACCCAATTTCAACAAGTCTTTCTCCATACTTCAAAACACTCTTCATGCATTTCTAGCACTTGTAATCAATCAGAGTCATTGTCTTCTAATATATTCTCACCCCAAACAACACTAGATATTTCATTTAGTTGTTCAACGCAATGTTTCCGAGTTCTTAGCCCATTTGGGACCCAATTTCAACAAGTTTTTCTACACACTTCTAAACAGTCTTCATGCATCTTTAGGATTTGTAATCAGTCAAAGTTATTGTATTCTAACATATTCTAACCCCAAACAGCACTAGATAAGTCATTTAGTGGTTCAACGCAATGTTTCTGAGTTCTTAGCCCATTTAGGACCCAATTTCATCAAGTCTTTCTACACACTTCTAAACACTCTTCATACATCTCTAGCACTAGTAATCAATCAAATTCATTTTATTCTAACATATTCTAACCCCAAACAACACTAGATAAGTCATTTACTTGCTCAACGCAATGTTTCCGAGTTCTTAGCCCATTTGGTACCCAATTTCAACAAGTCTTTCTCCACACTTCTAAAAACTCTTCATGCATCTCTAGCACTTGTAATCAATCAAATTTACTGTATTCTAACATATTCTAACCCAAAACAACACTAGATAAGTCATTTAGTTGTTCACCGCAATGTTTCCGAGTTCTTAGCCCATCTGGGACCCAATTTCAACAAGTCTTTCTACACACTTCTAAACACTCTTCATGCATCTCTAGCACTTGTAATCAATCAAATTTATTGGATTCTAACATATTCTAACCCCAAAATACACTAGTTAAGTTATTTAGTTGCTCAACGCAATGTTTCCGAGTTCTTAGCCCATTTGGTACCCAATTTCAACAAGTCTTTCGCCACACTTCTAAACACTCTTCATGCATCTCTAGCACTTTTAATCAATCAAATTCATTGTATTCTAACATATTCTAACCCCAAACAACACTAGATAAGTCATTTAGTTGTTCAACGCAATGTTTCCGAGTTCTTAGCCCATTTGGGACCCAATTTCAACAAGTCTTTCTCCATACTTCAAAACACTCTTCATGCATCTCTAGCACTTGTAATCAATCAAATTCATTGTATTCTAACATATTCTAACCCCAAACAACACTAGATAAGTCATTTAGTTGCTCAACGCAATATTTCCAAGTTCTTAGCCCATTTGGTACCCAATTTCAACAAGTCTTTCGCCACACTTCTAAACACTCTTCATGCATCTCTAGCACTTGTAATCAATCAACTTCATTGTATTCTAACATATTCTTACCCCAAACAACACTAGATAAGTCATTTAGTTGCTCAACGCAATGTTTCCGAGTTCTTAGCCCATTTGGGACCCAATTTCAACGAGTCTTTCTACACACTTCTAAACAGTCTTCATGCATCTCTAGCACTTGTAATCAATCAAATTCATTGGATTCTAACATATTCTAACCCCAAACAACACTAAGTAAGTCATTTAGTTATTCAACGCAATGTTTCCGAGTTCTTAGCCCATTTGGGACCTAATTTCAACAAGTCTTTCTCCATACTTAAAAGCACTCTTCATGCATCTCTAGCACTTGTAATCAATCAAATACATTGTATTCTACCATATTCTAACCCCAAATAACACTTGATAAGTCATTTAGTGGTTCAACGCAATGTTTCCTAGTTCTTAGCCCATTTGGGACCCAATTTCAACAAGTCTTTCTACACACTTCTAAACACTCTTCATGCATATCTAGCACTTGTAATCAATCAAATTCATTGTATTCTAACATATACTAACCCCAAACAACACTAGATAAGTCATTTAGTTGGTCAATGCAATATTTCCGAGTTCTTAGCCCATTTGGGACCCAATTTCAACAAGTATTTCTCCATACTTCAAAACACTCTTCATGCATCTCTAGCACTTGTAATCAATCAAATTCATTGTATTCTAACATATTCTAACCCCAAACAATACTAGATAAGTCATTTAGTTGCTAAACGCAATATTTCCGAGTTCTTAGCCCATTTGGTACCCAATTTCAACAAGTCTTTCGCCACACTTCTAAACACTCTTCATGCATCTCTAGCACTTGTAATCAATCAACTTCATTGTATTTATTCTTACCCCAAACAACACTAGATAAGTCATTTAGTTGCTCAACGCAATGTTTCCGAGTTCTTAGCCCATTTGGGACCCAATTTCAACGAGTCTTTCTACACACTTCTAAACAGTCTTCATGCATCTCTAGCACTTGTAATCAATCAAATTCATTGGATTCTAACATATTCTAACCCCAAACAACACTAGATAAGTCATTTAGTTATTCAACGCAATGTTTCCGAGTTCTTAGCCCATTTGGGACCCAATTTCAACAAGTCTTTCTCCATACTTCAAAACACTCTTCATGCATTTCTAGCACTTGTAATCAATCAGAGTCATTCTCTTTTAATATATTCTCACCCCAAACAACACTAGATATTTCATTTAGTTGTTCAACGCAATGTTTCCGAGTTCTTAGCCCATTTGGGACCCAATTTCAACAAGTTTTTCTACACACTTCTAAACAGTCTTCATGCATCTTTAGGATTTGTAATCAGTCAAAGTTATTGTATTCTAACATATTCTAACCCCAAACAGCACTAGATAAGTCATTTAGTGGTTCAACGCAATGTTTCTGAGTTCTTAGCCCATTTAGGACCCAATTTCAACAAGTCTTTCTACACACTTCTAAACACTCTTCATACATCTCTAGCACTAGTAATCAATCAAATTCATTTTATTCTAACATATTCTAACCCCAAACAACACTAGATAAGTCATTTACTTGCTCAACGCAATGTTTCCGAGTTCTTAGCCCATTTGGTACCCAATTTCAACAAGTCTTTCTCCACACTTCTAAAAACTCTTCATGCATCTCTAGCACTTGTAATCAATCAAATTTACTGAATTCTAACATATTCTAACCCAAAACAACACTAGATAAGTCATTTAGTTGTTCACCGCAATGTTTCCGAGTTCTTAGCCCATCTGGGACCCAATTTCAACAAGTCTTTCTACACACTTCTAAACACTCTTCATGCATCTCTAGCACTTGTAATCAATCAAATTTATTGGATTCTAACATATTCTAACCCCAAAATACACTAGTTAAGTTATTTAGTTGCTCAACGCAATGTTTCCGAGTTCTTAGCCCATTTGGTACCCAATTTCAACAAGTCTTTCGCCACACTTCTAAACACTCTTCATGCATCTCTAGCACTTGTAATCAATCAAATTCATTATATTCTAACATATTCTAACCCCAAACAACACTAGATAAGTCATTTAGTTGTTCAACGCAATGTTTCCGAGTTCTTAGCCCATTTGGGACCCAATTTCAACAAGTCTTTCTCCATACTTCAAAACACTCTTCATGCATCTCTAGCACTTGTAATCAATCAAATTCATTGTATTCTAACATATTCTAACCCCAAACAACACTAGATAAGTCATTTAGTTGCTCAACGCAATATTTCCAAGTTCTTAGCCCATTTGGTACCCAATTTCAACAAGTCTTTCGCCACACTTCTAAACACTCTTCATGCATCTCTAGCACTTGTAATCAATCAAATTTATTGTATTCTAACATATTCTAACCCCAAACAACACTAGATCAGTCATTTAGTGGTTCAGTTCAATGTTTCAGAGTTCTTAGCCCATTTGGGACCCAATTTCAACAAGTCTTTCTCCACACTTCTAAACACTCTTCATGCATCTCTAGTACATGTAACCAATCAAATTCATTGTATTCTAACAGATACTAACCACAAACAATACTAGATAATTCATTTAGTGGTCCAACGCAATGTTTATGAGTTCTTAGCCCATTTGGGACCCAATTTCAACAAGTCTTTCTACACACTTCTAAACACTCTTCATGCATATCTAGCACTTGTAATCAATCAAATTCATTGTATTCTAACATATACTAACCCCAAACAACACTAGATAAGTCATTTAGTTGGTCAATGCAATATTTCCGAGTTCTTAGCCCATTTGGGACCCAATTTCAACAAGTATTTCTCAATACTTCAAAACACTCTTCATGCATCTCTAGCACTTGTAATCAATCAAATTCATTGTATTCTAACATATTCTAACCCCAAACAACACTAGATAAGTCATTTAGTTGCTCAACGCAATATTTCCGAGTTCTTAGCCCATTTGGTATCCAATTTCAACAAGTCTTTCGCCATACTTCTAAACACTCTTCATGCATCTCTAGCACTTGTAATCAATCAAATTCATTGTATTCTAACATATTCTTACCCCAAACAACACTAGATAAGTCATTTAGTTGCTCAACGCAATGTTTCCGAGTTCTTAGCCCATTTGGGACCCAATTTCAACAAGTTTTTCTACACACTTCTAAACAGTCTTCATGCATCTCTAGCACTTGTAATCAATCGAATTCATTGGATTCTAACATATTCTAACCCCAAACAACACTAGATAAGTCATTTAGTTATTCAACGCAATGTTTCCGAGTTCTTAGCCCATTTGGGACCTAATTTCAACAAGTCTTTCTCCATACTTAAAAGCACTCTTCATGCATCTCTAGCACTTGTAATCAATCAAATTCATTGTATTCTACCATATTCTAACCCCAAATAACACTTGATAAGTCATTTAGTGGTTCAACGCAATGTTTCCTAGTTCTTAGCCTATTTGGGACCCAATTTCATGCATTTCTAGCACTTGTAATCAATCAGAGTCATTGTCTTCTAATATATTCTCACCCCAAACAACACTAGATATTTCATTTAGTTGTTCAACGCAATGTTTCCGAGTTCTTAGCCCATTTGGGACACAATTTCAATAAGTTTTTCTACACACTTCTAAACACTCTTCATGCATCTTTAGCACTTGTAATCAGTCAAAGTTATTGTATTATAACATATTCTAACCCAAAATAGCACTAGATAAGTCATTTAGTGGTTCAACGCAATGTTTCTGAGTTCTTAGTCCATTTAGGACCCAATTTCAACAAGTCTTTCTACACACTTCTAAACACTCTTCATACATTTCTAGCACTAGTAATCAATCAAATTCATTTTATTCTAACATATTCTAACCCCAAACAACACTAGATAAGTCATTTACTTGCTCAACGCAATGTTTCCGAGTTCTTAGCCCATTTGGTACCCAATTTCAACAAGTCTTTCTCCACACTTCTAAAAACTCTTCATGCATCTCTAGCACTTGTAATCAATCGAATTTACTGTATTCTAACATATTCTAACCCAAAACAACACTAGATAAGTCATTTAGTTGTTCAACGCAATGTTTCCGAGTTCTTAGCCCATTTGGTACCCAATTTCAACAAGTCTTTCGCCACACTTCTAAACACTCTTCATGCATCTCTAGCACTTTTAATCTATCAAATTTATTGTTTTCTAACATATTCTAACCCCAAACAACACTAGATAAGTCATTTAGTAGTTTAACGCAATGTTTCCGAGTTCTTGGCCCATTTGGGACCCAATTTCAACAAGTCTTTCTCCACACTTCTAAACACTCTTCATGCATCTCCAGCACTTGTAATCAATCAAATTTATTGTATTCTAACATATTCTAAACCCAAAAAACACTAGATAAGTCATTTAGTGGTTCAACACAATGCTTCCGAGTTCTTAGCCCATTTGGGACCCAATTTCATCAAGTTTTTCTACACATTTCTAAACACTCTTCAAGCATCTCTAGCAATTGTAATCAATCGAAGTTATTGTATTCTAAGATATTATAACCCTAAACAGCACTAGATAAGTCATTTAGTGTTTCAACGCAATGTGTCCGAGTTCTTAGCCCATTTAGGACCCAATTTCAACAAGTCTTTCTACACACTTCTAAACGCTCTTCATACGTCTCTAGTACTTGTAATTAATCAAATTCATTGTATTCTTACATATTCTAACCCCAAAAAACACTAGATAAGTCATTTAGTTGTTCAATGCAATATTTCCGAGTTCTTAGCCCATTTGGGACCCAATTTCAACAAGTATTTCTCCATACTTCAAAACACTCTTCATGCATCCCTAGCACTTGTAATCAATCAAATTCGTTGTATTCTAACATATTCTAACCCCAAACAACACTAGATAAGTCATTTAGTTTCTTAACGCATTGTTTCCGGTTTCTTAGCCCATTTGGGACCCAATTTCAACAAGTCTTTCTACACACTTCTAAACACTCTTCATGAATCTCTAGCACTTGTAATCAATCAAATTCATTGGATTCTAACATATTCTAACCCCAAACAACACTAGTTGAGTCATTTAGTTGCTCAACGCAATGTTTCCGAGTTCTTAGCCCATTTGGTACCCAATTTCAACAAGTCTTTCGCCACACTTCTAAAGACTCTTCATGCATCTCTAGCACTTGTAATCAATCAAATTTATTGTATTCGAACATAATCTAACCCCAAAAAACACTAGATACAATGTTTCCGAGTTCTTAGCCCATTTGGGACCCAATTTCAACAAGTCTTTCCCCACACTTCTAAACACTCTTCATGCATCTCTAGCACTTGTAATCAATCAAAGTTATTATATTCTAATATATTCTAACCCTAAACAGCATTAGATAAGTCATTTAGTGGTTCAACGCAATGTTTCCGAGTTCTTAGCCTATTTGGGACCCAATTTCAACAATTCTTTCTACACACTTCTAATTATTCTTCATGCATCTCGAGTACTTGTAACTAATCAAATTCATTGTATTCTAACATATTCTAACCCCAAACAACACTAGATAAGTCATTTAGTTGCTCAACGCAATATTTCCAAGTTCTTAGCCCATTTGGTACCCAATTTCAACAAGTCTTTCGCCACACTTCTAAACACTCTTCATGCATCTCTAGCACTTGTAATCAATCAAATTTATTGTATTCTAACATATTCTAACCCCAAACAACACTAGATAAGTCATTTAGTAGTTCAATTCAATGTTTTAGAGTTCTTAGCCCATTTGGGACCCAATTTCAACAAGTCTTTCTCCACACTTCTAAACACTCTTCATGCATCTCTAGTAGATGTAACCAATCAAATTCATTGTATTCTAACATATACTAACAACAAACAATACTAGATAATTCATTTAGTGGTCCAACGCAATGTTTATGAGTTCTTAGCCCATTTGGGACCCAATTTCAACAAGTCTTTCTACACACTTCTAAACACTCTTCCTGCATATCTAGCACTTGTAATCACTCAAATTCATTGTATTCTAACATATACTAACCCCAAACAACACTAGATAAGTCATTTAGTTGGTCAATGCAATATTTCCGAGTTCTTAGCCCATTTGGGACCCAATTTCAACAAGTATTTCTCAATACTTCAAAACACTCTTCATGCATCTCTAGCACTTGTAATCAATCAAATTCATTGTATTCTAACATATTCTAACCCCAAACAACACTAGATAAGTCATTAATTGCTCAACGCAATATTTCCGAGTTCTTAGCCCATTTGGTACCCAATTTCAACAAGTCTTTCGCCACACTTCTAAACACTCTTCATGCATCTCTAGCACTTGTAATCAATCAAATTCATTGTATTCTAACATATTCTTACCCCAAACAACACTAGATAAGTCATTTAGTTGCTCAACGCAATGTTTCCGAGTTCTTAGCCCATTTGGGACCCAATTTCAACAAGTCTTTCTACACACTTCTGAACAGTCTTCATGCATCTCTAGCACTTGTAATCAATCAAATTCATTGGATTCTAACATATTCTAACCCCAAACAACACTAGATAAGTCATTTAGTTATTCAACGCAATGTTACCGAGTTCTTAGCCCATTTGGGACCTAATTTCAACAAGTCTTTCTCCATACTTGAAAGCACTCTTCATGCATCTCTAGCACTTGTAATCAATCAAATTCATTTTATTCTACCATATTCTAACCCCAAATAACACTTGATAAGTCATTTAGTGGTTCAATTCAATGTTTTAGAGTTCTTAGCCCATTTGGGACCCAATTTCAACAAGTCTTTCTCCACACTTCTAAACACTCTTCATGCATCTCTAGTAGATGTAAACAATCAAATTCATTGTATTCTAACATATACTAACCACAAACAATACTAGATAATTCATTTAGTGGTCCAACGCAATGTTTATGAGTTCTTAGCCCATTTGGGACCCAATTTCAACAAGTCTTTCTACACACTTCTAAACACTCTTCCTGCATATCTAGCACTTGTAATCAATCAAATTCATTGTATTCTAACATATACTAACCCCAAACAACACTAGATAAGTCATTTAGTTGGTCAATGCAATATTTCCGAGTTCTTAGCCCATTTGGGACCCAATTTCAACAAGTATTTCTCAATACTTCAAAACACTCTTCATGCATCTCTAGCACTTGTAATCAATCAAATTCATTGTATTCTAACATATTCTAACCCCAAACAACACTAGATAAGTCATTTAGTTGCTCAATGCAATATTTCCGAGTTCTTAGCCCATTTGGGACCCAATTTCAACAAGTATTTCTCCATACTTCAAAACACTCTTCATGCATCCCTAGCACTTGTAATCAATCAAATTCATTGTATTCTAACATATTCTAACCCCAAACAACACTAGATAAGTCATTTAGTTTCTTAACGCATTGTTTCCGGTTTCTTAGCCCATTTGGTACCCAATTTCAACAAGTCTTTCTCCACACTTCTAAAAACTCTTCATGCATCTCTAGCACTAGTAATCAATCAAATTTACTGTATTCTAACATATTCTAACCCAAAACAATACTAGATAAGTCATTTAATTGTTCACCGCAATGTTTCCGAGTTCTTAGCCTATTTGGGACCCAATTTCAACAAGTCTTTCTACACACTTCTAAACACTCTTCATGCATCTCTAGCACTTGTAATCAATCAAATTCATTGGATTCTAACATATTCTAACCCCAAAAACCACTAGTTGAGTCATTTAGTTGCTCAACGCAATGTTTCCGAGTTCTTAGCCCATTTGGTACCCAATTTCAACAAGTCTTTCGCCACACTTGTAAACACTCTTCATGCATCTCTAGCACTTGTAATCAATCAAATTTATTGTATTCGAACATATTCTAACCCCAAAAAACACTAGATACAATGTTTCCGAGTTCTTAGCCCATTTGGGACCCAATTTCAACAAGTCTTTCTCCACACTTCTAAACACTCTTCATGCATCTCTAGCACTTGTAATCAATCAAAGTTATTAGCCCATTTGGTACCCTAAACAGCACTAGATAAGTCATTTAGTGGTTCAACGCAATGTTTCCGAGTTCTTAGCCTATTTGGGACCCAATTTCAACAATTCTTTCTACACACTTCTAATTATTCTTCATGCATCTCGAGTACTTGTAACCAATTAAATTCATTGTATTCTAACATATACTAACCTCAAACAACACTAGATAAGTCATTTAGTGGTTCAACGCAATGTTTCCGAGTTCTTAGACCATTTGGGACCCAATTTCAACGTCTTTCTCCATACTTCAGAACACTCTTCATGCATTTCTAGCACTTGTAATCAATCAAATTCATTGTATTCTAACATATACTAACCCCAAACAACACTAGATAAGTCATTTAGTTGGTCAATGCAATATTTCCGAGTTCTTAGCCCATTTGGGACCCAATTTCAACAAGTATTTCTCAATACTTCAAAACACTCTTCATGCATCTCTAGCACTTGTAATCAATCAAATTCATTGTATTCTAACATATTCTAACCCCAAACAACACTAGATAAGTCATTTAGTTGCTCAACGCAATATTTCCGAGTTCTTAGCCCATTTGGTACCCAATTTCAACAAGTCTTTCGCCACACTTCTAAACACTCTTCATGCATCTCTAGCACTTGTAATCAATCAAATTCATTGTATTCTAACATATTCTTACCCCAAACAACACTAGATAAGTCATTTAGTTGCTCAATGCAATGTTTCCGAGTTCTTAGCCCATTTGGGACCCAATTTCAACAAGTCTTTCTACACACTTCTGAACAGTCTTCATGCATCTCTAGCACTTGTAATCAATCAAATTCATTGGATTCTAACATATTCTAACCCCAAACAACACTAGATAAGTCATTTAGTTATTCAACGCAATGTTACCGAGTTCTTAGCCCATTTGGGACCTAATTTCAACAAGTCTTTCTCCATACTTGAAAGCACTCTTCATGCATCTCTAGCACTTGTAATCAATCAAATTCATTTTATTCTACCATATTCTAACCCCAAATAACACTTGATAAGTCATTTAGTGGTTCAATTCAATGTTTTAGAGTTCTTAGCCCATTTGGGACCCAATTTCAACAAGTCTTTCTCCACACTTCTAAACACTCTTCATGCATCTCTAGTAGATGTAAACAATCAAATTCATTGTATTCTAACATATACTAACCACAAACAATACTAGATAATTCATTTAGTGGTCCAACGCAATGTTTATGAGTTCTTAGCCCATTTGGGACCCAATTTCAACAAGTCTTTCTACACACTTCTAAACACTCTTCCTGCATATCTAGCACTTGTAATCAATCAAATTCATTGTATTCTAACATATACTAACCCCAAACAACACTAGATAAGTCATTTAGTTGGTCAATGCAATATTTCCGAGTTCTTAGCCCATTTAGGACCCAATTTCAACAAGTATTTCTCAATACTTCAAAACACTCTTCATGCATCTCTAGCACTTGTAATCAATCAAATTCATTGTATTCTAACATATTCTAACCCCAAACAACACTAGATAAGTCATTTAGTTGCTCAATGCAATATTTCCGAGTTCTTAGCCCATTTGGGACCCAATTTCAACAAGTATTTCTCCATACTTCAAAACACTCTTCATGCATCCCTAGCACTTGTAATCAATCAAATTCATTGTATTCTAACATATTCTAACCCCAAACAACACTAGATAAGTCATTTAGTTTCTTAATGCATTGTTTCCGGTTTCTTAGCCCATTTGGTACCCAATTTCAACAAGTCTTTCTCCACACTTCTAAAAACTCTTCATGCATCTCTAGCACTAGTAATCAATCAAATTTACTGTATTCTAACATATTCTAACCCAAAACAATACTAGATAAGTCATTTAATTGTTCACCGCAATGTTTCCGAGTTCTTAGCCTATTTGGGACCCAATTTCAACAAGTCTTTCTACACACTTCTAAACACTCTTCATGCATCTCTAGCACTTGTAATCAATCAAATTCATTGGATTCTAACATATTCTAACCCCAAAAACCACTAGTTGAGTCATTTAGTTGCTCAACGCAATGTTTCCGAGTTCTTAGCCCATTTGGTACCCAATTTCAACAAGTCTTTCGCCACACTTCTAAACACTCTTCATGCATCTCTAGCACTTGTAATCAATCAAATTTATTGTATTCGAACATATTCTAACCCCAAAAAACACTAGATACAATGTTTCCGAGTTCTTAGCCCATTTGGGACCCAATTTCAACAAGTCTTTCTCCACACTTCTAAACACTCTTCATGCATCTTTAGCACTTGTAATCAGTCAAAGTTATTGTATTCTAACATATTCTAACCCCAAACAGCACTAGATAAGTGATTTAGTGGTTCAACGCAATGTTTCTGAGTTCTTTGCCCATTTAGGACCCAATTTCAACAATTCTTTCTACACACTTCTAATTATTCTTCATGCATCTCGAGTACTTGTAACCAATCAAATTCATTGTATTCTAACATATACTAACCTCAAACAACACTAGATAAGTCATTTAGTGGTTCAACGCAATGTTTCCGAGTTCTTAGACCATTTGGGACCCAATTTCAACGTCTTTCTCCATACTTCAAAACACTCTTCATGCATTTCTAGCACTTGTAATCAATCAGAGTCATTTTCTTCTAATATATTCTCACCCCAAACAACACTAGATATTTTATTTAGTTGTTCAACGCAATGTTTCCGAGTTCTTACCCCATTTAGGACCCAATTTCAACAAGTTTTTCTACACAATTCTAAACACTCTTCATGCATCTTTAGCACTTGTAATGAATCAAAGTTATTATATTCTAACATATTCTAACCCCAAACAGCACTAGATAAGTCATTTAGTGGTTTAACGCAATGTTTCTGAGTTCTTAGCCCATTTCAGACCCAATTTCAACAAGTCTTTCTACACACTTCTAAACACTCTTCATACATCTCTAGCACTAGTAATCAATCAAAGTTATTGTATTCTAACATATTCTAACCCCAAACAACACTAGATAAGTCATTTAGTTGCTCAACGCAATGTTTCCGAGTTCTTAGCCCATTTGGTACCCAATTTCAACAAGTCTTTCTCCACACTTCGAAACACTCTTCATGCATGTCTAGCACTTGTAATAAATAAAATTTATTGTATTCTAACATATTCTAACCCCAAACAATACTAGATAAGTCATTTAGTGGTTCAACGCAATGTTTCCGAGTTCATAGCCCATTTGTGACCCAATTTCAGCAAGTCTTTCTCCATACTTCAAAACACTCTTCATGCATCTCTAGCCCTTGTTATCAATCAAATTCATTGTATTATAACATATTCTAACCCCAAATAACACTAGATAAGTCATTTTGTTGCTCAACACAATGTTTCCGAGTTCTTAGCCCATTTGGTACCCAATTTCAACAAGTCTTTCGCCACACTTCTAAACACTCTTCATGCATCTCTAGCACTAGTAATCAATCAAATTCATTGTATTCTAACATATTCTAACCCAAAACAACACTCGATAAGTCATTTAGTTGCTCAACGCAATGTTTCCGAGTTCTTAGCCCATTTGGTACCAGATTTCAACAAGTCTTTCGCCACACTTCTAAACACTCTTCATGCATCTCTAGCACTTGTAATCAATCAAATTCATTGTATTCTAACATATTATAACCCCAAACAACACTAGATAAGTCATTTAGTTGTTCAACGCAATGTTTCCGAGTTCTTAGCCCATTTGGGACCCAATTTCAACAAGTCTTTCTCCATACTTCAAAACACTCTTCATACATCTCTAGCACTTGTAATCAATCAAATTCATTGTATTCTAACATATTCTAACCCCAAACAACACTAGATAAGTCATTTAGTTGCTCAACGCAATATTTCCGAGTTCTTAGCCCATTTGGTACCCAATTTCAACAAGTCTTTCGCCACACTTCTAAAAACTCTTCATGCATCTCTAGCACTTGTAATCAATCAAATTTACTGTATTCTAACATATTCTAACCCAAAACAACACTAGATAAGTCATTTAGTTGTTCACCGCAATGTTTCCGAGTTCTTAGCCCATCTGGGACCCAATTTCAACAAGTCTTTCTACACACTTCTAAACACTCTTCATGCATCTCTAGCACTTGTAATCAATCAAATTTATTGGATTCTAACATATTCTAACCCCAAAATACACTAGTTAAGTTATTTAGTTGCTCAACGCAATGTTTCCGAGTTCTTAGCCCATTTGGTACCCAATTTCAACAAGTCTTTCGCCACACTTCTAAACACTCTTCATGCATCTCTAGCACTTGTAATCAATCAAATTCATTGTATTCTAACATATTCTAACCCCAAACAACACTAGATAAGTCATTTAGTTGTTCAACGCAATGTTTCCGAGTTCTTAGCCCATTTGGGACCCAATTTCAACAAGTCTTTCTCCATACTTCAAAACACTCTTCATGCATCTCTAGCACTTGTAATCAATCAAATTCATTGTATTCTAACATATTCTAACCCCAAACAACACTAGATAAGTCATTTAGTTGCTCAACGCAATATTTCCAAGTTCTTAGCCCATTTGGTACCCAATTTCAACAAGTCTTTCGCCACACTTCTAAACACTCTTCATGCATCTCTAGCACTTGTAATCAATCAAATTTATTGTATTCTAACATATTCTAACCCCAAACAACACTAGATCAGTCATTTAGTGGTTCAGTTCAATGTTTCAGAGTTCTTAGCCCATTTGGGACCCAATTTCAACAAGTCTTTCTCCACACTTCTAAACACTCTTCATGCATCTCTAGTACATGTAACCAATCAAATTCATTGTATTCTAACAGATACTAACCACAAACAATACTAGATAATTCATTTAGTGGTCCAACGCAATGTTTATGAGTTCTTAGCCCATTTGGGACCCAATTTCAACAAGTCTTTCTACACACTTCTAAACACTCTTCATGCATATCTAGCACTTGTAATCAATCAAATTCATTGTATTCTAACATATACTAACCCCAAACAACACTAGATAAGTCATTTAGTTGGTCAATGCAATATTTCCGAGTTCTTAGCCCATTTGGGACCCAATTTCAACAAGTATTTCTCAATACTTCAAAACACTCTTCATGCATCTCTAGCACTTGTAATCAATCAAATTCATTGTATTCTAACATATTCTAACCCCAAACAACACTAGATAAGTCATTTAGTTGCTCAACGCAATATTTCCGAGTTCTTAGCCCATTTGGTATCCAATTTCAACAAGTCTTTCGCCATACTTCTAAACACTCTTCATGCATCTCTAGCACTTGTAATCAATCAAATTCATTGTATTCTAACATATTCTTACCCCAAACAACACTAGATAAGTCATTTAGTTGCTCAACGCAATGTTTCCGAGTTCTTAGCCCATTTGGGACCCAATTTCAACAAGTTTTTCTACACACTTCTAAACAGTCTTCATGCATCTCTAGCACTTGTAATCAATCGAATTCATTGGATTCTAACATATTCTAACCCCAAACAACACTAGATAAGTCATTTAGTTATTCAACGCAATGTTTCCGAGTTCTTAGCCCATTTGGGACCTAATTTCAACAAGTCTTTCTCCATACTTAAAAGCACTCTTCATGCATCTCTAGCACTTGTAATCAATCAAATTCATTGTATTCTACCATATTATAACCCCAAATAACACTTGATAAGTCATTTAGTGGTTCAACGCAATGTTTCCTAGTTCTTAGCCTATTTGGGACCCAATTTCATGCATTTCTAGCACTTGTAATCAATCAGAGTCATTGTCTTCTAATATATTCTCACCCCAAACAACACTAGATATTTCATTTAGTTGTTCAACGCAATGTTTCCGAGTTCTTAGCCCATTTGGGACACAATTTCAATAAGTTTTTCTACACACTTCTAAACACTCTTCATGCATCTTTAGCACTTGTAATCAGTCAAAGTTATTGTATTATAACATATTCTAACCCAAAATAGCACTAGATAAGTCATTTAGTGGTTCAACGCAATGTTTCTGAGTTCTTAGTCCATTTAGGACCTAATTTCAACAAGTCTTTCTACACACTTCTAAACACTCTTCATACATTTCTAGCACTAGTAATCAATCAAATTCATTTTATTCTAACATATTCTAACCCCAAACAACACTAGATAAGTCATTTACTTGCTCAACGCAATGTTTCCGAGTTCTTAGCCCATTTGGTACCCAATTTCAACAAGTCTTTCTCCACACTTCTAAAAACTCTTCATGCATCTCTAGCACTTGTAATCAATCGAATTTACTGTATTCTAACATATTCTAACCCAAAACAACACTAGATAAGTCATTTAGTTGTTCAACGCAATGTTTCCGAGTTCTTAGCCCATTTGGTACCCAATTTCAACAAGTCTTTCGCCACACTTCTAAACACTCTTCATGCATCTCTAGCACTTTTAATCTATCAAATTTATTGTTTTCTAACATATTCTAACCCCAAACAACACTAGATAAGTCATTTAGTAGTTCAACGCAATGTTTCCGAGTTCTTGGCCCATTTGGGACCCAATTTCAACAAGTCTTTCTCCACACTTCTAAACACTCTTCATGCATCTCCAGCACTTGTAATCAATCAAATTTATTGTATTCTAACATATTCTAAACCCAAAAAACACTAGATAAGTCATTTAGTGGTTCAACGCAATGCTTCCGAGTTCTTAGCCCATTTGGGACCCAATTTCATCAAGTTTTTCTACACATTTCTAAACACTCTTCAAGCATCTCTAGCAATTGTAATCAATCGAAGTTATTGTATTCTAAGATATTATAACCCTAAACAGCACTAGATAAGTCATTTAGTGTTTCAACGCAATGTGTCCGAGTTCTTAGCCCATTTAGGACCCAATTTCAACAAGTCTTTCTACACACTTCTAAACGCTCTTCATACGTCTCTAGTACTTGTAATTAATCAAATTCATTGTATTCTTACATATTCTAACCCCAAAAAACACTAGATAAGTCATTTAGTTGTTCAATGCAATATTTCCGAGTTCTTAGCCCATTTGGGACCCAATTTCAACAAGTATTTCTCCATACTTCAAAACACTCTTCATGCATCCCTAGCACTTGTAATCAATCAAATTCGTTGTATTCTAACATATTCTAACCCCAAACAACACTAGATAAGTCATTTAGTTTCTTAACGCATTGTTTCCGGTTTCTTAGCCCATTTGGGACCCAATTTCAACAAGTCTTTCTACACACTTCTAAACACTCTTCATGCATCTCTAGCACTTGTAATCAATGTTTCCGAGTTCTTAGCCCATTTGGTACCCAATTTCAACAAGTCTTTCGCCACACTTCTAAAGACTCTTCATGCATCTCTAGCACTTGTAATCAATCAAATTTATTGTATTCGAACATAATCTAACCCCAAAAAACACTAGATACAATGTTTCCGAGTTCTTAGCCCATTTGGGACCCAATTTCAACAAGTCTTTCTCCACACTTCTAAACACTCTTCATGCATCTCTAGCACTTGTAATCAATCAAAGTTATTATATTCTAATATATTCTAACCCTAAACAGCATTAGATAAGTCATTTAGTGGTTCAACGCAATGTTTCCGAGTTCTTAACCTATTTGGGACCCAATTTCAACAATTCTTTCTACACACTTCTAATTATTCTTCATGCATCTCGAGTACTTGTAACTAATCAAATTCATTGTATTCTAACATATTCTAACCCCAAACAACACTAGATAAGTCATTTAGTTGCTCAACGCAATATTTCCAAGTTCTTAGCCCATTTGGTACCCAATTTCAACAAGTCTTTCGCCACACTTCTAAACACTCTTCATGCATCTCTAGCACTTGTAATCAATCAAATTTATTGTATTCTAACATATTCTAACCCCAAACAACACTAGATAAGTCATTTAGTAGTTCAATTCAATGTTTTAGAGTTCTTAGCCCATTTGGGACCCAATTTCAACAAGTCTTTCTCCACACTTCTAAACACTCTTCATGCATCTCTAGTAGATGTAACCAATCAAATTCATTGTATTCTAACATATACTAACAACAAACAATACTAGATAATTCATTTAGTGGTCCAACGCAATGTTTATGAGTTCTTAGCCCATTTGGGACCCAATTTCAACAAGTCTTTCTACACACTTCTAAACACTCTTCCTGCATATCTAGCACTTGTAATCAATCAAATTCATTGTATTCTAACATATACTAACCCCAAACAACACTAGATAAGTCATTTAGTTGGTCAATGCAATATTTCCGAGTTCTTAGCCCATTTGGGACCCAATTTCAACAAGTATTTCTCAATACTTCAAAACACTCTTCATGCATCTCTAGCACTTGTAATCAATCAAATTCATTGTATTCTAACATATTCTAACCCCAAACAACACTAGATAAGTCATTAATTGCTCAACGCAATATTTCCGAGTTCTTAGCCCATTTGGTACCCAATTTCAACAAGTCTTTCGCCACACTTCTAAACACTCTTCATGCATCTCTAGCACTTGTAATCAATCAAATTCATTGTATTCTAACATATTCTTACCCCAAACAACACTAGATAAGTCATTTAGTTGCTCAACGCAATGTTTCCGAGTTCTTAGCCCATTTGGGACCCAATTTCAACAAGTCTTTCTACACACTTCTGAACAGTCTTCATGCATCTCTAGCACTTGTAATCAATCAAATTCATTGGATTCTAACATATTCTAACCCCAAACAACACTAGATAAGTCATTTAGTTATTCAACGCAATGTTACCGAGTTTTTAGCCCATTTGGGACCTAATTTCAACAAGTCTTTCTCCATACTTGAAAGCACTCTTCATGCATCTCTAGCACTTGTAATCAATCAAATTCATTTTATTCTACCATATTCTAACCCCAAATAACACTTGATAAGTCATTTAGTGGTTCAATTCAATGTTTTAGAGTTCTTAGCCCATTTGGGACCCAATTTCAACAAGTCTTTCTCCACACTTCTAAACACTCTTCATGCATCTCTAGTAGATGTAAACAATCAAATTCATTGTATTCTAACATATACTAACCACAAACAATACTAGATAATTCATTTAGTGGTCCAACGCAATGTTTATGAGTTCTTAGCCCATTTGGGACCCAATTTCAACAAGTCTTTCTACACACTTCTAAACACTCTTCCTGCGTATCTAGCACTTGTAATCAATCAAATTCATTGTATTCTAACATATACTAACCCCAAACAACACTAGATAAGTCATTTAGTTGGTCAATGCAATATTTCCGAGTTCTTAGCCCATTTGGGACCCAATTTCAACAAGTATTTCTCAATACTTCAAAACACTCTTCATGCATCTCTAGCACTTGTAATCAATCAAATTCATTGTATTCTAACATATTCTAACCCCAAACAACACTAGATAAGTCATTTAGTTGCTCAATGCAATATTTCCGAGTTCTTAGCCCATTTGGGACCCAATTTCAACAAGTATTTCTCCATACTTCAAAACACTCTTCATGCATCCCTAGCACTTGTAATCAATCAAATTCATTGTATTCTAACATATTCTAACCCCAAACAACACTAGATAAGTCATTTAGTTTCTTAACGCATTGTTTCCGGTTTCTTAGCCCATTTGGTACCCAATTTCAACAAGTCTTTCTCCACACTTCTAAAAACTCTTCATGCATCTCTAGCACTAGTAATCAATCAAATTTACTGTATTCTAACATATTCTAACCCAAAACAATACTAGATAAGTCATTTAATTGTTCACCGCAATGTTTCCGAGTTCTTAGCCTATTTGGGACCCAATTTCAACAAGTCTTTCTACACACTTCTAAACACTCTTCATGCATCTCTAGCACTTGTAATCAATCAAATTCATTGGATTCTAACATATTCTAACCCCAAAAACCACTAGTTGAGTCATTTAGTTGCTCAACGCAATGTTTCCGAGTTCTTAGCCCATTTGGTACCCAATTTCAACAAGTCTTTCGCCACACTTCTAAACACTCTTCATGCATCTCTAGCACTTGTAATCAATCAAATTTATTGTATTCGAACATATTCTAACCCCAAAAAACACTAGATACAATGTTTCCGAGTTCTTAGCCCATTTGGGACCCAATTTCAACAAGTCTTTCTCCACACTTCTAAACACTCTTCATGCATCTCTAGCACTTGTAATCAATCAAAGTTATTAGCCCATTTGGTACCCTAAACAGCACTAGATAAGTCATTTAGTGGTTCAACGCAATGTTTCCGAGTTCTTAGCCTATTTGGGACCCAATTTCAACAATTCTTTCTACACACTTCTAATTATTCTTCATGCATCTCGAGTACTTGTAACCAATCAAATTCATTGTATTCTAACATATACTAACCTCAAACAACACTAGATAAGTCATTTAGTGGTTCAACGCAATGTTTCCGAGTTCTTAGACCATTTGGGACCCAATTTCAACGTCTTTCTCCATACTTCAAAACACTCTTCATGCATTTCTAGCACTTGTAATCAATCAAATTCATTGTATTCTAACATATACTAACCCCAAACAACACTAGATAAGTCATTTAGTTGGTCAATGCAATATTTCCGAGTTCTTAGCCCATTTGGGACCCAATTTCAACAAGTATTTCTCAATACTTCAAAACACTCTTCATGCATCTCTAGCACTTGTAATCAATCAAATTCATTGTATTCTAACATATTCTAACCCCAAACAACACTAGATAAGTCATTTACTTGCTCAACGCAATATTTCCGAGTTCTTAGCCCATTTGGTACCCAATTTCAACAAGTCTTTCGCCACACTTCTAAACACTCTTCATGCATCTCTAGCACTTGTAATCAATCAAATTCATTGTATTCTAACATATTCTTACCCCAAACAACACTAGATAAGTCATTTAGTTGCTCAATGCAATGTTTCCGAGTTCTTAGCCCATTTGGGACCCAATTTCAACAAGTCTTTCTACAAACTTCTGAACAGTCTTCATGCATCTCTAGCATTTGTAATCAATCAAATTCATTGGATTCTAACATATTCTAACCCCAAACAACACTAGATAAGTCATTTAGTTATTCAACGCAATGTTACCGAGTTCTTAGCCCATTTGGGACCTAATTTCAACAAGTCTTTCTCCATACTTGAAAGCACTCTTCATGCATCTCTAGCACTTGTAATCAATCAAATTCATTTTATTCTACCATATTCTAACCCCAAATAACACTTGATAAGTCATTTAGTGGTTCAATTCAATGTTTTAGAGTTCTTAGCCCATTTGGGACCCAATTTCAACAAGTCTTTCTCCACACTTCTAAACACTCTTCATGCATCTCTAGTAGATGTAAACAATCAAATTCATTGTATTCTAACATATACTAACCACAAACAATGCTAGATAATTCATTTAGTGGTCCAACGCAATGTTTATGTGTTCTTAGCCCATTTGGGACCCAATTTCAACAAGTCTTTCTACACACTTCTAAACACTCTTCCTGCATATCTAGCACTTGTAATCAATCAAATTCATTGTATTCTAACATATACTAACCCCAAACAACACTAGATAAGTCATTTAGTTGGTCAATGCAATATTTCCGAGTTCTTAGCCCATTTGGGACCCAATTTCAACAAGTATTTCTCAATACTTCAAAACACTCTTCATGCATCTCTAGCACTTGTAATCAATCAAATTCATTGTATTCTAACATATTCTAACCCCAAACAACACTAGATAAGTCATTTAGTTGCTCAATGCAATATTTCCGAGTTCTTAGCCCATTTGGGACCCAATTTCAACAAGTCTTTCTACACACTTCTAAACACTCTTCCTGCATATCTAGCACTTGTAATCAATCAAATTCATTGTATTCTAACATATACTAACCCCAAACAACACTAGATAAGTCATTTAGTTGGTCAATGCAATATTTCCGAGTTCTTAGCCCATTTGGGACCCAATTTCAACAAGTATTTCTCAATACTTCAAAACACTCTTCATGCATCTCTAGCACTTGTAATCAATCAAATTCATTGTATTCTAACATATTCTAACCCCAAACAACACTAGATAAGTCATTTAGTTGCTCAATGCAATATTTCCGAGTTCTTAGCCCATTTGGGACCCAATTTCAACAAGTATTTCTCCATACTTCAAAACACTCTTCATGCATCCCTAGCACTTGTAATCAATCAAATTCATTGTATTCTAACATATTCTAACCCCAAACAACACTAGATAAGTCATTTAGTTTCTTAATGCATTGTTTCCGGTTTCTTAGCCCATTTGGTACCCAATTTCAACAAGTCTTTCTCCACACTTCTAAAAACTCTTCATGCATCTCTAGCACTAGTAATCAATCAAATTTACTGTATTCTAACATATTCTAACCCAAAACAATACTAGATAAGTCATTTAATTGTTCACCGCAATGTTTCCGAGTTCTTAGCCTATTTGGGACCCAATTTCAACAAGTCTTTCTACACACTTCTAAACACTCTTCATGCATCTCTAGCACTTGTAATCAATCAAATTCATTGGATTCTAACATATTCTAACCCCAAAAACCACTAGTTGAGTCATTTAGTTGCTCAACGCAATGTTTCCGAGTTCTTAGCCCATTTGGTACCCAATTTCAACAAGTCTTTCGCCACACTTCTAAACACTCTTCATGCATCTCTAGCACTTGTAATCAATCAAATTTATTGTATTCGAACATATTCTAACCCCAAAAAACACTAGATACAATGTTTCCGAGTTCTTAGCCCATTTGGGACCCAATTTCAACAAGTCTTTCTCCACACTTCTAAACACTCTTCATGCATCTTTAGCACTTGTAATCAGTCAAAGTTATTGTATTCTAACATATTCTAACCCCAAACAGCACTAGATAAGTGATTTAGTGGTTCAACGCAATGTTTCTGAGTTCTTTGCCCATTTAGGACCCAATTTCAACAATTCTTTCTACACACTTCTAATTATTCTTCATGCATCTCGAGTACTTGTAACCAATCAAATTCATTGTATTCTAACATATACTAACCTCAAACAACACTAGATAAGTCATTTAGTGGTTCAACGCAATGTTTCCGAGTTCTTAGACCATTTGGGACCCAATTTCAACGTCTTTCTCCATACTTCAAAACACTCTTCATGCATTTCTAGCACTTGTAATCAATCAGAGTCATTTTCTTCTAATATATTCTCACCCCAAACAACACTAGATATTTTATTTAGTTGTTCAACGCAATGTTTCCGAGTTCTTACCCCATTTAGGACCCAATTTCAACAAGTTTTTCTACACAATTCTAAACACTCTTCATGCATCTTTAGCACTTGTAATGAATCAAAGTTATTATATTCTAACATATTCTAACCCCAAACAGCACTAGATAAGTCATTTAGTGGTTTAACGCAATGTTTCTGAGTTCTTAGCCCATTTCAGACCCAATTTCAACAAGTCTTTCTACACACTTCTAAACACTCTTCATACATCTCTAGCACTAGTAATCAATCAAAGTTATTGTATTCTAACATATTCTAACCCCAAACAACACTAGATAAGTCATTTAGTTGCTCAACGCAATGTTTCCGAGTTCTTAGCCCATTTGGTACCCAATTTCAACAAGTCTTTCTCCACACTTCGAAACACTCTTCATGCATGTCTAGCACTTGTAATAAATAAAATTTATTGTATTCTAACATATTCTAACCCCAAACAATACTAGATAAGTCATTTAGTGGTTCAACGCAATGTTTCCGAGTTCATAGCCCATTTGTGACCCAATTTCAGCAAGTCTTTCTCCATACTTCAAAACACTCTTCATGCATCTCTAGCCCTTGTTATCAATCAAATTCATTGTATTATAACATATTCTAACCCCAAATAACACTAGATAAGTCATTTTGTTGCTCAACACAATGTTTCCGAGTTCTTAGCCCATTTGGTACCCAATTTCAACAAGTCTTTCGCCACACTTCTAAACACTCTTCATGCCTCTCTAGCACTAGTAATCAATCAAATTCATTGTATTCTAACATATTCTAACCCAAAACAACACTCGATAAGTCATTTAGTTGCTCAACGCAATGTTTCCGAGTTCTTAGCCCATTTGGTACCAGATTTCAACAAGTCTTTCGCCACACTTCTAAACACTCTTCATGCATCTCTAGCACTTGTAATCAATCAAATTCATTGTATTCTAACATATTATAACCCCAAACAACACTAGATAAGTCATTTAGTTGTTCAACGCAATGTTTCCGAGTTCTTAGCCCATTTGGGACCCAATTTCAACAAGTCTTTCTCCATACTTCAAAACACTCTTCATACATCTCTAGCACTTGTAATCAATCAAATTCATTGTATTCTAACATATTCTAACCCCAAACAACACTAGATAAGTCATTTAGTTGCTCAACGCAATATTTCCGAGTTCTTAGCCCATTTGGTACCCAATTTCAACAAGTCTTTCGCCACACTTCTAAACACTCTTCATGCACCTCTAGCACTTGTAATCAATCAAATTTATTGTATTCTAACATATTCTAACCCCAAACAACACTAGATAAGTCATTTAGTGGTTCAACGCAATGTTTCCGAGTTCTTAGCCCATTTGGGACCCAATTTCAACAAGTCTTTCTCCACACTTCTAAACACTCTTCATGCATCTCTAGCACTTGTAATCAATCAAAGTTATTGTATTCTACCATATTCTAACCCCAAATAACACTAGATAAGTCATTTAATGGTTTAACGCAATGTTTCCGAGTTCTTAACCCATTTGGGGCCCAAATTTCAACAAGTCTTTCTCCATACTTCAAAACACTCTTCATGCATCTTTAGCACTTGTAATCAGTCAAAGTTATTGTATTCTAACATATTCTAACCCCAAACAGCACTAGATAAGTCATTTAGTGGTTCAACGCAATGTTTCTGAGTTCTTAGCCCATTTAGGACCCAATTTCAACAAGTCTTTCTACACACTTCTAAACACTCTTCATACATCTCTAGCACTAGTAATCAATCAAATTCATTTTATTCTAACATGTTCTAACCCCAAACAACACTAGATAAGTCATTTACTTGCTCAACGCAATGTTTCCGAGTTCTTAGCCCATTTGGTACCCAATTTCAACAAGTCTTTCTCCACACTTCTAAAAACTCTTCATGCATCTCTAGCACTTGTAATCAATCAAATTTACTGTATTCTAACATATTCTAACCCAAAACAAAACTAGATAAGTCATTTAGTTGTTCACCGCAATGTTTCCGAGTTCTTAGCCCATTTGGAACCCAATTTCAGTAAGTCTTTCTACACACTTCTAAACACTCTTCATGCATCTCTAGCACTTGTAATCAATCAAATTCATTGGATTCTAACATATTCTAACCCCAAACAACACTAGTTAAGTCATTTAGTTGCTCAACGCAATGTTTCCGAGTTCTTAGCCCATTTGGTACCCAATTTCAACAAGTCTTTCTCCACACTTCTAAACACTCTTCATGCATGTCTAGCACTTGTAATCAATAAAATTTATTGTATTCTAACATATTCTAACCCCAAACAATACTAGATAAGTCATTTAGTGGTTCAACGCAATGTTTCCGAGTTCATAGCCCATTTGTGACCCAATTTCAGCAAGTCTTTCTCCATACTTCAAAACACTCTTCATGCATCTCTAGCCCTTGTTATCAATCAAATTCATTGTATTATAACATATTCTAACCCCAAATAACACTAGATAAGTCATTTTGTTGCTCAACACAATGTTTCCGAGTTCTTAGCCCTTTGGTACCCAATTTCAACAAGTCTTTCGCCACACTTCTAAACACTCTTCATGCATCTCTAGCACTTTTAATCTATCAAATTTATTGTTTTCTAACATATTCTAACCCCAAACAACATTAGATAAGTCATTTAGTCGTTCAACGCAATGTTTTCGAGTTCTTAGCCCATTTGGGACCCAATTTCAACAAGTCTTTCTACACACTTCTAAACACTCTTCATACATCTCTAGCACTAGTAATCAATCAAATTCATTGTATTCTAACATATTCTAACCCAAAACAACACTCGATAAGTCATTTAGTTGCTCAACGCAATGTTTCCGAGTTCTTAGCCCATTTGGTACCCGATTTCAACAAGTCTTTCGCCACACTTATAAACACTCTTCATGCATCTCTAGCACTTGTAATCAATCAAATTCATTGTATTCTAACATATTCTAACCCCAAACAACACTAGATAAGTCATTTATTTGTTCAACGCAATGTTTCCGAGTTCTTAGCCCATTTGGGACCCAATTTCAACAAGTCTTTCTCCATACTTCAAAACACTCTTCATGCATCTCTAGCACTTGTAATCAATCAAATTCATTGTATTCTAACATATTCTAACCCTAAACAGCACTAGATAAGTCATTTAGTGGTTCAACGCAATGTTTCCTAGTTCTTAGCCCATTTGGGACCTAATTTCAACAAGTCTTTCTCCATTCTTAAAAACACTCTTCATGCATCTCTAGCACTTGTAATCAATCAAATTCATTGTATTCTACCATATTCTAACCCCAAATAACACTAGATAAGTCATTTAGTGGTTTAACGCAATGTTTCCGACTTCTTAGCCCATTTGGGGCCCAAATTTCAACAAGTCTTTCTCCATACTTCAAAACACTCTTCATGCATCTCTAGCACTTGTAATCAATCATAGTTATTGTCTTCTAATATATTCTCACCCCAAACAAAACTAGATATTTCATTTAGTTGTTCAACGCAATGTTTCCGAGTTCTTAGCCCATTTGGGACCCAATTTCAACAAGTTTTTCTACACACTTCTAAACACTCTTCATGCATCTTTAGCACTTGTAATCAGTCAAAGTTATTGTATTCTAACATATTCTAACCCCAAACAGCACTAGATAAGTCATTTAGTGGTTCAACGCAATGTTTCTGAGTTCTTAGCCCATTTAGGACCCAATTTCAACAAGTCTTTCTACACACTTCTAAACACTCTTCATACATCTCTAGCACTAGTAATCAATCAAATTCATTTTATTCTAACATATTCTAACCCCAAACAACACTAGATAAGTCATTTACTTGCTCAACGCAATGTTTCCGAGTTCTTAGCCCATTTGGTACCCAATTTCAACAAGTCTTTCTCCACACTTCTAAAAACTCTTCATGCATCTCTAGCACTTGTAATCAATCAAATTTACTGTATTCTAACATATTCTAACCCAAAACAACACTAGATAAGTCATTTAGTTGTTCACCGCAATGTTTCCGAGTTCTTAGCCCATTTGGAACCCAATTTCAGTAAGTCTTTCTACACACTTCTAAACACTCTTCATGCATCTCTAGCACTTGTAATCAATCAAATTCATTGGATTCTAACATATTCTAACCCCAAACAACACTAGTTAAGTCATTTAGTTGCTCAACGCAATGTTTCCGAGTTCTTAGCCCATTTGGTACCCAATTTCAACAAGTCTTTCTCCACACTTCTAAACACTCTTCATGCATGTCTAGCACTTGTAATCAATAAAATTTATTGTATTCTAACATATTCTAACCCCAAACAATACTAGATAAGTCATTTAGTTGTTCAACGCAATGTTTCCGAGTTCATAGCCCATTTGTGACCCAATTTCAGCAAGTCTTTCTCCATACTTCAAAACACTCTTCATGCATCTCTAGCCCTTGTTATCAATCAAATTCATTGTATTATAACATATTCTAACCCCAAATAACACTAGATAAGTCATTTTGTTGCTCAACACAATGTTTCCGAGTTCTTAGCCCTTTGGTACCCAATTTCAACAAGTCTTTCGCCACACTTCTAAACACTCTTCATGCATCTCTAGCACTTTTAATCTATCAAATTTATTGTTTTCTAACATATTCTAACCCCAAACAACATTAGATAAGTCATTTAGTGGTTCAACGCAATGTTTTCGAGTTCTTAGCCCATTTGGGACCCAATTTCAACAAGTCTTTCTACACACTTCTAAACACTCTTCATACATCTCTAGAACTAGTAATCAATCAAATTCATTGTATTCTAACATATACTAACCCAAAACAACACTCGATAAGTCATTTAGTTGCTCAACGCAATGTTTCCGAGTTCTTAGCCCATTTGGTACCCGATTTCAACAAGTCTTTCGCCACACTTCTAAACACTCTTCATGCATCTCTAGCACTTGTAATCAATCAAATTCATTGTATTCTAACATATTCTAACCCCAAACAACACTAGATAAGTCATTTAGTTGTTCAACGCAATGTTTCCGGGTTCTTAGCCCATTTGGGACCCAATTTCAACAAGTCTTTCTCCATAATTCAAAACACTCTTCATGCATCTCTAGCACTTGTAATCAATCAAATTCATTGTATTCTAATATATTCTAACCCTAAACAGCACTAGATAAGTCATTTAGTGGTTCAACGCAATGTTTCCTAGTTCTTAGCCCATTTGGGACCTAATTTCAACAAGTCTTTCTCCATTCTTAAAAACACTCTTCATGCATCTCTAGCACTTGTAATCAATCAAATTCATTGTATTCTACCATATTCTAACCCCAAATAACACTATATAAGTCATTTAGTGGTTTAACGCAATGTTTCCGAGTTCTTAGCCCATTTGGGGCCCAAATTTCAACAAGTCTTTCTCCATACTTCAAAACACTCTTCATACATTTCTAGCACTTGTAATCAATCAGAGTTATTGTCTTCTAATATATTCTCACCCCAAACAAAACTAGATATTTCATTTAGTTGTTCAACACAATGTTTCCGAGTTCTTAGCCCATTTGGGACCCAATTTCAACAAGTTTTTCTACACACTTCTAAACACTCTTCATGCATCTTTAGCACTTGTAATCAGTCAAAGTTATTGTATTCTAACATATTCTAACCCCAAACAGCACTAGATAAGTGATTTAGTGGTTCAACGCAATGTTTCTGAGTTCTTTGCCCATTTAGGACCCAATTTCAACAAGTCTTTCTACACACTTCTAAACACTCTTCATACATCTCTAGCACTAGTAATCAATCAAATTCATTTTATTCTAACATATTCTAACCCCAAACAACACTAGATAAGTCTTTTACTTGCTCAACGCAATGTTTCCGAGTTCTTAGCCCATTTGGTACCCAATTTCAACAAGTCTTTCTCCACACTTCTAAAAACTCTTCATGCATCTCTAGCACTTGTAATCAATCAAATTTACTGTATTCTAACATATTCTAACCCGAAACAACACTAGATAAGTCATTTAGTTGTTCACCGCAATGTTTCCGAGTTCTTAGCCCATTTGGAACCCAATTTCAGTAAGTCTTTCTACACACTTCTAAACACTCTTCATGCATCTCTAGCACTTGTAATCAATCAAATTCATTGGATTCTAACATATTCTAACCCCAAACAACACTAGTTAAGTCATTTAGTTGCTCAACGCAATGTTTCTGAGTTCTTAGCCCATTTGGTACCCAATTTCAACAAGTCTTTCGCCACACTTCTAAACACTCTTCATGCATCTCTAGCACTTGTAATCAATCAAATTCATTGTATTCTAACATATTCTAACCCCTAGATAAGTCATTTAGTTGTTCAACGCAATGTTTCCGAGTTCTTAGCCCATTTGGGACCCAATTTCAACAAGTCTTTCTCCATACTTCAAAACACTCTTCATGCATCTCTAGCACTTGTAATCAATCAAATTCATTGTATTCTAACATATTCTAACCCCAAACAACACTAGATAAGTCATTTAGTTGTTCAACGCAATGTTTCTAAGTTCTTAGCCCATTTGGTACCCAATTTCAACAAGTCTTTCGCCACACTTCTAAACACTCTTCATGCATCTCTAGCACTTGTAATCAATCAAATTTATTGTATTCTAACATATTCTAACCCCAAACAACACTAGATAAGTCATTTAGTGGTTCAATTCAATGTTTCAGAGTTCTTAGCCCATTTGGGACCCAATTTCAACAAGTCTTTCTCCATACTTCAAAACACTCTTCATGCATCTCTAGCACTTGTAATCAATCAAATTCATTGTATTCTAACATATTCTAACCCCAAATAACACTAGATAAGTCATTTAGTTGCTCAACGCAATATTTCCAAGTTCTTAGCCCATTTGGTACCCAATTTCAACAAGTCTTTCGCCACACTTCTAAACACACTTCATGCATCTCTAGCACTTGTAATCAATCAAATTTACTGTATTCTAACATATTCTAACCCAAAAAAACACTAGATAAGTCATTTAGTTGTTCACCGCAATGTTTCCGAGTTCTTAGCCCATTTGGAACCCAATTTCAGTAAGTCTTTCTACACACTTCTAAACACTCTTCATGCATCTCTAGCACTTGTAATCAATCAAATTCATTGGATTCTAACATATTCTAACCCCAAATAACACTAGTTAAGTCATTTAGTTGCTCAACGCAATGTTTCCGAGTTCTTAGCCCATTTGGTACCCAATTTCAACAAGTCTTTCTCCACACTTCTAAACACTCTTCATGCATGTCTAGCACTTGTAATCAATAAAATTTATTGTATTCTAACATATTCTAACCCCAAACAATACTAGATAAGTCATTTAGTGGTTCAACGCAATGTTTCCGAGTTCATAGCCCATTTGTGACCCAATTTCAGCAAGTCTTTCTCCATACTTCAAAACACTCTTCATGCATCTCTAGCCCTTGTTATCAATCAAATTCATTGTATTATAACATATTCTAACCCCAAATAACACTAGATAAGTCATTTTTTTGCTCAACACAATGTTTCCGAGTTCTTAGCCCTTTGGTACCCAATTTCAACAAGTCTTTCGCCACACTTCTAAACACTCTTCATGCATCTCTAGCACTTTTAATCTATCAAATTTATTGTTTTCTAACATATTCTAACCCCAAACAACATTAGATAAGTCATTTAGTGGTTCAACGCAATGTTTTCGAGTTTTTAGCCCATTTGGGACCCAATTTCAACAAGTCTTTCTACACACTTCTAAACACTCTTCATACATCTCTAGCACTAGTAATCAATCAAATTCATTGTATTCTAACATATTCTAACCCAAAACAACACTCGATAAGTCATTTAGTTGCTCAACGCAATGTTTCCGAGTTCTTAGCCCATTTGGTACCCGATTTCAACAAGTCTTTCGCCACACTTCTAAACACTCTTCATGCATCTCTAGCACTTCTAATCAATCAAATTCATTGTATTCTAACATATTCTAACCCCAAACAACACTAGATAAGTCATTTAGTTGTTCAACGCAATGTTTCCGAGTTCTTAGCCCATTTGGGACCCAATTTCAACAAGTCTTTCTCCATACTTCAAAACACTCTTCATGCATCTCTAGCACTTGTAATCAATTAAATTCATTGTATTCTAACATATTCTAACCCTAAACAGCACTAGATAAGTCATTTAGTGGTTCAACGCAATGTTTCCTAGTTCTTAGCCCATTTGGAACCCAATTTCAGTAAGTCTTTCTACACCCTTCTAAACACTCTTCATGCATCTCTAGCACTTGTAATCAATCAAATTCATTGGATTCTAACATATTCTAACCCCAAACAACACTAGTTAAGTCATTTAGTTGCTCAACGCAATGTTTCTGAGTTCTTAGCCCATTTGGTAGCCAATTTCAACAAGTCTTTCGCCACACTTCTAAACACTCTTCATGCATCTCTAGCACTTGTAATCAATCAAATTTATTGTATTCTAACATATTCTAACCCCAAACAACACTAGATAAGTCATTTAGTTGTTCAACGCAATGTTTCCGAGTTCTTAGCCCATTTGGGACCCAATTTCAACAAGTCTTTTCCATACTTCAAAACACTCTTCATGCATCTCTAGCACTTGTAATCAATCAAATTTATTGTATTCTAACATATTCTAACCCCAAACAACACTAGATAAGTCATTTAGTTGTTCAACGCAATGTTTCTAAGTTCTTAGCCCATTTGGTACCCAATTTCAACAAGTCTTTCGCCACACTTCTAAACACTCTTCATGCATCTCTAGCACTTGTAATCAATCAAATTTATTGTATTCTAACATATTCTAACCCCAAACAACACTAGATAAGTCATTTAGTGGTTCAATTCAATGTTTCAGAGTTCTTAGCCCATTTGGGACCCAATTTCAACAAGTCTTTCTCCATACTTCAAAACACTCTTCATGCATCTCTAGCACTTGTAATCAATCAAATTCATTGTATTCTAACATATTCTAACCCCAAATAACACTAGATAAGTCATTTAGTTGCTCAACGCAATATTTCCAAGTTCTTAGCCCATTTGGTACCCAATTTCAACAAGTCTTTCGCCACACTTCTAAACACTCTTCATGCATCTCTAGCACTTGTAATCAATCAAATTTATTGTATTCTAACATATTCTAACCCCAAACAACACTAAATAAGTCATTTTGTGGTTCAATTCAATGTTTCAGAGTTCTTAGCCCATTTGGGACCCAATTTCAACAAGTCTTTCTCCACACTTCTAAACACTCTTCATGCATCTCTAGTACATGTAACCAATCAAATTCATTGTATTCTAACATATACTAACCACAAACAATACTAGATAATTCATTTAGTGGTCCAACGCAATGTTTATGAGTTCTTAGCCCATTTGGGACCCAATTTCAACAATTCTTTCTACACACTTCTAAACACTCTTCATGCATATCTAGCACTTGTAATCAATCAAATTCATTGTATTCTAACATATACTAACCCCAAACAACACTAGATAAGTCATTTAGTGGTTCAACGCAATGTTTCCGAGTTCTTAGACCATTTGGGACCCAATTTCAACGTCTTTCTCCATACTTCAAAACACTCTTCATGCATTTCTAGCACTTGTAATCAATCAGAGTCATTTTCTTCTAATATATTCTCACCCCAAACAACACTAGATATTTTATTTAGTTGTTCAACGCAATGTTTCCGAGTTCTTACCCCATTTAGGACCCAATTTCAACAAGTTTTTCTACACAATTCTAAACACTCTTCATGCATCTTTAGCACTTGAAATGAATCAAAGTTATTATATTCTAACATATTCTAACCATAAACAGCACTAGATAAGTCATTTAGTGGTTTAACGCAATGTTTCTGAGTTCTTAGCCCATTTCAGACCCAATTTCAACAAGTCTTTCTACACACTTCTAAACACTCTTCATACATCTCTAGCACTAGTAATCAATCAAAGTTATTGTATTCTAACATATTCTAACCCCAAACAACACTAGATAAGTCATTTAGTTGCTCAACGCAATGTTTCCGAGTTCTTAGCCCATTTGGTACCCAATTTCAACAAGTCTTTCTCCACACTTCGAAACACTCTTCATGCATGTCTAGCACTTGTAATAAATAAAATTTATTGTATTCTAACATATTCTAACCCCAAACAATACTAGATAAGTCATTTAGTGGTTCAACGCAATGTTTCCGAGTTCATAGCCCATTTGTGACCCAATTTCAGCAAGTCTTTCTCCATACTTCAAAACACTCTTCATGCATCTCTAGCCCTTGTTATCAATCAAATTCATTCTATTATAACATATTCTAACCCCAAATAACACTAGATAAGTCATTTTGTTGCTCAATACAATGTTTCCGAGTTCTTAGCCCATTTGGTACCCAATTTCAACAAGTCTTTCGCCACACTTCTAAACACTCTTCATGCATCTCTAGCACTTTTAATCTATCAAATTTACTGTATTCTAACATATTCTAACCCAAAACAACACTAGATAAGTCATTTAGTTGTTCACCGCAATGTTTCCGAGTTCTTAGCCCATTTGGAACCCAATTTCAGTAAGTCTTTCTACACACTTCTAAACACTCTTCATGCATCTCTAGCACTTGTAATCAATCAGAGTCATTGTCTTCTAATATATTCTCACCCCAAACAACACTAGATATTTCATTTAGTTGTTCAACGCAATGTTTCCGAGTTCTTAGCCCATTTGGGACACCATTTCAACAAGTTTTTCTACACACTTCTAAACACTCTTCATGCATCTTTAGCACTTGTAATCAATCAAAGTTATTGTATTCTAACATATTCTAACCCCAAACAGCACTAAATAAGTCATTTAGTGGTTCAACGCAATGTTTCTGAGTTCTTAGCCCATTTAGGACCCAGTTTCAACAAGTCTTTCTACACACTTCTAAACACTCTTCATACATCTCTAGCACTAGTAATCAATCAAATTCATTTTATTCTAACGTATTCTAACCCCAAACAACACTAGATAAGTCATTTACTTGCTCAACGCAATGTTTCCGAGTTCTTAGCCCATTTGGTACCCAATTTCAACAAGTCTTTCTCCACACTTCTAAAAACTCTTCATGCATCTCTAGCACTTGTAATCAATCAAATTTACTGTATTCTAACATATTCTAACCCAAAACAACACTAGATAAGTCATTTAGTTGTTCAACGCAATGTTTCCGAGTTCTTAGCCCATTTGGTACCCAATTTCAACAAGTCTTTCGCCACACTTCTAAACACTCTTCATGCATCTCTAGCACTTTTAATCTATCAAATTAATAGTTTTCTAACATATTCTAACCCCAAACAACACTAGATAAGTCATTTAGTGGTTCAACGCAATGTTTCCGAGTTCTTGGCCCATTTGGGAACCAATTTCAACAAGTCTTTCTCCACACTTCTAAACACTCATCATGCATCTCCAGCACTTGTAATCAATCAAATTTATTATATTATAACATATTCTAAACCCAAACAACACTAGATAAGTCATTTAGTGGTTCAACGCAATGCTTCCGAGTTCTTAGCCCATTTGGGACCCAATTTCATCAAGTTTATCTACACATTTCTAAACACTCTTCCAGCATCTCTAGCAATTGTAATCAATCGAAGTTATTGTATTTTAAGATATTATAACCCCAAACAGCACTAGATAAGTCATTTAGTGTTTCAACGCAATGTGTCCGAGTTCTTAGCCCATTTAGGACCCAATTTCAACAAGTCTTTCTACACACTTCTAAACGCTCTTCATACGTCTCTAGTACTTGTAATCAATCAAATTCATTGTATTCTAACATATTCTAACCCCAAACAACACTAGATAAGTCATTTAGTTGTTCAATGCAATATTTCCGAGTTCTTAGCCCATTTGGGACCCAATTTCAACAAGTATTTCTCCATACTTCAAAACACTCTTCATGCATCCCTAGCACTTGTAATCAATCAAATTCATTGTATTCTAACATATTCTAACCCCAAACAACACTAGATAAGTCATTTAGTTTCTTAACGCATTGTTTCCGGTTTCTTAGCCCATTTGGTACCGAATTTCAACAAGTCTTTCTCCACACTTCTAAAAACTCTTCATGCATCTCTAGCACTAGTAATCAATCAAATTTACTGTATTCTAACATATTCTAACCCAAAACAATACTAGATAAGTCATTTAATTGTTCACCGCAATGTTTCCGAGTTCTTATCCTATTTGGGACCCAATTTCAACAAGTCTTTCTACACACTTCTAAACACTCTTCATGCATCTCTAGCACTTGTAATCAATCAAATTCATTGGATTCTAACATATTCTAACCCCAAACAACACTAGTTGAGTCATTTAGTTGCTCAACGCAATGTTTCCGAGTTCTTAGCCCATTTGGTACCCAATTTCAACAAGTCTTTCGCCACACTTCTAAACACTCTTCATGCATCTCTAGCACTTGTAATCAATCAAATTTATTGTATTCGAACATATTCTAACCCCAAAAAACACTAGATACAATGTTTCCGAGTTCTTAGCCCATTTGGGACCCAATTTCAACAAGTCTTTCTCCACACTTCTAAACACTCTTCATGCATCTCTAGCACTTGTAATCAATCAAAGTTATTATATTCTAATATATTCTAACCCTAAACAGCACTAGATAAGTCATTTAGTGGTTCAACGCAATGATTCCGAGTTCTTAGCCTATTTGGGACCCAATTTCAACAATTCTTTCTACACACTTCTAATTATTCTTCATGCATCTCGAGTACTTGTAACCAATCAAATTCATTGTATTCTAACATATACTAACCCCAAACAACACTAGATAAGTCATTTAGTGGTTCAACGCAATGTTTCCGAGTTCTAAGACCATTTGGGACCCAATTTCAACGTCTTTCTCCATACTTCAAAACACTCTTCATGCATTTCTAGCACTTGTAATCAATCAGAGTCATTTTCTTCTAATATATTCTCACCCCAAACAACACTAGATTTTTTATTTAGTTGTTCAACGCAATGTTTCCGAGTTCTTACCCCATTTAGGACCCAATTTCAACAAGTTTTTCTACACAATTCTAAACACTCTTCATGCATCTTTAGCACTTGTAATGAATCAAAGTTATTATATTCTAACATATTCTAACCCAAAACAGCACTAGATAAGTCATTTAGTGGTTTAACGCAATGTTTCTGAGTTCTTAGCCCATTTCAGACCCAATTTCAACAAGTCTTTCTACACACTTCTAAACACTCTTCATACATCTCTAGCACTAGTAATCAATCAAAGTTATTGTATTCTAACATATTCTAACCCCAAACAACACTAGATAAGTCATTTAGTTGCTCAACGCAATGTTTCCGAGTTCTTAGCCCATTTGGTACCCAATTTCAACAAGTCTTTCTCCACACTTCGAAACACTCTTCATGCATGTCTAGCACTTGTAATAAATAAAATTTATTGTATTCTAACATATTCTAACCCCAAACAATACTAGATAAGTCATTTAGTGGTTCAACGCAATGTTTCCGAGTTCATAGCCCATTTGTGACCCAATTTCAGCAAGTCTTTCTCCATACTTCAAAACACTCTTCATGCATCTCTAGCCCTTGTTATCAATCAAATTCATTGTATTATAACATATTATAACCCCAAATAAAACTAGATAAGTCATTTTGTTGCTCAACACAATGTTTACGAGTTCTTAGCCCATTTGGTACCCAATTTCAACAAGTCTTTCGCCACACTTCTAAACACTCTTCATACATCTCTAGCACTAGTAATCAATCAAAGTTATTGTATTCTAACATATTCTAACCCCAAACAACACTAGATAAGTCATTTAGTTGCTCAACGCAATATTTCCGAGTTCTTAGCCCATTTGGTACCCAATTTCAACAAGTCTTTCGCCACACTTCTAAACACTCTTCATGCATCTCTAGCACTTGTAATCAATCAAATTTATTGTATTCTAACATATTCTAACCCCAAACAACACTAGATAAGTCATTTAGTGGTTCAACGCAATGTTTCCGAGTTCTTAGCCCATTTGGGACCCAATTTCAACAAGTCTTTCTCCACACTTCTAAACACTCTTCATGCATCTCTAGCACTTGTAATCAATCAAAGTTATTATATTCTAATATATTCTAACCCTAAACAGCACTAGATAAGTCATTTAGTGGTTCAACGCAATGTTTCCTAGTTCTTAGCCCATTTGGGACGTAATTTCAACGAGTCTTTCTCCATTCTTAAAAACACTCTTCATGCATCTCTAGCACTTGTAATCAATCAAATTCATTGTATTCTACCATATTCTAACCCCAAATAACACTAGATAAGTCATTTAGTGGTTTAACGCAATGTTTCCGAGTTCTTAGCCCATTTGGGGCCCAAATTTCAACAAGTCTTTCTCCATACTTCAAAACACTCTTCATGCATTTCTAGCACTTGTAATCAAATAGAGTTATTGTCTTCTAATATATTCTCACCCCAAACAAAACTAGATATTTCATTTAGTTGTTCAACGCAATGTTTCCGAGTTCTTAGCCCATTTGGGACCCAATTTCAACAAGTTTTTCTACACACTTCTAAACACTCTTCATGCATCTTTAGCACTTGTAATCAGTCAAAGTTATTGTATTCTAACATATTCTAACCCCAAACAGCACTAGATAAGTCATTTAGTGGTTCAACGCAATGTTTCTGAGTTCTTAGCCCATTTAGGACCCAATTTCAACAAGTCTTTCTACACACTTCTAAACACTCTTCATACATCTCTAGCACTAGTAATCAATCAAATTCATTTTATTCTAACATATTCTAACCCCAAACAACACTAGATAAGTCATTTACTTGCTCAACGCAATGTTTCCGAGTTTTTAGCCCATTTGGTACCCAATTTCAACAAGTCTTTCTCCACACTTCTAAACACTCTTAATGCATCTCTAGCACTTTTAATCTATCAAATTTATTGTTTTCTAACATATTCTAACCCCAAACAACATTAGATAAGTCATTTAGTGGTTCAACGCAATGTTTTCGAGTTCTTAGCCCATTTGGGACCCAATTTCAACAAGTCTTTCCACACAATTCTAAACACTCTTCATACATCTCTAGCACTAGTAATCAATCAAATTCATTGTATTCTAACATATTCTAACCCAAAACAACACTCGATAAGTCATTTAGTTGCTCAACGCAATGTTTCCGAGTTCTTAGCCCATTTGGTACCCGATTTCAACAAGTCTTTCGCCACACTTCTAAACACTCTTCATGCATCTCTAGCACTTGTAATCAATCAAATTCATTGTATTCTAACATATTCTAACCCCAAACAACACTAGATAAGTCATTTAGTTGTTTAACGCAATGTTTCCGAGTTCTTAGCCCATTTGGGACCCAATTTCAACAAGTCTTTCTCCATACTTCAAAACACACTTCATGCATCTCTAGCTCTTGTAATCAATCAAATTCATTGTATTCTAACATATTCTAACCCCAAACAACACTAGATAAGTCATTTAGTTGCTCAACGCAATATTTCCGAGTTCTTAGCCCATTTGGTACCCAATTTCAACAAGTCTTTCGCCACACTTCTAAACACTCTTCATGCATCTCTAGCACTTGTAATCAATCAAATTTATTGTATTCTAACATATTCTAACCCCAAACAACACTAGATAAGTCATTTAGTGGTTCAACGCAATGTTTCCGAGTTCTTAGCCCATTTGGGACCCAATTTCAACAAGTCTTTCTCCACACTTCTAAACACTCTTCATGCATCTCTAGCACTTGTAATCAATCAAAGTTATTATATTCTAATATATTCTAACCCTAAACAGCACTAGATAAGTCATTTAGTGGTTCAACGCAATGTTTCCTAGTTCTTAGCCCATTTGGGACGTAATTTCAACAAGTCTTTCTCCATTCTTAAAAACACTCTTCATGCATCTCTAGCACTTGTAATCAATCAAATTCATTGTATTCTACCATATTCTAACCCCAAACAACACTAGATAAGTCATTTAGTTGTTTAACGCAATGTTTCCGAGTTCTTAGCCCATTTGGGACCCAATTTCAACAAGTCTTTCTCCATACTTCAAAACACTCTTCATACATCTCTAGCACTAGTTATCAATCAAATTCATTTTATTCTAACATATTCTAACCCCAAACAACACTAGATAAGTCATTTACTGGCTCAACGCAATGTTTCCGAGTTTTTAGCCTATTTGGTACCCAATTTCAACAAGTCTTTCTCCACACTTCTAAAAACTCTTCATGCATCTCTAGCACTTGTAATCAATCAAATTTACTGTATTCTAACATATTCTAACCCAAAACAACACTAGATAAGTCATTTAGTTGTTCACCGCAATGTTTCCGAGTTCTTAGCCCATTTGGAACCCAATTTCAGTAAGTCTTTCTACACACTTCTAAACACTCTTCATGCATCTCTAGCACTTGTAATCAATCAAATTCATTGGATTCTAACATATTCTAACCCCAAACAACACTAGTTAAGTCATTTAGTTGCTCAACGCAATGTTTCCGAGTTGTTAGCCCATTTGGTACCCAATTTCAACAAGTCTTTCTCCACACTTCTAAACACTCTTCATGCATGTCTAGCACTTGTAATCAATAAAATTTATTGTATTCTAACATATTCTAACCCCAAACAATACTAGATAAGTCATTTAGTGGTTCAACGCAATGTTTCCGAGTTGATAGCCCATTTGTGACCCAATTTCAGCAAGTCTTTCTCCATACTTCAAAACACTCTTCATGCATCTCTAGCCCTTGTTATCAATCAAATTCATTGTATTATAACATATTCTAACCCCAAACAACATTAGATAAGTCATTTAGTGGTTCAACGCAATGTTTTCGAGTTCTTAGCCCATTTGGGACCCAATTTCAACAAGTCTTTCCACACAATTCTAAACACTCTTCATACATCTCTAGCACTAGTAATCAATCAAATTCATTGTATTCTAACATATTCTAACCCAAAACAACACTCGATAAGTCATTTAGTTGCTCAACGCAATGTTTCCGAGTTCTTAGCCCATTTGGGACCCAATTTCAACAAGTCTTTCGCCACACTTCTAAACACTCTTCATGCATCTCTAGCACTTTTAATCTATCAAATTAATTGTTTTCTAACATATTCTAACCCCAAACAACACTAGATAAGTCATTTAGTGGTTCAACGCAATGTTTCCGAGTTCTTGGCCCATTTGGGAACCAATTTCAACAAGTCTTTCTCCACACTTCTAAACACTCATCATGCATCTCCAGCACTTGTAATCAATCAAATTTATTATATTCTAACATATTCTAAACCCAAACAACATTAGATAAGTCATTTAGTGGTTCAACGCAATGCTTCCGAGTTATTAGCCCATTTGGAACCCAATTTCATCAAGTTTATCTACACATTTCTAAACACTCTTCCAGCATCTCTAGCAATTGTAATCAATCGAAGTTATTGTATTTTAAGATATTATAACCCCAAACAGCACTAGATAAGTCATTTAGTGTTTCAACGCAATGTGTCCGAGTTCTTAGCCCATTTAGGACCCAATTTCAACAAGTCTTTCTACACACTTCTAAACGCTCTTCATACGTCTCTAGTACTTGTAATCAATCAAATTCATTGTATTCTAACATATTCTAACCCCAAACAACACTAGATAAGTCATTTAGTTGTTCAATGCAATATTTCCGAGTTCTTAGCCCATTTGGGACCCAATTTCAACAAGTATTTCTCCATACTTCAAAACACTCTTCATGCATCCCTAGCACTTGTAATCAATCAAATTCATTGTATTCTAACATATTCTAACCCCAAACAACACTAGATAAGTCATTTAGTTTCTTAACGCATTGTTTCCGGTTTCTTAGCCCATTTGGTACCGAATTTCAACAAGTCTTTCTCCACACTTCTAAAAACTCTTCATGCATCTCTAGCACTAGTAATCAATCAAATTTACTGTATTTTAACATATTCTAACCCAAAACAATACTAGATAAGTTATTTAATTGTTCACCGCAATGTTTCCGAGTTCTTAGCCTATTTGGGACCCAATTTCAACAAGTCTTTCTACACACTTCTAAACACTCTTCATGCATCTCTAGCACTTGTAATCAATCAAATTCATTGGATTCTAACATATTCTAACCCCAAACAACACTAGTTGAGTCATTTAGTTGCTCAACGCAATGTTTCCGAGTTCTTAGCCCATTTGGTACCCAATTTCAACAAGTCTTTCGCCACACTTCTAAACACTCTTCATGCATCTCTAGCACTTGTAATCAATCAAGTTTATTGTATTCGAACATATTCTAACCCCAAAAAACACTAGATACAATGTTTCCGAGTTCTTAGCCCATTTGGGACCCAATTTCAACAAGTCTTTCTCCACACTTCTAAACACTCTTCATGCATCTCTAGCACTTGTAATCAATCAAAGTTATTATATTCTAATATATTCTAACCCTAAACAGCACTAGATAAGTCATTTAGTGGTTCAACGCAATGTTTCCGAGTTCTTAGCCTATTTGGGACCCAATTTCAACAATTCTTTCTACACACTTCTAATTATTCTTCATGCATCTCGAGTACTTGTAACCAATCAAATTCATTGTATTCTAACATATACTAACCCCAAACAACACTAGATAAGTCATTTAGTGGTTCAACGCAATGTTTCCGAGTTCTTAGACCATTTGGGACCCAATTTCAACGTCTTTCTCCATACTTCAAAACACTCTTCATGCATTTCTAGCACTTGTAATCAATCAGAGTCATTTTCTTCTAATATATTCTCACCCCAAACAACACTAGATATTTTATTTAGTAGTTCAACGCAATGTTTCCGAGTTCTTACCCCATTTAGGACCCAATTTCAACAAGTTTTTCTACACAATTCTAAACACTCTTCATGCATCTTTAGCACTTGTAATGAATCAAAGTTATTATATTCTAACATATTCTAACCCCAAACAGCACTAGATAAGTCATTTAGTGGTTTAACGCAATGTTTCTGAGTTCTTATTCCATTTCAGACCCAATTTCAACAAGTCTTTCTACACACTTCTAAACACTCTTCATACATCTCTAGCACTAGTAATCAATCAAAGTTATTGTATTCTAACAACACTAGATAAGTCATTTAGTTGCTCAACGCAATGTTTCCGAGTTCTTAGCCCATTTGGTACCCAATTTCAACAAGTCTTTCTCCACACTTCGAAACACTCTTCATGCATGTCTAGCACTTGTAATAAATAAAATTTATTGTATTCTAACATATTCTAACCCCAAACAATACTAGATAAGTCATTTAGTGGTTCAACGCAATGTTTCCGAGTTCATAGCCCATTTGTGACCCAATTTCAGCAAGTCTTTCTCCATACTTCAAAACACTCTTCATGCATCTCTAGCCCTTGTTATCAATCAAATTCATTGTATTATAACATATTCTAACCCCAAATAAAACTAGATAAGTCATTTTGTTGCTCAACACAATGTTTACGAGTTCTTAGCCCATTTGGTACCCAATTTCAACAAGTCTTTCGCCACACTTCTAAACACTCTTCATGCATCTCTAGCACTTTTAATCTATCAAATTTATTGTTTTCTAACATATTCTAACCCCAAACAACATTAGATAAGTCATTTAGTGGTTCAACGCAATGTTTTCGAGTTCTTAGCCCATTTGGGACCCAATTTCAACAAGTCTTTCCACACAATTCTAAACACTCTTCATACATCTCTAGCACTAGTAATCAATCAAATTCATTGTATTCTAACATATTCTAACCCAAAACAACACTCGATAAGTCATTTAGTTGCTCAACGCAATGTTTCCGAGTTCTTAGCCCATTTGGTACCCGATTTCAACCAGTCTTTCGCCACACTTCTAAACACTCTTCATGCATCTCTAGCACTTGTAATCAATCAAATTCATTGTATTCTAACATATTCTAACCCCAAACAACACTAGATAAGTCATTTAGTTGTTCAACGCAATGTTTCCGAGTTCTTAGCCCATTTGGGACCCAATTTCAACAAGTCTTTCTCCATACTTCAAAACACTCTTCATGCATCTCTAGCTCTTGTAATCAATCAAATTCATTGTATTCTAACATATTCTAACCCCAAACAACACTAGATAAGTCATTTAGTTGCTCAACGCAATATTTCCGAGTTCTTAGCCCATTTGGTACCCAATTTCAACAAGTCTTTCGCCACACTTCTAAACACTCTTCATGCATCTCTAGCACTTGTAATCAATCAAATTTATTGTATTCTAACATATTCTAACCCCAAACAACACTAGATAAGTCATTTAGTGGTTCAACGCAATGTTTCCGAGTTCTTAGCCCATTTGGGACCCAATTTCAACAAGTCTTTCTCCACACTTCTAAACACTCTTCATGCATCTCTAGCACTTGTAATCAATCAAAGTTATTATATTATAATATATTCTAACCCTAAACAGCACTAGATAAGTCATTTAGTGGTTCAACGCAATGTTTCCTAGTTCTTAGCCCATTTGGGACCTAATTTCAACAAGTCTTTCTCCATTCTTAAAAACAATCTTCATGCATCTCTAGCACTTGTAATCAATCAAATTCATTGTATTCTACCATATTCTAACCCCAAATAACACTAGATAAGTCATTTAGTGGTTTAACGCAATGTTTCCGAGTTCTTAGCCCATTTGGGGCCCAAATTTCAACAAGTCTTTCTCCATACTTCAAAACACTCTTCATGCATTTCTAGCACTTGTAATAAATTAGAGTTATTGTCTTCTAATATATTCTCACCCCAAACAAACTAGATATTTCATTTAGTTGTTCAACGCAATGTTTCCGAGTTCTTAGCCCATTTGGGACCCAATTTCAACAAGTTTTTCTACACACTTCTAAACACTCTTCATGCATCTTTAGCACTTGTAATCAGTCAAAGTTATTGTATTCTAACATATTCTAACCCCAAACAGCACTAGATAAGTCATTTAGTGGTTCAACGCAATGTTTCTGAGTTCTTAGCCCATTTAGGACCCAATTTCAACAAGTCTTTCTACACACTTCTAAACACTCTTCATACATCTCTAGCACTAGTAATCAATCAAATTCATTTTATTCTAACATATTCTAACCCCAAACAACACTAGATAAGTCATTTACTTGCTCAACGCAATGTTTCCGAGTTTTTAGCCCATTTGGTACCCAATTTCAACAAGTCTTTCTCCACACTTCTAAAAACTCTTCATGCATCTCTAGCACTTGTAATCAATCAAATTTACTGTATTCTAACATATTCTAACCCAAAACAACACTAGATAAGTCATTTAGTTGTTCACCGCAATGTTTCCGAGTTCTTAGCCCATTTGGAACCCAATTTCAGTAAGTCTTTCTACACACTTCTAAACACTCTTCATGCATCTCTAGCACTTGTAATCAATCAAATTCATTGGATTCTAACATATTCTAACCCCAAACAACACTAGTTAAGTCATTTAGTTGCTCAACGCAATGTTTCCGAGTTGTTAGCCCATTTGGTACCCAATTTCAACAAGTCTTTCTCCACACTTCTAAACACTCTTCATGCATGTCTAGCACTTGTAATCAATAAAATTTATTGTATTCTAACATATTCTAACCCCAAACAATACTAGATAAGTCATTTAGTGGTTCAACGCAATGTTTCCGAGTTCATAGCCCATTTGTGACCCAATTTCAGCAAGTCTTTCTCCATACTTCAAAACACTCTTCATGCATCTCTAGCCCTTGTTATCAATCAAATTCATTGTATTATAACATATTCTAACCCCAAATAACACTAGATAAGTCATTTTGTTGCTCAACACAATGTTTCCGAGTTGTTAGCCCATTTGGTACCCAATTTCAACAAGTCTTTCGCCACACTTCTAAACACTCTTCTTGCATCTCTAGCACTTTTAATATATCAAATTTATTGTTTTCTAACATATTCTAACCCCAAACAACATTAGATAAGTCATTTAGTGGTTCAACGCAATGTTTTCGAGTTCTTAGCCCATTTGGGACCCAATTTCAACAAGTCTTTCTACACACTTCTAAACACTCTTCATACATCTCTAGCACTAGTAATCAATCAAATTCATTGTATTCTAACATATTCTAACCCAAAACAACACTCGATAAGTCATTTAGTTGCTCAACGCAATGTTTCCGAGTTCTTAGCCCATTTGGTACCCGATTTCAACAAGTCTTTCGCCACACTTCTAAACACTCTTCATGCATCTCTAGCACTTGTAATCAATGAAATTCATTGTATTCTAACATATTCTAACCCCAAACAACACTAGATAAGTCATTTAGTTGTTCAACGCAATGTTTCCGAGTTCTTAGCCCATTTGGGACCCAATTTCAACAAGTCTTTCTCCATACTTCAAAACACTCTTCATGCATCTCTAGCACTTGTAATCAATCAAATTCATTGTATTCTAACATATTCTAACCCTAAACAGCACTAGATAAGTCATTTAGTGGTTCAACGCAATGTTTCCTAGTTCTTAGCCCATTTGGGACCTAATTTCAACAAGTCTTTCTCCATTCTTAAAAACACTCTTCATGCATCTCTAGCACTTGTAATCAATCAAATTCATTGTATTCTACCATATTCTAACCCCAAATAACACTAGATAAGTCATTTAGTGGTTTAACGCAATGTTTCCGAGTTCTTAGCCCATTTGGGGCCCAAATTTCAACAAGTCTTTCTCCATACTTCAAAACACTCTTCATGCATTTCTAGCACTTGTAATAAATTAGAGTTATTGTCTTCTAATATATTCTCACCCCAAACAAAACTAGATATTTCATTTAGTTGTTCAACGCAATGTTTCCGAGTTCTTAGCCCATTTGGGACCCAATTTCAACAAGTTTTTCTACACACTTCTAAACACTCTTCATGCATCTTTAGCACTTGTAATCAGTCAAAGTTATTGTATTCTAACATATTCTAACCCCAAACAGCGCTAGATAAGTCATTTAGTGGTTCAACGCAATGTTTCTGAGTTCTTAGCCCATTTAGGACCCAATTTCAACAAGTCTTTCTACACACTTCTAAACACTCTTCATACATCTCTAGCACTAGTAATCAATCAAATTCATTTTATTCTAACATATTCTAACCCCAAACAACACTAGATAAGTCATTTACTTGCTCAACGCAATGTTTCCGAGTTTTTAGCCCATTTGGTACCCAATTTCAACAAGTCTTTCTCCACACTTCTAAAAACTCTTCATGCATCTCTAGCACTTGTAATCAATCAAATTTACTGTATTCTAACATATTCTAACCCAAAACAACACTAGATAAGTCATTTAGTTGTTCACCGCAATGTTTCCGAGTTCTTAGCCCATTTGGAACCCAATTTCAGTAAGTCTTTCTACACACTTCTAAACACTCTTCATGCATCTCTAGCACTTGTAATCAATCAAATTCATTGGATTCTAACATATTCTAACCCCAAACAACACTAGTTAAGTCATTTAGTTGCTCAACGCAATGTTTCCGAGTTGTTAGCCCATTTGGTACCCAATTTCAACAAGTCTTTCTCCACACTTCTAAACACTCTTCATGCATGTCTAGCACTTGTAATCAATAAAATTTATTGTATTCTAACATATTCTAACCCCAAACAATACTAGATAAGTCATTTAGTGGTTCAACGCAATGTTTCCGAGTTCATAGCCCATTTGTGACCCAATTTCAGCAAGTCTTTCTCCATACTTCAAAACACTCTTCATGCATCTCTAGCCCTTGTTATCAATCAAATTCATTGTATTATAACATATTCTAACCCCAAATAACACTAGATAAGTCATTTTGTTGCTCAACACAATGTTTCCGAGTTCTTAGCCCATTTGGTACCCAATTTCAACAAGTCTTTCGCCACACTTCTAAACACTCTTCATGCATCTCTACCACTTTTAATATATCAAATTTATTGTTTTCTAACATATTCTAACCCCAAACAACATTAGATAAGTCATTTAGTGGTTAACGCAATGTTTTCGAGTTCTTAGCCCATTTGGGACCCAATTTCAACAAGTCTTTCTACACACTTCTAAACACTCTTCATACATCTCTAGCACTAGTAATCAATCAAATTCATTGTATTCTAACATATTCTAACCCAAAACAACACTCGATAAGTCATTTAGTTGCTCAACGCAATGTTTCCGAGTTCTTAGCCCATTTGGTACCCGATTTCAACAAGTCTTTCACCACACTTCTAAACACTCTTCATGCATCTCTAGCACTTGTAATCAATGAAATTCATTGTATTCTAACATATTCTAACCCCAAACAACACTAGATAAGTAATTTAGTTGTTCAACGCAATGTTTCCGAGTTCTTAGCCCATTTGGGACCCAATTTCAACAAGTCTTTCTCCATACTTCAAAACACTCTTCATGCATCTCTAGCACTTGTAATCAATCAAATTCATTGTATTCTAACATATTCTAACCCTAAACAGCACTAGATAAGTCATTTAGTGGTTCAACGCAATGTTTCCTAGTTCTTAGCCCATTTGGGACCTAATTTCAACAAGTCTTTCTCCATTCTTAAAAATACTCTTCATGCATCTCTAGCACTTGTAATCAATCAAATTCATTGTATTCTACCATATTCTAACCCCAAATAACACTAGATAAGTCATTTAGTGGTTTAACGCAATGTTTCCGAGTTCTTAGCCCATTTGGGGCCCAAATTTCAACAAGTCTTTCTCCATACTTCAAAACACTCTTCATGCATTTCTAGCACTTGTAATAAATTAGAGTTATTGTCTTCTAATATATTCTCACCCCAAACAAAACTAGATATTTCATTTAGTTGTTCAACGCAATGTTTCCGAGTTCTTAGCCCATTTGGGACCCAATTTCAACAAGTTTTTCTACACACTTCTAAACACTCTTCATGCATCTTTAGCACTTGTAATCAGTCAAAGTTATTGTATTCTAACATATTCTAACCCCAAACAGCGCTAGATAAGTCATTTAGTGGTTCAACGCAATGTTTCTGAGTTCTTAGCCCATTTAGGACCCAATTTCAACAAGTCTTTCTACACACTTCTAAACACTCTTCATACATCTCTAGCACTAGTAATCAATCAAATTCATTTTATTCTAACATATTCTAACCCCAAACAACACTAGATAAGTCATTTACTTGCTCAACGCAATGTTTCCGAGTTTTTAGCCCATTTGGTACCCAATTTCAACAAGTCTTTCTCCACACTTCTAAAAACTCTTCATGCATCTCTAGCACTTGTAATCAATCAAATTTACTGTATTCTAACATATTCTAACCCAAAACAACACTAGATAAGTCATTTAGTTGTTCACCGCAATGTTTCCGAGTTCTTAGCCCATTTGGAACCCAATTTCAGTAAGTCTTTCTACACACTTCTAAACACTCTTCATGCATCTCTAGCACTTGTAATCAATCAAATTCATTGGATTCTAACATATTCTAACCCCAAACAACACTAGTTAAGTCATTTAGTTGCTCAACGCAATGTTTCCGAGTTGTTAGCCCATTTGGTACCCAATTTCAACAAGTCTTTCTCCACACTTCTAAACACTCTTCATGCATGTCTAGCACTTGTAATCAATAAAATTTATTGTATTCTAACATATTCTAACCCCAAACAATACTAGATAAGTCATTTAGTGGTTCAACGCAATGTTTCCGAGTTCATAGCCCATTTGTGACCCAATTTCAGCAAGTCTTTCTCCATACTTCAAAACATTCTTCATGCATCTCTAGCCCTTGTTATCAATCAAATTCATTGTATTATAACATATTCTAACCCCAAATAACACTAGATAAGTCATTTTATTGCTCAACACAATGTTTCCGAGTTCTTAGCCCATTTGGTACCCAATTTCAACAAGTCTTTCGCCACACTTCTAAACACTCTTCATGCATCTCTACCACTTTTAATATATCAAATTTATTGTTTTCTAACATATTCTAACCCCAAACAACATTAGATAAGTCATTTAGTGGTTCAACGCAATGTTTTCGAGTTCTTAGCCCATTTGGGACCCAATTTCAACAAGTCTTTCTACACACTTCTAAACACTCTTCATACATCTCTAGCACTAGTAATCAATCAAATTCATTGTATTCTAACATATTCTAACCCAAAACAACACTCGATAAGTCATTTAGTTGCTCAACGCAATGTTTCCGAGTTCTTAGCCCATTTGGTACCCGATTTCAACAAGTCTTTCGCCACACTTCTAAACACTCTTCATGCATCTCTAGCACTTGTAATCAATGAAATTCATTGTATTCTAACATATTCTAACCCCAAACAACACTAGATAAGTCATTTAGTTGTTCAACGCAATGTTTCCGAGTTCTTAGCCCATTTGGGACCCAATTTCAACAAGTCTTTCTCCATACTTCAAAACACTCTTCATGCATCTCTAGCACTTGTAATCAATCAAATTCATTGTATTCTAACATATTCTAACCCTAAACAGCACTAGATAAGTCATTTAGTGGTTCAACGCAATGTTTCCTAGTTCTTAGCCCATTTGGGACCTAATTTCAACAAGTCTTTCTGCATTCTTAAAAACACTCTTCATGCATCTCTAGCACTTGTAATCAATTAAATTCATTGTATTCTACCATATTCTAACCCCAAATAACACTAGATAAGTCATTTAGTGGTTTAACGCAATGTTTCCGAGTTCTTAGCCCATTTGGGGCCCAAATTTCAACAAGTCTTTCTCCATACTTCAAAACACTCTTCATGCATTTCTAGCACTTGTAATAAATTAGAGTTATTGTCTTCTAATATATTCTCACCCCAAACAAAACTAGATATTTCATTTAGTTGTTCAACGCAATGTTTCCGAGTTCTTAGCCCATTTGGGACCCAATTTCAACAAGTTTTTCTACACACTTCTAAACACTCTTCATGCATCTTTAGCACTTGTAATTAGTCAAAGTTATTGAATTCTAACATATTCTAACCCCAAACAGCACTAGATAAGTCATTTAGTGGTTCAACGCAATGTTTCTGAGTTCTTAGCCCATTTAGGACCCAATTTCAACAAGTCTTTCTACACACTTCTAAACACTCTTCATACATCTCTAGCACTAGTAATCAATCAAATTCATTTTATTCTAACATATTCTAACCCCAAACAACACTAGATAAGTCATTTACTTGCTCAACGCAATGTTTCCGAGTTTTTAGCCCATTTGGTACCCAATTTCAACAAGTCTTTCTCCACACTTCTAAAAACTCTTCATGCATCTCTAGCACTTGTAATCAATCAAATTTACTGTATTCTAACATATTCTAACCCAAAACAACACTAGATAAGTCATTTAGTTGTTCACCGCAATGTTTCCGAGTTCTTAGCCCATTTGGAACCCAATTTCAGTAAGTCTTTCTACACACTTCTAAACACTCTTCATGCATCTCTAGCACTTGTAATCAATCAAATTCATTGGATTCTAACATATTCTAACCCCAAACAACACTAGTTAAGTCATTTAGTTGCTCAACGCAATGTTTCCGAGTTGTTAGCCCATTTGGTACCCAATTTCAACAAGTCTTTCTCCACACTTCTAAACACTCTTCATGCATGTCTAGCACTTGTAATCAATAAAATTTATTGTATTCTAACATATTATAACCCCAAACAATACTAGATAAGTCATTTAGTGGTTCAACGCAATGTTTCCGAGTTCATAGCCCATTTGTGACCCAATTTCAGCAAGTCTTTCTCCATACTTCAAAACACTCTTCATGCATCTCTAGCCCTTGTTATCAATCAAATTCATTGTATTATAACATATTCTAACCCCAAATAACACTAGATAAGTCATTTTGTTGCTCAACACAATGTTTCCGAGTTCTTAGCCCATTTGGTACCCAATTTCAACAAGTCTTTCGCCACACTTCTAAACACTCTTCATGCATCTCTAGCACTTTTAATATATCAAATTTATTGTTTTCTAACATATTCTAACCCCAAACAACATTAGATAAGTCATTTAGTGGTTCAACGCAATGTTTTCGAGTTCTTAGCCCATTTGGGACCCAATTTCAACAAGTCTTTCTACACACTTCTAAACACTCTTCATACATCTCTAGCACTAGTAATCAATCAAATTCATTGTATTCTAACATATTCTAACCCAAAACAACACTCGATAAGTCATTTAGTTGCTCAACGCAATGTTTCCGAGTTCTTAGCCCATTTGGTACCCGATTTCAACAAGTCTTTCGCCACACTTCTAAACACTCTTCATGCATCTCTAGCACTTGTAATCAATGAAATTCATTGTATTCTAACATATTCTAACCCCAAACAACACTAGATAAGTCATTTAGTTGTTCAACGCAATGTTTCCGAGTTCTTAGCCCATTTGGGACCCAATTTCAACAAGTCTTTCTCCATACTTCAAAACACTCTTCATGCATCTCTAGCACTTGTAATCAATCAAATTCATTGTATTCTAACATATTCTAACCCTAAACAGCACTAGATAAGTCATTTAGTGGTTCAACGCAATGTTTCCTAGTTCTTAGCCCATTTGGGACCTAATTTCAACAAGTCTTTCTCCATTCTTAAAAACACTCTTCATGCATCTCTAGCACTTGTAATCAATCAAATTCATTGTATTCTACCATATTCTAACCCCAAATAACACTAGATAAGTCATTTAGTGGTTTAACGCAATGTTTCCGAGTTCTTAGCCCATTTGGGGCCCAAATTTCAACAAGTCTTTCTCTATACTTCAAAACACTCTTCATGCATTTCTAGCACTTGTAATCAATCAGAGTTATTGTCTTCTAATATATTCTCACCCCAAACAAAACTAGATATTTCATTTAGTTGTTCAACGCAATGTTTCCGAGTTCTTAGCCCATTTGGGACCCAATTTCAACAAGTTTTTCTACACACTTATAAACACTCTTCATGCATCTTTAGCACTTGTAATCAGTCAAAGTTATTGTATTCTAACATATTCTAACCCCAAACAGCACTAGATAAGTGATTTAGTGGTTCAACGCAATGTTTCTGAGTTCTTTGCGCATTTAGGACCCAATTTCAACAAGTCTTTCTACACACTTCTAAACACTCTTCATACATCTCTAGCACTAGTAATCAATCAAATTCATTTTATTCTAACATATTCTAACCCCAAACAACACTAGATAAGTCATTTACTTGCTCAACGCAATGTTTCCGAGTTCTTAGCCCATTTGGTACCCAATTTCAACAAGTCTTTCTCCACACTTCTAAAAACTCTTCATGCATCTCTAGCACTTGTAATCAATCAAATTTACTGTATTCTAACATATTCTAACCCGAAACAACACTAGATAAGTCATTTAGTTGTTCACCGCAATGTTTCCGAGTTCTTAGCCCATTTGGAACCCAATTTCAGTAAGTCTTTCTACACACTTCTAAACACTCTTCATGCATCTCTAGCACTTGTAATCAATCAAATTCATTGGATTCTAACATATTCTAACCCCAAACAACACTAGTTAAGTCATTTAGTTGCTCAACGCAATGTTTCTGAGTTCTTAGCCCATTTGGTACCCAATTTCAACAAGTCTTTCTCCACACTTCTAAACACTCTTCATGCATCTCTAGTACATGTAACCAATCAAATTCATTGTATTCTAACATATACTAACCACAAACAATACTAGATAATTCATTTAGTGGTCCAACGCAATGTTTATGAGTTCTTAGCCCATTTGGGACCCAATTTCAACAAGTCTTTCTACACACTTCTAAACACTCTTCATGCATCTCTAGCACTTGTAATCAATCAAATTCATTGTATTCTAACATATTCTAACCCCAAACAACACCAGATAAGTCATTTAGTTGTTCAACGCAATGTTTCCGAGTTCTTAGCCCATTTGGGACCCAATTTCAACAAGTCTTTCTCCATACTTCAAAACACTCTTCATGCATCTCTAGCACTTGTAATCAATCAAATTCATTGTATTCTAACATATTCTAACCCCAAACAACACTATATAAGTCATTTAGTTGTTCAATGAATGTTTCTGAGTTCTTAGCCCATTTGGTACCCAATTTCAACAAGTCTTTCGCCACACTTCTAAACACTCTTCATGCATCTCTAGCACTTGTAATCAATCAAATTTATTGTATTCTAACATATTCTAACCCCAAACAACACTAGATAAGTCATTTAGTGGTTCAATTCAATGTTTCAGAGTTCTTAGCCCATTTGGGACCCAATTTCAACAAGTCTTTCTCCATACTTCAAAACACTCTTCATGCATCTCTAGCACTTGTAATCAATCAAATTCATTGTATTCTAACATATTCTAACCCCAAACAACACTAGATAAGTCATTTAGTTGCTCAACGCAATATTTCCGAGTTCTTAGCCCATTTGGTACCCAATTTCAACAAGTCTTTCGCCACACTTCTAAACACTCTTCATGCATCTCTAGCACTTGTAATCAATCAAATTTATTGTATTCTAACATATTCTAACCCCAAACAACACTAGATAAGTCATTTAGTGGTTCAATTCAATGTTTCAGAGTTCTTAGCCCATTTGGGACCCAATTTCAACAAGTCTTTCTCCACACTTCTAAACACTCTTCATGCATCTCTAGTACATGTAACCAATCAAATTCATTGTATTCTAACATATACTAACCACAAACAATACTAGATAATTCATTTAGTGGTCCAACGCAATGTTTATGAGTTCTTAGCCCATTTGGGACCCAATTTCAACAAGTCTTTCTACACACTTCTAAACACTCTTCATGCATATCTAGCACTTGTAATCAATCAAATTCATTGTATTCTAACATATACTAACCCCAAACAACACTAGATAAGTCATTTAGTTGGTCAATGCAATATTTCCGAGTTCTTAGCCCATTTGGGACCCAATTTCAACAAGTATTTCTCTATACTTCAAAACACTCTTCATGCATCTCTAGCACTTGTAATCAATCAAATTCATTGTATTCTAACATATTCTAACCCCAAACAACACTAGATAAGTCATTTAGTTGCTCAACGCAATATTTCCGAGTTCTTAGCCCATTTGGTACCCAATTTCAACAAGTCTTTCGCCACACTTCTAAACACTCTTCATGCATCTCTAGCACTTGTAATCAATCAAATTCATTGTATTCTAACATATTCTTACCCCAAACAACACTAGATAAGTCATTTAGTTGCTCAACGCAATGTTTCTGAGTTCTTAGCCCATTTGGGACCCAATTTCAACAAGTCTTTCTACACACTTCTAAACAGTCTTCATGCATCTCTAGCACTTGTAATCAATCAAATTCATTGGATTCTAACATATTCTAACCCCAAACAACACTAGATAAACCATTTAGTTATTCAACGCAATGTTTTTTCGAATTCTTAGCCCATTTGGGACCTAATTTCAACAAGTCTTTCTCCATACTTAAAAGCACTCTTCATGCATCTCTAGCACTTGTAATCAATCAAATTCATTGTATTCTACCATATTCTAACCCCAAATAACACTTGATAAGTCATTTAGTGGTTCAACGCAATGTTTCCTAGTTCTTAGCCCATTTGGGACCCAATTTCAACAAGTCTTTCTCCATACTTCAAAACACTCTTCATGCATTTCTAGCACTTGTAATCAATCAGAGTCATTGTCTTCTAATATATTCTCACCCCAAACAACACTAGATATTTCATTTAGTTGTTCAACGCAATGTTTCCGAGTTCTTAGCCCATTTGGGACACAATTTCAACAAGTTTTTCTACACACTTCTAAACACTCTTCATGCATCTTTAGCACTTGTAATCAGTCAAAGTTATTGTATTCTAACATATTCTAACCCCAAACAGCACTAGATAAGTCATTTAGTGGTTCAACGCAATGTTTCTGAGTTCTTAGCCCATTTAGGACCCAGTTTCAACAAGTCTTTCTCCACACTTCTAAACACTCTTCATACATCTCTAGCACTAGTAATCAATCAAATTCATTTTATTCTAACATATTCTAACCCCAAACAACACTAGATAAGTCATTTACTTGCTCAACGCAATGTTTCCGAGTTCTTAGCCCATTTGGTACCCAATTTCAACAAGTCTTTCTCCACACTTCTAAAAACTCTTCATGCATCTCTAGCACTTGTAATCAATCAAACTTACTGTATTCTAACATATTCTAACCCAAAACAACACTAGATAAGTCATTTAGTTGTTCAACGCAATGTTTCCGAGTTCTTAGCCCATTTGGTACCCAATTTCAACAAGTCTTTCGCCACACTTCTAAACACTCTTCATGCATCTCTAGCACTTTTAATCTATCAAATTAATTGTTTTCTTACATATTCTAACCCCAAACAACACTAGATAAGTCATTTAGTGGTTCAACGCAATGTTTCCGAGTTCTTGGCCCATTTGGGAACCAATTTCAACAAGTCTTTCTCCACACTTCTAAACACTCATCATGCATCTCCAGCACATGTAATCAATCAAATTTATTATATTCTAACATATTCTAAACCCAAACAACACTAGATAAGTCATTTAGTGGTTCAACGCAATGCTTCCGAGTTCTTAGCCCATTTGGGACCCAATTTCATCAAGTTTTTCTACACATTTCTAAACACTCTTCCAGCATCTGTAGCAATTGTAGTCAATCGAAGTTATTGTATTTTAAGATATTATAACCCCAAACAGCACTAGATAAGTCATTTAGTGTTTCAACGCAATGTGTCCGAGTTCTTAGCCCATTTAGGACCCAATTTCAACAAGTCTTTCTACACACTTCTAAGCGCTCTTCATACGTCTCTAGTACTTGTAATCAATCAAATTCATTGTATTCTAACATATTCTAACCCCAAACAACACTAGATAAGTCATTTAGTTGTTCAATGCAATATTTCCGAGTTCTTAGCCCATTTGGGACCCAATTTCAACAAGTATTTCTCCATACTTCAAAACACTCTTCATGCATCCCTAGCACTTGTAATCAATCAAATTCAATGTATTCTAACATATTCTAACCCCAAACAACACTAGATAAGTCATTTAGTTTCTTAACGCATTGTTTCCGGTTTCTTAGCCCATTTGGTACCCAATTTCAACAAGTCTTTCTCCACACTTCTAAAAACTCTTCATGCATCTCTAGCACTAGTAATCAATCAAATTTACTGTATTCTAACATATTCTAACCCAAAACAATACTAGATAAGTCATTTAATTGTTCACCGCAATGTTTCCGAGTTTTTAGCCTATTTGGGACCCAATTTCAACAAGTCTTTCTACACATTTCTAAACACTCTTCATGCATCTCTAGCACTTGTAATCAATCAAATTCATTGGATTCTAACATATTTTAACCCCAAACAACACTAGTTGAGTCATTTAGTTGCTCAACGCAATGTTTCCGAGTTCTTAGCCCATTTGGTACCCAATTTCAACAAGTCTTTCGCCACACTTCTAAACACTCTTCATGCATCTCTAGCACTTGTAATCAATCAAATTTATTGTATTCGAACATATTCTAACCCCAAAAAACACTAGATACAATGTTTCCGAGTTCTTAGCCCATTTGGGACCCAATTTCAACAAGTCTTTCTCCACACTTCTAAACACTCTTCATGCATCTCTAGCACTTGTAATCAATCAAAGTTATTATATTCTAATATATTCTAACCCTAAACAGCACTAGATAAGTCATTTAGTGGTTCAACGCAATGTTTCCGAGTTCTTAGCCTATTTGGGACCCAATTTCAACAATTCTTTCAACACACTTCTATTTATTCTTCATGTATCTCGAGTACTTGTAACCAATCAAATTCATTGTATTCTAACATATACTAACCCCAAACAACACTAGATAAGTCATTTAGTGGTTCAACGCAATGTTTCCGAGTTCTTAGACCATTTGGGACCCAATTTCAACGTCTTTCTCCATACTTCAAAACACTCTTCATGCATTTCTAGCACTTGTAATCAATCAGAGTCATTTTTTTCTAATATATTCTCACCCCAAACAACACTAGATATTTTATTTAGTTGTTCAACGCAATGTTTCCGAGTTCTTACCCCATTTAGGACCCAATTTCAACAAGTTTTTCTACACAATTCTAAACACTCTTCATGCATCTTTAGCACTTGTAATGAATCAAAGTTATTATATTCTAACATATTCTAACCCAAAACAGCACTAGATAAGTCATTTAGTGGTTTAACGCAATGTTTCTGAGTTCTTAGCCCAATTCAGACCCAATTTCAACAAGTCTTTCTACACACTTCTAAACACTCTTCATACATCTCTAGCACTAGTAATCAATCAAAGTTATTGTATTCTAACATATTCTATACCCAAACAACACTAGATAAGTCATTTAGTTGCTCAACGCAATGTTTCCGAGTTCTTAGCCCATTTGGTACCCAATTTCAACAAGTCTTTCTCCACACTTCGAAACACTCTTCATGCATGTCTAGCACTTGTAATAAATAAAATTTATTGTATTCTAACATATTCTAACCCCAAACAATACTAGATAAGTCATTTAGTGGTTCAACGCAATGTTTCTGAGTTCATAGCCCATTTGTGACCCAATTTCAGCAAGTCTTTCTCCATACTTCAAAACACTCTTCATGCATCTCTAGCCCTTGTTATCAATCAAATTCATTGTATTATAACATATTCTAACCCCAAATAACACTAGATAAGTCATTTTGTTGCTCAACACAATGTTTCCGAGTTCTTAGCCCATTTGGTACCCAATTTCAACAAGTCTTTCGCCACACTTCTAAACACTCTTCATGCATCTCTAGCACTTTTAATCTATCAAATTTACTGTATTCTAACATATTCTAACCCAAAACAACACTAGATAAGTCAGTTAGTTGTTCACCACAATGTTTCCGAGTTCTTAGCCCATTTGGAACCCAATTTCAGTAAGTCTTTCTACACACTTCTAAACACTCTTCATGCATCTCTAGCACTTGTAATCAATCAGAGTCATTGTCTTCTAATATATTCTCACCCTAAACAACACTAGATATTTCATTTAGTTGTTCAACGCAATGTTTCCGAGTTTTTAGCCCATTTGGGACACAATTTCAACAAGTTTTTCTACACACTTCTAAACACTCTTCATGCATCTTTAGAACTTGTAATCAGTCAAAGTTATTGTATTCTAACATATTCTAACCCCAAACAGCACTAGATAAGTCATTTAGTGGTTCAACGCAATGTTTCTGAGTTCTTAGCCCATTTAGGACCCAGTTTCAACAAGTCTTTCTACACACTTCTAAACACTCTTCATACATCTCTAGCACTAGTAATCAATCAAATTCATTTTATTCTAACATATTCTAACCCCAAACAACACTAGATAAGTCATTTACTTGCTCAACGCAATGTTTCCGAGTTCTTAGCCCATTTGGTACCCAATTTCAACAAGTCTTTCTCCACACTTCTAAAAACTCTTCATGCATCTCTAGCACTTGTAATCAATCAAATTTACTGTATTCTAACATATTCTAACCCAAAACAACACTAGATAAGTCATTTAGTTGTTCAACGCAATGTTTCCGAGTTCTTAGCCCATTTGGTACCCAATTTCAACAAGTCTTTCGCCACACTTCTAAACACTCTTCATGCATCTCTAGCACTTTTAATCTATCAAATTAATTGTTTTCTAACATATTCTAACCCCAAACAACACTAGATAAGTCATTTAGTGGTTCAACGCAATGTTTCCGAGTTCTTGGCCCATTTGGGAACTAATTTCAACAAGTCTTTCTCCACACTTCTAAACACTCATCATGCATCTCCAGCACTTGTAATCAATCAAATTTATTATATTCTAACATATTCTAAACCCAAACAACACTAGATAAGTCATTTAGTGGTTCAACGCAATGCTTCCGAGTTCTTAGCCCATTTGGGACCCAATTTCATCAAGTTTTTCTACACATTTCTAAACACTCTTCATGCATCTTTAGCAATTGTAATTAATCAAATTCATTGTACACTAGATAAGTCAGTTAGTGGTTCAACGCAATGTGTCCGAGTTCTTAGCCCATTTGGGACCAAATTTCAACAAGTCTTTCTCCACACTTCTAAACGCTCTTCATACGTCTCTAGTACTTGTAATCAATCAAATTCATTGTATTCTAACATATTCTAACCCCAAACAACACTAGATAAGTCATTTAGTTGTTCAATGCAATATTTCCGAGTTCTTAGCCCATTTGGCACCAAATTCAACAAGTATTTCTCCATACTTCAAAACACTCTTGATGCATCTTTAGCACTTGTAATCAATCAAATTCATTGTATTCTAACATATTCTAACCCCAAACAACACTAGATAAGTCATTTAGTGGTTCAACGCAATGTTTCCGAGTTCTTAGCCCATTTGGGACCAATTTCAACAAGTCTTTCTCTACACTTCTAAACACTCTTCATGCATCTCTAGCATTTGTAATCAATCAAATTCATTGTATTCTAACATATTCTAACCCCAAACAACACTATATAAGTCATTTAGTGGTTCAACGCAATTTTTCCGAGTTCTTAGCCCATTTGGGACCCAATTTCAACAAGTCTTTCTACACACTTTTAAACAATCTTCATGCATCTCTAGCATTTGTAATCAATCAAATTCATTGTATTCTAACCTATTCTAACCCCAAACAATACTAGATAAGTCATTTAGTGGTTCAATGCAATGTTTCCGAGTTCTTAGCCCATTTGGGACCAATTTCAACAAGTCTTTCTCTACACTTCTAAACACTCTTGATGCATCTTTAGCACTTGTAATCAATCAAATTCATTGTATTCTAACATATTCTAACCCCAAAAAACACTAGATAAGTCATTTAGTGGTTCAACGCAATGTTTCCGAGTTCTTAGCCCATTTGGGACCAATTTCAACAAGTCTTTCTCTACACTTCTAAACACTCTTCATGCATCTCTAGCACTTGTAATCAATCAAATTTATTGTATTCTAACATATTCTAACCCCAAACAACACTATATAAGTCATTTAGTGGTTCAACGCAATTATTCCGAGTTCTTAGCCCATTTGGGACCCAATTTCAACAAGTCTTTCTCTACACTTTTAAACACTTTTCATGCATCTCTAACACTTGTAATCAATCAAATTTTTTGTATTCTAACATATTCTAACCCCAAAAAACACTAGATAAGTCATTTAGTGGTTGAACGCAATGTTTCCGAGTTCTTAGCCCATTTGGGACCAATTTCAACAAGTCTTTCTCTACACTTCTTAACACTCTTCATGCATCTCTAGCACTTGTAATCAATCAAATTCATTGTATTCTAACATATTCTAACCCCAAACAACACTAGATAAGTCATTTAGTGGTTCAACACAATGTTTCCGAGTTCTTAGCCCATTTGGGACCAATTTCAACAAGTCTTTCTCTACACTTCTAAACACTCTTCATGCATCTCTAGCACTTGTAATCAATCAAATTCATTGTATTCTAACATAATTTAACCCCAAACAACACTAGATAAGTCATTTAGTGGTTCAACGCAATGTTTCCGAGTTCTTAGCCCATTTGGGACCAATTTCAACAAGTCTTTCTCTACACTTCTAAACACTCTTCATGCATCTCTAGCACTTGTAATCAATCAAATTCATTGTATTCTAACATATTCTAACCCCAAACAACACTATATAAGTCATTTAGTGGTTCAACGCAATGTTTCCGAGTTCTTAGTCCATTTGGGACCAATTTCAACAAGTCTTTCTCTACACTTCTAAACACTCTTCATGCATCTCTAGCACTTGTAATAAATCAAATTCATTGTATTCTAACATATTCTAACCCCAAACAACACTAGATAAGTCATTTAGTGGTTCAACGCAATGTTTCAGAGTTCTTAGTCCATTTGGGACCCAATTTCAACAAGTCTTTCTCTACACTTCTAAACACTCTTCATGCATCTCTAGCACTTGTAATCAATCAAATTCATTGTATTCTAACATATTCTATCCCCAAACAACACTAGATAAGTCATTTAGTGGTTCAACGCAATGTTTCCGAGTTCTTAGCCCATTTGGGACCAATTTCAACAAGTCTTTCTCTACACTTCTAAACACTCTTCATGCATCTCTAGCACTTTTAATCAATCAAATTCATTGTATTCTAACATATTCTAACCCCAAACAACACTAGATAAGTCATTTAGTGGTTCAACGCAATGTTTCCGAGTTCTTAGCCCATTTGGGACCCAATTTCAACAAGTCTTTCTCTACACTTCTAAACACTCCTCATGCATCTCTAGCACTTGTAATCAATCAAATTCATTGTATTCTAACATATTCTAACCCCAAACAACACTAGATAAGTCATTTAGTGGTTCAACGCAATGTTACCGAGTTCTTAGCCCATTTGGGACCCAATTTCAACAAGTCTTTCTCTACACTTCTAAACACTCTTCACGTATCTTTAGCACTTGTAATCAATCAAATTCATTGTATTCTAACATATTCTATCCCCAAACAACACTAGATAAGTCATTTAGTGGTTCAACGCAATGTTTCCGAGTTCTTAGCCCATTTGGGACCAATTTCAACAAGTCTTTCTCTACACTTCTAAACACTCTTCATGCATCTCTAGCACTTGTAATCAATCAAATTTATTGTATTCTAACATATTCTAACCCCAAACAACACTCTATAAGTCATTAAGTGGTTCAACACAATTATTCCAAGTTCTTAGCCCATTTGGGACCCAATTTCAACAAGTCTTTCTACACACTTTTAAACAATCTTCATGCATCTCTAGCATTTGTAATCAATCAAATTCATTGTATTCTAACATATTCTAACCCCAAACAACACTATATAAGTCATTTAGTGGTTCAACGCAATTTTTCCGAGTTCTTAGCCCATTTGGGACCCAATTTCAACAAGTCTTTCTACACACTTTTAAACAATCTTCATGCATCTCTAGCATTTGTAATCAATCAAATTCATTGTATTCTAACATATTCTAACCCCAAACAACACTAGATAAGTCATTTAGTGGTTCAACGCAATGTTTCCGAGTTCTTAGCCCATTTGGGACCAATTTCAACAAGTCTTTCTCTACACTTCTAAACACTCTTGATGCATCTTTAGCACTTGTAATCAATCAAATTCATTGTATTCTAACATATTCTAACCCCAAACAACACTAGATAAGTCATTTAGTGGTTCAACGCAATGTTTCCGAGTTCTTAGCCCGATTGGGACCCAGTTTTAACAAGTCTTTCTCTACACTTCTGAACACTCTTCATGCATCTCTAGCATATGTAATCAATCAAATTCATTGTATGCTAACATATTCTAACCCCAAACAACACTAGATAAGTCATTTAGTGGTTCAACGCAATGTCTCCGAGTTCTTAGCCCATTTGGGACCAATTTCATCAAGTCTTTCTCTACACTTCTAAACACTCTTCATGCATCTCTAGCACTTGTAATCAATCAAATTCATTGTATTCTAACATATTTTAACCCCAAACAACACTAGATAAGTCATTTAGTGGTTCAACGCAATGTTTCCGAGTTCTTAGCCCATTTGGGACCAATTTCAACAACTCTTTCTCTACACTTCTAAACACTCTTCATGCATCTCTAGCACTTGTAATCAATTAAATTCATTGTATTCTAACATATTCTAACCCCAAAAAACACTAGATAAGTCATTTAGTGGTTCAACGCAATGTTTCCGAGTTCTTAGGTCATTTGGGACCCAATTTCAACAAGTCTTTCTACACACTTTGAAACAATCTTCATGCATCTCTAGCATTTGTAATCAATCAAATTCATTGTATTCTAACATATTCTAACCCCAAACAACACTAGATAAGTCATTTAGTGGTTCAACGCAATGTTTCCGAGTTCTTAGCCCATTTGGGACCAATTTCAACAAGTCTTTCTACACACTATTAAACAATCTTCATGCATCTCTAGCATTTGTAATCAATCAAATTCATTGTATTCTAACATATTCTAACCCCAAACAACACTAGATAAGTCATTTAGTGGTTCAACGCAATGTTTCCGAGTTCTTAGCCCATTTGGGACCAATTTCAACAAGTCTTTCTCTACACTTCTAAACACTCTTCATGCATCTCTAGCACTTGTAATCAATCAAATTCATTGTATTCTAACATATTCTAACCCCAAACAACACTAGATAAGTCATTTAGTGGTTCAACGCAATGTTTCCGAGTTCTTAGCCCATTTGGGACCCAATTTCAACAAGTCTTTCTACACACTTTTAAACAATCTTCATGCATCTCTAGCATTTGTAATCAATCAAATTCATTGTATTCTAACATATTCTAACCCCAAACAACACTATATAAGTCATTTAGTGGTTCAACGCAATTTTTCCGAGTTCTTAGCCCATTTGGGACCCAATTTCAACAAGTCTTTCTACACACTTTTAAACAATCTTCATGCATCTCTAGCATTTGTAATCAATCAAATTCATTGTATTCTAACATATTCTAACCCCAAACAACACTAGATAAGTCATTTAGTGGTTCAACGCAATGTTTCCGAGTTCTTAGCCCATTTGGGACCAATTTCAACAAGTCTTTCTCTACACTTCTAAACACTCTTGATGCATCTTTAGCACTTGTAATCAATCAAATTCATTGTATTCTAACATATTCTAACCCCAAACAACACTAGATAAGTCATTTAGTGGTTCAACGCAATGTTTCCGAGTTCTTAGCCCATTTGGGACCAATTTCAACAAGTCTTTCTCTACACTTCTAAACACTCTTCATGCATCTCTAGCACTTGTAATCAATCAAATTTTTTGTATGCTAACATATTCTAACCCCAAACAACACTATATAAGTCATTTAGTGGTTCAACGCAATTATTCCGAGTTCTTAGCCCATTTGGGACCCAATTTCAACAAGTCTTTCTACACGCTTTGAAACAATCTTCATGCATCTCTAGCATTTGTAATCAATCAAATTCATTGTATTCTAACATATTCTAACCCCAAACAACACTAGATAAGTCATTTAGTGGTTCAACGCAATGTTTCCGAGTTCTTAGCCCATTTGGGACCAATTTCAACAAGTCTTTCTCTACACTTCTAAACACTCTTCACGTATCTTTAGCACTTGTAATCAATCAAATTCATTGTATTCTAACATATTCTAACCCCAAACAACACTAGATAAGTCATTTAGTGGTTCAACGCAATGTTTCCGAGTTCTTAGCCCATTTGGGACCAATTTCAACAAGTCTTTCTCTACACTTCTAAACACTCTTCATGCATCTCTAGCACTTGTAACCAATCAAATTTTTTGTATGCTAACATATTCTAACCCCAAACAACACTATATAAGTCATTTAGTGGTTCAACGCAATTATTCCGAGTTCTTAGCCCATTTGGGACCCAATTTCAACAAGTCTTTCTACACACTTTGAAACAATCTTCATGCATCTCTAGCATTTGTAATCAATCAAATTCATTGTATTCTAACATATTCTAACCCCAAACAACACTAGATAAGTCATTTAGTGGTTCAACGCAATGTTACCGAGTTCTTAGCCCATTTGGGACCAATTTCAACAAGTCTTTCTCTACACTTCTAAACACTCTTCACGTATCTTTAGCACTTGTAATCAATCAAATTCATTGTATTCTAACATATTCTATCCCCAAACAACACTAGATAAGTCATTTAGTGGTTCAACGCAATGTTTCCGAGTTCTTAGCCCATTTGGGACCAATTTCAACAAGTCTTTCTCTACACTTCTAAACACTCTTCATGCATCTCTAGCACTTGTAATCAATCAAATTTATTGTATTCTAACATATTCTAACCCCAAACAACACTATATAAGTCATTAAGTGGTTCAACACAATTATTCCAAGTTCTTAGCCCATTTGGGACCCAATTTCAACAAGTCTTTCTACACACTTTTAAACAATCTTCATGCATCTCTAGCATTTGTAATCAATCAAATTCATTGTATTCTAACATATTCTAACCCCAAACAACACTATATAAGTCATTTAGTGGTTCAACGCAATTTTTCCGAGTTCTTAGCCCATTTGGGACCCAATTTCAACAAGTCTTTCTACACACTTTTAAACAATCTTCATGCATCTCTAGCATTTGTAATCAATCAAATTCATTGTATTCTAACATATTCTAACCCCAAACAACACTAGATAAGTCATTTAGTGGTTCAACGCAATGTTTACGAGTTCTTAGGCCATTTGGGACCAATTTCAACAAGTCTTTCTCTACACTTCTAAACACTCTTCATGCATCTCTAGCACTTGTAATCAATCAACTTTATTGTATTCTAATATATTCTAACCCCAAACAACACTATATAAGTCATTTTGTGGTTCAACGCAATTATTCCGAGTTCTTAGCCCATTTGGAACCCAATTTAACCAAGTCTATCTACACACTTTTAAACAATCTTCATGCATCTCTAGCATTTGTAATCAATCAAATTCATTGTATTCTAACATATTCTAACCCCAAACAACACTAGATAAGTCATTTAGTGGTTCAACGCAATGTTTCCGAGTTCTTAGCCCATTTGGGACCAATTTCAACAAGTCTTTCTCTACACTTCTAAACACACTTCATGCATCTCTAGCACTTGTAATCAATCAAATTCATTGTATTCTAACATATTCTAACCCCAAACAACACTAGATAAGTCATTTAGTGGTTCAACGCAATGTTTCCGAGTTCTTAGCCCATTTGGGACCAATTTCAACAAGTCTTTCTACACACTTTTAAACAATCTTCATGCATCTCTAGCATTTGTAATCAATCAAATTCATTGTATTCTAACATATTCTAACCCCAAACAACACTAGATAAGTCATTTAGTGGTTCAACGCAATGTCTCCGAGTTCTTAGCCCATTTGGGACCCAATTTCATCAAGTCTTTCTCTACACTTCTAAACACTCTTCATGCATCTCTAGCACTTGTAATCAATCAACTTTATTGTATTCTAATATATTCTAACCCCAAACAACACTATATAAGTCATTTTGTGGTTCAACGCAATTATTCCGAGTTCTTAGCCCATTTGGAACCCAATTTAACCAAGTCTATCTACACACTTTTAAACAATCTTCATGCATCTCTAGCATTTGTAATCAATCAAATTCATTGTATTCTAACATATTCTAACCCCAAACAACACTAGATAAGTCATTTAGTGGTTCAACGCAATGTCTCCGAGTTCTTAGCCCATTTGGGACCCAATTTCATCAAGTCTTTCTCTACACTTCTAAACACACTTCATGCATCTCTAGCACTTGTAATCAATCAAATTCATTGTATTCTAACATATTCTAACCCCAAACAACACTAGATAAGTCATTTAGTGGTTCAACGCAATGTTTCCGAGTTCTTAGCCCATTTGGGACCAATTTCAACAAGTCTTTCTCTACACTTCTAAACACTCTTGATGCATCTTTAGCACTTGTAATCAATCAAATTCATTGTATTCTAACATATTCTAACCCCAAACAACACTAGATAAGTCATTTAGTGGTTCAACGCAATGTCTCCGAGTTCTTAGCCCATTTGGGACCCAATTTCATCAAGTCTTTCTCTACACTTCTAAACACACTTCATGCATCTCTAGCACTTGTAATCATTCAAATTCATTGTATTCTAACATATTTTATCCTTAAACAACACTAGATAAGTCATTTAGTGGTTCAACGCAATGTTTCCGAGTTCTTAGCCCATTTGGGACCAATTTCAACAAGTCTTTCTCTACACTTCTAAACACTCTTGATGCATCTTTAGCACTTGTAATCAATCAAATTCATTGTATTCTAACATATTCTAACCCCAAACAACACTAGATAAGTCATTTAGTGGTTCAACGCAATGTTTCCGAGTTCTTAGCCCATTTGGGACCAATTTCAACAAGTCTTTCTCTACACTTCTAAACACTCTTCATGCATCTCTAGCACTTGTAACCAATCAAATTTTTTGTATGCTAACATATTCTAACCCCAAACAACACTATATAAGTCATTTAGTGGTTCAACGCAATTATTCCGAGTTCTTAGCCCATTTGGGACCCAATTTCAACAAGTCTTTCTACACACTTTGAAACAATCTTCATGCATCTCTAGCATTTGTAATCAATCAAATTCATTGTATTCTAACATATTCTAACCCCAAACAACACTAGATAAGTCATTTAGTGGTTCAACGCAATGTTACCGAGTTCTTAGCCCATTTGGGACCAATTTCAACAAGTCTTTCTCTACACTTCTAAACACTCTTCACGTATCTTTAGCACTTGTAATCAATCAAATTCATTGTATTCTAACATATTCTATCCCCAAACAACACTAGATAAGTCATTTAGTGGTTCAACGCAATGTTTCCGAGTTCTTAGCCCATTTGGGACCAATTTCAACAAGTCTTTCTCTACACTTCTAAACACTCTTCATGCATCTCTAGCACTTGTAATCAATCAAATTTATTGTATTCTAACATATTCTAACCCCAAACAACACTATATAAGTCATTTAGTGGTTCAACGCAATTATTCCGAGTTCTTAGCCCATTTGGGACCCAATTTCAACAAGTCTTTCTACACACTTTTAAACAATCTTCATGCATCTCTAGCATTTGTAATCAATCAAATTCATTGTATTCTAACATATTCTAACCCCAAACAACACTAGATAAGTCATTTAGTGGTTCAACGCAATGTTTCCGAGTTCTTAGCCCATTTGGGACCAATTTCAACAAGTCTTTCTCTACACTTCTAAACACTCTTCATGCATCTCTAGCATTTGTAATCAATCAAATTCATTGTATTCTAACATATTCTAACCCCAAACAACACTAGATAAGTCATTTAGTGGTTCAACGCAATGTTTCCGAGTTCTTAGCCCATTTGGGACCAATTTCAACAAGTCTTTCTCTACACTTCTAAACACTCTTCATGCATCTCTAGCACTTGTAATCAATCAAATTCATTGTATTCTAACATATTCTAACCCCAAACAACACTAGATAAGTCATTTAGTGGTTCAACGCAATGTTTCCGAGTTCTTAGCCCATTTGGGACCAATTTCAACAAGTCTTTCTCTACACTTCTAAACACTCTTCATGCATCTTTAGCACTTGTAATCAATCAAATTCATTGTATTCTAACATATTCTAACCCCAAACAACACTAGATAAGTCATTTAGTGGTTCAACGCAATGTTTCCGAGTTCTTAGCCCATTTGGGACCAATTTCAACAAGTCTTTCTCTACACTTCTAAACACTCTTCATGCATCTCTAGCACTTGTAATCATTCAAATTCATTGTATTCTAACATATTCTATCCCCAAACAACACTAGATAAGTCATTTAGTGGTTCAACGCAATGTTTCCGAGTTCTTAGCCCATTTGGGACCAATTTCAACAAGTCTTTCTCTACACTTCTAAACACTCTTCATGCATCTCTAGCACTTGTAATCAATCAAATTCATTGTATTCTAACATATTCTAACCCCAAACAACACTAGATAAGTCATTTAGTGGTTCAACGCAATGTTTCCGAGTTCTTAGCCCATTTGGGACCAATTTCAACAAGTCTTTCTCTACACTTCTAAACACTCTTCACGTATCTTTAGCACTTGTAATCAATCAAATTCATTGTATTCTAACATATTCTAACCCCAAACAACACTAGATAAGTCATTTAGTGGTTCAACGCAATGTTTCCGAGTTCTTAGCCCATTTGAGACCAATTTCAACAAGTCTTTCTCTACACTTCTAAACACTCTTCATGCATCTCTAGCACTTGTAACCAATCAAATTTTTTGTATGCTAACATATTCTAACCCCAAACAACACTATATAAGTCATTTAGTGGTTCAACGCAATTATTCCGAGTTCTTAGCCCATTTGGGACCCAATTTCAACAAGTCTTTCTACACACTTTGAAACAATCTTCATGCATCTCTAGCATTTGTAATCAATCAAATTCATTGTATTCTAACATATTCTAACCCCAAACAACACTAGATAAGTCATTTAGTGGTTCAACGCAATGTTTCCGAGTTCTTAGCCCATTTGGGACCAATTTCAACAAGTCTTTCTCTACACTTCTAAACACTCTTCATGCATCTCTAGCACTTGTAATCAATCAAATTTATTGTATTCTAACATATTCTAACCCCAAACAACACTATATAAGTCATTAAGTGGTTCAACACAATTATTCCAAGTTCTTAGCCCATTTGGGACCCAATTTCAACAAGTCTTTCTACACACTTTTAAACAATCTTCATGCATCTCTAGCATTTGTAATCAATCAAATTCATTGTATTCTAACATATTCTAACCCCAAACAACACTATATAAGTCATTTAGTGGTTCAACGCAATTTTTCCGAGTTCTTAGCCCATTTGGGACCCAATTTCAACAAGTCTTTCTACACACTTTTAAACAATCTTCATGCATCTCTAGCATTTGTAATCAATCAAATTCATTGTATTCTAACATATTCTAACCCCAAACAACACTAGATAAGTCATTTAGTGGTTCAACGCAATGTTTCCGAGTTCTTAGCCCATTTGGGACCAATTTCAACAAGTCTTTCTCTACACTTCTAAACACTCTTGATGCATCTTTAGCACTTGTAATCAATCAAATTCATTGTATTCTAACATATTCTAACCCCAAACAACACTAGATAAGTCATTTAGTGGTTCAACGCAATGTTTCCGAGTTCTTAGGCCATTTGGGACCAATTTCAACAAGTCTTTCTCTACACTTCTAAACACTCTTCATGCATCTCTAGCATTTGTAATCAATCAAATTCATTGTATTCTAACATATTCTAACCCCAAACAACACTAGATAAGTCATTTAGTGGTTCAACGCAATGTCTCCGAGTTCTTAGCCCATTTGGGACCCAATTTCATCAAGTCTTTCTCTACACTTCTAAACACACTTCATGCATCTCTAGCACTTGTAATCATTCAAATTCATTGTATTCTAACATATTTTATCCTTAAACAACACTAGATAAGTCATTTAGTGGTTCAACGCAATGTTTCCGAGTTCTTAGCCCATTTGGGACCAATTTCAACAAGTCTTTCTCTACACTTCTAAACACTCTTGATGCATCTTTAGCACTTGTAATCAATCAAATTCATTGTATTCTAACATATTCTAACCCCAAACAACACTAGATAAGTCATTTAGTGGTTCAACGCAATGTTTCCGAGTTCTTAGCCCATTTGGGACCCAATTTCAACAAGTCTTTCTACACACTTTGAAACAATCTTCATGCATCTCTAGCATTTGTAATCAATCAAATTCATTGTATTCTAACATATTCTAACCCCAAACAACACTAGATAAGTCATTTAGTGGTTCAACGCAATGTTACCGAGTTCTTAGCCCATTTGGGACCAATTTCAACAAGTCTTTCTCTACACTTCTAAACACTCTTCACGTATCTTTAGCACTTGTAATCAATCAAATTCATTGTATTCTAACATATTCTAACCCCAAACAACACTAGATAAGTCATTTAGTGGTTCAACGCAATGTTTCCGAGTTCTTAGCCCATTTGGGACCAATTTCAACAAGTCTTTCTCTACACTTCTAAACACTCTTCATGCATCTCTAGCACTTGTAATCAATCAAATTTATTGTATTCTAACATATTCTAACCCCAAACAACACTATATAAGTCATTAAGTGGTTCAACACAATTATTCCAAGTTCTTAGCCCATTTGGGACCCAATTTCAACAAGTCTTTCTACACACTTTTAAACAATCTTCATGCATCTCTAGCATTTGTAATCAATCAAATTCATTGTATTCTAACATATTCTAACCCCAAACAACACTATATAAGTCATTTAGTGGTTCAACGCAATTTTTCCGAGTTCTTAGCCCATTTGGGACCCAATTTCAACAAGTCTTTCTACACACTTTTAAACAATCTTCATGCATCTCTAGCATTTGTAATCAATCAAATTCATTGTATTCTAACATATTCTAACCCCAAACAACACTAGATAAGTCATTTAGTGGTTCAACGCAATGTTTCCGAGTTCTTAGCCCATTTGGGACCAATTTCAACAAGTCTTTCTCTACACTTCTAAACACTCTTGATGCATCTTTAGCACTTGTAATCAATCAAATTCATTGTATTCTAACATATTCTAACCCCAAACAACACTAGATAAGTCATTTAGTGGTTCAACGCAATGTTTCCGAGTTCTTAGCCCATTTGGGACCAATTTCAACAAGTCTTTCTCTACACTTCTAAACACTCTTCATGCATCTCTAGCATTTGTAATCAATCAAATTCATTGTATTCTAACATATTCTAACCCCAAACAACACTAGATAAGTCATTTAGTGGTTCAACGCAATGTCTCCGAGTTCTTAGCCCATTTGGGACCCAATTTCATCAAGTCTTTCTCTACACTTCTAAACACACTTCATGCATCTCTAGCACTTGTAATCATTCAAATTCATTGTATTCTAACATATTCTAACCCCAAACAACACTAGATAAGTCATTTAGTGGTTCAACGCAATGTTTCCGAGTTCTTAGCCCATTTGGGACCAATTTCAACAAGTCTTTCTCTACACTTCTAAACACTCTTGATGCATCTTTAGCACTTGTAATCAATCAAATTCATTGTATTCTAACATATTCTAACCCCAAACAACACTAGATAAGTCATTTAGTGGTTCAACGCAATGTTTCCGAGTTCTTAGCCCATTTGGGACCAATTTCAACAAGTCTTTCTCTACACTTCTAAACACTCTTCATGCATCTCTAGCACTTGTAACCAATCAAATTTTTTGTATGCTAACATATTCTAACCCCAAACAACACTATATAAGTCATTTAGTGGTTCAACACAATTATTCCGAGTTCTTAGCCCATTTGGGACCCAATTTCAACAAGTCTTTCTACACACTTTGAAACAATCTTCATGCATCTCTAGCATTTGTAATCAATCAAATTCATTGTATTCTAACATATTCTAACCCCAAACAACACTAGATAAGTCATTTAGTGGTTCAACGCAATGTTACCGAGTTCTTAGCCCATTTGGGACCAATTTCAACAAGTCTTTCTCTACACTTCTAAACACTCTTCACGTATCTTTAGCACTTGTAATCAATCAAATTCATTGTATTCTAACATATTCTATCCCCAAACAACACTAGATAAGTCATTTAGTGGTTCAACGCAATGTTTCCGAGTTCTTAGCCCATTTGGGACCAATTTCAACAAGTCTTTCTCTACACTTCTAAACACTCTTCATGCATCTCTAGCACTTGTAACCAATCAAATTTTTTGTATGCTAACATATTCTAACCCCAAACAACACTATATAAGTCATTTAGTGGTTCAACGCAATTATTCCGAGTTCTTAGCCCATTTGGGACCCAATTTCAACAAGTCTTTCTACACACTTTGAAACAATCTTCATGCATCTCTAGCATTTGTAATCAATCAAATTCATTGTATTCTAACATATTCTAACCCCAAACAACACTAGATAAGTCATTTAGTGGTTCAACGCAATGTTACCGAGTTCTTAGCCCATTTGGGACCAATTTCAACAAGTCTTTCTCTACACTTCTAAACACTCTTCACGTATCTTTAGCACTTGTAATCAATCAAATTCATTGTATTCTAACATATTCTATCCCCAAACAACACTAGATAAGTCATTTAGTGGTTCAACGCAATGTTTCCGAGTTCTTAGCCCATTTGGGACCAATTTCAACAAGTCTTTCTCTACACTTCTAAACACTCTTCATGCATCTCTAGCACTTGTAATCAATCAAATTTATTGTATTCTAACATATTCTAACCCCAAACAACACTAGATAAGTCATTAAGTGGTTCAACACAATTATTCCAAGTTCTTAGCCCATTTGGGACCCAATTTCAACAAGTCTTTCTACACACTTTTAAACAATCTTCATGCATCTCTAGCATTTGTAATCAATCAAATTCATTGTATTCTAACATATTCTAACCCCAAACAACACTATATAAGTCATTTAGTGGTTCAACGCAATTTTTCCGAGTTCTTAGCCCATTTGGGACCCAATTTCAACAAGTCTTTCTACACACTTTTAAACAATCTTCATGCATCTCTAGCATTTGTAATCAATCAAATTCATTGTATTCTAACATATTCTAACCCCAAACAACACTAGATAAGTCATTTAGTGGTTCAACGCAATGTTTCCGAGTTCTTAGCCCATTTGGGACCAATTTCAACAAGTCTTTCTCTACACTTCTAAACACTCTTCATGCATCTCTAGCACTTGTAATCAATCAAATTCATTGTATTCTAACATATTCTAACCCCAAACAACACTAGATAAGTCATTTAGTGGTTCAACGCAATGTTTCCGAGTTCTTAGCCCATTTGGGACCAATTTCAACAAGTCTTTCTCTACACTTCTAAACACTCTTCATGCATCTCTAGCATTTGTAATCAATCAAATTCATTGTATTCTAACATATTCTAACCCCAAACAACACTATATAAGTCATTTAGTGGTTCAACGCAATGTTTCCGAGTTCTTAGCCCATTTGGGACCAATTTCAACAAGTCTTTCTCTACACTTCTAAACACTCTTGATGCATCTTTAGCACTTGTAATCAATCAAATTCATTGTATTCTAACATATTCTAACCCCAAACAACACTAGATAAGTCATTTAGTGGTTCAACGCAATGTTTCCGAGTTCTTAGCCCATTTGGGACCCAATTTCAACAAGTCTTTCTCTACACTTCTAAACACTCTTCATGCATCTCTAGCACTTGTAATCAATCAAATTCATTGTATTCTAACATATTCTAACCCCAAACAACACTAGATAAGTCATTTAGTGGTTCAACGCAATGTTTCCGAGTTCTTAGCCCATTTGGGACCAATTTCAACAAGTCTTTCTCTACACTTCTAAACACTCTTGATGCATCTTTAGCACTTGTAATCAATCAAATTCATTGTATTCTAACATATTCTAACCCCAAACAACACTAGATAAGTCATTTAGTGGTTCAACGCAATGTTTCCGAGTTCTTAGCCCATTTGGGACCCAATTTCAACAAGTCTTTCTCTACACTTCTAAACACTCTTCATGCATCTCTAGCATTTGTAATCAATCAAATTCATTGTATTCTAACATATTCTAACCCCAAACAACACTAGATAAGTCATTTAGTGGTTCAACGCAATGTTTCCGAGTTCTTAGCCCATTAGGAACCCAATTTCAACAAGTCTTTCTCTACACTTCTAAACACTCTTCATGCATTTTTAGCATTTGTAATCAATCAAATTCATTGTATTCTAACATATTCTAACCCCAAACAACACTAGATAAGTCATTTAGTGGTTCAACGCAATGTTTCCGAGTTCTTAGCCCATTTGGGACCAATTTCAACAAGTCTTTCTCTACACTTCTAAACACTCTTCATGCATCTCTAGCACTTGTAATCAATCAAATTCATTGTATTCTAACATATTCTAACCCCAAACAACACTAGATAAGTCATTTATTGGTGCAACGCAATGTTTTCCGAGTTCTTAGCCCATTTGGGACCCAATTTTGACAAGTCTTTCTCTACACTTCTAAACACTCTTCATGCATCTCTAGCACTTGTAATCAATCAAATTCATTGTATTCTAACATATTCTAACCCCAAACAACACTATATAAGTCATTTAGTGGTTCAACGCAATGTTTCCGAGTTCTTAGCCCATTTGGGACCCAATTTCAACAAGTCTTTCTACACACTTTTAAACAATCTTCATGCATCTCTAGCATTTGTAATCAATCAAATTCATTGTATTCTAACATATTCTAACCCCAAACAACACTAGATAAGTCATTTAGTGGTTCAACGCAATGTTTCCGAGTTCTTAGCCCATTTGGGACCAATTTCAACAAGTCTTTCTCTACACTTCTAAACACTCTTCATGCATCTCTAGCACTTGTAATCAATCAAATTCATTGTATTCTAACATATTCTAACCCCAAACAACACTAGATAAGTCATTTAGTGGTTCAACGCAATGTTTCCGAGTTCTTAGCCCATTTGGGACCAATTTCAACAAGTCTTTCTCTACACTTCTAAACACTCTTCATGCATCTCTAGCACTTGTAATCAATCAAATTCATTGTATTCTAACATATTCTAACCCCAAACAACACTAGATAAGTCATTTAGTGGTTCAACGCAATGTCTTCGAGTTCTTAGCCCATTTGGGACCCAATTTCAACAAGTCTTTCTCTACACTTCTAAACACTCTTCATGCATCTCTAGCACTTGTAATCAATCAAATTCATTGTATTCTAACATATTCTAACCCCAAACAACACTAGATAAGTCATTTAGTGGTTCAACGCAATGTTTCCGAGTTCTTAGCCCATTTGGGACCAATTTCAACAAGTCTTTCTCTACACTTCTAAACACTCTTCATGCATCTCTAGCACTTGTAATCAATCAAATTCATTGTATTCTAACATATTCTAAACCCAAACAACACTAGATAAGTCATTTAGTGGTTTAACGCAATGTCTCCGAGTTCTTAGCCCATTCGGAACCCAATTTCAACAAGTTTTTCTCTACACTTCTAAACACTCTTCATGCATCTCTACCACTTGTAATCAATCAAATTAATTGTATTCTAACATATTCTAACCCAAAAAACACTATATAAGTCATTTAGTGGTTCAACGCAATGTTTCCGAGTTCTTAGCCCATTTGGGACCCAATTTCAACAAGTCTTTCTACACACTTTTAAACAATCTTCATGCATCTCTAGCATTTGTAATCAATCAAATTCATTGTATTCTAACATATTCTAACCCCAAACAACACTAGATAAGTCATTTAGTGGTTCAACGCAATGTCTCCGAGTTCTTAGCCCATTCGGAACCCAATTTCAACAAGTTTTTCTCTACACTTCTAAACACTCTTCATGCATCTCTACCACTTGTAATCAATCAAATTAATTGTATTCTAACATATTCTAACCCAAACAACACTATATAAGTCATTTAGTGGTTCAACGCAATGTTTCCGAGTTCTTAGCCCATTTGGGTCCCAATTTCAACAAGTCTTTCTCTACACTTCTAAACACACTTCATGCATCTCTAGCACTTGTAATCATTCAAATTCATTGTATTCTAACATATTCTAAACCCAAACAACACTAGATAAGTCATTTAGTGGTTCAACGCAATGTTTCCGAGTTCTTAGCCCATTTGGGACCAATTTCAACAAGTCTTTCTCTACACTTCTAAACACTCTTCATGCATCTTTAGCACTTGTAATCAATCAAATTCATTGTATTCTAACATATTCTAACCCCAAACAACACTAGATAAGTCATTTAGTGGTTCAACGCAATGTTTCCGAGTTCTTAGCCCATTTGGGACCAATTTCAACAAGTCTTTCTCTACACTTCTAAACACTCTTCATGCATCTCTAGCACTTGTAATCAATCAAATTTTTGTATTCTAACATATTCTAACCCCAAACAACACTATATAAGTCATTTAGTGGTTCAACGCAATTATTCCGAGTTCTTAGCCCATTTGGGACCCAATTTCAACAAGTCTTTCTACACACTTCTAAATACTCTTCATGCATCTCTAGCACTTGTAATCAATCAAATTCATTGTATTCTAACATATTCTAACCCCAAACAACACTAGATAAGTCATTTAGTGGTTCAACGCAATGTTTCCGAGTTCTTAGCCCATTTGGGACCCAATTTCAACAAGTCTTTCTCTACACTTCTAAACACTCTTCATGCATCTCTAGCACTTGTAATCAATCAAATTCATTGTATTCTAACATATTCTAACCCCAAACAACACTAGATAAGTCATTTAGTGGTTCAACGCAATGTTTCCGAGTTCTTAGCCCATTTGGGACCAATTTAAACAAGTCTTTCTACACACATCTAAACACTCTTCATGCATCTCTAGCACTTGTAATCAATCAAATTTATTGTATTCTAACATATTCTAACCCCAAACAACACTAGATAAGTCATTTAGTGGTTCAACGCAATTTTTCCGAGTTCTTAGCCCATTTGGGACCCAATTTCAACAAGTATTTCTCCATACTTCAAAACACTCTTCATGCATCCCTAGCACTTGTAATCAATCAAATTCATTGTATTCTAACATATTCTAACCCCAAACAACACTAGATAAGTCATTTAGTTTCTTCACGCATTGTTTCCGGTTTCTTAGCCCATTTGGTACCGAATTTCAACAAGTCTTTCTCCACACTTCTAAAAACTCTTCATGCATCTCTAGCACTAGTAATCAATCAAATTTACTGTATTCTAACATATTCTAACCCAAAACAATACTAGATAAGTCATTTAATTGTTCACCGCAATGTTTCCGAGTTCTTAGCCTATTTGGGACCCAATTTCAACAAGTCTTTCTACACACTTCTAAACACTCTTCATGCATCTCTAGCACTTGTAATCAATCAAATTCATTTGATTCTAACATATTCTAACCCCAAACAACACTAGTTGAGTCATTTAGTTGCTCAACGCAATGTTTCCGAGTTCTTAGCCCATTTGGTACCCAATTTCAACAAGTCTTTCGCCACACTTCTAAACACTCTTCATGCATCTCTAGCACTTGTAATCAATCAAATTTATTGTATTCGAACATATTCTAACCCCAAAAAACACTAGATACAATGTTTCCGAGTTCTTAGCCCATTTGGGACCCAATTTCAACAAGTCTTTCGCCACACTTCTAAACACTCTTCATGCATCTCTAGCACTTGTAATCAATCAAATTTATTGTATTCTAACATATTCTAACCCCAAACAACACTAGATAAGTCATTTAGTGGTTCAACGCAATGTTTCCGAGTTCTTAGCCCATTTGGGACCCAATTTCAACAAGTCTTTCGCCACACTTCTAAACACTCTTCATGCATCTCTAGTACTTGTAATCAATCAAATTTATTATATTCTAACATATTCTAAACCCAAACAACACTAGATAAGTCATTTAGTGGTTCAACGCAATGCTTCCGAGTTCTTAGCCCATTTGGGACCCAATTTCATCAAGTTTTTCTACACATTTCTAAACACTCTTCCAGCATCTCTAGCAATTGTAATCAATCGAAGTTATTGTATTTTAAGATATTATAACCCCAAACAGCACTAGATAAGTCATTTAGTGTTTCAACGCAATGTGTCCGAGTTCTTAGCCCATTTAGGACCCAATTTCAACAAGTCTTTCTACACACTTCTAAACGCTCTTCATACGTCTCTAGTACTTGTAATCAATCAAATTCATTGTATTCTAACATATTCTAACCCCAAACAACACTAGATAAGTCATTTAGTTGTTCAATGCAATATTTCCGAGTTCTTAGCCCATTTGGGACCCAATTTCAACAAGTATTTCTCCATACTTCAAAACACTCTTCATGCATCCCTAGCACTTGTAATCAATCAAATTCATTGTATTCTAACATATTCTAACCCCAAACAACACTAGATAAGTCATTTAGTTTCTTCACGCATTGTTTCCGGTTTCTTAGCCCATTTGGTACCGAATTTCAACAAGTCTTTCTCCACACTTCTAAAAACTCTTCATGCATCTCTAGCACTAGTAATCAATCAAATTTACTGTATTCTAACATATTCTAACCCAAAACAATACTAGATAAGTCATTTAATTGTTCACCGCAATGTTTCCGAGTTCTTAGCCTATTTGGGACCCAATTTCAACAAGTCTTTCTACACACTTCTAAACACTCTTCATGCATCTCTAGCACTTGTAATCAATCAAATTCATTTGATTCTAACATATTCTAACCCCAAACAACACTAGTTGAGTCATTTAGTTGCTCAACGCAATGTTTCCGAGTTCTTAGCCCATTTGGTACCCAATTTCAACAAGTCTTTCGCCACACTTCTAAACACTCTTCATGCATCTCTAGCACTTGTAATCAATCAAATTTATTGTATTCGAACATATTCTAACCCCAAAAAACACTAGATACAATGTTTCCGAGTTCTTAGCCCATTTGGGACCCAATTTCAACAAGTCTTTCTCCACACTTCTAATCACTCTTCATGCATCTCTAGCACTTGCAATCAATCAAAGTTATTATATTCTAATATATTCTAACCCTAAACAGCACTAGATAAGTCATTTAGTGGTTCAACGCAATGTTTCCGAGTTCTTAGCCTATTTGGGACCCAATTTCAACAATTCTTTCTACACACTTCTAATTATTCTTCATGCATCTCGAGTACTTGTAACCAATCAAATTCATTGTATTCTAACATATACTAACCCCAAACAACACTAGATAAGTCATTTAGTGGTTCAACGCAATGTTTCCGAGTTCTTAGACCATTTGGGACCCAATTTCAACGTCTTTCTCCATACTTCAAAACACTCTTCATGCATTTCTAGCACTTGTAATCAATCAGAGTCATTTTCTTCTAATATATTCTCACCCCAAACAACACCAGATATTTTATTTAGTTGTTCAACGCAATGTTTCCGAGTTCTTACCCCATTTAGGACCCAATTTCAACAAGTTTTTCTACACAATTCTAAACACTCTTCATGCATCTTTAGCACTTGTAATGAATCAAAGTTATTATATTCTAACATATTCTAACCCAAAACAGCACTAGATAAGTCATTTAGTGGTTTAACGCAATGTTTCTGAGTTCTTAGCCTATTTCAGACCCAATTTCAACAAGTCTTTCTACACACTTCTAAACACTCTTCATACATCTCTAGCACTAGTAATCAATCAAAGTTATTGTATTCTAACATATTCTAACCCCAAACAACACTAGATAAGTCATTTAGTTGCTCAACGCAATGTTTCCGAGTTCTTAGCCCATTTGGTACCCAATTTCAACAAGTCTTTCTCCACACTTCGAAACACTCTTCATGCATGTCTAGCACTTGTAATAAATAAAATTTATTGTATTCTAACATATTCTAACCCCAAACAATACTAGATAAGTCATTTAGTGGTTCAACGCAATGTTTCCGAGTTCATAGCCCATTTGTGACCCAATTTCAGCAAGTCTTTCTCCATACTTCAAAACACTCTTCATGCATCTCTAGCCCTTGTTATCAATCAAGTTCATTGTATTATAACATATTCTAACCCCAAATAAAACTAGATAAGTCATTTTGTTGCTCAACACAATGTTTCCGAGTTCTTAGCCCATTTGGTACCCGATTTCAACAAGTCTTTCGCCACACTTCTAAACACTCTTCATGCATCTCTAGCACTTGTAATCAATCAAATTCATTGTATTCTAACATATTCTAACCCCAAACAACACTAGATAAGTCATTTAGTTGTTCAACGCAATGTTTCCGAGTTCTTAGCCCATTTGGGACCCAATTTCAACAAGTCTTTCTCCATACTTCAAAACACTCTTCATGCATCTCTAGCACTTGTAATCAATCAAATTCATTGTATTCTAACATATTCTAACCCTAAACAGCACTAGATAAGTCATTTAGTGGTTCAACGCAATGTTTCCTAGTTCTTAGCCCATTTGGGACCTAATTTCAACAAGTCTTTCTCCATTCTTAAAAACACTCTTCATGCATCTCTAGCACTTGTAATCAATCAAATTCATTGTATTCTACCATATTCTAACCCCAAATAACACTAGATAAGTCATTTAGTGGTTTAACGCAATGTTTCCGAGTTCTTAGCCCATTTGGGGCCCAAATTTCAACAAGTCTTTCTCCATACTTCAAAACACTCTTCATGCATTTCTAGCACTTGTAATCAATCAGAGTTATTGTCTTCTAATATATTCTCACCCCAAACAAAACTAGATATTTCATTTAGTTGTTCAACGCAATGTTTCCGAGTTCTTAGCCCATTTGGGACCTAATTTCAACAAGTTTTTCTACACACTTCTAAACACTATTCATGCATCTTTAGCACTTGTAATAAGTCAAAGTTATTGTATTCTAACATATTCTAACCCCAAACAACACTAGATAAGTGATTTAGTGGTTCAAAGCAATGTTTCTGAGTTCTTTGCCCATTTAGGACCCAATTTCAACAAGTCTTTCTACACACTTCTAAACCCTCTTCATACATCTCTAGCACTAGTAATCAATCAAATTCATTTTATTCTAACATATTCTAACCCCAAACAACACTAGATAAGTCATTTACTTGCTCAACGCAATGTTTCCGAGTTCTTAGCCCATTTGGTACCCAATTTCAACAAGTCTTTCTCCACACTTCTAAAAACTCTTCATGCATCTCTAGCACTTGTAATTAATCAAATTTACTGTATTCTAACATATTCTAACCCGAAACAACACTAGATAAGTCATTTAGTTGTTCACCGCAATGTTTCCGAGTTCTTAGCCCATTTGGAACCCAATTTCAGTAAGTCTTTCTACACACTTCTAAACACTCTTCATGCATCTCTAGCACTTGTAATCAATCAAATTCATTGGATTCTAACATATTCTAACCCCAAAAAACACTAGTTAAGTCATTTAGTTGCTCAACGCAATGTTTCTGAGTTCTTAGCCCATTTGGTACCCAATTTCAACAAGTCTTTCGCCACACTTCTAAACACTCTTAATGCATCTCTAGCACTTGTAATCAATCAAATTCATTGTATTCTAACATATTCTAACCCCAAACAACACTAGATAAGTCATTTAGTTGTTCAACGCAATGTTTCCGAGTTCTTAGCCCATTTGGGACCCAATTTCAACAAGTCTTTCTCCATACTTCAAAACACTCTTCATGCATCTCTAGCACTTGTAATCAATCAAATTCATTGTATTCTAACATATTCTAACCCCAAACAACACTAGATAAGTCATTTACTTGTTCAACGCAATGTTTCTGAGTTCTTAGCCCATTTGGTACCCAATTTCAACAAGTCTTTCGCCACACTTCTAAACACTCTTCATGCATCTCTAGCACTTGTAATCAATCAAATTTATTGTATTCTAACATATTCTAACCCCAAACAACACTAGCTAAGTCATTTAGTGGTTCAATTCAATGTTTCAGAGTTCTTAGCCCATTTGGGACCCAATTTCAACAAGTCTTTCTCCATACTTCAAAACACTCTTCATGCATCTCTAGCACTTGTAATCAATCAAATTCATTGTATTCTAACATATTCTAACCCCAAATAACACTAGATAAGTCATTTAGTTGCTCAACGCAATATTTCCAAGTTCTTAGCCCATTTGGTACCCAATTTCAACAAGTCTTTCGCCACACTTCTAAACACTCTTCATGCATCTCTAGCACTTGTAATCAATCAAATTTATTGTATTCTAACATATTCTAACCCCAAACAACACTAGTTAAGTCATTTTGTTGCTCAACGCAATGTTTCCGAGTTGTTAGCCCATTTGGGACCCAATTTCAACAAATCTTTCTCCACACTTCTAAACACTCTTCATGCATGTCTAGCACTTGTAATCAATAAAATTTATTGTATACTAACATATTCTAACCCCAAACAATACTAGATTAGTCATTTAGTGGTTCAACGCAATGTTTCCGAGTTCATAGCCCATTTGTGACCCAATTTCAGCAAGTCTTTCTCCATACTTCAAAACACTCTTCATGCATCTCTAGCCCTTGTTATCAATCAAATTCATTGTATTATAACATATTCTAACCCCAAATAACACTAGATAAGTCATTTTGTTGCTCAACACAATGTTTCCGAGTTCTTAGCCCATTTGGTACCCAATTTCAACAAGTCTTTCGCCACACTTCTAAACACTCTTCATGCATCTCTAGCACTTTTAATCTATCAAATTTATTGTTTTCTAACATATTCTAACCCCAAACAACATTAGATAAGTCATTTAGTTGTTCAACGCAATGTTTCCGAGTTCTTAGCCCATTTGGTACCCGATTTCAACAAGTCTTTCGCCACACTTCTAAACACTCTTCATGCATCTCTAGCACTTGTAATCAATCAAATTCATTGTATTCTAACATATTCTAACCCAAAACAACACTCGATAAGTCATTTAGTTGCTCAACGCAATGTTTCCGAGTTCTTAGCCCATTTGGTACCCGATTTCAACAAGTCTTTCGCCACACTTCTAAACACTCTTCATGCATCTCTAGCACTTGTAATCAATCAAATTCATTGTATTCTAACATATTCTAACCCCAAACAACACTAGATAAGTCATTTAGTTGTTCAACGCAATGTTTCCGAGTTCTTAGCCCATTTGGGACCGAATTTCAACAAGTCTTTCTCCATACTTCAAAACACTCTTCATGCATCTCTAGCACTTGTAATCAATCAAAGTTATTATATTCTAATATATTCTAACCCTAAACAGCACTAGATAAGTCATTTAGTGGTTCAACGCAATGTTTCCTAGTTCTTAGCCCATTTGGGACCTAATTTCAACAAGTCTTTCTCCATTCTTAAAAACACTCTTCATGCATCTCTAGCACTTGTAATCAATCAAATTCATTGTATTCTAACATATTCTAACCCAAAACAACACTCGATAAGTCATTTAGTTGCTCAACGCAATGTTTCCGAGTTCTTAGCCCATTTGGTACCCGATTTCAACAAGTCTTTCGCCACACTTCTAAACACTCTTCATGCATTTCTAGCACTTGTAATCAATCAAATTCATTGTATTCTAACATATTCTAACCCAAAACAACACTAGATAAGTCATTTAGTTGTTCAACGCAATGTTTCCGAGTTCTTAGCCCATTTGGGACCCAATTTCAACAAGTCTTTCTCCATACTTCAAAACATTCTTCATGCATCTCTAGCACTTGTAATCAATCAAATTCATTGTATTCTAACATATTCTAACCCCAAACAACACTAGATAAGTCATTTAGTTGCTCAACGCAATATTTCCGAGTTCTTAGCCCATTTGGTACCCAATTTCAACAAGTCTTTCGCCACACTTCTAAACACTCTTCATGCATCTCTAGCACTTGTAATCAATCAAATTTATTATATTCTAACATATTCTAAACCCAAACAACACTAGATAAGTCATTTAGTGGTTCAACGCAATGCTTCCGAGTTCTTAGCCCATTTGGGACCCAATTTCATCAAGTCTTTCGCCACACTTCTAAACACTCTTCATGCATCTCTAGCACTTGTAATCAATCAAATTTATTGTATTCGAACATATTCTAACCCCAAAAAACACTAGATACAATGTTTCCGAGTTCTTAGCCCATTTGGGACCCAATTTCAACAAGTCTTTCTCCACACTTCTAAACACTCTTCATGCATCTCTAGCACTTGTAATCAATCAAAGTTATTATATTCTAATATATTCTAACCCTAAACAGCACTAGATAAGTCATTTAGTGGTTCAACGCAATGTTTCCGAGTTCTTAGCCTATTTGGGACCCAATTTCAACAATTCTTTCTACACACTTCTAATTATTCTTCATGCATCTCGAGTACTTGTAACCAATCAAATTCATTGTATTCTAACATATACTAACCCCAAACAACACTAGATAAGTCATTTAGTGGTTCAACGCAATGTTTCCGAGTTCTTAGACCATTTGGGACCCAATTTCAACGTCTTTCTCCATACTTCAAAACACTCTTCATGCATTTCTAGCACTTGTAATCAATCAGAGTCATTTTCTTCTAATATATTCTCACCCCAAACAACACTAGATATTTTATTTAGTTGTTCAACGCAATGTTTCCGAGTTCTTACCCCATTTAGGACCCAATTTCAACAAGTTTTTCTACACAATTCTAAACACTCTTCATGCATCTTTAGCACTTGTAATGAATCAAAGTTATTATATTCTAACATATTCTAACCCAAAACAGCACTAGATAAGTCATTTAGTGGTTTAACGCAATGTTTCTGAGTTCTTAGCCTATTTCAGACCCAATTTCAACAAGTCTTTCTACACACTTCTAAACACTCTTCATACATCTCTAGCACTAGTAATCAATCAAAGTTATTGTATTCTAACATATTCTAACCCCAAACAACACTAGATAAGTCATTTAGTTGCTCAACGCAATGTTTCCGAGTTCTTAGCCCATTTGGTACCCAATTTCAACAAGTCTTTCTCCACACTTCGAAACACTCTTCATGCATGTCTAGCACTTGTAATAAATCAATTTTATTGTATTCTAACATGTTCTAACCCCAAACAATACTAGATAAGTCATTTAGTGGTTCAACGCAATGTTTCCGAGTTCATAGCCCATTTGTGACCCAATTTCAGCAAGTCTTTCTCCATACTTCAAAACACTCTTCATGCATCTCTAGCCCTTGTTATCAATCAAATTCATTGTATTACAACATATTTTAACCCCAAATAAAACTAGATAAGTCATTTTGTTGCTCAACACAATGTTTCCGAGTTCTTAGCCCATTTGGTACCCAATTTCAACAAGTCTTTCGCCACACTTCTAAACACTCTTCATGCATCTCTAGCACTTTTAATCTATCAAATTTATTGTTTTCTAACATATTCTAACCCCAAACAACATTAGATAAGTCATTTAGTGGTTCAACGCAATGTTTTCGAGTTCTTAGCCCATTTGGGACCCAATTTCAACAAGTCTTTCCACACAATTCTAAACACTCTTCATACATCTCTAGCACTAGTAATCAATCAAATTCATTGTATTCTAACATATTCTAACCCAAAACAACACTCGATAAGTCATTTAGTTGCTCAACGCAATGTTTCCGAGTTCTTAGCCCATTTGGTACCCGATTTCAACAAGTCTTTTGCCACACTTCTAAACACTCTTCATGCATCTCTAGCACTTGTAATCAATCAAATTCATTGTATTCTAACATATTCTAACCCCAAACAACACTAGATAAGTCATTTAGTTATTCAACGCAATGTTTCCGAGTTCTTAGCCCATTTGGGACCCAATTTCAACAAGTCTTTCTCCATACTTCAAAACACTCTTCATGCATCTCTAGCACTTGTAATCAATCAAAGTTATTATATTCTAATATATTCTAACCCTAAACAGCACTAGATAAGTCATTTAGTGGTTCAACGCAATGTTTCCTAGTTCTTAGCCCATTTGGGACCTAATTTCAACAAGTCTTTCTCCATTCTTAAAAACACTCTTCATGCATCTCTAGCACTTGTAATCAATCAAATTCATTGTATTCTAACATATTCTAACCCAAAACAACACTCGATAAGTCATTTAGTTGCTCAACGCAATGTTTCCAAGTTCTTAGCCCATTTGGTACCCGATTTCAACAAGTCTTTCGCCACACTTCTAAACACTCTTCATGCATCTCTAGCACTTGTAATCAATCAAATTCATTGTATTCTAACATATTCTAACCCCAAACAACACTAGATAAGTCATTTAGTTGTTCAACGCAATGTTTCCGAGTTCTTAGCCCATTTGGGACCCAATTTCAACAAGTCTTTCTCCATACTTCAAAACACTCTTCATGCATCTCTAGCACTTGTAATCAATCAAATTCATTGTATTCTAACATATTCTAACCCCAAACAACACTAGATAAGTCATTTAGTTGTTCAACGCAATGTTTTCGAGTTCTTAGCCCATTTGGGACCCAATTTCAACAAGTCTTTCCACACAATTCTAAACACTCTTCATACATCTCTAGCACTAGTAATCAATCAAATTCATTGTATTCTAACATATTCTAACCCAAAACAACACTCGATAAGTCATTTAGTTGCTCAACGCAATGTTTCCGAGTTCTTAGCCCAATTGGTACCCGATTTCAACAAGTCTTTCGCCACACTTCTAAACACTCTTCATGCATCTCTAGCACTTGTAATCAATCAAATTCATTGTATTCTAACATATTCTAACCCCAAACAACACTAGATAAGTCATTTAGTTGTTCAACGCAATGTTTCCGAGTTCTTAGCCCATTTGGGACCCAATTTCAACAAGTCTTTCTCCATACTTCAAAACACTCTTCATGCATCTCTAGCACTTGTAATCAATCAAAGTTATTATATTCTAATATATTCTAACCCTAAACAGCACTAGATAAATCATTTAGTGGTTCAACGCAATGTTTCCTAGTTCTTAGCCCATTTGGGACCTAATTTCAACAAGTCTTTCTCCATTCTTAAAAACACTCTTCATGCATCTCTAGCACTTGTAATCAATCAAATTCATTGTATTCTAACATATTCTAACCCAAAACAACACTCGATAAGTCATTTAGTTGCTCAACGCAATGTTTCCGAGTTCTTAGCCCATTTGGTACCCGATTTCAACAAGTCTTTCGCCACACTTCTAAACACTCTTCATGCATCTCTAGCACTTGTAATCAATCAAATTCATTGTATTCTAACATATTCTAACCCCAAACAACACTAGATAAGTCATTTAGTTGTTCAACGCAATGTTTCCGAGTTCTTAGCCCATTTGGGACCCAATTTCAACAAGTCTTTCTCCATACTTCAAAACACTCTTCATGCATCTCTAGCACTTGTAATCAATCAAATTCATTGTATTCTAACATATTCTAACCCCAAACAACACTAGATAAGTCATTTAGTTGCTCAACGCAATATTTCCGAGTTCTTAGCCCATTTGGTACCCAATTTCAACAAGTCTTTCGCCACACTTCTAAACACTCTTCATGCATCTCTAGCACTTGTAATCAATCAAATTTATTGTATTCTAACATATTCTAACCCCAAACAACACTAGATAAGTAATTTAGTGGTTCAACGCAATGTTTCCGAGTTCTTAGCCCATTTGGGACCCAATTTCAACAAGTCTTTCGCCACACTTCTAAACACTCTTCATGCATCTCTAGCACTTGTAATCAATCAAATTTATTATATTCTAACATATTCTAAACCCAAACAACACTAGATAAGTCATTTAGTGGTTCAACGCAATGCTTCCGAGTTCTTAGCCCATTTGGGACCCAATTTCATCAAGTCTTTCGCCACACTTCTAAACACTCTTCATGCATCTGTAGCACTTGTAATCAATCAAATTTATTGTATTCGAACATATTCTAACCCCAAAAAACACTAGATACAATGTTTCCGAGTTCTTAGCCCATTTGGGACCCAATTTCAACAAGTCTTTCTCCACACTTCTAAACACTCTTCATGCATCTCTAGCACTTGTAATCAATCAAAGTTATTATATTCTAATATATTCTAACCCTAAACAGCACTAGATAAGTCATTTAGTGGTTCAACGCAATGTTTCCGAGTTCTTAGCCTATTTGGGACCCAATTTCAACAATTCTTTCTACACACTTCTAATTATTCTTCATGCATCTCGAGTACTTGTAACCAATCAAATTCATTGTATTCTAACATATACTAACCCCAAACAACACTAGATAAGTCATTTAGTGGTTCAACGCAATGTTTCCGAGTTCTTAGACCATTTGGGACCCAATTTCAACGTCTTTCTCCATACTTCAAAACACTCTTCATGCATTTCTAGCACTTGTAATCAATCAGAGTCATTTTCTTCTAATATATTCTCACCCCAAACAACACTAGATATTTTATTTAGTTGTTCAACGCAATGTTTCCGAGTTCTTACCCCATTTAGGACCCAATTTCAACAAGTTTTTCTACACAATTCTAAACACTCTTCATGCATCTTTAGCACTTGTAATGAATCAAAGTTATTATATTCTAACATATTCTAACCCAAAACAGCACTTGATAAGTCATTTAGTGGTTTAACGCAATGTTTCTGAGTTCTTAGCCTATTTCAGACCCAATTTCAACAAGTCTTTCTACACACTTCTAAACACTCTTCATACATCTCTAGCACTAGTAATCAATCAAAGTTATTGTATTCTAACATATTCTAACCCCAAACAACACTAGATAAGTCATTTAGTTGCTCAACGCAATGTTTCCGAGTTCTTAGCCCATTTGGTACCCAATTTCAACAAGTCTTTCTCCATACTTCGAAACACTCTTCATGCATGTCTAGCACTTGTAATAAATAAAATTTATTGTATTCTAACATATTCTAACCCCAAACAATACTAGATAAGTCATTTAGTGGTTCAACGCAATGTTTCCGAGTTCATAGCCCATTTGTGACCCAATTTCAGCAAGTCTTTCTCCATACTTCAAAACACTCTTCATGCATCTCTAGCCCTTGTTATCAATCAAATTCATTGTATTATAACATATTCTAACCCCAAATAAAACTAGATAAGTCATTTTGTTGCTCAACACAATGTTTCCGAGTTCTTAGCCCATTTGGTACCCAATTTCAACAAGTCTTTCGCAACACTTCTAAACACTCTTCATGCATCTCTAGCACTTTTAATCTATCAAATTTATTGTTTTCTAACATATTCTAACCCCAAACAACATTAGATAAGTCATTTAGTAGTTCAACGCAATGTTTTCGAGTTCTTAGCCCATTTGGGACCCAATTTCAACAAGTCTTTCCACACAATTCTAAACACTCTTCATACATCTCTAGCACTAGTAATCAATCAAATTCATTGTATTCTAACATATTCTAACCCAAAACAACACTCGATAAGTCATTTAGTTGCTCAACGCAATGTTTCCGAGTTCTTAGCCCATTTGGTACCCGATTTCAACAAGTCTTTCGCCACACTTCTAAACACTCTTCATGCATCTCTAGCACTTGTAATCAATCAAATTCATTGTATTCTAACATATTCTAACCCCAAACAACACTAGATAAGTCATTTAGTTGTTCAACGCAATGTTTCCGAGTTCTTAGCCCATTTGGGACCCAATTTCAACAAGTCTTTCTCTATACTTCAAAACACTCTTCATGCATCTCTAGCACTTGTAATCAATCAAAGTTATTATATTCTAATATATTCTAACCCTAAACAGCACTAGATAAGTCATTTAGTGGTTCAACGCAATGTTTCCTAGTTCTTAGCCCATTTGGGACCTAATTTCAACAAGTCTTTCTCCATTCTTAAAAACACTCTTCATGCATCTCTAGCACTTGTAATCAATCAAATTCATTGTATTCTAACATATTCTAACCCAAAACAACACTCGATAAGTCATTTAGTTGCTCAACGCAATGTTTCCGAGTTCTTAGCCCATTTGGTACCCGATTTCAACAAGTCTTTCGCCACACTTCTAAACACTCTTCATGCATCTCTAGCACTTGTAATCAATCAAATTCATTGTATTCTAACATATTCTAACCCCAAACAACACTAGATAAGTCATTTAGTTGTTCAACGCAATGTTTCCGAGTTCTTAGCCCATTTGGGTCCCAATTTCAACAAGTCTTTCTCCATACTTCAAAACACTCTTCATGCATCTCTAGCACTTGTAATCAATCAAATTCATTGTATTCTAACATTTTCTAACCCCAAACAACACTAGATAAGTCATTTAGTTGCTCAACGCAATATTTCCGAGTTCTTAGCCCATTTGGTACCCAATTTCAACAAGTCTTTCGCCACACTTCTAAACACTCTTCATGCATCTCTAGCACTTGTAATCAATCAAATTTATTGTATTCTAACATATTCTAACCCCAAACAACACTAGATAAGTCATTTAGTGGTTCAACGCAATGTTTCCGAGTTCTTAGCCCATTTGGGACCCAATTTCAACAAGTCTTTCGCCACACTTCTAAACACTCTTCATGCATCTCTAGTACTTGTAATTAATCAAATTTATTATATTCTAACATATTCTAAACCCAAACAACACTAGATAAGTCATTTAGTGGTTCAACGCAATGCTTCCGAGTTCTTAGCCCATTTGGGACCCAATTTCATCAAGTTTTTCTACACATTTCTAAACACTCTTCCAGCATCTCTAGCAATTGTAATCAATCTAAGTTATTGTATTTTAAGATATTATAACCCCAAACAGCACTAGATAAGTCATTTAGTGTTTCAACGCAATGTGTCCGAGTTCTTAGCCCATTTAGGACCCAATTTCAACAAGTCTTTCTACACACTTCTAAACGCTCTTCATACGTCTCTAGTACTTGTAATCAATCAAATTCATTGTATTCTAACATATTCTAACCCCAAACAACACTAGATAAGTCATTTAGTTGTTCAATGCAATATTTCCGAGTTCTTAGCCCATTAGGGACCCAATTTCAACAAGTATTTCTCCATACTTCAAAACACTCTTCATGCATCCCTAGCACTTGTAATCAATCAAATTCATTGTATTCTAACATATTCTAACCCCAAACAACACTAGATAAGTCATTTAGTTTCTTAACGCATTGTTTCCGGTTTCTTAGCCCATTTGGTACCGAATTTCAACAAGTCTTTCTCCACACTTCTAAAAACTCTTCATGCATCTCTAGCACTAGTAATCAATCAAATTTACTGTATTCTAACATATTCTAACCCAAAACAATACTAGATAAGTCATTTAATTGTTCACCGCAATGTTTCCGAGTTCTTAGCCTATTTGGGACCCAATTTCAACAAGTCTTTCTACACACTTCTAAACACTCTTCATGCATCTCTAGCACTTGTAATCAATCAAATTCATTGGATTCTAACATATTCTAACCCCAAACAACACTAGTTGAGTCATTTAGTTGCTCAACGCAATGTTTCCGAGTTCTTAGCCCATTTGGTACCCAATTTCAACAAGTCTTTCGCCACACTTCTAAACACTCTTCATGCATCTCTAGCACTTGTAATCAATCAAATTTATTGTATTCGAACATATTCTAACCCCAAAAAACACTAGATACAATGTTTCCGAGTTCTTAGCCCATTTGGGACCCAATTTCAACAAGTCTTTCTCCACACTTCTAATCACTCTTCATGCATCTCTAGCACTTGTAATCAATCAAAGTTATTATATTCTAATATATTCTAACCCTAAACAGCACTAGATAAGTCATTTAGTGGTTCAACGCAATGTTTCCGAGTTCTTAGCATATTTGGGACCCAATTTCAACAATTCTTTCTACACACTTCTAATTATTCTTCATGCATCTCGAGTACTTGTAACCAATCAAATTCATTGTATTCTAACATATACTAACCCCAAACAACACTAGATAAGTCATTTAGTGGTTCAACGCAATGTTTCCGAGTTCTTAGACCATTTGGGACCCAATTTCAACGTCTTTCTCCATACTTCAAAACACTCTTCATGCATTTCTAGCACTTGTAATCAATCAGAGTCATTTTCTTCTAATATATTCTCACCCCAAACAACACTAGATATTTTATTTAGTTGTTTAACGCAATGTTTCCGAGTTCTTACCCCATTTAGGACCCAATTTCAACAAGTTTTTCTACACAATTCTAAACACTCTTCATGCATCTTTAGCACTTGTAATGAATCAAAGTTATTATATTCTAACATATTCTAACCCAAAACAGCACTAGATAAGTCATTTAGTGGTTTAGCGCAATGTTTCTGAGTTCTTAGCCTATTTCAGACCCAATTTCAACAAGTCTTTCTACACACTTCTAAACACTCTTCATACATCTCTAGCACTAGTAATCAATCAAAGTTATTGTATTCTATAATATTCTAACCCCAAACAACACTAGATAAGTCATTTAGTTGCTCAACGCAATGTTTCCGAGTTCTTAGCCCATTTGGTACCCAATTTCAACAAGTCTTTCTCCACACTTCGAAACACTCTTCATGCATGTCTAGCACTTGTAATAAATAAAATTTATTGTATTCTAACATATTCTAACCCCAAACAATACTAGATAAGTCATTTAGTGGTTCAACGCAATGTTTCCGAGTTCATAGCCCATTTGTGACCCAATTTCAGCAAGTCTTTCTCCATACTTCAAAACACTCTTCATGCATCTCTAGCCCTTGTTATCAATCAAATTCATTGTATTATAACATATTCTAACCCCAAATAAAACTAGATAAGTCATTTTGTTGCTCAACACAATGTTTCCGAGTTCTTAGCCCATTTGGTACCCGATTTCAACAAGTCTTTCGCCACACTTCTAAACACTCTTCATGCATCTCTAGCACTTGTAATCAATCAAATTCATTGTATTCTAACATATTCTAACCCCAAACAACACTAGATAAGTCATTTAGTTGTTCAACGCAATGTTTCCGAGTTCTTAGCCCATTTGGGACCCAATTTCAACAAGTCTTTCTCCATACTTCAAAACACTCTTCATGCATCTCTAGCACTTGTAATCAATCAATTTCATTGTATTCTAACATATTCTAACCCTAAACAGCACTAGATAAGTCATTTGGTACCCATTTGGTACCCGATTTCAACAAGTCTTTCGCCACACTTCTAAACACTCTTCATGCATCTCTAGCACTTGTAATCAATCAAATTCATTGTATTCTAACATATTCTAACCCCAAACAACACTAGATAAGTCATTTAGTTGTTTAACGCAATGTTTCCGAGTTCTTAGCCCATTTGGGACCCAATTTCAACAAGTCTTTCTCCATACTTCAAAACACTCTTCATGCATCTCTAGCACTTGTAATCAATCAAATTCATTGTATTCTAACATATTCTAACCCTAAACAGCACTAGATAAGTCATTTAGTGGTTCAACGCAATGTTTCCTAGTTCTTAGCCCATTTGGGACCTAATTTCAACAAGTCTTTCTCCATTCTTAAAAACACTCTTCATGCATCTCTAGCACTTGTAATCAATCAAATTCATTGTATTCTAACATATTCTAACCCCAAACAACACTAGATAAGTCATTTAGTTGTTCAATGCAATATTTCCGAGTTCTTAGCCCATTTGGGACCCAATTTCAACAAGTATTTCTCCATACTTCAAAACACTCTTCATGCATCCCTAGCACTTGTAATCAATCAAATTCATTGTATTCTAACATATTCTAACCCCAAACAACACTAGATAAGTCATTTAGTTTCTTAACGCATTGTTTCCGGTTTCTTAGCCCATTTGGTACCGAATTTCAACAAGTCTTTCTCCACACTTCTAAAAACTCTTCATGCATCTCTAGCACTAGTAATCAATCAAATTTACTGTATTCTAACATATTCTAACCCAAAACAATACTAGATAAGTCATTTAATTGTTCACCGCAATGTTTCCGAGTTCTTAGCCTATTTGGGACCCAATTTCAACAAGTCTTTCTACACACTTCTAAACACTCTTCATGCATCTCTAGCACTTGTAATCAATCAAATTCATTGGATTCTAACATATTCTAACCCCAAACAACACTACTTGAGTCATTTAGTTGCTCAACGCAATGTTTCCGAGTTCTTAGCCCATTTGGTACCCAATTTCAACAAGTCTTTCGCCACACTTCTAAACCCTCTTCATGCATCTCTAGCACTTGTAATCAATCAAATTTATTGTATTCGAACATATTCTAACCCCAAAAAACACTAGATACAATGTTTCCGAGTTCTTAGCCCATTTGGGACCCAATTTCAACAAGTCTTTCTCCACACTTCTAATCACTCTTCATGCATCTCTAGCACTTGTAATCAATCAAAGTTATTATATTCTAATATATTCTAACCCTAAACAGCACTAGATAAGTCATTTAGTGGTTCAACGCAATGTTTCCGAGTTCTTAGCCTATTTGGGACCCAATTTCAACAATTCTTTCTACACACTTCTAATTATTCTTCATGCATCTCGAGTATTTGTAACCAATCAAATTCATTGTATTCTAACATATACTAACCCCAAACAACACTAGATAAGTCATTTAGTGGTTCAACGCAATGTTTCCGAGTTCTTAGACCATTTGGGACCCAATTTCAACGTCTTTCTCCATACTTCAAAACACTCTTCATGCATTTCTAGCACTTGTAATCAATCAGAGTCATTTTCTTCTAATATATTCTCACCCCAAACAACACTAGATATTTTATTTAGTTGTTCAACGCAATGTTTCCGAGTTCTTACCCCATTTAGGACCCAATTTCAACAAGTTTTTCTACACAATTCTAAACACTCTTCATGCATCTTTAGCACTTGTAATGAATCAAAGTTATTATATTCTAACATATTCTAACCCAAAACAGCACTAGATAAGTCATTTAGTGGTTTAACGCAATGTTTCTGAGTTCTTAGCCTATTTCAGACCCAATTTCAACAAGTCTTTCTACACACTTCTAAACACTCTTCATACATCTCTAGCACTAGTAATCAATCAAAGTTATTTTATTCTAACATATTCTAACCCCAAACAACACTAGATAAGTCATTTAGTTGCTCAACGCAATGTTTCCGAGTTCTTAGCCCATTTGGTACCCAATTTAAACAAGTCTTTCTCCACACTTCGAAACACTCTTCATGCATGTCTAGCACTTGTAATAAATAAAATTTATTGTATTCTAACATATTCTAACCCCAAACAATACTAGATAAGTCATTTAGTGGTTCAACGCAATGTTTCCGAGTTCATAGCCCATTTGTGACCCAATTTCAGCAAGTCTTTCTCCATACTTCAAAACACTCTTCATGCATCTCTAGCCCTTGTTATCAATCAAATTCATTGTATTATAACATATTCTAACCCCAAATAAAACTAGATAAGTCATTTTGTTGCTCAACACAATGTTTCCGAGTTCTTAGCCCATTTGGTACCCGATTTCAACAAGTCTTTCGCCACACTTCTAAACACTCTTCATGCATCTCTAGCACTTGTAATCAATCAAATTTATTGTATTCGAACATATTCTAACCCCAAAAAACACTAGATACAATGTTTCCGAGTTCTTAGCCCATTTGGGACCCAATTTCAACAAGTCTTTCTCCACACTTCTAATCACTCTTCATGCATCTCTAGCACTTGTAATCAATCAAAGTTATTATATTCTAATATATTCTAACCCTAAACAGCACTAGATAAGTCATTTAATGGTTCAACGCAATGTTTCCGAGTTCTTAGCCTATTTGGGACCCAATTTCAACAATTCTTTCTACACACTTCTAATTATTCTTCATGCATCTCGAGTACTTGTAACCAATCAAATTCATTGTATTCTAACATATACTAACCCCAAACAACACTAGATAAGTCATTTAGTGGTTCAACGCAATGTTTCCGAGTTCTTAGACCATTTGGGACCCAATTTCAACGTCTTTCTCCATACTTCATAAAACTCTTCATGCATTTCTAGCACTTGTAATCAATCAGAGTCATTTTCTTCTAATATATTCTCACCCCAAACAACACTAGATATTTTATTTAGTTGTTCAACGCAATGTTTCCGAGTTCTTACCCCATTTAGGACCCAATTTCAACAAGTTTTTCTACACAATTCTAAACACTCTTCATGCATCTTTAGCACTTGTAATGAATCAAAGTTATTATATTCTAACATATTCTAACCCAAAACAGCACTAGATAAGTCATTTAGTGGTTCAACGCAATGTTTCTGAGTTCTTAGCCTATTTCAGACCCAATTTCAACAAGTCTTTCTACACACTTCTAAACACTCTTCATACATCTCTAGCACTAGTAATCAATCAAAGTTATTGTATTCTAACATATTCTAACCCCAAACAACACTAGATAAGTCATTTAGTTGCTCAACGCAATGTTTCCGAGTTCTTAGCCCATTTGGTACCCAATTTCAACAAGTCTTTCTCCACACTTCGAAACACTCTTCATGCATGTCTAGCACTTGTAATAAATAAAATTTATTGTATTCTAACATATTCTAACCCCAAACAATACTAGATAAGTCATTTAGTGGTTCAACGCAATGTTTCCGAGTTCATAGCCCATTTGTGACCCAATTTCAGTAAGTCTTTCTCCATACTTCAAAACACTCTTCATGCATCTCTAGCCCTTGTTATCAATCAAATTCATTGTATTATAACATATTCTAACCCCAAATAAAACTAGATAAGTCATTTTGTTGCTCAACACAATGTTTCCGAGTTCTTAGCCCATTTGGTACCCGATTTCAACAAGTCTTTCGCCACACTTCTAAACACTCTTCATGCATCTCTAGCACTTGTAATCAATCAAATTCATTGTATTCTAACATATTCTAACCCCAAACAACACTAGATAAGTCATTTAAATGTTCAACGCAATGTTTCCGAGTTCTTAGCCCATTTGGGACCCAATTTCAACAAGTCTTTCTCCATACTTCAAAACACTCTTCATGCATCTCTAGCACTTGTAATCAATCAAATTCATTGTATTCTAACATATTCTAACCCTAAACAGCACTAGATAAGTCATTTAGTGGTTCAACGCAATGTTTCCTAGTTCTTAGCCCATTTGGGACCTAATTTCAACAAGTCTTTCTCCATTCTTAAAAACACTCTTCATGCATCTCTAGCACTTGTAATCAATCAAATTCATTGTATTCTACCATATTCTAACCCCAAATAACACTAGATAAGTCATTTAGTGGTTTAACGCAATGTTTCCGAGTTCTTAGCCCATTTGGGGCCCAAATTTCAACAAGTCTTTCTCCATACTTCAAAACACTCTTCATGCATTTCTAGCACTTGTAATCAATCAGAGTTATTGTCTTCTAATATATTCTCACCCCAAACAAAACTAGATATTTCATTTAGTTGTTCAACGCAATGTTTCCGAGTTCTTAGCCCATTTGGGACCTAATTTCAACAAGTTTTTCTACACACTTCTAAACACTTTTCATGCATCTTTAGCACTTGTAATAAGTCAAAGTTATTGTATTCTAACATATTCTAACCCCAAACAACACTAGATAAGTGATTTAGTGGTTCAACGCAATGTTTCTGAGTTCTTTGCCCATTTAGGACCCAAATTCAACAAGTCTTTCTACACACTTCTAAACACTCTTCATACATCTCTAGCACTAGTAATCAATCAAATTCATTTTATTCTAACATATTCTAACCCCAAACAACACTAGATAAGTCATTTACTTGCTCAACGCAATGTTTCCGAGTTCTTAGCCCATTTGGTACCCAATTTCAACAAGTCTTTCTCCACACTTCTAAAAACTCTTCATGCATCTCTAGCACTTGTAATTAATAAAATTTACTGTATTCTAACATATTCTAACCCGAAACAACACTAGATAAGTCATTTAGTTGTTCACCGCAATGTTTCCGAGTTCTTAGCCCATTTGGAACCCAATTTCAGTAAGTCTTTCTACACACTTCTAAACACTCTTCATGCATCTCTAGCACTTGTAATCAATCAAATTCATTGGATTCTAACATATTCTAACCCCAAACAACACTAGTTAAGTCATTTAGTTGCTCAACGCAATGTTTCTGAGTTCTTAGCCCATTTGGTACCCAATTTCAACAAGTCTTTCGCCACACTTCTAAACACTCTTCATGCATCTCTAGCACTTGTAATCAATCAAATTCATTGTATTCTAACATATTCTAACCCCAAACAACACTAGATAAGTCATTTAGTTGTTCAACGCAATGTTTCCGAGTTCTTAGCCCATTTGGGACCCAATTTCAACAAGTCTTTCTCCATACTTCAAAACACTCTTCATGCATCTCTAGCACTTGTAATCAATCAAATTCATTGTATTCTAACATATTCTAACCCCAAACAACACTAGATAAGTCATTTACTTGTTCAACGCAATGTTTCTGAGTTCTTAGCCCATTTGGTACCCAATTTCAACAAGTCTTTCGCCACACTTCTAAACACTCTTCATGCATCTCTAGCACTTGTAATCAATCAAATTTATTGTATTCTAACATATTCTAACTCCAAACAACACTAGATAAGTCATTTAGTGGTTCAATTCAATGTTTCAGAGTTCTTAGCCCATTTGGGACCCAATTTCAACAAGTCTTTCTCCATACTTCAAAACACTCTTCATGCATCTCTAGCACTTGTAATCAATCAAATTCATTGTATTCTAACATATTCTAACCCCAAATAACACTAGATAAGTCATTTAGTTGCTCAACGCAATATTTCCAAGTTCTTAGCCCATTTGGTACCCAATTTCAACAAGTCTTTCGCCACACTTCTAAACACTCTTCATGCATCTCTAGCACTTGTAATCAATCAAATTTATTGTATTCTAACATATTCTAACCCCAAACAACACTAGTTAAGTCATTTTGTTGCTTAACGCAATGTTTCCGAGTTGTTAGCCCATTTGGGACCCAATTTCAACAAGTCTTTCTCCACACTTCTAAACACTCTTCATGCATGTCTAGCACTTGTAATCAATAAAATTTATTGTATTCTAACATATTCTAACCCCAAACAATACTAGATTAGTCATTTAGTGGTTCAACGCAATGTTTCCGAGTTCATAGCCCATTTGTGACCCAATTTCAGCAAGTCTTTCTCCATACTTCAAAACACTCTTCATGCATCTCTAGCCCTTGTTATCAATCAAATTCATTGTATTATAACATATTCTAACCCCAAATAACACTAGATAAGTCATTTTGTTGCTCAACACAATGTTTCCGAGTTCTTAGCCCATTTGGTACCCAATTTCAACAAGTCTTTCTCCATACTTCAAAACACTCTTCATGCATCTCTAGCACTTGTAATCAATCAAATTCATTGTATTGTAACATATTCTAACCCTAAACAGCACTAGATAAGTCATTTAGTGGTTCAACGCAATGTTTCCTAGTTCTTAGCCCATTTGGGACCTAATTTCAACAAGTCTTTCTCCATTCTTAAAAACACTCTTCATGCATCTCTAGCACTTGTAATCAATCAAATTCATTGTATTCTACCATATTCTAACCCCAAATAACACTAGATAAGTCATTTAGTTGTTCAACGCAATGTTTCCGAGTTCTTAGCCCATTTGGGACCCAATTTCAACAAGTCTTTCTCCATACTTCAAAACACTCTTCATGCATCTCTAGCACTTGTAATCAATCAAATTCATTGTATTCTAACATATTCTAACCCCAAACAACACTAGATAAGTCATTTACTTGTTCAACGCAATGTTTCTGAGTTCTTAGCCCATTTGGTACCCAATTTCAACAAGTCTTTCGCCACACTTCTAAACACTCTTCATGCATCTCTAGCACTTGTAATCAATCAAATTTATTGTATTCTAACATATTCTAACTCCAAACAACACTAGATAAGTCATTTAGTGGTTCAATTCAATGTTTCAGAGTTCTTAGCCCATTTGGGACCCAATTTCAACAAGTCTTTCTCCATACTTCAAAACACTCTTCATGCATCTCTAGCACTTGTAATCAATCAAATTCATTGTATTCTAACATATTCTAACCCCAAATAACACTAGATAAGTCATTTAGTTGCTCAACGCAATATTTCCAAGTTCTTAGCCCATTTGGTACCCAATTTCAACAAGTCTTTCGCCACACTTCTAAACACTCTTCATGCATCTCTAGCACTTGTAATCAATCAAATTTATTGTATTCTAACATATTCTAACCCCAAACAACACTAGTTAAGTCATTTTGTTGCTTAACGCAATGTTTCCGAGTTGTTAGCCCATTTGGGACCCAATTTCAACAAGTCTTTCTCCACACTTCTAAACACTCTTCATGCATGTCTAGCACTTGTAATCAATAAAATTTATTGTATTCTAACATATTCTAACCCCAAACAATACTAGATTAGTCATTTAGTGGTTCAACGCAATGTTTCCGAGTTCATAGCCCATTTGTGACCCAATTTCAGCAAGTCTTTCTCCATACTTCAAAACACTCTTCATGCATCTCTAGCCCTTGTTATCAATCAAATTCATTGTATTATAACATATTCTAACCCCAAATAACACTAGATAAGTCATTTTGTTGCTCAACACAATGTTTCCGAGTTCTTAGCCCATTTGGTACCCAATTTCAACAAGTCTTTCGCCACACTTCTAAACACTCTTCATGCATCTCTAGCACTTTTAATCTATCAAATTTATTGTTTTCTAACATATTCTAACCCCAAACAACATTAGATAAGTCATTTAGTGGTTCAACGCAATGTTTTCGAGTTCTTAGCCCATTTGGGACCCAATTTCAACAAGTCTTTCTACACACTTCTAAACACTCTTCATACATCTCTAGCACTAGTAATCAATCAAATTCATTGTATTCTAACATATTCTAACCCAAAACAACACTCGATAAGTCATTTAGTTGCTCAACGCAATGTTTCCGAGTTCTTAGCCCATTTGGTACCCGATTTCAACAAGTCTTTCGCCACACTTCTAAACACTCTTCATGCATCTCTAGCACTTGTAATCAATCAAATTCATTGTATTCTAACATATTCTAACCCCAAACAACACTAGATAAGTCATTTAGTTGTTCAACGCAATGTTTCCGAGTTCTTAGCCCATTTGGGACCCAAATTCAACAAGTCTTTCTCCATACTTCAAAACACTCTTCATGCATCTATAGCACTTGTAATCAATCAAATTCATTGTATTCTAACATATTCTAACCCCAAACAACACTAGATAAGTCATTTACTTGTTCAACGCAATGTTTCTGAGTTCTTAGCCCATTTGGTACCCAATTTCAACAAGTCTTTCGCCACACTTCAAAACATTCTTCATGCATCTCTAGCACTTGTAATCAATCAAATTTATTGTATTCTAACATATTCTAACCCCAACCAACACTAGATAAGTCATTTAGTGGTTCAATTCAATGTTTCAGAGTTCTTAGCCCATTTGGGACCCAATTTCAACAAGTCTTTCTCCATACTTCAAAACACTCTTCATGCATCTCTAGCACTTGTAATCAATCAAATTCATTGTATTCTAACATATTCTAACCCCAAATAACACTAGATAAGTCATTTAGTTGCTCAACGCAATATTTCCAAGTTCTTAGCCCATTTGGTACCCAATTTCAACAAGTCTTTCGCCACACTTCTAAACACTCTTCATGCATCTCTAGCACTTGTAATCAATCAAATTTATTGTATTCTAACATATTCTAACCCCAAACAACACTAGTTAAGTCATTTTGTTGCTCAACGCAATGTTTCCGAGTTGTTAGCCCATTTGGGACCCAATTTCAACAAGTCTTTCTCCACACTTCTAAACACTCTTCATGCATGTCTAGCACTTGTAATCAATAAAATTTATTGTATTCTAACATATTCTAACCCCAAACAATACTAGATTAGTCATTTAGTGGTTCAACGCAATGTTTCCGAGTTCATAGCCCATTTGTGACCCAATTTCAGCAAGTCTTTCTCCATACTTCAAAACACTCTTCATGCATCTCTAGCCCTTGTTATCAATCAAATTCATTGTATTATAACATATTCTAACCCCAAATAACACTAGATAAGTCATTTTGTTGCTCAACACAATGTTTCCGAGTTCTTAGCCCATTTGGTACCCAATTTCAACAAGTCTTTCGCCACACTTCTAAACACTCTTCATGCATCTCTAGCACTTTTAATCTATCAAATTTATTGTTTTCTAACATATTCTAACCCCAAACAACATTAGATAAGTCATTTAGTGGTTCAACGCAATGTTTTCGAGTTCTTAGCCCATTTGGGACCCAATTTCAACAAGTCTTTCTACACACTTCTAAACACTCTTCATACATCTCTAGCACTAGTAATCAATCAAATTCATTGTATTCTAACATATTCTAACCCAAAACAACACTCGATAAGTCATTTAGTTGCTCAACGCAATGTTTCCGAGTTCTTAGCCCATTTGGTACCCGATTTCAACAAGTCTTTCGCCACACTTCTAAACACTCTTCATGCATCTCTAGCACTTGTAATCAATCAAATTCATTGTATTCTAACATATTCTAACCCCAAACAACACTAGATAAGTCATTTAGTTGTTCAACGCAATGTTTCCGAGTTCTTAGCCCATTTGGGACCCAATTTCAACAAGTCTTTCTCCATACTTCAAAACACTCTTCATGCATCTCTAGCACTTGTAATCAATCAAATTCATTGTATTCTAACATATTCTAACCCTAAACAGCACTAGATAAGTCATTTAGTGGTTCAACGCAACGTTTCCTAGTTCTAAGCCCATTTGGGACCTAATTTCAACAAGTCTTTCTCCATACTTCAAAACACTCTTCATGCATCTCTAGCACTTGTAATCAATCAAATTCATTGTATTCTAACATATTCTAACCCCAAACAACACTAGATAAGTCATTTAGCTGTTCAACGCAATGTTTCCGAGTTCTTAGCCCATTTGGGACCCAATTTCAACAATTTTTTCTCCATACTTCAAAACACTCTTCATGCATCTCTAGCACTTGTAATCAATCAAATTCATTGTATTCTAACATATTCTAACCCTAAACAGCACTAGATAAGTCATTTAGTGGTTCAACGCAACGTTTCCTAGTTCTTAGCCCATTTGGGACCTAATTTCAACAAGTCTTTCTCCATTCTTAAAAACACTCTTCATGCATCTCTAGCACTTGTAATCAATCAAATTCATTGTATTCTACCATATTCTAACCCCAAATAACACTAGATAAGTCATTTAGTGGTTTAACGCAATGTTTCCGAGTTCTTAGCCCATTTGGGGCCCAAATTTCAACAAGTCTTTCTCCATACTTCAAAACACTCTTCATGCATTTCTAGCACTTGTAATCAATCAGAGTTATTGTCTTCTAATATATTCTCACCCCAAACAAAACTAGATATTTCATTTAGTTGTTCAACGCAATGTTTCCGAGTTCTTAGCCCATTTGGGACCTAATTTCAACAAGTTTTTCTACACACTTCTAAACACTCTTCATGCATCTTTAGCACTTGTAATCAGTCAAAGTTATTGTATTCTAACATATTCTAACCCCAAACAGCACTAGATAAGTGATTTAGTGGTTCAACGCAATGTTTCTGAGTTCTTTGCCCATTTAGGACCCAATTTCAACAAGTCTTTCTACACACTTCTAAACACTCTTCATACATCTCTAGCACTAGTAATCAATCAAATTCATTTTATTCTAACATATTCTAACCCCAAACAACACTAGATAAGTCATTTACTTGCTCAACGCAATGTTTCCGAGTTCTTAGCCCATTTGGTACCCAATTTCAACGTCTTTCTCCACACTTCTAAAAACTCTTCATGCATCTCTAGCACTTGTAATCAATCAAATTTACTGTATTCTAACATATTCTAACCCGAAACAACACTAGATAAGTCATTTAGTTGTTCACCGCAATGTTTCCGAGTTCTTAGCCCATTTGGAACCCAATTTCAGTAAGTCTTTCTACACACTTCTAAACACTCTTCATGCATCTCTAGCACTTGTAATCAATCAAATTCATTGGATTCTAACATATTCTAACCCCAAACAACACTAGTTAAGTCATTTAGGTTCTCAACGCAATGTTTCTGAGTTCTTAGCCCATTTGGTACCCAATTTCAACAAGTCTTTCGCCACACTTCTAAACACTCTTCATGCATCTCTAGCACTTGTAATCAATCAAATTCATTGTATTCTAACATATTCTAACCCCAAACAACACTAGATAAGTCATTTAGTTGTTCAACGCAATGTTTCCGAGTTCTTAGCCCATTTGGGACCCAATTTCAACAAGTCTTTCTCCACACTTCTAAAAACTCTTCATGCATCTCTAGCACTTGTAATTAATCAATTTTACTGTATTCTAACATATTCTAACCCGAAACAACACTAGATAAGTCATTTAGTTGTTCACCGCAATGTTTCCGAGTTCTTAGCCCATTTGGAACCCAATTTCAGTAAGTCTTTCTACACACTTCTAAACACTCTTCATGCATCTCTAGCACTTGTAATCAATCAAATTCATTGGATTCTAACATATTCTAACCCCAAACAACACTAGTTAAGTCATTTAGGTTCTCAACGCAATGTTTCTGAGTTCTTAGCCCATTTGGTACCCAATTTCAACAAGTCTTTCGCCACACTTCTAAACACTCTTCATGCATCTCTAGCACTTGTAATCAATCAAATTCATTGTATTCTAACATATTCTAACCCCAAACAACACTAGATAAGTCATTTAGTTGTTCAACGCAATGTTTCCGAGTTCTTAGCCCATTTGGGACCCAATTTCAACAAGTCTTTCTCCATACTTCAAAACACTCTTCATGCATCTCTAGCACTTGTAATCAATCAAATTCATTGGATTCTAACATATTCTAACCCCAAACAACACTAGTTAAGTCATTTAGTTGCTCAACGCAATGTTTCTGAGTTCTTAGCCCATTTGGTACCCAATTTCAACAAGTCTTTCGCCACACTTCTAAACACTCTTCATGCATCTCTAGCACTTGTAATCAATCAAATTCATTGTATTCTAACATATTCTAACCCCAAACAACACTAGATAAGTCATTTACTTGTTCAACGCAATGTTTCTGAGTTCTTAGCCCATTTGGGACCCAATTTCAACAATTTTTTCTCCATACTTCAAAACACTCTTCATGCATCTCTAGCACTTGTAATCAATCAAATTCATTGTATTCTAACATATTCTAACCCTAAACAGCACTAGATAAGTCATTTAGTGGTTCAACGCAACGTTTCCTAGTTCTTAGCCCATTTGGGACCTAATTTCAACAAGTCTTTCTCCATTCTTAAAAACACTCTTCATGCATCTCTAGCACTTGTAATCAATCAAATTCATTGTATTCTACCATATTCTAACCCCAAATAACACTAGATAAGTCATTTAGTGGTTTAACGCAATGTTTCCGAGTTCTTAGCCCATTTGGGGCCCAAATTTCAACAAGTCTTTCTCCATACTTCAAAACACTCTTCATGCATTTCTAGCACTTGTAATCAATCAGAGTTATTGTCTTCTAATATATTCTCACCCCAAACAAAACTAGATATTTCATTTAGTTGTTCAACGCAATGTTTCCGAGTTCTTAGCCCATTTGGGACCTAATTTCAACAAGTTTTTCTACACACTTCTAAACACTCTTCATGCATCTTTAGCACTTGTAATCAGTCAAAGTTATTGTATTCTAACATATTCTAACCCCAAACAGCACTAGATAAGTGATTTAGTGGTTCAACGCAATGTTTCTGAGTTCTTTGCCCATTTAGGACCCAATTTCAACAAGTCTTTCTACACACTTCTAAACACTCTTCATACATCTCTAGCACTAGTAATCAATCAAATTCATTTTATTCTAACATATTCTAACCCCAAACAACACTAGATAAGTCATTTACTTGCTCAACGCAATGTTTCCGAGTTCTTAGCCCATTTGGTACCCAATTTCAACAAGTCTTTCTCCACACTTCTAAAAACTCTTCATGCATCTCTAGCACTTGTAATCAATCAAATTTACTGTATTCTAACATATTCTAACCCGAAACAACACTAGATAAGTCATTTAGTTGTTCACCGCAATGTTTCCGAGTTCTTAGCCCATTTGGAACCCAATTTCAGTAAGTCTTTCTACACACTTCTAAACACTCTTCATGCATCTCTAGCACTTGTAATCAATCAAATTCATTGGATTCTAACATATTCTAACCCCAAACAACACTAGTTAAGTCATTTAGGTTCTCAACGCAATGTTTCTGAGTTCTTAGCCCATTTGGTACCCAATTTCAACAAGTCTTTCGCCACACTTCTAAACACTCTTCATGCATCTCTAGCACTTGTAATCAATCAAATTCATTGTATTCTAACATATTCTAACCCCAAACAACACTAGATAAGTCATTTAGTTGTTCAACGCAATGTTTCCGAGTTCTTAGCCCATTTGGGACCCAATTTCAACAAGTCTTTCTCCATACTTCAAAACACTCTTCATGCATCTCTAGCACTTGTAATCAATCAAATTCATTGGATTCTAACATATTCTAACCCCAAACAACACTAGTTAAGTCATTTAGTTGCTCAACGCAATGTTTCTGAGTTCTTAGCCCATTTGGTACCCAATTTCAACAAGTCTTTCGCCACACTTCTAAACACTCTTCATGCATCTCTAGCACTTGTAATCAATCAAATTCATTGTATTCTAACATATTCTAACCCCAAACAACACTAGATAAGTCATTTACTTGTTCAACGCAATGTTTCTGAGTTCTTAGCCCATTTGGTACCCAATTTCAACAAGTCTTTCGCCACACTTCTAAACACTCTTCATGCATCTCTAGCACTTGTAATCAATCAAATTCATTGTATTCTAACATATTCTAACCCCAAACAACACTAGATAAGTCATTTAGTTGTTCACCGCAATGTTTCCGAGTTCTTAGCCCATTTGGAACCCAATTTCAGTAAGTCTTTCTACACACTTCTAAACACTCTTCATGCATCTCTAGCACTTGTAATCAATCAAATTCATTGGATTCTAACATATTCTAACCCCAAACAACACTAGTTAAGTCATTTAGTTGCTCAACGCAATGTTTCTGAGTTCTTAGCCCATTTGGTACCCAATTTCAACAAGTCTTTCGCCACACTTCTAAACACTCTTCATGCATCTCTAGCACTTGTAATCAATCAAATTCATTGTATTCTAACATATTCTAACCCCAAACAACACTAGATAAGTCATTTAGTTGTTCAACGCAATGTTTCCGAGTTCTTAGCCCATTTGGGACCCAATTTCAACAAGTCTTTCTCCATACTTCAAAACACTCTTCATGCATCTCTAGCACTTGTAATCAATCAAATTCATTGTATTCTAACATATTATAACCCCAAACAACACTAGATAAGTCATTTACTTGTTCAACGCAATGTTTCTGAGTTCTTAGCCCATTTGGTACCCAATTTCAACAAGTCTTTCGCCACACTTCTAAACACTCTTCATGCATCTCTAGCACTTGTAATCAATCAAATTTATTGTATTCTAACATATTCTAACCCCAAACAACACTAGATAAGTCATTTAGTGGTTCAATTCAATGTTTCAGAGTTCTTAGCCCATTTGGGACCCAATTTCAACAAGTCTTTCTCCATACTTCAAAACACTCTTCATGCATCTCTAGCACTTGTAATCAATCAAATTCATTGTATTCTAACATATTCTAACCCCAAATAACACTAGATAAGTCATTTAGTTGGTCAACGCAATATTTCCAAGTTCTTAGCCCATTTGGTACCCAATTTCAACAAGTCTTTCGCCACACTTCTAAACACTCTTCATGCATCTCTAGCACTTGTAATCAATCAAATTTATTGTATTCTAACATATTCTAACCCCAAACAACACTAGTTAAGTCATTTTGTTGCTCAACGCAATGTTTCCGAGTTGTTAGCCCATTTGGGACCCAATTTCAACAAGTCTTTCTCCACACTTCTAAACACTCTTCATGCATGTCTAGCACTTGTAATCAATAAAATTTATTGTATTCTAACATATTCTAACCCCAAACAATACTAGATTAGTCATTTAGTGGTTCAACGCAATGTTTCCGAGTTCATAGCCCATTTGTGACCCAATTTCAGCAAGTCTTTCTCCATACTTCAAAACACTCTTCATGCATCTCTAGCCCTTGTTATCAATCAAATTCATTGTATTATAACATATTCTAACCCCAAATAACACTAGATAAGTCATTTTGTTGCTCAACACAATGTTTCCGAGTTCTTAGCCCATTTGGTACCCAATTTCAACAAGTCTTTCGCCACACTTCTAAACACTCTTCATGCATCTCTAGCACTTTTAATCTATCAAATTTATTGTTTTCTAACATATTCTAACCCCAAACAACATTAGATAAGTCATTTAGTGGTTCAACGCAATGTTTTCGAGTTCTTAGCCCATTTGGGACCCAATTTCAACAAGTCTTTCTACACACTTCTAAACACTCTTCATACATCTCTAGCACTAGTAATCAATCAAATTCATTGTATTCTAACATATTCTAACCCAAAACAACACTCGATAAGTCATTTAGTTGCTCAACGCAATGTTTCCGAGTTCTTAGCCCATTTGGTACCCGATTTCAACAAGTCTTTCTCCATACTTCAAAACACTCTTCATGCATTTCTAGCACTTGTAATCAATCAGAGTTATTGTCTTCTAATATATTCTCACCCCAAACAAAACTAGATATTTCATTTAGTTGTTCAACGCAATGTTTCCGAGTTCTTAGCCCATTTGGGACCTAATTTCAACAAGTTTTTCTACACACTTCTAAACACTCTTCATGCATCTTTAGCACTTGTAATCAGTCAAAGTTATTGTATTCTAACATATTCTAACCCCAAACAGCACTAGATAAGTGATTTAGTGGTTCAACGCAATGTTTCTGAGTTCTTTGCCCATTTAGGACCCAATTTCAACAAGTCTTTCTACACACTTCTAAACACTCTTCATACATCTCTAGCACTAGTAATCAATCAAATTCATTTTATTCTAACATATTCTAACCCCAAACAACACTAGATAAGTCATTTACTTGCTCAACGCAATGTTTCCGAGTTCTTAGCCCATTTGGTACCCAATTTCAACAAGTCTTTCTCCACACTTCTAAAAACTCTTCATGCATCTCTAGCACTTGTAATCAATCAAATTTATTGTATTCTAACATATTCTAACCCCAAATAACACTAGATAAGTCATTTAGTTGCTCAACGCAATATTTCCAAGTTCTTAGCCCATTTGGTACCCAATTTCAACAAGTCTTTCGCCACACTTCTAAACACTCTTCATGCATCTCTAGCACTTGTAATCAATCAAATTTATTGTATTCTAACATATTCTAACCCCAAACAACACTAGTTAAGTCATTTTGTTGCTCAACGCAATGTTTCCGAGTTGTTAGCCCATTTGGGACCCAATTTCAACAAGTTTTTCTCCACACTTCTAAACACTCTTCATGCATGTCTAGCACTTGTAATCAATAAAATTTATTGTATTCTAACATATTCTAACCCCAAACAATACTAGATTAGTCATTTAGTGGTTCAACGCAATGTTTCCGAGTTCATAGCCCATTTGTGACCCAATTTCAGCAAGTCTTTCTCCATACTTCAAAACACTCTTCATGCATCTCTAGCCCTTGTTATCAATCAAATTCATTGTATTATAACATATTCTAACCCCAAATAACACTAGATAAGTCATTTTGTTGCTCAACACAATGTTTCCGAGTTCTTAGCTCATTTGGTACCCAATTTCAACAAGTCTTTCGCCACACTTCTAAACACTCTTCATGCATCTCTAGCACTTTTAATCTATCAAATTTATTGTTTTCTAACATATTCTAACCCCAAACAACATTAGATAAGTCATTTAGTGGTTCAACGCAATGTTTTCGAGTTCTTAGCCCATTTGGGACCCAATTTCAACAAGTCTTTCTACACACTTCTAAACACTCTTCATACATCTCTAGCACTAGTAATCAATCAAATTCATTGTATTCTAACATATTCTAACCCAAAACAACACTCGATAAGTCATTTAGTTGCTCAACGCAATGTTTCCGAGTTCTTAGCCCATTTGGTACCCGATTTCAACAAGTCTTTCGCCACACTTCTAAACACTCTTCATGCATCTCTAGCACTTGTAATCAATCAAATTCATTGTATTCTAACATATTCTAACCCCAAACAACACTAGATAAGTCATTTAGTTGTTCAACGCAATGTTTCCGAGTTCTTAGCCCATTTGGGACCCAATTTCAACAAGTCTTTCTCCATACTTCAAAACACTCTTCATGCATCTCTAGCACTTGTAATCAATCAAATTCATTGTATTCTAACATATTCTAACCCTAAACAGCACTAGATAAGTCATTTAGTGGTTCAACGCAACGTTTCCTAGTTCTTAGCCCATTTGGGACCTAATTTCAACAAGTCTTTCTCCATTCTTAAAAACACTCTTCATGCATCTCTAGCACTTGTAATCAATCAAATTCATTGTATTCTACCATATTCTAACCCCAAATAACACTAGATAAGTCATTTAGTGGTTTAACGCAATGTTTCCGAGTTCTTAGCCCATTTGGGGCCCAAATTTCAACAAGTCTTTCTCCATACTTCAAAACACTCTTCATGCATTTCTAGCACTTGTAATCAATCAGAGTTATTGTCTTCTAATATATTCTCACCCCAAACAAAACTAGATATTTCATTTAGTTGTTCAACGCAATGTTTCCGAGTTCTTAGCCCATTTGGGACCTAATTTCAACAAGTTTTTCTACACACTTCTAAACACTCTTCATGCATCTTTAGCACTTGTAATCAGTCAAAGTTATTGTATTCTAACATATTCTAACCCCAAACAGCACTAGATAAGTGATTTAGTGGTTCAACGCAATGTTTCTGAGTTCTTTGCCCATTTAGGACCCAATTTCAACAAGTCTTTCTACACACTTCTAAACACTCTTCATACATCTCTAGCACTAGTAATCAATCAAATTCATTTTATTCTAACATATTCTAACCCCAAACAACACTAGATAAGTCATTTACTTGCTCAACGCAATGTTTCCGAGTTCTTAGCCCATTTGGTACCCAATTTCAACAAGTCTTTCTCCACACTTCTAAAAACTCTTCATGCATCTCTAGCACTTGTAATCAATCAAATTTACTGTATTCTAACATATTATAACCCGAAACAACACTAGATAAGTCATTTAGTTGTTCACCGCAATGTTTCCGAGTTCTTAGCCCATTTGGAACCCAATTTCAGTAAGTCTTTCTACACACTTCTAAACACTCTTCATGCATCTCTAGCACTTGTAATCAATCAAATTCATTGGATTCTAACATATTCTAACCCCAAACAACACTAGTTAAGTCATTTAGGTTCTCAACGCAATGTTTCTGAGTTCTTAGCCCATTTGGTACCCAATTTCAACAAGTCTTTCGCCACACTTCTAAACACTCTTCATGCATCTCTAGCACTTGTAATCAATCAAATTCATTGTATTCTAACATATTCTAACCCCAAACAACACTAGATAAGTCATTTAGTTGTTCAACGCAATGTTTCCGAGTTCTTAGCCCATTTGGGACCCAATTTCAACAAGTCTTTCTCCACACTTCTAAACACTCTTCATGCATCTCTAGCACTTGTAATTAATCAAATTTACTGTATTCTAACATATTCTAACCCGAAACAACACTAGATAAGTCATTTAGTTGTTCACCGCAATGTTTCCGAGTTCTTAGCCCATTTGGAACCCAATTTCAGTAAGTCTTTCTACACACTTCTAAACACTCTTCATGCATCTCTAGCACTTGTAATCAATCAAATTCATTGGATTCTAACATATTCTAACCCCAAACAACACTAGTTAAGTCATTTAGTTGCTCAACGCAATGTTTCTGAGTTCTTAGCCCATTTGGTACCCAATTTCAACAAGTCTTTCGCCACACTTCTAAACACTCTTCATGCATCTCTAGTACTTGTAATCAATCAAATTCATTGTATTCTAACATATTCTAACCCCAAACAACACTAGATAAGTCATTTAGTTGTTCAACGCAATGTTTCCGAGTTCTTAGCCCATTTGGGACCCAATTTCAACAAGTCTTTCTCCATACTTCAAAACACTCTTCATGCATCTCTAGCACTTGTAATCAATCAAATTCATTGTATTCTAACATATTCTAACCCCAAACAACACTAGATAAGTCATTTACTTGTTCAACGCAATGTTTCTGAGTTCTTAGCCCATTTGGTACCCAATTTCAACAAGTCTTTCGCCACACTTCTAAACACTCTTCATGCATCTCTAGCACTTGTAATCAATCAAATTTATTGTATTCTAACATATTCTAACCCCAAACAACACTAGATAAGTCATTTAGTGGTTCAATTCAATGTTTCAGAGTTCTTAGCCCATTTGGGACCCAATTTCAACAAGTCTTTCTCCATACTTCAAAACACTCTTCATGCATCTCTAGCACTTGTAATCAATCAAATTCATTGTATTCTAACATATTCTAACCCCAAATAACACTAGATAAGTCATTTAGTTGCTCAACGCAATATTTCCAAGTTCTTAGCCCATTTGGTACCCAATTTCAACAAGTCTTTCGCCACACTTCTAAACACTGTTCATGCATCTCTAGCACTTGTAATCAATCAAATTTATTGTATTCTAACATATTCTAACCCCAAACAACACTAGTTAAGTCATTTTGTTGCTCAACGCAATGTTTCCGAGTTGTTAGCCCATTTGGGACCCAGTTTCAACAAGTCTTTCTCCACACTTCTAAACACTCTTCATGCATGTCTAGCACTTGTAATCAATAAAATTTATTGTATTCTAACATATTCTAACCCCAAACAATACTAGATTAGTCATTTAGTGGTTCAACGCAATGTTTCCGAGTTCATAGCCCATTTGTGACCCAATTTCAGCAAGTCTTTCTCCATACTTCAAAACACTCTTCATGCATCTCTAGCCCTTGTTATCAATCAAATTCATTGTATTATAACATATTATAACCCCAAATAACACTAGATAAGTCATTTTGTTGTTCAACACAATGTTTCCGAGTTCTTAGCCCATTTGGTACCCAATTTCAACAAGTCTTTCGCCACACTTCTAAACACTCTTCATGCATCTCTAGCACTTTTAATCTATCAAATTTATTGTTTTCTAACATATTCTAACCCCAAACAACATTAGATAAGTCATTTAGTGGTTCAACGCAATGTTTTCGAGTTCTTAGCCCATTTGGGACCCAATTTCAACAAGTCTTTCTACACACTTCTAAACACTCTTCATACATCTCTAGCACTAGTAATCAATCAAATTCATTGTATTCTAACATATTCTAACCCAAAACAACACTCGATAAGTCATTTAGTTGCTCAACGCAATGTTTCCGAGTTCTTAGCCCATTTGGTACCCGATTTCAACAAGTCTTTCGCCACACTTCTAAACACTCTTCATGAATCTCTAGCACTTGTAATCAATCAAATTCATTGTATTCTAACATATTCTAACCCCAAACAACACTAGATAAGTCATTTAGTGGTTCAACGCAACGTTTCCTAGTTCTTAGCCCATTTGGGACCTAATTTCAACAAGTCTTTCTCCATTCTTAAAAACACTCTTCATGCATCTCTAGCACTTGTAATCAATCAAATTCATTGTATTCTACCATATTCTAACCCCAAATAACACTAGATAAGTCATTTAGTGGTTTAACGCAATGTTTCCGAGTTCTTAGCCCATTTGGGGCCCAAATTTCAACAAGTCTTTCTCCATACTTCAAAACACTCTTCATGCATTTCTAGCACTTGTAATCAATCAGAGTTATTGTCTTCTAATATATTCTCACCCCAAACAAAACTAGATATTTCATTTAGTTGTTCAACGCAATGTTTCCGAGTTCTTAGCCCATTTGGGACCTAATTTCAACAAGTTTTTCTACACACTTCTAAACACTCTTCATGCATCTTTAGCACTTGTAATCAGTCAAAGTTATTGTATTCTAACATATTCTAACCCCAAACAGCACTAGATAAGTGATTTAGTGGTTCAACGCAATGTTTCTGAGTTCTTTGCCCATTTAGGACCCAATTTCAACGTCTTTCTACACACTTCTAAACACTCTTCATACATCTCTAGCACTAGTAATCAATCAAATTCATTTTATTCTAACATATTCTAACCCCAAACAACACTAGATAAGTCATTTACTTGCTCAACGCAATGTTTCCGAGTTCTTAGCCCATTTGGTACCCAATTTCAACAAGTCTTTCTCCACACTTCTAAAAACTCTTCATGCATCTCTAGCACTTGTAATCAATCAAATTTACTGTATTCTAACATATTCTAACCCGAAACAACACTAGATAAGTCATTTAGTTGTTCACCGCAATGTTTCCGAGTTCTTAGCCCATTTGGAACCCAATTTCAGTAAGTCTTTCTACACACTTCTAAACACTCTTCATGCATCTCTAGCACTTGTAATCAATCAAATTCATTGGATTCTAACATATTCTAACCCCAAACAACACTAGTTAAGTCATTTAGGTTCTCAACGCAATGTTTCTGAGTTCTTAGCCCATTTGGTACCCAATTTCAACAAGTCTTTCGCCACACTTCTAAACACTCTTCATGCATCTCTAGCACTTGTAATCAATCAAATTCATTGTATTCTAACATATTCTAACCCCAAACAACACTAGATAAGTCATTTAGTTGTTCAACGCAATGTTTCCGAGTTCTTAGCCCATTTGGGACCCAATTTCAACAAGTCTTTCTCCATACTTCAAAACACTCTTCATGCATCTCTAACACTTGTAATCAATCAAATTCATTGTATTCTAACATATTTTAACCCCAAACAACACTAGATAAGTCATTTAGTTGTTCAACGCAATGTTTCTGAGTTCTTAGCCCATTTAGTACCCAATTTCAACAAGTCTTTCGCCACACTTCTAAACACTCTTCATGCATCTCTAGCACTTGTAATCAATCAAATTTATTGTATTCTAACATATTCTAACCCCAAACAACACTAGATAAGTCATTTAGTGGTTCAATTCAATGTTTCAGAGTTCTTAGCCCATTTGGGACCCAATTTCAACAAGTCTTTCTCCATACTTCAAAACACTCTTCATGCATCTCTAGCACTTGTAATCAATCAAATTCATTGTATTCTAACATATTCTAACCCCAAATAACACTAGATAAGTCATTTAGTTGCTCAACGCAATATTTCCAAGTTTTTAGCCCATTTGGTACCCAATTTCAACAAGTCTTTCGCCACACTTCTAAACACTCTTCATGCATCTCTAGCACTTGTAATCAATCAAATTTATTGTATTCTAACATATTCTAACCCCAAACAACACTAGATAAGTCATTTAGTGGTTCAATTCAATGTTTCAGAGTTCTTAGCCCATTTGGGACCCAATTTCAACAAGTCTTTCTCCACACTTCTAAACACTCTTCATGCATCTCTAGTACATGTAACCAATCAAATTCATTGTATTCTAACATATACTAATCCCAAACAACACTAGATAAGTCATTTAGTGGTTCAACGCAATGTTTCCGAGTTCTTAGACCATTTGGGACCCAATTTCAACGTCTTTCTCCATACTTCAAAACACTCTTCATGCATTTCTAGCACTTGTAATCAATCAGAGTCATTTTCTTCTAATATATTCTCACCCCAAACAACACTAGATATTTTATTTAGTTGTTCAACGCAATGTTTCCGAGTTCTTACCCCATTTAGGACCCAATTTCAACAAGTCTTTCTCCACACTTCTAAACATTCTTCATGCATCTCTAGCACTTGTAATCAGTCAAATTTATTGTATTCTAACCTATTCTAAACCCAAACAACACTAGATAAGTCATTTAGTGGTTCAACGCAATGTTTCCGAGTTCTTGGCCCATTTGGGACCCAATTTCAACAAGTCTTTCTCCACACTTCTAAACACTCTTCATGCATCTCTAGTACATGTAACCAATCAAATTCATTGTATTCTAACATATACTAACCACAAACAATACTAGATAATTCATTTAGTGGTCCAACGCAATGTTTATGAGTTCTTAGCCCATTTGGGACCCAATTTCAACAAGTCTTTCTACACACTTCTAAACACTTTTCATGCATATCTAGCACTTGTAATCAATCAAATTCATTGTATTCTAACATATACTAACCCCAAACAACACTAGATAAGTCATTTAGTTGGTCAATGCAATATTTCCGAGTTCTTAGCCCATTTGGGACCCAATTTCAACAAGTATTTCTCAATACTTCAAAACACTCTTCATGCATCTCTAGCACTTGTAATCAATCAAATTCATTGTATTCTAACATATTCTAACCCCAAACAACACTAGATAAGTCATTTACTTGCTCAACGCAATGTTTCCGAGTTCTTAGCCCATTTGGTACACAATTTCAACAAGTCTTTCTCCACACTTCTTAAAACTCTTCATGCATATCTAGCACTTGTAATCAATCAAATTTACTGTATTCTAACATATTCTAACCCAAAACAACACTAGATAAGTCATTTAGTTGTTCAACGCAATGTTTCCGAGTTCTTAGCCCATTTGGTACCCAATTTCATCAAGTTTTTCTACACATTTCTAAACACTCTTCAAGCATCTCTAGCAATTGTAATCAATCGAAGTTATTGTATTCTAAGATATTATAACCCCAAACAGCACTAGATAAGTCATTTAGTGTTTCAACGCAATGTGTCCTAGTTCTTAGCCCATTTAGGACACTCTTCACACTTCTAAACACTCTTCATACGTCTCTAGTACTTGTAATCAATCAAATTCATTGTATCCTAACATATTCTAACCCCAAACAACACTAGATAAGTCATTTAGTTGTTCAATGCAATATTTCCGAGTTCTTAGCCCATTTGGGACCCAATTTCAACAAGTATTTCTCCATACTTCAAAACACTCTTCATGCATCCCTAGCACTTGTAATCAATCAAATTCATTGTATTCTAACATATTCTAACCCCAAACAACACTAGATAAGTCATTTAATTTCTTAACGCATTGTTTCCGGTTTCTTAGCCCATTTGGTACCCAATTTCAACAAGTCTTTCTTCACACTTCTAAAAACTCTTCATGCATCTCTAGCACTTGTAATCAATCAAATTTACTGTATTCAAACATATTCTAACCCAAAACAATACTAGATAAGTCATTTAATTGTTCACCGCAATGTTTCCGAGTTCTTACCCCATTTAGGACCCAATTTCAACAAGTTTTTCTACACAATTCTAAACACTCTTCATGCATCTTTAGCACTTGTAATGAATCAAAGTTATTATATTCTAACATATTCTAACCCCAAACAGCACTAGATAAGTCATTTAGTGGTTTAACGCAATGTTTCTAAGTTCTTAGTCCATTTCAGACCCAATTTCAACAAGTCTTTCTACACACTTCTAAACACTCTTCATACATCTCTAGCACTAGTAATCAATCAAGGTTATTGTATTCTAACATATTCTAACCCCAAACAACACTAGATAAGTCATTTAGTTGCTCAACGCAATGTTTCTGAGTTCTTAGCCCATTTGGTACCCAATTTCAACAAGTCTTTCTCCACACTTCTAAACACTCTTCATGCATGTCTAGCACTTGTAATCAATAAAATTTATTGTATTCTAACATATTCTAACCCCAAACAATACTAGATAAGTCATTTAGTGGTTCAACGCAATGTTTCCGAGTTCATAGCCCATTTGTGACCCAATTTCAGCAAGTCTTTCTCGATACTTCAAAACACTCATCATGCATCTCCAGCACTTGTAATCAATCAAATTCATTGTATTCTAACATATTCTAACCCCAAATAACACTAGATAAGTCATTTAGTTGCTCAACGCAATATTTCCAAGTTTTTAGCCCATTTGGTACCCAATTTCAACAAGTCTTTCGCCACACTTCTAAACACTCTTCATGCATCTCTAGCACTTGTAATCAATCAAATTTATTGTATTCTAACATATTCTAACCCCAAACAACACTAGATAAGTCATTTAGTGGTTCAATTCAATGCTTCAGAGTTCTTAGCCCATTTGGGACCCAATTTCAACAAGTCTTTCTCCACACTTCTAAACACTCTTCATGCATCTCTAGTACATGTAACCAATCAAATTCATTGTATTCTAACATATACTAATCCCAAACAACACTAGATAAGTCATTTAGTGGTTCAACGCAATGTTTCCGAGTTCTTAGACCATTTGGGACCCAATTTCAACGTCTTTCTCCATACTTCAAAACACTCTTCATGCATTTCTAGCACTTGTAATCAATCAGAGTCATTTTCTTCTAATATATTCTCACCCCAAACAACACTAGATATTTTATTTAGTTGTTCAACGCAATGTTTCCGAGTTCTTACCCCATTTAGGACCCAATTTCAACAAGTCTTTCTCCACACTTCTAAACATTCTTCATGCATCTCTAGCACTTGTAATCAGTCAAATTTATTGTATTCTAACCTATTCTAAACCCAAACAACACTAGATAAGTCATTTAGTGGTTCAACGCAATGTTTCCGAGTTCTTGGCCCATTTGGGACCCAATTTCAACAAGTCTTTCTCCACACTTCTAAACACTCTTCATGCATCTCTAGTACATGTAACCAATCAAATTCATTGTATTCTAACATATACTAACCACAAACAATACTAGATAATTCATTTAGTGGTCCAACGCAATGTTTATGAGTTCTTAGCCCATTTGGGACCCAATTTCAACAAGTCTTTCTACACACTTCTAAACACTTTTCATGCATATCTAGCACTTGTAATCAATCAAATTCATTGTATTCTAACATATACTAACCCCAAACAACACTAGATAAGTCATTTAGTTGGTCAATGCAATATTTCCGAGTTCTTAGCCCATTTGGGACCCAATTTCAACAAGTATTTCTCAATACTTCAAAACACTCTTCATGCATCTCTAGCACTTGTAATCAATCAAATTCATTGTATTCTAACATATTCTAACCCCAAACAACACTAGATAAGTCATTTACTTGCTCAACGCAATGTTTCCGAGTTCTTAGCCCATTTGGTACACAATTTCAACAAGTCTTTCTCCACACTTCTAAAAACTCTTCATGCATATCTAGCACTTGTAATCAATCAAATTTACTGTATTCTAACATATTCTAACCCAAAACAACACTAGATAAGTCATTTAGTTGTTCAACGCAATGTTTCCGAGTTCTTAGCCCATTTGGTACCCAATTTCATCAAGTTTTTCTACACATTTCTAAACACTCTTCAAGCATCTCTAGCAATTGTAATCAATCGAAGTTATTGTATTCTAAGATATTATAACCCCAAACAGCACTAGATAAGTCATTTAGTGTTTCAACGCAATGTGTCCTAGTTCTTAGCCCATTTAGGACACTCTTCACACTTCTAAACACTCTTCATACGTCTCTAGTACTTGTAATCAATCAAATTCATTGTATCCTAACATATTCTAACCCCAAACAACACTAGATAAGTCATTTAGTTGTTCAATGCAATATTTCCGAGTTCTTAGCCCATTTGGGACCCAATTTCAACAAGTATTTCTCCATACTTCAAAACACTCTTCATGCATCCCTAGCACTTGTAATCAATCAAATTCATTGTATTCTAACATATTCTAACCCCAAACAACACTAGATAAGTCATTTAGTTTCTTAACGCATTGTTTCCGGTTTCTTAGCCCATTTGGTACCCAATTTCAACAAGTCTTTCTCCACACTTCTAAAAACTCTTCATGCATCTCTAGCACTTGTAATCAATCAAATTTACTGTATTCAAACATATTCTAACCCAAAACAATACTAGATAAGTCATTTAATTGTTCACCGCAATGTTTCCGAGTTCTTACCCCATTTAGGACCCAATTTCAACAAGTTTTTCTACACAATTCTAAACACTCTTCATGCATCTTTAGCACTTGTAATGAATCAAAGTTATTATATTCTAACATATTCTAACCCCAAACAGCACTAGATAAGTCATTTAGTGGTTTAACGCAATGTTTCTAAGTTCTTAGTCCATTTCAGACCCAATTTCAACAAGTCTTTCTACACACTTCTAAACACTCTTCATACATCTCTAGCACTAGTAATCAATCAAGGTTATTGTATTCTAACATATTCTAACCCCAAACAACACTAGATAAGTCATTTAGTTGCTCAACGCAATGTTTCTGAGTTCTTAGCCCATTTGGTACCCAATTTCAACAAGTCTTTCTCCACACTTCTAAACACTCTTCATGCATGTCTAGCACTTGTAATCAATAAAATTTATTGTATTCTAACATATTCTAACCCCAAACAATACTAGATAAGTCATTTAGTGGTTCAACGCAATGTTTCCGAGTTCATAGCCCATTTGTGACCCAATTTCAGCAAGTCTTTCTCGATACTTCAAAACACTCATCATGCATCTCCAGCACTTGTAATCAATCAAATTTATTGTATTCTAACATATTCTAACCCCAAACAACACTAGATAAGTTATTTAGTTGTTCAATGCAATATTTCCGAGTTCTTAGCCCATTTGGGACCCAATTTCGACAAGTATTTCTCCATACTTCAAAACACTCTTCATGCATCCCTAGCACTTGTAATCAATCAAATTTATTGTATTCTAACATATTATAACCCCAAACAATACTAGATAAGTCATTTAGTGGTTCAACGCAATGTTTCCGAGTTCATAGCCCATTTGTGACCCAATTTCAGCAAGTCTTTCTCGATACTTCAAAACACTCTTCATGCATCTCTAGCCCTTGTTATCAATCAAATTCATTGTATTATAACATATTCTAACACCAAATAACACTAGATAAGTCATTTTGTTGCTCAACACAATGTTTCCGAGTTCTTAGCCCATTTGGTACCCAATTTCAACAAGTATTTCGCCACACTTCTACACACTCTTCATGCATCTCTAGGACTTTTAATCTATCAAATTTATTGTTTTCTAACATATTCTAACCCCAAACAACATTAGATAAGTCATTTAGTGGTTCAACGCAATGTTTTCGAGTTCTTAGCCCATTTGGGACCCAATTTCAACAAGTCTTTCTACACACTTCTAAACACTCTTCATACATCTCTAGCACTAGAAATCAATCAAATTCATTGTATTCTAACATATTCTAACCCAAAACAACACTCGATAAGTCATTTAGTTGCTCAACGCAATGTTTCCGAGTTCTTAGCCCATTTGGTACGCAATTTCAACAAGTCTTTCTCCACACTTCTATACACTCTTCATGCATGTCTAGCACTTGTAATCAATAAAATTTATTGTATTCTAACATATTCTAACCCAAAACAACACTCGATAAGTCATTTAGTTGCTCAACGCAATGTTTCCGAGTTCTTAGCCCATTTGGTACCCAATTTCAACAAGTCTTTCTCCACACTTCTAAACACTCTTCATGCATGTCTAGCACTTGTAATCAATAAAATTTATTGTATTCTAACATATTCTAACCCCAAACAACACTAGATAAGTCATTTAGTGGTTTAACGCAATGTTTCCGAGTTCTTAGCCCATTTGTGACCCAATTTCAGCATGTCTTTCTCCATACTTCAAAACACTCTTCATGCATCTCTAGCACTTTTAATCTATCAAATTTATTGTTTTCTAACATATTCTAACCCCAAACAACATTAGATAAGTCATTTAGTTGTTCAACGCAATTTTTCTAAGTTCTTAGCCCATTTGGGACCCAATTTCGACAAGACTTTCTACACACTTCTAAACACTCTCCATGCATCTCTAGCACTTGTAATCAATCAAATTCATTGTATTCTAACATATTCTAACCCCAAACAACACTAGATAAGTCATTTAGTTGTTCAATGCAATATTTCCGAGTTCTTAGCCCATTTGGGACCCAATTTCAACGTCTTTCTCCATACTTCAAAGCACTCTTCATGCATTTCTAGCACTTGTAATCAATCAGAGTCATTTTCTTCTAATATATTCTCACCCCAAACAACACTAGATATTTCATTTAGCTGTTCAACGCAATGTTTCCGAGTTCTTACCCCATTTAGGACCCAATTTCAACAAGTTTTTCTACACACTTCTAAACACTCTTCATGCATCTTTAGCACTTGTAATCATTCAAAGTTATTATATTCTAACATATTCTAACCCCAAACAGCACTAGATAAGTCTTTTAGTGGTTCAACGCAATGTTTCTGAGTTCTTAGCCCATTTAGGACCAAGTTTCAACAAGTTTTTCTACACACTTCTAAACACTCTTCATACATCTCTAGCACTAGTAATCAATCAAATTCATTTTATTCTAACATATTCTAACCCCAAACAACACTAGATAAGTCATTTACTTGCTCAACGCAATGTTTCCGAGTTCTTAGCCCATTTGGTACCCAATTTCAACAAGTCTTTCTACACACTTCTAAACACTCTTCATACATCTCTAGCACTAGAAATCAATCAAATTCATTGTATTCTAACATATTCTAACCCAAAACAACACTCGATAAGTCATTTAGTTGCTCAACGCAATGTTTCCGAGTTCTTAGCCCATTTGGTACCCAATTTCAACAAGTCTTTCTCCACACTTCTAAACACTCTTCATGCATGTCTAGCACTTGTAATCAATAAAATTTATTGTATTCTAACATATTCTAACCCAAAACAACACTCGATAAGTCATTTAGTTGCTCAGCGCAATGTTTCCGAGTTCTTAGCCCATTTAGTACCCAATTTCAACAAGTCTTTCTCCACACTTCTAAACACTCTTCATGCATGTCTAGCACTTGTAATCAATAAAATTTATTGTATTCTAACATATTCTAACCCCAAACAACACTAGATAAGTCATTTAGTGGTTTAACGCAACGTTTCCGAGTTCTTAGCCCATTTGTGACCCAATTTCAGCATGTCTTTCTCCATACTTCAAAACACTCTTCATGCATCTCTAGCAACTTTAATCTATCAAATTTATTGTTTTCTAACATATTCTAACCCCAAACAACATTAGATAAGTCATTTAGTTTCTTAACGCATTGTTTCCGGTTTCTTAGCCCATTTGGTACCCAATTTCAACAAGTCTTTCTCCACACTTCTAAAAACTCTTCATGCATCTCTAGCACTTGTAATCAATCAAATTTACTGTATTCAAACATATTCTAACCCAAAACAATACTAGATAAGTCATTTAATTGTTCACCGCAATGTTTCCGAGTTCTTACCCCATTTAGGACCCAATTTCAACAAGTTTTTCTACACAATTCTAAACACTCTTCATGCATCTTTAGCACTTGTAATGAATCAAAGTTATTATATTCTAACATATTCTAACCCCAAACAGCACTAGATAAGTCATTTAGCCGTTTAACGCAATGTTTCTGAGTTCTTAGCCCATTTCAGACCCAATTTCAACAAGTCTTTCTACACACTTCTAAACACTCTTCATACATCTCTAGCACTAGTAATCAATCAAAGTTATTGTATTCTAACATATTCTAACCCCAAACAACACTAGATAAGTCATTTAGTTGCTCAACGCAATGTTTCCGAGTTCTTAGCCCATTTGGTACCCAATTTCAACAAGTCTTTCTCCACACTTCTAAACACTCTTCATGCATGTCTAGCACTTGTAATCAATAAAATTTATTGTATTCTAACATATTCTAACCCCAAACAATACTAGATAAGTCATTTAGTGGTTCAACGCAATGTTTCCGAGTTCATAGCCCATTTGTGACCCAATTTCAGCAAGTCTTTCTCCACACTTCTAAACACTCTTCATGCATGTCTAGCACTTGTAATCAATAAAATTTATTGTATTCTAACATATTCTAACCCAAAACAACACTCGATAAGTCATTTAGTTGCTCAACGCAATGTTTCCGAGTTCTTAGCCCATTTGGTACCCAATTTCAACAAGTCTTTCTCCACACTTCTAAACACTCTTCATGCATGTCTAGCACTTGTAATCAATAAAATTTATTGTATTCTAACATATTCTAACCCCAAACAACACTAGATAAGTCATTTAGTGGTTTAACGCAACGTTTCCGAGTTCTTAGCCCATTTGTGACCCAATTTCAGCATGTCTTTCTCCATACTTCAAAACACTCTTCATGCATCTCTAGCAACTTTAATCTATCAAATTTATTGTTTTCTAACATATTCTAACCCCAAACAACATTAGATAAGTCATTTAGTTTCTTAACGCATTGTTTCCGGTTTCTTAGCCCATTTGGTACCCAATTTCAACAAGTCTTTCTCCACACTTCTAAAAACTCTTCATGCATCTCTAGCACTTGTAATCAATCAAATTTACTGTATTCAAACATATTCTAACCCAAAACAATACTAGATAAGTCATTTAATTGTTCACCGCAATGTTTCCGAGTTCTTACCCCATTTAGGACCCAATTTCAACAAGTTTTTCTACACAATTCTAAACACTCTTCATGCATCTTTAGCACTTGTAATGAATCAAAGTTATTATATTCTAACATATTCTAACCCCAAACAGCACTAGATAAGTCATTTAGCCGTTTAACGCAATGTTTCTGAGTTCTTAGCCCATTTCAGACCCAATTTCAACAAGTCTTTCTACACACTTCTAAACACTCTTCATACATCTCTAGCACTAGTAATCAATCAAAGTTATTGTATTCTAACATATTCTAACCCCAAACAACACTAGATAAGTCATTTAGTTGCTCAACGCAATGTTTCCGAGTTCTTAGCCCATTTGGTACCCAATTTCAACAAGTCTTTCTCCACACTTCTAAACACTCTTCATACATGTCTAGCACTTGTAATCAATAAAATTTATTGTATTCTAACATATTCTAACCCCAAACAATACTAGATAAGTCATTTAGTGGTTCAACGCAATGTTTCCGAGTTCATAGCCCATTTGTGACCCAATTTCAGCAGGTCTTTCTCGATACTTCAAAACACTCATCATGCATCTCCAGCACTTGTAATCAATCAAATTTATTGTATTCTAACATATTCTAACCCCAAACAACACTAGATAAGTTATTTAGTTGTTCAATGCAATATTTCCGAGTTCTTAGCCCATTTGGGACCCAATTTCGACAAGTATTTCTCCATACTTCAAAACACTCTTCATGCATCCCTAGCACTTGTAATCAATAAAATTTATTGTATTCTAACATATTCTAACCCCAAACAATACTAGATAAGTCATTTAGTGGTTCAACGCAATGTTTCCGAGTTCATAGCCCATTTGTGACCCAATTTCAGCAAGTCTTTCTCGATACTTCAAAACACTATTCATGCATCTCTAGCCCTTGTTATCAATCAAATTCATTGTATTATAACATATTCTAACACCAAATAACACTAGATAAGTCATTTTGTTCCTCAACACAATGTTTCCGAGTTCTTAGCCCATTTGGTACCCAATTTCAACAAGTATTTCGCCACACTTCTACACACTCTTCATGCATCTCTAGGACTTTTAATCTATCAAATTTATTGTTTTCTAACATATTCTAACCCCAAACAACATTAGATAAGTCATTTAGTGGTTCAACGCAATGTTTTCGAGTTCTTAGCCCATTCGGGACCCAATTTCAACAAGTCTTTCTACACACTTCTAAACACTCTTCATACATCTCTAGCACTAGAAATCAATCAAATTCTTTGTATTCTAACATATTCTAACCCAAAACAACACTCGATAAGTCATTTAGTTGCTCAACGCAATGTTTCCGAGTTCTTAGCCCATTTGGTACGCAATTTCAACAAGTCTTTCTCCACACTTCTAAACACTCTTCATGCATGTCTAGCACTTGTAATCAATAAAATTTATTGTATTCTAACATATTCTAACCCAAAACAACACTCGATAAGTCATTTAGTTGCTCAACGCAATGTTTCCGAGTTCTTAGCCCATTTGGTACCCAATTTCAACAAGTCTTTCTCCACACTTCTAAACACTCTTCATGCATGTCTAGCACTTGTAATCAATAAAATTTATTGTATTCTAACATATTCTAACCCCAAACAACACTAGATAAGTCATTTAGTGGTTTAACGCAATGTTTCCGAGTTCTTAGCCCATTTGTGACCCAATTTCAGCATGTCTTTCTCCATACTTCAAAACACTCTTCATGCATCTCTAGCACTTTTAATCTATCAAATTTATTGTTTTCTAACATATTCTAACCCCAAACAACATTAGATAAGTCATTTAGTTGTTCAACGCAATTTTTCTAAGTTCTTAGCCCATTTGGGACCCAATTTCGACAAGACTTTCTACACACTTCTAAACACTCTCCATGCATCTCTAGCACTTGTAATCAATCAAATTCATTGTATTCTAACATATTCTAACCCCAAACAACACTAGATAAGTCATTTAGTTGTTCAATGCAATATTTCCGAGTTCTTAGCCCATTTGGGACCCAATTTCAACAAGTATTTCTCCATACTTCAAAACACTCTTCATGCATCCCTAGCACTTGTAATCAATCAAATTCATTGTATTCTAACATATACTAACCCCAAAGAACACTAGATAAGTCATTTAGTGGTTCAACGCAATGTTTCCGAGTTCTTAGACCATTTGGGACCCAATTTCAACGTCTTTCTCCATACTTCAAAGCACTCTTCATGCATTTCTAGCACTTGTAATCAATCAGAGTCATTTTCTTCTAATATATTCTCACCCCAAACAACACTAGATATTTCATTTAGCTGTTCAACGCAATGTTTCCGAGTTCTTACCCCATTTAGGACCCAATTTCAACAAGTTTTTCTACACACTTCTAAACACTCTTCATGCATCTTTAGCACTTGTAATCATTCAAAGTTATTATATTCTAACATATTCTAACCCCAAACAGCACTAGATAAGTCTTTTAGTGGTTCAACGCAATGTTTCTGAGTTCTTAGCCCATTTAGGACCTAGTTTCAACAAGTCTTTCTACACACTTCTAAACACTCTTCATACATCTCTAGCACTAGTAATCAATCAAATTCATTTTATTCTAACATATTCTAACCCCAAACAACACTAGATAAGTCATTTACTTGCTCAACGCAATGTTTCCGAGTTCTTAGCCCATTTGGTACCCAATTTCAACAAGTCTTTCTACACACTTCTAAACACTCTTCATACATCTCTAGCACTAGAAATCAATCAAATTCATTGTATTCTAACATATTCTAACCCAAAACAACACTCGATAAGTCATTTAGTTGCTCAACGCAATGTTTCCGAGTTCTTAGCCCATTTGGTACCCAATTTCAACAAGTCTTTCTCCACACTTCTAAACACTCTTCATGCATGTCTAGCACTTGTAATCAATAAAATTTATTGTATTCTAACATATTCTAACCCAAAACAACACTCGATAAGTCATTTAGTTGCTCAGCGCAATGTTTCCGAGTTCTTAGTCCATTTAGTACCCAATTTCAACAAGTCTTTCTCCACACTTCTAAACACTCTTCATGCATGTCTAGCACTTGTAATCAATAAAATTTATTGTATTCTAACATATTCTAACCCCAAACAACACTAGATAAGTCATTTAGTGGTTTAACGCAACGTTTCCGAGTTCTTAGCCCATTTGTGACCCAATTTCAGCATGTCTTTCTCCATACTTCAAAACACTCTTCATGCATCTCTAGCAACTTTAATCTATCAAATTTATTGTTTTCTAACATATTCTAACCCCAAACAACATTAGATAAGTCATTTAGTTTCTTAACGCATTGTTTCCGGTTTCTTAGCCCATTTGGTACCCAATTTCAACAAGTCTTTCTCCACACTTCTAAAAACTCTTCATGCATCTCTAGCACTTGTAATCAATCAAATTTACTGTATTCAAACATATTCTAACCCAAAACAATACTAGATAAGTCATTTAATTGTTCACCGCAATGTTTCCGAGTTCTTACCCCATTTAGGACCCAATTTCAACAAGTTTTTCTACACAATTCTAAACACTCTTCATGCATCTTTAGCACTTGTAATGAATCAAAGTTATTATATTCTAACATATTCTAACCCCAAACAGCACTAGATAAGTCATTTAGCCGTTTAACGCAATGTTTCTGAGTTCTTAGCCCATTTCAGACCCAATTTCAACAAGTCTTTCTACACACTTCTAAACACTTTTCATACATCTCTAGCACTAGTAATCAATCAAAGTTATTGTATTCTAACATATTCTAACCCCAAACAACACTAGATAAGTCATTTAGTTGCTCAACGCAATGTTTCCGAGTTCTTAGCCCATTTGGTACCCAATTTCAACAAGTCTTTCTCCACACTTCTAAACACTCTTCATGCATGTCTAGCACTTGTAATCAATAAAATTTATTGTATTCTAACATATTCTAACCCCAAACAATACTAGATAAGTCATTTAGTGGTTCAACGCAATGTTTCCGAGTTCATAGCCCATTTGTGACCCAATTTCAGCAAGTCTTTCTCCACACTTCTAAACACTCTTCATGCATGTCTAGCACTTGTAATCAATAAAATTTATTGTATTCTAACATATTCTAACCCAAAACAACACTCGATAAGTCATTTAGTTGCTCAACGCAATGTTTCCGAGTTCTTAGCCCATTTGGTACCCAATTTCAACAAGTCTTTCTCCACACTTCTAAACACTCTTCATGCATGTCTAGCACTTGTAATCAATAAAATTTATTGTATTCTAACATATTCTAACCCCAAACAACACTAGATAAGTCATTTAGTGGTTTAACAGAACGTTTCCGAGTTCTTAGCCCATTTGTGACCCAATTTCAGCATGTCTTTCTCCATACTTCAAAACACTCTTCATGCATCTCTAGCAACTTTAATCTATCAAATTTATTGTTTTCTAACATATTCTAACCCCAAACAACATTAGATAAGTCATTTAGTTTCTTAACGCATTGTTTCCGGTTTCTTAGCCCATTTGGTACCCAATTTCAACAAGTCTTTCTCCACACTTCTAAAAACTCTTCATGCATCTCTAGCACTTGTAATCAATCAAATTTACTGTATTCAAACATATTCTAACCCAAAACAATACTAGATAAGTCATTTAATTGTTCACCGCAATGTTTCCGAGTTCTTACCCCATTTAGGACCCAATTTCAACAAGTTTTTCTACACAATTCTAAACACTCTTCATGCATCTTTAGCACTTGTAATGAATCAAAGTTATTATATTCTAACATATTCTAACCCCAAACAGCACTAGATAAGTCATTTAGCCGTTTAACGCAATGTTTCTGAGTTCTTAGCCCATTTCAGACCCAATTTCAACAAGTCTTTCTACACACTTCTAAACACTCTTCATACATCTCTAGCACTAGTAATCAATCAAAGTTATTGTATTCTAACATATTCTAACCCCAAACAACACTAGATAAGTCATTTAGTTGCTCAACGCAATGTTTCCGAGTTCTTAGCCCATTTGGTACCCAATTTCAACAAGTCTTTCTCCACACTTCTAAACACTCTTCATGCATGTCTAGCACTTGTAATCAATAAAATTTATTGTATTCTAACATATTCTAACCCCAAACAATACTAGATAAGTCATTTAGTGGTTCAACGCAATGTTTCCGAGTTCATGGCCCATTTGTGACCCAATTTCAGCAGGTCTTTCTCGATACTTCAAAACACTCATCATGCATCTCCAGCACTTGTAATCAATCAAATTTATTGTATTCTAACATATTCTAACCCCAAACAACACTAGATAAGTTATTTAGTTGTTCAATGCAATATATCCGAGTTCTTAGCCCATTTGGGACCCAATTTCGACAAGTATTTCTCCATACTTCAAAACACTCTTCATGCATCCCTAGCACTTGTAATCAATAAAATTTATTGTATTCTAACATATTCTAACCCCAAACAATACTAGATAAGTCATTTAGTGGTTCAACGCAATGTTTCCGAGTTCATAGCCCATTTGTGACCCAATTTCAGCAAGTCTTTCTCGATACTTCAAAACACTCTTCATGCATCTCTAGCCCTTGTTATCAATCAAATTCATTGTATTATAACATATTCTAACACCAAATAACACTAGATAAGTCATTTTGTTGCTCAACACAATGTTTCCGAGTTCTTAGCCCATTTGGTACCCAATTTCAACAAGTATTTCGCCACACTTCTACACACTCTTCATGCATCTCTAGGACTTTTAATCTATCAAATTTATTGTTTTCTAACATATTCTAACCCCAAACAACATTAGATAAGTCATTTAGTGGTTCAACGCAATGTTTTCGAGTTCTTAGCCCATTCGGGACCCAATTTCAACAAGTCTTTCTACACACTTCTAAACACTCTTCATACATCTCTAGCACTAGAAATCAATCAAATTCTTTGTATTCTAACATATTCTAACCCAAAACAACACTCGATAAGTCATTTAGTTGCTCAACGCAATGTTTCCGAGTTCTTAGCCCATTTGGTACGCAATTTCAACAAGTCTTTCTCCACACTTCTAAACACTCTTCATGCATGTCTAGCACTTGTAATCAATAAAATTTATTGTATTCTAACATATTCTAACCCAAAACAACACTCGATAAGTCATTTAGTTGCTCAACGCAATGTTTCCGAGTTCTTAGCCCATTTGGTACCCAATTTCAACAAGTCTTTCTCCACACTTCTAAACACTCTTCATGCATGTCTAGCACTTGTAATCAATAAAATTTATTGTATTCTAACATATTCTAACCCCAAACAACACTAGATAAGTCATTTAGTGGTTTAACGCAATGTTTCCGAGTTCTTAGCCCATTTGTGACCCAATTTCAGCATGTCTTTCTCCATACTTCAAAACACTCTTCATGCATCTCTAGCACTTTTAATCTATCAAATTTATTGTTTTCTAACATATTCTAACCCCAAACAACATTAGATAAGTCATTTAGTTGTTCAACGCAATTTTTCTAAGTTCTTAGCCCATTTGGGACCCAATTTCGACAAGACTTTCTACACACTTCTAAACACTCTCCATGCATCTCTAGCACTTGTAATCAATCAAATTCATTGTATTCTAACATATTCTAACCCCAAACAACACTAGATAAGTCATTTAGTTGTTCAATGCAATATTTCCGAGTTCTTAGCCCATTTGGGACCCAATTTCAACAAGTATTTCTCCATACTTCAAAACACTCTTCATGCATCCCTAGCACTTGTAATCAATCAAATTCATTGTATTCTAACATATACTAACCCCAAAGAACACTAGATAAGTCATTTAGTGGTTCAACGCAATGTTTCCGAGTTCTTAGACCATTTGGGACCCAATTTCAACGTCTTTCTCCATACTTCAAAGCACTCTTCATGCATTTCTAGCACTTGTAATCAATCAGAGTCATTTTCTTCTAATATATTCTCACCCCAAACAACACTAGATATTTCATTTAGCTGTTCAACGCAATGTTTCCGAGTTCTTACCCCATTTAGGACCCAATTTCAACAAGTTTTTCTACACACTTCTAAACACTCTTCATGCATCTTTAGCACTTGTAATCATTCAAAGTTATTATATTCTAACATATTCTAACCCCAAACAGCACTAGATAAGTCTTTTAGTGGTTCAACGCAATGTTTCTGAGTTCTTAGCCCATTTAGGACCTAGTTTCAACAAGTCTTTCTACACACTTCTAAACACTCTTCATACATCTCTAGCACTAGTAATCAATCAAATTCATTTTATTCTAACATATTCTAACCCCAAACAACACTAGATAAGTCATTTACTTGCTCAACGCAATGTTTCCGAGTTCTTAGCCCATTTGGTACCCAATTTCAACAAGTCTTTCTACACACTTCTAAACACTCTTCATACATCTCTAGCACTAGAAATCAATCAAATTCATTGTATTCTAACATATTCTAACCCAAAACAACACTCGATAAGTCATTTAGTTGCTCAACGCAATGTTTCCGAGTTCTTAGCCCATTTGGTACACAATTTCAACAAGTCTTTCTCCACACTTCTAAACACTCTTCATGCATGTCTAGCACTTGTAATCAATAAAATTTATTGTATTCTAACATATTCTAACCCAAAACAACACTCGATAAGTCATTTAGTTGCTCAACGCAATGTATCCGAGTTCTTAGCCCATTTGGTACCCAATTTCAACAAGTCTTTCTCCACACTTCTAAACACTCTTCATGCATGTCTAGCACTTGTAATCAATAAAATTTATTGTATTCTAACATATTCTAACCCCAAACAACACTAGATAAGTCATTTAGTGGTTTAACGCAATGTTTCCGAGTTCTTAGCCCATTTGTGACCCAATTTCAGCATGACTTTCTCCATACTTCAAAACACTCTTCATGCATCTCTAGCACTTTTAATCTATCAAATTTATTGTTTTCTAACATATTCTAACCCCAAACAACATTAGATAAGTCATTTAGTTGTTCAACGTAATTTTTCTAAGTTCTTAGCCCATTTGGGACCCAATTTCGACAAGACTTTCTACACACTTCTAAACACTCTCCATGCATCTCTAGCACTTGTAATCAATCAAATTCATTGTATTCTAACATATTCTAACCCCAAACAACACTAGATAAGTCATTTAGTTGTTCAATGCAATATTTCCGAGTTCTTAGCCCATTTGGGACCCAATTTCAACAAGTATTTCTCCATACTTCAAAACACTCTTCATGCATCCCTAGCACTTGTAATCAATCAAAATTCATTGTATTCTAACATATACTAACCCCAAAGAACACTAGATAAGTCATTTAGTGGTTTAACGCAATGTTTCCGAGTTCTTAGACCATTTGGGACCCAATTTCAACGTCTTTCTCCATACTTCAAAGCACTCTTCATGCATTTCTAGCACTTGTAATCAATCAGAGTCATTTTCTTCTAATATATTCTCACCCCAAACAACACTAGATATTTCATTTAGTTGTTCAACGCAATGTTTCCGAGTTCTTACCCCATTTAGGACCCAATTTCAACAAGTTTTTCTACACACTTCTAAACACTCTTCATGCATCTTTAGCACTTTTAATCATTCAAAGTTATTATATTCTAACATATTCTAACCCCAAACAGCACTAGATAAGTCTTTTAGTGGTTCAACGCAATGTTTCTGAGTTCTTAGCCCATTTAGGACCCAGTTTCAACAAGTCTTTCTACACACTTCTAAACACTCTTCATACATCTCTAGCACTAGTAATCAATCAAATTCATTTTATTCTAACATATTCTAACCCCAAACAACACTAGATAAGTCATTTACTTGCTCAACGCAATGTTTCCGAGTTCTTAGCCCATTTGGTACCCAATTTCAACAAGTCTTTCTCCACACTTCTAAAAACTCTTCATGCATCTCTAGCACTTGTAATCAATCACATTTACTGTATTCTAACATATTCTAACCCAAAACAACACTAGATAAGTCATTTAGTTGTTCAACGCAATGTTTCCGAGTTCTTAGCCCATTTGGTACCAATTTCAACAAGTCTTTCGCCACACTTCTAAACACTCTTCATGCATCTCTAGCACTTTTAATCTATCAAATTAATTGTTTTCTAACATATTCTAACCCCAAACAACACTAGATAAGTCATTTAGTGGTTCAACGCAATGTTTCCGAGTTCTTGGCCCATTTGGGAACCAATTTCAACAAGTCTTTCTCCACACTTCTAAACACTCATCATGCATCTCCAGCACTTGTAATCAATCAAATTTATTGTATTCTAACATATTCTAAACCCAAACAACACTAGATAAGTCATTTAGTGGTTCAACGCAATGCTTCCGAGTTCTTAGCCCATTTGGTACGCAATTTCAACAAGTCTTTCTCCACACTTCTAAACACTCTTCATGCATGTCTAGCACTTGTAATCAATAAAATTTATTGTATTCTAACATATTCTAACCCAAAACAACACTCGATAAGTCATTTAGTTGCTCAACGCAATGTTTCCGAGTTCTTAGCCCATTTGGTACCCAATTTCAACAAGTCTTTCTCCACACTTCTAAACACTCTTCATGCATGTCTAGCACTTGTAATCAATAAAATTTATTGTATTCTAACATATTCTAACCCCAAACAACACTAGATAAGTCATTTAGTGGTTTAACGCAATGTTTCCGAGTTCTTAGCCCATTTGTGACACAATTTCAGCATGTCTTTCTCCATACTTCAAAACACTCTTCATGCATCTCTAGCACTTTTAATCTATCAAATTTATTGTTTTCTAACATATTCTAACCCCAAACAACATTAGATAAGTCATTTAGTTGTTCAACGCAATTTTTCTAAGTTCTTAGCCCATTTGGGACCCAATTTCGACAAGACTTTCTACACACTTCTAAACACTCTCCATGCATCTCTAGCACTTGTAATCAATCAAATTCATTGTATTCTAACATATTCTAACCCCAAACAACACTAGATAACTCATTTAGTTGTTCAATGCAATATTTCCGAGTTCTTAGCCCATTTGGGACCCAATTTCAACAAGTATTTCTCCATACTTCAAAACACTCTTCATGCATCCCTAGCACTTGTAATCAATCAAATTCATTGTATTCTAACATATACTAACCCCAAATAACACTAGATAAGTCATTTAGTGGTTCAGCGCAATGTTTCCGAGTTCTTAGACCATTTGGGACCCAATTTCAACGTCTTTCTCCATACTTCAAAGCACTCTTCATGCATTTCTAGCACTTGTAATCAATCAGAGTCATTTTCTTCTAATATATTCTCACCCCAAACAACACTAGATATTTCATTTAGTTGTTCAACGCAATGTTTCCGAGTTCTTACCCCATTTAGGACCCAATTTCAACAAGTTTTTCTACACACTTCTAAACACTCTTCATGTATCTTTAGCACTTGTAATCATTCAAAGTTATTATATTCTAACATATTCTAACCCCAAACAGCACTAGATAAGTCTTTTAGTGGTTCAACGCAATGTTTTTGTGTTCTTAGCCCATTTCAGACCCAATTTCAACAAGTCTTTCTACACACTTCTAAACACTCTTCATACATCTCTAGCACTAGTAATCAATCAAAGTTATTGTATTCTAACATATTCTAACCCCAGACAACACTAGATAAGTCATTTAGTTGCTCAACGCAATGTTTCCGAGTTCTTAGCCCATTTGGTACCCAATTTCAACAAGTCTTTCTCCACACTTCTAAACACTCTTCATGCATGTCTAGCACTTGTAATCAATAAAATTTATTGTATTCTAACATATTCTAACCCCAAACAATACTAGATAAGTCATTTAGTGGTTCAACGCAATGTTTCCGAGTTCATAGCCCATTTGTGACCCAATTTCAGCAAGTCTTTCTCGATACTTCAAAACACTCATCATGCATCTCCAGCACTTGTAATCAATCAAATTTATTGTATTCTAACATATTCTAACCCCAAACAACACTAGATAAGTTATTTAGTTGTTCAATGCAATATTTCCGAGTTCTTAGCCCATTTGGGACCCAATTTCGACAAGTATTTCTCCATACTTCAAAACACTCTTCATGCATCCCTAGCACTTGTAATCAATCAAATTTATTGTATTCTAACATATTCTAACCCCAAACAATACTAGATAAGTCATTTAGTGGTTCAACGCAATGTTTCCGAGTTCATAGCCCATTTGTGACCAGATTTCAGCAAGTCTTTCTCGATACTTCAAAACACTCTTCATGCATCTCTAGCCCTTGTTATCAATCAAATTCATTGTATTATAACATATTCTAACACCAAATAACATTAGATAAGTCATTTTGTTGCTCAACACAATGTTTCCGAGTTCTTAGCCCATTTGGTACCCAATTTCAACAAGTATTTCGCCACACTTCTACACACTCTTCATGCATCTCTAGGACTTTTAATCTATCAAATTTATTGTTTTCTAACATATTCTAACCCCAAACAACATTAGATAAGTCATTTAGTGGTTCAACGCAATGTTTTCGACTTCTTAGCCCATTTGGGACCCAATTTCAACAAGTCTTTCTACACACTTCTAAACACTCTTCATACATCTCTAGCACTAGAAATCAATCAAATTCATTGTATTCTAACATATTCTAACCCAAAACAACACTCGATAAGTCATTTAGTTGCTCAACGCAATGTTTCCGAGTTCTTAGCCCATTTGGTACGCAATTTCAACAAGTCTTTCTCCACACTTCTAAACACTCTTCATGCATGTCTAGCACTTGTAATCAATAAAATTTATTGTATTCTAACATATTCTAACCCAAAACAACACTCGATAAGTCATTTAGTTGCTCAACGCAATGTTTCCGAGTTCTTAGCCCATTTGGTACCCAATTTCAACAAGTCTTTCTCCACACTTCTAAACACTCTTCATGCATGTCTAGCACTTGTAATCAATAAAATTTATTGTATTCTAACATATTCTAACCCCAAACAACACTAGATAAGTCATTTAGTGGTTTAACGCAATGTTTCCGAGTTCTTAGCCCATTTGTGACCCAATTTCAGCATGTCTTTCTCCATACTTCAAAACACTCTTCATGCATCTCTAGCACTTTTAATCTATCAAATTTATTGTTTTCTAACATATTCTAACCCCAAACAACATTACATAAGTCATTTAGTTGTTCAACGCAATTTTTCTAAGTTCTTAGCCCATTTGGGACCCAATTTCGACAAGACTTTCTACACACTTCTAAACACTCTCCATGCATCTCTAGCACTTGTAATCAATCAAATTCATTGTATTCTAACATATTCTAACCCCAAACAACACTAGATAACTCATTTAGTTGTTCAATGCAATATTTCCGAGTTCTTAGCCCATTTGGGACCCAATTTCAACAAGTATTTCTCCATACTTCAAAACACTCTTCATGCATCCCTAGCACTTGTAATCAATCAAATTCATTGTATTCTAACATATACTAACCCCAAATAACACTAGATAAGTCATTTAGTGGTTCAGCGCAATGTTTCCGAGTTCTTAGACCATTTGGGACCCAATTTCAACGTCTTTCTCCATACTTCAAAGCACTCTTCATGCATTTCTAGCACTTGTAATCAATCAGAGTCATTTTCTTCTAATATATTCTCACCCCAAACAACACTAGATATTTCATTTAGTTGTTCAACGCAATGTTTCCGAGTTCTTACCCCATTTAGGACCCAATTTCAACAAGTTTTTCTACACACTTCTAAACACTCTTCATGCATCTTTAGCACTTGTAATCATTCAAAGTTATTATATTCTAACATATTCTAACCCCAAACAGCACTAGATAAGTCTTTTAGTGGTTCAACGCAATGTTTCTGTGTTCTTAGCCCATTTCAGACCCAATTTCAACAAGTCTTTCTACACACTTCTAAACACTCTTCATACATCTCTAGCACTAGTAATCAATCAAAGTTATTGAATTCTAACATATTCTAACCCCAAACAACACTAGATAAGTCATTTACTTGCTCAACGCAATGTTTCCGAGTTCTTAGCCCATTTGGTACCCAATTTCAACAAGTCTTTCTCCACACTTCTAAACACTCTTCATGCATGTCTAGCACTTGTAATCAATAAAATTTATAGTATTCTAACATATTCTAACCCCAAACAATACTAGATAAGTCATTTAGTGGTTCAACGCAATGTTTCCGAGTTCATAGCCCATTTGTGACCCAATTTCAGCAAGTCTTTCTCGATACTTCAAAACACTCATCATGCATCTCCAGCACTTGTAATCAATCAAATTTATTGTATTCTAACATATTCTAACCCCAAACAACACTAGATAAGTTATTTAGTTGTTCAATGCAATATTTCCGAGTTCTTAGCCCATTTGGGACCCAATTTCGACAAGTATTTCTCCATACTTCAAAACACTCTTCATGCATCCCTAGCACTTGTAATCAATCAAATTTATTGTATTCTAACATATTCTAACCCCAAACAATACTAGATAAGTCATTTAGTGGTTCAACGCAATGTTTCCGAGTTCATAGCCCATTTGTGACCAGATTTCAGCAAGTCTTTCTCGATACTTCAAAACACTCTTCATGCATCTCTAGCCCTTGTTATCAATCAAATTCATTGTATTATAACATATTCTAACACCAAATAACACTAGATAAGTCATTTTGTTGCTCAACACAATGTTTCCGAGTTCTTAGCCCATTTGGTACCCAATTTCAACAAGTATTTCGCCACACTTCTACACACTCTTCATGCATCTCTAGGACTTTTAATCTATCAAATTTATTGTTTTCTAACATATTCTAACCCCAAACAACATTAGATAAGTCATTTAGTGGTTCAACGCAATGTTTTCGACTTCTTAGCCCATTTGGGACCCAATTTCAACAAGTCTTTCTACACACTTCTAAACACTCTTCATACATCTCTAGCACTAGAAATCAATCAAATTCATTGTATTCTAACATATTCTAACCCAAAACAACACTCGATAAGTCATTTAGTTGCTCAACGCAATGTTTCCGAGTTCTTAGCCCATTTGGTACGCAATTTCAACAAGTCTTTCTCCACACTTCTAAACACTCTTCATGCATGTCTAGCACTTGTAATCAATAAAATTTATTGTATTCTAACATATTCTAACCCAAAACAACACTCGATAAGTCATTTAGCTGCTCAACGCAATGTTTCCGAGTTCTTAGCCCATTTGGTACCCAATTTCAACAAGTCTTTCTCCACACTTCTAAACACTCTTCATGCATGTCTAGCACTTGTAATCAATAAAATTTATTGTATTCTAACATATTCTAACCCCAAACAACACTAGATAAGTCATTTAGTGGTTTAACGCAATGTTTCCGAGTTCTTAGCCCATTTGTGATCCAATTTCAGCATGTCTTTCTCCATACTTCAAAACACTCTTCATGCATCTCTAGCACTTTTAATCTATCAAATTTATTGTTTTCTAACATATTCTAACCCCAAACAACATTAGATAAGTCATTTAGTTGTTCAACGCAATTTTTCTAAGTTCTTAGCCCATTTGGGACCCAATTTCGACAAGACTTTCTACACACTTCTAAACACTCTCCATGCATCACTAGCACTTGTAATCAATCAAATTCATTGTATTCTAACATATTCTAACCCCAAACAACACTAGATAAGTCATTTAGTTGTTCAATGCAATATTTCCGAGTTCTTAGCCCATTTGGGACCCAATTTCAACAAGTATTTCTCCATACTTCAAAACACTCTTCATGCATCCCTAGCACTTGTAATCAATCAAATTCATTGTATTCTAACATATACTAACCCCAAAGAACACTAGATAAGTCATTTAGTGGTTCAACGCAATGTTTCCGAGTTCTTAGACCATTTGGGACCCAATTTCAACGTCTTTCTCCATACTTCAAAGCACTCTTCATGCATTTCTAGCACTTGTAATCAATCAGAGTCATTTTCTTCTAATATATTCTCACCCCAAACAACACTAGATATTTCATTTAGTTGTTCAACGCAATGTTTCCGAGTTCTTACCCCATTTTGGACCCAATTTCAACAAGTTTTTCTACACACTTCTAAACACTCTTCATGCATCTTTAGCACTTGTAATCAATCAAAGTTATTATATTCTAACATATTCTAACCCCAAACAGCACTAGATAAGTCTTTTAGTGGTTCAACGCAATGTTTCTGAGTTCTTAGCCCATTTAGGACCCAGTTTCAACAAGTCTTTCTACACACTTCTAAACACTCTTCATACATCTCTAGCACTAGTAATCAATCAAATTCATTTTATTCTAACATATTCTAACCCCAAACAACACTAGATAAGTCATTTACTTGCTCAACGCAATGTTTCCGAGTTCTTAGCCCATTTGGTACCCAATTTCAACAAGTCTTTCTACACACTTCTAAACACTCTTCATACATCTCTAGCACTAGAAATCAATCAAATTCATTGTATTCTAACATATTCTAACCCAAAACAACACTCGATAAGTCATTTAGTTGCTCAACGCAATGTTTCCGAGTTCTTAGCCCATTTGGTACGCAATTTCAACAAGTCTTTCTCCACACTTCTAAACACTCTTCATGCATGTCTAGCACTTGTAATCAATAAAATTTATTGTATTCTAACATATTCTAACCCAAAACAACACTCGATAAGTCATTTAGTTGCTCAACGCAATGTATCCGAGTTCTTAGCCCATTTGGTACCCAATTTCAACAAGTCTTTCTCCACACTTCTAAACACTCTTCATGCATGTCTAGCACTTGTAATCAATAAAATTTATTGTATTCTAACATATTCTTACCCCAAACAACACTAGATAAGTCATTTAGTGGTTTAACGCAATGTTTCCGAGTTCTTAGCCCATTTGTGACCCAATTTCAGCATGTCTTTCTCCATACTTCAAAACACTCTTCATGCATCTCTAGCACTTTTAATCTATCAAATTTATTGTTTTCTAACATATTCTAACCCCAAACAACATTAGATAAGTCATTTAGTTGTTCAACGTAATTTTTCTAAGTTCTTAGCCCATTTGGGACCTAATTTCGACAAGACTTTCTACACACTTCTAAACACTCTCCATGCATCTCTAGCACTTGTAAGCAATCAAATTCATTGTATTCTAACATATTCTAACCCCAAACAACACTAGATAAGTCATTTAGTCGTTCAATGCAATATTTCCGAGTTCTTAGCCCATTTGGGACCCAATTTCAACAAGTATTTCTCCATACTTCAAAACACTCTTCATGCATCCCTAGCACTTGTAATCAATCAAAATTCATTATATTCTAACATATACTAACCCCAAAGAACACTAGATAAGTCATTTAGTGGTTTAACGCAATGTTTCCGAGTTCTTAGACCATTTGGGACCCAATTTCAACGTCTTTCTCCATACTTCAAAGCACTCTTCATGCATTTCTAGCACTTGTAATCAATCAGAGTCATTTTCTTCTAATATATTCTCACCCCAAACAACACTAGATATTTCATTTAGTTGTTCAACGCAATGTTTCCGAGTTCTTACCCCATTTAGGACCCAATTTCAACAAGTTTTTCTACACACTTCTAAACACTCTTCATGCATCTTTAGCACTTTTAATCATTCAAATTATTATATTCTAACATATTCTAACCCCAAACAGCACTAGATAAGTCTTTTAGTGGTTCAACGCAATGTTTCTGAGTTCTTAGCCCATTTAGGACCCAGTTTCAACAAGTCTTTCTACACACTTCTAAACACTCTTCATACATCTCTAGCACTAGTAATCAATCAAATTCATTTTATTCTAACATATTCTAACCCCAAACAACACTAGATAAGTCATTTACTTGCTCAACGCAATGTTTCCGAGTTCTTAGCCCATTTGGTACCCAATTTCAACGTCTTTCTCCATACTTCAAAGCACTCTTCATGCATTTCTAGCACTTGTAATCAATCAGAGTCATTTTCTTCTAATATATTCTCACCCCAAACAACACTAGATATTTCATTTAGTTGTTCAACGCAATGTTTCCGAGTTCTTACCCCATTTTGGACCCAATTTCAACAAGTTTTTCTACACACTTCTAAACACTCTTCATGCATCTTTAGCACTTGTAATCAATCAAAGTTATTATATTCTAACATATTCTAACCCCAAACAGCACTAGATAAGTCTTTTAGTGGTTCAACGCAATGTTTCTGAGTTCTTAGCCCATTTAGGACCCAGTTTCAACAAGTCTTTCTACACACTTCTAAACACTCTTCATACATCTCTAGCACTAGTAATCAATCAAATTCATTTTATTCTAACATATTCTAACCCCAAACAACACTAGATAAGTCATTTACTTGCTCAACGCAATGTTTCCGAGTTCTTAGCCCATTTGGTACCCAATTTCAACAAGTCTTTCTACACACTTCTAAACACTCTTCATACATCTCTAGCACTAGAAATCAATCAAATTCATTGTATTCTAACATATTCTAACCCAAAACAACACTCGATAAGTCATTTAGTTGCTCAACGCAATGTTTCCGAGTTCTTAGCCCATTTGGTACGCAATTTCAACAAGTCTTTCTCCACACTTCTAAACACTCTTCATGCATGTCTAGCACTTGTAATCAATAAAATTTATTGTATTCTAACATATTCTAACCCAAAACAACACTCGATAAGTCATTTAGTTGCTCAACGCAATGTATCCGAGTTCTTAGCCCATTTGGTACCCAATTTCAACAAGTCTTTCTCCACACTTCTAAACACTCTTCATGCATGTCTAGCACTTGTAATCAATAAAATTTATTGTATTCTAACATATTCTTACCCCAAACAACACTAGATAAGTCATTTAGTGGTTTAACGCAATGTTTCCGAGTTCTTAGCCCATTTGTGACCCAATTTCAGCATGTCTTTCTCCATACTTCAAAACACTCTTCATGCATCTCTAGCACTTTTAATCTATCAAATTTATTGTTTTCTAACATATTCTAACCCCAAACAACATTAGATAAGTCATTTAGTTGTTCAACGTAATTTTTCTAAGTTCTTAGCCCATTTGGGACCTAATTTCGACAAGACTTTCTACACACTTCTAAACACTCTCCATGCATCTCTAGCACTTGTAAGCAATCAAATTCATTGTATTCTAACATATTCTAACCCCAAACAACACTAGATAAGTCATTTAGTCGTTCAATGCAATATTTCCGAGTTCTTAGCCCATTTGGGACCCAATTTCAACAAGTATTTCTCCATACTTCAAAACACTCTTCATGCATCCCTAGCACTTGTAATCAATCAAAATTCATTATATTCTAACATATACTAACCCCAAAGAACACTAGATAAGTCATTTAGTGGTTTAACGCAATGTTTCCGAGTTCTTAGACCATTTGGGACCCAATTTCAACGTCTTTCTCCATACTTCAAAGCACTCTTCATGCATTTCTAGCACTTGTAATCAATCAGAGTCATTTTCTTCTAATATATTCTCACCCCAAACAACACTAGATATTTCATTTAGTTGTTCAACGCAATGTTTCCGAGTTCTTACCCCATTTAGGACCCAATTTCAACAAGTTTTTCTACACACTTCTAAACACTCTTCATGCATCTTTAGCACTTTTAATCATTCAAATTATTATATTCTAACATATTCTAACCCCAAACAGCACTAGATAAGTCTTTTAGTGGTTCAACGCAATGTTTCTGAGTTCTTAGCCCATTTAGGACCCAGTTTCAACAAGTCTTTCTACACACTTCTAAACACTCTTCATACATCTCTAGCACTAGTAATCAATCAAATTCATTTTATTCTAACATATTCTAACCCCAAACAACACTAGATAAGTCATTTACTTGCTCAACGCAATGTTTCCGAGTTCTTAGCCCATTTGGTACCCAATTTCAACAAGTCTTTCTCCACACTTCTAAAAACTCTTCATGCATCTCTAGCACTTGTAATCAATCAAATTTATTGTATTCTAACATATTCTAAACCCAAACAACACTAGATAAGTCATTTAGTGGTTCAACGCAATGTTTCCGAGTTCTTGGCCCATTTGGGAACCAATTTCAACAAGTCTTTCTCCACACTTCTAAACACTCATCATGCATCTCCAGCACTTGTAATCAATCAAATTTAATGTATTCTAACATATTCTAAACCCAAACAACACTAGATAAGTCATTTAGTGGTTCAACGCAATGCTTTCGAGTTCTTAGCCCATTTGGGACCCAATTTCATCAAGTTTTTCTACACATTTCTAAACACTCTTCAAGCATCTCTAGCAATTGTAATCAATCGAAGTTATTGTATTCTAAGATATTATAACCCCAAACAGCACTAGATAAGTCATTTAGTGTTTCAACGCATTGTGTCCTAGTTCTTAGCCCATTTAGGACCCAATTTCAACAAGTATTTCTCCATACTTCAAAACACTCTTCATGCATCCCTAGCACTTGTAATCAATCAAATTCATTGTATTCTAACATATTCTAACCCCAAACAACACTAGATAAGTCATTTAGTTTCTTAACGCAATGTTTCCGGTTTCTTAGCCCATTTGGTACCCAATTTCAACAAGTCTTTCTCCACACTTCTAAAAACTCTTCATGCATCTCTAGCACTTGTAATCAATCAAATTTACTGTATTCTAACATATTCTAACCCAAGACAATACTAGATAAGTCATTTAATTGTTCACCGCAATGTTTCCGAGTTCTTAGCCCATTTGGGACCCAATTTCAACAAGTCTTTCTACACACTTCTAAACACTCTTCATGCATATCTAGCACTTGTAATCAATCAAATTCATTGGATTCTAACATATTCTAACCCCAAACAACACTAGTTGAGTCATTTAGTTGCTCAACGCAATGTTTCCGAGTTCTTAGCCCATTTGGTACCCAATTTCAACAAGTCTTTCGCCACACTTCTAAACACTCTTCATGCATCTCTAGCACTTGTAATCAATCAAATTTATTGTATTCGAACATATTCTAACCCCAAAAAACACTAGATACAATGTTTCCGAGTTCTTAGCCCATTTGGGACCCAATTTCAACAAGTCTTTCTCCACACTTCTAAACACTCTTCATGCATCTCTAGCACTTGTAATCAATCAAAGTTATTATATTATAATATATTCTAACCCTAAACAGCACCAGATAAGTCATTTAGTGGTTCAACGAATTGTTTCTGAGTTCTTAGCCTATTTGGGACCCAATTTCAACAATTCTTTCTACACACTTCTAATTATTCTTCATGCATTTCGAGTACTTGTAACCAATCAAATTCATTGTATTCTAACATATACTAACCCCAAACAACACTAGATAAGTCATTTAGTGGTTCAACGCAATGTTTCCGAGTTCTTAGACCATTTGGGACCCAATTTCAACGTCTTTCTCCATACTTCAAAACACTCTTCATGCATTTCTAGCACTTGTAATCAATCAGAGTCATTTTCTTCTAATATATTCTCACCCCAAACAACACTAGATATTTTATTTAGTTGTTCAACGCAATGTTTCCGAGTTCTTACCCCATTTAGGACCCAATTTCAACTAGTTTTTCTACACAATTCTAAACACTCTTCATGCATCTTTAGCACTTGTAATGAATCAAAGTTATTATATTCTAACATATTCTAACCCCAAACAGCACTAGATAAGTCATTTACTGGTTTAACGCAATGTTTCTGAGTTCTTAGCCCATTTCAGACCCAATTTCAACAAGTCTTTCTACACACTTCTAAACACTCTTCATACATCTCTAGCACTGGTCATCAATCAAAGTTATTGTATTCTAACATATTCTAACCCCAAACAACACTAGATAAGTCATTTAGTTGCTCAACGCAATGTTTCCGAGTTCTTAGCCCATTTGGGACCCAATTTCAACAAGTCTTTCTCCACACTTCTAAACACTCTACATGCATCTCTAGCACTTGTAATCAATCAAAGTTATTATATTCTAATATATTCTAACCCTAAACAGCACCAGATAAGTCATTTAGTGGTTCAACGCAATGTTTCTGAGTTCTTAGCCTATTTGGGACCCAATTTCAACAATTCTTTCTACACACTTCTAATTATTCTTCATGCATCTCGAGTACTTGTAACCAATCAAATTCATTGTATTCTAACATATACTAACCCCAAACAACACTAGATAAGTCATTTAGTGGCTCAACGCAATGTTTCCGAGTTCTTAGACCATTTGGGACCCAATTTCAACGTCTTTCTCCATACTTCAAAACACTCTTCATGCATTTCTAGCACTTGTAATCAATCAGAGTCATTTTCTTCTAATATATTCTCACCCCAAATAACACTAGATATTTTATTTAGTTGTTCAACGCAATGTTTCCGAGTTCTTACCCCATTTAGGACCCAATTTCAACAAGTTTTTCTACACAATTCTAAACACTCTTAATGCATCTTTAGCACTTGTAATGAATCAAAGTTATTATATTCTAACATATTCTAACCCCAAACAGCACTAGATAAGTCATTTAGTGGTTTAACGCAATGTTTCTGAGTTCTTAGCCCATTTCAGACCTAATTTCAACAAGTCTTTCTACACCCTTCTAAACACTCTTCATACATCTCTAGCACTAGTAATCAATCAAAGTTATTGTATTCTAACATATTCTAACCCCAAACAACACTAGATAAGTCATTTAGTTGCTCAACGCAATGTTTCCGAGTTCTTAGCCCATTTGGTACCCAATTTCAACAAGTCTTTCTCCACACTTCTAAACACTCTTCATGCATGTCTAGCACTTTTAATCATTCAAATTATTATATTCTAACATATTCTAACCCCAAACAATACTAGATAAGTCATTTAGTGGTTCAACGCAATGTTTCCGAGGTCATAGTCCATTTGTGACCCAATTTCAGCACGTCTTTCTACACACTTCTAAACACTCTTCATACATCTCTAGCACTAGTAATCAATCAAATTCATTTTATTCTAACATATTCTAACCCCAAACAACACTAGATAAGTCATTTACTTGCTCAACGCAATGTTTCCGAGTTCTTAGCCCATTTGGTACCCAATTTCAACAAGTCTTTCTCCACACTTCTAAAAACTCTTCATGCATCTCTAGCACTTGTAATCAATCAAATTTATTGTATTCTAACATATTCTAAACCCAAACAACACTAGATAAGTCATTTAGTGGTTCAACGCAATGTTTCCGAGTTCTTGGCCCATTTGGGAACCAATTTCAACAAGTCTTTCTCCACACTTCTAAACACTCATCATGCATCTCCAGCACTTGTAATCAATCAAATTTATTGTATTCTAACATATTCTAAACCCAAACAACACTAGATAAGTCATTTAGTGGTTCAACGCAATGCTTCCGAGTTCTTAGCCCATTTGGGACCCAATTTCATCAAGTTTTTCTACACATTTCTAAACACTCTTCAAGCATCTCTAGCAATTGTAATCAATCGAAGTTATTGTATTCTAAGATATTATAACCCCAAACAGCACTAGATAAGTCATTTAGTGTTTCAACGCATTGTGTCCTAGTTCTTAGCCCATTTAGGACCCAATTTCAACAAGTATTTCTCCATACATCAAAACACTCTTCATGCATCCCTAGCACTTGTAATCAATCAAATTCATTGTATTCTAACATATTCTAACCCCAAACAACACTAGATAAGTCATTTAGTTTCTTAACGCAATGTTTCCGGTTTCTTAGCCCATTTGGTACCCAATTTCAACAAGTCTTTCTCCACACTTCTAAAAACTCTTCATGCATCTCTAGCACTTGTAATCAATCAAATTTACTGTATTCTAACATATTCTAACCCAAAACAATACTAGATAAGTCATTTAATTGTTCACCGCAATGTTTCCGAGTTCTTAGCCCATTTGGGACCTAATTTCAACAAGTCTTTCTACACACTTCTAAACACTCTTCATGCATCTCTAGCACTTGTAATCAATCAAATTCATTGGATTCTAACATATTCTAACCCCAAACAACACTAGTTGAGTCATTTAGTTGCTCAACGCAATGTTTCCGAGTTCTTAGCCCATTTGGTACCCAATTTCAACAAGTCTTTCGCCACACTTCTAAACACTCTTCATGCATCTCTAGCACTTGTAATCAATCAAATTTATTGTATTCGAACATATTCTAACCCCAAAAAACACTAGATACAATGTTTCCGAGTTCTTAGCCCATTTGGGACCCAATTTCAACAAGTCTTTCTCCACACTTCTAAACACTCTTCATGCATCTCTAGCACTTGTAATCAATCAAAGTTATTATATTCTAATATATTCTAACCCTAAACAGCACCAGATAAGTCATTTAGTGGTTCAACGAATTGTTTCTGAGTTCTTAGCCTATTTGGGACCCAATTTCAACAATTCTTTCTACACACTTCTAATTATTCTTCATGCATTTCGAGTACTTGTAACCAATCAAATTCATTGTATTCTAACATATACTAACCCCAAACAACACTAGATAAGTCATTTAGTGGTTCAACGCAATGTTTCCGAGTTCTTAGACCATTTGGGACCCAATTTCAACGTCTTTCTCCATACTTCAAAACACTCTTCATGCATTTCTAGCACTTGTAATCAATCAGAGTCATTTTCTTCTAATATATTCTCACCCCAAACAACACTAGATATTTTATTTAGTTGTTCAACGCAATGTTTCCGAGTTCTTACCCCATTTAGGACCCAATTTTAACTAGTTTTTCTACACAATTCTAAACACTCTTCATGCATCTTTAGCACTTGTAATGAATCAAAGTTATTATATTCTAACATATTCTAACCCCAAACAGCACTAGATAAGTCATTTACTGGTTTAACGCAATGTTTCTGAGTTCTTAGCCCATTTCAGACCCAATTTCAACAAGTCTTTCTACACACTTCTAAACACTCTTCATACATCTCTAGCACTGGTAATCAATCAAAGTTATTGTATTCTAACATATTCTAACCCCAAACAACACTAGATAAGTCATTTAGTTGCTCAACGCAATGTTTCCGAGTTCTTAGCCCATTTGGGACCCAATTTCAACAAGTCTTTCTCCACACTTCTAAACATTCTTCATGCATCTCTAGCACTTGTAATCAATCAAAGTTATTATATTCTAATATATTCTAACCCTAAACAGCACCAGATAAGTCATTTAGTGGTTCAACGCAATGTTTCTGAGTTCTTAGCCTATTTGGGACCCAATTTCAACAATTCTTTCTACACACTTCTAATTATTCTTCATGCATCTCGAGTACTTGTAACCAATCAAATTCATTGTATTCTAACATATACTAACCCCAAACAACACTAGATAAGTCATTTAGTGGCTCAACGCAATGTTTCCGAGTTCTTAGACCATTTGGGACCCAATTTCAACGTCTTTCTCCATACTTCAAAACACTCTTCATGCATTTCTAGCACTTGTAATCAATCAGAGTCATTTTCTTCTAATATATTCTCACCCCAAATAACACTAGATATTTTATTTAGTTGTTCAACGCAATGTTTCCGAGTTCTTACCCCATTTAGGACCCAATTTCAACAAGTTTTTCTACACAATTCTAAACACTCTTCATGCATCTTTAGCACTTGTAATGAATCAAAGTTATTATATTCTAACATATTCTAACCCCAAACAGCACTAGATAAGTCATTTAGTGGTTTAACGCAATGTTTCTGAGTTCTTAGCCCATTTCAGACCTAATTTCAACAAGTCTTTCTACACCCTTCTAAACACTCTTCATACATCTCTAGCACTATTAATCAATCAAAGTTATTGTATTCTAACATATTCTAACCCCAAACAACACTAGATAAGTCATTTAGTTGCTCAACGCAATGTTTCCGAGTTCTTAGCCCATTTGGTACCCAATTTCAACAAGTCTTTCTCCACACTTCTAAACACTCTTCATGCATGTCTAGCACTTGTAATCAATAAAATTTATTGTATTCTAACATATTCTAACCCCAAACAATACTAGATAAGTCATTTAGTGGTTCAACGCAATGTTTCCGAGGTCATAGCCCATTTGTGACCCAATTTCAGCACGTCTGTCTCCATACTTCAAAACACTCTTCATGCATCTCTAGCCCTTGTTATCAATCAAATTCATTGTATTATAACATATTCTAACACCAAATAACACTAGATAAGTCATTTTGTTGCTCAACACAATGTTTCCGAGTTCTTAGCCCATTTGGTACCAAATTTCAACAAGTCTTTCGCCACACTTCTAAACACTCTTCATGCATCTCTAGCACTTTTAATCTATCAAATTTATTGTTTCTAACATATTCTAACCCCAAACAACATTAGATAAGTCATTTAGTGGTTCAACGCAATGTTTTCGAGTTCTTAGCCCATTTGGGACCCAATTTCAACAAGTCTTTCTACACACTTCTAAACACTCTTCATACATCTCTAGCAATAGTAATCAATCAAATTCATTGTATTCTAACATATTCTAACCCAAAACAACACTCGATAAGTCATTTAGTTGCTCAACGCAATGTTTCCGAGTTCTTAGCCCATTTGGTACCCAATTTCAACAAGTCTTTCTCCACACTTCTAAACACTCTTCATGCATGTCTAGCACTTGTAATCAATAATATTTATTGTATTCTAACATATTCTAACCCCAAACAACATTAGATAAGTCATTTAGTGGTTCAACGCAATGATTCCGAGTTCTTAGCCCATTTGTGACCCAATTTCAGCATGTCTTTCTCCATACTTCAAAACACTCTTCATGCATCTCTAGCACTTATAATCTATCAAATTTATTGTTTTCTAACATATTCTAACCCCAAACAACATTAGATAAGTCATTTAGTTGTTCAACGCAATTTTTCTGAGTTCTTAGCCCATTTGGGACCCAATTTCGACAAGACTTTCTACACACTTCTAAACACTCTTCATGCATCTCTAGCACTTGTAATCAATCAAATTCATTGTATTCTAACATATTCTAACCCCAAACAACACTAGATAAGTCATTTAGTTGTTCAATGCAATATTTCCGAGTTCTTAGCCCATTTGGGACCCAATTTCAACAAGTCTTTCTCCACACTTCTAAACACTCTTCATGCAGGTCTAGCACTTGTAATCAATAAAATTTATTGTAATCTAACATATTCTAACCCCAAACAATACTAGATAAGTCATTTAGTGGTTCAACGCAATGTTTCCGAGTTCATAGCCCATTTGTGACCCAATTTCAGCAAGTCTGTCTCCATACTTCAAAACACTCTTCATGCATCTCTAGCCCTTGTTATCAATCAAATTCATTGTATTATAACATATTCTAACACCAAATAACACTAGATAAGTCATTTTGTTGCTCAGCACAATGCTTCCGAGTTCTTAGCCCATTTGGGACCCAATTTCATCAAGTTTTTCTACACATTTCTAAACACTCTTCAAGCATCTCTAGCAATTGTAATCAATCGAAGTTATTGTATTCTAAGATATTATAACCCCAAACAGCACTAGATAAGTCATTTAGTGTTTCAACGCATTGTGTCCTAGTTCTTAGCCCATTTAGGACCCAATTTCAACAAGTATTTCTCCATACTTCAAAACACTCTTCATGCATCCCTAGCACTTGTAATCAATCAAATTCATTGTATTCTAACATATTCTAACCCCAAACAACACTAGATAAGTCATTTAGTTTCTTAACGCAATGTTTCCGGTTTCTTAGCCCATTTGGTACCCAATTTCAACAAGTCTTTCTCCACACTTCTAAAAACTCTTCATGCATCTCTAGCACTTGTAATCAATCAAATTTACTGTATTCTAACATATTCTAACCCAAAACAATACTAGATAAGTCATTTAATTGTTCACCGCAATGTTTCCGAGTTCTTAGCCCATTTGGGACCTAATTTCAACAAGTCTTTCTACACACTTCTAAACACTCTTCATGCATCTCTAGCACTTGTAATCAATCAAATTCATTGGATTCTAACATATTCTAACCCCAAACAACACTAGTTGAGTCATTTAGTTGCTCAACGCAATGTTTCCGAGTTCTTAGCCCATTTGGTACCCAATTTCAACAAGTCTTTCGCCACACTTCTAAACACTCTTCATGCATCTCTAGCACTTGTAATCAATCAAATTTATTGTATTCGAACATATTCTAACCCCAAAAAACACTAGATACAATGTTTCCGAGTTCTTAGCCCATTTGGGACCCAATTTCAACAAGTATTTCTCCATACTTCAAAACACTCTTCATGCATCCCTAGCACTTGTAATCAATCAAATTCATTGTATTCTAACATATACTAACCCCAAAGAACACTAGATAAGTCATTTAGTGGTTCAACGCAATGTTTCCGAGTTCTTAGACCATTTGGGACCCAATTTCAACGTCTTTCTCCATACTTCAAAGCACTCTTCATGCATTTCTAGCACTTGTAATCAATCAGAGTCATTTTCTTCTAATATATTCTCACCCCAAACAACACTAGATATTTCATTTAGCTGTTCAACGCAATGTTTCCGAGTTCTTACCCCATTTAGGACCCAATTTCAACAAGTTTTTCTACACACTTCTAAACACTCTTCATGCATCTTTAGCACTTGTAATCATTCAAAGTTATTATATTCTAACATATTCTAACCCCAAACAGCACTAGATAAGTCTTTTAGTGGTTCAACGCAATGTTTCTGAGTTCTTAGCCCATTTAGGACCTAGTTTCAACAAGTCTTTCTACACACTTCTAAACACTCTTCATACATCTCTAGCACTAGTAATCAATCAAATTCATTTTATTCTAACATATTCTAACCCCAAACAACACTAGATAAGTCATTTACTTGCTCAACGCAATGTTTCCGAGTTCTTAGCCCATTTGGTACCCAATTTCAACAAGTCTTTCTACACACTTCTAAACACTCTTCATACATCTCTAGCACTAGAAATCAATCAAATTCATTGTATTCTAACATATTCTAACCCAAAACAACACTCGATAAGTCATTTAGTTGCTCAACGCAATGTTTCCGAGTTCTTAGCCCATTTGGTACCCAATTTCAACAAGTCTTTCTCCACACTTCTAAACACTCTTCATGCATGTCTAGCACTTGTAATCAATAAAATTTATTGTATTCTAACATATTCTAACCCAAAACAACACTCGATAAGTCATTTAGTTGCTCAGCGCAATGTTTCCGAGTTCTTAGTCCATTTAGTACCCAATTTCAACAAGTCTTTCTCCACACTTCTAAACACTCTTCATGCATGTCTAGCACTTGTAATCAATAAAATTTATTGTATTCTAACATATTCTAACCCCAAACAACACTAGATAAGTCATTTAGTGGTTTAACGCAACGTTTCCGAGTTCTTAGCCCATTTGTGACCCAATTTCAGCATGTCTTTCTCCATACTTCAAAACACTCTTCATGCATCTCTAGCAACTTTAATCTATCAAATTTATTGTTTTCTAACATATTCTAACCCCAAACAACATTAGATAAGTCATTTAGTTTCTTAACGCATTGTTTCCGGTTTCTTAGCCCATTTGGTACCCAATTTCAACAAGTCTTTCTCCACACTTCTAAAAACTCTTCATGCATCTCTAGCACTTGTAATCAATCAAATTTACTGTATTCAAACATATTCTAACCCAAAACAATACTAGATAAGTCATTTAATTGTTCACCGCAATGTTTCCGAGTTCCTACCCCATTTAGGACCCAATTTCAACAAGTTTTTCTACACAATTCTAAACACTCTTCATGCATCTTTAGCACTTGTAATGAATCAAAGTTATTATATTCTAACATATTCTAACCCCAAACAGCACTAGATAAGTCATTTAGCCGTTTAACGCAATGTTTCTGAGTTCTTAGCCCATTTCAGACCCAATTTCAACAAGTCTTTCTACACACTTCTAAACACTTTTCATACATCTCTAGCACTAGTAATCAATCAAAGTTATTGTATTCTAACATATTCTAACCCCAAACAACACTAGATAAGTCATTTAGTTGCTCAACGCAATGTTTCCGAGTTCTTAGCCCATTTGGTACCCAATTTCAACAAGTCTTTCTCCACACTTCTAAACACTCTTCATGCATGTCTAGCACTTGTAATCAATAAAATTTATTGTATTCTAACATATTCTAACCCCAAACAATACTAGATAAGTCATTTAGTGGTTCAACGCAATGTTTCCGAGTTCATAGCCCATTTGTGACCCAATTTCAGCAAGTCTTTCTCCACACTTCTAAACACTCTTCATGCATGTCTAGCACTTGTAATCAATAAAATTTATTGTATTCTAACATATTCTAACCCAAAACAACACTCGATAAGTCATTTAGTTGCTCAACGCAATGTTTCCGAGTTCTTAGCCCATTTGGTACCCAATTTCAACAAGTCTTTCTCCACACTTCTAAACACTCTTCATGCATGTCTAGCACTTGTAATCAATAAAATTTATTGTATTCTAACATATTCTAACCCCAAACAACACTAGATAAGTCATTTAGTGGTTTAACGCAACGTTTCCGAGTTCTTAGCCCATTTGTGACCCAATTTCAGCATGTCTTTCTCCATACTTCAAAACACTCTTCATGCATCTCTAGCAACTTTAATCTATCAAATTTATTGTTTTCTAACATATTCTAACCCCAAACAACATTAGATAAGTCATTTAGTTTCTTAACGCATTGTTTCCGGTTTCTTAGCCCATTTGGTACCCAATTTCAACAAGTCTTTCTCCACACTTCTAAAAACTCTTCATGCATCTCTAGCACTTGTAATCAATCAAATTTACTGTATTCAAACATATTCTAACCCAAAACAATACTAGATAAGTCATTTAATTGTTCACCGCAATGTTTCCGAGTTCTTACCCCATTTAGGACCCAATTTCAACAAGTTTTTCTACACAATTCTAAACACTCTTCATGCATCTTTAGCACTTGTAATGAATCAAAGTTATTATATTCTAACATATTCTAACCCCAAACAGCACTAGATAAGTCATTTAGCCGTTTAACGCAATGTTTCTGAGTTCTTAGCCCATTTCAGACCCAATTTCAACAAGTCTTTCTACACACTTCTAAACACTCTTCATACATCTCTAGCACTAGTAATCAATCAAAGTTATTGTATTCTAACATATTCTAACCCCAAACAACACTAGATAAGTCATTTAGTTGCTCAACGCAATGTTTCCGAGTTCTTAGCCCATTTGGTACCCAATTTCAACAAGTCTTTCTCCACACTTCTAAACACTCTTCATGCATGTCTAGCACTTGTAATCAATAAAATTTATTGTATTCTAACATATTCTAACCCCAAACAATACTAGATAAGTCATTTAGTGGTTCAACGCAATGTTTCCGAGTTCATGGCCCATTTGTGACCCAATTTCAGCAGGTCTTTCTCGATACTTCAAAACACTCATCATGCATCTCCAGCACTTGTAATCAATCAAATTTATTGTATTCTAACATATTCTAACCCCAAACAACACTAGATAAGTTATTTAGTTGTTCAATGCAATATTTCCGAGTTCTTAGCCCATTTGGGACCCAATTTCGACAAGTATTTCTCCATACTTCAAAACACTCTTCATGCATCCCTAGCACTTGTAATCAATAAAATTTATTGTATTCTAACATATTCTAACCCCAAACAATACTAGATAAGTCATTTAGTGGTTCAACGCAATGTTTCCGAGTTCATAGCCCATTTGTGACCCAATTTCAGCAAGTCTTTCTCGATACTTCAAAACACTCTTCATGCATCTCTAGCCCTTGTTATCAATCAAATTCATTGTATTATAACATATTCTAACACCAAATAACACTAGATAAGTCATTTTGTTGCTCAACACAATGTTTCCGAGTTCTTAGCCCATTTGGTACCCAATTTCAACAAGTATTTCGCCACACTTCTACACACTCTTCATGCATCTCTAGGACTTTTAATCTATCAAATTTATTGTTTTCTAACATATTCTAACCCCAAACAACATTAGATAAGTCATTTAGTGGTTCAACGCAATGTTTTCGAGTTCTTAGCCCATTCGGGACCCAATTTCAACAAGTCTTTCTACACACTTCTAAACACTCTTCATACATCTCTAGCACTAGAAATCAATCAAATTCTTTGTATTCTAACATATTCTAACCCAAAACAACACTCGATAAGTCATTTAGTTGCTCAACGCAATGTTTCCGAGTTCTTAGCCCATTTGGTACGCAATTTCAACAAGTCTTTCTCCACACTTCTAAACACTCTTCATGCATGTCTAGCACTTGTAATCAATAAAATTTATTGTATTCTAACATATTCTAACCCAAAACAACACTCGATAAGTCATTTAGTTGCTCAACGCAATGTTTCCGAGTTCTTAGCCCATTTGGTACCCAATTTCAACAAGTCTTTCTCCACACTTCTAAACACTCTTCATGCATGTCTAGCACTTGTAATCAATAAAATTTATTGTATTCTAACATATTCTAACCCCAAACAACACTAGATAAGTCATTTAGTGGTTTAACGCAATGTTTCCGAGTTCTTAGCCCATTTGTGACCCAATTTCAGCATGTCTTTCTCCATACTTCAAAACACTCTTCATGCATCTCTAGCACTTTTAATCTATCAAATTTATTGTTTTCTAACATATTCTAACCCCAAACAACATTAGATAAGTCATTTAGTTGTCCAACGCAATTTTTCTAAGTTCTTAGCCCATTTGGGACCCAATTTCGACAAGACTTTCTACACACTTCTAAACACTCTCCATGCATCTCTAGCACTTGTAATCAATCAAATTCATTGTATTCTAACATATTCTAACCCCAAACAACACTAGATAAGTCATTTAGTTGTTCAATGCAATATTTCCGAGTTCTTAGCCCATTTGGGACCCAATTTCAACAAGTATTTCTCCATACTTCAAAACACTCTTCATGCATCCCTAGCACTTGTAATCAATCAAATTCATTGTATTCTAACATATACTAACCCCAAAGAACACTAGATAAGTCATTTAGTGGTTCAACGCAATGTTTCCGAGTTCTTAGACCATTTGGGACCCAATTTCAACGTCTTTCTCCATACTTCAAAGCACTCTTCATGCATTTCTAGCACTTGTAATCAATCAGAGTCATTTTCTTCTAATATATTCTCACCCCAAACAACACTAGATATTTCATTTAGCTGTTCAACGCAATGTTTCCGAGTTCTTACCCCATTTAGGACCCAATTTCAACAAGTTTTTCTACACACTTCTAAACACTCTTCATGCATCTTTAGCACTTGTAATCATTCAAAGTTATTATATTCTAACATATTCTAACCCCAAACAGCACTAGATAAGTCTTTTAGTGGTTCAACGCAATGTTTCTGAGTTCTTAGCCCATTTAGGACCTAGTTTCAACAAGTCTTTCTACACACTTCTAAACACTCTTCATACATCTCTAGCACTAGTAATCAATCAAATTCATTTTATTCTAACATATTCTAACCCCAAACAACACTAGATAAGTCATTTACTTGCTCAACGCAATGTTTCCGAGTTCTTAGCCCATTTGGTACCCAATTTCAACAAGTCTTTCTACACACTTCTAAACACTCTTCATACATCTCTAGCACTAGAAATCAATCAAATTCATTGTATTCTAACATATTCTAACCCAAAACAACACTCGATAAGTCATTTAGTTGCTCAACGCAATGTTTCCGAGTTCTTAGCCCATTTGGTACACAATTTCAACAAGTCTTTCTCCACACTTCTAAACACTCTTCATGCATGTCTAGCACTTGTAATCAATAAAATTTATTGTATTCTAACATATTCTAACCCAAAACAACACTCGATAAGTCATTTAGTTGCTCAACGCAATGTATCCGAGTTCTTAGCCCATTTGGTACCCAATTTCAACAAGTCTTTCTCCACACTTCTAAACACTCTTCATGCATGTCTAGCACTTGTAATCAATAAAATTTATTGTATTCTAACATATTCTAACCCCAAACAACACTAGATAAGTCATTTAGTGGTTTAACGCAATGTTTCCGAGTTCTTAGCCCATTTGTGACCCAATTTCAGCATGACTTTCTCCATACTTCAAAACACTCTTCATGCATCTCTAGCACTTTTAATCTATCAAATTTATTGTTTTCTAACATATTCTAACCCCAAACAACATTAGATAAGTCATTTAGTTGTTCAACGTAATTTTTCTAAGTTCTTAGCCCATTTGGGACCCAATTTCGACAAGACTTTCTACACACTTCTAAACACTCTCCATGCATCTCTAGCACTTGTAATCAATCAAATTCATTGTATTCTAACATATTCTAACCCCAAACAACACTAGATAAGTCATTTAGTTGTTCAATGCAATATTTCCGAGTTCTTAGCCCATTTGGGACCCAATTTCAACAAGTATTTCTCCATACTTCAAAACACTCTTCATGCATCCCTAGCACTTGTAATCAATCAAAATTCATTGTATTCTAACATATACTAACCCCAAAGAACACTAGATAAGTCATTTAGTGGTTTAACGCAATGTTTCCGAGTTCTTAGACCATTTGGGACCCAATTTCAACGTCTTTCTCCATACTTCAAAGCACTCTTCATGCATTTCTAGCACTTGTAATCAATCAGAGTCATTTTCTTCTAATATATTCTCACCCCAAACAACACTAGATATTTCATTTAGTTGTTCAACGCAATGTTTCCGAGTTCTTACCCCATTTAGGACCCAATTTCAACAAGTTTTTCTACACACTTCTAAACACTCTTCATGCATCTTTAGCACTTTTAATCATTCAAAGTTATTATATTCTAACATATTCTAACCCCAAACAGCACTAGATAAGTCTTTTAGTGGTTCAACGCAATGTTTCTGAGTTCTTAGCCCATTTAGGACCCAGTTTCAACAAGTCTTTCTACACACTTCTAAACACTCTTCATACATCTCTAGCACTAGTAATCAATCAAATTCATTTTATTCTAACATATTCTAACCCCAAACAACACTAGATAAGTCATTTACTTGCTCAACGCAATGTTTCCGAGTTCTTAGCCCATTTGGTACCCAATTTCAACAAGTCTTTCTCCACACTTCTAAAAACTCTTCATGCATCTCTAGCACTTGTAATCAATCACATTTACTGTATTCTAACATATTCTAACCCAAAACAACACTAGATAAGTCATTTAGTTGTTCAACGCAATGTTTCCGAGTTCTTAGCCCATTTGGTACCAATTTCAACAAGTCTTTCGCCACACTTCTAAACACTCTTCATGCATCTCTAGCACTTTTAATCTATCAAATTAATTGTTTTCTAACATATTCTAACCCCAAACAACACTAGATAAGTCATTTAGTGGTTCAACGCAATGTTTCCGAGTTCTTGGCCCATTTGGGAACCAATTTCAACAAGTCTTTCTCCACACTTCTAAACACTCATCATGCATCTCCAGCACTTGTAATCAATCAAATTTATTGTATTCTAACATATTCTAAACCCAAACAACACTAGATAAGTCATTTAGTGGTTCAACGCAATGCTTCCGAGTTCTTAGCCCATTTGGTACGCAATTTCAACAAGTCTTTCTCCACACTTCTAAACACTCTTCATGCATGTCTAGCACTTGTAATCAATAAAATTTATTGTATTCTAACATATTCTAACCCAAAACAACACTCGATAAGTCATTTAGTTGCTCAACGCAATGTTTCCGAGTTCTTAGCCCATTTGGTACCCAATTTCAACAAGTCTTTCTCCACACTTCTAAACACTCTTCATGCATGTCTAGCACTTGTAATCAATAAAATTTATTGTATTCTAACATATTCTAACCCCAAACAACACTAGATAAGTCATTTAGTGGTTTAACGCAATGTTTCCGAGTTCTTAGCCCATTTGTGACACAATTTCAGCATGTCTTTCTCCATACTTCAAAACACTCTTCATGCATCTCTAGCACTTTTAATCTATCAAATTTATTGTTTTCTAACATATTCTAACCCCAAACAACATTAGATAAGTCATTTAGTTGTTCAACGCAATTTTTCTAAGTTCTTAGCCCATTTGGGACCCAATTTCGACAAGACTTTCTACACACTTCTAAACACTCTCCATGCATCTCTAGCACTTGTAATCAATCAAATTCATTGTATTCTAACATATTCTAACCCCAAACAACACTAGATAACTCATTTAGTTGTTCAATGCAATATTTCCGAGTTCTTAGCCCATTTGGGACCCAATTTCAACAAGTATTTCTCCATACTTCAAAACACTCTTCATGCATCCCTAGCACTTGTAATCAATCAAATTCATTGTATTCTAACATATACTAACCCCAAATAACACTAGATAAGTCATTTAGTGGTTCAGCGCAATGTTTCCGAGTTCTTAGACCATTTGGGACCCAATTTCAACGTCTTTCTCCATACTTCAAAGCACTCTTCATGCATTTCTAGCACTTGTAATCAATCAGAGTCATTTTCTTCTAATATATTCTCACCCCAAACAACACTAGATATTTCATTTAGTTGTTCAACGCAATGTTTCCGAGTTCTTACCCCATTTAGGACCCAATTTCAACAAGTTTTTCTACACACTTCTAAACACTCTTCATGTATCTTTAGCACTTGTAATCATTCAAAGTTATTATATTCTAACATATTCTAACCCCAAACAGCACTAGATAAGTCTTTTAGTGGTTCAACGCAATGTTTTTGTGTTCTTAGCCCATTTCAGACCCAATTTCAACAAGTCTTTCTACACACTTCTAAACACTCTTCATACATCTCTAGCACTAGTAATCAATCAAAGTTATTGTATTCTAACATATTCTAACCCCAGACAACACTAGATAAGTCATTTAGTTGCTCAACGCAATGTTTCCGAGTTCTTAGCCCATTTGGTACCCAATTTCAACAAGTCTTTCTCCACACTTCTAAACACTCTTCATGCATGTCTAGCACTTGTAATCAATAAAATTTATTGTATTCTAACATATTCTAACCCCAAACAATACTAGATAAGTCATTTAGTGGTTCAACGCAATGTTTCCGAGTTCATAGCCCATTTGTGACCCAATTTCAGCAAGTCTTTCTCGATACTTCAAAACACTCATCATGCATCTCCAGCACTTGTAATCAATCAAATTTATTGTATTCTAACATATTCTAACCCCAAACAACACTAGATAAGTTATTTAGTTGTTCAATGCAATATTTCCGAGTTCTTAGCCCATTTGGGACCCAATTTCGACAAGTATTTCTCCATACTTCAAAACACTCTTCATGCATCCCTAGCACTTGTAATCAATCAAATTTATTGTATTCTAACATATTCTAACCCCAAACAATACTAGATAAGTCATTTAGTGGTTCAACGCAATGTTTCCGAGTTCATAGCCCATTTGTGACCAGATTTCAGCAAGTCTTTCTCGATACTTCAAAACACTCTTCATGCATCTCTAGCCCTTGTTATCAATCAAATTCATTGTATTATAACATATTCTAACACCAAATAACATTAGATAAGTCATTTTGTTGCTCAACACAATGTTTCCGAGTTCTTAGCCCATTTGGTACCCAATTTCAACAAGTATTTCGCCACACTTCTACACACTCTTCATGCATCTCTAGGACTTTTAATCTATCAAATTTATTGTTTTCTAACATATTCTAACCCCAAACAACATTAGATAAGTCATTTAGTGGTTCAACGCAATGTTTTCGACTTCTTAGCCCATTTGGGACCCAATTTCAACAAGTCTTTCTACACACTTCTAAACACTCTTCATACATCTCTAGCACTAGAAATCAATCAAATTCATTGTATTCTAACATATTCTAACCCAAAACAACACTCGATAAGTCATTTAGTTGCTCAACGCAATGTTTCCGAGTTCTTAGCCCATTTGGTACGCAATTTCAACAAGTCTTTCTCCACACTTCTAAACACTCTTCATGCATGTCTAGCACTTGTAATCAATAAAATTTATTGTATTCTAACATATTCTAACCCAAAACAACACTCGATAAGTCATTTAGTTGCTCAACGCAATGTTTCCGAGTTCTTAGCCCATTTGGTACCCAATTTCAACAAGTCTTTCTCCACACTTCTAAACACTCTTCATGCATGTCTAGCACTTGTAATCAATAAAATTTATTGTATTCTAACATATTCTAACCCCAAACAACACTAGATAAGTCATTTAGTGGTTTAACGCAATGTTTCCGAGTTCTTAGCCCATTTGTGACCCAATTTCAGCATGTCTTTCTCCATACTTCAAAACACTCTTCATGCATCTCTAGCACTTTTAATCTATCAAATTTATTGTTTTCTAACATATTCTAACCCCAAACAACATTACATAAGTCATTTAGTTGTTCAACGCAATTTTTCTAAGTTCTTAGCCCATTTGGGACCCAATTTCGACAAGACTTTCTACACACTTCTAAACACTCTCCATGCATCTCTAGCACTTGTAATCAATCAAATTCATTGTATTCTAACATATTCTAACCCCAAACAACACTAGATAACTCATTTAGTTGTTCAATGCAATATTTCCGAGTTCTTAGCCCATTTGGGACCCAATTTCAACAAGTATTTCTCCATACTTCAAAACACTCTTCATGCATCCCTAGCACTTGTAATCAATCAAATTCATTGTATTCTAACATATACTAACCCCAAATAACACTAGATAAGTCATTTAGTGGTTCAGCGCAATGTTTCCGAGTTCTTAGACCATTTGGGACCCAATTTCAACGTCTTTCTCCATACTTCAAAGCACTCTTCATGCATTTCTAGCACTTGTAATCAATCAGAGTCATTTTCTTCTAATATATTCTCACCCCAAACAACACTAGATATTTCATTTAGTTGTTCAACGCAATGTTTCCGAGTTCTTACCCCATTTAGGACCCAATTTCAACAAGTTTTTCTACACACTTCTAAACACTCTTCATGCATCTTTAGCACTTGTAATCATTCAAAGTTATTATATTCTAACATATTCTAACCCCAAACAGCACTAGATAAGTCTTTTAGTGGTTCAACGCAATGTTTCTGTGTTCTTAGCCCATTTCAGACCCAATTTCAACAAGTCTTTCTACACACTTCTAAACACTCTTCATACATCTCTAACACTAGTAATCAATCAAAGTTATTGAATTCTAACATATTCTAACCCCAAACAACACTAGATAAGTCATTTACTTGCTCAACGCAATGTTTCCGAGTTCTTAGCCCATTTGGTACCCAATTTCAACAAGTCTTTCTCCACACTTCTAAACACTCTTCATGCATGTCTAGCACTTGTAATCAATAAAATTTATAGTATTCTAACATATTCTAACCCCAAACAATACTAGATAAGTCATTTAGTGGTTCAACGCAATGTTTCCGAGTTCATAGCCCATTTGTGACCCAATTTCAGCAAGTCTTTCTCGATACTTCAAAACACTCATCATGCATCTCCAGCACTTGTAATCAATCAAATTTATTGTATTCTAACATATTCTAACCCCAAACAACACTAGATAAGTTATTTAGTTGTTCAATGCAATATTTCCGAGTTCTTAGCCCATTTGGGACCCAATTTCGACAAGTATTTCTCCATACTTCAAAACACTCTTCATGCATCCCTAGCACTTGTAATCAATCAAATTTATTGTATTCTAACATATTCTAACCCCAAACAATACTAGATAAGTCATTTAGTGGTTCAACGCAATGTTTCCGAGTTCATAGCCCATTTGTGACCAGATTTCAGCAAGTCTTTCTCGATACTTCAAAACACTCTTCATGCATCTCTAGCCCTTGTTATCAATCAAATTCATTGTATTATAACATATTCTAACACCAAATAACACTAGATAAGTCATTTTGTTGCTCAACACAATGTTTCCGAGTTCTTAGCCCATTTGGTACCCAATTTCAACAAGTATTTCGCCACACTTCTACACACTCTTCATGCATCTCTAGGACTTTTAATCTATCAAATTTATTGTTTTCTAACATATTCTAACCCCAAACAACATTAGATAAGTCATTTAGTGGTTCAACGCAATGTTTTCGACTTCTTAGCCCATTTGGGACCCAATTTCAACAAGTCTTTCTACACACTTCTAAACACTCTTCATACATCTCTAGCACTAGAAATCAATCAAATTCATTGTATTCTAACATATTCTAACCCAAAACAACACTCGATAAGTCATTTAGTTGCTCAACGCAATGTTTCCGAGTTCTTAGCCCATTTGGTACGCAATTTCAACAAGTCTTTCTCCACACTTCTAAACACTCTTCATGCATGTCTAGCACTTGTAATCAATAAAATTTATTGTATTCTAACATATTCTAACCCAAAACAACACTCGATAAGTCATTTAGCTGCTCAACGCAATGTTTCCGAGTTCTTAGCCCATTTGGTACCCAATTTCAACAAGTCTTTCTCCACACTTCTAAACACTCTTCATGCATGTCTAGCACTTGTAATCAATAAAATTTATTGTATTCTAACATATTCTAACCCCAAACAACACTAGATAAGTCATTTAGTGGTTTAACGCAATGTTTCCGAGTTCTTAGCCCATTTGTGATCCAATTTCAGCATGTCTTTCTCCATACTTCAAAACACTCTTCATGCATCTCTAGCACTTTTAATCTATCAAATTTATTGTTTTCTAACATATTCTAACCCCAAACAACATTAGATAAGTCATTTAGTTGTTCAACGCAATTTTTCTAAGTTCTTAGCCCATTTGGGACCCAATTTCGACAAGACTTTCTACACACTTCTAAACACTCTCCATGCATCACTAGCACTTGTAATCAATCAAATTCATTGTATTCTAACATATTCTAACCCCAAACAACACTAGATAAGTCATTTAGTTGTTCAATGCAATATTTCCGAGTTCTTAGCCCATTTGGGACCCAATTTCAACAAGTATTTCTCCATACTTCAAAACACTCTTCATGCATCCCTAGCACTTGTAATCAATCAAATTCATTGTATTCTAACATATACTAACCCCAAAGAACACTAGATAAGTCATTTAGTGGTTCAACGCAATGTTTCCGAGTTCTTAGACCATTTGGGACCCAATTTCAACGTCTTTCTCCATACTTCAAAGCACTCTTCATGCATTTCTAGCACTTGTAATCAATCAGAGTCATTTTCTTCTAATATATTCTCACCCCAAACAACACTAGATATTTCATTTAGTTGTTCAACGCAATGTTTCCGAGTTCTTACCCCATTTTGGACCCAATTTCAACAAGTTTTTCTACACACTTCTAAACACTCTTCATGCATCTTTAGCACTTGTAATCAATCAAAGTTATTATATTCTAACATATTCTAACCCCAAACAGCACTAGATAAGTCTTTTAGTGGTTCAACGCAATGTTTCTGAGTTCTTAGCCCATTTAGGACCCAGTTTCAACAAGTCTTTCTACACACTTCTAAACACTCTTCATACATCTCTAGCACTAGTAATCAATCAAATTCATTTTATTCTAACATATTCTAACCCCAAACAACACTAGATAAGTCATTTACTTGCTCAACGCAATGTTTCCGAGTTCTTAGCCCATTTGGTACCCAATTTCAACAAGTCTTTCTACACACTTCTAAACACTCTTCATACATCTCTAGCACTAGAAATCAATCAAATTCATTGTATTCTAACATATTCTAACCCAAAACAACACTCGATAAGTCATTTAGTTGCTCAACGCAATGTTTCCGAGTTCTTAGCCCATTTGGTACGCAATTTCAACAAGTCTTTCTCCACACTTCTAAACACTCTTCATGCATGTCTAGCACTTGTAATCAATAAAATTTATTGTATTCTAACATATTCTAACCCAAAACAACACTCGATAAGTCATTTAGTTGCTCAACGCAATGTATCCGAGTTCTTAGCCCATTTGGTACCCAATTTCAACAAGTCTTTCTCCACACTTCTAAACACTCTTCATGCATGTCTAGCACTTGTAATCAATAAAATTTATTGTATTCTAACATATTCTTACCCCAAACAACACTAGATAAGTCATTTAGTGGTTTAACGCAATGTTTCCGAGTTCTTAGCCCATTTGTGACCCAATTTCAGCATGTCTTTCTCCATACTTCAAAACACTCTTCATGCATCTCTAGCACTTTTAATCTATCAAATTTATTGTTTTCTAACATATTCTAACCCCAAACAACATTAGATAAGTCATTTAGTTGTTCAACGTAATTTTTCTAAGTTCTTAGCCCATTTGGGACCTAATTTCGACAAGACTTTCTACACACTTCTAAACACTCTCCATGCATCTCTAGCACTTGTAAGCAATCAAATTCATTGTATTCTAACATATTCTAACCCCAAACAACACTAGATAAGTCATTTAGTCGTTCAATGCAATATTTCCGAGTTCTTAGCCCATTTGGGACCCAATTTCAACAAGTATTTCTCCATACTTCAAAACACTCTTCATGCATCCCTAGCACTTGTAATCAATCAAAATTCATTATATTCTAACATATACTAACCCCAAAGAACACTAGATAAGTCATTTAGTGGTTTAACGCAATGTTTCCGAGTTCTTAGACCATTTGGGACCCAATTTCAACGTCTTTCTCCATACTTCAAAGCACTCTTCATGCATTTCTAGCACTTGTAATCAATCAGAGTCATTTTCTTCTAATATATTCTCACCCCAAACAACACTAGATATTTCATTTAGTTGTTCAACGCAATGTTTCCGAGTTCTTACCCCATTTAGGACCCAATTTCAACAAGTTTTTCTACACACTTCTAAACACTCTTCATGCATCTTTAGCACTTTTAATCATTCAAATTATTATATTCTAACATATTCTAACCCCAAACAGCACTAGATAAGTCTTTTAGTGGTTCAACGCAATGTTTCTGAGTTCTTAGCCCATTTAGGACCCAGTTTCAACAAGTCTTTCTACACACTTCTAAACACTCTTCATACATCTCTAGCACTAGTAATCAATCAAATTCATTTTATTCTAACATATTCTAACCCCAAACAACACTAGATAAGTCATTTACTTGCTCAACGCAATGTTTCCGAGTTCTTAGCCCATTTGGTACCCAATTTCAACAAGTCTTTCTCCACACTTCTAAAAACTCTTCATGCATCTCTAGCACTTGTAATCAATCAAATTTATTGTATTCTAACATATTCTAAACCCAAACAACACTAGATAAGTCATTTAGTGGTTCAACGCAATGTTTCCGAGTTCTTGGCCCATTTGGGAACCAATTTCAACAAGTCTTTCTCCACACTTCTAAACACTCATCATGCATCTCCAGCACTTGTAATCAATCAAATTTAATGTATTCTAACATATTCTAAACCCAAACAACACTAGATAAGTCATTTAGTGGTTCAACGCAATGCTTTCGAGTTCTTAGCCCATTTGGGACCCAATTTCATCAAGTTTTTCTACACATTTCTAAACACTCTTCAAGCATCTCTAGCAATTGTAATCAATCGAAGTTATTGTATTCTAAGATATTATAACCCCAAACAGCACTAGATAAGTCATTTAGTGTTTCAACGCATTGTGTCCTAGTTCTTAGCCCATTTAGGACCCAATTTCAACAAGTATTTCTCCATACTTCAAAACACTCTTCATGCATCCCTAGCACTTGTAATCAATCAAATTCATTGTATTCTAACATATTCTAACCCCAAACAACACTAGATAAGTCATTTAGTTTCTTAACGCAATGTTTCCGGTTTCTTAGCCCATTTGGTACCCAATTTCAACAAGTCTTTCTCCACACTTCTAAAAACTCTTCATGCATCTCTAGCACTTGTAATCAATCAAATTTACTGTATTCTAACATATTCTAACCCAAGACAATACTAGATAAGTCATTTAATTGTTCACCGCAATGTTTCCGAGTTCTTAGCCCATTTGGGACCCAATTTCAACAAGTCTTTCTACACACTTCTAAACACTCTTCATGCATATCTAGCACTTGTAATCAATCAAATTCATTGGATTCTAACATATTCTAACCCCAAACAACACTAGTTGAGTCATTTAGTTGCTCAACGCAATGTTTCCGAGTTCTTAGCCCATTTGGTACCCAATTTCAACAAGTCTTTCGCCACACTTCTAAACACTCTTCATGCATCTCTAGCACTTGTAATCAATCAAATTTATTGTATTCGAACATATTCTAACCCCAAAAAACACTAGATACAATGTTTCCGAGTTCTTAGCCCATTTGGGACCCAATTTCAACAAGTCTTTCTCCACACTTCTAAACACTCTTCATGCATCTCTAGCACTTGTAATCAATCAAAGTTATTATATTATAATATATTCTAACCCTAAACAGCACCAGATAAGTCATTTAGTGGTTCAACGAATTGTTTCTGAGTTCTTAGCCTATTTGGGACCCAATTTCAACAATTCTTTCTACACACTTCTAATTATTCTTCATGCATTTCGAGTACTTGTAACCAATCAAATTCATTGTATTCTAACATATACTAACCCCAAACAACACTAGATAAGTCATTTAGTGGTTCAACGCAATGTTTCCGAGTTCTTAGACCATTTGGGACCCAATTTCAACGTCTTTCTCCATACTTCAAAACACTCTTCATGCATTTCTAGCACTTGTAATCAATCAGAGTCATTTTCTTCTAATATATTCTCACCCCAAACAACACTAGATATTTTATTTAGTTGTTCAACGCAATGTTTCCGAGTTCTTACCCCATTTAGGACCCAATTTCAACTAGTTTTTCTACACAATTCTAAACACTCTTCATGCATCTTTAGCACTTGTAATGAATCAAAGTTATTATATTCTAACATATTCTAACCCCAAACAGCACTAGATAAGTCATTTACTGGTTTAACGCAATGTTTCTGAGTTCTTAGCCCATTTCAGACCCAATTTCAACAAGTCTTTCTACACACTTCTAAACACTCTTCATACATCTCTAGCACTGGTCATCAATCAAAGTTATTGTATTCTAACATATTCTAACCCCAAACAACACTAGATAAGTCATTTAGTTGCTCAACGCAATGTTTCCGAGTTCTTAGCCCATTTGGGACCCAATTTCAACAAGTCTTTCTCCACACTTCTAAACACTCTACATGCATCTCTAGCACTTGTAATCAATCAAAGTTATTATATTCTAATATATTCTAACCCTAAACAGCACCAGATAAGTCATTTAGTGGTTCAACGCAATGTTTCTGAGTTCTTAGCCTATTTGGGACCCAATTTCAACAATTCTTTCTACACACTTCTAATTATTCTTCATGCATCTCGAGTACTTGTAACCAATCAAATTCATTGTATTCTAACATATACTAACCCCAAACAACACTAGATAAGTCATTTAGTGGCTCAACGCAATGTTTCCGAGTTCTTAGACCATTTGGGACCCAATTTCAACGTCTTTCTCCATACTTCAAAACACTCTTCATGCATTTCTAGCACTTGTAATCAATCAGAGTCATTTTCTTCTAATATATTCTCACCCCAAATAACACTAGATATTTTATTTAGTTGTTCAACGCAATGTTTCCGAGTTCTTACCCCATTTAGGACCCAATTTCAACAAGTTTTTCTACACAATTCTAAACACTCTTAATGCATCTTTAGCACTTGTAATGAATCAAAGTTATTATATTCTAACATATTCTAACCCCAAACAGCACTAGATAAGTCATTTAGTGGTTTAACGCAATGTTTCTGAGTTCTTAGCCCATTTCAGACCTAATTTCAACAAGTCTTTCTACACCCTTCTAAACACTCTTCATACATCTCTAGCACTAGTAATCAATCAAAGTTATTGTATTCTAACATATTCTAACCCCAAACAACACTAGATAAGTCATTTAGTTGCTCAACGCAATGTTTCCGAGTTCTTAGCCCATTTGGTACCCAATTTCAACAAGTCTTTCTCCACACTTCTAAACACTCTTCATGCATGTCTAGCACTTTTAATCATTCAAATTATTATATTCTAACATATTCTAACCCCAAACAATACTAGATAAGTCATTTAGTGGTTCAACGCAATGTTTCCGAGGTCATAGTCCATTTGTGACCCAATTTCAGCACGTCTTTCTACACACTTCTAAACACTCTTCATACATCTCTAGCACTAGTAATCAATCAAATTCATTTTATTCTAACATATTCTAACCCCAAACAACACTAGATAAGTCATTTACTTGCTCAACGCAATGTTTCCGAGTTCTTAGCCCATTTGGTACCCAATTTCAACAAGTCTTTCTCCACACTTCTAAAAACTCTTCATGCATCTCTAGCACTTGTAATCAATCAAATTTATTGTATTCTAACATATTCTAAACCCAAACAACACTAGATAAGTCATTTAGTGGTTCAACGCAATGTTTCCGAGTTCTTGGCCCATTTGGGAACCAATTTCAACAAGTCTTTCTCCACACTTCTAAACACTCATCATGCATCTCCAGCACTTGTAATCAATCAAATTTATTGTATTCTAACATATTCTAAACCCAAACAACACTAGATAAGTCATTTAGTGGTTCAACGCAATGCTTCCGAGTTCTTAGCCCATTTGGGACCCAATTTCATCAAGTTTTTCTACACATTTCTAAACACTCTTCAAGCATCTCTAGCAATTGTAATCAATCGAAGTTATTGTATTCTAAGATATTATAACCCCAAACAGCACTAGATAAGTCATTTAGTGTTTCAACGCATTGTGTCCTAGTTCTTAGCCCATTTAGGACCCAATTTCAACAAGTATTTCTCCATACATCAAAACACTCTTCATGCATCCCTAGCACTTGTAATCAATCAAATTCATTGTATTCTAACATATTCTAACCCCAAACAACACTAGATAAGTCATTTAGTTTCTTAACGCAATGTTTCCGGTTTCTTAGCCCATTTGGTACCCAATTTCAACAAGTCTTTCTCCACACTTCTAAAAACTCTTCATGCATCTCTAGCACTTGTAATCAATCAAATTTACTGTATTCTAACATATTCTAACCCAAAACAATACTAGATAAGTCATTTAATTGTTCACCGCAATGTTTCCGAGTTCTTAGCCCATTTGGGACCTAATTTCAACAAGTCTTTCTACACACTTCTAAACACTCTTCATGCATCTCTAGCACTTGTAATCAATCAAATTCATTGGATTCTAACATATTCTAACCCCAAACAACACTAGTTGAGTCATTTAGTTGCTCAACGCAATGTTTCCGAGTTCTTAGCCCATTTGGTACCCAATTTCAACAAGTCTTTCGCCACACTTCTAAACACTCTTCATGCATCTCTAGCACTTGTAATCAATCAAATTTATTGTATTCGAACATATTCTAACCCCAAAAAACACTAGATACAATGTTTCCGAGTTCTTAGCCCATTTGGGACCCAATTTCAACAAGTCTTTCTCCACACTTCTAAACACTCTTCATGCATCTCTAGCACTTGTAATCAATCAAAGTTATTATATTCTAATATATTCTAACCCTAAACAGCACCAGATAAGTCATTTAGTGGTTCAACGAATTGTTTCTGAGTTCTTAGCCTATTTGGGACCCAATTTCAACAATTCTTTCTACACACTTCTAATTATTCTTCATGCATTTCGAGTACTTGTAACCAATCAAATTCATTGTATTCTAACATATACTAACCCCAAACAACACTAGATAAGTCATTTAGTGGTTCAACGCAATGTTTCCGAGTTCTTAGACCATTTGGGACCCAATTTCAACGTCTTTCTCCATACTTCAAAACACTCTTCATGCATTTCTAGCACTTGTAATCAATCAGAGTCATTTTCTTCTAATATATTCTCACCCCAAACAACACTAGATATTTTATTTAGTTGTTCAACGCAATGTTTCCGAGTTCTTACCCCATTTAGGACCCAATTTTAACTAGTTTTTCTACACAATTCTAAACACTCTTCATGCATCTTTAGCACTTGTAATGAATCAAAGTTATTATATTCTAACATATTCTAACCCCAAACAGCACTAGATAAGTCATTTACTGGTTTAACGCAATGTTTCTGAGTTCTTAGCCCATTTCAGACCCAATTTCAACAAGTCTTTCTACACACTTCTAAACACTCTTCATACATCTCTAGCACTGGTAATCAATCAAAGTTATTGTATTCTAACATATTCTAACCCCAAACAACACTAGATAAGTCATTTAGTTGCTCAACGCAATGTTTCCGAGTTCTTAGCCCATTTGGGACCCAATTTCAACAAGTCTTTCTCCACACTTCTAAACATTCTTCATGCATCTCTAGCACTTGTAATCAATCAAAGTTATTATATTCTAATATATTCTAACCCTAAACAGCACCAGATAAGTCATTTAGTGGTTCAACGCAATGTTTCTGAGTTCTTAGCCTATTTGGGACCCAATTTCAACAATTCTTTCTACACACTTCTAATTATTCTTCATGCATCTCGAGTACTTGTAACCAATCAAATTCATTGTATTCTAACATATACTAACCCCAAACAACACTAGATAAGTCATTTAGTGGCTCAACGCAATGTTTCCGAGTTCTTAGACCATTTGGGACCCAATTTCAACGTCTTTCTCCATACTTCAAAACACTCTTCATGCATTTCTAGCACTTGTAATCAATCAGAGTCATTTTCTTCTAATATATTCTCACCCCAAATAACACTAGATATTTTATTTAGTTGTTCAACGCAATGTTTCCGAGTTCTTACCCCATTTAGGACCCAATTTCAACAAGTTTTTCTACACAATTCTAAACACTCTTCATGCATCTTTAGCACTTGTAATGAATCAAAGTTATTATATTCTAACATATTCTAACCCCAAACAGCACTAGATAAGTCATTTAGTGGTTTAACGCAATGTTTCTGAGTTCTTAGCCCATTTCAGACCTAATTTCAACAAGTCTTTCTACACCCTTCTAAACACTCTTCATACATCTCTAGCACTATTAATCAATCAAAGTTATTGTATTCTAACATATTCTAACCCCAAACAACACTAGATAAGTCATTTAGTTGCTCAACGCAATGTTTCCGAGTTCTTAGCCCATTTGGTACCCAATTTCAACAAGTCTTTCTCCACACTTCTAAACACTCTTCATGCATGTCTAGCACTTGTAATCAATAAAATTTATTGTATTCTAACATATTCTAACCCCAAACAATACTAGATAAGTCATTTAGTGGTTCAACGCAATGTTTCCGAGGTCATAGCCCATTTGTGACCCAATTTCAGCACGTCTGTCTCCATACTTCAAAACACTCTTCATGCATCTCTAGCCCTTGTTATCAATCAAATTCATTGTATTATAACATATTCTAACACCAAATAACACTAGATAAGTCATTTTGTTGCTCAACACAATGTTTCCGAGTTCTTAGCCCATTTGGTACCAAATTTCAACAAGTCTTTCGCCACACTTCTAAACACTCTTCATGCATCTCTAGCACTTTTAATCTATCAAATTTATTGTTTCTAACATATTCTAACCCCAAACAACATTAGATAAGTCATTTAGTGGTTCAACGCAATGTTTTCGAGTTCTTAGCCCATTTGGGACCCAATTTCAACAAGTCTTTCTACACACTTCTAAACACTCTTCATACATCTCTAGCAATAGTAATCAATCAAATTCATTGTATTCTAACATATTCTAACCCAAAACAACACTCGATAAGTCATTTAGTTGCTCAACGCAATGTTTCCGAGTTCTTAGCCCATTTGGTACCCAATTTCAACAAGTCTTTCTCCACACTTCTAAACACTCTTCATGCATGTCTAGCACTTGTAATCAATAATATTTATTGTATTCTAACATATTCTAACCCCAAACAACATTAGATAAGTCATTTAGTGGTTCAACGCAATGATTCCGAGTTCTTAGCCCATTTGTGACCCAATTTCAGCATGTCTTTCTCCATACTTCAAAACACTCTTCATGCATCTCTAGCACTTATAATCTATCAAATTTATTGTTTTCTAACATATTCTAACCCCAAACAACATTAGATAAGTCATTTAGTTGTTCAACGCAATTTTTCTGAGTTCTTAGCCCATTTGGGACCCAATTTCGACAAGACTTTCTACACACTTCTAAACACTCTTCATGCATCTCTAGCACTTGTAATCAATCAAATTCATTGTATTCTAACATATTCTAACCCCAAACAACACTAGATAAGTCATTTAGTTGTTCAATGCAATATTTCCGAGTTCTTAGCCCATTTGGGACCCAATTTCAACAAGTCTTTCTCCACACTTCTAAACACTCTTCATGCAGGTCTAGCACTTGTAATCAATAAAATTTATTGTAATCTAACATATTCTAACCCCAAACAATACTAGATAAGTCATTTAGTGGTTCAACGCAATGTTTCCGAGTTCATAGCCCATTTGTGACCCAATTTCAGCAAGTCTGTCTCCATACTTCAAAACACTCTTCATGCATCTCTAGCCCTTGTTATCAATCAAATTCATTGTATTATAACATATTCTAACACCAAATAACACTAGATAAGTCATTTTGTTGCTCAGCACAATGCTTCCGAGTTCTTAGCCCATTTGGGACCCAATTTCATCAAGTTTTTCTACACATTTCTAAACACTCTTCAAGCATCTCTAGCAATTGTAATCAATCGAAGTTATTGTATTCTAAGATATTATAACCCCAAACAGCACTAGATAAGTCATTTAGTGTTTCAACGCATTGTGTCCTAGTTCTTAGCCCATTTAGGACCCAATTTCAACAAGTATTTCTCCATACTTCAAAACACTCTTCATGCATCCCTAGCACTTGTAATCAATCAAATTCATTGTATTCTAACATATTCTAACCCCAAACAACACTAGATAAGTCATTTAGTTTCTTAACGCAATGTTTCCGGTTTCTTAGCCCATTTGGTACCCAATTTCAACAAGTCTTTCTCCACACTTCTAAAAACTCTTCATGCATCTCTAGCACTTGTAATCAATCAAATTTACTGTATTCTAACATATTCTAACCCAAAACAATACTAGATAAGTCATTTAATTGTTCACCGCAATGTTTCCGAGTTCTTAGCCCATTTGGGACCTAATTTCAACAAGTCTTTCTACACACTTCTAAACACTCTTCATGCATCTCTAGCACTTGTAATCAATCAAATTCATTGGATTCTAACATATTCTAACCCCAAACAACACTAGTTGAGTCATTTAGTTGCTCAACGCAATGTTTCCGAGTTCTTAGCCCATTTGGTACCCAATTTCAACAAGTCTTTCGCCACACTTCTAAACACTCTTCATGCATCTCTAGCACTTGTAATCAATCAAATTTATTGTATTCGAACATATTCTAACCCCAAAAAACACTAGATACAATGTTTCCGAGTTCTTAGCCCATTTGGGACCCAATTTCAACAAGTCTTTCTCCACACTTCTAAACACTCTTCATGCATCTCTAGCACTTGTAATCAATCAAAGTTATTATATTCTAATATATTCTAACCCTAAACAGCACCAGATAAGTCATTTAGTGGTTCAACGAATTGTTTCTGAGTTCTTAGCCTATTTGGGACCCAATTTCAACAATTCTTTCTACACACTTCTAATTATTCTTCATGCATTTCGAGTACTTGTAACCAATCAAATTCATTGTATTCTAACATATACTAACCCCAAACAACACTAGATAAGTCATTTAGTGGTTCAACGCAATGTTTCCGAGTTCTTAGACCATTTGGGACCCAATTTCAACGTCTTTCTCCATACTTCAAAACACTCTTCATGCATTTCTAGCACTTGTAATCAATCAGAGTCATTTTCTTCTAATATATTCTCACCCCAAACAACACTAGATATTTTATTTAGTTGTTCAACGCAATGTTTCCGAGTTCTTACCCCATTTAGGACCCAATTTTAACTAGTTTTTCTACACAATTCTAAACACTCTTCATGCATCTTTAGCACTTGTAATGAATCAAAGTTATTATATTCTAACATATTCTAACCCCAAACAGCACTAGATAAGTCATTTACTGGTTTAACGCAATGTTTCTGAGTTCTTAGCCCATTTCAGACCCAATTTCAACAAGTCTTTCTACACACTTCTAAACACTCTTCATACATCTCTAGCACTGGTAATCAATCAAAGTTATTGTATTCTAACATATTCTAACCCCAAACAACACTAGATAAGTCATTTAGTTGCTCAACGCAATGTTTCCGAGTTCTTAGCCCATTTGGGACCCAATTTCAACAAGTCTTTCTCCACACTTCTAAACACTCTTCATGCATCTCTAGCACTTGTAATCAATCAAAGTTATTATATTCTAATATATTCTAACCCTAAACAGCACCAGATAAGTCATTTAGTGGTTCAACGCAATGTTTCTGAGTTCTTAGCCTATTTGGGACCCAATTTCAACAATTCTTTCTACACACTTCTAATTATTCTTCATGCATCTCGAGTACTTGTAACCAATCAAATTCATTGTATTCTAACATATACTAACCCCAAACAACACTAGATAAGTCATTTAGTGGCTCAACGCAATGTTTCCGAGTTCTTAGACCATTTGGGACCCAATTTCAACGTCTTTCTCCATACTTCAAAACACTCTTCATGCATTTCTAGCACTTGTAATCAATCAGAGTCATTTTCTTCTAATATATTCTCACCCCAAATAACACTAGATATTTTATTTAGTTGTTCAACGCAATGTTTCCGAGTTCTTACCCCATTTAGGACCCAATTTCAACAAGTTTTTCTACACAATTCTAAACACTCTTCATGCATCTTTAGCACTTGTAATGAATCAAAGTTATTATATTCTAACATATTCTAACCCCAAACAGCACTAGATAAGTCATTTAGTGGTTTAACGCAATGTTTCTGAGTTCTTAGCCCATTTCAGACCTAATTTCAACAAGTCTTTCTACACCCTTCTAAACACTCTTCATACATCTCTAGCACTAGTAATCAATCAAAGTTATTGTATTCTAACATATTCTAACCCCAAACAACACTAGATAAGTCATTTAGTTGCTCAACGCAATGTTTCCGAGTTCTTAGCCCATTTGGTACCCAATTTCAACAAGTCTTTCTCCACACTTCTAAACACTCTTCATGCATGTCTAGCACTTGTAATCAATAAAATTTATTGTATTCTAACATATTCTAACCCCAAACAATACTAGATAAGTCATTTAGTGGTTCAACGCAATGTTTCCGAGGTCATAGCCCATTTGTGACCCAATTTCAGCACGTCTGTCTCCATACTTCAAAACACTCTTCATGCATCTCTAGCCCTTGTTATCAATCAAATTCATTGTATTATAACATATTATAACACCAAATAACACTAGATAAGTCATTTTGTTGCTCAACACAATGTTTCCGAGTTCTTAGCCCATTTGGTACCAAATTTCAACAAGTCTTTCGCCACACTTCTAAACACTCTTCATGCATCTCTAGCACTTTTAATCTATCAAATTTATTGTTTCTAACATATTCTAACCCCAAACAACATTAGATAAGTCATTTAGTGGTTCAACGCAATGTTTTCGAGTTCTTAGCCCATTTGGGACCCAATTTCAACAAGTCTTTCTACACACTTCTAAACACTCTTCATACATCTCTAGCAATAGTAATCAATCAAATTCATTGTATTCTAACATATTCTAACCCAAAACAACACTCGATAAGTCATTTAGTTGCTCAACGCAATGTTTCCGAGTTCTTAGCCCATTTGGTACCCAATTTCAACAAGTCTTTCTCCACACTTCTAAACACTCTTCATGCATGTCTAGCACTTGTAATCAATAATATTTATTGTATTCTAACATATTCTAACCCCAAACAACATTAGATAAGTCATTTAGTGGTTCAACGCAATGATTCCGAGTTCTTAGCCCATTTGTGACCCAATTTCAGCATGTCTTTCTCCATACTTCAAAACACTCTTCATGCATCTCTAGCACTTATAATCTATCAAATTTATTGTTTTCTAACATATTCTAACCCCAAACAACATTAGATAAGTCATTTAGTTGTTCAACGCAATTTTTCTGAGTTCTTAGCCCATTTGGGACCCAATTTCGACAAGACTTTCTACACACTTCTAAACACTCTTCATGCATCTCTAGCACTTGTAATCAATCAAATTCATTGTATTCTAACATATTCTAACCCCAAACAACACTAGATAAGTCATTTAGTTGTTCAATGCAATATTTCCGAGTTCTTAGCCCATTTGGGACCCAATTTCAACAAGTCTTTCTCCACACTTCTAAACACTCTTCATGCAGGTCTAGCACTTGTAATCAATAAAATTTATTGTATTCTAACATATTCTAACCCCAAACAATACTAGATAAGTCATTTAGTGGTTCAACGCAATGTTTCCGAGTTCATAGCCCATTTGTGACCCAATTTCAGCAAGTCTGTCTCCATACTTCAAAACACTCTTCATGCATCTCTAGCCCTTGTTATCAATCAAATTCATTGTATTATAACATATTCTAACACCAAATAACACTAGATAAGTCATTTTGTTGCTCAACACAATGTTTCCGAGTTCTTAGCCCATTTGGTACCCAATTTCAACAAGTCTTTCGCCACACTTCTAAACACTCTTCATGCATCTCTAGCACTTTTAATCTATCAAATTTATTGTTTCTAACATATTCTAACCCAAAACAACACTCGATAAGTCATTTAGTTGCTCAACGCAATGTTTCCGAGTTCTTAGCCCATTTGGTACGCAATTTCAACAAGTCTTTCTCCACACTTCTAAACACTCTTCATGCATGTCTAGCACTTGTAATCAATAAAATTTATTGTATTCTAACATATTCTAACCCAAAACAACACTCGATAAGTCATTTAGTTGCTCAGCGCAATGTTTCCGAGTTCTTAGCCCATTTGGTACCCAATTTCAACAAGTCTTTCTCCACACTTCTAAACACTCTTCATGCATGTCTAGCACTTGTAATCAATAAAATTTATTGTATTCTAACTTATTCTAACCCCAAACAACACTAGATAAGTCATTTAGTGGTTTAACGCAATGTTTCCGAGTTCTTAGCCCATTTGTGACCCAATTTCAGCATGTCTTTCTCCATACTTCAAAACACTCTTCATGCATCTCTAGCACTTTTAATCTATCAAATTTATTGTTTTCTAACATATTCTAACCCCAAACAACATTAGATAAGTCATTTAGTTGTTCAACGCAGTTTTTCTAAGTTCTTAGCCCATTTGGGACCCAATTTCGACAAGACTTTCTACACACTTCTAAACACTCTCCATGCATCTCTAGCACTTGTAATCAATCAAATTCATTGTATTCTAACATATTCTAACCCCAAACAACACTAGATAAGTCATTTAGTTGTTCAATGCAATATTTCCGAGTTCTTAGCCCATTTGGGACCCAATTTCAACAAGTATTTCTCCATACTTCAAAACACTCTTCATGCATCCCTAGCACTTGTAATCAATCAAATTCATTGTATTCTAACATATACTAACCCCAAAGAACACTAGATAAGTCATTTAGTGGATCAACGCAATGTTTCCGAGTTCTTAGACCATTTGGGACCCAATTTCAACGTCTTTCTCCATACTTCAAAGAACTCTTCATGCATTTCTAGCACTTGTAATCAATCAGAGTCATTTTCTTCTAATATATTCTCACCCCAAACAACACTAGATATTTCATTTAGTTGTTCAACGCAATGTTTCCGAGTTCTTACCCCATTTAGGACCCAATTTCAACAAGTTTTTCTACACACTTCTAAACACCCTTCATGAATCTTTAGCACTTGTAATCATTCAAAGTTATTATATTCTAACAAATTCTAACCCCAAACAACACTAGATAAGTCATTTACTTGCTCAACGCAATGTTTCCGAGTTCTTAGCCCATTTGGTACCCAATTTCAACAAGTCTTTCTCCACACTTCTAAAAACTCTTCATGCATCTCTAGCACTTGTAATCAATCAAATTTACTGTATTCTAACATATTCTAACCCAAAACAACACTAGATAAGTCATTTAGTTGTTCAACGCAATGTTTCCGAGTTCTTAGCCCATTTGGTACCAATTTCAACAAGTCTTTCGCCACACTTCTAAACACTCTTCATGCATCTCTAGCACTTTTATTCTATCAAATTAATTGTTTTCTAACATATTCTAACCCCAAACAACACTAGATAAGTCATTTAGTGGTTCAACGCAATGCTTCCGAGTTCTTAGCCCATTTGGGACCCAATTTCATCAAGTTTTTCTACACATTTCTAAACACTCTTCAAGCATCTCTAGCAATTGTAATCAATCGAAGTTATTGTATTCTAAGATATTATAACCCCAAACAGCACTAGATAAGTCATTTAGTGTTTCAACGCATTGTGTCCTAGTTCTTAGCCCATTTAGGACCCAATTTCAACAAGTATTTCTCCATACTTCAAAACACTCTTCATGCATCCCTAGCACTTGTAATCAATCAAATTCATTGTATTCTAACATATTCTAACCCCAAACAACACTAGATAAGTCATTTAGTTTCTTAACGCAATGTTTCCGGTTTCTTAGCCCATTTGGTACCCAATTTCAACAAGTCTTTCTCCACACTTCTAAAAACTCTTCATGCATCTCTAGCACTTGTAATCAATCAAATTTACTGTATTCTAACATATTCTAACCCAAAACAATACTAGATAAGTCATTTAATTGTTCACCGCAATGTTTCCGAGTTCTTAGCCCATTTGGGACCTAATTTCAACAAGTCTTTCTACACACTTCTAAACACTCTTCATGCATCTCTAGCACTTGTAATCAATCAAATTCATTGGATTCTAACATATTCTAACCCCAAACAACACTAGTTGAGTCATTTAGTTGCTCAACGCAATGTTTCCGAGTTCTTAGCCCATTTGGTACCCAATTTCAACAAGTCTTTCGCCACACTTCTAAACACTCTTCATGCATCTCTAGCACTTGTAATCAATCAAATTTATTGTATTCGAACATATTCTAACCCCAAAAAACACTAGATACAATGTTTCCGAGTTCTTAGCCCATTTGGGACCCAATTTCAACAAGTCTTTCTCCACACTTCTAAACACTCTTCATGCATCTCTAGCACTTGTAATCAATCAAAGTTATTATATTCTAATATATTCTAACCCTAAACAGCACCAGATAAGTCATTTAGTGGTTCAACGAATTGTTTCTGAGTTCTTAGCCTATTTGGGACCCAATTTCAACAATTCTTTCTACACACTTCTAATTATTCTTCATGCATTTCGAGTACTTGTAACCAATCAAATTCATTGTATTCTAACATATACTAACCCCAAACAACACTAGATAAGTCATTTAGTGGTTCAACGCAATGTTTCCGAGTTCTTAGACCATTTGGGACCCAATTTCAACGTCTTTCTCCATACTTCAAAACACTCTTCATGCATTTCTAGCACTTGTAATCAATCAGAGTCATTTTCTTCTAATATATTCTCACCCCAAACAACACTAGATATTTTATTTAGTTGTTCAACGCAATGTTTCCGAGTTCTTACCCCATTTAGGACCCAATTTTAACTAGTTTTTCTACACAATTCTAAACACTCTTCATGCATCTTTAGCACTTGTAATGAATCAAAGTTATTATATTCTAACATATTCTAACCCCAAACAGCACTAGATAAGTCATTTACTGGTTTAACGCAATGTTTCTGAGTTCTTAGCCCATTTCAGACCCAATTTCAACAAGTCTTTCTACACACTTCTAAACACTCTTTATACATCTCTAGCACTGGTAATCAATCAAAGTTATTGTATTCTAACATATTCTAACCCCAAACAACACTAGATAAGTCATTTAGTTGCTCAACGCAATGTTTCCGAGTTCTTAGCCCATTTGGGACCCAATTTCAACAAGTCTTTCTCCACACTTCTAAACACTCTTCATGCATCTCTAGCACTTGTAATCAATCAAAGTTATTATATTCTAATATATTCTAACCCTAAACAGCACCAGATAAGTCATTTAGTGGTTCAACGCAATGTTTCTGAGTTCTTAGCCTATTTGGGACCCAATTTCAACAATTCTTTCTACACACTTCTAATTATTCTTCATGCATCTCGAGTACTTGTAACCAATCAAATTCATTGTATTCTAACATATACTAACCCCAAACAACACTAGATAAGTCATTTAGTGGCTCAACGCAATGTTTCCGAGTTCTTAGACCATTTGGGACCCAATTTCAACGTCTTTCTCCATACTTCAAAACACTCTTCATGCATTTCTAGCACTTGTAATCAATCAGAGTCATTTTCTTCTAATATATTCTCACCCCAAATAACACTAGATATTTTATTTAGTTGTTCAACGCAATGTTTCCGAGTTCTTACCCCATTTAGGACCCAATTTCAACAAGTTTTTCTACACAATTCTAAACACTCTTCATGCATCTTTAGCACTTGTAATGAATCAAAGTTATTATATTCTAACATATTCTAACCCCAAACAGCACTAGATAAGTCATTTAGTGGTTTAACGCAATGTTTCTGAGTTCTTAGCCCATTTCAGACCTAATTTCAACAAGTCTTTCTACACCCTTCTAAACACTCTTCATACATCTCTAGCACTAGTAATCAATCAAAGTTATTGTATTCTAACATATTCTAACCCCAAACAACACTAGATAAGTCATTTAGTTGCTCAACGCAATGTTTCCGAGTTCTTAGCCCATTTGGTACCCAATTTCAACAAGTCTTTCTCCACACTTCTAAACACTCTTCATGCATGTCTAGCACTTGTAATCAATAAAATTTATTGTATTCTAACATATTCTAACCCCAAACAATACTAGATAAGTCATTTAGTGGTTCAACGCAATGTTTCCGAGGTCATAGCCCATTTGTGACCCAATTTCAGCACGTCTGTCTCCATACTTCAAAACACTCTTCATGCATCTCTAGCCCTTGTTATCAATCAAATTCATTGTATTATAACATATTCTAACACCAAATAACACTAGATAAGTCATTTTGTTGCTCAACACAATGTTTCCGAGTTCTTAGCCCATTTGGTACCAAATTTCAACAAGTCTTTCGCCACACTTCTAAACACTCTTCATGCATCTCTAGCACTTTTAATCTATCAAATTTATTGTTTCTAACATATTCTAACCCCAAACAACATTAGATAAGTCATTTAGTGGTTCAACGCAATGTTTTCGAGTTCTTAGCCCATTTGGGACCCAATTTCAACAAGTCTTTCTACACACTTCTAAACACTCTTCATACATCTCTAGCAATAGTAATCAATCAAATTCATTGTATTCTAACATATTCTAACCCAAAACAACACTCGATAAGTCATTTAGTTGCTCAACGCAATGTTTCCGAGTTCTTAGCCCATTTGGTACCCAATTTCAACAAGTCTTTCTCCACACTTCTAAACACTCTTCATGCATGTCTAGCACTTGTAATCAATAATATTTATTGTATTCTAACATATTCTAACCCCAAACAACATTAGATATGTCATTTAGTGGTTCAACGCAATGATTCCGAGTTCTTAGCCCATTTGTGACCCAATTTCAGCATGTCTTTCTCCATACTTCAAAACACTCTTCATGCATCTCTATCACTTATAATCTATCAAATTTATTGTTTTCTAACATATTCTAACCCCAAACAACATTAGATAAGTCATTTAGTTGTTCAACGCAATTTTTCTGAGTTCTTAGCCCATTTGGGACCCAATTTCGACAAGACTTTCTACACACTTCTAAACACTCTTCATGCATCTCTAGCACTTGTAATCAATCAAATTCATTGTATTCTAACATATTCTAACCCCAAACAACACTAGATAAGTCATTTAGTTGTTCAATGCAATATTTCCGAGTTCTTAGCCCATTTGGGACCCAATTTCAACAAGTCTTTCTCCACACTTCTAAACACTCTTCATGCAGGTCTAGCACTTGTAATCAATAAAATTTATTGTATTCTAACATATTCTAACCCCAAACAATACTAGATAAGTCATTTAGTGGTTCAACGCAATGTTTCCGAGTTCATAGCCCATTTGTGACCCAATTTCAGCAAGTCTGTCTCCATACTTCAAAACACTCTTCATGCATCTCTAGCCCTTGTTATCAATCAAATTCATTGTATTATAACATATTCTAACACCAAATAACACTAGATAAGTCATTTTGTTGCTCAACACAATGCTTCCGAGTTCTTAGCCCATTTGGGACCCAATTTCATCAAGTTTTTCTACACATTTCTAAACACTCTTCAAGCATCTCTAGCAATTGTAATCAATCGAAGTTATTGTATTCTAAGATATTATAACCCCAAACAGCACTAGATAAGTCATTTAGTGTTTCAACGCATTGTGTCCTAGTTCTTAGCCCATTTAGGACCCAATTTCAACAAGTATTTCTCCATACTTCAAAACACTCTTCATGCATCCCTAGCACTTGTAATCAATCAAATTCATTGTATTCTAACATATTCTAACCCCAAACAACACTAGATAAGTCATTTAGTTTCTTAACGCAATGTTTCCGGTTTCTTAGCCCATTTGGTACCCAATTTCAACAAGTCTTTCTCCACACTTCTAAAAACTCTTCATGCATCTCTAGCACTTGTAATCAATCAAATTTACTGTATTCTAACATATTCTAACCCAAAACAATACTAGATAAGTCATTTAATTGTTCACCGCAATGTTTCCGAGTTCTTAGCCCATTTGGGACCTAATTTCAACAAGTCTTTCTACACACTTCTAAACACTCTTCATGCATCTCTAGCACTTGTAATCAATCAAATTCATTGGATTCTAACATATTCTAACCCCAAACAACACTAGTTGAGTCATTTAGTTGCTCAACGCAATGTTTCCGAGTTCTTAGCCCATTTGGTACCCAATTTCAACAAGTCTTTCGCCACACTTCTAAACACTCTTCATGCATCTCTAGCACTTGTAATCAATCAAATTTATTGTATTCGAACATATTCTAACCCCAAAAAACACTAGATACAATGTTTCCGAGTTCTTAGCCCATTTGGGACCCAATTTCAACAAGTCTTTCTCCACACTTCTAAACACTCTTCATGCATCTCTAGCACTTGTAATCAATCAAAGTTATTATATTCTAATATATTCTAACCGTAAACAGCACCAGATAAGTCATTTAGTGGTTCAACGAATTGTTTCTGAGTTCTTAGCCTATTTGGGACCCAATTTCAACAATTCTTTCTACACACTTCTAATTATTCTTCATGCATTTCGAGTACTTGTAACCAATCAAATTCATTGTATTCTAACATATACTAACCCCAAACAACACTAGATAAGTCATTTAGTGGTTCAACGCAATGTTTCCGAGTTCTTAGACCATTTGGGACCCAATTTCAACGTCTTTCTCCATACTTCAAAACACTCTTCATGCATTTCTAGCACTTGTAATCAATCAGAGTCATTTTCTTCTAATATATTCTCACCCCAAACAACACTAGATATTTTATTTAGTTGTTCAACGCAATGTTTCCGAGTTCTTACCCCATTTAGGACCCAATTTTAACTAGTTTTTCTACACAATTCTAAACACTCTTCATGCATCTTTAGCACTTGTAATGAATCAAAGTTATTATATTCTAACATATTCTAACCCCAAACAGCACTAGATAAGTCATTTACTGGTTTAACGCAATGTTTCTGAGTTCTTAGCCCATTTCAGACCCAATTTCAACAAGTCTTTCTACACACTTCTAAACACTCTTCATACATCTCTAGCACTGGTAATCAATCAAAGTTATTGTATTCTAACATATTCTAACCCCAAACAACACTAGATAAGTCATTTAGTTGCTCAACGCAATGTTTCCGAGTTCTTAGCCCATTTGGGACCCAATTTCAACAAGTCTTTCTCCACACTTCTAAACACTCTTCATGCATCTCTAGCACTTGTAATCAATCAAAGTTATTATATTCTAATATATTCTAACCCTAAACAGCACCAGATAAGTCATTTAGTGGTTCAACGCAATGTTTCTGAGTTCTTAGCCTATTTGGGACCCAATTTCAACAATTCTTTCTACACACTTCTAATTATTCTTCATGCATCTCGAGTACTTGTAACCAATCAAATTCATTGTATTCTAACATATACTAACCCCAAACAACACTAGATAAGTCATTTAGTTGCTCAACGCAATGTTTCCGAGTTCTTAGCCCATTTGGTACCCAATTTCAACAAGTCTTTCTCCACACTTCTAAACACTCTTCATGCATGTCTAGCACTTGTAATCAATAAAATTTATTGTATTCTAACATATTCTAACCCCAAACAATACTAGATAAGTCATTTAGTGGTTCAACGCAATGTTTCCGAGGTCATAGCCCATTTGTGACCCAATTTCAGCACGTCTGTCTCCATACTTCAAAACACTCTTCATGCATCTCTAGCCCTTGTTATCAATCAAATTCATTGTATTATAACATATTCTAACACCAAATAACACTAGATAAGTCATTTTGTTGCTCAACACAATGTTTCCGAGTTCTTAGCCCATTTGGTACCAAATTTCAACAAGTCTTTCGCCACACTTCTAAACACTCTTCATGCATCTCTAGCACTTTTAATCTATCAAATTTATTGTTTCTAACATATTCTAACCCCAAACAACATTAGATAAGTCATTTAGTGGTTCAACGCAATGTTTTCGAGTTCTTAGCCCATTTGGGACCCAATTTCAACAAGTCTTTCTACACACTTCTAAACACTCTTCATACATCTCTAGCAATAGTAATCAATCAAATTCATTGTATTCTAACATATTCTAACCCAAAACAACACTCGATAAGTCATTTAGTTGCTCAACGCAATGTTTCCGAGTTCTTAGCCCATTTGGTACCCAATTTCAACAAGTCTTTCTCCACACTTCTAAACACTCTTCATGCATGTCTAGCACTTGTAATCAATAATATTTATTGTATTCTAACATATTCTAACCCCAAACAACATTAGATAAGTCATTTAGTGGTTCAACGCAATGATTCCGAGTTCTTAGCCCATTTGTGACTCAATTTCAGCATGTCTTTCTCCATACTTCAAAACACTCTTCATGCATCTCTAGCACTTATAATCTATCAAATTTATTGTTTTCTAACATATTCTAACCCCAAACAACATTAGATAAGTCATTTAGTTGTTCAACGCAATTTTTCTGAGTTCTTAGCCCATTTGGGACCCAATTTCGACAAGACTTTCTACACACTTCTAAACACTCTTCATGCATCTCTAGCACTTGTAATCAATCAAATTCATTGTATTCTAACATATTCTAACCCCAAACAACACTAGATAAGTCATTTAGTTGTTCAATGCAATATTTCCGAGTTCTTAGCCCATTTGGGACCCAATTTCAACAAGTCTTTCTCCACACTTCTAAACACTCTTCATGCAGGTCTAGCACTTGTAATCAATAAAATTTATTGTATTCTAACATATTCTAACCCCAAACAATACTAGATAAGTCATTTAGTGGTTCAACGCAATGTTTCCGAGTTCATAGCCCATTTGTGACCCAATTTCAGCAAGTCTGTCTCCATACTTCAAAACACTCTTCATGCATCTCTAGCCCTTGTTATCAATCAAATTCATTGTATTATAACATATTCTAACACCAAATAACACTAGATAAGTCATTTTGTTGCTCAACACAATGTTTCCGAGTTCTTAGCCCATTTGGTACCCAATTTCAACAAGTCTTTCGCCACACTTCTAAACACTCTTCATGCATCTCTAGCACTTTTAATCTATCAAATTTATTGTTTCTAACATATTCTAACCCAAAACAACACTCGATAAGTCATTTAGTTGCTCAACGCAATGTTTCCGAGTTCTTAGCCCATTTGGTACGCAATTTCAACAAGTCTTTCTCCACACTTCTAAACACTCTTCATGCATGTCTAGCACTTGTAATCAATAAAATTTATTGTATTCTAACATATTCTAACCCAAAACAACACTCGATAAGTCATTTAGTTGCTCAGCGCAATGTTTCCGAGTTCTTAGCCCATTTGGTACCCAATTTCAACAAGTCTTTCTCCACACTTCTAAACACTCTTCATGCATGTCTAGCACTTGTAATCAATAAAATTTATTGTATTCTAACTTATTCTAACCCCAAACAACACTAGATAAGTCATTTAGTGGTTTAACGCAATGTTTCCGAGTTCTTAGCCCATTTGTGACCCAATTTCAGCATGTCTTTCTCCATACTTCAAAACACTCTTCATGCATCTCTAGCACTTTTAATTTATCAAATTTATTGTTTTCTAACATATTCTAACCCCAAACAACATTAGATAAGTCATTTAGTTGTTCAACGCAGTTTTTCTAAGTTCTTAGCCCATTTGGGACCCAATTTCGACAAGACTTTCTACACACTTCTAAACACTCTCCATGCATCTCTAGCACTTGTAATCAATCAAATTCATTGTATTCTAACATATTCTAACCCCAAACAACACTAGATAAGTCATTTAGTTGTTCAATGCAATATTTCCGAGTTCTTAGCCCATTTGGGACCCAATTTCAACAAGTATTTCTCCATACTTCAAAACACTCTTCATGCATCCCTAGCACTTGTAATCAATCAAATTCATTGTATTCTAACATATACTAACCCCAAAGAACACTAGATAAGTCATTTAGTGGATCAACGCAATGTTTCCGAGTTCTTAGACCATTTGGGACCCAATTTCAACGTCTTTCTCCATACTTCAAAGAACTCTTCATGCATTTCTAGCACTTGTAATCAATCAGAGTCATTTTCTTCTAATATATTCTCACCCCAAACAACACTAGATATTTCATTTAGTTGTTCAACGCAATGTTTCCGAGTTCTTACCCCATTTAGGACCCAATTTCAACAAGTTTTTCTACACACTTCTAAACACCCTTCATGAATCTTTAGCACTTGTAATCAATCAAAGTTATTATATTCTAACATATTCTAACCCCAAACAGCACTAGATAAGTCTTTTAGTGGTTCAACGCAATGCTTCTGAGTTCTTAGCCCATTTAGGACCCAGTTTCAACAAGTCTTTCTACACACTTCTAAACACTCTTCATACATCTCTAGCACTAGTAATCAATCAAATCATATTATTCTAACAAATTCTAACCCCAAACAACACTAGATAAGTCATTTACTTGCTCAACGCAATGTTTCCGAGTTCTTAGCCCATTTGGTACCCAATTTCAACAAGTCTTTCTCCACACTTCTAAAAACTCTTCATGCATCTCTAGCACTTGTAATCAATCAAATTTACTGTATTCTAACATATTCTAACCCAAAACAACACTAGATAAGTCATTTAGTTGTTCAACGCAATGTTTCCGAGTTCTTAGCCCATTTGGTACCAATTTCAACAAGTCTTTCGCCACACTTCTAAACACTCTTCATGCATCTCTAGCACTTTTATTCTATCAAATTAATTGTTTTCTAACATATTCTAACCCCAAACAACACTAGATAAGTCATTTAGTGGTTCAACGCAATGTTTCCGAGTTCTTGGCCCATTTGGGAACCAATTTCAACAAGTCTTTCTACACACTTCTAAACACTCTTCATACATCTCTAGCAATAGTAATCAATCAAATTCATTGTATTCTAACATATTCTAACCCAAAACAACACTCGATAAGTCATTTAGTTGCTCAACGCAATGTTTCCGAGTTCTTAGCCCATTTGGTACCCAATTTCAACAAGTCTTTCTCCACACTTCTAAACACTCTTCATGCATGTCTAGCACTTGTAATCAATAATATTTATTGTATTCTAACATATTCTAACCCCAAACAACATTAGATAAGTCATTTAGTGGTTCAACGCAATGATTCCGAGTTCTTAGCCCATTTGTGACCCAATTTCAGCATGTCTTTCTCCATACTTCAAAACACCCTTCATGCATCTCTAGCACTTATAATCTATCAAATTTATTGTTTTCTAACATATTCTAACCCCAAACAACATTAGATAAGTCATTTAGTTGTTCAACGCAATTTTTCTGAGTTCTTAGCCCATTTGGGACCCAATTTCGACAAGACTTTCTACACACTTCTAAACACTCTTCATGCATCTCTAGCACTTGTAATCAATCAAATTCATTGTATTCTAACATATTCTAACCCCAAACAACACTAGATAAGTCATTTAGTTGTTCAATGCAATATTTCCGAGTTCTTAGCCCATTTGGGACCCAATTTCAACAAGTCTTTCTCCACACTTCTAAACACTCTTCATGCAGGTCTAGCACTTGTAATCAATAAAATTTATTGTATTCTAACATATTCTAACCCCAAACAATACTAGATAAGTCATTTAGTGGTTCAACGCAATGTTTCCGAGTTCATAGCCCATTTGTGACCCAATTTCAGCAAGTCTGTCTCCATACTTCAAAACACTCTTCATGCATCTCTAGCCCTTGTTATCAATCAAATTCATTGTATTATAACATATTCTAACACCAAATAACACTAGATAAGTCATTTTGTTGCTTAACACAATGCTTCCGAGTTCTTAGCCCATTTGGGACCCAATTTCATCAAGTTTTTCTACACATTTCTAAACACTCTTCAAGCATCTCTAGCAATTGTAATCAATCGAAGTTATTGTATTCTAAGATATTATAACCCCAAACAGCACTAGATAAGTCATTTAGTGTTTCAACGCATTGTGTCCTAGTTCTTAGCCCATTTAGGACCCAATTTCAACAAGTATTTCTCCATACTTCAAAACACTCTTCATGCATCCCTAGCACTTGTAATCAATCAAATTCATTGTATTCTAACATATTCTAACCCCAAACAACACTAGATAAGTCATTTAGTTTCTTAACGCAATGTTTCCGGTTTCTTAGCCCATTTGGTACCCAATTTCAACAAGTCTTTCTCCACACTTCTAAAAACTCTTCATGCATCTCTAGCACTTGTAATCAATCAAATTTACTGTATTCTAACATATTCTAACCCAAAACAATACTAGATAAGTCATTTAATTGTTCACCGCAATGTTTCCGAGTTCTTAGCCCATTTGGGACCTAATTTCAACAAGTCTTTCTACACACTTCTAAACACTCTTCATGCATCTCTAGCACTTGTAATCAATCAAATTCATTGGATTCTAACATATTCTAACCCCAAACAACACTAGTTGAGTTATTTAGTTGCTCAACGCAATGTTTCCGAGTTCTTAGCCCATTTGGTACCCAATTTCAACAAGTCTTTCGCCACACTTCTAAACACTCTTCATGCATCTCTAGCACTTGTAATCAATGAAATTTATTGTATTCGAACATATTCTAACCCCAAAAAACACTAGATACAATGTTTCCGAGTTCTTAGCCCATTTGGGACCCAATTTCAACAAGTCTTTCTCCACACTTCTAAACACTCTTCATGCATCTCTAGCACTTGTAATCAATCAAAGTTATTATATTCTAATATATTCTAACCCTAAACAGCACCAGATAAGTCATTTAGTGGTTCAACGAATTGTTTCTGAGTTCTTAGCCTATTTGGGACCCAATTTCAACAATTCTTTCTACACACTTCTAATTATTCTTCATGCATTTCGAGTACTTGTAACCAATCAAATTCATTGTATTCTAACATATACTAACCCCAAACAACACTAGATAAGTCATTTAGTGGTTCAACGCAATGTTTCCGAGTTCTTAGACCATTTGGGACCCAATTTCAACGTCTTTCTCCATACTTCAAAACACTCTTCATGCATTTCTAGCACTTGTAATCAATCAGAGTCATTTTCTTCTAATATATTCTCACCCCAAACAACACTAGATATTTTATTTAGTTGTTCAACGCAATGTTTCCGAGTTCTTACCCCATTTAGGACCCAATTTTAACTAGTTTTTCTACACAATTCTAAACACTCTTCATGCATCTTTAGCACTTGTAATGAATCAAAGTTATTATATTCTAACATATTCTAACCCCAAACAGCACTAGATAAGTCATTTACTGGTTTAACGCAATGTTTCTGAGTTCTTAGCCCATTTCAGACCCAATTTCAACAAGTCTTTCTACACACTTCTAAACACTCTTCATACATCTCTAGCACTGGTAATCAATCAAAGTTATTGTATTCTAACATATTCTAACCCCAAACAACACTAGATAAGTCATTTAGTTGCTCAACGCAATGTTTCCGAGTTCTTAGCCCATTTGGGACCCAATTTCAACAAGTCTTTCTCCACACTTCTAAACACTCTTCATGCATCTCTAGCACTTGTAATCAATCAAAGTTATTATATTCTAATATATTCTAACCCTAAACAGCACCAGATAAGTCATTTAGTGGTTCAACGCAATGTTTCTGAGTTCTTAGCCTATTTGGGACCCAATTTCAACAATTCTTTCTACACACTTCTAATTATTCTTCATGCATCTCGAGTACTTGTAACCAATCAAATTCATTGTATTCTAACATATACTAACCCCAAACAACACTAGATAAGTCATTTAGTGGCTCAACGCAATGTTTCCGAGTTCTTAGACCATTTGGGACCCAATTTCAACGTCTTTCTCCATACTTCAAAACACTCTTCATGCATTTCTAGCACTTGTAATCAATCAGAGTCATTTTCTTCTAATATATTCTCACCCCAAATAACACTAGATATTTTATTTAGTTGTTCAACGCAATGTTTCCGAGTTCTTACCCCATTTAGGACCCAATTTCAACAAGTTTTTCTACACAATTCTAAACACTCTTCATGCATCTTTAGCACTTGTAATGAATCAAAGTTATTATATTCTAACATATTCTAACCCCAAACAGCACTAGATAAGTCATTTAGTGGTTTAACGCAATGTTTCTGAGTTCTTAGCCCATTTCAGACCTAATTTCAACAAGTCTTTCTACACCCTTCTAAACACTCTTCATACATCTCTAGCACTAGTAATCAATCAAAGTTATTGTATTCTAACATATTCTAACCCCAAACAACACTAGATAAGTCATTTAGTTGCTCAACGCAATGTTTCCGAGTTCTTAGCCCATTTGGTACCCAATTTCAACAAGTCTTTCTCCACACTTCTAAACACTCTTCATGCATGTCTAGCACTTGTAATCAATAAAATTTATTGTATTCTAACATATTCTAACCCCAAACAATACTAGATAAGTCATTTAGTGGTTCAACGCAATGTTTCCGAGGTCATAGCCCATTTGTGACCCAATTTCAGCACGTCTGTCTCCATACTTCAAAACACTCTTCATGCATCTCTAGCCCTTGTTATCAATCAAATTCATTGTATTATAACATATTCTAACACCAAATAACACTAGATAAGTCATTTTGTTGCTCAACACAATGTTTCCGAGTTCTTAGCCCATTTGGTACCAAATTTCAACAAGTCTTTCGCCACACTTCTAAACACTCTTCATGCATCTCTAGCACTTTTAATCTATCAAATTTATTGTTTCTAACATATTCTAACCCCAAACAACATTAGATAAGTCATTTAGTGGTTCAACGCAATGTTTTCGAGTTCTTAGCCCATTTGGGACCCAATTTCAACAAGTCTTTCTACACACTTCTAAACACTCTTCATACATCTCTAGCAATAGTAATCAATCAAATTCATTGTATTCTAACATATTCTAACCCAAAACAACACTCGATAAGTCATTTAGTTGCTCAACGCAATGTTTCCGAGTTCTTAGCCCATTTGGTACCCAATTTCAACAAGTCTTTCTCCACACTTCTAAACACTCTTCATGCATGTCTAGCACTTGTAATCAATAATATTTATTGTATTCTAACATATTCTAACCCCAAACAACATTAGATAAGTCATTTAGTGGTTCAACGCAATGATTCCGAGTTCTTAGCCCATTTGTGACCCAATTTCAGCATGTCTTTCTCCATACTTCAAAACACTCTTCATGCATCTCTAGCACTTATAATCTATCAAATTTATTGTTTTCTAACATATTCTAACCCCAAACAACATTAGATAAGTCATTTAGTTGTTCAACGCAATTTTTCTGAGTTCTTAGCCCATTTGGGACCCAATTTCGACAAGACTTTCTACACACTTCTAAACACTCTTCATGCATCTCTAGCACTTGTAATCAATCAAATTCATTGTATTCTAACATATTCTAACCCCAAACAACACTAGATAAGTCATTTAGTTGTTCAATGCAATATTTCCGAGTTCTTAGCCCATTTGGGACCCAATTTCAACAAGTCTTTCTCCACACTTCTAAACACTCTTCATGCAGGTCTAGCACTTGTAATCAATAAAATTTATTGTATTCTAACATATTCTAACCCCAAACAATACTAGATAAGTCATTTAGTGGTTCAACGCAATGTTTCCGAGTTCATAGCCCATTTGTGACCCAATTTCAGCAAGTCTGTCTCCATACTTCAAAACACTCTTCATGCATCTCTAGCCCTTGTTATCAATCAAATTCATTGTATTATAACATATTCTAACACCAAATAACACTAGATAAGTCATTTTGTTGCTCAACACAATGTTTCCGAGTTCTTAGCCCATTTGGTACCCAATTTCAACAAGTCTTTCGCCACACTTCTAAACACTCTTCATGCATCTCTAGCACTTTTAATCTATCAAATTTATTGTTTCTAACATATTCTAACCCAAAACAACACTCGATAAGTCATTTAGTTGCTCAACGCAATGTTTCCGAGTTCTTAGCCCATTTGGTACGCAATTTCAACAAGTCTTTCTCCACACTTCTAAACACTCTTCATGCATGTCTAGCACTTGTAATCAATAAAATTTATTGTATTCTAACATATTCTAACCCAAACCAACACTCGATAAGTCATTTAGTTGCTCAGCGCAATGTTTCCGAGTTCTTAGCCCATTTGGTACCCAATTTCAACAAGTCTTTCTCCACACTTCTAAACACTCTTCATGCATGTCTAGCACTTGTAATCAATAAAATTTATTGTATTCTAACTTATTCTAACCCCAAACAACACTAGATAAGTCATTTAGTGGTTTAACGCAATGTTTCCGAGTTCTTAGCCCATTTGTGACCCAATTTCAGCATGTCTTTCTCCATACTTCAAAACACTCTTCATGCATCTCTAGCACTTTTAATCTATCAAATTTATTGTTTTCTAACATATTCTAACCCCAAACAACATTAGATAAGTCATTTAGTTGTTCAACGCAGTTTTTCTAAGTTCTTAGCCCATTTGGGACCCAATTTCGACAAGACTTTCTACACACTTCTAAACACTCTCCATGCATCTCTAGCACTTGTAATCAATCAAATTCATTGTATTCTAACATATTCTAACCCCAAACAACACTAGATAAGTCATTTAGTTGTTCAATGCAATATTTCCGAGTTCTTAGCCCATTTGGGACCCAATTTCAACAAGTATTTCTCCATACTTCAAAACACTCTTCATGCATCCCTAGCACTTGTAATCAATCAAATTCATTGTATTCTAACATATACTAACCCCAAAGAACACTAGATAAGTCATTTAGTGGATCAACGCAATGTTTCCGAGTTCTTAGACCATTTGGGACCCAATTTCAACGTCTTTCTCCATACTTCAAAGAACTCTTCATGCATTTCTAGCACTTGTAATCAATCAGAGTCATTTTCTTCTAATATATTCTCACCCCAAACAACACTAGATATTTCATTTAGTTGTTCAACGCAATGTTTCCGAGTTCTTACCCCATTTAGGACCCAATTTCAACAAGTTTTTCTACACACTTCTAAACACCCTTCATGAATCTTTAGCACTTGTAATCATTCAAAGTTATTATATTCTAACATATTCTAACCCCAAACAGCACTAGATAAGTCTTTTAGTGGTTCAACGCAATGCTTCTGAGTTCTTAGCCCATTTAGGACCCAGTTTCAACAAGTCTTTCTACACACTTCTAAACACTCTTCATACATCTCTAGCACTAGTAATCAATCAAATCATATTATTCTAACAAATTCTAACCCCAAACAACACTAGATAAGTCATTTACTTGCTCAACGCAATGTTTCCGAGTTCTTAGCCCATTTGGTACCCAATTTCAACAAGTCTTTCTCCACACTTCTAAAAACTCTTCATGCATCTCTAGCACTTGTAATCAATCAAATTTACTGTATTCTAACATATTCTAACCCAAAACAACACTAGATAAGTCATTTAGTTGTTCAACGCAATGTTTCCGAGTTCTTAGCCCATTTGGTACCAATTTCAACAAGTCTTTCGCCACACTTCTAAACACTCTTCATGCATCTCTAGCACTTTTATTCTATCAAATTAATTGTTTTCTAACATATTCTAACCCCAAACAACACTAGATAAGTCATTTAGTGGTTCAACGCAATGTTTCCGAGTTCTTGGCCCATTTGGGAACCAATTTCAACAAGTCTTTCTCCACACTTCTAAACACTCATCATGCATCTCCAGCACTTGTAATCAATCAAATTTATTGTATTCTAACATATTCTAAACCCAAAAAACACTAGATAAGTCATTTAGTGGTTCAACGCAATGCTTCCGAGTTCTTAGCCCATTTGGTACGCAATTTCAACAAGTCTTTCTCCACACTTCTAAACACTCTTCATGCATGTCTAGCACTTGTAATCAATAAAATTTATTGTATTCTAACATATTCTAACCCAAAACAACACTCGATAAGTCATTTAGTTGCTCAACGCAATGTTTCCGAGTTCTTAGCCCATTTGGTACCCAATTTCAACAAGTCTTTCTCCACACTTCTAAACACTCTTCATGCATGTCTAGCACTTGTAATCAATAAAATTTATTGTATTCTAACATATTCTAACCCCAAACAACACTAGATAAGTCATTTAGTGGTTTAACGCAATGTTTCCGAGTTCTTAGCCCATTTGTGACCCAATTTCAGCATGTCTTTCTCCATACTTCAAAACACTCTTCATGCATCTCTAGCACTTTTAATCTATCAAATTTATTGTTTTCTAACATATTCTAACCCCAAACAACATTAGATAAGTCATTTAGTTGTTCAACGCAATTTTTCTAAGTTCTTAGCCCATTTGGGACCCAATTTCGACAAGACTTTCTACACACTTCTAAACACTCTCCATGCATATCTAGCACTTGTAATCAATCAAATTCATTGTATTCTAACATATTCTAACCCCAAACAACGCTAGATAACTCATTTAGTTGTTCAATGCAATATTTCCGAGTTCTTAGCCCATTTGGGACCCAATTTCAACAATTATTTCTCCATACTTCAAAACACTCTTCATGCATCCCTAGCACTTGTAATCAATCAAATTCATTGTATTCTAACATATACTAACCCCAAAGAACACTAGATAAGTCATTTAGTGGTTCAACGCAATGTTTCCGAGTTCTTAGACCATTTGGGACCCAATTTCAACGTCTTTCTCCATACTTCAAAGCACTCTTCATGCATTTCTAGCACTTGTAATCAATCAGAGTCATTTTCTTCTAATATATTCTCACCCCAAACAACACTAGATATTTCATTTAGTTGTTCAACGCAATGTTTCCGAGTTCTTACCCCATTTAGGACCCAATTTCAACAAGTTTTTCTACACACTTCTAAACACTCTTCATGCATCTTTAGCACTTGTAATCATTCAAAGTTATTATATTCTAACATATTCTAACCCCAAACAGCATTAGATAAGTCTTTTAGTGGTTCAACGCAATGTTTCTGAGTTCTTAGCCCATTTAGGACCCAGTTTCAACAAGTCTTTCTACACACTTCTAAACACTCTTCATACATCTCTAGCACTAGTAATCAATCAAATTCATTTTATTCTAACATATTCTAACCCCAAACAACACTAGATAAGTCATTTACTTGCTCAACGCAATGTTTCCGAGTTCTTAGCCCATTTGGTACCCAATTTCAACAAGTCTTTCTCTACACTTCTAAAAACTCTTCATGCATCTCTAGCACTTGTAATCAATCAAATTTACTGTATTCTAACATATTCTAACCCAAAACAACAGTAGATAAGTCATTTAGTTGTTCAACGCAATGTTTCCGAGTTCTTAGCCCATTTGGTACCAATTTCAACAAGTCTTTCGCCACACTTCTAAGCACTCTTCATGCATCTCTAGCACTTTTAATCTATCAAATTAATTGTTTTCTAACATATTCTAACCCCAAACAACACTAGATAAGTCATTTAGTGGTTCAACGCAATGTTTCCGAGTTCTTGGCCCATTTGGGAACCAATTTCAACAAGTCTTTCTCCACACTTCTAAACACTCATCATGCATCTCCAGCACTTGTAATCAATCAAATTTATTGTATTCTAACATATTCTAAACCAAACAACACTAGATAAGTCATTTAGTGGTTCAACGCAATGCTTCCGAGTTCTTAGCCCATTTGGGACCCAATTTCATCAAGTTTTTCTACACATTTCTAAACACTCTTCAAGCATCTCTAGCAATTGTAATCAATCGAAGTTATTGTATTCTAAGATATTATAACCCCAAACAGCACTAGATAAGTCATTTAGTGTTTCAACGCAATGTGTCCTAGTTCTTAGCCCATTTAGGACCCAATTTCAACAAGTATTTCTCCATACTTCAAAACACTCTTCATGCATCCCTAGCACTTGTAATCAATCAAATTCATTGTATTCTAACATATTCTAACCCCAAACAACACTAGATAAGTCATTTAGTTTCTTAACGCAATGTTTCCGGTTTCTTAGCCCATTTGGTACCCAATTTCAACAAGTCTTTCTCCACACTTCTAAAAACTCTTCATGCATCTCTAGCACTTGTAATCAATCAAATTTACTGTATTCTAACATATTCTAACCCAAAACAATACTAGATAAGTCATTTAATTGTTCACCGCAATGTTTCCGAGTTCTTAGCCCATTTGGGACCCAATTTCAACAAGTCTTTCTACACACTTCTAAACACTCTTCATGCATCTCTAGCACTTGTAATCAATCAAATTCATTGGATTCTAACATATTCTAACCCCACACAACACTAGTTGAGTCATTTAGTTGCTCAACGCAATGTTTCCGAGTTCTTAGCCCATTTGGTACCCAATTTCAACAAGTCTTTCGCCACACTTCTAAACACTCTTCATGCATCTCTAGCACTTGTAATCAATCAAATTTATTGTATTCGAACATATTCTAACCCCAAAAACACTAGATACAATGTTTCCGAGTTCTTAGCCCATTTGGGACCCAATTTCAACAAGTCTTTCTCCACACTTCTAAACACTCTTCATGCATCTCTAGCACTTGTAATCAATCAAAGTTATTATATTCTAATATATTCTAACCCTAAACAGCACCAGATAAGTCATTTAGTGGTTCAACGCAATGTTTCTGAGTTCTTAGCCTATTTGGGACCCAATTTCAACAATTCTTTCTACACACTTCTAATTATTCTTCATGCATCTCGAGTACTTGTAACCAATCAAATTCATTGTATTCTAACATATACTAACCCCAAACAACACTAGATAAGTCATTTAGTGGCTCAACGCAATGTTTCCGAGTTCTTAGACCATTTGGGACCCAATTTCAACGTCTTTCTCCATACTTCAAAACACTCTTCATGCATTTCTAGCACTTGTAATCAATCAGAGTCATTTTCTTCTAATATATTCTCACCCCAGACAACACTAGATATTTTATTTAGTTGTTCAACGCAATGTTTCCGAGTTCTTACCCCATTTAGGACCCAATTTCAACAAGTTTTTCTACACAATTCTAAACACTCTTCATGCATCTTTAGCACTTGTAATGAATCAAAGTTATTATATTCTAACATATTCTAACCCCAAACAGCATTAGATAAGTCATTTACTGGTTTAACGCAATGTTTCTGAGTTCTTAGCCCATTTCAGACCCAATTTCAACAAGTCTTTCTACACACTTCTAAACACTCTTCATACATCTCTAGCACTAGTAATCAATCAAAGTTATTGTATTCTAACATATTCTAACCCCAAACAACACTAAATAAGTCATTTAGTTGCTCAACGCAATGTTTCCGAGTTCTTAGCCCATTTGGGACCCAATTTCAACAAGTCTTTCTCCACACTTCTAAACACTCTTCATGCATCTCTAGCACTTGTAATCAATCAAAGTTACTATATTCTAATATATTCTTACCGTAAACAGCACCAGATAAGTCATTTAGTGGTTCAACGCAATGTTTCTGAGTTCTTAGCCTATTTGGGACCCAATTTCAACAATTCTTTCTACACACTTCTAATTATTCTTCATGCATCTCGAGTACTTGTAACCAATCAAATTCATTGTATTCTAACATATACTAACCCCAAACAACACTAGATAAGTCATTTAGTGGCTCAACGCAATGTTTCCGAGTTCTTAGACCATTTGGGACCCAATTTCAACGTCTTTCTCCATACTTCAAAACACTCTTCATGCATTTCTAGCACTTGTAATCAATCAGAGTCATTTTCTTCTAATATATTCTCACCCCAGACAACACTAGATATTTTATTTAGTTGTTCAACGCAATGTTTCCGAGTTCTTACCCCATTTAGGACCCAATTTCAACAAGTTTTTCTACACAATTCTAAACACTCTTCATGCATCTTTAGCACTTGTAATGAATCAAAGTTATTATATTCTAACATATTCTAACCCCAAACAGCATTAGATAAGTCATTTACTGGTTTAACGCAATGTTTCTGAGTTCTTAGCCCATTTCAGACCCAATTTCAACAAGTCTTTCTACACACTTCTAAACACTCTTCATACATCTCTAGCACTAGTAATCAATCAAAGTTATTGTATTCTAACATATTCTAACCCCAAACAACACTAAATAAGTCATTTAGTTGCTCAACGCAATGTTTCCGAGTTCTTAGCCCATTTGGGACCCAATTTCAACAAGTCTTTCTCCACACTTCTAAACACTCTTCATGCATCTCTAGCACTTGTAATCAATCAAAGTTACTATATTCTAATATATTCTTACCGTAAACAGCACCAGATAAGTCATTTAGTGGTTCAACGCAATGTTTCTGAGTTCTTAGCCTATTTGGGACCCAATTTCAACAATTCTTTCTACACACTTCTAATTATTCTTCATGCATCTCGAGTACTTGTAACCAATCAAATTCATTGTATTCTAACATATACTAACCCCAAACAACACTAGATAAGTCATTTAGTGGCTCAACGCAATGTTTCCGAGTTCTTAGACCATTTGGGACCCAATTTCAACGTCTTTCTCCATACTTCAAAACACTCTTCATGCATTTCTAGCACTTGTAATCAATCATAGTCATTTTCTTCTAATATATTCTCACCCCAGACAACACTAGATATTTTATTTAGTTGTTCAACGCAATGTTTCCGAGTTCTTACCCCATTTAGGACCCAATTTCAACAAGTTTTTCTACACAATTCTAAACACTCTTCATGCATCTTTAGCACTTGTAATGAATCAAAGTTATTATATTCTAACATATTCTAACCCCAAACAGCATTAGATAAGTCATTTACTGGTTTAACGCAATGTTTCTGAGTTCTTAGCCCATTTCAGACCCAATTTCAACAAGTCTTTCTACACACTTCTAAACACTCTTCATACATCTCTAGCACTAGTAATCAATCAAAGTTATTGTATTCTAACATATTCTAACCCCAAACAACACTAAATAAGTCATTTAGTTGCTCAACGCAATGTTTCCGAGTTCTTAGCCCATTTGGGACCCAATTTCAACAAGTCTTTCTCCACACTTCTAAACACTCTTCATGCATCTCTAGCACTTGTAATCAATCAAAGTTACTATATTCTAATATATTCTTACCCTAAACAGCACCAGATAAGTCATTTAGTGGTTCAACGCAATGTTTCTGAGTTCTTAGCCTATTTGGGACCCAATTTCAACAATTCTTTCTACACACTTCTAATTATTCTTCATGCATCTCGAGTACTTGTAACCAATCAAATTCATTGTATTCTAACATATACTAACCCCAAACAACACTAGATAAGTCATTTAGTGGCTCAACGCAATGTTTCCGAGTTCTTAGATCATTTGGGACCCAATTTCAACGTCTTTCTCCATACTTCAAAACACTCTTCATGCATTTCTAGCACTTGTAATCAATCAGAGTCATTTTCTTCTAATATATTCTCACCCCAAACAACACTAGATATTTTATTTAGTTGTTCAACGCAATGTTTCCGAGTTCTTACCCCATTTAGGACCCAATTTCAACAAGTTTTTCTACACAATTCTAAACACTCTTCATGCATCTTTAGCACTTGTAATGAATCAAAGTTATTATATTCTAACATATTCTAACCCCAAACAGCACTAGATAAGTCATTTAGTGGTTTAACGCAATGTTTCTGAGTTCTTAGCCCATTTCAGACCCAATTTCAACAAGTCTTTCTACACACTTCTAAACACTCTTCATACATCTCTAGCACTAGTAATCAATCAAAGTTATTGTATTCTAACATATTCTAACCCCAAACAACACTAGATAAGTCATTTAGTTGCTCAACGCAATGTTTCCGAGTTCTTAGCCCATTTGGTACCCAATTTCAACAAGTCTTTCTCCACACTTCTAAACACTCTTCATGCATGTCTAGCACTTGTAATCAATAAAATTTATTTTATTCTAACATATTCTAACCCCAAACAATACTAGATAAGTCATTTAGTGGTTCAACGCAATGTTTCCGAGTTCATAGCCCATTTGTGACCCAATTTCAGCAAGTCTGTCTCCATACTGCAAAACACTCTTCATGCATCTCTAGCCCTTGTTATCAATCAAATTCATTGTATTATAACATATTCTAACACCAAATAACACTAGATAAGTCATTTTGTTGCTCAACACAATGTTTCCGAGTTCTTAGCCCATTTGGTACCCAATTTCAACAAGTCTTTCGCCACACTTCTAAACACTCTTCATGCATCTCTAGCACTTTTAATCTATCAAATTTATTGTTTCTAACATATTCTAACCCCAAACAACATTAGATAAGTCATTTAGTGGTTCAACGCAATGTTTTCGAGTTCTTAGCCCATTTGGGACCCAATTTCAACAAGTCTTTCTACACACTTCTAAACACTCTTCATACATCTCTAGCACTAGTAATCAATCAAAGTTATTGTATTCTAACATATTCTAACCCCAAACAACACTAGATAAGTCATTTAGTTGCTCAACGCAATGTTTCCGAGTTCTTAACCCATTTCAGACCCAATTTCAACAAGTTTTTCTACACACTTCTAAACACTCTTCATACATCTCTAGCACTAGTAATCAATCAAAGTTATTGTATTCTAACATATTCTAACCCCAAACAACACTAGATAAGTCATTTAGTTGCTCAACGCAATGTTTCCGAGTTCTTAGCCCATTTGGGACCCAATTTCAACAAGTCTTTCTCCACACTTCTAAACACTCTTCATGCATCTCTAGCACTTGTAATCAATCAAAGTTACTATATTCTAATATATTCTAACCCTAAACAGCACCAGATAAGTCATTTAGTGGTTCAACGCAATGTTTCTGAGTTCTTAGCCTATTTGGGACCCAATTTCAACAATTCTTTCTACACACTTCTAATTATTCTTCATGCATCTCGAGTACTTGTAACCAATCAAATTCATTGTATTCTAACATATACTAACCCCAAACAACACTAGATAAGTCATTTAGTAGCTCAACGCAATGTTTCCGAGTTCTTAGACCATTTGGGACCCAATTTCAACGTCTTTCTCCATACTTCAAAACACTCTTCATGCATTTCTAGCACTTGTAATCAATCAGAGTCATTTTCTTCTAATATATTCTCACCCCAAACAACACTAGATATTTTATTTAGTTGTTCAACGCAATGTTTCCGAGTTCTTACCCCATTTAGGACCCAATTTCAACAAGTTTTTCTACACAATTCTAAACACTCTTCATGCATCTTTAGCACTTGTAATGAATCAAAGTTATTATATTCTAACATATTCTAACCCCAAACAGCACTAGATAAGTCATTTAGTGGTTTAACGCAATGTTTCTGAGTTCTTAGCCCATTTCAGACCCAATTTCAACAAGTCTTTCTACACACTTCTAAACACTCTTCATACATCTCTAGGACTAGTAATCAATCAAAGTTATTGTATTCTAACATATTCTAACCCCAAACAACACTAGATAAGTCATTTAGTTGCTCAACGCAATGTTTCCGAGTTCTTAGCCCATTTGGCACCCAATTTCAACAAGTCTTTCTCCACACTTCTAAACACTCTTCATGCATGTCTAGCACTTGTAATCAATAAAATTTATTGTATTCTAACATATTCTAACCCCAAACAATACTAGATAAGTCATTTAGTGGTTCAACGCAATGTTTCCGAGTTCATAGCCCATTTGTGACCCAATTTCAGCAAGTCTGTCTCCATACTTCAAAACACTCTTCATGCATCTCTAGCCCTTGTTATCAATCAAATTCATTGTATTTTAACATATTCTAACACCAAATAACACTAGATAAGTCATTTTGTTGCTCAACACAATGTTTCCGAGTTCTTAGCCCATTTGGTACCCAATTTCAACAAGTCTTTCGCCACACTTCTAAACACTCTTCATGCATCTCTAGCACTTTTAATCTATCAAATTTATTGTTTCTAACATATTCTAACCCCAAACAACATTAGATAAGTCATTTAGTGGTTCAACGCAATGTTTTCGAGTTCTTAGCCCATTTGGGACCCAATTTCAACAAGTCTTTCTACACACTTCTAAACACTCTTCATACATCTCTAGCACTAGTAATCAATCAAAGTTATTGTATTCTAACATATTCTAACCCCAAACAACACTAGATAAGTCATTTAGTTGCTCAACGCAATGTTTCCGAGTTCTTAACCCATTTCAGACCCAATTTAAACAAGTCTTTCTACACACTTCTAAACACTCTTCATACATCTCTAGCACTAGTAATCAATCAAAGTTATTGTATTCTAACATATTCTAACCCCAAACAACACTAGATAAGTCATTTAGTTGCTCAACGCAATGTTTCCGAGTTCTTAGCCCATTTGGGACCCAATTTCAACAAGTCTTTCTCCACACTTCTAAACACTCTTCATGCATCTCTAGCACTTGTAATCAATCAAAGTTACTATATTCTAATATATTCTAACCCTAAACAGCACCAGATAAGTCATTTAGTGGTTCAACGCAATGTTTCTGAGTTCTTAGCCTATTTGGGACCCAATTTCAACAATTCTTTCTACACACTTCTAATTATTCTTCATGCATCTCGAGTACTTGTAACCAATCAAATTCATTGTATTCTAACATATACTAACCCCAAACAACACTAGATAAGTCATTTAGTGGCTCAACGCAATGTTTCCGAGTTCTTAGACCATTTGGGACCCAATTTCAACGTCTTTCTCCATACTTCAAAACACTCTTCATGCATTTCTAGCACTTGTAATCAATCAGAGTCATTTTCTTCTAATATATTCTCACCCCAAACAACACTAGATATTTTATTTAGTTGTTCAACGCAATGTTTCCGAGTTCTTACCCCATTTAGGACCCAATTTCAACAAGTTTTTCTACACAATTCTAAACACTCTTCATGCATCTTTAGCACTTGTAATGAATCAAAGTTATTATATTCTAACATATTCTAACCCCAAACAGCACTAGATAAGTCATTTAGTGGTTTAACGCAATGTTTCTGAGTTCTTAGCCCATTTCAGACCCAATTTCAACAAGTCTTTCTACACACTTCTAAACACTCTTCATACATCTCTAGGACTAGTAATCAATCAAAGTTATTGTATTCTAACATATTCTAACCCCAAACAACACTACATAAGTCATTTAGTTGCTCAACGCAATGTTTCCGAGTTCTTAGCCCATTTGGTACCCAATTTCAACAAGTCTTTCTCCACACTTCTAAACACTCTTCATGCATGTCTAGCACTTGTAATCAATAAAATTTATTGTATTCTAACATATTCTAACCCCAAACAATACTAGATAAGTCATTTAGTGGTTCAACGCAATGTTTCCGAGTTCATAGCCCATTTGTGACCCAATTTCAGCAAGTCTGTCTCCATACTTCAAAACACTCTTCATGCATCTCTAGCCCTTGTTATCAATCAAATTCATTGTATTTTAACATATTCTAACACCAAATAACACTAGATAAGTCATTTTGTTGCTCAACACAATGTTTCCGAGTTCTTAGCCCATTTGGTACCCAATTTCAACAAGTCTTTCGCCACACTTCTAAACAATCTTCATGCATCTCTAGCACTTTTAATCTATCAAATTTATTGTATTCTAAAATATTCTAACCTCAAACAACATTAGATAAGTCATTTAGTGGTTCAACGCAATGTTTTCGAGTTCTTAGCCCATTTGGGACCCAATTTCAACAAGTCTTTCTACACACTTCTAAACACTCTTCATACATGTCTAGCACTTGTAATCAATAAAAATTTATTGTATTCTAACATATTCTAACCCCAAACAACACTAGATAAGTCATTTAGTGGTTCAACGCAATGTTTCCGAGTTCTTAGCCCATTTGGGACCCAATTTCGACAAGACTTTCTACACACTTCTAAACACTCTTCATGCATCTCTAGCACTTGTAATCAATCAAATTCATTGTATTCTAACATATTCTAACCCCAAACAACACTAGATAAGTCATTTAGTTGTTCAATGCAATATTTCCGAGTTCTTAGCCCATTTGGGACCCAATTTCAACAAGTATTTCTCCATACTTCAAAACACTCTTCATGCATCCCTAGCACTTGTAATCAATCAAATTCATTGTATTCTAACATATACTAACCCCAAAGAACACTAGATAAGTCATTTAGTGGTTCAACGCAATGTTTCCGAGTTCTTAGACCATTTGGGACCCAATTTCAACGTCTTTCTCCATACTTCAAAACACTCTTCATGCATTTCTAGCACTTGTAATCAATCAGAGTCATTTTCTTCTAATATATTCTCACCCCAAACAACAGTAGATATTTCATTTAGTTGCTCAACGCAATGTTTCCGAGTTCTTACCCCATTTAGGACCCAATTTCAACAAGTTTTTCTACACAATTCTAAACACTCTTCATGCCTCTTTAGCACTTGTAATGAATCAAATTTATTATATTCTAACATATTCTAACCCCAAACAGCACTAGATAAGTCATTTAGTGGTTTAGTGCAATGTTTCTGAGTTCTTAGCCCATTTCAGACCCAATTTCAACAAGTCTTTCTACACACTTCTAAACACTCTTCATACATCTCTAGCACTAGTAATCAATCAAAGTTATTGTATTCTAACATATTCTAACCCCAAACAACACTAGATAAGTCATTTAGTTGCTCAACGCAATGTTTCCGAGTTCTTAGCCCATTTGGTACCCAATTTCAACAAGTCTTTCTCCACACTTCTAAACACTCTTCATGCATGTCTAGCACTTGTAATCAATAAAATTTCTTGTATTCTAACATATTCTAACCCCAAACAATACTAGATAAGTCATTTAGTGGTTCAACGCAATGTTTCCGAGTTCATAGCCCATTTGTGACCCAATTTCAGCAAGTCTTTCTCCATACTTCAAAACACTCTTCATGCATCTCTAGCCCTTGTTATCAATCAAATTCATTGTATTATAACATATTCTAACACCAAATAACACTAGATAAGTCATTTTGTTGCTCAACACAATGTTTCCGAGTTCTTAGCCCATTTGGTACCCAATTTCAAAAAGTATTTCGCCACACTTCTAAACAATCTTCATGCATCTCTAGCACTTTTAATCTATCAAATTTATTGTTTTCTAAAATATTCTAACCCCAAACAACATTAGATAAGTCATTTACTGGTTCAACGCAATGTTTTCGAGTTCTTAGCCCATTTGGGACCCAATTTCAACAAGTCTTTCTACACACTTCTAAACACTCTTCATACATCTCTAGCACTAGTAATCAATCAAATTCATTGTATTCTAACATATTCTAACCCAAAACAACACTCGATAAGTCATTTAGTTGCTCAACGCAATGTTTCCGAGTTCTTAGCCCATTTGGTACCCAATTTCAACAAGTCTTTCTCCACACTTCTAAACACTCTTCATGCATGTCTAGCACTTGTAATCAATAAAATTTATTGTATTCTAACATATTCTAACCCCAAACAACACTAGATAAGTCATTTAGTGGTTCAACGCAATGTTTCCGAGTTCTTAGCCCATTTGTGACCCAATTTCAACATGTCTTTCTCCATACTTCAAAACACTCTTCATGCATCTCTAGCACTTTTAATCTATCAAATTTATTGTTTTCTAACATATTCTAACCCCAAACAACATTAGATAAGTCATTTAGTTGTTCAACGCAATTTTTCTGAGTTCTTAGCCCATTTGGGACCCAATTTCGACAAGACTTTCTACACACTTCTAAACACTCTTCATGCATCTCTAGCACTTGTAATCAATCAAATTCATTGTATTCTAACATATTCTAACCCCAAACAACACTAGATAAGTCATTTAGTTGTTCAATGCAATATTTCCGAGTTCTTAGCCCATTTGGGACCCAATTTCAACAAGTATTTCTCCATACTTCAAAACACTCTTCATGCATCCCTAGCACTTGTAATCAATCAAATTCATTGTATTCTAACATATACTAACCCCAAAGAACACTAGATAAGTCATTTAGTGGTTCAACGCAATGTTTCCGAGTTCTTAGACCATTTGGGACCCAATTTCAACGTCTTTCTCCATACTTCAAAACACTCTTCATGCATTTCTAGCACTTGTAATCAATCAGAGTCATTTTCTTCTAATATATTCTCACCCCAAACAACAGTAGATATTTCATTTAGTTGCTCAACGCAATGTTTCCGAGTTCTTACCCCATTTAGGACCCAATTTCAACAAGTTTTTCTACACACTTCTAAACACTCTTCATGCATCTTTAGCACTTGTAATCATTCAAAGTTATTATATTCTAACATATTCTAACCCAAACAGCACTAGATAAGTCTTTTAGTGGTTCAACGCAATGTTTCTGAGTTCTTAGCCCATTTAGGACCCAGTTTCAACAAGTCTTTCTACACACTTCTAAACACTCTTCATACATCTCTAGCACTAGTAATCAATCAAATTCATTTTATTCTAACATATTCTAACCCCAAACAACACTAGATAAGTCATTTACTTGCTCAACACAATGTTTCCGAGTTCTTAGCCCATTTGGTACCCAATTTCAACAAGTCTTTCTCCACACTTCTAAAAACTCTTCATGCATCTCTAGCACTTGTAATCAATCAAATTTACTGTATTCTAACATATTCTAACCCAAAACAACACTAGATAAGTCATTTAGTTGTTCAACGCAATGTTTCCGAGTTCTTAGTCCATTTGGTACCCAATTTCAACAAGTCTTTCGCCACACTTCTAAACACTCTTCATGCATCTCTAGCACTTTTAATCAATCAAATTAATTGTTTTCTAACATATTCTAACCCCAAACAACACTAGATAAGTCATTTACTTGCTCAACACAATGTTTCCGAGTTCTTAGCCCATTTGGTACCCAATTTCAACAAGTCTTTCTCCACACTTCTAAACACTCTTCATGCATGTCTAGCACTTGTAATCAATAAAATTTATTGTATTCTAACATATTTTAACCCCAAACAACACTAGATAAGTCATTTAGTGGTTCAACGCAATGTTTCCGAGTTCTTAGCCCATTTGTGACCCAATTTCAGCATGTCTTTCTCCATACTTCAAAACACTCTTCATGCATCTCTAGCACTTTTAATCTATCAAATTTATTGTTTTCTAACATATTCTAACCCCAAACAACATTAGATAAGTCATTTAGTGGTTCAACGCAATGTTTTCGAGTTCTTAGCCCATTTGGTACCCAATTTCAATAAGTCTTTCGCCACACTTCTAAACACTCTTCATGCATCTCTAGCACTTTTAATCTATCAAATTTATTGTTTTCTAACATATTCTAACCCCAAACAACACTAGTTAAGGCATTTAGTGGTTCAACGCAATGTTTTCGAGTTCTTAGCCCATTTGGGACCCAATTTCAACAAGTCTTTCTCCATACTTCAAAACACTCTTCATGCATCTCTAGCACTTGTAATCAATCAAATTCATTGTATTCTAACATATTCTAACCCCAAACAACACTAGATAGGTCATTTAGTTGCTCAACGTAATGTTTCCTGTTTCTTAGCCCATTTGGTACCCAATTTCAACAAGTCTTTCTCCACACTTCAAAACACTCTACATGCATCTCTAGCAATTGTAATCAATCAAATTTACTGTATTCCAACATATTCTAACCTCAAACAACACTAGATAAGTCGTTTAGTGATTCAACGCAATGTTTCCGAGTTCTTAGCGCATTTGGGACCCAATTTCATCAAGTTTTTCTACACATTTCTAAACACTCTTCATGCATCTCTATCAATTGTAATCAATCAAAGTTATTGTATTCTAAGATATTCTAAACCCAAACAACACTAGATAAGTCATTTAGTGGTTCAACGCAATGCTTCCGAGTTCTTAGCCCATTTGGGACCCAATTTCATCAAGTTTTTCTACACATTTCTAAACACTCTTCATACATCTCTAGCAATTGTAATCAATCGAAGTTATTGTATTCTAAGATGATATAACCCCAAACAGCACTAGATAAGTCATTTAGTGTTTCAACGCAATGTGTCCGAGTTCTTAGCCCATTTGGGATCCAATTTCAACAAGTTTTTCTACACACTTCTAAACACTCTTCATACATCTCTAGCACTAGTAATCAATCAAATTCATTGTATTCTAACATATTCTAACCCCAAACAACACTAGATAAGTCATTTAGTTGCTCAACGCAATGTTTCCGAGTTCTTAGCCTATTTGGGACCCCAATTTCAACAAGTTTTTCTACACACTTCTAAACACTCTTCATGCATCTCTAGTACATGTAACCAATCAAATTAATTGTATTCTAACATATTATAACCCCAAACAACATTAGATAAGTCATTTAGTGATTCAACGCAATGTTTCCGAGTTCTTAGCGCATTTGGGACCCAATTTCAACAAGTCTTTCTCCACACTTCTAAACACTCTTCATGCATCATCAGCACTTGTAATCAATCAAATTTATTGTATTCTAACATATTTTAAACCCAAACAACACGAGATAAGTCATTTAGTGGTTCAACGCAATGTGTCCGAGTTCTTAGCCCATTTGAGACCCAATTTCAACAAGTCTTTCTACACACTTCTAAACGCTCTTCATACATCTCTAGTACTTGTAACCAATTAAATTCATTGTATTCTAACATATATTAACCCCAAACAACACTAGATAAGTCATTAAGTGGTTCAGCGCAATGTTTCCGAGTTCTTAGCCTATTTGGGACCCCAATTTCAACAAGTTTTTCTACACACTTCTAAACACTCTTCATGCATCTCTAGTACCTGTAACCAATCAAATTCATTGTATTCTAACATATACTAACCAAAAACAACGCTACATAAGTCATTTAGTTGTTCAACGCAATTTTTCTGAGTTCTTAGCCAATTTGGGACCCAATTTCAACAAGTTTTTCTACACACTTCTAAACACTCTTCATGCATCTCTAGCACTTGTAATCAATAAAATTCATTGTATTCTAACATATTCTAACCCCAAACAACACTAGATAAGTCATTTAGTTGTTTATTGCAATATTTCCGAGTTCTTAGCCCATTTGGGACCCAATTTCAACAAGTATTTCTCCATACTTCAAAACACTCTTCATGCATCCCTAGCACTTGTAATCAATAAAATTCATTGTATTCTAACATATACTAACCCCAAACAACACTAGATAAGTCATTTAGTGGTTCAACGCAATGTTTCCGAGTTCTTAGCCTATTTGGGACTCCAATTTCAACAAGTTTTTCTACACACTTCTAAACACTCTTCATGCATCTCTAGTACCTGTAACCAATCAAATTCATTGTATTCTAACATATACTAACCACAAACAACGCTAGATAAGTTATTTAGTTGTTCAACACAATTTTTCTGAGTTCTTAGCCCATTTGGGACCCAATTTCGTCAAGTCTTTCTACACACTTCTAAAAACTCTTCATGCATCTCTAGCACTTGTAATCAATCAAATTTACTGTATTCTAACATATTCTAACCCAATTTCAACGTCTTTCTCCATACTTCAAAACACTCTTCATGCATTTCTAGCACTTGTAATCAATCAGAGTCATTTTCTTCTAATATATTCTCACCCCAAACAACACTAGATATTTCATTTAGTTGTTCAACGCAATGTTTCCGAGTTCTTACCCCATTTAGGACCCAATTTCAACAAGTTTTTCTACACACTTCTAAACACTCTTCATGCATCTTTAGCACTTGTAATCATTCAAAGTTATTATATTCTAAAATATTCTAACCCCAAACAGCACTAGATAAGTCTTTTAGTGGTTCAACGCAATGTTTCTGAGTTCTTAGCCCATTTCAGACCCAATTTCAACAAGTTTTCTACACACTTCAAAACACTCTTCATGAATCTCTAGCCCTAGTAATCAATCAAATTCATTGTTTTCTAACATATTCTAACCCCAAACAACATTAGATAAGTCATTTAGTGGTTCAACGCAATGTTTTCGAGTTCTTAGCCCATTTGGGACCCAATTTCAACGTCTTTCTCCATACTTCAAAACACTCTTCATGCATTTCTAGCACTTGTAATCAATCAGAGTCATTTTCTTTTAATATATTCTCACCACAAACAACACTAGATGTTTCATTTAGTTGTTCAACGCAATGTTTCCGAGTTCTTACCCCATTTAGGACCCAATTTCAACAAGTTTTTCTACACACTTCTAAACACTCTTCATGCATCTTTAGCACTTGTAATCAATCAAAGTTATTATATTCTAACATATTCTAACCCCAAACAGCACTAGATAAGTCATTTAGTGGTTCAACGCAATGTTTCTGAGTTCCTAGCCCATTTCAGACCCTATTTCAACAAGTCTTTCTACACACTTCTAAACACTCTTCATACATCTCTAGCACTTGTAATCAATTAAATTTACTGTATTCTAACATATTCTAACCCAAAACAACACTAGAAAAGTCATTTAGTTGTTCAACGCAATGTTTCCGAGTTCTTAGCGCATTTGGGACCCAATTTCATCAAGTTTTTCTACACATTTCTAAACACTCTTCATGCATTTCTATCAATTGTAATCAATCAAAGTTATTGTATTCTAAGATATTCTAAACCCAAACAACACTAGATAAGTCATTTAGTGGTTCAACGCAATGCTTCCGAGTTCTTAGCCCATTTGGGACCCAATTTCATCAAGTTTTTCTACACATTTCTAAACACTCTTCATACATCTCTAGCAATTGTAATCAATCGAAGTTATTGTATTCTAAGATATTATAACCCCAAACAGCACTAGATAAGTCATTTAGTGTTTCAACGCAATGTGTCCGAGTTCTTAGCCCATTTGGGATCCAATTTCAACAAGTTTTTCTACACACTTCTAAACACTCTTCATACATCTCTAGCACTAGTAATCAATCAAATTCATTGTATTCTAACATATTCTAACCCCAAACAACACTAGATAAGTCATTTAGTTGCTCAACGCAATGTTTCCGAGTTCTTAGCCTATTTGGGACCCCAATTTCAACAAGTTTTTCTACACACTTCTAAACACTCTTCATGCATCTCTAGTACATGTAACCAATCAAATTAATTGTATTCTAACATATTATAACCCCAAACAACACTAGATAAGTCATTTAGTGATTCAACGCAATGTTTCCGAGTTCTTAGCGCATTTGGGACCCAATTTCAACAAGTCTTTCTCCACACTTCTAAACACTCTTCATGCATCTTCAGCACTTGTAATCAATCAAATTTATTGTATTCTAACATATTTTAAACCCAAACAACACGAGATAAGTCATTTAGTGGTTCAACGCAATGTGTCCGAGTTCTTAGCCCATTTGAGACCCAATTTCAACAAGTCTTTCTACACACTTCTAAACGCTCTTCATACATCTCTAGTACTTGTAACCAATTAAATTCATTGTATTCTAACATATATTAACCCCAAACAACACTAGATAAGTCATTAAGTGGTTCAGCGCAATGTTTCCGAGTTCTTAGCCAATTTCAACAAGTTTTTCTACACACTTCTAAACACTCTTCATGCATCTCTAGTACCTGTAACCAATCAAATTCATTGTATTCTAACATATACTAACCAAAAACAACGCTACATAAGTCATTTAGTTGTTCAACGCAATTTTTCTGAGTTCTTAGCCCATTTGGGACCTAATTTCGACAAGTCTTTCTACACACTTCTAAACACTCTTCATGCATCTCTAGCACTTGTAATCAATAAAATTCATTGTATTCTAACATATTCTAACCCCAAACAACACTAGATAAGTCATTTAGTTGTTCATTGCAATATTTCCGAGTTCTTAGCCCATTTGGGACCCAATTTCAACAAGTATTTCTCCATACTTCAAAACACTCTTCATGCATCCCTAGCACTTGTAATCAATCAAATTCATTGTATTCTAACATATACTAACCCCAAACAACACTAGATAAGTCATTTAGTGGTTCAACGCAATGTTTCCGAGTTCTTAGACCATTTGGGACCCAATTTCAACGTCTTTCTCCATACTTCAAAACACTCTTCATGCATTTCTAGCACTTGTAATCAATCAGAGTCATTTTCTTTTAATATATTCTCACCACAAACAACACTAGATGTTTCATTTAGTTGTTCAACGTAATGTTTCCGAGTTCTTACCCCATTTAGGACCCAATTTCAACAAGTTTTTCTACACACTTCTAAACACTCTTCATGCATCTTTAGCACTTGTAATCAATCAAAGTTATTATATTCTAACATATTCTAACCCCAAACAGCACTAGATAAGTCATTTAGTGGTTCAACGCAATGTTTCTGAGTTCCTAGCCCATTTCAGACCCTATTTCAACAAGTTTTTCTACACACTTCTAAACACTCTTCATGCATCTCTAGTACATATAACCAATCAAATTCATTGTATTCTAACATATTATAACCCCAAACAGCACTAGATAAGTCATTTAGTTTCTTAACGCATTGTTTCCGGTTTCTTAGCCCATTTGGTACCCAATTTCAACAAGTCTTTCTTCACAGTTCTAAAAACTCTTCATGCATCTCTAGCACTTGTAATCAATCAAATTTATTGTATTCTAACATATTCTAACCCAAAACAACACTAGATAATTTATTTAGTTGTTCACCGCAATGTTTCCGAGTTCTTAGCCCATTTGGGACCCAATTTCATCAAGTTTTTCTACACATTTCTAAACACTCTTCATGCATCTCTATCAATTGTAATCAATCAAAGTTATTGTATTCTAAAATATTATAACCCCAAACAGCACTAGATAAGTCATTTAGTGTTTCAACGCAATGTCTGAGTTCTTAGCCCATTTGAGACCCAATTTCAACAAGTCTTTCTACACACTTCTAAACGCTCTTCATACATCTCTAGTACTTGTAACCAATTAAATTCATTGTATTCTAACATATATTAACCCCAAACAACACTAGATAAGTCATTTAGTGGTTCAACGCAATGTTTCCGAGTTCTTAGCCTATTTGGGACTCCAATTTCAACAAGTTTTTCTACACACTTCTAAACACTCTTCATGCATCTCTAGTACCTGTAACCAATCAAATTCATTGTATTCTAACATATACTAACCACAAACAACGCTAGATAAGTTATTTAGTTGTTCAACACAATTTTTCTGAGTTCTTAGCCCATTTGGGACCCAATTTCGTCAAGTCTTTCTACACACTTCTAAAAACTCTTCATGCATCTCTAGCACTTGTAATCAATCAAATTTACTGTATTCTAACATATTCTAACCCAAAACAACACTAGATAAGTCATTTAGTTGTTCACCGCAATGTTTCCAAGTTCTTAGCCCATTTGGGATCCAATTTCATCAAGTTTTTCTACACATTTCTAAACACTCTTCATGCATCTCTAGCAATTGTAATCAATTGAAGTTATTGTATTCTAAGATATTATAACCCCAAACAGCACTAGATAAGTCATTTAGTTTTTCAACGCAATGTGTCCGAGTTCTTAGCCCATTTGAGACCCAATTTCAACAAGTCTTTCTACACACTTCTAAACGCTCTTCATACATCTCTAGTACTTGTAACCAATTAAATTCATTGTATTCTAACATATATTAACCCCAAACAACACTAGATAAGTCATTTAGTGGTTCAACGCAATGTTTCCGAGTTCTTAGACCATTTGGGACCCAATTTCAACGTCTTTCTCCATACTTCAAAACACTCTTCATGCATTTCTAGCACTTGTAATCAATCAGAGTCATTTTCTTCTAATATATTCTCACCCCAAACAACACTAGATATTTCATTTAGTTGTTCAACGCAATGTTTCCGAGTTCTTACCCCATTTAGGACCCAATTTCAACAAGTTTTTCTACACACTTCTAAACACTCTTCATGCATCTTTAGCACTTGTAATCATTCAAAGTTATTATATTCTAAAATATTCTAACCCCAAACAGCACTAGATAAGTCTTTTAGTGGTTCAACGCAATGTTTCTGAGTTCTTAGCCCATTTCAGACCCAATTTCAACAAGTTTTCTACACACTTCTAAACACTCTTCATACATCTCTAGCACTAGTAATCAATCAAATTCATTGTATTCTAGCATATTCTAACCCCAAACAACACTAGATAAGTAATTTAGTTGCTCAACGCAATGTTTTCGAGTTCTTAGCCCATTTGGTACCCAATTTCAACAAGTCTTTCTCCACACTTCTAAACACTCTTCATGCATGTCTAGCACTTGTAACCAATAAAATTTATTGTATTCTAACATATTATAACCCCAAACAACACTAGATAAGTCATTTAGTGGTTCAACACAATGTTTCCGAGTTCTTAGCCCATTTGTGACCCAATTTCAGCAAGTCTTTCTCCATACTTCAAAACACTCTTCATGAATCTCTAGCCCTTCTTATCAATCAAATTCATTGTATTATAACATATTCTAACCCCAAATAACACTAGATAAGTCATTTTGTTGCTCAACACAATGTTTCCGAGTTCTTAGCCCATTTGGTACCCAATTTCAACAAGTCTTTCGCCACACTTCTAAACACTCTTCATGCATCTCTAGCACTTTTAATCTATCAAATTTATTGTTTTCTAACATATTCTAACCCCAAACAACACTAGATAAGTCATTTAGTGGTTCAACGCAATGTTTTCGAGTTCTTAGCCCATTTGGGACCCAATTTCAACGTCTTTCTCCATACTTCAAAACACTCTTCATGCATTTCTAGCACTTGTAATCAATCAGAGTCATTTTCTTTTAATATATTCTCACCACAAACAACACTAGATGTTTCATTTAGTTGTTCAACGCAATGTTTCCGAGTTCTTACCCCATTTAGGACCCAATTTCAACAAGTTTTTCTACACACTTCTAAACACTCTTCATGCATCTTTAGCACTTGTAATCAATCAAAGTTATTATATTCTAACATATTCTAACCCCAAACAGCACTAGATAAGTCATTTAGTGGTTCAACGCAATGTTTCTGAGTTCCTAGCCCATTTCAAACCCTATTTCAACAAGTCTTTCTACACACTTCTAAACACTCTTCATACATCTCTAGCACTTGTAATCAATTAAATTTACTGTATTCTAACATATTCTAACCCAAAACAACACTAGAAAAGTCATTTAGTTGTTCAACGCAATGTTTCCGAGTTCTTAGCGCATTTGGGACCCAATTTCATCAAGTTTTTCTACACATTTCTAAACACTCTTCATGCATCTCTATCAATTGTAATCAATCAAAGTTATTGTATTCTAAGATATTCTAAACCCAAACAACACTCGATAAGTCATTTAGTGGTTCAACGCAATGCTTCCGAGTTCTTAGCCCATTTGGGACCCAATTTCATCAAGTTTTTCTACACATTTCTAAACACTCTTCATACATCTCTAGCAATTGTAATCAATCGAAGTTATTGTATTCTAAGATATTATAACCCCAAACAGCACTAGATAAGTCATTTAGTGTTTCAACGCAATGTGTCCGAGTTCTTAGCCCATTTGGGATCCAATTTCAACAAGTTTTTCTACACACTTCTAAACACTCTTCATACATCTCTAGCACTAGTAATCAATCAAATTCATTGTATTCTAACATATTCTAACCCCAAACAACACTAGATAAGTCATTTAGTTGCTCAACGCAATGTTTCCGAGTTCTTAGCCTATTTGGGACCCCAATTTCAACAAGTTTTTCTACACACTTCTAAACACTCTTCATGCATCTCTAGTACATGTAACCAATCAAATTAATTGTATTCTAACATATTATAACCCCAAACAACACTAGATAAGTCATTTAGTGATTCAACGCAATGTTTCCGAGTTCTTAGCGCATTTGGGACCCAATTTCAACAAGTCTTTCTCCACACTTCTAAACACTCTTCATGCATCTTCAGCACTTGTAATCAATCAAATTTATTGTATTCTAACATATTTTAAACCCAAACAACACGAGATAAGTCATTTAGTGGTTCAACGCAATGTGTCCGAGTTCTTAGCCCATTTGAGACCCAATTTCAACAAGTCTTTCTACACACTTCTAAACGCTCTTCATACATCTCTAGTACTTGTAACCAATTAAATTCATTGTATTCTAACATATATTAACCCCAAACAACACTAGATAAGTCATTAAGTGGTTCAGCGCAATGTTTCCGAGTTCTTAGCCTATTTGGGACCCCAATTTCAACAAGTTTTTCTACACACTTCTAAACACTCTTCATGCATCTCTAGTACCTGTAACCAATCAAATTCATTGTATTCTAACATATACTAACCAAAAACAACGCTACATAAGTCATTTAGTTGTTCAACGCAATTTTTCTGAGTTCTTAGCCCATTTGGGACCCAATTTCGACAAGTCTTTCTACACACTTCTAAACACTCTTCATGCATCTCTAGCACTTGTAATCAATAAAATTCATTGTATTCTAACATATTCTAACCCCAAACAACACTAGATAAGTCATTTAGTTGTTCATTGCAATATTTCCGAGTTCTTAGCCCATTTGGGACCCAATTTCAACAAGTATTTCTCCATACTACAAAACACTCTTCATGCATCCCTAGCACTTGTAATCAATCAAATTCATTGTATTCTAACATATACTAACCCCAAACAACACTAGATAAGTCATTTAGTGGTTCAACGCAATATTTCCGAGTTCTTAGACCATTTGGGACCCAATTTCAACGTCTTTCTCCATACTTCAAAACACTCTTCATGCATTTCTAGCACTTGTAATCAATCAGAGTCATTTTCTTTTAATATATTCTCACCACAAACAACACTAGATGTTTCATTTAGTTGTTCAACGCAATGTTTCCGAGTTCTTACCCCATTTAGGACCCAATTTCAACAAGTTTTTCTACACACTTCTAAACACTCTTCATACATCTCTAGCACTTGTAATCAATTAAATTTACTGTATTCTAACATATTCTAACCCAAAACAACACTAGAAAAGTCATTTAGTTGTTCAACGCAATGTTTCCGAGTTCTTAGCGCATTTGGGACCCAATTTCATCAAGTTTTTCTACACATTTCTAAACACTCTTCATGCATCTCTATCAATTGTAATCAATCAAAGTTATTGTATTCTAAGATATTCTAAACCCAAACAACACTCGATAAGTCATTTAGTGGTTCAACGCAATGCTTCCGAGTTCTTAGCCCATTTGGGACCCAATTTCATCAAGTTTTTCTACACATTTCTAAACACTCTTCATACATCTCTAGCAATTGTAATCAATCGAAGTTATTGTATTCTAAGATATTATAACCCCAAACAGCACTAGATAAGTCATTTAGTGTTTCAACGCAATGTGTCCGAGTTCTTAGCCCATTTGGGATCCAATTTCAACAAGTTTTTCTACACACTTCTAAACACTCTTCATACATCTCTAGCACTAGTAATCAATCAAATTCATTGTATTCTAACATATTCTAACCCCAAACAACACTAGATAAGTCATTTAGTTGCTCAACGCAATGTTTCCGAGTTCTTAGCCTATTTGGGACCCCAATTTCAACAAGTTTTTCTACACACTTCTAAACACTCTTCATGCATCTCTAGTACATGTAACCAATCAAATTAATTGTATTCTAACATATTATAACCCCAAACAACACTAGATAAGTCATTTAGTGATTCAACGCAATGTTTCCGAGTTCTTAGCGCATTTGGGACCCAATTTCAACAAGTCTTTCTCCACACTTCTAAACACTCTTCATGCATCTTCAGCACTTGTAATCAATCAAATTTATTGTATTCTAACATATTTTAAACCCAAACAACACGAGATAAGTCATTTAGTGGTTCAACGCAATGTGTCCGAGTTCTTAGCCCATTTGAGACCCAATTTCAACAAGTCTTTCTACACACTTCTAAACGCTCTTCATACATCTCTAGTACTTGTAACCAATTAAATTCATTGTATTCTAACATATATTAACCCCAAACAACACTAGATAAGTCATTAAGTGGTTCAGCGCAATGTTTCCGAGTTCTTAGCCTATTTGGGACCCCAATTTCAACAAGTTTTTCTACACACTTCTAAACACTCTTCATGCATCTCTAGTACCTGTAACCAATCAAATTCATTGTATTCTAACATATACTAACCAAAAACAACGCTACATAAGTCATTTAGTTGTTCAACGCAATTTTTCTGAGTTCTTAGCCCATTTGGGACCCAATTTCGACAAGTCTTTCTACACACTTCTAAACACTCTTCATGCATCTCTAGCACTTGTAATCAATAAAATTCATTGTATTCTAACATATTCTAACCCCAAACAACACTAGATAAGTCATTTAGTTGTTCATTGCAATATTTCCGAGTTCTTAGCCCATTTGGGACCCAATTTCAACAAGTATTTCTCCATACTACAAAACACTCTTCATGCATCCCTAGCACTTGTAATCAATCAAATTCATTGTATTCTAACATATACTAACCCCAAACAACACTAGATAAGTCATTTAGTGGTTCAACGCAATATTTCCGAGTTCTTAGACCATTTGGGACCCAATTTCAACGTCTTTCTCCATACTTCAAAACACTCTTCATGCATTTCTAGCACTTGTAATCAATCAGAGTCATTTTCTTTTAATATATTCTCACCACAAACAACACTAGATGTTTCATTTAGTTGTTCAACGCAATGTTTCCGAGTTCTTACCCCATTTAGGACCCAATTTCAACAAGTTTTTCTACACACTTCTAAACACTCTTCATGCATCTTTAGCACTTGTAATCAATCAAAGTTATTATATTCTAACATATTCTAACCCCAAACAGCACTAGATAAGTCATTTAGTGGTTCAACGCAATGTTTCTGAGTTCCTAGCCCATTTCAGACCCTATTTCAACAAGTCTTTCTACACACTTCTAAACACTCTTCATACCTCTCTAGCACTAGTAATCAATCAAATTCATTGTATTCTAACATATTCTAACCCCAAACAAAACTAGATAAGTCATTTAGTTGGTCAACGCAATGTTTCCGAGTTATTAGCCTATTTGGGACCCCAATTTCAACAAGTTTTTCTACACACTTCTAAACACTCTTCATGCATCTCTAGTACCTATAACCAATCAAATTCATTGTATTCTAACATATTATAACCCCAAACAGCACTAGATAAGTCATTTACTTTCTTAACGCATTGTTTCCGGTTTCTTAGCCCATTTGGTACCCAATTTCAACAAGTCTTTCTCCACAGTTCTAAAAACTCTTCATGCATCTCTAACACTTGTAATCAATCAAATTTACTGTATTCTAACATATTCTAACCCAAAACAACACTAGATAATTTATTTAGTTGTTCACCGCAATGTTTCCGAGTTCTTAGCCCATTTGGGACCCAATTTCATCAAGTTTTTCTACACATTTCTAAACACTCTTCATGCATCTCTATCAATTGTAATCAATCAAAGTTATTGTATTCTAAGATATTATAACCCCAAACAGCACTAGATAAGTCATTTAGTGTTTCAACGCAATGTCTGAGTTCTTAGCCCATTTGAGACCCAATTTCAACAAGTCTATCTACACACTTCTAAACGCTCTTCATACATCTCTAGTACTTGTAACCAATTAAATTCATTGTATTCTAACATATATTAACCCCAAACAACACTAGATAAGTCATTTAGTGGTTCAACGCAATGTTTCCGAGTTCTTAGCCTATTTGGGACTCCAATTTCAAAAAGTTTTTCTACACACTTCTAAACACTCTTCATGCATCTCTAGTACCTGTAACCAATCAAATTCAATGTATTCTAACATATACTAACCACAAACAACGCTAGATAAGTTATTTAGTTGTTCAACACAATTTTTCTGAGTTCTTAGCCCATTTGGGACCCAATTTCGTCAAGTCTTTCTACACACTTCTAAAAACTCTTCATGCATCTCTAGCACTTGTAATCAATCAAATTTACTGTATTCTAACATATTCTAACCCAAAACAACACTAGATAAGTCATTTAGTTGTTCACCGCAATGTTTCTAAGTTCTTAGCCCATTTGGGATCCAATTTCATCAAGTCTTTCTACACATTTCTAAACACTCTTCATGCATCTCTAGCAATTGTAATCAATTGAAGTTATTGTATTCTAAGATATTATAACCCCAAACAGCACTAGATAAGTCACTTAGTGTTTCAACGCAATGTGTCTGAGTTCTTAGCCCATTTGAGACCCAATTTCAACAAGTCTTTCTACACACTTCTAAACGTTCTTCATACATCTCTAGTACTTGTAACCAATTAAATTCATTGTATTCTAACATATATTAACCCCAAACAACACTAGATAAGTCATTTAGTGGTTCAACGCAATGTTTCCGAGTTCTTAGCCTATTTGGGACCCCAATTTCAACAAGTTTTTCTACACACTTCTAAACACTCTTCATGCATCTCTAGTACCTGTAACCAATCAAATTCATTGTATTCTAACATATACTAACCACAAACAACCCTAGATAAGTCATTTAGTTGTTAAACGCAATTTTTCTGAGTTCTTAGCCCATTTGGGACCTATTTTCGACAAGACTTTCTACACACTTCTAAACACTCTTCATGCATCTCTAGCACTTGTAATCAATCAAATTCATTGTATTCTAGCATATTCTAACCCCAAACAACACTAGATAAGTCATTTAGTTTTTCAATGCAATATTTCCGAGTTCTTAGCCCATTTGGGACCCAATTTCAACAAGTATTTCTCCATACTTCAAAACACTCTTCATGCATCCCTAGCACTTGTAATCAATCAAATTCATTGTTTTCTAACATATACTAACCCCAAACAACACTAGATAAGTCATTTAGTGGTTCAACGCAATGTTTCCGAGTTCTTAGACCATTTGGGACCCAATTTCAACGTCTTTCTCCATACTTCAAAACACTCTTCATGCATTTCTAGCACTTGTAATCAATCAGAGTCATTTTCTTCTAATATATTCTCACCCCAAACAACACTAGATATTTCATTTAGTTGTTCAACGCAATGTTTCCGAGTTCTTACCCCATTTAGGACCCAATTTCAACAAGTTTTTCTACACACTTCTAAACACTCTTCATGCATCTTTAGCACTTGTAATCATTCAAAGTTATTATATTCTAACATATTCTAACCCCAAACAGCACTAAATAAGTCTTTTAGTGGTTCAACGCAATGTTTCTGAGTTCTTAGCCCATTTCAGACCCAATTTCAACAAGTTTTCTACACACTTCTAAACACTCTTCATACATCTCTAGCACTAGTAATCAATCAAATTCATTGTATTCTAGCATATTCTAACCCCAAACAACACTAGATAAGTAATTTAGTTGCTCAACGCAATGTTTTCGAGTTCTTAGCCCATTTGGTACCCAATTTCAACAAGTCTTTCTCCACACTTCTAAACACTCTTCATGCATGTCTAGCACTTGTAACCAATAAAATTTATTGTATTCTAACATATTATAACCCCAAACAACACTAGATAAGTCATTTAGTGGTTCAACACAATGTTTCCGAGTTCTTAGCCCATTTGTGACCCAATTTCAGCAAGTCTTTCTCCATACTTCAAAACACTCTTCATGAATCTCTAGCCCTTCTTATCAATCAAATTCATTGTATTATAACATATTCTAACCCCAAATAACACTAGATAAGTCATTTTGTTGCTCAACACAATGTTTCCGAGTTCTTAGCCCATTTGGTACCCAATTTCAACAAGTCTTTCGCCACACTTCTAAACACTCTTCATGCATCTCTAGCACTTTTAATCTATCAAATTTATTGTTTTCTAACATATTCTAACCCCAAACAACACTAGATAAGTCATTTAGTGGTTCAACGCAATGTTTCCGAGTTCTTAGCCCATTTGGTACCCAATTTCAACAAGTCTTTCGCCACACTTCTAAACACTCTTCATGCATCTCTAGCACTTTTAATCTATCAAATTAATTGTTTTCTAACATATTCTAACCCCAAACAACACTCGATAAGTCATTTAGTTGCTCAACGCAATGTTTCCGAGTTCTTAGCCAATTTGGTACCCAATTTCAACAAGTCTTTCTCCACACTTCTAAACACTCTTCATGCATGTCTAGCACTTGTAACCAATAAAATTTATTGTATTCTAACATATTCTAACCCCAAACAACACTAGATAAGTCATTTAGTGGTTCAACGCAATGTTTCCGAGTTCTTAGCCCATTTGTGACCCAATTTCAGCATGTCTTTCTCCATACTTCAAAACACTCTTCATGCATCTCTAGCACTTTTAATCTATCAAATTTATTGTTTTCTAACATATTCTAACCCCAAACAACATTAGATAAGTCATTTAGTGGTTCAACGCAATGTTTTCGAGTTCTTAGCCCATTTGGTACCCAATTTCAATAAGTCTTTCGCCACACTTCTAAACACTCTTCATGCATCTCTAGCACTTTTAATCTATCAAATTAATTGTTTTCTAACATATTCTAACCCCAAACAACACTCGATAAGTCATTTAGTTGCTCAACGCAATGTTTCCGAGTTCTTAGCCCATTTGGTACCCAATTTCAACAAGTCTTTCTCCACACTTCTAAACACTCTTCATGCATGTCTAGCACTTGTAATCAATAAAATTTATTGTATTCTAACATATTCTAACCCCAAACAACACCAGATAAGTCATTTAGTGGTTCAACGCAATGTTTCCGAGTTCTTAGCCCATTTGTGACCCAATTTCAGCATGTCTTTCTCCATACTTCAAAACACTCTTCATGCATCTCTAGCACTTTTAATCTATCAAATTTATTGTTTTCTAACATATTCTAACCCCAAACAACATTAGATAAGTCATTTAGTGGTTCAACGCAATGTTTTCGAGTTCTTAGCCCATTTGGTACCCAATTTCAATAAGTCTTTCGCCACACTTCTAAACATTCTTCATGCATCTCTAGCACTTTTAATCTATCAAATTTATTGTTTTCTAACATATTCTAACCCCAAACAACACTAGTTAAGGCATTTAGTGGTTCAACGCAATGTTTTCGAGTTCTTAGCCCATTTGGGACCCAATTTCAACAAGTCTTTCTCCATACTTCAAAACACTCTTCATGCATCTCTAGCACTTGTAATCAATCAAATTCATTGTATTCTAACATATTCTAACCCCAAACAACACTAGATAGGTCATTTAGTTGCTCAACGCAATGTTTCCTGTTTCTTAGCCCATTTGGTACCCAATTTCAACAAGTCTTTCTCCACACTTCAAAACAGTCTTCATGCATCTCTAGCAATTGTAATCAATCAAATTTACTGTATTCTAACATATTCTAACCTCAAACAACACTAGATAAGTCATTTAGTGATTCAACGCAATGTTTCCGAGTTCTTAGCGCATTTGGGACCCAATTTCATCAAGTTTTTCTACACATTTCTAAACACTCTTCATGCATCTCTATCAATTGTAATCAATCAAAGTTATTGTATTCTAAGATATTCTAAACCCAAACAACACTAGATAAGTCATTTAGTGGTTCAACGCAATGCTTCCGAGTTCTTAGCCCATTTGGGACCCAATTTCATCAAGTTTTTCTACACATTTCTAAACACTCTTCATACATCTCTAGCAATTGTAATCAATCGAAGTTATTGTATTCTAAGATATTATAACCCCAAACTGCACTAGATAAGTCATTTAGTGTTTCAACGCAATGTGTCCGAGTTCTTAGCCCATTTGGGATCCAATTTCAACAAGTTTTTCTACACCCTTCTAAACACTCTTCATACATCTCTAGCACTAGTAATCAATCAAATTCATTGTATTCTAACATATTCTAACCCCAAACAACACTAGATAAGTCATTTAGTTGCTCAACGCAATGTTTCCGAGTTCTTAGCCTATTTGGGACCCCAATTTCAACAAGTTTTTCTACACACTTCTAAACACTCTTCATGCATCTCTAGTACATGTAACCAATCAAATTAATTGTATTCTAACATATTATAACCCCAAACAACACTAGATAAGTCATTTAGTGATTTAACGCAATGTTTCCGAGTTCTTAGCGCATTTGGGACCCAATTTCAACAAGTCTTTCTCCACACTTCTAAACACTCTTCATGCATCTTCAGCACTTGTAATCAATCAAATTTATTGTATTCTAACATATTTTAAACCCAAACAACACGAGATAAGTCATTTAGTGGTTCAACGCAATGTGTCCGAGTTCTTAGCCCATTTGAGACCCAATTTCAACAAGTCTTTCTACACACTTCTAAACGCTCTTCATACATCTCTAGTACTTGTAACCAATTAAATTCATTGTATTCTAACATATATTGACCCCAAACAACACTAGATAAGTCATTAAGTGGTTCAGCGCAATGTTTCCGAGTTCTTAGCCTATTTGGGACCCCAATTTCAACAAGTTTTTCTACACACTTCTAAACACTCTTCATGCATCTCTAGTACCTGTAACCAATCAAATTCATTGTATTCTAACATATACTAACCAAAAACAACGCTACAAAAGTCATTTAGTTGTTCAACGCAATTTTTCTGAGTTCTTAGCCCATTTGGGACCCAATTTCGACAAGTCTTTCTACACACTTCTAAACACTCTTCATGCATCTCTAGCACTTGTAATCAATAAAATTCATTGTATTCTAACATATTCTAACCCCAAACAACACTAGATAAGTCATTTAGTTGTTCATTGCAATATTTCCGAGTTCTTAGCCCATTTGGGACCCAATTTCAACAAGTATTTCTCCATACTTCAAAACACTCTTCATGCATCCCTAGCACTTGTAATCAATCAAATTCATTGTATTCTAACATATATTAACCCCAAACAACACTAGATAAGTCATTTAGTGGTTCAACACAATGTTTCCGAGTTCTTAGACCATTTGGGACCCAATTTCAACGTCTTTCTCCATACTTCAAAACACTCTTCATGCATTTCTAGCACTTGTAATCAATCAGAGTCATTTTCTTTTAATATATTCTCACCACAAACAACACTAGATGTTTCATTTAGTTGTTTAACGCAATGTTTCCGAGTTCTTACCCCATTTAGGACCCAATTTCAACAAGTTTTTCTACACACTTCTAAACACTCTTCATGCATCTTTAGCACTTGTAATCAATCAAAGTTATTATATTCTAACATATTCTAACCCCAAACAGCACTAGATAAGTCATTTAGTGGTTCAACGCAATGTTTCTGAGTTCCTAGCCCATTTCAGACCCTATTTCAACAAGTCTTTCTACACACTTCTAAACACTCTTCATACATCTCTAGCACTAGTAATCAATCAAATTCATTGTATTCTAACATATTCTAACCCCAAACAAAACTAGATAAGTCATTTAGTTGGTCAACGCAATGTTTCCGAGTTCTTAGCCTATTTGGGACCCCAATTTCAACAAGTTTTTCTACACACTTCTAAACACTCTTCATGCATCTCTAGTACCTATAACCAATCAAATTCATTGTATTCTAACATATTATAACCCCAAACAGCACTAGATAAGTCATTTAGTTTCTTAACGCATTGTTTCCGGTTTCTTAGCCCATTTGGTACCCAATTTCAACAAGTCTTTCTCCACAGTTCTAAAAACTCTTCATGCATCTCTAGCACTTGTAATCAATCAAATTTACTGTATTCTAACATATTCTAACCCAAAACAAAACTAGATAATTTATTTAGTTGTTCACCGCAATGTTTCCGAGTTCTTAGCCCATTTGGGACCCAATTTCATCAAGTTTTTCTACACATTTCTAAACACTCTTCATGCATCTCTATCAATTGTAATCAATAAACGTTATTGTATTCTAAGATATTATAACCCCAAACAGCACTAGATAAGTCATTTAGTGTTTCAACGCAATGTCTGAGTTCTTAGCCCATTTGAGACCCAATTTCAACAAGTCTTTCTACACACTTCTAAACGCTCTTCATACATCTCTAGTACTTGCAACCAATTAAATTCATTGTATTCTAACATATATTAACCCCAAACAACACTAGATAAGTCATTTAGTGGTTCAACGCAATGTTTCCGAGTTCTTAGCCTATTTGGGACTCCAATTTCAACAAGTTTTTCTACACACTTCTAAACACTCTTCATGCATCTCTAGTACCTGTAACCAATCAAATTCATTGTATTCTAACATATACTAACCACAAACAACGCTAGATAAGTTATTTAGTTGTTCAACACAATTTTTCTGAGTTCTTAGCCCATTTGGGACCCAATTTCGTCAAGTCTTTCTACACACTTCTAAAAACTCTTCATGCATCTCTAGCACTTGTAATCAATCAAATTTACTGTATTCTAACATATTCTAACCCAAAACAACACTAGATAAGTCATTTAGTTGTTCACCGCAATGTTTCCAAGTTCTTAGCCCATTTGGGATCCAATTTCATCAAGTTTTTCTACACATTTCTAAACACTCTTCATGCATCTCTAGCAATTGTAATCAATTGAAGTTATTGTATTCTAAGATATTATAACCCCAAACAGCACTAGATAAGTCATTTAGTGTTTCAACGCAATGTGTCCGAGTTCTTAGCCTATTTGAGACCCAATTTCAACAAGTCTTTCTACACACTTCTAAACGCTCTTCATACATCTCTAGTACTTGTAACCAATTAAATTCATTGTATTCTAACATATATTAACCCCAAACAACACTAGATAAGTCATTTAGTGGTTCAACGCAATGTTTCCGAGTTCTTAGCCTATTTGGGACCCCAATTTCAACAAGTTTTTCTACACACTTCTAAACACTCTTCATGCATCTCTAGTACCTGTAACCAATCAAATTCATTGTATTCTAACATATACTAACCACAAACAACGCTAGATAAGTCATTTAGTTGTTAAACGCAATTTTTCTGAGTTCTTAGCCCATTTGGGACCCAATTTCGACAAGACTTTCTACACACTTCTAAACACTCTTCATGCATCTCTAGCACTTGTAATCAATCAAATTCATTGTATTCTAACATATTCTAACCCCAAACAACACTAGATAAGTCATTTAGTTTTTCAATGCAATATTTCCGAGTTCTTAGCCCATTTGGGACCCCATTTCAACAAGTATTTCTCCATACTTCAAAGCACTCTTCATGCATCCCTAGCACTTGTAATCAATCAAATTCATTGTATTCTAACATATACTAACCCCAAACAACACTAGATAAGTCATTTAGTGGTTCAACGCAATGTTTCCGAGTTCTTAGACCATTTAGGACCCAATTTCAACAAGTTTTTCTACACACTTCTAAACACTCTTCATGCATCTTTAGCACTTGTAATCATTCAAAGTTATTATATTCTAACATATTCTAACGCCAAACAGCACTAGATAAGTCTTTTAGTGGTTCAACGCAATGTTTCTGAGTTCTTAGCCCATTTCGGACCCAATTTCAACAAGTTTTCTACACACTTCTAAACACTCTTCATACATCTCTAGCACTAGTAATCAATCAAATTCATTGTATTCTAGCATATTCTAACCCCAAACAACACTAGATAAGTCATTTAGTTGCTCAACGCAATGTTTTCGAGTTCTTAGCCCATTTGGTACCCAATTTCAACAAGTCTTTCTCCACACTTCTAAACACTCTTCATGCATGTCTAGCACTTGTAATCAATAAAATTTATTTTATTCTAACATATTCTAACCCCAAACACCACTAGATAAGTCATTTAGTGGTTCAACGCAATGTTTCCGAGTTCTTAGCCCATTTGTGACCCAATTTCAGCAAGTCTTTCTCCATACTTCAAAACACTCTTCATGAATCTCTAGCCCTTGTTATCAATCAAATTCATTGTATTATAACATATTCTAACCCCAAATAACACTAGATAAGTCATTTTGTTGCTCAACACAATGTTTCCGAGTTCTTAGCCCATTTGGTACCCAATTTCAACAAGTCTTTCGCCACACTTCTAAACACTCTTCATGCATCTCTAGCACTTTTAATCTATCAAATTTATTGTTTTCTAACATATTCTAACCCCAAACAACACTAGATAAGTCATTTAGTGGTTCAACGCAATGTTTTCGAGTTCTTAGCCCATTTGGGACCCAATTTTAACAAGTCTTTCTACACACTTCTAAACACTCTTCATACATCTCTAGCACTAGTAATCAATCAAATTCATTGTATTCTAACATATTCTAACCCCAAACAACACTAGATAAGTCATTTAGTTGCTCAACGCAATGTTTCCGAGTTCTTAGCCCATTTGGTACCCAATTTCAACAAGTCTTTCTCCACACTTCTAAACACTCTTCATGCATGTCTAGCACTTGTAATCAATAAAATTTATTGTATTCTAACATATTCTAACCCCAAACAACACTAGATAAGTCATTTAGTGGTTCAACGCAATGTTTCCGAGTTCTTAGCCCATTTGTGACCCTATTTCAGTAAGTCTTTCTCCATACTTCAAATTACTCTTCATGCATCTCTAGCCCTTGTTATCAATCAAATTCATTGCTTTATAACATATTCTAACCCCAAATAACACTAGATAAGTCATTTAGGTTCTCAACACAATGTTTCCGAGTTCTTAGCCCATTTGGTACCCAATTTCAACAAGTCTTTCGCCACACTTCTAAACACTCTTCATGCATCTCTAGCACTTTTAATCTATCAAATTTATTGTTTTCTAACATATTCTAACCCCAAACAAAACTAGATAAGTCATTTAGTGGTTCAACGCAATGTTTTCGAGTTCTTAGCCCATTTGGGACCCAATTTCAACAAGTCTTTCTCCATACTTCAAAACACTCTTCATGCATCTCTAGCACTTGTAATCAATCAAATTCATTGTATTCTAACATATTCAAACCCCAAACAACACTAGATAGGTTATTTAGTTGCTCAACGCAATGTTTCGTTTTTCTTAGCCCATTTGGTACCCAATTTCAACAAGTCTTTCTCCACACTTCAAAACACTCTTCATGCATCTCTAGCAATTGTAATCAATCAAATTTATTGTATTCTAACATATTCTAACCTCAAACAACACTAGATAAGTCATTTAGTGATTCAACGCAATGTTTCCGAGTTCTTAGCCCATTTGGGACCCAATTTCAACAAGTCTTTCTCCACACTTCTAAACACTCTTCATGCATCTCCAGCACTTGTAATCAATCAAATTTATTGTATTCTAACATATTCTAAACCCAAAAAACACTAGATAAGTCATTTAGTGGTTCAACGCAATGCTTCCGAGTTCTTAGCGCATTTGGGACCCAATTTCATCAAGTTTTTCTACACATTTCTAAACACTCTTCATGCATCTCTAGCAATTGTAATCAATCGAAGTTATTGTATTCTAAGATATTATAATCCCAAACAGCACTAGATAAGTCATTTAGTGTTTCAACGCAATGTGTCCGAGTTCTTAGCCCATTTGGGACCCAATTTCAACAAGTCTTTCTACACACTTCTAAACGCTCTTCATACATCTCTAGTACTTGTAACCAATTAAATTCATTGTATTCTAACATATATTAACCCTAAACAACACTAGGTAAGTTATTTAGTGGTTCAACGCAATGTTTCCGAGTTCTTAGCCTATTTGGGACCCCAATTTCAACAAGTTTTTCTACACACTTCTAAACACTCTTCATGCGTCTCTAGTACCTGTAACCATCAAATTCATTGTATTCTAACATATACTAACCACAAACAACGCTAGATAAGTTATTTAGTTGTTCAACACAATTTTTCTGAGTTCTTAGCCCATTTGGGACCCAATTTCGTCAAGTCTTTCTACACACTTCTAAAAACTCTTCATGCATCTCTAGCACTTGTAATCAATCAAATTTACTGTATTCTAACATATTCTAACCCAAAACAACACTAGATAAGTCATTTAGTTGTTCACCGCAATGTTTCCAAGTTCTTAGCCCATTTGGGACCCAATTTCATCAAGTTTTTCTACACATTTCTAAACACTCTTCATGCATCTCTAGCAATTGTAATCAATTGAAGTTATTGTATTCTAAGATATTATAACCCCAAACAGCACTAGATAAGTCATATTTAGTGTTTCAACGCAATGTGTCCGAGTTCTTCAAAGCAATGGTTTTGTGTTCTTAGCCCATTTGGGACCCAATTTCGACAAGTCTTTCTACACACTTCTAAACACTCTTCATGCATCTCTAGTACTTGTAACCAATTAAATTCATTGTATTCTAACATATATTAACCCCAAACAACACTAGATAAGTCATTTAGTGGTTCAACGCAATGTTTCCGAGTTCTTAGCCTATTTGGGACCCCAATTTCAACAAGTTTTTCTACACACTTCTAAACACTCTTCATGCATCTCTAGTACCTGTAACCAATCAAATTCATTGTATTCTAACATATACTAACCACAAACAACGCTAGATAAGTCATTTAGTTGTTAAACGCAATTTTTCTGAGTTCTTAGCCCATTTGGGACCCAATTTCGACAAGTCTTTCTACACACTTCTAAACACTCTTCATGCATCTCTAGCACTTGTAATCAATCAAATTCATTGTATTCTAACATATTCTATCCCCAAACAACACTAGATAAGTCATTTAGTTGTTCAATGCAATATTTCCGAGTTCTTAGCCCATTTAGGACCCAATTTCAACAAGTATTTCTCCATACTTCAAAACACTCTTCATGCATCTCTAGCACTTGTAATCAATTAAATTCATTGTATTCTAACATATTCTAACCCCAAACAACATTAGATAAGTCATTTAGTTTCTTAACGCAATGTTTCCGGTTTCTTAGCCCATTTGGTACCCAATTTCAACAAGTCTTTCTCCACACTTCTAAACACTCATCATGCATCGCTAGCACTTGTAATCAATCAAATTTATTTTATTCTAACATATTCTAACCCCAAAAAACACTAGATAAGTCATTTAGTGGTTCAACGCATTGCTTCCGATGTTCTTAGCCCATTTGGGACCCAATTTCATCAAGTTTTTATACACATTTCTAAACACTCTTCATGCATCTCTAGCACTTGTAATCATTAAAATTTTTGTATTCTAAATTATTCTAACCCCAAACAACACTAGAAAAGTCATTTAGTGGTTCAGCACAATGTTTCCGAGTTCTTAGCCCAAATAGCACAAGATAAGTCATTTAGTGGTTCAGCACAATGTTTTTGAGTTCTTAGCCCATTTGAGACCCAATTTCAACAAGTCTTTCTCCACACTTCAAAACACTCTTCAAGCATCCTAGAACTTGTAATCAATCAAATTTATTGTATTCTAACATATTCTAAACCCAAACAACACTAGATAAGTTATTTAGTGGTTCAACGCAATGTTTCCGAGTTCTTAGCCCATTTGGGACCCAATTTCAACAAGTCTTTCTCCATACTTCTAAACACTCTTCATGCATCTCTACCACTTGTAATCAATCAAATTCATTGTATTCTAACATATTCTAATCCCAAACAACACTAGATAAGTCATTTAGTGGTTCAACGCAATGTTTCCGAGTTCTTAACCCATTTGGGACCCAATTTCAACAAGTCTTTCTCCATACTTTAAAATACTCTTCATGCATTTCTAGCACTTGTAATCAATCAGATTCATTGTCTTCTAATATATTCCCACCCCAAACAACACTAGATATTTTATTTAGTTGTTCAACGCAATGTTTCTGAGTTCTTAGCCCATTTGGGACCCAATTTCAACAAGTCTTTCTCCATACTTGAAAACACTCTTCATGCATCTCTAGCACCTTTAATCTATCAAATTTATTGTTTTCTAACATATTCTAACCCCAAAAAACACTAGATAAGTCATTTAGTGGTTCAACGCAATGTTTCCGAGTTCTTAGCCCATTTGGGACCCAATTTCAACAAGTCTTTCTCCACACTTCAAAACACTCTTCATGCATCTCTAGAACTTGTAATCAATCAAATTTAATGTATTCTAACATATTCTAAACCCAAACAACACTAGATAAGTTATTTTGTGGTTCAACGCAATGTTTCCGAGTTCTTAGCCCATTTGGGACCCAATTTCAACAAGTCTTTCTCCATACTTCTAAACACTCTTCATGCATCTCTACCACTTGTAATCAATCAAATTCATTGTATTCTAACATATTCTAACCCCAAACAACACTAGATAAGTCATTTAGTGGTTCAACGCAATGTTTCTGAGTTCTTAGCCCATTTGGGACCCAATTTCGACAAGTCTTTCTCCATACTTCAAAACACTCTTCATGCATCTCTAGCACTTGTAATCAATCAAATTCATTGTATTTTAAGATATTCTAACCCCAAACAACACTAGATAAGTCATTTAGTTGCTTAACGCAATGTTTCTGGTTTCTAAGCCCATTTGGTACCCAATTTCAACAACTCTTTCTCCACACTTCTAAACACTCTTCATGCATCGCTAGCACTTGTAATCAATAAAATTTATTGTATTCTAACATATTCTAACCCCAATCAACACTATATAAGTCATTTAGTGGTTCAACGCAATGCTTCCGAGTTCTTAGCCCATTTGGGACCCAATTTCATCAATTTTTCTACACATTTCTAAACACTCTTCATGAATCTCTAGCACTTGTAATCAATCAAAATTATTGTATTCTAACATATTCTAACCCCAAACAACACTAGATAAGTCATTTAGTGGTTCAGCGCAATGTTTCCGAGTTCTTAGCCCATTTGGGACCCAATTTCAACAAGTTTTTCTACACACTTCTAAACACTCTTCATGCATCTCTAGTACTTGTAATCAATAAAAGTTATAGTATTCTAACATATTCTAACCCCAAACAGCACTTGATAAGTCATTTAGTGGTTCAACGCAATGTTTCCGAGTTCTTAGCCTATTTGGGACCCAATTTTAACAAGTCTTTCTACACACTTCTAAACACTCTTCATACATCTCTAGCACTAGTAATCAATCAAATTCATTGTATTCTAACATATTCTAACCCCAAACAACACTAGATAAGTCATTTAGTTGCTCAACGCAATGTTTCCGAGTTCTTAGCCCATTTGGTACCCAATTTCAACAAGTCTTTCTCCACACTTCTAAACACTCTTCATGCATGTCTAGCACTTGTAATCAATAAAATTTATTGTATTCTAACATATTCTAACCCCAAACAACACTAGATAAGTCATTTAGTGGTTCAACGCAATGTTTCCGAGTTCTTAGCCCATTTGTGACCCTATTTCAGTAAGTCTTTCTCCATACTTCAAAACACTCTTCATGCATCTCTAGCCCTTGTTATCAATCAAATTCATTGCTTTATAACATATTCTAACCCCAAATAACACTAGATAAGTCATTTAGGTTCTCAACACAATGTTTCCGAGTTCTTAGCCCATTTGGTACCCAATTTCAACAAGTCTTTCGCCACACTTCTAAACACTCTTCATGCATCTCTAGCACTTTTAATCTATCAAATTTATTGTTTTCTAACATATTCTAACCCCAAACAAAACTAGATAAGTCATTTAGTGGTTCAACGCAATGTTTTCGAGTTCTTAGCCCATTTGGGACCCAATTTCAACAAGTCTTTCTCCATACTTCAAAACACTCTTCATGCATCTCTAGCACTTGTAATCAATCAAATTCATTGTATTCTAACATATTCAAACCCCAAACAACACTAGATAGGTTATTTAGTTGCTCAACGCAATGTTTCGTTTTTCTTAGCCCATTTGGTACCCAATTTCAACAAGTCTTTCTCCACACTTCAAAACACTCTTCATGCATCTCTAGCAATTGTAATCAATCAAATTTATTGTATTCTAACATATTCTAACCTCAAACAACACTAGATAAGTCATTTAGTGATTCAACGCAATGTTTCCGAGTTCTTAGCCCATTTGGGACCCAATTTCAACAAGTCTTTCTCCACACTTCTAAACACTCTTCATGCATCTCCAGCACTTGTAATCAATCAAATTTATTGTATTCTAACATATTCTAAACCCAAAAAACACTAGATAAGTCATTTAGTGGTTCAACGCAATGCTTCCGAGTTCTTAGCGCATTTGGGACCCAATTTCATCAAGTTTTTCTACACATTTCTAAACACTCTTCATGCATCTCTAGCAATTGTAATCAATCGAAGTTATTGTATTCTAAGATATTATAATCCCAAACAGCACTAGATAAGTCATTTAGTGTTTCAACGCAATGTGTCCGAGTTCTTAGCCCATTTGGGACCCAATTTCAACAAGTCTTTCTACACACTTCTAAACGCTCTTCATACATCTCTAGTACTTGTAACCAATTAAATTCATTGTATTCTAACATATATTAACCCTAAACAACACTAGGTAAGTTATTTAGTGGTTCAACGCAATGTTTCCGAGTTCTTAGCCTATTTGGGACCCCAATTTCAACAAGTTTTTCTACACACTTCTAAACACTCTTCATGCGTCTCTAGTACCTGTAACCATCAAATTCATTGTATTCTAACATATACTAACCACAAACAACGCTAGATAAGTTATTTAGTTGTTCAACACAATTTTTCTGAGTTCTTAGCCCATTTGGGACCCAATTTCGTCAAGTCTTTCTACACACTTCTAAAAACTCTTCATGCATCTCTAGCACTTGTAATCAATCAAATTTACTGTATTCTAACATATTCTAACCCAAAACAACACTAGATAAGTCATTTAGTTGTTCACCGCAATGTTTCCAAGTTCTTAGCCCATTTGGGACCCAATTTCATCAAGTTTTTCTACACATTTCTAAACACTCTTCATGCATCTCTAGCAATTGTAATCAATTGAAGTTATTGTATTCTAAGATATTATAACCCCAAACAGCACTAGATAAGTCATATTTAGTGTTTCAACGCAATGTGTCCGAGTTCTTCAAAGCAATGGTTTTGTGTTCTTAGCCCATTTGGGACCCAATTTCGACAAGTCTTTCTACACACTTCTAAACACTCTTCATGCATCTCTAGTACTTGTAACCAATTAAATTCATTGTATTCTAACATATATTAACCCCAAACAACACTAGATAAGTCATTTAGTGGTTCAACGCAATGTTTCCGAGTTCTTAGCCTATTTGGGACCCCAATTTCAACAAGTTTTTCTACACACTTCTAAACACTCTTCATGCATCTCTAGTACCTGTAACCAATCAAATTCATTGTATTCTAACATATACTAACCACAAACAACGCTAGATAAATCATTTAGTTGTTAAACGCAATTTTTCTGAGTTCTTAGCCCATTTGGGACCCAATTTCGACAAGTCTTTCTACACACTTCTAAACACTCTTCATGCATCTCTAGCACTTGTAATCAATCAAATTCATTGTATTCTAACATATTCTATCCCCAAACAACACTAGATAAGTCATTTAGTTGTTCAATGCAATATTTCCGAGTTCTTAGCCCATTTAGGACCCAATTTCAACAAGTATTTCTCCATACTTCAAAACACTCTTCATGCATCTCTAGCACTTGTAATCAATTAAATTCATTGTATTCTAACATATTCTAACCCCAAACAACATTAGATAAGTCATTTAGTTTCTTAACGCAATGTTTCCGGTTTCTTAGCCCATTTGGTACCCAATTTCAACAAGTCTTTCTCCACACTTCTAAACACTCATCATGCATCGCTAGCACTTGTAATCAATCAAATTTATTTTATTCTAACATATTCTAACCCCAAAAAACACTAGATAAGTCATTTAGTGGTTCAACGCATTGCTTCCGATGTTCTTTGCCCATTTGGGACCCAATTTCATCAAGTTTTTATACACATTTCTAAACACTCTTCATGCATCTCTAGCACTTGTAATCATTAAAATTTTTGTATTCTAAATTATTCTAACCCCAAACAACACTAGAAAAGTCATTTAGTGGTTCAGCACAATGTTTCCGAGTTCTTAGCCCAAATAGCACAAGATAAGTCATTTAGTGGTTCAGCACAATGTTTTTGAGTTCTTAGCCCATTTGAGACCCAATTTCAACAAGTCTTTCTCCACACTTCAAAACACTCTTCAAGCATCCTAGAACTTGTAATCAATCAAATTTATTGTATTCTAACATATTCTAAACCCAAACAACACTAGATAAGTTATTTAGTGGTTCAACGCAATGTTTCCGAGTTCTTAGCCCATTTGGGACCCAATTTCAACAAGTCTTTCTCCATACTTCTAAACACTCTTCATGCATCTCTACCACTTGTAATCAATCAAATTCATTGTATTCTAACATATTCTAATCCCAAACAACACTAGATAAGTCATTTAGTGGTTCAACGCAATGTTTCCGAGTTCTTAGCCCATTTGGGACCCAATTTCAACAAGTCTTTCTCCATACTTTAAAATACTCTTCATGCATTTCTAGCACTTGTAATCAATCAGATTCATTGTCTTCTAATATATTCCCACCCCAAACAACACTAGATATTTTATTTAGTTGTTCAACGCAATGTTTCTGAGTTCTTAGCCCATTTGGGACCCAATTTCAACAAGTCTTTCTCCATACTTGAAAACACTCTTCATGCATCTCTAGCACCTTTAATCTATCAAATTTATTGTTTTCTAACATATTCTAACCCCAAAAAACACTAGATAAGTCATTTAGTGGTTCAACGCAATGTTTCCGAGTTCTTAGCCCATTTGGGACCCAATTTCAACAAGTCTTTCTCCACACTTCAAAACACTCTTCATGCATCTCTAGAACTTGTAATCAATCAAATTTAATGTATTCTAACATATTCTAAACCCAAACAACACTAGATAAGTTATTTAGTGGTTCAACGCAATGTTTCCGAGTTCTTAGCCCATTTGGGACCCAATTTCAACAAGTCTTTCTCCATACTTCTAAACACTCTTCATGCATCTCTACCACTTGTAATCAATCAAATTCATTGTATTCTAACATATTCTAACCCCAAACAACACTAGATAAGTCATTTAGTGGTTCAACGCAATGTTTCTGAGTTCTTAGCCCATTTGGGACCCAATTTCGACAAGTCTTTCTCCATACTTCAAAACACTCTTCATGCATCTCTAGCACTTGTAATCAATCAAATTCATTGTATTTTAAGATATTCTAACCCCAAACAACACTAGATAAGTCATTTAGTTGCTTAACGCAATGTTTCTGGTTTCTAAGCCCATTTGGTACCCAATTTCAACAACTCTTTCTCCACACTTCTAAACACTCTTCATGCATCGCTAGCACTTGTAATCAATAAAATTTATTGTATTCTAACATATTCTAACCCCAATCAACACTATATAAGTCATTTAGTGGTTCAACGCAATGCTTCCGAGTTCTTAGCCCATTTGGGACCCAATTTCATCAATTTTTCTACACATTTCTAAACACTCTTCATGAATCTCTAGCACTTGTAATCAATCAAAATTATTGTATTCTAACATATTCTAACCCCAAACAACACTAGATAAGTCATTTAGTGGTTCAGCGCAATGTTTCCGAGTTCTTAGCCCATTTGGGACCCAATTTCAACAAGTTTTTCTACACACTTCTAAACACTCTTCATGCATCTCTAGTACTTGTAATCAATAAAAGTTATAGTATTCTAACATATTCTAACCCCAAACAGCACTTGATAAGTCATTTAGTGGTTCAACGCAATGTTTCCGAGTTCTTAGCCTATTTGGGACCTAATTTCATCAAGTTTTTGTACACATTTCTAAACACTCTTCATGCATCTCTAGCACTTGTAATCAATCAAAGTTATTGTATTCTAACATATTCTAACCCCAAAAAACACTAGATAAGTCATTTAGTGGTTCAACGCAATGTTTCCGAGTTCTTAGCCTATTTGGGACCCAATTTCAACAAGTCTTTCTCCACACTTCTAAACACTCTTCATGCATGTCTAGCACTTGTAATCAATCAGAGTCATTTTCTTCTAATATATTCTCACCCCAAACAACACTAGATATTTCATTTAGTTGTTCAACGCAATGTTTCCGAGTTCTTACCCCATTTAGGACCCAATTTCAACAAGTTTTTCTACACACTTCTAAACACTCTTCATGCATCTTTAGCACTTGTAATCAATCAAAGTTATTATATTCTAACATATTCTAAACCCAAATAGCACAAGATAAGTCATTTAGTGGTTCAACGCAATGTTTCTGAGTTCTTAGCCCATTTGGGACCCAATTTCAACAAGTCTTTCTCCACACTTCAAAACACTCTTCATGCATCTCTAGAACTTGTAATCAATCAAATTTATTGTATTCTAACATATTCTAAACCCAAACAACACTAGATAAGTTATTTAGTGGTTCAACGCAATGTTTCCGAGTTCTTAGCCCATTTGGGACCCAATTTCAACAAGTCTTTCTCCATACTTCTAAACACTCTTCATGCATCTCTACCACTTGTAATCAATCAAATTCATTGTATTCTAACATATTCTAACCCCAAACAACACTAGATAAGTCATTTAGTGGTTCAACGCAATGTTTCCGAGTTCTTAGCCCATTTGGGACCCAATTTCGACAAGTCTTTCTCCATACTTCAAAACACTCTTCATGCATCTCTAGCACTTGTAATCAATCAAATTCATTGTATTTTAAGATATTCTAACCCCAAACAACACTAGATAAGTCATTTAGTTGCTTAACGCAATGTTTCTGGTTTCTAAGCCCATTTGGTACCCAATTTCAACAACTCTTTCTCCACACTTCTAAACACTCTTCATGCATCGCTAGCACTTGTAATCAATCAAATTCATTGTATTTTAAGATATTCTAACCCCAAACAACACTAGATAAGTCATTTAGTTGCTTAACGCAATGTTTCTGGTTTCTAAGCCCATTTGGTACCCAATTTCAACAACTCTTTCTCCACACTTCTAAACACTCTTCATGCATCGCTAGCACTTGTAATCAATAAAATTTATTGTATTCTAACATATTCTAACCCCAATCAATACTAGATAAGTCATTTAGTGGTTCAACGCAATGCTTCCGAGTTCTTAGCCCATTTGGGACCCAATTTCATCAATTTTTCTACACATTTCTAAACACTCTTCATGAATCTCTAGCACTTGTAATCAATCAAAATTATTGTATTCTAACATATTCTAACCCCAAACAACACTAGATAAGTCATTTAGTGGTTCAGAGCAATGTTTCCGAGTTCTTAGCCCATTTGGGACCCAATTTCAACAAGTCTTTCTCCATACTTTAAAACACTCTTCATGCATTTCTAGCACTTGTAATCAATCAGATTCATTGTCTTCTAATATATTCCCACCCCAAACAACACTAGATATTTTATTTAGTTGTTCAACGCAATGTTTCTGAGTTCTTAGCCCATTTGGGACCCAATTTCAACAAGTCTTTCTCCATACTTGAAAACACTCTTCATGCATCTCTACCACTTGTAATCAATCAAATTCATTGTATTCTAACATATTCTAATCCCAAACAACACTAGATAAGTCATTTAGTGGTTCAACGCAATGTTTCCGAGTTCTTAGCCCATTTGGGACCCAATTTCAACAAGTCTTTCTCCATACTTTAAAACACTCTTCATGCATTTCTAGCACTTGTAATCAATCAGATTCATTGTCTTCTAATATATTCCCACCCCAAACAACACTAGATATTTTATTTAGTTGTTCAACGCAATGTTTCTGAGTTCTTAGCCCACTTGGGACCCAATTTCAACAAGTCTTTCTCCATACTTGAAAACACTCTTCATGCATCTCTAGCACCTTTAATCTATCAAATTTATTGTTTTCTAACATATTCTAACCCCAAAAAAAACTAGATAAGTCATTTAGTGGTTCAACGCAATGTTTCCGAGTTCTTAGCCCATTTGGGACCCAATTTCAACAAGTCTTTCTCCATACTTCTAAACACTCTTCATGCATCTCTAGCACTTGTAATCAATCAAATTCATTGTATTCTAATAGATTCTAACCCTAAACAACACTAGATAAGTCATTTAGTTGTTCAACGCAATGTTTCCGAGTTCTTAGCCCATTTAGGACCCAATTTCAACAAGTCTTTCTCCATACTTCAAAACACTCTTCATGCATCTCTAGCACTTGTAATCTATTAAATTCATTGTATTCTTAGATATTCTAACCCCAAACAACACTAGATAAGACATTTAGGTGTTCAACGCAATGTTTCCGAGTTCTTAGCCCATTTGGGACCCAATTTCATCAAGTTTTTCTACACATTTCTAAACACTCTTCATGCATCTCTAGCAATTGTAATCAATTGAAGTTATTGTATTCTAAGATATTATAACCCCAAACAGCACTAGATAAGTCATTTAGTGGTTCAACGCAATGTTTCTGAGTTCTTAGCCCATTTGGGACCCAATTTCAACAAGTCTTTCTCCACACTTCAAAACACTCTTCATGCATCTCTAGAACTTGTAATCAATCAAATTTAATGTATTCTAACATATTCTAAACCCAAACAACACTAGATAAGTTATTTAGTGGTTCAACGCAATGTTTCCGAGTTCTTAGCCCATTTGGGACCCAATTTCAACAAGTCTTTCTCCATACTTCTAAACACTCTTCATGCATCTCTACCACTTGTAATCAATCAAATTCATTGTATTCTAACATATTCTAACCCCAAACAACACTAGATAAGTCATTTAGTGGTTTAACGCAATGTTTCCGAGTTCTTAGCCCATTTGGGACCCAATTTCGACAAGTCTTTCTCCATACTTCAAAACACTCTTCATGCATCTCTAGCACTTGTAATCAATCAAATTCATTGTATTTTAAGATATTCTAACCCCAAACAACACTAGATAAGTCATTTAGTTGCTTAACGCAATGTTTCTGGTTTCTAAGCCCATTTGGTACCCAATTTCAACAACTCTTTCTCCACACTTCTAAACACTCTTCATGCATCGCTAGCACTTGTAATCAATAAAATTTATTGTATTCTAACATATTCTAACCCCAATCAACACTATATAAGTCATTTAGTGGTTCAACGCAATGCTTCCGAGTTCTTAGCCCATTTGGGACCCAATTTCATCAATTTTTCTACACATTTCTAAACACTCTTCATGAATCTCTAGCACTTGTAATCAATCAAAATTATTGTATTCTAACATATTCTAACCCCAAACAACACTAGATAAGTCATTTAGTGGTTCAGCGCAATGTTTCCGAGTTCTTAGCCCATTTGGGACCCAATTTCAACAAGTTTTTCTACACACTTCTAAACACTCTTCATGCATCTCTAGTACTTGTAATCAATAAAAGTTATAGTATTCTAACATATTCTAACCCCAAACAGCACTTGATAAGTCATTTAGTGGTTCAACGCAATGTTTCCGAGTTCTTAGCTCATTTGGGACCCAATTTCATCAATTTTTCTACACATTTCTAAACACTCTTCATGAATCTCTAGCACTTGTAATCAATCAAAATTATTGTATTCTAACATATTCTAACCCCAAACAACACTAGATAAGTCATTTAGTGGTTCAGCGCAATGTTTCCGAGTTCTTAGCCCATTTGGGACCCAATTTCAACAAGTTTTTCTACACACTTCTAAACACTCTTCATGCATCTCTAGTACTTGTAATCAATAAAAGTTATAGTATTCTAACATATTCTAACCCCAAACAGCACTTGATAAGTCATTTAGTGGTTCAACGCAATGTTTCCGAGTTCTTAGCCCATTTGGGACCCAATTTCGACAAGTCTTTCTCCATACTTCAAAACACTCTTCATGCATCTCTAGCACTTGTAATCAATCAAATTCATTGTATTTTAAGATATTCTAACCCCAAACAACACTAGATAAGTCATTTAGTTGCTTAACGCAATGTTTCTGGTTTCTAAGCCCATTTGGTACCCAATTTCAACAACTCTTTCTCCACACTTCTAAACACTCTTCATGCATCGCTAGCACTTGTAATCAATAAAATTTATTGTATTCTAACATATTCTAACCCCAATCAATACTAGATAAGTCATTTAGTGGTTCAACGCAATGCTTCGAGTTCTTAGCCCATTTGGGACCCAATTTCATCAATTTTTCTACACATTTCTAAACACTCTTCATGAATCTCTAGCACTTGTAATCAATCAAAATTATTGTATTCTAACATATTCTAACCCCAAACAACACTAGATAAGTCATTTAGTGGTTCAGAGCAATGTTTCCGAGTTCTTAGCCCATTTGGGACCCAATTTCAACAAGTCTTTCTCCATACTTTAAAACACTCTTCATGCATTTCTAGCACTTGTAATCAATCAGATTCATTGTCTTCTAATATATTCCCACCCCAAACAACACTAGATATTTTATTTAGTTGTTCAACGCAATGTTTCTGAGTTCTTAGCCCATTTGGGACCCAATTTCAACAAGTCTTTCTCCATACTTGAAAACACTCTTCATGCATCTCTACCACTTGTAATCAATCAAATTCATTGTATTCTAACATATTCTAATCCCAAACAACACTAGATAAGTCATTTAGTGGTTCAACGCAATGTTTCCGAGTTCTTAGCCCATTTGGGACCCAATTTCAACAAGTCTTTCTCCATACTTTAAAACACTCTTCATGCATTTCTAGCACTTGTAATCAATCAGATTCATTGTCTTCTAATATATTCCCACCCCAAACAACACTAGATATTTTATTTAGTTGTTCAACGCAATGTTTCTGAGTTCTTAGCCCACTTGGGACCCAATTTCAACAAGTCTTTCTCCATACTTGAAAACACTCTTCATGCATCTCTAGCACCTTTAATCTATCAAATTTATTGTTTTCTAACATATTCTAACCCCAAAAAACACTAGATAAGTCATTTAGTGGTTCAACGCAATGTTTCCGAGTTCTTAGCCCATTTGGGACCCAATTTCAACAAGTCTTTCTCCATACTTCTAAACACTCTTCATGCATCTCTAGCACTTGTAATCAATCAAATTCATTGTATTCTAATAGATTCTAACCCTAAACAACACTAGATAAGTCATTTAGTTGTTCAACGCAATGTTTCCGAGTTCTTAGCCCATTTAGGACCCAATTTCAACAAGTCTTTCTCCATACTTCAAAACACTCTTCATGCATCTCTAGCACTTGTAATCTATTAAATTCATTGTATTCTTAGATATTCTAACCCCAAACAACACTAGATAAGACATTTAGGTGTTCAACGCAATGTTTCCGAGTTCTTAGCCCATTTGGGACCCAATTTCATCAAGTTTTTCTACACATTTCTAAACACTCTTCATGCATCTCTAGCAATTGTAATCAATTGAAGTTATTGTATTCTAAGATATTATAACCCCAAACAGCACTAGATAAGTCATTTAGTGGTTCAACGCAATGTTTCTGAGTTCTTAGCCCATTTGGGACCCAATTTCAACAAGTCTTTCTCCACACTTCAAAACACTCTTCATGCATCTCTAGAACTTGTAATCAATCAAATTTAATGTATTCTAACATATTCTAAACCCAAACAACACTAGATAAGTTATTTAGTGGTTCAACGCAATGTTTCCGAGTTCTTAGCCCATTTGGGACCCAATTTCAACAAGTCTTTCTCCATACTTCTAAACACTCTTCATGCATCTCTACCACTTGTAATCAATCAAATTCATTGTATTCTAACATATTCTAACCCCAAACAACACTAGATAAGTCATTTAGTGGTTCAACGCAATGTTTCCGAGTTCTTAGCTCATTTGGGACCCAATTTCGACAAGTCTTTCTCCATACTTCAAAACACTCTTCATGCATCTATAGCACTTGTAATCAATCAAATTCATTGTATTTTAAGATATTCTAACCCCAAACAACACTAGATAAGTCATTTAGTTGCTTAACGCAATGTTTCTGGTTTCTAAGCCCATTTGGTACCCAATTTCAACAACTCTTTCTCCACACTTCTAAACACTCTTCATGCATCGCTAGCACTTGTAATCAATAAAATTTATTGTATTCTAACATATTCTAACCCCAATCAACACTATATAAGTCATTTAGTGGTTCAACGCAATGCTTCCGAGTTCTTAGCCCATTTGGGACCCAATTTCATCAATTTTTCTACACATTTCTAAACACTCTTCATGAATCTCTAGCACTTTTAATCAATCAAAATTATTGTATTCTAACATATTCTAACCCCAAACAACACTAGATAAGTCATTTAGTGGTTCAGCGCAATGTTTCCGAGTTCTTAGCCCATTTGGGACCCAATTTCAACAAGTTTTTCTACACACTTCTAAACACTCTTCATGCATCTCTAGTACTTGTAATCAATAAAAGTTATAGTATTCTAACATATTCTAACCCCAAACAGCACTTGATAAGTCATTTAGTGGTTCAACGCAATGTTTCCGAGTTCTTAGCCTATTTGGGACCTAATTTCATCAAGTTTTTGTACACATTTCTAAACACTCTTCATGCATCTCTAGCACTTGTAATCAATCAAAGTTATTGTATTCTAACATATTCTAACCCCAAAAAACACTAGATAAGTCATTTAGTGGTTCAACGCAATGTTTCCGAGTTCTTAGCCTATTTGCGACCCAATTTCAACAAGTTTTTCTACACACTTCTAAACACTCTTCATGCATCTTTAGCACTTGTAATCAATCAAAGTTATTATATTCTAACATATTCTAAACCCAAATAGCACAAGATAAGTCATTTAGTGGTTCAACGCAATGTTTCTGAGTTCTTAGCCCATTTGGGACCCAATTTCAACAAGTCTTTCTCCACACTTCAAAACACTCTTCATGCATCTCTAGAACTTGTAATCAATCAAATTTATTGTATTCTAACATATTCTAAACCCAAACAACACTAGATAAGTTATTTAGTGGTTCAACGCAATGTTTCCGAGTTCTTAGCCCATTTGGGACCCAATTTCAACAAGTCTTTCTCCATACTTCTAAACACTCTTCATGCATCTCTACCACTTGTAATCAATCAAATTCATTGTATTCTAACATATTCTAACCCCAAACAATACTAGATAAGTCATTTAGTGGTTCAACGCAATGTTTCCGAGTTCTTAGCCCATTTGGGACCCAATTTCGACAAGTCTTTCTCCATACTTCAAAACACTCTTCATGCATCTCTAGCACTTGTAATCAATCAAATTCATTGTATTTTAAGATATTCTAACCCCAAACAACACTAGATAAGTCATTTAGTTGCTTAACGCAATGTTTCTGGTTTCTAAGCCCATTTGGTACCCAATTTCAACAACTCTTTCTCCACACTTCTAAACACTCTTCATGCATTGCTAGCACTTGTAATCAATAAAATTTATTGTATTCTAACATATTCTAACCCCAATCAACACTATATAAGTCATTTAGTGGTTCAACGCAATGCTTCCGAGTTCTTAGCCCATTTGGGACCCAATTTCATCAATTTTTCTACACATTTCTAAACACTCTTCATGAATCTCTAGCACTTGTAATCAATCAAAATTATTGTATTCTAACATATTCTAACCCCAAACAACACTAGATAAGTCATTTAGTGGTTCAGCGCAATGTTTCCGAGTTCTTAGCCCATTTGGGACCCAATTTCAACAAGTTTTTCTACACACTTCTAAACACTCTTCATGCATCTCTAGTACTTGTAATCAATAAAAGTTATAGTATTCTAACATATTCTAACCCCAAACAGCACTTGATAAGTCATTTAGTGGTTCAACGCAATGTTTCCGAGTTCTTAGCCTATTTGGGACCTAATTTCATCAAGTTTTTGTACACATTTCTAAACACTCTTCATGCATCTCTAGCACTTGTAATCAATCAAAGTTATTGTATTCTAACATATTCTAACCCCAAAAAACACTAGATAAGTCATTTAGTGGTTCAACGCAATGTTTCCGAGTTCTTAGCCTATTTGCGACCCAATTTCAACAAGTTTTTCTACACACTTCTAAACACTCTTCATGCATCTTTAGCACTTGTAATCAATCAAAGTTATTATATTCTAACATATTCTAAACCCAAATAGCACAAGATAAGTCATTTAGTGGTTCAACGCAATGTTTCTGAGTTCTTAGCCCATTTGGGACCCAATTTCAACAAGTCTTTCTCCACACTTCAAAACACTCTTCATGCATCTCTAGAACTTGTAATCAATCAAATTTATTGTATTCTAACATATTCTAAACCCAAACAACACTAGATAAGTTATTTAGTGGTTCAACGCAATGTTTCCGAGTTCTTAGCCCATTTGGGACCCAATTTCAACAAGTCTTTCTCCATACTTCTAAACACTCTTCATGCATCTCTACCACTTGTAATCAATCAAATTCATTGTATTCTAACATATTCTAACCCCAAACAACACTAGATAAGTCATTTAGTGGTTCAACGCAATGTTTCCGAGTTCTTAGCCCATTTGGGACCCAATTTCGACAAGTCTTTCTCCATACTTCAAAACACTCTTCATGCATCTCTAGCACTTGTAATCAATCAAATTCATTGTATTTTAAGATATTCTAACCCCAAACAACACTAGATAAGTCATTTAGTTGCTTAACGCAATGTTTCTGGTTTCTAAGCCCATTTGGTACCCAATTTCAACAACTCTTTCTCCACACTTCTAAACACTCTTCATGCATCGCTAGCACTTGTAATCAATAAAATTTATTGTATTCTAACATATTCTAACCCCAATCAACACTAGATATGTCATTTAGTGGTTCAACGCAATGCTTCCGAGTTCTTAGCCCATTTGGGACCCAATTTCATCAATTTTTCTACACATTTCTAAACACTCTTCATGAATCTCTAGCACTTGTAATCAATCAAAATTATTGTATTCTAACATATTCTAACCCCAAACAACACTAGATAAGTCATTTAGTGGTTCAGCGCAATGTTTCCGAGTTCTTAGCCCATTTGGGACCCAATTTCAACAAGTTTTTCTACACACTTCTAAACACTCTTCATGCATCTCTAGAACTTGTACTCAATAAAAGTTATAGTATTCTAACATATTCTAACCCCAAACAGCACTTGATTAGTCATTTAGTGGTTCAACGCAATGTTTCCGAGTTCTTAGCCTATTTGGGACCTAATTTCAATAAGTCTTTCCCATTACTTCAAAACACTTTTCATGCATCTTTAGCACTTGTAATCAATCAAATTCATTGGATTCTAACATATTATAACCCCAAATAACACTAGATAAGTTATTTAGTTGCTCAACGCAATGTTTCCGAGTTCTTAGCCCATTTGGTACCCAATTTCAACAAGTCTTTCGCCACACTTCTAAACATTCTTCATGTATCTCTAGCACTTGTAATCAATCAAAGTCATTGTATTCTAACATATTCTAACCCCAAAGAACACTAGATAAGTCATTTAGTTGTTCAATGCAATATTTCCGAGTTCTTAGCCCATTTGGGACCCAATTTCAACAAGTATTTCTCCATACTTCAAAACACTCTTCATGCATCTCTAGCACTTGTAATCAATCAAATTCATTGTATTCTAACATATTCTAACCCCAAACAACACTAGATAAGTCATTTAGTTTCTTAACGCAATATTTCCGGTTTCTTAGCCCATTTGGTACCCAATTTCAACAAGTCTTTCTCCACACTTCTAAACACTCTTCATGCATCGCTAGAACTTGTAATCAATCAAATTTATTTTATTCTAACATATTCTAACCCCAAATAACACTAGATAAGTCATTTAGTGGTTCAACGCAATGCTTCCGAGTTCTTAGCCCATTTGGGACCCAATTTCATCAAGTTTTTCTACACATTTCTAAACACTCTTCATGCATCTCTAGCCCTTGTAATCAATCAAAATTATTTTATTCTAACATATTCTAACCCCGAACAACACTAGATAAGTCAATTAGTGGTTCAGCGCAATGTTTCCGAGTTCTTAGCCCATTTGGGACCCAATTTCAACAAGTTTTTCTACACACTTCTAAACACTCTTCATGCATCTTTAGCACTTGTACTCAGTCAAAGTTATTGTATTATAACATATTCTAACCCCAAACAGCACTAGATAAGTCTAGATAAGTTTCAGACCGAGATACAAAGTTTCTAGGACACTTCTGGAGGACGTTATGGGCTAAGCTAGGAACCAAGTTGTCATTCTCAACCACATGTCACCCGTAAACAGATGGGCAAACTGAAGTAGTGAACAGGACGCTATCTACATTCCTCAGGACTTTAGTAAGAAGCAATCTCAAGTCATGGGAAGAATGTCTACCACATGTTGAGTTTGCCTATAATCCCGCTAAGCATTCTGCTACTCTCTTCTCTGCTTTTGAAATTGTTTATGGTTTTAACTCACAATCACCTCTAGACTTGATTCCTTTACCTTTAAGTGTGAAGTGTAGCTTTGATGGCAAAGAAAAGGCTTAACAGGTCAGGAGGATACATGCTAAAGCTAAGGAGAATATAGAGAAAAGAACCAAGCAGTACGAGAAGCATGCGAACAAGGGAAGAAAGGAGCTCATTTTTGAAGAAGGAGACTTAGTGTGGATTCATTTACGCAAGGATAGGTTCCCAGAAGAGAGGAAGAGCAAGCTGCTACCACGAGCTGATGGCCCATTTGAAGTCATCAAGAGGATCAATAATAACGCATACCAGATTGATCTTCAAGGTAAGTATAATATATCATCAACATTCAATGTTTCTGACTTGCTTCCTTACTATGCAGATTCCGATTTGAGGACAAATCCTTTTGAAGAGGGGGAGGATGATATGATCGTGGCCAGCACGGAGCCAGAGGCTACAGAGAAACCGGAGATGGTGGGAAGGATCACTCGTTCAAGAGCTAAGGAGATGGCAAGGAAGCACACTCACTCATAGCTGACGGGTCATTCAACCTACCAAGGATCCAAGTCTTCAACATATCTAACCTGAAGACTTCACCCGGTAATGAGGACTAGGTAACTTAGGTGAGAAGTTTGTACTCTTTTTCCCATAGCTGAGTTTTGTCCCAATGGGTTTTCTCAGCATGGTTTTTAATGAGGCAAATGGATCACTACGTCGAGTTATCAAGAAGTCATCACCAAAGGGGAATAATGTACTTCTGTACTACTACAGGTCGTCAAGCTTCTGTACTAGTTCAGCCGACTTCTGTACTACTACAGGTCGTCGAGACATTTTGCTGTTTTTATTATTTCCTTCAAACGTGTTGTTGTTTTGGTTATGAACTTCTTGTTGTTTGGAGTGTCGAGCCCTAGGGTATTTAAAACCTAAAGCTACGCCTCTTTTCTCTTTTAGCGAAGAAGTTGTATGAACAAGTATTGTCACACTTTTTCTCTCAATTTGAATTCTTGAATGCGTTCTAGATTTCCGGGTTTCTATACACTTTGTGATTCAGAAACGCTTCACTTGATCCAATCCATACAACCACCTAAAAAAATCTATCTCCATCGAACCATTGTTTTCATCATTCGATCTTCACACATCATCACTCAAAGTCATCGTCCCTCGTCATCAACAAGATCATGTCGCATATCACCCATCTTCAGCCTTCATCATAGTTCTATCCTAGGGAGATCATATTAAGATAAGTCATTTAGTTGCTCAACGCAATGTTTCCGAGTTCTTAGCCCATTTGGTACCCAATTTCAACAAGTCTTTCGCCACACTTCTAAACACTCTTCATGCATCTCTAGCACTTATAATCAATCAAAATTTATTGTTTTCTAACATATTCTAACCCCAAACAACACTAGATAAGTCATTTAGTGGTTCAACGCAATGTTTCCGAGTTCTTAGCCCATTCGGGACCCAATTTCAACAAGTCTTTCTCCATACTTTAAAACACTCTTCATGCATTTCTAGCACTTGTAATCAATCAGATTCATTGTCTTCTAATATATTCCCACCCCAAACAACACTAGATATTTTATTTAGTTGTTCAACGCAATGTTTCCGAGTTCTTAGCCCATTTGGGACCCAATTTCTACAAGTCTTTCTCCATACTTGAAAACACTCTTCATGCATCTCTAGCACCTTTAATCTATCAAATTTATTGTTTTCTAACATATTCTAACCCCAAAAAACACTAGATAAGTCATTTAGTGGTTCAACGCAATGTTTCCGAGTTCTTAGCCCATTTGGGACCCAATTTCAACAAGTCTTTCTCCATACTTCTAAACACTCTTCATGCATCTCTAACACTTGTAATCAATCAAATTCATTGTATTCTAATAGATTCTAACCCTAAACAACACTAGATAAGTCATTTAGTTGTTCAACGCAATGTTTCCGAGTTCTTAGCCCATTTAGGACCCAATTTCAACAAGTCTTTCTCCATACTTCAAAACACTCTTCATGCATCTCTAGCACTTGTAATCTATTAAATTCATTGTATTCTTAGATATTCTAACCCCAAACAACACTAGATAAGACATTTAGGTGTTCAACGCAATGTTTCCGAGTTCTTAGCCCATTTGGGACCCAATTTCATCAAGTTTTTCTACACATTTCTAAACACTCTTCATGCATCTCTAGCAATTGTAATCAATTGAAGTTATTGTATTCTAAGATATTATAACCCCAAACAGCACTAGATAAGTCATTTAGTGGTTCAACGCAATGTTTCTGAGTTCTTAGCCCATTTGGGACCCAATTTCAACAAGTCTTTCTCCACACTTCAAAACACTCTTCATGCATCTCTAGAACTTGTAATCAATCAAATTTAATGTATTCTAACATATTCTAAACCCAAACAACACTAGATAAGTCATTTAGTGGTTCAACGCAATGCTTCCGAGTTCTTAGCCCATTTGGGACCCAATTTCATCAAGTTTTTCTACACATTTCTAACCACTCTTCATGCATCTCTAGCCCTTGTAATCAATCAAAATTATTTTATTCTAACATATTCTAACCCCAAACAACACTAGATAAGTCAATTAGTGGTTCAGCGCAATGTTTCCGAGTTCTTAGCCCATTTGGGACCCAATTTCAACAAGTTTTTCTACACACTTCTAAACACTCTTCATGCATCTTTAGCACTTGTAATCAATCAAAGTTATTGTATTATAACATATTCTAACCCCAAACAGCACTAGATAAGTCTAGATAAGTTTCAGACCGAGATACAAAGTTTCTAGGACACTTCTGGAGGACGTTATGGGCTAAGCTAGGAACCAAGTTGTCATTCTCAACCACATGTCACCCGCAAACAGATTGGCAAACTTAAATAGTGAACAGGACGCTATCTACACTCCTCAGGACTTTAGTAAGAAGCAATCTCAAGTCATGGGAAGAATGTCTACCACATGTTGAGTTTTCCTATAATCACGCTAAGCATTCTGCTACTCTCTTCTCTGCTTTTGAAATTGTTTATGGTTTTAACTCACAATCACCTATAGACTTGATTCCTTTACCTTTAAGTGTGAAGTGTAGCTTTGATGGCAAAGAAAAGGCTTAACAGGTCAGGAGGATACATGCTAAAGCTAAGGAGAATATAGAGAAAAGAACCAAGCAGTACGAGAAGCATGCGAACAAGGGAAGAAAGGAGCTCATTTTTGAAGAAGGAGACTTAGTGTGGATTCATTTACGCAAGGATAGGTTCCCAGAAAAGAGGAAGAGCAAGCTGCTACCACGAGCTGATGGCCCATTTAAAGTCATCAAGAGGATCAATAATAACGCATACCAGATTGATCTTCAAGGTAAGTATAATATATCATCAACATTCAATGTTTCTGACTTGCTTCCTTACTATGCAGATTCCGATTTGAGGACAAATCCTTTTGAAGAGGGGGAGGATGATATGATCGTGGCCAGCACGGAGCCAGAGGCTACAGAGAAACCGGAGATGGTGGGAAGGATCACTCGTTCAAGAGCTAAGGAGATGGCAAGGAAGCACACTCACTCATAGCTGACGGGTCATTCAACCTACCAAGGATCCAAGTCTTCAACATATCTAACCTGAAGACTTCACCCGGTAATGAGGACTAGGTAACTTAGGTGAGAAGTTTGTACTCTTTTTCCCATAGCTGAGTTTTGTCCCAATGGGTTTTCTCAGCATGGTTTTTAATGAGGCAAATGGATCACTACGTCGAGTTATCAAGAAGTCATCACCAAAGGGGAATAATGTACTTCTGTACTACTACAGGTCGTCAAGCTTCTGTACTAGTTCAGCCGACTTCTGTACTACTACAGGTCGTCGAGACATTTTGCTGTTTTTATTATTTCCTTCAAACGTGTTGTTGTTTTGGTTATGAACTTCTTGTTGTTTGGAGTGTCGAGCCCTAGGGTATTTAAAACCTAAAGCTACGCCTCTTTTCTCTTTTAGCGAAGAAGTTGTATGAACAAGTATTGTCACACTTTTTCTCTCAATTTGAATTCTTGAATGCGTTCTAGATTTCCGGGTTTCTATACACTTTGTGATTCAGAAACGCTTCACTTGATCCAATCCATACAACCACCTAAAAAAATCTATCTCCATCGAACCATTGTTTTCATCATTCGATCTTCACACATCATCACTCAAAGTCATCGTCCCTCGTCATCAACAAGATCTTGTCGCATATCACCCATCTTCAGCCTTCATCGGAGTTCTATCCTAGGGAGATCATATTAAGATAAGTCATTTAGTTGCTCAACGCAATGTTTCCGAGTTCTTAGCCCATTTGGTACCCAATTTCAATAAGTCTTTCGCCACACTTCTAAACACTCTTCATGCATCTCTAGCACTTATAATCAATCAAAATTTATTGTTTTCTAACATATTCTAACCCTAAACAACACTAGATAAGTCATTTAGTGGTTCAACGCAATGTTTCCGAGTTCTTAGCCCATTCGGGACCCAATTTCAACAAGTCTTTCTCCATACTTTAAAACACTCTTCATGCATTTCTAGCACTTGTAATCAATCAGATTCATTGTCTTCTAATATATTCCCACCCCAAACAACACTAGATATTTTATTTAGTTGTTCAACGCAATGTTTCCGAGTTCTTAGCCCATTTGGGACCCAATTTCTACAAGTCTTTCTCCATACTTGAAAACACTCTTCATGCATCTCTAGCACCTTTAATCTATCAAATTTATTGTTTTCTAACATATTCTAACCCCAAAAAACACTAGATAAGTCATTTAGTGGTTCAACGCAATGTTTCCGAGTTCTTAGCCCATTTGGAACCCAATTTCAACAAGTCTTTCTCCATACTTCTAAACACTCTTCATGCATCTCTAGCACTTGTAATCTATCAAATTCATTGTATTCTAATAGATTCTAACCCTAAACAACACTAGATAAGTCATTTAGTTGTTCAACGCAATGTTTCCGAGTTCTTAGCCCATTTAGGACCCAATTTCGACAAGTCTTTCTCCATACTTCAAAACACTCTTCATGCATCTCTAGCACTTGTAATCTATTAAATTCATTGTATTCTAAGATATTCTAACCCCAAACAACACTAGAGAAGTCATTTAGGTGTTCAACGCAATGTTTCCGAGTTCTTAGCCCATTTGGGACCCAATTTCAACAAGTCTTTCTCCATACTTCAAAACACTCTTCATGCATCTCTAGCACTTGTAATCAATCAAATTCATTGTATTCTAACATATTCTAACCCCAAACAACACTAGATAAGTCATTTAGTGGTTCAACGCAATGTTTCCGAGTTCTTAGCCCATTTTTGACCCAATTTCAACAAGTCTTTCTCCATACTTCAAAACACTCTTCATGCATTTCTAGCACTTGTAATCAATCAGATTCATTGTCTTCTAATATATTTTCACTTCAAACAACACTAGATATTTTATTTGGTTGTTCAACGCAATGTTTCCGAGTTCTTAGCCCATTTGGGACCCAATTTCTACAAGTCTTTCTCCATACTTGAAAACACTCTTCATGCATCTCTAGCACTTTTAATCTATCAAATTTATTGTTTTCTAACATATTCTAACCCCAAACAACACTAGATAAGTCATTTAGTGGTTCAAAGCAATGTTTCGGAGTTCTTAGCCCATTTGGGACCCAATTTCAACAAGTCTTTCTACATACTTCTAAACACTCTTCATGCATCTCTAGAACTTGTAATCAATTAAATTCATTGTATTCTAACATATTCTAACCCCAAACAACACTAGATAAGTCATTTAGTTGTTCAACGCAATGTTTCCGAGTTCTTAGCCCATTTGGGACCCAATTTCAACAAGTCTTTCTCCATACTTCAAAACACTATTCATGCATCTCTAGCACTTGTAATCAATCAAATTCATTGTATTCTAACATATTCTAACCCCAAACAACACTAGATAAGTCATTTAGATGTTCAACGCAATGTTTCCGAGTTCTTAGCCCATTTGGGACCCAATTTCAACAAGTCTTTCTCCATACTTAAAAACATTCTTCATGCATTTCTAGCACTTGTAATTAATCAGATTAATTGTCTTCTAATATATTCTCACCCCAAACAACACTAGATATTTTATTTGGTTGTTCAACGCAATGTTTCCGAGTTCTTAGCCCATTTGGGACCCAATTTCTACAAGTCTTTCTCCATACTTGAAAACACTCTTCATGCATCTCTAGCACTTTTAATCTATCAAATTTATTGTTTTCTAACATATTCTAACCCCAAACAACACTAGATAAGTCATTTAGTGGTTCAAAGCAATGTTTCGGAGTTCTTAGCCCATTTGGGACCCAATTTCAACAAGTCTTTCTACATACTTCTAAACACTCTTCATGCATCTCTAGCACTTGTAATCAATTAAATTCATTGTATTCTAACATATTCTAACCCCAAACAACACTAGATAAGTCATTTAGTTGTTCAACGCAATGTTTCCGAGTTCTTAGCCCATTTGGGACCCAATTTCAACAAGTCTTTCTCCATACTTCAAAACACTCTTCATGCATCTCTAGCACTTGTAATCAATCAAATTCATTGTATTCTAACATATTCTAACCCCAAACAACACTAGATAAGTCATTTAGATGTTCAACGCAATGTTTCCGAGTTCTTAGCCCATTTGGGACCCAATTTCAACAAGTCTTTCTCCATACTTAAAAACATTCTTCATGCATTTCTAGCACTTGTAATCAATCAGATTCATTGTCTTCTAATATATTCTCACCCCAAAAAACACTAGATATTTTATTTAGTTGTTCAACGCAATGTTTCCGAGTTCTTAGCCCATTTGGGACCCAATTTCTACAAGTCTTTCTCCATACTTGAAAACACTCTTCATGCATCTCTAGCACTTTTAATCTATCAAATTTATTGTTTTCTAACATATTCTAACCCCAAACAAAACTAGATAAGTCATTTAGTGGTTCAACGCAATGTTTCCGAGTTCTTAGCCCATTTGGGACCCAATTTCAACAAGTCTTTCTCCATACTTCTAAACACTCTTCATGCATCTCTAGCACTTGTAATAAATCAAATTCATTGTAATCTAATATATTCTAACCCTAAACAACACTATATAAGTCATTTACTTGTTCAACGCAATGGTTCCGAGTTCTTAGCCCATTTAGGACCCAATTTCAACAAGTCTTTCTCCATACTTCAAAACACTCTTCATGCATGTCTAGCACTTGTAATCAATTAAATTCATTGTATTCTAACATATTCTAACCCCAAACAAAACTAGATAAGTCATTTAGTGGTTCAACGCAATGTTTCCGAGTTCTTAGCCCATTTGGGACCCAATTTCAACAAGTCTTTCTCCATACTTCTAAACACTCTTCATGCATCTCTAGCACTTGTAATAAATCAAATTCATTGTAATCTAATAGATTCTAACCCTAAACAACACTATATAAGTCATTTAGTTGTTCAACGCAATGGTTCCGAGTTCTTAGCCCATTTGGGACCCAATTTCAACAAGTCTTTCTCCATACTTGAAAACACTCTTCATGCATATCTAGCACTTGTAATCAATAAAAGTTATAGTATTCTAACATATTCTAACCCCAAACAGCACTGTATAAGTCATTTAGTGGTTCAACGCAATGTTTCCGAGTTCTTAGCCTATTTGGGACCTAATTTCAATAAGTCTTTCCCATTACTTCAAAACACTTTTCATGCATCTTTAGCACTTGTAATCAATCAAATTCATTGGATTCTAACATATTATAACCCCAAATAACACTAGATAAGTTATTTAGTTGCTCAACGCAATGTTTCCGAGTTCTTAGCCCATTTGGTACCCAATTTCAAAAGTCTTTCGCCACACTTCTAAACATTCTTCATGTATCTCTAGCACTTGTAATCAATCAAATTCATTGTATTCTAACATATTCTAACCCCAAACAACACTAGATAAGTCATTTAGTTGTTCAATGCAATATTTCCGAGTTCTTAGCCCATTTGGGACCCAATTTCAACAAGTATTTCTCCATACTTCAAAACACTCTTCATGCATCTCTAGCACTTGTAATCAATCAAATTCATTGTATTCTAACATATTCTAACCCCAAACAACACTAGATAAGTCATTTAGTTTCTTAACGCAATATTTCCGGTTTCTTAGCCCATTTGGTACCCAATTTCAACAAGTCTTTCTCCACACTTCTAAACACTCTTCATGCATCGCTAGAACTTGTAATCAATCAAATTTATTTTATTCTAACATATTCTAACCCCAAATAACACTAGATAAGTCATTTAGTGGTTCAACGCAATGCTTCCGAGTTCTTAGCCCATTTGGGACCCAATTTCATCAAGTTTTTCTACACATTTCTAACCACTCTTCATGCATCTCTAGCCCTTGTAATCAATCAAAATTATTTTATTCTAACATATTCTAACCCCAAACAACACTAGATAAGTCAATTAGTGGTTCAGCGCAATGTTTCCGAGTTCTTAGCCCATTTGGGACCCAATTTCAACAAGTTTTTCTACACACTTCTAAACACTCTTCATGCATCTTTAGCACTTGTAATCAATCAAAGTTATTGTATTATAACATATTCTAACCCCAAACAGCACTAGATAAGTCTAGATAAGTTTCAGACCGAGATACAAAGTTTCTAGGACACTTCTGGAGGATGTTATGGGCTAAGCTAGGAACCAAGTTGTCATTCTCAACCACATGTCACCCGCAAACAGATTGGCAAACTGAAATAGTGAACAGGACGCTATCTACACTCCTCAGGACTTTAGTAAGAAGCAATCTCAAGTGATGGGAAGAATGTCTACCACATGTTGAGTTTGCCTATAATCACGCTAAGCATTCTGCTACTCTCTTCTCTGCTTTTGAAATTGTTTATGGTTTTAACTCACAATCACCTCTAGACTTGATTCCTTTACCTTTAAGTGTGAAGTGTAGCTTTGATGGCAAAGAAAAGGCTTAACAGGTCAGGAGGATACATGCTAAAGCTAAGGAGAATATAGAGAAAAGAACCAAGCAGTACGAGAAGCATGCGAACAAGGGAAGAAAGGAGCTCATTTTTGAAGAAGGAGACTTAGTGTGGATTCATTTACGCAAGGATAGGTTCCCAGAAGAGAGGAAGAGCAAGCTGCTACCACGAGCTGATGGCCCATTTGAAGTCATCAAGAGGATCAATAATAACGCATACCAGATTGATCTTCAAGGTAAGTATAATATATCATCAACATTCAATGTTTCTGACTTGCTTCCTTACTATGCAGATTCCGATTTGAGGACAAATCCTTTTGAAGAGGGGGAGGATGATATGATCGTGGCCAGCACGGAGCCAGAGGCTACAGAGAAACCGGAGATGGTGGGAAGGATCACTCGTTCAAGAGCTAAGGAGATGGCAAGGAAGCACACTCACTCATAGCTGACGGGTCATTCAACCTACCAAGGATCCAAGTCTTCAACATATCTAACCTGAAGACTTCACCCGGTAATGAGGACTAGGTAACTTAGGTGAGAAGTTTGTACTCTTTTTCCCATAGCTGAGTTTTGTCCCAATGGGTTTTCTCAGCATGGTTTTTAATGAGGCAAATGGATCACTACGTCGAGTTATCAAGAAGTCATCACCAAAGGGGAATAATGTACTTCTGTACTACTACAGGTCGTCAAGCTTCTGTACTAGTTCAGCCGACTTTTGTACTACTACAGGTCGTCGAGACATTTTGCTGTTTTTATTATTTCCTTCAAACGTCTTGTTGTTTTGGTTATGAACTTCTTGTTGTTTGGAGTGTCGAGCCCTAGGGTATTTAAAACCTAAAGCTACGCCTCTTTTCTCTTTTAGCAAAGAAGTTGTATGAACAAGTATTGTCACACTTTTTCTCTCAATTTGAATTCTTGAATGCGTTCTAGATTTCCGGGTTTCTATACACTTTGTGATTCAGAAACGCTTCACTTGATCCAATCCATACAACCACCTAAAAAAATCTATCTCCATCGAACCATTGTTTTCATCATTCGATCTTCACACATCATCACTCAAAGTCATCGTCCCTCGTCATCAACAAGATCATGTCGCATATCACCCATCTTCAGCCTTCATCGGAGTTCTATCCTAGGGAGATCATATTAAGATAAGTCATTTAGTTGCTCAACGCAATGTTTCCGAGTTCTTAACCCATTTGGTACCCAATTTCAACAAGTCTTTAGCCACACTTCTAAACACTCTTCATGCATCTCTAGCACTTGTAATCAATCAAAATTTATTGTTTTCTAACATATTCTAACCCCAAACAACACTAGATAAGTCATTTAGTGGTTCAACGCAATGTTTCCGAGTTCTTAGCCCATTTGGGACCCAATTTCAACAAGTCTTTCTCCATACTTCTAAACACTCTACATGCATCTCTAGCACTTGTAATCAATAAAATTCATTGTATTCTAATAGATTCTAACCCTAAACAACACTAGATGCATTTCTAGCACTTGTAATCAATCAGATTCATTGTCTTCTAATATATTCCCACCCCAAACAACACTAGATATTTTATTTAGTTGTTCAACGCAATGTTTCCGAGTTCTTAGCCCATTTGGGACCCAATTTCTACAAGTCTTTCTCCATACTTGAAAACACTCTTCATGCATCTCTAGCACCTTTAATCTATCAAATTTATTGTTTTCTAACATATTCTAACCCCAAAAAACACTAGATAAGTCATTTAGTGGTTCAACGCAATGTTTCCGAGTTCTTAGCCCATTTGGGACCCAATTTCAACAAGTCTTTCTCCATACTTCTAAACACTCTACATGCATCTCTAGCACTTGTAATCAATAAAATTCATTGTATTCTAATAGATTCTAACCCTAAACAACACTAGATAAGTCATTTAGTTGTTCAACGCAATGTTTCCGAGTTCTTAGCCCATTTAGGACCCAATTTCGACAAGTCTTTCTCCATACTTCAAAACACTCTTCATGCATCTCTAGCACTTGTAATCTATTAAATTCATTGTATTCTAAGATATTCTAACCCCAAACAACACTAGAGAAGTCATTTAGGTGTGCAACGCAATGTTTCCGAGTTCTTAGCCCATTTGGGACCCAATTTCAACAAGTCTTTCTCCATACTTCAAAACACTCTTCATGCATCTCTAGCACTTGTAATCAATCAAATTCATTGTATTCTAACATATTCTAACCCCAAACAACACTAGATAAGTCATTTAGTGGTTCAACGCAATGTTTCCGAGTTCTTAGCCCATTTTTGACCCAATTTCAACAAGTCTTTCTCCATACTTCAAAACACTCTTCATGCATTTCTAGCACTTGTAATCAATCAGATTCATTGTCTTCTAATATATTCTCACCCCAAACAACACTAGATATTTTATTTGGTTGTTCAACGCAATGTTTCCGAGTTCTTAGCCCATTTGGGACCCAATTTCTACAAGTCTTTCTCCATACTTGAAAACACACTTCATGCATCTCTAACACTTTTAATCTATCAAATTTATTGTTTTCTAACATATTCTAACCCCAAACAACACTAGATAAGTCATTTAGTGGTTCAAAGCAATGTTTCGGAGTTCTTAGCCCATTTGGGACCCAATTTCAACAAGTCTTTCTACATACTTCTAAACACTCTTCATGCATCTCTAGCACTTGTAATCAATTAAATTCATTGTATTCTAACATATTCTAACCCCAAACAACACTAGATAAGTCATTTAATTGTTCAACGCAATGTTTCCGAGTTCTTAGCCCATTTGAGACCCAATTTCAACAAGTCTTTCTCCATACTTCAAAACACTCTTCATGCATCTCTAGCACTTGTAATCAATAAAATTCATTGTATTCTAACATATTCTAACCCCAAACAACACTAGATAAGTCATTTAGATGTTCAACGCAATGTTTCCGAGTTCTTAGCCCATTTGGGACCCAATTTCAACAAGTCTTTCTCCATACTTAAAAACATTCTTCATGCATTTCTAGCACTTGTAATCAATCAGATTCATTGTCTTCTAATATATTCTCACCCCAAACAACACTAGATATTTTATTTAGTTGTTCAACGCAATGTTTCCGAGTTCTTAGCCCATTTGGGACCCAATTTCTACAAGTCTTTCTCCATACTTGAAAACACTCTTCATGCATCTCTAGCACTTTTAATCTATCAAATTTATTGTTTTCTAACATATTCTAACCCCAAACAAAACTAGATAAGTCATTTAGTGGTTCAACGCAATGTTTCCGAGTTCTTAGCCCATTTGGGACCCAATTTCAACAAGTCTTTCTCCATACTTCTAAACACTCTTCATGAATCTCTAGCACTTGTAATAAATCAAATTCATTGTAATCTAATAGATTCTAACCCTAAACAACACTATATAAGTCATTTAGTTGTTCAACGCAATGGTTCCGAGTTCTTAGCCCATTTAGGACCCAATTTCAACAAGTCTTTCTCCATACTTCAAAACACTCTTCATGCATGTCTAGCACTTGTAATCAATCAAATTCATTGTATTCTAACATATTCTAAACCCAAACAACACTAGATAAGTCATTTAGTTGTTCAACGCAATGTTTCCGAGTTCTTAGCCCATTTGGGACCCAATTTCAACAAGTCTTTCTCCATACTTGAAAACACTCTTCATGCATATCTAGCACTTGTAATCAATAAAAGTTATAGTATTCTAACATATTCTAACCCCAAACAGCACTTGATAAGTCATTTAGTGGTTCAACGCAATGTTTCCGAGTTCTTAGCCTATTTGGGACCTAATTTCAATAAGTCTTTCCCATTACTTCAAAACACTTTTCATGCATCTTTAGCACTTGTAATCAATCAAATTCATTGGATTCTAACATATTATAACCCCAAATAACACTAGATAATTTATTTAGTTGCTCAACGCAATGTTTCCGAGTTCTTAGCCCATTTGGTACCCAATTTCAAAAGTCTTTCGCCACACTTCTAAACATTCTTCATGTATCTCTAGCACTTGTAATCAATCAAATTCATTGTATTCTAACATATTCTAACCCCAAACAACACTAGATAAGTCATTTAGTTGTTCAATGCAATATTTCCGAGTTCGTAGCCCATTTGGGACCCAATTTCAACAAGTATTTCTCCATACTTCAAAACACTCTTCATGCATCTCTAGCACTTGTAATCAATCAAATTCATTGTATTCTAACATATTCTAACCCCAAACAACACTAGATAAGTCATTTAGTTTCTTAACGCAATATTTCCGGTTTCTTAGCCCATTTGGTACCCAATTTCAACAAGTCTTTCTCCACACTTCTAAACACTCTTCATGCATCGCTAGAACTTGTAATCAATCAAATTTATTTTATTCTAACATATTCTAACCCCAAATAACACTAGATAAGTCATTTAGTGGTTCAACGCAATGCTTCCGAGTTCTTAGCCCATTTGGGACCTAATTTCATCAAGTTTTTCTACACATTTCTAAACACTCTTCATGCATCTCTAGCCCTTGTAATCAATCAAAATTATTTTATTCTAACATATTCTAACCCCAAACAACACTAGATAAGTCAATTAGTGGTTCAGCGCAATGTTTCCGAGTTCTTAGCCCATTTGGGACCCAATTTCAACAAGTTTTTCTACACACTTCTAAACACTCTTCATGCATCTTTAGCACTTGTAATCAATCAAAGTTATTGTATTATAACATATTCTAACCCCAAACAGCACTAGATAAGTCTAGATAAGTTTCAGACCGAGATACAAAGTTTCTAGGACACTTGTGGAGGACGTTATGGGCTAAGCTAGGAACCAAGTTGTCATTCTCAACCACACGTCACCCGCAAACAGATTGGCAAACTGAAGTAGTGAACAGGACGCTATCTACACTCCTCAGGACTTTAGTAAGAAGCAATCTCAAGTCATGGGAAGAATGTCTACCACATGTTGAGTTTGCCTATAATCACGCTAAGCATTCTGCTACTCTCTTCTCTGCTTTTGAAATTGTTTATGGTTTTAACTCACAATCACCTCTAGACTTGATTCCTTTACCTTTAAGTGTGAAGTGTAGCTTTGATGGCAAAGAAAAGGCTTAACAGGTCAGGAGGATACATGCTAAAGCTAAGGAGAATATAGAGAAAAGAACCAAGCAGTACGAGAAGCATGCGAACAAGGGAAGAAAGGAGCTCATTTTTGAAGAAGGAGACTTAGTGTGGATTCATTTACGCAAGGATAGGTTCCCAGAAGAGAGGAAGAGCAAGCTGCTACCACGAGCTGATGGCCCATTTGAAGTCATCAAGAGGATCAATAATAACGCATACCAGATTGATCTTCAAGGTAAGTATAATATATCATCAACATTCAATGTTTCTGACTTGCTTCCTTACTATGCAGATTCCGATTTGAGGACAAATCCTTTTGAAGAGGGGGAGGATGATATGATCGTGGCCAGCACGGAGCCAGAGGCTACAGAGAAACCGGAGATGGTGGGAAGGATCACTCGTTCAAGAGCTAAGGAGATGGCAAGGAAGCACACTCACTCATAGCTGACGGGTCATTCAACCTACCAAGGATCCAAGTCTTCAACATATCTAACCTGAAGACTTCACCCGGTAATGAGGACTAGGTAACTTAGGTGAGAAGTTTGTACTCTTTTTCCCATAGCTGAGTTTTGTCCCAATGGGTTTTCTCAGCATGGTTTTTAATGAGGCAAATGGATCACTACGTCGAGTTATCAAGAAGTCATCACCAAAGGGGAATAATGTACTTATGTACTACTACAGGTCGTCAAGCTTCTGTACTAGTTCAGCCGACTTCTGTACTACTACAGGTCGTCGAGACATTTTGCTGTTTTTATTATATCCTTCAAACGTCTTGTTGTTTTGGTTATGAACTTCTTGTTGTTTGGAGTGTCGAGCCCTAGGGTATTTAAAACCTAAAGCTACACCTCTTTTCTCTTTTAGCGAAGAAGTTGTATGAACAAGTATTGTCACACTTTTTCTCTCAATTTGAATTCTTGAATGCGTTCTAGATTTCCGGGTTTCTATACACTTTGTGATTCAGAAACGCTTCACTTGATCCAATCCATACAACCACCTAAAAAAATCTATCTCCATCGAACCATTGTTTTGATCATTCGATCTTCACACATCATCACTCAAAGTCATCGTCCCTCGTCATCAACAAGATCATGTCGCATATCACCCATCTTCAGCCTTCATCGGAGTTTTATCCTAGGGAGATCATATTAAGATAAGTCATTTAGTTGCTCAACGCAATGTTTCCGAGTTCTTAACCCATTTGGTACCCAATTTCAACAAGTCTTTCGCCACACTTCTAAACACTCTTCATGCATCTCTAGCACTTGTAATCAATCAAAATGTATTGTTTTCTAACATATTCTAACCCCAAACAACACTAGATAATTCATTTAGTGGTTCAACGCAATGTTTCCGAGTTCTTAGCCCATTTGGGACCCAATTTCAACAAGTCTTTCTCCATACTTTAAAACACTCTTCATGCATTTCTAGCACTTGTAATCAATCAGATTCATTGTCTTCTAATATATTCCCACCCCAAACAACACTAGATATTTTATTTAGTTGTTCAACGCAATGTTTCCGAGTTCTTAGCCCATTTGGGACCCAATTTCTACAAGTCTTTCTCCATACTTTAAAACACTCTTCATGCATTTCTAGCACTTGTAATCAATCAGATTCATTGTCTTCTAATATATTCCCACCCCAAACAACACTAGATATTTTATTTAGTTGTTCAACGCAATGTTTCCGAGTTCTTAGCCCATTTGGGACCCAATTTCTACAAGTCTTTCTCCATACTTGAAAACACTCTTCATGCATCTCTAGCACCTTTAATCTATCAAATTTATTGTTTTCTAACATATTCTAACCCCAAAAAACACTAGATAAGTCATTTAGTGGTTCAACGCAATGTTTCCGAGTTCTTAGCCCATTTGGGACCCAATTTCAACAAGTCTTTCTCCATACTTCTAAACACTCTTCATGCATCTCTAGCACTTGTAATCAATCAAATTCATTGTATTCTAATAGATTCTAACCCTAAACAACACTAGATAAGTCATTTAGTTGTTCAACGCAATGTTTCCGAGTTCTTAGCCCATTTAGGACCCAATTTCAACAAGTCTTTCTCCATACTTCAAAACACTCTTCATGCATCTCTAGCACTTGTAATCTATTAAATTCATTGTATTCTAAGATATTCTAACCCCAAACAACACTAGAGAAGTCATTTAGGTGTTCAACGCAATGTTTCCGAGTTCTTAGCCCATTTGGGACCCAATTTCAACAAGTCTTTCTCCATACTTCAAAACACTCTTCATGCATCTCTAGCACTTGTAATCAATCAAATTCATTGTATTCTAACATATTCTAACCCCAAACAACACTAGATAAGTCATTTAGTGGTTCAACGCAATGTTTCCGAGTTCTTAGCCCATTTGGGACCCAATTTCAACAAGTCTTTCTCCATACTTCAAAACACTCTTCATACATTTCTAGCACTTGTAATCAATCAGATTCATTGTCTTCTAATATATTCTCACCCCAAACAACACTAGATATTTTATTTAGTTGTTCAACGCAATGTTTCCGAGTTCTTAGCCTATTTGGGACCCAATTTCTACAAGTCTTTCTCCATACTTGAAAACACTCTTCATGCATCTCTAGCACTTTTAATCTATCAAATTTGTTGTTTTCTAACATATTCTAACCCCAAACAAAACTAGATAAGTCATTTAGTGGTTCAACGCAATGTTTCCGAGTTCTTAGCCCATTTGGGACCCAATTTCAACAAGTCTTTCTCCATACTTCTAAACACTCTTCATGCATCTTTAGCACTTGTAATAAATCAAATTCATTGTATTCTAATAGATTCTAACCCTAAACAACACTATATAAGTCATTTAGTTGTTCAACGCAATGGTTCCGAGTTCTTAGCCCATTTAGGACCCAATTTCAACAAGTCTTTCTCCATACTTCAAAACACTCTTCATTCATGTCTAGCACTTGTAATCAATTAAATTCATTGTATTCTAACATATTCTAACCCCAAACAACACTAGATAAGTCATTTAGTTGTTCAACGCAATGTTTCCGAGTTCTTAGCCCATTTGGGACCCAATTTCAACAAGTCTTTCTCCATACTTCAAAACACTCTTCATGCATATCTAGCACTTGTAATCAATCAAATTCATTGTATTCTAATAGATTCTAACCCTAAACAACACTAGATAAGTCATTTAGTTGTTCAACGCAATGTTTCCGAGTTGTTAGCCCATTTAGGACCCAATTTCAACAACTCTTTCTCCATACTTCAAAACACTCTTCATGCATCTCTAGCACTTGTAATCAATTAAATTCATTGTATTCTAACATATTCTAACCCCAAACAACACTAGATAAGTCATTTAGTTGTTCAACGCAATGTTTCCGAGTTCTTAGCCCATTTGGGACCCAATTTCAACAAGTCTTTCTCCATACTTCAAAACACTCTTCATGCATCTCTGGCACTTGTAATCAATCAAATTCATTGTATTCTAACATATTCTACCCCAAACAACACTAGAGAAGTCATTTAGTTTCTTAACGCAATGTTTTCGGTTTCTTAGCCCATTTGGGACCCAATTTCATCAAATTTTTCTACACATTTCTAAACACTCTTCAGCATCTCTAGCATTTGTAATCAATCAAAATTATTGTATTCTAACATATTCTAACCCCAAACAACACTAGATAAGTCATTTAGTTGTTCAACGCAATGTTTCCGAGTTCTTAGCCCATTTGGGACCCAATTTCAACAAGTCTTTCTCCATACTTAAAAACATTCTTCATGCATTTCTAGCACTTGTAATCAATCAGATTCATTGTCTTCTAATATATTCTCACCCCAAACAACACTAGATATTTTATTTAGTTGTTCAACGCAATGTTTCCGAGTTCTTAGCCCATTTGGGACCCAATTTCTACAAGTCTTTCTCCATACTTGAAAACACTCTTCATGCATCTCTAGCACTTTTAATCTATCAAATTTATTGTTTTCTAATATATTCTAACCCCAAACAAAACTAGATAAGTCATTTAGTAGTTCAACGCAATGTTTCCGAGTTCTTAGCCCATTTGGGACCCAATTTCAACAAGTTTTTCTACACACTTCTAAACACTCTTCATGCATCTCTAGCACTTGTAATCAATAAAAATTATTGTATTCTAACATATTCTAACCCCAAACAGAACTAGATAAGTCTTTTAGTGGTTCAACGCAATGTTTCCGAGTTCTTAGCCTATTTGGGACCTAATTTCAACAAGTCTTTCCCATTACTTCAGAACACTCTTCATGCATCTTTAGCATTTCTAATCAATCAAATTCATTGTATTCTAACATATTCTAACCCCAAATAACACTAGATAAGTCATTTAGTTGCTCAACGCAATGTTTCTTAGTTCTTCGCCCATTTGGTACCCAATTTCAACAAGTCTTTCGCCACACTTCTAAACACTCTTCATGCATCTCTAGCACTTGTAATCAATCAAATTTATTGTTTTCTAAAATATTCTAACCCCAAACAACACTAGATAAGTCATTTAGTGGTTCAACGCAATGTTTCCGAGTTCTTAGCCCATTTGGGACCCAATTTCAACAAGTCTTTCTCCATACTTAAAAACATTCTTTATGCATTTCTAGCACTTGTAATCAATCAGATTCATTGTCTTCTAATATATTCTCACCCCAAACAACACTTGATATTTTATTTAGTTGTTCAATGTAATGTTTCCGAGTTCTTAGCCCATTTGGGACCCAATTTCTACAAGTCTTTCTCCATACTTGAAAACACTCTTTATGCATCTCTAGCACTTTTAATCTATCAAATTTATTGTTTTCTAACATATTCTAACCCCAAACAAAACGAGATAAGTCATTTAGTGGTTCAACGCAATGTTTCCGAGTTCTTAGCCCATTTGGGACCCAATTTCAACAAGTTTTTCTACACACTTCTAAACACTCTTCATGCATCTCTAGCACTTGTAATCAATAAAATTTATTGTATTCTAACATATTTTAACCCCAAACAGAACTAGATAAGTCTTTTAGTGGTTCAACGCAATGTTTCCGAGTTCTTAGCCTATTTGGGACCTAATTTCAACAAGTCTTTCCCATTACTTCAGAACACTCTTCATGCATCTTTAGCATTTCTAATCAATCAAATTCATTGTATTCTAACATATTCTAACCCCAAATAACACTAGATAAGTCATTTAGTTGCTCAACGCAATGTTTCTGAGTTCTTAGCCCATTTGGTACCCAATTTCAACAAGTCTTTCACCACACTTCTAAACACTCTTCATGCATCTCAAGCACTTGTAATCAATCAAATTTATTGTTTTCTAAAATATTCTAACCCCAAACAACACTAGATTAGTCATTTAGTGGTTCAACGCAATGTTTCCGAGTTCTTAGCCCATTTAGGACCCAATTTCGACAAGTCTTTCTCCATACTTCAAAACACTCTTCATGCATCTCTAGCACTTGTAATCTATTAAATTCATTGTATTCTAAGATATTCTAACCCCAAACAACACTAGAGAAGTCATTTAGGTGTGCAACGCAATGTTTCCGAGTTCTTAGCCCATTTGGGACCCAATTTCAACAAGTCTTTCTCCATACTTCAAAACACTCTTCATGCATCTCTAGCACTTGTAATCATTCAAATTCATTGTATTCTAACATATTCTAACCCCAAACAACACTAGATAAGTCATTTAGTGGTTCAACGCAATGTTTCCGAGTTCTTAGCCCATTTTTGACCCAATTTCAACAAGTCTTTCTCCATACTTCAAAACACTCTTCATGCATTTCTAGCACTTGTAATCAATCAGATTCATTGTCTTCTAATATATTCTCACCCCAAACAACACTAGATATTTTATTTGGTTGTTCAACGCAATGTTTCCGAGTTCTTAGCCCATTTGGGACCCAATTTCTACAAGTCTTTCTCCATACTTGAAAACACACTTCATGCATCTCTAGCACTTTTAATCTATCAAATTTATTGTTTTCTAACATATTCTAACCCCAAACAACACTAGATAAGTCATTTAGTGGTTCAAAGCAATGTTTCGGAGTTCTTAGCCCATTTGGGACCCAATTTCAACAAGTCTTTCTACATACTTCTAAACACTCTTCATGCATCTCTAGCACTTGTAATCAATTAAATTCATTGTATTCTAACGTATTCTAACCCCAAACAACACTAGATAAGTCATTTAGTTGTTCAACGCAATGTTTCCGAGTTCTTAGCCCATTTGAGACCCAATTTCAACAAGTCTTTCTCCATACTTCAAAACACTCTTCATGCATCTCTAGCACTTGTAATCAATAAAATTCATTGTATTCTAACATATTCTAAACCCAAACAACACTAGATAAGTCATTTAGATGTTCAACGCAATGTTTCCGAGTTCTTAGCCCATTTGGGACCCAATTTCAACAAGTCTTTCTCCATACTTAAAAACATTCTTCATTCATTTCTAGCACTTGTAATCAATCAGATTCATTGTCTTCTAATATATTCTCACCCCAAACAACACTAGATATTTTATTTAGTTGTTCAACGCAATGTTTCCGAGTTCTTAGCCCATTTGGGACCCAATTTCTACAAGTCTTTCTCCATACTTGAAAACACTCTTCATGCATCTCTAGCACTTTTAATCTATCAAATTTATTGTTTTCTAACATATTCTAACCCCAAACAAAACTAGATAAGTCATTTAGTGGTTCAACGCAATGTTTCCGAGTTCTTAGCCCATTTGGGACCCAATTTCAACAAGTCTTTCTCCATACTTCTAAACACTCTTCATGCATCTCTAGCACTTGTAATAAATCAAATTCATTGTAATCTAATAGATTCTAACCCTAAACAACACTATATAAGTCATTTAGTTGTTCAACGCAATGGTTCCGAGTTCTTAGCCCATTTAGGACCCAATTTCAACAAGTCTTTCTCCATACTTCAAAACACTCTTCATGCATGTCTAGCACTTGTAATCAATCAAATTCATTGTATTCTAACATATTCTAACCCCAAACAACACTAGATAAGTCATTTAGTTGTTCAACGCAATGTTTCCGAGTTCTTAGCCCATTTGGGACCCAATTTCAACAAGTCTTTCTCCATACTTGAAAACACTCTTCATGCATATCTAGCACTTGTAATCAATAAAAGTTATAGTATTCTAACATATTCTAACCCCAAACAGCACTTGATAAGTCATTTAGTGGTTCAACGCAATGTTTCCGAGTTCTTAGCCTATTTGGGACCTAATTTCAATAAGTCTTTCCCATTACTTCAAAACACTTTTCATGCATCTTTAGCACTTGTAATCAATCAAATTCATTGGATTCTAACATATTATAACCCCAAATAACACTAGATAAGTTATTTAGTTGCTCAACGCAATGTTTCCGAGTTCTTAGCCCATTTGGTACCCAATTTCAAAAGTCTTTCGCCACACTTCTAAACATTCTTCATGTATCTCTAGCACTTGTAATCAATCAAATTCATTGTATTCTAACATATTCTAACCCCAAACAACACTAGATAAGTCATTTAGTTGTTCAATGCAATATTTCCGAGTTCGTAGCCCATTTGGGACCCAATTTCAACAAGTATTTCTCCATACTTCAAAACACTCTTCATGCATCTCTAGCACTTGTAATCAATCAAATTCATTGTATTCTAACATATTCTAACCCCAAACAACACTAGATAAGTCATTTAGTTTCTTAACGCAATATTTCCGGTTTCTTAGCCCATTTGGTACCCAATTTCAACAAGTCTTTCTCCACACTTCTAAACACTCTTCATGCATCGCTAGAACTTGTAATCAATCAAATTTATTTTATTCTAACATATTCTAACCCCAAATAACACTAGATAAGTCATTTAGTGGTTCAACGCAATGCTTCCGAGTTCTTAGCCCATTTGGGACCTAATTTCATCAAGTTTTTCTACACATTTCTAAACACTCTTCATGCATCTCTAGCCCTTGTAATCAATCAAAATTATTTTATTCTAACATATTCTAACCCCAAACAACACTAGATAAGTCAATTAGTGGTTCAGCGCAATGTTTCCGAGTTCTTAGCCCATTTGGGACCCAATTTCAACAAGTTTTTCTACACACTTCTAAACACTCTTCATGCATCTTTAGCACTTGTAATCAATCAAAGTTATTGTATTATAACATATTCTAACCCCAAACAGCACTAGATAAGTCTAGATAAGTTTCAGACCGAGATACAAAGTTTCTAGGACACTTGTGGAGGACGTTATGGGCTAAGCTAGGAACCAAGTTGTCATTCTCAACCACACGTCACCCGCAAACAGATTGGCAAACTGAAGTAGTGAACAGGACGCTATCTACACTCCTCAGGACTTTAGTAAGAAGCAATCTCAAGTCATGGGAAGAATGTCTACCACATGTTGAGTTTGCCTATAATCACGCTAAGCATTCTGCTACTCTCTTCTCTGCTTTTGAAATTGTTTATGGTTTTAACTCACAATCACCTCTAGACTTGATTCCTTTACCTTTAAGTGTGAAGTGTAGCTTTGATGGCAAAGAAAAGGCTTAACAGGTCAGGAGGATACATGCTAAAGCTAAGGAGAATATAGAGAAAAGAACCAAGCAGTACGAGAAGCATGCGAACAAGGGAAGAAAGGAGCTCATTTTTGAAGAAGGAGACTTAGTGTGGATTCATTTACGCAAGGATAGGTTCCCAGAAGAGAGGAAGAGCAAGCTGCTACCACGAGCTGATGGCCCATTTGAAGTCATCAAGAGGATCAATAATAACGCATACCAGATTGATCTTCAAGGTAAGTATAATATATCATCAACATTCAATGTTTCTGACTTGCTTCCTTACTATGCAGATTCCGATTTGAGGACAAATCCTTTTGAAGAGGGGGAGGATGATATGATCGTGGCCAGCACGGAGCCAGAGGCTACAGAGAAACCGGAGATGGTGGGAAGGATCACTCGTTCAAGAGCTAAGGAGATGGCAAGGAAGCACACTCACTCATAGCTGACGGGTCATTCAACCTACCAAGGATCCAAGTCTTCAACATATCTAACCTGAAGACTTCACCCGGTAATGAGGACTAGGTAACTTAGGTGAGAAGTTTGTACTCTTTTTCCCATAGCTGAGTTTTGTCCCAATGGGTTTTCTCAGCATGGTTTTTAATGAGGCAAATGGATCACTACGTCGAGTTATCAAGAAGTCATCACCAAAGGGGAATAATGTACTTATGTACTACTACAGGTCGTCAAGCTTCTGTACTAGTTCAGCCGACTTCTGTACTACTACAGGTCGTCGAGACATTTTGCTGTTTTTATTATATCCTTCAAACGTCTTGTTGTTTTGGTTATGAACTTCTTGTTGTTTGGAGTGTCGAGCCCTAGGGTATTTAAAACCTAAAGCTACACCTCTTTTCTCTTTTAGCGAAGAAGTTGTATGAACAAGTATTGTCACACTTTTTCTCTCAATTTGAATTCTTGAATGCGTTCTAGATTTCCGGGTTTCTATACACTTTGTGATTCAGAAACGCTTCACTTGATCCAATCCATACAACCACCTAAAAAAATCTATCTCCATCGAACCATTGTTTTGATCATTCGATCTTCACACATCATCACTCAAAGTCATCGTCCCTCGTCATCAACAAGATCATGTCGCATATCACCCATCTTCAACCTTCATCGGAGTTTTATCCTAGGGAGATCATATTAAGATAAGTCATTTAGTTGCTCAACGCAATGTTTCCGAGTTCTTAACCCATTTGGTACCCAATTTCAACAAGTCTTTCGCCACACTTCTAAACACTCTTCATGCATCTCTAGCACTTGTAATCAATCAAAATGTATTGTTTTCTAACATATTCTAACCCCAAACAACACTAGATAATTCATTTAGTGGTTCAACGCAATGTTTCCGAGTTCTTAGCCCATTTGGGACCCAATTTCAACAAGTCTTTCTCCATACTTTAAAACACTCTTCATGCATTTCTAGCACTTGTAATCAATCAGATTCATTGTCTTCTAATATATTCCCACCCCAAACAACACTAGATATTTTATTTAGTTGTTCAACGCAATGTTTCCGAGTTCTTAGCCCATTTGGGACCCAATTTCTACAAGTCTTTCTCCATACTTGAAAACACTCTTCATGCATCTCTAGCACCTTTAATCTATCAAATTTATTGTTTTCTAACATATTCTAACCCCAAAAAACACTAGATAAGTCATTTAGTGGTTCAACGCAATGTTTCCGAGTTCTTAGCCCATTTGGGACCCAATTTCAACAAGTCTTTCTCCATACTTCTAAACACTCTTCATGCATCTCTAGCACTTGTAATCAATCAAATTCATTGTATTCTAATAGATTCTAACCCTAAACAACACTAGATAAGTCATTTAGTTGTTCAACGCAATGTTTCCGAGTTCTTAGCCCATTTAGGACCCAATTTCAACAAGTCTTTCTCCATACTTCAAAACACTCTTCATGCATCTCTAGCACTTGTAATCTATTAAATTCATTGTATTCTAAGATATTCTAACCCCAAACAACACTAGAGAAGTCATTTAGGTGTTCAACGCAATGTTTCCGAGTTCTTAGCCCATTTGGGACCCAATTTCAACAAGTCTTTCTCCATACTTCAAAACACTCTTCATGCATCTCTAGCACTTGTAATCAATCAAATTCATTGTATTCTAACATATTCTAACCCCAAACAACACTAGATAAGTCATTTAGTGGTTCAACGCAATGTTTCCGAGTTCTTAGCCCATTTGGGACCCAATTTCAACAAGTCTTTCTCCATACTTCAAAACACTCTTCATGCATCTCTAGCACTTGTAATCAATCAAATTCATTGTATTCTAACATATTCTAACCCCAAACAACACTAGATAAGTCATTTAGTGGTTCAACGCAATGTTTCCGAGTTCTTAGCCCATTTGGGACCTAATTTCAACAAGTCTTTCTCCATACTTCAAAACACTCTTCATGCATATCTAGCACTTGTAATCAATCAAATTCATTGTATTCTAATAGATTCTAACCCTAAACAACACTAGATAAGTCATTTAGTTGTTCAACGCAATGTTTCCGAGTTGTTAGCCCATTTAGGACCCAATTTCAACAACTCTTTCTCCATACTTCAAAACACTCTTCATGCATCTCTAGCACTTGTAATCAATTAAATTCATTGTATTCTAACATATTCTAACCCCAAACAACACTAGATAAGTCATTTAGTTGTTCAACGCAATGTTTCCGAGTTCTTAGCCCATTTGGGACCCAATTTCAACAAGTCTTTCTCCATACTTCAAAACACTCTTCATGCATCTCTGGCACTTGTAATCAATCAAATTCATTGTATTCTAACATATTCTACCCCAAACAACACTAGAGAAGTCATTTAGTTTCTTAACGCAATGTTTTCGGTTTCTTAGCCCATTTGGGACCCAATTTCATCAAATTTTTCTACACATTTCTAAACACTCTTCAGCATCTCTAGCATTTGTAATCAATCAAAATTATTGTATTCTAACATATTCTAACCCCAAACAACACTAGATAAGTCATTTAGTTGTTCAACGCAATGTTTCCGAGTTCTTAGCCCATTTGGGACCCAATTTCAACAAGTCTTTCTCCATACTTAAAAACATTCTTCATGCATTTCTAGCACTTGTAATCAATCAGATTCATTGTCTTCTAATATATTCTCACCCCAAACAACACTAGATATTTTATTTAGTTGTTCAACGCAATGTTTCCGAGTTCTTAGCCCATTTGGGACCCAATTTCTACAAGTCTTTCTCCATACTTGAAAACACTCTTCATGCATCTCTAGCACTTTTAATCTATCAAATTTATTGTTTTCTAATATATTCTAACCCCAAACAAAACTAGATAAGTCATTTAGTAGTTCAACGCAATGTTTCCGAGTTCTTAGCCCATTTGGGACCCAATTTCAACAAGTTTTTCTACACACTTCTAAACACTCTTCATGCATCTCTAGCACTTGTAATCAATAAAAATTATTGTATTCTAACATATTCTAACCCCAAACAGAACTAGATAAGTCTTTTAGTGGTTCAACGCAATGTTTCCGAGTTCTTAGCCTATTTGGGACCTAATTTCAACAAGTCTTTCCCATTACTTCAGAACACTCTTCATGCATCTTTAGCATTTCTAATCAATCAAATTCATTGTATTCTAACATATTCTAACCCCAAATAACACTAGATAAGTCATTTAGTTGCTCAACGCAATGTTTCTTAGTTCTTCGCCCATTTGGTACCCAATTTCAACAAGTCTTTCGCCACACTTCTAAACACTCTTCATGCATCTCTAGCACTTGTAATCAATCAAATTTATTGTTTTCTAAAATATTCTAACCCCAAACAACACTAGATAAGTCATTTAGTGGTTCAACGCAATGTTTCCGAGTTCTTAGCCCATTTGGGACCCAATTTCAACAAGTCTTTCTCCATACTTAAAAACATTCTTTATGCATTTCTAGCACTTGTAATCAATCAGATTCATTGTCTTCTAATATATTCTCACCCCAAACAACACTTGATATTTTATTTAGTTGTTCAATGTAATGTTTCCGAGTTCTTAGCCCATTTGGGACCCAATTTCTACAAGTCTTTCTCCATACTTGAAAACACTCTTTATGCATCTCTAGCACTTTTAATCTATCAAATTTATTGTTTTCTAACATATTCTAACCCCAAACAAAACGAGATAAGTCATTTAGTGGTTCAACGCAATGTTTCCGAGTTCTTAGCCCATTTGGGACCCAATTTCAACAAGTTTTTCTACACACTTCTAAACACTCTTCATGCATCTCTAGCACTTGTAATCAATAAAATTTATTGTATTCTAACATATTTTAACCCCAAACAGAACTAGATAAGTCTTTTAGTGGTTCAACGCAATGTTTCCGAGTTCTTAGCCTATTTGGGACCTAATTTCAACAAGTCTTTCCCATTACTTCAGAACACTCTTCATGCATCTTTAGCATTTCTAATCAATCAAATTCATTGTATTCTAACATATTCTAACCCCAAATAACACTAGATAAGTCATTTAGTTGCTCAACGCAATGTTTCTGAGTTCTTAGCCCATTTGGTACCCAATTTCAACAAGTCTTTCACCACACTTCTAAACACTCTTCATGCATCTCAAGCACTTGTAATCAATCAAATTTATTGTTTTCTAAAATATTCTAACCCCAAACAACACTAGATTAGTCATTTAGTGGTTCAACGCAATGTTTCCGAGTTCTTAGCCCATTTAGGACCCAATTTCGACAAGTCTTTCTCCATACTTCAAAACACTCTTCATGCATCTCTAGCACTTGTAATCTATTAAATTCATTGTATTCTAAGATATTCTAACCCCAAACAACACTAGAGAAGTCATTTAGGTGTGCAACGCAATGTTTCCGAGTTCTTAGCCCATTTGGGACCCAATTTCAACAAGTCTTTCTCCATACTTCAAAACACTCTTCATGCATCTCTAGCACTTGTAATCAATCAAATTCATTGTATTCTAACATATTCTAACCCCAAACAACACTAGATAAGTCATTTAGTGGTTCAACGCAATGTTTCCGAGTTCTTAGCCCATTTTTGACCCAATTTCAACAAGTCTTTCTCCATACTTCAAAACACTCTTCATGCATTTCTAGCACTTGTAATCAATCAGATTCATTGTCTTCTAATATATTCTCACCCCAAACAACACTAGATATTTTATTTGGTTGTTCAACGCAATGTTTCCGAGTTCATAGCCCATTTGGGACCCAATTTCTACAAGTCTTTCTCCATACTTGAAAACACACTTCATGCATCTCTAGCACTTTTAATCTATCAAATTTATTGTTTTCTAACATATTCTAACCCCAAACAACACTAGATAAGTCATTTAGTGGTTCAAAGCAATGTTTCGGAGTTCTTAGCCCATTTGGGACCCAATTTCAACAAGTCTTGCTACATACTTCTAAACACTCTTCATGCATCTCTAGCACTTGTAATCAATTAAATTCATTGTATTCTAACATATTCTAACCCCAAACAACACTAGATAAGTCATTTAGTTGTTCAACGCAATGTTTCCGAGTTCTTAGCCCATTTGAGACCCAATTTCAACAAGTCTTTCTCCATACTTCAAAACACTCTTCATGCATCTCTAGCACTTGTAATCAATAAAATTCATTGTATTCTAACATATTCTAAACCCAAACAACACTAGATAAGTCATTTAGATGTTCAACGCAATGTTTCCGAGTTCTTAGCCCATTTGGGACCCAATTTCAACAAGTCTTTCTCCATACTTAAAAACATTCTTCATTCATTTCTAGCACTTGTAATCAATCAGATTCATTGTCTTCTAATATATTCTCACCCCAAACAACACTAGATATTTTATTTAGTTGTTCAACGCAATGTTTCCGAGTTCTTAGCCCATTTGGGACCCAATTTCTACAAGTCTTTCTCCATACTTGAAAACACTCTTCATGCATCTCTAGCACTTTTAATCTATCAAATTTATTGTTTTCTAACATATTCTAACCCCAAACAAAACTAGATAAGTCATTTAGTGGTTCAACGCAATGTTTCCGAGTTCTTAGCCCATTTGGGACCCAATTTCAACAAGTCTTTCTCCATACTTCTAAACACTCTTCATGCATCTCTAGCACTTGTAATAAATCAAATTCATTGTAATCTAATAGATTCTAACCCTAAACAACACTATATAAGTCATTTAGTTGTTCAACGCAATGGTTCCGAGTTCTTAGCCCATTTAGGACCCAATTTCAACAAGTCTTTCTCCATACTTCAAAACACTCTTCATGCATGTCTAGCACTTGTAATCAATCAAATTCATTGTATTCTAACATATTCTAACCCCAAACAATACTAGATAAGTCATTTAGTTGTTCAACGCAATGTTTCCGAGTTCTTAGCCCATTTGGGACCCAATTTCAACAAGTCTTTCTCCATACTTGAAAACACTCTTCATGCATATCTAGCACTTGTAATCAATAAAAGTTATAGTATTCTAACATATTCTAACCCCAAACAGCACTTGATAAGTCATTTAGTGGTTCAACGCAATGTTTCCGAGTTCTTAGCCTATTTGGGACCTAATTTCAATAAGTCTTTCCCATTACTTCAAAACACTTTTCATGCATCTTTAGCACTTGTAATCAATCAAATTCATTGGATTCTAACATATTATAACCCCAAATAACACTAGATAAGTTATTTAGTTGCTCAACGCAATGTTTCCGAGTTCTTAGCCCATTTGGTACCCAATTTCAAAAGTCTTTCGCCACACTTCTAAACATTCTTCATGTATCTCTAGCACTTGTAATCAATCAAATTCATTGTATTCTAACATATTCTAACCCCAAACAACACTAGATAAGTCATTTAGTTGTTCAATGCAATATTTCCGAGTTCGTAGCCCATTTGGGACCCAATTTCAACAAGTATTTCTCCATACTTCAAAACACTCTTCATGCATCTCTAGCACTTGTAATCAATCAAATTCATTGTATTCTAACATATTCTAACCCCAAACAACACTAGATAAGTCATTTAGTTTCTTAACGCAATATTTCCGGTTTCTTAGCCCATTTGGTACCCAATTTCAACAAGTCTTTCTCCACACTTCTAAACACTCTTCATGCATCGCTAGAACTTGTAATCAATCAAATTTATTTTATTCTAACATATTCTAACCCCAAATAACACTAGATAAGTCATTTAGTGGTTCAACGCAATGCTTCCGAGTTCTTAGCCCATTTGGGACCTAATTTCATCAAGTTTTTCTACACATTTCTAAACACTCTTCATGCATCTCTAGCCCTTGTAATCAATCAAAATTATTTTATTCTAACATATTCTAACCCCAAACAACACTAGATAAGTCAATTAGTGGTTCAGCGCAATGTTTCCGAGTTCTTAGCCCATTTGGGACCCAATTTCAACAAGTTTTTCTACACACTTCTAAACACTCTTCATGCATCTTTAGCACATGTAATCAATCAAAGTTATTGTATTATAACATATTCTAACCCCAAACAACACTAGATAAGTCTAGATAAGTTTCAGACCGAGATACAAAGTTTCTAGGACACTTGTGGAGGACGTTATGGGCTAAGCTAGGAACCAAGTTGTCATTCTCAACCACACGTCACCCGCAAACAGATTGGCAAACTGAAGTAGTGAACAGGACGCTATCTACACTCCTCAGGACTTTAGTAAGAAGCAATCTCAAGTCATGGGAAGAATGTCTACCACATGTTGAGTTTGCCTATAATCACGCTAAGCATTCTGCTACTCTCTTCTCTGCTTTTGAAATTGTTTATGGTTTTAACTCACAATCACCTCTAGACTTGATTCCTTTACCTTTAAGTGTGAAGTGTAGCTTTGATGGCAAAGAAAAGGCTTAACAGGTCAGGAGGATACATGCTAAAGCTAAGGAGAATATAGAGAAAAGAACCAAGCAGTACGAGAAGCATGCGAACAAGGGAAGAAAGGAGCTCATTTTTGAAGAAGGAGACTTAGTGTGGATTCATTTACGCAAGGATAGGTTCCCAGAAGAGAGGAAGAGCAAGCTGCTACCACGAGCTGATGGCCCATTTGAAGTCATCAAGAGGATCAATAATAACGCATACCAGATTGATCTTCAAGGTAAGTATAATATATCATCAACATTCAATGTTTCTGACTTGCTTCCTTACTATGCAGATTCCGATTTGAGGACAAATCCTTTTGAAGAGGGGGAGGATGATATGATCGTGGCCAGCACGGAGCCAGAGGCTACAGAGAAACCGGAGATGGTGGGAAGGATCACTCGTTCAAGAGCTAAGGAGATGGCAAGGAAGCACACTCACTCATAGCTGACGGGTCATTCAACCTACCAAGGATCCAAGTCTTCAACATATCTAACCTGAAGACTTCACCCGGTAATGAGGACTAGGTAACTTAGGTGAGAAGTTTGTACTCTTTTTCCCATAGCTGAGTTTTGTCCCAATGGGTTTTCTCAGCATGGTTTTTAATGAGGCAAATGGATCACTACGTCGAGTTATCAAGAAGTCATCACCAAAGGGGAATAATGTACTTATGTACTACTACAGGTCGTCAAGCTTCTGTACTAGTTCAGCCGACTTCTGTACTACTACAGGTCGTCGAGACATTTTGCTGTTTTTATTATATCCTTCAAACGTCTTGTTGTTTTGGTTATGAACTTCTTGTTGTTTGGAGTGTCGAGCCCTAGGGTATTTAAAACCTAAAGCTACACCTCTTTTCTCTTTTAGCGAAGAAGTTGTATGAACAAGTATTGTCACACTTTTTCTCTCAATTTGAATTCTTGAATGCGTTCTAGATTTCCGGGTTTCTATACACTTTGTGATTCAGAAACGCTTCACTTGATCCAATCCATACAACCACCTAAAAAAATCTATCTCCATCGAACCATTGTTTTGATCATTCGATCTTCACACATCATCACTCAAAGTCATCGTCCCTCGTCATCAACAAGATCATGTCGCATATCACCCATCTTCAACCTTCATCGGAGTTTTATCCTAGGGAGATCATATTAAGATAAGTCATTTAGTTGCTCAACGCAATGTTTCCGAGTTCTTAACCCATTTGGTACCCAATTTCAACAAGTCTTTCGCCACACTTCTAAACACTCTTCATGCATCTCTAGCACTTGTAATCAATCAAAATGTATTGTTTTCTAACATATTCTAACCCCAAACAACACTAGATAATTCATTTAGTGGTTCAACGCAATGTTTCCGAGTTCTTAGCCCATTTGGGACCCAATTTCAACAAGTCTTTCTCCATACTTTAAAACACTCTTCATGCATTTCTAGCACTTGTAATCAATCAGATTCATTGTCTTCTAATATATTCCCACCCCAAACAACACTAGATATTTTATTTAGTTGTTCAACGCAATGTTTCCGAGTTCTTAGCCCATTTGGGACCCAATTTCTACAAGTCTTTCTCCATACTTGAAAACACTCTTCATGCATCTCTAGCACCTTTAATCTATCAAATTTATTGTTTTCTAACATATTCTAACCCCAAAAAACACTAGATAAGTCATTTAGTGGTTCAACGCAATGTTTCCGAGTTCTTAGCCCATTTGGGACCCAATTTCAACAAGTCTTTCTCCATACTTCTAAACACTCTTCATGCATCTCTAGCACTTGTAATCAATCAAATTCATTGTATTCTAATAGATTCTAACCCTAAACAACACTAGATAAGTCATTTAGTTGTTCAACGCAATGTTTCCGAGTTCTTAGCCCATTTAGGACCCAATTTCAACAAGTCTTTCTCCATACTTCAAAACACTCTTCATGCATCTCTAGCACTTGTAATCTATTAAATTCATTGTATTCTAAGATATTCTAACCCCAAACAACACTAGAGAAGTCATTTAGGTGTTCAACGCAATGTTTCCGAGTTCTTAGCCCATTTGGGACCCAATTTCAACAAGTCTTTCTCCATACTTCAAAACACTCTTCATGCATCTCTAGCACTTGTAATCAATCAAATTCATTGTATTCTAACATATTCTAACCCCAAACAACACTAGATAAGTCATTTAGTGGTTCAACGCAATGTTTCCGAGTTCTTAGCCCATTTGGGACCCAATTTCAACAAGTCTTTCTCCATACTTCAAAACACTCTTCATGCATTTCTAGCACTTGTAATCAATCAGATTCATTGTCTTCTAATATATTCTCACCCCAAACAACACTAGATATTTTATTTAGTTGTTCAACGCAATGTTTCCGAGTTCTTAGCCCATTTTGGACCCAATTTCTACAAGTCTTTCTCCATACTTGAAAACACTCTTCATGCATCTCTAGCACTTTTAATCTATCAAATTTGTTGTTTTCTAACATATTCTAACCCCAAACAAAACTAGATAAGTCATTTAGTGGTTCAACGCAATGTTTCCGAGTTCTTAGCCCATTTGGGACCCAATTTCAACAAGTCTTTCTCCATACTTCTAAACACTCTTCATGCATCTTTAGCACTTGTAATAAATCAAATTCATTGTATTCTAATAGATTCTAACCCTAAACAACACTATATAAGTCATTTAGTTGTTCAACGCAATGGTTCCGAGTTCTTAGCCCATTTAGGACCCAATTTCAACAAGTCTTTCTCCATACTTCAAAACACTCTTCATTCATGTCTAGCACTTGTAATCAATTAAATTCATTGTATTCTAACATATTCTAACCCCAAACAACACTAGATAAGTCATTTAGTTGTTCAACGCAATGTTTCCGAGTTCTTAGCCCATTTGGGACCCAATTTCAACAAGTCTTTCTCCATACTTCAAAACACTCTTCATGCATATCTAGCACTTGTAATCAATCAAATTCATTGTATTCTAATAGATTCTAACCCTAAACAACACTAGATAAGTCATTTAGTTGTTCAACGCAATGTTTCCGAGTTGTTAGCCCATTTAGGACCCAATTTCAACAACTCTTTCTCCATACTTCAAAACACTCTTCATGCATCTCTAGCACTTGTAATCAATTAAATTCATTGTATTCTAACATATTCTAACCCCAAACAACACTAGATAAGTCATTTAGTTGTTCAACGCAATGTTTCCGAGTTCTTAGCCCATTTGGGACCCAATTTCAACAAGTCTTTCTCCATACTTCAAAACACTCTTCATGCATCTCTGGCACTTGTAATCAATCAAATTCATTGTATTCTAACATATTCTACCCCAAACAACACTAGAGAAGTCATTTAGTTTCTTAACGCAATGTTTTCGGTTTCTTAGCCCATTTGGGACCCAATTTCATCAAGTTTTTCTACACATTTCTAAACACTCTTCAAGCATCTCTAGCATTTGTAATCAATCAAAATTATTGTATTCTAACATATTCTAACCCCAAACAACACTAGATAAGTCATTTAGTTGTTCAACGCAATGTTTCCGAGTTCTTAGCCCATTTGGGACCCAATTTCAACAAGTCTTTCTCCATACTTAAGAACATTCTTCATGCATTTCTAGCACTTGTAATCAATCAGATTCATTGTCTTCTAATATATTCTCACCCCAAACAACACTAGATATTTTATTTAGTTGTTCAACGCAATGTTTCCGAGTTCTTAGCCCATTTGGGACCCAATTTCTACAAGTCTTTCTCCATACTTGAAAACACTCTTCATGCATCTCTAGCACTTTTAATCTATCAAATTTATTGTTTTCTAATATATTCTAACCCTAAACAAAACTAGATAAGTCATTTAGTAGTTCAACGCAATGTTTCCGAGTTCTTAGCCCATTTGGGACCCAATTTCAACAAGTTTTTCTACACACTTCTAAACACTCTTCATGCATCTCTAGCACTTGTAATCAATAAAAATTATTGTATTCTAACATATTCTAACCCCAAACAGAACTAGATAAGTCTTTTAGTGGTTCAACGCAATGTTTCCGAGTTCTTAGCCTATTTGGGACCTAATTTCAACAAGTCTTTCCCATTACTTCAGAACACTCTTCATGCATCTTTAGCATTTCTAATCAATCAAATTCATTGTATTCTAACATATTCTAACCCCAAATAACACTAGATAAGTCATTTAGTTGCTCAACGCAATGTTTCTTAGTTCTTCGCCAATTTGGTACCCAATTTCAACAAGTCTTTCGCCACACTTCTAAACACTCTTCATGCATCTCTAGCACTTGTAATCAATCAAATTTATTGTTTTCTAAAATATTCTAACCCCAAACAACACTAGATAAGTCATTTAGTGGTTCAACGCAATGTTTCCGAGTTCTTAGCCCATTTGGGACCCAATTTCAACAAGTCTTTCTCCATACTTAAAAACATTCTTTATGCAATTCTAGCACTTGTAATCAATCAGATTCATTGTCTTCTAATATATTCTCACCCCAAACAACACTTGATATTTTATTTAGTTGTTCAACGTAATGTTTCCGAGTTCTTAGCCCATTTGGGACCCAATTTCTACAAGTCTTTCTCCATACTTGAAAACACTCTTTATGCATCTCTAGCACTTTTAATCTATCAAATTTATTGTTTTCTAACATATTCTAACCCCAAACAAAACGAGATAAGTCATTTAGTGGTTCAACGCAATGTTTCCGAGTTCTTAGCCCATTTGGGACCCAATTTCAACAAGTTTTTCTACACACTTCTAAACACTCTTCATGCATCTCTAGCACTTGTAATCAATAAAATTTATTGTATTCTAACATATTTTAACCCCAAACAGAACTAGATAAGTCTTTTAGTGGTTCAACGCAATGTTTCCGAGTTCTTAGCCTATTTGGGACCTAATTTCAACAAGTCTTTCCCATTACTTCAGAACACTCTTCATGCATCTTTAGCATTTCTAATCAATCAAATTCATTGTATTCTAACATATTCTAACCCCAAATAACACTAGATAAGTCATTTAGTTGTTCAACGCAATGTTTCTGAGTTCTTAGCCCATTTGGTACCCAATTTCAACAAGTCTTTCACCACACTTCTAAACACTCTTCATGCATCTCAAGCACTTGTAATCAATCAAATTTATTGTTTTCTAAAATATTCTAACCCCAAACAACACTAGATAAGTCATTTAGTGGTTCAACGCAATGTTTCCGAGTTCTTAGCCCATTTGGGACCCAATTTCAACAAGTCTTTCTCCATACTTCAAAACACTCTTCATGCATTTCTAGCACTTGTAATCAATCAGATTCATTGTCTTCTAATATATTCTCACCCCAAACAACGCTAGATATTTTATTTAGTTGTTCAACGCAATGTTTCCGAGTTTTTAGCCCATTTGGGACCCAATTTCTACAAGTCTTTCTCCATACTTGAAAACACTCTTCATGCATCTCTAGCACTTTTAATCAATAAAATTTATTGTTTTCTAACATATTCTAACCCCAAACAACACTAGATAAGTCATTTAGTTTCTTAACGCAATGTTTTCGGTTTCTTAGCCCATTTGGTACCCAATTTCAACAAGTCTTTCTCCACACTTCTAAACACTCTTTATGCATCGCTAGCACTTGTAATCAATCAAATTTATTTTATTCTATCATATTCTAACCCCAAAGAACACTATAAAAGTCATTTAGTGGTTCAACGCAATGCTTCCGAGTTCTTAGCCCATTTGGGACCCAATTTCATCAAGTTTTTCTACACATTTCTAAACACTCTTCAAGCATCTCTAGCATTTGTAATCAATCAAAATTATTGTATTCTAACATATTCTAACCCCAAACAACACTAGATAAGTCATTTAGTGGTTCAGCGCAATGTTTCCGAGTTCTTAGCCCATTTGGGACCCAATTTCAATAAGTTTTCTACACACTTCTAAACACTCTTCATGCATCTCTAGCACTTGTAATCAATCAAAGTTATTGTATTCTAACATATTCTAACCCCAAATATCACTAGATAAGTCATTTAGTGGTTCAACGCAATGTTTCCGAGTTCTTAGCCCATTTGGGACCCAATTTCAACAAGTTTTTCTACACACTTCTAAACACTCTTCATGCATCTCTAGCACTTTTAATCAATAAAATTTATTGTATTCTAACATATTCTAACCCCAAACAGAACTAGATAAGCCTTTTAGTGGTTCAACGCAATGTTTCCGAGTTCTTAGCCTATTTGGGACCTAATTTCAACAAGTCTTTCCCATTATTTCAGAACACTCTTCATGCATCTTTAGCATTTCTAATCAATCAAATTCATTGTATTCTAACATATTCTAAACCCAAATAACACTAGATAAGTCATTTAGTTGCTCAACGCAATGTTTCTGAGTTCTTAGCCCATTTGGTACCCAATTTCAACAAGTCTTTCGCCACACTTCTAAACACTCTTCATGCATCTCTAGCACTTGTAATCAATCAAATTTATTGTTTTCTAAAATATTCTAACCCCAAACAACACTAGATAAGTCATTTAGTGGTTCAGCGCAATGTTTCCGAGTTCTTAGCCCATTTGGGACCCAATTTCAATAAGTTTTCTACACACTTCTAAACACTCTTCATGCATCTCTAGCACTTGTAATCAATCAAAGTTATTGTATTCTAACATATTCTAACCCCAAATATCACTAGATAAGTCATTTAGTGGTTCAACGCAATGTTTCCGAGTTCTTAGCCCATTTGGGACCCAATTTCAACAAGTTTTTCTACACACTTCTAAACACTCTTCATGCATCTCTAGCACTTTTAATCAATCAAATGTATTGTTTTCTAACATATTCTAACCCCAAACAACACTAGATAAGTCAATTAGTTTCTTAACGCAATGTTTTCGGTTTCTTAGCCCATTTGGTACCCAATTTCAACAAGTCTTTCTCCACACTTCTAAACACTCTTCATGCATCGCTAGCACTTGTAATCAATCAAATTTATTTTTTTCTATCATATTCTAACCCCAAAGAACACTATAAAAGTCATTTAGTGGTTCAACGCAATGCTTCCGAGTTCTTAGCCCATTTGGGACCCAATTTCATCAAGTTTTTCTACACATTTCTAAACACTCTTCAAGCATCTCTATCATTTGTAATCAATCAAAATTATTGTATTCTAACATATTCTAACCCCAAACAACACTAGATAAGTCATTTAGTGGTTCAACGCAATGTTTCCGAGTTCTTAGCCCATTTGGGACCCAATTTCAACAAGTCTTTCTCCATACTTCAAAACACTCTTCATGCATTTCTAGCACTTGTAATCAATCAGATTCATTGTCTTCTAATATATTCTCACCCCAAACAACGCTAGATATTTTATTTAGTTGTTCAACGCAATGTTTCCGAGTTTTTAGCCCATTTGGGACCCAATTTCTACAAGTCTTTCTCCATACTTGAAAACACTCTTCATGCGTCTCTAGCACTTTTAATCAATCAAATTTATTGTTTTCTAACATATTCTAACCCCAAACAACACTAGATAAGTCATTTAGTTTCTTAACGCAATGTTTTCGGTTTCTTAGCCCATTTCGTACCCAATTTCAACAAGTCTTTCTCCACACTTCTAAACACTCTTCATGCATCGCTAGCACTTGTAATCAATCAAATTTATTTTATTTTATCATATTCTAACCCCAAAGAACACTATAAAAGTCATTTAGTGGTTCAACGCAATGCTTCCGAGTTCTTAGCCCATTTGGGACCCAATTTCATCAAGTTTTTCTACACATTTCTAAACACTCTTCAAGCATCTCTAGCATTTGTAATCAATCAAAATTATTGTATTCTAACATATTCTAACCCCAAACAACACTAGATAAGTCATTTAGTGGTTCAGCGCAATGTTTCCGAGTTCTTAGCCCATTTGGGACCCAATTTCAATAAGTTTTCTACACACTTCTAAACACTCTTCATGCATCTCTAGCACTTGTAATCAATCAAAGTTATTGTATTCTAACATATTCTAACCCCAAATATCACTAGATAAGTCATTTAGTGGTTCAACGCAATGTTTCCGAGTTCTTAGCCCATTTGGGACCCAATTTCAACAAGTTTTTCTACACACTTCTAAACACTCTTCATGCATCTCTAGCACTTGTAATCAATAAAATTTATTGTATTCTAACATATTCTAACCCCAAACAGAACTAGATAAGTCTTTTAGTGGTTTAACGCAATGTTTCTGAGTTCTTAGCCTATTTGGGACCTAATTTCAACAAGTCTTTCCCACTACTTCAGAACACTCTTCATGCATCTTTAGCATTTCTAATCAATCAAATTCATTGTATTCTAACATATTCTAACCCCAAATAACACTAGATAAGTCATTTAGTTGCTCAACGCAATGTTTCTGAGTTCTTAGCCCATTTGGTACCCAATTTCAACAAGTCTTTCGCCACACTTCCAAACACTCTTCATGCATCTCAAGCACTTGTAATCAATCAAATTTATTGTTTTCTAAAATATACTAACCCCAAACAACACTAGATAAGTCATTTAGTGGTTCAACGCAATATTTCCGAGTTCTTAGCCCATTTGGGACCCAATTTCAACAAGTCTTTCTCCATAATTCAAAACACTCTTCATGCATTTCTAGCACTTGTAATCAATCAGATTCATTGTCTTCTAATATATTCTCACCCCAAACAACGTTAGATATTTTATTTAGTTGTTCAACGCAATGTTTCCGAGTTTTTAGCCCATTTGGGACCCAATTTCTACAAGTCTTTCTCCATAATTGAAAACACTCTTCATGCATCTCTAGCACTTTTAATCAATCAAATTTATTGTTTTCTAACATATTCTAACCCCAAACAACACTAGATAAGTCATTTAGTTTCTTAACGCAATGTTTTCGGTTTCTTAGCCCATTTGGTACCCAATTTCAACAAGTCTTTCTCCACACTTCTAAACACTCTTCATGCATCGCTAGCACTTGTAATCAATCAAATTTATTTTATTCTATCATATTCTAACCCCAAAGAACACTATAAAAGTCATTTAGTGGTTCAACGCAATGCTTCCGAGTTCTTAGCCCATTTGGGACCCAATTTCATCAAGTTTTTCTACACATTTCTAAACACTCTTCAAGCATCTCTAGCATTTGTAATCAATCAAAATTATTGTATTCTAACATATTCTAACCCCAAACAACACTAGATAAGTCATTTAGTGGTTCAGCGCAATGTTTCCAAGTTCTTAGCCCATTTGGGACCCAATTTCAATAAGTTTTCTACACACTTCTAAACACTCTTCATGCATCTCTAGCACTTGTAATCAATCAAAGTGATTGTATTCTAACATATTCTAACCCCAAATATCACTAGATAAGTCATTTAGTGGTTCAACGCAATGTTTCCGAGTTCTTAGCCCATTTGGGACCCAATTTCAACAAGTTTTTCTACACACTTCTAAACACTCTTCATGCATCTTTAGCACTTGTGATCAATCAAAGTTATTGTATTCTAACATATTCTAACCCCAAACAACATTAGATAAGTCATTTAGTGGTTCAGCGCAATGTTTCCAAGTTCTTAGCCCATTTGGGACCCAATTTCAATAAGTTTTCTACACACTTCTAAACACTCTTCATGCATCTCTAGCACTTGTAATCAATCAAAGTGATTGTATTCTAACATATTCTAACCCCAAATATCACTAGATAAGTCATTTAGTGGTTCAACGCAATGTTTCCGAGTTCTTAGCCCATTTGGGACCCAATTTCAACAAGTTTTTCTACACACTTCTAAACACTCTTCATGCACCTTTAGCACTTGTAATCAATCAAAGTTATTGTATTCTAACATATTCTAACCCCAAACAACACTAGATAAGTCATTTAGTGGTTCAGCGCAATGTTTCCGACTTCTTAGCCCATTTGGGACCCAATTTCAACAAGTTTTTCTACACACTTCTAAACACTCTTCATGCATCTCTAGCACTTGTAATCAATCAAATTCATTGTATTCTAATAGATTCTAACCCTAAACAACACTATATAAGTCATTTAGTTGTTCAACGCAATGGTTCCGAGTTCTTAGCCCATTTAGGACCCAATTTCAACAAGTCTTTCTCCATACTTCAAAGCACTCTTCATGCATCTCTAGCAGTTGTAATCAATTAAATTCATTGTATTCTAACATATTCTAACCCTAAACAACACTAGATAAGTCATTTATTTGTTCAACGCAATGTTTCCGAGTTCTTAGCCCATTTGGGACCCAATTTCAACAAGTCTTTCTCCATACTTGAAAACACTCTTCATGCATTTCTAGCACTTGTAATCAATCAGATTCATTGTCTTCTAATATATTCTCACCCCAAACAACGCTAGATATTTTATTTAGTTGTTCAACGCAATGTTTCCGAGTTTTTAGCCCATTTGGGACCCAATTTCTACAAGTCTTTCTCCATAATTGAAAACACTCTTCATGCATCTCTAGCACTTTTAATCAATCAAATGTATTGTTTTCTAACATATTCTAACCCCAAACAACACTAGATAAGTCAATTAGTTTCTTAACGCAATGTTTTCGGTTTCTTAGCCCATTTGGTACCCAATTTCAACAAGTCTTTCTCCACACTTCTAAACACTCTTCATGCATCGCTAGCACTTGTAATCAATCAAATTTATTTTTTTCTATCATATTCTAACCCCAAAGAACACTATAAAAGTCATTTAGTGGTTCAACGCAATGCTTCCGAGTTCTTAGCCCATTTGGGACCCAATTTCATCAAGTTTTTCTACACATTTCTAAACACTCTTCAAGCATCTCTACCATTTGTAATCAATCAAAATTATTGTATTCTAACATATTCTAACCCCAAACAACACTAGATAAGTCATTTAGTGGTTCAACGCAATGTTTCCGAGTTCTTAGCCCATTTGGGACCCAATTTCAACAAGTCTTTCTCCATACTTCAAAACACTCTTCATGCATCTCTAGCACTTGTAATCAATCAGATTCATTGTCTTCTAATATATTCTCACCCCAAACAACGCTAGATATTTTATTTAGTGGTTCAACGCAATGTTTCCGAGTTCTTAGCCCATTTAGGACCCAATTTCAACAAGTCTTTCTCCATACTTGAAAACACTCTTCATGCATCTCTAGCACTTGTAATCAATCAAATTTATTGTTTTCTAACATACTGTAACCCCAAACAACACTAGAGAATTCATTTAGTTTCTTAACGCAATGTTCCCGGTTTCTTAGCCCATTTGGTGCCCAATTTCAACAAGTCTTTCTCCACACTTCTAAACACTATTCATGCATCGCTAGCACTTGTAATCAATCAAATTTATTTTATACTAACATATTCTAACCCCAAACAACACTAGAAAAGTCATTTAGTAGTTCAACGCAATGCTTCCGAGTTCTTAGCCCATTTGGGACCCAATTTCATCAAGTTTTTCTACACATTTCTAAACACTCTTCATGCATCTCTAGCACTTGTAATCATTCAAAATTATTGTATTCTAACATATTCTAACCCCAAACAACACTAGATAAGTCATTTAGTGGTTCAGCGCAATGTTTCCGAGTTGTTAGCCCATTTGGGACCCAATTTCAACAAGTTTTTCTACACACTTCTAAACACTCTTCATGCATCTCTAGCACTTGTAATCAATCAAAGTTATTGTACTTAACATATTCTAACCCCAAACAGCACTAGATAAGTCATTTAGTGGTTCAACGCAATGCTTCCGAGTTCTTAACCCATTTGGGACCCAATTTCATCAAGTTTTTCTACACATTTCTAAACACTCTTCATGCATCTCTAGCACTTGTAATCAATCAAAATTATTGTATTCTAACATATTATAACCCCAAAAAACACTAGATAAGTCATTTAGTGGTTTAGCGCAATGTTTCCGAGTTCTTAGCCCATTTGGGACCTAATTTCAACAAGTCTTTCCCACTACTTCAGAACACTCTTCATGCATCTTTAGCATTTCTAATCAATCAAATTCATTGTATTCTAACCTATTCTCACCCCAAGCAACACTAGATAAGTCATTTAATTGCTCAACGCAATGAGTCGCAGTTCTTAGCCCAGTTGGGACCCAGTTTCAACAAGCCTTTCGCCACACTTCTAAACACTCTTCATGCATCTCTAGAACTTGTAATCAATCAAATTTATTGTATTCTAACATATTCGAACCCGAAACAACACTAGATAAGTCATTTAGTGGTTCAACGCATTTTTTTTGAGTTCTTAGCCCATTCGGGACCCACTTTCAACAAGTCTTTCTCCATATTTCGAAACACTCTTCATGTATCTCTAGCACTTGTAATCAATCAAATTTATTGTATTTTAAAATATGCTAACCGCAAACAACGCTAGATATTTTATTTAGTTGTTCAACGCAATGTTTCCGAGTTTTTAGCCCATTTGGGACCCAATTTCTACAAGTCTTTCTCCATAATTGAAAACACTCTTCATGCATCTCTAGCACTTTTAATCAATCAAATTTATTGTTTTCTAACATATTCTAACCCCAAACAACACTAGATAAGTCATTTAGTTTCTTAACGCAATGTTTTCGGTTTCTTAGCCCATTTGGTACCCAATTTCAACAAGTCTTTCTCCACACTTCTAAACACTCTTCATGCATCGCTAGCACTTGTAATCAATCAAATTTATTTTATTCTATCATATTCTATCCCCAAAGAACACTATAAAAGTCATTTAGTGGTTCAACGCAATGCTTCCGAGTTCTTAGCCCATTTGGGACCCAATTTCATCAAGTTTTTCTACACATTTCTAAACACTCTTCAAGCATCTCTAGCATTTGTAATCAATCAAAATTATTGTATTCTAACATATTCTAACCCCAAACAACACTAGATAAGTCATTTAGTGGTTCAGCGCAATGTTTCCAAGTTCTTAGCCCATTTGGGACCCAATTTCAATAAGTTTTCTACACACTTCTAAACACTCTTCATGCATCTCTAGCACTTGTAATCAATCAAAGTGATTGTATTCTAACATATTCTAACCCCAAATATCACTAGATAAGTCATTTAGTGGTTCAACGCAATGTTTCCGAGTTCTTAGCCCATTTGGGACCCAATTTCAACAAGTTTTTCTACACACTTCTAAACACTCTTCATGCATCTTTAGCACTTGTAATCAATCAAAGTTATTGTATTCTAACATATTCTAACCCCAAACAACACTAGATAAGTCATTTAGTGGTTCAGCGCAATGTTTCCGACTTCTTAGCCCATTTGGGACCCAATTTCAACAAGTTTTTCTACACACTTCTAAACACTCTTCATGCATCTCTAGCACTTGTAATCAATCAAATTCATTGTATTCTAATAGATTCTAACCCTAAACAACACTATATAAGTCATTTAGTTGTTCAACGCAATGGTTCCGAGTTCTTAGCCCATTTAGGACCCAATTTCAACAAGTCTTTCTCCATACTTCAAAGCACTCTTCATGCATCTCTAGCAGTTGTAATCAATTAAATTCATTGTATTCTAACATATTCTAACCCCAAACAACACTAGATAAGTCATTTATTTGTTCAACGCAATGTTTCCGAGTTCTTAGCCCATTTGGGACCCAATTTCAACAAGTCTTTCTCCATACTTGAAAACACTCTTCATGCATTTCTAGCACTTGTAATCAATCAAATTTATTGTATTCTAACATATTCCAACCCCAAACAACGCTAGATATTTTATTTAGTTGTTCAACGCAATGTTTCCGAGTTTTTAGCCCATTTGGGACCCAATTTCTACAAGTCTTTCTCCATAATTGAAAACACTCTTCATGCATCTCTAGCACTTTTAATCAATCAAATTTATTGTTTTCTAACATATTCTAACCCCAAACAACACTAGATAAGTCAATTAGTTTCTTAACGCAATGTTTTCGGTTTCTTAGCCCATTTGGTACCCAATTTCAACAAGTCTTTCTCCACACTTCTAAACACTCTTCATGCATCGCTAGCACTTGTAATCAATCAAATTTATTTTTTTCTATCATATTCTAACCCCAAAGAACACTATAAAAGTCATTTAGTGGTTCAACGCAATGCTTCCGAGTTCTTAGCCCATTTGGGACCCAATTTCATCAAGTTTTTCTACACATTTCTAAACACTCTTCAAGCATCTCTAGCATTTGTAATCAATCAAAGTTATTATATTCTAACATATTCTAACCCCAAACAATACTAGATAAGTCATTTAGTGGTTCAACGCAATGTTTCCGAGTTCTTAGCCCATTTGGGACCCAATTTCAACAAGTCTTTCTCCACACTTCAAAACACTCTTCATGCATCTCTAACACTTGTAATCAATCAAATTCATTGTCTTCTAATATATTCTCACCCGAAACAACACTAGATATTTTATTTAGTTGTTCAACGCAATATTTCCGAGTTCTTAGCCCATTTGGGACCCAATTTCAACAAGTCTTTCTCCATACTTGAAAACACTCTTCATGCATCTCTAGCACTTTTAATCTAACAAATTTATTGTTTTCTAACATATTCTAACCCCAAACAACACTAGATAAGTCATTTAGTGGTTCAACGCAATGTTTTCGAGTTCTTAGCCCATTTTGGACACAATTTCAACAAGTCTTTCTCCATACTTCTAAACACTCTTCATGCATCTATAAAACTTATAATCAATCAAATTCATTGTATTCTAACATATTCTAACCCTAAACGACACTAGATAAGTCATTTAGTTGTTCAACGCAATGTTTCCGAGTTCTTAGCCCATTTGGGACCTAATTTCAACAAGTCTTTCTCCACATTTCAATACACTCTTCATGCATCTCTAGCACTTGTAATCAATCAAATTCATTGTATTCTAACATATTCTACCCCAAACAATACTAGAGAATTCATTTAGTTTCTTAACGCAATGTTCCCGGTTTCTTAGCCCATTTGGTGCCCAATTTCAACAAGTCTTTCTCCACACTTCTAAACACTATTCATGCATCGCTAGCACTTGTAATCAATCAAATTTATTTTATACTAACATATTCTAACCCCAAACAACACTAGAAAAGTCATTTAGTAGTTCAACGCAATGTTTCCGAGTTCTTAGCCCATTTGGGACCAATTTAAACAAGTCTTTCTACACACATCTAAACACTCTTCATGCATTGCTAGCACTTGTAATCAATCAAAATTATTGTATTCTAACATATTCTAACCCCAAACAACACTATATAAGTCATTTAGTGGTTCAACGCAATTATTCCGAGTTCTTTAGCCCATTTGGGACCAAATTTCAACAAGTCTTTCTACACACTTCTAAACACTCTTCATGGATCTCTAGCACTTGTAATCAATCAAATTTATTGTATTATAATATATTCTAACCCCAAACAACACTAGACAAGCTATTTACTGCTCCAAAGACATGTTTGTAGGTTCTTAGCCCATTTGGGACCAAATTTCAACTAGTCTTTCTACACACTTCTAAACACTCTTCATGCATTTCTAACACTTGTAATCAATCAAATTTATTGTATTCTAACATATTCTAACCCCAAACAACACTAGATTAGTCACTTAGTGGTTCCACGCAATGTTTCCGAGTTCTTAGCCCATTTGGGACCCAATTTCAACAAGTCTTTCTCCACACTTCTAAACACTCTTCATGCAACTCTAGGACTTGTAATCAATCAAATTTATTGTATTCTAACATATTCTAACCCCAAACAACACTAGATAAGTCATTTAGTGGTTCAACGCAATGTTTCCGAGTTCTTAGCCCATTTGGGACCCAATTTCAACAAGTCTTTCTCCACACTTCTAAACACTTTGCATGCATCTCTAGCACTTGTAATCAATAAAATTAATTCTATTCTAACATATTCTAACCCCAAACAACACTAGATATGTCATTTAGTGGTTCAACGCAATGTTTCCGAGTTCTTAGCCCATTTGGGACCCAATTTCAACAAGTCTTTCTCCACACTTCTAAACACTCTTCATGCATCTCTAGCACTTGTAATCAATCAAATTTATTGTATTCTAACATATTCTAACCCCAAACAACACTAGATAAGCTATTTAGTGGTTCAACGCAATATTTTCGAGTTCTTAGCCCATTTGGGACCCAATTTCAACAAGTCTTTCTACACACATTTAAACAATCTTCATGCATCTCTAGCATTTGTAATCAATCAAATTCATTGTATTCTAACATATTCTAACCCCAAACAACACTATATAAGTCATTTAGTGGTTCAACGCAATTTTTCCGAGTTCTTAGCCCATTTGGGACCCAATTTCAACAAGTCTTTCTACACACTTTTAAACAATCTTCATGCATCTCTAGCATTTGTAATCAATCAAATTCATTGTATTCTAACCTATTCTAACCCCAAACAATACTAGATAAGTCATTTAGTGGTTCAATGCAATGTTTCCGAGTTCTTAGCCCATTTGGGACCAATTTCAACAAGTCTTTCTCTACACTTCTAAACACTCTTGATGCATCTTTAGCACTTGTAATCAATCAAATTCATTGTATTCTAACATATTCTAACCCCAAAAAACACTAGATAAGTCATTTAGTGGTTCAACGCAATGTTTCCGAGTTCTTAGCCCATTTGGGACCAATTTCAACAAGTCTTTCTCTACACTTCTAAACACTCTTCATGCATCTCTAGCACTTGTAATCAATCAACTTTATTGTATTCTAATATATTCTAACCCCAAACAACACTATATAAGTCATTTTGTGGTTCAACGCAATTATTCCGAGTTCTTAGCCCATTTGGAACCCAATTTAACCAAGTCTATCTACACACTTTTAAACAATCTTCATGCATCTCTAGCATTTGTAATCAATCAAATTCATTGTATTCTAACATATTCTAACCCCAAACAACACTAGATAAGTCATTTAGTGGTTCAACGCAATGTCTCCGAGTTCTTAGCCCATTTGGGACCCAATTTCATCAAGTCTTTCTCTACACTTCTAAACACACTTCATGCATCTCTAGCACTTGTAATCATTCAAATTCATTGTATTCTAACATATTTTATCCCCAAACAACACTAGATAAGTCATTTAGTGGTTCAACGCAATGTTTCCGAGTTCTTAGCCCATTTGGGACCCAATTTCATCAAGTCTTTCTCTACACTTCTAAACACTCTTGATGCATCTTTAGCACTTGTAATCAATCAAATTCATTGTTTTCTAACATATTCTAACCCCAAACAACACTAGATAAGTAATTTAGTGGTTCAACGCAATGTTTCCGAGTTCTTAGCCCATTTGGGGTTAGAATATGAACAAGTCTTTCTCTACACTTCTAAACACTCTTCATGCATCTATAGCACTTGTAACCAATCAAATTTTTTGTATGCTAACATATTCTAACCCCAAACAACACTATATAAGTCATTTAGTGGTTCAACGCAATTATTCCGAGTTCTTAGCCCATTTGGGACCCAATTTCAACAAGTCTTTCTACACGCTTTGAAACAATCTTCATGCATCTCTAGCATTTGTAATCAATCAAATTCATTGTATTCTAACATATTCTAACCCCAAACAACACTAGATAAGTCATTTAGTGGTTCAACGCAATGTTACCGAGTTCTTAGCCCATTTGGGACCAATTTCAACAAGTCTTTCTCTACACTTCTAAACACTCTTCACGTATCTTTAGCACTTGTAATCAATCAAATTCATTGTATTCTAACATATTCTATCCCCAAACAACACTAGATAAGTCATTTAGTGGTTCAACGCAATTATTCCGAGTTCTTAGCCCATTTGGGACCCAATTTCAACAAGTCTTTCTCTACACTTCTAAACACTCTTCATGCATCTCTAGCACTTGTAACCAATCAAATTTTTTGTATGCTAACATATTCTAACCCCAAACAACACTATATAAGTCATTTAGTGGGTCAACGCAATTATTCCGAGTTCTTAGCCCATTTGGGACCCAATTTCAACAAGTCTTTCTACACACTTTGAAACAATCTTCATGCATCTCTAGCATTTGTAATCAATCAAATTCATTGTATTCTAACATATTCTAACCCCAAACAACACTAGATAAGTCATTTAGTGGTTCAACGCAATGTTACCGAGTTCTTAGCCCATTTGGAACCCAATTTAACCAAGTCTTTCTCTACACTTCTAAACACTCTTCACGTATCTTTAGCACTTGTAATCAATCAAATTCATTGTATTCTAACATATTCTATCCCCAAACAACACTAGATAAGTCATTTAGTGGTTCAACGCAATGTTTCCGAGTTCTTAGCCCATTTGGGACCCAATTTCAACAAGTCTTTCTCTACACTTCTAAACACTCTTCATGCATCTCTAGCACTTGTAATCAATCAAATTTATTGTATTCTAACATATTCTAACCCCAAACAACACTCTATAAGTCATTAAGTGGTTCAACACAATTATTCCAAGTTCTTAGCCCATTTGGGACCCAATTTCAACAAGTCTTTCTACACACTTTTAAACAATCTTCATGCATCTCTAGCATTTGTAATCAATCAAATTCATTGTATTCTAACATATTCTAACCCCAAACAACACTATATAAGTCATTTAGTGGTTCAACGCAATGTTTCCGAGTTCTTAGCCCATTTGGGACCCAATTTCAACAAGTCTTTCTACACACTTTTAAACAATCTTCATGCATCTCTAGCATTTTTAATCAATCAAATTCATTGTATTCTAACATATTCTAACCCCAAACAACACTAGATAAGTCATTTAGTGGTTCAACGCAATGTTTCCGAGTTCTTAGCTCATTTGGGACCAATTTCAACAAGTGTTTCTCTACACTTCTAAACACTCTTCATGCATCTCTAGCACTTGTAACCAATCAAATTTTTTGTATGCTAACTTATTCTAACCCCAAACAACACTATATAAGTCATTTAGTGGTTCAACACAATTATTCCGAGTTCTTAGCCCATTTGGGACCCAATTTCAACAAGTCTTTCTACACCCTTTGAACCAATCTTCATGCATCTCTAGCATTTGTAATCAATCAAATTCATTGTATTCTAACATATTCTAACCCCAAACAACACTAGATAAGTCATTTAGTGGTTCAACGCAATGTTACCGAGTTCTTAGCCCATTTGGGACCAATTTCAACAAGCCTTTCTCTACACTTCTAAACACTCTTCACGTATCTTTAGCACTTGTAATCAATCAAATTCATTGTATTCTAACATATTCTATCCCCAAACAACACTAGATAAGTCATTTAGTGGTTCAACGCAATGTTTCCGAGTTCTTAGCCCATTTCGGACCAATTTCAACAAGTCTTTCTCTACACTTCTAAACACTCTTCATGCATCTCTAGCACTTGTAACCAATCAAATTTTTTGTATGCTAACATATTCTAACCCCAAACAACACTATATAAGTCATTTAGTGGTTCAACGCAATTATTCCGAGTTCTTAGCCCATTTGGGACCCAATTTCAACAAGTCTTTCTACACACTTTGAAACAATCTTCATGCATCTCTAGCATTTGTAATCAATCAAATTCATTGTATTCTAACATATTCTAACCCCAAACAACACTAGATAAGTCATTTTGTGGTTCAACGCAATTATTCCGAGTTCTTAGCCCATTTGGAACCCAATTTAACCAAGTCTATCTACACGCTTTTAAACAATCTTCATGCATCTCTAGCATTTGTAATCAATCAAATTCATTGTATTCTAACATATTCTAACCCCAAACAACACTAGATAAGTCATTTAGTGGTTCAACGCAATGTCTCCGAGTTCTTAGCCCATTTGGGACCCAATTTCATCAAGTCTTTCTCTACACTTCTAAACACACTTCATGCATCTCTAGCACTTGTAATCATTCAAATTCATTGTATTCTAACATATTTTATCCCCAAACAACACTAGATAAGTCATTTAGTGGTTCAACGCAATGTTTCCGAGTTCTTAGCCTATTTGGGACCCAATTTCAACAAGTTTTTCTACACACTTGTAAACACTCTTCATGCATCTTTAGCACTTGTAATCAATCAAAGTTATTATATTCTAACATATTCTAACCCCAAACAGCACAAGATAAGTCATTTAGTGGATCAACGCAATGTTTCTGAGTTCTTAGCCCATTTGGGACCCAATTTCAACAAGTCTTTCTAGACACTTCTAAACACTCTTCATGCATCTCTAGCACTTGTAATCAATCAAATTCATTGTATTCTAATATATTCTAACCCCAAACAACACTAGATAAGTCATTTAGTTGTTCAACGCAATGTTTCCGAGTTTTTAGCCCATTTGGGACCCAATTTCAACAAGTCTTTCTCCATACTTCAAAACACTCTTCATGCATTTCTAGTACTTGTAATCAATCAGATTCATTGTCTTCTAACATATTATAACCCCAAATAACACTAGATAAGTCATTTAGTTGCTCAACGCAATGTTTCCGAGTTCTTAGCCCATTTGGTACCTAATTTCAACAAGTCTTTCGCCACACTTCTAAACACTCTTCATGCATCTCTAGCACTTGTAATCAATAAAATTTATTGTATTCTAACATATTCTAACCCCAAACAACACTAGATAAGTTATTTAGTGGTTCAACGCAATGTTTCCGAGTTCTTAGCCCATTTGGGACCCAATTTCAACAAGTCTTTCTCCATACTTCAAAACACTCTTCATGCATTTCTAGTACTTGTAATCAATCAGATTCATTGTCTTCTAATATATTATCACCCCAAACAACACTAGATATTTTATTTAGTTATTCAACGCAATGTTTACGAGTTCTTTGCCCATTTGGGACCCAATTTCAACAAGTCTTTCTCCATACTTGAAAACACTCTTCATGCATCTCTAGAACTTTTAATCTATCAAATTTATTGTTTTCAAACATATTCTAACCCCAAACAACACTAGATAAGTCATTTAGTGGTTCAGCGCAACGTTTCCGAGTTCTTAGCCCTTTTGGGACCCAATTTCAACAAGTCTTTCTCCACACTTCTAAACACTCTTCATGCATCGCTAGCACTTGTAATCAATCAAATTTATTGTATTCTAACATATTCTAACCCCAAACAACACTAGATAAGTCATTTAGTGGTTCAACGCAATGTTTCCGAGTTCTTAGCCTATTTGGGACCCAATTTCATCAAGTTTTTCTACACATTTCTAAACACTCTTCATGCATCTCTAGCACTTGTAATCAATCAAAGTTATTGTATTCTAACATATTCTAACCCCAAAAACACTAGATAAGTCATTTAGTGGTTCAACGCAATAATTCCGAGTTCTTAGCCCATTTGGGACCCAATTTCAACAAGTCTTTCTACACACTTGTAAACACTCTTCATGCATCTTTAGCACTTGTAATCAATCAAAGCTATTATATTCTAACATATTCTAACCCCAAACAGCACAAGATAAGTCATTTAGTGGATCAACGCAATGTTTCTGAGTTCTTAGCCCATTTGGGATCCAATTTCAACAAGTCTTTCTACACACTTCTAAACACTCTTCATGCATCTCTAGCACTTGTAATCAATCAAATTCATTGTATTCTAATATATTCTAACCCCTAACAACACTAGATAAGTCATTTAGTTGTTCAACGCAATGTATCCGAGTTTTTAGCCCATTTGGGACCTAATTTCAACAAGTCTCTCTCATTACTTCAAAACACTCTTCATGCATCTCTAGCACTTGTAATCAATCAAATTAATTGTATTCTAACATATTATAACCCCAAATAACACTAGATAAGTCATTTAGTTGCTCAACGCAATGTTTCCGAGTTCTTAGCCCATTTGGTACCTAATTTCAACAAGTCTTTCGCCACACTTCTAAACACTCTTCATGCATCTCTAGCACTTGTAATCAATAAAATTTATTGTATTCTAACATATTCTAACCCCAACCAACACTAGATAAGTTATTTAGTGGTTCAACGCAATGTTTCCGAGTTCTTAGCCCATTTGGGACCCAATTTCAACAAGTCTTTCTCCATACTTCAAAACACTCTTCATGCATTTCTAGTACTTGTAATCAATCAGATTCATTGTCTTCTAATATATTCTCACCCCAAACAACACTAGATATTTTATTTAGTTGTTCAACGCAATGTTTACGAGTTCTTTGCCCATTTGGGACCCAATTTCAACAAGTCTTTCTCCATACTTGAAAACACTCTTCATGCATCTCTAGAACTTTTAATCTATCAAATTTATTGTTTTCAAACATATTCTAACCCCAAACAACACTAGATAAGTCATTTAGTGGTTCAGCGCAACGTTTCCGAGTTCTTAGCCCTTTTGGGACCCAATTTCAACAAGTCTTTCTCCACACTTCTAAACACTCTTCATGCATCGCTAGCACTTGTAATCAATCAAATTTATTGTATTCTAACATATTCTAACCCCAAACAACACTAGATAAGTCATTTAATGGTTCAACGCAATGTTTCCGAGTTCTTAGCCTATTTGGGACCCAATTTCATCAAGTTTTTCTACACATTTCTAAACACTCTTCATGCATCTCTAGCACTTGTAATCAATCAAAGTTATTGTATTCTAACATATTCTAACCCCAAAAACACTAGATAAGTCATTTAGTGGTTCAACGCAATAATTCCGAGTTCTTAGCCCATTTGGGACCCAATTTCAACAAGTCTTTCTACACACTTGTAAACACTCTTCATGCATCTTTAGCACTTGTAATCAATCAAAGCTATTATATTCTAACATATTCTAACCCCAAACAGCACAAGATAAATCATTTAGTGGATCAACGCAATGTTTCTGAGTTCTTAGCCCATTTGGGATCCAATTTCAACAAGTCTTTCTACACACTTCTAAACACTCTTCATGCATCTCTAGCACTTGTAATCAATCAAATTCATTGTATTCTAATATATTCTAACCCCAAACAACACTAGATAAGTCATTTAGTTGTTCAACGCAATGTTTCCGAGTTTTTAGCCCATTTGGGACCTAATTTCAACAAGTCTTTCTCATTACTTCAAAACACTCTTCATGCATCTCTAGCACTTGTAATCAATCAAATTAATTGTATTATAACATATTATAACCCCAAATAACAGTAGATAAGTCATTTAGTTGCTCAACGCAATGTTTCCGAGTTCTTAGCCCATTTGGTACCCAATTTCAACAAGTCTTTCGCCACACTTCTAAACACTCTTCATGCATCTCTAGCACTTGTAATCAATAAAATTTATTGTATTCTAACATATTGTAACCCTAAACAACACTAGATAAGTCATTTAGTGGTTCAACGCAATGCTTCCGAGTTCTTAGCCCATTTGGGACCCAATTTCATCAAATTTTTCTACACATTTCTAAACACTCTTCATGCATCTCTAGCAATTGTAATCAATCAAAATTATTGTATTCTAACATATTCTAACCCCAAACAACACTAGATAAGTCATTTAGTGGTTCAGCGCAATGTTTCCGAGTGCTTAGCCCATTTTGGACCCAATTTCAACAAGTTTTTCTACACACTTCTAAACACTCTTCATGCATATCTAGCACTTGTAATCAATCAAAGTTACTGTATTCTAACATATTGTAACCCCAAACAACACTAGATAAGTTATTTAGTGGTTCAACGCAATGTTTCCGAGTTCTTAGCCCATTTGGGACCCAATTTCAACAAGTCTTTCTCCATACTTCAAAACACTCTTCATGCATTTCTAGTACTTGTAATCAATCAGATTCATTGTCTTCTAATATATTTTCACCCCAAACAACACTAGATATTTTATTTAGTTGTTCAACGCAATGTTTCCGATTTCTTTGCCCATTTGGGACCCAATTTCAACAAGTCTTTCTCCATACTTGAAAACACTCTTCATGCATCTCTAGAACTTTTAATCTATCAAATTTATTGTTTTCAAACATATTCTAACCCCAAACAACACTAGATAAGTTATTTAGTGGTTCAGCGCAACGTTTCCGAGTTCTTAGCCCTCTTGGGACCCAATTTCAACAAGTCTTTCTCCACACTTCTAAACACTCTTCATGCATCGCTAGCACTTGTAATCAATCAAATTTATTGTATTCTAACATATTCTAACCCTAAACAACAGTAGATAAGTCATTTAGTGGTTCAACGCAATGTTTCCGAGTTCTTAGCCTATTTGGGACCCAATTTCATCAAGTTTTTCTACACATTTCTAAACACTCTTCATGCATCTCTAGCACTTGTAATTAATCAAAGTTATTGTATTCTAACATATTCTAACCCCAAAAACACTAGATAAGTCATTTAGTGGTTCAACGCAATAATTCAGAGTTCTTAGCCCATTTGGGACCCAATTTCAACAAGTCTTTCTACACACTTGTAAACACTCTTCATGCATCTTTAGCACTTGTAATCAATCAAAGTTATTATATTCTAACATATTCTAACCCCAAACAGCACAAGATAAGTCATTTAGTGGATCAACGCAATGTTTCTGAGTTCTTAGCCCATTTGGGACCCAATTTCAACAAGTCTTTCTACACACTTCTAAACACTCTTCATGCATCTCTAGCATTTGTAATCAATCAAATTCATTGTATTCTAATATATTCTAACCCCAAACAACACTAGATAAGTCATTTAGTTGTTCAACGCAATTTTCCGAGTTTTTAGCCCATTTGGGACCTAATTTCAACAAGTCTTTCTCATTACTTCAAAACACTCTTCATGCATCTCTAGCACTTGTAATCAATTAAAGTTATTGTATTCTAACATATTCTAACCCCAAACAACACTAGATAAATCATTTAGTGGTTCAGCGCAATGTTTCCGAGTTCTTAGCCCATTTGGGACACAATTTCAACAAGTTTTTCTACACACTTCTAAACACTCTTTATGCATCTCTAGCACTTGTAATCAATCAAAGTTATTGTATTCTAACATATTCTAACCCCAGACAGCACTAGATAAGTCATTTAGTGGTTCAGCGCAATGTTTCCGAGTTCTTAGCCAATTTGGGACACAATTTCAACAAGTCTTTCTCCATACTTCAAAACACTCTTCATGCATTTCTAGCACTTGTAATCAATCAAAGTTATTGTATTCTAACATATTCTAACCCCAGACAGCACTAGATAAGTCATTTAGTGGTTCAGCGCAATGTTTCCGAGTTCTTAGCCCATTTGGGACACAATTTCAACAAGTTTTTCTACACACTTCTAAACACTCTTTATGCATCTCTAGCACTTGTAATCAATCAAAGTTATTGTATTCTAACATATTCTAACCCCAGACAGCACTAGATAAGTCATTTAGTGGTTCAACGCAATGTTTCCGAGTTCTTAGCCTATTTGGGACCCAATTTCATCAAGTTATTCTACACATTTCTAAACACTCTTCATGCATCTATAGCACTTTTAATTAATCAAAGTTATTGTATTATAACATATTCTAACCCCAAAAACACTAGATAAGTCAATTAGTGGTTCAACGCAATGTTTCCGAGTTCTTAGCCTATTTAGGACCCATTTTCAACTAGTTTTTCTACACACTTCTAAACACTCTTCATGCATTTTTAGCACTTGTAATCAATCAAAGTTATTATATTCTAACATATTCTAACCCCAAATAGCACAAGATAAGTCATTTAGTGGATCAACGCAATGTTTCTAAGTTCTTAGCCCATTTGGGACCCAATTTCAACAAGTCTTTCTACACACTTCTAAACACTCTTCATGCATCTCTAGCACTTGTAATCAATCAAATTCATTGTATTCTAATATATTCTAACCCCAAACAACACTAGATAAGTCATTTAGTTCTTCAACGCAATGTTTCCGAGTTTTTAGCCCATTTGGGACCTAATTTCAACAAGTCTTTCTCATTACTTCAAAACACTCTTCATGCATCTCTAGCACTTGTAATCAATCAAAGTTATTGTATTCTAACATATTCTAACCCCAAACAAGACTAGATAAGTCATTTAGTGGTTCAGCGCAATGTTTCCGAGTTCTTAGCCCATTTGGGACACAATTTCAACAAGTTTTTCTACACACTTCTAAACACTCTTTATGCATCTCTAGCACTTGTAATCAATCAAAGTTATTGTATTCTAACATATTCTAACCCCAGACAGCACTAGATAAGTCATTTAGTGGTTCAGCGCAATGTTTCCGAGTTCTTAGCCCATTTGGGACACAATTTCAACAAGTTTTTCTACACACTTCTAAACACTCTTTATGCATCTCTAGCACTTGTAATCAATCAAAGTTATTGTATTCTAACATATTCTAACCCCAGACAGCACTAGATAAGTCATTTAGTGGTTCAACGCAATGTTTCCGAGTTCTTAGCCTATTTGGGACCCAATTTCATCAAGTTATTCTACACATTTCTAAACACTCTTCATGCATCTATAGCACTTTTAATTAATCAAAGTTATTGTATTATAACATATTCTAACCCCAAAAACACTAGATAAGTCATTTAGTGGTTCAACGCAATGTTTCCGAGTTCTTAGCCTATTTAGGACCCATTTTCAACAAGTTTTTCTACACACTTCTAAACACTCTTCATGCATTTTTAGCACTTGTAATCAATCAAAGTTATTATATTCTAACATATTCTAACGCCAAACAGCACAAGATAAGTCATTTAGTGGATCAACGCAATGTTTCTAAGTTCTTAGCCCATTTGGGACCCAATTTCAACAAGTCTTTCTACACACTTCTAAACACTCTTCATGCATCTCTAGCACTTGTAATCAATCAAATTCATTGTATTCTAATATATTCTAACCCCAAACAACACTAGATAAGTCATTTAGTTGTTCAACGCAATGTTTCCGAGTTTTTAGCCCATTTGGGACCTAATTTCAACAAGTCTTTCTCATTACTTCAAAACACTCTTCATGCATCTCTAGCACTTGTAATCAATCAAATTAATTGTATTATAACATATTATAACCCCAAATAACAGTATATAAGTCATTTAGTTGCTCAACGCAATGTTTCCGAGTTCTTAGCCCATTTGGTACCCAATTTCAACAAGTCTTTCGCCACACTTCTAAACACTCTTCATGCATCTCTAGCACTTGTAATCAATAAAATTTATTGTATTCTAACATATTGTAACCCTAAACAACACTAGATAAGTCATTTAGTGGTTCAACGCAATGCTTCCGAGTTCTTAGCCCATTTGGGACCCAATTTCATCAAATTTTTCTACACATTTCTAAACACTCTTCATGCATCTCTAGCAATTGTAATCAATCAAAATTATTGTATTCTAACATATTCTAACCCCAAACAACACTAGATAAGTCATTTAGTGGTTCAGCGCAATGTTTCCGAGTGCTTAGCCCATTTTGGACCCAATTTCAACAAGTTTTTCTACACACTTCTAAACACTCTTCATGCATATCTAGCACTTGTAATCAATCAAAGTTACTGTATTCTAACATATTGTAACCCCAAACAACACTAGATAAGTTATTTAGTGGTTCAACGCAATGTTTCCGAGTTCTTAGCCCATTTGGGACCCAATTTCAACAAGTCTTTCTCCATACTTCAAAACACTCTTCATGCATTTCTAGTACTTGTAATCAATCAGATTCATTGTCTTCTAATATATTTTCACCCCAAACAACACTAGATATTTTATTTAGTTGTTCAACGCAATGTTTCCGATTTCTTTGCCCATTTGGGACCCAATTTCAACAAGTCTTTCTCCATACTTGAAAACACTCTTCATGCATCTCTAGAACTTTTAATCTATCAAATTTATTGTTTTCAAACATATTCTAACCCCAAACAACACTAGATAAGTTATTTAGTGGTTCAGCGCAACGTTTCCGAGTTCTTAGCCCTCTTGGGACCCAATTTCAACAAGTCTTTCTCCACACTTCTAAACACTCTTCATGCATCGCTAGCACTTGTAATCAATCAAATTTATTGTATTCTAACATATTCTAACCCTAAACAACAGTAGATAAGTCATTTAGTGGTTCAACGCAATGTTTCCGAGTTCTTAGCCTATTTGGGACCCAATTTCATCAAGTTTTTCTACACATTTCTAAACACTCTTCATGCATCTCTAGCACTTGTAATTAATCAAAGTTATTGTATTCTAACATATTCTAACCCCAAAAACACTAGATAAGTCATTTAGTGGTTCAACGCAATAATTCAGAGTTCTTAGCCCATTTGGGACCCAATTTCAACAAGTCTTTCTACACACTTGTAAACACTCTTCATGCATCTTTAGCACTTGTAATCAATCAAAGTTATTATATTCTAACATATTCTAACCCCAAACAGCACAAGATAAGTCATTTAGTGGATCAACGCAATGTTTCTGAGTTCTTAGCCCATTTGGGACCCAATTTCAACAAGTCTTTCTACACACTTCTAAACACTCTTCATGCATCTCTAGCATTTGTAATCAATCAAATTCATTGTATTCTAATATATTCTAACCCCAAACAACACTAGATAAGTCATTTAGTTGTTCAACGCAATTTTCCGAGTTTTTAGCCCATTTGGGACCTAATTTCAACAAGTCTTTCTCATTACTTCAAAACACTCTTCATGCATCTCTAGCACTTGTAATCAATTAAAGTTATTGTATTCTAACATATTCTAACCCCAAACAACACTAGATAAATCATTTAGTGGTTCAGCGCAATGTTTCCGAGTTCTTAGCCCATTTGGGACACAATTTCAACAAGTTTTTCTACACACTTCTAAACACTCTTTATGCATCTCTAGCACTTGTAATCAATCAAAGTTATTGTATTCTAACATATTCTAACCCCAGACAGCACTAGATAAGTCATTTAGTGGTTCAGCGCAATGTTTCCGAGTTCTTAGCCAATTTGGGACACAATTTCAACAAGTCTTTCTCCATACTTCAAAACACTCTTCATGCATTTCTAGCACTTGTAATCAATCAAAGTTATTGTATTCTAACATATTCTAACCCCAGACAGCACTAGATAAGTCATTTAGTGGTTCAGCGCAATGTTTCCGAGTTCTTAGCCCATTTGGGACACAATTTCAACAAGTTTTTCTACACACTTCTAAACACTCTTTATGCATCTCTAGCACTTGTAATCAATCAAAGTTATTGTATTCTAACATATTCTAACCCCAGACAGCACTAGATAAGTCATTTAGTGGTTCAACGCAATGTTTCCGAGTTCTTAGCCTATTTGGGACCCAATTTCATCAAGTTATTCTACACATTTCTAAACACTCTTCATGCATCTATAGCACTTTTAATTAATCAAAGTTATTGTATTATAACATATTCTAACCCCAAAAACACTAGATAAGTCAATTAGTGGTTCAACGCAATGTTTCCGAGTTCTTAGCCTATTTAGGACCCATTTTCAACTAGTTTTTCTACACACTTCTAAACACTCTTCATGCATTTTTAGCACTTGTAATCAATCAAAGTTATTATATTCTAACATATTCTAACCCCAAATAGCACAAGATAAGTCATTTAGTGGATCAACGCAATGTTTCTAAGTTCTTAGCCCATTTGGGACCCAATTTCAACAAGTCTTTCTACACACTTCTAAACACTCTTCATGCATCTCTAGCACTTGTAATCAATCAAATTCATTGTATTCTAATATATTCTAACCCCAAACAACACTAGATAAGTCATTTAGTTCTTCAACGCAATGTTTCCGAGTTTTTAGCCCATTTGGGACCTAATTTCAACAAGTCTTTCTCATTACTTCAAAACACTCTTCATGCATCTCTAGCACTTGTAATCAATCAAAGTTATTGTATTCTAACATATTCTAACCCCAAACAAGACTAGATAAGTCATTTAGTGGTTCAGCGCAATGTTTCCGAGTTCTTAGCCCATTTGGGACACAATTTCAACAAGTTTTTCTACACACTTCTAAACACTCTTTATGCATCTCTAGCACTTGTAATCAATCAAAGTTATTGTATTCTAACATATTCTAACCCCAGACAGCACTAGATAAGTCATTTAGTGGTTCAGCGCAATGTTTCCGAGTTCTTAGCCCATTTGGGACACAATTTCAACAAGTTTTTCTACACACTTCTAAACACTCTTTATGCATCTCTAGCACTTGTAATCAATCAAAGTTATTGTATTCTAACATATTCTAACCCCAGACAGCACTAGATAAGTCATTTAGTGGTTCAACGCAATGTTTCCGAGTTCTTAGCCTATTTGGGACCCAATTTCATCAAGTTATTCTACACATTTCTAAACACTCTTCATGCATCTATAGCACTTTTAATTAATCAAAGTTATTGTATTATAACATATTCTAACCCCAAAAACACTAGATAAGTCATTTAGTGGTTCAACGCAATGTTTCCGAGTTCTTAGCCTATTTAGGACCCATTTTCAACAAGTTTTTCTACACACTTCTAAACACTCTTCATGCATTTTTAGCACTTGTAATCAATCAAAGTTATTATATTCTAACATATTCTAACCCCAAATAGCACAAGATAAGTCATTTAGTGGATCAACGCAATGTTTCTAAGTTCTTAGCCCATTTGGGACCCAATTTCAACAAGTCTTTCTACACACTTCTAAACACTCTTCATGCATCTCTAGCACTTGTAATCAATCAAATTCATTGTATTCTAATATATTCTAACCCCAAACAACACTAGATAAGTCATTTAGTTCTTCAACGCAATGTTTCCGAGTTTTTAGCCCATTTGGGACCTAATTTCAACAAGTCTTTCTCATTACTTCAAAACACTCTTCATGCATCTCTAGCACTTGTAATCAATCAAAGTTATTGTATTCTAACATATTCTAACCCCAAACAAGACTAGATAAGTCATTTAGTGGTTCAGCGCAATGTTTCCGAGTTCTTAGCCCATTTGGGACACAATTTCAACAAGTTTTTCTACACACTTCTAAACACTCTTTATGCATCTCTAGCACTTGTAATCAATCAAAGTTATTGTATTCTAACATATTCTAACCCCAGACAGCACTAGATAAGTCATTTAGTGGTTCAGCGCAATGTTTCCGAGTTCTTAGCCCATTTGGGACACAATTTCAACAAGTTTTTCTACACACTTCTAAACACTCTTTATGCATCTCTAGCACTTGTAATCAATCAAAGTTATTGTATTCTAACATATTCTAACCCCAGACAGCACTAGATAAGTCATTTAGTGGTTCAACGCAATGTTTCCGAGTTCTTAGCCTATTTGGGACCCAATTTCATCAAGTTATTCTACACATTTCTAAACACTCTTCATGCATCTATAGCACTTTTAATTAATCAAAGTTATTGTATTATAACATATTCTAACCCCAAAAACACTAGATAAGTCATTTAGTGGTTCAACGCAATGTTTCCGAGTTCTTAGCCTATTTAGGACCCATTTTCAACAAGTTTTTCTACACACTTCTAAACACTCTTCATGCATTTTTAGCACTTGTAATCAATCAAAGTTATTATATTCTAACATATTCTAACGCCAAACAGCACAAGATAAGTCATTTAGTGGATCAACGCAATGTTTCTAAGTTCTTAGCCCATTTGGGACCCAATTTCAACAAGTCTTTCTACACACTTCTAAACACTCTTCATGCATCTCTAGCACTTGTAATCAATCAAATTCATTGTATTCTAATATATTCTAACCCCAAACAACACTAGATAAGTCATTTAGTTCTTCAACGCAATGTTTCCGAGTTTTTAGCCCATTTGGGACCTAATTTCAACAAGTCTTTCTCATTACTTCAAAACACTCTTCATGCATCTCTAGCACTTGTAATCAATCAAAGTTATTGTATTCTAACATATTCTAACCCCAAACAAGACTAGATAAGTCATTTAGTGGTTCAGCGCAATGTTTCCGAGTTCTTAGCCCATTTGGGACACAATTTCAACAAGTTTTTCTACACACTTCTAAACACTCTTTATGCATCTCTAGCACTTGTAATCAATCAAAGTTATTGTATTCTAACATATTCTAACCCCAGACAGCACTAGATAAGTCATTTAGTGGTTCAGCGCAATGTTTCCGAGTTCTTAGCCCATTTGGGACACAATTTCAACAAGTTTTTCTACACACTTCTAAACACTCTTTATGCATCTCTAGCACTTGTAATCAATCAAAGTTATTGTATTCTAACATATTCTAACCCCAGACAGCACTAGATAAGTCATTTAGTGGTTCAACGCAATGTTTCCGAGTTCTTAGCCTATTTGGGACCCAATTTCATCAAGTTATTCTACACATTTCTAAACACTCTTCATGCATCTATAGCACTTTTAATTAATCAAAGTTATTGTATTATCACATATTCTAACCCCAAAAACACTAGATAAGTCATTTAGTGGTTCAACGCAATGTTTCCGAGTTCTTAGCCTATTTAGGACCCATTTTCGACAAGTTTTTCTACACACTTCTAAACACTCTTCATGCATTTTTAGCACTTGTAATCAATCAAAGTTATTATATTCTAACATATTCTAACCCCAAACAGCACAAGATAAGTCATTTAGTGGATCAACGCAATGTTTCTAAGTTCTTAGCCCATTTGGGACCCAATTTCAACAAGTCTTTCTACACACTTCTAAACACTCTTCATGCATCTCTAGCACTTGTAATCAATCAAATTCATTGTATTCTAACATATTCTAACCCCAAACAACACTAGATAAGTCATTTAGTTGTTCAACGCAATGTTTCCGGGTTCTTAGCCCATTTGGGACCCAATTTCATCAAGTTTTTCTACAAATTTCTAAACACTCTTCATGCATCTCTAGCAATTGTAATCAATCAAAATTATTGTATTCTAACATATTCTAACCCCAAACAACACTAGATAAGTCATTTAGTGGTTCAGCGCAATGTTTCCGAGTTCTTAGCCCATTTTGGACCCAATTTCAACAAGTTTTTCTACACACTTCTAAACACTCTTCATGCATCTCTAGCACATGTAATCAACCAAAGTTACTGTATTCTAACATATTCTAACCCCAGACAGCACTAGATAAGTCATTTAGTGGTTCAACGCGATGTTTCCGAGTTCTTAGCCTATTTGGGACCCAATTTCATCAAGTTTTTCTACACATTTCTAAACACTCTTCATGCATCTCTAGCACTTGTAATCAATCAAAGTTATTGTATTCTAACATATTCTAACCCCAAAAACACTAGATAAGTCATTTAGTGGTTCAACGCAATAATTCCGAGTTCTTAGCCTATTTGGGATCCAATTTCAACAAGTTTTTCTACACACTTGTAAACACTCTTCATGCATCTTTAGCACTTGTAATCAATCAAAGTTATTATATTCTTACATATTCTAACCCCAAACAGCACAAGATAAGTCATTTAGTGGATCAACGCAATGTTTCTGAGTTCTTAGCCCATTTGGGACCCAATTTCAACAAGTCTTTCTACACACTTCTAAACACTCTTCATGCATCTCTAGCACTTGTAATCAATCAAATTCATTGTATTCTAATATATTCTAACCCCAAACAACACTAGATAAGTCATTTAGTTGTTCAACGCAATGTTTCCGAGTTTTTAGCCCATTTGGGACCTAATTTCAACAAGTCTTTCTCATTACTTCAAAACACTCTTCATGCATCTCTAGCACTTGTAATCAATCAAATTAATTGTATTCTAACATAATATAACCCCAAATAACACTAGATAAGTCATTTAGTTGCTCAACGCAATGTTTCCGAGTTCTTAGCCCATTTGGTACCCAAGTTCAACAAGTCTTTCGCCACACTTCTAAACACTCTTCATGCATCTGTAGCACTTGTAATCAATAAAATTTATTGTATTCTAACATATTCTAACCCCAAACAACACTAGATAAGTTATTTAGTGGTTCAACGCAATGTTTCCGAGTTCTTAGCCCATTTGGGACCCAATTTCAACAAGTCTTTCTCCATACTTCAAAACACTCTTCATGCATTTCTAGTACTTGTAATCAATCAGATTCATTGTCTTCTAATATATTCTCACCCCAAACAACACTAGATATTTTATTTAGTTGTTCAACGCAATGTTTCCGAGTTCTTTGCCCATTTGGGACCCAATTTCAACAAGTCTTTCTCCATACTTGAAAACACTCTTCATGCATCTCTAGAACTTTTAATCTATCAAATTTATTGTTTTCAAACATATTCTAACCCCAAACAACACTAGATAAGTCATTTAGTGGTTCAGCGCAACGTTTCCGAGTTCTTAGCCCTTTTGGGACCCAATTTCAACAAGTCTTTCTCCACACTTCTAAACACTCTTCATGTATCGCTAGCACTTGTAATCAATCAAATTTATTGTATTCTAACATATTGTAACCCCAAACAACACTAGATAAGTCATTTAGTGGTTCAACGCAATGCTTCCGAGTTCTTAGCCCATTTGGGACCCAATTTCATCAAGTTTTCCTACACATTTCTAAACACTCTTCATGCATCTCTAGCACTTGTAATCAATCAAAGTTATTGTATTCTAACATATTCTAACCCCAAACAACACTAGATAAGTCATTTAGTGGTTCAGCGCAATGTTTCCGAGTTCTTAGCCCATTTGGGACACAATTTCAACAAGTTTTTCTACACACTTCTAAACACTCTTTATGCATCTCTAGCACTTGTAATCAATCAAAGTTATTGTATTCTAACATATTCTAACCCCAGACAGCACTAGATAAGTCATTTAGTGGTCCAGCGCAATGTTTCCGAGTTCTTAGCCCATTTGGGACCCAATTTCATCAAGTTATTCTACACATTTCTAAACACTCTTCATGCATCTATAGCACTATTAATTAATCAAAGTTATTGTATTATAACATATTCTAACCCCAAAAACACTAGATAAGTCATTTAGTGGTTCAACGCAATGTTTCCGAGTTCTTAGCCTATTTAGGACCCATTTTCAACAAGTTTTTCTACACACTTCTAAACACTCTTCATGCATCTTTAGCACTTGTAATCAATCAAAGTTATTATATTCTAACATATTCTAACCCCAAACAGCACAAGATAAGTCATTTAGTGGATCAACGCAATGTTTCTGAGTTCTTAGCCCATTTGGGACCCAATTTCAACAAGTCTTTCTACACACTTCTAAACAATCTTCATGCATCTCTAGCACTTGTAATCAATCAAATTCATTGTATTATAACATATTCTAACCCCAAACAACACTAGATAAGTCATTTAGTTGTTCAACGCAATGTTTCCGAGTTCTTAGCCTATGTGGGACCCAATTTCATCAAGTTTTTCTACAAATTTCTAAACACTCTTCATGCATCTCTAGCAATTGTAATCAATCAAAATTATTGTATTCTAACATATTCTAACCCCAAACAACACTAGATAAGTCATTTAGTGGTTCAGCGCAATGTTTCCGAGTTCTTAGCCCATTAGGGACCCAATTTCAACAAGTTTTTCTACACATTTCTAAACACTTTTCATGCATCTCTAGCACTTGTAATCAATCAAAGTTACTGTATTCTAACATATTCTAACCCCAGACAGCACTAGATAAGTCATTTAGTGGTTCAACGCATTGTTTCAGAGTTCTTAGCCTATTTGGGACCCAGTTTCATCAAGTTTTTCTACACATTTCTAAACACTCTTCATGCATCTCTAGCACTTGTAATCAATCAAAGTTATTGTATTCTAACATATTCTAACCCCAAATATACTAGATAAGTCATTTAGTGGTTCAACGCAATAATTCCGAGTTCTTAGCCTATTTGGGACCCAATTTCAACAAGTTTTTCTACACACTTGTAAACACTCTTCATGCATCTTTAGCACTTGTAATCAATCAAAGTTATTATATTCTAACATATTCTAACCCCAAACAGCACAAGATAAGTCATTTAGTGGATCAACGCAATGTTTCTGAGTTCTTAGCCCATTTGGGACCCAATTTCAACAAGTCTTTCTACACACTTCTAAACACTCTTCATGCATCTCTAGCACTTGTAATCAATCAAATTCATTGTATTCTAATATATTCTAACCCCAAACAACACTAGATAAGTCATTTAGTTGCTCAACGCAATGTTTCCGAGTTCTTAGCCCATTTGGTACCCAATTTCAACAAGTCTTTCGCCACACTTCTAAACACTCTTCATGCATCTCTAGCACTTGTAATCAATAAAATTTATTGTATTCTAACATATTCTAACCCCAAACAACACTAGATAAGTTATTTAGTGGTTCAACGCAATGTTTCCGAGTTCTTAGCCCATTTGGGACCCAATTTCAACAAGTCTTTCTCATTACTTCAAAACACTCTTCATGCATCTCTAGCACTTGTAATCAATCAAATTAATTGTATTCTAACATATTATAACCCCAAATAACACTAGATAAGTCATTTAGTTGCTCAACGCAATGTTTCCGAGTTCTTAGCCCATTTGGTACCCAATTTCAACAAGTCTTTCGCCACACTTCTAAACACTCTTCATGCATCTCTAGCACTTGTAATCAATAAAATTTATTGTATTCTAACATATTCTAACCCCAAACAACACTAGATAAGTTATTTAGTGGTTCAACGCAATGTTTCCGAGTTCTTAGCCCATTTGGGACCCAATTTCAACAAGTCTTTCTCCATAGTTCAAAACACTCTTCATGCATTTCTAGTACTTGTAATCAATCAGATTTATTGTCTTCTAATATATTCTCACCCCAAACAACACTAGATATTTTATTTAGTTGTTCAACGCAATGTTTCCGAGTTCTTTGCCCAATTTCAACAAGTCTTTCTCCATACTTGAAAACACTCTTCATGCATCTCTAGAACTTTTAATCTATCAAATTTATTGTTTTCAAACATATTCTAACCCCAAACAACACTAGATAAGTCATTTAGTGGTTCAGCGCAACGTTTCCGAGTTCTTAGCCCTTTTGGGACCCAATTTCAACAAGTCTTTCTCCACACTTCTAAACACTCTTCATGCATCGCTAGCACTTGTAATCAATCAAATTTATTGTATTCTAACATATTGTAACCCCAAACAACACTAGATAAGTCATTTAGTAGTTCAACGCAATGCTTCCGAGTTCTTAGCCCATTTGGGACCCAATTTCATCAAGTTTTCCTACACATTTCTAAACACTCTTCATGCATCTCTAGCACTTGTAATCAATCAAAGTTATTGTATTCTAACATATTCTAACCACAAACAACACTAGATAAGTTATTTAGTGGTTCAGCGCAATTTTTCCGAGTTCTTAGCCTATTTGGGACCCATTTTCAACAAGTTTTTCTACACACTTCTAAACACTCTTCATGCATCTTTAGCACTTGTAATCAATCAAAGTTATTATATTCTAACATATTCTAACCCCAAACAGCACAAGATAAGTCATTTAGTGGATCAATGCAATGTTTCTGAGTTCTTAGCCCATTTGGGACCCAATTTCAACAAGTCTTTCTACACACTTCTAAACACTCTTCATGCATCTCTAGCACTTGTAATCAATCAAATTCATTGTATTCTAACATATTCTAACCCCAAACAACACTAGATAAGTCATTTAGTTGTTCAACGCAATGTTTCCGAGTTCTTAGCCCGTTTGGGACCAAATTTCAACAAGTCTTTGTCATTACTTCAAAACACTCTTCATGCATCTCTAGCACTAGTAATCAATCAAATTCATTTTATTCATACATATTCTAACCCCAAACAACACTAGATAAATCATTTAGTGGTTCAACGCAATGTTTCTAAATTCTTAGCCCATTTGGGACCCAATTTCAACAAGTCTTTCTCTACACTTTTAAACACTCTTCAAGCATCTCTAGCACTTGTAATCAATCGAATTTATTGTATTCTAACATATTCTAACCCCAAAAAACACTAGACAAGCCATTTAGTGGTTCAACGCAATGTTTCCGAGTTCTTAGCCCATTTTGGACCAAATTTCAGCAAGTCTTTCTCCACTCTGTTGAACACTTTTCATGCATCTCTAGCACTTGTAATCAATCAAATTCATTGTTTTCTAACATATTCTAACCCCAAACAACACTAGATAAGTCATTTAGTTGTTTAACGCAATGTTTCCGAGTTTTTAGCCCATTCGGGACCTAATTTCAACAAGTCTTTCTCATTACTTCAAAACACTCTTCATGCATCTCTAGCACTTGTAATCAATCAAATTAATTGTATTCTAACATATTATAACCCCAAATAACACTAGATAAGTCATTTAGTTGCTCAACGCAATGTTTCCGAGTTCTTAGCCCATTTGGTACCCAATTTCAACAAGTCTTTCGCCACACTTCTAAACACTCTTCATACATCTCTAGAACTTGTAATCAATAAAATTTATTGTATTCTAACATATTCTAACCCCAAACAACACTAGATAAGTTATTTAGTGGTTCAACGCAATGTTTCCGAGTTCTTAGCCCATTTGGGACCCAATTTCAACAAGTCTTTCTCCATAGTTCAAAACACTCTTCATGCATTTCTAGTACTTGTAATCAATCAGATTCATTGTCTTCTAATATATTCTCACCCCAAACAACACTAGATATTTTATTTAGTTGTTCAACGCAATGTTTCCGAGTTCTTTGCCCAATTTCAACAAGTCTTTCTCCATACTTGAAAACACTCTTCATGCATCTCTAGAACTTTTAATCTATCAAATTTATTGTTTTCAAACATATTCTAACCCCAAACAACACTAGATAAGTCATTTAGTGGTTCAGCGCAACGTTTCCGAGTTCTTAGCCCTTTTGGGACCCAATTTCAACAAGTCTTTCTCCACACTTCTAAACACTCTTCATGCATCCCTAGCACTTGTAATCAATCAAATTTATTGTATTCTAACATATTGTAACCCCAAACAACACTAGATAAGTCATTTAGTAATTCAACGCAATGCTTCCGAGTTCTTAGCCCATTTGGGACCCAATTTCATCAAGTTTTCCTACACATTTCTAAACACTCTTCATGCATCTCTAGCACTTGTAATCAATCAAAGTTATTGTATTCTAACATATTCTAACCACAAACAACACTAGATAAGTTATTTAGTGGTTCAGCGCAATTTTTCCGAGTTCTTAGCCTATTTGGGACCCATTTTCAACAAGTTTTTCTACACACTTCTAAACACTCTTCATGCATCTTTAGCACTTGTAATCAATCAAAGTTATTATATTCTAACATATTCTAACCCCAAACAGCACAAGATAAGTCATTTAGTGGATCAATGCAATGTTTCTGCGTTCTTAGCCCATTTGGGACCCAATTTCAACAAGTCTTTCTACACACTTCTAAACACTCTTCATGCATCTCTAGCACTTGTAATCAATCAAATTCATTGTATTCTAACATATTCTAACCCCAAACAACACTAGATAAGTCATTTAGTTGTTCAACGCAATGTTTCCGAGTTCTTAGCCCGTTTGGGACCAAATTTCAACAAGTCTTTGTCATTACTTCAAAACACTCTTCATGCATCTCTAGCACTAGTAATCAATCAAATTCATTTTATTCATACATATTCTAACCCCAAACAACACTAGATAAATCATTTAGTGGTTCAACGCAATGTTTCTAAGTTCTTAGCCCATTTGGGACCCAATTTCAACAAGTCTTTCTCTACACTTTTAAACACTCTTCAAGCATCTCTAGCACTTGTAATCAATCGAATTTATTGTATTCTAACATATTCTAACCCCAAAAAACACTAGACAAGCCATTTAGTGGTTCAACGCAATGTTTCCGAGTTCTTAGCCCATTTTGGACCAAATTTCAGCAAGTCTTTCTCCACTCTGTTGAACACTTTTCATGCATCTCTAGCACTTGTAATCAATCAAATTCATTGTTTTCTAACATATTCTAACCCCAAACAACACTAGATAAGTTTTTTAGTGGTTCTTAGCCCATTTGGGACCCAATTTCAACAAGTCTTTCTCCACACTTCTAAACGCTCTTCATGCATCTCTAGCACTTGTAATCAATCAGATTAATTGTATTATAACATATTCTAACCCCAAACAACATTAGATAAGTCATTTAATTGTTCAACGCAATGTTTCCGAGTTCTTAGCCCATTTGGGACGCAATTTCAACAAGTTTTTCTACACACTTCTAAACAGTCGTCATGCATCTCTAGCACTTATAATTAATCAAATTTATTGTATTCTAACATATTCTAACCCCAAACAACACTAGATAATTCATTTAGTTGTTCAACGCAATGTTTCCGAGTTCTTAGCACATTAGGGACCCAATTTCAACAAGTTTTTCTCCATACTTGGAAACAATCTTCATGCATCTCTAGCAATAGTAATTAAATCAAAATTATTGTTTTCAAACATATTCTAACCCCAAAGAACACTAGATAAGTCATTTAGTGGTTCAACGCAATGTTTCTGAGTTCTTAGCCCATTTGGGACCAACTTTCAACAAGTCTTTCTCCACACTTCTAAACACTTTTCATGCATCTCTAGCACTTGTAATCAATCAGATTTATTGTCTTATAACATATTCTAACCCCGAAAAACATTAGATAAGTCATTTAGTTGTTCAACGCAATGTTTCCGAGTTCTTAGCCCATTTGGGACCCAATTTCAACAAGTCTTTCTCCACTCTACTAAACACTTTTCATGCATCTCTAGCACTTTTAATCAATCAAATTTATTTTATTCAAACATAATTTATCCCCAAACAACACTGGATAAGTCATTTAGTGGTTCAACGCAATGTTTCTATGTTCTTAGCCCATTTGGGACCCAATTTCAACAAGTCTTTCTCTACACTTTAAAACACTCTTCAAGCATCTCTAGCACTTGTAATCAATCAAATTTATTGTATTCTAACATATTCTAACCCCAAAAAACACTAGACAAGGCATTTAGTGGTTCAACGCTATGTTTCCGAGTTCTTAGCCCATTTTGGACCAAATTTCAGCAAGTCTTTCTCCACTCTGTTGAACACTTTTCATGCATCTCTAGCACTTGTAATCAATCAAATTCATTGTTTTCTAACATATTCTAACCCCCAAACAACACTAGATAAGTTTTTTAGTGGTTCAACGCAATGTTTCCGAGTTCTTAGCCCATTTGGGATCCAATTTCAACAAGTCTTTCTCCACACTTCTAAACGCTCTTCATGCATCTCTAGCACTTGTAATCAATTAGATTTATTGTATTATAACATATTTTAACCCCAAACAACATTAGATAAGTCATTTAGTTGTTCAACGCAATGTTTCCGAGTTCTTAGCCCATTTGGGACCCAATTTCAACAAGTTTTTCTACACACTTCTAAACAGTCGTCATGCATCTCTAGCACTTATAATTAATCAAAGTTATTGTATTCTATCATATTCTAACCCCAAACAACACTAGATAATTCATTTAGTTGTTCAACGCAATGTTTCCGAGTTCTTAGCCCATTAGGGACCCAATTTCAACAAGTTTTTCTCCATACTTGGAAACAATCTTCATGCATCTCTAGCAATAGTAATCAAATCAAAATTATTGTTTTCAAACATATTCTAACCCCAAAGAACACTAGATAAGTCATTTAGTGATTCAACGCAATGTTTCCGAGTTCTTAGCCCATTTGGGACCCAATTTCAACAAGTCTTTCTCCATACTTCAAAACACTCTTCATGCATTTCTAGTACTTGTAATCAATCAGATTCATTGTCTTCTAATATATTCTCACCCCAAACAACACTAGATATTTTATTTAGTTGTTCAACGCAATGTTTCTGAGTTCTTAGCCCATTTGGGACCCAATTTCAACAACTCTTTCTCCATACTTGAAAACACTCTTCATGCATCTCTAGAACTTTTAATCTATCAAATTTATTGTTTTCTAACATATTCTAACCCCAAACAACACTAGATAAGTCATTTAGTGGTTCAGAGCAATGTTTCCGAGTTCTTAGCCCATTTGGGACCCAATTTCAACAAGTCTTTCTCCACACTTCTAAACACTCTTCATGCATCGCTAGCACTTGTAATCAATCAAATTTATTGTATTCTAACATATTCTAACCCCAAACAACACTAGATAAGTCATTTAGTGGTTCAACGCATTGCTTCCGAGTTCTTAGCCCATTTGGGATCCAATTTCATCAAGTTTTTCTACATATTTCTAAAGACTCTTCATGCATCTCTAGCACTTGTAATCAATCAAAATTATTGTATTCTAACATATTCTAACCCCAAACAACACTAGATAAGTTATTTAGTGGTTCAGCGCAATTTTTCCGAGTTCTTAGCCTATTTGGGACCCAATTTCATCAAGTTTTTCTACACATTTCTAAACACTCTTCATGCATCTCTAGCACTTGTAATCAATCAAAGTTATTGTATTATAACATATTCTAACCCCAAAAACACTAGATAAGTCATTTAGTGGTTCAACGCAATGTTTCCGAGTTCTTAGCCTATTTGGGACCCAATTTCAACAAGTCTTTCTCAATTCTACTAAACACTTTTCATGCTTCTCTATCACTTGTAATCAATCAAATTTATTTTATTCGAACATATTCTAACCCCAAACAACACTAGATAAGTCATTTAGTTGTTCAACGCAATGTTTCTAAGTTCTTAGCCCATTTGGGACCCAATTTCAACAAGTCTTTCTCCATACTTCAAAACACTCTTCATGCATTTCTAGTACTTGTAATAAATCAGATTCATTGTCTTCTAATATATTCTCACCCCAAACAACACTAGATATTTTATTTAGTTGTTCAACGCAATGTTTCTGAGTTCTTAGCCCATTTGGGACCCAATTTCAACAAGTCTTTCTCCATACTTGAAAACACTCTTCATGCATCTCTAGAACTTTTAATCTATCAAATTTATTGTTTTCTAACATATTCTAACCCCAAACAACACTAGATAAGTCATTTAGTGGTTCAGAGCAATGTTTCCGAGTTCTTAGCCCATTTGGGACCCAATTTCAACAAGTCTTTCTCCACACTTCTAAACACTCTTCATGCATCGCTAGCACTTGTAATCAATCAAATTTATTGTATTCTAACATCTTCTAACCCCAAACAACACTAGATAAGTCATTTAGTGGTTCAACGCATTGCTTCCGAGTTCTTAGCCCATTTGGGATCCAATTTCATCAAGTTTTTCTACACATTTCTAAAGACTCTTCATGCATCTCTAGCACTTGTAATCAATCGAAATTATTGTATTCTAACATATTCTAACCCCAAACAACACTAGATAAGTTATTTAGTGGTTCAGCGCAATTTTTCCGAGTTCTTAGCCTATTTGGGACCCAATTTCATCAAGTTTTTCTACACATTTCTAAACACTCTTCATGCATCTCTAGCACTTGTAATCAATCAAATTTATTGTATTATAACATATTCTAACCCCAAAAACACTAGATAAGTCATTTAGTGGTTCAACGCAATGTTTCCGAGTTCTTAGCCTATTTGGGACCCAATTTCAACAAGTCTTTCTCAATTCTACTAAACACTTTTCATGCTTCTCTAGCACTTGTAATCAATCAAATTTATTTTATTCGAACATATTCTAACCCCAAACAACACTAGATAAGTCATTTAGTTGTTCAACGCAATGTTTCTAAGTTCTTAGCCCATTTGGGACCCAATTTCAACAAGTCTTTGTCTACACTTTTAAACACTCTTCAAGCATCTCTAACATATTCTAACCCCAAACAGCACAAGATAAATCATTTAGTGGATCAACCCAATGTTTCTAAGTTCTTAGCCCATTTGGGACCCAATTTCAACAAGTCTTTCTACACACTTCTAAACACTCTTCATGCATCTCTAGCACTTGTAATCAATCAAATTCATTTTATTCAAACATATTCTAACCCCAAAAAACACTAGATAAGTCATTTAGTGGTTCAACGCAATGTTTCTAAGTTCTTAGCCCATTTGGGACCCAATTTCAACAAGTCTTTCTCTAAACTTTTAAACACTCTTCAAGCATCTCTAGCACTTGTAATCAATCGAATTTATTGTATTCTAACATATTCTAACCCCAAAAAACACTAGACCAGCCATTTAGTGGTTCAACGCATTGTTTCCGAGTTCTTAGCCCATTTTGGACCAAATTTCAGCAAGTCTTTCTCCACTCTGTTGAACACTTTTCATGCATCTCTAGCACTTGTAATCAATCAAATTCATTGTTTTCTAACATATTCTAACCCCAAACAACACTAGATAAGTTTTTTAGTGGTTCAGCGCAATTTTTCCGAGTTCTTAGCCCATTTGGGACCCAATTTCAACAAGTCTTTCTCCACACTTCTAAACGCTCTTCATGCATCTCTAGCACTTGTAATCAATCAGATTTATTGTATTATAACATATTCTAACCCCAGACAACATTAGATAAGTCATTTAGTTGTTCAACGCAATGTTTCCGAGTTCTTAGCCCATTTGGGACCCAATTTCAAAAGGTTTTTCTACACACTTCTAAACACTCGTCATGCATCTCTAGCACTTATAATAAATCAAAGTTATTGTATTCTAACATATTCTAACCCCAAACAACACTAGATAAGTCATTTAGTTGTTCAACGCAATGTTTCCGAGTTCTTTGCCCATTTGGACCTAATTTCAACAAGTCTTTGACATTACTTCAAAACACTCTTCATGCATCTCTAGCACTTGTAATCAATCAAATTAATTGTATTCTAACATCTTCTAACCCCGAATAACACTAGATAAGTCATTTAGTTTCTCATCGCAATGTTTCCGAGTTCTTAGCCCATTTGGTACCCAAATTCAACAAGTCTTTCGCCACATTTCTAAACACTTTCCATGCATCTCTAGTACTTGTAATCAATAAAATTTATTGTATTCTAACATATTCTAACCCCAAACAACACTAGATAAGTTATTTAGTGGTTCAACGCAATGTTTCCGAGTTCTTAGCCCATTTGGGACCCAATTTCAACAAGTCTTTCTCCACACTTCAAAACATTCTTCATGCATTTCTAGCACTTGTAATCAATCAGATTAATTGTATTATAACATATTCTAACCCCAAACAACATTAGATAAGTCATTTAATTGTTCAACGCAATGTTTCCGAGTTCTTAGCCCATTGGGACGCAATTTCAACAAGTTTTTCTACACACTTCTAAACAGTCGTCATGCATCTCTAGCACTTATAATTAATCAAAGTTATTGTATTCTAACATATTCTAACCCCAAACAACACTAGATAATTCATTTAGTTGTTCAACGCAATGTTTCCGAGTTTTTAGCCCATTAGGGACCCAATTTCAACAAGTTTTTCTCCATACTTGGAAACAATCTTCATGCATCTCTAGCAATAGTAATCAAATCAAAATTATTGTTTTCAAACATATTCTAACCCCAAAGAACACTAGATAAGTCATTTAGTGATTCAACGCAATGTTTCCGAGTTCTTAGCCCATTTGGGACCCAATTTCAACAAGTCTTTCTCCATACTTCAAAACACTCTTCATGCATTTCTAGTACTTGTAATCAATCAGATTCATTGTCTTCTAATATATTCTCACCCCAAACAACACTAGCTATTTTATTTAGTTGTTCAACGCAATGTTTCCGAGTTCTTAGCCCATTTGGGACCCAATTTCAACAAGTCTTTCTCCATACTTGAAAACACTCTTCATGCATCTCTAGAACTTTTAATCTATCAAATTTATTGTTTTCTAACATATTCTAACCCCAAACAACACTAGATAAGTCATTTAGTGGTTCAGAGCAATGTTTCCGAGTTCTTAGCCCATTTGGGACCCAATTTCAACAAGTCTTTCTCCACACTTCTAAACACTCTTCATGCATCGCTAGCACTTGTAATCAATCAAATTTATTGTATTCTAACATATTCTAACCCCAAACAACACTAGATAAGTCATTTAGTGGTTCAACGCATTGCTTCCGAGTTCTTAGCCCATTTGGGATCCAATTTCATCAAGTTTTTCTACACATTTCTAAACACTCTTCATGCATCGCTAGCACTTGTAATCAATCAAATTTATTGTATTCTAACATATTCTAACCCCAAACAACACTAGATAAGTTATTTAGTGGTTCAGCGCAATGTTTCCGAGTTCTTAGCCTATTTGGGACCCAATTTCATCAAGTTTTTCTACACATTTCTAAACACTCTTCATGCATCTCTAGCACTTGTAATCAATCAAAGTTATTGTATTATAACATATTCTAACCCCAAAAACACTAGATAAGTCATTTAGTGGTTCAACGCAATGTTTCCGAGTTCTTAGCCTATTTGGGACCCAATTTCAACAAGTTTTTCTACACACTTCTAAACACTCTTCATGCATCTTTAGCACTTGTAATCAATCAAAGTTATTATATTCTAACATATTCTAACCCCAAACAGCACAAGATAAGTCATTTAGTGGATCAACGCAATGTTTCTGAGTTCTTAGCCCATATGGGACCCAATTTCAACAAGTCTTTCTACACACTTCTAAACACTCTTCATGCATCTCTAGCACTTGTAATCAATCAAATTCATTGTATTCTAACATATTCTAACCCCAAACAACACTAGATAAGTCATTTAGTTGTTCAACGCAATGTTTCCGAGTTCTTAGCCCATTTGGGACTTAATTTCAATAAGTTTTTCTACACACTTCTAAACAGTCGTCATGCATCTCTAGCACTTATAATTAATCAAAGTTATTGTATTATAACATATTCTAACCCCAAAAAACACTAGATAATTCATTTATTTGTTCCACGCAATGTTTCCGAGTTCTTAGCCCATTTGGGACCCAATTTCAACAAGTCTTTCTCCACTCTACTAAACACTTTTCATACATCTCTAGCACTTGTAATCAATCAAATTTATTTTATTCTAACATATTCTAACTCCAAAAAACACTAGACAAGGCATTTAGTGGTTCAACGCAATGTTTCCGAGTTCTTAGCCCATTAGGGACTTAATTTCAGCAAGTTTTTCTCCATACTTGGAAACAATCTTCATGCATCTCTAGCAATAGTAATCAAATCAAAATTATTGTTTTCAAACATATTCTAACCCCAAAGAACACTAGATAAGTCATTTAGTGGTTCAACGCAATATTTCTGAGTTCTTAGCCCATTTGGGACCAACTTTCAACAAGTCTTTCTCCACACTTCTAAACACTTTTCATGTATCTCTAGCACTTGTAATCAATCAGATTTATTGTGTTATAACATATTCTAACGCCGAACAACATTAGATAAGTCATTTAGTTGTTCAACGCAATGTTTCCGAGTTCTTAGCTCATTTGGGACCCAATTTCAACAAGTCTTTCTCCATTCTACTAAACACTTTTCATGCATCTCTAGCACTTGTAATCAATCAAATTTATTTTATTCAAACATATTTTAACCCCAAACAACACTGGATAAGTCATTTAGTGGTTCAACGCAATGTTTTTAAGTTCTTAGCCCATTTGGGACCCAATTTCAACAAGTCTTCTCTACACTTTTAAACACTCTTCAAGCATCTCTAGCACTTGTAATCAATCAATTTTATTGTATTCTAACATATTCTAACCCCAAAAAACACTAGACAAGACATTTAGTGGTTCAACGCAATGTTTCCGAGTTCTTAGCCTATTTTGGACCAAATTTTAGCAAGTTTTTCTCCACTCTGTTGAACACCTTTCATGCATCTCTAGCACTTGTAATCAATCAAATTCATTGTTTTCTAACATATTTTAACCCCAAACAATACTAGATAAGTTATTTAGTGGTTCAACGCAATGTTTCCGAGTTCTTAGCCCATTTGGGACCCAATTTCAACAAGTCTTTCTCCACACTTCTAAACGCTCTTCATGCATCTCTAGCACTTGTAATCAATCAGATTTATTGGATTATAACATATTCTAACCCCAAACAACATTAGATAAGTCATTTAGTTGTTCAACGCAATGTTTCATAGTTCTTAGCCCATTTGGGACCCAATTTCAACAAGTCTTTCTCCATTCTACTAAACACTTTTCATGCATCTCTAGCACTTGTAATCAATCAAATTTATTTTATTCGAACATATTCTAACCCCAAACAACACTAGATAAGTCATTTAGTTGTTCAACGCAATGTTTCTAAGTTCTTAGCCCATTTGGGACCCAATTTCAACAAGTCTTTCTCTACACTTTTAAACACTCTTCAAGCATCTCTAACATATTCTAACCCCAGACAGCACAAGATAAGTCATTTAGTGGATTAACGCAATGTTTCTGAGTTCTTAGCCCATTTGGGACCCAATTTCAACAAGTCTTTCGACACACTTCTAAACACTCTTCATGCATCTCTAGCACTTGTAATCAATCAAATTCATTTTATTCAAACATATTCTAACCCCAAAAAACACTAGATAAGTCATTTAGTGGTTCAACGCAATGTTTCTAAGTTCTTAGCCCATTTGGGACCCAATTTCAACAAGTCTTTCTCTACACTTATAAACACTCTTCAAGCATCTCTAGCACTTGTAATCAATCGAATTTATTGTATTCTAACATATTGTAACCCCAAAAAAAACTAGACAAGCCATTTAGTGGTTCAACGCAATGTTTCCGAGTTCTTAGCCCATTTTGGACCAAATTTCAGCAAGTCTTTCTCCACTCTGTTGAACACTTTTCATGCATTTCTAGCACTTGTAATCAATCAAATTCATTGTTTTCTAACATATTCTAACCCCAAACAACACTAGATAAGTTTTTTAGTGGTTCAACGCAATGTTTCCGAGTTCTTAGCCCATTTGGGACCCAATTTCAACAACTCTTTCTCCACACTTCTAAACGCTCTTCATGCATCTCTAGCACTTGTAATCAATCAGATTTATTGTATTATAACATATTCTAACCCCAAACAACATTAGATAAGTCATTTAGTTGTTCAACGCAATGTTTCCGAGTTCTTCGCCCATTTGGGACCCAATTTCAACAAGTTTTTCTACACACTTCTAAACACTCGTCATGCATCTCTAGCACTTATAATTAATCAAAATTATTGTTTTCAAACATATTCTAACCCCAAAGAACACTAGATAAGTCATTTAGTGGTTCAACGCAATGTTTCTGAGTTCTTAACCCATTTGGGACAAAATTTCAACAAGTCTTTCTCCACACTTCTAAACACTCTTCATGCATCTCTAGCACTTGTAATCCATCAGATTTATTGTGTTATAACATATTCTAACCCTGAACAACATTAGATAAGTCATTTAGTTGTTCAACGCAATGTTTCCGAGTTCTTAGCCCATTTGGGACCCAATTTCAACAAGTCTTTCTCCACTCTACTAAACACTTTTCATGCATCTCTAGCACTTGTAAGCAATCAAATTTATTTTATTCAAACATATTCTAACCCCAAACAACACTAGATAAGTCATTTAGTGGTTCAACGCAATGTTTCTAAGTTCTTAGCCCATTTGGGACCCTATTTCAACAAGTCTTTCTCCACACTTCTAAACGCTCTTCATGCATCTCTAGCACTTGTAATCAATCAGATTTATTGGATTATAACATATTCTAACCCCAAACAACATTAGATAAGTCATTTAGTTGTTCAACGCAATGTTTCAGAGTTCTTAGCCCATTTGGGACCCAATTTTAACAAGTCTTTCTCCATTCTACTAAACACTTTTCATGCATCTCTAGCACTTGTAATCAATCAAATTTATTTTATTCGAACATATTCTAACCCCAAACAACACTAGATAAGTCATTTAGTTGTTCAACGCAATGTTTCTAAGTTCTTAGCCCATTTGGGACCCAATTTCAACAAGTCTTTCTCTACATTTTTAAACACTCTTCAAGCATCTCTAACATATTCTAACCCCAAACAGCACAAGATAAGTCATTTAGTGGATTAACGCAATGTTTCTGAGTTCTTAGCCCATTTGGGACCCAATTTCAACAAGTCTTTCTACACACTTCTAAACACTCTTCATGCATCTCTAGCACTTGTAATCAATCAAATTCATTTTATTCAAACATATTCTAACCCCAAAAAACACTAGATAAGTCATTTAGTGGTTCAACGCAATGTTTCTAAGTTCTTAGCCCATTTGGGACCCAATTTCAACAAGTCTTTCTCTACACTTATAAACACTCTTCAAGCATCTCTAGCACTTGTAATCAATCGAATTTATTGTATTCTAACATATTGTAACCCCAAAAAAAACTAGACAAGCCATTTAGTGGTTCAACGCAATGTTTCCGAGTTATTAGCCCATTTTGGACCAAATTTCAGCAAGTCTTTCTCCACTCTGTTGAACACTTTTCATGCATCTCTAGCACTTGTAATCAATCAAATTCATTGTTTTCTAACATATTCTAACCCCAAACAACACTAGATAAGTTTTTTAGTGGTTCAACGCAATGTTTCCGAGTTCTTAGCCCATTTGGGACCCAATTTCAACAACTCTTTCTGCACACTTCTAAACGCTATTCATGCATCTCTAGCACTTGTAATCAATCAGATTTATTGTATTATAACATATTCTAACCCCAAACAACATTAGATAAGTCATTTAGTTGTTCAACGCAATGCTTCCGAGTTCTTCACCCATTTGGGACCCAATTTCAACAAGTTTTTCTACACACTTCTAAACACTCGTCATGCATCTCTAGCACCTATAATTAATCAAAATTATTGTTTTCAAACATATTCTAACCCCAAAGAACACTAGATAAGTCATTTAGTGGTTCAACGCAATGTTTCTGAGTTCTTAACCCATTTGGGACCAAATTTCAACAAGTCTTTCTCCACACTTCTAAACACTCTTCATGCATCTCTAGCACTTGTAATCTATCAGATTTATTGTGTTATTACATATTCTAACCCTGAACAACATTAGATAAGTCATTTAGTTGTTCAACGCAATGTTTCCGAGTTCTTAGCTCATTTGGGACCCAATTTCAACAAGTCTTTCTCCACTCTACTAAACACTTTTCATGCATCTCTAGCACTTGTAAGCAATCAAATTTATTTTATTCAAACATATTCTAACCCCAAACAACACTAGATAAGTCATTTAGTGGTTCAACGCAATGTTTCTAAGTTCTTAGCCCATTTGGGACCCTATTTGAACAAGTCTTTCTCCACACTTCTAAACGCTCTTCATGCATCTCTAGCACTTGTAATCAATCAGATTTATTGGATTATATTATATTCTAACCCCAAACAACATTAGATAAGTCATTTAGTTGTTCAACGCAATGTTTCAGAGTTCTTAGCCCATTTGGGACCCAATTTCAACAAGTCTTTCTCCATTCTACTAAACACTTTTCATGCATCTCTAGCACTTGTAATCAATCAAATTTATTTTATTCGAACATATTCTAACCCCAAACAACACTAGATAAGTCATTTAGTTGTTCAACGCAATGTTTCTAAGTTCTTAGCCCATTTGGGACCCAATTTCAACAAGTCTTTCTCTACACTTTTAAACACTCTTCAAGCATCTCTAACATATTCTAACCCCAAACAGCACAAGATAAGTCATTTAGTGGATCAACGCAATGTTTCCGAGTTCTTAGCCCATTTGGGACCCAATTTCAACAAGTCTTTCTCCACACTTCTAAACACTCTTCATGCATCGCTAGCACTTGTAATCAATCAAATTTATTGTATTCTAACATATTCTAACCCCAAACAACACTAGATAAGTCATTTAGTGGTTCAACGCATTGCTTCCGAGTTCTTAGCCCATTTGGGACCCAATTTCATCAAGTTTTTCTACACATTTCTAAACACTCTTCATGCATCTCTAGCACTTGTAATCAATCAAAATTATTGTATTCTAACATATTCTATCCCCAAACAACACTAGATAAGTCATTTAGTGGTTCAACGCAATGTTTCTAAGTTCTTAGCCCATTTGGGACCCAATTTCAACAAGTCTTTCTCTACACTTTTAAACACTCTTCAAGCATCTCTAGCACTTGTAATCAATCGAATTTATTGTATTCTAACATATTCTAACCCCAAAAAACACTAGACAAGCCATTTAGTGGTTCAACGCAATGTTTCCGAGTTCTTAGCCCATTTTGGACCAAATTTCAGCAAGTCTTTCTCCACTCTGTTGAACACTTTTCATGCATCTCTAGCACTTGTAATCAATCAAATTCATTGTTTTCTAACATATTCTAACCCCAAAAAACACTAGATAAGTTTTTTAGTGGTTCAACGCAATGTTTCCGAGTTCTTAGCCCATTTGGGACCCAATTTCAACAAGTCTTTCTCCACACTTCTAAACACTCTTCATGCATCGCTAGCACTTGTAATCAATCAAATTTATTGTATTCTAACATATTCTAACCCCAAACAACACTAGATAAGTCATTTAGTGGTTCAACGCATTGCTTCCGAGTTCTTAGCCCATTTGGGACCCAATTTCATCAAGTTTTTCTACACATTTCTAAACACTCTTCATGCATCTCTAGCACTTGTAATCAATCAAAATTATTGTATTCTAACATATTCTATCCCCAAACAACACTAGATAAGTCATTTAGTGGTTCAGCGCAATGTTTCCGACTTCTTAGCCTATTTGGGACCCAATTTCATCTAGTTTTTCTACACATTTCTAAACACTCTTCATGCATCTCTAGCACTTGTAATCAATCAAAGTTATTGTATTATAACATATTCTAACCCCAAAAACACTAGATAAGTCATTTAGTGGTTCAACGCAATGTTTCCGAGTTCTTAGCCTATTTGGGACCCAATTTCAACATGTTTTTCTACACACTTCTAAACACTCTTCATGCATCTTTAGCACTTGTAATCAATCAAAGTTATTATATTCTAACATATTCTAACCCCAAACAGCACAAGATAAGTCATTTAGTGGATCAACGCAATGTTTCTAAGTTCTTAGCCCATTTGTAACTTAGTGGATCAACACTTTTCATGCAAGTCTAGCACTTGTAATCAATCAAATTCATTGTTTTCTAACATATTCTAACCCCAAAAACACTAGATAAGTCATTTAGCGGTTCAACGCAATGTTTCCGAGTTCTTAGCCTATTTGGGACCCAATTTCAACAAGTTTTTCTACACACTTCTAAACACTCTTCATGCATCTTTAGCACTTGTAATCAATCAAAGTTATTATATTCTAACATATTCTAACCCCAAACAGCACAAGATAAGTCATTTAGTGGATCAACGCAATGTTTCTAAGTTCTTAGCCCATTTGGGACCCAATTTCAACAAGTCTTTCTACACACTTCAAAACATTCTTCATGCATTTCTAGCACTTGTAATCAATCAGATTAATTGTATTATAACATAAACTAACCCCAAACAACATTAGATAAGTCATTTAATTGTTCAACGCAATGTTTCCGAGTTCTTAGCCCATTGGGACGCAATTTCAACAAGTTTTTCTACACACTTCTAAACAGTCTTCATGCATCTCTAGCACTTATAATTAATCAAAGTTATTGTATTCTAACATATTCTAACCCCAAACAACACTAGATAATTCATTTAGTTGTTCAACGAAATGTTTCCGAGTTCTTAGCCCATTTGGGACCCAATTTCAACAAGTCTTTCTCCACTCTACTAAACACTTTCCATGCATCTCTAGCACTTGTAATCAATCAAATTTATTTTATTCTAACATATTCTAACTTTAAAAAACACTAGACAAGGCATTTAGTGGTTCAACGCAATGTTTCCGAGTTCTTAGCCCATTAGGGACCCAATTTCAACAAGTTTTTCTCCATACATGGAAACAATCTTCATGCATCTCTAGCAATAGTAATCAAATCAAAATTATTATTTTCAAACATATTCTAACCCCAAAGAACACTAGATAAGTCATTTAGTGGATCAACGCAATGTTTCTGAGTTCTTAGCCCATTTGGGACCCAATTTCAACAAGTCTTTCTACACACTTCTAAACACTCTTCATGCATCTCTAGCACTTGTAATCAATCAAATTCATTTTATTCAAACATATTCTAACCCCAAAAAACACTAGATAAGTCATTTAGTGGTTCAACGCAATGTTTCTAAGTTCTTAGCCCATTTGGGACCCAATTTCAACAAGTCTTTCTCTACACTTATAAACACTCTTCAAGCATCTCTAGCACTTGTAATCAATCGAATTTATTGTATTCTAACATATTCTAACCCCAAAAAACACTAGACAAGCCATTTAGTGGTTCAACGCAATGTTTCCGAGTTCTTAGCCCATTTTGGACCAAATTTCAGCAAGTCTTTCTCCACTCTGTTGAACACTTTTCATGCATCTCTAGCACTTGTAATCAATCAAATTCATTGTTTTCTAACATATTCTAACCTTAAACAACACTAGATAAGTTTTTTAGTGGTTCAACGCAATGTTTCCGAGTTCTTAGCCCATTTGGGACCCAATTTCAACAAGTCTTTCTCCACACTTCTAAACGCTCTTCATGCATCTCTAGCACTTGTAATCAATCAGATTTATTGTATTATAACATATTCTAACCCCAAACAACATTAGATAAGTCATTTAGTTGTTCAACGCAATGTTTTCGAGTTCTTAGCCTATCTGGGACCCAATTTCAACAAGTCTTTCTCTACACTTTTAAACACTCTTCAAGCATCTCTAGCACTTGTAATCAATCGAATTTATTGTATTCTAACATATTCTAACCCCAAAAAACACTAGACAAGCCATTTAGTGGTTCAACGCAATGTTTCCGAATTCTTAGCTCATTTTGGACCAAATTTCAGCAAGTCTTTCTCCAATCTGTTGAACACTTTTCATGCATCTCTAGCACTTGTAATCAATCAAATTCATTGTTTTCTAACATATTCTAACCCCAAACAACACTCGATAAGTTTTTTAGTGGTTCAACGCAATGTTTCCACTCTACTAAACACTTTCCATGCATCTCTAGCACTTGTAATCAATCAAATTTATTTTATTCTAACATATTCTAACTTTAAAAAACACTAGACAAGGCATTTAGTGGTTCAACGCAATGTTTCCGAGTTCTTAGCCCATTAGGGACCCAATTTCAACAAGTTTTTCTCCATACATGGAAACAATCTTCATGCATCTCTAGCAATAGTAATCAAATCAAAATTATTATTTTCAAACATATTCTAACCCCAAAGATTACTAGATAAGTCATTTAGTGGATCAACGCAATGTTTCTGAGTTCTTAGCCCATTTGGGACCCAATTTCAACAAGTCTTTCTACACACTTCTAAACACTCTTCATGCATCTCTAGCACTTGTAATCAATAAAATTCATTTTATTAAACATATTCTAACCCCAAAAAACACTAGATAAGTCATTTAGTGGTTCAACGCAATGTTTCTAAGTTCTTAGCCCATTTGGGACCCAATTTCAACAAGTCTTTCTCTACACTTATAAACACTCTTCAAGCATCTCTAGCACTTGTAATCAATCGAATTTATTGTATTCTAACATATTCTAACCCCAAAAAACACTAGACAAGCCATTTAGTGGTTCAACGCAATGTTTCCGAGTTCTTAGCCCATTTTGGACCAAATTTCAGCAAGTCTTTCTCCACTCTGTTGAACACTTTTCATGCATCTCTAGCACTTGTAATCAATCAAATTCATTGTTTTCTTACATATTCTAACCCCAAACAACACTAGATAAGTTTTTTAGTGGTTCAACGCAATGTTTCCGAGTTCTTAGCCCATTGGGGACCCAATTTCAAAAAGTCTTTCTCCACACTTCTAGACGCTCTTCATGCATCTCTAGCACTTGTAATCAATCAGATTTATTGTATTATAACATATTCTAACCCCAAACAACATTAGATAAGTCATTTAGTTGTTCAACGCAATGTTTTCGAGTTCTTAGCCTATTTGGGACCCAATTTCAACAAGTTTTTCTACACACTTCTAAACACTCGTCATGCATCTCTAGCACTTATAATTAATCAAAATTATTGTTTTCAAACATATTCTAACCCCAAAGAACACTAGATAAGTCATTTAGTGGTTCAACGCAATGTTTCTGAGTTCTTAACCCATTTGGGACCAAATTTCAACAAGTCTTTCTCCACACTTCTAAACACTCTTCATGCATCTCTAGCACTTGTAATCAACCAGATTTATTGTGTTATAACATATTCTAACCCCGAACAACATTAGATAAGTCATTTAGTTGTTCAACGCAATGTTTCCGAGTTCTTAGCCCATTTGGGACCCAATTTCAACAAGTCTTTCTCCACTCTACTAAACACTTTTCATGCATCTCTAGCACTTGAAAGCAATCAAATTTATTTTATTCAAACATATTCTAACCCCAAACAACACTAGATAAGTCATTTAGTGGTTCAACACAATGTTTCTAAGTTCTTAGCCCATTTGGGACCCTATTTCAACAAGTCTTTCTCCACACTTCTAAACGCTCTTCATGCATCTCTAGCACTTGTAATCAATAAGATTTATTGTATTATAACATATTCTAACCCCAAACAACATTAGATAAGTCATTTAGTTGTTCAACGCAATGTTTTAAAGTTCTTAGCCCATCTGGGACCCAATTTCAACAAGTCTTTCTCCATTCTACTAAACACTTTTCATGCATCTCTAGCACTTGTAATCAATCAAATTTATTTTATTCGAACATATTCTAACCCCAAACAACACTAGATAAGTCATTTAGTTGTTCAACGCAATGTTTCTAAGTTCTTAGCCCATTTGGGATCCAATTTCAACAAGTCTTTCTCTACACTTTTAAACACTCTTCAAGCATCTCTAACATATTCTAACCCCAAACAGCACAAGATAAGTCATTTAGTGGATCAACGCAATGTTTCTGAGTTCTTAGCCCATTTGGGACCCAATTTCAACAAGTCTTTCTACACACTTCTAAACACTCTTCATGCATCTCTAGCACTTGTAATCAATCAAATTCATTTTATTCAAACATATTCTAACCCCAAAAAACACTAGATAAGTCATTTAGTGGTTCAACGCAATGTTTCTAAGTTCTTAGCCCATTTGGGACCCAATTTCAACAAGTCTTTCTCTACACTTATAAACACTCTTCAAGCATCTCTAGCACTTGTAATCAATCGAATTTATTGTATTCTAACATATTGTAACCCCAAAAAAAACTAGAAAAGCCATTTAGTGGTTCAACGCAATGTTTCCGAGTTCTTAGCCCATTTTGGACCAAATTTCAGCAAGTCTTTCTCCACTCTGTTGAACACTTTTCATGCATCTCTAGCACTTGTAATCAATCAAATTCATTGTTTTCTAACATATTCTAACCCCAAACAACACTAGATAAGTTTTTTAGTGGTTCAACGCAATGTTTCCGAGTTCTTAGCCCATTTGGGACCCAATTTCAACAAGTCTTTCTCCACACTTCTAAACGCTCTTCATGCATCTCTAGCACTTGTAATCAATCAGATTTATTGTATTATAACATATTCTAACCCCAAAGAACATTAGATAAGTCATTTAGTTGTTCAACGCAATGTTTCCGAGTTCTTCGCCCATTTGGGACCCAATTTCAACAAGTTTTTCTACACACTTCTAAACACTCGTCATGCATCTCTAGCACTTATAATTAATCAAAATTATTGTTTTCAAACATATTCTAACCCCAAAGAACACTAGATAAGTCATTTAGTGGTTCAACGCAATGTTTCTGAGTTCTTAACCCATTTGGGACCAAATTTCAACAAGTCTTTCTCAACACTTCTAAACACTCTTCATGCATCTCTAGCACTTGTAATCAATCAGATTTATTGTGTTATAACATATTCTAACCCTGAACAACATTAGATAAGTCATTTAGTTGTTCAACGCAATGTTTCCGAGTTCTTAGCCCATTTGGGACCCAATTTCAACAAGTCTTTCTCCACTCTACTAAACACTTTTCATGCATCTCTAGCACTTGTAAGCAATCAAATTTATTTTATTCAAACATATTCTAACCCCAAACAACACTAGATAAGTCATTTAGTGGTTCAACGCAATGTTTCTAAGTTCTTAGCCCATTTGGGACCCTATTTCAACAAGTCTTTCTCCACACTTCTAAACGCTCTTCATGCATCTCTAGCACTTGTAATCAATCAGATTTATTGGATTATAACATATTCTAACCCCAAACAACATTAGATAAGTCATTTAGTTGTTCAACGCAATGTTTCAGAGTTCTTAGCCCATTTGGGACCCAATTTCAACAAGTCTTTCTCCATTCTACTAAACACTTTTCATGCATCTCTAGCACTTATAATCAATCAAATTTATTTTATTCGAACATATTCTAACCCCAAACAACACTAGATAAGTCATTTAGTTGTTCAACGCAATGTTTCTAAGTTCTTAGCCCATTTGGGACCCAATTTCAACAAGTCTTTCTCTACACTTTTAAACACTCTTCAAGCATCTCTAACATATTCTAACCCCAAACAGCACAAGATAAGTCATTTAGTGGATCAACGCAATGTTTCTGAGTTCTTAGCCCATTTGGGACCCAATTTCAACAAGTCTTTCTACACACTTCTAAACACTCTTCATGCATCTCTAGCACTTGTAATCAATCAAATTCATTTTATTCAAACAGATTCTAACCCCAAAAAACACTAGATAAGTCATTTAGTGGTTCAACGCAATGTTTCTAAGTTCTTAGCCCATTTGGGACCCAATTTCAACAAGTCTTTCTCTACACTTTTAAACACTCTTCAAGCATCTCTAGCACTTGTAATCAATCGAATTTATTGTATTCTAACATATTCTAACCCCAAAAAACACTAGACAAGCCATTTAGTGGTTCAACGCAATGTTTCCGAGTTCTTAGCCCATTTTAGACCAAATTTCAGCAAGTCTTTCTCCACTCTGTTGAACACTTTTCATGCATCTCTAGCAGTTGTAATCAATCAAATTCATTGTTTTCTAATATATTCTAACCCCAAACAACACTAGATAAGTTTTTTAGTGGTTCAACGCAATGTTTCCGAGTTCTTAGCCCATTTGGGACCCAATTTCAACAAGTCTTTCTCCACACTTCTAAACACTCTTCATGCATCGCTAGCACTTGTAATCAATCAAATTTATTGTATTCTAACATATTCTAACCCCAAACAACACTAGATAAGTCATTTAGTGGTTCAACGCATTGCTTCCGAGTTCTTAGCCCATTTGGGACCCAATTTCATCAAGTTTTTCTACACATTTCTAAACACTCTTCATGCATCTCTAGCAATTGTAATCAATCAAAATTATTGTATTCTAACATATTCTATCCCCAAACAACACTAGATAAGTCATGTAGTGGTTCAGCGCAATGTTTCCGAGTTCTTAGCCTATTTGGGACCCAATTTCATCTAGTTTTTCTACACATTTCTAAACACTCTTCATGCGTCTCTAGCACTTGTAATCAATCAGATTTATTGGATTATAACATATTCTAACCTCAAACAACATTAGATAAGTCATTTAGTTGTTCAACGCAATGTTTCAGAGTTCTTAGCCCATTTGGGACCCAATTTCAACAAGTCTTTCTCCATTCTACTAAACACTTTTCATGCATCTCTAGCACTTGTAATCAATCAAATTTATTTTATTCGAACATATTCTAACCCCAAACAACACTAGATAAGTCATTTAGTTGTTCAACGCAATGTTTCTAAGTTCTTAGCCCATTTGGGACCCAATTTCAACAAGTCTTTCTCTACACTTTTAAACACTCTTCAAGCATCTCTAACATATTCTAACCCCAAACAGCACAAGATAAGTCATTTAGTGGATCAACGCAATGTTTCTGAGTTCTTAGCCCATTTGGGACCCAATTTCAACAAGTCTTTCTACACACTTCTAAACACTCTTCATGCATCTCTAGCACTTGTAATCAATCAAATTCATTTTATTCAAACAGATTCTAACCCCAAAAAACACTAGATAAGTCATTTAGTGGTTCAACGCAATGTTTCTAAGTTCTTAGCCCATTTGGGACCCAATTTCAACAAGTCTTTCTCTACACTTTTAAACACTCTTCAAGCATCTCTAGCACTTGTAATCAATCGAATTTATTGTATTCTAACATATTCTAACCCCAAAAAACACTAGACAAGCCATTTAGTGGTTCAACGCAATGTTTCCGAGTTCTTAGCCCATTTTGGACCAAATTTCAGCAAGTCTTTCTCCACTCTGTTGAACACTTTTCATGCATCTCTAGCACTTGTAATCAATCAAATGCATTGTTTTCTAACATATTCTAACCCCAAACAACACTAGATAAGTTTTTTAGTGGTTCAACGCAATGTTTCCGAGTTCTTAGCCCATTTGGGACCCAATTTCAACAAGTCTTTCTCCACACTTCTAAACACTCTTCATGCATCGCTAGCACTTGTAATCAATCAAATTTATTGTATTCTAACATATTCTAACCCCAAACAACACTAGATAAGTCATTTAGTGGTTCAACGCATTGCTTCCGAGTTCTTAGCCCATTTGGGACCCAATTTCATCAAGTTTTTCTACACATTTCTAAACACTCTTCATGCATCTCTAGCACTTGTAATCAATCAAAATTATTGTATTCTAACATATTCTATCCCCAAACAACACTAGATAAGTCATTTAGTGGTTCAGCGCAATGTTTCCGAGTTCTTAGCCTATTTGGGACCCAATTTCATCTAGTTTTTCTACACATTTCTAAACACTCTTCATGCATCTCTAGCACTTGTAATCAATCAAAGTTATTGTATTATAACATATTCTAACCCCATAAACACTAGATAAGTCATTTAGTGGTTCAACGCAATGTTTCCGAGTTCTTAGCCTATTTGGGACCCAATTTCAACAAGTTTTTCTACACACTTCTAAACACTCTTCATGCATCTTTAGCAGTTGTAATCAATCAAAGTTATTATATTCTAACATATTCTAACCCCAAACAGCACAAGATAAGTCATTTAGTGGATCAACGCAATGTTTCTAAGTTCTTAGCCCATTTGGGACCCAATTTCAACAAGTCTTTCTACACACTTCAAAACATTCTTCATGCATTTCTAGCACTTGTAATCAATCAGATTAATTGTATTATAACATATACTAACCCCAAACAACACTAGATAATTCATTTAGTTGTTCAACGAAATGTTTCCGAGTTCTTAGCCCATTTGGGACCCAATTTCAACAAGTCTTTCTCCACTCTACTAAACACTTTCCATGCATCTCTAGCACTTGTAATCAATCAAATTTATTTTATTCTAACATATTATAACTTTAAAAAACACTAGACAAGGCATTTAGTGGTTCAACGCAATGTTTCCGAGTTCTTAGCCCATTAGGGACCCAATTTCAACAAGTTTTTCTCCATACTTGGAAACAATCTTCATGCATCTCTAGCAATAGTAATCAAATCAAAATTATTATTTTCAAACTTATTCTAACCCCAAAGAACACTAGATAAGTCATTTAGTGGATCAACGCAATGTTTCTGAGTTCTTAGCCCATTTAGGACCCAATTTCAACAAGTCTTTCTACACACTTCTAAACACTCTTCATGCATCTCTAGCACTTGTAATCAATCAAATTCATTTTATTCAAACATATTCTAACCCCAAAAAATACTAGATAAGTCATTTAGTGGTTCAACGCAATGTTTCTAAGTTCTTAGCCCATTTGGGACCCAATTTCAACAAGTCTTTCTCTACACTTATAAACACTCTTCAAGCATCTCTAGCACTTGTAATCAATCGAATTTATTGTATTCTAACATATTCTAACCCCAAAAAACACTAGACAAGCCATTTAGTGGTTCAACGCAATGTTTCCGAGTTCTTAGCCCATTTTGGACCAAATTTCAGCAACTCTTTCTCCACTCTGTTGAACACTTTTCATGCATCTCTAGCACTTGTAATCAATCAAATTCATTGTTTTCTAACATATTCTAACCCCAAATAACACTAGATAAGTTTTTTAGTGGTTCAACGCAATGTTTCCGAGTTCTTAGCCCATTTGGGACCCAATTTCAACAAGTCTTTCTCCACACTTCTAAACGCTCTTCATGCATCTCTAGCACTTGTAATCAATCAGATTTATTGTATTATAACATATTCTAACCACAAACAACATTAGATAAGTCATTTTGTTGTTCAACGCAATGTTTTCGAGTTCTTAGCCTATTTGGGACCCAATTTCAACAAGTTTTTCTACACACTTCTAAACACTCGTCATGCATCTCTAGCACTTATAATTAATCAAAATTATTGTTTTCAAACATATTCTAACCCCAAAGAACACTAGATAAGTCATTTAGTGGTTCAACGCAATGTTTCTGAGTTCTTAACCCATTTGGGACCAAATTTCAACAAGTCTTTCTCCACACTTCTAAACACTTTTCATGCATCTCTAGCACTTGTAATCAACCAGATTTATTGTGTTATAACATATTCTAACCCCGAACAACATTAGATAAGTCATTTAGTTGTTCAACGCAATGTTTCCGAGTTCTTAGCCCATTTGGGACCCAATTTCAACAAGTCTTTCTCCACTCTACTAAACACTTTTCATGCATCTCTAGCACTTGAAAGCAATCAAATTTATTTTATTCAAACATATTCTAACCCCAAACAACACTAGATAAGTCATTTAGTTGTTCTACGCAATGTTTCTAAGTTCTTAGCCCATTTGGGACCCTATTTCAACAAGTCTTTCTCCACACTTCTAAACGCTCTTCATGCACCTCTAGCACTTGTAATCAATCAGATTTATTGGATTATAACATATTCTAACCCCAAACAATATTAGATAAGTCATTTAGTTGTTCAACGCAATGTTTCAGAGTTCTTAGCCCATTTGGGACCCAATTTCAACAAGTCTTTCTCCATTCTACTAAACACTTTTCATGCATCTCTAGCACTTGTAATCAATCAAATTTATTTTATTCGAACATATTCTAACCCCAAACAACACTAGATAAGTCATTTAGTTGTTCAACGCAATGTTTCAAAGTTCTTAGCCCATTTGGGACCCAATTTCAACAAGTCTTTCTACACACTTCTAAACACTCTTCATGCATCTCTAGCACTTGTAATCAATCAAATTCATTTTATTCAAACAGATTCTAACCCCAAAAAACACTAGATAAGTCATTTAGTGGTTCAACGCAATGTTTCTAAGTTCTTAGCTCATTTGGGACCCAATTTCAACAAGTCTTTCTCTACACTTTTAAACACTCTTCAAGCATCTCTAGCACTTGTAATCAATCGAATTTATTGTATTCTAACATATTCTAACCCCAAAAAACACTAGACAAGCCATTTAGTGGTTCAACGCAATGTTTCCGAGTTCTTAGCCCATTTTGGACCAAATTTCAGCAAGTCTTTGTCCACTCTGTTGAACACTTTTCATGCATCTCTAGCAGTTGTAATCAATCAAATTCATTGTTTTCTAACATATTCTAACCCCAAACAACACTAGATAAGTTTTTTAGTGGTTCAACGCAATGTTTCCGAGTTCTTAGCCCATTTGGGACCCAATTTCAACAAGTCTTTCTCCACACTTCTAAACACTCTTCATGCATCGCTAGCACTTGTAATCAATCAAATTTATTGTATTCTAACATATTCTAACCCCAAACAACACTAGATAAGTCATTTAGTGGTTCAACGCATTGCTTCCGAGTTCTTAGCCCATTTGGGACCCAATTTCATCAAGTTTTTCTACACATTTCTAAACACTCTTCATGCATCTCTAGCACTTGTAATCAATCAAAATTATTGTATTCTAACATATTCTATCCCCAAACAACACTAGATAAGTCATTTAGTGGTTCAGCGCAATGTTTCCGAGTTCTTAGCCTATTTGGGACCCAATTTCATCTAGTTTTTCTACACATTTCTAAACACTCTTCATGCGTCTCTAGCACTTGTAATCAATCAGATTTATTGGATTATAACATATTCTAACCCCAAACAACATTAGATAAGTCATTTAGTTGTTAAACGCAATGTTTCAGAGTTCTTAGCCCATTTGGGACCCAATTTCAACAAGTCTTTCTCCATTCTACTAAACACTTTTCATGCATCTCTAGCACTTGTAATCAATCAAATTTATTTTATTCGAACATATTCTAACCCCAAACAACACTAGATAAGTCATTTAGTTGTTCAACGCAATGTTTCTAAGTTCTTAGCCCATTTGGGACCCAATTTCAACAAGTCTTTCTCTACACTTTTAAACACTCTTCAAGCATCTCTAACATATTCTAACCCCAAACAGCACAAGATAAGTCATTTAGTGGATCAACGCAATGTTTCTGAGTTCTTAGCCCATTTGGGACCCAATTTCAACAAGTCTTTCTACACACTTCTAAACACTCTTCATGCATCTCTAGCACTTGTAATCAATCAAATTCATTTTATTCAAACAGATTCTAACCCCAAAAAACACTAGATAAGTCATTTAGTGGTTCAACGCAATGTTTCTAAGTTCTTAGCCCATTTGGGACCCAATTTCAACAAGTTTTTCTCTACACTTTTAAACACTCTTCAAGCATCTCTAGCACTTGTAATCAATCGAATTTATTGTATTCTAACATATTCTAACCCCAAAAAACACTAGACAAGCCATTTAGTGGTTCAACGCAATGTTTCCGAGTTCTTAGCCCATTTTGGACCAAATTTCAGCAAGTCTTTCTCCACTCTGTTGAACACTTTTCATGCATCTCTAGCACTTGTAATCAATCAAATTCATTGTTTTCTAACATATTCTAACCCCAAACAACACTAGATAAGTTTTTTAGTGGTTCAACGCAATGTTTCCGAGTTCTTAGCCCATTTGGGACCCAATTTCAACAAGTCTTTCTCCACACTTCTAAACACTCTTCATGCATCGCTAGCACTTGTAATCAATCAAATTTATTGTATTCTAACATATTCTAACCCCAAACAACACTAGATAAGTCATTTAGTGGTTCAACGCATTGCTTCCGAGTTCTTAGCCCATTTGGGACCCAATTTCATCAAGTTTTTCTACATATTTCTAAACACTCTTCATGCATCTCTAGCACTTGTAATCAATCAAAATTATTGTATTCTAACATATTCTATCCCCAAACAACACTAGATAAGTCATTTAGTGGTTCAGCGCAATGTTTCCGAGTTCTTAGCCTATTTGGGACCCAATTTCATCTAGTTTTTCTACACATTTCTAAACACTCTTCATGCATCTCTAGCACTTGTAATCAATCAAAGTTATTGTATTATAACATATTCTAACCCCAAAAACACTAGATAAGTCATTTAGTGGTTCAACGCAATGTTTCCGAGTTCTTAGCCTATTTGGGACCCAATTTCAACAAGTTTTTCTACACACTTCTAAACACTCTTCATGCATCTTTAGCACTTGTAATCAATCAAAGTTATTATATTCTAACATATTCTAACCCCAAACAGCACAAGATAAGTCATTTAGTGGATCAACGCAATGTTTCTAAGTTCTTAGCCCATTTGGGACCCAATTTCAACAAGTCTTTCTACACACTTCAAAACATTCTTCATGCATTTCTAGCACTTGTAATCAATCAGATTAATTGTATTATAACATATACTAACCCCAAACAACATTAGATAAGTTATTTAATTGTTCAACGCAATGTTTCCGAGTTCTTAGCCCATTGGGACGCAATTTCAACAAGTTTTTCTACACACTTCTAAACAGTCGTCATGCATCTCTAGCACTTATAATTAATCAAAGTTATTGTATTCTAACATATTCTAACCCCAAACAACACTAGATAATTCATTTAGTTGTTCAACGAAATGTTTCCGAGTTCTTAGCCCATTTGGGACCCAATTTCAACAAGTCTTTCTCCACTCTACTAAACACTTTCCATGCATCTCTAGCACTTGTAATCAATCAAATTTATTTTATTCTAACATATTCTAACTTTAAAAAACACTAGACAAGGCATTTAGTAGTTCAACGCAATGTTTCCGAGTTCTTAGCCCATTAGGGACCCAATTTCAACAAGTTTTTCTCCATACTTGGAAACAATCTTCATGCATCTCTAGCAATAGTAATCAAATCAAAAATATTATTTTCAAACATATTCTAACCCCAAAGAACACTAGATAAGTCATTAAGTGGATCAACGCAATGTTTCTGAGTTCTTAGCCCATTTGGGACCCAATTTCAACAAGTCTTTCTACACACTTCTAAACACTCTTCATGCATCTCTAGAACTTGTAATCAATCAAATTCATTTTATTCAAACATATTCTAACCCCAAAAAACACTAGATAAGTCATTTAGTGGTTCAACGCAATGTTTCTAAGTTCTTAGCCCATTTGGGACCCAATTTCAACAAGTCTTTCTCTACACTTATAAACACTCTTCAAGCATCTCTAGCACTTGTAATCAATCGAATTTATTGTATTCTAACATATTCTAACCCCAAAAAACACTAGACAAGCCATTTAGTGGTTCAACGCAATGTTTCCGAGTTCTTAGCCCATTTTGGACCAAATTTCAGCAAGTCTTTCTCCACTCTGTTGAACACTTTTCATGCATCTCTAGCACTTGTAATCAATCAGATTTATTGTATTATAATATATTCTAACCACAAACAACATTAGATAAGTCATTTAGTTGTTCAACGCAATGTTTTCGAGTTCTTAGCCTATTTGGGACCCAATTTCAACAAGTTTTTCTACACACTTCTAAACACTCGTCATGCATCTCTAGCACTTATAATTAATCAAAATTATTGTTTTCAAAAATATTCTAACCCCAAAGAACACTAGATAAGTCATTTAGTGGTTCAACGCAATGTTTCTGAGTTCTTAACCCATTTGGGACCAAATTTCAACAAGTCTTTCTCCACACTTCTAAACACTCTTCATGCATCTCTAGCACTTGTAATCAACCAGATTTATTGTGTTATAACATATTCTAACCCCGAACAACATTAGATAAGTCATTTAGTTGTTCAACGCAATGTTTCCGAGTTCTTAGCCCATTTGGGACCCAATTTCAACAAGTCTTTCTCCACTCTACTAAACACTTTTCATGCATCTCTAGCACTTGAAAGCAATCAAATTTATTTTATTCAAACATATTCTAACCCCAAACAACACTAGATAAGTCATTTAGTGGTTCAACGCAATGTTTCTAAGTTCTTAGCCCATTTGGGACCCTATTTCAACAAGTCTTTCTCCACACTTCTAAACGCTCTTCATGCATCTCTAGCACTTGTAATCAATCAGATTTATTGTATTATAACATATTCTAACCCCAAACAACATTAGATAAGTCATTTAGTTGTTCAACACAATGTTTCAGAGTTCTTAGCCCATCTGGGACCCAATTTCAACAAGTCTTTCTCCATTCTACTAAACACTTTTCATGCATCTCTAGCACTTGTAATCAATCAAATTTATTTTATTCGAACATATTCTAACCCCAAACAACACTAGATAAGTCATTTAGTTGTTCAACGCAATGTTTCTAAGTTCTTAGCCCATTTGGGACCCAATTTCAACAAGTCTTTCTCTACACTTTTAAACACTCTTCAAGCATCTCTAACATATTCTAACCCCAAACAGCACAAGATAAGTCATTTAGTGGATCAACGCAATGTTTCTGAGTTCTTAGCCCATTTGGGACCCAATTTCAACAAGTCTTTCTACACACTTCTAAACACTCTTCATGCATCTCTAGCACTTGTAATCAATCAAATTCATTTTATTCAAACATATTCTAACCCCAAAAAACACTAGATAAGTCATTTAGTGGTTCAACGCAATGTTTCTAAGTTCTTAGCCCATTTGGGACCCAATTTCAACAAGTCTTTCTGTACACTTTTAAACACTCTTCAAGCATCTCTAGCACTTGTAATCAATCGAATTTACTGTATTCTAACATATTCTAACCCCAAAAAACACTAGACAAGCCGTTTAGTGGTTCAACGCAATGTTTCCGCGTTCTTAGCCCATTTTGGACCAAATTTCAGCAAGTCTTTCTCCACTCTGTTGAACACTTTTCATGCATCTCTAGCACTTGTAATCAATCAAATTCATTGTTTTCTAACATATTCTAACCCCAAACAACACTAGATAAGTTTTTTAGTGGTTCAACGCAATGTTTCCGAGTTCTTAGCCCATTTGGGACCCAATTTCAACAAGTCTTTCTCCACACTTCTAAACACTCTTCATGCATCGCTAGCACTTGTAATCAATCAAATTTATTGTATTCTAACATATTCTAACCCCAAACAACACTAGATAAGTCATTTAGTGGTTCAACGCATTGCTTCCGAGTTCTTAGCCCATTTGGGACCCAATTTCATCAAGTTTTTCTACACATTTCTAAACACTCTTCATGCATCTCTAGCACTTGTAATCAATCAAAATTATTGTATTCTAACATATTCTATCCCCAAACAACACTAGATAAGTCATTTAGTGGTTCAGCGCAATGTTTCTGAGTTCTTAGCCTATTTGGGACCCAATTTCATCTAGTTTTTCTACACATTTCTAAACACTCTTCATGCATCTCTAGCACTTGTAATCAATCAAAGTTATTGTATTATAACATATTCTAACCCCAAAAACACTAGATAAGTCATTTAGTGGTTCAACGCAATGTTTCCGAGTTCTTAGCCTATTTGGGACCCAATTTCAACAAGTTTTTCTACACACTTCTAAACACTCTTCATGCATCTTTAGCACTTGTAATCAATCAAAGTTATTATATTCTAACATATTCTAACCCCAAACAGCACAAGATAAGTCATTTAGTGGATCAACGCAATGTTTCTAAGTTCTTAGCCCATTTGGGACCCAATTTCAACAAGTCTTTCTACACACTTCAAAACATTCTTCATGCATTTCTAGCACTTGTAATCAATCAGATTAATTGTATTATAACATATACTAACCCCAAACAACATTAGATAAGTCATTTAATTGTTCAACGCAATGTTTCCGAGTTCTTAGCCCATTGGGACGCAATTTCAACAAGTTTTTCTACACACTTCTAAACAGTCGTCATGCATCTCTAGCACTTATAATTAATCAAAGTTATTGTATTCTAACATATTCTAACCCCAAACAACACTAGATAATTCATTTAGTTGTTCAACGAAATGTTTCCGAGTTCTTAGCCCATTTGGGACCCAATTTCAACAAGTCTTTCTCCACTCTACTAAACACTTTCCATGCATCTCTAGCACTTGTAATTAATCAAATTTATTTTATTCTAACATATTATAACTTTAAAAAACACTAGACAAGGCATTTAGTGGTTCAACGCAATGTTTTCGAGTTCTTAGCCTATTAGGGACCCAATTTCAACAAGTTTATCTCCATACTTGGAAACAATCTTCATGCATCTCTAGCAATAGTAATCAAATCAAAATTATTATTTTCAAACATATTCTAACCCCAAAGAACACTAGATAAGTCATTTAGTGGATCAACGCAATGTTTCTGAGTTCTTAGCCCATTTAGGACCCAATTTCAACAAGTCTTTCTACACACTTCTAAACACTCTTCATGCATCTCTAGCACTTGTAATCAATCAAATTCAGTTTATTCAAACATATTCTAACCCAAAAAAACACTAGATAAGTCATTTAGTGGTTCAACGCAATGTTTCTAAGTTCTTAGCCCATTTGGGACCCAATTTCAACAAGTCTTTCTCTACACTTATAAACACTCTTCAAGCATCTCTAGCACTTGTAATCAATCGAATTTATTGTATTCTAACATATTCTAACCCCAAAAAACACTAGACAAGCCATTTAGTGGTTCAACGCAATGTTTCCGAGTTCTTAGCCCATTTTGGACCAAATTTCAGCAACTCTTTCTCCACTCTGTTGAACACTTTTCATGCATCTCTAGCACTTGTAATCAATCAAATTCACTGTTTTCTAACATATTCTAACCCCAAACAACACTAGATAAGTTTTTTAGTGGTTCAACGCAATGTTTCCGAGTTCTTAGCCCATTTGGGACCCAATTTCAACAAGTCTTTCTCCACACTTCTAAACGCTCTTCATGCATCTCTAGCACTTGTAATCAATCAGATTTATTGTATTATAACATATTCTAACCACAAACAACATTAGATAAGTCATTTAGTTGTTCAACGCAATGTTTTCGAGTTCTTAGCCTATTTGGGACCCAATTTCAACAAGTTTTTCTACACACTTCTAAACACTCGTCATGCATCTCTAGCACTTATAATTAATCAAAATTATTGTTTTCAAACATATTCTAACCCCAAAGAACACTAGATAAGTCATTTAGTGGTTCAACGCAATGTTTCTGAGTTCTTAACCCATTTGGGACCAAATTTCAACAAGTCTTTCTCCACACTTCTAAACACTCTTCATGCATCTCTAGCACTTGTAATCAACCAGATTTATTGTGTTATAACATATTCTAACCCCGAACAACATTAGATAAGTCATTTAGTTGTTCAACGCAATGTTTCCGAGTTCTTAGCCCATTTGGGACCCAATTTCAACAAGTCTTTCTCCACTCTACTAAACACTTTTCATGCATCTCTAGCACTTGAAAGCAATCAAATTTATTTTATTCAAACATATTCTAACCCCAAACAACACTAGATAAGTCAATTAGTTGTTCTACGCAATGTTTCTAAGTTCTTAGCCCATTTGGGACCCTATTTCAACAAGTCTTTCTCCACACTTCTAAACGCTCTTCATGCATCTCTAGCACTTGTAATCAATCAGATTTATTGGATTATAACATATTCTAACCCCAAACAACATTAGATAAGTCATTTAGTTGTTCAACGCAATGTTTCAGAGTTCTTAGCCCATTTGGGACCCAATTTCAACAAGTCTTTCTCCATTCTACTAAACACTTTTCATGCATCTCTAGCACTTGTAATCAATCAAATTTATTTTATTCGAACATATTCTAACCCCAAACAACACTAGATAAGTCATTTAGTTGTTCAACGCAATGTTTCTAAGTTCTTAGCCCATTTGGGACCCAATTTCAACAAGTCTTTCTCTACACTTTTAAACACTCTTCAAACATCTCTAACATATTCTAACCCCAAACAGCACAAGATAAGTCATTTAGTGGATCAACGCAATGTTTCTGAGTTCTTAGCCCATTTGGGACCCAATTTCAACAAGTCTTTCTACACACTTCTAAACACTCTTCATGCATCTCTAGCACTTGTAATCAATCAAATTCATTTTATTCAAACATATTCTAACCCCAAAAAACACTAGATAAGTCATTTAGTGGTTCAACGCAATGTTTCTAAGTTCTTAGCCCATTTGGGACCCAATTTCAACAAGTCTTTCTGTACACTTTTAAACACTCTTCAAGCATCTCTAGCACTTGTAATCAATCGAATTTACTGTATTCTAACATATTCTAACCCCAAAAAACACTAGACAAGCCATTTAGTGGTTCAACGCAATGTTTCCGCGTTCTTAGCCCATTTTGGACCAAATTTCAGCAAGTCTTTCTCCACTCTGTTGAACACTTTTCATGCATCTCTAGCACTTGTAATCAATCAAATTCATTTTTTCTAACATATTCTAACCCTAAACAACACTAGATAAGTTTTTTAGTGGTTCAACGCAATGTTTCCGAGTTCTTAGCCCATTTGGGACCCAATTTCAACAAGTCTTTCTCCACACTTCTAAACGCTCTTCATGCATCTCTAGCACTTGTAATCAATCAGATTTATTGTATTATAACATATTCTAACCACAAACAACATTAGATAAGTCATTTAGTTGTTCAACGCAATGTTTTCGAGTTCTTAGCCTATTTGGGACCCAATTTCAACAAGTTTTTCTACACACTTCTAAACACTCGTCATGCATCTCTAGCACTTATAATTAATCAAAATTATTGTTTTCAAACATATTCTAACCCCAAAGAACACTAGATAAGTCATTTAGTGGTTCAACGCAATGTTTCTGAGTTCTTAACCCATTTGGGACCAAATTTCAACAAGTCTTTCTCCACACTTCTAAACACTCTTCATTCATCTCTAGCACTTGTAATCAACCAGATATATTGTGTTATAACATATTCTAACCCCGAACAACATTAGATAAGTCATTTAGTTGTTCAACGCAATGTTTCCGAGTTCTTAGCCCATTTGGGACCCAATTTCAACAAGTCTTTCTCCACTCTACTAAACACTTTTCATGCATCTCTAGCACTTGAAAGCAATCAAATTTATTTTATTCAAACATATTCTAACCCCAAACAACACTAGATAAGTCATTTAGTTGTTCAACGCAATGTTTCTAAGTTCTTAGCCCATTTGGGACCCTATTTCAACAAGTCTTTCTCCACACTTCTAAACGCTCTTCATGCATCTCTAGCACTTGTAATCAATCAGATTTATTGGATTATAATATATTCTAACCCCAAACAACATTAGATAAGTCATTTAGTTGTTCAACGCAATGTTTCAGAGTTCTTAGCCCATTGGGGACCCAATTTCAACAAGTCTTTCTCCATTCTACTAAACACTTTTCATGCATCTCTAGCACTTGTAATCAATCAAATTTATTTTATTCGAACATATTCTAACCCCAAACAACACTAGATAAGTCATTTAGTTGTTCAACGCAATGTTTCTAAGTTCTTAGCCCATTTGGGACCCAATTTCAACAAGTCTTTCTCTACACTTTTAAACACTCTTCAAGCATCTCTAACATATTCTAACCCCAAACAGCACAAGATAAGTCATTTAGTGGATCAACGCAATGTTTCTGAGTTCTTAGCCCATTTGGGACCCAATTTCAACAAGTCTTTCTACACACTTCTAAACATTCTTCATGCATCTCTAGCACTTGTAATCAATCAAATTCACTTTATTCAAACATATTCTAACCCCAAAAAACACTAGATAAGTCATTTAGTGGTTCAACGCAATGTTTCTAAGTTCTTAGCCCATTTGGGACCCAATTTCAACAAGTCTTTCTCTACACTTTTAAACACTCTTCAAGCATCTCTAGCACTTGTAATCAATCGAATTTATTGTATTCTAACATATTCTAACCCCAAAAAACACTAGACAAGCCATTTAGTGGTTCAACGCAATGTTTCCGCGTTCTTAGCCCATTTTGGACCAAATTTCAGCAAGTCTTTCTCCACTCTGTTGAACACTTTTCATGCATCTCTAGCACTTGTAATCAATCAAATTCATTGTTTTCTAACATATTCTAACCCCAAACAACTCTAGATAAGTTTTTTAGTGGTTCAACGCAATGTTTCCGAGTTCTTAGCCCATTTGGGACCCAATTTCAACAAGTCTTTCTCCACACTTCTAAACACTCTTCATGCATCGCTAGCACTTGTAATCAATCAAATTTATTGTATTCTAACATATTCTAACCCCAAACAACACTAGATAAGTCATTTAGTGGTTCAACGCATTGCTTCCGAGTTCTTAGCCCATTTGGGACCCAATTTCATCAAGTTTTTCTACACATTTCTAAACACTCTTCATGCATCTCTAGCACTTGTAATCAATCAAAATTATTGTATTCTAACATATTCTATCCCCAAACAACACTAGATAAGTCATTTAGTGGTTCAGCGCAATGTTTCCGAGTTCTTAGCCTATTTGGGACCCAATTTCATCTAGTTTTTCTACACATTTCTAAACACTCTTCATGCATCTCTAGCACTTGTAATCAATCAAAGTTATTGTATGATAACATATTCTAACCCCAAAAACACTAGATAAGTCATTTAGTGGTTCAACGCAATGTTTCCGAGTTCTTAGCCTATTTGGGACCCAATTTCAACAAGTTTTTCTACACACTTCTAAACACTCTTCATGCATCTTTAGCACTTGTAATCAATCAAAGTTATTATATTCTAACATATTCTAACCCCAAACAGCACAAGATAAGTCATTTAGTGGATCAAAGCAATGTTTCTAAGTTCTTAGCCCATTTGGGACCTAATTTCAACAAGTCTTTCTACACACTTCAAAACATTCTTCATGCATTTCTAGCACTTGTAATCAATCAGATTAATTGTATTATAACATATACTAACCCCAAACAACATTAGATAAGTCATTTAATTGTTCAACGCAATGTTTCCGAGTTCTTAGCCCATTGGGACGCAATTTCAACAAGTTTTTCTACACACTTCTAAACAGTCGTCATGCATCTCTAGCACTTATAATTAATCAAAGTTATTGTATTCTAACATATTCTAACCCCAAACAACACTAGATAATTCATTTAGTTGTTCAACGAAATGTTTCCGAGTTCTTAGCCCATTTGGGACCCAATTTCAACAAGTCTTTCTCCACTCTACTAAACACTTTCCATGCATCTCTAGCACTTGTAATCAATCAAATTTATTTTATTCTAACATATTATAACTTTAAAAAACACTAGACAAGGCATTTAGTGGTTCAACGCAATGTTTTCGAGTTCTTAGCCCATTAGGGACCCAATTTCAACAAGTTTTTCTCCATACTTGGAAACAATCTTCATGCATCTCTAGCAATAGTAATCAAATCAAAATTATTATTTTCAAACATATTCTAACCCCAAAGAACACTAGATAAGTCATTTAGTGGATCAACGCAATGTTTCTGAGTTCTTAGCCCATTTAGGACCCAATTTCAACAAGTCTTTCTACACACTTCTAAACACTCTTCATGCATCTCTAGCACTTGTAATCAATCAAATTCATTTTATTCAAACATATTCTAACCCAAAAAAACACTAGATAAGTCATTTAGTGGTTCAACGCAATGTTTCTAAGTTCTTAGCCCATTTGGGACCCAATTTCAACAAGTCTTTCTCTACACTTATAAACACTCTTCAAGCATCTCTAGCACTTGTAATCAATCGAATTTATTGTATTCTAACATATTCTAACCCCAAAAAACACTAGACAAGCCATTTAGTGGTTCAACGCAATGTTTCCGAGTTCTTAGCCCATTTTGGACCAAATTTCAGCAACTCTTTCTCCACTCTGTTGAACACTTTTCATGCATCTCTAGCACTTGTAATCAATCAAATTCACTGTTTTCTAACATATTCTAACCCCAAACAACACTAGATAAGTTTTTTAGTGGTTCAACGCAATGTTTCCGAGTTCTTAGCCCATTTGGGACCCAATTTCAACAAGTCTTTCTCCACACTTCTAAACACTCTTCATGCATCTCTAGCACTTGTAATCAACCAGATTTATTGTGTTATAACATATTCTAACCCCGAACAACATTAGATAAGTCATTTAGTTGTTCAACGCAATGTTTCCGAGTTCTTAGCCCATTTGGGACCCAATTTCAACAAGTCTTTCTCCACTCTACTAAACACTTTTCATGCATCTCTAGCACTTGAAAGCAATCAAATTTATTTTATTCAAACATATTCTAACCCCAAACAACACTAGATAAGTCATTTAGTTGTTCTACGCAATGTTTCTAAGTTCTTAGCCCATTTGGGACCCTATTTCAACAAGTCTTTCTCCACACTTCTAAACGCTCTTCATGCATCTCTAGCACTTGTAATCAATCAGATTTATTGGATTATAACATATTCTAACCCCAAACAACATTAGATAAGTCATTTAGTTGTTCAACGCAATGTTTCAGAGTTCTTAGCCCATTTGGGACCCAATTTCAACAAGTCTTTCTCCATTCTACTAAACACTTTTCATGCATCTCTAGCACTTGTAATCAATCAAATTTATTTTATTCGAACATATTCTAACCCCAAACAACACTAGATAAGTCATTTAGTTGTTCAACGCAATGTTTCTAAGTTCTTAGCCCATTTGGGACCCAATTTCAACAAGTCTTTCTCTACACTTTTAAACACTCTTCAAACATCTCTAACATATTCTAACCCCAAACAGCACAAGATAAGTCATTTAGTGGATCAACGCAATGTTTCTGAGTTCTTAGCCCATTTGGGACCCAATTTCAACAAGTCTTTCTACACACTTCTAAACACTCTTCATGCATCTCTAGCACTTGTAATCAATCAAATTCATTTTATTCAAACATATTCTAACCCCAAAAAACACTAGATAAGTCATTTAGTGGTTCAACGCAATGTTTCTAAGTTCTTAGCCCATTTGGGACCCAATTTCAACAAGTCTTTCTGTACACTTTTAAACACTCTTCAAGCATCTCTAGCACTTGTAATCAATCGAATTTACTGTATTCTAACATATTCTAACCCCAAAAAACACTAGACAAGCCATTTAGTGGTTCAACGCAATGTTTCCGCGTTCTTAGCCCATTTTGGACCAAATTTCAGCAAGTCTTTCTCCACTCTGTTGAACACTTTTCATGCATCTCTAGCACTTGTAATCAATCAAATTCATTGTTTTCTAACATATTCTAACCCTAAACAACACTAGATAAGTTTTTTAGTGGTTCAACGCAATGTTTCCGAGTTCTTAGCCCATTTGGGACCCAATTTCAACAAGTCTTTCTCCACACTTCTAAACGCTCTTCATGCATCTCTAGCACTTGTAATCAATCAGATTTATTGTATTATAACATATTCTAACCACAAACAACATTAGATAAGTCATTTAGTTGTTCAACGCAATGTTTTCGAGTTCTTAGCCTATTTGGGACCCAATTTCAACAAGTTTTTCTACACACTTCTAAACACTCGTCATGCATCTCTAGCACTTATAATTAATCAAAATTATTGTTTTCAAACATATTCTAACCCCAAAGAACACTAGATAAGTCATTTAGTGGTTCAACGCAATGTTTCTGAGTTCTTAACCCATTTGGGACCAAATTTCAACAAGTCTTTCTCCACACTTCTAAACACTCTTCATTCATCTCTAGCACTTGTAATCAACCAGATTTATTGTGTTATAACATATTCTAACCCCGAACAACATTAGATAAGTCATTTAGTTGTTCAACGCAATGTTTCCGAGTTCTTAGCCCATTTGGGACCCAATTTCAACAAGTCTTTCTCCACTCTACTAAACACTTTTCATGCATCTCTAGCACTTGAAAGCAATCAAATTTATTTTATTCAAACATATTCTAACCCCAAACAACACTAGATAAGTCATTTAGTTGTTCAACGCAATGTTTCTAAGTTCTTAGCCCATTTGGGACCCTATTTCAACAAGTCTTTCTCCACACTTCTAAACGCTCTTCATGCATCTCTAGCACTTGTAATCAATCAGATTTATTGGATTATAATATATTCTAACCCCAAACAACATTAGATAAGTCATTTAGTTGTTCAACGCAATGTTTCAGAGTTCTTAGCCCATTGGGGACCCAATTTCAACAAGTCTTTCTCCATTCTACTAAACACTTTTCATGCATCTCTAGCACTTGTAATCAATCAAATTTATTTTATTCGAACATATTCTAACCCCAAACAACACTAGATAAGTCATTTAGTTGTTCAACGCAATGTTTCTAAGTTCTTAGCCCATTTGGGACCCAATTTCAACAAGTCTTTCTCTACACTTTTAAACACTCTTCAAGCATCTCTAACATATTCTAACCCCAAACAGCACAAGATAAGTCATTTAGTGGATCAACGCAATGTTTCTGAGTTCTTAGCCCATTTGGGACCCAATTTCAACAAGTCTTTCTACACACTTCTAAACATTCTTCATGCATCTCTAGCACTTGTAATCAATCAAATTCATTTTATTCAAACATATTCTAACCCCAAAAAACACTAGATAAGTCATTTAGTGGTTCAACGCAATGTTTCTAAGTTCTTAGCCCATTTGGGACCCAATTTCAACAAGTCTTTCTCTACACTTTTAAACACTCTTCAAGCATCTCTAGCACTTGTAATCAATCGAATTTATTGTATTCTAACATATTCTAACCCCAAAAAATACTATACAAGCCATTTAGTTGTTCAACGCAATGTTTCCGAGTTCTTAGCCCATTTTGGACCAAATTTCAGCAAGTCTTTCTCCACTCTGTTGAACACTTTTCATACATCTCTAGCACTTGTAATCAATCAAATTCATTGTTTTCTAACATATTCTAACCCAAAACAACTCTAGATAAGTTTTTTAGTGGTTCAACGCAATGTTTCCGAGTTCTTAGCCCATTTGGGACCCAATTTCAACAAGTCTTTCTCCACACTTCTAAACACTCTTCATGCATCGCTAGCACTTGTAATCAATCAAATTTATTGTATTCTAACATATTCTAACCCCAAGCAACACTAGATAAGTCATTTAGTGGTTCAACGCATTGCTTCCGAGTTCTTAGCCCATTTGGGACCCAATTTCATCAAGTTTTTCTACACATTTCTAAACACTCTTCATGCATCTCTAGCACTTGTAATCAATCAAAATTATTGTATTGTAACATATTCTATCCCCAAACAACACTAGATAAGTCATTTAGTGGTTCAGCGCAATGTTTCCGAGTTCTTAGCCTATTTGGGACCCAATTTCATCTAGTTTTTCTACACATTTCTAAACACTCTTCATGCATCTCTAGCACTTGTAATCAATCAAAGTTATTGTATTATAACATATTCTAACCCCAAAAACACTAGATAAGTCATTTAGTGGTTCAACGCAATGTTTCCGAGTTCTTAGCCTATTTGGGACCCAATTTCAACAAGTTTTTCTACACACTTCTAAACACTCTTCATGCATCTTTAGCACTTGTAATCAATCAAAGTTATTATATTCTAACATATTCTAACCCCAAACAGCACAAGATAAGTCATTTAGTGGATCAACGCAATGTTTCTAAGTTCTTAGCCCATTTGGGACCCAATTTCAACAAGTCTTTCTACACACTTCAAAACATTCTTCATGCATTTCTAGCACTTGTAATCAATCAGATTAATTGTATTATAACATATACTAACCCCAAACAACATTAGATAAGTCATTTAATTGTTCAACGCAATGTTTCCGAGTTCTTAGCCCATTGGGACGCAATTTCAACAAGTTTTTCTACACACTTCTAAACAGTCGTCATGCATCTCTAGCACTTATAATTAATCAAAGTTATTGTATTCTAACATATTCTAACCCCAAACAACACTAGATAATTCATTTAGTTGTTCAACGAAATGTTTCCGAGTTCTTAGCCCATTTGGGACCCAATTTCAACAAGTCTTTCTCCACTCTACTAAACACTTTCCATGCATCTCTAGCACTTGTAATCAATCAAATTTATTTTATTCTAACATATTCTAACTTTAAAAAACATTAGACAAGGCATTTAGTGGTTCAACGCAATGTTTCCGAGTTCTTAGCCCATTACGGACCCAATTTCAACAAGTTTTTCTCCATACTTGGAAACAATCTTCATGCATCTCTAGCAATAGTAATCAAATCAAAAATATTATTTTCAAACATATTCTAACCCCAAAGAACACTAGATAAGTCATTAAGTGGATCAACGCAATGTTTCTGAGTTCTTAGCCCATTTGGGACCCAATTTCAACAAGTCTTTCTACACACTTCTAAACACTCTTCATGCATCTCTAGAACTTGTAATCAATCAAATTCATTTTATTCAAACATATTCTAACCCCAAAAAACACTAGATAAGTCATTTAGTGGTTCAACGCAATGTTTCTAAGTTCTTAGCCCATTTGGGACCCAATTTCAACAAGTCTTTCTCTACACTTATAAAAACTCTTCAAGCATCTCTAGCACTTGTAATCAATCGAATTTATTGTATTCTAACATATTCTAACCCCAAAAAACACTAGACAAGCCATTTAGTGGTTCAACGCAATGTTTCCGAGTTCTTAGCCCATTTTGGACCAAATTTCAGCAAGTCTTTCTCCACTCTGTTGAACACTTTTCATGCATCTCTAGCACTTGTAATCAATCAAATTCATTGTTTTCTAACATATTCTAACCCCAAACAACACTAGATAAGTTTTTTAGTGGTTCAACGCAATGTTTCCGAGTTCTTAGCCCATTTGGGACCCAATTTCAACAAGTCTTTCTCCACACTTCTAAACGCTCTTCATGCATCTCTAGCACTTGTAATCAATCAGATTTATTGTATTATAACATATTCTAACCACAAACAACATTAGATAAGTCATTTAGTTGTTCAACGCAATGTTTTCGAGTTCTTAGCCTATTTGGGACCCAATTTCAACAAGTTTTTCTACACACTTCTAAACACTCGTCATGCATCTCTAGCACTTATAATTAATCAAAATTATTGTTTTCAAAAATATTCTAACCCCAAAGAACACTAGATAAGTCATTTAGTGGTTCAACGCAATGTTTCTGAGTTCTTAACCCATTTGGGACCAAATTTCAACAAGTCTTTCTCCACACTTCTAAACACTCTTCATGCATCTCTAGCACTTGTAATCAACCAGATTTATTGTGTTATAACATATTCTAACCCCGAACAACATTAGATAAGTCATTTAGTTGTTCAACGCAATGTTTCCGAGTTCTTAGCCCATTTGGGACCCAATTTCAACAAGTCTTTCTCCACTCTACTAAACACTTTTCATGCATCTCTAGCACTTGAAAGCAATCAAATTTATTTTATTCAAACATATTCTAACCCCAAACAACACTAGATAAGTCATTTAGTGGTTCAACGCAATGTTTCTAAGTTCTTAGCCCATTTGGGACCCTATTTCAACAAGTCTTTCTCCACACTTCTAAACGCTCTTCATGCATCTCTAGCACTTGTAATCAATCAGATTTATTGTATTATAACATATTCTAACCCCAAACAACATTAGATAAGTCATTTAGTTGTTCAACGCAATGTTTCAGAGTTCTTAGCCCACCTGGGACCCAATTTCAACAAGTCTTTCTCCATTCTACTAAACACTTTTCATGCATCTCTAGCACTTGTAATCAATCAAATTTATTTTATTCGAACATATTCTAACCCCAAACAACACTAGATAAGTCATTTAGTTGTTCAACGCAATGTTTCTAAGTTCTTAGCCCATTTGGGACCCAATTTCAACAAGTCTTTCTCTACACTTTTAAACACTCTTCAAGCATCTCTAACATGTTCTAACCCCAAACAGCACAAGATAAGTCATTTAGTGGATCAACGCAATGTTTCTGAGTTCTTAGCCCATTTGGGACCCAATTTCAACAAGTCTTTCTACACACTTCTAAACACTCTTCATGCATCTCTAGCACTTGTAATCAATCAAATTCATTTTATTCAAACATATTCTAACCCCAAAAAATACTAGATAAGTCATTTAGTGGTTCAACGCAATGTTTTGTAAGTTCTTAGCCCATTTGGGATCCAATTTCAATAAGTCTTTCTCTACACTTTTAAACACTCTTCAAGCATCTCTAGCACTTGTAATCAATCGAATTTATTGTATTCTAACATATTCTAACCCCAAAAAACACTAGACAAGCCATTTAGTGGTTCAACGCAATGTTTCAGAGTTCTTAGCCCATTTTGGACCAAATTTCAGCAAGTCTTTCTCCACTCTGTTGAACACTTTTCATGCATCTCTAGCACTTGTAATCAATCAAATTCATTGTTTTCTAACATATTCTAACCCCAAACATCACTAGATAAGTTTTTTAGTGGTTCAACGCAATGTTTCCGAGTTCTTAGCCCATTTGGGACCCAATTTCAACAAGTCTTTCTCCACACTTCTAAACGCTCTTCATGCATCTCTAGCACTTGTAATCAATCAGATTTATTGTATTATAACATATTCTAACCCCGAACAACATTAGATAAGTCATTTAGTTGTTCAACGCAATGTTTCCGAGTTCTTAGCCCATTTGGGACCCAATTTCAACAAGTCTTTCTCCACTCTACTAAACACTTTTCATGCATCTCTAGCACTTGTAAGCAATCAAATTTATTTTATTCAAACATATTCTAACCCCAAACAACACTAGATAAGTCATTTAGTGGTTCAACGCAATGTTTCTAAGTTCTTAGCCCATTTGTGACCCTATTTCAACAAGTCTTTCTCTACACTTTTAAACACTCTTCAAGCATCTCTAGCACTTGTAATCAATCAAATTTATTGTATTCTAACATATTCAAACCCCAAAAAACACTAGACAAGGCATTTAGTGGTTCAACGCAATGTTTCCGAGTTCTTAGCCCATTTGGGACCTAATTTCAACAAGTCTTTCTCCATACTTCAAAACACTCTTCATGCATTTCTAGTACTTGTAATCAATCGGATTCATTGTCTTCTAATATATTCTCACCCCAAACAACACTAGATATTTTATTTAGTTGTTCGACGCAATGTTTCCGAGTTCTTAGCCCATTTGGGATCCAATTTCAACAAGTCTTTCTCCATACTTGAAAACACTCTTCATGCATCTCTAGAACTTTTAATCTATCAAATTTTTATTGTTTTCTAACATATTCTTACCCCAACCAACTCTAGATAAGTCATTTAGTGGTTCAGCGCAATGTTTCCGAGTTCTTAGCCCATTTGGGACTCAATTTCAAGAAGTCTTTGTCCACACTTCTAAACACTCTTCATGCATCGCTAGCACTTGTAATCAATCAAATTTATTGTATAATAACATATTCTAACCCCAAACAACACTAGATAAGTCATTTAGTGGTTGAACGCAATGCTTCCGAGTTCTTAGCCCATTTGGGACCCAATTTCATCAAGTTTTTCTACACATTTCTAAACACTCTTCATGCATCTCTAGCACTTGTAATCAATCAGATTTATTGTATTATAACATATTCTAACCCCAACCAACATTAGATAAGTCATTTAGTTGTTCAACGCAATGTTTCAGAGTTCTAAGCCCATTTGGGACCCAAGGACCCAATTTCAACAAGTCTTTCTCCATTCTACTAAACACTTTTCATGCATCTCTAGCACTTGTAATCAATCAAATTTATTTTATTCGAACATATTCTAACTTTAAAAAACACTAGACAAGGCATTTAGTGGTTCAACGCAATGTTTCCGAGTTCTTAGCCCATTAGGGACCCAATTTCAACAAGTTTTTCTCCATACTTGGAAACAATCTTCATGCATCTCTAGCAATAGTAATCAAATCAAAATTATTATTTTCAAACATATTCTAACCCCAAAGAACACTAGATAAGTCATTTAGTGGATCAACGCAATGTTTCTGAGTTCTTAGCCCATTTAGGACCCAATTTCAACAAGTCTTTCTACACACTTCTAAACACTCTTCATGCATCTCTAGCACTTGTAATCAATCAAATTCATTTTATTCAAACATATTCTAACCCCAAAAAACACTAGATAAGTCATTTAGTGGTTCAACGCAATGTTTCTAAGTTCTTAGCCCATTTGGGACCCAATTTCAACAAGTCTTTCTCTACACTTATAAACACTCTTCAAGCATCTCTAGCACTTGTAATCAATCGAATTTATTGTATTCTAACATATTCTAACCCCAAAAAACACTAGACAAGCCATTTAGTGGTTCAACGCAATGTTTCCGAGTTCTTAGCCCATTTTGGACCAAATTTCAGCAAGTCTTTCTCCACTCTGTTGAACACTTTTCATGCATCTCTAGCACTTGTAATCAATAAAATTCATTGTTTTCTAACATATTCTAACCCCAAACAACACTAGATAAGTTTTTTAGTGGTTTAACGCAATGTTTCCGAGTTCTTAGCCCATTTGGGACCCAATTTCAACAAGTCTTTCTCCACACTTCTAAACGTTCTTCATGCATCTCTAGCACTTGTAATCAATCAGATTTATTGTATTATAACATATTCTAACCACAAACAACATTAGATAAGTCATTTAGTTGTTCAACGCAATGTTTTCGAGTTCTTAGCCTATTTGGGACCCAATTTCAACAAGTTTTTCTACACACTTCTAAACACTCGTCATGCATCTCTAGCACTTATAATTAATCAAAATTATTGTTTTCAAACATATTCTAACCCCAAAGAACACTAGATAAGTCATTTAGTGGTTCAACGCAATGTTTCTGAGTTCTTAACCCATTTGGGACTAAATTTCAACAAGTCTTTCTCCACACTTCTAAACACTCTTCATGCATCTCTAGCACTTGTAATCAACCAGATTTATTGTGTTATAACATATTCTAACCCCGAACAATATTAGATAAGTCATTTAGTTGTTCAACGCAATGTTTCCGAGTTCTTAGCCCATTTGGGACCCAATTTCAACAAGTCTTTCTCCACTCTACTAAACACTTTTCATGCATCTCTAGCACTTGAAAGCAATCAAATTTATTTTATTCAAACATATTCTAACCCCAAACAACACTAGATAAGTCATTTAGTTGTTCAACGCAATGTTTCTAAGTTCTTAGCCCTTTTGGGACCCTATTTCAACAAGTCTTTCTCCACACTTCTAAACGCTCTTCATGCATCTCTAGCACTTGTAATCAATCAGATTTATTGGATTATAACATATTCTAACCCCAAACAACATTAGATAAGTCATTTAGTTGTTCAACGCAATGTTTCAGAGTTCTTAGCCCATTTGGGACCCAATTTCAACAAGTCTTTCTCCATTCTACTAAACACTTTTCATGCATCTCTAGCACTTGTAATCAATCAAATTTATTTTATTCGAACATATTCTAACCCCAAACAACACTAGATAAGTCATTTAGTTGTTCAACGCAATGTTTCTAAGTTCTTAGCCCATTCGGGACCCAATTTCAACAAGTCTTTCTCTACACTTTTAAACACTCTTCAAGCATCTCTAACATATTCTAACCCCAAACAGCACAAGATAAGTCATTTAGTTGATCAACGCAATGTTTCTGAGTTCTTAGCCCATTTGGGACCCAATTTCAACAAGTCTTTCTACACACTTCTAAACACTCTTCATGCATCTCTAGCACTTGTAATCAATCAAATTCATTTTATTCAAACATATTCTAACCCCAAAAAACACTAGATAAGTCATTTAGTGGTTCAACGCAATGTTTCTAAGTTCTTAGCCCATTTGGGACCCAATTTCAACAAGTCTTTCTCTACACTTTTAAACACTCTTCAAGCATCTCTAGCACTTGTAATCAATCAAATTTATTGTATTCTAACATATTATAACCCCAAAAAACACTAGACAAGCCATTTAGTGGTTCAACGCAATGTTTCCGCGTTCTTAGCCCATTTTGGACCAAATTTCAGCAAGTCTTTCTCCACTCTGTTGAACACTTTTCATGCATCTCTAGCACTTGTAATCAATCAAATTCATTGTTTTCTAACATATTCTAACCCCAAACAACACTAGATAAGTTTTTTAGTGGTTCAACGCAATGTTTCCGAGTTCTTAGCCCATTTGGGACCCAATTTCAACAAGTCTTTCTCCACACTTCTAAACGCTCTTCATGCATCTCTAGCACTTGTAATCAATCAGATTTATTGTATTATAACATATTCTAACCACAAACAACATTAGATAAGTCATTTAGTTGTTCAACGCAATGTTTTCGAGTTCTTAGCCTATTTGGGACCCAATTTAAACAAGTTTTTCTACACACTTCTAAACACTCGTCATGCATCTCTATCACTTATAATTAATCAAATTTATTGTTTTCAAACATATTCTAACCCCAAAGAACACTAGATAAGTCATTTAGTGGTTCAACGCAATGTTTCTGAGTTCTTAACCCATTTGGGACCAAATTTCAACAAGTCTTTCTCCACACTTCTAAACACTCTTCATGCATCTCTAGCACTTGTAATCAACCAGATTTATTGTGTTATAACATATTCTAACCCCGAACAACATTAGATAAGTCATTTAGTTGTTCAACGCAATGTTTCCGAGTTCTTAGCCCATTTGGGACCCAATTTCAACAAGTCTTTCTCCACTCTACTAAACACTTTTCATGCATCTCTAGCACTTGAAAGCAATCAAATTTATTTTATTCAAACATATTCTAACCCCAAACAACACTAGATAAGTCATTTAGTTGTTCAACGCAATGTTTCTAAGTTCTTAGCCCATTTGGGACCATATTTCAACAAGTCTTTCTCCACACTTCTAAACGCTCTTCATGCATCTCTAGCACTTGTAATCAATCAGATTTATTAGATTATAACATATTCTAACCCCAAACAACATTAGATAAGTCATTTAGTTGTTCAACGCAATGTTTCAGAGTTCTTAGCCCATTTGGGACCCAATTTCAACAAGTCTTTCTCCATTCTACTAAACACTTTTCATGCATCTCTAGCACTTGTAATCAATCAAATTTATTTTATTCGAACATATTCTAACCCCAAACAACACTAGATAAGTCATTTAGTTGTTCAACGCAATGTTTCTAAGTTCTTAGCCCATTTGGGACCCAATTTCAACAAGTCTTTCTCTACACTTTTAAACACTCTTCAAGCATCTCTAACATATTCTAACCCCAAACAGCACAAGATAAGTCATTTAGTGGGTCAACGCAATGTTTCTGAGTTCTTAGCCCATTTGGGACCCAATTTCAACAAGTCTTTCTACACACTTCTAAACACTCTTCATGCATCTCTAGCACTTGTAATCAATCAAATTCATTTTATTCAAACATATTCTAACCCCAAAAAACACTAGATAAGTCATTTAGTGGTTCAACGCAATGTTTCTAAGTTCTTAGCCCATTTGGGACCCAATTTCAACAAGTCTTTCTCTACACTTTTAAACACTCGTCAAGCATCTCTAGCACTTATAATCAATCGAATTTATTGTATTCTAACATATTCTAACCCCAAAAAACACTAGACAAGCCATTTAGTGGTTCAACGCAATGTTTCCGCGTTCTTAGCCCATTTTGGACCAAATTTCAGCAAGTCTTTCTCCACTCTGTTGAACACTTTTCATGCATCTCTAGCACTTGTAATCAATCAAATTCATTGTTTTCTAACATATTCTAACCCCAAACAACACTAGATAAGTTTTTTAGTGGTTCAACGCAATGTTTCCGAGTTCTTAGCCCATTTGGGACCCAATTTCAACAAGTCTTTCTCCACACTTCTAAACACTCTTCATGCATCGCTAGCACTTGTAATCAATCAAATTTATTGTATTCTAACATATTCTAACCCCAAACAACACTAGATAAGTCATTTAGTGGTTCAACGCATTGCTTCCGAGTTCTTAGCCCATTTGGGACCCAATTTCATCAAGTTTTTCTACACATTGCTAAACACTCTTCATGCATCTCTAGCACTTGTAATCAATCAAAATTATTGTATTCTAACATATTCTATCCCCAAACAACACTAGATAAGTCATTTAGTGGTTCAGCGCAATGTTTCCGAGTTCTTAGCCTATTTGGGACCCAATTTCATCTAGTTTTTCTACACATTTCTAAACACTCTTCATGCATCTCTAGCACTTGTAATCAATCAAAGTTATTGTATTATAACATATTCTAACCCCAAAAACACTAGATAAGTCATTTAGTGGTTCAACGCAATGTTTCCGAGTTCTTAGCCTATTTGGGACCCAATTTCAACAAGTTTTTCTACACACTTCTAAACACTCTTCATGCATCTTTAGCACTTGTAATCAATCAAAGTTATTATATTCTAACATATTCTAACCCCAAACAGCACAAGATAAGTCATTTAGTGGATCAACGCAATGTTTCTAAGTTCTTAGCCCATTTGGGACCCAATTTCAACAAGTCTTTCTACACACTTCAAAACATTCTTCATGCATTTCTAGCACTTGTAATCAATCAGATTAATTGTATTATAACATATACTAACCCCAAACAACATTAGATAAGTCATTTAATTGTTCAACGCAATGTTTCCGAGTTCTTAGCCCATTGGGACGCAATTTCAACATGTTTTTCTACACACTTCTAAACAGTCGTCATGCATCTATAGCACTTATAATTAATCAAAGTTATTGTATTCTAACATATTCTAACCCCAAACAACACTAGATAATTCATTTAGTTGTTCAACGAAATGTTTCCGAGTTCTTAGCCCATTTGGGACCCAATTTCAACAAGTCTTTCTCCACTCTACTAAACACTTTCCATGCATCTCTAGCACTTGTAATCAATCAAATTTATTTTATTCTAACATATTCTAACTTTAAAAAACACTAGACAAGGCATTTAGTGGTTCAACGCAATGTTTCCGAGTTCTTAGCCCATTTGGGACCCAATTTCAACAAGTCTTTCTCCACACTTCTAAACGCTCTTCATGCATCTCTAGCACTTGTAATCAATCAGATTTATTGTATTATAACATATTCTAACCACAAACAACATTAGATAAGTCATTTAGTTGTTCAACGCAATGTTTTCGAGTTCTTAGCCTATTTGGGACCCAATTTCAACAAGTTTTTCTACACACTTCTAAACACTCGTCATGCATCTCTAGCACTTATAATTAATCAAAATTATTGTTTTCAAACATATTCTAACCCCAAAGAACACTAGATAAGTCATTTAGTGGTTCAACGCAATGTTTCTGAGTTCTTAACCCATTTGGGACCAAATTTCAACAAGTTTTTCTCCACACTTCTAAACACTCTTCATGCATCTCTAGCACTTGTAATCAACCAGATTTATTGTGTTATAACATATTCTAACCCCGAACAACATTAGATAAGTCATTTAGTTGTTCAACGCAATGTTTCCGAGTTCTTAGCCTATTTGGGACCCAATTTCAACAAGTTTTTCTACACACTTCTAAACACTCTTCATGCATCTTTAGCACTTGTAATCAATCAAAGTTATTATATTCTAACATATTCTAACCCCAAACAGCACAAGATAAGTCATTTAGTGGATCAACGCAATGTTTCTAAGTTCTTAGCCCATTTGGGACCCAATTTCAACAAGTCTTTCTCCATTCTACTAAACACTTTTCATGCATCTCTAGCACTTGTAATCAATCAAATTTATTTTATTCGAACATATTCTAACCCCAAACAACACTAGATAAGTCATTTAGTTGTTCAACGCAATGTTTCTAAGTTCTTAGCCCATTTGGGACCCAATTTCAACAAGTCTTTCTCTACACTTTTAAACACTCTTCAAGCATCTCTAACATATTCTAACCCCAAACAGCACAAGATAAGTCATTTAGTGGATCAACGCAATGTTTCTGAGTTCTTAGCCCATTTGGGACCCAATTTCAACAAGTCTTTCTACACACTTCTAAACACTCTTCATGCATCTCTAGCACTTGTAATCAATCAAATTCATTTTATTCAAACATATTCTAACCCCAAAAAACACTAGATAAGTCATTTAGTGGTTCAACGCAATGTTTCTAAGTTCTTAGCCCATTTGGGACCCAATTTCAACAAGTCTTTCTCTACACTTTTAAACACTCTTCAAGCATCTCTAGCACTTGTAATCAATCGAATTTATTGTATTCTAACATATTCTAACCCCAAAAAACACTAGACAAGCCATTTAGTGGTTCAACGCAATGTTTCCGCGTTCTTAGCCCATTTTGGACCAAATTTCAGCAAGTCTTTCTCCACTCTGTTGAACACTTTTCATGCATCTCTAGCACTTGTAATCAATCAAATTCATTGTTTTCTAACATATTCTAACCCCAAACAACACTAGATAAGTTTTTTAGTGGTTCAACGCAATGTTTCCGAGTTCTTAGCCCATTTGGGACCCAATTTCAACAAGTCTTTCTCCACACTTCTAAACACTCTTCATGCATCGCTAGCACTTGTAATCAATCAAATTTATTGTATTCTAACATATTCTAACCCCAAACAACACTAGATAAGTCATTTAGTGGTTCAACGCATTGCTTCCGAGTTCTTAGCCCATTTGGGACCCAATTTCATCAAGTTTTTCTACACATTTCTAAACACTCTTCATGCATCTCTAGCACTTGTAATCAATCAAAATTATTGTATTCTAACATATTCTATCCCCAAACAACACTAGATAAGTAATTTAGTGGTTCAGCGCAATGTTTCCGAGTTCTTAGCCTATTTGGGACCCAATTTCATCTAGTTTTTCTACACATTTCTAAACACTCTTCATGCATCTCTAGCACTTGTAATCAATCAAAGTTATTGTATTATAACATATTCTAACCCCAAAAACACTAGATAAGTCATTTAGTGGTTCAACGCAATGTTTCCGAGTTCTTAGCCTATTTGGGACCCAATTTCAACAAGTTTTTCTACACACTTCTAAACACTCGTCATGCATCTCTAGCACTTATAATTAATCAAAATTATTGTTTTCAAACATATTCTAACCCCAAAGAACACTAGATAAGTCATTTAGTGGTTCAACGCAATGTTTCTGAGTTCTTAACCCATTTGGGACCAAATTTCAACAAGTCTTTCTCCACACTTCTAAACACTCTTCATGCATCTCTAGCACTTGTAATCAACCAGATTTATTGTGTTATAACATATTCTAACCCCGAACAACATTAGATAAGTCATTTAGTTGTTCAACGCAATGTTTCCGAGTTCTTAGCCTATTTGGGACCCAATTTCAACAAGTTTTTCTACACACTTCTAAACACTCTTCATGCATCTTTAGCACTTGTAATCAATCAAAGTTATTATATTCTAACATATTCTAACCCCAAACAGCACAAGATAAGTCATTTAGTGGATCAACGCAATGTTTCTAAGTTCTTAGCCCATTTGGGACCCAATTTCAACAAGTCTTTCTCCATTCTACTAAACACTTTTCATGCATCTCTAGCACTTGTAATCAATCAAATTTATTTTATTCGAACATATTCTAACCCCAAACAACACTAGATAAGTCATTTAGTTGTTCAACGCAATGTTTCTAAGTTCTTAGCCCATTTGGGACCCAATTTCAACAAGTCTTTCTCTACACTTTTAAACACTCTTCAAGCATCTCTAACATATTCTAACCCCAAACAGCACAAGATAAGTCATTTAGTGGATCAACGCAATGTTTCTGAGTTCTTAGCCCATTTGGGACCCAATTTCAACAAGTCTTTCTACACACTTCTAAACACTCTTCATGCATCTCTAGCACTTGTAATCAATCAAATTCATTTTATTCAAACATATTCTAACCCCAAAAAACACTAGATAAGTCATTTAGTGGTTCAACGCAATGTTTCTAAGTTCTTAGCCCATTTGGGACCCAATTTCAACAAGTCTTTCTCTACACTTTTAAACACTCTTCAAGCATCTCTAGCACTTGTAATCAATCGAATTTATTGTATTCTAACATATTCTAACCCCAAAAAACACTAGACAAGCCATTTAGTGGTTCAACGCAATGTTTCCGCGTTCTTAGCCCATTTTGGACCAAATTTCAGCAAGTCTTTCTCCACTCTGTTGAACACTTTTCATGCATCTCTAGCACTTGTAATCAATCAAATTCATTGTTTTCTAACATATTCTAACCCCAAACAACACTAGATAAGTTTTTTAGTGGTTCAACGCAATGTTTCCGAGTTCTTAGCCCATTTGGGACCCAATTTCAACAAGTCTTTCTCCACACTTCTAAACACTCTTCATGCATCGCTAGCACTTGTAATCAATCAAATTTATTGTATTCTAACATATTCTAACCCCAAACAACACTAGATAAGTCATTTAGTGGTTCAACGCATTGCTTCCGAGTTCTTAGCCCATTTGGGACCCAATTTCATCAAGTTTTTCTACACATTTCTAAACACTCTTCATGCATCTCTAGCACTTGTAATCAATCAAAATTATTGTATTCTAACATATTCTATCCCCAAACAACACTAGATAAGTCATTTAGTGGTTCAGCGCAATGTTTCCGAGTTCTTAGCCTATTTGGGACCCAATTTCATCTAGTTTTTCTACACATTTCTAAACACTCTTCATGCATCTCTAGCACTTGTAATCAATCAAAGTTATTGTATTATAACATATTCTAACCCCAAAAACACTAGATAAGTCATTTAGTGGTTCAACGCAATGTTTCCGAGTTCTTAGCCTATTTGGGACCCAATTTCAACAAGTTTTTCTACACACTTCTAAACACTCTTCATGCATCTTTAGCACTTGTAATCAATCAAAGTTATTATATTCTAACATATTCTAACCCCAAACAGCACAAGATAAGTCATTTAGTGGATCAACGCAATGTTTCTAAGTTCTTAGCCCATTTGGGACCCAATTTCAACAAGTCTTTCTACACACTTCAAAACATTCTTCATGCATTTCTAGCACTTGTAATCAATCAGATTAATTGTATTATAACATATACTAACCCCAAACAACATTAGATAAGTCATTTAATTGTTCAACGCAATGTTTCCGAGTTCTTAGCCCATTGGGACGCAATTTCAACAAGTTTTTCTACACACTTCTAAACAGTCGTCATGCATCTATAGCACTTATAATTAATCAAAGTTATTGTATTCTAACATATTCTAACCCCAAACAACACTAGATAATTCATTTAGTTGTTCAACGAAATGTTTCCGAGTTCTTAGCCCATTTGGGACCCAATTTCAACAAGTCTTTCTCCACTCTACTAAACACTTTCCATGCATCTCTAGCACTTGTAATCAATCAAATTTATTTTATTCTAACATATTCTAACTTTAAAAAACACTAGACAAGGCATTTAGTGGTTCAACGCAATGTTTCCGAGTTCTTAGCCCATTTGGGACCCAATTTCAACAAGTCTTTCTCCACACTTCTAAACGCTCTTCATGCATCTCTAGCACTTGTAATCAATCAGATTTATTGTATTATAACATATTCTAACCACAAACAACATTAGATAAGTCATTTAGTTGTTCAACGCAATGTTTTCGAGTTCTTAGCCTATTTGGGACCCAATTTCAACAAGTTTTTCTACACACTTCTAAACACTCGTCATGCATCTCTAGCACTTATAATTAATCAAAATTATTGTTTTCAAACATATTCTAACCCCAAAGAACACTAGATAAGTCATTTAGTGGTTCAACGCAATGTTTCTGAGTTCTTAACCCATTTGGGACCAAATTTCAACAAGTCTTTCTCCACACTTCTAAACACTCTTCATGCATCTCTAGCACTTGTAATCAACCAGATTTATTGTGTTATAACATATTCTAACCCCGAACAACATTAGATAAGTCATTTAGTTGTTCAACGCAATGTTTCCGAGTTCTTAGCCTATTTGGGACCCAATTTCAACAAGTTTTTCTACACACTTCTAAACACTCTTCATGCATCTTTAGCACTTGTAATCAATCAAAGTTATTATATTCTAACATATTCTAACCCCAAACAGCACAAGATAAGTCATTTAGTGGATCAACGCAATGTTTCTAAGTTCTTAGCCCATTTGGGACCCAATTTCAACAAGTCTTTCTCCATTCTACTAAACACTTTTCATGCATCTCTAGCACTTGTAATCAATCAAATTTATTTTATTCGAACATATTCTAACCCCAAACAACACTAGATAAGTCATTTAGTTGTTCAACGCAATGTTTCTAAGTTCTTAGCCCATTTGGGACCCAATTTCAACAAGTCTTTCTCTACACTTTTAAACACTCTTCAAGCATCTCTAACATATTCTAACCCCAAACAGCACAAGATAAGTCATTTAGTGGATCAACGCAATGTTTCTGAGTTCTTAGCCCATTTGGGACCCAATTTCAACAAGTCTTTCTACACACTTCTAAACACTCTTCATGCATCTCTAGCACTTGTAATCAATCAAATTCATTTTATTCAAACATATTCTAACCCCAAAAAACACTAGATAAGTCATTTAGTGGTTCAACGCAATGTTTCTAAGTTCTTAGCCCATTTGGGACCCAATTTCAACAAGTCTTTCTCTACACTTTTAAACACTCTTCAAGCATCTCTAGCACTTGTAATCAATCGAATTTATTGTATTCTAACATATTCTAACCCCAAAAAACACTAGACAAGCCATTTAGTGGTTCAACGCAATGTTTCCGCGTTCTTAGCCCATTTTGGACCAAATTTCAGCAAGTCTTTCTCCACTCTGTTGAACACTTTTCATGCATCTCTAGCACTTGTAATCAATCAAATTCATTGTTTTCTAACATATTCTAACCCCAAACAACACTAGATAAGTTTTTTAGTGGTTCAACGCAATGTTTCCGAGTTCTTAGCCCATTTGGGACCCAATTTCAACAAGTCTTTCTCCACACTTCTAAACACTCTTCATGCATCGCTAGCACTTGTAATCAATCAAATTTATTGTATTCTAACATATTCTAACCCCAAACAACACTAGATAAGTCATTTAGTGGTTCAACGCATTGCTTCCGAGTTCTTAGCCCATTTGGGACCCAATTTCATCAAGTTTTTCTACACATTTCTAAACACTCTTCATGCATCTCTAGCACTTGTAATCAATCAAAATTATTGTATTCTAACATATTCTATCCCCAAACAACACTAGATAAGTCATTTAGTGGTTCAGCGCAATGTTTCCGAGTTCTTAGCCTATTTGGGACCCAATTTCATCTAGTTTTTCTACACATTTCTAAACACTCTTCATGCATCTCTAGCACTTGTAATCAATCAAAGTTATTGTATTATAACATATTCTAACCCCAAAAACACTAGATAAGTCATTTAGTGGTTCAACGCAATGTTTCCGAGTTCTTAGCCTATTTGGGACCCAATTTCAACAAGTTTTTCTACACACTTCTAAACACTCTTCATGCATCTTTAGCACTTGTAATCAATCAAAGTTATTATATTCTAACATATTCTAACCCCAAACAGCACAAGATAAGTCATTTAGTGGATCAACGCAATGTTTCTAAGTTCTTAGCCCATTTGGGACCCAATTTCAACAAGTCTTTCTACACACTTCAAAACATTCTTCATGCATTTCTAGCACTTGTAATCAATCAGATTAATTGTATTATAACATATACTAACCCCAAACAACATTAGATAAGTCATTTAATTGTTCAACGCAATGTTTCCGAGTTCTTAGCCCATTGGGACGCAATTTCAACAAGTTTTTCTACACACTTCTAAACAGTCGTCATGCATCTATAGCACTTATAATTAATCAAAGTTATTGTATTCTAACATATTCTAACCCCAAACAACACTAGATAATTCATTTAGTTGTTCAACGAAATGTTTCCGAGTTCTTAGCCCATTTGGGACCCAATTTCAACAAGTCTTTCTCCACTCTACTAAACACTTTCCATGCATCTCTAGCACTTGTAATCAATCAAATTTATTTTATTCTAACATATTCTAACTTTAAAAAACACTAGACAAGGCATTTAGTGGTTCAACGCAATGTTTCCGAGTTCTTAGCCCATTTGGGACCCAATTTCAACAAGTCTTTCTCCACACTTCTAAACGCTCTTCATGCATCTCTAGCACTTGTAATCAATCAGATTTATTGTATTATAACATATTCTAACCACAAACAACATTAGATAAGTCATTTAGTTGTTCAACGCAATGTTTTCGAGTTCTTAGCCTATTTGGGACCCAATTTCAACAAGTTTTTCTACACACTTCTAAACACTCGTCATGCATCTCTAGCACTTATAATTAATCAAAATTATTGTTTTCAAACATATTCTAACCCCAAAGAACACTAGATAAGTCATTTAGTGGTTCAACGCAATGTTTCTGAGTTCTTAACCCATTTGGGACCAAATTTCAACAAGTCTTTCTCCACACTTCTAAACACTCTTCATGCATCTCTAGCACTTGTAATCAACCAGATTTATTGTGTTATAACATATTCTAACCCCGAACAACATTAGATAAGTCATTTAGTTGTTCAACGCAATGTTTCCGAGTTCTTAGCCTATTTGGGACCCAATTTCAACAAGTTTTTCTACACACTTCTAAACACTCTTCATGCATCTTTAGCACTTGTAATCAATCAAAGTTATTATATTCTAACATATTCTAACCCCAAACAGCACAAGATAAGTCATTTAGTGGATCAACGCAATGTTTCTAAGTTCTTAGCCCATTTGGGACCCAATTTCAACAAGTCTTTCTACACACTTCAAAACATTCTTCATGCATTTCTAGCACTTGTAATCAATCAGATTAATTGTATTATAACATATACTAACCCCAAACAACATTAGATAAGTCATTTACTTGTTCAACGCAATGTTTCCGAGTTCTTAGCCCATTGGGACGCAATTTCAACAAGTTTTTCTACACACTTCTAAACAGTCGTCATGCATCTCTAGCACTTATAATTAATCAAAGTTATTGTATTCTAACATATTCTAACCCCAAACAACACTAGATAATTCATTTAGTTGTTCAACGAAATGTTTCCGAGTTCTTAGCCCATTTGGGACCCAATTTCAACAAGTCTTTCTCCACTCTACTAAACACTTTCCATGCATCTCTAGCACTTGTAATCAATCAAATTTATTTTATTCTAACATATTCTAACTTTAAAAAACACTAGACAAGGCATTTAGTGGTTCAACGCAATGTTTCCGAGTTCTTAGCCCATTAGGGACCCAATTTCAACAAGTTTTTCTCCATACTTGGAAACAATCTTCATGCATCTCTAGCAATAGTAATCAAATCAAAAATATTATTTTCAAACATATTCTAACCCCAAAGAACACTAGATAAGTCATTAAGTGGATCAACGCAATGTTTCTGAGTTCTTAGCCCATTTGGGACCCAATTTCAACAAGTCTTTCTACACACTTCTAAACACTCTTCATGCATCTCTAGAACTTGTAATCAATCAAATTCATTTTATTCAAACATATTCTAACCCCAAAAAACACTAGATAAGTCATTTAGTGGTTCAACGCAATGTTTCTAAGTTCTTAGCCCATTTGGGACCCAATTTCAACAAGTCTTTCTCTACACTTATAAACACTCTTCAAGCATCTCTAGCACTTGTAATCAATCGAATTTATTGTATTCTAACATATTCTAACCCCAAAAAACACTAGACAAGCCATTTAGTGGTTCAACGCAATGTTTCCGAGTTCTTAGCCCATTTTGGACCAAATTTCAGCAAGTCTTTCTCCACTCTGTTGAACACTTTTCATGCATCTCTAGCACTTGTAATCAATCAAATTCATTGTTTTCTAACATATTCTAACCCCAAACAACACTAGATAAGTTTTTTAGTGGTTCAACGCAATGTTTCCGAGTTCTTAGCCCATTTGGGACCCAATTTCAACAAGTCTTTCTCTACACTTCTAAACGCTCTTCATGCATCTCTAGCACTTGTAATCAATCAGATTTATTGTATTATAACATATTCTAACCACAAACAACATTAGATAAGTCATTTAGTTGTTCAACGCAATGTTTTCGAGTTCTTAGCCTATTTGGGACCCAATTTCAACAAGTTTTTTTACACACTTCTAAACACTCGTCATGCATCTCTAGCACTTATAATTAATCAAAATTATTGTTTTCAAAAATATTCTAACCCCAAAGAACACTAGATAAGTCATTTAGTGGTTCAACGCAATGTTTCTGAGTTCTTAACCCATTTGGGACCAAATTTCAACAAGTCTTTCTCCACACTTCTAAACACTCTTCATGCATCTCTAGCACTTGTAATCAACCAGATTTATTGTGTTATAACATATTCTAACCCCGAACAACATTAGATAAGTCATTTAGTTGTTCAACGCAATGTTTCAGAGTTCTTAGCCCATCTGGGACCCAATTTCAACAAGTCTTTCTCCACTCTACTAAACACTTTTCATGCATCTCTAGCACTTGAAAGCAATCAAATTTATTTTATTCAAACATATTCTAACTCCAAACAACACTAGATAAGTCATTTAGTGGTTCAACGCAATGTTTCTAAGTTCTTAACCCATTTGGGACCCTATTTCAACAAGTCTTTCTCCACACTTCTAAACGCTCTTCATGCATCTCTAGCACTTGTAATCAATCAGATTTATTGTATTATAACATATTCTAACCCCAAACAACATTAGATAAGTCATTTAGTTGTTCAACGCAATGTTTCAGAGTTCTTAGCCCATCTGGGACCCAATTTCAACAAGTCTTTCTCCATTCTACTAAACACTTTTCATGCATCTCTAGCACTTGTAATCAATCAAATTTATTTTATTCGAACATATTCTAACCCCAAACAACACTAGATAAGTCATTTAGTTGTTCAACGCAATGTTTCTAAGTTCTTAGCCCATTTGGGACCCAATTTCAACAAGTCTTTCTCTACACTTTTAAACACTCTTCAAGCATCTCTAACATGTTCTAACCCCAAACAGCACAAGATAAGTCATTTAGTGGATCAACGCAATGTTTCTGAGTTCTTAGCCCATTTGGGACCCAATTTCAACAAGTCTTTCTACACACTTCTAAACACTCTTCATGCATCTCTAGCACTTGTAATCAATCAAATTCATTTTATTCAAACATATTCTAACCCCAAAAAACACTAGATAAGTCATTTAGTGGTTCAACGCAATGTTTTGTAAGTTCTTAGCCCATTTGGGATCCAATTTCAATAAGTCTTTCTCTACACTTTTAAACACTCTTCAAGCATCTCTAGCACTTGTAATCAATCGAAATTTATTGTATTCTAACATATTCTAACCCCAAAAAACACTAGACAAGCCATTTAGTGGTTCAACGCAATGTTTCAGAGTTCTTAACCCATTTTGGACCAAATTTCAGCAATTCTTTCTCCACTCTGTTGAACACTTTTCATGCATCTCTAGCACTTGTAATCAATCAAATTCATTGTTTTCTAACATATTCTAACCCCAAACATCACTAGATAAGTTTTTTAGTGGTTCAACGCAATGTTTCCGAGTTCTTAGCCCATTTGGGACCCAATTTCAACAAGTCTTTCTCCACACTTCTAAACGCTCTTCATGCATCTCTAGCACTTGTAATCAATCAGATTTATTGTATTATAACATATTCTAACCCCGAACAACATTAGATAAGTCATTTAGTTGTTCAACGCAATGTTTCCGAGTTCTTAGCCCATTTGGGACCCAATTTCAACAAGTCTTTCTCCACTCTACTAAACACTTTTCATGCATCTCTAGCACTTGTAAGCAATCAAATTTATTTTATTCAAACATATTCTAACCCCAAACAACACTAGATAAGTCATTTAGTGGTTCAACGCAATGTTTCTAAGTTCTTAGCCCATTTGGGACCCTATTTCAACAAGTCTTTCTCTACACTTTTAAACACTCTTCAAGCATCTCTAGCACTTGTAATCAATCAAATTTATTGTATTCTAACATATTCAAACCCCAAAAAACACTAGACAAGGCATTTAGTGGTTCAACGCAATGTTTCCGAGTTCTTAGCCCAATTGGGACCTAATTTCAACAAGTCTTTCTCCATACTTCAAAACACTCTTCATGCATTTCTAGTACTTGTAATCAATCAGATTCATTGTCTTCTAATATATTCTCACCCCAAACAACACTAGATATTTTATTTAGTTGTTCGACGCAATGTTTCCGAGTTCTTAGCCCATTTGGGATCCAATTTCAACAAGTCTTTCTCCATACTTGAAAACACTCTTCATGCATCTCTAGAACTTTTAATCTATCAAATTTTTATTGTTTTCTAACATATTCTTACCCCAACCAACACTAGATAAGTCATTTAGTGGTTCAGCGCAATGTTTCCGAGTTCTTAGCCCATTTGGGACTCAATTTCAAGAAGTCTTTGTCCACACTTCTAAACACTCTTCACGCATCGCTAGCACTTGTAATCAATCAAATTTATTGTATAATAACATATTCTAACCCCAAACAACACTAGATAAGTCATTTAGTGGTTGAACGCAATGCTTCCGAGTTCTTAGCCCATTTGGGACCCAATTTCATCAAGTTTTTCTACACATTTCTAAACACTCTTCATGCATCTCTAGCACTTGTAATCAATCAGATTTATTGTATTATAACATATTCTAACCCCAACCAACATTAGATAAGTCATTTAGTTGTTCAACGCAATGTTTCAGAGTTCTAAGCCCATTTGGAACCCAAGGACCCAATTTCAACAAGTCTTTCTCCATTCTACTAAACACTTTTCATGCATCTCTAGCACTTGTAATCAATCAAATTTATTTTATTCGAACATATTCTAACTTTAAAAAACACTAGACAAGGCATTTAGTGGTTCAACGCAATGTTTCCGAGTTCTTAGCCCATTAGGGACCCAATTTCAACAAGTTTTTCTCCATACTTGGAAACAATCTTCATGCATCTCTAGCAATAGTAATTAAATCAAAATTATTGTTTTCAAACATATTCTAACCCCAAAGAACACTAGATAAGTCATTTAGTGGTTCAACGCAATGTTTCTGAGTTCTTAGCCCATTTGGGACCAACTTTCAACAAGTCTTTCTCCACACTTCTAAACACTCTTCATGCATCTCTAGCACTTGTAATCAATCAGATTTATTGTTTTATAACATATTCTAACCCGAACAACATTAGATAAGTCATTTAGTTGTTCAACGCAATTTTTCCGAGTTCTTAGCCCATTTGGGACCCAATTTCAACAAGTCTTTCTCCACTCTACTAAACACTTTTCATGCATCTCTAGTACTTGTAATCAATCAAATTTATTTTATTCAAACATATTTTAACCCCAAACAACACTGGATAAGTCATTTAGTGGTTCAACGCAATGTTTCTAAGTTCTTAGCCCATTTGGGACCCAATTTCAACAAGTCTTTCTCCACACTTTTAAACACTCTTCAAGCATCTCTAGCACTTGTAATCAATCAAATTTATTGTATTCTAACATATTCTAACCCCAAAAAACACTAGACAAGGCATTTAGTGGTTCAACGCAATGTTTCCGAGTTCTTAGCCCATTTTGGACCAAATTTTAGCAAGTTTTTCTCCACTCTGTTGAACACTTTTCATGCATCTCTAGCACTTGTAATCAATCAAATTCATTGTTTTCTAACATATTCTAACCCCAAACAATACTAGATAAGTTATTTAGTGGTTCAACGCAATGTTTCCGAGTTCTTAGCCCATTTGGGACCCAATTTCAACAAGTCTTTCTCCACACTTCTAAACGCTCTTCATGCATCTCTAGCACTTGTAATCAATCAGATTTATTGTATTATAACATATTCTAACCCCAAACAACATTAGATAAGTCATTTAGTTGTTCAACGCAATGTTTCAGAGTTCTTAGCCCATTTGGGACCCAATTTCAACAAGTCTTTCTCCATTCTACTAAACACTTTTCATGCATCTCTAGCACTTCTAATCAATAAAATTTATTTTATTCGAACATATTCTAACCCCAAACAACACTAGATAAGTCATTTAGTTGTTCAACGCAATGTTTCTAAATTCTTAGCCCATTTGGGACCCAATTTCAACAAGTCTTTCTCTACACTTTTAAACACTCTTCAAGCATCTCTAACATATTCTAACCCCAAACAGCACAAGATAAGTCATTTAGTGGATCAACGCAATGTTTCTGAGTTCTTAGCCCATTTGGGACCCAATTTCAACAAGTCTTTCTACACACTTCTAAACACTCTTCATGCATCTCTAGCACTTGTAATCAATCAAATTCATTTTATTCAAACATATTCTAACCCCAAAAAATACTAGATAAGTCATTTAGTGGTTCAACGCAATGTTTCTAGTTCTTAGCCCATTTGGGACCCAATTTCAACAAGCTTTCTCTACACTTATAAACACTCTTCAAGCATCTCTAGCACTTGTAATCAATCGAATTTATTGTATTCTAACATATTCTAACCCCAAAAAACACTAGACAAGCCATTTAGTGGTTCAACGCAACGTTTCCGAGTTCTTAGCCCATTTTGGACCAAATTTCAGCAAGTCTTTCTCCACTCTGTTGAACACTTTTCATGCATCTCTAGCACTTGTAATCAATCAAATTCATTGTTTTCTAACATATTCTAACCCCAAACAACACTAGATAAGTTTTTTAGTGGTTCAACGCAATGTTTCCGAGTTCTTAGCCCATTTGGGACCCAATTTCAACAAGTCTTTCTCCACACTTCTAAACGCTCTTCATGCATCTCTAGCACTTGTAATCAATCATATTTATTGTATTATAACATATTCTAACCCCAAACAACATTAGATAAGTTATTTAGTTGTTCAACGCAATGTTTCCGAGTTCTTAGCCTATTTGGGACCCAATTTCAACAAGTTTTTCTACACACTTCTAAACACTCGTCATGCATCTTTAGCACTTATAATTAATAAAAATTATTGTTTTCAAACATATTCTAACCCCAAAGAACACTAGATAAGTCATTTAGTGATTCAACGCAATGTTTCTGAGTTCTTAACCCATTTGGGACCAAATTTCAACAAGTCTTTCTCCACACTTCTAAACACTCTTCATGCATCTCTAGCACTTCTAATCAACCAGATTTATTGTGTTATAACATATTCTAACCCCGAACAACATTAGATAAGTCATTTAGTTGTTCAACGCAATGTTTCCGAGTTCTTAGCCCATTTGGGACCCAATTTCAACAAGTCTTTCTCCACTCTACTAAACACTTTTTCATGCATCTCTAGCACTTGTAAGCAATCAAATTTATTTTATTCTAACCCCAAACAACACTAGATAAGTCATTTAGTGGTTCAACGCAATGTTTCTAAGTTCTTAGCCCATTTGGGACCCTATTTCAACAAGTCTTTCTCCACACTTCTAAACGCTCTTCATGCATCTCTAGCACTTGTAATCAATCAGATTTATTGTATTATAACATATTCTAACCCCAAACAACATTAGATAAGTCATTTAGTTGTTCAACGCAATGTTTCCGAGTTCTTAGCCCATTTGGGACCCAATTTCAACAAGTCTTTCTCCATTCTACTAAACACTTTTCATGCATCTCTAGCACTTGTAATCAATAAAATTTATTTTATTCGAACATATTCTAACCCCAAACAACACTAGATAAGTCATTTAGTTGTTCAACGCAATGTTTCTAAGTTCTTAGCCCATTTAGGATCCAATTTCAATAAGTCTTTCTCTACACTTTTAAACACTCTTCAAGCATCTCTAGCACTTGTAATCAATCGAATTTATTGTATTCTAACATATTCTAACCCCATAAAACACTAGACAAGCCATTTAGTGGTTCAACGCAATGTTTCCGAGTTCTTAGCCCATTTTGGACCAAATTTCAGCAAGTCTTTCTCCACTCTGTTGAACACTTTTCATGCATCTCTAGCACTTGTAATCAATCAAATTCATTGTTTTCTAACATATTCTAACCCCAAACAACACTAGATAAGTTTTTTAGTGGTTCAACGCAATGTTTCCGAGTTCTTAGCCCATTTGGGACCCAATTTCAACAAGTCTTTCTCCACTCTACTAAACACTTTTCATGCATCTCTAGCACTTGTAAGCAATCAAATTTATTTTATTCAAACATATTCTAACCCCAAATAACACTAGATAAGTCATTTAGTGGTTCAACGCAATGTTTTTAAGTTCTTAGCCCATTTGGGACCCTATTTCAACAAGTCTTTCTCTACACTTTTAAACACTCTTCAAGCATCTCTAGCACTTGTAATCAATCAAATTTATTGTATTCTAACATATTCAAACCCCAAAAAACACAAGACAAGGCATTTAGTGGTTCAACGCAATGTTTCCGAGTTCTTAGCCCATTTGGGACCTAATTTCAACAAGTCTTTCTCCATACTTCAAAACACTCTTCATGCATTTCTAGTACTTGTAATCAATCAGATTCATTGTCTTCTAATATATTCTTACCCCAAACAACACTAGATATTTTATTTAGTTGTTCGACGCAATGTTTCCGAGTTCTTAGCCCATTTGGGATCCAATTTCAACAAGTCTTTCTCCATACTTGAAAACACTCTTCATGCATCTCTAGAACTTTTAATCTATCAAATTTTTATTGTTTTCTAACATATTCTTACCCCAACCAACACTAGATAAGTCATTTAGTGGTTCAGCGCAATGTTTCCGAGTTCTTAGCCCATTTGGGACTCAATTTCAAGAAGTCTTTCTCCACACTTCTATACACTCTTCATGCATCGCTAGCACTTGTAATCAATAAAATTTATTGTATAATAACATATTCTAACCCCAAACAACACTAGATAAGTCATTTAGTTGTTCAACGCAATGCTTTCGAGTTCTTAGCCCATTTGGGACCAAATTTCAACAAGTTTTTCTACACATTTCTAAACACTCTTCATGCATCTCTAGCACTTGTAATCAATCAAAATTATTGTATTCTAACATATTCTAACCCCAAACAAAACTAGATAAGTCATTTAGTGGTTCAGCGCAATGTTTCCGAGTTCTTAGCCTATTTGGGACCCAATTTCATCAAGTTTTTCTACACATTTCTAAATACTCTTCATGCATCTCTAGCACTGTAATCAATCAAAGTTATTGTATTATAACATATTCTAACCCCAAAAACACTAGATAAGTCATTTAGTGGTTCAACGCAATGTTTCCGAGTTCTTAGCCTATTTGGGACTCAATTTCAACAAGTTTTTCTACACACTTCTAAACACTCTTCATGCATCTTTAGCACTTGTAATCAATCAAAGTTATTATATTCTAACATATTCTAACCCCAAACAGCACAAGATAAGTCATTTAGTGGATCAACGCAATGTTTCTGAGTTCTTAGCCCATTTGGGACCCAATTTCAACAAGTCTTTTTACACACTTCTAAACACTCTTCATGCATCTCTAGCACTTGTAATCAATCAAATTCATTGTATTCTAACATATTCTAACCCCAAACAACACTAGATAAGTCATTTAGTTGTTCAACGCAATGTTTCCGAGTTCTTAGCCCATTTGGGACCTAATTTCAACAAGTCTTTGTCATTACTTCAAAACACTCTTCATGCATCTCTAGCACTTGTAATCAATCAAATTAATTGTATTCTAACATATTCTAACCCCAAATAACACTAGATAAGTCATTTAGTTGCTCATCGCAATGTTTCTGAGTTCTTAGCCCATTTGGTACACAAATTCAATAAGTCTTTCGCCACATTTCTAAACACTCTTCATGCATCTCTAGTACTTGTAATCAATAAAATTTATTGTATTCTAACATATTCTAACCCCAAACAACACTAGATAAGTTATTTAGTGGTTCAACGCAATGTTTCCGAGTTCTTAGCCCATTTGGGACCCAATTTCAACAAGTCTTTCTCCATACTTCAAAACACTCTTCATGCATTTCTAGTACTTGTAATCAATCTGATTCATTGTCTTCTAAAATATTCTCACCCCAAACAACACTAGATATTTTATTTAGTTGTTCAACGCAATTTTTCCGAGATCTTAGTCAATTTGGGACCCAATTTCAACAAGTCTTTCTCAACACTTCTAAACGCTCTTCATGCATCTCTAGCACTTGTAATCAATCAGATTTATTGTATTATAACATATTCTAACCCCAAACAACATTAGATAAGTCATTTAATTGTTCAACGCAATGTTTCTGAGTTCTTAGCCCATTTGGGACGCAATTTCAACAAGTTTTTCTACACACTTCTAAACAGTCGTCATGCATCTCTAGCACTTATAATTAATCAACGTTATTGTATTCTAACATATTCTAACCCCAAACAATACTAGATAATTCATTTAGTTGTTCAACGCAATGTTTCCGAGTTCTTAGCCCATTTGGGACCCAATTTCAACAAGTTTTTCTACACACTTCTAAACACTCGTCATGCATCTCTAGCACTTATAATTAATCAAAGTTATTGTATTCTAACATATTCTAACCCCAAACAACACTAGATAATTCATTTAGTTGTTCAACGCAATGTTTCCTAGTTCTTAGCCCACTAGGGACCCAATTTCAACATGTTTTTCTCCATACTTGGAAACAATCTTCATGCATCTCTAGCACTTGTAAGCAATCAAATTTATTTTATTCAAACATATTCTAACCCCAAACAACACTAGATAAGTCATTTAGTGGTTCAACGTAATGTTTCTAAGTTCTTAGCCCATTTGGGACCTTATTTCAACAAGTCTTTCTCCACACTTCTAAACGCTCTTCATGCAACTCCAGCACTTGTAATCAATCAGATTTATTGTATTATAACATATTCTAACCCCGAACAACATTAGATAAGTCATTTAGTTCTTCAACGCAATGTTTTCGAGTTCTTAGCCCATTTGGGACCCAATTTCAACAAGTCTTTCTCCACTCTACTAAACACTTTTCATGCATCTCTAGCACTTGTAATCATTCAAATTTATTTTATTCAAACATATTCTAACCCCAAACAACACTAGATAAGTCATTTAGTGGTTCAACGCAATGTTTATAAGTTCTTAGCCCATTTGGGACACAATTTCAACAAGTCTTTCTCTACACTTTTAAACACTCTTCAAGCATCTCTAGCACTTGTAATCATTCAAATTTATTGTATTCTAACATATTCTAACCCCAAACAACACTAGATAAGTTTTTTAGTGGTTCAACGCAATGTTTCCGAGTTCTTAGCCCATTTGGGATCCAATTTCAACAAGTCTTTCTCCACTCTACTAAACACTTTTCATGCATCTCTAGCACTTGTAAGCAATCAAATTTATTTTATTCAAACATATTCTAACCCCAAACAACACTAGATAAGTCATTTAGTGGTTCAACGCAATGTTTCTAAGTTCTTAGCCCATTTGGGACCCTATTTCAACAAGTCTTTCTCTACACTTTTAAACACTCTTCAAGCGTCTTTAGCACTTGTAATCAATCAAACTTATTGTATTCTAACATATTCAAATCCCAAAAAACACTAGACAAGGCATTTAGTGGTTCAACGCAATGTTTCCGAGTTCTTAGCCCATTTGGGACCTAATTTCAACAAGTCTTTCTCCATACATCAAAACACTCTTCATGCATTTCTAGTACTTGTAATCAATCAGATTCATTGTCTTCTAATATATTCTCACCCCAAACAACATTAGATAAGTCATTTAGTTGTTCAACGCAATGTTTCCGAGTTCTTATCCCATTTGAGACCCAATATCAATAAGTCTTTCTCCACTCTACTAAACTCTTTTCATGCATCTCTAGCACTTGTAATCAATCAAATTTATTGTATTCTAACATATTCTAACCCCAGAAAACACTAGACAAGCCATTTAGTGGTTCAACGCAATGTTTCCGAGTTCTTAGCCCATTTTGGACCAAATTTCAGCAAGTCTTTCTCCACTCTGTTGAACACTTTTCATGCATCTCTAGCACTTGTAATCAATCAAATTAAATTTTTTCTAACATATTCTAACCCCAAACAACACTAGATAAGGTTTTTAGTGGTTCAACGCAATGTTTCCGAGTTCTTAGCCCATTTGGGACCCAATTTCAACAAGTCTTTCTCCACACTTCTAAACACTCTTCATGCATCTCTAGCACTTGTAATCAACCAGATTTATTGTGTTATAACATATTCTAACCCCGAACAACATTAGATAAGTCATTTAGTTGTTCAACGCAATGTTTCCGAGTTCTTAGCCCATTTGGGACCCAATTTCAACAAGTCTTTCTCCACTCTACTAAACACTTTTCATGCATCTCTAGCACTTGTAAGCAATCAAATTTATTTTATTCAAACATATTCTAACCCCAAACAACACTAGATAAGTCATTTAGTGGTTCAACGCAATGTTTCTAAGTTCTTAGCCCATTTGGGACCCTATTTCAACAAGTCTTTCTCCACACTTCTAAACGCTCTTCATGCATCTCTAGCACTTGTAATCAATCAGATTTATTGTATTATAACATATTCTAACCCCAAACAACATTAGATAAGTCATTTAGTTCTTCAACGCAATGTTTTCGAGTTCTTAGCCCATTTGGGACCCAATTTCAACAAGTCTTTCTCCACTCTACTAAACACTTTTCATGCATCTCTAGCACTTGTAATCATTCAAATTTATTTTATTCAAACATAATCTAACCCCAAACAACACTAGATAAGTCATTTAGTGGTTCAACGCAATGTTTCTAAGTTCTTAGCCCATTTGGGACACAATTTCAACAAGTCTTTCTCTACACTTTTAAACACTCTTCAAGCATCTCTAGCACTTGTAATCATTCAAATTTATTGTGTTCTAACATATTCTAACCCCAAAAAACACTAGCCAAGGCATTTAGTGGTTCAACGCAATGTTTCCGAGTTCTTAGCCCATTTTGGACCAAATTTCAGCAAGTCTTTCTCCACTCTGTTGAACACTTTTCATGCATCTCTAGCACTTGTAATCAATCAAATTCATTGTTTTCTAACATTCTAACCCCAAACAACACTATAAAAGTTATTTAGTGGTTCAACGCAATGTTTCCGAGTTCTTAGCTCATTTGGGACCCAATTTCAATAAGTCTTTCTCCACACTTCTAAACGCTCTTCATGCATCTCTAGCACTTGTAATCAATCAGATTTATTGTATTATAACATATTCTAACCCCAAACAACATTAGATAAGTCATTTAGTTGTTCAACGCAAAGTTTCCGAGTTCTTAGCCCATTTGAGACCCAATTTCAACAAGTCTTTCTCCACTCTACTAAACACTTTTCATGCATCTCTAGCACTTGTAATCAATCAAATTTATTGTATTCTAACATATTCTAACCCCAAAAAACACTAGACAAGCCATTTAGTTGTTCAACGCAATGTTTCCGAGTTCTTAGCCCATTTTCGACCAAATTTCAGCAAGTCTTTCTCCACTCTGTTGAACACTTTTCATGCATCTCTAGCACTTGTAATCAATCAAATTCATTGTTTTCTAACATATTCTAACCCTAAACAACACTAGATAAGTTTTTTAGTGGTTCAACGCAATGTTTCCGAGTTCTTAGCCCATTTGGGACCCAATTTCAACAAGTCTTTCTCCACACTTCTAAACGCTCTTCATGCATCTCTAGCACTTGTAATCAATCAGATTTATTGTATTATAACAAATTCTAACCCCAAACAACATTAGATAAGTCATTTAGTTGTTCAACGCAATGTTTCCGAGTTCTTAGCCCATTTTGGACCAAATTTCAGCAAGTCTTTCTCCACTCTGTTGAACACTTTTCATGCATCTCTAGCACTTGTAATCAATCAAATTCATTGTTTTCTAACATTCTAACCCCAAACAACACTATAAAAGTTATTTAGTGGTTCAACGCAATGTTTCCGAGTTCTTAGCTCATTTGGGACCCAATTTCAATAAGTCTTTCTCCACACTTCTAAACGCTCTTCATGCATCTCTAGCACTTGTAATCAATCAGATTTATTGTATTATAACATATTCTAACCCCAAACAACATTAGATAAGTCATTTAGTTGTTCAACGCAAAGTTTCCGAGTTCTTAGCCCATTTGAGACCCAATTTCAACAAGTCTTTCTCCACTCTACTAAACACTTTTCATGCATCTCTAGCACTTGTAATCAATCAAATTTATTGTATTCTAACATATTCTAACCCCAAAAAACACTAGACAAGCCATTTAGTTGTTCAACGCAATGTTTCCGAGTTCTTAGCCCATTTTCGACCAAATTTCAGCAAGTCTTTCTCCACTCTGTTGAACACTTTTCATGCATCTCTAGCACTTGTAATCAATCAAATTCATTGTTTTCTAACATATTCTAACCCTAAACAACACTAGATAAGTTTTTTAGTGGTTCAACGCAATGTTTCCGAGTTCTTAGCCCATTTGGGACCCAATTTCAACAAGTCTTTCTCCACACTTCTAAACGCTCTTCATGCATCTCTAGCACTTGTAATCAATCAGATTTATTGTATTATAACAAATTCTAACCCCAAACAACATTAGATAAGTCATTTAGTTGTTCAACGCAATGTTTCCGAGTTCTTAGCCCATTTGGGACCCAATTTCAACAAGTTTTTCTACACACTTCTAAACACTCGTCATGCATCTCTAGCACTTATAATTAATCAAAATATTGTTTTCAAACATATTCTAACCCCAAAGAACACTAGATAAGTCATTTAGTGGTTCAACGCAATGTTTCTGAGTTCTTAACCCATTTGGGACCAAATTTCAACAAGTCTTTCTCCACACTTCTAAACACTCTTCATGCATCTCTAGCACTTGTAATCAACCAGATTTATTGTGTTATAACATATTCTAACCCCGAACAACATTAGATAAGTCATTTAGTTGTTCAACGCAATGTTTCCGAGTTCTTAGCCCATTTGGGACCTAATTTCAACAAGTCTTTCTCCACTCTACTAAACACTTTTCATGCATCTCTAGCACTTGTAAACAATCAAATTTATTTTATTCAAACATATTCTAACCCCAAACAACACTAGATAAGTCATTTAGTGGTTCAACGCAATGTTTCTAAGTTCTTAGCCCATTTGGGACCCTATTTCAACAAGTCTTTCTCCACACTTCTAAACGCTCTTCATGCATCTCTAGCACTTGTAATCAATCAGATTTATTGTATTATAACATATTCTAACCCCAAACAACAATAGATAAGTCATTTAGTTGTTCAACGCAATGTTTCAGAGTTCTTAGCCCATTTGGGACCCAATTTCAACAAGTCTTTCTCCATTCTACTAAACACTTTTCATGCATCTCTAGCACTTGTAATCAATCAAATTTATTTTATTCGAACATATTCTAACCCCAAACAACACTAGATAAGTCATTTAATTGTTCAACGCAATGTTTCTAAGTTCTTAGCCCATTTGGGATCCAATTTCAACAAGTCTTTCTCTACACTTTTAAACACTCTTCAAGCATCTCTAACATATTCTAACCCCAAACAGCACAAGATAAGTCATTTAGTGGATCAACGCAATGTTTCTGAGTTCTTAGCCCATTTGGGACCCAATTTCAACAAGTCTTTCTCCACTCTACTAAACACTTTTCATGCATCTCTAGCACTTGTAATCATTCAAATTTATTTTATTCAAACATATTCTAACCCCAAACAACACTAGATAAGTCATTTAGTGGTTCAACGCAATGTTTCTAAGTTCTTAGCCCATTTGGGACACAATTTCAACAAGTCTTTCTCTACACTTTTAAACACTCTTCAAGCATCTCTAGCACTTGTAATCATTCAAATTTATTGTATTCTAACATATTCTAACCCCAAAAAACACTAGACAAGGCATTTAGTGGTTCAACGCAATGTTTCCGAGTTCTTAGCCCATTTTGGACCAAATTTCAGCAAGTTTTTCTCCACTCTGTTGAACACTTTTCATGCATCTCTAGCACTTGTAATCAATCAAATTCATTGTTTTCTAACATTCTAACCCCAAAAAACACTATATAAGTTATTTAGTGGTTCAACGCAATGTTTCCGAGTTCTTAGCCCATTTGGGACCCAATTTCAATAAGTCTTTCTCCACACTTCTAAACGCTCTTCATGCATCTCTAGCACTTGTAATCAATCAGATTTATTGTATTATAACATATTCTAACCCCATACAACATTATATAAGTCATTTAGTTGTTCAACGCAATGTTTCCGAGTTCTTAGCCCATTTGAGACCCAATTTCAACAAGTCTTTCTCCACTCTACTAAACACTTTTCATGCATCTCTAGCACTTGTAATCAATCAAATTTATTGTATTCTAACATATTCTAACCCCAAAAAACACTAGACAAGCCATTTAGTGGTTCAACGCAATGTTTCCGAGTTCATAGCCCATTTTGGACCAAATTTCAGCAAGTCTTTCTCCACTCTGTTGAACACTTTTCATGCATCTCTAGCACTTGTAAGCAATCAAATTCAATGTTTTCTAACATATTCTAACCCCAAACAACACTAGATAAGTTTTTAGTGGTTCAACGCAATGTTTCCGAGTTCTTAGCCCATTTGGGACCCAATTTCAACAAGTCTTTCTCCACACTTCTAAACGCTCTTCATGCATCTCTAGCACTTGTAATCAATCAGATTTATTGTATTATAACATATTCTAACCCCAAACAACATTAGATAAGTCATTTAGTTGTTCAACGCAATGTTTCCGAGTTCTTAGCCCATTTGGGACCCAATTTCAACAAGTTTTTCTACACACTTCTAAACACTCGTCATGCATCTCTAGCACTTATAATTAATCAAAATTATTGTTTTCAAACATATTCTAACCCCAAAGAACACTAGATAAGTCATTTAGTGGTTCAACGCAATGTTTCTGAGTTCTTAACACATTTGTGACCAAATTTCAACAAGTCTTTCTCCACACTTCTAAACACTCTTCATGCATCTCTAGCACTTGTAATCAACCAGATTTATTGTGTTATAACATATTCTAACCCCGAACAACATTAGATAAGTCATTTAGTTGTTCAACGCAATGTTTCCGAGTTCTTAGCCCATTTGAGACCCAATTTCAACAAGTCTTTCTCCACTCTACTAAACACTTTTCATGCATCTCTAGCACCTGTAATCAATCAAATTTATTGTATTCTAACATATTCTAACCCCAAAAAACACTAGACAAGCCATTTAGTTGTTCAACGCAATGTTTCCGAGTTCTTAGCCCATTTTGGACCAAATTTCAGCAAGTCTTTCTCCACTCTGTTGAACACTTTTCATGCATCTCTAGCACTTGTAATCAATCAAATTCATTGTTTTCTAACATATTCTAACCCTAAACAACACTAGATAAGTTTTTTAGTGGTTCAACGCAATGTTTCCGAGTTCTTAGCCCATTTGGGACCCAATTTCAACAAGTCTTTCTCCACACTTCTAAACGCTCTTCATGCATCTCTAGCACTTGTAATCAATCAGATTTATTGTATTATAACAAATTCTAACCCCAAACAACATTAGATAAGTCATTTAGTTGTTCAACGCAATGTTTCCGAGTTCTTAGCCCATTTGGGACCCAATTTCAACAAGTTTTTCTACACACTTCTAAACACTCGTCATGCATCTCTAGCACTTATAATTAATCAAAATATTATTTTCAAACATATTCTAACCCCAAAGACACTAGATAAGTCATTTAGTGGTTCAACGCAATGTTTCTGAGTTCTTAACCCATTTGGGACCAAATTTCAACAAGTCTTTCTCCACACTTCTAAACACTCTTCATGCATCTCTAGCACTTGTAATCAACCAGATTTATTGTGTTATAACATATTCTAACCCCGAACAACATTAGATAAGTCATTTAGTTGTTCAACGCAATGTTTCCGAGTTCTTAGCCCATTTGGGACCTAATTTCAACAAGTCTTTCTCCACTCTACTAAACACTTTTCATGCATCTCTAGCACTTGTAAGCAATCAAATTTATTTTATTCAAACATATTCTAACCCCAAACAACACTAGATAAGTCATTTAGTGGTTCAACGCAATGTTTCTAAGTTCTTAGCCCATTTGGGACCCTATTTCAACAAGTCTTTCTCCACACTTCTAAACGCTCTTCATGCATCTCTAGCACTTGTAATCAATCAGATTTATTGTATTATAACATATTCTAACCCCAAACAACAATAGATGAGTCATTTAGTTGTTCAACGCAATGTTTCAGAGTTCTTAGCCCATTTGGGACCCAATTTCAACAAGTCTTTCTCCATTCTACTAAACACTTTTCATGCATCTCTAGCACTTGTAATCAATCAAATTTATTTTATTCAAACATATTCTAACCCCAAACAACACTAGATAAGTCATTTAATTGTTCAACGCAATGTTTCTAAGTTCTTAGCCCATTTGGGATCCAATTTCAACAAGTCTTTCTCTACACTTTTAAACACTCTTCAAGCATCTCTAACATATTCTAACCCCAAACAGCACAAGATAAGTCATTTAGTGGATCAACGCAATGTTTCTGAGTTCTTAGCCCATTTGGGACCCAATTTCAACAAGTCTTTCTCCACTCTACTAAACACTTTTCATGCATCTCTAGCACTTGTAATCATTCAAATTTATTTTATTCAAACATATTCTAACCCCAAACAACACTAGATAAGTCATTTAGTGGTTCAACGCAATGTTTCTAAGTTCTTAGCCCATTTGGGACACAATTTCAACAAGTCTTTCTCTACACTTTTAAACACTCTTCAAGCATCTCTAGCACTTGTAATCATTCAAATTTATTGTATTCTAACATATTCTAACCCCAAAAAACACTAGACAAGGCATTTAGTGGTTCAACGCAATGTTTCCGAGTTCTTAGCCCATTTTGGACCAAATTTCAGCAAGTTTTTCTCCACTCTGTTGAACACTTTTCATGCATCTCTAGCACTTGTAATCAATCAAATTCATTGTTTTCTAACATTCTAACCCCAAAAAACACTATATAAGTTATTTAGTGGTTCAACGCAATGTTTCCGAGTTCTTAGCCCATTTGGGACCCAATTTCAATAAGTCTTTCTCCACACTTCTAAACGCTCTTTATGCATCTCTAGCACTTGTAATCAATCAGATTTATTGTATTATAACATATTCTAACTCCATACAACATTATATAAGTCATTTAGTTGTTCAACGCAATGTTTCCGAGTTCTTAGCCCATTTGAGACCCAATTTCAACAAGTCTTTCTCCACTCTACTAAACACTTTTCATGCATCTCTAGCACTTGTAATCAATCAAATTTATTGTATTCTAACATATTCTAACCCCAAAAAACACTAGACAAGCCATTTAGTGGTTCAACGCAATGTTTCCGAGTTCTTAGCCCATTTTGGACCAAATTTCAGCAAGTCTTTCTCCACTCTGTTGAACACTTTTCATGCATCTCTAGCACTTGTAAGCAATCAAATTCAATGTTTTCTAACATATTCTAACCCCAAACAACACTAGATAAGTTTTTAGTGGTTCAACGCAATGTTTCCGAGTTCTTAGCCCATTTGGGACCCAATTTCAACAAGTCTTTCTCCACACTTCTAAACGCTCTTCATGCATCTCTAGCACTTGTAATCAATCAGATTTATTGTATTATAACATATTCTAACCCCAAACAACATTAGATAAGTCATTTAGTTGTTCAACGCAATGTTTCCGAGTTCTTAGCCCATTTGGGACCCAATTTCAACAAGTTTTTCTACACACTTCTAAACACTCGTCATGCATCTCTAGCACTTATAATTAATCAAAATTATTGTTTTCAAACATATTCTAACCCCAAAGAACACTAGATAAGTCATTTAGTGGTTCAACGCAATGTTTCTGAGTTCTTAACACATTTGTGACCAAATTTCAACAAGTCTTTCTCCACACTTCTAAACACTCTTCATGCATCTCTAGCACTTGTAATCAACCAGATTTATTGTGTTATAACATATTCTTACCCCGAACAACATTACATAAGTCATTTAGTTGTTCAACGCAATGTTTCCGAGTTCTTAGCCCATTTTGGACCCAATTTCAACAAGTCTTTCTCCACTCTACTAAACACTTTTCATGCATCTCTAGCACTTGTAAACAATCAAATTTATTTTATTCAAACATATTCTAACCCCAAACAACACTAGATAAGTCATTTAGTGGTTCAACGCAATGTTTCTAAGTTCTTAGCCCATTTGGGACCCTATTTCAACAAGTCTTTCTCCACACTTCTAAACGTTCTTCATGCATCTCTAGCACTTGTAATCAATCAGATTTATTGTATTATAACGTATTCTAACCCCAAACAACATTAGATAAGTCATTTAGTTGTTCAACGCAATGTTTCAGAGTTCTTAGCCCATTTGGGACCCAATTTCAACAAGTCTTTCTCCATTCTACTAAACACTTTTCATGCATCTCTAGCACTTGTAATCAATCAAATTTATTTTATTCGAACATATTCTAACCCCAAACAACACTAGATAAGTCATTTAGTTGTTCAACGCAATGTTTCTAAGTTCTTAGCCCATTTGGGACCCAATTTCAACAAGTCTTTCTCTACACTTTTAAACACTCTTCAAGCATCTCTAACATATTCTAACCCCAAACAACACAAGATAAGTCATTTAGTGGATCAATGCAATGTTTCTGAGTTCTTAGCCCATTTGGGACCCAATTTCAACAAGTCTTTCTACACACTTCTAAACACTCTTCATGCATCTCTAGCACTTGTAATCAATCAAATTCATTTTATTCAAACATATTCTAACCCCAAAAAACACAAGATAAGTCATTTAGTGGTACAACGCAATGTTTCTAAGTTCTTAGCCCATTTGGGACCCAATTTCAACAAGTCTTTCTCTACACTTTTAAACACTCTTCAAGCATCTCTAGCACTTGTAATCAATCGAATTTATTGTATTCTAACATATTCTAACCCCAAAAAACACTAGACAAGCCATTTAGTGGGTCAACGCAATGTTTCCGAGTTCTTAGCCCATTTTGGACCCAATTTCAACAAGTCTTTCTCCACTCTACTAAACACTTTTCATGCATCTCTAGCACTTGTAAACAATCAAATTTATTTTATTCAAACATATTCTAACCCCAAAGAACACTAGATAAGTCATTTAGTGGTTCAACGCAATGTTTCTGAGTTCTTAACCCATTTGGGACCAAATTTCAACACGTCTTTCTCCACACTTCTAAACACTCTTCATGCATCTCTAGCACTTGTAATCAACCACATTCATTGTGTTATAACATATTCTAACCCCGAACAACATTAGATAAGTCATTTAGTTGTTCAACGTAATGTTTCCGAGTTCTTAGCCCATTTGGGACCCAATTTCAACAAGTCTTTCTCCACTCTACTAAACACTTTTCATGCATCTCTAGCACTTGTAAGCAATCAAATTTATTTTATTCAAACATATTCTAACCCCAAACAACACTAGATAAGTCATTTAGTGGTTCAACGCAATGTTTCTAAGTTCTTAGCCCATTTGGGACCCTATTTCAACAAGTCTTTCTCCACACTTCTAAACGCTCTTCATGCATCTCTAGCACTTGTAATCAATCAGATTTATTGTATTATAACATATTCTAACCTCAAACAACATTAGATAAGTCATTTAGTTGTTCAACGCAATGTTTACGAGTTCTTAGCCCATTTGGGACCCAATTTCAACAAGTTTTTCTACACACTTCTAAACACTCGTCATCCATCTCTAGCACTTATAATTAATCAAAATTATTGTTTTCAAACATATTCTAACCCCAAAGAACACTAGATAAGTCATTTAGTGGTTCAACGCAATGTTTCTGAGTTCTTAACCCATTTGGGACCAAATTTCAACACGTCTTTCTCCACACTTCTAAACACTCTTCATGCATCTCTAGCACTTGTAATCAACCAGATTCATTGTGTTATAACATATTCTAACCCCGAACAAAATTAGATAAGTCATTTAGTTGTTCAACGCAATGTTTTCGAGTTCTTAGCCCATTTGGGACCCAATTTCAACAAGTCTTTCTCCACTCTACTAAACACTTTTCATGCATCTCTAACACTTGTAAGCAATCAAATTTATTTTATTCAAACATATTCTAACCCCAAACAACACTAGATAAATCATTTAGTGGTTCAACGCAATGTTTCTAAGTTCTTAGCCCATTTGGGACCCTATTTCAACAAGTCTTTCTCCACACTTCTAAACGCTCTTCATGCATCTCTAGCACTTGTAATCAATCAGATTTATTGTATTATAACATATTCTAACCCCAAACAACATTAGATAAGTCATTTAGTTGTTCAACGCAATGTTTCAGAGTTCTTAGCCCATTTGGGACCCAATTTCAACAAGTCTTTCTCCATTCTACTAAACACTTTTCATGCATCTCTAGCACTTGTAATCAATCAAATTTATTTTATTCGAACATATTCTAACCCCAAACAACACTAGATAAGTCATTTAGTTGTTCAACGCAATGTTTCTAAGTTCTTAGCCCATTTGGGACCCAATTTCAACAAGTCTTTCTCTACACTTTTAAACACTCTTCAAGCATCTCTAACATATTCTAACCCCAAACAGCACAAGATAAGTCATTTAGTGGATCAACGCAATGTTTCTGAGTTCTTAGCCCATTTGGGACCCAATTTCAACAAGTCTTTCTACACACTTCTAAACACTCTTCATGCATCTCTAGCACTTGTAATCAATCAAATTCATTTTATTCAAACATATTCTAACCCCAAAAAACACTAGATAAGTCATTTAGTGGTACAACGCAATGTTTCTAAGTTCCTAGCCCATTTGGGACCCAATTTCAACAAGTCTTTCTCTACACTTTTAAACACTCTTCAAGCATCTCTAGCACTTGTAATCAATCGAATTTATTGTATTCTAACATATTCTAACCCCAAAAAACACTAGACAAGCCATTTAGTGGTTCAACGCAATGTTTCCGAGTTCTTAGCCCATTTTGGACCAAATTTCAGCAAGTCTTTCTCCACTCTGTTGAACACTTTTCTGCATCTCTAGCACTTGTAATCAATCAAATTCATTGTTTTCTAACATATTCTAACCCAAAACAACACTAGATAAATTTTTTAGTGGTTCAACGCAATGTTTCCGAGTTCTTAGCCCATTTGGGACCCAATTTCAACAAGTCTTTCTCCACACTTCTAAACGCTCTTCATGCATCTCTAGCACTTGTAATCAATCAGATTTATTGTATTATAACATATTCTAACCCCAAACAACATTAGATAAGTCATTTAGTTGTTCAACGCAATGTTTCCGAGTTCTTAGCCCATTTGGGACCCAATTTCAACAAGTTTTTCTACACACTTCTAAACACTCGTCATGCATCTCTAGCACTTATAATTAATCAAAATTATTGTTTTCAAACATATTCTAACACCAAAGAACACTAGATAAGTCATTTTGGTTCAATGCAATGTTTCTGAGTTCTTAACCCATTTGGGACCAAATTTCAACAAGTCTTTCTCCACACTTCTAAACACTCTTCATGTATCTCTAGCACTTGTAATCAATCAGATTTATTGTGTTATAACATATTATAACCCCGAACAACATTAGATAAGTCATTTAGTTGTTCAACGCAATGTTTCCGAGTTCTTAGCCCATTTGGGACCCAATTTCAACAAGTCTTTCTCCACTCTACTAAACACTTTTCATGCATCTCTAGCACTTGTAAGCAATCAAATTTATTTTATTCAAACATATTCTAACCCCAAACAACACTAGATAAGTCACTTAGTGGTTCAACGCAATGTTTCTAAGTTCTTAGCCCATTTGGGACCCTATTTCAACAAGTCTTTCTCTACACTTTTAAACACTCTTCAAGCATCTCTAGCACTTGTAATCAGTCAAATTTATTGTATTCTAACATATTCAAACCCCAAAAAACACTAGACAAGGCATTTAGTGGTTCAACGCAATGTTTCCGAGTTCTTAGCCCATTTGGGACCCAATTTCAACAAGTCTTTCTCCATACTTCAAAACACTCTTCATGCATTTCTAGTACTTGTAATCAATCAGATTCATTGTCTTCTAATATATTCTCACCCCAAACAACACTAGATATTTTATTTAGTTGTTCGACGCAATGTTTCCGAGTTCTTAGCCCATTTGGGATCCAATTTCAACAAGTCTTTCTCCATACTTGAAAACACTCTTCATGCATCTCTAGAACTTTTAATCTATCAAATTTATTGTTTTCTAACATATTCTTACCCCAACCAACACTAGATAAGTCATTTAGTGGTTCAGCGCAATGTTTCCGAGTTCTCAGCCCATTTGGGACTCAATTTCAAGAAGTCTTTCTCCACACTTCTAAACACTCTTCATGCATAGTTAGCACTTGTAATCAATCAAATTTATTGTATAATAACATATTCTAACCCCAAACAACACTAGATAAGTCATTTAGTGGTTCAACGCAATGCTTCCGAGTTCTTAGCCAATTTGGGACCCAATTTCATCAAGTTTTTCTACACATTTCTAAACACTCTTCATGCATCTCTAGCACTTGTAATCAATCAAAATTATTGTATTCTAACATATTCTCACCCCAAACAACACTAGATAAGTCATTTAGTGGTTCAGCGCAATGTTTCCGAGTTCTTAGCCTATTTGGGACCCAATTTCATCAAGTTTTTCTACACATTTCTAAACACTCTTCATGCATCTCTAGCACTTGTAATCAATCAAAGTTATTGTATTATAACATATTCTAACCCCAAAAACACTAGATAAGTCATTTAGTGGTTCAACGCAATGTTTCCGAGTTCTTAGCCTATTTGGGACTCAATTTCAACAAGTTTTTCTACACACTTCTAAACACTCTTCATGCATCTTTAGCACTTGTAATCAATCAAAGTTATTATATTCTAACATATTCTAACCCCAAACAGCACAAGATAAATCATTTGGTGGATCAACGCAATGTTTCTGAGTTCTTAGCCCATTTGGGACCCAATTTCAACAAGTCTTTCTACACACTTCTAAACACTCTTCATGCATCTCTAGCACTTGTAATCAATCAAATTCATTGTATTCTAACATATTCTAACCCCAAACAACACTAGATAAGTCATTTAGTTGTTCAATGCAATGTTTCCGAGTTCTTAGCCCATTTGGGACCTAATTTCAACAAGTCTTTGTCATTACTTCAAAACACTCTTCATGCATCTCTAGCACTTGTAATCAATCAAATTAATTGTATTCTAACATATTCTAACCCCAAATAACACTAGATAAGTCATTTAGTTGCTCATCGCAATGTTTCCGAGTTCTTAGCCCATTTGGGACCCAATTTCAACAAGTCTTTCGCCACATTTCTAAACACTCTTCATGCATCTCTAGTACTTGTAATCAATAACATTTATTGTATTCTAACATATTCTAACCCTAAACAACACTAGATAAGTTATTTAGTGGTTCAACGCAATGTTTCCGAGTTCTTAGCCCATTTGGGACCCAATTTCAACAAGTCTTTCTCTACACTTTTAAACACTTTTCAAGCATCTCTAGCACTTGTAATCAATCTGATTCATTGTCTTCTAAAATATTCTCACCCCAAACAACACTAGATATTTTATTTAGTTGTTCAACGCAATTTTTCCGAGTTCTTAGTCCATTTGGGACCCAATTTCAACAAGTCTTTCTCCACACTTCTAAACGCTCTTCATGCATCTCTAGCACTTGTAATCAATCAGATTTATTGTATTATAACATATTCTAACCCCAAACAACATAAGATAAGTCATTTAATTGTTCAACGCAATGTTTCTGAGTTCTTAGCCCATATGGGACACAATTTCAACAAGTTTTTCTACACACTTCTAAACAGTCGTCATGCATCTCTAGCACTTATAATTAATCAAAGTTATTGTATTCTAACATAGTCTAACCCTAAACAACACTAGATAATTCATTTAGTTGTTCAACGCAATGTTTCCGAGTTCTTAGCCCATTTGGGACCCAATTTCAACAAGTTTTTCTACACACTTCTAAACACTCGTCATGCATCTCTAGCACTTATAATTAATCAAAGTTATTGTATTCTAACATATTCTAACCCCAAACAACACTAGATAATTCATTTAGTTGTTCAACGCAATGTTTCCTAGTTCTTAGCCCACTAGGGACCCAATTTCAACATGTTTTTCTCCATACTTGGAAACAATCTTCATGCATCTCTAGCAATAGTAATCAAATCAAAATTATTTTTTTCAAACATATTCTAACCCCAAAGAACACTAGATAAGTCATTTAGTGGTTCAACGCAATGTTTCTGAGTTCTTAGCCCATTTGGGACCAAATTTCAACAAGTCTTTCTCCACACTTCTAAACACTCTTTATGCATCTCTAGCACTTGTAATCAATCAGATTTATTGTGTTATAACATATTCTAACCCCGAACAACATTAGATAAGTCATTTAGTTCTTCAACGCAATGTTTCCGAGTTCTTAGCCCATTTGGGACCCAATTTCAACAAGTCTTTCTCCACTCTACTAAACACTTTTCATGCATCTCTAGCACTTGTAATCATTCAAATTTATTTTATTCAAACATATTCTAACCCCAAACAACACTAGATAAGTCATTTAGTGGTTCAACGCAATGTTTCTAAGTTCTTAGCCCATTTGGGACCCAATTTCAACAAGTCTTTCTCTACACTTTTAAACACTCTTCAAGCATCTCTAGCACTTGTAATCATTCAAATTTATTGTATTCTAACATATTCTAACCCCAAAAAACACTAGACAAGTCATTTAGTGGTTCAACGCAATGTTTCCGAGTTCTTAGCCCATTTTGGACTAAATTTCAGCAAGTCTTTCTCCACTCTGTTGAACACTTTTCATGCATCTCTAGCACTTGTAATCAATCAAATTCATTGTTTTCTAACATATTCTAACCCCAAACAACACTAGATATGTTTTTAGTGGTTCAACGCAATGTTTCCGAGTTCTTAGCCCATTTGGGACCCAATTTCAACAAGTCTTTCTCCACACTTCTAAACGCTCTTCATGCATCTCTAGCACTTGTAATCAATCAGATTTATTGTATTATAACATATTCTAACCCCAAACAACATTAGATAAGTCATTTAGTTGTTCAACGCAATGTTTCCGAGTTCTTAGCCCATTTGGGACCCAATTTCAACAAGTTTTTCTACACACTTCTAAACACTCGTCATGCATATCTAGCACTTATAATTAATCAAAGTTATTGTATTCTAACATATTATAACCCCAAACAACACTAGATAATTCATTTAGTGGTTCAACGCAATGTTTCTGAGTTCTTAGCCCATTTTGGACCAAATTTCAGCAAGTCTTTCTCCACTCTGTTAAACACTTTTCATGCATCTCTAGCACTTGTAATCAATCAAATTCATTGTTTTCTAACATATTCTAACCCCAAACAACACTAGATAAGTCATTTAGTGGTTCAACGCAATGTTTCCGAGTTCTTAGCCCATTTTGGACCAAATTTCAGCAAGTCTTTCTCCACTCTGTTGAACACTTTTCATGCATCTCTAGCACTTGTAATCAATCAAATTCATTGTTTTCTAACATATTCTAACCCCAAACAACACTAGATAAGTCATTTAGTGGTTCACCGCAATGTTTCTGAGTTCTTAGCCCATTTGGGACCAAATTTCAACAAATCTTTCTCTACACTTCTAAACACTCTTTATGCATCTCTAGCACTTGTAATCAATCAGATTTATTGTGTTATAACATATTCTAACCCCGAACAACATTAGATAAGTCATTTAATTGTTCAACGCAATGTTTCCGAGTTCTTAGCCCATTTGGGACCCAATTTCAACAAGTCTTTCTCCACTCTACTAAACACTTTTCATGCATCTCTAGCACTTGTAATCAATCAAATTTATTTTATTCAAACATATTCTAACCCCAAACAACACTAGATAAGTCATTTAGTGGTTCAACGCAATGTTTCTAAGTTCTTAGCCCATTTGGGACCCAATTTCAAAAAGTCTTTCTCTACACTTTTAAACACTCTTCAAGTATCTCTTGCACTTGTAATCAATCAAAGTTATTATATTCTAACATATTCTAACCTCAAAAAGCACAAGATAAGTCATTTAGTGGATCAACGCAATGTTTCTGAGTTCTTAGCCCATTTGGGACCCAATTTCAACAAGTCTTTTTACACATTTCTAAACACTCTTCATGCATCTCTAGCACTTGTAATCAATCAAATTCATTTTATTCAAACATATTATAACCCCAAACAACACTAGATAAGTCATTTAGTGGTTCAACGCAATGTTTCTAAGTTCTTAGCCCATTTGGGACCCAATTTCAACAAGTCTTTCTCTACACTTTTAAACACTCTTCAAGCATCTCTAGCACTTGTAATCAATCAAAGTTATTATATTCTAACATATTCTAACCCCAAACAGCACAAGATAAGTCATTTAGTGGATCAACGCAATGTTTCTGAGTTCTTAGCCTATTTGGGACCCAATTTCAACAAGTCTTTTTACACACTTCTAAACACTCTTCATGCATCTCTAGCACTTGTAATCAATCAAATTCATTTTATTCAAACATATTCTAACCCCAAAAAACACTAGATAAGTCATTTAGTGGTTCAACGCAATGTTTCTAAGTTCTTAGCCCATTTGGGACCCAATTTCAACAAGTCTTTCTCTACACTTATAAACACTCTTCAAGCATCTCTAGCACTTGTAATCAATCGAATTTATTGTATTCTAACATATTCTAACCCCAAAAAACACTAGACAAGCCATTTAGTGGTTCAACGCAATGTTTCCGAGTTCTTAGCCCATTTTGGACCAAATTTCAGCAAGTCTTTCTCCATTCTGTTGAACACTTTTCATGCATCTCTAGCACTTGTAATCAATCAAATTCATTGTTTTCTAACATATTCTAACCCCAAACAACACTAGATATGTTTTTTAGTGGTTCAACGCAATGTTTCCGAGTTCTTAGCCCATTTGGGACCCAATTTCAACAAGTCTTTCTCCATTCTACTAAACACTTTTCATGCTTCTCTAGCACTTGTAATCAATCAAATTTATTTTATTCGAACATATTCTAACCCCAAACAACACTAGATAAGTCATTTAGTTGTTCAACGCAATGTTTCTAAGTTCTTAGCCCATTTGGGACCCAATTTCAACAAGTCTTTCTCTACACTTTTAAACACTCTTCAAGCATCTCTAGCACTTGTAATCATTCAAATTTATTGTATTCTAACATATTCTAACCCCAAAAAACACTAGACAAGTCATTTAGTGGTTCAACGCAATGTTTCCGAGTTCTTAGCCCATTTTGGACCAAATTTCAGCAAGTCTTTCTCCACTCTGTTGAACACTTTTCATGCATCTCTAGCACTTGTAATCAATCAAATTCATTGTTTTCTAACATATTCTAACCCCAAACAACACTAGATATGTTTTTTAGTGGTTCAACGCAATGTTTCCGAGTTCTTAGTCCATTTGGGACCCAATTTCAACAAGTCTTTCTCCACACTTCTAAACGCTCTTCATGCATCTCTAGCACTTGTAATCAATCAAATTTATTGTATTATAACATATTCTAACCCCAAACAACATTAGATAAGTCATTTAGTTGTTCAACGCAATGTTTCCGAGTTCTTATCCCATTTGGGACCCAATTTCAACAAGTTTTTCTACACACTTCTAAACACTCGTCATGCATATCTAGCACTTATAATTAATCAAAGTTATTGTATTCTAACATATTATAACCCCAAACAACACTAGATAATTCATTTAGTGGTTCAACGCAATGTTTCTGAGTTCTTAGCCCATTTTGGACCAAATTTCAGCAAGTCTTTCTCCACTCTGTTGAACACTTTTCATGCATCTCTAGCACTTGTAATCAATCAAATTCATTGTTTTCTAACATATTCTAACCCCAAACAACACTAGATAAGTCATTTAGTGGTTCAACGCAATGTTTCCGAGTTCTTAGCCCATTTTGGACCAAATTTCAGCAAGTCTTTCTCCACTCTGTTGAACACTTTTCATGCATCTCTAGCACTTGTAATCAATCAAATTCATTGTTTTCTAACATATTCTAACCCCAAACAACACTAGATAAGTCATTTAGTGGTTCACCGCAATGTTTCTGAGTTCTTAGCCCATTTGGGACCAAATTTCAACAAATCTTTCTCTACACTTCTAAACACTCTTTATGCATCTCTAGCACTTGTAATCAATCAGATTTATTGTGTTATAACATATTCTAACCCCGAACAACATTAGATAAGTCATTTAATTGTTCAACGCAATGTTTCCGAGTTCTTAGCCCATTTGGGACCCAATTTCAACAAGTCTTTCTCCACTCTACTAAACACTTTTCATGCATCTCTAGCACTTGTAATCAATCAAATTTATTTTATTCAAACATATTCTAACCCCAAACAACACTAGATAAGTCATTTAGTGGTTCAACGCAATGTTTCTAAGTTCTTAGCCCATTTGGGACCCAATTTCAAAAAGTCTTTCTCTACACTTTTAAACACTCTTCAAGTATCTCTTGCACTTGTAATCAATCAAAGTTATTATATTCTAACATATTCTAACCTCAAAAAGCACAAGATAAGTCATTTAGTGGATCAACGCAATGTTTCTGAGTTCTTAGCCCATTTGGGACCCAATTTCAACAAGTCTTTTTACACATTTCTAAACACTCTTCATGCATCTCTAGCACTTGTAATCAATCAAATTCATTTTATTCAAACATATTATAACCCCAAACAACACTAGATAAGTCATTTAGTGGTTCAACGCAATGTTTCTAAGTTCTTAGCCCATTTGGGACCCAATTTCAACAAGTCTTTCTCTACACTTTTAAACACTCTTCAAGCATCTCTAGCACTTGTAATCAATCAAAGTTATTATATTCTAACATATTCTAACCCCAAACAGCACAAGATAAGTCATTTAGTGGATCAACGCAATGTTTCTGAGTTCTTAGCCTATTTGGGACCCAATTTCAACAAGTCTTTTTACACACTTCTAAACACTCTTCATGCATCTCTAGCACTTGTAATCAATCAAATTCATTTTATTCAAACATATTCTAACCCCAAAAAACACTAGATAAGTCATTTAGTGGTTCAACGCAATGTTTCTAAGTTCTTAGCCCATTTGGGACCCAATTTCAACAAGTCTTTCTCTACACTTATAAACACTCTTCAAGCATCTCTAGCACTTGTAATCAATCGAATTTATTGTATTCTAATATATTCTAACCCCAAAAAACACTAGACAAGCCATTTAGTGGTTCAACGCAATGTTTCCGAGTTCTTAGCCCATTTTGGACCAAATTTCAGCAAGTCTTTCTCCATTCTGTTGAACACTTTTCATGCATCTCTAGCACTTGTAATCAATTAAATTCATTGTTTTCTAACATATTCTAACCCCAAACAACACTAGATATGTTTTTTAGTGGTTCAACGCAATGTTTCCGAGTTCTTAGCCCATTTGGGATCCAATTTCACCAAGTCTTTCTCCACACTTCTAAACGCTCTTCATGCATCTTTAGCACTTGTAATCAATCAGATTTATTGTATTATAACATATTCTAACCCCAAACAACATTAGATAAGTCATTTAGTTGTTCAACGCAATGTTTCCGAGTTCTTAGCCCATTTGGGACCCAATTTCAACAAGTTTTTCTACACACTTCTAAACACTCGTCATGCATCTCTAGCACTTATAATTAATCAAAGTTATTGTATTCTAACATATTCTAACCCCAAACAACACTAGATAATTCATTTAGTGGTTCAACGCAATGTTTCTGAGTTCTTAGCCCATTTTGGACCAAATTTCAGCAAGTCTTTCTCCACTCTGTTGAACACTTTTCATGCATCTCTAGCACTTGTAATCAATCAAATTCATTGTTTTCTAACATATTCTAACCCCAAACAACACTAGATAAGTCATTTAGTGGTTCAACGCAATGTTTCCGAGTTCTTAGCCCATTTTGGACCAAATTTCAGCAAGTCTTTCTCCACTCTGTTGAACACTTTTCATGCATCTCTAGCACTTGTAATCAATCAAATTCATTGTTTTCTAACATATTCTAACCCCAAACAACACTAGATAAGTCATTTAGTGGTTCACCGCAATGTTTCTGAGTTCTTAGCCCATTTGGGACCAAATTTCAACAAATCTTTCTCTACACTTCTAAACACTCTTTATGCATCTCTAGCACTTGTAATCAATCAGATTTATTGTGTTATAACATATTCTAACCCCGAACAACATTAGATAAGTCATTTAATTGTTCAACGCAATGTTTCCGAGTTCTTAGCCCATTTGGGACCCAATTTCAACAAGTCTTTCTCCACTCTACTAAACACTTTTCATGCATCTCTAGCACTTGTAATCAATCAAATTTATTTTATTCAAACATATTCTAACCCCAAACAACACTAGATAAGTCATTTAGTGGTTCAACGCAATGTTTCTAAGTTCTTAGCCCATTTGGGACCCAATTTCAAAAAGTCTTTCTCTACACTTTTAAACACTCTTCAAGTATCTCTTGCACTTGTAATCAATCAAAGTTATTATATTCTAACATATTCTAACCCCAAAAAGCACAAGATAAGTCATTTAGTGGATCAACGCAATGTTTCTGAGTTCTTAGCCCATTTGAGACCCAATTTCAACAAGTCTTTTTACACATTTCTAAACACTCTTCATGCATCTCTAGCACTTGTAATCAATCAAATTCATTTTATTCAAACATATTATAACCCCAAACAACACTAGATAAGTCATTTAGTGGTTCAACGCAATGTTTCTAAGTTCTTAGCCCATTTGGGACCCAATTTCAACAAGTCTTTCTCTACACTTTTAAACACTCTTCAAGCATCTCTAGCACTTGTAATCAATCAAAGTTATTATATTCTAACATATTCTAACCCCAAACAGCACAAGATAAGTCATTTAGTGGATCAACGCAATGTTTCTGAGTTCTTAGCCTATTTGGGACCCAATTTCAACAAGTCTTTTTACACACTTCTAAACACTCTTCATGCATCTCTAGCACTTGTAATCAATCAAATTAATTTTATTCAAACATATTCTAACCCCAAAAAACACTAGATAAGTCATTTAGTGGTTCAACGCAATGTTTCTAAGTTCTTAGCCCATTTGGGACCCAATTTCAACAAGTCTTTCTCTACACTTATAAACACTCTTCAAGCATCTCTAGCACTTGTAATCAATCGAATTTATTGTATTCTAACATATTCTAACCCCAAAAAACACTAGACAAGCCATTTAGTGGTTCAACGCAATGTTTCCGAGTTCTTAGCCCATTTTGGACCAAATTTCAGCAAGTCTTTCTCCATTCTGTTGAACACTTTTCATGCATCTCTAGCACTTGTAATCAATCAAATTCATTGTTTTCTAACATATTCTAACCCCAACCAACACTAGATATGTTTTTAGTGGTTCAACGCAATGTTTCCGAGTTCTTAGCCCATTTGGGGCCCAATTTCAACAAGTCTTTCTCCACACTTCTAAACGCTCTTCATGCATCTCTAGCACTTGTAATCAATCAGATTTATTGTATTATAACATATTCTAACCCCAAACAACATTAGATAAGTCATTTAGTTGTTCAACGCAATGTTTCCGAGTTCTTAGCACATTTGGGACCCAATTTCAACAAGTTTTTCTACACACTTCTAAACACTCGTCATGCATATCTAGCACTTATAATTAATCAAAGTTATTGTATTCTAACATATTCTAACCCCAAACAACACTAGATAATTCATTTCGTTGTTCAACGCAATGTTTCTGAGTTCTTAGCCCATTTGGGACCAAATTTTAACAAGTCTTTCTCCACACTTCTAAACACTCTTCATGCATCTCTAGCACTTGTAATCAATCAGATTTATTGTGTTATAACATATTCTAACCCCGAACAACATTAGATAAGTCATTTAGTTGTTCAACGCAATGTTTCCGAGTTCTTAGCCCATTTGGGACCCAATTTCAACAAGTCTTTCTCCACTCTACTAAACACTTTTCATGCATCTCTAGCACTTGTAATCAATCAAATTTATTTTATTTAAACATATTCTAACCCCAAACAACACTAGATAAGTCATTTAGTGGTTCAACGCAATGTTTCTAAGTTCTTAGCCCATTTGGGACCCAATTTCAACAAGTCTTTCTCTACACTTTTAAACACTCTTCAAGCATCTCTAGCACTTGTAATCAATCAAATTTATTGTATTCTAACATATTCTAACCCCAAACAACACTAGATAAGTTTTTTAGTGGTTCAACGCAATGTTTCCGAGTTCTTAGCCCATTTGGGACCCTATTTCAACAAGTCTTTCTCCACACTTCTAAACGCTCTTCATGCATCTCTAGCACTTGTAATCAATCAGATTTATTGTGTTATAACATATTCTAACCCTGAACAACATTAGACTAGTCATTTAGTTGTTCAACGCAATGTTTCCGAGTTCTTAGCCCATTTGGGACCCAATTTCAACAAGTCTTTCTCCACTCTACTAAACACTTTTCATGCATCTCTAGCACTTGTAATCAATCAAATTTATTTTATTCAAACATATTCTAACCCCAAACAACACTAGATAAGTCATTTAGTGGTTCAACGCAATGTTTCTAAGTTCTTAGCCCATTTGGGACCCAATTTCAACAAGTCTTTCTCTACACTTATAAACACTTTTCAAGCATCTCTAGCACTTGTAATCAATCGAATTTATTGTATTCTAACATATTCTAACCCCAAAAAACACTAGACAAGCCATTTAGTGGTTCAACGCAATGTTTCCGAGTTCTTAGCCCATTTTGGACCAAATTTCAGCAAGTCTTTCTCCACTCTGTTGAACACTTTTCATACATCTCTAGCACTTGTAATCAATCAAATTCATTGTTTTCTAACATATTCTAACCCCAAACAACACTAGATAAGTTTTTTAGTGGTTCAACGCAATGTTTCCGAGTTCTTAGCCCATTTGGGATCCAATTTCACCAAGTCTTTCTCCACACTTCTAAACGCTCTTCATGCATCTTTAGCACTTGTAATCAATCAGATTTATTGTATTATAACATATTCTAACCCCAAACAACATTAGATAAGTCATTTAGTTGTTCAACGCAATGTTTCCGAGTTCTTAGCCCATTTGGGACCCAATTTCAACAAGTTTTTCTACACACTTCTAAACACTATTCATGCATATCTAGCAGTTGTAATCAATCAAATTTATTGTATTCTAACTTATTATAACCCCAAACAACACTAAATAATTCATTTAGTGGTTCAACGCAATGTTTCTGAGTTCTTAGCCTATTTGGGACAAAATTATAACAAGTCTTTCTACACACTTCTAAACACTCTTCATGCATCTCTAGCACTTGTAATCAATAAAAATTATTGTATTCTAACATATTCTAACCCCGAACAACATTAGATAAGTCATTTAGTTGTTCAACGCAATGTTTCCGAGTTCTTAGCCCATTTGGGACCCAATTTCAACAAGTCTTTCTCCACTCTACTAAACACTTTTCATGCATCTCTAGCACTTGTAATCAATCAAATTTATTTTATTCAAACATATTCTAACCCCAAACAACACTAGATAAGTCATTTAGTGGTTCAACGCAATGTTTCTAAGTTCTTAGCCCATTTGGGACCCAATTTCAACAAGTCTTTCTCTACACTTTTAAACACTCTTCAAGCATCTCTAGCACTTGTAATCAATCAAATTTATTGTATTCTAACATATTCTAACCCCAAACAACACTAGATAAGTTTTTTAGTGGTTCAACGCAATGTTTCCGAGTTCTTAGCCCATTTGGGACCCTATTTCAACAAGTCTTTCTCCACACTTCTAAACGCTCTTCATGCATCTCTAGCACTTGTAATCAATCAGATTTATTGTGTTATAACATATTCTAACCCTGAACAACATTAGACTAGTCATTTAGTTGTTCAACGCAATGTTTCCGAGTTCTTAGCCCATTTGGGACCCAATTTCAACAAGTCTTTCTCCACTCTACTAAACACTTTTCATGCATCTCTAGCACTTGTAATCAATCAAATTTATTTTATTCAAACATATTCTAACCCCAAACAACACTAGATAAGTCATTTAGTGGTTCAACGCAATGTTTCTAAGTTCTTAGCCCATTTGGGACCCAATTTCAACAAGTCTTTCTCTACACTTTTAAACACTCTTCAAGCATCTCTAGCACTTGTAATCAATCAAAGTTAATATATTCTAACATATTCTAACCCCAAAAAGCACAAGATAAGTCATTTAGTGGATCAACGCAATGTTTCTGAGTTCTTAGCCCATTTGGGACCCAATTTCAACAAGTCTTTTTACACACTTCTAAACACTCTTCATGCATCTCTAGCACTTGTAATCAATCAAATTCATTTTATTAAAACATATTCTAACCCCAAACAACACTAGATAAGTCATTTAGTGGTTCAACGCAATGTTTCTAAGTTCTTAGCCCATTTGGGACCCAATTTCAACAAGTCTTTCTCTACACTTTTAAACACTCTTCAAGCATCTCTAGCACTTGTAATCAATCGAATTTATTGTTTTCTAACATATTCTAGCCCCAAAAAACACTAGACAAGCCATTTAGTGGTTCAACGCAATGTTTCCGAGTTCTTAGCCCATTTTGGACCAAATTTCAGCAAGTCTTTCTCCACTCTGTTGAACACTTTTCATGCATCTCTAGCACTTGTAATCAATCAAATTTATTTTATTCGAACATATTCTAACCCCAAACAACACTAGATAAGTCATTTAGTTGTTCAACGCAATGTTTCTAAGTTCTTAGCCCATTTGGGACCCAATTTCAACAAGTCTTTCTCTACACTTTTAAACACTCTTCAAGCATCTCTAACATATTCTAACCCCAAACAGCACAAGATAAGTCATTTAGTGGATCAACGCAATGTTTCTGAGTTCTTAGCCCATTTGGGACCCAATTTCAACAAGTCTTTCTACACACTTCTAAACACTCTTCATGGATCTCTAGCACTTGTAATCAATCAAATTCATTTTATTCAAACATATTCTAACCCCAAAAAACACTAGATAAGTCATTTAGTGGTTCAACGCAATGTTTCTAAGTTCTTAGCCCATTTGGGACCCAATTTCAACAAGTCTTTCTCTACACTTATAAACACTCTTCAAGCATCTCTAGCACTTGTAATCAATCGAATTTATTGTATTCTAACATATTCTAACCCCAAAAAACACTAGACAAGCCATTTAGTGGTTCAACGCAATGTTTCCGAGTTCTTAGCCCATTTTGGACCAAATTTCAGCAAGTCTTTCTCCACTCTGTTGAACACTTTTCATGCATCTCTAGCACTTGTAATCAATCAAATTCATTGTTTTCTAACATATTCTAACCCCAAACAACACTAGATAAGTTTTTTAGTGGTTCAACGCAATGTTTCCGAGTTCTTAGCCCATTTGGGACCCAATTTCAACAAGTCTTTCTCCACACTTCTAAACGCTCTTCATGCATCTCTAGCACTTGTAATCAATCAGATTTATTGTGTTATAACATATTCTAACCCTGAACAACATTAGACTAGTCATTTAGTTGTTCAACGCAATGTTTCCGAGTTCTTAGCCCATTTGGGACCCAATTTCAACAAGTCTTTCTATACTCTACTAAACACTTTTCATGCATCTCTAGCACTTGTAATCAATCAAATTTATTTTATTCAAACATATTCTAACCCCAAACAACACTAGATAAGTCATTTAGTTGTTCAACGCAATGTTTCTAAGTTCTTAGCCCATTTGGGACCCAATTTCAACAAGTCTTTCTCTACACTTTTAAACACTCTTCAAGCATCTCTAGCACTTGTAATCAATCAAAGTTAATATTTTCTAACATATTCTAACCCCAAAAAGCACAAGATAAGTCATTTAGTGGATCAACGCAATGTTTCTGAGTTCTTAGCCCATTTGGGACCCAATTTCAACAAGTCTTTTTACACACTTCTAAACACTCTTCATGCATCTCTAGCACTTGTAATCAATCAAATTCATTTTATTAAAACATATTCTAACCCCAAACAACACTAGATAAGTCATTTAGTGGTTCAACGCAATGTTTCTAAGTTCTTAGCCCATTTGGGACCCAATTTCAACAAGTCTTTCTCTACACTTTTAAACACTCTTCAAGCATCTCTAGCACTTGTAATCAATCGAATTTATTGTATTCTAACATATTCTAGCCCCAAAAAACACTAGACAAGCCATTTAGTGGTTCAACGCAATGTTTCCGAGTTCTTAGCCCATTTTGGACCAAATTTCAGCAAGTCTTTCTCCACTCTGTTGAACACTTTTCATGCATCTCTAGCACTTGTAATCAATCAAATTTATTTTATTCGAACATATTCTAACCCCAAACAACACTAGATAAGTCATTTAGTTGTTCAACGCAATGTTTCTAAGTTCTTAGCCCATTTGGGACCCAATTTCAACAAGTCTTTCTCTACACTTTTAAACACTCTTCAAGCATCTCTAACATATTCTAACCCCAAACAGCACAAGATAAGTCATTTAGTGGATCAACGCAATGTTTCTGAGTTCTTAGCCCATTTGGGACCCAATTTAAACAAGTCTTTCTACACACTTCTAAACACTCTTCATGCATCTCTAGCACTTGTAATCAATCAAATTCATTTTATTCAAACATATTCTAACCCCAAAAAACACTAGATAAGTCATTTAGTGGTTCAACGCAATGTTTCTAAGTTCTTAGCCCATTTGGGACCCAATTTCAACAAGTCTTTCTCTACACTTATAAACACTCTTCAAGCATCTCTAGCACTTGTAATCAATCGAATTTATTGTATTCTAACATATTCTAACCCCAAAAAACACTAGACAAGCCATTTAGTGGTTCAACGCAATGTTTCCGAGTTCTTAGCCCATTTTGGACCAAATTTCAGCGAGTCTTTCTCCACTCTGTTGAACACTTTTCATGCATCTCTAGCACTTGTAATCAATCAAATTCATTGTTTTCTAACATATTCTAACCCCAAACAACACTAGATAAGTTTTTTAGTGGTTCAACGCAATGTTTCCGAGTTCTTAGCCCATTTGGGACCCAATTTCAACAAGTCTTTCTCCACACTTCTAAACGCTCTTTATGCATCTCTAGCACTTGTAATCAATCAGATTTATTGTATTATAACATATTCTAACCCCAAACAACATTAGATAAGTCATTTAGTTGTTCAACGCAATGTTTCCGAGTTCTTAGCCCATTTGGGACCTAATTTCAACAAGTTTTTCTACACACTTCTAAACACTCGTCATGCATCTCTAGCACTTATAATTAATCAAAATTATTGTTTTCAAACATATTCTAACCCCTAATAACACTAGATAAATCATTTAGTGGTTCAACGTAATGTTTCTGAGTTCTTAACCCATTTGGGACCAAATTTCAACAAGTCTTTCTCCACACTTCTAAACACTCTTCATGCATCTCTAGCACTTGTAATCAACCAGATTTATTGTGTTATAACATATTCTAACCCCGAACAACATTAGATAAGTCATTTAGTTGTTCAACGCAATGTTTCCGAGTTCTTAGCCCATTTGGGACCCGATTTCAACAAGTCTTTCTCCACTCTACTAAACACTTTTCATGCATCTCTAGCACTTGTAAGCAATCAAATTTATTTTATTCAAACATATTCTAACCCCAAACAACACTAGATAAGTCATTTAGTGGTTCAACCCAATGTTTCTAAGTTCTTAGGCCATTTGCGACCCTATTTCAACAAGTCTTTCTCCACACTTTTAAACGCACTTCATGCATCTCTAGCACTTGTAATCAATCTGATTTATTGTATTATAACATATTCTAACCCCAAACAACATTAGATAAGTCATTTAATTGTTCAACGCAATGTTTCAGAGTTCTTAGCCCATTTGGGACCCAATTTCAACAAGTGTTTCTCCATTCTACTAAACACTTTTCATGCATCTCTAGCACTTGTAATCAATCAAATTTATTTTATTCGAACATATTCTAACCTCAAACAACACTAGATAAGTCATTTAGTTGTTCAACGCAAAGTTTCTAAGTTCTTAGCCCATTTGGGACCCAATTTCAACAAGTCTTTCTCTACACTTTTAAAGGCTCTTCAAGCATCTCTAACATATTCTAACCCCAAACAGCACAAGATAAGTTATTTAGTGGATCAACGCAATGTTTCTGACTTCTTAGCCCATTTGGGACCCAATTTCAACAAGTCTTTCTACACACTTCTAAACACTCTTCATGCATCTCTAGCACTTATAATCAATCAAATTCATTTTATTCAAACATATTCTAACCCCAAAAAACACTAGATAAGTCATTTAGTGGTTCAACGCAATGTTTCTAAGTTCTTAGCCCATTTGGGACCCAATTTCAACAAGTCTTTCTCTACACTTATAAACACTCTTCAAGCATCTCTAGCACTTGTAATCAATCGAATTTAGTGTATTCTAACATATTCTAACCCCAAAAAACACTAGACAAGCCATTTAGTGGTTTAACGCAATGTTTCCGAGTTCTTAGCCCATTTTAGACCAAATTTCAGCAAGTCTTTCTCCACTCTGTTGAACACTTTTCATGCATCTCTAGCACTTGTAATCAATCAAATTCATTGTTTTCTAACATATTCTAACCCCAAACAACACTAGATAAGTTTTTTAGTGGTTCAACGCAATATTTCCGAGTTCTTAGCCCATTTGGGACCCAATTTCAACAAGTCTTTCTCCACACTTCTAAACACTCTTTATGCATCTCTAGCACTTGTAATCAATCAGATTTATTGTGTTATAACATATTCTAACCCCGAACAACATTAGATAAGTCATTTAGTTGTTCAACGCAATGTTTCCGAGTTCTTAGCCCATTTGGGACCCAATTTCAACAAGTCTTTCTCCACTCTACTAAACACTTTTCATGCATCTCTAGCACTTGTAATCAATCAAATTTATTTTATTCAAACATATTCTAACCCCAAACAACACTAGATAAGTCATTTAGTGGTTCAACGCAATGTTTCTAAGTTCTTAGCCCATTTGGGACCCAATTTCAACAAGTCTTTCTCTACACTTTTAAACACTCTTCAAGCATCTCTAGCACTTGTAATCAATCAAAGTTATTATATTCTAACATATTCTAACCCCAAAAAGCACAAGATAAGTCATTTAGTGGATCAACGCAATGTTTCTGAGTTCTTAGCCCATTTGGGACCCAATTTCAACAAGTCTTTTTACACACTTCTAAACACTCTTCATGCATCTCTAGCACTTGTAATCAATCAAATTCATTTTATTCAAACATATTCTAACCCCAAACAACACTAGATAAGTCATTTAGTCGTTCAACGCAATGTTTCTAAGTTCTTAGCCCATTTGGGACCCAATTTCAACAAGTCTTTCTCTACACTTTTAAAGACTCTTCAAGCATCTCTAACATATTCTAACCCCAAACAGCACAAGATAAGTCATTTAGTGGATCAACGCAATGTTTCTGACTTCTTAGCCCATTTGGGACCCAATTTCAACAAGTCTTTCTACACACTTCTAAACACTCTTCATGCATCTCTAGCACTTGTAATCAATCAAATTCATTTTATTCAAACATATTCTAACCCCAAAAAACACTAGATAAGTCATTTAGTGGTTCAACGCAATGTTTCTAAGTTCTTAGCCCATTTGGGACCCAATTTCAACAAGTCTTTCTCTACACTTATAAACACTCTTCAAGCATCTCTAGCACTTGTAATCAATCGAATTTATTGTATTCTAACATATTCTAACCCCAAAAAACACTAGACAAGCCATTTAGTGGTTTAACGCAATGTTTCCGAGTTCTTAGCCCATTTTAGACCAAATTTCAGCAAGTCTTTCTCCACTCTGTTGAACACTTTTCATGCATCTCTAGCACTTGTAATCAATCAAATTCATTGTTTTCTAACATATTCTAACCCCAAACAACACTAGATAAGTTTTTTAGTGGTTCAACGAAATATTTCCGAGTTCTTAGCCCATTTGGGACCCAATTTCAACAAGTCTTTCTCCACACTTCTAAACACTCTTTATGCATCTCTAGCACTTGTAATCAATCAGATTTATTGTGTTATAACATATTCTAACCCCGAACAACATTAGATAAGTCATTTAGTTGTTCAACGCAATGTTTCCGAGTTCTTAGCCCATTTGGGACCCAATTTCAACAAGTCTTTCTCCACTCTACTAAACACTTTTCATGCATCTCTAGCACTTGTAATCAATCAAATTTATTTTATTCAAACATATTCTAACCCCAAACAACACTAGATAAGTCATTTAGTGGTTCAACGCAATGTTTCTAAGTTCTTAGCCCATTTGGGACCCAATTTCAACAAGTCTTTCTCTACACTTTTAAACACTCTTCAAGCATCTCTAGCACTTGTAATCAATCAAAGTTATTATATTCTAACATATTCTAACCCCAAAAAGCACAAGATAAGTCATTTAGTGGATCAACGCAATGTTTCTGAGTTCTTAGCCCATTTGGGACCCAATTTCAACAAGTCTTTTTACACACTTCTAAACACTCTTCATGCATCTCTAGCACTTGTAATCAATCAAATTCATTTTATTCAAACATATTCTAACCCCAAACAACACTAGATAAGTCATTTAGTCGTTCAACGCAATGTTTCTAAGTTCTTAGCCCATTTGGGACCCAATTTCAACAAGTCTTTCTCTACACTTTTAAACACTCTTCAAGCATCTCTAGCACTTGTAATCAATCGAATTTATTGTATTCTAACATATTCTAACCCCAAAAAACACTAGACAAGCCATTTAGTGGTTCAACGCAATGTTTCCGAGTTCTTAGCCCATTTGGGACCCAATTTCAACAAGTCTTTCTCTACACTTTTAAAGACTCTTCAAGCATCTCTAACATATTCTAACCCCAAACAGCACAAGATAAGTCATTTAGTGGATCAACGCAATGTTTCTGACTTCTTAGCCCATTTGGGACCCAATTTCAACAAGTCTTTCTACACACTTCTAAACACTCTTCATGCATCTCTAGCACTTGTAATCAATCAAATTCATTTTATTCAAACATATTCTAACCCCAAAAAACACTAGATAAGTCATTTAGTGGTTCAACGCAATGTTTCTAAGTTCTTAGCCCATTTGGGACCCAATTTCAACAAGTCTTTCTCTACACTTATAAACACTCTTCAAGCATCTCTAGCACTTGTAATCAATCGAATTTATTGTATTCTAACATATTCTAACCCCAAAAAACACTAGACAAGCCATTTAGAGGTTTAACGCAATGTTTCCGAGTTCTTAGCCCATTTTAGACCAAATTTCAGCAAGTCTTTCTCCACTCTGTTGAACACTTTTCATGCATCTCTAGCACTTGTAATCAATCAAATTCAGTGTTTTCTAACATATTCTAACCCCAAACAACACTAGATAAGTTTTTTAGTGGTTCAACGCAATATTTCCGAGTTCTTAGCCCATTTGGGACCCAATTTCAACAAGTCTTTCTCCACACTTCTAAACACTCTTTATGCATCTCTAGCACTTGTAATCAATCAGATTTATTGTGTTATAACATATTCTAACCCCGAACAACATTAGATAAGTCATTTAGTTGTTCAACGCAATGTTTCCGAGTTCTTAGCCCATTTGGGACCCAATTTCAACAAGTCTTTCTCCACTCTACTAAACACTTTTCATGCATCTCTAGCACTTGTAATCAATCAAATTTATTTTATTCAAACATATTCTAACCCCAAACAACACTAGATAAGTCATTTAGTGGTTCAACGCAATGTTTCTAAGTTCTTAGCCCATTTGGGACCCAATTTCAACAAGTCTTTCTCTACACTTTTAAACACTCTTCAAGCATCTCTAGCACTTGTAATCAATCAAAGTTATTATATTCTAACATATTCTAACCCCAAAAAGCACAAGATAAGTCATTTAGTGGATCAACGCAATGTTTCTGAGTTCTTAGCCCATTTGGGACCCAATTTCAACAAGTCTTTTTACACACTTCTAAACACTCTTCATGCATCTCTAGCACTTGTAATCAATCAAATTCATTTTATTCAAACATATTCTAACCCCAAACAACACTAGATAAGTCATTTAGTCGTTCAACGCAATGTTTCTAAGTTCTTAGCCCATTTGGGACCCAATTTCAACAAGTCTTTCTCTACACTTTTAAACACTCTTCAAGCATCTCTAGCACTTGTAATCAATCGAATTTATTGTATTCTAACATATTCTAACCCCAAAAAACACTAGACAAGCCATTTAGTGGTTCAACGCAATGTTTCCGAGTTCTTAGCCCATTTGGGACCCAATTTCAACAAGTCTTTCTCTACACTTTTATACACTCTTCAAGCATCTCTAACATATTCTAACCCCAAACAGCACAAGATAAGTCATTTAGTGGATCAACGCAATGTTTCTGACTTCTTAGCCCATTTGGGACCCAATTTCAACAAGTCTTTCTACACACTTCTAAACACTCTTCATGCATCTCTAGCACTTGTAATCAATCAAATTCATTTTATTCAAACATATTCTAACCCCAAAAAACACTAGATAAGTCATTTAGTGGTTCAACGCAATGTTTCTAAGTTCTTAGCCCATTTGGGACCCAATTTCAACAAGTCTTTCTCTACACTTATAAACACTCTTCAAGCATCTCTAGCACTTGTAATCAATCGAATTTATTGTATTCTAACATATTCTAACCCCAAAAAACACTAGACAAGCCATTTAGAGGTTTAACGCAATGTTTCCGAGTTCTTAGCCCATTTTAGACCAAATTTCAGCAAGTCTTTCTCCACTCTGTTGAACACTTTTCATGCATCTCTAGCACTTGTAATCAATCAAATTCAGTGTTTTCTAACATATTCTAACCCCAAACAACACTAGATAAGTTTTTTAGTGGTTCAACGCAATATTTCCGAGTTCTTAGCCCATTTGGGACCCAATTTCAACAAGTCTTTCTCCACACTTCTAAACACTCTTTATGCATCTCTAGCACTTGTAATCAATCAGATTTATTGTGTTATAACATATTCTAACCCCGAACAACATTAGATAAGTCATTTAGTTGTTCAACGCAATGTTTCCGAGTTCTTAGCCCATTTGGGACCCAATTTCAACAAGTCTTTCTCCACTCTACTAAACACTTTTCATGCATCTCTAGCACTTGTAATCAATCAAATTTATTTTATTCAAACATATTCTAACCCCAAACAACACTAGATAAGTCATTTAGTGGTTCAACGCAATGTTTCTAAGTTCTTAGCCCATTTGGGACCCAATTTCAACAAGTCTTTCTCTACACTTTTAAACACTCTTCAAGCATCTCTAGCACTTGTAATCAATCAAAGTTATTATATTCTAACATATTCTAACCCCAAAAAGCACAAGATAAGTCATTTAGTGGATCAACGCAATGTTTCTGAGTTCTTAGCCCATTTGGGACCCAATTTCAACAAGTCTTTTTACACACTTCTAAACACTCTTCATGCATCTCTAGCACTTGTAATCAATCAAATTCATTTTATTCAAACATATTCTAACCCCAAACAACACTAGATAAGTCATTTAGTCGTTCAACGCAATGTTTCTAAGTTCTTAGCCCATTTGGGACCCAATTTCAACAAGTCTTTCTCTACACTTTTAAACACTCTTCAAGCATCTCTAGCACTTGTAATCAATCGAATTTATTGTATTCTAACATATTCTAACCCCAAAAAACACTAGACAAGCCATTTAGTGGTTCAACGCAATGTTTCCGAGTTCTTAGCCCATTTGGGACCCAATTTCAATAAGTCTTTCTCTACACTTTTATACACTCTTCAAGCATCTCTAACATATTCTAACCCCAAACAGCACAAGATAAGTCATTTAGTGGATCAACGCAATGTTTCTGAGTTCTTAGCCCATTTGGGACCCAATTTCAACAAGTTTTTCTACACACTTCTAAACACTCTTCATGCATCTCTAGCACTTGTAATCAATCAAATTCATTTTATTCAAACATATTCTAACCCCAAAAAAACACTAGATAAGTCATTTAGTGGTTCAACGCAATGTTTCTAAGTTCTTAGCCCATTTGGGACCCAATTTCAACAAGTCTTTCTCTACACTTATAAACACTCTTCAAGCATCTCTAGCACTTGTAATCAATCGAATTTATTGTATTCTAACATATTCTAACCCCAAAAAACACTAGACAAGCCATTTAGTGGTTCAACGCAATGTTTCCAAGTTCTTAGCCCATTTTGGACAAAATTTCAGCAAGTCTTTCTCTACTCTGTTGAACACTTTTCATGCATCTCTAGCACTTGTAATCAATCAAATTCATTGTTTTCTAACATATTCTAACCCCAAACAACACTAGATAAGTTATTTAGTGGTTCAACGCAATGTTTCTAAGTTCTTAGCCCATTTGGGACCCAATTTCAACAAGTCTTTCTCCACACTTCTAAACACTCTTCATGCATCTCTAGCACTTGTAATCAACCAGATTTATTGTGTTATAACATATTCTAACCCCGAACAACATTAGATAAGTCATTTAGTTGTTCAACGCAATGTTTCCGAGTTCTTAGCCCATTTGGGACCCGATTTCAACAAGTCTTTCTCTACTCTACTAAACACTTTTCATGCATCTCTAGCACTTGTAAGCAATCAAATTTATTTTATTCAAACATATTCTAACCCCAAACAACACTAGATAAGTCATTTAGTGGTTCAACGCAATGTTTCTAAGTTCTTAGCCCATTTGGGACCCTATTTCAACAAGTCTTTCTCCACACTTCTAAACGCTCTTCATGCATCTCTAGCACTTGTAATCAATCTGATTTATTGTATTATAACATATTCTAACCCCAAACAATATTAGATAAGTCATTTAATTGTTCAACGCAATGTTTCAGAGTTCTTAGCCCATTTGGGACCCAATTTCAACAAGTGTTTCTCCATTCTACTAAACACTTTTCATGCATCTCTAGCACTTGTAATCAATCAAATTTATTTTATTCGAACATATTCTAACCTCAAACAACACTAGATAAGTCATTTAGTTGTTCAACGCAAAGTTTCTAAGTTCTTAGCCCATTTGGGACCCAATTTCAACAAGTCTTTCTCTACACTTTTAAAGACTCTTCAAGCATCTCTAACATATTCTAACCCCAAACAGCACAAGATAAGTCATTTAGTGGATCAACGCAATGTTTCTGACTTCTTAGCCCATTTGGGACCCAATTTCAACAAGTCTTTCTACACACTTCTAAACACTCTTCATGCATCTCTAGCACTTGTAATCAATCAAATTCATTTTATTCAAACATATTCTAACCCCAAAAAACACTAGATAAGTCATTTAGTGGTTCAACGCAATGTTTCTAAGTTCTTAGCCCATTTGGGACCCAATTTCAACAAGTCTTTCTCTACACTTATAAACACTCTTCAAGCATCTCTAGCACTTGTAATCAATCGAATTTATTGTATTCTAACATATTCTAACCCCAAAAAACACTAGACAAGCCATTTAGTGGTTTAACGCAATGTTTCCGAGTTCTTAGCCCATTTTAGACCAAATTTCAGCATGTCTTTCTCCACTCTGTTGAACACTTTTCATGCATCTCTAGCACTTGTAATCAATCAAATTCATTGTTTTCTAACATATTCTAACCCCAAACAACACTAGATAAGTTTTTTAGTGGTTCAACGCAATATTTCCGAGTTCTTAGCCCATTTGGGACCCAATTTCAACAAGTCTTTCTCCACACTTCTAAACACTCTTTATGCATCTCTAGCACTTGTAATCAATCAGGTTTATTGTGTTATAACATATTCTAACCCCGAACAACATTAGATAAGTCATTTAGTTGTTCAACGCAATGTTTCCGAGTTCTTAGCCCATTTGGGACCCGATTTCAACAAGTCTTTCTCCACTCTACTAAACACTTTTCATGCATCTCTAGCACTTGTAAGCAATCAAATTTATTTTATTCAAACATATTCTAACCCCAAACAACCCTAGATAAGTCATTTAGTGGTTCAACGCAATGTTTCTAAGTTCTTAGCCCATTTGGGACCCTATTTCATCAAGTCTTTCTCCACACTTCTAAACGATCTTCATGCATCTCTAGCACTTGTAATCAATCTGATTTATTGTATTATAACATATTCTAACCCCAAACAATATTAGATAAGTCATTTAATTGTTCAACGCAATGTTTCAGAGTTCTTAGCCCATTTGGGACCCAATTTCAACAAGTGTTTCTCCATTCTACTAAACACTTTTCATGCATCTCTAGCACTTGTAATCAATCAAATTTATTTTATTCGAACATATTCTAACCTCAAACAACACTAGATAAGTCATTTAGTTGTTCAACGCAAAGTTTCTAAGTTCTTAGCCCATTTGGGACCCAATTTCAACAAGTCTTTCTCTACACTTTTAAAGACTCTTCAAGCATCTCTAACATATTCTAACCCCAAACAGCACAAGATAAGTCATTTAGTGGATCAACGCAATGTTTCTGACTTCTTAGCCCATTTGGGACCCAATTTCAACAAGTCTTTCTACACACTTCTAAACACTCTTCATGCATCTCTAGCACTTGTAATCAATCAAATTCATTTTATTCAAACATATTCTAACCCCAAAAAACACTAGATAAGTCATTTAGTGGTTCAACGCAATGTTTCTAAGTTCTTAGCCCATTTGGGACCCAATTTCAACAAGTCTTTCTCTACACTTATAAACACTCTTCAAGCATCTCTAGCACTTGTAATCAATCGAATTTATTGTATTCTAACATATTCTAACCCCAAAAAACACTAGACAAGCCATTTAGTGGTTTAACGCAATGTTTCCGAGTTCTTAGCCCATTTTAGACCAAATTTCAGCAAGTCTTTCTCCACTCTGTTGAACACTTTTCATGCATCTCTAGCACTTGTAATCAATCAAATTCATTGTTTTCTAACATATTCTAACCCCAAACAACACTAGATAAGTTTTTTAGTGGTTCAACGCAATATTTCCGAGTTCTTAGCCCATTTGGGACCCAATTTCAACAAGTCTTTCTCCACACTTCTAAACACTCTTTATGCATCTCTAGCACTTGTAATCAATCAGATTTATTGTGTTATAACATATTCTAACCCCGAACAACATTAGATAAGTCATTTAGTTGTTCAACGCAATGTTTCCGAGTTCTTAGCCCATTTGGGACCCAATTTCAACAAGTCTTTCTCCACTCTACTAAACACTTTTCATGCATCTCTAGCACTTGTAATCAATCAAATTTATTTTATTCAAACATATTCTAACCCCAAACAACACTAGATAAGTCATTTAGTGGTTCAACGCAATGTTTCTAAGTTCTTAGCCCATTTGGGACCCAATTTCAACAAGTCTTTCTCTACACTTTTAAACACTCTTCAAGCATCTCTAGCACTTGTAATCAATCAAAGTTATTATATTCTAACATATTCTAACCCCAAAAAGCACAAGATAAGTCATTTAGTGGATCAACGCAATGTTTCTGAGTTCTTAGCCCATTTGGGACCCAATTTCAACAAGTCTTTTTACACACTTCTAAACACTCTTCATGCATCTCTAGCACTTGTAATCAATCAAATTCATTTTATTCAAACATATTCTAACCCCAAACAACACTAGATAAGTCATTTAGTCGTTCAACGCAATGTTTCTAAGTTCTTAGCCCATTTGGGACCCAATTTCAACAAGTCTTTCTCTACACTTTTAAACACTCTTCAAGCATCTCTAGCACTTGTAATCAATCGAATTTATTGTATTCTAACATATTCTAACCCCAAAAAACACTAGACAAGCCATTTAGTGGTTCAACGCAATGTTTCCGAGTTCTTAGCCCATTTGGGACCCAATTTCAATAAGTCTTTCTCTACACTTTTAAACACTCTTCAAGCATCTCTAACATATTCTAACCCCAAACAGCACAAGATAAGTCATTTAGTGGATCAACGCAATGTTTGTGAGTTCTTAGCCCATTTGGGACCCAATTTCAACAAGTTTTTCTACACACTTCTAAACACTCTTCATGCATCTCTAGCACTTGTAATCAATCAAATTCATTTTATTCAAACATATTCTAACCCCAAAAAAACACTAGATAAGTCATTTAGTGGTTCAACGCAATGTTTCTAAGTTCTTAGCCCATTTGGGACCCAATTTCAACAAGTCTTTCTCTACACTTATAAACACTCTTCAAGCATCTCTAGCACTTGTAATCAATCGAATTTATTGTATTCTAACATATTCTAACCTCAAAAAACACTAGACAAGCCATTTAGTGGTTCAACGCAATGTTTCCAAGTTCTTAGCCCATTTTGGACCAAATTTCAGCAAGTCTTTCTCTACTCTGTTGAACACTTTTCATGCATCTCTAGCACTTGTAATCAATCAAATTCATTGTTTTCTAACATATTCTAACCCCAAACAACACTAGATAAGTTATTTAGTGGTTCAACGCAATGTTTCCGAGTTCTTAGCCCATTTGGGACCCAATTTCAACAAGTCTTTCTCCACACTTCTAAACGCTCTTCATGCATCTCTAGCACTTGTAATCAATCAGATTTATTGTATTATAACATATTCTAACCCCAAACAACATTAGATAAGTCGTTTAGTTGTTCAACGCAATGTTTCCGAGTTCTTAGCCCATTTGGGACCCAATTTCAACAAGTTTTTCTACACACTTCTAAACACTCGTCATGCATCTCTAGCACTTATAATTAATCAAAATTATTGTTTTCAAACATATTCTAACCCCAAAGAACATTAGATAAGTCATTTAGTGGGTCAACGCAATGTTTCTGAGTTCTTAACCCATTTGGGACCAAATTTCAACAAGTCTTTCTCCACACTTCTAAACACTCTTCATGCATCTCTAGCACTTGTAATCAACCAGATTTATTGTGTTATAACATATTCTAACCCCGAACAACATTAGATAAGTCATTTAGTTGTTCAACGCAATGTTTCCGAGTTCTTAGCCCATTTGGGACCCAATTTCAACAAGTCTTTCTCCACTCTACTAAACACTTTTCATGCATCTCTAGCACTTGTAAGCAATCAAATTTATTTTATTCAAACATATTCTAACCCCAAACAACACTAGATAAGTCATTTAGTGGTTCAACGCAATGTTTCTAAGTTCTTAGCCCATTTGGGACCCTATTTCAACAAGTCTTTCTCCACACTTCTAAACGCTCTTCATGCATCTCTAGCACTTGTAATCAATCTGATTTATTGTATTATAACATATTCTAACCCCAAACAACATTAGATAAGTCATTTAATTGTTCAACGCAATGTTTCAGAGTTCTTAGCCCATTTGGGACCCAATTTCAACAAGTGTTTCTCCATTCTACTAAACACTTTTCATGCATCTCTAGCACCTGTAATGAATCAAATTTATTTTATTCGAACATATTCTAACCTCAAACAACACTAGATAAGTCATTTAGTTGTTCAACGCAAAGTTTCTAAGTTCTTAGCCCATTTGGGACCCAATTTCAACAAGTCTTTCTCTACACTTTTAAAGACTCTTCAAGCATCTCTAACATATTCTAACCCCAAACAGCACAAGATAAGTCATTTAGTGGATCAACGCAATGTTTCTGAGTTCTTAGCCCATTTGGGACCCAATTTCAACAAGTCTTTCTACACACTTCTAAACACTCTTCATGCATCTCTAGCACTTGTAATCAATCAAATTCATTTTATTCAAACATATTCTAACCCCAAAAAACACTAGATAAGTCATTTAGTGGTTCAACGCAATGTTTCTAAGTTCTTAGCCCATTTGGGACCCAATTTCAACAAGTTTTTCTCTACACTTATAAACACTCTTCAAGCATCTCTAGCACTTGTAATCAATCGAATTTATTGTATTCTAACATATTCTAACCCCAAAAAACACTAGACAAGCCATTTAGTGGTTTAAAGCAATGTTTCCGAGTTCTTAGCCCATTTTAGACCAAATTTCAGCAAGTCTTTCTCCACTCTGTTGAACACTTTTCATGCATCTCTAGCACTTGTAATCAATCAAATTCATTGTTTTCTAACATATTCTAACCCCAAACAACACTAGATAAGTTTTTTAGTGGTTCAACGCAATATTTCCGAGTTCTTAGCCCATTTGGGACCCAATTTCAACAAGTCTTTCTCCACACTTCTAAACACTCTTTATGCATCTCTAGCACTTGTAATCAATCAGATTTATTGTGTTATAACATATTCTAACCCCGAACAACATTAGATAAGTCATTTAGTTGTTCAACGCAATGTTTCCGAGTTCTTAGCCCATTTGGGACCCAATTTCAACAAGTCTTTCTCCACTCTACTAAACACTTTTCATGCATCTCTAGCACTTGTAATCAATCAAATTTATTTTATTCAAACATATTCTAACCCCAAACAACACTAGATAAGTCATTTAGTGGTTCAACGCAATGTTTCTAAGTTCTTAGCCCATTTGGGACCCAATTTCAACAAGTCTTTCTCTACACTTTTAAACACTCTTCAAGCATCTCTAGCACTTGTAATCAATCAAAGTTATTATATTCTAACATATTCTAACCCCAAAAAGCACAAGATAAGTCATTTAGTGGATCAACGCAATGTTTCTGAGTTCTTAGCCCATTTGGGACCCAATTTCAACAAGTCTTTTTACACACTTCTAAACACTCTTCATGCATCTCTAGCACTTGTAATCAATCAAATTCATTTTATTTAAACATATTCTAACCCCAAACAACACTAGATAAGTCATTTAGTCGTTCAACGCAATGTTTCTAAGTTCTTAGCCCATTTGGGACCCAATTTCAACAAGTCTTTCTCTACACTTTTAAACACTCTTCAAGCATCTCTAGCACTTGTAATCAATCGAATTTATTGTATTCTAACATATTCTAACCCCAAAAAACACTAGACAAGCCATTTAGTGGTTCAACGCAATGTTTCCGAGTTCTTAGCCCATTTGGGACCCAATTTCAATAAGTCTTTCTCTACACTTTTAAACACTCTTCAAGCATCTCTAACATATTCTAACCCCAAACAGCACAAGATAAGTCATTTAGTGGATCAACGCAATGTTTCTGAGTTCTTAGCCCATTTGGGACCCAATTTCAACAAGTTTTTCTACACACTTCTAAACACTCTTCATGCATCTCTAGCACTTGTAATCAATCAAATTCATTTTATTCAAACATATTCTAACCCCAAAAAACACTAGATAAGTCATTTAGTGGTTCAACGCAATGTTTCTAAGTTCTTAGCCCATTTGGGACCCAATTTCAACAAGTCTTTCTCTACACTTATAAACACTCTTCAAGCATCTCTAGCACTTGCAATCAATCGAATTTATTGTATTCTAACATATTCTAACACCAAAAAACACTAGACAACCCATTTAGTGGTTCAACGCAATGTTTCCAAGTTCTTAGCCCATTTTGGACCAAATTTCAGCAAGTCTTTCTCTACTCTGTTGAACACTTTTCATGCATCTCTAGCACTTGTAATCAATCAAATTCATTGTTTTCTAACATATTCTAACCCCAAACAACACTAGATAAGTTATTTAGTGGTTCAACGCAATGTTTCCGAGTTCTTAGCCCATTTGGGACCCAATTTCAACAAGTCTTTCTCCACACTTCTAAACGCTCTTCATGCATCTCTAGCACTTATAATTAATCAAAATTATTGTTTTCAAACATATTCTAACCCCAAAGAACACTAGATAAGTCATTTAGTGGGTCAACGCAATGTTTCTGAGTTCTTAACCCATTTGGGACCAAATTTCAACAAGTCTTTCTCCACACTTCTAAACACTCTTCATGCATCTCTAGCACTTGTAATCAACCAGATTTATTGTGTTATAACATATTCTAACCCCGAACAACATTAGATAAGTCATTTAGTTGTTCAACGCAATGTTTCCGAGTTCTTAGCCCATTTGGGACCCAATTTCAACAAGTCTTTCTCCACTCTACTAAACACTTTTCATGCATCTCTAGCACTTGTAAGCAATCAAATTTATTTTATTCAAACATATTCTAACCCCAAACAACACTAGATAAGTCATTTAGTGGTTCAACGCAATGTTTCTAAGTTTTTAGCCCATTTGGGACCCTATTTCAACAAGTCTTTCTCCACACTTCTAAACGCTCTTCATGCATCTCTAGCACTTGTAATCAATCAGATTTATTGTATTATAACATATTCTAACCCCAAACAACATTAGATAAGTCATTTAGTTGTTCAACGCAATGTTTCAGAGTTCTTAGCCCATTTGGGACCCAATTTCAACAAGTCTTTCTCCATTCTACTAAACACTTTTCATGCATCTCTAGCACTTGTAATCAATCAAATTTATTTTATTCGAACATATTCTAACCCCAAACAACACTAGATAAGTCATTTAGTTGTTCAACGCAATGTTTCTAAGTTCTTAGCCCATTTGGGACCCAATTTCAACAAGTCTTTCTCTACACTTTTAAACACTCTTCAAGCATCTCTAACATATTCTAACCCCAAACAGCACAAGATAAGTCATTTAGTGGATCAACGCAATGTTTCTGAGTTCTTAGCCCATTTGGGACCCATTTTCAACAAGTCTTTCTACACACTTCTAAACACTCTTCATGCATCTCTAGCACTTGTAATCAATCAAATTCATTTTATTCAAACATATTCTAACCCCAAAAAACACTAGATAAGTCATTTAGTGGTTCAACGCAATGTTTCTAAGTTCTTAGCCCATTTGGGACCCAATTTCAACAAGTCTTTCTCTACACTTTTAAACACTCTTCAAGCATCTCTAGCACTTGTAATCAATCGAATTTATTGTATTCTAACATATTCTAACCCCAAAAAACACTAGACAAGCCATTTAGTGGTTTAACGCAATGTTTCCGAGTTCTTAGCCCATTTTGGACCAAATTTCAGCAAGTCTTTCTCCACTCTGTTGAACACTTTTCATGCATCTCTAGCACTTGTAATCAATCAAATTCATTGTTTTCTAACATATTCTAACCCCAAACAACACTAGATAAGTTATTTAGTGGTTCAACGCAATGTTTCCGAGTTCTTAGCCCATTTGGGACCCAATTTCAACAAGTCTTTCTCCACACTTCTAAACGCTCTTCATGCATCTCTAGCACTTGTAATCAATCAGATTTATTGTATTATAACATATTCTACCCCAAACAACATTAGATAAGTCATTTAGTTGTTCAACGCAATGTTTCCGAGTTCTTAGCCCATTTGGGACCCAATTTCAACAAGTTTTTCTACACACTTCTAAACACTCGTCATGCATCTCTAGCACTTATAATTAATCAAAATTATTGTTTTCAAACATATTCTAACCCCAAAGAACACTAGATAAGTCATTTAGTGGTTCAACGCAATGTTTCTGAGTTCTTAACCCATTTGGGACCAAATTTCAACAAATCTTTCTCCACACTTCTAAACACTCTTCATGCATCTCTAGCACTTGTAATCAACCAGATTTATTGTGTTATAACATATTCTAACCCCGAACAACATTAGATAAGTCATTTAGTTGTTCAACGCAATGTTTCCGAGTTCTTAGCCCATTTGGGACCCAATTTCAACAAGTCTTTCTCCACTCTACTAAACACTTTTCATGTATCTCTAGCACTTGTAAGCAATCAAATTTATTTTATTCAAACATATTCTAACCCCAAACAACACTAGATAAGTCATTTAGTGGTTCAACGCAATGTTTCTAAGTTCTTAGCCCATTTGGGACCCTATTTCAACAAGTCTTTCTCCACACTTCTAAACGCTCTTCATGCACCTCTAGCACTTGTAATCAATCAGATTTATTGTATTATAACATATTCTAACCCCAAACAACATTAGATAAGTCATTTAGTTGTTCAACGCAATGTTTCAGAGTTCTTAGCCCATTTGGGACCCAATTTCAACAAGTCTTTCTCCATTCTACTAAACACTTTTCATGCATCTCTAGCACTTGTAATCAATCAAATTTATTTTATTCGAACATATTCTAACCTCAAACAACACTAGATAAGTCATTTAGTTGTTCAACGCAATGTTTCTAAGTTATTAGCCCATTTAGGACCCAATTTCAACAAGTCTTCTCTACACTTTTAAACACTCTTCAAGCATCTCTAACATATTCTAACCCCAAACAACACTAGATAAGTTATTTAGTGGTTCAACGCAATGTTTCCGAGTTCTTAGCCCATTTGGGACCCAATTTCAACAAGTCTTTCTCCACACTTCTAAACGCTCTTCATGCATCTCTAGCACTTGTAATCAATCAGATTTATTGTATTATAACATATTCTAACTCCAAACAACATTAGATAAGTCATTTAGTTGTTCAACGCAATGTTTCCGAGTTCTTAGCCCATTTGGGACCCAATTTCAACAAGTTTTTCTACACACTTCTAAACACTCGTCAGGCATCTCTAGCACTTATAATTAATCAAAATTATTGTTTTCAAACATATTCTAACCCCAAAGAACACTAGATAAGTCATTTAGTGGTTCAATGCAATGTTTCTGAGTTCTTAACCCTTTTGGGACCAAATTTCAACAAGTCTTTCTCCATACTTCTAAACACTCTTCATGCATCTCTAGCACTTGTAATCAACCAGATTTATTGTGTTATAACATATTCTAACCCCGAACAACATTAGATAAGTCATTTAGTTGTTCAACGCAATGTTTCCGAGTTCTTAGCCCATTTGGGACCCAATTTCAACAAGTCTTTCTCCACTCTACTAAACACTTTTCATGCATCTCTAGCACTTGTAAGCAATCAAATTTATTTTATTCAATCATATTCTAACCCCAAACAACACTAGATAAGTCATTTAGTGGTTCAACGCAATGTTTCTAAGTTCTTAGCCCATTTGGGACCCTATTTCAACAAGTCTTTCTCCACACTTCTAAACGCTCTTCATGCATCTCTAGCACTGATAATCAATCAGATTTATTGTATTATAACATATTCTAACCCCAAACAACATTAGATAAGTCATTTAGTTGTTCAACGCAATGTTTCAGAGTTCTTAGCCCATTTGGGACCCAATTTCAACAAGTCTTTCTCCATTCTACTAAACACTTTTCATGCATCTCTAGCACTTATAATTAATCAAAATTATTGTTTTCAAACATATTCTAACCCCAAAGAACACTAGATAAGTCATTTAGTGGTTCAACGCAATGTTTCTGAGTTCTTAACCCATTTGGGACCAAATTTCAACAAATCTTTCTCCACACTTCTAAACACTCTTCATGCATCTCTAGCACTTGTAATCAACCAGATTTATTGTGTTATAAAATATTCTAACCCCGAACAACATTAGATAAGTCATTTAGTTGTTCAACGCAATGTTTCCGAGTTCTTAGCCCATTTGGGATCCAATTTCAACAAGTCTTTCTCCACTCTACTAAACACTTTTCATGCATCTCTAGCACTTGTAAGCAATCAAATTTATTTTATTCAAACATATTCTAACCCCAACCAACACTAGATAAGTCATTTAGTGGTTCAACGCAATGTTTCTAAGTTCTTAGCCCATTTGGGACCCTATTTCAACAAGTCTTTCTCCACACTTCTAAACGCTCTTCATGCACCTTTAGCACTTGTAATCAATCAGATTTATTGTATTATAACATATTCTAACCCCAAACAACATTAGATAAGTCATTTAGTTGTTCAACGCAATGTTTCAGAGTTCTTAGCCCATTTGGGAACCAATTTCAACAAGTCTTTCTCCATTCTACTAAACACTTTTCATGCATTTCTAGCACTTGTAATCAATCAAATTTATTTTATTCGAACATATTCTAACCCCAAACAATACTAGATAAGTCATTTAGTTTTTCAACGCAATGTTTCTAAGTTCTTAGCCCATTTGGGACCCAATTTCAACAAGTCTTTCTCCACACTTTTAAACACTCTTCAAGCATATCTAACATATTCTAACCCCAAACAACACAAGATAAGTCATTTAGTGGATCAACGCAATGTTTCTGAGTTCTTAGCCCATTTGGGACCCATTTTCAACAAGTCTTTATACACACTTCTAAACACTCTTCATGCATCTCTAGCACTTGTAATCAATCAAATTCATTTTATTCAAACATATTCTAACCCCAAAAAACACTAGATAAGTCATTTAGTGGTTCAACGCAATGTTTCTAAGTTCTTAGCCCATTTGGGACCCAATTTGAACAAGTCTTTCTCTACACTTTTAAACACTCTTCAAGCATCTCTAGCATTTGTAATCAATCGAATTTATTGTATTCTAACATATTCTAACCCCAAAAAACACTAGACAAGCCATTTAGTGGTTCAACGCAATGTTTCCGAGTTCTTAGCCCATTTTGGACCAAATTTCAGCATGTCTTTCTCCACTCTGTTGAACACTTTTCATGCATCTCTAGCACTTGTAATCAATCAAATTCATTGTTTTCTAACATATTCTAACCCCAAAAACCACTAGATAAGTTATTTAGTGGTTCAACGCAATGTTTCCGAGTTCTTAGCCCATTTGGGACCCAATTTCAACAAGTCTTGCTCCACACTTCTAAACGCTCTTCATGCATCTCTAGCACTTGTAATCAATCAGATTTATTGTATTATAACATATTCTAACCCTAAACAACATTAGATAAGTCATTTAGTTGTTCAACGCAATGTTTCCGAGTTCTTAGCCCATTTGGGACCCAATTTCAACAAGTTTTTCTACACACTTCTAAACACTCGTCATGCATCTCTAGCACTTATAATTAATCAAAATTATTGTTTTCAAACATATTCTAACCCCAAAGAACACTAGATAAGTCATTTAGTGGTTCAACGCAATGTTTCTGAGTTCTTAACCCATTTAGGACCAAATTTCAACAAGTCTTTCTCCACACTTCTAAACACTCTTCATGCATCTCTAGCACTTGTAATCAACCAGATTTATTGTGTTATAACATATTCTAACCCCGAACAACATTAGATAAGTCATTTAGTTGTTCAACGCAATGTTTCTGAGTTCTTAGCCCATTTGGGACCCAATTTCAACAAGTCTTTCTCCACTCTACTAAACACTTTTCATGCATCTCTAGCACTTGTAAGCAATCAAATTTATTTTATTCAAACATATTCTAACCCCAAACAACACTAGATAAGTCATTTAGTGGTTCAACGCAATGTTTCTAAGTTCTTAGCCCATTTGGGACCCTATTTCAACAAGTCTTTTTCCACACTTCTAAACGCTCTTCATGCATCTCTAGCACTTGTAATCGATCAGATTTATTGTATTATAACATATTCTAACCCCAAACAACATTAGATAAGTCATTTAGTTGTTCAACGCAATGTTTCAGAGTTCTTAGCCCATTTGGGACCCAATTTCAACAAGTCTTTCTCCATTCTACTAAACACTTTTCATGCATCTCTAGCACTTGTAATCAGTCAAATTTGTTTTATTCGAACATATTCTAACCCCAAACAACACTAGATAAGTCATTTAGTTGTTCAACGCAATGTTTCTAAGTTCTTAGCCCATTTGGGACCCAATTTCAACAAGTCTTTCTCTACACTTTTAAACACTCTTCAAGCATCTCTAACATATTCTAACCCCAAACAGCACAAGATAAGTCATTTAGTGGATCAACGCAATGTTTCTGAGTTCTTAGCCCATTTGGGACCCAATTTCAACAAGTCTTTCTACACACTTCTAAACACTCTTCATGCATCTCTAGCACTTGTAATCAATCAAATTCATTTTATTCCAACATATTCTAACCCCAAAAAACACTAGATAAGTCATTTAGTGGTTCAACGCAATGTTTCTAAGTTCTTAGCCCATTTGGAACCCAATTTCAACAAGTCTTTCTCTACACTTATAAACACTCTTCAAGCATCTCTAGCACTTGTAATCAATCGAATTTATTGTATTCTAACATATTCTAACCCCAAAAAACACTAGACAAGCCATTTAGTGGTTCAACGCAATGTTTCCGAGTTCTTAGCCCATTTTGGACCAAATTTTCAGCAAGTCTTTCTCCACTCTGTTGAACACTTTTCATGCATCTCTAGCACTTGTAATCAATCAAATTCATTGTTTTCTAACATATTCTAACCCCAAACAACACTAGATAAGTTATTTAGTGGTTCAACGCAATGTTTCCGAGTTCTTAGCCCATTTGGGACCCAATTTCAACAAGTCTTTCTCCACTCTACTAAACACTTTTCATGCATCTCTAGCACTTGTAATCAATCAAATTTATTATATTCAAACATATTCTAACCCCAAACAACACTAGATAAGTCATTTAGTGGTTCAACGCAATGTTTCTAAGTTCTTAGCCCATTTAGGACCCAATTTCAACAAGTCTTTCTCTACACTTATAAACACTCTTCAAGCATCTCTAGCACTTGTAATCAATCGAATTTATTGTATTCTAACATATTCTAACCCCAAAAAACACTAGACAAGCCATTTAGTGGTTCAACGTAATGTTTCTGAGTTCTTAGCCCATTTTGGACCAAATTTTAACAAGTCTTTCTCCACTCTGTTGAACACTTTTCATGCATCTCTAGCACTTGTAATCAATCAAATTCATTGTTTTCTAACATATTCTAACCCCAAACAACACTAGATAAGTTTTTTAGTGGTTCAACGCAATGTTTCCGAGTTCTTAGCCCATTTGGGACCCAATTTCAACAAGTCTTTCTCCACACTTCTAAACGCTCTTCATGCATCTCTAGCACATGTAATCAATCAGATTTATTGTATTATAACATATTCTAACCCCAAAGAACATTAGATAAGTCATTTAGTTGTTCAACGCAATGTTTCCGAGTTCTTAGCCCATTTGGGACCCAATTTCAACAAGTTTTTCTACACACTTCTAAACACTCGTCATGCATCTCTAGCACTTATAATTAGTCAAAATTATTGTTTTCAAACATATTCTAACCCCAAAGAACACTAGATAAGTCATTTAGTGGTTCAACGCAATGTTTCTGAGTTCTTAACCCATTTGGGACCAAATTTCAACAAGTCTTTCTCCACACTTCTAAACACTCTTCATGCATCTCTAGCACTTGTAATCAACCAGATTTATTGTGTTATTACATATTCTAACCCCGAAAAACATTAGATAAGTCATTTAGTTGTTCAACGCAATGTTTCCGAGTTCTTAGCCCATTTGGGACCCAACTTCAACAAGTCTTTCTCCACTCTACTAAACACTTTTCATGCATCTCTAGCACTTGTAAGCAATCAAATTTATTTTATTCAAACATATTCTAACCCCAAACAACACTAGATAAGTCATTTAGTGGTTCAACGCAATGTTTCTAAGTTCTTAGCCCATTTGGAACCCTATTTCAACAAATCTTTCTCCACACTTCTAAACGCTCTTCATGCATCTCTAGCACTTGTAATCAATCAGATTTATTGTATTATAACATATTCTAACCCCAAACAACATTAGATAAGTCATTTAGTTGTTCAACGCAATGTTTCAGAGTTCTTAGCCCATTTGGGACCCAATTTCAACAAGTCTTTCTCTACACTTTTAAACACTCTTCAAGCATCTCTAACATATTCTAACCCCAAACAGCACAAGATAAGTCATTTAGTGGATCAACCCAATGGTTCTGAGTTCTTAGCCCATTTGGGACCCATTTTCAACAAGTCTTTCTACACACTTCTAAACACTCTTCATGCATCTCTAGCACTTGTAATCAATCAAATTCATTTTATTCAAACATATTCTAACCCCAAACAACACTAGATAAGTCATTTAGTTGTTCAACGCAATGTTTCTAAGTTCTTGGCCCATTTGGGACCCAATTTCAATAAGTCTTTATCTACACTTTTAAACACTCTTCAAGCATCTCTAACATATTCTAACCCCAAACAGCACAAGATAAGTCATTTAGTGGATCAACGCAATGTTTCTGAGTTCTTAGCCCATGTGGGACCCATTTTCAACAAGTCTTTCTACACACTTCTAAACACTCTTCATGCATCTCTAGCACTTGTAATCAATCAAATTCATTTTATTCAAACATATTCTAACCCCAAAAAACACTAGATAAGTCATTTAGTGGTTCAACGCAATTTTTCTAAGTTCTTAGCCCATTTGGGACCCAATTTCAACAAGTTTTTCTCTACACTTTTAAACACTCTTCAAGCATCTCTAGCACTTGTAAATAATCGAATTTATTGTATTCTAACATATTCTAACCCCAAAAAACACTAGACAAGCCATTTAGTGGTTCAACGCAATGTTTCCGAGTTCTTTGCCCATTTTGGACCAAATTTCAGCAAGTCTTTCTCCACTCTGTTGAACACTTTTCATACATCTCTAGCACTTGTAATCAATCAAATTCATTGTTTTCTAACATATTCTAACCCCAAACAACACTAGATAAGTTTTTTAGTGGTTCAACGCAATGTTTCCGAGTTCTTAGCCCATTTGGGATCCAATTTCACCAAGTCTTTCTCCACACTTCTAAACGCTCTTCATGCATCTTTAGCACTTGTAATCAATCAGATTTATTGTATTATAACATATTCTAACCCCAAACAACATTAGATAAGTCATTTAGTTGTTCAACGCAATGTTTCCGAGTTCTTAGCCCATTTGGGACCCAATTTCAACAAGTTTTTCTACACACTTCTAAACACTCGTCATGCATCTCTAGCACTTATAATTAATCAAAATTATTGTTTTCAAACATATTCTAACCCCAAAGAACACTAGATAAGTCATTTAGTGGTTCAACGCAATGTTTCTGAGTTCTTAACCCATTTGGGACCAAATTTCAACAAGTCTTTCTCCACACTTCTAAACACTCTTCATACATCTCTAGCACTTGTAATCAACCAGATTTATTGTGTTATAACATATTCTAACCCCGAACAACATTAGATAAGTCATTTAGTTGTTCAACGCAATGTTTCTGAGTTCTTAGCCCATTTGGGACCCAATTTCAACAAGTCTTTCTCCACTCTACTAAACACTTTTCATGCATCTCTAGCACTTGTAAGCAATCAAATTTATTTTATTCAAATTTTCTAACCCCAAACAACACTAGATAAGTCATTTAGTGGTTCAACGCAATGTTTCTAAGTTCTTAGCCCATTTGGGACCCTATTTCAACAAGTCTTTCTCCACACTTCTAAACGCTCTTCATGCATCTCTAGCACTTGTAATCAATCAGATTTATTGTATTATAACATATTCTAACCCCAAACAACATTAGATAAGTCATTTAGTTGTTCAATGCAATGTTTCAGAGTTCTTAGCCCATTTAGGACCCAATTTCAACAAGTCTTTCTCCATTCTACTAAACACTTTTCATGCATCTCTTGCACTTGTAATCAATCAAATTTATTTTATTCGAACATATTCTAACCCCAAACAACACTAGATAAGTCATTTAGTTGTTCAACGCAATGTTTCTAAGTTCTTAGCCCATTTGGGACCCAATTTCAACAAGTCTTTCTCTACACTTTTAAACACTCTTCAAGCATCTCTAACATATTCTAACCCCAAACAGCACAAGATAAGTCATTTAGTGGATCAACGCAATGTTTCTGAGTTCTTAGCCCATTTGGGACCCATTTTCAACAAGTCTTTCTACACACTTCTAAACACTCTTCATGCATCTCTAGCACTTGTAATCAATCAAATTCATTTTATTCAAACATATTCTAACCCCAAAAAATACTAGATAAGTCAATTAGTGGTTCAACGCAATGTTTCTAAGTTCTTAGCCCATTTGGGACCCAATTTCAACAAGTCTTTCTCTACACTTTTAAACACTCTTCAAGCATCTCTAGCACTTGTAATCAATCGAATTTATTGTATTCTAACATATTCTAACCCCAAAAAACACTAGACAAGCCATTTAGTGGTTCAACGCAATGTTTCCGAGTTCTTAGCCCATTTTGGACCAAATTTCAGCAAGTCTTTCTCCACTCTGTTGAACACTTTTCATGCATCTCTAGCACTTGTAATCAATCAAATTCATTGTTTTCTAACATATTCTAACCCCAAACAACACTAGATAAGTTTTTTAGTGGTTCAACGCAATGTTTCCGAGTTCTTAGCCCATTTGGGACCCAATTTCAACAAGTCTTTCTCCACACTTCTAAACGCTCTTCATGCATCTCTAGCACTTGTAATCAATCAGATTTATTGTATTACAACATATTCTAACCCCAAACAACATTAGATAAGTCATTTAGTTGTTCAACGCAATGTTTCCGACTTCTTAGCCCATTTGGGACCCAATTTCAACAAGTTTTTCTACACACTTCTAAACACTCGTCATGCATCTCTAGCACTTATAATTAATCAAAATTATTGTTTTCAAACATATTCTAACCCCAAAGAATACTAGATAAGTCATTTAGTGGTTCAACGCAATGTTTCTGAGTTCTTAACCCATATGGGACCAAATATCAACAAGTCTTTCTCCACACTTCTAAACACTCTTCATGCATCTCTAGCACTTGTAATCAATCAGATTTATTGTGTTATAACATATTCTAACCCCGAACAACATTAGATAAGTCATTTAGTTGTTCAACGCAATGTTTCCGAGTTCTTAGCCCATTTGGGACCCAATTTCAACAAGTCTTTCTCCACTCTACTAAACACTTTTCATGCATCTCTAGAACTTTTAATCTATCAAATTTATTGTTTTCTAACATATTCTTACCCCAACCAATACTAGATAAGTCATTTAGTGGTTCAGCGCAATGTTTCCGAGTTCTTAGCCCATTTGGGACTCGATTTCATCAAGTTTTTCTACACATTTCTAAACACTCTTCATGCATCTCTAGAACTTGTAATCAATCAAAGTTATTGTATTATAACATATTCTAACCCCAAAAACACTAGATAAGTTATTTAGTGGTTCAACGCAATGTTTCCGAGTTCTTAGCCTATTTGGGACTCAATTTCAACAAGTTTTTCTACACACTTCTAAACACTCTTCATGCATCTTTAGCACTTGTAATCAATCAAAGTTATTATATTCTAGCATATTCTAACCCCAAACAGCACAAGATAAGTCATTTAGTGGATCAACGCAATGTTTCTGAGTTCTTAGCCCATTTGGGACCCAATTTCAACAAGTATTTCTACACACTTCTAAACACTCTTCATGCATCTCTAGCACTTGTAATCAATCAAATTCATTGTATTCTAACATATTCTAACCCCAACCAACACTAGATAAGTCATTTAGTTGTTCAACGCAATGTTTCCGAGTTCTTAGCACATTTGGGACCTAATTTCAACAAGTCTTTGTCATTACTTCAAAACACTCTTCATGCATCTCTAGCACTTGTAATCAATCAAATTAATTGTATTCTAACATATTCTAACCCCAAATAACACTAGATAAGTCATTTAGTTGCTCATCGCAATGTTTCCGAGTTCTTAGCCCATTTGGTACCCAAATTCAACAAGTCTTTCGCCACATTTCTAAACACTCTTCATGCATCTCTGGTACTTGTAATCAATAAAATTTATTGTATTCTAACATATTCTAACCCCAAACAACATTAGATAAGTTATTTAGTGGTTCAACGCAATGTTTCCGAGTTCTTAGCCCATTTGGGACCCAATTTCAACAAGTCTTTCTCCACACTTCTAAACGCTCTTCATGCATCTCTAGCACTTGTAATCAATCAGATTTATTGTATTATAACATATTCTAACCCCAAACAACATTAGATAAGTCATTTAATTGTTCGACGCAATGTTTCTGAGTTCTTAGCCCATTTGGGACGCAATTTCAACAAGTTTTTCTACACACTTCTAAACAGTCGTCATGCATCTCTAGCACTTATAATTAATCAAAGTTCTTGTATTCTAACATATTCTAACCCCAAACAACACTAGATAATTCATTTAGGTTTTCAACGCAATGTTTCCTAGTTCTTAGCCCACTAGGGACCCAATTTTAACATGTTTTTCTCCATACTTGGAAACAATCTTCATGCATCTCTAGCAATAGTAATCAAATCAAAATTATTGTTTTCAAACATATTCTAACCCCAAAGAACACTAGATAAGTCATTTAGTGGTTCAACGCAATGTTTCTGAGTTCTTAGCCCATTTGGGACCAAATTTCAACAAGTCTTTCTTCACACTTCTAAATATTTTTCATCCATATCTAGCATTTTTAATCAAAAATTTATTGTATTCTAATATATTCTAACCCCAAACAACACTAGATAAGTCACTTAGTGGTTCAACGCAATGTTTCCGAGTTCTTAGTCCATTTGGGACCCAATTTCAACAAGTCTTTCTCCACACTTCTAAACACTTTTCATGCATCTCTAGCAGTTGTAATCAAATTTTTTACTGTATTCTAACATATTCTAACCCCAAACAACACTAGATAAGTCATTTAGTGGTTCAACGCAATGTTTCCGAGTTCTTAGCCCATTTGGGACCCAATTTCAACAAGTCTTTCTCCACACTTCTAAACACTCTTCATGCATCTCTAGCAATTGTAATCAATCAAATTTATTGTATTCTAACATATTCTAACCCCAAACAACACTAGATAAGTCATTTAGTGGTTCAACGCAATGTTTCCGAGTTCTTAGCCCATTTGGGACCCAATTTCAACAAGTCTTTCTCCACACTTCTAAACACTTTTGATGCATCTCTAGCAATTGTAATCAATCAAATTTATTGTATTCTAACATATTCTAACCCCAAACAACACTAGATAAGTCATTTAGTGGTTCAACGCAATGTTTCCGAGTTCTTAGCCCATTTGGGACCCAATTTCAAAAAGTCTTTCTCCACACTTCTAAACACTTTTGATGCATATATAGCACTTGTAATCAATATAATTTATTGTATTCTAACATATTCTAACCCCAAACAACACTAGATAAGTCATTTAGTGGTTTAACGCAATGTTTCCGAGTTCTTAGCCCATTTGGGACCCAATTTCAACAAGTCTTTCTCCACACTTCTAAACACTATTCATGCATCTCTAGCACTTGTAATCAATCAAACTTATTATATTCAAACATATTCTAACCCCAAACAACATTAGATAAGTCATTTAGTGGTTCAACGCAATGTTTCCGAGTTCTTAGCCCATTTGGGACCCAATTTCAACAAGTCTTTCTCCACACTTCTAAACACTCTTCATGCATCTCTTGCATTTGTAATCAATCAAATTTATTGTATTCTAACATATTCTAACCCCAAACAACACTAGATAAGTCATTTAGTGGTTCAACAAAATGTTTACGAGTTCTTAGCCCATTTGGGACCAAATTTCAACAAGTCTTTCTCAACACTTCTAAACACTTTTGATGCATCTCTAGCAATTGTAATCAAATTTTTTATATTGTATTCTAACATATTCTAACCCCAAACAACACTAGATAAGTCATTTAGTGGTTCAACGCAATGTTTCCGAGTTCTTTGCCCATTTGGGACCCAATTTCAACAAGTCTTTCTCCACACTTCTAAACACTTTTGATGCATCTCTAGCAATTGTAATCAATCAAATTTATTGTATTCTAACATATTCTAACCCCAAACAACACTAGATAAGTCATTTAGTGGTTCAACGCAATGTTTCCGAGTTCTTAGCCCATTTGGGACTCAATTTCAACAAGTCTTTCACCACACTTCTAAACACTCTTCATGCATTTGTAGCACTAGTAATCAAAAATTTGCTGTATTCTAACATATTCTAACCCCAAAAAACACTAGATAAGTCATTTAGTGGTTCAACGCAATGTTTCCGAGTTCTTAGCCCTTTTGGGACCCAATTTCAACAAGTCTTTCTCTACACTTCTAAACACTTTTGATGCATCTCTAGCAATTGTAATCAAAATTTCTTATTATATTCTAACATATTCTAACCCCAAAAACCACTAGATAAGTCATTTAGTGGTTTAACGCAATGTTTTCGAGTTCTTAGCCTATTTGGGACCCAATTTCAACAAGTCCCTTCAACACACTTCTAAACACTTTTGATGCATCTCTAGCAATTGTAATCAAATTTTTTTATTGTATTCTAACATATTCTAACCCAAACAACACTAGATAAGTCATTTAGTGGTTCAACGCAATGTTTCCGAGTTCTTAGCCCATTTGGGACCAAATTTCAACAAGTCTTTCTCCACACTTCTAAACACTTTTGATGCATCTCTAGCAATTGTAATCAAAAAAGTTTATTGTATTAGAACATATTCTAACCCCAAACAACACTAGATAAGTCATTTAGTGGTTCAACGCAATGTTTCCGAGTTCTTAGCCCATTTGGGACCAAATTTCAACAAGTCTTTCTCCACACTTCTAAACACTCTTCATGCATCTGTAGCACTAGTAATCAAAAAATGTGTTGTATTCTAACATATTCTAACCCCAAACAACACTAGATAAGTCATTTAGTGGTTCAACGCAATGTTTCCGAGTTCTTAGCCCATTTGGGACCAAATTTCAACAAGTCTTTCTCCACACTTCTAAACACTTTTGATGCATCTCTAGCAATTGTAATCAAAAAAGTTTATTGTATTCGAACATATTCTAACCCCAAACAACACTAGATAAGTCATTTAGTGGTTCAACGCAATGTTTCCGAGTTCTTAGCCCATTTGGGACCAAATTTCAACAAGTCTTTCTCCACACTTCTAAACACTCTTCATGCATCTCTAGCAATTGTAATCAATCAAATTTATTGTATTCTAACATATTCTAACCCCAAACAACACTAGATAAGTCATTTAGTGGTTCAACGCAATGTTTCCGAGTTCTTAGCCCATTTGGGACCCAATTTCAACAAGTCTTTCTCCACACTTCTAAACACTTTTGATGCATCTCTAGCAATTGTAATCAAAAAACTTTATTGTATTCTAACATATTCTAACCCCAAACAACACTAGATAAGTCATTTAGTGGTTCAACGCAATGTTTCCGAGTTCTTAGCCCATTTGGGACCCAATTTCAACAAGTCTTTCTCCACACTTCTAAACACTTTTGATGCATCTCTAGCAATTGTAATCAATCAAATTTATTGTATTCTAACATATTCTAACCCCAAAAAACACTAGATAAGTCATTTAGTGGTTCAACGCAATGTTTCCGAGTTCTTAGCCCATTTGGGACCCAATTTCAACAAGTCTTTCTCCACACTTCTAAACACTTTTGATGCATCTCTAGCAATTGTAATCAATTGTTTATTATTGTATTCTAACATATTCTAACCCCAAACAACACTAGATAAGTCATTTAGTGGTTCAACGCAATGTTTCCGAGTTCTTAGCCCATTTGGGACCCAATTTCAACAAGTCTTTCTCCACACTTCTAAACACTCTTCATGCATCTCTAGCAATTGTAATCAATCAAATTTATTGTATTCTAACATATTCTAACCCCAAACAACACTAGATAAGTCATTTAGTGGTTTAACGCAATGTTTCCGAGTTCTTAGCCCATTTGGGACCCAATTTCAACAAGTCTTTCTCCACACTTCTAAACACTTTTGATGCATCTCTAGCAATTGTAATCAAAAACTTTTATTGTATTCTAACATATTCTAACCCCAAAAAACACTAGATAAGTCATTTATTGGTTCAACGCAATGTTTCCGAGTTCTTAGCCCATTTGGGACCCAATTTCAACAAGTCTTTCTCCACACTTCTAAACAGTTTTGATGCATTTGTAGCACTAGTAATCAAAAATTTGCTGTATTCTAACATATTCTAACCCCAAACAACACTAGATAAGTCATTTATTGGTTCAACGCAATGTTTCCGAGTTCTTAGCCTATTTGGGACCCAATTTCAACAAGTCTTTCTCCACACTTCTAAAGACGTTTGATGCATCTCTAGCAAATGTAATCAAAATTTTTTATTGTATTCTAACATATTCTAACCCCAAACAACACTAGATAAGTCATTTAGTGGTTTAACGCAATGTTTCCGAGTTCTTAGCCCATTTGGGACCCAATTTCAACAAGTCTTTCTCCACACTTCTAAACACTCTTCATGCATCTCTAGCAATTGTAATCAAAAAAGTTTATTGTATTAGAACATATTCTAACCCCAAACAACACTAGATAAGTCATTTAGTGGTTCAACGCAATGTTTCCGAGTTCTTAGCCCATTTGGGACCAAATTTCAACAAGTCTTTCTCCACACTTCTAAACACTTTTGATGCATCTCTAGCAATTGTAATCAATCAAATTTATTGTATTCGAACATATTCTAACCCCAAACAACACTTGATAAGTCATTTAGTGGTTCAACGCAATGTTTCCGAGTTCTTAGCCCATTTGGAACCCAATTTCAACAAGTCTTTGTCCACACTTCTAAACACTCTTCATGCATCTGTAGCATTAGTAATAAAAAAATGTGTTGTATTCTAACATATTCTAACCCCAAACAACACTAGATAAGTCAGTTAGTGGTTCAACGCAATGTTTCCGAGTTCTTAGCCCATTTGGGACCAAATTTCAACAAGTCTTTCTCCACACTTCTAAACACTCTTCATACATCTCTAGCAATTGTAATCAATCAAATTTATTGTATTCTAACATATTCTAACCCCAAACAACACTAGATAAGTCATTTAGTGGTTCAACGCAATGTTTCCGAGTTCTTAGCCCATTTGGGACCCAATTTCAACAAGTCTTTCTCCACACTTCTAAACACTTTTGATGCATCTCTAGCAATTGTAATCAAAAAAATTTATTGTATTCTAACATATTCTAACCCCAAACGGCACTAGTCATTTAGTGGTTCAACGCAATGTTTCCGAGTTCTTAGCCCATTTGGGACCCAATTTCAACAAGTCTTTCTCCACACTTCTAAACACTCTTCATGCATGTGTAGCACTAGTAATCAAAAAATTTGTTGTATTCTAACATATTCTAACCCCAAACAACACTAGATAAGTCATTTAGTGGTTCAACGCAATGTTTCCGAGTTCTTAGCCCATTTGGGACCAAATTTCAACAAGTCTTTCTCCACACTTCTAAACACTTTTGATGCATCTCTAGCAATTGTAATCAAATTTTTTTTATTGTATTCTAACATATTCTAACCCCAAACAACACTAGATAAGTCATTTAGTGGTTCAACGCAATGTTTCCGAGTTCTTAGCCCATTTGGGACCCAATTTCAACAAGTCTTTCTCCACACTTCTAAACACTTTTGATGCATCTCTAGCACTTGTAATCAAACAAATTTATTGTATTCTAACATATTCTAACCCCAAACAACACTAGATAAGTCATTTAGTGGTTCAACGCAATGTTTCCGAGTTCTTAGCCCATTTGGGACCCAATTTCAACAAGTCTTTCTCCACACTTCTAAACACTCTTCATGCATCTCTAGCAATTGTAATCAATCAAATTTATTGTATTCTAACATATTCTAACCCCAAACAACACTAGATAAGTCATTTAGTGGTTCAACGCAATGTTTCCGAGTTCTTAGCCCATTTGGGACCCAATTTCAACAAGTCTTTCTCCACACTTCTAAACACTTTTGATGCATCTCTAGCAATTGTAATCAAAAATTTTTATTGTATTCTAACATATTCTAACCCCAAACAACACTAGATAAGTCATTTAGTGGTTCAACGCAATGTTTCCGAGTTCTTAGCCCATTTGGGACCCAATTTCAACAAGTCTTTCTCCACACTTCTAAACACTCTTCATGCATCTCTAGCAATTGTAATCAATCAAATTTATTGTATTCTAACATATTCTAACCCCAAACAACACTAGATAATTCATTTAGTTGTTTAACGCAATGTTTCCGAGTTCTTAGCCCATTTGGGACCCAATTTCAACAAGTCTTTCTCCACACTTCTAAACACTCTTCATGCATCTGTAGCACTAGTAATCAAAAAATTTGTTGTATTCTAACATATTCTAACCCCAAACAACACTAGATAAGTCATTTAGTGGTTTAACGCAATGTTTCCGAGTTCTTAGCCCATTTGGGACCCAATTTCAACAAGTCTTTATCCATACTTCTAAACACTTTTGATGCATCTCTAGCACTTGTAATCAAACAAATTTATTGTATTCTAACATATTCTAACCCCAAAAAGCACTAGATAAGTCATTTAGTGGTTCAACGCAATGTTTCCGAGTTCTTAGCCCATTTGGGACCCAATTTCAACAAGTCTTTCTCCACACTTCTAAACACTCTTCATGCATCTCTAGCAATTGTAATCAATCAAATTTATTGTATTCTAACATATTCTAACCCCAAACAACACTAGATAAGTCATTTAGTGGTTCAACGCAATGTTTCCGAGTTCTTAGCCCATTTGGGACCCAATTTCAACAAGTCTTTCTCCACACTTCTAAACACTTTTGATGCATCTCTAGCAATTGTAATCAATCAAATTTATTGTATTCTAACATATTCTAACCCCAAACAACACTAGATAAGTCATTTAGTGGTTCAACGCAATGTTTCCGAGTTCTTAGCCCATTTGGGACCCAATTTCAACAAGTCTTTCTCCACACTTCTAAACACTCTTCATGCATCTCTAGCAATTGTAATCAATCAAATTTATTGTATTCTAACATATTCTAACCCCAAACAACACTAGATAAGTCATTTAGTGGTTCAACGCAATGTTTCCGAGTTCTTAGCCCATTTGGGACCCAATTTCAACAAGTCTTTCTCCACACTTCTAAACACTCTTCATGCATCTCTAGCAATTGTAATCAATCAAATTTATTGTATTCTAACATATTCTAACCCCAAACAACACTAGATAATTCATTTATTTGTTTAACGCAATGTTTCCGAGTTCTTAGCCCATTTTGGACCCACTTTCGGCAAGTCTTTCTCCACACTTCTAAACATTCTTCATGCATCAAAAACTTTTATTGTATTCTAACATATTCTAACCTCAAACAACACTAGATAAGTCATTTAGTGGTTCAACGCAATGTTTCCGAGTTCTTAGCCCATTTGGGACCCAATTTCAACAAGTCTTTCTCCACACTTCTAAACACTCTTCATGCATCTCTAGCAATTGTAATCAATCAAATTTATTGTATTCTAACATATTCTAACCCCAAACAACACTAGATAAGTCATTTAGTGGTTCAACGCAATGTTTCCGAGTTCTTAGCCCATTTGGGACCCAATTTCAACAAGTCTTTCTCCACACTTCTAAACACTTTTGATGCATCTCTAGCAATTGTAATCAAAATTTTTTTATTGTATTCTAACATATTCTAACCCCAAACAACACTAGATAAGTCATTTAGTGGTTCAACGCAATGTTTCCGAGTTCTTAGCCCATTTGGGACCCAATTTCAACAAGTCTTTCTCCACACTTCTAAACACTTTTGATGCATCTCTAGCAATTGTAATCAATCAAATTTATTGTATTCTAACATATTCTAACCCCAAACAACACTAGATAAGTCATTTAGTGGTTTAACGCAATGTTTCCGAGTTCTTAGCCCATTTGGGACCCAATTTCAACAAGTCTTTCTCCACACTTCTAAACACTTTTGATGCATCTCTAGCAATTGTAATCAAAAACATTTATTGTATTCTAACATATTCTAACCCCAAACAACACTAGATAAGTCATTTAGTGGTTCAACGCAATGTTTCCGAGTTCTTAGCCCATTTGGGACCCAATTTCAACAAGTCTTTCTCCACACTTCTAAACACTCTTCATGCATCTCTAGCACTTGTAATCAATCAAATTTATTGTATTCTAACATATTCTAACCCCAAACAACACTAGATAAGTCATTTAGTGGTTCAACGCAATGTTTCCGAGTTCTTAGCCCATTTGGGACCCAATTTCAACAAGTCTTTCTCCACACTTCTAAACACTCTTCATGCATCTCTAGCAATTGTAATCAAATTTTTTTATTGTATTCTAACATATTCTAACCCCAAACAACACTAGATAAGTCATTTAGTGGTTCAACGCAATGTTTCCGAGTTCTTTGCCCATTTGGGACCCAATTTCAACAAGTCTTTGCCCATTTTGATGCATCTCTAGCAATTGTAATCAAAAAAGTTTATTGTATTCTAACATATTCTAACCCCAAAAAACACTAGATAAGTCATTTAGTGGTTCAACGCAATGTTTCCGAGTTCTTAGCCCTTTTGGGACCCAATTTCAACAAGTCTTTCTCCACACTTCTAAACACTTTTGATGCATCTCTAGCAATTGTAATCAAAATTTCTTATTATATTCTAACATATTCTAACCCCAAAAACCACTAGATAAGTCATTTAGTGGTTTAACGCAATGTTTTCGAGTTCTTAGCCTATTTGGGACCCAATTTCAACAAGTCCTTCCCCACACTTCTAAACACTTTTGATGCATCTCTAGCAATTGTAATCAAAAAAGTTTATTGTATTAGAACATATTCTAACCCCAAACAACACTAGATAAGTCATTTAGTGGTTCAACGCAATGTTTCCGAGTTCTTAGCCCATTTGGGACCAAATTTCAACAAGTCTTTCTCCACACTTCTAAACACTTTTGATGCATCTCTAGCAATTGTAATCAAAAAAATTTTATTGTATTCTAACATATTCTAACCCTAAATAACACTAGATAAGTCATTTAGTTGTTCAACGCAATGTTTCCGAGTTCTTAGCCCTTTTGGGACCCAATTTCAACAAGTCTTTCTCCACACTTCTAAACACTCTTCATACATCTCTAGCACTTGTAATAAAAAATTTGCTGTATTCTAACATATTCTAACCCCAAACAACACTAGATAAGTCATTTAGTGGTTCAACGCAATGTTTCCGAGTTCTTAGCCCATTTGGGACCAAATTTCAACAAGTCTTTCTCCACACTTCTAAACACTTTTGATGCATCTCTAGCAATTGTAATCAAAAAAGTTTATTGTATTCGAACATATTCTAACCCCAAACAACACTAGATAAGTCATTTAGTGGTTCAACGCAATGTTTCCGAGTTCTTAGCCCATTTGGAACCCAATTTCAACAAGTCTTTCTCCACACTTCTAAACACTCTTCATGCATCTGTAGCACTAGTAATCAAAAAATTTGTTGTATTCTAACATATTCTAACCCCAAACAACACTAGATAAGTCATTTAGTTGTTCAACGCAATGTTTCCGAGTTCTTAGCCCATTTGGGACCCAATTTCAACAAGTCTTTCTCCACACTTCTAAACACTCTTCATGCATCTCTAGCAATTGTAATCAATCAAATTTATTGTATTCTAACATATTCTAACCCCAAACAACACTAGATAAGTCATTTAGTGGTTCAACGCAATGTTTCCGAGTTCTTAGCCCATTTGGGACCCAATTTCAACAAGTCTTTCTCCACACTTCTAAACACTTTTGATGCATCTCTAGCACTTGTAATCAATTAAATTTATTGTATTCTACCATATTCTAACCCCAAACAACACTAGATAAGTCATTTAGTGGATCAACGCAATGTTTCCGAGTTCCTAGCCCATTTGGGACCAAATTTCAACAAGTGTTTCTCGACACTTCTAAACACTTTTGATGCATCTCTAGCACTAGTAATCAAAAAATGTGTTGTATTCTAACATATTCTAACCCCAAACAACACTAGATAAGTCATTTAGTGGTTTAACGCAATGTTTCCGAGTTCTTAGGCCATTTGGGACCCAATTTCAACAAGTCCTTCTCCACACTTCTAAACACTTTTGATGCATCTCTAGCAATTGTAATCAAAACTTTTTATTGTATTCTAACATATTCTAACCCCAAACAACACTAGATAAGTCAGTTAGTGGTTCAACGCAATGTTTCCGAGTTCTTAGCCCATTTGGGACCAAATTTCAACAAGTCTTTCTCCACACTTCTAAACACTCTTCATACATCTCTAGCAATTGTAATCAATCAAATTTATTGTATTCTAACATATTCTAACCCCAAACAACACTAGATAAGTCATTTAGTGGTTCAACGCAATGTTTCCGAGTTCTTAGCCCATTTGGGACCCAATTTCAACAAGTCTTTCTCCACACTTCTAAACACTCTTCATGCATCTCTAGCAATTGTAATCAATCAAATTTATTGTATTCTAACATATTCTAACCCCAAACAACACTAGATAATTCATTTAGTTGTTTAACGCAATGTTTCCGAGTTCTTAGCCCATCTAGGACACAATTTCAACAAGTCTTTCTCCACACTTCAAAACACTCTTCATGCATCTGTAGCACTTGTAATCAATCAAATTTATTGTATTCTACCATATTATAACCCCAAACAATAATAGATAATTCATTTAGTTGTTCAACGCAATGTTTCCGAGTTCTTAGCCCATTTGGGACCCAATTTCAACAAGTCTTTCTCCACACTTCTAAACAGTTTTGATGCATCTCTAGCAATTGTAATCAAAAAAGTTTATTGTATTCGAACATATTCTAACCCCAAACAACACTAGATAAGTCATTTAGTGGTTCAACGCAATGTTTCCGAGTTCTTAGCCCATTTGGAACCCAATTTCAACAAGTCCTTCTCCACACTTCTAAACACTTTTGATGCATCTCTAGCAATTGTAATCAAATTTTTTTATTGTATTCTAACATATTTTAACCCCAAACAACACTAGATAAGTAAGTTAGTGGTTCAACGCAATGTTTCCGAGTTCTTAGCCCATTTGGGACCAAATTTCAACAAGTCTTTCTCCACACTTCTAAACACTTTTGATGCATCTCTAGCAATTGTAATCAATCAAATTTATTGTATTCTAACATATTCTAACCCCAAACAACACTAGATAAGTCATTTAGTGGTTCAACGCAATGTTTCCGAGTTCTTAGCCCATTTGGGACCCAATTTCAACAAGTCTTTCTCCACACTTCTAAACACTTTTCATGCATCTCTAGCAATTGTAATCAATCAAATTTATTGTATTCTAACATATTCTAACCCGAAACAACACTAGATAAGTCATTTATTGGTTCAACGCAATATTTCCGAATTCTTGGCCCGTTTGGGACCCAATTTCAACAAGTCTTTCTCCACCCTTCTAAACACTCTTCATGCATCTGTAGCACTAGTAATCAAAAAATGTGTTGTATTCTAACATATTCTAACCCCAAACAACACTAGATAAGTCATTTAGTGGTTCAACGCAATGTTTCCGAGTTCTTAGCCCATTTGGGACCAAATTTCAACAAGTCTTTCTCCACACTTCTAAACACTTTTGATGCATCTCTAGCAATTGTAATCAATTTTTTTTTATTGTATTCTAACATATTCTAACCCCAAATAACACTAGATAAGTCATTTAGTGGTTCAACGCAATGTTTCCGAGTTCTTAGCCCATTTGGGACCCAATTTCAACAAGTCTTTCTCCACACTTCTAAACACTCTTCATGCATCTCTAGCAATTGTAATCAATCAAATTTATTGTATTCTAACATATTCTAACCCCAAACAACACTAGATAAGTCATTTAGTGGTTCAACGCAATGTTTCCGAGTTCTTAGCCCATTTGGGACCCAATTTCAACAAGTCCTTCTCCACACTTCTAAACACTTTTGATGCATCTCTAGCAATTGTAATCAAAAAATTTTATTGTATTAGAACATATTCTAACCCCAAACAACACTAGATAAGTCATTTAGTGGTTCAACGCAATGTTTCCGAGTTCTTAGCCCATTTGGGACCAAATTTCAACAAGTCTTTCTCCACACTTCTAAACACTTTTGATGCATCTCTAGCAATTGTAATCAAAAAAGTTTATTGTATTCGAACATATTCTAACCCCAAACAACACTAGATAAGTCATTTAGTGGTTCAACGCAATGTTTCCGAGTTCTTAGCCCATTTGGGACTCAATTTCAACAAGTCTTTCACCACACTTCTAAACACTCTTCATGCATTTGTAGCACTAGTAATCAAAAATTTGCTGTATTCTAACATATTCTAACCCCAAACAACACTAGATAAGTCATTTAGTGGTTTAACGCAATGTTTCCGAGTTCTTAGCCCATTTGGGACCCAATTTCAACAATTCGTTCTCCACACTTCTAAACACTCTTCATGCATCTCTAGCAATTGTAATCAATCAAATTTATTGTATTTTAACAAATTCTAACCCCAAACAACACTAGATAAGTCATTTAGTGGTTTAACGCAATGTTTCCGAGTTCTTAGCCCATTTGGGACCCAATTTCAACAAGTCCTTCTCCACACTTCTAAACACTTTTGATGCATCTCTAGCAATTGTAATCAAATTTTTTTATTGTATTCTAACATATTCTAACCCCAAACAACACTAGATAAGTCATTTAGTGGTTCAACGCAATGTTTCCGAGTTCTTAGCCCATTTGGGACTCAATTTCAACAAGTCTTTCACCACACTTCTAAACACTCTTCATGCTTCTCTAGCACTTGTAATCAATCAAATTTATTGTATTTTAACAAATTCTAACCCCAAACAACACTAGATAAGTCATTTAGTTGTTTAACGCAATGTTTCCGAGTTCTTAGCCCATTTGGGACCCAATTTCAACAAGTCCTTCTCCACACTTCTAAACACTTTTGATGCATCTCTAGCAATTGTAATCAAAATTTTTTATTGTATTCTAACATATTCTAACCCCAAACAACACTAGATAAGTCATTTAGTGGTTCAACGCAATGTTTCCGAGTTCTTAGCCCATTTGGGACCCAATTTCAACAAGTCTTTCTCCACACTTCTAAACACTTTTGATGCATCTCTAGCACTTGTAATCAAACAAATTTATTGTATTCTAACATATTCTAACCCCAAAAAACACTAGATAAGTCATTTAGTGGTTCAACGCAATGTTTCCGAGTTCTTAGCCCATTTGGGACCCAATTTCAACAAGTCTTTCTCCACACTTCTAAACACTCTTCATGCATCTCTAGCAATTGTAATCAATCAAATTTATTGTATTCTAACATATTCTAACCCCAAACAACACTAGATAATTCATTTAGTTGTTTAACGCAATGTTTCCGAGTTCTTAGCCCATTTGGGACCCAATTTCAACAAGTCTTTCTCCACACTTCTAAACACTCTTCATGCATCTGTAGCACTTGTAATCAAACAAATTTATTGTATTCTAACATATTCTAACCCCAAACAACACTAGATAAGTCATTTAGTTGTTCAACGCAATGTTTCCGAGTTCTTAGCCCATTTGGGACCCAATTTCAACAAGTCTTTCTCCACACTTCTAAACACTCTTCATGCATCTCTAGCAATTGTAATCAATCAAATTTATTGTATTCTAACATATTCTAACCCCAAACAACACTAGATAAGTCATTTAGTGGTTCAACGCAATGTTTCCGAGTTCTTAGCCCATTTGGGACCCAATTTCAACAAGTCTTTCTCCACACTTCTAAACACTCTTCATGCATCTCTAGCAATTGTAAACAATCAAATTTATTGTATTCTAACATATTCTAACCCCAAACAACACTAGATATGTCATTTAGTTGTTCAACGCAATGTTTCCGAGTTCTTAGCCCATTTGGGACCCAATTTCAACAAGTCTTTCTCCACACTTCTAAATACTGTTCATGCATCTCAAGCAAGTGTTATCAAAAAAAATTATTTCATTCTAACATATTCTAACCCCAAAAAACACTAGATAAGTCATTTAGTGGTTTAACGCAATGTTTCCGAGTTCTTAGCCCATTTGGGACCCAATTTCAACAAGTCTTTCTCCACACTTCTAAACACTTTTGATGCATCTCTAGCAATTGTAATCAAAAACTTTTATTGTATTCTAACATATTCTAACCCCAAACAACACTAGATAAGTCATTTAGTGGTTCAACGCAATGTTTCCGAGTTCTTAGCCCATTTGGGACCCAATTTCAACAAGTCTTTCTCCACACTTCTAAACACTTTTGATGCATCTCTAGCACTTGTAATCAAACAAATTTATTGTATTCTAACATATTCTAACCCCAAAAAACACTAGATAAGTCATTTAGTGGTTCAACGCAATGTTTCCGAGTTCTTAGCCCATTTGGGACCCAATTTCAACAAGTCTTTCTCCACACTTCTAAACACTCTTCATGCATCTCTAGCAATTGTAATCAATCAAATTTATTGTATTCTAACATATTCTAACCCCAAACAACACTAGATAATTCATTTAGTTGTTTAACGCAATGTTTCCGAGTTCTTAGCCCATTTGGGACCCAATTTCAACAAGTCTTTCTCCACACTTCTAAACACTTTTGATGCATCTCTAGCAATTGTAATAAATCAAATTTATTGTATTCTAACATATTCTAACCCCAAACAACACTAGATAAGTCATTTAGTGGTTCAACGCAATGTTTCCGAGTTCTTAGCCCATTTGGGACCCAATTTCAACAAGTCTTTCTCCACACTTCTAAACACTTTTCATGCATCTCTAGCAGTTGTAATCAGTCAAATTTATTGTATTCTAACATATTCTAACCCCAAACAACACTAGATAAGTCATTTAGTGGTTCAACGCAATGTTTCCGAGTTCTTAGCCCATTTGGGACCCAATTTCAACAAGTCTTTCTCCACACTTCTAAACACTTTTGATGCATCTCTAGCAATTGTAATCAAAAAAGTTTATTGTATTCTAACATATTCTAACCCCAAACAACACTAGATAAGTCATTTAGTGGTTCAACGCAATGTTTCCGAGTTCTTAGCCCATTTGGGACCCAATTTCAACAAGTCTTTCTCCACACTTCTAAACACTTTTGATGCATCTCTAGCAATTGTAATCAAAAACATTTATTGTATTCTAACATATTCTAACCCCAAACAACACTAGATAAGTCATTTAGTGGTTCAACGCAATGTTTCCGAGTTCTTAGCCCTTTTGGGACCCAATTTCAACAAGTCTTTCTCCACACTTCTAAACACTTTTGATGCATCTCTAGCACTTGTAATCAAACAAATTTATTGTAATCTAACATATTCTAACCCCAAAAAACACAAGATAAGTCATTTAGTGGTTCAACGCAATGTTTCCGAGTTCTTAGCCCATTTGGGACCCAATTTCAACAAGTCTTTCTCCACACTTCTAAACATTATTCATGCATCTCTAGCAATTGTAATCAATCAAATTTATTGTATTCTAACATATTCTAATCCCAAACAACACTAGATAAATCATTTAGTTGTTTAACGCAATGTTTCCGAGTTCTTAGCCCAATTGGGACCCAATTTCAACAAGTTTTTCTCCACACTTCTAAACACTTTTCATGCATCTCTAGCAATTGTAATCAAAAAAGTTTATTGTATTCGAACATATTCTAACCCCAAACAACACTAGATAAGTCATTTAGTGGTTCAACGCAATGTTTCCGAGTTCTTAGCCCATTTGGAACCCAATTTCAACAAGTCTTTCTCCACACTTCTAAACACTCTTCATGCATCTGTAGCACTAGTAATCAAAAAATGTGTTGTATTCTAACATATTCTAACCCCAAACAACACTAGATAAGTCATTTAGTGGTTTAACGCAATGTTTCCGAGTTCTTAGCCCATTTGGGACCCAATTTCAACAAGTCCTTCTCCACACTTCTAAACACTCTTCATGCATCTCTAGCACTTGTAATCAATTAAATTTATTGTATTCTAACATATTCTAACCCCAAACAACACTAGATAAGTCATTTAGTGGTTTAACGCAATGTTTCCGAGTTCTTAGCCCATTTGGGACCCAATTTCAACAAGTCCTTCTCCACACTTCTAAACACTTTTGATGCATCTCTAGCAATTGTAATCAAATTTTTTTATTGTATTCTAACATATTCTAACCCCAAACAACACTAGATAAGTCATTTAGTGGTTCAACGCAATGTTTCCGAGTTCTTAGCCCATTTGGGACTCAATTTCAACAAGTCTTTCACCACACTTCTAAACACTCTTCATGCTTCTCTAGCACTTGTAATCAATCAAATTTATTGTATTCTAACATATTCTAACCCCAAACAACACTAGATAAGTCATTTAGTGGTTCAACGCAATGTTTCCGAGTTCTTAGCCCATTTGGGACTCAATTTCAACAAGTCTTTCACCACACTTCTAAACACTCTTCATGCATTTGTAGCACTAGTAATCAAAAATTTGCTGTATTCTAACATATTCTAACCCCAAACAACACTAGATAAGTCATTTAGTGGTTTAACGCAATGTTTCCGAGTTCTTAGCCCATTTGGGACCCAATTTCAACAAGTCTTTCTCCACACTTCTAAACACTCTTCATGCATCTCTAGCAATTGTAATCAAAATTTTTTATTGTATTCTAACATATTCTAACCCCAAACAACACTAGATAAGTCATTTAGTTGTTCAACGCAATGTTTCCGAGTTCTTAGCCCATTTGGGACCCAATTTCAACAAGTCTTTCTCCACACTTCTAAACACTTTTCATGCATCTCTAGCAATTGTAATCAATCAAATTTATTGTATTCTAACATATTCTAACCCCAAACAACACTAGATAAGTCAGTTAGTGGTTCAACGCAATGTTTCCGAGTTCTTAGCCCATTTGGGACCAAATTTCAACAAGTCTTTCTCCACACTTCTAAACACTCTTCATACATCTCTAGCAATTGTAATCAAATTTTTTTATTGTAATCTATAATATTATAACCCCAAACAACACTAGACAAGCCATTTAGTGGTTCAACAAAATGTTTCCGAGTTCTTAGCCCATTTGGGACCAAATTTCAACAAGTCTTTCTCAACACTTCTAAACACTTTTGATGCATCTCTAGCAATTGTAATCAAATTTTTTTTATTGTATTCTAACATATTCTAACCCCAAACAACACTAGATAAGTCATTTAGTGGTTCAACGCAATGTTTCCGAGTTCTTAGCCCATTTGGGACTCAATTTCAACAAGTCTTTCACCACACTTCTAAACACTCTTCATGCTTCTCTAGCACTTGTAATCAATCAAATTTATTGTATTCTAACATATTCTAACCCCAAACAACACTAGATAAGTCATTTAGTGGTTCAACACAATGTTTCCGAGTTCTAAGCCCATTTGGGACCCAATTTCAACAAGTCTTTCTCCACACTTCTAAACACTCTTCATGAATCTATAGCACTTGTAATCAATTAAATTTAATGTATTCTACCATATTCTAACCCCAAACAACACTAGATAAGTCATTTAGTTGTTCAACGCAATGTTTCCGAGTTCTTAGCCCATTTGGGACCCAATTTCAACAAGTCTTTCTCCACACTTCTAAACACTCTTCATGCATCTCTAGCACTTGTAATCAATCAAATTTATTGTATTCTAACATATTCTAACCCCAAACAACACTAGATAAGTCATTTAGTGGTTCAACGCAATGTTTCCGAGTTCTTAGCCCATTTGGGACTCAATTTCAACAAGTCTTTCTCCACACTTCTAAACACTCTACATGCATCTCTAGCACTTGTAATCAATTAAATTTATTGTATTCTACCATATTCTAACCCCAAAAACCACTAGATAAGTCATTTAGTGGTTCAACGCAATGGTTCCGAGTTCTTAGCCCATTTGAGACCCAATTTCAACAAGTCTTTCTCCACACTTCTAAACACTCTTCATGCATCTATAGCACTTGTAATCAAATTTTTTTTATTGTATTCTAACATATTCTAACCCCAAACAACACTAGATATGTCATTTAGTTGTTCATCGCAATGTTTCCGAGTTCTTAGCCCATTTGGGACCCAATTTCAACAAGTCTTTCTCCACACTTCTAAACACTCTTCATGCATCTCTAGCAATTGTAATCAATCAAATTTATTGTATTCTAACATATTCTAACCCCAAACAACACTAGATAATTCATTTAGTTGGTTCAACACAATGTTTACGAGTTCTTAGCCCATTTGGGACCCAATTTCAACAAGTCTTTCTCCACACTTCTAAACACTCTTCATGATTCTCTAGCACTTGTAATCAATCAAATTTATTGTATTCTAACATATTCTAACCCCAAACAACACTAGATAAGTCATTTAGTGGTTCAACGCAATGTTTCCGAGTTCTTAGCCCATTTGGGACCAATTTTGAACAAGTCTTTCTCCACACTTCTAAACACTCTTCATGCATCCCTAGCACTTGTAATCAATATAATTTATTGTATTCTAACATATTCTAACCCCAAACAACACTAGATAAGTCATTTAGTTGTTCAACGCAATGTTTCCGAGTTCTTAGCCCATTTGGGACCCAATTTCAACAAGTCTTTCTCCACACTTCTAAACACTTTTCATGCATCTATAGCACTTGTAATCAAAAATTTTTTATTGTATTCTAACATATTCTAACCCCAAACAACACTAGATAAGTCATTTAGTGGTTCAATGCAATGTTTCCGAGTTCTTAGCCCATTTGGGACCCAATTTCAACAAGTCTTTCTCCACACTTCTAAACACTCTTCATGCATCTCTAGCACTTGTAATCAATCAAATTTATTGTATTCTAACATATTCTAACCCCAAACAACACTAGATAAGTCATTTAGTGGTTCAACGCAATGTTTCCGAGTTCTTAGCCCATTTGGGACCCAATTTCAACAAGTCTTTCTCCACACTTCTAAACACTCTTCATGCATCTCTAGCAATTGTAATCAATCAAATTTATTGTATTCTAACATATTCTAACCCCAAACAACACTAGATAAGTCATTTAGTGGTTCAACGCAATGTTTCCGAGTTCTTAGCCCATTTGGGACCCAATTTCAACAAGTCTTTCTCCACACTTCTAAACACTTTTCATGCATCTCTAGCAATTGTAGTCAAAAATATTTATTGTATTCTAACATATTCTAACCCCAAACAACACTAGATAAGTCATTTAGTGGTTCAACGCAATGTTTCCGAGTTCTTAGCCCATTTGGGACTCAATTTCAACAAGTCTTTCACCACACTTCTAAACACTCTTCATGCATTTGTAGCACTAGTAATCAAAAATTTGCTGTATTCTAACATATTCTAACCCAAAATAACACTAGATAAGTCATTTAGTGGTTTAATGCAATGTTTCCGAGTTCTTAGCCTATTTGGGACCCAATTTCAACAAGTCTTTCTCCACACTTCTAAACACTCTTCATGCATCTCTAGCACTTGTAATCGATCAAATTTATTGTATTCAAACATATTCTAATCCCAATCAACACTAGATAAGTCATTTCGTTGTTCAACGCAATGTTTCCGAGTTCTTAGCCCATTTGGGACCCAATTTCAACAAGTCTTTCTCCACACTTCTAAACATTTTTGATGCATCTCTAGCACTTGTAATCTATCAAATTTATTGTATTCTAACATATTCTAACCCCAAACAACACTAGATAAGTCATTTCGTTGTTCAACGCAATGTTTCCGAGTTCTTAGCCCATTTGGGACCCAATTTCAACAAGTCTTTCTCCACACTTCTAAACATTTTTGATGCATCTCTAGCACTTGTAATCTATCAAATTTGTTGTATTCTAAGATATTCTAACCCCAAACAACACTAGATAATTCATTTAGTTGTTCAACGCAATGTTTCCGTGTTCTTAGCCCATTTGGGATCTAATTTCAACAAGTCTTTCTCCACATTTCTAAACACTGTTCATGCATCTCAAGCAATTGTAATCAATAAAATATATTGCATTCTAACATATTCTAACCCCAAACAACACTAGATAAGTCATTTAGTGGTTCAACGCAATGTTTCCGAGTTCTTAGCCCATTTGGGACCCAATTTCAACAAGTCTTTCTCCACACTTCTAAACACTCTTCATGCATCTCTAGCAATTGTAATCAAAAAAGTTTATTGTATTCTAACATATTCTAACCCCAAACAACACTAGATAAGTCATTTAGTGGTTCAACGCAATGTTTCCGAGTTCTTAGCCCATTTGGGCCCCAATTTTAACAAGTCTTTCTCCACACTTCTAAACACTTTTCATGCATCTTTAGCACTTGTAATCAATCAGATTTATTGTATTCTAACATATTCTAACCCCAAACAATACTAGATAAGTCATTTAGTGGTTCAACGGAATGTTTCCGAGTTCTTAGCCCATTTGGGACCCAATTTGAACAAGTCTTTCTCCACACTTCTAAACACTCTTCATGCATCTCTAGCACCTGTAATAAATCAAATTTATTGTATTCTAACATATTCTAACCCCAAACAACACTAGATAAGTCATTTAGTGGTTCAACGCAATGTTTCCGAGTTCTTAGCCCATTTGGGACCCAATTTCAACAAGTCTTTCTCCACACTTCTAAACACTCTTCATGCATCTCTAGCACTTGTAATCAATCAAATTTATTGTATTCTAACATATTCTAACCCCAAAAAACACTAGATAAGTCATTTAGTGGTTCAACGCAATGTTTCCGAGTTCTTAGCCCATTTGGGACCCAATTTCAACAAGTCTTTCTCCACACTTCTAAACACTTTTCATGCATCTCTAGCAATTGTAATCAATCAAATTTATTGTATTCTAACATATTCTAACCCCAAACAACACTAGATAAGTCATTTAGTGGTTCAACGCAATGTTTCCGAGTTCTTAGCCCATTTGGGATCCAATTTCAACAAGTCTTTCTCCACACTTCTAAACGCTCTTCATGCATCTCTAGCACTTGTAATCAATTAGATTTATTGTATTATAACATATTTTAACCCCAAACAACATTAGATAAGTCATTTAGTTGTTCAACGCAATGTTTCCGAGTTCTTAGCCCATTTGGGACCCAATTTCAACAAGTCTTTCTCCACACTTCTAAACACTCTTCATGCATCTCTAGCACTTGTAATCAATTAGATTTATTGTATTATAACATATTTTAACCCCAAACAACATTAGATAAGTCATTTAGTTGTTCAACGCAATGTTTCCGAGTTCTTAGCCCATTTGGGACCCAATTTCAACAAGTCTTTCTACACACTTCTAAACACTCTTCATGCATCTCTAGCACTTGTAATCAATCAAATTCATTGTATTCTACCATATTCTAACCCCAAACAACACTAGATAACAACACTAGATAAGTCATTTAGTGGTTCAACGCAATGTTTCTAAGTTCTTAGCCCATTTGGGACCCAATTTCAACAAGTCTTTCTACACACTTCTAAACACTCTTCATGCATCTCTAGCACTTGTAATCAATCAAATTCATTGTATTCTAACATATTCTAACCCCAAACAACACTAGATAAGTCATTTAGTGGTTCAACGCAATGTTTCTAAGTTCTTAGCCCATTTGGGACCCAATTTCAACAAGTCTTTCTCTACACTTTTAAACACTCTTCAAGCATCTCTAGCACTTGTAATCAATCGAATTTATTGTATTCTAACATATTATAACCCCAAAAAATACTATACAAGCCATTTAGTTGTTCAACGCAATGTTTCCGAGTTCTTAGCCCATTTTGGACCAAATTTCAGCAAGTCTTTCTCCACTCTGTTGAACACTTTTCATGCATCTCTAGCACTTCTAATCAATCAAATTCATTGTTTTCTAACATATTCTAACCCCAAAAAACACTAGACAAGCTATTTAGTGGTTCAACGCAATGTTTCCGAGTTCTTAGCCCATTTTGGACCAAATTTCAGCAAGTCTTTCTCCACTCTGTTGAACACTTTTCATGCATCTCTAGCACTTGTAATCAATCAAATTCATTGTTTTCTAACATATTCTAACCCCAAACAACAATAGATAAGTTTTTCAGTGGTTCAACGCAATGTTTCCGAGTTCTTAGCCCATTTGGGACCCAATTTCAACAAATCTTTCTCCACAATTCTAAACGGTCTTCATGCATCTCTAGCACTTGTAATCAATCAGATTTATTATGTTATAACATATTCTAACCCCAAACAACACTAGATAAGTCATTTAGTGGTTCAACGCAATGTTTCTGAGTTCTTAGCCCATTTGGGACCCAATTTCAACAAGTCTTTCTCCATACTTGGAAACAATCTTCATGCATCTCTAGCAATAGTAATCAAATCAAAATTATTGTTTTCAAACATATTCTAACCCAAAGAACACTAGATAAGTCATTTAGTGGTTCAACGCAATGTTTCTGAGTTCTTAGCCCATTTGGGACCAAATTTCAACAAGTCTTTCTCCACACTTCTAAACACTCTTCATGCATCTCTAGCACTTGTAATCAATCAGATTTATTGTGTTATAACATATTCTAACCCCGAACAACATTAGATAAGTCATTTAGCTGTTCAACGCAATGTTTCCGAGTTCTTAGCCCATTTGGGACCCAATTTCAACAAGTCTATCTCCACTCTACTAAACAATTTTCATGCATCTCTAGCACTTGTAATCAATCAAATTTATTTTATTCAAACATATTCTAACCCCAAACAACACTAGATAAGTCATTTAGTGATTCAACGCAATGTTTCTAAGTTCTTAGCCCATGTGGGACCCAATTTCAACAAGTCTTTCTCTACACTTTTAAACACTCTTCAAGCATCTCTAGCTCTTGTAATCAATCGAATTTATTGTATTCTAACATATTCTAACCCCAAAAAACACTAGACAAGCCGTTTAGTGGTTCAACGCAATGTTTCTGAGTTCTTAGCCCATTTTGGACCAAATTTCAGCAAGTCTTTCTCCACTCCGTTGAACACTTTTCATGCATCTCTAGCACTTGTAATCAATCAAATTCATTGTTTTCTAATATATTCTAGCCCCAAACAACACTAGATAAGTCATTTAGTGGTTCAACGCTATGTTTCTGAGTTCTTAGCCCATTTGGGACCCAATTTCAACAAGTTTTTCTACACACTTCTAAACACTCTTCATGCATCTCTAGCACTTGTAATCAATCAAAGTTATTGTATTCTTAAATATTCTAACCCCAGACAGCACTAGATAAGTCATTTAGTGGTTCAACGCAATGTTTCCGAGTTCTTAGCCTATTTGGGACCCAATTTCATCAAGTTTTTCTACACATTTCTAAACACTCTTCATTCATCTCTAGCACTTGTAATCAATCAAAGTTATTGTATTATAACATATTCTAACCCCAAAAACACAAGATAAGTCATTTAAAGGTTCAACGCAATGTTGCCGAGTTCTTAGCCTATTTGGGATCCAATTTCAACAAGTTTTTCTACACACTTCTAAACACTCTTCATGCATGTTTAGCACTTGTAATCAATCAAAGTTATTATATTCTAACATATTCTAACCCCCAACAGCAAAAGATAAGTCATTTAGTGGATCAACACAATGTTTCTGAGTTCTTAGCCCATTTGGGACCCAATTTCAACAAGTCTTTCTACACACTTCTAAACACTCTTCATGCAACTCTAGCACTTGTAATCAATCAAATTCATTGTATTCTAACATATTCTAACCCCAAACAACACTAGATAAGTCATTTAGTTGTTCAACGCAATGTTTCCGAGTTGTTAGCCCATTTGGGACCTAATTTCAACAAGTTTTTCAACACACTTCTAAACACTCTTCATGCATCTCTAGCACTTTTAATCAATCGAATTCATTGTATTATAACATATTCTAACCCCAAATAACACTAGATAAGTCATTAAATGGTTCAATGCAATGTTTCTGAATTCTTAGCCCATTTGGGACCAAATTCCAACAAGTCTTTCTCCACACTTATCAACATTCTTCATGCACCTCTAGCACTTGTAATCAATCAGATTTATTGTGTTATAACATATTCTAACCCCGAACAACATTAGATAAGTCATTTAGTTGTCCAACGCAATGTTTCCGAGTTCTTAGCCCATTTGGGACCCAATTTCAACAAGTCTTTCTCCACTCTACTAAACACTTTTCATGCATCTCTAGCACTTGTAATCAATCAAATTTATTTTATTCAAACATATTCTAACCCCAAACAACACTAGATAAGTCATTTAGTGGTTCAACGCAATGTTTCTAAGTTCTTAGCCTATTTGGGACCCAATTTCAACAAATCTTTCTCTACACTTTTAAACACTCTTCAAGCATCTCTAGCACTTGTAATCAATCAAATTTATTGTATTCTAACATATTCTAACCCCAAAAAACACTAGACAAGGCATTTAGTGGTTCATAGCAATGTTTCCGAGTTCTTAGCCCATTTTGGACCAAATCTCAGCAAGTCTTTCTCCACTCTATTGAACACTTTTCATGCATCTGTAGCACTTGTAATCAATCAAATTCATTGTTTTCTAACATTCTAACCCCAAACAACACTAGATAAGTTATTTAGTGGTTCAACGCAATGTTTCCGAGTTCTTAGCCCATTTGGGACCCAATTTCCACAAGTCTTTCTACACACTTCTAAACGCTCTTCATGCATCTATAGCATTTGTAATCAATTAGATTTATTGTATTAAAACATATTCTAACCCTAAACAACATTAGATAAGTCATTTAGTTGTTCAACGCAATGTTTCCGAGTTCTTAGCCCATTTGAGACCCAATTTCAACAAGTCTTTCTCCACTCTACTAAACAATTTTCATGCATCTCTGGCACTTGTAATCAATCAAATATATTTTATTCGAACATATTCTAACCCCAAACAACACTAGATAAGTCATTTAGTTGTTCAACGCAATGCTTCTAAAGTTCTTAGCCCATTTGGGACCCAATTTCAACAAGTCTTTCTCTACACTTTTAAACACTCTTCAAGCATCTCTAGCACTTGTAATCAATCAAAATTATTATATTCTAACATATTCTAACCCCAAACAGCACAAGATAAGTCATTTAGTGGATCAACGCAATGTTTCTGAGTTCTTAGCCTATTTGGGACCCAATTTCAACAAGTCTTTCTACACACTTCTAAACACTCTTCATGCATCTCTAGCACTTGTAATCAATCAAATTCATTTTATTCAAACATATTCTAACCCCAAACAACACTAGATAGGTTATTTAGTGGTTCAACGCAATGTTTCTAAGTTCTTAGCCCATTTGGGACCCAATTTCAACAAGTCTTTCTCTACACTTTTAAACACTCTTCAAGCATCTCTAGCACTTGTAATCAATCGAATTTATTGTATTCTAACATATTCTAACCCCAAAAAACACTAGACAAGCCATTTAGTGGTTCAACGCAATGTTTCCGAGTTCTTATCCCATTTTGGACCAAATTTCAGCAAGTCTTTCTCCACTCTATTTTCATGCATCTGTAGCACTTGTAATCAATCAAATTCATTGTTTTCTAACATTCTAACCCCAAACAACACTAGATAAGTTATTTAGTGGTTCAACGCAATGTTTCCGAGTTCTTAGCCCATTTGGGACCCAATTTCCACAAGTCTTTCTACACACTTCTAAACGCTCTTCATGCATCTATAGCATTTGTAATCAATTAGATTTATTGTATTAAAACATATTCTAACCCTAAACAACATTAGATAAGTCATTTAGTTGTTCAACGCAATGTTTCCGAGTTCTTAGCCCATTTGAGACCCAATTTCAACAAGTCTTTCTCCACTCTACTAAACAATTTTCATGCATCTCTGGCACTTGTAATCAATCAAATTTATTTTATTCGAACATATTCTAACCCCAAACAACACTAGATAAGTTATTTAGTTGTTCAACGCAATGCTTCTAAAGTTCTTAGCCCATTTGGGACCCAATTTCAACAAGTCTTTCTCTACACTTTTAAACACTCTTCAAGCATCTCTAGCACTTGTAATCAATCAAAATTATTATATTCTAACATATTCTAACCCCAAACAGCACAAGATAAGTCATTTAGTGGATCAACGCAATGTTTCTGAGTTCTTAGCCTATTTGGGACCCAATTTCAACAAGTCTTTCTACACACTTCTAAACACTCTTCATGCATCTCTAGCACTTGTAATCAATCAAATTCATTTTATTCAAACATATTCTAACCCCAAACAACACTAGATAAGTTATTTAGTGGTTCAACGCAATGTTTCTAAGTTCTTAGCCCATTTGGGACCCAATTTCAACAAGTCTTTCTCTACACTTTTAAACACTCTTCAAGCATCTCTAGCACTTGTAATCAATCGAATTTATTGTATTCTAACATATTCTAACCCCAAAAAACACTAGTTAAGCCATTTAGTGGTTCAACGCAATGTTTCCGAGTTCTTAGCCCATTTTGGACCAAATTTCAGCAAGTCTTTCTCCACTCTGTTGAACACTTTTTATGCATCTGTAGCACTTATAGTCAATCAAATTCATTGTTTTCTAACATTCTAACCCCAAACAACACTAGATAAGTTATTTAGTGGTTCAACGCAATGTTTCCGAGTTCTTAGCCCATTTGGGACCCAATTTCAACAAGTCTTTCTCCATACTTCAAAACACTCTTCATGCATTTCTAGTACTTGTAATCAATCTGATTCATTGTCTTCTAATATATTCTTACCCCAAACAACACTAGATATTTTATTTAGTTGTTCAACGCAATGTTTCCGAGTTCTTAGCCCATTTGGGACCCAATTTCAACAAGTTTTTCTACACACTTCTAAACACTCGTCATGCATCTCTAGCACTTATAATTAATCAAAGTTATTGTATTCTAACATACTCTAACCCCAAACAACACTAGATAATTCATTTAGTTGTTCAACGCAATGTTTCCGAGTTCTTAGCCCATTAAGGACCCAATTTCAACAAGTTTTTCTCCATACTTGGAAACAATCTTCATGCATCTCTAGCAATAGTAATCAAATCAAAATTATTGTTTTCAAACATATTCTAACCCAAAGAACACTAGATAAGTCATTTAGTGGTTCAACGCAATGTTTCTGAGTTCTTAGCCCATTTGGGACCAAATTTCAACAAGTCTTTCTCCACACTTCTAAACACTCTTCATGCATCTCTAGCACTTGTAATCAATCAGATTTATTGTGTTATAACATATTCTAACCCCGAACAACATTAGATAAGTTATTTAGTTGTTCAACGCAATGTTTCTGAGTTCTTAGCCCAATTGTGACCCAATTTCAACAAGTCTATCTCCACTCTACTAAACAATTTTCATGCATCTCTAGCACTTGTAATCAATCAAATTTATTTTATTCAAACATATTCCAACCCCAAACAACACTAGATAAGTCATTTAGTGGTTCAATGCAATGTTTCTAAGTTTTTAGCCCATTTGGGACCCAATTTCAACAAGTCTTGCTCTACACTTTAAAACACTCTTCAAGCATCTCTAGCACTTGTAATCAATCAAATTTATTGTGTTCTAACATATTCTAACCCCAAAAAACACTAGACAAGGCATTTAGTGGTTCAACGCAATGTTTCCGAGTTCTTAGCCCATTTTGGACCAAATTTCAGCAAGTCTTTCTCCACTCTGTTGAACACTTTTCATGCATCTCTAGCACTTGTAATCAATCAAATTCATTGTTTTCCAACATATTTTAACCCCAAACAACACTAGATAAGTTATTTAGTGGTTCAACGCAATGTTTCCGAGTTCTTATCCCATTTGGGACCCAATTTCAACAAGTCTTTCTCCACACTTCTAAACGCTCTTTATGCATCTCTAGCACTTGTAATACATCAGATTTATTGTATTATAACATATTCTAACCCCAAACAACATTACATAAGTCATTTAGTTGTTCAACGCAATGTTTCCGAGTTCTTAGCCCATTTGGGACCCAATTTCAACAAGTCTTTCTCCACTCTACTAAACACTTTTCATGCATCTCTAGCACTTGTAATCAAACAAATTTATTTTATTCGAACATATTCTAACCCCAAACAACACTAGATAAGTCATTTAGTTGTTCAACGCATTGTTTCTAAGTTCTTAGCCCATTTGGGACCCAATTTCAACAAGTCTTTCTCTACACTTTTAAACAATCTTCAAGCATCTCTAGCACTTGTAATCACTCAAATTTATTGTATTCTAACATATTCTAACCCCAAAAAACACTAGACAAGCCATTTAGTAGTTCAACGCAATGTTCCCGAGTTCTTAGCCCATTTTGGACCAAATTTCATTAAGTGTTTCTCCACTCTATTGAACACTTTTCATGCATCTCTAGCACTTGTAATCAATCAAATTCATTGTTTTCTAACATATTCTAACCCCAAAAAACACTAGACAAGCCATTTAGTGGTTCAACGCAATGTTTCCGAGTTCTTAGCCCATTTTGGACCAAATTTCAGCAAGTCTTTCTCCACTCTGTTGAACACTTTTTATGCATCTGTAGCACTTGTAGCCAATCAAATTCATTGTTTTCTAACATTCTAACCCCAAACAACACTAGATAAGTTATTTAGTGGTTCAACGCAATGTTTCCGAGTTCTTAGCCCATTTGGGACCCAATTTCAACAAGTCTTTCTCCATACTTCAAAACACTCTTCATGCATTTCTAGTACTTGTAATCAATCTGATTCATTGTCTTCTAATATATTCTTACCCCAAACAACACTAGATATTTTATTTAGTTGTTCAACGCAATGTTTCCGAGTTCTTAGCCCATTTGGGACCCAATTTCAACAACTTTTTCTACACACTTCTAAACACTCGTCATGCATCTCTAGCACTTATAATTAATCAAAGTTATTGTATTCTAACATATTCTAACCCCAAACAACACTAGATAATTCATTTAGTTGTTCAACGCAATGTTTCCGAGTTCTTAGCCCATTAGGGACCCAATTTCAATAAGTTTTTCTCCATACTTGGAAACAATCTTCATGCATCTCTAGCAATAGTAATCAAATCAAAATTATTGTTTTCAAACATATTCTAACCCAAAGAACACTAGATAAGTCATTTAGTGGTTCAACGCAATGTTTCTGAGTTCTTAGCCCATTTGGGACCAAATTTCAACAAGTCTTTCTCCACACTTCTAAACACTCTTCATGCATCTCTAGCACTTGTAATCAATCAGATTTATTGTGTTATAACATATTCTAACCCCGAACAACATTAGATAAGTCATTTAGTTGTTCAACGCAATGTTTCCGAGTTCTTAGCCCATTTGTGACCCAATTTCAACAAGTCTATCTCCACTCTACTAAACAATTTTCATGCACCTCTAGCACTTGTAATCAATCAAATTTATTTTATTCAAACATATTCCAACCCCAAACAACACTAGATAAGTCATTTAGTGGTTCAATGCAATGTTTCTAAGTTCTTAGCCCATTTGGGACCCAATTTCAACAAGTCTTGCTCTACACTTTAAAACACTCTTCAAGCATCTCTAGCACTTGTAATCAATCAAATTTATTGTATTCTAACATATTCTAACCCCAAAAAACACTAGACAAGGCATTTAGTGGTTCAACGCTATGTTTCCGAGTTCTTAGCCCATTTTGGACCAAATTTCAGCAAGTCTTTCTCCACTCTGTTGAACACTTTTCATGCATCTCTAGCACTTGTAATCAATCAAATTCATTGTTTTCTAACATATTTTAACCCCAAACAACACTAGATAAGTTATTTAGTGGTTCAACGCAATGTTTCCGAGTTCTTATCCCATTTGGGACCCAATTTCAACAAGTCTTTCTCCACACTTCTAAACGCTCTTCATGCATCTCTAGCACTTGTAATACATCAGATTTATTGTATTATAACATATTCTAACCCCAAACAACATTACATAAGTCATTTAGTTGTTCAACGCAATGTTTCCGAGTTCTTAGCCCATTTGGGACCCAATTTCAACAAGTCTTTCTCCACTCTACTAAACACTTTTCATGCATCTCTAGCACTTGTAATCAAACAAATTTATTTTATTCGAACATATTCTAACCCCAAACAACACTAGATAAGTCATTTAGTGGTTCAATGCAATGTTTCTAAGTTCTTAGCCCATTTGGGACCCAATTTCAACAAGTCTTGCTCTACACTTTAAAACACTCTTCAAGCATCTCTAGCACTTGTAATCAATCAAATTTATTGTATTCTAACATATTCTAACCCCAAAAAACACTAGACAAGGCATTTAGTGGTTCAACGCAATGTTTCCGAGTTCTTAGCCCATTTTGGACCAAATTTCAGCAAGTCTTTCTCCACTCTGTTGAACACTTTTCATGCATCTCTAGCACTTGTAATCAATCAAATTCATTGTTTTCCAACATATTTTAACCCCAAACAACACTAGATAAGTTATTTAGTGGTTCAACGCAATGTTTCCGAGTTCTTATCCCATTTGGGACCCAATTTCAACAAGTCTTTCTCCACACTTCTAAACGCTCTTCATGCATCTCTAGCACTTGTAATACATCAGATTTATTGTATTATAACATATTCTAACCCCAAACAACATTACATAAGTCATTTAGTTGTTCAACGCAATGTTTCCGAGTTCTTAGCCCATTTGGGACCCAATTTCAACAAGTCTTTCTCCACTCTACTAAACACTTTTCATGCATCTCTAGCACTTGTAATCAAACAAATTTATTTTATTCGAACATATTCTAACCCCAAACAACACTAGATAAGTCATTTAGTTGTTCAACGCATTGTTTCTAAGTTCTTAGCCCATTTGGGACCCAATTTCAACAAGTCTTTCTCTACACTTTTAAACACTCTTCAAGCATCTCTAGCACTTGTAATCAATCAAAATTATTATATTCTAACATATTCTAACCCCAAACAGCACAAGATAAGTCATTTAGTGGATCAACGCAATGTTTCTGAGTTCTTAGCCTATTTGGGACCCAATTTCAACAAGTCTTTCTACACACTTCTAAACACTCTTCATGCATCTCTAGCACTTGTAATCAATCAAATTCATTTTATTCAAACATATTCTAACCCCAAACAACACTAGATAACTTATTTAGTGGTTCAACGCAATGTTTCTAAGTTCTTAGCCCATTTGGGACCCAATTTCAACAAGTCTTTCTCTACACTTTTAAACACTCTTCAAGCATCTCTAGCACTTGTAATCAATCGAATTTATTGTATTCTAACATATTCTAACCCCAAAAAACACTAGACAAGCCATTTAGTGGTTCAACGCAATGTTTCCGAGTTCTTATCCCATTTTGGACCAAATTTCAGCAAGTCTTTCTCCACTCTATTTTCATGCATCTGTAGCACTTGTAATCAATCAAATTCATTGTTTTCTAACATTCTAACCCCAAACAACACTAGATAAGTTATTTAGTGGTTCAACGCAATGTTTCCGAGTTCTTAGCCCATTTGGGACCCAATTTCCACAAGTCTTTCTACACACTTCTAAACGCTCTTCATGCATCTATAGCATTTGTAATCAATTAGATTTATTGTATTAAAACATATTCTAACCCTAAACAACATTAGATAACTCATTTAGTTGTTCAACGCAATGTTTCCGAGTTCTTAGCCCATTTGAGACCCAATTTCAACAAGTCTTTCTCCACTCTACTAAACAATTTTCATGCATCTCTGGCACTTGTAATCAATCAAATTTATTTTATTCGAACATATTCTAACCCCAAACAACACTAGATAAGTTATTTAGTTGTTCAACGCAATGCTTCTAAAGTTCTTAGCCCATTTGGGACCCAATTTCAACAAGTCTTTCTCTACACTTTTAAACACTCTTCAAGCATCTCTAGCACTTGTAATCAATCAAAATTATTATATTCTAACATATTCTAACCCCAAACAGCACAAGATAAGTCATTTAGTGGATCAACGCAATGTTTCTGAGTTCTTAGCCTATTTGGGACCCAATTTCAACAAGTCTTTCTACACACTTCTAAACACTCTTCATGCATCTCTAGCACTTGTAATCAATCAAATTCATTTTATTCAAACATATTCTAACCCCAAACAACACTAGATAAGTTATTTAGTGGTTCAACGCAATGTTTCTAAGTTCTTAGCCCATTTGGGACCCAATTTCAACAAGTCTTTCTCTACACTTTTAAACACTCTTCAAGCATCTCTAGCACTTGTAATCAATCGAATTTATTGTATTCTAACATATTCTAACCCCAAAAAACACTAGTTAAGCCATTTAGTGGTTCAACGCAATGTTTCCGAGTTCTTAGCCCATTTTGGACCAAATTTCAGCAAGTCTTTCTCCACTCTGTTGAACACTTTTTATGCATCTGTAGCACTTGTAGTCAATCAAATTCATTGTTTTCTAACATTCTAACCCCAAACAACACTAGATAAGTTATTTAGTGGTTCAACGCAATGTTTCCGAGTTCTTAGCCCATTTGGGACCCAATTTCAACAAGTCTTTCTCCATACTTCAAAACACTCTTCATGCATTTCTAGTACTTGTAATCAATCTGATTCATTGTCTTCTAATATATTCTTACCCCAAACAACACTAGATATTTTATTTAGTTGTTCAACGCAATGTTTCCGAGTTCTTAGCCCATTTTGGACCCAATTTCAACAAGTTTTTCTACACACTTCTAAACACTCGTCATGCATCTCTAGCACTTATAATTAATCAAAGTTATTGTATTCTAACATATTCTAACCCCAAACAACACTAGATAATTCATTTAGTTGTTCAACGCAATGTTTCCGAGTTCTTAGCCCATTAGGGACCCAATTTCAATAAGTTTTTCTCCATACTTGGAAACAATCTTCATGCATCTCTAGCAATAGTAATCAAATCAAAATTATTGTTTTCAAACATATTCTAACCCAAAGAACACTAGATAAGTCATTTAGTGGTTCAACGCAATGTTTCTGAGTTCTTAGCCCATTTGGGACCAAATTTCAACAAGTCTTTCTCCACACTTCTAAACACTCTTCATGCATCTCTAGCACTTGTAATCAATCAGATTTATTGTGTTATAACATATTCTAACCCCGAACAACATTAGATAAGTTATTTAGTTGTTCAACGCAATGTTTCTGAGTTCTTAGCCCAATTGTGACCCAATTTCAACAAGTCTATCTCCACTCTACTAAACAATTTTCATGCATCTCTAGCACTTGTAATCAATCAAATTTATTTTATTCAAACATATTCCAACCCCAAACAACACTAGATAAGTCATTTAGTGGTTCAATGCAATGTTTCTAAGTTCTTAGCCCATTTGGGACCCAATTTCAACAAGTCTTGCTCTACACTTTAAAACACTCTTCAAGCATCTCTAGCACTTGTAATCAATCAAATTTATTGTATTCTAACATATTCTAACCCCAAAAAACACTAGACAAGGCATTTAGTGGTTCAACGCAATGTTTCCGAGTTCTTAGCCCATTTTGGACCAAATTTCAGCAAGTCTTTCTCCACTCTGTTGAACACTTTTCATGCATCTCTAGCACTTGTAATCAATCAAATTCATTGTTTTCCAAAATATTTTAACCCCAAACAACACTAGATAAGTTATTTAGTGGTTCAACGCAATGTTTCCGAGTTCTTATCCCATTTGGGACCCAATTTCAACAAGTCTTTCTCCACACTTCTAAACGCTCTTTATGCATCTCTAGCACTTGTAATACATCAGATTTATTGTATTATAACATATTCTAACCCTAAACAACATTACATAAGTCATTTAGTTGTTCAACGCAATGTTTCCGAGTTCTTAGCCCATTTGGGACCCAATTTCAACAAGTCTTTCTCCACTCTACTAAACACTTTTCATGCATCTCTAGCACTTGTAATCAAACAAATTTATTTTATTCGAACATATTCTAACCCCAAACAACACTAGATAAGTCATTTAGTTGTTCAACGCATTGTTTCTAAGTTCTTAGCCCATTTGGGACCCAATTTCAACAAGTCTTTCTCTACACTTTTAAACAATCTTCAAGCATCTCTAGCACTTGTAATCACTCAAATTTATTGTATTCTAACATATTCTAACCCCAAAAAACACTAGACAAGCCATTTAGTAGTTCAACGCAATGTTCCCGAGTTCTTAGCCCATTTTGGACCAAATTTCATTAAGTGTTTCTCCACTCTATTGAACACTTTTCATGCATCTCTAGCACTTGTAATCAATCAAATTCATTGTTTTCTAACATATTCTAGCCCCAAACAACACTAGATAAGTCATTTAGTGGTTCAACGCTATGTTTCTGAGTTCTTAGCCCATTTGGGACCCAATTTCAACAAGTTTTTCTACACACTTCTAAACACTCTTCATGCATCTCTAGCACTTGTAATCAATCAAAGTTATTGTATTCTTAAATATTCTAACCCCAGACAGCACTAGATAAGTCATTTAGTGGTTCAACGCAATGTTTCCGAGTTCTTAGCCTATTTGGGACCCAATTTCATCAAGTTTTTCTACACATTTCTAAACACTCTTCATTCATCTCTAGCACTTGTAATCAATCAAAGTTATTGTATTATAACATATTCTAACCCCAAAAACACAAGATAAGTCATTTAAAGGTTCAACGCAATGTTTCCGAGTTCTTAGCCTATTTGGGACCCAATTTCAACAAGTTTTTCTACACCCTTCTAAACACTCTTCATGCATGTTTAGCACTTGTAATCAATCAAACTTATTATATTCTAACATATTCTAACCCCAAACAGCACAAGATAAGTCATTTAGTGGATCAACACAATGTTTCTGAGTTCTTAGCCCATTTGGGACCCAATTTCAACAAGTCTTTCTACACACTTCTAAACACTCTTCATGCAACTCTAGCACTTGTAATCAATCAAATTCATTGTATTCTAACATATTCTAACCCCAAACAACACTAGATAAGTCATTTAGTTGTTCAACGCAATGTTTCCGAGTTCTTAGCCCATTTGGGACCTAATTTCAACAAGTCTTTGTCATTACTTCAAAACACTCTTCATGCATCTCTAGCACTTGTAATCAATCAAATTAATTGTATTCTAACATATTCTAACATATTCTAACCCCAAATAACACTAGATAAGTCATTTAGTTGCTCATCGCAATGTTTCCGAGTTCTTAGCCCATTTGGTACCCAATTTCAACATGTCTTTCGCCACACTTCTAAACACTCTTCATGCATCTCTAGAACTTGTAATCAATAAAATGTATTGTATTCTAACATATTCTAACCCCAAACCAGACTAGATAAGTTATTTAGTGGTTCAACGCAATGTTTCCGAGTTCTTATCCCATTTGGGACCCAATTTCAACAAGTCTTTCTCCACACTTCTAAACGCTCTTCATGCATCTCTAGCACTTGTAATACATCAGATTTATTGTATTATAACATATTCTAACCCCAAACAACATTACATAAGTCATTTAGTTGTTCAACGCAATGTTTCCGAGTTCTTAGCCCATTTGGGACCCAATTTCAACAAGTCTTTCTCCACTCTACTAAACACTTTTCATGCATCTCTAGCACTTGTAATCAAACAAATTTATTTTATTCGAACATATTCTAACCCCAAACAACACTAGATAAGTCATTTAGTTGTTCAACGCATTGTTTCTAAGTTCTTAGCCCATTTGGGACCCAATTTCAACAAGTCTTTCTCTACACTTTTAAACACTCTTCAAGCATCTCTAGCACTTGTAATCAATCAAAATTATTATATTCTAACATATTCTAACCCCAAACAGCACAAGATAAGTCATTTAGTGGATCAACGCAATGTTTCTGAGTTCTTAGCCTATTTGGGACCCAATTTCAACAAGTCTTTCTACACACTTCTAAACACTCTTCATGCATCTCTAGCACTTGTAATCAATCAAATTCATTTTATTCAAACATATTCTAACCCCAAACAACACTAGATAACTTATTTAGTGGTTCAACGCAATGTTTCTAAGTTCTTAGCCCATTTGGGACCCAATTTCAACAAGTCTTTCTCTACACTTTTAAACACTCTTCAAGCATCTCTAGCACTTGTAATCAATCGAATTTATTGTATTCTAACATATTCTAACCCCAAAAAACACTAGACAAGCCATTTAGTGGTTCAACGCAATGTTTCCGAGTTCTTATCCCATTTTGGACCAAATTTCAGCAAGTCTTTCTCCACTCTATTTTCATGCATCTGTAGCACTTGTAATCAATCAAATTCATTGTTTTCTAACATTCTAACCCCAAACAACACTAGATAAGTTATTTAGTGGTTCAACGCAATGTTTCCGAGTTCTTAGCCCATTTGGGACCCAATTTCCACAAGTCTTTCTACACACTTCTAAACGCTCTTCATGCATCTATAGCATTTGTAATCAATTAGATTTATTGTATTAAAACATATTCTAACCCTAAACAACATTAGATAACTCATTTAGTTGTTCAACGCAATGTTTCCGAGTTCTTAGCCCATTTGAGACCCAATTTCAACAAGTCTTTCTCCACTCTACTAAACAATTTTCATGCATCTCTGGCACTTGTAATCAATCAAATTTATTTTATTCGAACATATTCTAACCCCAAACAACACTAGATAAGTTATTTAGTTGTTCAACGCAATGCTTCTAAAGTTCTTAGCCCATTTGGGACCCAATTTCAACAAGTCTTTCTCTACACTTTTAAACACTCTTCAAGCATCTCTAGCACTTGTAATCAATCAAAATTATTATATTCTAACATATTCTAACCCCAAACAGCACAAGATAAGTCATTTAGTGGATCAACGCAATGTTTCTGAGTTCTTAGCCTATTTGGGACCCAATTTCAACAAGTCTTTCTACACACTTCTAAACACTCTTCATGCATCTCTAGCACTTGTAATCAATCAAATTCATTTTATTCAAACATATTCTAACCCCAAACAACACTAGATAAGTTATTTAGTGGTTCAACGCAATGTTTCTAAGTTCTTAGCCCATTTGGGACCCAATTTCAACAAGTCTTTCTCTACACTTTTAAACACTCTTCAAGCATCTCTAGCACTTGTAATCAATCGAATTTATTGTATTCTAACATATTCTAACCCCAAAAAACACTAGTTAAGCCATTTAGTGGTTCAACGCAATGTTTCCGAGTTCTTAGCCCATTTTGGACCAAATTTCAGCAAGTCTTTCTCCACTCTGTTGAACACTTTTTATGCATCTGTAGCACTTGTAGTCAATCAAATTCATTGTTTTCTAACATTCTAACCCCAAACAACACTAGATAAGTTATTTAGTGGTTCAACGCAATGTTTCCGAGTTCTTAGCCCATTTGGGACCCAATTTCAACAAGTCTTTCTCCATACTTCAAAACACTCTTCATGCATTTCTAGTACTTGTAATCAATCTGATTCATTGTCTTCTAATATATTCTTACCCCAAACAACACTAGATATTTTATTTAGTTGTTCAACGCAATGTTTCCGAGTTCTTAGCCCATTTGGGACCCAATTTCAACAAGTTTTTCTACACACTTCTAAACACTCGTCATGCATCTCTAGCACTTATAATTAATCAAAGTTATTGTATTCTAACATATTCTAACCCCAAACAACACTAGATAATTCATTTAGTTGTTCAACGCAATGTTTCCGAGTTCTTAGCCCATTAGGGACCCAATTTCAATAAGTTTTTCTCCATACTTGGAAACAATCTTCATGCATCTCTAGCAATAGTAATCAAATCAAAATTATTGTTTTCAAACATATTCTAACCCAAAGAACACTAGATAAGTCATTTAGTGGTTCAACGCAATGTTTCTGAGTTCTTAGCCCATTTGGGACCAAATTTCAACAAGTCTTTCTCCACACTTCTAAACACTCTTCATGCATCTCTAGCACTTGTAATCAATCAGATTTATTGTGTTATAACATATTCTAACCCCGAACAACATTAGATAAGTTATTTAGTTGTTCAACGCAATGTTTCTGAGTTCTTAGCCCAATTGTGACCCAATTTCAACAAGTCTATCTCCACTCTACTAAACAATTTTCATGCATCTCTAGCACTTGTAATCAATCAAATTTATTTTATTCAAACATATTCCAACCCCAAACAACACTAGATAAGTCATTTAGTGGTTCAATGCAATGTTTCTAAGTTCTTAGCCCATTTGGGACCCAATTTCAACAAGTCTTGCTCTACACTTTAAAACACTCTTCAAGCATCTCTAGCACTTGTAATCAATCAAATTTATTGTATTCTAACATATTCTAACCCCAAAAAACACTAGACAAGGCATTTAGTGGTTCAACGCAATGTTTCCGAGTTCTTAGCCCATTTTGGACCAAATTTCAGCAAGTCTTTCTCCACTCTGTTGAACACTTTTCATGCATCTCTAGCACTTGTAATCAATCAAATTCATTGTTTTCCAACATATTTTAACCCCAAACAACACTAGATAAGTTATTTAGTGGTTCAACGCAATGTTTCCGAGTTCTTATCCCATTTGGGACCCAATTTCAACAAGTCTTTCTCCACACTTCTAAACGCTCTTTATGCATCTCTAGCACTTGTAATACATCAGATTTATTGTATTATAACATATTCTAACCCTAAACAACATTACATAAGTCATTTAGTTGTTCAACGCAATGTTTCCGAGTTCTTAGCCCATTTGGGACCCAATTTCAACAAGTCTTTCTCCACTCTACTAAACACTTTTCATGCATCTCTAGCACTTGTAATCAAACAAATTTATTTTATTCGAACATATTCTAACCCCAAACAACACTAGATAAGTCATTTAGTTGTTCAACGCATTGTTTCTAAGTTCTTAGCCCATTTGGGACCCAATTTCAACAAGTCTTTCTCTACACTTTTAAACAATCTTCAAGCATCTCTAGCACTTGTAATCACTCAAATTTATTGTATTCTAACATATTCTAACCCCAAAAAACACTAGACAAGCCATTTAGTAGTTCAACGCAATGTTCCCGAGTTCTTAGCCCATTTTGGACCAAATTTCATTAAGTGTTTCTCCACTCTATTGAACACTTTTCATGCATCTCTAGCACTTGTAATCAATCAAATTCATTGTTTTCTAACATATTCTAGCCCCAAACAACACTAGATAAGTCATTTAGTGGTTCAACGCTATGTTTCTGAGTTCTTAGCCCATTTGGGACCCAATTTCAACAAGTTTTTCTTCACACTTCTAAACACTCTTCATGCATCTCTAGCACTTGTAATCAATCAAAGTTATTGTATTCTTAAATATTCTAACCCCAGACAGCACTAGATAAGTCATTTAGTGGTTCAACGCAATGTTTCCGAGTTCTTAGCCTATTTGGGACCCAATTTCATCAAGTTTTTCTACACATTTCTAAACACTCTTCATTCATCTCTAGCACTTGTAATCAATCAAAGTTATTGTATTATAACATATTCTAACCCCAAAAACACAAGATAAGTCATTTAAAGGTTCAACGCAATGTTTCCGAGTTCTTAGCCTATTTGGGACCCAATTTCAACAAGTTTTTCTACACCCTTCTAAACACTCTTCATGCATGTTTAGCACTTGTAATCAATCAAACTTATTATATTCTAACATATTCTAACCCCAAACAGCACAAGATAAGTCATTTAGTGGATCAACACAATGTTTCTGAGTTCTTAGCCCATTTGGGACCCAATTTCAACAAGTCTTTCTACACACTTCTAAACACTCTTCATGCAACTCTAGCACTTGTAATCAATCAAATTCATTGTATTCTAACATATTCTAACCCCAAACAACACTAGATAAGTCATTTAGTTGTTCAACGCAATGTTTCCGAGTTCTTAGCCCATTTGGGACCTAATTTCAACAAGTCTTTGTCATTACTTCAAAACACTCTTCATGCATCTCTAGCACTTGTAATCAATCAAATTAATTGTATTCTAACATATTCTAACATATTCTAACCCCAAATAACACTAGATAAGTCATTTAGTTGCTCATCGCAATGTTTCCGAGTTCTTAGCCCATTTGGTACCCAATTTCAACATGTCTTTCGCCACACTTCTAAACACTCTTCATGCATCTCTAGAACTTGTAATCAATAAAATGTATTGTATTCTAACATATTCTAACCCCAAACCAGACTAGATAAGTTATTTAGTGGTTCAACGCAATGTTTCTGAGTTCTTAGCCCATTTGGGACCAAATTTCAACAAGTCTTTCTCCATACTTCAAAACACTCTTCATGCATTTCTAGTACTTGTAATCAATCTGATTCATTGTCTTCTAATATATTCTTATCCCAAACAACACTAGATATTTTATTTAGTTGTTCAACGCAATGTTTCCGAGTTCTTAGCCCATTTGGGACCCAATTTCAACAAGTCTTTCTCCATACTTCAAAACACTCTTCATGCATTTCTAGTACTTGTAATCAATCTGATTCATTGTCTTCTAATATATTCTTACCCCAAACAACACTAGATATTTTATTTAGTTGTTCAACGCAATGTTTCCGAGTTCTTAGCCCATTTGGGACAAAATTTCAACAAGTCTTTCTCCACACTTCTAAACACTCTTTATGCATCTCTAGCACTTGTAATCAATCAGATTTATTGTGTTATAACATATTCTAACCCCGAACAACATTAGATAAGTCATTTAGTTGTCCAACGCAATGTTTCCGAGTTCTTAGCCCATTTGGGACCCAATTTCAACAAGTCTTTCTCCACTCTACTAAACACTTTTCATGCATCTCTAGCACTTGTAATCAATCAAATTTATTTTATTCAAACATATTCTAACCCCAAACAACACTAGATAAGTCATTTAGTGGTTCAACGCAATGTTTCCGAGTTCTTAGCCTATTTGGGACCCAATTTCAACAAGTCTTGCTCTACACTTTAAAACACTCTTCAAGCATCTCTAGCACTTGTAATCAATCAAATTTATTGTATTCTAACATATTCTAACCCCAAAAAACACTAGACAAGCCATTTAGTGGTTCAACGCAATGTTTCCGAGTTCTTAGCCCATTTTGGACCAAATTTCAGCAAGTCTTTCTCCACTCTGTTGAACACTTTTTATGCATCTGTAGCACTTGTAGTCAATCAAATTCATTGTTTTCTAACATTCTAACCCCAAACAACACTAGATAAGTTATTTAGTGGTTCAACGCAATGTTTCCGAGTTCTTAGCCCATTTGGGACCCAATTTCAACAAGTCTTTCTCCATACTTCAAAACACTCTTCATGCATTTCTAGTACTTGTAATCAATCTGATTCATTGTCTTCTAATATATTCTTACCCCAAACAACACTAGATATTTTATTTAGTTGTTCAACGCAATGTTTCCGAGTTCTTAGCCCATTTGGGACCCAATTTCAACAAGTTTTTCTACACACTTCTAAACACTCGTCATGCATCTCTAGCACTTATAATTAATCAAAGTTATTGTATTCTAACATATTCTAACCCCAAACAACACTAGATAATTCATTTAGTTGTTCAACGCAATGTTTCCGAGTTCTTAGCCCATTAGGGACCCAATTTCAATAAGTTTTTCTCCATACTTGGAAACAATCTTCATGCATCTCTAGCAATAGTAATCAAATCAAAATTATTGTTTTCAAACATATTCTAACCCAAAGAACACTAGATAAGTCATTTAGTGGTTCAACGCAATGTTTCTGAGTTCTTAGCCCATTTGGGACCAAATTTCAACAAGTCTTTCTCCACACTTCTAAACACTCTTCATGCATCTCTAGCACTTGTAATCAATCAGATTTATTGTGTTATAACATATTCTAACCCCGAACAACATTAGATAAGTCATTTAGTTGTTCAACGCAATGTTTCTGAGTTCTTAGCCCATTTGTGACCCAATTTCAACAAGTCTATCTCCACTCTACTAAACAATTTTCATGCATCTCTAGCACTTGTAATCAATCAAATTTATTTTATTCAAACATATTCCAACCCCAAACAACACTAGATAAGTGATTTAGTGGTTCAATGCAATGTTTCTAAGTTCTTAGCCCATTTGGGACCCAATTTCAACAAGTCTTGCTCTACACTTTAAAACACTCTTCAAGCATCTCTAGCACTTGTAATCAATCAAATTTATTGTATTCTAACATATTCTAACCCCAAAAAACACTAGACAAGGCATTTAGTGGTTCAACGCAATGTTTCCGAGTTCTTAGCCCATTTTGGACCAAATTTCAGCAAGTCTTTCTCCACTCTGTTGAACACTTTTCATGCATCTCTAGCACTTGTAATCAATCAAATTCATTGTTTTCCAACATATTTTAACCCCAAACAACACTAGATAAGTTATTTAGTGGTTCAACGCAATGTTTCCGAGTTCTTATCCCATTTGGGACCCAATTTCAACAAGTCTTTCTCCACACTTCTAAACGCTCTTCATGCATCTCTAGCACTTGTAATACATCAGATTTATTGTATTATAACATATTCTAACCCCAAACAACATTACATAAGTCATTTAGTTGTTCAACGCAATGTTTCCGAGTTCTTAGCCCATTTGGGACCCAATTTCAACAAGTCTTTCTCCACTCTACTAAACACTTTTCATGCATCTCTAGCACTTGTAATCAAACAAATTTATTTTATTCGAACATATTCTAACCCCAAACAACACTAGATAAGTCATTTAGTTGTTCAACGCATTGTTTCTAAGTTCTTAGCCCATTTGGGACCCAATTTCAACAAGTCTTTCTCTACACTTTTAAACAATCTTTAAGCATCTCTAGCACTTGTAATCACTCAAATTTATTGTATTCTAACATATTCTAACCCCAAAAAACACTAGACAAGCCATTTAGTAGTTCAACGCAATGTTTCCGAGTTCTTAGCCCATTTTGGACCAAATTTCATTAAGTGTTTCTCCACTCTATTGAACACTTTTCATGCATCTCTAGCACTTGTAATCAATCAAATTCATTGTTTTCTAACATATTCTAGCCCCAAACAACACTAGATAAGTCATTTAGTGGTTCAACGCTATGTTTCTGAGTTCTTAGCCCATTTGGGACCCAATTTCAACAAGTTTTTCTACACACTTCTAAACACTCTTCATGCATCTCTAGCACTTGTAATCAATCAAAGTTATTGTATTCTTAAATATTCTAACCCCAGACAGCACTAGATAAGTCATTTAGTGGTTCAAAGCAATGTTTCCGAGTTCTTAGCCTATTTGGGACCCAATTTCATCAAGTTTTTCTACACATTTCTAAACACTCTTCATTCATCTCTAGCACTTGTAATCAATCAAAGTTATTGTATTATAACATATTCTAACCCCAAAAACACAAGATAAGTCATTTAAAGGTTCAACGCAATGTTTCCGAGTTCTTAGCCTATTTGGGACCCAATTTCAACAAATTTTTCTACACCCTTCTAAACACTCTTCATGCATGTTTAGCACTTGTAATCAATCAAAGTTATTATATTCTAACATATTCTAACCCAAACAGCACAAGATAAGTCATTTAGTGGATCAACACAATGTTTCTGAGTTCTTAGCCCATTTGGGACCCAATTTCAACAAGTCTTTCTACACACTTCTAAACACTCTTCATGCAACTCTAGCACTTGTAATCAATCAAATTCATTGTATTCTAACATATTCTAACCCCAAACAACACTAGATAAGTCATTTAGTTGTTCAACGCAATGTTTCCGAGTTCTTAGCCCATTTGGGACCTAATTTCAACAAGTCTTTGTCATTACTTCAAAACACTCTTCATGCATCTCTAGCACTTGTAATCAATCAAATTAATTTTATTCTAACATATTCTAACATATTCTAACCCCAAATAACACTAGATAAGTCATTTAGTTGCTCATCGCAATGTTTCCGAGTTCTTAGCCCATTTGGTACCCAATTTCAACATGTCTTTCGCCACACTTCTAAACACTCTTCATGCATCTCTAGAACTTGTAATCAATAAAATGTATTGTATTCTAACATATTCTAACCCCAAACCAGACTAGATAAGTTATTTAGTGGTTCAACGCAATGTTTCTGAGTTCTTAGCCCATTTGGGACCAAATTTCAACAAGTCTTTCTCCATACTTCAAAACACTCTTCATGCATTTCTAGTACTTGTAATCAATCTGATTCATTGTCTTCTAATATATTCTTATCCCAAACAACACTAGATATTTTATTTAGTTGTTCAACGCAATGTTTCCGAGTTCTTAGCCCATTTGGGACCCAATTTCAACAAGTCTTTCTCCATACTTCAAAACACTCTTCATGCATTTCTAGTACTTGTAATCAATCTGATTCATTGTCTTCTAATATATTCTTACCCCAAACAACACTAGATATTTTATTTAGTTGTTCAACGCAATGTTTCCGAGTTCTTAGCCCATTTGGGACCAAATTTCAACAAGTCTTTCTCCACACTTCTAAACACTCTTTATGCATCTCTAGCACTTGTAATCAATCAGATTTATTGTGTTATAACATATTCTAACCCCGAACAACATTAGATAAGTCATTTAGTTGTCCAACGCAATGTTTCCGAGTTCTTAGCCCATTTGGGACCCAATTTCAACAAGTCTTTCTCCACTCTACTAAACACTTTTCATGCATCTCTAGCACTTGTAATCAATCAAATTTATTTTATTCAAACATATTCTAACCCCAAACAACACTAGATAAGTCATTTAGTGGTTCAACGCAATGTTTCCGAGTTCTTAGCCTATTTGGGACCCAATTTCAACAAGTCTTTCTCTACACTTTTAAACACTCTTCAAGCATCTCTAGCACTTGTAATCAATCAAATTTATTGTATTTTAACATATTCTAACCCCAAAAAACACTAGACAAGGCATTTAGTGGTTCAACGCAATGTTTCCGAGTTCTTAGCCCATTCTGGACCAAATTTCAGCAAGTCTTTCTCTACACTTTTAAACACTCTTCAAGCATCTCTAGCACTTGTAATCAATCAAATTTATTGTTTTCTAACATATTCTAACCCCAAACAACACTAGATAAGTTATTTAGTGGTTCAACGCAATGTTTCCGAGTTCTTAGCCCATTTGGGACCAATTTCAACAAGTCTTTCTCCACACTTCTAAACGCTCTTCATGCATCTCTAGAACTTGTAATCAATTAGATTTATTGTATTATAACATATTTTAACCCTAAACAACATTAGATAAGTCATTTAGTTGTTCAACGCAATGTTTCCGAGTTCTTAGCCCATTTGAGACCCAATTTCAACAAGTCTTTCTCCACTCTACTAAACACTTTTCATGCATCTCTGGAACTTGTAATCAATCAAATTTATTTTATTCGAACATATTCTAACCCCAAACAACACTATATAAGTCATTTAGTTGTTCAACGCAATGCTTCTAAGTTCTTAGCCCATTTGGGACCCAATTTCAACAAGTCTTTCTCTACACTTTTAAACACTCTTCAAGCATCTCTAGCACTTGTAATCAATCAAAATTATTATATTCTAACATATTCTAACCCCAAACAGCACAAGATAAGTCATTTAGTGGATCAACGCAATGTTTCTGAGTTCTTAGCCTATTTGGGACCCAATTTCAACAAGTCTTTCTACACACTTCTAAACACTCTTCATGCATCTCTAGCACTTGTAATCAATCAAATTCATTTTATTCAAACATATTCTAACCCCAAACAACACTAGATAAGTCATTTAGTGGTTCAACGCAATGTTTCTAAGTTCTTAGCCCATTTGGGACCCAATTTCAACAAGTCTTTCTCTACACTTTTAAACACTCTTCAAGCATCTCTAGCACTTGTAATCAATCAAATTTATTGTATTCTAACATATTCTAACCCCAAACAACACTAGATAAGTTATTTAGTGGTTCAACGCAATGTTTCCGAGTTCTTAGCCCATTTGGGACCCAATTTCAACAAGTCTTTCTCCACACTTCTAAACGCTCTTCATGCATCTCTAGCACTTGTAATCAATTAGATTTATTGTATTATAACATATTCTAACCCTAAACAACATTAGATAAGTCATTTAGTTGTTCAACGCAATGTTTCCGAGTTCTTAGCCCATTTGAGACCCAATTTCAACAAGTCTTTCTCCACTCTACTAAACACTTTTCATGCATCTCTGGAACTTGTAATCAATCAAATTTATTTTATTCGAACATATTCTAACCCCAAACAACACTATATAAGTCATTTAGTTGTTCAACGCAATGCTTCTAAGTTCTTAGCCCATTTGGGACCCAATTTCAACAAGTCTTTCTCTACACTTTTAAACACTCTTCAAGCATCTCTAGCACTTGTAATCAATCAAAATTATTATATTCTAACATATTCTAACCCCAAACAGCACAAGATAAGTCATTTAGTGGATCAACGCAATGTTTCTGAGTTCTTAGCCTATTTGGGACCCAATTTCAACAAGTCTTTCTACACACTTCTAAACACTCTTCATGCATCTCTAGCACTTGTAATCAATCAAATTCATTTTATTCAAACATATTCTAACCCCAAACAACACTAGATAAGTCATTTAGTGGTTCAACGCAATGTTTCTAAGTTCTTAGCCCATTTGGGACCCAATTTCAACAAGTCTTTCTCTACACTTTTAAACACTCTTCAAGCATCTCTAGCACTTGTAATCAATCAAATTTATTGTATTCTAACATATTCTAACCCCAAACAACACTAGATAAGTTATTTAGTGGTTCAACGCAATGTTTCCGAGTTCTTAGCCCATTTGGGACCCAATTTCAACAAGTCTTTCTCCACACTTCTAAACGCTCTTCATGCATCTCTAGCACTTGTAATCAATTAGATTTATTGTATTATAACATATTCTAACCCTAAACAACATTAGATAAGTCATTTAGTTGTTCAACGCAATGTTTCCGAGTTCTTAGCCCATTTGAGACCCAATTTCAACAAGTCTTTCTCCACTCTACTAAACACTTTTCATGCATCTCTGGAACTTGTAATCAATCAAATTTATTTTATTCGAACATATTCTAACCCCAAACAACACTAGATAAGTCATTTAGTTGTTCAACGCAATGCTTCTAAGTTCTTAGCCCATTTGGGACCCAATTTCAACAAGTCTTTCTCTACACTTTTAAACACTCTTCATGCATCTCTAGCACTTGTAATCAATCAGATTTATTGTGTTATAACATATTCTAACCCTAAACAACATTAGATAAGTCATTTAGTTGTTCAACGCAATGTTTCCGAGTTCTTAGCCCATTTGAGACCCAATTTCAACAAGTCTTTCTCCACTCTACTAAACACTTTTCATGCATCTCTGGCACTTGTAATCAATCAAATTTATTTTATTCGAACATATTCTAACCCCAAACAACACTAGATAAGTCATTTAGTTGTTCAACGCAATGCTTCTAAGTTCTTAGCCCATTTGGGACCCAATTTCAACAAGTCTTTCTCTACACTTTTAAACACTCTTCAAGCATCTCTAGCACTTGTAATCAATCAAATTTATTGTATTCTAACATATTCTAACCTCAAACAACACTAGATAAGTTATTTAGTGGTTCAACGCAATGTTTCCGAGTTCTTAGCCCATTTGGGACCCAATTTCAACAAGTCTTTCTCCACACTTCTAAACGCTCTTCATGCATCTCTAGCACTTGTAATCAATTAGATTTATTGTATTATAACATATTCTAACCCTAAAAAACATTAGATAAGTCATTTAGTTGTTCAACGCAATGTTTCCGAGTTCTTAGCCCATTTGGGACCCAATTTCAACAAGTCTTTCTCCACACTTCTAAACGCTCTTCATGCATCTCTAGCACTTGTAATCAATTAGATTTATTGTATTATAACATATTCTAACCCTAAACAACATTAGATAAGTCATTTAGTTGTTCAACGCAATGTTTCCGAGTTCTTAGCCCATTTGAGACCCAATTTCAACAAGTCTTTCTCCATACTTCAAAACACTCTTCATGCATTTCTAGTACTTGTAATCAATCTGATTCATTGTCTTCTAATATATTCTGACCCCAAACAACACTAGATATTTTATTTAGTTGTTCAACGCAATGTTTCCGAGTTCTTAGCCCATTTGGGACCAAATTTCAACAAGTCTTTCTCCACACTTCTAAACACTCTTTATGCATATCTAGCACTTGTAATCTATCAGATTTATTGTGTTATAACATATTCTAACCCCGAAAAACATTAGATAAGTCATTTAGTTGTCCAACGCAATGTTTCCGAGTTCTTAGCCCATTTGGGACCCAATTTCAACAAGTCTTTCTCCACTCTACTGAACACTTTTCATGCATCTGTAGCACTTGTAATCAATCAAATTCATTGTTTTCTAACATTCTAACCCCAAACAACACTAGATAAGTTATTTAGTGGTTCAACGCAATGTTTCCGAGTTCTTAGCCCATTTGGGACCCAATTTCCACAAGTCTTTCTCCACACTTCTAAACGCTCTTCATGCATCTCTAGCATTTGTAATCAATTAGATTTATTGTATTATAACATATTCTAACCCTAAACAACATTAGATAAGTCATTTAGTTGTTCAACGCAATGTTTTCGAGTTCTTAGCCCATTTGAGACCCAATTTCAACAAGTCTTTCTCCACTCTACTAAACACTTTTCATGCATCTCTGGAACTTGTAATCAATCAAATTTATTTTATTCGAACATATTCTAACCCCAAACAACACTAGATAAGTCATTTAGTTGTTCAACGCAATGCTTCTAAGTTCTTAGCCCATTTGGGACCCAATTTCAACAAGTCTTTCTCTACACTTTTAAACACTCTTCAAGCATCTCTAGCACTTGTAATCAATCAAATTTATTGTATTCTAACATATTCTAACCCCAAACAACACTAGATAAGTTATTTAGTGGTTCAACGCAATGTTTCCGAGTTCTTAGCCCATTTGGGACCCAATTTCAACAAGTCTTTCTCCACACTTCTAAACGCTCTTCATGCATCTCTAGCACTTGTAATCAATTAGATTTATTGTATTATAACATATTCTAACCCTAAACAACATTAGATAAGTCATTTAGTTGTTCAACGCAATGTTTCCGAGTTCTTAGCCCATTTGAGACCCAATTTCAATAAGTCTTTCTCCACTCTACTAAACACTTTTCATGCATCTCTGGAACTTTTAATCAATCAAATTTATTTTATTCGAACATATTCTAACCCCAAACAACACTAGATAAGTCATTTAGTTGTTCAACGCAATGCTTCTAAGTTCTTAGTCCATTTGGGACCCAATTTCAACAAGTCTTTCTCTACACTTTTAAACACTCTTCATGCATCTCTAGCACTTGTAATCAATCAGATTTATTGTGTTATAACATATTCTAACCCTAAACAACATTAGATAAGTCATTTAGTTGTTCAACGCAATGTTTCCGAGTTCTTAGCCCATTTGAGACCCAATTTCAACAAGTCTTTCTCCACTCTACTAAACACTTTTCATGCATCTCTGGCACTTGTAATCAATCAAATTTATTTTATTCGAACATATTCTAACCCCAAACAACACTAGATAAGTCATTTAGTTGTTCAACGCAATGCTTCTAAGTTCTTAGCCCATTTGGGACCCAATTTCAACAAGTCTTTCTCTACACTTTTAAACACTCTTCAAGCATCTCTAGCACTTGTAATCAATCAAATTTATTGTATTCTAACATATTCTAACCCCAAACAACACTAGATAAGTTATTTAGTGGTTCAACGCAATGTCTCCGAGTTCTTAGCCCATTTGGGACCCAATTTCAACAAGTCTTTCTCCACACTTCTAAACGCTCTTCATGCATCTCTAGCACTTGTAATCAATTAGATTTATTGTATTATAACAAATTCTAACCCTAAACAACATTAGATAAGTCATTTAGTTGTTCAACGCAATGTTTCCGAGTTCTTAGCCCATTTGGGACCCAATTTCAACAAGTCTTTCTCCACACTTCTAAACGCTCTTCATGCATCTCTAGCACTTGTAATCAATTAGATTTATTGTATTATAACATATTCTAACCCTAAACAACATTAGATAAGTCATTTAGTTGTTCAACGCAATGTTTCCGAGTTCTTAGCCCATTTGAGACCCAATTTCAACAAGTCTTTCTCCATACTTCAAAACACTCTTCATGCATTTCTAGTACTTGTAATCAATCTGATTCATTGTCTTCTAATATATTCTGACCCCAAACAACACTAGATATTTTATTTAGTTGTTCAACGCAATGTTTCCGAGTTCTTAGCCCATTTGGGACCAAATTTCAACAAGTCTTTCTCCACACTTCTAAACACTCTTTATGCATCTCTAGCACTTGTAATCAATCAGATTTATTGTGTTATAACATATTCTAACCCCGAAAAACATTAGATAAGTCATTTAGTTGTCCAACGCAATGTTTCCGAGTTCTTAGCCCATTTGGGACCCAATTTCAACAAGTCTTTCTCCACTCTACTGAACACTTTTCATGCATCTGTAGCACTTGTAATCAATCAAATTCATTGTTTTCTAACATTCTAACCCCAAACAACACTAGATAAGTTATTTAGTGGTTCAACGTAATGTTTCCGAGTTCTTAGCCCATTTGGGACCCAATTTCCACAAGTCTTTCTCCACACTTCTAAACGCTCTTCATGCATCTCTAGCATTTGTAATCAATTAGATTTATTGTATTATAACATATTCTAACCCTAAACAACATTAGATAAGTCATTTAGTTGTTCAACGCAATGTTTCCGAGTTCTTAGCCCATTTGAGACCCAATTTCAACAAGTCTTTCTCCACTCTACTAAACACTTTTCATGCATCTCTGGAACTTGTAATCAATCAAATTTATTTTATTCGAACATATTCTAACCCCAAACAACACTAGATAAGTCATTTAGTTGTTCAACGCAATGCTTCTAAGTTCTTAACCCATTTGGGACCCAATTTCAACAAGTCTTTCTCTACACTTTTAAACACTCTTCAAGCATCTCTAGCACTTGTAATCAATCAAAATTATTATATTCTAACATATTCTAACCCCAAACAACACTAGATAAGTCATTTAGTGGCTCAACGCAATGTTTCTAAGTTCTTAGCCCATTTGGGACCTAATTTCAACAAGTCTTTCTCTACACTTTTAAACACTCTTCAAGCATCTCTAGCACTTGTAATCAATCAAATTTATTGTATTCTAACATATTCTAACCCCAAACAACACTAGATAAGTTATTTAGTGGTTCAACGCAATGTTTCCGAGTTCTTAGCCCATTTGGGACCCAATTTCAACAAGTCTTTCTCCACACTTCTAAACGCTCTTCATGCATCTCTAGCACTTGTAATCAATTAGATTTATTGTATTATAACATATTCTAACCCTAAACAACATTAGATAAGTCATTTAGTTGTTCAACGCAATGTTTCCAAGTTCTTAGCCCATTTGGGACCCAATTTCAACAAGTCTTTCTCCACACTTCTAAACGCTCTTCATGCATCTCTAGCACTTGTAATCAATTAGATTTATTGTATTATAACATATTCTAACCCTAAACAACATTAGATAAGTCATTTAGTTGTTCAACGCAATGTTTCCGAGTTCTAAGCCCATTTGAGACTCAATTTCAACAAGTCTTTCTCCATACTTCAAAACACTCTTCATGCATTTCTAGTACTTGTAATCAATCTGATTCATTGTCTTCTAATATATTCTGACCCCAAACAACACTAGATATTTTATTTAGTTGTTCAACGCAATGTTTCCGAGTTCTTAGCCCATTTGGGACCAAATTTCAACAAGTCTTTCTCCACACTTCTAAACACTCTTTATGCATCTCTAGCACTTGTAATCAATCAGATTTATTGTGTTATAACATATTCTAACCCAGAAAAACATTAGATAAGTCATTTAGTTGTCCAACGCAATGTTTCCGAGTTCTTAGCCCATTTGGGACCCAATTTCAACAAGTCTTTCTCCACTCTACTAAACACTTTTCATGCATCTCTAGCACTTGTAATCAATCAAATTTATTTTATTCGAAAATATTCTAACCCCAAACAACACTGGATAAGTCATTTAGTTGTTCAACGCAATGCTTCTAAGTTCTTAGCCCATTTGAGACCCAATTTCAACAAGTCTTTCTCTACACTTTTAAACACTCTTCAAGCATATCTAGCACTTGTAATCAATCAAATTTATTGTATTCTAACATATTCTAACCCCAAACAACACTAGATAAGTTATTTAGTGGTTCAACGCAATGTTTCCGAGTTCTTAGCCCATTTGGGACCCAATTTCAACAAGTCTTTCTACACACTTCTAAACACTCTTCATGCATCTCTAGCACTTGTAATCAATCAAATTCAGTTTATTCAAACATATTCTAACCCCAAACAACACTAGATAAGTCATTTAGTGGTTCAACGCAATGTTTCTATGTTCTTAGCCCATTTGGGACCCAATTTCAACAAGTCTTTCTCTACACTTTTAAACACTCTTCAAGCATCTCTAGCACTTGTAATCAATCGAATTTATTGTATTCTAACATATTCTAACCCCAAAAAACACTAGACAAGCCATTTAGTGGTTCAACGCAATGTTTCCGAGTTCTTAGCCCATTTTGGACCAAATTTCAGCAAGTCTTTCTCCACTCTGTTGAACACTTTTTATGCATCTGTAGCACTTGTAGTCAATCAAATTCATTGTTTTCTAACATTCTAACCCCAAACAACACTAGATAAGTTATTGAGTGGTTCAACGCAATGTTTCCGAGTTCTTAGCCCATTTGGGACCCAATTTCAACAAGTCTTTCTCCATACTTCAAAACACTCTTCATGCATTTCTAGTACTTGTAATCAATCTGATTCATTGTCTTCTAATATATTCTTACCCCAAACAACACTAGATATTTTATTTAGTTGTTCAACGCAATGTTTCCGAGTTCTTAGCCCATTTGGGACCAAATTTCAACAAGTCTTTCTCCACACTTCTAAACACTCTTTATGCATCTCTAGCACTGGTAATCAATCAGATTTATTGTGTTATAACATATTCTAACCCCGAACAACATTAGATAAGTCATTTAGTTGTCCAACGCAATGTTTCCGAGTTCTTAGCCCATTTGGGACCCAATTTCAACAAGTCTTTCTCCACTCTACTAAACACTTTTCATGCATCTCTAGCACTTGTAATCAATCAAATTTATTTTATTCAAACATATTCTAACCCCAAACAACACTAGATAAGTCATTTAGTGGTTCAACGCAATGTTTCTAAGTTCTTAGCCTATTTGGGACCCAATTTCAACAAGTCTTTCTCTACACTTTTAAACACTCTTCAAGCATCTCTAGCACTTGTAATCAATCAAATTTATTGTATTCTAACATATTCTAACCCCAAAAAACACTAGACAAGGCATTTAGTGGTTCAACGCAATGTTTCCGAGTTCTTAACCCATTTTGTACCAAATTTCAGCAAGTCTTTCTCTACACTTTTAAACACTCTTCAAGCATCTCTAGCACTTGTAATCAATCAAATTTATTGTTTTCTAACATATTCTAACCCCAAACAACACTAGATAAGTTATTTAGTGGTTCAACGCAATGTTTCCGAGTTCTTAGCCCATTTGGGACCAATTTCAACAACTCTTTCTCCACACTTCTAAACGCTCTTCATGCATCTCTAGAACTTGTAATCAATTAGATTTATTGTGTTATAACATATTCTAACCCTAAACAACATTAGATAAGTCATTTAGTTGTCCAACGCAATGTTTCCGAGTTCTTAGCCCATTTGAGACCCAATTTCAACAAGTCTTTCTCCACTCTACTAAACACTTTTCATGCATCTCTGGAACTTGTAATCAATCAAATTTATTTTATTCGAACATATTCTAACCCCAAACAACACTAGATAAGTCATTTAGTGGTTCAACGCAATGTTTCTAAGTTCTTAGCCTATTTGGGACCCAATTTCAACAAGTCTTTCTCTACATTTTAAACACTCTTCAAGCATCTCTAGCACTTGTAATCAATCAAATTTATTGTATTCTAACATATTCTAACCCCAAAAAACACTAGACAAGGCATTTAGTGGTTCAACGCAATGTTTCCGAGTTCTTAGCCCATTTTGGACCAAATTTCAGCAAGTCTTTCTCCACTCTGTTGAACACTTTTCATGCATCTGTAGCATTTGTAATCAATCAAATTCATTGTTTTCTAACATTCTAACCCCAAACAACACTAGATAAGTTATTTAGTGGTTCAACGCAATGTTTCCGAGTTCTTAGCCCATTTGGGACCCAATTTCCACAAGTCTTTCTCCACACTTCTAAACGCTCTTCATGCATCTCTAGCATTTGTAATCAATTAGATTTATTGTATTATAACATATTCTAACCCTAAACAACATTAGATAAGTCATTTAGTTGTTCAACGCAATGTTTCCGAGTTCTTAGCCCATTTGAGACCCAATTTCAACAAGTCTTTCTCCACTCTACTAAACACTTTTCATGAATCTCTGGAACTTGTAATCAATCAAATTTATTTTATTCGAACATATTCTAACCCCAAACAACACTAGATAAGTCATTTAGTTGTTCAACGCAATGCTTCTAAGTTCTTAGCCCATTTGGGACCCAATTTCAACAAGTCTTTCTCTACACTTTTAAACACTCTTCAAGCATCTCTAGCACTTGTAATCAATCAAAATTATTATATTCTAACATATTCTAACCCCAAACAGCACAAGATAAGTCATTTAGTGGATCAACGCAATGTTTCTGAGTTCTTAGCCTATTTGGGACCCAATTTCAACAAGTCTTTCTACACACTTCTAAACACTCTTCATGCATCTCTAGCACTTGTAATCAATCAAATTCATTTTATTCAAACATATTCTAACCCCAAACAACACTAGATAAGTCATTTAGTGGCTCAACGCAATGTTTCTAAGTTCTTAGCCCATTTGGGACCCAATTTCAACAAGTCTTTCTCTACACTTTTAAACACTCTTCAAGCATCTCTAGCACTTGTAATCAATCAAATTTATTGTATTCTAACATATTCTAACCCCAAACAACACTAGATAAGTTATTTAGTGGTTCAACGCAATGTTTCCGAGTTCTTAGCCCATTTGGGACCCAATTTCAACAAGCCTTTCTCCACACTTCTAAACGCTCTTCATGCATCTCTAGCACTTGTAATCAATTAGATTTATTGTATTATAACATATTCTAACCCTAAACAACATTAGATAAGTCATTTAGTTGTTCAACGCAATGTTTCCGAGTTCTTAGCCCATTTGGGACCCAATTTCAACAAGTCTTTCTCCACACTTCTAAACGCTCTTCATGCATCTCTAGCACTTGTAATCAATTAGATTTATCGTATTATAACATATTCTAACCCTAAACAACATTAGATAAGTCATTTAATTGTTCAACGCAATGTTTCCGAGTTCTAAGCCCATTTGAGACCCAATTTCAACAAGTCTTTCTCCATACTTCAAAACACTCTTCATGCATTTCTAGTACTTGTAATCAATCTGATTCATTGTCTTCTAATATATTCTGACCCCAAACAACACTAGATATTTTATTTAGTTGTTCAACGCAATGTTTCCGAGTTCTTAGCCCATTTGGGACCAAATTTCAAGAAGTCTTTCTCCACACTTCTAAACACTCTTTATGCATCTCTAGCACTGGTAATCAATCAGATTTATTGTGTTATAACATATTCTAACCCCGAACAACATTAGATAAGTCATTTAGTTGTCCAACGCAATGTTTCCGAGTTCTTAGCCCATTTGGGATCCAATTTCAACAAGTCTTTCTCCACTCTACTAAACACTTTTCATGCATCTCTAGCACTTGTAATCAATCAAATTTATTTTATTCAAACATATTCTAACCCCAAACAATACTAGATAAGTCATTTAGTGGTTCAACGCAATGTTTCTAAGTTCTTAGCCTATTTGGGACCCAATTTCAACAAGTCTTTCTCTACACTTTTAAACACTCTTCAAGCATCTCTAGCACTTGTAATCAATCAAATTTATTGTATTCTAACATATTCTAACCCCAAAAAACACTAGACAAGGCATTTAGTGGTTCAACGCAATGTTTCCGAGTTCTTAACCCTTTTTGGACCAAATTTCAGCAAGTCTTTCTCTACACTTTTAAACACTCTTCAAGCATCTCTAGCACTTGTAATCAATCAAATTTATTGTTTTCTAACATATTCTAACCCCAAACAACACTAGATAAGTTATTTAGTGGTTCAACGCAATGTTTCCGAGTTCTTAGCCTATTTGGGACCCAATTTCAACAAGTCTTTCTCCACACTTCTAAACGCTCTTCATGCATCTCTAGCACTTGTAATCAATTAGATTTATTGTATTATAACATATTCTAACCCTAAACAACATTAGATAAGTCATTTAGTTGTTCAACGCAATGTTTCCGAGTTCTTAGCCCATTTGAGACCCAATTTCAACAAGTCTTTCTCCACTCTACTAAACACTTTTCATGCATCTCTGGAACTTGTAATCAATCAAATTTATTTTATTCGAACATATTCTAACCCCAAACAACACTAGATAAGTCATTTAGTTGTTCAACGCAATGCTTCTAAGTTCTTAGCCCATTTGGGACCCAATTTCAACAAGTCTTTCTCTACACTTTTAAACACTCTTCAAGCATCTCTAGCACTTGTAATCAATCAAAATTATTATATTCTAACATATTATAACCCCAAACAACACAAGATAAGTCATTTAGTGGATCAACGCAATGTTTCTGAGTTCTTAGCCTATTTGGGACCCAATTTCAACAAGTCTTTCTACACACTTCTAAACACTCTTCATGCATCTCTAGCACTTGTAATCAATCAAATTCATTTTATTCAAACATATTCTAACCCCAAACAACACTAGATAAGTCATTTAGTGGTTCAACGCAATGTTTCTAAGTTCTTAGCCCATTTGGGACCCAATTTCAACAAGTCTTTCTCTACACTTTTAAACACTCTTCAAGCATCTCTAGCACTTGTAATCAATCAAATTTATTGTATTCTAACATATTCTAACCCCAAAAAACACTAGACAAGGCATTTAGTGGTTCAACGCAATGTTTCCGAGTTCTTAGCCCATTTTGGACAAAATTTCAGCAAGTCTTTCTCCACTCTGTTGAACACTTTTCATGCATCTGTAGCACTTGTAATCAATCAAATTCATTGTTTTCTAACATTCTAACCCCAAACAACACTAGATAAGTTATTTAGTGGTTCAACGCAATGTTTCCGAGTTCTTAGCCCATTTGGGACCCAATTTCAACAAGTCTTTCTCCACACTTCTAAACGCTCTTCATGCATCTCTAGCACTTGTAATCAATTAGATTTATTGTATTATAACATGATCTAACCCTAAACAACATTAGATAAGTCATTTAGTTGTTCAACGCAATGTTTTCGAGTTCTTAGCCCATTTGAGACCCAATTTCAACAAGTCTTTCTCCACTCTACTAAACACTTTTCATGCATCTCTGGCACTTGTAATCAATCAAATTTATTTTATTCGAACATATTCTAACCCCAAACAACACTAGATAAGTCATTTAGTTGTTCAACGCAATGCTTCTAAGTTCTTAGCCCATTTGGGACCCAATTTCAACAAGTCTTTCTCTACACTTTTAAACAATCTTCAAGCATCTCTAGCACTTGTAATCAATCAAAATTATTATATTCTAACATATTCTAACCCCAAACAGCACAAGATAAGTCATTTAGTAGATCAACGCAATGTTTCTGAGTTCTTAGCCTATTTGGGACCCAATTTCAACAAGTCTTTCTACACACTTCTAAACACTCTTCATGCATCTCTAGCACTTGTAATCAATCAAATTCATTTTATTCAAACATATTCTATACCCCAACAACACTAGATAAGTCATTTAGTGGTTCAACGCAATGTTTCTAAGTTCTTAGCCCATTTGGGACCCAATTTCAACAAGTCTTTCTCTACACTTTTAAACACTCTTCAAGAATCTCTAGCACTTGTAATCAATCAAATTTATTGTATTCTAACATATTCTAACCCCAAAAAACACTAGACAAGGCATTTAGTGGTTCAACGCAATGTTTCCGAGTTCTTAGCCCATTTTGGACCAAATTTCAGCAAGTCTTTCTCCACTCTCTTGAACACTTTTCATGCATCTGTAGCACTTGTAATCAATCAAATTCATTGTTTTCTAACATTCTAACCCCAAACAACACTAGATAAGTTATTTAGTGGTTCAACGCAATGTTTCCGAGTTCTTAGCCCATTTGGGACCCAATTTCAACAAGTCTTTCTCCACACTTCTAAACGCTCTTCATGCATCTCTAGCACTTGTAATCAATTAGATTTATTGTATTATAACATATTCTAACCCTAAACAACATTAGATAAGTCATTTAGTTGTTCAACGCAATGTTTTCGAGTTCTTAGCCCATTTGAGACCCAATTTCAACAAGTCTTTCTCCACTCTACTAAACACTTTTCATGCATCTCTGGCACTTGTAATCAATCAAATTTATTTTATTCGAACATATTCTAACCCCAATCAACACTAGATAAGTCATTTAGTTGTTCAACGCAATGCTTCTAAGTTCTTAGCCCATTTGGGACCCAATTTCAACAAGTCTTTCTCTACACTTTTAAACAATCTTCAAGCATCTCTAGCACTTGTAATCAATCAAAATTATTATATTCTAACATATTCTAACCCCAAACAGCACAAGATAAGTCATTTAGTGGATCAACACAATATTTATGAGTTCTTAGCCTATTTGGGACCCAATTTCAACAAGTCTTTCTACACACTTCTAAACACTCTTCATGCATCTCTAGCACTTGTAATCAATCAAATTCATTTTATTCAAACATATTCTAACCCCAAACAACACTAGATAAGTCATTTAGTGGTTCAACGCAATGTTTCTAAGTTCTTAACCCATTTGGGACCCAATTTCAACAAGTCTTTCTCTACAGTTTTAAACACTCTTCAAGCATCTCTAGCACTTGTAATCAATCGAATTTATTGTATTCTAACATATTCTAACCCCAAAAAACACTAGACAAGCCATTTAGTGGTTCAACGCAATGTTTCCGAGTTCTTAGCCCATTTTGGACCAAATTTCAGCAAGTCTTTCTCCACTCTGTTGAACACTTTTTATGCATCTGTAGCACTTGTAATCAATCAAATTCATTGTTTTCTAACATTCTAACCCCAAACAACACTAGATAAGTTATTTAGTGGTTCAACGCAATGTTTCCGAGTTCTTAGCCCATTTGGGACCCAATTTCAACAAGTCTTTTTCCACACTTCTAAACGCTCTTCATGCATCTCTAGCACTTGTAATCAATCGAATTTATTGTATTCTAACATATTCTAACCCCAAAAAACACTAGACAAGCCATTTAGTGGTTCAACGCAATGTTTCCGAGTTCTTAGCCCATTTTGGACCAAATTTCAGCAAGTCTTTCTCTACTCTGTTGAACACTTTTTATGCATCTGTAGCACTTGTAATCAATCAAATTCATTGTTTTCTAACATTCTAACCCCAAACAACACTAGATAAGTTATTTAGTGGTTCAACGCAATGTTTCCGAGTTCTTAGCCCATTTGGGACCCAATTTCAACAAGTCTTTCTCCACACTTCTAAACACTCTCCATGCATCTCTAGCACTTGTAATCAATCAGATTTATTGTATTATAACATATTCTAACCCCGAACAACATTAGATAAGTCATTTAGTTGTTCAACGCAATGTTTCCGAGTTCTTAGCCCATTTGGGACCCAAATTCAACAAGTCTTTCTCCACTCTACTAAACAATTTTCATGCATCTCTAGCACTTGTAATCAATCAAATTTATTTTATTCAAACATATTCTAACCCCAAACAACACTAGATAAGTCATTTAGTGGTTCAAAGCAATGTTTCTAAGTTCTTAGCCCATTTGGGTCCCAATTTCAACAAGTCTTTCTCTACACTTTTAAACACTCTACAAGCATCTCTAGCACTTGTAATCAATCAAATTTATTGTATTCTAACATATTCTAACCCCAAAAAACACTAGACAAGGCATTTAGTGGTTCAACACAATGTTTCCGAGTTCTTAGCCAATTTTGGACCAAATTTAAGCAAGTCTTTCTCCACTCTGTTGAACATTTTTCATGCATCTCTAGCACTTGTAATCAATCAAATTCATTGTTTTCTAATATATTTTAACCCCAAACAACACTAGATAAGTTATTTAGTGGTTCAACGGAATGTTTCCGAGTTCTTATCCCATTTGGGACCCAATTTCAACAAGTCTTTCTCCACACTTCTAAACGCTCTTCATGCATCTCTAGCACTTGTAATATATCAGATTTATTGTATTATAACATATTCTAACCCCAAACAACATTAGATAAGTCATTTAGTTGTTCAACGCAATGTTTCCGAGTTCTTAGCCCAATTGGGACCTAATTTCAACAAGTCTTTGTCATTACTTCAAAACACTCTTCATGCATCTCTAGCACTTGTAATCAATCAAATTAATTGTATTATAACATATTCTAACCCCAAACAACACTAGATAAGTCATTTAGTTGCTCATCGCAATGTTTCCGAGTTCTTAGCCCATTTGGTACCCAATTTCAACAAGTCTTTCGCCACACTTCTAAACACTCTTCATGCATCTCTAGCACTTGTAATTAATAAAATTTATTGTATTCTAACATATTCTAACCCCAAACAAGACTAGATAAGTTATTTAGTGGTTCAACGCAATGTTTCCGAGTTCTTAGCCCATTTGGGACCCAATTTCAACAAGTCTTTCTCCATACTTCAAAACACTCTTCATGCATTTCTAGTACTTGTAATCAATCTGATTCATTGTCTTCTAATATATTCTCACCCCAAACAACACTAGATATTTTATTTAGTTGTTCAACGCAATGTTTCCGAGTTCTTAGCCTATTTCGGACCCAATTTCAACAAGTTTTTCTACACACTTCTAAACACTCGTCATGCATCTCTAGCACTTATAATTAATCAAAGTTATTGTATTCTAACATATTCTAACCCCAAACAACACTAGATAATTCATTTAGTTGTTCAACGCAATGTTTCCGAGTTCTTAGCCCATTAGGGACCCAATTTCAACAAGTTTTTCTCCATACTTGGAAACATTCTTCATGCATCTCTAGCAATAGTAATCAAATCAAAATTATTGTTTTCAAACATATTCTAACCCCAAAGAACACTAGATAAGTAATTTAGTGGTTCAACGCAATGTTTCTGAGTTCTTATCCCATTTGGGACCAAATTTCAACAAGTCTTTCTCCACACTTCTAAACACTCTTCATGCATCTCTAGCACTTGTAATCAATCATATTTATTGTGTTATAACATATTCTAACCCCAAACAACATTAGATAAGTCATTTAGTTGTTCAACGCAATGTTTCCGAGTTCTTAGCCCATTTGAGACCCAATTTCAACAAGTCTTTCTCCACTCTACTAAACACTTTTCATGCATCTCTAGCACTTGTAATCAATCAAATTTATTTTATTCAAACATATTCTAACCCCAAACAACACTAGATAAGTCATTTAGTGGCTCAACGCAATGTTTCTAAGTTCTTAGCCCATTTGGGACCCAATTTAAACAAGTCTTTCTCCATACTTGGAAACACTCTTCATGCATCTCTAGCACTAGTAATCAATCATATTTATTGTGTTATAACATATTCTAACCCCAAATAACATTAGATAAGTCATTTAGTTGTTCAACGCAATGTTTCCGAGTTCTTAGCCCATTTTGGACCAAACTTCAGCAAGTCTTTCTCCACTCTGTTGAACACTTTTCATGCATCTCTAGCACTTGTAATCAATCAAATTCATTGTTTTCTAACATATTCTAACCCCAAACAACACTAGATAAGTTATTTAGTAGTTCAACGCAATGTTTCCGAGTTCTTAGCCCATTTGGACCAAATTTCAGCAAGTCTTTCTCTACACTTTTAAACAATCTTCAAGCATCTCTAGCACTTGTAATCAATCAAATTTATTGTATTCTAACATATTCTAACCCATAAAAACACTAGACAAGCCATTTAGTAGTTCAACGCAATGTTTCCGAGTTCTTAGCTCATTTGGGACCCAATTTCAACAAGTCTTTCTCTACACTTTTAAACACTCTTCAAGCATCTCTAGCACTTGTAATCAATCAAATTTATTGTTTTCTAACATATTCTAACCCCAAACAACACTAGATAAGTCATTTAGTGGTTCAACGCAATGTTTCTGAGTTCTTAGCCCATTTGGGACCCAATTTCAACAAGTATTTCTCCACACTTCTAAACACTCTTCATGCATCTCCAGCACTTGTAATCAATCAAATTTATTGTATTCTAACATATTTTAACCCCAAACAACATTAGATAAGTCATTTAGTGGTTCAACGCAATGTTTCCGAGTTCTTAGGCCATTTGGGACCCAATTTAAACAAGTCTTTCTCCATACTTGGAAACACTCTTCATGCATCTCTAGCACTAGTAATCAAATAAAAATTATTGTTTTCTAACATATTCTAACCCCAGAGAACACTTTATAAGTCATTTATTGGTTCAACGCAATGTTTCTGAGTTCTTAGCCCATTAGGGACCAAATTTCAACAAGTCTTTCTCCACACTTCTAAACACTCTTCATGCATCTCTAGCACTTGTAATCAATCATATTTATTGTGTTATAACATATTCTTACCCGAAACAACATTAGATAAGTCATTTAGTTGTTCAACGCAATGTTTCCGAGTTCTTAGCCCATTTGGGACCCAATTTCAACAAGTCTTTCTCCACTCTACTAAACACTTTTCATGCATCTCTGGAACTTGTAATCAATCAAATTTATTTTATTCGAACATATTCTAACCCCAAACAACACTAGATAAGTCATTTAGTTGTTCAACGCAATGCTTCTAAGTTCTTAGCCCATTGGGGACCCAATTTCAACAAGTCTTTCTACACACTTCAAAACACTCTTCATGCATTTCTAGTACTTGTAATCAATCTGATTCATTGTCTTCTAATATATTCTGACCCCAAACAACACTAGATATTTTATTTAGTTGTTTAACGCAATGTTTCCGAGTTCTTAGCCCATTTGGGACCAAATTTCAACAAGTCTTTCTCCACACTTCTAAACACTCTTTATGCATCTCTAGCACTTGTAATCAATCAGATTTATTGTGTTATAACATATTCTAACCCCGAAAAACATTAGATAAGTCATTTAGTTGTCCAACGCAATGTTTCTGAGTTCTTAGCCCATTTGGGACCCAATTTCAACAAGTCTTTCTCCACTCTACTAAACACTTTTCATGCATCTCTAGCACTTGTAATCAATCAAATTTATTTTATTCAAACATATTCTAACCCCAAACAACACTAGATAAGTCATTTAGTGGTTCAACGCAATGTTTCTAAGTTCTTAGCCTATTTGGGACCCAATTTCAACAAGTCTTTCTCTACACTTTTAAACACTCTTCAAGCATCTCTAGCACTTGTAATCAATCAAATTTATTGTATTCTAACATATTCTAACCCCAAAAAACACTAGACAAGGCATTTAGTGGTTCAACGCAATGTTTCCGAGTTCTTAGCCCATTTTGGACCAAATTTCAGCAAGTCTTTCTCCACTCTGTTGAACACTTTTCATGCATCTGTAGCACTTGTAATCAATCAAATTCATTGTTTTCTAACATTCTAACCCCAAAAAACACTAGATAAGTTATTTAGTGGTTCAACGCAATGTTTCCGAGTTCTTAGCCCATTTGGGACCCAATTTCCACAAGTCTTTCTCCACACTTCTAAACGCTCTTCATGCATCTCTAGCATTTGTAATCAATTAGATTTATTGTATTATAACATATTCTAACCCTAAACAACATTAGATAAGTCATTTAGTTGTTCAACGCAATGTTTCCGAGTTCTTAGCCCATTTGAGACCCAATTTCAACAAGTCTTTCTCCACTCTACTAAACACTTTTCATGCATCTCTGGAACTTGTAATCAATCAAATTTATTTTATTCGAACATATTCTAACCCCAAACAACACTAGATAAGTCATTTAGTTGTTCAACGCAATGCTTCTAAGTTCTTAGCCCATTTGGGACCCAATTTCAACAAGTCTTTCTCTACACTTTTAAACACTCTTCAAGCATCTCTAGCACTTGTAATCAATCAAAATTATTATATTCTAACATATTCTAACCCCAAACAGCACAAGATAAGTCATTTAGTGGATCAACGCAATGTTTCTGAGTTCTTAGCCTATTTGGGACCCAATTTCAACAAGTCTTTCTACACACTTCTAAACACTCTTCATGCATCTCTAGCACTTGTAATCAATCAAATTCATTTTATTCAAACATATTCTAACCCCAAACAACACTAGATAAGTCATTTAGTGGTTCAACGCAATGTTTCTAAGTTCTTAGCCCATTTGGGACCCAATTTCAACAAGTCTTTCTCTACACTTTTAAACACTCTTCAAGCATCTCTAGCACTTGTAATCAATCAAACTTATTGTATTCTAACATATTCTAACCCCAAACAACACTAGATAAGTTATTTAGTGGTTCAACGCATTGTTTCCGACTTCTTAGCCCATTTGGGACCCAATTTCAACAAGTCTTTCTCCACACTTCTAAACGCTCTTCATGCATCTCTAGCACTTGTAATCAATTAGATTTATTGTATTATAACATATTCTAACCCTAAACAACATTAGATAAGTCATTTAGTTGTTCAACGCAATGTTTCCGAGTTCTTAGCCCATTTGGGACCCAATTTCAACAAGTCTTTCTCCACACTTCTAAACGCTCTTCATGCATCTCTAGCACTTGTAATCAATTAGATTTATTGTATTATAACATATTCTAACCCTAAACAACATTAGATAAGTCATTTAGTTGTTCAACGCAATGTTTCCGAGTTCTTAGCCCATTTGAGACCCAATTTCAACAAGTCTTTCTCCACTCTACTAAACACTTTTCATGCATCTCTGGCACTTGTAATCAATCAAATTTATTTTATTCGAACATATTCTAACCCCAAACAACACTAGATAAGTCATTTAGTTGTTCAACGCAATGCTTCTAAGTTCTTAGCCCATTTGGGACCCAATTTCAACAAGTCTTTCTCTACACTTTTAAACAATCTTCAAGCATCTCTAGCACTTGTAATCAATCAAAATTATTATATTCTAACATATTCTAACCCCAAACAGCACAAGATAAGTCATTTAGTGGATCAACGCAATGTTTCTGAGTTCTTAGCCTATTTGGGACCCAATTTCAACAAGTCTTTCTCTACACTTTTAAACACTCTTCAAGCATCTCTAGCACTTGTAATCAATCAAATTTATTGTATTCTAACATATTCTAACCCCAAAAAACACTAGACAAGGCATTTAGTGGTTCAACGCAATGTTTCCGAGTTCTTAGCCCATTTTGGACCAAATTTCAGCAAGTCTTTCTCCACTCTGTTGAACACTTTTCATGCATCTGTAGCACTTGTAATCAATCAAATTCATTGTTTTCTAACATTCTAACCCCAAACAACACTAGATATGTTATTTAGTGGTTCAACGCAATGTTTCCGAGTTCTTAGCCCATTTGGGACCCAATTTCCACAAGTCTTTCTCCACACTTCTAAACGCTCTTCATGCATCTCTAGCATTTGTAATCAATTAGATTTATTGTATTATAACATATTCTAACCCTAAACAACATTAGATAATTCATTTAGTTGTTCAACGCAATGTTTCCGAGTTCTTAGCCCATTTGAGACCCAATTTCAACAAGTCTTTCTCCACTCTACTAAACACTTTTCATGCATCTCTGGCACTTGTAATCAATCAAATTTATTTTATTCGAACATATTCTAACCCCAAACAACACTAGATAAGTCATTTAGTTGTTCAACGCAATGCTTCTAAGTTCTTAGCCCATTTGGGACCCAATTTCAACAAGTCTTTCTTTACACTTTTAAACACTCTTCAAGCATCTCTAGCACTTGTAATCAATCAAAATTATTATATTCTAACATATTCTAACCCCAAACAGCACAAGATAAGTCATTTAGTGGATCAACGCAATGTTTCTGAGTTCTTAGCCTATTTGGGACCCAATTTCAACAAGTCTTTCTACACACTTCTAAACACTCTTCATGCATCTCTAGCACTTGTAATCAATCAAATTCATTTTATTCAAACATATTCTAACCCCAAACAACACTAGATAAGTCATTTAGTGGTTCAACGCAATGTTTCTAAGTTCTTAGCCCATTTGGGACCCAATTTCAACAAGTCTTTCTTTACACTTTTAAACACTCTTCAAGCATCTCTAGCACTTGTAATCAATCGAATTTATTGTATTCTAACATATTCTAACCCCAAAAAACACTAGACAAGCCATTTAGTGGTTCAACGCAATGTTTCCGAGTTCTTAGCCCATTTTGGACCAAATTTCACCAAGTCTTTCTCCACTCTGTTGAACACTTTTTATGCATCTGTAGCACTTGTAGTCAATCAAATTCATTCTTTTCTATCATTCTAACCCCAAACAACACTAGATAAGTTATTTAGTGGTTCAACGCAATGTTTCCGAGTTCTTAGCCCATTTGGGACCCAATTTCAACAAGTCTTTCTCCATACTTCAAAACACTCTTCATGCATTTCTAGTACTTGTAATCAATCTGATTCATTGTCTTCTAATATATTCTTACCCCAAACAACACTAGATATTTTATTTAGTTGTTCAACGCAATGTTTCCGAGTTCTTAGCCCATTTGGGACCAAATTTCAACAAGTCTTTCTCCACACTTCTAAACACTCTTTATGCATCTCTAGCACTGGTAATCAATCATATTTATTGTGTTATAACATATTCTAACCCCGAACAACATTAGATAAGTCATTTAGTTGTCCAACGCAATGTTTCCGAGTTCTTAGCCCATTTGGGACCCAATTTCAACAAGTCTTTCTCCACTCTACTAAACACTTTTCATGCATCTTTAGCACTTGTAATCAATCAAATTTATTTTATTCAAACATATTCTAACCCCAAACAACACTAGATAAGTCATTTAGTGGTTCAACGCAATGTTTCTAAGTTCTTAGCCTATTTGGGACCCAATTTCAACAAGTCTTTCTCTACACTTTTAAACACTCTTCAAGCATCTCTAGCACTTGTAATCAATCAAATTTATTGTATTCTAACATATTCTAACCCCAAAAAACACTAGACAAGGCATTTAGTGGTTCAACGCAATGTTTCCGAGTTCTTAACCCATTTTGGACCAAATTTCAGCAAGTATTTATCTACACTTTTAAACACTCTTCAAGCATCTCTAGCACTTGTAATCAATCAAATATATTGTTTTCTAACATATTCTAACCCCAAACAACACTAGATAACTTATTTAGTGGTTCAACGCAATGTTTCAACAAGTCTTTCTCCACACTTCTAAACGCTCTTCATGCGTCTCTAGCACTTGTAATCAATTAGATTTATTGTATTATAACATATTCTAACCCTAAACAACATTAGATAAGTCATTTAGTTGTTCAACGCAATGTTTCCGAGTTCTTAGCCCATTTGAGACCCAATTTCAACAAGTCTTTCTCCACTCTACTAAACACTTTTCATGCATCTCTGGAACTTGTAATCAATCAAATTTATTTTATTCGAACATATTCTAACCCCAAACAACACTAGATAAGTCATTTAGTTGTTCAACGCAATGCTTCTAAGTTCTTAGCCCATTTGGGACCCAATTTCAACAAGTCTTTCTCTACACTTTTAAACACTCTTCAAGCATCTCTAGCACTTGTAATCAATCAAAATTATTATATTCTAACATATTCTAACCCCAAACAGCACAAGATAAGTCATTTAGTGGATCAACGCAATGTTTCTGAGTTCTTAGCCTATTTGGGACCCAATTTTAACAAGTATTTCTACACACTTCTAAACACTCTTCATGCATCTCTAGCACTTGTAATCAATCAAATTCATTTTATTCAAACATATTCTAACCCCAAACAACACTAGATAAGTCATTTAGTGGTTCAACGCAATGTTTCTAAGTTCTTAGCCCATTTGGGACCCAATTTCAACAAGTGTTTCTCTACACTTTTAAACACTCTTCAAGCATCTCTAGCACTTGTAATCAATCAAATTTATTGTATTCTAACATATTCTAACCCCAAAAAACACTAGACAAGGCATTTAGTGGTTCAACGCAATGTTTCTGAGTTCTTAGCCCATTTTGGACAAAATTTCAGCAAGTCTTTCTCCACTCTGTTGAACACTTTTCATGCATCTGTAGCACTTGTAATCAATCAAATTCATTGTTTTCTAACATTCTAACCCCAAACAACACTAGATAAGTTATTTAGTGGTTCAACGCAATGTTTCCGAGTTCTTAGCCCATTTGGGACCCAATTTCAACAAGTCTTTCTCCACACTTCTAAACGCTCTTCATGCATCTCTAGCACTTGTAATCAATTAGATTTATTGTATTATAACATATTCTAACCCTAAACAACATTAGATAAGTCATTTAGTTGTTCAACGCAATGTTTTCGAGTTCTTAGCCCATTTGAGACCCAATTTCAACAAGTCTTTCTCCACTCTACTAAACACTTTTCATGCATCTCTGGCACTTGTAATCAATCAAATTTATTTTATTCGAACATATTCTAACCCCAAACAACACTAGATAAGTCATTTAGTTGTTCAACGCAATGCTTCTAAGTTCTTAGCCCATTTGGGACCCAATTTCAACAAGTCTTTCTCTACACTTTTAAACAATCTTCAAGCATCTCTAGCACTTGTAATCAATCAAAATTATTATATTCTAACATATTCTAACCCCAAACAGCACAAGATAAGTCATTTAGTGGATCAACGCAATGTTTCTGAGTTCTTAGCCTATTTGGGACCCAATTTCAACAAGTCTTTCTACACACTTCTAAACACTCTTCATGCATCTCTAGCACTTGTAATCAATCAAATTCATTTTATTCAAACATATTCTAACCCCAAACAACACTAGATAAGTCATTTAGTGGTTCAACGCAATGTTTCTAAGTTCTTAGCCCATTTGGGACCCAATTTCAACAAGTCTTTCTCTACACTTTTAAACACTCTTCAAGCATCTCTAGCACTTGTAATCAATCAAATTTATTGTATTCTAACATATTCTAACCCCAAAAAACACTAGACAAGGCATTTAAATGTTCAACGCAATGTTTCCGAGTTCTTAGCCCATTTTGGACCAAATTTCAGCAAGTCTTTCTCCACTCTGTTGAACACTTTTCATGCATCTGTAGCACTTGTAATCAATCAAATTCATTGTTTTCTAACATTCTAACCCCAAACAACACTAGATAAGTTATTTAGTGGTTCAACGCAATGTTTCCGAGTTCTTAGCCCATTTGGGACCCAATTTCAACAAGTCTTTCTCCACACTTCTAAACGCTCTTCATGCATCTCTAGCACTTGTAATCAATTAGATTTATTGTATTATAACATATTCTAACCCTAAACAACATTAGATAAGTCATTTAGTTGTTCAACGCAATGTTTCCGAGTTCTTAGCCCATTTGGGACCCAATTTCAACAAGTCTTTCTCCACACTTCTAAACGCTCTTCATGCATCTCTAGCACTTGTAATCAATTAGATTTATTGTATTATAACATATTCTAACCCTAAACAACATTAGATAAGTCATTTAGTTGTTCAACGCAATGTTTTCGAGTTCTTAGCCCATTTGAGACCCAATTTCAACAAGTCTTTCTCCACTCTACTAAACACTTTTCATGCATCTCTGGCACTTGTAATCAATCAAATTTATTTTATTCGAACATATTCTAACCCCAAACAACACTAGATAAGTCATTTAGTTGTTCAACGCAATGCTTCTAAGTTCTTAGCCCATTTGGGACCCAATTTCAACAAGTCTTTCTCTACACTTTTAAACAATCTTCAAGCATCTCTAGCACTTGTAATCAATCAAAATTATTATATTCTAACATATTCTAACCCCAAACAGCACAAGATAAGTCATTTAGTGGATCAACGCAATGTTTCTGAGTTCTTAGCCTATTTGGGACCCAATTTCAACAAGTCTTTCTACACACTTCTAAACACTCTTCATGCATCTCTAGCACTTGTAATCAATCAAATTCATTTTATTCAAACATATTCTAACCCCAAACAACACTAGATAAGTCATTTAGTGGTTCAACGCAATGTTTCTAAGTTCTTAGCCCATTTGGGACCCAATTTCAACAAGTCTTTCTCTACACTTTTAAACACTCTTCAAGCATCTCTAGCACTTGTAATCAATCGAATTTATTGTATTCTAACATATTCTAACCCCAAAAAACACTAGACAAGCCATTTAGTGGTTCAACGCAATGTTTCCGAGTTCTTAGCCCATTTTGGACCAAATTTCAGCAAGTCTTTCTCCACTCTGTTGAACACTTTTTATGCATCTGTAGCACTTGTAATCAATCAAATTCATTGTTTTCTAACATTCTAACCCCAAACAACACTAGATAAGTTATTTAGTGGTTCAACGCAATGTTTCCGAGTTCTTAGCCCATTTGGGACCCAATTTCAACAAGTCTTTCTCCACACTTCTAAACGCTCTTCATGCATCTCTAGCACTTGTAATCAATCGAATTTATTGTATTCTAACATATTCTAACCCAAAAAAACACTAGACAAGCCATTTAGTGGTTCAACGCAATGTTTCCGAGTTCTTAGCCCATTTTGGACCAAATTTCAGCAAGTCTTTCTCCACTCTGTTGAACACTTTTTATGCATCTATAGCACTTGTAATCAATCAAATTCATTGTTTTCTAACATTCTAACCCCAAACAACACTAGATAAGTTATTTAGTGGTTCAACGCAATGTTTCCGAGTTCTTAGCCCATTTAGGACCCAATTTCAACAAGTCTTTCTCCACAGTTCTAAACGCTCTCCATGCATCTCTAGCACTTGTAATCAATCAGATTTATTGTATTATAACATATTCTAACCCCGAACAACATTAGATAAGTCATTTAGTGGTTCAACGCAATGTTTCCGAGTTCTTAGCCCATTTGGGACCCAATTTCAACAAGTCTTTCTCCACACTTCTAAACGCTCTTCATGCATCTCTAGCACTTGTAATCAATTAGATTTATTGTATTATAACATATTCTAACCCTAAACAACATTAGATAAGTCATTTAGTTGTTCAACGCAATGTTTTCGAGTTCTTAGCCCATTTGAGACCCAATTTCAACAAGTCTTTCTCCACTCTACTAAACACTTTTCATGCATCTCTGGCACTTGTAATCAATCAAATTTATTTTATTCGAACATATTCTAACCCCAAACAACACTAGATAAGTCATTTAGTTGTTCAACGCAATGCTTCTAAGTTCTTAGCCCATTTGGGACCCAATTTCAACAAGTCTTTCTCTACACTTTTAAACAATCTTCAAGCATCTCTAGCACTTGTAATCAATCAAAATTATTATATTCTAACATATTCTAACCCCAAACAGCACAAGATAAGTCATTTAGTGGATCAACGCAATGTTTCTGAGTTCTTAGCCTATTTGGGACCCAATTTCAACAAGTCTTTCTACACACTTCTAAACACTCTTCATGCATCTCTAGCACTTGTAATCAATCAAATTCATTTTATTCAAACATATTCTAACCCCAAACAACACTAGATAAGTCATTTAGTGGTTCAACGCAATGTTTCTAAGTTCTTAGCCCATTTGGGACCCAATTTCAACAAGTCTTTCTCTACACTTTTAAACACTCTTCAAGCATCTCTAGCACTTGTAATCAATCGAATTTATTGTATTCTAACATATTCTAACCCCAAAAAACACTAGACAAGCCATTTAGTGGTTCAACGCAATGTTTCCGAGTTCTTAGCCCATTTTGGACCAAATTTCAGCAAGTCTTTCTCCACTCTGTTGAACACTTTTTATGCATCTGTAGCACTTGTAATCAATCAAATTCATTGTTTTCTAACATTCTAACCCCAAACAACACTAGATAAGTTATTTAGTGGTTCAACGCAATGTTTCCGAGTTCTTAGCCCATTTGGGACCCAATTTCAACAAGTCTTTCTCCACACTTCTAAACGCTCTTCATGCATCTCTAGCACTTGTAATCAATCGAATTTATTGTATTCTAACATATTCTAACCCAAAAAAACACTAGACAAGCCATTTAGTGGTTCAACGCAATGTTTCCGAGTTCTTAGCCCATTTTGGACCAAATTTCAGCAAGTCTTTCTCCACTCTGTTGAACACTTTTTATGCATCTATAGCACTTGTAATCAATCAAATTCATTGTTTTCTAACATTCTAACCCCAAACAACACTAGATAAGTTATTTAGTGGTTCAACGCAATGTTTCCGAGTTCTTAGCCCATTTAGGACCCAATTTCAACAAGTCTTTCTCCACAGTTCTAAACGCTCTCCATGCATCTCTAGCACTTGTAATCAATCAGATTTATTGTATTATAACATATTCTAACCCCGAACAACATTAGATAAGTCATTTAGTGGTTCAACGCAATGTTTCCGAGTTCTTAGACCATTTGGGACCCAATTTCAGCAAGTCTTTCTCTACTCTGTTGAACATTTTTCATGCATCTCTAGCACTTGTAATCAATCAAATTCATTGTTTTCTAATATATTTTAACCCCAAACAACACTAGATAAGTTATTTAGTGGTTCAACGGAATGTTTCCGAGTTCTTATCCCATTTGGGACCCAATTTCAACAAGTCTTTCTCCACACTTCTAAACGCTCTTCATGCATCTCTAGCACTTGTAATATATCAGATTTATTGTATTATAACATATTCTAACCCCAAACAACATTAGATAAGTCATTTAGTTGTTCAACGCAATGTTTCCGAGTTCTTAGCCCATTTGGGACCCAATATCAACAAGTCTTTCTCCACTCTACTAAACACTTTTCATGCATCTCTAGCACTTGTAATCAATCAAATTTATTTTATTCGAACATATTCTAACCCCAAACAACACTAGATAAGTCATTTAGTTGTTCAACGCAATAATTCTAAGTTCTTAGCCCATTTGGGACCCAATTTCAACAAGTCTTTCTCTACACTTTTAAACAATCTTCAAGCATCTCTAGCACTTGTAATCAATCAAATTTATTGTATTCTAACATATTCTAATCCCAAAAAACACTAGACAAGCCATTTAGTAGTTCAAAGCAATGTTTCCGAGTTCTTAGCCCATTTTGGACCAAATTTCATTAAGTCTTTCTCCACTCTATTGAACACTTTTCATGCATCTCTAGCACTTGTAATCAATCAAATTCATTGTTTTCTAACATATTCTAACCCCAAACAACACTAGATAAGTCATTTAGTGGTTCAACACTATATTTCTGAGTTCTTAGCCCATTTGGGACCCAATTTCAACAAGTTTTTCTACACACTTCTAAACACTCTTCATGCATCTCTAGCACTTGTAATCAATCAAAGTTATTGTATTCTAACATATTCTAACCCAAGACAGCACTAGATAAGTCATTTAGTGGTTCAACGCAATGTTTCTGAGTTCTTAGCCTATTTGGGACCCAATTTCATCAAGTTTTTCTACACATTTCTAAACACTCTTCATGCATCTCTAGCACTTGTAATCAATCAAAGTTATTGTATAATAACATATTCTAACCGCAAAAACACAAGATAAGTCATTTAGTGGTTCAACGCAATGTTTCCGAGTTCTTAGCCTATTTGGGACCCAATTTCAACAAGTTTTTATACACACTTCTAAACACTCTTCATGCATCTTTAGCACTTGTAATCAATCAAAGTTATTATATTCTAACATATCCTAACCCCAAACAGCACAAGATAAGTCATTTAGTTGTTTAACGCAATGTTTCTGAGTTCTTAGCCCATTTGGGACCCAATTTCAGCAAGTCTTTCTCCACTCTACTGAACACTTTTCATGCATCTCTAGAATTTGTAATCAATCAAATTTATTTTATTCGAACATATTCTAAACCCAAACAACAATAGATAAGTCATTTAGTGGATCAACGCAATGTTTCTGAGTTCTTAGCCCATTTGGGACCCAATTTCAACAAGTCTTTCTACACACTTCTAAACACTCTTCATGCAACTCTAGCACTTGTAATCAATCAAATTCATTGTATTCTAACATATTCTAACCCCAAACAACACTAGATAAGTTATTTAGTTGTTCAACGCAATGTTTCCGAGTTCTTAGCCCAATTGGGACCTAATTTCAACAAGTCTTTGTCATTACTTCAAAACACTCTTCATGCATCTCTAGCACTTGTAATCAATCAAATTAATTGTATTCTAACATATTCTAACCCCAAATAACACTAGATAAGTCATTTAGTTGCTCATCGCAATGTTTCCGAGTTCTTAGCCCATTTGGTACCCAATTTCAACAAGTCTTTCGCCACACTTCTAAACACTCTTCATGCATCTCTAGCACTTGTAATTAATAAAATTTATTGTATTCTAACATATTCTAACCCCAAACAAGACTAGATAAGTTATTTAGTGGTTCAACGCAATGTTTCCGAGTTCTTAGCCCATTTGGGACCCAATTTCAACAAGTCTTTCTCCATACTTCAAAACACTCTTCATGCATTTCTAGTACTTGTAATCAATCTGATTCATTGTCTTCTAATATATTCTCACCCCAAACAACACTAGATATTTTATTTAGTTGTTCAACGCAATGTTTCCGAGTTCTTAACCTATTTCGGACCCAATTTCAACAAGTTTTTCTACACACTTCTAAACACTCGTCATGCATCTCTAGCACTTATAATTAATCAAAGTTATTGTATTCTAACATATTCTAACCCCAAACTACACTAGATAATTCATTTAGTTGTTCAACGCAATGTTTCCGAGTTCTTAGCCCATTAGGGACCCAATTTCAACAAGTTTTTTTCCATACTTGGAAACACTCTTCATGCATCTCTAGCAATAGTAATCAAATCAAAATTATTGTTTTCAAACATATTCTAACCCCAAAGAACACTAGATAAGTCATTTAGTGGTTCAACGCAATGTTTCTGAGTTCTTATCCCATTTGGGACCAAATTTCAACAAGTCTTTCTCCACACTTCTAAACACTCTTCATGCATCTCTAGCACTTGTAATCAATCATATTTATTGTGTTATAACATATTCAAACCCCAAACAACATTAGATAAGTCATTTAGTTGTTCAACGCAATGTTTCCGAGTTCTTAGCCCATTTGGGACCCAATTTCAACAAGTCTTTCTCCACTCTACTAAACACTTTTCATGCATCTCTAGCACTTGTAATCAATCAAATTTATTTTATTCAAACATATTCTAACCCCAAACAACACTAGATAAGTCATTTAGTGGTTCAACGCAATGTTTCTAAGTTCTTAGCCCATTTGGGACCCAATTTAAACAAGTCTTTCTCCATACTTGGAAACACTCTTCATGCATCTCTAGCACTAGTAATCAATCATATTTATTGTGTTATAACATATTCTAACCCCAAATAACATTAGATAAGTCATTTAGTTGTTCAACGCAATGTTTCCGAGTTCTTAGCCCATTTTGGACCAAACTTCAGCAAGTCTTTCTCCACTCTGTTGAACACTTTTCATGCATCTCTAGCACTTGTAATCAATCAAATTCATTGTTTTCTAACTTATTCTAACCCCAAACAACACTAGATAAGTTATTTAGTAGTTCAACGCAATGTTTCCGAGTTCTTAGCCCATTTGGACCAAATTTCAGCAAGTCTTTCTCTACACTTTTAAACAATCTTCAAGCATCTCTAGCACTTGTAATCAATCCAATTTATTGTATTCTAACATATTCTAACCCATAAAAACACTAGACAAGCCATTTAGTAGTTCAACGCAATGTTTCCGAGTTCTTAGCTCATTTGGGACCCAATTTCAACAAGTCTTTCTCCATACTTCAAAACACTCTTCATGCATTTCTAGTACTTGTAATCAATCTGATTCATTGTCTTCTAATATATTCTCACCCCAAACAACACTAGATATTTTATTTAGTTGTTCAACGCAATGTTTCCGAGTTCTTAACCTATTTCGGACCCAATTTCAACAAGTTTTTCTACACACTTCTAAACACTCGTCATGCATCTCTAGCACTTATAATTAATCAAAGTTATTGTATTCTAACATATTCTAACCCCAAACAACATTAGATAAGTCATTTAGTGGTTCAACGCAATGTTTCCGAGTTCTTAGGCCATTTGGGACCCAATTTAAACAAGTCTTTCTCCATACTTGGAAACACTCTTCATGCATCTCTAGCAATAGTAATGAAATAAAAATTATTGTTTTCTACATATTCTAACCCCAGAGAACACTTTATAAGTCATTTATTGGTTCAACGCAATGTTTCTGAGTTCTTATCCCATTTGGGACCAAATTTCAACAAGTCTTTCTCCACACTTCTAAACACTCTTCATGCATCTCTAGCACTTGTAATCAATCATAATTATTGTGTTATAACATATTCTAACCCCAAACAACATTAGATAAGTCATTTAGTTGTTCAACGCAATGTTTCCGAGTTCTTAGCCCATTTGGGACCCAATTTCAACAAGTCTTTCTCCACTCTACTAAACACTTTTCATGCATCTCTAGCACTTGTAATCAATCAAATTTATTTTATTCAAACATATTCTAACCCCAAACAACACTAGATAAGTCATTTAGTGGTTCAACGCAATGTTTCTAAGTTCTTAGCCCATTTGGGACCCAATTTAAACAAGTCTTCCTCCATACTTGGAAACACTCTTCATGCATCTCTAGCACTAGTAATCAATCATATTTATTGTGTTATAACATATTCTAACCCCAAATAACATTAGATAAGTCATTTAGTTGTTCAATGCAATGTTTCCGAGTTCTTAGCCCATTTTGGACCAAACTTCAGCAAGTCTTTCTCCACTCTGTTGAACACTTTTCATGCATCTCTAGCACTTGTAATCAATCAAATTCATTGTTTTCTAACATATTCTAGCCCCAAACAACACTAGATAAGTCATTTAGTGGTTCAACACTATATTTCTGAGTTCTTAGCCCATTTGGGACCCAATTTCAACAAGTTTTTCTACACACTTCTAAACACTCTTCATGCATCTCTAGCACTTGTAATCAATCAAAGTTATTGTATTCTAACATATTCTAACCCAAGACAGCACTAGATAAGTCATTTAGTGGTTCAACGCAATGTTTCTGAGTTCTTAGCCTATTTGGGACCCAATTTCATCAAGTTTTTCTACACATTTCTAAACACTCTTCATGCATCTCTAGCACTTGTAATCAATCAAAGTTATTGTTCTAACCGCAAAAACACAAGATAAGTCATTTAGTGGTTCAACGCAATGTTTCCGAGTTCTTAGCCTATTTGGGACCCAATTTCAACAAGTTTTTATACACACTTCTAAACACTCTTCATGCATCTTTAGCACTTGTAATCAATCAAAGTTATTATATTCTAACATATCCTAACCCCAAACAGCACAAGATAAGTCATTTAGTGGATCAACGCAATGTTTCTGAGTTCTTAGCCCATTTGGGACCCAATTTCAACAAGTCTTTCTACACACTTCTAAACACTCTTCATGCAACTCTAGCACTTGTAATCAATCAAATTCATTGTATTCTAACATATTCTAACCCCAAACAACACTAGATAAGTTCTTTAGTTGTTCAACGCAATGTTTCCGAGTTCTTAGCCCAATTGGGACCTAATTTCAACAAGTCTTTGTCATTACTTCAAAACACTCTTCATGCATCTCTAGCACTTGTAATCAATCAAATTAATTGTATTCTAACATATTCTAACCCCAAATAACACTAGATAAGTCATTTAGTTGCTCATCGCAATGTTTCCGAGTTCTTAGCCCATTTGGTACCCAATTTCAACAAGTCTTTCGCCACACTTCTAAACACTCTTCATGCATCTCTAGCACTTGTAATTAATAAAATTTATTGTATTCTAACATATTCTAACCCCAAACAAGACTAGATAAGTTATTTAGTGGTTCAACGCAATGTTTCCGAGTTCTTAGCCCATTTGGGACCCAATTTCAACAAGTCTTTCTCCATACTTCAAAACACTCTTCATGCATTTCTAGTACTTGTAATCAATCTGATTCATTGTCTTCTAATATATTCTCACCCCAAACAACACTAGATATTTTATTTAGTTGTTCAACGCAATGTTTCCGAGTTCTTAACCTATTTCGGACCCAATTTCAACAAGTTTTTCTACACACTTCTAAACACTCGTCATGCATCTCTAGCACTTATAATTAATCAAAGTTATTGTATTCTAACATATTCTAACCCCAAACAACATTAGATAAGTCATTTAGTGGTTCAACGCAATGTTTCCGAGTTCTTAGGCCATTTGGGACCCAATTTAAACAAGTCTTTCTCCATACTTGGAAACACTCTTCATGCATCTCTAGCAATAGTAATGAAATAAAAATTATTGTTTTCTACATATTCTAACCCCAGAGAACACTTTATAAGTCATTTATTGGTTCAACGCAATGTTTCTGAGTTCTTATCCCATTTGGGACCAAATTTCAACAAGTCTTTCTCCACACTTCTAAACACTCTTCATGCATCTCTAGCACTTGTAATCAATCATAATTATTGTGTTATAACATATTCTAACCCCAAACAACATTAGATAAGTCATTTAGTTGTTCAACGCAATGTTTCCGAGTTCTTAGCCCATTTGGGACCCAATTTCAACAAGTCTTTCTCCACTCTACTAAACACTTTTCATGCATCTCTAGCACTTGTAATCAATCAAATTTATTTTATTCAAACATATTCTAACCCCAAACAACACTAGATAAGTCATTTAGTGGTTCAACGCAATGTTTCTAAGTTCTTAGCCCATTTGGGACCCAATTTAAACAAGTCTTCCTCCATACTTGGAAACACTCTTCATGCATCTCTAGCACTAGTAATCAATCATATTTATTGTGTTATAACATATTCTAACCCCAAATAACATTAGATAAGTCATTTAGTTGTTCAACGCAATGTTTCCGAGTTCTTAGCCCATTTTGGACCAAACTTCAGCAAGTCTTTCTCCACTCTGTTGAACACTTTTCATGCATCTCTAGCACTTGTAATCAATCAAATTCATTGTTTTCTAACATATTCTAGCCCCAAACAACACTAGATAAGTCATTTAGTGGTTCAACACTATATTTCTGAGTTCTTAGCCCATTTGGGACCCAATTTCAACAAGTTTTTCTACACACTTCTAAACACTCTTCATGCATCTCTAGCACTTGTAATCAATCAAAGTTATTGTATTCTAACATATTCTAACCCAAGACAGCACTAGATAAGTCATTTAGTGGTTAAACGCAATGTTTCTGAGTTCTTAGCCTATTTGGGACCCAATTTCATCAAGTTTTTCTACACATTTCTAAACACTCTTCATGCATCTCTAGCACTTGTAATCAATCAAAGTTATTGTATTATAACATATTCTAACCGCAAAAACACAAGATAAGTCATTTAGTGGTTCAACGCAATGTTTCCGAGTTCTTAGCCTATTTGGGACCCAATTTCAACAAGTTTTTATACACACTTCTAAACACTCTTCATGCATCTTTAGCACTTGTAATCAATCAAAGTTATTATATTCTAACATATCCTAACCCCAAACAGCACAAGATAAGTCATTTAGTGGATCAACGCAATGTTTCTGAGTTCTTAGCCCATTTGGGACCCAATTTCAACAAGTCTTTCTACACACTTCTAAACACTCTTCATGCAACTCTAGCACTTGTAATCAATCAAATTCATTGTATTCTAACATATTCTAACCCCAAACAACACTAGATAAGTTCTTTAGTTGTTCAACGCAATGTTTCCGAGTTCTTAGCCCAATTGGGACCTAATTTCAACAAGTCTTTGTCATTACTTCAAAACACTCTTCATGCATCTCTAGCACTTGTAATCAATCAAATTAATTGTATTCTAACATATTCTAACCCCAAATAACACTAGATAAGTCATTTAGTTGCTCATCGCAATGTTTCCGAGTTCTTAGCCCATTTGGTACCCAATTTCAACAAGTCTTTCGCCACACTTCTAAACACTTTTCATGCATCTCTAGCACTTGTAATTAATAAAATTTATTGTATTCTAACATATTCTAACCCCAAACAAGACTAGATAAGTTATTTAGTGGTTCAACGCAATGTTTCCGAGTTCTTAGCCCATTTGGGACCCAATTTCAACAAGTCTTTCTCCATACTTCAAAACACTCTTCATGCATTTATAGTACTTGTAATCAATCTGATTCATTGTCTTCTAATATATTCTCACCCCAAACAACACTAGATATTTTATTTAGTTGTTCAACGCAATGTTTCCGAGTTCTTAACCTATTTCGGACCCAATTTCAACAAGTTTTTCTACACACTTCTAAACACTCGTCATGCATCTCTAGCACTTATAATTAATCAAAGTTATTGTATTCTAACATATTCTAACCCCAAACAACATTAGATAAGTCATTTAGTGGTTCAACGCAATGTTTCCGAGTTCTTAGGCCATTTGGGACCCAATTTAAACAAGTCTTTCTCCATACTTGGAAACACTCTTCATGCATCTCTAGCAATAGTAATGAAATAAAAATTATTGTTTTCTACATATTCTAACCCCAGAGAACACTTTATAAGTCATTTATTGGTTCAACGCAATGTTTCTGAGTTCTTATCCCATTTGGGACCAAATTTCAACAAGTCTTTCTCCACACTTCTAAACACTCTTCATGCATCTCTAGCACTTGTAATCAATCATAATTATTGTGTTATAACATATTCTAACCCCAAACAACATTAGATAAGTCATTTAGTTGTTCAACGCAATGTTTCCGAGTTCTTAGCCCATTTGGGACCCAATTTCAACAAGTCTTTCTCCACTCTACTAAACACTTTTCATGCATCTCTAGCACTTGTAATCAATCAAATTTATTTTATTCAAACATATTCTAACCCCAAACAACACTAGATAAGTCATTTAGTGGTTCAACGCAATGTTTCTAAGTTCTTAGCCCATTTGGGACCCAATTTAAACAAGTCTTCCTCCATACTTGGAAACACTCTTCATGCATCTCTAGCACTAGTAATCAATCATATTTATTGTGTTATAACATATTCTAACCCCAAATAACATTAGATAAGTCATTTAGTTGTTCAACGCAATGTTTCCGAGTTCTTAGCCCATTTTGGACCAAACTTCAGCAAGTCTTTCTCCACTCTGTTGAACACTTTTCATGCATCTCTAGCACTTGTAATCAATCAAATTCATTGTTTTCTAACATATTCTAGCCCCAAACAACACTAGATAAGTCATTTAGTGGTTCAACACTATATTTCTGAGTTCTTAGCCCATTTGGGACCCAATTTCAACAAGTTTTTCTACACACTTCTAAACACTCTTCATGCATCTCTAGCACTTGTAATCAATCAAAGTTATTGTATTCTAACATATTCTAACCCAAGACAGCACTAGATAAGTCATTTAGTGGTTCAACGCAATGTTTCTGAGTTCTTAGCCTATTTGGGACCCAATTTCATCAAGTTTTTCTACACATTTCTAAACACTCTTCATGCATCTCTAGCACTTGTAATCAATCAAAGTTATTGTATTATAACATATTCTAACCGCAAAAACACAAGATAAGTCATTTAGTGGTTCAACGCAATGTTTCCGAGTTCTTAGCCTATTTGGGACCTAATTTCAACAAGTTTTTATACACACTTCTAAACACTCTTCATGCATCTTTAGCACTTGTAATCAATCAAAGTTATTATATTCTAACATAATCCTAACCCCAAACAGCACAAGATAAGTCATTTAGTGGATCAACGCAATGTTTCTGAGTTCTTAGCCCATTTGGGACCCAATTTCAACAAGTCTTTCTACACACTTCTAAACACTCTTCATGCAACTCTAGCACTTGTAATCAATCAAATTCATTGTATTCTAAAATATTCTAACCCCAAACAACACTAGATAAGTTCTTTAGTTGTTCAACGCAATGTTTCCGAGTTCTTAGCCCAATTGGGACCTAATTTCAACAAGTCTTTGTCATTACTTCAAAACACTCTTCATGCATCTCTAGCACTTGTAATCAATCAAATTAATTGTATTCTAACATATTCTAACCCCAAATAACACTAGATAAGTCATTTAGTTGCTCATCGCAATGTTTCCGAGTTCTTAGCCCATTTGGTACCCAATTTCAACAAGTCTTTCGCCACACTTCTAAACACTCTTCATGCATCTCTAGCACTTGTAATTAATAAAATTTATTGTATTCTAACATATTCTAACCCCAAACAAGACTAGATAAGTTATTTAGTGGTTCAACGCAATGTTTCCGAGTTCTTAGCCCATTTGGGACCCAATTTCAACAAGTCTTTCTCCATACTTCAAAACACTCTTCATGCATTTCTAGTACTTGTAATCAATCTGATTCATTGTCTTCTAATATATTCTCACCCCAAACAACACTAGATATTTTATTTAGTTGTTCAACGCAATGTTTCCGAGTTCTTAACCTATTTCGGACCCAATTTCAACAAGTTTTTCTACACACTTCTAAACACTCGTCATGCATCTCTAGCACTTATAATTAATCAAAGTTATTGTATTCTAACATATTCTAACCCCAAACAACACTAGATAATTCATTTAGTTGTTCAACGCAATGTTTCTCCATACTTGGAAACACTCTTCATGCATCTCTAGCAATAGTAATCAAATCAAAATTATTGTTTTCAAACATATTCTAACCCCAAAGAACACTAGATAAGTCATTTAGTGGTTCAACGCAATGTTTCTGAGTTCTTATCCCATTTGGGACCAAATTTCAACAAGTCTTTCTCCACACTTCTAAACACTCTTCATGCATCTCTAGCACTTGTAATCAATCATATTTATTGTGTTATAACATATTCTAACCCCAAACAACATTAGATAAGTCATTTAGTTGTTCAACGCAATGTTTCCGAGTTCTTAGCCCATTTGGGACCCAATTTCAACAAGTCTTTCTCCACTCTACTAAACACTTTTCATGCATCTCTAGCACTTGTAATCAATCAAATTAATTTTATTCAAACATATTCTAACCCCAAACAACACTAGATAAGTCATTTAGTGGTTCAACGCAATGTTTCTAAGTTCTTAGCCCATTTGGGACCCAATTTAAACAAGTCTTTCTCCATACTTGGAAACACTCTTCATGCATCTCTAGCACTAGTAATCAATCATATTTATTGTGTTATAACATATTCTAACCCCAAATAACATTAGATAAGTCATTTAGTTGTTCAACGCAATGTTTCCGAGTTCTTAGCCCATTTTGGACCAAACTTCAGCAAGTCTTTCTCCACTCTGTTGAACACTTTTCATGCATCTCTAGCACTTGTAATCAATCAAATTCATTGTTTTCTAACATATTCTAACCCCAAACAACACTAGATAAGTTATTTAGTAGTTCAACGCAATGTTTCCGAGTTCTTAGCCCATTTGGACCAAATTTCAGCAAGTCTTTCTCTACACTTTTAAACAATCTTCAAGCATCTCTAGCACTTGTAATCAATCAAATTTATTGTATTCTAACATATTCTAACCCATAAAAACACTAGACAAGCCATTTAGTAGTTCAACGCAATGTTTCCGAGTTCTTAGCTCATTTGGGACCCAATTTCAACAAGTCTTTCTCTACACTTTTAAACACTCTTCAAGCATCTCTAGCACTTGTAATCAATCCAATTTATTGTTTTCTAACATATTCTAACCCCAAACAACACTAGATAAGTCATTCAGTGGTTCAACGCAATGTTTCTGAGTTCTTAGCCCATTTGGGACCCAATTTCAACAAGTATTTCTCCACACTTCTAAACACTCTTCATGCATCTCCAGCACTTGTAATCAACCAAATTTATTGTATTCTAACATATTCTAACCCCAAACAACATTAGATAAGTCATTTAGTGGTTCATCGCAATGTTTCCGAGTTCTTAGGCCATTTGGGACCCAATTTAAACAAGTCTTTCTCCATACTTGGAAACACTCTTCATGCATCTCTAGCACTAGTAATGAAATAAAAATTATTGTTTTCTAACATATTCTAACCCCAGAGAACACTTTATAAGTCATTTATTGGTTCAACGCAATGTTTCTGAGTTCTTATCCCATTTGGGACCAAATTTCAACAAGTCTTTCTCCACACTTCTAATCACTCTTCATGCATCTCTAGCACTTGTAATCAAACATATTTATTGTGTTATAACATATTCTAACCCCTAACAACATTAGATAAGTCATTTAGTTGTTCAACGCAATGTTTCCGAGTTCTTAGCCCATTTGGGACCCAATTTCAACAAGTCTTTCTCCACTCTACTAAACACTTTTCATGCATCTCTAGCACTTGTAATCAATCAAATTTATTTTATTCAAACATATTCTAACCCCAAACAACACTAGATAAGTCATTTAGTGGTTCAACGCAATGTTTCTAAGTTCTTAGCCCATTTGGGACCCAATTTAAACAAGTCTTTCTCCATACTTGGAATCACTCTTCATGCATCTCTAGCACTAGTAATCAATCATATTTATTGTGTTATAACATATTCTAACCCCAAATAACATTAGATAAGTCATTTAGTTGTTCAACGCAATGTTTCTGAGTTCTTAGCCCATTTTGGACCAAACTTCAGCAAGTCTTTCTCCACTCTGTTGAACACTTTTCATGCATCTCTAGCACTTGTAATCAATCAAATTCATTGTTTTCTAACATATTCTAACCCCAAACAACACTAGATAAGTTATTTAGTAGTTCAACGCAATGTTTCCGAGTTCTTAGCCCATTTGGACCAAATTTCAGCAAGTCTTTCTCTACCTTTTAAACAATCTTCAAGCATCTCTAGCACTTGTAATCAATCAAATTTATTGTATTCTAACATATTCTAACCCATAAAAACACTAGACAAGCCATTTAGTAGTTCAACGCAATGTTTCCGAGTTCTTAGCTCATTTGGGACCCAAGTTCAACAAGTCTTTCTCTACACTTTTAAACACTCTTCAAGCATCTCTAGCACTTGTAATCAATCAAATTTATTGTTTTCTAACATATTCTAACCCCAAACAACACTAGATAAGTCATTTAGTGGTTCAACGCAATGTTTCTGAGTTCTTAGCCCATTTGGGACCCAATTTCAACAAGTATTTCTCCACACTTCTAAACACTCTTCATGCATCTCCAGCACTTGTAATCAATCAAATTTATTGTATTCTAACATATTCTAACCCCAAACAACATTAGATAAGTCATTTAGTGGTTCAACGCAATGTTTCCTAGTTCTTAGGCCATTTGGGACCCAATTTAAACAAGTCTTTCTCCATACTTGGAAACACTCTTCATGCATTTCTAGCACTAGTAATGAAATAAAAATTATTGTTTTCTAACATATTCTAACCCCAGAGAACACTTTATAAGTCATTTATTGGTTCAACGCAATGTTTCTGAGTTCTTAGCCCATTATGGACTAAATTTCAACAAGTCTTTCTCCACACTTCTAAACACTCTTCATGCATCTCTAGCACTTGTAATCAATCATATTTATTGTGTTATAACATATTCTTACCCCAAACAACATTAGATAAGTCATTTAGTTGTTCAACGCAATGTTTCCGAGTTCTTAGCCCATTTGGGACCCAATTTCAACAAGTCTTTCTCCACTCTACTAAACACTTTTCATGCATCTCTAGCACTTGTAATCAATCAAATTTATTTTATTCAAACATATTCTAACCCCAAACAACACTAGATAAGTCATTTAGTGGTTCAACGCAATGTTTCTAAGTTCTTAGCCCATTTGGGACCCAATTTAAACAAGTCTTTCTCCATACTTGGAAACACTCTTCATGCATCTCTAGCACTAGTAATCAAGCATATTTATTGTGTTATAACATATTCTAACCCCAAACAACATTAGATAAGTCATTTAGTGGTTCAACGCAATGTTTCTGAGTTCTTAGCCCATTTGGGACCCAATTTCAACAAGTATTTCTCCACACTTCTAAACACTCTTCATGCATCTCCAGCACTTGTAATCAATCAAATTTATTGTATTCTAACATATTCTAACCCCAAACAACATTAGATAAGTCATTTAGTGGTTCAACGCAATGTTTCCTAGTTCTTAGGCCATTTGGGACCCAATTTAAACAAGTCTTTCTCCATACTTGGAAACACTCTTCATGCATCTCTAGCACTAGTAATCAAATAAAAATTATTGTTTTCTAACATATTCTAACCCCCGAGAAAACTTTATAAGTCATTTATTGGTTCAACGCAATGCTTCTGAGTTCTTAGCCCATTTGGGACCAAATTTCAACAAGTCTTTCTCCACACTTCTAAACACTCTTCATGCATCTCTAGCACTTGTAATCAATCATATTTATTGTGTTATAACATATTCTTACCCCAAACAACATTAGATAAGTCATTTAGTTGTTCAACGCAATGTTTCCGAGTTCTTAGCCCATTTGGGACCTAATTTCAACAAGTTTTTCTCCACTCTACTAAACACTTTTCATGCATCTCTAGCACTTGTAATCAATCAAATTTATTTTATTCAAACATATTCTAACCCCAAACAACACTAGATAAGTCATTTAGTGGTTCAGCGCAATGTTTCTAAGTTCTTAGCCCATTTGGGACCCAATTTCAACAAGTCTTTCTCTACACTTTTAAACACTCTTCAAGCATCTCTAGCACTTGTAATCAATCAAATTTATTGTATTCTAACATATTCTAACCCAAAAAAAACACTAGACAAGCCATTTAGTAGTTCAACGCAATGTTTCCGAGTTCTTAGCCCATTTTGGACCAAATTTCAGCAAGTCTTTCTCCACTCTGTTGAACACTTTTCATGCATCTCTAGCACTTGTAATCAATCAAATTCATTGTTTTCTAACATATTCTAACCCCAAACAACACTAGATAAGTTATTTAGTAGTTCAACGCAATGTTTCCGAGTTCTTAGCCCATTTTGGACCAAATTTCAGCAAGTCGTTCTCCACTCTGTTGAACACTTTTCATGCATCTCTAGCACTTGTAATCAATCAAATTCATTGTTTTCTAACATATTCTAACCCCAAACAACACTAGATAAGTTATTTAGTAGTTCAACGCAATGTTTCCGAGTTCTTAGCCCATTTGGGACCCAATTTCAACAAGTCTTTCTCCACACTTTTAAACGCTCTTCATGCATCTCTAGCACTTGTAATCAATCAGATTTATTGTATTATAACATATTCTAACCCCAAACAACATTAGCTAAGTCATTTAGTTGTTCAACGCAATGTTTCCGAGCTCTTAGCCCATTTGGGACCCAATTTCAACAAGTCTTTCTCCACTCTACTAAACACTTTTCATGCATCTCTAGCACTTGTAATCAATCAAATTTATTTTATTCAAACATATTCTAACCCCAAACAACACTAGATAAGTCATTTAGTGGTTCAACGCAATGTTTCTAAGTTCTTAGCCCATTTGGGACCCAATTTAAACAAGTCTTTCTCCATACTTGGAAACACTCTTCATGCATCTCTAGCACTAGTAATCAAGCATATTTATTGTGTTATAACATATTCTAACCCCAAACAACACTAGATAAGTCATTTAGTGGTTCAACGCAATGTTTCTGAGTTCTTAGCCCATTTGGGACCCAATTTCAACAAGTATTTCTCCACACTTCTAAACACTCTTCATGCATCTCCAGCACTTGTAATCAATCAAATTTATTGTATTCTAACATATTCTAACCCCAAACAACATTAGATAAGTCATTTAGTGGTTCAACGCAATGTTTCCTAGTTCTTAGGCCATTTGGGACCCAATTTAAACAAGTCTTTCTCCATACTTGGAAACACTCTTCATGCATCTCTAGCACTAGTAATCAAATAAAAATTATTGTTTTCTAACATATTCTAACCCCCGAGAAAACTTTATAAGTCATTTATTGGTTCAACGCAATGCTTCTGAGTTCTTAGCCCATTTGGGACCAAATTTCAACAAGTCTTTCTCCACACTTCTAAACACTCTTCATGCATCTCTAGCACTTGTAATCAATCATATTTATTGTGTTATAACATATTCTTACCCCAAACAACATTAGATAAGTCATTTAGTTGTTCAACGCAATGTTTCCGAGTTCTTAGCCCATTTGGGACCTAATTTCAACAAGTTTTTCTCCACTCTACTAAACACTTTTCATGCATCTCTAGCACTTGTAATCAATCAAATTTATTTTATTCAAACATATTCTAACCCCAAACAACACTAGATAAGTCATTTAGTGGTTCAGCGCAATGTTTCTAAGTTCTTAGCCCATTTGGGACCCAATTTCAACAAGTCTTTCTCTACACTTTTAAACACTCTTCAAGCATCTCTAGCACTTGTAATCAATCAAATTTATTGTATTCTAACATATTCTAACCCAAAAAAAACACTAGACAAGCCATTTAGTAGTTCAACGCAATGTTTCCGAGTTCTTAGCCCATTTTGGACCAAATTTCAGCAAGTCTTTCTCCACTCTGTTGAACACTTTTCATGCATCTCTAGCACTTGTAATCAATCAAATTCATTGTTTTCTAACATATTCTAACCCCAAACAACACTAGATAAGTTATTTAGTAGTTCAACGCAATGTTTCCGAGTTCTTAGCCCATTTTGGACCAAATTTCAGCAAGTCGTTCTCCACTCTGTTGAACACTTTTCATGCATCTCTAGCACTTGTAATCAATCAAATTCATTGTTTTCTAACATATTCTAACCCCAAACAACACTAGATAAGTTATTTAGTAGTTCAACGCAATGTTTCCGAGTTCTTAGCCCATTTGGGACCCAATTTCAACAAGTCTTTCTCCACACTTTTAAACGCTCTTCATGCATCTCTAGCACTTGTAATCAATCAGATTTATTGTATTATAACATATTCTAACCCCAAACAACATTAGCTAAGTCATTTAGTTGTTCAACGCAATGTTTCCGAGCTCTTAGCCCATTTGGGACCCAATTTCAACAAGTCTTTCTCCACTCTACTAAACACTTTTCATGCATCTCTAGCACTTGTAATCAATCAAATTTATTTTATTCGAACATATTCTAACCCCAAAAAACACTAGATAAGTCATTTAGTTGGTCAACGCAATGTTTCTAAGTTCTTAGCCCATATGGGACACAATTTAAACAAGTCTTTCTCTACACTTTTAAACAATCTCCAAGCATCTCTAGCACTTGTAATCAATCAAATTTATTGTATTCTAACATATTCTAACCCAAAAAAACACTAGACAAGCCATTTAGTAGTTCAACGCAATGTTTCCGAGTTCTTAGCCCATTTTGGACCAAATTTCATTAAGTCTTTCTCCACTCTATTGAACACTTTTCATGCATCTCTAGCACTTGTAATCAATCAAATTCATTGTTTTCTAACATATTCTAGCCCCAAACAACACTAGATAAGTCATTTAGTGGTTCAACGCAATGTTTCCGAGTTCTTAGCCCATTTTGGACCAAATTTCAGCAAGTCTTTCTCCACTCTGTTGAACACTTTTCATGCATCTGTAGCACTTGTAATCAATCAAATTCATTGTTTTCTAACATTCTAACCCCAAACAACACTAGATAAGTTATTTAGTGGTTCAACGCAATGTTTCCGAGTTCTTAGCCCATTTGGGACCCAATTTCAACAAGTCTTTCTCCACACTTCTAAACGCTCTTCATGCATCTCTAGCACTTGTAATCAATTAGATTTATTGTATTATAACATATTCTAACCCTAAACAACATTAGATAAGTCATTTAGTTGTTCAACGCAATGTTTTCGAGTTCTTAGCCCATTTGAGATCCAATTTCAACAAGTCTTTCTCCACTCTACTAAACACTTTTCATGCATCTCTGGCACTTATAATCAATCAAATTTATTTTATTCGAACATATTCTAACCCCAAACAACACTAGATAAGTCATTTAGTTGTTCAACGCAATGCTTCTAAGTTCTTAGCCCATTTGGGACCCAATTTCAACAAGTCTTTCTCTACACTTTTAAACAATCTTCAAGCATCTCTAGCACTTGTAATCAATCAAAATTATTATATTCTAACATATTCTAACCCCAAACAGCACAAGATAAGTCATTTAGTGGATCAACGCAATGTTTCTGAGTTCTTAGCCTATTTGGGACACAATTTCAACAAGTCTTTCTACACACTTCTAAACACTCTTCATGCATCTCTAGCACTTGTAATCAATCAAATTCATTTTATTCAAACATATTCTAACCCCAAACAACACTAGATAAGTCATTTAGTGGTTCAACGCAATGTTTCTAAGTTCTTAGCCCATTTGGGACCCAATTTCAACAAGTCTTTCTCCACACTTTTAAACGCTCTTCATGCATCTCTAGCACTTGTAATCAATCAGATTTATTGTATTATAACATATTCTAACCCCAAACAACATTAGCTAAGTCATTTAGTTGTTCAACGCAATGTTTCCGAGCTCTTAGCCCATTTGGGACCCAATTTCAACAAGTCTTTCTCCACTCTACTAAACACTTTTCATGCATCTCTAGCACTTGTAATCAATCAAATTTATTTTATTCGAACATATTCTAACCCCAAAAAACACTAGATAAGTCATTTAGTTGGTCAACGCAATGTTTCTAAGTTCTTAGCCCATATGGGACCCAATTTCAACAAGTCTTTCTCTACACTTTTAAACAATCTCCAAGCATCTCTAGCACTTGTAATCAATCAAATTTATTGTATTCTAACATATTCTAACCCAAAAAAACACTAGACAAGCCATTTAGTAGTTCAACGCAATGTTTCCGAGTTCTTAGCCCATTTTGGACCAAATTTCATTAAGTCTTTCTCCACTCTATTGAATACTTTTCATGCATCTCTAGCACTTGTAATCAATCAAATTCATTGTTTTCTAACATATTCTAGCCCCAAACAACACTAGATAAGTCATTTAGTGGTTCAACGCAATGTTTCCGAGTTCTTAGCCCATTTTGGACCAAATTTCAGCAAGTCTTTCTCCACTCTGTTGAACACTTTTCATGCATCTGTAGCACTTGTAATCAATCAAATTCATTGTTTTCTAACATTCTAACCCCAAACAACACTAGATAAGTTATTTAGTGGTTCAACGCAATGTTTCCGAGTTCTTAGCCCATTTGGGACCCAATTTCAACAAGTCTTTCTCCACACTTCTAAACGCTCTTCATGCATCTCTAGCACTTGTAATCAATTAGATTTATTGTATTATAACATATTCTAACCCTAAACAACATTAGATAAGTCATTTAGTTGTTCAACGCAATGTTTTCGAGTTCTTAGCCCATTTGAGACCCAATTTCAACAAGTCTTTCTCCACTCTACTAAACACTTTTCATGCATCTCTGGCACTTATAATCAATCAAATTTATTTTATTCGAACATATTCTAACCCCAAACAACACTAGATAAGTCATTTAGTTGTTCAACGCAATGCTTCTAAGTTCTTAGACCATTTGGGACCCAATTTCAACAAGTCTTTCTCTACACTTTTAAACAATCTTCAAGCATCTCTAGCACTTGTAATCAATCAAAATTATTATATTCTAACATATTCTAACCCCAAACAGCACAAGATAAGTCATTTAGTGGATCAACGCAATGTTTCTGAGTTCTTAGCCTATTTGGGACCCAATTTCAACAAGTCTTTCTACACACTTCTAAACACTCTTCATGCATCTCTAGCACTTGTAATCAATCAAATTCATTTTATTCAAACATATTCTAACCCCAAACAACACTAGATAAGTCATTTAGTGGTTCAACGCAATGTTTCTAAGTTCTTAGCCCATTTGGGACCCAATTTCAACAAGTCTTTCTCTACACTTTTAAACACTCTTCAAGCATCTCTAGCACTTGTAATCAATCGAATTTATTGTATTCTAACATATTCTAACCCAAAAAAACACTAGACAAGCCATTTAGTAGTTCAACGCAATGTTTCCGAGTTCTTAGCCCATTTTGGACCAAATTTCAGCAAGTCTTTCTCCACTCTGTTGAACACTTTTCATGCATCTCTAGCACTTGTAATCAATCAAATTCATTGTTTTCTAACATATTCTAACCCCAAACAACACTAGATAAGTTATTTAGTAGTTCAACGCAATGTTTCCGAGTTCTTAGCCCATTTTGGACCAAATTTCAGCAAGTCGTTCTCCACTCTGTTGAACACTTTTCATGCATCTCTAGCACTTGTAATCAATCAAATTCATTGTTTTCTAACATATTCTAACCCCAAACAACACTAGATAAGTTATTTAGTAGTTCAACGCAATGTTTCCGAGTTCTTAGCCCATTTGGGACCCAATTTCAACAAGTCTTTCTCCACACTTTTAAACGCTCTTCATGCATCTCTAGCACTTGTAATCAATCAGATTTATTGTATTATAACATATTCTAACCCCAAACAACATTAGCTAAGTCATTTAGTTGTTCAACGCAATGTTTCCGAGCTCTTAGCCCATTTGGGACCCAATTTCAACAAGTCTTTCTCCACTCTACTAAACACTTTTCATGCATCTCTAGCACTTGTAATCAATCAAATTTATTTTATTCGAACATATTCTAACCCCAAAAAACACTAGATAAGTCATTTAGTTGGTCAACGCAATGTTTCTAAGTTCTTAGCCCATATGGGACACAATTTCAACAAGTCTTTCTCTACACTTTTAAACAATCTTCAAGCATCTCTAGCACTTGTAATCAATCAAATTTATTGTATTCTAACATATTCTAACCCAAAAAAACACTAGACAAGCCATTTAGTAGTTCAACGCAATGTTTCCGAGTTCTTAGCCCATTTTGGACCAAATTTCATTAAGTCTTTCTCCACTCTATTGAACACTTTTCATGCATCTCTAGCACTTGTAATCAATCAAATTCATTGTTTTCTAACATATTCTAGCCCCAAACAACACTAGATAAGTCATTTAGTGGTTCAACGCAATGTTTCCGAGTTCTTAGCCCATTTTGGACCAAATTTCAGCAAGTCTTTCTCCACTCTGTTGAACACTTTTCATGCATCTGTAGCACTTGTAATCAATCAAATTCATTGTTTTCTAACATTCTAACCCCAAACAACACTAGATAAGTTATTTAGTGGTTCAACGCAATGTTTCCGAGTTCTTAGCCCATTTGGGACCCAATTTCAACAAGTCTTTCTCCACACTTCTAAACGCTCTTCATGCATCTCTAGCACTTGTAATCAATTAGATTTATTGTATTATAACATATTCTAACCCTAAACAACATTAGATAAGTCATTTAGTTGTTCAACGCAATGTTTTCGAGTTCTTAGCCCATTTGAGACCCAATTTCAACAAGTCTTTCTCCACTCTACTAAACACTTTTCATGCATCTCTGGCACTTGTAATCAATCAAATTTATTTTATTCGAACATATTCTAACCCCAAACAACACTAGATAAGTCATTTAGTTGTTCAACGCAATGCTTCTAAGTTCTTAGCCCATTTGGGACCCAATTTCAACAAGTCTTTCTCTACACTTTTAAACAATCTTCAAGCATCTCTAGCACTTGTAATCAATCAAAATTATTATATTCTAACATATTCTAACCCCAAACAGCACAAGATAAGTCATTTAGTGGATCAACGCAATGTTTCTGAGTTCTTAGCCTATTTGGGACCCAATTTCAACAAGTCTTTCTACACACTTCTAAACACTCTTCATGCATCTCTAGCACTTGTAATCAATCAAATTCATTTTATTCAAACATATTCTAACCCCAAACAACACTAGATAAGTCATTTAGTGGTTCAACGCAATGTTTCTAAGTTCTTAGCCCATTTGGGACCCAATTTCAACAAGTCTTTCTCTACACTTTTAAACACTCTTCAAGCATCTCTAGCACTTGTAATCAATCGAATTTATTGTATTCTAACATATTCTAACCCCAAAAAACACTAGACAAGCCATTTAGCGGTTCAACGCAATGTTTCCGAGTTCTTAGCCCATTTTGGACCAAATTTGAGCAAGTCTTTCTCCACTCTGTTGAACACTTTTTATGCATCTGTAGCACTTGTAATCAATCAAATTCATTGTTTTCTAACATTCTAACCCCAAACAACACTAGATAAGTTATTTAGTGGTTCAACGCAATGTTTCCGAGTTCTTAGCCCATTTGGGACCCAATTTCAACAAGTCTTTCTCCACACTTCTAAACGCTCTTCATGCATCTCTAGCACTTGTAATCAAATCGAATTTATTGTATTCTAACATATTCTAACCCCAAAAAACACTAGACAAGCCATTTAGTGGTTCAACGCAATGTTTCCGAGTTCTTAGCCCATTTTGGACCAAATTTCAGCAAGTCTTTCTCCACTCTGTTGAACACTTTTTATGCATCTGTAGCACTTGTAATCAATCAAATTCATTGTTTTCTAACATTCTAACCCCAAACAACACTAGATAAGTTATTTAGTGGTTCAACGCAATGTTTCCGAGTTCTTAGCCCATTTGGGACCCAATTTCAACAAGTCTTTCTCTACACTTTTAAACAATCTTCAAGCATCTCTAGCACTTGTAATCAATCAAATTTATTGTATTCTAACATATTCTAACCCAAAAAAACACTAGACAAGCCATTTAGTAGTTCAACGCAATGTTTCCGAGTTCTTAGCCCATTTTGGACCAAATTTCATTAAGTCTTTCTCCACTCTATTGAACACTTTTCATGCATCTCTAGCACTTGTAATCAATCAAATTCATTGTTTTCTAACATATTCTAGCCCCAAACAACACTAGATAAGTCATTTAGTGGTTCAACGCAATGTTTCCGAGTTCTTAGCCCATTTTGGACCAAATTTCAGCAAGTCTTTCTCCACTCTGTTGAACACTTTTCATGCATCTGTAGCACTTGTAATCAATCAAATTCATTGTTTTCTAACATTCTAACCCCAAACAACACTAGATAAGTTATTTAGTGGTTCAACGCAATGTTTCCGAGTTCTTAGCCCATTTGGGACCCAATTTCAACAAGTCTTTCTCCACACTTCTAAACGCTCTTCATGCATCTCTAGCACTTGTAATCAATTAGATTTATTGTATTATAACATATTCTAACCCTAAACAACATTAGATAAGTCATTTAGTTGTTCAACGCAATGTTTTCGAGTTCTTAGCCCATTTGAGACCCAATTTCAACAAGTCTTTCTCCACTCTACTAAACACTTTTCATGCATCTCTGGCACTTGTAATCAATCAAATTTATTTTATTCGAACATATTCTAACCCCAAACAACACTAGATAAGTCATTTAGTTGTTCAACGCAATGCTTCTAAGTTCTTAGCCCATTTGGGACCCAATTTCAACAAGTCTTTCTCTACACTTTTAAACAATCTTCAAGCATCTCTAGCACTTGTAATCAATCAAAATTATTATATTCTAACATATTCTAACCCCAAACAGCACAAGATAAGTCATTTAGTGGATCAACGCAATGTTTCTGAGTTCTTAGCCTATTTGGGACCCAATTTCAACAAGTCTTTCTACACACTTCTAAACACTCTTCATGCATCTCTAGCACTTGTAATCAATCAAATTCATTTTATTCAAACATATTCTAACCCCAAACAACACTAGATAAGTCATTTAGTGGTTCAACGCAATGTTTTTAAGTTCTTAGCCCATTTGGGACCCAATTTCAACAAGTCTTTCTCTACACTTTTAAACACTCTTCAAGCATCTCTAGCACTTGTAATCAATCGAATTTATTGTATTCTAACATATTCTAACCCCAAAAAACACTAGACAAGCCATTTAGCGGTTCAACGCAATGTTTCCGAGTTCTTAGCCCATTTTGGACCAAATTTGAGCAAGTCTTTCTCCACTCTGTTGAACACTTTTTATGCATCTGTAGCACTTGTAATCAATCAAATTCATTGTTTTCTAACATTCTAACCCCAAACAACACTAGATAAGTTATTTAGTGGTTCAACGCAATGTTTCCGAGTTCTTAGCCCATTTGGGACCCAATTTCAACAAGTCTTTCTCCACACTTCTAAACGCTCTTCATGCATCTCTAGCACTTGTAATCAAATCGAATTTATTGTATTCTAACATATTCTAACCCCAAAAAAACTAGACAAGCCATTTAGTGGTTCAACGCAATGTTTCCGAGTTCTTAGCCCATTTTGGACCAAATTTCAGCAAGTCTTTCTCCACTCTGTTGAACACTTTTTATGCATCTGTAGCACTTGTAATCAATCAAATTCATTGTTTTCTAACATTCTAACCCCAAACAACACTAGATAAGTTATTTAGTGGTTCAACGCAATGTTTCCGAGTTCTTAGCCCATTTGGGACCCAATTTCAACAAGTCTTTCTCCACACTTTTAAAAGCTCTCCATGCATCTCTAGCACTTGTAATCAATCAGATTTATTGTATTATAACATATTCTAACCCCGAACAACATTAGATAAGTCATTTAGTTGTTCAACGCAATGTTTCCGAGTTCTTAGCCCATTTGGGACCCAATTTCAACAAGTCTTTCTCCACTCTACTAAACAATTTTCATGCATCTCTAGCACTTGTAATCAATCAAATTTATTTTATTCAAACATATTCTAACCCCAAACAACACTAGATAAGTCATTTAGTGGTTCAATGCAATGTTTCTAAGTTCTTAGCCCATTTGGGTCCCAATTTCAACAAGTCTTTCTCTACACTTTTAAACACTCTACAAGCATCTCTAGCACTTGTAATCAATCAAATTTATTGTATTCTAACATATTCTAACCCCAAAAAACACTAGACAAGGCATTTAGTGGTTCAACACAATGTTTCCGAGTTCTTAACCAATTTTGGACCAAATTTCAGCAAGTCTTTCTCCACTCTGTTGAACATTTTTCATGCATCTCTAGCACTTGTAATCAATCAAATTCATTGTTTTCTAATATATTTTAACCCCAAACAACACTAGATAAGTTATTTAGTGGTTCAACGGAATGTTTCCGAGTTCTTATCCCATTTGGGACCCAATTTCAACAAGTCTTTCTCCACACTTCTAAACGCTCTTCATGCATCTCTAGCACTTGTAATATATCAGATTTATTGTATTATAACATATTCTAACCCCAAACAACATTAGATAAGTCATTTAGTTGTTCAACGCAATGTTTCCGAGTTCTTAGCCCATTTGGGACCCAATATCAACAAGTCTTTCTCCACTCTACTAAACACTTTTCATGCATCTCTAGCACTTGTAATCAATCAAATTTATTTTATTCGAACATATTCTAACCCCAAACAACACTAGATAAGTCATTTAGTTGTTCAACGCAATAATTCTAAGTTCTTAGCCCATTTGGGACCCAATTTCAACAAGTCTTTCTCTACACTTTTAAACAATCTTCAAGCATCTCTAGCACTTCTAATCAATCAAATTTATTGTATTTTAACATATTCTAACCCCAAAAAATACTAGACAAGCCATTTAGTAGTTCAACGCAATGTTTCCGAGTTCTTAGCCCATTTTGGACCAAATTTCATTAAGTCTTTCTCCACTCTATTGAACACTTTTCATGCATCTCTAGCACTTGTAATCAATCAAATTCATTTTTTTCTAACATATTCTAGCCCCAAACAACACTAGATAAGTCATTTAGTGGTTCAACGCTATATTTCTGAGTTCTTAGCCCATTTGGGACCCAATTTCAACAAGTTTTTCTACACACTTCTAAACACTCTTCATGCATCTCTAGCACTTGTAATCAATCAAAGTTATTGTATTCTAACATATTCTAACCCAAGACAGCACCAGATAAGTCATTTAGTGGTTCAACGCAATGTTTCTGAGTTCTTAGCCTATTTGGGACCCAATTTCATCAAGTTTTTCTACAGATTTCTAAACACTCTTCATGCATCTCTAGCACTTGTAATCAATCAAAGTTATTGTATTATAACATATTCTAACCGCAAAAACACAAGATAAGTCATTTAGTGGTTCAACGCAATGTTTCCGAGTTCTTAGCCTATTTGGGACCCAATTTCAACAAGTTTTTATACACACTTCTAAACACTCTTCATGCATCTTTAGCACTTGTAATCAATCAAAGTTATTATATTCTAACATATCCTAACCCCAAACAGCACAAGATAAGTCATTTAGTGGATCAACGCAATGTTTCCGAGTTCTTAGCCCATTAGGGACCCAATTTCAACAAGTTTTTCTCCATACTTGGAAACACTCTTCATGCATCTCTAGCAATAGTAATCAAATCAAAATTATTGTTTTCAAACATATTCTAACCCCAAAGAACACTAGATAAGTCATTTAGTGGTTCAACGCAATGTTTCTGAGTTCTTATCCCATTTGGGACCAAATTTCAACAAGTCTTTCTCCACACTTCTAAACACTCTTCATGCATCTCTAGCACTTGTAATCAATCATATTTATTGTGTTATAACATATTCTAACCCCAAAGAACATTAGATAAGTCATTTAGTTGTTCAACGCATTGTTTCCGAGTTCTTAGCCCATTTGGGACCCAATTTCAACAAGTCTTTCTCCACTCTACTAAACACTTTTCATGCATCTCTAGCACTTGTAATCAATCAAATTTATTTTATTCAAACATATTCTAACCCCAAACAACACTAGATAAGTCATTTAGTGGTTCAACGCAATGTTTCTAAGTTCTTAGCCCATTTGGGACCCAATTTAAACAAGTCTTTCTCCATACTTGGAAACACTCTTCATGCATCTCTAGAACTAGTAATCAATCATATTTATTGTGTTATAACATATTCTAACCCCAAACAACACTAGATAAGTTATTTAGTAGTTCAACGCAATGTTTCCGAGTTCTTAGCCCATTTGGACCAAATTTCAGCAAGTCTTTCTCTACACTTTTAAACAATCTTCAAGCATCTCTAGCACTTGTAATCAATCAAATTTATTGTATTCTAACATATTCTAACCCATAAAAACACTAGACAAGCCATTTAGTAGTTCAACGCAATGTTTCCGAGTTCTTAGCTCATTTGGGACCCAATTTCAACAAGTCTTTCTCTACACTTTTACACACTCTTCAAGCATCTCTAGCACTTGTAATCAATCAAATTTATTGTTTTCTAACATATTCTAACCCCAAACAACACTAGATAAGTCATTTAATGGTTCAACGCAATGTTTCTGAGTTCTTAGCCCATTTGGGACCCAATTTCAACAAGTATTTCTCCACACTTCTAAACACTCTTCATGCATCTCTAGCACTTGTAATCAATCAAATTTATTGTATTCTAACATATTCTAACCCCAAACAACATTAGATAAGTCATTTAGTGGTTCAACGCAATGTTTCCGAGTTCTTAGGCCATTTGGGACCCAATTTAAACAAGTCTTTCTCCATACTTGGAAACACTCTTCATGCATCTCTAGCACTAGTAATCAAATAAAAATTATTGTTTTCTAACATATTCTAACCCCAGAGAACACTTTATAAGTCGTTTATTGGTTCAACGCAATGTTTCTGAGTTCTTAGCCCATTTGGGACCAAATTTCAACAAGTCTTTCTCCACACTTCTAAACACTCTTCATGCATCTCTAGCACTTGTAATCAATCATATTTATTGTGTTATAACATATTCTTACCCCAAACAACATTAGATAAGTCATTTAGTTGTTCAACGCAATGTTTCCGAGTTCTTAGCCCATTTGGGACCCAATTTCAATAAGTCTTTCTCCACTCTACTAAACACTTTTCATGCATCTCTAGCACTTGTAATCAATCAAATTTATTTTATTCAAACATATTCTAACCCCAAACAACACTAGATAAGTCATTTAGTGGTTCAACGCAATGTTTCTAAGTTCTTAGCCCATTTGAGACCCAATTTAAACAAGTCTTTCTCCATACTTGGAAACACTCTTCATGCATCTCTAGCACTAGTAATCTATCATATTTATTGTGTTATAACATATTCTAACCCCAAATAACATTAGATAAGTCATTTAGTTGTTCAACGCAATGTTTCCGAGTTCTTAGCCCATTTTGGACCAAACTTCAGCAAGTCTTTCTCCACTCTGTTGAACACTTTTCATGCATCTCTAGCACTTGTAATCAATCAAATTCATTGTTTTCTAACATATTCTAACCCCAAACAACACTAGATAAGTTATTTAGTAGTTCAACGCAATGTTTCCGAGTTCTTAGCCCATTTGGACCAAATTTCAACAAGTCTTTCTCTAGACTTTTAAACAATCTTCAAGCATCTCTAGCACTTGTAATCAATCAAATTTATTGCATTCTAACATATTCTAACCCATAAAAACACTAGACAAGCCATTTAGTAGTTCAACGCAATGTTTCCGAATTCTTAGCTCATTTGGGACCCAATTTCAACAAGTCTTTCTCTACAGTTTTAAACACTCTTCAAGCATCTCTAGCACTTGTAATCAATCAAATTTATTGTTTTCTAACATATTCTAACCCCAAACAACACTAGATAAGTCATTTAGTGGTTCAAAGCAATGTTTCCGAGTTCTTAGGCCATTTGGAACCCAATTTAAACAAGTCTTTCTCCATACTTGGAAACACTCTTCATGCATCTCTAGCACTAGTAATCAAATAAAAATTATTGTTTTCTAACATATTCTAACCCCAGAGAACACTTTATAAGTCATTTATTGGTTCAACGCAATGTTTCTGAGTTCTTAGCCCATTTGGGACCAAATTTCAACAAGTCTTTCTCCACACTTCTAAACACTCTTCATGCATCTCTAGCACTTGTAATCAATCATATTTATTGTGTTATAACATATTCTTACCCCAAACAACATTAGATAAGTCATTTAGTTGTTCAACGCAATGTTTCCGAGTTCTTAGCCCATTTGGGACCCAATTTCAACAAGTCTTTCTCCACTCTACTAAACACTTTTCATGCATCTCTAGCACTTGTAATCAATCAAATTTATTTTATTCAAACATATTCTAACCCCAAACAACACTAGATAAGTCATTTATTGGTTCAACGCAATGTTTCTAAGTTCTTAGCCCATTTGGGACCCAATTTCAACAAGTCTTTCTCTACACTTTTAAACACTCTTCAAGCATCTCTAGAACTTGTAATCAATCAAATTTATTGTATTCTAACATATTCTAACCCCAAAAAACACTAGACAAGGCATTTAGTGGTTCAACGCAATGTTTCCGAGTTCTTAGCCCATTTTGGACCAAATTTCAGCAAGTCTTTCTCCACTCTGTTGAACGCTTTTCATGCATCTCTAGCACTTGTAATCAATCAAATTCATTGTTTTCTAACATATTCTAACCCCAAACAACACTAGATAAGTTATTTAGTAGTTCAACGCAATGTTTCCGAGTTCTTAGCCCATTTGGGACCCAATTTCAACAAGTCTTTCTCCACACTTTTAAACGCTCTTCATGCATCTCTAGCACTTGTAATCAAGCAGATTTATTGTATTATAACATATTCTAACCCCAAACAACATTAGATAAGTCATTTAGTTGTTCAACGCAATGTTTCCGAGTTCTTAGCCCATTAGGGACCCAATTTCAACAAGTCTTTCTCCACTCTACTAAACACTTTTCATGCATCTCTAGCACTTGTAATCAATCAAATTTATTTTATTCGAACATATTCTAACCCCAAACAACACTAGATAAGTCATTTAGTTGTTCAACGCAATGTTTCTAAGTTCTTAGCCCATTTGGGACCCAATTTCAACAAGTCTTTCTCTACAGTTTTAAACAATCTTCAAGCATCTCTAGCACTTGTAATCAATCAAATTTATTGTATTCTAACATATTCTAACCCAAAAAAACACTAGACAAGCCATTTAGTAGTTCAACGCAATGTTTCCGAGTTCTTAGCCCATTTTGGACCAAATTTCATTAAGTCTTTCTCCACTCTATTGAACACTTTTCATGCATCTCTAGCACTTGTAATCAATCAAATTCATTGTTTTCTAACATATTCTAGCCCCAAACAACACTAGATAAGTCATTTAGTGGTTCAACGCTATGTTTCTGAGTTCTTAGCCCATTTGGGACCCAATTTCAACAAGTTTTTCTACACACTTCTTAAACACTCTTCATGCATATCTAGCACTTGTAATCAATCAAAGTTATTGTATTCTAAGATATTCTAACCTCAAACAACACTAGATAAGTCAAATAGTGGTTCAACGCAATGTTTCCGAGTTCTTAGCCCATTTGGGACCCAATTTCAAAAAGTTTTCTACACACTTCTAAACACTCTTCATGCATCTCTAGCACTTGTAATTAATCAAATTTATTGTATTCTAACATATTCTAACCCGAACAACACTAGATAATTTATTTAGTTGTTCATGGCAATGTTTCCGAGTTCTTAGCCCATTAGGGACCCAATTTAAACAAGTCTTTCTCCATACTTGGAAACACTCTTCATGCATCTCTAGCACTAGTAATCAAATAAAAATTATTGTTTTCTGTCATATTCTAACCCCAGAGAACACTTTATATGTCATTTATTGGTTCAACGCAATGTTTCTGAGTTCTTAGTCCATTTGGGACCAAATTTCAACAAGTCTTTCTCCACACTTCTAAACACTCTTCATGCATCTCTAGCACTTGTAATCAATCAAATTTATTGTATTCTAACATATTCTAACCCCAAAAAACATTAGATAAGTCATTTATTTGTTCAACGCAATGTTTCCGAGTTAGAAGCTCATTTGGGACCCAATTTCAACAAGTCATTCTCCATTCTACGGAACAGTTTTAATGCATCTCTAACACTTGTAATCAATCAAATTTATTTTCTTCGAACATATTATAACCCCAAACAATACTAGATAAGTCATTTAGTGGTTCAACGCAATGTTTCCGAGTTCTTAGCTCATTTGGGACCCAATTTCAACAAGTCTTTCTCTACACTTTTAAACACTCTTCAAGCATCTCTAGCACTTGTAATCAATCAAATTTATTGTTTTCTAACATATTCTAACCCCAAACAACACTAGATAAGTCATTTAGTGGTTCAACGCAATGTTTCTGAGTTCTTAGCCCATTTGGGACCCAATTTCAACAAGTATTTCTCCACACTTCTAAACACTCTTCATGCATCTCTAGCACTTGTAATCAATCAAATTTATTGTATTCTAACATATTCTAACCCCAAACAACATTAGATAAGTCATTTAGTGGTTCAACGCAATGTTTCCGAGTTCTTAGGCCATTTGGGACCCAATTTAAACAAGTCTTTCTCTATACTGGGAAACATTCTTCATGCATCTCTAGCACTAGTAATCAAATAAAAATTATTGTTTTCTAACATATTCTAACCCCAGAAAACACTTTATAAGTCATTTATTGGTTCAACGCAATGTTTCTGAGTTCTTAGCCCATTTGGGACCAAATTTCAACAAGTCTTTCTCCACACTTCTAAACACTCTTCATGCATCTCTAGCACTTGTAATCAATCATATTTATTGTGTTATAACATATTCTTACCCCAAACAACATTAGATAAGTCATTTAGTTGATCAACGGAATGTTTCCGTGTTCTTAGCCCATTTGGGACCCAATTTCAGCAAGTCTTTCTCCACTCTGTTGAACACTTTTCATGCATCTCTAGCACTTGTAATCAATAAAATTCATTGTTTTCTAACATATTCTAACCCCAAACAACACTAGATAAGTTATTTAGTAGTTCAACGCAATGTTTCCGAGTTCTTAGCCCATTTGGGACCCAATTTCAACAAGTCTTTCTCCATTCTACGGAACACTTTTAATGCATCTCTAGTTCTTGTAATCAATCAAATTTATTTTCTTCGAACATATTCTAACCCCAAACAACACTAGGTAATTCATTTAGTGGTTCAACGCAATGTTTCCGAGTTCTTAGCTCATTTGAGACCCAATTTCAACAAGTCTTTCTCTACACTTTTAAACACTCTTCAAGCATCTCTAGCACTTGTAATCAATCAAATTTATTGTTTTCTAACATATTCTAACCCCAAAGAACACTAGATAAGTCATTTAGTGGTTCAACGCAAAGTTTCGGAGTTCTTAGCCCATTTGGGACCAAATTTCAACAAGTCTTTCTCCACACTTCTAAACACTCTTCATGCATCTCTAGCACTTGTAATCAATCAAATTTATTTCATTCGAACATATTTTAACCCCAAACAAGACTAGATAAGTCATTTAGTGGTTAAACGCAATGTTTCCGAATTCTTAGCTCATTTGGGACCCAATTTCAACAAGTCTTCCTCTACACTTTTCAACACTCTTCAAGAATCTCTAGCACTTGTAATCAATCAAATTTATTGTATTTTAACATATTCGAACCCCAAACAACATTAGATAAGTCATTTAGTGGTTCAACGCAATGTTTCCGAGTTCTTAGGCCATTTGGGACCTAATTTCTACAAGTCTTTCTCAACACTTCTAAACACTCTTCATCCATCTCTACCACTTGTAATCAATCAAATATCTTATGTTCTAACATATTCTAACCCCAAACAACATTAGATAAGTCATTTAGTTCTTCAACGCAATATTTCCGAGTTCTTAGCCCATTTGGGACCCAATTTCAACAAGTCTTTCTCCATACTTAGAAACACTCTTCATGCATCTCTAGCACTAGTAATCAAATCAAAATTATGGTTTTCAAACATATTCTAACCCCAAAGAACACTAGATAAATCATTTAGTGGTTCAACGCAATGTTTCTGAGTTCTTAGGCCATTTGGGACCAAATTTCAACAAGTCTTTCTCCACACTTCTAAGCATTCTTCATGCATCTCTAGCACTTGTAATCAATCAAATTTATTGTATTCTAACATATTCTAAACCAAAACAACATTAGATAAGTCATTTAGTTGTTCAACGCAATGTTTCCGAGTTCTTAGCTCATTTGGGACCCAATTTCAACAAGTCTTTCTCCACTCTACTGAGCACTTTTCATGCATCTCTAGCACTTGTAATCAATCAAATTTATTTTATTCGAACATATTCTAACCCCAAACAATACTAGATAAGTCATTTAGTGGTTCAACGCAATGTTTCCGAATTCTTAGCTCATTTGGGACCTAATTTAAACTAGTCTTCCTCTACACTTTTAAACACTCTTCAAGCATCTCTACCACTTGTAATCAATCAAATTTATTGTTTTCTAACATATTCTAACCCCAAACAACACTAGATAAGTCATTTAGTGGTTCAACACAATGTTTCTGAGTTCTTAGCTCATTTGGGACCCAATTTCAACAAGTATTTCTCCACACTTCTAAACACTCTTCATGCATTTCTAGCACTTGTAATCATTCAAATTTATTGTATTCTAACATATTCTAACCCCAAACAACATTAGATAAGTCATTTAGTGGTTCAACGCAATGATTCCGAGTTCTCAGCACATTTGGGACCCAATTTCAACAAGTCTTTCTCCACACTTCTAAACACTCTTCATCCATCTCTAGCACTTGTAATCAATCAAATTTATTGTATTCTAACATATTCTAACCCCAAACAACATTAGATAAGTCATTTAGTTCTTCAACGCAATGTTTCCGAGTTCTTAGCCCATTTGGGACGCAATTTCAACAAGTCTTTCTCCATACTTGGAAACACTCTTCATGCATCTCCAGCACTAGTAATCAAATCAAAATTAATCTTTTCAAACATATTCTAAACCCAAAGAACACTAGATAAGTCATTTAGTGGTTCAACGCAATGTTTCTGAGTTCTTAGCCCATTTGGGACCCAATTTCAACAAGTATTTCTCCACACTTCTAAACACTCTCCATGCATCTCTAGCACTCGTAATCAATCAAATTTATTGTATTCTAACATATTCTAACCCCAAACAACATTGGATAAGTCATTTAGTGGTTCAACGCAATATTTCCGAGTTCTTAGCCCATTTGGGACCCAATTTCAACAAGTCTTTCTCCACACTTCTAAACACTCTTCATCCATCTCTAGCACATGTAATCAATCAAATTTATTGTATTCTAACATATTCTAACCCCAAACAACATTAGATAAGTCATTTAGTTCTTCAACGCAATATTTCCGAGTTCTTAGCCCATTTGGGATCCAATTTCAACAAGTCTTTCTCCATACTTAGAAACACTCTTCATGCATCTCTAGCTCTAGTAATCAAATCAAAATTATGGTTTTCAAACATATTCTAACCCCAAAGAACACTAGATAAACCATTTAGTGGTTCAACGCAATGTTTCTGAGTTCTTAGGCCATTTGGGACCAAATTTCAACAAGTCTTTCTCCACACTTCTAAGCACTCTTCATGCATCTCTAGCACTTGTAATCAATCAAATTTATTGTATTCTAACATATTCTAATCCCAAACAACATTAGATAAGTCATTTAGTTGTTCAACGCAATGTTTCCGAGTTCTTAGCTCATTTGGGACCAAATTTCAACAAGTCTTTCTCCACTCTACTGAGCACTTTTCATGCATCTCTAGCACTTGTAATCAATCAAATTAATTTTATTCAAACATATTCTAACCCCAAACAAGACTAGATAAGTCATTTAGTGGTTCAACGCAATGTTTCCGAATTCTTAGCTCATTTGGGACCCAATTTCAACAAGTCTTCCTCTACACTTTTAAACACTCTTCAAGCATCTCTAGCACTTGTAATCAATCAAATTTATTGTTTTCTAACATATTCTAACCCCAAACAACACTAGATAAGTCATTTAGTGGTTCAACACAATGTTTCTGAGTTCTTAGCTCATTTGGGACCCAATTTCAACAAGTATTTCTCCACACTTCTAAACACTCTTCATGCATCTCTAGCACTTGTAATCAATCAAATTTATTGTATTCTAACATATTCTAACCCCAAACAACATTAGATAAGTCATTTAGTGGCTCAACGCAATGATTCCGAGTTCTTAGCCCATTTGGGACGCAATTTCAACAAGTCTTTCTCCATACTTGGAAACACTCTTCATGCATCTCCAGCACTAGTAATCAAATCAAAATTAATCTTTTCAAACATATTCTAAACCCAAAGAACACTAGATAAGTCATTTAGTGGTTCAACGCAATGTTTCTGAGTTCTTAGCCCATTTGGGACCCAATTTCAACAAGTATTTCTCCACACTTCTAAACACTCTCCATGCATCTCTAGCACTCGTAATCAATCAAATTTATTGTATTCTAACATATTCTAACCCCAAACAACATTGGATAAGTCATTTAGTGGTTCAACGCAATGTTTCCGAGTTCTTAGGCCATTTGGGACCCAATTTCAACAAGTCTTTCTCCACACTTCTAAACACTCTTCATCCATCTCTAGCACTTGTAATCAATCAAATTTATTGTATTCTAACATATTATAACCCTAAACAACATTAGATAAGTCATTTAGTTCTTCAACGCAATGTTTCCGAGTTCGTAGCCCATTTGGGACGCAATTTCAACAAGTCTTTCTCCATACTTGGAAACACTCTTCATGCATCTCCAGAACTAGTAATCAAATCAAAATTAATCTTTTCAAACATATTCTAAACCCAAAGAACACTAGATAAGTCATTTAGTGGTTCAACGCAATGTTTCTGAGTTCTTAGCCCATTTGGGACCCAATTTCAACAAGTATTTCTCCACACTTCTAAACACTCTCCATGCATCTCTAGCACTCGTAATCAATCAAATTTATTGTATTCTAACATATTCTAACCCCAAACAACATTGGATATGTCATTTAGTGGTTCAACGCAATGTTTCCGAGTTCTTAGGCCATTTGGGACCCAATTTCAACAAGTCTTTCTCCACACTTCTAAACACTCTTCATGTATCTCTAGCACTTGTAATCAATCAAATTTATTGTTTTCTAACATATTCTAACCCCAAACAACATTAGATAAGTCATTTAGTGGTTCAACGCAATGATTCCGAGTTCTCAGCACATTTGAGACCCAATTTCAACAAGTCTTTCTCCACACTTCTAAACACTCTTCATCCATCTCTAGCACTTGTAATCAATCAAATTTATTGTATTCTAACATATTTTAACCCCAAACAACATTAGATAAGTCATTTAGTGGTTCAACGCAATATTTCCGAGTTCTTAGGCCATTTGGGACCCAATTTCAACAAGTCTTTCTCCACTCTACTGAGCACTTTTCATGCATCTCTAGCACTTGTAATCAATCAAATTAATTTTTTACGAACATATTCTAACCCCAAACAAGACTAGATAAGTCATTTAGTGGTTCCACGCAATGCTTCCGAGTTCTTAGCTCATTTGGGACCCAATTTCAACAAGTCTTTCACTACACTTTTAAACACTCTTCAAGAATCTCTAGCACTTGTAATCAATCAAATTTATTGGTTTCTAACATATTCTAACCCCAAACAACACTAGATAAGTCATTTAGTGGTTCAACGCAATGTTTCAGAGTTCTTAGCCCATTTGGGACCCAATTTCAACAAGTATTTCTCCACACTTCAAAACACTCTTCATGCATCTCTAGCACTTGTAATCAATCAAATTTATTGTATTCTAACATATTCTAACCCCAAACAACATTAGATAAGTCATTTAGTGGTTCAACGCAATATTTCCGAGTTCTTAGGCCATTTGGGACCCAATTTCAACAAGTCTTTCTCCACACTTCTAAACACTCTTCATCCATCTCTACCACTTGTAATCAATCAAATATCTTGTGTTCTAACATACTCTAACCCCAAACAACATTAGATAAGTCATTTAGTTTTTCAATGCAATATTTCCGAGTTCTTAGCCCATTTGGGACCAAATTTCAACAAGTCTTTCTCCACACTTCTAAGCACTCTTCATGCATCTCTAGCACTTGTAATCAATCAAATTTATTGTATTCTAACATATTCTAATCCCAAACAACATTAGATAAGTCATTTAGTGGTTCAACGCAATGTTTCCGAGTTTTTAACTCATTTGGGACCCAATTTCAACAAGTCTTTCTCCACTCTCTTGAGCACTTTTTATGCATCTCTAGCACTTGTAATCAATCAAATTTATTTTATTCGAACATATTCTAACCCCAAACAAGACTAGATAAGTCATTTAGTGGTTCAACACAATGTTTCCGAATTCTTAGCTCATTTGGGACCCAATTTCAACAAGTCTTCCTCTACACTTTTAAACACTCTTCAAGCATTTCTAGCACTTGTAATCAATCAAATTTATTGTTTTCTAACATATTCTAACCCCAAACAACACTAGATAAGTCATTTAGTGGTTCAACACAATGTTTCTGAGTTCTTAGCTCATTTGGGACCCAATTTAAACAAGTATTTCTCCACACTTCTAAACACTCTTCATGCATCTCTAGCACTTGTAATCAGTCAAATTTATTGTATTCTAACATATTCTAACCCCAAACAACATTAGATAAGTCATTTAGTGGTTCAACGCAATGATTCCGAGTTCTCAGCACATTTAGGACCCAATTTCAACAAGTCTTTCTCCACACTTCTAAACACTCTTCATCCATCTCTAGCACTTGTAATCAATCAAATTTATTGTATTCTAACATATTCTAACCCCAAACAACATTAGATAAGTCATTTAGTTCTTCAACGCAATGTTTCCGAGTTCTTAGCCCATTTGGGACCCAATTTCAACAAGTCTTTCTCCATACTTGGAAACACTCTTCATGCATCTCCAGCACTAGTAATCAAATCAAAATTAATCTTTTCAAACATATTCTAAACCCAAAGAATACTAGATAAGTCATTTAGTGGTTCAACGCAATGTTTCTGAATTCTTAGGCCATTTGGGACCAAATTTCAACAAGTCTTTCTCCACACTTCTAAACACTCTTCATCCATCTCTAGCACTTGTAATCAATCAAATTTATTGTATTCTAACATATTCTAACCCCAAACAACATTAGATAAGTCATTTAGTGGCTCAACGCAATGATTCCGAGTTCTTAGCCCATTTGGGACGCAATTTCAACAAGTCTTTCTCCATACTTGGAAACACTCTTCATGCATCTCCAGCACTAGTAATCAAATCAAAATTAATCTTTTCAAACATATTCTAAACCCAAAGAACACTAGATAAGTCATTTAGTGGTTCAACGCAATGTTTCTGAGTTCTTAGCCCATTTGGGACCCAATTTCAACAAGTATTTCTCCACACTTCTAAACACTCTCCATGCATCTCTAGCACTCGTAATCAATCAAATTTATTGTATTCTAACATATTCTAACCCCAAACAACATTGGATAAGTCATTTAGTGGTTCAACGCAATGTTTCCGAGTTCTTAGGCCATTTGGGACCCAATTTCAACAAGTCTTTCTCCACACTTCTAAACACTCTTCATCCATCTCTAGCACTTGTAATCAATCAAATTTATTGTATTCTAACATATTATAACCCTAAACAACATTAGATAAGTCATTTAGTTCTTCAACGCAATGTTTCCGAGTTCGTAGCCCATTTGGGACGCAATTTCAACAAGTCTTTCTCCATACTTGGAAACACTCTTCATGCATCTCCAGAACTAGTAATCAAATCAAAATTAATCTTTTCAAACATATTCTAAACCCAAAGAACACTAGATAAGTCATTTAGTGGTTCAACGCAATGTTTCTGAGTTCTTAGCCCATTTGGGACCCAATTTCAACAAGTATTTCTCCACACTTCTAAACACTCTCCATGCATCTCTAGCACTCGTAATCAATCAAATTTATTGTATTCTAACATATTCTAACCCCAAACAACATTGGATATGTCATTTAGTGGTTCAACGCAATGTTTCCGAGTTCTTAGGCCATTTGGGACCCAATTTCAACAAGTCTTTCTCCACACTTCTAAACACTCTTCATGTATCTCTAGCACTTGTAATCAATCAAATTTATTGTTTTCTAACATATTCTAACCCCAAACAACATTAGATAAGTCATTTAGTGGTTCAACGCAATGATTCCGAGTTCTCACCACATTTGAGACCCAATTTCAACAAGTCTTTCTCCACACTTCTAAACACTCTTCATCCATCTCTAGCACTTGTAATCAATCAAATTTATTGTATTCTAACATATTTTAACCCCAAACAACATTAGATAAGTCATTTAGTGGTTCAACGCAATGTTTCCGAGTTCTTAGCTCATTTGGGACCCAATTTCAACAAGTATTTCTCCACACTTCTAAACACTCTCCATGCATCTCTAGCACTCGTAATCAATCAAATTTATTGTATTCTAACATATTCTAACCCCAAACAACATTGGATATGTCATTTAGTGGTTCAACGCAATGTTTCCGAGTTCTTAGGCCATTTAGGACCCAATTTCAACAAGTCTTTCTCCACACTTCTAAACACTCTTCATGTATCTCTAGCACTTGTAATCAATCAAATTTATTGTTTTCTAACATATTTTAACCCCAAACAACATTAGATAAGTCATTTAGTGGTTCAACGCAATGATTCCGAGTTCTCAGCACATTTGAGACCCAATTTCAACAAGTCTTTCTCCACACTTCTAAACACTCTTCATCCATCTCTAGCACTTGTAATCAATCAAATTTATTGTATTCTAACATATTTTAACCCCAAACAACATTAGATAAGTCATTTAGTGGTTCAACGCAATATTTCCGAGTTCTTAGGCCATTTGGGACCCAATTTCAACAAGTCTTTCTCCACTCTACTGAGCACTTTTCATGCATCTCTAGCACTTGTAATCAATCAAATTAATTTTTTACGAACATATTCTAACCCCAAACAAGACTAGATAAGTCATTTAGTGGTTCCACGCAATGCTTCCGAGTTCTTAGCTCATTTGGGACCCAATTTCAACAAGTCTTTCTCTACACTTTTAAACACTCTTCAAGAATCTCTAGCACTTGTAATCAATCAAATTTATTGTATTCTAACATATTCTAACCCCAAACAACACTAGATAAGTCATTTAGTGGTTCAACGCAATGTTTCAGAGTTCTTAGCCCATTTGGGACCCAATTTCAACAAGTATTTCTCCACACTTCAAAACACTCTTCATGCATCTCTAGCACTTGTAATCAATCAAATTTATTGTATTCTAACATATTCTAACCCCAAACAACATTAGATAAGTCATTTAGTGGTTCAACGCAATATTTCCGAGTTCTTAGGCCATTTGGGACCCAATTTCAACAAGTCTTTCTCCACACTTCTAAACACTCTTCATCCATCTCTACCACTTGTAATCAATCAAATATCTTGTGTTCTAACATACTCTAACCCCAAACAACATTAGATAAGTCATTTAGTTTTTCAATGCAATATTTCCGAGTTCTTAGCCCATTTGGGACCAAATTTCAACAAGTCTTTCTCCACACTTCTAAGCACTCTTCATGCATCTCTAGCACTTGTAATCAATCAAATTTATTGTATTCTAACATATTCTAATCCCAAACAACATTAGATAAGTCATTTAGTGGTTCAACGCAATGTTTCCGAGTTTTTAACTCATTTGGGACCCAATTTCAACAAGTCTTTCTCCACTCTCTTGAGCACTTTTTATGCATCTCTAGCACTTGTAATCAATCAAATTTATTTTATTCGAACATATTCTAACCCCAAACAAGACTAGATAAGTCATTTAGTGGTTCAACACAATGTTTCCGAATTTTTAGCTCATTTGGGACCCAATTTCAACAAGTCTTCCTCTACACTTTTAAACACTCTTCAAGCATTTCTAGCACTTGTAATCAATCAAATTTATTGTTTTCTAACATATTCTAACCCCAAACAACACTAGATAAGTCATTTAGTGGTTCAACACAATGTTTCTGAGTTCTTAGCTCATTTGGGACCCAATTTAAACAAGTATTTCTCCACACTTCTAAACACTCTTCATGCATCTCTAGCACTTGTAATCAATCAAATTTATTGTATTCTAACATATTCTAACCCCAAACAACATTAGATAAGTCATTTAGTGGCTCAACGCAATGATTCCGAGTTCTTAGCCCATTTGGGACGCAATTTCAACAAGTCTTTCTCCATACTTGGAAACACTCTTCATGCATCTCCAGCACTAGTAATCAAATCAAAATTAATCTTTTCAAACATATTCTAAACCCAAAGAACACTAGATAAGTCATTTAGTGGTTCAACGCAATGTTTCTGAGTTCTTAGCCCATTTGGGACCCAATTTCAACAAGTATTTCTCCACACTTCTAAACACTCTCCATGCATCTCTAGCACTCGTAATCAATCAAATTTATTGTATTCTAACATATTCTAACCCCAAACAACATTGGATAAGTCATTTAGTGGTTCAACGCAATGTTTCCGAGTTCTTAGGCCATTTGGGACCCAATTTCAACAAGTCTTTCTCCACACTTCTAAACACTCTTCATCCATCTCTAGCACTTGTAATCAATCAAATTTATTGTATTCTAACATATTATAACCCTAAACAACATTAGATAAGTCATTTAGTTCTTCAACGCAATGTTTCCGAGTTCGTAGCCCATTTGGGACGCAATTTCAACAAGTCTTTCTCCATACTTGGAAACACTCTTCATGCATCTCCAGAACTAGTAATCAAATCAAAATTAATCTTTTCAAACATATTCTAAACCCAAAGAACACTAGATAAGTCATTTAGTGGTTCAACGCAATGTTTCTGAGTTCTTAGCCCATTTGGGACCCAATTTCAACAAGTATTTCTCCACACTTCTAAACACTCTCCATGCATCTCTAGCACTCGTAATCAATCAAATTTATTGTATTCTAACATATTCTAACCCCAAACAACATTGGATATGTCATTTAGTGGTTCAACGCACTGTTTCCGAGTTCTTAGGCCATTTGGGACCCAATTTCAACAAGTCTTTCTCCACACTTCTAAACACTCTTCATGTATCTCTAGCACTTGTAATCAATCAAATTTATTGTTTTCTAACATATTCTAACCCCAAACAACATTAGATAAGTCATTTAGTGGTTCAACGCAATGATTCCGAGTTCTCACCACATTTGAGACCCAATTTCAACAAGTCTTTCTCCACACTTCTAAACACTCTTCATCCATCTCTAGCACTTGTAATCAATCAAATTTATTGTATTCTAACATATTTTAACCCCAAACAACATTAGATAAGTCATTTAGTGGTTCAACGCAATGTTTCCGAGTTCTTAGCTCATTTGGGACCCAATTTCAACAAGTCTTTCTCCACTCTACTGAGCACTTTTCATGCATCTCTAGCACTTGTAATCAATCAAATTAATTTTTTACGAACATATTCTAACCCCAAACAAGACTAGATAAGTCATTTAGTGGTTCCACGCAATGCTTCCGAGTTCTTAGCTCATTTGGGACCCAATTTCAACAAGTCTTTCTCTACACTTTTAAACACTCTTCAAGCATCTCTAGCACTTGTAATCAATCAAATTTATTGGTTTCTAACATATTCTAACCCCAAACAACACTAGATAAGTCATTTAGTGGTTCAACGCAATGTTTCAGAGTTCTTAGCCCATTTGGGACCCAATTTCAACAAGTATTTCTCCACACTTCAAAACACTCTTCATGCATCTCTAGCACTTGTAATCAATCAAATTTATTGTATTCTAACATATTCTAACCCCAAACAACATTAGATAAGTCATTTAGTGGTTCAACGCAATATTTCCGAGTTCTTAGGCCATTTGGGACCCAATTTCAACAAGTCTTTCTCCACACTTCTAAACACTCTTCATCCATCTCTACCACTTGTAATCAATCAAATATCTTGTGTTCTAACATACTCTAACCCCAAACAACATTAGATAAGTCATTTAGTTTTTCAATGCAATATTTCCGAGTTCTTAGCCCATTTGGGACCAAATTTCAACAAGTCTTTCTCCACACTTCTAAGCACTCTTCATGCATCTCTAGCACTTGTAATCAATCAAATTTATTTTATTCTAACATATTCTAATCCCAAACAACATTAGATAAGTCATTTAGTGGTTCAACGCAATGTTTCCGAGTTCTTAACTCATTTGGGACCCAATTTCAACAAGTCTTTCTCCACTCTCTTGAGCACTTTTTATGCATCTCTAGCACTTGTAATCAATCAAATTTATTTTATTCGAACATATTCTAACCCCAAACAAGACTAGATAAGTCATTTAGTGGTTCAACACAATGTTTCCGAATTCTTAGCTCATTTGGGACCCAATTTCAACAAGTCTTCCTCTACACTTTTAAACACTCTTCAAGCATTTCTAGCACTTGTAATCAATCAAATTTATTGTTTTCTAACATATTCTAACCCCAAACAACACTAGATAAGTCATTTAGTGGTTCAACACAATGTTTCTGAGTTCTTAGCTCATTTGGGACCCAATTTAAACAAGTATTTCTCCACACTTCTAAACACTCTTCATGCATCTCTAGCACTTGTAATCAGTCAAATTTATTGTATTCTAACATATTCTAACCCCAAACAACATTAGATAAGTCATTTAGTGGTTCAACGCAATGATTCCGAGTTCTCAGCACATTTAGGACCCAATTTCAACAAGTCTTTCTCCACACTTCTAAACACTCTTCATCCATCTCTAGCACTTGTAATCAATCAAATTTATTGTATTCTAACATATTCTAACCCCAAACAACATTAGATAAGTCATTTAGTTCTTCAACGCAATGTTTCCGAGTTCTTAGCCCATTTGGGACCCAATTTCAACAAGTCTTTCTCCATACTTGGAAACACTCTTCATGCATCTCCAGCACTAGTAATCAAATCAAAATTAATCTTTTCAAACATATTCTAAACCCAAAGAACACTAGATAAGTCATTTAGTGGTTCAACGCAATGTTTCTGAATTCTTAGGCCATTTGGGACCAAATTTCAACAAGTCTTTCTCCACACTTCTAAACACTCTTCATCCATCTCTAGCACTTGTAATCAATCAAATTTATTGTATTCTAACATATTCTAACCCCAAACAACATTAGATAAGTCATTTAGTGGTTCAACGCAATGTTTTCGAGTTCTTAGCTCATTTGGGACCCAATTTCAACAAGTCTTTCTCCACTCTACTGAGCACTTTTCATGCATCTCTAGCACTTGTAATCAATCAAATTAATTTTATTCGAACATATTCTAACCCCAAACAAGACTAGATAAGTCATTTAGTGGTTCCACGCAATGTTTCCGAATTCTTAGCTCATTTGGGACCCAATTTCAACAAGTCTTCCTCTACACTTTTAAACACTCTTCAAGCATTTCTAGCATTTGTAATCAATCAAATTTATTGTTTTCTAACATATTCTAACCCCAAACAACACTAGATAAGTCATTTAGTGGTTCAACACAATGTTTCTGAGTTCTTAGCTCATTTGGGACCAATTTTCAACAAGTATTTCTCCACACTTCTAAACACTCTTCATGCATCTCTAGCACTTGTAATCATTCAAATTTATTGTATTGTAACATATTCTAACCCCAAACAACATTAGATAAGTCATTTAGTGGTTCAACGCAATGATTCCGCGTTCTCAGCACATTTGGGACCCAATTTCAACAAGTCTTTCTCCACACTTCTAAACACTCTTCATCCATCTCTAGCACTTGTAATCAATCAAATTTATTGTATTCTAACATATTCTAACCCCAAACAACATTAGATAAGTCATTTAGTTCTTCAACGCAATATTTCCGAGTTCTTAGCCCATTTGGGACCCAATTTCAACAAGTCTTTCTCCATACTTAGAAACACTCTTCATGCATCTCTAGCACTAGTAATAAAATCAAAATTATGGTTTTCAAACATATTCTAACCCCAAAGAACACTAGATAAATCATTTAGTGGTTCAATGCAATGTTTCTGAGTTCTTAGGCCATTTGGGACCAAATTTCAACGTCTTTCTCCACACTTCTAAGCACTCTTCATGCATCTCTAGCACTTGTAATCAATCAAATTTATTGTATTCTAACATATTCTAATCCCAAACAACATTAGATAAGTCATTTAGTGGTTCAACGCAATGTTTCCGAGTTCTTAGCTCATTTGGGACCCAATTTCAACAAGTCTTTCTCCACTCTACTGAGCACTTTTCATGCATCTCTAGCACTTGTAATCAATCATATTTATTTCATTCTAACATATTCTAACCCCAAACAAGACTAGATAAGTCATTTAGTGGTTCAACGCAATGTTTCCGAATTCTTAGCTCATTTGGGACCCAATTTCAACAAGTCTTCCTCTACACTTTTAAACACTCTTCAAGCATCTCTAGCACTTGTAATCAATCAAATTTATTGTTTTCTAACATATTCTAACCCCAAACAACACTAGATAAGTCATTTAGTGGTTCAACACAATGTTTCTGAGTTCTTAGCTCATTTGGGACCCAATTTCAACAAGTATTTCTCCACACTTCTAAACACTCTTCATGCATCTCTAGCACTTGTAATCAGTCAAATTTATTGTATTCTAACATATTCTAACCCCAAACAACATTAGATAAGTCATTTAGTGGTTCAACGCAATGATTCCAATTTCTCAGCACATTTGGGACCCAATTTCAACAAGTCTTTCTCCACACTTCTAAACACTCTTCATCCATCTCTAGCACTTGTAATCAATCAAATTTATTGTATTCTAACATATTCTAACCCCAACCAACATTAGATAAGTCATTTATTTCTTCAACGCAATGTTTCCGAGTTCTTAGCCCATTTGGGACCCAATTTCAACAAGTCTTTCTCCATACTTGGAAACACTCTTCATGCATCTCCAGCACTAGTAATCAAATCAAAAATAATCTTTTCAAACATATTCTAAACCCAAAGAACACTAGATAAGTCATTTAGTGGTTCAACGCTATGTTTCTGAATTCTTAGGCCATTTGGGACCAAATTTCAACAAGTCTTTCTCCACACTTCTAAACACTCTTCATCCATCTCTAGCACTTGTAATCAATCAAATTTATTGTATTCTAACATATTCTAACCCCAAACAACATTAGATAAGTCATTTAGTGGTTCAACGCAATGTTTCCGAGTTCTTAGCTCATTTGGGACCCAATTTCAACAAGTCTTTCTCCACTCTACTGAGCACTTTTCATGCATCTCTAGCACATGTAATCAATCAAATTAATTTTATTCGAACATGTTCTAACCCCAAACAAGACTAGATAAGTCATGTAGTGGTTCCACGCAATGCTTCCGAGTTCTTAGCTCATTTGGGACCCAATTTCAACAAGTCTTTCTCTACACTTTTAAACACTCTTCAAGCATCTCTAGCACTTGTAATCAATCAAATTTATTGGTTTCTAACATATTCTAACCCCAAACAACATTAGATAAGTCATTTAGTTCTTCAACGCAATATTTCCGAGTTCTTAGCCCATTTGGGACCCAATTTCAACAAGTCTTTCTCCATACTTAGAAACACTCTTCATGCATCTCTAGCACTAGTAATCAAATCAAAATTATGGTTTTCAAACATATTCTAACCCCAAAGAACACTAGATAAATCATTTAGTGGTTCAACGCAATGTTTCTGAGTTCTTAGGCCATTTGGGACCAAATTTCAACAAGTCTTTCTCCACACTTCTAAGCACTCTTCATGCATCTCTAGCACTTGTAATCAATCAAATTTATTGTATTCTAACATATTCTAATCCCAAACAACATTAGATAAGTCATTTAGTGGTTCAACGCAATGTTTCCGAGTTCTTAGCTTATTTGGGACCCAATTTCAACAAGTCTTTCTCCACTCTACTGAGCACTTTTCATGCATCTCTAGCACTTGTAATCAATCAAATTTATTTCATTCGAACATATTCTAACCCCAAACAAGACTAGATAAGTCATTTAGTGGTTAAACGCAATGTTTCCGAATTCTTAGCTCATTTGGGACCCAATTTCAACAAGTCTTCCTCTACACTTTTAAACACTCTTCAAGCATCTCTAGCACTTGTAATCAATCAAATTTATTGTTTTCTAACATATTCTAACCCCAAACAACACTAGATAAGTCATTTAGTGGTTCAACACAATGTTTCTGAGTTCTTAGCTCATTTGGGACCCAATTTCAACAAGTATTTCACCACACTTCTAAACACTCTTTATGCATCTCTAGCACTTGTAATCAGTCAAATTTATTGTATTCTAACATATTCTAACCCCAAACAACATTAGATAAGTCATTTAGTTGTTCAACGCAATGATTCCGAGTTCTCAGCACATTTGGGACCCAATTTCAACAAGTCTTTCTCCACACTTCTAAACACTCTTTATCCATCTCTAGCACTTGTAATCAATCAAATTTAATGTATTCTAACATATTCTAACCCCAAACAACATTAGATAAGTCATTTAGTTCTTCAACGCAATGTTTCCGAGTTCTTAGCCCATTTGGGACCCAATTTCAACAAGTCTTTCTCCATACTTGGAAACACTCTTCATGCATCTCCAGCACTAGTAATCAAATCAAAATTAATCTTTTCAAACATATTCTAAACCCAAAGAACACTAGATAAGTCATTTAGTGGTTCAACACAATGTTTCTGAGTTCTTAGCCCATTTGGGACCCAATTTCAACAAGTATTTCTCCATACTTCTAAACACTCTCCATGCATCTCTAGCACTCGTAATCAATCAAATTTATTGTATTATAACATATTCTAACCCCAAACAACATTGGATAAGTCATTTAGTGGTTCAACGCAATGTTTCCGAGTTCTTAGGCCATTTGGGACCCAATTTCAACAAGTCTTTCTCCACACTTCTAAACACTCTTCATCCATCTCTACCACTTGTAATCAATCAAATATCTTGTATTCTAACATATTCTAACCCCAAACAACATTAGATAAGTCATTTAGTTCTTCAACGCAATGTTTCTAAGTTCTTAGACCATTTGGGACCCAATTTCAACAAGTCTTTCTCCATACTTGGAAACACTCTTTATGCATCTCTAGCACTAGTAATCAAATCAAAATTATTGTTTTCAAACATATTCTAACCCCAAACAACACTAGATAAGTTATTTAGTGGTTCAACACAATGTTTCTGAGTTCTTAGCTCATTTGGGACCCAATTTCAATAAGTATTTCTCCACACTTCTAAACACTCTTCATGCATCTCTAGCACTTGTAATCAGTCAAATTTATTTTATTCTAACATATTCTAACCCCAAACAACATTAGATAAGTCATTTAGTGGTTCAACGCAATGATTCCGATTTCTCAGCACATTTGGGACCCAATTTCAACAAGTCTTTCTCCACACTTCTAAACACTCTTCATCCATCTCTAGCACTTGTAATCAATCAAATTTATTGTATTCTAACATATTCTAACCCCAACCAACATTAGATAAGTCATTTAGTTCTTCAACGCAATGTTTCCGAGTTCTTAGCCCATTTGGGACCCAATTTCAACAAGTCTTTCTCCATACTTGGAAACACTCTTCATGCATCTCCAGCACTAGTAATCAAATCAAAATTAATCTTTTCAAACATATTCTAAACCCAAAGAACACTAGATAAGTCATTTAGTGGTTCAACGCAATGTTTCTGAATTCTTAGGCCATTTGGGACCAAATTTCAACAAGTCTTTCTCCACACTTCTAAACACTCTTCATCCATCTCTAGCACTTGTAATCAATCAAATTTATTGTATTCTAACATATTCTAACCCCAAACAACATTAGATAAGTCATTTAGTGGTTCAACGCAATGTTTCCGAGTTCTTAGCTCATTTGGGACCCAATTTCAACAAGTCTTTCTCCACTCTACTGAGCACTTTTCATGCATCTCTAGCACTTGTAATCAATCAAATTAATTTTATTCGAACATATTCTAACCCCAAACAAGACTAGATAAGTCATTTAGTGGTTCCACGCAATGCTTCCGAGTTCTTAGCTCATTTGGGACCCAATTTCAACAAGTCTTTCTCTACACTTTTAAACACTCTTCAAGCATCTCTAGCACTTGTAATCAATCAAATTTATTGGTTTCTAACATATTCTAACCCCAAACAACATTAGATAAGTCATTTAGTTCTTCAACGCAATATTTCCGAGTTCTTAGCCCATTTGGGACCCAAGTTCAACAAGTCTTTCTCCATACTTAGAAACACTCTTCATGCATCTCTAGCACTAGTAATCAAATCAAAATTATGGTTTTCAAACATATTCTAACCCCAAAGAACACTAGATAAATCATTTAGTGGTTCAACGCAATGTTTCTGAGTTCTTAGGCCATTTGGGACCAAATTTCAACAAGTCTTTCTCCACACTTCTAAGCACTCTTCATGCATCTCTAGCACTTGTAATCAATCAAATTTATTGTATTCTAACATATTCTAATCCCAAACAACATTAGATAAGTCATTTAGTGGTTCAACGCAATGTTTCCGAGTTCTTAGCTCATTTGGGACCCAATTTCAACAAGTCTTTCTCCACTCTACTGAGCACTTTTCATGCATCTCTAGCACTTGTAATCAATCAAATTTATTTCATTCGAACATATTCTAACCCCAAACAAGACTAGATAAGTCATTTAGTGGTTAAACGCAATGTTTCCGAATTCTTAGCTCATTTGGGACCCAATTTCAACAAGTCTTCCTCTACACTTTTAAACACTCTTCAAGCATCTCTAGCACTTGTAATCAATCAAATTTATTGTTTTCTAACATATTCTAACCCCAAACAACACTAGATAAGTCATTTAGTGGTTCAACACAATGTTTCTGAGTTCTTAGCTCATTTGGGACCCAATTTCAACAAGTATTTCTCCACACTTCTAAACACTCTTCATGCATCTCTAGCACTTGTAATCAGTCAAATTTATTGTATTCTAACATATTCTAACCCCAAACAACATTAGATAAGTCATTTAGTTGTTCAACGCAATGATTCCGAGTTCTCAGCACATTTGGGACCCAATTTCAACAAGTCTTTCTCCACACTTCTAAACGCTCTTCATCCATCTCTAGCACTTGTAATCAATCAAATTTAATGTATTCTAACATATTCTAACCCCAAACAACATTAGATAAGTCATTTAGTTCTTCAACGCAATGTTTCCAAGTTCTTAGCCCATTTGGGACCCAATTTCAACAAGTCTTTCTCCATACTTGGAAACACTCTTCATGCATCTCCAGCACTAGTAATCAAATCAAAATTAATCTTTTCAAACATATTCTAAACCCAAAGAACACTAGATAAGTCATTTAGTGGTTCAACGCAATGTTTCTGAGTTCTTAGCCCATTTGGGACCCAATTTCAACAAGTATTTCTCCATACTTCTAAACACTCTCCATGCATCTCTAGCACTCGTAATCAATCAAATTTATTGTATTATAACATATTCTAACCCCAAACAACATTGGATAAGTCATTTAGTGGTTCAACGCAATGTTTCCGAGTTCTTAGGCCATTTGGGACCCAATTTCAACAAGTCTTTCTCCACACTTCTAAACACTCTTCATCCATCTCTACCACTTGTAATCAATCAAATATCTTGTATTCTAACATATTCTAACCCCAAACAACATTAGATAAGTCATTTAGTTCTTCAACGCAATGTTTCTGAGTTCTTAGACCATTTGGGACCCAATTTCAACAAGTCTTTCTCCATACTTGGAAACACTCTTCATGCATCTCTAGCACTAGTAATCAAATCAAAATTATTGTTTTCAAACATATTCTAATCCCAAAGAACACTAGATAAGTCATTTAGTGGTTCAACGCAATGTTTCTGAATTCTTAGGCCATTTGGGACCAAATTTCAACAAGTCTTTCTCCACACTTCTAAACACTCTTCATCCATCTCTAGCACTTGTAATCAATCAAATTTATTGTATTCTAACATATTCTAACCCCAAACAATATTAGATAAGTCATTTAGTGGTTCAACGCAATGCTTCCGAGTTCTTAGCTCATTTGGGACCCAATTTCAACAAGTCTTTCTCTACACTTTTAAACACTCTTCAAGCATCTCTAGCACTTGTAATCAATCAAATTTATTGTTTTCTAACATATTCTAACCCCAAACAACACTAGATAAGTCATTTAGTGGTTCAACGCAATGTTTCGGAGTTCTTAGCCCATTTGGGACCCAATTTCAACAAGTATTTCTCCACACTTCTAAACACTCTTCATGCATCTCTAGCACTTGTAATCATTCAAATTTATTGTATTCTAACATATTCTAACCCCAAACAACATTAGATAAGTCATTTAGTGGTTCAACGCAATGATTCCGAGTTCTGAGCACATTTGGGACCCAATTTCAACAAGTCTTTCTCCACACTTCTAAACACTATTCATCCATCTCTAGCACTTGTAATCAATCAAATTTATTGTATTCTAATATATTCTAACCCCAAACAACATTAGATAAGTCATTTAGTTCTTCAACGCAATGTTTCCGAGTTCTTAGCCCATTTGGGACGCAATTTCAACAAGTCTTTCTCCATACTTGGAAACACTCTTCATGTATCTCCAGCACTAGTAATCAAATCAAAATTAATCTTTTCAAACATATTCTAAACCCAAAGAACACTAGATAAGTCATTTAGTGGTTCAACGCAATGTTTCTGAGTTCTTAGCCCATTTGGGACCCAATTTCAACAAGTCTTTCTCCACACTTCTAAACACTCTTCATCCATCTCTACCACTTGTAATCAATCAAATATCTTGTATTCTAACATATTCTAACCCCAAACAACATTAGATAACTCATTTAGTTCTTCAACGCAATGTTTCTGAGTTCTTAGACCATTTGGGACCCAATTTCAACAAGTCTTTCTCCATACTTGGAAACACTCTTCATGCATCTCTAGCACTAGTAATCAAATCAAAATTATTGTTTTCAAACATATTCTAATCCCAAAGAACACTAGATAAGTCATTTAGTGGTTCAACGCAATGTTTCTGAATTCTTAGGCCATTTGGGACCAAATTTCAACAAGTCTTTCTCCACACTTCTAAACACTCTTCATCCATCTCTAGCACTTGTAATCAATCAAACTTATTGTATTCTAACATATTCTAACCCCAAACAATATTAGATAAGTCATTTAGTGGTTCAACGCAATGCTTCCGAGTTCTTAGCTCATTTGGGACCCAATTTCAACAAGTCTTTCTCTACACTTTTAAACACTCTTCAAGCATCTCTAGCACTTGTAATCAATCAAAATTATTGTTTTCTAACATATTCTAACCCCAAACAACACTAGATAAGTCATTTAGTGGTTCAACGCAATGTTTCTGAATTCTTAGGCCATTTGGGACCAAATTTCAACAAGTCTTTCTCCACACTTCTAAACACTCTTCATCCATCTCTAGCACTTGTAATCAATCAAATTTATTGTATTCTAACATATTCTAACCCCAAACAACATTAGATAAGTCATTTAGTGGTTCAACGCAATGTTTCCGAGTTCTTAGCTCATTTGGGACCTAATTTCAACAAGTCTTTCTCCACTCTACTGAGCACTTTTCATGCATCTCTAGCACTTGTAATCAATCAAATTAATTTTATTCGAACATATTCTAACCCCAAACAAGACTAGATAAGTCATTTAGTGGTTCCACGCAATGCTTCCGAGTTCTTAGCTCATTTGGGACCCAATTTCAACAAGTCTTTCTCTACACTTTTAAACACTCTTCAAGCATCTCTAGCACTTGTAATCAATCAAATTTATTGGTTTCTAACATATTCTAACCCCAAACAACATTAGATAAGTCATTTAGTTCTTCAACGCAATATTTCCGAGTTCTTAGCCCATTTGGGACCCAATTTCAACAAGTCTTTCTCCATACTTGGAAACACTCTTCATGCATCTCCAGCACTAGTAATCAAATCAAAACTAATCTTTTCAAACATATTTCTAAACCCAAAGAACACTAGATAAGTCATTTAGTGGTTCAACGCAATGTTTCTGAGTTCTTAGCCCATTTGGGACCCAATTTCAACAAGTATTTCTCCACACTTCTAAACACTCTTCATGCATCTCTAGCACTTGTAATCATTCAAATTTATTGTATTCTAACATATTCTAACCCCAAACAACATTAGATAAGTCATTTAGTGGTTCAACGCAATGATTCCGAGTTCTGAGCACATTTGGGACCCAATTTCAACAAGTCTTTCTCCACACTTCTAAACACTCTTCATCCATCTCTAGCACTTGTAATCAATCAAATTTATTGTATTCTAACATATTCTAACCCCAAACAACATTAGATAAGTCATTTAGTTCTTCAACGCAATGTTTCCGAGTTCTTAGCCCATTTGGGACGCAATTTCAACAAGTATTTCTCCATACTTGGAAACACTCTTCATGCATCTCCAGCACTAGTAATCAAATCAAAATTAATCTTTTCAAACATATTCTAAACCCAAAGAACACTAGATAAGTCATTTAGTGGTTCAACGCAATGTTTCTGAGTTCTTAGCCCATTTGGGACCCAATTTCAACAAGTATTTCTCCACACTTCTAAACACTCTCCATGCATCTCTAGCACTCGTAATCAATCAAATTTATTGTATTCTAACATATTCTAACCCCAAACAACATTGGATAAGTCATTTAGGGGTTCAACGCAATATTTCCGAGTTCTTAGCCCATTTGGGACCCAATTTCAACAAGTCTTTCTCCACACTTCTAAACACTCTTCATCCATCTCTAGCACATGTAATCAATCAAATTTATTGTATTCTAACATATTCTAACCCCAAACAACATTAGATAAGTCATTTAGTGGTTCAACGCAATGTTTCTGAATTCTTAGGCCATTTGGGACCAAATTTCAACAAGTCTTTCTCCACACTTCTAAACACTCTTCATCCATCTCTAGCACTTGTAATCAATCAAATTTATTGTATTCTAACATATTCTAACCCCAAACAACATTAGATAAGTCATTTAGTGGTTCAACGCAATGTTTCCGAGTTCTTAGCTCATTTGGGACCTAATTTCAACAAGTCTTTCTCCACTCTACTGAGCACTTTTCATGCATCTCTAGCACTTGTAATCAATCAAATTAATTTTATTCGAACATATTCTAACCCCAAACAAGACTAGATAAGTCATTTAGTGGTTCCACGCAATGCTTCCGAGTTCTTAGCTCATTTGGGACCCAATTTCAACAAGTCTTTCTCTACACTTTTAAACACTCTTCAAGCATCTCTAGCACTTGTAATCAATCAAATTTATTGGTTTCTAACATATTCTAACCCCAAACAACATTAGATAAGTCATTTAGTTCTTCAACGCAATATTTCCGAGTTCTTAGCCCATTTGGGACCTAATTTCAACAAGTCTTTCTCTACACTTTTAAACACTCTTCAAGCATCTCTAGCACTTGTAATCAATCAAATTTATTGTTTTCTAACATATTCTAACCCCAAACAACATTAGATAAGTCATTTAGTGGTTCAACGCAATGTTTCGGAGTTCTTAGCCCATTTGGGACCCAATTTCAACAAGTATTTCTCCACACTTCTAAACACTCTTCATGCATCTCTAGCACTTGTAATCATTCAAATTTATTGTATTCTAACATATTCTAACCCCAAACAACATTAGATAAGTCATTTAGTGGTTCAACGCAATGATTCCGAGTTCTGAGCACATTTGGGACCCAATTTCAACAAGTCTTTCTCCACACTTCTAAACACTATTCATCCATCTCTAGCACTTGTAATCAATTAAATTTATTGTATTCTAACATATTCTAACCCCAAACAACATTAGATAAGTCATTTAGTTCTTCAACGCAATGTTTCCGAGTTCTTAGCCCATTTGGGACGCAATTTCAACAAGTCTTTCTCCATACTTGGAAACACTCTTCATGCATCTCCAGCACTAGTAATCAAATCAAAATTAATCTTTTCAAACATATTCTAAACCCAAAGAACACTAGATAAGTCATTTAGTGGTTCAACGCAATGTTTCTGAGTTCTTAGCCCATTTGGGACCCAATTTCAACAAGTCTTTCTCCACACTTCTAAACACTCTTCATCCATCTCTACCACTTGTAATCAATCAAATATCTTGTATTCTAACATATTCTAACCCCAAACAATATTAGATAAGTCATTTAGTTCTTCAACGCAATGTTTCTGAGTTCTTAGACCATTTGAGACCAAATTTCAACTAGTCTTTCTACACACTTCTAAACACTCTTCATGCATCTCTAGCACTTGTAATCAATCAAAATTATTGTATTCTAACATATTCTAACCCCAAAAATACTAGATAAGTCATTTAGTGGATCCACGCAATGTTTACGAATTCTTAGCCCATTTGGGACCAAATTTCAACAAGTCTTTCTCCACACTTCTAAACACTCTTCATGCATCTCTAGCACTTGTAATCAATCAAATTTATTGTATTCTACCATATTCTAACCCCAAACAACACTAGATAAGTCATTTAGTGTTTCAACGCAATGCTTCCGAGTTCTTAGCCCATTTGGGACCCAATTTCAACAAGTCTTTCTCTACACTTCTAAACACTCTTCATGCATCTCTAGCACTTGTAATCAATCAAATTTATTGAATTATAACATATTCTAACCCCAAACAACACTAGATAAGTCATTTAGTGGTTCAACGCAATGTTTCGGAGTTCTTAGCCCATTTGGGACCCAATTTCAACTAGTCTTTCTACACACTTCTAAACACTCTTCATGCATCTCTAGCACTTGTACTCAATCAAATTTATTGTATTCTAACATATTCTAACCCCAAACAACACTAGATAAGTCATTTAGTGTTTCAACGCAATGTTTCCGAGATCTTAGCCCATTAAGGACCCGATTTCAACAAGTCTTTCTCCACACTTCTAAACACTCTTCATGCATCTCTAGCACTTGTAATCAATCAAATTTATTGTATTCTAACATATTCTAACCCCAAACAACACTAGATAAGTCATTTAGTGGTTCAACGCAATGTTTCCTAATTCTTAGCCCATTTGGGACCCAATTTCAACAAGTCTTTCTCCACACTTCTAAACACTCTTCATGCATCTCTAGCAGTTGTAATCAATCAAATTATTGTATTCTAACATATTCTAAACCCAAACAACACTAGATAAGTCATTTAGTGGTTCAACGCAATGTTTCCGAGTTCTTAGCCCATTTGGGACCCAATTTCAACAAGTCTTTCTCCACACTTCTAAACACTCTTCATGCATCTCTAGCACTTGTAATCAATCAAATTTATTGTATTCTAACATATTCTAAACCCAAACAACACTAGATAAGTAATTTAGTGGTTCAACGCAATGTTTCCGAGTTCTTAGCTCATTTGGGACCCAATTTCAACAAGTCTTTCTCCACACTTCTAAACACTCTTCATGCATCTCTAGCACTTGTAATCAATCAAATTTATTGTATTCTAACATATTCTAACCCCAAACAACACTAGATAAGTCATTTAGTGGTTAAACGCAATGTTTCCGAGTTCTTAGCCCATTTGGGACCCAATTTCAACAAGTCTTTCTCCACACTTCTAAACACTCTTCATGCATCTCTAGCACTTGTAATCAATCAAATTTATTGTATTCTAACATATTCTAAACCCAAACAACACTAGATAAGTCATTTAGTGGTTCAACGCAATGTTTCCTAGTTCTTAGCCCATTTGGGACCCAATTTCAACAAGTTTTTCTACACACTTCTAAACACTCTTCATGCATCTCTAGCACTTGTAATCAATCAAAGTTATTGTATTCTAACATATTCTAACCCCAAACAACACTAGATAAGTCATTTAGTGGTTCAACGCAATGTTTCCGAGTTCTTAGCCCATTTGGGACCCAATTTCAACAAGTCTTTCTCCACACTTCTAAACACTCTTCATGCATCTCTAGCACTTGTAATCAATCAAACTTATTGTATTCTAACATATTCTAACCCCAAACAACACTAGATAAGTCATTTAGTGGTTCAACGCAATGTTTCCGAGTTCTTAGCCCATTTGGGACCCAATTTCAACAAGTCTTTCTCCACACTTCTAAACACTATTCATGCATATCTAGCAGTTGTAATCAATCAAATTATTGTATTCTAACATATTCTAACCCCAAAAAATACTAGATAAGTCATTTAGTGGTTCAACGCAATGTTTCCGAGTTCTTAGCCCATTTGGGACCCAATTTCAACAAGTCTTTCTCCACACTTCTAAACACTCTTCATGCATCTCTAGCTCTTGTAATCAATCAAATTCATTGTATTCTAACATATTCTAACCCCAAACAACACTAGATAAGTCATTTAGTGGTTCAACGCAATGTTTCCGAGTTCTTAGCCCATTTGGGACCCAATTTCAACAAGTTTTTCTACACACTTCTAAACACTCTTCATGCATCTCTAGCACTTGTAATCAATCAAATTTATTGTATTCTAACATATTCTAACCCCAAACAACACTAGATAAGTCATTTAGTTGTTCAACGCAATGTTTTCGAGTTCTTAGCCCATTTGGGACCCAATTTCAACAAGTCTTTCTCCACACTTCTAAACACTCTTCATGCATCTCTAGCACTTGTAAACAATCAAATTAATTGCATTCTAACATATTCTAACCCCAAACAACTCTAGATAAGTCATTTAGTGGTTCAACGCAATGTTTCCGAGTTCTTAGCCCATTTGGGACCCAATTTCAACAAGTCTTTCTCCACACTTCTAAACACTCTTCATGCATCTCTAGCACTTGTAATCAATCAAAGTTATTGTATTCTAACATATTCTAACCCCAAACAACACTAGATAAGTCATTTAGTGGTTCAACGCAATGTTTCCGAGTTCTTAGCCTATTTGGGACCCAATTTCAACAAGTCTTTCTCCACACATCTAAATACTCTTCATGCATCTCTAACACTTGTAATCAATCAAATTTATTGTATTCTAACATATTCTTTCCCCAAACAACACTAGATAAGTCATTTAGTGGTTCCACGCAATGTTTCCGAGTTCTTAGCCCATTTGGGACCAAATTTCAACTAGTCTTTCTCCATACTTCTAAACACTCTTCATGCATCTCTAGCACTTGTAACCAATCAAATTTATTGTATTCTAACATATTCTAACCCCAAACAACACTAGATAAGTCATTTAGTGGTTCAACGCAATGTTTCCGAGTTCTTAGCCCATTTGGGACCCAATTTCAACAAGTCTTTCTCCACATTTCTAAACACTATTAATGCGTATCTAGCAGTTGTAATCAATCAAATTATTGTATTCTAACATATTCTAACCCCAAACAACACTAAATAAGTCATTTAGTGGTTCAACGCAATGATTCCGAGTTCTTAGCCCATTTGGGACCAAACTTCAACAAGTCTTTCTCCACACTTCTAAACACTCTTCATGCATCTCTAGCACTTGTAATCAATCAAACTTATTGTATTCTAACATATTCTAACCCCAAACAACACTAGATAAGTCATTTAGTGGTTCAACGCAATGTTTCCGAGTTCTTAGCCCATTTGGGACCCAATTTCAACAAGTTTTTCTACACACTTCTAAACTCTCTTCATGCATCTCTAGCACTTGTCATCAATCAAATTCATTGTTTTCTAACATATTCTAACCCCAAACAACACTAGATTAGTCATTTAGTTGTTCAACGCAATGTTTCCGAGTTCTTAGCCCATCCGAGACCCAATTTCAACAAGTTTTTCTACACACTTCTAAACACTCTTCATGCATCTCTAGCACTTGTAATCAATCAAATTCATTGTATTATAACATATTCTAACCCCAAACAACACTAGATAAGTCATTTAGTGGTTCACCGCAATGTTTCTGAGTTCTTAACCCATTTGGAACTCAATTTCGACAAGTCTTTCTCCACACTACTAAACATTCTTCATGCATCTCTAGCACTTGTAATCAATAAAATTTATTGTATTCTAACATATTCTAAGCCTAAACAACACTAGATAAGTCATTTAGTGGTTCAACGCAATGTTTCCGAGTTCTTAGCCCATTTGGGACCCAATTTCAACAAGTCTTTCTCCACACTTCTAAACACTCTTCATGCATCTCTAGCACTTGTAATCAATCAAATTCAATGTATTCTAACATATTCTAACCCCAAGCAACACTAGATAAGTCATTTAGTGGTTCAACGCAATGTTTCCGAGTTCTTAGCCCATTTGGGACCCAATTTCAACAAGTCTTTCTCCACACTTCTAAACACTCTTCATGCATCTCTAGCACTTGTAATCAATCAAAGTTATTGTATTCTAACATATTCTAACCCCAAACAACACTAGATAAGTCATTTAGTGGTTCAACGCAATGTTTCCGAGTTCTTAGCCCATTTGGGACCCAATTTCAACAAGTCTTTCTCCACACTTCTAAACACTCTTCATGCATCTCTAGCACTTGTAATCAATCAAATTTATTGTATTCTAACATATTCTAAACCCAAACAACACTAGATAAGTCATTTAGTGGTTCAACGCAATGTTTCCGAGTTCTTAGCCCATTTGGGACCCAATTTCAACAAGTCTTTCTCCACACTTCTAAACACTCTTCATGCATCTCTAGCACTTGTAATCATTCAAACTTATTGTATTCTAACATATTCTAACCCAAACAACACTAGATAAGTCATTTAGTGGTTCAACCCAATGTTTCCGAGTTCTTAGCCCATTTGGGACCCAATTTCAACAAGTTTTTCTACACACTTCTAAACACTCTTCATGCATCTCTAGCACTTGTAATCAATAAAATGTATTGTATTCTAACATATTCTAAGCCCAAACAACACTAGATAAGTCATTTAGTGGTTCAACGCAATGTTTCCGAGTTCTTAGCCCATTTGGGACCCAATTTCAACAAGTCTTTCTCCACACTTCTAAACACTCTTCATGCATCTCTAGCACTTGTAATCAATCAAAGTTATTGTATTCTAACATATTCTAACCCAAACAACACTAGATAAGTCATTTAGTGGTTCAACGCAATGTTTCCGAGTTCTTAGCCCATTTGGGACCCAATTTCAACAAGTCTTTCTCCACACTTCTAAACACTCTTCATGCATCTCTAGCACTTGTAATCAATCAAATTTATTGTATTCTAACATATTCTAAACCCAAACAACACTAGATAAGTCATTTAGTGGTTCAACGCAATGTTTCCGAGTTCTTAGCTCATTTGGGATCCAATTTCAACAAGTTTTTCTACACACTTCTAAACACTCTTCATGCATCTCTAGCAATTGTAATCAATCAAATTCATTGTATTCTAACATATTCTAACCCCAAACAACACTAGATAAGTCATTTAGTGGTTGAACGCAATGTTTCCGAGTTCTTAGCCCATTTGGGACCCAATTTCAACAAGTCTTTCTCCACACTTCTAAACACTCTTCATGCATCTCTAGCACTTGTAATCAATCAAATTTATTGTATTCTAACATATTCTAAACCCAAACAACACTAGATAAGTCATTTAGTGGTTCAACGCAATGTTTCCGAGTTCTTAGCCCATTTGGGACCCAATTTCAACAAGTTTTTCTACACACTTCTAAACACTCTTCATGCATCTCTAGCACTTGTAATCAATCAAATTCATTGTATTCTAACATATTCTAACCCCAAACAACACTAGATAAGTCATTTAGTGGTTCAACGCAATGTTTCCGAGTTCTTAGCCCATTTGGGACCCAATTTCAACAAGTCTTTCTCCACACTTCTAAACACTCTTCATGCATCTCTAGCACTTGTAATCAATCAAATTCATTGTATTCTAACATATTCTAACCCCAAACAACACTAGATAAGTCATTTAGTGGTTCAACGCAATGTTTCCGAGTTCTTAGCCCATTTGGGACCCAATTTCAACAAGTCTTTCTCCACACTTCTAAACACTCTTCATGCATCTCTAGCACTTGTAATCAATCAAACTTATTGTATTCTAACATATTCTAACCCCAAACAACACTAGATAAGTCATTTAGTGGTTCAACGCAATGTTTCCGAGTTCTTAGCCCATTTGGGACCCAATTTCAACAAGTCTTTCTCCACACTTCTAAACACTCTTCATGCATCTCTAGCACTTGTAATCAATCAAATTTATTGTATTCTAACATATTCTAACCCCAAACAACACTAGATAAGTCATTTAGTTGTTCAACGCAATGTTTCCGAGTTCTTAGCCCATTTGGGACCCAATTTCAACAAGTCTTTCTCCACACTTCTAAACACTCTTCATGCATCTCTAGCACTTGTAATCAATCAAACTTATTGTATTCTAACATATTCTAACCCAAACAACACTAGATAAGTCATTTAGTGGTTCAACCCAATGTTTCCGAGTTCTTAGCCCATTTGGGACCCAATTTCAACAAGTTTTTCTACACACTTCTAAACACTCTTCATGCATCTCTAGCACTTGTAATCAATCAAAGTTATTGTATTCTAACATATTCTAACCCCAAACAACACTAGATAAGTCATTTAGTGGTTCAACGCAATGTTTCCGAGTTCTTAGCCCATTTGGGACCCAATTTCAACAAGTTTTTCTACACACTTCTAAACACTCTTCATGCATCTCTAGCACTTGTAATCAATCAAAGTTATTGTATTCTAACATATTCTTAGCCAAACAACACTAGATAAGTCATTTAGTGGTTCAACGCAATGTTTCCGAGTTCTTAGCCCATTTGGGACCCAATTTCAACTAGTTATTCTACACACCTCTAAACACTCTTCATGCATCTCTAGCACTTTTAATCAATAAAAGTTATTGTATTCTAACATATTCTAACCCAAAATTACTCTAGATAAGTCATTTAATGGTTCAACGCACTGATTCCGAGTTCTTAGCTCATTTGGGATCCAATTTCAACAAGTCTTTCTCCACACTTCTAAACACTCTTCATGCATCTCTAGCACTTGTAATCAATCAAACTTATTGTATTCTAACATATTCTAACCCCAAACAACACTAGATAAGTCATTTAGTGGTTCAACGCAATGTTTCCGAGTTCTTAGCCCATTTGGGACCCAATTTCAACAAGTCTTTCTCCACACTTCTAAACACTCTTCATGCATCTCTAGCACTTGTAATCAATCAAACTTATTGTATTCTAACATATTCTAACCCCAAACAACACTAGATAAGTCATTTAGTGGTTCAACGCAATGTTTCCTAGTTCTTAGCCCATTTGGGACCTAATTTCAACAAGTCTTTCTCCACACTTTTAAACTCTCTTCATGCATCTCTAGCACTTGTAATCAATCAAACTTATTGTATTCTAACATATTCTAACCCCAAACAACACTAGATAAGTCATTTAGTGGTTCAACGCAATGTTTCCGAGTTCTTAGCCCATTTGGGACCCAATTTCAACAAGTTTTTCTACACACTTCTAAACACTCTTCATGCATCTCTAGCACTTGTAATCAATCAAATTCATTGTATTCTAACATATTCTAACCCCAAACAACACTAGATAAGTCATTTAGTGGTTCAACGCAATGTTTCCGAGTTCTTAGCCCATTTGGGACCCAATTTCAACAAGTCTTTCTCCACACTTCTAAACACTCTTCATGCATCTCTAGCACTTGTAATCAATCAAATTTATTGTATTCTAACATATTCTAACCCCAAACAACACTAGATAAGTCATTTAGTGGTTCAACGCAATGTTTCCGAGTTCTTAGCCCATTTGGGACCCAATTTCAACAAGTTTTTCTACACACTTCTAAACACTCTTCATGCATCTCTAGCACTTGTAATCAATCAAATTTATTGTATTCTAACATATTCTAACCCCAAACAACACTAGATAAGTCATTTAGTGGTTCAACGCAATGTTTCCGAGTTCTTAGCCCATTTGGGACCCAATTTCAACAAGTCTTTCTCCACACTTCTAAACACTCTTCATGCATCTCTAGCACTTGTAATCAATCAAAGTTATTGTATTCTAACATATTCTTAGCCAAACAACACTAGATAAGTCATTTAGTGGTTCAACGCAATGTTTCCGAGTTCTTAGCCCATTTGGGACCCAATTTCAACAAGTCTTTCTCCACACTTCTAAACACTCTTCATGCATCTCTAGCACTTGTAATCAATAAAAGTTATTGTATTCTAACATATTCTAACCCCAAACAACACTAGATAAGTCATTTAGTGGTTCAACGCAATGTTTCCGAGTTCTTAGCCCATTTGGGACCCAATTTCAACAAGTCTTTCTCCACACTTCTAAACACTCTTCATGCATCGATAGCACTTGTAATCAATCAAATTCATTGTATTCTAACATATTCTAACCCCAAAAAACACTAGATAAGTCATTTAGTGGTTCAACGCAATGTTTCCGAGTTCTTAGCCCATTTGGGACCCAATTTCAACAAGTCTTTCTCCACACTTCTAAACACTCTTCATGCATCTCTAGCACTTGTAATCAATCAAACTTATTGTATTCTAACATATTCTAAACCCAAACAACACTAGATAAGTCATTTAGTGGTTCAACGCAATGTTTCCGAGTTCTTAGCCCATTTGGGACCCAATTTCAACAAGTCTTTCTCCACACTTCTAAACACTCTTCATGCATCTCTAGCACTTGTAATCAATCAAATTTATTGTATTCTAACATATTCTAAACCCAAACAACACTAGATAAGTCATTTAGTGGTTCAACGCAATGTTTCCGAGTTCTTAGCCCATTTGGGACCCAATTTCAACAAGTCTTTCTCCACACTTCTAAACACTCTTCATGCATCTCTAGCACTTGTAATCAATCAAACTTATTGTATTCTAACATATTCTAACCCAAAAAACACTAGATAAGTCATTTATTGGTTCAACCCAATGTTTCCGAGTTCTTAGCCCATTTGGGACCCAATTTCAACAAGTTTTTCTACACACTTCTAAACACTCTTCATGCATCTCTAGCACTTGTAATCAATAAAATGTATTGTATTCAAACATATTCTAAGCCCAAACAACACTAGGTAAGTCATTTAGTGGTTCAACGGAATGTTTCCAAGTTCTTAGCCCATTTGGGACCCAATTTCAACAAGTTTTTCTACACACTTCTAAACACTCTTCATGCATCTCTAGCACTTGTAATCAATCAAAGTTATTGTATTCTAACATATTCTTAGCCAAACAACACTAGATAAGTCATTTAGTGGTTCAACGCAATGTTTCCGAGTTCTTAGCCCATTTGGGACCCAATTTCAACTAGTTATTCTACACACCTCTAAACACTCTTCATGCATCTCTAGCACTTTTAATCAATAAAAGTTATTGTATTCTAACATATTCTAACCCAAAATTACTCTAGATAAGTCATTTAATGGTTCAACGCAGTGATTCCGAGTTCTTAGCCCATTTGGGACCCAATTTCAACAAGTTTTTCTACACACTTCTAAACACTCTTCATGCATCTCTAGCACTTGTAATCAATCAAATTTATTGTATTCTAACATATTCTAAACCCAAACAACACTAGATAAGTCATTTAGTGGTTCAGCGCAATGTTTCCGAGTTCTTAGCCCATTTGGGACCCAATTTCAACAAGTCTTTCTCCACACTTCTAAACACTCTTCATGCATCTCTAGCACTTGTAATCAATCAAATTTATTGTATTCTAACATATTGTAAACCCAAACAACACTAGATAAGTCATTTAGTCGTTCAACGCAATGTTTCCGAGTTTTTAGCCCACGTGGGACCCAATTTCAACAAGTCTTTCTCCACACTTCTAAACACTCTTCATGCATCTCTAGCATTTGTAATCAATCAAATTTATTGTATCCTAAGATACTCTAACCCCAAACAACACTAGATAAGTCATTTAGTGGTTCAACGCAATGTTTCCGAGTTCTTAGCCCATTTGGGACCCAATTTCAACAAGTCTTTCTCCACACTTCTAAACACTCTTCATGCATCTCTAGCACTTGTAATCAATCAAATTTATTGTATTCTAACATATTCTAAACCCAAACAACACTAGATAAGTCATTTAGTGGTTCAACCCAATGTTTCCGAGTTCTTAGCCCATTTGGGACCCAATTTCAACAAGTTTTTCTACACACTTCTAAACACTCTTCATGCATCTCTAGCACTTGTAATCAATCAAAATTATTGTATTCTAACATATTCTAACCCTAAACAACACTAGACAAGCCATTTAGTGGTTTAACGCAATGTTTCCGAGTTCTTAGCCCATTTGGGACCCAATTTCAACAAGTTTTTCTACACACTTCTAAACACTCTTCATGCATCTCTAGCACTTGTAATCAATCAAAGTTATTGTATTCTAACATATTCTAACCCCAAACAACACTAGATAAGTCATTTAGTGGTTCAACGCAATGTTTCCGAGTTCTTAGCCCATTTGGGACCCAATTTCAACTAGTTATTCTACACACCTCTAAACACTCTTCATGCATCTCTAGCACTTGTAATCAATAAAAGTTATTGTATTCTAACATATTCTAACCCAAAATTACTCTAGATAAGTCATTTAATGGTTCAACGCAGTGATTCCGAGTTCTTAGCTCATTTGGGATCCAATTTCAACAAGTTTTTCTACACACTTCTAAACACTCTTCATGCATCTCTAGCACTTGTAATCAATCAAATTCATTGTATTCTAACATATTCTAACCCCAAACAACACTAGATAAGTCATTTAGTGGTTGAACGCAATGTTTCCGAGTTCTTAGCCCATTTGGGACCCAATTTCAACAAGTCTTTCTCCACACTTCTAAACACTCTTCATGCATCTCTAGCACTTGTAATCAATCAAATTTATTGTATTCTAACATATTCTAAACCCAAACAACACTAGATAAGTCATTTAGTCGTTCAACGCAATGTTTCCGAGTTCTTAGCTCATTTGGGACCCAATTTCAACAAGTCTTTCTCCACACTTCTAAACACTCTTCATGCATCTCTAGCACTTGTAATCAATCAAATTTATTGTATTCTAACATATTCTAAACCCAAACAACACTAGATAAGTCATTTAGTCGTTCAACGCAATGTTTCCGAGTTCTTAGCTCATTTGGGACCCAATTTCAACAAGTCTTTCTCCACACTTCTAAACACTCTTCATGCATCTCTAGCACTTGTAATCAATCAAACTTATTGTACCATTTGGGACCCAATTTCAACAAGTTTTTCTACACACTTCTAAACTCTCTTCATGCATCTCTAGCTCTTGTCATCAATCAAATTCATTGTATTCTAACATATTCTAACCCCAAACAACACTAGATAAGTCATTTAGTTGTTCAACGCAATGTTTTCGAGTTCTTAGCCCATCTGGGAGCCAATTCCAACAAGTCTTTCTCCACACTTCTAAACACTCTTCATGCATCTCTAGCACTTGTAATCAATAAAATGTATTGTATTCAAACATATTCTAAGCCCAAACAACACTAGGTAAGTCATTTAGTGGTTCAACGGAATGTTTCCAAGTTCTAAGCCCATTTGGGACCCAATTTCAACAAGTTTTTCTACACACTTCTAAATACTCTTCATGCATCTCTAGCACTTGTAATCAATCAAAGTTATTGTATTCTAACATATTCTTAGCCAAACAACACTAGATAAGTCATTTAGTGGTTCAACGCAATGTTTCCGAGTTCTTAGCCCATTTGGGACCCAATTTCAACTAGTTATTCTACACACCTCTAAACACTCTTCATGCATCTCTAGCACTTTTAATCAATAAAAGTTATTGTATTCTAACATATTCTAACCCAAAATTACTCTAGATAAGTCATTTAATGGTTCAACGCAGTGATTCCGAGCTCTTAGCTCATTTGGGATCCAATTTCAACAAGTTTTTCTACACACTTCTTAACACTCTTCATGCATCTCTAGCAATTGTAATCAATCAAATTCATTGTATTCTAACATATTCTAACCCCAAATAACACTAGATAAGTCATTTAGTGGTTGAACGCAATGTTTCCGAGTTCTTAGCCCATTTGGGACCCAATTTCAACAAGTCTTTCTCCACACTTCTAAACACTCTTCATGCATCTCTAGCACTTGTAATCAATCAAATTTATTGTATCCTAACATATTCTAAACCCAAACAACACTAGATAAGTCATTTAGTCGTTCAACGCAATGTTTCCGAGTTCTTAGCTCATTTGGGACCCAATTTCAACAAGTCTTTCTCCACACTTCTAAACACTCTTCATGCATCTCTAGCACTTGTAATCAATCAAATTTATTGTATTCTAACATATTCTAAACCCAAACAACACTAGATAAGTCATTTAGTCGTTCAACGCAATGTTTCCGAGTTCTTAGCTCATTTGGGACCCAATTTCAACAAGTCTTTCTCCACACTTCTAAACACTCTTCATGCATCTCTAGCACTTGTAATCAATCAAACTTATTGTATTCTAACATATTCTAACCCAAAAAACACTAGATAAGTCATTTATTGGTTCAACCCAATGTTTCCGAGTTCTTAGCCCATTTGGGACCCAATTTCAACAAGTTTTTCTACACACTTCTAAACACTCTTCATGCATCTCTAGCACTTGTAATCAATAAAATGTATTGTATTCAAACATATTCTAAGCCCAAACAACACTAGGTAAGTCATTTAGTGGTTCAACGGAATGTTTCCAAGTTCTAAGCCCATTTGGGACCCAATTTCAACAAGTTTTTCTACACACTTCTAAATACTCTTCATGCATCTCTAGCACTTGTAATCAATCAAAGTTATTGTATTCTAACATATTCTTAGCCAAACAACACTAGATAAGTCATTTAGTGGTTCAACGCAATGTTTCCGAGTTCTTAGCCCATTTGGGACCCAATTTCAACTAGTTATTCTACACACCTCTAAACACTCTTCATGCATCTCTAGCACTTTTAATCAATAAAAGTTATTGTATTCTAACATATTCTAACCCAAAATTACTCTAGATAAGTCATTTAATGGTTCAACGCAGTGATTCCGAGTTCTTAGCTCATTTGGGATCCAATTTCAACAAGTTTTTCTACACACTTCTTAACACTCTTCATGCATCTCTAGCAATTGTAATCAATCAAATTCATTGTATTCTAACATATTCTAACCCCAAACAACACTAGATAAGTCATTTAGTGGTTAAACGCAATGTTTCCGAGTTCTTAGCCCATTTGGGACCCAATTTCAACAAGTCTTTCTCCACACTTCTAAACACTCTTCATGCATCTCTAGCACTTGTAATCAATCAAATTTATTGTATTCTAACATATTCTAAACCCAAACCACACTAGATAAGTCATTTAGTCGTTCAACGCAATGTTTCCGAGTTCTTAGCTCATTTGGGACCCAATTTCAACAAGTCTTTCTCCACACTTCTAAACACTCTTCATGCATCTCTAGTACTTGTAATCAATCAAATTTATTGTATTCTAACATATTCTAAACCCAAACAACACTAGATAAGTCATTTAGTCGTTCAACGCAATGTTTCCGAGTTCTTAGCTCATTTGGGACCCAATTTCAACAAGTCTTTCTCCACACTTCTAAACACTCTTCATGCATCTCTAGCACTTGTAATCAATCAAACTTATTGTATTCTAACATATTCTAACCCAAAAAACACTAGATAAGTCATTTATTGGTTCAACCCAATGTTTCCGAGTTCTTAGCCCATTTGGGACCCAATTTCAACAAGTTTTTCTACACACTTCTAAACACTCTTCATGCATCTCTAGCACTTGTAATCAATAAAATTTATTGTATTCTAACATATTCTAAGCCCAAACAACACTAGATAAGTCATTTAGTGGTTCAACGGAATGTTTCCGAGTTCTTAGCCCATTTGGGACCCAATTTCAACAAGTTTTTCTACACACTTCTAAACACTCTTCATGCATCTCTAGCACTTGTAATCAATCAAATTTATTGTATTCTAACATATTCTAAACCCAAACAACACTAGATAAGTCATTTAGTGGTTCAACGCAATGTTTCCGAGTTCTTAGCCCATTTGGGACCCAATTTCAACAAGTCTTTCTCCACACTTCTAAACACTCTTCATGCATCTCTAGCACTTGTAATCAATCAAACTTATTGTATTCTAACATATTCTAACCCCAAACAACACTAGATAAGTCATTTAGTGGTTCAACGCAATGTTTCCTAGTTCTTAGCCCATTTGGGACCTAATTTCAACAAGTCTTTCTACACACTTCTAAACTCTCTTCATGCATCTCTAGCTCTTGTCATCAATCAAATTCATTGTATTCTAACATATTCTAACCCCAAACAACACTAGATAAGTCATTTAGTTGTTCAACGCAATGTTTTCGAGTTCTTAGCCCATCTGGGAGCCAATTCCAACAAGTCTTTCTCCACACTTCTAAACACTCTTCATGCATCTCTAGCACTTGTAATCAATCAAACTTATTGTATTCTAACATATTCTAACCCCAAACAACACTAGATAAGTCATTTAGTGGTTCAACGCAATGTTTCCGAGTTCTTAGCCCATTTGGGACCCAATTTCAACAAGTCTTTCTCCACACTTCTAAACACTCTTCATGCATCTCTAGCACTTGTAATCAATCAAATTTATTGTATTCTAACATATTCTAAACCCAAACAACACTAGATAAGTCATTTAGTGGTTCAACGCAATGTTTCCGAGTTCTTAGCCCATTTGGGACCCAATTTCAACAAGTCTTTCTCCACACTTCTAAACACTCTTCATGCATCTCTAGCACTTGTAATAAATCAAAGTTATTGTATTCTAACATATTCTAACCCAAACAACACTAGATAAGTCATTTAGTGGTTCAACGCAATGTTTCCTAGTTCTTAGCCCATTTGGGACCCAATGTCAAAAAGTCTTTCTCCACACTTCTAAACACTCTTCATGCATCTCTAGCACTTGTAATCAATCAAATTCATTGTATTCTAACATATTCTAACCCCAAGCAACACTAGATAAGTCATTTAGTGGTTCAACGCAATGTTTCCGAGTTCTTAGCCCATTTGGGACCCAATTTCAACAAGTCTTTCTCCATACTTCAAAACACTCTTCATGCATCTCTAGCACTTGTAATCAATCAAATTTATTGTATTCTAACATATTCTAACCCCAAACAACACTAGATAAGTCATTTAGTGGTTCAACGCAATGTTTCCGAGTTCTTAGCCCATTTGGGACCCAATTTCAACAAGTCTTTCTCCACACTTCTAAACACTCTTCATGCATCTCTAGCACTTGTAATCAATCAAACTTATTGTATTCTAACATATTCTAACCCCAAACAACACTAGATAAGTCATTTAGTGGTTCAACGCAATGTTTCCGAGTTCTTAGCCCATTTGGGACCCAATTTCAACAAGTCTTTCTCCACACTTCTGAACACTCTTCATGCATCTCTAGCACTTGTAATCAATCAAATTTATTGTATTCTAACATATTTTAACCCCAAACAACACTAGATAAGTCATTTAGTGGTTCAACGCAATGTTTCCGAGTTCTTAGCCCATTTGGGACCCAATTTCAACAAGTTTTTCTACACACTTCTAAACACTCTTCATGCATCTCTAGCACTTGTAATCAATCAAAGTTATTGTATTCTAACATATTCTAACCCCAAACAACACTAGATAAGTCATTTAGTGGTTCAACGCAATGTTTTCGAGTTCTTAGCCCATTTGGGACCCAATTTCAACAAGTCTTTCTCCACACTTCTAAACACTCTTCATGCATCTCTAGCACTTGTAATCAATCAAATTTATTGTATTCTAACATATTCTAACCCCAAACAACACTAGATAAGTCATTTAGTGGTTCAACGCAATGTTTCCGAGTTCTTAGCCCATTTGGGACCCAATTTCAACAAGTCTTTCTCCACACTTCTAAACACTCTTCATGCATCTCTAGCACTTGTAATCAATCAAATTATTGTATTCTAACATATTCTAACCCCAAACAACACTAAATAAGTCATTTAGTGGTTCAACCCAATGTTTCTGAGTTCTTAGCCCATTTGGACCCAATTTCAACAAGTCTTTCTCCACAGTTCTAAACACTTAGCATGCATCTCTAGCACTTGTAATCAATCAAAATTTAATGTATTTTAACGTATTCTAACCCCAAAAAACACTAGATAAGTCATTTAGTGGTTCAACGCAATGTTTTCGAGTTCTTAGCCCATTTGGGACCCAATTTCAACAAGTCTTTCTCCACACTTCTAAACACTCTTCATGCATCTCTAGCACTTGTAATCAATCAAACTTATTGTATTCTAACATATTCTAACCCCAAACAACACTAGATAAGTCATTTAGTGGTTCAACGCAATGTTTCCGAGTTCTTAGCCCATTTGGGACCCAATTTCAACAAGTCTTTCTCCACACTTCTAAACACTCTTCATGCATCTCTAGCACTTGTAATCAATCAAATTTATTGTATTCTAACATATTCTAACCCCAAACAACACTAGATAAGTCATTTAGTGGTTCAACGCAATGTTTCCGAGTTCTTAGCTCATTTGGGACCCAATTTCAACAAGTCTTTCTCCACACTTCTAAACACTCTTCATGCATCTCTAGCACTTGTAATCAATCAAACTTATTGTATTCTAACATATTCTAACCCAAAAAACACTAGATAAGTCATTTAGTGGTTCAACGCAATGTTTCCGAGTTCTTAGCCCATTTGGGACCCAATTTCAACAAGTCTTTCTCCATACTTGAAAACACTCTTCATGCATCTCTAGCACTTGTAATCAATCAAATTTATTGTTTTCTAACATACTGTAACCCCAAACAACACTAGATAAGTTATTTTGTAGTTCAACGCAATGTTTCCGAGTTCCTAGCCCATTTGGGACCCAATTTCAACAAGTTTTTCTACACACTTCTAAACACTCTTCATGCATCTCTAGCACTTGTAATCAATCAAATTTATTTTATTCTAAGATATTCTTACCCCAAAAAAAACTAGATAAGTCATTTAATGGTTCAACGCAATGTTACGGAGTTCTTAGCCCATTTGGGACCCAATTTCAACAAGTTTTTCTACACACTTCTAAACTCTCTTCATGCATCTCTAGCACTTGTCATCAATCAAATTCATTGTTTTCTAACATATTCTAACCCCAAACAACACTAGATTAGTCATTTAGTGGTTCAACGCAATGTTTCCGAGTTCTTAACCCATTTGGGACCCAATTTCAACAAGTCTTTCTCCACACTTCTAAACACTCTTCATGCATCTCTAGCACTAGTAATCAATCAAACTTATTGTATTCTAACATATTCTAACCCCAAACAACACTAGATAAGTCATTTAGTGGTTCAACGCAATGTTTCCGAGTTCTTAGCCCATTTGGGACCCAATTTCAACAAGTCTTTCTCCACACTTCTAAACACTCTTCATGCATCTCTAGCACTTGTAATCAATCAAATTTATTGTATTCTAACATATTCTAAACCCAAACAACACTAGATAAGTCATTTAGTGGTTCAACGCAATGTTTCCGAGTTCTTAGCCCATTTGGGACCCAATTTCAACAAGTTTTTCTACACACTTCTAAACACTCTTCATGCATCTCTAGCACTTGTAATCAATCAAATTCATTGTATTCTAACATATTCTAACCCCAAACAACACTAGATAAGTCATTTAGTTGTTCAACGCAATGTTTCCGAGTTCTTAGCCCATTTGGGACCCAATTTCAACAAGTCTTTCTCCACACTTCTAAACACTCTTCATGCATCTCTAGCACTTGTAATCAATCAAATTTATTGTATTCTAACATATTCTAAGCCCAAACAACACTAGATAAGTCATTTAGTGGTTCCACGCAATGTTTCCGAGTTCTTAGCCCATTTGGGATCCAATTTCAACAAGTCTTTCTCCACACTTCTAAACACTCGTCATGTATCTCTAGCACTTGTTATCAATCAAATTTATTATATTCTAACATATTCTTACCCAAAACAGCACTAGACAAGCCATTAAGTGGTTAAACGCAATGTTTCCAAGTTCTTAGCCCATTTGGGACCCAATTTCAACAAGTCTTTCTCCACATTTCTAAACACTATTAATGCGTATCTAGCAGTTGTAATCAATCAAATTATTGTATTCTAACATATTCTAACCCCAAACAACACTAAATAAGTCATTTAGTGGTTCAACCAAAGTTTCTGAGTTCTTAGCCCATTTGGGACCAAATTTCAACAAGTCTTTCTACACACTTCTAAAAACTCTGCATGCATCTCTAGCACTTGTAATCAATAAAAATTATTGTATTCTAACATATTCTAACCCCAAACAACACTAGACAAGCCATTTAGTGGTTCAACGCAATGTTTCTGCGTTCTTAACCCATTTGGGACCAAATTTCAACAAGTCTTTCTCCACACTTCTAAACACTCGTCATGTATCTCTAGCACTTGTAATCAATCAAATTATTGTATTCTAACATATTCTAACCCCAAACAACACTAGATAAGTAATTTAGTGGTTCAACGCAATGTTTCCGAGTTCTTAGCCCATTTGGGACCCAATTTCAACAAGTCTTTCTCCACACTTCTAAACACTCTTCATGCATCTCTAGCACTTGTAATCAATCAAACTTATTGTATTCTAACATATTCTAACCCAAACAACACTAGATAAGTCATTTAGTGGTTGAACGCAATGTTTCCGAGTTCTTAGCCCATTTGGGATCCAATTTCAACAAGTCTTTCTCCACACTTCTAAACACTCTTCATGCATCTCTAGCACTTGTAATCAATCAAATTTATTGTATTCTAACATATGCTAACCCCAAACAAGAGTAGATAATTCATTTAGTGGTTCAACGCAATGTTTTCGAGTTCTTAGCCCATTTGGGACCCAATTTCAACAAGTCTTTCTACATACTTCTAAACACTCATCATGCACCTCTAGCACTTGTAATCAATCAAATTATTGTATTCTAACATATTATAACCCCAAATAACACTAGATAAGTCATTTAGTGGTTCAACGCAATGTTTCCGAGTTCTTAGCCCATTTAGGACCCAATTTCAACAAGTCTTTCTACACACTTCTTAACACTCTTCATGCATCTCTAGCACTTGTAATCAATCAAAGTTATTGTATTCTAACATATTCTAACCCCAAACAACACTAGATAAGTCATTTAGTGGTTCAACGCAATGTTTCCAAGTTTTTAGCCCATTTTGGACCCAATTTCAAGAAGTCTTTCTCCACACTTCTAAACACTCTTCATGCATCTCTAGCACTTGTAATCAATCAAATTTATTGTATTCTAACATATTCTAACCCCAAACAACACTAGATAATTCATTTAGTCTTTCAACGCAATGTTTCCGAGATCTTAGCCCATTAAGGACCCGATTTCAACAAGTCTTTCTCCACACTGCTAAACACTTTCCATGCATCTCTAGCACTTGTAATCAATCAAAATTATTGTATTCTAACATATTCTAACCCCAAAAAACACTAGACAAGCCATTTAGTGGTTCAACGCAATATTTCTGCGTTCTTAGCCCATTTGGGACCAAATTTCAACAAGTCTTTCTCCAGACTTCTAAACACTCTTCATGCATCTCTAGCACTTGTAATCAATCAAATTTATTGTATTCTAACATATTCTAACCCCAAACAACACTAGATAATTCATTTAGTCTTTCAACGCAATGTTTCCGAGTTCTTAGCCCATTTGGGATTCAATTTCAACAAGTCTTTTTCCACCGTTCTAACACTCTTCATGCATCTCTAGCACTTGTAATCAATCAAATTAATTTTATTCGAACATATTCTAACCCCAAACAAGACTTGATAAGTTATTTAGTGGTTCAACGCAATGTTTCCGAGTTCTTAGCTCATTTGGGACCCAATTTCAACAAGTCTTTCTCTACACTTCTAAACACTCTTCATGCATCTCTAGCACTTGTAATCAATCAAATTTATTGTATTCTAACATATTCTAACCCCAAACAGCACTAGAGAAGTCATTTAGTGGTTCAACGCAATATTTCCGAGTTCTTAGCCCATTTGGGACCCAATTTCAACAAGTCTTTCTCCACACTTAAAACACTCTTCATGCATCTCTAGCACTAGTAATCAAATCAAAATTATTGTATTCTAATATATTCTAACCCCAAAACACACTAGATAAGTCATTTAGTGGTTCAACGCAATGTTTCTGAGTTCTTAGGCCATTTGGGACCAAATTTCAACAAGTCTTTCTCCACACTTCTAAGCACTCTTCATGCATCTCTAGCACTTGTAATCAATCAAATTTATTGTATTCTAACATATTCTAATCCCAAACAACACTAGATAAGTCATTTAGTGGTTCAACGCAATGTTTCCGAGTTCTTAGCTCATTTGGGACCCAATTTCAACAAGTCTTTCTCCATTCTACTGAGCACTTTTCATGCATCTCTAGCACTTGTAATCAATCAAATTTATTTCATTCGAACATATTCTAACCCCAAACAAGACTAGATAAGTCATTCAGTGGTTAAACACAATGTTTCCGAGTTCTTAGCTCATTTGGGTCCCAATTTCAACAAGTCTTCCTCTACACTTTTAAACACTTTTCATGCATCTCTAGCACTGTTAATCAATCAAATTTATTGTATTCTAACATATTCTAACCCCAAACAACACTAGATAAGTCATTTAGTGGTTCAACACAATGTTTCCGAGTTCTTAGCTCATTTGGGACCCAATTTCAACAAGTCTTTCTCCACACTTCTAAACACTCTTCATGCATCTCTAGCACTTGTAATCAGTCAAATTTATTGTATTCTAACATATTCTAACCCCAAACAACATTAGATAAGTCATTTAGTGGTTCAACGCAATGATTCCGAGTTCTCAGCACATTTGGGACCCAATTTCAACAAGTCTTTCTACACACTTCTAAACACTCTTCATGCATATCTAGCACTTGTAATCAATCGAAGTTATTGTATTCTAACATATTCTTAGCCAACCAACACTAGATAAGTCATTTAGTTCTTCAACGCAATGTTTCCGAGTTCTTAGCCCATTTGGGACCCAATTTCAACTAGTTATTCTACACACCTCTAAACACTCTTCATGCATCTCCAGCACTAGTAATCAAATCAAAATTAATCTTTTCAAACATATTCTAAACCCAAAGAACACCAAATAAGTCATTTAGTGGTTTAACGCAATGTTTCCGAGTTCTTAGCCAATTTGGGACCTAATTTCAACAATTCTTTCTACACACTTCTGAACACTTTTCATGCATCTCTAGCACTTATAATCAATCAAATTTATTGTATTATAACATATTCTAACCCCAAACAACACTAGATAAGTCATTTAGTGGTTCAACACAATGTTTCCGAGTTCTTAGCCCATTTGGGACCCAATTTCAACAAGTCTTTCTCCACACTTCTGAACACTTTTCATGCATCTCTAGCACTTGTAATCAATCAAATTTATTGTATTCTAATATATTCTAACCCCAAACAACACTAGATAAGTCATTTTGTTGTTCAACGCAATGTTTTCTAGTTCTTAGACCAAGTGGGACCCAATTTCAACAAGTCTTTCTCCACACTTCTCAACACTTTTCATGCATCCCTAGCACTTGTAATCAAATCAAAATTATTGTTTTCAAACATATTCTAATCCCAAAGAACACTAGATAAGTCATTTAGTGGTTCAACGCAATGTTTCTGAATTCTTAGGCCATTTGGGACCAAATTTCAACAAGTCTTTCTCCACACTTCTAAACACTCTTCATCCATCTCTAGCACTTGTAATCAATCAAATTTATTGTATTCTAACATATTCTAACCCCAAACAATATTAGATAAGTCATTTAGTGGTTCAACGCAATGCTTCCGAGTTCTTAGCTCATTTGGGACCCAATTTCAACAAGTATTTCTCCACACTTCTAAACACTCTTCATGCATCTCTAGCACTTGTAATCAATAAATTTATTGTATTCTAACATATTCTAACCCTAAACAACATTAGATAAGTCATTTAGTGGTTCAACGCAATATTTCCGAGTTCTTAGGCCATTTGGGACCCAATTTCAACAAGTCTTTCTCCACACTTATAAACACTCGTCATCCAGCTCTACCACTTGTAATCAATCAAATATCTTGTGTTCTAACATATTCTAACCCCAAACAACATTAGATAAGTCATTTAGTTTTTCAACGCAATATTTCCGAGTTCTTAGCCCATTTGGGACCCAATTTCAAAAAGTCTTTCTCCATATTTAGAAACACTGTTCATGCATCTCTAGCACTAGTAATCAAATCAAAATTATGGTTTTCAAACATATTCTAACCCCAAAGAACACTAGATAAGTCATTTAGTGGTTCAACGCAATGTTTCCGAGTTCTTAGCCCATTTGGGACCCAATTTCAACAAGTCTTTCTCCACACTTCTAAACACTCTTCATGCATCTCTAGCACTTGTAATCAATCAAATTTATTGTATTCTAACATATTCTAAGCCCGAACAACACTAGATAAGTCATTTAGTCGTTCAACGCAATGTTTCCGAGTTCTTAGCTCATTTGGGACCCAATTTCAACAAGTCTTTCTCCACACTTCTAAACACTCTTCATGCATCTCTAGCACTTGTAATCAATCAAATTTATTGTATTCTAACATATTCTAAACCCAAACAACACTAGATAAGTCATTTAGTCGTTCAACGCAATGTTTCCGAGTTCTTAGCTCATTTGGGACCCAATTTCAACAAGTCTTTCTCCACACTTTTAAACACTCTTCATGCATCTCTAGCACTTGTAAACAATCAAATTTATTGTTTTCTAACATATTCTAACCCCAAACAACACTAGATAAGTCATTTAGTGGTTCAACACAATTGTTTCTGAGTTCTTAGCTCATTTGGGACCCAATTTCAACAAGTATTTCTCCACACTTCTAAACACTCTTCATGCATCTCTAGCACTTGTAATCAGTCAAATTTATTGTATTCTAACATATTCTAACCCCAAACAACATTAGATAAGTCATTTAGTTGTTCAACGCAATGATTCCGAGTTCTCAGCACATTTGGGACCCAATTTCAACAAGTCTTTCTCCACACTTCTAAACACTCTTTATCCATCTCTAGCACTTGTAATCAATCAAATTTAATGTATTCTAACATATTCTAACCCCAAACAACATTAGATAAGTCATTTAGTTCTTCAACGCAATGTTTTTGAGTTCTTAGCTCATTTGGGACCCAATTTCAACAAGTCTTTCTCCACTCTACTGAGCACTTTTCATGCATCTCTAGCACTTGTAATCAATCAAATTAATTTCATTCGAACATATTCTAACCCCAAACAAGACTAGATAAGTCATTTAGTGGTTCAACGCAATGTTTCCGAGTTCTTAGCTCATTTGGGACCCAATTTCAACAAGTCTTTCTCCACTCTACTGAGCACTTTTCATGCATCTCTAGCACTTGTAATCAATCAAATTAATTTCATTCGAACATATTCTAACCCCAAACAAGACTAGATAAGTCATTTAGTGGTTAAACGCAATGTTTCCGAATTCTTAGCTCATTTGGGACCCAATTTCAACAAGTCTTTCTCCATATTTGGAAACACTCTTCATGCATCTCCAGCACTAGTAATCAAATCAAAATTAATCTTTTCAAACATATTCTAAACCCAAAGAACACTAGATAAGTCATTTAGTGGTTCAACGCAATGTTTCTGAGTTCTTAGCCCATTTGGGACCCAATTTCAACAAGTATTTCTCCATACTTCTAAACACTCTCCATGCATCTCTAGCGCTCGTAATCAATCAAATTTATTGTATTATAACATATTCTAACCCCAAACAACATTGGATAAGTCATTTAGTGGTTCAACGCAATGTTTCCGAGTTCTTAGGCCATTTGGGACCCAATTTCAACAAGTCTTTCTCCACACTTCTAAACACTCTTCATCCATCTCTACCACTTGTAATCAATCAAATATCTTGTATTCTAACATATTCTAACCCCAAACAACATTAGATAAGTCATTTAGTTCTTCAACACAATGTTTCTGAGTTCTTAGACCATTTGGGACCCAATTTCAACAAGTCTTTCTCCATACTTGGAAACACTCTTCATGCATCTCTAGCACTAGTAATCAAATCAAAATTATTGTTTTCAAACATATTCTAATCCCAAAGAACACTAGATAAGTCATTTAGTGGTTCAACGCAATGTTTCTGAATTCTTAGGCCATTCGGGACCAAATTTCAACAAGTCTTTCTCCACACTTCTAAACACTCTTCATCCATCTCTAGCACTTGTAATCAATCAAATTTATTGTATTCTAACATATTCTAACCCCAAACAATATTAGATAAATCATTTAGTGGTTCAACGCAATGCTTCCGAGTTCTTAGCTCATTTGGGACCCAATTTCAACAAGTCTTTCTCTACACTTTTAAACACTCTTCAAGGATCTCTAGCACTTGTAATCAATCAAATTTATTGTTTTCTAACATATTCTAACCCCAAACAACACTAGATAAGTCATTTAGTGGTTCAACGCAATGTTTCGGAGTTCTTAGCCCATTTGGGACCCAATTTCAACAAGTATTTCTCCACACTTCTAAACACTCTTCATGCATCTCTAGCACTTGTAATCAATAAAATTTATTGTATTCTAACATATTCTAACCCTAAACAACATTAGATAAGTCATTTAGTGGTTCAACGCAATATTTCCGAGTTCTTAGGCCATTTGGGACCCAATTTCAACAAGTCTTTCTCCACACTTATAAACACTCGTCATCCATCTCTACCACTTGTAATCAATCAAATATCTTGTGTTGTAACATATTCTAACCCCAAACAACATTAGATAAGTCATTTAGTTTTTCAACGCAATATTTCCGAGTTCTTAGCCCATTTGGGACCCAATTTCAAAAAGTCTTTCTCCATATTTAGAAACACTGTTCATGCATCTCTAGCACTAGTAATCAAATCAAAATTATGGTTTTCAAACATATTCTAACCACAAAGAACACTAGATAAATCATTTAGTGGTTCAACGCAAGGTTTCTGAGTTCTTAGGCCATTTGGGACCAAATTTCAACAAGTCTTTCTCCACACTTCTAAGCACTCTTCATGCATCTCTAGCACTTGTAATCAATCAAATTTATTGTATTCTAACATATTCTAATCCCAAACAACATTAGATAAGTCATTTAGTGGTTCAACGCAATGTTTCCGAGTTCTTAGCTCATTTGGGACCCAATTTCAACAAGTCTTTCTCCACTCTACTGAGCACTTTTCATGCATCTCTAGCACTTGTAATCAATCAAATTTATTTTATTCGAACATATTTTAACCCCAAACAAGACTAGATAAGTCATTTAGTGGTTCAACGCAATGTTTCCGAATTCTTAGCTCATTTGGGACCCAATTTCAACAAGTCTTCCTCTACACTTTTAAACACTCTTCAAGCATCTCTAGCACTTGTAATCAATCAAATTTATTGTTTTCTAACATATTCTAACCCCAAACAACACTAGATAAGTCATTTAGTGGTTCAACACAATGTTTCTGAGTTCTTAGCTCATTTGGGACCCAATTTCAACAAGTATTTCTCCACACTTCTAAACACTCTTCATGCATCTCTAGCACTTGTAATCATTCAAATTTATTGTATTCTAACATATTCTAACCCCAAACAACATTAGATAAGTCATTTAGTGGTTAACCGCAATGATTCCGCGTTCTCAGCACATTTGGGACCCAATTTCAACAAGTCTTTCTCCAAACTTCTAAACACTCTTCATTCATCTCTAGCACTTGTAATCAATCAAATATCTTGTGTTCTAACATATTCTAAAACCAAACAACATTAGATAAGTCATTTAGTTTTTCAACGCAATATTTCCGAGTTCTTAGCCCATTTGGGACCCAATTTCAAAAAGTCTTTCTCCATATTTAGAAACACTGTTCATGCATCTCTAGCACTAGTAATCAAATCAAAATTATGGTTTTCAAACATATTCTAACCCCAAAGAACACTAGATAAATCATTTAGAGGTTCAACGCAATGTTTCTAATTCTTAGGCCATTTGGGACCAAATTTCAACAAGTCTTTCTCCACACTTCTAAGCACTTTTCATGCATCTCTAGCACTTGTAATCAATCAAATTTATTTTATTCGAACATATTCTAACCCCAAACAAGACTAGATAAGTCATTTAGTGGTTCAACACAATGTTTCCGAATTCTTAGCTCATTTGGGACCCAATTTCAACAAGTCTTCCTCTACACTTTTAAACACTCTTCAAGCATCTCTAGCACTTGTAATCAATCAAATTTATTGTTTTCTAACATATTCTAACCCCAAACAACACTAGATAAGTCATTTAGTGGTTCAACACAATGTTTCTGAGTTCTTAGCTCATTTGGGACCCAATTTCAACAAGTCTTTCTCCACACTTCTAAACACTCTTCATCCATCTCTAGCACTTGTAATCATTCAAATTTATTGTATTCTAACATATTCTAACCCCAAACAACATTAGATAAGTCATTTAGTGGTTCAACGCAATGATTCCGCGTTCTCAGCACATTTGGGACCCAATTTCAACAAGTCTTTCTCCACACTTCTAAACACTCTTCATCCCTCTCTAGCACTTGTAATCAATCAAATTTATTTTATTCTAATATATTCTAACCCCAAACAACATTAGATAAGTCATTTAGTTCTTCAACGCAATGTTTCCGAGTTCTAAGCCCATTTGGGACCCAATTTCAACAAGTCTTTCTCCATACTTGGAAACACTCTGCATGCATCTCCAGCACTAGTAATCAAATCAAAATTAATCTTTTCAAACATATTCTAAACCCAAAGAACACTAGATAAGTCATTTAGTGGTTCAACGCAATGTTTCTGAGTTCTTAGCCCATTTGGGACCCAATTTCAACAAGTATTTCTCCACACTTCTAAACACTCTCCATGCATCTCTAGCACTCGTAATCAATCAAATTTCTTGTATTCTAACATATTCTAACCCCAAACAACATTGGATAAGTCATTTAGTGGTTCAACGCAATGTTTCTGAGTTTTTAGGCCATTTGGGACCAAATTTCAACAAGTCTTTCTCCACACTTCTAAACACTCTTCATCCATCTCTAGCACTTGTAATCAATCAAATTTATTGTATTCTAACATATTCCAACCCCAAACAACATTAGATAAGTCATTTAGTGGTTCAACGCAATGTTTCCGAGTTCTTAGCTCATTTGGGACCCAATTTCAACAAGTCTTTCTCCACTCTACTGAGCACTTTTCATGCATCTCTAGCACTTGTAATCAATCAAATTAATTTTATTCGAACATTTTCTAACCCCAAACAAGACTAGATAAGTCATTTAGTGGTTCCACGCAATGCTTCCGAGTTCTTAGCTCATTTGGGACCCAATTTCAACAAGTCTTTCTCTACACTTTTAAACACTCTTCAAGCATCTCTAGCACTTGTAATCGATCAAATTTATTGTTTTCTAACATGTTCTAATCCCAAACAACACTAGATAAGTCATTTAGTGGTTCAACGCAATGTTTCGGAGTTCTTAGCCCATTTGGGACCCAATTTCAACAAGTATTTCTCCACACTTCTAAACACTCTTCATGCATCTCTAGCACTTGTAATCAATCAAATTTATTGTATTCTAACATATTCTAACCCCAATCAACATTAGTAAGTCATTTAGTGGTTCAACGCAATATTTCCGAGTTCTTAGGCCATTTGAGACCCAATTTCAACAAGTCTTTCTCCACACTTCTAAACACTCTTCATCCATCTCTACCACTTGTAATCAATCAAATATCTTGTGTTCTAACATATTCTAACCCCAAACAACATTAGATAAGTCATTTAGTTTTTCCACGCAATATTTCCGAGTTCTTAGCCCATTTGGGACCCAATTTAAACAAGTCTTTCTCCATATTTAGAAACACTGTTCATGCATCTCTAGCACTAGTAATCAAATCAAAATTATGGTTTTCAAACATATTCTAACCCCAAAGAACACTAGATAAATCATTTAGTGGTTCAACGCAATGTTTCTGAGTTCTTAGGCCATTTGGGACCAAATTTGAACAAGTCTTTCTCCACACTTCTAAGCACTCTTCATGCATCTCTAGCACTTGTAATCAATCAAATTTATTGTATTCTAACATATTCTAATCCCAAACAACATTAGATAAGTCATTTAGTGGTTCAACGCAATGTTTCCGAGTTCTTAGCTCATTTGGGACCCAATTTCAACAAATCTTTCTCCAGTCTACTGAGCACTTTTCATGCATCTCTAGCACTTGTAATCAATCAAATTTATTTTATTCGAACATATTCTAACCCCAAACAAGACTAGATAAGTCATTTAGTGGTTCAACGCAATGTTTCCGAATTCTTAGCTCATTTGGGACCCAATTTAAACACGTCTTCCTCTACACTTTTAAACACTCTTCAAGCATCTCTAGCACTTGTAATCAGTCAAATTTATTGTTTTCTAACATATTCTAACCCCAAACAACACTAGATAAGTCATTTAGTGGTTCAACACAATGTTTCTGAGTTCTTAGCTCATTTGGGACCCAATTTCAACAAGTATTTCTCCACACTTCTAAACACTCTTCATGGATCTCTAGCACTTGTAATCATTCAAATTTATTGTATTCTAACATATTCTAACCCCAAACAATATTAGATAAGTCATTTAGTGGTTCAACGCAATGATTCCGCGTTCTCAGCACATTTGGGACCCAATTTCAACAAGTCTTCCTCTACACTTTTAAACACTCTTCAAGCATCTCTAGCACTTGTAATCAATCAAATTTATTGTTTTCTAACATATTCTAACCCCAAACAACACTAGATAAGTCATTTAGTGGTTCAACACAATGTTTCTGAGTTCTTAGCTCATTTGGGACCCAATTTCAACAAGTCTTTCTCCACACTTCTAAACACTCTTCATCCATCTCTAGCACTTGTAATCATTCAAATTTATTGTATTCTAACATATTCTAACCCCAAACAACATTAGATAAGTCATTTAGTGGTTCAACGCAATGATTCCGCGTTCTCAGCACATTTGGGACCCAATTTCAACAAGTCTTTCTCCACACTTCTAAACACTCTTCATCCCTCTCTAGCACTTGTAATCAATCAAATTTATTTTATTCTAATATATTCTAACCCCAAACAACATTAGATAAGTCATTTAGTTCTTCAACGCAATGTTTCCGAGTTCTAAGCCCATTTGGGACCCAATTTCAACAAGTCTTTCTCCATACTTGGAAACACTCTGCATGCATCTCCAGCACTAGTAATCAAATCAAAATTTATCTTTTCAAACATATTCTAAACCCAAAGAACACTAGATAAATCATTTAGTGGTTCGACGCAATGTTTCTGAGTTCTTAGCCCATTTGGGACCCAATTTCAACAAGTATTTCTCCACACTTCTAAACACTCTCCATGCATCTCTAGCACTCGTAATCAATCAAATTTCTTGTATTCTAACATATTCTAACCCCAAACAACATTGGATAAGTCATTTAGTGGTTCAACGCAATGTTTCTGAGTTTTTAGGCCATTTGGGACCCAATTTCAACAAGTCTTTCTCCACACTTCTAAACACTCTTCATCCATCTCTACCACTTGTAATCAATCAAATATCTTGTATTCTAACATATTCTAACCCCAAACAACATTAGATAAGTCATTTAGTTCTTCAACGCAATGTTTCCGAGTTCTTAGCCCATTTGGGACCCAATTTCAACAAGTCTTTCTCCATACTTGGAAACACTCTTCATGCATCTCTAGCACTAGTAATCAAATCAAAATTATTGTTTTCAAACATATTCTAATCCCAAAGAACACTAGATAAGTCATTTAGTGGTTCAACGCAATGTTTCTGAATTCTTACGCCATTTGGGACCAAATTTCAACAAGTCTTTCTCCACACTTCTAAACACTCTTCATCCATCTCTAGCACTTGTAATCAATCAAATTTATTGTATTCTAACATATTCCAACCCCAAACAACATTAGATAAGTCATTTAGTGGTTCAACGCAATGTTTCCGAGTTCTTAGCTCATTTGGGACCCAATTTCAACAAGTCTTTCTCCACTCTACTGAGCACTTTTCATGCATCTCTAGCACTTGTAATCAATCAAATTAATTTTATTCGAACATTTTCTAACCCCAAACAAGACTAGATAAGTCATTTAGTGGTTCCACGCAATGCTTCCGAGTTCTTAGCTCATTTGGGACCCAATTTCAACAAGTCTTTCTCTACACTTTTAAACACTCTTCAAGCATCTCTAGCACTTGTAATCAATCAAATTTATTGTTTTCTAACATATTCTAATCCCAAATAACACTAGATAAGTCATTTAGTGGTTCAACGCAATGTTTCGGAGTTCTTAGCCCATTTGGGACCCAATTTCAACAAGTATTTCTCCACACTTCTAAACACTCTTCATGCATCTCTAGCACTTGTAATCAATCAAATTTATTGTATTCTAACATATTCTAACCCCAAACAACGTTAGTAAGTCATTTAGTGGTTCAACGCAATATTTCCGAGTTCTTAGGCCATTTGAGACCCAATTTCAACAAGTCTTTCTCCACACTTCTAAACACTCTTCATCCATCTCTACCACTTGTAATCAATCAAATATCTTGTGTTCTAACATATTCTAACCCCAAACAACATTAGATAAGTCATTTAGTTTTTCCACGCAATATTTCCGAGTTCTTAGCCCATTTGGGACCCAATTTAAACAAGTCTTTCTCCATATTTAGAAACACTGTTCATGCATCTCTAGCACTAGTAATCAAATCAAAATTATGGTTTTCAAACATATTCTAACCACAAAGAACACTAGATAAATCATTTAGTGGTTCAACGCAATGTTTCTGAGTTCTTAGGCCATTTGGGACCAAATTTGAACAAGTCTTTCTCCACACTTCTAAGCACTCTTCATGCATCTCTAGCACTTGTAATCAATCAAATTTATTGTATTCTAACATATTCTAATCCCAAACAACATTAGATAAGTCATTTAGTGGTTCAACGCAATGTTTCCGAGTTCTTAGCTCATTTGGGACCCAATTTCAACAAATCTTTCTCCACTCTACTGAGCACTTTTCATGCATCTCTAGCACTTGTAATCAATCAAATTTATTTTATTCGAACATATTCTAACCCCAAACAAGACTAGATAAGTCATTTAGTGGTTCAACGCAATGTTTCCGAAGTCTTAGCTCATTTGGGACCCAATTTAAACAAGTCTTCCTCTACACTTTTAAACACTCTTCAAGCATCTCTAGCACTTGTAATCAATCAAATTTATTGTTTTCTAACATATTCTAACCCCAAACAACACTAGATAAGTGATTTAGTGGTTCAACACAATGTTTATGAGTTCTTAGCTCATTTGGGACCCAATTTCAACAAGTATTTCTCCACACTTCTAAACACTCTTCATGCATCTCTAGCACTTGTAATCATTCAAATTAATTGTATTCTAACATATTCTAACCCCAAACAACATTAGATAAGTCATTTAGTGGTTCAACGCAATGATTCCGCGTTCTCAGCACATTTGGGACCCAATTTCAACAAGTCTTTCTCCACACTTCTAAACACTCTTCATCCCTCTCCAGCACTTGTAATCAATCAAATTTATTGTATTCTAATATATTCTAACCCCAAACAACATTAGATAAGTCATTTAGTTCTTCAACGCAATGTTTCCGAGTTCTTAGCCCATTTGGGACCCAATTTCAACAAGTCTTTCTCCATACTTGGAAACACTCTCCATGCATCTCTAGCACTCGTAATCAATCAAATTTCTTGTATTCTAACATATTCTAACCCCAAACAACATTGGATAAGTCATTTAGTGGTTCAACGCAATGTTTCTGAGTTCTTAGGCCATTTGGGACCCAATTTCAACAAGTCTTTCTCCACACTTCTAAACACTCTTCATCAATCTCTACCACTTGTAATCAATCAAATATCTTGTATTCTAACATATTCTAACCCCAAACAACATTAGATAAGTCATTTAGTTCTTCAACGCAATGTTTCCGAGTTCTTAGCCCATTTGGGACCCAATTTCAACAAGTCTTTCTCCATACTTGGAAACACTCTTCATGCATCTCTAGCACTAGTAATCAAATCAACATTATTGTTTTCAAACATATTCTAATCCCAAAGAACACTAGATAAGTCATTTAGTGGTTCAACGCAATGTTTCTGAATTCTTAGGCCATTTGGGACCAAATTTCAACAAGTCTTTCTCCACACTTCTAAACACTCTTCATCCATCTCTAGCACTTGTAATCAATCAAATTTATTGTTTTCTAACATATTCTAACCCCAAACAACACTAGATAAGTCATTTAGTGGTTCAACACAATGTTTCTGAGTTCTTAGCTCATTTGGGACCCAATTTCAACAAGTATTTCTCCACACTTCTAAACACTCTTCATGCATCTCTAGCACTTGTAATCATTCAAATTTATTGTATTCTAACATATTCTAACCCCAAACAACATTAGATAAGTCATTTAGTGGTTCAACGCAATGATTCCGCGTTCTCAGCACATTTGGGACCCAATTTCAACAAGTCTTTCTCCACACTTCTAAACACTCTTCATCCCTCTCTAGCACTTGTAATCAATCAAATTTATTGTATTCTAATATATTCTAACCCCAAACAACATTAGATAAGTCATTTAGTTCTTCAACGCAATGTTTCCGAGTTCTTAGCCCATTTGGGACCCAATTTCAACAAGTCTTTCTCCATACTTGGAAACACTCTGCATGCATCTCCAGCACTAGTAATCAAATCAAAATTAATCTTTTCAAACATATTCTAAACCCAAAGAACACTAGATAAGTCATTTAGTGGTTCAACGCAATGTTTCTGAGTTCTTAGCCCATTTGGGACCCAATTTCAACAAGTATTTCTCCCCACTTCTAAACACTCTCCATGCATCTCTAGCACTCGTAATCAATCAAATTTCTTGTATTCTAACATATTCTAACCCCAAACAACATTGGATAAGTCATTTAGTGGTTCAACGCAATGTTTCCGAGTTCTTAGCCCATTTGGGACCCAATTTCAATAAGTCTTTCTCTACACTTTTAAACACTCTTCAAGCATCTCTAGCACTTGTAATCAATCAAATTTATTGTTTTCTAACATATTCTAACCCCAAACAACACTAGATAAGTCATTTAGTGGTTCAACGCAATGTTTCGGAGTTCTTAGCCCATTTGAGACCCAATTTCAACAAGTATTTCTCCACACTTCTAAACACTCTTCATGCATCTCTAGCACTTGTAATCAATCAAATTTATTGTATTCTAACATATTCTAACCCCAAACAACATTAGATAAGTCATTTAGTGGTTCAACGCAATATTTCCGAGTTCTTAGGCCATTTGGGACCCAATTTCAACAAGTATTTCTCCACACTTCTAAACACTCTCCATGCATCTCTAGCACTCGTAATCAATCAAATTTATTGTATTCTAACATATTCTAACCCCAAACAACATTGGATAAGTCATTTAGTGGTTCAACGCAATGTTTCCGAGTTCTTAGGCCATTTGGGACCCAATTTCAACAAGTCTTTCTCCACTCTACTGAGCACTTTTCATGCATCTTTAGCACTTGTAATCAATCAAATTTATTTTATTCGAACATATTCTAACCCCAAACAAGACTAGATAAGTCATTTAGTGGTTCAACGCAATGTTTCCGAGTTCTTAGATCATTTGGGACCCAATTTCAACAAGTCTTCCTCTACACTTTTAAACACTCTTCAAGCATCTCTAGCACTTGTAAGCAATCAAATTTATTGTATTCTAACATATTCTAACCCCAAACAACATTAGATAAGTCATTTAGTGGTTCAACGCAATGTTTCCGAGTTCTTAGGCCATTTGGGACCTAATTTCAACAAGTCTTTCTCAACACTTCTAAACACTCTTCATCCATCTCTACCACTTGTAATCAATAAAATATCTTATGTTCTAACATATTCTAACCCCAAACAACAATAGATAAGTCATTTAGTTCTTCAACGCAATATTTCCGAGTTCTTAACCCATTTGGGACCCAATTTCAACAAGTCTTTCTCCATACTTAGAAACACTCTTCTTGCATCTCTAGCACTAGTAATCAAATCAAAATTATGGTTTTCAAACATATTCTAACCCCAAAGAACACTAGATAAATCATTTAGTGGTTCAACGCAATGTTTCTGAGTTCTTAGGCCATTTGGGACCAAATTTCAACAAGTCTTTCTCCACACTTCTAAGCACTCTTCATGCCTCTCTAGCACTTGTAATCAATCAAATTTATTGTATTATAACATATTCTAACCCCAAACAACATTAAATAAGTCATTTAGTGGTTCAACGCAATGTTTCCGAGTTCTTAGCTCATTTGGGACCCAATTTCAACAAGTCTTTCTCCACTCTACTGAGCACTTTTCATGCATCTCTAGCAGTTGTAATCAATCAAATTTATTTTATTCGAACATATTCTAACCCCAAACAAGACTAGATAAGTCATTTAGTGGTTCCACGCAATGCTTCCGAGTTCTTAGCTCATTCGGGACCCAATTTCAACAAGTCTTTCTCTACACTTTTAAACACTCTTCAAGCATCTCTAGCACTTGTAATCAATCAAATTTATTGTTTTCTAACATATTCTAACCCCAAACAACACTAGATAAGTCATTTAGTGGTTCAACGCAATGTTTCGGAGTTCTTAGCCCATTTGAGACCCAATTTCAACAAGTATTTCTCCACACTTCTAAACACTCTTCATGCATCTCTAGCACTTGTAATCAATCAAATTTATTGTATTCTAACATATTCTAACCCCAAACAACATTAGATAAGTCATTTAGTGGTTCAACGCTATATTTCCGAGTTCTTAGGCCATTTGGGACCCAATTTCAACAAGTCTTTCTCCACACTTCTAAACACTCTTCATCCATCTCTACCACTTGTAATCAATCAAATATCTTGTGTTCTAACATATTCTAACCCCAAACAACATTAGACAAGTCATTTAGTTTTTCAACGCAATATTTCCGAGTTCTTAGCCCATTTGGGACCCAATTTCAACAAGTCTTTCTCCATATTTAGAAACACTGTTCATGCATCTCTAGCACTAGTAATCAAATCAAAATTATGGTTTTCAAACATATTCTAATCCCAAAGAATACTAGATAAGTCATTTAGTGGTTCAACGCAATGTTTCTGAGTTTTAGGCCATTTGGGACCAAATTTCAACAAGTCTTTCTCCACACATCTAAACACTCTTCATGCATCTCTAGCACTTGTAATCAATCAAATTTATTTTATTCTAACATATTCTAACCCCAAAAAACATTAGATAAGTCATTTAGTGATTCAACGCAATGTTTCCGAGTTCTTAGCTCATTTGGGACCCAATTTCAACAAGTCTTTCTCCACTCTACTGAGCACTTTTCATGCATCTTTAGCACTTGTAATCAATCAAATTTATTTTATTCGAACATATTCTAACCCCAAACAAGACTAGATAAGTCATTTAGTGGTTCAACGCAATGTTTCCGAGTTCTTAAATCATTTGGGACCCAATTTCAACAAGTCTTCCTCTACACTTTTAAACACTCTTCAAGCATCTCTAGCACTTGTAAGCAATCAAATTTATTGTATTCTAACATATTCTAACCCCAAACAACATTAGATAAGTCATTTAGTGGTTCAACGCAATGTTTCCGAGTTCTTAGGCCATTTGGGACCTAATTTCAACAAGTCTTTCTCAACACTTCTAAACACTCTTCATCCATCTCTACCACTTGTAATCAATAAAATATCTTATGTTCTAACATATTCTAACCCCAAACAACAATAGATATGTCATTTAGTTCTTCAACGCAATATTTCCGAGTTCTTAGCCCATTTGGGACCCAATTTCAACAAGTCTTTCTCCATACTTAGAAACACTCTTCTTGCATCTCTAGCACTAGTAATCAAATCAAAATTATGGTTTTCAAACATATTCTAACCCCAAAGAACACTAGATAAATCATTTAGTGGTTCAACGCAATGTTTCTGAGTTCTTAGGCCATTTGGGACCAAATTTCAACAAGTCTTTCTCCACACTTCTAAGCACTCTTCATGCCTCTCTAGCACTTGTAATCAATCAAATTTATTGTATTATAACATATTCTAACCCCAAACAACATTAGATAAGTCATTTAGTGGTTCAACGCAATGTTTCCGAGTTCTTAGCTCATTTGGGACCCAATTTCAACAAGTCTTTCTCCACTCTACTGAGCACTTTTCATGCATCTCTAGCAGTTGTAATCAATCAAATTTATTTTATTCGAACATATTCTAACCCCAAACAAGACTAGATAAGTCATTTAGTGGTTCCACGCAATGCTTCCGAGTTCTTAGCTCATTCGGGACCCAATTTCAACAAGTCTTTCTCTACACTTTTAAACACTCTTCAAGCATCTCTAGCACTTGTAATCAATAAAATTTATTGTTTTCTAACATATTCTAACCCCAAACAACACTAGATAAGTCATTTAGTGGTTCAACGCAATGTTTCGGAGTTCTTAGCCCATTTGAGACCCAATTTCAACAAGTATTTCTCCACACTTCTAAACACTCTTCATGCATCTCTAGCACTTGTAATCAATTAAATTTATTGTATTCTAACATATTCTAACCCCAAACAACATTAGATAAGTCATTTAGTGGTTCAACGCAATATTTCCGAGTTCTTAGGCCATTTGGGACCCAATTTCAACAAGTCTTTCTCCACACTTCTAAACACTCTTCATCCATCTCTACCACTTGTAATCAATCAAATATCTTGTGTTCTAACATATTCTAACCCCAAACAACATTAGACAAGTCATTTAGTTTTTCAACGCAATATTTCCGAGTTCTTAGCCCATTTGGGACCCAATTTCAACAAGTCTTTCTCCATATTTAGAAACACTGTTCATGCATCTCTAGCACTAGTAATCAAATCAAAATTATGGTTTTCAAACATATTCTAATCCCAAAGAATACTAGATAAGTCATTTAGTGGTTCAACGCAATGTTTCTGAGTTTTAGGCCATTTGGGACCAAATTTCAACAAGTCTTCTCCACACATCTAAACACTCTTCATGCATCTCTAGCACTTGTAATTAATCAAATTTATTGTATTCTAACATATTCTAACCCCAAAAAACATTAGATAAGTCATTTAGTGATTCAACGCAATGTTTCCGAGTTCTTAGCTCATTTGGGACCCAATTTCAACAAGTCTTTCTCCACTCTACTGAGCACTTTTCATGCATCTTTAGCACTTGTAATCAATCAAATTTATTTTATTCGAACATATTCTAACCCCAAACAAGACTAGATAAGTCATTTAGTGGTTCAACGCAATGTTTCTGAGTTCTTAGATCATTTGGGACCCAATTTCAACAAGTCTTCCTCTACACTTTTAAACACTCTTCAAGCATCTCTAGCACTTGTAAGCAATCAAATATATTGTATTCTAACATATTCTAACCCCAAACAACATTAGATAAGTCATTTAGTGGTTCAACGCAATGTTTCCGAGTTCTTAGGTCATTTGGGACCTAATTTCAACAAGTCTTTCTCAACACTTCTAAACACTCTTCATCCATCTCTACCACTTGTAATCAATAAAATATCTTATGTTCTAACATATTCTAACCCCAAACAACATTAGATAAGTCATTTAGTTCTTCAACGCAATATTTCCGAGTTCTTAGCCCATTTGGGACCCAATTTCAACAAGTCTTTCTCCATACTTAGAAACACTCTTCATGCATCTCTAGCACTAGTAATCAAATCAAAATTATGGTTTTCAAACATATTCTAACCCCAAAGAACACTAGATAAATCATTTAGTGGTTCAACGCAATGTTTCTGAGTTCTTAGGCCATTTGGGACCAAATTTCAACAAGTCTTTCTCCACACTTCTAAGCACTCTTCATGCATCTCTAGCACTTGTAATCAATCAAATGTATTGTATTCTAACATATTCTAACCCCAAACAACATTAGATAAGTCATTTAGTGGTTCAACGCAATGTTTCCGAGTTCTTAGCTCATTTGGGACCTAATTTCAACAAGTCTTTCTCCACTCTCTTGAGCACTTTTCATGCATCTCTAGCACTTGTAATCAATCAAATTTATTTTATTCGAACATATTCTAACCCCAAACAAGACTAGATAAGTCATTTAGTGGTTCAACGCAATGTTTCCGAATTCTTAGCTCATTTGGGACCCAATTTCAACAAGTCTTCCTCTACACCTTTAAACACTCTTCAAGCATCTCTAGCACTTGTAATTAATCAAATTTATTGTTTTCTAACATATTCTAACCCCAAACAACACTAGATAAGTCATTTAGTGGTCCAACGCAATGTTTCTGAGTTCTTAGCTCATTTGGGACCCAATTTCAACAAGTATTTCTCCACACTTCTAAACACTCTTCATGCATCTCTAGCACTTGTAATCATTCAAATTTATTGTATTCTAACATATTCTAACCCCAAACAACATTAGATAAGTCATTTAGTGGTTCAACGCAATGATTCCGATTTCTCAGCACATTTGGGACCCAATTTCAACAAGTCTTTCTCCACACTTCTAAACACTCTTCATCCATCTCTAGCACTTGTAATCAATCAAATTTATTGTATTCTAACAAATTCTAACCCCAAACAACATTAGATATGTCATTTAGTTCTTCAACGCAATATTTCCGAGTTCTTAGCCCATTTGGGACCCAATTTCAACAAGTCTTTCTCCATACTTAGAAACACTCTTCATGCATCTCTAGCACTAGTAATCAAATCAAAATTATGGTTTTCAAACATATTCTAACCCCAAAGAACACTAGATAAATCATTTAGTGGTTCTACGCAATGTTTCTTAGTTCTTAGGCCATTTGGGACCAAATTTCAACAAGTTTTTCTCAACACTTCTAAGCACTCTTCATGCATCTCTAGCACTTGTAATCAATCAAATTTATTGTATTCTAAAATATTCTAACCCCAAACAACATTAGATAAGTCATTTAGTGGTTCAACGCAATGTTTCCGAGTTCTCAGCTCATTTGGGACCCAATTTCAACAAGTCTTTCTCCACTCGACTGAGCACTTTTCATGCATCTCTAGCACTCGTAATCAATCAAATTTATTTTATTCAAACATATTCTAACCCCAAACAAGACTAGATAAGTCATTTAGTGGTTCAACGCAATGTTTCCGAATTCTTAGGTCATTTGGGACCCAATTTCAACAAGTATTTCTCCATACTTAGAAACACTCTTCATGCATCTCTAGCACTTGTAATCAATCAAATTTATTGTTTTCTAACATATTCTAACCCCAAACAACATTAGATAAGTCATTTAGTGGTTCAACGCAATGTTTCGGAGTTCTTAGCCCATTTGAGACCCAATTTCAACAAGTATTTCTCCACACTTCTAAACACTCTTCATGCATCTTTAGCACTTGTAATCAATCAAATTTATTGTATTCTAACATATTCTAACCCCAAACAACATTAGATAAGTCATTTAGTGGTTCAACGCAATATTTCCGAGTTCTTAGGCCATTTGGGACCCAATTTCAACAAGTCTTTCTCCACACTTCTAAACACTCTTCATCCATCTCTACCACTTGTAATCAATCAAATATCTTGTGTTCTAACATATTCTAACCCCAAACAACATTAGACAAGTGATTTAGTTTTTCAACGCAATATTTCCGAGTTCTTAGCCCATTTGGGACCCAATTTCAACAAGTCTTTCTCCATATTTAGAAACACTGTTCATGCATCTCTAGCACTAGTAATCAAATCAAAATTATGGTTTTCAAACATATTCTAATCCCAAAGAATACTAGATAAGTCATTTAGTGGTTCAACGCAATGTTTCTGAGTTTTAGGCCATTTGGGACCAAATTTCAACAAGTCTTTCTCCACACATCTAAACACTCTTCATGCATCTCTAGCACTTGTAATCAATCAAATTTATTGTATTCTAACGTATTCTAACCCCAAAAAACATTAGATAAGTCATTTAGTGGTTCAACGCAATGTTTCCGAGTTCTTAGCTCATTTGGGACCCAATTTCAACAAGTCTTTCTCCACTCTACTGAGCACTTTTCATGCATCTCTAGCACTTGTAATCAATCAAATTTATTTTATTCGAACATATTCTAACCCCAAACAAGACTAGATAAGTCATTTATTTGTTCAACGCAATGTTTCCGAATTCTTAGCTCATTTGGGACCCAATTTCAACAAGTATTTCTCCATACTTAGAAACACTCTTCATGCATCTCTAGCACTAGTAATCAAATTAAAATTATGGTTTTCAAACATATTCTAACCCCAAAGAACACTAGATAAATCATTTAGTGGTTCAACGCAATGTTTCTTAGTTCTTAGGCCATTTGGGACCAAATTTCAACAAGTTTTTCTCCACACTTCTAAACACTCTTCATGCATCTCTAGCACTTGTAATCATTCAAATTTATTGTATTCTAACATATTCTAACCCCAAAAAACATTAGATAAGTCATTTAGTGGTTCAACGCAATGATTCCGAGTTCTCAGCACATTTTGGACCCAATTTCAACAAGTCTTTCTCCACACTTCTAAACACTCTTCATCCATCTCTAGCACTTCTAATCAATCAAATTTATTGTATTCTAATATATTCTAACCCCAAACAACATTAGATAAGTCATTTAGTTCTTCAACGCAATGTTTCCGAGTTCTTAGCCCATTTGGGACCCAATTTCAACAAGTCATTCTCCATACTTGGAAACACTCTTCATGCTTCTCCAGCACTAGTAAACAAATCAAAATTATTGTTTTCAAACATATTTTAAACCCAAAGAACACTAGATAAGTCATTTAGTGGTTCAACGCAATGTTTCTGAGTTCTTAGCCCATTTGGGACCCAATTTCAACAAGTATTTCTTCACACTTCTAAACACTCTCCATGCATCTCTAGCACTCGTAATCAATCAAATTTATTGTATTCTAACTTATTCTAACCCCAAACAACACTATATAATTCATTTAGTTGTTCAAGGCAATGTTTCTGAGTTCTTAGCCCATTTCGGACCCAATTTCAACAAGTTTTTTTACACACTTCTAAACACTCATCATGCATCTCTAGAACTTGGAATTAATCAAAGTTATTGTATTCTAACTTATTCTAACCCCAAACAACACTATATAATTCATTTAGTTGTTCAAAGCAATGTTTCCGAGTTCTTAGCCCATTAGGGACCCAATTTTCAACAAGTCTTTCTCCATACTTGGAAACGCTCTTCATGCATCTCTAGCACTAGTAATCAAATCAAAATTATTGTTTTCTAACATATTCTAACTCCAAAGAACTCTAGATAAGTCATTTAGTGCTTCAACGCAATGTTTCTGAGTTCTTAGCCCATTTGGGACCATATTTCAACAAGTCTTTCTCCACACTTCTAAACACTCTTCATGCACCTCTAGCACTTGTAATCAATCAAATTTATTGTATTCTAACATATTCTAACCCCAAACAACATTAGATAAATCATTTAGTGGTTCAACGCAATATTTCCGAGTTCTTAGCCGATTTGGGACCCAATTTCAACAAGTCTTTCTCCGTTCTACTGAACACTTTTCATGCATCTCTAGCAATTGTAATCAATTAAATTTATTTTATTCGAACATATTCTAACCCCAAACAACACTAGATAAGTCATTTAGTGGTTCAACGCAATGTTTCCGTGTTCTTACCTCATTTGGGACCCAATTTCAACAAGTCTTTCTCTACACTTTTAAACACTCTTCAAGCATTTCTAGCATTTGTAATCAATCAAATTTATTGTTTTCTAACATATTCTAACCCCAAACAACACTAGATATATCATTTAGTGGTTCAACGCAATGTTTCTGAGTTCTTAGCCCATTTGGGACCCAATTTCAACAAGTATTTCTTCACACTTCTAAACACTCTTCATGCATCTCTAGCACTTGTAAAATCAAATATATTGTATTCTAACATATTCTAACCCAAACAACATTAGATAATTCATTTAGTTCTTCAACGCAATGTTTCCGAGTTCTTAGCCCATTTGGGACCCAATTTCAACAAGTTTTTTTACACACGTCTAAACACTCATCATGCATCTCTAGCACTTGGAATTAATCAAAGTTATTGTATTCTAACATATTCTAACCCCAAACAACACTATATAATTCATTTAGTTGTTCAAGGCAACGTTTCCGAGTTCTTAGCCCATTTGGGACCCAATTTCAACAAGTCTTTCTCCACACTTCTAAACACTCTTCATGCATCTCTAGCACTTGTAATCAATCAAATTTATTGTATTCTAACATATTCTAACCCCAAAAACCATTAGATAAGTCATTTAGTGGTTCAACGCAATGTTTCCGAGTTCTTAGCCCATTTGGGACCCAATTTCATCAAGTCTTTCTCCACTATAATGAACACTTTTCATGCATCTCTAGCACTTGTAATCAATCAAATTTATTTTATTTGAACATATTCTAACCCCAAACAACACTAGATAAGCCATTTAGTGGTTCAACGCAATGTTTCCGAGTTCTTAACTCATTAGGGACCAAATTTCAACAAGTCTTTCTCCATACTTGGAAACACTCTTCATGCATCTCTAGCACTAGTAATCAAATCAAAATTATTGTTTTCTAACATATTCTAACTCCAAAGAACACTAGATAAGTCATTTCGTGGTTCAACGCAATGTTTCTGAGTTCTTAGTCCATTTGGGACCCAATTTCAACAAGTATTTCTCCACACTTCTAAACACTCTTCATGCATCTCTAGCAATTGTAATCAATCAAATTTATTGTATTCTAACATATTGTAACCCCAAACAACATTAGATAAGTCATTTAGTGGTTCAACGCAATGTTTCTGAGTTCTTAGCCCATTTAGGACCCAATTTCAACAACTTTTTCTACACACTTCCTAAACAATCTTCATGCATCTCTAGCACTTGTAATAAATCAAATTCATTTTTTCTAACATATTCTAACCCCAAACAACACTATATAATTCATTTAGTTGTTCAAGGCAATGTTTCCGAGTTCTTAGCCCATTAGGGACCCAATTTCAACAAGTCTTTCTCCACACTTCTAAACAATCTTCATCCATGTCTAGCACTTGTAATCAATCAAATTTATTGTATTCTAACATATTCTAACCCCAAAAAACATTAGATAAGTCATTTAGTTCTTCAACGCAATGTTTCCGAGTTCTTAGCCCATTTCGGACCCAATTTCAACAAGGTTTTTACACACTTCTAAACACTCATCATGCATCTCTAGCACTTGGAATTAATCAAAGTTATTGTATTCTAACATATTCTAACCCCAAACAACACTATATAATTCATTTAGTTGTTCAAGGCAATGTTTCCGAGTTTTAGCCCATTAGGGACCCAATTTCAACAAGTCTTTCTCCATACTTGGAAACGCTCTTTATGCATCTCTAGCACTAGTAATCAAATCAAAATGATTGTTTTCTAACATATTCTAACTCCAAAGAACTCTAGATAAGTCATTTAGTGCTTCAACGCAATGTTTCTGAGTTCTTAGCCCATTTAGGACCAAATTTCAACAAGTCTTTCTCCACACTTCTAAACACTCTTCATGCACCTCTAGCACTTGTAATCAATCAAATTTATTGTATTCTAACATATTCTAACCCCAAACAACATTAGATAAATCATTTAGTGGTTCAACGCAATATTTCCGAGTTCTTAGCCCATTTGGGACCCAATTTCAACAAGTCTTTCTCCATTCTACTGAACACTTTTCATGCATCTCTAGCAATTGTAATCAATCAAATTTATTTTATTCGAACATATTCTAACCCCAAACAACACTAGATAAGTCATTTAGTGGTTCAACGCAATGTTTCCGTGTTCTTAGATCATTTGGGATCCAATTTCAACAAGTCTTTCTCCACACTTCTAAACACTCTTCATCCATCTCTAGCACTTCTAATCAATCAAATTTATTGTATTCTAACATATTCTAACCCCAAACAACATTAGATAAGTCATTTAGTTCTTCAACGCAATGTTTCCGAGTTCTTAGCCCATTTGGGACCCAATTTCAACAAGTCTTACTCCATACTTGGAAACACTCTTCATGCTTCTCCAGCACTAGTAAACAAATCAAAATTATTGTTTTCAAACATATTATAAACCCAAAGAACACTAGATAAGTCATTTAGTGGTTCAACGCAATGTTTCTGAGTTCTTAGCCCATTTGGAACCCAATTTCAACAAGTATTTCTTCACACTTCTAAACACTCTCCATGCATATCTAGCACTCGTAATCAATCAAATTTATTGTATTCTAACATATTCTAACCCCAAACAACATTGGATAAGTCATTTAGTGGTTCAACGCAATGTTTCCGAGTTCTTAGGCCATTTGGGACCCAATTTCAACAAGTCTTTCTCCACACTTCTAAACACTCTTCATCCATCTCTACCACTTGTAATCAATCAAATATCTTGTATTCTAACATATTCTAACCCCAAACAACATTAGATAAGTCATTTAGTTCTTCAACGCAATGTTTCTGAGTTCTTAGCCCATTTGGGACCCAATTTCAACAAGTCTTTCTCCATACTTGGAAACACTCTTCATGCATCTCTAGCACTAGTAATCAAATCAAAATTATTGTTTTCTAACATAATCTAACCCCAAAGAACACTATATAAGTCATTTAGTGGTTCAACGCAATGTTTCTGAGTTCTTAGCCCATTTGGGACCAAATTTCAACAAGTCTTTCTCCAAACTTCTAAACACTCTTCATGTATCTCTAGCACTTGTAATCAATCAAATTCATTTTTTCTAACATATTCTAACCCCCAAACAACACTAGATAAGTCATTTAGTGGTTCAACGCTATGTTTCTGAGTTCTTAGCCCATTTGGGACCCAATTTCAACAAGTCTTTCTCCATACTTGGAAACACTCTTCATGCTTCTCCAGCACTAGTAAACAAATCAAAATTATTGTTTTCAAACATATTCTAAACCCAAAGAACACTAGATAAGTCATTTAGTGGTTCAACGCAATGTTTCTGAGTTCTTAGCCCATTTGGGACCCAATTTCAACAAGTATTTCTTCACACTTCTAAACACTCTCCATGCATCTCTAGCACTCGTAATCAATCAAATTTATTGTATTCTAACATATTCTAACCCCAAACAACATTGGATAAGTCATTTAGTGGTTCAACGCAATGTTTCCGAGTTCTTAGGCCATTTGGGACCCAATTTCAACAAGTCTTTCTCCAAACTTCTAAACACTCTTCATGTATCTCTAGCACTTGTAATCAATCAAATTCATTTTTTCTAACATATTCTAACCCCCAAACAACACTAGATAAGTCATTTAGTGGTTCAACGCTATGTTTCTGAGTTCTTAGCCCATTTGGGACCCAATTTCAACAAGTTTTTCTACACACTTCCTAAACAATCTTCATGCATTTCTAGCACTTGTAATCAATCAAAGTTATTGTATTCTAAGATATTCTAACCCAAAACAACACTAGATAAGTCAAATAGTGGTTCAACGCAATGTTTCCGAGTTCTTAGCCCATTTCGGACCCAATTTCAACAAGTTTTTTTACACACTTCTAAACACTCATCATGCATCTCTAGAACTTGGAATTAATCAAAGTTATTGTATTCTAACTTATTCTAACCCCAAACAACACTATATAATTCATTTAGTTGTTCAAGGCAATGTTTCCGAGTTCTTAGCCCATTAGGGACCCAATTTTCAACAAGTCTTTCTCCATACTTGGAAACGCTCTTCATGCATCTCTAGCACTAGTAATCAAATCTAAATTATTGTTTTCTAACATATTCTAACTCCAAAGAACTCTAGATAAGTCATTTAGTGCTTCAACGCAATGTTTCTGAGTTCTTAGCCCATTTGGGACCATATTTCAACAAGTCTTTCTCCACACTTCTAAACACTCTTCATGCACCTCTAGCACTTGTAATCAATCAAATTTATTGTATTCTAACATATTCTAACCCCAAACAACATTAGATAAATCATTTAGTGGTTCAACGCAATATTTCCGAGTTCTTAGCCCATTTGGGACCCAATTTCAACAAGTCTTTCTCCATTCTACTGAACACTTTTCATGCATCTCTAGCAATTGTAATCAATTAAATTTATTTTATTCGAACATATTCTAACTCCAAAGAACTCTAGATAAGTCATTTAGTGCTTCAACGCAATGTTTCCGTGTTCTTACCTCATTTGGGACCCAATTTCAACAAGTCTTTCTCTACACTTTTAAACACTCTTCAAGCATTTCTAGCATTTGTAATCAATCAAATTTATTGTTTTCTAACATATTCTAACCCCAAACAACACTAGATATATCATTTAGTGGTTCAACGCAATGTTTCTGAGTTCTTAGCCCATTTGGGACCCAATTTCAACAAGTATTTCTTCACACTTCTAAACACTCTTCATGCATCTCTAGCACTTGTAAAATCAAATATATTGTATTCTAACATATTCTAACCCAAACAACATTAGATAAGTCATTTAGTTCTTCAACGCAATGTTTCCGAGTTCTTAGCCCATTTGGGACCCAATTTCAACAAGTTTTTTTACACACTTCTAAACACTCATCATGCATCTCTAGCACTTGGAATTAATCAAAGTTATTGTATTCTAACATATTCTAACCCCAAACAACACTATATAATTCATTTAGTTGTTCAAGGCAACGTTTCCGAGTTCTTAGCCCATTTGGGACCCAATTTCAACAAGTCTTTCTCCACACTTCTAAACACTCTTCATGCATCTCTAGCACTTGTAATCAATCAAATTTATTGTATTCTAACATATTCTAACCCCAAAAACCATTAGATAAGTCATTTAGTGGTTCAACGCAATGTTTCCGAGTTCTTAGCCCATTTGGGACCCAATTTCATCAAGTCTTTCTCCACTATAATGAACACTTTTCATGCATCTCTAGCACTTGTAATCAATCAAATTTATTTTATTTGAACATATTCTAACCCCAAACAACACTAGATAAGTCATTTAGTGGTTCAACGCAATGTTTCCGAGTTCTTAACTCATTAGGGACCAAATTTCAACAAGTCTTTCTCCATACTTGGAAACACTCTTCATGCATCTCTAGCACTAGTAATCAAATCAAAATTATTGTTTTCTAACATATTCTAACTCCAAAGAACACTAGATAAGTCATTTCGTGGTTCAACGCAATGTTTCTGAGTTCTTAGTCCATTTGGGACCCAATTTCAACAAGTATTTCTCCACACTTCTAAACACTCTTCATGCATCTCTAGCAATTGTAATCAATCAAATTTATTGTATTCTAACATATTGTAACCCCAAACAACATTAGATAAGTCATTTAGTGGTTCAACGCAATATTTCTGAGTTCTTAGCCCATTTGGGACCCAATTTCAACAACTTTTTCTACACACTTCCTAAACAATCTTCATGCATCTCTAGCACTTGTAATAAATCAAATTCATTTTTTCTAACATATTCTAACCCCAAACAACACTATATAATTCATTTAGTTGTTCAAGGCAATGTTTCCGAGTTCTTAGCCCATTAGGGACCCAATTTCAACAAGTCTTTCTCCACACTTCTAAACAATCTTCATCCATGTCTAGCACTTGTAATCAATCAAATTTATTGTATTCTAACATATTCTAACCCCAAACAACATTAGATAAGTCATTTAGTTCTTCAACGCAATGTTTCCGAGTTCTTAGCCCATTTCGGACCCAATTTCAACAAGTTTTTTTACACACTTCTAAACACTCATCATGCATCTCTAGCACTTGGAATTAATCAAAGTTATTGTATTCTAACATATTCTAACCCCAAACAACACTATATAATTCATTTAGTTGTTCAAGGCAATGTTTCCGAGTTCTTAGCCCATTTGGGACCCAATTTCAACAAGTCTTTCTCCACACTTCTAAACACTCTTCATGCATCTCTAGCACTTGTAATCAATCAAATTTATTGTATTCTAACATATTATAACTCCAAACAACACTAGATTAGTCATTTAGTGGTTCAACGCAATGTTTCCGAGTTCTTAGCCCATTTGGGACCCAATTTCAACAAGTCTTTCTACACACTTCTAAACATTCTTCATGCATCTCTAGCAGTTGTAATCAATCATCTTCATTGTATTCTAACATATTCTAACCCTAGAAACACCAAATATGTCAATTAGTGGTTCAACGCAATGTTTCCGAGTTCTTAGCCTATTTGGGACCCAATTTCAACAAGTCTTTCTCCATACTTCTGAACACTTTTCATGCATCTCTAGCACTTGTAATCAATCAAATATATTGTATTCTAACATATTCTAACCCCAAAAATAATAGATCAGTCATTTAGTGGTTCAACGCAACGTTTCCGAGTTCTTAGCCCATTTGGGTCCCAATTTCAACAAGTCTTTCTACACACTTCTAAACACTCTTCATGCATCTCTAGCACTTGTAATCAATCAAATTTATTTTATTCGAACATATTCTAACCCCAAAAAATACTAGATAAGTCATTTAGTGGTTCAACGCAATGTTTCCGAGTTTTTAGCCCATTTGGGACCCAATTTCAACAAGTCTTTCTCCTTACTTCTAAACACTCTTCATGCATCTCTAGCACTTGTAATCAATCAAATATATTGTATTCTAACATATTCTAACCCCAATCAACAGTAGATAAGTTATTTAGTGGTTCGACGCAATGTTTACGAATTCTTAGCCCATTTGGGACCCAATTTCAACAAGTCTTTCTCCACACTTCTAAACACTCTTCATGCATCTCTAGCACTTGTAATCAATCAAAGTTATTGTATTATACCATATTCTAACCCCAAAAACAATAGATAAGTCATTTAGAGTTTCAACGCAATGTTTCCGAGTTCTTAGCCCATTTGGGTCCCAATTTCAACAAGTCTTTCTCTACACTTCTAAACACTCTTCATGCATCTCTAGCACTTGTATTCAATAAAATTCTTTGATTCTAACATATTCTAACCCCAAATAACACTAGATAAGTCATTTAGTGGTTCAACGCAATGTTTCCTAGTTCTTAGCCCATTTGGGACCCAATTTCAACAAGTCTTTCTACACACTTCTAAACACTCTTCATGCATCTCTAGCACTTCTAATCAATAAAATTCATTGTATTCTAACATATTCTAACCCCAACCAACACTAGATAAGTCATTTAGTGGTTCAACGCAATGTTTCCGAGTTCTTAGCCCATTTGGGACCCAATTTCAACAAGTCTTTCTACACTTCTAAACACTCTTCATGCATCTCTAGCACTTCTAATCAATAAAATTCATTGTATTCTAACATATTCTAACCCCAACCAACACTAGATAAGTCATTTAGTGGTTCAACGCAATGTTTCCGAGTTCTTAGCCCATTTGGGACCCAATTTCAACAAGTCTTTCTCTACACTTCTAAACACTCTTCATGCGTCTCTAGCACTTGTAATCAATCAAATTTATTGTATTCTAACATATTCTAACCCCAAACAACACTAGATAAGTCATTTAGTGGTTCAACGCAATTTTTCCGAGTTCTTAGCCCATTTGGGACCCAATTTCAACAAGTCTTTCTACACACTTCTAAACACTCTTCATGCATCTCTAGCACTTGTAATCAATCAAATTTATTGTATTCTAACATATTCTAACCCCAAACAACACTAGATAAGTCATTTAGTGGTTCAACGCAATGTTTCCGAGTTCTTAGCCCATTTGGGACCCAATTTCAACAAGTCTTTCTCCACACTTCTAAACACTATTCATGCATATCTAGCAGTTGTAATCAATCAAATTATTGTATTCTAACATATTCTAACCCCAAACAACACTAGATAAGTCATTTAGTGGTTCAACGCAATGTTTCCGAGTTCTTAGCCCATTTGGGACCCAATTTCAACAAGTCTTTCTCTACACTTCTAAACACTCTTCATGCATCTCTAGCACTTGTAATCAATCAAATTTATTGTATTCTAACATATTATAACCCCAAACAACACTAGATAAGTCATTTAGTGGTTCAACGCAATGTTTCCGAGTTCTTAGCCCATTTGGGACCCAATTTCAACAAGTCTTTCTTCTCACTTCTAAACATTCTTCATGCATCTCTAGCACTTGTAATCAATCAAATTCATTGTATTATAACATATTCTAACCCAAACAACACTAGATAAGTCATTTAGTGGTTCAACGCAATGTTTCCGAGTTCTTAGCCCATTTGGGTCCCAATTTCAACAAGTCTTTCTCTACACTTCTAAACACTCTTCATGCATCTTTAGCACTTGTAATCAATCAAATTCATTGTATTCTAACATATTCTAACCCCAAACAACACTAGATAAGTCATTTAGTGGTTCAACGCAATGTTTCCGAGTTCTTAGCCCATTTGGGACCCAATTTCAACAAGTGTTTCTCTACACTTCTAAACACTCTTCATGCATCTCTAGCACTTGTAATCAATCAAATTCATTGTATTCTAACATATTCTAACCCCAAACAACACTAGATAAGTCATTTAGTGGTTCAACGCAATTATTCCGAGTTCTTAGCCCATTTGGGACACAATTTCAACAAGTCTTTCTACACACTTTTAAACAATCTTCATGCATCTCTAGCATTTGTAATCAATCAAATTCATTGTATTCTAACATATTCTAACCCCAAACAACACTAGATAAGTCATTTAGTGGTTCAACGCAATGTTTCCGAGTTCTTAGCCCATTTGGGACCAATTTCAACAAGTCTTTCTCTACACTTCTAAACACTCTTCATGCATCTCTAGCACTTGTAATCAATCAAATTCATTGTATTCTAACATATTCTAACCCCAAACAACACTAGATAAGTCATTTAGTGGTTCAACGCAATGTTTCCGAGTTCTTAGCCCATTTGGGACCCAAATTTAACAAGTCTTTCTACACACTTCTAAACATTCTTCATGCATCTCTAGCATTTGTAATCAATTAAATTCATTGTATTCTAACATATTCTAACCCCAAACAACACTAGAAAAGCCATTTATTGGTTCAACGCAATGTTTCCGAGTTCTTAGCCCATTTGGGACCAATTTCAACAAGTCTTTCTCTACACTTCTAAACACTCTTCATGCATCTCTAGCACTTGTAATCAATCAAATTCATTGTATTCTAACATATTCTAACCCCAAACAACACTAGATAAGTCATTTAGTGGTTCAACGCAATGTTTCCGAGTTCTTAGCCCATTTGGGACCAATTTCAACAAGTCTTTCTCTACACTTCTAAACACTCTTCATGCATCTCTAGCACTTGTAATCAATCAAATTCATTGTATTCTAACATATTCTAACCCCAAACAACACTATATAAGTCATTTAGTGGTTCAACGCAATTATTCCGAGTTCTTAGCCCATTTGGGACCCAATTTCAACAAGTCTTTCTACACACTTTTAAACAATCTTCATGCATCTCTAGCATTTGTAATCAATCAAATTCATTGTATTCTAACATATTCTAACCCCAAACAACACTATATAAGTCATTTAGTGGTTCAACGCAATTATTCCGAGTTCTTAGCCCATTTGGGACCCAATTTCAACAAGTCTTTCTACACACTTTTAAACAATCTTCATGCATCTCTAGCATTCGTAATCAATCAAATTCATTGTATTCTAACATATTTTCACCCCAAACAAACCTAGATAAGTCATTTAGTGGTTCAACGCAATGTTTCCGAGTTCTTAGCCCATTTGGGACCAATTTCAACAAGTCTTTCTCTACACTTCTAAACACTCTTCATGCATCTCTAGCACTTGTAATCAATCAAATTCATTGTATTCTAACATATTCTAACCCCAAACAACACTAGATAAGTCATTTAGTGGTTCAACGCAATTATTCCGAGTTCTTAGCCCATTTGGGACCCAATTTCAACAAGTCTTTCTACGCACTTCTAAACAATCTTCATGCATCTCTAGCATTTGTAATCAATCAAATTCATTGTATTCTAACATATTCTAACCCCAAACAACACTATATAAGTCATTTAGTGGTTCAACGCAATGTTTCCGAGTTCTTAGCCCGATTGGGACCCAATTTTAACAAGTCTTTCTCTACACTTCTAAACACTCTTCATGCATCTCTAGCACTTGTAATCAATCAAATTCATTGTATTCTAACATATTCTAACCCCAAAAAACACTAGATAAGTCATTTAGTGGTTCAACGCAATGTTTCCGAGTTCTTAGCCCATTTGGGACCCAATTTTAACAAGTCTTTCTCTACACTTCTAAACACTCTTCATGCATCTCTAGCACTTGTAATCAATCAAATTCATTGTATTCTAACATATTCTAACCCCAAACAACACTAGATAAGTCATTTAGTGGTTCAACGCAATGTTTCCGAGTTCTTAGCCCATTTGGGACCAATTTCAACAAGTCTTTTGTCTACACTTCTAAACACTCTTCATGCATCTCTAGCACTTGTAATCAATCAAATTCATTGTATTCTAACATATTCTAACCCCAAACAACACTAGATAAGTCATTTAGTGGTTCAACGCAATGCTTTTGAGTTCTTATCCCGATTGGGACCCAATTTCAACAAGTCTTTCTCCACACTTCTAAACACTTTTCATGCATCTCTAGCATTTGTAATCAATCAAATTCATTGTATTCTAACATATTCTAACCCCAAACAATACTAGATAAGTCATTTAGTGGTTCAACGCAATGTTTCCGAGTTCTTAGCCCATTTGGGACCCAATTTCAACAAGTCTTTCTCTACACTTCTAAACAATCTTCATGCATCTCTAGCACTTGTAATCAATCAAATTCATTGTATTCTAACATATTCTAACCCCAAAAAACACTAGATAAGTCATTTAGTGGTTCAACGCAATGTTTCCGAGTTCTTAGCCCATTTGGGACCAATTTCAACAAGTCTTTCTCTACACTTCTAAACACTCTTCATGCATCTCTAGCACTTGTAATCAATCAAATTCATTGTATTCTAACATATTCTAACCCCAAACAACACTATATAAGTCATTTAGTGGTTCAACGCAATTATTCCGAGTTCTTAGCCCATTTGGGACCCAATTTCAACAAGTCTTTCTACACACTTTTAAACAATCTTCATGCATCTCTAGCATTTGTAATCAATCAAATTCATTGTATTCTAACATATTCTAACCCCAAACAACACTATATAAGTTATTTAGTGGTTCAACGCAATGTCTCCGAGTTCTTAGCCCATTTGGAACTCAATTTCAACAAGTCTTTCTCTACACTTCTAAACAATCTTCATGCATCTCTAGCACTTGTAATCAATCAAATTCATTGTATTCTAACATATTCTAACCCCAAACAACACTAGATAAGTCATTTAGTGGTTCAACGCAATTATTCCGAGTTCTTAGCCCATTTGGGACCCAATTTCAACAAGTCTTTCTACACACTTTTAAACAATCTTCATGCATCTCTAGCATTTGTAATCAATCAAATTCATTGTATTCTAACATATTTTCACCCAAACAACACTATATAAGTCATTTAGTGGTTCAACGCAATTATTCCGAGTTCTTAGCCCATTTGGGACCCAATTTCAACAAGTCTTTCTACACACTTTTAAACAATCTTCATGCATCTCTAGCATTTGTAATCAATCAAATTCATTGTATTCTAACATATTCTAACCCCAAACAACACTAGATAAGTCATTTAGTGGTTCAACGCAATGTTTCCGAGTTCTTAACCTATTTGGGACCCAATTTCAACAAGTCTTTCTCTACACTTCTAAACACTCTTCATGCATCTCTAGCACTTGTAATCAATCAAATTCATTGTATTCTAACATATTCTAACCCCAAACAACACTAGATAAGTCATTTAGTGGTTCAACGCAATGTTTCCGAGTTCTTAGCCCATTTGGGACCCAATTTCAACAAGTCTTTCTACACACTTTTAAACAATCTTCATGCATCTCTAGCATTTGTAATCAATCAAATTCATTGTATTCTAACATATTTTCACCCCAAACAACACTAGATAAGTCATTTAGTGGTTCAACGCAATGTTTCCGAGTTCTTAGCCCATTTGGGACCAATTTCAACAAGTCTTTCTCTACACTTCTAAACACTCTTCATGCATCTCTAGCACTTGTAATCAATCAAATTCATTGTATTCTAACATATTCTAACCCCAAACAACACTAGATAAGTCATTTAGTGGTTCAACGCAATGCTTTCGAGTTCTTATCCCTGTTGGGACCCAATTTCAACAAGTCTTTCTCCACACTTCTAAACACTTTTCATGCATCTCTAGCATTTGTAATCAATTAAATTCATTGTATTCGCACATATTTTCACCCCAAACAATACTAGATAAGTTATTTAGTGGTTCAACGCAATGTTTCCGAGTTCTTAGCCCGATTGGGACCCAATTTCAACAAGTCTTTCTCTACACTTCTAAACACTTTTCATGCATCTCTAACACTTGTAATCAATCAAATTCATTGTATTCTAACATATTCTAACCCCAAAAAACACTAGATAAGTCATTTAGTGGTTCAACGCAATGTTTCCGAGTTCTTAGCCCATTTGGGACCAATTTCAACAAGTCTTTCTCTACACTTCTAAACACTCTTCATGCATCTCTAGCACTTGTAATCAATCAAATTCATTGTATTCTAACATATTCTAACCCCAAACAACACTATATAAGTCATTTAGTGGTTCAACGCAATTATTCCGAGTTCTTAGCCCATTTGGGACCCAATTTCAACAACTCTTTCTACACTTTTAAACAATCTTCATGCATCTCTAGCATTTGTAATCAATCAAATTCATTGTATTCTAACATATTCTAACCCCAAACAACACTATATAAGTCATTTAGTGGTTCAACGCAATTATTCCGAGTTCTTAGCCCATTTGGGACCCAATTTCAACAAGTCTTTCTACACACTTTTAAACAATCTTCATGCATCTCTAGCATTTGTAATCAATCAAATTCATTGTATTCTAACATATTCTAACCCCAAACAACACTAGATAAGTCATTTAGTGGTTCAACGCAATTATTCCGAGTTCTTAGCCCATTTGGGACCCAATTTCAACAAGTCTTTCTACACACTTTTAAACAATCTTCATGCATCTCTAGCATTTGTAATCAATCAAATTCATTGTATTCTAACATATTTTCACCCCAAATAAAACTAGATAAGTCATTTAGTGGTTCAACGCAATGTTTCCGAGTTCTTAGCCCGATTGGGACCCAATTTTAACAAGTCTTTCTCTACACTTCTAAACACTCTTCATGCATCTCTAGCACTTGTAATCAATCAAATTCATTGTATTCTAACATATTCTAACCCCAAACAACACTAGATAAGTCATTTATTGGTGCAACGCAATGCTTTCGAGTTCTTATCCCGATTGGGACCCAATTTCAACAAGTCTTTCTCCACACTTCTAAACACTTTTCATGCATCTCTAGCATTTGTAATCAATTAAATTCATTGTATTCGCACATATTTTCACCCCAAACAATACTAGATAAGTTATTTAGTGGTTCAACGCAATGTTTCCGAGTTCTTAGCCCGATTGGGACCCAATTTCAACAAGTCTTTCTCTACACTTCTAAACACTTTTCATGCATCTCTAACACTTGTAATCAATCAAATTCATTGTATTCTAACATATTCTAACCCCAAAAAACACTAGATAAGTCATTTAGTGGTTCAACGCAATGTTTCCGAGTTCTTAGCCCATTTGGGACCAATTTCAACAAGTCTTTCTCTACACTTCTACACACTCTTCATGCATCTCTAGCACTTGTAATCAATCAAATTTATTGTATTCTAACATATTCTTACCCCAAACAACACTATATAAGTCATTTAGTGGTTCAACGCAATTATTCCGAGTTCTTAGCCCATTTGAGACCCAATTTCAACAAGTCTTTCTACGCACTTTTAAACAATCTTCATGCATCTCTAGTATTTGTAATCAATCAAATTCATTGTATTCTAACATATTCTAACCCCAAACAACACTATATAAGTCATTTAGTGGTTCAACGAAATTATTCCGAGTTCTTAGACCATTTGGGACCCAATTTCAACAAGTCTTTCTACACACTTTTAAACAATCTTCATGCATCTCTAGCATTCGTAATCAATCAAATTCATTGTATTCTAACATATTTTCACCCCAAACAAAACTAGATAAGTCATTTAGTGGTTCAACGCAATGTTTCCGAGTTCTTAGCCCGATTGGGACCCAATTTTAACAAGTCTTTCTCTACACTTCTAAACACTCTTCATGCATCTCTAGCACTTGTAATCAATCAAATTCATTGTATTCTAACATATTCTAACCCCAAAAAACACTAGATAAGTCATTTAGTGGTTCAACGCAATGTTTCTGAGTTCTTAGCTAGATTGGGACACAATTTCAACAAGTGTTTCTCTAACCTTCTAAACACTCTTCATGCATCTCTAGCACTTGTAATCAATCAAATTCATTGTATTCTAACATATTCTAACCCCAAACAACACTAGATAAGTCATTTATTGGTGCAACGCAATGCTTTCGAGTTCTTATCCCGATTGGGACCCAATTTCAACAAGTCTTTCTCCACACTTCTAAACACTTTTCATGCATCTCTAGCATTTGTAATCAATTAAATTCATTGTATTCGCACATATTTTCACCCCAAACAATACTAGATAAGTTATTTAGTGGTTCAACGCAATGTTTCCGAGTTCTTAGCCCGATTGGGACCCAATTTCAACAAGTCTTTCTCTACACTTCTAAACACTTTTCATGCATCTCTAACACTTGTAATCAATCAAATTCATTGTATTCTAACATATTCTAACCCCAAAAAACACTAGATAAGTCATTTAGTGGTTCAACGCAATGTTTCCGAGTTCTTAGCCCATTTGGGACCAATTTCAACAAGTCTTTCTCTACACTTCTAAACACTCTTCATGCATCTCTAGCACTTGTAATCAATCAAATTTATTGTATTCTAACATATTCTTACCCCAAACAACACTATATAAGTCATTTAGTGGTTCAACGCAATTATTCCGAGTTCTTAGCCCATTTGGGACCCAATTTCAACAAGTCTTTCTACGCACTTTTAAACAATCTTCATGCATCTCTAGCATTTGTAATCAATCAAATTCATTGTATTCTAACATATTCTAACCCCAAACAACACTATATAAGTCATTTAGTGGTTCAACGCAATTATTCCGAGTTCTTAGCCCATTTGGGACCCAATTTCAACAAGTCTTTCTACACACATCTAAACACTCTTCATGCATCGCTACCACTTGTAATCAATCAAAATTATTGTATTCTAACATATTCTAACCCCAAACAACACTATATAAGTCATTTAGTGGTTCAACGCAATTATTCCGAGTTCTTAGCCCATTTGGGACCCAATTTCAACAAGTCTTTCTACACACTTTTAAACAATCTTCATGCATCTCTAGCATTTGTAATCAATCAAATTCATTGTATTCTAACATATTTTCACCCTAAACAACACTAGATAAATCATTTAGTGGTTCAACGCAATGTTTCCGAGTTCTTAGCCAGATTGGGACACAATTTCAACAAGTCTTTCTCTAACCTTCTAAACACTCTTCATGCATCTCTAGCACTTGTAATCAATCAAATTCATTGTATTCTAACATATTCTAACCCCAAACAACACTAGATAAGTCATTTATTGGTGCAACGCAATGCTTTCGAGTTCTTATCCCGATTGGGACCCAATTTCAACAAGTCTTTCTCCACACTTCTAAACACTTTTCATGCATCTCTAGCATTTGTAATCAATTAAATTCATTGTATTCGCACATATTTTCACCCCAAACAATACTAGATAAGTTATTTAGTGGTTCAACGCAATGTTTCCGAGTTCTTAGCCCGATTGGGACCCAATTTCAACAAGTCTTTCTCTACACTTCTAAACACTTTTCATGCATCTCTAACACTTGTAATCAATCAAATTCATTGTATTCTAACATATTCTAACCCCAAAAAACACTAGATAAGTCATTTAGTGGTTCAACGCAATGTTTCCGAGTTCTTAGCCCATTTGGGACCAATTTCAACAAGTCTTTCTCTACACTTCTAAACACTCTTCATGCATCTCTAGCACTTGTAATCAATCAAATGTTTTGTATTCTAACATATTCTAACCCCAAACAACACTATATAAGTCATTTAGTGGTTCAACGCAATTATTCCGAGTTCTTAGCCCATTTGGGACCCAATTTCAACAAGTCTTTCTACACACTTTTAAACAATCTTCATGCATCTGTAGCATTTGTAATCAATCAAATTCATTGTATTCTAAAATATTCTAACCCCAAAGAACACTATATAAGTCATTTAGTGGTTCAACGCAATTATTCCGAGTTCTTAGCCCATTTGGGACCCAATTTCAACAAGTCTTTCTACACACTTTTAAACAATCTTCATGCATCTCTAGCATTCGTAATCAATCAAATTCATTGTATTCTAACATATTTTCACCCCAAATAAAACTAGATAAGTCATTTAGTGGTTCAACGCAATGTTTCCGAGTTCTTAGCCCGATTGGGACCCAATTTTAACAAGTCTTTCTCTACACTTCTAAACACTCTTCATGCATCTCTAGCACTTGTAATCAACCAAATTCATTGTATTCTAACATATTCTAACCCCAAAAAACACTAGATAAGTCATTTAGTGGTTCAACGTAATGTTTCCGAGTTCTTAACCCATTTGGGACCAATTTCAACAAGTCTTTCTCTACACTTCTAAACACTCTTCATGCATCTCTAGCACTTGTAATCAATCAAATTTTTTGTATTCTAACATATTCTAACCCCAAACAACACTATATAAGTCATTTAGTGGTTCAACGCAATTATTCCGAGTTCTAGACCCATTTGGGACCCAATTTCAACAAGTCTTTCTACACACTTTTAAACAATCTTCATGCAACTCTAGCATTTGTAATCAATCAAATTCATTGTATTCTAACATATTTTCACCCCAAACAAAATTAGATAAGTCATTTAGTGGTTCAACGCAATGTTTCCGAGTTCTTAGCCCGATTGGGACCCAATTTTAACAAGTCTTTCTCTACACTTCTAAACACTCTTCATGCATCTCTAGCACTTGTAATCAATCAAATTCATTGTATTCTAACATATTCTAACCCCAAACAACACTAGATAAGTCATTTATTGGTGCAACGCAATGCTTTCGAGTTCTTATCCCGATTGGGACCCAATTTCAACAAGTCTTTCTCCACACTTCTAAACACTTTTCATGCATCTCTAGCATTTGTAATCAATTAAATTCATTGTATTCGCACATATTTTCACCCCAAACAATACTAGATAAGTTATTTAGTGGTTCAACGCAATGTTTCCGAGTTCTTAGCCCGATTGGGACCCAATTTCAACAAGTCTTTCTCTACACTTCTAAACACTTTTCATGCATCTCTAACACTTGTAATCAATCAAATTCATTGTATTCTAACATATTCTAACCCCAAAAAACACTAGATAAGTCATTTAGTGGTTCAACGCAATGTTTCCGAGTTCTTAGCCCATTTGGGACCAATTTCAACAAGTCTTTCTCTACACTTCTAAACACTCTTCAAGCATCTCTAGCACTTGTAATCAATCAAATGTTTTGTATTCTAACATTTTCTAACCCCAAACAACACTATATAAGTCATTTAGTGGTTCAACGCAATTATTCCGAGTTCTTAACCCATTTGGGACCCAATTTCAACAAGTCTTTCTACACACTTTTAAACAATCTTCATGCATCTGTAGCATTTGTAATCAATCAAATTCATTGTATTCTAAAATATTCTAACCCCAAAGAACACTATATAAGTCATTTAGTGGTTCAACGCAATTATTCCGAGTTCTTAGCCCATTTGGGACCCAATTTCAACAAGTCTTTCTACACACTTTTAAACAATCTTCATGCATCTCTAGCATTCGTAATCAATCAAATTCATTGTATTCTAACATATTTTCACCCTAAATAAAACTAGATAAGTCATTTAGTGGTTCAACGCAATGTTTCCGAGTTCTTAGCCCGATTGGGACCCAATTTTAACAAGTCTTTCTCTACACTTCTAAACACTCTTCATGCATCTCTAGCACTTGTAATCAACCAAATTCATTGTATTCTAACATATTCTAACCCCAAACAACACTAGATAAGTCATTTAGTGGTTCAACGTAATGTTTCCGAGTTCTTAGCCCATTTGGGACCAATTTCAACAAGTCTTTCTCTACACTTCTAAACACTCTTCAAGCATCTCTAGCACTTGTAATCAATCAAATGTTTTGTCTTCTAACATATTCTAACCCCAAACAAGACTATATAAGTCATTTAGTGGTTCAACGCAATTATTCCGAGTTCTTAGCCCATTTGGGACCCAATTTCAACAAGTCTTTCTACACACTTTTAAACAATCTTCATGCATCTCTAGCACTTGTAATCAATCAAATTCATTGTATTCTAACATATTCTAACCCCAAACAACACTAGATAAGTCATTTAGTGGTTCAACGCAATGTTTCCGAGTTCTTAGCCCATTTGGGACCAATTTCAACAAGTCTTTCTCTACACTTCTAAACACTCTTCATGCATCTCTAGCATTGTAATCAATCAAATTCATTGTATTCTAACATATTCTAACCACAAAAAAGTCTATATAAGTCATTTAGTGGTTCAACGCAATTATTCCGAGTTCTTAGCCCATTTGGGACCCAATTTTAACAAGTCTTTCTCTACACTTCTAAACACTCTTCATGCATCTCTAGCACTTGTAATCAATCAAATTCATTGTATTCTAACATATTCTAACCCCAAAAAACACTAGATAAGTCATTTAGTGGTTCAACGCAATGTTTCCGAGTTCTTAGCCCATTTGGGACCCAATTTCAACAAGTCTTTCTCTACACTTCTAAACACTCTTCATGCATCTCTAGCACTTGTAATCAATCAAATTCATTGTATTCTAACATATTCTAACCCCAAACAACACTAGATAAGTCATTTAGTGGTTCAACGCAATGTTTCCGAGTTCTTAGCCCATTTGGGACCCAATTTCATCAAGTCTTTCTCTACACTTCTAAACACTCTTCATGCATCTCTAGCACTTGTAATCAATCAAATTCATTGTATTCTAACATATTCTAACCCCAAACAACACTAGATAAGTCATTTAGTGGTTCAACGCAATGTCTCCGAGTTCTTAGCCCATTTGGGACCCAATTTCAACAAGTCTTTCTCTACACTTCTAAATACATTTCATGCATCTCTAGCACTTGGAATCAAACAAATTCATTGTATTCTAACATATTCTAACCCCAAACAACACTATATAAGTCATTTAGTGGTTCAACGCAATTATTCCGAGTTCTTAGCCCATTTGAGACCCAATTTCAACAAGTCTTTCTCTACACTTTTAAACAATCTTCATGCATCTCTAGCATTTGTAATCAATCAAATTCATTGTATTCTAACATATTCTAACCCCAAACAACACTAGATAAGTCATTTAGTGGTTCAACGCAATGTTTCCGAGTTCTTAGCCCATTTGGGACCCAATTTCAACAAGTCTTTCTACACACTTTTAAACAATCTTCATGCATCTCTAGCATTCGTAATCAATCAAATTCATTGTATTCTAACATATTTTCACCCCAAACAAAACTAGATAAGTCATTTAGTGGTTCAACGCAATGTTTCCGAGTTCTTAGCCCGATTGGGACCCAATTTTAACAAGTCTTTCTCTACACTTCTAAACACTCTTCATGCATCTCTAGCACTTGTAATCAATCAAATTCATTGTATTCTAACATATTCTAACCCCAAACAACACTAGATAAGTCATTTAGTGGTTCAACGCAATGTTTCTGAGTTCTTAGATCATTTGGGATCCAATTTCAACAAGTCTTTCTCCACACTTCTAAACACTCTTCATCCATCTCTAGCACTTGTAATCAATCAAATTCATTTTTTCTAACATATTCTAACCCCCAAACAACACTAGATAAGTCATTTAGTGGTTCAACGCAATGTTTCCGTGTTCTTATCCCGATTGGGACCCAATTTCAACAAGTCTTTCTCCACACTTCGAAACACTTTTCATGCATCTCTAGCATTTGTAATCAATCAAATTCATTGTATTCTAACATATTCTAACCCCAAACAATACTAGATAAGTCATTTAGTGGTTCAACGCAATGTTTCCGAGTTCTTAGCCCATTTGGGACCCAATTTCAACAAGTCTTTCTCTACACTTCTAAACACTCTTCATGCATCTCTAACACTTGTAATCAATCAAATTCATTGTATTCTAACATATTCTAACCCCAAAAAACACTAGATAAGTTATTTAGTGGTTCAACGCAATGTTTCCGAGTTCTTAGCCCGATTGGGACCCAATTTCTACAAGTCTTTCTCTAAACTTCTAAACACTCTTCAAGCATCTCTAGCACTTGTAATCAATCAAATGTTTTGTATTCTAACATTTTCTAACCCCAAACAACACTATATAAGTCATTTAGTGGTTCAACGCAATTATTCCGAGTTCTTAGCCCATTTGGGACCCAATTTCAACAAGTCTTTCTACACACTTTTAAACAATCTTCATGCATCTCTAGCATTTGTAATCAATCAAATTCATTGTATTCTAACAAATTCTAACCCCAAACAACACTATATAAGTCATTTAGTGGTTCAACGCAATTATTCCGAGTTCTTAACCCATTTGGGACCCAATTTCAACAAGTCTTTCTACACACTTTTAAACAATCTTCATGCATCTGTAGCATTTGTAATCAATCAAATTCATTGTATTCTAAAATATTCTAACCCCAAAGAACACTATATAAGTCATTTAGTGGTTCAACGCAATTATTCCGAGTTCTTAGCCCATTTGGGACCCAATTTCAACAAGTCTTTCTACACACTTTTAAACAATCTTCATGCATCTCTAGCATTCGTAATCAATCAAATTCATTGTATTCTAACATATTTTCACCCCAAATAAAACTAGATAAGTCATTTAGTGGTTCAACGCAATGTTTCCGAGTTCTTAGCCCGATTGGGACCCAATTTTAACAAGTCTTTCTCTACACTTCTAAACACTCTTCATGCATCTCTAGCACTTGTAATCAACCAAATTCATTGTATTCTAACATATTCTAACCCCAAAAAACACTAGATAAGTCATTTAGTGGTTCAACGCAATGTTTCCGAGTTCTTAGCCCATTTGGGACCAATTTCAACAAGTCTTTCTCTACACTTCTAAACACTCTTCATGCATCTCTAGCACTTGTAATCAATCAAATTCATTGTATTCTAACATATTCTAACCCCAAACAACACTAGATAATTCATTTAGTGGTTCAACGCAATGTTTCCGAGTTCTAGACCCATTTGGGACCCAATTTCAACAAGTTTTTCTACACACTTTTAAACAATCTTCATGCATCTCTAGCATTTGTAATCAATCAAATTCATTGTATTCTAACATATTTTCACCCCAAACAAAACTAGATAAGTCATTTAGTGGTTCAACGCAATGTTTCCGAGTTCTTAGCCCGATTGGGACCCAATTTTAACAAGTCTTTCTCTACACTTCTAAACACTATTCATGCATCTCTAGCACTTGTAATCAATCAAATTCATTGTATTCTAACATATTCTAACCCCAAACAACACTAGATAAGTCATTTAGTGGTTCAACGCAATGCTTTCGAGTTCTTATCCCTGTTGGGACCCAATTTCAACAAGTCTTTCTCCACACTTCTAAACACTTTTCATGCATCTCTAGCATTTGTAATCAATTAAATTCATTGTATTCGCACATATTTTCACCCCAAACAATACTAGATAAGTTATTTAGTGGTTCAACGCAATGTTTCCGAGTTCTTAGCCCGATTGGGACCCAATTTCAACAAGTCTTTCTCTACACTTCTAAACACTCTTCATGCATCTCTAGCACTTGTAATCAATCAAATTCATTGTATTCTAACATATTCTAACCCCAAAAAACACTAGATAAGTCATTTAGTGGTTCAACGCAATGTTTCCGAGTTCTTAGCCCATTTGGGACCCAATTTCAACAAGTCTTTCTCTACACTTCTACACACTCTTCATGCATCTCTAGCACTTGTAATCAATCAAATTTATTGTATTCTATCATATTCTTACCCCAAACAACACTATATAAGTCATTTAGTGGTTCAACGCAATTATTCCGAGTTCTTAGCCCATTTGAGACCCAATTTCAACAAGTCTTTCTACGCACTTTTAAACAATCTTCATGCATCTCTAGTATTTGTAATCAATCAAATTCATTGTATTCTAACATATTCTAACCCCAAACAACACTATATAAGTCATTTAGTGGTTCAACGAAATTATTCCGAGTTCTTAGACCATTTGGGACCCAATTTCAACAAGTCTTTCTACACACTTTTAAACAATCTTCATGCATCTCTAGCATTCGTAATCAATCAAATTCATTGTATTCGAACATATTTTCACCCCAAACAAAACTAGATAAGTCATTTAGTGGTTCAACGCAATGTTTCCGAGTTCTTAACCCATTTGGGACCAATTTCAACAAGTCTTTCTCTACACTTCTAAACACTCTTCAAGCATCTCTAGCACTTGTAATCAATCAAATGTTTTGTATTCTAACATTTTCTAACCCCAAACAACACTATATAAGTCATTTAGTGGTTCAACGCAATTATTCCGAGTTCTTAGCCCATTTGGGACCTAATTTCAACAAGTCTTTCTACATACTTTTAAACAATCTTCATGCATCTCTAGCATTTGTAATCAATCAAATTCATTGTATTCTAACAAATTCTAACCCCAAACAACACTATATAAGTCATTTAGTGGTTCAACGCAATTATTCCGAGTTCTTAGCCCATTTGGGACCCAATTTCAACAAGTCTTTCTTCATACTTGAAAACACTCTTCATGCATCTGTAGCATTTGTAATCAATCAAATTCATTGTATTATAAAATATTCTAACCCCAAAGAACACTATATAAGTCATTTAGTGGTTCAACGCAATTATTCCGAGTTCTTAGCCCATTTGGGACCCAATTTCAACAAGTCTTTCTACACACTTTTAAACAATCTTCATGCATCTCTAGCATTCGTAATCAATCAAATTCATTGTATTCTAACATATTTTCACCCCAAATAAAACTAGATAAGTCATTTAGTGGTTCAACGCAATATTTCTGAGTTCTCAGCCCATTTGGGACCAAATTTCAACAAGTCTTTCTCTACACTTCTAAACACTCTTCATGCATCTCTAGCACTTGTAATCAACCAAATTCATTGTATTCTAACATATTCTAACCCCAAAAAACACTAGATAAGTCATTTAGTGGTTCAACGTAATGTTTCCGAGTTCTTAACCCATTTGGGACCAATTTCAACAAGTCTTTCTCTACACTTCTAAACACTCTTCATGCATCTCTAGCACTTGTAATCAATCAAATTCATTGTATTCTAACATATTCTAACCCCAAACAACACTAGATAATTCATTTAGTGGTTCAACGCAATGTTTCCGAGTTCTAGACCCATTTGGGACCCAATTTCAACAAGTTTTTCTACACACTTTTAAACAATCTTCATGCAACTCTAGCATTTGTAATCAATCAAATTCATTGTATTCTAACATATTTTCACCCCAAACAAAATTAGATAAGTCATTTAGTGGTTCAACGCAATGTTTCCGAGTTCTTAGCCCGATTGGGACCCAATTTTAACAAGTCTTTCTCTACACTTCTAAACACTCTTCATGCATCTCTAGCACTTGTAATCAATCAAATTCATTGTATTCTAACATATTCTAACCCCAAACAACACTAGATAAGTCATTTATTGGTGCAACGCAATGCTTTCGAGTTCTTATTCCGATTGGGACCCAATTTCAACAAGTCTTTCTCCATACTTCTAAACACTTTTCATGCATCTCTAGCATTTGTAATCAATTAAATTTATTTTATTCGAACATATTCTAACTCCAAAGAACTCTAGATAAGTCATTTAGTGCTTCAACGCAATGTTTCTGAGTTCTTAGCCCATTTGGGACCAAATTTCAACAAGTCTTTCTCCACACTTCTAAACACTCTTCATGCACCTCTAGCACTTGTAATCAATCAAATTTATTGTATTCTAACATATTCTAACCCCAAACAACATTAGATAAATCATTTAGTGGTTCAACGCAATATTTCCGAGTTCTTAGCCCATTTGGGACCCAATTTCAACAAGTCTTTCTCCATTCTACTGAACACTTTTCATTCATCTCTAGCAATTGTAATCAATCAAATTTATTTTATTCGAACATATTCTAACCCCAAACAACACTAGATAAGTCATTTAGTGGTTCAACGCAATGTTTCCGTGTTCTTAGATCATTTGGGATCCAATTTCAACAAGTCTTTCTCCACACTTCTAAACACTCTTCATCCATCTCTAGCACTTCTAATCAATCAAATTTATTGTATTCTAACATATTCTAACCCCAAACAACATTAGATAAGTCATTTAGTTCTTCAACGCAATGTTTCCGAGTTCTTAGCCCATTTGGGACCCAATTTCAACAAGTCTTTCTCCATACTTGGAAACACTCTTCATGCTTCTCCAGCACTAGTAAACAAATCAAAATTATTGTTTTCAAACATATTCTAAACCCAAAGAACACTAGATAAGTCATTTAGTGGTTCAACGCAATGTTTCTGAGTTCTTAGCCCATTTGGGACCCAATTTCAACAAGTATTTCTTCACACTTCTAAACACTCTCCATGCATCTCTAGCACTCGTAATCAATCAAATTTATTGTATTCTAACATATTCTAACCCCAAACAACATTGGATAAGTCATTTAGTGGTTCAACGCAATGTTTCCGAGTTCTTAGGCCATTTGGGACCCAATTTCAACAAGTCTTTCTCCACACTTCTAAACACTCTTCATCCATCTCTACCACTTGTAATCAATCAAATATCTTGTATTCTAACATATTCTAACCCCAAACAACATTAGATAAGTCATTTAGTTCTTCAACGCAATGTTTCTGAGTTCTTAGCCCATTTGGGACCCAATTTCAACAAGTCTTTCTCCATACTTGGAAACACTCTTCATGCATCTCTAGCACTAGTAATCAAATCAAAATTATTGTTTTCTAACATAATCTAACCCCAAAGAACACTATATAAGTCATTTAGTGGTTCAACGCAATGTTTCTGAGTTCTTAGCCCATTTGGGACCAAATTTCAACAAGTCTTTCTCCAAACTTCTAAACACTCTTCATGTATCTCTAGCACTTGTAATCAATCAAATTCATTTTTTTAAACATATTCTAACCCCCAAACAACACTAGATAAGTCATTTAGTGGTTCAACGCTATGTTTCTGAGTTCTTAGCCCATTTGGGACCCAATTTCAACAAGTTTTTCTACACACTTCCTAAACAATCTTCATGCATTTCTAGCACTTGTAATCAATCAAAGTTATTGTATTCTAAGATATTCTAACCCAAAACAACACTAGATAAGTCAAATAGTGGTTCAACGCAATGTTTCCGAGTTCTTAGCCCATTTCGGACCCAATTTCAACAAGTTTTTTTACACACTTCTAAACACTCATCATGCATCTCTAGAACTTGGAATTAATCAAAGTTATTGTATTCTAACTTATTCTAACCCCAAACAACACTATATAATTCATTTAGTTGTTCAAGGCAATGTTTCCGAGTTCTTAGCCCATTAGGGACCCAATTTTCAACAAGTCTTTCTCCATACTTGGAAACACTCTTCATGCATCTCTAGCACTAGTAATCAAATCAAAATTATTGTTTTCTAACATATTCTAACTCCAAAGAACTCTAGATAAGTCATTTAGTGCTTCAACGCAATGTTTCTGAGTTCTTAGCCCATTTGGGACCATATTTCAACAAGTCTTTCTCCACACTTCTAAACACTCTTCATGCACCTCTAGCACTTGTAATCAATCAAATTTATTGTATTCTAACATATTCTAACCCCAAACAACATTAGATAAATCATTTAGTGGTTCAGCGCAATATTTCCGAGTTCTTAGCCCATTTTGGGACCCAATTTCAAGAAGTCTTTCTCCATTCTACTGAACACTTTTCATGCATCTCTAGCAATTATAATCAATTAAATTTATTTTATTCGAACATATTCTAACCCCAAACAACACTAGATAAGTCATTTAGTGGTTCAACGCAATGTTTCCGTGTTCTTACCTCATTTGGGACCCAATTTCAACAAGTCTTTCTCTACACTTTTAAACACTCTTCAAGCATTTCTAGCATTTGTAATCAATCAAATTTATTGTTTTCTAACATATTCTAACCCCAAACAACACTAGATATATCATTTAGTGGTTCAACGCAATGTTTCTGAGTTCTTAGCCCATTTGGGACCCAATTTCAACAAGTATTTCTTCACAATTCTAAACATTCTTCATGCATCTCTAGCACTTGTAAAATCAAATATATTGTATTCTAACATATTCTAACCCCAAACAACATTGGATAAGTCATTTAGTTCTTCAACGCAATGTTTCCGAGTTCTTAGCCCATTTGGGACCCAATTTCAACAAGTTTTTCTACACACTTCCTAAACAATCTTCATGCATCTCTAGCACTTGTAATAAATCAAATTCATTTTTTCTAACATATTCTAACCCCAAACAACACTATATAATTCATTTAGTTGTTCAAGGCAATGTTTCCGAGTTCTTAGCCCATTAGGGACCCAATTTCAACAAGTCTTTCTCCACACTTCTAAACAATCTTCATCCATGTCTAGCACTTGTAATCAATCAAATTTATTGTATTCTAACATATTCTAACCCCAAACAACATTAGATAAGTCATTTAGTTCTTCAACGCAATGTTTCCGAGTTCTTAGCCCATTTGGGACCATATTTCTACAAGTCTTTCTCCACACTTCTAAACACTCTTCATGCACCTCTAGCACTTGTAATCAATCAAATTTATTGTATTCTAACATATTCTAACCCCAGACAACATTAGATAAATTATTTAGTGGTTCAACGCAATATTTCCGAGTTCTTAGCCCATTTGGGACCCAATTTCAACAAGTCTTTCTCCATTCTACTGAACACTTTTCATGCATCTCTAGCAATTGTAATCAATCAAATTTATTTTATTCGAACATATTCTAACCCCAAACAACACTAGATAAGTCAATTAGTGGTTCAACGCAATGTTTCCGTGTTCTTAGATCATTTGGGATCCAATTTCAACAAGTCTTTCTCTACACTTTTAAACACTCTTCAAGCATCTCTAGCACTTGCAATCAATCAAATTTATTGTTTTCTAACATATTCTAACCCCAAACAAGACTAGATATATCATTTAGTGGTTCAACGCAATGTTTCCGAGTTCTTAGCCCATTTGGGACCTAATTTCAACAAGTCTTTCTCCACACTTCTAAACACTCTTCATCCATGTCTAGCACTTGTAATCAATCAAATTTATTGTATTCTAACATATTCTAACCCCAAACAACATTAGATAAGTCATTTAGTTCTTCAACGCAATGTTTCCGAGTTCTTAGCCCATTTGGGACCCAATTTCAACAAGTCTTTCTCCATACTTGGAAACACTCTTCATGCATCTCTAGCACTAGTAATCAAATCAAAATTATTATTTTCTAACATATTCTAACCCCAAAGAACACTAGATAAGTTATTTAGTGGTTCAACGCAATGTTTTTGAGTTCTTAGCGCATTTGGGACAAAATTTCAACAAGTCTTTCTCCACACTTCTAAACACTCTTCATGCATCTCTAGCACTTGTAATCAATCAAATTTATTGTATTCTAACATATTCTAACCCCAAAAAACATTAGATAAGTCATTTAGTGGTTCAACGCAATATTTCCGAGTTCTTAGCCCATTTGGGACCCAATTTCAACAAGTCTTTCTCCATTCTACTGAGCACTTTTCATGCATCTCTAGCAATTGTAATCAATTAAATTTATTTTATTCGAACATATTCTAACCCCAAACAACACTAAATAAGTCATTTAGTGGTTCAACGCAATGTTTCCGAGTTCTTAGCTCATTTGGGACCCAATTTCAACAAGTCTTTTTCTACACTTTTAAACACTCTTCAAGCATCTATAGCATTTGTAATCAATCAAATTTATTGTTTTCTAACATATTCTAACCCCAAACAACACTAGATATATCATTTAGTGGTTCAACGCAATGTTTCGGAGTTCTTAGCCCATTTGAGACCCAATTTCAACAAGTATTTCTTCACACTTCTAAACACTCTTCATGCATCTCTAGCACTTGTAAAATCAAATATATTGTATTCTAACATATTCTAACCCCAAACAACATTAGATAAGTCATTTAGTTCTTCAACGCAATGTTTCCGAGTTCTTAGCCCATTTGGGACCCAATTTCAACAAGTTTTTTTACACACTTCTAAACACTCATCATGCATCTCTAGCACTTGGAATTAATCAAAGTTATTGTATTCTAACATATTCTAACCCCAAACAACACTATATAATTCATTTAGTTGTTCAAGGCAACGTTTCCGAGTTCTTAGCCCATTTGGGACCCAATTTCAACAAGTCTTTCTCCACACTTCTAAACACTCTTCATGCATCTCTAGCACTTGTAATCAATCAAATTTATTGTATTCTAACATATTCTAACCCCAAAAACCATTAGATAAGTCATTTAGTGGTTCAACGCAATGTTTCCGAGTTCTTAGCCCATTTGGGACCCAATTTCATCAAGTCTTTCTCCACTCTAATGAACACTTTTCATGCATCTCTAGCACTTGTAATCAATCAAATTTATTTTATTTGAACATATTCTAACCCCAAACAACACTAGATAAGTCATTTAGTGGTTCAACGCAATGTTTCCGAGTTCTTAACTCATTAGGGACCAAATTTCAACAAGTCTTTCTCCATACTTGGAAACACTCTTCATGCATCTCTAGCACTAGTAATCAAATCAAAATTATTGTTTTCTAACATATTCTAACTCCAAAGAACACTAGATAAGTCATTTCGTGGTTCAACGCAATGTTTCTGAGTTCTTAGTCCATTTGGGACCCAATTTCAACAAGTATTTCTCCACACTTCTAAACACTCTTCATGCATCTCTAGCACTTGTAATCAATCAAATTTATTGTATTCTAACATATTGTAACCCCAAACAACATTAGATAAGTCATTTAGTGGTTCAACGCAATGTTTCTGAGTTCTTAGCCCATTTGGGACCCAATTTCAACAAGTTTTTCTACACACTTCCTAAACAATCTTCATGCATCTCTAGCACTTGTAATAAATCAAATTCATTTTTTCTAACATATTCTAACCCCAAACAACACTATATAATTCATTTAGTTGTTCAAGGCAATGTTTCCGAGTTCTTAGCCCATTAGGGACCCAATTTCAACAAGTCTTTCTCCACACTTCTAAACAATCTTCATCCATGTCTAGCACTTGTAATCAATCAAATTTATTGTATTCTAACATATTCTAACCCCAAACAACATTAGATAAGTCATTTAGTTCTTCAACGCAATGTTTCCGAGTTCTTAGCCCATTTCGGACCCAATTTCAACAAGTTTTTTTACACACTTCTAAACACTCATCATGCATCTCTAGCACTTGGAATTAATCAAAGTTATTGTATTCTAACATATTCTAACCCCAAACAACACTATATAATTCATTTAGTTGTTCAAGGCAATGTTTCCGAGTTCTTAGCCCATTAGGGACCCAATTTCAACAAGTCTTTCTCCATACTTGGAAACGCTCTTTATGCATCTCTAGCACTAGTAATCAAATCAAAATTATTGTTTTCTAACATATTCTAACTCCAAAGAACTCTAGATAAGTCATTTAGTGCTTCAACGCAATGTTTCTGAGTTCTTAGCCCATTTGGGACCAAATTTCAACAAGTCTTTCTCCACACTTCTAAACACTCTTCATGCACCTCTAGCACTTGTAATCAATCAAATTTATTGTATTCTAACATATTCTAACCCCAAACAACATTAGATAAATCATTTAGTGGTTCAACGCAATATTTCCGAGTTCTTAGCCCATTTGGGACCCAATTTCAACAAGTCTTTCTCCATTCTACTGAACACTTTTCATGCATCTCTAGCAATTGTAATCAATCAAATTTATTTTATTCGAACATATTCTAACCCCAAACAACACTAGATAAGTCATTTAGTGGTTCAACGCAATGTTTCCGTGTTCTTAGATCATTTGGGATCCAATTTCAACAAGTCTTTCTCTACACTTTTAAACACTCTTCAAGCATCTCTAGCACTTGCAATCAATCAAATTTATTGTTTTCTAACATATTCTAACCCCAAACAAGACTAGATATATCATTTAGTGGTTCAACGCAATGTTTCTGAGTTCTTAGCCCATTTGGGATCCAATTTCAACAAGTATTTCTCCACACTTCTAAACACTCTTCATGCATCTCTAGCACTTGTAAAATCAAATATATTGTATTCTAACATATTCTAACCCCAAACAACATTAGATAAGTCATTGAGGGGTTCAACGCAATGTTTCCGAGTTCTTAGCCCATTTGGGACCCAATTTCAACAAGTATTTCTCCACACTTCTAAACACTCTTCATCCATGTCTAGCACTTGTAATCAATCAAATTTATTGTATTCTAACATATTCTAACCCCAAACAACATTAGATAAGTCATTTAGTTCTTCAACGCAATGTTTCCGAGTTCTTAGCCCATTTGGGACCCAATTTCAACAAGTCTTTCTCCATACTTGGAAACACTCTTCATGCATCTCTAGCACTAGTAATCAAATCAAAATTATTATTTTCTAACATATTCTAACCCCAAAGAACACTAGATAAGTTATTTAGTCGTTCAACGCAATGTTTTTGAGTTCTTAGCCCATTTGGGACAAAATTTCAACAAGTCTTTCTCCACACTTCTAAACACTCTTCATGCATCTCTAGCACTTGTAATCAATCAAATTTATTGTATTCTAACATATTCTAACCCCAAATCACATTAGATAAGTCATTTAGTGGTTCAACGCAATGTTTCCGAGTTCTTAGCCCATTTGAGACCCAATTTCAACAAGCCTTTCTCCACTCTAATGAACATTTTTCATGTATCTCTAGCACTTGTAATCAATCAAATTTATTTTATTTGAACATATTCTAACCCCAAACAACACTAGATAAGTCATTTAGTGGTTCAACGCAATGTTTCCGAGTTCTTAGTTCTTTAGGGACCAAATTTCAACAAGTCTTTCTCCATACTTGGAAACACTCTTCACGCATCTCTAGCACTAGTAATCAAATCAAAATTATTGTTTTCTAACATATTGTAACTCCAAAGAACTCTAGATAAGTCATTTAGTGCTTCAACGCAATGTTTCTGAGTTCTTAGCCCATTTGGGACCAAATTTCAACAAGTCTTTCTCCACACTTCTAAACACTCTTCATGCACCTCTAGCACTTGTAATCAATCAAATTTATTGTATTCTAACATATTCTAACCCCAAACAACATTAGATAAATCATTTAGTGGTTCAACGCAATATTTCCGAGTTCTTAGCCCATTTGGGACCCAATTTCAACAAGTCTTTCTCCATTCTACTGAACACTTTTCATGCATCTCTAGCAATTGTAATCAATCAAATTTATTTTATTCGAACATATTCTAACCCCAAACAACACTAGATAAGTCATTTAGTGGTTCAACGCAATGTTTCCGTGTTCTTAGCTCATTTGGGATCCAATTTCAACAAGTCTTTCTCTACACTTTTAAACACTCTTCAAGCATCTCTAGCACTTGCAATCAATCAAATTTATTGTTTTCTAACATATTCTAACCCCAAACAAGACTAAATATATCATTTAGTGGTTCAACGCAATGTTTCTGAGTTCTTAGCCCATTTGGGACCCAATTTCAACAAGTATTTCTCCACACTTCTAAACACTCTTCATGCATCTCTAGCACTTGTAAAATCAAATATATTGTATTCTAACATATTCTTACCCCAAACAACATTAGATAAGTCATTGAGGGGTTCAACGCAATGTTTCCGAGTTCTTAGCCCATTTGGGACCCAATTTCAACAAGTCTTTCTCCACACTTCTAAACACTCTTCATCCATGTCTAGCACTTGTAATCAATCAAATTTATTGTATTCTAACATATTCTAACCCCAAACAACATTAGATAAGTCATTTAGTTCTTCAACGCAATGTTTCCGAGTTCTTAGCCCATTTGGGACCCAATTTCAACAAGTCTTTCTCCATACTTGGAAACACTCTTCATGCATCTCTAGCACTAGTAATCAAATAAAAATTATTATTTTCTAACATATTCTAACCCCAAAGAACACTAGATAAGTTATTTAGTGGTTCAACGCAATGTTTTTGAGTTCTTAGCCCATTTGGGACAAAATTTCAACAAGTCTTTCTCCACACTTCTAAACACTCTTCATGCATCTCTAGCACTTGTAATCAATCAAATTTATTGTATTCTAACATATTCTAACCCCAAATCACATTAGATAAGTCATTTAGTGGTTCAACGCAATGTTTCCGAGTTCTTAGCCCATTTGAGACCCAATTTCAACAAGCCTTTCTCCACTCTAATGAACATTTTTCATGCATCTCTAGCACTTGTAATCAATCAAATTTATTTTATTTGAACATATTCTAACCCCAAACAACACTAGATAAGTCATTTAGTGGTTCAACGCAATGTTTCCGAGTTCTTAGTTCTTTAGGGACCAAATTTCAACAAGTCTTTCTCCATACTTGGAAACACTCTTCATGCATCTCTAGCACTAGTAATCAAATCAAAATTATTGTTTTCTAACATATTCTAACTCCAAAGAACTCTAGATAAGTCATTTAGTGCTTCAACACAATGTTTCTGAGTTCTTAGCCCATTTGGGACCAAATTTCAACAAGTCTTTCTCCACACTTCTAAACACTCTTCATGCACCTCTAGCACTTGTAATCAATCAAATTTATTGTATTCTAACATATTCTAACCCCAAACAACATTAGATAAATCATTTAGTGGTTCAACGCAATATTTCCGAGTTCTTAGCCCATTTGGGACCCAATTTCAACAAGTCTTTCTCCATTCTACTGAACACTTTTCATGCATCTCTAGCAATTGTAATCAATCAAATTTATTTTATTCGAACATATTCTAACCCCAAACAACACTAGATAAGTCATTTAGTGGTTCAACGCAATGTTTCCGTGTTCTTAGATCATTTGGGATCCAATTTCAACAAGTCTTTCTCTACACTTTTAAACACTCTTCAAGCATCTCTAGCACTTGCAATCAATCAAATTTATTGTTTTCTAACATATTCTAACCCCAAACAAGACTAGATATATCATTTAGTGGTTCAACGCAATGTTTCTGAGTTCTTAGCCCATTTGGGATCCAATTTCAACAAGTATTTCTCCACACTTCTAAACACTCTTCATGCATCTCTAGCACTTGTAAAATCAAATATATTGTATTCTAACATATTCTAACCCCAAACAACATTAGATAAGTCATTGAGGGGTTCAACGCAATGTTTCCGAGTTCTTAGCCCATTTGGGACCCAATTTCAACAAGTATTTCTCCACACTTCTAAACACTCTTCATCCATGTCTAGCACTTGTAATCAATCAAATTTATGTATTCTAACATATTCTAACCCCAAACAACATTAGATAAGTCATTTAGTTCTTCAACGCAATGTTTCCGAGTTCTTAACCCATTTGGGACCCAATTTCAACAAGTCTTTCTCCATACTTGGAAACACTCTTCATGCATCTCTAGCACTAGTAATCAAATCAAAATTATTATTTTCTAACATATTCTAACCCCAAAGAACACTAGATAAGTTATTTAGTCGTTCAACGCAATGTTTTTGAGTTCTTAGCCCATTTGGGACAAAATTTCAACAAGTCTTTCTCCACACTTCTAAACACTCTTCATGCATCTCTAGCACTTGTAATCAATCAAATTTATTGTATTCTAACATATTCTAACCCCAAATCACATTAGATAAGTCATTTAGTGGTTCAACGCAATGTTTCCGAGTTCTTAGCCCATTTGAGACCCAATTTCAACAAGCCTTTCTCCACTCTAATGAACATTTTTCATGTATCTCTAGCACTTGTAATCAATCAAATTTATTTTATTTGAACATATTCTAACCCCAAACAACACTAGATAAGTCATTTAGTGGTTCAACGCAATGTTTCCGAGTTCTTAGTTCTTTAGGGACCAAATTTCAACAAGTCTTTCTCCATACTTGGAAACACTCTTCACGCATCTCTAGCACTAGTAATCAAATCAAAATTATTGTTTTCTAACATATTCTAACTCCAAAGAACTCTAGATAAGTCATTTAGTGCTTCAACGCAATGTTTCTGAGTTCTTAGCCCATTTGGGACCAAATTTCAACAAGTCTTTCTCCACACTTCTAAACACTCTTCATGCACCTCTAGCACTTGTAATCAATCAAATTTATTGTATTCTAACATATTCTAACCCCAAACAACATTAGATAAATCATTTAGTGGTTCAACGCAATATTTCCGAGTTCTTAGCCCATTTGGGACCCAATTTCAACAAGTCTTTCTCCATTCTACTGAACACTTTTCATGCATCTCTAGCAATTGTAATCAATCAAATTTATTTTATTCGAACATATTCTAACCCCAAACAACACTAGATAAGTCATTTAGTGGTTCAACGCAATGTTTCCGTGTTCTTAGCTCATTTGGGATCCAATTTCAACAAGTCTTTCTCTACACTTTTAAACACTCTTCAAGCATCTCTAGCACTTGCAATCAATCAAATTTATTGTTTTCTAACATATTCTAACCCCAAACAAGACTAAATATATCATTTAGTGGTTCAACGCAATGTTTCTGAGTTCTTAGCCCATTTGGGACCCAATTTCAACAAGTATTTCTCCACACTTCTAAACACTCTTCATGCATCTCTAGCACTTGTAAAATCAAATATATTGTATTCTAACATATTCTTACCCCAAACAACATTAGATAAGTCATTGAGGGGTTCAACGCAATGTTTCCGAGTTCTTAGCCCATTTGGGACCCAATTTCAACAAGTCTTTCTCCACACTTCTAAACACTCTTCATCCATGTCTAGCACTTGTAATCAATCAAATTTATTGTATTCTAACATATTCTAACCCCAAACAACATTAGATAAGTCATTTAGTTCTTCAACGCAATGTTTCCGAGTTCTTAGCCCATTTGGGACCCAATTTCAACAAGTCTTTCTCCATACTTGGAAACACTCTTCATGCATCTCTAGCACTAGTAATCAAATCAAAATTATTATTTTCTAACATATTCTAACCCCAAAGAACACTAGATAAGTTATTTAGTCGTTCAACGCAATGTTTTTGAGTTCTTAGCCCATTTGGGACAAAATTTCAACAAGTCTTTCTCCACACTTCTAAACACTCTTCATGCATCTCTAGCACTTGTAATCAATCAAATTTATTGTATTCTAACATATTCTAACCCCAAATCACATTAGATAAGTCATTTAGTGGTTCAACGCAATGTTTCCGAGTTCTTAGCCCATTTGAGACCCAATTTCAACAAGCCTTTCTCCACTCTAATGAACATTTTTCATGCATCTCTAGCACTTGTAATCAATCAAATTTATTTTATTTGAACATATTCTAACCCCAAACAACACTAGATAAGTCATTTAGTGGTTCAACGCAATGTTTCCGAGTTCTTAGTTCTTTAGGGACCAAATTTCAACAAGTCTTTCTCCATACTTGGAAACACTCTTCATGCATCTCTAGCACTAGTAATCAAATCAAAATTATTGTTTTCTAACATATTCTAACTCCAAAGAACTCTAGATAAGTCATTTAGTGCTTCAACGCAATGTTTCTGAGTTCTTAGCCCATTTGGGACCAAATTTCAACAAGTCTTTCTCCACACTTCTAAACACTCTTCATGCACCTCTAGCACTTGTAATCAATCAAATTTATTGTATTCTAACATATTCTAACCCCAAACAACATTAGATAAATCATTTAGTGGTTCAACGCAATATTTCCGAGTTCTTAGCCCATTTGGGACCCAATTTCAACAAGTCTTTCTCCATTCTACTGAACACTTTTCATGCATCTCTAGCAATTGTAATCAATCAAATTTATTTTATTCGAACATATTCTAACCCCAAACAACACTAGATAAGTCATTTAGTGGTTCAACGCAATGTTTCCGTGTTCTTAGCTCATTTGGGATCCAATTTCAACAAGTCTTTCTCTACACTTTTAAACACTCTTCAAGCATCTCTAGCACTTGCAATCAATCAAATTTATTGTTTTCTAACATATTCTAACCCCAAACAAGACTAAATATATCATTTAGTGGTTCAACGCAATGTTTCTGAGTTCTTAGCCCATTTGGGACCCAATTTCAACAAGTATTTCTCCACACTTCTAAACACTCTTCATGCATCTCTAGCACTTGTAAAATCAAATATATTGTATTCTAACATATTCTAACCCCAAACAACATTAGATAAGTCATTGAGGGGTTCAACGCAATGTTTCCGAGTTCTTAGCCCATTTGGGACCCAATTTCAACAAGTATTTCTCCACACTTCTAAACACTCTTCATCCATGTCTAGCACTTGTAATCAATCAAATTTATTGTATTCTAACATATTCTAACCCCAAACAACATTAGATAAGTCATTTAGTTCTTCAACGCAATGTTTCCGAGTTCTTAGCCCATTTGGGACCCAATTTCAACAAGTCTTTCTCCATACTTGGAAACACTCTTCATGCATCTCTAGCACTAGTAATGAAATCAAAATTATTATTTTCTAACATATTCTAACCCCAAAGAACACTAGATAAGTTATTTAGTCGTTCAACGCAATGTTTTTGAGTTCTTAGCCCATTTGGGACAAAATTTCAACAAGTCTTTCTCCACACTTCTAAACACTCTTCATGCATCTCTAGCACTTGTAATCAATCAAATTTATTGTATTCTAACATATTCTAACCCCAAATCACATTAGATAAGTCATTTAGTGGTTCAACGCAATGTTTCCGAGTTCTTAGCCCATTTGAGACCCAATTTCAACAAGCCTTTCTCCACTCTAATGAACATTTTTCATGCATCTCTAGCACTTGTAATCAATCAAATTTATTTTATTTGAACATATTCTAACCCCAAACAACACTAGATAAGTCATTTAGTGGTTCAACGTAATGTTTCCGAGTTCTTAGTTCTTTAGGGACCAAATTTCAACAAGTCTTTCTCCATACTTGGAAACACTCTTCACGCATCTCTAGCACTAGTAATCAAATCAAAATTATTGTTTTCTAACATATTCTAACTCCAAAGAACTCTAGATAAGTCATTTAGTGCTTCAACGCAATGTTTCTGAGTTCTTAGCCCATTTGGGACCAAATTTCAACAAGTCTTTCTCCACACTTCTAAACACTCTTCATGCACCTCTAGCACTTGTAATCAATCAAATTTATTGTATTCTAACATATTCTAACCCCAAACAACATTAGATAAATCATTTAGTGGTTCAACGCAATATTTCCGAGTTCTTAGCCCATTTGGGACCCAATTTCAACAAGTCTTTCTCCATTCTACTGAACACTTTTCATGCATCTCTAGCAATTGTAATCAATCAAATTTATTTTATTCGAACATATTCTAACCCCAAACAACACTAGATAAGTCATTTAGTGGTTCAACGCAATGTTTCCGTGTTCTTAGCTCATTTGGGATCCAATTTCAACAAGTCTTTCTCTACACTTTTAAACACTCTTCAAGCATCTCTAGCACTTGCAATCAATCAAATTTATTGTTTTCTAACATATTCTAACCCCAAACAAGACTAAATATATCATTTAGTGGTTCAACGCAATGTTTCTGAGTTCTTAGCCCATTTGGGACCCAATTTCAACAAGTATTTCTCCACACTTCTAAACACTCTTCATGCATCTCTAGCACTTGTAAAATCAAATATATTGTATTCTAACATATTCTTACCCCAAACAACATTAGATAAGTCATTGAGGGGTTCAACGCAATGTTTCCGAGTTCTTAGCCCATTTGGGACCCAATTTCAACAAGTCTTTCTCCACACTTCTAAACACTCTTCATCCATGTCTAGCACTTGTAATCAATCAAATTTATTGTATTCTAACATATTCTAACCCCAAACAACATTAGATAAGTCATTTAGTTCTTCAACGCAATGTTTCCGAGTTCTTAGCCCATTTGGGACCCAATTTCAACAAGTCTTTCTCCATACTTGGAAACACTCTTCATGCATCTCTAGCACTAGTAATCAAATCAAAATTATTATTTTCTAACATATTCTAACCCCAAAGAACACTAGATAAGTTATTTAGTGGTTCAACGCAATGTTTTTGAGTTCTTAGCCCATTTGGGACAAAATTTCAACAAGTCTTTCTCCACACTTCTAAACACTCTTCATGCATCTCTAGCACTTGTAATCAATCAAATTTATTGTATTCTAACATATTCTAACCCCAAATCACATTAGATAAGTCATTTAGTGGTTCAACGCAATGTTTCCGAGTTCTTAGCCCATTTGAGACCCAATTTCAACAAGCCTTTCTCCACTCTAATGAACATTTTTCATGTATCTCTAGCACTTGTAATCAATCAAATTTATTTTATTTGAACATATTCTAACCCCAAACAACACTAGATAAGTCATTTAGTGGTTCAACGCAATGTTTCCGAGTTCTTAGTTCTTTAGGGACCAAATTTCAACAAGTCTTTCTCCATACTTGGAAACACTCTTCACGCATCTCTAGCACTAGTAATCAAATCAAAATTATTGTTTTCTAACATATTCTAACTCCAAAGAACTCTAGATAAGTCATTTAGTGCTTCAACGCAATGTTTCTGAGTTCTTAGCCCATTTGGGACCAAATTTCAACAAGTCTTTCTCCACACTTCTAAACACTCTTCATGCACCTCTAGCACTTGTAATCAATCAAATTTATTGTATTCTAACATATTCTAACCCCAAACAACATTAGATAAATCATTTAGTGGTTCAACGCAATATTTCCGAGTTCTTAGCCCATTTGGGACCCAATTTCAACAAGTCTTTCTCCATTCTACTGAACACTTTTCATGCATCTCTAGCAATTGTAATCAATCAAATTTATTTTATTCGAACATATTCTAACCCCAAACAACACTAGATAAGTCATTTAGTGGTTCAACGCAATGTTTCCGTGTTCTTAGCTCATTTGGGATCCAATTTCTCTACACTTTTAAACACTCTTCAAGCATCTCTAGCACTTGCAATCAATCAAATTTATTGTTTTCTAACATATTCTAACCCCAAACAAGACTAAATATATCATTTAGTGGTTCAACGCAATGTTTCTGAGTTCTTAGCCCATTTGGGACCCAATTTCAACAAGTATTTCTCCACACTTCTAAACACTCTTCATGCATCTCTAGCACTTGTAAAATCAAATATATTGTATTCTAACATATTCTAACCCCAAACAACATTAGATAAGTCATTGAGGGGTTCAACGCAATGTTTCCGAGTTCTTAGCCCATTTGGGACCCAATTTCAACAAGTCTTTCTCCACACTTCTAAACACTCTTCATCCATGTCTAGCACTTGTAATCAATCAAATTTATTGTATTCTAACATATTCTAACCCCAAACAACATTAGATAAGTCATTTAGTTCTTCAACGCAATGTTTCCGAGTTCTTAGCCCATTTGGGACCCAATTTCAACAAGTCTTTCTCCATACTTGGAAACACTCTTCATGCATCTCTAGCACTAGTAATCAAATCAAAATTATTATTTTCTAACATATTCTAACCCCAAAGAACACTAGATAAGTTATTTAGTGGTTCAACGCAATGTTTTTGAGTTCTTAGCCCATTTGGGACAAAATTTCAACAAGTCTTTCTCCACACTTCTAAACACTCTTCATGCATCTCTAGCACTTGTAATCAATCAAATTTATTGTATTCTAACATATTCTAACCCCAAATCACATTAGATAAGTCATTTAGTGGTTCAACGCAATGTTTCCGAGTTCTTAGCCCATTTGAGACCCAATTTCAACAAGCCTTTCTCCACTCTAATGAACATTTTTCATGCATCTCTAGCACTTGTAATCAATCAAATTTATTTTATTTGAACATATTCTAACCCCAAACAACACTAGATAAGTCATTTAGTGGTTCAACGCAATGTTTCCGAGTTCTTAGTTCTTTAGGGACCAAATTTCAACAAGTCTTTCTCCATACTTGGAAACACTCTTCATGCATCTCTAGCACTAGTAATCAAATCAAAATTATTGTTTTCTAACATATTCTAACTCCAAAGAACTCTAGATAAGTCATTTAGTGCTTCAACGCAATGTTTCTGAGTTCTTAGCCCATTTGGGACCAAATTTCAACAAGTCTTTCTCCACACTTCTAAACACTTTTCATGCACCTCTAGCACTTGTAATCAATCAAATTTATTGTATTCTAACATATTCTAACCCCAAACAACATTAGATAAATCATTTAGTGGTTCAACGCAATATTTCCGAGTTCTTAGCCCATTTGGGACCCAATTTCAACAAGTCTTTCTCCATTCTACTGAACACTTTTCATGCATCTCTAGCAATTGTAATCAATCAAATTTATTTTATTCGAACATATTCTAACCCCAAACAACACTAGATAAGTCATTTAGTGGTTCAACGCAATGTTTCCGTGTTCTTAGCTCATTTGGGATCCAATTTCAACAAGTCTTTCTCTACACTTTTAAACACTCTTCAAGCATCTCTAGCACTTGCAATCAATCAAATTTATTGTTTTCTAACATATTCTAACCCCAAACAAGACTAAATATATCATTTAGTGGTTCAACGCAATGTTTCTGAGTTCTTAGCCCATTTGGGACCCAATTTCAACAAGTATTTCTCCACACTTCTAAACACTCTTCATGCATCTCTAGCACTTGTAAAATCAAATATATTGTATTCTAACATATTCTAACCCCAAACAACATTAGATAAGTCATTGAGGGGTTCAACGCAATGTTTCCGAGTTCTTAGCCCATTTGAGACCCAATTTCAACAAGCCTTTCTCCACTCTAATGAACATTTTTCATGCATCTCTAGCACTTGTAATCAATCAAATTTATTTTATTTGAACATATTCTAACCCCAAACAACACTAGATAAGTCATTTAGTGGTTCAACGCAATGTTTCCGAGTTCTTAGTTCTTTAGGGACCAAATTTCAACAAGTCTTTCTCCATACTTGGAAACACTCTTCATGCATCTCTAGCACTAGTAATCAAATCAAAATTATTGTTTTCTAACATATTCTAACTCCAAAGAACTCTAGATAAGTCATTTAGTGCTTCAACGCAATGTTTCTGAGTTCTTAGCCCATTTGGGACCAAATTTCAACAAGTCTTTCTCCACACTTCTAAACACTCTTCATGTACCTCTAGCACTTGTAATCAATCAAATTTATTGTATTCTAACATATTCTAACCCCAAACAACATTAGATAAATCATTTAGTGGTTCAACGCAATATTTCCGAGTTCTTAGCCCATTTGGGACCCAATTTCAACAAGTCTTTCTCAATTCTACTGAACACTTTTCATGCATCTCTAGCAATTGTAATCAATCAAATTTATTTTATTCGAACATATTCTAACCCCAAACAACACTAGATAAGTCATTTAGTGGTTCAACGCAATGTTTCCGTGTTCTTAGCTCATTTGGGATCCAATTTCAACAAGTCTTTCTCTACACTTTTAAACACTCTTCAAGCATCTCTAGCACTTGCAATCAATCAAATTTATTGTTTTCTAACATATTCTAACCCCAAACAAGACTAAATATATCATTTAGTGGTTCAACGCAATGTTTCTGAGTTCTTAGCCCATTTGGGACCCAATTTCAACAAGAATTTCTCCACACTTCTAAACACTCTTCATGCATCTCTAGCACTTGTAAAATCAAATATATTGTATTCTAACATATTCTAACCCCAAACAACATTAGATAAGTCATTGAGGGGTTCAACGCAATGTTTCCGAGTTCTTAGCCCATTTGGGACCCAATTTCAACAAGTCTTTCTCCACACTTCTAAACACTCTTCATCCATGTCTAGCACTTGTAATCAATCAAATTTATTGTATTCTAACATATTCTAACCTCAAACAACATTAGATAAGTCATTTAGTTCTTCAACGCAATGTTTCCGAGTTCTTAGCCCATTTGGGACCCAATTTCAACAAGTCTTTCTCCATACTTGGAAACACTCTTCATGCATCTCTAGCACTAGTAATCAAATCAAAATTATTATTTTCTAACATATTCTAACCCCAAAGAACACTAGATAAGTTATTTAGTGGTTCAACGCAATGTTTTTGAGTTCTTAGCCCATTTGGGACAAAATTTCAACAAGTCTTTCTCCACACTTCTAAACACTCTTCATGCATCTCTAGCACTTGTAATCAATCAAATTTATTGTATTCTAACATATTCTTACCCCAAATCACATTAGATAAGTCATTTAGTGGTTCAACGCAATGTTTCCGAGTTCTTAGCCCATTTGAGACGCAATTTCAACAAGCCTTTCTCCACTCTAATGAACATTTTTCATGCATCTCTAGCACTTGTAAGCAATCAAATTTATTTTATTTGAACATATTCTAACCCCAAACAACACTAGATAAGTCATTTAGTGGTTCAACGCAATGTTTCCGAGTTCTTAGTTCTTTAGGGACCAAATTTCAACAAGTCTTTCTCCATACTTGGAAACACTCTTCATGCATCTCTAGCACTAGTAATCAAATCAAAATTATTAATTTCTAACATATTCTAACTCCAAAGAACTCTAGATAAGTCATTTAGTGCTTCAACGCAATGTTTCTGAGTTCTTAGCCCATTTGGGACCAAATTTCAACAAGTCTTTCTCCACACTTCTAAACAATCTTCATGCACCTCTAGCACTTGTAATCAATCAAATTTATTGTATTCTAACATATTCTAACCCCAAACAACATTAGATAAATCATTTAGTGGTTCAACGCAATATTTCCGAGTTCTTAGCCCATTTGGGACCCAATTTCAACAAGTCTTTCTCCATTCTACTGAACACTTTTCATGCATCTCTAGCAATTGTAATCAATCAAATTTATTTTATTTGAACATATTCTAACCCCAAACAACACTAGATAAGTCATTTAGTGGTTCAACGCAATGTTTCCGTATTCTTAGCTCATTTGGGATCCAATTTCAACAAGTCTTTCTCTACACTTTTAAACACTCTTCAAGCATCTCTAGCACTTGCAATCAATCAAATTTATTGTTTTCTAACATATTCTAACCCCAAACAAGACTAAATATATCATTTAGTGGTTCAACGCAATGTTTCTCAGTTCTTAGCCCATTTGGGACCCAATTTCAGCAAGTATTTCTCCACACTTCTAAACAGTCTTCATGCATCTCTAGCACTTGTAAAATCAAATATATTGTATTCTAACATATTCTAACCCCAAACAACATTAGATAAGTCATTGAGGGGTTCAACGCAATGTTTCCGAGTTCTTAGCCCATTTGGGACCCAATTTCAACAAGTCTTTCTCCACACTTCTAAACACTCTTCATCCATGTCTAGCACTTGTAATCAATCAAATTTATTGTATTCTAACATATTCTAACCCCAAACAAAATTAGATAAGTCATTTAGTTCTTCAACGCAATGTTTCCGAGTTCTTAGCCCTTTTGGGACCCAATTTCAACAAGTCTTTCTCCATACTTGGAAACACTCTTCATGCATCTCTAGCACTAGTAATCAAATCAAAATTATTATTTTCTAACATATTCTAACCCCAAAGAACACTAGATAAGTTATTTAGTGGTTCAACGCAATGTTTTTGAGTTCTTAGCCCATTTGGGACAAAATTTCAACAAGTCTTTCTCCAGACTTCTAAACACTCTTCATGCATCTCTAGCACTTGTAATCAATCAAATTTATTGTATTCTAACATATTCTAACCCCAAATCACATTAGATAAGTCATTTAGTGGTTCAACGCAATGTTTCCGAGTTCTTAGCCCATTTGAGACCCAATTTCAACAAGCCTTTCTCCACTCTAATGAACATTTTTCATGCATCTCTAGCACTTTTAATCAATTAAATTTATTTTATTTGAACATATTCTAACCCCAAACAACACTAGATAAGTCATTTAGTGGTTCAACGCAATGTTTCCGAGTTCTTAGCTCATTAGGGACCAAATTTCAACAAGTCTTTCTCCATACTTGGAAACACTCTTCATGCATCTCTAGCACTAGTAATCAAATCAAAATTATTGTTTTCTAACATATTCTAACTCCAAAGAACACTAGATAAGTCATTTAGTTGTTCAACGCAATGTTTCTGAGTTCTTAGCCCATTTGGGACCCAATTTCAACAAGTATTTCTCAACACTTCTAAAAACTCTTCATGCATCTCTAGCACTTGTAATCAATCAAATTTATTGTATTCTAACATATTGTAACCCCAAACAACATTAGATAAGTCATTTAGTGGTTCAACGCAATGTTTCTGAGTTCTTAGCCCATTTGGGACCCAATTTCAGCAAGTATTTCTCAACACTTCTAAACACTCTTCATGCATCTCTAGCACTTGTAATCAATCAAATTTATTTTATTTTAACATATTCTAACCCCAAACAACATTAGATAAGTCATTTAGTGGTTCAACGCAATGTTTCCGAGTTCTTAGCCCATTTGTGACCCAATTTAAACAAGTCTTTCTCCACACCTCTAAACACTCTTCATCCATGTCTAGCACTTGTAATCAATCAAATTAAATGTATTCTAACATATTCTAACCCCAAAAAAAATTAGATAAGTCATTTAGTTCTTCAACGCAATGTTTCCGAGTTCTTAGCCCATTTGGGACCCAATTTCAACAAGTCTTTCTTCATACTTGGAAACACTCTTCATGCATCTCTAGCACTAGTAATTAAATCAAAATTATTATTTTCTAACATATTCTAACCCCAAAGAACACTAGATAAGTCATTTAGTGGTTCAACGCAATGTTTTTGAGTTCTTAGCCCATTTGGGACCAAATTTCAACAAGTCTTTCTCCACACTTCTAAACAATCTTCATGCACCTCTAGCACTTGTAATCAATCAAATTTATTGTATTCTAACATATTCTAACCCCAAACAACATTAGATAAATCATTTAGTGGTTCAACGCAATATTTCCGAGTTCTTAGCCCATTTGGGACCCAATTTCAACAAGTCTTTCTCCATTCTACTGAACAGTTTTCATGCATCTCTAGCAATTGTAATCAATCAAATTTATTTTATTCGAACATATTCTAACCCCAAACAACACTAGATAAGTTATTTAGTGGTTCAACGCAATGTTTCCGTGTTCTTAGATCATTTGGGATCCAATTTCAACAAGTCTTTCTCTACACTTTTAAACACTCTTCAAGCATCTCTAGCACTTGCAATCAATCAAATTTATTGTTTTCTAACATATTCTAACTCCAAACAAGACTAGATATATCATTTAGTGGTTCAACGCAATGTTTTTGAGTTCTTAGCCCATTTGGGATCCAATTTCAACAAGTATTTCTCCACACTTCTAAACACTCTTCATGCATCTCTAGCACTTGTAAAATCAAATATATTGTATTCTAACATATTCTAACCCCAAACAACATTAGATAAGTCATTGAGGGGTTCAACGCAATGTTTCCGAGTTCTTAGCCCATTTGGGACCCAATTTCAACAAGTATTTCTCCACACTTCTAAACACTCTTCATCCATGTCTAGCACTTGTAATCAATCAAATTTATTGTATTCTAACATATTCTAACCCCAAACAACATTAGATAAGTCATTTAGTTCTTCAACGCAATGTTTCCGAGTTCTTAGCCCATTTGGGACCCAATTTCAACAAGTCTTTCTCCATACTTGGAAACACTCTTCATGCATCTCTAGCACTAGTAATCAAATCAAAATTATTATTTTCTAACATATTCTAACCCCAAAGAACACTAGATAAGTTATTTAGTCGTTCAACGCAATGTTTTTGAGTTCTTAGCCCATTTGGGACAAAATTTCAACAAGTCTTTCTCCACACTTCTAAACACTCTTCATGCATCTCTAGCACTTGTAATCAATCAAATTTATTGTATTCTAACATATTCTAACCCCAAATCACATTAGATAAGTCATTAAGTGGTTCAACGCAATGTTTCCGAGTTCTTAGCCCATTTGAGACCCAATTTCAACAAGCCTTTCTCCACTCTAATGAACATTTTTCATGTATCTCTAGCACTTGTAAGCAATCAAATTTATTTTATTTGAACATATTCTAACCCCAAACAACACTAGATAAGTCATTTAGTGGTTCAACGCAATGTTTCCGAGTTCTTAGTTCTTTAGGGACCAAATTTCAACAAGTCTTTCTCCATACTTGGAAACACTCTTCATGCATCTCTAGCACTAGTAATCAAATCAAAATTATTAATTTCTAACATATTCTAACTCCAAAGAACTCTAGATAAGTCATTTAGTGCTTCAACGCAATGTTTCTGAGTTCTTAGCCCATTTGGGACCAAATTTCAACAAGTCTTTCTCCACACTTCTAAACAATCTTCATGCACCTCTAGCACTTGTAATCAATCAAATTTATTGTATTCTAACATATTCTAACCCCAAACAACATTAGATAAATCATTTAGTGGTTCAACGCAATATTTCCGAGTTCTTAGCCCATTTGGGACCCAATTTCAACAAGTCTTTCTCCATTCTACTGAACACTTTTCATGCATCTCTAGCAATTGTAATCAATCAAATTTATTTTATTCGAACATATTCTAACCCCAAACAACACTAGATAAGTCATTTAGTGGTTCAACGCAATGTTTCCGTGTTCTTAGCTCATTTGGGATCCAATTTCAACAAGTCTTTCTCTACACTTTTAAACACTCTTCAAGCATCTCTAGCACTTGCAATCAATCAAATTTATTGTTTTCTAACATATTCTAACCCCAAACAAGACTAAATATATCATTTAGTGGTTCAACGCAATGTTTCTGAGTTCTTAGCCCATTTGGGACCCAATTTCAACAAGTATTTCTCCACACTTCTAAACACTCTTCATGCATCTCTAGCACTTGTAATCAATCAAATTTATTGTATTCTAACATATTCTAACCCCAAACAACATTAGATAAGTCATTTAGTTCTTCAACGCAATGTTTCCGAGTTCTTAGCCCATTTGGGACCCAATTTCAACAAGTCTTTCTCCATACTTGGAAACACTCTTCATGCATCTCTAGCACTAGTAATCAAATCAAAATTATTATTTTCTAACATATTCTAACCCCAAAGAACACTAGATAAGTTATTTAGTCGTTCAACGCAATGTTTTTGAGTTCTTAGCCCATTTGGGACAAAATTTCAACAAGTCTTTCTCCACACTTCTAAACACTCTTCATGCATCTCTAGCACTTGTAATCAATCAAATTTATTGTATTCTAACATATTCTAACCCCAAATCACATTAGATAAGTCATTAAGTGGTTCAACGCAATGTTTCCGAGTTCTTAGCCCATTTGAGACCCAATTTCAACAAGCCTTTCTCCACTCTAATGAACATTTTTCATGTATCTCTAGCACTTGTAATCAATCAAATTTATTTTATTTGAACATATTCTAACCCCAAACAACACTAGATAAGTCATTTAGTGGTTCAACGCAATGTTTCCGAGTTCTTAGTTCTTTAGGGACCAAATTTCAACAAGTCTTTCTCCATACTTGGAAACACTCTTCATGCATCTCTAGCACTAGTAATCAAATCAAAATTATTAATTTCTAACATATTCTAACTCCAAAGAACTCTAGATAAGTCATTTAGTGCTTCAACGCAATGTTTCTGAGTTCTTAGCCCATTTGGGACCAAATTTCAACAAGTCTTTCTCCATACTTGGAAACACTCTTCACGCATCTCTAGCACTAGTAATCAAATCAAAATTATTGTTTTCTAACATATTCTAACTCCAAAGAACTCTAGATAAGTCATTTAGTGCTTCAACGCAATGTTTCTGAGTTCTTAGCCCATTTGGGACCAAATTTCAACAAGTCTTTCTCCACACTTCCAAACACTCTTCATGCACCTCTAGCACTTGTAATCAATCAAATTTATTGTATTCTAACATATTCTAACCCCAAACAACATTAGATAAATCATTTAGTGGTTCAACGCAATATTTCCGAGTTCTTAGCCCATTTGGGACCCAATTTCAACAAGTCTTTCTCCATTCTACTGAACACTTTTCATGCATCTCTAGCAATTGTAATCAATCAAATTTATTTTATTCGAACATATTCTAACCCCAAACAACACTAGATAAGTCATTTAGTGGTTCAACGCAATGTTTCCGTGTTCTTAGCTCATTTGGGATCCAATTTCAACAAGTCTTTCTCTACACTTTTAAACACTCTTCAAGCATCTCTAGCACTTGCAATCAATCAAATTTATTGTTTTCTAACATATTCTAACCCCAAACAAGACTAAATATATCATTTAGTGGTTCAACGCAATGTTTCTGAGTTCTTAGCCCATTTGGGACCCAATTTCAACAAGTATTTCTCCACACTTCTAAACACTCTTCATGCATCTCTAGCACTTGTAAAATCAAATATATTGTATTCTAACATATTCTTACCCCAAACAACATTAGATAAGTCATTGAGGGGTTCAACGCAATGTTTCCGAGTTCTTAGCCCATTTGGGACCCAATTTCAACAAGTCTTTCTCCACACTTCTAAACACTCTTCATCCATGTCTAGCACTTGTAATCAATCAAATTTATTGTATTCTAACATATTCTAACCCCAAACAACATTAGATAAGTCATTTAGTTCTTCAACGCAATGTTTCCGAGTTCTTAGCCCATTTGGGACCCAATTTCAACAAGTCTTTCTCCATACTTGGAAACACTCTTCATGCATCTCTAGCACTAGTAATCAAATCAAAATTATTATTTTCTAACATATTCTAACCCCAAAGAACACTAGATAAGTTATTTAGTGGTTCAACGCAATGTTTTTGATTTCTTAGCCCATTTGGGACAAAATTTCAACAAGTCTTTCTCCAGACTTCTAAACACTCTTCATGCATCTCTAGCACTTGTAATCAATCAAATTTATTGTATTCTAACATATTCTAACCCCAAATCACATTAGATAAGTCATTTAGTGGTTCAACGCAATGTTTCCGAGTTCTTAGCCCATTTGAGACGCAATTTCAACAAGCCTTTCTCCACTCTAATGAACATTTTTCATGCATCTCTAGCACTTGTAATCAATCAAATTTATTTTATTTGAACATATTCTAACCCCAAACAACACTAGATAAGTCATTTAGTGGTTCAACGCAATGTTTCCGAGTTCTTAGTTCTTTAGGGACCAAATTTCAACAAGTCTTTCTCCATACTTGGAAACACTCTTCATGCATCTCTAGCACTAGTAATCAAATCAAAATTATTAATTTCTAACATATTCTAACTCCAAAGAACTCTAGATAAGTCATTTAGTGCTTCAACGCAATGTTTCTGAGTTCTTAGCCCATTTGGGACCAAATTTCAACAAGTCTTTCTCCACACTTCTAAACACTCTTCATGCACCTCTAGCACTTGTAATCAATCAAATTTATTGTATTCTAACATATTCTAACCCCAAACAACATTAGATAAATCATTTAGTGGTTCAACGCAATATTTCCGAGTTTTTAGCCCATTTGGGACCCAATTTCAACAAGTCTTTCTCCATTCTACTGAACACTTTTCATGCATCTCTAGCAATTGTAATCAATCAAATTTATTTTATTCGAACATATTCTAACCCCAAACAACACTAGATAAGTCATTTAGTGGTTCAACGCAATGTTTCCGTGTTCTTAGCTCATTTGGGATCCAATTTCAACAAGTCTTTCTACACACTTTTAAACAATCTTCATGCATCTCTAGCATTTGTAATCAATCGAATTCATTGTATTCTAACATATTCTAACCCCAAACAACACTATATAAGTCATTAAGTGGTTTAACGCAATTATTCAAAGTTCTTAGCCCATTTGGGACCCAATTTCAACAAGTCTTTCTACACACTTTTAAACAATCTTCATGCATCTCTAGCATTTGTAATCAATCAAATTCATTGTATTCTAACATATTTTAACCCAAACAACACTATATAAGTCATTTAGTGGTTCAACGCAATTATTCCGAGTTCTTAGCCCATTTGGGACCCAATTTCAACAAGTCTTTCTACGCAGTTTTAAACACTCTTCATGCATCTCTAGCATTTATAATCAATCAAATTCATTGTATTCTAACATATTCTAACCCCAAACAACACTATATAAGTTATTTAGTGGTTCAACGCAATTATTCCAAGTTCTTAGCCCATTTGGGACCCAATTTCAACAAGTCTTTCTACGCAGTTTTAAACACTCTTCATGCATCTCTAGCATTTGTAATCAATCAAATTCATTGTATTCTAACATATTCTAACCCCAAACAACACTATATAAGTTATTTAGTGGTTCAACGCATTTATTCCAAGCTCTTAGCCAATTTGGGACCCAATTTCAACAAGTCTTTCTACACACTTTTAAACAATCTTCATGCATCTCTAGCATTTGTAATCAATCAAATTCATTGTATTCTAACATATTCTAACCCCAAACAACACTATATAAGTCATTTAGTGGTTCAACGCAATTATTCCGAGTTCTTAGCCCATTTGGGACCCAATTTCAACAAGTCTTTCTACACACTTTTAAACAATCTTCATGCATCTCTAGCATTTGTAATCAATCAAATTCATTGTATTCTAACATATTTTCACCCAAACAACACTAGATAAGTCATTTAGTGGTTCAACGCAATGTTTCCGAGTTCTTAGCCCGATTGGGACCCAATTTTAACAAGTCTTTCTCTACACTTCTAAACACTCTTCATGCATCTCTAGCACTTGTAATCAATCAAATTCATTGTATTCTAACATATTCTAACCCCAAACAACACTAGATAAGTCATTTAATGGTTCAACGCAATGTTTCCGAGTTCTTAACCCATTTGGGACCAATTTCAACAAGTCTTTCTCTACACTTCTAAACACTCTTCATGCATCTCTAGCACTTGTAATCAATCAAATTTATTGTATTCTAACATATTCTAACCCCAAACAACACTATATAAGTCATTTAGTGGTTCAACGCAATTATTCCGAGTTCTTAGCCCATTTGAGACCCAATTTAACCAAGTCTTTCTACACACTTTTAAACAATCTTCATGCATCTCTAGCATTTGTAATCAATAAAATTCATTATACTCTAACATATTCTAACCCCAAACAACACTAGATAAGTCATTTAGTGGTTCAACGCATTGTCTCTGAGTTCTTAGCCCATTTGGGACCCAATTTCATCAAGTCTTTCTCTACACTTCTAAACACTCTTCATGCATCTCTAGCACTTGTAATCATTCAAATTAATTGTATTCTAACATATTCTAACCCCAAACAACACTAGATAAGTCATTTAGTGGTTCAACGCAATGTCTCCGAGTTCTTAGCCCATTTGGAACTCAATTTCAACAAGTCTTTCTCTACACTTCTAAACACTCGTCATGCATCTCTAGCACTTGTAATCAATCGAATTCATTGTATTCTAACATATTCTAACCCCAAACAACACTATATAAGTCATTTGGTGGTTAAACGCAATAATTCCGAGTTCTTAGCCCATTTGGGACCAATTTCAACAAGTCTTTCTCTACACTTCTAAACACTCTTCATGCATCTCTAGCACTTGTAATCAATCAAATTTATTGAATTATAACATATTCTAACCCCAAACAACACTATATAAGTCATTTAGTGGTTCAAAGCAATTATTCCGAGTTCTTAGCCCATTTGGGACCCAATTTCAACAAGTCTTTCTACACACTTTTAAACAATCTTCATGCATCTCTAGCATTTGTAATCAATCAAATTCATTGTATTCTAACATATTTTAACCCAAACAACACTATATAAGTCATTTAGTGGTTCAACGCAATTATTCCGAGTTCTTAGCCCATTTGGGACCCAATTTCAACAAGTCTTTCTACGCAGTTTTAAACACTCTTCATGCATCTCTAGCATTTATAATCAATCAAATTCATTGTATTCTAACATATTCTAACCCCAAACAACACTATATAAGTTATTTAGTGGTTCAACGCATTTATTCCAAGCTCTTAGCCAATTTGGGACCCAATTTCAACAAGTCTTTCTACACACTTTTAAACAATCTTCATGCATCTCTAGCATTTGTAATCAATCAAATTCATTGTATTCTAACATATTCTAACCCCAAACAACACTATATAAGTCATTTAGTGGTTCAACGCAATTATTCCGAGTTCTTAGCCCATTTGGGACCCAATTTCAACAAGTCTTTCTACACACTTTTAAACAATCTTCATGCTTCTCCAGCATTTGTAATCAATCAAATTCATTGTATTCTAACATATTTTCACCCAAACAACACTAGATAAGTCATTTAGTGGTTCAACGCAATGTTTCCGAGTTCTTAGCCCGATTGGGACCCAATTTTAACAAGTCTTTCTCTACACTTCTAAACACTCTTCATGCATCTCTAGCACTTGTAATCAATCAAATTCATTATATTCTAACATATTCTAACCCCAAACAACACTAGATAAGTCATTTAATGGTTCAACGCAATGTTTCCGAGTTCTTAACCCATTTGGGACCAATTTCAACAAGTCTTTCTCTACACTTCTAAACACTCTTCATGCATCTCTAGCACTTGTAATCAATCAAATTTATTGTATTCTAACATATTCTAACCCCAAACAACAGTATATAAGTCATTTAGTGGTTCAACGCAATTATTCCGAGTTCTTAGCCCATTTGAGACCCAATTTAACCAAGTCTTTCTACACACTTTTAAACAATCTTCATGCATCTCTAGCATTTGTAATCAATAAAATTCATTATACTCTAACATATTCTAACCCCAAACAACACTAGATAAGTCATTTAGTGGTTCAACGCAATGTTTCCGTGTTCATAGCCCATTTGGGATGCAATTTCAACAAGTCTTTCTCCACACTTCTAAACACTCTTCATGCATCTCTAGCACTTGTAATCAATCAAATTTATTATATCCTAACATATTCTAACCCCAAACAAGACTAAATATATCATTTAGTGGTTCAACGCAATCTTTCTCAGTTCTTAGCCCATTTGGGACCCAATTTCAACAAGTATTTCTCCACACTTCTAAACACTCTTCATGCATCTCTAGCACTTGTAATCAATCAAATTCATTGTATTATAACATATTCTAACCCCAAACAACATTAGATAAGTCATTGAGGGGTTCAACGCAATGTTTCCGAGTTCTTAGCCCATTTGGGACCCAATTTCAACAAGTCTTTCTCCACACTTCTAAACACTCTTCATGCATCTCTAGCACTTGTAATCAATCAAATTTATTGTATTCTAACATATTTTAACCCCAAACAACATTAGATAAGTCATTTAGTGGTTCAACGCAATGTTTCCGAGTTCTTAGCCCATTTGGGACCCAATTTCAACAAGTCTTTCTCCATACTTGGAAACACTCTTCATGCATCTCTAGCACTAGTAATCAAATCAAAATTATTATTTTCTAACATATTCTAACCCCAAAGAACACTAGATAAGTTATTTAGTGGTTCAACGCAATGTTTTTGAGTTCTTAGCCCATTTGGGACCCAATTTCAACAAGTCTTTCTCCACACTTCTAAACACTCTTCATGCATCTCTAGCACTTGTAATCAATCAAATTTATTGTATTCTAACATATTCTAACCCCAAATCACATTAGATAAGTCATTTAGTGGTTCAACGTAATGTTTCCGAGTTCTTAGCCCATTTGAGACCCAATTTCAACAAGCCTTTCTCCACTCTAATGAACATTTTTCATGCATCTCTAGCACTTTTAATCAATCATATTAATTGCATTATAACATATTCTAACCCCAAACAACACTAGATAAGTCATTTAGTGGTTCAACGCAATGTTTCCGAGTTCTTAGTTCTTTAGGGACCAAATTTCAACAAGTCTTTCTCCATACTTGGAAACACTCTTCACGCATCTCTAGCACTAGTAATCAAATCAAAATTATTGTTTTCTAACATATTCTAACTCCAAAGAACTCTAGATAAGTCATTTAGTGCTTCAACGCAATGTTTCTGAGTTCTTAGCCCATTTGGGACCAAATTTCAACAAGTCTTTCTCCACACTTCTAAACACTCTTCATGCACCTCTAGCACTTGTAATCAATCAAATTTATTGTATTCTAACATATTCTAACCCCAAACAACATTAGAAAAGTCATTTAGTGGTTCAACGCAATTATTCTGAGTTCTTAGGCCATTTGGGATCCAATTTCAACAAGTCTTTCTCTTCACTTCTAAACACACTTCATGAATCTCTAGCACTTGTAATCAACAAAATTTATTTGATTCTAACATGTTCTAATCCCAAACAACACTAGACAAGCCATTTAGTGGTTTAACGCAATGTTTCCGAGTTCTTATCCCATTTGGGATCCAATTTCAACAAGTCTTTCTCCACACTTCTAAACACTCTTCATGCATCTCTAGCACTTGTAATCAATCAAAATTATTGTATTCTAACATGTTCTAACCCTAAACAACACTAGATAAATCATTTAGTGGTTCAACGCAATGTTTCTGAGTTCTTAGCCCATTTAGGACCCAATTTCAACAAGTGTTTCTCCACACTTCTAAACACTCTTCATGCATTTCTAACACTTGTAATCAATCAAATTTATTGTATTCTAACATATTCTAACCCCAAACAACACTAGATTAGTCACTTAGTGGTTCCACGCAATGTTTCCGAGTTCTTAGCCCATTTGGGACCCAATTTCAACAAGTCTTTCTCCACACTTCTAAACACTCTTCACGCAAATCTAGGACTTGTAATCAATCAAATTTATTGTATTCTATCATATTCTAACCCCAAACAACACTATACAAGTCATTTAGTGGTTTAACGCAATGTTTCCGAGTGCTTAGCCCATTTGAGACCCAATTTCAACAAGTCTTTCTCCATACTTTTAAACATTTTTCATGCATCTCTAGCACTAGTAATCAAATCAAAATTATTATTTTCTAACAAATTCTAACCCCAAACAACACTAGATAAGTCATTTAGTGGTTCAACGCAATGTTTTTGAGTTCTTAGCCCATTTGGGACCCAATTTCAACAAGTCTTTCTCCACACTTCTGAACACTCTTCATGCATCGCTAACACTTGTAATCAATCAAATTTATTGTATTCAAACATATTCTAACCCCAAACAACACTAGATAAGTCATTTAGTGGTTCAACGCAATGTTTCCGAGTTCTTAGCCCATTTGAGACCCAATTTCAACAAGCCTTTCTCCACTCTAATGAACACTCTTCATGCATCTCTAGCACATGTAATCAATCAAATTTATTGTATTCAAACATATTATAACCCTAAAAAACACTAGATATTTCATTTAGTGGTTCAACGCAATGTTTCCGACTTCTTAGCCTATTTGGGACCCAATTTCAACAAGTCTTTCTCCACACTTCTAAACACTTTTCATACATCTCTAGCACTTGTAATCAATCAAATTTATTGTATTCTAACATATTCTAACCCCAAACAACACTAGATAAGTCAGTTAGTGGTTCAAGGCAATGTTTCCGAGTTCTTAGCCCATTTGGGACCCAATTTCAACAAGTCTTTCTCCACACTTCTAAACACTCTTCATGCATCGCTATCACTTGTAATCAATCAAATTTATTGTAATCTAACATATTATAACCCCAAAAAACACTAGACAAGCCATTTAGTGGTTCAACGCAATGTTTCCGAGTTCTTAGCCCATTTTGGACCAAATTTCGGCAAGTGTTTCTACACACTTCTAAACACTCTTCATGCATCTCTAGCACTTGTAATCAATCAAATTTATTGTATTCTAACATATTCTAACCCCAGACAACACTAGATAAGTCAGTTAGTCGTTCAACGCAATGTTTCCGAGTTCTTAGCCCATTTGGGACCCAATTTCAACAAGTCTTTCTCGACACTTCTAAACACTCTTCATGCATCTCTAGCACTTGTAATCAATCAAATTTATTGTATTCGAACATATTCTAACCCCAAACAACACTAGATAAGTCATCTAGTTGTTCAACGTAATCTTTCCGAGTTCTTAGCCCATTTGGGACCCAATTTCAACAAGTCTTTCCCCACACTTCTAAACATTCTTCATGCATCTCTAGCACTTGTAATCAATCAAATGTATTGTATTCTAACATATTCGAACCCCAAACAGCACTAGACAATCCATTTAGTGGTTCAACGCAATGTTTCCGAGTTCTTAGCCCATTTTGGACCATATTTCGACAAGTGTTTCTACACACTTCTAAACACTCTTCATGCATCTCTAGCACTTGTAAACAATCAATTTTATTGTATTCTAACATATTCTAACCCCAAACAACACTAGATAAGTCAGTTATTGGTTTCACGCAATGTTTCCGAGTTCTTAGCCCATTTGGGACACAATTTCAACAAGTCTTTCTCAACACTTCTAAACACTCTTCATGCATCTCTAGCACTTGTAATCAATCAAATTTATTGTATTCTAACATATTCTAACCCCAAAAAACACTAGAAAAGCCATTTAGTGGTTCAACGCAATGTTTCCGAGTTCTTAGCCCATTTTGGACTAAATTTCGGCAAGTGTTTCTACACATTTCTAAACACTCTTCATGCATCTCTAGCACATGTAATCAATCAAATTTATTGTATTCAAACATATTATAACCCTAAAAAAAACTAGATAATTCATTTAGTGGTTCAACGCAATGTTTCCGACTTCTTAGCCCATTTGGGACCCAATTTCAACAAGTCTTTCTCCACACTTCTAAACACTTTTCATACATCTCTAGCACTTGTAATCAATCAAATTTATCTTATTCTAACATATTCTAACCCCAAACAACACTAGATAAGTCAGTTAGTGGTTCAACGCAATGTTTCCGAGTTCTTAGCCCATTTGGGACCCAATTTCAACAAGTCTTTCTCCACACTTCTAAACACTCTTCATGCATCGCTATCACTTGTAATCAATCAAATTTATTGTAATCTAACATATTCTAACCCCAAAAAACACTAGACAAGCCATTTAGTGGTTCAACGCAATGTTTCCGAGTTCTTAGCCCATTTTGGACCAAATTTCGGCAAGTGTTTCTACACACTTCTAAACACTCTTCATGCATCTCTAGCACTTGTAATCAATCAAATTTATTGTATTCTAACATATTCTAACCCCAGACAACACTAGATAAGTCAGTTAGTCGTTCAACGCAATGTTTCCGAGTTCTTAGCCCATTTGGGACCCAATTTCAACAAGTCTTTCTCGACACTTCTAAACACTCTTCATGCATCTCTAGCACTTGTAATCAATCAAATTTATTGTATTCGAACATATTCTAACCCCAAACAACACTAGATAAGTCATCTAGTTGTTCAACGCAATCTTTCCGAGTTCTTAGCCCATTTGGAACCCAATTTCAACAAGTCTTTCCCCACACTTCTAAACATTCTTCATGCATCTCTAGCACTTGTAATCAATCAAATGTATTGTATTCTAACATATTCTAACCCCAAACAGCACTAGACAATCCATTTAGTGGTTCAACGCAATATTTCCGAGTTCTTAGCCCATTTGGGACACAATTTCAACAAGTCTTTCTCAACACTTCTAAACACTCTTCATGCATCTCTAGCACTTGTAATCAATCAAATTTATTGTATTCTAACATATTCTAACCCCAAAAAACACTAGAAAAGCCATTTAGTGGTTCAACGCAATGTTTCCGAGTTCTTAGCCCATTTTGCACTAAATTTCGGCACGTGTTTCTACACATTTCTAAACACTCTTCATGCATCTCTAGCACATGTAATCAATCAAATTTATTGTATTCAAACATATTATAACCCTAAAAAAAACTAGATAATTCATTTAGTGGTTCAACGCAATGTTTCCGACTTCTTAGCCCATTTGGGACCCAATTTCAACAAGTCTTTCTCCACACTTCTAAACACTTTTCATACATCTCTAGCACTTGTAATCAATCAAATTTATTTTATTCTAACATATTCTAACCCCAAACAACACTAGATAAGTCAGTTAGTGGTTCAACGCAATGTTTCCGAGTTCTTAGCCCTTTTGGGACCCAATTTCAACAAGTCTTTCTCCACACTTCTAAACACTCTTCATGCATCGCTATCACTTGTAATCAATCAAATTTATTGTAATCTAACATATTATAACCCCAAAAAACACTAGACAAGCCATTTAGTGGTTCAACGCAATGTTTCCGAGTTCTTAGCCCATTTTGGACCAAATTTCGGCAAGTGTTTCTACACACTTCTAAACACTCTTCATGCATCTCTAGCACTTGTAATCAATCAAATTTATTGTATTCTAACATATTCTAACCCCAGACAACACTAGATAAGTCAGTTAGTCGTTCAACGCAATGTTTCCGAGTTCTTAGCCCATTTGGGACCCAATTTCAACAAGTCTTTCTCGACACTTCTAAACACTCTTCATGCATCTCTAGCACTTGTAATCAATCAAATTTATTGTATTCGAACATATTCTAACCCCAAACAACACTAGATAAGTCATCTAGTTGTTCAACGCAATCTTTCCGAGTTCTTAGCCCATTTGGAACCCAATTTCAACAAGTCTTTCCCCACACTTCTAAACATTCTTCATGCATCTCTAGCACTTGTAATCAATCAAATGTATTGTATTCTAACATATTCTAACCCCAAACAGCACTAGACAATCCATTTAGTGGTTCAACGCATTGTTTCCGAGTTCTTAGCCCATTTTGGACAATATTTCGACAAGTGTTTCTACACACTTCTAAACACTTCTAAACACTCTTCATGCATCTCTAGCACTTGTAAACAATCAATTTTATTGTATTCTAACATATTCTAACCCCAAACAACACTAGATAAGTCAGTTATTGGTTTCACGCAATGTTTCCGAGTTCTTAGCCCATTTGGGACCCAATTTCAACAAGTCTTTCTCCACACTTCTAAACACTCTTCATGCATCTCTAGCACTTGTAATCAATCAAATTTATTGTATTCTAACATATTCTAACCCCAAAAAACACTAGACAAGCCATTTAGTGGTTCAACGCAATGTTTCCGAGTTCTTAGCCCATTTTGGACTAAATTTCGGCAAGTGTTTCTACACATTTCTAAACACTCTTCATGCATCTCTAGCACATGTAATCAATCAAATTTATTGTATTCTAACATATTATAACCCTAAAAACACTAGATAATTCATTTAGTGGTTCAACGCAATGTTTCCGACTTCTTAGCCCATTTGGGACCCAATTTCAACAAGTCTTTCTCCACACTTCTAAACACTTTTCATACATCTCTAGCACTTGTAATCAATCAAATTTATTGTATTCTAAAATATTCTAACCCCAAACAACACTAGATAAGTCAGTTAGTGGTTCAACGCAATGTTTCCGAGTTCTTAGCCCATTTGGGACCCAATTTCAACAAGTCTTTCTCCACACTTCTAAACACTCTTCATGCATCGCTATCACTTGTAATGAATCAAATTTATTGTAATCTAACATATTATAACCCCAAAAAACACTAGACAAGCCATTTAGTGGTTCAACGCAATGTTTCCGAGTTCTTAGCCCATTTTGGACCAAATTTCGGCAAGTGTTTCTACACACTTCTAAACACTCTTCATGCATCTCTAGCACTTGTAATCAATCAAATTTATTGTATTCTAACATATTCTAACCCCAAACAACACTAGATAAGTCAGTTAGTCGTTCAACGCAATGTTTCCGAGTTCTTTGCCCATTTGGGACCCAATTTCAACAAGTCTTTCTCGACACTTCTAAACACTCTTCATGCATCTCTAGTACTTGTAATCAATCAAATTTATTGTATTTGAACATATTCTAACCCCAAACAACACTAGATAAGTCATCTAGTTGTTCAACGCAATCTTTCCGAGTTCTTAGCCCATTTGGGACCCAATTTCAACAAGTCTTTCCCCACACTTCTAAACATTCTTCATGCATCTCTAGCACTTGTAATCAATCAAATTTATTGTATTCTAACATATTCTAACCCCAGACAACACTAGATAAGTCAGTTAGTCGTTCAACGCAATGTTTCCGAGTTCTTAGCCCATTTGGGACCCAATTTCAACAAGTCTTTCTCGACACTTCTAAACACTCTTCATGCATCTCTAGCACTTGTAATCAATCAAATTTATTGTATTCGAACATATTCTAACCCCAAACAACACTAGATAAGTCATCTAGTTGTTCAACGCAATCTTTCCGAGTTCTTAGCCCATTTGGGACCCAATTTCAACAAGTCCTTCCCCACACTTCTAAACATTCTTCATGCATCTCTAGCACTTGTAATCAATCAAATGTATTGTATTCTAACATATTTTAACCCCAAACAGCACTAAACAATCCATTTAGTGGTTCAACGCAATGTTTTCGAGTTCTTAGCCCATTTTGGACCATATTTCGACAAGTGTTTCTACACACTTCTAAACACTCTTCATGCATCTCTAGCACTTGTAAACAATCAATTTTATTGTATTCTAACATATTCTAACCCCAAACAAAACTAGATAAGTCAGTTATTGGTTTCACGCAATGTTCTGAGTTCTTAGCCCATTTGGGACCCAATTTCAACAAGTCTTTCTCCACACTTCTAAACACTCTTCATGCATCTCTAGCACTTGTAATCAATCAAATTTATTGTAATCTAACATATTATAACCCCAAAAAACACTAGACAAGCCATTTAGTGGTTCAACGCAATGTTTCCGAGTTCTTAGCCCATTTTGGACCAAATTTCGGCAAGTGTTTCTACACACTTCTAAACACTCTTCATGCACCTCTAGCACTTGTAATCAATCAAATTTATTGTATTCTAACATATTCTAACCCCAAACAACACTAGATAAGTCAGTTAGTCGTTCAACGCAATGTTTCCGAGTTCTTAGCCCATTTGGGACCCAATTTCAACAAGTCTTTCTCGACACTTCTAAACACTCTTCATGCATCTCTAGCACTTGTAATCAATCAAATTTATTGTATTCGAACATATTCTAACCCCAAACAACACTAGATAAGTCATCTAGTTGTTCAACGCAATCTTTCCGAGTTCTTAGCCCATTTGGGACCCAATTTCAACAAGTCTTTCCCCACACTTCTAAACATTCTTCATGCATCTCTAGCACTTGTAATCAATCAAATGTATTGTATTCTAACATATTCTAACCCCAAACAGCACTAGAGAAGCCATTTAGTGGTTCAACGCAATGTTTCCGAGTTCTTAGCCCATTTTGGACCATATTTCGGCAAGTGTTTCTACACACTTCTAAACACTCTTCATGCATCTCTAGCACTTGTAAACAATCAATTTTATTGTATTCTAACATATTCTAACCCCAAACAACACTAGATAAGTCAGTTAGTGGTTTAACGCAATGTTTCCGAGTTCTTAGCCCATTTGGGACCCAATTTCAACAAGTCTTTCTTCACACTTCTAAAAGCTCTTCATGCATCTCTAGCACTTTTAATCAATCAAATGTATTGTATTCTAACACATTCTAACCCCAAACAGCACTAGACAAGCCATTTAGTGGTTCAACGCAATGTTTCCGAGTTCTTAGCCCATTTTGGACCATATTTCGGCAAGTGTTTCTACCCACTTCTAAACACTCTTCATGCATCTCTAGCACTTGTAATCAATCAAATTTATTGTATTCTAACATATTCTAACCCCAAACAACACTAGATAAGTCAGTTAGTGGTTCAACGCAATTTTTCCGAGTTCTTAGCCCATTTGGGACCCAATTTCAACAAGTCTTTCTCCATTCTACTGAACACTTTTCATTCATCTCTAGCAATTGTAATCAATCAAATTTATTTTATTCGAACATATTCTAACCCCAAACAACACTAGATAAGTCATTTAGTGGTTCAACGCAATGTTTCTGAGTTCTTAGCCCATTTGGGATCCAATTTCAACAAGTCCTTCCCCACACTTCTAAACATTCTTCATGCATCTCTAGCACTTGCAATCAATCAAATTTATTGTTTTCTAACATATTCTAACCCCAAACAAGACTAAATATATCATTTAGTGGTTCAACGCAATGTTTCCGAGTTCTTAGCCCATTTTGGACCATATTTCGACAAGTGTTTCTGCACACTTCTAAACACTCTTCATGCATCTCTAGCACTTGTAAACAATCAATTTTATTGTATTCTAACATATTCTAACCCCAAACAACATTAGATAAGTCAGTTAGTGGTTCCACGCAATGTTTCCGACTTCTTAGCCCACTTGGGACCCACTTACAACAAGTCTTTCTCCACACTTCTAAACACTCTTCATGCATCTCTAGCACTTGTAATCAATCAAATTTATTGTATTCTAACATATTCTAACCCCAAACAACATTAGATAAGTCATTTAGTTCTTCAACGCAATGTTTCCGAGTTCTTAGCCCATTTGGGACCCAATTTCAACAAGTCTTTCTCCATACTTGGAAACACTCTTCATGCATCTCTAGCACTAGTAATCAAATCAAAATTATTATTTTCTAACATATTCTAACCCCAAAGAACACTAGATAAGTTATTTAGTGGTTCAACGCAATGTTTTTGAGTTCTTAGCCCATTTGGGACAAAATTTCAACAAGTCTTTCTCCACACTTCTAAACACTCTTCATGCATCTCTAGCACTTGTAATCAATCAAATTTATTGTATTCTAACATATTCTAACCCCAAATCACATTAGATAAGTCATTTAGTGGTTCAACGCAATGTTTCCGAGTTCTTAGCCCATTTGAGACCCAATTTCAACAAGCCTTTCTCCACTCTAATGAACATTTTTCATGCATCTCTAGCACTTCTAAACAATCAAATTTATTTTATTTGAACATATTCTAACCCCAAACAATTCTAGATAAGTCATTTGGTGGTCCAACGCAATGTTTCCGAGTTCTTAGCCCATTTGGAACCCAATTTCAACAAGTCTTTCTCCACACTTCTAAACACTCTTCATGCATCTCTAGCACTAGTAATCAAATCAAAATGATTGTTTTCTAACATATTCTAACTCCAAAGAACTCTAGATAAGTCATTTAGTGCTTCAACGCAATGTTTCTGAGTTCTTAGACCATTTTGGACTAAATTTCAACAAGTCTTTCTCCACACTTCTAAACACTCTTCATGCACCTCTAGCACTTGTAATCAATCAAATTTATTGTATTCTAACATATTCTAACCCTAAAAAACACTAGAGAAGTCATTTAGTGGTTCAACGCAATATTTCCGAGTTCTTAGCCCATTTGGGACCCAATTTCAACAAGTCTTTCTCCATTCTACTGAACACTTTTCATGCATCTCTAGCAATTGTAATCAATCAAATTTATTTTATTCGAACATATTCTAACCCCAAACAACACTAGATAAGTCATTTAGTGGTTCAACGCAATGTTTCCGTGTTCTTAGCTCATTTGGGATCGAATTTCAACAAGTCTTTCCCCACACACCTAAACATTCTTCATGCATCTCTAGCACTTGCAATCAATCAAATTTATTGTTTTCTAACATATTCTAACCCCAAACAAGACTAAATATATCATTTAGTGGTTCAACGCAATGTTTCTCAGTTCTTAGCCCATTTTGGACCATATTTCGACAAGTGTTTCTGCACACTTCTAAACACTCTTCAGGCATCTGTAGCATTTGTAAACATTCAATGTTATTGTATTCTAACATATTCTAACCCCAAACAACATTAGATAAGTCATTGAGGGGTTCAACGCAATGTTTCCGAGTTCTTAGCCCATTTGGGACCCAATTTCAACAAGTCTTTCTCCACACTTCTAAACACTCTTCATCCATGTCTAGCACTTGTAATCAATCAAATTTATTGTATTCTAACATATTCTAACCCCAAACAACATTAGATAAGTCATTTAGTTCTTCAACGCAATGTTTCCGAGTTCTTAGCCCATTTTGGACCATATTTCGGCAAGTGTTTCTACACACTTCTAAACACTCTTCATGCATCTCTAGCACTAGTAATCAAATCAAAATTATTATTTTCTAACATATTCTAACCCCAAAGAACACTAGATAAGTTATTTAGTGGTTCAACGCAATGTTTTTGAGTTCTTAGCCCATTTGGGACAAAATTTCAACAAGTCTTTCTCCACACTTCTAAACACTCTTCATGCATCTCTAGCACTTGTAATCAATCAAATTTATTGTATTCTAACATATTCTAACCCCAAATCACATTAGATAAGTCATTTAGTGGTTCAACGCAATGTTTCCGAGTTCTTAGCCCATTTTGGACCATATTTCGGCAAGTGTTTCTACCCACTTCTAAACACTCTTCATGCATCTCTAGCACTTGTAATCAATCAAATTTATTTTATTTGAACATATTCTAACCCCAAACAACACTAGATAAGTCATTTAGTGGTTCAACGCAATGTTTCCGAGTTCTTAGTTCTTTAGGGACCAAATTTCAACAAGTCTTTCTCCATACTTGGAAACACTCTTCATGCATCTCTAGCACTTGTAATCAATCAAATTTATTGTATACTAACATATTCTAACTCCAAAGAACTCTAGATAAGTCATTTAGTGCTTCAACGCAATGTTTCTGAGTTCTTAGCCCATTTGGGACCAAATTTCAACAAGTCTTTCTCCACACTTCTAAACAATCTTCATGCACCTCTAGCACTTGTAATCAATCAAATTTATTGTATTCTAACATATTCTAACCCTAAAAAACACTAGAGAAGTCATTTAGTGGTTCAACGCAATATTTCCGAGTTCTTAGCCCATTTGGGACCCAATTTCAACAAGTCTTTCTCCATTCTACTGAACACTTTTCATGCATCTCTAGCAATTGTAATCAATCAAATTTATTTTATTCGAACATATTCTAACCCCAAACAACACTAGATAAGTCATTTAGTGGTTCAACGCAATGTTTCCGTGTTCTTAGCTCATTTGGGATCCAATTTCAACAAGTCCTTCCCCACACTTCTAAACATTCTTCATGCATCTCTAGCACTTGCAATCAATCAAATTTATTGTTTTCTAACATATTCTAACCCCAAACAAGACTAAATATATCATTTAGTGGTTCAACGCAATGTTTCTGAGTTCTTAGCCCATTTGGGACCCAATTTCAACAAGTATTTCTCCACACTTCTAAACACTCTTCATGCATCTCTAGCACTTGTAAACAATCAATTTTATTGTATTCTAACATATTCTAACCCCAAACAACATTAGATAAGTCAGTTATTGGTTTCACGCAATGTTTCAGAGTTCTTAGCCCATTTGGGACCCAATTTCAACAAGTCTTTATCCACACTTCTAAACACTCTTCATCCATGTCTAGCACTTGTAATCAATCAAATTTATTGTATTCTAACATATTCTAACCCCAAACAGCACTAGCCAAGCCATTTAGTTCTTCAACGCAATGTTTCCGAGTTCTTAGCCCATTTGGGACCCAATTTCAACAAGTCTTTCTCCATACTTGGAAACACTCTTCATGCATCTCTAGCACTAGTAATCAAATCAAAATTATTATTTTCTAACATATTCTAACCCCAAAGAACACTATATAAGTCAGTTAGTTGTTTAACGCAATGTTTCCGAGTTCTTAGCCCATTTGGGACCCAATTTCAACAAGTATTTCTCCACACTTCTAAACACTCTTCATGCATCTCTAGCACTTGTAATCAATCAAATTTATTGTATTCTAACATATTCTAACCCCAAATCACATTAGATAAGTCATTTAGTGGTTCAACGCAATGTTTCCGAGTTCTTAGCCCATTTGAGACGCAATTTCAACAAGCCTTTCTCCACTCTAATGAACATTTTTCATGCATCTCTAGCACTTGTAATCAATCAAATTTATTTTATTTGAACATATTCTAACCCCAAACAACACTAGATAAGTCATTTAGTGGTTCAACGCAATGTTTCCGAGTTCTTAGCCCATTTGGGACCCAATTTCAACAAGTCTTTCTCCATACTTGGAAACACTCTTCATGCATCTCTAGCACTTGTAATCAAATCAAAATTATTAATTTCTAACATATTCTAACCCCAAACAACACTAGATAAGTCATTTAATGGTTCAACGCAATGTTTCTGAGTTCTTAGCCCATTTGGGACCAAATTTCAACAAGTCTTTCTCCACACTTATAAACATTCTTCATGCACCTCTAACACTTGTAATCAATCAAATTTTTTGTATTCTAACATATTCTAACCCCAAACAACATTAGATAAATCATTTAGTGGTTCAACGCAATATTTCCGAGTTCTTAGCCCATTTGGGACCCAATTTCAACAAGTCTTTCTCCATTCTACTGAACACTTTTCATGCATCTCTAGCAATTGTAATCAATTAAATTTATTTTATTCGAACATATTCTAACTCCAAAGAACTCTAGATAAGTCATTTAGTGCTTCAACGCAATGTTTATGAGTTCTTAGCCCATTTGGGACCAAATTTCAACAAGTCTTTCTCCACACTTCTAAACACTCTTCATGCACCTCTAGCACTTGTAATCAATCAAATTTATTGTATTCTAACATATTCTAACCCCAAACAACATTAGATATATCATTTAGTGGTTCAACGCAATGTTTCCGAGTTCTAAGCCCATTTGGGACCCAATTTCAACAAGTATTTCTCCACACATCTGAACACTATTTATGCATCTCTAGCACTTGTATACAATCAAATTTATTGTATTCTTACATATTCTAACCCCAAACAACATTAGATAAGTCAGTTTTTGGTTTCACGCAATCTTCCGAGTTCTTAGCCCATTTGGCACCCAATTTCAACAAGTCTTTCTCCACACTTCTAAACACTCTTCATGCATCTCTAGCACTTGTAATCAATCAAATTTATTGTATTCTAACATATTCTAACCCCAAACAACATTAGATAAGTCATTTAGTTCTTCAACGCAATGTTTCCGAGTTCTTAGCCCATTTGGGACCCAATTTCAACAAGTCTTTCTCCATACTTGGAAACACTCTTCATGCATCTCTAGCACTAGTAATCAAATCAAAATTATTATTTTCTAACATATTCTAACCCCAAAGAACACTAGATAAGTTATTTAGTGGTTCAACGCAATGTTTTTGAGTTCTTAGCCCATTTGGGACAAAATTTCAACAAGTCTTTCTCCAGACTTCTAAACACTCTTCATGCATCTCTAGCACTTGTAATCAATCAAATTTATTGTATTCTAACATATTCTAACCCCAAATCACATTAGATAAGTCATTTAGTGGTTCAACGCAATGTTTCCGAGTTCTTAGCCCATTTTGGACCATATTTCGGCAAGTGTTTCTACCCACTTCTAAACACTCTTCATGCATCTCTAGCACTTGTAATCAATCAAATTTATTTTATTTGAACATATTCTAACCCCAAACAACACTAGATAAGTCATTTAGTGGTTCAACGCAATGTTTCCGAGTTCTTAGTTCTTTAGGGACCAAATTTCAACAAGTCTTTCTCCATACTTGGAAACACTCTTCATGCATCTCTAGCACTAGTAATCAAATCAAAATTATTAATTTCTAACATATTCTAACTCCAAAGAACTCTAGATAAGTCATTTAGTGCTTCAACGCAATGTTTCCGAGTTCTTAGCCCATTTGGGACCAAATTTCAACAAGTCTTTCTCCACACTTCTAAACAATCTTCATGCACCTCTAGCACTTGTAATCAATCAAATTTATTGTATTCTAACATATTCTAACCCCAAACAACATTAGATAAATCATTTAGTGGTTCAACGCAATATTTCCGAGTTCTTAGCCCATTTGGGACCCAATTTCAACAAGTCTTTCTCCATTCTACTGAACACTTTTCATGCTTCTCTAGCACTTGTAATCAATCAAATTTATTGTATTCTAACATATTCTAACCCCAAACAACACTAGATAAGTCATTTAGTGGTTCAACGCAATGTTTCCGTATTCTTAGCTCATTTGGGATCCAATTTCAACAAGTCTTTCTCTACACTTTTAAACACTCTTCAAGCATCTCTAGCACTTGCAATCAATCAAATTTATTGTTTTCTAACATATTCTAACCCCAAACAAGACTAAATATATCATTTAGTGGTTCAACGCAATGTTTCTCAGTTCTTAGCCCATTTGGGACCCAATTTCAACAAGTATTTCTCCACACTTCTAAACACTCTTCATGCATCTCTAGCACTTTTAAACAATCATATTTATTGTATTCTAACATATTATAACCCCAAACAACACTAGATAAGTCATTGAGGGGTTCAACGCAATGTTTCCGAGTTCTTAGCCCATTTGGGACCCAATTTCAACAAGTCTTTCTCCACACTTCTAAACACTCTTCATCCATGTCTAGCACTTGTAATCAATCAAATTTATTGTATTCTAACATATTCTAACCCCAAACAACATTAGATAAGTCATTTAGTTCTTCAACGCAATGTTTCCGAGTTCTTAGCCCTTTTGGGACCCAATTTCAACAAGTCTTTCTCCATACTTGGAAACACTCTTCATGCATCTCTAGCACTAGTAATCAAATCAAAATTATTATTTTCTAACATATTCTAACCCCAAAGAACACTAGATAAGTTATTTAGTGGTTCAACGCAATGTTTTTGAGTTCTTAGCCCATTTGGGACAAAATTTCAACAAGTCTTTCTCCACACTTCTAAACACTCTTCATGCATCTCTAGCACTTGTAATCAATCAAATTTATTGTATTCTAACATATTATAACCCCAAATCACATTAGATAAGTCATTTAGTGGTTCAACGCAATGTTTCCGAGTTCTTAGCCCATTTGAGACCCAATTTCAACAAGCCTTTCTCCACTCTAATGAACATTTTTCATGCATCTCTAGCACTTGTAATCAATCAAATTTATTTTATTTGAACATATTCTAACCCCAAACAACACTAGATAAGTCATTTAGTGGTTCAACGCAATGTTTCCGAGTTCTTAGCTCATTAGGGACCAAATTTCAACAAGTCTTTCTCCATACTTGGAAACACTCTTCATGCATCTCTAGCACTAGTAATCAAATCAAAATTATTGTTTTCTAACATATTCTAACTCCAAAGAACACTAGATAAGTCATTTAGTGGTTCAACGCAATGTTTCTGAGTTCTTAACCCATTTGGGACCCAATTTCAACAAGTATTTCTCAACACTTCTAAAAACTCTTCATGCATCTCTAGCACTTGTAATCAATCAAATTTATTGTATTCTAACATATTGTAACCCCAAACAACATTAGATAAGTCATTTAGTGGTTCAACGCAATGTTTCTAAGTTCTTAGCCCATTTGGGACCCAATTTCAGCAAGTATTTCTCAACACTTCTAAACACTCTTCATGCATCTCTAGCACTTGTAATCAATCAAATTTATTTTATTTTAACATATTCTAACCCCAAACAACATTAGATAAGTCATTTAGTGGTTCAACGCAATGTTTCCGACTTCTTAGCCCATTTGTGACCCAATTTAAACAAGTCTTTCTCCACACCTCTAAACACTCTTCATCCATGTCTAGCACTTGTAATCAATCAAATTAATTGTATTCTAACATATTCTAACCCAAAAAAAAATTAGATAAGTCATTTAGTTCTTCAACGCAATGTTTCCGAGTTCTTAGCCCATTTGGGACCCAATTTCAACAAGTCTTTCTCCATACTTGGAAACACTCTTCATGCATCTCTAGCACTAGTAATTAAATCAAAATTATTATTTTCTAACATATTCTAACCCCAAAGAACACTAGATAAGTCATTTAGTGGTTCAACGCAATGTTTTTGAGTTCTTAGCCCATTTGGGACAAAATTTCAACAAGTATTTCTCCACACTCTTAAACACTCTTCATGCATCTCTAGCACTTGTAATCAATCAAATTTATTGTATTCTAACATATTCTAACCCCAAATCACATTAGATAAGTCATTTAGTGGTTCAACGCAATGTTTCCGAGTTCTTAGCCCATTTGAGACCCAATTTCAACAAGCCTTTTTGAGTTCTTAGCCCATTTGGGACCCAATTTCAACAAGTCTTTCTCCACACTTCTAAACACTCTTCATCCATGTCTAGCACTTGTAATCAATCAAATTTATTGTATTCTAACATATTCTAACCCCAAACAACATTAGATAAGTCATTTAGTTCTTCAACGCAATGTTTCCGAGTTCTTAGCCCATTTGGGACCCAATTTCAACAAGTCTTTCTCCATACTTGGAAACACTCTTCATGCATCTCTAGCACTAGTAATCAAATCAAAATTATTATTTTCTAACATATTCTAACCCCAAAGAACACTAGATAAGTTATTTAGTGGTTCAACGCAATGTTTTTGAGTTCTTAGCCCATTTGGGACAAAATTTCAACAAGTCTTTCTCCAGACTTCTAAACACTCTTCATGCATCTCTAGCACTTGTAATCAATCAAATTTATTGTATTCTAACATATTCTAACCCCAAATCACATTAGATAAGTCATTTAGTGGTTCAACGCAATGTTTCCGAGTTCTTAGCCCATTTGAGACGCAATTTCAACAAGCCTTTCTCCACTCTAATGAACATTTTTCATGCATCTCTAGCACTTGTAATCAATCAAATTTATTTTATTCGAACATATTCTAACCCCAAACAACACTAGATAAGTCATTTAGTGGTTCAACGCAATGTTTCCGAGTTCTTAGCCCATTTGAGACCCAATTTCAACAAGCCTTTCTCCACTCTAATGAACATTTTTCATGCATCTCTAGCACTTTTAATCAATCAAATTTATTTTATTTGAACATATTCTAACCCCAAACAACACTAGATAAGTCATTTAGTGGTTCAACGCAATGTTTCCGAGTTCTTAGTTCTTTAGGGACCAAATTTCAACAAGTCTTTCTCCATACTTGGAAACACTCTTCACGCATCTCTAGCACTAGTAATCAAATCAAAATTATTGTTTTCTAACATATTCTAACTCCAAAGAACTCTAGATAAGTCATTTAGTGCTTCAACGCAATGTTTCTGAGTTCTTAGCCCATTTGGGACCAAATTTCAACAAGTCTTTCTCCACACTTCTAAACACTCTTCATGCACCTCTAGCACTTGTAATCAATCAAATTTATTGTATTCTAACATATTCTAACCCCAAACAACATTAGATAAATCATTTAGTGGTTCAACGCAATATTTCTGAGTTCTTAGCCCATTTGGGACCCAATTTCAACAAGTCTTTCTCCATTCTACTGAACACTTTTCATGCATCTCTAGCAATTGTAATCAATCAAATTTATTTTATTCGAACATATTCTAACCCCAAACAACACTAGATAAGTCATTTAGTGGTTCAACGCAATGTTTCCGTGTTCTTAGCTCATTTGGGATCCAATTTCAACAAGTCTTTCTCTACACTTTTAAACACTCTTCAAGCATCTCTAGCACTTGAAATCAATCAAATTTATTGTTTTCTAACATATTCTAACCCCAAACAAGACTAAATATATCATTTAGTGGTTCAACGCAATGTTTCTGAGTTCTTAGCCCATTTGGGACCCAATTTCAACAAGTATTTCTCCACACTTCTAAACACTCTTCATGCATCTCTAGCACTTGTAAAATCAAATATATTGTATTCTAACATATTCTAACCCCAAACAACATTAGATAAGTCATTGAGGGGTTCAACGCAATGTTTCCGAGTTCTTAGCCCATTTGGGACCCAATTTCAACAAGTCTTTCTCCACACTTCTAAACACTCTTCATCCATGTCTAGCACTTGTAATCAATCAAATTTATTGTATTCTAACATAGTCTAACCCCAAACAACATTAGATAAGTCATTTAGTTCTTCAACGCAATGTTTCCGAGTTCTTAGCCCATTTGGGACCCAATTTCAACAAGTCTTTCTCCATACTTTGAAACACTCTTCATGCATCTCTAGCACTAGTAATCAAATCAAAATTATTATTTTCTAACATATTCTAACCCCAAAGAACACTAGATAAGTTATTTAGTGGTTCAACGCAATGTTTTTGAGTTCTTAGCCCATTTGGGACAAAATTTCAACAAGTCTTTCTCCAGACTTCTAAACACTCTTCATGCATCTCTAGCACTTGTAATCAATCAAATTTATTGTATTCTAACATATTCTAACCCCAAATCACATTAGATAAGTCATTTAGTGGTTCAACGCAATGTTTCCGAGTTCTTAGCCCATTTGAGACGCAATTTCAACAAGCCTTTCTCCACTCTAATGAACATTTTTCATGCATCTCTAGCACTTGTAATCAATCAAATTTATTTTATTTGAACATATTCTAACCCCAAACAACACTAGATAAGTCATTTAGTGGTTCAACGCAATGTTTCCGAGTTCTTAGTTCTTTAGGGACCAAATTTCAACAAGTCTTTCTCCATACTTGGAAACACTCTTCATGCATCTCTAGCACTAGTAATCAAATCAAAATTATTAATTTCTAACATATTCTAACTCCAAAGAACTCTAGATAAGTCATTTAGTGCTTCAACGCAATGTTTCTGAGTTCTTAGCCCATTTGGGACCAAATTTCAACAAGTCTTTCTCCACACTTCTAAACAATCTTCATGCACCTCTAGCACTTGTAATCAATCAAATTTATTGTATTCTAACATATTCTAACCCCAAACAACATTAGATAAATCATTTAGTGGTTCAACGCAATATTTCCGAGTTCTTAGCCCATTTGGGAGCCAATTTCAACAAGTCTTTCTCCATTCTACTGAACACTTTTCATGCATCTCTAGCAATTGTAATCAATCAAATTTATTTTATTCGAACATATTCTAACCCCAAACAACACTAGATAAGTCATTTAGTGGTTCAACGCAATGTTTCCGTATTCTTAGCTCATTTGGGATCCAATTTCAACAAGTCTTTCTCTACACTTTTAAACACTCTTCAAGCATCTCTAGCACTTGCAATCAATCAAATTTATTGTTTTCTAACATATTCTAACCCCAAACAAGACTAAATATATCATTTAGTGGTTCAACGCAATGTTTCTCAGTTCTTAGCCCATTTGGGACCCAATTTCAACAAGTATTTCTCCACACTTCTAAACACTCTTCATGCATCTCTAGCACTTGTAAAATCAAATATATTGTATTCTAACATATTCTAACCCCAAACAACATTAGATAAGTCATTGAGGGGTTCAACGCAATGTTTCCGAGTTCTTAGCCCATTTGGGACCCAATTTCAACAAGTCTTTCTCCACACTTCTAAACACTCTTCATCCATGTCTAGCACTTGTAATCAATAAAATTTATTGTATTCTAACATATTCTAACCCCAAACAACATTAGATAAGTCATTTAGTTCTTCAACGCAATGTTTCCGAGTTCTTAGCCCTTTTGGGACCCAATTTCAACAAGTCTTTCTCCATACTTGGAAACACTCTTCATGCATCTCTAGCACTAGTAATCAAATCAAAATTATTATTTTCTAACATATTCTAACCCCAAAGAACACTAGATAAGTTATTTAGTGGTTCAACGCAATGTTTTTGAGTTCTTAGCCCATTTGGGACAAAATTTCAACAAGTCTTTCTCCACACTTCTAAACACTCTTCATGCATCTCTAGCACTTGTAATCAATCAAATTTATTGTATTCTAACATATTATAACCCCAAATCACATTAGATAAGTCATTTAGTGGTTCAACGCAATGTTTCCGAGTTCTTAGCCCATTTGAGACCCAATTTCAACAAGCCTTTCTCCACTCTAATGAACATTTTTCATGCATCTCTAGCACTTTTAATTAATCAAATTTATTTTATTTGAACATATTCTAACCCCAAACAACACTAGATAAGTCATTTAGTGGTTCAACGCAATGTTTCCGAGTTCTTAGCTCATTAGGGACCAAATTTCAACAAGTCTTTCTCCATACTTGGAAACACTCTTCATGCATCTCTAGCACTAGTAATCAAATCAAAATTATTGTTTTCTAACATATTCTAACTCCAAAGAACACTAGATAAGTCATTTAGTGGTTCAACGCAATGTTTCTGAGTTCTTAGCCCATTTGGGACCCAATTTCAACAAGTATTTCTCAACACTTCTAAAAACTCTTCATGCATCTCTAGCACTTGTAATCAATCAAATTTATTGTATTCTAACATATTGTAACCCCAAACAACATTAGATAAGTCATTTAGTGGTTCAACGCAATGTTTCTAAGTTCTTAGCCCATTTGGGACCCAATTTCAGCAAGTATTTCTCAACACTTCTAAACACTCTTCATGCATCTCTAGCACTTGTAATCAATCAAATTTATTTTATTTTAACATATTCTAACCCCAAACAACATTAGATAAGTCATTTAGTGGTTCAACGCAATGTTTCCGACTTCTTAGCCCATTTGTGACCCAATTTAAACAAGTCTTTCTCCACACCTCTAAACACTCTTCATCCATGTCTAGCACTTGTAATCAATCAAATTAATTGTATTCTAATATATTCTAACCCAAAAAAAAATTAGATAAGTCATTTAGTTCTTCAACGCAATGTTTCCGAGTTCTTAGCCCATTTGGGACCCAATTTCAACAAGTCTTTCTCCATACTTGGAAACACTCTTCATGCATCTCTAGCACTAGTAATTAAATCAAAATTATTATTTTCTAACATATTCTAACCCCAAAGAACACTAGATAAGTCATTTAGTGGTTCAACGCAATGTTTTTGAGTTCTTAGCCCATTTGGGACAAAATTTCAACAAGTATTTCTCCACACTTCTAAACACTCTTCATGCATCTCTAGCACTTGTAATCAATCAAATTTATTGTATTCTAACATATTCTAACCCCAAATCACATTAGATAAGTCATTTAGTGGTTCAACGCAATGTTTCCGAGTTCTTAGCCCATTTGAGACCCAATTTCAACAAGCCTTTTTGAGTTCTTAGCCCATTTGGGACCCAATTTCAACAAGTCTTTCTCCACTCTTCTAAACACTCTTCATCCATGTCTAGCACTTGTAATCAATCAAATTTATTGTATTCTAACATATTCTAACCCCAAACAACATTAGATAAGTCATTTAGTTCTTCAACGCAATGTTTCCGAGTTCTTAGCCCATTTGGGACCCAATTTCAACAAGTCTTTCTCCATACTTGGAAACACTCTTCATGCATCTCTAGCACTAGTAATCAAATCAAAATTATTATTTTCTAACATATTCTAACCCCAAAGAACACTAGATAAGTTATTTAGTGGTTCAACGCAATGTTTTTGAGTTCTTAGCCCATTTGGGACAAAATTTCAACAAGTCTTTCTCCAGACTTCTAAACACTCTTCATGCATCTCTAGCACTTGTAATCAATCAAATTTATTGTATTCTAACATATTCTAACCCCAAATCACATTAGATAAGTCATTTAGTGGTTCAATGCAATGTTTCCGAGTTCTTAGCCCATTTGAGACGCAATTTCAACAAGCCTTTCTCCACTCTAATGAACATTTTTCATGCATCTCTAGCACTTGTAATCAATCAAATTTATTTTATTTGAACATATTCTAACCCCAAACAACACTAGATAAGTCATTTAGTGGTTCAACGCAATGTTTCCGAGTTCTTAGCCCATTTGAGACCCAATTTCAACAAGCCTTTCTCCACTCTAATGAACATTTTTCATGCATCTCTAGCACTTTTAATCAATCAAATTTATTTTATTTGAACATATTCTAACCCCAAACAACACTAGATAAGTCATTTAGTGGTTCAACGCAATGTTTCCGAGTTCTTAGTTCTTTAGGGACCAAATTTCAACAAGTCTTTCTCCATACTTGGAAACACTCTTCACGCATCTCTAGCACTAGTAATCAAATCAAAATTATTGTTTTCTAACATATTCTAACTCCAAAGAACTCTAGATAAGTCATTTAGTGCTTCAACGCAATGTTTCTGAGTTCTTAGCCCATTTGGGACCAAATTTCAACAAGTCTTTCTCCACACTTCTAAACACTCTTCATGCACCTCTAGCACTTGTAATCAATCAAATTTATTGTATTCTAACATATTCTAACCCCAAACAACATTAGATAAATCATTTAGTGGTTCAACGCAGTATTTCCGAGTTCTTAGCCCATTTGGGACCCAATTTCAACAAGTCTTTCTCCATTCTACTGAACACTTTTCATGCATCTCTAGCAATTGTAATCAATCAAATTTATTTTATTCGAACATATTCTAACCCCAAACAACACTAGATAAGTCATTTAGTGGTTCATTGCAATGTTTCCGTGTTCTTAGCTCATTTGGGATCCAATTTCAACAAGTCTTTCTCTACACTTTTAAACACTCTTCAAGCATCTCTAGCACTTGCAATCAATCAAATTTATTGTTTTCTAACATATTCTAACCCCAAACAAGACTAAATATATCATTTAGTGGTTCAACGCAATGTTTCTGAGTTCTTAGCCCATTTGGGACCCAATTTCAACAAGTATTTCTCCACACTTCTAAACACTCTTCATGCATCTCTAGCACTGGTAAAATCAAATATATTGTATTCTAACATATTCTAACCCCAAACAACATTAGATAAGTCATTGAGGGGTTCAACGCAATGTTTCCGAGTTCTTAGCCCATTTGGGACCCAATTTCAACAAGTCTTTCTCCACACTTCTAAACACTCTTCATCCATGTCTAGCACTTGTAATCAATCAAATTTATTGTATTCTAACATATTCTAACCCCAAACAACATTAGATAAGTCATTTAGTTCTTCAACGCAATGTTTCCGAGTTCTTAGCCCATTTGGGACCCAATTTCAACAAGTCTTTCTCCATACTTGGAAACACTCTTCATGCATCTCTAGCACTAGTAATCAAATCAAAATTATTGTTTTCTAACATATTCTAACTCCAAAGAACACTAGATAAGTCATTTAGTGGTTCAACGCAATGTTTTTGAGTTCTTAGCCCATTTGGGACCAAATTTCAACAAGTCTTTCTCAACACTTCTAAAAACTCTTCATGCATCTCTAGCACTTGTAATCAATCAAATTTATTGTATTCTAACATATTCTAACCCCAAACAACATTAGATAAGTCATTTAGTGGTTCAACGCAATGTTTCCGAGTTCTTAGCCCATTTGAGACCCAATTTCAGCAAGCCTTTCTCAACACTTCTAAACATTTTTCATGCATCTCTAGCACTTTTAATCAATCAAATTTATTTTATTTGAACATATTCTAACCCCAAACAACACTAGATAAGTCATTTAGTGGTTCAACGCAATGTTTCCGAGTTCTTAGCTCATTAGGGACCAAATTTCAACAAGTCTTTCTCCATACTTGGAAACACTCTTCATGCATCTCTAGCACTAGTAATCAAATCAAAATTATTGTTTTCTAACATATTCTAACTCCAAAGAACACTAGATAAGTCATTTAGTGGTTCATTGCAATGTTTCTGAGTTCTTAGCCCATTTGGGACCCAATTTCAACAAGTATTTCTCAACACTTCTAAAAACTCTTCATGCATCTCTAGCACTTGTAATCAATCAAATTTATTGTATTCTAACATATTGTAACCCCAAACAACATTAGATAAGTCATTTAGTGGTTCAACGCAATGTTTCTGAGTTCTTAGCCCATTTGGGACCCAATTTCAGCAAGTATTTCTCAACACTTCTAAACACTCTTCATGCATCTCTAGCACTTGTAATCAATCAAATTTATTTTATTCTAACATATTCTAACCCCAAACAACATTAGATAAGTCATTTAGTGGTTCAACGCAATGTTTCCGAGTTCTTAGCCCATTTGTGACCCAATTTAAACAAGTCTTTCTCCACACCTCTAAACACTCTTCATCCATGTCTAGCACTTGTAATCAATCAAATTAATTGTATTCTAATATATTCTAACCCCAAAAAAAATTAGATAAGTCATTTAGTTCTTCAACGCAATGTTTCCGAGTTCTTAGCCCATTTGGGACCCAATTTCAACAAGTCTTTCTCCATACTTGGAAACACTCTTCATGCATCTCTAGCACTAGTAATCAAATCAAAATTATTGTTTTCTAACATATTCTAACTCCAAAGAACAGTAGATAAGTCATTTAGTGGTTCAATGCAATGTTTCTGAGTTCTTAGCCCATTTGGGACCCAATTTCAACAAGTATTTTTCCACACTTCTAAACACTCTTCATGCATCTCTAGCACTTGTAATCAATCAAATTTATTGTATTCTAACATATTCTAACCCCAAACAACACTAGATAAGTCATTTAGTGGTTCAACGCAATGTTTCCGAGTTCTTAGCCCATTTGGGACCCAATTTCAACAAGTCTTTCTCTACACTTTTAAACACTCTTCAAGCATCTATACCACTTGTAATCAATAAAATTTATTGTTTTCAAACATATTCTAACCCCAAACAACACTAGATAAGTCATTTAGTGGTTCAACGCAATGTTTCTGAGTTCTTAGCCCATTTGGGACCCAATTCCAACAAGTCTTTCTCCATACTTGGAAACACTCTTCATGCATCTCTAGCACTAGTAATCAAATCAAAATTATTGTTTTCTAACATATTCTAACTCCAAAGAACACTAGATAAGTCATTTAGTGGTTCAACGCAATGTTTCTGAGTTCTTAGCCCATTTGGGACCCAATTTCAACAAGTATTTCTCCACACTTCTAAAAATTCTTCATGCATCTCTAGCACTTGTAATCAATCAAATTTATTGTATTCTAACATATTTTAACCCCAAACAACATTAGATAAGTCATTTAGTGGTTCAACGCAATGTTTCTGAGTTCCTAGCCCATTTGGGACCCAATTTCAGCAAGTATTTCTCCACACTTCTAAACACTCTTCATGCATCTCTAGCACTTGTAATCAATCAAATTTATTTTATTTTAACATATTCTAACCCCAAACAACATTAGATAAGTCATTTTGTGGTTCAACGCAATGTTTCCGAGTTCTTACCCCATTTGTGACCCAATTTCAACAAGTCTTTCTCCACACCTCTAAACACTCTTCATCCATGTCTAGCACTTGTAATCAATCAAATTAATTGTATTCTAACATATTCTAACCCCAAAAAAAATTAGATAAGTCATTTAGTTCTTCAACGCAATGTTTCCGAGTTCTTAGCCCATTTGGGACCCAATTTCAACAACTCTTTCTCCATACTTGGAAACACTCTTCATGCATCTCTAGCACTAGTAATTAAATCAAAATTATTATTTTCTAACATATTCTAACCCTAAAGAACACTAGATAAGTCATTTAGTGGTTCAACGCAATGTTTTTGAGTTCTTAGCCCATTTGGGACAAAATTTCAACAAGTCTTTCTCCAAACTTCTAAACACTCTTCATGCATCTCTAGCACTTGTAATCAATCAAATTTATTGTATTCTAACATATTCTAACCCCAAACAACATTAGATAAGTCTATGAGGGGTTCAACGCAATGTTTCCGAGTTCTTAGCCCATTTGGAACCCAATTTCAACAAGTCTTTCTCCACACTTCTAAACACTCTTCATCCATGTCTAGCACTTGTAATCAATCAAATTTATTGTATTCTAACATATTCTAACCCCAAACAACATTAGATAAGTCATTTAGTTCTTCAACGCAATGTTTCCGAGTTCTTAGCCCATTTGGGACCAAATTTCAACAAGTCTTTCTCCACACTTCTAAACACTCTTCATGCACCTCTAGCACTTGTAATCAATCAAATTTATTGTATTCTAACATATTCTACCCCAAACAACATTAGATAAATCATTTAGTGGTTCAACGCAGTATTTCCGAGTTCTTAGCCCATTTGGGACCCAATTTCAACAAGTCTTTCTCCATTCTACTGAACACTTTTCATGCATCTCTAGCAATTGTAATCAATCAAATTTATTTTATTCGAACATATTCTAACCCCAAACAACACTAGATAAGTCATTTAGTGGTTCAACGCAATGTTTCCGTGTTCTTAGCTCATTTGGGATCCAATTTCAACAAGTCTTTCTCTACACTTTTAAACACTCTTCAAGCATCTCTAGCACTTGCAATCAATCAAATTTATTGTTTTCTAACATATTCTAACCCCAAACAAGACTAAATATATCATTTAGTGGTTCAACGCAATGTTTCTGAGTTCTTAGCCCATTTGGGACCCAATTTCAACAAGTATTTCTCCACACTTCTAAACACTCTTCATGCATCTCTAGCACTTGTAAAATCAAATATATTGTATTCTAACATATTCTAACCCCAAACAACATTAGATAAGTCATTGAGGGGTTCAACGCAATGTTTCCGAGTTCTTAGCCCATTTGGGACCCAATTTCAACAAGTCTTTCTCCACACTTCTAAACACTCTTCATCCATGTATAGCACTTGTAATCAATCAAATTTATTGTATTCTAACATATTCTAACCCCAAACAACATTAGATAAGTCATTTAGTTCTTCAACGCAATGTTTCCGAGTTCTTAGCCCATTTGGGACCCAATTTCAACAAGTCTTTCTCCATACTTGGAAACACTCTTCATGCATCTCTAGCACTAGTAATCAAATCAAAATTATTGTTTTCTAACATATTCTAACTCCAAAGAACACTAGATAAGTCATTTAGTGGTTCAACGCAATGTTTTTGAGTTCTTAGCCCATTTGGGACCCAATTTCAACAAGTCTTTCTCAACACTTCTAAAAACTCTTCATGCATCTCTAGCACTTGTAATCAATCAAATTTATTGTATTCTAACATATTCTAACCCCAAACAACATTAGATAAGTCATTTAGTGGTTCAACGCAATGTTTCCGAGTTCTTAGCCCATTTGAGACCCAATTTCAGCAAGCCTTTCTCAACACTTCTAAACATTTTTCATGCATCTCTAGCACTTTTAATCAATCAAATTTATTTTACTTGAACATATTCTAACCCCAAACAACACTAGATAAGTCATTTAGTGGTTCAACGCAATGTTTCCGAGTTCTTAGCTCATTAGGGACCAAATTTCAACAAGTCTTTCTCCATACTTGGAAACACTCTTCATGCATCTCTAGCACTAGTAATCAAATCAAAATTATTGTTTTCTAACATATTCTAACTCCAAAGAACACTAGATAAGTCATTTAGTGGTTCATTGCAATGTTTCTGAGTTCTTAGCCCATTTGGGACCCAATTTCAACAAGTATTTCTCAACACTTCTAAAAACTCTTCATGCATCTCTAGCACTTGTAATCAATCAAATTTATTGTATTCTAACATATTGTAACCCCAAACAACATTAGATAAGTCATTTAGTGGTTCAACGCAATGTTTCTGAGTTCTTAGCCCATTTGGGACCCAATTTCAGCAAGTATTTCTCAACACTTCTAAACACTCTTCATGCATCTCTAGCACTTGTAATCAATCAAATTTATTTTATTCTAACATATTCTAACCCCAAACAACATTAGATAAGTCATTTAGTGGTTCAACGCAATGTTTCCGAGTTCTTAGCCCATTTGTGACCCAATTTAAACAAGTCTTTCTCCACACCTCTAAACACTCTTCATCCATGTCTAGCACTTGTAATCAATCAAATTAATTATATTCTAATATATTCTAACCCCAAAAAAAATTAGATAAGTCATTTAGTTCTTCAACGCAATGTTTCCGAGTTCTTAGCCCATTTGGGACCCAATTTCAACAAGTCTTTCTCCATACTTGGAAACACTCTTCATGCATCTCTAGCACTAGTAATCAAATCAAAATTATTGTTTTCTAACATATTCTAACTCCAAAGAACAGTAGATAAGTCATTTAGTGGTTCAATGCAATGTTTCTGAGTTCTTAGCCCATTTGGGACCCAATTTCAACAAGTATTTTTCCACACTTCTAAACACTCTTCATGCATCTCTAGCACTTGTAATCAATCAAATTTATTGTATTCTAACATATTCTAACCCCAAACAAGACTAGATAAGTCATTTAGTGGTTCAACGCAATGTTTCCGAGTTCTTAGCCCATTTGGGACCCAATTTCAAGAAGTCTTTCTCTACACTTTTAAACACTCTTCAAGCATCTATACCACTTGTAATCAATAAAATTTATTGTTTTCAAACATATTCTAACCCCAAACAACACTAGATAAGTCATTTAGTGGTTCAACGCAATGTTTCTGAGTTCTTAGCCCATTTGGGACCCAATTCCAACAAGTCTTTCTCCATACTTGGAAACACTCTTCATGCATCTCTAGCACTAGTAATCAAATCAAAATTATTGTTTTCTAACATATTCTAACTCCAAAGAACACTAGATAAGTCATTTAGTGGTTCAACGCAATGTTTCTGAGTTCTTAGCCCATTTGGGACCCAATTTCAACAAGTATTTCTCCACACTTCTAAAAATTCTTCATGCATCTCTAGCACTTGTAATCAATCAAATTTATTGTATTCTAACATATTTTAACCCCAAACAACATTAGATAAGTCATTTAGTGGTTCAACGCAATGTTTCTGAGTTCCTAGCCCATTTGGGACCCAATTTCAGCAAGTATTTCTCCACACTTCTAAACACTCTTCATGCATCTCTAGCACTTGTAATCAATCAAATTTATTTTATTTTAACATATTCTAACCCCAAACAACATTAGATAAGTCATTTTGTGGTTCAACGCAATGTTTCCGAGTTCTTACCCCATTTGTGACCCAATTTCAACAAGTCTTTCTCCACACCTCTAAACACTCTTCATCCATGTCTAGCACTTGTAATCAATCAAATTAATTGTATTCTAACATATTCTAACCCCAAAAAAAATTAGATAAGTCATTTAGTTCTTCAACGCAATGTTTCCGAGTTCTTAGCCCATTTGGGACCCAATTTCAACAACTCTTTCTCCATACTTGGAAACACTCTTCATGCATCTCTAGCACTAGTAATTAAATCAAAATTATTATTTTCTAACATAATCTAACCCTAAAGAACACTAGATAAGTCATTTAGTGGTTCAACGCAATGTTTTTGAGTTCTTAGCCCATTTGGGACAAAATTTCAACAAGTCTTTCTCCAAACTTCTAAACACTCTTCATGCATCTCTAGCACTTGTAATCAATCAAATTTATTGTATTCTAACATATTCTAACCCCAAACAACATTAGATAAGTCATTGAGGGGTTCAACGCAATGTTTCCGAGTTCTTAGCCCATTTGGAACCCAATTTCAACAAGTCTTTCTCCACACTTCTAAACACTCTTCATCCATGTCTAGCACTTGTAATCAATCAAATTTATTGTATTCTAACATATTCTAACCCCAAACAACATTAGATAAGTCATTTAGTTCTTCAACGCAATGTTTCCGAGTTCTTAGCCCATTTGGGACCCAATTTCAACAAGTCTTTCTCCATACTTGGAAACACTCTTCATGCATCTCTAGCACTAGTAATCAAATCAAAATTATTATTTTCTAACATATTCTAACCCCAAAGAACACTAGATAAATTATTTAGTGGTTCAACGCAATGTTTTTGAGTTCTTAGCCCATTTGGGACAAAATTTCAACAAGTCTTTCTCCACACTTCTAAACACTCTTCATGCATCTCTAGCACTTGTAATCAATCAAATTTATTGTATTCTAACATATTCTAACCCCAAATCACATTAGATAAGTCATTTAGTGGTTCAACGCAATGTTTCCGAGTTCTTAGCCCATTTGAGACCCAATTTCAACAAGCCTTTCTCCACTCTAATGAACATATTTCATGCATCTCTAGCACTTTTAATCAATCAAATTTATTTTATTTGAACATATTCTAACCCCAAACAACACTAGATAAGTCATTTAGTGGTTCAACGCAATGTTTCCGAGTTCTTAGCTCATTAGGGACCAAATTTCAACAAGTCTTTCTCCATACTTGGAAACACTCTTCATGCATCTCTAGCACTAGTAATCAAATCAAAATTATTGTTTGCTCACATATTCTAACTCCAAAGAACACTAGATAAGTCATTTAGTGGTTCAACGCAATGTTTCTGAGTTCTTAGCCCATTTGGGACCCAATTTCAACAAGTATTTCTCAACACTTCTAAAAACTCTTCATGCATCTCTAGCACTTGTAATCAATCAAATTTATTGTATTCTAACATATTGTAACCCCAAACAACATTAGATAAGTCATTTAGTGGTTCAACGCAATGTTTCTGAGTTCTTAGCCCATTTGGGACCCAATTTCAGCAAGTATTTCTCAACACTTCTAAACACTCTTCATGCATCTCTAGCACTTGTAATCAATCAAATTTATTTTATTCTAACATATTCTAACCCCAAACAACATTAGATAAGTCATTTAGTGGTTCAACGCAATGTTTCCGAGTTCTTAGCCCATTTGTGACCCAATTTAAACAAGTCTTTCTCCACACCTCTAAACACTCTTCATCTATGTCTAGCACTTGTAATCAATCAAATTAATTGTATTCTAACATATTCTAACCCCAAAAAAAATTAGATAAGTCATTTAGTTCTTCAACGCAATGTTTCCGAGTTCTTAGCCCATTTGGGACCCAATTTCAACAAGTCTTTCTCCATACTTGGAAACACTCTTCATGCATCTCTAACACTAGTAGTTAAATCAAAATTATTATTTTCTAACATATTCTAACCCCAAAGAACACTAGATAAGTCATTTAGTGGTTCAACGCAATGTTTTTGAGTTCTTAGCCCATTTGGGACAAAATTTCAACAAGTCTTTCTCCACACTTCTAAACACTCTTCATGCATCTCTAGTACTTGTAATCAATCAAATTTATTGTATTCTAACATATTCTAACCCCAAACAACATTAGATAAGTCATTTAGTGGTTCAACGCAATGTTTCCGAGTTCTTAGCCCATTTGGGACCCAATTTCAACAAGTCTTTCTCAACTCTAATGAACAATTTTAATGCATCTCTAGCACTTGTAATCAATCAAATTTATTTTATTTGAACATATTCTAACCCCAAACAACACTAGATAAGTCATTTAGTGGTTCAACGCAATGTTTCCGAGTTCTTAGCTCATTAGGGAGCCAATTTCAACAAGTCTTTCTCCATACTTGGAAACACTCTTCATGCATCTCTAGCACTAGTAATCAAATAAAATTATTGTTTTCTAACATATTCTAACTCCAAAGAACAGTAGATAAGTCATTTAGTGGTTCAATGCAATGTTTCTGAGTTCTTAGCCCATTTGGGACCCAATTTCAACAAGTATTTTTCCACACTTCTAAACACTCTTCATGCATCTCTAGCACTTGTAATCAATCAAATTTATTGTATTCTAAAATATTCTAACCCCAAACAACACTAGATAAGTCATTTAGTGGTTCAACGCAATGTTTCCGAGTTCTTAGCCCATTTGGGACCCAATTTCAACAAGTCTTTCTCTACACTTTTAAACACTCTTCAAGCATCTATACCACTTGTAATCAATAAAATTTATTGTTTTCAAACATATTCTAACCCCAAACAACACTAGATAAGTCATTTAGTGGTTCAACGCAATGTTTCTGAGTTCTTAGCCCATTTGGGACCCAATTCCAACAAGTCTTTCTCCATACTTGGAAACACTCTTCATGCATCTCTAGCACTAGTAATCAAATCAAAATTATTGTTTTCTAACATATTCTAACTCCAAAGAACACTAGATAAGTCATTTAGTGGTTCAACGCAATGTTTCTGAGTTCTTAGCCCATTTGGGACCCAATTTCAACAAGTATTTCTCCATACTTCTAAAAACTCTTCATGCATCTCTAGCACTTGTAATCAATCAAATTTATTGTATTCTAACATATTTTAACCCCAAACAACATTAGATAAGTCATTTAGTGGTTCAACGCAATGTTTCTGAGTTCCTAGCCCATTTGGGACCCAATTTCAGCAAGTATTTCTCCACACTTCTAAACACTCTTCATCCATGTCTAGCACTTGTAATCAATCAAATTTATTGTATTCTAACATATTCTAACCCCAAACAACATTAGATAAGTCATTTAGTTCTTCAACGCAATGTTTCCGAGTTCTTAGCCCATTTGGGACCCAATTTCAACAAGTCTTTCTCCATACTTGGAAACACTCTTCATGCATCTCTAGCACTAGTAATCAAATCAAAATTATTATTTTCTAACATATTCTAACCCCAAAGAACACTAGATAAGTCATTTAGTGGTTTAACGCAATGTTTTTGAGTTCTTAGCCCATTTGGGACAAAATTTCAACAAGTCTTTCTCCACACTTCTAAACACTCTTCATGCATCTCTAGTACTTGTAATCAATCAAATTTATTGTATTCTAACATATTCTAACCCCAAACAACATTAGATAAGTCATTTAGTGGTTCAACGCAATGTTTCCGAGTTCTTAGCCCATTTGGGACCCAATTTCAACAAGTCTTTCTCCACTCTAATGAACAATTTTAATGCATCTCTAGCACTTGTAATCAATCAAATTTATTTTATTTGAACATATTCTAACCCCAAACAACACTAGATAAGTCATTTAGTGGTTCAACGCAATGTTTCCGAGTTCTTAGCTCATTAGGGAGCCAATTTCAACAAGTCTTTCTCCATACTTGGAAACACTCTTCATGCATCTCTAGCACTAGTAATCAAATCAAAATTATTGTTTTCTAACATATTCTAACTCCAAAGAAGAGTAGATAAGTCATTTAGTGGTTCAATGCAATGTTTCTGAGTTCTTAGCCCATTTGGGACCCAATTTCAACAAGTATTTTTCCACACTTCTAAACACTCTTCATGCATCTCTAGCACTTGTAATCAATCAAATTTATTGTATTCTAACATATTCTAACCCCAAACAACACTAGATAAGTCATTTAGTGGTTCAACGCAATGTTTCCGAGTTCTTAGCCCATTTGGGACCCAATTTCAACAAGTCTTTCTCTACACTTTTAAACACTCTTCAAGCATCTATACCACTTGTAATCAATAAAATTTATTGTTTTCAAACATATTCTAACCCCAAACAACACTAGATAAGTCATTTAGTGGTTCAACGCAATGTTTCTGAGTTCTTAGCCCATTTGGGACCCAATTCCAACAAGTCTTTCTCCATACTTGGAAACACTCTTCATGCATCTCTAGCACTAGTAATCAAATCAAAATTATTGTTTTCTAACATATTCTAACTCCAAAGAACACTAGATAAGTCATTTAGTGGTTCAACGCAATGTTTCTGAGTTCTTAGCCCATTTGGGACCCAATTTCAACAAGTATTTCTCCACACTTCTAAAAACTCTTCATGCATCTCTAGCACTTGTAATCAATCAAATTTATTGTATTCTAACATATTGTAACCCCAAACAACATTAGATAAGTCATTTAGTGGTTCAACGCAATGTTTCTGAGTTCCTAGCCCATTTGGGACCCAATTTCAGCAAGTATTTCTCCACACTTCTAAACACTCTTCATGCATCTCTAGCACTTGTAATCAATCAAATTTATTTTATTCTAACATATTCTAACCCCAAACAACATTAGATAAGTCATTTTGTGGTTCAACGCAATGTTTCCGAGTTCTTACCCCATTTGTGACCCAATTTCAACAAGTCTTTCTCCACACTTCTAAACACTCTTCATGCATCTCTAGCACTTGTAATCAATCAAATTTATTGTATTCTAACATATTCTAACCCCAAATCACATTAGATAAGTCATTTAGTGGTTCAACGCAATGTTTCCGAGTTCTTAGCCCATTTGAGACCCAATTTCAACAAGCCTTTCTCCACTCTAATGAACATTTTTCATGCATCTCTAGCACTTTTAATCAATCAAATTTATTTTATTTGAACATATTCTAACCCCAAACAACACTAGATAAGTCATTTAGTGGTTCAACGCAATGTTTCCGAGTTCTTAGCTCATTAGGGACCAAATTTCAACAAGTCTTTCTCCATACTTGGAAACACTCTTCATGCATCTCTAGCACTAGTAATCAAATCAAAATTATTGTTTTCTAACATATTCTAACTCCAAAGAGCACTAGATAAGTCATTTAGTGGTTCAACGCAATGTTTCTGAGTTCTTAGCCCATTTGGGACCCAATTTCAACAAGTATTTCTCAACACTTCTAAAAACTCTTCATGCATCTCTAGCACTTGTAATCAATCAAATTTATTGTATTCTAACATATTGTAACCCCAAACAACATTAGATAAGTCATTTAGTGGTTCAACGCAATGTTTCTGAGTTCTTAGCCCATTTGGGACCCAATTTCAGCAAGTATTTCTCAACACTTCTAAACACTCTTCATGCATCTCTAGCACTTGTAATCAATCAAATTTATTTTATTCTAACATATTCTAACCCCAAACAACATTAGATAAGTCATTTAGTGGTTCAACGCAATGTTTCCGAGTTCTTAGCCCATTTGTGACCCAATTTAAACAAGTCTTTCTCCACACCTCTAAACACTCTTCATCCATGTCTAGCACTTGTAATCAATCAAATTAATTGTATTCTAACATATTCTAACCCAAAAAAAAATTAGATAAGTCATTTAGTTCTTCAACGCAATGTTTCCGAGTTCTTAGCCCCTTTGGGACCCAATTTCAACAAGTCTTTCTCCATACTTGGAAACACTCTTCATGCATCTCTAGCACTAGTAATTATTATTTTCTAACATATTCTAACCCCAAAGAACACTAGATAAGTCATTTAGTGGTTCAACGCAATGTTTTTGAGTTCTTAGCCCATTTGGGACAAAATTTCAACAAGTCTTTCTCCACACTTCTAAACACTCTTCATGCATCTCTAGTTCTTAGCCCATTTGGGACCCAATTTCAACAAGTATTTCTCCACACTTCTAAAAACTCTTCATGCATCTCTAGCACTTGTAATCAATCAAATTTATTGTATTCTAACATATTGTAACCCCAAACAACATTAGATAAGTCATTTAGTGGTTCAACGCAATGTTTCTGAGTTCTTAGCCCATTTGGGACCCAATTTCAGCAAGTATTTCTCCACACTTCTAAACACTCTTCATGCATCTCTAGCACTTGTAATCAATCAAATTTATTTTATTCTAACATATTCTAACCCCAAACAACATTAGATAAGTCATTTAGTGGTTCAACGCAATGTTTCCGAGTTCTTAGCCCATTTGTGACCCAATTTCAACAAGTCTTTCTCCACACTTCTAAACACTCTTCATGCATCTCTAGCACTTGTAATCAATCAAATTTATTGTATTCTAACATATTCTAACCCCAAACAACATTAGATAAGTCATTTAGTGGTTCAACGCAATGTTTCCGAGTTCTTAGCCCATTTGTGACCCAATTTCAACAAGTCTTTCTCCACACCTCTAAACACTCTTCATCCATGTCTAGCACTTGTAATCAATCAAATTAATTGTATTCTAACATATTTTAACCCCAAAAAAAATTAGATAAGTCATTTAGTTCTTCAACGCAATGTTTCCGAGTTCTTAGCCCATTTGGGACCCAATTTCAGCAAGTCTTTCTCCATACTTGGAAACACTCTTCATGCATCTGTAGCACTAGTAATTAAATCAAAATTATTATTTTCTAACATATTCTAACCCCAAAAAACACTAGATAAGTCATTTAGTGGTTCAACGCAATGTTTTTGAGTTCTTATCCCATTTGGGACAAAATTTCAACAAGTCTTTCTCCACACTTCTAAACACTCTTCATGCATCTCTAGCACTTGTAATCAATCAAATTTATTGTATTCTAACATATTCTAACCCCAAACAACATTAGATAAGTCATTTAGTGGTTCAACGCAATGTTTCCGAGTTATTAGCCCATATGGGACCCAATTTCAACAAGTCTTTCTCCACTCTAATGAACAATTTTCATGCATCTCTAGCACTAGTAATCAAATCAAAATTATTGTTTTCTAACATATTCTAACTCCAAAGAACAGTAGATAAGTCATTTAGTGGTTCAACGCAATGTTTCTGAGTTCTTAGCCCATTTGGGACCCAATTTCAACAAGTATTTCTCCACACTTCTAAACACTCTTCATGCATCTCTAGCACTTGTAATCAATCAAATTTCTTTTATTCTAACATATTCTAACCCCAAACAACATTAGATAAGTCATTTTGTGGTTCAACGCAATGTTTCCGAGTTCTTACCCCATTTGTGACCCAATTTCAACAAGTCTTTCTCCACACTTCTAAACACTCTTCATGCATCTCTAGCACTTGTAATCAATCAAATTTATTGTAGTCTAACATATTCTAACCCCAAATCACATTAGATAAGTCATTTAGTGGTTCAACGCAATGTTTCCGAGTTCTTAGCCCATTTGAGACCCAATTTCAACAAGCCTTTCTCCACTCTAATGAACATTTTTCATGCATCTCTAGCACTTTTAATCAATCAAATTTATTTTATTTGAACATATTCTAACCCCAAACAACACTAGATAAGTCATTTAGTGGTTCAACGCAATGTTTCCGAGTTCTTAGCTCATTAGGGACCAAATTTCAACAAGTCTTTCTCCATACTTGGAAACACTCTTCATGCATCTCTAGCACTAGTAATCAAATCAAAATTATTGTTTTCTAACATATTCTAACTCCAAAGAACACTAGATAAGTCATTTAGTGGTTCAACACAATGTTTCTGAGTTCTTAGCCCATTTGGGACCCAATTTCAACAAGTATTTCTCAACACTTCTAAAAACTCTTCATGCATCTCTAGCACTTGTAATCAATCAAATTTATTGTATTCTAACATATTGTAACCCCAAACAACATTAGATAAGTCATTTAGTGGTTCAACGCAATGTTTCTGAGTTCTTAGCCCATTTGGGACCCAATTTCAACAAGTATTTCTCCACACTTCTAAACACTCTTCATGCATCTCTAGCACTTGTAATCAATCAAATTTATTGTATTCTAACATATTCTAACCCCAAACAACATTAGATAAGTCATTTAGTGGTTCAACGCAATGTTTCCGAGTTCTTAGCCCATTTGGGACCCAATTTCAACAAGTCTTTCTCTACACTTTTAAACACTCTTCAAGCATCTATACCACTTGCAATCAATAAAATTTATTGTTCTCAAACATATTCTAATCCCAAACAACACTAGATAAGTCATTTAGTGGTTCAACGCAATGTTTCTGAGTTCTTAGCCCATTTGGGACCCAATTTCAACAAGTCTTTCTCCATACTTGGAAACACTCTTCATGCATCTCTAGCACTAGTAATCAAATCAAAATTATTGTTTTTTAACATATTCTAACTCAAAAGAACACTAGATAAGTCATTTAGTGGTTCAACGCAATGTTTCTGAGTTCTTAGCCCATTTGGGACCCAATTTCAACAAGTATTTCTCCACACTTCTAAAAACTCTTCATGCATCTCTAGCACTTGTAATCAATCAAATTTATTGTATTCTAACATATTGTAACCCCAAACAACATTAGATAAGTCATTTAGTGGTTCAACGCAATGTTTCTGAGTTCCTAGCCCATTTGGGACCCAATTTCAGCAAGTATTTCTCCACACTTCTAAACACTCTTCATGCATCTCTAGCACTTGTAATCAATCAAATTTATTTTATTCTAACATATTCTAACCCCAAACAACATTAGATAAGTCATTTTGTGGTTCAACGCAATGTTTCCGAGTTCTTACCCCATTTGTGACCCAATTTCAACAAGTCTTTCTCCACACCTCTAAACACTCTTCATCCATGTCTAGCACTTGTAATCAATCAAATTAATTGTATTCTAACATATTCTAACCCCAAAAAAAATTAGATAAGTCATTTAGTTCTTCAACGCAATGTTTCCGAGTTCTTAACCCATTTGGGACCCAATATCAACAACTCTTTCTCCATACTTGGAAACACTCTTCATGCATCTCTAGCACTAGTAATTAAATCAAAATTATTATTTTCTAACATATTCTAATCCCAAAGAACACTAGATAAGTCATTTAGTGGTTCAACGCAATGTTTTTGAGTTCTTAGCCCATTTGGGACAAAATTTCAACAAGTCTTTCTCCACACTTCTAAACACTCTTCATGCATCTCTAGCACTTGTAATCAATCAAATTTATTGTATTCTAACATATTCTAACCCCAAACAACATTAGATAAGTCATTTAGTGGTTCAACGCAATGTTTCCGAGTTCTTAGCCCATTTGTGACCCAATTTCAACAAGTCTTTCTCCACACCTCTAAACACTCTTCATCCATGTCTAGCACTTGTAATCAATCAAATTAATTGTATTCTAACATATTCTAACCCCAAAAAAAATTAGATAAGTCATTTAGTGGTTCAACGCAATGTTTCCGAGTTATTAGCCCATATGGGACCCAATTTCAACAAGTCTTTCTCCACTCTAATGAACAATTTTCATGCATCTCTAGCACTTGTAATCAATCAAATTTATTTTATTTGAACATATTCTAACCCCAAACAACACTAGATAAGTCATTTAGTGGTTCAACGCAATGTTTCCGAGTTCTTAGCTCATTAGGGACCCAATTTCAACAAGTCTTTCTCCATACTTGGAAACACTCTTCATGCATCTCTAGCACTAGTAATCAAATCAAAATTATTGTTTTCTAACATATTCTAACTCCAAAGAACAGTAGATAAGTCATTTAGTGGTTCAACGCAATGTTTCTGAGTTCTTAGCCCATTTGGGACCCAATTTCAACAAGTATTTCTCCACACTTTTAAACACTCTTCATGCATCTCTAGCACTTGTAATCAATCAAATTTATTGTATTCTAACATATTCTAACCCCAAACAACATTAGATAAGTCATTTAGTGGTTCAACGCAATGTTTCCGAGTTCTTAGCCCATTTGGGACCCAATTTCAACAAGTCTTTCTCTACACTTTTAAACACTCTTCAAGCATCTATACCACTTGCAATCAATAAAATTTATTGTTTTCAAACATATTCTAACCCCAAACAACACTAGATAAGTCATTTAGTGGTTCAACGCAATGTTTCTGAGTTCTTAGCCCATTTGGGACCCAATTTCAACAAGTCTTTCTCCATACTTGGAAACACTCTTCATGCATCTCTAGCACTAGTAATCAAATCAAAATTATTGTTTTCTAACATATTCTAACTCCAAAGAACACTAGATAAGTCATTTAGTGGTTCAACGCAATGTTTCTGAGTTCTTAGCCCATTTGGGACCCAATTTCAACAAGTATTTCTCCACACTTCTAAAAACTCTTCATGCATCTCTAGCACTTGTAATCAATCAAATTTATTGTATTCTAACATATTGTAACCCCAAACAACATTAGATAAGTCATTTAGTGGTTCAACGCAATGTTTCTGAGTTCTTAGCCCATTTGGGACCCAATTTCAGCAAGTATTTCTCCACACTTCTAAACACTCTTCATGCATCTCTAGCACTTGTAATCAATCAAATTTATTTTATTCTAACATATTCTAACCCCAAACAACATTAGATAAGTCATTTAGTGGTTCAACGCAATGTTTCCGAGTTCTTAGCCCATTTGGGACCCAATTTCAACAAGTCTTTCTCCATACTTGGAAACACTCTTCATGCATCTCTAGCACTAGTAATCAAATCAAAATTATTGTTTTCTAACATATTCTAACTCCAAAGAACAGTAGATAAGTCATTTAGTGGTTCAACGCAATGTTTCTGAGTTCTTAGCCCATTTGGGACCCAATTTCAACAAGTATTTCTCCACACTTTTAAACACTCTTCATGCATCTCTAGCACTTGTAATCAATCAAATTTATTGTATTCTAACATATTCTAACCCCAAACAACATTAGATAAGTGATTTAGTGGTTCAACGCAATGTTTCCGAGTTCTTAGCCCATTTGGGACCCAATTTCAACAAGTCTTTCTCTACACTTTTAAACACTCTTCAAGCATCTATACCACTTGCAATCAATAAAATTTATTGTTTTCAAACATATTCTAACCCCAAACAACACTAGATAAGTCATTTAGTGGTTCAACGCAATGTTTCTGAGTTCTTAGCCCATTTGGGACCCAATTTCAACAAGTCTTTCTCCATACTTGGAAACACTCTTCATGCATCTCTAGCACTAGTAATCAAATCAAAATTATTGTTTTCTAACATATTCTAACTCCAAAGAACACTAGATAAGTCATTTAGTGGTTCAACGCAATGTTTCTGAGTTCTTAGCCCATTTGGGACCCAATTTCAACAAGTATTTCTCCACACTTCTAAAAACTCTTCATGCATCTCTAGCACTTGTAATCAATCAAATTTATTGTATTCTAACATATTGTAACCCCAAACAACATTAGATAAGTCATTTAGTGGTTCAACGCAATGTTTCTGAGTTCTTAGCCCATTTGGGACCCAATTTCAGCAAGTATTTCTCCACACTTCTAAACACTCTTCATGCATCTCTAGCACTTGTAATCAATCAAATTTATTTTATTCTAACATATTCTAACCCCAAACAACATTAGATAAGTCATTTAGTGGTTCAACGCAATGTTTCCGAGTTCTTAGCCCATTTGTGACCCAATTTCAACAAGTCTTTCTCCACACTTCTAAACACTCTTCATGCATCTCTAGCACTTGTAATCAATCAAATTTATTGTATTATAACATATTCTAACCCCAAACAACATTAGATAAGTCATTTAGTGGTTCAACGCAATGTTTCCGAGTTCTTAGCCCATTTGTGACCCAATTTCAACAAGTCTTTCTCCACACCTCTAAACACTCTTCATCCATGTCTAGCACTTGTAATCAATCAAATTAATTGTATTCTAACATATTCTAACCCCAAAAAAAATTAGATAAGTCATTTAGTTCTTCAACGCAATGTTTCCGAGTTCTTAGCCCATTTGGGACCCAATTTAACCAAGTCTTTCTCCATACTTGGAAACACTCTTCATGCATCTGTAGCACTAGTAATTAAATCAAAATTATTATTTTCTAACATAGTCTAACCCCAAAGAACACTAGATAAGTCATTTAGTGGTTCAACGCAATGTTTTTGAGTTCTTAGCCCATTTGGGACAAAATTTCAACAAGTCTTTCTCCACACTTCTAAACACTCTTCATGCATCTCTAGCACTTGTAATCAATCTATTGTATTCTAACATATTCTAACCCCAAACAACATTAGATAAGTCATTTAGTGGTTCAACGCAATGTTTCCGAGTTATTAGCCCATATGGGACCCAATTTCAACAAGTCTTTCTCCACTCTAATGAACAATTTTCATGCATCTCTAGCACTTGTAATCAATCAAATTTATTTTATTTGAACATATTCTAACCCCAAACAACACTAGATAAGTCATTTAGTGGTTCAACGCAATGTTTCCGAGTTCTTAGCTCATTAGGGACCCAATTTCAACAAGTATTTCTCCATACTTGGAAACACTCTTCATGCATCTCTAGCACTAGTAATCAAATCAAAATTATTGTTTTCTAACATATTCTAACTCCAAAGAACAGTAGATAAGTCATTTAGTGGTTCAACGCAATGTTTCTGAGTTCTTAGCCCATTTGGGACCCAATTTCAACAAGTATTTCTCCACACTTCTAAACACTCTTCATGCATCTCTAGCACTTGTAATCAATCAAATTTATTGTATTCTAACATATTCTAACCCCAAACAACATTAGATAAGTCATTTAGTGGTTCAACGCAATGTTTCCGAGTTCTTAGCCCATTTGGGACCCAATTTCAACAAGTCTTTCTCTACACTTTTAAACACTCTTCAAGCATCTATACCACTTGCAATCAATAAAATTTATTGTTTTCAAACATATTCTAACCCCAAACAACACTAGATAAGTCATTTAGTGGTTCAACGCAATGTTTCTGAGTTCTTAGCCCATTTGGGACCCAATTTCAACAAGTCTTTCTCCATACTTGGAAACACTCTTCATGCATCTCTAGCACTAGTAATCAAATCAAAATTATTGTTTTCTAACATATTCTAACTCCAAAGAACACTAGATAAGTCATTTAGTGGTTCAACGCAATGTTTCTGAGTTCTTAGCCCATTTGGGACCCAATTTCAACAAGTATTTCTCCACACTTCTAAAAACTCTTCATGCATCTCTAGCACTTGTAATCAATCAAATTTATTGTATTCTAACATATTGTAACCCCAAACAACATTAGATAAGTCATTTAGTGGTTCAACGCAATGTTTCTGAGTTCTTAGCCCATTTGGGACCCAATTTCAGCAAGTATTTCTCCACACTTCTAAACACTCTTCATGCATCTCTAGCACTTGTAATCAATCAAATTTATTTTATTCTAACATATTCTAACCCCAAACAACATTAGATAAGTCATTTAGTGGTTCAACGCAATGTTTCCGAGTTCTTAGCCCATTTGGGACCCAATTTCAACAAGTCTTTCTCCATACTTGGAAACACTCTTCATGCATCTCTAGCACTAGTAATCAAATCAAAATTATTGTTTTCTAACATATTCTAACTCCAAAGAACAGTAGATAAGTCATTTAGTGGTTCAACGCAATGTTTCTGAGTTCTTAGCCCATTTGGGACCCAATTTCAACAAGTATTTCTCCACACTTTTAAACACTCTTCATGCATCTCTAGCACTTGTAATCAATCAAATTTATTGTATTCTAACATATTCTAACCCCAAACAACATTAGATAAGTGATTTAGTGGTTCAACGCAATGTTTCCGAGTTCTTAGCCCATTTGGGACCCAATTTCAACAAGTCTTTCTCTACACTTTTAAACACTCTTCAAGCATCTATACCACTTGCAATCAATAAAATTTATTGTTTTCAAACATATTCTAACCCCAAACAACACTAGATAAGTCATTTAGTGGTTCAACGCAATGTTTCTGAGTTCTTAGCCCATTTGGGACCCAATTTCAACAAGTCTTTCTCCATACTTGGAAACACTCTTCATGCATCTCTAGCACTAGTAATCAAATCAAAATTATTGTTTTCTAACATATTCTAACTCCAAAGAACACTAGATAAGTCATTTAGTGGTTCAACGCAATGTTTCTGAGTTCTTAGCCCATTTGGGACCCAATTTCAACAAGTATTTCTCCACACTTCTAAAAACTCTTCATGCATATCTAGCACTTGTAATCAATCAAATTTATTGTATTCTAACATATTGTAACCCCAAACAACATTAGATAACTCATTTAGTGGTTCAACGCAATGTTTCTGAGTTCTTAGCCCATTTGGGACCCAATTTCAGCAAGTATTTCTCCACACTTCTAAACACTCTTCATGCATCTCTAGCACTTGTAATCAATCAAATTTATTTTATTCTAACATATTCTAACCCCAAACAACATTAGATAAGTCATTTAGTGGTTCAACGCAATATTTCCGAGTTCTTAGCCCATTTGTGACCCAATTTCAACAAGTCTTTCTCCACACTTCTAAACACTCTTCATGCATCTCTAGCACTTGTAATCAATCAAATTTATTGTATTCTAACATATTCTAACCCCAAACAACATTAGATAAGTCATTTAGTGGTTCAACGCAATATTTCCGAGTTCTTAGCCCATTTGTGACCCAATTTCAACAAGTCTTTCTCCACACCTCTAAACACTCTTCATCCATGTCTAGCACTTGTAATCAATCAAATTAATTGTATTCTAACATATTCTAACCCCAAAAAAAATTAGATAAGTCATTTAGTTCTTCAACGCAATGTTTCCGAGTTCTTAGCCCATTTGGGACCCAATTTAACCAAGTCTTTCTCCATACTTGGAAACACTCTTCATGCATCTGTAGCACTAGTAATTAAATCAAAATTATTATTTTCTAACATATTCTAACCCCAAAGAACACTAGATAAGTCATTTAGTGGTTCAACGCAATGTTTTTGAGTTCTTAGCCCATTTGGGACAAAATTTCAACAAGTCTTTCTCCACACTTCTAAACACTCTTCATGCATCTCTAGCACTTGTAATCAATCAAATTTATTGTATTCTAACATATTCTAACCCCAAACAACATTAGATAAGTCATTTAGTGGTTCAACGCAATGTTTCCGAGTTATTAGCCCATATGGGACCCAATTTCAACAAGTCTTTCTTCACTCTAATGAACAATTTTCATGCATCTCTAGCACTTGTAATCAATCAAATTTATTTTATTTGAACATATTCTAACCCCAAACAACACTAGATAAGTCATTTAGTGGTTCAACGCAATGTTTCCGAGTTCTTAGCTCATTAGGGACCCAATTTCAACAAGTCTTTCTCCATACTTGGAAACACTCTTCATGCATCTCTAGCACTAGTAATCAAATCAAAATTATTGTTTTCTAACATATTCTAACTCCAAAGAACAGTAGATAAGTCATTTAGTGGTTCAACGCAATGTTTCTGAGTTCTTAGCCCATTTGGGACCCAATTTCAACAAGTATTTCTCCACACTTCTAAACACTCTTCATGCATCTCTAGCACTTGTAATCAATCAAATTTATTGTATTCTAACATATTCTAACCCCAAACAACATTAGATAAGTCATTTAGTGGTTCAACGCAATGTTTCCGAGTTCTTAGCCCATTTGGGACCCAATTTCAACAAGTCTTTCTCTACACTTTTAAACACTCTTCAAGCATCTATACCACTTGCAATCAATAAAAATTTATTGTTTTTCAAACATATTCTAACCCCAAACAACACTAGATAAGTCATTTAGTGGTTCAACGCAATGTTTCTGAGTTCTTAGCCCATTTGGGACCCCAATTTCAACAAGTCTTTCTCCATACTTGGAAACACTCTTCATGCATCTCTAGCACTAGTAATCAAAACAAAATTATTGTTTTCTAACATATTCTAACTCCAAAGAACACTAGATAAGTCATTATTAGTGGTTCAACGCAATGTTTCTGAGTTCTTAGCCCATTTGGGACCCAAATTTCAACAAGTATTTCTCCACACTTTCTAAACACGCTTCATGCATGTCTAGCACTTGTAATGAATCAAATTTATTGTATTCTAACACATTCTAACCCCAAATAACACTAGATAAGTCATTTAGTGGTTCAACGCAATGTTTCCGAGTACTTAGCCCATTTGGGACCCAATTTCGGCAAGTCTTTCTACACACTTCTAAACACTCTTTATGCATCTCTAGCACTTGTAATCAATCAAATTTATTGTATTCTAACATATTATAACCCCAAACAACACTAGTAAGTCATTTAGTGGTTCAACGCAATGTTTTCGAGTTCTTAGCCCATTTGGGACCCAATTTCAACAAGTCTTTCTACACACTTCTAAACACTCATCATGCACCTCTAGCACTTGTAATCAATAAAATAAATTGTATTCTTACATATTCTAACGCCAAACAACAATAGATAAGTCATTTAGTGGTTCAACGAAATGTTTCCGAGTTCTTAGCCCATTTGGGACCCAATTTCAACAAGTCTTTCTCCACCCTTCTAAACATTCTTCATTCATCTCTAGCACTTGTAATCAATCAAAATTTATTGCATTCTAACATAATCTAACCCCAAACAACACTAGATAAGTCATTTAGTAATTACGCAATGTTTCGAGTTCTTATCCCATTTTGGGACCAAATTTCAACTAGTCTTTCTCCACACTTCTAAACAGTCTTCATGCATCTCTAGCAATTGTAAACAATCAAATTCATTGTATTCTAACATATTTAAACCCCAAACAACACTAGCCAAGCCATTTAGTGGTTCAACGCAATGTTTCCGAGTTCTTAGCCCATTTGGGACCCAATATCAACAAGTCTTTCTCCACACTTCTAAACACTTTTCATGCATCTCTAGCAATTGTAATAAAAAATATTTATTGTATTCTAACATATTTAAACCCCAAACAACACTAGATAACTCATTTAGTGGTTCAACGCAATGTTTCCGAGTTCTTAGCCCATTTGGGACCCAATTTCAACAAGTCTTTCTCCACACTTTTAAACACTTTTGATGCATCTCTAGCAATTGTAATCAAAAACGATTATTGTATTCTAACATATTCTAAGCCCAAACAACACTAGATAAGTCATTTAGTGGTTCAACGCAATGTTTCCGAGTTCTTAGCCCATTTGGGACCCAATTTCAACAAGTCTTTCTCCACACTTCTAAACATTTTTGATGCATCTCTAGCAATTGTAATCAAATTTTTTTTATTGTATTCTAACATATTATAACCCCAAATAACACTAGATAAGTCATTTAGTGGATTAACGCAATATCTCCGAGTTCTTAGCCCATTTGGGACCCAATTTCAACAAGTCTTTCTCCACACTTCTAAACACTTTTGATGCATCTCTAGCAATTGTAATCAAAATTTATTATATTTAAACATGCATATCTAGCACTTGTAGTCAATCAAATTTATTATATTTAAAAATTTTTTATTGTATTCTAACATATTCTAACCCCAAACAACACTAGATAAGTCATTTAGTGGTTCAACGCAATGTTTCCGAGTTCTTAGCCCATTTGGGACTCAATTTCAACAAGTCTTTCACCACACTTCTAACCACTCTTCATTCTTCTCTAACACTTGTAATCAATCAAATTTATTGTATTCTAACATATTATAACCCCAAACAACACTATATAAGTCATTTAGTTGTTCAACACAATGTTTTCGAGTTCTTAGCCCATTTGGGACCCAATTTAAACAAGTCTTTTTCCACACTTCTAAACACTCTTCATACATCTCTAGCACTTGTAATCAATCAAATATATTGTATTCTTACATATTCTAACGCCAAACAACAATAGATAAGTCATTTAGTGGTTCAACGAAATGTTTCCGAGTTCTTAGCCCATTTGGGACCCAATTTCAACAAGTCTTTCTCCACACTTCTAAACATTGTTCATGCATCTCTAGCACTTGTAATCAGTCAAATTTAATGTATTCTAACGTATTCTAACCCCAAACAACACTAGCCAAGCCATTTAGTGGTTCAACGCAATGTTTCCGAGTTCTTAGCCCATTTGGGACCCAGTTTCAACAAGTCTTTCTCCACACTTCTAAACACTCTTCATGCATCTCTAGCACTTGTAATCAATCAAATTTATTGTAATCTATAATATTATAAACCCAAACAACACTAGCCAAGCCATTTAGTGGTTCAACGCAATGTTTACGAGTTCTTAGCCCATTTGGGACCCAATATAACCAAGTCTTTCTCCACACTTCTAAACACTTTTCATGCATCTCTAGCAATTGTAATAAAAAATATTTATTGTATTCTAACATATTTAAACCCCAAACAACACTAGATAACTCATTTAGTGGTTCAACGCAATGTTTCCGAGTTCTTAGCCTATTTGGGACTCAATTTCAACAAGTCTTTCACCACACTTCTAACCACTCTTCATGCTTCTCTGACACTTGTAATCAATCAAATTTATTGTATTCTAACATATAATAACCCTAAACAACACTATATAAGTCATTTAGTTGTTCAACGCAATATTTTCGAGTTCTTAGCCCATTTGGGACCCAATTTAAACAAGTCTTTTTCCACATTTCTAAACACTCTTCATACATCTCTAGCACTTGTAATCAATAAAATAAATTGTATTCTTACATATTCTAACGCCAAACAACAATAGATAAGTCATTTAGTGGTTCAACGAAATGTTTCCGAGTTCTTAGCCCATTTGGGACCCAATTTCAACAAGTCTTTCTCCACCCTTCTAAACATTCTTCATGCATCGCTAGCATTTGTAATCAATCAAATTAATTGTAATCTATAATATTATAACCCCAAACAACACTAGACAAGCCATTTTTTGGTTCAACGCAATGTTTCCGAGTTCTTAGCCCATTTGGGACCCAATTTTAACAAGTCTTTCTCCACACTTCTAAACACTTTTGATGCATATCTAGCAATTGTAATCAAAAACGATTATTGTATTCTAACATATTCTAACCCCAAACAACACTAGATAAGTCATTTAGTTGTTCAACGCAACGTTTCCGAGTTCTTAGCCCATTTGGGACCTAATTTCAACAAGTCTTTCTCCACACTTCTAAACACTTTTGATGCATCTCTAGCAATTGTAATCAAAATTTTTTATTGCATTCTAACATATTCTAACCCCAAACAACACTAGATAAGTCATTTAGTGGTTTAACGCAATGTTTCGAATTCTTAGCCCATTTGGGACCAAATTTCAACAAGTCTTTCTCCACACTTCTAAACACTCTTCATGTATCTCTAGCATTTGTAATCAATCAAATTAATTGTAATCTATAATATTATAACCCCAAACAACACTAGACAAGCCATTTTTTGGTTCAACGCAATGTTTCCGAGTTCTTAGCCCATTTGGGACCCAATTTTAACAAGTCTTTCTCCACACTTCTAAACACTTTTGATGCATATCTAGCAATTGTAATCAAAAACGATTATTGTATTCTAACATATTCTAACCCCAAACAACACTAGATAAGTCATTTAGTTGTTCAACGCAACGTTTCCGAGTTCTTAGCCCATTTGGGACCTAATTTCAACAAGTCTTTCTCCACACTTCTAAACACTTTTGATGCATCTCTAGCAATTGTAATCAAAATTTTTTATTGTATTCTAACATATTATAACCCCAAATAACAATAGATAAGTCATTTAGTGGTTTAACGCAATATTTCCGAGTTCTTAGCCCATTTGGGATCCAATTTCAACAAGTCTTTCTCCACACTTCTAAACACTCTTCATGCATCTCTAGCACTTGTAGTCAATCAAATTAATTATATTCAAACATATTCTAACACCAATCAACACTATACAAGCGATTTAATGCTTCAAACCAATGGTTGTAGGTTCTTAGCCCATTTTGGACCAAATTTCGGCAAGTCTTTCTAAACCATCTTCACACATCTCTAGCACTTGTAAACAATCAAATTTATTGTATTCTAACATATTCTAACCCCAAACAACACTAGATATTTCATTTAGTTTTTCATCGCAATGTTTCCTAGTTCTTAGCCCATTTGGGACCCAATTTCAACAAGTCTTTCTCCACAGTTCTAAACATTGTTCATGCATCTCAAGAAATTGTGATCAATAAAATTTATTGCATTCTAACATATTCTAACCCCAAACAACACTAGATAAGTCATTTAGTGGTTTAACGCAATGTTTCGAATTCTTAGCCCATTTGGGACCAAATTTCAACAAGTCTTTCTCCACACTTCTAAACACTCTTCATGCATCTCTTGCATTTGTAATCAATCAAATTTATTGTAATCTATAATATTATAACCCCAAACAACACTAGACAACCCATTTATTGGTTCAACGTAATGTTTCCGAGTTCTTAGCCCATTTGGGACCCAATTTCAACAAGTCTTTCTCCACACTTCTAAACACTTTTCATGCATCTCTAGCAATTGTAGTCAAAAATATTTATTGTATTCTAACATATTTTAACCCCAAACAACATTAGATAAGTCATTTAGTGGTTCAACGCAATGTTTCCGAGTTCTTAGCCCATTTGGGACCCAATTTCAACAAGTCTTTCTCCACACTTCTAAACACTCTTCATGCATCTCTAGCACTTGTAATCAATCAAATTTATTGTAATCTATAATATTATAACCCCAAACAACACTAGCCAAGCCATTAAGTGGTTCAACGCAATGTTTCCGAGTTCTTCGCCCATTTGGGACCCAATTTCAACAAGTCTTTTTCCACACTTCTAAACACTCTTCATGCATCTCTAGCACTTGTAATCTATAATATTATAACCCCAAACAACACTAGCCAAGCCATTTAGTGGTTCAATGCAATGTTTCCGAGTTCTTAGCCCATTTGGGACCCAATTTAAACAAGTCTTTTTCCACACTTCTAAACACTCTTCATGAATCTCTAGCATTTGTAATCAATCAAATATATTGTATTCTAACATATTCTAACGCCAAACAACAATAGATAAGTCATTTAGTGGTTCAACGAAATGTTTCCGAGTTCTTAGCCCATTTGGGACCCAATTTCAACAAGTCTTTCTCCACACTTCTAAACATTGTTCATGCATCTCAAGCAATTGTGATCAATAAAATTTATTGCATTCTAACATATTCTAACCCCAAACAACACTAGATAAGTCATTTAGTGGTTTAACGCAATGTTTCGAATTCTTAGCCCATTTGGGACCAAATTTCAACAAGTCTTTCTCCACACTTCTAAACACTCTTCATGCATCTCTAGCATTTGTAATCAATCAAATTAATTGTAATCTATAATATTATAACCCCAAACAACACTAGACAAGCCATTTATTGGTTCAACGCAATGTTTCCGAGTTCTTAGCCCATTTGGGACCCAATTTCAACAAGTCTTTCTCCACACTTCTAAACACTTTTGATGCATATCTAGCAATTGTAATCAAAAACGATTATTGTATTCTAACATATTCTAACCCCAAACAACACTAGATAAGTCATTTAGTGGTTCAACGCAATGTTTCCGAGTTCTTAGCCCATTTGGGACCCAATTTCAACAAGTCTTTCTCCACACTTCTAAACACTTTTGATGCATCTCTAGCAATTGTAATCAAATTTTTTTATTGTATTCTAACATATTATAACCCCAAATAACACTAGATAAGTCATTTAGTGGTTTAACGCAATATTTCCGAGTTCTTAGCCCATTTGGGATCCAATTTCAACAAGTCTTTCTCCACACTTCTAAACACTCTTCATGCATCTCTAGCACTTGTAGTCAATCAAATTAATTATATTCAAACATATTCTAACGCCAATCAACACTATACAAGCGATTTAATGCTTCAAACCAATGGTTGTAGGTTCTTAGCCCATTTTGGACCAAATTTCGGCAAGTCTTTCTAAACCATCTTCACACATCTTTAGCACTTGTAAACAATCAAAATTATTGTAATCTATAATATTATAACCCCAAACAACACTAGCCAAGCCATTTAGTGGTTCAATGCAATGTTTCCGAGTTCTTAGCCCATTTGGGACCCAATTTAAACAAGTCTTTTTCCACACTTCTAAACACTCTTCATGAATCTCTAGCATTTGTAATCAATCAAATATATTGTATTCTAACATATTCTAACGCCAAACAACAATAGATAAGTCATTTAGTGGTTCAACGCAATGTTTCCGAGTTCTTAGCCCATTTGGGACCCAATTTCAACAAGTCTTTCTCCACATTTCTAAACACTGTTCATGCATCTCAAGCAATTGTAATCAACAAAATTTATTGCATTCTAACATATTCTAACCGTAAACAACACTAGATAAGTCATTTAGTGGTTTAACGCAATATTTCGAGTTCTTAGCCCATTTGGGACCAAATTTCAACAAGTCTTTCTCCACACTTCTAAACACTCTTCATGCATCTCTTGCATTTGTAATCAATCAAATTTATTGTAATCTATAATATTATAACCCCAAACAACACTAGACAGCCCATTTATTGGTTCAACGTAATGTTTCCGAGTTCTTAGCCCATTTGGGACCCAATTTCAACAAGTGTTTCTCCACACTTCTAAACACTTTTCATGCATCTCTAGCAATTGTAATCAAAAATATGTATTGTATTCTAACATATTTTAACCCCAAACAACATTAGATAAGTCATTTAGTGGTTCAACGCAATGTTTGCGAGTTCTTAGCCCATTTGGGACCCAATTTCAACAAGTCTTTCTCTACACTTTTAAACACTCTTCATGCATCTCTAGCACTTGTAATCAATCAAATTTATTGTAATCTATAATATTATAACGCCAAACAACACTAGCCAAGCCATTTAGTGGTTCAGCGCAATGTTTCCGAGTTCTTAGGCCATTTGGGACCCAATTTTAACAAGTCTTTCTCCACACTTCTAAACACTCTTCATGCATCTCTAGCAATTGTAATCAAAAATATTTATTGTATTCTAACATATTTAAACCCCAAACAACACTAGATAAGTCATTTAGTGGTTCAACGCAATGTTTCCGAGTTCTTAGCCCATTTGGGACTCAATTTCAACAAGTCTTTCACCACACTTCTAACCACTCTTCATGCTTCTCTAGCACTTGTAACCTATAATATTATAACCCCAAACAACACTAGCCAAGCCATTTAGTGGTTCAATGCAATGTTTCCGAGTTCTTAGCCCATTTGGGACCCAATTTAAACAAGTCTTTTTCCACACTTCTAAACACTCTTCCTGAATCTCTAGCACTTGTAATCAATCAAATATATTGTATTCTAACATATTCTAACGCCAAACAACAATAGATAAGTCATTTAGTGGTTCAACGCAATGTTTCCGAGTTCTTAGCCCATTTGGGACCCAATTTCAACAAGTCTTTCTCCACATTTCTAAACACTGTTCATGCATCTCAAGCAATTGTAATCAACAAAATTTATTGCATTCTAACATATTCTAACCGTAAACAACACTAGATAAGTCATTTAGTGGTTCAATGCAATGTTTCCGAGTTCTTAGCCCATTTGGGACCCAATTTCAACAAGTCTTTCTCCACACCTCTAAACACTTTTCATGCATCTCTAGCAATTGTAATCAAAAATATTTATTGTATTCTAACATATTTAAAATCCAAACAACACTACATAAGTCATTTAGTGGTTCAACGCAATGTTTCCAAGTTCTTAACCCATTTGGGACTCAATTTCAACAAGTCTTTCACCACACTTCTAACCACTCTTCATGCTTCTCTAACACTTGTAATCAATCAAATTTATTGTATTCTAACATATTATAACCCCAAAAAACACTATATAAGTCATTTAGTTGTTCAACGCAATGTTTTCGAGTTCTTAGCCCATTTGGGACCCAATTTAAACAAGTCTTTTTCCACACTTCTAAACACTCTTCATACATCTCTAGCACTTGTATTCAATCAAATATATTGTATTCTTACATATTCTAACGCCAAACAACAATAGATAAGTCATTTAGTGGTTCAACGAAATGTTTCCGAGTTCTTAGCCCATTTGGGACCCAATTTCAACAAGTCTTTCTCCACACTTCTAAACATTGTTCATGCATCTCAAGCAATTGTGATCAATAAAATTTATTGCATTCTAACATATTCTAACCCCAAACAACACTAGATAAGTCATTTAGTGGTTTAACGCAATGTTTCGAATTCTTAGCCCATTTGGGACCAAATTTCAACAAGTCTTTCTCCACACTTCTAAACACTCTTCATGTATCTCTAGCATTTGTAATCAATCAAATTAATTGTAATCTATAATATTATAACCCCAAACAACACTAGACAAGCCATTTTTTGGTTCAACGCAATGTTTCCGAGTTCTTAGCCCATTTGGGACCCAATTTTAACAAGTCTTTCTCCACACTTCTAAACACTTTTGATGCATATCTAGCAATTGTAATCAAAAACGATTATTGTATTCTAACATATTCTAACCCCAAACAACACTAGATAAGTCATTTAGTTGTTCAACGCAACGTTTCCGAGTTCTTAGCCCATTTGGGACCCAATTTCAACAAGTCTTTCTCCACACTTCTAAACACTTTTGATGCATCTCTAGCAATTGTAATCAAAATTTTTTTATTGTATTCTAACATATTATAACCCCAAATAACACTAGATAAGTCATTTAGTGGTTTAACGCAATATTTCCGAGTTCTTAGCCCATTTGGGATCCAATTTCAACAAGTCTTTCTCCACACTTCTAAACACTCTTCATGCATCTCTAGCACTTGTAGTCAATCAAATTAATTATATTCAAACATATTCTAACGCCAATCAACACTATACAAGCCATTTAATGCTTCAAACCAATGGTTGTAGGTTCTTAGCCCATTTTGGACCAAATTTCGGCAAGTCTTTCTAAACACTCTTCACACATTTCTAGCACTTGTAAACAATCAAAATTATTGTATTCTAACATATTCTAACCCCAAACAACACTAGATATGTCATTTAGTTGTTCAACGCAATGTTTCCTAGTTCTTAGCCCATTTGGGACCCAATTTCAACAAGTCTTTCTCCACACTTCTAAACATTGTTCATGCATCTCAAGAAATTGTGATCAATAAAATTTATTGCATTCTAACATATTCTAACCCCAAACAACACTAGATAAGTCATTTAGTGGTTTAACGCAATGTTTCGAATTCTTAGCCCATTTGGGACCAAATTTCAACAAGTCTTTCTCCACACTTCTAAACACTCTTCATGCATCTCTTGCATTTGTAATCAATCAAATTTGTTGTAATCTATAATATTATAACCCCAAACAACACTAGACAACCCATTTATTGGTTCAACGTATTGTTTCCGAGTTCTTAGCCCATTTGGGACCCAATTTCAACAAGTCTTTCTCCACACTTCTAAACAGTTTTCATGTATCTCTAGCATTTGTAATCAATCAAATTAATTGTAATCTATAATATTATAACCCCAAACAACACTAGACAAGCCATTTTTTGGTTCAACGCAATGTTTCCGAGTTCTTAGCCCATTTGGGACCCAATTTTAACAAGTCTTTCTCCACACTTCTAAACACTTTTGATGCATATCTAGCAATTGTAATCAAAAACGATTATTGTATTCTAACATATTCTAACCCCAAACAACACTAGATAAGTCATTTAGTTGTTCAACGCAATGTTTCCGAGTTCTTAGCCCATTTGGGACCCAATTTCAACAAGTCTTTCTCCACACTTCTAAACACTTTTGATGCATCTCTAGCAATTGTAATCATATTTTTTTATTGTATTCTAACATAATATAACCCCAAATAACACTAGATAAGTCATTTAGTCGTTTAACGCAATATTTCTGAGTTCTTAGCCCATTTGGGACCCAATTTCAACAAGTCTTTCTCCACACTTCTAAACACTTCTTCATGCATCTCTTGCATTTGTAATCAATCAAATTTGTTGTAATCTATAATATTATAACCCCAAACAACACTAGACAACCCATTTATTGGTTCAACGTAATGTTTCCGAGTTCTTAGCCCATTTGGGACCCAATTTCAACAAGTCTTTCTCCACACTTCTAAACACTTTTCATGCATCTCTAGCAATTGTAGTCAAAAATATTTATTGTATTCTAACATATTTTAACCCCAAACAACATTAGATAAGTCATTTAGTGGTTCAACGCAATGTTTCCGAGTTCTTAGCCCATTTGGGACCCAATTTCAACAAGTCTTTCTCCACACTTCTAAACACTTTTGATGCATCTCTAGCAATTGTAATCAAAACGATTATTGTATTCTAACATATTCTAACCCCAAACAACACTAGATAAGTCATTTAGTTGTTCAACGCAAAGTTTCCGAGTTCTTAGCCCATTTGGGACCCAATTTCAACAAGTCTTTCTCCACACTTCTAAACATTTTTGATGCATCTCTAGCAATTGTAATCAAATTTTTTCTTGTATTCTAACATATTATAACCCCTAATAACACTAGATAAGTCATTTAGTGGTTTAACGCAATATATCCAAGTTCTTAGCCCATTTGGGACCCAATTTCAACAAGTCTTTCTCCACACTTCTAAACACTTTTGATGCATCTCTAGCAATTGTAATCAAAATTTATTATATTTAAACATGCATCTCTAGCACTTGTAGTCAATCAAATTTATTATATTTAAACATATGCTAACCCCAATCAACACTATACAATCCATTTAATGCTTCAAAGCAATGGTTGTAGGTTCTTAGCCCATTTTGGACCAAATTTCGGCAAGTCTTTCTAAACACTCTTCACACATCTCTACCACTTGTAAACAATCAAAATTATTGTATTCTAACATATTCTAACCCCAAACAACACTAGATATGTCATTTAGTTGTTCAACGCAATGTTTCCTAGTTCTTAGCCCATTTGGGACCCAATTTCAACATGTCTTTCTCCACACTTCTAAACATTGTTCATGCATCTCAAGCAATTGTAATCAATAAAATTTATTGCATTCTAACATAATCTAACCCCAAACAACACGAGATAAGTCATTTTGTGGTTTAACGCAATAGTTCGAGTTCTTAGCCCATTTGGGACCCAATTTAAACAAAGTCTTTCTCTACACTTCTAAACACTCTTCATGCATCTCTAACACTTGTAATCAATCAATTTTATTGTAATCTATAATATTATAACCCCAAACAACACTAGCCAAGCCATTTAGTGGTTCAACGCAATGTTTCCGAGTTCTTAGCCCATTTGGGACCCAATTTCAACAAGTCTTTCTCCACACTTCTAAACACTCTTCATGCATCTCTAGCACTTGTAATCAATCAAATTTATTGTAATCTATAATATTATAACCCCAAACAACACTAGCCAAGCCATTTAGTGGTTCAACGCAATGTTTCCGAGTTCTTAGCCCATTTGGGACCCAATTTCAACAAGTCTTTCTCCACACTTCTAAACACTCTTCATGCATCTCTAGCACTTGTAATCAAATCAAAATTATTGTATTCTAACATATTTAAACCCCAAACAACACTAGCCAAGCCATTTAGTGTTTCAAAGCAATGTTTCCGAGTTCTTAGCCCATTTGGGACCCAATATCAACAAGTCTTTCTCCACACTTCTAAACACTCTTCATGAATCTCTAGCATTTGTAATCAATCAAATATATTGTATTCTAACATATTCTAACGCCAAACAACAATAGATAAGTCATTTAGTGGTTCAACGCAATGTTTCCGAGTTCTTAGCCCATTTGGGACCCAATTTCAACAAGTCTTTCTCCACACTTCTAAACACTTTTGATGCATCTCTAGCAATTGTAATCAAAAACGATTATTGTATTCTAACATATTCTAACCCCAAACAACACTAGATAAGTCATTTAGTGGTTCAACGCAATGTTTCCGAGTTCTTAGCCCATTTGGGACCCAATTTCAACAAGTCTTTCTCCACACTTCTAAACACTCTTCATGCATCTCTAGCACTTGTAATCAATCAAATTTATTGTATTCTAACATATTCTAACCCCAAACAATAATAGATAAGTCATTTAGTGGTTCAACGCAATGTTTCTGAGTTCTTAGCCCATTTGGGACCCAATTTCAACAAGTATTTCTCCACACTTCTAAACACTCTTCATGCATCTCTAGCATTTGTAATCAATCAAATTTATTGTATTCTAACATATTCTAACCCCAAACAACACTAGATAAATCATTTAGTGGTTCAACGCAATGTTTCTGAGTTCTTAGCCCATTTGGGAGCCAATATCAACAAGTCTTTCTCCACACTTCTAAACACTCTTCATGCATCTCTAGCACTTGTAATCAATCAAAATTATTGTATTCTAACATATTCTAACCCCAAACAACATTAGATAAGTCATTTAGTGGTTCAACGCAATGTTTCCGAGTTCTTAGCCCATTTGGGACCCAATTTCAACAAGTCTTTCTCCACAGTTCTAAACACTTTTCATGCATGTCTAGCATTGTAATCAATCAAAATTTATTGTATTCTAACATAATCTAACCCCAAACAACACTAGATAAGTCATTTAGTGGTTTAACGCAATGTTTCGAATTCTTAGCCCATTTGGGACCCAATTTCAACAAGTCTTTCTCCATACTTGGAAACACTCTTCATGCATCTCTAGCACTAGTAATCAAATCAAAATTATTATTTTCTAACATATTCTAACACCAAAGAACACTAGATAAGTTATTTAGTGGTTCAACGCAATGTTTTTGAGTTCTTAGCCCATTTGGCACCCAATTTCAACAAGTCTTTCTCCACACTTCTAAACACTCTTCATGCATCTCTAGCACTTGTAATCAATAAAATTCATTGTATTCTAACATATTCTAACCACAAACAACATTATATAAGTCATTTAGTGGTTCAACGCAATGTTTCCGAGTTCTTAGCCCATTTGGGACCCAATTTCAACAAGTCTTTCTACACTCTTCTAAACACTCTTCATGCATCTTTAGCACCTGTAATCAATCAAATTTATTTTATTTGAACATATTCTAACCCCAAAAAACACTAGATAAGTCATTTAGTGGTTCAACGCAATGTTTCCGAGTTTTTAGCCCATTTGGGACCCAATTTCAACAAGTCTTTCTCGTTACTTCTAAACACTCTTCATGCATCTCTAGCACTTGTAATCAATCAAATTTATTGTATTTTAACATATTCTAACTCCAAAGAACACTAGATAAGTCATTTAGTGGTTCAACGCAATGTTTCTGAGTTCTTAGCCCATTTGGGACCCAATTTCAACAAGTATTTCTCCACACTTCTAAAAACTCTTCATGCATCTCTAGCACTTGTAATCAATCAAATTTATTGTTTTCAAACATATTCTAACCCCAAACAACACTAGATAAGTCATTTAGTGGTTCAACGCAATGTTTCTGAGTTCTTAGCCCATTTGGGACCCAATTTCAGCAAGTATTTCTCCACACTTCTAAACACTCTTCATGCATCTCTAGCACTTGTAATCAATCAAATTTATTTTATTCTAACATATTCTAACCCCAAACAACATTAGATAAGTCATTTAGTGGTTCAACGCAATGTTTCCGAGTTCTTAGCCCATTTGTGACCCAATTTCAACAAGTCTTTCTCCACACCTCTAAACACTCTTCATCCATGTCTAGCACTTGTAATCAATCAAATTAATTGTATTCTAACATATTCTAACCCCAAAAAAAATTAGATAAGTCATTTAGTTCTTCAACGCAATGTTTCCGAGTTCTTAGCCCATTTGGGACCCAATTTCAACAAGTCTTTCTCCATACTTGGAAACACTCTTCATGCATCTGTAGCACTAGTAATTAAATCAAAATTATTATTTTCTAACATATTCTAACCCCAAAGAACACTAGATAAGTCATTTAGTGGTTCAACGCAATGTTTTTGAGTTCTTAGCCCATTTGGGACAAAATTTCAACAAGTCTTTCTCCACACTTCTAAACACTCTTCATGCATCTCTAGCACTTGTAATCAATCAAATTTATTGTATTCTAACATATTCTAACCCCAAACAACATTAGATAAGTCATTTAGTGGTTCAACGCAATGTTTCCGAGTTATTAGCCCATATGGGACCCAATTTCAACAAGTCTTTCTCCACTCTAATGAACAATTTTCATGCATCTCTAGCACTTGTAATCAATCAAATTTATTTTATTTGAACATATTCTAACCCCAAACAACACTAGATAAGTCATTTAGTGGTTCAACGCAATGTTTCCGAGTTCTTAGCTCATTAGGGACCCAATTTCAACAAGTCTTTCTCCATACTTGGAAACACTCTTCATGCATCTCTAGCACTAGTAATCAAATCAAAATTATTGTTTTCTAACATATTCAAACTCCAAAGAACAGTAGATAAGTCATTTAGTGGTTCAACGCAATGTTTCTGAGTTCTTAGCCCATTTGGGACCCAATTTCAACAAGTATTTCTCCACACTTCTAAACACTCTTCATGCATCTCTAGCATTTGTAATCAATCAAATTTATTGTATTCTAACATATTCTAACCCCAAACAACACTAGATAAATCATTTAGTGGTTCAACGCAATGTTTCCGAGTTCTTAGCCCATTTGGGACCCAATTTCAACAAGTCTTTCTCCATACTTGGAAACACTCTTCATGCATCTGTAGCACTAGTAATTAAATCAAAATTATTATTTTCTAACATATTCTAACCCCAAAGAACACTAGATAAGTCATTTAGTGGTTCAACGCAATGTTTTTGAGTTCTTAGCCCATTTGGGACAAAATTTCAACAAGTCTTTCTCCACACTTCTAAACACTCTTCATGCATCTCTAGCACTAGTAATCAAATCAAAATTATTGTTTTCTAACATATTCAAACTCCAAAGAACAGTAGATAAGTCATTTAGTGGTTCAACGCAATGTTTCTGAGTTCTTAGCCCATTTGGGACCCAATTTCAACAAGTATTTCTCCACACTTCTAAACACTCTTCATGCATCTCTAGCATTTGTAATCAATCAAATTTATTGTATTCTAACATATTCTAACCCCAAACAACACTAGATAAATCATTTAGTGGTTCAACGCAATGTTTCTGAGTTCTTAGCCCATTTGGGAGCCAATATCAACAAGTCTTTCTCCACACTTCTAAACACTCTTCATGCATCTCTAGCACTTGTAATCAATCAAAATTATTGTATTCTAACATATTCTAACCCCAAACAACATTAGATAAGTCATTTAGGGGTTCAATGCAATGTTTCCGAGTTCTTAGCCCATTTGGGACCCAATTTCAACAAGTCTTTCTCCACACTTCTAAACACTCTTCATCCATGTCTAGCACTTGTAATCAATCAAATTTATTGTATTCTAATATATTCTAACCCCAAACAACATTAGATAAGTCATTTAGTTATTCAACGCAATGTTTCCGAATTCTTAGCCCATTTGGGACCCAATTTCAACAAGTCTTTCTCCATACTTGGAAACACTCTTCATGCATCTCTAGCACTAGTAATCAAATCAAAATTATTATTTTCTAACATATTCTAACACCAAAGAACACTAGATAAGTTATTTAGTGGTTCAACGCAATGTTTTTGAGTTCTTAGCCCATTTGGGACAAAATTTCAACAAGTCTTTCTCCACACTTCTAAACACTCTTCATGCATCTCTAGCACTTGTAATCAATAAAATTTATTGTATTCTAACATATTCTAACCCCAAACAACATTAGATAATTCATTTAGTGGTTCAACGCAATGTTTCCGAGTTCTTAGCCCATTTGAGACCCAATTTCAACAAGCCTTTCTCCACTCTAATGAACACTTTTCATGCATCTCTAGCACTTGTAATCAATCAAATTTATTTTATTTGAACATATTCTAACCCCAAACAACACTAGATAAGTCATTTAGTGGTTCAACGCAATGTTTCCGAGTTCTTAGCTCATTAGGGACCAAATTTCAACAAGTCTTTCTCCATACTTCGAAACACTCTTCATGCATCTCTTACACTAGTAATCAAATCAAAATTATTGTTTTCTAACATATTCTAACTCCAAAGAACACTAGCTAAGTCATTTAGTGGTTCAACGCAATGTTTCTGAGTTCTTAGCCTATTTGGGACCCAATTTCAACAAGTATTTCTCCACACTTCTAAAAACTCTTCATGCATCTCTAGCACTTGTAATCAATCAAATTTATTGTTTTCAAACATATTCTAACCCCAAACAACACTAGATAAGTCATTTAGTGGTTCAACGCAATGTTTCTGAGTTCTTAGCCCATTTGGGACCCAATTTCAGCAAGTATTTCTCCACACTTCTAAACACTCTTCATGCATCTCTAGCACTTGTAATCAATCAAATTTATTTTATTCTAACATATTCTAACCCCAAACAACATTAGATAAGTCATTTAGTGGTTCAACGCAATGTTTCCGAGTTCTTAGCCCATTTGTGACCCAATTTCAACAAGTCTTTCTCCACACCTCTAAACACTCTTCATCCATGTCTAGCACTTGTAATCAATCAAATTAATTGTATTCTAACATATTCTAACCCCAAAAAAAATTAGATAAGTCATTTAGTTCTTCAACGCAATGTTTCCGAGTTCTTAGCCCATTTGGGACCCAATTTCAACAAGTCTTTCTCCATACTTGGAAACACTCTTCATGCATCTGTAGCACTAGTAATTAAATCAAAATTATTATTTTCTAACATATTCTAACCCCAAAGAACACTAGATAAGTCATTTAGTGGTTCAACGCAATGTTTTTGAGTTCTTAGCCCATTTGGGACAAAATTTCAACAAGTCTTTCTCCACACTTCTAAACACTCTTCATGCATCTCTAGCACTTGTAATCAATCAAATTTATTGTATTCTAACATATTCTAACCCCAAACAACATTAGATAAGTCATTTAGTGGTTCAACGCAATGTTTCCGAGTTATTAGCCCATATGGGACCCAATTTCAACAAGTCTTTCTCCACTCTAATGAACAATTTTCATGCATCTCTAGCACTTGTAATCAATCAAATTTATTTTATTTGAACATATTCTAACCCCAAACAACACTAGATAAGTCATTTAGTGGTTCAACGCAATGTTTCCGAGTTCTTAGCTCATTAGGGACCCAATTTCAACAAGTCTTTCTCCATACTTGGAAACACTCTTCATGCATCTCTAGCACTAGTAATCAAATCAAAATTATTGTTTTCTAACATATTCAAACTCCAAAGAACAGTAGATAAGTCATTTAGTGGTTCAACGCAATGTTTCTGAGTTCTTAGCCCATTTGGGACCCAATTTCAACAAGTATTTCTCCACACTTCTAAACACTCTTCATGCATCTCTAGCATTTGTAATCAATCAAATTTATTGTATTCTAACATATTCTAACCCCAAACAACACTAGATAAATCATTTAGTGGTTCAACGCAATGTTTCCGAGTTCTTAGCCCATTTGGGACCCAATTTCAACAAGTCTTTCTCCATACTTGGAAACACTCTTCATGCATCTGTAGCACTAGTAATTAAATCAAAATTATTATTTTCTAACATATTCTAACCCCAAAGAACACTAGATAAGTCATTTAGTGGTTCAACGCAATGTTTTTGAGTTCTTAGCCCATTTGGGACAAAATTTCAACAAGTCTTTCTCCATACTTGGAAACACTCTTCATGCATCTCTAGCACTAGTAATCAAATCAAAATTATTGTTTTCTAACATATTCAAACTCCAAAGAACAGTAGATAAGTCATTTAGTGGTTCAACGCAATGTTTCTGAGTTCTTAGCCCATTTGGGACCCAATTTCAACAAGTATTTCTCCACACTTCTAAACACTCTTCATGCATCTCTAGCATTTGTAATCAATCAAATTTATTGTATTCTAACATATTCTAACCCCAAACAACACTAGATAAATCATTTAGTGGTTCAACGCAATGTTTCTGAGTTCTTAGCCCATTTGGGAGCCAATATCAACAAGTCTTTCTCCACACTTCTAAACACTCTTCATGCATCTCTAGCACTTGTAATCAATCAAAATTATTGTATTCTAACATATTCTAACCCCAAACAACATTAGATAAGTCATTTAGGGGTTCAATGCAATGTTTCCGAGTTCTTAGCCCATTTGGGACCCAATTTCAACAAGTCTTTCTCCACACTTCTAAACACTCTTCATCCATGTCTAGCACTTGTAATCAATCAAATTTATTGTATTCTAATATATTCTAACCCCAAACAACATTAGATAAGTCATTTAGTTATTCAACGCAATGTTTCCGAATTCTTAGCCCATTTGGGACCCAATTTCAACAAGTCTTTCTCCATACTTGGAAACACTCTTCATGCATCTCTAGCACTAGTAATCAAATCAAAATTATTATTTTCTAACATATTCTAACACCAAAGAACACTAGATAAGTTATTTAGTGGTTCAACGCAATGTTTTTGAGTTCTTAGCCCATTTGGGACAAAATTTCAACAAGTCTTTCTCCACACTTCTAAACACTCTTCATGCATCTCTAGCACTTGTAATCAATAAAATTTATTGTATTCTAACATATTCTAACCCCAAACAACATTAGATAATTCATTTAGTGGTTCAACGCAATGTTTCCGAGTTCTTAGCCCATTTGAGACCCAATTTCAACAAGCCTTTCTCCACTCTAATGAACACTTTTCATGCATCTCTAGCACTTGTAATCAATCAAATTTATTTTATTTGAACATATTCTAACCCCAAACAACACTAGATAAGTCATTTAGTGGTTCAACGCAATGTTTCCGAGTTCTTAGCTCATTAGGGACCAAATTTCAACAAGTCTTTCTCCATACTTCGAAACACTCTTCATGCATCTCTTACACTAGTAATCAAATCAAAATTATTGTTTTCTAACATATTCTAACTCCAAAGAACACTAGCTAAGTCATTTAGTGGTTCAACGCAATGTTTCTGAGTTCTTAGCCTATTTGGGACCCAATTTCAACAAGTATTTCTCCACACTTCTAAAAACTCTTCATGCATCTCTAGCACTTGTAATCAATCAAATTTATTGTTTTCAAACATATTCTAACCCCAAACAACACTAGATAAGTCATTTAGTGGTTCAACGCAATGTTTCTGAGTTCTTAGCCCATTTGGGACCCAATTTCAGCAAGTATTTCTCCACACTTCTAAACACTCTTCATGCATCTCTAGCACTTGTAATCAATCAAATTTATTTTATTCTAACATATTCTAACCCCAAACAACATTAGATAAGTCATTTAGTGGTTCAACGCAATGTTTCCGAGTTCTTAGCCCATTTGTGACCCAATTTCAACAAGTCTTTCTCCACACCTCTAAACACTCTTCATCCATGTCTAGCACTTGTAATCAATCAAATTAATTGTATTCTAACATATTCGAACCCCAAAAAAAATTAGATAAGTCATTTAGTTCTTCAACGCAATGTTTCCGAGTTCTTAGCCCATTTGGGACCCAATTTCAACAAGTCTTTCTCCATACTTGGAAACACTCTTCATGCATCTGTAGCACTAGTAATTAAATCAAAATTATTATTTTCTAACATATTCTAACCCCAAAGAACACTAGATAAGTCATTTAGTGGTTCAACGCAATGTTTTTGAGTTCTTAGCCCATTTGGGACAAAATTTCAACAAGTCTTTCTCCACACTTCTAAACACTCTTCATGCATCTCTAGCACTTGTAATCAATCAAATTTATTGTATTCTAACATATTCTAACCCCAAACAACATTAGATAAGTCATTTAGTGGTTCAACGCAATGTTTCCGAGTTATTAGCCCATATGGGACCCAATTTCAACAAGTCTTTCTCCACTCTAATGAACAATTTTCATGCATCTCTAGCACTTGTAATCAATCAAATTTATTTTATTTGAACATATTCTAACCCCAAACAACACTAGATAAGTCATTTAGTGGTTCAACGCAATGTTTCCGAGTTCTTAGCTCATTAGGGACCCAATTTCAACAAGTCTTTCTCCATACTTGGAAACACTCTTCATGCATCTCTAGCACTAGTAATCAAATCAAAATTATTGTTTTCTAACATATTCAAACTCCAAAGAACAGTAGATAAGTCATTTAGTGGTTCAACGCAATGTTTCTGAGTTCTTAGCCCATTTGGGACCCAATTTCAACAAGTATTTCTCCACACTTCTAAACACTCTTCATGCATCTCTAGCATTTGTAATCAATCAAATTTATTGTATTCTAACATATTCTAACCCCAAACAACACTAGATAAATCATTTAGTGGTTCAACGCAATGTTTCCGAGTTCTTAGCCCATTTGGGACCCAATTTCAACAAGTCTTTCTCCATACTTGGAAACACTCTTCATGCATCTGTAGCACTAGTAATTAAATCAAAATTATTATTTTCTAACATATTCTAACCCCAAAGAACACTAGATAAGTCATTTAGTGGTTCAACGCAATGTTTTTGAGTTCTTAGCCCATTTGGGACAAAATTTCAACAAGTCTTTCTCCACACTTCTAAACACTCTTCATGCATCTCTAGCACTTGTAATCAATCAAATTTATTGTATTCTAACATATTCTAACCCCAAACAACATTAGATAAGTCATTTAGTGGTTCAACGCAATGTTTCCGAGTTATTAGCCCATATGGGACCCAATTTCAACAAGTCTTTCTCCACTCTAATGAACAATTTTCATGCATCTCTAGCACTTGTAATCAATCAAATTTATTTTATTTGAACATATTCTAACCCCAAACAACACTAGATAAGTCATTTAGTGGTTCAACGCAATGTTTCCGAGTTCTTAGCTCATTAGGGACCCAATTTCAACAAGTCTTTCTCCATACTTGGAAACACTCTTCATGCATCTCTAGCACTAGTAATCAAATCAAAATTATTGTTTTCTAACATATTCAAACTCCAAAGAACAGTAGATAAGTCATTTAGTGGTTCAACGCAATGTTTCTGAGTTCTTAGCCCATTTGGGACCCAATTTCAACAAGTATTTCTCCACACTTCTAAACACTCTTCATGCATCTCTAGCATTTGTAATCAATCAAATTTATTGTATTCTAACATATTCTAACCCCAAACAACACTAGATAAATCATTTAGTGGTTCAACGCAATGTTTCTGAGTTCTTAGCCCATTTGGGAGCCAATATCAACAAGTCTTTCTCCACACTTCTAAACACTCTTCATGCATCTCTAGCACTTGTAATCAATCAAAATTATTGTATTCTAACATATTCTAACCCCAAACAACATTAGATAAGTCATTTACGGGTTCAATGCAATGTTTCCGAGTTCTTAGCCCATTTGGGACCCAATTTCAACAAGTCTTTCTCCACACTTCTAAACACTCTTCATCCATGTCTAGCACTTGTAATCAATCAAATTTATTGTATTCTAATATATTCTAACCCCAAACAACATTAGATAAGTCATTTAGTTATTCAACGCAATGTTTCCGAATTCTTAGCCCATTTGGGACCCAATTTCAACAAGTCTTTCTCCATACTTGGAAACACTCTTCATGCATCTCTAGCACTAGTAATCAAATCAAAATTATTATTTTCTAACATATTCTAACACCAAAGAACACTAGATAAGTTATTTAGTGGTTCAACGCAATGTTTTTGAGTTCTTAGCCCATTTGGGACAAAATTTCAACAAGTCTTTCTCCACACTTCTAAACACTCTTCATGCATCTCTAGCACTTGTAATCAATAAAATTTATTGTATTCTAACATATTCTAACCCCAAACAACATTAGATAATTCATTTAGTGGTTCAACGCAATGTTTCCGAGTTCTTAGCCCATTTGAGACCCAATTTCAACAAGCCTTTCTCCACTCTAATGAACACTTTTCATGCATCTCTAGCACTTGTAATCAATCAAATTTATTTTATTTGAACATATTCTAACCCCAAACAACACTAGATAAGTCATTTAGTGGTTCAACGCAATGTTTCCGAGTTCTTAGCTCATTAGGGACCAAATTTCAACAAGTCTTTCTCCATACTTCGAAACACTCTTCATGCATCTCTTACACTAGTAATCAAATCAAAATTATTGTTTTCTAACATATTCTAACTCCAAAGAACACTAGCTAAGTCATTTAGTGGTTCAACGCAATGTTTCTGAGTTCTTAGCCTATTTGGGACCCAATTTCAACAAGTATTTCTCCACACTTCTAAAAACTCTTCATGCATCTCTAGCACTTGTAATCAATCAAATTTATTGTTTTCAAACATATTCTAACCCCAAACAACACTAGATAAGTCATTTAGTGGTTCAACGCAATGTTTCTGAGTTCTTAGCCCATTTGGGACCCAATTTCAGCAAGTATTTCTCCACACTTCTAAACACTCTTCATGCATCTCTAGCACTTGTAATCAATCAAATTTATTTTATTCTAACATATTCTAACCCCAAACAACATTAGATAAGTCATTTAGTGGTTCAACGCAATGTTTCCGAGTTCTTAGCCCATTTGTGACCCAATTTCAACAAGTCTTTCTCCACACCTCTAAACACTCTTCATCCATGTCTAGCACTTGTAATCAATCAAATTAATTGTATTCTAACATATTCTAACCCCAAAAAAAATTAGATAAGTCATTTAGTTCTTCAACGCAATGTTTCCGAGTTCTTAGCCCATTTGGGACCCAATTTCAACAAGTCTTTCTCCATACTTGGAAACACTCTTCATGCATCTCTAGCACTAGTAATCAAATCAAAATTATTATTTTCTAACATATTCTAACACCAAAGAACACTAGATAAGTTATTTAGTGGTTCAACGCAATGTTTTTGAGTTCTTAGCCCATTTGGGACAAAATTTCAACAAGTCTTTCTCCACACTTCTAAACACTCTTCATGCATCTCTAGCACTTGTAATCAATAAAATTTATTGTATTCTAACATATTCTAACCCCAAACAACATTAGATAATTCATTTAGTGGTTCAACGCAATGTTTCCGAGTTCTTAGCCCATTTGAGACCCAATTTCAACAAGCCTTTCTCCACTCTAATGAACACTTTTCATGCATCTCTAGCACTTGTAATCAATCAAATTTATTTTATTTGAACATATTCTAACCCCAAACAACACTAGATAAGTCATTTAGTGGTTCAACGCAATGTTTCCGAGTTCTTAGCTCATTAGGGACCAAATTTCAACAAGTCTTTCTCCATACTTCGAAACACTCTTCATGCATCTCTTACACTAGTAATCAAATCAAAATTATTGTTTTCTAACATATTCTAACTCCAAAGAACACTAGCTAAGTCATTTAGTGGTTCAACGCAATGTTTCTGAGTTCTTAGCCTATTTGGGACCCAATTTCAACAAGTATTTCTCCACACTTCTAAAAACTCTTCATGCATCTCTAGCACTTGTAATCAATCAAATTTATTGTTTTCAAACATATTCTAACCCCAAACAACACTAGATAAGTCATTTAGTGGTTCAACGCAATGTTTCTGAGTTCTTAGCCCATTTGGGACCCAATTTCAGCAAGTATTTCTCCACACTTCTAAACACTCTTCATGCATCTCTAGCACTTGTAATCAATCAAATTTATTTTATTCTAACATATTCTAACCCCAAACAACATTAGATAAGTCATTTAGTGGTTCAACGCAATGTTTCCGAGTTCTTAGCCCATTTGTGACCCAATTTCAACAAGTCTTTCTCCACACCTCTAAACACTCTTCATCCATGTCTAGCACTTGTAATCAATCAAATTAATTGTATTCTAACATATTCGAACCCCAAAAAAAATTAGATAAGTCATTTAGTTCTTCAACGCAATGTTTCCGAGTTCTTAGCCCATTTGGGACCCAATTTCAACAAGTCTTTCTCCATACTTGGAAACACTCTTCATGCATCTGTAGCACTAGTAATTAAATCAAAATTATTATTTTCTAACATATTCTAACCCCAAAGAACACTAGATAAGTCATTTAGTGGTTCAACGCAATGTTTTTGAGTTCTTAGCCCATTTGGGACAAAATTTCAACAAGTCTTTCTCCACACTTCTAAACACTCTTCATGCATCTCTAGCACTTGTAATCAATCAAATTTATTGTATTCTAACATATTCTAACCCCAAACAACATTAGATAAGTCATTTAGTGGTTCAACGCAATGTTTCCGAGTTATTAGCCCATATGGGACCCAATTTCAACAAGTCTTTCTCCACTCTAATGAACAATTTTCATGCATCTCTAGCACTTGTAATCAATCAAATTTATTTTATTTGAACATATTCTAACCCCAAACAACACTAGATAAGTCATTTAGTGGTTCAACGCAATGTTTCCGAGTTCTTAGCTCATTAGGGACCCAATTTCAACAAGTCTTTCTCCATACTTGGAAACACTCTTCATGCATCTCTAGCACTAGTAATCAAATCAAAATTATTGTTTTCTAACATATTCAAACTCCAAAGAACAGTAGATAAGTCATTTAGTGGTTCAACGCAATGTTTCTGAGTTCTTAGCCCATTTGGGACCCAATTTCAACAAGTATTTCTCCACACTTCTAAACACTCTTCATGCATCTCTAGCATTTGTAATCAATCAAATTTATTGTATTCTAACATATTCTAACCCCAAACAACACTAGATAAATCATTTAGTGGTTCAACGCAATGTTTCCGAGTTCTTAGCCCATTTGGGACCCAATTTCAACAAGTCTTTCTCCATACTTGGAAACACTCTTCATGCATCTGTAGCACTAGTAATTAAATCAAAATTATTATTTTCTAACATATTCTAACCCCAAAGAACACTAGATAAGTCATTTAGTGGTTCAACGCAATGTTTTTGAGTTCTTAGCCCATTTGGGACAAAATTTCAACAAGTCTTTCTCCACACTTCTAAACACTCTTCATGCATCTCTAGCACTTGTAATCAATCAAATTTATTGTATTCTAACATATTCTAACCCCAAACAACATTAGATAAGTCATTTAGTGGTTCAACGCAATGTTTCCGAGTTATTAGCCCATATGGGACCCAATTTCAACAAGTCTTTCTCCACTCTAATGAACAATTTTCATGCATCTCTAGCACTTGTAATCAATCAAATTTATTTTATTTGAACATATTCTAACCCCAAACAACACTAGATAAGTCATTTAGTGGTTCAACGCAATGTTTCCGAGTTCTTAGCTCATTAGGGACCCAATTTCAACAAGTCTTTCTCCATACTTGGAAACACTCTTCATGCATCTCTAGCACTAGTAATCAAATCAAAATTATTGTTTTCTAACATATTCAAACTCCAAAGAACAGTAGATAAGTCATTTAGTGGTTCAACGCAATGTTTCTGAGTTCTTAGCCCATTTGGGACCCAATTTCAACAAGTATTTCTCCACACTTCTAAACACTCTTCATGCATCTCTAGCATTTGTAATCAATCAAATTTATTGTATTCTAACATATTCTAACCCCAAACAACACTAGATAAATCATTTAGTGGTTCAACGCAATGTTTCCGAGTTCTTAGCCCATTTGGGACCCAATTTCAACAAGTCTTTCTCCATACTTGGAAACACTCTTCATGCATCTGTAGCACTAGTAATTAAATCAAAATTATTATTTTCTAACATATTATAACCCCAAAGAACACTAGATAAGTCATTTAGTGGTTCAACGCAATGTTTTTGAGTTCTTAGCCCATTTGGGACAAAATTTCAACAAGTCTTTCTCCACACTTCTAAACACTCTTCATGCATCTCTAGCACTTGTAATCAATCAAATTTATTGTATTCTAACATATTCTAACCCCAAACAACATTAGATAAGTCATTTAGTGGTTCAACGCAATGTTTCCGAGTTATTAGCCCATATGGGACCCAATTTCAACAAGTCTTTCTCCACTCTAATGAACAATTTTCATGCATCTCTAGCACTTGTAATCAATCAAATTTATTTTATTTGAACATATTCTAACCCCAAACAACACTAGATAAGTCATTTAGTGGTTCAACGCAATGTTTCCGAGTTCTTAGCTCATTAGGGACCCAATTTCAACAAGTCTTTCTCCATACTTGGAAACACTCTTCATGCATCTCTAGCACTAGTAATCAAATCAAAATTATTGTTTTCTAACATATTCAAACTCCAAAGAACAGTAGATAAGTCATTTAGTGGTTCAACGCAATGTTTCTGAGTTCTTAGCCCATTTGGGACCCAATTTCAACAAGTATTTCTCCACACTTCTAAACACTCTTCATGCATCTCTAGCATTTGTAATCAATCAAATTTATTGTATTCTAACATATTCTAACCCCAAACAACACTAGATAAATCATTTAGTGGTTCAACGCAATGTTTCCGAGTTCTTAGCCCATTTGGGAGCCAATATCAACAAGTCTTTCTCCACACTTCTAAACACTCTTCATGCATCTCTAGCACTTGTAATCAATCAAAATTATTGTATTCTAACATATTCTAACCCCAAACAACATTAGATAAGTCATTTACGGGTTCAATGCAATGTTTCCGAGTTCTTAGCCCATTTGGGACCCAATTTCAACAAGTCTTTCTCCACACTTCTAAACACTCTTCATCCATGTCTAGCACTTGTAATCAATCAAATTTATTGTATTCTAATATATTCTAACCCCAAACAACATTAGATAAGTCATTTAGTTATTCAACGCAATGTTTCCGAATTCTTAGCCCATTTGGGACCCAATTTCAACAAGTCTTTCTCCATACTTGGAAACACTCTTCATGCATCTCTAGCACTAGTAATCAAATCAAAATTATTATTTTCTAACATATTCTAACACCAAAGAACACTAGATAAGTTATTTAGTGGTTCAACGCAATGTTTTTGAGTTCTTAGCCCATTTGGGACAAAATTTCAACAAGTCTTTCTCCACACTTCTAAACACTCTTCATGCATCTCTAGCACTTGTAATCAATAAAATTTATTGTATTCTAACATATTCTAACCCCAAACAACATTAGATAATTCATTTAGTGGTTCAACGCAATGTTTCCGAGTTCTTAGCCCATTTGAGACCCAATTTCAACAAGCCTTTCTCCACTCTAATGAACACTTTTCATGCATCTCTAGCACTTGTAATCAATCAAATTTATTTTATTTGAACATATTCTAACCACAAACAACACTAGATAAGTCATTTAGTGGTTCAACGCAATGTTTCCGAGTTCTTAGCCCATTTGAGACCCAATTTCAACAAGTCTTTCTCCATACTTCGAAACACTCTTCATGCATCTCTTACACTAGTAATCAAATCAAAATTATTGTTTTCTAACATATTCTAACTCCAAAGAACACTAGCTAAGTCATTTAGTGGTTCAACGCAATGTTTCCAAGTTCTTAGCCTATTTGGGACACAATTTCAACAAGTATTTCTCCATACTTCGAAACACTCTTCATGCATCTCTAGCACTTGTAATCAAATCAAAATTATTGATTTCTAACATATTCTAACCCCAAACAACACTAGATAAGTCATTTAGTGGTTCAACGCAATGTTTCTGAGTTCTTAGCCCATTTGGGACCCAATTTCAACAAGTATTTCTCCACACTTCTAAACACTCTTCATGCATCTCTAGCACTTGTAATCAATCAAATTTATTTTATTCTAACATATTCTAACCCCAAACAACATTAGATAAGTCATTTAGTGGTTCAACGCAATGTTTCCGAGTTCTTAGCCCATTTGTGACCCAATTTCAACAAGTCTTTCTCCACACCTCTAAACACTCTTCATCCATGTCTAGCACTTGTAATCAATCAAATTATTGTATTCTAACATATTCTAACCCCAAAAAAAATTAGATAAGTCATTTAGTTCTTCAACGCAATGTTTCCGAGTTCTTAGCCCATTTGGGACCCAATTTCAACAAGTCTTTCTCCATACTTGGAAACACTCTTCATGCATCTCTAGCACTAGTAATCAAATCAAAATTATTATTTTCTAACATATTCTAACCCCAAACAACACTAGATAAGTCTTTTAGTGGTTCAATGCAATGTTTCCGAGTTCTTAGCCCATTTGGGACAAAATTTCAACAAGTCTTTCTCCACATTTCTAAAAACTCTTCATGCCTCTCTACCACTTGTAATCAATCAAATTTATTGTATTCTAACATATTTTAACCCCAAACAACACTACATTATTCATTTAGTTGTTCAACGCAATGTTTCCGAGTTCTTAGCCCATTTGAGACCCAATTTCAACAAGTCTTTCTCCACACTTCTAAACTCTTTTGATGCATCTCTAGCAATTAGAATAAAAAACATTCTAACCCCAAACAACACTGGATAAGTCATTTAGTGGTTCAACGCAATGTTTCCAAGTTCTTAGCACAATTAGGACCCAATTTCAACAAGTCTTTCTCCACACTTCTAAACACTCTTCATACATCTCTAGCACTAGTAATCAAATCAAAATTATTGTTTTCTAACATATTCTAACTCCAAAGAACACTAGATAAGTCATTTAGTGGTTCAACGCAATGTTTCTGAGTTCTTAGCCCATTTGGGACCCAATTTCAACAAGTCTTTCTCCACTCTACTGAAAACTTTTCATGCATCTCTAGCACTTGTAATCAAAAAAAATTTAGTTTATTCGAACATATTCTAACCCTAAACAACACTAGATAAGTGATTTAGTGGTTCAACGCAATGTTTCTATGTTCTTAGCCCATTTGGGACCAAATTTCAACAAGTCTTTCTCCACACTTCTAAACACTCTTCATGCACCTCTAGCACTTGTAATCAATCAAATTTATTGTATTCTAACATATTCTAACCCCAAACAACATTAGATAAATCATTTAGTGGTTCAACGCAATTGTTTCCGAGTTCTTAGCCCATTTGTGACCCAATTTCAACAAGTCTTTCTCCACACTTCTAAAAACTCTTCATGCATCTCTAGCACTTGTAATCAATCAAATTTATTTTATTCTAACATATTGTAACCCCAAACAACATTAGATAAGTCATTTAGTGGTTCAACGCAATGTTTCCGAGTCCTTAGCCCATTTGGGACCCAATTTCAGCAAGTATTTCTCCACACTTCTAAACACTCTTCATGCATCTCTAGCACTAGTAATTAAATCAAAATTATTATTTTCTAACATATTCTAACCCCAAAGAACACTTGATAAGTCATTTAGTGGTTCAACGCAATGTTTTTGAGTTCTTAGCCCATTTGGGACCCAATTTCAACAAGTATTTCTCCACACTTCTAAACACTCTTCATGCATCTCTAGCACTTGTAATCAATCAAATTTATTGTATTCTAACATATTCTAACCCCAAACAACATTAGATAAGTCATTTAGGGGTTCAACGCAATGTTTCCGAGTTCTTAGCCCATTTGGGACCCAATTTCAACAAGTCTTTCTCCACACTTCTAAACACTCTTCATCCATGTCTAGCACTTGTAATCAATCAAATTTATTTTATTCCAATATATTCTAACCCCAAACAACATTAGATAAGTCATTTAGTGGTTCAACGCAATGTTTCCGAGTTCTTAGCCCATTTGAGACCCAATTTCAACAAGCCTTTCTCCAATCTAATGAACACTTTTCATGCATCTCTAGCACTTGTAATCAATCAAATTTATTTTATTTGAACATATTCTAACCCCAAACAACACTAGATAAATCATTTAGTGGTTGAACGCAATGTTTCCGAGTTCTTAGTTCATTAGGGACCAAATTTCAACAAGTCTTTCTCCATACTTCGAAACACTCTTCATGCATCTCTTACACTAGTAATCAAATCAAAATTATTGATTTCTAACATATTCTAACTCCAAAGAACACTAGATAAGTCATTTAGTGGTTCAACGCAATGTTTCTGAGTTCTTAGCCCATTTGGGACCCAATTTCAACAAGTATTTCTCCACACTTCTAAAAACTCTTCATGCATCTCTAGCACTTGTAATCAATCAAATTTATTTTATTCTAACAAATTGTAACCCCAAACAACATTAGATAAGTCATTTAGTGGTTCAACGCAATGTTTCTGAGTCCTTAGCCCATTTGGGACCCAATTTCAGCAAGTATTTCTCCACACTTCTAAACACTCTTCATGCATCTCTAGCACTTGTAATCAATCAAATTTATTTTATTCTAACATATTCTAACCCCAAACAACATTAGATAAGTCATTTAGTGGTTCAACGCAATGTTTCAGAGTTCTTAGCCCATTTGTGACCCAATTTCAACAAGTCTTTCTCCACACCTCTAAACCTTCCTCCATGTCTAGCACATGTAATCAATCAAATTAATTGTATTCTAACATATTCTAACCCCAAAAAAAAATTAGATAAGTCATTTAGTTCTTCAACGCAATGTTTCCGAGTTCTTAGCCCATTTGGGACCCAATTTCAACAAGTCTTTCTCCATACTTGGAAACACTCTTCATGCATCTCTAGCACTAGTAATTAAATCAAAATTATTATTTTCTAACATATTCTAACCCCAAAGAACACTAGATAAGTCATTTAGTGGTTCAACGCAATGTTTTTGACTTCTTAGCCCATTTGGGACAAAATTTCAACAAGTCTTTCTCCACACTTCTAAACACTCTTCATGCATCTCTAGCACTTGTAATCAATCAAATTTATTGTATTCTAACATATTCTAACCTCAAACAACATTAGATAAGTCATTTAGTGGTTTAACGCAATGTTTCCGAGTTCTTAGCCCATTTGGGACCCAATTTCAACAAGTCTTTCTCCACACTTCTAAACACTCTTCATGCATCTCTAGCACTTGTAATCAATAAAATTTATTGATTCTAACATATTCTAACCCCAAACAACATTAGATAAGTCATTTAGTGGTTCAACTCAATGTTTCCGAGTTCTTAGCCCATTTGTGACCCAATTTCAACAAGTCTTTCTCCACACCTCTAAACACTCTTCATCCATGTCTAGCACATGTAATCAATCAAATTAATTGTATTCTAACATATTCTAACCCCAAAAAAAATTAGATAAGTCATTTAGTTCTTCAACGCAATGTTTCCGAGTTCTTAGCCCATTTGGGACCCAATTTCAACAAGTCTTTCTCCATACTTGGAAACACTCTTCATGCATCTCTAGCACTAGTAATTAAATCAAAATTATTATTTTCTAACATATTCTAACCCCAAAGAACACTAGATAAGTCATTTAGTGGTTCAACGCAATGTTTTTGAGTTCTTAGCCTATTTGGGACAAAATTTCAACAAGTCTTTCTCCACACTTCTAAACACTCTTCATGCATCTCTAGCACTTGTAATCAATCAAATGTATTGTATTCTAACATATTCTAACCTCAAACAACATTAGATAAGTGATTTAGTGGTTTAACGCAATGTTTCCGAGTTCTTAGCCCATTTGGGACCCAATTTCAACAAGTCTTTCTCCACTCTAATGAACAATTTTCATGCATCTCTAGCACTTGTAATCAATCAAATTTATTTTATTTTAACATATTCTAACCCCAAACAACACTAGATAAGTCATTTAGTTGTTCAACGCAATGTTTCCGAGTTCTTAGCTCATTAGGGACCCAATTTCAACAAGTCTTTCTCCATACTTGGAAACACTCTTCATGCATCTCTAGCACTAGTAATCAAATCAAAATTATTGTTTTCTAACATATTCTAACCCCAAAGAACAGTAGATAAGTCATTTAGTGGTTCAACGCAATGTTTCTGAGTTCTTAGCCCATTTGGGACCCAATTTCAACAAGTATTTCTCCACACTTCTAAACACTCTTCATGCATCTCTAGCACTTGTAATCAATCAAATTTATTGTATTCTAACATATTCTAACCCCAAACAACACTAGATAAGTCATTTAGTGGTTCAACGTAATGTTTCTGAGTTCTTAGCCCATTTGGGACCCAATTTCAACAAGTATTTCTCCACACTTCTAAAAACTCTTCATGCATCTCTAGCACTTGTAATCAATCAAATTTATTTTATTCTAACAAATTGTAACCCCAAACAACATTAGATAAGTCATTTAGTGGTTCAACGCAATGTTTCTGAGTCCTTAGCCCATTTGGGACCCAATTTCAGCAAGTATTTCTCCACACTTCTAAACACTCTTCATGCATCTCTAGCACTTGTAATCAATCAAATTTATTTTATTCTAACATATTCTAACCCCAAACAACATTAGATAAGTCATTTAGTGGTTCAACGCAATGTTTCAGAGTTCTTAGCCCATTTGTGACCCAATTTCAACAAGTCTTTCTCCACACCTCTAAACACTTTTCCTCCATGTCTAGCACATGTAATCAATCAAATTAATTGTATTCTAACATATTCTAACCCCAAAAAAAATTAGATAAGTCATTTAGTTCTTCAACGCAATGTTTCCGAGTTCTTAGCCCATTTGGGACCCAATTTCAACAAGTCTTTCTCCATACTTGGAAACACTCTTCATGCATCTCTAGCACTAGTAATTAAATCAAAATTATTATTTTCTAACATATTCTAACCCCAAAAAACACTAGATAAGTCATTTAGTGGTTCAACGCAATGTTTTTAACTTCTTAGCCCATTTGGGACAAAATTTCAACAAGTCTTTCTCCACACTTCTAAACACTCTTCATGCATCTCTAGCACTTATAATCAATCAAATTTATTGTATTCTAGCATATTCTAACCTCAAACAACATTAGATAAGTCATTTAGTGGTTTAACGCAATGTTTTTAAGTTCTTAGCGCATTTGCGACCCAATTTCAATGTATTTCTCTACACTTCGAAACACTCTTCATGCATTTCTAACACTTGTAATCAATCAAATTTATTGTATTCTAACATATTCTAACCCCAAACAACACTAGATTAGTCATTTAGTGGTTCGACGCAATGTTTCCGAGTTCTTAGCCTATTTGGGACCCAATTTCCACAAGTCTTTCTCCACACTTCTAAACACTCTTCATGCATCTCTAGCACTTGTAATCAATCAAATTTATTGTATTCTAACATATTCTAACCCCAAACAACACTAGATAAGTCATTTAGTGGTTCAACGCAATGTTTCCGAGTTCTTAGCCCATTTGGGACCCAATTTCAACAAGTCTTTCTCCACACTTCTAAACACTCTTCATGCATCTCTAGCACTTGTAATCAATCAAATTTATTGTATTCTAACATATTCTAACCCCAAACAACATTAGATAAGTCATTTAGTGGTTCAACGCAATGTTTCCGAGTTCTTAGCCCATTTGTGACCTAATTTCGACAAGGCTTTCTACACAGTTCTAAACACTCTTCATGCATCTCTACACTTGTAATCAATCAATTTATAGTATTCTAACATATTCTAACCCCAAACAACACCAGATTAGTCATTTAGTGGTTCAACGCAATATTTCCGAGTTCTTAGCCCATTTGGGACCCCATTTCAACAATTCTTTCTCCACACTTCTAAACACTCTTCATGCATCTCTAGCACTTGTAATCAATCGAATTTATTGTATTCTAATAAATTCTAACCCCAAACAACACTAGATAAGTCATTTAGTGGTTCAACGCAATGTTTCCGAGTTCTTAGCCCATTTGGGACCCAATTTCAACAAGTCTTTCTCCACACTTCTAAACACTCTTCATGCATCTCTAGCACTTGTAATCAATCAAATTTATTGTATTCTAACATATTCTAACCCCAAACAACATTAGATAAGTCATTTAGTGGTTCAACGCAATGTTTCCGAGTTCTTAGCCCATTTGGGACCCAATTTCAACAAGTCTTTCTCCACAACTCTCAACACTTTTGATGCATCTCTAGCAATTGTAATCAAAAAAGTTTATTTTATTAGAACATATTCTAACCCCAAACAACACTAGATAAGTCATTTAGTGGTTCAACGCAATGTTTCCGAGTTCTTAGCCCATTTGGGACCAAATTTCAACAAGTCTTTCTCCACACTTCTAAACACTTTTGATGCATCTCTAGCACTTCTAATCAATCAAATTTATTATATTTTAACATATTCTAACCCAAAAGAGCACTAGACAAGTCATTTCGTGGTTCAACGCAATGTTTCTAAGTTCTTAGCCTATTTGGGACCCAATTTCCACAAGTCTTTCTCCACACATCTAAATACTCTTCATGCATGTCTAGCACTTGTAATCAATCAAATTTATTGTATTCTAACATATTCTTTCCCCAAACAACACTAGATAAGTCATTTAGTGGTTCCACGCAATGTTTCCGAGTTCTTAGCCCATTTGGGACCCAATTTCAACAAGTCTTTCTCCACACTTCTAAACACTCTTCATGCATCTCTAGCACTTGTAATCAATCAAATTTATTGTATTCTAACATATTCTAACCCCAAAAAATACTAGATAAGTCATTTAGTGGTTCAACGCAATGTTTACGAGTTCTTAGCCCATTTGTGACCCAATTTCAACAAGTCTTTCTCCACACTTCTAAACACTCTTCATGCATCTCTAGCACTTGTAATCAATCAAATTTATTGTATTCTAACATATTCTAACCCCAAACAACACTAGATAAGTCATTTAGTGGTTCAACGCAATGTTTCCGAGTTCTTAGCCCATTTGGGACCCAATTTCAACAAGTCTTTCTCCACACTTCTAAACACTCTTCATGCATCTCTAGCACTTGTAATCAATCAAAATTATTATTGTATCTAACATATTCTAACCACAAACAACACTAGATAAGTCATTTACTGGTTCAACGCAATGTTTCCGAGTTCTTAGCCCATTTGGGACCCAATTTCAACAAGTCTTTCTCCACACTTCTAAACACTCTTCATGCATCTCTAGCACTTGTAATCAATCAAATTTATTGTATTCTAACATATTCTAACCCCAAACAACATTAGATAAGTCATTTAGTGGTTCAACGCAATGTTTCCGAGTTCTTAGCCCATTTGGGACCCAATTTCAACAAGTCTTTCTCCACACTTCTAAACACTTTTCATGCATCTCTAGCACTGTTAATCAATCAAATTTATTGTATTCTAACATATTCTAACCCCAAACAACACTAGATAAGTAATTTAGTGGTTCAACGCAATGTTTCTGAGTTCTTAGCCCATTTGGGACCCAATTTCAACAAGTCTTTCTCCACACTTCTAAACACTTTTCATTCATCTCTAGCACTTGTAATAAATAAAATTTATTTTATTCTAACATATTATAACCCCAAACAACACTAGATAAGTCATTTGGTGGTTTAACGCAATGTTTCCGAGTTCTTAGCCCATTTGGGACCCAATTTCAACAAGTCTTTCTCCACACTTCTAAACACTCTTCATGCATCTCTAGCACTTGTAATCAATCAAAGTTATTTTATCCTAACATATTATAACCCCAAACAACACTAGATAAGTCACTTAGTGGTTCAACGCAATGTTTCCGAGTTCTTAGCCTATTTGGGACCCAATTTCAACAAGTCTTTCTCCACACTTCTAAACACTTTTCATGCATCTCTAGCACAGTTAATCAATCAATTTTATTGTATTCTAACATATTCTAACCCCAAAGAACACTAGATAAGTCATTTAGTGGTTCAACGCAATGTTTCCGAGTTCTTAGCCCATTTGGAACCCAATTTCAACAAGTCTTTCTCCACACTTCTAAACACTCTTCATGCATCTCTAGCAATTGTAATCAATCAAATTTATTGTATTCTAGCATATTCTAACCGCAAACAACATTAGATAAGTCATTTAGTGGTTCAACGCAATGTTTCCGAGTTCTTAGCCCATTTGGGACCCAATTTCAACAAGTCTTTCTCCACACTTCTAAACACTTTTCATGCATCTCTAGCAATTGTGATCAATCAAATTTATTTTATTCTAACATATTATAACCCCAACAACACTAGATAAGTCATTTGGTGGGTTAACGCAATGTTTCCGAGTTCTTAGCCCATTTGGGACCCAATTTCAACAAGTCTTTCTCCACACTTCTAAACACTCTTCATGCATCTCTAGCACTGTTAATAAATCAATTTTTTTTGTTTTCTAACATATTCTAACCCCAAACAACACTAGATAAGTCATTTAGTGGTTCAACGCAATGTTTCCGAGTTCTTAGCCCATTTGGGACCCAATTTCACCAAGTCTTTCTCCACACTTCTAAACACTCTTCATGCATCTCTAGCACTTCTAGTCAATCAAAACTATTGCATTTTAACATATTCTAACCCAAAACAACACTAGACAAGCCATTTAGTGGTTCAACGCAATGTTTCTGAGTTCTTAGCCCATTTGGGACCCAATTTCAACAAGTCTTTCTCCACACTTCTAAACACTTAGCATGCATCTCTAGCACGTGTAATCAATCAAATTTAATGTATTCTAACGTATTCTAACCCCAAACAACACTAGATAAGTCATTTAGTGGTTCAACGCAATGTTTCCGAGTTCTTAGCCCATTTGGGACCCAATTTCAACAAGTCTTTCTCCACACTTCTAAACACTCTTCATGCATCTCTAGCACTTGTAATCAATCAAATTTATTGTATTCTAATATATTCTAACCCCAAACAACACTAGATAAGTCATTTAGTGGTTCAACGCAATGTTTCCGAATTCTTAGCCCATTTGGGACCCAATTTCAACAAGTCTTTCTCCACACTTCTAAACACTCTTCATGCATCTCTAGCACTTGTAATCAAATAAAATTATTATTATTCTAACATATTCTAACCCCAAAAACACTAGATAAGTCATTTAGTGGTTCAACGCAATGTTTCCGAGTTCTTAACTCATTTTGGACCCAATTTCAACAAGTCTTTCTCCACACTTCTAAACACTCTTCATGCATCTCTAGCTCTTTTACTCAATTAAATTTATTGTATTCTAACATATTCTAACCCCAAACAACACTAGATAAGTCATTTATTGGTTCAACGCAATGTTTCCGAGTTCTTAGCCCATTTGGGACCCAATTTCAACAAGTCTTTCTCCACACTTCTAAACACTCTTCATGCATCTCTAGCACTTGTAATCAATCAAATTTATTTTATTCTAACATATTCTAACCCCAAACAACACTAGATAAGTCATTTAGTGGTTCAACGCAATGTTTCCGAGTTCTTAGCCCATTTGGGACCCAATTTCAACAAGTCTTTCTCCATACTTCTAAACACTCTTCATGCATCTCTAGCACTTGTAATCAAAAAAATTTATTGTATTCTAACATATTCTAACCCCAAACAACACTAGCTAAGTCATTTAGTTGTTCAACGCAATGTTTCCGAGTTCTTAGCCCATTTGGGACACAATTTCAACAAGTCTTTCTCCACACTTCTAAACACTCTTCATGCATCTCTAGCACTTGTAATCAATCAAATTTATTGTATTCTAACATATTCTAACCCCAAACAACACTAGATAAGTCATTTAGTGGTTCAACGCAATGTTTCTGAGTTCTTAGCCCATTTGGGACCCAATTTCAACAAGTCTTTCTCCACACTTCTAAACACTCTTCATGCATCTCTAGCACTTGTAATCAATCAAATGTATTTTATTCTAACATATTCTAAGCCCAAACAACACTAGATAAGTCATTTAGTGGTTCAACGCAATGTTTCCGAGTTCTTAGCCCATTTGGGACCCAATTTCAACAAGTCTTTCTCCACACTTCTAAACACTCTTCATGCATCTCTAGCACGTGTAATCAATGAAAGTTATTGTATTCTAACATATTCTAACCCCAAACAACACTAGATAAGTCATTTAGTGGTTCAACGCAATGTTTCCGAGTTCTTAGCCCATTTGGGACCCAATTTCAATAAGTCTTTCTTCACACTTCTAAACACTCTTCATGGACCTCTAGCACTTGTAATCTATCAAATTAATTGTATTCTAACATATTCTAACCCCAAAGAACACTAGATAAGTCATTTATTGGTTCAACGCAATGTTTCCGAGTTCTTAGCCCATTTGAGACCAAATTTCAACAAGTCTTTCTCCACCTTTCTAAACACTCTTCATGCATCTCTAGCACTTTTAACCACTCAAATTTATTGTATTCTAACATATTCTAACCCCAAACAACACTAGATAAGTCATTTAGTGGTTCAACGCAATGTTTCCGAGTTCTTAGCCCATTTGGCACCCAATTTCAACAAGTCTTTCTCCACACTACTAAGCACTTTGCATGCATCTCTAGCATTTGTAATCAATCAAAATTATTGTATTCTAACATATTCTAACCCCAAACAACACTAGATAAGTCATTTAGTGGTTCAACGCAATGTTTCCGAGTTCTTAGCCCATTTGGGACACAATTTCAACAAGTCTTTCTCCACACTTCTAAACACTCTTCATGCATCTCTAGCACTTGTAATCAAACAAATTTATTGTATTCTAACATATTCTAACCCCAAAAAACACTAGATAAGTCATTTAGTGGTTCAACGCAATGTTTCCGAGTTCTTAGCCCATTTGGGACCCAATTTCAACAAGTCTTTCTCCACACTTCTAAACACTCTTCATGCATCTCTAGCAATTGTAATCAATCAAATTTATTGTATTCTAACATATTCTAACCCCAAACAACACTAGATAAGTCATTTAGTGGTTCAACGCAATGTTTCCGAGTTCTTAGCCCATTTGGGACCCAATTTCAACAAGTCTTTCTCCACACTTCTAAACACTCTTCATGCATCTCTAGCACTTGTAATCAATCAAAATTTAATGTATTTTAACGTATTCTAACCCCAAACAACACTAGATAAGTCATTTAGTGGTTCAACGCAATGTTTCCGAGTTCTTAGCCCATTTGGGACCCAATTTCAAAAAGTCTTTCTCCACACTTCTAAACACTCTTCATGCATCTCTAGCACTTGTAATCAATCAAATTTATTGTATTCTAACATATTCTAACCCCAAACAACACTAGATAAGTCATTTAGTGGTTCAACGCAATGTTTCCGAGTTCTTAGCCCATTTGGGACCCAATTTCAACAAGTCTTTCTCCACACTTCTAAACACTTTTCATGCATCTCTAGCAATTGTAATAAAAAAAGTTTATTGTATTCTAACATATTCTAACCCCAAACAACACTAGATAAGTCATTTAGTGGTTCAACGCAATGTTTCCGAGTTCTTAGCCCATTTGGGACCCAATTTCAACAAGTCTTTCTCCACACTTCTAAACACTCTTCATGCATCTCTAGCACTTGTAATCAATAAAATTTATTGTATTCTAACATATTCTAACCCCAAACAACACTAGATAAGTCATTTAGTGGTTCAACGCAATGTTTCCGAGTTCTTAGCCCATTTGGGACCCAATTTCAACAAGTCTTTCTCCACACTTCTAAACACTTTTCATGCATCTCTAGCACTTGTAATCAATCAAATTTATTGTATTCTAACATATTCTAACCCCAAACAACACTAGATAAGTCATTTAGTGGTTCAACGCAATGTTTCCGAGTTCTTAGCCCATTTGGGACCCAATTTCAACAAGTCTTTCTCTACACTTCTAAACACTCTTCATGCATCTCTAGCACTTGTAATCAATCAAATTTATTGTATTCTAACATATTCTAACCCCAAACAACACTAGATAAGTCATTTAGTGGTTCAACGCAATGTTTCCGAGTTCTTAGCCCATTTGGGACCCAATTTCAACAAGTCTTTCTCCACACTTCTAAACACTCTTCATGCATCTCTAGCACTTGTAATCAATCAAATTTATTGTATTCTAACATATTCTAACCCCAAACAACACTAGATAAGTCATTTAGTGGTTCAACGCAATGTTTCCGAGTTCTTAGCCCATTTGGGACCCAATTTCAACAAGTCTTTCTCCACACTTCTAAACACTCTTCATGCATCTCTAGCACTTGTAATCAATCAAATTTATTTTATTCTAACATATTCTAACCCCAAAAAACACTAGATAAGTCATTTAGTGGTTCAACGCAATGTTTCCGAGTTCTTAGCCCATTTGGGACCCAATTTCAACAAGTCTTTCTCCACACTTCTAAACACTCTTCATGCATCTCTAGCACTTGTAATCAATCAAATTTATTGTATTCTAACATATTCTAACCCCAAACAACACTAGATAAGTCATTTAGTGGTTCAACGCAATGTTTCCGAGTTCTTAGCCCATTTGGGACCCAATTTCAACAAGTCTTTCTCCACACTTCTAAACACTTTTCATGCATCTCTAGCAATTGTAATCAATCAATTTTATTGTATTCTAACATATTCTAACCCCAAACAACACTAGATAAGTCATTTAGTGGTTCAACGCAATGTTTCCGAGTTCTTAGCCCATTTGGGACCCAATTTCAACAAGTCTTTCTCCACACTTCTAAACACTCTTCATGCATCTCTAGCACTTGTAATCAATCAAATTTATTGTATTCTAACATATTCTAACCCCAAACAACACTAGATAAGTCATTTAGTGGTTCAACGCAATGTTTCCGAGTTCTTAGCCCATTTGGGACCCAATTTCAACAAGTCTTTCTCCACACTTCTAAACACTCTTCATGCATCTCTAGCACTTGTAATCAATCAAATTTATTGTATTCTAACATATTCTAACCCCAAACAACACTAGATAAGTCATTTAGTGGTTCAACGCAATGTTTCCGAGTTCTTAGCCCATTTGGGACCCAATTTCAACAAGTCTTTCACCACACTTCTAAACACTCTTCATGCATCTCTATCACTTGTAATTAATCAATTTCATTGTATTCTAACATATTCTAACCCGAAACAACACTTGATAAGTAATTTAATGGTTCAACGCAATGATTCCGAGTTCTTAGCCCATTTGGGACCCAATTTCAACAAGTCTTTCTCCACACTTCTAAACACTCTTCATGCATCTCTAGCACTTGTAATCAATCAAATTCATTGTATTCTAACATATTCTAACCCCAAACAACACTTGATAAGTAATTTAGTGGTTCAACGCAATGTTTCCGAGTTCTTAGCCCATTTGGGACCCAATATCAACAAGTCATTCTCCAAACTTGTAAACACTCTTCATGCACCTCTAGTACTTGTAATCAATCAAAGTTATTTTATTCTAACATATTCTAACCCCAAACAACAGTAGATAAGTCATTTAGTAGTTCAACCCAATGTTTTTGATTTCTCAGCCCATTTCGGACCCAATTTCAATAAGTCTTTCTCCACACTTCAAAACACTCTTCATGTATCTCTAGCACTTGTAATCAATCAAATTTATTGTATTCTAACTTATTCTAACCCCAAACAATAATAGACAAGCCATTTAGTGGTTCAACGCAATGTTTCCGATTTCTTTGCCCATTTTGGACCAAAGTTCAACAAGTCTTTCTCCACTCTAATGAACAATTTTCATGCATCTCTAGCACTTGTAATCAATCAAATTTATTTTATTTGAACATATTCTAACCCCAAACAACACTAGATAAGTCATTTAGTGGTTCAACGCAATGTTTCCGAGTTCTTAGCTCATTAGGGACCCAATTTCAACAAGTCTTTCTCCATACTTGGAAACACTCTTCATGCATCTCTAGCACTAGTAATCAAATCAAAATTATTGTTTTCTAACATATTCAAACTCCAAAGAACAGTAGATAAGTCATTTAGTGGTTCAACGCAATGTTTCTGAGTTCTTAGCCCATTTGGGACCCAATTTCAACAAGTATTTCTCCACACTTCTAAACACTCTTCATGCATCTCTAGCATTTGTAATCAATCAAATTTATTGTATTCTAACATATTCTAACCCCAAACAACACTAGATAAATCATTTAGTGGTTCAACGCAATGTTTCCGAGTTCTTAGCCCATTTGGGACCCAATTTCAACAAGTCTTTCTCCATACTTGGAAACACTCTTCATGCATCTGTAGCACTAGTAATTAAATCAAAATTATTATTTTCTAACATATTATAACCCCAAAGAACACTAGATAAGTCATTTAGTGGTTCAACGCAATGTTTTTGAGTTCTTAGCCCATTTGGGACAAAATTTCAACAAGTCTTTCTCCACACTTCTAAACACTCTTCATGCATCTCTAGCACTTGTAATCAATCAAATTTATTGTATTCTAACATATTCTAACCCCAAACAACATTAGATAAGTCATTTAGTGGTTCAACGCAATGTTTCCGAGTTATTAGCCCATATGGGACCCAATTTCAACAAGTCTTTCTCCACTCTAATGAACAATTTTCATGCATCTCTAGCACTTGTAATCAATCAAATTTATTTTATTTGAACATATTCTAACCCCAAACAACACTAGATAAGTCATTTAGTGGTTCAACGCAATGTTTCCGAGTTCTTAGCTCATTAGGGACCCAATTTCAACAAGTCTTTCTCCATACTTGGAAACACTCTTCATGCATCTCTAGCACTAGTAATCAAATCAAAATTATTGTTTTCTAACATATTCAAACTCCAAAGAACAGTAGATAAGTCATTTAGTGGTTCAACGCAATGTTTCTGAGTTCTTAGCCCATTTGGGACCCAATTTCAACAAGTATTTCTCCACACTTCTAAACACTCTTCATGCATCTCTAGCATTTGTAATCAATCAAATTTATTGTATTCTAACATATTCTAACCCCAAACAACACTAGATAAATCATTTAGTGGTTCAACGCAATGTTTCCGAGTTCTTAGCCCATTTGGGAGCCAATATCAACAAGTCTTTCTCCACACTTCTAAACACTCTTCATGCATCTCTAGCACTTGTAATCAATCAAAATTATTGTATTCTAACATATTCTAACCCCAAACAACATTAGATAAGTCATTTACGGGTTCAATGCAATGTTTCCGAGTTCTTAGCCCATTTGGGACCCAATTTCAACAAGTCTTTCTCCACACTTCTAAACACTCTTCATCCATGACTAGCACTTGTAATCAATCAAATTTATTGTATTCTAATATATTCTAACCCCAAACAACATTAGATAAGTCATTTAGTTATTCAACGCAATGTTTCCGAATTCTTAGCCCATTTGGGACCCAATTTCAACAAGTCTTTCTCCATACTTGGAAACACTCTTCATGCATCTCTAGCACTAGTAATCAAATCAAAATTATTATTTTCTAACATATTCTAACACCAAAGAACACTAGATAAGTTATTTAGTGGTTCAACGCAATGTTTTTGAGTTCTTAGCCCATTTGGGACAAAATTTCAACAAGTCTTTCTCCACACTTCTAAACACTCTTCATGCATCTCTAGCACTTGTAATCAATAAAATTTATTGTATTCTAACATATTCTAACCCCAAACAACATTAGATAATTCATTTAGTGGTTCAACGCAATGTTTCCGAGTTCTTAGACCATTTGGGACCCAATTTCAACAAGTCTTTCTCCACACTTCTAAACACTCTTCATCCATGTCTAGCACTTGTAATCAATCAAATTTATTTTATTCCAATATATTCTAACCCCAAAAAACATTAGATAAGTCATTTAGTGGTTCAACGCAATGTTTCCGAGTTCTTAGCCCATTTGAGACCCAATTTCAACAAGCCTTTCTCCAATCTAATGAACACTTTTCATGCATCTCTAGCACTTGTAATCAATCAAATTTATTTTATTTGAACATATTCTAACCCCAAACAACACTAGATAAATCATTTAGTGGTTGAACGCAATGTTTCCGAGTTCTTAGTTCATTAGGGACCAAATTTCAACAAGTCTTTCTCCATACTTCGAAACACTCTTCATGCATCTCTTACACTAGTAATCAAATCAAAATTATTGATTTCTAACATATTCTAACTCCAAAGAACACTAGATAAGTCATTTAGTGGTTCAACGCAATGTTTCTTAGTTCTTAGCCCATTTGGGACCCAATTTCAACAAGTATTTCTCCACACTTCTAAACACCCTTCATGCATCTCTAGCACTTGTAATCAATCAAATTTATTTTATTCTAACATATTCTAACCCCAAACAACATTAGATAAGTCATTTAGTGGTTCAACGCAATGTTTCCGAGTTCTTAGCCCATTTGGGACCCAGTTTCAACAAGTCTTTCTCCACTCTAATGAACAATTTTCATGCATCTCTAGCACTTGTAATCAATCAAATTTATTTTGTTTGAACATATTCTAACCCCAAACAACACTAGATAAGTCATTTAGTGGTTCAACGCAATGTTTCCGAGTTCTTAGCTCATTAGGGACCCAATTTCAACAAGTATTTCTCCACACTTCTAAACACTCTTCATGCATCTCTAGCACTAGTAATCAAATCAAAATTATTGTTTTCTAACATATTCTAACTCCAAAGAACAGTAGATAAGTCATTTAGTGGTTCAACGCAATGTTTCCGAGTTCTTAGCCCATTTGGGACCCAATTTCAACAAGTCTTTCTCCACACTTCTAAACACTTTTCATCCATGTCTAGCACTTGTAATCAATAAAATTTATTGTATTCTAACATTCTAACCCCAAACAACACTAGATAAGTCATTTAGTGGTTCAACGCAATGTTTCCGAGTTCTTAGCCCATTTGGGACCCAATTTCAACAATTCTTTCTCTACACTTTTAAACACTCTTCATGCATCTCTAGCACTAGTAATCAAATCAAAATTATTGTTTTCTAACATATTCTAACTCCAAAGAACACTAGATAAGTCATTTAGTGGTTCAACGCAATGTTTCTGAGTTCTTAGCCCATTTGGGACCCAATTTCAACAAGTCTTTCTCCACTCTACTGAAAACTTTTCATGCATCTCTAGCACTTGTAATCAAAAAAAATTTAGTTTATTCGAACATATTCTAACCCTAAACAACACTAGATAAGTGATTTAGTGGTTCAACGCAATGTTTCTATGTTCTTAGCCCATTTGGGACCAAATTTCAACAAGTCTTTCTCCACACTTCTAAACACTCTTCATGCACCTCTAGCACTTGTAATCAATCAAATTTATTGTATTCTAACATATTCTAACCCCAAACAACATTAGATAAATCATTTAGTGGTTCAACGCAATTGTTTCCGAGTTCTTAGCCCATTTGTGACCCAATTTCAACAAGTCTTTCTCCACACTTCTAAAAACTCTTCATGCATCTCTAGCACTTGTAATCAATCAAATTTATTTTATTCTAACATATTGTAACCCCAAACAACATTAGATAAGTCATTTAGTGGTTCAACGCAATGTTTCCGAGTCCTTAGCCCATTTGGGACCCAATTTCAGCAAGTATTTCTCCACACTTCTAAACACTCTTCATGCATCTCTAGCACTAGTAATTAAATCAAAATTATTATTTTCTAACATATTCTAACCCCAAAGAACACTTGATAAGTCATTTAGTGGTTCAACGCAATGTTTTTGAGTTCTTAGCCCATTTGGGACCCAATTTCAACAAGTATTTCTCCACACTTCTAAACACTCTTCATGCATCTCTAGCACTTGTAATCAATCAAATTTATTGTATTCTAACATATTCTAACCCCAAACAACATTAGATAAGTCATTTAGGGGTTCAACGCAATGTTTCCGAGTTCTTAGCCCATTTGGGACCCAATTTCAACAAGTCTTTCTCCACACTTCTAAACACTCTTCATCCATGTCTAGCACTTGTAATCAATCAAATTTATTTTATTCCAATATATTCTAACCCCAAACAACATTAGATAAGTCATTTAGTGGTTCAACGCAATGTTTCCGAGTTCTTAGCCCATTTGAGACCCAATTTCAACAAGCCTTTCTCCAATCTAATGAACACTTTTCATGCATCTCTAGCACTTGTAATCAATCAAATTTATTTTATTTGAACATATTCTAACCCCAAACAACACTAGATAAATCATTTAGTGGTTGAACGCAATGTTTCCGAGTTCTTAGTTCATTAGGGACCAAATTTCAACAAGTCTTTCTCCATACTTCGAAACACTCTTCATGCATCTCTTACACTAGTAATCAAATCAAAATTATTGATTTCTAACATATTCTAACTCCAAAGAACACTAGATAAGTCATTTAGTGGTTCAACGCAATGTTTCTGAGTTCTTAGCCCATTTGGGACCCAATTTCAACAAGTATTTCTCCACACTTCTAAAAACTCTTCATGCATCTCTAGCACTTGTAATCAATCAAATTTATTTTATTCTAACAAATTGTAACCCCAAACAACATTAGATAAGTCATTTAGTGGTTCAACGCAATGTTTCTGAGTCCTTAGCCCATTTGGGACCCAATTTCAGCAAGTATTTCTCCACACTTCTAAACACTCTTCATGCATCTCTAGCACTTGTAATCAATCAAATTTATTTTATTCTAACATATTCTAACCCCAAACAACATTAGATAAGTCATTTAGTGGTTCAACGCAATGTTTCAGAGTTCTTAGCCCATTTGTGACCCAATTTCAACAAGTCTTTCTCCACACCTCTAAACCTTCCTCCATGTCTAGCACATGTAATCAATCAAATTAATTGTATTCTAACATATTCTAACCCCAAAAAAAAATTAGATAAGTCATTTAGTTCTTCAACGCAATGTTTCCGAGTTCTTAGCCCATTTGGGACCCAATTTCAACAAGTCTTTCTCCATACTTGGAAACACTCTTCATGCATCTCTAGCACTAGTAATTAAATCAAAATTATTATTTTCTAACATATTCTAACCCCAAAGAACACTAGATAAGTCATTTAGTGGTTCAACGCAATGTTTTTGACTTCTTAGCCCATTTGGGACAAAATTTCAACAAGTCTTTCTCCACACTTCTAAACACTCTTCATGCATCTCTAGCACTTGTAATCAATCAAATTTATTGTATTCTAACATATTCTAACCTCAAACAACATTAGATAAGTCATTTAGTGGTTTAACGCAATGTTTCCGAGTTCTTAGCCCATTTGGGACCCAATTTCAACAAGTCTTTCTCCACACTTCTAAACACTCTTCATGCATCTCTAGCACTTGTAATCAATAAAATTTATTGATTCTAACATATTCTAACCCCAAACAACATTAGATAAGTCATTTAGTGGTTCAACTCAATGTTTCCGAGTTCTTAGCCCATTTGTGACCCAATTTCAACAAGTCTTTCTCCACACCTCTAAACACTCTTCATCCATGTCTAGCACATGTAATCAATCAAATTAATTGTATTCTAACATATTCTAACCCCAAAAAAAATTAGATAAGTCATTTAGTTCTTCAACGCAATGTTTCCGAGTTCTTAGCCCATTTGGGACCCAATTTCAACAAGTCTTTCTCCATACTTGGAAACACTCTTCATGCATCTCTAGCACTAGTAATTAAATCAAAATTATTATTTTCTAACATATTCTAACCCCAAAGAACACTAGATAAGTCATTTAGTGGTTCAACGCAATGTTTTTGAGTTCTTAGCCTATTTGGGACAAAATTTCAACAAGTCTTTCTCCACACTTCTAAACACTCTTCATGCATCTCTAGCACTTGTAATCAATCAAATGTATTGTATTCTAACATATTCTAACCTCAAACAACATTAGATAAGTGATTTAGTGGTTTAACGCAATGTTTCCGAGTTCTTAGCCCATTTGGGACCCAATTTCAACAAGTCTTTCTCCACTCTAATGAACAATTTTCATGCATCTCTAGCACTTGTAATCAATCAAATTTATTTTATTTTAACATATTCTAACCCCAAACAACACTAGATAAGTCATTTAGTTGTTCAACGCAATGTTTCCGAGTTCTTAGCTCATTAGGGACCCAATTTCAACAAGTCTTTCTCCATACTTGGAAACACTCTTCATGCATCTCTAGCACTAGTAATCAAATCAAAATTATTGTTTTCTAACATATTCTAACCCCAAAGAACAGTAGATAAGTCATTTAGTGGTTCAACGCAATGTTTCTGAGTTCTTAGCCCATTTGGGACCCAATTTCAACAAGTATTTCTCCACACTTCTAAACACTCTTCATGCATCTCTAGCACTTGTAATCAATCAAATTTATTGTATTCTAACATATTCTAACCCCAAACAACACTAGATAAGTCATTTAGTGGTTCAACGTAATGTTTCTGAGTTCTTAGCCCATTTGGGACCCAATTTCAACAAGTATTTCTCCACACTTCTAAAAACTCTTCATGCATCTCTAGCACTTGTAATCAATCAAATTTATTTTATTCTAACAAATTGTAACCCCAAACAACATTAGATAAGTCATTTAGTGGTTCAACGCAATGTTTCTGAGTCCTTAGCCCATTTGGGACCCAATTTCAGCAAGTATTTCTCCACACTTCTAAACACTCTTCATGCATCTCTAGCACTTGTAATCAATCAAATTTATTTTATTCTAACATATTCTAACCCCAAACAACATTAGATAAGTCATTTAGTGGTTCAACGCAATGTTTCAGAGTTCTTAGCCCATTTGTGACCCAATTTCAACAAGTCTTTCTCCACACCTCTAAACCTTCCTCCATGTCTAGCACATGTAATCAATCAAATTAATTGTATTCTAACATATTCTAACCCCAAAAAAAATTAGATAAGTCATTTAGTTCTTCAACGCAATGTTTCCGAGTTCTTAGCCCATTTGGGACCCAATTTCAACAAGTCTTTCTCCATACTTGGAAACACTCTTCATGCATCTCTAGCACTAGTAATTAAATCAAAATTATTATTTTCTAACATATTCTAACCCCAAAAAACACTAGATAAGTCATTTAGTGGTTCAACGCAATGTTTTTAACTTCTTAGCCCATTTGGGACAAAATTTCAACAAGTCTTTCTCCACACTTCTAAACACTCTTCATGCATCTCTAGCACTTGTAATCAATCAAATTTATTGTATTCTAACATATTCTAACCTCAAACAACATTAGATAAGTCATTTAGTGGTTTAACGCAATGTTTCCGAGTTCTTAGCCCATTTGGGACCCAATTTCAACAAGTCTTTCTCCACACTTCTAAACACTCTTCATGCATCTCTAGCACTTGTAATCAATAAAATTTATTGATTCTAACATATTCTAACCCCAAACAACATTAGATAAGTCATTTAGTGGTTCAACTCAATGTTTCCGAGTTCTTAGCCCATTTGTGACCCAATTTCAACAAGTCTTTCTCCACACCTCTAAACACTCTTCATCCATGTCTAGCACATGTAATCAATCAAATTAATTGTATTCTAACATATTCTAACCCCAAAAAAAATTAGATAAGTCATTTAGTTCTTCAACGCAATGTTTCCGAGTTCTTAGCCCATTTGGGACCCAATTTCAACAAGTCTTTCTCCATACTTGGAAACACTCTTCATGCATCTCTAGCACTAGTAATTAAATCAAAATTATTATTTTCTAACATATTCTAACCCCAAAGAACACTAGATAAGTCATTTAGTGGTTCAACGCAATGTTTTTGAGTTCTTAGCCTATTTGGGACAAAATTTCAACAAGTCTTTCTCCACACTTCTAAACACTCTTCATGCATCTCTAGCACTTGTAATCAATCAAATGTATTGTATTCTAACATATTCTAACCTCAAACAACATTAGATAAGTGATTTAGTGGTTTAACGCAATGTTTCCGAGTTCTTAGCCCATTTGGGACCCAATTTCAACAAGTCTTTCTCCACTCTAATGAACAATTTTCATGCATCTCTAGCACTTGTAATCAATCAAATTTATTTTATTTTAACATATTCTAACCCCAAACAACACTAGATAAGTCATTTAGTTGTTCAACGCAATGTTTCCGAGTTCTTAGCTCATTAGGGACCCAATTTCAACAAGTCTTTCTCCATACTTGGAAACACTCTTCATGCATCTCTAGCACTAGTAATCAAATCAAAATTATTGTTTTCTAACATATTCTAACCCCAAAGAACAGTAGATAAGTCATTTAGTGGTTCAACGCAATGTTTCTGAGTTCTTAGCCCATTTGGGACCCAATTTCAACAAGTATTTCTCCACACTTCTAAACACTCTTCATGCATCTCTAGCACTTGTAATCAATCAAATTTATTGTATTCTAACATATTCTAACCCCAAACAACACTAGATAAGTCATTTAGTGGTTCAACGTAATGTTTCTGAGTTCTTAGCCCATTTGGGACCCAATTTCAACAAGTATTTCTCCACACTTCTAAACACTCTTCATGCATCTCTAGCACTTGTAATCAATCAAATATATTGTATTCTAACATATTCTAACCCCAAACAACATTAGATAAGTCATTTAGGGGTTCAACGCAATGTTTCCGAGTTCTTAGCCCATTTGGGACCCAATTTCAGCAAGTATTTCTCCACACTTCTAAACACTCTTCATGCATCTCTAGCACTTGTAATCAATCAAATTTATTTTATTCTAACATATTCTAACCCCAAAAAACATTAGATAAGTCATTTAGTGGTTCAACGCAATGTTTCAGAGTTCTTAGCCCATTTGTGACCCAATTTCAACAAGTCTTTCTCCACACCTCTAAACCTTCCTCCATGTCTAGCACATGTAATCAATCAAATTAATTGTATTCTAACATATTCTAACCCCAAAAAAAATTAGATAAGTCATTTAGTTCTTCAACGCAATGTTTCCGAGTTCTTAGCCCATTTGGGACCCAATTTCAACAAGTCTTTCTCCATACTTGGAAACACTCTTCATGCATCTCTAGCACTAGTAATTAAATCAAAATTATTATTTTCTAACATATTCTAACCCCAAAGAACACTAGATAAGTCATTTAGTGGTTCAACGCAATGTTTTTGACTTCTTAGCCCATTTGGGACAAAATTTCAACAAGTCTTTCTCCACACTTCTAAACACTCTTCATGCATCTCTAGCACTTGTAATCAATCAAATTTATTGTATTCTAACATATTCTAACCTCAAACAACATTAGATAAGTCATTTAGTGGTTTAACGCAATGTTTCCGAGTTCTTAGCCCATTTGGGACCCAATTTCAACAAGTCTTTCTCCACACTTCTAAACACTCTTCATGCATCTCTAGCACTTGTAATCAATAAAATTTATTGATTCTAACATATTCTAACCCCAAACAACATTAGATAAGTCATTTAGTGGTTCAACGCAATGTTTCCGAGTTCTTAGCCCATTTGTGACCCAATTTCAACAAGTCTTTCTCCACACCTCTAAACACTCTTCATCCATGTCTAGCACACGTAATCAATCAAATTAATTGTATTCTAACATATTCTAACCCCAAAAAAAATTAGATAAGTCATTTAGTTCTTCAACGCAATGTTTCCGAGTTCTTAGCCCATTTGGGACCCAATTTCAACAAGTCTTTCTCCATACTTGGAAACACTCTTCATGCATCTCTAGCACTAGTAATTAAATCAAAATTATTATTTTCTAACATATTCTAACCCCAAAGAACACTAGATAAGTCATTTAGTGGTTCAACGCAATGTTTTTGAGTTCTTAGCCCATTTGGGACAAAATTTCAACAAGTCTTTCTCCACACTTCTAAACACTCTTCATGCATCTCTAGCACTTGTAATCAATCAAATGTATTGTATTCTAACATATTCTAACCTCAAACAACATTAGATAAGTGATTTAGTGCTTTAACGCAATGTTTCCGAGTTCTTAGCCCATTTGGGACCCAATTTCAACAAGTCTTTCTCCACTCTAATGAACAATTTTCATGCATCTCTAGCACTTGTAATCAATCAAATTTATTTTATTTTAACATATTCTAACCCCAAACAACACTAGATAAGTCATTTTGTTGTTCAACGCAATGTTTCCGAGTTCTTAGCTCATTAGGGACCCAATTTCAACAAGTCTTTCTCCATACTTGGAAACACTCTTCATGCATCTCTAGCACTAGTAATCAAATCAAAATTATTGTTTTCTAACATATTCTAACCCCAAAGAACAGTAGATAAGTCATTTAGTGGTTCAACGCAATGTTTCTGAGTTCTTAGCCCATTTGGGACCCAATTTCAACAAGTATTTCTCCACACTTCTAAACACTCTTCATGCATCTCTAGCACTTGTAATCAATCAAATTTATTGTATTCTAACATATTCTAACCCCAAACAACACTAGATAAGTCATTTAGTGGTTCAACGTAATGTTTCTGAGTTCTTAGCCCATTTGGGACCCAATTTCAACAAGTATTTCTCCACACTTCTAAACACTCTTCATGCATCTCTAGCACTTGTAATCAATCAAATATATTGTATTCTAACATATTCTAACCCCAAACAACATTAGATAAGTCATTTAGGGGTTCAACGCAATGTTTCCGAGTTCTTAGCCCATTTGGGACCCAATTTCAACAAGTCTTTTTCCACACTTCTAAACACTTTTCATCCATGTCTAGCACTTGTAATCAATAAAATTTATTGTATTCTAATATATTCTAACCCCAAACAACATTAGATAAGTCATTTAGTTATCCAACGTAATGTTTCCGAGTTCTTAGCCCATTTGGGACCCAATTTCAACAAGTCTTTCTCCACACTTGGAAACACTCTTCATGCATCTCTAGCACTAGTAATCAAATCAAAATTATTATTTTCTAACATATTCTAACCCCAAACAACATTAGATAAGTCATTTAGTGGTTCAACGCAATGTTTCCGAGTTCTTAGCCCATTTGTGACCCAATTTCAACAAGTCTTTCTCCACACCTCTAAACACTCTTCATCCATGTCTAGCACATGTAATCAATCAAATTAATTGTATTCTAACATATTCTAACCCCAAAAAAAATTAGATAAGTCATTTAGTTCTTCAACGCAATGTTTCCGAGTTCTTAGCCCATTTGGGACCCAATTTCAACAAGTCTTTCTCCATACTTGGAAACACTCTTCATGCATCTCTAGCACTAGTAATTAAATCAAAATTATTATTTTCTAACATATTCTAACCCCAAAGAACACTAGATAAGTCATTTAGTGGTTCAACGCAATGTTTTTGAGTTCTTAGCCCATTTGGGACAAAATTTCAACAAGTCTTTCTCCACACTTCTAAACACTCTTCATGCATCTCTAGCACTTGTAATCAATCAAATTTATTGTATTCTAACATATTCTAACCTCAAACAACATTAGATAAGTGATTTAGTGGTTTAACGCAATGTTTCCGAGTTCTTAGCCCATTTGGGACCCAATTTCAACAAGTCTTTCTCCACTCTAATGAACAATTTTCATGCATCTCTAGCACTTGTAATCAATCAAATTTATTTTATTTTAACATATTCTAACCCCAAACAACACTAGATAAGTCATTTAGTTGTTCAACGCAATGTTTCCGAGTTCTTAGCTCATTAGGGACCCAATTTCAACAAGTCTTTCTCCATACTTGGAAACACTCTTCATGCATCTCTAGCACTAGTAATCAAATCAAAATTATTGTTTTCTAACATATTCTAACCCCAAAGAACAGTAGATAAGTCATTTAGTGGTTCAACGCAATGTTTCTGAGTTCTTAGCCCATTTGGGACCCAATTTCAACAAGTATTTCTCCACACTTCTAAACACTCTTCATGCATCTCTAGCACTTGTAATCAATCAAATTTATTGTATTCTAACATATTCTAACCCCAAACAACACTAGATAAGTCATTTAGTGGTTCAACGTAATGTTTCTGAGTTCTTAGCCCATTTGGGACCCAATTTCAACAAGTATTTCTCCACACTTCTAAACACTCTTCATGCATCTCTAGCACTTGTAATCAATCAAATATATTGTATTCTAACATATTCTAACCCCAAACAACATTAGATAAGTCATTTAGGGGTTCAACGCAATGTTTCCGAGTTCTTAGCCCATTTGGGACCCAATTTCAACAAGTCTTTTTCCACACTTCTAAACACTTTTCATCCATGTCTAGCACTTGTAATCAATAAAATTTATTGTATTCTAATATATTCTTACCCCAAACAACATTAGATAAGTCATTTAGTTATCCAACGTAATGTTTCCGAGTTCTTAGCCCATTTGGGACCCAATTTCAACAAGTCTTTCTCCATACTTGGAAACACTCTTCATGCATCTCTAGCACTAGTAATCAAATCAAAATTATTATTTTCTAACATATTCTAACACCAAAGAACACTAGATAAGTTATTTAGTGGTTCAACGCAATTTCTTGAGTTCTTAGCCCATTTGGGACAAAATTTCTACAAGTCTTTCTCCACACTTCTAAACACTCTTCATGCATCTCTAGCACTTGTAATCAATAAAATTTATTGTATTCTAACATATTCTAACCCCAAACAACATTAGATAAGTCATTTAGTGGTTCAACGTAATGTTTCCGAGTTCTTAGCCCATTTGAGACCCAATTTCAACAAGCCTTTCTCCACTCTAATGAACACTTTTCATGCATCTCTAGCACTTGTAATCAATCAAATTTAATTTATTTGAACATATTCTAACCCCAAACAACACTAGATAAGTCATTTAGTGGTTCAACGCAATGTTTCCGAGTTCTTAGCTCATTAGGGACCAAATTTCAACAAGTCTTTCTCCATACTTCGAAACACTCTTCATGCATCTCTTACACTAGTAATCAAATCAAAATTATTGTTTTCTAACATATTCTAACTCCAAAGAACACTAGATAAGTCATTTAGTGGTTCAACGCAATGTTTCTGAGTTCTTAGCCCATTTGGGACCCAATTTCAACAAGTATTTCTCCACACTTCTAAAAACTCTTCATGCATCTCTAGCACTTGTAATCAATCAAATTTATTGTATTCTAACATATTGTAACCCCAAACAACATTAGATAAGTCATTTAGTGGTTCAACGCAATGTTTCTGAATTCTTAGCCAATTTGGGACCCAATTTCAGCATGTATTTCTCCACACTTCTAAACACTCTTCATGCATCTCTAGCACTTGTAATCAATCAAATTTATTTTATTCTAACATATTCTAACCCCAAACAATATTAGATAAGTTATTTAGTGGTTCAACGCAATGTTTCCGAGTTCTTAGCCCATTTGTGACCCAATTTCAACAAGTCTTTCTCCACACCTCTAAACACTCTTCATCCATGTCTAGCACATGTAATCAATCAAATTAATTGTATTCTAACATATTCTAACCCCAAAAAAATTTAGATAAGTCATTTAGTTCTTCAACGCAATGTTTCCGAGTTCTTAGCCCATTTGGGACCCAATTTCAACAAGTCTTTCTCCATACTTGGAAACACTCTTCATGCATCTCTAGCACTAGTAATTAAATCAAAATTATTATTTTCTAACATATTCTAACCCCAAAGAACACTTGATAAGTCATTTAGTGGTTCAACGCAATGTTTTTGAGTTCTTAGCCCATTTAGGACCCAATTTCAACAAGTATTTCTCCACACTTCTAAACACTCTTCATGCATCTCTAGCACTTGTAATCAATCAAATTTATTGTATTCTAACATATTCTAACCCCAAACAACATTAGATAAGTCATTTAGGGGTTCAACGCAATGTTTCCGAGTTCTTAGCCCATTTGGGACCCAATTTCAACAAGTCTTTCTCCACACTTCTAAACACTCTTCATGCATCTCTAGCACTTGTAATCAATCAAATTTATTGTATTCTAACATATTCTAACCCCAAACAACACTAGATAAGTCATTTAGTGGTTCAACGTAATGTTTCTGAGTTCTTAGCCCATTTGAGACCCAATTTCAACAAGTATTTCTCCACACTTCTAAACACTCTTCATGCATCTCTAGCACTTGTAATCAATCAAATATATTGTATTCTAACATATTCTAATTCCAAACAACATTAGATAAGTCATTTAGGGGTTCAACGCAATGTTTTTGAGTTCTTAGCCCATTTGGGACCCTATTTCAACAAGTCTTTCTCTACACTTTTAAACACTCTTCAAGCATCTATACCACTTGTAATCAATCAAATTTATTGTTTTCAAACATATTCTAACCCCAAACAACACTAGATAAATCATTTAGTGATTCAACGCAATGTTTCTGAGTTCTTAGCCCATTTGGGACCCAATTTCAACAAGTCTTTCTCCACTCTACTAAACACTTTTCATGCATCTCTAGCACTTGTAATCAAAAAAAAATTAGTTTATTCGAACATATTCTAACCCTAAACAACACTAGATAAGTGATTTAGTGGTTCAACGCAATGTTTCTAAGTTCTTAGCCCATTTGGGACCAAATTTCAACAAGTCTTTCTCCACACTTCTAAACACTCTTCATGCACCTCTAGCACTTGTAATCAATCAAATTTATTGTATTCTAACATATTCTAACCCCAAACAACATTAGATAAATCATTTAGTGGTTCAACGCAATATGTCCGAGTTCTTAGCCCATTTGGGACCCAATTTCAACAAGTCTTTCTCCATTCTATTGAACACTTTTCATGCATCTCTAGAAATTGTAATCAATCAAATTTATTTTATTAGAACATATTCTAACCCCAAACAACACTAGATAAGTCATTTAGTGGTTCAACGCAATGTTTCCGAGTTCTTAGCTCATTTGGGACCCAATTTCAACAAGTCTTTCTCTACACTTTTAAACACTCTTCAAGCATCTCTAGCACTTGTAATCAATCAAATTTATTGTTTTCTAACATATTCTAACCCCAAACAACACTAGATAAGTCATTTAGTGGTTCAACGTAATGTTTCTGAGTTCAACGTAATGTTGTAATCAATCAAATTTATTTTATTTGAACATATGCTAACCCCAAACAACACTAGATAAGTCATTTAGTGGTTCAACGCAATGTTTCCGAGTTCTTAGCTCATTAGGGACCCAATTTCAACAAGTCTTTCTCCATACTTGGAAACACTCTTCATGCATCTCTAGCACTAGTAATCAAATCAAAATTATTGTTTTCTAACATATTCTAACCCCAAAGAACAGTAGATAAGTCATTTAGTGGTTCAATGCAACGTTTCTGAGTTCTTAGCCCATTTGGGACCCAATTTCAACAAGTATATCTCCACACTTCTAAACACTCTTCATGCATCTCTAGCACTTGTAATCAATCAAATTTATTGTATTCTAACATATTCTAACCCCAAACAACACTAGATAAGTCATTTAGTGGTTCAACGCAATGTTTCCGAGTTCTTAGCCCATTTGGGACCCAATTTCAACAAGTCTTTCTCTACACTTTTAAACACTCTTCAAGCATCTATACCACTTGTAATTAATAAAATTTATTGTTTTCAAACATATTCTAACCCCAAACAACACTAGATAAGTCATTTAGTGGTTCAACGCAATGTTTCTGAGTTCTTAGCCCATTTGGGACCCAATTTCAACAAGTCTCTCTCCACTCTACTGAACACTTTTCATGCATCTCTAGCACTTGTAATAAAAAAAAATTAGTTTATTCGAACATATTCTAACCCTAAACAACACTAGATAAGTGATTTTGTGGTTCAACGCAATGTTTCTAAGTTCTTAGCCTATTTGGGACCAAATTTCAACAAGTCTTTCTCCACACTTCTAAACACTCTTCATGCACCTCTAGCACTTGTAATCAATCAAATTTATTGTATTCTAACATATTCTAACCCCAAACAACATTAGATAAATCATTTAATGGTTCAACGCAATATGTCCGAGTTCTTAGCCCATTTGGGACCCAATTTCAACCAGTCTTTCTCCATTCTACTGAACACTTTTCATGCATCTCTAGCAATTGTAATCAATCAAATTTATTTTATTAGAACATATTCTAACCCCAAACAACACTAGATAAGTCATTTAGTGGTTCAACGCAATGTTTCCGAGTTCTTAGCTCATTTGGGACCCAATTTCAACAAGTCTTTCTCTACACTTTTAAACACTCTTCAAGCATCTCTAGCACTTGTAATCAATCAAATTTATTGTTTTCTAACATATTCTAACCCCAAATAACACTAGATAAGTCATTTAGTGGTTCAACGTAATGTTTCTGAGTTCTTAGCCCATTTAGGACCCAATTTCAACAAGTATTTATCCACACTTCTAAACACTCTTCATGCATCTCTAGCACTTCTAATCAATCAAATTTATTGTGTTATAACATATTTTAACCCCAAACAACATTAGATAAGTCATTTAGTGGTTCAACGCAATGTTTCTGAGTTCTTAGCCCATTTGGGACCCAATTTCAGCAAGTATTTCTCCACACTTCTAAACACTCTTCATGCATCTCTAGCACTTGTAATCAATCCAATTTATTTTATTCTAACATATTCTAACCCCAAACAACATTAGATAAGTCATTTAGTGGTTCAACGCAATGTTTCCGAGTTCTTAGCCCATTTGTGACCCAATTTCAACAAGTCTTTCTCCACACCTCTAAACACTCTTCATCCATGTCTAGCACATGTAATCAATCAAATTAATTGTATTCTAACATATTCTAACCCCAAAAAAAATTAGATAAGTCATTTAGTTCTTCAACGCAATGTTTCTGAGTTCTTAGCCCATTTGGGACCCAATTTCAACAAGTCTTTCTCCATACTTGGAAACACTCCTCATGCATCTCTCGCACTAGTAATTAAATCAAAATTATTATTTTCTAACATATTCTAACCCCAAAGAACACTAGATAAGTCATTTAGTGGTTCAACGCAATGTTTTTGAGTTCTAAGCCCATTTGGGACAAAATTTCAACAAGTCTTTCTCCACACTTCTAAACACTCTTCATGCAGCTCTAGCACTTTTAATCAATCAAATTTATTGTATTCTAACATATTCTAACCCCAAATAACATTAGATAAGTCATTTAGTGGTTCAACGCAATGTTTCCGAGTTCTTAGCCCATTTGGGTCCCAATTTCAACAAGTCTTTCTCCACTCTAATGAACAATTTTAATGCATCTCTAGCCCTTGTAATCAATCAAATTTATTTTATTTGAACATATTCTAACCCCAAACAACACTAGATAAGTCATTTAGTGGTTCAACGCAATGTTTCCGAGTTCTTAGCCCATTTGGGACCCAATTTCAACAAGTCTTTCTCCACTCTAATGAACAATTTTCATGCATCTCTAGCACTTGTAATCAATCAAATTTATTTTATTTGAACATATTCTAACCCCAAACAACACTAGATAAGTCATTTAGTGGTTCAATGCAATGTTTCCGAGTTCTTAGCCCATTTGGGACCCAATTTCAACAAGTCTTTCTCTACACTTTTAAACACTCTTCAAGCATCTATACCACTTGTAATCAATAAAATTTATTGTTTTCTAACATATTCTAACCCCAAACAACACTAGATAAGTCATTTATTGGTTCAACGCAATGTTTTTGAGTTCTTAGCCCATTTGGGACAAAATTTCAACAAGTCTTTCTCCACACTTCTAAACACTCTTCATGCATCTCTAGCACTTGTAATCAATCAAATTTATTGTATTCAAACATATTCTAACCCCAAAAAACATTAGATAAGTCATTTAGTGGTTCAACGCAATGTTTCCGAGTTCTTAGCCCATTTGGGACCCAATTTCAACAAGTCTTTCTCCACTCTAATGAACAATTTTCATGCATCTCTAGCACTTGTAATCAATCAAATTTATTTTATTTGAACATATTCTAAATCCAAACAACACTAGATAAGTCATTTAGTGGTTCAACGCAATGTTTCCGAGTTCTTAGCTCATTAGGGACCCAATTTCAACAAGTCTTTCTCCATACTTGGAAACACTCTTCATGCATCTCTAGCACTAGTAATCAAATCAAAATTATTGTTTTCTAACATATTCTAACCCCAAAGAACAGTAGATAAGTCATTTAGTGGTTCAACGCAACGTTTCTGAGTTCTTAGCCCATTTGGGACCCAATTTCAACAAGTATATCTCCACACTTCTAAACACTCTTCATGCATCTCTAGCACTTGTAATCAATCAAATTTATTGTATTCTAACATATTCTAACCCCAAACAACACTAGATAAGTCATTTAGTGGTTCAACGCAATGTTTCCGAGTTGTTAGCCCATTTGGGACCCAATTTCAACAAGTCTTTCTCTACACTTTTAAACACTCTTCAAGCATCTATACCACTTGTAATCAATAAAATTTATTGTTTTCAAACATATTCTAACCCCAAACAACACTAGATAAGTCATTTAGTGGTTCAACGCAATGTTTCTGAGTTCTTAGCCCATTTGGGACCCAATTTCAACAAGTCTCTCTCCACTCTACTGAACACTTTTCATGCATCTCTAGCACTTGTAATAAAAAAAAAATTAGTTTATTCGAACATATTCTAACCCTAAACAGCACTAGATAAGTGATTTTGTGGTTCAACGCAATGTTTCTAAGTTCTTAGCCTATTTGGGACCAAATTTCAACAAGTCTTTCTCCACACTTCTAAACACTCTTCATGCACCTCTAGCACTTGTAATCAATCAAATTTATTGTATTCTAACATATTCTAACCCCAAACAACATTAGATAAATCATTTAATGGTTCAACGCAATATGTCCGAGTTCTTAGCCCATTTGGGACCCAATTTCAACAAGTCTTTCTCCATTCTACTGAACACTTTTCATGCATCTCTAGCAATTGTAATCAATCAAATTTATTTTATTAGAACATATTCTAACCCCAAACAACACTAGATAAGTCATTTAGTGGTTCAACGCAATGTTTCCGAGTTCTTAGCTCATTTGGGACCCAATTTCAACAAGTCTTTCTCTACACTTTTAAACACTCTTCAAGCATCTATAGCACTTGTAATCAATCAAATTTATTGTTTTCTAACATATTCTAACCCCAAACAACACTAGATAAGTCATTTAGTGGTTCAACGTAATGTTTCTGAGTTCTTAGCCCATTTGGGACCCAATTTCAACATGTATTTCTCCACACTTCTAAACACTCTTCATGCATCTCTAGCACTTGTAATCAATCAAATATATTGTATTCTAACATATTCTAACCCCAAACAATATTAGATAAGTCATTTAGGGGTTGAACGCAATGTTTCTTTGTTCTTAGCCCATTTGGGACCTAATTTCAACAAGTCTTTCTCCACACTTCTAAACACTCTTCATCCATGTCTAGCACTTGTAATCAATCAAATTTATTGTATTCTAACATATTCTAACCCCAAACAACATTAGATAAGTCATTTAGTTCTTCAACGCAATGTTTCCGAGTTCTTAGCCCATTTGGGACCCAATTTCAACAAGTATTTCTCAACACTTCTAAACACTCTTCATGCCTCTCTAGCACTTGTAATCAATCAAATTTATTGTATTCTAACATATTCTAACCCCAAACAACACAAGATAAGTCATTTAGTGGTTCAACGCAATGTTTCCGAGTTCTTAGCCCATTTGGGACCCAATTTCAACAAGTCTTTCTCTACACTTTTAAACACTCTTCAAGCATCTATACCACTTGTAATCAATAAAATTTATTGTTTTCTAACATATTCTAACCCCAAACAACACTAGATAAGTCATTTAGTGGTTCAACGCAATGTTTTTGAGTTCTTAGCCCATTTGGGACAAAATTTCAACAAGTCTTTCTCCACACTTCTAAACACTCTTCATGCATCTCTAGCACTTGTAATCAATCAAATTTATTGTATTCAAACATATTCTAACCCCAAAAAACATTAGATAAGTCATTTAGTGGTTCAACGCAATGTTTCCGAGTTCTTAGCCCATTTGGGACCCAATTTCAACAAGTCTTTCTCCACTCTAATGAACAATTTTCATGCATCTCTAGCACTTGTAATCAATCAAATTTATTTTATTTGAACATATTCTAAATCCAAACAACACTAGATAAGTCATTTAGTGGTTCAACGCAATGTTTCCGAGTTCTTAGCTCATTAGGGACCCAATTTCAACAAGTCTTTCTCCATACTTGGAAACACTCTTCATGCATCTCTAGCACTAGTAATCAAATCAAAATTATTGTTTTCTAACATATTCTAACCCCAAAGAACAGTAGATAAGTCATTTAGTGGTTCAATGCAACGTTTCTGAGTTCTTAGCCCATTTGGGACCCAATTTCAACAAGTATATCTCCACACTTCTAAACACTCTTCATGCATCTCTAGCACTTGTAATCAATCAAATTTATTGTATTCTAACATATTCTAACCCCAAACAACACTAGATAAGTCATTTAGTGGTTCAACGCAATGTTTCCGAGTTCTTAGCCCATTTGGGACCCAATTTCAACAAGTCTTTCTCTACACTTTTAAACACTCTTCAAGCATCTATACCACTTGTAATTAATAAAATTTATTGTTTTCAAACATATTCTAACCCCAAACAACACTAGATAAGTCATTTAGTGGTTCAACGCAATGTTTCTGAGTTCTTAGCCCATTTGGGACCCAATTTCAACAAGTCTCTCTCCACTCTACTGAACACTTTTCATGCATCTCTAGCACTTGTAATAAAAAAAAAATTAGTTTATTCGAACATATTCTAACCCTAAACAACACTAGATAAGTGATTTTGTGGTTCAACGCAATGTTTCTAAGTTCTTAGCCTATTTGGGACCAAATTTCAACAAGTCTTTCTCCACACTTCTAAACACTCTTCATGCACCTCTAGCACTTGTAATCAATCAAATTTATTGTATTCTAACATATTCTAACCCCAAACAACATTAGATAAATCATTTAATGGTTCAACGCAATATGTCCGAGTTCTTAGCCCATTTGGGACCCAATTTCAACCAGTCTTTCTCCATTCTACTGAACACTTTTCATGCATCTCTAGCAATTGTAATCAATCAAATTTATTTTATGAGAACATATTCTAACCCCAAACAACACTAGATAAGTCATTTAGTGGTTCAACGCAATGTTTCCGAGTTCTTAGCTCATTTGGGACCCAATTTCAACAAGTCTTTCTCTACACTTTTAAACACTCTTCAAGCATCTATAGCACTTGTAATCAATCAAATTTATTGTTTTCTAACATATTCTAACCCCAAACAACACTAGATAAGTCATTTAGTGGTTCAACGTAATGTTTCTGAGTTCTTAGCCCATTTGGGACCCAATTTCAACATGTATTTCTCCACACTTCTAAACACTCTTCATGCATCTCTAGCACTTGTAATCAATCAAATATATTGTATTCTAACATATTCTAACCCCAAACAATATTAGACAAGTCATTTAGGGGTTGAACGCAATGTTTCTTTGTTCTTAGCCCATTTGGGACCTAATTTCAACAAGTCTTTCTCCACACTTCTAAACACTCTTCATCCATGTCTAGCACTTGTAATCAATCAAATTTATTGTATTCTAACATATTCTAACCCCAAACAACATTAGATAAGTCATTTAGTTCTTCAACGCAATGTTTCCGAGTTCTTAGCCCATTTGGGACCCAATTTCAACAAGTCTTTCTCCATACTTGGAAACACTCTTTATGCATCTCTAGCACTAGTAATCAAATCAAAATTATTATTTTCTAACATATTCTAACACCAAAGAACACTAGATAAGTCATTTAGTGGTTCAACGCAATGTTTTTGAGTTCTTAGACCATTTGGGACAAAATTTCAACAAGTCTTTCTCCACACTTCTTAAAACTCTTCATGCATCTCTAGCACTTGTAATCAATCAAATTTATTGTATTCTAACATATTCTAACCCCAAACAACATTAGATAAGTCATTTAGTGGTTCAACGCAATGTTTCCGAGTTCTTAGCCCATTTGGGACCCAATTTCAACAAGTCTTTCTCCACTCTAATGAACACTTTTCATGCATCTCTAGCACTTGTAATCAATCAAAATTATTTTATTTGAACATATTCTAACCCCAAACAACACTAGATAAGTCATTTAGTGGTTCAACGCAATGTTTCTGAGTTCTTAGCCCATTTAGGACCCAATTTCAACAAGTATTTATCCACACTTCTAAATACTCTTCATGCATCTCTAGCACTTCTAATCAATCAAATTTATTGTGTTATAACATATTCTAACCCCAAACAACATTAGATAAGTCATTTAGTGGTTCAACGCAATGTTTCCGAGTTCTTAGCCCATTTGTGACCCAATTTCAACAAGTCTTTCTCCACACCTCTAAACACTCTTCATCCATGTCTAGCACATGTAATCAATCAAATTAATTGTATTCTAACATATTCTAACCCCAAAAAAAATTAGATAAGTCATTTAGTTCTTCAACGCAATGTTTCCGAGTTCTTAGCCCATTTGGGACCCAATTTCAACAAGTCTTTCTCCATACTTGGAATCACTCTTCATGCATCTCTCGCACTAGTAATTAAATCAAAATTATTATTTTCTAACATATTCTAACCCCAAAGAACACTAGATAAGTCATTTAGTGGTTCAACGCAATGTTTTTGAGTTCTAAGCCCATTTGGGACAAAATTTCAACAAGTCTTTCTCCACACTTCTAAACACTCTTCATGCATCTCTAGCACTTTTAATCAATCAAATTTATTGTATTCTAACATATTCTAACCCCAAATAACATTAGATAAGTCATTTAGTGGTTCAACGCAATGTTTCCGAGTTCTTAGCCCATTTGGGTCCCAATTTCAACAAGTCTTTCTCCACTCTAATGAACAATTTTAATGCATCTCTAGCACTTGTAATCAATCAAATTTATTTTATTTGAACATATTCTAACCCCAAACAACACTAGATAAGTCATTTAGTGGTTCAACGCAATGTTTCCGAGTTCTTAGCCCATTTGGGACCCAATTTCAACAAGTCTTTCTCCACTCTAATGAACAATTTTCATGCATCTCTAGCACTTGTAATCAATCAAATTTATTTTATTTGAACATATGCTAACCCCAAACAACACTAGATAAGTCATTTAGTGGTTCAACGCAATGTTTCCGAGTTCTTAGCTCATTAGGGACCCAATTTCAACAAGTCTTTCTCCATACTTGGAAACACTCTTCATGCATCTCTAGCACTAGTAATCAAATCAAAATTATTGTTTTCTAACATATTCTAACTCCAAAGAACAGTAGATAAGTCATTTAGTGGTTCAATGCAATGTTTCTGAGTTCTTAGCCCATTTGGGACCCAATTTCAACAAGTATTTCTCAACACTTCTAAACACTCTTCATGCATCTCTAGCACTTGTAATCAATCAAATTTATTGTATTCTAACATATTCTAACCCCAAACAACACAAGATAAGTCATTTAGTGGTTCAACGCAATGTTTCCGAGTTCTTAGCCCATTTGGGACCCAATTTCAACAAGTCTTTCTCTACACTTTTAAACACTCTTCAAGCATCTATACCACTTGTAATCAATAAAATTTATTGTTTTCTAACATATTCTAACCCCAAACAACACTAGATAAGTCATTTAGTGGTTCAACGCAATGTTTTTGAGTTCTTAGCCCATTTGGGACAAAATTTCAACAAGTCTTTCTCCACACTTCTAAACACTCTTCATGCATCTCTAGCACTTGTAATCAATCAAATTTATTGTATTCAAACATATTCTAACCCCAAAAAACATTAGATAAGTCATTTAGTGGTTCAACGCAATGTTTCCGAGTTCTTAGCCCATTTGGGACCCAATTTCAACAAGTCTTTCTCCACTCTAATGAACAATTTTCATGCATCTCTAGCACTTGTAATCAATCAAATTTATTTTATTTGAACATATTCTAAATCCAAACAACACTAGATAAGTCATTTAGTGGTTCAACGCAATGTTTCCGAGTTCTTAGCTCATTAGGGACCCAATTTCAACAAGTCTTTCTCCATACTTGGAAACACTCTTCATTCATCTCTAGCACTAGTAATCAAATCAAAATTATTATTTTCTAACATATTCTAACCCCAAAGAACACTAGATAAGTCATTTAGTGGTTCAACGCAATGTTTTTGAGTTCTTAGCCTATTTGGGACCAAATTTCAACAAGTCTTTCTCCACACTTCTAAACACTCTTCATGCATCTCTAGCACTTGTAATCAATCAAATTTATTGTATTCTAACATATTCTAACCCCAAACAACACTAGATAAGTCATTTAGTGGTTCAACGCAATGTTTCCGAGTTCTTAGCCCATTTGGGACCCAATTTCAACAAGTCTTTCTCTACACTTTTAAACACTCTTCAAGCATCTATACCACTTGTAATTAATAAAATTTATTGTTTTCAAACATATTCTAACCCCAAACAACACTAGATAAGTCATTTAGTGGTTCAACGCAATGTTTCTGAGCTCTTAGCCCATTTGGGACCCAATTTCAACAAGTCTCTCTCCACTCTACTGAACACTTTTCATGCATCTCTAGCACTTGTAATAAATAAAAAATTAGTTTATTCGAACATATTCTAACCCTAAACAACACTAGATAAGTGATTTTGTGGTTCAACGCAATGTTTCTAAGTTCTTAGCCTATTTGGGACCAAATTTCAACAAGTCTTTCTCCACACTTCTAAACACTCTTCATGCACCTCTAGCACTTGTAATCAATCAAATTTATTGTATTCTAACATATTCTAACCCCAAACAACATTAGATAAATCATTTAATGGTTCAACGTAATATGTCCGAGTTCTTAGCCCATTTGGGACCCAATTTCAACCAGTCTTTCTCCATTCTACTGAACACTTTTCATGCATCTCTAGCAATTGTAATCAATCAAATTTATTTTATTAGAACATATTCTAACCCCAAACAACACTAGATAAGTCATTTAGTGGTTCAACGCAATGTTTCCGAGTTCTTAGCTCATTTGGGACCCAATTTCAACAAGTCTTTCTCTATACTTTTAAACACTCTTCAAGCATCTCTAGCACTTGTAATTAATCAAATTTATTGTTTTCTAACATATTCTAACCCCAAACAACACTAGATAAGTCATTTAGTGGTTCAACGTAATGTTTCTGAGTTCTTAGCCCATTTAGGACCCAATTTCAACAAGTATTTATCCACACTTCTAAACACTCTTCATGCATCTCTAGCACTTCTAATCAATCAAATTTATTGTGTTATAACATATTTTAACCCCAAACAACATTAGATAAGTCATTTAGTGGTTCAACGCAATGTTTCTGAGTTCTTAGCCCATTTGGGACCCAATTTCAGCAAGTATTTCTCCACACTTCTAAACACTCTTCATGCATCTCTAGCACTTGTAATCAATCCAATTTATTTTATTCTAACATATTCTAACCCCAAACAACATTAGATAAGTCATTTAGTGGTTCAACGCAATGTTTCCGAGTTCTTAGCCCATTTGTGACCCAATTTCAACAAGTCTTTCTCCACACCTCTAAACACTCTTCATCCATGTCTAGCACATGTAATCAATCAAATTAATTGTATTCTAACATATTCTAACCCCAAAAAAAATTAGATAAGTCATTTAGTTCTTCAACGCAATGTTTCTGAGTTCTTAGCCCATTTGGGACCCAATTTCAACAAGTCTTTCTCCATACTTGGAAACACTCTTCATGCATCTCTCGCACTAGTAATTAAATCAAAATTATTATTTTCTAACATATTCTAACCCCAAAGAACACTAGATAAGTCATTTAGTGGTTCAACGCAATGTTTTTGAGTTCTAAGCCCATTTGGGACAAAATTTCAACAAGTCTTTCTCCACACTTCTAAACACTCTTCATGCAGCTCTAGCACTTTTAATCAATCAAAATTTTTGTATTCTAACATATTCTAACCCCAAATAACATTAGATAAGTCATTTAGTGGTTCAACGCAATGTTTCCGAGTTCTTAGCCCATTTGGGTCCCAATTTCAACAAGTCTTTCTCCACTCTAATGAACAATTTTAATGCATCTCTAGCACTTGTAATCAATCAAATTTATTTTATTTGAACATATTCTAACCCCAAACAACACTAGATAAGTCATTTAGTGGTTCAACGCAATGTTTCCGAGTTCTTAGCCCATTTGGGACCCAATTTCAACAAGTCTTTCTCCACTCTAATGAACAATTTTCATGCATCTCTAGCACTTGTAATCAATCAAATTTATTTTATTTGAACATATTCTAACCCCAAACAACACTAGATAAGTCATTTAGTGGTTCAATGCAATGTTTCCGAGTTCTTAGCCCATTTGGGACCCAATTTCAACAAGTCTTTCTCTACACTTTTAAACACTCTTCAAGCATCTATACCACTTGTAATCAATAAAATTTATTGTTTTCTAACATATTCTAACCCCAAACAACACTAGATAAGTCATTTAGTGGTTCAACGCAATGTTTTTGAGTTCTTAGCCCATTTGGGACAAAATTTCAACAAGTCTTTCTCCACACTTCTAAACACTCTTCATGCATCTCTAGCACTTGTAATCAATCAAATTTATTGTATTCAAACATATTCTAACCCCAAAAAACATTAGATAAGTCATTTAGTGGTTCAACGCAATGTTTCCGAGTTCTTAGCCCATTTGGGACCCAATTTCAACAAGTCTTTCTCCACTCTAATGAACAATTTTCATGCATCTCTAGCACTTGTAATCAATCAAATTTATTTTATTTGAACATATTCTAAATCCAAACAACACTAGATAAGTCATTTAGTGGTTCAACGCAATGTTTCCGAGTTCTTAGCTCATTAGGGACCCAATTTCAACAAGTCTTTCTCCATACTTGGAAACACTCTTCATGCATCTCTAGCACTAGTAATCAAATCAAAATTATTGTTTTCTAACATATTCTAACCCCAAAGAACAGTAGATAAGTCATTTAGTGGTTCAACGCAACGTTTCTGAGTTCTTAGCCCATTTGGGACCCAATTTCAACAAGTATATCTCCACACTTCTAAACACTCTTCATGCATCTCTAGCACTTGTAATCAATCCAATTTATTGTATTCTAACATATTCTAACCCCAAACAACACTAGATAAGTCATTTAGTGGTTCAACGCAATGTTTCCGAGTTGTTAGCCCATTTGGGACCTAATTTCAACAAGTCTTTCTCTACACTTTTAAACACTCTTCAAGCATCTATACCACTTGTAATCAATAAAATTTATTGTTTTCAAACATATTCTAACCCCAAACAACACTAGATAAGTCATTTAGTGGTTCAACGCAATGTTTCTGAGTTCTTAGCCCATTTGGGACCCAATTTCAACAAGTCTCTCTCCACTCTACTGAACACTTTTCATGCATCTCTAGCACTTGTAATAAAAAAAAAATTAGTTTATTCGAACATATTCTAACCCTAAACAGCACTAGATAAGTGATTTTGTGGTTCAACGCAATGTTTCTAAGTTCTTAGCCTATTTGGGACCAAATTTCAACAAGTCTTTCTCCACACTTCTAAACACTCTTCATGCACCTCTAGCACTTGTAATCAATCAAATTTATTGTATTCTAACATATTCTAACCCCAAACAACATTAGATAAATCATTTAATGGTTCAACGCAATATGTCCGAGTTCTTAGCCCATTTGGGACCCAATTTCAACAAGTCTTTCTCCATTCTACTGAACACTTTTCATGCATCTCTAGCAATTGTAATCAATCAAATTTATTTTATTAGAACATATTCTAACCCCAAACAACACTAGATAAGTCATTTAGTGGTTCAACGCAATGTTTCCGAGTTCTTAGCTCATTTGGGACCCAATTTCAACAAGTCTTTCTCTACACTTTTAAACACTCTTCAAGCATCTATAGCACTTGTAATCAATCAAATTTATTGTTTTCTAACATATTCTAACCCCAAACAACACTAGATAAGTCATTTAGTGGTTCAACGTAATGTTTCTGAGTTCTTAGCCCATTTGGGACCCAATTTCAACATGTATTTCTCCACACTTCTAAACACTCTTCATGCATCTCTAGCACTTGTAATCAATCAAATATATTGTATTCTAACATATTCTAACCCCAAACAATATTAGATAAGTCATTTAGGGGTTGAACGCAATGTTTCTTTGTTCTTAGCCCATTTGGGACCTAATTTCAACAAGTCTTTCTCCACACTTCTAAACACTCTTCATCCATGTCTAGCACTTGTAATCAATCAAATTTATTGTATTCTAACATATTCTAACCCCAAACAACATTAGATAAGTCATTTAGTTCTTCAACGCAATGTTTCCGAGTTCTTAGCCCATTTGGGACCCAATTTCAACAAGTCTTTCTCCATACTTGGAAACACTCTTTATGCATCTCTAGCACTAGTAATCAAATCAAAATTATTATTTTCTAACATATTCTAACACCAAAGAACACTAGATAAGTCATTTAGTGGTTCAACGCAATGTTTTTGAGTTCTTAGACCATTTGGGACAAAATTTCAACAAGTCTTTCTCCACACTTCTTAAAACTCTTCATGCATCTCTAGCACTTGTAATCAATCAAATTTATTGTATTCTAACATATTCTAACCCCAAACAACATTAGATAAGTCATTTAGTGGTTCAACGCAATGTTTCCGAGTTCTTAGCCCATTTGGGACCCAATTTCAACAAGTCTTTCTCCACTCTAATGAACACTTTTCATGCATCTCTAGCACTTGTAATCAATCAAAATTATTTTATTTGAACATATTCTAACCCCAAACAACACTAGATAAGTCATTTAGTGGTTCAAAGCAATGTTTCTGAGTTCTTAGCCCATTTAGGACCCAATTTCAACAAGTATTTATCCACACTTCTAAATACTCTTCATGCATCTCTAGCACTTCTAATCAATCAAATTTATTGTGTTATAACATATTCTAACCCAAAACAACATTAGATAAGTCATTTAGTGGTTCAACGCAATGTTTCTGAGTTCTTAGCCCATTTGGGACCCAATTTCAGCAAATATTTCTCCACACTTCTAAACACTCTTCATGCATCTCTAGCACTTGTAATCAATCCAATTTATTTTATTCTAACAGATTCTAACCCCAAACAACATTAGATAAGTCATTTAGTGGTTCAACGCAATGTTTCCGAGTTCTTAGCCCATTTGTGACCCAATTTCAACAAGTCTTTCTCCACACCTCTAAACACTCTTCATCCATGTCTAGCACATGTAATCAATCAAATTAATTGTATTCTAACATATTCTAACCCCAAAAAAAATTAGATAAGTCATTTAGTTCTTCAACGCAATGTTTCCGAGTTCTTAGCCCATTTGGGACCCAATTTCAACAAGTCTTTCTCCATACTTGGAATCACTCTTCATGCATCTCTCGCACTAGTAATTAAATCAAAATTATTAATTTCTAACATATTCTAACCCCAAAGAACACTAGATAAGTCATTTAGTGGTTCAACGCAATGTTTTTGAGTTCTAAGCCCATTTGGGACAAAATTTCAACAAGTCTTTCTCCACACTTCTAAACACTCTTCATGCATCTCTAGCACTTTTAATCAATCAAATTTATTGTATTCTAACATATTCTAACCCCAAATAACATTAGATAAGTCATTTAGTGGTTCAACGCAATGTTTCCGAGTTCTTAGCCCATTTGGGTCCCAATTTCAACAAGTCTTTCTCCACTCTAATGAACAATTTTAATGCATCTCTAGCACTTGTAATCAATCAAATTTATTTTATTTGAACATATTCTAACCCCAAACAACACTAGATAAGTCATTTAGTGGTTCAACGCAATGTTTCCGAGTTCTTAGCCCATTTGGGATCCAATTTCAACAAGTCTTTCTCCACTCTAATGAACAATTTTCATGCATCTCTAGCACTTGTAATCAATCAAATTTATTTTATTTGAACATATTCTAACCCCAAACAACACTAGATAAGTCATTTAGTTCTTCAACGCAATGTTTCCGAGTTCTTAGCCCATTTGGGACCCAATTTCAACAAGTCTTTCTCCATACTTGGAAACACTCTTCATGCATCTCTAGCACTAGTAATCAAATCAAAATTATTTTTTTCTAACATATTCTAACCCCAAAGAACAGTAGATAAGTCATTTAGTGGTTCAACGCAATGTTTCTGAGTTCTTAGCCCATTTGGGACCCAATTTCAACAAGTATTTCTCCACACTTCTAAAAACTCTTCATGCATCTCTAGCACTTGTAATCAATCAAATTTATTGTATTCTAACATATTCTAACCCCAAACAACACTAGATAAGTCATTTAGTGGTTCAACGTAATGTTTCTGAGTTCTTAGCCCATTTGGGACCCAATTTCAACAAGTATTTCTCCACACTTCTAAACACTCTTCATGCATCTCTAGCACTTGTAATCAATCAAATATATTGTATTCTAACATATTCTAACCCCAAACAACATTAGATAAGTCATTTAGGTGTTCAACGCAATGTTTCCGAGTTCTTAGCCCATTTGGGACCCAATTTCAACAAGTCTTTCTCCACACTTCTAAACACTCTTCATCCATGTCTAGCACTTGTAATCAATCAAATTTATTGTATAACATATTCTAACCCCAAACAACATTAGATAAGTCATTTAGTTCTTCAACGCAATGTTTCCGAGTTCTTAGCCCATTTGGGACCCAATTTCAACAAGTCTTTCTCCATACTTGGAAACACTCTTCATGCATCTCTAGCACTAGTAATCAAATCAAAATTATTATTTTCTAACATATTCTAACACCAAAGAACACTAGATAAGTCATTTAGTGGTTCAACGCAATGTTTTTGAGTTCTTAGCCCATTTGGGACAAAATTTCAACAAGTCTTTCTCCACACTTCTAAACACTCTTCATGCATCTCTAGCACTTGTAATCAATCAAGTTTATTGTATTCTAATATATTCTAACCCCAAACAACATTAGATAAGTCATTTAGTGGTTAACCGCAATGTTTCCGAGTTCTTAGCCCATTTGGGACCCAATTTCAACAAGTCTATCTCCACTCTAATGAACACTTTTCATGCATCTCTAGCACTTGTAATCAATCAAAATTATTTTATTTGAACATATTCTAACCCCAAACAACACTAGATAAGTCATTTAGTGGTTCAACGCAATGTTTCTGAGTTCTTAGCCCATTTGGGACCCAATTTCAACAAGTATTTCTCCACACTTCTAAACACTCTTCATGCATCTCTAGCACTTCTAATCAATCAAATTTATTGTGTTATAACATATTCTAACCCCAAACAACATTAGATAAGTTATTTAGGGGTTCAACGCAATGTTTCCGAGTTCTTAGCCCATTTGGGACCCAATTTCAACAAGACTTTCTCCACACTTCTAAACACTCTTCATCCATGTCTAGCACTTGTAATCAATCAAATTTATTGTATTCTAACATATTCTAACCCCAAAAAACATTAGATAAGTCATTTAGTTCTTCAACGCAATGTTTCCGAGTTCTTAGCCCATTTGGGACCCAATTTCAACAACTCTTTCTCCATACTTGGAAACACTCTTCATGCATCTCTAGCACTAGTAATCAAATCAAAATTATTATTTTCTAACATATTCTAACCCCAAAGAACACTAGATAAGTCATTTAGTGGTTCAACGCAATGTTTCTAAGTTCTTAGCTCATTTGGGACCAAATTTCAACAAGTCTTTCTTCACACTTCTAAACACTCTTCATGCATCTCTAGCACTTGTAATCAATCAAAATTATTGTATTCTAACATATTCTAACCCCAAAAAACATTAGATAAGTCATTTAGTGGTTCAACGCAATGTTTCCGAGTTCTTAGCCCATTTGGGACCCAATTTTAACAAGTCATTCTCTACACTTTTAAACTCTCTTCAAGCATCTCAAGCACTTGTAATCAATCAAATTTATTGTTTTCTAACATATTCTAACCCCAAACAACACTAGATAAGTCATTTAGTGGTTCAACGCAATGTTTCCGAGTTCTTAGCCCATTTGGGACCCAATTTCAACAAGTCTACCTCTACACTTTTAAACACTCTTCAAGCATCTCTAGCACTTGTAATCAATAAAGTTTATTGTTTTCAAACATATTTTAACCCCAAACAACACTAGATAAGTCATTTAGTGGTTCAACGCAATGTTTCTGAGTTCTTAGCCCATTTGGGACCCAATTTAAACAAGTCTTTCTCCACACTTCTAAACACTCTTCATCCATGTCTAGCACTTGTAATCAATCAAATTTATTGTATTCGAACATATTCTAACCCCAAACAACATTAGATAAGTCATTTAGTTCTTCAACGCAATGTTTCCGAGTTCTTAGCCAATTTGGGACCCAATTTCAACAAGTCTTTCTCCATACTTGAAAACACTCTTCATACATCTCTAGCACTAGTAATCAAATCAAAATTATTCTTTTCTAACATATTCTAACCCCAAAGAACACTAGATAAGTCATTTAGTGGTTCAACGCAATGTTTCTAAGTTCTTAGCTCATTTGGGACCAAATTTCAACAAGTCTTTCTCCACACTTCTAAACACTCTTCATGCATCTCTAGCACTTGTAATCAATCAAATTTTTTTTGTATTCTAACCCCAAACAACATTAGATTAGTCATTTAGTGGTTCAACGCAATGTTTCCGAGTTCTTGCCCATTTGGGACCCAATTTCAACAAGTCTTTCTCCACTCTACTGAACACTTTTCATGCATCTCTAGCACTTGTAATCAATCAAATTTATTTTATTCGAACATATTCTAAACCCAAACAACACTAGATAAGTCATTTAGTGGTTCAACGCAATGTTTTCGAGTTCTTAGCTCATTTGGGACCCAATTTCAACAAGTCTTTCTCTACACTTTTAAACACTCTTCAAGCATCTCTAGCACTTGTAATTAATCAAATTTATTGTTTTCTAACATATTCTAACCCCAAACAACACTAGATAAGTCATTTAGTGGTTCAACGCAATGTTTCTGAGTTCTTAGCCCATTTAGGACCCAATTTCAACAATGATTTCTCCACACTTCTAAACACTCCTCATACATCTCTAGCACTTGTAATCAATCAAATTTATTGTATTCTAACATATTCTAACCCCAAACAACATTAGATAAGTCATTTAGTGGTTCAACGCAATGTTTCCGAGTTCTTAGCCCATTTGGGACCCAATTTCAACAAGTCTTTCTCCACACTTCTAAACACTCTTCATCCATCTCTAGCACTTGTAATCAATCAAATTTATTGTATTCTAACATATTCTAACCCCAAACAACATTAGATAAGTGATTTAGTTCTTCAACGCAATGTTTCCGAGTTCTTATCCCATTTGGGACCCAATTTCAACAAGTCTTTCTCAAAACTTGGAAACACTCTTCATGCATCTCTAGCACTAGTAATCAAATCAAAATTATTATTTTCTAACATATTCTAACCCCAAAGAACACTAGATAAGTCATTTAGTGGTTCAACGCAATGTTTTTGAGTTCTTAGCCTATTTGGGACCAAATTTCAACAAGTCTTTCTCCACACTTCTAAACACTCTTCATGCATCTCTAGCACTTGTAATAAATCAAATTTATTGTATTCTAACATATTCTAACCCCAAACAACATTAGATAATTCATTTAATGGTTCAACGCAATGTTTCCGCGTTCTTAGCCCATTTGGGACCCAATTTCAACAAGTCCTTCTCCACTCTACTGAACACTTTTCATGCATCTCTAGCACTTGTAACCAATAAAATTTATTTTATTCGTACATATTCTAACCCCAAACAGCACTAGATAAGTCATTTAGTAGTTCAACGCAATGTTTTCGAGTTCATAGCTCATTTGGGGCCCAATTTCAACAAGTCTTTCTCTACATTTTTAAACACTCTTCAATCATCTCTAGCACTTGTAATTAATCAAATTTATTGTTTTCTAACATATTCTAACCCCAAACAACACTAGATAAGTCATTTTGTGGTTCAACGCAATGTTTCTGAGTTCTTAGCCCATTTAGGACCCAATTTCAACAAGTATTTCTCCACACTGCTAAACACTCCTCATGCAGCTCTAGCACTTGTAATCAATCAAATTTATTGTATTCTAACATATTCTAACCCCAAACAACATTAGATAAGTCATTTAGTGGTTCAACGCAATGTTTCCGACTTCTTAGCCCATTTGGGACCCAATTTCAACAAGTCTTTCTCCACACTTCTAAACACTCTTCATCCATCTCTAGCACTTGTAATCAATCAAAATTATTGTATTCTAACATATTCTAACCCCAAACAACATTAGATAAGTGATTTAGTTCTTCAACGCAATGTTTCCGAGTTCTTATCCCATTTGGGACCCAATTTTAACAAGTCTTTCTCAACACTTGGAAACACTCTTCATGCATCTCTAGCACTAGTAATCAAAACAAAATTATTATTTTCTAACATATTCTTACCCTAAAGAACACTAGATAAGTCATTTAGTGGTTCAACGCAATGTTTTTGAGTTCTTAGCCTATTTGGGACCAAATTTCAACAAGTCGTTCTCCACACTTCTAAACACTCTTCATGCATCTCTAGCAGTTGTAATAAATCAAATTTATTGTATTCTAACATATTTTAACCCCAAACAACATTAGATAATTCATTTAGTGGTTCAACGCAATGTTTCCGCGTTCTTAGCCCATTTGGGACCCAATTTCAACAAGTCTTTCTCCACTCTACTGAACACTTTTCATGCATCTCTAGCACTTGTAATCAATCAAATTCATTGTTTTCTAACATATTCTAACCCCAAACAACACTAGATAAGTCATTTAGTTGTTCAACGCAATGTTTCCGAGTTCTTAGCGCATTTGGGACCCAATTTCAACAAGTCTTTCTACCCACTTCTAAACACTCTTCATGCATCTCTAACACTTGTAATCAATCAAATTCATTGTATTCTAACATATTCTAACCGCAAACAACACTAGATAAGTCATTTAGTTGTTTAACGCAATGTTTCCGAGTTCTTAGCCCATTTGAGACCCAATTTCAACAAGTCTTTCTCCACTCTACTGAACACTTTTCATGCATCTCTAGCACTTGTAATCAATCAAATTCATTGTTTTCTAACATATTATAACCCCAAATAACACTAGATAAGTCATTTAGTGGTTCAACGCAATGTTTCTAAGTTCTTAGCCCATTTGGGACCCAATTTCAACAAGTTTTTCTATCCACTTCTAAACACTCTTCATGCATCTCTCACACTTGCAATCAATCAAATTCATTGTATTCTAACATATTCTAACCGCAAACAACACTAGATAAGTCATTTAGTTGTTTAACGCAATGTTTCGAGTTCTTAGCCCATTTGAGACCCAATTTCAACAAGTCTTTCTCCACTCTACTGAACACTTTTCATGCATCTCTAGCACTTGTAATCAATCAAATTCATTGTTTTCTAACATATTATAACCCCAAAGAACACTAGATAAGTCATTTAGTGGTTCAACGCAATGTTTCTAATTTCTTAGCCCATTTGGGACCCAATTTCAACAAGTCTTTCTATCAACTTCTAAACACTCTTCATGCATCTCTAGCACTTGTAATCAATCAAATTCATTGTATTCTAACATATTCTAACCGCAAAAAAAACTAGATAAGTCATTTAGTTGTTTAACGCAATGTTTCCGAGTTCTTAGCCCATTTGTGACCCAATTTCAACAAGTCTTTCTCTACACTTTTAACCACTCTTCAAGCATCTCTAGCACTTGTAATCAATCAAATTTATTGTATTCTAACATATTCTAACCCCAAAACTCACTAGACAACCCATTTAGTGGTTCAACGCAATGTTTCCGAGTTCCTAGCCCATTTTGGACCAAATTTCAGCAAGTCTTTCTCCACTCTACTGAACACTTTTCATGCATCTCTAGCACTTGTAATCAATCAAATTCATTGTTTTCTAACATATTCTAACCCCAAACAACACTAGTTAAGTCATTTAGTTGTTCAACGCAATGTTTCCGAGTTCTTAGCCCATTTGGGACCCAATTTCAACAAGTCTTTCTCCACTCTACTGAACACTTTCATGCATCTCTAGCACTTATAATCAATCAAATTTATTTTATTCAAACATATTCCAACCCCAAAGAACACTAGATAAGTCATTTAGTGGTTCAACGCAATGTTTCCGAGTTCTAAGCCCATTTGGGACCCAATTTCAACAAGTCTTTCTCCACTCTACTGAACACTTTCAAGCATCTCTAGCACTTATAATCAATCAAACTTATTTTATTCGAACATATTCTAACCCCAAACAACACTAGATAAGTCATTTGGTGGTTCAACGCAATGTTTCTGAGTTCTTAGCCCATTTGGGACCCAATTTCAACAAGTCTTTCTCTACACTTTTAAACACTCTTCAAGCATCTCTAGCACTTGTAATCAATCAAATTCATTGTATTCTAACATATTCTAACCCCAAAAATCACTAGACATGCCATTTAGTGGTTCAACGCCATGTTTCCGAGTTCTTAGCCATTTTGGACCAAATTTCAACAAGTCTTTCGACACACTTCTAAACACTTTTCATGCATCTCTAACACTTTTCATCAATCAAATTCATTGTATTCCAACATATTCTAACCCCAAACAAAACTAGATAAGTCATTTAGTTGTTTAACGCAATGTTTCCGAGTTCTTAGCCCATTTGAGACCCAATTTCAACAAGTCTTTCTCCACTCTATTGAACACTTTTCATGCATCTTTAGCACTTGTAATCAATCAAATTCATTGTATTCTAACATAATCTAACCCCAAACAACATTAGATAAGTCATTTAGTTATTTAACGCAATGTTTCCGAGTTCTTAGCCCATTTGGGACCCAATTTAAACAAGTCTTTCTCCACTCTACTGAACACTTTTCATGCATCTCTAGAACTTGTAATTAATCAAATTTATTTTATTTGAACATATTCTAACCCTAAACAACAATAGATAAGTCATTTAGTGGTTCAACGCAATGTTTCCGAGTTCTTAACCCATTTGGGACCCAATTTCAACAAGTCTTTCTCTACACTTTTAAACACTCCTCTAGCATCTCTAGCACTTGTAATCAATCAATTTTTTTGTATTCTAACATATTCTAACCCCAAAAATCACTAGACAAGCCATTTACTGGGTCAAAGCAATGTTTCGGAGTTCTTAGCCCATTTTGGACCAAATTTCAGCAAGCCTTTCTCCATACTTGAAAACACTCTTCATGCATCTCTAGCACTAGTAATCAAATCAAATTTATTGTTTTTTAACATATTCTAACCTCAAACAATAATAGATAAGTCATTTAGTGGTTCAACGCAATGTTTCTGAGTTCCTAGCCTGTTTGGACCCAATTTCAACAAGGGTTCTACACACTTCTAAACACTCGTCATGCATCTCTAGCACTTGTAATCAATCAAAGTTATTGCATTCTAAGATATTATAACCCCAAACAACACTAGATAACTCATTTAGTGGTTCAACGTAATGTTTCCAAGTTCTTAACATATTTGGGACCCAATTTCAACAAGTTTTTCTACACACTTCTAAACACTCGTCATGCATCTCTAGCACTTGCAATCAATCAAAGTTATTGTATTCTAACATACTCTAACCACAAATAACACTAGATAAGTCATTTAGTGGTTCAAAGCAATGTTTCTGAGTTCTTAGCCCATTTGGGACCCAATTTCAACAAGTCTTTCTCTACACTTTTAAACACTCTTCAAGCATCTCTAGCACAAGTAATCAATCAAATTTATTGTATTCTAACATATTCTAACCCCAAAAATCACTAGACAAGCCATTTAGTGGTTCAACGCAATGTTTCCGAGTTCTTAGCCCATTTTGGACCAAATTTCAGCAAGTCTTTCTCCACTCTACTGAACACTTTTCATGCATCTCTAGCACTTGTAATCAATCAAATTCATTGTTTTCTAACATATTCTAACCCCAAACAACACTAGATAAGTCATTTAGTTGTTCAACGCAATGTTTCCGAGTTCTTAGCCCATTTGGGACCCAATTTCAACAAGTCTTTCTCCACTCTACTGAACACTTTCATGCATCTCTAGCACTTATAATCAATCAAATTTATTTTATTCGAACATATTCTAACCCCAAACAACACTAGATAAGTCATTTGGTGGTTCAATGCAATGTTTCTGAGTTCTTAGCCTATTTGGGACCCAATTTCAACAAGTCTTTCTCTACACTTTTAAACACTCTTCAAGCATCTCTAGCACTTGTAATCAATCAAATTCATTGTATTCTAACATATTCTAACCCCAAAAATCACTAGACATGCCATTTAGTGGTTCAACGCCATGTTTCCGAGTTCTTAGCCCATTTTGGACCAAATTTCAACAAGTCTTTCTACACACTTCTAAACACTTTTCATGCATCTCTAACACTTTTCATCAATCAAATTCATTGTATTCTAACATATTCTAACCCCAAACAAAACTAGATAAGTCATTTAGTTGTTTAACGCAATGTTTCCGAGCTCTTAGCCCATTTGAGACCCAATTTCAACAAGTCTTTCTCCACTCTATTGAACACTTTTCATGCATATCTAACACTTGTAATCAATCAAATTAATTGTATTCTAACATATTCTAACCCCAAACAACATTAGATAAGTCATTTAGTTGTTTAACGCAATGTTTCCGAGTTCTTAGCCCATTTGGGACCCAATTTCAACAAGTCTTTCTCCACTCTACTGAACACTTTTCATGCATCTCTAGAACTTGTAATCAATCAAATTTATTTTATTTGAACATATTCTAACCCCAAACAACAATAGATAAGTCATTTAGTGGTTCAACGCAATGTTTCCGAGTTCTTAACCCATTTGGGACCCAATTTCAACAAGTCTTTCTCTACACTTTTAAACACTCCTCTAGCATCTCTAGCACTTGTAATCAATCAAATTTATTGTATTCTAACATATTCTAACCCCAAAAATCACTAGACAAGCCATTTACTGGGTCAAAGCAAAGTTTCGGAGTTCTTAGCCCATTTTGGACCAAATTTCAGCAAGCCTTTCTCCATACTTGAAAACACTCTTCATGCATCTCTAGCACTAGTAATCAAATCAAATTTATTGTTTTTTAACATATTCTAACCTCAAACAACAATAGATAAGTCATTTAGTGGTTCAACGCAATGTTTCTCAGTTCCTAGCCTGTTTGGGACCCAATTTCAACAAGGGTTCTACACACTTCTAAACGCTCGTCATGCATCTCTAGCACTTGTAATCAATCAAAGTTATTGCATTCTAAGATATTATAACCCCAAACAACACTAGATAAGTCATTTAGTGGTTCAACGCAATGTTTCTGAGTTCTTAGCCCATTTGGGACCCAATTTCAACAAGTCTTTCTCTACACTTTTAAACACTCTTCAAGCATCTCTAGCACTTGTAATCAATCAAAGTTATTGCATTCTAAGATATTATAACCCCAAACAACACTAGATAAGTCATTTAGTTGTTCAACGTAATGTTTCCAAGTTCTTAACATATTTGGGACCCAATTTCAACAAGTTTTCCTACACACTTCTAAACACTCGTCATGCATCTCTAGCACTTGCAATCAATCAAAGTTATTGTATTCTAACATATTCTAACCACAAATAACACTAGATAAGTCATTTAGTGGTTCAACGCAATGTTTCTGAGTTCTTAGCCCATTTGGGACCCAATTTCAACAAGTCTTTCTCTACACTTTTAAACACTCTTCAAGCATCTCTAGCACTTGTAATCAATCAAAGTTATTGCATTCTAAGATATTATAACCCCAAACAACACTAGATAAGTCATTTAGTTGTTCAACGTAATGTTTCCGAGTTCTAAACACATTTGGGACCCAATTTCAACAAGTTTTTCTACACACTTCTAAACACTCGTCATGCATCTCTAGCACTTGCAACCAATCAAAGTTATTGTATTCTAACATATTCTAACCACAAATAACACTAGATAAGTCATTTAGTGGTTCAACGCAATGTTTCTGAGTTCTTAGCCCATTTGGGACCCAATTTCAACAAGTCTTTCTCCACTCTACTGAACACTTTTCATGCATCTCTACCACTTGTAATCAATCAAATTTAATTTATTCGAACATATTCTAAACCCAAACAACACTAAATAAGTCATTTAGTGGTTCAACGCAATGTTTTCGAGTTCTTAGCTCATTTGGGACCCAATTTCAACAAGTCTTTCCCTACACTTTTAAACACTCTTCAAGCATCTCTAGCACTTGTAATTAATCAAATTTATTGTTTTCTAACATATTCTAACCCCAAACATCACTAGATAAGTCATTTAGTGATTCAACACAATGTTTCTGAGTTCTTAGCCCATTTGGGACCCAATTTCAACAAGTCTTTCTCTACACTTTTAAACACTCTTCAAGCATCTCTAGCACTTGTAATCAATCAAATTCATTGTATTCTAACATATTCTAACCCCAAAAATCACTAGACATGCCATTTAGTGGTTCAACGCCATGTTTCCGAGTTCTTAGCCATTTTGGACCAAATTTCAACAAGTCTTTCGACACACTTCTAAACACTTTTCATGCATCTCTAACACTTTTCATCAATCAAATTCATTGTATTCCAACATATTCTAACCCCAAACAAAACTAGATAAGTCATTTAGTTGTTTAACGCAATGTTTCCGAGTTCTTAGCCCATTTGAGACCCAATTTCAACAAGTCTTTCTCCACTCTATTGAACACTTTTCATGCATCTTTAGCACTTGTAATCAATCAAATTCATTGTATTCTAACATAATCTAACCCCAAACAACATTAGATAAGTCATTTAGTTGTTTAACGCAATGTTTCCGAGTTCTTAGCCCATTTGGGACCCAATTTAAACAAGTCTTTCTCCACTCTACTGAACACTTTTCATGCATCTCTAGAACTTGTAATTAATCAAATTTATTTTATTTGAACATATTCTAACCCTAAACAACAATAGATAAGTCATTTAGTGGTTCAACGCAATGTTTCCGAGTTCTTAACCCATTTGGGACCCAATTTCAACAAGTCTTTCTCTACACTTTTAAACACTCCTCTAGCATCTCTAGCACTTGTAATCAATCAATTTTTTTGTATTCTAACATATTCTAACCCCAAAAATCACTAGACAAGCCATTTACTGGGTCAAAGCAATGTTTCGGAGTTCTTAGCCCATTTTGGACCAAATTTCAGCAAGCCTTTCTCCATACTTGAAAACACTCTTCATGCATCTCTAGCACTAGTAATCAAATCAAATTTATTGTTTTTTAACATATTCTAACCTCAAACAATAATAGATAAGTCATTTAGTGGTTCAACGCAATGTTTCTGAGTTCCTAGCCTGTTTGGACCCAATTTCAACAAGGGTTCTACACACTTCTAAACACTCGTCATGCATCTCTAGCACTTGTAATCAATCAAAGTTATTGCATTCTAAGATATTATAACCCCAAACAACACTAGATAACTCATTTAGTGGTTCAACACTAGATAGCACTTATAATCAATCAAATTTATTTTATTCGAACATATTCTAACCCCAAACAACACTAGATAAGTCATTTGGTGGTTCAATGCAATGTTTCTGAGTTCTTAGCCTATTTGGGACCCAATTTCAACAAGTCTTTCTCTACACTTTTAAACACTCTTCAAGCATCTCTAGCACTTGTAATCAATCAAATTCATTGTATTCTAACATATTCTAACCCCAAAAATCACTAGACATGCCATTTAGTGGTTCAACGCCATGTTTCCGAGTTCTTAGCCCATTTTGGACCAAATTTCAACAAGTCTTTCTACACACTTCTAAACACTTTTCATGCATCTCTAACACTTTTCATCAATCAAATTCATTGTATTCTAACATATTCTAACCCCAAACAAAACTAGATAAGTCATTTAGTTGTTTAACGCAATGTTTCCGAGCTCTTAGCCCATTTGAGACCCAATTTCAACAAGTCTTTCTCCACTCTATTGAACACTTTTCATGCATATCTAACACTTGTAATCAATCAAATTAATTGTATTCTAACATATTCTAACCCCAAACAACATTAGATAAGTCATTTAGTTGTTTAACGCAATGTTTCCGAGTTCTTAGCCCATTTGGGACCCAATTTCAACAAGTCTTTCTCCACTCTACTGAACACTTTTCATGCATCTCTAGAACTTGTAATCAATCAAATTTATTTTATTTGAACATATTCTAACCCCAAACAACAATAGATAAGTCATTTAGTGGTTCAACGCAATGTTTCCGAGTTCTTAACCCATTTGGGACCCAATTTCAACAAGTCTTTCTCTACACTTTTAAACACTCCTCTAGCATCTCTAGCACTTGTAATCAATCAAATTTATTGTATTTTAACATATTCTAACCCCAAAAATCACTAGACAAGCCTTTTACTGGGTCAAAGCAAAGTTTCAGAGTTCTTAGCCCATTTTGGACCAAATTTCAGCAAGCCTTTCTCCATACTTGAAAACACTCTTCATGCATCTCTAGCACTAGTAATCAAATCAAATTTATTGTTTTTTAACATATTCTAACCTCAAACAACAATAAATAAGTCATTTAGTGGTTCAACGCAATGTTTCCGAGTTCTTAGCCCATTTTGGACCAAATTTCAGCAAGTCTTTCTCCACTCTACTGAACACTTTTCATGCATCTCTAGCACTTGTAATCAATCAAATTCATTGTTTTCTAACATATTCTAACCCCAAACAACACTAGATAAGTCATTTAGTTGTTCAACGCAATGTTTCCGAGTTCTTAGCCCATTTGGGACCCAATTTCAACAAGTCTTTCTCCACTCTACTGAACACTTTCATGCATCTCTAGCACTTATAATCAATCAAATTTATTTTATTCGAACATATTCTAACCCCAAACAACACTAGATAAGTCATTTGGTGGTTCAATGCAATGTTTCTGAGTTCTTAGCCTATTTGGGACCCAATTTCAACAAGTCTTTCTCTACACTTTTAAACAATCTTCAAGCATCTCTAGCACTTGTAATCAATCAAATTCATTGTATTCTAACATATTCTAACCCCAAAAATCACTAGACATGCCATTTAGTGGTTCAACGCCATGTTTCCGAGTTCTTAGCCCATTTTGGACCAAATTTCAACAAGTCTTTCTACACACTTCTAAACACTTTTCATGCATCTCTAACACTTTTCATCAATCAAATTCATTGTATTCTAACATATTCTAACCCCAAACAAAACTAGATAAGTCATTTAGTTGTTTAACGCAATGTTTCCGAGCTCTTAGCCCATTTGAGACCCAATTTCAACAAGTCTTTCTCCACTCTATTGAACACTTTTCATGCATATCTAACACTTGTAATCAATCAAATTAATTGTATTCTAACATATTCTAACCCCAAACAACATTAGATAAGTCATTTAGTTGTTTAACGCAATGTTTCCGAGTTCTTAGCCCATTTGGGACCCAATTTCAACAAGTCTTTCTCCACTCTACTGAACACTTTTCATGCATCTCTAGAACTTGTAATCAATCAAATTTATTTTATTTGAACATATTCTAACCCCAAACAACAATAGATAAGTCATTTAGTGGTTCAACGCAATGTTTCCGAGTTCTTAACCCATTTGGGACCCAATTTCAACAAGTCTTTCTCTACACTTTTAAACACTCCTCTAGCATCTCTAGCACTTGTAATCAATCAAATTTATTGTATTTTAACATATTCTAACCCCAAAAATCACTAGACAAGCCATTTACTGGGTCAAAGCAAAGTTTCGGAGTTCTTAGCCCATTTTGGACCAAATTTCAGCAAGCCTTTCTCCATACTTGAAAACACTCTTCATGCATCTCTAGCACTAGTAATCAAATCAAATTTATTGTTTTTTAACATATTCTAACCTCAAACAACAATAGATAAGTCATTTAGTGGTTCAACGCAATGTTTCCGAGTTCTTAGCCCATTTTGGACCAAATTTCAGCAAGTCTTTCTCCACTCTACTGAACACTTTTCATGCATCTCTAGCACTTGTAATCAATCAAATTCATTGTTTTCTAACATATTCTAACCCCAAACAACACTAGATAAGTCATTTAGTTGTTCAACGCAATGTTTCCGAGTTCTTAGCCCATTTGGGACCCAATTTCAACAAGTCTTTCTCCACTCTACTGAACACTTTCATGCATCTCTAGCACTTATAATCAATCAAATTTATTTTATTCGAACATATTCTAACCCCAAACAACACTAGATAAGTCATTTGGTGCTTCAATGCAATGTTTCTGAGTTCTTAGCCTATTTGGGACCCAATTTCAACAAGTCTTTCTCTACACTTTTAAACAATCTTCAAGCATCTCTAGCACTTGTAATCAATCAAATTCATTGTATTCTAACATATTCTAACCCCAAAAATCACTAGACATGCCATTTAGTGGTTCAACGCCATGTTTCCGAGTTCTTAGCCCATTTTGGACCAAATTTCAACAAGTCTTTCTACACACTTCTAAACACTTTTCATGCATCTCTAACACTTTTCATCAATCAAATTCATTGTATTCTAACATATTCTAACCCCAAACAAAACTAGATAAGTCATTTAGTTGTTTAACGCAATGTTTCCGAGCTCTTAGCCCATTTGAGACCCAATTTCAACAAGTCTTTCTCCACTCTATTGAACACTTTTCATGCATATCTAACACTTGTAATCAATCAAATTAATTGTATTCTAACATATTCTAACCCCAAACAACATTAGATAAGTCATTTAGTTGTTTAACGCAATGTTTCCGAGTTCTTAGCCCATTTGGGACCCAATTTCAACAAGTCTTTCTCCACTCTACTGAACACTTTTCATGCATCTCTAGAACTTGTAATCAATCAAATTTATTTTATTTGAACATATTCTAACCCCAAACAACAATAGATAAGTCATTTAGTGGTTCAACGCAATGTTTCCGAGTTCTTAACCCATTTGGGACCCAATTTCAACAAGTCTTTCTCTACACTTTTAAACACTCCTCTAGCATCTCTAGCACTTGTAATCAATCAAATTTATTGTATTTTAACATATTCTAACCCCAAAAATCACTAGACAAGCCATTTACTGGGTCAAAGCAAAGTTTCGGAGTTCTTAGCCCATTTTGGACGAAATTTCAGCAAGCCATTCTCCATACTTGAAAACACTCTTCATGCATCTCTAGCACTAGTAATCAAATCAAATTTATTGTTTTTTAACATATTCTAACCTCAAACAACAATAGATAAGTCATTTAGTGGTTCAACGCAATGTTTCTCAGTTCCTAGCCTGTTTGGGACCCAATTTCAACAAGGGTTCTACACACTTCTAAACGCTCGTCATGCATCTCTAGGACTTGTAATCAATCAAAGTTATTGCATTCTAAGATATTATAACCCCAAACAACACTAGATAAGTCATTTAGTGGTTCAACGTAATGTTTCCAAGTTCTTAACATATTTGGGACCCAATTTCAACAAGTTTTCCTACACACTTCTAAACACTCGTCATGCATCTCTAGCACTTGCAATCAATCAAAGTTATTGTATTCTAACATATTCTAACCACAAATAACACTAGATAAGTCATTTAGTGGTTCAACGCAATGTTTCTGAGTTCTTAGCCCATTTGGGACCCAATTTCAACAAGTCTTTCTCTACACTTTTAAACACTCTTCAAGCATCTCTAGCACTTGTAATCAATCAAAGTTATTGCATTCTAAGATATTATAACCCCAAACAACACTAGATAAGTCATTTAGTTGTTCAACGTAATGTTTCCGAGTTCTAAACACATTTGGGACCCAATTTCAACAAGTTTTTCTACACACTTCTAAACACTCGTCATGCATCTCTAGCACTTGCAACCAATCAAAGTTATTGTATTCTAACATATTCTAACCACAAATAACACTAGATAAGTCATTTAGTGGTTCAACGCAATGTTTCTGAGTTCTTAGCCCATTTGGGACCCAATTTCAACAAGTCTTTCTCAACTCTACTGAACACTTTTCATGCATCTCTACCACTTGTAATCAATCAAATTTAATTTATTCGAACATATTCTAAACCCAAACAACACTAAATAAGTCATTTAGTGGTTCAACGCAATGTTTTCGAGTTCTTAGCTCATTTGGGACCCAATTTCAACAAGTCTTTCCCTACACTTTTAAACACTCTTCAAGCATCTCTAGCACTTGTAATTAATCAAATTTATTGTTTTCTAACATATTCTAACCCCAAACATCACTAGATAAGTCATTTAGTGATTCAACACAATGTTTCTGAGTTCTTAGCCCATTTGGGACCCAATTTCAACAAGTCTTTCTCCACTCTACTGAACACTTTTCATGCATCTCTAGCACTTGTAATCAATCAAATTCATTGTATTCTAACATATTATAACCCCAAACAACATTAGATAAGTCATTTAGTTGTTTAATGCAATGGTTCTGAGTTCTTAGCCCATTTGGGACCCAATTTCAACAAGTCTTTCTCCACTCTACTGAACACTTTTCATGCATCTGTAGAACTTGTAATCAATCAAATTTATTTTATTTGAACATATTCTAACCCCAAACAACAATAGATAAGTCATTTAGTGGTTCAACGCAATGTTTCCGAGTTCTTAACTCATTTGGGACCCAATTTCAACAAGTCTTTCTCTACACTTTTAAACACTCCTCAAGCATCTCTAGCACTTGTAATCAATCAAATTTATTTTATTCTAACATATTCTAACCCTAAAAATCACTAGACAAGCCATTTAGTGGGTCAAAGCAATGTTTCAGAGTTCTTCGCCCATTTTGGACCAAATTTCAGCAAGTCTTTCTCCATACTTGAAAACACTCTTCATGCATCTCTAGCACTAGTAATCAAATCAAATTTATTGTTTTCTAACATATTCTAACCTCAAACAACAATAGATAAGTCATTTAGTGGTTCAACGCAATGTTTCTGAGTTCCTAGCCTGTTTGGGACCCAATTTCAACAAGGGTTCTACACACTTCTAAACACTCGTCATGCATCTCTAGCACTTGCAATCAATCAAAGTTATTGCATTCTAAGATATTATAACCCCAAACAACACTAGATAAGTCATTTAGTGGTTCAACGTAATGTTTCCAAGTTCTTAACATATTTGGGACCCAATTTCAACAAGTTTTTCTACACACTTCTAAACACTCGTCATGCATCTCTAGCACTTGCAATCAATCAAAGTTATTGTATTCTAACATATTCTAACCACAAATAACACTAGATAAGTCATTTAGTGGTTCAACGCAATGTTTCTGAGTTCTTAGCCCATTTGGGACCCAATTTCAACAAGTCTTTCTCCACTCTACTGAACACTTTTCATGCATCTCTACCACTTGTAATCAATCAAATTTAATTTATTCGAACATATTCTAAACCCAAACAACACTAGATAAGTCATTTAGTGGTTCAACGCAATGTTTCCGAGTTCTTAGCTCATTTGGGACCCAATTTCAACAAGTCTTTCCCTACACTTTTAAACAGTCTTCAAGCATCTCTAGCACTTGTAATCAATCAAAGTTATTGTATTCTAACATATTCTAACCCCAAAAATCACTAGACAAGCCATTTAGTGGTTCAACGCAATGTTTCCGAGTTCTTAGCCCATTTTGGACCAAATTTCAACAAGTCTTTCTCCACTCTACTGAACACTTTTCATGCATCTCTAGCACTTGTAATCAATCAAATTCATTGTTTTCTAACATATTCTAACCCCAAACAACACTAGATAAGTCATTTAGTTGTTCAACGCAATGTTTCCGAGTTCTTAGCCCATTTGGGACCCAATTTCAACAAGTCTTTCTCCACTCTACTGAACACTTTCATGCATCTCTAGCACTTATAATCAATTAAATTTATTTTATTCGAACATATTCTAACCCCAAACAACACTAGATAAGTCATTTGGTGGTTCAATGCAATGTTTCTGAGTTCTTAGCCTATTTGGGACCCAATTTCAACAAGTCTTTCTCTACACTTTTAAACACTCTTCAAGCATCTCTAGCACTTGTAATCAATCAAATTCATTGTATTCTAACATATTCTAACCCCAAAAATCACTAGACATGCCATATAGTGGTTCAACGCCATGTTTCCGAGTTCTTAGCCCATTTTGGACCAAATTTCAACAAGTCTTTCTACACACTTCTAAACACTTTTCATGCATCTCTAACACTTTTCATCAATCAAATTCATTGTATTCTAACATATTCTAACCCCAAACAAAACTAGATAAGTCATTTAGTTGTTTAACGCAATGTTTCCGAGCTCTTAGCCCATTTGAGACCCAATTTCAACAAGTCTTTCTCCACTCTATTGAACACTTTTCATGCATATCTAGCACTTGTAATCAATCAAATTAATTGTATTCTAACATATTCTAACCCCAAACAACATTAGATAAGTCATTTAGTTGTTTAACGCAATGTTTCCGAGTTCTTAGCCCATTTGGGACCCAATTTCAACAAGTCTTTCTCCACTCTACTGAACACTTTTCATGCATCTCTAGAACTTGTAATCAATCAAATTTATTTTACTTGAACATATTCTAACCCCAAACAACAATAGACAAGTCATTTAGTGGTTCAACGCAATGTTTCCGAGTTCTTAACCCATTTGGGACCCAATTTCAACAAGTCTTTCTCTACACTTTTAAACACTCCTCTAGCATCTCTAGCACTTGTAATCAATCAAATTTATTGTATTCTAACATATTCTAACCCCAAAAATCACTAGACAAGCCATTTACTGGGTCAAAGCAATGTTTCGGAGTTCTTAGCCCATTTTGGACCAAATTTCAGCAAGCCTTTCTCCATACTTGAAAACACTCTTCATGCATCTCTAGCACTAGTAATCAAATCAAATTTATTGTTTTTTAACATATTCTAACCTCAAACAACAATAGATAAGTCATTTAGTGGTTCAACGCAATGTTTCTGAGTTCCTAGCCTGTTTGGGACCCAATTTCAACAAGGGTTCTACACACTTCTAAACGCTCGTCATGCATCTCTAGCACTTGTAATCAATCAAAGTTATTGCATTCTAAGATATTATAACCCCAAACAACACTAGATAAGTCATTTAGTGGTTCAACGTAATGTTTCCAAGTTCTTAACATATTTGGGACCCAATTTCAACAAGTTTTCCTACACACTTCTAAACACTAGTCATGCATCTCTAGCACTTGCAATCAATCAAAGTTATTGTATTCTAACATATTCTAACCACAAATAACACTAGATAAGTCATTTAGTGGTTCAATGCAATGTTTCTGAGTTCTTAGCCCATTTGGGTCCCAATTTCAACAAGTCTTTCTCCACTCTACTGAACACTTTTCATGCATCTCTACCACTTGTAATCAATCAAATTTAATTTATTCGAACATATTCTAAACCCAAACAACACTAAATAAGTCATTTGGTTCAACGCAATGTTTTCGAGTTCTTAGCTCATTTGGGACCCAATTTCAACAAGTCTTTCCCTACACTTTTAAACACTCTTCAAGCATCTCTAGCACTTGTAATTAATCAAATTTATTGTTTTCTAACATATTCTAACCCCAAACATCACTAGATAAGTCATTTAGTGATTCAACACAATGTTTCTGAGTTCTTAGCCCATTTGGGACCCAATTTCAACAAGTCTTTCTCCACTCTACTAAACACTTTTCATGCATCTCTAGCACTTGTAATCAATCAAATTCATTGTATTCTAACATATTATAACCCCAAACAACATTAGATAAGTCATTTAGTTGTTTAACGCAATGGTTCTGAGTTCTTAGCCCATTTGGGACCCAATTTCAACAAGTCTTTCTCCACTCTACTGAACACTTTTCATGCATCTCTAGAACTTGTAATCAATCAAATTTATTTTATTTGAACATATTCTAACCCCAAACAACAATAGATAAGTCATTTAGTGGTTCAACGCAATGTTTCCGAGTTCTTAACCCATTTGGGACCCAATTTCAACAAGTCTTTCTCTACACTTTTAAACAGTCCTCAAGCATCTCTAGCACTTGTAATCAATCAAATTTATTGTATTCTAACATATTCTAACCCTAAAAATCACTAGACAAGCCATTTAGTGGGTCAAAGCAATGTTTCAGAGTTCTTAGCCCATTTTGGACCAAATTTCAGCAAGTCTTTCTCCATACTTGAAAACACTCTTCATGCATCTCTAGCACTAGTAATCAAATCAAATTTATTGTTTTCTAACATATTCTAACCTCAAACAACATTAGATAAGTCATTTAGTGGTTAACCGCAATGTTTCCGAGTTCCTAGCCCATTTGGGACCCAATTTCAACAAGTCTTTCTCCACTCTACTGAACACTTTACATGCATCTCTAGCACTTGTAATCAATCAAATTTATTGTATTCTAACATATTCTAACCCCAAAAAACATTAGATAAGTCATTTAGTGGTTCAACGCAATGTTTCCGAGTTCATATCCCATTTGGGACCCAATTTCAACAAGTCTTTCTCCACTCTACTGAACACTTTTCATGCATCTCTAGAACTTGTAATCAATCAAATTTATTTTATTTGAACATATTCTAACCCCAAACAACAATAGATAAGTCATTTAGTGGTTCAACGCAATGTTTCCGAGTTCTTAACCCATTTGGGACCCAATTTCAACAAGTCTTTCTCTACACTTTTAAACACTCCTCAAGCATCTCTAGCACTTGTAATCAATCAAATTTATTGTATTCTAACATATTCTAACCCCAAAAATCACTGGACAAGCCATTTAGTGGTTCAACGCAATGTTTCCGAGTTCTTAGCCCATTTTGGACCAAGTTTCAGCAAGTCTTTCTCCACCCTACTGAACACTTTTCATGCATCTCTAGCACTTGTAATCAATCAAATTCATTGTTTTCTAACATATTCTAACCCCAAACAACACTAGACAAGTCATTTAGTTGTTCAACGCAATGTTTCCGAAATCTTAGCCCATTTGGGACCCAATTTAAACAGGTCTTTCTACCCACTTCTAAACACTCTTCATGCATCTCTAACACTTGTAATCAATCAAATTCATTGTATTCTAACATATTCTAACCGCAAACAACACTAGATAAGTCATTTAGTTGTTTAACGCAATGTTTCCGAGTTCTTAGCCCATTTGAGACCCAATTTCAACAAGTCTTTCTCCACTCTACTGAACACTTTTCATGCATCTCTAGCATTTGTAATCAATCAAATTCATTGTTTTCTAACATATTATAACCCAAAAAAACACTAGATGAGTCATTTAGTGGTTCAACGAAATGTTTCTAAGTTCTTAGCCCATTTGGGACCCAATTTCAACAAGTCTTTCTATCCACTTCTGAACACTCTTCATGCATCTCTAACACTTGTAATCAATCAAATTCATTGTATTCTAACATATTATAACCACAAACAACACTAGATAAGTCATTTAGTTGTTTAACGCAATGTTTCCGAGTTCTTAGCCCATTTGAGACCCAATTTCAACAAGTCTTTCTCCACTCTACTGAACACTTTTCATGCATCTCTAGCACTTGTAATCAATCAAATTCATTGTTTTCTAACATATTATAACCCCAAAGAACACTAGATAAGTCATTTAGTGGTTCAACGCAATGTTTCTAAGTTCTTAGCCCATTTGGGACCCAATTTAAACAAGTCTTTCTATCCACTTCTAAACACTCTTCATGCATCTCTAACACTTGTAATCAATCAAATTCATTGTATTCTAACATATTCTAACCGCAAACAACACTAGATAAGTCATTTAGTTGTTTAACGCAATGTTTCCGAGTTCTTAGCCCATTTGGGACCCAATTTCAACAAGTCTTTCTCCACTCTACTGAACACTTTCATGCATCTCTAGCACTTATAATCAATCAAATTTATTTTATTCGAACATTTTCTAACCCCAAACAATAGTAGATAAGTCATTTGGTGGTTCAACGCAATGTATCTGAGTCCTTAGCCCATTTGGCACCCAATTTCAACAAGTCTTTCTCTACACTTTTAAACACTCTTCAAGCATCTCTAGCACTTGTAATCAATCAAATTTATTGTATTCTAACATATTCTAACCCCAAAAATCACTAGACAAGCCATTTAGTGGTTCAACGCAATGTTTCCGAGTTCTTAGCCCATTTTGGACCAAATTTCAGCAAGTCTTTCTCCACTCTACTGAACACTTTTCATGCATCTCTAGCACTAGTAATCAAATCAAATTTATTGTTTTTTAACATATTCTTACCTCAAACAACAATAGATAAGTCATTTAGTGGTTCAACGCAATGTTTCTGAGTTCCTAGCATGTTTGGGACCCAATTTCAACAAGGGTTCTACACACTTCTAAACACTCGTGATGCATCTCTAGCACTTGTAATCAATCAAAGTTATTGCATTCTAAGATATTATAACCCCAAACAACACTAGATAAGTCATTTAGTGGTTCAACGTAATGTTTCCAAGTTCTTAACATATTTGGGACCCAATTTCAACAAGTTTTTCTACACACTTCTAAACACTCGTCATGCATCTCTAGCACTTGCAATCAATCAAAGTTATTGTATTCTAACATATTCTAACCACAAATAACACTAGATAAGTCATTTAGTGGTTAACCGCAATGTTTCTGAGTTCTTAGGCCATTTGGGACCCAATTTCAACAAGTCTTTCTCCACTCTACTGAACACTTTTTATGCATCTCTAGCACTTGTAATCAATCAAATTTATTTTATTCGAACATATTCTAAACCCAAACAACACTAGATAAGTCATTTAATGGTTCAACGCAATGTTTCCGAGTTCTTAACTCATATGGGACCCAATTTCAACAAGTCTTTCTCTACACTTTTAAACACTCTTCAAGCATCTTTAGCACTTGTAATCAATCAAAGTTATTGCATTCTAAGATATTATAACCCCAAACAACACTAGATAAGTCATTTAGTTGTTCAACGTAATGTTTCCGAGTTCTTAACACATTTGGGACTCAATTTCAACAAGTTTTTCTACACACTTCTAAACACTCGTCATGCATCTCCAGCACTTGCAACCAATCAAAGTTATTGTATTCTAACATATTCTAACCAGAAATAACACTAGATAATTCATTTAGTGGTTCAACGCAATGTTTCTGAGTTCTTAGCCCATTTGGGACCCAATTTCATTAAGTCTTTCTCCACTCTACTGAACACTTTTCATGCATCTCTAGCACTTGTAATCAATCAAATTTATTTTATTCGAACATATTCTAAACCCAAACAACACTATATAAGTCATTTAGTGGTTCAACGCAATGTTTCCGAGTTCTTAGCTCATTTGGGACCCAATTTCAACAAGTCTTTCCCTACACTTTTAAACACTCTTCAAGCATCTCTAGCACTTGTAATTAATCAAATTTATTGTTTTCTAACATATTCTAACCTCAAACAACACTAGATAAGTCATTTAGTGATTCAACGCAATGTTTCTGAGTTCTTAGCCCATTTGGGACCCAATTTCAACAAGTCTTTCTCCACTCTACTGAACACTTTTCATGCATATCTAGCACTTGTAATCAATCAAATTTATTTTATTCGAACATATTCTAAACCCAAACAACACTAGATAAGTCATTTAATGGTTCAACGCAATGTTTCCGAGTTCTTAACTCATATGGGACCCAATTTCAACAAGTCTTTCTCTACACTTTTAAACACTCTTCAAGCATCTTTAGCACTTGTAATCAATCAAAGTTATTGCATTCTAAGATATTATAACCCCAAACAACACTAGATAAGTCATTTAGTTGTTCAACGTAATGTTTCCGAGTTCTTAACACATTTGGGACTCAATTTCAACAAGTTTTTCTACACACTTCTAAACACTCGTCATGCATCTCTAGAACTTGCAACCAATCAAAGTTATTGTATTCTAACATATTCTAACCAGAAATAACACTAGATAAGTCATTTAGTGGTTCAACGCAATGTTTCTGAGTTCTTAGCCCATTTGGGACCCAATTTCAACAAGTCTTTCTCCACTCTACTGAACACTTTTCATGCATCTCTAGCACTTGTAATCAATCAAATTTATTTTTTTTGAACATATTCTAAACCCAAACAACAATAGATAAGTCATTTAGTGGTTCAACGCAATGTTTCCGAGTTCTTAGCTCATTTGGGACCCAATTTCAACAAGTCTTTCCCTACACTTTTAAACACTCTTCAAGCATCTCTAGCACTTGTAATTAATCAAATTTATTGTTTTCTAACATATTCTAACCTCAAACAACACTAGATAAGTCATTTAGTGATTCAACGCAATGTTTCTGAGTTCTTAGCCCATTTGGGACCCAATTTCAACAAGTCTTTCTCCACTCTACTGAACACTTTTCATGCATCTCTAGCACTTGTAATCAATCAAATTCATTGTTTTCTAACATATTCTAACCCCAAACAACACTAGATAAGTCATTTAGTTGTTCAACGCAATATTTCCGAGTTCTTAGCCCATTTGGGACCCAATTTCAGCAAGTCTTTCTCCATACTTGAAAACACTCTTCATGCATCTCTAGCACTAGTAATCAAATTAAATTTATTGTTTTTTAACATATTCTAACCTCAAACAACAATAGATAAGTCATTTAGTGGTTCAACGCAATGTTTCTGAGTTCCTAGCCTGTTTGGGACCCAATTTCAACAAGGGTTCTACACACTTCTAAACACTCGTCATGCATCTCTAGCACTTGTAATCAATCAAAGTTATTGCATTCTAAGATATTATAACCCCAAACAACACTAGATAAGTCATTTAGTGGTTCAACGTAATGTTTCCAAGTTCTTAACATATTTGGGACCCAATTTCAACAAGTTTTTCTACACACTTCTAAACACTCGTCATGCATATCTAGCACTTGCAATCAATCAAAGTTATTGTATTCTAACATATTCTAACCACAAATAATACTAGATAAGTCATTTAGTGGTTAACCGCAATGTTTCTGAGTTCTTAGGCCATTTGGGACCCAATTTCAACAAGTCTTTCTCCACTCTACTGAACACTTTTTATGCATCTCTAGCACTTGTAATCAATCAAATTTATTTTATTCGAACATATTCTAAACCCAAACAACACTAGATAAGTCATTTAGTGGTTCAACGCAATGTTTCCGAGTTCTTAGCTCATTTGGGACCCAATTTCAACAAGTCTTTCCCTACACTTTTAAACACTCTTCAAGCATCTCTAGCACTTGTAATTAATCAAATTTATTGTTTTCTAACATATTCTAACCTCAAACAACACTAGATAAGTCATTTAGTGATTCAACGCAATGTTTCTGAGTTCTTAGCCCATTTGGGACCCAATTTCAACAAGTCTTTCTCCACTCTACTGAACACTTTTCATGCATCTCTAGCACTTGTAATCAATCAAATTCATTGTATTCTAACATATTCTAACCCCAAACAACATTAGATAAGTCATTTAGTTGTTTAACGCAATGTTTCCGAGTTCTTAGCCCATTTTGGACCAAATTTCAACAAGTCTTTCTCCACTCTACTGAACACTTTTCATGCATCTCTAGCACTTGTAATCAATCAAATTCATTGTTTTCTAACATATTCTAACCCCAAACAACACTAGATAAGTCATTTAGTTGTTCAACGCAATATTTCCGAGTTCTTAGCCCATTTGGGACCCAATTTCAGCAAGTCTTTCTCCATACTTGAAAACACTCTTCATGCATCTCTAGCACTAGTAATCAAATCAAATTTATTGTTTTTTAACATATTCTAACCTCAAACAACAATAGATAAGTCATTTAGTGGTTCAACGCAATGTTTCTGAGTTCCTAGGCTGTTTGGGACCCAATTTCAACAAGGGTTCTACACACTTCTAAACACTCGTCATGCATCTCTAGCACTTGTAATCAATCAAAGTTATTGCATTCTAAGATATTATAACCCCAAACAACACTAGATAAGTCATTTAGTGGTTCAACGTAATGTTTCCAAGTTCTTAACATATTTGGGACCCAATTTCAACAAGTTTTTCTACACACTTCTAAACACTCGTCATGCATCTCTAGCACTTGCAATCAATCAAAGTTATTGTATTCTAACATATTCTAACCACAAATAACACTAGATAAGTCATTTAGTGGTTAACCGCAATGTTTCTGAGTTCTTAGGCCATTTGGGACCCAATTTCAACAAGTCTTTCTCCACTCTACTGAACACTTTTTATGCATCTCTAGCACTTTTAATCAATCAAATTTATTTTATTCGAACATATTCTAAACCCAAACAACACTAGATAAGTCATTTAATGGTTCAACGCAATGTTTCCGAGTTCTTAACTCATTTGGGACCCAATTTCAACAAGTCTTTCTCTACACTTTTAAACACTCTTCAAGCATCTCTAGCACTTGTAATCAATCAAAGTTATTGCATTCTAAGATATTATAACCCCAAACAACACTAGATAAGTCATTTAGTTGTTCAACGTAATATTTCCGAGTTCTTAACACATTTGTGACCGAATTTCAACAAGTTTTTCTACACACTTCTAAACACTCGTCATGCATCTCTAGCACTTGCAACCAATCAAAGTTATTGTATTCTAATATATTCTAACCAGAATTAACACTAGATAAGTCATTTAGTGGTTAACCGCAATGTTTCTGAGTTCTTAGCCCATTTGGGACCCAATTTCAACAAGTCTTTCTCCACTCTACTGAACACTTTTCATACATCTCTAGCACTTGTAATCAATCAAATTTATTTTATTCAAACATATTCTAAACCCAAACAACACTAGATAAGTCATTTAGTGGTTCAACGCAATGTTTCCGAGTTCTTAGCTCATTTGGGACTCAATTTCAACAAGTCTTTCCCTACACTTTTAAACACTCTTCAAGCATCTCTAGCACTTGTAATTAATCAAATTTATTGTTTTCTAACATATTCTAACCCCAAACAACATTAGATAAGTCATTTAGTTCTTCAACGCAATGTTTCCGAGTTCTTAGCCCATTTGGGACCCAATTTCAACAAGTCTTTCTCCATACTTGGAAACACTCTTCATGCATCTCTAGCACTAGTAATCAAATCAAAATTATTATTTTCTAACATATTCTAACACGAAAGAACACTAGATAAGTCATTTAGTGGTTCAACGCAATGTTTTTGAGTTCTTAGCCCATTTGGGACAAAATTTCAACAAGTCTTTCTCCACACTTCTAAACACTCTTCATGCATCTCTAGCACTTGTAATCAATCAAATTTATTGTATTGTAATATATTCTAACCCCAAACAACATTAGATAAGTCATTTAGTGGTTAACCGCAATGTTTCCGAGTTCTTAGCCCATTTGGGACCCAATTTCAACAAGTCTTTCTCCACTCTACTGAACACTTTTCATGCATCTCTAGCACTTGTAATCAATCAAATTCATTGTATTCTAACATATTCTAACCCCAAACAACATTAGATAAGTCATTTAGTTGTGTAACACAATGTTTCCGAGTTATTAGCCCATTTGGGACCCAATTTCCACAAGTCTTTCTCCATTCTACTGAACACTTTTCATGCATCTCTAGCACTTGTAATCAATCAAATTTATTGTATTCTAACATATTCTAACCCCAAACAACATTAGATAAGTCATTTAGTGGTTCAAAGCAATGGTTTTGGGTTCTTATCCCATTTGAGACCAAATTTCAACAAGTCTTTCTTCTCACTTCTAAACATTCTTCATGCATGTCTAGCACTTGTAATCAATAAAATTCATTGTATTATAACATATTCTAACCCAAAATAACTTTATACAAGCCATTCACTGCCTCAAAGCAATGCTTTTGGGTTCTTATCCAATATGGGACCAAATATCGATAGGTCTTTCTTCTCACTTCTAAAGATTCTTCATGCATCTCTAGCACTTGTTATCAATCAAATTCATTGTATTATAACATATTTTAACCCAAAATAACTTTATACAAGCCATTCACTGCCTCAAAGCAATGGTTTTGGGTTCTTATCCAATATGGGACCAAATATCGATAGGTCTTTCTTCTCACTTCTAAAGATTCTTCATGCATCTCTAGAACTTGTAATCAATCAAATTCATTGTATTATAACATATTCTAAACCAAAATAACTTTATACAAGCCAGTCACTGCCTCAAAGCAATGGTTTTGGGTTCTTATCCCATTTGAGACCAAATTTCAACAAGTCTTTCTTCTCACTTCTAAACATTCTTCACGTATCTCAAGCACTTGTAATCAATCAAATTCATTGTATTATAACATATTTTAACCCAAAATAACTTTATACAAGCCATTCACTGCCTCAAAGCAATGGTTTTAGGTTCTTATCCCATTTGAGACCAAATTTCAACAAGTCTTTCTTCTCACTTCTAAACATTCTTCATGCATGGCTAGCACTTGTAATCAATCAAATTCATTGTATTATAACATATTCTAACCGAAAATAACTTTATAAAAGCCATTCACTGCCTCAAAGAGATGGTTTTGTGTTCTTATCCCATTTGAGACCAAATTTCAACAAGTCTTTCTTTTCACTTCTAAACATTCTTCACGTATCTCTAGCACTTGTAATCGATCAAATTCATTGTATTATAACATATTTTAACCCAAAATAACTTTATACAAGCCATTCACTGCCTCAAAGCAATGGTTTTGGGTTCTTATCCCATTTGAGACCAAATTTCAAAAAGTCTTTCTTCTCACTTCTAAACATTCTTCATGCATGTCTAGCACTTGTAATCAATCAAATTCATTGTATTATAACATATTCTAAGCCAAAATAACTTTATACAAGTCATTAACTGCCTCAAAGCAATGGTTTTGGGTTCTTATCAATTTTGGGACCAAATAGAGATAGGTCTTTCTTCTCACTTCTAAACATTCTTCATGCATGTCTAGCACTTGTAATCAATCAATTCATTGTATTATAACATATTCTAACCCAAAATAACTTTATACAAGCCATTCACTGCCTCAAAGCAATGGTTTTGTGTTCTTATCCCATTTGAGACCAAATTTCAACATGTCTTTCTTTTCACTTCTAAACATTCTTCAGGCATGTCTATCACTTGTAATCAATCAAATTCATTGTATTATAACATATTCTAACCCAAAATAACTTTATACAAGCCATTCACTGCCTCAAAGCAATGCTTTTGGGTTCTTATCCAATATGGGACCAAATATCGATAGGTCTTTCTTCTCACTTCTAAACATTCTTCATGCATCTCTAGCACTTGTAATCAATCAAATTCATTGTATTATAACATATTCTAAACCAAAATAACTTTATACAAGCCATTCACTGCCTCAAAGCAATGGTTTTGGGTTCTTATCCCATTTGAGACCAAATTTCAACAAGTCTTTCTTCTCACTTCTAAACATTCTTCATGCATGTCTAGCACTTGTAATCAATAAAATTCATTGTATTATAACATATTCTAACCCAAAATAACTTTATACAAGCCATTCACTGCCTCAAAGCAATGCTTTTGGGTTCTTATCCAATATGGGACCAAATATCGATAGGTCTTTCTTCTCACTTCTAAAGATTCTTCATGCATCTCTAGCACTTGTTATCAATCAAATTCATTGTATTATAACATATTCTAAACCAAAATAACTTTATACAAGCCAGTCACTGCCTCAAAGCAATGGTTTTGGGTTCTTATCCCATTTGAGACCAAATTTCAACAAGTCTTTCTTCTCACTTCTAAACATTCTTCATGCATGGCTAGTACTTGTAATCAATCAAATTCATTGTATTATAACATATTCTAACCCAAAATAACTTTATACAAGCCATTCACTGCCTAAAAGAGATGTTTTTGTGTTCTTATCCCATTTGAGACCAAATTTCAACAAGTCTTTCTTTTCACTTCTAAACATTCTTCACGTATCTCTAGCACTTGTAATCAATCAAATTCATTGTATTATAACATATTTTAACCCAAAATAACTTCATACAAGCCATTCACTGCCTCAAAGCAATGGTTTTGGGTTCTTATCCCATTTGAGACCAAATTTCAAAAAGTCTTTCTTCTCACTTCTAAACATTCTTCATGCATGTCTAGCACTTGTAATCAATCAAATTCATTGTATTATAACATATTCTAAGCCAAAATAACTTTATACAAGTCATTAACTGCCTCAAAGCAATGGTTTTGGGTTCTTATCAATTTTGGGACCAAATAGAGATAGGTCTTTCTTCTCACTTCTAAACATTCTTCATACATGTCTAGCACTTGTAATCAATCAAATTCATTGTATTATAACAAATTCTAACCCAAAATAACTTTATACAAGTCATTAACTGCCTCAAAGCAATGGTTTTGGGTTCTTATCCAATTTGGGACCAAATAGAGATAGGTCTTTCTTCTCACTTCGAAACATTCTTCATGCATGTCTAGCACTTGTAATCAATCAATTCATTGTATTATAACATATTCTAAGCCAAAATAACTTTATACAAGCCATTCACTGCCTCAAAGCAATGGTTTTGTGTTCTTATCCCATTTGAGACCAAATTTCAACATGTCTTTCTTCTCACTTCTAAACATTCTTCATGCATGTCTATCACTTGTAATCAATCAAATTCATTGTATTATAACATATTCTAAACCAAAATAACTTTATACAAGCCAGTCACTGCCTCAAAGCAATGGTTTTGGGTTCTTATCCCATTTGAGACCAAATTTCAACAAGTCTTTCTTCTCACTTCTAAACATTCTTCATGCATGGCTAGTACTTGTAATCAATCAAATTCATTGTATTATAACATATTCTAACCCAAAATAACTTTATACAAGCCATTCACTGCCTAAAAGAGATGTGTTTGTGTTCTTATCCCATTTGAGACCAAATTTCAACAAGTCTTTCTTTTCACTTCTAAACATTCTTCACGTATCCCTAGCACTTGTAATCAATCAAATTCATTGTATTATAACATATTTTAACCCAAAATAACTTTATACAAGCCATTCACTGCCTCAAAGCAATGGTTTTGGGTTCTTATCCCATTTGAGACCAAATTTCAAAAAGTCTTTCTTCTCACTTCTAAACATTCTTCATGCATGTCTAGCACTTGTAATCAATCAAATTCATTGTATTATAACATATTTTAACCCAAAATAACTTTATACAAGCCATTCACTGCCTCAAAGCAATGGTTTTGGGTTCTTATCCCATTTGAGACTAAATTTCAAAAAGTCTTTCTTCTCACTTCTTCATGCATGGCTAGTACTTGTAATCAATCAAATTCATTGTATTATAACATATTCTAAACCAAAATAACTTTATACAAGCCAGTCACTGCCTCAACGCAATGGTTTTGGGTTCTTATCACATTTGAGACCAAATTTCAACAAGTCTTTCTTCTCACTTCTAAACATTCTTCATGCTGGTCTAGCACTTGTAATCAATCAAATTCATTGTATTATAACAAATTCTAAGCCAAAATAACTTTATACAAGTCATTAACTGCCTCAAAGCAATGGTTTTGGGTTCTTATCCAATTTGGGATCAAATAGAGATAGGTCTTTCTTCTCACTTCTAAACATTCTTCATGCATGTCTAGCACTTGTAATCAATCAATTCATTGTATTATAACATATTCTAAGCCAAAATAACTTTATACAAGCCATTCACTGCCTCAAAGCAATGGTTTTGTGTTCTTATCCCATTTGAGACCAAATTTCAACATGTCTTTCTTCTCACTTCTAAACATTCTTCATGCATGTCTATCACTTGTAATCAATCAAATTCATTGTATTATAACATATTCTAACCCAAAATAACTTTATACAAGCCATTCACTGCCTCAAAGCAATGCTTTTGGGTTCTTATCCAATATGGGACCAAATATCGATAGGTCTTTCTTCTCACTTCTAAACATTCTTCATGCATCCCTAGCACTTGTAATCAATCAAATTCATTGTATTATAACATATTCTAAACCAAAATAACTTTATACAAGCCATTCACTGCCTCAAAGCAATGGTTTTGGGTTCTTATCCCATTTGAGACCAAATTTCAACAAGTCTTTCTTCTCACTTCTAAACATTCTTCATGCATGTCTAGCACTTGTAATCAATAAAATTCATTGTATTATAACATATTCTAACCCAAAATAACTTTATACAAGCCATTCACTGCCTCAAAGCAATGCTTTTGGGTTCTTATCCAATATGGGACCAAATATCGATAGGTCTTTCTTCTCACTTCTAAAGATTCTTCATGCATCTCTAGCACTTGTAATCAATCAAATTCATTGTATTATAACATATTCTAAACCAAAATAACTTTATACAAGCCAGTCACTGCCTCAAAGCAATGGTTTTGGGTTCTTATCCCATTTGAGACCAAATTTCAACAAGTCTTTCTTCTCACTTCTAAACATTCTTCATGCATGGCTAGTACTTGTAATCAATCAAATTCATTGTATTATAACATATTCTAACCCAAAATAACTTTATACAAGCCATTCACTGCCTAAAAGAGATGTTTTTGTGTTCTTATCCCATTTGAGACCAAATTTCAACAAGTCTTTCTTTTCACTTCTAAACATTCTTCACGTATCTCTAGCACTTGTAATCAATCAAATTCATTGTATTATAACATATTTTCACCCAAAATAACTTCATACAAGCCATTCACTGCCTCAAAGCAATGGTTTTGGGTTCTTATCCCATTTGAGACCAAATTTCAACAAGTCTTTCTTCTCACTTCTAAACATTCTTCATGCATGTCTAGCACTTGTAATCAATAAAATTCATTGTATTATAACATATTCTAACCCAAAATAACTTTATACAAGCCATTCACTGCCTCAAAGCAATGCTTTTGGGTTCTTATCCAATATGGGACCAAATATCGATAGGTCTTTCTTCTCACTTCTAAAGATTCTTCATGCATCTCTAGCACTTGTTATCAATCAAATTCATTGTATTATAACATATTTTAACCCAAAATAACTTTATACAAGCCATTCACTGCCTCAAAGCAATGGTTTTGGGTTCTTATCCAATATGGGACCAAATATCGATAGGTCTTTCTTCTCACTTCTAAAGATTCTTCATGCATCTCTAGAACTTGTAATCAATCAAATTCATTGTATTATAACATATTCTAAACCAAAATAACTTTATACAAGCCAGTCACTGCCTCAAAGCAATGGTTTTGGGTTCTTATCCCATTTGAGACCAAATTTCAACAAGTCTTTCTTCTCACTTCTAAACATTCTTCATGCATGGCTAGTACTTGTAATCAATCAAATTCATTGTATTATAACATATTCTAACCCAAAATAACTTTATACAAGCCATTCACTGCCTAAAAGAGATGTTTTTGTGTTCTTATCCCATTTGAGACCAAATTTCAACAAGTCTTTCTTTTCACTTCTAAACATTCTTCACGTATCTCTAGCACTTGTAATCGATCAAATTCATTGTATTATAACATATTTTAACCCAAAATAACTTTATACAAGCCATTCACTGCCTCAAAGCAATGGTTTTGGGTTCTTATCCCATTTGAGACCAAATTTCAAAAAGTCTTTCTTCTCACTTCTAAACATTCTTCATGCATGTCTAGCACTTGTAATCAATCAAATTCATTGTATTATAACATATTCTAAGCCAAAATAACTTTATACAAGTCATTAACTGCCTCAAAGCAATGGTTTTGGGTTCTTATCAATTTTGGGACCAAATAGAGATAGGTCTTTCTTCTCACTTCTAAACATTCTTCATGCATGTCTAGCACTTGTAATCAATCAATTCATTGTATTATAACATATTCTAACCCAAAATAACTTTATACAAGCCATTCACTGCCTCAAAGCAATGGTTTTGTGTTCTTATCCCATTTGAGACCAAATTTCAACATGTCTTTCTTTTCACTTCTAAACATTCTTCAGGCATGTCTATCACTTGTAATCAATCAAATTCATTGTATTATAACATATTCTAACCCAAAATAACTTTATACAAGCCATTCACTGCCTCAAAGCAATGCTTTTGGGTTCTTATCCAATATGGGACCAAATATCGATAGGTCTTTCTTCTCACTTCTAAACATTCTTCATGCATCTCTAGCACTTGTAATCAATCAAATTCATTGTATTATAACATATTCTAAACCAAAATAACTTTATACAAGCCATTCACTGCCTCAAAGCAATGGTTTTGGGTTCTTATCCCATTTGAGACCAAATTTCAACAAGTCTTTCTTCTCACTTCTAAACATTCTTCATGCATGTCTAGCACTTGTAATCAATAAAATTCATTGTATTATAACATATTCTAACCCAAAATAACTTTATACAAGCCATTCACTGCCTCAAAGCAATGCTTTTGGGTTCTTATCCAATATGGGACCAAATATCGATAGGTCTTTCTTCTCACTTCTAAAGATTCTTCATGCATCTCTAGCACTTGTTATCAATCAAATTCATTGTATTATAACATATTCTAAACCAAAATAACTTTATACAAGCCAGTCACTGCCTCAAAGCAATGGTTTTGGGTTCTTATCCCATTTGAGACCAAATTTCAACAAGTCTTTCTTCTCACTTCTAAACATTCTTCATGCATGGCTAGTACTTGTAATCAATCAAATTCATTGTATTATAACATATTCTAACCCAAAATAACTTTATACAAGCCATTCACTGCCTAAAAGAGATGTTTTTGTGTTCTTATCCCATTTGAGACCAAATTTCAACAAGTCTTTCTTTTCACTTCTAAACATTCTTCACGTATCTCTAGCACTTGTAATCAATCAAATTCATTGTATTATAACATATTTAACCCAAAATAACTTCATACAAGCCATTCACTGCCTCAAAGCAATGGTTTTGGGTTCTTATCCCATTTGAGACCAAATTTCAAAAAGTCTTTCTTCTCACTTCTAAACATTCTTCATGCATGTCTAGCACTTGTAATCAATCAAATTCATTGTATTATAACATATTCTAAGCCAAAATAACTTTATACAAGTCATTAACTGCCTCAAAGCAATGGTTTTGGGTTCTTATCAATTTTGGGACCAAATAGAGATAGGTCTTTCTTCTCACTTCTAAACATTCTTCATACATGTCTAGCACTTGTAATCAATCAAATTCATTGTATTATAACAAATTCTAACCCAAAATAACTTTATACAAGTCATTAACTGCCTCAAAGCAATGGTTTTGGGTTCTTATCCAATTTGGGACCAAATAGAGATAGGTCTTTCTTCTCACTTCGAAACATTCTTCATGCATGTCTAGCACTTGTAATCAATCAATTCATTGTATTATAACATATTCTAAGCCAAAATAACTTTATACAAGCCATTCACTGCCTCAAAGCAATGGTTTTGTGTTCTTATCCCATTTGAGACCAAATTTCAACATGTCTTTCTTCTCACTTCTAAACATTCTTCATGCATGTCTATCACTTGTAATCAATCAAATTCATTGTATTATAACATATTCTAAACCAAAATAACTTTATACAAGCCAGTCACTGCCTCAAAGCAATGGGTTTGGGTTCTTATCCCATTTGAGACCAAATTTCAACAAGTCTTTCTTCTCACTTCTAAACATTCTTCATGCATGGCTAGTACTTGTAATCAATCAAATTCATTGTATTATAACATATTCTAACCCAAAATAACTTTATACAAGCCATTCACTGCCTAAAAGAGATGTGTTTGTGTTCTTATCCCATTTGAGACCAAATTTCAACAAGTCTTTCTTTTCACTTCTAAACATTCTTCACGTATCCCTAGCACTTGTAATCAATCAAATTCATTGTATTATAACATATTTTAACCCAAAATAACTTTATACAAGCCATTCACTGCCTCAAAGTAATGGTTTTGGGTTCTTATCCCATTTGAGACCAAATTTCAAAAAGTCTTTCTTCTCACTTCTAAACATTCTTCATGCATGTCTAGCACTTGTAATCAATCAAATTCATTGTATTATAACATATTTTAACCCAAAATAACTTTATACAAGCCATTCACTGCCTCAAAGCAATGGTTTTGGGTTCTTATCCCATTTGAGACTAAATTTCAAAAAGTCTTTCTTCTCACTTCTAAACATTCTTCATGCATGGCTAGTACTTGTAATCAATCAAATTCATTGTATTATAACATATTCTAAACCAAAATAACTTTATACAAGCCAGTCACTGCCTCAACGCAATGGTTTTGGGTTCTTATCACATTTGAGACCAAATTTCAACAAGTCTTTCTTCTCACTTCTAAACATTCTTCATGCATGTCTAGCACTTGTAATCAATCAAATTCATTGTATTATAACAAATTCTAAGCCAAAATAACTTTATACAAGTCATTAACTGCCTCAAAGCAATGGTTTTGGGTTCTTATCCAATTTGGGACCAAATAGAGATAGGTCTTTCTTCTCACTTCTAAACATTCTTCATGCATGTCTAGCACTTGTAATCAATCAATTCATTGTATTATAACATATTCTAAGCCAAAATAACTTTATACAAGCCATTCACTGCCTCAAAGCAATGGTTTTGTGTTCTTATCCCATTTGAGACCAAATTTCAACATGTCTTTCTTCTCACTTCTAAACATTCTTCATGCATGTCTATCACTTGTAATCAATCAAATTCATTGTATTATAACATATTCTAACCCAAAATAACTTTATACAAGCCATTCACTGCCTCAAAGCAATGCTTTTGGGTTCTTATCCAATATGGAACCAAATATCGATAGGTCTTTCTTCTCACTTCTAAACATTCTTCATGCATCTCTAGCACTTGTAATCAATCAAATTCATTGTATTATAACATATTCTAAACCAAAATAACTTTATACAAGCCATTCACTGCCTCAAAGCAATGGTTTTGGGTTCTTATCCCATTTGAGACCAAATTTCAACAAGTCTTTCTTCTCACTTCTAAACATTCTTCATGCATGTCTAGCACTTGTAATCAATAAAATTCATTGTATTATAACATATTCTAACCCAAAATAACTTTATACAAGCCATTCACTGCCTCAAAGCAATGCTTTTGGGTTCTTATCCAATATGGGACCAAATATCGATAGGTCTTTCTTCTCACTTCTAAAGATTCTTCATGCATCTCTAGCACTTGTTATCAATCAAATTCATTGTATTATAACATATTCTAAACCAAAATAACTTTATACAAGCCAGTCACTGCCTCAAAGCAATGGTTTTGGGTTCTTATCCCATTTGAGACCAAATTTCAACAAGTCTTTCTTCTCACTTCTAAACATTCATGCATGGCTAGTACTTGTAATCAATCAAATTCATTGTATTATAACATATTCTAACCCAAAATAACTTTATACAAGCCATTCACTGCCTAAAAGAGATGTTTTTGTGTTCTTATCCCATTTGAGACCAAATTTCAACAAGTCTTTCTTTTCACTTCTAAACATTCTTCACGTATCTCTAGCACTTGTAATCAATCAAATTCATTGTATTATAACATATTTTAACCCAAAATAACTTCATACAAGCCATTCACTGCCTCAAAGCAATGGTTTTGGGTTCTTATCCCATTTGAGACCAAATTTCAAAAAGTCTTTCTTCTCACTTCTAAACATTCTTCATGCATGTCTAGCACTTGTAATCAATCAAATTCATTGTATTATAACATATTCTAAGCCAAAATAACTTTATACAAGTCATTAACTGCCTCAAAGCAATGGTTTTGGGTTCTTATCAATTTTGGGACCAAATAGAGATAGGTCTTTCTTCTCACTTCTAAACATTCTTCATACATGTCTAGCACTTGTAATCAATCAAATTCATTGTATTATAACAAATTCTAACCCAAAATAACTTTATACAAGTCATTAACTGCCTCAAAGCAATGGTTTTGGGTTCTTATCCAATTTGGGACCAAATAGAGATAGGTCTTTCTTCTCACTTCGAAACATTCTTCATGCATGTCTAGCACTTGTAATCAATCAATTCATTGTATTATAACATATTCTAAGCCAAAATAACTTTATACAAGCCATTCACTGCCTCAAAGCAATGGTTTTGTGTTCTTATCCCATTTGAGACCAAATTTCAACATGTCTTTCTTCTCACTTCTAAACATTCTTCATGCATGTCTATCACTTGTAATCAATCAAATTCATTGTATTATAACATATTCTAAACCAAAATAACTTTATACAAGCCAGTCACTGCCTCAAAGCAATGGTTTTGGGTTCTTATCCCATTTGAGACCAAATTTCAACAAGTCTTTCTTCTCACTTCTAAACATTCTTCATGCATGGCTAGTACTTGTAATCAATCAAATTCATTGTATTATAACATATTCTAACCCAAAATAACTTTATACAAGCCATTCACTGCCTAAAAGAGATGTGTTTGTGTTCTTATCCCATTTGAGACCAAATTTCAACAAGTCTTTCTTTTCACTTCTAAACATTCTTCACGTATCCCTAGCACTTGTAATCAATCAAATTCATTGTATTATAACATATTTTAACCCAAAATAACTTTATACAAGCCATTCACTGCCTCAAAGCAATGGTTTTGGGTTCTTATCCCATTTGAGACCAAATTTCAAAAAGTCTTTCTTCTCACTTCTAAACATTCTTCATGCATGTCTAGCACTTGTAATCAATCAAATTCATTGTATTATAACATATTTTAACCCAAAATAACTTTATACAAGCCATTCACTGCCTCAAAGCAATGGTTTTGGGTTCTTATCCCATTTGAGACTAAATTTCAAAAAGTCTTTCTTCTCACTTCTAAACATTCTTCATGCATGGCTAGTACTTGTAATCAATCAAATTCATTGTATTATAACATATTCTAAACCAAAATAACTTTATACAAGCCAGTCACTGCCTCAACGCAATGGTTTTGGGTTCTTATCACATTTGAGACCAAATTTCAACAAGTCTTTCTTCTCACTTCTAAACATTCTTCATGCATGTCTAGCACTTGTAATCAATCAAATTCATTGTATTATAACAAATTCTAAGCCAAAATAACTTTATACAAGTCATTAACTGCCTCAAAGCAATGGTTTTGGGTTCTTATCCAATTTGGGACCAAATAGAGATAGGTCTTTCTTCTCACTTCTAAACATTCTTCATGCATGTCTAGCACTTGTAATCAATCAATTCATTGTATTATAACATATTCTAAGCCAAAATAACTTTATACAAGCCATTCACTGCCTCAAAGCAATGGTTTTGTGTTCTTATCCCATTTGAGACCAAATTTCAACATGTCTTTCTTCTCACTTCTAAACATTCTTCATGCATGTCTATCACTTGTAATCAATCAAATTCATTGTATTATAACATATTCTAACCCAAAATAACTTTATACAAGCCATTCACTGCCTCAAAGCAATGCTTTTGGGTTCTTATCCAATATGGAACCAAATATCGATAGGTCTTTCTTCTCACTTCTAAACATTCTTCATGCATCTCTAGCACTTGTAATCAATCAAATTCATTGTATTATAACATATTCTAAACCAAAATAACTTTATACAAGCCATTCACTGCCTCAAAGCAATGGTTTTGGGTTCTTATCCCATTTGAGACCAAATTTCAACAAGTCTTTCTTCTCACTTCTAAACATTCTTCATGCATGTCTAGCACTTGTAATCAATAAAATTCATTGTATTATAACATATTCTAACCCAAAATAACTTTATACAAGCCATTCACTGCCTCAAAGCAATGCTTTTGGGTTCTTATCCAATATGGGACCAAATATCGATAGGTCTTTCTTCTCACTTCTAAAGATTCTTCATGCATCTCTAGCACTTGTTATCAATCAAATTCATTGTATTATAACATATTCTAAACCAAAATAACTTTATACAAGCAAGTCACTGCCTCAAAGCAATGGTTTTGGGTTCTTATCCCATTTGAGACCAAATTTCAACAAGTCTTTCTTCTCACTTCTAAACATTCATGCATGGCTAGTACTTGTAATCAATCAAATTCATTGTATTATAACATATTCTAACCCAAAATAACTTTATACAAGCCATTCACTGCCTAAAAGAGATGTTTTTGTGTTCTTATCCCATTTGAGACCAAATTTCAACAAGTCTTTCTTTTCACTTCTAAACATTCTTCACGTATCTCTAGCACTTGTAATCAATCAAATTCATTGTATTATAACATATTTTAACCCAAAATAACTTCATACAAGCCATTCACTGCCTCAAAGCAATGGTTTTGGGTTCTTATCCCATTTGAGACCAAATTTCAAAAAGTCTTTCTTCTCACTTCTAAACATTCTTCATGCATGTCTAGCACTTGTAATCAATCAAATTCATTGTATTATAACATATTCTAAGCCAAAATAACTTTATACAAGTCATTAACTGCCTCAAAGCAATGGTTTTGGGTTCTTATCAATTTTGGGACCAAATAGAGATAGGTCTTTCTTCTCACTTCTAAACATTCTTCATGCATGTCTAGCACTTGTAATCAATCAAATTCATTGTATTATAACAAATTCTAAGCCAAAATAACTTTATACAAGTCATTAACTGCCTCAAAGCAATGGTTTTGGGTTCTTATCCAATTTGGGACCAAATAGAGATAGGTCTTTCTTCTCACTTCTAAACATTCTTCATGCATGTCTAGCACTTGTAATCAATCAATTCATTGTATTATAACATATTCTAAGCCAAAATAACTTTATACAAGCCATTCACTGCCTCAAAGCAATGGTTTTGTGTTCTTATCCCATTTGAGACCAAATTTCAACATGTCTTTCTTCTCACTTCTAAACATTCTTCATGCATGTCTATCACTTGTAATCAATCAAATTCATTGTATTATAACATATTCTAACCCAAAATAACTTTATACAAGCCATTCACTGCCTCAAAGCAATGCTTTTGGGTTCTTATCCAATATGGAACCAAATATCGATAGGTCTTTCTTCTCACTTCTAAACATTCTTCATGCATCTCTAGCACTTGTAATCAATCAAATTCATTGTATTATAACATATTCTAAACCAAAATAACTTTATACAAGCCATTCACTGCCTCAAAGCAATGGTTTTGGGTTCTTATCCCATTTGAGACCAAATTTCAACAAGTCTTTCTTCTCACTTCTAAACATTCTTCATGCATGTCTAGCACTTGTAATCAATAAAATTCATTGTATTATAACATATTCTAACCCAAAATAACTTTATACAAGCCATTCACTGCCTCAAAGCAATGCTTTTGGGTTCTTATCCAATATGGGACCAAATATCGATAGGTCTTTCTTCTCACTTCTAAAGATTCTTCATGCATCTCTAGCACTTGTTATCAATCAAATTCATTGTATTATAACATATTCTAAACCAAAATAACTTTATACAAGCAAGTCACTGCCTCAAAGCAATGGTTTTGGGTTCTTATCCCATTTGAGACCAAATTTCAACAAGTCTTTCTTCTCACTTCTAAACATTCATGCATGGCTAGTACTTGTAATCAATCAAATTCATTGTATTATAACATATTCTAACCCAAAATAACTTTATACAAGCCATTCACTGCCTAAAAGAGATGTTTTTGTGTTCTTATCCCATTTGAGACCAAATTTCAACAAGTCTTTCTTTTCACTTCTAAACATTCTTCACGTATCTCTAGCACTTGTAATCAATCAAATTCATTGTATTATAACATATTTTAACCCAAAATAACTTCATACAAGCCATTCACTGCCTCAAAGCAATGGTTTTGGGTTCTTATCCCATTTGAGACCAAATTTCAAAAAGTCTTTCTTCTCACTTCTAAACATTCTTCATGCATGTCTAGCACTTGTAATCAATCAAATTCATTGTATTATAACATATTCTAAGCCAAAATAACTTTATACAAGTCATTAACTGCCTCAAAGCAATGGTTTTGGGTTCTTATCAATTTTGGGACCAAATAGAGATAGGTCTTTCTTCTCACTTCTAAACATTCTTCATACATGTCTAGCACTTGTAATCAATCAAATTCATTGTATTATAACAAATTCTAACCCAAAATAACTTTATACAAGTCATTAACTGCCTCAAAGCAATGGTTTTGGGTTCTTATCCAATTTGGGACCAAATAGAGATAGGTCTTTCTTCTCACTTCGAAACATTCTTCATGCATGTCTAGCACTTGTAATCAATCAATTCATTGTATTATAACATATTCTAAGCCAAAATAACTTTATACAAGCCATTCACTGCCTCAAAGCAATGGTTTTGTGTTCTTATCCCATTTGAGACCAAATTTCAACATGTCTTTCTTCTCACTTCTAAACATTCTTCATGCATGTCTATCACTTGTAATCAATCAAATTCATTGTATTATAACATATTCTAAACCAAAATAACTTTATACAAGCCAGTCACTGCCTCAAAGCAATGGTTTTGGGTTCTTATCCCATTTGAGACCAAATTTCAACAAGTCTTTCTTCTCACTTCTAAACATTCTTCATGCATGGCTAGTACTTGTAATCAATCAAATTCATTGTATTATAACATATTCTAACCCAAAATAACTTTATACAAGCCATTCACTGCCTAAAAGAGATGTGTTTGTGTTCTTATCCCATTTGAGACCAAATTTCAACAAGTCTTTCTTTTCACTTCTAAACATTCTTCACGTATCCCTAGCACTTGTAATCAATCAAATTCATTGTATTATAACATATTTTAACCCAAAATAACTTTATACAAGCCATTCACTGCCTCAAAGCAATGGTTTTGGGTTCTTATCCCATTTGAGACCAAATTTCAAAAAGTCTTTCTTCTCACTTCTAAACATTCTTCATGCATGTCTAGCACTTGTAATCAATCAAATTCATTGTATTATAACATATTTTAACCCAAAATAACTTTATACAAGCCATTCACTGCCTCAAAGCAATGGTTTTGGGTTCTTATCCCATTTGAGACTAAATTTCAAAAAGTCTTTCTTCTCACTTCTAAACATTCTTCATGCATGGCTAGTACTTGTAATCAATCAAATTCATTGTATTATAACATATTCTAAACCAAAATAACTTTATACAAGCCAGTCACTGCCTCAACGCAATGGTTTTGGGTTCTTATCACATTTGAGACCAAATTTCAACAAGTCTTTCTTCTCACTTCTAAACATTCTTCATGCATGTCTAGCACTTGTAATCAATCAAATTCATTGTATTATAACAAATTCTAAGCCAAAATAACTTTATACAAGTCATTAACTGCCTCAAAGCAATGGTTTTGGGTTCTTATCCAATTTGGGACCAAATAGAGATAGGTCTTTCTTCTCACTTCTAAACATTCTTCATGCATGTCTAGCACTTGTAATCAATCAATTCATTGTATTATAACATATTCTAAGCCAAAATAACTTTATACACGCCATTCACTGCCTCAAAGCAATGGTTTTGTGTTCTTATCCCATTTGAGACCAAATTTCAACATGTCTTTCTTCTCACTTCTAAACATTCTTCATGCATGTCTATCACTTGTAATCAATCAAATTCATTGTATTATAACATATTCTAACCCAAAATAACTTTATACAAGCCATTCACTGCCTCAAAGCAATGCTTTTGGGTTCTTATCCAATATGGAACCAAATATCGATAGGTCTTTCTTCTCACTTCTAAACATTCTTCATGCATCTCTAGCACTTGTAATCAATCAAATTCATTGTATTATAACATATTCTAAACCAAAATAACTTTATACAAGCCATTCACTGCCTCAAAGTAATGGTTTTGGGTTCTTATCCCATTTGAGACCAAATTTCAACAAGTCTTTCTTCTCACTTCTAAACATTCTTCATGCATGTCTAGCACTTGTAATCAATAAAATTCATTGTATTATAACATATTCTAACCCAAAATAACTTTATACAAGCCATTCACTGCCTCAAAGCAATGCTTTTGGGTTCTTATCCAATATGGGACCAAATATCGATAGGTCTTTCTTCTCACTTCTAAAGATTCTTCATGCATCTCTAGCACTTGTTATCAATCAAATTCATTGTATTATAACATATTCTAAACCAAAATAACTTTATACAAGCCAGTCACTGCCTCAAAGCAATGGTTTTGGGTTCTTATCCCATTTGAGACCAAATTTCAACAAGTCTTTCTTCTCACTTCTAAACATTCTTCATGCATGGCTAGTACTTGTAATCAATCAAATTCATTGTATTATAACATATTCTAACCCAAAATAACTTTATACAAGCCATTCACTGCCTAAAAGAGATGTTTTTGTGTTCTTATCCCATTTGAGACCAAATTTCAACAAGTCTTTCTTTTCACTTCTAAACATTCTTCACGTATCTCTAGCACTTGTAATCAATCAAATTCATTGTATTATAACATATTTTAACCCAAAATAACTTTATACAAGCCATTCACTGCCTCAAAGCAATGGTTTTGGGTTCTTATCCCATTTGAGACCAAATTTCAAAAAGTCTTTCTTCTCACTTCTAAACATTCTTCATGCATGGCTAGTACTTGTAATCAATCAAATTCATTGTATTATAACATATTCTAAACCAAAATAACTTTATACAAGCCAGTCACTGCCTCAACGCAATGGTTTTGGGTTCTTATCACATTTGAGACCAAATTTCAACAAGTCTTTCTTCTCACTTCTAAACATTCTTCATGCATGTCTAGCACTTGTAATCAATCAAATTCATTGTATTATAACAAATTCTAAGCCAAAATAACTTTATACAAGTCATTAACTGCCTCAAAGCAATGGTTTTGGGTTCTTATCCAATTTGGGACCAAATAGAGATAGGTCTTTCTTCTCACTTCTAAACATTCTTCATGCATGTCTAGCACTTGTAATCAATCAATTCATTGTATTATAACATATTCTAAGCCAAAATAACTTTATACAAGCCATTCACTGCCTCAAAGCAATGGTTTTGTGTTCTTATCCCATTTGAGACCAAATTTCAACATGTCTTTCTTCTCACTTCTAAACATTCTTCATGCATGTCTATCACTTGTAATCAATCAAATTCATTGTATTATAACATATTCTAACCCAAAATAACTTTATACAAGCCATTCACTGCCTCAAAGCAATGCTTTTGGGTTCTTATCCAATATGGGACCAAATATCGATAGGTCTTTCTTCTCACTTCTAAAAATTCTTCATGCATCTCTAGCACTTGTAATCAATCAAATTCATTGTATTATAACATATTCTAAACCAAAATAACTTTATACAAGCCATTCACTGCCTCAAAGCAATGGTTTTGGGTTCTTATCCCATTTGAGACCAAAGTTCAACAAGTCTTTCTTCTCACTTCTAAACATTCTTCATGCATGTCTAGCACTTGTAATCAATAAAATTCATTGTATTATAACATATTCTAACCCAAAATAACTTTATACAAGCCATTCACTGCCTCAAAGCAATGCTTTTGGGTTCTTATCCAATATGGGACCAAATATCGATAGGTCTTTCTTCTCACTTCTAAAGATTCTTCATGCATCTCTAGCACTTGTAATCAATCAAATTCATTGTATTATAACATATTCTAAACCAAAATAACTTTATACAAGCCAGTCACTGCCTCAAAGCAATGGTTTTGGGTTCTTATCCCATTTGAGACCAAATTTCAACAAGTCTTTCTTCTCACTTCTAAACATTCTTCATGCATGTCTAGCACTTGTAATCAATAAAATTCATTGTATTATAACATATTCTAACCCAAAATAACTTTATACAAGCCATTCACTGCCTCAAAGCAATGCTTTTGGGTTCTTATCCAATATGGGACCAAATATCGATAGGTCTTTCTTCTCACTTCTAAACATTCTTCATGCATGTCTAGCACTTGTAATCAATCAATTCATTGTATTATAACATATTCTAAGCCAAAATAACTTTATACAAGCCATTCACTGCCTCAAAGCAATGGTTTTGTGTTCTTATCCCATTTGAGACCAAATTTCAACATGTCTTTCTTCTCACTTCTAAACATTCTTCATGCATGTCTATCACTTGTAATCAATCAAATTCATTGTATTATAACATATTCTAACCCAAAATAACTTTATACAAGCCATTCACTGCCTCAAAGCAATGCTTTTGGGTTCTTATCCAATATGGGACCAAATATCGATAGGTCTTTCTTCTCACTTCTAAAAATTTTTCATGCATCTCTAGCACTTGTAATCAATCAAATTCATTGTATTATAACATATTCTAAACCAAAATAACTTTATACAAGCCATTCACTGCCTCAAAGCAATGGTTTTGGGTTCTTATCCCATTTGAGACCAAATTTCAACAAGTCTTTCTTCTCACTTCTAAACATTCTTCATGCATGTCTAGCACTTGTAATCAATAAAATTCATTGTATTATAACATATTCTAACCCAAAATAACTTTATACAAGCCATTCACTGCCTCAAAGCAATGCTTTTGGGTTCTTATCCAATATGGGACCAAATATCGATAGGTCTTTCTTCTCACTTCTAAAGATTCTTCATGCATCTCTAGCACTTGTAATCAATCAAATTCATTGTATTATAACATATTCTAAACCAAAATAACTTTATACAAGCCAGTCACTGCCTCAAAGCAATGGTTTTGGGTTCTTATCCCATTTGAGACCAAATTTCAACAAGTCTTTCTTCTCACTTCTAAACATTCTTCATGCATGGCTAGTACTTGTAATCAATCAAATTCATTGTATTATAACATATTCTAACCCAAAATAACTTTATACAAGCCATTCACTGCCTAAAAGAGATGTTTTTGTGTTCTTATCCCATTTGAGACCAAATTTCAACAAGTCTTTCTTTTCACTTCTAAACATTCTTCACGTATCTCTAGCACTTGTAATCAATCAAATTCATTGTATTATAACATATTTTAACCCAAAATAACTTCATACAAGCCATTCACTGCCACAAAGCAATGGTTTTGGGTTCTTATCCCATTTGAGACCAAATTTCAAAAAGTCTTTCTTCTCACTTCTAAACATTCTTCATGCATGTCTAGCACTTGTAATCAATCAAATTCATTGTATTATAACATATTCTAAGCCAAAATAACTTTATACAAGTCATTAACTGCCTCAAAGCAATGGTTTTGGGTTCTTATCCAATTTGGGACCAAATAGAGATAGGTCTTTCTTCTCACTTCTAAACATTCTTCATGCATGTATAGCACTTGTAATCAATCAATTCATTGTATTATAACATATTCTAACCCAAAATAACTTTATACAAGCCATTCACTGTCTCAAAGCAATGGTTTTGTGTTCTTATCCCATTTGAGACCAAATTTCAACATGTCTTTCTTTTCACTTCTAAACATTCTTCATGCATGTCTATCACTTGTAATCAATCAAATTCATTGTATTATAACATATTCTAACCCAAAATAACTTTATACAAGCCATTCACTGCCTCAAAGCAATGGTTTTGGGTTCTTATCCCATTTGAGACCAAATTTCAACACGTCTTTCTTCTCACTTCTAAACATTCTTCATGCATGTCTAGCACTTGTAATCAATAAAATTCATTGTATTATAACATATTCTAACCCAAAATAACTTTATACAAGCCATTCACTGCCTCAAAGCAATGCTTTTGGGGTCTTATCCAATATGAGACCAAATATCGATAGGTCTTTCTTCTCACTTCTAAAGATTCTTCATGCATCTCTAGCACCTGTAATCAATCAAATTCATTGTATTATAACATATTCAAAACCAAAATAACTTTATACAAGCCAGTCACTGCCTCAAAGCAATGGTTTTGGGTTCTTATCCCATTTGAGACCAAATTTCAACAAGTCTTTCTTCTCACTTCTAAACATTCTTCATGCATGGCTAGTACTTGTAATCAATCAAATTCATTGTATTATAACATATTCTAACCCAAAATAACTTTATACAAGCCATTCACTGCCTAAAAGAGATGTTTTTGTGTTCTTATCCCATTTGAGACCAAATTTCAACAAGTCTTTCTTTTCACTTCTAAACATTCTTCACGTATCTCTAGCACTTGTAATCAATCAAATTCATTGTATTATAACATATTTTAACCCAAAATAACTTTATACAAGCCATTCACTGCCTCAAAGCAATGGTTTTGGGTTCTTATCCCATTTGAGACCAAATTTCAACAAGTCTTTCTTCTCACTTCTAAACATTCTTCATGCATGTCTAGCACTTGTAATCAATCAAATTCATTGTATTATAACATATTCTAACCCAAAATAACTATATACAAGCCATTCACTGCCTCAAAGCAATGATTTTGTGTTCTTATCCCATTTGAGACCAAATTTCAACAAGTCTTTTTTCTCACTTCTAAACATTCTTCACGTATCTCAAGCACTTGTAATCAATCAAATTCATTGTATTATAACATATTTTAACCCAAAATAACTTTATACAAGCCATTCACTGCCTCAAAGCAATGGTTTTGGGTTCTTATCCCATTTGAGACCAAATTTCAACAAGTCTTTCTTCTCACTTCTAAACATTCTTCATGCATGGCTAGCACTTGTAATCAATCAAATTCATTGTATTATAACATATTCTAACCAAAAATAACTTTATAAAAGCCATTCACTGTCTCTAAGAGATGGTTTTGTGTTCTTATCCCATTTGAGACCAAATTTCAACAAGTCTTTCTTTTCACTTCTAAACATTCTTCACGTATCTCTAGCACTTTTAATCAATCAAATTCATTGTATTATAACATAGTTTAACCCAAAATAACTTTATACAAGCCATTCACTGCCTCAAAGCAATGGTTTTGGGTTCTTATCCCATTTGAGACCAAATTTCAAAAACTCTTTCTTTTCACTTCTAAACATTCTTCATGCATGTCTAACACTTGTAATCAATCAAATTCATTGTATTATAACATATTCTAACCCAAAATAACTTTATACAAGGCATTCACTGCCTCAAAGCAATGGTTTTGGGTTCTTATCCAATTTGGGACCCAATATAAATAGGTATTTCTTCTCCCTTCTAAACATTCTTCATGCATGTCTACCACTTGTAATCAATCAATTCATTGTATTATAACATATTCTAACCCAAAATAACTTTATACAAGCCATTCACTGCCTCAAAGCAATGGTTTTGTGTTCTTATCCCATTTGAGACCAAATTTCAACATGTCTTTCTTCTCACTTCTAAACATTCTTCACGTATCTCTAGCACTTGTAATCAATCAAATTCATTGTATTATAACATATTCTAACCCAAAATAACTTTATACAAGCTATTCACTGCCTCAAAGCAATGGTTTTGGGTTCTTATCCAATATGGGACCAAATAACGATAGGTCTTTCTTCTCACTTCTAAACATTCTTCATGCATCTATAGCACTTGTAATCAATCAAATTCATTGTATTATAACATATTATAAACCAAAAAAACTTTATACAAGCCATTCAATGCCTCAAAGCAATGGTTTTGGGTTCTTATCCCATTTGAGACCAAATTTCAACAAGTCTTTCTTCTCACTTCTAAACATTCTTCATGCATGTCTAGCACTTGTAATCAATAAAATTCATTGTATTATAACATATTCTAACCCAAAATAACTTTATACAAGCCATTCACTGCCTCAAAGCAATGGTTTTGTGTTCTCATCCCATTTGAGACCAAATTTCAACAAGTCTTTCTTCTCACTTCTAAACATTCTTCATGCATGTCTAGCACTTGTAATCAATAAAATTCATTGTATTATAACATATTCTAAGCCAAAATAACTTTATACAAGCCATTCACTGCCTCAAAGCAATGGGTTTGTGTTCTTATCCCATTTGAGACCAAATTTCAACATGTCTTTCTTCTCACTTCTAAACATTCTTCATGCATGTCTATCACTTGTAATCAATCAAATTCATTGTATTATAACATATTCTAACCCAAAATAACTTTATACACGCCATTCACTGCCTCAAAGCAATGTTTTTGGGTTCTTATCCAATATGGGACCAAATATCGATAGGTCTTTCTTCTCACTTCTAAACATTCTTCATGCATCTCTAGCACTTGTAATCAATCAAATTCATTGTATTATAACATATTCTAAACCAAAATAACTTTATACAAGCCATTCACTGCCTCAAAGCAATGGTTTTGGGTTCTTATCCCATTTGAGACCAAATTTCAACAAGTCTTTCTTCTCACTTCTAAACATTCTTCATGCATGTCTAGCACTTGTAATCAATAAAATTCATTGTATTATAACATATTCTAACCCAAAATAACTTTATACAAGCCATTCACTGCCTCAAAGCAATGCTTTTGGGTTCTTATCCAATATGGGACCAAATATCGATAGGTCTTTCTTCTCACTTCTAAAGATTCTTCATGCATCTCTAGCACTTGTAATCAATCAAATTCATTGTATTATAACATATTCTAAACCAAAATAACTTTATACAAGCCAGTCACTGCTTCAAAGCAATGGTTTTGGGTTCTTATCCCATTTGAGACCAAATTTCAACAAGTCTTTCTTCTCACTTCTAAACATTCTTCATGCATGGCTAGTACTTGTAATCAATCAAATTCATTGTATTATAACATATTCTAATCCAAAATAACTTTATACAAGCCATTCACTGCCTAACAGAGATGTTTTTGTGTTCTTATCCCATTTGAGACCAAATTTCAACAAGTCTTTCTTTTCACTTCTAAACATTCTTCACGTATCTCAAGCACTTGTAATCAATCAAATTCATTGTATTATAACATATTTTAACCCAAAATAACTTTATACAAGCCATTCACTGCCTCAAAGCAATGGTTTTGGGTTCTTATCCCATTTGAGACCAAATTTCAACAAGTCTTTCTTCTCACTTCTAAACATTCTTCATGCATGGCTAGCACTTGTAATCAATCAAATTCATTGTATTATAACATATTCTAACCGAAAATAACTTTATAAAAGCCATTCACTGTCTCAAAGAGATGGTTTTGTGTTCTTATCCCATTTGAGACCAAATTTCAACAAGTCTTTCTTTTCACTTCTAAACATTCTTCACGTATCTCTAGCACTTTTAATCAATCAAATTCATTGTATTATAACATAGTTTAACCCAAAATAACTTTATACAAGCCATTCACTGCCTCAAAGCAATGGTTTTGGGTTCTTATCCCATTTGAGACCAAATTTCAAAAACTCTTTCTTCTCACTTCTAAACATTCTTCATGCATGTCTAACACTTGTAATCAATCAAATTCATTGTATTATAACATATTCTAACCCAAAATAACTTTATACAAGGCATTCACTGCCTCAAAGCAATGGTTTTGGGTTCTTATCCAATTTGGGACCCAATATAAATAGGTATTTCTTCTCCCTTCTAAACATTCTTCATGCATGTCTACCACTTGTAATCAATCAATTCATTGTATTATAACATATTCTAACCCAAAATAACTTTATACAAGCCATTCACTGCCTCAAAGCAATGGTTTTGTGTTCTTATCCCATTTGAGACCAAATTTCAACATGTCTTTCTTCTCACTTCTAAACATTCTTCACGTATCTCTAGCACTTGTAATCAATCAAATTCATTGTATTATAACATATTCTAACCCAAAATAACTTTATACAAGCCATTCACTGCCTCAAAGCAATGCTTTTGGGTTCTTATCCAATATGGGACCAAATATCGATAGGTCTTTCTTCTCACTTCTAAACATTCTTCATGCATCTCTAGCACTTGTAATCAATCAAATTCATTGTATTATAACATATTCTAACCCAAAATAACTTTATCCAAGCCATTCACTGCCTCAAAGCAATGGTTTTGGGTTCTTATCCCATTTGAGACCAAATTTCAACAAGTCTTTCTTCTCACTTCTAAACATTCTTCATGCATGTCTAGCACTTGTAATCAATAAAATTCATTGTATTATAACATATTCTAACCCAAAATAACTTTATACAAGCTATTCACTGCCTCAAAGCAATGGTTTTGGGTTCTTATCCAATATGGGACCAAATAACGATAGGTCTTTCTTCTCACTTCTAAACATTCTTCATGCATCTATAGCACTTGTAATCAATCAAATTCATTGTATTATAACATATTATAAACCAAAAAAACTTTATACAAGCCATTCACTGCCTCAAAGCAATGGTTTTGTGTTCTTATCCCATTTGAGACCAAATTTCAACAAGTCTTTCTTCTCACTTCTAAACATTCTTCATGCATGTCTAGCACTTGTAATCAATAAAATTCATTGTATTATAACATATTCTAACCCAAAATAACTTTATACAAGCCATTCACTGCCTCAAAGCAATGGTTTTGTGTTCTTATCCCATTTGAGACCAAATTTCAACAAGTCTTTCTTCTCACTTCTAAACATTCTTCATGCATGTCTAGCACTTGTAATTAATCAAATTCATTGTATTATAACAAATTCTAAGCCAAAATAACTTTATACAAGTCATTAACTGCCTCAAAACAATGGTTTTGGGTTCTTATCCAATTTGGGACCAAATAGAGATAGGTCTTTCTTCTCACTTCTAAACATTCTTCATGCATGTCTAGCACTTGTAATCAATCAATTCATTGTATTATAACATATTCTAAGCCAAAATAACTTTATACAAGCCATTCACTGCCTCAAAGCAATGGTTTTGTGTTCTTATCCCATTTGAGACCAAATTTCAACATGTCTTTCTTCTCACTTCTAAACATTCTTCATGCATGTCTATCACTTGTAATCAATCAAATTCATTGTATTATAACATATTCTAACCCAAAATAACTTTATACAAGCCATTCACTGCCTCAAAGCAATGCTTTTGGGTTCTTATCCAATATGGGACCAAATATCGATAGGTCTTTCTTCTCACTTCTCAACATTCTTCATGCATCTCTAGCACTTGTAATCAATCAAATTCATTGTATTATAACATATTCTAAACCAAAATAACTTTATACAAGCCATTCACTGCCTCAAAGCAATGTTTTTGGGTTCTTATCCCATTTGAGACCAAATTTCAACAAGTCTTTCCTCTCACTTCTAAACATTCTTCATGCATGTCTAGCACTTTTAATCAATAAAATTCATTGTATTATAACATATTCTAACCCAAAATAACTTTATACAAGCCATTCACTGCCTCAAAGCAATGCTTTTGGGTTCTTATCCAATATGGGACCAAATATCGATAGGTCTTTCTTCTCACTTCTAAAGATTCTTCATGCATCTCTAGCACTTGTAATCAATCAAATTCATTGTATTATAACATATTCTAAACCAAAATAACTTTATACAAGCCAGTCACTGCCTCAAAGCAATGGTTTTGGGTTCTTATCCCATTTGAGACCAAATTTCAACAAGTCTTTCTTCTCACTTCTAAACATTCTTCATGCATGGCTAGTACTTGTAATCAATCAAATTCATTGTATTATAACATATTCTAACCCAAAATAACTTTATACAAGCCATTCACTGCCTAAAAGAGATGTTTTTGTGTTCTTATCCCATTTGAGACCAAATTTCAACAAGTCTTTCTTTTCACTTCTAAACATTCTTCACGTATCTCTAGCACTTGTAATCAATCAAATTCATTGTATTATAACATATTTTAACCCAAAATAACTTTATACAAGCCATTCACTGCCTCAAAGCAATGGTTTTGGGTTCTTATCCCATTTGAGACCAAATTTCAAAAAGTCTTTCTTCTCACTTCTAAACATTCTTCATGCATGTCTAGCACTTGTAATCAATCAAATTCATTGTATTATAACATATTCTAAGCCAAAATAACTTTATACAAGTCATTAACTGCCTCAAAGCAATGGTGTTGGGTTCTTATCCAATTTGGGACCAAATAGAGATAGGTCTTTCTTGTCACTTCTAAACATTCTTCATGCATGTCTAGCACTTGTAATCAATCAATTCATTGTATTATAACATATTCTAACCCAAAATAACTTTATACAAGCCAGTCACTGCCTCAAAGCAATGGGTTTGGGTTCTTATCCCATTTGAGACCAAATTTCAACAAGTCTTTCTTCTCACTTCTAAACATTCTTCATGCATGGCTAGTACTTGTAATCAATCAAATTCATTGTATTATAACATATTCTAACCCAAAATAACTTTATACAAGCCATTCACTGCCTAAAAGACATGTTTTTGTGTTCTTATCCCATTTGAGACCAAATTTCAACAAGTCTTTCTTTTCACTTCTAAACATTCTTCACGTATCTCTAGCACTTGTAATCAATCAAATTTATTGTATTATAACATATTTTAACCCAAAATAACTTTATACAAGCCATTCACTGCCTCAAAGCAATGGTTTTGGGTTCTTATCCCATTTGAGACCAAATTTCAAAAAGTCTTTCTTCTCACTTCTAAACATTCTTCATGCATGTCTAGCACTTGTAATCAATCAAATTCATTGTATTATAACATATTCTAACCCAAAATAACTTTATACAAGCCATTCACTGCCTCAAAGCAATGGTTTTGTGTTCTTATCCCATTTGAGACCAAATTTCAACATGTCTTTCTTTTCACTTCTAAACATTCTTCATGCATGTCTATCACTTGTAATTAATCAAATTCATTGTATTATAACATATTCTAACCCAAAATAACTTTATACAAGCCATTCACTGCCTCAAAGCAATGCTTTTGGGTTCTTATCCAATATGGGACCAAATATCGATAGGTCTTTCTTCTCACTTCTAAACATTCTTCATGCATCTCTAGCACTTGTAATCAATCAAATTCATTGTATTATAACATATTCTAAACCAAAATAACTTTATACAAGCAATTCACTGTCTCAAAGCAATGATTTTGTGTTCTTATCCCATTTGAGACCAAATTTCAACAAGTCTTTCTTCTCACTTCTAAACATTCTTCATGCATGGCTAGCACTTGTAATCAATCAAATTCATTGTGTTATAACATATTCTAACCGAAAATAACTTTATAAAAGCCATTCACTGCCTCAAAGAGATGGTTTTGTGTTCTTATCCCATTTGAGACCAAATTTCAACAAGTCTTTCTTTTCACTTCTAAACATTCTTCACGTATCTCTAGCACTTGTAATCAATCAAATTCATTGTATTATAACATATTCTAAACCAAAATAACTTTATACAAGCCATTCACTGCCTCAAAGCAATGGTTTTGGGTTCTTATCCCATTTGAGACCAAATATCGATAGGTCTTTCTTCTCACTTCTAAACATTCTTCATGCATGTCTAGCACTTGTAATCAATAAAATTCATTGTATTATAACATATTCTAACCCAAAATAACTTTATACAAGCTATTCACTGCCTCAAAGCAATGGTTTTGGGTTCTTATCCAATATGGGACCAAATAACGATAGGTCTTTCTTCTCACTTCTAAACATTCTTCATGCATCTCTAGCACTTGTAATCAATCAAATTTATTGTATTATAACATATTATAAACCAAAAAAACTTTATACAAGCCATTCACTGCCTCAAAGCAATGGTTTTGGGTTCTTATCCCATTTGAGACCAAATTTCAACAAGTCTTTCTTCTCACTTCTAAAAATTCTTCATGCATGTCTAGCACTTGTAATCAATAAAATTCATTGTATTATAACATATTCTAAGCCAAAATAACTTTATACAAGCCATTCACTGCCTCAAAGCAATGGTTTTGTGTTCTTATCCCATTTGAGACCAAATTTCAACATGTCTATCTTCTCACTTCTAAACATTCTTCATGCATGGCTATCACTTGTAATCAATCAAATTCATTGTATTATAACATATTCTAACCCAAAATAACTTTATACAAGCTATTCACTGCCTCAAAGCAATGGTTTTGGGTTCTTATCCAATATGGGACCAAATATCGATAGGTCTTTCTTCTCACTTCTAAACATTCTTCATGCATCTCTAGCACTTGTAATCAATCAAATTCATTGTATTATAACATATTCTAAACCAAAATAACTTTGTACAAGCCAGTCACTGCCTCAAAGCAATGGTTTTGGGTTCTTATCCCATTTGAGACCAAATTTCAACAAGTCTTTCTTCTCACTTCTAAACATTCTTCATGCATGGCTAGTACTTGTAATCAATCAAAATCATTGTAGTATAACATATTCTAATCCAAAATAACTTTATACAAGCCATTCACTGCCTAAAAGAGATGTTTTTGTGTTCTTATCCCATTTGAGACCAAATTTCAACAAGTCTTTCTTTTCACTTCTAAACATTCTTCATGCATGTCTATCACTTGTAATCAATCAAATTCATTGTATTATAACATATTCTAACCCAAAATAACTTTATACAAGCCATTCACTGCCTCAAAGCAATGCTTTTGGGTTCTTATCCAATATGGGACCAAATATCGATAGGTCTTTCTTCTCACTTCTAAACATTCTTCATGCATCTCTAGCACTTGTAATCAATCAAATTCATTGTATTATAACATATTCTAACCCAAAATAACTTTATACAAGCCATTCACTGCCTCAAAGCAATGCTTTTGGGTTCTTATCCAATATGGGACCAAATATCGATAGGTCTTTCTTCTCACTTCTAAACATTCTTCATGCATCTCTAGCACTTGTAATCAATCAAATTCATTGTATTATAACATATTCTAAACCAAAATAACTTTATACAAGCAATTCACTGTCTCAAAGCAATGATTTTGTGTTCTTATCCCATTTGAGACCAAATTTCAACAAGTCTTTCTTCTCACTTCTAAACATTCTTCATGCATGTCTAGCACTTGTAATCAATCAAATTCATTGTATTATAACATATTCTAACCCAAAATAACTTTATACAAGCCATTCACTGCCTCAAAGCAATGGTTTTGTGTTCTTATCCCATTTGAGACCAAATTTCAACATGTCTTTCTTTTCACTTCTAAACATTCTTCATGCATGTCTAGCACTTGTAATCAATCAAATTCATTGTATTATAACATATTCTAACCCAAAATAACTTTATACAAGCCATTCACTGCCTCAAAGCAATGGTTTTGTGTTCTTATCCCATTTGAGACCAAATTTCAACAAGTCTTTCTTCTCACTTCTAAACATTCTTCATGCATGTCTAGCACTTGTAATCAATCAAATTCATTGTATTATAACATATTCTAACCCAAAATAACTTTATACAAGCCATTCACTGCCTCAAAGCAATGGTTTTGTGTTCTTATCCCATTTGAGACCAAATTTCAACATGTCTTTCTTTTCACTTCTAAACATTCTTCATGCATGTCTATCACTTGTAATCAATCAAATTCATTGTATTATAACATATTCTAACCCAAAATAACTTTATACAAGCCATTCACTGCCTCAAAGCAATGCTTTTGGGTTCTTATCCAATATGGGACCAAATATCGATAGGTCTTTCTTCTCACTTCTAAACATTCTTCATGCATCTCTAGCACTTGTAATCAATCAAATTCATTGTATTATAACATATTCTAAACCAAAATAACTTTATACAAGCAATTCACTGTCTCAAAGCAATGATTTTGTGTTCTTATCCCATTTGAGACCAAATTTCAACAAGTCTTTTTTCTCACTTCTAAACATTCTTCACGTATCTCAAGCACTTGTAATCAATCAAATTCATTGTATTATAACATATTTTAACCCAAAATAACTTTATACAAGCCATTCACTGCCTCAAAGCAATGGTTTTGGGTTCTTATCCCATTTGAGACCAAATTTCAACAAGTCTTTCTTCTCACTTCTAAACATTCTTCATGCATGGCTAGCACTTGTAATCAATCAAATTCATTGTATTATAACATATTCTAACCGAAAATAACTTTATAAAAGCCATTCACTGCCTCAAAGAGATGGTTTTGTGTTCTTATCCCATTTGAGACCAAATTTCAACAAGTCTTTCTTTTCACTTCTAAACATTCTTCACGTATCTCTAGCACTTGTAATCAATCAAATTCATTGTATTATAACATATTCTAAACCAAAATAACTTTATACAAGCCATTCACTGCCTCAAAGCAATGGTTTTGGGTTCTTATCCCATTTGAGACCAAATATCGATAGGTCTTTCTTCTCACTTTTAAACATTCTTCATGCATGTCTAGCACTTGTAATCAATAAAATTCATTGTATTATAACATATTCTAACCCAAAATAACTTTATACAAGCTATTCACTGCCTCAAAGCAATGGTTTTGGGTTCTTATCCAATATGGGACCAAATAACGATAGGTCTTTCTTCTCACTTCTAAACATTCTTCATGCATCTCTAGCACTTGTAATCAATCAAATTCATTGTATTATAACATATTATAAACCAAAAAAACTTTATACAAGCCATTCACTGCCTCAAAGCAATGGTTTTGGGTTCTTATCCCATTTGAGACCAAATTTCAACAAGTTTTTCTTCTCACTTCTAAAAATTCTTCATGCATGTCTAGCACTTGTAATCAATAAAATTCATTGTATTATAACATATTCTAAGCCAAAATAACTTTATACAAGCCATTCACTGCCTCAAAGCAATGGTTTTGTGTTCTTATCCCATTTGAGACCAAATTTCAACATGTCTATCTTCTCACTTCTAAACATTCTTCATGCATGGCTATCATTTGTAATCAATCAAATTCATTGTATTATAACATATTCTAACCCAAAATAACTTTATACAAGCTATTCACTGCCTCAAAGCAATGGTTTTGGGTTCTTATCCAATATGGGACCAAATATCGATAGGTCTTTCTTCTCACTTCTAAACATTCTTCATGCATCTCTAGCACTTGTAATCAATCAAATTCATTGTATTATAACATATTCTAAACCAAAATAACTTTGTACAAGCCAGTCACTGCCTCAAAGCAATGGTTTTGGGTTCTTATCCCATTTGAGACCAAATTTCAACAAGTCTTTCTTCTCACTTCTAAACATTCTTCATGCATGGCTAGTACTTGTAATCAATCAAAATCATTGTAGTATAACATATTCTAATCCAAAATAACTTTATACAAGCCATTCACTGCCTAAAAGAGATGTTTTTGTGTTCTTATCCCATTTGAGACCAAATTTCAACAAGTCTTTCTTTTCACTTCTAAACATTCTTCACGTATCTCTAGCACTTGTAATCAATCAAATTCATTGTATTATAACATATTTTAACCCAAAATAACTTTATACAAGCCATTCACTGCCTCAAAGCAATGGTTTTGTGTTCTTATCCCATTTGAGACCAAATTTCAACATGTCTTTCTTTTCACTTCAAAACATTCTTCATGCATGTCTATCACTTGTAATCAATCAAATTCATTGTATTATAACATATTCTAACCCAAAATAACTTTATACAAGCCATTCACTGCCTCAAAGCAATGCTTTTGTGTTCTTATCCCATTTGAGACCAAATTTCAACAAGTCTTTCTTCTCACTTCTAAACATTCTTCATGCATGGCTAGTACTTGTAATCAATCAAATTCATTGTATTATAACATATTCTAATCCAAAATAACTTTATACAAGCCATTCACTGCCTAAAAGAGATGTTTTTGTGTTCTTATCCCATTTGAGACCAAATTTCAACAAGTCTTTCTTTTCACTTCTAAACATTCTTCACGTATCTCTAGCACTTGTAATCAATCAAATTCATTGTATTATAACATATTTTAACCCAAAATAACTTTATACAAGCCATTCACTGCCTCAAAGCAATGGTTTTGGGTTCTTATCCCATTTGAGACCAAATTTCAAAAAGTCTTTCTTCTCACTTCTAAACATTCTTCATGCATGTCTAGCACTTGTAATCAATCAAATTCATTGTATTATAACATATTCTAAGCCAAAATAACTTTATACAAGTCATTAACTGCCTCAAAGCAATGGTTTTGGGTTCTTATCCAATTTGGGACCAAATAGAGATAGGTCTTTCTTCTCACTTCTAAACATTCTTCATGCATGTCTAGCACTTGTAATCAATCAATTCATTGTATTACAACATATTCTAACCCAAAATAACTTTATACAAGCCATTCACTGCCTCAAAGCAATGGTTTTGTGTTCTTATCCCATTTGAGACCAAATTTCAACATGTCTTTCTTTTCACTTCTAAACATTCTTCATGCATGTCTATCACTTGTAATCAATCAAATTCATTGTATTATAACATATTCTAACCCAAAATAACTTTATACAAGCCATTCACTGCCTCAAAGCAATGCTTTTGGGTTCTTATCCCATTTGAGACCAAATTTCAACAAGTCTCTCTTCTCACTTCTAAACATTCTTCATGCATGGCTAGTACTTGTAATCAATCAAATTCATTGTATTATAATGTGAAAGGGAACACCATTCATGGTCGACCTTGCAACCAACCATACGTTCATGTCTCGACCAAGTGAATTCACTCGTCCGTACAACCGGTCGTCCGTACGACCATTCCTCAAGGCCAAGCCCATTACTCCCTAAACCATCAGCTCATCACTTAAGGCCCCTTTGTAACTCGCCACAAGTTCGCCCTAGAAGAATGGAGGCCTAGATCCTTCCAATATGACCGTTGGAGCTCGAGACAAGAAGAAGTCACATGTTGTGCTTAGAAGACAACCCCAAGCTCACGTCGCTTTCACCTTCAAGTGGGAAACAAAATATCTTGTATATTTGTATGTATTTTATTCTCTTTGTCTAGTCTTTATATAGTTTGTAAGCATAGTTCTTTTTCATGTATGAAAAGAGAAGTTCTCTCTTTCTTCACAATCTCTAAACTCGCAAACTCTTCTAATCTCATTTCTCTCGTTCATTCAACCATAAACCTCTTTATACTCGATCTTATACTTGAAATCTCACATATAACATATTCTAACCCAAAATAACTTTATACAAGCCATTCACTGCCTAAAATAGATGTTTTTGTGTTCTTATCCCATTTGAGACCAAATTTCAACAAGTCTTTCTTTTCACTTCTAAACATTCTTCACGTATCTCTAGCACTTGTAATCAATCAAATTCATTGTATTATAACATATTTTAACCCAAAATAACTTTATAAAAGCCATTCACTGCCTCAAAGCAATGGTTTTGGGTTCTTATCCCATTTGAGACCAAATTTCAAAAAGTCTTTCTTCTCACTTCTCAACATTCTTCATGCATCTCTAGCACTTGTAATCAATCAAATTCATTGTATTATAACATATTCTAAACCAAAATAACTTTATACAAGTCATTAAATGCCTCAAAGCAATGGTTTTGTGTTCTTATCCCATTTGAGACCAAATTTCAACATGTCTTTCTTCTCACTTCTAAACATTCTTCATGCATGTCTATCACTTGTAATCAATCAAATTCATTGTATTATAACATATTCTAACCCAAAATAACTTTATACAAGCCATTCACTGCCTCAAAGCAATGCTTTTGGGTTCTTATCCAATTTGAGACCAAATATCGATAGGTCTTTCTTCTCACTTCTAAACATTCTTCATGCATCTCTAGCACTTGTAATCAATCAAAATCATTGTATTATAACATATTTGAACCCAAAATAACTTTATACATGCCATTCACTGCCTCAAAGCAATGGTTTTGGGTTCTTATCCCATTTGAGACCAAATTTCAAAAAGTCTTTCTTCTCACTTCTAAACATTCTTCATGCATGTCTAGCACTTGTAATCAATAAAATTCATTGTATTATAACATATTCTAACCCAAAATAACTTTATACAAGTCATTAACTGCCTCAAAGCAATGGTTTTGGGTTCTTATCCAATTTGGGACCAAATATCGATAGGTCTTTCTTCTCACTTCTAAAGATTCTTCATGCATCTCTAGCACTTGTAATCAATCAAATTCATTGTATTATAACATATTCTAACCCAAAATAACTTTATACAAGCCAGTCACTGCCTCAAAGCAATGGTTTTGGGTTCTTATCCCATTTGAGACCAAATTTCAACAAGTCTTTCTTCTCACTTCTAAACATTCTTCATGCATGGCTAGTACTTGTAATCAATCAAATTCATTGTATTATAACATATTCTAACCCAATATAACTTTATACAAGCCATTCACTGCCTAAAAGAGATGTTTTTGTGTTCTTATCCCATTTGAGACCAAATTTCAACAAGTCTTTCTTTTCACTTCTAAACATTCTTCACGTATCTCTAGCACTTGTAATCAATCAAATTTATTGTATTATAACATATTTTAACCCAAAATAACTTTATACAAGCCATTCACTGCCTCAAAGCAATGGTTTTGGGTTCTTATCCCATTTGAGACCAAATTTCAAAAAGTCTTTCTTCTCACTTCTAAACATTCTTCATGCATGTCTAGCACTTGTAATCAATCAAATTCATTGTATTATAACATATTCTAACCCAAAATAACTTTATACAAGCCATTCACTGCCTCAAAGCAATGCTTTTGGGTTCTTATCCAATATGGGACCAAATATCGATAGGTCTTTCTTCTCACTTCTAAACATTCTTCATGCATCTCTAGCACTTGTAATCAATCAAATTCATTGTATTATAACATATTCTAAACCAAAATAACTTTATACAAGCAATTCACTGTCTCAAAGCAATGGTTTTGTGTTCTTATCCCATTTGAGACCAAATTTCAACAAGTCTTTTTTCTCACTTCTAAACATTCTTCACGTATCTCAAGCACTTGTAATCAATCAAATTCATTGTATTATAACATATTTTAACCCAAAATAACTTTATACAAGCCATTCACTGCCTCAAAGCAATGGTTTTCGGTTCTTATCCCATTTGAGACCAAATTTCAACAAGTCTTTCTTTTCACTTCTAAACATTCTTCACGTATCTCTAGCACTTGTAATCAATCAAATTTATTGTATTATAACATATTTTAACCCAAAATAACTTTATACAAGCCATTCACTGCCTCAAAGCAATGGTTTTGGGTTCTTATCCCATTTGAGACCAAATTTCAAAAAGTCTTTCTTCTCACTTCTAAACATTCTTCATGCATGTCTAGCACTTGTAATCAATCAAATTCATTGTATTATAACATATTCTAACCCAAAATAACTTTATACAAGCCATTCACTGCCTCAAAGCAATGGTTTTGTGTTCTTATCCCATTTGAGACCAAATTTCAACATGTCTTTCTTTTCACTTCTAAACATTCTTCATGCATGTCTATCACTTGTAATCAATCAAATTCATTGTATTATAACATATTCTAACCCAAAATAACTTTATACAAGCCATTCACTGCCTCAAAGCAATGCTTTTGGGTTCTTATCCAATATGGGACCAAATATCGATAGGTCTTTCTTCTCACTTCTAAACATTCTTCATGCATCTCTAGCACTTGTAATCAATCAAATTCATTGTATTATAACATATTCTAAACCAAAATAACTTTATACAAGCCAGTCACTGCCTCAAAGCAATGGTTTTGGGTTCTTATCCCATTTGAGACCAAATTTCAACAAGTCTTTCTTCTCACTTCTAAACATTCTTCATGCATGGCTAGTACTTGTAATCAATCAAATTCATTGTATTATAACATATTCTAACCCAAAATAACTTTATACAAGCCATTCACTGCCTAAAAGAGATGTTTTTGTGTTCTTATCCCATTTGAGACCAAATTTCAACAAGTCTTTCTTTTCACTTCTAAACATTCTTCACGTATCTCTAGCACTTGTAATCAATCAAATTTATTGTATTATAACATATTTTAACCCAAAATAACTTTATACAAGCCATTCACTGCCTCAAAGCAATGGTTTTGGGTTCTTATCCCATTTGAGACCAAATTTCAAAAAGTCTTTCTTCTCACTTCTAAACATTCTTCATGCATGTCTAGCACTTGTAATCAATCAAATTCATTGTATTATAACATATTCTAACCCAAAATAACTTTATACAAGCCATTCACTGCCTCAAAGCAATGGTTTTGTGTTCTTATCCCATTTGAGACCAAATTTCAACATGTCTTTCTTTTCACTTCTAAACATTCTTCATGCATGTCTATCACTTGTAATCAATCAAATTCATTGTATTATAACATATTCTAACCCAAAATAACTTTATACAAGCCATTCACTGCCTCAAAGCAATGCTTTTGGGTTCTTATCCAATATGGGACCAAATATCGATAGGTCTTTCTTCTCACTTCTAAACATTCTTCATGCATCTCTAGCACTTGTAATCAATCAAATTCATTGTATTATAACATATTCTAAACCAAAATAACTTTATACAAGCAATTCACTGTCTCAAAGCAATGATTTTGTGTTCTTATCCCATTTGAGACCAAATTTCAACAAGTCTTTTTTCTCACTTCGAAACATTCTTCATGTATCTCAAGCACTTGTAATCAATCAAATTCATTGTATTATAACATATTTTAACCCAAAATAACTTTATACAAGCCATTCACTGCCTCAAAGCAATGGTTTTAGGTTCTTATCCCATTTGAGACCAAATTTCAACAAGTCTTTCTTTTCACTTCTAAACATTCTTCATGCATGGCTAGCACTTGTAATCAATCAAATTCATTGTATTATAACATATTCTAACCGAAAATAACTTTATAAAAGCCATTCACTGCCTCAAAGAGATGGTTTTGTGTTCTTATCTCATTTGAGACCAAATTTCAACAAGTCTTTCTTTTCACTTCTAAACATTCTTCACGTATCTCTAGCACTTGTAATCAATCAAATTCATTGTATTATAACATATTTGAACCCAAAATAACTTTATACAAACCATTCTCTGTCTCAAAGCAATGGTTTTGGGTTCTTATCCCATTTGAGACCAAATTTCAAAAAGTCTTTCTTCTCACTTCTAAACTTTCTTCATGCATGTCTAGCACTTGTAATCAATCAAATTCATTGTATTATAACATATTCTAAGCCAAAATAACTTTATACAAGTCATTAACTGCCTCAAAGCAATGGTTTTGGGTTCTTATCCAATTTGGGACCAAATAGAGATAGGTCTTTCTTCTCACTTCTAAACATTCTTCATGCATGTCTAGCACTTGTAATCAATCAATTCATTGTATTATAACATATTCTAACCCAAAATAACTTTATACAAGCCAGTCACTGCCTCAAAGCAATGGTTTTGGGTTCTTATCCCATTTGAGACCAAATTTCAACAAGTCTTTCTTCTCACTTCTAAACATTCTTCATGCATGGCTAGTACTTGTAATCAATCAAATTCATTGTATTATAACATATTCTAACCCAAAATAACTTTATACAAGCCATTCACTGCCTAAAAGAGATGTTTTTGTGTTCTTATCCCATTTGAGACCAAATTTCAACAAGTCTTTCTTTTCACTTCTAAACATTCTTCACGTATCTCTAGCACTTGTAATCAATCAAATTTATTGTATTATAACATATTTTAACCCAAAATAACTTTATACAAGCCATTCACTGCCTCAAAGCAATGGTTTTGGGTTCTTATCCCATTTGAGACAAAATTTCAAAAAGTCTTTCTTCTCACTTCTAAACATTCTTCATGCATGTCTAGCACTTGTAATCAATCAAATTCATTGTATTATAACATATTCTAACCCAAAATAACTTTATACAAGCCATTCACTGCCTCAAAGCAATGGTTTTGTGTTCTTATCCCATTTGAGACCAAATTTCAACATGTCTTTCTTTTCACTTCTAAACATTCTTCATGCATGTCTATCACTTGTAATCAATCAAATTCATTGTATTATAACATATTCTAACCCAAAATAACTTTATACAAGCCATTCACTGCCTCAAAGCAATGCTTTTGGGTTCTTATCCAATATGGGACCAAATATCGATAGGTCTTTCTTCTCACTTCTAAACATTCTTCATGCATCTCTAGCACTTGTAATCAATCAAATTCATTGTATTATAACATATTCTAAACCAAAATAACTTTATACAAGCCAGTCACTGCCTCAAAGCAATGGTTTTGGGTTCTTATCCCATTTGAGACCAAATTTCAACAAGTCTTTCTTCTCACTTCTAAACATTCTTCATGCATGGCTAGTACTTGTAATCAATCAAATTCATTGTATTATAACATATTCTAACCCAAAATAACTTTATACAAGCCATTCACTGCCTAAAAGAGATGTTTTTGTGTTCTTATCCCATTTGAGACCAAATTTCAACAAGTCTTTCTTTTCACTTCTAAACATTCTTCACGTATCTCTAGCACTTGTAATCAATCAAATTTATTGTATTATAACATATTTTAACCCAAAATAACTTTATACAAGCCATTCACTGCCTCAAAGCAATGGTTTTGGGTTCTTATCCCATTTGAGACCAAATTTCAAAAAGTCTTTCTTCTCACTTCTAAACATTCTTCATGCATGTCTAGCACTTGTAATCAATCAAATTCATTGTATTATAACATATTCTAACCCAAAATAACTTTATACAAGCCATTCACTGCCTCAAAGCAATGGTTTTGTGTTCTTATCCCATTTGAGACCAAATTTCAACATGTCTTTCTTTTCACTTCTAAACATTCTTCATGCATGTCTATCACTTGTAATCAATCAAATTCATTGTATTATAACATATTCTAACCCAAAATAACTTTATACAAGCCATTCACTGCCTCAAAGCAATGCTTTTGGGTTCTTATCCAATATGGGACCAAATATCGATAGGTCTTTCTTCTCACTTCTAAACATTCTTCATGCATCTCTAGCACTTGTAATCAATCAAATTCATTGTATTATAACATATTCTAAACCAAAATAACTTTATACAAGCAATTCACTGTCTCAAAGCAATGATTTTGTGTTCTTATCCCATTTGAGACCAAATTTCAACAAGTCTTTTTTCTCACTTCTAAACATTCTTCACGTATCTCAAGCACTTGTAATCAATCAAATTCATTGTATTATAACATATTTTAACCCAAAATAACTTTATACAAGCCATTCACTGCCTCAAAGCAATGGTTTTAGGTTCTTATCCCATTTGAGACCAAATTTCAACAAGTCTTTCTTTTCACTTCTAAACATTCTTCATGCATGGCTAGCACTTGTAATCAATCAAATTCATTGTATTATAACATATTCTAACCGAAAATAACTTTATAAAAGCCATTCACTGCCTCAAAGAGATGGTTTTGTGTTCTTATCCCATTTGAGACCAAATTTCAACAAGTCTTTCTTTTCACTTCTAAACATTCTTCACGTATCTCTAGCACTTGTAATCAATCAAATTCATTGTATTATAACATATTCTAAACCAAAATAACTTTATACAAGCCATTCACTGCCTCAAAGCAATGGTTTTGGGTTCTTATCCCATTTGAGACCAAATATCGATAGGTCTTTCTTCTCACTTCTAAACATTCTTCATGCATGTCTAGCACTTGTAATCAATAAAATTCATTGTATTATAACATATTCTAACCCAAAATAACTTTATACAAGCTATTCATTGCCTCAAAGCAATGGTTTTGGGTTCTTATCCAATATGGGACCAAATAACGATAGGTCTTTCTTCTCACTTCTAAACATTCTTCATGCATCTCTAGCACTTGTAATCAATCAAATTCATTGTATTATAACATATTATAAACCAAAAAAACTTTATACAAGCCATTCACTGCCTCAAAGCAATGGTTTTGGGTTCTTATACCATTTGAGACCAAATTTCAACAAGTCTTTCTTCTCACTTCTAAAAATTCTCCATGCATGTCTAGCACTTGTAATCAATAAAATTCATTGTATTATAACATATTCTAAGCCAAAATAACTTTATACAAGCCATTCACTGCCTCCAAGCAATGGTTTTGTGTTCTTATCCCATTTGAGACCAAATTTCAACATGTCTTTCTTCTCACTTCTAAACATTCTTCATGCATGGCTATCACTTGTAATCAATCAAATTCATTGTATTATAACATATTCTAACCCAAAATAACTTTATACAAGCCATTCACTGCCTCAAAGCAATGCTTTTGGGTTCTTATCCAATATGGGACCAAATATCGATAGGTCTTTCTTCTCACTTCTAAACATTCTTCATGCATGTCTAGCACTTGTAATCAATAAAATTCATTGTATTATAACATATTCTAACCCAAAATAACTTTATACAAGCTATTCACTGCCTCAAAGCAATGGTTTTGGGTTCTTATCCAATATGGGACCAAATAACGATAGGTCTTTCTTCTCACTTCTAAACATTCTTCATGCATCTCTAGCACTTGTAATCAATCAAATTCATTGTATTATAACATATTATAAACCAAAAAAACTTTATACAAGCCATTCACTGCCTCAAAGCAATGGTTTTGGGTTCTTATCCCATTTGAGACCAAATTTCAACAAGTCTTTCTTCTCACTTCTAAAAAGTCTTCATGCATGTCTAGCACTTGTAATCAATAAAATTCATTGTATTATAACATATTCTAAGCCAAAATAACTTTATACAAGCCATTCACTGCCTCAAAGCAATGGTTTTGTGTTCTTATCCCATTTGAGACCAAATTTCAACATGTCTTTCTTCTCACTTCTAAACATTCTTCATGCATGTCTATCACTTGTAATCAATCAAATTCATTGTATTATAACATATTCTAACCCAAAATAACTTTATACAAGCCATTCACTGCCTCAAAGCAATGCTTTTGGGTTCTTATCCAATATGGGCCCAAATATCGATAAGTCTTTCTTCTCACTTCTAAACATTCTTCATGCATCTCTAGCACTTGTAATCAATCAAATTCATTGTATTATAACATATTCTAAACCAAAATAACTTTATACAAGCCATTCACTGCCTCAAAGCAATGGTTTTGGGTTCTTATCCCATTTGAGACCAAATTTCAACAAGTCTTTCTTCTCACTTCTAAACATTCTTCATGCATGTCTAGCACTTGTAATCAATAAAATTCATTGTATTATAACATATTCTAACCCAAAATAACTTTATACAAGCCATTCACTGCATCAAAGCAATGCTTTTGGGTTCTTATCCAATATGGGACCAAATATCGATAGGTCTTTATTCTCACTTCTAAAGATTCTTCATGCATCTCTAGCACTTGTAATCAATCAAATTCATTGTATTATAACATATTCTAAACCAAAATAACTTTATACAAGCCAGTCACTGCCTCAAAGCAATGGTTTTGGGTTCTTATCCCATTTGAGACCAAATTTCAACAAGTCTTTCTTCTCACTTCTAAACATTCTTCATGCATGGCTAGTACTTGTAATCAATCAAAATCATTGTATTATAACATATTCTAATCCAAAATAACTTTATACAAGCCATTCACTGCCTAAAAGAGATGTTTTTGTGTTCTTATCCCATTTGAGACCAAATTTCAACAAGTCTTTCTTTTCACTTCTAAACATTCTTCACGTATCTCTAGCACTTGTAATCAATCAAATTCATTGTATTATAACATATTTGAACCCAAAATAACTTTATACATGCCATTCACTGCCTCAAAGCAATGGTTTTGGGTTCTTATCCCATTTGAGACCAAATTTCAAAAAGTCTTTCTTCTCACTTCTAAACATTCTTCATGCATGTCTAGCACTTGTAATCAATCAAATTCATTGTATTATAACATATTCTAAGCCAAAATAACTTTATACAAGTCATTAACTGCCTCAAAGCAATGGTTTTGGGTTCTTATCCAATTTGGGACCAAATAGAGATAGGTCTTTCTTCTCACTTCTAAACATTCTTCATGCATGTCTAGCACTTGTAATCAATCAATTCATTGTATTATAACATATTCTAACCCAAAATAACTTTATACAAGCCAGTCACTGCCTCAAAGCAATGGTTTTGGGTTCTTATCCCATTTGAGACCAAATTTCAACAAGTCTTTCTTCTCACTTCTAAACATTCTTCATGCATGGCTAGTACTTGTAATCAATCAAATTCATTGTATTATAACATATTCTAACCCAATATAACTTTATACAAGCCATTCACTGCCTAAAAGAGATGTTTTTGTGTTCTTATCCCATTTGAGACCAAATTTCAACAAGTCTTTCTTTTCACTTCTAAACATTCTTCACGTATCTCTAGCACTTGTAATCAATCAAATTTATTGTATTATAACATATTTTAACCCAAAATAACTTTATACAAGCCATTCACTGCCTCAAAGCAATGGTTTTGGGTTCTTATCCCATTTGAGACCAAATTTCAAAAAGTCTTTCTTCTCACTTCTAAACATTCTTCATGCATGTCTAGCACTTGTAATCAATCAAATTCATTGTATTATAACATATTCTAACCCAAAATAACTTTATACAAGCCATTCACTGCCTCAAAGCAATGCTTTTGGGTTCTTATCCAATATGGGACCAAATATCGATAGGTCTTTCTTCTCACTTCTAAACATTCTTCATGCATCTCTAGCACTTGTAATCAATCAAATTCATTGTATTATAACATATTCTAAACCAAAATAACTTTATACAAGCAATTCACTGTCTCAAAGCAATGATTTTGTGTTCTTATCCCATTTGAGACCAAATTTCAACAAGTCTTTTTTCTCACTTCTAAACATTCTTCACGTATCTCAAGCACTTGTAATCAATCAAATTCATTGTATTATAACATATTTTAACCCAAAATAACTTTATACAAGCCATTCACTGCCTCAAAGCAATGGTTTTCGGTTCTTATCCCATTTGAGACCAAATTTCAACAAGTCTTTCTTCTCACTTCTAAACATTCTTCATGCATGGCTAGCACTTGTAATCAATCAAATTCATTGTATTATAACATATTCTAACCGAAAATAACTTTATAAAAGCCATTCACTGCCTCAAAGAGATGGTTTTGTGTTCTTATCCCATTTGAGACCAAATTTCAACAAGTCTTTCTTTTCACTTCTAAACATTCTTCACGTATCTCTAGCACTTGTAATCAATCAAATTCATTGTATTATAACATATTCTAAACCAAAATAACTTTATACAAGCCATTCACTGCCTCATAGCAATGGTTTTGGGTTCTTATCCCATTTAAGACCAAATATCGATAGGTCTTTCTTCTCACTTCTAAACATTCTTCATGCATGTCTAGCACTTGTAATCAATAAAATTCATTGTATTATAACATATTCTAACCCAAAATAACTTTATACAAGCTATTCATTGCCTCAAAGCAATGGTTTTGGGTTCTTATCCAATATGGGACCAAATAACGATAGGTCTTTCTTCTCACTTCTAAACATTCTTCATGCATCTCTAGCACTTGTAATCAATCAAATTCATTGTATTATAACATTTTATAAACCAAAAAAACTTTATACAAGCCATTCACTGCCTCAAAGCAATGGTTTTGGGTTCTTATCCCATTTGAGACCAAATTTCAACAAGTCTTTCTTCTCACTTCTAAAAATTCTTCATGCATGTCTAGCACTTGTAATCAATAAAATTCATTGTATTATAACATATTCTAAGCCAAAATAACTTTATACAAGCCATTCACTGCCTCAAAGCAATGGTTTTGTGTTCTTATCCCATTTGAGACCAAATTTCAACATGTCTTTCTTCTCACTTCTAAACATTCTTCATGCATGTCTATCACTTGTAATCAATCAAATTCATTGTATTTTAACATATTCTAACCCAAAATAACTTTATACAAGCCATTCACTGCCTCAAAGCAATGCTTTTGGGTTCTTATCCAATATGGGACCAAATATCGATAGGTCTTTCTTCTCACTTCTAAACATTCTTCATGCATCTCTAGCACTTGTAATCAATCAAATTCATTGTATTATAACATATTCTAAACCAAAATAACTTTATACAAGCCATTCACTGCCTCAAAGCAATGGTTTTGGGTTCTTATCCCATTTGAGACCAAATTTCAACAAGTCTTTCTTCTCACTTCTAAACATTCTTCATGCATGTCTAGCACTTGTAATCAATAAAATTCATTGTATTATAACATATTCTAACCCAAAATAACTTTATACAAGCCATTCACTGCCTCAAAGCAATGCTTTTGGGTTCTTATCCAATATGGGACCAAATATCGATAGGTCTTTCTTCTCACTTCTAAAGATTCTTCATGCATCTCTAGCACTTGTAATCAATCAAATTCATTGTATTATAACATATTCTAAACCAAAATAACTTTATACAAGCCAGTCACTGCCTCAAAGCAATGGTTTTGGGTTCTTATCCCATTTGAGACCAAATTTCAACAAGTCTTTCTTCTCACTTCTAAACATTCTTCATGCATGGCTAGTACTTGTAATCAATCAAAATCATTGTATTATAACATATTCTAATCCAAAATAACTTTATACAAGCCATTCACTGCCTAAAAGAGATGTTTTTGTGTTCTTATCCCATTTGAGACCAAATTTCAACAAGTCTTTCTTTTCACTTCTAAACATTCTTCACGTATCTCTAGCACTTGTAATCAATCAAATTCATTGTATTATAACATATTTTAACCCAAAATAACTTTATAGAAGCCATTCACTGCCTCAAAGCAATGGTTTTGTGTTCTTATCCCATTTGAGACCAAATTTCAACATGTCTTTCTTTTCACTTCAAAACATTCTTCATGCATGTCTATCACTTGTAATCAATCAAATTCATTGTATTATAACATATTCTAACCCAAAATAACTTTATACAAGCCATTCACTGCCTCAAAGCAATGCTTTTGTGTTCTTATCCCATTTGAGACCAAATTTCAACAAGTCTTTCTTCTCACTTCTAAACATTCTTCATGCATGGCTAGTACTTGTAATCAATCAAATTCTTTGTATTATAACATATTCTAATCCAAAATAACTTTATACAAGCCATTCACTGCCTAAAAGAGATGTTTTTGTGTTCTTATCCCATTTGAGACCAAATTTCAACAAGTCTTTCTTTTCACTTCTAAACATTCTTCACGTATCTCTAGCACTTGTAATCAATCAAATTCATTGTATTATAATATATTTTAACCCAAAATAACTTTATACAAGCCATTCACTGCCTCAAAGCAATGGTTTTGGGTTCTTATCCCATTTGAGACCAAATTTCAAAAAGTCTTTCTTCTCACTTCTAAACATTCTTCATGCATGTCTAGCACTTGTAATCAATCAAATTCATTGTATTATAACATATTCTAAGCCAAAATAACTTTATACAAGTCATTAACTGCCTCAAAGCAATGGTTTTGGGTTCTTATCCAATTTGGGACCAAATAGAGATAGGTCTTTCTTCTCACTTCTAAACATTCTTCATGCATGTCTAGCACTTGTAATCAATCAATTCATTGTATTACAACATATTCTAACCCAAAATAACTTTATACAAGCCATTCACTGCCTCAAAGCAATGGTTTTGTGTTCTTATCCCATTTGAGACCAAATTTCAACATGTCTTTCTTTTCACTTCTAAACATTCTTCATGCATGTCTATCACTTGTAATCAATCAAATTCATTGTATTATAACATATTCTAACCCAAAATAACTTTATACAAGCCATTCACTGCCTCAAAGCAATGCTTTTGGGTTCTTATCCCATTTGAGACCAAATTTCAACAAGTCTCTCTTCTCACTTCTAAACATTCTTCATGCATGGCTAGTACTTGTAATCAATCAAATTCATTGTATTATAATGTGAAAGGGAACACCATTCATGGTCGACCTTGCAACCAACCATACGTTCATGTCTCGACCAAGTGAATTCACTCGTCCGTACAACCGGTCGTCCGTACGACCATTCCTCAAGGCCAAGCCCATTACTCCCTAAACCATCAGCTCATCACTTAAGGCCCCTTTGTAACTCGCCACAAATTCGCCCTAGAAGAATGGAGGCCTAGATCCTTCCAATATGACCGTTCGAGCTCGAGACAAGAAGAAGTCACATGTTGTGCTTAGAAGACAACCCCAAGCTCACGTCGCTTTCACCTTCAAGTGGGAAACAAAATATCTTGTATATTTGTATGTATTTTATTCTCTTTGTCTAGTCTTTATATAGTTTGTAAGCATAGTTCTTTTTCATGTATGAAAAGAGAAGTTCTCTCTTTCTTCACAATCTCTAAACTCGCAAACTCTTCTAATCTCATTTCTCTCGTTCATTCAACCATAAACCTCTTTATACTCGATCTTATACTTGAAATCTCACATATAACATATTCTAACCCAAAATAACTTTATACAAGCCATTCACTGCCTAAAATAGATGTTTTTGTGTTCTTATCCCATTTGAGACCAAATTTCAACAAGTCTTTCTTTTCACTTCTAAACATTCTTCACGTATCTCTAGCACTTGTAATCAATCAAATTCATTGTATTATAACATATTTTAACCCAAAATAACTTTATAAAAGCCATTCACTGCCTCAAAGCAATGGTTTTGGGTTCTTATCCCATTTGAGACCAAATTTCAAAAAGTCTTTCTTCTCACTTCTCAACATTCTTCATGCATCTCTAGCACTTGTAATCAATCAAATTCATTGTATTATAACATATTCTAAACCAAAATAACTTTATACAAGTCATTAACTGCCTCAAAGCAATGGTTTTGTGTTCTTATCCCATTTGAGACCAAATTTCAACATGTCTTTCTTCTCACTTCTAAACATTCTTCATGCATGTCTATCACTTGTAATCAATCAAATTCATTGTATTATAACATATTCTAACCCAAAATAACTTTATACAAGCCATTCACTGCCTCAAAGCAATGCTTTTGGGTTCTTATCCAATATGGGACCAAATATCGATAGGTCTTTCTTCTCACTTCTCAACATTCTTCATGCATCTCTAGCACTTCTAATCAATCAAATTCATTGTATTATAACATATTCTAAACCAAAATAACTTTATACAAGCCATTCACTGCCTCAAAGCAATGGTTTTGGGTTCTTATCCCATTTGAGACCAAATTTCAACAAGTCTTTCTTCTCACTTCTAAACATTCTTCATGCATGTCTAGCACTTGTAATCAATAAAATTCATTGTATTATAACATATTCTAACCCAAAATAACTTTATACAAGCCATTCACTGCCTCAAAGCAATGCTTTTGGGTTCTTATCCAATATGGGACCAAATATCGATAGGTCTTTCTTCTCACTTCTAAAGATTCTTCATGCATCTCTAGCACTTGTAATCAATCAAATTCATTGTATTATAACATATTCTAAACCAAAATAACTTTATACAAGCCAGTCACTGCCTCAAAGCAATGGTTTTGGGTTCTTATCCCATTTGAGACCAAATTTCAACAAGTCTTTCTTCTCACTTCTAAACATTCTTCATGCATGGCTAGTACTTGTAATCAATCAAATTCATTGTATTATAACATATTCTAACCCAAAATAACTTTATACAAGCCATTCACTGCCTAAAAGAGATGTTTTTGTGTTCTTATCCCATTTGAGACCAAATTTCAACAAGTCTTTCTTTTCACTTCTAAACATTCTTCACGTATCTCTAGCACTTGTAATCAATCAAATTCATTGTATTATAACATATTTTAACCCAAAATAACTTTATACAAGCCATTCACTGCCTCAAAGCAATGGTTTTGGGTTCTTATCCCATTTGAGACCAAATTTCAAAAAGTCTTTCTTCTCACTTCTAAACATTCTTCATGCATGTCTAGCACTTGTAATCAATCAAATTCATTGTATTATAACATATTCTAAGCCAAAATAACTTTATACAAGTCATTAACTGCCTCAAAGCAATGGTTTTGGGTTCTTATCCAATTTGGGACCAAATAGAGATAGGTCTTTCTTCTCACTTCAAAACATTCTTCATGCATGTCTATCACTTGTAATCAATCAATTCATTGTATTATAACATATTCTAACCCAAAATAACTTTATACAAGCCAGTCACTGCCTCAAAGCAATGGTTTTGGGTTCTTATCCCATTTGAGACCAAATTTCAACAAGTCTTTCTTCTCACTTCTAAACATTCTTCATGCATGGCTAGTACTTGTAATCAATCAAATTCATTGTATTATAACATATTCTAATCCAAAATAACTTTATACAAACCATTCACTGCCTAAAAGAGATGTTTTTGTGTTCTTATCCCATTTGAGACCAAATTTCAACAAGTCTTTCTTTTCACTTCTAAACATTCTTCACGTATCTCTAGCACTTGTAATCAATCAAATTCATTGTATTATAATATATTTTAACCCAAAATAACTTTATACAAGCCATTCACTGCCTCAAAGCAATGGTTTTGGGTTCTTATCCCATTTGAGACCAAATTTCAAAAAGTCTTTCTTCTCACTTCTAAACATTCTTCATGCATGTCTAGCACTTGTAATCAATCAAATTCATTGTATTATAACATATTCTAAGCCAAAATAACTTTATACAAGTCATTAACTGCCTCAAAGCAATGGTTTTGGGTTCTTATCCAATTTGGGACCAAATAGAGATAGGTCTTTCTTCTCACTTCTAAACATTCTTCATGCATGTCTAGCACTTGTAATCAATCAATTCATTGTATTACAACATATTCTAACCCAAAATAACTTTATACAAGCCATTCACTGCCTCAAAGCAATGGTTTTGTGTTCTTATCCAATTTGAGACCAAATTTCAACATGTCTTTCTTTTCACTTCTAAACATTCTTCATGCATGTCTATCACTTGTAATCAATCAAATTCATTGTATTATAACATATTCTAACCCAAAATAACTTTATACAAGCCATTCACTGCCTCAAAGCAATGCTTTTGGGTTCTTATCCAATATGGGACCAAATATCGATAGGTCTTTCTTCTCACTTCTAAAGATTCTTCATGCATCTCTAGCACTTGTAATCAATCAAATTCATTGTATTATAACATATTCTAAACCAAAATAACTTTATACAAGCCAGTCACTGCCTCAAAGCAATGGTTTTGGGTTCTTATCCCATTTGAGACCAAATTTCAACAAGTCTTTCTTCTCACTTCTAAACATTCTTCATGCATGGCTAGTACTTGTAATCAATCAAATTCATTGTATTATAACATATTCTAACCCAAAATAACTTTATACAAGCCATTCACTGCCTAAAAGAGATGTTTTTGTGTTCTTATCCCATTTGAGACCAAATTTCAACAAGTCTTTCTTTTCACTTCTAAACATTCTTCACGTATCTCTAGCACTTGTAATCAATCAAATTCATTGTATTATAACATATTTTAACCCAAAATAACTTTATACAAGCCATTCACTGCCTCAAAGCAATGGTTTTGGGTTCTTATCCCATTTGAGACCAAATTTCAAAAAGTCTTTCTTCTCACTTCTAAACATTCTTCATGCATGTCTAGCACTTGTAATCAATCAAATTCATTGTATTATAACATATTCTAAGCCAAAACAACTTTATACAAGTCATTAACTGCCTCAAAGCAATGGTTTTGGGTTCTTATCCAATTTGGGACCAAATAGAGATAGGTCTTTCTTCTCACTTCAAAACATTCTTCATGCATGTCTATCACTTGTAATCAATCAATTCATTGTATTATAACATATTCTAACCCAAAATAACTTTATACAAGCCAGTCACTGCCTCAAAGCAATGGTTTTGGGTTCTTATCCCATTTGAGACCAAATTTCAACAAGTCTTTCTTCTCACTTCTAAACATTCTTCATGCATGGCTAGTACTTGTAATCAATCAAATTCATTGTATTATAACATATTCTAATCCAAAATAACTTTATACAAACCATTCACTGCCTAAAAGAGATGTTTTTGTGTTCTTATCCCATTTGAGACCAAATTTCAACAAGTCTTTCTTTTCACTTCTAAACATTCTTCACGTATCTCTAGCACTTGTAATCAATCAAATTCATTGTATTATAATATATTTTAACCCAAAATAACTTTATACAAGCCATTCACTGCCTCAAAGCAATGGTTTTGGGTTCTTATCCCATTTGAGACCAAATTTCAAAAAGTCTTTCTTCTCACTTCTAAACATTCTTCATGCATGTCTAGCACTTGTAATCAATCAAATTCATTGTATTATAACATATTCTAAGCCAAAATAACTTTATACAAGTCATTAACTGCCTCAAAGCAATGGTTTTGGGTTCTTATCCAATTTGGGACCAAATAGAGATAGGTCTTTCTTCTCACTTCTAAACATTCTTCATGCATGTCTAGCACTTGTAATCAATCAATTCATTGTATTACAACATATTCTAACCCAAAATAACTTTATACAAGCCATTCACTGCCTCAAAGCAATGGTTTTGTGTTCTTATCCAATTTGAGACCAAATTTCAACATGTCTTTCTTTTCACTTCTAAACATTCTTCATGCATGTCTATCACTTGTAATCAATCAAATTCATTGTATTATAACATATTCTAACCCAAAATAACTTTATACAAGCCATTCACTGCCTCAAAGCAATGCTTTTGGGTTCTTATCCCATTTGAGACCAAATTTCAACAAGTCTCTCTTCTCACTTCTAAACATTCTTCATGCATGGCTAGTACTTGTAATCAATCAAATTCATTGTATTATAATGTGAAAGGGAACACCATTCACGGTCGACCTTGCAACCAACCATACGTTCATGTCTCGACCAAGTGAATTCACTCGTCCGTACAACCGGTCGTCCGTACGACCATTCCTCAAGGCCAAGCCCATTACTCCCTAAACCATCAGCTCATCACTTAAGGCCCCTTTGTAACTCGCCACAAGTTCGCCCTAGAAGAATGGAGGCCTAGATCCTTCCAATATGACCGTTGGAGCTCGAGACAAGAAGAAGTCACATGTTGTGCTTAGAAGACAACCCCAAGCTCACGTCGCTTTCACCTTCAAGTGGGAAACAAAATATCTTGTATATTTGTATGTATTTTATTCTCTTTGTCTAGTCTTTATATAGTTTGTAAGCATAGTTCTTTTTCATGTATGAAAAGAGAAGTTCTCTCTTTCTTCACAATCTCTAAACTCGCAAACTCTTCTAAGTCATTAACTGCCTCAAAGCAATGGTTTTGGGTTCTTATCCAATTTGGGACCAAATAGAGATAGGTCTTTCTTCTCACTTCTAAACATTCTTCATGCATGTCTAGCACTTGTAATCAATCAATTCATTGTATTATAACATATTCTAACCCAAAATAACTTTATACAAGCCAGTCACTGCCTCAAAGCAATGGTTTTGGGTTCTTATCCCATTTGAGACCAAATTTCAACAAGTCTTTCTTCTCACTTCTAAACATTCTTCATGCATGGCTAGTACTTGTAATCAATCAAATTCATTGTATTATAACATATTCTAATTCAAAATAACTTTATACAAGCCATTCACTGCCTAAAAGAGATGTTTTTGTGTTCTTATCCCATTTGAGACCAAATTTCAACAAGTCTTTCTTTTCACTTCTAAACATTCTTCACGTATCTCTAGCACTTGTAATCAATCAAATTTATTGTATTATAACATATTTTAACCCAAAATAACTTTATACAAGCCATTCACTGCCTCAAAGCAATGGTTTTGGGTTCTTATCCCATTTGAGACCAAATTTCAACATGTCTTTCTTTTCACTTCTAAACATTCTTCATGCATGTCTATCACTTGTAATCAATCAAATTCATTGTATTATAACATATTCTAACCCAAAATAACTTTATACAAGCCATTCACTGCCTCAAAGCAATGCTTTTGGGTTCTTATCCAATATGGGACCAAATATCGATAGGTCTTTCTTCTCACTTCTAAACATTCTTCATGCATCTCTAGCACTTGTAATCAATCAAATTCATTGTATTATAACATATTCTAAACCAAAATAACTTTATACAAGCAATTCACTGTCTCAAAGCAATGATTTTGTGTTCTTATCCCATTTGAGACCAAATTTCAACAAGTCTTTTTTCTCACTTCTAAACATTCTTCACGTATCTCAAGCACTTGTAATCAATCAAATTCATTGTATTATAACATATTTTAACCCAAAATAACTTTATACAAGCCATTCACTGCCTCAAAGCAATGGTTTTAGGTTCTTATCCCATTTGAGACCAAATTTCAACAAGTCTTTCTTCTCACTTCTAAACATTCTTCATGCATGGCTAGCACTTGTAATCAATCAAATTCATTGTATTATAACATATTCTAACCGAAAATAACTTTATAAAAGCCATTCACTGCCTCAAAGAGATGGTTTTGTGTTCTTATCCCATTTGAGACCAAATTTCAACAAGTCTTTCTTTTCACTTCTAAACATTCTTCACGTATCTCTAGCACTTGTAATCAATCAAATTCATTGTATTATAACATATTCTAAACCAAAATAACTTTATACAAGCCATTCACTGCCTCAAAGCAATGGTTTTGGGTTCTTATCCCATTTGAGACCAAATATCGATAGGTCTTTCTTCTCACTTCTAAACATTCTTCATGCATGTCTAGCACTTGTAATCAATAAAATTCATTGTATTATAACATATTCTAACCCAAAATAACTTTATACAAGCTATTCACTGCCTCAAAGCAATGGTTTTGGGTTCTTATCCAATATGGGACCAAATAACGATAGGTCTTTCTTCTCACTTCTAAACATTCTTCATGCATCTCTAGCACTTGTAATCAATCAAATTCATTGTATTATAACATATTATAAACCAAAAAAACTTTATACAAGCCATTCACTGCCTCAAAGCAATGGTTTTGGGTTCTTATCCCATTTGAGACCAAATTTCAACAAGTCTTTCTTCTCACTTCTAAAAATTCTTCATGCATGTCTAGCACTTGTAATCAATAAAATTCATTGTATTATAACATATTCTAAGCCAAAATAACTTTATACAAGCCATTCACTGCCTCCAAGCAATGGTTTTGTGTTCTTATCCCATTTGAGACCAAATTTCAACATGTCTTTCTTCTCACTTCTAAACATTCTTCATGCATGGCTATCACTTGTAATCAATCAAATTCATTGTATTATAACATATTCTAACCCAAAATAACTTTATACAAGCCATTCACTGCCTCAAAGCAATGCTTTTGGGTTCTTATCCAATATGGGACCAAATATCGATAGGTCTTTCTTCTCACTTCTAAACATTCTTCATGCATGTCTAGCACTTGTAATCAATAAAATTCATTGTATTATAACATATTCTAACCCAAAATAACTTTATACAAGCTATTCACTGCCTCAAAGCAATGGTTTTGGGTTCTTATCCAATATGGGACCAAATAACGATAGGTCTTTCTTCTCACTTCTAAACATTCTTCATGCATCTCTAGCACTTGTAATCAATCAAATTCATTGTATTATAACATATTATAAACCAAAAAAACTTTATACAAGCCATTCACTGCCTCAAAGCAATGGTTTTGGGTTCTTATCCCATTTGAGACCAAATTTCAACAAGTCTTTCTTCTCACTTCTAAAAATTCTTCATGCATGTCTAGCACTTGTAATCAATAAAATTCATTGTATTATAACATATTCTAAGCCAAAATAACTTTATACAAGCCATTCACTGCCTCAAAGCAATGGTTTTGTGTTCTTATCCCATTTGAGACCAAATTTCAACATGTCTTTCTTCTCACTTCTAAACATTCTTCATGCATGTCTATCACTTGTAATCAATCAAATTCATTGTATTATAACATATTCTAACCCAAAATAACTTTATACAAGCCATTCACTGCCTCAAAGCAATGCTTTTGGGTTCTTATCCAATATGGGACCAAATATCGATAGGTCTTTCTTCTCACTTCTAAACATTCTTCATGCATCTCTAGCACTTGTAATCAATAAAATTCATTGTATTATAACATATTCTAAACAAAAATAACTTTATACAAGCCATTCACTGCCTCAAAGCAATGGTTTTGGGTTCTTATCCCATTTGAGACCAAATTTCAACAAGTCTTTCTTCTCACTTCTAAACATTCTTCATGCATGTCTAGCACTTGTAATCAATAAAATTCATTGTATTATAACATATTCTAACCCAAAATAACTTTATACAAGCCATTCACTGCCTCAAAGCAATGCTTTTGGGTTCTTATCCAATATGGGACCAAATATCGATAGGTCTTTCTTCTCACTTCTAAAGATTCTTCATGCATCTCTAGCACTTGTAATCAATCAAATTCATTGTATTATAACATATTCTAAACCAAAATAACTTTATACAAGCCAGTCACTGCCTCAAAGCAATGGTTTTGGGTTCTTATCCCATTTGAGACCAAATTTCAACAAGTCTTTCTTCTCACTTCTAAACATTCTTCATGCATGGCTAGTACTTGTAATCAATCAAAATCATTGTATTATAACATATTCTAATCCAAAATAACTTTATACAAGCCATTCACTGCCTAAAAGAGATGTTTTTGTGTTCTTATCCCATTTGAGACCAAATTTCAACAAGTCTTTCTTTTCACTTCTAAACATTCTTCACGTATCTCTAGCACTTGTAATCAATCAAATTCATTGTATTATAACATATTTTAACCCAAAATAACTTTATACAAGCCATTCACTGCCTCAAAGCAATGGTTTTGTGTTCTTATCCCATTTGAGACCAAATTTCAACATGTCTTTCTTTTCACTTCAAAACATTCTTCATGCATGTCTATCACTTGTAATCAATCAAATTCATTGTATTATAACATATTCTAACCCAAAATAACTTTATACAAGCCATTCACTGCCTCAAAGCAATGCTTTTTGTGTTCTTATCCCATTTGAGACCAAATTTCAACAAGTCTTTCTTCTCACTTCTAAACATTCTTCATGCATGGCCAGTACTTGTAATCAATCAAATTCATTGTATTATAACATATTCTAATCCAAAATAACTTTATACAAGCCATTCACTGCCTAAAAGAGATGTTTTTGTGTTCTTATCCCATTTGAGACCAAATTTCAACAAGTCTTTCTTTTCACTTCTAAACATTCTTCACGTATCTCTAGCACTTGTAATCAATCAAATTCATTGTATTATAACATATTTTAACCTAAAATAACTTTATACAAGCCATTCACTGCCTCAAAGCAATGGTTTTGGGTTCTTATCCCATTTGAGACCAAATTTCAAAAAGTCTTTCTTCTCACTTCTAAACATTCTTCATGCATGTCTAGCACTAGTAATCAATCAAATTCATTGTATTATAACATATTCTAAGCCAAAATAACTTTATACAAGTCATTAACTGCCTCAAAGCAATGGTTTTGGGTTCTTATCCAATTTGGGACCAAATAGAGATAGGTCTTTCTTCTCACTTCTAAACATTCTTCATGCATGTCTAGCACTTGTAATCAATCAATTCATTGTATTACAACATATTCTAACCCAAAATAACTTTATACAAGCCATTCACTGCCTCAAAGCAATGGTTTTGTGTTCTTATCCCATTTGAGACCAAATTTCAACATGTCTTTCTTCTCACTTCTAAACATTCTTCATGCATGTCTATCACTTGTAATTAATCAAATTCATTGTATTATAACATATTCTAACCCAAAATAACTTTATACAAGCCATTCACTGCCTCAAAGCAATGCTTTTGGGTTCTTATCCCATTTGAGACCAAATTTCAACAAGTCTCTCTTCTCACTTCTAAACATTCTTCATGCATGGCTAGTACTTGTAATCAATCAAATTCATTGTATTATAATGTGAAAGGGAACACCATTCATGGTCGACCTTGCAACCAACCATACGTTCATGTCTCGACCAAGTGAATTCACTCGTCCGTACAACCGGTCGTCCGTACGACCATTCCTCAAGGCCAAGCCCATTACTCCCTAAACCATCAGCTCATCACTTAAGGCCCTTTTGTAACTCGCCACAAGTTCGCCCTAGAAGAATGGAGGCCTAGATCCTTCCAATATGACCGTTGGAGCTCGAGACAAGAAGAAGTCACATGTTGTGCTTAGAAGACAACCCCAAGCTCACGTCGCTTTCACCTTCAAGTGGGAAACAAAATATCTTGTATATTTGTATGTATTTTATTCTCTTTGTCTAGTCTTTATATAGTTTGTAAGCATAGTTCTTTTTCATGTATGAAAAGAGAAGTTCTCTCTTTCTTCACAATCTCTAAACTCGCAAACTCTTCTAATCTCATTTCTCTCGTTCATTCAACCATAAACCTCTTTATACTCGATCTTATACTTGAAATCTCACATATAACATATTCTAACCCAAAATAACTTTATACAAGCCATTCACTGCCTAAAATAGATGTTTTTGTGTTCTTATCCCATTTGAGACCAAATTTCAACAAGTCTTTCTTTTCACTTCTAAACATTCTTCACGTATCTCTAGCACTTGTAATCAATCAAATTCATTGTATTATAACATATTTTAACCCAAAATAACTTTATAAAAGCCATTCACTGCCTCAAAGCAATGGTTTTGGGTTCTTATCCCATTTGAGACCAAATTTCAAAAAGTCTTTCTTCTCACTTCTAAACATTCTTCATGCATGTCTAGCACTTGTAATCAATCAAATTCATTGTATTATAACATATTCTAAGCCAAAATAACTTTATACAAGTCATTAACTGCCTCAAAGCAATGGTTTTGGGTTCTTATCCAATTTGGGACCAAATAGAGATAGGTCTTTCTTCTCACTTCTAAACATTCTTCATGCATGTCTAGCACTTGTAATCAATCAATTCATTGTATTATAACTTATTCTAACCCAAAATAACTTTATACAAGCCATTCACTGCCTCAAAGCAATGGTTTTGTGTTCTTATCCCATTTGAGACCAAATTTCAACATGTTTTTCTTTTCACTTCTAAACATTCTTCATGCATGGCTATCACTTGTAATCAATCAAATTCATTGTATTATAACATATTCTAACCCAAAATAACTTTATACAAGCCATTCACTGCCTCAAAGCAATGCTTTTGGGTTCTTATCCAATATGGGACCAAATATCGATAGGTCTTTCTTCTCACTTCTAAACATTCTTCATGCATGTCTAGAACTTGTAATCAATAAAATTCATTGTATTATAACATATTCTAACCCAAAATAACTTTATACAAGCTATTCACTGCCTCAAAGCAATGGTTTTGGGTTCTTATCCAATATGGGACCAAATAACGATAGGTCTTTCTTCTCACTTCTAAACATTCTTCATGCATCTCTAGCACTTGTAATCAATCAAATTCATTGTATCATAACATATTATAAACCAAAAAAACTTTATACAAGCCATTCACTGCCTCAAAGCAATGGTTTTGGGTTCTTATCCCATTTGAGACCAAATTTCAACAAGTCTTTCTTCTCACTTCTAAAAATTCTTCATGCATGTCTAGCACTTGTAATCAATAAAATTCATTGTATTATAACATATTCTAAGCCAAAATAACTTTATACAAGCCATTCACTGCCTCAAAGCAATGGTTTTGTGTTCTTATCCCATTTGAGACCAAATTTCAACATGTCTTTCTTCTCACTTCTAAACATTCTTCATGCATGTCTATCACTTGTAATCAATCAAATTCATTGTATTATAACATATTCTAACCCAAAATAACTTTATATTAGCCATTCACTGCCTCAAAGCAATGCTTTTGGGTTCTTATCCAATATGGGACCAAATATCGATAGGTCTTTCTTCTCACTTCTAAACATTCTTCATGCATCTCTAGCACTTGTAATCAATCAAATTCATTGTATTATAACATATTCTAAACCAAAATAACTTTATACAAGCCATTCACTGCCTCAAAGCAATGGTTTTGGGTTCTTATCCCATTTGAGACCAAATTTCAACAAGTCTTTCTTCTCACTTCTAAACATTCTTCATGCATGTCTAGCACTTGTAATCAATAAAATTCATTGTATTATAACATATTCTAACCCAAAATAACTTTATACAAGCCATTCACTGCCTCAAAGCAATGCTTTTGGGTTCTTATCCAATATGGGACCAAATATCGATAGGTCTTTCTTCTCACTTCTAAAGATTCTTCATGCATCTCTAGCACTTGTAATCAATCAAATTCATTGTATTATAACATATTTTAACCCAAAATAACTTTATAAAAGCCATTCACTGCCTCAAAGCAATGGTTTTGGGTTCTTATCCCATTTGAGACCAAATTTCAAAAAGTCTTTCTTCTCACTTCTAAACATTCTTCATGCATGTCTAGCACTTGTAATCAATCAAATTCATTGTATTATAACATATTCTAAGCCAAAATAACTTTATACAAGTCATTAACTGCCTCAAAGCAATGGTTTTGGGTTCTTATCCAATTTGGGACCAAATAGAGATAGGTCTTTCTTCTCACTTCTAAACATTCTTCATGCATGTCTAGCACTTGTAATCAATCAATTCATTGTATTATAACATATTCTAACCCAAAATAACTTTATACAAGCCATTCACTGCCTCAAAGCAATGGTTTTGTGTTCTTATCCCATTTGAGACCAAATTTCAACATGTCTTTCTTTTCACTTCTAAACATTCTTCATGCATGGCTATCACTTGTAATCAATCAAATTCATTGTATTATAACATATTCTAACCCAAAATAACTTTATACAAGCCATTCACTGCCTCAAAGCAATGCTTTTGGGTTCTTATCCAATATGGGACCAAATAACGATAGGTCTTTCTTCTCACTTCTAAACATTCTTCATGCATCTCTAGCACTTGTAATCAATCAAATTCATTGTATCATAACATATTATAAACCAAAAAAACTTTATACAAGCCATTCACTGCCTCAAAGCAATGGTTTTGGGTTCTTATCCCATTTGAGACCAAATTTCAACAAGTCTTTCTTCTCACTTCTAAAAATTCTTCATGCATGTCTAGCACTTGTAATCAATAAAATTCATTGTATTATAACATATTCTAAGCCAAAATAACTTTATACAAGCCATTCACTGCCTCAAAGCAATGGTTTTGTGTTCTTATCCCATTTGAGACCAAATTTCAACATGTCTTTCTTCTCACTTCTAAACATTCTTCATGCATGTCTATCACTTGTAATCAATCAAATTCATTGTATTATAACATATTCTAACCCAAAATAACTTTATATTAGCCATTCACTGCCTCAAAGCAATGCTTTTGGGTTCTTATCCAATATGGGACCAAATATCGATAGGTCTTTCTTCTCACTTCTAAACATTCTTCATGCATCTCTAGCACTTGTAATCAATCAAATTCATTGTATTATAACATATTCTAAACCAAAATAACTTTATACAAGCCATTCACTGCCTCAAAGCAATGGTTTTGGGTTCTTATCCCATTTGAGACCAAATTTCAACAAGTCTTTCTTCTCACTTCTAAACATTCTTCATGCATGTCTAGCACTTGTAATCAATAAAATTCATTGTATTATAACATATTCTAACCCAAAATAACTTTATACAAGCCATTCACTGCCTCAAAGCAATGCTTTTGGGTTCTTATCCAATATGGGACCAAATATCGATAGGTCTTTCTTCTCACTTCTAAAGATTCTTCATGCATCTCTAGCACTTGTAATCAATCAAATTCATTGTATTATAACATATTTTAACCCAAAATAACTTTATAAAAGCCATTCACTGCCTCAAAGCAATGGTTTTGGGTTCTTATCCCATTTGAGACCAAATTTCAAAAAGTCTTTCTTCTCACTTCTAAACATTCTTCATGCATGTCTAGCACTTGTAATCAATCAAATTCATTGTATTATAACATATTCTAAGCCAAAATAACTTTATACAAGTCATTAACTGCCTCAAAGCAATGGTTTTGGGTTCTTATCCAATTTGGGACCAAATAGAGATAGGTCTTTCTTCTCACTTCTAAACATTCTTCATGCATGTCTAGCACTTGTAATCAATCAATTCATTGTATTATAACATATTCTAACCCAAAATAACTTTATACAAGCCATTCACTGCCTCAAAGCAATGGTTTTGTGTTCTTATCCCATTTGAGACCAAATTTCAACATGTCTTTCTTTTCACTTCTAAACATTCTTCATGCATGGCTATCACTTGTAATCAATCAAATTCATTGTATTATAACATATTCTAACCCAAAATAACTTTATACAAGCCATTCACTGCCTCAAAGCAATGCTTTTGGGTTCTTATCCAATATGGGACCAAATATCGATAGGTCTTTCTTCTCACTTCTAAACATTCTTCATGCATGTCTAGCACTTGTAATCAATAAAATTCATTGTATTATAACATATTCTAACCCAAAATAACTTTATACAAGCTATTCACTGCCTCAAAGCAATGGTTTTGGGTTCTTATCCAATATGGGACCAAATAACGATAGGTCTTTCTTCTCACTTCTAAACATTCTTCATGCATCTCTAGCACTTGTAATCAATCAAATTCATTGTATTATAACATATTATAAACCAAAAAAACTTTATACAAGCCATTCACTGCCTCAAAGCAATGGTTTTGGGTTCTTATCCCATTTGAGACCAAATTTCAACAAGTCTTTCTTCTCACTTCTAAAAATTCTTCATGCATGTCTAGCACTTGTAATCAATAAAATTCATTGTATTATAACATATTCTAAGCCAAAATAAGTTTATACAAGCCATTCACTGCCTCAAAGCAATGGTTTTGTGTTCTTATCCCATTTGAGACCAAATTTCAACATGTCTTTCTTCTCACTTCTAAACATTCTTCATGCATGTCTATCACTTGTAATCAATCAAATTCATTGTATTATAACATATTCTAACCCAAAATAACTTTATATTAGCCATTCACTGCCTCAAAGCAATGCTTTTGGGTTCTTATCCAATATGGGACCAAATATCGATAGGTCTTTCTTCTCACTTCTAAACATTCTTCATGCATCTCTAGCACTTGTAATCAATCAAATTCATTGTATTATAACATATTCTAAGCCAAAATAACTTTATACAAGTCATTAACTGCCTCAAAGCAATGGTTTTGGGTTCTTATCCAATTTGGGACCAAATAGAGATAGGTCTTTCTTCTCACTTCTAAACATTCTTCATGCATGTCTAGCACTTGTAATCAATCAATTCATTGTATTACAACATATTCTAACCCAAAATAACTTTATACAAGCCATTCACTGCCTCAAAGCAATAGTTTTGTGTTCTTATCCCATTTGAGACCAAATTTCAACATGTCTTTCTTCTCACTTCTAAACATTCTTCATGCATGTCTATCACTTGTAATCAATCAAATTCATTGTATTATAACATATTCTAACCCAAAATAACTTTATACAAGCCATTCACTGCCTCAAAGCAATGCTTTTGGGTTCTTATCCCATTTGAGACCAAATTTCAACAAGTCTCTCTTCTCACTTCTAAACATTCTTCATGCATGGCTAGTACTTGTAATCAATCAAATTCATTGTATTATAATGTGAAAGGGAACACCATTCATGGTCGACCTTGCAACCAACCATACGTTCATGTCTCGACCAAGTGAATTCACTCGTCCGTACAACCGGTCGTCCGTACGACCATTCCTCAAGGCCAAGCCCATTACTCCCTAAACCATCAGCTCATCACTTAAGGCCCCTTTGTAACTCGCCACAAGTTCGCCCTAGAAGAATGGAGGCCTAGATCCTTCCAATATGACCGTTGGAGCTCGAGACAAGAAGAAGTCACATGTTGTGCTTAGAAGACAACCCCAAGCTCACGTCGCTTTCACCTTCAAGTGGGAAACAAAATATCTTGTATATTTGTATGTATTTTATTCTCTTTGTCTAGTCTTTATATAGTTTGTAAGCATAGTTCTTTTTCATGTATGAAAAGAGAAGTTCTCTCTTTCTTCACAATCTCTAAACTCGCAAACTCTTCTAATCTCATTTCTCTCGTTCATTCAACCATAAACCTCTTTATACTCGATCTTATACTTGAAATCTCACATATAACATATTCTAACCCAAAATAACTTTATACAAGCCATTCACTGCCTAAAATAGATGTTTTTGTGTTCTTATCCCATTTGAGACCAAATTTCAACAAGTCTTTCTTTTCACTTCTAAACATTCTTCACGTATCTCTAGCACTTGTAATCAATCAAATTCATTGTATTATAACATATTTTAACCCAAAATAACTTTATAAAAGCCATTCACTGCCTCAAAGCAATGGTTTTGGGTTCTTATCCCATTTGAGACCAAATTTCAAAAAGTCTTTCTTCTCACTTCTAAACATTCTTCATGCATGTCTAGCACTTGTAATCAATCAAATTCATTGTATTATAACATATTCTAAGCCAAAATAACTTTATACAAGTCATTAACTGCCTCAAAGCAATGGTTTTGGGTTCTTATCCAATTTGGGACCAAATAGAGATAGGTCTTTCTTCTCACTTCTAAACATTCTTCATGCATGTCTAGCACTTGTAATCAATCAATTCATTGTATTATAACATATTCTAACCCAAAATAACTTTATACAAGCCATTCACTGCCTCAAAGCAATGGTTTTGTGTTCTTATCCCATTTGAGACCAAATTTCAACATGTCTTTCTTTTCACTTCTAAACATTCTTCATGCATGGCTATCACTTGTAATCAATCAAATTCATTGTATTATAACATATTCTAACCCAAAATAACTTTATACAAGCCATTCACTGCCTCAAAGCAATGCTTTTGGGTTCTTATCCAATATGGGACCAAATATCGATAGGTCTTTCTTCTCACTTCTAAACATTCTTCATGCATGTCTAGCACTTGTAATCAATAAAATTCATTGTATTATAACATATTCTAACCCAAAATAACTTTATACAAGCTATTCACTGCCTCAAAGCAATGGTTTTGGGTTCTTATCCAATATGGGACCAAATAACGATAGGTCTTTCTTCTCACTTCTAAACATTCTTCATGCATCTCTAGCACTTGTAATCAATCAAATTCATTGTATTATAACATATTATAAACCAAAAAAACTTTATACAAGCCATTCACTGCCTCAAAGCAATGGTTTTGGGTTCTTATCCCATTTGAGACCAAATTTCAACAAGTCTTTCTTCTCACTTCTAAAAATTCTTCATGCATGTCTAGCACTTGTAATCAATAAAATTCATTGTATTATAACATATTCTAAGCCAAAATAACTTTATACAAGCCATTCACTGCCTCAAAGCAATGGTTTTGTGTTCTTATCCCATTTGAGACCAAATTTCAACATGTCTTTCTTCTCACTTCTAAACATTCTTCATGCATGTCTATCACTTGTAATCAATCAAATTCATTGTATTATAACATATTCTAACCCAAAATAACTTTATATTAGCCATTCACTGCCTCAAAGCAATGCTTTTGGGTTCTTATCCAATATGGGACCAAATATCGATAGGTCTTTCTTCTCACTTCTAAACATTCTTCATGCATCTCTAGCACTTGTAATCAATCAAATTCATTGTATTATAACATATTCTAAACCAAAATAACTTTATACAAGCCATTCACTGCCTCAAAGCAATGGTTTTGGGTTCTTATCCCATTTGAGACCAAATTTCAACAAGTCTTTCTTCTCACTTCTAAACATTCTTCATGCATGTCTAGCACTTGTAATCAATAAAATTCATTGTATTATAACATATTCTAACCCAAAATAACTTTATACAAGCCATTCACTGCCTCAAAGCAATGCTTTTGGGTTCTTATCCAATATGGGACCAAATATCGATAGGTCTTTCTTCTCACTTCTAAAGATTCTTCATGCATCTCTAGCACTTGTAATCAATCAAATTCATTGTATTATAACATATTTTAACCCAAAATAACTTTATAAAAGCCATTCACTGCCTCAAAGCAATGGTTTTGGGTTCTTATCCCATTTGAGACCAAATTTCAAAAAGTCTTTCTTCTCACTTCTAAACATTCTTCATGCATGTCTAGCACTTGTAATCAATCAAATTCATTGTATTATAACATATTCTAAGCCAAAATAACTTTATACAAGTCATTAACTGCCTCAAAGCAATGGTTTTGGGTTCTTATCCAATTTGGGACCAAATAGAGATAGGTCTTTCTTCTCACTTCTAAACATTCTTCATGCATGTCTAGCACTTGTAATCAATCAATTCATTGTATTATAACATATTCTAACCCAAAATAACTTTATACAAGCCATTCACTGCCTCAAAGCAATGGTTTTGTGTTCTTATCCCATTTGAGACCAAATTTCAACATGTCTTTCTTTTCACTTCTAAACATTCTTCATGCATGGCTATCACTTGTAATCAATCAAATTCATTGTATTATAACATATTCTAACCCAAAATAACTTTATACAAGCCATTCACTGCCTCAAAGCAATGCTTTTGGGTTCTTATCCAATATGGGACCAAATATCGATAGGTCTTTCTTCTCACTTCTAAACATTCTTCATGCATGTCTAGCACTTGTAATCAATAAAATTCATTGTATTATAACATATTCTAACCCAAAATAACTTTATACAAGATATTCACTGCCTCAAAGCAATGGTTTTGGGTTCTTATCCAATATGGGACCAAATAACGATAGGTCTTTCTTCTCACTTCTAAACATTCTTCATGCATCTCTAGCACTTGTAATCAATCAAATTCATTGTATTATAACATATTATAAACCAAAAAAACTTTATACAAGCCATTCACTGCCTCAAAGCAATGGTTTTGGGTTCTTATCCCATTTGAGACCAAATTTCAACAAGTCTTTCTTCTCACTTCTAAAAATTCTTCATGCATGTCTAGCACTTGTAATCAATAAAATTCATTGTATTATAACATATTCTAAGCCAAAATAACTTTATACAAGCCATTCACTGCCTCAAAGCAATGGTTTTGTGTTCTTATCCCATTTGAGACCAAATTTCAACATGTCTTTCTTCTCACTTCTAAACATTCTTCATGCATGTCTATCACTTGTAATCAATCAAATTCATTGTATTATAACATATTCTAACCCAAAATAACTTTATATTAGCCATTCACTGCCTCAAAGCAATGCTTTTGGGTTCTTATCCAATATGGGACCAAATATCGATAGGTCTTTCTTCTCACTTCTAAACATTCTTCATGCATCTCTAGCACTTGTAATCAATCAAATTCATTGTATTATAACATATTCTAAACCAAAATAACTTTATACAAGCCATTCACTGCCTCAAAGCAATGGTTTTGGGTTCTTATCCCATTTGAGACCAAATTTCAACAAGTCTTTCTTCTCACTTCTAAACATTCTTCATGCATGTCTAGCACTTGTAATCAATAAAATTCATTGTATTATAACATATTCTAACCCAAAATAACTTTATACAAGCCATTCACTGCCTCAAAGCAATGCTTTTGGGTTCTTATCCAATATGGGACCAAATATCGATAGGTCTTTCTTCTCACTTCTAAAGATTCTTCATGCATCTCTAGCACTTGTAATCAATCAAATTCATTGTATTATAACATATTCTAAACCAAAATAACTTTATACAAGCCAGTCACTGCCTCAAAGCAATGGTTTTGGGTTCTTATCCCATTTGAGACCAAATTTCAACAAGTCTTTCTTCTCACTTCTAAACATTCTTCATGCATGGCTAGTACTTGTAATCAATCAAAATCATTGTATTATAACATATTCTAATCCAAAATAACTTTATACAAGCCATTCACTGCCTAAAAGAGATGTTTTTGTGTTCTTATCCCATTTGAGACCAAATTTCAACAAGTCTTTCTTTTCACTTCTAAACATTCTTCACGTATCTCTAGCACTTGTAATCAATCAAATTCATTGTATTATAACATATTTTAACCCAAAATAACTTTATACAAGCCATTCACTGCCTCAAAGCAATGGTTTTGTGTTCTTATCCCATTTGAGACCAAATTTCAACATGTCTTTCTTTTCACTTCAAAACATTCTTCATGCATGTCTATCACTTGTAATCAATCAAATTCATTGTATTATAACATATTCTAACCCAAAATAATTTTATACAAGCCATTCACTGCCTCAAAGCAATGCTTTTTGTGTTCTTATCCCATTTGAGACCAAATTTCAACAAGTCTTTCTTCTCACTTCTAAACATTCTTCATGCATGGCTAGTACTTGTAATCAATCAAATTCATTGTATTATAACATATTCTAATCCAAAATAACTTTATACAAGCCATTCACTGCCTAAAAGAGATGTTTTTGTGTTCTTATCCCATTTGAGACCAAATTTCAACAAGTCTTTCTTTTCACTTCTAAACATTCTTCATGTATCTCTAGCACTTGTAATCAATCAAATTCATTGTATTATAACATATTTTAACCCAAAATAACTTTATACAAGCCATTCACTGCCTCAAAGCAATGGTTTTGGGTTCTTATCCCATTTGAGACCAAATTTCAAAAAGTCTTTCTTCTCACTTCTAAACATTCTTCATGCATGTCTAGCACTAGTAATCAATCAAATTCATTGTATTATAACATATTCTAAGCCAAAATAACTTTATACAAGTCATTAACTGCCTCAAAGCAATGGTTTTGGGTTCTTATCCAATTTGGGACCAAATAGAGATAGGTCTTTCTTCTCACTTCTAAACATTCTTCATGCATGTCTAGCACTTGTAATCAATCAATTCATTGTATTACAACATATTCTAACCCAAAATAACTTTATACAAGCCATTCACTGCCTCAAAGCAATGGTTTTGTGTTCTTATCCCATTTGAGACCAAATTTCAACATGTCTTTCTTTTCACTTCTAAACATTCTTCATGCATGTCTATCACTTGTAATCAATCAAATTCATTGTATTATAACATATTCTAACCCAAAATAACTTTATACAAGCCATTCACTGCCTCAAAGCAATGCTTTTGGGTTCTTATCCCATTTGAGACCAAATTTCAACAAGTCTCTCTTCTCACTTCTAAACATTCTTCATGCATGGCTAGTATTTGTAATCAATCAAATTCATTGTATTATAATGTGAAAGGGAACACCATTCATGGTCGACCTTGCAACCAACCATACGTTCATGTCTCGACCAAGTGAATTCACTCGTCCGTACAACCGGTCGTCCGTACGACCATTCCTCAAGGCCAAGCCCATTACTCCCTAAACCATCAGCTCATCACTTAAGGCCCCTTTGTAACTCGCCACAAGTTCGCCCTAGAAGAATGGAGGCCTAGATCCTTCCAATATGACCGTTGGAGCTCGAGACAAGAAGAAGTCACATGTTGTGCTTAGAAGACAACCCCAAGCTCACGTCGCTTTCACCTTCAAGTGGGAAACAAAATATCTTGTATATTTGTATGTATTTTATTCTCTTTGTCTAGTCTTTATATAGTTTGTAAGCATAGTTCTTTTTCATGTATGAAAAGAGAAGTTCTCTCTTTCTTCACAATCTCTAAACTCGCAAACTCTTCTAATCTCATTTCTCTCGTTCATTCAACCATAAACCTCTTTATACTCGATCTTATACTTGAAATCTCACATATAACATATTCTAACCCAAAATAACTTTATACAAGCCATTCACTGCCTAAAATAGATGTTTTTGTGTTCTTATCCCATTTGAGACCAAATTTCAACAAGTCTTTCTTTTCACTTCTAAACATTCTTCACGTATCTCTAGCACTTGTAATCAATCAAATTCATTGTATTATAACATATTTTAACCCAAAATAACTTTATAAAAGCCATTCACTGCCTCAAAGCAATGGTTTTGGGTTCTTATCCCATTTGAGACCAAATTTCAAAAAGTCTTTCTTCTCACTTCTAAACATTCTTCATGCATGTCTAGCACTTGTAATCAATCAAATTCATTGTATTATAACATATTCTAAGCCAAAATAACTTTATACAAGTCATTAACTGCCTCAAAGCAATGGTTTTGGGTTCTTATCCAATTTGGGACCAAATAGAGATAGGTCTTTCTTCTCACTTCTAAACATTCTTCATGCATGTCTAGCACTTGTAATCAATCAATTCATTGTATTATAACATATTCTAACCCAAAATAACTTTATACAAGCCATTCACTGCCTCAAAGCAATGGTTTTGTGTTCTTATCCCATTTGAGACCAAATTTCAACATGTTTTTCTTTTCACTTCTAAACATTCTTCATGCATGGCTATCACTTGTAATCAATCAAATTCATTGTATTATAACATATTCTAACCCAAAATAACTTTATACAAGCCATTCACTGCCTCAAAGCAATGCTTTTGGGTTCTTATCCAATATGGGACCAAATATCGATAGGTCTTTCTTCTCACTTCTAAACATTCTTCATGCATGTCTAGCACTTGTAATCAATAAAATTCATTGTATTATAACATATTCTAACCCAAAATAACTTTATACAAGCTATTCACTGCCTCAAAGCAATGGTTTTGGGTTCTTATCCAATATGGGACCAAATAACGATAGGTCTTTCTTCTCACTTCTAAACATTCTTCATGCATCTCTAGCACTTGTAATCAATCAAATTCATTGTATCATAACATATTATAAACCAAAAAAACTTTATACAAGCCATTCACTGCCTCAAAGCAATGGTTTTGGGTTCTTATCCCATTTGAGACCAAATTTCAACAAGTCTTTCTTCTCACTTCTAAAAATTCTTCATGCATGTCTAGCACTTGTAATCAATAAAATTCATTGTATTATAACATATTCTAAGCCAAAATAACTTTATACAAGCCATTCACTGCCTCAAAGCAATGGTTTTGTGTTCTTATCCCATTTGAGACCAAATTTCAACATGTCTTTCTTCTCACTTCTAAACATTCTTCATGCATGTCTATCACTTGTAATCAATCAAATTCATTGTATTATAACATATTCTAACCCAAAATAACTTTATATTAGCCATTCACTGCCTCAAAGCAATGCTTTTGGGTTCTTATCCAATATGGGACCAAATATCGATAGGTCTTTCTTCTCACTTCTAAACATTCTTCATGCATCTCTAGCACTTGTAATCAATCAAATTCATTGTATTATAACATATTCTAAACCAAAATAACTTTATACAAGCCATTCACTGCCTCAAAGCAATGGTTTTGGGTTCTTATCCCATTTGAGACCAAATTTCAACAAGTCTTTCTTCTCACTTCTAAACATTCTTCATGCATGTCTAGCACTTGTAATCAATAAAATTCATTGTATTATAACATATTCTAACCCAAAATAACTTTATACAAGCCATTCACTGCCTCAAAGCAATGCTTTTGGGTTCTTATCCAATATGGGACCAAATATCGATAGGTCTTTCTTCTCACTTCTAAAGATTCTTCATGCATCTCTAGCACTTGTAATCAATCAAATTCATTGTATTATAACATATTTTAACCCAAAATAACTTTATAAAAGCCATTCACTGCCTCAAAGCAATGGTTTTGGGTTCTTATCCCATTTGAGACCAAATTTCAAAAAGTCTTTCTTCTCACTTCTAAACATTCTTCATGCATGTCTAGCACTTGTAATCAATCAAATTCATTGTATTATAACATATTCTAAGCCAAAATAACTTTATACAAGTCATTAACTGCCTCAAAGCAATGGTTTTGGGTTCTTATCCAATTTGGGACCAAATAGAGATAGGTCTTTCTTCTCACTTCTAAACATTCTTCATGCATGTCTAGCACTTGTAATCAATCAATTCATTGTATTATAACATATTCTAACCCAAAATAACTTTATACAAGCCATTCACTGCCTCAAAGCAATGGTTTTGTGTTCTTATCCCATTTGAGACCAAATTTCAACATGTCTTTCTTTTCACTTCTAAACATTCTTCATGCATGGCTATCACTTGTAATCAATCAAATTCATTGTATTATAACATATTCTAACCCAAAATAACTTTATACAAGCCATTCACTGCCTCAAAGCAATGCTTTTGGGTTCTTATCCAATATGGGACCAAATAACGATAGGTCTTTCTTCTCACTTCTAAACATTCTTCATGCATCTCTAGCACTTGTAATCAATCAAATTCATTGTATCATAACATATTATAAACCAAAAAAACTTTATACAAGCCATTCACTGCCTCAAAGCAATGGTTTTGGGTTCTTATCCCATTTGAGACCAAATTTCAACAAGTCTTTCTTCTCACTTCTAAAAATTCTTCATGCATGTCTAGCACTTGTAATCAATAAAATTCATTGTATTATAACATATTCTAAGCCAAAATAACTTTATACAAGCCATTCACTGCCTCAAAGCAATGGTTTTGTGTTCTTATCCCATTTGAGACCAAATTTCAACATGTCTTTCTTCTCACTTCTAAACATTCTTCATGCATGTCTATCACTTGTAATCAATCAAATTCATTGTATTATAACATATTCTAACCCAAAATAACTTTATATTAGCCATTCACTGCCTCAAAGCAATGCTTTTGGGTTCTTATCCAATATGGGACCAAATATCGATAGGTCTTTCTTCTCACTTCTAAACATTCTTCATGCATCTCTAGCACTTGTAATCAATCAAATTCATTGTATTATAACATATTCTAAACCAAAATAACTTTATACAAGCCATTCACTGCCTCAAAGCAATGGTTTTGGGTTCTTATCCCATTTGAGACCAAATTTCAACAAGTCTTTCTTCTCACTTCTAAACATTCTTCATGCATGTCTAGCACTTGTAATCAATAAAATTCATTGTATTATAACATATTCTAACCCAAAATAACTTTATACAAGCCATTCACTGCCTCAAAGCAATGCTTTTGGGTTCTTATCCAATATGGGACCAAATATCGATAGGTCTTTCTTCTCACTTCTAAAGATTCTTCATGCATCTCTAGCACTTGTAATCAATCAAATTCATTGTATTATAACATATTTTAACCCAAAATAACTTTATAAAAGCCATTCACTGCCTCAAAGCAATGGTTTTGGGTTCTTATCCCATTTGAGACCAAATTTCAAAAAGTCTTTCTTCTCACTTCTAAACATTCTTCATGCATGTCTAGCACTTGTAATCAATCAAATTCATTGTATTATAACATATTCTAAGCCAAAATAACTTTATACAAGTCATTAACTGCCTCAAAGCAATGGTTTTGGGTTCTTATCCAATTTGGGACCAAATAGAGATAGGTCTTTCTTCTCACTTCTAAACATTCTTCATGCATGTCTAGCACTTGTAATCAATCAATTCATTGTATTATAACATATTCTAACCCAAAATAACTTTATACAAGCCATTCACTGCCTCAAAGCAATGGTTTTGTGTTCTTATCCCATTTGAGACCAAATTTCAACATGTCTTTCTTTTCACTTCTAAACATTCTTCATGCATGGCTATCACTTGTAATCAATCAAATTCATTGTATTATAACATATTCTAACCCAAAATAACTTTATACAAGCCATTCACTGCCTCAAAGCAATGCTTTTGGGTTCTTATCCAATATGGGACCAAATATCGATAGGTCTTTCTTCTCACTTCTAAACATTCTTCATGCATGTCTAGCACTTGTAATCAATAAAATTCATTGTATTATAACATATTCTAACCCAAAATAACTTTATACAAGCTATTCACTGCCTCAAAGCAATGGTTTTGGGTTCTTATCCAATATGGGACCAAATAACGATAGGTCTTTCTTCTCACTTCTAAACATTCTTCATGCATCTCTAGCACTTGTAATCAATCAAATTCATTGTATTATAACATATTATAAACCAAAAAAACTTTATACAAGCCATTCACTGCCTCAAAGCAATGGTTTTGGGTTCTTATCCCATTTGAGACCAAATTTCAACAAGTCTTTCTTCTCACTTCTAAAAATTCTTCATGCATGTCTAGCACTTGTAATCAATAAAATTCATTGTATTATAACATATTCTAAGCCAAAATAACTTTATACAAGCCATTCACTGCCTCAAAGCAATGGTTTTGTGTTCTTATCCCATTTGAGACCAAATTTCAACATGTCTTTCTTCTCACTTCTAAACATTCTTCATGCATGTCTATCACTTGTAATCAATCAAATTCATTGTATTATAACATATTCTAACCCAAAATAACTTTATATTAGCCATTCACTGCCTCAAAGCAATGCTTTTGGGTTCTTATCCAATATGGGACCAAATATCGATAGGTCTTTCTTCTCACTTCTAAACATTCTTCATGCATCTCTAGCACTTGTAATCAATCAAATTCATTGTATTATAACATATTCTAAGCCAAAATAACTTTATACAAGTCATTAACTGCCTCAAAGCAATGGTTTTGGGTTCTTATCCAATTTGGGACCAAATAGAGATAGGTCTTTCTTCTCACTTCTAAACATTCTTCATGCATGTCTAGCACTTGTAATCAATCAATTCATTGTATTACAACATATTCTAACCCAAAATAACTTTATACAAGCCATTCACTGCCTCAAAGCAATGGTTTTGTGTTCTTATCCCATTTGAGACCAAATTTCAACATGTCTTTCTTCTCACTTCTAAACATTCTTCATGCATGTCTATCACTTGTAATCAATCAAATTCATTGTATTATAACATATTCTAACCCAAAATAACTTTATACAAGCCATTCACTGCCTCAAAGCAATGCTTTTGGGTTCTTATCCCATTTGAGACCAAATTTCAACAAGTCTCTCTTCTCACTTCTAAACATTCTTCATGCATGGCTAGTACTTGTAATCAATCAAATTCATTGTATTATAATGTGAAAGGGAACACCATTCATGGTCGACCTTGCAACCAACCATACGTTCATGTCTCGACCAAGTGAATTCACTCGTCCGTACAACCGGTCGTCCGTACGACCATTCCTCAAGGCCAAGCCCATTACTCCCTAAACCATCAGCTCATCACTTAAGGCCCCTTTGTAACTCGCCACAAGTTCGCCCTAGAAGAATGGAGGCCTAGATCCTTCCAATATGACCGTTGGAGCTCGAGACAAGAAGAAGTCACATGTTGTGCTTAGAAGACAACCCCAAGCTCACGTCGCTTTCACCTTCAAGTGGGAAACAAAATATCTTGTATATTTGTATGTATTTTATTCTCTTTGTCTAGTCTTTATATAGTTTGTAAGCATAGTTCTTTTTCATGTATGAAAAGAGAAGTTCTCTCTTTCTTCACAATCTCTAAACTCGCAAACTCTTCTAATCTCATTTCTCTCGTTCATTCAACCATAAACCTCTTTATACTCGATCTTATACTTGAAATCTCACATATAACATATTCTAACCCAAAATAACTTTATACAAGCCATTCACTGCCTAAAATAGATGTTTTTGTGTTCTTATCCCATTTGAGACCAAATTTCAACAAGTCTTTCTTTTCACTTCTAAACATTCTTCACGTATCTCTAGCACTTGTAATCAATCAAATTCATTGTATTATAACATATTTTAACCCAAAATAACTTTATAAAAGCCATTCACTGCCTCAAAGCAATGGTTTTGGGTTCTTATCCCATTTGAGACCAAATTTCAAAAAGTCTTTCTTCTCACTTCTAAACATTCTTCATGCATGTCTAGCACTTGTAATCAATCAAATTCATTGTATTATAACATATTCTAAGCCAAAATAACTTTATACAAGTCATTAACTGCCTCAAAGCAATGGTTTTGGGTTCTTATCCAATTTGGGACCAAATAGAGATAGGTCTTTCTTCTCACTTCTAAACATTCTTCATGCATGTCTAGCACTTGTAATCAATCAATTCATTGTATTATAACATATTCTAACCCAAAATAACTTTATACAAGCCATTCACTGCCTCAAAGCAATGGTTTTGTGTTCTTATCCCATTTGAGACCAAATTTCAACATGTCTTTCTTTTCACTTCTAAACATTCTTCATGCATGGCTATCACTTGTAATCAATCAAATTCATTGTATTATAACATATTCTAACCCAAAATAACTTTATACAAGCCATTCACTGCCTCAAAGCAATGCTTTTGGGTTCTTATCCAATATGGGACCAAATATCGATAGGTCTTTCTTCTCACTTCTAAACATTCTTCATGCATGTCTAGCACTTGTAATCAATAAAATTCATTGTATTATAACATATTCTAACCCAAAATAACTTTATACAAGCTATTCACTGCCTCAAAGCAATGGTTTTGGGTTCTTATCCAATATGGGACCAAATAACGATAGGTCTTTCTTCTCACTTCTAAACATTCTTCATGCATCTCTAGCACTTGTAATCAATCAAATTCATTGTATTATAACATATTATAAACCAAAAAAACTTTATACAAGCCATTCACTGCCTCAAAGCAATGGTTTTGGGTTCTTATCCCATTTGAGACCAAATTTCAACAAGTCTTTCTTCTCACTTCTAAAAATTCTTCATGCATGTCTAGCACTTGTAATCAATAAAATTCATTGTATTATAACATATTCTAAGCCAAAATAACTTTATACAAGCCATTCACTGCCTCAAAGCAATGGTTTTGTGTTCTTATCCCATTTGAGACCAAATTTCAACATGTCTTTCTTCTCACTTCTAAACATTCTTCATGCATGTCTATCACTTGTAATCAATCAAATTCATTGTATTATAACATATTCTAACCCAAAATAACTTTATATTAGCCATTCACTGCCTCAAAGCAATGCTTTTGGGTTCTTATCCAATATGGGACCAAATATCGATAGGTCTTTCTTCTCACTTCTAAACATTCTTCATGCATCTCTAGCACTTGTAATCAATCAAATTCATTGTATTATAACATATTCTAAACCAAAATAACTTTATACAAGCCATTCACTGCCTCAAAGCAATGGTTTTGGGTTCTTATCCCATTTGAGACCAAATTTCAACAAGTCTTTCTTCTCACTTCTAAACATTCTTCATGCATGTCTAGCACTTGTAATCAATAAAATTCATTGTATTATAACATATTCTAACCCAAAATAACTTTATACAAGCCATTCACTGCCTCAAAGCAATGCTTTTGGGTTCTTATCCAATATGGGACCAAATATCGATAGGTCTTTCTTCTCACTTCTAAAGATTCTTCATGCATCTCTAGCACTTGTAATCAATCAAATTCATTGTATTATAACATATTTTAACCCAAAATAACTTTATAAAAGCCATTCACTGCCTCAAAGCAATGGTTTTGGGTTCTTATCCCATTTGAGACCAAATTTCAAAAAGTCTTTCTTCTCACTTCTAAACATTCTTCATGCATGTCTAGCACTTGTAATCAATCAAATTCATTGTATTATAACATATTCTAAGCCAAAATAACTTTATACAAGTCATTAACTGCCTCAAAGCAATGGTTTTGGGTTCTTATCCAATTTGGGACCAAATAGAGATAGGTCTTTCTTCTCACTTCTAAACATTCTTCATGCATGTCTAGCACTTGTAATCAATCAATTCATTGTATTATAACATATTCTAACCCAAAATAACTTTATACAAGCCATTCACTGCCTCAAAGCAATGGTTTTGTGTTCTTATCCCATTTGAGACCAAATTTCAACATGTCTTTCTTTTCACTTCTAAACATTCTTCATGCATGGCTATCACTTGTAATCAATCAAATTCATTGTATTATAACATATTCTAACCCAAAATAACTTTATACAAGCCATTCACTGCCTCAAAGCAATGCTTTTGGGTTCTTATCCAATATGGGACCAAATATCGATAGGTCTTTCTTCTCACTTCTAAACATTCTTCATGCATGTCTAGCACTTGTAATCAATAAAATTCATTGTATTATAACATATTCTAACCCAAAATAACTTTATACAAGATATTCACTGCCTCAAAGCAATGGTTTTGGGTTCTTATCCAATATGGGACCAAATAACGATAGGTCTTTCTTCTCACTTCTAAACATTCTTCATGCATCTCTAGCACTTGTAATCAATCAAATTCATTGTATTATAACATATTATAAACCAAAAAAACTTTATACAAGCCATTCACTGCCTCAAAGCAATGGTTTTGGGTTCTTATCCCATTTGAGACCAAATTTCAACAAGTCTTTCTTCTCACTTCTAAAAATTCTTCATGCATGTCTAGCACTTGTAATCAATAAAATTCATTGTATTATAACATATTCTAAGCCAAAATAACTTTATACAAGCCATTCACTGCCTCAAAGCAATGGTTTTGTGTTCTTATCCCATTTGAGACCAAATTTCAACATGTCTTTCTTCTCACTTCTAAACATTCTTCATGCATGTCTATCACTTGTAATCAATCAAATTCATTGTATTATAACATATTCTAACCCAAAATAACTTTATATTAGCCATTCACTGCCTCAAAGCAATGCTTTTGGGTTCTTATCCAATATGGGACCAAATATCGATAGGTCTTTCTTCTCACTTCTAAACATTCTTCATGCATCTCTAGCACTTGTAATCAATCAAATTCATTGTATTATAACATATTCTAAACCAAAATAACTTTATACAAGCCATTCACTGCCTCAAAGCAATGGTTTTGGGTTCTTATCCCATTTGAGACCAAATTTCAACAAGTCTTTCTTCTCACTTCTAAACATTCTTCATGCATGTCTAGCACTTGTAATCAATAAAATTCATTGTATTATAACATATTCTAACCCAAAATAACTTTATACAAGCCATTCACTGCCTCAAAGCAATGCTTTTGGGTTCTTATCCAATATGGGACCAAATATCGATAGGTCTTTCTTCTCACTTCTAAAGATTCTTCATGCATCTCTAGCACTTGTAATCAATCAAATTCATTGTATTATAACATATTCTAAACCAAAATAACTTTATACAAGCCAGTCACTGCCTCAAAGCAATGGTTTTGGGTTCTTATCCCATTTGAGACCAAATTTCAACAAGTCTTTCTTCTCACTTCTAAACATTCTTCATGCATGGCTAGTACTTGTAATCAATCAAAATCATTGTATTATAACATATTCTAATCCAAAATAACTTTATACAAGCCATTCACTGCCTAAAAGAGATGTTTTTGTGTTCTTATCCCATTTGAGACCAAATTTCAACAAGTCTTTCTTTTCACTTCTAAACATTCTTCACGTATCTCTAGCACTTGTAATCAATCAAATTCATTGTATTATAACATATTTTAACCCAAAATAACTTTATACAAGCCATTCACTGCCTCAAAGCAATGGTTTTGTGTTCTTATCCCATTTGAGACCAAATTTCAACATGTCTTTCTTTTCACTTCAAAACATTCTTCATGCATGTCTATCACTTGTAATCAATCAAATTCATTGTATTATAACATATTCTAACCCAAAATAATTTTATACAAGCCATTCACTGCCTCAAAGCAATGCTTTTTGTGTTCTTATCCCATTTGAGACCAAATTTCAACAAGTCTTTCTTCTCACTTCTAAACATTCTTCATGCATGGCTAGTACTTGTAATCAATCAAATTCATTGTATTATAACATATTCTAATCCAAAATAACTTTATACAAGCCATTCACTGCCTAAAAGAGATGTTTTTGTGTTCTTATCCCATTTGAGACCAAATTTCAACAAGTCTTTCTTTTCACTTCTAAACATTCTTCATGTATCTCTAGCACTTGTAATCAATCAAATTCATTTTATTATAACATATTTTAACCCAAAATAACTTTATACAAGCCATTCACTGCCTCAAAGCAATGGTTTTGGGTTCTTATCCCATTTGAGACCAAATTTCAAAAAGTCTTTCTTCTCACTTCTAAACATTCTTCATGCATGTCTAGCACTAGTAATCAATCAAATTCATTGTATTATAACATATTCTAAGCCAAAATAACTTTATACAAGTCATTAACTGCCTCAAAGCAATGGTTTTGGGTTCTTATCCAATTTGGGACCAAATAGAGATAGGTCTTTCTTCTCACTTCTAAACATTCTTCATGCATGTCTAGCACTTGTAATCAATCAATTCATTGTATTACAACATATTCTAACCCAAAATAACTTTATACAAGCCATTCACTGCCTCAAAGCAATGGTTTTGTGTTCTTATCCCATTTGAGACCAAATTTCAACATGTCTTTCTTTTCACTTCTAAACATTCTTCATGCATGTCTATCACTTGTAATCAATCAAATTCATTGTATTATAACATATTCTAACCCAAAATAACTTTATACAAGCCATTCACTGCCTCAAAGCAATGCTTTTGGGTTCTTATCCCATTTGAGACCAAATTTCAACAAGTCTCTCTTCTCACTTCTAAACATTCTTCATGCATGGCTAGTATTTGTAATCAATCAAATTCATTGTATTATAATGTGAAAGGGAACACCATTCATGGTCGACCTTGCAACCAACCATACGTTCATGTCTCGACCAAGTGAATTCACTCGTCCGTACAACCGGTCGTCCGTACGACCATTCCTCAAGGCCAAGCCCATTACTCCCTAAACCATCAGCTCATCACTTAAGGCCCCTTTGTAACTCGCCACAAGTTCGCCCTAGAAGAATGGAGGCCTAGATCCTTCCAATATGACCGTTGGAGCTCGAGACAAGAAGAAGTCACATGTTGTGCTTAGAAGACAACCCCAAGCTCACGTCGCTTTCACCTTCAAGTGGGAAACAAAATATCTTGTATATTTGTATGTATTTTATTCTCTTTGTCTAGTCTTTATATAGTTTGTAAGCATAGTTCTTTTTCATGTATGAAAAGAGAAGTTCTCTCTTTCTTCACAATCTCTAAACTCGCAAACTCTTCTAATCTCATTTCTCTCGTTCATTCAACCATAAACCTCTTTATACTCGATCTTATACTTGAAATCTCACATATAACATATTCTAACCCAAAATAACTTTATACAAGCCATTCACTGCCTAAAATAGATGTTTTTGTGTTCTTATCCCATTTGAGACCAAATTTCAACAAGTCTTTCTTTTCACTTCTAAACATTCTTCACGTATCTCTAGCACTTGTAATCAATCAAATTCATTGTATTATAACATATTTTAACCCAAAATAACTTTATAAAAGCCATTCACTGCCTCAAAGCAATGGTTTTGGGTTCTTATCCCATTTGAGACCAAATTTCAAAAAGTCTTTCTTCTCACTTCTAAACATTCTTCATGCATGTCTAGCACTTGTAATCAATCAAATTCATTGTATTATAACATATTCTAAGCCAAAATAACTTTATACAAGTCATTAACTGCCTCAAAGCAATGGTTTTGGGTTCTTATCCAATTTGGGACCAAATAGAGATAGGTCTTTCTTCTCACTTCTAAACATTCTTCATGCATGTCTAGCACTTGTAATCAATCAATTCATTGTATTATAACATATTCTAACCCAAAATAACTTTATACAAGCCATTCACTGCCTCAAAGCAATGGTTTTGTGTTCTTATCCCATTTGAGACCAAATTTCAACATGTCTTTCTTTTCACTTCTAAACATTCTTCATGCATGTCTATCACTTGTAATCAATCAAATTCATTGTATTATAACATATTCTAACCTAAAATAACTTTATAAAAGCCATTCACTGCCTCAAAGAGATTGTTTTGTGTTCTTATCCCATTTGAGACCAAATTTCAACAAGTCTTTCTTTTCACTTCTAAACATTCTTCACGTATCTCTAGCACTTTTAATCAATCAAATTCATTGTATTATAACATATTTTAACCCAAAATAACTTTATACAAGCCATTCACTGCCTCAAAGCAATGGTTTTGGGTTCTTATCCCATTTGAGACCAAATTTCAAAAACTCTTTCTTCTCACTTCTAAACATTCTTCATGCATGTCTAGCACTTGTAATCAATCAAATTCATTGTATTATAACATATTCTAAGCCAAAATAACTTTATACAAGTCATTAACTGCCTCAAAGCAATGGTTTTGGGTTCTTATCCAATTTGGGACCAAATAGATATAGGTCTTTCTTCTCACTTCTAAACATTCTTCATGCATGTCTAGCACTTGTAATCAATCAATTCATTGTATTATAACATATTCTAACCCAAAATAACTTTATACAAGCCAGTCACTGCCTCAAAGCAATGGTTTTGGGTTCTTATCCCATTTGAGACCAAATTTCAACAAGTCTTTCTTCTCACTTCTAAACATTCTTCATGCATGTCTAGCACTTGTAATCAATAAAATTCATTGTATTATAACATATTCTAACCCAAAATAACTTTATACAAGCCATTCACTGCCTCAAAGCAATGCTTTTGGGTTCTTATCCAATATGGGACCAAATATCGATAGGTCTTTCTTCTCACTTCTAAAGATTCTTCATGCATCTCTAGCACTTGTAATCAATCAAATTCATTGTATTATAACATATTCTAAACCAAAATAACTTTATACAAGCCAGTCACTGCCTCAAAGCAATGGTTTTGGGTTCTTATCCCATTTGAGACCAAATTTCAACAAGTCTTTCTTCTCACTTCTAAACATTCTTCATGCATGGCTAGTACTTGTAATCAATCAAATTCATTGTATTATAACATATTCTAACCCAAAATAACTTTATACAAGCCATTCACTGCCTAAAAGAGATGTTTTTGTGTTCTTATCTTATTTGAGACCAAATTTCAACAAGTCTTTCTTTTCACTTCTAAACATTCTTCACGTATCTCTAGCACTTGTAATCAATCAAATTCATTGTATTATAACATATTTTAACCCAAAATAACTTTATACAAGCCATTCACTGCCTCAAAGCAATGGTTTTGGGTTCTTATCCCATTTGAGACCTAATTTCAAAAAGTCTTTCTTCTCACTTCTAAACATTCTTCATGCATGTCTAGCACTTGTAATCAATCAAATTCATTGTATTATAACATATTCTAAGCCAAAATAACTTTATACAAGTCATTAACTGCCTCAAAGCAATGGTTTTGGGTTCTTATCCAATTTGGGACCAAATAGATATAGGTCTTTCTTCTCACTTCTAAACATTCTTCATGCATGTCTAGCACTTGTAATCAATCAATTCATTGTATTATAACATATTCTAACCCAAAATAACTTTATACAAGCCATTCACTGCCTCAAAGCAATGGTTTTGGGTTCTTATCCCATTTGAGACCAAATTTCAACAAGTCTTTCTTCTCACTTCTAAACATTTTTCATGCATGGCTAGTACTTGTAATCAATCAAATTCATTGTATTATAACATATTCTAACCCAAAATAACTTTATACAAGCCATTCACTGCCTAAAAGAGATGTTTTTGTGTTCTTATCTTATTTGAGACCAAATTTCAACAAGTCTTTCTTTTCACTTCTAAACATTCTTCACGTATCTCTAGCACTTGTAATCAATCAAATTCATTGTATTATAACATATTTTAACCCAAAATAACTTTATACAAGCCATTCACTGCCTCAAAGCAATGGTTTTGGGTTCTTATCCCATTTGAGACCAAATTTCAAAAAGTCTTTCTTCTCACTTCTAAACATTCTTCATGCATGTCTAGCACTTGTAATCAATCAAATTCATTGTATTATAACATATTCTAAGCCAAAATAACTTTATACAAGCCATTCACTGCCTCAAAGCAATGCTTTGGGTTCTTATCCAATATGGGACCAAATATCAATAGGTCTTTCTTCTCACTTCTAAAGATTCTTCATGCATCTCTAGCACTTGTAATCAATCAAATTCATTGTATTATAACATATTCTAAACCAAAATAACTTTATACAAGCCAGTCACTGCCTCAAAGCAATGGTTTTGGGTTCTTATCCCATTTGAGACCAAATTTCAACAAGTCTTTCTTCTCACTTCTAAACATTCTTCATGCATGGCTAGTACTTGTAATCAATCAAATTCATTGTATTATAACATATTCTAACCCAAAATAACTTTATACAAGCCATTCACTGCCTAAAAGAGATGTTTTTGTGTTCTTATCTTATTTGAGACCAAATTTCAACAAGTCTTTCTTTTCACTTCTAAACATTCTTCACGTATCTCTAGCACTTGTAATCAATCAAATTCATTGTATTATAACATATTTTAACCCAAAATAACTTTATACAAGCCATTCACTGCCTCAAAGCAATGGTTTTGGGTTCTTATCCCATTTGAGACCTAATTTCAAAAAGTCTTTCTTCTCACTTCTAAACATTCTTCATGCATGTCTAGCACTTGTAATCAATCAAATTCATTGTATTATAACATATTCTAAGCCAAAATAACTTTATACAAGTCATTAACTGCCTCAAAGCAATGGTTTTGGGTTCTTATCCAATTTGGGACCAAATAGATATAGGTATTTCTTCTCACTTCTAAACATTCTTCATGCATGTCTAGCACTTGTAATCAATCAATTCATTGTATTATAACATATTCTAACCCAAAATAACTTTATACAAGCCAGTCACTGCCTCAAAGCAATGGTTTTGGGTTCTTATCCCATTTGAGACCAAATTTCAACAAGTCTTTCTTCTCACTTCTAAACATTCTTCATGCATGGCTAGTACTTGTAATCAATCAAATTCATTGTATTATAACATATTTTAACCCAAAATAACTTTATACAAGCCATTCACTGCCTAAAAGAGATGTTTTTGTGTTCTTATCCCATTTGAGACCAAATTTCAACAAGTCTTTCTTTTCACTTCTAAACATTCTTCACGTATCTCTAGCACTTGTAATCAATCAAATTTATTGTATTATAACATATTTTAACCCAAAAAAACTTTATACAAGCCATTCACTGCCTCAAAGCAATGGTTTTGGGTTCTTATCCCATTTGAGACCAAATTTCAAAAAGTCTTTCTTCTCACTTCTAAACATTCTTCATGCATGTCTAGCACTTGTAATCAATCAAATTCATTGTATTATAACATATTCTAACCCAAAATAACTTTATACAAGCCATTCACTGCCTCAAAGCAATGGTTTTGTGTTCTTATCCCATTTGAGACCAAATTTCAACATGTCTTTCTTTTCACTTCTAAACATTCTTCATGCATGTCTATCACTTGTAATCAATCAAATTCATTGTATTATAACATATTCTAACCCAAAATAACTTTATACAAGCCATTCACTGCCTCAAAGCAATGCTTTTGGGTTCTTATCCAATATGGGACCAAATATCGATAGGTCTTTCTTCTCACTTCTAAACATTCTTCATGCATCTCTAGCACTTGTAATCAATCAAATTCATTGTATTATAACATATTCTAAACCAAAATAACTTTATACAAGCCAGTCACTGCCTCAAAGCAATGGTTTTGGGTTCTTATCCCATTTGAGACCAAATTTCAACAAGTCTTTCTTCTCACTTCTAAACATTCTTCATGCATGGCTAGTACTTGTAATCAATCAAATTCATTGTATTATAACATATTCTAATCCAAAATAACTTTATACAAGCCATTCACTGCCTAAAAGAGATGTTTTTGTGTTCTTATCCCATTTGAGACCAAATTTCAACAAGTCTTTCTTTTCACTTCTAAACATTCTTCACGTATCTCTAGCACTTGTAATCAATCAAATTCATTGTATTATAACATATTTTAACCCAAAATAACTTTATACAAGCCATTCACTGCCTCAAAGCAATGGTTTTGGGTTCTTATCCCATTTGAGACCTAATTTCAAAAAGTCTTTCTTCTCACTTCTAAACATTCTTCATGCATGTCTAGCACTTGTAATCAATCAAATTCATTGTATTATAACATATTCTAAGCCAAAATAACTTTATACAAGTCATTAACTGCCTCAAAGCAATGGTTTTGGGTTCTTATCCAATTTGGGACCAAATAGATATAGGTCTTTCTTCTCACTTCTAAACATTCTTCATGCATGTCTAGCACTTGTAATCAATCAATTCATTGTATTATAACATATTCTAACCCAAAATAACTTTATACAAGCCAGTCACTGCCTCAAAGCAATGGTTTTGGGTTCTTATCCCATTTGAGACCAAATTTCAACAAGTCTTTCTTCTCACTTCTAAACATTCTTCATGCATGGCTAGTACTTGTAATCAATCAAATTCATTGTATTATAACATATTTTAACCCAAAATAACTTTATACAAGCCATTCACTGCCTAAAAGAGATGTTTTTGTGTTCTTATCCCATTTGAGACCAAATTTCAACAAGTCTTTCTTTTCACTTCTAAACATTCTTCACGTATCTCTAGCACTTGTAATCAATCAAATTTATTGTATTATAACATATTTTAACCCAAAATAACTTTATACAAGCCATTCACTGCCTCAAAGCAATGGTTTTGGGTTCTTATCCCATTTGAGACCAAATTTCAAAAAGTGTTTCTTCTCACTTCTAAACATTCTTCATGCATGTCTAGCACTTGTAATCAATCAAATTCATTGTATTATAACATATTTTAACCCAAAATAACTTTATACAAGCCATTCACTGCCTCAAAGCAATGGTTTTGTGTTCTTATCTCATTTGAGACCAAATTTCAACATGTCTTTCTTTTCACTTCTAAACATTCTTCATGCATGTCTATCACTTGTAATCAATCAAATTCATTGTATTATAACATATTCTAACCCAAAATAACTTTATACAAGCCATTCACTGCCTCAAAGCAATGCTTTTGGGTTCTTATCCAATATGGGACCAAATATCGATAGGTCTTTCTTCTCACTTCTAAACATTCTTCATGCATCTCTAGCACTTGTAATCAATCAAATTCATTGTATTATAACATATTCTAAACCAAAATAACTTTATACAAGCCAGTCACTGCCTCAAAGCAATGGTTTTGGGTTCTTATCCCATTTGAGACCAAATTTCAACAAGTCTTTCTTCTCACTTCTAAACATTCTTCATGCATGGCTAGTACTTGTAATCAATCAAATTCATTTTATTATAACATATTCTAATCCAAAATAACTTTATACAAGCCATTCACTGCCTAAAAGAGATGTTTTTGTGTTCTTATCCCATTTGAGACCAAATTTCAACAAGTCTTTCTTTTCACTTCTAAACATTCTTCACGTATCTCTAGCACTTGTAATCAATCAAATTCATTGTATTATAACATATTTTAACCCAAAATAACTTTATACAAGCCATTCACTGCCTCAAAGCAATGGTTTTGGGTTCTTATCCCATTTGAGACCAAATTTCAAAAAGTCTTTCTTCTCACTTCTAAACATTCTTCATGCATGTCTAGCACTTGTAATCAATCAAATTCATTGTATTATAACATATTCTAAGCCAAAATAACTTTATACAAGTCATTAACTGCCTCAAAGCAATGGTTTTGGGTTCTTATCCAATTTGGGACCAAATAGAGATAGGTCTTTCTTCTCACTTCTAAACATTCTTCATGCATGTCTAGCACTTGTAATCAATCAATTCATTGTATTACAACATATTCTAACCCAAAATAACTTTATACAAGCCATTCACTGCCTCAAAGCAATGGTTTTGTGTTCTTATCCCATTTGAGACCAAATTTCAACATGTCTTTCTTTTCACTTCTAAACATTCTTCATGCATGTCTATCACTTGTAATCAATCAAATTCATTGTATTATAACATATTCTAACCTAAAATAACTATTATAGAGGAAGAAGAAAAGGAGAACCTAAAGATGAAGTCTAGAAGAAGAGGTCGAGCTTAATGGTGTTCAATGAAGTGTGACACTCAACTTGGCTCGTGTATCTCCAAGCTTAACCTCCGATGTCTCTACACTTAAGCTTGAGGGGGAGTATTGAGACCTAATGTGCAAAGTTAGGGTCAATGGCTCAAGAAACGAATGTGCAAAGTTCGGGTCAAGTCATCAAGACAAGATACGAATGTACAAAGTTCGGGTCAAACATATGAAGATGAAGATGTGCAAAACAAGGGTCAATACATGAAGATAAAGATGTCCAAAACACGGGTCATTACATGAAGATAAAGATGTGCAAAACACGGGTCATTACAAGACCTAATGGGCGTGCAAAACATCTAGAAGATCACATATTGTACCAAGGAATGCAAGTGGGTGAGAAGAGTCACATGTGAGCTTAAGAAAGGTCACATGTGACCAAAGAGACGTTAGAGAGCTGTCCCTTTCATCCTTGGGCGCTCAAAGCTTCTTTCCCTCTCTCCTCATGTCACTTTCACTTCATTTGTAAAAGAGAAAACCCTAGAGCTCCTCCTCTATATATTGTAGTAGCCTCCCTCCTTTGTAAGGTGCTAATTCACAAGTATATACAAGTATTTTGTTTATCAAATTCGTCCATCTCTTCTCTCTACATTTGCTTAACTAATAATCATAATGTAGATAGCTAGAGTGTAACGATTTAGGGGCTGCCCTTAAGGCAGCCTAATACTTGTTAAATACACCTTAAACTCTTCTTTATCTACTCTTTATTCTCTAGATTACTGATTCTAATTCCTCTTTATCTCAAGTACACAAACTCTAAGTGTTGTTGTACTAGACAAGGATTAGTCTCACACTAGAAGCTTTCTCCTTCATATAATCGATTTACTCTCTAGTATATTCGGATATATTGTTGGATATGTGTGTGGATTCCATCACAAGTTGATGGTCTCTTCATCTTAAGATCGAGTTCCCTTGTATGGTTAAAGAGAGATTCATTCACCAAGTGACTGTCTACTCTCTATTGTGAGCTTAGTCTCATAGAAACTAACATGGTATCAGAGCGGGTCGCTCTCTTGGTTCCTCAAGAACACAAGAACTCGTTCTCTAAAGCATTCTCTTTATTTTGTTGCTTTTAAAGGTTCTTTCTCTCCCACCTCTTGTTGTTGAAAGCTTGTTCTTGGTGTTATTAATATGCCCACGTTCAAGCTTGAGGGGGAGAAAGATTTTTATTTTGCATCTCCATTTAGCTTAGTCCATTGGATATAAGCTTGTTTCTAAAGATGCACCTTTGTAACCGTTGGACAAACTGTTTTGTTCCAAAGGTTTCTTTTGCTTTTTCTTTACAAATAAGGCCACGAAAATCATCTTCTATATGGTATTTTGTGGTTCATGTTGATTTAAAGCCACTGGAAAACTCTTGTTCATGTGTTATTTCAGTGGGTTCATGTCTTTAACCGATGGGTAAATCGATTGCCCAACGGTCCATTATGTTTCAGCCATTAAAGCACCAAACTCTTGATGATTCTTGGATGCTCTTGGCTGTTAAAGTGTCTTTAAAACTCAAGAAAACAGAGCAAAACTCTGTCCATTTGAACTCTTGAGCAAATTCTCTATTCTCTTTTACTTATGCTCATTCTATTTGCTTCCGCTATTCTTCTTTACTTATGTTCATTCTCTTTACTTGCGCTTATACTCTATAATCTCTTGTTACTTATTCTTTACCATTCTCTTATACTCTTGTTACTTATATTCTCTCCTTATTTTCAGCAATTTATTCTCTAATCTCTCACCATCTCTTGTTTAGAATCTGTTTTTAATGGTCTAAAAACAGGTCAATCTTTGAAGATGGTGAGTTTGTTGTCTCAAGAAGGCGCAACACAATGCTTGAAGTTAGAACCAATGGCCATCAAGCTTTGGAGACCACAAGGATGTTCTTTCTAGCGAGTCAAAGCTCCGGAAGATCAAGGGTTAACCCGCGAGGCTTACCGAGGGTGAATGCTATGGTTGAAGTTCTTGTGGAGACGCCTAATGGAAAGGCAAGCTGGTGGAAAGTGATGAATCAACTCAAAGACATGTGTGTTAGCGTCAAGTTGTTGGAGTTCAAGATTGGATGTGCACTAGGTGTCAATTATACTAGGCACAAGGTTTCTTGACTCAAGACATGGCCCAAGCCATGAACAAATCAAGAGAGTGGTCCCAAAGAGGATTTAAACCATATCTCTAAATTTAAAGGCTAACTTCTAAACTCTCTCTTTTAAATTTAAATTCATCTTATTCAAGTATTGAAATTTGAATTTCAGATTTGAATTTATTTAAATTTATATTTAAATATTTATATTTATTTGAAAATAGTTTAAATTTGTTTTTGAAAATATTTGAAATATTTCACATTCAGTTTAAATATTTTCTTAAAATAGATATAGTATTTAAAAGAGAAATGAAGTTTCATTCCTATAGTTCTATGAATTCTCTCATTTGGTTTCTCAAGTTTTATTAAGTGTTTTTCTTAAAACCCCACAACATATACTTTAAAATTTTTCTTTAAATCTCATGTTGAAGGTTTAAAGGAGAGGAGGCATGTGTGGACATTCTCAAAGAGAAACACAAGATGAGGCAAAGAGGTCCATAAGAAGAGGAATCAAGTCATGAAGGACTAAACGAAATGAAAAGTCTTAAGGAAAAAAAAAAAAAAAAAACCAATGCTTGGTATCCAAGCAAATTCTCTGTCAAAGCGTCCTAAAGATTTACTCGTACGACGACCTTCCGCTGGGATTCAGCTTCCAAGGTCTTCAGAAAAGTTCTTGGAAATTGAGTAAGCTTTCTAGTGAAAGTAATATCACCCATACCGGAGCAGCCGATCGAAAGTTATGTCCAATTTAGTGGACACATATCAATCTGACGCGACCGAGAAGAAGCAATCGACCATTGAGGTCGGTTAAGGTATCGATTGGCCATTTTCTGGCCACGAAAAGAGCTTCAAAAGAAGCCAAATTGGAGCCCTTGAAACCTAAGAAGCGGTCATGAAAGAAGCCTTAGAAGACTAGTCTTGATGTTGTTCCAAGAAGGGATAATGAAGGAGGATTAGCTTTAAGAGCTAATGGCTGCTAGACTTGGTGTTTTCAAGAAGTTTCAAAGAAAGTTACAAGAAGAAGAATCCAGCCTAGTCAAGCTCAAGACAGTCCCAAAGGAAGACCCAAAGTGGTGAACCTAAGAGGCTAACCAAAAGAGGAGGCTAAGGTGGGATAAGCTAGAGCTCTTGGTCTAGCTCGAGTTGTCTATCCAAGCAAACTTGAAGTGAAGAAATCTCCTATCTCTCTCTCAAGCTTCGGTGGAAGCTACAGAGAAGATAGAAAGAAGCAAGAAGCGGCTGGAGAAGAAGTCTCCAAGTCGACCGATCGATCTCTCCTTTTCCATCATCGAGACCGAGTTGTCTCGACCGATCGATCTCTCCATCATCGAGACCAAATTTTCTCGACCGATCGACCATGAGCTCTCGACCGATCGACCATGAGTTCTCGACCGATCGATCAGCTGTGTCCGGGTCTCAACCGTACGTCCGTCCATTCATCAACAAGAAGCTCATCCAACCATTTACAACAATGAAGACAAAAGGCTATCTCTTAACCCCCTTAACTCTTTCAATATCTTTAATTCATTGCTCTTATTTTATTCAGATTAGTCATGCATTTAAAGTGAATTTGTCATGCTTAGAATCTGAATTTAGAGAGTGAATTTTGGGATTTGTTTTTAGAGAAATGCCTTGAATTAATTTGGATTTATCATGCTGAATTTGTTATGTTTAAAACATGTTTTTAGGAATTAAATTCATGACTATTAAACTGGTTGGTTCAATATTAAACTGAATTTGCATGGTTAAAATCTGATTTTATACTCATGTGTTTAAATTGAGCTTAGTAAAAGACTAGTTCAATTTAAGTGTGTTCTCTTTAATCTCAAACCTAGCGTAGTGTTATTCTTTTGGCCGATATACTTAAGATTTCTTTACATCTTTTTGAAGGTACAAAAGAGAAAGAAAGCCATCCAAAAGCTATATGAGAAAAAAAAAAAAAAAAAGAGAACCGGGTGGATCATTCTAGCTTGACTCAAGGAAGATCAATTCATGGTGGTGACCGAGAAGGAGAAGGTCCTCAAGCGAGTACTCACACGGAGAATTAGAGTCTCCACAAGGAGTCAAAGCAAGAAGCCAAAGCGATCTCACGTTCAAACCATGGCCATAGCTACATCATTCAACCGTGAAGACTATACTCTTTTTCCCTTAACAAAGTTTTGTCCCAAGAGGTTTTCTTTGTTAAGGTTTTTAATGAGGTAGTCCTTTGCGTGTTGCAAGCTTGGCCTTTGGTTCCTGCTGCCCAAGCTTGAGGGGGAGTATTATAGAGGAAGAAGAAAAGGAGAACCTAAAGATGAAGTCTAGAAGAAGAGGTCGAGCTTAATGGTGTTCAATGAAGTGTGACACTCAACTTGGCTCGTGTATCTCCAAGCTTAACCTCCGATGTCTCTACACTTAAGCTTGAGGGGGAGTATTGAGACCTAATGTGCAAAGTTAGGGTCAATGGCTCAAGAAACGAATGTGCAAAGTTCGGGTCAAGTCATCAAGACAAGATACGAATGTACAAAGTTCGGGTCAAACATATGAAGATGAAGATGTGCAAAACAAGGGTCAATACATGAAGATAAAGATGTGCAAAACACGGGTCATTACATGAAGATAAAGATGTGCAAAACACGGGTCATTACAAGACCTAATGGGCGTGCAAAACATCTAGAAGATCACATGTTGTACCAAGGAATGCAAGTGGGTGAGAAGAGTCACATGTGAGCTTAAGAAAGGTCACATGTGACCAAAGAGACGTTAGAGAGCTGTCCCTTTCATCCTTGGGCGCTCAAAGCTTCTTTCCCTCTCTCCTCATGTCACTTTCACTTCATTTGTAAAAGAGAAAACCCTAGAGCTCCTCCTCTATATATTGTAGTAGCCTCCCTCCTTTGTAAGGTGCTAATTCACAAGTATATACAAGTATTTTGTTTATCAAATTCGTCCATCTCTTCTCTCTACATTTGCTTAACTAATAATCATAATGTAGATAGCTAGAGTGTAACGATTTAGGGGCTGCCCTTAAGGCAGCCTAATACTTGTTAAATACACCTTAAACTCTTCTTTATCTACTCTTTATTCTCTAGATTACTGATTCTAATTCCTCTTTATCTCAAGTACACAAACTCTAAGTGTTGTTGTACTAGACAAGGATTAGTCTCACACTAGAAGCTTTCTCCTTCATATAATCGATTTACTCTCTAGTATATTCGGATATATTGTTGGATATGTGTGTGGATTCCATCACAAGTTGATGGTCTCTTCATCTTAAGATCGAGTTCCCTTGTATGGTTAAAGAGAGATTCATTCACCAAGTGACTGTCTACTCTCTATTGTGAGCTTAGTCTCATAGAAACTAACAATAACTTTATAAAAGCCATTCACTGCCTCAAAGAGATGGTTTTGTGTTCTTATCCCATTTGAGACCAAATTTCAACAAGTCTTTCTTTTCACTTCTAAACATTCTTCACGTATCTCTAGCACTTTTAATCAATCAAATTCATTGTATTATAACATATTTTAACCCAAAATAACTTTATACAAGCCATTCACTGCCTCAAAGCAATGGTTTTGGGTTCTTATCCCATTTGAGACCAAATTTCAAAAACTCTTTCTTCTCACTTCTAAACATTCTTCATGCATGTCTAGCACTTGTAATCAATAAAATTCATTGTATTATAACATATTCTAACCCAAAATAACTTTATACAAGCCATTCACTGCCTCAAAGCAATGCTTTTGGGTTCTTATCCAATATGGGACCAAATATCGATAGGTCTTTCTTCTCACTTCTAAAGATTCTTCATGCATCTCTAGCACTTGTAATCAATCAAATTCATTGTATTATAACATATTCTAAACCAAAATAACTTTATACAAGCCAGTCACTGCCTCAAAGCAATGGTTTTGGGTTCTTATCCCATTTGAGACCAAATTTCAACAAGTCTTTCTTCTCACTTCTAAACATTCTTCATGCATGGCTAGTACTTGTAATCAATCAAATTCATTGTATTATAACATATTCTAACCCAAAATAACTTTATACAAGCCATTCACTGCCTAAAAGAGATGTTTTTGTGTTCTTATCCCATTTGAGACCAAATTTCAACAAGTCTTTCTTTTCACTTCTAAACATTCTTCACGTATCTCTAGCACTTGTAATCAATCAAATTCATTGTATTATAACAAATTTTAACCCAAAATAACTTTATACAAGCCATTCACTGCCTCAAAGCAATGGTTTTGGGTTCTTATCCCATTTGAGACCAAATTTCAAAAAGTCTTTCTTCTCACTTCTAAACATTCTTCATGCATGTCTAGCACTTGTAATCAATCAAATTCATTGTATTATAACATATTCTAAGCCAAAATAACTTTATACAAGTCATTAACTGCCTCAAAGCAATGGTTTTGGGTTCTTATCCAATTTGGGACCAAATAGAGATAGGTCTTTCTTCTCACTTCTAAACATTCTTCATGCATGTCTAGCACTTGTAATCAATCAATTCATTGTATTATAACATATTCTAACCCAAAATAACTTTATACAAGCCAGTCACTGCCTCAAAGCAATGGTTTTGGGTTCTTATCCCATTTGAGACCAAATTTCAACAAGTCTTTCTTCTCACTTCTAAACATTCTTCATGCATGGCTAGTACTTGTAATCAATCAAATTCATTGTATTATAACATATTCTAACCCAAAATAACTTTATACAAGCCATTCACTGCCTAAAAGAGATGTTTTTGTGTTCTTATCCCATTTGAGACCAAATTTCAACAAGTCTTTCTTTTCACTTCTAAACATTCTTCACGTATCTCTAGCACTTGTAATCAATCAAATTTATTGTATTATAACATATTTTAACCCAAAATAACTTTATACAAGCCATTCACTGCCTCAAAGCAATGGTTTTGGGTTCTTATCCCATTTGAGACCAAATTTCAAAAAGTCTTTCTTCTCACTTCTAAACATTCTTCATGCATGTCTAGCACTTGTAATCAATCAAATTCATTGTATTATAACATATTCTAACCCAAAATAACTTTATACAAGCCATTCACTGCCTCAAAGCAATGGTTTTGTGTTCTTATCCCATTTGAGACCAAATTTCAACATGTCTTTCTTTTCACTTCTAAACATTCTTCATGCATGTCTATCACTTGTAATTAATCAAATTCATTGTATTATAACATATTCTAACCCAAAATAACTTTATACAAGCCATTCACTGCCTCAAAGCAATGCTTTTGGGTTCTTATCCAATATGGGACCAAATATCGATAGGTCTTTCTTCTCACTTCTAAACATTCTTCATGCATCTCTAGCACTTGTAATCAATCAAATTCATTGTATTATAACATATTCTAAACCAAAATAACTTTATACAAGCCAGTCACTGCCTCAAAGCAATGGTTTTGGGTTCTTATCCCATTTGAGACCAAATTTCAACAAGTCTTTCTTCTCACTTCTAAACATTCTTCATGCATGGCTAGTACTTGTAATCAATCAAATTCATTGTATTATAACATATTCTAACCCAAAATAACTTTATACAAGCCATTCACTGCCTAAAAGAGATGTTTTTGTGTTCTTATCCCATTTGAGACCAAATTTCAACAAGTCTTTCTTTTCACTTCTAAACATTCTTCACGTATCTCTAGCACTTGTAATCAATCAAATTTATTGTATTATAACATATTTTAACCCAAAATAACTTTATACAAGCCATTCACTGCCTCAAAGCAATGGTTTTGGGTTCTTATCCCATTTGAGACCAAATTTCAAAAAGTCTTTCTTCTCACTTCTAAACATTCTTCATGCATGTCTAGCACTTGTAATCAATCAAATTCATTGTATTATAACATATTCTAACCCAAAATAACTTTATACAAGCCATTCACTGCCTCAAAGCAATGGTTTTGTGTTCTTATCCCATTTGAGACCAAATTTCAACATGTCTTTCTTTTCACTTCTAAACATTCTTCATGCATGTCTATCACTTGTAATTAATCAAATTCATTGTATTATAACATATTCTAACCCAAAATAACTTTATACAAGCCATTCACTGCCTCAAAGCAATGCTTTTGGGTTCTTATCCAATATGGGACCAAATATCGATAGGTCTTTCTTCTCACTTCTAAACATTCTTCATGCATCTCTAGCACTTGTAATCAATCAAATTCATTGTATTATAACATATTCTAAACCAAAATAACTTTATACAAGCCAGTCACTGCCTCAAAGCAATGGTTTTGGGTTCTTATCCCATTTGAGACCAAATTTCAACAAGTCTTTCTTCTCACTTCTAAACATTCTTCATGCATGGCTAGTACTTGTAATCAATCAAATTCATTGTATTATAACATATTCTAATCCAAAATAACTTTATACAAGCCATTCACTGCCTAAAAGAGATGTTTTTGTGTTCTTATCCCATTTGAGACCAAATTTCAACAAGTCTTTCTTTTCACTTCTAAACATTCTTCACGTATCTCTAGCACTTGTAATCAATCAAATTCATTGTATTATAACATATTTTAACCCAAAATAACTTTATACAAGCCATTCACTGCCTCAAAGCAATGGTTTTGGGTTCTTATCCCATTTGAGACCAAATTTCAAAAAGTCTTTCTTCTAACTTCTAAACATTCTTCATGCATGTCTAGCACTTGTAATCAATCAAATTCATTGTATTATAACATATTCTAAGCCAAAATAACTTTATACAAGTCATTAACTGCCTCAAAGCAATGGTTTTGGGTTCTTATCCAATTTGGGACCAAATAGAGATAGGTCTTTCTTCTCACTTCTAAACATTCTTCATGCATGTCTAGCACTTGTAATCAATCAATTCATTGTATTACAACATATTCTAACCCAAAATAACTTTATACAAGCCATTCACTGCCTCAAAGCAATGGTTTTGTGTTCTTATCCCATTTGAGACCAAATTTCAACATGTCTTTCTTTTCACTTCTAAACATTCTTCATGCATGTCTATCACTTGTAATCAATCAAATTCATTGTATTATAACATATTCTAACCCAAAATAACTTTATACAAGCCATTCACTGCCTCAAAGTAATGCTTTTGGGTTCTTATCCCATTTGAGACCAAATTTCAACAAGTCTTTTTTCTCACTTCTAAACATTCTTCACGTATCTCAAGCACTTGTAATCAATCAAATTCATTGTATTATAACATATTTTAACCCAAAATAACTTTATACAAGCCATTCACTGCCTCAAAGCAATGGTTTTGGGTTCTTATCCCATTTGAGACCAAATTTCAACATGTCTTTCTTTTCACTTCTAAACATTCTTCATGCATGTCTATCACTTGTAATCAATCAAATTCATTGTATTATAACATATTCTAACCCAAAATAACTTTATACAAGCCATTCACTGCCTCAAAGCAATGCTTTTGGGTTCTTATCCCATTTGAGACCAAATTTCAACAAGTCTTTCTTCTCACTTCTAAACATTCTTCATGCATGGCTAGTACTTGTAATCAATCAAATTCATTGTATTATAATGTGAAAGGGAACACCATTCATGGTCGACCTTGCAACCAACCATACGTTCATGTCTCGACCAAGTGAATTCACTCGTCCGTACAACCGGTCGTCTGTACGACCATTCCTCAAGGCCAAGCCCATTACTCCCTAAACCATCAGCTCATCACTTAAGGCCCCTTTGTAACTCGCCACAAGTTCGCCCTAGAAGAATGGAGGCCTAGATCCTTCCAATATGACCGTTGGAGCTCGAGACAAGAAGAAGTCACATGTTGTGCTTAGAAGACAACCCCAAGCTCACGTCGCTTTCACCTTCAAGTGGGAAACAAAATATCTTGTATATTTGTATGTATTTTATTCTCTTTGTCTAGTCTTTATATAGTTTGTAAGCATAGTTCTTTTTCATCTATGAAAAGAGAAGTTCTCTCTTTCTTCACAATCTCTAAACTCGCAAACTCTTCTAATCTCATTTCTCTCGTTCATTCAACCATAAACCTCTTTATACTCGATCTTATACTTGAAATCTCACATATAACATGTTCTAACCCAAAATAACTTTATACAAGCCATTCACTGCCTAAAATAGATGTTTTTGTGTTCTTATCCCATTTGAGACCAAATTTCAACAAGTCTTTCTTTTCACTTCTAAACATTCTTCACGTATCTCTAGCACTTGTAATCAATCAAATTCATTGTATTATAACATATTTTAACCCAAAATAACTTTATAAAAGCCATTCACTGCCTCAAAGCAATGGTTTTGGGTTCTTATCCCATTTGAGACCAAATTTCAAAAAGTCTTTCTTCTCACTTCTAAACATTCTTCATGCATGTCTAGCACTTGTAATCAATCAAATTCATTGTATTATAACATATTCTAAGCCAAAATAACTTTATACATGTCATTAACTGCCTCAAAGCAATGGTTTTGGGTTCTTATCCAATTTGGGACCAAATAGAGATAGGTCTTTCTTCTCACTTCTAAACATTCTTCATGCATGTCTAGCACTTGTAATCAATCAATTCATTGTATTATAACATATTCTAACCCAAAATAACTTTATACAAGCCATTCACTGCCTCAAAGCAATGGTTTTGTGTTCTTATCCCATTTGAGACCAAATTTCAACATGTCTTTCTTTTCACTTCTAAACATTCTTCATGCATGTCTATCACTTGTAATCAATCAAATTCATTGTATTATAACATATTCTAACCTAAAATAACTTTATAAAAGCCATTCACTGCCTCAAAGAGATGGTTTTGTGTTCTTATCCCATTTGAGACCAAATTTCAACAAGTCTTTCTTTTCACTTCTAAACATTCTTCACGTATCTCTAGCACTTTTAATCAATCAAATTCATTGTATTATAACATATTTTAACCCAAAATAACTTTATACAAGCCATTCACTGCCTCAAAGCAATGGTTTCGGGTTCTTATCCCATTTGAGACCAAATTTCAAAAACTCTTTCTTCTCACTTCTAAACATTCTTCATTCATGTCTAGCACTTGTAATCAATAAAATTCATTGTATTATAACATATTCTAACCCAAAATAACTTTATACAAGAAATACTGCCTCAAAGCAATGCTTTTGGGTTCTTATCCAATATGGGACCAAATATAGATAGGTCTTTCTTCTCACTTCTAAACATTCTTCATGCATGTCTAGCACTTGTAATCAATCAATTCATTGTATTATAACATATTCTAACCCAAAATAACTTTATACAAGCCATTCACTGCCTCAAAGCAATGGTTTTGTGTTCTTATCCCATTTGAGACCAAATTTCAACATGTCTTTCTTTTCACTTCTAAACATTCTTCATGCATGTCTATCACTTGTAATCAATCAAATTCATTGTATTATAACATATTCTAACCTAAAATAACTTTATAAAAGCCATTCACTGCCTCAAAGAGATGGTTTTGTGTTCTTATCCCATTTGAGACCAAATTTCAACAAGTCTTTCTTTTCACTTCTAAACATTCTTCACGTATCTCTAGCACTTTTAATCAATCAAATTCATTGTATTATAACATATTTTAACCCAAAATAACTTTATACAAGCCATTCACTGCCTCAAAGCAATGGTTTTGGGTTCTTATCCCATTTGAGACCAAATTTCAAAAACTCTTTCTTCTCACTTCTAAACATTCTTCATGCATGTCTAGCACTTGTAATCAATAAAATTCATTGTATTATAACATATTCTAACCCAAAATAACTTTATACAAGAAATACTGCCTCAAAGCAATGCTTTTGGGTTCTTATCCAATATGGGACCAAATATCGATAGGTCTTTCTTCTCACTTCTAAAGATTCTTCATGCATCTCTAGCACTTGTAATCAATCAAATTCATTGTATTATAACATATTCTAAACCAAAATAACTTTATACAAGCCAGTCACTGCCTCAAAGCAATGGTTTTGGGTTCTTATCCCATTTGAGACCAAATTTCAACAAGTCTTTCTTCTCACTTCTAAACATTCTTCATGCATGGCTAGTACTTGTAATCAATCAAATTCATTGTATTATAACATATTCTAACCCAAAATAACTTTATACAAGCCATTCACTGCCTAAAAGAGATGTTTTTGTGTTCTTATCCCATTTGAGACCAAATTTCAACAAGTCTTTCATTTCACTTCTAAACATTCTTCACGTATCTCTAGCACTTGTAATCAATCAAATTCATTGTATTATAACATATTTTAACCCAAAATAACTTTATACAAGCCATTCACTGCCTCAAAGCAATGGTTTTGGGTTCTTATCCCATTTGAGACCAAATTTCAAAAAGTCTTTCTTCTCACTTCTAAACATTCTTCATGCATGTCTAGCACTTGTAATCAATCAAATTCATTGTATTATAACATATTCTAAGCCAAAATAACTTTATACAAGTCATTAACTGCCTCAAAGCAATGGTTTTGGGTTCTTATCCAATTTGGGACCAAATAGAGATAGGTCTTTCTTCTCACTTCTAAACATTCTTCATGCATGTCTAGCACTTGTAATCAATCAATTCATTGTATTATAACATATTCTAACCCAAAATAACTTTATACAAGCCAGTCACTGCCTCAAAGCAATGGTTTTGGGTTCTTATCCCATTTGAGACCAAATTTCAACAAGTCTTTCTTCTCACTTCTAAACATTCTTCATGCATGGCTAGTACTTGTAATCAATCAAATTCATTGTATTATAACATATTCTAACCCAAAATAACTTTATACAAGCCATTCACTGCCTAAAAGAGATGTTTTTGTGTTCTTATCCCATTTGAGACCAAATTTCAACAAGTCTTTCTTTTCACTTCTAAACATTCTTCACGTATCTCTAGCACTTGTAATCAATCAAATTTATTGTATTATAACATATTTTAACCCAAAATAACTTTATACAAGCCATTCACTGCCTCAAAGCAATGGTTTTGGGTTCTTATCCCATTTGAGACCAAATTTCAAAAAGTCTTTCTTCTCACTTCTAAACATTCTTCATGCATGTCTAGCACTTGTAATCAATCAAATTCATTGTATTATAACATATTCTAACCCAAAATAACTTTATACAAGCCATTCACTGCCTCAAAGCAATGGTTTTGTGTTCTTATCCCATTTGAGACCAAATTTCAACATGTCTTTCTTTTCACTTCTAAACATTCTTCATGCATGTCTATCACTTGTAATCAATCAAATTCATTGTATTATAACATATTCTAACCCAAAATAACTTTATACAAGCCATTCACTGCCTCAAAGCAATGCTTTTGGGTTCTTATCCAATATGGGACCAAATATCGATAGGTCTTTCTTCTCACTTCTAAACATTCTTCATGCATCTCTAGCACTTGTAATCAATCAAATTCATTGTATTATAACATATTCTAAACCAAAATAACTTTATACAAGCCATTCACTGTCTCAAAGCAATGATTTTGTGTTCTTATCCCATTTGAGACCAAATTTCAACAAGTCTTTTTTCTCACTTCTAAACATTCTTCACGTATCTCAAGCACTTGTAATCAATCAAATTCATTGTATTATAACATATTTTAACCCAAAATAACTTTATACAAGCCATTCACTGCCTCAAAGCAATGGTTTTGGGTTCTTATCCCATTTGAGACCAAATTTCAACATGTCTTTCTTTTCACTTCTAAACATTCTTCATGCATGTCTATCACTTGTAATCAATCAAATTCATTGTATTATAACATATTCTAACCCAAAATAACTTTATACAAGCTATTCACTGCCTCAAAGCAATGCTTTTGGGTTCTTATCCCATTTGAGACCAAATTTCAACAAGTCTTTCTTCTCACTTCTAAACATTCTTCATGCATGGCTAGTACTTGTAATCAATCAAATTCATTGTATTATAATGTGAAAGGGAACACCATTCATGGTCGACCTTGCAACCAACCATACGTTCATGTCTCGACCAAGTGAATTCACTCGTCCGTACAACCGGTCGTCTGTACGACCATTCCTCAAGGCCAAGCCCATTACTCCCTAAACCATCAGCTCATCACTTAAGGCCCCTTTGTAACTCGCCACAAGTTCGCCCTAGAAGAATGGAGGCCTAGATCCTTCCAATATGACCGTTGGAGCTCGAGACAAGAAGAAGTCACATGTTGTGCTTAGAAGACAACCCCAAGCTCACGTCGCTTTCACCTTCAAGTGGGAAACAAAATATCTTGTATATTTGTATGTATTTTATTCTCTTTGTCTAGTCTTTATATAGTTTGTAAGCATAGTTCTTTTTCATGTATGAAAAGAGAAGTTCTCTCTTTCTTCACAATCTCTAAACTCGCAAACTCTTCTAATCTCATTTCTCTCGTTCATTCAACCATAAACCTCTTTATACTCGATCTTATACTTGAAATCTCACATATAACATGTTCTAACCCAAAATAACTTTATACAAGCCATTCACTGCCTAAAATAGATGTTTTTGTGTTCTTATCCCATTTGAGACCAAATTTCAACACGTCTTTCTTTTCACTTCTAAACATTCTTCACGTATCTCTAGCACTTGTAATCAATCAAATTCATTGTATTATAACATATTTTAACCCAAAATAACTTTATAAAAGCCATTCACTGCCTCAAAGCAATGGTTTTGGGTTCTTATCCCATTTGAGACCAAATTTCAAAAAGTCTTTCTTCTCACTTCTAAACATTCTTCATGCATGTCTAGCACTTGTAATCAATCAAATTCATTGTATTATAACATATTCTAAGCCAAAATAACTTTATACATGTCATTAACTGCCTCAAAGCAATGGTTTTGGGTTCTTATCCAATTTGGGACCAAATAGAGATAGGTCTTTCTTCTCACTTCTAAACATTCTTCATGCATGTCTAGCACTTGTAATCAATCAATTCATTGTATTATAACATATTCTAACCCAAAATAACTGTATACAAGCCATTCACTGCCTCAAAGCAATGGTTTTGTGTTCTTATCCCATTTGAGACCAAATTTCAACATGTCTTTCTTTTCACTTCTAAACATTCTTCATGCATGTCTATCACTTGTAATCAATCAAATTCATTGTATTATAACATATTCTAACCTAAAATAACTTTATAAAAGCCATTCACTGCCTCAAAGAGATGGTTTTGTGTTCTTATCCCATTTGAGACCAAATTTCAACAAGTCTTTCTTTTCACTTCTAAACATTCTTCACGTATCTCTAGCACTTTTAATCAATCAAATTCATTGTATTATAACATATTTTAACCCAAAATAACTTTATACAAGCCATTCACTGCCTCAAAGCAATGGTTTCGGGTTCTTATCCCATTTGAGACCAAATTTCAAAAACTCTTTCTTCTCACTTCTAAACATTCTTCATTCATGTCTAGCACTTGTAATCAATAAAATTCATTGTATTATAACATATTCTAACCCAAAATAACTTTATACAAGAAATACTGCCTCAAAGCAATGCTTTTGGGTTCTTATCCAATATGGGACCAAATATCGATAGGTCTTTCTTCTCACTTCTAAACATTCTTCATGCATGTCTAGCACTTGTAATCAATCAATTCATTGTATTATAACATATTCTAACCCAAAATAACTTTATACAAGCCATTCACTGCCTCAAAGCAATGGTTTTGTGTTCTTATCCCATTTGAGACCAAATTTCAACATGTCTTTCTTTTCACTTCTAAACATTCTTCATGCATGTCTATCACTTGTAATCAATCAAATTCATTGTATTATAACATATTCTAACCTAAAATAACTTTATAAAAGCCATTCACTGCCTCAAAGAGATGGTTTTGTGTTCTTATCCCATTTGAGACCAAATTTCAACAAGTCTTTCTTTTCACTTCTAAACATTCTTCACGTATCTCTAGCACTTTTAATCAATCAAATTCATTGTATTATAACATATTTTAACCCAAAATAACTTTATACAAGCCATTCACTGCCTCAAAGCAATGGTTTTGGGTTCTTATCCCATTTGAGACCAAATTTCAAAAACTCTTTCTTCTCACTTCTAAACATTCTTCATGCATGTCTAGCACTTGTAATCAATAAAATTCATTGTATTATAACATATTCTAACCCAAAATAACTTTATACAAGAAATACTGCCTCAAAGCAATGCTTTTGGGTTCTTATCCAATATGGGACCAAATATCGATAGGTCTTTCTTCTCACTTCTAAAGATTCTTCATGCATCTCTAGCACTTGTAATCAATCAAATTCATTGTATTATAACATATTCTAAACCAAAATAACTTTATACAAGCCAGTCACTGCCTCAAAGCAATGGTTTTGGGTTCTTATCCCATTTGAGACCAAATTTCAACAAGTCTTTCTTCTCACTTCTAAACATTCTTCATGCATGGCTAGTACTTGTAATCAATCAAATTCATTGTATTATAACATATTCTAACCCAAAATAACTTTATACAAGCCATTCACTGCCTAAAAGAGATGTTTTTGTGTTCTTATCCCATTTGAGACCAAATTTCAACAAGTCTTTCTTTTCACTTCTAAACATTCTTTACGTATCTCTAGCACTTGTAATCAATCAAATTCATTGTATTATAACATATTTTAACCCAAAATAACTTTATACAAGCCATTCACTGCCTCAAAGCAATGGTTTTGGGTTCTTATCCCATTTGAGACCAAATTTCAAAAAGTCTTTCTTCTCACTTCTAAACATTCTTCATGCATGTCTAGCACTTGTAATCAATCAAATTCATTGTATTATAACATATTCTAAGCCAAAATAACTTTATACAAGTCATTAACTGCCTCAAAGCAATGGTTTTGGGTTCTTATCCAATTTGGGACCAAATAGAGATAGGTCTTTCTTCTCACTTCTAAACATTCTTCATGCATGTCTAGCACTTGTAATCAATAAATTCATTGTATTATAACATATTCTAACCCAAAATAACTTTATACAAGCCAGTCACTGCCTCAAAGCAATGGTTTTGGGTTCTTATCCCATTTGAGACCAAATTTCAACAAGTCTTTCTTCTCACTTCTAAACATTCTTCATGCATGGCTAGTACTTGTAATCAATCAAATTCATTGTATTATAACATATTCTAACCCAAAATAACTTTATACAAGCCATTCACTGCCTAAAAGAGATGTTTTTGTGTTCTTATCCCATTTGAGACCAAATTTCAAAAAGTCTTTCTTTTCACTTCTAAACATTCTTCATGCATGTCTAGCACTTGTAATCAATCAAATTCATTGTATTATAACATATTCTAAGCCAAAATAACTTTATACAAGTCATTAACTGCCTCAAAGCAATGGTTTTGGGTTCTTATCCAATATGGGACCAAATATCGATAGGTCTTTCTTCTCACTTCTAAACATTCTTCATGCATGTCTAGCACTTGTAATCAATCAATTCATTGTATTATAACATATTCTAACCCAAAATAACTTTATACAAGCCATTCACTGCCTCAAAGCAATGGTTTTGGGTTCTTATCCCATTTGAGACCAAATTTCAAAAAGTCTTTCTTCTCACTTCTAAACATTCTTCATGCATGTCTAGCACTTGTAATCAATCAAATTCATTGTATTATAACATATTCTAAGCCAAAATAACTTTATACAAGTCATTAACTGCCTCAAAGCAATGGTTTTGGGTTCTTATCCAATTTGGGACCAAATAGAGATAGGTCTTTCTTCTCACTTCTAAACATTCTTCATGCATGTCTAGCACTTGTAATCAATCAATTCATTGTATTATAACATATTCTAACCCAAAATAACTTTATACAAGCCAGTCACTGCCTCAAAGCAATGGTTTTGGGTTCTTATCCCATTTGAGACCAAATTTCAACAAGTCTTTCTTCTCACTTCTAAACATTCTTCATGCATGGCTAGTACTTGTAATCAATCAAATTCATTGTATTATAACATATTCTAACCCAAAATAACTTTATACAAGCCATTCACTGCCTAAAAGAGATGTTTTTGTGTTCTTATCCCATTTGAGACCAAATTTCAACAAGTCTTTCTTTTCACTTCTAAACATTCTTCACGTATCTCTAGCACTTGTAATCAATCAAATTTATTGTATTATAACATATTTTAACCCAAAATAACTTTATACAAGCCATTCACTGCCTCAAAGCAATGGTTTTGGGTTCTTATCCCATTTGAGACCAAATTTCAAAAAGTCTTTCTTCTCACTTCTAAACATTCTTCATGCATGTCTAGCACTTGTAATCAATCAAATTCATTGTATTATAACATATTCTAACCCAAAATAACTTTATACAAGCCATTCACTGCCTCAAAGCAATGGTTTTGTGTTCTTATCCCATTTGAGACCAAATTTCAACATGTCTTTCTTTTCACTTCTAAACATTCTTCATGCATGTCTATCACTTGTAATCAATCAAATTCATTGTATTATAACATATTCTAACCCAAAATAACTTTATACAAGCCATTCACTGCCTCAAAGCAATGCTTTTGGGTTCTTATCCAATATGGGACCAAATATCGATAGGTCTTTCTTTTCACTTCTAAACATTCTTCATGCATCTCTAGCACTTGTAATCAATCAAATTCATTGTATTATAACATATTCTAAACCAAAATAACTTTATACAAGCCATTCACTGTCTCAAAGCAATGATTTTGTGTTCTTATCCCATTTGAGACCAAATTTCAACAAGTCTTTTTTCTCACTTCTAAACATTCTTCACGTATCTCAAGCACTTGTAATCAATCAAATTCATTGTATTATAACATATTTTAACCCAAAATAACTTTATACAAGCCATTCACTGCCTCAAAGCAATGGTTTTGGGTTCTTATCCCATTTGAGACCAAATTTCAACATGTCTTTCTTTTCACTTCTAAACATTCTTCATGCATGTCTATCACTTGTAATCAATCAAATTCATTGTATTATAACATATTCTAACCCAAAATAACTTTATACAAGCCATTCACTGCCTCAAAGCAATGCTTTTGGGTTCTTATCCCATTTGAGACCAAATTTCAACAAGTCTTTCTTCTCACTTCTAAACATTCTTCATGCATGGCTAGTACTTGTAATCAATCAAATTCATTGTATTATAATGTGAAAGGGAACACCATTCATGGTCGACCTTGCAACCAACCATACGTTCATGTCTCGACCAAGTGAATTCACTCGTCCGTACAACCGGTCGTCTGTACGACCATTCCTCAAGGCCAAGCCCATTACTCCCTAAACCATCAGCTCATCACTTAAGGCCCCTTTGTAACTCGCCACAAGTTCGCCCTAGAAGAATGGAGGCCTAGATCCTTCCAATATGACCGTTGGAGCTCGAGACAAGAAGAAGTCACATGTTGTGCTTAGAAGACAACCCCAAGCTCACGTCGCTTTCACCTTCAAGTGAGAAACAAAATATCTTGTATATTTGTATGTATTTTATTCTCTTTGTCTAGTCTTTATATAGTTTGTAAGCATAGTTCTTTTTCATGTATGAAAAGAGAAGTTCTCTCTTTCTTCACAATCTCTAAACTCGCAAACTCTTCTAATCTCATTTCTCTCGTTCATTCAACCATAAACCTCTTTATACTCGATCTTATACTTGAAATCTCACATATAACATGTTCTAACCCAAAATAACTTTATACAAGCCATTCACTGCCTAAAATAGATGTTTTTGTGTTCTTATCCCATTTGAGACCAAATTTCAACAAGTCTTTCTTTTCACTTCTAAACATTCTTCACGTATCTCTAGCACTTGTAATCAATCAAATTCATTGTATTATAACATATTTTAACCCAAAATAACTTTATAAAAGCCATTCACTGCCTCAAAGCAATGGTTTTGGGTTCTTATCCCATTTGAGACCAAATTTCAAAAAGTCTTTCTTCTCACTTCTAAACATTCTTCATGCATGTCTAGCACTTGTAATCAATCAAATTCATTGTATTATAACATATTCTAAGCCAAAATAACTTTATACATGTCATTAACTGCCTCAAAGCAATGGTTTTGGGTTCTTATCCAATTTGGGACCAAATAGAGATAGGTCTTTCTTCTCACTTCTAAACATTCTTCATGCATGTCTAGCACTTGTAATCAATCAATTCATTGTATTATAACATATTCTTACCCAAAATAACTTTATACAAGCCATTCACTGCCTCAAAGCAATGGTTTTGTGTTCTTATCCCATTTGAGACCAAATTTCAACATGTCTTTCTTTTCACTTCTAAACATTCTTCATGCATGTCTATCACTTGTAATCAATCAAATTCATTGTATTATAACATATTCTAACCTAAAATAACTTTATAAAAGCCATTCACTGCCTCAAAGAGATGGTTTTGTGTTCTTATCCCATTTGAGACCAAATTTCAACAAGTCTTTCTTTTCACTTCTAAACATTCTTCACGTATCTCTAGCACTTTTAATCAATCAAATTCATTGTATTATAACATATTTTAACCCAAAATAACTTTATACAAGCCATTCACTGCCTCAAAGCAATGGTTTCGGGTTCTTATCCCATTTGAGACCAAATTTCAAAAACTCTTTCTTCTCACTTCTAAACATTCTTCATTCATGTCTAGCACTTGTAATCAATAAAATTCATTGTATTATAACATATTCTAACCCAAAATAACTTTATACAAGAAATACTGCCTCAAAGCAATGCTTTTGGGTTCTTATCCAATATGGGACCAAATATCGATAGGTCTTTCTTCTCACTTCTAAACATTCTTCATGCATGTCTAGCACTTGTAATCAATCAATTCATTGTATTATAACATATTCTAACCCAAAATAACTTTATACAAGCCATTCACTGCCTCAAAGCAATGGTTTTGTGTTCTTATCCCATTTGAGACCAAATTTCAACATGTCTTTCTTTTCACTTCTAAACATTCTTCATGCATGTCTATCACTTGTAATCAATCAAATTCATTGTATTATAACATATTCTAACCTAAAATAACTTTATAAAAGCCATTCACTGCCTCAAAGAGATGGTTTTGTGTTCTTATCCCATTTGAGACCAAATTTCAACAAGTCTTTCTTTTCACTTCTAAACATTCTTCACGTATCTCTAGCACTTTTAATCAATCAAATTCATTGTATTATAACATATTTTAACCCAAAATAACTTTATACAAGCCATTCACTGCCTCAAAGCAATGGTTTTGGGTTCTTATCCCATTTGAGACCAAATTTCAAAAACTCTTTCTTCTCACTTCTAAACATTCTTCATGCATGTCTAGCACTTGTAATCAATAAAATTCATTGTATTATAACATATTCTAACCCAAAATAACTTTATACAAGAAATACTGCCTCAAAGCAATGCTTTTGGGTTCTTATCCAATATGGGACCAAATATCGATAGGTCTTTCTTCTCACTTCTAAAGATTCTTCATGCATCTCTAGCACTTGTAATCAATCAAATTCATTGTATTATAACATATTCTAAACCAAAATAACTTTATACAAGCCAGTCACTGCCTCAAAGCAATGGTTTTGGGTTCTTATCCCATTTGAGACCAAATTTCAACAAGTCTTTCTTCTCACTTCTAAACATTCTTCATGCATCTCTAGCACTTGTAATCAATCAAATTCATTGTATTATAACATATTCTAACCCAAAATAACTTTATACAAGCCATTCATGTAAGATTTGAAGTAAAAGATCGAGTGAATAAAGAGATTAGGAGATTAGGAGATTTGGATCGAATGAGAAAGAAGAATGGTGTTGTTGATTTGCGAAATGAGAGAGAATAGAAGAAAGAGTGTAAAAACTCTACTTACTTCATTTAGAACAACATACAAAGCTATATATGGACAGCTACAAAAAGAATCCCAAAACCCTAAGGCTATACACGTTTGACCTAACTCGAAAGTGACATCTCTTGGTAAAAGTGTTTAAACACACATGTGACCTCTCCACTTGCGCATCCTCCAACGGCTAGAATAGAAGGATCTAGGCCTCCTTCTTTGCTTCTCTTCTACTACGAATAAGGCCCTTTAAATGGGCTGAAGTGGTTGTGCAAGATCAGGCCTCCAATTGATGTATGTACGGACGGCCTCATATTGACGACTGTACGGACGTACGGACGGTCGTGGCTCGAGGTACTCGATCCCGGATATGACTTCTCGGACATGATCATTTCTACACCCAATTCACACTCCCCCTCAAGCTTAACCTTTAAGAAGATCTTTAAGGTTAAGCTTGAAACAATAACCACCCACCTCATTAAAAACCTTAGTATAGAAAACCACATGGGAAAAACTATACATAAGGGAAAAAGAGTGTGAGTGTTATGGTTTGGTGAGATCCACAAGACCAAGTTTGGAGTGAATGTATTCACACACTTGTGGACTTGCTGCCTTGGTGAAGATATCCGCAAGTTGTTCGGAGCTTTTGGTGTAACACGGTAGAATGACTCCCAATCCAACTTGCTCTCGAACCTTGTGGCAATCGACTTCAATATGTTTTGTTCTTTCATGAAAGACCGAGTTTGATGCAATGTGTATAGCGGCTTCATTATCACAGTGCATGGTGATCGGACTTGATGATTCCACTCCAAGGTCTTTAAGAAGAGCTTTAAGCCATATTAATTCAGTTGTGAGCTTCCTCATTGCTCTATATTCCGACTCGGCACTAGAGAGAGACACAACTTTTTGCTTCTTGCTTTTCCATGTAACAAGATTGCCTCCAATGAACGTGCAATATCCGGTTGTTGATCTTCTATCCTTTCTATTTCCGGCATAATCCGCATCACAATAACCAACAAGCTCTGTATTGTTGTTGCAACCCATCCAAATGCCTTGGCCAGGAGCTCCTTTGATGTACTTAAGTATCCGGCTCACCATGTCCCAATGGTGCATTGTTGGTGCTTGCATGTGTTGAGAGACCTGATTCACAGCAAAACAAATATCAGGTCGTGTAATGGTAAGATATATTAGTTTACCTACTAGTCGTCGGTATTGTGTAGGGTCATCAAATGGCTCTTCTCCAAGCTCCCCCTTTCCATTTGTTTGGTAATCCGGTTCAAGAGGAGCGGCTACTGGTCTTGATCCAAGCTTCCCTACTTCATTCAAAAGGTCAAGAGCATACTTTCTTTGTGATAAAAACAATCATTCTTTGGATCTACACACTTCTATACCAAGAAAATATTTTAGTTCTCCAAGATCTTTAATATCAAAAACAGTTTTAAGAAATACTTTTGTATCTTGAATCCCTACCTTGTCATTCCCGGATATGATGATATCATCAACATACACAAGAATGACTACAATACCTTCTTTACTTGGTAGGGTGAAAAGAGTGTGATCGGCTTCCGACTTCTTGAAGCCTCTACCCATTAGTGTTGTACTAAGCTTGTGGTACCAAGCTCTTGGTGATTGTTTGAGTCCATAGATAGCTTTCTTGAGCTTCAAAACTTTCCCGGGAGCTATTGTATCTTCCATGCCCGGTGGTGGTCTCATATAGACTTCATCCTCAAGTTCTCCTTGAAGAAATGCATTCTTCACGTCCATTTGCCATAATTCCCATTCCAAGTTCACGGCTAATGAGAGAACCACTCGGACGGTGTGGAGTTTAGCTACCGGAGCAAATGTATCAAGATAGTCTTCTCCATACGTTTGTGTAAAACCTCTAGCTACAAGCCGAGCTTTATAGCGTTCTATCCCCCCGTCACTCTTGTACTTGATAGTGAATATCCATCTAGAGGTGACTGCCTTCTTTCCTTTAGGTAGTTCGGACTCATCCCAAGTATGATTTGATTCCATGGCCTTGGTTTCATTTTCCACCGCATCTCTCCATTCTTTGTGTTCCCGAGCTTCCTCATATGTTTGTGGAATCCAATGAGAGTCCACTTGAGTTAGATATGCTTGATGTTCACTAGGGAAATGTGCAAGAGTGCACACGGCTTGAATCGGATGGGCCACAGCCATGTTGTTGTAGTAGACCCGAGTGTTCCTCCAATTTGATGGTGGTTGTTTAAGACGTTCACTTCTTCTAAGATGAACCACATTTTCATCTTGAGGCACATTTTCTTGAGTGTTGGACTCAGTTTCACTTCCAAGTGAATTTAAACCTTCCTCTTCTTCACCATACTCATTGTCTAGATCGTTAGTGTCATCACTTGGGCTTTCCGGGGCTAGATTCTCCTCTTCTTCTCTCGGAATAGACTCTTCCGGAGAGGTTGATCTTTGATTAGAAGCTTGAAGGTTTTCGAGACCGAGCTTTTCAAGAATCATCCGAAGGTTTGTGGCTCGGTCGGAAGTAGATTGAGATAAGTCTTTCAAGCTTTCCCAATTCTTTTCATCATAGTAGCCCTTTGTTTCCACAAACTTAACATCTCGAGACACCATTACTTTCCTTGTTTCTGGATCATAGCATTTGTATCCTTTTTGCGTGATAGAGTATCCGATGAACATTCCTTTGATACTTTTGGCTTCAAGTTTGTTCCGGAGTTCTCCTGGTTTTAACACATAGCACACACAACCAAACACACGTAAGTGATTGAGAGACGGTTTAATTTTATTAAGGACTTCAAAAGCTGAGAGATCGCTTAGTATTTTTGTTGGAGTCCGGTTGATCAAGTAGCATGCGGATATAACGGCATCTCCCCAAAAACGTTTTGGAACGTTTGTATGGAACATCATTGATCTTGCAACTTCCATGAGATGCCTATTCTTCCTCTCGGCTACACCGTTTTGTTGTGGAGTGTATGGGCAACTAGTTTGGTGAATGATTCCATGTTTGTTGAGGTGTTGTTTGAATGCAAGGCTAGTATACTCCCCTCCATTATCTGATCTCAAAATCTTAATCTTGGCATTAAAGTGATTAGTCACATAATTTTGAAAATTTTTGAAAGCTTCTAGGACCCTATCTTTAGTAGGAAGCAAGGTTAGCCAAGTATACTTAGATTTCTCATCAATAAATGTGACAAAATACTTATGGTTTTCTCTAGACACGCAAGGTGAAGTCCACACATCCGAGTGAACAAGATCAAAGCAATTATCATAAATAGTCATAGACTTTGGAAAAACCGATTTGCAATGTTTGCCAAGAATACATGCTTCACATTCATCATTCTTAAAAGAAACATTAGGCAACATTAAACTTAAAGCACGAGTATGAGGGTGACCGAGTCTAGCATGCCAAATGGCACTATTAGCACTAACAACAATGGAACTAAAACATGATGAGGGAGAGGTAGATAAGTCGGTATTCTTAAGAACATAGAGATCATCTTTGGTCTTGCCTTGGCCAAGAAGTTTACTTGTCTCAATATCCTGAAAATACACATCATTAGGACCGAATATAACATGACAATTAAGATCCCTAGTAGCTTTCCTAACCGAGACTAGATTAGAAGCAAAGTTAGGCATATAGAAAGCTTTTGTATTTTTGTTAAACAATTTCAATGTTCCAATTCCTTTAACCGGTACCTTATCTCCATTGGCTATAGTTACATTTCCTAAAGCCGGTTCTATATCACTAATTAATTTAGAATCACTAATCATGTGATGAGAGGCTCCGGAATCTACTATAAGCGGTTTAATGGAGTTAAGGGCAAGATTCACATTACCGGATGATTCTTTGAGTGCCTTAATGAGAGCATCGAGGTCGGATCGCCTCACCAGCTCCGAGGATGCATTGAGAGCAGTGGCACCTCCTTCAATGACTTGAGACTTGACTTGTGGAGGGTTTGCTTCGCCGGATGTGCTTGCAATGTGGGCTCGAGGCTCATGGTTGTCATCTCTCGGGCGAAGGTGAGGGTGAAGTATCCAACACTTCTCACGAACATGACCGTTTTTCTTGCAATGGTGGCAAAAGGGCCTCTTGTGACCGTTGTTGTTGTTGTTGTTTCCCCTATAATAACTTTTGTTGGCTGAGGCTACTTCAACTTGATTAGCGGTGACAAGTTCTCCTTTTCCACCGAACAAGCCCATGGAGCCATTCTCTTTGCACTTGAGAGCACACTTCATCGAGGCTTGGAAGCTTGTCCGCCCGGAGTATGTGCTTAATGAGGTCGTTGTACGACGCATTCAAGGTGAGAAGAAGACCGAACACCTTGTCTTGTTCTCGACGTTCGTTGATGACCGCCGGATCCATCGTGTTTGGCCTTAGCATTTCAAGCTCAGCCCATAGGGATCTAAACTTCCCAAAATGTTTGGTAAACTCCATGTCTTCTTGGCTAAGGTTATTGATAGCTCTCTTAACCTCAAAGACACGGTTTAGATTGGTAATGTTACCAAAAACATTCTTGAGAGTATCCCATAGCTCCTTTGCGGTTTCGCAATAGGAGTATGCTTCAAGAATTGGAGCATCTAGAGAATTTTGGATGAGAGCAAGAACATTTTGGTCCTCTTGGAACCATTTCTCTTCATCGACCGGGACAACTTCTTTCCCTTCTTTGGTGGTTGCATCTTGTGGAGCTTCACTCTTCTCGATGTGGCTCCACAACCCACGGCCGCACAAGGCTGTTTTTGTGGTTCTCGCCCACAACAAGTAGTTTCCACCCTTGAGAGTGACTGGAACGACTAAGCTCTTGAGACCTTCCATGGAGAATGGACCGTTGGGTAAAGCTATTAACCGACGGGTAAAGAGGTGAAGTAAAAGAAGATTTCAAGAGCGGATGAGAAATAAAGAGAATAAGTTTGCGGATGAGGTGGGTGAGAAAATAGGTCGATTAGGAGCAACCTGGCTCTGATACCATGTAAGATTTGAAGTAAAAGATCGAGTGAATAAAGAGATTAGGAGATTAGGAGATTTGGATCGAATGAGAAAGAAGAATGGTGTTGTTGATTTGCGAAATGAGAGAGAATAGAAGAAAGAGTGTAAAAACTCTACTTACTTCATTTAGAACAACATACAAAGCTATATATGGACAGCTACAAAAAGAATCCCAAAACCCTAAGGCTATACACGTTTGACCTAACTCGAAAGTGACATCTCTTGGTAAAAGTGTTTAAACACACATGTGACCTCTCCACTTGCGCATCCTCCAACGGCTAGAATAGAAGGATCTAGGCCTCCTTCTTTGCTTCTCTTCTACTACGAATAAGGCCCTTTAAATGGGCTGAAGTGGTTGTGCAAGATCAGGCCTCCAATTGATGTATGTACGGACGGCCTCATATTGACGACTGTACGGACGTACGGACGGTCGTGGCTCGAGGTACTCGATCCCGGATATGACTTCTCGGACATGATCATTTCTACACCCAATTCACATTTTTGTGTTCTTATCCCATTTGAGACCAAATTTCAAAAAGTCTTTCTTTTCACTTCTAAACATTCTTCATGCATGTCTAGCACTTGTAATCAATCAAATTCATTGTATTATAACATATTCTAAGCCAAAATAACTTTATACAAGTCATTAACTGCCTCAAAGCAATGGTTTTGGGTTCTTATCCAATATGGGACCAAATATCGATAGGTCTTTCTTCTCACTTCTAAACATTCTTCATGCATGTCTAGCACTTGTAATCAATCAATTCATTGTATTATAACATATTCTAACCCAAAATAACTTTATACAAGCCATTCACTGCCTCAAAGCAATGGTTTTGGGTTCTTATCCCATTTGAGACCAAATTTCAAAAAGTCTTTCTTCTCACTTCTAAACATTCTTCATGCATGTCTAGCACTTGTAATCAATCAAATTCATTGTATTATAACATATTCTAAGCCAAAATAACTTTATACAAGTCATTAACTGCCTCAAAGCAATGGTTTTGGGTTCTTATCCAATTTGGGACCAAATAGAGATAGGTCTTTCTTCTCACTTCTAAACATTCTTCATGCATGTCTAGCACTTGTAATCAATCAATTCATTGTATTATAACATATTCTAACCCAAAATAACTTTATACAAGCCAGTCACTGCCTCAAAGCAATGGTTTTGGGTTCTTATCCCATTTGAGACCAAATTTCAACAAGTCTTTCTTCTCACTTCTAAACATTCTTCATGCATGGCTAGTACTTGTAATCAATCAAATTCATTGTATTATAACATATTCTAACCCAAAATAACTTTATACAAGCCATTCACTGCCTAAAAGAGATGTTTTTGTGTTCTTATCCCATTTGAGACCAAATTTCAACAAGTCTTTCTTTTCACTTCTAAACATTCTTCACGTATCTCTAGCACTTGTAATCAATCAAATTTATTGTATTATAACATATTTTAACCCAAAATAACTTTATACAAGCCATTCACTGCCTCAAAGCAATGGTTTTGGGTTCTTATCCCATTTGAGACCAAATTTCAAAAAGTCTTTCTTCTCACTTCTAAACATTCTTCATGCATGTCTAGCACTTGTAATCAATCAAATTCATTGTATTATAACATATTCTAACCCAAAATAACTTTATACAAGCCATTCACTGCCTCAAAGCAATGGTTTTGTGTTCTTATCCCATTTGAGACCAAATTTCAACATGTCTTTCTTTTCACTTCTAAACATTCTTCATGCATGTCTATCACTTGTAATCAATCAAATTCATTGTATTATAACATATTCTAACCCAAAATAACTTTATACAAGCCATTCACTGCCTCAAAGCAATGCTTTTGGGTTCTTATCCAATATGGGACCAAATATCGATAGGTCTTTCTTCTCACTTCTAAACATTCTTCATGCATCTCTAGCACTTGTAATCAATCAAATTCATTGTATTATAACATATTCTAAACCAAAATAACTTTATACAAGCCATTCACTGTCTCAAAGCAATGATTTTGTGTTCTTATCCCATTTGAGACCAAATTTCAACAAGTCTTTTTTCTCACTTCTAAACATTCTTCACGTATCTCAAGCACTTGTAATCAATCAAATTCATTGTATTATAACATATTTTAACCCAAAATAACTTTATACAAGCCATTCACTGCCTCAAAGCAATGGTTTTGGGTTCTTATCCCATTTGAGACCAAATTTCAACATGTCTTTCTTTTCACTTCTAAACATTCTTCATGCATGTCTATCACTTGTAATCAATCAAATTCATTGTATTATAACATATTCTAACCCAAAATAACTTTATACAAGCCATTCACTGCCTCAAAGCAATGCTTTTGGGTTCTTATCCCATTTGAGACCAAATTTCAACAAGTCTTTCTTCTCACTTCTAAACATTCTTCATGCATGGCTAGTACTTGTAATCAATCAAATTCATTGTATTATAATGTGAAAGGGAACACCATTCATGGTCGACCTTGCAACCAACCATACGTTCATGTCTCGACCAAGTGAATTCACTCGTCCGTACAACCGGTCGTCTGTACGACCATTCCTCAAGGCCAAGCCCATTACTCCCTAAACCATCAGCTCATCACTTAAGGCCCCTTTGTAACTCGCCACAAGTTCGCCCTAGAAGAATGGAGGCCTAGATCCTTCCAATATGACCGTTGGAGCTCGAGACAAGAAGAAGTCACATGTTGTGCTTAGAAGACAACCCCAAGCTCACGTCGCTTTCACCTTCAAGTGGGAAACAAAATATCTTGTATATTTGTATGTATTTTATTCTCTTTGTCTAGTCTTTATATAGTTTGTAAGCATAGTTCTTTTTCATGTATGAAAAGAGAAGTTCTCTCTTTCTTCACAATCTCTAAACTCGCAAACTCTTCTAATCTCATTTCTCTCGTTCATTCAACCATAAACCTCTTTATACTCGATCTTATACTTGAAATCTCACATATAACATGTTCTAACCCAAAATAACTTTATACAAGCCATTCACTGCCTAAAATAGATGTTTTTGTGTTCTTATCCCATTTGAGACCAAATTTCAACAAGTCTTTCTTTTCACTTCTAAACATTCTTCACGTATCTCTAGCACTTGTAATCAATCAAATTCATTGTATTATAACATATTTTAACCCAAAATAACTTTATAAAAGCCATTCACTGCCTCAAAGCAATGGTTTTGGGTTCTTATCCCATTTGAGACCAAATTTCAAAAAGTCTTTCTTCTCACTTCTAAACATTCTTCATGCATGTCTAGCACTTGTAATCAATCAAATTCATTGTATTATAACATATTCTAAGCCAAAATAACTTTATACATGTCATTAACTGCCTCAAAGCAATGGTTTTGGGTTCTTATCCAATTTGGGACCAAATAGAGATAGGTCTTTCTTCTCACTTCTAAACATTCTTCATGCATGTCTAGCACTTGTAATCAATCAATTCATTGTATTATAACATATTCTAACCCAAAATAACTTTATACAAGCCATTCACTGCCTCAAAGCAATGGTTTTGTGTTCTTATCCCATTTGAGACCAAATTTCAACATGTCTTTCTTTTCACTTCTAAACATTCTTCATGCATGTCTATCACTTGTAATCAATCAAATTCATTGTATTATAACATATTCTAACCTAAAATAACTTTATAAAAGCCATTCACTGCCTCAAAGAGATGGTTTTGTGTTCTTATCCCATTTGAGACCAAATTTCAACAAGTCTTTCTTTTCACTTCTAAACATTCTTCACGTATCTCTAGCACTTTTAATCAATCAAATTCATTGTATTATAACATATTTTAACCCAAAATAACTTTATACAAGCCATTCACTGCCTCAAAGCAATGGTTTCGGGTTCTTATCCCATTTGAGACCAAATTTCAAAAACTCTTTCTTCTCACTTCTAAACATTCTTCATTCATGTCTAGCACTTGTAATCAATAAAATTCATTGTATTATAACATATTCTAACCCAAAATAACTTTATACAAGAAATACTGCCTCAAAGCAATGCTTTTGGGTTCTTATCCAATATGGGACCAAATATCGATAGGTCTTTCTTCTCACTTCTAAACATTCTTCATGCATGTCTAGCACTTGTAATCAATCAATTCATTGTATTATAACATATTCTAACCCAAAATAACTTTATACAAGCCATTCACTGCCTCAAAGCAATGGTTTTGTGTTCTTATCCCATTTGAGACCAAATTTCAACATGTCTTTCTTTTCACTTCTAAACATTCTTCATGCATGTCTATCACTTGTAATCAATCAAATTCATTGTATTATAACATATTCTAACCTAAAATAACTTTATAAAAGCCATTCACTGCCTCAAAGAGATGGTTTTGTGTTCTTATCCCATTTGAGACCAAATTTCAACAAGTCTTTCTTTTCACTTCTAAACATTCTTCACGTATCTCTAGCACTTTTAATCAATCAAATTCATTGTATTATAACATATTTTAACCCAAAATAACTTTATACAAGCCATTCACTGCCTCAAAGCAATGGTTTTGGGTTCTTATCCCATTTGAGACCAAATTTCAAAAACTCTTTCTTCTCACTTCTAAACATTCTTCATGCATGTCTAGCACTTGTAATCAATAAAATTCATTGTATTATAACATATTCTAACCCAAAATAACTTTATACAAGAAATACTGCCTCAAAGCAATGCTTTTGGGTTCTTATCCAATATGGGACCAAATATCGATAGGTCTTTCTTCTCACTTCTAAAGATTCTTCATGCATCTCTAGCACTTGTAATCAATCAAATTCATTGTATTATAACATATTCTAAACCAAAATAACTTTATACAAGCCAGTCACTGCCTCAAAGCAATGGTTTTGGGTTCTTATCCCATTTGAGACCAAATTTCAACAAGTCTTTCTTCTCACTTCTAAACATTCTTCATGCATGGCTAGTACTTGTAATCAATCAAATTCATTGTATTATAACATATTCTAACCCAAAATAACTTTATACAAGCCATTCACTGCCTAAAAGAGATGTTTTTGTGTTCTTATCCCATTTGAGACCAAATTTCAACAAGTCTTTCTTTTCACTTCTAAACATTCTTCACGTATCTCTAGCACTTGTAATCAATCAAATTCATTGTATTATAACATATTTTAACCCAAAATAACTTTATACAAGCCATTCACTGCCTCAAAGCAATGGTTTTGGGTTCTTATCCCATTTGAGACCAAATTTCAAAAAGTCTTTCTTCTCACTTCTAAACATTCTTCATGCATGTCTAGCACTTGTAATCAATCAAATTCATTATATTATAACATATTCTAAGCCAAAATAACTTTATACAAGTCATTAACTGCCTCAAAGCAATGGTTTTGGGTTCTTATCCAATTTGGGACCAAATAGAGATAGGTCTTTCTTCTCACTTCTAAACATTCTTCATGCATGTCTAGCACTTGTAATCAATCAATTCATTGTATTATAACATATTCTAACCCAAAATAACTTTATACAAGCCAGTCACTGCCTCAAAGCAATGGTTTTGGGTTCTTATCCCATTTGAGACCAAATTTCAACAAGTCTTTCTTCTCACTTCTAAACATTCTTCATGCATGGCTAGTACTTGTAATCAATCAAATTCATTGTATTATAACATATTCTAACCCAAAATAACTTTATACAAGCCATTCACTGCCTAAAAGAGATGTTTTTGTGTTCTTATCCCATTTGAGACCAAATTTCAACAAGTCTTTCTTTTCACTTCTAAACATTCTTCACGTATCTCTAGCACTTGTAATCAATCAAATTTATTGTATTATAACATATTCTAACCCAAAATAACTTTATACAAGCCATTCACTGCCTCAAAGCAATGGTTTTGTGTTCTTATCCCATTTGAGACCAAATTTCAACATGTCTTTCTTTTCACTTCTAAACATTCTTCATGCATGTCTATCACTTGTAATCAATCAAATTCATTGTATTATAACATATTCTAACCCAAAATAACTTTATACAAGCCATTCACTGCCTCAAAGCAATGCTTTTGGGTTCTTATCCAATATGGGACCAAATATCGATAGGTCTTTCTTCTCACTTCTAAACATTCTTCATGCATCTCTAGCACTTGTAATCAATCAAATTCATTGTATTATAACATATTCTAAACCAAAATAACTTTATACAAGCCATTCACTGTCTCAAAGCAATGATTTTGTGTTCTTATCCCATTTGAGACCAAATTTCAACAAGTCTTTCTTTTCACTTCTAAACATTCTTCACGTATCTCTAGCACTTGTAATCAATCAAATTTATTGTATTATAACATATTTTAACCCAAAATAACTTTATACAAGCCATTCACTGCCTCAAAGCAATGGTTTTGGGTTCTTATCCCATTTGAGACCAAATTTCAAAAAGTCTTTCTTCTCACTTCTAAACATTCTTCATGCATGTCTAGCACTTGTAATCAATCAAATTCATTGTATTATAACATATTCTAACCCAAAATAACTTTATACAAGCCATTCACTGCCTCAAAGCAATGGTTTTGTGTTCTTATCCCATTTGAGACCAAATTTCAACATGTCTTTCTTTTCACTTCTAAACATTCTTCATGCATGTCTATCACTTGTAATCAATCAAATTCATTGTATTATAACATATTCTAACCCAAAATAACTTTATACAAGCCATTCACTGCCTCAAAGCAATGCTTTTGGGTTCTTATCCAATATGGGACCAAATATCGATAGGTCTTTCTTCTCACTTCTAAACATTCTTCATGCATCTCTAGCACTTGTAATCAATCAAATTCATTGTATTATAACATATTCTAAACCAAAATAACTTTATACAAGCCATTCACTGTCTCAAAGCAATGATTTTGTGTTCTTATCCCATTTGAGACCAAATTTCAACAAGTCTTTTTTCTCACTTCTAAACATTCTTCACGTATCTCAAGCACTTGTAATCAATCAAATTCATTGTATTATAACATATTTTAACCCAAAATAACTTTATACAAGCCATTCACTGCCTCAAAGCAATGGTTTTGGGTTCTTATCCCATTTGAGACCAAATTTCAACATGTCTTTCTTTTCACTTCTAAACATTCTTCATGCATGTCTATCACTTGTAATCAATCAAATTCATTGTATTATAACATATTCTAACCCAAAATAACTTTATACAAGCCATTCACTGCCTCAAAGCAATGCTTTTGGGTTCTTATCCCATTTGAGACCAAATTTCAACAAGTCTTTCTTCTCACTTCTAAACATTCTTCATGCATGGCTAGTACTTGTAATCAATCAAATTCATTGTATTATAATGTGAAAGGGAACACCATTCATGGTCGACCTTGCAACCAACCATACGTTCATGTCTCGACCAAGTGAATTCACTCGTCCGTACAACCGGTCGTCTGTACGACCATTCCTCAAGGCCAAGCCCATTACTCCCTAAACCATCAGCTCATCACTTAAGGCCCCTTTGTAACTCGCCACAAGTTCGCCCTAGAAGAATGGAGGCCTAGATCCTTCCAATATGACCGTTGGAGCTCGAGACAAGAAGAAGTCACATGTTGTGCTTAGAAGACAACCCCAAGCTCACGTCGCTTTCACCTTCAAGTGGGAAACAAAATATCTTGTATATTTGTATGTATTTTATTCTCTTTGTCTAGTCTTTATATAGTTTGTAAGCATAGTTCTTTTTCATGTATGAAAAGAGAAGTTCTCTCTTTCTTCACAATCTCTAAACTCGCAAACTCTTCTAATCTCATTTCTCTCGTTCATTCAACCATAAACCTCTTTATACTCGATCTTATACTTGAAATCTCACATATAACATGTTCTAACCCAAAATAACTTTATACAAGCCATTCACTGCCTAAAATAGATGTTTTTGTGTTCTTATCCCATTTGAGACCAAATTTCAACAAGTCTTTCTTTTCACTTCTAAACATTCTTCACGTATCTCTAGCACTTGTAATCAATCAAATTCATTGTATTATAACATATTTTAACCCAAAATAACTTTATAAAAGCCATTCACTGCCTCAAAGCAATGGTTTTGGGTTCTTATCCCATTTGAGACCAAATTTCAAAAAGTCTTTCTTCTCACTTCTAAACATTCTTCATGCATGTCTAGCACTTGTAATCAATCAAATTCATTGTATTATAACATATTCTAAGCCAAAATAACTTTATACATGTCATTAACTGCCTCAAAGCAATGGTTTTGGGTTCTTATCCAATTTGGGACCAAATAGAGATAGGTCTTTCTTCTCACTTCTAAACATTCTTCATGCATGTCTAGCACTTGTAATCAATCAATTCATTGTATTATAACATATTCTAACCCAAAATAACTTTATACAAGCCATTCACTGCCTCAAAGCAATGGTTTTGTGTTCTTATCCCATTTGAGACCAAATTTCAACATGTCTTTCTTTTCACTTCTAAACATTCTTCATGCATGTCTATCACTTGTAATCAATCAAATTCATTGTATTATAACATATTCTAACCTAAAATAACTTTATAAAAGCCATTCACTGCCTCAAAGAGATGGTTTTGTGTTCTTATCCCATTTGAGACCAAATTTCAACAAGTCTTTCTTTTCACTTCTAAACATTCTTCACGTATCTCTAGCACTTTTAATCAATCAAATTCATTGTATTATAACATATTTTAACCCAAAATAACTTTATACAAGCCATTCACTGCCTCAAAGCAATGGTTTCGGGTTCTTATCCCATTTGAGACCAAATTTCAAAAACTCTTTCTTCTCACTTCTAAACATTCTTCATTCATGTCTAGCACTTGTAATCAATAAAATTCATTGTATTATAACATATTCTAACCCAAAATAACTTTATACAAGAAATACTGCCTCAAAGCAATGCTTTTGGGTTCTTATCCAATATGGGACCAAATATCGATAGGTCTTTCTTCTCACTTCTAAACATTCTTCATGCATGTCTAGCACTTGTAATCAATCAATTCATTGTATTATAACATATTCTAACCCAAAATAACTTTATACAAGCCATTCACTGCCTCAAAGCAATGGTTTTGTGTTCTTATCCCATTTGAGACCAAATTTCAACATGTCTTTCTTTTCACTTCTAAACATTCTTCATGCATGTCTATCACTTGTAATCAATCAAATTCATTGTATTATAACATATTCTAACCTAAAATAACTTTATAAAAGCCATTCACTGCCTCAAAGAGATGGTTTTGTGTTCTTATCCCATTTGAGACCAAATTTCAACAAGTCTTTCTTTTCACTTCTAAACATTCTTCACGTATCTCTAGCACTTTTAATCAATCAAATTCATTGTATTATAACATATTTTAACCCAAAATAACTTTATACAAGCCATTCACTGCCTCAAAGCAATGGTTTTGGGTTCTTATCCCATTTGAGACCAAATTTCAAAAACTCTTTCTTCTCACTTCTAAACATTCTTCATGCATGTCTAGCACTTGTAATCAATAAAATTCATTGTATTATAACATATTCTAACCCAAAATAACTTTATACAAGAAATACTGCCTCAAAGCAATGCTTTTGGGTTCTTATCCAATATGGGACCAAATATCGATAGGTCTTTCTTCTCACTTCTAAAGATTCTTCATGCAACTCTAGCACTTGTAATCAATCAAATTCATTGTATTATAACATATTCTAAACCAAAATAACTTTATACAAGCCAGTCACTGCCTCAAAGCAATGGTTTTGGGTTCTTATCCCATTTGAGACCAAATTTCAACAAGTCTTTCTTCTCACTTCTAAACATTCTTCATGCATGGCTAGTACTTGTAATCAATCAAATTCATTGTATTATAACATATTCTAACCCAAAATAACTTTATACAAGCCATTCACTGCCTAAAAGAGATGTTTTTGTGTTCTTATCCCATTTGAGACCAAATTTCAACAAGTCTTTCTTTTCACTTCTAAACATTCTTCACGTATCTCTAGCACTTGTAATCAATCAAATTCATTGTATTATAACATATTTTAACCCAAAATAACTTTATACAAGCCATTCACTGCCTCAAAGCAATGGTTTTGGGTTCTTATCCCATTTGAGACCAAATTTCAAAAAGTCTTTCTTCTCACTTCTAAACATTCTTCATGCATGTCTAGCACTTGTAATCAATCAAATTCATTGTATTATAACATATTCTAAGCCAAAATAACTTTATACAAGTCATTAACTGCCTCAAAGCAATGGTTTTGGGTTCTTATCCAATTTGGGACCAAATAGAGATAGGTCTTTCTTCTCACTTCTAAACATTCTTCATGCATGTCTAGCACTTGTAATCAATCAATTCATTGTATTATAACATATTCTAACCCAAAATAACTTTATACAAGCCAGTCACTGCCTCAAAGCAATGGTTTTGGGTTCTTATCCCATTTGAGACCAAATTTCAACAAGTCTTTCTTCTCACTTCTAAACATTCTTCATGCATGGCTAGTACTTGTAATCAATCAAATTCATTGTATTATAACATATTCTAACCCAAAATAACTTTATACAAGCCATTCACTGCCTAAAAGAGATGTTTTTGTGTTCTTATCCCATTTGAGACCAAATTTCAACAAGTCTTTCTTTTCACTTCTAAACATTCTTCACGTATCTCTAGCACTTGTAATCAATCAAATTTATTGTATTATAACATATTTTAACCCAAAATAACTTTATACAAGCCATTCACTGCCTCAAAGCAATGGTTTTGGGTTCTTATCCCATTTGAGACCAAATTTCAAAAAGTCTTTCTTCTCACTTCTAAACATTCTTCATGCATGTCTAGCACTTGTAATCAATCAAATTCATTGTATTATAACATATTCTAACCCAAAATAACTTTATACAAGCCATTCACTGCCTCAAAGCAATGGTTTTGTGTTCTTATCCCATTTGAGACCAAATTTCAACATGTCTTTCTTTTCACTTCTAAACATTCTTCATAAATGTCTATCACTTGTAATCAATCAAATTCATTGTATTATAACATATTCTAACCCAAAATAACTTTATACAAGCCATTCACTGCCTCAAAGCAATGCTTTTGGGTTCTTATCCAATATGGGACCAAATATCGATAGGTCTTTCTTCTCACTTCTAAACATTCTTCATGCATCTCTAGCACTTGTAATCAATCAAATTCATTGTATTATAACATATTCTAAACCAAAATAACTTTATACAAGCCATTCACTGTCTCAAAGCAATGATTTTGTGTTCTTATCCCATTTGAGACCAAATTTCAACAAGTCTTTTTCTCATTTCTAAACATTCTTCACGTATCTCAAGCACTTGTAATCAATCAAATTCATTGTATTATAACATATTTTAACCCAAAATAACTTTATACAAGCCATTCACTGCCTCAAAGCAATGGTTTTGGGTTCTTATCCCATTTGAGACCAAATTTCAACAAGTCTTTCTTCTCACTTCTAAACATTCTTCATGCATGGCTAGCACTTGTAATCAATCAAATTCATTGTATTATAACATATTCTAACCGAAAATAACTTTATAAAAGCCATTCACTGCCTCAAAGAGATGGTTTTGTGTTCTTATCCCATTTGAGACCAAATTTCAACAAGTCTTTCTTTTCACTTCTAAACATTCTTCACGTATCTCTAGCACTTGTAATCAATCAAATTCATTGTATTATAACATATTCTAAACCAAAATAACTTTATACAAGCCATTCACTGCCTCAAAGCAATGGTTTTGGGTTCTTATCCCATTTGAGACCAAATTTCAACAAGTCTTTCTTCTCACTTCTAAACATTCTTCATGCATGTCTAGCACTTGTAATCAATAAAATTCATTGTATTATAACATATTCTAACCCAAAATAACTTTATACAAGCTATTCACTGCCTCAAAGCAATGGTTTTGGGTTCTTATCCAATATGGGACCAAATAACGATAGGTCTTTCTTCTCACTTCTAAACATTCTTCATGCATCTCTAGCACTTGTAATCAATCAAATTCATTGTATTATAACATATTATAAACCAAAAAAACTTTATACAAGCCATTCACTGCCTCAAAGCAATGGTTTTGGGTTCTTATCCCATTTGAGACCAAATTTCAACAAGTCTTTCTTCTCACTTCTAAACATTCTTCATGCATGTCTAGCACTTGTAATCAATAAAATTCATTGTATTATAACATTTTCTAAGCCAAAATAACTTTATACAAGCCATTCACTGCCTCAAAGCAATGGTTTTGTGTTCTTATCCCATTTGAGACCAAATTTCAACATGTCTTTCTTCTCACTTCTAAACATTCTTCATGCATGTCTATCACTTGTAATCAATCAAATTCATTGTATTATAACATATTCTAACCCAAAATAACTTTATACAAGCCATTCACTGCCTCAAAGCAATGCTTTTGGGTTCTTATCCAATATGGGACCAAATATCGATAGGTCTTTCTTCTCACTTCTAAACATTCTTCATGCATGTCTAGCACTTGTAATCAATAAAATTCATTGTATTATAACATATTCTAACCCAAAATAACTTTATACAAGTCATTAACTGCCTCAAAGCAATGGTTTTGGGTTCTTATCCAATTTGGGACCAAATAGAGATAGGTCTTTCTTCTCACTTCTAAACATTCTTCATGCATGTCTAGCACTTGTAATCAATCAATTCATTGTATTACAACATATTCTAACCCAAAATAACTTTATACAAGCCATTCACTGCCTCAAAGCAATGCTTTTGGGTTCTTATCCAATATGGGACCAAATATCGATAGGTCTTTCTTCTCACTTCTAAAGATTCTTCATGCATCTCTAGCACTTGTAATCAATCAAATTCATTGTATTATAACATATTCTAAACCAAAATAACTTTATACAAGCCAGTCACTGCCTCAAAGCAATGGTTTTGGGTTCTTATCCCATTTGAGACCAAATTTCAACAAGTCTTTCTTCTCACTTCTAAACATTCTTCATGCATGGCTAGTACTTGTAATCAATCAAATTCATTGTATTATAACATATTCTAATCCAAAATAACTTTATACAAGCCATTCACTGCCTAAAAGAGATGTTTTTGTGTTCTTATCCCATTTGAGACCAAATTTCAACAAGTCTTTCTTTTCACTTCTAAACATTCTTCATGCATGTCTAGCACTTGTAATCAATCAAATTCATTGTATTATAACATATTCTAAGCCAAAATAACTTTATACAAGTCATTAACTGCCTCAAAGCAATGGTTTTGGGTTCTTATCCAATTTGGGACCAAATAGAGATAGGTCTTTCTTCTCACTTCTAAACATTCTTCATGCATGTCTAGCACTTGTAATCAATCAATTCATTGTATTACAACATTTTCTAACCCAAAATAACTTTATACAAGCCATTCACTGCCTCAAAGCAATGGTTTTGTGTTCTTATCCCATTTGAGACCAAATTTCAACATGTCTTTCTTTTCACTTCTAAACATTCTTCATGCATGTCTATCACTTGTAATCAATCAAATTCATTGTATTATAACATATTCTAACCCAAAATAACTTTATACAAGCCATTCACTGCCTCAAAGCAATGCTTTTGGGTTCTTATCCCATTTGAGACCAAATTTCAACAAGTCTTTCTTCTCACTTCTAAACATTCTTCATGCATGGCTAGTACTTGTAATCAATCAAATTCATTGTATTATAATGTGAAAGGGAACACCATTCATGGTCGACCTTGCAACCAACCATACGTTCATGTCTCGACCAAGTGAATTCACTCGTCCGTACAACCGGTCGTCCGTACGACCATTCCTCAAGGCCAAGCCCATTACTCCCTAAACCATCAGCTCATCACTTAAGGCCCCTTTGTAACTCACCACAAGTTCGCCCTAGAAGAATGGAGGCCTAGATCCTTCCAATATGACCGTTGGAGCTCGAGACAAGAAGAAGTCACATGTTGTGCTTAGAAGACAACCACAAGCTCACGTCGCTTTCACCTTCAAGTGGGAAACAAAATATCTTGTATATTTGTATGTATTTTATTCTATTTGTCTAGTCTTTATATAGTTTGTAAGCATAGTTCTTTTTCATGTATGAAAAGAGAAGTTCTCTCTTTCTTCACAATCTCTAAACTCGCAAACTCTTCTAATCTCATTTCTCTCGTTCATTCAACCATAAACCTCTTTATACTCGATCTTATACTTGAAATCTCACATATAACATATTCTAACCCAAAATAACTTTATACAAGCCATTCACTGCCTAAAATAGATGTTTTTGTGTTCTTATCCCATTTGAGACCAAATTTCAACAAGTCTTTCTTTTCACTTCTAAACATTCTTCACGTATCTCTAGCACTTGTAATCAATCAAATTCATTGTATTATAACATATTTTAACCCAAAATAACTTTATAAAAGCCATTCACTGCCTCAAAGCAATGGTTTTGGATTCTTATCCCATTCGAGACCAAATTTCAAAAAGTCTTTCTTCTCACTTCTAAACATTCTTCATGCATGTCTAACACTTGTAATCAATCAAATTCATTGTATTATAACTTATTCTAAGCCAAAATAACTTTATACAAGTCATTAACTGCCTCAAAGCAATGGTTTTGGGTTCTTATCCAATTTGGGACCAAATAGAGATAGGTCTTTCTTCTCACTTCTAAACATTCTTCATGCATGTCTAGCACTTGTAATCAATCAATTCATTGTATTATAACATATTCTAACCCAAAATAACTTTATACAAGCCATTCACTGCCTCAAAGCAATGGTTTTGGGTTCTTATCCAATTTGGGACCAAATAGAGATAGGTCTTTCTTCTCACTTCTAAACATTCTTCATGCATGTCTAGCACTTGTAATCAATCAATTCATTGTATTATAACATATTCTAACCCAAAATAACCTTATACAAGCCATTCACTGCCTCAAAGCAATGGTTTTGTGTTCTTATCCCATTTGAGACCAAATTTCAACAAGTCTTTCTTCTCACTTCTAAACATTCTTCATGCATGGCTAGCACTTGTAATCAATCAAATTCATTGTATTATAACATATTCTAACCTAAAATAACTTTATAAAAGCCATTCACTGCCTCAAAGAGATGGTTTTGTGTTCTTATCCCATTTGAGACCAAATTTCAACAAGTCTTTCTTTTCACTTCTAAACATTCTTCACGTATCTCTAGCACTTTTAATCAATCAAATTCATTGTATTATAACATATTTTAACCCAAAATAACTTTATACAAGCCATTCACTGCCTCAAAGCAATGGTTTTGGGTTCTTATCCCATTTGAGACCAAATTTCAAAAACTCTTTCTTCTCACTTCTAAACATTCTTCATGCATGTCTAGCACTTGTAATCAATCAAATTCATTGTATTATAACATATTCTAACCCAAAATAACTTTATACAAGGCATTCACTGCCTCAAAGCAATGGTTTTGGGTTCTTATCCAATTTGGGACCCAATATAAATAGGTCTTTCTTCTCACTTCTAAACATTCTTCATGCATGTCTACCACTTGTAATCAATCAATTCATTGTATTATAACATATTCTAACCCAAAATAACTTTATACAAGCCATTCACTGCGTCAAAGCAATGGTTTTGTGTTCTTATCCCATTTGAGACCAAATTTCAACATGTCTTTCTTCTCACTTCTAAACATTCTTCACGTATCTCTAGCACTTGTAATCAATCAAATTCATTGTATTATAACATATTCTAACCCAAAATAACTTTATACAAGCCATTCACTGCCTCAAAGCAATGCTTTTGGGTTCTTATCCAATATGGGACCAAATATCGATAGGTCTTTCTTCTCACTTCTAAACATTCTTCATGCATCTCTAGCACTTGTAATCAATCAAATTCATTGTATTATAACATATTCTAAACCAAAATAACTTTTACAAGCCATTCACTGTCTCAAAGCAATGATTTTGTGTTCTTATCCCATTTGAGACCAAATTTCAACAAGTCTTTTTTCTCACTTCTAAACATTCTTCACGTATCTCAAGCACTTGTAATCAATCAAATTCATTGTATTATAACATATTTTAACCCAAAATAACTTTATACAAGTCATTCACTGCCTCAAAGCAATGGTTTTGGGTTCTTATCCCATTTGAGACCAAATTTCAAAAAGTCTTTCTTCTCACTTCTAAACATTCTTCATGCATGTCTAGCACTTGTAATCAATCAAATTCATTGTATTATAACATATTCTAAGCCAAAATAACTTTATACAAGTCATTAACTGCCTCAAAGCAATGGTTTTGGGTTCTTATCCAATTTGGGACCAAATAGAGATAGGTCTTTCTTCTCACTTCTAAACATTCTTCATACATGTCTAGCACTTGTAATCAATCAATTCATTGTATTATAACATATGCTAACCCAAAATAACTTTATACAAGCCATTCACTGCCTCAAAGCAATGGTTTTGTGTTCTTATCCCATTTGAGACCAAATTTCAACATGTCTTTCTTTTCACTTCTAAACATTCTTCATGCATGTCTATCTCTTGTAATCAATCAAATTCATTGTATTATAACATATTCTAACCCAAAATAACTTTATACAAGCCATTCACTGCCTCAAAGCAATGGTTTTGGGTTCTTATCCAATATGGGACCAAATATCGATAGGTCTTTCTTCTCACTTCTAAACATTCTTCATGCATCTCTAGCACTTGTAATCAATCAAATTCATTGTATTATAACATATTCTAAACCAAAATAACTTTATACAAGCCATTCACTGTCTCAAAGCAATGATTTTGTGTTCTTATCCCATTTGAGACCAAATTTCAACAAGTCTTTTTTCTCACTTCTAAACATTCTTCACGTATCTCAAGCACTTGTAATCAATCAAATTCATTGTATTATAACATATTTTAACCCAAAATAACTTTATACAAGCCATTCACTGTCTCAAAGCAATGATTTTGTGTTCTTATCCCATTTGAGACCAAATTTCAACAAGTCTTTTTTCTCACTTCTAAACATTCTTCACGTATCTCAAGCACTTGTAATCAATCAAATTCATTGTATTATAACATATTTTAACCCAAAATAACTTTATACAAGCCATTCACTGCCTCAAAGCAATGGTTTTGGGTTCTTATCCCATTTGAGACCAAATTTCAACATGTCTTTCTTTTCACTTCTAAACATTCTTCATGCATGTCTATCACTTGTAATCAATCAAATTCATTGTATTATAACATATTCTAACCCAAAATAACTTTATACAAGCCATTCACTGCCTCAAAGCAATGCTTTTGGGTTCTTATCCCATTTGAGACCAAATTTCAACAAGTCTTTCTTCTCACTTCTAAACATTCTTCATGCATGGCTAGTACTTGTAATCAATCAAATTCATTGTATTATAATGTGAAAGGGAACACCATTCATGGTCGACCTTGCAACCAACCATACGTTCATGTCTCGACCAAGTGAATTCACTCGTCCGTACAACCGGTCGTCTGTACGACCATTCCTCAAGGCCAAGCCCATTACTCCCTAAACCATCAGCTCATCACTTAAGGCCCCTTTGTAACTCGCCACAAGTTCGCCCTAGAAGAATGGAGGCCTAGATCCTTCCAATATGACCGTTGGAGCTCGAGACAAGAAGAAGTCACATGTTGTGCTTAGAAGACAACCCCAAGCTCACGTCGCTTTCACCTTCAAGTGGGAAACAAAATATCTTGTATATTTGTATGTATTTTATTCTCTTTGTCTAGTCTTTATATAGTTTGTAAGCATAGTTCTTTTTCATGTATGAAAAGAGAAGTTCTCTCTTTCTTCACAATCTCTAAACTCGCAAACTCTTCTAATCTCATTTCTCTCGTTCATTCAACCATAAACCTCTTTATACTCGATCTTATACTTGAAATCTCACATATAACATGTTCTAACCCAAAATAACTTTATACAAGCCATTCACTGCCTAAAATAGATGTTTTTGTGTTCTTATCCCATTTGAGACCAAATTTCAACAAGTCTTTCTTTTCACTTCTAAACATTCTTCACGTATCTCTAGCACTTGTAATCAATCAAATTCATTGTATTATAACATATTTTAACCCAAAATAACTTTATAAAAGCCATTCACTGCCTCAAAGCAATGGTTTTGGGTTCTTATCCCATTTGAGACCAAATTTCAAAAAGTCTTTCTTCTCACTTCTAAACATTCTTCATGCATGTCTAGCACTTGTAATCAATCAAATTCATTGTATTATAACATATTCTAAGCCAAAATAACTTTATACATGTCATTAACTGCCTCAAAGCAATGGTTTTGGGTTCTTATCCAATTTGGGACCAAATAGAGATAGGTCTTTCTTCTCACTTCTAAACATTCTTCATGCATGTCTAGCACTTGTAATCAATCAATTCATTGTATTATAACATATTCTAACCCAAAATAACTTTATACAAGCCATTCACTGCCTCAAAGCAATGGTTTTGTGTTCTTATCCCATTTGAGACCAAATTTCAACATGTCTTTCTTTTCACTTCTAAACATTCTTCATGCATGTCTATCACTTGTAATCAATCAAATTCATTGTATTATAACATATTCTAACCTAAAATAACTTTATAAAAGCCATTCACTGCCTCAAAGAGATGGTTTTGTGTTCTTATCCCATTTGAGACCAAATTTCAACAAGTCTTTCTTTTCACTTCTAAACATTCTTCACGTATCTCTAGCACTTTTAATCAATCAAATTCATTGTATTATAACATATTTTAACCCAAAATAACTTTATACAAGCCATTCACTGCCTCAAAGCAATGGTTTCGGGTTCTTATCCCATTTGAGACCAAATTTCAAAAACTCTTTCTTCTCACTTCTAAACATTCTTCATTCATGTCTAGCACTTGTAATCAATAAAATTCATTGTATTATAACATATTCTAACCCAAAATAACTTTATACAAGAAATACTGCCTCAAAGCAATGCTTTTGGGTTCTTATCCAATATGGGACCAAATATCGATAGGTCTTTCTTCTCACTTCTAAACAGTCTTCATGCATGTCTAGCACTTGTAATCAATCAATTCATTGTATTATAACATATTCTAACCCAAAATAACTTTATACAAGCCATTCACTGCCTCAAAGCAATGGTTTTGTGTTCTTATCCCATTTGAGACCAAATTTCAACATGTCTTTCTTTTCACTTCTAAACATTCTTCATGCATGTCTATCACTTGTAATCAATCAAATTCATTGTATTATAACATATTCTAACCTAAAATAACTTTATAAAAGCCATTCACTGCCTCAAAGAGATGGTTTTGTGTTCTTATCCCATTTGAGACCAAATTTCAACAAGTCTTTCTTTTCACTTCTAAACATTCTTCACGTATCTCTAGCACTTTTAATCAATCAAATTCATTGTATTATAACATATTTTAACCCAAAATAACTTTATACAAGCCATTCACTGCCTCAAAGCAATGGTTTTGGGTTCTTATCCCATTTGAGACCAAATTTCAAAAACTCTTTCTTCTCACTTCTAAACATTCTTCATGCATGTCTAGCACTTGTAATCAATAAAATTCATTGTATTATAACATATTCTAACCCAAAATAACTTTATACAAGAAATACTGCCTCAAAGCAATGCTTTTGGGTTCTTATCCAATATGGGACCAAATATCGATAGGTCTTTCTTCTCACTTCTAAAGATTCTTCATGCATCTCTAGCACTTGTAATCAATCAAATTCATTGTATTATAACATATTCTAAACCAAAATAACTTTATACAAGCCAGTCACTGCCTCAAAGCAATGGTTTTGGGTTCTTATCCCATTTGAGACCAAATTTCAACAAGTCTTTCTTCTCACTTCTAAACATTCTTCATGCATGGCTAGTACTTGTAATCAATCAAATTCATTGTATTATAACATATTCTAACCCAAAATAACTTTATACAAGCCATTCACTGCCTAAAAGAGATGTTTTTGTGTTCTTATCCCATTTGAGACCAAATTTCAACAAGTCTTTCTTTTCACTTCTAAACATTCTTCACGTATCTCTAGCACTTGTAATCAATCAAATTCATTGTATTATAACATATTTTAACCCAAAATAACTTTATACAAGCCATTCACTGCCTCAAAGCAATGGTTTTGGGTTCTTATCCCATTTGAGACCAAATTTCAAAAAGTCTTTCTTCTCACTTCTAAACATTCTTCATGCATGTCTAGCACTTGTAATCAATCAAATTCATTGTATTATAACATATTCTAAGCCAATATAACTTTATACAAGTCATTAACTGCCTCAAAGCAATGGTTTTGGGTTCTTATCCAATTTGGGACCAAATAGAGATAGGTCTTTCTTCTCACTTCTAAACATTCTTCATGCATGTCTAGCACTTGTAATCAATCAATTCATTGTATTATAACATATTCTAACCCAAAATAACTTTATACAAGCCAGTCACTGCCTCAAAGCAATGGTTTTGGGTTCTTATCCCATTTGAGACCAAATTTCAACAAGTCTTTCTTCTCACTTCTAAACATTCTTCATGCATGGCTAGTACTTGTAATCAATCAAATTCATTGTATTATAACATATTCTAACCCAAAATAACTTTATACAAGCCATTCACTGCCTAAAAGAGATGTTTTTGTGTTCTTATCCCATTTGAGACCAAATTTCAACAAGTCTTTCTTTTCACTTCTAAACATTCTTCACGTATCTCTAGCACTTGTAATCAATCAAATTTATTGTATTATAACATATTTTAACCCAAAATAACTTTATACAAGCCATTCACTGCCTCAAAGCAATGGTTTTGGGTTCTTATCCCATTTGAGACCAAATTTCAAAAAGTCTTTCTTCTCACTTCTAAACATTCTTCATGCATGTCTAGCACTTGTAATCAATCAAATTCATTGTATTATAACATATTCTAACCCAAAATAACTTTATACAAGCCATTCACTGCCTCAAAGCAATGGTTTTGTGTTCTTATCCCATTTGAGACCAAATTTCAACATGTCTTTCTTTTCACTTCTAAACATTCTTCATAAATGTCTATCACTTGTAATCAATCAAATTCATTGTATTATAACATATTCTAACCCAAAATAACTTTATACAAGCCATTCACTGCCTCAAAGCAATGCTTTTGGGTTCTTATCCAATATGGGACCAAATATCGATAGGTCTTTCTTCTCATTTCTAAACATTCTTCATGCATCTCTAGCACTTGTAATCAATCAAATTCATTGTATTATAACATATTCTAAACCAAAATAACTTTATACAAGCCATTCACTGTCTCAAAGCAATGATTTTGTGTTCTTATCCCATTTGAGACCAAATTTCAACAAGTCTTTTTCTCATTTCTAAACATTCTTCACGTATCTCAAGCACTTGTAATCAATCAAATTCATTGTATTATAACATATTTTAACCCAAAATAACTTTATACAAGCCATTCACTGCCTCAAAGCAATGGTTTTGGGTTCTTATCCCATTTGAGACCAAATTTCAACAAGTCTTTCTTCTCACTTCTAAACATTCTTCATGCATGGCTAGCACTTGTAATCAATCAAATTCATTGTATTATAACATATTCTAACCGAAAATAACTTTATAAAAGCCATTCACTGCCTCAAAGAGATGGTTTTGTGTTCTTATCCCATTTGAGACCAAATTTCAACAAGTCTTTCTTTTCACTTCTAAACATTCTTCACGTATCTCTAGCACTTGTAATCAATCAAATTCATTGTATTATAACATATTCTAAACCAAAATAACTTTATACAAGCCATTCACTGCCTCAAAGCAATGGTTTTGGGTTCTTATCCCATTTGAGACCAAATTTCAACAAGTCTTTCTTCTCACTTCTAAACATTCTTCATGCATGTCTAGCACTTGTAATCAATAAAATTCATTGTATTATAACATATTCTAACCCAAAATAACTTTATACAAGCTATTCACTGCCTCAAAGCAATGGTTTTGGGTTCTTATCCAATATGGGACCAAATAACGATAGGTCTTTCTTCTCACTTCTAAACATTCTTCATGCATCTCTAGCACTTGTAATCAATCAAATTCATTGTATTATAACATATTATAAACCAAAAAAACTTTATACAAGCCATTCACTGCCTCAAAGCAATGGTTTTGGGTTCTTATCCCATTTGAGACCAAATTTCAACAAGTCTTTCTTCTCACTTCTAAACATTCTTCATGCATGTCTAGCACTTGTAATCAATAAAATTCATTGTATTATAACATTTTCTAAGCCAAAATAACTTTATACAAGCCATTCACTGCCTCAAAGCAATGGTTTTGTGTTCTTATCCCATTTGAGACCAAATTTCAACATGTCTTTCTTCTCACTTCTAAACATTCTTCATGCATGTCTATCACTTGTAATCAATCAAATTCATTGTATTATAACATATTCTAACCCAAAATAACTTTATACAAGCCATTCACTGCCTCAAAGCAATGCTTTTGGGTTCTTATCCAATATGGGACCAAATATCGATAGGTCTTTCTTCTCACTTCTAAACATTCTTCATGCATGTCTAGCACTTGTAATCAATAAAATTCATTGTATTATAACATATTCTAACCCAAAATAACTTTATACAAGTCATTAACTGCCTCAAAGCAATGGTTTTGGGTTCTTATCCAATTTGGGACCAAATAGAGATAGGTCTTTCTTCTCACTTCTAAACATTCTTCATGCATGTCTAGCACTTGTAATCAATCAATTCATTGTATTACAACATATTCTAACCCAAAATAACTTTATACAAGCCATTCACTGCCTCAAAGCAATGCTTTTGGGTTCTTATCCAATATGGGACCAAATATCGATAGGTCTTTCTTCTCACTTCTAAAGATTCTTCATGCATCTCTAGCACTTGTAATCAATCAAATTCATTGTATTATAACATATTCTAAACCAAAATAACTTTATACAAGCCAGTCACTGCCTCAAAGCAATGGTTTTGGGTTCTTATCCCATTTGAGACCAAATTTCAACAAGTCTTTCTTCTCACTTCTAAACATTCTTCATGCATGGCTAGTACTTGTAATCAATCAAATTCATTGTATTATAACATATTCTAATCCAAAATAACTTTATACAAGCCATTCACTGCCTAAAAGAGATGTTTTTGTGTTCTTATCCCATTTGAGACCAAATTTCAACAAGTCTTTCTTTTCACTTCTAAACATTCTTCATGCATGTCTAGCACTTGTAATCAATCAAATTCATTGTATTATAACATATTCTAAGCCAAAATAACTTTATACAAGTCATTAACTGCCTCAAAGCAATGGTTTTGGGTTCTTATCCAATTTGGGACCAAATAGAGATAGGTCTTTCTTCTCACTTCTAAACATTCTTCATGCATGTCTAGCACTTGTAATCAATCAATTCATTGTATTACAACATTTTCTAACCCAAAATAACTTTATACAAGCCATTCACTGCCTCAAAGCAATGGTTTTGTGTTCTTATCCCATTTGAGACCAAATTTCAACATGTCTTTCTTTTCACTTCTAAACATTCTTCATGCATGTCTATCACTTGTAATCAATCAAATTCATTGTATTATAACATATTCTAACCCAAAATAACTTTATACAAGCCATTCACTGCCTCAAAGCAATGCTTTTGGGTTCTTATCCCATTTGAGACCAAATTTCAACAAGTCTTTCTTCTCACTTCTAAACATTCTTCATGCATGGCTAGTACTTGTAATCAATCAAATTCATTGTATTATAATGTGAAAGGGAACACCATTCATGGTCGACCTTGCAACCAACCATACGTTCATGTCTCGACCAAGTGAATTCACTCGTCCGTACAACCGGTCGTCCGTACGACCATTCCTCAAGGCCAAGCCCATTACTCCCTAAACCATCAGCTCATCACTTAAGGCCCCTTTGTAACTCACCACAAGTTCGCCCTAGAAGAATGGAGGCCTAGATCCTTCCAATATGACCGTTGGAGCTCGAGACAAGAAGAAGTCACATGTTGTGCTTAGAAGACAACCACAAGCTCACGTCGCTTTCACCTTCAAGTGGGAAACAAAATATCTTGTATATTTGTATGTATTTTATTCTCTTTGTCTAGTCTTTATATAGTTTGTAAGCATAGTTCTTTTTCATGTATGAAAAGAGAAGTTCTCTCTTTCTTCACAATCTCTAAACTCGCAAACTCTTCTAATCTCATTTCTCTCGTTCATTCAACCATAAACCTCTTTATACTCGATCTTATACTTGAAATCTCACATATAACATATTCTAACCCAAAATAACTTTATACAAGCCATTCACTGCCTAAAATAGATGTTTTTGTGTTCTTATCCCATTTGAGACCAAATTTCAACAAGTCTTTCTTTTCACTTCTAAACATTCTTCACGTATCTCTAGCACTTGTAATCAATCAAATTCATTGTATTATAACATATTTTAACCCAAAATAACTTTATAAAAGCCATTCACTGCCTCAAAGCAATGGTTTTGGATTCTTATCCCATTCGAGACCAAATTTCAAAAAGTCTTTCTTCTCACTTCTAAACATTCTTCATGCATGTCTAACACTTGTAATCAATCAAATTCATTGTATTATAACTTATTCTAAGCCAAAATAACTTTATACAAGCCATTCACTGCCTCAAAGCAATGGTTTTGGGTTCTTATCCCATTTGAGACCAAATTTCAACAAGTCTTTCTTCTCACTTCTAAACATTCTTCATGCATGTCTAGCACTTGTAATCAATAAAATTCATTGTATTATAACATATTCTAACCCAAAATAACTTTATACAAGCTATTCACTGCCTCAAAGCAATGGTTTTGGGTTCTTATCCAATATGGGACCAAATAACGATAGGTCTTTCTTCTCACTTCTAAACATTCTTCATGCATCTCTAGCACTTGTAATCAATCAAATTCATTGTATTATAACATATTATAAACCAAAAAAACTTTATACAAGCCATTCACTGCCTCAAAGCAATGGTTTTGGGTTCTTATCCCATTTGAGACCAAATTTCAACAAGTCTTTCTTCTCACTTCTAAACATTCTTCATGCATGTCTAGCACTTGTAATCAATAAAATTCATTGTATTATAACATTTTCTAAGCCAAAATAACTTTATACAAGCCATTCACTGCCTCAAAGCAATGGTTTTGTGTTCTTATCCCATTTGAGACCAAATTTCAACATGTCTTTCTTCTCACTTCTAAACATTCTTCATGCATGTCTATCACTTGTAATCAATCAAATTCATTGTATTATAACATATTCTAACCCAAAATAACTTTATACAAGCCATTCACTGCCTCAAAGCAATGCTTTTGGGTTCTTATCCAATATGGGACCAAATATCGATAGGTCTTTCTTCTCACTTCTAAACATTCTTCATGCATGTCTAGCACTTGTAATCAATAAAATTCATTGTATTATAACATATTCTAACCCAAAATAACTTTATACAAGTCATTAACTGCCTCAAAGCAATGGTTTTGGGTTCTTATCCAATTTGGGACCAAATAGAGATAGGTCTTTCTTCTCACTTCTAAACATTCTTCATGCATGTCTAGCACTTGTAATCAATCAATTCATTGTATTACAACATATTCTAACCCAAAATAACTTTATACAAGCCATTCACTGCCTCAAAGCAATGCTTTTGGGTTCTTATCCAATATGGGACCAAATATCGATAGGTCTTTCTTCTCACTTCTAAAGATTCTTCATGCATCTCTAGCACTTGTAATCAATCAAATTCATTGTATTATAACATATTCTAAACCAAAATAACTTTATACAAGCCAGTCACTGCCTCAAAGCAATGGTTTTGGGTTCTTATCCCATTTGAGACCAAATTTCAACAAGTCTTTCTTCTCACTTCTAAACATTCTTCATGCATGGCTAGTACTTGTAATCAATCAAATTCATTGTATTATAACATATTCTAATCCAAAATAACTTTATACAAGCCATTCACTGCCTAAAAGAGATGTTTTTGTGTTCTTATCCCATTTGAGACCAAATTTCAACAAGTCTTTCTTTTCACTTCTAAACATTCTTCATGCATGTCTAGCACTTGTAATCAATCAAATTCATTGTATTATAACATATTCTAAGCCAAAATAACTTTATACAAGTCATTAACTGCCTCAAAGCAATGGTTTTGGGTTCTTATCCAATTTGGGACCAAATAGAGATAGGTCTTTCTTCTCACTTCTAAACATTCTTCATGCATGTCTAGCACTTGTAATCAATCAATTCATTGTATTACAACATTTTCTAACCCAAAATAACTTTATACAAGCCATTCACTGCCTCAAAGCAATGGTTTTGTGTTCTTATCCCATTTGAGACCAAATTTCAACATGTCTTTCTTTTCACTTCTAAACATTCTTCATGCATGTCTATCACTTGTAATCAATCAAATTCATTGTATTATAACATATTCTAACCCAAAATAACTTTATACAAGCCATTCACTGCCTCAAAGCAATGCTTTTGGGTTCTTATCCCATTTGAGACCAAATTTCAACAAGTCTTTCTTCTCACTTCTAAACATTCTTCATGCATGGCTAGTACTTGTAATCAATCAAATTCATTGTATTATAATGTGAAAGGGAACACCATTCATGGTCGACCTTGCAACCAACCATACGTTCATGTCTCGACCAAGTGAATTCACTCGTCCGTACAACCGGTCGTCCGTACGACCATTCCTCAAGGCCAAGCCCATTACTCCCTAAACCATCAGCTCATCACTTAAGGCCCCTTTGTAACTCACCACAAGTTCGCCCTAGAAGAATGGAGGCCTAGATCCTTCCAATATGACCGTTGGAGCTCGAGACAAGAAGAAGTCACATGTTGTGCTTAGAAGACAACCACAAGCTCACGTCGCTTTCACCTTCAAGTGGGAAACAAAATATCTTGTATATTTGTATGTATTTTATTCTCTTTGTCTAGTCTTTATATAGTTTGTAAGCATAGTTCTTTTTCATGTATGAAAAGAGAAGTTCTCTCTTTCTTCACAATCTCTAAACTCGCAAACTCTTCTAATCTCATTTCTCTCGTTCATTCAACCATAAACCTCTTTATACTCGATCTTATACTTGAAATCTCACATATAACATATTCTAACCCAAAATAACTTTATACAAGCCATTCACTGCCTAAAATAGATGTTTTTGTGTTCTTATCCCATTTGAGACCAAATTTCAACAAGTCTTTCTTTTCACTTCTAAACATTCTTCACGTATCTCTAGCACTTGTAATCAATCAAATTCATTGTATTATAACATATTTTAACCCAAAATAACTTTATAAAAGCCATTCACTGCCTCAAAGCAATGGTTTTGGATTCTTATCCCATTCGAGACCAAATTTCAAAAAGTCTTTCTTCTCACTTCTAAACATTCTTCATGCATGTCTAACACTTGTAATCAATCAAATTCATTGTATTATAACTTATTCTAAGCCAAAATAACTTTATACAAGCCATTCACTGCCTCAAAGCAATGGTTTTGGGTTCTTATCCCATTTGAGACCAAATTTCAACAAGTCTTTCTTCTCACTTCTAAACATTCTTCATGCATGTCTAGCACTTGTAATCAATAAAATTCATTGTATTATAACATATTCTAACCCAAAATAACTTTATACAAGCTATTCACTGCCTCAAAGCAATGGTTTTGGGTTCTTATCCAATATGGGACCAAATAACGATAGGTCTTTCTTCTCACTTCTAAACATTCTTCATGCATCTCTAGCACTTGTAATCAATCAAATTCATTGTATTATAACATATTATAAACCAAAAAAACTTTATACAAGCCATTCACTGCCTCAAAGCAATGGTTTTGGGTTCTTATCCCATTTGAGACCAAATTTCAACAAGTCTTTCTTCTCACTTCTAAACATTCTTCATGCATGTCTAGCACTTGTAATCAATAAAATTCATTGTATTATAACATTTTCTAAGCCAAAATAACTTTATACAAGCCATTCACTGCCTCAAAGCAATGGTTTTGTGTTCTTATCCCATTTGAGACCAAATTTCAACATGTCTTTCTTCTCACTTCTAAACATTCTTCATGCATGTCTATCACTTGTAATCAATCAAATTCATTGTATTATAACATATTCTAACCCAAAATAACTTTATACAAGCCATTCACTGCCTCAAAGCAATGCTTTTGGGTTCTTATCCAATATGGGACCAAATATCGATAGGTCTTTCTTCTCACTTCTAAACATTCTTCATGCATGTCTAGCACTTGTAATCAATAAAATTCATTGTATTATAACATATTCTAACCCAAAATAACTTTATACAAGTCATTAACTGCCTCAAAGCAATGGTTTTGGGTTCTTATCCAATTTGGGACCAAATAGAGATAGGTCTTTCTTCTCACTTCTAAACATTCTTCATGCATGTCTAGCACTTGTAATCAATCAATTCATTGTATTATAACATATTCTAACCCAAAATAACTTTATACAAGCCATTCACTGCCTCAAAGCAATGGTTTTGGGTTCTTATCCAATTTGGGACCAAATAGAGATAGGTCTTTCTTCTCACTTCTAAACATTCTTCATGCATGTCTAGCACTTGTAATCAATCAATTCATTGTATTATAACATATTCTAACCCAAAATAACCTTATACAAGCCATTCACTGCCTCAAAGCAATGGTTTTGTGTTCTTATCCCATTTGAGACCAAATTTCAACAAGTCTTTCTTCTCACTTCTAAACATTCTTCATGCATGGCTAGCACTTGTAATCAATCAAATTCATTGTATTATAACATATTCTAACCTAAAATAACTTTATAAAAGCCATTCACTGCCTCAAAGAGATGGTTTTGTGTTCTTATCCCATTTGAGACCAAATTTCAACAAGTCTTTCTTTTCACTTCTAAACATTCTTCACGTATCTCTAGCACTTTTAATCAATCAAATTCATTGTATTATAACATATTTTAACCCAAAATAACTTTATACAAGCCATTCACTGCCTCAAAGCAATGGTTTTGGGTTCTTATCCCATTTGAGACCAAATTTCAAAAACTCTTTCTTCTCACTTCTAAACATTCTTCATGCATGTCTAGCACTTGTAATCAATCAAATTCATTGTATTATAACATATTCTAACCCAAAATAACTTTATACAAGGCATTCACTGCCTCAAAGCAATGGTTTTGGGTTCTTATCCAATTTGGGACCCAATATAAATAGGTCTTTCTTCTCACTTCTAAACATTCTTCATGCATGTCTACCACTTGTAATCAATCAATTCATTGTATTATAACATATTCTAACCCAAAATAACTTTATACAAGCCATTCACTGCGTCAAAGCAATGGTTTTGTGTTCTTATCCCATTTGAGACCAAATTTCAACATGTCTTTCTTCTCACTTCTAAACATTCTTCACGTATCTCTAGCACTTGTAATCAATCAAATTCATTGTATTATAACATATTCTAACCCAAAATAACTTTATACAAGCCATTCACTGCCTCAAAGCAATGCTTTTGGGTTCTTATCCAATATGGGACCAAATATCGATAGGTCTTTCTTCTCACTTCTAAACATTCTTCATGCATCTCTAGCACTTGTAATCAATCAAATTCATTGTATTATAACATATTCTAAACCAAAATAACTTTATACAAGCCATTCACTGTCTCAAAGCAATGATTTTGTGTTCTTATCCCATTTGAGACCAAATTTCAACAAGTCTTTTTTCTCACTTCTAAACATTCTTCACGTATCTCAAGCACTTGTAATCAATCAAATTCATTGTATTATAACATATTTTAACCCAAAATAACTTTATACAAGTCATTCACTGCCTCAAAGCAATGGTTTTGGGTTCTTATCCCATTTGAGACCAAATTTCAAAAAGTCTTTCTTCTCACTTCTAAACATTCTTCATGCATGTCTAGCACTTGTAATCAATCAAATTCATTGTATTATAACATATTCTAAGCCAAAATAACTTTATACAAGTCATTAACTGCCTCAAAGCAATGGTTTTGGGTTCTTATCCAATTTGGGACCAAATAGAGATAGGTCTTTCTTCTCACTTCTAAACATTCTTCATACATGTCTAGCACTTGTAATCAATCAATTCATTGTATTATAACATATTCTAACCCAAAATAACTTTATACAAGCCATTCACTGCCTCAAAGCAATGGTTTTGTGTTCTTATCCCATTTGAGACCAAATTTCAACATGTCTTTCTTTTCACTTCTAAACATTCTTCATGCATGTCTATCTCTTGTAATCAATCAAATTCATTGTATTATAACATATTCTAACCCAAAATAACTTTATACAAGCCATTCACTGCCTCAAAGCAATGCTTTTGGGTTCTTATCCAATATGGGACCAAATATCGATAGGTCTTTCTTCTCACTTCTAAACATTCTTCATGCATCTCTAGCACTTGTAATCAATCAAATTCATTGTATTATAACATATTCTAAACCAAAATAACTTTATACAAGCCATTCACTGTCTCAAAGCAATGATTTTGTGTTCTTATCCCATTTGAGACCAAATTTCAACAAGTCTTTTTTCTCACTTCTAAACATTCTTCACGTATCTCAAGCACTTGTAATCAATCAAATTCATTGTATTATAACATATTTTAACCCAAAATAACTTTATACAAGCCATTCACTGCCTCAAAGCAATGGTTTTGGGTTCTTATCCCATTTGAGACCAAATTTCAACAAGTCTTTCTTCTCACTTCTAAACATTCTTCATGCATGGCTAGCACTTGTAATCAATCAAATTCATTGTATTATAACATATTCTAACCTAAAATAACTTTATACAAGCCATTCACTGCCTCAAAGAGATGGTTTTGTGTTCTTATCCCATTTGAGACCAAATTTCAACAAGTCTTTCTTTTCACTTCTAAACATTCTTCACGTATCTCTAGCACTTGTAATCAATCAAATTTATTGTATTATAACATATTTTAACCCAAAATAACTTTATACAAGCCATTCACTGCCTCAAAGCAATGGTTTTGGGTTCTTATCCCATTTGAGGCCAAATTTCAAAAAGTCTTTCTTCTCACTTCTAAACATTCTTCATGCATGTCTAGCACTTGTAATCAATCAAATTCATTGTATTATAACATATTCTAACCCAAAATAACTTTATACAAGCCATTCACTGCCTCAAAGCAATGGTTTTGTGTTCTTATCCCATTTGAGACCAAATTTCAACATGTCTTTCTTTTCACTTCTAAACATTCTTCATGCATGTCTATCACTTGTAATCAATCAAATTCATTGTATTATAACATATTCTAACCCAAAATAACTTTATACAAGCCATTCACTGCCTCAAAGCAATGCTTTTGGGTTCTTATCCAATATGGGACCAAATATCGATAGGTCTTTCTTCTCACTTCTAAACATTCTTCATGCATCTCTAGCACTTGTAATCAATCAAATTCATTGTATTATAACATATTCTAAACCAAAATAACTTTATACAAGCCATTCACTGTCTCAAAGCAATGATTTTGTGTTCTTATCCCATTTGAGACCAAATTTCAACAAGTCTTTTTCTCACTTCTAAACATTCTTCACGTATCTCAAGCACTTGTAATCAATCAAATTCATTGTATTATAACATATTTTAACCCAAAATAACTTTATACAAGCCATTCACTGCCTCAAAGCAATGGTTTTGGGTTCTTATCCCATTTGAGACCAAATTTCAACAAGTCTTTCTTCTCACTTCTAAACATTCTTCATGCACGGCTAGCACTTGTAATCAATCAAATTCATTGTATTATAACATATTCTAACCGAAAATAACTTTATAAAAGCCATTCACTGCCTCAAAGAGATGGTTTTGTGTTCTTATCCCATTTGAGACCAAATTTCAACAAGTCTTTCTTTTCACTTCTAAACATTCTTCACGTATCTCTAGCACTTGTAATCAATCAAATTCATTGTATTATAACATATTCTAAACCAAAATAACTTTATACAAGCCATTCACTGCCTCAAAGCAATGGTTTTGGGTTCTTATCCCATTTGAGACCAAATTTCAACAAGTCTTTCTTCTCACTTCTAAACATTCTTCATGCATGTCTAGCACTTGTAATCAATAAAATTCATTGTATTATAACATATTCTAACCCAAAATAACTTTATACAAGCTATTCACTGCCTCAAAGCAATGGTTTTGGGTTCTTATCCAATATGGGACCAAATAACGATAGGTCTTTCTTCTCACTTCTAAACATTCTTCATGCATCTCTAGCACTTGTAATCAATCAAATTCATTGTATTATAACATATTATAAACCAAAAAAACTTTATACAAGCCATTCACTGCCTCAAAGCAATGGTTTTGGGTTCTTATCCCATTTGAGACCAAATTTCAACAAGTCTTTCTTCTCACTTCTAAACATTCTTCATGCATGTCTAGCACTTGTAATCAATAAAATTCATTGTATTATAACATTTTCTAAGCCAAAATAACTTTATACAAGCCATTCACTGCCTCAAAGCAATGGTTTTGTGTTCTTATCCCATTTGAGATCAAATTTCAACATGTCTTTCTTCTCACTTCTGAACATTCTTCATGCATGTCTATCACTTGTAATCAATCAAATTCATTGTATTATAACATATTATAACCCAAAATAACTTTATACAAGCCATTCACTGCCTCAAAGCAATGCTTTTGGGTTCTTATCCAATATGGGACCAAATATCGATAGGTCTTTCTTCTCACTTCTAAACATTCTTCATGCATGTCTAGCACTTGTAATCAATAAAATTCATTGTATTATAACATATTCTAACCCAAAATAACTTTATACAAGTCATTAACTGCCTCAAAGCAATGGTTTTGGGTTCTTATCCAATTTGGGACCAAATAGAGATAGGTCTTTCTTCTCACTTCTAAACATTCTTCATGCATGTCTAGCACTTGTAATCAATCAATTCATTGTATTACAACATATTCTAACCCAAAATAACTTTATACAAGCCATTCACTGCCTCAAAGCAATGCTTTTGGGTTCTTATCCAATATGGGACCAAATATCGGTAGGTCTTTCTTCTCACTTCTAAAGATTCTTCATGCATCTCTAGCACTTGTAATCAATCAAATTCATTGTATTATAACATATTCTAAACCAAAATAACTTTATACAAGCCAGTCACTGCCTCAAAGCAATGGTTTTGGGTTCTTATCCCATTTGAGACCAAATTTCAACAAGTCTTTCTTCTCACTTCTAAACATTCTTCATGCATGGCTAGTACTTGTAATCAATCAAATTCATTGTATTATAACATATTCTAATCCAAAATAACTTTATACAAGCCATTCACTGCCTAAAAGAGATGTTTTTGTGTTCTTATCCCATTTGAGACCAAATTTCAACAAGTCTTTCTTTTCACTTCTAAACATTCTTCACGTATCTCTAGCACTTGTAATCAATCAAATTCATTGTATTATAACATATTTTAACCCAAAATAACTTTATACAAGCCATTCACTGCCTCAAAGCAATGGTTTTGGGTTCTTATCCCATTTGAGACCAAATTTCAAAAAGTCTTTCTTCTCACTTCTAAACATTCTTCATGCATGTCTAGCACTTGTAATCAATCAAATTCATTGTATTATAACATATTCTAAGCCAAAATAACTTTATACAAGTCATTAACTGCCTCAAAGCAATGGTTTTGGGTTCTTATCCAATTTGGGACCAAATAGAGATAGGTCTTTCTTCTCACTTCTAAACATTCTTCATGCATGTCTAGCACTTGTAATCAATCAATTCATTGTATTACAACATTTTCTAACCCAAAATAACTTTATACAAGCCATTCACTGCCTCAAAGCAATGGTTTTGTGTTCTTATCCCATTTGAGACCAAATTTCAACATGTCTTTCTTTTCACTTCTAAACATTCTTCATGCATGTCTATCACTTGTAATCAATCAAATTCATTGTATTATAACATATTCTAACCCAAAATAACTTTATACAAGCCATTCACTGCCTCAAAGCAATGCTTTTGGGTTCTTATCCCATTTGAGACCAAATTTCAACAAGTCTTTCTTCTCACTTCTAAACATTCTTCATGCATGGCTAGTACTTGTAATCAATCAAATTCATTGTATTATAATGTGAAAGGGAACACCATTCATGGTCGACCTTGCAACCAACCATACGTTCATGTCTCGACCAAGTGAATTCACTCGTCCGTACAACCGGTCGTCCGTACGACCATTCCTCAAGGCCAAGCCCATTACTCCCTAAACCATCAGCTCATCACTTAAGGCCCCTTTGTAACTCACCACAAGTTCGCCCTAGAAGAATGGAGGCCTAGATCCTTCCAATATGACCGTTGGAGCTCGAGACAAGAAGAAGTCACATGTTGTGCTTAGAAGACAACCCCAAGCTCACGTCGCTTTCACCTTCAAGTGGGAAACAAAATATCTTGTATATTTGTATGTATTTTATTCTCTTTGTCTAGTCTTTATATAGTTTGTAAGCATAGTTCTTTTTCATGTATGAAAAGAGAAGTTCTCTCTTTCTTCACAATCTCTAAACTCGCAAACTCTTCTAATCTCATTTCTCTCGTTCATTCAACCATAAACCTCTTTATACTCGATCTTATACTTGAAATCTCACATATAACATATTCTAACCCAAAATAACTTTATACAAGCCATTCACTGCCTAAAATAGATGTTTTTGTGTTCTTATCCCATTTGAGACCAAATTTCAACAAGTCTTTCTTTTCACTTCTAAACATTCTTCACGTATCTCTAGCACTTGTAATCAATCAAATTCATTGTATTATAACATATTTTAACCCAAAATAACTTTATAAAAGCCATTCACTGCCTCAAAGCAATGGTTTTGGATTCTTATCCCATTTGAGACCAAATTTCAAAAAGTCTTTCTTCTCACTTCTAAACATTCTTCATGCATGTCTAACACTTGTAATCAATCAAATTCATTGTATTATAACATATTCTAAGCCAAAATAACTTTATACAAGTCATTAACTGCCTCAAAGCAATGGTTTTGGGTTCTTATCCAATTTGGGACCAAATAGAGATAGGTCTTTCTTCTCACTTCTAAACATTCTTCATGCATGTCTAGCACTTGTAATCAATCAATTCATTGTATTATAACATATTCTAACCCAAAATAACTTTATACAAGCCATTCACTGCCTCAAAGCAATGGTTTTGGGTTCTTATCCAATTTGGGACCAAATAGAGATAGGTCTTTCTTCTCACTTCTAAACATTCTTCATGCATGTCTAGCACTTGTAATCAATCAATTCATTGTATTATAACATATTCTAACCCAAAATAACCTTATACAAGCCATTCACTGCCTCAAAGCAATGGTTTTGGGTTCTTATCCCATTTGAGACCAAATTTCAAAAACTCTTTCTTCTCACTTCTAAACATTCTTCATGCATGTCTAGCACTTGTAATCAATCAAATTCATTGTATTATAACATATTCTAACCCAAAATAACTTTATACAAGGCATTCACTGCCTCAAAGCAATGGTTTTGGGTTCTTATCCAATTTGGGACCCAATATAAATAGGTCTTTCTTCTCACTTCTAAACATTCTTCATGCATGTCTACCACTTGTAATCAATCAATTCATTGTATTATAACATATTCTAACCCAAAATAACTTTATACAAGCCATTCACTGCGTCAAAGCAATGGTTTTGTGTTCTTATCCCATTTGAGACCAAATTTCAACATGTCTTTCTTCTCACTTCTAAACATTCTTCACGTATCTCTAGCACTTGTAATCAATCAAATTCATTGTATTATAACATATTCTAACCCAAAATAACTTTATACAAGCCAGTCACTGCCTCAAAGCAATGCTTTTGGGTTCTTATCCAATATGGGACCAAATATCGATAGGTCTTTCTTCTCACTTCTAAACATTCTTCATGCATCTCTAGCACTTGTAATCAATCAAATTCATTGTATTATAACATATTCTAAACCAAAATAACTTTATACAAGCCATTCACTGTCTCAAAGCAATGATTTTGTGTTCTTATCCCATTTGAGACCAAATTTCAACAAGTCTTTTTTCTCACTTCTAAACATTCTTCACGTATCTCAAGCACTTGTAATCAATCAAATTCATTGTATTATAACATATTTTAACCCAAAATAACTTTATACAAGCCATTCACTGCCTCAAAGCAATGGTTTTGGGTTCTTATCCCATTTGAGACCAAATTTCAACAAGTCTTTCTTCTCACTTCTAAACATTCTTCATGCATGGCTAGCACTTGTAATCAATCAAATTCATTGTATTATAACATATTCTAACCTAAAATAACTTTATAAAAGCCATTCACTGCCTCAAAGAGATGGTTTTGTGTTCTTATCCAATTTGGGACCAAATAGAGATAGGTCTTTCTTCTCACTTCTAAACATTCTTCATGCATGTCTAGCACTTGTAATCAATCAATTCATTGTATTATAACATATTCTAACCCAAAATAACCTTATACAAGCCATTCACTGCCTCAAAGCAATGGTTTTGGGTTCTTATCCCATTTGAGACCAAATTTCAAAAACTCTTTCTTCTCACTTCTAAACATTCTTCATGCATGTCTAGCACTTGTAATCAATCAAATTCATTGTATTATAACATATTCTAACCCAAAATAACTTTATACAAGGCATTCACTGCCTCAAAGCAATGGTTTTGGGTTCTTATCCAATTTGGGACCCAATATAAATAGGTCTTTCTTCTCACTTCTAAACATTCTTCATGCATGTCTACCACTTGTAATCAATCAATTCATTGTATTATAACATATTCTAACCCAAAATAACTTTATACAAGCCATTCACTGCGTCAAAGCAATGGTTTTGTGTTCTTATCCCATTTGAGACCAAATTTCAACATGTCTTTCTTCTCACTTCTAAACATTCTTCACGTATCTCTAGCACTTGTAATCAATCAAATTCATTGTATTATAACATATTCTAACCCAAAATAACTTTATACAAGCCAATCACTGCCTCAAAGCAATGCTTTTGGGTTCTTATCCAATATGGGACCAAATATCGATAGGTCTTTCTTCTCACTTCTAAACATTCTTCATGCATCTCTAGCACTTGTAATCAATCAAATTCATTGTATTATAACATATTCTAAACCAAAATAACTTTATACAAGCCATTCACTGTCTCAAAGCAATGATTTTGTGTTCTTATCCCATTTGAGACCAAATTTCAACAAGTCTTTTTTCTCACTTCTAAACATTCTTCACGTATCTCAAGCACTTGTAATCAATCAAATTCATTGTATTATAACATATTTTAACCCAAAATAACTTTATACAAGTCATTCACTGCCTCAAAGCAATGGTTTTGGGTTCTTATCCCATTTGAGACCAAATTTCAAAAAGTCTTTCTTCTCACTTCTAAACATTCTTCATGCATGTCTAGCACTTGTAATCAATCAAATTCATTGTATTATAACATATTCTAAGCCAAAATAACTTTATACAAGTCATTAACTGCCTCAAAGCAATGGTTTTGGGTTCTTATCCAATTTGGGACCAAATAGAGATAGGTCTTTCTTCTCACTTCTAAACATTCTTCATACATGTCTAGCACTTGTAATCAATCAATTCATTGTATTATAACATATTCTAACCCAAAATAACTTTATACAAGCCATTCACTGCCTCAAAGCAATGGTTTTGTGTTCTTATCCCATTTGAGACCAAATTTCAACATGTCTTTCTTTTCACTTCTAAACATTCTTCATGCATGTCTATCACTTGTAATCAATCAAATTCATTGTATTATAACATATTCTAACCCAAAATAACTTTATACAAGCCATTCACTGCCTCAAAGCAATGCTTTTGGGTTCTTATCCAATATGGGACCAAATATCGATAGGTCTTTCTTCTCACTTCTAAACATTCTTCATGCATCTCTAGCACTTGTAATCAATCAAATTCATTGTATTATAACATATTCTAAACCAAAATAACTTTATACAAGCCATTCACTGTCTCAAAGCAATGATTTTGTGTTCTTATCCCATTTGAGACCAAATTTCAACAAGTCTTTTTTCTCACTTCTAAACATTGTTCACGTATCTCAAGCACTTGTAATCAATCAAATTCATTGTATTATAACATATTTTAACCCAAAATAACTTTATACAAGCCATTCACTGCCTCAAAGCAATGGTTTTGGGTTCTTATCCCATTTGAGACCAAATTTCAACAAGTCTTTCTTCTCACTTCTAAACATTCTTCATGCATGGCTAGCACTTGTAATCAATCAAATTCATTGTATTATAACATATTCTAACCTAAAATAACTTTATAAAAGCCATTCACTGCCTCAAAGAGATGGTTTTGTGTTCTTATCCCATTTGAGACCAAATTTCAACAAGTCTTTCTTTTCACTTCTAAACATTCTTCACGTATCTCTAGCACTTTTAATCAATCAAATTCATTGTATTATAACATATTTTAACCCAAAATAACTTTATACAAGCCATTCACTGCCTCAAAGATTGGGTTTTGGGTTCTTATCCTATTTGAGACCAAATTTCAAAAACTCTTTCTTCTCACTTCTAAACATTCTTCATGCATGTCTAGCACTTGTAATCAATCAAATTCATTGTATTATAACATATTCTAACCCAAAATAACTTTATACAAGGCATTCACTGCCTCAAAGCAATGGTTTTGGGTTCTTATCCAATTTGGGACCCAATATAAATAGGTCTTTCTTCTCACTTCTAAACATTCTTCATGCATGTCTACCACTTGTAATCAATCAATTCATTGTATTATAACATATTCTAACCCAAAATAACTTTCTACAAGCCATTCACTGCGTCAAAGCAATGGTTTTGTGTTCTTATCCCATTTGAGACCAAATTTCAACATGTCTTTCTTCTCACTTCTAAACATTCTTCACGTATCTCTAGCACTTGTAATCAATCAAATTCATTGTATTATAACATATTCTAACCCAAAATAACTTTATACAAGCCAGTCACTGCCTCAAAGCAATGCTTTTGGGTTCTTATCCAATATGGGACCAAATATCGATAGGTCTTTCTTCTCACTTCTAAACATTCTTCATGCATCTCTAGCACTTGTAATCAATCAAATTCATTGTATTATAACATATTCTAACCCAAAATAACTTTATACAAGGCATTCACTGCCTCAAAGCAATGGTTTTGGGTTCTTATCCAATTTGGGACCCAATATAAATAGGTCTTTCTTCTCACTTCTAAACATTCTTCATGCATGTCTACCACTTGTAATCAATCAATTCATTGTATTATAACATATTCTAACCCAAAATAACTTTATACAAGCCATTCACTGCGTCAAAGCAATGGTTTTGTGTTCTTATCCCATTTGAGACCAAATTTCAACATGTCTTTCTTCTCACTTCTAAACATTCTTCACGTATCTCTAGCACTTGTAATCAATCAAATTCATTGTATTATAACATATTCTAACCCAAAATAACTTTATACAAGCCAGTCACTGCCTCAAAGCAATGCTTTTGGGTTCTTATCCAATATGGGACTAAATATCGATAGGTCTTTCTTCTCACTTCTAAACATTCTTCATGCATCTCTAGCACTTGTAATCAATCAAATTCATTGTATTATAACATATTCTAAACCAAAATAACTTTATACAAGCCATTCACTGTCTCAAAGCAATGATTTTGTGTTCTTATCCCATTTGAGACCAAATTTCAACAAGTCTTTTTTCTCACTTCTAATCATTCTTCACGTATCTCAAGCACTTGTAATCAATCAAATTCATTGTATTATAACATATTTTAACCCAAAATAACTTTATAAAAGTCATTCACTGCCTCAAAGCAATGGTTTTGGGTTCTTATCCCATTTGAGACCAAATTTCAAAAAGTCTTTCTTCTCACTTCTAAACATTCTTCATGCATGTCTAGCACTTGTAATCAATCAAATTCATTGTATTATAACATATTCTAAGCCAAAATAACTTTATACAAGTCATTAACTGCCTCAAAGCAATGGTTTTGGGTTCTTATCCAATTTGGGACCAAATAGAGATAGGTCTTTCTTCTCACTTCTAAACATTCTTCATACATGTCTAGCACTTGTAATCAATCAATTCATTGTATTATAACATATTCTAACCCAAAATAACTTTATACAAGCCATTCACTGCCTCAAAGCAATGGTTTTGTGTTCTTATCCCATTTGAGACCAAATTTCAACATGTCTTTCTTTTCACTTCTAAACATTCTTCATGCATGTCTATCACTTGTAATCAATCAAATTCATTGTATTATAACATATTCTAACCCAAAATAACTTTATACAAGCCATTCACTGCCTCAAAGCAATGCTTTTGGGTTCTTATCCAATATGGGACCAAATATCGATAGGTCTTTCTTCTCACTTCTAAACATTCTTCATGCATCTCTAGCACTTGTAATCAATCAAATTCATTGTATTATAACATATTCTAAACCAAAATAACTTTATACAAGCCATTCACTGTCTCAAAGCAATGATTTTGTGTTCTTATCCCATTTGAGACCAAATTTCAACAAGTCTTTTTTCTCACTTCTAAACATTCTTCACGTATCTCAAGCACTTGTAATCAATCAAATTCATTGTATTATAACATATTTTAACCCAAAATAACTTTATACAAGCCATTCACTGCCTCAAAGCAATGGTTTTGGGTTCTTATCCCATTTGAGACCAAATTTCAACAAGTCTTTCTTCTCACTTCTAAACATTCTTCATGCATGGCTAGCACTTGTAATCAATCAAATTCATTGTATTATAACATATTCTAACCTAAAATAACTTTATAAAAGCCATTCACTGCCTCAAAGAGATGGTTTTGTGTTCTTATCCCATTTGAGACCAAATTTCAACAAGTCTTTCTTTTCACTTCTAAACATTCTTCACGTATCTCTAGCACTTTTAATCAATCAAATTCATTGTATTATAACATATTCTAACCCAAAATAACTTTATACAAGCCATTCACTGCCTCAAAGCAATGGTTTTGTGTTCTTATCCCATTTGAGACCAAATTTCAACATGTCTTTCTTTTCACTTCTAAACATTCTTCATGCATGTCTATCACTTGTAATCAATCAAATTCATTGTATTATAACATATTCTAACCGAAAATAACTTTATACAAGCCATTCACTGCCTCAAAGCAATGCTTTTGGGTTTTTATCCCATTTGAGACCAAATTTCAACAAGTCTTTCTTCTCACTTCTAAACATTCTTCATGCATGTCTAGCACTTGTAATCAATCAAATTCATTGTATTATAACATATTCTAAGCCAAAATAACTTTATACAAGTCATTAACTGCCTCAAAGCAATGGTTTTGGGTTCTTATCCAATTTGGGACCAAATAGAGATAGGTCTTTCTTCTCACTTCTAAACATTCTTCATACATGTCTAGCACTTGTAATCAATCAATTCATTGTATTATAACATATTCTAACCCAAAATAACTTTATACAAGCCATTCACTGCCTCAAAGCAATGGTTTTGTGTTCTTATCCCATTTGAGACCAAATTTCAACATGTCTTTCTTTTCACTTCTAAACATTCTTCATGCATGTCTATCACTTGTAATCAATCAAATTCATTGTATTATAACATATTCTAACCCAAAATAACTTTATACAAGCCATTCACTGCCTCAAAGCAATGCTTTTGGGTTCTTATCCAATATGGGACCAAATATCGATAGGTCTTTCTTCTCACTTCTAAACATTCTTCATGCATCTCTAGCACTTGTAATCAATCAAATTCATTGTATTATAACATATTCTAAACCAAAATAACTTTATACAAGCCATTCACTGTCTCAAAGCAATGATTTTGTGTTCTTATCCCATTTGAGACCAAATTTCAACAAGTCTTTTTTCTCACTTCTAAACATTGTTCACGTATCTCAAGCACTTGTAATCAATCAAATTCATTGTATTATAACATATTTTAACCCAAAATAACTTTATACAAGCCATTCACTGCCTCAAAGCAATGGTTTTGGGTTCTTATCCCATTTGAGACCAAATTTCAACAAGTCTTTCTTCTCACTTCTAAACATTCTTCATGCATGGCTAGCACTTGTAATCAATCAAATTCATTGTATTATAACATATTCTAACCTAAAATAACTTTATAAAAGCCATTCACTGCCTCAAAGAGATGGTTTTGTGTTCTTATCCCATTTGAGACCAAATTTCAACAAGTCTTTCTTTTCACTTCTAAACATTCTTCACGTATCTCTAGCACTTTTAATCAATCAAATTCATTGTATTATAACATATTTTAACCCAAAATAACTTTATACAAGCCATTCACTGCCTCAAAGATTGGGTTTTGGGTTCTTATCCTATTTGAGACCAAATTTCAAAAACTCTTTCTTCTCACTTCTAAACATTCTTCATGCATGTCTAGCACTTGTAATCAATCAAATTCATTGTATTATAACATATTCTAACCCAAAATAACTTTATACAAGGCATTCACTGCCTCAAAGCAATGGTTTTGGGTTCTTATCCAATTTGGGACCCAATATAAATAGGTCTTTCTTCTCACTTCTAAACATTCTTCATGCATGTCTACCACTTGTAATCAATCAATTCATTGTATTATAACATATTCTAACCCAAAATAACTTTCTACAAGCCATTCACTGCGTCAAAGCAATGGTTTTGTGTTCTTATCCCATTTGAGACCAAATTTCAACATGTCTTTCTTCTCACTTCTAAACATTCTTCACGTATCTCTAGCACTTGTAATCAATCAAATTCATTGTATTATAACATATTCTAACCCAAAATAACTTTATACAAGCCAGTCACTGCCTCAAAGCAATGCTTTTGGGTTCTTATCCAATATGGGACCAAATATCGATAGGTCTTTCTTCTCACTTCTAAACATTCTTCATGCATCTCTAGCACTTGTAATCAATCAAATTCATTGTATTATAACATATTCTAACCCAAAATAACTTTATACAAGGCATTCACTGCCTCAAAGCAATGGTTTTGGGTTCTTATCCAATTTGGGACCCAATATAAATAGGTCTTTCTTCTCACTTCTAAACATTCTTCATGCATGTCTACCACTTGTAATCAATCAATTCATTGTATTATAACATATTCTAACCCAAAATAACTTTATACAAGCCATTCACTGCGTCAAAGCAATGGTTTTGTGTTCTTATCCCATTTGAGACCAAATTTCAACATGTCTTTCTTCTCACTTCTAAACATTCTTCACGTATCTCTAGCACTTGTAATCAATCAAATTCATTGTATTATAACATATTCTAACCCAAAATAACTTTATACAAGCCAGTCACTGCCTCAAAGCAATGCTTTTGGGTTCTTATCCAATATGGGACTAAATATCGATAGGTCTTTCTTCTCACTTCTAAACATTCTTCATGCATCTCTAGCACTTGTAATCAATCAAATTCATTGTATTATAACATATTCTAAACCAAAATAACTTTATACAAGCCATTCACTGTCTCAAAGCAATGATTTTGTGTTCTTATCCCATTTGAGACCAAATTTCAACAAGTCTTTTTTCTCACTTCTAATCATTCTTCACGTATCTCAAGCACTTGTAATCAATCAAATTCATTGTATTATAACATATTTTAACCCAAAATAACTTTATAAAAGTCATTCACTGCCTCAAAGCAATGGTTTTGGGTTCTTATCCCATTTGAGACCAAATTTCAAAAAGTCTTTCTTCTCACTTCTAAACATTCTTCATGCATGTCTAGCACTTGTAATCAATCAAATTCATTGTATTATAACATATTCTAAGCCAAAATAACTTTATACAAGTCATTAACTGCCTCAAAGCAATGGTTTTGGGTTCTTATCCAATTTGGGACCAAATAGAGATAGGTCTTTCTTCTCACTTCTAAACATTCTTCATACATGTCTAGCACTTGTAATCAATCAATTCATTGTATTATAACATATTCTAACCCAAAATAACTTTATACAAGCCATTCACTGCCTCAAAGCAATGGTTTTGTGTTCTTATCCCATTTGAGACCAAATTTCAACATGTCTTTCTTTTCACTTCTAAACATTCTTCATGCATGTCTATCACTTGTAATCAATCAAATTCATTGTATTATAACATATTCTAACCCAAAATAACTTTATACAAGCCATTCACTGCCTCAAAGCAATGCTTTTGGGTTCTTATCCAATATGGGACCAAATATCGATAGGTCTTTCTTCTCACTTCTAAACATTCTTCATGCATCTCTAGCACTTGTAATCAATCAAATTCATTGTATTATAACATATTCTAAACCAAAATAACTTTATACAAGCCATTCACTGTCTCAAAGCAATGATTTTGTGTTCTTATCCCATTTGAGACCAAATTTCAACAAGTCTTTTTTCTCACTTCTAAACATTCTTCACGTATCTCAAGCACTTGTAATCAATCAAATTCATTGTATTATAACATATTTTAACCCAAAATAACTTTATACAAGCCATTCACTGCCTCAAAGCAATGGTTTTGGGTTCTTATCCCATTTGAGACCAAATTTCAACAAGTCTTTCTTCTCACTTCTAAACATTCTTCATGCATGGCTAGCACTTGTAATCAATCAAATTCATTGTATTATAACATATTCTAACCTAAAATAACTTTATAAAAGCCATTCACTGCCTCAAAGAGATGGTTTTGTGTTCTTATCCCATTTGAGACCAAATTTCAACAAGTCTTTCTTTTCACTTCTAAACATTCTTCACGTATCTCTAGCACTTTTAATCAATCAAATTCATTGTATTATAACATATTCTAACCCAAAATAACTTTATACAAGCCATTCACTGCCTCAAAGCAATGGTTTTGTGTTCTTATCCCATTTGAGACCAAATTTCAACATGTCTTTCTTTTCACTTCTAAACATTCTTCATGCATGTCTATCACTTGTAATCAATCAAATTCATTGTATTATAACATATTCTAACCCAAAATAACTTTATACAAGCCATTCACTGCCTCAAAGCAATGCTTTTGGGTTCTTATCCAATATGGGACCAAATATCGATAGGTCTTTCTTCTCACTTCTAAACATTCTTCATGCATCTCTAGCACTTGTAATCAATCAAATTCATTGTATTATAACATATTCTAAACCAAAATAACTTTATACAAGCCATTCACTGTCTCAAAGCAATGATTTTGTGTTCTTATCCCATTTGAGACCAAATTTCAACAAGTCTTTTTTCTCACTTCTAAACATTCTTCACGTATCTCAAGCACTTGTAATCAATCAAATTCATTGTATTATAACATATTTTAACCCAAAATAACTTTATACAAGCCATTCACTGCCTCAAAGCAATGGTTTTGGGTTCTTATCCCATTTGAGACCAAATTTCAACAAGTCTTTCTTCTCACTTCTAAACATTCTTCATGCATGGCTAGCACTTGTAATCAATCAAATTCATTGTATTATAACATATTCTAAACCAAAATAATTTTATACAAGCCATTCACTGTCTCAAAGCAATGATTTTGTGTTCTTATCCCATTTGAGACCAAATTTCAACATGTCTTTCTTTTCACTTCTAAACATTCTTCATGCATGTCTATCACTTGTAATCAATCAAATTCATTGTATTATAACATATTCTAACCCAAAATAACTTTATACAAGCCATTCACTGCCTCAAAGCAATGCTTTTGGGTTCTTATCCAATATGGGACCAAATATCGATAGGTCTTTCTTCTCACTTCTAAACATTCTTCATGCATCTCTAGCACTTGTAATCAATCAAATTCATTGTATTATAACATATTCTAAACCAAAATAACTTTATACAAGCCATTCACTGTCTCAAAGCAATGATTTTGTGTTCTTATCCCATTTGAGACCAAATTTCAACAAGTCTTTTTTCTCACTTCTAAACATTCTTCACGTATCTCAAGCACTTGTAATCAATCAAATTCATTGTATTATAACATATTTTAACCCAAAATAACTTTATACAAGCCATTCACTGCCTCAAAGCAATGGTTTTGGGTTCTTATCCCATTTGAGACCAAATTTCAACAAGTCTTTCTTCTCACTTCTAAACATTCTTCATGCATGGCTAGCACTTGTAATCAATCAAATTCATTGTATTATAACATATTCTAAACCAAAATAATTTTATACAAGCCATTCACTGTCTCAAAGCAATGATTTTGTGTTCTTATCCCATTTGAGACCAAATTTCAACAAGTCTTTTTTCTCACTTCTAAACATTCTTCACGTATCTCAAGCACTTGTAATCAATCAAATTCATTGTATTATAACATATTTTAACCCAAAATAACTTTATACAAGTCATTCACTGCCTCAAAGCAATGGTTTTGGGTTCTTATCCCATTTGAGACCAAATTTCAAAAAGTCTTTCTTCTCACTTCTAAACATTCTTCATGCATGTCTAGCACTTGTAATCAATCAAATTCATTGTATTATAACATATTCTAAGCCAAAATAACTTTATACAAGTCATTAACTGCCTCAAAGCAATGGTTTTGGGTTCTTATCCAATTTGGGACCAAATAGAGATAGGTCTTTCTTCTCACTTCTAAACATTCTTCATACATGTCTAGCACTTGTAATCAATCAATTCATTGTATTATAACATATTCTAACCCAAAATAACTTTATACAAGCCATTCACTGCCTCAAAGCAATGGTTTTGTGTTCTTATCCCATTTGAGACCAAATTTCAACATGTCTTTCTTTTCACTTTTAAACATTCTTCATGCATGTCTATCTCTTGTAATCAATCAAATTCATTGTATTATAACATATTCTAACCCAAAATAACTTTATACAAGCCATTCACTGCCTCAAAGCAATGCTTTTGGGTTCTTATCCAATATGGGACCAAATATCGATAGGTCTTTCTTCTCACTTCTAAACATTCTTCATGCATCTCTAGCACTTGTAATCAATCAAATTCATTGTATTATAACATATTCTAAACCAAAATAACTTTATACAAGCCATTCACTGTCTCAAAGCAATGATTTTGTGTTCTTATCCCATTTGAGACCAAATTTCAACAAGTCTTTTTTCTCACTTCTAAACATTCTTCACGTATCTCAAGCACTTGTAATCAATCAAATTCATTGTATTATAACATATTTTAACCCAAAATAACTTTATACAAGCCATTCACTGCCTCAAAGCAATGGTTTTGGGTTCTTATCCCATTTGAGACCAAATTTCAACAAGTCTTTCTTCTCACTTCTAAACATTCTTCATGCATGGCTAGCACTTGTAATCAATCAAATTCATTGTATTATAACATATTCTAACCTAAAATAACTTTATAAAAGCCATTCACTGCCTCAAAGAGATGGTTTTGTGTTCTTATCCCATTTGAGACCAAATTTCAACAAGTCTTTCTTTTCACTTCTAAACATTCTTCACGTATCTCTAGCACTTTTAATCAATCAAATTCATTGTATTATAACATATTTTAACCCAAAATAACTTTATACAAGCCATTCACTGCCTCAAAGCAATGGTTTTGGGTTCTTATCCCATTTGAGACCAAATTTCAAAAACTCTTTCTTCTCACTTCTAAACATTCTTCATGCATGTCTAGCACTTGTAATCAATCAAATTCATTGTATTATAACATATTCTAACCCAAAATAACTTTATACAAGGCATTCACTGCCTCAAAGCAATGGTTTTGGGTTCTTATCCAATTTGGGACCCAATATAAATAGGTCTTTCTTCTCACTTCTAAACATTCTTCATGCATGTCTACCACTTGTAATCAATCAATTCATTGTATTATAACATATTCTAACCCAAAATAACTTTATACAAGCCATTCACTGCGTCAAAGCAATGGTTTTGTGTTCTTATCCCATTTGAGACCAAATTTCAACATGTCTTTCTTCTCACTTCTAAACATTCTTCACGTATCTCTAGCACTTGTAATCAATCAAATTCATTGTATTATAACATATTCTAACCCAAAATAACTTTATACAAGCCATTCACTGCCTCAAAGCAATGCTTTTGGGTTCTTATCCAATATGGGACCAAATATCGATAGGTCTTTCTTCTCACTTCTAAACATTCTTCATGCATCTCTAGCACTTGTAATCAATCAAATTCATTGTATTATAACATATTCTAAACCAAAATAACTTTATACAAGCCATTCACTGTCTCAAAGCAATGATTTTGTGTTCTTATCCCATTTGAGACCAAATTTCAACAAGTCTTTTTTCTCACTTCTAAACATTCTTCACGTATCTCAAGCACTTGTAATCAATCAAATTCATTGTATTATAACATATTTTAACCCAAAATAACTTTATACAAGTCATTCACTGCCTCAAAGCAATGGTTTTGGGTTCTTATCCCATTTGAGACCAAATTTCAAAAAGTCTTTCTTCTCACTTCTAAACATTCTTCATGCATGTCTAGCACTTGTAATCAATCAAATTCATTGTATTATAACATATTATAAGCCAAAATAACTTTATACAAGTCATTAACTGCCTCAAAGCAATGGTTTTGGGTTCTTATCCAATTTGGGACCAAATAGAGATAGGTCTTTCTTCTCACTTCTAAACATTCTTCATACATGTCTAGCACTTGTAATCAATCAATTCATTGTATTATAACATATTCTAACCCAAAATAACTTTATACAAGCCATTCACTGCCTCAAAGCAATGGTTTTGTGTTCTTATCCCATTTGAGACCAAATTTCAACATGTCTTTCTTTTCACTTCTAAACATTCTTCATGCATGTCTATCTCTTGTAATCAATCAAATTCATTGTATTATAACATATTCTAACCCAAAATAACTTTATACAAGCCATTCACTGCCTCAAAGCAATGCTTTTGGGTTCTTATCCAATATGGGACCAAATATCGATAGGTCTTTCTTCTCACTTCTAAACATTCTTCATGCATCTCTAGCACTTGTAATCAATCAAATTCATTGTATTATAACATATTCTAAACCAAAATAACTTTATACAAGCCATTCACTGTCTCAAAGCAATGATTTTGTGTTCTTATCCCATTTGAGACCAAATTTCAACAAGTCTTTTTTCTCACTTCTAAACATTCTTCACGTATCTCAAGCACTTGTAATCAATCAAATTCATTGTATTATAACATATTTTAACCCAAAATAACTTTATACAAGCCATTCACTGCCTCAAAGCAATGGTTTTGGGTTCTTATCCCATTTGAGACCAAATTTCAACAAGTCTTTCTTCTCACTTCTAAACATTCTTCATGCATGGCTAGCACTTGTAATCAATCAAATTCATTGTATTATAACATATTCTAACCTAAAATAACTTTATAAAAGCCATTCACTGCCTCAAAGAGATGGTTTTGTGTTCTTATCCCATTTGAGACCAAATTTCAACAAGTCTTTCTTTTCACTTCTAAACATTCTTCACGTATCTCTAGCACTTTTAATCAATCAAATTTATTGTATTATAACATATTTTAACCCAAAATAACTTTATACAAGCCATTCACTGCCTCAAAGCAATGGTTTTGGGTTCTTATCCCATTTGAGACCAAATTTCAAAAACTCTTTCTTCTCACTTCTAAACATTCTTCATGCATGTCTAGCACTTGTAATCAATCAAATTCATTGTATTATAACATATTCTAACCCAAAATAACTTTATACAAGGCATTCACTGCCTCAAAGCAATGGTTTTGGGTTCTTATCCAATTTGGGACCCAATATAAATAGGTCTTTCTTCTCACTTCTAAACATTCTTCATGCATGTCTACCACTTGTAATCAATCAATTCATTGTATTATAACATTATCTAACCCAAAATAACTTTATACAAGCCATTCACTGCGTCAAAGCAATGGTTTTGTGTTCTTATCCCATTTGAGACCAAATTTCAACATGTCTTTCTTCTCACTTCTAAACATTCTTCACGTATCTCTAGCACTTGTAATCAATCAAATTCATTGTATTATAACATATTCTAACCCAAAATAACTTTATACAAGCCATTCACTGCCTCAAAACAATGCTTTTGGGTTCTTATCCAATATGGGACCAAATATCGATAGGTCTTTCTTCTCACTTCTAAACATTCTTCATGCATCTCTAGCACTTGTAATCAATAAAATTTATTGTATTATAACATATTCTCAACCAAAATAACTTTATACAAGCCATTCACTGTCTCAAAGCAATGATTTTGTGTTCTTATCCCATTTGAGACCAAATTTCAACAAGTCTTTTTTCTCACTTCTAAACATTCTTCACGTATCTCAAGCACTTGTAATCAATCAAATTCATTGTCTTATAACATATTTTAACCCAAAATAACTTTATACAAGTCATTCACTGCCTCAAAGCAATGGTTTTGGGTTCTTATCCCATTTGAGACCAAATTTCAAAAAGTCTTTCTTCTCACTTCTAAACATTCTTCATGCATGTCTAGCACTTGTAATCAATCAAATTCATTGTATTATAACATATTCTAAGCCAAAATAACTTTATACAAGTCATTAACTGCCTCAAAGCAATGGTTTTGGGTTCTTATCCAATTTGGGACCAAATAGAGATAGGTCTTTCTTCTCACTTCTAAACATTCTTCATACATGTCTAGCACTTGTAATCAATCAATTCATTGTATTATAACATATTCTAACCCAAAATAACTTTATACAAGCCATTCACTGCCTCAAAGCAATGGTTTTGTGTTCTTATCCCATTTGAGACCAAATTTCAACATGTCTTTCTTTTCACTTCTAAACATTCTTCATGCATGTCTATCTCTTGTAATCAATCAAATTCATTGTATTATAACATATTCTAACCCAAAATAACTTTATACAAGCCATTCACTGCCTCAAAGCAATGCTTTTGGGTTCTTATCCAATATGGGACCAAATATCGATAGGTCTTTCTTCTCACTTCTAAACATTCTTCATGCATCTCTAGCACTTGTAATCAATCAAATTCATTGTATTATAACATATTCTAAACCAAAATAACTTTATACAAGCCATTCACTGTCTCAAAGCAATGATTTTGTGTTCTTATCCCATTTGAGACCAAATTTCAACAAGTCTTTTTTCTCACTTCTAAACATTCTTCACGTATCTCAAGCACTTGTAATCAATCAAATTCATTGTATTATAACATATTTTAACCCAAAATAACTTTATACAAGCCATTCACTGCCTCAAAGCAATGGTTTTGGGTTTTTATCCCATTTGAGACCAAATTTCAACAAGTCTTTCTTCTCACTTCTAAACATTCTTCATGCATGGCTAGCACTTGTAATCAATCAAATTCATTGTATTATAACATATTCTAACCTAAAATAACTTTATAAAAGCCATTCACTGCCTCAAAGAGATGGTTTTGTGTTCTTATCCCATTTGAGACCAAATTTCAACAAGTCTTTCTTTTCACTTCTAAACATTCTTCACGTATCTCTAGCACTTTTAATCAATCAAATTCATTGTATTATAACATATTTTAACCCAAAATAACTTTATACAAGCCATTCACTGCCTCAAAGCAATGGTTTTGGTTTCTTATCCCATTTGAGACCAAATTTCAAAAACTCTTTCTTCTCACTTCTAAACATTCTTCATGCATGTCTAGCACTTGTAATCAATCAAATTCATTGTATTATAACATATTCTAACCCAAAATAACTTTATACAAGGCATTCACTGCCTCAAAGCAATGGTTTTGGGTTCTTATCCAATTTGGGACCCAATATAAATAGGTCTTTCTTCTCACTTCTAAACATTCTTCATGCATGTCTTGTGAGATTTCAAGTATAAGATCGAGTATAAAGAGGTTTATGGTTGAATGAACGAGAGAAATGAGATTAGAAGAGTTTGCGAGTTTAGAGATTGTGAAGAAAGAGAGAACTTCTCTTTTCATACATGAAAAAGAACTATGCTTACAAACTATATAAAGACTAGACAAAGAGAATAAAATACATACAAATATACAAGATATTTTGTTTCCCACTTGAAGGTGAAAGCGACGTGAGCTTGGGGTTGTCTTCTAAGCACAACATGTGACTTCTTCTTGTCTCGAGCTCCAACGGTCATATTGGAAGGATCTAGGCCTCCATTCTTCTAGGGCGAACTTGTGGCGAGTTACAAAGGGGCCTTAAGTGATGAGCTGATGGTTTAGGGAGTAATGGGCTTGGCCTTGAGGAATGGTCGTACGGACGACCGGTTGTACGGACGAGTGAATTCACTTGGTCGAGACATGAACGTATGGTTGGTTGCAAGGTCGACCATGAATGGTGTTCCCTTTCACACTCCCCCTCAAGCTTAAGCATCAAAGATTTGAAGATTGAGCTTGACACATGGAACACCCACCTCATTAAAAACCTTAGCATAGAAAACCACTTGGGATAAAACTATGCATAAGGGAAAAAGAGTGTGGGAGTCATGGTTTAGTGAGATCCATGAGTCCAAGTTTCGAGTGTATATATTCACACACTTGAGGGCTTGCTGCCTTGGTGAGTATGTCGGCCAATTGTTCCGAGCTCTCGGTGTAGCAAGGTAGTATTACACCAAGTCCTACTTGTTCTCGTACTTTGTGGCAATCAATCTCGATATGCTTTGTTCTCTCGTGAAACACCGAATTTGAAGCTATGTGGATTGCAGCTTCATTGTCACAATGCATTGTGATTGGCTTTGTTGACTCCACTCCTAAGTCTTTAAGAAGCGCTTTGAGCCACATCAACTCGGTAGTAAGCTTCCTCATTGCCCGGTACTCGGATTCGGCACTTGAAAGTGAGACCACCTTTTGTTTCTTGCTTTTCCAAGTCACCAAGTTTCCTCCAATGAAGGTACAATAACCGGTTGTTGAGCGTCTATCTCCATGATCACCGGCATAATCCGCATCACAATAGCCTATCAACTCCGTATTTTTATTGCATCCCATCCATATGCCTTGTCCCGGAGCTCCTTTAAGGTATTTGAGAATTCGGCTCACCATGTTCCAATGATGCACCTTGGGAGCTTGCATATGTTGGCTCACCTGATTCACCGCATAACAAATGTCAGGTCGAGTGATGGTTAAGTAGATAAGCTTACCTACTAGTCGACGGTATTGTGAGGCATCTTCATAAGGAACTTCTTCTTGCTCCCCCTCTCGGATAACTTGGAAATCAACTTCAAGTGGTGATGCAACCGGTCTTGAACCTAGCTTACCTACTTCATTTAAAAGATCAAGAGTGTATTTTCTTTGTGATAAGAAGAGACCTTCCTTTGATCTACAAACTTCTATCCCAAGAAAATACTTTAGTTCACCTAGATCTTTAATATCAAAGACTGATTTTAAAAATAGTTTAGTATCTTGAATCCCTACCTTGTCATTCCCGGAGATGATAATATCATCCACATAAACAAGAATGACAACAATACCTCTTTGGCTTTGTGATGTGAATAGGGTGTGATCAGCCTCGGATCTCTTAAAGTCTTTTTCCATCAAGGTGGTGCTCAGCTTGTGATACCAAGCTCTCGGTGATTGTTTTAGGCCATAGATAGCTTTGTTGAGCTTGAACACTTTTCCGGGTGAGATGGTATCTTCTAAACCCGGTGGAGGTCTCATGTAAACTTCATCTTCGAGTTCACCTTGAAGAAACGCATTCTTGACGTCCATTTGCCATAGTTCCCATTCAAGATTCACGGCTAAGGACAATACTACCCGGACAGTATGGAGCTTGGCTACCGGTGCAAAGGTATCAAGGTAATCTTCTCCATAGGTTTGTGTAAACCCTCTTGCAACAAGCCTAGCTTTGTAGCGTTCGATCCCCCCATCACTCTTGTACTTTATAGTGAATATCCACTTGGATGTGACCGCTTTCTTTCCCTTGGGGAGAGTAACTACATTCCATGTGTTGTTTTGTTCCATGGCTTTAGTTTCTTCTTTAACCGCTTCTCTCCACTCTTTGTGCTCTTTAGCCTCTTCATAGCTTTGTGGAATCCATTGTGAGTCCACTTGGGTAATGTAGGCTTGATGTTCGAAGGGAAAGTGTGCAAGAGTGCATACGGCTTGTATGGGATGAGCAACAGCCATGTTGTTGTAGTAAACTCTTGTTTTCTTCCAATTTGATGGGTTAGACTTGATCCTTTCACTTCTTCTTAGCTCAATGACTTCGCCTTGTGGTTGTTCACTTTGTTCCATAGAACTTTGTCCCTCTTGATTTTCACTATCTTCTTGTTGTAGTGAATTTAAACCCTCTTCTCCTTGACCATAGTCTTGATCATCATTGTTTTCTTCGGATAGGTTCTCATCTTCTTGTTCTTGTGGGTCATGTGTCTCATGTTCTTGGTCTTGGTCCGTAGTATTCGGTGTTGGTGAAGGTGAAGGTGATTCACTTGACTCTCGAGAATTCTCGACCCCAAGCTTTTTTAGGATAGCCCGAAGGTTGTTGGCACGATCGGATGGAGAGTGAGATAGGTCTTTTAGTTCTTCCCAATTCTTCTTTTCATAGTACCCATTTGCTTCAATGAACTTAACATCTCTCGAAACATGAACTCGTCTAGTTTCCGGATCATAGCACTTGTAGCCCTTTTGTGTTGGTGAGTACCCGATCAACATGCACTTGGTGCTCTTGGCTTCCAACTTATTGCGAAGTTCACCTGGTTTCAACACATAGCACACACACCCAAACACACGTAAGTGATTAATATTGGGTTTAACTTTGTGAAGAACTTCAAAGGGTGAGAGATCGCTTAGTATTTTTGTAGGTGTGCGGTTGATTAAGTAGCAAGCCGCAACGACAGCATCTCCCCAAAATGATTTTGGTACATTGGTGTGGAACATCATTGATCTTGCTACTTCCATGAGGTGCCTATTCTTTCTCTCGGCTACACCATTTTGTTGAGGGGTATATGGACAACTTGTTTGTTGAATGGTGCCATGTTTGGTTAAGTGTTGTTTGAAGGCATGACTTGTATACTCCCCACCATTATCCGACCTTAAAATCTTAATCTTGGCATTATAGTGGTTAGTCACATAAGTTTGAAAGTTCATAAAAGCTTCAAGAACACGATCCTTAGAAGGAAGTAAGGTTAACCAAGTGTATTTCGATTTTTCATCAATGAAGGTAACATAGTACTTTTGATTTTCCCTAGACATGCAAGGTGAAGTCCACACATCCGAATGAATCAAATCAAAGCAATTTTCATAGATAGTACTAGACTTGGGAAAAACAGATTTGCAATGCTTGCCAAGAATACATGCTTCACATTCATCATTTTTAAAAGAAACATTAGGCAACATTAAATTTAAAGCACGAGTATGAGGGTGACCAAGTCTAGCATGCCAAATAGCACTATTCGCACTAACAATAATAGAACTAAAACAAGATGAAGAAGAAGAAGTAGATAGGTCGGTATTTTTAAGAACATAGAGGTCATCTTTGGTCTTGCCTTGGCCAAGAAGCTTACTTGTCTTAATATCCTAAAAATAAACATCATTAGGTCCAAAGATAACATGACAATTTAGATCTTTAGTAGCTTTTCTAACCGATACTAAATTTGATGCAAAGTTAGGCATATAGAAAGCTTTAGTATCTTTGTTAAACAACTTTAAAGTTCCAATTCCTTTAACCGGTACCTTGTCCCCATTAGCAATAGTAACATTTCCTAAAGCCGGTTCTATATCACTTATTAATTTAGAATCGCTAATCATGTGATGAGAGGCTCCGGAATCAACTATAAGAGGCTTAATGGAAGTAAGGGCAAGGTTAACATTACCGGATGACTCCTTGAGGGCCTTAATGATAGCCTCAAGGTCACACTTCCTTACAACGTCCGATGATGCAGCAAGCGCCGCTCCTTGGGTCTCCACGGCTTGATTGTTGTTGTTGTTGTCCGGGTGAGTCACTTCACCGGATGCACAAGCTTGGTTAGCCCTCGGGTCGCGGTTGTCATCTCTCGGACGAAGATGGGGATGAAGCACCCAACACTTCTCTTTGTGGTGACCGGATCTTTTGCAATGATGGCAAAATGGTCGCTTGTTGTTGGAGCTATTGTTGTTGTTGTTCCGGTAGTAGCTCTTGTTAGCCGTGGCTACTTCACTTTGGTTGGCGGTGATAAGTTCACCTTTTCCCCCAAATAGCCCGATAGATCCATGTTCTCTTTGAACTTGAGAGCACACGTCGTCAAGACTAGGGAGCTTGTCCGACCGGAGAATGTGCTTGATGAGGTCGTTGTACGACGAGTTGAGAGTCAAGAGAAGTCCAAAGACTTTGTCTTGTTCTCTCCTTTCATTGATGACCGCGGGGTCAACCGAGCTAGGTCGAAGCATCTCAAGCTCAGCCCAAAGAGAGCAAAATTTCCCAAAGTGTTTGGTGAACTCCATGTCTTCTTGGCTGAGGTTGTTGATGGCTCTTTTGACTTCAAAAACCCGGTTAAGGTTGGTGACATTCCCAAAGACATTTCTGAGAGTGTCCCACAACTCCTTAGCGGTTTCACAATAAGAATAAGCTTCAAGGATTGGAGCTTCGAGGGAGTTTTGGATGAGAGCAAGAACATTTTGGTCCTCTTGGAACCACTTCTCTTCATCGATGGAGGCGGCCTCCTTCTTCCCTTATGTTGGAGTTTCACTCTTTTCGATGTGACTCCAAAGACCACGGCCACACAAGGCCGTCTTTGTGGTTCTTGCCCACAATAAGTAGTTACTCCCCTTGAGAGTAACCGGAACCACCAAAGATTTGAGACCTTCCATGGTAGATACGATGAGCTAGGAGATTATTATCCAACGGGTAAAGGCTTTGTCCAACGGTTAAAAGAAAACCGAAGAACAAGAAGATGATAAAGATGAGTTTAAGCGAGAGAGAACGAAAGAGATTTGAGATTTAAACGGTGATTAAGAGCAACCTGGCTCTGATACCATGTGAGATTTCAAGTATAAGATCGAGTATAAAGAGGTTTATGGTTGAATGAACGAGAGAAATGAGATTAGAAGAGTTTGCGAGTTTAGAGATTGTGAAGAAAGAGAGAACTTCTCTTTTCATACATGAAAAAGAACTATGCTTACAAACTATATAAAGACTAGACAAAGAGAGTAAAATACATACAAATATACAAGATATTTTGTTTCCCACTTGAAGATGAAAGCGACGTGAGCTTGGGGTTGTCTTCTAAGCACAACATGTGACTTCTTCTTTTCTCGAGCTCCAACGGTCATATTGGAAGGATCTAGGCCTCCATTCTTCTAGGGCGAACTTGTGGCGAGTTACAAAGGGGCCTTAAGTGATGAGCTGATGGTTTAGGGAGTAATGGGCTTGGCCTTGAGGAATGGTCGTACGGACGACCGGTTGTACGGACGAGTGAATTCACTTGGTCGAGACATGAACGTATGGTTGGTTGCAAGGTCGACCATGAATGGTGTTCCCTTTCACATGTCTAGCACTTGTAATCAATCAATTCATTGTATTATAACATATTCTAACCCAAAATAACTTTATACAAGCCATTCACTGCCTCAAAGCAATGGTTTTGTGTTCTTATCCCATTTCAGACCAAATTTCAACATGTCTTTCTTTTCACTTCTAAACATTCTTCACGTATCTCTATCACTTGTAATCAATCAAATTCATTGTATTATAACATATTCTAACCCAAAATAACTTTATACAAGCCATTCACTGCCTCAAAGCAATGCTTTTGGGTTCTTATCCAATATGGGACCAAATATCGATAGGTCTTTCTTCTCACTTCTAAACATTCTTCATGCATCTCTAGCACTTGTAATCAATCAAATTCATTGTATTATAACATATTCTAACCCAAAATAACTTTATCCAAGCCATTCACTGTCTCAAAGCAATGGTTTTGGGTTCTTATCCCATTTGAGACCAAATTTCAACAAGTCTTTCTTCTCACTTCTAAACATTCTTCATGCATGTCTAGCACTTGTAATCAATAAAATTCATTGTATTATAACATATTCTAACCCAAAATAACTTTATACAAGCTATTCACTGCCTCAAAGCAATGGTTTTGGGTTCTTATCCAATATGGGACCAAATAACGATAGGTCTTTCTTCTCACTTCTAAACATTCTTCATGCATCTCTAGCACTTGTAATCAATCAAATTCATTGTATTATAACATATTATAAACCAAAAAAACTTTATACAAGCCATTCACTGCCTCAAAGCAATGGTTTTGGGTTCTTATCCCATTTGAGACCAAATTTCAACAAGTCTTTCTTCTCACTTCTAAACATTCTTCATGCATGTCTAGCACTTGTAATCAATAAAATTCATTGTATTATAACATATTCTAACCCAAAATAACTTTATACAAGCCATTCACTGCCTCAAAGCAATGGTTTTGGGTTCTTATCCCATTTGAGACCAAATTTCAACATGTCTTTCTTCTCACTTCTAAACATTCTTCATGCATGTCTAGCACTTGTAATCAATAAAATTCATTGTATTATAACATATTCTAACCCAAAATAACTTTATACAAGCCATTCACTGCCTCAAAGCAATGCTTTTGGGTTCTTATCCAATATGGGACCAAATATCGATAGGTCTTTCTTCTCACTTCTAAACATTCTTCATGCATCTCTAACACTTGTAATCAATCAAATTCATTGTATTATAACATATTTTAACCCAAAATAACTTTATACAAGCCATTCACTGCCTCAAAGCAATGGTTTTGGGTTCTTATCCCATTTGAGACCAAATTTCAAAAAGTCTTTCTTCTCACTTTTAAACATTCTTCATGCATGTCTAGCACTTGTAATCAATCAAATTCATTGTATTATAACATATTCTAAGCCAAAATAACTTTATACAAGTCATTAACTGCCTCAAAGCAATGGTTTTGGGTTCTTATCCAATTTGGGACCAAATAGAGATAGGTCTTTCTTCTCACTTCTAAACATTCTTCATGCATGTCTAGCACTTGTAATCAATCAATTCATTGTATTATAACATATTCTAACCCAAAATAACTTTATACAAGCCATTCACTGCCTCAAAGCAATGGTTTTGTGTTCTTATCCCATTTGAGACCAAATTTCAACATGTCTTTCTTTTCACTTCTAAACATTCTTCATGCATGTCTATCACTTGTAATCAATCAAATTCATTGTATTATAACATATTCTAACCCAAAATAACTTTATACAAGCCATTCACTGCCTCAAAGCAATGCTTTTGGGTTCTTATCCAATATGGGACCAAATATCGATAGGTATTTCTTCTCACTTCTAAACATTCTTCATGCATCTCTAGCACTTGTAATCAATCAAATTCATTGTATTATAACATATTCTAACCCAAAATAACTTTATACAAGCCATTCACTGTCTCAAAGCAATGGTTTTGGGTTCTTATCCCATTTGAGACCAAATTTCAACAAGTCTTTCTTCTCACTTCTATACATTCTTCATGCATGTCTAGCACTTGTAATCAATAAAATTCATTGTATTATAACATATTCTAACCCAAAATAACTTTATACAAGCCATTCACTGCCTCAAAGCAATGGTTTTGGGTTCTTATCCAATATGGGACCAAATAACGATAGGTCTTTCTTCTCACTTCTAAACATTCTTCATGCATGGCTAGCACTTGTAATCAATCAAATTCATTGTATTATAACATATTCTAACCCAAAATAACTTTATACAAGCCATTCACTGCTTCAAAGCAATGGTTTTGTGTTTTTATCCCATATGAGACCAAATTTCAACAAGTCTTTCTTCTCACTTCTAAACATTCTTCATGCATGTCTAGCACTTGTAATCAATAAAATTCATTGTATTATAACATATTCTAACCCAAAATAACTTTATACAAGCCATTCACTGCCTCAAAGCAATGGTTTTGTGTTCTTATCCCATTTGAGACCAAATTTCAACATGTCTTTCTTCTCACTTCTAAACATTCTTCATGCATGTCTATCACTTGTAATCAATCAAATTCATTGTATTATAACATATTCTCACCCAAAATAACTTTATACAAGCCATTCACTGCCTCAAAGCAATGCTTTTGGGTTCTTATCCAATATGGGACCAAATATCGATAGGTCTTTCTTCTCACTTCTAAACATTCTTCATGCATCTCTAGCACTTGTAATCAATCAAATTCATTGTATTATAACATATTCTAAACCAAAATAACTTTATACAAGCCATTCACTGCCTCAAAGCAATGGTTTTGGGTTCTTATCCCATTTGAGACCAAATTTCAACAAGTCTTTCTTCTCACTTCTAAACATTCTTCATGCATGTCTAGCACTTGTAATCAATAAAATTCATTGTATTATAACATATTCTAACCCAAAATAACTTTATACAAGCCATTCACTGCCTCAAAGCAATGCTTTTGGGTTCTTATCCAATATGGGACCAAATATCGATAGGTCTTTCTTCTCACTTCTAAACATTCTTCATGCATCTCTAGCACTTGTAATCAATCAAATTCATTGTATTATAACATATTCTAAACCAAAATAACTTTATACAAGCCAGTCACTGCCTCAAAGCAATGATTTTGGGTTCTTATCCCATTTGAGACGAAATTTCAACAAGTCTTTCTTCTCACTTCTAAACATTCTTCACGTATCTCTAGCACTTGTAATCAATCAAATTCATTGTATTATAACATATTTTAACCCAAAATAACTTTATACAAGCCATTCACTGCCTCAAAGCAATGGTTTTGGGTTCTTATCCCATTTGAGACCAAATTTCAAAAAGTCTTTCTTCTCACTTTTAAACATTCTTCATGCATGTCTAGCACTTGTAATCAATCAAATTCATTGTATTATAACATATTCTAAGCCAAAATAACTTTATACAAGTCATTAACTGCCTCAAAGCAATGGTTTTGGGTTCTTATCCAATTTGGGACCAAATAGAGATAGGTCTTTCTTCTCACTTCTAAACATTTTTCATGCATGTCTAGCACTTGTAATCAATCAATTCATTGTATTATAACATATTCTAACCCAAAACAACTTTATACAAGCCATTCACTGCCTCAAAGCAATGGTTTTGTGTTCTTATCCCATTTGAGACCAAATTTCAACATGTCTTTCTTTTCACTTCTAAACATTCTTCATGCATGTCTATCACTTGTAATCAATCAAATTCATTGTATTATAACATATTCTAACCCAAAATAACTTTATACAAGCCATTCACTGCCTCAAAGCAATGCTTTTGGGTTCTTATCCAATATGGGACCAAATATCGATAGGTATTTCTTCTCACTTCTAAACATTCTTCATGCATCTCTAGCACTTGTAATCAATCAAATTCATTGTATTATAACATATTCTAACCCAAAATAACTTTATACAAGCCATTCACTGTCTCAAAGCAATGGTTTTGGGTTCTTATCCCATTTGAGACCAAATTTCAACAAGTCTTTCTTCTCACTTCTATACATTCTTCATGCATGTCTAGCACTTGTAATCAATAAAATTCATTGTATTATAACATATTCTAACCCAAAATAACTTTATACAAGCCATTCACTGCCTCAAAGCAATGGTTTTGGGTTCTTATCCAATATGGGACCAAATAACGATAGGTCTTTCTTCTCACTTCTAAACATTCTTCATGCATGGCTAGCACTTGTAATCAATCAAATTCATTGTATTATAACATATTCTAACCCAAAATAACTTTATACAAGCCATTCACTGCTTCAAAGCAATGGTTTTGTGTTTTTATCCCATATGAGACCAAATTTCGACAAGTCTTTCTTCTCACTTCTAAACATTCTTCATGCATGTCTAGCACTTGTAATCAATAAAATTCATTGTATTATAACATATTCTAACCCAAAATAACTTTATACAAGCCATTCACTGCCTCAAAGCAATGGTTTTGTGTTCTTATCCCATTTGAGACCAAATTTCAACATGTCTTTCTTCTCACTTCTAAACATTCTTCATGCATGTCTATCACTTGTAATCAATCAAATTCATTGTATTATAACATATTCTAACCCAAAATAACTTTATACAAGCCATTCACTGCCTCAAAGCAATGCTTTTGGGTTCTTATCCAATATGGGACCAAATATCGATAGGTCTTTCTTCTCACTTCTAAACATTCTTCATGCATCTCTAGCACTTGTAATCAATCAAATTCATTGTATTATAACATATTCTAAACCAAAATAACTTTATACAAGCCATTCACTGCCTCAAAGCAATGGTTTTGGGTTCTTATCCCATTTGAGACCAAATTTCAACAAGTCTTTCTTCTCACTTCTAAACATTCTTCATGCATGTCTAGCACTTGTAATCAATCAAATTCATTGTATTATAACATATTCTAACCCAAAATAACTTTATACAAGCCATTCACTGCCTCAAAGCAATGCTTTTGGGTTCTTATCCAATATGGGACCAAATATCGATAGGTCTTTCTTCTCACTTCTAAACATTCTTCATGCATCTCTAGCACTTGTAATCAATCAAATTCATTGTATTATAACATATTCTAAACCAAAATAACTTTATACAAGCCATTCACTGCCTCAAAGCAATGGTTTTGGGTTCTTATCCCATTTGAGACCAAATTTCAACAAGTCTTTCTTCTCACTTCTAAACATTCTTCATGCATGTCTAGCACTTGTAATCAATCAAATTCATTGTATTATAACATATTCTAACCCAAAATAACTTTATACAAGCCATTCACTGCCTCAAAGCAATGCTTTTGGGTTCTTATCCAATATGGGACCAAATATCGATAGGTCTTTCTTCTCACTTCTAAACATTCTTCATGCATCTCTAGCAGTTGTAATCAATCAAATTCATTGTATTATAACATATTCTAAACCAAAATAACTTTATACAAGCCAGTCACTGCCTCAAAGCAATGATTTTGGGTTCTTATCCCATTTGAGACGAAATTTCAACAAGTCTTTCTTCTCACTTCTAAACATTCTTCATGCATGGCTAGTACTTGTAATCAATCAAATTCATTTTATTATAACATATTCTAACCCAAAATAACTTTATACAAGCCATTCACTGCCTAAAAGAGATGTTTTTGTGTTCTTATCCCATTTGAGACCAAATTTCAACAAGTCTTTCTTTTCACTTCTAAACATTCTTCACGTATCTCTAGCACTTGTAATCAATCAAATTCATTGTATTATAACATATTTTAACCCAAAATAACTTTATACAAGCCATTCACTGCCTCAAAGCAATGGTTTTGGGTTCTTATCCCATTTGAGACCAAATTTCAACAAGTCTTTCTTCTCACTTCTAAACATTCTTCATGCATGTCTAGCACTTGTAATCAATAAAATTCATTGTATTATAACATATTCTAAGCCAAAATAACTTTATACAAGTCATTAACTGCCTCAAAGCAATGGTTTTGGGTTCTTATCCAATTTGGGACCAAATAGAGATAGGTCTTTCTTCTCACTTCTAAACATTCTTCATGCATGTCTAGCACTTGTAATCAATCAAATTCATTGTATTATAACATATTCTAACCCAAAATAACTTTATACAAGCCATTCACTGCCTCAAAGCAATGGTTTTGTGTTCTTATCCCATTTGAGACCAAATTTCAACATGTCTTTCTTTTCACTTCTAAACATTCTTCATGCATGTCTATCACTTGTAATCAATCAAATTCATTGTATTATAACATATTCTAACCCAAAATAACTTTATACAAGCCATTCACTGCCTCAAAGCAATGCTTTTGGGTTCTTATCCCATTTGGGACCAAATATCAACAAGTCTTTCTTCTCACTTCTAAACATTCTTCATGCATCTCTAGCACTTGTAATCAATCAAATTCATTGTATTATAACATATTCTAACCCAAAATAACTTTATACAAGCCATTCACTGTCTCAAAGCAATGGTTTTGGGTTCTTATCCCATTTGAGACCAAATTTCAACAAGTCTTTCTTCACACTTCTAAACATTCTTCATGCATGTCTAGGACTTGTAATCAATCAAATTCATTGTATTATAACATATTCTAACCCAAAATAACTTTATACAAGCCATTCACTGCCTCAAAGCAATGGTTTTGGGTTCTTATCCCATTTGGGACCAAATATCAACAAGTCTTTCTTCTCACTTCTAAACATTCTTCATCCATCTCTAGCACTTGTAATCAATCAAATTCATTGTATTATAACATATTCTAACCCAAAATAACTTTATACAAGCTATTCACTGCCTCAAAGCAATGGTTTTGTGTTTTTATCCCATTTGGGACCAAATATCAACAAGTCTTTCTTCTCACTTCTAAACATTCTTCATCCATCTCTAGCACTTGTAATCAATCAAATTCATTGTATTATAACATATTCTAACCCAAAATAACTTTATACAAGCCATTCACTGCCTCAAAGCAATGGTTTTGGGTTCTTATCCCATTTGGGACCAAATATCAACAAGTCTTTCTTCTCACTTCTAAACATTCTTCATCCATCTCTAGCACTTGTAATCAATCAAATTCATTGTATTATAACATATTCTAACCCAAAATAACTTTATACAAGCCATTTACTGCCTCAAAGCATTGGTTGTGGGTTCTTATCCCATTTGGGACCAAATATCGATAGGTCTTTCTTCTCACTTCTAAACATTCTTCATGCATCTCTAGCACTTGTAATCAATCAAATTCATTGTATTATAACATATTCTAACCCAAAATAACTTTATACAAGCCATTCACTGCCTCAAAGCAATGGTTTTGTGTTCTCATCCCATTTGGGACCAGATTTCAACAAGTCTTTCTCCAGACTTCTAAACATTCTTCATCCATCTCTGGGACTTGTAATCAATCAAATTCATTGTATTATAACATATTCTAACCCAAAATAACCTTTTACAAGCCATTTACTGCCTCAAAGCAATGGTTGTGGGTTCTTATCCCATTTGGGACCAAATATCAACAAGTCTTTCTTCTCACTTCTAAACATTCTTCATGCATCTCTAGCACTTGTAATCAATCAAATTCATTGTATTATAACATATTCTAACCCAAAATAACTTTATACAAGCCATTCACTGTCTCAAAGCAATGGTTTTGGGTTCTTATCCCATTTGGGACCAAATATCAACAAGTCTTTCTTCTCACTTCTATACATTCTTCATGCATGTCTAGCACTTGTAATCAATCAAATTCATTGTATTATAACATATTCTAACCCAAAATAACTTTATACAAGCCATTCACTGCCTCAAAGCAATGGTTTTGGGTTCTTATCCCATTTGGGACCAAATATCAACAAGTCTTTCTTCTCACTTCTAAACATTCTTCATGCATCTCTAGCACTTGTAATCAATCAAATTCATTGTATTATAACATATTCTAACCCAAAATAACTTTATACAAGCCATTCACTGCCTCAAAGCAATGGTTTTGGGTTCTTATCCCATTTGGGACCAAATATCAACAAGTCTTTCTTCTCACTTCTAAACATTCTTCATCCATCTCTAGCACTTGTAATCAATCAAATTCATTGTATTATAACATATTCTAACCCAAAATAACTTTATACAAGCCATTCACTGCCTCAAAGCAATGGTTTTGGGTTCTTATCCCATTTGGGACCAAATATCAACAAGTCTTTCTTCTCACTTTTAAACATTCTTCATCCATCTCTAGCACTTGTAATCAATCAAATTCATTGTATTATAACATATTCTAACCCAAAATAACTTTATACAAGCCATTTACTGCCTCAAAGCATTGGTTGTGGGTTCTTATCCCATTTGGGACCAAATATCAACAAGTCTTTCTTCTCACTTTTAAACATTCTTCATCCATCTCTAACACTTGTAATCAATCAAATTCATTGTATTATAACATATTCTAACCCAACATAACTTTATACAAGCCATTCACTGCCTCAAAGCAATGGTTTTGGGTTCTTATCCCATTTGGGACCAAATATCAACAGGTCTCTCTACACACTTCTAAACATTCTTCATGCATCTCTAGCACTTGTAATCAATCAAATTCATTGTATTATAACATATTCTAACCCAAAATAACTTTATACAAGCCATTCACTGCCTCAAAGCAATGGTTTTGGGTTCTTATCTCATTTGGGACCAAATATCAACAAGTCTTTCTTCTCACTTTTAAACATTCTTCATGCATCTCTAGCACTTGTAATCAATCAAATTCATTGTATTATAACATATTCTAACCCAAAATAACTGTATACAAGCCATTCACTGCCTCAAAGCAATGGTTTTGGGTTCTTATCCCATTTGGGACCAAATATCAACAAGTCTTTCTTCACACTTCTAAACATTCTTCATCCATCTCTAGCACTTGTAATCAATCAAATTCATTGTATTATAACATATTCTAACCCAAAATAACTTTATACAAGCCATTCACTGCATCAAAGCAATGGTTTTGGGTTCTTATCCCATTTGGGACCAAATATCAACAAGTCTTTCTTCTCACTTTTAAACATTCTTCATGCATCTCTAGCACTTGTAATCAATCAAATTCATTGTATTATAACATATTCTAACCCAAAATAACTTTATACAAGCCATTCACTGCCTCAAAGCAATGGTTTTGGGTTCTTATCCCATTTGGGACCAAATATCAACAAGTCTTTCTACTCACTTCTAAACATTCTTCATGCATCTCTAGCACTTGTAATCAATCAAATTCATTGTATTATAACATATTCTAACCCAAAATAACTTTATACAAGCCATTCACTGCATCAAAGCAATGGTTTTGGGTTCTTATCCCATTTGGGACCAAATATCAACAAGTCTTTCTTCTCACTTTTAAACATTCTTCATGCATCTCTAGCACTTGTAATCAATCAAATTCATTGTATTATAACATATTCTAACCCAAAATAACTTTATACAAGCCATTCACTGCCTCAAAGCAATGGTTTTGGGTTCTTATCCCATTTGGGACCAAATATCAACAAGTCTTTCTTCTCACTTTTAAACATTCTTCATGCATCTCTAGCACTTGTAATCAATCAAATTCATTGTATTATAACATATTCTAAACCAAAATAACTGTATACAAGCCATTCACTGCCTCAAAGCAATGGTGTAAGTTTTCGAAAGGAATTAGAGAAGATTAAGAACAAGTGAGTTTGAGGAAGATTTGAAGAAGAATGCGAGTTTGAAAGGTGAGAGAAGTGTGTTGAAGAAAGAGAGTTTTTCTCTTTTCATACCTTTACAATACCCTAGTTACTACCTATTTAAAGAGAGAGACAAAGAGAAGTAAAAATAATTACAAATAATCAAGATATTTTGGTGACCAAGTTCGAGGGAAAGCGACGTGAGGCTGTTGTGTTTTCCTTAAGTCCACACGTGATCTTCCATAGGATGCTTCTTCTTCCACTTGCGCTTTCTTCTCTAACGGTCACAAGGAGAAGGATCTAGACCTTCTTAAGTTCTTATAAGGGCCACCAAATGAGTCTAAAGTGGGCTTGACAAATCTTGAATGGTCGGGCCGAATCCGTTTGTTGTACGGACGTACGGACGTACGGATCGAGTGTTTCTCTTGATCCCGGACGTGAACATCTCGGACGACCGATCGATCTCGGTCATGATCATTTGTTCATGATCATTTCTATATCCAATTTACACTCCCCCTCAAGCTTAACCTTTAAGAAGATCTTTAAGGTTGAGCTTGAAACTATAATCACTCACCTCATTAAAAACCTTAGTATAGAAAACCACTTGGGAAAAACTATACATAAGGGAAAAAGAGTGTGAGTGTTATGGTTTGGTGAGATCAACAAGGCCGAGCTTGGAGTGAATATATTCGCACACTTGTGGACTAGCCGCTTTTGTGAAGATATCCGCGAGTTGTTCCGAGCTCTCGGTATAGCATGGCAAGATAACTCCAAGACCAACTTGTTCTCTAACCTTGTGACAATCTACTTCAATGTGCTTCGTTCTTTCGTGGAACACCGAGTTGGATGCAATGTGTATTGCCGCTTGGTTGTCACAATGCATTGTGATTGGCTTTGATGACTCAACTCCCAAGTCTTTAAGGAGTGCTTTGAGCCAAATTAACTCGGTTGTGAGCTTCCTCATGGCACGATACTCGGACTCGGCACTAGACATAGAAACCACCTTTTGCTTCTTACTCTTCCAAGTCACCAAGTTCCCTCCAATAAATGTGCAATAGCCGGTTGTAGAGCGCCTATCTCCATGATCTCCGGCATAATCCGCATCACAATACCCCACTAATTCCGTGTTCTTGTTACACCCCATCCATATGCCTTGACCCGGAGCACCCTTGAGATACTTGAGTATGCGGTTCACCATGTTCCAATGATGCATTGTTGGGGCTTGCATATGTTGGCTCACCTGGTTCACGGAATAACAAATATCAGGTCTTGTTATAGTTAAGTATATTAGCTTACCCACAAGACGACGATATTGTGATGGATCATCAAATGGAGCTTGATCCCCTTCGTGAACAACTTGGAAATCCACTTCGAGTGGTGATGCTACCGGTCTTGATCCAAGTTTCCCTACTTCATTTAAAAGATCAAGAGTGTATTTCCTTTGAGATAGAAAGAGACCTTCCTTAGATCTACACACTTCAATTCCAAGAAAATACTTAAGTTCACCAAGATCTTTAATATCAAAAACAGATTTTAGAAAGGACTTGGTGTCTTGTATCCCTACCTTGTCATTCCCGGATATGATGATATCATCAACATATACAAGAATGACCACAATACCTTCTTGGCTAGTGATTGTGAATAGAGTGTGATCGGCTTCGGATCTCTTAAAGCCTTTCTCCATCAAGGTGTTGCTTAACTTGTGATACCACGCTCGAGGAGATTGTTTTAGCCCATATATTGCCTTGTTGAGTTTGAATACTTTCCCGGATCCAATAGTGTTTTCTAGACCCGGTGGTGGTCTCATATACACCTCATCTTCTAACTCGCCTTGTAGAAAAGCATTCTTGACGTCCATTTGCCATAACTCCCACTCCAAGTTAACGGCCAAAGATAGAACAACCCGAATAGTGTGGAGTTTGGCTACCGGGGCAAACGTATCAAGATAATCTTCTCCATACGTTTGTGTGAATCCCCTAGCTACAAGTCGGGCCTTGTAACGTTCAATCTCCCCATTACTTTTGTACTTGATTGTAAATATCCACCGTGAAGTAACCGCTTTCTTTCCCTTTGGCAACTCGGCTTCATCCCACGTATGATTGTCTTCCATGGCTTTAACTTCATTATTCACCGCATCTCTCCATTCTTTATGGTCTTTAGCCTCATCATAACTTTGGGGAATCCAATGTGAGCCTACTTGAGTAAGATAGACTTGATATTCCACCGGTAAGTGAGCTAGAGTACACACGGCTTGTATTGGGTGAGCCACGGCCACATTGTTGTAGTACACCCGAGTGTTCTTCCAATTGGAGGGATGACACTTGATGCGTTCACTTCTCCTTAATTCAATGATTTCTTCTTGAGGTTGTTCTTCTTGATTCAGATCATTAGACTCCTCTTGTGTAGAGTGTTCTTCTTTACCTAGTGAATTTAAACCTTCTTCACCTTCACTATACTCATGATCAAGGCCATCATTGTTATGATCTAATGGTTCTTCTCCATGATGTGTGTCACTAGTACTCTCTTCTTGGTCATTAGTAGCTTGATCCGAGGTAGGCGTCTCGGTAGACTCATTCTTGTTTTGGAAGTTATCTAGACCAAGCTTTTCCAAGATTACTCGAAGGTTTGTTGCACGATCGGAAGGGGATTGGGATAGGTCCTTGAGTTCATCCCAATTCCTCTTGTCATAATACCCACTTGATTCCACAAACTTCACATCTCTAGAGACCAATACTTTTCTAGCTTCCGGATCATAACACTTGTACCCTTTTTGTGTTGAGGAGTAGCCGATAAGCATGCACTTGGTGCTTTTGGCTTCCAACTTGTTGCGTAACTCTCCTGGTCTTAACACATAACAAACACACCCAAACACACGTAAGTGATTAATAGATGGTTTAGTTTTGTTAAGGATTTCAAAGGGAGAGAGATCGCTTAATATTTTTGTTGGTGTTCGATTGATCAAGTAGCATGCGGCTACTACGGCATCTCCCCAAAATCTCTTTGGTACATTTGTATGAAACATCATTGATCGGGACACCTCCATGAGATGACGATTCTTTCTCTCGGCCACACCATTTTGTTGTGGTGTATACGGACAACTCGTTTGTTGAATGATCCCATGTTTAGCTAGGTGTTGTTTGAATGCATGACTTGTGTACTCCCCACCATTATCTGATCTCAAAATCTTAATCTTGGCATTATAGTGGTTAGTCACATAATTTTGAAAATTCATGAAGGCCTCAAGAACTCTATCCTTTGAAGGTAACAAAGTTAACCAAGTATACTTAGATTTTTCATCAATAAATGTCACATAATACTTTTGATTTTCTCTAGATAAGCAAGGTGATGTCCACACATCCGAATGAATCAAATCGAAACAATTCTCATAAATAGTACTTGATTTAGGAAAAACACTTTTGCAATGTTTGCCAAGAATACAAGCTTCACAATCATCATTTTTAAAAGACATATTAGGCAACATAAGATTTAAAGCACGAGAGTGAGGGTGACCAAGTCTAGCATGCCAAATTGCACTATTAGCACTAACAAGAATAGAACTAAAGCAAGAAGATAAAGTAGGAGATAGTTTCAAGTCCTCAAGCACATATAAGCCATCTTTAGTGGCTCCATGGCCAAGCACCTTACTCGTTTCAATATCCTGAAAGTGAATATTGTTAGGACCAAATATTGCATAGCAATTTAAATCGGTAGTAGCCTTCTTAACGGATAATAAGTTTGAAGTAAAACTAGGCATATAGAATGCTTTAGACTTCTTATCAAACAATTCTAAATCACCTACTCCTTTAACCGGTACTTTAGTTCCATTAGCAATTACCACATTTCCAATAGCCGGTTTAATATCACTCATCAACTTAGAATCGCTAATCATATGGTGAGATGCTCCGGAATCAACAATAAGTGGTTTTAAAGTGTTGAGGGCAAGATTAGCCTTACCGGACGATTCCTTGAGAGCTTTGATGAGTGCATCGAGGTCGGACCTCCTCACCAAGTCAGAAGAAGCGGCCATGGCTGCTCCACTCTCCTCAAGGACTTGCACATTTGTCTCCGAAGCTTGAATCTCACCGGAAACGCTCACTTGGTTAGCCCTTGGCTCTCGGTTGTCTTCTCTTGGGCGAAGATGAGGGTAAAGTGCCCAACACTTGTCCTTGATATGACCCGGTTTCTTGCAATGGTGACAAGTAGGAATGTTCCTCTTGTTGTTGTGTCCTCGGTAGTAACTTTTGTTAGCCGTGGCTAGCTCCACATTGTTAGCCGACACAAGCTCCCCCTTACCACCAAACAACCCCATGGAACCGTGTTCTCGTTGAACTTGGGAACACACTTCATCAAGACTTGGGAGCTTGTCGGACCGAAGAATATGCTTGATGAGGTCGTTGTAAGAAGGATTTAAGGTCAAGAGGAGACCGAACACCTTATCTTGCTCACGGCGTTCGTTAATGACCACCGGATCCACCGAGCTTGGTCTCAACATTTCAAGCTCTGCCCAAAGAGATCTAAACTTCCCAAAATGCTTGGTAAACTCCATGTCTTCTTGGCTGAGGTTGTTGATAGCACGTTTGACTTCAAAAACCCGGTTTAAATTAGTAACATTTCCAAAAACATTTTTGAGTGTATCCCACAACTCCTTAGCCGTCTCACAATAGGAGTATGCTTCAAGAATAGGCGCCTCTAGAGAGTTTTGAATGAGCCCCAAAACGGTTTGGTCTTCTTGAAACCACTTCACCTCGTCGCAAGGGACAATCTCCTTGCCATCTTCACTTTCCTTTGGAGCTTCACCTTTCTCAATGTGACTCCAAAGTCCACGACCACACAAGGCCGTCTTTGTGGTCCTCGCCCACAACAAATAGTTACCTCCCTTGAGAGTAACCGGAATAACCAAATTCTTCATGACATCCATGACCAAAAATTTCAAGAACAAGCTTCAAGCTTTCAAAATATTAGAAACCGAAAGAAGAAATCGTACTTAGAGCACGAGAATAGCTAGGATCTTAGGAACCTGGCTCTGATACCATGTAAGTTTTCGAAAAGAATTAGAGAAGATTAAGAACGAGTGAGTTTGAGGAAGATTTGAAGAAGAATGCGAGTTTGAATGGTGAGAGAAGTGTGTTGAAGAAAGAGAGTTTTTCTCTTTTCATACCTTTACAATACCCTAGTTACAACCTATTTAAAGAGAGAGACAAAGAGAAGTAAAAATAATTACAAATAATCAAGATATTTTGGTGACCAAGTTCGAGGGAAAGCGACGTGAGGCTGTTGTGTTTTCCTTAAGTCCACACGTGATCTTCCATAGGATGCTTCTTCTTCCACTTGCGCTTTCTTCTCTAACGGTCACAAGGAGAAGGATCTAGACCTTCTTAAGTTCTTATAAGGGCCACCAAATGAGTCTAAAGTGGGCTTGACAAATCTTGAATGGTCGGGCCGAATCCGTTTGTTGTACGGACGTACGGACGTACGGACGTACGGACGTACGGACGTACGGATCGAGTGTTTCTCTTGATCCCGGACGTGAACATCTCGGACTACCGATCGATCTCGGTCATGATCATTTGTTCATGATCATTTCTATATCCAATTTACACTTCATGCATGGCTAGTACTTGTAATCAATCAAATTCATTTTATTATAACATATTCTAACCCAAAATAACTTTATACAAGCCATTCACTGCCTAAAAGAGATGTTTTTGTGTTCTTATCCCATTTGAGACCAAATTTCAACAAGTCTTTCTTTTCACTTCTAAACATTCTTCACGTATCTCTAGCACTTGTAATCAATCAAATTCATTGTAGTATAACATATTTTAACCCAAAATAACTTTATACAAGCCATTCACTGCCTCAAAGCAATGGTTTTGGGTTCTTATCCCATTTGGGACCAAATATCAACAAGTCTTTCTTCTCACTTTTAAACATTCTTCATGCATCTCTAGCACTTGTAATCAATCAAATTCATTGTATTATAACATATTCTAACCCAAAATAACTTTATACAAGCCATTAACTGCCTCAAAGCAATGGTTTTGGGTTCTTATCCCATTTGGGACCAAATATCAACAAGTCTTTCTACTCACTTCTAAACATTCTTCATGCATGTCTAGCACTTGTAATCAATCAAATTCATTGTATTATAACATATTCTAACCCAAAATAACTTTATACAAGCCATTCACTGCCTCAAAGCAATGGTTTTGTGTTCTTATCCCATTTGGGACCAAATTTCAACATGTCTTTCTTTTCACTTCTATACATTCTTCATGCATCTCTAGCACTTGTAATCAATCAAATTCATTGTATTATAACATATTCTAACCCAAAATAACTTTATACAACCGATTCACTGCCTCAAAGCAATGCTTTTTCGTTCTTATCCCATTTGGGACCAAATATCAACAATTCTTTCTACTCACTTCTAAACATTCTTCATCCTTCTCTAGCATTTTTAATCAATCAAATTCATTGTATTATAACATATTCTAACCCAAAATAACTTTATACAAGCCATTCACTGTCTCAAAGCAATGGTTTTGGGTTCTTATCCCATTTGAGACCAAATTTCAACAAGTCTTTCTTCTCATTTCAATACATTCTTCATGTATCTCTAGCACTTGTAATCAATCAAATTCATTGTATTATAACATATTCTAACCCAAAATAACTTTATACAAGCCATTCACTGCCTCAAAGCAATGGTTTTGGGTTCTTATCCCATTTGGGACCAAATATCAACAAGTCTTTCTTCTCACTTTTAAACATTCTTCATGCATCGCTAGCACTTGTAATCAATCAAATTCATTGTATTATAACATATTCTAACCCAAATAAACTTTATACAAGCCACTCACTGCTTCAAAGCAATGGTTTTGGATTCTTATCCCATTTGGGACCAAATATCAACAAGTCTTTCTTCTCACTTCTAAACATTCTTCATGCATGTCTAGCACTTGTAATCAATCAAATTCATTTTATTATAACATATTCTAACCCAAAATAACTATATACAAGCCATTCACTGCCTCAAAGCAATGGTTTTGGGTTCTTATCCCATTTGGGACCAAATTTCAACAAGTCTTTCTTCTCACTTCTAAACATTCTTCATGCATCTCTAGCACTTGTAATCAATCAAATTCATTGTATTATAACATATTCTAACCCAAAATAACTTTATACAAGCCATTCACTGCCTCAAAGCAATGGTTTTGGGTTCTTATACCATTTGGGACCAAATATCAACAAGTCTTTCTTCTCACTTCTAAACATTCTTCATGCATCTCTAGCACTTGTAATCAATCAAATTCATTGTATTATAACATATTCTAAACCAAAATAACTTTATACATGCCAGTCACTGCCTCAAAGCAATGATTTTGGGTTCTTATCCCATTTGAGACGAAATTTCAACAAGTCTTTCTTCTCACTTCTAAACATTCTTCATGCATCTCTAGCACTTGTAATCAATCAAATTCATTGTATTATAACATATTCTAACCCAAAATAACTTTATACAAGCCATTCGTTGCCTTAAAGCTATGTTTTTGTGTTCTTATCCCATTTGGGACCAAATATCACCAAGTCTTTCTTTTCACTTCTAAACATTCTTCACGTATCTCTAGCACTTGTAATCAATCAAATTCATTGTATTATAACATATTCTAACCCAAAATAACTTTATACAAGCCATTCACTGCCTCAAAACAATGGTTTTGGTTCTTATCCCATTTGAGACCAAATTTCAAAAAGTCTTTCTTCTCACTTTTAAACATTCTTCATGCATCTCTAACACTTGTAATCAATCAAATTCATTGTATTATAACATATTCTAACCCAAAATAACTTTATACAAGTCATTAACTGCCTCAAAGCAATGGTTTTGGGTTCTTATCCCATTTGGGACCAAATAGAGATAGGTCTTTCTTCTCACTTCTAAACATTCTTCATGCATGTCTAGCACTTGTAATCAATCAATTCATTGTATTATAACATATTCTAACCCAAAATAACTTTATACAAGCCATTCACTGCTTCAAAGCAATGGTTTTGTGTTTTTATCCCATATGAGACCAAATTTCAACAAGTCTTTCTTCTCACTTCTAAACATTCTTCATGCATGTCTAGCACTTGTAATCAATCAAATTCATTTAATTATAACATATTCTAACCCAAAATAACTATATACAAGCCATTCACTGCCTCAAAGCAATGGTTTTGGGTTCTTATCCCATTTGAGACCAAATTTCAACAAGTCTTTCTTCTCACTTCTAAACATTCTTCACGTATCTCTAGCACTTGTAATCAATCAAATTCATTGTATTATAACATATTCTAACCCAAAATAACTTTATACAAGCCATTCACTGCCTCAAAGCAATGCTTTTGGGTTCTTATCCAATATGGGACCAAATATCGATAGGTCTTTCTTCTCACTTCTAAACATTGAGACCAAATTTCAACATGTCTATCTTTTCACTTCTAAACATTCTTCATGCATGTCTATCACTTGTAATCAATCAAATTCATTGTATTATAACATATTCTAACCCAAAATAACTTTATACAAGCCATTCACTGCCTCAAAGCAATGCTTTTGGGTTCTTATCCAATATGGGACCAAATATCGATAGGTATTTCTTCTCACTTCTAAACATTCTTCATGCATCTCTAGCACTTGTAATCAATCAAATTCATTGTATTATAACATATTCTAACCCAAAATAACTTTATACAAGCCATTCACTGTCTCAAAGCAATGGTTTTGGGTTCTTATCCCATTTGAGACCAAATTTCAACAAGTCTTTCTTCTCACTTCTATACATTCTTCATGCATGTCTAGCACTTGTAATCAATAAAATTCATTGTATTATAACATATTCTAACCCAAAATAACTTTATACAAGCCATTCACTGCCTCAAAGCAATGGTTTTGGGTTCTTATCCAATATGGGACCAAATAACGATAGGTCTTTCTTCTCACTTCTAAACATTCTTCATGCATGGCTAGCACTTGTAATCAATCAAATTCATTGTATTATAACATATTCTAACCCAAAATAACTTTATACAAGCCATTCACTGCTTCAAAGCAATGGTTTTGTGTTTTTATCCCATATGAGACCAAATTTCAACAAGTCTTTCTTCTCACTTCTAAACATTCTTCATGCATGTCTAGCACTTGTAATCAATAAAATTCATTGTATTATAACATATTCTAACCCAAAATAACTTTATAAAGGCCATTCACTGCCTCAAAGCAATGCTTTTGGGTTCTTATCCAATATGGGACCAAATATCGATAGGTCTTTCTTCTCACTTCTAAACATTCTTCATGCATCTCTAGCACTTGTAATCAATCAAATTCATTGTATTATAACATATTCTAAACCAAAATAACTTTATACAAGCCAGTCACTGCCTCAAAGCAATGATTTTGGGTTCTTATCCCATTTGAGACGAAATTTCAACAAGTCTTTCTTCTCACTTCTAAACATTCTTCATGCATGGCTAGTACTTGTAATCAATCAAATTCATTTTATTATAACATATTCTAACCCAGAATAACTTTATACAAGCCATTCACTGCCTAAAAGAGATGTTTTTGTGTTCTTATCCCATTTGAGACCAAATTTCAACAAGTCTTTCTTTTCACTTCTAAACATTCTTCACGTATCTCTAGCACTTGTAATCAATCAAATTCATTGTATTATAACATGTTTTAACCCAAAATAACTTTATACAAGCCATTCACTGCCTCAAAGCAATGGTTTTGGGTTCTTATCCCATTTGAGACCAAATTTCAAAAAGTCTTTCTTCTCACTTTTAAACATTCTTCATGCATGTCTAGCACTTGTAATCAATCAAATTCATTGTATTATAACATATTCTAAGCCAAAATAACTTTATACAAGTCATTAACTGCCTCAAAGCAATGGTTTTGGGTTCTTATCCAATTTGGGACCAAATAGAGATAGGTCTTTCTTCTCACTTCTAAACATTCTTCATGCATGTCTAGCACTTGTAATCAATCAAATTCATTGTATTATAACATATTCTAACCCAAAATAACTTTATACAAGCCATTCACTGCCTCAAAGCAATGGTTTTGTGTTCTTATCCCATTTGAGACCAAATTTCAACATGTCTTTCTTTTCACTTCTAAACATTCTTCATGCATGTCTATCACTTGTAATCAATCAAATTCATTGTATTATAACATATTCTAACCCAAAATAACTTTATACAAGCCATTCACTGCCTCAAAGCAATGCTTTTGGGTTCTTATCCAATATGGGACCAAATATCGATAGGTATTTCTTCTCACTTCTAAACATTCTTCATGCATCTCTAGCACTTGTAATCAATCAAATTCATTGTATTATAACATATTCTAACCCAAAATAACTTTATACAAGCCATTCACTGTCTCAAAGCAATGGTTTTGGGTTCTTATCCCATTTGAGACCAAATTTCAACAAGTCTTTCTTCTCATTTCTATACATTCTTCATGCATGTCTAGAACTTGTAATCAATAAAATTCATTGTATTATAACATATTCTAACCCAAAATAACTTTATACAAGCCATTCACTGCCTCAAAGCAATGGTTTTGGGTTCTTATCCAATATGGGACCAAATAACGATAGGTCTTTCTTCTCACTTCTAAACATTCTTCATGCATGGCTAGCACTTGTAATCAATCAAATTCATTGTATTATAACATATTCTAACCCAAAATAACTTTATACAAGCCATTCACTGCTTCAAAGCAATGGTTTTGTGTTTTTATCCCATATGAGACCAAATTTCAACAAGTCTTTCTTCTCACTTCTATACATTCTTCATGCATGGCTAGTACTTGTAATCAATCAAATTCATTTTATTATAACATATTCTAACCCAAAATAACTTTATACAAGCCATTCACTGCCTAAAAGAGATGTTTTGTGTTCTTATCCCATTTGAGACCAAATTTCAACAAGTCTTTCTTTTCACTTCTAAACATTCTTCACGTATCTATAGCACTTGTAATCAATCAAATTCATTGTATTATAACATATTTTAACCCAAAATAACTTTATACAAGCCATTCACTGCCTCAAAGCAATGGTTTTGGGTTCTTATCCCATTTGAGACCAAATTTCAAAAAGTCTTTCTTCTCACTTTTAAACATTCTTCATGCATGTCTAGCACTTGTAATCAATCAAATTCATTGTATTATAACATATTCTAAGCCAAAATAACTTTATACAAGTCATTAACTGCCTCAAAGCAATGGTTTTGGGTTCTTATCCAATTTGGGACCAAATAGAGATAGGTCTTTCTTCTCACTTCTAAACATTCTTCATGCATGTCTAGCACTTGTAATCAATCAATTCATTGTATTATAACATATTCTAACCCAAAATAACTTTATACAAGCCATTCACTGCCTCAAAGCAATGGTTTTGTGTTCTTATCCCATTTGAGACCAAATTTCAACATGTCTTTCTTTTCACTTCTAAACATTCTTCATGCATGTCTATCACTTGTAATCAATCAAATTCATTGTATTATAACATATTCTAACCCAAAATAACTTTATACAAGCCATTCACTGCCTCAAAGCAATGCTTTTGGGTTCTTATCCAATATGGGACCAAATATCGATAGGTATTTCTTCTCACTTCTAAACATTCTTCATGCATCTCTAGCACTTGTAATCAATCAAATTCATTGTATTATAACATATTCTAACCCAAAATAACTTTATACAAGCCATTCACTGTCTCAAAGCAATGGTTTTGGGTTCTTATCCCATTTGAGACCAAATTTCAACAAGTCTTTCTTCTCATTTCTATACATTCTTCATGCATGTCTAGCACTTGTAATCAATAAAATTCATTGTATTATAACATATTCTAACCCAAAATAACTTTATACAAGCCATTCACTGCCTCAAAGCAATGGTTTTGGGTTCTTATCCAATATGGGACCAAATAACGATAGGTCTTTCTTCTCAGTTCTAAACATTCTTCATGCATGGTTAGCACTTGTAATCAATCAAATTCATTGTATTATAACATATTCTAACCCAAAATAACTTTATACAAGCCATTCACTGCTTCAAAGCAATGGTTTTGTGTTTTTATCCCATATGAGACCAAATTTCAACAAGTCTTTCTTCTCACTTCTAAACATTCTTCATGCATGTCTAGCACTTGTAATCAATCAAATTCATTTAATTATAACATATTCTAACCCAAAATAACTATATACAAGCCATTCACTGCCTCAAAGCAATGGTTTTGGGTTCTTATCCCATTTGAGACCAAATTTCAACAAGTCTTTCTTCTCACTTCTAAACATTCTTCACGTATCTCTAGCACTTGTAATCAATCAAATTCATTGTATTATAACATATTCTAAGCCAAAATAACTTTATACAAGCCATTCACTGCCTCAAAGCAATGCTTTTGGGTTCTTATCCAATATGGGACCAAATATCGATAGGTCTTTCTTCTCACTTCTAAACATTCTTCATGCATCTCTAGCACTTGTAATCAATCAAATTCATTGTATTATAACATATTCTAAACCAAAATAACTTTATACAAGCCAGTCACTGCCTCAAAGCAATGATTTTGGGTTCTTATCCCATTTGAGTCGAAATTTCAACAAGTCTTTCTTCTCACTTCTAAACATTCTTTATGCATGGCTAGTACTTGTAATCAATCAAATTCATTTTATTATAACATATTCTAACCCAAAATAACTTTATACAAGCCATTCACTGCCTAAAAGATATGTTTTTGTGTTCTTATCCCATTTGAGACAAAATTTCAACAAGTCTTTCTTTTCACTTCTAAACATTCTTCACGTATCTCTAGCACTTGTAATCAATCAAATTCATTGTATTATAACATATTTTAACCCAAAATAACTTTATACAAGCCATTCACTGCCTCAAAGCAATGGTTTTGGTTCTTATCCCATTTGAGACCAAATTTCAAAAAGTCTTTCTTCTCACTTTTAAACATTCTTCATGCATGTCTAGCCCTTGTAATCAATCAAATTCATTGTATTATAACATATTCTAAGCCAAAATAACTTTATACAAGTCATTAACTGCCTCAAAGCAATGGTTTTGGGTTCTTATCCAATTTGGGACCAAATAGAGATAGGTCTTTCTTCTCACTTCTAAACATTCTTCATGCATGTCTAGCACTTGTAATCAATCAATTCATTGTATTATAACATATTCTAACCCAAAATAACTTTATACAAGCCATTCACTGCTTCAAAGCAATGGTTTTGTGTTTTTATCCCATATGAGACCAAATTTCAACAAGTCTTTCTTCTCACTTCTAAACATTCTTCATGCATGTCTAGCACTTGTAATCAATCAAATTCATTTAATTATAACATATTCTAACCCAAAATAACTATATACAAGCCATTCACTGCCTCAAAGCAATGGTTTTGGGTTCTTATCCCATTTGAGACCAAATTTCAACAAGTCTTTCTTCTCACTTCTAAACATTCTTCACGTATCTCTAGCACTTGTAATCAATCAAATTCATTGTATTATAACATATTCTAACCCAAAATAACTTTATACAAGCCATTCACTGCCTCAAAGCAATGCTTTTGGGTTCTTATCCAATATGGGACCAAATATCGATAGGTATTTCTTCTCACTTCTAAACATTCTTCATGCATCTCTAGCACTTGTAATCAATCAAATTCATTGTATTATAACATATTCTAACCCAAAATAACTTTATACAAGCCATTCACTGTCTCAAAGCAATGGTTTTGGGTTCTTATCCCATTTGAGACCAAATTTCAACAAGTCTTTCTTCTCACTTCTATACATTCTTCATGCATGTCTAGCACTTGTAATCAATAAAATTCATTGTATTATAACATATTCTAACCCAAAATAACTTTATACAAGCCATTCACTGCCTCAAAGCAATGGTTTTGGGTTCTTATCCAATATGGGACCAAATAACGATAGGTCTTTCTTCTCACTTCTAAACATTCTTCATGCATGGCTAGCACTTGTAATCAATCAAATTCATTGTATTATAACATATTCTAACCCAAAATAACTTTATACAAGCCATTCACTGCTTCAAAGCAATGGTTTTGTGTTTTTATCCCATATGAGACCAAATTTCAACAAGTCTTTCTTCTCACTTCTAAACATTCTTCATGCATGTCTAGCACTTGTAATCAATCAAATTCATTTAATTATAACATATTCTAACCCAAAATAACTATATACAAGCCATTCACTGCCTCAAAACAATGGTTTTGGGTTCTTATCCCATTTGAGACCAAATTTCAACAAGTCTTTCTTCTCACTTCTAAACATTCTTCACGTATCTCTAGCACTTGTAATCAATCAAATTCATTGTATTATAACATATTCTAACCCAAAATAACTTTATACAAGCCATTCACTGCCTCAAAGCAATGCTTTTGGGTTCTTATCCAATATGGGACCAAATATCGATAGGTCTTTCTTCTCACTTCTAAACATTCTTCATGCATCTCTAGCACTTGTAATCAATCAAATTCATTGTATTATAACATATTCTAAACCAAAATAACTTTATACAAGCCAGTCACTGCCTCAAAGCAATGATTTTGGGTTCTTATCCCATTTGAGACGAAATTTCAACAAGTCTTTCTTCTCACTTCTAAACATTCTTTATGCATGGCTAGTACTTGTAATCAATCAAATTCATTTTATTATAACATATTCTAACCCAAAATAACTTTATACAAGCCATTCACTGCCTAAAAGATATGTTTTTGTGTTCTTATCCCATTTGAGACCAAATTTCAACAAGTCTTTCTTTTCACTTCTAAACATTCTTCACGTATCTCTAGCACTTGTAATCAATCAAATTTATTGTATTATAACATATTTTAACCCAAAATAACTTTATACAAGCCATTCACTGCCTCAAAGCAATGGTTTTGGTTCTTATCCCATTTGAGACCAAATTTCAAAAAGTCTTTCTTCTCACTTTTAAACATTCTTCATGCATGTCTAGCCCTTGTAATCAATCAAATTCATTGTATTATAACATATTCTAAGCCAAAATAACTTTATACAAGTCATTAACTGCCTCAAAGCAATGGTTTTGGGTTCTTATCCAATTTGGGACCAAATAGAGATAGGTCTTTCTTCTCACTTCTAAACATTCTTCATGCATGTCTAGCACTTGTAATCAATCAATTCATTGTATTATAACATATTCTAACCCAAAATAACTTTATACAAGCCATTCACTGCTTCAAAGCAATGGTTTTGTGTTTTTATCCCATATGAGACCAAATTTCAACAAGTCTTTCTTCTCACTTCTAAACATTCTTCATGCATGTCTAGCACTTGTAATCAATCAAATTCATTTAATTATAACATATTCTAACCCAAAATAACTATATACAAGCCATTCACTGCCTCAAAGCAATGGTTTTGGGTTCTTATCCCATTTGAGACCAAATTTCAACAAGTCTTTCTTCTCACTTCTAAACATTCTTCACGTATCTCTAGCACTTGTAATCAATCAAATTCATTGTATTATAACATATTCTAACCCAAAATAACTTTATACAAGCCATTCACTGCCTCAAAGCAATGCTTTTGGGTTCTTATCCAATATGGGACCAAATATCGATAGGTATTTCTTCTCACTTCTAAACATTCTTCATGCATCTCTAGCACTTGTAATCAATCAAATTCATTGTATTATAACATATTCTAACCCAAAATAACTTTATACAAGCCATTCACTGTCTCAAAGCAATGGTTTTGGGTTCTTATCCCATTTGAGACCAAATTTCAACAAGTCTTTCTTCTCACTTCTATACATTCTTCATGCATGTCTAGCACTTGTAATCAATAAAATTCATTGTATTATAACATATTCTAACCCAAAATAACTTTATACAAGCCATTCACTGCCTCAAAGCAATGGTTTTGGGTTCTTATCCAATATGGGACCAAATAACGATAGGTCTTTCTTCTCACTTCTAAACATGCTTCATGCATGGCTAGCACTTGTAATCAATCAAATTCATTGTATTATAACATATTCTAACCCAAAATAACTTTATACAAGCCATTCACTGCTTCAAAGCAATGGTTTTGTGTTTTTATCCCATATGAGACCAAATTTCAACAAGTCTTTCTTCTCACTTCTAAACATTCTTCATGCATGTCTAGCACTTGTAATCAATCAAATTCATTTAATTATAACATATTCTAACCCAAAATAACTATATACAAGCCATTCACTGCCTCAAAGCAATGGTTTTGGGTTCTTATCCCATTTGAGACCAAATTTCAAAAAGTCTTTCTTCTCACTTTTAAACATTCTTCATGCATGTCTAGCCCTTGTAATCAATCAAATTCATTGTATTATAACATATTCTAAGCCAAAATAACTTTATACAAGTCATTAACTGCCTCAAAGCAATGGTTTTGGGTTCTTATCCAATTTGGGACCAAATAGAGATAGGTCTTTCTTCTCACTTCTAAACATTCTTCATGCATGTCTAGCACTTGTAATCAATCAATTCATTGTATTATAACATATTCTTACCCAAAATAACTTTATACAAGCCATTCACTGCTTCAAAGCAATGGTTTTGTGTTTTTATCCCATATGAGACCAAATTTCAACAAGTCTTTCTTCTCACTTCTAAACATTCTTCATGCATGTCTAGCACTTGTAATCAATCAAATTCATTTAATTATAACATATTCTAACCCAAAATAACTATATACAAGCCATTCACTGCCTCAAAGCAATGGTTTTGGGTTCTTATCCCATTTGAGACCAAATTTCAACAAGTCTTTCTTCTCACTTCTAAACATTCTTCACGTATCTCTAGCACTTGTAATCAATCAAATTCATTGTATTATAACATATTCTAACCCAAAATAACTTTATACAAGCCATTCACTGCCTCAAAGCAATGCTTTTGGGTTCTTATCCAATATGGGACCAAATATCGATAGGTATTTCTTCTCACTTCTAAACATTCTTCATGCATCTCTAGCACTTGTAATCAATCAAATTCATTGTATTATAACATATTCTAACCCAAAATAACTTTATACAAGCCATTCACTGTCTCAAAGCAATGGTTTTGGGTTCTTATCCCATTTGAAACCAAATTTCAACAAGTCTTTCTTCTCACTTCTATACATTCTTCATGCATGTCTAGCACTTGTAATCAATAAAATTCATTGTATTATAACATATTCTAACCCAAAATAACTTTATACAAGCCATTCACTGCCTCAAAGCAATGGTTTTGGGTTCTTATCCAATATGGGACCAAATAACGATAGGTCTTTCTTCTCACTTCTAAACATTCTTCATGCATGGCTAGCACTTGTAATCAATCAAATTCATTGTATTATAACATATTCTAACCCAAAATAACTTTATACAAGCCATTCACTGCTTCAAAGCAATGGTTTTGTGTTTTTATCCCATATGAGACCAAATTTCAACAAGTCTTTCTTCTCACTTCTAAACATTCTTCATGCATGTCTAGCACTTGTAATCAATCAAATTCATTTAATTATAACATATTCTAACCCAAAATAACTATATACAAGCCATTCACTGCCTCAAAGCAATGGTTTTGGGTTCTTATCCCATTTGAGACCAAATTTCAACAAGTCTTTCTTCTCACTTCTAAACATTCTTCACGTATCTCTAGCACTTGTAATCAATCAAATTCATTGTATTATAACATATTCTAACCCAAAATAACTTTATACAAGCCATTCACTGCCTCAAAGCAATGCTTTTGGGTTCTTATCCCATTTGAGACGAAATTTCAACAAGTCTTTCTTCTCACTTCTAAACATTCTTCATGCATGGCTAGTACTTGTAATCAATCAAATTCATTTTATTATAACATATTCTAACCCAGAATAACTTTATACAAGCCATTCACTGCCTAAAAGAGATGTTTTTGTGTTCTTATCCCATTTGAGACCAAATTTCAACAAGTCTTTCTTTTCACTTCTAAACATTCTTCACGTATCTCTAGCACTTGTAATCAATCAAATTCATTGTATGATAACATATTCTAACCCAAAATAACTGTATACAAGCCATTCACTGCCTCAAAGCAATGGTTTTGGGTTCTTTTCCCATTTGAGACCAAATATCAACAAGTCTTTCTTCTCACTTTTAAACATTCTTCATGCATGTCTAGCACTTCTAATCAATCAAATTCATTGTATTATAACATATTCTAACCCAAAATAAATTTATACAAGCCATTCACTGCCTCAAAGCAATGGTTTTGGGTTCTTATCCCATTTGGGACCAAATATCAACAAGTCTTTCTTCTCACTTCTAAACATACTTCATGTATCTTTAGCACTTGTAATTAATCAAATTCATTGTATTATAACATATTCTAACCCAAAATAACTTTATACAAGCCATTCACTGCCTCAAAGCAATGGTTTTGGGTTCTTATCCCATTGGAGACCAAATATCAACAAGTCTTTCTTTTCACTTCTAAACATTCTTCATGCATCTCTAGCACTTGTAATCAATCAAATTCATTGTATTATAACATATTCTAACCCAAAATAACTTTATACAAGCCATTCACTGCCTCAAAGCAATGCTTTTGGGTTCTTATCCAATATGGGACCAAATATCGATAGGTATTTCTTCTCACTTCTAAACATTCTTCATGCATCTCTAGCACTTGTAATCAATCAAATTCATTGTATTATAACATATTCTAACCCAAAATAACTTTATACAAGCCATTCACTGTCTCAAAGCAATGGTTTTGGGTTCTTATCCCATTTGAGACCAAATTTCAACAAGTCTTTCTTCTCATTTCTATACATTCTTCATGCATGTCTAGAACTTGTAATCAATAAAATTCATTGTATTATAACATATTCTAACCCAAAATAACTTTATACAAGCCATTCACTGCCTCAAAGCAATGGTTTTGGGTTCTTATCCAATATGGGACCAAATAACGATAGGTCTTTCTTCTCACTTCTAAACATTCTTCATGCATGGCTAGCACTTGTAATCAATCAAATTCATTGTATTATAACATATTCTAACCCAAAATAACTTTATACAAGCCATTCACTGCTTCAAAGCAATGGTTTTGTGTTTTTATCCCATATGAGACCAAATTTCAACAAGTCTTTCTTCTCACTTCTAAACATTCTTCATGCATGGCTAGTACTTGTAATCAATCAAATTCATTTTATTATAACATATTCTAACCCAAAATAACTTTATACAAGCCATTCACTGCCTAAAAGAGATGTTTTGTGTTCTTATCCCATTTGAGACCAAATTTCAACAAGTCTTTCTTTTCACTTCTAAACATTCTTCACGTATCTATAGCACTTGTAATCAATCAAATTCATTGTATTATAACATATTTTAACCCAAAATAACTTTATACAAGCCATTCACTGCCTCAAAGCAATGGTTTTGGGTTCTTATCCCATTTGAGACCAAATTTCAAAAAGTCTTTCTTCTCACTTTTAAACATTCTTCATGCATGTCTAGCACTTGTAATCAATCAAATTCATTGTATTATAACATATTCTAAGCCAAAATAACTTTATACAAGTCATTAACTGCCTCAAAGCAATGGTTTTGGGTTCTTATCCAATTTGGGACCAAATAGAGATAGGTCTTTCTTCTCACTTCTAAACATTCTTCATGCATGTCTAGCACTTGTAATCAATCAATTCATTGTATTATAACATATTCTAACCCAAAATAACTTTATACAAGCCATTCACTGCCTCAAAGCAATGGTTTTGTGTTCTTATCCCATTTGAGACCAAATTTCAACATGTCTTTCTTTTCACTTCTAAACATTCTTCATGCATGTCTATCACTTGTAATCAATCAAATTCATTGTATTATAACATATTCTAACCCAAAATAACTTTATACAAGCCATTCACTGCCTCAAAGCAATGCTTTTGGGTTCTTATCCAATATGGGACCAAATATCGATAGGTATTTCTTCTCACTTCTAAACATTCTTCATGCATCTCTAGCACTTGTAATCAATCAAATTCATTGTATTATAACATATTCTAACCCAAAATAACTTTATACAAGCCATTCACTGTCTCAAAGCAATGGTTTTGGGTTCTTATCCCATTTGAGACCAAATTTCAACAAGTCTTTCTTCTCATTTCTATACATTCTTCATGCATGTCTAGCACTTGTAATCAATAAAATTCATTGTATTATAACATATTCTAACCCAAAATAACTTTATACAAGCCATTCACTGCCTCAAAGCAATGGTTTTGGGTTCTTATCCAATATGGGACCAAATAACGATAGGTCTTTCTTCTCAGTTCTAAACATTCTTCATGCATGGTTAGCACTTGTAATCAATCAAATTCATTGTATTATAACATATTCTAACCCAAAATAACTTTATACAAGCCATTCACTGCTTCAAAGCAATGGTTTTGTGTTTTTATCCCATATGAGACCAAATTTCAACAAGTCTTTCTTCTCACTTCTAAACATTCTTCATGCATGTCTAGCACTTGTAATCAATCAAATTCATTTAATTATAACATATTCTAACCCAAAATAACTATATACAAGCCATTCACTGCCTCAAAGCAATGGTTTTGGGTTCTTATCCCATTTGAGACCAAATTTCAACAAGTCTTTCTTCTCACTTCTAAACATTCTTCACGTATCTCTAGCACTTGTAATCAATCAAATTCATTGTATTATAACATATTCTAAGCCAAAATAACTTTATACAAGCCATTCACTGCCTCAAAGCAATGCTTTTGGGTTCTTATCCAATATGGGACCAAATATCGATAGGTCTTTCTTCTCACTTCTAAACATTCTTCATGCATCTCTAGCACTTGTAATCAATCAAATTCATTGTATTATAACATATTCTAAACCAAAATAACTTTATACAAGCCAGTCACTGCCTCAAAGCAATGATTTTGGGTTCTTATCCCATTTGAGTCGAAATTTCAACAAGTCTTTCTTCTCACTTCTAAACATTCTTTATGCATGGCTAGTACTTGTAATCAATCAAATTCATTTTATTATAACATATTCTAACCCAAAATAACTTTATACAAGCCATTCACTGCCTAAAAGATATGTTTTTGTGTTCTTATCCCATTTGAGACAAAATTTCAACAAGTCTTTCTTTTCACTTCTAAACATTCTTCACGTATCTCTAGCACTTGTAATCAATCAAATTCATTGTATTATAACATATTTTAACCCAAAATAACTTTATACAAGCCATTCACTGCCTCAAAGCAATGGTTTTGGTTCTTATCCCATTTGAGACCAAATTTCAAAAAGTCTTTCTTCTCACTTTTAAACATTCTTCATGCATGTCTAGCCCTTGTAATCAATCAAATTCATTGTATTATAACATATTCTAAGCCAAAATAACTTTATACAAGTCATTAACTGCCTCAAAGCAATGGTTTTGGGTTCTTATCCAATTTGGGACCAAATAGAGATAGGTCTTTCTTCTCACTTCTAAACATTCTTCATGCATGGCTAGCACTTGTAATCAATCAAATTCATTGTATTATAACATATTCTAACCCAAAATAACTTTATACAAGCCATTCACTGCTTCAAAGCAATGGTTTTGTGTTTTTATCCCATATGAGACCAAATTTCAACAAGTCTTTCTTCTCACTTCTAAACATTCTTCATGCATGTCTAGCACTTGTAATCAATCAAATTCATTTAATTATAACATATTCTAACCCAAAATAACTATATACAAGCCATTCACTGCCTCAAAGCAATGGTTTTGGGTTCTTATCCCATTTGAGACCAAATTTCAACAAGTCTTTCTTCTCACTTCTAAACATTCTTCACGTATCTCTAGCACTTGTAATCAATCAAATTCATTGTATTATAACATATTCTAACCCAAAATAACTTTATACAAGCCATTCACTGCCTCAAAGCAATGCTTTTGGGTTCTTATCCAATATGGGACCAAATATCGATAGGTATTTCTTCTCACTTCTAAACATTCTTCATGCATCTCTAGCACTTGTAATCAATCAAATTCATTGTATTATAACATATTCTAACCCAAAATAACTTTATACAAGCCATTCACTGTCTCAAAGCAATGGTTTTGGGTTCTTATCCCATTTGAGACCAAATTTCAACAAGTCTTTCTTCTCACTTCTATACATTCTTCATGCATGTCTAGCACTTGTAATCAATCAAATTCATTGTATTATAACATATTCTAACCCAAAATAACTTTATACAAGCCATTCACTGCCTCAAAGCAATGGTTTTGGGTTCTTATCCAATATGGGACCAAATAACGATAGGTCTTTCTTCTCACTTCTAAACATTCTTCATGCATGGCTAGCACTTGTAATCAATCAAATTCATTGTATTATAACATATTCTAACCCAAAATAACTTTATACAAGCCATTCACTGCTTCAAAGCAATGGTTTTGTGTTTTTATCCCATATGAGACCAAATTTCAACAAGTCTTTCTTCTCACTTCTAAACATTCTTCATGCATCTCTAGCACTTGTAATCAATCAAATTCATTGTATTATAACATATTCTAACCCAAAATAACTTTATACAAGCCATTCACTGCCTCAAAACAATGGTTTTGGGTTCTTTTCCCATTTGAGACCAAATATCAACAAGTCTTTCTACTCACTTCTAAACATTCTTCATGCATCTCTAGCACTTGTAATCAATCAAATTCATTGTATTATAACATATTCTAACCCAAAATAACTTTATACAAGCCATTCACTGCCTCAAAGCAATGATTTTGGGTCCTTATCCAATTTGGGACCAAATATCAACAAGTCTTTCTTCTCACTTCTAAACATTCTTCATGTATCTCTAGCACTTGTAATCAATCAAATTCATTGTATTATAACATATTCTAACCCAAAATAACTTTATACAAGCCAGTCACTGCCTCAAAGCAATGATTTTGGGTACTTATCCCACTTGGGACGAAATTTCAACAAGTCTTTCTTCACACTTCTAAACATTCTTTATGCATGTCTAGTACTTCTAATCAATCAAATTCATTGTATTATATCATATTCTAACCCAAAATAACCTTATACAAGCCATTCACAGCCTCAAAGCATATGGTTTTTGTGTTCTTATCCCATTTGAGACCAAATATCAACAAGTCTTTCTTTTCACTTCTAAACATTCTTCACGTATCTCTAGCACTTGTCATCAATCAAATTCATTGTATTATAACATATTCTAACCCAAAATAACTTTATACAAGCCATTCACTGCCTCAAAGCAATGGTTTTGGTTCTTATCCCATTTGAGACCAAATTTCAAAAAGTCTTTCTTCTCACTTTTAAACATTCTTCATGCATGTCTAGCCCTTGTAATCAATCAAATTCATTGTATTATAACATATTCTAAGCCAAAATAACTTTATACAAGTCATTAACTGCCTTAAAGCAATGGTTTTGGGTTCTTATCCAATTTGGGACCAAATAGAGATAGGTCTTTCTTCTCACTTCTAAACATTCTTCATGCATGTCTAGCACTTGTCGTCAATCAAATTCATTGTATTATAACATATTCTAACCCAAAATAACTTTATACAAGCCATTCACTGCATCAAAGCAATGGTTTTGTGTTCTTATCCCATTTGGGACCAAATATCAACAAGTCTTTCTTCTCACTTCTAAACATTCTTCATGCATCTGTAGCACTTGTAATCAATCAAGTTCATTGTATTATAATATATTCTAACCCAAAATAACTGTATACAAGCCATTCGATGCCTCAAAGCAATGATTTTCGGTTCTTATCCCATTTGGGACCAAATGAAATGTCAACAAGTCTTTCTTCTCACTTCTAAACATTCTTCATGTATCTCTAGCACTTGTAATCAATCAAATTCATTGTATTATAACATATTATAACCCAAAATAAATTTATACAAGCCATTCACTGCGTCAAAGCAATGCTTTTGGGTTCTTATCCAATTTGGGACCAAATATCAACAAGTCTTTCTTCTCACTTTTAAACATTTTTCATGCATCTCTAGCACTTGTAATCAATCAAATTCATTGTATTATAACATATTCTAACCCAAAATAACTTTATACAAGCCATTCACTGCCTCAAAGCAATGGTTTTGGGTTCTTATCCCATTTGGGACCAAATATCAACAAGTGTTTCTTCACACTTCTATACATTCTTCATGCATCTCTAGCACTTGTAATCAATCAAATTCATTGTATTATAACATATTCTAACCCAAAATAACTTTATACAAGCCATTCACTGCCTCAAAGCAATGGTTTTGGGTTCTTATCCCATTTGGGACCAAATATCAACAAGTCTTTCTTCTCAGTTCTAAACATTCTTCATGCATCTCTAGCACTTGTAATAAATCAAATTCATTGTATTATAACATATTCTAACCCAAAATAACTTTATACAAGCCATTCACTGCTTCAAAGCAATGGTTTTGTGTTTTTATCCCATATGAGACCAAATATCAACAAGTCTTTCTACTCACTTCTAAACATTCTTCATGTATCTCTAGCACTTGTAATCAATCAAATTCATTGTATTATAACATATTCTAACCCAAAATAACTTTATACAAGCCATTCACTGCCTCAAAGCAATGGTTTTGGGTTCTTATCCCATTTGGGACCAAATATCAACAAGTCTTTCTTCTCACTTTTAAACATTCTTCATGCATCTCTAGCACTTGTAATCAATCAAATTCATTGTATTATAACATATTCTAACCCAAAATAACTTTATACAAGCCATTCACTGCCTCAAAGCAATGATTTTGGGTCCTTATCCAATTTGGGACCAAATATCAACAAGTCTTTCTTCTCACTTCTAAACATTTTTCATGCATCTCTAGCACTTGTAATCAATCAAATTCATTGTATTATAACATATTCTAACCCAAAATAACTTTATACAAGCCATCACTGCCTCAAAGCAATGGTTTTGTGTTCTTATCCCATTTGAGACGAAATTTCAACAAGTCTTTCTTCTCACTTTTAAACATTCTTTATGCATGGCTAGTACTTGTAATCAATCAAATTCATTGTATTATAACATATTCTAACCCAAAATAACTTTATACAAGCCATTCACTGCCTAAAAGATATGTTTTTGTGTTCTTATCCCATTTAAGACCAAATATCAACAAGTCTTTCTTCTCACTTCTAAACATTCTTCATGCATCTCTAGCACTTGTAATCAATCAAATTCATTGTATTATAACATATTCTAACCCAAAATAACTTTATACAAGCCATTCACTGCCTCAAAGCAATGGTTTTGTGTTCTTATCCCATTTGGGACCAAATATCAACAAGTCTTTCTTCTCACTTTTAAACATTCTTCATGCATCTCTAGCACTTGTAATCAATCAAATTCATTGTATTATAACATATTCTAACCCAAAATAACTTTATACAAGCCATTCACTGCCTCAAAGCAATGGTTTTGGGTTCTTATCCCATTTGGGACCAAATATCAACAAGTCTTTCTTCTCACTTTTAAACATTCTTCATGCATCTCTAGCACTTGTAATCAATCAAATTCATTGTATTATAACATATTCTAACCCAAAATAACTTTATACAAGCCATTCACTGCTTCAAAGCAATGGTTTTGGGTTCTTATCCCATATGAGACCAAATATCAACAAGTCTTTCTTCTCACTTCTAAACATTCTTCATGCATCTCTAGCACTTGTAATCAATCAAATTCATTGTATTATAACATATTCTAACCCAAAATAACTATATACAAGCCATTCACTGCCTCAAAGCAATGGTTTTGGGTTCTTATCCCATTTGGGACCAAATATCAACAAGTCTTTCTTCTCACTTTTAAACATTCTTCATGCATCTCTAGCACTTGTAATCAATCAAATTCATTGTATTATAACATATTCTAACCCAAAATAACTTTATACAAGCCATTCACTGCCTCAAAGCAATGCTTTTGGGTTCTTATCCAATATGGGACCAAATATCGATAGGTATTTCTTCTCACTTCTAAACATTCTTCATGCATCTCTAGCACTTGTAATCAATCAAATTCATTGTATTATAACATATTCTAACCCAAAATAACTTTATACAAGCCATTCACTGTCTCAAAGCAATGGTTTTGTGTTCTTATCCCATTTGGGACCAAATATCAACAAGTCTTTCTTCTCACTTTTAAACATTCTTCATGCATCTCTAGCACTTGTAATCAATCAAATTCATTGTATTATAACATATTCTAACCCAAAATAACTTTATACAAGCCATTCACTGCCTCAAAGCAATGGTTTTGGGTTCTTATCCAATATGGGACCAAATATCAACAAGTCTTTCTTCTCACTTCTAAACATTCTTCATGCATCTCTAGCACTTGTAATCAATCAAATTCATTGTATTATAACATATTCTAACCCAAAATAACTTTATACAAGCCATTCACTGCTTCAAAGCAATGGTTTTGTGTTCTTATCCCATTTGGGACCAAATATCAACAAGTCTTTCTTCTCACTTTTAAACACTCTTCATGCATCTCTAGCACTTGTAATCAATCAAATTCATTTAAGTATAACATATTCTAACCCAAAATAACTTTATAAAAGCCATTCACTGCCTCAAAACAATGGTTTTGGGTTCTTATCCCAGTTGAGACCAAATATCAACAAGTCTTTCTTCTCACTTCTAATCATTATTCATGCATGTCTAGCCCTTGTAATCAATCAAATTCATTGTATTATAACATATTCTAACCCAAAATAACTTTATACAAGTCATTAACTGCCTCAAAGCAATGGTTTTGGGTTCTTATCCAATTTGGGACCAAATATCAACAAGTCTTTCTTCTCACTTCTAAACATTCTTCATGCATGTCTACCACTTATAATCAATCAAATTCATTGTATTATAACATATTCTAAACCAAAATAACTTTATACAAGCCATTCACTGCCTCAAAGCAATGGTTTTGTGTTTTTATCCCATATGAGACCAAATATCAACAAGTCTTTCTTCTCACTTTTAAACATTCTTCATGCATCTCTAGCACTTGTAATCAATCAAATTCATTTTATTATAACATATTCTAACCCAAAATAACTATATACAAGCCATTCACTGCCTCAAAGCAATGGTTTTGGGTTCTTATCCCATTTGGGACCAAATATCAACAAGTCTTTCTTCTCACTTTTAAACATTCTTCATGCATCTCTAGCACTTGTAATCAATCAAATTCATTGTATTATAACATATTCTAACCCAAAATAACTTTATACAAGCCATTCACTGCCTCAAAGCAATGCTTTTGGGTTCTTATCCCATTTGGGACCAAATATCAACAAGTCTTTCTTCTCACTTCTAAACATTCTTCATGCATCTCTAGCACTTGTAATCAATCAAATTCATTGTATTATAACATATTCTAACCCAAAATAACTTTATACAAGCCATTCACTGTCTCAAAGCAATGATTTTAGATTCTTATCCCATTTGAAACCAAATATCAACAAGTCTTTCTTCTCACTTCTATACATTCTTCATGCATCTCTAGCACTTGTAATCAATCAAATTCATTGTATTATAACATATTCTAACCCAAAATAACTTTATACAAGCCATTCACTGCCTCAAAGCAATGGTTTTGGGTTCTTATCCCATTTGGGACCAAATATCAACAAGTCTTTCTTCTCACTTCTAAACATTCTTCATGCATGGCTAGTACTTGTAATCAATCAAATTCATTGTATTATAACATATTCTAACCCAAAATAACTTTATACAAGCCATTCACTGCTTCAAAGCAATGGTTTTGTGTTTTTATCCCATATGAGACCAAATAACAACAAGACTTTCTTCTCACTTCTAAACATTCTTCATGCATCTCTAGCACTTGTAATCAATCAAATTCATTGTATTATAACATATTCTAACCCAAAATAACTATATACAAGCCACTCACTGCCTCAAAGCAATGGTTTTGCGTTCTTATCCCATTTGAGACCAAATGTCATCAAGGCTTTCTGCTCACTTCTAAACATTCTTCACGTATCTCTAGCACTTGTAATCAATCAAATTCATTGTATTATAACATATTCTAACCCAAAATAACTTTATACAAGCCATTCACTGCCTCAAAGCAATGCTTTTGGGTTCTTATCCAATATGGGACCAAATATCGATAGGTCTTTCTTCTCACTTCTAAACATTCTTCATGCATCTCTAGCACTTGTAATCAATCAAATTCATTGTATTATAACATATTCTAAACCAAAATAACTTTATACAAGCCAGTCACTGCCTCAAAGCAATGATTTTGGGTTCTTATCCCATTTGAGACGAAATTTCAACAAGTCTTTCTTCTCACTTCTAAACATTCTTTATGCATGGCTAGTACTTGTAATCAATCAAATTCATTTTATTATAACATATTCTAACCCAAAATAACTTTATACAAGCCATTCACTGCCTAAAAGATATGTTTTTGTGTTCTTATCCCATTTGAGACCAAATTTCAACAAGTCTTTCTTTTCACTTCTAAACATTCTTCACGTATCTCTAGCACTTGTAATCAATCAAATTTATTGTATTATAACATATTTTAACCCAAAATAACTTTATACAAGCCATTCACTGCCTCAAAGCAATGGTTTTGGTTCTTATCCCATTTGAGACCAAATTTCAAAAAGTCTTTCTTCTCACTTTTAAACATTCTTCATGCATGTCTAGCCCTTGTAATCAATCAAATTCATTGTATTATAACATATTCTAAGCCAAAATAACTTTATACAAGTCATTAACTGCCTCAAAGCAATGGTTTTGGGTTCTTATCCAATTTGGGACCAAATAGAGATAGGTCTTTCTTCTCACTTCTAAACATTCTTCATGCATGTCTAGCACTTGTAATCAATCAATTCATTGTATTATAACATATTCTAACCCAAAATAACTTTATACAAGCCATTCACTGCTTCAAAGCAATGGTTTTGTGTTTTTATCCCATATGAGACCAAATTTCAACAAGTCTTTCTTCTCACTTCTAAACATTCTTCATGCATGTCTAGCACTTGTAATCAATCAAATTCATTTAATTATAACATATTCTAACCCAAAATAACTATATACAAGCCATTCACTGCCTCAAAGCAATGGTTTTGGGTTCTTATCCCATTTGAGACCAAATTTCAACAAGTCTTTCTTCTCACTTCTAAACATTCTTCACGTATCTCTAGCACTTATAATCAATCAAATTCATTGTATTATAACATATTCTAACCCAAAATAACTTTATACAAGCCATTCACTGCCTCAAAGCAATGCTTTTGGGTTCTTATCCAATATGGGACCAAATATCGATAGGTATTTCTTCTCACTTCTAAACATTCTTCATGCATCTCTAGCACTTGTAATCAATCAAATTCATTGTATTATAACATATTCTAACCCAAAATAACTTTATACAAGCCATTCACTGTCTCAAAGCAATGGTTTTGTGTTCTTATCCCATTTGAGACCAAATTTCAACAAGTCTTTCTTCTCACTTCTATACATTCTTCATGCATGTCTAGCACTTGTAATCAATAAAATTCATTGTATTATAACATATTCTAACCCAAAATAACTTTATACAAGCCATTCACTGCCTCAAAGCAATGGTTTTGGGTTCTTATCCAATTTGGGACCAAATATCAACAAGTCTTTCTTCTCACTTCTAAACATTCTTCATGCATCTCTAGCACTTGTAATCAATCAAATGCATTGTATTATAACATATTATAACCTAATATAACTTTATACAAGCCATTCACTGCGTCAAAGCAATGGTTTTGTGTTCTTATCCCATTTGAGACCAAATTTCAACAAGTCTTTCTTCTCTTTTCTAAACATTCTTCATGCATCTCTAGCACTTGTAATCAATCAAATTCATTGTATTATAACATATTCTAACCAAAAATAACTTTATACAAGCCATTCACTGGCTCAAAGCAATGGTTTTGGGTTCTTATCCCATTTGAGACCAAATTTCAACAAGTCTTTCTTCTCACTTCTAAACATTCTTCATGCATGTCTAGCAGTTGTAATCAATCAAATTCATTGTATTATAACATATTGTAACCCAAACTTACTTTATAAAAGCCATTCACTGACTCAATGCAATGGTTTTGGGTTCTTATCCCATTTGGGACCAAATATCAACAAGTCTTTCTACTCACTTCTAAACATTTTTCATGCATCTCTAGCACTTGTAATCAATCAATTTCATTGTATTATAACATATTCTAACCCAAAATAACTTTATACAAGCCATTCACTGCCTCAAAGCAATGGTTTTGGGTTCTTATCCCATTTGGGACCAAATATCAACAAGTCTTTCTTCTCACTTATAAACATTCTTCATGCATCTCTTGCACTTGTAATCAATCAAATTCATTTTATTATAGCATTTTCTAAACCAAAATAACTTTATACAAGCCATTCACTACCTCAAAGCAATGGTTTTGGGTTCTTATCCCATTTGGGACCAAATATCAACAAGTCTTTCTTCTCACTTCTAAACATTCTTCATGCATCTCTAGCACTTGTAATCAATCAAATTCATTGTATTATAACATATTCTAATCCAAAATAACTTTATATAAGCCATTCACTGCCTCAAAGCAATGGTTTTGTGTTATTATCCCATTTGAGACCAAATTTAAACAAGTCATTTTTCTTACTTCTAAAGATTCTTCATGCATGTCTAGCACTTGTAATCAATCAAATTCATTGTATTATAACATATTCAAACCCAAAATAACTTTATACAAGCCATTCACTGCCTCAAAGAAATGGTTTTGGGTTCTTATCCAATATGGGACCAAATATCAATAGGTCTTTCTTCTCACTTCTAAACATTCTTCATGCATCTCTAGCACTTGTAATCAATCAAATGCATTGTATTATAACATATTATAACCCAATATAACTTTATACAAGCCATTCACTGCGTCAAAGCAATGGTTTTGTGTTCTTATCCCATTTGAGACCAAATTTCAACAAGTCTTTCTTCTCACTTTTAAACATTCTTCATGCATGTCTACCACTTGTAATCAATCAAATTCATTGTATTATAACATATTCTAACCCAAAATAACTTTATACAAGCCATTCACTGCCTCAAAGCAATGGTTTTGGGTTATTATCCCATTTGAGACCAAATTTAAACAAGTCTTTTTTCTCACTTCTAAACATTCTTCATGCATGTCTAGCACTTGTAATCAATCAAATTCATTGTATTATAACATATTCTAACCCAAAATAAGTTTATACAAGCCATTCACTGTCTCAAAGCAATGGTTTTGGGTTCTTATCCTATTTGGGACCAAATATCAACAAGTCTTTCTTCTCACTTCTAAACATTCTTCATGCATCTCTAGCACTTGTAATCAATCAAATTCATTGTATTATAACATATTCTAACCCAAAATAACTTTATACAAGCCATTCATTGCCTCAAAGCAATGGTTTTGGGTTCTTCTCCAATTTGGGACCAAATATCAACAAGTCTTTCTTCTCACTTCTAAACATTCTTCATGCATCTCTAGCACTTGTAATCATTCAAATTCATGTTATTATAACATATACTAACTTAATATAGCTTTTTACAAATCATTCATTGCCTCAAAGCAATGGTTTTGGGTACTTATCACATTTGAGAACAAATATCAACAAGTCTTTCTTCTCTTTTCTAAACATTCTTCATGCATGTCTAGCACTTGTAATCAATCAAATTCATTGTATTATAACATATTCTAACCCAAAATAACTTTACACAAACCATTCACTGCCTCAAAGCAATGGTTTTGGGTTATTATCCCATTTAAGACCAAATATCAACAAGTCATTTTTCTCACTTCTAAACATTCTTCATGCATGTATAGCACTTGTAATCAATCAAATTCATTGTATTATAACATATTCTAACCCAAAATAACTTTATACAAGCCATTCACTGTCTCAAAGAAATGGTTTTGGGTTCTTCTCCAATTTGGGACCAAATATCAACAAGTCTTTCTTCTCACTTCTAAACATTCTTCATGCATCTCTAGCACTTGTAATCAATCAAATTCATTGTATTATAACATATTCTAACCCAAAATAACTTTATACAAGCCATTCACTGCCTCAAAGCAATGGTTTTGGGTTCTTATCCCATTTGGGACCAAATATCAACAAGTCTTTCTTCTCTTTTCTAAACATTCTTCATGCATCTCTAGCACTTGTAATCAATCAAATTCATTGTATTATAACATATTATAACCTAATATAACTTTATACAAGCCATTCACTACCTCAAAGCAATGGTTTTGTGTTCTTATCACTTTTGAGACCAAATATCAACAAGTCTTTCTTCTCTTTTCTAAACATTCTTCATGCATGTCTAGCACTTGTAATCAATCAAATTCATTGTATTATAACATATTCTAACCCAAAATAACTTTATACAAGCCATTTACTGCCTCAAAGCAATGGTTTTGGGTTCTTATCCCATTTAAGACCAAATATCAACAAGTCTTTTTTCTTACTTCTAAACATTCTTCATGCATCTCTAGCACTTGTAATCAATCAAATTCATTGTATTATAACATATTCTAACCCCAAATAACTTTATACAAGCCATTCACTGTCTCAAAGCAATGGTTTTGGGTTCTTATCCAATTTGGGACCAAATATCGACAAGTCTTTCTTCTCACTTTTAAACATTCTTCATGCATCTCTAGCACTTGTAATCAATCAAATTCATTGTATTATAACATATTCTAACCCAAAATAACTTTATACAAGCCATTCACTGCCTCAAAGCAATGGTTTTGGGTTCTTATCCCATTTCAGACCAAATATCAACAAGTCTTTCTTCTCACTTCTGAGCATTCTTCATGCATCTCTAGCACTTGTAATCAATAAAATTCATTGTACTATAACATTTTCTAAACCAAAATAACTTTATACAAGCCATTCACTGCCTCAAAGCAATGGTTTTGGGTTCTTATCCCATTTGGGACCAAATATCAACAAGTCTTTCTTCTCACTTCTAAACATTCTTCATGCATCTCTAGCACTTGTAATCAATCAAATTCATTGTATTATAACATATTCTAACCCAATATAACTTTATACAAGCCATTCACTGCCTCAAAGCAATGGTTTTGCCTTCTTATCCCATTTGAGACCAAATATCAACAAGTCTTTCTTCTCTTTTCTAAACATTCTTCATGCATGTCTACCACTTGTAATCAATCAAATTTATTGTATTATAACATATTCTAACCCAAAATAACTTTATACAAGCCATTCACTGCCTCAAAGCAATGGTTTTGGGTTATTATTCCATTTGAGACCAAATTTTAACAAGTGTTTCTTCTCACTTCTAAACATTCTTCATGCATCTCTAGCACTTGTAATCAATCAAATTCATTGTATTATAACATATTCTAACCCAAAATAACTTTATACAAGCCATTCACTGTCTCAAAGCAATGGTTTTGGGTTCTTATCCCATTTGGGACCAAATATCAACAAGTCTTTCTTCTCACTTCTAAACATTCTTCATGCATCTCTAGCACTTGTAATCAATCAAATTCATTGTATTATAACATATTCTAACCCAAAATAACTTTATACAAGCCATTCATTGCCTCAAAGCAATGGTTTTGGGTTCTTATCCCATTTGGGACCAAATATCAACAAGTCTTTCTTCTCACTTCTAAACATTCTTCATGCATCTCTAGCACTTGTAATCAATCAAATGCATTGTATTATAAGATATTATAACCTAATATAACTTTATACAAGCCATTCACTGCGTCAAAGCAATGGTTTTGTGTTCTTATCCCATTTGAGACCAAATTTCAACAAGTCTTTCTTCTCTTTTTTAAACATTCTTCATGCATGTCTACCACTTGTAATCAATCAAATTCATTGTATTATAACATATTCAAACCCAAAATAACTTTATACAAGCCATTCACTGCCTCAAAGAAATGGTTTTGGGTTCTTATCCAATATGGGACCAAATATCAATAGGTCTTTCTTCTCACTTCTAAACATTCTTCATGCATCTCTAGCACTTGTAATCAATCAAATGCATTGTATTATAACATATTATAACCCAATATAACTTTATACAAGCCATTCACTGCGTCAAAGCAATGGTTTTGTGTTCTTATCCCATTTGAGACCAAATTTCAACAAGTCTTTCTTCTCTTTTTTAAACATTCTTCATGCATGTCTACCACTTGTAATCAATCAAATTCATTGTATTATAACATATTCTAACCCAAAATAACTTTATACAAGCCATTCACTGCCTCAAAGCAATGGTTTTGGGTTATTATCCCATTTGAGACCAAATTTAAACAAGTCTTTTTTCTCACTTCTAAACATTCTTCATGCATGTCTAGCACTTGTAATCAATCAAATTCATTGTATTATAACATATTCTAACCCCAAATAACTTTATACAAGCCATTCACTGTCTCAAAGAAATGGTTTTGGGTTCTTATCCAATTTGGGACCAAATATCGATAGGTCTTTCGTCTCACTTCTAAACATTCTTCATGCATCTCTAGCACTTGTAATCAATCAAATTCATTGTATTATAACATATTCTAACCCAAAATAACTTTATACAAGCCATTCATTGCCTCAAAGAAATGGTTTTGGGTTCTTATCCAATTTGGGACCAAATATCGATAGGTCTTTCTTCTCACTTCTAAACATTCTTCATGCATCTCTAGCACTTGTAATCAATCAAATGCATTGTATTATAAGATATTATAACCTAATATAACTTTATACAAGCCATTCACTGCGTCAAAGCAATGGTTTTGTGTTCTTATCCCATTTGAGACCAAATTTCAACAAGTCTTTCTTCTCTTTTCTAAACATTCTTCATGCATGTCTAGCACTTGTAATCAATCAAATTCATTGTATTATAACATATTCTAACCCAAAATAACTTTATACAAGCCATTCACTGCCTCAAAGCAATGGTTTTGGGTTATTATCCCATTTAAGACCAAATTTAAACAAGTCATTTTTCTCACTTCTAAACATTCTTCATGCATGTATAGCACTTGTAATCAATCAAATTCATTGTATTATAACATATTCTAACCCCAAATAACTTTATACAAGCCATTCACTGTCTCAAAGAAATGGTTTTGGGTTCTTATCCCATTTGCTACCAAATATCAACAAGACTCTCATCTTACTTATAAACATTCTTCATGCATCTCTAGCACTTGTAATCAATCAAATTCATTATATTATAACATATTCTAACCCAAAATAACTTTATACAAGCCATTCATTGCCTCAAAGAAATGGTTTTGGGTTCTTATCCAATTTGGGACCAAATATCGATAGGTCTTTCTTCTCACTTCTAAACATTCTTCATGCATCTCTAGCACTTGTAATCAATCAAATGCATTGTATTATAACATATTATAACCTAATATAACTTTATACAAGCCATTCACTGCGTCAAAGCAATGGTTTTGTGTTCTTATCCCATTTGAGACCAAATTTCAACAAGTCTTTCTTCTCTTTTCTAAACATTCTTCATGCATGTCTAGCACTTGTAATCAATCAAATTCATTGTATTATAACATATTCTAACCCAAAATAACTTTATACAAGCCATTCACTGCCTCAAAGCAATGGTTTTGGGTTATTATCCCATTTAAGACCAAATTTAAACAAGTCTTTTTTCTTACTTCTAAACATTCTTCATGCATGTCTAGCACTTGTAATCAATCAAATTCATTGTATTATAACATATTCTAACCCCAAATAACTTTATACAAGCCATTCACTGTCTCAAAGAAATGGTTTTGGGTTCTTATCCAATTTGGGACCAAATATCGATAGGTCTTTCGTCTCACTTCTAAACATTCTTCATGCATCTCTAGCACTTGTAATCAATCAAATTCATTGTATTATAACATATTCTAAACCAAAATAACTTTATACAAGCCATTCACTGCCTCAAAGCAATGGTTTTGGGTTCTTATCCCATTTCAGACCAAATATCCACAAGTCTTTCTTCTCACTTCTGAGCATTCTTCATGCATCTCTAGCACTTGTAATCAATAAAATTCATTGTATAATAACATTTTCTAAACCAAAATAACTTTATACAAGCCATTCACTGCCTCAAAGCAATGGTTTTGGGTTCTTATCCCATTTGGGACCAAATATCCACAAGTCTTTCTTCTCACTTCTAAACATTCTTCATGCATCTCTAGCACTTGTAATCAATCAAATGCATTGTATTATAACATATTATAACCCAATATAACTTTATACAAGCCATTCACTGCGTCAAAGCAATGGTTTTGTGTTCTTATCCCATTTGAGACCAAATTTCAACAAGTCTTTCTTCTCTTTTCTAAACATTCTTCATGCATGTCTACCACTTGTAATCAATCAAATTTATTGTATTATAACATATTCTAACCCAAAATAACTTTATACAAGCCATTCACTGCCTCAAAGCAATGGTTTTGGGTTATTATTCCATTTGAGACCAAATTTAAACAAGTCTTTTTTCTCACTTCTAAACATTCTTCATGCATGTCTAGCACTTGTAATCAATCAAATTCATTGTATTATAACATATTCTAACCCCAAATAACTTTATACAAGCCATTCACTGTCTCAAAGAAATGGTTTTGGGTTCTTATCCAATTTGGGACCAAATATCGATAGGTCTTTCGTCTCACTTCTAAACATTCTTCATGCATCTCTAGCACTTGTAATCAATCAAATTCATTGTATTATAACATATTCTAACCCAAAATAACTTTATACAAGCCATTCATTGCCTCAAAGAAATGGTTTTGGGTTCTTATCCAATTTGGGACCAAATATCGATAGGTCTTTCTTCTCACTTCTAAACATTCTTCATGCATCTCTAGCACTTGTAATCAATCAAATGCATTGTATTATAAGATATTATAACCTAATATAACTTTATACAAGCCATTCACTGCGTCAAAGCAATGGTTTTGTGTTCTTATCCCATTTGAGACCAAATTTCAACAAGTCTTTCTTCTCTTTTTTAAACATTCTTCATGCATGTCTACCACTTGTAATCAATCAAATTCATTGTATTATAACATATTCTAACCCAAAATAACTTTATACAAGCCATTCACTGCCTCAAAGCAATGGTTTTGGGTTATTATCCCATTTGAGACCAAATTTAAACAAGTCTTTTTTCTCACTTCTAAACATTCTTCATGCATGTCTAGCACTTGTAATCAATCAAATTCATTGTATTATAACATATTCTAACCCCAAATAACTTTATACAAGCCATTCACTGTCTCAAAGAAATGGTTTTGGGTTCTTATCCAATTTGGGACCAAATATCGATAGGTCTTTCGTCTCACTTCTAAACATTCTTCATGCATCTCTAGCACTTGTAATCAATCAAATTCATTGTATTATAACATATTCTAACCCAAAATAACTTTATACAAGCCATTCATTGCCTCAAAGAAATGGTTTTGGGTTCTTATCCAATTTGGGACCAAATATCGATAGGTCTTTCTTCTCACTTCTAAACATTCTTCATGCATCTCTAGCACTTGTAATCAATCAAATGCATTGTATTATAAGATATTATAACCTAATATAACTTTATACAAGCCATTCACTGCGTCAAAGCAATGGTTTTGTGTTCTTATCCCATTTGAGACCAAATTTCAACAAGTCTTTCTTCTCTTTTCTAAACATTCTTCATGCATGTCTAGCACTTGTAATCAATCAAATTCATTGTATTATAACATATTCTAACCCAAAATAACTTTATACAAGCCATTCACTGCCTCAAAGCAATGGTTTTGGGTTATTATCCCATTTAAGACCAAATTTAAACAAGTCATTTTTCTCACTTCTAAACATTCTTCATGCATGTATAGCACTTGTAATCAATCAAATTCATTGTATTATAACATATTCTAACCCCAAATAACTTTATACAAGCCATTCACTGTCTCAAAGAAATGGTTTTGGGTTCTTATCCAATTTGGGACCAAATATCGATAGGTTTTTCGTCTCACTTCTAAACATTCTTCATGCATCTCTAGCACTTGTAATCAATCAAATTCATTGTATTATAACATATTCTAAACCAAAATAACTTTATACAAGCCATTCACTGCCTCAAAGCAATGGTTTTGGGTTCTTATCCCATTTCGGACCAAATATCCACAAGTCTTTCTTCTCACTTCTGAGCATTCTTCATGCATCTCTAGCACTTGTAATCAATAAAATTCATTGTATAATAACATTTTCTAAACCAAAATAACTTTATACAAGCCATTCACTGCCTCGAAGCAATGGTTTTGGGTTCTTATCCCATTTGGGACCAAATATCCACAAGTCTTTCTTCTCACTTCTAAACATTCTTCATGCATCTCTAGCACTTGTAATCAATCAAATGCATTGTATTATAACATATTATAACCCAATATAACTTTATACAAGCCATTCACTGCGTCAAAGCAATGGTTTTGTGTTCTTATCCCATTTGAGACCAAATTTCAACAAGTCTTTCTTCTCTTTTCTAAACATTCTTCATGCATGTCTACCACTTGTAATCAATCAAATTAATTGTATTATAACATATTCTAACCCAAAATAACTTTATACAAGCCATTCACTGCCTCAAAGCAATGGTTTTGGGTTATTATCCCATTTGAGACCAAATTTAAACAAGTCTTTTTTCTCACTTCTAAACATTCTTCATGCATGTCTAGCACTTGTAATCAATCAAATTCATTGTATTATAACATATTCTAACCCCAAATAACTTTATACAAGCCATTCACTGTCTCAAAGAAATGGTTTTTGGTTCTTATCCAATTTGGGACCAAATATCGATAGGTCTTTCGTCTCACTTCTAAACATTCTTCATGCATCTCTAGCACTTGTAATCAATCAAATTCATTGTATTATAACATATTCTAACCCAAAATAACTTTATACAAGCCATTCATTGCCTCAAAGAAATGGTTTTGGGTTCTTATCCAATTTGGGACCAAATATCGATAGGTCTTTCTTCTCACTTCTAAACATTCTTCATGCATCTCTAGCACTTGTAATCAATCAAATGCATTGTATTATAAGATATTATAACCTAATATAACTTTATACAAGCCATTCACTGCCTCAAAGCAATGGTTTTGTGTTCTTATCCCATTTGAGACCAAATATCAACAAGTCTTTCTTCTCTTTTCTAAACATTCTTCATGCATGTCTAGCACTTGTAATCAATCAAATTCATTGTATTATAACATATTCTAACCCAAAATAACTTTATACAAGCCATTCACTGCCTCAAAGCAATGGTTTTGGGTTATTATCCCATTTAAGACCAAATTTAAACAAGTCATTTTTCTCACTTCTAAACATTCTTCATGCATGTATAGCACTTGTAATCAATCAAATTCATTGTATTATAACATATTCTAACCCCAAATAACTTTATACAAGCCATTCACTGTCTCAAAGAAATGGTTTTGGGTTCTTATCCAATTTGGGACCAAATATCGATAGGTTTTTCGTCTCACTTCTAAACATTCTTCATGCATCTCTAGCACTTGTAATCAATCAAATTCATTGTATTATAACATATTCTAAACCAAAATAACTTTATACAAGCCATTCACTGCCTCAAAGCAATGGTTTTGGGTTCTTATCCCATTTCGGACCAAATATCCACAAGTCTTTCTTCTCACTTCTGAGCATTCTTCATGCATCTCTAGCACTTGTAATCAATAAAATTCATTGTATAATAACATTTTCTAAACCAAAATAACTTTATACAAGCCATTCACTGCCTCGAAGCAATGGTTTTGGGTTCTTATCCCATTTGGGACCAAATATCCACAAGTCTTTCTTCTCACTTCTAAACATTCTTCATGCATCTCTAGCACTTGTAATCAATCAAATGCATTGTATTATAAGATATTATAACCTAATATAACTTTATACAAGCCATTCACTGCGTCAAAGCAATGGTTTTGTGTTCTTATCCCATTTGAGACCAAATTTCAACAAGTCTTTCTTCTCTTTTTTAAACATTCTTCATGCATGTCTACCACTTGTAATCAATCAAATTCATTGTATTATAACATATTCTAACCCAAAATAACTTTATACAAGCCATTCACTGCCTCAAAGCAATGGTTTTGGGTTATTATCCCATTTGAGACCAAATTTAAACAAGTCTTTTTTCTCACTTCTAAACATTCTTCATGCATGTCTAGCACTTGTAATCAATCAAATTCATTGTATTATAACATATTCTAACCCCAAATAACTTTATACAAGCCATTCACTGTCTCAAAGAAATGGTTTTGGGTTCTTATCCAATTTGGGACCAAATATCGATAGGTCTTTCGTCTCACTTCTAAACATTCTTCATGCATCTCTAGCACTTGTAATCAATCAAATTCATTGTATTATAACATATTCTAACCCAAAATAACTTTATACAAGCCATTCATTGCCTCAAAGAAATGGTTTTGGGTTCTTATCCAATTTGGGACCAAATATCGATAGGTCTTTCTTCTCACTTCTAAACATTCTTCATGCATCTCTAGCACTTGTAATCAATCAAATGCATTGTATTATAAGATATTATAACCTAATATAACTTTATACAAGCCATTCACTGCGTCAAAGCAATGGTTTTGTGTTCTTATCCCATTTGAGACCAAATTTCAACAAGTCTTTCTTCTCTTTTCTAAACATTCTTCATGCATGTCTAGCACTTGTAATCAATCAAATTCATTGTATTATAACATATTCTAACCCAAAATAACTTTATACAAGCCATTCACTGCCTCAAAGCAATGGTTTTGGGTTATTATCCCATTTAAGACCAAATTTAAACAAGTCATTTTTCTCACTTCTAAACATTCTTCATGCATGTATAGCACTTGTAATCAATCAAATTCATTGTATTATAACATATTCTAACCCCAAATAACTTTATACAAGCCATTCACTGTCTCAAAGAAATGGTTTTGGGTTCTTATCCAATTTGGGACCAAATATCGATAGGTTTTTCGTCTCACTTCTAAACATTCTTCATGCATCTCTAGCACTTGTAATCAATCAAATTCATTGTATTATAACATATTCTAAACCAAAATAACTTTATACAAGCCATTCACTGCCTCAAAGCAATGGTTTTGGGTTCTTATCCCATTTCGGACCAAATATCCACAAGTCTTTCTTCTCACTTCTGAGCATTCTTCATGCATCTCTAGCACTTGTAATCAATAAAATTCATTGTATAATAACATTTTCTAAACCAAAATAACTTTATACAAGCCATTCACTGCCTCGAAGCAATGGTTTTGGGTTCTTATCCCATTTGGGACCAAATATCCACAAGTCTTTCTTCTCACTTCTAAACATTCTTCATGCATCTCTAGCACTTGTAATCAATCAAATGCATTGTATTATAACATATTATAACCCAATATAACTTTATACAAGCCATTCACTGCGTCAAAGCAATGGTTTTGTGTTCTTATCCCATTTGAGACCAAATTTCAACAAGTCTTTCTTCTCTTTTCTTAACATTCTTCATGCATGTCTAGCACTTTTAATCAATCAAATTCATTGTATTATAACATATTCTAACCCAAAATAACTTTATACAAGCCATTCACTGCCTCAAAGCAATGGTTTTGGGTTATTATCCCATTTGAGACCAAATTTAAACAAGTCTTTTTTCTCACTTCTAAAGATTCTTCATGCATGTCTAGCACTTGTAATCAATCAAATTCATTGTATTATAACATATTCTAACCCAAAATAACTTTATACAAGCCATTCACTGCCTCAAAGCAATGGTTTTGGGTTCTTATCCCATTTTAGACCAAATTTCAACAAGTCTTTTTTCTCACTTCTAAACATTCTTCATGCATGTCTAGCACTTGTAATCAATCAAATTCATTGTATTATAACATATTCTAACCCCAAATAACTTTATACAAGCCATTCACTGTCTCAAAGAAATGGTTTTTGGTTCTTATCCAATTTGGGACCAAATATCGATAGGTCTTTCGTCTCACTTCTAAACATTCTTCATGCATCTCTAGCACTTGTAATCAATCAAATTCATTATATTATAACATATTCTAACCCAAAATAACTTTATACAAGCCATTCATTGCCTCAAAGAAATGGTTTTGGGTTCTTATCCAATTTGGGACCAAATATCGATAGGTCTTTCTTCTCACTTCTAAACATTCTTCATGCATCTCTAGCACTTGTAATCAATCAAATGCATTGTATTATAAGATATTATAACCTAATATAACTTTATACAAGCCATTCACTGCGTCAAAGCAATGGTTTTGTGTTCTTATCCCATTTGAGACCAAATTTCAACAAGTCTTTCTTCTCTTTTCTAAACATTCTTCATGCATGTCTAGCACTTGTAATCAATCAAATTCATTGTATTATAACATATTCTAACCCAAAATAACTTTATACAAGCCATTCACTGCCTCAAAGCAATGGTTTTGGGTTATTATCCCATTTAAGACCAAATTTAAACAAGTCATTTTTCTCACTTCTAAACATTCTTCATGCATGTATAGCACTTGTAATCAATCAAATTCATTGTATTATAACATATTCTAACCCCAAATAACTTTATACAAGCCATTCACTGTCTCAAAGAAATGGTTTTGGGTTCTTATCCAATTTGGGACCAAATATCGATAGGTTTTTCGTCTCACTTCTAAACATTCTTCATGCATCTCTAGCACTTGTAATCAATCAAATTCATTGTATTATAACATATTCTAAACCAAAATAACTTTATACAAGCCATTCACTGCCTCAAAGCAATGGTTTTGGGTTCTTATCCCATTTCGGACCAAATATCCACAAGTCTTTCTTCTCACTTCTGAGCATTCTTCATGCATCTCTAGCACTTGTAATCAATAAAATTCATTGTATAATAACATTTTCTAAACCAAAATAACTTTATACAAGCCATTCACTGCCTCGAAGCAATGGTTTTGGGTTCTTATCCCATTTGGGACCAAATATCCACAAGTCTTTCTTCTCACTTCTAAACATTCTTCATGCATCTCTAGCACTTGTAATCAATCAAATGCATTGTATTATAACATATTATAACCCAATATAACTTTATACAAGCCATTCACTGCGTCAAAGCAATGGTTTTGTGTTCTTATCCCATTTGAGACCAAATTTCAACAAGTCTTTCTTCTCTTTTCTAAACATTCTTCATGCATGTCTACCACTTGTAATCAATCAAATTAATTGTATTATAACATATTCTAACCCAAAATAACTTTATACAAGCCATTCACTGCCTCAAAGCAATGGTTTTGGGTTATTATCCCATTTGAGACCAAATTTAAACAAGTCTTTTTTCTCACTTCTAAACATTCTTCATGCATGTCTAGCACTTGTAATCAATCAAATTCATTGTATTATAACATATTCTAACCCCAAATAACTTTATACAAGCCATTCACTGTCTCAAAGAAATGGTTTTTGGTTCTTATCCAATTTGGGACCAAATATCGATAGGTCTTTCGTCTCACTTCTAAACATTCTTCATGCATCTCTAGCACTTGTAATCAATCAAATTCATTATATTATAACATATTCTAACCCAAAATAACTTTATACAAGCCATTCATTGCCTCAAAGAAATGGTTTTGGGTTCTTATCCAATTTGGGACCAAATATCGATAGGTCTTTCTTCTCACTTCTAAACATTCTTCATGCATCTCTAGCACTTGTAATCAATCAAATGCATTGTATTATAACATATTATAACCTAATATAACTTTATACAAGCCATTCACTGCGTCAAAGCAATGGTTTTGCGTTCTTATCCCATTTGAGACCAAATTTCAACAAGTCTTTCTTCTCTTTTCTAAACATTCTTCATGCATGTCTAGCACTTGTAATCAATCAAATTCATTGTATTATAACATATTCTAACCCAAAATAACTTTATACAAGCCATTCACTGCCTCAAAGCAATGGTTTTGGGTTATTATCCCATTTAAGACCAAATTTAAACAAGTCTTTTTTCTCACTTCTAAACATTCTTCATGCATGTCTAGCACTTGTAATCAATCAAATTCATTGTATTATAACATATTCTAACCCCAAATAACTTTATACAAGCCATTCACTGTCCCAAAGAAATGGTTTTGGGTTCTTATCCAATTTGGGACCAAATATCGATAGGTCTTTCGTCTCACTTCTAAACATTCTTCATGCATCTCTAGCACTTGTAATCAATCAAATTCATTGTATTATAACATATTCTAAACCAAAATAACTTTATACAAGCCATTCACTGTCTCAAAGCAATGGTTTTGGGTTCTTATCCCATTTCGGACCAAATATCCACAAGTCTTTCTTCTCACTTCTGAGCATTCTTCATGCATCTCTAGCACTTGTAATCAATAAAATTCATTGTATAATAACATTTTCTAAACCAAAATAACTTTATACAAGCCATTCACTGCCTCAAAGCAATGGTTTTGGGTTCTTATCCCATTTGGGACCAAATATCCACAAGTCTTTCTTCTCTTTTCTAAACATTCTTCATGCATGTCTAGCACTTGTAATCAATCAAATTCATTGTATTATAACATATTCTAACCCAAAATAACTTTATACAAGCCATTCACTGCCTCAAAGCAATGGTTTTGGGTTATTATCCCATTTAAGACCAAATTTAAACAAGTCTTTTTTCTCACTTCTAAACATTCTTCATGCATGTCTAGCACTTGTAATCAATCAAATTCATTGTATTATAACATATTCTAACCCCAAATAACTTTATACAAGCCATTCACTGTCTCAAAGAAATGGTTTTGGGTTCTTATCCAATTTGGGACCAAATATCGATAGGTCTTTCGTCTCACTTCTAAACATTCTTCATGCATCTCTAGCACTTGTAATCAATCAAATTCATTGTATTATAACATATTCTAAACCAAAATAACTTTATACAAGCCATTCACTGCCTCAAAGCAATGGTTTTGGGTTCTTATCCCATTTCGGACCAAATATCCACAAGTCTTTCTTCTCACTTCTGAGCATTCTTCATGCATCTCTAGCACTTGTAATCAATAAAATTCATTGTATAATAACATTTTCTAAACCAAAATAACTTTATACAAGCCATTCACTGCCTCAAAGCAATGGTTTTGGGTTCTTATCCCATTTGGGACCAAATATCCACAAGTCTTTCTTCTCACTTCTAAACATTCTTCATGCATCTCTAGCACTTGTAATCAATCAAATGCATTGTATTATAAGATATTATAACCCAATATAACTTTATACAAGCCATTCACTGCGTCAAAGCAATGGTTTTGTGTTCTTATCCCATTTGAGACCAAATTTCAACAAGTCTTTCTTCTCTTTTCTAAACATTCTTCATGCATGTCTAGCACTTGTAATCAATCAAATTCATTGTATTATAACATATTCTAACCCAAAATAACTTTATACAAGCCATTCACTGCCTCAAAGCAATGGTTTTGGGTTATTATCCCATTTAAGACCAAATTTAAACAAGTCATTTTTCTCACTTCTAAACATTCTTCATGCATGTATAGCACTTGTAATCAATCAAATTCATTGTATTATAACATATTCTAACCCCAAATAACTTTATACAAGCCATTCACTGTCTCAAAGAAATGGTTTTGGGTTCTTATCCAATTTGGGACCAAATATCGATAGGTTTTTCGTCTCACTTCTAAACATTCTTCATGCATCTCTAGCACTTGTAATCAATCAAATTCATTGTATTATAACATATTCTAAACCAAAATAACTTTATACAAGCCATTCACTGCCTCAAAGCAATGGTTTTGGGTTCTTATCCCATTTCGGACCAAATATCCACAAGTCTTTCTTCTCACTTCTGAGCATTCTTCATGCATCTCTAGCACTTGTAATCAATAAAATTCATTGTATAATAACATTTTCTAAACCAAAATAACTTTATACAAGCCATTCACTGCCTCAAAGCAATGGTTTTGGGTTCTTATCCCATTTGGGACCAAATATCCACAAGTCTTTCTTCTCACTTCTAAACATTCTTCATGCATCTCTAGCACTTGTAATCAATCAAATGCATTGTATTATAAGATATTATAACCCAATATAACTTTATACAAGCCATTCACTGCGTCAAAGCAATGGTTTTGTGTTCTTATCCCATTTGAGACCAAATTTCAACAAGTCTTTCTTCTCTTTTCTAAACATTCTTCATGCATGTCTAGCACTTGTAATCAATCAAATTCATTGTATTATAACATATTCTAACCCAAAATAACTTTATACAAGCCATTCACTGCCTCAAAGCAATGGTTTTGGGTTATTATCCCATTTAAGACCAAATTTAAACAAGTCATTTTTCTCACTTCTAAACATTCTTCATGCATGTATAGCACTTGTAATCAATCAAATTCATTGTATTATAACATATTCTAACCCCAAATAACTTTATACAAGCCATTCACTGTCTCAAAGAAATGGTTTTGGGTTCTTATCCAATTTGGGACCAAATATCGATAGGTTTTTCGTCTCACTTCTAAACATTCTTCATGCATCTCTAGCACTTGTAATCAATCAAATTCATTGTATTATAACATATTCTAAACCAAAATAACTTTATACAAGCCATTCACTGCCTCAAAGCAATGGTTTTGGGTTCTTATCCCATTTCGGACCAAATATCCACAAGTCTTTCTTCTCACTTCTGAGCATTCTTCATGCATCTCTAGCACTTGTAATCAATAAAATTCATTGTATAATAACATTTTCTAAACCAAAATAACTTTATACAAGCCATTCACTGCCTCGAAGCAATGGTTTTGGGTTCTTATCCCATTTGGGACCAAATATCCACAAGTCTTTCTTCTCACTTCTAAACATTCTTCATGCATCTCTAGCACTTGTAATCAATCAAATGCATTGTATTATAACATATTATAACCCAATATAACTTTATACAAGCCATTCACTGCGTCAAAGCAATGGTTTTGTGTTCTTATCCCATTTGAGACCAAATTTCAACAAGTCTTTCTTCTCTTTTCTAAACATTCTTCATGCATGTCTACCACTTGTAATCAATCAAATTAATTGTATTATAACATATTCTAACCCAAAATAACTTTATACAAGCCATTCACTGCCTCAAAGCAATGGTTTTGGGTTATTATCCCATTTGAGACAAAATTTAAACAAGTCTTTTTTCTCACTTCTAAACATTCTTCATGCATGTCTAGCACTTGTAATCAATCAAATTCATTGTATTATAACATATTCTAACCCCAAATAACTTTATACAAGCCATTCACTGTCTCAAAGAAATGGTTTTTGGTTCTTATCCAATTTGGGACCAAATATCGATAGGTCTTTCGTCTCACTTCTAAACATTCTTCATGCATCTCTAGCACTTGTAATCAATCAAATTCATTATACTATAACATATTCTAACCCAAAATAACTTTATACAAGCCATTCATTGCCTCAAAGAAATGGTTTTGGGTTCTTATCCAATTTGGGACCAAATATCGATAGGTCTTTCTTCTCACTTCTAAACATTCTTCATGCATCTCTAGCACTTGTAATCAATCAAATGCATTGTATTATAACATATTATAACCTAATATAACTTTATACAAGCCATTCACTGCGTCAAAGCAATGGTTTTGTGTTCTTATCCCATTTGAGACCAAATTTCAACAAGTCTTTCTTCTCTTTTCTAAACATTCTTCATGCATGTCTAGCACTTGTAATCAATCAAATTCATTGTATTATAACATATTCTAACCCAAAATAACTTTATACAAGCCATTCACTGTCTCAAAGAAATGGTTTTGGGTTCTTATCCAATTTGGGACCAAATATCGATAGGTTTTTCGTCTCACTTCTAAACATTCTTCATGCATCTCTAGCACTTGTAATCAATCAAATTCATTGTATTATAACATATTCTAAACTAAAATAACTTTATACAAGCCATTCACTGCCTCAAAGCAATGGTTTTGGGTTCTTATCCCATTTCGGACCAAATATCCACAAGTCTTTCTTCTCACTTCTGAGCATTCTTCATGCATCTCTAGCACTTGTAATCAATAAAATTCATTGTATAATAACATTTTCTAAACCAAAATAACTTTATACAAGCCATTCACTGCCTCAAAGCAATGGTTTTGGGTTCTTATCCCATTTGGGACCAAATATCCACAAGTCTTTCTTCTCACTTCTAAACATTCTTCATGCATCTCTAGCACTTGTAATCAATCAAATGCATTGTATTATAACATATTATAACCCAATATAACTTTATACAAGCCATTCACTGCGTCAAAGCAATGGTTTTGTGTTCTTATCCCATTTGAGACCAAATTTCAACAAGTCTTTCTTCTCTTTTCTAAACATTCTTCATGCATGTCTACCACTTGTAATCAATCAAATTAATTGTATTATAACATATTCTAACCCAAAATAACTTTATACAAGCCATTCACTGCCTCAAAGCAATGGTTTTGGGTTATTATCCCATTTGAGACCAAATTTAAACAAGTCTTTTTTCTCACTTCTAAACATTCTTCATGCATGTCTAGCACTTGTAATCAATCAAATTCATTGTATTATAACATATTCTAACCCCAAATAACTTTATACAAGCCATTCACTGTCTCAAAGAAATGGTTTTTGGTTCTTATCCAATTTGGGACCAAATATCGATAGGTCTTTCGTCTCACTTCTAAACATTCTTCATGCATCTCTAGCACTTGTAATCAATCAAATTCATTATATTATAACATATTCTAACCCAAAATAACTTTATACAAGCCATTCATTGCCTCAAAGAAATGGTTTTGGGTTCTTATCCAATTTGGGACCAAATATCGATAGGTCTTTCTTCTCACTTCTAAACATTCTTCATGCATCTCTAGCACTTGTAATCAATCAAATGCATTGTATTATAACATATTATAACCTAATATAACTTTATACAAGCCATTCACTGCGTCAAAGCAATGGTTTTGTGTTCTTATCCCATTTGAGACCAAATTTCAACAAGTCTTTCTTCTCTTTTCTAAACATTCTTCATGCATGTCTAGCACTTGTAATCAATCAAATTCATTGTATTATAACATATTCTAACCCAAAATAACTTTATACAAGCCATTCACTGCCTCAAAGCAATGGTTTTGGGTTATTATCCCATTTAAGACCAAATTTAAACAAGTCTTTTTTCTCACTTCTAAACATTCTTCATGCATGTCTAGCACTTGTAATCAATCAAATTCATTGTATTATAACATATTCTAACCCCAAATAACTTTATACAAGCCATTCACTGTCTCAAAGAAATGGTTTTGGGTTCTTATCCAATTTGGGACCAAATATCGATAGGTCTTTCGTCTCACTTCTAAACATTCTTCATGCATCTCTAGCACTTGTAATCAATCAAATTCATTGTATTATAACATATTCTAAACCAAAATAACTTTATACAAGCCATTCACTGCCTCAAAGCAATGGTTTTGGGTTCTTATCCCATTTCGGACCAAATATCCACAAGTCTTTCTTCTCACTTCTGAGCATTCTTCATGCATCTCTAGCACTTGTAATCAATAAAATTCATTGTATAATAACATTTTCTAAACCAAAATAACTTTATACAAGCCATTCACTGCCTCAAAGCAATGGTTTTGGGTTCTTATCCCATTTGGGACCAAATATCCACAAGTCTTTCTTCTCTTTTCTAAACATTCTTCATGCATGTCTAGCACTTGTAATCAATCAAATTCATTGTATTATAACATATTCTAACCCAAAATAACTTTATACAATCCATTCACTGCCTCAAAGCAATGGTTTTGGGTTATTATCCCATTTAAGACCAAATTTAAACAAGTCTTTTTTCTCACTTCTAAACATTCTTCATGCATGTCTAGCACTTGTAATCAATCAAATTCATTGTATTATAACATATTCTAACCTCAAATAACTTTATACAAGCCATTCACTGTCTCAAAGAAATGGTTTTGGGTTCTTATCCAATTTGGGACCAAATATCGATAGGTCTTTCGTCTCACTTCTAAACATTCTTCATGCATCTCTAGCACTTGTAATCAATCAAATTCATTGTATTATAACATATTCTAAACCAAAATAACTTTATACAAGCCATTCACTGCCTCAAAGCAATGGTTTTGGGTTCTTATCCCATTTCGGACCAAATATCCACAAGTCTTTCTTCTCACTTCTGAGCATTCTTCATGCATCTCTAGCACTTGTAATCAATAAAATTCATTGTATAATAACATTTTCTAAACCAAAATAACTTTATACAAGCCATTCACTGCCTCAAAGCAATGGTTTTGGGTTCTTATCCCATTTGGGACCAAATATCCACAAGTCTTTCTTCTCACTTCTAAACATTCTTCATGAATCTCTAGCACTTGTAATCAATCAAATGCATTGTATTATAACATATTATAACCCAATATAACTTTATACAAGCCATTCACTGCGTCAAAGCAATGGTTTTGTGTTCTTATCCCATTTGAGACCAAATTTCAACAAGTCTTTCTTCTCTTTTCTAAACATTCTTCATGCATGTCTAGCACTTGTAATCAATCAAATTCATTGTATTATAACATATTCTAACCCAAAATAACTTTATACAAGCCATTCACTGCCTCAAAGCAATGGTTTTGGGTTATTATCCCATTTAAGACCAAATTTAAACAAGTCATTTTTCTCACTTCTAAACATTCTTCATGCATGTATAGCACTTGTAATCAATCAAATTCATTGTATTATAACATATTCTAACCCCAAATAACTTTATACAAGCCATTCACTGTCTCAAAGAAATGGTTTTGGGTTCTTATCCAATTTGGGACCAAATATCGATAGGTTTTTCGTCTCACTTCTAAACATTCTTCATGCATCTCTAGCACTTGTAATCAATCAAATTCATTGTATTATAACATATTCTAAACCAAAATAACTTTATACAAGCCATTCACTGCCTCAAAGCAATGGTTTTGGGTTCTTATCCCATTTCGGACCAAATATCCACAAGTCTTTCTTCTCACTTCTGAGCATTCTTCATGCATCTCTAGCACTTGTAATCAATAAAATTCATTGTATAATAACATTTTCTAAACCAAAATAACTTTATACAAGCCATTCACTGCCTCAAAGCAATGGTTTTGGGTTCTTATCCCATTTGGGACCAAATATCCACAAGTCTTTCTTCTCTTTTCTAAACATTCTTCATGCATGTATAGCACTTGTAATCAATCAAATTCATTGTATTATAACATATTCTAACCCCAAATAACTTTATACAAGCCATTCACTGTCTCAAAGAAATGGTTTTGGGTTCTTATCCAATTTGGGACCAAATATCGATAGGTCTTTCGTCTCACTTCTAAACATTCTTCATGCATCTCTAGCACTTGTAATCAATCAAATTCATTGTATTATAACATATTCTAAACCAAAATAACTTTATACAAGCCATTCACTGCCTCAAAGCAATGGTTTTGGGTTCTTATCCCATTTCGGACCAAATATCCACAAGTCTTTCTTCTCACTTCTGAGCATTCTTCATGCATCTCTAGCACTTGTAATCAATAAAATTCATTGTATAATAACATTTTCTAAACCAAAATAACTTTATACAAGCCATTCACTGCCTCAAAGCAATGGTTTTGGGTTCTTATCCCATTTGGGACCAAATATCCACAAGTCTTTCTTCTCACTTCTAAACATTCTTCATGCATCTCTAGCACTTGTAATCAATCAAATGCATTGTATTATAACATATTATAACCCAATATAACTTTATACAAGCCATTCACTGCGTCAAAGCAATGGTTTTGTGTTCTTATCCCATTTGGGACCAAATTTCGACAAGTCTTTCTTCTCTTTTCTAAACATTCTTCTGTAAACCGGTTGAAGAAATGATCGTGATCGAGGGGATTATGTCCGAGATCGATCGGTCACCAACCTCGGACGATCTCTTGGATCGACCCGCTGTCGTTCTGGATCGAGAAATTCTATCGATCCACTCTCGAGCCCGATCGAGAGTTTCCATCGACCGAGTATCGACCCAACCGTCCGTACGTCCGTACACCCGTCGATATGAGGCCATCCGTACATGCATGCAAATATCAAGTAGGCTCTCTAAGCCTCACCTATCCAGCCCATTAAGGAGACTTCATTATCACCTTCAAGGCCTCATTCCAATGTCTCTAGATCCTTCTTATGTTACCGTTGGGCGCAAAGAACAAGTGGAGAGAGTCAAACTCACATGTTGGCTTAAGATAAGAGATGTCACTTTCAAGTGGTCCTCCCTCTCTCATAGAATCGATAGAGCTTATTCTTTTTGTAAATGGCTATATATAGTTTGTAATTAGGTTTCCAATAATGCAAGAAAGTAGAGTATTCTACTCTTTTCCCTATACTTCCTATTCTCTCTCTTTCAAACTCGCAACCAAAAGTCTTTCCTCCATCTAGTCCGATTCAAATCTTCTTATCTATTATTTTACTCGATCTTTTTCTTCTAATCTTACATGGTATCAGAGCCAGGTTGCTCTTAATCAACCTATAATCTCACCCACCTCATTCGTAACCTTATTCTTCTTCTTTAATTCTTTCCAAACTCGTTCTTGAAACCGCTCATTGTTTCTCTCCTTTACCCGTCAGTCACTAGCTTTATCCAACGGTCCATTCTCCATGGAAGGTCTCAAGAACTTGGTTGTTCCAGTCACTCTCAAGGGTGGAAACTACTTGTTATGGGCGAGAACCACAAAAACCGCCTTGTGCGGCCGTGGGTTGTGGAGTCACATCGAAAAGAGTGAAGCTCCAAAAGATGCAACCACCAAAGAAGGGAAAGAAATAGTCCCGGTCGATGAAGAGAAATGGTTCCAAGAGGACCAAAATGTTCTTGCTCTCATCCAAAATTCTCTAGATGCTCCAATCCTTGAAGCATACTCCTATTGCGAAACCGCAAAGGAGCTATGGGACACTCTCAAGAATGTTTTTGGTAACATTACCAATCTAAACCGTGTCTTTGAGGTTAAGAGAGCTATCAATAACCTTAGCCAAGAAGACATGGAGTTTACCAAACATTTTGGGAAGTTTAGATCCCTATGGGCCGAGCTTGAAATGCTAAGGCCAAGTACAATGGATCCGGCGGTCATCAACGAACGCCGAGAACAAGACAAGGTGTTCGGTCTCCTTCTCACCTTGAATGCGTCTTACAATGACCTCATCAAGCATATCCTCCGGGCTGACAAGCTTCCAAGCCTAGATGAAGTATGCTCTCAAGTACAAAGGGAACATGGTTCCATGGGGTTGTTCGGTGGAAAAGGAGAACTTGTCACCGCCAATCAAGTTGAAGTTGCCTCAGCCAACAAAAGCTACTATAGGGGAAACAACAACGGTCACAAGAGGCCCTTTTGCCACCATTGCAAGAAAAATGGCCATGTTCGTGAGAAGTGTTGGATTCTCCACCCTCACCTTCGCCCAAGAGAAGACAACCATGAACCGAGAGCTCACCTTGCAAATTCATCAAGTGAAGCTCACGTTCCGGAGGCCAAACCTCAAGTCATTGAAGGAAGTGGAACTGCTCTCAATGCATCTTCGGAGCTTGTGAGGAGATCCGACCTCGATGCTCTTATCAAGGCCCTAAAAGAATCATCCGGTAAAGTGAATCTAGCCCTTAACTCCATTAAACCAATTATAGTTGATTCCGGAGCCTCTCATCATATGATTAGTGATTCTAAGCTAATAAGTGATGTGGAACCAACTCTAGGAAATGTTACTATAGCTAATGGAGATAGAGTACCGGTTAAAGGGATTGGAAACTTAAAATTGTTTGATAAAGACTCTAAAGCTTTTTATATGCCTAGTTTTGCTTCTAATCTAGTTTCGGTTAAGAAGGCAACTAAGGATCTCAATTGTCATGTTATATTTGGACCTAATGAAGTTTATTTTCAGGATATTGAGACAAGTAAACTTCTTGGCCAAGGGAAGACCCAAGATGATCTCTATGTTCTTAAGGGCTCCGATTTATCTAAACCCTCTCCTTCTTGTTTTAACTCTATTGTTGTTTGTGCGAATAGTGCTATTTGGCATGCTAGACTTGGTCACCCTCACTCTCGTGCTTTAAGCTTAATATTGCCTAGTGTTTCTTTTAAGAATGATGAATGTGAAGCTTGTATTCTTGGAAAGCATTGCAAATCTGTTTTTCCAAAATCTATGACTATCTATGAAAAATGCTTTGATCTTGTTCATTCGGATGTGTGGACATCACCTTGCATATCTAGAGAAAATCATAAGTATTTTGTCACATTCATTGATGAAAAATCGAAATATACTTGGCTTACCTTGATTCCAACTAAGGATAGAGTTCTTGAAGCCTTTACAAATTTCCAAAACTATGTTTCTAATCACTTTAATGCCAAGATTAAGATTTTGAGATCAGATAATGGAGGGGAGTACACTAGCAATGAGTTCAAGCAACATCTCAATAAACATGGAATCATTCATCAAACTAGCTGTCCCTACACTCCCCAACAAAATGGTGTGGCCGAGAGAAAGAATAGACATCTCATGGAAGTTGCAAGATCAATGATGTTTCACACCAATGTTCCAAAACGTTTTTGGGGAGATGCGGTGGTATCCGCATGTTACTTGATCAACCGAATACCCACGAAAATCCTAAGAGATCTTTCTCCCTTTGAAGTTCTTAATAACACTAAACCGTCAATCAATCACTTACGAGTATTCGGATGTGTTTGTTATGTTTTGAAACCAGGTGAACTTCGAAACAAACTTGAAGCAAAGAGTATCAAAGGGATCTTCATTGGGTATTCGATAACACAAAAGGGATACAAGTGTTATGATCCGGAAACAAGAAAAGTGTTGGTCTCTCGTGATGTGAAGTTTGTTGAGACAAAAGGGTACTATGATGAAAAGAATTGGGAAAGCTTGAAGGACCTATCTCATTCATCATCCGATCGAGCAACCAACTTAAGGATCATTCTTGAAAAGCTTGGTCTCGACAACTTCCAAACCAACAAAGACTCCACCAACACAATACCTCCGGAAACTACTAATCAAGGTCAAGAAGGGAACCACACTACTCCGGAAGATACAAATGATGCAAATGATGAAACTATGAATCAAGAAGAAGAATATGGTGAAGAAGAGGAGGATGGTTTAAATTCACTTGGGAGTGAACCCGAATCCGAACTACCTCAAGACAATCATGATGAAGAAATTGTTCATCTTCGGAGAAGTGAACGACTCAAACAACCATCATCAAATTGGAAGAATACTAGAGTCTACTACAACAACATGGCCGTAGCTCACCCTATACAAGCCGTTTGCACTCTTGCACATTTTCCGATCGATCATCAAGCCTATCTCACTCAAGTTGATTCCAATTGGATACCGGAGAGTTATGAAGAAGCTAAAGCTCACAAAGAATGGAAAGATGCTGTTGATAATGAAACCAAGGCAATGGAATCTAACCACACATGGGATGAGGCCGATTTACCAAAGGGAAAGAAAGCGGTTACTTCTCGATGGATATTCACTATAAAGTACAAGAGTGACGGGGGGATAGAACGCTATAAAGCTCGGCTTGTAGCAAGAGGGTTCACACAAACATACGGAGAAGACTATCTTGATACATTTGCTCCGGTAGCTAAACTCCACACCGTCCGAGTGGTACTCTCATTAGCCGTGAACTTGGAATGGGAATTATGGCAAATGGACGTGAAGAATGCATTTCTTCAAGGAGAACTTGAGGATGAAGTCTACATGAGACCACCACCGGGCATGGAAGATACAATAGCTCCCGGGAAAGTTTTGAAGCTCAAGAAAGCGATCTATGGATTAAAACAATCACCAAGAGCTTGGTACCACAAGCTTAGTACAACACTAATGGATAGAGGCTTCAAGAAGTCCGAAGCCGATCACACACTTTTCACCCTATCAAGTAAAGAAGGTATTGTAGTCATTCTTGTGTATGTTGATGATATCATCATATCCGGGAATGACAAGGTAGGGATTCAAGATACAAAAGTTTTTCTTAAAACTGTTTTTGACATTAAAGATCTTGGAGAACTAAAGTATTTTCTCGGTATAGAAGTGTGTAGATCCAAAGAAGGATTGTTTTTGTCACAAAGAAAGTATGCCCTTGACCTCTTAAATGAAGTAGGGAAGCTTGGATCAAGACCGGTGGCAGCTCCTCTTGACCCGGATTACCAAACCAATGGAAAGGGGGAGCTTGGAGAAGAACCATTTGATGACCCTACTCAATACCGACGACTAGTAGGTAAGTTAATCTATCTTACCATTACACGACCTGACATTTGTTTTGCTGTGAATCAGGTCTCCCAACACATGCAAGCTCCAACCATGCACCATTGGGACATGGTGAGCCGGATACTTAAGTACATCAAAGGAGCTCCGGGCCAAGGCATTTGGATGGGTTGCAACAACAATACGGAGCTTGTGGGGTATTGTGATGCGGATTATGCTGGAGATAGAAAGGATAGAAGATCAACAACTGGATATTGCACGTTCATTGGAGGCAATCTAGTTACATGGAAGAGCAAGAAGCAAAAAGTGGTGTCTCTCTCTAGTGCCGAGTCGGAATATAGAGCAATGAGGAAGCTCACAACTGAATTGATATGGCTTAAAGCTCTTCTTAAAGATCTTGGAGTGAAATCATCAAGTCCGATCACTATGCATTGTGATAATAAAGCCGCTATACACATTGCATCAAACTCAGTCTTTCATGAAAGAACAAAACACATTGAGATCGATTGCCACAAGGTTCGAGAACAAGTTGGATTGGGAGTCATTCTACCGTGTTACACCGAAAGCTCCGAACAACTTGCGGACATCTTCACCAAGGCTGCAAGTCCACAAGTTTGTGAATATATTCACTCCAAACTTGGTCTTGTGGATCTCACCAAACCATAACACTCACACTCTTTTTCCCTTAGCAAAGTTTTATCCCAAGCGGTTTTCTTTGCTAAGGTTTTTAACGAGGTGGGTGGTTATTGTTTCAAGCTTAACCTTAAAGAGAATCTTAAAGGTAAAGCTTGAGGGGGAGTGTAAACCGGTTGAAGAAATGATCGTGATCGAGGGGATTATGTCCGAGATCGATCGGTCACCAACCTCGGACGATCTCTTGGATCGACCCGCTGTCGTTCTGGATCGAGAAATTCTATCGATCCACTCTCGAGCCCGATCGAGAGTTTCCATCGACCGAGTATCGACCCAACCGTCCGTACGTCCGTACACCCGTCGATATGAGGCCATCCGTACATGCATGCAAATATCAAGTAGGCTCTCTAAGCCTCACCTATCCAGCCCATTAAGGAGACTTCATTATCACCTTCAAGGCCTCATTCCAATGTCTCTAGATCCTTCTTATGTTACCGTTGGGCGCAAAGAACAAGTGGAGAGAGTCAAACTCACATGTTGGCTTAAGATAAGAGATGTCACTTTCAAGTGGTCCTCCCTCTCTCATAGAATCGATAGAGCTTATTCTTTTTGTAAATGGCTATATATAGTTTGTAATTAGGTTTCCAATAATGCAAGAAAGTAGAGTATTCTACTCTTTTCCCTATAGTTCCTATTCTCTCTCTTTCAAACTCGCAACCAAAAGTCTTTCCTCCATCTAGTCCGATTCAAATCTTCTTATCTCTTATTTTACTCGATCTTTTTCTTCTAATCTTACATCTTCATGCATGTCTACCACTTGTAATCAATCAAATTCATTGTATTATAACATATTCTAACCCAAAATAACTTTATACAAGCCATTCACTGCCTCAAAGCAATGGTTTTGGGTTATTATCCCATTTGAGACCAAATTTAAACAAGTCTTTTTTCTCACTTCTAAACATTCTTCATGCATGTTTAGCACTTGTAATCAATCAAATTCATTGTATTATAACATATTCTAACCCCAAATAACTTTATACAAGCCATTCACTGTCTCAAAGAAATGGTTTTGGGTTCTTATCCAATTTGGGACCAAATATCGATAGGTCTTTCGTCTCACTTCTAAACATTCTTCATGCATCTCTAGCACTTGTAATCAATCAAATTCATTGTATTATAACATATTCTAACCCAAAATAACTTTATAAAAGCCATTCATTGCCTCAAAGAAATGGTTTTGGGTTCTTATCCAATTTGGGACCAAATATCGATAGGTCTTTCTTCTCACTTCTAAACATTCTTCATGCATCTCTAGCACTTGTAATCAATCAAATGCATTGTATTATAAGATATTATAACCTAATATAACTTTATACAAGCCATTCACTGCGTCAAAGCAATGGTTTTGTGTTCTTATCCCATTTGAGACCAAATTTCAACAAGTCTTTCTTCTCTTTTCTAAACATTCTTCATGCATGTCTACCACTTGTAATCAATCAAATTCATTGTATTATAACATATTCTAACCCAAAATAACTTTATACAAGCCATTCACTGCCTCAAAGCAATGGTTTTGGGTTATTATCCCATTTGAGACCAAATTTAAACAAGTCTTTTTTCTCACTTCTAAACATTCTTCATGCATGTCAAGCACTTGTAATCAATCAAATTCATTGTATTATAACATATTCTAACCCCAAATAACTTTATACAAGCCATTCACTGTCTCAAAGAAATGGTTTTGGGTTCTTATCCAATTTGGGACCAAATATCGATAAGTCTTTCGTCTTACTTCTAAACATTCTTCATGCATCTCTAGCACTTGTAATCAATCAAATTCATTATATTATAACATATTCTAACCCAAAATAACTTTATACAAGCCATTCATTGCCTCAAAGAAATGGTTTTGGGTTCTTATCCAATTTGGGACCAAATATCGATAGGTCTTTCTTCTCACTTCTAAACATTCTTCATGCATCTCTAGCACTTGTAATCAATCAAATGAATTGTATTATAACATATTATAACCTAATATAACTTTATACAAGCCATTCACTGCGTCAAAGCAATGGTTTTGTGTTCTTATCCCATTTGAGACCAAATTTCAACAAGTCTTTCTTCTCTTTTCTAAACATTCTTCATGCATGTCTAGCACTTGGAATCAATCAAATTCATTGTATTATAACATATTCTAACCCAAAATAACTTTATACAAGCCATTCACTGCCTCAAAGCAATGGTTTTGGGTTATTATCCCATTTAAGACCAAATTTAAACAAGTCTTTTTTCTCACTTCTAAACATTCTTCATGCATGTCTAGCACTTGTAATCAATCAAATTCATTGTATTATAACATAGTCTAACCCCAAATAACTTTATACAAGCCATTCACTGTCTCAAAGAAATGGTTTTGGGTTCTTATCCAATTTGGGACCAAATATCGATAGGTCTTTCGTCTCACTTCTAAACATTCTTCATGCATCTCTAGCACTTGTAATCAATCAAATTCATTGTATTATAACATATTCTAAACCAAAATAACTTTATACAAGCCATTCACTGCCTCAAAGCAATGGTTTTGGGTTCTTATCCCATTTCGGACCAAATATCCACAAGTCTTTTTTCTCACTTCTGAGCATTCTTCATGCATCTCTAGCACTTGTAATCAATAAAATTCATTGTATAATAACATTTTCTAAACCAAAATAACTTTATACAAGCCATTCACTGCCTCAAAGCAATGGTTTTGGGTTCTTATCCCATTTGGGACCAAATATCCACAAGTCTTTCTTCTCACTTCTAAACATTCTTCATGCATCTCTAGCACTTGTAATCAATCAAATGCATTGTATTATAACATATTATAACCCAATATAACTTTATACAAGCCATTCACTGCGTCAAAGCAATGGTTTTGTGTTCTTATCCCATTTGAGACCAAATTTCAACAAGTCTTTCTTCTCTTTTCTAAACATTCTTCATGCATGTCTACCACTTGTAATCAATCAAATTTATTGTATTATAACATATTCTAACCCAAAATAACTTTATACAAGCCATTCACTGCCTCAAAGCAATGGTTTTGGGTTATTATCCCATTTGAGACCAAATTTAAACAAGTCTTTTTTCTCACTTCTAAACATTCTTCATGCATGTCTAGCACTTGTAATCAATCAAATTCATTGTATTATAACATATTCTAACCCCAAATAACTTTATACAAGCCATTCACTGTCTCAAAGAAATGGTTTTGGGTTCTTATCCAATTTGGGACCAAATATCGATAGGTCTTTCGTCTCACTTCTAAACATTCTTCATGCATCTCTAGCACTTGTAATCAATCAAATTCATTGTATTATAACATATTCTAACCCAAAATAACTTTATACAAGCCATTCATTGCCTCAAAGAAATGGTTTTGGGTTCTTATCCAATTTGGGACCAAATATCGATAGGTCTTTCTTCTCACTTCTAAACATTCTTCATGCATCTCTAGCACTTGTAATCAATCAAATGCATTGTATTATAAGATATTATAACCCAATATAACTTTATACAAGCCATTCACTGCGTCAAAGCAATGGTTTTGTGTTCTTATCCCATTTGAGACCAAATTTCGACTAGTCTTTCTTCTCTTTTCTAAACATTCTTCATGCATGTCTACCACTTGTAATCAATCAAATTCATTGTATTATAACATATTCTAACCCAAAATAACTTTATACAAGCCATTCACTGCCTCAAAGCAATGGTTTTGGGTTATTATCCCATTTGAGACCAAATTTAAACAAGTCTTTTTTCTCACTTCTAAACATTCTTCATGCATGTCTAGCACTTGTAATCAATCAAATTCATTGTATTATAACATATTCTAACCCCAAATAACTTTATACAAGCCATTCACTGTCTCAAAGAAATGGTTTTGGGTTCTTATCCAATTTGGGACCAAATATCGATAGGTCTTTCGTCTCACTTCTAAACATTCTTCATGCATCTCTAGCACTTGTAATCAATCAAATTCATTATATTATAACATATTCTAACCCAAAATAACTTTATACAAGCCATTCATTGCCTCAAAGAAATGGTTTTGGGTTCTTATCCAATTTGGGACCAAATATCGATAGGTCTTTCTTCTCACTTCTAAACATTCTTCATGCATCTCTAGCACTTGTAATCAATCAAATGCATTGTATTATAACATATTATAACCTAATATAACTTTATACAAGCCATTCACTGCGTCAAAGCAATGGTTTTGTGTTCTTATCCCATTTGAGACCAAATTTCAACAAGTCTTTCTTCTCTTTTCTAAACATTCTTCATGCATGTCTACCACTTGTAATCAATCAAATTCATTGTATTATAACATATTCTAACCCAAAATAACTTTATACAAGCCATTCACTGCCTCAAAGCAATGGTTTTGGGTTATTATCCCATTTGAGACCAAATTTAAACAAGTCTTTTTTCTCACTTCTAAACATTCTTCATGCATGTCAAGCACTTGTAATCAATCAAATTCATTGTATTATAACATATTCTAACCCCAAATAACTTTATACAAGCCATTCACTGTCTCAAAGAAATGGTTTTGGGTTCTTATCCAATTTGGGACCAAATATCGATAAGTCTTTCGTCTTACTTCTAAACATTCTTCATGCATCTCTAGCACTTGTAATCAATCAAATTCATTATATTATAACATATTCTAACCCAAAATAACTTTATACAAGCCATTCATTGCCTCAAAGAAATGGTTTTGGGTTCTTATCCAATTTGGGACCAAATATCGATAGGTCTTTCTTCTCACTTCTAAACATTCTTCATGCATCTCTAGCACTTGTAATCAATCAAATGAATTGTATTATAACATATTATAACCTAATATAACTTTATACAAGCCATTCACTGCGTCAAAGCAATGGTTTTGTGTTCTTATCCCATTTGAGACCAAATTTCAACAAGTCTTTCTTCTCTTTTCTAAACATTCTTCATGCATGTCTAGCACTTGGAATCAATCAAATTCATTGTATTATAACATATTCTAACCCAAAATAACTTTATACAAGCCATTCACTGCCTCAAAGCAATGGTTTTGGGTTATTATCCCATTTAAGACCAAATTTAAACAAGTCTTTTTTCTCACTTCTAAACATTCTTCATGCATGTCTAGCACTTGTAATCAATCAAATTCATTGTATTATAACATAGTCTAACCCCAAATAACTTTATACAAGCCATTCACTGTCTCAAAGAAATGGTTTTGGGTTCTTATCCAATTTGGGACCAAATATCGATAGGTCTTTCGTCTCACTTCTAAACATTCTTCATGCATCTCTAGCACTTGTAATCAATCAAATTCATTGTATTATAACATATTCTAAACCAAAATAACTTTATACAAGCCATTCACTGCCTCAAAGCAATGGTTTTGGGTTCTTATCCCATTTCGGACCAAATATCCACAAGTCTTTTTTCTCACTTCTGAGCATTCTTCATGCATCTCTAGCACTTGTAATCAATAAAATTCATTGTATAATAACATTTTCTAAACCAAAATAACTTTATACAAGCCATTCACTGCCTCAAAGCAATGGTTTTGGGTTCTTATCCCATTTGGGACCAAATATCCACAAGTCTTTCTTCTCACTTCTAAACATTCTTCATGCATCTCTAGCACTTGTAATCAATCAAATGCATTGTATTATAACATATTATAACCCAATATAACTTTATACAAGCCATTCACTGCGTCAAAGCAATGGTTTTGTGTTCTTATCCCATTTGAGACCAAATTTCAACAAGTCTTTCTTCTCTTTTCTAAACATTCTTCATGCATGTCTACCACTTGTAATCAATCAAATTTATTGTATTATAACATATTCTAACCCAAAATAACTTTATACAAGCCATTCACTGCCTCAAAGCAATGGTTTTGGGTTATTATCCCATTTGAGACCAAATTTAAACAAGTCTTTTTTCTCACTTCTAAACATTCTTCATGCATGTCTAGCACTTGTAATCAATCAAATTCATTGTATTATAACATATTCTAACCCCAAATAACTTTATACAAGCCATTCACTGTCTCAAAGAAATGGTTTTGGGTTCTTATCCAATTTGGGACCAAATATCGATAGGTCTTTCGTCTCACTTCTAAACATTCTTCATGCATCTCTAGCACTTGTAATCAATCAAATTCATTGTATTATAACATATTCTAACCCAAAATAACTTTATACAAGCCATTCATTGCCTCAAAGAAATGGTTTTGGGTTCTTATCCAATTTGGGACCAAATATCGATAGGTCTTTCTTCTCACTTCTAAACATTCTTCATGCATCTCTAGCACTTGTAATCAATCAAATGCATTGTATTATAAGATATTATAACCCAATATAACTTTATACAAGCCATTCACTGCGTCAAAGCAATGGTTTTGTGTTCTTATCCCATTTGAGACCAAATTTCGACTAGTCTTTCTTCTCTTTTCTAAACATTCTTCATGCATGTCTACCACTTGTAATCAATCAAATTCATTGTATTATAACATATTCTAACCCAAAATAACTTTATACAAGCCATTCACTGCCTCAAAGCAATGGTTTTGGGTTATTATCCCATTTGAGACCAAATTTAAACAAGTCTTTTTTCTCACTTCTAAACATTCTTCATGCATGTCTAGCACTTGTAATCAATCAAATTCATTGTATTATAACATATTCTAACCCCAAATAACTTTATACAAGCCATTCACTGTCTCAAAGAAATGGTTTTGGGTTCTTATCCAATTTGGGACCAAATATCGATAGGTCTTTCGTCTCACTTCTAAACATTCTTCATGCATCTCTAGCACTTGTAATCAATCAAATTCATTATATTATAACATATTCTAACCCAAAATAACTTTATACAAGCCATTCATTGCCTCAAAGAAATGGTTTTGGGTTCTTATCCAATTTGGGACCAAATATCGATAGGTCTTTCTTCTCACTTCTAAACATTCTTCATGCATCTCTAGCACTTGTAATCAATCAAATGCATTGTATTATAACATATTATAACCTAATATAACTTTATACAAGCCATTCACTGCGTCAAAGCAATGGTTTTGTGTTCTTATCCCATTTGAGACCAAATTTCAACAAGTCTTTCTTCTCTTTTCTAAACATTCTTCATGCATGTCTAGCACTTGTAATCAATCAAATTCATTGTATTATAACATATTCTAACCCAAAATAACTTTATACAAGCCATTCACTGCCTCAAAGCAATGGTTTTGGGTTATTATCCCATTTAAGACCAAATTTAAACAAGTCTTTTTTCTCACTTCTAAACATTCTTCATGCATGTCTAGCACTTGTAATCAATCAAATTCATTGTATTATAACATATTCTAACCCAAAATAACTTTATACAAGCCATTCACTGCCTCAAAGCAATGGTTTTGGGTTATTATCCCATTTAAGACCAAATTTAAACAAGTCTTTTTTCTCACTTCTAAACATTCTTCATGCATGTCTAGCACTTGTAATCAATCAAATTCATTGTATTATAACATAGGCTAACCCCAAATAACTTTATACAAGCAATTCACTATCTCAAAGAAATGGTTTTGGGTTCTTATCCAATTTGGGACCAAATATCGATAGGTCTTTCGTCTCACTTCTAAACATTCTTCATGCATCTCTAGCACTTGTAATCAATCAAATTCATTGTATTATAACATATTCTAAACCAAAATAACTTTATACAAGCCATTCACTGCCTCAAAGCAATGGTTTTGGGTTCTTATCCCATTTCGGACCAAATATCCACAAGTCTTTTTTCTCACTTCTGAGCATTCTTCATGCATCTCTAGCACTTATAATCAATAAAATTCATTGTATAATAACATTTTCTAAACCAAAATAACTTTATACAAGCCATTCACTGCCTCAAAGCAATGGTTTTGGGTTCTTATCCCATTTGGGACCAAATATCCACAAGTCTTTCTTCTCACTTCTAAACATTCTTCATGCATCTCTAGCACTTGTAATCAATCAAATGCATTGTATTATAACATATTATAACCCAATATAACTTTATACAAGCCATTCACTGCGTCAAAGCAATGGTTTTGTGTTCTTATCCCATTTGAGACCAAATTTCAACAAGTCTTTCTTCTCTTTTCTAAACATTCTTCATGCATGTCTACCACTTGTAATCAATCAAATTTATTGTATTATAACATATTCTAACCCAAAATAACTTTATACAAGCCATTCACTGCCTCAAAGCAATGGTTTTGGGTTATTATCGCATTTGAGACCAAATTTAAACAAGTCTTTTTTCTCACTTCTAAACATTCTTCATGCATGTCTAGCACTTGTAATCAATCAAATTCATTGTATTATAACATATTCTAACCCCAAATAACTTTATACAAGCCATTCACTGTCTCAAAGAAATGGTTTTGGGTTCTTATCCAATTTGGGACCAAATATCGATAGGTCTTTCGTCTCACTTCTAAACATTCTTCATGCATCTCTAGCACTTGTAATCAATCAAATTCATTGTATTATAACATATTCTAACCCAAAATAACTTTATACAAGCCATTCATTGCCTCAAAGAAATGGTTTTGGGTTCTTATCCAATTTGGGACCAAATATCGATAGGTCTTTCTTCTCACTTCTAAACATTCTTCATGCATCTCTAGCACTTGTAATCAATCAAATGCATTGTATTATAACATATTATAACCTAATATAACTTTATACAAGCCATTCACTGCGTCAAAGCAATGGTTTTGTGTTCTTATCCCATTTCAGACCAAATTTCAACAAGTCTTTCTTCTCTTTTCTAAACATTCTTCATGCATGTCTAGCACTTGTAATCAATCAAATTCATTGTATTATAACATATTCTAACCCAAAATAACTTTATACAAGCCATTCACTGCCTCAAAGCAATGGTTTTGGGTTATTATCCCATTTAAGACCAAATTTAAACAAGTCTTTTTCTCACTTCTAAACATTCTTCATGCATGTCTAGCACTTGTAATCAATCAAATTCATTGTATTATAACATATTCTAACCCAAAATAACTTTATACAAGCCATTCACTGCCTCAAAGCAATGGTTTTGGGTTATTATCCCATTTAAGACCAAATTTAAACAAGTCTTTTTTCTCACTTCTAAACATTCTTCATGCATGTCTAGCACTTGTAATCAATCAAATTCATTGTATTATAACATAGGCTAACCCCAAATAACTTTATACAAGCCATTCACTATCTCAAAGAAATGGTTTTGGGTTCTTATCCAATTTGGGACCAAATATCGATAGGTCTTTCGTCTCACTTCTAAACATTCTTCATGCATCTCTAGCACTTGTAATCAATCAAATTCATTGTATTATAACATATTCTAAACCAAAATAACTTTATACAAGCCATTCACTGCCTCAAAGCAATGGTTTTGGGTTCTTATCCCATTTCGGACCAAATATCCAGAAGTCTTTTTTCTCACTTCTGAGCATTCTTCATGCATCTCTAGCACTTGTAATCAATAAAATTCATTGTATAATAACATTTTCTAAACCAAAATAACTTTATACAAGCCATTCACTGCCTCAAAGCAATGGTTTTGGGTTCTTATCCCATTTGGGACCAAATATCCACAAGTCTTTCTTCTCACTTCTAAACATTCTTCATGCATCTCTAGCACTTGTAATCAATCAAATGCATTGTATTATAACATATTATAACCCAAAATAACTTTATACAAGCCATTCACTGCGTCAAAGCAATGGTTTTGTGTTCTTATCCCATTTGAGACCAAATTTCAACAAGTCTTTCTTCTCTTTTCTAAACATTCTTCATGCATGTCTACCACTTGTAATCAATCAAATTTATTGTATTATAACATATTCTAACCCAAAATAACTTTATACAAGCCATTCACTGCCTCAAAGCAATGGTTTTGGGTTATTATCCCATTTGAGACCAAATTTAAACAAGTCTTTTTTCTCACTTCTAAACATTCTTCATGCATGTCTAGCACTTGTAATCAATCAAATTCATTGTATTATAACATATTCTAACCCCAAATAACTTTATACAAGCCATTCACTGTCTAAAAGAAATGGTTTTGGGTTCTTATCCAATTTGGGACCAAATATCGATAGGTCTTTCGTCTCACTTCTAAACATTCTTCATGCATCTCTAGCACTTGTAATCAATCAAATTCATTGTATTATAACATATTCTAACCCAAAATAACTTTATACAAGCCATTCATTGCCTCAAAGAAATGGTTTTGGGTTCTTATCCAATTTGGGACCAAATATCGATAGGTCTTTCTTCTCACTTCTAAACATTCTTCATGCATCTCTAGCACTTGTAATCAATCAAATGCATTGTATTATAAGATATTATAACCTAATATAACTTTATACAAGCCATTCACTGCGTCAAAGCAATGGTTTTGTGTTCTTATCCCATTTGAGGCCAAATTTCAACAAGTCTTTCTTCTCTTTTCTAAACATTCTTCATGCATGTCTAGCACTTGTAATCAATCAAATTCATTGTATTATAACATATTCTAACCCAAAATAACTTTATACAAGCCATTCACTGCCTCAAAGCAATGGTTTTGGGTTATTATCCCATTTGAGACCAAATTTAAACAAGTCTTTTTTCTCACTTCTAAACATTCTTCATGCATGTCAAGCACTTGTAATCAATCAAATTCATTGTATTATAACATATTCTAACCCCAAATAACTTTATACAAGCCATTCACTGTCTCAAAGAAATGGTTTTGGGTTCTTATCCAATTTGGGACCAAATATCGATAGGTCTTTCGTCTCACTTCTAAACATTCTTCATGCATCTCTAGCACTTGTAATCAATCAAATTCATTATATTATAACATATTCTAACCCAAAATAACTTTATACAAGCCATTCATTGCCTCAAAGAAATGGTTTTGGGTTCTTATCCAATTTGGGACCAAATATCGATAGGTCTTTCTTCTCACTTCTAAACATTCTTCATGCATCTCTAGCACTTGTAATCAATCAAATGCATTGTATTATAACATATTATAACCTAATATAACTTTATACAAGCCATTCACTGCGTCAAAGCAATGGTTTTGTGTTCTTATCCCATTTGAGACCAAATTTCAACAAGTCTTTCTTCTCTTTTCTAAACATTCTTCATGCATGTCTAGCACTTGTAATCAATCAAATTCATTGTATTATAACATATTCTAACCCAAAATAACTTTATACAAGCCATTCACTGCCTCAAAGCAATGGTTTTGGGTTATTATCCCATTTAAGACCAAATTTAAACAAGTCTTTTTTCTCACTTCTAAACATTCTTCATGCATGTCTAGCACTTGTAATCAATCAAATTCATTGTATTATAACATATTCTAACCCAAAATAACTTTATACAAGCCATTCACTGCCTCAAAGCAATGGTTTTGGGTTATTATCCCATTTGGGACCAAATATCCACAAGTCTTTCTTCTCACTTCTAAACATTCTTCATGCATCTCTAGCACTTGTAATCAATCAAATGCATTGTATTATAACATATTATAACCTAATATAACTTTATACAAGCCATTCACTGCGTCAAAGCAATGGTTTTGTGTTCTTATCCCATTTGAGACCAAATTTCAACAAGTCTTTCTTCTCTTTTCTAAACATTCTTCATGCATGTCTAGCACTTGTAATCAATCAAATTCATTGTATTATAACATATTCTAACCCAAAATAACTTTATACAAGCCATTCACTGCCTCAAAGCAATGGTTTTGGGTTATTATCCCATTTAAGACCAAATTTAAACAAGTCTTTTTTCTCACTTCTAAACATTCTTCATGCATGTCTAGCAGTGTAATCAATCAAATTCATTGTATTATAACATATTCTAACCCAAAATAACTTTATACAAGCCATTCACTGCCTCAAAGCAATGGTTTTGGGTTATTATCCCATTTAAGACCAAATTTAAACAAGTCTTTTTTCTCACTTCTAAACATTCTTCATGCATGTCTAGCACTTGTAATCAATCAAATTCATTGTATTATAACATAGGCTAACCCCAAATAACTTTATACAAGCCATTCACTGTCTCAAAGAAATGGTTTTGGGTTCTTATCCAATTTGGGACCAAATATCGATAGGTCTTTCGTCTCACTTCTAAACATTCTTCATGCATCTCTAGCACTTGTAATCAATCAAATTCATTGTATTATAACATATTCTAAACCAAAATAACTTTATACAAGCCATTCACTGCCTCAAAGCAATGGTTTTGGGTTCTTATCCCATTTCGGACCAAATATCCACAAGTCTTTCTTCTCGCTTCTGAGCATTCTTCATGCATCTCTAGCACTTGTAATCAATAAAATTCATTGTATAATAACATTTTCTAAACCAAAATAACTTTATACAAGCCATTCACTGCCTCAAAGCAATGGTTTTGGGTTCTTATCCCATTTGGGACCAAATATCCACAAGTCTTTCTTCTCACTTCTAAACATTCTTCATGCATCTCTAGCACTTGTAATCAATCAAATGCATTGTATTATAACATATTATAACCCAATATAACTTTATACAAGCCATTCACTGCGTCAAAGCAATGGTTTTGTGTTCTTATCCCATTTGAGACCAAATTTCAACAAGTCTTTCTTCTCTTTTCTAAACATTCTTCATGCATGTCTAGCACTTGTAATCAATCAAATTTATTGTATTATAACATATTCTAACCCAAAATAACTTTATACAAGCCATTCACTGCCTCAAAGCAATGGTTTTGGGTTATTATCCCATTTGAGACCAAATTTAAACAAGTCTTTTTTCTCACTTCTAAACATTCTTCATGCATGTCAAGCACTTGTAATCAATCAAATTCATTGTATTATAACATATTCTAACCCCAAATAAATTTATACAAGCCATTCACTGTCTCAAAGAAATGGTTTTGGGTTCTTATCCAATTTGGGACCAAATATCGATAGGTCTTTCGTCTCACTTCTAAACATTCTTCATGCATCTCTAACACTTGTAATCAATCAAATTCATTATATTATAACATATTCTAACCCAAAATAACTTTATACAAGCCATTCATTGCCTCAAAGAAATGGTTTTGGGTTCTTATCCAATTTGTGACCAAATATCAACAAGTCTTTCTTCTCACTTTTAAACATTCTTCATGCATCTCTAGCACTTGTAATCAATCAAATGCATTGTATTATAACATATTATAACCTAATATAACTTTATACAAGCCATTCACTGCGTCAAAGCAATGGTTTTGTGTTCTTATCCCATTTGAGACCAAATTTCAACAAGTCTTTCTTCTCACTTTTAAACATTCTTCATGCATCTCTAGCACTTGTAATCAATCAAATTCATTGTATTATAACATATTCTAACCCAAAATAACTTTATACAAGCCATTCACTGCCTCAAAGCAATGGTTTTGGGTTCTTATCCCATTTAAGAACAAATATCAACAAGTCTTTCTTCTCACTTTTAAACATTCTTCATGCATGTCTAGCACTTGTAATCAATCAAATTCATTGTATTATAACATATTCTAACCCAAAATAAATTTATACAAGCCATTCATTGCCTCAAAGAAATGGTTGTGGGTTCTTATCCCATTTGGGACAAAATATCAACAAGTCTTTCTTCTCACTTCTAAACATTCTTCATGCATCTCTAGCACTTGTAATCAATCAAATTCATTGTATTATAACATATTCTAACTTAAACTAACTTTATACACGCCATTCACTCCCTCAAAGCAATGGTTGTGGGTTCTTATCCCATTTGGGACCAAATATCAACAAGTCTTTCTTCTCACTTTTAAACATTCTTCATGCATCTCTAGCACTTGTAATCAATCAAATTCATTGTATTATAACATATTCTAACCCAAAATAACTTTATACAAGCCATTCACTGCCTCAAAGCAATGGTTTTGGGTTCTTATCCCATTTGGGACCAAATATCAACAAGTCTTTCTTCTCACTTTTAAACATTCTTCATGCATCTCTAGCACTTGTAATCAATCAAATTCATTGTATTATAACATATTCTAACCCAAAATAACTGTATACAAGCCATTTACTGCCTCAAAGCAATGGTTTTGGGTTCTTATCCCATTTAGGACCAAATATCAACAAGTCTTTCTGCTCTTTTCTAAACATTCTTCATGTATCTCTAGCACTTGTAATCAATCAAATTCATTTTATTATAACATATTCTAACCCAAAATAACTGTATAAAAGCCATTTACTGCCTCAAAGCAATGGTTTTGGGTTCTTATCCCATTTAGGACCAAATATCAACAAGTCTTTCTACTCACTTCTAAACATTCTTCATGCATCTCTAGCACTTGTAATCAATCAAATTCATTGTATTATAACATATTCTAACCCAAAATAACTTTATACAAGCCATTCACTGTCTCAAAGCAATGGTTTTGGGTTCTTATCCCATTTGTGACCAAATATCAACAAGTCTTTCTTCTCACTTTTAAACATTCTTCATGCATCTCTAGCACTTGTAATCAATCAAATTCATTGTATTATAACATATTCTAACCCAAAATAACTTTATACAAGCCATTCACTGCCTCAAAGCAATGGTTTTGGGTTCTTATCCCATTTGGGACCAAATATCAACAAGTCTTTCTTCTCACTTCTAAACATTCTTCATGCATCTCTAGCACTTGTAATCAATCAAATTCATTGTATTATAACATATTCTAACCCAAAATAACTTTATACAAGCCATTCACTGCCTCAAAGCAATGGTTTTGGGTTCTTATCCCATTTGGGACCAAATATCAACAAGTCTTTCTTCTCCCTTCTAAACATTCTTCATGTATCTCTAGCACTTGTAATCAATCAAATTCATTGTATTATAACATATTCTAACCCAAAATAACTTTATACAAGCCATTCACTGCCTCAAAGCAATGGTTTTGGGTTCTTATCCCATTTGGGACCAAATATCAACAAGTCTTTCTTCTCACTTTTAAACATTCTTCATGCATCTCTAGCACTTGTAATCAATCAAATTCATTGTATTATAACATATTCTAACCCAAAATAACTTTATACAAGCCATTCACTGCCTCAAAGCAATGGTTTTGGGTTCTTATCCCATTTGGGACCAAATATCAACAAGTCTTTCTTCTCACTTTTAAACATTCTTCATGCATCTCTAGCACTTGTAATCAATCAAATTCATTGTATTATAACATATTCTAACCCAAAATAACTTTATACAAGCCATTCACTGCCTCAAAGCAATGGTTTTGGGTTCTTATCCCATTTGGGACCAAATATCAACAAGTCTTTCTTCTCACTTCTAAACATTCTTCATGCATCTCTAGCACTTGTAATCAATCAAATTCATTGTATTATAACATATTCTAACCCAAAATAACTTTATACAAGCCATTCACTGCCTCAAAGCAATGGTTTTGGGTTCTTATCCCATTTGGGACCAAATATCAACAAGTCTTTCTTCTCACTTTTAAACATTCTTCATGCATCTCTAGCACTTGTAATCAATCAAATTCATTGTATTATAACATATTCTAACCCAAAATAACTTTATACAAGCCATTCACTGCCTCAAAGCAATGGTTTTGGGTTCTTATCCCATTTGGGACCAAATATCAACAAGTCTTTCTTCTCACTTTTAAACATTCTTCATGCATCTCTAGCACTTGTAATCAATCAAATTCATTGTATTATAACATATTCTAACCCAAAATAAATTTATACAAGCCATTCACTGCCTCAAAGCAATGGTTTTGGGTTCTTATCCCATTTAGGACCAAATATCAACAAGTCTTTCTGCTCTTTTCTAAACATTCTTCATGTATCTCTAGCACTTGTAATCAATCAAATTCATTGTATTATAACATATTCTAACCCAAAATAACTTTATACAAGCCATTCACTGCCTCAAAGCAATGGTTTTGGGTTCTTATCCCATTTGGGACCAAATATCAACAAGTCTTTCTTCTCACTTCTAAACATTCTTCATGCATCTCTAGCACTTGTAATCAATCAAATTCATTGTATTATAACATATTCTAACCCAAAATAACTTTATACAAGCCATTCACTGCCTCAAAGCAATGGTTTTGGGTTCTTATCCCATTTGGGACCAAATATCAACAAGTCTTTCTTCTCACTTTTAAACATTCTTCATGCATCTCTAGCACTTGTAATCAATCAAATTCATTGTATTATAACATATTCTAACCCAAAATAACTTTATACAAGCCATTCACTGCCTCAAAGCAATGGTTTTGGGTTCTTATCCCATTTGGGACCAAATATCAACAAGTCTTTCTTCTCACTTTTAAACATTCTTCATGCATCTCTAGCACTTGTAATCAATCAAATTCATTGTATTATAACATATTCTAACCCAAAATAACTTTATACAAGCCATTCACTGCCTCAAAGCAATGGTTTTGGGTTCTTATCCCATTTGGGACCAAATATCAACAAGTCTTTCTTCTCACTTTTAAACATTCTTCATGCATCTCTAGCACTTGTAATCAATCAAATTCATTGTATTATAACATATTCTAACCCAAAATAACTTTATACAAGCCATTCACTGCCTCAAAGCAATGGTTTTGGGTTCTTATCCCATTTGTGACCAAATATCAACAAGTCTTTCTTCTCACTTTTAAACATTCTTCATGCATCTCTAGCACTTGTAATCAATCAAATTCATTGTATTATAACATATTCTAACCCAAAATAACTTTATACAAGCCATTCACTGCCTCAAAGCAATGGTTTTGGGTTCTTATCCCATTTGGGACCAAATATCAACAAGTCTTTCTTCTCACTTTTAAACATTCTTCATGCATCTCTAGCACTTGTAATCAATCAAATTCATTGTATTATAACATATTCTAACCCAAAATAACTTTATACAAGCCATTCACTGCCTCAAAGCAATGGTTTTGGGTTCTTATCCCATTTGGGACCAAATATCAACAAGTCTTTCTTCTCACTTTTAAACATTCTTCATGCATCTCTAGCACTTGTAATCAATCAAATTCATTGTATTATAACATATTCTAACCCAAAATAACTTTATACAAGCCATTCACTGCCTCAAAGCAATGGTTTTGGGTTCTTATCCCATTTAGGACCAAATATCAACAAGTCTTTCTGCTCTTTTCTAAACATTCTTCATGTATCTCTAGCACTTGTAATCAATCAAATTCATTTTATTATAACATATTCTAACCCAAAATAACTTTATACAAGCCATTCACTGCCTCAAAGCAATGGTTTTGGGTTCTTATCCCATTTGGGACCAAATATCAACAAGTCTTTCTTCTTACTTCTAAACATTCTTCATGCATCTCTAGCACTTGTAATCAATCAAATTCATTGTATTATAACATATTCTAACCCAAAATAACTTTATACAAGCCATTCACTGCCTCAAAGCAATGGTTTTGGGTTCTTATCCCATTTGGGACCAAATATCAACAAGTCTTTCTTCTCACTTCTAAACATTCTTCATGCATCTCTAGCACTTGTAATCAATCAAATTCATTGTATTATAACATATTCTAACCCAAAATAACTTTATACAAGCCATTCACTGCCTCAAAGCAATGGTTTTGGGTTCTTATCCCATTTGGGACCAAATATCAACAAGTCTTTCTTCTCACTTCTAAACATTCTTCATGTATCTCTAGCACTTGTAATCAATCAAATTCATTGTATTATAACATATTCTAACCCAAAATAACTTTATACAAGCCATTCACTGCCTCAAAGCAATGGTTTTGGGTTCTTATCCCATTTGGGACCAAATATCAACAAGTCTTTCTTCTCACTTTTAAACATTCTTCATGCATCTCTAGCATTTGTAATCAATCAAATTCATTGTATTATAACATATTCTAACCCAAAATAACTTTATACAAGCCATTCACTGCCTCAAAGCAATGGTTTTGGGTTCTTATCCCATTTGGGACCAAATATCAACAAGTCTTTCTTCTCACTTTTAAACATTCTTCATGTATCTCTAGCACTTGTAATCAATCAAATTCATTGTATTATAACATATTCTAACCCAAAATAACTTTATACAAGCCATTCACTGCCTCAAAGCAATGGTTTTGGGTTCTTATCCCATTTGGGACCAAATATCAACAAGTCTTTCTTCTCACTTTTAAACATTCTTCATGCATCTCTAGCACTTGTAATCAATCAAATTCATTGTATTATAACATATTCTAACCCAAAATAACTTTATACAAGCCATTCACTGCCTCAAAGCAATGGTTTTGGGTTCTTATCCCATTTGGGACCAAATATCAACAAGTCTTTCTTCTCACTTTTAAACATTCTTCATGCATCTCTAGCACTTGTAATCAATCAAATTCATTGTATTATAACATATTCTAACCCAAAATAACTTTATACAAGCCATTCACTGCCTCAAAGCAATGGTTTTGGGTTCTTATCCCATTTGGGACCAAATATCAACAAGTCTTTCTTCTCACTTTTAAACATTCTTCATGCATCTCTAGCACTTGTAATCAATCAAATTCATTGTATTATAACATATTCTAACCCAAAATAACTTTATACAAGCCATTCACTGCCTCAAAGCAATGGTTTTGGGTTCTTATCCCATTTGTGACCAAATATCAACAAGTCTTTCTTCTCACTTCTAAACATTCTTCATGTATCTCTAGCACTTGTAATCAATCAAATTCATTGTATTATAACATATTCTAACCCAAAATAACTTTATACAAGCCATTCACTGCCTCAAAGCAATGGTTTTGGGTTCTTATCCCATTTGGGACCAAATATCAACAAGTCTTTCTTCTCACTTCTAAACATTCTTCATGTATCTCTAGCACTTGTAATCAATCAAATTCATTGTATTATAACATATTCTAACCCAAAATAACTTTATACAAGCCATTCACTGCCTCAAAGCAATGGTTTTGGGTTCTTATCCCATTTGGGACCAAATATCAACAAGTCTTTCTTCTCACTTTTAAACATTCTTCATGCATCTCTAGCACTTGTAATCAATCAAATTCATTGTATTATAACATATTCTAACCCAAAATAACTTTATACAAGCCATTCACTGCCTCAAAGCAATGGTTTTGGGTTCTTATCCCATTTGGGACCAAATATCAACAAGTCTTTCTTCTCACTTTTAAACATTCTTCATGCATCTCTAGCACTTGTAATCAATCAAATTCATTGTATTATAACATATTCTAACCCAAAATAACTTTATACAAGCCATTCACTGCCTCAAAGCAATGGTTTTGGGTTCTTATCCCATTTGTGACCAAATATCAACAAGTCTTTCTTCTCACTTTTAAACATTCTTCATGCATCTCTAGCACTTGTAATCAATCAAATTCATTGTATTATAACATATTCTAACCCAAAATAAATTTATACAAGCCATTCACTGCCTCAAAGCAATGGTTTTGGGTTCTTATCCCATTTAGGACCAAATATCAACAAGTCTTTCTTCTCACTTCTAAACATTTTTCATGTATCTCTAGCACTTGTAATCAATCAAATTCATTGTATTATAACATATTCTAACCCAAAATAACTTTATACAAGCCATTCACTGCCTCAAAGCAATGGTTTTGGGTTCTTATCCCATTTGGGACCAAATATCAACAAGTCTTTCTTCTCACTTTTAAACATTCTTCATGTATCTCTAGCACTTGTAATCAATCAAATTCATTGTATTATAACATATTCTAACCCAAAATAACTTTATACAAGCCATTCACTGCCTCAAAGCAATGGTTTTGGGTTCTTATCCCATTTGGGACCAAATATCAACAAGTCTTTCTTCTCACTTTTAAACATTCTTCATGCATCTCTAGCACTTGTAATCAATCAAATTCATTGTATTATAACATATTCTAACCCAAAATAACTTTATACAAGCCATTCACTGCCTCAAAGCAATGGTTTTGGGTTCTTATCCCATTTGGGACCAAATATCAACAAGTCTTTCTTCTCACTTTTAAACATTCTTCATGCATCTCTAGCACTTGTAATCAATCAAATTCATTGTATTATAACATATTCTAACCCAAAATAACTTTATACAAGCCATTCACTGCCTCAAAGCAATGGTTTTGGGTTCTTATCCCATTTGGGACCAAATATCAACAAGTCTTTCTTCTCACTTCTAAACATTCTTCATGTATCTCTAGCACTTGTAATCAATCAAATTCATTGTATTATAACATATTCTAACCCAAAATAACTTTATACAAGCCATTCACTGCCTCAAAGCAATGGTTTTGGGTTCTTATCCCATTTGGGACCAAATATCAACAAGTCTTTCTTCTCACTTTTAAACATTCTTCATGCATCTCTAGCACTTGTAATCAATCAAATTCATTGTATTATAACATATTCTAACCCAAAATAACTTTATACAAGCCATTCACTGCCTCAAAGCAATGGTTTTGGGTTCTTATCCCATTTGGGACCAAATATCAACAAGTCTTTCTTCTCACTTTTAAACATTCTTCATGCATCTCTAGCACTTGTAATCAATCAAATTCATTGTATTATAACATATTCTAACCCAAAATAACTTTATACAAGACATTCACTGCCTCAAAGCAATGGTTTTGGGTTCTTATCCCATTTGGGACCAAATATCAACAAGTCTTTCTTCTCACTTTTAAACATTCTTCATGCATCTCTAGCACTTGTAATCAATCAAATTCATTGTATTATAACATATTCTAACCCAAAATAACTTTATACAAGCCATTCACTGCCTCAAAGCAATGGTTTTGGGTTCTTATCCCATTTGTGACCAAATATCAACAAGTCTTTCTTCTCCCTTCTAAACATTCTTCATGTATCTCTAGCACTTGTAATCAATCAAATTCGTTGTATTATAACATATTCTAACCCAAAATAACTTTATACAAGCCATTCACTGCCTCAAAGCAATGGTTTTGTGTTCTTATCCCATTTGGGACCAAATATGAACAAGTCTTTCTTCTCACTTCTAAACATTCTTCATGTATCTCTAGCACTTGTAATCAATCAAATTCATTGTATTATAACATATTCTAACCCAAAATAACTTTATACAAGCCATTCACTGCCTCAAAGCAATGGTTTTGGGTTCTTATCCCATTTGGGACCAAATATCAACAAGTCTTTCTTCTCACTTTTAAACATTCTTCATGCATCTCTAGCACTTGTAATCAATCAAATTCATTGTATTATAACATATTCTAACCCAAAATAACTTTATACAAGCCATTCACTGCCTCAAAGCAATGGTTTTGGGTTCTTATCCCATTTGGGACCAAATATCAACAAGTCTTTCTTCTCACTTTTAAACATTCTTCATGCATCTCTAGCACTTGTAATCAATCAAATTCATTGTATTATAACATATTCTAACCCAAAATAACTTTATACAAGCCATTCACTGCCTCAAAGCAATGGTTTTGGGTTCTTATCCCATTTGTGACCAAATATCAACAAGTCTTTCTTCTCACTTTTAAACATTCTTCATGCATCTCTAGCACTTGTAATCAATCAAATTCATTGTATTATAACATATTCTAACCCAAAATAACTTTATACAAGCCATTCACTGCCTCAAAGCAATGGTTTTGGGTTCTTATCCCATTTGGGACCAAATATCAACAAGTCTTTCTTCTCACTTTTAAACATTCTTCATGCATCTCTAGCACTTGTAATCAATCAAATTCATTGTATTATAACATATTCTAACCCAAAATAACTTTATACAAGCCATTCACTGCCTCAAAGCAATGGTTTTGGGTTCTTATCCCATTTGGGACCAAATATCAACAAGTCTTTCTTCTCACTTTTAAACATTCTTCATGCATCTCTAGCACTTGTAATCAATCAAATTCATTGTATTATAACATATTCTAACCCAAAATAACTTTATACAAGCCATTCACTGCCTCAAAGCAATGGTTTTGGGTTCTTATCCCATTTGGGACCAAATATCAACAAGTCTTTCTTCTCACTTTTAAACATTCTTCATGCATCTCTAGCACTTGTAATCAATCAAATTCATTGTATTATAACATATTCTAACCCAAAATAACTTTATACAAGCCATTCACTGCCTCAAAGCAATGGTTTTGGGTTCTTATCCCATTTGGGACCAAATATCAACAAGTCTTTCTTCTCACTTTTAAACATTCTTCATGCATCTCTAGCACTTGTAATCAATCAAATTCATTGTATTATAACATATTCTAACCCAAAATAACTTTATACAAGCCATTCACTGCCTCAAAGCAATGGTTTTGGGTTCTTATCCCATTTGTGACCAAATATCAACAAGTCTTTCTTCTCACTTCTAAACATTCTTCATGTATCTCTAGCACTTGTAATCAATCAAATTCATTGTATTATAACATATTCTAACCCAAAATAACTTTATACAAGCCATTCACTGCCTCAAAGCAATGGTTTTGGGTTCTTATCCCATTTGGGACCAAATATCAACAAGTCTTTCTTCTCACTTCTAAACATTCTTCATGTATCTCTAGCACTTGTAATCAATCAAATTCATTGTATTATAACATATTCTAACCCAAAATAACTTTATACAAGCCATTCACTGCCTCAAAGCAATGGTTTTGGGTTCTTATCCCATTTGGGACCAAATATCAACAAGTCTTTCTTCTCACTTCTAAACATTCTTCATGCATCTCTAGCACTTGTAATCAATCAAATTCATTGTATTATAACATATTCTAACCCAAAATAACTTTATACAAGCCATTCACTGCCTCAAAGCAATGGTTTTGGGTTCTTATCCCATTTAGGACCAAATATCAACAAGTCTTTCTTCTCACTTTTAAACATTCTTCATGTATCTCTAGCACTTGTAATCAATCAAATTCATTGTATTATAACATATTCTAACCCAAAATAACTTTATACAAGCCATTCACTGCCTCAAAGCAATGGTTTTGGGTTCTTATCCCATTTGGGACCAAATATCAACAAGTCTTTCTTCTCACTTTTAAACATTCTTCATGCATCTCTAGCACTTGTAATCAATCAAATTCATTGTATTATAACATATTCTAACCCAAAATAACTTTATACAAGCCATTCACTGCCTCAAAGCAATGGTTTTGGGTTCTTATCCCATTTGTGACCAAATATCAACAAGTCTTTCTTCTCACTTTTAAACATTCTTCATGCATCTCTAGCACTTGTAATCAATCAAATTCATTGTATTATAACATATTCTAACCCAAAATAACTTTATACAAGCCATTCACTGCCTCAAAGCAATGGTTTTGGGTTCTTATCCCATTCGGGACCAAATATCAACAAGTCTTTCTTCTCACTTCTAAACATTCTTCATGTATCTCTAGCACTTGTAATCAATCAAATTCATTGTATTATAACATATTCTAACCCAAAATAACTTTATACAAGCCATTCACTGCCTCAAAGCAATGGTTTTGGGTTCTTATCCCATTTGGGACCAAATATCAACAAGTCTTTCTTCTCACTTTTAAACATTCTTCATGCATCTCTAGCACTTGTAATCAATCAAATTCATTGTATTATAACATATTCTAACCCAAAATAACTTTATACAAGCCATTCACTGCCTCAAAGCAATGGTTTTGGGTTCTTATCCCATTTAGGGACCAAATATCAACAAGTCTTTCTTCTCCCTTTTCTAAACATTCTTCATGTATCTCTAGCACTTGTAATCAATCAAATTCATTGTATTATAACATATTCTAACCCAAAATAACTTTATACAAGCCATTCACTGCCTCAAAGCAATGGTTTTGGGTTCTTATCCCATTTGGGACCAAATATCAACAAGTCTTTCTTCTCACTTTTAAACATTCTTCATGCATCTCTAGCACTTGTAATCAATCAAATTCATTGTATTATAACATATTCTAACCCAAAATAACTTTATACAAGCCATTCACTGCCTCAAAGCAATGGTTTTGGGTTCTTATCCCATTTGGGACCAAATATCAACAAGTCTTTCTTCTCACTTTTAAACATTCTTCATGTATCTCTAGCACTTGTAATCAATCAAATTCATTGTATTATAACATATTCTAACCCAAAATAACTTTATACAAGCCATTCACTGCCTCAAAGCAATGGTTTTGGGTTCTTATCCCATTTGGGACCAAATATCAACAAGTCTTTCTTCTCACTTCTAAACATTCTTCATGCATCTCTAGCACTTGTAATCAATCAAATTCATTGTATTATAACATATTCTAACCCAAAATAACTTTATACAAGCCATTCACTGCCTCAAAGCAATGGTTTTGGGTTCTTATCCCATTTGTGACCAAATATCAACAAGTCTTTCTTCTCACTTTTAAACATTCTTCATGCATCTCTAGCACTTGTAATCAATCAAATTCATTGTATTATAACATATTCTAACCCAAAATAACTTTATACAAGCCATTCACTGCCTCAAAGCAATGGTTTTGGGTTCTTATCCCATTTGTGACCAAATATCAACAAGTCTTTCTTCTCACTTTTAAACATTCTTCATGCATCTCTAGCACTTGTAATCAATCAAATTCATTGTATTATAACATATTCTAACCCAAAATAACTTTATACAAGCCATTCACTGCCTCAAAGCAATGGTTTTGGGTTCTTATCCCATTTGTGACCAAATATCAACAAGTCTTTCTTCTCCCTTCTAAACATTCTTCATGTATCTCTAGCACTTGTAATCAATCAAATTCATTGTATTATAACATATTCTAACCCAAAATAACTTTATACAAGCCATTCACTGCCTCAAAGCAATGGTTTTGGGTTCTTATCCCATTTGGGACCAAATATCAACAAGTCTTTCTTCTCACTTCTAAACATTCTTCATGTATCTCTAGCACTTGTAATCAATCAAATTCATTGTATTATAACATATTCTAACCCAAAATAACTTTATACAAGCCATTCACTGCCTCAAAGCAATGGTTTTGGGTTCTTATCCCATTTGGGACCAAATATCAACAAGTCTTTCTTCTCACTTTTAAACATTCTTCATGCATCTCTAGCACTTGTAATCAATCAAATTCATTGTATTATAACATATTCTAACCCAAAATAACTTTATACAAGCCATTCACTGCCTCAAAGCAATGGTTTTGGGTTCTTATCCCATTTGGGACCAAATATCAACAAGTCTTTCTTCTCACTTTTAAACATTCTTCATGCATCTCTAGCACTTGTAATCAATCAAATTCATTGTATTATAACATATTCTAACCCAAAATAACTTTATACAAGCCATTCACTGCCTCAAAGCAATGGTTTTGGGTTCTTATCCCATTTGTGACCAAATATCAACAAGTCTTTCTTCTCTTTTCTAAACATTCTTCATGTATCTCTAGCACTTGTAATCAATCAAATTCATTGTATTATAACATATTCTAACCCAAAATAACTTTATACAAGCCATTCACTGCCTCAAAGCAATGGTTTTGGGTTCTTATCCCATTTGGGACCAAATATCAACAAGTCTTTCTTCTCACTTTTAAACATTCTTCATGCATCTCTAGCACTTGTAATCAATCAAATTCATTGTATTATAACATATTCTAACCCAAAATAACTTTATACAAGCCATTCACTGCCTCAAAGCAATGGTTTTGGGTTCTTATCCCATTTGGGACCAAATATCAACAAGTCTTTCTTCTCACTTTTAAACATTCTTCATGCATCTCTAGCACTTGTAATCAATCAAATTCATTGTATTATAACATATTCTAACCCAAAATAACTTTATACAAGCCATTCACTGCCTCAAAGCAATGGTTTTGGGTTCTTATCCCATTTGGGACCAAATATCAACAAGTCTTTCTTCTCACTTCTAAACATTTTTCACGTATCTCTAGCACTTGTAATCAATCAAATTCATTTTATTATAACATATTCTAACCCAAAATAACTGTATAAAAGCCATTCACTGCCTCAAAGCAATGGTTTTGGGTTCTTATCCCATTTGGGACCAAATATCAACAAGTCTTTCTTCTCACTTTTAAACATTCTTAATACATCTCTAGCACTTGTAATCAATCAAATTCGTTGTATTATAACATATTCTAACCCAAAATAACTGTATACAAGCCATTTACTGCCTCAAAGCAATGGTTTTGGGTTCTTATCCCATTTAGGACCAGATATCAACAAGTCTTTCTTCTCTTTTCTAAACATTCTTCATGTATCTCTAGCACTTGTAATCAATCAAATTCATTGTATTATAACATATTCTAACCCAAAATAAATTTATACAAGCCATTGACTGCCTCAAAGCAATGGTTTTGGGTTCTTATCCCATTTAGGACCAAATATCAACAAGTCTTTCTTCTTACTTCTAAACATTCTTCATGTATCTCTAGCACTTGTAATCAATCAAATTCATTGTATTATAACATATTCTAACCCAAAATAACTTTATACAAGCCATTCAATGCCTCAAAGCAATGGTTTTGGGTTCTTATCCCATTTGGGACCAAATATCAACAAGTCTTTCTTCTCACTTCTAAACATTCTTCATGCATCTCTAGCACTTGTAATCAATCAAATTCATTGTATTATAACATATTCTAACCCAAAATAACTTTATACAAGCCATTCACTGCCTCAAAGCAATGGTTTTGGGTTCTTATCCCATTTGGGACCAAATATCAACAAGTCTTTCTTCTCACTTTTAAACATTCTTCATGCATCTCTAGCACTTGTAATCAATCAAATTCATTGTATTATAACATATTCTAACCCAAAATAACTTTATACAAGCCATTCACTGCCTCAAAGCAATGGTTTTGGGTTCTTATCCCATTTGGGACCAAATATCAACAAGTCTTTCTTCTCACTTCTAAACATTCTTCATGCATCTCTAGCACTTGTAATCAATCAAATTCATTGTATTATAACATATTCTAACCCAAAATAACTTTATACAAGCCATTCACTGCCTCAAAGCAATGGTTTTGGGTTCTTATCCCATTTGTGACCAAATATCAACAAGTCTTTCTTCTCACTTTTAAACATTCTTCATGCATCTCTAGCACTTGTAATCAATCAAATTCATTGTATTATAACATATTCTAACCCAAAATAACTTTATACAAGCCATTCACTGCCTCAAAGCAATGGTTTTGGGTTCTTATCCCATTTGGGACCAAATATCAACAAGTCTTTCTTCTCACTTTTAAACATTCTTCATGCATCTCTAGCACTTGTAATCAATCAAATTCATTGTATTATAACATATTCTAACCCAAAATAACTTTATACAAGCCATTCACTGCCTCAAAGCAATGGTTTTGGGTTCTTATCCCATTTGGGACCAAATATCAACAAGTCTTTCTTCTCACTTTTAAACATTCTTCATGCATCTCTAGCACTTGTAATCAATCAAATTCATTGTATTATAACATATTCTAACCCAAAATAACTTTATACAAGCCATTCACTGCCTCAAAGCAATGGTTTTGGGTTCTTATCCCATTTGGGACCAAATATCAACAAGTCTTTCTTCTCACTTTTAAACATTCTTCATGCATCTCTAGCACTTGTAATCAATCAAATTCATTGTATTATAACATATTCTAACCCAAAATAACTTTATACAAGCCATTCACTGCCTCAAAGCAATGGTTTTGGGTTCTTATCCCATTTGGGACCAAATATCAACAAGTCTTTCTTCTCACTTTTAAACATTCTTCATGCATCTCTAGCACTTGTAATCAATCAAATTCATTGTATTATAACATATTCTAACCCAAAATAACTTTATACAAGCCATTCACTGCCTCAAAGCAATGGTTTTGGGTTCTTATCCCATTTGTGACCAAATATCAACAAGTCTTTCTTCTCACTTCTAAACATTCTTCATGTATCTCTAGCACTTGTAATCAATCAAATTCATTGTATTATAACATATTCTAACCCAAAATAACTTTATACAAGCCATTCACTGCCTCAAAGCAATGGTTTTGGGTTCTTATCCCATTTGGGACCAAATATCAACAAGTCTTTCTTCTCACTTCTAAACATTCTTCATGCATCTCTAGCACTTGTAATCAATCAAATTCATTGTATTATAACATATTCTAACCCAAAATAACTTTATACAAGCCATTCACTGCCTCAAAGCAATGGTTTTGGGTTCTTATCCCATTTGGGACCAAATATCAACAAGTCTTTCTTCTCACTTCTAAACATTCTTCATGCATCTCTAGCACTTGTAATCAATCAAATTCATTGTATTATAACATATTCTAACCCAAAATAACTTTATACAAGCCATTCACTGCCTCAAAGCAATGGTTTTGGGTTCTTATCCAATTTGGGACCAAATATCAACAAGTCTTTCTTCTCACTTTTAAACATTCTTCATGCATCTCTAGCACTTGTAATCAATCAAATTCATTGTATTATAACATATTCTAACCCAAAATAACTTTATACAAGCCATTCACTGCCTCAAAGCAATGGTTTTGGGTTCTTATCCCATTTGGGACCAAATATCAACAAGTCTTTCTTCTCACTTTTAAACATTCTTCATGCATCTCTAGCACTTGTAATCAATCAAATTCATTGTATTATAACATATTCTAACCCAAAATAACTTTATACAAGCCATTCACTGCCTCAAAGCAATGGTTTTGGGTTCTTATCCCATTTGTGACCAAATATCAACAAGTCTTTCTTCTCTTTTAAACATTCTTCATGCATCTCTAGCACTTGTAATCAATCAAATTCATTGTATTATAACATATTCTAACCCAAAATAACTTTATACAAGCCATTCACTGCCTCAAAGCAATGGTTTTGGGTTCTTATCCCATTTGAGACCAAATATCAACAAGTCTTTCTTCTCACTTCTAAACATTCTTCATGCATCTCTAGCACTTGTAATCAATCAAATTCATTGTATTATAACATATTCTAACCCAAAATAACTTTATACAAGCCATTCACTGCCTCAAAGCAATGGTTTTGGGTTCTTATCCCATTTGGGACCAAATATCAACAAGTCTTTCTTCTCACTTTTAAACATTCTTCATGCATCTCTAGCACTTGTAATCAATCAAATTCATTGTATTATAACATATTCTAACCCAAAATAACTTTATACAAGCCATTCACTGCCTCAAAGCAATGGTTTTGGGTTCTTATCCCATTTGGGACCAAATATCAACAAGTCTTTCTTCTCACTTCTAAACATTCTTCATGCATCTCTAGCACTTGTAATCAATCAAATTCATTGTATTATAACATATTCTAACCCAAAATAACTTTATACAAGCCATTCACTGCCTCAAAGCAATGGTTTTGGGTTCTTATCCCATTTAGGACCAAATATCAACAAGTCTTTCTGCTCTTTTCTAAACATTCTTCATGTATCTCTAGCACTTGTAATCAATCAAATTCATTTTATTATAACATATTCTAACCCAAAATAACTTTATACAAGCCATTCACTGCCTCAAAGCAATGGTTTTGGGTTCTTATCCCATTTGGGACCAAATATCAACAAGTCTTTCTTCTCACTTCTAAACATTCTTCATGCATCTCTAGCACTTGTAATCAATCAAATTCATTGTATTATAACATATTCTAACCCAAAATAACTTTATACAAGCCATTCACTGCCTCAAAGCAATGGTTTTGGGTTCTTATCCCATTTGGGACCAAATATCAACAAGTCTTTCTTCTCACTTTTAAACATTCTTCATGCATCTCTAGCACTTGTAATCAATCAAATTCATTGTATTATAACATATTCTAACCCAAAATAACTTTATACAAGCCATTCACTGCCTCAAAGCAATGGTTTTGGGTTCTTATCCCATTTGGGACCAAATATCAACAAGTCTTTCTTCTCACTTCTAAACATTCTTCATGCATCTCTAGCACTTGTAATCAATCAAATTCATTGTATTATAACATATTCTAACCCAAAATAACTTTATACAAGCCATTCACTGCCTCAAAGCAATGGTTTTGGGTTCTTATCCCATTTGAGACCAAATATCAACAAGTCTTTCTTCTCACTTCTAAACATTCTTCATGCATCTCTAGCACTTGTAATCAATCAAATTCATTGTATTATAACATATTCTAACCCAAAATAACTTTATACAAGCCATTCACTGCCTCAAAGCAATGGTTTTGGGTTCTTATCCCATTTAAGACCAAATATCAACAAGTCTTTCTTCTCACTTTTAAACATTCTTCATGCATCTCTAGCACTTGTAATCAATCAAATTCATTGTATTATAACATATTCTAACCCAAAATAACTTTATACAAGCCATTCACTGCCTCAAAGCAATGGTTTTGGGTTCTTATCCCATTTGGGACCAAATATCAACAAGTCTTTCTTCTCACTTCTAAACATTCTTCATGCATCTCTAGCACTTGTAATCAATCAAATTCATTGTATTATAACATATTCTAACCCAAAATAACTTTATACAAGCCATTCACTGCCTCAAAGCAATGGTTTTGGGTTCTTATCCCATTTGGGACCAAATATCAACAAGTCTTTCTTCTCACTTTTAAACATTCTTCATGCATCTCTAGCACTTGTAATCAATCAAATTCATTGTATTATAACATATTCTAACCCAAAATAACTTTATACAAGCCATTCACTGCCTCAAAGCAATGGTTTTGGGTTCTTATCCCATTTGGGACCAAATATCAACAAGTCTTTCTTCTCACTTTTAAAACATTCTTCATGCATCTCTAGCACTTGTAATCAATCAAATTCATTGTATTATAACATATTCTAACCCAAAATAACTTTATACAAGCCATTCACTGCCTCAAAGCAATGGTTTTGGGTTCTTATCCCATTTGGGACCAAATATCAACAAGTCTTTCTTCTCACTTCTAAACATTCTTCATGCATCTCTAGCACTTGTAATCAATCAAATTCATTGTATTATAACATATTCTAACCCAAAATAACTTTATACAAGCCATTCACTGCCTCAAAGCAATGGTTTTGTGTTCTTATCCCATTTGAGACCAAATATGAACAAGTCTTTCTTCTCTTTTCTAAACATTCTTCATGCATGTCTACGACTTGTAATCAATCAAATTTATTGTATTATAACATATTCTAACCCAAAATAACTTTATACAAGCCATTCACTGCCTCAAAGCAATGGTTTTGGGTTATTATCCCATTTGAGACCAAATTTAAACAAGTCTTTCTTCTCACTTCTAAACATTCTTCATGCATGTCAAGCACTTGTAATCAATCAAATTCATTGTATTATAACATATTCTAACCCCAAATAACTTTATACAAGCCATTCACTGCCTCAAAGAAATGGTTTTGGGTTCTTATCCAATTTGGGACCAAATATCGATAGGTCTTTCTTCTCACTTCTAAACATTCTTCATGCATCTCTAGCACTTGTAATCAATCAAATTCATTGTATTATAACATATTCTAACCCAAAATAACTTTATACAAGCCATTCACTGCCTCAAAGCAATGGTTTTGGGTTCTTATCCAATTTGGGACCAAATATCGATAGGTCTTTCTTCTCACTTCTAAACATTCTTCATGCATCTCTAGCACTTGTAATCAATCAAATGCATTGTATTATAACATATTATAACCTAATATAACTTTATACAAGCCATTCACTGCGTCAAAGCAATGGTTTTGTGTTCTTATCCCATTTGAGACCAAATTTCAACAAGTCTTTCTTCTCTTTTCTAAACATTCTTCATGCATGTCTAGCACTTGTAATCAATCAAATTCATTGTATTATAACATATTCTAACCCAAAATAACTTTATACAAGCCATTCACTGCCTCAAAGCAATGGTTTTGGGTTATTATCCCATTTAAGACCAAATTTAAACAAGTCTTTTTTCTCACTTCTAAACATTCTTCATGCATGTCTAGCACTTGTAATCAATCAAATTCATTGTATTATAACATATTCTAACCCCAAATAACTTTATACAAGCCATTCACTGTCTCAAAGAAATGGTTTTGGGTTCTTATCCAATTTGGGACCAAATATCGATAGGTCTTTCGTCTCACTTCTAAACATTCTTCATGCATCTCTAGCACTTGTAATCAATCAAATTCATTGTATTATAACATATTCTAACCCAAAATAACTTTATACAAGCCATTCACTGCCTCAACGCAATGGTTTTGGGTTCTTATCCCATTTCAGACCAAATATCCACAAGTCTTTCTTCTCACTTCTGAGCATTCTTCATGCATCTCTAGCACTTGTAATCAATAAAATTCATTGTATAATAACATTTTCTAAACCAAAATAACTTTATACAAGCCATTCACTGCCTCAAAGCAATGGTTTTGGGTTCTTATCCCATTTGGGACCAAATATCCACAAGTCTTTCTTCTCACTTCTAAACATTCTTCATGCATCTCTAGCACTTGTAATCAATCAAATGCATTGTATTATAACATATTATAACCCAATATAACTTTATACAAGCCATTCACTGCGTCAAAGCAATGGTTTTGTGTTCTTATCCCATTTGAGACCAAATTTCAACAAGTCTTTCTTCTCTTTTCTAAACATTCTTCATGCATGTCTACCACTTGTAATCAATCAAATTCATTGTATTATAACATATTCTAACCCAAAATAACTTTATACAAGCCATTCACTGCCTCAAAGCAATGGTTTTGGGTTATTATCCCATTTGAGACCAAATTTAAACAAGTCTTTTTTCTCACTTCTAAACATTCTTCATGCATGTCTAGCACTTGTAATCAATCAAATTCATTGTATTATAACATATTCTAACCCAAAATAACTTTATACAAGCCATTCACTGCCTCAAAGCAATGGTTTTGGGTTCTTATCCCATTTGTGACCAAATATCGATAGGTCTTTCGTCTCACTTCTAAACATTCTTCATGCATCTCTAGCACTTGTAATCAATCAAATTCATTGTATTATAACATATTCTAACCCAAAATAACTTTATACAAGCCATTCATTGCCTCAAAGAAATGGTTTTGGGTTCTTATCCAATTTGGGACCAAATATCGATAGGTCTTTCTTCTCACTTCTAAACATTCTTCATGCATCTCTAGCACTTGTAATCAATCAAATGCATTGTATTATAACATATTATAACCTAATATAACTTTATACAAGCCATTCACTGCGTCAAAGCAATGGTTTTGGGTTCTTATCCAATTTGGGACCAAATATCGATAGGTCTTTCTTCTCACTTCTAAACATTCTTCATGCATCTCTAGCACTTGTAATCAATCAAATGCATTGTATTATAACATATTATAACCTAATATAACTTTATACAAGCCATTCACTGCGTCAAAGCAATGGTTTTGTGTTCTTATCCGATTTGAGACCAAATTTCAACAAGTCTTTCTTCTCTTTTCTAAACATTCTTCATGCATGTCTAGCACTTGTAATCAATCAAATTCATTGTATTATAACATATTCTAACCCAAAATAACTTTATACAAGCCATTCACTGCCTCAAAGCAATGGTTTTGGGTTATTATCCCATTTAAGACCAAATTTAAACAAGTCTTTTTTCTCACTTCTAAACATTCTTCATGCATGTCTAGCACTTGTAATCAATCAAATTCATTGTATTATAACATATTCTAACCCCAAATAACTTTATACAAGCCATTCACTGTCTCAAAGAAATGGTTTTGGGTTCTTATCCAATTTGGGACCAAATATCGATAGGTCTTTCGTCTCACTTCTAAACATTCTTCATGCATCTCTAGCACTTGTAATCAATCAAATTCATTGTATTATAACATATTCTAAACCAAAATAACTTTATACAAGCCATTCACTGCCTCAAAGCAATGGTTTTGGGTTCTTATCCCATTTCAGACCAAATATCCACAAGTCTTTCTTCTCACTTCTGAGCATTCTTCATGCATCTCTAGCACTTGTAATCAATAAAATTCATTGTATAATAACATTTTCTAAACCAAAATAACTTTATACAAGCCATTCACTGCCTCAAAGCAATGGTTTTGGGTTCTTATCCCATTTGGGACCAAATATCCACAAGTCTTTCTTCTCACTTCTAAACATTCTTCATGCATCTCTAGCACTTGTAATCAATCAAATGCATTGTATTATAACATATTATAACCCAATATAACTTTATACAAGCCATTCACTGCGTCAAAGCAATGGTTTTGTGTTCTTATCCCATTTGAGACCAAATTTCAACAAGTCTTTCTTCTCTTTTCTAAACATTCTTCATGCATGTCTACCACTTGTAATCAATCAAATTCATTGTATTATAACATATTCTAACCCAAAATAACTTTATACAAGCCATTCACTGCCTCAAAGCAATGGTTTTGGGTTATTATCCCATTTGAGACCAAATTTAAACAAGTCTTTTTTCTCACTTCTAAACATTCTTCATGCATGTCAAGCACTTGTAATCAATCAAATTCATTGTATTATAACATGTTCTAACCCCAAATAACTTTATACAAGCCATTCATTGCCTCAAAGAAATGGTTTTGGGTTCTTATCCAATTTGGGACCAAATATCGATAGGTCTTTCTTCTCACTTCTAAACATTCTTCATGCATCTCTAGCACTTGTAATCAATCAAATGCATTGTATTATAACATATTATAACCTAATATAACTTTATACAAGCCATTCACTGCGTCAAAGCAATGGTTTTGGGTTCTTATCCAATTTGGGACCAAATATCGATAGGTCTTTCTTCTCACTTCTAAACATTCTTCATGCATCTCTAGCACTTGTAATCAATCAAATGCATTGTATTATAACATATTATAACCTAATATAACTTTATACAAGCCATTCACTGCGTCAAAGCAATGGTTTTGTGTTCTTATCCCATTTGAGACCAAATTTCAACAAGTCTTTCTTCTCTTTTCTAAACATTCTTCATGCATGTCTAGCACTTGTAATCAATCAAATTCATTGTATTATAACATATTCTAACCCAAAATAACTTTATACAAGCCATTCACTGCCTCAAAGCAATGGTTTTGGGTTATTATCCCATTTAAGACCAAATTTAAACAAGTCTTTTTTCTCACTTCTAAACATTCTTCATGCATGTCTAGCACTTGTAATCAATCAAATTCATTGTATTATAACATATTCTAACCCCAAATAACTTTATACAAGCCATTCACTGTCTCAAAGAAATGGTTTTGGGTTCTTATCCAATTTGGGACCAAATATCGATAGGTCTTTCGTCTCACTTCTAAACATTCTTCATGCATCTCTAGCACTTGTAATCAATCAAATTCATTGTATTATAACATATTCTAAACCAAAATAACTTTATACAAGCCATTCACTGCCTCAACGCAATGGTTTTGGGTTCTTATCCCATTTCAGACCAAATATCCACAAGTCTTTCTTCTCACTTCTGAGCATTCTTCATGCATCTCTAGCACTTGTAATCAATAAAATTCATTGTATAATAACATTTTCTAAACCAAAATAACTTTATACAAGCCATTCACTGCCTCAAAGCAATGGTTTTGGGTTCTTATCCCATTTGGGACCAAATATCCACAAGTCTTTCTTCTCACTTCTAAACATTCTTCATGCATCTCTAGCACTTGTAATCAATCAAATGCATTGTATTATAACATATTATAACCCAATATAACTTTATACAAGCCATTCACTGCGTCAAAGCAATGGTTTTGTGTTCTTATCCCATTTGAGACCAAATTTCAACAAGTCTTTCTTCTCTTTTCTAAACATTCTTCATGCATGTCTACCACTTGTAATCAATCAAATTCATTGTATTATAACATATTCTAACCCAAAATAACTTTATACAAGCCATTCACTGCCTCAAAGCAATGGTTTTGGGTTATTATCCCATTTGAGACCAAATTTAAACAAGTCTTTTTTCTCACTTCTAAACATTCTTCATGCATGTCTAGCACTTGTAATCAATCAAATTCATTGTATTATAACATATTCTAACCCCAAATAACTTTATACAAGCCATTCACTGTCTCAAAGAAATGGTTTTGGGTTCTTATCCAATTTGGGACCAAATATCGATAGGTCTTTCGTCTCACTTCTAAACATTCTTCATGCATCTCTAGCACTTGTAATCAATCAAATTCATTGTATTATAACATATTCTAACCCAAAATAACTTTATACAAGCCATTCATTGCCTCAAAGAAATGGTTTTGGGTTCTTATCCAATTTGGGACCAAATATCGATAGGTCTTTCTTCTCACTTCTAAACATTCTTCATGCATCTCTAGCACTTGTAATCAATCAAATGCATTGTATTATAACATATTATAACCTAATATAACTTTATACAAGCCATTCACTGCGTCAAAGCAATGGTTTTGGGTTCTTATCCAATTTGGGACCAAATATCGATAGGTCTTTCTTCTCACTTCTAAACATTCTTCATGCATCTCTAGCACTTGTAATCAATCAAATGCATTGTATTATAACATATTATAACCTAATATAACTTTATACAAGCCATTCACTGCGTCAAAGCAATGGTTTTGTGTTCTTATCCGATTTGAGACCAAATTTCAACAAGTCTTTCTTCTCTTTTCTAAACATTCTTCATGCATGTCTAGCACTTGTAATCAATCAAATTCATTGTATTATAACATATTCTAACCCAAAATAACTTTATACAAGCCATTCACTGCCTCAAAGCAATGGTTTTGGGTTATTATCCCATTTAAGACCAAATTTAAACAAGTCTTTTTTCTCACTTCTAAACATTCTTCATGCATGTCTAGCACTTGTAATCAATCAAATTCATTGTATTATAACATATTCTAACCCCAAATAACTTTATACAAGCCATTCACTGTCTCAAAGAAATGGTTTTGGGTTCTTATCCAATTTGGGACCAAATATCGATAGGTCTTTCGTCTCACTTCTAAACATTCTTCATGCATCTCTAGCACTTGTAATCAATCAAATTCATTGTATTATAACATATTCTAAACCAAAATAACTTTATACAAGCCATTCACTGCCTCAACGCAATGGTTTTGGGTTCTTATCCCATTTCAGACCAAATATCCACAAGTCTTTCTTCTCACTTCTGAGCATTCTTCATGCATCTCTAGCACTTGTAATCAATAAAATTCATTGTATAATAACATTTTCTAAACCAAAATAACTTTATACAAGCCATTCACTGCCTCAAAGCAATGGTTTTGGGTTCTTATCCCATTTGGGACCAAATATCCACAAGTCTTTCTTCTCACTTCTAAACATTCTTCATGCATCTCTAGCACTTGTAATCAATCAAATGCATTGTATTATAACATATTATAACCCAATATAACTTTATACAAGCCATTCACTGCGTCAAAGCAATGGTTTTGTGTTCTTATCCCATTTGAGACCAAATTTCAACAAGTCTTTCTTCTCTTTTCTAAACATTCTTCATGCATGTCTACCACTTGTAATCAATCAAATTCATTGTATTATAACATATTCTAACCCAAAATAACTTTATACAAGCCATTCACTGCCTCAAAGCAATGGTTTTGGGTTATTATCCCATTTGAGACCAAATTTAAACAAGTCTTTTTTCTCACTTCTAAACATTCTTCATGCATGTCTAGCACTTGTAATCAATCAAATTCATTGTATTATAACATATTCTAACCCCAAATAACTTTATACAAGCCATTCACTGTCTCAAAGAAATGGTTTTGGGTTCTTATCCAATTTGGGACCAAATATCGATAGGTCTTTCGTCTCACTTCTAAACATTCTTCATGCATCTCTAGCACTTGTAATCAATCAAATTCATTGTATTATAACATATTCTAACCCAAAATAACTTTATACAAGCCATTCATTGCCTCAAAGAAATGGTTTTGGGTTCTTATCCAATTTGGGACCAAATATCGATAGGTCTTTCTTCTCACTTCTAAACATTCTTCATGCATCTCTAGCACTTGTAATCAATCAAATGCATTGAATTATAACATATTATAACCTAATATAACTTTATACAAGCCATTCACTGCGTCAAAGCAATGGTTTTGGGTTCTTATCCAATTTGGGACCAAATATCGATAGGTCTTTCTTCTCACTTCTAAACATTCTTCATGCATCTCTAGCACTTGTAATCAATCAAATGCATTGTATTATAACATATTATAACCTAATATAACTTTATACAAGCCATTCACTGCGTCAAAGCAATGGTTTTGTGTTCTTATCCCATTTGAGACCAAATTTCAACAAGTCTTTCTTCTCTTTTCTAAACATTCTTCATGCATGTCTAGCACTTGTAATCAATCAAATTCATTGTATTATAACATATTCTAACCCAAAATAACTTTATACAAGCCATTCACTGCCTCAAAGCAATGGTTTTGGGTTATTATCCCATTTAAGACCAAATTTAAACAAGTCTTTTTTCTCACTTCTAAACATTCTTCATGCATGTCTAGCACTTGTAATCAATCAAATTCATTGTATTATAACATAGTCTAACCCCAAATAAATTTATACATGCCATTCACTGTCTCAAAGAAATGGTTTTGGGTTCTTATCCAATTTGGGACCAAATATCGATAGGTCTTTCGTCTCACTTCTAAACATTCTTCATGCATCTCTAGCACTTGTAATCAATCAAATTCATTGTATTATAACATATTCTAAACCAAAATAACTTTATACAAGCCATTCACTGCCTCAAAGCAATGGTTTTGGGTTCTTATCCCATTTCGGACCAAATATCCACAAGTCTTTTTTCTCACTTCTGAGCATTCTTCATGCATCTCTAGCACTTGTAATCAATAAAATTCATTGTATAATAACATTTTCTAAACCAAAATAACTTTATACAAGCCATTCACTGCCTCAAAGCAATGGTTTTGGGTTCTTATCCCATTTGGGACCAAATATCCACAAGTCTTTCTTCTCACTTCTAAACATTCTTCATGCATCTCTAGCACTTGTAATCAATCAAATGCATTGTATTATAACATATTATAACCCAATATAACTTTAAACAAGCCATTCACTGCGTCAAAGCAATGGTTTTGTGTTCTTATCCCATTTGAGACCAAATTTCAACAAGTCTTTCTTCTCTTTTCTAAACATTCTTCATGCATGTCTACCACTTGTAATCAATCAAATTTATTGTATTATAACATATTCTAACCCAAAATAACTTTATACAAGCCATTCACTGCCTCAAAGCAATGGTTTTGGGTTATTATCCCATTTGAGACCAAATTTAAACAAGTCTTTTTTCTCACTTCTAAACATTCTTCATGCATGTCTAGCACTTGTAATCAATCAAATTCATTGTATTATAACATATTCTAACCCCAAATAACTTTATACAAGCCATTCACTGTCTCAAAGAAATGGTTTTGGGTTCTTATCCAATTTGGGACCAAATATCGATAGGTCTTTCGTCTCACTTCTAAACATTCTTCATGCATCTCTAGCACTTGTAATCAATCAAATTCATTGTATTATAACATATTCTAACCCAAAATAACTTTATACAAGCCATTCATTGCCTCAAATAAATGGTTTTGGGTTCTTATCCAATTTGGGACCAAATATCGATAGGTCTTTCTTCTCACTTCTAAACATTCTTCATGCATCTCTAGCACTTGTAATCAATCAAATGCATCGTATTATAAGATATTATAACCTAATATAACTTTATACAAGCCATTCACTGCGTCAAAGCAATGGTTTTGTGTTCTTATCCCATTTGAGGCCAAATTTCAACAAGTCTTTCTTCTCTTTTCTAAACATTCTTCATGCATGTCTAGCACTTGTAATCAATCAAATTCATTGTATTATAACATATTCTAACCCAAAATAACTTTATACAAGCCATTCACTGCCTCAAAGCAATGGTTTTGGGTTATTATCCCATTTGAGACCAAATTTAAACAAGTCTTTTTTCTCACTTCTAAACATTCTTCATGCATGTCAAGCACTTGTAATCAATCAAATTCATTGTATTATAACATATTCTAACCCCAAATAACTTTATACAAGCCATTCACTGTCTCAAAGAAATGGTTTTGGGTTCTTATCCAATTTGGGACCAAATATCGATAGGTCTTTCGTCTCACTTCTAAACATTCTTCATGCATCTCTAGCACTTGTAATCAATCAAATTCATTATATTATAACATATTCTAACCCAAAATAACTTTATACAAGCCATTCATTGCCTCAAAGAAATGGTTTTGGGTTCTTATCCAATTTGGGACCAAATATCGATAGGTCTTTCTTCTCACTTCTAAACATTCTTCATGCATCTCTAGCACTTGTAATCAATCAAATGCATTGTATTATAACATATTATAACCTAATATAACTTTATACAAGCCATTCACTGCGTCAAAGCAATGGTTTTGTGTTCTTATCCCATTTGAGACCAAATTTCAACAAGTCTTTCTTCTCTTTTCTAAACATTCTTCATGCATGTCTAGCACTTGTAATCAATCAAATTCATTGTATTATAACATATTCTAACCCAAAATAACTTTATACAAGCCATTCACTGCCTCAAAGCAATGGTTTTGGGTTATTATCCCATTTAAGACCAAATTTAAACAAGTCTTTTTTCTCACTTCTAAACATTCTTCATGCATGTCTAGCACTTGTAATCAATCAAATTCATTGTATTATAACATATTCTAACCCAAAATAACTTTATACAAGCCATTCACTGCCTCAAAGCAATGGTTTTGGGTTATTATCCCATTTAAGACCAAATTTAAACAAGTCTTTTTTCTCACTTCTAAACATTCTTCATGCATGTCTAGCACTTGTAATCAATCAAATTCATTGTATTATAACATAGGATAACCCCAAATAACTTTATACAAGCCATTCACTGTCTCAAAGAAATGGTTTTGGGTTCTTATCCAATTTGGGACCAAATATCGATAGGTCTTTCGTCTCACTTCTAAACATTCTTCATGCATCTCTAGCACTTGTAATCAATCAAATTCATTGTATTATAACATATTCTAAACCAAAATAACTTTATACAAGCCATTCACTGCCTCAAAGCAATGGTTTTGGGTTCTTATCCCATTTCGGACCAAATATCCACAAGTCTTTCTTCTCGCTTCTGAGCATTCTTCATGCATCTCTAGCACTTGTAATCAATAAAATTCATTGTATAATAACATTTTCTAAACCAAAATAACTTTATACAAGCCATTCACTGCCTCAAAGCAATGGTTTTGGGTTCTTATCCCATTTGGGACCAAATATCCACAAGTCTTTCTTCTCACTTCTAAACATTCTTCATGCATCTCTAGCACTTGTAATCAATCAAATGCATTGTATTATAACATATTATAACCCAATATAACTTTATACAAGCCATTCACTGCGTCAAAGCAATGGTTTTGTGTTCTTATCCCATTTGAGACCAAATTTCAACAAGTCTTTCTTCTCTTTTCTAAACATTCTTCATGCATGTCTACCACTTGTAATCAATCAAATTTATTGTATTATAACATATTCTAACCCAAAATAACTTTATACAAGCCATTCACTGCCTCAAAGCAATGGTTTTGGGTTATTATCCCATTTGAGACCAAATTTAAACAAGTCTTTTTTCTCACTTCTAAATATTCTTCATGCATGTCTAGCACTTGTAATCAATCAAATTCATTGTATTATAACATATTCTAACCCCAAATAACTTTATACAAGCCATTCACTGTCTCAAAGAAATGGTTTTGGGTTCTTATCCAATTTGGGACCAAATATCGATAGGTCTTTCGTCTCACTTCTAAACATTCTTCATGCATCTCTAGCACTTGTAATCAATCAAATTCATTGTATTATAACATATTCTAACCCAAAATAACTTTATACAAGCCATTCATTGCCTCAAAGAAATGGTTTTGGGTTCTTATCCAATTTGGGACCAAATATCGATAGGTCTTTCTTCTCACTTCTAAACATTCTTCATGCATCTCTAGCACTTGTAATCAATCAAATGCATTGTATTATAAGATATTATAACCTAATATAACTTTATACAAGCCATTCACTGCGTCAAAGCAATGGTTTTGTGTTCTTATCCCATTTGAGGCCAAATTTCAACAAGTCTTTCTTCTCTTTTCTAAACATTCTTCATGCATGTCTAGCACTTGTAATCAATCAAATTCATTGTATTATAACATATTCTAACCCAAAATAACTTTATACAAGCCATTCACTGCCTCAAAGCAATGGTTTTGGGTTATTATCCCATTTGAGACCAAATTTAAACAAGTCTTTTTTCTCACTTCTAAACATTCTTCATGCATGTCAAGCACTTGTAATCAATCAAATTCATTGTATTATAACATATTCTAACCCCAAATAACTTTATACAAGCCATTCACTGTCTCAAAGAAATGGTTTTGGGTTCTTATCCAATTTGGGACCAAATATCGATAGGTCTTTCGTCTCACTTCTAAACATTCTTCATGCATCTCTAGCACTTGTAATCAATCAAATTCATTATATTATAACATATTCTAACCCAAAATAACTTTATACAAGCCATTCATTGCCTCAAAGAAATGGTTTTGGGTTCTTATCCAATTTGTGACCAAATATCGATAGGTCTTTCTTCTCACTTCTAAACATTCTTCATGCATCTCTAGCACTTGTAATCAATCAAATGCATTGTATTATAACATATTATAACCTAATATAACTTTATACAAGCCATTCACTGCGTCAAAGCAATGGTTTTGTGTTCTTATCCCATTTGAGACCAAATTTCAACAAGTCTTTCTTCTCTTTTCTAAACATTCTTCATGCATGTCTAGCACTTGTAATCAATCAAATTCATTGTATTATAACATATTCTAACCCAAAATAACTTTATACAAGCCATTCACTGCCTCAAAGCAATGGTTTTGGGTTATTATCCCATTTAAGACCAAATTTAAACAAGTCTTTTTTCTCACTTCTAAACATTCTTCATGCATGTCTAGCACTTGTAATCAATCAAATTCATTGTATTATAACATATTCTAACCCCAAATAACTTTATACAAGCCATTCACTGTCTCAAAGAAATGGTTTTGGGTTCTTATCCAATTTGGGACCAAATATCGATAGGTCTTTCGTCTCACTTCTAAACATTCTTCATGCATCTCTAGCACTTGTAATCAATCAAATTCATTGTATTATAACATATTATAAACCAAAATAACTTTATACAAGCCATTCACTGCCTCAACGCAATGGTTTTGGGTTCTTATCCCATTTCAGACCAAATATCCACAAGTCTTTCTTCTCACTTCTGAGCATTCTTCATGCATCTCTAGCACTTGTAATCAATAAAATTCATTGTATAATAACATTTTCTAAACCAAAATAACTTTATACAAGCCATTCACTGCCTCAAAGCAATGGTTTTGGGTTCTTATCCCATTTGGGACCAAATATCCACAAGTCTTTCTTCTCACTTCTAAACATTCTTCATGCATCTCTAGCACTTGTAATCAATCAAATGCATTGTATTATAACATATTATAACCCAATATAACTTTATACAAGCCATTCACTGCGTCAAAGCAATGGTTTTGTGTTCTTATCCCATTTGAGACCAAATTTCAACAAGTCTTTCTTCTCTTTTCTAAACATTCTTCATGCATGTCTACCACTTGTAATCAATCAAATTCATTGTATTATAACATATTCTAACCCAAAATAACTTTATACAAGCCATTCACTGCCTCAAAGCAATGGTTTTGGGTTATTATCCCATTTGAGACCAAATTTAAACAAGTCTTTTTTCTCACTTCTAAACATTCTTCATGCATGTCTAGCACTTGTAATCAATCAAATTCATTGTATTATAACATATTCTAACCCCAAATAACTTTATACAAGCCATTCACTGTCTCAAAGAAATGGTTTTGGGTTCTTATCCAATTTGGGACCAAATATCGATAGGTCTTTCGTCTCACTTCTAAACATTCTTCATGCATCTCTAGCACTTGTAATCAATCAAATTCATTGTATTATAACATATTCTAACCCAAAATAACTTTATACAAGCCATTCATTGCCTCAAAGAAATGGTTTTGGGTTCTTATCCAATTTGGGACCAAATATCGATAGGTCTTTCTTCTCACTTCTAAACATTCTTCATGCATCTCTAGCACTTGTAATCAATCAAATGCATTGTATTATAAGATATTATAACCTAATATAACTTTATACAAGCCATTCACTGCGTCAAAGCAATGGTTTTGTGTTCTTATCCCATTTGAGACCAAATTTCAACAAGTCTTTCTTCTCTTTTCTAAACATTCTTCATGCATGTCTAGCACTTGTAATCAATCAAATTCATTGTATTATAACATATTCTAACCCAAAATAACTTTATACAAGCCATTCACTGCCTCAAAGCAATGATATTTGGTCAGAAGTTATTTTGGTTTAGAATATGTTATAATACAATGAATTTGATTGATTACAAGTACTAGAGATGCATGAAGAATGTTTAGAAGTGAGAAGTAAGACTTGTTGAAATTTGGTCTCAAATGGGATAAGAACACAAAACCATTGCTTTGAGGCAGTGAATGGCTTGTATAAAGTTATTTTGGGTTAGAATATGTTATAATACAATGAATTTGATTGATTACAAGTGCTAGACATGCATGAAGAATGTTTAGAAGTGAGAAAAAAAGACTTGTTGAAATTTGGTCTCAAATGGGATAACAACCCAAAACCATTGCTTTGAGGCAGTGAATGGCTTGTATAAAGTTATATTGGGTTATAATATGTTATAATACAATGAATTTGATTGATTACAAGTGCTAGAGATGCATGAAGTATGCTTAGAAGTGAGAAGAAAGACTTGTGGATATTTGGTCCCAAATGGGATAAGAACCCAAAACCAATGCTTTGAGGCAGTGAATAGCTTGTATAAAGTTATTTTGGTTTAGAATATGTTATAATACAATGAATTAGATTGATTACATGTGCTAGAGATGCATGAAGAATGTTTAGAAGTGAGATGAAAGACCTATCGATATTTGGTCCCAAATTGGATAAGAACCCAAAACCATTTCTTTGAGGCAGTGAATGGCTTGTATAAAGTTATTTTGGGTTAGAATATGTTATAATACAATGAATTTGATTGATTACATGTGCTAGACATGCATGAAGAATGTTTAGAAGTGAGAAGAAAGACTTGTTGAAATTTGGTCTCAAATGGGATAAGAACCCAAAACCATTGCTTTGAGGCAGTGAATGGCTTGTATAAAGTTATTTTTGGTTAGAATATGTTATAATAGAATGAATATGATTGATTACATGTGCTAGACATGCATGAAGAATGTTTAGAAGTGAGAAGAAACACTTGTTGAAATTTGGTCTCAAATGGGATCAGAACCCAAAACCATTGCTTTGAGGCAGTGAATGGCTGGTATAAAGTTATTTTGGTTTAGAATATGTTATAATACAATGAATTTGATTGATTACAAGTGCTAGACATGCATGAAGAATGTTTAGAAGTGAGAAAAAAGACTTGTTGAAATTTGGTCTCAAATGGGATAAGCTTTGTTCGTTGCCATTCAATGGCCAATCGATCCTTTAACCGACCTTCATGGTCGATTGCTTCTTCTTATTCGCGTCAGAATGATATGTTCCCACTGAATGGGTCATACCTTCTTAACGCCTGCTCGTATCCGGATGATTTTACCTCCACTGGAAAGCTTACTCAATTTCCAAGAACTTGTATGAAGGACATGTAAATTGGATATAGAAATGATCATGAACAAATGATCATGACCGAGATCGATCGGTCGTCCGAGATGTTCACGTCCGGGATCAAGAGAAACACTCGATCCGAACGTCCGTACGTCCGTACGTCCGTACGTCCGTACAACAAACGGATTCGGCCCGACCATTCAAGATTTGTCAAGCCCACTTTAGACTCCTTTGGTGGCCCTTATAAGAACTTAAGAAGGTCTAGATCCTTCTCCTTGTGACCGTTAGAGAAGAAAGCGCAAGTGGAAGAAGAAGCATCCTATGGAAGATCACGTGTGGACTTAAGGAAAACACAACAGCCTCACGTCGCTTTCCCTCGAACTTGGTCACCAAAATATCTTGATTATTTGTAATTATTTTTACTTCTCTTTGTCTCTTTAAATAGGTTGTAACTAGGGTATTGTAAAGGTATGAAAAGAGAAAAACTCTCTTTCTTCAACACACTTCTCTCACCATTCAAACTCGCATTCTTCTTCAAATCTTCCTCAAACTCACTCGTTCTTAATCTTCTCTAATTCTTTTCGAAAACTTACATGGTATCAGAGCCAGGTTCCTAAGATCCTAGCTATTCTCGTGCTCTAAGTACGATTTCTTCTTTCGGTTTCTAATATTTTGAAAGCTTGAAGCTTGTTCTTGAAATTTTTGGTCATGGATGTCATGAAGAATTTGGTTATTCCGGTTACTCTCAAGGGAGGTAACTATTTGTTGTGGGCGAGGACCACAAAGACGGCCTTGTGTGGTCGTGGACTTTGGAGTCACATTGAGAAAGGTGAAGCTCCAAAGGAAAGTGAAGATGGCAAGGAGATTGTCCCTTGCGACGAGGTGAAGTGGTTTCAAGAAGACCAAACCGTTTTGGGGCTCATTCAAAACTCTCTAGAGGCGCCTATTCTTGAAGCATACTCCTATTGTGAGACGGCTAAGGAGTTGTGGGATACACTCAAAAATGTTTTTGGAAATGTTACTAATTTAAACCGGGTTTTTGAAGTCAAACGTGCTATCAACAACCTCAGCCAAGAAGACATGGAGTTTACCAAGCATTTTGGGAAGTTTAGATCTCTTTGGGCAGAGCTTGAAATGTTGAGACCAAGCTCGGTGGATCCGGTGGTCATTAACGAACGCCGTGAGCAAGATAAGGTGTTCGGTCTCCTCTTGACCTTAAATCCTTCTTACAACGACCTCATCAAGCATATTCTTCGGTCCGACAAGCTCCCAAGTCTTGATGAAGTGTGTTCTCAAGTTCAACGAGAACACGGTTCCATGGGGTTGTTTGGTGGTAAGGGGGAGCTTGTGTCGGCTAACAATGTGGAGCTAGCCGCGGCTAACAAGAGCTACTACCGAGGACACACCAACAACAATAACAACAAGAGGACCATTCCTACTTGTCACCATTGCAAGAAACCGGGTCATATCAAGGACAAGTGCTGGGTACTTTACCCTCACCTTCGCCCAAGGGAAGACAACCGAGAGCCGAGGGCTAATCAAGCGAGTGCTTCACGTGAGATCCGAGCTCCGGAGACAAATGTGCAAGTTCTTGAGGAGAGTGGAGCAGCCATGGTCGCTTCTTCTGACTTGGTGAGGAGGTCCGACCTCAATGCACTCATCAAAGCTCTCAAGGAGTCGTCCGGTAAGGCCACTCTTGCCCTCAAAGCTTTAAAACCGCTTATTGTTGATTCCGGAGCCTCTCACCATATGATAAGTGATTCTAAGTTGATTAGTGATATTAAACCGGCTATTGGAAATGTGGTTATTGCTAATGGAACTAAAGTACCGGTTAAGGGAGTAGGAGATTTAGAATTGTTTGATAAGAAGTCTAAAGCTTTCTATATGCCTAGTTTCACTTCAAACTTGTTATCCGTTAAGAAAGCTACTACCGATTTAAATTGTTATGCAATATTTGGTCCTAACAATGTTCATTTTCAGGATATTGAAACAAGTAAGGTGCTTGGCCATGGAGCCACTAAAGATGACTTATATGTGCTTGAGGACTTGAAACTATCCCCTACTTTATCTTCTTGCTTTAGTTCTATTCTTGTTGGTGCTAATAGTGCAATTTGGCATGCTAGACTTGGTCACCCTCATTCTCGTGCTTTAAATCTCATGTTGCCTAATATGTCTTTCCAAAATGATGATTGTGAAGCTTGTATTCTTGGCAAACATTGCAAAAGTGTTTTTCCTAAATCAAGTACTATCTATGAGAATTGTTTTGATTTGGTTCATTCGGATGTGTGGACATCACCTTGTTTATCTAGAGAAAATCAAAAGTATTATGTGACTTTTATTGATGAAAAATCTAAGTATACTTGGCTAACCTTGTTACCTTCAAAGGATAGGGTTCTTGAAGCTTTCATGAACTTTCAAAATTATGTTACTAACCACTATAATGCCAAGATAAAGATTTTGAGATCAGATAATGGTGGGGAGTACACAAGTCATGCTTTTAAACAACACTTAGCTAAACATGGGATCATTCAACAAACAAGCTGTCCGTATACACCACAACAAAATGGTGTGGCCGAGAGAAAGAACCGTCATCTCATGGAAGTGTCCCGATCAATGATGTTTCATACGAATGTGCCAAAGAGATTTTGGGGAGATGCTGTGGTAGCCGCATGCTACTTGATCAACCGAACACCAACAAAAATACTAAGCGATCTCTCTCCCTTTGAAGTCCTTAACAAAACTAAACCGTCTATTAATCACTTACGTGTGTTTGGGTGTGTGTGTTATGTGTTAAAACCAGGAGAGTTGCGTAACAAGTTGGAAGCCAAAAGCACCAAGTGCATGCTGATCGGTTACTCCTCAACACAAAAAGGGTACAAGTGTTATGATCCGGAAGCTAGAAGAGTGTTGGTTTCTAGAGATGTGAAGTTTGTAGAATCAAGTGGATATTATGACAAGAGAAATTGGGATGAACTCAAGGATCTATCCCAATCACCATCCGACCGTGCAACAAATCTTCGGGTCATCTTAGAAAAGCTCGGTCTCGATGACTTCCGAGACAAAACCGATACCGCCGAGACTCCTACTTCGGATCAAACCAACAACAATCAAGAAGAAAGTGGAAACGACACACATCATGAAGAAGAAACTCTAGATCACAACAATGATGATCTTGGTCATGAGTATAGTGAAGGAGAAGAAGGTTTAAATTCACTCGGGGAAGAAGAAAACTCTACACATGAGGAGCCTAATGATGTGAATCAAGAAGATCAACCTCAAGAAGAAATTATTGAGCTAAGGAGGAGTGAACGCATCAAATCTCACCCATCAAATTGGAAGAACACTCGGGTGTATTACAACAACATGGCCGTAGCGCATCCAATTCAAGCCGTATGCTCCCTAGCGCATTTTCCGGTGAAATATCAAGCCTTCCTAACTCAAGTTGACTCACATTGGATTCCCCAAAGTTATGATGAGGCTAAAGAACATAAAGTATGGAAAGATGCGGTGAATAGTGAAGTTAAGGCCATGGAAGACAACCACACTTGGGATGAAGTTGAACTACCAAAAGGAAAAAAGGCGGTCACATCACGGTGGATCTTTACAATCAAATACAAGAGCAATGGAGAGATTGAACGTTACAAAGCTCGTCTTGTAGCTAGGGGTTTCACACAAACCTATGGGGAAGACTATCTTGATACTTTTGCTCCGGTAGCCAAACTCCACACTATTCGGGTAGTCCTCTCGTTGGCCGTTAACTTGGAATGGGAGTTGTGGCAAATGGACGTCAAGAATGCGTTCTTACAAGGCGAGTTAGAAGAAGAGGTGTACATGAGACCACCACCGGGTCTAGAAAACACTATTGGATCCGGGAAAGTATTCAAACTCAACAAGGCAATATATGGGCTAAAACAATCTCCTCGAGCGTGGTATCACAAGTTAAGCAACACCTTGATGGAGAAAGGCTTTAAGAGATCCGAAGCCGATCACACTCTATTCACAATCACTAGCCAAGAAGGTATTGTGGTCATTCTTGTATATGTTGATGATATCATCATATCCGGGAATGACAAGGTAGGGATACAAGACACCAAGTCCTTTCTAAAATCTGTTTTTGATATTAAAGATCTTGGTAAACTTAAGTATTTTCTTGGAATTGAAGTGTGTAGATCTAAGGAAGGTCTCTTTCTATCTCAAAGGAAATACACTCTTGATCTTTTAAATGAAGTAGGGAAACTTGGATCAAGACCGGTAGCATCACCACTCGAAGTGGATTTCCAAGTTGTTCACGAAGGGGATCAAGCTCCATTTGATGATCCATCACAATATCGTCGTCTTGTGGGTAAGCTAATATACTTAACTATAACAAGACCTGATATTTGTTATTCCGTGAACCAGGTGAGCCAACATATGCAAGCCCCAACAATGCATCATTGGAACATGGTGAACCGCATACTCAAGTATCTCAAGGGTGCTCCGGGTCAAGGCATATGGATGGGGTGTAACAAGAACACGGAATTAGTGGGGTATTGTGATGCGGATTATGCCGGAGATCATGGAGATAGGCGCTCTACAACCGGCTATTGCACATTTATTGGAGGGAACTTGGTGACTTGGAAGAGTAAGAAGCAAAAGGTGGTTTCTATGTCTAGTGCCGAGTCTGAGTATCGTGCCATGAGGAAGCTCACAACCGAGTTAATTTGGCTCAAAGCACTCCTTAAAGACTTGGGAGTTGAGTCATCAAAGCCAATCACAATGCATTGTGACAACCAAGCGGCAATACACATTGCATCCAACTCGGTGTTCCACGAAAGAACGAAGCACATTGAAGTAGATTGTCACAAGGTTAGAGAACAAGTTGGTCTTGGAGTTATCTTGCCATGCTATACCGAGAGCTCGGAACAACTCGCAGATATCTTCACAAAAGCGGCTAGTCCACAAGTGTGCGAATATATTCACTCCAAGCTCGGCCTTGTTGATCTCACCAAACCATAACACTCACACTCTTTTTCCCTTATGTATAGTTTTTCCCAAGTGGTTTTCTATACTAAGGTTTTTAATGAGGTGAGTGATTATAGTTTCAAGCTCAACCTTAAAGATCTTCTTAAAGGTTAAGCTTGAGGGGGAGTGTAAATTGGATATAGAAATGATCATGAACAAATGATCATGACCGAGATCGATCGGTCGTCCGAGATGTTCACGTCCGGGATCAAGAGAAACACTCGATCCGAACGTCCGTACGTCCGTACGTCCGTACGTCCGTACAACAAACGGATTCGGCCCGACCATTCAAGATTTGTCAAGCCCACTTTAGACTCCTTTGGTGGCCCTTATAAGAACTTAAGAAGGTCTAGATCCTTCTCCTTGTGACCGTTAGAGAAGAAAGCGCAAGTGGAAGAAGAAGCATCCTATGGAAGATCACGTGTGGACTTAAGGAAAACACAACAGCCTCACGTCGCTTTCCCTCGAACTTGGTCACCAAAATATCTTGATTATTTGTAATTATTTTTACTTCTCTTTGTCTCTTTAAATAGGTTGTAACTAGGGTATTGTAAAGGTATGAAAAGAGAAAAACTCTCTTTCTTCAACACACTTCTCTCACCATTCAAACTCGCATTCTTCTTCAAATCTTCCTCAAACTCACTCGTTCTTAATCTTCTCTAATTCTTTTCGAAAACTTACAGGACATTGGAGCTGAATCGCAGTGAAAGGCCTTTGGACGAGTCGATCTTTAAAACGCTTCAACAGAGACTTTGCTTCTTGCCGAGAATATAACCAGAATTTGTGACTTGGTAGCCAAGATGTTGAATCATCTTTGGGAACCAATAACTTGAGTTTTCCATGGCTTGGGCCATCCCTTGATTCAAGAAACCTTGTGCCTAGTATAATTGACACCTAGTGCACATCCAATCTTGAACTCCAACAACTTGACGCTAACACACATGTCTTGAGTTGATTCATCACTTTCCACCAGCTTGCCTTTCCATTAGGCGTCTCCACAAGAACTTCAACCATAGCATTCACCCTCGGTAAGCCTCGCGGGTTCACCCTTGATCTTCCGGAGCTTTGACTCGCTAGAGAGAACATCCTTGTGGTCTCCAAAGCTTGATGGCCATTGGTTCTAACTTCAAGCATTGTGTTGCGCCTTCAAGAACCAACAAGGTTCATAACCAAGAGTATTTGTAACCAGAATGAGAGTATGAGTAACCAAGATTTTGAGAATAAGTAGCCAAGAGAATAAAGTAACCAGAATGAGAGATTTAGTAACCAAGAATAAGAGATTTTGGGGAATAGAAAAGAGAATGGGTGTGTGGGTGTTTGTGGGTGTTTGGACAGAGATTTCCTCTGAATTTCTTTGCTTATAAAAGCCAAAGCAGCTTAGATCTTTCAACCTGGCTCTGATACCATGTAAGATTTCGAAGAGAATGAGCTGCAAGATCCAATCTCCTCCATAAACTCATAAGAAACTCACAAGAACACCAAATCTGAGTTTGTGTGCTCTTGTGTATAACAATCAAGAACGAACTCAATGAGAGCTATTCTTGAGGTTATAACCATAGTAATACACGTCCAACAAGCTGTGTATACTCAAGAATAAGTATGAGAGGCAGCAGCTCTCTCACACCAAAACAGAACACAAAACCCCTTATAGAATCGTGTAGAGAATGGTGAAGAGAATCGAATGAAAGGAAGGTAGAGACCAAGCATTGCCAAGGCTTGGTCTCTCCATGTGATTATTTAGACTCTAATCTACCCATTTTTAAGTATAGAAGACGATTTGTATAAAGGGGAAGTCTCCCAAAAGAGAGCTTAACTTTTATTAAGCTTTAAGCATGCATATATATACAAAATGAATGAGACACATTGGGTGGCTTGTTGCCCTACTTCCCAACGTCTATATTGCTCTAATACACTCATTTACAATCAAACTAAAGCAGCTAAAGTGAAGAGAAAGTGACATAAAGGGAGAGAGAGAGCTGGTCCAAAGCGTTGATAGTGACATCTCCAAAATGGCTTGTTAGGCCAACATGTGACTCTCCCACTTGTTTCTTCTTCTCTTAATACAACATGTGACTTTGGAGAGATATATGGACGCCCAAAGGGTGAAAGGGACAGCTCCTAACGTTCCTTAGTTACATGTGGTCCTCCTTGCAAGTTGATTGCTTCCTCACCCACATGTAGCTCATTTTGGCGCCTAAACACATTTGAATCTAGGGACTTCTTCACTTCGTTCATTGCCCCTAGATTTGCACATTCTTTATCAACTTATTCTTGACCCTAGATTTGCACATCTTTATCTTCAAGATTGACCAGAACTTTGCACATTCTTCTTTGGTGATTAAACCCCGGTTTTGCACATCTTGGTGATGACCCGAACTTTGCACAAGCTTCGGTCTTGATAACTTTGACCCGAACTTTGCACATCTTGATAACTTCATGAATGACCCGAACTTTGCACATTCGTTTCTTGAGTCTTGATGACTTGACCCGTGTTTTGCACGGCTATTATCAACACTTCGAGTAGAGCTCTTTGTCCTTGTCTTAAGGAACTTCGGCCTCGGCTCTCCTTTGCTTCTTGTGTTTTCCGTGACATGTCTTCTATTAATCGCGAGTTTACTTCTGGATGTATGGCTCCTTTACATGACTTCTTCATCCGGTTCAATACTTCTCACTTCTAAACATTCTTCATGCATCTCTAGCACTTGTAATCAATCAAATTCATTGTATTATAACATATTCTAACTCAAAATAACTTTATACAAGCCATTCACTGCCTCAAAGCAATGGTTTTGGGTTATTATCCCATTTGAGACCAAATTTAAACAGGTCTTTTTTCCTCACTTCTAAACATTCTTCATGCATGTCTAGCACTTGTAATCAATCAAATTCATTGTATTATAACATATTTTAACCCAAAATAACTTTATACAAGCCATTCACTGCATCAAAGCAATGGTTTTGGGTTATTATCCCATTTGAGACCAAATTTAAACAAGTCTTTTTTCTCACTTCTAAACATTCTTCATGCATGTCTAGCACTTGTAATCAATCAAATTCATTGTATTATAACATATTCTAACCCCAAATAACTTTATACAAGCCATTCACTGTCTTAAAGAAATGGTTTTGGGTTCTTATCCAATTTGGGACCAAATATCGATAGGTCTTTCGTCTCACTTCTAAACATTCTTCATGCATCTCTAGCACTTGTAATCAATCAAATTCATTGTATTATAACCTATTCTAAACCAAAATAACTTTATACAAGCCATTCACTGCCTCAAAGCAATGGTTTTGGGTTCTTATCCCATTTGGGACCAAATATCCACAAGTCTTTCTTCTCACTTCTGAGCATTCTTCATGCATCTCTAGCACTTGTAATCAATAAAATTCATTGTATAATAACATTTTCTAAACCAAAATAACTTTATACAAGCCATTCACTGCCTCAAAGCAATGGTTTTGGGTTCTTATCCCATTTGGGACCAAATATCCACAAGTCTTTCTTCTCACTTCTAAACATTCTTCATGCATCTCTAGCACTTGTAATCAATCAAATGCATTGTATTATAACATATTATAACCCAAAATAACTTTATACAAGCCATTCACTGCCTCAAAGCAATGGTTTTGTGTTCTTATCCCATTTGAGACCCAATTTCAACAAGTCTTACTTCTCACTTCTAAACATTCTTCATGCATCTCTAGTACTTGTAATCAATCAAATTCATTGTATTATAACATATTCTAACCCAAAATAACTTTATACCAGCCATTCACTGCCTCAAAGCAATGGTTTTGGGTTCTTATCCCATTTGAGACCAAATTTCAACAAGTCTTTCTTCTCACTTCTAAACATTCTTCATGCATGTCTAGCACATGTAATCAATCAAATTCATTCTATTATAACATATTCTAACCCAAAATAACTTTATACAAGCCATTCACTGCCTCAAAGCAATGGTTTTGGGTTCTTATCCCATTTGAGACCAAATTTCAACAAGTCTTTCTTCTCACTTCTAAACATTCTTCATGCATGTCTAGCACTTGTAATCAATCAAATTCATTGTATTATAACATATTCTAACCCAAAATAACTTTATACAAGCCATTCACTGCCTCAAAGAAATGGTTTTGGGTTCTTATCCCATTTGGGACCAAATATCCACAAGTCTTTCTTCTCACTTCTAAGCATACTTCATGCATCTCTAGCACTTATAATCAATCAAATTCATTGTATTATAACATATTCTAAACCAAAATAACTTTATACAAGCCATTCACTGCCTCAAAGCAATGGTTTTGGGTTCTTATCCCATTTGGGACCAAATATCCACAAGTCTCTCTTCTCAATTCTAAGCATTCTTCATGCATCTCTAGCACTTATAATCAATCAAATTCATTGTATTATAACATATTCATAACCAAAATAACTTTATACAAGCCATTCACTGCCTGAAAGCAATGGTTTTGGGTTCTTATCCCATTTGGGACCAAATATCCACAAGTCTTTCTTCTCACTTCTAAACATTCTTCATGCATCTCTAGCACTTGTAATCAATCAAATGCATTGTATTATAACATATTATAACCCAATATAACTTTATACAAGCCATTCACTGCCTCAAAGCAATGGTTTTGGGTTATTATCCCATTTGAGACCAAATTTCAACAAGTCTTTTTTTCTCACTTCTAAACATTCTTCATGCATGTCTAGCACTTGTAATCAATCAAATTCATTGTATTATAACATATTCTAACCCAAAATAACTTTATACAAGCCATTCACTGCCTCAAAGCAATGGTTTTGTGTTCTTATCCCATTTGAGACCAAATTTCAACAAGTCTTACTTCTCACTTCTAAACATTCTTCATGCATCTCTAGTACTTGTAATCAATCAAATTCATTGTATTATAACATATTCTAAACCAAAATAACTTTATACCAGCCATTCACTGCCTCAAAGCAGTGGTTTTGGGTTCTTATCCCATTTGAGACCAAATTTCAACAAGTCTTTCTTCTCACTTCTAAACATTCTTCATGCATGTCTAGCACATGTAATCAATCAAATTCATTCTATTATAACATATTCTAACCCAAAATAACTTTATACAAGCCATTCACTGCCTCAAAGCAATGGTTTTGGGTTCTTATCCCATTTGAGACCAAATTTCAACAAGTCTTTCTTCTCACTTCTAAACATTCTTCATGCATGTCTAGCACTTGTAATCAATCAAATTCATTGTATTATAACATATTCTAACCCAAAATAACTTTATACAAGCCATTCACTGCCTCAAAGAAATGGTTTTGGGTTCTTATCCCATTTGGGACCAAATATCCACAAGTCTTTCTTCTCACTTCTAAGCATACTTCATGCATCTCTAGCACTTATAATCAATCAAATTCATTGTATTATAACATATTCTAAACCAAAATAACTTTATACAAGCCATTCACTGCCTCAAAGCAATGGTTTTGGGTTCTTATCCCATTTGGGACCAAATATCCACAAGTCTCTCTTCTCACTTCTAAGCATTCTTCATGCATCTCTAGCACTTATAATCAATCAAATTCATTGTATTATAACATATTCATAACCAAAATAACTTTATACAAGCCATTCACTGCCTCAAAGCAATGGTTTTGGGTTCTTATCCCATTTGGGACCAAATATCCACAAGTCTTTCTTCTCACTTCTAAACATTCTTCATGCATCTCTAGCACTTGTAATCAATCAAATACATTGTATTATAACATATTCTAACCCCAAATAACTTTATACAAGCCATTCACTGTCTTAAAGAAATGGTTTTGGGTTCTTATCCAATTTGGGACCAAATATCGATAGGTCTTTCGTCTCACTTCTAAACATTCTTCATGCATCTCTAGCACTTGTAATCAATCAAATTCATTGTATTATAACCTATTCTAAACCAAAATAACTTTATACAAGCCATTCACTGCCTCAAAGCAATGGTTTTGGGTTCTTATCCCATTTGGGACCAAATATCCACAAGTCTTTCTTCTCACTTCTGAGCATTCTTCATGCATCTCTAGCACTTGTAATCAATAAAATTCATTGTATAATAACATTTTCTAAACCAAAATAACTTTATACAAGCCATTCACTGCCTCAAAGCAATGGTTTTGGGTTCTTATCCCATTTGGGACCAAATATCCACAAGTCTTTCTTCTCACTTCTAAACATTCTTCATGCATCTCTAGCACTTGTAATCAATCAAATGCATTGTATTATAACATATTATAACCCAAAATAACTTTATACAAGCCATTCACTGCCTCAAAGCAATGGTTTTGGGTTCTTATCCCATTTGGGACCAAATATCCACAAGTCTTTCTTCTCACTTCTAAACATTCTTCATGCATCTCTAGCACTTGTAATCAATCAAATACATTGTATTATAACATATTCTAACCCCAAATAACTTTATACAAGCCATTCACTGTCTTAAAGAAATGGTTTTGGGTTCTTATCCAATTTGGGACCAAATATCGATAGGTCTTTCGTCTCACTTCTAAACATTCTTCATGCATCTCTAGCACTTGTAATCAATCAAATTCATTGTATTATAACCTATTCTAAACCAAAATAACTTTATACAAGCCATTCACTGCCTCAAAGCAATGGATTTGGGTTCTTATCCCATTTGAGACCAAATTTCAACAAGTCTTTCTTCTCACTTCTAAACATTCTTCATGCATGTCTAGCACTTGTAATCAATCAAATTCATTGTATTATAACATATTCTAACCCAAAATAACTTTATACAAGCCATTCACTGCCTCAAAGCAATGGATTTGGGTTCTTATCCCATTTGAGACCAAATTTCAACAAGTCTTTCTTCTCACTTCTAAACATTCTTCATGCATGTCTAGCACTTGTAATCAATCAAATTCATTGTATTATAACATATTCTAACCCAAAATAACTTTATACAAGCCATTCACTGCCTCAAAGAAATGGTTTTGGGTTCTTATCCCATTTGGGACCAAATATCCACAAGTCTTTCTTCTCACTTCTAAGCATACTTCATGCATCTCTAGCACTTATAATCAATCAAATTCATTGTATTATAACATATTCTAAACCAAAATAACTTTATACAAGCCATTCACTGCCTCAAAGCAATGGTTTTGGGTTCTTATCCCATTTGGGACCAAATATCCACAAGTCTCTCTTCTCAATTCTAAGCATTCTTCATGCATCTCTAGCACTTATAATCAATCAAATTCATTGTATTATAACATATTCATAACCAAAATAACTTTATACAAGCCATTCACTGCCTGAAAGCAATGGTTTTGGGTTCTTATCCCATTTGGGACCAAATATCCACAAGTCTTTCTTCTCACTTCTAAACATTCTTCATGCATCTCTAGCACTTGTAATCAATCAAATGCATTGTATTATAACATATTATAACCCAATATAACTTTATACAAGCCATTCACTGCCTCAAAGCAATGGTTTTGGGTTATTATCCCATTTGAGACCAAATTTCAACAAGTCTTTTTTTCTCACTTCTAAACATTCTTCATGCATGTCTAGCACTTGTAATCAATCAAATTCATTGTATTATAACATATTCTAACCCAAAATAACTTTATACAAGCCATTCACTGCCTCAAAGCAATGGTTTTGTGTTCTTATCCCATTTGAGACCAAATTTCAACAAGTCTTACTTCTCACTTCTAAACATTCTTCATGCATCTCTAGTACTTGTAATCAATCAAATTCATTGTATTATAACATATTCTAAACCAAAATAACTTTATACCAGCCATTCACTGCCTCAAAGCAATGGTTTTGGGTTCTTATCCCATTTGAGACCAAATTTCAACAAGTCTTTCTTCTCACTTCTAAACATTCTTCATGCATGTCTAGCACATGTAATCAATCAAATTCATTGTATTATAACATATTCTAACCCAAAACAACTTTATACAAGCCATTCACTGCCTCAAAGAAATGGTTTTGGGTTCTTATCCCATTTGGGACCAAATATCCACAAGTCTTTCTTCTCACTTCTAAGCATACTTCATGCATCTCTAGCACTTATAATCAATCAAATTCATTGTATTATAACATATTCTAAACCAAAATAACTTTATACAAGCCATTCACTGCCTCAAAGCAATGGTTTTGGGTTCTTATCCCATTTGGGACCAAATATCCACAAGTCTCTCTTCTCACTTCTAAGCATTCTTCATGCATCTCTAGCACTTATAATCAATCAAATTCATTGTATTATAACATATTCATAACCAAAATAACTTTATACAAGCCATTCACTGCCTCAAAGCAATGGTTTTGGGTTCTTATCCCATTTGGGACCAAATATCCACAAGTCTTTCTTCTCACTTCTAAACATTCTTCATGCATCTCTAGCACTTGTAATCAATCAAATTCATTGTATTATAAAATATTCTAAACAAAAATAACTTTATACCAGCCATTCACTGCCTCAAAGCAATGGTTTTGGGTTATTATCCCATTTGATACCAAATTTAAACAAGTCTTTTTTCTCACTTCTAAACATTCTTCATGCATGTCTAGCACTTGTAATCAATCAAATTCATTGTATTATAACATATTCTAACCCCAAATAACTTTATACAAGCCATTCACTGTCTTAAAGAAATGGTTTTGGGTTCTTATCCAATTTGGGACCAAATATCGATAGGTCTTTCGTCTCACTTCTAAACATTCTTCATGCATCTCTAGCACTTGTAATCAATCAAATTCATTGTATTATAACATATTCTAAACCAAAATAACTTTATACAAGCCATTCACTGCCTCAAAGCAATGGTTTTGGGTTCTTATCCCATTTGGGACCAAATATCCACAAGTCTTTCTTCTCACTTCTGAGCATTCTTCATGCATCTCTAGCACTTGTAATCAATAAAATTCATTGTATAATAACATTTTCTAAACCAAAATAACTTTATACAAGCCATTCACTGCCTCAAAGCAATGGTTTTGGGTTCTTATCCCATTTGGGACCAAATATCCACAAGTCTTTCTTCTCACTTCTAAACATTCTTCATGCATCTCTAGCACTTGTAATCAATCAAATGCATTGTATTATAACATATTATAACCCAAAATAACTTTATACAAGCCATTCACTGCCTCAAAGCAATGGTTTTGTGTTCTTATCCCATTTGAGACCCAATTTCAACAAGTCTTACTTCTCACTTCTAAACATTCTTCATGCATCTCTAGTACTTGTAATCAATCAAATTCATTGTATTATAACATATTCTAACCCAAAATAACTTTATACCAGCCATTCACTGCCTCAAAGCAATGGTTTTGGGTTCTTATCCCATTTGAGACCAAATTTCAACAAGTCTTTCTTCTCACTTCTAAACATTCTTCATGCATGTCTAGCACATGTAATCAATCAAATTCATTCTATTATAACATATTCTAACCCAAAATAACTTTATACAAGCCATTCACTGCCTCAAAGCAATGGTTTTGGGTTCTTATCCCATTTGAGACCAAATTTCAACAAGTCTTTCTTCTCACTTCTAAACATTCTTCATGCATGTCTAGCACTTGTAATCAATCAAATTCATTGTATTATAACATATTCTAACCCAAAATAACTTTATACAAGCCATTCACTGCCTCAAAGAAATGGTTTTGGGTTCTTATCCCATTTGGGACCAAATATCCACAAGTCTTTCTTCTCACTTCTAAGCATACTTCATGCATCTCTAGCACTTATAATCAATCAAATTCATTGTATTATAACATATTCTAAACCAAAATAACTTTATACAAGCCATTCACTGCCTCAAAGCAATGGTTTTTGGTTCTTATCCCATTTGGGACCAAATATCCACAAGTCTCTCTTCTCAATTCTAAGCATTCTTCATGCATCTCTAGCACTTATAATCAATCAAATTCATTGTATTATAACATATTCATAACCAAAATAACTTTATACAAGCCATTCACTGCCTGAAAGCAATGGTTTTGGGTTCTTATCCGATTTGGGACCAAATATCCACAAGTCTTTCTTCTCACTTCTAAACATTCTTCATGCATCTCTAGCACTTGTAATCAATCAAATGCATTGTATTATAACATATTATAACCCAATATAACTTTATACAAGCCATTCACTGCCTCAAAGCAATGGTTTTGGGTTATTATCCCATTTGAGACCAAATTTCAACAAGTCTTTTTTTCTCACTTCTAAACATTCTTCATGCATGTCTAGCACTTGTAATCAATCAAATTCATTGTATTATAACATATTCTAACCCAAAATAACTTTATACAAGCCATTCACTGCCTCAAAGCAATGGTTTTGTGTTCTTATCCCATTTGAGACCAAATTTCAACAAGTCTTACTTCTCACTTCTAAACATTCTTCATGCATCTCTAGTACTTGTAATCAATCAAATTCATTGTATTATAACATATTCTAAACCAAAATAACTTTATACCAGCCATTCACTGCCTCAAAGCAATGGTTTTGGGTTCTTATCCCATTTGAGACCAAATTTCAACAAGTCTTTCTTCTCACTTCTAAACATTCTTCATGCATGTCTAGCACATGTAATCAATCAAATTCATTCTATTATAACATATTCTAACCCAAAATAACTTTATACAAGCCATTCACTGCCTCAAAGCAATGGTTTTGGGTTCTTATCCCATTTGAGACCAAATTTCAACAAGTCTTTCTTCTCACTTCTAAACATTCTTCATGCATGTCTAGCACTTGTAATCAATCAAATTCATTGTATTATAACATATTCTAACCCAAAATAACTTTATACAAGCCATTCACTGCCTCAAAGAAATGGTTTTGGGTTCTTATCCCATTTGGGACCAAATATCCACAAGTCTTTCTTCTCACTTCTAAGCATACTTCATGCATCTCTAGCACTTATAATCAATCAAATTCATTGTATTATAACATATTCTAAACCAAAATAACTTTATACAAGCCATTCACTGCCTCAAAGCAATGGTTTTGGGTTCTTATCCCATTTGGGACCAAATATCCACAAGTCTCTCTTCTCACTTCTAAGCATTCTTCATGCATCTCTAGCACTTATAATCAATCAAATTCATTGTATTATAACATATTCATAACCAAAATAACTTTATACAAGCCATTCACTGCCTCAAAGCAATGGTTTTGGGTTCTTATCCCATTTGGGACCAAATATCCACAAGTCTTTCTTCTCACTTCTAAACATTCTTCATGCATCTCTAGCACTTGTAATCAATCAAATTCATTGTATTATAACATATTCTAAACAAAAATAACTTTATACCAGCCATTCACTGCCTCAAAGCAATGGTTTTGGGTTATTATCCCATTTGAGACCAAATTTAAACAAGTCTTTTTTCTCACTTCTAAACATTCTTCATGCATGTCTAGCACTTGTAATCAATCAAATTCATTGTATTATAACATGTTCTAACCCCAAATAACTTTATACAAGCCATTCACTGTCTCAAAGAAATGGTTTTGGGTTCTTATCCAATTTGGGACCAAATATCGATAGGTTTTTCGTCTCACTTCTAAACATTCTTCATGCATCTCTAGCACTTGTAATCAATCAAATTGATTGTATTATAACATATTCTAAACCAAAATAACTTTATACAAGCCATTCACTGCCTCAAAGCAATGGTTTTGGGTTCTTATCCCATTTGGGACCAAATATCCACAAGTCAACCAATAATCTCACCCACCTCATTCGCATCTCTATTCTTCTTCTTTACTTCTCTTACAAACTCGTTCTTGAAACCATTCATTGTTTCACTCTTTTAGCCGTCGGTCACTAGCTTTACCCAACGGTCCATACTCCATGGAAGGTCTCAAGAACTTGGTTGTTCCAGTTACTCTCAAAGGTGGGAACTACTTGTTGTGGGCAAGAACCACTAAAACAGCCTTGTGCGGTCGTGGGTTGTGGAGTCACATCGAGAAGAGTGAAGCTCCAAAAGATGCAACCACACGAGAAGGGAAAGAGATAGTCCCGATTGATGAAGAGAAATGGTTCCAAGAGGACCAGAATGTTCTTGCTCTCATCCAAAACTCTCTAGATGCTCCTATCCTTGAAGCATACTCCTATTGTGAAACCGCAAAGGAGCTATGGGATACTCTCAAGAATGTTTTTGGAAACATTACCAATTTAAACCGTGTTTTTGAGGTTAAGAGAGCTATCAATAATCTTAGCCAAGAAGACATGGAGTTTACTAAACATTTTGGGAAGTTTAGATCCCTATGGGCTGAGCTTGAAATGCTAAGGCCAAGCACGATGGATCCGGCGGTCATCAACGAACGCCGTGAACAAGACAAGGTGTTTGGTCTTCTCCTCACCTTGAATGCGTCTTACAACGATCTCATTAAGCACATACTCCGGGCAGACAAGCTTCCAAGTCTTGATGAAGTATGTTCTCAAGTGCAAAGAGAACATGGCTCCATGGGCTTGTTTGGTGGAAAAGGAGAACTTGTCTCCGCCAATCAAGTTGAAGTTGCAACGGCCAACAAAAGCTACTATAGGGGAAACAACAACAACAACAATGGTCACAAGAGGCCCTTTTGCCACCATTGCAAGAAAAATGGCCACGTTCGTGAGAAGTGTTGGATTCTCCATCCTCACCTTCGTCCAAGAGAAGACAACCATGAGCCGAGAGCTCATCTTGCAAGTTCATCAAGTGAAGCTCACATTCCAGAGTCCAAACCTCAAGTCATTGAAGGAAGTGGAACTGCTCTCAATGCAATTTTAGACATCTCATGGAGGTTGCAAGATCAATGATGTTTCACACCAATGTTCCAAAACGTTTTTGGGGAGATGCCGTTGTATCCGCGTGCTACTTAATCAATCGAACCCCTACAAAAATACTAAGCGATCTCTCTCCCTTTGAAGTTCTTAACAAAACTAAACCATCTCTTGATCACTTACGTGTATTTGGGTGTGTGTGTTATGTTTTGAAACCAGGGGAACTTCGGAATAAGCTTGACGCCAAGAGTGTTAAAGGGATGTTCATTGGATACTCAATTACACAAAAGGGGTACAAGTGTTATGACCCGGAAACAAGAAAGGTGCTTGTGTCTCGCGATGTGAAGTTTGTTGAGTCTAAAGGTTACTATGAGGAGAAGAATTGGGAAAACTTGAAAGATATATCTCATTCTCCTTCCGATCGTGCCGCTAATCTTAGAATCATACTTGAGAAGCTTGGACTCGACAATATGCACTCCAACAAAGAACCGGAACCTACTACTCAAAATCAAGGAGAAGAAAACATGAGTTCGGAAGTCAATACCAATGAGAACATTGATCAAGAAGAAGAATATGGAGCCGAAGAGGAAGGTTTAAATTCACTTGGAAGTGAACCCGAAACCGAGGAACCTCAAGACAACAATCATCAAGAAGGTGAAGATGTTGTGCACCTTAGAAGGAGTGAAAGACTTAGACAACCCGCATCAAATTGGAAGAACAATAGAGTGTACTACAACAACATGGCCGTGGCTCATCCGATTCAAGCCGTGTGCACTCTTGCACATTTTCCTAGTGAACATCAAGCATATCTAACTCAAGTGGACTCTCATTGGATTCCACAAACATATGAAGAAGCTCGGGAACACAAAGAATGGAGAGATGCGGTGGAGAATGAAACCAAGGCCATGGAATCAAATCATACTTGGGATGAGTCCGAACTTCCTAAAGGAAAGAAGGCAGTCACCTCTAGATGGATATTCACTATCAAGTACAAGAGTGACGGGGGGATAGAACGCTATAAAGCTCGGCTTGTAGCTAGAGGTTTTACACAAACGTATGGAGAAGACTATCTTGATACATTTGCTCCGGTAGCTAAACTCCACACCGTCCGAGTGGTTCTCTCATTAGCCGTAAACTTGGAATGGGAACTATGGCAAATGGACGTGAAGAATGCATTTCTTCAAGGAGAACTTGAGGATGAAGTCTACATGAGACCACCACCGGGCATGGAAGATACAATAGCTCCCGGGAAAGTTTTGAAGCTCAAGAAAGCTATCTATGGACTAAAACAATCACCAAGAGCTTGGTACCACAAGCTTAGTACAACACTAATGGGTAGAGGCTTCAAGAAGTCGGAAGCCGATGACACTCTCTTCACCCTACCAAGTAAAGAAGGTATTGTAGTCATTCTTGTGTATGTTGATGATATCATCATATCCGGGAATGACAAGGTAGGGATTCAAGATACAAAAGTTTTCCTTAAAACTGTTTTTGATATTAAAGATCTTGGAGAACTAAAATATTTTCTTGGTATAGAAGTGTGTAGATCCAAAGAAGGATTGTTTTTGTCACAAAGAAAGTATGCTCTTGACCTTTTAAATGAAGTAGGGAAGCTTGGATCAAGACCGGTGGCAGCTCCTCTTGACCCGGATTACCAAACAAATGGTTGGAGAAGAACCATTTGATGACCCTACACAATACCGACGACTAGTAGGTAAGCTAATATATCTTACCATTACACGACCTGATATTTGTTTTGCCGTGAATCAGGTCTCTCAACACATGCAAGCGCCAACAATGCACCATTGGGACATGGTGAGCCGGATACTTAAGTACATCAAAGGAGCTCCATGCCAAGGTATTTGGATGGGTTGCAACAACAATACGGAGCTTGTTGGTTATTGTGATGCGGATTATGCAGGAGATAGAAAGGATAGAAGATCAACAACCGGATATTGCACGTTCATTGGAGGCAATCTTGTTACATGGAAAAGCAAGAAGCAAAAAGTTGTGTCTCTCTCTAGTGCCGAGTCGGAATATAGAGCGATGAGGAAGCTCACAACTGAATTAATATGGCTTAAAGCTCTTCTTAAAGACCTTGGAGTGGAATCATCGAGTCCGATCACCATGCATTGTGATAATGAAGCCGCTATACACATTGCATCAAACTCGGTCTTTCATGAAAGAACAAAACACATTGAAGTCGATTGCCACAAGGTTCGAGAGCAAGTTGGATTGGGAGTCATTCTACCGTGTTACACCGAAAGCTCCGAGATCGATCGTCCGAGAAGTCATGTCCAGGATCGAGTGCCTCGAGCCACGACCGTCCGTACGTCCGTACATCCGTCAATATGAGGCCGTCCGTACATACATCAATTGAAGGCCCGATCTTGCACAACCACTTCAGCCCATTTAAAGGGCCTTATTCGTAGTAGAAGAGTAGAAAAGAAGGAGGCCTAGATCCTTCTAAGCTAGCCGTTGGAGGATGCGCAAGTGGAGAGGTCACATGTGTGTTTAAGCACTTTTACCAAGAGATGTCACTTTCGATTCAAGTCAAACGTGTATAGTGTTAGAGTATGCGGAATTAAGTGAGGAGAGTTAGAGAATTGAGAGTAAACGAACAAGAGAATGAAGAGAAAAGTGAGTTCTCATTAGAATAGAAAGTGTATCAAATACAAATGTAGGCACAAGCCTTTAAATAGAGAGACAACTAGGGTTCTTCTTCTACTTGGGACAAATCGATCGAAAGAGACATTTTGGGGATAAGGAGACCGATCCCACTTCGTGAAAGCGACCCGTCCATGGTTTGTGTTCACACCATGGACCACTTAAACAACCATGTGACCTTTCCCTCTTCTTCACTCGCAACGGCTCTATTAGAAGCTTCTAGGTGTTTATGAGGCCTAACAAGGCCTTGTGAAGTCGGGCTTCCTCTCCTCTCAAAGTCGATCCAATGTTGGCCCATCGATGGTCGTACGGACGTACGGACGTACGGACACTTCTCGATCCACCCGGTCGATCTCTCGATCCATCCGGCTCTCGATCCTCGACCAAACTCTCTCGACCAAACTCAATCTCTCTCGACCAAATGCTTTCCAAGTCTCGATACTTATTCATGACTTGATCAATACTCCCCCTCAAGCTTAGCCTAGTGAAATGGCTAAGCTTGGAACCCGTGAAGCACCACCTCATTAAAAACCTTAACATAGAAAACCACATGGGACAAAACTATGTTAAGGGAAAAAGAGTGTGGTGTCCACGGATTAGAAGAGTCGATCACGGGCGAGTGAGGTCCACAAGCCCGAGTTTGCTATGAATATGAGCACAAACTTTGGGGCTTGCGGCCTTGGTGAAGATATCCGCCATCCGAAGATCGACACACTTCAATGCCAAGGAAGTATTTAAGTTCACCTAAATCTTTAATATCAAATATAGATTTAAGAAAGAGTTTTGTTTCGTGAAAACCGTCCTTGTTGTCCCCGGAAATGATTATATCATCGACATAGATGAGAACAACCACAAGACCTTGAGGGCTTTGAAGTGTGAAGAGCGTATGGTCGGCTTCGGAGCGTTTAAAACCATGATCCTTTAAGGTAGTGCTCAGCTTATGATACCAAGCTCTTGGGGATTGCTTAAGGCCATATATGGCCTTCTTGAGACGCAAAACCTTCCCGGGAGTCACGGATGCTTCAAGACCGGGTGGTGGAGTCATGTACACCTCTTCTTCGAGTTCTCCTTGGAGGAATGCATTTTTGACGTCCATTTGCCATAAATCCCATGAGAGATTGGTTGCAAGAGACATGACTACTCTCACCGTATGAAGTTTAGCTACCGGAGCAAACGTGTCCGTGTAGTCATCACCATACGTTTGCGTGAAACCACGAGCAACTAGCCGAGCTTTGTATCGTTCAATGTCCCCATTGCTGAGATACTTGATTGTAAATACCCACTTTGAGCTCACTGCCTTCTTGCCTTGAGGTAGATCCGCTTCTTCCCAAGTATTGTTTCTAACCATAGCTCCGGTCTCATCTTCTACGGCTTCCACCCAGTCCTTTATCTCCTTTGCCTCATCATAAGTCTTGGGAATAAAATGTTCCTCAATTTTGCCGAGAAAAACTTGGTGATCCGAGGGTAGAAGGGCAAGAGAACACACCGCTTGAATAGGATGAGCCACGGCTTGGCCATTGTAGAAGACTCGTTTTTCTTTCCAAGTTTGGGGATTGGACTTAAGACGGGTACTTCTTCGAAGAGGTTGAGAAGGGAGAGAGTGATCCGAGATCTCATCATTGTTATCATCTTCTTCATAAACCGTAGAAGTCTCCGAATAAACATCTTCATTTTCTTCGTACGGTTGTTCCGGGGTAGGTGAAGGATTTGGTTCCGGAGTAGGTATCTCCGGAACATGTACATTGTCATCTCTCGGATCACTTGGGGTTGCATTGTCTTGTGCTTTTGGGGGTGATATACCGAGATGATCAAGGAGAAACTTCAAGCTTTCAGCCCGATCCTTTGATGAGTGAGAGAGATCTTTGAGACTATTCCAATCTCTCTTTGCAAAGTAGCCTTGATCTTCCATAAACTTGACATCCCGAGACACATACATGCGACCATTGATCGGATCATAACATTTGTAGCCTTTTTGTGTAGTTGAATACCCAATGAACATACACTTAGAGCTTTTGGCGTCCAACTTGGTTCTTTGTTCTCCGGGTACTAAAACAAAACATACACAACCAAACACACGTAAGTGATCTAAAGATGGTTTAAGTTTGTTTAGTACCTCAAATGGAGATTGGTCTTTTAGAACTTTGGTTGGAATGCGATTGATAAGATAACAAGCCGTCATCACCGCATCACCCCAATATCTTTTGGTGACATTAGTGTGGAACATCATCGACCTTGCCACTTCCATGAGGTGTCGATTCTTCCTTTCGGCCACTCCATTTTGTTGGGCTGTGTATGGGCAGCTTGTTTGTTGTAGAATTCCATGTTTAGCTAGATGTTCTTTGAGTTTGTGACTTGTGTATTCTCCTCCATTATCCGATCTAAGTACCTTAATTTTAGCATTGAAATGATTAGTTACATAACTTTGGAAGTTTATAAAGGCATCATATACACGATCTTTCGAAGATAACAAAGTGATCCAAGTATATTTAGATTTTTCATCAATGAAGGTCACAAAATACTTGTTGTTATCTCTAGACATGCATGGTGAAGTCCAAACATCCGAATGCACTAAATCAAAGCAATTCTCGTAGATAGTAGATGACTTAGGAAAAATAGATTTGCAATGTTTTCCGAGAATACAAGACTCACAACTAGAACTATCAAAGGAAACACTAGGCAACATTAACTCAAGTGCACGAGAATGGGGATAGCCTAATCTAGCATGCCACATGGCATTTGAATTTAAACTAAGACAAGCATTAGCATTAAAAGAAGAAGAAGAAGTGCTTGGGGAAGTTTTCTCCAAGACATAAAGATCTCCTTTTGAGTGTCCTCCTCCAAGAACATTTCCGGTCTCAATATCCTGAAAACGAACATCATTAGGGCCGAATGTAACATAGCAATTCAAGTCATTAGTTGCACGTTTAACCGATAGGAGATTAGAGGTAAAACTAAGCATAAAGAAGGCTTTAGACTTCTTATCAAAAAGCTTTAAATCTCCTATGCCTTTTACCGGAATTCTATCTCCATTAGCAATAATAACGTTCCCTAGAGCCGGTTCTATGTTGTTAATAAGGCAAGGGTTACTTATCATATGGTGAGAAGCACCCGAATCAACAACTAGAGTTCTATCGGGTTTAGAGGCAAAGAGAGAGATACCGGACTCCTTTAGTGAGGCAATGGATCGAATGAGGGCCTCCAAATCCGATTTGCGAACCACCTCTCCATATGACGCAGCCATGGCAGCTTCATGTCCAACCTTCTTGGCCATAGATCCCTCGGCGGTTGTCTCTTGAGCAACATTTGCCTTAAACTTAGCCGGTTTGAGGTGGGGATGAAGAATCCAACATTTGTCCTTCACGTGACCTCTTTTCTTGCAATGGTCACACACGGTCACCTTCTTGTCTTCATGTTTGTAGGTTCCCTTATTGGCGAGAATGAGCTCTTCTTTCCCACCAAAAAGGCCAAGAGACCCTTGCTCCTTTTGTACTTGAGAGCACACGTCATCGAGCGTTGGAAGCTTGTCGGCTCTTAGGAGATGCTTAATGAGATCATTGTAGGCTGGATTGAGGGTGAGGAGAAGCCCAAAGACTTTGTCTTGCTCCTTACGCTCATTGAGAATAGCCGGATCTATGGTGCTCGGTCGCAGCATCTCCAATTCGGCCCAAAGTGACCTATACTTCCCAAAATGCTTGGTAAACTCCAAATCTTCTTGACTCAAGTTGTTGATAGCTTTCTTCACTTCAAACACGCGAGTCAAATTTGAGACATTTCCATAGACATTCTTAAGAGTATCCCACAACTCCTTTGCGGTCTCACAATAGGAGTAGGCTTCGAGAATGGAGGCTTCAAGAGAGTTTTGGAGGACAGCGAGTACGGTTTGGTCTTCTTGAAACCATTTAGCTTCTTTTTCGCGCTCAGCCTCCTTATCTTCTTCTTCCATCGCCTCTTTCCCATCTTCTTTTGTGAGTTCTTTGGTGACATGCTCCTCATCGACATGACTCCAAAGTCCACGGCCACAAAGAGCGGTTCTTGTGGTTCTAGTCCACAAGAGGTAATTAGCACCCTTGAGAATAACCGGATTCACTATCGGTTTTGAATTCTCCATAGTAATGCTCTTGAAAAGAAATTTATTGTCCAACGGACAAAAGAGTATATCTTGAAGAAAAGAGAAAAGATTGAGAATTAGAAGAGATTAGAAGAGATTTAAGTAGAATAGAGATGTTTAGAGAGTGTAGAATCGAAGAACATGCTCTGATACCATGTTAGAGTATGCGGAATTAAGTGAGGAGAGTTAGAGAATTGAGAGTAAACGAACAAGAGAATGAAGAGAAAAGTGAGTTCTCATTAGAATAGAAAGTGTATCAAATACAAATGTAGGCACAAGCCTTTAAATAGAGAGACAACTAGGGTTCTTCTTCTACTTGGGACAAATCGATCGAAAGAGACATTTTGGGGATAAGGAGACCGATCCCACTTCGTGAAAGCGACCCGTCCATGGTTTGTGTTCACACCATGGACCACTTAAACAACCATGTGACCTTTCACATCAATATATAGCCTTAGGGTTTTGGTATTCTTTTTGTAGCTGTCCATATATAGCTTTGTATGTTGTTCTAAATCAAGTAAGTAGAGTTTTACAATCTCTCTTCTATTCTCTCTCATTTCGCAAACCAAAACTCCACTCTTCTCCCTTGTTCGATCCAACTCTTCTAATCTATTTATTCACTCGATTTTTTTTTTAAATCTTACACATGCATCTCTAGCACTTGTAATCAATCAAATGCATTGTATTATAACATATTATAACCCAATATAACTTTATACAAGCCATTCACTGCCTCAAAGCAATGGTTTTGGGTTATTATCCCATTTGAGACCAAATTTCAACAAGTCTTTTTTTCTCACTTCTAAACATTCTTCATGCATGTCTAGCACTTGTAATCAATCAAATTCATTGTATTATAACATATTCTAACCCAAAATAACTTTATACAAGCCATTCACTGCCTCAAAGCAATGGTTTTGTGTTCTTATCCCATTTGAGACCAAATTTCAACAAGTCTTACTTCTCACTTCTAAACATTCTTCATGCATCTCTAGTACTTGTAATCAATCAAATTCATTGTATTATAACATATTTTAAACCAAAATAACTTTATACCAGCCATTCACTGCCTCAAAGCAATGGTTTTGGGTTCTTATCCCATTTGAGACCAAATTTCAACAAGTCTTTCTTCTCACTTCTAAACATTCTTCATGCATGTCTAGCACATGTAATCAATAAAATTCATTCTATTATAACATATTCTAACCCAAAATAACTTTATACAAGCCATTCACTGCCTCAAAGCAATGGTTTTGGGTTCTTATCCCATTTGAGACCAAATTTCAACAAGTCTTTCTTCTCACTTCTAAACATTCTTCATGCATGTCTTGCACTTGTAATCAATCAAATTCATTGTATTATAACATATTCTAACCCAAAATAACTTTATACAAGCCATTCACTGCCTCAAAGAAATGGTTTTGGGTTCTTATCCCATTTGGGACCAAATATCCACAAGTCTTTCTTCTCACTTCTAAGCATTCTTCATGCATCTCTAGCACTTATAATCAATCAAATTCATTGTATTATAACATATTCATAACCAAAATAACTTTATACAAGCCATTCACTGCCTCAAAGCAATGGTTTTGGGTTCTTATCCCATTTGGGACCAAATATCCACAAGTTTTTCTTCTCACTTCTAAACATTCTTCATGCATCTCTAGCACTTGTAATCAATCAAATGCATTGTATTATAACATATTATAACCCAATATAACTTTATAGAAGCCATTCACTGCCTCAAAGCAATGGTTTTGGGTTATTATCCCATTTGAGACCAAATTTCAACAAGTCTTTTTTCTCACTTCTAAACATTCTTCATGCATGTCTAGCACTTGTAATCAATCAAATTCATTATATTATAACATATTCTAACCCAAAATAACTTTATACAAGCCATTCACTGCCTCAAAGCAATGGTTTTGTGTTCTTATCCCATTTGAGACCAAATTTCAACAAGTCTTACTTCTCACTTCTAAACATTCTCCATGCATCTCTAGCACTTGTAATCAATCAAATTCATTGTATTATAACATATTCTAAACCAAAATAACTTTATACCAGCCATTCACTGCCTCAAAGCAATGGTTTTGGGTTCTTATCCCATTTGAGACCAAATTTCAACAAGTCTTTCTTCTCACTTTTAAACATTCTTCATGCATGTCTAGGACATGTAATCAATCAAATTCATTCTATTATAACATATTCTAACCCAAAATAACTTTATATAAGCCATTCACTGCCTCAAAGCAATGGTTTTGGGTTCTTATCCCATTTGGGACCAAATATCCACAAGTTTTTCTTCTCACTTCTAAACATTCTTCATGCATGTCTAGCACTTGTAATCAATCAAATTCATTGTATTATAACATATTCTAAACCAAAATAACTTTATACAAGCCATTCACTGCCTCAAAGAAATGGTTTTGGGTTCTTATCCCATTTGGGACCAAATATCCACAAGTCTTTCTTCTCACTTCTAAGCATTCTTCATGCATCTCTAGCACTTATAATCAATCAAATTCATTGTATTATAACATATTCATAACCAAAATAACTTTATACAAGCCATTCACTGCCTCAAAGCAATGGTTTTGGGTTCTTATCCCATTTGGGACCAAATATCCACAAGTTTTTCTTCTCACTTCTAAACATTCTTCATGCATCTCTAGCACTTGTAATCAATCAAATGCATTGTATTATAACATATTATAACCCAATATAACTTTATAGAAGCCATTCACTGCCTCAAAGCAATGGTTTTGGGTTATTATCCCATTTGAGACCAAATTTCAACAAGTCTTTTTTTCTCACTTCTAAACATTCTTCATGCATGTCTAGCACTTGTAATCAATCAAATTCATTATATTATAACATATTCTAACCCAAAATAACTTTATACAAGCCATTCACTGCCTCAAAGCAATGGTTTTGTGTTCTTATCCCATTTGAGACCAAATTTCAACAAGTCTTACTTCTCACTTCTAAACATTCTCCATGCATCTCTAGCACTTGTAATCAATCAAATTCATTGTATTATAACATATTCTAAACCAAAATAACTTTATACCAGCCATTCACTGCCTCAAAGCAATGGTTTTGGATTCTTATCCCATTTGAGACCAAATTTCAACAAGTCTTTCTTCTCACTTTTAAACATTCTTCATGCATGTCTAGGACATGTAATCAATCAAATTCATTCTATTATAACATATTCTAACCCAAAATAACTTTATATAAGCCATTCACTGCCTCAAAGCAATGGTTTTGGGTTCTTATCCCATTTGGGACCAAATATCCACAAGTTTTTCTTCTCACTTCTAAACATTCTTCATGCATCTCTAGCACTTGTAATCAATCAAATGCATTGTATTATAACATATTATAACCCAATATAACTTTATAGAAGCCATTCACTGCCTCAAAGCAATGGTTTTGGGTTATTATCCCATTTGAGACCAAATTTCAACAAGTCTTTTTTTCTCACTTCTAAACATTCTTCATGCATGTCTAGCACTTGTAATCAATCAAATTCATTATATTATAATATATTCTAACCCAAAATAACTTTATACAAGCCATTCACTGCCTCAAAGCAATGGTTTTGTGTTCTTATCCCATTTGAGACCAAATTTCAACAAGTCTTACTTCTCACTTCTAAACATTCTCCATGCATCTCTAGCACTTGTAATCAATCAAATTCATTGTATTATAACATATTCTAAACCAAAATAACTTTATACCAGCCATTCACTGCCTCAAAGCAATGGTTTTGGGTTCTTATCCCATTTGAGACCAAATTTCAACAAGTCTTTCTTCTCACTTTTAAACATTCTTCATGCATGTCTAGCACATGTAATCAATCAAATTCATTCTATTATAACATATTCTAACCCAAAATAACTTTATATAAGCCATTCACTGCCTCAAAGCAATGGTTTTGGGTTCTTATCCCATTTGGGACCAAATATCCACAAGTCTTTCTTCTCACTTCTAAACATTCTTCATGCATCTCTAGCACTTGTAATCAATCAAATGCATTGTATTATAACATATTATAACCCAATATAACTTTATACAAGCCATTCACTGCCTCAAAGCAATGGTTTTGGGTTATTATCCCATTTGAGACCAAATATCGATAGGTCTTTCTTCTCACTTCTAAACATTCTTCATGCATCTCTAGCACTTGTAATCAATCAAATTCATTATATTATAACATATTCTAACCCAAAATAACTTTATACAAGCCATTCACTGCCTCAAAGCAATGGTTTTGTGTTCTTATCCCATTTGAGACCAAATTTCAACAAGTCTTACTTCTCACTTCTAAACATTCTTCATGCATCTCTAGCACTTGTAATCAATCAAATTCATTGTATTATAACATATTCTAAACCAAAATAACTTTATACCAGCCATTCACTGCCTCAAAGCAATGGTTTTGGGTTCTTATCCCATTTGAGACCAAATTTCAACAAGTCTTTCTTCTCACTTCTAAACATTCTTCATGCATGTCTAGCACATGTAATCAATCAAATTCATTCTATTATAACATATTCTAACCCAAAATAACTTTATACAAGCCATTCACTGCCTCAAAGCAATGGTTTTGGGTTCTTATCCCATTTGAGACCAAATTTCAACAAGTCTTTCTTCTCACTTCTAAACATTCTTCATGCATGTCTAGCACTTGTAATCAATCAAATTCATTGTATTATAACATATTCTAACCCAAAATATATTTATACAAGCCATTCACTGCCTCAAAGCAATGGTTTTGGGTTCTTATCCAATTTGGGACCAAAATTCGATAGGTCTTTCTTCTCACTTCTAAACATTCTTCATGCATCTCTAGCACTTGTAATTATTGGAGAGAAAGAAGAAAAGGAAAACAGAAGGGTGAATTCTAGAAGAAGAGGTCAAGCGTGATGGTGTTCAAAATAAAGTGAGATATTCAACTATGCTCGTTTATCTCCAAGCTCAACCTTCGATATCTCTACGCTTAAGCTTAAGGGGGAGTATTGAACCGGATGAAGAAGTCATGTAAAGGAGCCATACATCCAGAAGTAAACTCGCGTTTAATAGAAGACATGTCACGGAAAACACAAGAAGCAAAGGAGAGCCGAGGCCGAAGTTCCTTAAGACAAGGACAAAGAGCTCTACTCGAAGTGTTGATAATAGCCGTGCAAAACACGGGTCAAGTCACCAAGACTCAAGAAACGAATGTGCAAAGTTCGGGTCATTCATGAAGTTATCAAGATGTGCAAAGTTCGGGTCAAAGTTATCAAGACCGAAGCTTGTGCAAAGTTCGGGTCATCACCAAGATGTGCAAAACCGGAGTTTAATCACCAAAGAAGAATGTGCAAAGTTCGGGTCAATCTTGAAGATAAAGATGTGCAAATCTAGGGTCAAGAATAAGTTGATAAAGAATGTGCAAATCTAGGGGCAATGAACGAAGTGAAGAAGTCCCTAGATTCAAATGTGTTTAGGCGCCAAAATGAGCTACATGTGGGTGAGGAAGCAATCAACTTGCAAGGAGGACCACATGTAACTAAGGAACGTTAGGAGCTGTCCCTTTCACCCTTTGGGCGTCCATATATCTCTCCAAAGTCACATGTTGTATTAAGAGAAGAAGAAACAAGTGGGAGAGTCACATGTTGGCCTAAGAAGCCATTTTGGAGATGTCACTATCAACGCTTTGGACCAGCTCTCTCTCTCCCTTTATGTCACTTTCTCTTCACTTTAGCTGCTTTAGTTTGATTGTAAATGAGTGTATTGGAGCAATATAGACGTTGGGAAGTAGGGCAACAAGCCACCCAATGTGTCTCATTCATTTTGTATATATATGCATGCTTAAAGCTTAATAAAAGTTAAGCTCTCTTTTGGGAGACTTCCCCTTTATACAAATCGTCTTCTATACTTAAAAATGGGTAGATTAGAGTCTAAATAATCACATGGAGAGACCAAGCCTTGGCAATGCTTGGTCTCTACCTTCCTTTCATTCGATTCTCTTCACCATTCTCTACACGATTCTATAAGGGGTTTTGTGTTCTGTTTTGGTGTGAGAGAGCTGCTGCCTCTCATACTTATTCTTGAGTATACACAGCTTGTTGGACGTGTATTACTATGGTTATAACCTCAAGAATAGCTCTCATTGAGTTCGTTCTTGATTTTTATACACAAGAGCACACAAACTCAGATTTGGTGTTCTTGTGAGTTTCTTGTGAGTTTATGGAGGAGATTGGATCTTGCAGCTCATTCTCTTCGAAATCTTACATGGTATCAGAGCCAATTTGAAAGATCTGAGCTGCTTTGGCTTTTATAAGCAAAGAAATTCAGAGGAAATCTCTGTCCAAACACCCACAAACACCCACACACCCATTCTCTTTTCTATTCCGCAAAATCTCTTATTCTTGGTTACTAAATCTCTCATTCTGGTTACTTTATTCTCTTGGCTACTTATTCTCAAAATCTTGGTTACTCATACTCTCATTCTGGTTACAAATACTCTTGGTTATGAACCTTGTTGGTTCTTGAAGGCGCAACACAATGCTTGAAGTTAGAACCAATGGCCATCAAGCTTTGGAGACCACAAGGATGTTCTTTCTAGCGAGTCAAAGCTCCAGAAGATCAAGGGTGAACCCGCGAGGCTTACCGAGGGTGAATGCTATGGTTGAAGTTCTTGTGGAGACGCCTAATGGAAAGGCAAGCTGGTGGAAAGTGATGAATCAACTCAAGACATGTGTTTTAGCGTCAAGTTGTTGGAGTTCAAGATTGGATGTGCACTAGGTGTCAATTATACTAGGCACAAGGTTTCTTGAATCAAGGGATGGCCCAAGCCATGGAAAACTCAAGTTATTGGTTCCCAAAGATGATTCAACATCTTGGCTACCAAGTCACAAATTCTGGTTATATTCTCGGCAAGAAGCAAAGTCTCTGTCGAAGCGTTTTAAAGATCGACTCGTCCAAAGGCCTTTCACTGCGATTCAGCTCCAATGTCCTTCATACAAGTTCTTGGAAATTGAGTAAGCTTTCCAGTGGAGGTAAAATCATCCGGATACGAGCAGGCGTTAAGAAGTTATGACCCATTCAGTGGGAACATATCATTCTGACGCGAATAAGAAGAAGCAATCGACCATGAAGGTCGGTTAAGGGATCGATTGGCCATTGAATGGCAACGAACAAAGCTTATCCCATTTGAGACCAAATTTCAACAAGTCTTTCTTCTCACTTCTAAACATTCTTCATGCATGTCTAAAACTTGTAATCAATCAAATTCATTGTATTATAACATATTCTAAACCAAAATAACTTTATACCAGCCATTCACTGCCTCAAAGCAATGGTTTTGGGTTCTGATCCCATTTGAGACCAAATTTCAACAAGTGTTTCTTCTCACTTCTAAACATTCTTCATGCATGTCTAGCACATGTAATCAATCATATTCATTCTATTATAACATATTCTAACCAAAAATAACTTTATACAAGCCATTCACTGCCTCAAAGCAATGGTTTTGGGTTGTTATCCCATTTGAGACCAAATTTCAACAAGTCTTTTTTTCTCACTTCTAAACATTCTTCATGCATGTCTAGCACTTGTAATCAATCAAATTCATTGTATTATAACATATTCTAACCCAAAATTACTTTATACAAGCCATTCACTGCCTCAAAGCAATGGTTTTGTGTTCTTATCCCATTTGAGACCAAATTTCAACAAGTCTTACTTCTCACTTCTAAACATTCTTCATGCATCTCTAGTACATGTAATCAATCAAATTCATTGTATTATAACATATTCTAAACCAAAATAACTTTATACAAGCCATTCACTGCCTCAAAGCAATGGTTTTGTGTTCTTATCCCATTTGAGACCAAATTTCAACAAGTCTTACTTCTCACTTCTAAACATTCTTCATGCATCTCTAGTACTTGTAATCAATCAAATTCATTGTATTATAACATATTCTAAACAAAAATAACTTTATAAAAGCCATTCACTGCCTCAAAGCAATGGTTTTGGGTTCTTATCCCATTTGGGACCAAATATCCACAAGTCTTTCTTCTCACTTCTAAACATTCTTCATGCATCTCTAGCACTTGTAATCAATCAAATTTATTGTATTATAACATATTCTAACCCAATATAACTTTATACAAGCCATTCACTGCATCAAAGCAATGGTTTTGGGTTCTTATCCCATTTGAGACCAAATTTCAACAAGTCTTTCTTCTCACTTCTAAACATTCGTCATGCATGTCTAGCACTTGTAATCAATCAAATTCATTGTATTATAACATATTCTAACCCAAAATAACTTTATACAAGCCATTCACTACCTCAAAGCAATGGTTTTGGGTTCTTATCCAATTTGGGACCAAATATCGATAGGTCTTTCTTCTCACTTCTAAACATTCTTCATGCATCTCTAGCACTTGTAATCAATCAAATTCATTGTATTATAACATATTCAAAACCAAAATAACTTTATACAAGCCATTCACTGCCTCAAAGCAATGGTTTTGGGTTCTTATCCCATTTGAGACCAAATTTCAACAAGTCTTTCTTCTCACTTCTAAACATTCTTCATGCATGTCTAGCACTTGTAATCAATCAAATTCATTGTATGATAACATATTCTAACCCAAAATAACTTTATACAAGTCATTCACTGCCCCAAAGAAATGGTTTTGGGTTCTTATCCAATTTGGGACCAAATATCGATAGGTCTTTCTTCTCACTTCTAAACATTCTTCATGCATCTCTAGCACTTGTAATCAGTCAAATACATTGTATTATAACATATTATAACCCAATATAACTTTATACAAGCCATTCACTGCCTCAAAGCAATGGTTTTGTGTTCTTATCCCATTTGAGCCCAAATTTCAACAAGTCTTTCTTCTCTTTTCTAAACATTCTTCATGCATGTCTAGCACTTGTAATCAATCAAATTCATTGTATTATAACATATTCTAACACAAAATAACTTTATACAAGCCATTCACTGCCTTAAAGCAATGGTTTTGGGTTCTTATCCCATTTGAGACCAAATTTCAACAAGTCTTTCTTCTCACTTCTAAACATTCTTCATGCATGTCTAGCACTTGTAATCAATCAAATTCATTGTATTATAACATATTCTAAACCAAAATAACTTTATACCAGCCATTCACTGCCTCAAAGCAATGGTTTTGGGTTCTGATCCCATTTGAGACCAAATTTCAACAAGTCTTTCTTCTCACTTCTAAACATTCTTCATGCATGTCTAGCACATGTAATCAATCATATTCATTCTATTATAACATATTCTAACCAAAAATAACTTTATACAAGCCATTCACTGCCTCAAAGCAATGGTTTTGGGTTGTTATCCCATTTGAGACCAAATTTCAACAAGTCTTTTTTTCTCACTTCTAAACATTCTTCATGCATGTCTAGCACTTGTAATCAATCAAATTCATTGTATTATAACATATTCTAACCCAAAATTACTTTATACAAGCCATTCACTGCGTCAAAGCAATGGTTTTGTGTTCTTATCCCATTTGAGACCAAATTTCAACAAGTCTTACTTCTCACTTCTAAACATTCTTCATGCATCTCTAGTACATGTAATCAATCAAATTCATTGTATTATAACATATTCTAAACCAAAATAACTTTATACAAGCCATTCACTGCCTCAAAGCAATGGTTTTATGTTCTTATCCCATTTGAGACCAAATTTCAACAAGTCTTACTTCTCACTTCTAAACATTCTTCATGCATCTCTAGTACTTGTAATCAATCAAATTCATTGTATTATAACATATTCTAAACAAAAATAACTTTATAAAAGCCATTCACTGCCTCAAAGCAATGGTTTTGGGTTCTTATCCCATTTGGGACCAAATATCCACAAGTCTTTCTTCTCACTTCTAAACATTCTTCATGCATCTCTAGCACTTGTAATCAATCAAATTTATTGTATTATAACATATTCTAACCCAATATAACTTTATACAAGCCATTCACTGCATCAAAGCAATGGTTTTGGGTTCTTATCCCATTTGAGACCAAATTTCAACAAGTCTTTCTTCTCACTTCTAAACATTCGTCATGCATGTCTAGCACTTGTAATCAATCAAATTCATTGTATTATAACATATTCTAACCCAAAATAACTTTATACAAGCCATTCACTGCCTCAAAGCAATGGTTTTGGGTTCTTATCCAATTTGGGACCAAATATCGATAGGTCTTTCTTCTCACTTCTAAACATTCTTCATGCATCTCTAGCACTTTTAATCAATCAAATTCATTGTATTATAACATATTCAAAACCAAAATAACTTTATACAAGCCATTCACTGCCTCAAAGCAATGGTTTTGGGTTCTTATCCCATTTGAGACCAAATTTCAACAAGTCTTTCTTCTCACTTCTAAACATTCTTCATGCATGTCTAGCACTTGTAATCAATCAAATTCATTGTATGATAACATATTCTAACCCAAAATAACTTTATACAAGTCATTCACTGCCCCAAAGAAATGGTTTTGGGTTCTTATCCAATTTGGGACCAAATATCGATAGGTCTTTCTTCTCACTTCTAAACATTCTTCATACATCTCTAGCACTTGTAATCAATCAAATACATTGTATTATAACATATTATAACCCAATATACCTTTATACAAGCCATTCACTGCGTCAAAGCAATGGTTTTGTGTTCTTATCCCATTTGAGACCAAATTTCAACAAGTCTTTCTTCTCTTTTCTAAACATTCTTCATGCATGTCTAGCACTTGTAATCAATCAAATTCATTGTATTATAACATATTCTAACCCAAAATAACTTTATACAAGCCATTCACTGCCTCAAAGCAATTGTTTTGGGTTCTTATCCCATTTGAGACCAAATTTCAACAAGTCTTTCTTCTCACTTCTAAACATTCTTCATGCATGTCTAGCACTTGTAATCAATCAAATTCATTGTATTATAACATATTCTAAACCAAAATAACTTTATACCAGCCATTCACTGCCTCAAAGCAATTGTTTTGGGTTCTGATCCCATTTGAGACCAAATTTCAACAAGTCTTTCTTCTCACTTCTAAACATTCTTCATGCATGTCTAGCACATGTAATCAATCATATTCATTCTATTATAACATATTCTAACCAAAAATAACTTTATACAAGCCATTCACTGCCTCAAAGCAATGGTTTTGGGTTCTTATCCCATTTGAGACCAAATTTCAACAAGTCTTTCTTCTCACTTCTAAACATTCTTCATGCATGTCTAGCACCTGTAATAAATCAAATTCATTGTATTATAACATATTATAACCCAAAATAACTTTATACAAGCCATTCACTGCCTCAAAGAAATGGTTTTGGGTTCTTATCCAATTTGGGACCAAACATCGATAGGTCTTTCTTCTCACTTCTAAACATTCTTCATGCATCTCTAGCACATGTAATCAATCAAATTCATTTTATTATAACATATTCTAAACCAAAATAACTTTATACAAGCTATTCACTGCCTCAAAGCATTGGTTTTGGGTTCTTATCCCATTTGGGACCAAATATCCACAAGTCTTTCTTCTCACTTCTAAGCATTCTTCATGCATCTCTAGCACTTGTAATCAATCAAATTCATCGTATTATAACATATTCTAAACCAAAATAACTTTATACCAGCCATTCACTGCCTCAAAGCAATGGTTTTGGGTTCTTATCCCATTTGGGACCAAATATCCACAAGTCTTTCTTCTCACTTCTAAGCATTCTTCATGCATGTCTAGCACATGTAATCAATCATATTCATTCTATTATAACATATTCTAACCAAAAATAACTTTATACAAGCCATTCACTGCCTCAAAGCAATGGTTTTGGGTTCTTATCCCATTTGAGACCAAATTTCAACAAGTCTTTCTTCTCACTTCTAAACATTCTTCATGCATGTCTAGCACCTGTAATCAATCAAATTCATTGTATTATAACATATTCTAACCCAAAATAACTTTATACAAGCCATTCACTGCCTCAAAGAAATAGTTTTGGGTTCTTATCCAATTTGGGACCAAATATCGATAGGTCTTTCTTCTCACTTCTAAACATTCTTCATGCATCTCTAGCACATGTAATCAATCAAATTCATTGTATTATAACATATTCTAAACCAAAAAAACTTTATACAAGCTATTTACTGCCTCAAAGCATTGGTTTTGGGTTCTTATCCCATTTGGGACCAAATATCCACAAGTTTTTCTTCTCACTTCTAAGCATTCTTCATGCATCTCTAGCACTTGTAATCAATTAAATTCATTGTATTATAACATATTATAACCCAATATAACTTTATACAAGCCATTCACTGCCTCAAAGCAATGGTTTTGGGTTATTATCCAATTTGGGACCAAATATCGATAGGTCTTTCTTCTCACTTCTAAACATTCTTCATGCATCTCTAGTATAAAATGGAACACCAACCATGATCGATCATACAACCGACCATGAGATCGGTCGATCATCCAACATCATCCGTACTTGGCCGTCCGTACGTCCGTACGTCCGTACGCATGCATTGTTGAAGTCCACCACTTGAAGGTTTAAGCCCATTGCACGAGGCCCTTTACTTGTGCGAGTTAGAAGAAGAAGAAGAAGACCTAGATCCTTCTCTAGGTGACCGTTGGAGCTAAAACACAAAGGAGAGTCACGTGTGTGGTTAAGGAGACAAACTCGAGGACATGTCACTTTCACTTCCATTTGCCTTGTAAAATATCTTGTATATTCTTAGTTCTTTTATTCACCTTGTCTAGCCTATATATAGTTTATAATTGTTGTTCTATTTTGAGTATGAATGAGAAATATCTCTTTCTTCACTATTCTCTTCCAATCTCGCATTCTCTCTTTAAACGACTCTTAATCTCTCCTTAATCTCTCTTTAAACTCTCGTGTTTGTTAATCTCTCACTCTCAATCTCTCTAAACTAACATGGTATCAGAGCCAGGTTCATCCTAATCAAAATCTATTCTCATCGATTCTATTCATCTCCAACGATTCTTCTTGTTTCTCATTCGGTTCTTGAGTACATCTCTTTACCCGTTGGATAAAACTCTTTCTTCAACCCATGGAAGGTCTCAAAACTCTTGTTGTTCCGGTTACACTCAAAGGAGGTAACTATTTGTTGTGGGCTAGAACCACAAAGACGGCGTTATGCGGCCGTGGTCTTTGGAGCCACATCGAGAAGAACGATGCTCCAAAAGATAGAAAAGAAATCGTACCCGTGGATGAAGAGAAATGGTTCCAAGAGGACCAAAATGTCTTAGCCCTCATCCAAAACTCTCTTGAAGCTCCAATCCTTGAAGCTTACTCATATTGTGAAACCGCCAAAGATCTATGGGATACTCTCAAGAATGTGTTCGGGAATGTAACCAACTTGAATCGAGTCTTTGAGGTCAAGCGCGCCATCAACAACCTCAGCCAAGAAGACATGGAGTTCACCAAGCACTTTGGGAAGTTTAGGTCTCTTTGGGCTGAGCTTGAGATGCTAAGGCCAAGTACGGTAGATCCGGTGGTCATCAACGAACGGCGTGAGCAAGACAAAGTCTTTGGGCTGCTATTGACCTTGAATGCATCCTACAACGACCTTATCAAGCATATTCTCCGGTCGGACAAACTTCCAAGTCTTGATGAAGTTTGCTCCCAAATCCAAAGAGAACATGGATCTATTGGCTTGTTTGGTGGAAAAGGTGAACTAGTGATGGCAAATCAAGGAGAACTAGCCTCGGCCAACAAAAGCTACTACCGAGGCAACACTCACAACAACAACAATGGCAATTACCACAACAACAACAAGCGACCATTTTGTCACCATTGCAAACGAAACGGTCATACCAAGGAGAAGTGTTGGACTCTCCATCCTCATCTCCGTCCGCGTGAAGAACCTCATGAGCCCCGTGCTCACCAAGCAAGTGCATCCGGTGAAGTCATTGCCCCGGAAGCTAACCATCAAGTCATGGAGACCAATGGTGCTGCTCTAGCCGCATCCTCGGATGTGGTGAGGAGGTCTGACCTCGATGCACTCATCAAAGCTCTAAAAGAGTCCACCGGTAACTCTAATCTTGCTCTTAATGTCACTAAACCTCTTATAGTTGATTCCGGAGCCTCTCATCACATGATTAGTGATTCTAAGCTAATAAGTGATATAGAACCAGCTTTAGGAAATGTGATTATAGCTAATGGTGATAGAGTGCCGGTTAAGGGAATTGGAAACTTGAAATTATTTGATAAGAAGTCTAAAGCTTTTTATATGCCTAGTTTCACTTCAAATTTGCTCTCGGTTAAGAAAGCTACTACCGATCTAAATTGTTATACTATTTTCAGTCCTAATGAAGTGTGGTTTCAGGATATTGACTCAAACAAAGTGCTAGGCCAAGGCGGGACAAATGATGGCCTCTATGTGTTGAAAAACACAAATCTATCCAGTTCTACTTCTTCTTGTTTTAGTTCTATTGTTGTTTGTGCCAATAGTGCAATTTGGCATGCTAGACTTGGTCATCCTCATTCTCGTGCTTTAAACTTATTATTGCCAAGTATTTCTTTTAAAAATGATGAATGTGAGGCTTGTATTCTTGGTAAACATTGCAAATCCGTGTTTCCTAAGTCTATAACAATTTATGATAAATGCTTTGATCTTGTTCATTCGGATGTGTGGACCTCTCCTTGCATGTCTAGGGAAAATCAGAAATATTTTGTCACATTCATTGATGAGAAATCTAAGTACACTTGGCTTACTTTGCTTCCTTCTAAAGATAGAGTCCTTGAAGCTTTCACTAATTTCCAAACTTATGTGACTAACCATTACAATGCTAAGATTAAAATTTTAAGGTCGGATAATGGTGGGGAGTACACAAGTCATGCTTTCAAACAACATCTCACCAAGCATGGAATCATACATCAAACAAGTTGCCCTTACACTCCACAACAAAATGGGGTAGCGGAGAGGAAGAATAGGCACCTTATGGAGGTTGCTCGATCAATGATGTTCCATACCAATGTGCCAAAACGTTTTTGGGGAGATGCGGTCCTATCCGCATGCTATCTCATCAATCGAATCCCAACAAAAATACTAAGCGACCTCTCACCCTTTGAAGTTCTTAACAAAAGTAAACCGACTATTGATCACTTACGAGTATTTGGATGTGTTTGTTATGTATTGAAACCAGGAGAACTACGCAACAAGCTAGAAGCCAAAAGTGTCAAGATCATGTTCGTTGGTTACTCTACTACTCAAAAGGGCTACAAGTGCTATGACCCGAAAGCGAGACGAGTATTGGTGTCTAGAGATGTGAAGTTTGTTGAAACAAAAGGGTATTATGACGAAAAGAATTGGGATAGTTTAAAAGACCTATCTCATTCACCATCGGATAGAGCAAACAACCTTAGAACCATTCTCGAGAAGCTTGGGTTGGCTAATGAACTTCCAAGTCATCAATCTGATAACTCTTCCAATACAACACAGCCGGAAGCAACGAATGAAGAAGAAGTAGATAATAACTCAGTTCACTCCCAAGATAAAGGTCAAGAAGATCAAGAACAAGAAGAGGAGGAACTTACATCCGTTGAAGAAGAACCTCCCTCGGAACAAGAGGATACTACACCCCAAAATCATGATGAAACCCCACAAGAAGAAGAAATCATTCACCTTAGAAGAAGTGACCGCATTAAACAACACTCGTCAAATTGGAAAAATACTCGCGTCTACTACAACAATGTAGCCATTGCTCACCCAATTCAAGCCGTGTGCTCCTTGGCCCACTTTCCCCAAGATTATCAAGTCTTTCTCGGCAAAGTGGATCAACATTGGATACCACAAAGCTACGAAGAAGCTAAAGAGCATAAAGAATGGCGAGAAGCGGTGAATAATGAGACAAAGGCCATGGAATCAAATCAAACATGGGTGGAAGCTGAGTTGCCTAGAGGGAAGAAAGCAGTTACATCAAGATGGATCTTCACCATCAAATACAAAAGTAGTGGGGAGATCGAACGGTACAAGGCAAGACTTGTGGCTCGGGGGTTTACTCAAACGTATGGGGAGGACTATCGAGATACGTTTGCCCCGGTTGCCAAACTTCACACCATTCGGGTTGTCTTATCTCTTGCCGTTAACTTAGAATGGGAGCTATGGCAAATGGACGTAAAAAATGCCTTTCTACAAGGAGAATTAGAAGAAGAAGTATATATGCATCCTCCACCCGGGTTAGAAGACATTATTGCACCCGGAAATGTCCTTAAACTCAAGAAGGCAATCTATGGTCTAAAGCAATCTCCAAGAGCTTGGTATCACAAACTTAGCACCACCCTACTTGATCGTGGCTTCAACAAGTCCGAAGCGGATCACACACTCTTTACATTGCCAAGGAAAGAAGGTATTGTTGTCATTCTAGTATATGTTGATGATATCATCATATCCGGGAATGACAAGGTAGGGATTCAAGATACTAAAGATTTTCTTAAAACTGTTTTTGATATTAAAGATCTTGGAGAACTAAAATATTTCCTAGGCATAGAAGTGTGTAGGTCTAAAGAGGGGTTATTCCTATCACAAAGGAAGTATGCTCTTGATCTCTTAAGTGAAGTAGGGAAGCTAGGTTCACGACCGGTGGCCTCACCTCTCGATCCGGAATACCAAGTCAATGGAAAGGGGGAGCTTGCGGACACTCCATTCGATGATGCAACCCAATATCGGAGACTTGTGGGTAAGCTCATATACCTTACTATAACCCGGCCTGACATTTGCTTTGCCGTGAACCAGGTAAGCCAACACATGCAAGCCCCAACTATGCACCATTGGGACATGGTGAGCCGGATACTCAAGTATATCAAAGGAGCACCCGGACAAGGTATTTGGATGGGTTGCAACCGAGATACGGAAATTGTTGGGTATTGTGATGCGGATTATGCCGGTGACCGGATGGATAGACGCTCGACTACCGGATATTGCACGTTCATTGGAGGCAACCTAGTCACTTGGAAGAGCAAGAAACAAAAAGTGGTGTCTCTCTCGAGTGCCGAGTCCGAGTATAGAGCAATGCGGAAACTCACTACCGAGTTGATTTGGCTAAAAGCTCTTCTAAAAGATCTAGGCATTGAGTCATCAAAACCAATCACAATGCATTGTGATAATGAAGCGGCCATTCACATAGCATCTAACTCGGTATTCCACGAAAGAACAAAGCATATTGAAGTTGATTGCCACAAAGTTCGGGAGCAAATTGGTCTAGGTGTGATCTTACCGTGCTACACCGAAAGTGCCGAGCAACTTGCGGATATATTCACTAAGGCAGCCAGCCCCCAAGTTTGTGAGTACATCCATCCCAAACTTGGCCTTGTGAATCTCTCTAAACCATGATACCTACACTCTTTTTCCCTTAGTATAGTTTTTCCCAAGTGGTTTTCTATACTAAGGTTTTTAATGAGGTAGGGTGTTCATAGTTTCAAGCTTAGTCTTATCATTCTTACAAGACTAAGCTTGAGGGGGAGTATAAAATGGAACACCAACCATGATCGATCATACAACCGACCATGAGATCGATCGATCATCCAACATCATCCGTACTTGGCCGTCCGTACGTCCGTACGTCCGTACGCATGCATTGTTGAAGTCCACCACTTGAAGGTTTAAGCCCATTGCACGAGGCCCTTTACTTGTGCGAGTTAGAAGAAGAAGAAGAAGACCTAGATCCTTCTCTAGGTGACCGTTGGAGCTAAAACACAAAGGAGAGTCACGTGTGTGGTTAAGGAGACAAACTCGAGGACATGTCACTTTCACTTCCATTTGCCTTGTAAAATATCTTGTATATTCTTAGTTCTTTTATTCACCTTGTCTAGCCTATATATAGTTTGTAATTGTTGTTCTATTTTGAGTATGAATGAGAAATATCTCTTTCTTCACTATTCTCTTCCAATCTCGCATTCTCTCTTTAAACGACTCTTAATCTCTCCTTAATCTCTCTTTAAACTCTCGTGTTTGTTAATCTCTCACTCTCAATCTCTCTAAACTAACATCTAGCACATGTAATCAATCAAATTCATTTTATTATAACATATTCTAAACCAAAATAACTTTATACAAGCTATTCACTGCCTCAAAGCATTGGTTTTGGGTTCTTATCCCATTTGGGACCAAATATCCACAAGTCTTTCTTCTCACTTCTAAGCATTCTTCATGCATCTCTAGCACTTGTAATCAATCAAGTTCATCGTATTATAACATATTATAACCCAATATAACTTTATACAAGCCATTCACTGCCTCAAAGCAATGGTTTTGTGTTCTTATCCCATTTGAGACCAAATTTCAACAAGTCTTTCTTCTCTTTTCTAAACATTCTTCATGCATGTCTAACACTTGTAATCAATCAAATTCATTGTATTATAACATATTCTAACCCAAAATAACTTTATACAAGCCATTCACTGCCTCAAAGAAATGGTTTTGGGTTCTTATCCAATTTGGGACCAAATATCGATAGGTCTTTCTTCTCACTTCTAAACATTCTTCATGCATCTCTAGCACTTGTAATCAATCAAATGCATTGTATTATAACATATTCTAAACCAAAATAACTTTATACAAGCTATTCACTGCCTCAAAGCATTGGTTTTGGGTTCTTATCCCATTTGGGACCAAATATCCACAAGTCTTTCTTCTCACTTCTAAGCATTCTTTATGCATCTCTAGCACTTGTAATCAATCAAATTCATTGTATTATAACATATTATAACCCAATATAACTTTATACAAGCCATTCACTGCCTCAAAGCCATGGTTTTGTGTTCTTATCCCATTTGAGACCAAATTTCAACAAGTCTTTCTTCTCTTTTCTAAACATTCTTCATGCATGTCTAGCACTTGTAATCAATCAAATTCATTGTATTATAACATATTCTAACCCAAAATAACTTTATACAAGCCATTCACTGCCTCAAAGCAATAGTTTTGGGTTCTTATCCCATTTGAGACCAAATTTCAACAAGTCTTTCTTCTCACTTCTAAACATTCTTCATGCATGTCTAGCACATGTAATCAATCATATTCATTCTATTATAACATATTCTAACCAAAAATAACTTTATACAAGCCATTCACTGCCTCAAAGCAATGGTTTTGGGTTCTTATCCCATTTGAGACCAAATTTCAACAAGTCTTTCTTCTCACTTCTAAACATTCTTCATGCATGTCTAGCACCTGTAATCAATCAAATTCATTGTATTATAACATATTCTAACCCAAAATAACTTTATACAAGCCATTCACTGCCTCAAAGAAATGGTTTTGGGTTTTTATCCAATTTGGGACCAAATATCGATAGGTCTTTCGTCTCACTTCTAAACATTCTTCATGCATCTCTAGCACATGTAATCAATCAAATTCATTGTATTATAACATATTCTAAACCAAAATAACTTTATACAAGCCATTCACTGCCTCAAAGCAATGGTTTTGTGTTCTTATCCCATTTGAGACCAAATTTCAACAAGTCTTACTTCTCACTTCTAAACATTCTTCATGCATCTCTAGTACTTGCAATCAATCAAATTCATTGTATTATAACATATTCTAAACAAAAATAACTTTAAAAAAGCCATTCACTGCCTCAAAGCAATGGTTTTGGGTTCTTATCCCATTTGGGACCAAATATCCACAAGTCTTTCTTCTCACTTCTAAACATTCTTCATGCATCTCTAGCACTTGTAATCAATCAAATTTATTGTATTATAACATATTCTAACCCAATATAACTTTATACAAGCCATTCACTGCATCAAAGCAATGGTTTTGGGTTCTTATCCCATTTGAGACCAAATTTCAACAAGTCTTTCTTCTCACTTCTAAACATTCTTCATGCATGTCTAGCACTTGTAATCAATCAAATTCATTGTATTATAACATATTCTAACCCAAAATAACTTTATACAAGCCATTCACTGCCTCAAAGCAATGGTTTTGGGTTCTTATCCAATTTGGGACCAAATATCGATAGGTCTTTCTTCTCACTTCTAAACATTCTTCATGCATCTCTAGCACTTGTAATCAATCAAATTCATTGTATTATAACATATTCAAAACCAAAATAACTTTATACAAGCCATTCACTGCCTCAAAGCAATGGTTTTGGGTTCTTATCCCACTTGAGACCAAATTTCAACAAGTCTTTCTTCTCACTTCTAAACATTCTTCATGCATGTCTAGCACTTGTAATCAATCAAATTCATTGTATTATAACATATTCTAACCCAAAATAACTTTATACAAGCCATTCACTGCCCCAAAGAAATGGTTTTGGGTTCTTATCCAATTTGGGACCAAATATCGATAGGTCTTTCTTCTCACTTCTAAACATTCTTCATGCATCTCTAGCACTTGTAATCAATCAAATACATTGTATTATAACATATTATAAACCAAAATAACTTTATACCAGCCATTCACTGCCTCAAAGCAATTGTTTTGGGTTATTATCCCATTTGAGACCAAATTTCAACAAGTCTTTTTTTCTCACTTCTAAACATTCTTCATGCATGTCTAGCACTTGTAATCAATCAAATTCATTGTATTATAACATATTCTAACCCAAAATAACTTTATACAAGCCATTCACTGCCTCAAAGCAATGGTTTTGGGTTCTTATCCCATTTGAGACCAAATTTCAACAAGTCTTTCTTCTCACTTCTAAACATTCTTCATGCATGTCTAGCACCTGTAATCAATCAAATTCATTGTATTATAACATATTCTAACCCAAAATAACTTTATACAAGCCATTCACTGCCTCAAAGAAATGGTTTTGGGTTCTTATCCAATTTGGGACCAAATATCGATAGGTCTTTCTTCTCACTTCTAAACATTCTTCATGCATCTCTAGCACATGTAATCAATCAAATTCATTGTATTATAACATATTCTAAACCAAAATAACTTTATACAAGCTATTCACTGCCTCAAAGCATTGGTTTTGGGTTCTTATCCCATTTGGGACCAAATATCCACAAGTCTTTCTTCTCACTTCTAAGCATTCTTCATGCATCTCTAGCACTTGTAATCAATCAAATTCATTGTATTATAACATATTATAACCCAATATAACTTTATACAAGCCATTCACTGCCTCAAAGCAATGGTTTTGGGTTGTTATCCCATTTGAGACCAAATTTCAACAAGTCTTTTTTTCTCACTTCTAAACATTCTTCATGCATGTCTAGCACTTGTAATCAATCAAATTCATTGTATTATAACATATTCTAACCCAAAATAACTTTATACAAGCCATTCAATGCCTCAAAGCAATGGTTTTGTGTTCTTATCCCATTTGAGACCAAATTTCAACAAGTCTTACTTCTCACTTCTAAACATTCTTCATGCATCTCTAGTACTTGTAATCAATCAAATTCATTGTATTATAACATATTCTAAACCAAAATACCTTTATACAAGCCATTCACTGCCTCAAAGCAATGGTTTTGTGTTCTTATCCAATTTGGGACCAAATATCGATAGGTCTTTCTTCTCACTTCTAAACATTCTTCATGCATCTCTAGCACATGTAATCAATCAAATTCATTGTATTATAACATATTCTAAACCAAAATAACTTTATACAAGCTATTCACTGCCTCAAAGCATTGGTTTTGGGTTCTTATCCCATTTGGGACCAAATATCCACAAGTCTTTCTTCTCACTTCTAAGCATTCTTCATGCATCTCTAGCACTTGTAATCAATCAAATTCATTGTATTATAACATATTATAACCCAATATAACTTTATACAAGCCATTCACTGCCTCAAAGCAATGGTTTTGGGTTGTTATCCCATTTGAGACCAAATTTCAACAAGTCTTTTTTTCTCACTTCTAAACATTCTTCATGCATGTCTAGCACTTGTAATCAATCAAATTCATTGTATTATAACATATTCTAACCCAAAATAACTTTATACAAGCCATTCACTGCCTCAAAGCAATGGTTTTGTGTTCTTATCCCATTTGAGACCAAATTTCAACAAGTCTTACTTCTCACTTCTAAACATTCTTCATGCATCTCTAGTACTTGTAATCAATCAAATTCATTGTATTATAACATATTCTAAACCAAAATAACTTTATACAAGCCATTCACTGCCTCAAAGCAATGGTTTTGTGTTCTTATCCCATTTGAGAGCAAATTTCAACAAGTCTTTTTTTCTCACTTCTAAACATTCTTCATGCATCTCTAGTACTTGTAATCAATCAAATTCATTGTATTATAACATATTCTAACCCAAAATAACTTTATACAAGCCATTCACTGCCTCAAAGCAATGGTTTTGTGTTCTTATCCCATTTGAGACCAAATTTCAACAAGTCTTACTTCTCACTTCTAAACATTCTTCATGCATCTCTAGTACTTGTAATCAATCAAATTCATTGTATTATAACATATTCTAAACCAAAATACCTTTATACAAGCCATTCACTGCCTCAAAGCAATGGTTTTGGGTTCTTATCCCATTTGGGACCAAATATCCACAAGTCTTTCTTCTCACTTCTAAGCATTCTTCATGCATCTCTAGCACTTGTAATCAATCAAATTCATTGTATTATAACATATTATAACCCAATATAACTTTATACAAGCCATTCACTGCCTCAAAGCAATGGTTTTGGGTTGTTATCCCATTTGAGACCAAATTTCAACAAGTCTTTTTTTCTCACTTCTAAACATTCTTCATGCATGTCTAGCACTTGTAATCAATCAAATTCATTGTATTATAACATATTCTAACCCAAAATAACTTTATACAAGCCATTCACTGCCTCAAAGCAATGGTTTTGTGTTCTTATCCCATTTGAGAGCAAATTTCAACAAGTCTTACTTCTCACTTCTAAACATTCTTCATGCATCTCTAGTACTTGTAATCAATCAAATTCATTGTATTATAACATATTCTAAAGAAAAATAACTTTAAAAAAGCCATTCACTGCCTCAAAGCAATGGTTTTGGGTTCTTATCCCATTTGGGACCAAATATCCACAAGTCTTTCTTCTCAATTCTAGACATTCTTCATGCATCTCTAGCACTTGTAATCAATCAAATTTATTGTATTATAACATATTCTAACCCAATATAACTTTATACAAGCCATTCACTGCATCAAAGCAATGGTTTTGGGTTCTTATCCCATTTGAGACCAAATTTCAACAAGTCTTTCTTCTCACTTCTAAACATTCTTCATGCATGTCTAGCACTTGTAATCAATCAAATTCATTGTATTATAACATATTTTAACCCAAAATAACTTTATACAAGCCATTCACTGCCTCAAAGCAATGGTTTTGGGTTCTTATCCAATTTGGGACCAAATATCGATAGGTCTTTCTTCTCACTTCTAAACATTCTTCATGCATCTCTAGCACTTGTAATCAATCAAATTCATTGTATTATAACATATTTTAACCCAAAATAACTTTATACAAGCCATTCACTGCCTCAAAGCAATGGTTTTGGGTTCTTATCCAATTTGGGACCAAATATCGATAGGTCTTTCTTCTCACTTCTAAACATTCTTCATGCATCTCTAGCACTTGTAATCAATCAAATTCATTGTATTATAACATATTCTAACCCAAAATAACTTTATACAAGCCATTCACTGCCCCAAAGAAATGGTTTTGGGTTCTTATCCAATTTGGGACCAAATATCGATAGGTCTTTCTTCTCACTTCTAAACATTCTTCATGCATCTCTAGCACTTGTAATCAATCAAATACATTGTATTATAACATATTATAAACCAAAATAACTTTATACCAGCCATTCACTGCCTCAAAGCAATTGTTTTGGGTTCTGATCCCATTTGAGACCAAATTTCAACAAGTCTTTCTTCTCACTTCTAAACATTCTTCATGCATGTCTAGCACATGTAATCAATCATATTCATTCTATTATAACATATTCTAACCAAAAATAACTTTATACAAGCCATTCACTGCCTCAAAGCAATGGTTTTGGGTTCTTATCCCATTTGAGACCAAATTTCAACAAGTCTTTCTTCTCACTTCTAAACATTCTTCATGCATGTCTAGCACCTGTAATCAATCAAATTCATTGTATTATAACATATTCTAACCCAAAATAACTTTATACAAGCCATTCACTGCCTCAAAGAAATGGTTTTGGGTTCTTATCCAATTTGGGACCAAATATCGATAGGTCTTTCTTCTCACTTCTAAACATTCTTCATGCATCTCTAGCACATGTAATCAATCAAATTCATTGTATTATAACATATTCTAAACCAAAATAACTTTATACAAGCTATTCACTGCCTCAAAGCATTGGTTTTGGGTTCTTATCCCATTTGGGACCAAATATCCACAAGTCTTTCTTCTCACTTCTAAGCATTCTTCATGCATCTCTAGCACTTGTAATCAATCAAATTCATTGTATTATAACATATTATAACCCAATATAACTTTATACAAGCCATTCACTGCCTCAAAGCAATGGTTTTGGGTTGTTATCCCATTTGAGACCAAATTTCAACAAGTCTTTTTTTCTCACTTCTAAACATTCTTCATGCATGTCTAGCACTTGTAATCAATCAAATTCATTGTATTATAACATATTCTAACCCAAAATAACTTTATACAAGCCATTCACTGCCTCAAAGCAATGGTTTTGTGTTCTTATCCCATTTGAGACCAAATTTCAACAAGTCTTACTTCTCACTTCTAAACATTCTTCATGCATCTCTAGTACTTGTAATCAATCAAATTCATTGTATTATAACATATTCTAAACCAAAATAACTTTATACAAGCCATTCACTGCCTCAAAGCAATGGTTTTGTGTTCTTATCCAATTTTGGACCAAATATCGATAGGTCTTTCTTCTCACTTCTAAACATTCTTCATGCATCTCTAGCACATGTAATCAATCAAATTCATTGTATTATAACATATTCTAAACCAAAATAACTTTATACAAGCTATTCACTGCCTCAAAGCATTGGTTTTGGGTTCTTATCCCATTTGGGACCAAATATCCACAAGTCTTTCTTCTCACTTCTAAGCATTCTTCATGCATCTCTTGCACTTGTAATCAATCAAATTCATTGTATTATAACATATTATAACCCAATATAACTTTATACAAGCCATTCACTGCCTCAAAGCAATGGTTTTGGGTTGTTATCCCATTTGAGACCAAATTTCAACAAGTCTTTTTTTCTCACTTCTAAACATTCTTCATGCATGTCTAGCACTTGTAATCAATCAAATTCATTGTATTATAACATATTCTAACCCAAAATAACTTTATACAAGCCATTCACTGCCTCAAAGCAATGGTTTTGTGTTCTTATCCCATTTGAGACCAAATTTCAACAAGTCTTACTTCTCACTTCTAAACATTCTTCATGCATCTCTAGTACTTGTAATCAATCAAATTCATTGTATTATAACATATTCTAAACCAAAATAACTTTATACAAGCCATTCACTGCCTCAAAGCAATGGTTTTGTGTTCTTATCCCATTTGAGAGCAAATTTCAACAAGTCTTACTTCTCACTTCTAAACATTCTTCATGCATCTCTAGTACTTGTAATCAATCAAATTCATTGTATTATAACATATTCTAAAGAAAAATAACTTTAAAAAAGCCATTCACTGCCTCAAAGCAATGGTTTTGGGTTCTTATCCCATTTGGGACCAAATATCCACAAGTCTTTCTTCTCAATTCTAGACATTCTTCATGCATCTCTAGCACTTGTAATCAATCAAATTTATTGTATTATAACATATTCTAACCCAATATAACTTTATACAAGCCATTCACTGCATCAAAGCAATGGTTTTGGGTTCTTATCCCATTTGAGACCAAATTTCAACAAGTCTTTCTTCTCACTTCTAAACATTCTTCATGCATGTCTAGCACTTGTAATCAATCAAATTCATTGTATTATAACATATTTTAACCCAAAATAACTTTATACAAGCCATTCACTGCCTCAAAGCAATGGTTTTGGGTTCTTATCCAATTTGGGACCAAATATCGATAGGTCTTTCTTCTCACTTCTAAACATTCTTCAAGCATCTCTAGCACTTGTAATCAATCAAATTCATTGTATTATAACATATTCAAAACCAAAATAACTTTATACAAGCCATTCACTGCCTCAAAGCAATGGTTTTGGGTTCTTATCCCATTTGAGACCAAATTTCAACAAGTCTTTCTTCTCACTTCTAAACATTCTTCATGCATGTCTAGCACTTGTAATCAATCAAATTCATTGTATTATAACATATTCTAACCCAAAATAACTTTATACAAGCCATTCACTGCCCCAAAGAAATGGTTTTGGGTTCTTATCCAATTTGGGACCAAATATCGATAGGTCTTTCTTCTCACTTCTAAACATTCTTCATGCATCTCTAGCACATGTAATCAATCAAATTCATTTTATTATAACATATTCTAAACCAAAATAACTTTATATAAGCTATTCACTGCCTCAAAGCATTGGTTTTGGGTTCTTATCCCATTTGGGACCAAATATCCACAAGTCTTTCTTCTCACTTCTAAGCATTCTTCATGCATCTCTAGCACTTGTAATCAATCAAGTTCATCGTATTATAACATATTATAACCCAATATAACTTTATACAAGCCATTCACTGCCTCAAAGCAATGGTTTTGTGTTCTTATCCCATTTGAGACCAAATTTCAACAAGTCTTTCTTCTCTTTTCTAAACATTCTTCATGCATGTCTAACACTTGTAATCAATCAAATTCATTGTATTATAACATATTCTAACCCAAAAAAACTTTATACAAGCCATTCACTGCCTCAAAGAAATGGTTTTGGGTTCTTATCCAATTTGGGACCAAATATCGATAGGTCTTTCTTCTCACTTCTAAACATTCTTCATGCATCTCTAGCACTTGTAATCAATCAAATGCATTGTATTATAACATATTCTAAACCAAAATAACTTTATACAAGCTATTCACTGCCTCAAAGCATTGGTTTTGGGTTCTTATCCCATTTGGGACCAAATATCCACAAGTCTTTCTTCTCACTTCTAAGCATTCTTTATGCATCTCTAGCACTTGTAATCAATCAAATTCATTGTATTATAACATATTATAACCCAATATAACTTTATACAAGCCATTCACTGCCTCAAAGCCATGGTTTTGTGTTCTTATCCCATTTGAGACCAAATTTCAACAAGTCTTTCTTCTCTTTTCTAAACATTCTTCATGCATGTCTAGCACTTGTAATCAATCAAATTCATTGTATTATAACATATTCTAACCCAAAATAACTTTATACAAGCCATTCACTGCCTCAAAGAAATGGTTTTGGGTTCTTATCCCATTTGAGACCAAATTTCAACAAGTCTTTCTTCTCATCTCTAAACATTCTTCATGCATGTCTAGCACATGTAATCAATCATATTCATTCTATTATAACATATTCTAACCAAAAATAACTTTATACAAGCCATTCACTGCCTCAAAGCAATGGTTTTGGGTTCTTATCCCATTTGAGACCAAATTTCAACAAGTCTTTCTTCTCACTTCTAAACATTCTTCATGCATGTCTAGCACCTGTAATCAATCAAATTCATTGTATTATAACATATTCTAACCCAAAATAACTTTATACAAGCCATTCACTGCCTCAAAGAAATGGTTTTGGGTTTTTATCCAATTTGGGACCAAATATCGATAGGTCTTTCTTCTCACTTCTAAACATTCTTCATGCATCTCTAGCACATGTAATCAATCAAATTCATTGTATTATAACATATTCTAAACCAAAATAACTTTATACAAGCTATTCACTGCCTCAAAGCATTTGTTTTGGGTTCTTATCCCATTTGGGACCAAATATCCACAAGTCTTTCTTCTCACTTCTAAGCATTCTTTATGCATCTCTAGCACTTGTAATCAATCAAATTCATTGTATTATAACATATTATAACCCAATATAACTTTATACAAGCCATTCACTACCTCAAAGCCATGGTTTTGTGTTCTTATCCCATTTGAGACCAAATTTCAACAAGTCTTTCTTCTCTTTTCTAAACATTCTTCATGCATGTCTAGCACTTGTAATCAATCAAATTCATTGTATTATAACATATTCTAACCCAAAATAACTTTATACAAGCCATTCACTGCCTCAAAGAAATGGTTTTGGGTTCTTATCCCATTTGAGACCAAATTTCAACAAGTCTTTCTTCTCATCTCTAAACATTCTTCATGCATGTCTAGCACATGTAATCAATCATATTCATTCTATTATAACATATTCTAACCAAAAATAACTTTATACAAGCCATTCACTGCCTCAAAGCAATGGTTTTGGGTTCTTATCCCATTTGAGACCAAATTTCAACAAGTCTTTCTTCTCACTTCTAAACATTCTTCATGCATGTCTAGCACCTGTAATCAATCAAATTCATTGTATTATAACATATTCTAACCCAAAATAACTTTATACAAGCCATTCACTGCCTCAAAGAAATGGTTTTGGGTTTTTATCCAATTTGGGACCAAATATCGATAGGTCTTTCTTCTCACTTCTAAACATTCTTCATGCATCTCTAGCACATGTAATCAATCAAATTCATTGTATTATAACATATTCTAAACCAAAATAACTTTATACAAGCTATTCACTGCCTCAAAGCATTGGTTTTGGGTTCTTATCCCATTTGGGACCAAATATCCACAAGTCTTTCTTCTCACTTCTAAGCATTCTTCATGCATCTCTAGCACTTGTAATCAATCAAATTCATTGTATTATAAAATATTATAACCCAATATAACTTTATACAAGCCATTCACTGCCTCAAAGCAATGGTTTTGGGTTGTTATCCCATTTGAGACCAAATTTCAACAAGTCTTTTTTTCTCACTTCTAAACATTCTTCATGCATGTCTAGCACTTGTAATCAATCAAATTCATTGTATTATAACATATTCTAACCCAAAATAACTTTATACAAGCCATTCACTGCCTCAAAGCAATGGTTTTGTGTTCTTATCCCATTTGAGACCAAATTTCAACAAGTCTTACTTCTCACTTCTTAACATTCTTCATGCATCTCTAGTGCTTGTAATCAATCAAATTCATTGTATTATAACATATTCTAAACCAAAATAACTTTATACAAGCCATTCACTGCCTCAAAGCAATGGTTTTGTGTTCTTATCCCATTTGAGACCAAATTTCAACAAGTCTTACTTCTCACTTCTAAACATTCTTCATGCATCTCTAGTACTTGCAATCAATCAAATTCATTGTATTATAACATATTCTAAACAAAAATAACTTTAAAAAAGCCATTCACTGCCTCAAAGCAATGGTTTTGGGTTCTTATCCCATTTGGGACCAAATATCCACAAGTCTTTCTTCTCACTTCTAAACATTCTTCATGCATCTCTAGCACTTGTAATCAATCAAATTTATTGTATTATAACATATTCTAACCCAATATAACTTTATACAAGCCATTCACTGCATCAAAGCAATGGTTTTGGGTTCTTATCCCATTTGAGACCAAATTTCAACAAGTCTTTCTTCTCACTTCTAAACATTCTTCATGCATGTCTAGCACTTGTAATCAATCAAATTCATTGTATTATAACATATTCTAACCCAAAATAACTTTATACAAGCCATTCACTGCCTCAAAGCAATGGTTTTGGGTTCTTATCCAATTTGGGACCAAATATCGATAGGTCTTTCTTCTCACTTCTAAACATTCTTCATGCATCTCTAGCACTTGTAATCAATCAAATTCATTGTATTATAACATATTCAAAACCAAAATAACTTTATACAAGCCATTCACTGCCTCAAAGCAATGGTTTTGGGTTCTTATCCCACTTGAGACCAAATTTCAACAAGTCTTTCTTCTCACTTCTAAACATTCTTCATGCATGTCTAGCACTTGTAATCAATCAAATTCATTGTATTATAACATATTCTAACCCAAAATAACTTTATACAAGCCATTCACTGCCCCAAAGAAATGGTTTTGGGTTCTTATCCAATATGGGACCAAATATCGATAGGTCTTTCTTCTCACTTCTAAACATTCTTCATGCATCTCTAGCACTTGTAATCAATCAAATACATTGTATTATAACATATTATCAACCAAAATAACTTTATACCAGCCATTCACTGCCTCAAAGCAATAGTTTTGGGTTCTGATCCCATTTGAGACCAAATTTCAACAAGTCTTTCTTCTCACTTCTAAACATTCTTCATGCATGTCTAGCACATGTAATCAATCATATTCATTCTATTATAACATATTCTAACCAAAAATAACTTTATACAAGCCATTCACTGCCTCAAAGCAATGGTTTTGGGTTCTTATCCCATTTGAGACCAAATTTCAACAAGTCTTTCTTCTCACTTCTAAACATTCTTCATGCATGTCTAGCACCTGTAATCAATCAAATTCATTGTATTATAACATATTCTAACCCAAAATAACTTTATACAATCCATTCACTGCCTCAAAGAAATGGTTTTGGGTTCTTATCCAATTTGGGACCAAATATCGATAGGTCTTTCTTCTCACTTCTAAACATTCTTCATGCATCTCTAGCACATGTAATCAATCAAATTCATTGTATTATAACATATTCTAAACCAAAATAACTTTATACAAGCTATTCACTGCCTCAAAGCATTGGTTTTGGGTTCTTATCCCATTTGGGACCAAATATCCACGAGTCTTTCTTCTCACTTCTAAGCATTCTTCATGCATCTCTAGCACTTGTAATCAATCAAATTCATTGTATTATAAAATATTATAACCCAATATAACTTTATACAAGCCATTCACTGCCTCAAAGCAATGGTTTTGGGTTGTTATCCCATTTGAGACCAAATTTCAACAAGTCTTTTTTTCTCACTTCTAAACATTCTTCATGCATGTCTAGCACTTGTAATCAATCAAATTCATTGTATTATAACATATTCTAACCCAAAATAACTTTATACAAGCCATTCACTGCCTCAAAGCAATGGTTTTGTGTTCTTATCCCATTTGAGACCAAATTTCAACAAGTCTTACTTCTCACTTCTTAACATTCTTCATGCATCTCTAGTACTTGTAATCAATCAAATTCATTGTATTATAACATATTCTAAACCAAAATAACTTTATACAAGCCATTCACTGCCTCAAAGCAATGGTTTTGTGTTCTTATCCCATTTGAGACCAAATTTCAACAAGTCTTACTTCTCACTTCTAAACATTCTTCATGCATCTCTAGTACTTGCAATCAATCAAATTCATTGTATTATAACATATTCTAAACAAAAATAACTTTAAAAAAGCCATTCACTGCCTCAAAGCAATGGTTTTGGGTTCTTATCCCATTTGGGACCAAATATCCACAAGTCTTTCTTCTCACTTCTAAACATTCTTCATGCATCTCTAGCACTTGTAATCAATCAAATTTATTGTATTATAACATATTCTAACCCAATATAACTTTATACAAGCCATTCACTGCATCAAAGCAATGGTTTTGGGTTCTTATCCCATTTGAGACCAAATTTCAACAAGTCTTTCTTCTCACTTCTAAACATTCTTCATGCATGTCTAGCACTTGTAATCAATCAAATTCATTGTATTATAACATATTCTAACCCAAAATAACTTTATACAAGCCATTCACTGCCTCAAAGCAATGGTTTTGGGTTCTTATCCAATTTGGGACCAAATATCGATAGGTCTTTCTTCTCACTTCTAAACATTCTTCATGCATCTCTAGCACTTGTAATCAATCAAATTCATTGTATTATAACATATTCAAAACCAAAATAATTTTATACAAGCCATTCACTGCCTCAAAGCAATGGTTTTGGGTTCTTATCCCACTTGAGACCAAATTTCAACAAGTCTTTCTTCTCACTTCTAAACATTCTTCATGCATGTCTAGCACTTGTAATCAATCAAATTCATTGTATTATAACATATTCTAACCCAAAATAACTTTATACAAGCCATTCACTGCCCCAAAGAAATGGTTTTGGGTTCTTATCCAATTTGGGACCAAATATCGATAGGTCTTTCTTCTCACTTCTAAACATTCTTCATGCATCTCTAGCACTTGTAATCAATCAAATACATTGTATTATAACATATTATAAACCAAAATAACTTTATACCAGCCATTCACTGCCTCAAAGCAATTGTTTTGGGTTCTGATCCCATTTGAGACCAAATTTCAACAAGTCTTTCTTCTCACTTCTAAACATTCTTCATGCATGTCTAGCACATGTAATCAATCATATTCATTCTATTATAACATATTCTAACCAAAAATAACTTTATACAAGCCATTCACTGCCTCAAAGCAATGGTTTTGGGTTCTTATCCCATTTGAGACCAAATTTCAACAAGTCTTTCTTCTCACTTCTAAACATTCTTCATGCATGTCTAGCACCTGTAATCAATCAAATTCATTGTATTATAACATATTCTAACCCAAAATAACTTTATACAATCCATTCACTGCCTCAAAGAAATGGTTTTGGGTTCTTATCCAATTTGGGACCAAATATCGATAGGTCTTTCTTCTCACTTCTAAACATTCTTCATGCATCTCTAGCACATGTAATCAATCAAATTCATTGTATTATAACATATTCTAAACCAAAATAACTTTATACAAGCTATTCACTGCCTCAAAGCATTGGTTTTGGGTTCTTATCCCATTTGGGACCAAATATCCACAAGTCTTTCTTCTCACTTCTAAGCATTCTTCATGCATCTCTAGCACTTGTAATCAATCAAATTCATTGTATTATAAAATATTATAACCCAATATAACTTTATACAAGCCATTCACTGCCTCAAAGCAATGGTTTTGGGTTGTTATCCCATTTGAGACCAAATTTCAACAAGTCTTTTTTTCACACTTCTAAACATTCTTCATGCATGTCTAGCACTTGTAATCAATCAAATTCATTGTATTATAACATATTCTAACCCAAAATAACTTTATACAAGCCATTCACTGTCTCAAAGCAATGGTTTTGTGTTCTTATCCCATTTGAGACCAAATTTCAACAAGTCTTACTTCTCACTTCTTAACATTCTTCATGCATCTCTAGTACTTGTAATCAATCAAATTCATTGTATTATAACATATTCTAAACCAAAATAACTTTATACAAGCCATTCACTGCCTCAAAGCAATGGTTTTGTGTTCTTATCCCATTTGAGACCAAATTTCAACAAGTCTTACTTCTCACTTCTAAACATTCTTCATGCATCTCTAGTACTTGCAATCAATAAAATTCATTGTATTATAACATATTCTAAACAAAAATAACTTTAAAAAAGCCATTCACTGCCTCAAAGCAATGGTTTTGGGTTCTTATCCCATTTGGGACCAAATATCCACAAGTCTTTCTTCTCACTTCTAAACATTCTTCATGCATCTCTAGCACTTGTAATCAATCAAATTTATTGTATTATAACATATTCTAACCCAATATAACTTTATACAAGCCATTCACTGCATCAAAGCAATGGTTTTGGGTTCTTATCCCATTTGAGACCAAATTTCAACAAGTCTTTCTTCTCACTTCTAAACATTCTTCATGCATGTCTAGCACTTGTAATCAATCAAATTCATTGTATTATAACATATTCTAACCCAAAATAACTTTATACAAGCCATTCACTGCCTCAAAGCAATGGTTTTGGGTTCTTATCCAATTTGGGACCAAATATCGATAGGTCTTTCTTCTCACTTCTAAACATTCTTCATGCATCTCTAGCACTTGTAATCAATCAAATACATTGTATTATAACATATTATAAACCAAAATAACTTTATACCAGCCATTCACTGCCTCAAAGCAATTGTTTTGGGTTCTGATCCCATTTGAGACCAAATTTCAACAAGTCTTTCTTCTCACTTCTAAACATTCTTCATGCATGTCTAGCACATGTAATCAATCATATTCATTCTATTATAACATATTCTAACCAAAAATAACTTTATACAAGCCATTCACTGCCTCAAAGCAATGGTTTTGGGTTCTTATCCCATTTGAGACCAAATTTCAACAAGTCTTTCTTCTCACTTCTAAACATTCTTCATGCATGTCTAGCACCTGTAATCAATCAAATTCATTGTATTATAACATATTCTAACCCAAAATAACTTTATACAAGCCATTCACTGCCTCAAAGAAATGGTTTTGGGTTCTTATCCAATTTGGGACCAAATATCGATAGGTCTTTCTTCTCACTTCTAAACATTCTTCATGCATCTCTAGCACATGTAATCAATCAAATTCATTGTATTATAACATATTCTAAACCAAAATAACTTTATACAAGCTATTCACTGCCTCAAAGCATTGGTTTTGAGTTCTTATCCCATTTGGGACCAAATATCCACAAGTCTTTCTTCTCACTTCTAAGCATTCTTCATGCATCTCTAGCACTTGTAATCAATCAAATTCATTGTATTATAACATATTATAACCCAATATAACTTTATACAAGCCATTCACTGCCTCAAAGCAATGGTTTTGGGTTGTTATCCCATTTGAGACCAAATTTCAACAAGTCTTTTTTTCTCACTTCTAAACATTCTTCATGCATGTCTAGCACTTGTAATCAATCAAATTCATTGTATTATAACATATTCTAACCCAAAATAACTTTATACAAGCCATTCACTGCCTCAAAGCAATGGTTTTGTGTTCTTATCCCATTTGAGACCAAATTTCAACAAGTCTTACTTCTCACTTCTTAACATTCTTCATGCATCTCTAGTACTTGTAATCAATAAAATTCATTGTATTATAACATATTCTAAACCAAAATAACTTTATACAAGCCATTCACTGCCTCAAAGCAATGGTTTTGTGTTCTTATCCCATTTGAGACCAAATTTCAACAAGTCTTACTTCTCACTTCTAAACATTCTTCATGCATCTCTAGTACTTGCAATCAATCAAATTCATTGTATAACATATTCTAAACAAAAATAACTTTAAAAAAGCCATTCACTGCCTCAAAGCAATGGTTTTGGGTTCTTATCCCATTTGGGACCAAATATCCACAAGTCTTTCTTCTCACTTCTAAACATTCTTCATGCATCTCTAGCACTTGTAATCAATCAAATTTATTGTATTATAACATATTCTAACCCAATATAACTTTATACAAGCCATTCACTGCATCAAAGCAATGGTTTTGGGTTCTTATCCCATTTGAGACCAAATTTCAACAAGTCTTTCTTCTCACTTCTAAACATTCTTCATGCATGTCTAGCACTTGTAATCAATCAAATTCATTGTATTATAACATATTCTAACCCAAAATAACTTTATACAAGCCATTCACTGCCTCAAAGCAATGGTTTTGGGTTCTTATCCAATTTGGGACCAAATATCGATAGGTCTTTCTTCTCACTTCTAAACATTCTTCATGCATCTCTAGCACTTGTAATCAATCAAATTCATTGTATTATAACATATTCAAAACCAAAATAACTTTATACAAGCCATTCACTGCCTCAAAGCAATGGTTTTGGGTTCTTATCCCACTTGAGACCAAATTTCAACAAGTCTTTCTTCTCACTTCTAAACATTCTTCATGCATGTCTAGCACTTGTAATCAATCAAATTCATTGTATTATAACATATTCTAACCCAAAATAACTTTATACAAGCCATTCACTGCCCCAAAGAAATGGTTTTGGGTTCTTATCCAATTTGGGACCAAATATCGATAGGTCTTTCTTCTCACTTCTAAACATTCTTCATGCATCTCTAGCACTTGTAATCAATCAAATACATTGTATTATAACATATTATAAACCAAAATAACTTTATACCAGCCATTCACTGCCTCAAAGCAATTGTTTTGGGTTCTGATCCCATTTGAGACCAAATTTCAACAAGTCTTTCTTCTCACTTCTAAACATTCTTCATGCATGTCTAGCACATGTAATCAATCATATTCATTCTATTATAACATATTCTAACCAAAAATAACTTTATACAAGCCATTCACTGCCTCAAAGCAATGGTTTTGGGTTCTTATCCCATTTGAGACCAAATTTCAACAAGTCTTTCTTCTCACTTCTAAACATTCTTCATGCATGTCTAGCACCTGTAATCAATCAATTTCATTGTATTATAACATATTCTAACCCAAAATAACTTTATACAAGCCATTCACTGCCTCAAAGAAATGGTTTTGGGTTCTTATCCAATTTGGGACCAAATATCGATAGGTCTTTCTTCTCACTTCTAAACATTCTTCATGCATCTCTAGCACATGTAATCAATCAAATTCATTGTATTATAACATATTCTAAACCAAAATAACTTTATACAAGCTATTCACTGCCTCAAAGCATTGGTTTTGAGTTCTTATCCCATTTGGGACCAAATATCCACAAGTCTTTCTTCTCACTTCTAAGCATTCTTCATGCATCTCTAGCACTTGTAATCAATCAAATTCATTGTATTATAACATATTATAACCCAATATAACTTTATACAAGTCATTCACTGCCTCAAAGCAATGGTTTTGGGTTGTTATCCCATTTGAGACCAAATTTCAACAAGTCTTTTTTTCTCACTTCTAAACATTCTTCATGCATGTCTAGCACTTGTAATCAATCAAATTCATTGTATTATAACATATTCTAACCCAAAATAACTTTATACAAGCCATTCACTGCCTCAAAGCAATGGTTTTGTGTTCTTATCCCATTTGAGACCAAATTTCAACAAGTCTTACTTCTCACTTCTAAACATTCTTCATGCATCTCTAGTACTTGTAATCAATCAAATTCATTGTATTATAACATATTCCAAACCAAAATAACTTTATACAAGCCATTCACTGCCTCAAAGCAATGGTTTTGTGTTCTTATCCCATTTGAGAGCAAATTTCAACAAGTCTTACTTCTCACTTCTAAACATTCTTCATGCATCTCTAGTACTTGTAATCAATCAAATTCATTGTATTATAACATATTCTAAAGAAAAATAACTTTAAAAAAGCCATTCACTGCCTCAAAGCAATGGTTTTGGGTTCTTATCCCATTTGGGACCAAATATCCACAAGTCTTTCTTCTCACTTCTAAACATTCTTCATGCATGTCTAGCACTTGTAATCAATCAAATTCATTGTATTATAACATATTTTAACCCAAAATAACTTTATACAAGCCATTCACTGCCTCAAAGCAATGGTTTTGGGTTCTTATCCAATTTGGGACCAAATATCGATAGGTCTTTCTTCTCACTTCTAAACATTCTTCATGCATCTCTAGCACTTGTAATCAATCAAATTCATTGTATTATAACATATTCAAAACCAAAATAACTTTATACAAGCCATTCACTGCCTCAAAGCAATGGTTTTGGGTTCTTATCCCATTTGAGACCAAATTTCAACAAGTCTTTCTTCTCACTTCTAAACATTCTTCATGCATGTCTAGCACCTGTAATCAATCAAATTCATTGTATTATAACATATTCTAACCCAAAATAACTTTATACAAGCCATTCACTGCCTCAAAGAAATGGTTTTGGGTTCTTATCCAATTTGGGACCAAATATCGATAGGTCTTTCTTCTCACTTCTAAACATTCTTCATGCATCTCTAGCACATGTAATCAATCAAATTCATTGTATTATAACATATTCTAAACCAAAATAACTTTATACAAGCTATTCACTGCCTCAAAGCATTGGTTTTGAGTTCTTATCCCATTTGGGACCAAATATCCACAAGTCTTTCTTCTCACTTCTAAGCATTCTTCATGCATCTCTAGCACTTGTAATCAATCAAATTCATTGTATTATAACATATTATAACCCAATATAACTTTATACAAGTCATTCACTGCCTCAAAGCAATGGTTTTGGGTTGTTATCCCATTTGAGACCAAATTTCAACAAGTCTTTTTTTCTCACTTCTAAACATTCTTCATGCATGTCTAGCACTTGTAATCAATCAAATTCATTGTATTATAACATATTCTAACCCAAAATAACTTTATACAAGCCATTCACTGCCTCAAAGCAATGGTTTTGTGTTCTTATCCCATTTGAGACCAAATTTCAACAAGTCTTACTTCTCACTTCTAAACATTCTTCATGCATCTCTAGTACTTGTAATCAATCAAATTCATTGTATTATAACATATTCCAAACCAAAATAACTTTATACAAGCCATTCACTGCCTCAAAGCAATGGTTTTGTGTTCTTATCCCATTTGAGAGCAAATTTCAACAAGTCTTACTTCTCACTTCTAAACATTCTTCATGCATCTCTAGTACTTGTAATCAATCAAATTCATTGTATTATAACATATTCTAAAGAAAAATAACTTTAAAAAAGCCATTCACTGCCTCAAAGCAATGGTTTTGGGTTCTTATCCCATTTGGGACCAAATATCCACAAGTCTTTCTTCTCACTTCTAAACATTCTTCATGCATGTCTAGCACTTGTAATCAATCAAATTCATTGTATTATAACATATTTTAACCCAAAATAACTTTATACAAGCCATTCACTGCCTCAAAGCAATGGTTTTGGGTTCTTATCCAATTTGGGACCAAATATCGATAGGTCTTTCTTCTCACTTCTAAACATTCTTCATGCATCTCTAGCACTTGTAATCAATCAAATTTATTGTATTATAACATATTCTAACCCAATATAACTTTATACAAGCCATTCACTGCATCAAAGCAATGGTTTTGGGTTCTTATCCCATTTGAGACCAAATTTCAACAAGTCTTTCTTCTCACTTCTAAACATTCTTCATGCATGTCTAGCACTTGTAATCAATCAAATTCATTGTATTATAACATATTCTAACCCAAAATAACTTTATACAAGCCATTCACTGCCTCAAAGCAATGGTTTTGGGTTCTTATCCAATTTGGGACCAAATATCGATAGGTCTTTCTTCTCACTTCTAAACATTCTTCATGCATCTCTAGCACTTGTAATCAATCAAATTCATTGTATTATAACATATTCAAAACCAAAATAACTTTATACAAGCCATTCACTGCCTCAAAGCAATGGTTTTGGGTTCTTATCCCACTTGAGACCAAATTTCAACAAGTCTTTCTTCTCACTTCTAAACATTCTTCATGCATGTCTAGCACTTGTAATCAATCAAATTCATTGTATTATAACATATTCTAACCCAAAATAACTTTATACAAGCCATTCACTGCCCCAAAGAAATGGTTTTGGGTTCTTATCCAATTTGGGACCAAATATCGATAGGTCTTTCTTCTCACTTCTAAACATTCTTCATGCATCTCTAGCACTTGTAATCAATCAAATACATTGTATTATAACATATTATAAACCAAAATAACTTTATACCAGCCATTCACTGCCTCAAAGCAATTGTTTTGGGTTCTGATCCCATTTGAGACCAAATTTCAACAAGTCTTTCTTCTCACTTCTAAACATTCTTCATGCATGTCTAGCACATGTAATCAATCATATTCATTCTATTATAACATATTCTAACCAAAAATAACTTTATACAAGCCATTCACTGCCTCAAAGCAATGGTTTTGGGTTCTTATCCCATTTGAGACCAAATTTCAACAAGTCTTTCTTCTCACTTCTAAACATTCTTCATGCATGTCTAGCACCTGTAATCAATCAAATTCATTGTATTATAACATATTCTAACCCAAAATAACTTTATACAAGCCATTCACTGCCTCAAAGAAATGGTTTTGGGTTCTTATCCAATTTGGGACCAAATATCGATAGGTCTTTCTTCTCACTTCTAAACATTCTTCATGCATCTCTAGCACATGTAATCAATCAAATTCATTGTATTATAACATATTCTAAACCAAAATAACTTTATACAAGCTATTCACTGCCTCAAAGCATTGGTTTTGAGTTCTTATCCCATTTGGGACCAAATATCCACAAGTCTTTCTTCTCACTTCTAAGCATTCTTCATGCATCTCTAGCACTTGTAATCAATCAAATTCATTGTATTATAACATATTATAACCCAATATAACTTTATACAAGTCATTCACTGCCTCAAAGCAATGGTTTTGGGTTGTTATCCCATTTGAGACCAAATTTCAACAAGTCTTTTTTTCTCACTTCTAAACATTCTTCATGCATGTCTAGCACTTGTAATCAATCAAATTCATTGTATTATAACATATTCTAACCCAAAATAACTTTATACAAGCCATTCACTGCCTCAAAGCAATGGTTTTGTGTTCTTATCCCATTTGAGACCAAATTTCAACAAGTCTTACTTCTCACTTCTAAACATTCTTCATGCATCTCTAGTACTTGTAATCAATCAAATTCATTGTATTATAACATATTCCAAACCAAAATAACTTTATACAAGCCATTCACTGCCTCAAAGCAATGGTTTTGTGTTCTTATCCCATTTGAGAGCAAATTTCAACAAGTCTTACTTCTCACTTCTAAACATTCTTCATGCATCTCTAGTACTTGTAATCAATCAAATTCATTGTATTATAACATATTCTAAAGAAAAATAACTTTAAAAAAGCCATTCACTGCCTCAAAGCAATGGTTTTGGGTTCTTATCCCATTTGGGACCAAATATCCACAAGTCTTTCTTCTCACTTCTAAACATTCTTCATGCATGTCTAGCACTTGTAATCAATCAAATTCATTGTATTATAACATATTTTAACCCAAAATAACTTTATACAAGCCATTCACTGCCTCAAAGCAATGGTTTTGGGTTCTTATCCAATTTGGGACCAAATATCGATAGGTCTTTCTTCTCACTTCTAAACATTCTTCATGCATCTCTAGCACTTGTAATCAATCAAATTCATTGTATTATAACATATTCAAAACCAAAATAACTTTATACAAGCCATTCACTGCCTCAAAGCAATGGTTTTGGGTTCTTATCCCATTTGAGACCAAATTTCAACAAGTCTTTCTTCTCACTTCTAAACATTCTTCATGCATGTCTAGCACCTGTAATCAATCAAATTCATTGTATTATAACATATTCTAACCCAAAATAACTTTATACAAGCCATCTACTGCCTCAAAGAAATGGTTTTGGGTTCTTATCCAATTTGGGACCAAATATCGATAGGTCTTTCTTCTCACTTCTAAACATTCTTCATGCATCTCTAGCACATGTAATCAATCAAATTCATTGTATTATAACATATTCTAAACCAAAATAACTTTATACAAGCTATTCACTGCCTCAAAGCATTGGTTTTGAGTTCTTATCCCATTTGGGACCAAATATCCACAAGTCTTTCTTCTCACTTCTAAGCATTCTTTATGCATCTCTAGCACTTGTAATCAATCAAATTCATTGTATTATAACATATTATAACCCATTATAACTTTATACAAGCCATTCACTGCCTCAAAGCAATGGTTTTGGGTTGTTATCCCATTTGAGACCAAATTTCAACAAGTCTTTTTTTCTCACTTCTAAACATTCTTCATGCATGTATAGCACTTGTAATCAATCAAATTCATTGTATTATAACATATTCTAACCCAAAATAACTTTATACAAGCCATTCACTGCCTCAAAGCAATGGTTTTGGGTTCTTATCCCATTTGAGACCAAATTTCAACAAGTCTTTCTTCTCACTTCTAAACATTTTTCATGCATGTCTAGCACATGTAATCAATCATATTCATTCTATTATAACATATTCTAAACCAAAATAACTTTATACCAGCCATTCACTGCCTCAAAGCAATGGTTTTGGGTTCTGATCCCAATTGAGACCAAATTTCAACAAGTCTTTCTTCTCACTTCTAAACATTCTTCATGCATGTCTAGCACATGTAATCTATCATATTCATTCTATCATAACTTTATACAAGCTATTTAATGCCTCAAAGCATTGGTTTTGGGTTCTTATCCCATTTGGGACCAAATATCCACAAGTCTTTCTTCTCACTTCTAAACATTCTTCATGCATGTCTAGCACCTGTAATCAATCAAATTCATTGTATTATAACATATTCTAACCCAAAATAACTTTATACAAGCCATTCACTGCCTCAAAGAAATGGTTTTGGGTTCTTATCCAATTTGGGACCAAATATCGATAGGTCTTTCTTCTCACTTCTAAACATTCTTCATGCATCTCTAGCACATGTAATCAATCAAATTCATTGTATTATAACATATTCTAAACCAAAATAACTTTATACAAGCTATTTACTGCCTCAAAGCATTGGTTTTGGGTTCTTATCCCATTTGGGACCAAATATCCACAAGTTTTTCTTCTCACTTCTAAGCATTCTTCATGCATCTCTAGCACTTGTAATCAATCAAATTCATTGTATTATAACATATTATAACCCAATATAACTTTATACAAGCCATTCACTGCCTCAAAGCAATGGTTTTGGGTTATTATCCAATTTGGGACCAAATATCGATAGGTCTTTCTTCTCACTTCTAAACATTCTTCATGCATCTCTAGCACATGTAATCAATCAAATTCATTTTATTATAACATATTCTAAACCAAAATAACTTTATACAAGCTATTCACTGCCTCAAAGCATTGGTTTTGGGTTCTTATCCCATTTGGGACCAAATATCCACAAGTCTTTCTTCTCACTTCTAAGCATTCTTCATGCATCTCTAGCACTTGTAATCAATCAAATTCATCGTATTATAACATATTATAACCCAATATAACTTTATACAAGCCATTCACTGCCTCAAAGCAATGGTTTTGTGTTCTTATCCCATTTGAGCCCAAATTTCAACAAGTCTTTCTTCTCTTTTCTAAACATTCTTCATGCATGTCTAGCACTTGTAATCAATCAAATTCATTGTATTATAACATATTCTAACCCAAAATAACTTTATACAAGCCATTCACTGCCTTAAAGCAATGGTTTTGGGTTCTTATCCCATTTGAGACCAAATTTCAACAAGTCTTTCTTCTCACTTCTAAACATTCTTCATGCATGTCTAGCACTTGTAATCAATCAAATTCTTTGTATTATAACATATTCTAACCCAAAATAACTTTATACAAGCCATTCACTGCCCCAAAGAAATTGTTTTGGGTTCTTATCCAATTTGGGACCAAATATCGATAGGTCTTTCTTCTCACTTCTAAACATTCTTCATGCATCTCTAGCACTTGTAATCAGTCAAATACATTGTATTATAACATATTATAACCCAATATAACTTTATACAAGCCATTCACTGCCTCAAAGCAATGGTTTTGTGTTCTTATCCCATTTGAGCCCAAATTTCAACAAGTCTTTCTTCTCTTTTCTAAACATTCTTCATGCATGTCTAGCACTTGTAATCAATCAAATTCATTGTATTATAACATATTCTAAACCAAAATAACTTTATACAAGCCATTCACTGCCTCAAAGCAATTGTTTTGGGTTCTTATCCCATTTGAGACCAAATTTCAACAAGTCTTTCTTCTCACTTCTAAACATTCTTCATGCATGTCTAGCACTTGTAATCAATCAAATTCATTGTATTATAACATATTCTAAACCAAAATAACTTTATACCAGCCATTCACTGCCTCAAAGCAATTGTTTTGGGTTCTGATCCCATTTGAGACCAAATTTCAACAAGTCTTTCTTCTCACTTCTAAACATTCTTCATGCATGTCTAGCACATGAAATCAATCATATTCATTCTATTATAACATATTCTAAACCAAAATAACTTTATACAAGCTATTTACTGCCTCAAAGCATTGGTTTTGGGTTCTTATCCCATTTGGGACCAAATATCCACAAGTTTTTCTTCTCACTTCTAAGCATTCTTCATGCATCTCTAGCACTTGTAATCAATCAAATTCATTGTATTATAACATATTATAACCCAATATAACTTTATACAAGCCATTCACTGCCTCAAAGCAATGGTTTTGGGTTATTATCCAATTTGGGACCAAATATCGATAGGTCTTTCTTCTCACTTCTAAACATTCTTCATGCATCTCTAGCACATGTAATCAATCAAATTCATTTTATTATAATATATTCTAAACTAAAATAACTTTATACAAGCTATTCACTGCCTCAAAGCATTGGTTTTGGGTTCTTATCCCATTTGGGACCAAATATCCACAAGTCTTTCTTCTCACTTCTAAGCATTCTTCATGCATCTCTAGCACTTGTAATCAATCAAATTCATCGTATTATAACATATTAAAACCCAATATAACTTTATACAAGCCATTCACTGCCTCAAAGCAATGGTTTTGTGTTCTTATCCCATTTGAGCCCAAATTTCAACAAGTCTTTCTTCTCTTTTCTGAACATTCTTCATGCATGTCTAGCACTTGTAAGTTTTCGAAAAGAATTAGAGAAGATTAAGAACGAGTGAGTTTGAGGAAGATTTGAAGAAGAATGCGAGTTTGAATGGTGAGAGAAGTGTGTTGAAGAAAGAGAGTTTTTCTCTTTTCATGCCTTTACAATACCCTAGTTACAACCTATTTAAAGAGACAAAGAGAAGTAAAAATAATTACAAATAATCAAGATATTTTTGGTGACCAAGTTCGAGGGAAAGCGACGTGAGGCTGTTGTGTTTTTCTTAAGTCCACACGTGATCTTCCATAGGATGCTTCTTCTTCCACTTGCGCTTTCTTCTCTAACGGTCACAAGGAGAAGGATCTAGACCTTCTTAAGTTCTTATAAGGGCCACCAAAGAAGTCTAAAGTGGGCTTGACAAATCTTGAATGGTCGGGCCGAATCCGTTTGTTGTACGGACGTACGGACGTACGGACGTACGGACGTTCGGATCGAGTGTTTCTCTTGATCCCGGACGTGAACATCTCGGACGACCGATCGATCTCGGTCATGATCATTTGTTCATGATCATTTCTATATCCAATTTACACTCCCCCTCAAGCTTAACCTTTAAGAAGATCTTTAAGGTTGAGCTTGAAACTATAATCACTCACCTCATTAAAAACCTTAGTATAGAAAACCACTTGGGAAAAACTATACATAAGGGAAAAAGAGTGTGAGTGTTATGGTTTGGTGAGATCAACAAGGCCGAGCTTGGAGTGAATATATTCGCACACTTGTGGACTAGCCGCTTTTGTGAAGATATCCGCGAGTTGTTCCGAGCTCTCGGTATAGCATGGCAAGATAACTCCAAGACCAACTTGTTCTCTAACCTTGTGACAATCTACTTCAATGTGCTTCGTTCTTTCGTGGAACACCGAGTTGGATGCAATGTGTATTGCCGCTTGGTTGTCACAATGCATTGTGATTGGCTTTGATGACTCAACTCCCAAGTCTTTAAGGAGTGCTTTGAGCCAAATTAACTCGGTTGTGAGCTTCCTCATGGCACGATACTCAGACTCGGCACTAGACATAGAAACCACCTTTTGCTTCTTACTCTTCCAAGTCACCAAGTTCCCTCCAATAAATGTGCAATAGCCGGTTGTAGAGCGCCTATCTCCATGATCTCCGGCATAATCCGCATCACAATACCCCACTAATTCCGTGTTCTTGTTACACCCCATCCATATGCCTTGACCCGGAGCACCCTTGAGATACTTGAGTATGCGGTTCACCATGTTCCAATGATGCATTGTTGGGGCTTGCATATGTTGGCTCACCTGGTTCACGGAATAACAAATATCAGGTCTTGTTATAGTTAAGTATATTAGCTTACCCACAAGACGACGATATTGTGATGGATCATCAAATGGAGCTTGATCCCCTTCGTGAACAACTTGGAAATCCACTTCGAGTGGTGATGCTACCGGTCTTGATCCAAGTTTCCCTACTTCATTTAAAAGATCAAGAGTGTATTTCCTTTGAGATAGAAAGAGACCTTCCTTAGATCTACACACTTCAATTCCAAGAAAATACTTAAGTTTACCAAGGTCTTTAATATCAAAAACAGATTTTAGAAAGGACTTGGTGTCTTGTATCCCTACCTTGTCATTCCCGGATATGATGATATCATCAACATATACAAGAATGACCACAATACCTTCTTGGCTAGTGATTGTGAATAGAGTGTGATCGGCTTCGGATCTCTTAAAGCCTTTCTCCATCAAGGTGTTGCTTAACTTGTGATACCACGCTCGAGGAGATTGTTTTAGCCCATATATTGCCTTGTTGAGTTTGAATACTTTCCCGGATCCAATAGTGTTTTCTAGACCCGGTGGTGGTCTCATGTACACCTCTTCTTCTAACTCGCCTTGTAAGAACGCATTCTTGACGTCCATTTGCCACAACTCCCATTCCAAGTTAACGGCCAACGAGAGGACTACCCGAATAGTGTGGAGTTTGGCTACCGGAGCAAAAGTATCAAGATAGTCTTCCCCATAGGTTTGTGTGAAACCCCTAGCTACAAGACGAGCTTTGTAACGTTCAATCTCTCCATTGCTCTTGTATTTGATTGTAAAGATCCACCGTGATGTGACCGCCTTTTTCCCTTTTGGTAATTCAACTTCATCCCAAGTGTGGTTGTCTTCCATGGCCTTAACTTCACTATTCACCGCATCTTTCCATACTTTATGTTCTTTAGCCTCATCATAACTTTGGGGAATCCAATGTGAGTCAACTTGAGTTAGGAAGGCTTGATATTTCACCGGAAAATGCGCTAGGGAGCATACGGCTTGAATTGGATGCGCTACGGCCATGTTGTTGTAATACACCCGAGTGTTCTTCCAATTTGATGGGTGAGATTTGATGCGTTCACTCCTCCTTAGCTCAATAATTTCTTCTTGAGGTTGATCTTCTTGATTCACATCATTAGGCTCCTCATGTGTAGAGTTTTCTTCTTCCCCGAGTGAATTTAAACCTTCTTCTCCTTCACTATACTCATGACCAAGATCATCATTGTTGTGATCTAGAGTTTCTTCTTCATGATGTGTGTCGTTTCCACTTTCTTCTTGATTGTTGTTGGTTTGATCCGAAGTAGGAGTCTCGGCGGTATCGGTTTTGTCTCGGAAGTCATCGAGACCGAGCTTTTCTAAGATGACCCGAAGATTTGTTGCACGGTCGGATGGTGATTGGGATAGATCCTTGAGTTCATCCCAATTTCTCTTGTCATAATATCCACTTGATTCTACAAACTTCACATCTCTAGAAACCAACACTCTTCTAGCTTCCGGATCATAACACTTGTACCCTTTTTGTGTTGAGGAGTAACCGATCAGCATGCACTTGGTGCTTTTGGCTTCCAACTTGTTACGCAACTCTCCTGGTTTTAACACATAACACACACACCCAAACACACGTAAGTGATTAATAGACGGTTTAGTTTTGTTAAGGACTTCAAAGGGAGAGAGATCGCTTAGTATTTTTGTTGGTGTTCGGTTGATCAAGTAGCATGCGGCTACCACAGCATCTCCCCAAAATCTCTTTGGCACATTCGTATGAAACATCATTGATCGGGACACTTCCATGAGATGACGGTTCTTTCTCTCGGCCACACCATTTTGTTGTGGTGTATACGGACAGCTTGTTTGTTGAATGATCCCATGTTTAGCTAAGTGTTGTTTAAAAGCATGACTTGTGTACTCCCCACCATTATCTGATCTCAAAATCTTTATCTTGGCATTATAGTGGTTAGTAACATAATTTTGAAAGTTCATGAAAGCTTCAAGAACCCTATCCTTTGAAGGTAACAAGGTTAGCCAAGTATACTTAGATTTTTCATCAATAAAAGTCACATAATACTTTTGATTTTCTCTAGATAAACAAGGTGATGTCCACACATCCGAATGAACCAAATCAAAACAATTCTCATAGATAGTACTTGATTTAGGAAAAACACTTTTGCAATGTTTGCCAAGAATACAAGCTTCACAATCATCATTTTGGAAAGACATATTAGGCAACATGAGATTTAAAGCACGAGAATGAGGGTGACCAAGTCTAGCATGCCAAATTGCACTATTAGCACTAACAAGAATAGAACTAAAGCAAGAAGATAAAGTAGGGGATAGTTTCAAGTCCTCAAGCACATATAAGTCATCTTTAGTGGCTCCATGGCCAAGCACCTTACTTGTTTCAATATCCTGAAAATGAACATTGTTAGGACCAAATATTGCATAACAATTTAAATCGGTAGTAGCTTTCTTAACGGATAACAAGTTTGAAGTGAAACTAGGCATATAGAAAGCTTTAGACTTCTTATCAAACAATTCTAAATCTCCTACTCCCTTAACCGGTACTTTAGTTCCATTAGCAATAACCACATTTCCAATAGCCGGTTTAATATCACTAATCAACTTAGAATCACTTATCATATGGTGAGAGGCTCCGGAATCAACAATAAGCGGTTTTAAAGCTTTGAGGGCAAGAGTGGCCTTACCGGACGACTCCTTGAGAGCTTTGATGAGTGCATTGAGGTCGGACCTCCTCACCAAGTCAGAAGAAGCGACCATGGCTGCTCCACTCTCCTCAAGAACTTGCACATTTGTCTCCGGAGCTCGGATCTCACGTGAAGCACTCGCTTGATTAGCCCTCGGCTCTCGGTTGTCTTCCCTTGGGCGAAGGTGAGGGTAAAGTACCCAGCACTTGTCCTTGATATGACCCGGTTTCTTGCAATGGTGACAAGTAGGAATGGTCCTCTTGTTGTTATTGTTGTTGGTGTGTCCTCGGTAGTAGCTCTTGTTAGCCGCGGCTAGCTCCACATTGTTAGCCGACACAAGCTCCCCCTTACCACCAAACAACCCCATGGAACCGTGTTCTCGTTGAACTTGGGAACACACTTCATCAAGACTTGGGAGCTTGTCGGACCGAAGAATATGCTTGATGAGGTCGTTGTAAGAAGGATTTAAGGTCAAGAGGAGACCGAACACCTTATCTTGCTCACGGCGTTCGTTAATGACCACCGGATCCACCGAGCTTGGTCTCAACATTTCAAGCTCTGCCCAAAGAGATCTAAACTTCCCAAAATGCTTGGTAAACTCCATGTCTTCTTGGCTGAGGTTGTTGATAGCACGTTTGACTTCAAAAACCCGGTTTAAATTAGTAACATTTCCAAAAACATTTTTGAGTGTATCCCACAACTCCTTAGCCGTCTCACAATAGGAGTATGCTTCAAGAATAGGCGCCTCTAGAGAGTTTTGAATGAGCCCCAAAACGGTTTGGTCTTCTTGAAACCACTTCACCTCGTCGCAAGGGACAATCTCCTTGCCATCTTCACTTTCCTTTGGAGCTTCACCTTTCTCAATGTGACTCCAAAGTCCACGACCACACAAGGCCGTCTTTGTGGTCCTTGCCCACAACAAATAGTTACCTCCCTTGAGAGTAACCGGAATAACCAAATTCTTCATGACATCCATGACCAAAAATTTCAAGAACAAGCTTCAAGCATTCAAAATATTAGAAACCGAAAGAAGAAATCGTACTTAGAGCACGAGAATAGCTAGGATCTTAGGAACCTGGCTCTGCTACCATGTAAGTTTTCGAAAAGAATTAGAGAAGGTTAAGAACGAGTGAGTTTGAGGAAGATTTGAAGAAGAATGCGAGTTTGAATGGTGAGAGAAGTGTGTTGAAGAAAGAGAGTTTTTCTCTTTTCATGCCTTTACAATACCCTAGTTACAACCTATTTAAAGAGACAAAGAGAAGTAAAAATAATTACAAATAATCAAGATATTTTTGGTGACCAAGTTCGAGGGAAAGCGACGTGAGGCTGTTGTGTTTTCCTTAAGTCCACACGTGATCTTCCATAGGATGCTTCTTCTTCCACTTGCGCTTTCTTCTCTAACGGTCACAAGGAGAAGGATCTAGACCTTCTTAAGTTCTTATAAGGGCCACCAAAGAAGTCTAAAGTGGGCTTGACAAATCTTGAATGGTCGGGCCGAATCCGTTTGTTGTACGGACGTACGGACGTACGGACGTACGGACGTTCGGATCGAGTGTTTCTCTTGATCCCGGACGTGAACATCTCGGACGACCGATCGATCTCGGTCATGATCATTTGTTCATGATCATTTCTATATCCAATTTACAGTATAAAGTTATTTTGGATTAGAATATGTTATAATACAATGAATTTGATTGATTACAAGTGCTAGAGATGCATGAAGAATGTTTATAAGTGAGAAGAAAGACTAGTTGATATTTGGTCACAAATGGGATAAGAACCTAAAACAATTGCTTTGAGGCAGTGAATAGCTTGTATAAAGTTGTTTTGGGTTAGAATATGTTATAATACAATGAATTTGATTGATTACAAGTGCTAGAGATGCATGAAGAATGTTTAAAAGTGAGAAGAAAGACTTGTTGATATTTGGTCCCAAATGGGATAAGAACCCAAAACCATTGCTTTGAGGCAGTGAATGGCTTGTATAAAGTTATTTTGGGTTAGAATATGTTATAATACAATGAATTTGATTGATTACAAGTGCTAGAGATGCATGAAGAATGTTTAAAAGTGAGAAGAAAGACTTGTTGATATTTGGTCCCAAATGGGATAAGAACCCAAAACCATTGCTTTGAGGCAGTGAATGGCTTTTATAAAGTTATTTTGGGTTAGAATATGTTATAATACAATGATTTTGATTGATTACAAGTGCTAGAGATACAAGAAGAATGTTAAGAAGTGAGAAGAAAGACTTGTTGATATTTGGTCCCAAATGGGATAAGAACCCAAAACCATTGCTTTGAGGCAGTGAATGGCTTGTATAAAGTTATTTTGGGTTAGAATATGTTATAATACAATGAATTTGATTGATTACAAGTGCTAGAGATGCATGAAGAATGTTTAGAAGTGAGAAGAAAGACTTGTTGATATTTGGTCCCAAATGGGATAAGAACCCAAAACAATTGCTTTGAGGCAGTGAATAGCTTGTATAAAGTTGTTTTGGGTTAGAATATGTTATAATACAATGAATTTGATTGATTACAAGTGCTAGAGGTACATGAACTATGTTAAGAAGTGAGAAGAAAGACTTGTTGATATTTGGTCCCAAATGGGATAAGAACCCAAAACCATTGCTTTGAGGCAGTGAATGGCTTGTATAAAGTTATTTTGGGTTAGAATATGTTATAATACAATGAATTTGATTGATTACAAGTGCTAGAGATGCATGAAGTGTAAGTTTTCGAAAAGAATTAGAGAAGATTAAGAACGAGTGAGTTTGAGGAAGATTTGAAGAAGAATGCGAGTTTGAATGGTGAGAGAAGTGTGTTGAAGAAAGAGAGTTTTTCTCTTTTCATACCTTTACAATACCCTAGTTACAACCTATTTAAAGAGACAAAGAGAAGTAAAAATAATTACAAATAATCAAGATATTTTGGTGACCAAGTTCGAGGGAAAGCGACGTGAGGCTGTTGTGTTTTCCTTAAGTCCACACGTGATCTTCCATAGGATGCTTCTTCTTCCACTTGCGCTTTCTTCTCTAACGGTCACAAGGAGAAGGATCTAGACCTTCTTAAGTTCTTATAAGGGCCACCAAAGGAGTCTAAAGTGGGCTTGACAAATCTTGAATGGTCGGGCCGAATCCGTTTGTTGTACGGACGGGCTTGTACGGACGGGCTTGTTCAGATGGGCTTGTACGGACGGAAGGATTTCTCTTGATCCCGGACGTGAACATCTCGGACGACCGATCGATCTCGGTCATGATCATTTGTTCATGATCATTTCTATATCCAATTTACACTCCCCCTCAAGCTTAACCTTTAAGAAGATCTTTAAGGTTGAGCTTGAAACTATAATCACTCACCTCATTAAAAACCTTAGTATAGAAAACCACTTGGGAAAAACTATACATAAGGGAAAAAGAGTGTGAGTGTTATGGTTTGGTGAGATCAACAAGGCCGAGCTTGGAGTGAATATATTCGCACACTTGTGGACTAGCAGCTTTGGTGAAAATGTCCGCGAGTTGTTCCGAGCTCTCGGTATAGCATGGCAAGATAACTCCAAGACCAACTTGTTCTCTAACCTTGTGACAATCTACTTCAATGTGCTTCGTTCTTTCGTGGAACACCGAGTTGGATGCAATGTGTATTGCCGCTTGGTTGTCACAATGCATTGTGATTGGCTTTGATGACTCAACTCCCAAGTCTTTAAGGAGTGCTTTGAGCCAAATTAACTCGGTTGTGAGCTTCCTCATGGCACGATACTCAGACTCGGCACTAGACATAGAAACCACCTTTTGCTTCTTACTCTTCCAAGTCACCAAGTTCCCTCCAATAAATGTGCAATAGCCGGTTGTAGAGCGCCTATCTCCATGATCTCCGGCATAATCCGCATCACAATACCCCACTAATTCCGTGTTCTTGTTACACCCCATCCATATGCCTTGACCCGGAGCACCCTTGAGATACTTGAGTATGCGGTTCACCATGTTCCAATGATGCATTGTTGGGGCTTGCATATGTTGGCTCACCTGGTTCACGGAATAACAAATATCAGGTCTTGTTATAGTTAAGTATATTAGCTTACCCACAAGACGACGATATTGTGATGGATCATCAAATGGAGCTTGATCCCCTTCGTGAACAACTTGGAAATCCACTTCGAGTGGTGATGCTACCGGTCTTGATCCAAGTTTCCCTACTTCATTTAAAAGATCAAGAGTGTATTTCCTTTGAGATAGAAAGAGACCTTCCTTAGATCTACACACTTCAATTCCAAGAAAATACTTAAGTTTACCAAGATCTTTAATATCAAAAACAGATTTTAGAAAGGACTTGGTGTCTTGTATCCCTACCTTGTCATTCCCGGATATGATGATATCATCAACATATACAAGAATGACCACAATACCTTCTTGGCTAGTGATTGTGAATAGAGTGTGATCGGCTTCGGATCTCTTAAAGCCTTTCTCCATCAAGGTGTTGCTTAACTTGTGATACCACGCTCGAGGAGATTGTTTTAGCCCATATATTGCCTTGTTGAGTTTGAATACTTTCCCGGATCCAATAGTGTTTTCTAGACCCGGTGGTGGTCTCATGTACACCTCTTCTTCTAACTCGCCTTGTAAGAACGCATTCTTGACGTCCATTTGCCACAACTCCCATTCCAAGTTAACGGCCAACGAGAGGACTACCCGAATAGTGTGGAGTTTGGCTACCGGAGCAAAAGTATCAAGATAGTCTTCCCCATAGGTTTGTGTGAAACCCCTAGCTACAAGACGAGCTTTGTAACGTTCAATCTCTCCATTGCTCTTGTATTTGATTGTAAAGATCCACCGTGATGTGACCGCCTTTTTCCCTTTTGGTAATTCAACTTCATCCCAAGTGTGGTTGTCTTCCATGGCCTTAACTTCACTATTCACCGCATCTTTCCATACTTTATGTTCTTTAGCCTCATCATAACTTTGGGGAATCCAATGTGAGTCAACTTGAGTTAGGAAGGCTTGATATTTCACCGGAAAATGCGCTAGGGAGCATACGGCTTGAATTGGATGCGCTACGGCCATGTTGTTGTAATACACCCGAGTGTTCTTCCAATTTGATGGGTGAGATTTGATGCGTTCACTCCTCCTTAGCTCAATAATTTCTTCTTGAGGTTGATCTTCTTGATTCACATCATTAGGCTCCTCATGTGTAGAGTTTTCTTCTTCCCCGAGTGAATTTAAACCTTCTTCTCCTTCACTATACTCATGACCAAGATCATCATTGTTGTGATCTAGAGTTTCTTCTTCATGATGTGTGTCGTTTCCACTTTCTTCTTGATTGTTGTTGGTTTGATCCGAAGTAGGAGTCTCGGCGGTATCGGTTTTGTCTCGGAAGTCATCGAGACCGAGCTTTTCTAAGATGACCCGAAGATTTGTTGCACGGTCGGATGGTGATTGGGATAGATCCTTGAGTTCATCCCAATTTCTCTTGTCATAATATCCACTTGATTCTACAAACTTCACATCTCTAGAAACCAACACTCTTCTAGCTTCCGGATCATAACACTTGTACCCTTTTTGTGTTGAGGAGTAACCGATCAGCATGCACTTGGTGCTTTTGGCTTCCAACTTGTTACGCAACTCTCCTGGTTTTAACACATAACACACACACCCAAACACACGTAAGTGATTAATAGACGGTTTAGTTTTGTTAAGGACTTCAAAGGGAGAGAGATCGCTTAGTATTTTTGTTGGTGTTCGGTTGATCAAGTAGCATGCGGCTACCACAGCATCTCCCCAAAATCTCTTTGGCACATTCGTATGAAACATCATTGATCGGGACACTTCCATGAGATGACGGTTCTTTCTCTCGGCCACACCATTTTGTTGTGGTGTATACGGACAGCTTGTTTGTTGAATGATCCCATGTTTAGCTAAGTGTTGTTTAAAAGCATGACTTGTGTACTCCCCACCATTATCTGATCTCAAAATCTTTATCTTGGCATTATAGTGGTTAGTAACATAATTTTGAAAGTTCATGAAAGCTTCAAGAACCCTATCCTTTGAAGGTAACAAGGTTAGCCAAGTATACTTAGATTTTTCATCAATAAAAGTCACATAATACTTTTGATTTTCTCTAGATAAACAAGGTGATGTCCACACATCCGAATGAACCAAATCAAAACAATTCTCATAGATAGTACTTGATTTAGGAAAAACACTTTTGCAATGTTTGCCAAGAATACAAGCTTCACAATCATCATTTTGGAAAGACATATTAGGCAACATGAGATTTAAAGCACGAGAATGAGGGTGACCAAGTCTAGCATGCCAAATTGCACTATTAGCACTAACAAGAATAGAACTAAAGCAAGAAGATAAAGTAGGGGATAGTTTCAAGTCCTCAAGCACATATAAGTCATCTTTAGTGGCTCCATGGCCAAGCACCTTACTTGTTTCAATATCCTGAAAATGAACATTGTTAGGACCAAATATTGCATAACAATTTAAATCGGTAGTAGCTTTCTTAACGGATAACAAGTTTGAAGTGAAACTAGGCATATAGAAAGCTTTAGACTTCTTATCAAACAATTCTAAATCTCCTACTCCCTTAACCGGTACTTTAGTTCCATTAGCAATAACCACATTTCCAATAGCCGGTTTAATATCACTAATCAACTTAGAATCACTTATCATATGGTGAGAGGCTCCGGAATCAACAATAAGCGGTTTTAAAGCTTTGAGGGCAAGAGTGGCCTTACCGGACGACTCCTTGAGAGCTTTGATGAGTGCATTGAGGTCGGACCTCCTCACCAAGTCAGAAGAAGCGACCATGGCTGCTCCACTCTCCTCAAGAACTTGCACATTTGTCTCCGGAGCTCGGATCTCACGTGAAGCACTCGCTTGATTAGCCCTCGGCTCTCGGTTGTCTTCCCTTGGGCGAAGGTGAGGGTAAAGTACCCAGCACTTGTCCTTGATATGACCCGGTTTCTTGCAATGGTGACAAGTAGGAATGGTCCTCTTGTTGTTATTGTTGTTGGTGTGTCCTCGGTAGTAGCTCTTGTTAGCCGCGGCTAGCTCCACATTGTTAGCCGACACAAGCTCCCCCTTACCACCAAACAACCCCATGGAACCGTGCTCCCGTTGGACTTGGGAACACACTTCATCAAGACTTGGGAGCTTGTCGGACCGAAGAATATGCTTGATGAGGTCGTTGTAAGAAGGATTTAAGGTCAAGAGGAGACCGAACACCTTATCTTGCTCACGGCGTTCGTTAATGACCACCGGATCCACCGAGCTTGGTCTCAACATTTCAAGCTCTGCCCAAAGAGATCTAAACTTCCCAAAATGCTTGGTAAACTCCATGTCTTCTTGGCTGAGGTTGTTGATAGCACGTTTGACTTCAAAAACCCGGTTTAAATTAGTAACATTTCCAAAAACATTTTTGAGTGTATCCCACAACTCCTTAGCCGTCTCACAATAGGAGTATGCTTCAAGAATAGGCGCCTCTAGAGAGTTTTGAATGAGCCCCAAAACGGTTTGGTCTTCTTGAAACCACTTCACCTCGTCGCAAGGGACAATCTCCTTGCCATCTTCACTTTCCTTTGGAGCTTCACCTTTCTCAATGTGACTCCAAAGTCCACGACCACACAAGGCCGTCTTTGTGGTCCTTGCCCACAACAAATAGTTACCTCCCTTGAGAGTAACCGGAATAACCAAATTCTTCATGACATCCATGACCAAAAATTTCAAGAACAAGCTTCAAGCTTTCAAAATATTAGAAACCGAAAGAAGAAATCGTACTTAGAGCACGAGAATAGCTAGGATCTTAGGAACCTGGCTCTGATACCATGTAAGTTTTCGAAAAGAATTAGAGAAGATTAAGAACGAGTGAGTTTGAGGAAGATTTGAAGAAGAATGCGAGTTTGAATGGTGAGAGAAGTGTGTTGAAGAAAGAGAGTTTTTCTCTTTTCATACCTTTACAATACCCTAGTTACAACCTATTTAAAGAGACAAAGAGAAGTAAAAATAATTACAAATAATCAAGATATTTTGGTGACCAAGTTCGAGGGAAAGCGACGTGAGGCTGTTGTGTTTTCCTTAAGTCCACACGTGATCTTCCATAGGATGCTTCTTCTTCCACTTGCGCTTTCTTCTCTAACGGTCACAAGGAGAAGGATCTAGACCTTCTTAAGTTCTTATAAGGGCCACCAAAGGAGTCTAAAGTGGGCTTGACAAATCTTGAATGGTCGGGCCGAATCCGTTTGTTGTACGGACGTACGGACGTACGGACGTACGGACGTTCGGATCGAGTGTTTCTCTTGATCCCGGGCGGAAGGATTTCTCGATCCCGGACGGATGGATTTCTTCATCCGGTTTACATTAAGAAGTGAGAAGAAAGACTTGTTCATATTTGGTCCCAAATGGGATAAGAACCCAAAACCATTGCTTTGAGGCAGTGAATGGCTTGTATAAAGTTATTTTGGGTTAGAATATGTTATAATACAATGAATTTAATTGATTACAAGTGCTAGAGATGCATGAAAAATGTTTAAAAGTGAGAAGAAAGACTTGTTGATATTTGATCCCAAATGGGATAAGAACCCAAAATAACTTTATACAAGCCATTCACTGCCTTAAAGCAATGGTTTTGGGTTCTTATCCCATTTGAGACCAAATTTCAACAAGTCTTTCTTCTCACTTCTAAACATTCTTCATGCATGTCTAGCACTTGTAATCAATCAAATTCATTGTATTTTAACATATTCTAAACCAAAATAACTTTATACAAGCCATTCACTACCTCAAAGCAATGGTTTTGGGTTCTTATCCCATTTGAGACCAAATTTCAACAAGTCTTTCTTCTCACTTCTAAACATTCTTCATGCATGTCTACCACCTGTAATCATTCAAATTCATTGTATTATAACATATTCTAACCCAAAATAACTTTATACAAGCCATTCACTGCCTCAAAGAAATGGTTTTGGGTTCTTATCCAATTTGGGACCAAATATCGACAGGTCTTTCTTCTCACTTCTAAACATTCTTCATGCATCTCTAGCACATGTAATCAATCAAATTCATTGTATTATAACATATTCTAAACCAAAATAACTTTATACAAGCTATTTACTGCCTCAAAGCATTGGTTTTGGGTTCTTATCCCATTTGGGACCAAATATCCACAAGTCTTTCTTCTCACTTCTAAGCATTCTTCATGCATCTCTAGCACTTGTAATCAATCAAATTCATTGTATTATAACATATTATAACCCAATATAACTTTATACAAGCCATTCACTGCCTCAAAGCAATGGTTTTGGGTTATTATCCCATTTGAGACCAAATTTCAACAAGTCTTTTTTTCTCACTTCTAAACATTCTTCATGCATGTCTAGCACTTGTAATCAATCAAATTCATTGTATTATAACATATTCTAACCCAAAATAACTTTATACAAGCCATTCACTGCCTCAAAGCAATGGTTTTGTGTTCTTATCCCATTTGAGACCAAATTTCAACAAGTCTTACTTCTCACTTCTAAACATTCTTCATGCATCTCTAGTACTTGTAATCAATCAAATTCATTGTATTATAACATATTCTAAACCAAAATAACTTTATACCAGCCATTCACTGCCTCAAAGCAATGGTTTTGGGTTCTTATCCCATTTGAGACCAAATTTCAACAAGTCTTTCTTCTCACTTCTAAACATTCTTCATGCATGTCTAGCACATGTAATCACTCAAATTCATTCTATTATAACATATTCTAACCCAAAATAACTTTATACAAGCCATTCACTGCATCAAAGCAATGGTTTTGGGTTCTTATCCCATTTGAGACCAAATTTCAACAAGTCTTTCTTCTCACTTCTAAACATTCTTCATGCATGTCTAGCACAGTAATCAATCAAATTCATTGTATTATAACATATTCTAACCCAAAATAACTTTATACAAGCCATTCACTGCCTCAAAGCAATGGTTTTGGGTTCTTATCCAATTTGGGACCAAATATCGATAGGTCTTTCTTCTCACTTCTAAACATTCTTCATGCATCTCTAGCACTTGTAATCAATCAAATTCATTGTATTATAACATATTCTAAACCAAAATAACTTTATACCAGCCATTCACTGCCTCAAAGCAATGGTTTTGGGTTCTTATCCCATTTGAGACCAAATTTCAACAAGTTTTTCTTCTCACTTCTAAACATTCTTCATGTATGTCTAGCACCTGTAATCAATCAAATTCTTTGTATTATAACATATTCTAACCCAAAATAACTTTATACAAGCCATTCACTGCCTCAAAGAAATGGTTTTGGGTTCTTATCCAATTTGGGACCAAATATCGACAAGTCTTTCTTCTCACTTCTAAACATTCTTCATGCATCTCTAGCACATGTAATCAATCAAATTCATTGTATTATAACATATTCTAAACCAAAATAACTTTATACAAGCTATTCACTGCCTCAAAGCATTGGTTTTGGGTTCTCATCCCATTTGGGACCAAATATCCACAAGTCTTTCTTCTCACTTCTAAGCATTCTTCATGCATCTCTAGCACTTGTAATCAATCAAATTCATTGTATTATAACATATTATAACCCAATATAACTTTATACAAGCCATTCACTGCCTCAAAGCAATGGTTTTGGGTTATTATCCCATTTGAGACCAAATTTCAACAAGTCTTTTTTTCTCACTTCTAAACATTCTTCATGCATGTCTAGCATATTGATCAAGCCATTGAATCTCTATGTGGTTCATCCGTACGTCCGTACATGTCCGTACATGTTCGGTTGAATGCTAAGGGCTAAGGTCCATTCGATTAAAGAGAGAAGGCCTTAGAGGCTGAAGTGAATAACAAGCCCACAACAAAGAAAGATCTAGAAGAAGAAATGCGACCGTTGGAGCTTGGGAGATCACGTGTGAAGTTAAGAAGAAGATGTCACTTTCTCTCTTGTAATACACACTTCTCTCTCTACATGTCATTATCGATCTCTTGTAACCATTGGAGGCTAAACCTAATGTAGCCTCTATAAAAGGGTTGTAACACACATTGTTCAAATACTAATTGAAGTATTCTCTCTTTATTTTACCAATGATACTCTCTTATCTTATACTCGATTTCTCATCCCACATTCAATCTCTTTAATCTCCATTTACACTCTAATTCCGCATATTCTTATATGGTATCAGAGCAAGTTCCTTGATTCTACTCATTCTAATCCTTTTATTCTTCATTATTCTTCATTCGCTCATCTCGTTTCGCTATACTCTTCTCGATACACTCTTTTGTCCAACGGTCCATAGCCGCCGAACATGGAGAACTCGAAGCCAATCGTCATTCCGGTTGTACTCATGGGAGGAAACTACCTCCTATGGTCAAGAACCACCAAGACCGCGTTGTGTGGCCGCGGACTTTGGAGCCACATCGATGTGGTGAAAGATGCTCCAAAGGAAGTCACCAAAGAAGATGGAAAGGAGACCATCGAAGAAGATGGAAAGGACGCTAAGCTCACCAAAGAAGCTAAATGGTTTCAAGAAGACCAAACCGTCCTGGCCATACTTCAAAACTCCCTAGAAGCTCCCATTCTCGAGGCGTACTCATATTGTGAAACCGCTAGTGAACTATGGGAGACGCTAAAGAACGTGTACGGCAATGTCTCTAACCTTGCACGAGTATTTGAAGTGAAGAAAGCCATCAACGACCTCAGCCAAGAAGACATGGAGTTCACTAAGCATTTTGGAAAGTTTCGGTCACTTTGGGCTGAACTTGAAATGCTTAGACCTAGCTCTATGGATCCAATGGTGTTGAATGAAAGAAGGGAACAAGATAAAGTCTTTGGGCTTCTTCTCACCCTCAATCCGGCCTTTAATGACCTTATCAAGCACATACTAAGGTCGGACAAGCTTCCTACACTTGATGACGTTTGTGCTCAAGTTCAAAGAGAACAAGGGTCACTAGGCCTCTTTAGCGGTAAGGGGGAGCTTCCAACCGCGAACAAAGGAGTGTACAAACCGGATGAGAGAAGGTCAAAGGGAGGCTGTGAGCATTGTAAGAGGAAGGGTCACACCAAAGACAAGTGTTGGTTCCTCCATCCACATCTTCGGCCAAGTAACACTCCAAGTGGGAACAAGGATCCGAGAGTCAACCTCACCCAAGCGAAAGATGAACGAAACCAAGCCGAATCATCAAAGCAAGGAGAAGAGGTGGCTTCCGGAGATTATGTAAGGAAATCCGACTTGGAGGCATTTCTCAAGTCCTTTGCCGCCATGAAGGAGTCCGGTAAAACATTCTTTACCCATAAACCGAATAGTACTCTAGTTGTAGATTCGGGTGCCTCACACCACATGATTAGTAACTTGAATCTATTAAACAACTTAGAGCCAACTAGAGGTGATGTGATGATAGCAAATGGTGATAGAATTCCCATACAAGGAATTGGAAACTTAAGGCTATTCGATAAAGAGTCAAAGGCTTTTTACATGCCTAAGTTCACTTCTAACTTGTTATCGGTTAAAAGGGCAACTAAAGATCTTAATTGTTTTGCTATATTTGGACCTAATGATGTATATTTTCAGGATATTGAGACCGGGAAATTGATTGGAAGTGGTGGTTCCAAAGATGATCTTTATGTTCTTGAGGATAGTACAACAAGTGCTTCCAAGTTACCTTCTTTTAGTACTTGTTTAGGAGTTTCTTTTAATGCAATGTGGCATGCTAGATTAGGACATCCTCATTCTCGTGCACTCGAATTGATGATTCCTAATGTTTCTTTTGATTACTCTAAGTGTGAGGCTTGTATTCTTGGTAAACATTGCAAAACCGTTTTCCCTAAATCGTCTACTATTTATGAAAAATGCTTTGATCTTGTTCATTCGGATGTTTGGACATCACCATGCGTTTCTAGAGATCATAACAAGTATTTTGTGACTTTCATTGATGAAAAATCAAAATATACTTGGGTTACATTGCTTCCCTCTAAGGATCGTGTGATTGATGCATTTACTAATTTCCAAACCTATGTCACTAACCAATTTAATGCAAAGATCAAAGTGTTTAGAACAGATAATGGGGGAGAGTATACAAGCCATAGATTCAAAGATCATCTAGCAAAGCACGGCATAATACACCAAACAAGTTGCCCTTACACTCCACAACAAAATGGGGTGGCCGAGAGAAAGAATCGTCACTTGATGGAGGTCGCGAGATCAATGATGTTTCATTCGAACGTTCCAAAGAAATATTGGGGAGATGCGGTCATGGCTGCTTGCTACCTCATCAATAGAATCCCTACGAAGATCTTAGAAGATCTTTCACCATTTGAGGTACTTAACAAATCGAAACCATCAATTGATCACTTACGGGTTTTTGGTTGTGTTTGTTTTGTCTTAGTACCCGGAGAGCTTAGAAACAAGCTAGATGCAAAGAGCACAAAGTGTATGTTTCTCGGCTACTCAACAACTCAAAAAGGATACAAGTGCTACGATCCCATCAATAACCGGACCTATGTCTCCCGAGATGTGAAGTTTCTTGAGGAACAAGGTTACTACGATAAAAAGGATTGGGATAGTCTAAGGAACTTAGCAACTTCCTCCGATCAAGCCTCAAGCTTACGGTTCCTACTCGAACATCTTGGGAACCATACTTCTCCAAGACAAGAAGAACCAACCCAAATGGATGCCAATTCTCGAGAGCCAAGTCACGAGAGTCAAAACAATGACCCTTCGCAAATGGTTCCGGAAGAGAATATGGCTACTCAAGAAGTAGAAATTGGTCCAAGGGAAGAAGAACGAGAGGAAGAACTCACGTCCATCCCTCAAGCCCCAATACAAACTCTTAGGAGAAGTGAAAGAATGAGGAGACACCCATCAACATGGAGTGAAACTCGAGTCTTCTTCAACAATCAAGCCGTCGCTCACCCCATTCAAGCCGTGTGCTCTCTCGCTCTCTTACCCACTGAACATCAAGCATTTCTAGTTAAGATTGATCAACATACCATTCCCAAGACGTATGAGGAAGCTAGAGAAAGCAAAGAGTGGACTGATGCGGTTGATGATGAAGTAGGTGCGATGATCCGAAACCACACTTGGGATGAAGCCGACCTACCCAAAGGGAAACGTGCGGTTAGCTCTAAATGGGTGTTCACTATCAAACATTTGAGCAATGGCGATGTTGAGAGATACAAAGCTCGACTAGTGGCTCGAGGGTTCACACAAACCTATGGGGACGATTACACGGATACATTCGCTCCCGTAGCCAAACTTCACACGGTAAGAGTTGTCCTTTCTTTAGCTACTAATCTTTCTTGGGAATTATGGCAGATGGATGTCAAGAACACCTTCTTACAAGGAGAGCTTGAAGAAGAAGTTTACATGACACCACCACCCAGTCTTGAAGACTCTATCACTCCCGGGAAAGTTCTTAGGCTAAGAAAGGCTATCTACGGTTTAAAACAATCTCCTAGGGCGTGGTACCACAAACTAAGCTCAACACTTAAAGAAAGGGGGTTCAAGAAGTCACAATCGGATCACACGCTCTTCACCCTCCAAGGTCCTCAAGGTATTGTTGTTGTACTTATCTATGTAGATGATTTAATCATCTCCGGAGATAACACACAAGGTATTCAAGAGGTAAAAGCATTCCTTAAATCTGTTTTTGATATAAAGGACCTTGGTGAGCTTAAATACTTCCTTGGGATAGAAGTTTGCCGATCTCCGGAAGGCCTATTTCTTTTTCAAAGGAAGTATACACTTGATTTGCTTTGTGAGACAGGAAAATTGGGAGCTAAACCGGTACTCACACCACTTGAAGACGGCTATACGGTTGTGCGAAAGGGGGAGAGGAATGATCCGCCTTATGAAGACCCATCTCGCTATAGACGTCTTGTAGGTAAGCTTATTTATTTAACTCTTACCCGACCTGATATTTGCTTCGCCGTGAATCAGGCGAGTCAACATATGAAGGAACCAACCACATATCATTGGAGCATCGTTGAAAGGATCCTAACTTACCTAAAAGGAAGCCCCGGACAAGGCATTTGGATGGGAAAGAACAATAACACCGAGCTTGTTGGATATTGCGATGCGGATTGGGCCGGAGACAAGAGTGATAGAAGATCTACAACCGGCTATTGCACATTCATAGGAGGAAATCTTGTAACTTGGAAGACAAAGAAACAAAAGGTGGTCTCCATGTCAAGTGCCGAATCCGAATATAGAGCCATGAGAAAGCTTACTACCGAGTTGACTTGGCTTAAAGCCTTACTTGAAGATCTTGGAATCCATGTCAACACACCGATCACCATGCATTGTGACAACCAAGCCGCGATCCATATAGCCACAAACTCGGTCTTTCATGAACGGACCAAACACATCGAGCTAGATTGTCATAAAGTTCGAGAAAAGATTGAAGAAGGAGTTACTCTTCCATGCTACACAAGAAGTGAAGACCAATTGGCTGATATCTTCACCAAAGCCGCAAGTCTCAAGGTTTGCTCTCACATTCACGGCAAGCTTGGACTCGTGGACCTTACTCGTCCTTGATTTATCATCCGTGGACATCACACTCTTTTTCCCTTAACATAGTTTTGTCCCATGAGGTTTTCTATGTTAAGGTTTTTAATGAGGTGATGCTTCACGGGTGTCCAAGCTTAGTAGTTTCTTATGGGAACTAAGCTTGAGGGGGAGTATTGATCAAGCCATTGAATCTCTATGTGGTTCATCCGTACGTCCGTACATGTCCGTACATGTTCGGTTGAATGCTAAGGGCTAAGGTCCATTAGATTAAAGAGAGAAGGCCTTAGAGGCTGAAGTGAATAACAAGCCCACAACAAAGAAAGATCTAGAAGAAGAAATGCGACCGTTGGAGCTTGGGAGATCACGTGTGAAGTTAAGAAGAAGATGTCACTTTCTCTCTTGTAATACACACTTCTCTCTCTACATGTCATTATCGATATCTTGTAACCATTGGAGGCTAAACCTAATGTAGCCTCTATAAAAGGGTTGTAACACACATTGTTCAAATACTAATTGAAGTATTCTCTCTTTATTTTACCAATGATACTCTCTCATCTTATACTCGATTTCTCATCCCACATTCAATCTCTTTAATCTCCATTTACACTCTAATTCCGCATATTCTTACATAGCACTTGTAATCAATCAAATTCATTGTATTATAACATATTCTAACCCAAAATAACTTTATACAAGCCATTCACTGCCTCAAAGCAATGGTTTTGGGTTCTTATCCCATTTGAGACCAAATTTCAACAAGTCTTTCCTCTCACTTCTAAACATTCTTCATGCATGTCTAGCACATGTAATCACTCAAATTCATTCTATTATAACATATTCTAACCCAAAATAACTTTATACAAGCCATTCACTGCATCAAAGCAATGTTTTTGGGTTCTTATCCCATTTGAGACCAAATTTCAACAAGTCTTTCTTCTCACTTCTAAACATTCTTCATGCATGTCTAGCACTTGTAATCAATCAAATTCATTGTATTATAACATATTTTAACCCAAAATAACTTTATACAAGCCATTCACTGCCTCAAAGAAATGGTTTTGGGTTCTTATCCAATTGGGGACCAAATATCGATAGGTCTTTCTTCTCACTTCTAAACATTCTTCATGCATCTCTAGCACTTGTAATCAATCAAATACATTGTATTATAACATATTATAACCCAACATAACTTTATACAAGCCATTCACTGCGTCAAAGCAATGGTTTTGTGTTCTTATCCCATTTGAGACCAAATTTCAACAAGTCTTTCTTCTCACTTCTAAAAATTCTTCATGCATGTCTAGCACTTGTAATCAATCAAATTCATTGTATTATAACATATTCTAACCCAAAATAACTTTATACAAGCCATTCACTGCCTCAAAGCAATGGTTTTGGGTTCTTATCCCATTTGAGACCAAATTTCAACAAGTCTTACTTCTCACTTCTAAACATTCTTCATGCATCTCTAGCAACTTGTAATCAATCAAATTCATTGTATTATATCATATTCTAAACCAAAATAACTTTCTACCAGCCATTCACTGCCTCAAAGCAATGGTTTTGGGTTCTGATTCCATTTGAGACCAAATTTCAACAAGTCTTTCTTCTCACTTCTAAACATTCTTCATGCATGTCTAGCACATGTAATCAATCATATTCATTCTATTATAACATATTCTAACCCGAAATAACTTTATACAAGCCATTCACTGCCTCAAAGCAATGGTTTTGGGCTCTTATCCCATTTGAGACCAAATTTCAACAAGTCTTTCTTCTCACTTCTAAACATTCTTCATGCATGTCTAGCACCTGTAATCAATCAAATTCATTGTATTATAACATATTCTAACCCAAAATAACTTTATACAAGCCATTCACTGCCTCAAAGAAATAGTTTTCGGTTCTTATCCAATTTGGGACCAAATATCGATAGGTCTTTCTTCTCACTTCTAAACATTCTTCATGCATCTCTAGCACATGTAATCAATCAAATTCATTGTATTATAACATATTCTAAACCAAAATAACTTTATACAAGCTATTCACTGCCTCAAAGTATTGGTTTTGGGTTCTTATCCCATTTGGGACCAAATATCTACAAGTCATTTCTTCTCACTTCTAAGCATTCTTCATGCATCTCTATCACTTGTAATCAATCAAATGCATTGTATTATAACATATTCTAACCCAAAATAACTTTATACAAGCCATTCACTGCCTCAAAGCAATGGTTTTGGGTTCTTATCCCAATTGAGACCAAATTTCAACAAGTCTTTCTTCTCACTTCTAAACATTCTTCATGCATGTCTAGCACCTGTAATCAATCAAATTCATTGTATTATAACATATTCTAACCCAAAATAACTTTATACAAGCCATTCACTGCCTCAAAGAAAGGGTTTTGGGTTCTTATCCAATTTGGGACCAAATATCGATAGGTCTTTCTTCTCACTTCTAAACATTCTTCATGCATCTCTAGCACATGTAATCAATCAAATTCATTGTATTATAACATATTCTAAACCAAAATAACTTTATACAAGCTATTCACTGCCTCAAAGCATTGGTTTTGGGTTCTTATCCCATTTGGGACCAAATATCCACAAGTCTTTCTTCTCACTTCTAAGCATTCTTCATGCATCTCTAGCACTTGTAATCAATCAAATTCATTGTATTATAACATATTATAACCCAATATAACTTTATACAAGCCATTCACCGCCTCAAAGCAATGGTTTTGGGTTATTATCCCATTTGAGACCAAATTTCAACAAGTCTTTTTTTCTCACTTCTAAACATTCTTCATGCATCTCTAGCACTTGTAATCAATCAAATTCATTGTATTATAACATATTCTAACCCAAAATAACTTTATACAAGCCATTCACTGCCTCAAAGCAATGGTTTTGTGTTCTTATCCCATTTGAGACCAAATTTCAACAAGTCTTACTTCTCACTTCTAAACATTCTTCAAGCATCTCTAGTACTTGTAATCAATCAAATTCATTGTATTATAACATATTCTAAACCAAAATAACTTTATACCAGCCATTCACTGCCTCAAAGCAATGGTTTTGGGTTCTTATCCCATTTGAGACCAAATTTCAACAAGTCTTTCTTCTCACTTCTAAACATTCTTCATGCATGTCTAGCACATGTAATCACTCAAATTCATTCTATTATAACATATTCTAACCCAAAATAACTTTATACAAGCCATTCACTGCATCAAAGCAATGGTTTTGGGTTCCTATCCCATTTGAGACCAAATTTCAACAAGTCTTTCTTCTCACTTCTAAACATTCTTCATGCATGTCTAGCACTTGTAATCAATCAAATTCATTGTATTATAACATCTTCTAAACCAAAATAACTTTATACCAGCCATTCACTGCCTCAAAGCAATGGTTTTGGGTTCTTATCCCATTTGAGACCAAATTTCAACAAGTCTTACTTCTCACTTCTAAACATTCTTCAAGCATCTCTAGTACTTGTAATCAATCAAATACATTGTATTATAACATATTATAACCCAATATAACTTTATACAAGCCATTCACTGCGTCAAAGCAATGGTTTTGTGTTCTTATCCCATTTGAGACCAAATTTCAACAAGTCTTTCTTCTCACTTCTAAACATTCTTCATGCATGTCTAGCACTTGTAATCAATCAAATTCATTGTATTATAACATATTCTAACCCAAAATAACTTTATACAAGCCATTCACTGCCTCAAAGCAATGGTTTTGGGTTCTTATCCCATTTGAGACCAAATTTCAACAAGTCTTACTTCTCACTTCTAAACATTCTTCATGCATCTCTAGCAACTTGTAATCAATCAAATTCATTGTATTATATCATATTCTAAACCAAAATAACTTTCTACCAGCCATTCACTGCCTCAAAGCAATGGTTTTGGGTTCTGATTCCATTTGAGACCAAATTTCAACAAGTCTTTCTTCTCACTTCTAAACATTCTTCATGCATGTCTAGCACATGTAATCAATCATATTCATTCTATTATAACATATTCTAACCCGAAATAACTTTATACAAGCCATTCACTGCCTCAAAGCAATGGTTTTGGGCTCTTATCCCATTTGAGACCAAATTTCAACAAGTCTTTCTTCTCACTTCTAAACATTCTTCATGCATGTCTAGCACCTGTAATCAATCAAATTCATTGTATTATAACATATTCTAACCCAAAATAACTTTATACAAGCCATTCACTGCCTCAAAGAAATGGTTTTCGGTTCTTATCCAATTTGGGACCAAATATCGATAGGTCTTTCTTCTCACTTCTAAACATTCTTCATGCATCTCTAGCACATGTAATCAATCAAATTCATTGTATTATAACATATTCTAAACCAAAATAACTTTATACAAGCTATTCACTGCCTCAAAGTATTGGTTTTGGGTTCTTATCCCATTTGGGACCAAATATCCACAAGTCATTTCTTCTCACTTCTAAGCATTCTTCATGCATCTCTAGCACTTGTAATCAATCAAATGCATTGTATTATAACATATTCTAACCCAAAATAACTTTATACAAGCCATTCACTGCCTCAAAGCAATGGTTTTGGGTTCTTATCCCAATTGAGACCAAATTTCAACAAGTCTTTCTTCTCACTTCTAAACATTCTTCATGCATGTCTAGCACCTGTAATCAATCAAATTCATTGTATTATAACATATTCTAACCCAAAATAACTTTATACAAGCCATTCACTGCCTCAAAGAAATGGTTTTGGGTTCTTATCCAATTTGGGACCAAATATCGATAGGTCTTTCTTCTCACTTCTAAACATTCTTCATGCATCTCTAGCACATGTAATCAATCAAATTCATTGTATTATAACAAATTCTAAACCAAAATAACTTTATACAAGCTATTCACTGCCTCAAAGCATTGGTTTTGGGTTCTTATCCCATTTGGGACCAAATATCCACAAGTCTTTCTTCTCACTTCTAAGCATTTTTCATGCATCTCTAGCACTTGTAATCAATCAAATTCATTGTATTATAACATATTATAACCCAATATAACTTTATACAAGCCATTCACTGCCCCAAAGCAATGGTTTTGGGTTATTATCCCATTTGAGACCAAATTTCAACAAGTCTTTTTTTCTCACTTCTAAACATTCTTCATGCATCTCTAGCACTTGTAATCAATCAAATTCATTGTATTATAACATATTCTAACCCAAAATAACTTTATACAAGCCATTCACTGCCTCAAAGAAATGGTTTTGGGTTCTTATCCAATTTGGGACCAAATATCGATAGGTCTTTCTTCTCACTTCTAAACATTCTTCATGCATCTCTAGCACATGTAATCAATCAAATTCATTGTATTATAACATATTCTAAATCAAAATAACTTTATACAAGCTATTCACTGTCTCAAAGTATTGGTTTTGGGTTCTTATCCCATTTGGGACCAAATATCCACAAGTCTTTCTTCTCACTTCTAAGCATTCTTCATGCATCTCTAGCACTTGTAATCAATCAAATTCATTGTATTATAACATATTATAACCCAATATAACTTTATACAAGCCATTCACTGCCTCAAAGCAATGGTTTTGGGTTATTATCCCATTTGAGACCAAATTTCAACAAGTCTTTTTTTCTCACTTCTAAACATTCTTCATGCATCTCTAGCACTTGTAATCAATCAAATTCATTGTATTATAACATATTCTAACCCAAAATAACTTTATACAAGCCATTCACTGCCTCAAAGCAATGGTTTTGTGTTCTTATCCCATTTGAGACCAAATTTCAACAAGTCTTACTTCTCACTTCTAAACATTCTTCAAGCATCTCTAGTACTTGTAATCAATCAAATTCATTGTATTATAACATATTCTAAACCAAAATAACTTTATACCAGCCATTCACTGCCTCAAAGCAATGGTTTTGGGTTCTTATCCCATTTGAGACCAAATTTCAACAAGTCTTTCTTCTCACTTCTAAACATTCTTCATGCATGTCTAGCACATGTAATCACTCAAATTCATTCTATTATAACATATTCTAACCCAAAATAACTTTATACAAACCATTCACTGCATCAAAGCAATGGTTTTGGGTTCTTATCCCATTTGAGACCAAATTTCAACAAGTCTTTCTTCTCACTTCTAAACATTCTTCATGCATGTCTAGCACTTGTAATCAATCAAATTCATTGTATTATAAAATCTTCTAAACCAAAATAACTTTATACCATCCATTCACTGCCTCAAAGCAATGGTTTTGGGTTCTTATCCCATTTGAGACCAAATTTCAAGAAGTCTTACTTCTCACTTCTAAACATTCTTCAAGCATCTCTAGTACTTGTAATCAATCAAATACATTGTATTATAACATATTATAACCCAATATAACTTTATACAAGCCATTCACTGCGTCAAAGCAATGGTTTTGTGTTCTTATCCCATTTGAGACCAAATTTCAACAAGTCTTTCGTCTCACTTCTAAACATTCTTCATGCATGTCTAGCACTTGTAATCAATCAAATTCATTGTATTATAACATATTCTAACCCAAAATAACTTTATACAAGCCATTCACTGCCTCAAAGCAATGGTTTTGGGTTCTTATCCCATTTGAGACCAAATTTCAACAAGTCTTACTTCTCACTTCTAAACATTCTTCATGCATCTCTAGCAACTTGTAATCAATCAAATTCATTGTATTATATCATATTCTAAACCAAAATAACTTTCTACCAGCCATTCACTGCCTCAAAGCAATGGTTTTGGGTTCTGATTCCATTTGAGACCAAATTTCAACAAGTCTTTCTTCTCACTTCTAAACATTCTTCATGCATGCCTAGCACATGTAATCAATCATATTCATTCTATTATAACATATTCTAACCCGAAATAACTTTATACAAGCCATTCACTGCCTCAAAGCAATGGTTTTGGGCTCTTATCCCATTTGAGACCAAATTTCAACAAGTCTTTCTTCTCACTTCTAAACATTCTTTATGCATGTCTAGCACCTGTAATCAATCAAATTCATTGTATTATAACATATTCTAACCCAAAATAACTTTATACAAGCCATTCACTGCCTCAAAGAAATGGTTTTCGGTTCTTATCCAATTTGGGACCAAATATCGATAGGTCTTTCTTCTCACTTCTAAACATTCTTCATGCATCTCTAGCACATGTAATCAATCAAATTCATTGTATTATAACATATTCTAAACCAAAATAACTTTATACAAGCTATTCACTGCCTCAAAGTATTGGTTTTGGGTTCTTATCCCATTTGGGACCAAATATCCACAAGTCATTTCTTCTCACTTCTAAGCATTCTTCATGCATCTCTAGCACTTGTAATCAATCAAATGCATTGTATTATAACATATTCTAACCCCAAATAACTTTATACAAGCCATTCACTGCCTCAAAGCAATGGTTTTGGGTTCTTATCCCAATTGAGACCAAATTTCAACAAGTCTTTCTTCTCACTTCTAAACATTCTTCATGCATGTCTAGCACCTGTAATCAATCAAATTCATTGTATTATAACATATTCTAACCCAAAATAACTTTATACAAGCCATTCACTGCCTCAAAGAAATGGTTTTGGGTTCTTATCCAATTTGGGACCAAATATCGATAGGTCTTTCTTCTCACTTCTAAACATTCTTCATGCATCTCTAGCACATGTAATCAATCAAATTCATTGTATTATAACAAATTCTAAACCAAAATAACTTTATACAAGCTATTCACTGCCTCAAAGCATTGGTTTTGGGTTCTTATCCCATTTGGGACCAAATATCCACAAGTCTTTCTTCTCACTTCTAAGCATTTTTCATGCATCTCTAGCACTTGTAATCAATCAAATTCATTGTATTATAACATATTATAACCCAATATAACTTTATACAAGCCATTCACTGCCCCAAAGCAATGGTTTTGGGTTATTATCCCATTTGAGACCAAATTTCAACAAGTCTTTTTTTCTCACTTCTAAACATTCTTCATGCATCTCTAGCACTTGTAATCAATCAAATTCATTGAATTATAACATATTCTAACCCAAAATAACTTTATACAAGCCATTCACTGCCTCAAAGAAATGGTTTTGGGTTCTTATCCAATTTGGGACCAAATATCGATAGGTCTTTCTTCTCACTTCTAAACATTCTTCATGCATCTCTAGCACATGTAATCAATCAAATTCATTGTATTATAACATATTCTAAACCAAAATAACTTTATACAAGCTATTCACTGCCTCAAAGTATTGGTTTTGGGTTCTTATCCCATTTGGGACCAAATATCCACAAGTCTTTCTTCTCACTTCTAAGCATTCTTCATGCATCTCTAGCACTTGTAATCAATCAAATTCATTGTATTATAACATATTATAACCCAATATAACTTTATACAAGCCATTCACTGCCTCAAAGCAATGGTTTTGGGTTATTATCCCATTTGAGACCAAATTTCAACAAGTCTTTTTTTCTCACTTCTAAACATTCTTCATGCATCTCTAGCACTTGTAATCAATCAAATTCATTGTATTATAACATATTCTAACCCAAAATAACTTTATACAAGCCATTCACTGCCTCAAAGCAATGGTTTTGTGTTCTTATCCCATTTGAGACCAAATTTCAACAAGTCTTACTTCTCACTTCTAAACATTCTTCAAGCATCTCTAGTACTTGTAATCAATCAAATTCATTGTATTATAACATATTCTAAACCAAAATAACTTTATACCAGCCATTCACTGCCTCAAAGCAATGGTTTTGGGTTCTTATCCCATTTGAGACCAAATTTCAACAAGTCTTACTTCTCACTTCTAAACATTCTTCATGCATCTCTAGCAACTTGTAATCAATCAAATTCATTGTATTATATCATATTCTAAACCAAAATAACTTTCTACCAGCCATTCACTGCCTCAAAGCAATGGTTTTGGGTTCTGATTCCATTTGAGACCAAATTTCAACAAGTCTTTCTTCTCACTTCTAAACATTCTTCATGCATGCCTAGCACATGTAATCAATCATATTCATTCTATTATAACATATTCTAACCCGAAATAACTTTATACAAGCCATTCACTGCCTCAAAGCAATGGTTTTGGGCTCTTATCCCATTTGAGACCAAATTTCAACAAGTCTTTCTTCTCACTTCTAAACATTCTTTATGCATGTCTAGCACCTGTAATCAATCAAATTCATTGTATTATAACATATTCTAACCCAAAATAACTTTATACAAGCCATTCACTGCCTCAAAGAAATGGTTTTCGGTTCTTATCCAATTTGGGACCAAATATCGATAGGTCTTTCTTCTCACTTCTAAACATTCTTCATGCATCTTTAGCACATGTAATCAATCAAATTCATTGTATTATAACATATTCTAAACCAAAATAACTTTATACAAGCTATTCACTGCCTCAAAGTATTGGTTTTGGGTTCTTATCCCATTTGGGACCAAATATCCACAAGTCTTTCTTCTCACTTCTAAGCATTCTTCATGCATCTCTAGCACTTGTAATCAATCAAATTCATTGTATTATAACATATTATAACCCAATATAACTTTATACAAGCCATTCACTGCCTCAAAGCAATGGTTTTGGGTTATTATCCCATTTGAGACCAAATTTCAACAAGTCTTTTTTTCTCACTTCTAAACATTCTTCATGCATCTCTAGCACTTGTAATCAATCAAATTCATTGTATTATAACATATTCTAACCCAAAATAACTTTATACAAGCCATTCAATGCCTCAAAGCAATGGTTTTGTGTTCTTATCCCATTTGAGACCAAATTTCAACAAGTCTTACTTCTCACTTCTAAACATTCTTCAAGCATCTCTAGTACTTGTAATCAATCAAATTCATTGTATTATAACATATTCTAAACCAAAATAACTTTATACCAGCCATTCACTGCCTCAAAGCAATGATTTTGGGTTCTTATCCCATTTGAGACCAAATTTCAACAAGTCTTTCTTCTCACTTCTAAACATTCTTCATGCATGTCTAGCACATGTAATCACTCAAATTCATTCTATTATAACATATTCTAACCCAAAATAACTTTATACAAGCCATTCACTGCATCAAAGCAATGGTTTTGGGTTCTTATCCCATTTGAGACCAAATTTCAACAAGTCTTTCTTCTCACTTCTAAACATTCTTCATGCATGTCTAGCACTTGTAATCAATCAAATTCATTGTATTATAAAATCTTCTAAACCAAAATAACTTTATACCAGCCATTCACTGCCTCAAAGCAATGGTTTTGGGTTCTTATCCCATTTGAGACCAAATTTCAACAAGTCTTACTTCTCACTTCTAAACATTCTTCAAGCATCTCTAGTACTTGTAATCAATCAAATACATTGTATTATAACATATTATAACCCAATATAACTTTATACAAGCCATTCACTGCGTCAAAGCAATGGTTTTGTGTTCTTATCCCATTTGAGACCAAATTTCAACAAGTCTTTCGTCTCACTTCTAAACATTCTTCATGCATGTCTAGCACTTGTAATCAATCAAATTCATTGTATTATAACATATTCTAACCCAAAATAACTTTATACAAGCCATTCACTGCCTCAAAGCAATGGTTTTGGGTTCTTATCCCATTTGAGACCAAATTTCAACAAGTCTTACTTCTCACTTCTAAACATTCTTCATGCATCTCTAGCAACTTGTAATCAATCAAATTCATTGTATTATATCATATTCTAAACCAAAATAACTTTCTACCAGCCATTCACTGCCTCAAAGCAATGGTTTTGGGTTCTGATTCCATTTGAGACCAAATTTCAACAAGTCTTTCTTCTCACTTCTAAACATTCTTCATGCATGTCTAGCACATGTAATCAATCATATTCATTCTATTATAACATATTCTAACCCGAAATAACTTTATACAAGCCATTCACTGCCTCAAAGCAATGGTTTTGGGCTCTTATCCCATTTGAGACCAAATTTCAACAAGTCTTTCTTCTCACTTCTAAACATTCTTCATGCATGTCTAGCACCTGTAATCAATCAAATTCATTGTATTATAACATATTCTAACCCAAAATAACTTTATACAAGCCATTCACTGCCTCAAAGAAATGGTTTTCGGTTCTTATCCAATTTGGGACCAAATATCGATAGGTCTTTCTTCTCACTTCTAAACATTCTTCATGCATCTCTAGCACATGTAATCAATCAAATTCATTGTATTATAACATATTCTAAACCAAAATAACTTTATACAAGCTATTCACTGCCTCAAAGTATTGGTTTTGGGTTCTTATCCCATTTGGGACCAAATATCCACAAGTCATTTCTTCTCACTTCTAAGCATTCTTCATGCATCTCTAGCACTTGTAATCAATCAAATGCATTGTATTATAACATATTCTAACCCAAAATAACTTTATACAAGCCATTCACTGCCTCAAAGCAATGGTTTTGGGTTCTTATCCCAATTGAGACCAAATTTCAACAAGTCTTTCTTCTCACTTCTAAACATTCTTCATGCATGTCTAGCACCTGTAATCAATCAAATTCATTGTATTATAACATATTCTAACCCAAAATAACTTTATACAAGCCATTCACTGCCTCAAAGAAATGGTTTTGGGTTCTTATCCAATTTGGGACCAAATATCGATAGGTCTTTCTTCTCACTTCTAAACATTCTTCATGCATCTCTAGCACATGTAATCAATCAAATTCATTGTATTATAACAAATTCTAAACCAAAATAACTTTATACAAGCTATTCACTGCCTCAAAGCATTGGTTTTGGGTTCTTATCCCATTTGGGACCAAATATCCACAAGTCTTTCTTCTCACTTCTAAGCATTTTTCATGCATCTCTAGCACTTGTAATCAATCAAATTCATTGTATTATAACATATTATAACCCAATATAACTTTATACAAGCCATTCACTGCCCCAAAGCAATGGTTTTGGGTTATTATCCCATTTGAGACCAAATTTCAACAAGTCTTTTTTTCTCACTTCTAAACATTCTTCATGCATCTCTAGCACTTGTAATCAATCAAATTCATTGTATTATAACATATTCTAACCCAAAATAACTTTATACAAGCCATTCACTGCCTCAAAGAAATGGTTTTGGGTTCTTATCCAATTTGGGACCAAATATCGATAGGTCTTTCTTCTCACTTCTAAACATTCTTCATGCATCTCTAGCACATGTAATCAATCAAATTCATTGTATTATAACATATTCTAAACCAAAATAACTTTATACAAGCTATTCACTGCCTCAAAGCATTGGTTTTGGGTTCTTATCCCATTTGCGAACAAATATCCACAAGTCTTTCTTCTCACTTCTAAGCATTCTTCATGCATCTCTAGCACTGGTAATCAATCAAATGCATTGTATTATAACATATTCTAACCCAAAATAACTTTATACAAGCCATTCACTGCCTCAAAGCAATGGTTTTGGGTTCTTATCCCATTTGAGACTAAATTTCAACAAGTCTTTCTTCTCGCTTCTAAACATTCTTCATGCATCTCTAGCACTTGTAATCAATCAAATTCATTGTATTATAACATATTCTAACCCAAAATAACTTTATACAAGCCATTCACTGCCTCAAAGAAATGGTTTTGGGTTCTTATCCAATTTGGGACCAAATATCGATAGGTCTTTCTTCTCACTTCTAAACATTCTTCATGCATCTCTAGCACATGTAATCAATCAAATTCATTGTATTATAACATATTCTAAACCAAAATAACTTTATACAAGCTATTCACTGCCTCAAAGTATTGGTTTTGGGTTCTTATCCCATTTGGGACCAAATATCCACAAGTCATTTCTTCTCACTTCTAAGCATTCTTCATGCATCTCTAGCACTTGTAATCAATCAAATGCATTGTATTATAACATATTCTAACCCAAAATAACTTTATACAAGCCATTCACTGCCTCAAAGCAATGGTTTTGGGTTCTTATCCCAATTGAGACCAAATTTCAACAAGTCTTTCTTCTCACTTCTAAACATTCTTCATGCATGTCTAGCACCTGTAATCAATCAAATTCATTGTATTATAACATATTCTAACCCAAAATAACTTTATACAAGCCATTCACTGCCTCAAAGAAATGGTTTTGGGTTCTTATCCAATTTGGGACCAAATATCGATAGGTCTTTCTTCTCACTTCTAAACATTCTTCATGCATCTCTAGCACATGTAATCAATCAAATTCATTGTATTATAACAAATTCTAAACCAAAATAACTTTATACAAGCTATTCACTGCCTCAAAGCATTGGTTTTGGGTTCTTATCCCATTTGGGACCAAATATCCACAAGTCTTTCTTCTCACTTCTAAGCATTTTTCATGCATCTCTAGCACTTGTAATCAATCAAATTCATTGTATTATAACATATTATAACCCAATATAACTTTATACAAGCCATTCACTGCCCCAAAGCAATGGTTTTGGGTTATTATACCATTTGAGACCAAATTTCAACAAGTCTTTTTTTCTCACTTCTAAACATTCTTCATGCATCTCTAGCACTTGTAATCAATCAAATTCATTGTATTATAACATATTCTAACCCAAAATAACTTTATACAAGCCATTCACTGCCTCAAAGAAATGGTTTTGGGTTCTTATCCAATTTGGGACCAAATATCGATAGGTCTTTCTTCTCACTTCTAAACATTCTTCATGCATCTCTAGCACATGTAATCAATCAAATTCATTGTATTATAACATATTCTAAACCAAAATAACTTTATACAAGCTATTCACTGCCTCAAAGTATTGGTTTTGGGTTCTTATCCCATTTGGGACCAAATATCCACAAGTCTTTCTTCTCACTTCTAAGCATTCTTCATGCATCTCTAGCACTTGTAATCAATCAAATTCATTGTATTATAACATATTATAACCCAATATAACTTTATACAAGCCATTCACTGCCTCAAAGCAATGGTTTTGGGTTATTATCCCATTTGAGACCAAATTTCAACAAGTCTTTTTTTCTCACTTCTAAACATTCTTCATGCATCTCTAGCACTTGTAATCAATCAAATTCATTGTATTATAACATATTCTAACCCAAAATAACTTTATACAAGCCATTCACTGCCTCAAAGCAATGGTTTTGTGTTCTTATCCCATTTGAGACCAAATTTCAACAAGTCTTACTTCTCACTTCTAAACATTCTTCAAGCATCTCTAGTACTTGTAATCAATCAAATTCATTGTATTATAACATATTCTAAACCAAAATAACTTTATACCAGCCATTCACTGCCTCAAAGCAATGGTTTTGGGTTCTTATCCCATTTGAGACCAAATTTCAACAAGTCTTACTTCTCACTTCTAAACATTCTTCATGCATCTCTAGCAACTTGTAATCAATCAAATTCATTGTATTATATCATATTCTAAACCAAAATAACTTTCTACCAGCCATTCACTGCCTCAAAGCAATGGTTTTGGGTTCTGATTCCATTTGAGACCAAATTTCAACAAGTCTTTCTTCTCACTTCTAAACATTCTTCATGCATGCCTAGCACATGTAATCAATCATATTCATTCTATTATAACATATTCTAACCCGAAATAACTTTATACAAGTCATTCACTGCCTCAAAGCAATGGTTTTGGGCTCTTATCCCATTTGAGACCAAATTTCAACAAGTCTTTCTTCTCACTTCTAAACATTCTTTATGCATGTCTAGCACCTGTAATCAATCAAATTCATTGTATTATAACATATTCTAACCCAAAATAACTTTATACAAGCCATTCACTGCCTCAAAGAAATGGTTTTCGGTTCTTATCCCATTTGAGACCAAATATCGATAGGTCTTTCTTCTCACTTCTAAACATTCTTCATGCATCTCTAGCACATGTAATCAATCAAATTCATTGTATTATAACATATTCTAAACCAAAATAACTTTATACAAGCTATTCACTGCCTCAAAGTATTGGTTTTGAGTTCTTATCCCATTTGGGACCAAATATCCACAAGTCATTTCTTCTCACTTCTAAGCATTCTTCATGCATCTCTAGCACTTGTAATCAATCAAATGCATTGTATTATAACATATTCTAACCCCAAATAACTTTATACAAGCCATTCACTGCCTCAAAGCAATGGTTTTGGGTTCTTATCCCAATTGAGACCAAATTTCAACAAGTCTTTCTTCTCACTTCTAAACATTCTTCATGCATGTCTAGCACCTGTAATCAATCAAATTCATTGTATTATAACATATTCTAACCCAAAATAACTTTATACAAGCCATTCACTGCCTCAAAGAAATGGTTTTGGGTTCTTATCCAATTTGGGACCAAATATCGATAGGTCTTTCTTCTCACTTCTAAACATTCTTCATGCATCTCTAGCACATGTAATCAATCAAATTCATTGTATTATAACAAATTCTAAACCAAAATAACTTTATACAAGCTATTCACTGCCTCAAAGCATTGGTTTTGGGTTCTTATCCCATTTGGGACCAAATATCCACAAGTCTTTCTTCTCACTTCTAAGCATTTTTCATGCATCTCTAGCACTTGTAATCAATCAAATTCATTGTATTATAACATATTATAACCCAATATAACTTTATACAAGCCATTCACTGCCCCAAAGCAATGGTTTTGGGTTATTATCCCATTTGAGACCAAATTTCAACAAGTCTTTTTTTCTCACTTCTAAACATTCTTCATGCATCTCTAGCACTTGTAATCAATCAAATTCATTGTATTATAACATATTCTAACCCAAAATAACTTTATACAAGCCATTCACTGCCTCAAAGAAATGGTTTTGGGTTCTTATCCAATTTGGGACCAAATATCGATAGGTCTTTCTTCTCACTTCTAAACATTCTTCATGCATCTCTAGCACATGTAATCAATCAAATTCATTGTATTATAACATATTCTAAACCAAAATAACTTTATACAAGCTATTCACTGCCTCAAAGTATTGGTTTTGGGTTCTTATCCCATTTGGGACCAAATATCCACAAGTCTTTCTTCTCACTTCTAAGCATTCTTCATGCATCTCTAGCACTTGTAATCAATCAAATTCATTGTATTATAACATATTATAACCCAATATAACTTTATACAAGCCATTCACTGCCTCAAAGCAATGGTTTTGGGTTATTATCCCATTTGAGACCAAATTTCAACAAGTCTTTTTTTCTCACTTCTAAACATTCTTCATGCATCTCTAGCACTTGTAATCAATCAAATTCATTGTATTATAACATATTCTAACCCAAAATAACTTTATACAAGCCATTCACTGCCTCAAAGCAATGGTTTTGTGTTCTTATCCCATTTGAGACCAAATTTCAACAAGTCTTACTTCTCACTTCTAAACATTCTTCAAGCATCTCTAGTACTTGTAATCAATCAAATTCATTGTATTATAACATATTCTAAACCAAAATAACTTTATACCAGCCATTCACTGCCTCAAAGCAATGGTTTTGGGTTCTTATCCCATTTGAGACCAAATTTCAACAAGTCTTTCTTCTCACTTCTAAACATTCTTCATGCATGTCTAGCACATGTAATCACTCAAATTCATTCTATTATAACATATTCTAACCCAAAATAACTTTATACAAGCCATTCACTGCATCAAAGCAATGGTTTTGGGTTCTTATCCCATTTGAGACCAAATTTCAACAAGTCTTTCTTCTCACTTCTAAACATTCTTCATGCATGTCTAGCACTTGTAATCAATCAAATTCATTGTATTATAAAATCTTCTAAACCAAAATAACTTTATACCAGCCATTCACTGCCTCAAAGCAATGGTTTTGGGTTCTTATCCCATTTGAGACCAAATTTCAACAAGTCTTACTTCTCACTTCTAAACATTCTTCAAGCATCTCTAGTACTTGTAATCAATCAAATACATTGTATTATAACATATTATAACCCAATATAACTTTATACAAGCCATTCACTGCGTCAAAGCAATGGTTTTGTGTTCTTATCCCATTTGAGACCAAATTTCAACAAGTCTTTCGTCTCACTTCTAAACATTCTTCATGCATGTCTAGCACTTGTAATCAATCAAATTCATTGTATTATAACATATTCTAACCCAAAATAACTTTATACAAGCCATTCACTGCCTCAAAGCAATGGTTTTGGGTTCTTATCCCATTTGAGACCAAATTTCAACAAGTCTTACTTCTCACTTCTAAACATTCTTCATGCATCTCTAGCAACTTGTAATCAATCAAATTCATTGTATTATATCATATTCTAAACCAAAATAACTTTCTACCAGCCATTCACTGCCTCAAAGCAATGGTTTTGGGTTCTGATTCCATTTGAGACCAAATTTCAACAAGTCTTTCTTCTCACTTCTAAACATTCTTCATGCATGTCTAGCACATGTAATCAATCATATTCATTCTATTATAACATATTCTAACCCGAAATAACTTTATACAAGCCATTCACTGCCTCAAAGCAATGGTTTTGGGCTCTTATCCCATTTGAGACCAAATTTCAACAAGTCTTTCTTCTCACTTCTAAACATTCTTCATGCATGTCTAGCACCTGTAATCAATCAAATTCATTGTATTATAACATATTCTAACCCAAAATAACTTTATACAAGCCATTCACTGCCTCAAAGAAATGGTTTTCGGTTCTTATCCAATTTGGGACCAAATATCGATAGGTCTTTCTTCTCACTTCTAAACATTCTTCATGCATCTCTAGCACATGTAATCAATCAAATTCATTGTATTATAACATATTCTAAACCAAAATAACTTTATACAAGCTATTCACTGCCTCAAAGTATTGGTTTTGGGTTCTTATCCCATTTGGGACCAAATATCCACAAGTCATTTCTTCTCACTTCTAAGCATTCTTCATGCATCTCTAGCACTTGTAATCAATCAAATGCATTGTATTATAACATATTCTAACCCAAAATAACTTTATACAAGCCATTCACTGCCTCAAAGCAATGGTTTTGGGTTCTTATCCCAATTGAGACCAAATTTCAACAAGTCTTTCTTCTCACTTCTAAACATTCTTCATGCATGTCTAGCACCTGTAATCAATCAAATTCATTGTATTATAACATATTCTAACCCAAAATAACTTTATACAAGCCATTCACTGCCTCAAAGAAATGGTTTTGGGTTCTTATCCAATTTGGGACCAAATATCGATAGGTCTTTCTTCTCACTTCTAAACATTCTTCATGCATCTCTAGCACATGTAATCAATCAAATTCATTGTATTATAACAAATTCTAAACCAAAATAACTTTATACAAGCTATTCACTGCCTCAAAGCATTGGTTTTGGGTTCTTATCCCATTTAGGACCAAATATCCACAAGTCTTTCTTCTCACTTCTAAGCATTTTTCATGCATCTCTAGCACTTGTAATCAATCAAATTCATTGTATTATAACATATTATAACCCAATATAACTTTATACAAGCCATTCACTGCCCCCAAGCAATGGTTTTGGGTTATTATCCCATTTGAGACCAAATTTCAACAAGTCTTTTTTTCTCACTTCTAAACATTCTTCATGCATCTCTAGCACTTGTAATCAATCAAATTCATTGTATTATAACATATTCTAACCCAAAATAACTTTATACAAGCCATTCACTGCCTCAAAGAAATGGTTTTGGGTTCTTATCCAATTTGGGACCAAATATCGATAGGTCTTTCTTCTCACTTCTAAACATTCTTCATGCATCTCTAGCACATGTAATCAATCAAATTCATTGTATTATAACATATTCTAAACCAAAATAACTTTATACAAGCTATTCACTGCCTCAAAGCATTGGTTTTGGGTTCTTATCCCATTTGCGAACAAATATCCACAAGTCTTTCTTCTCACTTCTAAGCATTCTTCATGCATCTCTAGCACTGGTAATCAATCAAATGCATTGTATTATAACATATTCTAACCCAAAATAACTTTATACAAGCCATTCACTGCCTCAAAGCAATGGTTTTGGGTTCTTATCCCATTTGAGACTAAATTTCAACAAGTCTTTCTTCTCGCTTCTAAACATTCTTCATGCATCTCTAGCACTTGTAATCAATCAAATTCATTGTATTATAACATATTCTAACCCAAAATAACTTTATACAAGCCATTCACTGCCTCAAAGAAATGGTTTTGGGTTCTTATCCAATTTGGGACCAAATATCGATAGGTCTTTCTTCTCACTTCTAAACATTCTTCATGCATCTCTAGCACATGTAATCAATCAAATTCATTGTATTATAACATATTCTAAACCAAAATAACTTTATACAAGCTATTCACTGCCTCAAAGTATTGGTTTTGGGTTCTTATCCCATTTGGGACCAAATATCCACAAGTCATTTCTTCTCACTTCTAAGCATTCTTCATGCATCTCTAGCACTTGTAATCAATCAAATGCATTGTATTATAACATATTCTAACCCAAAATAACTTTATACAAGCCATTCACTGCCTCAAAGCAATGGTTTTGGGTTCTTATCCCAATTGAGACCAAATTTCAACAAGTCTTTCTTCTCACTTCTAAACATTCTTCATGCATGTCTAGCACCTGTAATCAATCAAATTCATTGTATTATAACATATTCTAACCCAAAATAACTTTATACAAGCCATTCACTGCCTCAAAGAAATGGTTTTGGGTTCTTATCCAATTTGGGACCAAATATCGATAGGTCTTTCTTCTCACTTCTAAACATTCTTCATGCATCTCTAGCACATGTAATCAATCAAATTCATTGTATTATAAAAAATTCTAAACCAAAATAACTTTATACAAGCTATTCACTGCCTCAAAGCATTGGTTTTGGGTTCTTATCCCATTTGGGACCAAATATCCACAAGTCTTTCTTCTCACTTCTAAGCATTTTTCATGCATCTCTAGCACTTGTAATCAATCAAATTCATTGTATTATAACATATTATAACCCAATATAACTTTATACAAGCCATTCACTGCCCCAACGCAATGGTTTTGGGTTATTATCCCATTTGAGACCAAATTTCAACAAGTCTTTTTTTCTCACTTCTAAACATTCTTCATGCATCTCTAGAACTTGTAATCAATCAAATTCATTGTATTATAACATATTCTAACCCAAAATAACTTTATACAAGCCATTCACTGCCTCAAAGAAATGCTTTTGGGTTCTTATCCAATTTGGGACCAAATATCGATAGGTCTTTCTTCTCACTTCTAAACATTCTTCATGCATCTCTAGCACATGTAATCAATCAAATTCATTGTATTATAACATATTCTAAACCAAAATAACTTTATACAAGCTATTCACTGCCTCAAAGTATTGGTTTTGGGTTCTTATCCCATTTGGGACCAAATATCCACAAGTCTTTCTTCTCACTTCTAAGCATTCTTCATGCATCTCTAGCACTTGTAATCAATCAAATTCATTGTATTATAACATATTATAACCCAATATAACTTTATACAAGCCATTCACTGCCTCAAAGCAATGGTTTTGGGTTATTATCCCATTTGAGACCAAATTTCAACAAGTCTTTTTTTCTCACTTCTAAACATTCTTCATGCATCTCTAGCACTTGTAATCAATCAAATTCATTGTATTATAACATATTCTAACCCAAAATAACTTTATACAAGCCATTCACTGCCTCAAAGCAATGGTTTTGTGTTCTTATCCCATTTGAGACCAAATTTCAACAAGTCTTACTTCTCACTTCTAAACATTCTTCAAGCATCTCTAGTACTTGTAATCAATCAAATTCATTGTATTATAACATATTCTAAACCAAAATAACTTTATACCAGCCATTCACTGCCTCAAAGCAATGGTTTTGGGTTCTTATCCCATTTGAGACCAAATTTCAACAAGTCTTTCTTCTCACTTCTAAACATTCTTCATGCATATCTAGCACATGTAATCACTCAAATTCATTCTATTATAACATATTCTAACCCAAAATAACTTTATACAAGCCATTCACTGCATCAAAGCAATGGTTTTGGGTTCTTATCCCATTTGAGACCAAATTTCAACAAGTCTTTCTTCTCACTTCTAAACATTCTTCATGCATGTCTAGCACTTGTAATCAATCAAATTCATTGTATTATAAAATCTTCTAAACCAAAATAACTTTATACCAGCCATTCACTGCCTCAAAGCAATGGTTTTGGGTTCTTATCCCATTTGAGACCAAATTTCAACAAGTCTTACTTCTCACTTCTAAACATTCTTCAAGCATCTCTAGTACTTGTAATCAATCAAATACATTGTATTATAACATATTATAACCCAATATAACTTTATACAAGCCATTCACTGCGTCAAAGCAATGGTTTTGTGTTCTTATCCCATTTGAGACCCAATTTCAACAAGTCTTTCGTCTCACTTCTAAACATTCTTCATGCATGTCTAGCACTTGTAATCAATCAAATTCATTGTATTATAACATATTCTAACCCAAAATAACTTTATACAAGCCATTCACTGCCTCAAAGCAATGGTTTTGGGTTCTTATCCCATTTGAGACCAAATTTCAACAAGTCTTACTTCTCACTTCTAAACATTCTTCATGCATCTCTAGCAACTTGTAATCAATCAAATTCATTGTATTATATCATATTCTAAACCAAAATAACTTTCTACCAGCCATTCACTGCCTCAAAGCAATGGTTTTGGGTTCTGATTCCATTTGAGACCAAATTTCAACAAGTCTTTCTTCTCACTTCTAAACATTCTTCATGCATGTCTAGCACATGTAATCAATCATATTCATTCTATTATAACATATTCTAACCCAAAATAACTTTATACAAGCCATTCACTGCCTCAAAGCAATGGTTTTGGGCTCTTATCCCATTTGAGACCAAATTTCAACAAGTCTTTCTTCTCACTTCTAAACATTCTTCATGCATGTCTAGCACCTGTAATCAATCAAATTCATTGTATTATAACATATTCTAACCCAAAATAACTTTATACAAGCCATTCACTGCCTCAAAGAAATGGTTTTCGGTTCTTATCCAATTTGGGACCAAATATCGATAGGTCTTTCTTCTCACTTCTAAACATTCTTCATGCATCTCTAGCACATGTAATCAATCAAATTCATTGTATTATAACATATTCTAAACCAAAATAACTTTATACAAGCTATTTACTGCCTCAAAGTATTGGTTTTGGGTTCTTATCCCATTTGGGACCAAATATCCACAAGTCATTTCTTCTCACTTCTAAGCATTCTTCATGCATCTCTAGCACTTGTAATCAATCAAATGCATTGTATTATAACATATTCTAACCCAAAATAACTTTATACAAGCCATTCACTGCCTCAAAGCAATGGTTTTGGGTTCTTATCCCAATTGAGACCAAATTTCAACAAGTCTTTCTTCTCACTTCTAAACATTCTTCATGCATGTCTAGCACCTGTAATCAATCAAATTCATTGTATTATAACATATTCTAACCCAAAATAACTTTATACAAGCCATTCACTGCCTCAAAGAAATGGTTTTGGGTTCTTATCCAATTTGGGACCAAATATCGATAGGTCTTTCTTCTCACTTCTAAACATTCTTCATGCATCTCTAGCACATGTAATCAATCAAATTCATTGTATTATAACAAATTCTAAACCAAAATAACTTTATACAAGCTATTCACTGCCTCAAAGCATTGGTTTTGGGTTCTTATCCCATTTGGGACCAAATATCCACAAGTCTTTCTTCTCACTTCTAAGCATTTTTCATGCATCTCTAGCACTTGTAATCAATCAAATTCATTGTATTATAACATATTATAACCCAATATAACTTTATACAAGCCATTCATTGCCCCAAAGCAATGGTTTTGGGTTATTATCCCATTTGAGACCAAATTTCAACAAGTCTTTTTTTCTCACTTCTAAACATTCTTCATGCATCTCTAGCACTTGTAATCAATCAAATTCATTGTATTATAACATATTCTAACCCAAAATAACTTTATACAAGCCATTCACTGCCTCAAAGAAATGGTTTTGGGTTCTTATCCAATTTGGGACCAAATATCGATAGGTCTTTCTTCTCACTTCTAAACATTCTTCATGCATCTCTAGCACATGTAATCAATCAAATTCATTGTATTATAACATATTCTAAACCAAAATAACTTTATACAAGCTATTCACTGCCTCAAAGTATTGGTTTTGGGTTCTTATCCCATTTGGGACCAAATATCCACAAGTCTTTCTTCTCACTTCAAACATTCTTCATGCATCTCTAGCACTTGTAATCAATCAAATTCATTGTATTATAACATATTATAACCCAATATAACTTTATACAAGCCATTCACTGCCTCAAAGCAATGGTTTTGGGTTATTATCCCATTTGAGACCAAATTTCAACAAGTCTTTTTTTCTCACTTCTAAACATTCTTCATGCATCTCTAGCACTTGTAATCAATCAAATTCATTGTATTATAACATATTCTAACCCAAAATAACTTTATACAAGCCATTCACTGCCTCAAAGCAATGGTTTTGTGTTCTTATCCCATTTGAGACCAAATTTCAACAAGTCTTACTTCTCACTTCTAAACATTCTTCAAGCATCTCTAGTACTTGTAATCAATCAAATTCATTGTATTATAACATATTCTAAACCAAAATAACTTTATACCAGCCATTCACTGTAAACCGGTTGAAGAAATGATCGTGATCGAGGGGATTATGTCCGAGATCGATCGGTCACCAACCTCGGACGATCTCTTGGATCGACCCGCTGTCGTTCTGGATCGAGAAATTCTATCGATCCACTCTCGAGCCCGATCGAGAGTTTCCATCGACCGAGTATCGACCCAACCGTCCGTACGTCCGTATACCCGTCGATATGAGGCCATCCGTACATGCATGCAAATATCAAGTAGGCTCTCTAAGCCTCACCTATCCAGCCCATTAAGGAGACTTCATTATCACCTTCAAGGCCTCATTCCAATGTCTCTAGATCCTTCTTATGTTACCGTTGGGCGCAAAGAACAAGTGGAGAGAGTCAAACTCACATGTTGGCTTAAGATAAGAGATGTCACTTTCAAGTGGTCCTCCCTCTCTCATAGAATCGATAGAGCTTATTCTTTTTGTAAATGGCTATATATAGTTTGTAATTAGGTTTCCAATAATGCAAGAAAGTAGAGTATTCTACTCTTTTCCCTATACTTCCTATTCTCTCTCTTTCAAACTCGCAACCAAAAGTCTTTCCTCCATCTAGTCCGATTCAAATCTTCTTATCTCTTATTTTACTCGATCTTTTTCTTCTAATCTTACATGGTATCAGAGCCAGGTTGCTCTTAATCAACCTATAATCTCACCCACCTCATTCGTAACCTTATTCTTCTTCTTTAATTCTTTCCAAACTCGTTCTTGAAACCGCTCATTGTTTCTCTCCTTTACCCGTCGGTCACTAGCTTTATCCAACGGTCCATTCTCCATGGAAGGTCTCAAGAACTTGGTTGTTCCAGTCACTCTCAAGGGTGGAAACTACTTGTTATGGGCGAGAACCACAAAAACCGCCTTGTGCGGCCGTGGGTTGTGGAGTCACATCGAAAAGAGTGAAGCTCCAAAAGATGCAACCACCAAAGAAGGGAAAGAAATAGTCCCGGTCGATGAAGAGAAATGGTTCCAAGAGGACCAAAATGTTCTTGCTCTCATCCAAAATTCTCTAGATGCTCCAATCCTTGAAGCATACTCCTATTGCGAAACCGCAAAGGAGCTATGGGACACTCTCAAGAATGTTTTTGGTAACATTACCAATCTAAACCGTGTCTTTGAGGTTAAGAGAGCTATCAATAACCTTAGCCAAGAAGACATGGAGTTTACCAAACATTTTGGGAAGTTTAGATCCCTATGGGCCGAGCTTGAAATGCTAAGGCCAAGTACAATGGATCCGGCGGTCATCAACGAACGCCGAGAACAAGACAAGGTGTTCGGTCTCCTTCTCACCTTGAATGCGTCTTACAATGACCTCATCAAGCATATCCTCCGGGCTGACAAGCTTCCAAGCCTAGATGAAGTATGCTCTCAAGTACAAAGGGAACATGGTTCCATGGGGTTGTTCGGTGGAAAAGGAGAACTTGTCACCGCCAATCAAGTTGAAGTTGCCTCAGCCAACAAAAGCTACTATAGGGGAAACAACAACGGTCACAAGAGGCCCTTTTGCCACCATTGCAAGAAAAATGGCCATGTTCGTGAGAAGTGTTGGATTCTCCACCCTCACCTTCGCCCAAGAGAAGACAACCATGAACCGAGAGCTCACCTTGCAAATTCATCAAGTGAAGCTCACGTTCCGGAGGCCAAACCTCAAGTCATTGAAGGAAGTGGAACTGCTCTCAATGCATCTTCGGAGCTTGTGAGGAGATCCGACCTCGATGCTCTTATCAAGGCCCTAAAAGAATCATCCGGTAAAGTGAATCTAGCCCTTAACTCCATTAAACCAATTATAGTTGATTCCGGAGCCTCTCATCATATGATTAGTGATTCTAAGCTAATAAGTGATGTGGAACCAACTCTAGGAAATGTTACTATAGCTAATGGAGATAGAGTACCGGTTAAAGGGATTGGAAACTTAAAATTGTTTGATAAAGACTCTAAAGCTTTTTATATGCCTAGTTTTGCTTCTAATCTAGTTTCGGTTAAGAAGGCAACTAAGGATCTCAATTGTCATGTTATATTTGGACCTAATGAAGTTCATTTTCAGGATATTGAGACAAGTAAACTTCTTGGCCAAGGGAAGACCCAAGATGATCTCTATGTTCTTAAGGGCTCCGATTTATCTAAACCCTCTCCTTCTTGTTTTAACTCTATTGTTGTTTGTGCGAATAGTGCTATTTGGCATGCTAGACTTGGTCACCCTCACTCTCGTGCTTTAAGCTTAATATTGCCTAGTGTTTCTTTTAAGAATGATGAATGTGAAGCTTGTATTCTTGGAAAACATTGCAAATCTGTTTTTCCAAAATCTATGACTATCTATGAAAAATGCTTTGATCTTGTTCATTCGGATGTGTGGACATCACCTTGCATATCTAGAGAAAATCATAAGTATTTTGTCACATTCATTGATGAAAAATCGAAATATACTTGGCTTACCTTGATTCCAACTAAGGATAGAGTTCTTGAAGCCTTTACAAATTTCCAAAACTATGTTTCTAATCACTTTAATGCCAAGATTAAGATTTTGAGATCAGATAATGGAGGGGAGTACACTAGCAATGAGTTCAAGCAACATCTCAATAAACATGGAATCATTCATCAAACTAGCTGTCCCTACACTCCCCAACAAAATGGTGTGGCCGAGAGAAAGAATAGACATCTCATGGAAGTTGCAAGATCAATGATGTTTCACACCAATGTTCCAAAACGTTTTTGGGGAGATGCGGTGGTATCCGCATGTTACTTGATCAACCGAATACCCACGAAAATCCTAAGAGATCTTTCTCCCTTTGAAGTTCTTAATAACACTAAACCGTCAATCAATCACTTACGAGTATTCGGATGTGTTTGTTATGTTTTGAAACCAGGTGAACTTCGAAACAAACTTGAAGCAAAGAGTATCAAAGGGATCTTCATTGGGTATTCGATAACACAAAAGGGATACAAGTGTTATGATCCGGAAACAAGAAAAGTGTTGGTCTCTCGTGATGTGAAGTTTGTTGAGACAAAAGGGTACTATGATGAAAAGAATTGGGAAAGCTTGAAGGACCTATCTCATTCATCATCCGATCGAGCAACCAACTTAAGGATCATTCTTGAAAAGCTTGGTCTCGACAACTTCCAAACCAACAAAGACTCCACCAACACAATACCTCCGGAAACTACTAATCAAGGTCAAGAAGGGAACCACACTACTCCGGAAGATACAAATGATGCAAATGATGAAACTATGAATCAAGAAGAAGAATATGGTGAAGAAGAGGAGGATGGTTTAAATTCACTTGGGAGTGAACCCGAATCCGAACTACCTCAAGACAATCATGATGAAGAAATTGTTCATCTTCGGAGAAGTGAACGACTCAAACAACCATCATCAAATTGGAAGAATACTAGAGTCTACTACAACAACATGGCCGTAGCTCACCCTATACAAGCCGTTTGCACTCTTGCACATTTTCCGATCGATCATCAAGCCTATCTCACTCAAGTTGATTCCAATTGGATACCGGAGAGTTATGAAGAAGCTAAAGCTCACAAAGAATGGAAAGATGCTGTTGATAATGAAACCAAGGCAATGGAATCTAACCACACATGGGATGAGGCCGATTTACCAAAGGGAAAGAAAGCGGTTACTTCTCGATGGATATTCACTATAAAGTACAAGAGTGATGGGGGGATAGAACGCTATAAAGCTCGGCTTGTAGCAAGAGGGTTCACACAAACATACGGAGAAGACTATCTTGATACATTTGCTCCGGTAGCTAAACTCCACACCGTCCGAGTGGTACTCTCATTAGCCGTGAACTTGGAATGGGAATTATGGCAAATGGACGTGAAGAATGCATTTCTTCAAGGAGAACTTGAGGATGAAGTCTACATGAGACCACCACCGGGCATGGAAGATACAATAGCTCCCGGGAAAGTTTTGAAGCTCAAGAAAGCGATCTATGGATTAAAACAATCACCAAGAGCTTGGTACCACAAGCTTAGTACAACACTAATGGATAGAGGCTTCAAGAAGTCCGAAGCCGATCACACACTTTTCACCCTATCAAGTAAAGAAGGTATTGTAGTCATTCTTGTGTATGTTGATGATATCATCATATCCGGGAATGACAAGGTAGGGATTCAAGATACAAAAGTTTTTCTTAAAACTGTTTTTGACATTAAAGATCTTGGAGAACTAAAATATTTTCTCGGTATAGAAGTGTGTAGATCCAAAGAAGGATTGTTTTTGTCACAAAGAAAGTATGCCCTTGACCTCTTAAATGAAGTAGGGAAGCTTGGATCAAGACCGGTGGCAGCTCCTCTTGACCCGGATTACCAAACCAATGGAAAGGGGGAGCTTGGAGAAGAACCATTTGATGACCCTACTCAATACCGACGACTAGTAGGTAAGTTAATCTATCTTACCATTACACGACCTGACATTTGTTTTGCTGTGAATCAGGTCTCCCAACACATGCAAGCTCCAACCATGCACCATTGGGACATGGTGAGCCGGATACTTAAGTACATCAAAGGAGCTCCGGGCCAAGGCATTTGGATGGGTTGCAACAACAATACGGAGCTTGTGGGGTATTGTGATGCGGATTATGCTGGAGATAGAAAGGATAGAAGATCAACAACTGGATATTGCACGTTCATTGGAGGCAATCTAGTTACATGGAAGAGCAAGAAGCAAAAAGTGGTGTCTCTCTCTAGTGCCGAGTCGGAATATAGAGCAATGAGGAAGCTCACAACTGAATTGATATGGCTTAAAGCTCTTCTTAAAGATCTTGGAGTGGAATCATCAAGTCCGATCACTATGCATTGTGATAATAAAGCCGCTATACACATTGCATCAAACTCGGTCTTTCATGAAAGAACAAAACACATTGAGATCGATTGCCACAAGGTTCGAGAACAAGTTGGATTGGGAGTCATTCTACCGTGTTACACCGAAAGCTCCGAACAACTTGCGGACATCTTCACCAAGGCTGCAAGTCCAAAAGTTTGTGAATATATTCACTCCAAACTTGGTCTTGTGGATCTCACCAAACCATAACACTCACACTCTTTTTCCCTTAGCAAAGTTTTATCCCAAGCGGTTTTCTTTGCTAAGGTTTTTAACGAGGTGGGTGGTTATTGTTTCAAGCTTAACCTTAAAGAGAATCTTAAAGGTAAAGCTTGAGGGGGAGTGTAAACCGGTTGAAGAAATGATCGTGATCGAGGGGATTATGTCCGAGATCGATCGGTCACCAACCTCGGACGATCTCTTGGATCGACCCGCTGTCGTTCTGGATCGAGAAATTCTATCGATCCACTCTCGAGCCCGATCGAGAGTTTCCATCGACCGAGTATCGACCCAACCGTCCGTACGTCCGTATACCCGTCGATATGAGGCCATCCGTACATGCATGCAAATATCAAGTAGGCTCTCTAAGCCTCACCTATCCAGCCCATTAAGGAGACTTCATTATCACCTTCAAGGCCTCATTCCAATGTCTCTAGATCCTTCTTATGTTACCGTTGGGCGCAAAGAACAAGTGGAGAGAGTCAAACTCACATGTTGGCTTAAGATAAGAGATGTCACTTTCAAGTGGTCCTCCCTCTCTCATAGAATCGATAGAGCTTATTCTTTTTGTAAATGGCTATATATAGTTTGTAATTAGGTTTCCAATAATGCAAGAAAGTAGAGTATTCTACTCTTTTCCCTATACTTCCTATTCTCTCTCTTTCAAACTCGCAACCAAAAGTCTTTCCTCCATCTAGTCCGATTCAAATCTTCTTATCTCTTATTTTACTCGATCTTTTTCTTCTAATCTTACATGGTATCAGAGCCAGGTTGCTCTTAATCAACCTATAATCTCACCCACCTCATTCGTAACCTTATTCTTCTTCTTTAATTCTTTCCAAACTCGTTCTTGAAACCGCTCATTGTTTCTCTCCTTTACCCGTCGGTCACTAGCTTTATCCAACGGTCCATTCTCCATGGAAGGTCTCAAGAACTTGGTTGTTCCAGTCACTCTCAAGGGTGGAAACTACTTGTTATGGGCGAGAACCACAAAAACCGCCTTGTGCGGCCGTGGGTTGTGGAGTCACATCGAAAAGAGTGAAGCTCCAAAAGATGCAACCACCAAAGAAGGGAAAGAAATAGTCCCGGTCGATGAACAGAAATGGTTCCAAGAGGACCAAAATGTTCTTGCTCTCATCCAAAATTCTCTAGATGCTCCAATCCTTGAAGCATACTCCTATTGTGAAACCGCAAAGGAGCTATGGGACACTCTCAAGAATGTTTTTGGTAACATTACCAATCTAAACCGTGTCTTTGAGGTTAAGAGAGCTATCAATAACCTTAGCCAAGAAGACATGGAGTTTACCAAACATTTTGGGAAGTTTAGATCCCTATGGGCCGAGCTTGAAATGCTAAGGCCAAGTACAATGGATCCGGCGGTCATCAACGAACGCCGAGAACAAGACAAGGTGTTCGGTCTCCTTCTCACCTTGAATGCGTCTTACAATGACCTCATCAAGCATATCCTCCGGGCTGACAAGCTTCCAAGCCTAGATGAAGTATGCTCTCAAGTACAAAGGGAACATGGTTCCATGGGGTTGTTCGGTGGAAAAGGAGAACTTGTCACCGCCAATCAAGTTGAAGTTGCCTCAGCCAACAAAAGCTACTATAGGGGAAACAACAACGGTCACAAGAGGCCCTTTTGCCACCATTGCAAGAAAAATGGCCATGTTCGTGAGAAGTGTTGGATTCTCCACCCTCACCTTCGCCCAAGAGAAGACAACCATGAACCGAGAGCTCACCTTGCAAATTCATCAAGTGAAGCTCACGTTCCGGAGGCCAAACCTCAAGTCATTGAAGGAAGTGGAACTGCTCTCAATGCATCTTCGGAGCTTGTGAGGAGATCCGACCTCGATGCTCTTATCAAGGCCCTAAAAGAATCATCCGGTAAAGTGAATCTAGCCCTTAACTCCATTAAACCAATTATAGTTGATTCCGGAGCCTCTCATCATATGATTAGTGATTCTAAGCTAATAAGTGATGTGGAACCAACTCTAGGAAATGTTACTATAGCTAATGGAGATAGAGTACCGGTTAAAGGGATTGGAAACTTAAAATTGTTTGATAAAGACTCTAAAGCTTTTTATATGCCTAGTTTTGCTTCTAATCTAGTTTCGGTTAAGAAGGCAACTAAGGATCTCAATTGTCATGTTATATTTGGACCTAATGAAGTTCATTTTCAGGATATTGAGACAAGTAAACTTCTTGGCCAAGGGAAGACCCAAGATGATCTCTATGTTCTTAAGGGCTCCGATTTATCTAAACCCTCTCCTTCTTGTTTTAACTCTATTGTTGTTTGTGCGAATAGTGCTATTTGGCATGCTAGACTTGGTCACCCTCACTCTCGTGCTTTAAGCTTAATATTGCCTAGTGTTTCTTTTAAGAATGATGAATGTGAAGCTTGTATTCTTGGAAAACATTGCAAATCTGTTTTTCCAAAATCTATGACTATCTATGAAAAATGCTTTGATCTTGTTCATTCGGATGTGTGGACATCACCTTGCATATCTAGAGAAAATCATAAGTATTTTGTCACATTCATTGATGAAAAATCGAAATATACTTGGCTTACCTTGATTCCAACTAAGGATAGAGTTCTTGAAGCCTTTACAAATTTCCAAAACTATGTTTCTAATCACTTTAATGCCAAGATTAAGATTTTGAGATCAGATAATGGAGGGGAGTACACTAGCAATGAGTTCAAGCAACATCTCAATAAACATGGAATCATTCATCAAACTAGCTGTCCCTACACTCCCCAACAAAATGGTGTGGCCGAGAGAAAGAATAGACATCTCATGGAAGTTGCAAGATCAATGATGTTTCACACCAATGTTCCAAAACGTTTTTGGGGAGATGCGGTGGTATCCGCATGTTACTTGATCAACCGAATACCCACGAAAATCCTAAGAGATCTTTCTCCCTTTGAAGTTCTTAATAACACTAAACCGTCAATCAATCACTTACGAGTATTCGGATGTGTTTGTTATGTTTTGAAACCAGGTGAACTTCGAAACAAACTTGAAGCAAAGAGTATCAAAGGGATCTTCATTGGGTATTCGATAACACAAAAGGGATACAAGTGTTATGATCCGGAAACAAGAAAAGTGTTGGTCTCTCGTGATGTGAAGTTTGTTGAGACAAAAGGGTACTATGATGAAAAGAATTGGGAAAGCTTGAAGGACCTATCTCATTCATCATCCGATCGAGCAACCAACTTAAGGATCATTCTTGAAAAGCTTGGTCTCGACAACTTCCAAACCAACAAAGACTCCACCAACACAATACCTCCGGAAACTACTAATCAAGGTCAAGAAGGGAACCACACTACTCCGGAAGATACAAATGATGCAAATGATGAAACTATGAATCAAGAAGAAGAATATGGTGAAGAAGAGGAGGATGGTTTAAATTCACTTGGGAGTGAACCCGAATCCGAACTACCTCAAGACAATCATGATGAAGAAATTGTTCATCTTCGGAGAAGTGAACGACTCAAACAACCATCATCAAATTGGAAGAATACTAGAGTCTACTACAACAACATGGCCGTAGCTCACCCTATACAAGCCGTTTGCACTCTTGCACATTTTCCGATCGATCATCAAGCCTATCTCACTCAAGTTGATTCCAATTGGATACCGGAGAGTTATGAAGAAGCTAAAGCTCACAAAGAATGGAAAGATGCTGTTGATAATGAAACCAAGGCAATGGAATCTAACCACACATGGGATGAGGCCGATTTACCAAAGGGAAAGAAAGCGGTTACTTCTCGATGGATATTCACTATAAAGTACAAGAGTGATGGGGGGATAGAACGCTATAAAGCTCGGCTTGTAGCAAGAGGGTTCACACAAACATACGGAGAAGACTATCTTGATACATTTGCTCCGGTAGCTAAACTCCACACCGTCCGAGTGGTACTCTCATTAGCCGTGAACTTGGAATGGGAATTATGGCAAATGGACGTGAAGAATGCATTTCTTCAAGGAGAACTTGAGGATGAAGTCTACATGAGACCACCACCGGGCATGGAAGATACAATAGCTCCCGGGAAAGTTTTGAAGCTCAAGAAAGCGATCTATGGATTAAAACAATCACCAAGAGCTTGGTACCACAAGCTTAGTACAACACTAATGGATAGAGGCTTCAAGAAGTCCGAAGCCGATCACACACTTTTCACCCTATCAAGTAAAGAAGGTATTGTAGTCATTCTTGTGTATGTTGATGATATCATCATATCCGGGAATGACAAGGTAGGGATTCAAGATACAAAAGTTTTTCTTAAAACTGTTTTTGACATTAAAGATCTTGGAGAACTAAAATATTTTCTCGGTATAGAAGTGTGTAGATCCAAAGAAGGATTGTTTTTGTCACAAAGAAAGTATGCCCTTGACCTCTTAAATGAAGTAGGGAAGCTTGGATCAAGACCGGTGGCAGCTCCTCTTGACCCGGATTACCAAACCAATGGAAAGGGGGAGCTTGGAGAAGAACCATTTGATGACCCTACTCAATACCGACGACTAGTAGGTAAGTTAATCTATCTTACCATTACACGACCTGACATTTGTTTTGCTGTGAATCAGGTCTCCCAACACATGCAAGCTCCAACCATGCACCATTGGGACATGGTGAGCCGGATACTTAAGTACATCAAAGGAGCTCCGGGCCAAGGCATTTGGATGGGTTGCAACAACAATACGGAGCTTGTGGGGTATTGTGATGCGGATTATGCTGGAGATAGAAAGGATAGAAGATCAACAACTGGATATTGCACGTTCATTGGAGGCAATCTAGTTACATGGAAGAGCAAGAAGCAAAAAGTGGTGTCTCTCTCTAGTGCCGAGTCGGAATATAGAGCAATGAGGAAGCTCACAACTGAATTGATATGGCTTAAAGCTCTTCTTAAAGATCTTGGAGTGGAATCATCAAGTCCGATCACTATGCATTGTGATAATAAAGCCGCTATACACATTGCATCAAACTCGATCTTTCATGAAAGAACAAAACACATTGAGATCGATTGCCACAAGGTTCGAGAACAAGTTGGATTGGGAGTCATTCTACCGTGTTACACCGAAAGCTCCGAACAACTTGCGGACATCTTCACCAAGGCTGCAAGTCCACAAGTTTGTGAATATATTCACTCCAAACTTGGTCTTGTGGATCTCACCAAACCATAACACTCACACTCTTTTTCCCTTAGCAAAGTTTTATCCCAAGCGGTTTTCTTTGCTAAGGTTTTTAACGAGGTGGGTGGTTATTGTTTCAAGCTTAACCTTAAAGAGAATCTTAAAGGTAAAGCTTGAGGGGGAGTGTAAACCGGTTGAAGAAATGATCGTGATCGAGGGGATTATGTCCGAGATCGATCGGTCACCAACCTCGGACGATCTCTTGGATCGACCCGCTGTCGTTCTGGATCGAGAAATTCTATCGATCCACTCTCGAGCCCGATCGAGAGTTTCCATCGACCGAGTATCGACCCAACCGTCCGTACGTCCGTATACCCGTCGATATGAGGCCATCCGTACATGCATACAAATATCAAGTAGGCTCTCTAAGCCTCACCTATCCAGCCCATTAAGGAGACTTCATTATCACCTTCAAGGCCTCATTCCAATGTCTCTAGATCCTTCTTATGTTACCGTTGGGCGCAAAGAACAAGTGGAGAGAGTCAAACTCACATGTTGGCTTAAGATAAGAGATGTCACTTTCAAGTGGTCCTCCCTCTCTCATAGAATCGATAGAGCTTATTCTTTTTGTAAATGGCTATATATAGTTTGTAATTAGGTTTCCAATAATGCAAGAAAGTAGAGTATTCTACTCTTTTCCCTATACTTCCTATTCTCTCTCTTTCAAACTCGCAACCAAAAGTCTTTCCTCCATCTAGTCCGATTCAAATCTTCTTATCTCTTATTTTACTCGATCTTTTTCTTCTAATCTTACATTCACTGCCTCAAAGCAATGGTTTTGGGTTCTTATCCCATTTGAGACCAAATTTCAACAAGTCTTTCTTCTCACTTCTAAACATTCTTCATGCATGTCTAGCACATGTAATCACTCAAATTCATTCTATTATAACATATTCTAACCCAAAATAACTTTATACAAGCCATTCACTGCATCAAAGCAATGGTTTTGGGTTCTTATCCCATTTGAGACCAAATTTCAACAAGTCTTTCTTCTCACTTCTAAACATTCTTCATGCATGTCTAGCACTTGTAATCAATCAAATTCATTGTATTATAAAATCTTCTAAACCAAAATAACTTTATACCAGCCATTCACTGCCTCAAAGCAATGGTTTTGGGTTCTTATCCCATTTGAGACCAAATTTCAACAAGTCTTACTTCTCACTTCTAAACATTCTTCAAGCATCTCTAGTACTTGTAATCAATCAAATACATTGTATTATAACATATTATAACCCAATATAACTTTATACAAGCCATTCACTGCGTCAAAGCAATGGTTTTGTGTTCTTATCCCATTTGAGACCAAATTTCAACAAGTCTTTCGTCTCACTTCTAAACATTCTTCATGCATGTCTAGCACTTGTAATCAATCAAATTCATTGTATTATAACATATTCTAACCCAAAATAACTTTATACAAGCCATTCACTGCCTCAAAGCAATGGTTTTGGGTTCTTATCCCATTTGAGACCAAATTTCAACAAGTCTTACTTCTCACTTCTAAACATTCTTCATGCATCTCTAGCAACTTGTAATCAATCAAATTCATTGTATTATATCATATTCTAAACCAAAATAACTTTCTACCAGCCATTCACTGCCTCAAAGCAATGGTTTTGGGTTCTGATTCCATTTGAGACCAAATTTCAACAAGTCTTTCTTCTCACTTCTAAACATTCTTCATGCATGTCTAGCACATGTAATCAATCATATTCATTCTATTATAACATATTCTAACCCGAAATAACTTTATACAAGCCATTCACTGCCTCAAAGCAATGGTTTTGGGCTCTTATCCCATTTGAGACCAAATTTCAACAAGTCTTTCTTCTCACTTCTAAACATTCTTCATGCATGTCTAGCACCTGTAATCAATCAAATTCATTGTATTATAACATATTCTAACCCAAAATAACTTTATACAAGCCATTCACTGCCTCAAAGAAATGGTTTTCGGTTCTTATCCAATTTGGGACCAAATATCGATAGGTCTTTCTTCTCACTTCTAAACATTCTTCATGCATCTCTAGCACATGTAATCAATCAAATTCATTGTATTATAACATATTCTAAACCAAAATAACTTTATACAAGCTATTCACTGCCTCAAAGTATTGGTTTTGGGTTCTTATCCCATTTGGGACCAAATATCCACAAGTCATTTCTTCTCACTTCTAAGCATTCTTCATGCATCTCTAGCACTTGTAATCAATCAAATGCATTGTATTATAACATATTCTAACCCAAAATAACTTTATACAAGCCATTCACTGCCTCAAAGCAATGGTTTTGGGTTCTTATCCCAATTGAGACCAAATTTCAACAAGTCTTTCTTCTCACTTCTAAACATTCTTCATGCATGTCTAGCACCTGTAATCAATCAAATTCATTGTATTATAACATATTCTAACCCAAAATAACTTTATACAAGCCATTCACTGCCTCAAAGAAATGGTTTTGGGTTCTTATCCAATTTGGGACCAAATATCGATAGGTCTTTCTTCTCACTTCTAAACATTCTTCATGCATCTCTAGCACATGTAATCAATCAAATTCATTGTATTATAACAAATTCTAAACCAAAATAACTTTATACAAGCTATTCACTGCCTCAAAGCATTGGTTTTGGGTTCTTATCCCATTTGGGACCAAATATCCACAAGTCTTTCTTCTCACTTCTAAGCATTTTTCATGCATCTCTAGCACTTGTAATCAATCAAATTCATTGTATTATAACATATTATAACCCAATATAACTTTATACAAGCCATTCACTGCCCCAAAGCAATGGTTTTGGGTTATTATCCCATTTGAGACCAAATTTCAACAAGTCTTTTTTCTCACTTCTAAACATTCTTCATGCATCTCTAGCACTTGTAATCAATCAAATTCATTGTATTATAACATATTCTAACCCAAAATAACTTTATACAAGCCATTCACTGCCTCAAAGAAATGGTTTTGGGTTCTTATCCAATTTGGGACCAAATATCGATAGGTCTTTCTTCTCACTTCTAAACATTCTTCATGCATCTCTAGCACATGTAATCAATCAAATTCATTGTATTATAACATATTCTAAACCAAAATAACTTTATACAAGCTATTCACTGCCTCAAAGTATTGGTTTTGGGTTCTTATCCCATTTGGGACCAAATATCCACAAGTCATTTCTTCTCACTTCTAAGCATTCTTCATGCATCTCTAGCACTTGTAATCAATCAAATGCATTGTATTATAACATATTCTAACCCAAAATAACTTTATACAAGCCATTCACTGCCTCAAAGCAATGGTTTTGGGTTCTTATCCCAATTGAGACCAAATTTCAACAAGTCTTTCTTCTTACTTCTAAACATTCTTCATGCATGTCTAGCACCTGTAATCAATCAAATTCATTGTATTATAACATATTCTAACCCAAAATAACTTTATACAAGCCATTCACTGCCTCAAAGAAATGGTTTTGGGTTCTTATCCAATTTGGGACCAAATATCGATAGGTCTTTCTTCTCACTTCTAAACATTCTTCATGCATCTCTAGCACATGTAATCAATCAAATTCATTGTATTATAACAAATTCTAAACCAAAATAACTTTATACAAGCTATTCACTGCCTCAAAGCATTGGTTTTGGGTTCTTATCCCATTTGGGACCAAATATCCACAAGTCTTTCTTCTCACTTCTAAGCATTTTTCATGCATCTCTAGCACTTGTAATCAATCAAATTCATTGTATTATAACATATTATAACCCAATATAACTTTATACAAGCCATTCACTGCCCCAAAGCAATGGTTTTGGGTTATTATCCCATTTGAGACCAAATTTCAACAAGTCTTTTTTTCTCACTTCTAAACATTCTTCATGCATCTCTAGCACTTGTAATCAATCAAATTCATTGTATTATAACATATTCTAACCCAAAATAACTTTATACAAGCCATTCACTGCCTCAAAGAAATGGTTTTGGGTTCTTATCCAATTTGGGACCAAATATCGATAGGTCTTTCTTCTCACTTCTAAACATTCTTCATGCATCTCTAGCACATGTAATCAATGAAATTCATTGTATTATAACATATTCTAAACCAAAATAACTTTATACAAGCTATTCACTGCCTCAAAGTATTGGTTTTGGGTTCTTATCCCATTTGGGACCAAATATCCACAAGTCTTTCTTCTCACTTCTAAGCATTCTTCATGCATCTCTAGCACTTGTAATCAATCAAATTCATTGTATTATAACATATTATAACCCAATATAACTTTATACAAGCCATTCACTGCCTCAAAGCAATGGTTTTGGGTTATTATCCCATTTGAGACCAAATTTCAACAAGTCTTTTTTTCTCACTTCTAAACATTCTTCATGCATCTCTAGCACTTGTAATCAATCAAATTCATTGTATTATAACATATTCTAACCCAAAATAACTTTATACAAGCCTTTCACTGCCTCAAAGCAATGGTTTTGTGTTCTTATCCCATTTGAGACCAAATTTCAACAAGTCTTACTTCTCACTTCTAAACATTCTTCAAGCATCTCTAGTACTTGTAATCAATCAAATTCATTGTATTATAACATATTCTAAACCAAAATAACTTTATACCAGCCATTCACTGCCTCAAAGCAATGGTTTTGGGTTCTTATCCCATTTGAGACCAAATTTCAACAAGTCTTTCTTCTCACTTCTAAACATTCTTCATGCATGTCTAGCACATGTAATCACTCAAATTCATTCTATTATAACATATTCTAACCCAAAATAACTTTATACAAGCCATTCACTGCATCAAAGCAATGGTTTTGGGTTCTTATCCCATTTGAGACCAAATTTCAACAAGTCTTTCTTCTCACTTCTAAACATTCTTCATGCATGTCTAGCACTTGTAATCAATCAAATTCATTGTATTATAAAATCTTCTAAACCAAAATAACTTTATACCAGCCATTCACTGCCTCAAAGCAATGGTTTTGGGTTCTTATCCCATTTGAGACCAAATTTCAACAAGTCTTACTTCTCACTTCTAAACATTCTTCATGCATCTCTAGCAACTTGTAATCAATCAAATTCATTGTATTATATCATATTCTAAACCAAAATAACTTTCTACCAGCCATTCACTGCCTCAAAGCAATGGTTTTGGGTTCTGATTCCATTTGAGACCAAATTTCAACAAGTCTTTCTTCTCACTTCTAAACATTCTTCATGCATGTCTAGCACATGTAATCAATCATATTCATTCTATTATAACATATTCTAACCCGAAATAACTTTATACAAGCCATTCACTGCCTCAAAGCAATGGTTTTGGGCTCTTATCCCATTTGAGACCAAATTTCAACAAGTCTTTCTTCTCACTTCTAAACATTCTTCATGCATGTCTAGCACCTGTAATCAATCAAATTCATTGTATTATAACATATTCTAACCCAAAATAACTTTATACAAGCCATTCACTGCCTCAAAGAAATGGTTTTCGGTTCTTATCCAATTTGGGACCAAATATCGATAGGTCTTTCTTCTCACTTCTAAACATTCTTCATGCATCTCTAGCACATGTAATCAATCAAATTCATTGTATTATAACATATTCTAAACCAAAATAACTTTATACAAGCTATTCACTGCCTCAAAGTATTGGTTTTGGGTTCTTATTCCATTTGGGACCAAATATCCACAAGTCATTTCTTCTCACTTCTAAGCTTTCTTCATGCATCTCTAGCACTTGTAATCAATCAAATGCATTGTATTATAACATATTCTAACCCAAAATAACTTTATACAAGCCATTCACTGCCTCAAAGCAATGGTTTTGGGTTCTTATCCCAATTGAGACCAAATTTCAACAAGTCTTTCTTCTCACTTCTAAACATTCTTCATGCATGTCTAGCACCTGTAATCAATCAAATTCATTGTATTATAACTTATTCTAACCCAAAATAACTTTATACAAGCCATTCACTGCCTCAAAGAAATGGTTTTGGGTTCTTATCCAATTTGGGACCAAATATCGATAGGTCTTTCTTCTCACTTCTAAACATTCTTCATGCATCTCTAGCACATGTAATCAATCAAATTCATTGTATTATAACAAATTCTAAACCAAAATAACTTTATACAAGCTATTCACTGCCTCAAAGCATTGGTTTTGGGTTCTTATCCCATTTGGGACCAAATATCCACAAGTCTTTCTTCTCACTTCTAAGCATTTTTCATGCATCTCTAGCACTTGTAATCAATCAAATTCATTGTATTATAACATATTATAACCCAATATAACTTTATACAAGCCATTCACTGCCCCAAAGCAATGGTTTTGGGTTATTATCCCATTTGAGACCAAATTTCAACAAGTCTTTTTTCTCACTTCTAAACATTCTTCATGCATCTCTAGCACTTGTAATCAATCAAATTCATTGTATTATAACATATTCTAACCCAAAATAACTTTATACAAGCCATTCACTGCCTCAAAGAAATGGTTTTGGGTTCTTATCCAATTTGGGACCAAATATCGATAGGTCTTTCTTCTCACTTCTAAACATTCTTCATGCATCTCTAGCACATGTAATCAATCAAATTCATTGTATTATAACATATTCTAAACCAAAATAACTTTATACAAGCTATTCACTGCCTCAAAGTATTGGTTTTGGGTTCTTATCCCATTTGGGACCAAATATCCACAAGTCATTTCTTCTCACTTCTAAGCATTCTTCATGCATCTCTAGCACTTTGTAATCAATCAAATGCATTGTATTATAACATATTCTAACCCAAAATAACTTTATACAAGCCATTCACTACCTCAAAGCAATGGTTTTGGGTTCTTATCCCAATTGAGACCAAATTTCAACAAGTCTTTCTTCTTACTTCTAAACATTCTTCATGCATGTCTAGCACCTGTAATCAATCAAATTCATTGTATTATAACATATTCTAACCCAAAATAACTTTATACAAGCCATTCACTGCCTCAAAGAAATGGTTTTGGGTTCTTATCCAATTTGGGACCAAATATCGATAGGTCTTTCTTCTCACTTCTAAACATTCTTCATGCATCTCTAGCACATGTAATCAATCAAATTCATTGTATTATAACAAATTCTAAACCAAAATAACTTTATACAAGCTATTCACTGCCTCAAAGCATTGGTTTTGGGTTCTTATCCCATTTGGGACCAAATATCCACAAGTCTTTCTTCTCACTTCTAAGCATTTTTCATGCATCTCTAGCACTTGTAATCAATCAAATTCATTGTATTATAACATATTATAACCCAATATAACTTTATACAAGCCATTCACTGCCCCAAAGCAATGGTTTTGGGTTATTATCCCATTTGAGACCAAATTTCAACAAGTCTTTTTTTCTCACTTCTAAACATTCTTCATGCATCTCTAGCACTTGTAATCAATCAAATTCATTGTATTATAACATATTCTAACCCAAAATAACTTTATTCAAGCCATTCACTGCCTCAAAGAAATGGTTTTGGGTTCTTATCCAATTTGGGACCAAATATCGATAGGTCTTTCTTCTCACTTCTAAACATTCTTCATGCATCTCTAGCACATGTAATCAATCAAATTCATTGTATTATAACATATTCTAAACCAAAATAACTTTATACAAGCTATTCACTGCCTCAAAGTATTGGTTTTGGGTTCTTATCCCATTTGGGACCAAATATCCACAAGTCATTTCTTCTCACTTCTAAGCATTCTTCATGCATCTCTAGCACTTGTAATCAATCAAATTCATTGTATTATAACATATTATAACCCAATATAACTTTATACAAGCCATTCACTGCCTCAAAGCAATGGTTTTGGGTTATTATCCCATTTGAGACCAAATTTCAACAAGTCTTTTTTTCTCACTTCTAAACATTCTTCATGCATCTCTAGCACTTGTAATCAATCAAATTCATTGTATTATAACATATTCTAACCCAAAATAACTTTATACAAGCCATTCACTGCCTCAAAGCAATGGTTTTGTGTTCTTATCCCATTTGAGACCAAATTTCAACAAGTCTTACTTCTCACTTCTAAACATTCTTCAAGCATCTCTAGTACTTGTAATCAATCAAATTCATTGTATTATAACATATTCTAAACCAAAATAACTTTATACCAGCCATTCACTGCCTCAAAGCAATGGTTTTGGGTTCTTATCCCATTTGAGACCAAATTTCAACAAGTCTTTCTTCTCACTTCTAAACATTCTTCATGCATGTCTAGCACATGTAATCACTCAAATTCATTCTATTATAACATATTCTAACCCAAAATAACTTTATACAAGCCTTTCACTGCCTCAAAGCAATGGTTTTGTGTTCTTATCCCATTTGAGACCAAATTTCAACAAGTCTTACTTCTCACTTCTAAACATTCTTCAAGCATCTCTAGTACTTGTAATCAATCAAATTCATTGTATTATAACATATTCTAAACCAAAATAACTTTATACCAGCCATTCACTGCCTCAAAGCAATGGTTTTGGGTTCTTATCCCATTTGAGACCAAATTTCAACAAGTCTTTCTTCTCACTTCTAAACATTCTTCATGCATGTCTAGCACATGTAATCACTCAAATTCATTCTATTATAACATATTCTAACCCAAAATAACTTTATACAAGCCATTCACTGCATCAAAGCAATGGTTTTGGGTTCTTATCCCATTTGAGACCAAATTTCAACAAGTCTTTCTTCTCACTTCTAAACATTCTTCATGCATGTCTAGCACTTGTAATCAATCAAATTCATTGTATTATAAAATCTTCTAAACCAAAATAACTTTATACCAGCCATTCACTGCCTCAAAGCAATGGTTTTGGGTTCTTATCCCATTTGAGACCAAATTTCAACAAGTCTTACTTCTCACTTCTAAACATTCTTCATGCATCTCTAGCAACTTGTAATCAATCAAATTCATTGTATTATATCATATTCTAAACCAAAATAACTTTCTACCAGCCATTCACTGCCTCAAAGCAATGGTTTTGGGTTCTGATTCCATTTGAGACCAAATTTCAACAAGTCTTTCTTCTCACTTCTAAACATTCTTCATGCATGTCTAGCACATGTAATCAATCATATTCATTCTATTATAACATATTCTAACCCGAAATAACTTTATACAAGCCATTCACTGCCTCAAAGCAATGGTTTTGGGCTCTTATCCCATTTGAGACCAAATTTCAACAAGTCTTTCTTCTCACTTCTAAACATTCTTCATGCATGTCTAGCACCTGTAATCAATCAAATTCATTGTATTATAACATATTCTAACCCAAAATAACTTTATACAAGCCATTCACTGCCTCAAAGAAATGGTTTTCGGTTCTTATCCAATTTGGGACCAAATATCGATAGGTCTTTCTTCTCACTTCTAAACATTCTTCATGCATCTCTAGCACATGTAATCAATCAAATTCATTGTATTATAACATATTCTAAACCAAAATAACTTTATACAAGCTATTCACTGCCTCAAAGTATTGGTTTTGGGTTCTTATTCCATTTGGGACCAAATATCCACAAGTCATTTCTTCTCACTTCTAAGCTTTCTTCATGCATCTCTAGCACTTGTAATCAATCAAATGCATTGTATTATAACATATTCTAACCCAAAATAACTTTATACAAGCCATTCACTGCCTCAAAGCAATGGTTTTGGGTTCTTATCCCAATTGAGACCAAATTTCAACAAGTCTTTCTTCTCACTTCTAAACATTCTTCATGCATGTCTAGCACCTGTAATCAATCAAATTCATTGTATTATAACTTATTCTAACCCAAAATAACTTTATACAAGCCATTCACTGCCTCAAAGAAATGGTTTTGGGTTCTTATCCAATTTGGGACCAAATATCGATAGGTCTTTCTTCTCACTTCTAAACATTCTTCATGCATCTCTAGCACATGTAATCAATCAAATTCATTGTATTATAACAAATTCTAAACCAAAATAACTTTATACAAGCTATTCACTGCCTCAAAGCATTGGTTTTGGGTTCTTATCCCATTTGGGACCAAATATCCACAAGTCTTTCTTCTCACTTCTAAGCATTTTTCATGCATCTCTAGCACTTGTAATCAATCAAATTCATTGTATTATAACATATTATAACCCAATATAACTTTATACAAGCCATTCACTGCCCCAAAGCAATGGTTTTGGGTTATTATCCCATTTGAGACCAAATTTCAACAAGTCTTTTTTCTCACTTCTAAACATTCTTCATGCATCTCTAGCACTTGTAATCAATCAAATTCATTGTATTATAACATATTCTAACCCAAAATAACTTTATACAAGCCATTCACTGCCTCAAAGAAATGGTTTTGGGTTCTTATCCAATTTGGGACCAAATATCGATAGGTCTTTCTTCTCACTTCTAAACATTCTTCATGCATCTCTAGCACATGTAATCAATCAAATTCATTGTATTATAACATATTCTAAACCAAAATAACTTTATACAAGCTATTCACTGCCTCAAAGTATTGGTTTTGGGTTCTTATCCCATTTGGGACCAAATATCCACAAGTCATTTCTTCTCACTTCTAAGCATTCTTCATGCATCTCTAGCACTTGTAATCAATCAAATGCATTGTATTATAACATATTCTAACCCAAAATAACTTTATACAAGCCATTCACTACCTCAAAGCAATGGTTTTGGGTTCTTATCCCAATTGAGACCAAATTTCAACAAGTCTTTCTTCTTACTTCTAAACATTCTTCATGCATGTCTAGCACCTGTAATCAATCAAATTCATTGTATTATAACATATTCTAACCCAAAATAACTTTATACAAGCCATTCACTGCCTCAAAGAAATGGTTTTGGGTTCTTATCCAATTTGGGACCAAATATCGATAGGTCTTTCTTCTCACTTCTAAACATTCTTCATGCATCTCTAGCACATGTAATCAATCAAATTCATTGTATTATAACAAATTCTAAACCAAAATAACTTTATACAAGCTATTCACTGCCTCAAAGCATTGGTTTTGGGTTCTTATCCCATTTGGGACCAAATATCCACAAGTCTTTCTTCTCACTTCTAAGCATTTTTCATGCATCTCTAGCACTTGTAATCAATCAAATTCATTGTATTATAACATATTATAACCCAATATAACTTTATACAAGCCATTCACTGCCCCAAAGCAATGGTTTTGGGTTATTATCCCATTTGAGACCAAATTTCAACAAGTCTTTTTTTCTCACTTCTAAACATTCTTCATGCATCTCTAGCACTTGTAATCAATCAAATTCATTGTATTATAACATATTCTAACCCAAAATAACTTTATTCAAGCCATTCACTGCCTCAAAGAAATGGTTTTGGGTTCTTATCCAATTTGGGACCAAATATCGATAGGTCTTTCTTCTCACTTCTAAACATTCTTCATGCATCTCTAGCACATGTAATCAATCAAATTCATTGTATTATAACATATTCTAAACCAAAATAACTTTATACAAGCTATTCACTGCCTCAAAGTATTGGTTTTGGGTTCTTATCCCATTTGGGACCAAATATCCACAAGTCATTTCTTCTCACTTCTAAGCATTCTTCATGCATCTCTAGCACTTGTAATCAATCAAATTCATTGTATTATAACATATTATAACCCAATATAACTTTATACAAGCCATTCACTGCCTCAAAGCAATGGTTTTGGGTTATTATCCCATTTGAGACCAAATTTCAACAAGTCTTTTTTTCTCACTTCTAAACATTCTTCATGCATCTCTAGCACTTGTAATCAATCAAATTCATTGTATTATAACATATTCTAACCCAAAATAACTTTATACAAGCCATTCACTGCCTCAAAGCAATGGTTTTGTGTTCTTATCCCATTTGAGACCAAATTTCAACAAGTCTTACTTCTCACTTCTAAACATTCTTCAAGCATCTCTAGTACTTGTAATCAATCAAATTCATTGTATTATAACATATTCTAAACCAAAATAACTTTATACCAGCCATTCACTGCCTCAAAGCAATGGTTTTGGGTTCTTATCCCATTTGAGACCAAATTTCAACAAGTCTTTCTTCTCACTTCTAAACATTCTTCATGCATGTCTAGCACATGTAATCACTCAAATTCATTCTATTATAACATATTCTAACCCAAAATAACTTTATACAAGCCATTCACTGCATCAAAGCAATGGTTTTGGGTTCTTATCCCATTTGAGACCAAATTTCAACAAGTCTTTCTTCTCACTTCTAAACATTCTTCATGCATGTCTAGCACTTGTAATCAATCAAATTCATTGTATTATAAAATCTTCTAAACCAAAATAACTTTATACCAGCCATTCACTGCCTCAAAGCAATGGTTTTGGGTTCTTATCCCATTTGAGACCAAATTTCAACAAGTCTTACTTCTCACTTCTAAACATTCTTCAAGCATCTCTAGTACTTGTAATCAATCAAATACATTGTATTATAACATATTATAACCCAATATAACTTTATACAAGCCATTCACTGCGTCAAAGCAATGGTTTTGTGTTCTTCTCCCATTTGAGACCAAATTTCAACAAGTCTTTCGTCTCACTTCTAAACATTCTTCATGCATGTCTAGCACTTGTAATCAATCAAATTCATTGTATTATAACATATTCTAACCCAAAATAACTTTATACAAGCCATTCACTGCCTCAAAGCAATGGTTTTGGGTTCTTATCCCATTTGAGACCAAATTTCAACAAGTCTTACTTCTCACTTCTAAACATTCTTCATGCATCTCTAGCAACTTGTAATCAATCAAATTCATTGTATTATAACATATTCTAAACCAAAATAACTTTATACCAGCCATTCACTGCCTCAAAGCAATGGTTTTGGGTTCTTATCCCATTTGAGACCAAATTTCAACAAGTCTTTCTTCTCACTTCTAAACATTCTTCATGCATGTCTAGCACATGTAATCAATCATATTCATTCTATTATAACATATTCTAACCCGAAATAACTTTATACAAGCCATTCACTGCCTCAAAGCAATGGTTTTGGGCTCTTATCCCATTTGAGACCAAATTTCAACAAGTCTTTCTTCTCACTTCTAAAATTCTTCATGCATGTCTAGCACCTGTAATCAATCAAATTCATTGTATTATAACATATTCTAACCCAAAATAACTTTATACAAGCCATTCACTGCCTCAAAGAAATGGTTTTCGGTTCTTATCCAATTTGGGACCAAATATCGATAGGTCTTTCTTCTCACTTCTAAACATTCTTCATGCATCTCTAGCACATGTAATCAATCAAATTCATTGTATTATAACATATTCTAAACCAAAATAACTTTATACAAGCTATTCACTGCCTCAAAGTATTGGTTTTGGGTTCTTATCCCATTTGGGACCAAATATCCACAAGTCATTTCTTCTCACTTCTAAGCATTCTTCATGCATCTCTAGCACTTGTAATCAATCAAATGCATTGTATTATAACATATTCTAACCCAAAATAACTTTATACAAGCCATTCACTGCCTCAAAGCAATGGTTTTGGGTTCTTATCCCAATTGAGACCAAATTTCAACAAGTCTTTCTTCTCACTTCTAAACATTCTTCATGCATGTCTAGCACCTGTAATCAATCAAATTCATTGTATTATAACATATTCTAACCCAAAATAACTTTATACAAGCCATTCACTGCCTCAAAGAAATGGTTTTGGGTTCTTATCCAATTTGGGACCAAATATCGATAGGTCTTTCTTCTCACTTCTAAACATTCTTCATGCGTCACTAGCACATGTAATCAATCAAATTCATTGTATTATAACATATTCTAAACCAAAATAACTTTATACAAGCTATTCACTGCCTCAAAGCATTGGTTTTGGGTTCTTATCCCATTTGGGACCAAATATCCACAAGTCTTTCTTCTCACTTCTAAGCATTCTTCAAGCATCTCTAGTACTTGTAATCAATCAAATTCATTGTATTATAACATATTATAACCCAATATAACTTTATACAAGCCATTCACTGCCCCAAAGCAATGGTTTTGGGTTATTATCCCATTTGAGACCAAATTTCAACAAGTCTTTTTTTCTCACTTCTAAACATTCTTCATGCATCTCTAGCACTTGTAATCAATCAAATTCATTGTATTATAACATATTCTAACCCAAAATAACTTTATACAAGCCATTCACTGCCTCAAAGAAATGGTTTTGGGTTCTTATCCAATTTGGGACCAAATATCGATAGGTCTTTCTTCTCACTTCTAAACATTCTTCATGCATCTCTAGCACATGTAATCAATCAAATTCATTGTATTATAACATATTCTAAACCAAAATAACTTTATACAAGCTATTCACTGCCTCAAAGTATTGGTTTTGGGTTCTTATCCCATTTGGGACCAAATATCCACAAGTCTTTCTTCTCACTTCTAAGCATTCTTCATGCATCTCTAGCACTTGTAATCAATCAAATTCATTGTATTATAACATATTATAACCCAATATAACTTTATACAAGCCATTCACTGCCTCAAAGCAATGGTTTTGGGTTATTATCCCATTTGAGACCAAATTTCAACAAGTCTTTTTTTCTCACTTCTAAACATTCTTCATGCATCTCTAGCACTTGTAATCAATCAAATTCATTGTATTATAACATATTCTAACCCAAAATAACTTTATACAAGCCATTCACTGCCTCAAAGCAATGGTTTTGTGTTCTTATCCCATTTGAGACCAAATTTCAACAAGTCTTACTTCTCACTTCTAAACATTCTTCAAGCATCTCTAGTACTTGTAATCAATCAAATTCATTGTATTATAACATATTCTAAACCAAAATAATTTTATAGCAGCCATTCACTGCCTCAAAGCAATGGTTTTGGGTTCTTATCCCATTTGAGACCAAATTTCAACAAGTCTTTCTTCTCACTTCTAAACATTCTTCATGCATGTCTAGCACATGTAATCACTCAAATTCATTCTATTATAACATATTCTAACCCAAAATAACTTTATACAAGCCATTCACTGCATCAAAGCAATGGTTTTGGGTTCTTATCCCATTTGAGACCAAATTTCAACAAGTCTTTCTTCTCACTTCTAAACATTCTTCATGCATGTCTAGCACTTGTAATCAATCAAATTCATTGTATTATAAAATCTTCTAAACCAAAATAACTTTATACCAGCCATTCACTGCCTCAAAGCAATGGTTTTGGGTTCTTATCCCATTTGAGACCAAATTTCAACAAGTCTTACTTCTCACTTCTAAACATTCTTCAAGCATCTCTAGTACTTGTAATCAATCAAATACATTGTATTATAACATATTATAACCCAATATAACTTTATACAAGCCATTCACTGCGTCAAAGCAATGGTTTTGTGTTCTTATCCCATTTGAGACCAAATTTCAACAAGTCTTTCGTCTCACTTCTAAACATTCTTCATGCATGTCTAGCACTTGTAATCAATCAAATTCATTGTATTATAACATATTCTAACCCAAAATAACTTTATACAAGCCATTCACTGCCTCAAAGCAATGGTTTTGGGTTCTTATCCCATTTGAGACCAAATTTCCACAAGTCTTACTTCTCACTTCTAAACATTCTTCATGCATCTCTAGCAACTTGTAATCAATCAAATTCATTGTATTATATCATATTCTAAACCAAAATAACTTTCTACCAGCCATTCACTGCCTCAAAGCAATGGTTTTGGGTTCTGATTCCATTTGAGACCAAATTTCAACAAGTCTTTCTTCTCACTTCTAAACATTCTTCATGCATGTCTAGCACATGTAATCAATCATATTCATTCTATTATAACATATTCTAACCCGAAATAACTTTATACAAGCCATTCACTGCCTCAAAGCAATGGTTTTGGGCTCTTATCCCATTTGAGACCAAATTTCAACAAGTCTTTCTTCTCACTTCTAAACATTCTTCATGCATGTCTAGCACCTGTAATCAATCAAATTCATTGTATTATAACATATTCTAACCCAAAATAACTTTATACAAGCCATTCACTGCCTCAAAGAAATGGTTTTCGGTTCTTATCCAATTTGGGACCAAATATCAATAGGTCTTTCTTCTCACTTCTAAACATTCTTCATGCATCTCTAGCACATGTAATCAATCAAATTCATTGTATTATAACATATTCTAAACCAAAATAACTTTATACAAGCTATTCACTGCCTCAAAGTATTGGTTTTGGGTTCTTATCCCATTTGGGACCAAATATCCACAAGTCATTTCTTCTCACTTCTAAGCATTCTTCATGCATCTCTAGCACTTGTAATCAATCAAATGCATTGTATTATAACATATTCTAACCCAAAATAACTTTATACAAGCCATTCACTGCCTCAAAGCAATGGTTTTGGGTTCTTATCCCAATTGAGACCAAATTTCAACAAGTCTTTCTTCTCACTTCTAAACATTCTTCATGCATGTCTAGCACCTGTAATCAATCAAATTCATTGTATTATAACATATTCTAACCCAAAATAACTTTATACAAGCCATTCACTGCCTCAAAGAAATGGTTTTGGGTTCTTATCCAATTTGGGACCAAATATCGATAGGTCTTTCTTCTCACTTCTAAACATTCTTCATGCATCACTAGCACATGTAATCAATCAAATTCATTGTTTTATAACATATTCTAAACCAAAATAACTTTATACAAGCTATTCACTGCCTCAAAGCATTGGTTTTGGGTTCTTATCCCATTTGGGACCAAATATCCACAAGTCTTTCTTCTCACTTCTAAGCATTCTTCAAGCATCTCTAGTACTTGTAATTAATCAAATTCATTGTATTATAACATATTCTAAACCAAAATAACTTTATACCAGCCATTCACTGCCTCAAAGCAATGGTTTTGGGTTCTTATCCCATTTGAGACCAAATTTCAACAAGTCTTTCTTCTCACTTCTAAACATTCTTCATGCATGTCTAGCACCTGTAATCAATCAAATTCATTGTATTATAACATATTCTAACCCAAAATAACTTTATACAAGCCATTCACTGCCTCAAAGCAATGGTTTTGGGTTCTTATCCCATTTGAGACCAAATTTCAACAAGTCTTACTTCTCACTTCTAAACATTCTTCAAGCATCTCTAGTACTTGTAATCAATCAAATTCAATGTATTATATCATATTCTAAACCAAAATAACTTTATACCAGCCATTCACTGCCTCAAAGCAATGGTTTTGGGTTCTGACTCCATTTGAGACCAAATTTCAACAAGTCTTTCTTCTCACTTCTAAACATTCTTCATGCATGTCTAGCACATGTAATCAATCATATTCATTCTATTATAACATATTCTAACCCGAAATAACTTTATACAAGCCATTCACTGCCTCAAAGCAATGGTTTTGGGCTCTTATCCCATTTGAGACCAAATTTCAACAAGTCTTTCTTCTCACTTCTAAACATTCTTCATGCATGTCTAGCACCTGTAATCAATCAAATTCATTGTATTATAACATATTTCTAACCCAAAATAACTTTATACAAGCCATTCACTGCCTCAAAGAAATGGTTTTCGGTTCTTATCCAATTTGGGACCAAATATCGATAGGTCTTTCTTCTCACTTCTAAACATTCTTCATGCATCTCTAGCACATGTAATCAATCAAATTCATTGTATTATAACATATTCTAAACCAAAATAACATTATACAAGCTATTCACTGCCTCAAAGTATTGGTTTTGGGTTCTTATCCCATTTGGGACCAAATATCCACAAGTCATTTCTTCTCACTTCTAAGCATTCTTCATGCATCTCTAGCACTTGTAATCAATCAAATGCATTGTATTATAACATATTCTAACCCAAAATAACTTTATACAAGCCATTCACTGCCTCAAAGCAATGGTTTTGGGTTCTTATCCCAATTGAGACCAAATTTCAACAAGTCTTTCTTCTCACTTCTAAACATTCTTCATGCATGTCTAGCACCTGTAATCAATCAAATTCATTGTATTATAACATATTCTAACCCAAAATAACTTTATACAAGCCATTCACTGCCTCAAAGAAATGGTTTTGGGTTCTTATCCAATTTGGGACCAAATATCGATAGGTCTTTCTTCTCACTTCTAAACATTCTTCATGCATCACTAGCACATGTAATCAATCAAATTCATTGTATTATAACATATTCTAAACCAAAATAACTTTATACAAGCTATTCACTGCCTCAAAGCATTGGTTTTGGGTTCTTATCCCATTTGGGACCAAATATCCACAAGTCTTTCTTCTCACTTCTAAGCATTCTTCAAGCATCTCTAGTACTTGTAATTAATCAAATTCATTGTATTATAACATATTCTAAACCAAAATAACTTTATACCAGCCATTCACTGCCTCAAAGCAATGGTTTTGGGTTCTTATCCCATTTGAGACCAAATTTCAACAAGTCTTTCTTCTCACTTCTAAACATTCTTCATGCATGTCTAGCACCTGTAATCAATCAAATTCATTGTATTATAACATATTCTAACCCAAAATAACTTGATACAAGCCATTCACTGCCTCAAAGCAATGGTTTTGGGTTCTTATCCCATTTGAGACCAAATTTCAACAAGTCTTACTTCTCACTTCTAAACATTCTTCAAGCATCTCTAGTACTTGTAATCAATCAAATTCATTGTATTATAACATATTCTAAACCAAAATAACTTTATACCAGCCATTCACTGCCTCAAAGCAATGGTTTTGGGTTCTTATCCCATTTGAGACCAAATTTCAACAAGTCTTTCTTCTCACTTCTAAACATTCTTCATGCATCTCTAGCACATGTAATCAATCAAATTCATTGTATTATAACATATTCTAAACCAAAATAACTTTATACAAGCTATTCACTGCCTCAAAGCATTGGTTTTGGGTTCTTATCCCATTTGGGACGAAATATCCACAAGTCTTTCTTCTCACTTCTAAGCATTCTTCATGCATCTCTAGCACTTGTAATCAATCAAATTCATTGTATTATAACATATTCTAAACCAAAATAACTTTATACAAGCCATTCACTGCCTCAAAGCAATGGTTTTGGGTTCTTATCCCATTTGAGACCAAATTTCAACAAATCTTTTTTTCTCACTTCTAAACATTCTTCATGCATCTCTAGCACTTGTAATCAATCAAATTCATTGTATTATAACATATTCTAACCCAAAATAACTTTAGACAAGCCATTCACTGCCTCAAAGCAATGGTTTTGTGTTCTTATCCCATTTGAGACCAAATTTCAACAAGTCTTACTTCTCACTTCTAAACATTCTTCAAGCATCTCTAGTACTTGTAATCAATCAAATTCATTGTATTATAACATATTCTAAACCAAAATAACTTTATACCAGCCATTCACTGCCTCAAAGCAATGGTTTTGGGTTCTTATCCCATTTGAGACCAAATTTCAACAAGTCTTTCTTCTCACTTATATACATTCTTCATGCATGTCTAGCACATGTAATCACTCAAATTCATTCTATTATAACATATTCTAACCCAAAATAACTTTATACAAGCCATTCACTGCATCAAAGCAATGGTTTTGGGTTCTTATCCCATTTGAGACCAAATTTCAACAAGTCTTTCTTCTCACTTCTAAATATTCTTCATGAATGTCTAGCAACTTGTAATCAATCAAATTCATTGTATTATATCATATTCTAAACCAAAATAACTTTATACCAGCCATTCACTGCCTCAAAGCAATGGTTTTGGGTTCTTATCCAATTTGGGACCAAATATCGATAGGTCTTTCTTCTCACTTCTAAACATTCTTCATGCATCTCTAGCACTTGTAATCAATCAAATTCATTGTATTATAACATATTCTAAACCAAAATAACTTTATACCAGCCATTCACTGCCTCAAAGCAATGGTTTTGGGTTCTTATCCCATTTGAGACCAAATTTCAACAAGTCTTTCTTCTCACTTCTAAACATTCTTCATGCATGTCTAGCACCTGTAATCAATCAAATTCATTGTATTATAACATATTCTAACCCAAAATAACTTTATACAAGCCATTCACTGCCTCAAAGAAATGGTTTTGGGTTCTTATCCAATTTGGGACCAAATTTCGACAAGTCTTTCTTCTCACTTTTAAACATTTTTCATGCATCTCTAGCACATGTAATCAATCAAATTCATTGTATTATAACATATTCTAAACTAAAATAACTTTATACAAGCTATTCACTGCCTCAAAGCATTGGTTTTGGGTTCTTATCCCATTTGGGACCAAATATCCACAAGTCTTTCTTCTCACTTCTAAGCATTCTTCATGCATCTCTAGCACTTGTAATCAATCAAATTCATTGTATTATAACATATTCTAACCCAAAATAACTTTAGACAAGCCATTCACTGCCTCAAAGCAATGCTTTTGTGTTCTTATCCCATTTGAGACCAAATTTCAACAAGTCTTTTTTTTCTCACTTCTAAACATTCTTCATGCATGTCTAGCACTTGTAATCAATCAAATTCATTGTATTATAACATATTCTAACCCAAAATAACTTTATACAAGCCATTCACTGCCTCAAAGCAATGGTTTTGTGTTCTTATCCCATTTGAGACCAAATTTCAACAAGTCTTACTTCTCACTTCTATGTGAGATTTCAAGTATAAGATCGAGTATAAAGAGGTTTATGGTTGAATGAACGAAAGAAATGAGATTAGAAGAGTTTGGGAGTTTAGAGATTGTGAAGAAAGAGAGAACTTCTCTTTTCATACATGAAAAAGAACTATGCTTACAAACTATATAAAGACTAGACAAAGAGAATAAAATACATACAAATATACAAGATATTTTGTTTCCCACTTGAAGATGAAAGCGACGTGAGCTTGGGGTTGTCTTCTAAGCACAACATGTGACTTCTTCTTGTCTCGAGCTCCAACGGTCATATTGGAAGGATCTAGGCCTCCATTCTTCTAGGGCGAACTTGTGGCGAGTTACAAAGGGGCCTTAAGTGCTGAGCTGATGGTTTAGGGAGTAATGGGCTTGGCCTTGAGGAATGGTCGTACGGACGACCGGTTGTACGGACGAGTGAATTCACTTGGTCGAGACATGAACGTATGGTTGGTTGCAAGGTCGACCATGAATGGTGTTCCCTTTCATACTCCCCCTCAAGCTTAAGCATCAAAGATTTGAAGATTGAGCTTGACACATGGAACACCCACCTCATTAAAAACCTTAGCATAGAAAACCACTTGGGATAAAACTATGCATAAGGGAAAAAGAGTGTGGGAGTCATGGTTTAGTGAGATCCATGAGTCCAAGTTTCGAGTGTATATATTCACACACTTGAGGGCTTGCTGCCTTGGTGAGTATGTCGGCCAATTGTTCCGAGCTCTCGGTGTAGCAAGGTAGTATTACACCAAGTCCTACTTGTTCTCGTACTTTGTGGCAATCAATCTCGATATGCTTTGTTCTCTCGTGAAACACCGAATTTGAAGCTATGTGGATTGCAGCTTCATTGTCACAATGCATTGTGATTGGCTTTGTTGACTCCACTCCTAAGTCTTTAAGAAGCACTTTGAGCCACATCAACTCGGTAGTAAGCTTCCTCATTGCCCGGTACTCGGATTCGGCACTTGAAAGTGAGACCACCTTTTGTTTCTTGCTTTTCCAAGTCACCAAGTTTCCTCCAATGAAGGTACAATAACCGGTTGTTGAGCGTCTATCTCCATGATCACCGGCATAATCCGCATCACAATAGCCTATCAACTCCGTATTTTTATTGCATCCCATCCATATGCCTTGTCCCGGAGCTCCTTTAAGGTATTTGAGAATTCGGCTCACCATGTTCCAATGATGCACCTTGGGAGCTTGCATATGTTGGCTCACCTGATTCACCGCATAACAAATGTCAGGTCGAGTGATGGTTAAGTAGATAAGCTTACCTACTAGTCGACGGTATTGTGAGGCATCTTCATAAGGAACTTCTTCTTGCTCCCCCTCTCGGATAACTTGGAAATCAACTTCAAGTGGTGATGCAACCGGTCTTGAACCTAGCTTACCTACTTCATTTAAAAGATCAAGAGTGTATTTTCTTTGTGATAAGAAGAGACCTTCCTTTGATCTACAAACTTCTATCCCAAGAAAATACTTTAGTTCACCTAGATCTTTAATATCAAAGACTGATTTTAAAAATAGTTTAGTATCTTGAATCCCTACCTTGTCATTCCCGGAGATGATAATATCATCCACATAAACAAGAATGACAACAATACCTCTTTGGCTTTGTGATGTGAATAGGGTGTGATCAGCCTCGGATCTCTTAAAGTCTTTTTCCATCAAGGTGGTGCTCAGCTTGTGATACCAAGCTCTCGGTGATTGTTTTAGGCCATAGATAGCTTTGTTGAGCTTGAACACTTTTCCGGGTGAGATGGTATCTTCTAAACCTGGTGGAGGTCTCATGTAAACTTCATCTTCGAGTTCACCTTGAAGAAACGCATTCTTGACGTCCATTTGCCATAGTTCCCATCCAAGTGGATTCACAGCTAAGGACAATACTACCCGGACAGTATGGAGCTTGGCTACCGGTGCAAAGGTATCAAGGTAATCTTCTCCATAGGTTTGTGTAAACCCTCTTGCAACAAGCCTAGCTTTGTAGCGTTCGATCCCCCCATCACTCTTGTACTTTATAGTGAATATCCACTTGGATGTGACCGCTTTCTTTCCCTTGGGGAGAGTAACTACATTCCATGTGTTGTTTTGTTCCATGGCTTTAGTTTCTTCTTTAACCGCTTCTCTCCACTCTTTGTGCTCTTTAGCCTCTTCATAGCTTTGTGGAATCCATTGTGAGTCCACTTGGGTAATGTAGGCTTGATGTTCGAAGGGAAAGTGTGCAAGAGTGCATACGGCTTGTATGGGATGAGCAACAGCCATGTTGTTGTAGTAAACTCTTGTTTTCTTCCAATTTGATGGGTTAGACTTGATCCTTTCACTTCTTCTTAGCTCAATGACTTTGCCTTGTGGTTGTTCACTTTGTTCCATAGAACTTTGTCCCTCTTGATTTTCACTATCTTCTTGTTGTAGTGAATTTAAACCCTCTTCTCCTTGACCATAGTCTTGATCATCATTGTTTTCTTCGGATAGGTTCTCATCTTCTTGTTCTTGTGGGTCATGTGTCTCATGTTCTTGGTCTTGGTCCGTAGTATTCGGTGTTGGTGAAGGTGAAGGTGATTCACTTGACTCTCGAGAATTCTCGACCTCAAGCTTTTCTAGGATAGCCCGAAGGTTGTTGGCACGAACGGATGGAGAGTGAGATAGGTCTTTTAGTTCTTCCCAATTCTTCTTTTCATAGTACCCATTTGCTTCAATGACTTAACATCTCTCGAAACATGAACTCGTCTAGTTTCCGGATCATAGCACTTGTAGCCCTTTTGTGTTGGTGAGTACCCGATCAACATGCACTTGGTGCTCTTGGCTTCCAACTTATTGCGAAGTTCACCTGGTTTCAACACATAGCACACACACCCAAACACACGTAAGTGATTAATATTGGGTTTAACTTTGTGAAGAACTTCAAAGGGTGAGAGATCGCTTAGTATTTTTGTAGGTGTGCGGTTGATTAAGTAGCAAGCCGCAACGACAGCATCTCCCCAAAATGATTTTGGTACATTGGTGTGGAACATCATTGATCTTGCTACTTCCATGAGGTGCCTATTCTTTCTCTCGGCTACACCATTTTGTTGAGGGGTATATGGACAACTTGTTTGTTGAATGATGCCATGTTTGGTTAAGTGTTGTTTGAAGGCATGACTTGTATACTCCCCACCATTATCCGACCTTAAAATCTTAATCTTGGCATTATAGTGGTTAGTCACATAAGTTTGAAAGTTCATAAAAGCTTCAAGAACACGATCCTTAGAAGGAAGTAAGGTTAACCAAGTGTATTTCGATTTTTCATCAATGAAGGTAACATAGTACTTTTGATTTTCCCTAGACATGCAAGGTGAAGTCCACACATCCGAATGAATCAAATCAAAGCAATTTTCATAGATAGTACTAGACTTGGGAAAAACAGATTTGCAATGCTTGCCAAGAATACATGCTTCACATTCATCATTTTTAAAAGAAACATTAGGCAACATTAAATTTAAAGCACGAGTATGAGGGTGACCAAGTCTAGCATGCCAAATAGCACTATTCGCACTAACAATAATAGAACTAAAACAAGATGAAGAAGAAGAAGTAGATAGGTCGGTATTTTTAAGAACATAGAGGTCATCTTTGGTCTTGCCTTGGCCAAGAAGCTTACTTGTCTTAATATCCTGAAAATAAACATCATTAGGTCCAAAGATAACATGACAATTTAGATCTTTAGTAGCTTTTCTAACCGATACTAAATTTGATGCAAAGTTAGGCATATAGAAAGCTTTAGTATCTTTGTTAAACAACTTTAAAGTTCCAATTCCTTTAACCGGTACCTTGTCCCCATTAGCAATAGTAACATTTCCTAAAGCCGGTTCTATATCACTTATTAATTTAGAATCGCTAATCATGTGATGAGAGGCTCCGGAATCAACTATAAGAGGCTTAATGGAAGTAAGGGCAAGGTTAACATTACCGGATGACTCCTTGAGGGCCTTAATGATAGCCTCAAGGTCACACTTCCTTACAACGTCCGATGATGCAGCAAGCGCCGCTCCTTGGGTCTCCACGGCTTGATTGTTGTTGTTGTTGTCCGGGTGAGTCACTTCACCGGATGCACAAGCTTGGTTAGCCCTCGGGTCGCGGTTGTCATCTCTCGGACGAAGATGGGGATGAAGCACCCAACACTTCTCTTTGTGGTGACCGGATCTTTTGCAATGATGGCAAAATGGTCGCTTGTTGTTGGAGCTATTGTTGTTGTTGTTCCGGTAGTAGCTCTTGTTAGCCGTGGCTACTTCACTTTGGTTGGCGGTGATAAGTTCACCTTTTCCCCCAAATAGCCCGATAGATCCATGTTCTCTTTGAACTTGAGAGCACACGTCGTCAAGACTAGGGAGCTTGTCCGACCGGAGAATGTGCTTGATGAGGTCGTTGTACGACGAGTTGAGAGTCAAGAGAAGTCCAAAGACTTTGTCTTGTTCTCTCCTTTCATTGATGACCGCGGGGTCAACCGAGCTAGGTCGAAGCATCTCAAGCTCAGTCCAAAGAGAGCGAAATTTCCCAAAGTGTTTGGTGAACTCCATGTCTTCTTGGCTGAGGTTGTTGGTGGCTCTTTTGACTTCAAAAACCCGGTTAAGGTTGGTGACATTCCCAAAGACATTTTTGAGAGTGTCCCACAACTCCTTAGCGGTTTCACAATAAGAATAAGCTTCAAGGATTGGAGCTTCGAGGGAGTTTTGGATGAGAGCAAGAACATTTTGGTCCTCTTGGAACCACTTCTCTTCATCGATGGAGGCGGCCTCCTTCTTCCCTTCTGTTGGAGTTTCACTCTTTTCGATGTGACTCCAAAGACCACGGCCACACAAGGCCGTCTTTGTGGTTCTTGCCCACAATAAGTAGTTACTCCCCTTGAGAGTAACCGGAACCACCAAAGATTTGAGACCTTCCATGGTAGATACGATGAGCTAGGAGATTATTATCCAACGGGTAAAGGCTTTGTCCAACGGTTAAAAGAAAACCGAAGAACAAGAAGATGATAAAGATGAGTTTAAGCGAGAGAGAACGAAAGAGATTTGAGATTTAAACGGTGATTAAGAGCAACCTGGCTTTGATACCATGTGAGATTTCAAGTATAAGATCGAGTATAAAGAGGTTTATGGTTGAATGAACGAGAGAAATGAGATTAGAAGAGTTTGCGAGTTTAGAGATTGTGAAGAAAGAGAGAACTTCTCTTTTCATACATGAAAAAGAACTATGCTTACAAACTATATAAAGACTAGACAAAGAGAATAAAATACATACAAATATACAAGATATTTTGTTTCCCACTTGAAGGTGAAAGCGACGTGAGCTTGGGGTTGTCTTCTAAGCACAACATGTGACTTCTACTTGTCTCGAGCTCCAACGGTCATATTGGAATCTAGGCCTCCATTCTTCTAGGGCGAACTTGTGGCGAGTTACAAAGGGGCCTTAAGTGATGAGCTGATGGTTTAGGGAGTAATGGGCTTGGCCTTGAGGAATGGTCGTACGGACGACCGGTTGTACGGACGAGTGAATTCACTTGGTCGAGACATGAACGTATGGTTGGTTGCAAGGTCGACCATGAATGGTGTTCCCTTTCACATTCTAAACATTCTTCATGCATCTCTAGTACTTGTAATCAATCAAATTCATTGTATTATAACATATTCTAAACCAAAATAACTTTATACCAGCCATTCACTGCCTCAAAGCAATGGTTTTGGGTTATTATCCCATTTGGGACCAAATATCCACAAGTCTTTTTTTCTCACTTCTAAACATTCTTCATGCATGTCTAGCACCTGTAATCAATCAAATTCATTGTATTATAACATATTCTAACCCAAAATAACTTTATACAAGCCATTCACTGCCTCAAAGAAATGGTTTTGGGTTCTTATCCAATTTGGGACCAAATTTCGACAAGTCTTTCTTCTCACTTCTAAACATTCTTCATGCATCTCTAGCACATGTAATCAATCAAATTCATTGTATTATAACATATTCTAAACCAAAATAACTTTATACAAGCTATTCACTGCCTCAAAGCATTGGTTTTGGGTTCTTATCCCATTTGGGACCAAATATCCACAAGTCTTTCTTCTCACTTCTAAGCATTCTTCATGCATCTCTAGCACTTGTAATCAATCAAATTCATTGTACAATTAACATATTCTAAACCAAAATAACTTTATACAAGCCATTCACTGCCTCAAAGCAATGGTTTTGGGTTCTTATCCCATTTGAGACCAAATTTCAACAAGTCTTTTTTTCTCACTTCTAAACATTCTTCATGCATCTCTAGCACTTGTAATCAATCAAATTCATTGTATTATAACATATTCTAACCCAAAATAACTTTAGACAAGCCATTCACTGCCTCAAAGCAATGGTTTTGTGTTCTTATCCCATTTGAGATCAAATTTCAACAAGTCTTACTTCTCACTTCTAAACATTCTTCAAGCATCTCTAGTACTTGTAATCAATCAAATTCATTGTATTATAACATATTCTAAACCAAAATAACTTTATACCAGCCATTCACTGCCTCAAAGCAATGGTTTTGGGTTCTTATCCCATTTGAGACCAAATTTCAACAAGTCTTTCTTCTCACTTCTAAACATTCTTCATGCATGTCTAGCACATGTAATCACTCAAATTCATTCTATTATAACATATTCTAACCCAAAATAACTTTATACAAGCCATTCACTGCATCAAAGCAATGGTTTTGGGTTCTTATCCCATTTGAGACCAAATTTCAACAAGTCTTTCTTCTCACTTCTAAACATTCTTCATGCATGTCTAGCACTTGTAATCAATCAAATTCATTGTATTATAACATATTCTAACCCAAAATAACTTTATACAAGCCATTCACTGCCTCAAAGCAATGGTTTTGGGTTCTTATCCAATTTGGGACCAAATATCGATAGGTCTTTCTTCTCACTTCTAAACATTCTTCATGCATCTCTAGCACTTGTAATCAATCAAATTCATTGTATTATAACATATTCTAAACCAAAATAACTTTATACCAGCCATTCACTGCCTCAAAGCAATGGTTTTGGGTTCTTATCCCATTTGAGACCAAATTTCAACAAGTCTTTCTTCTCACTTCTAAACATTCTTCATGCATGTCTAGCACCTGTAATCAATCAAATTCATTGTATTATAACATATTCTAACCCAAAATAACTTTATACAAGCCATTCACTGCCTCAAAGCAATGGTTATGGGTTTTTATCCAATTTAGGACCAAGTATCGATAGGTCTTTCTTCTCACTTCTAAACATTCTCCATGCATCTCTAGTACTTGTAATCAATCAAATTCATTGTATTATAACATATTCTAAACCAAAATAACTTTATACAAGCCATTCACTGCCTCAAAGCAATGGTTTTGGGTTCTTATCCCATTTGGGACCAAATATCAACAAGTCTTTCTTCTCACTTCTAAACATTCTTCATGCATGTCTAGCACTTGTAATCAATCAAATTCATTGTATTATAACATATTCTAACCCAAAATAACTTTATACAAGCCATTCACTGCCTCAAAGCAACGGTTATGGGTTCTTATCCCATTTGAGACCAAATTTCAACAAGTCTTTTTTTCTCACTTCTAAACATTCTTCATGCATGTCTAGCACTTGTAATCAATCAAATTCATTGTATTATAACATATTCTAAACCAAAATAACTTTATACAAGCTATTCACTGCCTCAAAGCAATGGTTTTGGGTTCTTATCCAATTTGGGACCAAATTTCGACAAGTCTTTCTTCTCACTTCTAAACATTCTTCATGCATCTCTAGCACATGTAATCAATCAAATTCATTGTATGATAACATATTCTAAACCAAAATAACTTTATACAAGCTATTCACTGCCTCAAAGCATTGGTTTTGGGTTCTTATCCCATTTGGGACCAAATATCCACAAGTCTTTCTTCTCACTTCTAAGCATTCTTCATGCATCTCTAGCACTTGTAATCAATCAAATTCATTGTATTATAACATATTATAACCCAATATAACTTTATACAAGCCATTCACTGCCTCAAAGCAATGGTTTTGGGTTATTATCCCATTTGAGACCAAATTTCAACAAGTCTTTTTTTCTCACTTCTAAACATTCTTCATGCATGTCTAGCACTTGTAATCAATCAAATTCATTGTATTATAACATATTCTAACCCAAAATAACTTTATACAAGCCATTCACTGCCTCAAAGCAATGGTTTTGTGTTCTTATCCCATTTGAGACCAAATTTCAACAAGTCTTACTTCTCACTTCTAAACATTCTTCATGCATCTCTAGTACTTGTAATCAATCAAATTCATTGTATTATAACATATTCTAAACCAAAATAACTTTATACCAGCCAATCACTGCCTCAAAGCAATGGTTTTGGGTTATTATCCCATTTAGGACCAAATATCCACAAGTCTTTTTTTCTCACTTCTAAACATTCTTCATGCATGTCTAGCACCTGTAATCAATCAAATTCATTGTATTATAACATATTCTAACCCAAAATAACTTTATACAAGCCATTCACTGCCTCAAAGAAATGGTTTTGGGTTCTTATCCAATTTGGGACCAAATTTCGACAAGTCTTTCTTCTCACTTCTAAACATTCTTCATGCATCTCTAGCACATGTAATCAATCAAATTCATTGTATTATAACATATTCTAAACCAAAATAACTTTATACAAGCTATTCACTGCCTCAAAGCATTGGTTTTGGGTTCTTATCCCATTTGGGACCAAATATCCACAAGTCTTTCTTCTCACTTCTAAGCATTCTTCATGCATCTCTAGCACTTGTAATCAATCAAATTCATTGTATTATAACATATTCTAAACCAAAATAACTTTATACAAGCCATTCACTGCCTCAAAGCAATGGTTTTGGGTTCTTATCCCATTTGAGACCAAATTTCAACAAGTCTTTTTTTCTCACTTCTAAACATTCTTCATGCATCTCTAGCACTTGTAATCAATCAAATTCATTGTATTATAACATATTCTAACCCAAAATAACTTTAGACAAGCCATTCACTGCCTCAAAGCAATGGTTTTGTGTTCTTATCCCATTTGAGACCAAATTTCAACAAGTCTTACTTCTCACTTCTAAACATTCTTCAAGCATCTCTAGTACTTGTAATCAATCAAATTCATTGTATTATAACATATTCTAAACCAAAATAACTTTATACCAGCCATTCACTGCCTCAAAGCAATGGTTTTGGGTTATTATCCCATTTGGGACCAAATATCCACAAGTCTTTTTTCTCACTTCTAAACATTCTTCATGCATGTCTAGCACCTGTAATCAATCAAATTCATTGTATTATAACATATTCTAACCCAAAATAACTTTATACAAGCCATTCACTTCCTCAAAGAAATGGTTTTGGGTTCTTATCCAATTTGGGACCAAATTTCGACAAGTCTTTCTTCTCACTTCTAAACATTCTTCATGCATCTCTAGCACATGTAATCAATCAAATTCATTGTATTATAACATATTCTAAACCAAAATAACTTTATACAAGCTATTCACTGCCTCAAAGCATTGGTTTTGGGTTCTTATCCCATTTGGGACCAAATATCCACAAGTCTTTCTTCTCACTTCTAAGCATTCTTCATGCATCTCTAGCACTTGTAATCAATCAAATTCATTGTATTATAACATATTCTAAACCAAAATAACTTTATACAAGCCATTCACTGCCTCAAAGCAATGGTTTTGGGTTCTTATCCCATTTGAGACCAAATTTCAACAAGTCTTTTTTTCTCACTTCTAAACATTCTTCATGCATCTCTAGCACTTGTAATCAATCAAATTCATTGTATTATAACATATTCTAACCCAAAATAACTTTAGACAAGCCATTCACTGCCTCAAAGCAATGGTTTTGTGTTCTTATCCCATTTGAGATCAAATTTCAACAAGTCTTACTTCTCACTTCTAAACATTCTTCAAGCATCTCTAGTACTTGTAATCAATCAAATTCATTGTATTATAACATATTCTAAACCAAAATAACTTTATACAAGCCATTCACTGCCTCAAAGCAATGGTTTTGGGTTCTTATCCCATTTGAGACCAAATTTCAACAAGTCTTTTTTTCTCACTTCTAAACATTCTTCATGCATCTCTAGCACTTGTAATCAATCAAATTCATTGTATTATAACATATTCTAACCCAAAATAACTTTAGACAAGCCATTCACTGCCTCAAAGCAATGGTTTTGTGTTCTTATCCCATTTGAGACCAAATTTCAACAAGTCTTACTTCTCACTTCTAAACATTCTTCAAGCATCTCTAGTACTTGTAATCAATCAAATTCATTGTATTATAACATATTCTAAACCAAAATAACTTTATACCAGCCATTCACTGCCTCAAAGCAATGGTTTTGGGTTATTATCCCATTTGGGACCAAATATCCACAAGTCTTTTTTCTCACTTCTAAACATTCTTCATGCATGTCTAGCACCTGTAATCAATCAAATTCATTGTATTATAACATATTCTAACCCAAAATAACTTTATACAAGCCATTCACTTCCTCAAAGAAATGGTTTTGGGTTCTTATCCAATTTGGGACCAAATTTCGACAAGTCTTTCTTCTCACTTCTAAACATTCTTCATGCATCTCTAGCACATGTAATCAATCAAATTCATTGTATTATAACATATTCTAAACCAAAATAACTTTATACAAGCTATTCACTGCCTCAAAGCATTGGTTTTGGGTTCTTATCCCATTTGGGACCAAATATCCACAAGTCTTTCTTCTCACTTCTAAGCATTCTTCATGCATCTCTAGCACTTGTAATCAATCAAATTCATTGTATTATAACATATTCTAAACCAAAATAACTTTATACAAGCCATTCACTGCCTCAAAGCAATGGTTTTGGGTTCTTATCCCATTTGAGACCAAATTTCAACAAGTCTTTTTTTCTCACTTCTAAACATTCTTCATGCATCTCTAGCACTTGTAATCAATCAAATTCATTGTATTATAACATATTCTAACCCAAAATAACTTTAGACAAGCCATTCACTGCCTCAAAGCAATGGTTTTGTGTTCTTATCCCATTTGAGATCAAATTTCAACAAGTCTTACTTCTCACTTCTAAACATTCTTCAAGCATCTCTAGTACTTGTAATCAATCAAATTCATTGTATTATAACATATTCTAAACCAAAATAACTTTATACAAGCCATTCACTGCCTCAAAGCAATGGTTTTGGGTTCTTATCCCATTTGGGACCAAATATCAACAAGTCTTTCTTCTCACTTCTAAACATTCTTCATGCATGTCTAGCACTTGTAATCAATCAAATTCATTGGATTATAACATATTCTAACCCAAAATAACTTTATACAAGCCATTCACTGCCTCAAAGCAACGGTTATGGGTTCTTATCCCATTTGAGACCAAATTTCAACAAGTCTTTTTTTCTCACTTCTAAACATTCTTCATGCATGTCTAGCACTTGTAATCAATCAAATTCATTGTATTATAACATATTCTAAACCAAAATCACTTTATACAAGCTATTCACTGTCTCAAAGCAATGGTTTTGGGTTCTTATCCAATTTGGGACCAAATTTCGACAAGTCTTTCTTCTCACTTCTAAACATTCTTCATGCATCTCTAGCACATGTAATCAATCAAATTCATTGTATGATAACATATTCTAAACCAAAATAACTTTATACAAGCTATTCACTGCCTCAAAGCATTGGTTTTGGGTTCTTATCCCATTTGAGACCAAATTTCAACAAGTCTTACTTCTCACTTCTAAACATTCTTCATGCATCTCTAGTACTTGTAATCAATCAAATTCATTGTATTATAACATATTCTAAACCAAAATAACTTTATACCAGCCAATCACTGCCTCAAAGCAATGGTTTTGGATTATTATCCCATTTAGGACCAAATATCCACACGTCTTTTTTTCTCACTTCTAAACATTCTTCATGCATGTCTAGCACCTGTAATCAATCAAATTCATTGTATTATAACATATTCTAACCCAAAATAACTTTATACAAGCCATTCACTGCCTCAAAGAAATGGTTTTGGGTTCTTATCCAATTTGGGACCAAATTTCGACAAGTCTTTCTTCTCACTTCTAAACATTCTTCATGCATCTCTAGCACATGTAATCAATCAAATTCATTGTATTATAACATATTCTAAACGAAAATAACTTTATACAAGCTATTCACTGCCTCAAAGCATTGGTTTTGGGTTCTTATCCCATTTGGGACCAAATATCCACAAGTCTTTCTTCTCACTTCTAAGCATTCTTCATGCATCTCTAGCACTTGTAATCAATCAAATTCATTGTATTATAACATATTCTAAACCAAAATAACTTTATACAAGCCATTCACTGCCTCAAAGCAATGGTTTTGGGTTCTTATCCCATTTGAGACCAAATTTCAACAAGTCTTTTTTTCTCACTTCTAAACATTCTTCATGCATCTCTAGCACTTGTAATCAATCAAATTCATTGTATTATAACATATTCTAACCCAAAATAACTTTAGACAAGCCATTCACTGCCTCAAAGCAATGGTTTTGTGTTCTTATCCCATTTGAGACCAAATTTCAACAAGTCTTACTTCTCACTTCTAAACATTCTTCAAGCATCTCTAGTACTTGTAATCAATCAAATTCATTGTATTATAACATATTCTAAACCAAAATAACTTTATACCAGCCATTCACTGCCTCAAAGCAATGGTTTTGGGTTCTTATCCCATTTGAGACCAAATTTCAACAAGTCTTACTTCTCACTTCTAAACATTCTTCATGCATCTCTAGTACTTGTAATCAATCAAATTCATTGTATTATAACATATTCTAAACCAAAATAACTTTATACCAGCCATTCACTGCCTCAAAGCAATGGTTTTGGGTTATTATCCCATTTGGGACCAAATATCCACAAGTCTTTTTTTCTCACTTCTAAACATTCTTCATGCATGTCTAGCACCTGTAATCAATCAAATTCATTGTATTATAACATATTCTAACCCAAAATAACTTTATACAAGCCATTCACTTCCTCAAAGAAATGGTTTTGGGTTCTTATCCAATTTGGGACCAAATTTCGACAAGTCTTTCTTCTCACTTCTAAACATTCTTCATGCATCTCTAGCACATGTAATCAATCAAATTCATTGTATTATAACATATTCTAAACCAAAATAACTTTATACAAGCTATTCACTGCCTCAAAGCATTGGTTTTGGGTTCTTATCCCATTTGGGACCAAATATCCACAAGTCTTTCTTCTCACTTCTAAGCATTCTTCATGCATCTCTAGCACTTGTAATCAATCAAATTCATTGTATTATAACATATTCTAAACCAAAATAACTTTATACAAGCCATTCACTGCCTCAAAGCAATGGTTTTGGGTTCTTATCCCATTTGAGACCAAATTTCAACAAGTCTTTCTTCTCACTTCTAAACATTCTTCATGCATCTCTAGCACTTGTAATCAATCAAATTCATTGTATTATAACATATTCTAACCCAAAATAACTTTAGACAAGCCATTCACTGCCTCAAAGCAATGGTTTTGTGTTCTTATCCCATTTGAGATCAAATTTCAACAAGTCTTACTTCTCACTTCTAAACATTCTTCAAGCATCTCTAGTACTTGTAATCAATCAAATTCATTGTATTATAACATATTCTAAACCAAAATAACTTTATACAAGCCATTCACTGCCTCAAAGCAATGGTTTTGGGTTCTTATCCCATTTGAGACCAAATTTCAACAAGTCTTTTTTTCTCACTTTTAAACATTCTTCATGCATCTCTAGCACTTGTAATCAATCAAATTCATTGTATTATAACATATTCTAACCCAAAATAACTTTATACAAGCCATTCACTGCATCAAAGCAATGGTTTTGGGTTCTTATCCCATTTGAGACCAAATTTCAACAAGTCTTTCTTCTCACTTCTAAACATTCTTCATGCATGTCTAGCACTTGTAATCAATCAAATTCATTGTATTATAACATATTCTAACCCAAAATAACTTTATACAAGCCATTCACTGCCTCAAAGCAATGGTTTTGGGTTCTTATCCAATTTGGGACCAAATATCGATAGGTCTTTCTTCTAACTTCTAAACATTCTTCATGCATCTCTAGCACTTGTAATCAATCAAATTCATTGTATTATAACATATTCTAAACCAAAATAACTTTATACCAGCCATTCACTGCCTCAAAGCAATGGTTTTGGGTTCTTATCCCATTTGAGACCAAATTTCAACAAGTCTTTCTTCTCACTTCTAAACATTCTTCATGCATGTCTAGCACCTGTAATCAATCAAATTCATTGTATTATAACATATTCTAACCCAAAATAACTTTATACAAGCCATTCACTGCCTCAAAGCAATGGTTATGGGTTTTTATCCAATTTAGGACCAAGTATCGATAGGTCTTTCTTCTCACTTCTAAACATTCTCCATGCATCTCTAGTACTTGTAATCAATCAAATTCATTGTATTATAACATATTCTAAACCAAAATAACTTTATACAAGCCATTCACTGCCTCAAAGCAATGGTTTTGGGTTCTTATCCCATTTGGGACCAAATATCAACAAGTCTTTCTTCTCACTTCTAAACATTCTTCATGCATGTCTAGCACTTGTAATCAATCAAATTCATTGTATTATAACATATTCTAACCCAAAATAACTTTATACAAGCCATTCACTGCCTCAAAGCAACGGTTATGGGTTCTTATCCCATTTGAGACCAAATTTCAACAAGTCTTTTTTTCTCACTTCTAAACATTCTTCATGCATGTCTAGCACTTGTAATCAATCAAATTCATTGTATTATAACATATTCTAAACCAAAATCACTTTATACAAGCTATTCACTGTCTCAAAGCAATGGTTTTGGGTTCTTATCCAATTTGGGACCAAATTTCGACAAGTCTTTCTTCTCACTTCTAAACATTCTTCATGCATCTCTAGCACATGTAATCAATCAAATTCATTGTATGATAACATATTCTAAACCAAAATAACTTTATACAAGCTATTCACTGCCTCAAAGCATTGGTTTTGGGTTCTTATCCCATTTGAGACCAAATTTCAACAAGTCTTACTTCTCACTTCTAAACATTCTTCATGCATCTCTAGTACTTGTAATCAATCAAATTCATTGTATTATAACATATTCTAAACCAAAATAACTTTATACCAGCCAATCACTGCCTCAAAGCAATGGTTTTGGGTTATTATCCCATTTAGGACCAAATATCCACAAGTCTTTTTTTCTCACTTCTAAACATTCTTCATGCATGTCTAGCACCTGTAATCAATCAAATTCATTGTATTATAACATATTCTAACCCAAAATAACTTTATACAAGCCATTCACTGCCTCAAAGAAATGGTTTTGGGTTCTTATCCAATTTGGGACCAAATTTCGACAAGTCTTTCTTCTCACTTCTAAACATTCTTCATGCATCTCTAGCACATGTAATCAATCAAATTCATTGTATTATAACATATTCTAAACCAAAATAACTTTATACAAGCTATTCACTGCCTCAAAGCATTGGTTTTGGGTTCTTATCCCATTTGGGACCAAATATCCACAAGTCTTTCTTCTCACTTCTAAGCATTCTTCATGCATCTCTAGCACTTGTAATCAATCAAATTCATTGTATTATAACATATTCTAAACCAAAATAACTTTATACAAGCCATTCACTGCCTCAAAGCAATGGTTTTGGGTTCTTATCCCATTTGAGACCAAATTTCAACAAGTCTTTTTTTTCTCACTTCTAAACATTCTTCATGCATCTCTAGCACTTGTAATCAATCAAATTCATTGTATTATAACATATTCTAACCCAAAATAACTTTAGACAAGCCATTCACTGCCTCAAAGCAATGGTTTTGTGTTCTTATCCCATTTGAGACCAAATTTCAACAAGTCTTACTTCTCACTTCTAAACATTCTTCAAGCATCTCTAGCACTTGTAATCAATCAAATTCATTGTATTATAACATATTCTAAACCAAAATAACTTTATACCAGCCATTCACTGCCTCAAAGCAATGGTTTTGGGTTCTTATCCCATTTGAGACCAAATTTCAACAAGTCTTACTTCTCACTTCTAAACATTCTTCATGCATCTCTAGTACTTGTAATCAATCAAATTCATTGTATTATAACATATTCTAAACCAAAATAACTTTATACCAGCCATTCACTGCCTCAAAGCAATGGTTTTGGGTTATTATCCCATTTGGGACCAAATATCCACAAGTCTTTTTTCTCACTTCTAAACATTCTTCATGCATGTCTAGCACCTGTAATCAATCAAATTCATTGTATTATAACATATTCTAAACCAAAATAACTTTATACCAGCCATTCACTGCCTCAAAGCAATGGTTTTGGGTTCTTATCCCATTTGAGACCAAATTTCAACAAGTCTTACTTCTCACTTCTAAACATTCTTCATGCATCTCTAGTACTTGTAATCAATCAAATTCATTGTATTATAACATATTCTAAACCAAAATAACTTTATACCAGCCATTCACTGCCTCAAAGCAATGGTTTTGGGTTCTTATCCCATTTGAGACCAAATTTCAACAAGTCTTTCTTCTCACTTCTAAACATTCTTCATGCATGTCTAGCACATGTAATCACTCAAATTCATTCTATTATAACATATTCTAACCCAAAATAACTTTATACAAGCCATTCACTGCATCAAAGCAATGGTTTTGGGTTCTTATCCCATTTGAGACCAAATTTCAACAAGTCTTTCTTCTCACTTCTAAACATTCTTCATGCATGTCTAGCACTTGTAATCAATCAAATTCATTGTATTATAACATATTCTAACCCAAAATAACTTTATACAAGCCATTCACTGCCTCAAAGCAATGGTTTTGGGTTCTTATCCAATTTTGGACCAAATATCGATAGGTCTTTCTTCTCACTTCTAAACATTCTTCATGCATCTCTAGCACTTGTAATCAATCAAATTCATTGTATTATAACATATTCTAAACCAAAATAACTTTATACCAGCCATTCACTGCCTCAAAGCAATGGTTTTGGGTTCTTATCCCATTTGAGACCAAATTTCAACAAGTCTTTCTTCTCACTTCTAAACATTCTTCATGCATGTCTAGCACATGTAATCAATCAAATTCATTGTATTATAACATATTCTAAACCAAAATAACTTTATACAAGCTATTCACTGCCTCAAAGCATTGGTTTTGGGTTCTTATCCCATTTGGGACCAAATATCCACAAGTCTTTCTTCTCACTTCTAAGCATTCTTCATGCATCTCTAGCACTTGTAATCAATCAAATTCATTGTATTATAAAATATTCTAACCCAAAATAACTTTATACAAGCCATTCACTGCCTCAAAGCAATGGTTTTGGGTTCTTATCCAATTTGGGACCAAATATCGATAGGTCTTTCTTCTCACTTCTAAACATTCTTCATGCATCTCTAGTACTTGTAATCAATCAAATTCATTGTATTATAACATATTCTAACCCAAAATAACTTTATACAAGCCATTCACTGCCTCAAAGCAACGGTTATGGGTTCTTATCCCATTTGAGACCAAATTTCAACAAGTCTTTTTTTCTCACTTCTAAACATTCTTCATGCATCTCTAGCACTTGTAATCAATCAAATTCATTGTATTATAACATATTCTAACCCAAAATAACTTTATACAAGCCATTCACTGCATCAAAGCAATGGTTTTGGGTTCTTATCCCATTTGAGACCAAATTTCAACAAGTCTTTCTTCTCACTTCTAAACATTCTTCATGCATGTCTAGCACTTGTAATCAATCAAATTCATTGTATTATAACATATTCTAACCCAAAATAACTTTATACAAGCCATTCACTGCCTCAAAGCAATGGTTTTGGGTTCTTATCCAATTTGGGACCAAATATCGATAGGTCTTTCTTCTAACTTCTAAACATTCTTCATGCATCTCTAGCACTTGTAATCAATCAAATTCATTGTATTATAACATATTCTAAACCAAAATAACTTTATACCAGCCATTCACTGCCTCAAAGCAATGGTTTTGGGTTCTTATCCCATTTGAGACCAAATTTCAACAAGTCTTTCTTCTCACTTCTAAACATTCTTCATGCATGTCTAGCACCTGTAATCAATCAAATTCATTGTATTATAACATATTCTAACCCAAAATAACTTTATACAAGCCATTCACTGCCTCAAAGCAATGGTTATGGGTTTTTATCCAATTTAGGACCAAGTATCGATAGGTCTTTCTTCTCACTTCTAAACATTCTCCATGCATCTCTAGTACTTGTAATCAATCAAATTCATTGTATTATAACATATTCTAAACCAAAATAACTTTATACAAGCCATTCACTGCCTCAAAGCAATGGTTTTGGGTTCTTATCCCATTTGGGACCAAATATCAACAAGTCTTTCTTCTCACTTCTAAACATTCTTCATGCATGTCTAGCACTTGTAATCAATCAAATTCATTGTATTATAACATATTCTAACCCAAAATAACTTTATACAAGCCATTCACTGCCTCAAAGCAACGGTTATGGGTTCTTATCCCATTTGAGACCAAATTTCAACAAGTCTTTTTTTCTCACTTCTAAACATTCTTCATGCATGTCTAGCACTTGTAATCAATCAAATTCATTGTATTATAACATATTCTAAACCAAAATCACTTTATACAAGCTATTCACTGTCTCAAAGCAATGGTTTTGGGTTCTTATCCAATTTGGGACCAAATTTCGACAAGTCTTTCTTCTCACTTCTAAACATTCTTCATGCATCTCTAGCACATGTAATCAATCAAATTCATTGTATGATAACATATTCTAAACCAAAATAACTTTATACAAGCTATTCACTGCCTCAAAGCATTGGTTTTGGGTTCTTATCCCATTTGAGACCAAATTTCAACAAGTCTTACTTCTCACTTCTAAACATTCTTCATGCATCTCTAGTACTTGTAATCAATCAAATTCATTGTATTATAACATATTCTAAACCAAAATAACTTTATACCAGCCAATCACTGCCTCAAAGCAATGGTTTTGGGTTATTATCCCATTTAGGACCAAATATCCACAAGTCTTTTTTTCTCACTTCTAAACATTCTTCATGCATGTCTAGCACCTGTAATCAATCAAATTCATTGTATTATAACATATTCTAACCCAAAATAACTTTATACAAGCCATTCACTGCCTCAAAGAAATGGTTTTGGGTTCTTATCCAATTTGGGACCAAATTTCGACAAGTCTTTCTTCTCACTTCTAAACATTCTTCATGCATCTCTAGCACATGTAATCAATCAAATTCATTGTATTATAACATATTCTAAACCAAAATAACTTTATACAAGCTATTCACTGCCTCAAAGCATTGGTTTTGGGTTCTTATCCCATTTGGGACCAAATATCCACAAGTCTTTCTTCTCACTTCTAAGCATTCTTCATGCATCTCTAGCACTTGTAATCAATCAAATTCATTGTATTATAACATATTCTAAACCAAAATAACTTTATACAAGCCATTCACTGCCTCAAAGCAATGGTTTTGGGTTCTTATCCCATTTGAGACCAAATTTCAACAAGTCTTTTTTTTCTCACTTCTAAACATTCTTCATGCATCTCTAGCACTTGTAATCAATCAAATTCATTGTATTATAACATATTCTAACCCAAAATAACTTTAGACAAGCCATTCACTGCCTCAAAGCAATGGTTTTGTGTTCTTATCCCATTTGAGACCAAATTTCAACAAGTCTTACTTCTCACTTCTAAACATTCTTCAAGCATCTCTAGCACTTGTAATCAATCAAATTCATTGTATTATAACATATTCTAAACCAAAATAACTTTATACCAGCCATTCACTGCCTCAAAGCAATGGTTTTGGGTTCTTATCCCATTTGAGACCAAATTTCAACAAGTCTTACTTCTCACTTCTAAACATTCTTCATGCATCTCTAGTACTTGTAATCAATCAAATTCATTGTATTATAACATATTCTAAACCAAAATAACTTTATACCAGCCATTCACTGCCTCAAAGCAATGGTTTTGGGTTATTATCCCATTTGGGACCAAATATCCACAAGTCTTTTTTCTCACTTCTAAACATTCTTCATGCATGTCTAGCACCTGTAATCAATCAAATTCATTGTATTATAACATATTCTAAACCAAAATAACTTTATACCAGCCATTCACTGCCTCAAAGCAATGGTTTTGGGTTCTTATCCCATTTGAGACCAAATTTCAACAAGTCTTACTTCTCACTTCTAAACATTCTTCATGCATCTCTAGTACTTGTAATCAATCAAATTCATTGTATTATAACATATTCTAAACCAAAATAACTTTATACCAGCCATTCACTGCCTCAAAGCAATGGTTTTGGGTTCTTATCCCATTTGAGACCAAATTTCAACAAGTCTTTCTTCTCACTTCTAAACATTCTTCATGCATGTCTAGCACATGTAATCACTCAAATTCATTCTATTATAACATATTCTAACCCAAAATAACTTTATACAAGCCATTCACTGCATCAAAGCAATGGTTTTGGGTTCTTATCCCATTTGAGACCAAATTTCAACAAGTCTTTCTTCTCACTTCTAAACATTCTTCATGCATGTCTAGCACTTGTAATCAATCAAATTCATTGTATTATAACATATTCTAACCCAAAATAACTTTATACAAGCCATTCACTGCCTCAAAGCAATGGTTTTGGGTTCTTATCCAATTTTGGACCAAATATCGATAGGTCTTTCTTCTCACTTCTAAACATTCTTCATGCATCTCTAGCACTTGTAATCAATCAAATTCATTGTATTATAACATATTCTAAACCAAAATAACTTTATACCAGCCATTCACTGCCTCAAAGCAATGGTTTTGGGTTCTTATCCCATTTGAGACCAAATTTCAACAAGTCTTTCTTCTCACTTCTAAACATTCTTCATGCATGTCTAGCACATGTAATCAATCAAATTCATTGTATTATAACATATTCTAAACCAAAATAACTTTATACAAGCTATTCACTGCCTCAAAGCATTGGTTTTGGGTTCTTATCCCATTTGGGACCAAATATCCACAAGTCTTTCTTCTCACTTCTAAGCATTCTTCATGCATCTCTAGCACTTGTAATCAATCAAATTCATTGTATTATAAAATATTCTAACCCAAAATAACTTTATACAAGCCATTCACTGCCTCAAAGCAATGGTTTTGGGTTCTTATCCAATTTGGGACCAAATATCGATAGGTCTTTCTTCTCACTTCTAAACATTCTTCATGCATCTCTAGTACTTGTAATCAATCAAATTCATTGTATTATAACATATTCTAAACCAAAATAACTTTATACCAGCCATTCACTGCCTCAAAGCAATGGTTTTGGGTTATTATCCCATTTGGGACCAAATATCCACAAGTCTTTTTTTCTCACTTCTAAACATTCTTCATGCATGTCTAGCACCTGTAATCAATCAAATTCATTGTATTATAACATATTCTAACCCAAAATAACTTTATACAAGCCATTCACTGCCTCAAAGAAATGGTTTTGGGTTCTTATCCAATTTGGGACCAAATTTCGACAAGTCTTTCTTCTCACTTCTAAACATTCTTCATGCATCTCTAGCACATGTAATCAATCAAATTCATTGTATTATAACATATTCTAAACCAAAATAACTTTATACAAGCTATTCACTGCCTCAAAGCATTGGTTTTGGGTTCTTATCCCATTTGGGACCAAATATCCACAAGTCTTTCTTCTCACTTCTAAGCATTCTTCATGCATCTCTAGCACTTGTAATCAATCAAATTCATTGTATTATAACATATTCTAAACCAAAATAACTTTATACAAGCCATTCACTGCCTCAAAGCAATGGTTTTGGGTTCTTATCCCATTTGAGACCAAATTTCAACAAGTCTTTTTTTCTCACTTCTAAACATTCTTCATGCATCTCTAGCACTTGTAATCAATCAAATTCATTGTATTATAACATATTATAACCCAATATAACTTTATACAAGCCATTCACTGCCTCAAAGCAATGGTTTTGGGTTATTATCCCATTTGTAATCAATCAAATTCATTGTATTATAACATATTCTAAACCAAAATAACTTTATACAAGCCATTCACTGCCTCAAAGCAATGGTTTTGGGTTCTTATCCCTTTTGAGACCAAATTTCAACAAGTCTTTTTTTCTCACTTCTAAACATTCTTCATGCATCTCTAGCACTTGTAATCAATCAAATTCATTGTATTATAACATATTCTAACCCAAAATAACTTTAGACAAGCCATTCACTGCCTCAAAGCAATGGTTTTGTGTTCTTATCCCATTTGAGACCAAATTTCAACAAGTCTTACTTCTCACTTCTAAACATTCTTCAAGCATCTCTAGTACTTGTAATCAATCAAATTCATTGTATTATAACATATTCTAAACCAAAATAACTTTATACCAGCCATTCACTGCCTCAAAGCAATGGTTTTGGGTTATTATCCCATTTGGGACCAAATATCCACAAGTCTTTTTTCTCACTTCTAAACATTCTTCATGCATGTCTAGCACCTGTAATCAATCAAATTCATTGTATTATAACATATTCTAACCCAAAATAACTTTATACAAGCCATTCACTTCCTCAAAGAAATGGTTTTGGGTTCTTATCCAATTTGGGACCAAATTTCGACAAGTCTTTCTTCTCACTTCTAAACATTCTTCATGCATCTCTAGCACATGTAATCAATCAAATTCATTGTATTATAACATATTCTAAACCAAAATAACTTTATACAAGCTATTCACTGCCTCAAAGCATTGGTTTTGGGTTCTTATCCCATTTGGGACCAAATATCCACAAGTCTTTCTTCTCACTTCTAAGCATTCTTCATGCATCTCTAGCACTTGTAATCAATCAAATTCATTGTATTATAACATATTCTAAACCAAAATAACTTTATACAAGCCATTCACTGCCTCAAAGCAATGGTTTTGGGTTCTTATCCCATTTGAGACCAAATTTCAACAAGTCTTTTTTTCTCACTTCTAAACATTCTTCATGCATCTCTAGCACTTGTAATCAATCAAATTCATTGTATTATAACATATTCTAACCCAAAATAACTTTAGACAAGCCATTCACTGCCTCAAAGCAATGGTTTTGTGTTCTTATCCCATTTGAGATCAAATTTCAACAAGTCTTACTTCTCACTTCTAAACATTCTTCAAGCATCTCTAGTACTTGTAATCAATCAAATTCATTGTATTATAACATATTCTAAACCAAAATAACTTTATACAAGCCATTCACTGCCTCAAAGCAATGGTTTTGGGTTCTTATCCCATTTGAGACCAAATTTCAACAAGTCTTTTTTTCTCACTTCTAAACATTCTTCATGCATCTCTAGCACTTGTAATCAATCAAATTCATTGTATTATAACATATTCTAACCCAAAATAACTTTATACAAGCCATTCACTGCATCAAAGCAATGGTTTTGGGTTCTTATCCCATTTGAGACCAAATTTCAACAAGTCTTTCTTCTCACTTCTAAACATTCTTCATGCATGTCTAGCACTTGTAATCAATCAAATTCATTGTATTATAACATATTCTAACCCAAAATAACTTTATACAAGCCATTCACTGCCTCAAAGCAATGGTTTTGGGTTCTTATCCAATTTGGGACCAAATATCGATAGGTCTTTCTTCTAACTTCTAAACATTCTTCATGCATCTCTAGCACTTGTAATCAATCAAATTCATTGTATTATAACATATTCTAAACCAAAATAACTTTATACCAGCCATTCACTGCCTCAAAGCAATGGTTTTGGGTTCTTATCCCATTTGAGACCAAATTTCAACAAGTCTTTCTTCTCACTTCTAAACATTCTTCATGCATGTCTAGCACCTGTAATCAATCAAATTCATTGTATTATAACATATTATAACCCAAAATAACTTTATACAAGCCATTCACTGCCTCAAAGCAATGGTTATGGGTTTTTATCCAATTTAGGACCAAGTATCGATAGGTCTTTCTTCTCACTTCTAAACATTCTCCATGCATCTCTAGTACTTGTAATCAATCAAATTCATTGTATTATAACATATTCTAAACCAAAATAACTTTATACAAGCCATTCACTGCCTCAAAGCAATGGTTTTGGGTTCTTATCCCATTTGGGACCAAATATCAACAAGTCTTTCTTCTCACTTCTAAACATTCTTCATGCATGTCTAGCACTTGTAATCAATCAAATTCATTGGATTATAACATATTCTAACCCAAAATAACTTTATACAAGCCATTCACTGCCTCAAAGCAACGGTTATGGGTTCTTATCCCATTTGAGACCAAATTTCAACAAGTCTTTTTTTCTCACTTCTAAACATTCTTCATGCATGTCTAGCACTTGTAATCAATCAAATTCATTGTATTATAACATATTCTAAACCAAAATCACTTTATACAAGCTATTCACTGTCTCAAAGCAATGGTTTTGGGTTCTTATCCAATTTGGGACCAAATTTCGACAAGTCTTTCTTCTCACTTCTAAACATTCTTCATGCATCTCTAGCACATGTAATCAATCAAATTCATTGTATGATAACATATTCTAAACCAAAATAACTTTATACAAGCTATTCACTGCCTCAAAGCATTGGTTTTGGGTTCTTATCCCATTTGAGACCAAATTTCAACAAGTCTTACTTCTCACTTCTAAACATTCTTCATGCATCTCTAGTACTTGTAATCAATCAAATTCATTGTATTATAACATATTCTAAACCAAAATAACTTTATACCAGCCAATCACTGCCTCAAAGCAATGGTTTTGGATTATTATCCCATTTAGGACCAAATATCCACACGTCTTTTTTTCTCACTTCTAAACATTCTTCATGCATGTCTAGCACCTGTAATCAATCAAATTCATTGTATTATAACATATTCTAACCCAAAATAACTTTATACAAGCCATTCACTGCCTCAAAGAAATGGTTTTGGGTTCTTATCCAATTTGGGACCAAATTTCGACAAGTCTTTCTTCTCACTTCTAAACATTCTTCATGCATCTCTAGCACATGTAATCAATCAAATTCATTGTATTATAACATATTCTAAACGAAAATAACTTTATACAAGCTATTCACTGCCTCAAAGCATTGGTTTTGGGTTCTTATCCCATTTGGGACCAAATATCCACAAGTCTTTCTTCTCACTTCTAAGCATTCTTCATGCATCTCTAGCACTTGTAATCAATCAAATTCATTGTATTATAACATATTCTAAACCAAAATAACTTTATACAAGCCATTCACTGCCTCAAAGCAATGGTTTTGGGTTCTTATCCCATTTGAGACCAAATTTCAACAAGTCTTTTTTTCTCACTTCTAAACATTCTTCATGCATCTCTAGCACTTGTAATCAATCAAATTCATTGTATTATAACATATTCTAACCCAAAATAACTTTAGACAAGCCATTCACTGCCTCAAAGCAATGGTTTTGTGTTCTTATCCCATTTGAGACCAAATTTCAACAAGTCTTACTTCTCACTTCTAAACATTCTTCAAGCATCTCTAGTACTTGTAATCAATCAAATTCATTGTATTATAACATATTCTAAACCAAAATAACTTTATACCAGCCATTCACTGCCTCAAAGCAATGGTTTTGGGTTCTTATCCCATTTGAGACCAAATTTCAACAAGTCTTACTTCTCACTTCTAAACATTCTTCATGCATCTCTAGTACTTGTAATCAATCAAATTCATTGTATTATAACATATTCTAAACCAAAATAACTTTATACCAGCCATTCACTGCCTCAAAGCAATGGTTTTGGGTTATTATCCCATTTGGGACCAAATATCCACAAGTCTTTTTTTCTCACTTCTAAACATTCTTCATGCATGTCTAGCACCTGTAATCAATCAAATTCATTGTATTATAACATATTCTAACCCAAAATAACTTTATACAAGCCATTCACTTCCTCAAAGAAATGGTTTTGGGTTCTTATCCAATTTGGGACCAAATTTCGACAAGTCTTTCTTCTCACTTCTAAACATTCTTCATGCATCTCTAGCACATGTAATCAATCAAATTCATTGTATTATAACATATTCTAAACCAAAATAACTTTATACAAGCTATTCACTGCCTCAAAGCATTGGTTTTGGGTTCTTATCCCATTTGGGACCAAATATCCACAAGTCTTTCTTCTCACTTCTAAGCATTCTTCATGCATCTCTAGCACTTGTAATCAATCAAATTCATTGTATTATAACATATTCTAAACCAAAATAACTTTATACAAGCCATTCACTGCCTCAAAGCAATGGTTTTGGGTTCTTATCCCATTTGAGACCAAATTTCAACAAGTCTTTCTTCTCACTTCTAAACATTCTTCATGCATCTCTAGCACTTGTAATCAATCAAATTCATTGTATTATAACATATTCTAACCCAAAATAACTTTAGACAAGCCATTCACTGCCTCAAAGCAATGGTTTTGTGTTCTTATCCCATTTGAGATCAAATTTCAACAAGTCTTACTTCTCACTTCTAAACATTCTTCAAGCATCTCTAGTACTTGTAATCAATCAAATTCATTGTATTATAACATATTCTAAACCAAAATAACTTTATACAAGCCATTCACTGCCTCAAAGCAATGGTTTTGGGTTCTTATCCCATTTGAGACCAAATTTCAACAAGTCTTTTTTTCTCACTTCTAAACATTCTTCATGCATCTCTAGCACTTGTAATCAATCAAATTCATTGTATTATAACATATTCTAACCCAAAATAACTTTATACAAGCCATTCACTGCATCAAAGCAATGGTTTTGGGTTCTTATCCCATTTGAGACCAAATTTCAACAAGTCTTTCTTCTCACTTCTAAACATTCTTCATGCATGTCTAGCACTTGTAATCAATCAAATTCATTGTATTATAACATATTCTAACCCAAAATAACTTTATACAAGCCATTCACTGCCTCAAAGCAATGGTTTTGGGTTCTTATCCAATTTGGGACCAAATATCGATAGGTCTTTCTTCTAACTTCTAAACATTCTTCATGCATCTCTAGCACTTGTAATCAATCAAATTCATTGTATTATAACATATTCTAAACCAAAATAACTTTATACCAGCCATTCACTGCCTCAAAGCAATGGTTTTGGGTTCTTATCCCATTTGAGACCAAATTTCAACAAGTCTTTCTTCTCACTTCTAAACATTCTTCATGCATGTCTAGCACCTGTAATCAATCAAATTCATTGTATTATAACATATTCTAACCCAAAATAACTTTATACAAGCCATTCACTGCCTCAAAGCAATGGTTATGGGTTTTTATCCAATTTAGGACCAAGTATCGATAGGTCTTTCTTCTCACTTCTAAACATTCTCCATGCATCTCTAGTACTTGTAATCAATCAAATTCATTGTATTATAACATATTCTAAACCAAAATAACTTTATACAAGCCATTCACTGCCTCAAAGCAATGGTTTTGGGTTCTTATCCCATTTGGGACCAAATATCAACAAGTCTTTCTTCTCACTTCTAAACATTCTTCATGCATGTCTAGCACTTGTAATCAATCAAATTCATTGTATTATAACATATTCTAACCCAAAATAACTTTATACAAGCCATTCACTGCCTCAAAGCAACGGTTATGGGTTCTTATCCCATTTGAGACCAAATTTCAACAAGTCTTTTTTTCTCACTTCTAAACATTCTTCATGCATGTCTAGCACTTGTAATCAATCAAATTCATTGTATTATAACATATTCTAAACCAAAATCACTTTATACAAGCTATTCACTGTCTCAAAGCAATGGTTTTGGGTTCTTATCCAATTTGGGACCAAATTTCGACAAGTCTTTCTTCTCACTTCTAAACATTCTTCATGCATCTCTAGCACATGTAATCAATCAAATTCATTGTATGATAACATATTCTAAACCAAAATAACTTTATACAAGCTATTCACTGCCTCAAAGCATTGGTTTTGGGTTCTTATCCCATTTGAGACCAAATTTCAACAAGTCTTACTTCTCACTTCTAAACATTCTTCATGCATCTCTAGTACTTGTAATCAATCAAATTCATTGTATTATAACATATTCTAAACCAAAATAACTTTATACCAGCCAATCACTGCCTCAAAGCAATGGTTTTGGGTTATTATCCCATTTAGGACCAAATATCCACAAGTCTTTTTTTCTCACTTCTAAACATTCTTCATGCATGTCTAGCACCTGTAATCAATCAAATTCATTGTATTATAACATATTCTAACCCAAAATAACTTTATACAAGCCATTCACTGCCTCAAAGAAATGGTTTTGGGTTCTTATCCAATTTGGGACCAAATTTCGACAAGTCTTTCTTCTCACTTCTAAACATTCTTCATGCATCTCTAGCACATGTAATCAATCAAATTCATTGTATTATAACATATTCTAAACCAAAATAACTTTATACAAGCTATTCACTGCCTCAAAGCATTGGTTTTGGGTTCTTATCCCATTTGGGACCAAATATCCACAAGTCTTTCTTCTCACTTCTAAGCATTCTTCATGCATCTCTAGCACTTGTAATCAATCAAATTCATTGTATTATAACATATTCTAAACCAAAATAACTTTATACAAGCCATTCACTGCCTCAAAGCAATGGTTTTGGGTTCTTATCCCATTTGAGACCAAATTTCAACAAGTCTTTTTTTTCTCACTTCTAAACATTCTTCATGCATCTCTAGCACTTGTAATCAATCAAATTCATTGTATTATAACATATTCTAACCCAAAATAACTTTAGACAAGCCATTCACTGCCTCAAAGCAATGGTTTTGTGTTCTTATCCCATTTGAGACCAAATTTCAACAAGTCTTACTTCTCACTTCTAAACATTCTTCAAGCATCTCTAGCACTTGTAATCAATCAAATTCATTGTATTATAACATATTCTAAACCAAAATAACTTTATACCAGCCATTCACTGCCTCAAAGCAATGGTTTTGGGTTCTTATCCCATTTGAGACCAAATTTCAACAAGTCTTACTTCTCACTTCTAAACATTCTTCATGCATCTCTAGTACTTGTAATCAATCAAATTCATTGTATTATAACATATTCTAAACCAAAATAACTTTATACCAGCCATTCACTGCCTCAAAGCAATGGTTTTGGGTTATTATCCCATTTGGGACCAAATATCCACAAGTCTTTTTTCTCACTTCTAAACATTCTTCATGCATGTCTAGCACCTGTAATCAATCAAATTCATTGTATTATAACATATTCTAAACCAAAATAACTTTATACCAGCCATTCACTGCCTCAAAGCAATGGTTTTGGGTTCTTATCCCATTTGAGACCAAATTTCAACAAGTCTTACTTCTCACTTCTAAACATTCTTCATGCATCTCTAGTACTTGTAATCAATCAAATTCATTGTATTATAACATATTCTAAACCAAAATAACTTTATACCAGCCATTCACTGCCTCAAAGCAATGGTTTTGGGTTCTTATCCCATTTGAGACCAAATTTCAACAAGTCTTTCTTCTCACTTCTAAACATTCTTCATGCATGTCTAGCACATGTAATCACTCAAATTCATTCTATTATAACATATTCTAACCCAAAATAACTTTATACAAGCCATTCACTGCATCAAAGCAATGGTTTTGGGTTCTTATCCCATTTGAGACCAAATTTCAACAAGTCTTTCTTCTCACTTCTAAACATTCTTCATGCATGTCTAGCACTTGTAATCAATCAAATTCATTGTATTATAACATATTCTAACCCAAAATAACTTTATACAAGCCATTCACTGCCTCAAAGCAATGGTTTTGGGTTCTTATCCAATTTTGGACCAAATATCGATAGGTCTTTCTTCTCACTTCTAAACATTCTTCATGCATCTCTAGCACTTGTAATCAATCAAATTCATTGTATTATAACATATTCTAAACCAAAATAACTTTATACCAGCCATTCACTGCCTCAAAGCAATGGTTTTGGGTTCTTATCCCATTTGAGACCAAATTTCAACAAGTCTTTCTTCTCACTTCTAAACATTCTTCATGCATGTCTAGCACATGTAATCAATCAAATTCATTGTATTATAACATATTCTAAACCAAAATAACTTTATACAAGCTATTCACTGCCTCAAAGCATTGGTTTTGGGTTCTTATCCCATTTGGGACCAAATATCCACAAGTCTTTCTTCTCACTTCTAAGCATTCTTCATGCATCTCTAGCACTTGTAATCAATCAAATTCATTGTATTATAAAATATTCTAACCCAAAATAACTTTATACAAGCCATTCACTGCCTCAAAGCAATGGTTTTGGGTTCTTATCCAATTTGGGACCAAATATCGATAGGTCTTTCTTCTCACTTCTAAACATTCTTCATGCATCTCTAGTACTTGTAATCAATCAAATTCATTGTATTATAACATATTCTAAACCAAAATAACTTTATACCAGCCATTCACTGCCTCAAAGCAATGGTTTTGGGTTATTATCCCATTTGGGACCAAATATCCACAAGTCTTTTTTTCTCACTTCTAAACATTCTTCATGCATGTCTAGCACCTGTAATCAATCAAATTCATTGTATTATAACATATTCTAACCCAAAATAACTTTATACAAGCCATTCACTGCCTCAAAGAAATGGTTTTGGGTTCTTATCCAATTTGGGACCAAATTTCGACAAGTCTTTCTTCTCACTTCTAAACATTCTTCATGCATCTCTAGCACATGTAATCAATCAAATTCATTGTATTATAACATATTCTAAACCAAAATAACTTTATACAAGCTATTCACTGCCTCAAAGCATTGGTTTTGGGTTCTTATCCCATTTGGGACCAAATATCCACAAGTCTTTCTTCTCACTTCTAAGCATTCTTCATGCATCTCTAGCACTTGTAATCAATCAAATTCATTGTATTATAACATATTCTAAACCAAAATAACTTTATACAAGCCATTCACTGCCTCAAAGCAATGGTTTTGGGTTCTTATCCCATTTGAGACCAAATTTCAACAAGTCTTTTTTTCTCACTTCTAAACATTCTTCATGCATCTCTAGCACTTGTAATCAATCAAATTCATTGTATTATAACATATTATAACCCAATATAACTTTATACAAGCCATTCACTGCCTCAAAGCAATGGTTTTGGGTTATTATCCCATTTGTAATCAATCAAATTCATTGTATTATAACATATTCTAAACCAAAATAACTTTATACAAGCCATTCACTGCCTCAAAGCAATGGTTTTGGGTTCTTATCCCTTTTGAGACCAAATTTCAACAAGTCTTTTTTTCTCACTTCTAAACATTCTTCATGCATCTCTAGCACTTGTAATCAATCAAATTCATTGTATTATAACATATTCTAAACCAAAATAACTTTATACCAGCCATTCACTGCCTCAAAGCAATGGTTTTGGGTTCTTATCCCATTTGAGACCAAATTTCAACAAGTCTTACTTCTCACTTCTAAACATTCTTCATGCATCTCTAGTACTTGTAATCAATCAAATTCATTGTATTATAACATATTCTAAACCAAAATAACTTTATACCAGCCATTCACTGCCTCAAAGCAATAGTTTTGGGTTATTATCCCATTTGGGACCAAATATCCACAAGTCTTTTTTTCTCACTTCTAAACATTCTTCATGCATGTCTAGCACCTGTAATCAATCAAATTCATTGTATTATAACATATTCTAAACCAAAATAACTTTATACCAGCCATTCACTGCCTCAAAGCAATGGTTTTGGGTTATTATCCCATTTGGGACCAAATATCCACAAGTCTTTTTTTCTCACTTCTAAACATTCTTCATGCATGTCTAGCACCTGTAATCAATCAAATTCATTGTATTATAACATATTCTAACCCAAAATAACTTTATACAAGCCATTCACTGCCTCAAAGAAATGGTTTTGGGTTCTTATCCAATTTGGGACCAAATTTCGACAAGTCTTTCTTCTCACTTCTAAACATTCTTCATGCATCTCTAGCACATGTAATCAATCAAATTCATTGTATTATAACATATTCTAAACCAAAATAACTTTATACAAGCTATTCACTGCCTCAAAGCATTGGTTTTGGGTTCTTATCCCATTTGGGACCAAATATCCACAAGTCTTTCTTCTCACTTCTAAGCATTCTTCATGCATCTCTAGCACTTGTAATCAATCAAATTCATTGTATTATAACATATTCTAAACCAAAATAACTTTATACAAGCCATTCACTGCCTCAAAGCAATGGTTTTGGGTTCTTATCCCATTTGAGACCAAATTTCAACAAGTCTTTTTTTCTCACTTCTAAACATTCTTCATGCATCTCTAGCACTTGTAATCAATCAAATTCATTGTATTATAACATATTATAACCCAATATAACTTTATACAAGCCATTCACTGCCTCAAAGCAATGGTTTTGGGTTATTATCCCATTTGTAATCAATCAAATTCATTGTATTATAACATATTCTAAACCAAAATAACTTTATACAAGCCATTCACTGCCTCAAAGCAATGGTTTTGGGTTCTTATCCCTTTTGAGACCAAATTTCAACAAGTCTTTTTTTCTCACTTCTAAACATTCTTCATGCATCTCTAGCACTTGTAATCAATCAAATTCATTGTATTATAACATATTCTAACCCAAAATAACTTTAGACAAGCCATTCACTGCCTCAAAGCAATGGTTTTGTGTTCTTATCCCATTTGAGACCAAATTTCAACAAGTCTTACTTCTCACTTCTAAACATTCTTCAAGCATCTCTAGTACTTGTAATCAATCAAATTCATTGTATTATAACATATTCTAAACCAAAATAACTTTATACCAGCCATTCACTGCCTCAAAGCAATGGTTTTGGGTTCTTATCCCATTTGAGACCAAATTTCAACAAGTCTTTCTTCTCACTTCTAAACATTCTTCATGCATGTCTAGCAATTGTAATCACTCAAATTCATTCTATTATAACATATTCTAACCCAAAATAACTTTATACAAGCCATTCACTGCATCAAAGCAATGGTTTTGGGTTCTTATCCCATTTGAGACCAAATTTCAACAAGTCTTTCTTCTCACTTCTAAACATTCTTCATGCATGTCTAGCACTTGTAATCAATCAAATTCATTGTATTATAACATATTCTAACCCAAAATAACTTTATACAAGCCATTCACTGCCTCAAAGCAATGGTTTTGGGTTCTTATCCAATTTGGGACCAAATATCGATAGGTCTTTCTTCTCACTTCTAAACATTCTTCATGCATCTCTAGCACTTGTAATCAATCAAATTCATTGTATTATAACATATTCTAAACCAAAATAACTTTATACCAGCCATTCACTGCCTCAAAGCAATGGTTTTGGGTTCTTATCCCATTTGAGACCAAATTTCAACAAGTCTTTCTTCTCACTTCTAAACATTCTTCATGCATGTCTAGCACATGTAATCAATCAAATTCATTGTATTATAACATATTCTAAACCAAAATAACTTTATACAAGCTATTCACTGCCTCAAAGCATTGGTTTTGGGTTCTTATCCCATTTGGGACCAAATATCCACAAGTCTTTCTTCTCACTTCTAAGCATTCTTCATGCATCTCTAGCACTTGTAATCAATCAAATTCATTGTATTATAACATATTCTAACCCAAAATAACTTTATACAAGCCATTCACTGCCTCAAAGCAATGGTTTTGGGTTCTTATCCAATTTGGGACCAAATATCGATAGGTCTTTCTTCTCACTTCTAAACATTCTTCATGCATCTCTAGTACTTGTAATCAATCAAATTCATTGTATTATAACATATTCTAAACCAAAATAACTTTATACCAGCCATTCACCGCCTCAAAGCAATGGTTTTGGGTTATTATCCCATTTGGGACCAAATATCCACAAGTCTTTTTTTCTCACTTCTAAACATTCTTCATGCATGTCTAGCACCTGTAATCAATCAAATTCATTGTATTATAACATATTCTAACCCAAAATAACTTTATACAAGCCATTCACTGCCTCAAAGAAATGGTTTTGGGTTCTTATCCAATTTGGGACCAAATTTCGACAAGTCTTTCTTCTCACTTCTAAACATTCTTCATGCATCTCTAGCACATGTAATCAATCAAATTCATTGTATTATAACATATTCTAAACCAAAATAACTTTATACAAGCTATTCACTGCCTCAAAGCATTGGTTTTGGGTTCTTATCCCATTTGGGACCAAATATCCACAAGTCTTTCTTCTCACTTCTAAGCATTCTTCATGCATCTCTAGCACTTGTAATCAATCAAATTCATTGTATTATAACATATTCTAAACCAAAATAACTTTATACAAGCCATTCACTGCCTCAAAGCAATGGTTTTGGGTTCTTATCCCATTTGAGACCAAATTTCAACAAGTCTTTTTTTCTCACTTCTAAACATTCTTCATGCATCTCTAGCACTTGTAATCAATCAAATTCATTGTATTATAACATATTATAACCCAATATAACTTTATACAAGCCATTCACTGCCTCAAAGCAATGGTTTTGGGTTATTATCCCATTTGTAATCAATCAAATTCATTGTATTATAACATATTCTAAACCAAAATAACTTTATACAAGCCATTCACTGCCTCAAAGCAATGGTTTTGGGTTCTTATCCCTTTTGAGACCAAATTTCAACAAGTCTTTTTTTCTCACTTCTAAACATTCTTCATGCATCTCTAGCACTTGTAATCAATCAAATTCATTGTATTATAACATATTCTAACCCAAAATAACTTTAGACAAGCCATTCACTGCCTCAAAGCAATGGTTTTGTGTTCTTATCCCATTTGAGACCAAATTTCAACAAGTCTTACTTCTCACTTCTAAACATTCTTCAAGCATCTCTACTACTTGTAATCAATCAAATTCATTGTATTATAACATATTCTAAACCAAAATAACTTTATACCAGCCATTCACTGCCTCAAAGCAATGGTTTTGGGTTCTTATCCCATTTGAGACCAAATTTCAACAAGTCTTTCTTCTCACTTCTAAACATTCTTCATGCATGTCTAGCACATGTAATCACTCAAATTCATTCTATTATAACATATTCTAACCCAAAATAACTTTATACAAGCCATTCACTGCATCAAAGCAATGGTTTTGGGTTTTTATCCAATTTGGGACCAAATATCGATAGGTCTTTCGTCTCACTTCTAAACATTCTTCATGCATCTCTAGCACATGTAATCAATCAAATTCATTGTATTATAACATATTCTAAACCAAAATAACTTTATACAAGCCATTCACTGCCTCAAAGCAATGGTTTTGTGTTCTTATCCCATTTGAGACCAAATTTCAACAAGTCTTACTTCTCACTTCTAAACATTCTTCATGCATCTCTAGTACTTGCAATCAATCAAATTCATTGTATTATAACATATTCTAAACAAAAATAACTTTAAAAAAGCCATTCACTGCCTCAAAGCAATGGTTTTGGGTTCTTATCCCATTTGGGACCAAATATCCACAAGTCTTTCTTCTCACTTCTAAACATTCTTCATGCATCTCTAGCACTTGTAATCAATCAAATTTATTGTATTATAACATATTCTAACCCAATATAACTTTATACAAGCCATTCACTGCATCAAAGCAATGGTTTTGGGTTCTTATCCCATTTGAGACCAAATTTCAACAAGTCTTTCTTCTCACTTCTAAACATTCTTCATGCATGTCTAGCACTTGTAATCAATCAAATTCATTGTATTATAACATATTCTAACCCAAAATAACTTTATACAAGCCATTCACTGCCTCAAAGCAATGGTTTTGGGTTCTTATCCAATTTGGGACCAAATATCGATAGGTCTTTCTTCTCACTTCTAAACATTCTTCATGCATCTCTAGCACTTGTAATCAATCAAATTCATTGTATTATAACATATTCTAAACCAAAATAACTTTATACCAGCCATTCACTGCCTCAAAGCAATGGTTTTGGGTTCTTATCCCATTTGAGACCAAATTTCAACAAGTCTTTCTTCTCACTTCTAAACATTCTTCATGCATGTCTAGCACTTGTAATCAATCAAATTCATTGTATTATAACATATTCTAAACCAAAATAACTTTATACCAGCCAATCACTGCCTCAAAGCAATGGTTTTGGGTTATTATCCCATTTAGGACCAAATATCCACAAGTCTTTTTTTCTCACTTCTAAACATTCTTCATGCATGTCTAGCACCTGTAATCAATCAAATTCATTGTATTATAACATATTCTAACCCAAAATAACTTTATACAAGCCATTCACTGCCTCAAAGAAATGGTTTTGGGTTCTTATCCAATTTGGGACCAAATTTCGACAAGTCTTTCTTCTCACTTCTAAACATTCTTCATGCATCTCTAGCACATGTAATCAATCAAATTCATTGTATTATAACATATTCTAAACCAAAATAACTTTATACAAGCTATTCACTGCCTCAAAGCATTGGTTTTGGGTTCTTATCCCATTTGGGACCAAATATCCACAAGTCTTTCTTCTCACTTCTAAGCATTCTTCATGCATCTCTAGCACTTGTAATCAATCAAATTCATTGTATTATAACATATTCTAACCCAAAATAACTTTAGACAAGCCATTCACTGCCTCAAAGCAATGGTTTTGTGTTCTTATCCCATTTGAGACCAAATTTCAACAAGTCTTACTTCTCACTTCTAAACATTCTTCAAGCATCTCTAGTACTTGTAATCAATCAAATTCATTGTATTATAACATATTCTAAACCAAAATAACTTTATACCAGCCATTCACTGCCTCAAAGCAATGGTTTTGGGTTCTTATCCCATTTGAGACCAAATTTCAACAAGTCTTACTTCTCACTTCTAAACATTCTTCATGCATCTCTAGTACTTGTAATCAATCAAATTCATTGTATTATAACATATTCTAAACCAAAATAACTTTATACCAGCCATTCACTGCCTCAAAGCAATGGTTTTGGGTTCACTTCTAAACATTCTTCATGCATCTCTAGCACTTGTAATCAATCAAATTCATTGTATTATAACATATTCTAAACATTCTTCATGCATCTCTAGCACTTGTAATCAATCAAATTCATTGTATTATAACATATTCTAAACCAAAATAACTTTATACCAGCCAATCACTGCCTCAAAGCAATGGTTTTGGGTTATTATCCCATTTAGGACCAAATATCCACAAGTCTTTTTTTCTCACTTCTAAACATTCTTCATGCATGTCTAGCACCTGTAATCAATCAAATTCATTGTATTATAACATATTCTAACCCAAAATAACTTTATACAAGCCATTCACTGCCTCAAAGAAATGGTTTTGGGTTCTTATCCAATTTGGGACCAAATTTCGACAAGTCTTTCTTCTCACTTCTAAACATTCTTCATGCATCTCTAGCACATGTAATCAATCAAATTCATTGTATTATAACATATTCTAAACCAAAATAACTTTATACAAGCTATTCACTGCCTCAAAGCATTGGTTTTGGGTTCTTATCCCATTTGGGACCAAATATCCACAAGTCTTTCTTCTCACTTCTAAGCATTCTTCATGCATCTCTAGCACTTGTAATCAATCAAATTCATTGTATTATAACATATTCTTACCCAAAATAACTTTAGACAAGCCATTCACTGCCTCAAAGCAATGGTTTTGTGTTCTTATCCCATTTGAAACCAAATTTCAACAAGTCTTACTTCTCACTTCTAAACATTCTTCAAGCATCTCTAGTACTTGTAATCAATCAAATTCATTGTATTATAACATATTCTAAACCAAAATAACTTTATACCAGCCATTCACTGCCTCAAAGCAATGGTTTTGGGTTCTTATCCCATTTGAGACCAAATTTCAACAAGTCTTACTTCTCACTTCTAAACATTCTTCATGCATCTCTAGTACTTGTAATCAATCAAATTCATTGTATTATAACATATTCTAAACCAAAATAACTTTATACCAGCCATTCACTGCCTCAAAGCAATGGTTTTGGGTTCACTTCTAAACATTCTTCATGCATCTCTAGCACTTGTAATCAATCAAATTCATTGTATTATAACATATTCTAAACATTCTTCATGCATCTCTAGCACTTGTAATCAATCAAATTCATTGTATTATAACATATTCTAAACCAAAATAACTTTATACCAGCCATTCACTGCCTCAAAGCAATGGTTTTGGGTTCTTATCCCATTTGAGACCAAATTTCAACAAGTCTTTCTTCTCACTTCTAAACATTCTTCATGCATCTCTAGCACTTGTAATCAATCAAATTCATTGTATTATAACATATTCTAACCCAAAATAACTTTATACAAGCCATTCACTGCCTCAAAGAAATGGTTTTGGGTTCTTATCCAATTTGGGACCAAATTTCGACAAGTCTTTCTTCTCACTTCTAAACATTCTTCATGCATCTCTAGCACATGTAATCAATCAAATTCATTGTATTATAACATATTCTAAACCAAAATAACTTTATACAAGCTATTCACTGCCTCAAAGCATTGGTTTTGGGTTCTTATCCCATTTGGGACCAAATATCCACAAGTCTTTCTTCTCACTTCTAAGCATTCTTCATGCATCTCTAGCACTTGTAATCAATCAAATTCATTGTATTATAACATATTATAACCCAATATAACTTTATACAAGCCATTCACTGCCTCAAAGCAATGGTTTTGGGTTATTATCCCATTTGAGACCAAATTTCAACGTCTTTTTTTCTCACTTCTAAACATTCTTCATGCATGTCTAGCACTTGTAATCAATCAAATTCATTGTATTATAACATATTCTAACCCAAAATAACTTTATACAAGCCATTCACTGCCTCAAAGCAATGGTTTTGTGTTCTTATCCCATTTGAGACCAAATTTCAACAAGTCTTACTTCTCACTTCTAAACATTCTTCATGCATCTCTAGTACTTGTAATCAATCAAATTCATTGTATTATAACATATTCTAAACCAAAATAACTTTATACCAGCCATTCACTGCCTCAAAGCAATGGTTTTGGGTTATTATCCCATTTGGGACCAAATATCCACAAGTCTTTTTTTCTCACTTCTAACCATTCTTCATGCATCTCTAGCACTTGTAATCAATCAAATTCATTGTATTATAACATATTCTAACCCAAAATAACTTTATACAAGCCATTCACTGCCTCAAAGCAATGGTTTTGTGTTCTTATCCCATTTGAGACCAAATTTCAACAAGTCTTACTTCTCACTTCTAAACATTCTTCAAGCATCTCTAGTACTTGTAATCAATCAAATTCATTGTATTATAACATATTCTAAACCAAAATAACTTTATACCAGCCATTCACTGCCTCAAAGCAATGGTTTTGGGTTCTTATCCCATTTGAGACCAAATTTCAACAAGTCTTTCTTCTCACTTCTAAACATTCTTCATGCATGTCTAGCACATGTAATCACTCAAATTCATTCTATTATAACATATTCTAACCCAAAATAACTTTATACAAGCCATTCACTGCATCAAAGCAATGGTTTTGGGTTCTTATCCCATTTGAGACCAAATTTCAACAAGTCTTTCTTCTCACTTCTAAACATTCTTCATGCATGTCTAGCACTTGTAATCAATCAAATTCATTGTATTATAACATATTCTAACCCAAAATAACTTTATACAAGCCATTCACTGCCTCAAAGCAATGGTTTTGGGTTCTTATCCAATTTGGGACCAAATATCGATAGGTCTTTCTTCTCACTTCTAAACATTCTTCATGCATGTCTAGCACTTGTAAGCAATCAAATTCATTGTATTATAACATATTCTAACCCAAAATAACTTTATACAAGCCATTCACTGCCTCAAAGCAATGGTTTTGGGTTCTTATCGAATTTGGGACCAAATATCGATAGGTCTTTCTTCTCACTTCTAAACATTCTTCATGCATCTCTAGCACTTGTAATCAATCAAATTCATTGTATTATAACATATTCTAAACCAAAATAACTTTATACCAGCCATTCACTGCCTCAAAGCAATGGTTTTGGGTTCTTATCCCATTTGAGACCAAATTTCAACAAGTCTTTCTTCTCACTTCTAAACATTCTTCATGCATGTCTAGCATCTGTAATCAATCAAATTCATTGTATTATAACATATTCTAACCCAAAATAACTTTATACAAGCCATTCACTGCCTCAAAGAAATTGTTTTGGGTTCTTATCCAATTTGGGACCAAATTTCGACAAGTCTTTCTTCTCACTTCTAAACATTCTTCATGTATCTCTAGCACATGTAATCAATCAAATTCATTGTATTATAACATATTCTAAACCAAAATAACTTTATACAAGCTATTCACTGCCTCAAAGCATTGGTTTTGGGTTCTTATCCCATTTGGGACCAAATATCCACAAGTCTTTCTTCTCACTTCTAAGCATTCTTCATGCATCTCTAGCACTTGTAATCAATCAAATTCATTGTATTATAACATATTATAACCCAATATAACTTTATACAAGCCATTCACTGCCTCAAAGCAATGGTTTTGGGTTATTATCCCATTTGTAATCAATCAAATTCATTGTATTATAACATATTCTAAACCAAAATAACTTTATACAAGCCATTCACTGCCTCAAAGCAATGGTTTTGGGTTCTTATCCCTTTTGAGACCAAATTTCAACAAGTCTTTTTTTCTCACTTCTAAACATTCTTCATGCATCTCTAGCACTTGTAATCAATCAAATTCATTGTATTATAACATATTCTAACCCAAAATAACTTTAGACAAGCCATTCACTGCCTCAAAGCAATGGTTTTGTGTTCTTATCCCATTTGAGACCAAATTTCAACAAGTCTTACTTCTCACTTCTAAACATTCTTCAAGCATCTCTAGTACTTGTAATCAATCAAATTCATTGTATTATAACATATTCTAAACCAAAATAACTTTATACCAGCCATTCACTACCTCAAAGCAATGGTTTTGGGTTCTTATCCCATTTGAGACCAAATTTCAACAAGTCTTTCTTCTCACTTCTAAACATTCTTCATGCATGTCTAGCACATGTAATCACTCAAATTCATTCTATTATAACATATTCTAACCCAAAATAACTTTATACAAGCCATTCACTGCATCAAAGCAATGGTTTTGGGTTCTTATCCCATTTGAGACCAAATTTCAACAAGTCTTTCTTCTCACTTCTAAACATTCTTCATGCATGTCTAGCACTTGTAATCAATCAAATTCATTGTATTATAACATATTCTAACCCAAAATAACTTTATACAAGCCATTCACTGCCTCAAAGCAATGGTTTTGGGTTCTTATCCAATTTGGGACCAAATATCGATAGGTCTTTCTTCTCACTTCTAAACATTCTTCATGCATCTCTAGCACTTGTAATCAATCAAATTCATTGTATTATAACATATTCTAAACCAAAATAACTTTATACCAGCCATTCACTGCCTCAAAGCAATGGTTTTGGGTTCTTATCCCATTTGAGACCAAATTTCAACAAGTCTTTCTTCTCACTTCTAAACATTCTTCATGCATGTCTAGCACCTGTAATCAATCAAATTCATTGTATTATAACATATTCTAACCCAAAATAACTTTATACAAGCCATTCACTGCCTCAAAGAAATGGTTTTAAGTTCTTATCCAATTTGGGACCAAATATCCACAAGTCTTTCTTCTCACTTCTAAGCATTCTTCATGCATCTCTAGCACTTGTAATCAATCAAATTCATTGTATTATAACATATTCTAACCCAAAATAACTTTAGACAAGCCATTCACTGCCTCAAAGCAATGGTTTTGTGTTCTTATCCCATTTGAGACCAAATTTCAACAAGTCTTACTTCTCACTTCTAAACATTCTTCAAGCATCTCTAGTACTTGTAATCAATCAAATTCATTGTATTATAACATATTCTAAACCAAAATAACTTTATACCAGCCATTCACTGCCTCAAAGCAATGGTTTTGGGTTCTTATCCCATTTGAGACCAAATTTCAACAAGTCTTACTTCTCACTTCTAAACATTCTTCATGCATCTCTAGTACTTGTAATCAATCAAATTCATTGTATTATAACATATTCTAAACCAAAATAACTTTATACCAGCCATTCACTGCCTCAAAGCAATGGTTTTGGGTTCACTTCTAAACATTCTTCATGCATCTCTAGCACTTGTAATCAATCAAATTCATTGTATTATAACATATTCTAAACATTCTTCATGCATCTCTAGCACTTGTAATCAATCAAATTCATTGTATTATAACATATTCTAAACCAAAATAACTTTATACCAGCCATTCACTGCCTCAAAGCAATGGTTTTGGGTTCTTATCCCATTTGAGACCAAATTTCAACAAGTCTTTCTTCTCACTTCTAAACATTCTTCATGCATCTCTAGCACTTGTAATCAATCAAATTCATTGTATTATAACATATTCTAACCCAAAATAACTTTATACAAGCCATTCACTGCCTCAAAGAAATGGTTTTGGGTTCTTATCCAATTTGGGACCAAATTTCGACAAGTCTTTCTTCTCACTTCTAAACATTCTTCATGCATCTCTAGCACATGTAATCAATCAAATTCATTGTATTATAACATATTCTAAACCAAAATAACTTTATACAAGCTATTCACTGCCTCAAAGCATTGGTTTTGGGTTCTTATCCCATTTGGGACCAAATATCCACAAGTCTTTCTTCTCACTTCTAAGCATTCTTCATGCATCTCTAGCACTTATAATCAATCAAATTCATTGTATTATAACATATTATAACCCAATATAACTTTATACAAGCCATTCACTGCCTCAAAGCAATGGTTTTGGGTTATTATCCCATTTGAGACCAAATTTCAACGTCTTTTTTTCTCACTTCTAAACATTCTTCATGCATGTCTAGCACTTGTAATCAATCAAATTCATTGTATTATAACATATTCTAACCCAAAATAACTTTATACAAGCCATTCACTGCCTCAAAGCAATGGTTTTGTGTTCTTATCCCATTTGAGACCAAATTTCAACAAGTCTTACTTCTCACTTCTAAACATTCTTCATGCATCTCTAGTACTTGTAATCAATCAAATTCATTGTATTATAACATATTCTAAACCAAAATAACTTTATACCAGCCATTCACTGCCTCAAAGCAATGGTTTTGGGTTATTATCCCATTTGGGACCAAATATCCACAAGTCTTTTTTTCTCACTTCTAACCATTCTTCATGCATCTCTAGCACTTGTAATCAATCAAATTCATTGTATTATAACATATTCTAACCCAAAATAACTTTATACAAGCCATTCACTGCCTCAAAGCAATGGTTTTGTGTTCTTATCCCATTTGAGACCAAATTTCAACAAGTCTTACTTCTCACTTCTAAACATTCTTCAAGCATCTCTAGTACTTGTAATCAATCAAATTCATTGTATTATAACATATTCTAAACCAAAATAACTTTATACCAGCCATTCACTGCCTCAAAGCAATGGTTTTGGGTTCTTATCCCATTTGAGACCAAATTTCAACAAGTCTTTCTTCTCACTTCTAAACATTCTTCATGCATGTCTAGCACATGTAATCACTCAAATTCATTCTATTATAACATATTCTAACCCAAAATAACTTTATACAAGCCATTCACTGCATCAAAGCAATGGTTTTGGGTTCTTATCCCATTTGAGACCAAATTTCAACAAGTCTTTCTTCTCACTTCTAAACATTCTTCATGCATGTCTAGCACTTGTAATCAATCAAATTCATTGTATTATAACATATTCTAACCCAAAATAACTTTATACAAGCCATTCACTGCCTCAAAGCAATGGTTTTGGGTTCTTATCCAATTTGGGACCAAATATCGATAGGTCTTTCTTCTCACTTCTAAACATTCTTCATGCATGTCTAGCACTTGTAAGCAATCAAATTCATTGTATTATAACATATTCTAACCCAAAATAACTTTATACAAGCCATTCACTGCCTCAAAGCAATGGTTTTGGGTTCTTATCGAATTTGGGACCAAATATCGATAGGTCTTTCTTCTCACTTCTAAACATTCTTCATGCATCTCTAGCACTTGTAATCAATCAAATTCATTGTATTATAACATATTCTAAACCAAAATAACTTTATACCAGCCATTCACTGCCTCAAAGCAATGGTTTTGGGTTCTTATCCCATTTGAGACCAAATTTCAACAAGTCTTTCTTCTCACTTCTAAACATTCTTCATGCATGTCTAGCATCTGTAATCAATCAAATTCATTGTATTATAACATATTCTAACCCAAAATAACTTTATACAAGCCATTCACTGCCTCAAAGAAATTGTTTTGGGTTCTTATCCAATTTGGGACCAAATTTCGACAAGTCTTTCTTCTCACTTCTAAACATTCTTCATGTATCTCTAGCACATGTAATCAATCAAATTCATTGTATTATAACATATTCTAAACCAAAATAACTTTATACAAGCTATTCACTGCCTCAAAGCATTGGTTTTGGGTTCTTATCCCATTTGGGACCAAATATCCACAAGTCTTTCTTCTCACTTCTAAGCATTCTTCATGCATCTCTAGCACTTGTAATCAATCAAATTCATTGTATTATAACATATTATAACCCAATATAACTTTATACAAGCCATTCACTGCCTCAAAGCAATGGTTTTGGGTTATTATCCCATTTGTAATCAATCAAATTCATTGTATTATAACATATTCTAAACCAAAATAACTTTATACAAGCCATTCACTGCCTCAAAGCAATGGTTTTGGGTTCTTATCCCTTTTGAGACCAAATTTCAACAAGTCTTTTTTTCTCACTTCTAAACATTCTTCATGCATCTCTAGCACTTGTAATCAATCAAATTCATTGTATTATAACATATTCTAACCCAAAATAACTTTAGACAAGCCATTCACTGCCTCAAAGCAATGGTTTTGTGTTCTTATCCCATTTGAGACCAAATTTCAACAAGTCTTACTTCTCACTTCTAAACATTCTTCAAGCATCTCTAGTACTTGTAATCAATCAAATTCATTGTATTATAACATATTCTAAACCAAAATAACTTTATACCAGCCATTCACTACCTCAAAGCAATGGTTTTGGGTTCTTATCCCATTTGAGACCAAATTTCAACAAGTCTTTCTTCTCACTTCTAAACATTCTTCATGCATGTCTAGCACATGTAATCACTCAAATTCATTCTATTATAACATATTCTAACCCAAAATAACTTTATACAAGCCATTCACTGCATCAAAGCAATGGTTTTGGGTTCTTATCCCATTTGAGACCAAATTTCAACAAGTCTTTCTTCTCACTTCTAAACATTCTTCATGCATGTCTAGCACTTGTAATCAATCAAATTCATTGTATTATAACATATTCTAACCCAAAATAACTTTATACAAGCCATTCACTGCCTCAAAGCAATGGTTTTGGGTTCTTATCCAATTTGGGACCAAATATCGATAGGTCTTTCTTCTCACTTCTAAACATTCTTCATGCATCTCTAGCACTTGTAATCAATCAAATTCATTGTATTATAACATATTCTAAACCAAAATAACTTTATACCAGCCATTCACTGCCTCAAAGCAATGGTTTTGGGTTCTTATCCCATTTGAGACCAAATTTCAACAAGTCTTTCTTCTCACTTCTAAACATTCTTCATGCATGTCTAGCACCTGTAATCAATCAAATTCATTGTATTATAACATATTCTAACCCAAAATAACTTTATACAAGCCATTCACTGCCTCAAAGAAATGGTTTTAAGTTCTTATCCAATTTGGGACCAAATATCCACAAGTCTTTCTTCTCACTTCTAAGCATTCTTCATGCATCTCTAGCACTTGTAATCAATCAAATTCATTGTATTATAACATATTCTAACCCAAAATAACTTTAGACAAGCCATTCACTGCCTCAAAGCAATGGTTTTGTGTTCTTATCCCATTTGAGACCAAATTTCAACAAGTCTTACTTCTCACTTCTAAACATTCTTCAAGCATCTCTAGTACTTGTAATCAATCAAATTCATTGTATTATAACATATTCTAAACCAAAATAACTTTATACCAGCCATTCACTGCCTCAAAGCAATGGTTTTGGGTTCTTATCCCATTTGAGACCAAATTTCAACAAGTCTTACTTCTCACTTCTAAACATTCTTCATGCATCTCTAGTACTTGTAATCAATCAAATTCATTGTATTATAACATATTCTAAACCAAAATAACTTTATACCAGCCATTCACTGCCTCAAAGCAATGGTTTTGGGTTCACTTCTAAACATTCTTCATGCATCTCTAGCACTTGTAATCAATCAAATTCATTGTATTATAACATATTCTAAACATTCTTCATGCATCTCTAGCACTTGTAATCAATCAAATTCATTGTATTATAACATATTCTAAACCAAAATAACTTTATACCAGCCATTCACTGCCTCAAAGCAATGGTTTTGGGTTCTTATCCCATTTGAGACCAAATTTCAACAAGTCTTTTTTTCTCACTTCTAAACATTCTTCATGCATCTCTAGCACTTGTAATCAATCAAATTCATTGTATTATAACATATTCTAACCCAAAATAACTTTATACAAGCCATTCACTGCCTCAAAGAAATGGTTTTGGGTTCTTATCCAATTTGGGACCAAATTTCGACAAGTCTTTCTTCTCACTTCTAAACATTCTTCATGCATCTCTAGCACATGTAATCAATCAAATTCATTGTATTATAACATATTCTAAACCAAAATAACTTTATACAAGCTATTCACTGCCTCAAAGCATTGGTTTTGGGTTCTTATCCCATTTGGGACCAAATATCCACAAGTCTTTCTTCTCACTTCTAAGCATTCTTCATGCATCTCTAGCACTTGTAATCAATCAAATTCATTGTATTATAACATATTATAACCCAATATAACTTTATACAAGCCATTCACTGCCTCAAAGCAATGGTTTTGGGTTATTATCCCATTTGAGACCAAATTTCAACGTCTTTTTTTCTCACTTCTAAACATTCTTCATGCATGTCTAGCACTTGTAATCAATCAAATTCATTGTATTATAACATATTCTAACCCAAAATAACTTTATACAAGCCATTCACTGCCTCAAAGCAATGGTTTTGTGTTCTTATCCCATTTGAGACCAAATTTCAACAAGTCTTACTTCTCACTTCTAAACATTCTTCATGCATCTCTAGTACTTGTAATCAATCAAATTCATTGTATTATAACATATTCTAAACCAAAATAACTTTATACCAGCCATTCACTGCCTCAAAGCAATGGTTTTGGGTTATTATCCCATTTGGGACCAAATATCCACAAGTCTTTTTTTCTCACTTCTAACCATTCTTCATGCATCTCTAGCACTTGTAATCAATCAAATTCATTGTATTATAACATATTCTAACCCAAAATAACTTTATACAAGCCATTCACTGCCTCAAAGCAATGGTTTTGTGTTCTTATCCCATTTGAGACCAAATTTCAACAAGTCTTACTTCTCACTTCTAAACATTCTTCAAGCATCTCTAGTACTTGTAATCAATCAAATTCATTGTATTATAACATATTCTAAACCAAAATAACTTTATACAAGCTATTCACTGCCTCAAAGCATTGGTTTTGGGTTCTTATCCCATTTGGGACCAAATATCCACAAGTCTTTCTTCTCACTTCTAAGCATTCTTCATGCATCTCTAGCACTTGTAATCAATCAAATTCATTGTATTATAACATATTATAACCCAATATAACTTTATACAAGCCATTCACTGCCTCAAAGCAATGGTTTTGGGTTATTATCCCATTTGAGACCAAATTTCAACGTCTTTTTTTCTCACTTCTAAACATTCTTCATGCATGTCTAGCACTTGTAATCAATCAAATTCATTGTATTATAACATATTCTAACCCAAAATAACTTTATACAAGCCATTCACTGCCTCAAAGCAATGGTTTTGTGTTCTTATCCCATTTGAGACCAAATTTCAACAAGTCTTACTTCTCACTTCTAAACATTCTTCATGCATCTCTAGTACTTGTAATCAATCAAATTCATTGTATTATAACATATTCTAAACCAAAATAACTTTATACCAGCCATTCACTGCCTCAAAGCAATGGTTTTGGGTTATTATCCCATTTGGGACCAAATATCCACAAGTCTTTTTTTCTCACTTCTAACCATTCTTCATGCATCTCTAGCACTTGTAATCAATCAAATTCATTGTATTATAACATATTCTAACCCAAAATAACTTTATACAAGCCATTCACTGCCTCAAAGCAATGGTTTTGTGTTCTTATCCCATTTGAGACCAAATTTCAACAAGTCTTACTTCTCACTTCTAAACATTCTTCAAGCATCTCTAGTACTTGTAATCAATCAAATTCATTGTATTATAACATATTCTAAACCAAAATAACTTTATACCAGCCATTCACTGCCTCAAAGCAATGGTTTTGGGTTCTTATCCCATTTGAGACCAAATTTCAACAAGTCTTTCTTCTCACTTCTAAACATTCTTCATGCATGTCTAGCACATGTAATCACTCAAATTCATTCTATTATAACATATTCTAACCCAAAATAACTTTATACAAGCCATTCACTGCATCAAAGCAATGGTTTTGGGTTCTTATCCCATTTGAGACCAAATTTCAACAAGTCTTTCTTCTCACTTCTAAACATTCTTCATGCATGTCTAGCACTTGTAATCAATCAAATTCATTGTATTATAACATATTCTAACCCAAAATAACTTTATACAAGCCATTCACTGCCTCAAAGCAATGGTTTTGGGTTCTTATCCAATTTGGGACCAAATATCGATAGGTCTTTCTTCTCACTTCTAAACATTCTTCATGCATGTCTAGCACTTGTAAGCAATCAAATTCATTGTATTATAACATATTCTAACCCAAAATAACTTTATACAAGCCATTCACTGCCTCAAAGCAATGGTTTTGGGTTCTTATCGAATTTGGGACCAAATATCGATAGGTCTTTCTTCTCACTTCTAAACATTCTTCATGCATCTCTAGCACTTGTAATCAATCAAATTCATTGTATTATAACATATTCTAAACCAAAATAACTTTATACCAGCCATTCACTGCCTCAAAGCAATGGTTTTGGGTTCTTATCCCATTTGAGACCAAATTTCAACAAGTCTTTCTTCTCACTTCTAAACATTCTTCATGCATGTCTAGCATCTGTAATCAATCAAATTCATTGTATTATAACATATTCTAACCCAAAATAACTTTATACAAGCCATTCACTGCCTCAAAGAAATTGTTTTGGGTTCTTATCCAATTTGGGACCAAATTTCGACAAGTCTTTCTTCTCACTTCTAAACATTCTTCATGTATCTCTAGCACATGTAATCAATCAAATTCATTGTATTATAACATATTCTAAACCAAAATAACTTTATACAAGCTATTCACTGCCTCAAAGCATTGGTTTTGGGTTCTTATCCCATTTGGGACCAAATATCCACAAGTCTTTCTTCTCACTTCTAAGCATTCTTCATGCATCTCTAGCACTTGTAATCAATCAAATTCATTGTATTATAACATATTATAACCCAATATAACTTTATACAAGCCATTCACTGCCTCAAAGCAATGGTTTTGGGTTATTATCCCATTTGTAATCAATCAAATTAATTGTATTATAACATATTCTAAACCAAAATAACTTTATACAAGCCATTCACTGCCTCAAAGCAATGGTTTTGGGTTCTTATCCCTTTTGAGACCAAATTTCAACAAGTCTTTTTTTCTCACTTCTAAACATTCTTCATGCATCTCTAGCACTTGTAATCAATCAAATTCATTGTATTATAACATATTCTAACCCAAAATAACTTTAGACAAGCCATTCACTGCCTCAAAGCAATGGTTTTGTGTTCTTATCCCATTTGAGACCAAATTTCAACAAGTCTTACTTCTCACTTCTAAACATTCTTCAAGCATCTCTAGTACTTGTAATCAATCAAATTCATTGTATTATAACATATTCTAAACCAAAATAACTTTATACCAGCCATTCACTACCTCAAAGCAATGGTTTTGGGTTCTTATCCCATTTGAGACCAAATTTCAACAAGTCTTTCTTCTCACTTCTAAACATTCTTCATGCATGTCTAGCACATGTAATCACTCAAATTCATTCTATTATAACATATTCTAACCCAAAATAACTTTATACAAGCCATTCACTGCATCAAAGCAATGGTTTTGGGTTCTTATCCCATTTGAGACCAAATTTCAACAAGTCTTTCTTCTCACTTCTAAACATTCTTCATGCATGTCTAGCACTTGTAATCAATCAAATTCATTGTATTATAACATATTCTAACCCAAAATAACTTTATACAAGCCATTCACTGCCTCAAAGCAATGGTTTTGGGTTCTTATCCAATTTGGGACCAAATATCGATAGGTCTTTCTTCTCACTTCTAAACATTCTTCATGCATCTCTAGCACTTGTAATCAATCAAATTCATTGTATTATAACATATTCTAAACCAAAATAACTTTATACCAGCCATTCACTGCCTCAAAGCAATGGTTTTGGGTTCTTATCCCATTTGAGACCAAATTTCAACAAGTCTTTCTTCTCACTTCTAAACATTCTTCATGCATGTCTAGCACCTGTAATCAATCAAATTCATTGTATTATAACATATTCTAACCCAAAATAACTTTATACAAGCCATTCACTGCCTCAAAGAAATGGTTTTAAGTTCTTATCCAATTTGGGACCAAATATCCACAAGTCTTTCTTCTCACTTCTAAGCATTCTTCATGCATCTCTAGCACTTGTAATCAATCAAATTCATTGTATTATAACATATTCTAACCCAAAATAACTTTAGAAAAGCCATTCACTGCCTCAAAGCAATGGTTTTGGGTTCTTATCCCATTTGAGACCAAATTTCAACAAGTCTTACTTCTCACTTCTAAACATTCTTCATGCATCTCTAGTACTTGTAATCAATCAAATTCATTGTATTATAACATATTCTAAACCAAAATAACTTTATACCAGCCATTCACTGCCTCAAAGCAATGGTTTTGGGTTCACTTCTAAACATTCTTCATGCATCTCTAGCACTTGTAATCAATAAAATTCATTGTATTATAACATATTCTAAACATTCTTCATGCATCTCTAGCACTTGTAATCAATCAAATTCATTGTATTATAACATATTCTAAACCAAAATAACTTTATACCAGCCATTCACTGCCTCAAAGCAATGGTTTTGGGTTCTTATCCCATTTGAGACCAAATTTCAACAAGTCTTTCTTCTCACTTCTAAACATTCTTCATGCATCTCTAGCACTTGTAATCAATCAAATTCATTGTATTATAACATATTCTAACCCAAAATAACTTTATACAAGCCATTCACTGCCTCAAAGAAATGGTTTTGAGTTCTTATCCAATTTGGGACCAAATATCGACAAGTCTTTCTTCTCACTTCTAAACATTCTTCATGCATCTCTAGCACATCTAATCAATCAAATTCATTGTATTATAACATATTCTAAACCAAAATAACTTTATACAAGCTATTCACTGCCTCAAAGCGTTGGTTTTGGGTTCTTATCCCATTTGGGACCAAATATCCACAAGTCTTTCTTCTCACTTCTAAGCATTCTTCATGCATCTCTAGCACTTGTAATCAATCAAATTCATTGTATTATAACATATTATAACCCAATATAACTTTATACAAGCCATTCACTATTAAGAGGAAGAAGCAAAGGCTGAAGTCTAGAAGACGAGGCTGAATTGTCAAGCTTGAGGGGGAGTATTGGAGAGAAAGAAGAGAAGGAAAACTGAAGGCCGCATTCTTGAAGAAGACATGTCACGGAAAACACAAGAAGCAAAGGAGAGCCGAGGCCGAAGTTCCTTAAGACAAGGCCGAAGAGCTCTACTCGAAGTGTTGATAATAGCCGTGCAAAACACGGTTCAAGTCACCAAGACTCAAGAAATGAATGTGCAAAGTTCGGGTCATTCATGAAGTTATCAAGATGTGCAAAGTGCGGGTCATTCATGAAGTTATCAAGATGTGCAAAGTTCGGTTCTTTCATGAAGTTATCAAGATGTGCAAAGTGCGGGTCATTCATGAAGTTATCAAGATGTGCAAAGTTCGGGTCAAAGTTATCAAGACCGAAGCTTGTGCAAAGTTCGGGTCATCACCAAGATGTGCAAAACCGGGGTTTGATCACCAAAGAAGAATGTGCAAAGTTCGGGTCAATCTTGAAGATAAAGATGTGCAAATCTAGGGTCAACAATAAGTTGATAAAGAATGTGCAAATCTAGGGACAATGAAGAAGTGAAGAAGTCCCTAGATTCAAATGTGTTTAGGCGCCAAAAAGAGGAGTCACATGTGTGAAGAAACAATGCAAGTTGCAAGGAGTCACATGTGAGCTAAGAGGGACGTTTATGTGCTGTCACTATCAGTCTTAGGCGCCCAAGACCTCAATATAGACGTTGGAGATAAAGCAACCAAAGAGAGAAACCACAAGTGGGCATTTGAAGCATTTTCGGAGATGTCACTATCTAAGCTTGGGACCAGCTCGCCCTCTCTCTTCATGTCACTTTCTCCTCTATAATTTATCTAGATTTAAGTTTAAATAACTAGATTTAAATGTATATGACCGTTGGAGATTAGGGTGAGAAGGGATACACCTTATCCCATTCATTGTAGTATATATATGTAAGCTTATGCATAATAAAAGCTAAGCTCTCCTTTGGGGAGTCTTCCCCTATACTAAAATCGTCTCTTATACTCACAAATGGGGAAGTTCTGATCTTTATACTCTCATGGAGAGACCAAGCTTTGGCAATGCTTGGTCTCATCCCATTCTCTCATTCAATTCTCTCCCACTCTCTAAATCGATTCTATAAGGGTTTTGGGTTCTTATTGGTGTATGTAAGCTACTGCTTCTTACACTTATTCTTGAGTATACATAGCTCATATTGGCGTGTATAACTCTTTATTCTACTTAAGAACAGCTCTCATTGAGCTCGTTTCTTTGTTGTTATACACAAGAGCACACAAAGTCAGATTTGGTGTTCTTGTGAGTCTCTAGTGAGTTTTATGGAGAAGAATGGATCTTGCAGCTCATTCTCTTCGAAATCTTACATGGTATCAGAGCCAGGTTGAAAGATCTGAGCTGCTTTGGCTTTTATAAGCAAAGAAATTCAGAGGAAATCTCTGTCCAAACACCCACAAACACCCAAACACTCATTCTCTTATCTATTCCGCAAAATCTCTTATTCTTGGTTACTAAATCTCTCATTCTGGTTACTCTATTCTCTTGGCTACTTATTCTCAAAATCTTGGTTACTCATACTCTCATTCTGGTTACAAATACTCTTATGAACCTTGTTGGTTCTTGAAGGCGCAACACAATGCTTGAAGTTAGAACCAATGGCCATCAAGCTTTGGAGACCACAAGGATGTTCTTTCTAGCGAGTCAAAGCTCCGGAAGATCAAGGGAGAACCTGCGAGGCTTACCGAGGGTGAATGCTATGGTTGAAGTTCTTGTGGAGACGCCTAATGGAAAGGCAAGCTGGTGGAAAGTGATGAATCAACTCAAGACATGTGTGTTAGCGTCACGTTGTTGGAGTTCAAGATTGGATGTGCACTAGGTGTCAATTATACTAGGCACAAGGTTTCTTGACTCAAGGGATGGCCCAAGCCATAGAAAACTCATGTTATTGGTTCCCAAGATGATTCAAGATCTTGGTTACGAAGTTACAAATTCTGGTTATATTCTCGGCAAGAAGCAAAGTCTCTGTCGAAGCATCTTAAAGATCGACTCGTACGAAGGCCTTTCACTGCGATTCAGCTCCAATGTCCTTCATACAAGTTCTTGGAAATTGAGTAAGCTTTCCAGTGGAAGTAAAATCATCCGGATACGAGCAGGCGTTAAGAAGTTATGACCCATTCAGTGGGCACATATCATTCTGACGCGAATAAGAAGAAGCAATCGACCATGAAGGTCGGTTAAGGGATCGATTGGCCATTGAATGGCAACGAAAAAAGCTTCCAATGAAGCCAAATTGAAGTCAAGAAGCGGCTGGAGAAGAAGCCTCCAAGCCAATCATGAAGCTCATCCAAAGTTGGATGTAGAAGAGAGGTGGATTGAGTTCTAGTAGTCATCAACCATGGAGAGGAGACCAATGGGCAGAAACTCAAATGGTGATGCAAACCAAGTCTCATCCAACCAATTACAACAAAGAAGACAAAAGGCTAATTCTAAACCTTACTCTTTAATTTGTTGTTGATTATATTGCCTATATTTGACATTGAAATTGCATTATGGATATAATTGCTTTCTTCATTGTTGAAATGTTTTTAGGAATTGTTATGTGATCTGAATTTTTTTTTTTTTTGGCTTGTCCAATATGATTAGAGTTAGTCATATTTTTGAATTTAGATTTACTAAATTTGAATTTATTTAAATTTATATTCTTTTTAAAATTATTTCTTAAATTCTGTTTTGTGTTTTTAAACAGTAAAATGTTTTTAAAAACGAATTTAAATTATTTTGAAGTTGAAAATATTTTTGAAGTATTTTTCAAACGTTTTTAAATTATTTAAAAAGGTGAAAATATTTTTATTAAGTATTTTATATGTTTTAAAAGGTTAATATCAGTTTTTAAAATATTTATATGACATTAGTCAATTTGTTAAAATCTGTTTTTATGAACTGAATTTTTAATTGGATTTAGCATGTTTTTAAAACAGCATTTCTTGTTTATTATCTGATTTATATTCTTGTAGTTCAATTTAAGTTAGTTCTCTCAAGTCTCATCTAAGCTTAATGTTATTCTTATGGCACATATACTTAAGATTTCTTTACATCTTTTGAATGAAGGTGTAAAAGAGAAAGAAAGCCATAGAGAAGCTAGATGAAAAGAAGAGAACCGGTTAGATCATGGAAGCTATGGTATGGAAAGGGAAGAAGCAAGGCTAATGGTGGCTTGACTAAACAAAGAAAGATCAATCCATGGTGGTGACCGAAAGGAGGAGTTCCTTAAGCGAGTACACACACGGAGGATTAGAGTCTCAACAAGAAGTCAAAGCAAGAAGCCCAAGTGACCCTACATTCAAACCATGGCTATAGCTAAATCATTCAACCGTGAAGACTATACTCTTTTTCCCTTAGCAAAGTTTTATCCCAAGAGGTTTTCTTTGCTAAGGTTTTTAATGAGGTAGTCATTTATGTGTTGCAAGCTTGGTCTTTGGTTCCCGCCGATCAAGCTTGAGGGGGAGTATTAAGAGGAAGAAGCAAAGGCTGAAGTCTAGAAGACGAGGCTGAATTGTCAAGCTTGAGGGGGAGTATTGGAGAGAAAGAAGAGAAGGAAAACTGAAGGCCGCATTCTTGAAGAAGAGGCCGAGCATGATTGTGTACAAAATGAAGTGACACACTCAACTAGGCTCGTTTATGTCCAAGCTCAACCTCCGATATCTCTACGCTTAAGCTTGAGGGGGAGTATTGAACCGAATGAAGAAGTCATGTAAAGGAGCCATACATCCGGAAGTAAACTCGCGATTAATACATGACATGTCACGGAAAACACAAGAAGCAAAGGAGAGCCGAGGCCGAAGTTCCTTAAGACAAGGCCGAAGAGCTCTACTCGAAGTGTTGATAATAGCCGTGCAAAACACGGTTCAAGTCACCAAGACTCAAGAAATGAATGTGCAAAGTTCGGGTCATTCATGAAGTTATCAAGATGTGCAAAGTGCGGGTCATTCATGAAGTTATCAAGATGTGCAAAGTCCGGTTCTTTCATGAAGTTATCAAGATGTGCAAAGTGCGGGTCATTCATGAAGTTATCAAGATGTGCAAAGTTCGGGTCAAAGTTATCAAGACCGAAGCTTGTGCAAAGTTCGGGTCATCACCAAGATGTGCAAAACCGGGGTTTGATCACCAAAGAAGAATGTGCAAAGTTCGGGTCAATCTTGAAGATAAAGATGTGCAAATCTAGGGTCAACAATAAGTTGATAAAGAATGTGCAAATCTAGGGACAATGAAGAAGTGAAGAAGTCCCTAGATTCAAATGTGTTTAGGCGCCAAAAAGAGGAGTCACATGTGTGAAGAAACAATGCAAGTTGCAAGGAGTCACATGTGAGCTAAGAGGGACGTTTATGTGCTGTCACTATCAGTCTTAGGCGCCCAAGACCTCAATATAGACGTTGGAGATAAAGCAACCAAAGAGAGAAACCACAAGTGGGCATTTGAAGCATTTTCGGAGATGTCACTATCTAAGCTTGGGACCAGCTCGCCCTCTCTCTTCATGTCACTTTCTCCTCTATAATTTATCTAGATTTAAGTTTAAATAACTAGATTTAAATGTATATGACCGTTGGAGATTAGGGTGAGAAGGGATACACCTTATCCCATTCATTGTAGTATATATATGTAAGCTTATGCATAATAAAAGCTAAGCTCTCCTTTGGGGAGTCTTCCCCTATACTAAAATCGTCTCTTATACTCACAAATGGGGAAGTTCTGATCTTTATACTCTCATGGAGAGACCAAGCTTTGGCAATGCTTGGTCTCATCCCATTCTCTCATTCAATTCTCTCCCACTCTCTAAATCGATTCTATAAGGGTTTTGGGTTCTTATTGGTGTATGTAAGCTACTGCTTCTTACACTTATTCTTGAGTATACATAGCTCATATTGGCGTGTATAACTCTTTATTCTACTTAAGAACAGCTCTCATTGAGCTCGTTTCTTTGTTGTTATACACAAGAGCACACAAAGTCAGATTTGGTGTTCTTGTGAGTCTCTAGTGAGTTTTATGGAGAAGAATGGATCTTGCAGCTCATTCTCTTCGAAATCTTACATTCACTGCCTCAAAGCAATGGTTTTGGGTTATTATCCCATTTGAGACCAAATTTCAACAAGTCTTTTTTCTCACTTCTAAACATTCTTCATGCATGTCTAGCACTTGTAATCAATCAAATTCATTGTATTATAACATATTCTAACCCAAAATAACTTTATACAAGCCATTCACTGCCTCAAAGCAATGGTTTTGTGTTCTTATAACATTTGAGACCAAATTTCAACAAGTCTTACTTCTCACTTCTAAACATTCTTCATGCATCTCTAGTACTTGTAATCAATCAAATTCATTGTATTATAACATATTCTAAACCAAAATAACTTTATACCAGCCATTCACTGCCTCAAAGCAATGGTTTTGGGTTATTATCCCATTTGGGACCAAATATCCACAAGTCTTTTTTTCTCACTTCTAAACATTCTTCATGCATCTCTAGCACTTGTAATCAATCAAATTCATTGTATTATAACATATTCTAACCCAAAATAACTTTATACAAGCCATTCACTGCCTCAAAGCAATGGTTTTGTGTTCTTATCCTATTTGAGACCAAATTTCAACAAGTCTTACTTCTCACTTCTAAACATTCTTCAAGCATCTCTAGTACTTGTAATCAATCAAATTCATTGTATTATAACATATTCTAAACCAAAATAACTTTATACCAGCCATTCACTGCCTCAAAGCAATGGTTTTGGGTTCTTATCCCATTTGAGACCAAATTTAAACAAGTCTTTCTTCTCACTTCTAAACATTCTTCATGCATGTCTAGCACATGTAATCACTCAAATTCATTCTATTATAACATATTCTAACCCAAAATAACTATATACAAGCCATTCACTGCATCAAAGCAATGGTTTTGGGTTCTTATCCCATTTGAGACCAAATTTCAACAAGTCTCTCTTCTCACTTCTAAACATTCTTCATGCATGTCTAGCACTTGTAATCAATCAAATTCATTGTATTATAACATATTCTAACCCAAAATAACTTTATACAAGCCATTCACTGCCTCAAAGCAATGGTTTTGGGTTCTTATCCAATTTGGGACCAAATATCGATAGGTCTTTCTTCTCACTTCTAAACATTCTTCATGCATCTCTAGCACTTGTAATCAATAAAATTCATTGTATTATAACATATTCTAAACCAAAATAACTTTATACCAGCCATTCACTGCCTCAAAGCAATGGTTTTGGGTTCTTATCCCATTTGAGACCAAATTTCAACAAGTCTTACTTCTCCCTTCTAAACATTCTTCATGCATCTCTAGTACTTGTAATCAATCAAATTTATTGTATTATACCATATTCTAAACCAAAATAACTTTATACCAGCCATTCACTGCCTCAAAGCAATGGTTTTGGGTTCTTATCCCATTTGAGACCAAATTTCAACAAGTCTTACTTCACACTTCTAAACATTCTTCATGCATCTCTAGCACTTGTAATCAATCAAATTCATTGTATTATAACATATTCTAACCCAAAATAACTTTATACAAGCCATTCACTGCCTCAAAGCAATGGTTTTGAGTTCTTATCCCATTTGAGACCAAATTTCAACAAGTTTTACTTCACACTTCTAAACATTCTTCATGCATCTCTAGCACTTGTAATCAATCAAATTCATTGTATTATATCATAATCTAAACCAAAATAACTTTCTACCAGCCATTCACTGCCTCAAAGCAATGGTTTTGGGTTCTGATCCCATTTGAGACCAAATTTCAACAAGTCTTTCTTCTCACTTCTAAACATTCTTCATGCATGTCTAGCACATGTAATCAATCATATTCATTGTATTATAACATATTCTAACCCAAAATAACTTTATACAAGCCATTATTTGCCTCAAAGCAATGGTTTTGGGTTCTTATCCCATTTGGGACCATATATCAACAATTCTTTCTTCTCACTTTTAAACATTCTTCATATTGAAATAAATGAGCACAAGCAATGAAGGAACGATCGATCACAACATCAAGGGATCGATCGATCACAACAACAAGGAAATGACCGATCGTTCACAACAAGGGATCGACCAATCTATCCACTAGAACGATCGGTCTCTAGGCACACACGTGATCAAGGTGTGCAAAGTTCGGGTCAAAGTTATCAAGACCGAAGCTTGTGCAAAGTTCGGGTCATTCATGAAGTTATCAAGATGTGCAAAGTTCGGGTCATCACCAAGATGTGCAAAACCGCGGTTTAATCACCAAAGAAGAATGTGCAAAGTTCGGGTCAATCTTGAAGATAAAGATGTGCAAATCTAGGGTCAACAATAAGTTGATAAAGAATGTGCAAATCTAGGGACAATGAAGAAGTGAAGAAGTCCCTAGATTCAAATGTGTTTAGGCGCCAAAAAGAGGAGTCACATGTGTGAAGAAACAATGCAAGTTGCAAGGAGTCACATGTGAGCTAAGAGGGACGTTTATGTGCTGTCACTATCAGTCTTAGGCGCCCAAGACCTCAATATAGACGTTGGAGATAAAGGAACCAAAGAGAGAAACCACAAGTGGGCATTTGAAGCATTTTCGGAGATGTCACTATCTAAGCTTGGGACCAGCTCGCCCTCTCTCTTCATGTCACTTTCTCCTCTATAATTTATCTAGATTTAAGTTTAAATAACTAGATTTAAATGTATATGACCGTTGGAGATTAGGGTGAGAAGGGATACACCTTATCCCATTCATTGTAGTATATATATGTAAGCTTATGCATAATAAAAGTTAAGCTCTCCTTTGGGGAGTCTTCCCCTATACTAAAATCGTCTCTTATACTCTCAAATGGGGAAGTTCTGATCTTTATATTCTCATGGAGAGACCAAGCTTTGGCAATGCTTGGTCTCATCCCTTTCTCTCATCTAATTCTCTCCTTTCCTTCTAATCGATTTCATAAGGGTTTTGGGTTCTGTTTTGGTGTGAGAGAGCTGCTGCCTCTCATGCTTATTCTTAAGTATATACAGCTTAAATGGGCGTGTATTACTTAGTTTATAACCTCAAGAATGTCTCTTATTGAGTTCGTTTCTTGATGGTTTTACACAAGAGACACACAAACTCAGATTTGGTGTTCTTGTGAGTTTCTAGTGACTTTTATGGAGATGAATGCATCTTGCAGCTCATTCTCTTTGAAATCTTACATGGTATCAGAGCCAGGTTGAAAGATCTGAGCTGCTTTGGCTTTTATAAGCAAAGAAATCCAGAGGAAATCTCTGTCCAAACACCCACAAACACCCAAACACTCATTCTCTTTTCTATTCCGCAAAATCTCTTATTCTTGGTTACCAAATCTCTCATTCTGGTTACTCTATTCTCTTGGCTACAAAATGTCAGAATTCTGGTTACTAATACTCTCATTCTGGTTACAAAAAGTCTTGGTTATGAACCTTGTTGGTTCTTGAAGGCGCAACACAATGCTTGAAGTTAGAACCGATGGCCATCAAGCTTTGGAGACCACAAGGATGTTCTTTCTAGCGAGTCAAAGCTCCGGAAGATCAAGGGTGAACCCGCGAGGTTTACCGAGGGTGAATGCTATGACTGAAGTTCTTGTGGAGACGCCTAATGGAAAGGCAAGCTGGTGGAAAGTGATGAATCAACTCAAGACATGTGTGTTAGCGTCACGTTGTTGGAGTTCAAGATTGGATGTGCACTAGGTGTCAATTATACTAGGCACAAGGCTTCTTGACTCAAGGGATGGCCCAAGCCATATAAAACTCAAGTTATTGGTTCCCAAAATGATTCAACATCTTGGTTACGAAGTCACAAATTCTGGTTATATTCTCGGCAAGAAGCAAAGTCTCTGTCGAAGCGTCTTAAAGATCGACTCGTACGAAGGCCTTTCACTGCGATTCAGCTCCAATGTCCTTCATACAAATTCTTGGAAATTGAGTAAGCTTTCCAGTGGAAGTCAAATCATCCGTATACGAGCAGGCGTTAAGAAGTTATGACCCATTCAGTGGGCACATATCATTCTGACGCGAATAAGAAGAAGCAATCGACCATGAGGTCGGTTATGGGATCGATTGGCCATTGAATGGCAACGAACAAAACTTCCAATGAAGCCTAATTGAAGTCAAGAAGTGTTCTATCTCTCTCAAGCTTCAAAGGAAGCTACAAAGAAGAAAGAAAGAAGCAAGAAGAGCTGGAGAAGAAGTCTCCAAGCCGACCATGAGCTCTCGACCGATCGACCATGAGCTCTCGACCGATCGACCATGAGTTCTCGACCGATCGATCAGCTGTGTCCGGGTCTCAACCGTACGTCCGTCCATTCACCAACAAGAAGCTCATCCAAATCTGGATGTAGAAGAGAGGTGGATTGAGTTCTAGTAGTCATCAACCATGAAGAGGAGACCAATGGGCAGAAACTCAAATGGTGATGCAAACCAAGTCTCATCCAACCATTTACAACAAAGAAGACAAAAGGCTAATTCTAAACTTTACTCTTTAAATTTTGTTGATTATATTGCTCATATTTGAACTTGAAATTGCATGATGATCATAATTGGAGTCTTCATTGTTTAAAATGGTTTTAGGTGTTGATTGTCATTTGAATTGTTAGGTTGTCAAAATATGATTAGTGTTAGTCATATTTTTGAGTTTGATTTATCATGTTGAATTTATTTAAATTTAAATTCTCTTTTAAAATATTTCTTAAATTTAGTTTTGGGTTTTAAATGGTGAAAATAATTTTAAAAACGATTTTAAAATTATTTTTAAAGTTAAAAATATTTTAAAGTATTTTTCAAACGTTTTTAGATTATTTTAAAAGGTAAAAAAAAAAAAAAATATTTTTATAAGTTTCTTTTAGAAGCTTAATATCAGTTTTAAAAATATCTATATGGCATTAGTCAATTTGTTAAATCCTGTTTTTATGAACTGAATTTTATTTAAATCGGATTTAGCATGTTTTAAAACAGCATTTCATGTTTAGTATCTGATTTATATTCTTGTGTTTAAATTGGACTTAGCTAGTTCAATATAAGTTTGTTCTCTCAAGTCTCATCTAAGCTTAATGTTATTCTTATGGCACATATACTTAAGATTTCTTTACATCTTTTGAATTAAGGTGTAAAAGAGAAAGAAAGCCATCAAAAGAAGCTAGATGAGAAGAAGAGAACCGGTTGCATCATGGAAGCTATGGTATGGGAAGGGAAGAAACATGGCTAATGTAGCTTGACTCAAGGAAGATCAATTCATAGTGGTGACCGAGAGGAGAAGGCCCTCAAGCGAGTACACACACGATTGAGTCTCAACAAGAAGTCAAAGCAAGTGCCTAAGCAAACCCACGTTCAAACCATGACCATAGCTACATCATTCAACCATGGAGGCTACACTCTTTTTCCCTTAGCAAAGTTTTATCCCAAGAGGTTTTCTTTGCTAAGGTTTTTAACGAGGTAGTCCTTTATGTGTTGCAAGCTTGGTCTTTGGTCCCCAACGTCCAAGCTTGAGGGGGAGTATTGAGAGGAAGAAGCTAATGGGAAAGCTTAAGTCCGAAGTCTAGAAGACTAGGGCGAGTTCATGTGGTTCAAGGAGTGATACTTGATCATGCTCATTTACGTCCAAGCTTAACCTCCATCCCTTCCGGTCAAGCTTGAGGGGGAGTATTGAAATAAATGAGCACAAGCAATGAAGGAACGATCGATCACAACATCAAGGGATCGATCGATCACAACAACAAGGAAATGACCGATCGTTCACAACAAGGGATCGACCAATCTATCCACTAGAACGATCGGTCTCTAGGCACACACGTGATCAAGGTGTGCAAAGTTCGGGTCAAATTTATCAAGACCGAAGCTTGTGCAAAGTTCGGGTCATTCATGAAGTTATCAAGATGTGCAAAGTTCGGGTCATCACCAAGATGTGCAAAACCGCGGTTTAATCACCAAAGAAGAATGTGCAAAGTTCGGGTCAATCTTGAAGATAAAGATGTGCAAATCTAGGGTCAACAATAAGTTGATAAAGAATGTGCAAATCTAGGGACAATGAAGAAGTGAAGAAGTCCCTAGATTCAAATGTGTTTAGGCGCCAAAAAGAGGAGTCACATGTGTGAAGAAACAATGCAAGTTGCAAGGAGTCACATGTGAGCTAAGAGGGACGTTTATGTGCTGTCACTATCAGTCTTAGGCGCCCAAGACCTCAATATAGACGTTGGAGATAAAGGAACCAAAGAGAGAAACCACAAGTGGGCATTTGAAGCATTTTCGGAGATGTCACTATCTAAGCTTGGGACCAGCTCGCCCTCTCTCTTCATGTCACTTTCTCCTCTATAATTTATCTAGATTTAAGTTTAAATAACTAGATTTAAATGTATATGACCGTTGGAGATTAGGGTGAGAAGGGATACACCTTATCCCATTCATTGTAGTATATATATGTAAGCTTATGCATAATAAAAGTTAAGCTCTCCTTTGGGGAGTCTTCCCCTATACTAAAATCGTCTCTTATACTCTCAAATGGGGAAGTTCTGATCTTTATATTCTCATGGAGAGACCAAGCTTTGGCAATGCTTGGTCTCATCCCTTTCTCTCATCTAATTCTCTCCTTTCCTTCTAATCGATTTCATAAGGGTTTTGGGTTCTGTTTTGGTGTGAGAGAGCTGCTGCCTCTCATGCTTATTCTTAAGTATATACAGCTTAAATGGGCGTGTATTACTTAGTTTATAACCTCAAGAATGTCTCTTATTGAGTTCGTTTCTTGATGGTTTTACACAAGAGACACACAAACTCAGATTTGGTGTTCTTGTGAGTTTCTAGTGACTTTTATGGAGATGAATGCATCTTGCAGCTCATTCTCTTTGAAATCTTACAGTTTTGGTATTCTTTTTGTAGCTGTCCATATATAGCTTTGTATGTTGTTCTAAATCAAGTAAGTAGAGTTTTACAATCTCTCTTCTATTCTCTCTCATTTCGCAAACCAAATCTCCACTCTTCTCCCTTGTTCGATCCAACTCTTCTAATCTATTTATTCACTCGATTTTTTTTTTCAAATCTTACAAAAGCAATGGTTTTGGGTTCTTATCCCATTTGAGACCAAATTTCAACAAGTCTTTCTTCTAACTTCTAAACATTCTTCATGCATGTCTAGCACATGTAATCAATCAAATTCATTGTATTATAACATATTCTAAACCAAAATAACTTTATACCAGCCATTCACTGCCTCAAAGCAATGGTTTTGGGTTCTGATCCCATTTGAGACCAAATTTCAACAAGTCTTTCTTCTCACTTCTAAACATTCTTCATGCATGTCTAGCACATGTAATCAATCATATTCATTCTATTATAACATATTCTAACCCAAAATAATTTTATACAAGCCATTCACTGCCTCAAAGCAATGGTTTTGGGTTCTTATCCCATTTGAGACCAAATTTAAAAAAGTCTTTCTTCTCACTTCTAAACATTCTTCATGCATGTCTAGCACCTGTTATCAATCAAATTCATTGTATTATAACATATTCTAACCCAAAATAACTTTATACAAGCCATTCACTGCCTCAAAGAAATGGTTTTGGGTTCTTATCCAATTTGGGACCAAATATCGATAGGTCTTTCTTCTCACTTCTAAACATTCTTCATGCATCTCTAGCACATGTAATCAATCAAATTCATTGTATTATAACATATTCTAAACCAAAATAACTTTATACAAGCTATTCACTGCCTCAAAGCATTGGTTTTGGGTTCTTATCCCATTTGGGACCAAATATCCACAAGTCTTTCTTCTCACTTCTAAGCATTCTTCATGCATCTCTAGCACTTGTAATCAATCAAATTCATTGTATTATAACATATTATAACCCAATATAACTTTATACAAGCCATTCACTGCCTCAAAGCAATGCGTTTGGGTTATTATCCCATTTGAGACCAAATTTCAACAAGTCTTTTTTTCTCACTTCTAAACATTCTTCATGCATCTCTAGCACTTGTGATCAATCAAATTCACTGTATTATAACATATTCTAACCCAAAATAACTTTATACAAGCCATTCACTGCCTCAAAGTAATGGTTTTGTGTTCTTATCCCATTTGAGACCAAATTTCAACAAGTCTTTCTTCTCACTTCTAAACATTCTTCATGCATGTCTAGCACCTGTAATCTATCAAATTCATTGTATTATAACATATTCTAACCCAAAATAACTTTATACAAGCCATTCACTGCCTCAAAGAAATGGTTTTGGGTTCTTATCCAATTTGGGACCAAATATCGATAGGTCTTTCTTCTCACTTCTAAACATTCTTCATGCATCTCTAGCACATGTAATCAATCAAATTCATTGTATTATAACATATTCTAAACCAAAATAACTTTATACAAGCTATTCACTGCCTCAAAGCATTGGTTTTGGGTTCTTATCCCATTTGGGACCAAATATCCACAAGTCTTTCTTCTCACTTCTAAGCATTCTTCATGCATCTCTAGCACTTGTAATCAATCAAATTCATTGTATTATAACATATTATAACCCAATATAACTTTATACAAGCCATTCACTGCCTCAAAGCAATGCGTTTGGGTTATTATCCCATTTGAGACCAAATTTCAACAAGTCTTTTTTTCTCACTTCTAAACATTCTTCATGCATCTCTAGCACTTGTGATCAATCAAATTCACTGTATTATAACATATTCTAACCCAAAATAACTTTATACAAGCCATTCACTGCCTCAAAGTAATGGTTTTGTGTTCTTATCCCATTTGAGACCAAATTTCAACAAGTCTTACTTCTCACTTCTAAACATTCTTCATGCATCTCTAGTGCTTGTAATCAATCAAATTCATTGTATTTTAACATATTCTAAACCAAAATAACTTTATACCAGCCATTCACTGCCTCAAAGCAATGGTTTTGGGTTCTGATCCCATTTGAGACCAAATTTCAACAAGTCTTTCTTCTCACTTCTAAACATTCTTCATGCATGTCTAGCACATGTAATCAATCATATTCATTCTATTATAACATATTCTAACCCAAAATAACTTTATACAAGCCATTCACTGCCTCAAAGGAATGGTTTTGTGTTCTTATCCCATTTGAGACCAAATTTAAACAAGTCTTTCTTCTCACTTCTAAACATTCTTCATGCATGTCTAGCACCTGTAATCTATCAAATTCATTGTATTATAACATATTCTAACCCAAAATAACTTTATACAAGCCATTCACTGCCTCAAAGAAATGGTTTTGGGTTCTTATCCAATTTGGGACCAAATATCGATAGGTCTTTCTTCTCACTTCTAAACATTCTTCATTCATCTCTAGCACATGTAATCAATCAAATTCATTGTATTATAACATATTCTAAACCAAAATAACTTTATACAAGGTATTCACTGCCTCAAAGTATTGGTTTTGGGTTCTTATCCCATTTGGGACCAAATATCCACAAGTCATTTCTTCTCACTTCTAAGCATTCTTCATGCATCTCTAGCACTTATAATCAATCAAATTCATTGTATTATAACATATTCTAAACCAAAATAACTTTATACAAGCCATTCACTGCCTCAAAGAAATGGTTTTGGGTTCTTATCCAATTTGGGACCAAATATCGATAGGTCTTTCTTCTCACTTCTAAACATTCTTCATGCATCTCTAGCACATGTAATCAATCAAATTCATTGTATTATAACATATTCTAAACCAAAATAACTTTATACAAGCTATTCACTGCCTCAAAGCATTGGTTTTGGGTTCTTATCCCATTTGGGACCAAATATCCACAAGTCTTTCTTCTCACTTCCAAGCATTCTTCATGCATCTCTAGCACTTGTAATCAATCAAATTCATTGTATTATAACATATTATAACCCAATATAACTTTATACAAGCCATTCACTGCCTCAAAGCAATGCGTTTGGGTTATTATCCCATTTGAGACCAAATTTCAACAAGTCTTTTTTTCTCACTTCTAAACATTCTTCATGCATCTCTAGCACTTGTGATCAATCAAATTCACTGTATTATAACATATTCTAACCCAAAATAACTTTATACAAGCCATTCACTGCCTCAAAGTAATGGTTTTGTGTTCTTATCCCATTTGAGACCAAATTTCAACAAGTCTTTCTTCTCACTTCTAAACATTCTTCATGCATGTCTAGCACCTGTAATCTATCAAATTCATTGTATTATAACATATTCTAACCCAAAATAACTTTATACAAGCCATTCACTGCCTCAAAGAAATGGTTTTGGGTTCTTATCCAATTTGGGACCAAATATCGATAGGTCTTTCTTCTCACTTCTAAACATTCTTCATGCATCTCTAGCACATGTAATCAATCAAATTCATTGTATTATAACATATTCTAAACCAAAATAACTTTATACAAGCTATTCACTGCCTCAAAGCATTGGTTTTGGGTTCTTATCCCATTTGGGACCAAATATCCACAAGTCTTTCTTCTCACTTCTAAGCATTCTTCATGCATCTCTAGCACTTGTAATCAATCAAATTCATTGTATTATAACATATTATAACCCAATATAACTTTATACAAGCCATTCACTGCCTCAAAGCAATGCGTTTGGGTTATTATCCCATTTGAGACCAAATTTCAACAAGTCTTTTTTTCTCACTTCTAAACATTCTTCATGCATCTCTAGCACTTGTGATCAATCAAATTCACTGTATTATAACATATTCTAACCCAAAATAACTTTATACAAGCCATTCACTGCCTCAAAGTAATGGTTTTGTGTTCTTATCCCATTTAAGACCAAATTTCAACAAGTCTTACTTCTCACTTCTAAACATTCTTCATGCATCTCTAGTGCTTGTAATCAATCAAATTCATTGTATTTTAACATATTCTAAACCAAAATAACTTTATACCAGCCATTCACTGCCTCAAAGCAATGGTTTTGGGTTCTGATCCCATTTGAGACCAAATTTCAACAAGTCTTTCTTCTCACTTCTAAACATTCTTCATGCATGTCTAGCACATGTAATCAATCATATTCATTCTATTATAACATATTCTAACCCAAAATAACTTTATACAAGCCATTCACTGCCTCAAAGGAATGGTTTTGTGTTCTTATCCCATTTGAGACCAAATTTAAACAAGTCTTTCTTCTCACTTCTAAACATTCTTCATGCATGTCTAGCACCTGTAATCTATCAAATTCATTGTATTATAACATATTCTAACCCAAAATAACTTTATACAAGCCATTCACTGCCTCAAAGAAATGGTTTTGGGTTCTTATCCAATTTGGGACCAAATATCGATAGGTCTTTCTTCTCACTTCTAAACATTCTTCATTCATCTCTAGCACATGTAATCAATCAAATTCATTGTATTATAACATATTCTAAACCAAAATAACTTTATACAAGGTATTCACTGCCTCAAAGTATTGGTTTTGGGTTCTTATCCCATTTGGGACCAAATATCCACAAGTCATTTCTTCTCACTTCTAAGCATTCTTCATGCATCTCTAGCACTTATAATCAATCAAATTCATTGTATTATAACATATTCTAAACCAAAATAACTTTATACAAGCCATTCACTGCCTCAAAGAAATGGTTTTGGGTTCTTATCCAATTTGGGACCAAATATCGATAGGTCTTTCTTCTCACTTCTAAACATTCTTCATGCATCTCTAGCACATGTAATCAATCAAATTCATTGTATTATAACATATTCTAAACCAAAATAACTTTATACAAGCTATTCACTGCCTCAAAGCATTGGTTTTGGGTTCTTATCCCATTTGCGAACAAATATCCACAAGTCTTTCTTCTCACTTCTAAGCATTCTTCATACATCTCTAGCACTGGTAATCAATCAAATGCATTGTATTATAACATATTCTAACCCAAAATAACTTTATACAAGCCATTCACTGCCTCAAAGCAATGGTTTTGGGTTCTTATCCCATTTGAGACTAAATTTCAACAAGTCTTTCTTCTCGCTTCTAAACATTCTTCATGCATGTCTAGCACCTGTAATCAATCAAATTCATTGTATTATAACATATTCTAACCCAAAATAACTTTATACAAGCCATTCACTGCCTCAAAGAAATGGTTTTGGGTTCTTATCCAATTTGGGACCAAATATCGATAGGTCTTTCTTCTCACTTCTAAACATTCTTCATTCATCTCTAGCACATGTAATCAATCAAATTCATTGTATTATAACATATTCTAAACCAAAATAACTTTATACAAGGTATTCACTGCCTCAAAGTATTGGTTTTGGGTTCTTATCCCATTTGGGACCAAATATCCACAAGTCATTTCTTCTCACTTCTAAGCATTCTTCATGCATCTCTAGCACTTATAATCAATCAAATTCATTGTATTATAACATATTCTAAACCAAAATAACTTTATACAAGCCATTCACTGCCTCAAAGAAATGGTTTTGGGTTCTTATCCAATTTGGGACCAAATATCGATAGGTCTTTCTTCTCACTTCTAAACATTCTTCATGCATCTCTAGCACATGTAATCAATCAAATTCATTGTATTATAACATATTCTAAACCAAAATAACTTTATACAAGCTATTCACTGCCTCAAAGCATTGGTTTTGGGTTCTTATCCCATTTGCGAACAAATATCCACAAGTCTTTCTTCTCACTTCTAAGCATTCTTCATGCATCTCTAGCACTGGTAATCAATCAAATGCATTGTATTATAACATATTCTAACCCAAAATAACTTTATACAAGCCATTCACTGCCTCAAAGCAATGGTTTTGGGTTCTTATCCCATTTGAGACTAAATTTCAACAAGTCTTTCTTCTCGCTTCTAAACATTCTTCATGCATGTATAGCACCTGTAATCAATCAAATTCATTGTATTATAACATATTCTAACCCAAAATAACTCTATACAAGCCATTCACTGCCTCAAAGAAATGGTTTTGGGTTCTTATCCAATTTGGGACCAAATATCGATAGGTCTTTCTTCTCACTTCTAAACATTCTTCATGCATCTCTAGCACATGTAATCAATCAAATTCATTGTATTATAACATATTCTAAACCAAAATAACTTTAAACAAGCTATTCACTGCCTCAAAGCATTGGTTTTGGGTTCTTATCCCATTTGGGACCAAATATCCACAAGTCTTTCTTCTCACTTCTAAGCATTCTTCATGCATCTCTAGCACTTATAATCAATCAAATTCATTGTATTATAACATATTCTAAACCAAAATAACTTTATACAAGCCATTCACTGCCTCAAAGCAATGGTTTTGGGTTCTTATCCCATTTGGGACCAAATATCCACAAGTCTTTCTTCTCACTTCTAAACATTCTTCATGCGTCTCTAGCACTTGTAATCAATCAAATGCATTGTATTATAACATATTATAACCCAATATAACTTTATACAAGCCATTCACTGCCTCAAAGCAATGGTTTTGGGTTATTATCACATTTGAGACCAAATTTCAACAATTCTTTTTTCTCACTTCTAAACATTCTTCATGCATGTCTAGCACTTGTAATCAATCAAATTCATTGTATTATAACATATTCTAACCCAAAATAACTTTATACAAGCTATTCACTGCCTCAAAGCAATGGTTTTGTGTTCTTATCCCATTTGAGACCAAATTTCAACAAGTCTTACTTCTCACTTCTAAACATTCTTCATGCATCTCTAGCACTTGTAATCAATCAAATTCATTGTATTATAACATATTCTAAACCAAAATAACTTTATACCAGCCATTCACTGCCTCAAAGCAATGGTTTTGGGTTCTTATCCCATTTGAGACCAAATTTCAACAAGTCTTTCTTCTCACTTCTAAACATTCTTCATGCATGTCTAGCACATGTAATCAATCAAATTCATTCTATTATAACATATTCTAACCTAAAATAACTTTATACAAGCCATTCACTGCATCAAAGAAATGGTTTTGGGTTCTTATCCAATTTGGGACCAAATATCGATAGGTCTTTCTTCTCACTTCTAAACATTCTTCATGCATCTCTAGCACATGTAATCAATCAAATTCATTGTATTATAACATATTCTAAACCAAAATAACTTTATACAAGCTATTCACTGCCTCAAAGCATTGGTTTTGGGTTCTTATCCCATTTGCGACCAAATATCCACAAGTCTTTCTTCTCACTTCTAAGCATTCTTCATGCATCTCTAGCACTTGTAATCAATCAAATGCATTGTATTATAACATATTCTAACCCAAAATAACTTTATACAAGCCATTCACTGCCTCAAAGCAATGGTTTTGGGTTCTTATCCAATTTGGGACCAAATATCGATAGGTCTTTCTTCTCACTTCTAAACATTCTTCATGCATCTCTAGCACATGTAATCAATCAAATTCATTGTATTATAACAAATTCTAAACCAAAATAACTTTATACAAGCTATTCACTGCCTCAAAGTATTGGTTTTGGGTTCTTATCCCATTTGGGACCAAATATCCACAAGTCTTTCTTCTCACTTCTAAGCATTCTTCATGCATCTCTAGCACTTATAATCAATCAAATTCATTGTATTATAACATATTCTAAACCAAAATAACTTTATACAAGCCATTCACTGCCTCAAAGCAATGGTTTTGGGTTCTTATCCCATTTGGGACCAAATTTCAACAAGTCTTTTTTTCTCACTTCTAAACATTCTTCATGCATCTCTAGCACTTGTAATCAATCAAATTCATTGTAATATAACATATTCTAACCCAAATTAACTTTATACAAGCCATTCACTGCCTCAAAGCAATGGTTTTGTGTTCTTATCCCATTTGAGACCAAATTTCAACAAGTCTTTCTTCTCACTTCTAAACATTCTTCATGCATGTCTAGCACATGTAATCAATCAAATTCATTCTATTATAACATATTCTAACCTAAAATAACTTTATACAAGCCATTCACTGCATCAAAGAAATGGTTTTGGGTTCTTATCCAATTTGGGACCAAATATCGATAGGTCTTTCTTCTCACTTCTAAACATTCTTCATGCATGTCTAGCACATGTAATCAATCAAATTCATTCTATTATAACATATTCTAACCTAAAATAACTTTATACAAGCCATTCACTGCATCAAAGAAATGGTTTTGGGTTCTTATCCAATTTGGGACCAAATATCGATAGGTCTTTCTTCTCACTTCTAAACATTCTTCATGCATCTCTAGCACATGTAATCAATCAAATTCATTGTATTATAACATATTCTAAACCAAAATAACTTTATACAAGCTATTCACTGCCTCAAAGCATTGGTTTTGGGTTCTTATCCCATTTGCGACCAAATATCCACAAGTCTTTCTTCTCACTTCTAAGCATTCTTCATGCATCTCTAGCACTTGTAATCAATCAAATGCATTGTATTATAACATATTCTAACCCAAAATAACTTTATACAAGCCATTCACTGCCTCAAAGCAATGGTTTTGGGTTCTTATCCAATTTGGGACCAAATATCGATAGGTCTTTCTTCTCACTTCTAAACATTCTTCATGCATCTCTAGCACATGTAATCAATCAAATTCATTGTATTATAACAAATTCTAAACCAAAATAACTTTATACAAGCTATTCACTGCCTCAAAGTATTGGTTTTGGGTTCTTATCCCATTTGGGACCAAATATCCACAAGTCTTTCTTCTCACTTCTAAGCATTCTTCATGCATCTCTAGCACTTATAATCAATCAAATTCATTGTATTATAACATATTCTAAACCAAAATAACTTTATACAAGCCATTCACTGCCTCAAAGCAATGGTTTTGGGTTCTTATCCCATTTGGGACCAAATTTCAACAAGTCTTTTTTTCTCACTTCTAAACATTCTTCATGCATCTCTAGCACTTGTAATCAATCAAATTCATTGTAATATAACATATTCTAACCCAAATTAACTTTATACAAGCCATTCACTGCCTCAAAGCAATGGTTTTGTGTTCTTATCCCATTTGAGACCAAATTTCAACAAGTCTTTCTTCTAACTTCTAAACATTCTTCATGCATGTCTAGCACATGTAATCAATCAAATTCATTGTATTATAACATATTCTAACCCAAAATAACTTTATACAAGCCATTCACTGCCTCAAAGCAATGGTTTTGGGTTCTTATCCCAATTGAGACCAAATTTAAACAAGTCTTTCTTCTCACTTCTAAACATTCTTCATGCATGTCTAGCACCTGTAATCAATCAAATTCATTGTATTATAACATATTCTAACCCAAAATAACTTTATACAAGCAATTCACTGCCTCAAAGAAATGGTTTTGGGTTCTTATCCAATTTGGGACCAAATATCGATAGGTCTTTCTTCTCACTTCTAAACATTCTTCATGCATGTCTAGCACCTGTAATCAATCAAATTCATTGTATTATAACATATTCTAACCCAAAATAACTTTATACAAGCAATTCACTGCCTCAAAGAAATGGTTTTGGGTTCTTATCCAATTTGGGACCAAATATCGATAGGTCTTTCTTCTCACTTCTAAACATTCTTCATGCATCTCTAGCACATGTAATCAATCAAATTCATTGTATTATAACATATTCTAAACCAAAATAACTTTATACAAGCTATTCACTGCCTCAAAGTATTGGTTTTGGGTTCTTATCCCATTTGGGACCAAATATCCACAAGTCTTTCTTCTCACTTCTAAGCATTCTTCATGCATCTCTAGCACTTATAATCAATCAAATTCATTGTATTATAACATATTCTAAACCAAAATAACTTTATACAAGCCATTCACTGCCTCAAAGCAATGGTTTTGGGTTCTTATCCCATTTGGGACCAAATATCCACAAGTCTTTCTTCTCACTTCTAAACATTCTTCATGCGTCTCTAGCACTTGTAATCAATCAAATGCATTGTATTATAACATATTATAACCCAATATAACTTTATACAAGCCATTCACTGCCTCAAAGCAATGGTTTTGGGTTATTATCACATTTGAGACCAAATTTCAACAAGTCTTTTTTTCTCACTTCTAAACATTCTTCATGCATGTCTAGCACTTGTAATCAATCAAATTCATTGTATTATAACATATTCTAACCCAAAATAACTTTATACAAGCTATTCACTGCCTCAAAGCAATGGTTTTGTGTTCTTATCCCATTTGAGACCAAATTTCAACAAGTCTTACTTCTCACTTCTAAACATTCTTCATGCATCTCTAGCACTTGTAATCAATCAAATTCATTGTATTATAACATATTCTAAACCAAAATAACTTTATACCAGCCATTCACTGCCTCAAAGCAATGGTTTTGGGTTCTTATCCCATTTGAGACCAAATTTCAACAAGTCTTTCTTCTCACTTCTAAACATTCTTCATGCATGTCTAGCACATGTAATCAATCAAATTCATTCTATTATAACATATTCTAACCCAAAATAACTTTATACAAGCCATTCACTGCATCAAAGAAATGGTTTTGGGTTCTTATCCAATTTGGGACCAAATATCGATAGGTCTTTCTTCTCACTTCTAAACATTCTTCATGCATCTCTAGCACATGTAATCAATCAAATTCATTGTATTATAACATATTCTAACCCAAAATAACTTTATACAAGCCATTCACTGCCTCAAAGCAATGGTTTTGGGTTCTTATCCCATTTGGGACCAAATATCAACAAGTCTTTCTTCTCACTTCTAAACATTCTTCATGCATCTCTAGCACTTGTAATCAATCAAATTCATTGTATTATAACATATTCTAACCCAATAGAACTTTATACAAGCCATTCACTGCCTCAAAGCAATGGTTTTGGGTTCTTATCCCATTTGGGACCAAATATCAACAAGTCTTTCTTCTCACTTCTAAACATTCTTCATGCATCTCTAGCACTTGTAATCAATCAAATTCATGGTATTATAACATATTCTAACCGAAAATAGCTTTTTACAAGCCATTCACTGCCTCAAAGCAATGGTTTTGGGTTCTTATCCCATTTGGGACCAAATATCAACAAGTCTTTCTTCTCACTTCTAAACATTCTTCATGTATCTCTAGCACTTGTAATCATTCAACTTCATTGTATTATAACATATTCTAACCCAAAATAGCTTTTTACAAGCCATTCATTGCCTCAAAGCAATGGTTTTGGGTTCTTATCCCATTTGGGACCAAATATCAACAAGTCTTTCTTCTCACTTCTAAACATTCTTCATGTATCTCTAGCACTTGTAATCATTCAAATTCATGGTATTATAACATATTCTAACCCAAAATAGCTTTTTACAAGCCATTCATTGCCTCAAAGCAATGGTTTTGGGTTCTTATCCCATTTGGGACCAAATATCAACAAGTCTTTCTTCTCACTTCTAAACATTCTTCATGTATCTCTAGCACTTGTAATCATTCAAATTCATGGTATTATAACATATTCTAACCCAAAATAGCTTTTTACAAGCCATTCATTGCCTCAAAGCAATGGTTTTGGGTTCTTATCCCATTTGGGACCAAATATCAACAAGTCTTTCTTCTCACTTCTAAACATTCTTCATGCATCTCTAGCACTTGTAATCATTCAAATTCATGGTATTATAACATATTCTAACCCAAAATAGCTTTTTACAAGCCATTCATTGCCTCAAAGCAATGGTTTTGGGTTCTTATCCCATTTGGGACCAAATATCAACAAGTCTTTCTTCTCACTTCTAAACATTCTTCATGCATCTCTAGCACTTGTAATCAATCAAATTCATTGTATTATAACATATTCTAACCCAAAATAGCTTTTTACAAGCCATTCATTGCCTCAAAGCAATGGTTTTGGGTTCTTATCCCATTTGGGACCAAATATCAACAAGTCTTTCTACTCACTTCTAAACATTCTTCATGCATCTCTAGCACTTGTAATCAATCAAATTCATTGTATTATAACATATTCTAACCCAAAATAGCTTTTTACAAGCCATTCACTGCCTCAAAGCAATGGTTTTGGGTTCTTATCCCATTTGGGACCAAATATCAACAAGTCTTTCTTCTCACTTCTAAACATTCTTCATGTATCTCTAGCACTTGTAATCATTCAAATTCATGGTATTATAACATATTCTAACCCAAAATAGCTTTTTACAAGCCATTCATTGCCTCAAAGCAATGGTTTTGGGTTCTTATCCCATTTGGGACCAAATATCAACAAGTCTTTCTACTCACTTCTAAACATTCTTCATGCATCTCTAGCACTTGTAATCAATCAAATTCATGGTATTATAACATATTCTAACCCAAAATAGCTTTTTACAAGCCATTCATTGCCTCAAAGCAATGGTTTTGGGTTCTTATCCCATTTGGGACCAAATATCAACAAGTCTTTCTTCTCACATCTAAACATTCTTCGTGCATCTCTACCACTTGTAATCAATCAAATTCATTGTATTATAACATATTCTAACCCAAAATAGCTTTTTACAAGCCATTCATTGCCTCAAAGCAATGGTTTTGGGTTCTTATCCCATTTGGGACCAAATATCAACAAGTCTTTCTTCTCACTTCTAAACATTCTTCATGCATCTCTAGCACTTGTAATCAATCAAATTCATTGTATTATAACATATTCTAACCCAAAATAGCTTTTTACAAGCCATTCATTGCCTCAAAGCAATGGTTTTGGGTTCTTATCCCATTTGGGACCAAATATCAACAAGTCTTTCTTCTCACTTCTAAACATTCTTCATGCATCTCTAGCACTTGTAATCAATCAAATTCATTGTATTATAACATATTCTAACCCAAAATAACTTTATACAAGCCATTCACTGCCTCAAAGCAATGGTTTTGGGTTCTTATCCCATTTGGGACCAAATATCAACAAGTCTTTCTTCTCACTTCTAAACATTCTTCATGCATCTCTAGCACTTGTAATCAATCAAATTCATTGTATTATAACATATTCTAACCCAATAGAACTTTATACAAGCCATTCACTGCCTCAAAGCAATGGTTTTGGGTTCTTATCCCATTTGGGACCAAATATCAACAAGTCTTTCTTCTCACTTCTAAACATTCTTCATGCATCTCTAGCACTTGTAATCAATCAAATTCATTGTATTATAACATATTCTAACCCAAAATAGCTTTTTACAAGCCATTCATTGCCTCAAAGCAATGGTTTTGGGTTCTTATCCCATTTGGGACCAAATATCAACAAGTCTTTCTTCTCACTTCTAAACATTCTTCATGCATCTCTAGCACTTGTAATCAATCAAATTCATGGTATTATAACATATTCTAACCCAAAATAGCTTTTTACAAGCCATTCATTGCCTCAAAGCAATGGTTTTGGGTTCTTATCCCATTTGGGACCAAATATCAACAAGTCTTTCTACTCACTTCTAAACATTCTTCATGCATCTCTAGCACTTGTAATCAATCAAATTCATTGTATTATAACATATTCTAACCCAAAATAGCTTTTTACAAGCCATTCACTGCCTCAAAGCAATGGTTTTGGGTTCTTATCCCATTTGGGACCAAATATCAACAAGTCTTTCTTCTCACTTCTAAACATTCTTCATGCATCTCTAGCACTTGTAATCAATCAAATTCATTGTATTATAACATATTCTAACCCAAAATAGCTTTTTACAAGCCATTCATTGCCTCAAAGCAATGGTTTTGGGTTCTTATCCCATTTGGGACCAAATATCAACAAGTCTTTCTACTAACTTCTAAACATTCTTCATGTATCTCTAGCACTTGTAATCATTCAAATTCATGGTATTATAACATATTCTAACCCAAAATAGCTTTTTACAAGCCATTCATTGCCTCAAAGCAATGGTTTTGGGTTCTTATCCCATTTGAGACCAAATATCAACAAGTCTTTCTTCTCACTTCTAAACATTCTTCATGCATCTCTAGCACTTGTAATCAATCAAATTCATTGTATTATAACATATTCTAACCCAAAACAACTTTATACAAGCCATTCACTGCCTCAAAGATTTGGTTTTGGGTTCTTATCCCATTTGGGACCAAATATCAACAAGTCTTTCTTCTCACTTCTAAACATTCTTCATGCATCTCTAGCACTTGTAATCAATCAAATTCATTGTATTATAACATATTCTAACCCAAAATAGCTTTTTACAAGCCATTCATTGCCTCAAAGCAATGGTTTTGGGTTCTTATCCCATTTGGGACCAAATATCAACAAGTCTTTCTTCTCACTTCTAAACATTCTTCATGCATCTCTAGCACTTGTAATCAATCAAATTCATTGTATTATAACATATTCTAACCCAAAATAACTTTATACAAGCCATTCACTGCCTCAAAGCAATGGTTTTGGGTTCTTATCCCATTTGGGACCAAATATCAACAAGTCTTTCTACTCACTTCTAAACATTCTTCATGCATCTCTAGCACTTGTAATCAATCAAATTCATTGTATTATAACATATTCTAACCCAAAATAGCTTTTTACAAGCCATTCATTGCCTCAAAGCAATGGTTTTGGGTTCTTATCCCATTTGGGACCAAATATCAACAAGTCTTTCTACTAACTTCTAAACATTCTTCATGTATCTCTAGCACTTGTAATCATTCAAATTCATGGTATTATAACATATTCTAACCCAAAATAGCTTTTTACAAGCCATTCATTGCCTCAAAGCAATGGTTTTGGGTTCTTATCCCATTTGGGACCAAATATCAACAAGTCTTTCTTCTCACTTCTAAACATTCTTCATGCATCTCTAGCACTTGTAATCAATCAAATTCATTGTATTATAACATATTCTAACCCAAAACAACTTTATACAAGCCATTCACTGCCTCAAAGCAATGGTTTTGGGTTCTTATCCCATTTGGGACCAAATATCAACAAGTCTTTCTTCTCACATCTAAACATTCTTCGTGCATCTCTACCACTTGTAATCAATCAAATTCATTGTATTATAACATATTCTAACCCAAAATAGCTTTTTACAAGCCATTCATTGCCTCAAAGCAATGGTTTTGGGTTCTTATCCCATTTGGGACCAAATATCAACAAGTCTTTCTTCTCACTTCTAAACATTCTTCATGTATCTCTAGCACTTGTAATCAATCAAATTCATTGTATTATAACATATTCTAACCCAAAATAGCTTTTTACAAGCCATTCATTGCCTCAAAGCAATGGTTTTGGGTTCTTATCCCATTTGAGACCAAATTTCAACAAGTCTTTCTTCTCACTTCTAAACATTCTTCATGCATCTCTAGCACTTGTAATCAATCAAATTCATTGTATTATAACATATTCTAACCCAAAATAGCTTTTTACAAGCCATTCATTGCCTCAAAGCAATGGTTTTGGGTTCTTATCCCATTTGGGACCAAATATCAACAAGTCTTTCTTCTCACTTCTAAACATTCTTCATGCATCTCTAGCACTTGTAATCATTCAAATTCATGGTATTATAACATATTCTAACCCAAAATAGCTTTTTACAAGCCATTCATTGCCTCAAAGCAATGGTTTTGGGTTCTTATCCCATTTGAGACCAAATTTCAACAAGTCTTTCTTCTCACTTCTAAACATTCTTCATGCATCTCTAGCACTTGTAATCAATCAAATTCATTGTATTATAACATATTCTAACCCAAAATAACTTTATACAAGCCATTCATTGCCTCAAAGCAATGGTTTTGGGTTCTTATCCCATTTGGGACCAAATATCAACAAGTCTTTCTTCTCACTTCTAAACATTCTTCATGTATCTCTAGCACTTGTAATCATTCAACTTCATTGTATTATAACATATTCTAACCCAAAATAGCTTTTTACAAGCCATTCATTGCCTCAAAGCAATGGTTTTGGGTTCTTATCCCATTTGGGACCAAATATCAACAAGTCTTTCTTCTCACTTCTAAACATTCTTCATGTATCTCTAGCACTTGTAATCATTCAAATTCATGGTATTATAACATATTCTAACCCAAAATAGCTTTTTACAAGCCATTCATTGCCTCAAAGCAATGGTTTTGGGTTCTTATCCCATTTGGGACCAAATATCAACAAGTCTTTCTTCTCACTTCTAAACATTCTTCATGCATCTCTAGCACTTGTAATCAATCAAATTCATGGTATTATAACATATTCTAACCCAAAATAGCTTTTTACAAGCCATTCATTGCCTCAAAGCAATGGTTTTGGGTTCTTATCCCATTTGGGACCAAATATCAACAAGTCTTTCTTCTCACTTCTAAACATTCTTCATGCATCTCTAGCACTTGTAATCAATCAAATTCATTGTATTATAACATATTCTAACCCAAAATAGCCTTTTACAAGCCATTCATTGCCTCAAAGCAATGGTTTTGGGTTCTTATCCCATTTGGGACCAAATATCAACAAGTCTTTCTTCTCACTTCTAAACATTCTTCATGTATCTCTAGCACTTGTAATCATTCAAATTCATGGTATTATAACATATTCTAACCGAAAATAGCTTTTTACAAGCCATTCACTGCCTCAAAGCAATGGTTTTGGGTTCTTATCCCATTTGGGACCAAATATCAACAAGTCTTTCTTCTCACATCTAAACATTCTTCGTGCATCTCTACCACTTGTAATCAATCAAATTCATTGTATTATAACATATTCTAACCCAAAATAGCTTTTTACAAGCCATTCATTGCCTCAAAGCAATGGTTTTGGGTTCTTATCCCATTTGGGACCAAATATCAACAAGTCTTTCTTCTCACTTCTAAACATTCTTCATGTATCTCTAGCACTTGTAATCATTCAAATTCATGGTATTATAACATATTCTAACCCAAAATAGCTTTTTACAAGCCATTCATTGCCTCAAAGCAATGGTTTTGGGTTCTTATCCCATTTGGGACCAAATATCAACAAGTCTTTCTTCTCACTTCTAAACATTCTTCATGCATCTCTAGCACTTGTAATCAATCAAATTCATGGTATTATAACATATTCTAACCCAAAATAGCTTTTTACAAGCCATTCATTGCCTCAAAGCAATGGTTTTGGGTTCTTATCCCATTTGAGACCAAATATCAACAAGTCTTTCTTCTCACTTCTAAACATTCTTCATGCATCTCTAGCACTTGTAATCAATCAAATTCATTGTATTATAACATATTCTAACCCAAAATAACTTTATACAAGCCATTCACTGCCTCAAAGCAATGGTTTTGGGTTCTTATCCCATTTGGGACCAAATATCAACAAGTCTTTCTTCTCACTTCTAAACATTCTTCATGTATCTCTAGCACTTGTAATCAATCAAATTCATTGTATTATAACATATTCTAACCCAAAATAGCTTTTTACAAGCCATTCATTGCCTCAAAGCAATGGTTTTGGGTTCTTATCCCATTTGGGACCAAATATCAACAAGTCTTTCTTCTCACTTCTAAACATTCTTCATGTATCTCTAGCACTTGTAATCAATCAAATTCATTGTATTATAACATATTCTAACCCAAAATAGCTTTTTACAAGCCATTCATTGCCTCAAAGCAATGGTTTTGGGTTCTTATCCCATTTGGGACCAAATATCAACAAGTCTTTCTTCTCACTTCTAAACATTCTTCATGCATCTCTAGCACTTGTAATCAATCAAATTCATTGTATTATAACATATTCTAACCCAAAATAGCTTTTTACAAGCCATTCATTGCCTCAAAGCAATGGTTTTGGGTTCTTATCCCATTTGGGACCAAATATCAACAAGTCTTTCTTCTCACATCTAAACATTCTTCATGCATCTCTAGCACTTGTAATCAATCAAATTCATTGTATTATAACATATTCTAACCCAAAATAGCTTTTTACAAGCCATTCATTGCCTCAAAGCAATGGTTTTGGGTTCTTATCCCATTTGGGACCAAATATCAACAAGTCTTTCTTCTCACTTCTAAACATTCTTCATGCATCTCTAGCACTTGTAATCAATCAAATTCATTGTATTATAACATATTCTAACCCAAAATAGCTTTTTACAAGCCATTCACTGCCTCAAAGCAATGGTTTTGGGTTCTTATCCCATTTGGGACCAAATATCAACAAGTCTTTCTTCTCACTTCTAAACATTCTTCATGCATCTCTAGCACTTGTAATCAATCAAATTCATTGTATTATAACATATTCTAACCCAATAGAACTTTATACAAGCCATTCACTGCCTCAAAGCAATGGTTTTGGGTTCTTATCCCATTTGGGACCAAATATCAACAAGTCTTTCTTCTCACTTCTAAACATTCTTCATGCATCTCTAGCACTTGTAATCAATCAAATTCATTGTATTATAACATATTCTAACCCAAAATAGCTTTTTACAAGCCATTCATTGCCTCAAAGCAATGGTTTTGGGTTCTTATCCCATTGGAGACCAAATATCAACAAGTCTTTCTTCTCACTTCTAAACATTCTTCATGCATCTCTAGCACTTGTAATCAATCAAATTCATTGTATTATAACATATTCTAACCCAAAACAACTTTATACAAGCCATTCACTGCCTCAAAGCAATGGTTTTGGGTTCTTATCCCATTTGGGACCAAATATCAACAAGTCTTTCTTCTCACATCTAAACATTCTTCGTGCATCTCTACCACTTGTAATCAATCAAATTCATTGTATTATAACATATTCTAACCCAAAATAGCTTTTTACAAGCCATTCATTGCCTCAAAGCAATGGTTTTGGGTTCTTATCCCATTTGGGACCAAATATCAACAAGTCTTTCTTCTCACTTCTAAACATTCTTCATGTATCTCTAGCACTTGTAATCATTCAAATTCATGGTATTATAACATATTCTAACCCAAAATAGCTTTTTACAAGCCATTCACTGCCTCAAAGCAATGGTTTTGGGTTCTTATCCCATTTGGGACCAAATATCAACAAGTCTTTCTACTCACTTCTAAACATTCTTCATGCATCTCTAGCACTTGTAATCAATCAAATTCATTGTATTATAACATATTCTAACCCAAAATAGCTTTTTACAAGCCATTCATTGCCTCAAAGCAATGGTTTTGGGTTCTTATCCCATTTGGGACCAAATATCAACAAGTCTTTCTTCTCACTTCTAAACATTCTTCATGCATCTCTAGCACTTGTAATCAATCAAATTCATTGTATTATAACATATTCTAACCCAAAATAACTTTATACAAGCCATTCACTGCCTCAAAGCAATGGTTTTGGGTTCTTATCCCATTTGGGACCAAATATCAACAAGTCTTTCTTCTCACTTCTAAACATTCTTCATGCATCTCTAGCACTTGTAATCAATCAAATTCATTGTATTATAACATATTCTAACCCAAAATAGCTTTTTACAAGCCATTCATTGCCTCAAAGCAATGGTTTTGGGTTCTTATCCCATTTGGGACCAAATATCAACAAGTCTTTCTTCTCACTTCTAAACATTCTTCATGTATCTCTAGCACTTGTAATCATTCAAATTCATGGTATTATAACATATTCTAACCCAAAATAGCTTTTTACAAGCCATTCATTGCCTCAAAGCAATGGTTTTGGGTTCTTATCCCATTTGGGACCAAATATCAACAAGTCTTTCTACTAACTTCTAAACATTCTTCATGTATCTCTAGCACTTGTAATCATTCAAATTCATGGTATTATAACATATTCTAACCCAAAATAGCTTTTTACAAGCCATTCATTGCCTCAAAGCAATGGTTTTGGGTTCTTATCCCATTGGAGACCAAATATCAACAAGTCTTTCTTCTCACTTCTAAACATTCTTCATGCATCTCTACCACTTGTAATCAATCAAATTCATTGTATTATAACATATTCTAACCCAAAATAACTTTATACAAGCCATTCACTGCCTCAAAGCAATGGTTTTGGGTTCTTATCCTATTTGGGACCAAATATCAACAAGTCTTTCTACTCACTTCTAAACATTCTTCATGCATCTCTAGCACTTGTAATCAATCAAATTCATTGTATTATAACATATTCTAACCCAAAATAGCTTTTTACAAGCCATTCATTGCCTCAAAGCAATGGTTTTGGGTTCTTATCCCATTTGGGACCAAATATCAACAAGTCTTTCTACTCACTTCTAAACATTCTTCATGCATCTCTAGCACTTGTAATCATTCAAATTCATGGTATTATAACATATTCTAACCCAAAATAGCTTTTTACAAGCCATTCATTGCCTCAAAGCAATGGTTTTGGGTTCTTATCCCATTTGGGACCAAATATCAACAAGTCTTTCTTCTCACTTCTAAACATTCTTCATGCATCTCTAGCACTTGTAATCAATCAAATTCATTGTATTATAACATATTCTAACCCAAAATAGCTTTTTACAAGCCATTCACTGCCTCAAAGCAATGGTTTTGGGTTCTTATCCCATTTGGGACCAAATATCAACAAGTCTTTCTTCTCACTTCTAAACATTCTTCATGCATCTCTAGCACTTGTAATCAATCAAATTCATTGTATTATAACATATTCTAACCCAAAACAACTTTATACAAGCCATTCATTGCCTCAAAGCAATGGTTTTGGGTTCTTATCCCATTTAAGACCAAATATCTGTAAGTTTTCGAAAAGAATTAGAGAAGATTAAGAACGAGTGAGTTTGAGGAAGATTTGAAGAAGAATGCGAGTTTGAATGGTGAGAGAAGTGTGTTGAAGAAAGAGAGTTTTTCTCTTTTCATACCTTTACAATACCCTAGTTACAACCTATTTAAAGAGACAAAGAGAAGTAAAAATAATTACAAATAATCAAGATATTTTGGTGACCAAGTTCGAGGGAAAGCGACGTGAGGCTGTTGTGTTTTCCTTAAGTCCACACGTGATCTTCCATAGGATGCTTCTTCTTCCACTTGCGCTTTCTTCTCTAACGGTCACAAGGAGAAGGATCTAGACCTTCTTAAGTTCTTATAAGGGCCACCAAAGGAGTCTAAAGTGGGCTTGACAAATCTTGAATGGTCGGGCCGAATCCGTTTGTTGTACGGACGTACGGACGTACGGACGTACGGACGTTCGGATCGAGTGTTTCTCTTGATCCCGGACGTGAACATCTCGGACGACCGATCGATCTCGGTCATGATCATTTGTTCATGATCATTTCTATATCCAATTTACACTCCCCCTCAAGCTTAACCTTTAAGAAGATCTTTAAGGTTGAGCTTGAAACTATAATCACTCACCTCATTAAAAACCTTAGTATAGAAAACCACTTGGGAAAAACTATACATAAGGGAAAAAGAGTGTGAGTGTTATGGTTTGGTGAGATCAACAAGGCCGAGCTTGGAGTGAATATATTCGCACACTTGTGGACTAGCCGCTTTTGTGAAGATATCCGCGAGTTGTTCCGAGCTCTCGGTATAGCATGGCAAGATAACTCCAAGACCAACTTGTTCTCTAACCTTGTGACAATCTACTTCAATGTGCTTCGTTCTTTCGTGGAACACCGAGTTGGATGCAATGTGTATTGCCGCTTGGTTGTCACAATGCATTGTGATTGGCTTTGATGACTCAACTCCCAAGTCTTTAAGGAGTGCTTTGAGCCAAATTAACTCGGTTGTGAGCTTCCTCATGGCACGATACTCAGACTCGGCACTAGACATAGAAACCACCTTTTGCTTCTTACTCTTCCAAGTCACCAAGTTCCCTCCAATAAATGTGCAATAGCCGGTTGTAGAGCGCCTATCTCCATGATCTCCGGCATAATCCGCATCACAATACCCCACTAATTCCGTGTTCTTGTTACACCCCATCCATATGCCTTGACCCGGAGCACCCTTGAGATACTTGAGTATGCGGTTCACCATGTTCCAATGATGCATTGTTGGGGCTTGCATATGTTGGCTCACCTGGTTCACGGAATAACAAATATCAGGTCTTGTTATAGTTAAGTATATTAGCTTACCCACAAGACGACGATATTGTGATGGATCATCAAATGGAGCTTGATCCCCTTCGTGAACAACTTGGAAATCCACTTCGAGTGGTGATGCTACCGGTCTTGATCCAAGTTTCCCTACTTCATTTAAAAGATCAAGAGTGTATTTCCTTTGAGATAGAAAGAGACCTTCCTTAGATCTACACACTTCAATTCCAAGAAAATACTTAAGTTTACCAAGATCTTTAATATCAAAAACAGATTTTAGAAAGGACTTGGTGTCTTGTATCCCTACCTTGTCATTCCCGGATATGATGATATCATCAACATATACAAGAATGACCACAATACCTTCTTGGCTAGTGATTGTGAATAGAGTGTGATCGGCTTCGGATCTCTTAAAGCCTTTCTCCATCAAGGTGTTGCTTAACTTGTGATACCACGCTCGAGGAGATTGTTTTAGCCCATATATTGCCTTGTTGAGTTTGAATACTTTCCCGGATCCAATAGTGTTTTCTAGACCCGGTGGTGGTCTCATGTACACCTCTTCTTCTAACTCGCCTTGTAAGAACGCATTCTTGACGTCCATTTGCCACAACTCCCATTCCAAGTTAACGGCCAACGAGAGGACTACCCGAATAGTGTGGAGTTTGGCTACCGGAGCAAAAGTATCAAGATAGTCTTCCCCATAGGTTTGTGTGAAACCCCTAGCTACAAGACGAGCTTTGTAACGTTCAATCTCTCCATTGCTCTTGTATTTGATTGTAAAGATCCACCGTGATGTGACCGCCTTTTTCCCTTTTGGTAATTCAACTTCATCCCAAGTGTGGTTGTCTTCCATGGCCTTAACTTCACTATTCACCGCATCTTTCCATACTTTATGTTCTTTAGCCTCATCATAACTTTGGGGAATCCAATGTGAGTCAACTTGAGTTAGGAAGGCTTGATATTTCACCGGAAAATGCGCTAGGGAGCATACGGCTTGAATTGGATGCGCTACGGCCATGTTGTTGTAATACACCCGAGTGTTCTTCCAATTTGATGGGTGAGATTTGATGCGTTCACTCCTCCTTAGCTCAATAATTTCTTCTTGAGGTTGATCTTCTTGATTCACATCATTAGGCTCCTCATGTGTAGAGTTTTCTTCTTCCCCGAGTGAATTTAAACCTTCTTCTCCTTCACTATACTCATGACCAAGATCATCATTGTTGTGATCTAGAGTTTCTTCTTCATGATGTGTGTCGTTTCCACTTTCTTCTTGATTGTTGTTGGTTTGATCCGAAGTAGGAGTCTCGGCGGTATCGGTTTTGTCTCGGAAGTCATCGAGACCGAGCTTTTCTAAGATGACCCGAAGATTTGTTGCACGGTCGGATGGTGATTGGGATAGATCCTTGAGTTCATCCCAATTTCTCTTGTCATAATATCCACTTGATTCTACAAACTTCACATCTCTAGAAACCAACACTCTTCTAGCTTCCGGATCATAACACTTGTACCCTTTTTGTGTTGAGGAGTAACCGATCAGCATGCACTTGGTGCTTTTGGCTTCCAACTTGTTACGCAACTCTCCTGGTTTTAACACATAACACACACACCCAAACACACGTAAGTGATTAATAGACGGTTTAGTTTTGTTAAGGACTTCAAAGGGAGAGAGATCGCTTAGTATTTTTGTTGGTGTTCGGTTGATCAAGTAGCATGCGGCTACCACAGCATCTCCCCAAAATCTCTTTGGCACATTCGTATGAAACATCATTGATCGGGACACTTCCATGAGATGACGGTTCTTTCTCTCGGCCACACCATTTTGTTGTGGTGTATACGGACAGCTTGTTTGTTGAATGATCCCATGTTTAGCTAAGTGTTGTTTAAAAGCATGACTTGTGTACTCCCCACCATTATCTGATCTCAAAATCTTTATCTTGGCATTATAGTGGTTAGTAACATAATTTTGAAAGTTCATGAAAGCTTCAAGAACCCTATCCTTTGAAGGTAACAAGGTTAGCCAAGTATACTTAGATTTTTCATCAATAAAAGTCACATAATACTTTTGATTTTCTCTAGATAAACAAGGTGATGTCCATACATCCGAATGAACCAAATCAAAACAATTCTCATAGATAGTACTTGATTTAGGAAAAACACTTTTGCAATGTTTGCCAAGAATACAAGCTTCACAATCATCATTTTGGAAAGACATATTAGGCAACATGAGATTTAAAGCACGAGAATGAGGGTGACCAAGTCTAGCATGCCAAATTGCACTATTAGCACTAACAAGAATAGAACTAAAGCAAGAAGATAAAGTAGGGGATAGTTTCAAGTCCTCAAGCACATATAAGTCATCTTTAGTGGCTCCATGGCCAAGCACCTTACTTGTTTCAATATCCTGAAAATGAACATTGTTAGGACCAAATATTGCATAACAATTTAAATCGGTAGTAGCTTTCTTAACGGATAACAAGTTTGAAGTGAAACTAGGCATATAGAAAGCTTTAGACTTCTTATCAAACAATTCTAAATCTCCTACTCCCTTAACCGGTACTTTAGTTCCATTAGCAATAACCACATTTCCAATAGCCGGTTTAATATCACTAATCAACTTAGAATCACTTATCATATGGTGAGAGGCTCCGGAATCAACAATAAGCGGTTTTAAAGCTTTGAGGGCAAGAGTGGCCTTACCGGACGACTCCTTGAGAGCTTTGATGAGTGCATTGAGGTCGGACCTCCTCACCAAGTCAGAAGAAGCGACCATGGCTGCTCCACTCTCCTCAAGAACTTGCACATTTGTCTCCGGAGCTCGGATCTCACGTGAAGCACTCGCTTGATTAGCCCTCGGCTCTCGGTTGTCTTCCCTTGGGCGAAGGTGAGGGTAAAGTACCCAGCACTTGTCCTTGATATGACCCGGTTTCTTGCAATGGTGACAAGTAGGAATGGTCCTCTTGTTGTTATTGTTGTTGGTGTGTCCTCGGTAGTAGCTCTTGTTAGCCGCGGCTAGCTCCACATTGTTAGCCGACACAAGCTCCCCCTTACCACCAAACAACCCCATGGAACCGTGTTCTCGTTGAACTTGGGAACACACTTCATCAAGACTTGGGAGCTTGTCGGACCGAAGAATATGCTTGATGAGGTCGTTGTAAGAAGGATTTAAGGTCAAGAGGAGACCGAACACCTTATCTTGCTCACGGCGTTCGTTAATGACCACCGGATCCACCGAGCTTGGTCTCAACATTTCAAGCTCTGCCCAAAGAGATCTAAACTTCCCAAAATGCTTGGTAAACTCCATGTCTTCTTGGCTGAGGTTGTTGATAGCACGTTTGACTTCAAAAACCCGGTTTAAATTAGTAACATTTCCAAAAACATTTTTGAGTGTATCCCACAACTCCTTAGCCGTCTCACAATAGGAGTATGCTTCAAGAATAGGCGCCTCTAGAGAGTTTTGAATGAGCCCCAAAACGGTTTGGTCTTCTTGAAACCACTTCACCTCGTCGCAAGGGACAATCTCCTTGCCATCTTCACTTTCCTTTGGAGCTTCACCTTTCTCAATGTGACTCCAAAGTCCACGACCACACAAGGCCGTCTTTGTGGTCCTCGCCCACAACAAATAGTTACCTCCCTTGAGAGTAACCGGAATAACCAAATTCTTCATGACATCCATGACCAAAAATTTCAAGAACAAGCTTCAAGCTTTCAAAATATTAGAAACCGAAAGAAGAAATCGTACTTAGAGCACGAGAATAGCTAGGATCTTAGGAACCTGGCTCTGATACCATGTAAGTTTTCGAAAAGAATTAGAGAAGATTAAGAACGAGTGAGTTTGAGGAAGATTTGAAGAAGAATGCGAGTTTGAATGGTGAGAGAAGTGTGTTGAAGAAAGAGAGTTTTTCTCTTTTCATACCTTTACAATACCCTAGTTACAACCTATTTAAAGAGACAAAGAGAAGTAAAAATAATTACAAATAATCAAGATATTTTGGTGACCAAGTTCGAGGGAAAGCGACGTGAGGCTGTTGTGTTTTCCTTAAGTCCACACGTGATCTTCCATAGGATGCTTCTTCTTCCACTTGCGCTTTCTTCTCTAACGGTCACAAGGAGAAGGATCTAGACCTTCTTAAGTTCTTATAAGGGCCACCAAAGGAGTCTAAAGTGGGCTTGACAAATCTTGAATGGTCGGGCCGAATCCGTTTGTTGTACGGACGTACGGACGTACGGACGTTCGGATCGAGTGTTTCTCTTGATCCCGGACGTGAACATCTCGGACGACCGATCGATCTCGGTCATGATCATTTGTTCATGATCATTTCTATATCCAATTTACACTTCATGCATGTCTAGCACTTGTAATCAATCAAATTCATTGTATTATAACATATTCTAACCCAAAATAACTTTATACAAGCCATTCACTGCCTCAAAGCAATGGTTTTGGGTTCTTATCCCATTTGAGACCAAATTTCAACAAGTCTTTCTTCTCACTTCTAAACATTCTTCATGCATCTCTAGCACTTGTAATCAATCAAATTCATTGTATTATAACATATTCTAAACCAAAATAACTTTATACCAGCCATTCACTGCCTCAAAGCAATGGTTTTGGGTTCTTATCCCATTTGAGACCAAATTTCAACAAGTCTTTCTTCTCACTTCTAAACATTCTTCATGCATCTCTAGCACTTGTAATCAATCAAATTCATTGTATTATAACATATTCTAACCCAAAATAGCTTTTTACAAGCCATTCATTGCCTCAAAGCAATGGTTTTGGGTTCTTATCCCATTTGGGACCAAATATCAACAAGTCTTTCTTCTCACTTCTAAACATTCTTCATGTATCTCTAGCACTTGTAATCATTCAAATTCATGGTATTATAACATATTCTAACCCAAAATAGCTTTTTACAAGCCATTCATTGCCTCAAAGCAATGGTTTTGGGTTCTTATCCCATTTGGGACCAAATATCAACAAGTCTTTCTTCTCACTTCTAAACATTCTTCATGCATCTCTAGCACTTGTAATCAATCAAATTCATTGTATTATAACATATTCTAAACCAAAATAACTTTATACAAGCCATTCACTGCCTCAAAGCAATGGTTTTGGGTTCTTATCCCATTTGGGACCAAATATCAACAAGTCTTTCTTCTCACTTCTAAACATTCTTCATGCATCTCTAGCACTTGTAATCAATCAAATTCATTGTATTATAACATATTCTAACCCAAAATAACTTTATACAAGCCATTCACTGCCTCAAAGCAATGGTTTTGGGTTCTTATCCCATTTGGGACCAAATATCAACAAGTCTTTCTTCTCACTTCTAAACATTCTTCATGCATCTCTAGCACTTGTAATCAATCAAATTCATTGTATTATAACATATTCTAACCCAAAATAACTTTATACAAGCCATTCACTGCCTCAAAGCAATGGTTTTGGGTTCTTATCCCATTTGGGACCAAATATCAACAAGTCTTTCTTCTCACTTCTAAACATTCTTCATGTATCTCTAGCACTTGTAATCAATCAAATTCATTGTATTATAACATATTCTAACCCAAAATAACTTTATACAAGCCATTCATTGCCTCAAAGCAATGGTTTTGGGTTCTTATCCCATTTGGGACCAAATATCAACAAGTCTTTCTTCTCACTTCTAAACATTCTTCATGCATCTCTAGCACTTGTAATCAATCAAATTCATTGTATTATAACATATTCTAACCCAAAATAACTTTATACAAGCCATTCATTGCCTCAAAGCAATGGTTTTGGGTTCTTATCCCATTTGGGACCAAATATCAACAAGTCTTTCTTCTCACTTCTAAACATTCTTCATGCATCTCTAGCACTTGTAATCAATCAAATTCATTGTATTATAACATATTCTAAACAAAAATAACTTTATACAAGCCATTCACTGCCTCAAAGCAATGGTTTTGGGTTCTTATCCCATTTGGGACCAAATATCAACAAGTCTTTCTTCTCACTTCTAAACATTCTTCATGTATCTCTAGCACTTGTAATCAAATCAATTCATTGTATTATAACATATTCTAACCCAAAATAACTTTATACAAGCCATTCATTGCCTCAAAGCAATGGTTTTGGGTTCTTATCCCATTTGGGACCAAATATCAACAAGTCTTTCTTCTCACTTCTAAACATTCTTCATGCATCTCTAGCACTTGTAATCAATCAAATTCATTGTATTATAACATATTCTAACCCAAAATAACTTTATACAAGCCATTCATTGCCTCAAAGCAATGGTTTTGGGTTCTTATCCCATTTGGGACCAAATATCAACAAGTCTTTCTTCTCACTTCTAAGCATTCTTCATGCATCTCTAGCACTTGTAATCAATCAAATTCATTGTATTATAACATATTCTAACCCAAAATAACTTTATACAAGCCATTCACTGCCTCAAAGCAATGGTTTTGGGTTCTTATCCCATTTGAGACCAAATTTCAACAAGTCTTTCTTCTCACTTCTAAACATTCTTCATGCATCTCTAGCACTTGTAATCAATCAAATTCATTGTATTATAACATATTCTAACCCAAAATAACTTTATACAAGCCATTCACTGCCTCAAAGCAATGGTTTTGGGTTCTTATCCCATTTGGGACCAAATATCAACAAGTCTTTCTTCTCACTTCTAAACATTCTTCATGCATCTCTAGCACTTGTAATCAATCAAATTCATTGTATTATAACATATTCTAACCCAAAATAACTTTATACAAGCCATTCACTGCCTCAAAGCAATGGTTTTGGGTTCTTATCCCATTTGGGACCAAATATCAACAAGTCTTTCTTCTCACTTCTAAACATTCTTCATGCATCTCTAGCACTTGTAATCAATCAAATTCATTGTATTATAACATATTCTAACCCAAAATAACTTTATACAAGCCATTCATTGCCTCAAAGCAATGGTTTTGGGTTCTTATCCCATTTGGGACCAAATATCAACAAGTCTTTCTTCTCACTTCTAAACATTCTTCATGCATCTCTAGCACTTGTAATCAATCAAATTCATTGTATTATAACATATTCTAACCCAAAATAACTTTATACAAGCCATTCACTGCCTCAAAGCATTGGTTTTGGGTTCTTATCCCATTTGGGACCAAATATCAACAAGTCTTTCTTCTCACTTCTAAACATTCTTCATGCATCTCTAGCACTTGTAATCAATCAAATTCATTGTATTATAACATATTCTAACCCAAAAAAACTTCATACAAGCCATTCACTGCTTCAAAGCAATGGTTTTGGGTTCTTATCCCATTTGAGACCAAATATCAACAAGTCTTTCTTCTCACTTCTAAACATTCTTCATGCATCTCTAGCACTTGTAATCAATCAAATTCATTGTATTATAACATATTCTAACCCAAAATAACTTTATACAAGCCATTCATTGCCTCAAAGCAATGGTTTTGGGTTCTTCTCCCATTTGGGACCAAATATCAACAAGTCTTTCTTCTCACTTCTAAACATTCTTCATGCATCTCTAGCACTTGTAATCAATCAAATTCATTGTATTATAACATATTCTAACCCAAAATAACTTTATACAAGCCATTCACTGCCTCAAAGCAATGGTTTTGGGTTCTTATCCCATTTGGGACCAAATATCAACAAGTCTTTCTTCTCACTTCTAAACATTCTTCATGCATCTCTAGCACTTGTAATCAATCAAATTCATTGTATTATAACATATTCTAACCCAATATAACTTTATACAAGCCATTCACTGCCTCAAAGCAATGGTTTTGGGTTCTTATCCCATTTGGGACCAAATATCAACAAGTCTTTCTTCTCACTTCTAAACATTCTTCATGCATCTCTAGCACTTGTAATCAATCAAATTCATTGTATTATAACATATTCTAACCCAAAATAACTTTATACAAGCCATTCACTGCCTCAAAGCAATGGTTTTGGGTTCTTATCCCATTTGGGACCAAATATCAACAAGTCTTTCTTCTCACTTCTAAACATTCTTCATGCATCTCTAGCACTTGTAATCAATCAAATTCATTGTATTATAACATATTCTAACCCAAAATAACTTTATACCAGCCATTCACTGCCTCAAAGCAATGGTTTTGGGTTCTTATCCCATTTGGGACCAAATATCAACAAGTCTTTCTTCTCACTTCTAAACATTCTTCATGTATCTCTAGCACTTGTAATCAATCAAATTCATTGTATTATAACATATTCTAACCCAAAATAACTTTATACAAGCCATTCACTGCCTCAAAGCAATGGTTTTGGGTTCTTATCCCATTTGGGACCAAATATCAACAAGTCTTTCTTCTCACTTCTAAACATTCTTCATGCATCTCTAGCACTTGTAATCAATCAAATTCATTGTATTATAACATATTCTAAAAGAAAATAACTTTATACAAGCCATTCACTGCCTCAAAGCAATGGTTGTTGGGTCTTATCCCATTTGGGAGGAAAGATCAACAGGTCTGTCTTCTCACTTCTAAGCATTCGTCATGTATCTCTAGCACTTGTAATCAATCAAATTCATTGTATTATAACATATTCTAACCCAAAATAACTTTATACAAGCCATTCACTGCCTCAAAGCAATGGTTTTGGGTTCTTATCCCATTTGGGACCAAATATCAACAAGTCTTTCTTCTCACTTCTAAACATTCTTCATGCATTTCTAGCACTTGTAATCAATCAAATTCATTGTATTATAACATATTCTAACCCAAAATAACTTTATACAAGCCATTCATTGCCTCAAAGCAATGGTTTTGGGTTCTTATCCCATTTGGGACCAAATATCAACAAGTCTTTCTTCTCACTTCTAAACATTCTTCATGCATCTCTAGCACTTGTAATCAATCAAATTCATTGTATTATAACATATTCTAACCCAAAATAACTTTATACAAGCCATTCACTGCCTCAAAGCAATGGTTTTGGGTTCTTATCCCATTTGGGACCAAATATCAACAAGTCTTTCTTCTCACTTCTAAACATTCTTCATGCGTCTCTAGCACTTGTAATCAATCAAATTCATTGTATTATAACATATTCTAACCCAAAATAACTTTATACAAGCCATTCACTGCCTCAAAGCAATGGTTTTGGGTTCTTATCCCATTTGGGACCAAATATCAACAAGTCTTTCTTCTCACTTCTAAACATTCTTCATGTATCTCTAGCACTTGTAATCAATTCAAATTCATTGTATTATAACATATTCTAAACCCAAAATAACTTTATACAAGCCATTCACTGCCGCAAAGCAATGGTTTTGGGTTCTTAGCCCATTTGGGACCAAATATCAACAAGTCTTTCTTCTCACTTCTAAACATTCTTCTTGTATCTCTTGCACTTGTAATCATTCATATCCGTTGTATTATAACATATTCTAACCCAAAATAACTTTATACAAGCCATTCACTGCCTCAAAGCAATGGTTTTGGGTTCTTATCCCATTTGAGACCAAATTTCAACAAGTCTTTCTTCTCACTTCTAAACATTCTTCATGCATGTCTAGCACTTGTAATCAATCAAATTCATTGTATTATAACATATTCTAACCCAAAATAACTTTATACAAGCCATTCACTGCCTCAAAGCAATGGTTTTGAGTTCTTATCCCATTTGAGACCAAATTTCAACAAGTCTTACTTCTCACTTCTAAACATTCTTCATGCATCTCTAGCACTTGTAATCAATCAAATTCATTGTATTATAACATATTCTAAACCAAAATAACTTTATACCAGCCATTCACTGCCTCAAAGCAATGGTTTTGGGTTCTTATCCCATTTGAGACCAAATTTCAACAAGTCTTTCTTCTCACTTCTAAACATTCTTCATGCATGTCTAGCACTTGTAATCAATCAAATTCATTGTATTATAACATATTCTAACCCCAAATAACTTTATACAAGCCATTCACTGTCTCAAAGAAATGGTTTTGGGTTCTTATCCAATTTGGGACCAAATATCCACAAGTCTTTCTTCTCACTTCTAAACATTCTTCATGCATCTCTAGCACATGTAATCAATCAAATTCATTGTATTATAACATATTCTAAAAGAAAATAACTTTATACAAGCTATTCACTGCCTCAAAGCATTGGTTATGGGTTCTTATCCCATTTGCGACCAAATATCCACAAGTCTTTCTTCTCACTTCTAAGCATTCTTCATGCATCTCTAGCACTTGTAATCAATCAAATGCATTGTATTATAACATATTCTAACCCAAAATAACTTTATACAAGCCATTCACTGCCTCAAAGCAATGGTTTTGGGTTCTTATCCCATTTGGGACCAAATATCAACAAGTCTTTCTTCTCACTTCTAAACATTCTTCATGCATCTCTAGCACTTGTAATCAATCAAATTCATTGTATTATAACATATTCTAACCCAAAATAACTTTATACAAGCCATTCACTGCCTCAAAGCAATGGTTTTGGGTTCTTATCCCATTTGGGACCAAATATCAACAAGTCTTTCTTCTCACTTCTAAGCATTCTTCATGCATCTCTAGCACTTATAATCAATCAAATTCATTGTATTATAACATATTCTAACCCAAAATAACTTTATACAAGCCATTCACTACCTCAAAGCAATGGTTTTGGGTTCTTATCCCATTTGGGACCAAATATCAACAAGTCTTTCTTCTCACTTCTAAACATTCTTCATGCGTCTCTAGCACTTGTAATCAATCAAATGCATTGTATTATAACATATTCTAACCCAAAATAACTTTATACAAGCCATTCACTGCCTCAAAGCAATGGTTTTGGGTTATTATCCCATTTGAGACCAAATTTCAACAAGTCTTTCTTCTCACTTCTAAACATTCTTCATGCATCTCTAGCACTTGTAATCAATCAAATTCATTGTATTATAACATATTCTAACCCAAAATAACTTTATACAAGCCATTCACTGCCTCAAAGCAATGGTTTTGGGTTCTTATCCCATTTGAGACCAAATTTCAACAAGTCTTTCTTCTCACTTCTAAACATTCTTCATGCATCTCTAGCACTTGTAATCAATCAAATTCATTGTATTATAACATATTCTAACCCAAAATAACTTTATACAAGCCATTCACTGCCTCAAAGCAATGGTTTTGGGTTCTTATCCCATTTGAGACCAAATATCAACAAGTCTTTCTTCTCACTTCTAAACATTCTTCATGCATGTCTAGCACTTGTAATCAATCAAATTCATTGTATTATAACATATTCTAACCCAAAATAACTTTATACAAGCCATTCACTGCCTCAAAGCAATGGTTTTGGGTTCTTATCCCATTTGGGACCAAATATCAACAAGTCTTTCTTCTCACTTCTAAACATTCTTCATGCATCTCTAGCACTTGTAATCAATCAAATTCATTGTATTATAACATATTCTAACCCAAAATAACTTTATACAAGCTATTCACTGCCTCAAAGCATTGGTTTTGGGTTCTTATCCCATTTGCGACCAAATATCCACAAGTCTTTCTTCTCACTTCTAAGCATTCTTCATGCATCTCTAGCACTTGTAATCAATCAAATTCATTGTATTATAACATATTCTAACCCAAAATAACTTTATACAAGCCATTCACTGCCTCAAAGCAATGGTTTTGGGTTCTTATCCCATTTGGGACCAAATTTCAACAAGTCTTTTTTTCTCACTTCTAAACATTCTTCATGCATCTCTAGCACTTGTAATCAATCAAATTCATTGTATTATAACATATTCTAACCCAAAATAACTTTATACAAGCCATTCACTGCCTCAAAGCAATGGTTTTGGGTTCTTATCCCATTTGGGACCAAATATCAACAAGTCTTTCTTCTCACTTCTAAACATTCTTCATGTATCTCTAGCACTTGTAATCAATCAAATTCATTGTATTTTAACATATTCTAAACCAAAATAACTTTATACCAGCATTCACTACCTCAAAGCAATGGTTTTGGGTTCTTATCCCATTTGAGACCTAATTTCAACAAGTCTTTCTTCTAACTTCTAAACATTCTTCATGCATTTCTAGCACTTGTAATCAATCAAATTCATTGTATTATAACATATTCTAACCCAAAATAACTTTATACAAGCCATTCACTGCCTCAAAGTAATGATTTTGGGTTCTTATCCCATTTGGGACCAAATATCAACAAGTCTTTCTTCTCACTTCTAAACATTCTTCATGCATCTCTAGCACTTGTAATCAATCAAATTCATTGTATTATAACATATTCTAACCCAAAATAACTTTATACAAGCCATTCACTGCCTCAAAGCAATGGTTTTGGGTTCTTATCCCATTTGGGACCAAATATCAACAAGTCTTTCTTCTCACTTCTAAACATTCTTCATGCATCTCTAGCACATGTAATCAATCAAATTCATTGTATTATAACATATTCTAAACCAAAATAACTTTATACAAGCTATTCACTGCCTCAAAGTATTGGTTTTGGGTTCTTATCCCATTTGGGACCAAATATCCACAAGTCTTTCTTCTCACTTCTAAGCATTCTTCATGCATCTCTAGCACTTATAATCAATCAAATTCATTGTATTATAACATATTCTAAACCAAAATAACTTTATACAAGCCATTCACTGCCTCAAAGCAATGGTTTTGGGTTATTATCACATTTGAGACCAAATTTCAACAAGTCTTTTTTTCTCACTTCTAAACATTCTTCATGCATGTCTAGCACTTGTAATCAATCAAATTCATTGTATTATAACATATTCTAACCCAAAATAACTTTATACAAGCTATTCACTGCCTCAAAGCAATGGTTTTGTGTTCTTATCCCATTTGAGACCAAATTTCAACAAGTCTTACTTCTCACTTCTAAACATTCTTCATGCATCTCTAGCACTTGTAATCAATCAAATTCATTGTATTATAACATATTCTAACCCAAAATAACTTTATACAAGCCATTCACTGCCTCAAAGCAATGGTTTTGGGTTCTTATCCCATTTGAGACCAAATTTCAACAAGTCTTTCTTCTCACTTCTAAACATTCTTCATGCATGTCTAGCACTTGTAATCAATCAAATTCATTGTATTATAACATATTCTAACCCAAAATAACTTTATACAAGCCATTCACTGCATCAAAGAAATGGTTTTGGGTTCTTATCCAATTTGGGACCAAATATCGATAGGTCTTTCTTCTCACTTCTAAACATTCTTCATGCATCTCTAGCACATGTAATCAATCAAATTCATTGTATTATAACATATTCTAACCCAAAATAACTTTATACAAGCTATTCACTGCCTCAAAACATTGGTTTTGGGTTCTTATCCCATTTGCGACCAAATATCCACAAGTCTTTCTTCTCACTTCTAAGCATTCTTCATGCATCTCTAGCACTTGTAATCAATCAAATTCATTGTATTATAACATATTCTAACCCAAAATAACTTTATACAAGCCATTCACTGCCTCAAAGCAATGGTTTTGGGTTCTTATCCAATTTGGGACCAAATATCGATAGGTCTTTCTTCACACTCCTAAACATTCTTCATCCATCTCTATCATTTGAAATCATTCAAATTCATTGTATTATAACATATTCTAAACCAAAATAACTTTATACAAGCTATTCACTGCCTCAAAGTATTGGTTTTGGGTTCTTATCCCATTTGGGACCAAATATCCACAAGTCTTTCTTCTCACTTCTAAGCATTCTTCATGCATCTCTAGCACTTATAATCAATCAAATTCATTGTATTATAACATATTCTAACCCTAAATAAGTTTATACAAGCCATTCACTGCCTCAAAGCAATGGTTTTGGGTTCTTATCCCATTTGGGACCAAATATCCACAAGTCTTTCTTCTCACTTCTAAACATTCTTCATGCGTCTCTAGCACTTGTAATCAATCAAATTCATTGTATTATAACATATTATAACCCAATATAACTTTATACAAGCCATTCACTGCCTCAAAGCAATGGTTTTGGGTTATTATCACATTTGAGACCAAATTTCAACAAGTCTTTTTTTCTCACTTCTAAACATTCTTCATGCATGTCTAGCACTTGTAATCAATCAAATTCATTGTATTATAACATATTCTAACCCAAAATAACTTTATACAAGCCATTCACTGCCTCAAAGCAATGGTTTTGGGTTCTTATCCTATTTCGGACCAAATATCCACAAGTCTTTCTTCTCACTTCTAAACATTCTTCATGCATGTCTAGCACATGTAATCAATCAAATTCATTCTATTATAACATATTCTAACCCAAAATAACTTTATACAAGCCATTCACTGCCTCAAAGAAATGGTTTTGGGTTCTTATCCAATTTGGGACCAAATATCGATAGGTCTTTCTTCTCACTTCTAAACATTCTTCATGCATCTCTAGCACATGTAATCAATCAAATTCATTGTATTATAACATATTCTAAAAGAAAATAACTTTATACAAGCTATTCACTGCCTCAAAGCATTGGTTTTGGGTTCTTATCCCATTTGCGACCAAATATCCACAAGTCTTTCTTCTCACTTCTAAGCATTCTTCATGCATCTCTAGCACTTGTAATCAATCAAATGCATTGTATTATAACATATTCTAACCCAAAATAACTTTATACAAGCCATTCACTGCCTCAAAGCAATGGTTTTGGGTTCTTATCCAATTTGGGACCAAATATCGATAGGTCTTTCTTCTCACTTCTAAACATTCTTCATGCATTTCTAGCACATGTAATCAATCAAATTCATTGTATTATAACATATTCTAAACCAAAATAACTTTATACAAGCTATTCACTGCCTCAAAGTATTGGTTTTGGGTTCTTATCCCATTTGGGACCAAATATCCACAAGTCTTTCTTCTCACTTCTAAGCATTCTTCATGCATCTCTAGCACTTATAATCAATCAAATTCATTGTATTATAACATATTCTAACCCAAAATAACTTTATACAAGCCATTCACTGCCTCAAAGCAATGGTTTTGGGTTCTTATCCCATTTGGGACCAAATATCCACAAGTCTTTCTTCTCACTTCTAAACATTCTTCATGCGTCTCTAGCACTTGTAATCAATCAAATTCATTGTATTATAACATATTCTAACCCAATATAACTTTATACAAGCCATTCACTGCCTCAAAGCAATGGTTTTGGGTTATTATCCCATTTGAGACCAAATTTCAACAAGTCTTTTTTTCTCACTTCTAAACATTCTTCATGCATGTCTAGCACTTGTAATCAATCAAATTCATTGTATTATAACATATTCTAACCCAAAATAACTTTATACAAGCCATTCACTGCCTCAAAGCAATGGTTTTGAGTTCTTATCCCATTTGGGACCAAATTTCAACAAGTCTTTCTTCACACTTCTAAACATTCTTCATCCATCTCTAGCACTTGTAATCAATCAAATTCATTGTATTATAACATATTCTAAACCAAAATAACTTTATACAAGCCATTCACTGCCTCAAAGCAATGGTTTTGGGTTCTTATCCCATTTGGGACCAAATTTCAACAAGTCTTTCTTCTCACTTCTAAACATTCTTCATGCATGTCTAGCACATGTAATCAATCAAATTCATTCTATTATAACATATTCTAACCCAAAATAACTTTATACAAGCCATTCACTGCCTCAAAGCAATGGTTTTGGGTTCTTATCCCATTTGGGACCAAATATCGATAGGTCTTTCTTCTCACTTCTAAACATTCTTCATGCATCTCTAGCACATGTAATCAATCAAATTCATTGTATTATAACATATTCTAAACCAAAATAACTTTATACAAGCTATTCACTGCCTCAAAGCATTGGTTTTGGGTTCTTATCCCATTTGCGACCAAATATCCACAAGTCTTTCTTCTCACTTCTAAGCATTCTTCATGCATCTCTAGCACTTGTAATCAATCAAATGCATTGTATTATAACATATTCTAACCCAAAATAACTTTATACAAGCCATTCACTGCCTCAAAGCAATGGTTTTGGGTTCTTATCCAATTTGGGACCAAATATCGATAGGTCTTTCTTCTCACTTCTAAACATTCTTCATGCATCTCTAGCACATGTAATCAATCAAATTCATTGTATTATTATTGAACCGAATGAAGAAGTCATGTAAAGGAGCCATACATCCGGAAGTAAACTCGCGATTAATACATGACATGTCACGGAAAACACAAGAAGCAAAGGAGAGCCGAGGCCGAAGTTCCTTAAGACAAGGCCGAAGAGCTCTACTCGAAGTGTTGATAATAGCCGTGCAAAACACGGTTCAAGTCACCAAGACTCAAGAAACGAATGTGCAAAGTTCGGGTCATTCATGAAGTTATCAAGATGTGCAAAGTGCGGGTCATTCATGAAGTTATCAAGATGTGCAAAGTTCGGTTCTTTCATGAAGTTATCAAGATGTGCAAAGTGTGGGTCATTCATGAAGTTATCAAGATGTGCAAAGTTCGGGTCAAAGTTATCAAGACCGAAGCTTGTGCAAAGTTCGGGTCATCACCAAGATGTGCAAAACCGGGGTTTGATCACCAAAGAAGAATGTGCAAAGTTCGGGTCAATCTTGAAGATAAAGATGTGCAAATCTAGGGTCAACAATAAGTTGATAAAGAATGTGCAAATCTAGGGACAATGAAGAAGTGAAGAAGTCCCTAGATTCAAATGTGTTTAGGCGCCAAAAAGAGGAGTCACATGTGTGAAGAAACAATGCAAGTTGCAAGGAGTCACATGTGAGCTAAGAGGGACGTTTATGTGCTGTCACTATCAGTCTTAGGCGCCCAAGACCTCAATATAGACGTTGGAGATAAAGCAACCAAAGAGAGAAACCACAAGTGGGCATTTGAAGCATTTTCGGAGATGTCACTATCTAAGCTTGGGACCAGCTCGCCCTCTCTCTTCATGTCACTTTCTCCTCTATAATTTATCTAGATTTAAGTTTAAATAACTAGATTTAAATGTATATGACCGTTGGAGATTAGGGTGAGAAGGGATACACCTTATCCCATTCATTGTAGTATATATATGTAAGCTTATGCATAATAAAAGCTAAGCTCTCCTTTGGGGAGTCTTCCCCTTTATACAAAATCGTCTCTATACTTACAAAATGGGTAGATTAGGTTATTGAATCTCTTATGGAGAGCCCAAGCTTTGGCAATGCTTGGTCTCTACCTCTCTTTCAATTTCATTCTCTTCCATTATCTCTAAACGATTCTATAAGGGTTTTGGGTTCTTATTGGTGTATGTAAGCTACTGCTTCTTACACTTATTCTTGAGTATACACAGCTCATATTGGCGTGTATAAATCTTTATTCTACTTAAGAACAGCTCTCATTGAGCTCGTTTCTTTGTTGTTATACACAAGAACACACAAAGTCAGATTTGGTGTTCTTGTGAGTCTCTTGTGAGTTTAATGGAGGAGATTGGATCTTGCAGCTCATTCTCTTTGAAATCTTACATGGTATCAGAGCCAGGTTGAAAGATCTGAGCTGCTGTGGCTTTTATAAGCAAAGAAATTCAGAGGAAATCTCTGTCCAAACACCCACAAACACCCAAACACTCATTCTCTTTTCTATTCCGCAAAATCTCTTATACTTTGGTTACTAAATCTCTCATTCTGGTTACTCTATTCTCTTGGCTACTTATTCTCAAAATCTTGGTTACTCATACTCTCATTCTGGTTACAAATACTCTTATGAACCTTTTTGGTTCTTGAAGGCGCAACACAATGCTTGAAGTTAGAACCAATGGCCATCAAGCTTTGGAGACCACAAGGATGTTCTTTCTAGCGAGTCAAAGCTCCGGAAGATCAAGGGAAAACCCGCGAGGCTTACCGAGGGTGAATGCTATGGTTGAAGTTCTTGTGGAGACGCCTAATGGAAAGGCAAGCTGGTGGAAAGTGATGAATCAACTCAAGACATGTGTGTTAGCGTCAAGTTGTTGGAGTTCAAGATTGGATGTGCACTAGGTGTCAATTATACTAGGCACAAGGTTTCTTGACTCAAGGGATGGCCCAAGCCATGGAAAACTCAAGTTATTGGTTCCCAAAGATGATTCAACATCTTGGTTACCAAGTCACAAATTCTGGTTATATTCTCGGCAAGAAGCAAAGTCTCTGTCGAAGCGTCTTAAAGATCGACTCGTACGAAGGCCTTTCACTGCGATTCAGCTCCAATGTCCTTCATAGAAGTTCTTGGAAATTGAGTAAGCTTTCTAGTGGAAGTAAAATTATCCGGATACAAGCAGGCGTTAAGAAGTTATGACCCATTCAGTGGGAACATATCATTCTGACGCGAATAAGAAGAAGCAATCGACCATGAAGGTCGGTTAAGGGATCGATTGGCCATTGAATGGCAACGAAAAAAAGCTTCCAATGAAGTCAAGAAGTGTTCTATCTCTCTCCAGCTTCAAAGGAAGCTACAAAGAAGATAGAAAGAAGCAAGAAGCGGCTGGAGAAGAAGCCTCCAAGCCAATCATGAAGCTCATCCAAAGTTGGATGTAGAAGAGGTGGATTGAGTTCTAGTAGTCATTAACCATGAAGAGGAGACCCATGGGGCAGAAACTCAAATGGTGGTGCAAATCAAGTCTCATCCAACCAATTAAACCAAAGAAGCAAAAGGCTAATTCTAAACCTTACTCTTTAATTTTTGTTGATTAAATTGCTCATATTTGAACTTGAAATTGCATGATGATCATAATTGGAGTCTTCATTGTTTAAACTGGTTTTAGGTGTTGATTGTGATTTGGATTGTTAAGTTGTCAAAATATGATTAGTGTTAGTCATATTTTTGATTTAGATTGATCAAGTTTGAATTTATTTACATTTATATTCTCTTTTAAAAATATTTCTTAAATTCTGTTTTGTGTTTTTAAACGGTGAAAATGTTTTAAAAACGAATTTAAATTATTTTAAAGTTGAAAATATTTTTAAAGTATTTTTCAAACGTTTTTAAATTATTTAAAAAGTTGAAATATATTTTTATAAGTATTTTATAAGGTTTTAGAAGCTTAATATCAGTTTTAAAAATATTTATATGACATTAGTCAATTTGTTAAAATCTGTTTTTATGAACTGAATTTAAATTGGATTTAGCATGTTTTAAAACAGCATTTCTTGTTTATTATCTGATTTATATTCTTGTAGTTCAATTTAAATTTGTTCTCTCAAGTCTCATCTAAGCTTAATGTTATTCTTATGGCACATATACTTAAGATTTCTTTACATCTTTTGAATGAAGGTGTAAAAGAGAAAGAAAGCCATCAAAAGAAGCTAGATGAGAAGAAGAGAACCGGTTGGATCATGAAAGCTATGGTATGGAAAGGGAAGAAGCAAGGCTAATGGTGGCTTGACTAAACAAAGAAAGATCAATCCATGGTGGTGACCGAAAGGAGGAGTTCCTTAAGCGAGTACACACACGGAGGGTTAGAGTCTCAACAAGAAGTCAAAGCAAGAAGCCCAAGTGACCCTACATTCAAACCATGGCTATAGCTAAATCATTCAACCGTGAAGACTATACTCTTTTTCCCTTAGCAAAGTTTTATCCCAAGAGGTTTTCTTTGCTAAGGTTTTTAATGAGGTAGTCATTTGCGTGTTGCAAGCTTGGCCTTTGGTCCCCAACGTCCAAGCTTGAGGGGGAGTATTGAGAGGAAGAAGCTAATGGGAAAGCTCAAGTCCGAAGTCTAGAAGACTAGGGCGAGTTCATGTGGTTCAAGGATTGATACTTGATCATGCTCATTTACGTCCAAGCTCAACCTCCGATATCTCTACGCTTAAGCTTGAGGGGGAGTATTGAACCGAATGAAGAAGTCATGTAAAGGAGCCATACATCCGGAAGTAAACTCGCGATTAATACATGACATGTCACGGAAAACACAAGAAGCAAAGGAGAGCCGAGGCCGAAGTTCCTTAAGACAAGGCCGAAGAGCTCTACTCGATGTGTTGATAATAGCCGTGCAAAACACGGTTCAAGTCACCAAGACTCAAGAAACGAATGTGCAAAGTTCGGGTCATTCATGAAGTTATCAAGATGTGCAAAGTGCGGGTCATTCATGAAGTTATCAAGATGTGCAAAGTTCGGTTCTTTCATGAAGTTATCAAGATGTGCAAAGTGTGGGTCATTCATGAAGTTATCAAGATGTGCAAAGTTCGGGTCAAAGTTATCAAGACCGAAGCTTGTGCAAAGTTCGGGTCATCACCAAGATGTGCAAAACCGGGGTTTGATCACCAAAGAAGAATGTGCAAAGTTCGGGTCAATCTTGAAGATAAAGATGTGCAAATCTAGGGTCAACAATAAGTTGATAAAGAATGTGCAAATCTAGGGACAATGAAGAAGTGAAGAAGTCCCTAGATTCAAATGTGTTTAGGCGCCAAAAAGAGGAGTCACATGTGTGAAGAAACAATGCAAGTTGCAAGGAGTCACATGTGAGCTAAGAGGGACGTTTATGTGCTGTCACTATCAGTCTTAGGCGCCCAAGACCTCAATATAGACGTTGGAGATAAAGCAACCAAAGAGAGAAACCACAAGTGGGCATTTGAAGCATTTTCGGAGATGTCACTATCTAAGCTTGGGACCAGCTCGCCCTCTCTCTTCATGTCACTTTCTCCTCTATAATTTATCTAGATTTAAGTTTAAATAACTAGATTTAAATGTATATGACCGTTGGAGATTAGGGTGAGAAGGGATACACCTTATCCCATTCATTGTAGTATATATATGTAAGCTTATGCATAATAAAAGTTAAGCTCTCTTTTGGGAGTCTTCCCCTTTATACAAAATCGTCTCTATACTTACAAAATGGGTAGATTAGGTTATTGAATCTCTTATGGAGAGCCCAAGCTTTGGCAATGCTTGGTCTCTACCTCTCTTTCAATTTCATTCTCTTCCATTATCTCTAAACGATTCTATAAGGGTTTTGGGTTCTTATTGGTGTATGTAAGCTACTGCTTCTTACACTTATTCTTGAGTATACACAGCTCATATTGGCGTGTATAAATCTTTATTCTACTTAAGAACAGCTCTCATTGAGCTCGTTTCTTTGTTGTTATACACAAGAACACACAAAGTCAGATTTGGTGTTCTTGTGAGTCTCTTGTGAGTTTAATGGAGGAGATTGGATCTTGCAGCTCATTCTCTTTGAAATCTTACATGGTATCAGAGCCAGGTTGAAAGATCTGAGCTGCTGTGGCTTTTATAAGCAAAGAAATTCAGAGGAAATCTCTGTCCAAACACCCACAAACACCCAAACACTCATTCTCTTTTCTATTCCGCAAAATCTCTTATACTTTGGTTACTAAATCTCTCATTCTGGTTACTCTATTCTCTTGGCTACTTATTCTCAAAATCTTGGTTACTCATACTCTCATTCTGGTTACAAATACTCTTATGAACCTTTTTTCTCACTTCTAAACATTCTTCATGCATCTCTAGCACTTGTAATCAATCAAATTCATTGTATTATAACATATTCTAACCCAAAATAACTTTATACAAGCCATTCACTGCCTCAAAGCAATGGTTTTGTGTTCTTATCCCATTTGAGACCAAATTTCAACAAGTCTTACTTCTCACTTCTAAGCATTCTTCATGCATCTCTAGCACTGGTAATCAATCAAATGCATTGTATTATAACATATTCTAACCCAAAATAACTTTATACAAGCCATTCACTGCCTCAAAGCAATGGTTTTGGGTTCTTATCCCATTTGAGACTAAATTTCAACAAGTCTTTCTTCTCACTTCTAAACATTCTTCATGCATGTCTAGCACCTGTAATCAATCAAATTCATTGTATTATAACATATTCTAACCCAAAATAACTCTATACAAGCCATTCACTGCCTCAAAGAAATGGTTTTGGGTTCTTATCCAATTTGGGACCAAATATCGATAGGTCTTTCTTCTCACTTCTAAACATTCTTCATGCATCTCTAATACATGTAATCAATCAAATTCATTGTATTATAACATATTCTAAACTAAAATAACTTTATACAAGCTATTCACTGCCTCAAAGCATTGGTTTTGGGTTCTTATCCCATTTGGGACCAAATATCCACAAGTCTTTCTTCTCACTTCTAAGCATTCTTCATGCATCTCTAGCACTTGTAATCAATCAAATTCATTGTATTATAACATATTATAACCCAATATAACTTTATACAAGCCATTCACTGCCTCAAAGCAATGGTTTTGGGTTATTATCCCATTTGAGACCAAATTTCAACAAGTCTTTTTTTCTCACTTCTAAACATTCTTCATGCATCTCTAGCACTTGTAATCAATCAAATTCATTGTATTATAACATATTCTAACCCAAAATAACTTTATACAAGCCATTCACTGCCTCAAAGCAATGGTTTTGTGTTCTTATCCCATTTGAGACCAAATTTTAACAAGTCTTACTTCTCACTTCTAAACATTCTTCATGCATCTCTAGTACTTGTAATCAATCAAATTCATTGTATTTTAACATATTCTAAACCAAAATAACTTTATACCAGCCATTCACTACCTCAAAGCAATGGTTTTGGGTTCTTATCCCATTTGAGACCAAATTTCAACAAGTCTTTCTTCTAACTTCTAAACATTCTTCATGCATGTCTAGCACATGTAATCAATCAAATTCATTGTATTATAACATATTCTAACCCAAAATAACTTTATACAAGCCATTCACTGCCTCAAAGCAATGGTTTTGGGTTCTTATCCCAATTGAGACCAAATTTAAACAAGTCTTTCTTCTCACTTCTAAACATTCTTCATGCATGTCTAGCACCTGTAATCAATCAAATTCATTGTATTATAACATATTCTAACCCAAAATAACTTTATACAAGCAATTCACTGCCTCAAAGAAATGGTTTTGGGTTCTTATCCAATTTGGGACCAAATATCGATAGGTCTTTCTTCTCACTTCTAAACATTCTTCATGCATCTCTAGCACATGTAATCAATCAAATTCATTGTATTATAACATATTCTAAACCAAAATAACTTTATACAAGCTATTCACTGCCTCAAAGTATTGGTTTTGGGTTCTTATCCCATTTGGGACCAAATATCCACAAGTCTTTCTTCTCACTTCTAAGCATTCTTCATGCATCTCTAGCACTTATAATCAATCAAATTCATTGTATTATAACATATTCTAAACCAAAATAACTTTATACAAGCCATTCACTGCCTCAAAGCAATGGTTTTGGGTTCTTATCCCATTTGGGACCAAATATCCACAAGTCTTTCTTCTCACTTCTAAACATTCTTCATGCGTCTCTAGCACTTGTAATCAATCAAATGCATTGTATTATAACATATTATAACCCAATATAACTTTATACAAGCCATTCACTGCCTCAAAGCAATGGTTTTGGGTTATTATCACATTTGAGACAAAATTTCAACAAGTCTTACTTCTCACTTCTAAACATTCTTCATGCATCTCTAGCACTTGTAATCAATCAAATTCATTGTATTATAACATATTCTAAACCAAAATAACTTTATATCAGCCATTCACTGCCTCAAAGCAATGGTTTTGGGTTCTTATCCCATTTGAGACCAAATTTCAACAAGTCTTTCTTCTCACTTCTAAACATTCTTCATGCATGTCTAGCACATGTAATCAATCAAATTCATTGTATTATAACATATTCTAAACCAAAATAACTTTATACCAGCCATTCACTGCCTCAAAGCAATGGTTTTGGGTTCTTATCCCATTTGAGACCAAATTTCAACACGTCTTTCTTCTCACTTCTAAACATTCTTCATGCATGTCTAGCACATGTAATCAATCAAATTTATTCTATTATAACATATTCTAACCCAAAATAACTTTATACAAGCCATTCACTGCCTCAAAGAAATGGTTTTGGGTTCTTATCCAATTTGGGACTAAATATCGATAGGTCTTTCTTCTCACCTCTAAACATTCTTCATGCATCTCTAGCACATGTAATCAATCAAATTCATTGTATTATAACATATTCTAAACCAAAATAACTTTATGCAAGCTATTCACTGCCTCAAAGCATTGGTTTTGGGTTCTTATCCCATTTGCGACCAAATATCCACAAGTCTTTCTTCTCACTTCTAAGCATTCTTCGTGCATCTCTAGCACTGGTAATCAATCAAATGCATTGTATTATAACATATTCTAAACCAAAATAACTTTATACAAGGTATTCACTGCCTCAAAGTATTGGTTTTGGGTTCTTATCCCATTTGGGACCAAATATCCACAAGTCATTTCTTCTCACTTCTAAGCATTCTTCATGCATTTCTAGCACTTATAATCAATCAAATTCATTGTATTATAACATATTCTAAACCAAAATAACTTTATACAAGCCATTCACTGCCTCAAAGAAATGGTTTTGGGTTCTTATCCAATTTGGGACCAAATATCGATAGGTCTTTCTTCTCACTTCTAAACATTCTTCATGCATCTCTAGCACATGTAATCAATCAAATTCATTGTATTATAACATATTATAAACCAAAATAACTTTATACAAGCTATTCACTGCCTCAAAGCATTGGTTTTGGGTTCTTATCCCATTTGCGAACAAATATCCACAAGTCTTTCTTCTCACTTCTAAGCATTCTTCATGCATCTCTAGCACTTATAATCAATCAAATTCATTGTATTATAACATATTCTAAACCAAAATAACTTTATACAAGCCATTCACTGCCTCAAAGCAATGGTTTTGGGTTCTTATCCCATTTGGGACCAAATATCCACAAGTCTTTCTTCTCACTTCTAAACATTCTTCATGCGTCTCTAGCACTTGTAATCAATCAAATGCATTGTATTATAACATATTATAACCCAATATAATTTTATACAAGCCATTCACTGCCTCAAAGCAATGGTTTTGGGTTATTATCACATTTGAGACCAAATTTCAACAAGTCTTTTTTTCTCACTTCTAAACATTCTTCATGCATGTCTAGCACTTGTAATCAATCAAATTCATTGTATTATAACATATTCTAACCCAAAATAACTTTATACAAGCTATTCACTGCCTCAAAGCAATGGTTTTGTGTTCTTATCCCATTTGAGACAAAATTTCAACAAGTCTTACTTCTCACTTCTAAACATTCTTCATGCATCTCTAGCACTTGTAATCAATCAAATTCATTGTATTATAACATATTCTAAACCAAAATAACTTTATACTAGCCATTCACTGCCTCAAAGCAATGGTTTTGGGTTCTTATCCCATTTGAGACCAAATTTAAACAAGTCTTTCATCTCACTTCTAAACATTCTTCATGCATGTCTAGCACATGTAATCAATCAAATTCATTGTATTATAACATATTCTAAACAAAAATAACTTTATACCAGCCATTCACTGCCTCAAAACAATGGTTTTGGGTTCTTATCCCATTTGAGACCAAATTTCAACACGTCTTTCTTCTCACTTCTAAACATTCTTCATGCATGTCTAGCACATGTAATCAATCAAATTCATTCTATTATAACATATTCTAACCCAAAATAACTTTATACAAGCCATTCACTGCCTCAAAGAAATGGTTTTGGGTTCTTATCCAATTTGGGACTAAATATCGATAGGTCTTTCTTCTCACTTCTAAACATTCTTCATGCATCTCTAGCACATGTAATCAATCAAATTCATTGTATTATAACATATTCTAAACCAAAATAACTTTATACAAGCTATTCACTGCCTCAAAGCATTGGTTTTGGGTTCTTATCCCATTTGCGACCAAATATCCACAAGTCTTTCTTCTCACTTCTAAGCATTCTTCATGCATCTCTAGCACTGGTAATCAATCAAATGCATTGTATTATAACATATTCTAAACCAAAATAACTTTATACAAGGTATTCACTGCCTCAAAGTATTGGTTTTGGGTTCTTATCCCATTTGGGACTAAATATCCACAAGTCATTTCTTCTCACTTCTAAGCATTCTTCATGCATCTCTAGCACTTATAATCAATCAAATTCATTGTATTATAACATATTCTAAACCAAAATAACTTTATACAAGCCATTCACTGCCTCAAAGAAATGGTTTTGGGTTCTTATCCAATTTGGGACCAAATATCGATAGGTCTTTCTTCTCACTTCTAAACATTCTTCATGCATCTCTAGCACATGTAATCAATCAAATTCATTGTATTATAACATATTCTAAACCAAAATAACTTTATACAAGCTATTCACTGCCTCAAAGCATTGGTTTTGGGTTCTTATCCCATTTGCGAACAAATATCCACAAGTCTTTCTTCTCACTTCTAAGCATTCTTCATGCATCTCTAGCACTGGTAATCAATCAAATGCATTGTATTATAACATATTCTAACCCAAAATAACTTTATACAAGCCATTCACTGCCTCAAAGCAATGGTTTTGGGTTCTTATCCCATTTGAGACTAAATTTCAACAAGTCTTTCTTCTCACTTCTAAACATTCTTCATGCATGTCTAGCACCTGTAATCAATCAAATTCATTGTATTATAATATATTCTAACCCAAAATAACTCTATACAAACCATTCACTGCCTCAAAGAAATGGTTTTGGGTTCTTATCCAATTTGGGACCAAATATCGATAGGTCTTTCTTCTCACTTCTAAACATTCTTCATGCATCTCTAGCACATGTAATCAATCAAATTCATTGTATAATAACATATTCTAAACCAAAATAACTTTAAACAAGCTATTCACTGCTTCAAAGCATTGGTTTTGGGTTCTTATCCCATTTGGGACCAAATATCCACAAGTCTTTCTTCTCACTTCTAAACATTCTTCATGCATCTCTAGCACTTGTAATCAATCAAATTCATTGTATTATAACATATTCTAACCCAAAATAACTTTATACAAGCCATTCACTGCCTCAAAGCAATGGTTTTGTGTTCTTATCCCATTTGAGACCAAATTTTAACAAGTCTTACTTCTCACTTCTATACATTCTTCATGCATCTCTAGTACTTGTAATCAATCAAATTCATTGTATTTTAACATATGTAAACCAAAATAACTTTATACCAGCCATTCACTACCTCAAAGCAATGGTTTTGGGTTCTTATCCCATTTGAGACCAAATTTCAACAAGTCTTTCTTCTAACTTCTAAACATTCTTCATGCATGTCTAGCACATGTAATCAATCAAATTCATTGTATTATAACATATTCTAACCCAAAATAACTTTATACAAGCCATTCACTGCCTCAAAGCAATGGTTTTGGGTTCTTATCCCAATTGAGACCAAATTTAAACAAGTCTTTCTTCTCACTTCTAAACATTCTTCATGCATGTCTAGCACCTGTAATCAATCAAATTCATTGTATTATAACATATTCTAATCCAAAATAACTTTATACAAGCAATTCACTGCCTCAAAGAAATGGTTTTGGGTTCTTATCCAATTTGGGACCAAATATCGATAGGTCTTTCTTCTCACTTCTAAACATTCTTCATGCATCTCTAGCACATGTAATCAATCAAATTCATTGTATTATAACATATTCTAAACCAAAATAACTTTATACAAGCTATTCACTGCCTCAAAGTATTGGTTTTGGGTTCTTATCCCATTTGGGACCAAATATCCACAAGTCTTTCTTCTCACTTCTAAGCATTCTTCATGCATCTCTAGCACTTATAATCAATCAAATTCATTGTATTATAACATATTCTAAACCAAAATAACTTTATACAAGCCATTCACTGCCTCAAAGCAATGGTTTTGGGTTTTTATCCCATTTGGGACCAAATATCCACAAGTCTTTCTTCTCACTTCTAAACATTCTTCATGCGTCTCTAGCACTTGTAATCAATCAAATGCATTGTATTATAACATATTATAACCCAATATAACTTTATACAAGCCATTCACTGCCTCAAAGCAATGGTTTTGGGTTATTATCACATTTGAGACCAAATTTCAACAAGTCTTTTTTTCTCACTTCTAAACATTCTTCATGCATGTCTAGCACTTGTAATCAATCAAATTCATTGTATTATAACATATTCTAACCCAAAATAACTTTATACAAGCCATTCACTGCCTCAAAGCAATGGTTTTGTGTTCTTATCCCATTTGAGACCAAATTTCAACAAGTCTTACTTCTCACTTCTAAGCATTCTTCATGCATCTCTAGCACTGGTAATCAATCAAATGCATTGTATTATAACATATTCTAACCCAAAATAACTTTATACAAGCCATTCACTGCCTCAAAGCAATGGTTTTGGGTTCTTATCCCATTTGAGACTAAATTTCAACAAGTCTTTCTTCTCACTTCTAAACATTCTTCATGCATGTCTAGCACATGTAATCAATCAAATTCATTGTATTATAACATATTCTAAACCAAAATAACTTTATACCAGCCATTCACTGCCTCAAAGCAATGGTTTTGGGTTCTTATCCCATTTGAGACCAAATTTCAACACGTCTTTCTTCTCACTTCTAAACATTCTTCATGCATGTCTAGCACATGTAATCAATCAAATTTATTCTATTATAACATATTCTAACCCAAAATAACTTTATACAAGCCATTCACTGCCTCAAAGAAATGGTTTTGGGTTCTTATCCAATTTGGGACTAAATATCGATAGGTCTTTCTTCTCACTTCTAAACATTCTTCATGCATCTCTAGCACATGTAATCAATCAAATTCATTGTATTATAACATATTCTAAACCAAAATAACTTTATACAAGCTATTCACTGCCTCAAAGCATTGGTTTTGGGTTCTTATCCCATTTACGACCAAATATCCACAAGTCTTTCTTCTCACTTCTAAGCATTCTTCATGCATCTCTAGCACTGGTAATCAATCAAATGCATTGTATTATAACATATTCTAAACCAAAATAACTTTATACAAGGTATTCACTGCCTCAAAGTATTGGTTTTGGGTTCTTATCCCATTTGGGACCAAATATCCACAAGTCATTTCTTCTCACTTCTAAGCATTCTTCATGCATTTCTAGCACTTATAATCAATCAAATTCATTGTATTATAACATATTCTAAACCAAAATAACTTTATACAAGCCATTCACTGCCTCAAAGAAATGGTTTTGGGTTCTTATCCAATTTGGGACCAAATATCGATAGGTCTTTCTTCTCACTTCTAAACATTCTTCATGCATCTCTAGCACATGTAATCAATCAAATTCATTGTATTATAACATATTCTAAACCAAAATAACTTTATACAAGCTATTCACTGCCTCAAAGCATTGGTTTTGGGTTCTTATCCCATTTGCGAACAAATATCCACAAGTCTTTCTTCTCACTTCTAAGCATTCTTCATGCATCTCTAGCACTTATAATCAATCAAATTCATTGTATTATAACATATTCTAAACCAAAATAACTTTATACAAGCCATTCACTGCCTCAAAGCAATGGTTTTGGGTTCTTATCCCATTTGGGACCAAATATCCACAAGTCTTTCTTCTCACTTCTAAACATTCTTCATGCGTCTCTAGCACTTGTAATCAATCAAATGCATTGTATTATAACATATTATAACCCAATATAACTTTATACAAGCCATTCACTGCCTCAAAGCAATGGTTTTGGGTTATTATCACATTTGAGACCAAATTTCAACAAGTCTTTTTTTCTCACTTCTAAACATTCTTCATGCATGTCTAGCACTTGTAATCAATCAAATTCATTGTATTATAACGTATTCTAACCCAAAATAACTTTATACAAGCTATTCACTGCCTCAAAGCAATGGTTTTGTGTTCTTATCCCATTTGAGACAAAATTTCAACAAGTCTTACTTCTCACTTCTAAACATTCTTCATGCATCTCTAGCACTTGTAATCAATCAAATTCATTGTATTATAACATATTCTAAACCAAAATAACTTTATACCAGCCATTCACTGCCTCAAAGCAATGGTTTTGGGTTCTTATCCCATTTGAGACCAAATTTAAACAAGTCTTTCTTCTCACTTCTAAACATTCTTCATGCATGTCTAGCTCATGTAATCAATCAAATTCATTGTATTATAACATATTCTAAACAAAAATAACTTTATACCAGCCATTCACTGCCTCAAAGCAATGGTTTTGGGTTCTTATCCCATTTGAGACCAAATTTCAACACGTCTTTCTTCTCACTTCTAAACATTCTTCATGCATGTCTAGCACATGTAATCAATCAAATTCATTCTATTATAACATATTCTAACCCAAAATAACTTTATACAAGCCATTCACTGCCTCAAAGAAATGGTTTTGGGTTCTTATCCAATTTGGGACTAAATATCGATAGGTCTTTCTTCTCACTTCTAAACATTCTTCATGCATCTCTAGCACATGTAATCAATCAAATTCATTGTATTATAACATATTCTAAACCAAAATATCTTTATACAAGCTATTCACTGCCTCAAAGCATTGGTTTTGGGTTCTTATCCCATTTGCGACCAAATATCCACAAGTCTTTCTTCTCACTTCTAAGCATTCTTCATGCATCTCTAGCACTGGTAATCAATCAAATGCATTGTATTATAACATATTCTAAACCAAAATAACTTTATACAAGGTATTCACTGCCTCAAAGTATTGGTTTTGGGTTCTTATCCCATTTGGGACCAAATATCCACAAGTCATTTCTTCTCACTTCTAAGCATTCTTCATGCATCTCTAGCACTTATAATCAATCAAATTCATTGTATTATAACATATTCTAAACCAAAATAACTTTATACAAGCCATTCACTGCCTCAAAGAAATGGTTTTGGGTTCTTATCCCATTTGGGACCAAATATCCACAAGTCATTTCTTCTCACTTCTAAGCATTCTTCATGCATCTCTAGCACTGGTAATCAATCAAATGCATTGTATTATAACATATTCTAACCCAAAATAACTTTATACAAGCCATTCACTGCCTCAAAGCAATGGTTTTGGGTTCTTATCCCATTTGAGACTAAATTTCAACAAGTCTTTCTTCTCACTTCTAAACATTCTTCATGCATGTCTAGCACCTGTAATCAATCAAATTCATTGTATTATAATATATTCTAACCCAAAATAACTCTATACAAGCCATTCACTGCCTCAAAGAAATGGTTTTGGGTTCTTATCCAATTTGGGACCAAATATCGATAGGTCTTTCTTCTCACTTCTAAACATTCTTCATGCATCTCTAGCACATGTAATCAATCAAATTCATTGTATTATAACATATTCTAAACCAAAATAACTTTAAACAAGCTATTCACTGCTTCAAAGCATTGGTTTTGGGTTCTTATCCCATTTGGGACCAAATATCCACAAGTCTTTCTTCTCATTTCTAAACATTCTTCATGCATCTCTAGCACTTGTAATCAATCAAATTCATTGTATTATAACATATTCTAACCCAAAATAACTTTATACAAGCCATTCACTGCCTCAAAGCAATGGTTTTGTGTTCTTATCCCATTTGAGACCAAATTTAAACAAGTCTTACTTCTCACTTCTATACATTCTTCATGCATCTCTAGTACTTGTAATCAATCAAATTCATTGTATTTTAACATATTCTAAACCAAAATAACTTTATACCAGCCATTCACTACCTCAAAGCAATGGTTTTGGGTTCTTATCCCATTTGAGACCAAATTTCAACAAGTCTTTCTTCTAACTTCTAAACATTCTTCATGCATGTCTAGCACATGTAATCAATCAAATTCATTGTATTATAACATATTCTAACCCAAAATAACTTTATACAAGCCATTCACTGCCTCAAAGCAATGGTTTTGGGTTCTTATCCCAATTGAGACCAAATTTAAACAAGTCTTTCTTCTCACTTCTAAACATTCTTCATGCATGTCTAGCACCTGTAATCAATCAAATTCATTGTATTATAACATATTCTAATCCAAAATAACTTTATACAAGCAATTCACTGCCTCAAAGAAATGGTTTTGGGTTCTTATCCAATTTGGGACCAAATATCGATAGGTCTTTCTTCTCACTTCTAAACATTCTTCATGCATCTCTAGCACATGTAATCAATCAAATTCATTGTATTATAACATATTCTAAACCAAAATAACTTTATACAAGCTATTCACTGCCTCAAAGTATTGGTTTTGGGTTCTTATCCCATTTGGGACCAAATATCCACAAGTCTTTCTTCTCACTTCTAAGCATTCTTCATGCATCTCTAGCACTTATAATCAATCAAATTCATTGTATTATAACATATTCTAAACCAAAATAACTTTATACAAGCCATTCACTGCCTCAAAGCAATGGTTTTGGGTTCTTATCCCATTTGGGACCAAATATCCACAAGTCTTTCTTCTCACTTCTAAACATTCTTCATGCGTCTCTAGCACTTGTAATCAATCAAATGCATTGTATTATAACATATTATAACCCAATATAACTTTATACAAGCCATTCAATGCCTCAAAGCAATGGTTTTGGGTTATTATCCCATTTGAGACCAAATTTCAACAAGTCTTTTTTTCTCACTTCTAAACATTCTTCATGCATGTCTAGCACTTGTAATCAATCAAATTCATTGTATTATAACATATTATAACCCAAAATAACTTTATACAAGCCATTCACTGCCTCAAAGCAATGGTTTTGTGTTCTTATCCCATTTGAGACCAAATTTCAACAAGTCTTACTTCTCACTTCTAAACATTCTTCATGCATCTCTAGCACTTGTAATCAATCAAATTCATTGTATTATAACATATTCTAAACCAAAATAACTTTATACCAGCCATTCAATGCCTCAAAGCAATGGTTTTGGGTTCTTATCCCATTTGAGACCAAATTTCAACACGTCTTTCTTCTCACTTCTAAACATTCTTCATGCATGTATAGCACATGTAATCAATCAAATTCATTCTATTATAACATATTCTAACCCAAAATAACTTTATACAAGCCATTCACTGCGTCAAAGAAATGGTTTTGGGTTCTTATCCAATTTGGGACTAAATATCGATAGGTCTTTCTTCTCACTTCTAAACATTCTTCATGAATCTCTAGCACATGTAATCAATCAAATTCATTGTATTATAACATATTCTAAACCAAAATAACTTTATACAAGCTATTCACTGCCTCAAAGCATTGGTTTTGGGTTCTTATCCCATTTGCGACCAAATATCCACAAGTCTTTCTTCTCACTTCTAAGCATTCTTCATGCATCTCTAGCACTGGTAATCAATCAAATGCATTGTATTATAACATATTCTAACCCAAAATAACTTTATACAAGCCATTCACTGCCTCAAAGCAATGGTTTTGGGTTCTTATCCCATTTGAGACCAAATTTCAACAAGTCTTTCTTCTCACTTCTAAACATTCTTCATGCATGTCTAGCACCTGTAATCAATCAAATTCATTGTATTATAACATATTCTAACCCAAAATAACTTTATACAAGCTATTCACTGCCTCAAAGAAATGGTTTTGGGTTCTTATCCAATTTGGGACCAAATATCGATAGGTATTTCTTCTCACTTCTAAACATTCTTCATGCATCTCTAGCACATGTAATCAATCAAATTCATTGTATTATAACATATTCTAAACCAAAATAACTTTATACAAGCTATTCACTGCCTCAAAGCATTGGTTTTGGGTTCTTATCCCATTTGGGACCAAATATCCACATGTCTTTCTTCTCACTTCTAAGCATTCTTCATGCATCTCTAGCACTTGTAATCAATCAAATTCATTGTATTATAACATATTATAACCCAATATAACTTTATACAAGCCATTCACTGCCTCAAAGCAATGGTTTTGGGTTATTATCCCATTTGAGACCAAATTTCAACAAGTCTCTTTTTCTCACTTCTAAACATTCTTCATGCATCTCTAGCAGTTGTAATCAATCAAATTCATTGTATTATAACATATTCTAACCCAAAATAACTTTATACAAGCCATTCACTGCCTCAAAGCAATGGTTTTGTGTTCTTATCCCATTTGAGACCAAATATCCACAAGTCTTTCTTCTCACTTCTAAGCATTCTTCATGCATCTCTAGCACTGGTAATCAATCAAATGCATTGTATTATAACATATTCTAACCCAAAATAACTTTATACAAGCAATTCACTGCCTCAAAGCAATGGTTTTGGGTTCTTATCCCATTTGAGACCAAATTTCAACAAGTCTTTCTTCTCACTTCTAAACATTCTTCATGCATGTCTAGCACCTGTAATCAATCAAATTCATTGTATTATAACATATTCTAACCCAAAATAACTTTATACAAGCCATTCACTGCCTCAAAGAAATGGTTTTGGGTTCTTATCCAATTTGGGACCAAATATCGATAGGTCTTTCTTCTCACTTCTAAACATTCTTCATGCATCTCTAGCACATGTAATCAATCAAATTCATTGTATTATAACATATTCTAAACCAAAATAACTTTATACAAGCTATTCACTGCCTCAAAGCATTGGTTTTGGGTTCTTATCCCATTTGGGACCAAATATCCACAAGTCTTTCTTCTCACTTCTAAGCATTCTTCATGCATCTCTAGCACTTGTAATCAATCAAATTCATTGTATTATAACATATTATAACCCAATATAACTTTATACAAGCCATTCACTGCCTCAAAGCAATGGTTTTGGGTTATTATCCCATTTGAGACCAAATTTCAACAAGTCTTTTTTTCTCACTTCTAAACATTCTTCATGCATCTCTAGCACTTGTAATCAATCAAATTCATTGTATTATAACATATTCTAACCCAAAATAACTTTATACAAGCCATTCACTGCCTCAAATCAATGGTTTTGTGTTCTTATCCCATTTGAGACCAAATTTCAACAAGTCTTACTTCTCACTTCTAAACATTCTTCATGCATCTCTAGCACTTGTAATCAATCAAATTCATTGTATTATAACATATTCTAACCCAAAATAACTTTATACAAGCCATTCACTGCCTCAAAGCAATGGTTTTGTGTTCTTATCCCATTTGAGACCAAATATCCACAAGTCTTTCTTCTCACTTCTAAGCATTCTTCATGCATCTCTAGCACTGGTAATCAATCAAATGCATTGTATTATAACATATTCTAACCCAAAATAACTTTATACAAGCCATTCACTGCCTCAAATCAATGGTTTTGGGTTCTTATCCCATTTGAGACCAAATTTCAACAAGTCTTTCTTCTCACTTCTAAACATTCTTCATGCATCTCTAGCACCTGTAATCAATCAAATTCATTGTATTATAACATATTCTAACCCAAAATAACTTTATACAAGCCATTCACTGCCTCAAAGAAATGGTTTTGGGTTCTTATCCAATTTGGGACCAAATATCGATAGGTCTTTCTTCTCACTTCTAAACATTCTTCATGCATCTCTAGCACATGTAATCAATCAAATTCATTGTATTATAACATATTCTAAACCAAAATAACTTTATACAAGCTATTCACTGCCTCAAAGCATTGGTTTTGGGTTCTTATCCCATTTGGGACCAAATATCCACAAGTCTTTCTTCTCACTTCTAAGCATTCTTCATGCATCTCTAGCACTTGTAATCAATCAAATTCATTGTATTATAACATATTATAACCCAATATAACTTTATACAAGCCATTCACTGCCTCAAAGCAATGGTTTTGGGTTATTATCCCATTTGAGACAAAATTTCAACAAGTCTTTTTTTCTCACTTCTAAACATTCTTCATGCATCTCTAGCACTTGTAATCAATCAAATTCATTGTATTATAACATATTCTAACCCAAAATAACTTTATACAAGCCATTCACTGCCTCAAATCAATGGTTTTGTGTTCTTATCCCATTTGAGACCAAATTTCAACAAGTCTTACTTCTCACTTCTAAACATTCTTCATGCATCTCTAGCACTTGTAATCAATCAAATTCATTGTATTATAACATATTCTAACCCAAAATAACTTTATACAAGCCATTCACTGCCTCAAAGCAATGGTTTTGTGTTCTTATCCCATTTGAGACCAAATATCCACAAGTCTTTCTTCTCACTTCTAAGCATTCTTCATGCATCTCTAGCACTGGTAATCAATCAAATGCATTGTATTATAACATATTCTAACCCAAAATAACTTTATACAAGCCATTCACTGCCTCAAATCAATGGTTTTGGGTTCTTATCCCATTTGAGACCAAATTTCAACAAGTCTTTCTTCTCACTTCTAAATATTCTTCATGCATCTCTAGCACCTGTAATCAATCAAATTCATTGTATTATAACATATTCTAACCCAAAATAACTTTATACAAGCCATTCACTGCCTCAAAGAAATGGTTTTGGGTTCTTATCCAATTTGGGACCAAATATCGATAGGTCTTTCTTCTCACTTCTAAACATTCTTCATGCATCTCTAGCACATGTAATCAATCAAATTCATTGTATTATAACATATTCTAAACCAAAATAACTTTATACAAGCTATTCACTGCCTCAAAGCATTGGTTTTGGGTTCTTATCCCATTTGGGACCAAATATCCACAAGTCTTTCTTCTCACTTCTAAGCATTCTTCATGCATCTCTAGCACTTGTAATCAATCAAATTCATTGTATTATAACATATTATAACCCAATATAACTTTATACAAGCCATTCACTGCCTCAAAGCAATGGTTTTGGGTTATTATCCCATTTGAGACAAAATTTCAACAAGTCTTTTTTTCTCACTTCTAAACATTCTTCATGCATCTCTAGCACTTGTAATCAATCAAATTCATTGTATTATAACATATTCTAACCCAAAATAACTTTATACAAGCCATTCACTGCCTCAAATCAATGGTTTTGTGTTCTTATCCCATTTGAGACCAAATTTCAACAAGTCTTACTTCTCACTTCTAAACATTCTTCATGCATCTCTAGCACTTGTAATCAATCAAATTCATTGTATTATAACATATTCTAACCCAAAATAACTTTATACAAGCCATTCACTGCCTCAAATCAATGGTTTTGTGTTCTTATCCCATTTGAGACCAAATTTCAACAAGTCTTACTTCTCACTTCTAAACATTCTTCATGCATCTCTAGCACTTGTAATCAATCAAATTCATTGTATTATAACATATTCTAAACCAAAATAACTTTATACCAGCCATTCACTGCCTCAAAGCAATGGTTTTGGGTTCTTATCCCATTTGAGACCAAATTTCAACAAGTCTTTCTTCTCACTTCTAAACATTCTTCATGCATGTCTAGCACATGTAATCAATCAAATTCATTCTATTATAACATATTCTAACCCAAAATAACTTTATACAAGCCATTCACTGCCTCAAAGAAATGGTTTTGGGTTCTTATCCAATTTGGGACCAAATATCGATAGGTCTTTCTTCTCACTTCTAAACATTCTTCATGCATCTCTAGCACATGTAATCAATCAAATTCATTGTATTATAACATATTCTAAACCAAAATAACTTTATACAAGCTATTCACTGCCTCAAAGCATTGGTTTTGGGTTCTTATCCCATTTGCGACCAAATATCCACAAGTCTTTCTTCTCACTTCTAAGCATTCTTCATGCATCTCTAGCACTTGTAATCAATCAAATGCATTGTATTATAACATATTCTAGCCCAAAATAACTTTATACAAGCCATTCACTGCCTCAAAGCAATGGTTTTGGGTTCTTATCCAATTTGGGACCAAATATCGATAGGTCTTTCTTCTCACTTCTAAACATTCTTCATGCATCTCTAGCACATGAAATCAATCAAATTCATTGTATTATAACATATTCTAAACCAAAATAACTTTATACAAGCTATTCACTGCCTCAAAGCATTGGTTTTGGGTTCTTATCCCATTTGGGACCAAATATCCACAAGTCTTTCTTCTCACTTCTAAACATTCTTCATGCATGTCTAGCACCTGTAATCAATCAAATTCATTGTATTATAACATATTCTAAACCAAAATAACTTTATACAAGCCATTCACTGCCTCAAAGCAATGGTTTTGGGTTCTTATCCCATTTGGGACCAAATATCCACAAGTCTTTCTTCTCATTTCTAAGCATTCTTCATGCATCTCTAGCACTTGTAATCAACCAAATTCATTGTATTATAACATATTATAACCCAATATAACTTTATACAAGCCATTCACTGCCTCAAAGCAATGGTTTTGGGTTATTATTCCATTTGAGACCAAATTTCAACAAGTCTCTTTTTCTCACTTCTAAACATTCTTCATGCATCTCTAGCACTTGTAATCAATCAAATTCATTGTATTATAACATATTCTAACCCAAAATAACTTTATACAAGCCATTCACTGCCTCAAAGCAATGGTTTTGTGTTCTTATCCCATTTGAGACCAAATATCCACAAGTCTTTCTTCTCACTTCTAAGCATTCTTCATGCATCTCTAGCACTGGTAATCAATCAAATGCATTGTATTATAACATATTCTAACCCAAAATAACTTTATACAAGCAATTCACTGCCTCAAAGCAATGGTTTTGGGTTCTTATCCCATTTGAGACCAAATTTCAACAAGTCTTTCTTCTCACTTCTAAACATTCTTCATGCATGTCTAGCACCTGTAATCAATCAAATTCATTGTATTATAACATATTCTAACCCAAAATAACTTTATACAAGCCATTCACTGCCTCAAAGAAATGGTTTTGGGTTCTTATCCAATTTGGGACCAAATATCGATAGGTCTTTCTTCTCACTTCTAAACATTCTTCATGCATCTCTAGCACATGTAATCAATCAAATTCATTGTATTATAACATATTCTAAACCAAAATAACTTTATACAAGCTATTCACTGCCTCAAAGCATTGGTTTTGGGTTCTTATCCCATTTGGGACCAAATATCCACAAGTCTTTCTTCTCACTTCTAAACATTCTTCATGCATCTCTAGCACTTGTAATCAATCAAATTCATTGTATTATAACATATTATAACCCAATATAACTTTATACAAGCCATTCACTGCCTCAAAGCAATGGTTTTGGGTTATTATCCCATTTGAGACCAAATTTCAACAAGTCTTTTTTTCTCACTTCTAAACATTCTTCATGCATCTCTAGCACTTGTAATCAATCAAATTCATTGTATTATAACATATTCTAACCCAAAATAACTTTATACAAGCCATTCACTGCCTCAAATCAATGGTTTTGTGTTCTTATCCCATTTGAGACCAAATTTCAACAAGTCTTACTTCTCACTTCTAAACATTCTTCATGCATCTCTAGCACTTGTAATCAATCAAATTCATTGTATTATAACATATTCTAACCCAAAATAACTTTATACAAGCCATTCACTGCCTCAAAGCAATGGTTTTGTGTTCTTATCCCATTTGAGACCAAATATCCACAAGTCTTTCTTCTCACTTCTAAGCATTCTTCATGCATCTCTAGCACTGGTAATCAATCAAATGCATTGTATTATAACATATTCTAACCCAAAATAACTTTATACAAGCCATTCACTGCCTCAAATCAATGGTTTTGGGTTCTTATCCCATTTGAGACCAAATTTCAACAAGTCTTTCTTCTCACTTCTAAACATTCTTCATGCATCTCTAGCACCTGTAATCAATCAAATTCATTGTATTATAACATATTCTAACCCAAAATAACTTTATACAAGCCATTCACTGCCTCAAAGAAATGGTTTTGGGTTCTTATCCAATTTGGGACCAAATATCGATAGGTCTTTCTTCTCACTTCTAAACATTCTTCATGCATCTCTAGCACATGTAATCAATCAAATTCATTGTATTATAACATATTCTAAACCAAAATAACTTTATACAAGCTATTCACTGCCTCAAAGCATTGGTTTTGGGTTCTTATCCCATTTGGGACCAAATATCCACAAGTCTTTCTTCTCACTTCTAAGCATTCTTCATGCATCTCTAGCACTTGTAATCAATCAAATTCATTGTATTATAACATATTATAACCCAATATAACTTTATACAAGCCATTCACTGCCTCAAAGCAATGGTTTTGGGTTATTATCCCATTTGAGACAAAATTTCAACAAGTCTTTTTTTCTCACTTCTAAACATTCTTCATGCATCTCTAGCACTTGTAATCAATCAAATTCATTGTATTATAACATATTCTAACCCAAAATAACTTTATACAAGCCATTCACTGCCTCAAATCAATGGTTTTGTGTTCTTATCCCATTTGAGACCAAATTTCAACAAGTCTTACTTCTCACTTCTAAACATTCTTCATGCATCTCTAGCACTTGTAATCAATCAAATTCATTGTATTATAACATATTCTAACCCAAAATAACTTTATACAAGCCATTCACTGCCTCAAAGCAATGGTTTTGTGTTCTTATCCCATTTGAGACCAAATATCCACAAGTCTTTCTTCTCACTTCTAAGCATTCTTCATGCATCTCTAGCACTGGTAATCAATCAAATGCATTGTATTATAACATATTCTAACCCAAAATAACTTTATACAAGCCATTCACTGCCTCAAATCAATGGTTTTGGGTTCTTATCCCATTTGAGACCAAATTTCAACAAGTCTTTCTTCTCACTTCTAAATATTCTTCATGCATCTCTAGCACCTGTAATCAATCAAATTCATTGTATTATAACATATTCTAACCCAAAATAACTTTATACAAGCCATTCACTGCCTCAAAGAAATGGTTTTGGGTTCTTATCCAATTTGGGACCAAATATCGATAGGTCTTTCTTCTCACTTCTAAACATTCTTCATGCATCTCTAGCACATGTAATCAATCAAATTCATTGTATTATAACATATTCTAAACCAAAATAACTTTATACAAGCTATTCACTGCCTCAAAGCATTGGTTTTGGGTTCTTATCCCATTTGGGACCAAATATCCACAAGTCTTTCTTCTCACTTCTAAGCATTCTTCATGCATCTCTAGCACTTGTAATCAATCAAATTCATTGTATTATAACATATTATAACCCAATATAACTTTATACAAGCCATTCACTGCCTCAAAGCAATGGTTTTGGGTTATTATCCCATTTGAGACAAAATTTCAACAAGTCTTTTTTTCTCACTTCTAAACATTCTTCATGCATCTCTAGCACTTGTAATCAATCAAATTCATTGTATTATAACATATTCTAACCCAAAATAACTTTATACAAGCCATTCACTGCCTCAAATCAATGGTTTTGTGTTCTTATCCCATTTGAGACCAAATTTCAACAAGTCTTACTTCTCACTTCTAAACATTCTTCATGCATCTCTAGCACTTGTAATCAATCAAATTCATTGTATTATAACATATTCTAACCCAAAATAACTTTATACAAGCCATTCACTGCCTCAAATCAATGGTTTTGTGTTCTTATCCCATTTGAGACCAAATTTCAACAAGTCTTACTTCTCACTTCTAAACATTCTTCATGCATCTCTAGCACTTGTAATCAATCAAATTCATTGTATTATAACATATTCTAAACCAAAATAACTTTATACCAGCCATTCACTGCCTCAAAGCAATGGTTTTGGGTTCTTATCCCATTTGAGACCAAATTTCAACAAGTCTTTCTTCTCACTTCTAAACATTCTTCATGCATGTCTAGCACATGTAATCAATCAAATTCATTCTATTATAACATATTCTAACCCAAAATAACTTTATACAAGCCATTCACTGCCTCAAAGAAATGGTTTTGGGTTCTTATCCAATTTGGGACCAAATATCGATAGGTCTTTCTTCTCACTTCTAAACATTCTTCATGCATCTCTAGCACATGTAATCAATCAAATTCATTGTATTATAACATATTCTAAACCAAAATAACTTTATACAAGCTATTCACTGCCTCAAAGCATTGGTTTTGGGTTCTTATCCCATTTGCGACCAAATATCCACAAGTCTTTCTTCTCACTTCTAAGCATTCTTCATGCATCTCTAGCACTTGTAATCAATCAAATGCATTGTATTATAACATATTCTAGCCCAAAATAACTTTATACAAGCCATTCACTGCCTCAAAGCAATGGTTTTGGGTTCTTATCCAATTTGGGACCAAATATCGATAGGTCTTTCTTCTCACTTCTAAACATTCTTCATGCATCTCTAGCACATGAAATCAATCAAATTCATTGTATTATAACATATTCTAAACCAAAATAACTTTATACAAGCTATTCACTGCCTCAAAGCATTGGTTTTGGGTTCTTATCCCATTTGGGACCAAATATCCACAAGTCTTTCTTCTCACTTCTAAACATTCTTCATGCATGTCTAGCACCTGTAATCAATCAAATTCATTGTATTATAACATATTCTAAACCAAAATAACTTTATACAAGCCATTCACTGCCTCAAAGCAATGGTTTTGGGTTCTTATCCCATTTGGGACCAAATATCCACAAGTCTTTCTTCTCATTTCTAAGCATTCTTCATGCATCTCTAGCACTTGTAATCAATCAAATTCATTGTATTATAACATATTATAACCCAATATAACTTTATACAAGCCATTCACTGCCTCAAAGCAATGGTTTTGGGTTATTATTCCATTTGAGACCAAATTTCAACAAGTCTTTTTTTCTCACTTCTAAACATTCTTCATGCATCTCTAGCACTTGTAATCAATCAAATTCATTGTATTATAACATATTCTAACCCAAAATAACTTTATACAAGCCATTCACTGCCTCAAATCAATGGTTTTGTGTTCTTATCCCATTTGAGACCAAATTTCAATAAGTCTTACTTCTCACTTCTAAACATTCTTCATGCATCTCTAGCACTTGTAATCAATCAAATTCATTGTATTATAACATATTCTAAACCAAAATAACTTTATACCAGCCATTCACTGCCTCAAAGCAATGGTTTTGGGTTCTTATCCCATTTGAGACCAAATTTCAACAAGTCTTTCTTCTCACTTCTAAACATTCTTCATGCATGTCTAGCACATGTAATCAATCAAATTCATTCTATTATAACATATTCTAACCCAAAATAACTTTATACAAGCCATTCACTGCCTCAAAGAAATGGTTTTGGGTTCTTATCCAATTTGGGACCAAATATCGATAGGTCTTTCTTCTCACTTCTAAACATTCTTCATGCATCTCTAGCACATGTAATCAATCAAATTCATTGTATTATAACATATTCTAAACCAAAATAACTTTATACAAGCTATTCACTGCCTCAAAGCATTGGTTTTGGGTTCTTATCCCATTTGCGACCAAATATCCACAAGTCTTTCTTCTCACTTCTAAGCATTCTTCATGCATCTCTAGCACTTGTAATCAATCAAATGCATTGTATTATAACATATTCTAGCCCAAAATAACTTTATACAAGCCATTCACTGCCTCAAAGCAATGGTTTTGGGTTCTTATCCAATTTGGGACCAAATATCGATAGGTCTTTCTTCTCACTTCTAAACATTCTTCATGCATCTCTAGCACATGTAATCAATCAAATTCATTGTATTATAACATATTCTAAACCAAAATAACTTTATACAAGCTATTCACTGCCTCAAAGCATTGGTTTTGGGTTCTTATCCCATTTGGGACCAAATATCCACAAGTCTTTCTTCTCACTTCTAAACATTCTTCATGCATGTCTAGCACCTGTAATCAATCAAATTCATTGTATTATAACATATTCTAAACCAAAATAACTTTATACAAGCCATTCACTGCCTCAAAGCAATGGTTTTGGGTTCTTATCCCATTTGGGACCAAATATCCACAAGTTTTTCTTCTCACTTCTAAACATTCTTCATGCGTCTCTAGCACTTGTAATCAATCAAATGCATTGTATTATAACATATTATAACCCAATATAACTTTATACAAGCCATTCACTGCCTCAAAGCAATGGTTTTGGGTTATTATCCCATTTGAGACCAAATTTCAACAAGTCTTTTTTTCTCACTTCTAAACATTCTTCATGCATGTCTAGCACTTGTAATCAATCAAATTCATTGTATTATAACATATTCTAACCCAAAATAACTTTATACAAGCCATTCACTGCCTCAAAGCAATGGTTTTGTGTTCTTATCCCATTTGAGACCAAATTTCAACAAGTCTTACTTCTCACTTCTAAACATTCTTCATGCATCTCTAGCACTTGTATTCAATCAAATTCATTGTATTATAACATATTCTAAACCAAAATAACTTTATACCAGCCATTCACTGCCTCAAAGCAATGGTTTTGGGTTCTTATCCCATTTGAGACCAAATTTCAACAAGTCTTTCTTCTCACTTCTAAACATTCTTCATGCATGTCTAGCACATGTAATCAATCAAATTCATTGTATTATAACATATTCTAACCCAAAATAACTTTATACAAGCCATTCACTGCCTCAAAGAAATGGTTTTGGGTTCTTATCCAATTTGGGACCAAATATCGATAGGTCTTTCTTCTCACTTCTAAACATTCTTCATGCATCTCTAGCACATGTAATCAATCAAATTCATTGTATTATAACATATTCTAAACCAAAATAACTTTATACAAGCTATTCACTGCCTCAAAGCATTGGTTTTGGGTTCTTATCCCATTTGGGACCAAATATCCACAAGTCTTTCTTCTCACTTCTAAGCATTCTTCATGCATCTCTAGCACTTGTAATCAATCAAATTCATTGTATTATAACATATTATAACCCAATATAACTTTATACAAGCCATTCACTGCCTCAAAGCAATGGTTTTGGGTTATTATCCCATTTGAGACAAAATTTCAACAAGTCTTTTTTTCTCACTTCTAAACATTCTTCATGCATCTCTAGCACTTGTAATCAATCAAATTCATTGTATTATAACATATTCTAACCCAAAATAACTTTATACAAGCCATTCACTGCCTCAAATCAATGGTTTTGTGTTCTTATCCCATTTGAGACCAAATTTCAACAAGTCTTACTTCTCACTTCTAAACATTCTTCATGCATCTCTAGCACTTGTAATCAATCAAATTCATTGTATTATAACATATTCTAACCCAAAATAACTTTATACAAGCCATTCACTGCCTCAAATCAATGGTTTTGTGTTCTTATCCCATTTGAGACCAAATTTCAACAAGTCTTACTTCTCACTTCTAAACATTCTTCATGCATCTCTAGCACTTGTAATCAATCAAATTCATTGTATTATAACATATTCTAAACCAAAATAACTTTATACCAGCCATTCACTGCCTCAAAGCAATGGTTTTGTGTTCTTATCCCATTTGAGACCAAATTTCAACAAGTCTTACTTCTCACTTCTAAACATTCTTCATGCATCTCTAGCACTTGTAATCAATCAAATTCATTGTATTATAACATATTCTAACCCAAAATAACTTTATACAAGCCATTCACTGCCTCAAATCAATGGTTTTGTGTTCTTATCCCATTTGAGACCAAATTTCAACAAGTCTTACTTCTCACTTCTAAACATTCTTCATGCATCTCTAGCACTTGTAATCAATCAAATTCATTGTATTATAACATATTCTAAACCAAAATAACTTTATACCAGCCATTCACTGCCTCAAAGCAATGGTTTTGGGTTCTTATCCCATTTGAGACCAAATTTCAACAAGTCTTTCTTCTCACTTCTAAACATTCTTCATGCATGTCTAGCACATGTAATCAATCAAATTCATTCTATTATAACATATTCTAACCCAAAATAACTTTATACAAGCCATTCACTGCCTCAAAGAAATGGTTTTGGGTTCTTATCCAATTTGGGACCAAATATCGATAGGTCTTTCTTCTCACTTCTAAACATTCTTCATGCATCTCTAGCACATGTAATCAATCAAATTCATTGTATTATAACATATTCTAAACCAAAATAACTTTATACAAGCTATTCACTGCCTCAAAGCATTGGTTTTGGGTTCTTATCCCATTTGCGACCAAATATCCACAAGTCTTTCTTCTCACTTCTAAGCATTCTTCATGCATCTCTAGCACTTGTAATCAATCAAATGCATTGTATTATAACATATTCTAGCCCAAAATAACTTTATACAAGCCATTCACTGCCTCAAAGCAATGGTTTTGGGTTCTTATCCAATTTGGGACCAAATATCGATAGGTCTTTCTTCTCACTTCTAAACATTCTTCATGCATCTCTAGCACATGAAATCAATCAAATTCATTGTATTATAACATATTCTAAACCAAAATAACTTTATACAAGCTATTCACTGCCTCAAAGCATTGGTTTTGGGTTCTTATCCCATTTGGGACCAAATATCCACAAGTCTTTCTTCTCACTTCTAAACATTCTTCATGCATGTCTAGCACCTGTAATCAATCAAATTCATTGTATTATAACATATTCTAAACCAAAATAACTTTATACAAGCCATTCACTGCCTCAAAGCAATGGTTTTGGGTTCTTATCCCATTTGGGACCAAATATCCACAAGTCTTTCTTCTCATTTCTAAGCATTCTTCATGCATCTCTAGCACTTGTAATCAATCAAATTCATTGTATTATAACATATTATAACCCAATATAACTTTATACAAGCCATTCACTGCCTCAAAGCAATGGTTTTGGGTTATTATTCCATTTGAGACCAAATTTCAACAAGTCTTTTTTTCTCACTTCTAAACATTCTTCATGCATCTCTAGCACTTGTAATCAATCAAATTCATTGTATTATAACATATTCTAACCCAAAATAACTTTATACAAGCCATTCACTGCCTCAAATCAATGGTTTTGTGTTCTTATCCCATTTGAGACCAAATTTCAATAAGTCTTACTTCTCACTTCTAAACATTCTTCATGCATCTCTAGCACTTGTAATCAATCAAATTCATTGTATTATAACATATTCTAAACCAAAATAACTTTATACCAGCCATTCACTGCCTCAAAGCAATGGTTTTGGGTTCTTATCCCATTTGAGACCAAATTTCAACAAGTCTTTCTTCTCACTTCTAAACATTCTTCATGCATGTCTAGCACATGTAATCAATCAAATTCATTCTATTATAACATATTCTAACCCAAAATAACTTTATACAAGCCATTCACTGCCTCAAAGAAATGGTTTTGGGTTCTTATCCAATTTGGGACCAAATATCGATAGGTCTTTCTTCTCACTTCTAAACATTCTTCATGCATCTCTAGCACATGTAATCAATCAAATTCATTGTATTATAACATATTCTAAACCAAAATAACTTTATACAAGCTATTCACTGCCTCAAAGCATTGGTTTTGGGTTCTTATCCCATTTGCGACCAAATATCCACAAGTCTTTCTTCTCACTTCTAAGCATTCTTCATGCATCTCTAGCACTTGTAATCAATCAAATGCATTGTATTATAACATATTCTAGCCCAAAATAACTTTATACAAGCCATTCACTGCCTCAAAGCAATGGTTTTGGGTTCTTATCCAATTTGGGACCAAATATCGATAGGTCTTTCTTCTCACTTCTAAACATTCTTCATGCATCTCTAGCACATGTAATCAATCAAATTCATTGTATTATAACATATTCTAAACCAAAATAACTTTATACAAGCTATTCACTGCCTCAAAGCATTGGTTTTGGGTTCTTATCCCATTTGGGACCAAATATCCACAAGTCTTTCTTCTCACTTCTAAACATTCTTCATGCATGTCTAGCACCTGTAATCAATCAAATTCATTGTATTATAACATATTCTAAACCAAAATAACTTTATACAAGCCATTCACTGCCTCAAAGCAATGGTTTTGGGTTCTTATCCCATTTGGGACCAAATATCCACAAGTCTTTCTTCTCACTTCTAAACATTCTTCATGCGTCTCTAGCACTTGTAATCAATCAAATGCATTGTATTATAACATATTATAACCCAATATAACTTTATACAAGCCATTCACTGCCTCAAAGCAATGGTTTTGGGTTATTATCCCATTTGAGACCAAATTTCAACAAGTCTTTTTTTCTCACTTCTAAACATTCTTCATGCATGTCTAGCACTTGTAATCAATCAAATTCATTGTATTATAACATATTCTAACCCAAAATAACTTTATACAAGCCATTCACTGCCTCAAAGCAATGGTTTTGTGTTCTTATCCCATTTGAGACCAAATTTCAACAAGTCTTACTTCTCACTTCTAAACATTCTTCATGCATCTCTAGCACTTGTATTCAATCAAATTCATTGTATTATAACATATTCTAAACCAAAATAACTTTATACCAGCCATTCACTGCCTCAAAGCAATGGTTTTGGGTTCTTATCCCATTTGAGACCAAATTTCAACAAGTCTTTCTTCTCACTTCTAAACATTCTTCATGCATGTCTAGCACATGTAATCAATCAAATTCATTCTATTATAACATATTCTAAACCAAAATAACTTTATACAAGCCATTCACTGCCTCAAAGAAATGGTTTTGGGTTCTTATCCAATTTGGGACCAAATATCGGTAGGTCTTTCTTCTCACTTCTAAACATTCTTCATGCATCTCTAGCACATGTAATCAATCAAATTCATTGTATTATAACATATTCTAAACTAAAATAACTTTATACAAGCTATTCACTGCCTCAAAGCATTGGTTTTGGGTTCTTATCCCATTTGCGACCAAATATCCACAAGTCTTTCTTCTCACTTCTAAGCATTCTTCATGCATCTCTAGCACTTGTAATCAATCAAATGCATTGTATTATAACATATTCTAACCCAAAATAACTTTATACAAGCCATTCACTGCCTCAAAGCAATGGTTTTGGGTTCTTATCCAATTTGAGACCAAATTTCAACAAGTCTTTCTTCTCACTTCTAAACATTCTTCATGCATGTCTAGCACCTGTAATCAATCAAATTCATTGTATTATAACATATTCTAACCCAAAATAACTTAATACAAGCCATTCACTGCCTCAAAGAAATGGTTTTGGGTTCTTATCCAATTTGGGACCAAATATCGATAGGTCTTTCTTCTCACTTCTAAACATTCTTCATGCATCTCTAGCACATGTAATCAATCAAATTCATTGTATTATAACATATTCTAAACCAAAATAACTTTATACAAGCTATTCACTGCCTCAAAGCATTGGTTTTGGGTTCTTATCCCATTTGCGACCAAATATCCACAAGTCTTTCTTCTCACTTCTAAGCATTCTTCATGCATCTCTAGCACTTGTAATCAATCAAATGCATTGTATTATAACATATTCTAACCCAAAATAACTTTATACAAGCCATTCACTGCCTCAAAGCAATGGTTTTGGGTTCTTATCCCATTTGAGACCAAATTTCAACAAGTCTTTCTTCTCACTTCTAAACATTCTTCATGCATGTCTAGCACCTGTAATCAATCAAATTCGTTGTATTATAACATATTCTAACCCAAAATAACTTTATACAAGCCATTCACTGCCTCAAAGAAATGGTTTTGGGTTCTTATCCAATTTGGGACCAAATATCGATAGGTCTTTTTTCTCACTTCTAAACATTCTTCATGCATCTCTAGCACATGTAATCAATCAAATTCATTGTATTATAACATATTCTAAACCAAAATAACTTTATACAAGCTATTCACTGCCTCAAAGCATTGGTTTTGGGTTCTTATCCCATTTGGGACCAAATATCCACAAGTCTTTCTTCTCACTTCTAAGCATTCTTCATGCATCTCTAGCACATGTAATCAATCAAATTCATTGCATTATAACATATTCTAAACCAAAATAACTTTATACAAGCTATTCACTGCCTCAAAGTATTGGTTTTGGGTTCTTATCCCATTTGGGACCAAATATCCACAAGTCTTTCTTCTCACTTCTAAGCATTCTTCATGCATCTCTAGCACTTATAATCAATCAAATTCATTGTATTATAACATATTCTAAACCAAAATAACTTTATACAAGCCATTCACTGCCTCAAAGCAATGGTTTTGGGTTCTTATCCCATTTGGGACCAAATATCCACAAGTCTTTCTTCTCACTTCTAAACATTCTTCATGCGTCTCTAGCACTTGTAATCAATCAAATGCATTGTATTATAACATATTATAACCCAATATAACTTTATACAAGCCATTCACTGCCTCAAAGCAATGGTTTTGGGTTATTATCCCATTTGAGACCAAATTTCAACAAGTCTTTTTTTCTCACTTCTAAACATTCTTCATGCATCTCTAGCACTTGTAATCAATCCATTTCATTGTATTATAACATATTCTAACCCAAAATAACTTTATACAAGCCATTCACTGCCTCAAAGCAATGGTTTTGTGTTCTTATCCCATTTGAGACCAAATTTCAACAAGTCTTACTTCTCACTTCTAAACATTCTTCATGCATCTCTAGCACTTGTAATCAATCAAATTCATTGTATTATAACATATTCTAAACCAAAATAACTTTATACCAGCCATTCACTACCTCAAAGCAATGGTCTTGGGTTCTTATCCCATTTGAGACCAAATTTCAACAAGTCTTTCTTCTCACTTCTAAACATTCTTCTGTTAGTTTAGAGAGATTGAGAGTGAGAGATTAACAAACACGAGAGTTTAAAGAGAGATTAAGGAGAGATTAAGAGTCGTTTAAAGAGAGAATGCGAGATTGGAAGAGAATAGTGAAGAAAGAGATATTTCTCATTCATACTCAAAATAGAACAACAATTACAAACTATATATAGGCTAGACAAGGTGAATAAAAGAACTAAGAATATACAAGATATTTTACAAGGCAAATGGAAGTGAAAGTGACATGTCCTCGAGTTTGTCTCCTTAACCACACACGTGACTCTCCTTTGTGTTTTAGCTCCAACGGTCACCTAGAGAAGGATCTAGGTCTTCTTCTTCTTCTTCTAACTCGCACAAGTAAAGGGCCTCGTGCAATGGGCTTAAACCTTCAAGTGGTGGACTTCAACAATGCATGCGTACGGACGTACGGACGTACGGACGACCAAGTACGGATGATGTTGGATGATCGACCGATCTCATGATCGGTTGTATGATTGATCATGGTTGGTGTTCCATTTTATATCTTCATGCATGTCTAGCACATGTAATCAATCAAATTCATTCTATTATAACATATTCTAACCCAAAATAACTTTATACAAGCCATTCACTGCCTCAAAGAAATGGTTTTGGGTTCTTATCCAATTTGGGACCAAATATCGATAGGTCTTTCTTCTCACTTCTAAACATTCTTCATGCATCTCTAGCACATGTAATCAATCAAATTCATTGTATTATAACATATTCTAAACCAAAATAACTTTATACAAGCTATTCACTGCCTCAAAGCATTGGTTTTGGGTTCTTATCCCATTTGGGACCAAATATCCACAAGTCTTTCTTCTCACTTCTAAACATTCTTCATGCATGTCTAGCACCTGTAATCAATCAAATTCATTGTATTATAACATATTCTAAACCAAAATAACTTTATACAAGCCATTCACTGCCTCAAAGCAATGGTTTTGGGTTCTTATCCCATTTGGGACCAAATATCCACAAGTCTTTCTTCTCATTTCTAAGCATTCTTCATGCATCTCTAGCACTTGTAATCAATCAAATTCATTGTATTATAACATATTATAACCCAATATAACTTTATACAAGCCATTCACTGCCTCAAAGCAATGGTTTTGGGTTATTATTCCATTTGAGACCAAATTTCAACAAGTCTTTTTTTCTCACTTCTAAACATTCTTCATGCATCTCTAGCACTTGTAATCAATCAAATTCATTGTATTATAACATATTCTAACCCAAAATAACTTTATACAAGCCATTCACTGCCTCAAATCAATGGTTTTGTGTTCTTATCCCATTTGAGACCAAATTTCAATAAGTCTTACTTCTCACTTCTAAACATTCTTCATGCATCTCTAGCACTTGTAATCAATCAAATTCATTGTATTATAACATATTCTAAACCAAAATAACTTTATACCAGCCATTCACTGCCTCAAAGCAATGGTTTTGGGTTCTTATCCCATTTGAGACCAAATTTCAACAAGTCTTTCTTCTCACTTCTAAACATTCTTCATGCATGTCTAGCACATGTAATCAATCAAATTCATTCTATTATAACATATTCTAACCCAAAATAACTTTATACAAGCCATTCACTGCCTCAAAGAAATGGTTTTGGGTTCTTATCCAATTTGGGACCAAATATCGATAGGTCTTTCTTCTCACTTCTAAACATTCTTCATGCATCTCTAGCACATGTAATCAATCAAATTCATTGTATTATAACATATTCTAAACCAAAATAACTTTATACAAGCTATTCACTGCCTCAAAGCATTGGTTTTGGGTTCTTATCCCATTTGCGACCAAATATCCACAAGTCTTTCTTCTCACTTCTAAGCATTCTTCATGCATCTCTAGCACTTGTAATCAATCAAATGCATTGTATTATAACATATTCTAGCCCAAAATAACTTTATACAAGCCATTCACTGCCTCAAAGCAATGGTTTTGGGTTCTTATCCAATTTGGGACCAAATATCGATAGGTCTTTCTTCTCACTTCTAAACATTCTTCATGCATCTCTAGCACATGTAATCAATCAAATTCATTGTATTATAACATATTCTAAACCAAAATAACTTTATACAAGCTATTCACTGCCTCAAAGCATTGGTTTTGGGTTCTTATCCCATTTGGGACCAAATATCCACAAGTCTTTCTTCTCACTTCTAAACATTCTTCATGCATGTCTAGCACCTGTAATCAATCAAATTCATTGTATTATAACATATTCTAAACCAAAATAACTTTATACAAGCCATTCACTGCCTCAAAGCAATGGTTTTGGGTTCTTATCCCATTTGGGACCAAATATCCACAAGTCTTTCTTCTCACTTCTAAACATTCTTCATGCGTCTCTAGCACTTGTAATCAATCAAATGCATTGTATTATAACATATTATAACCCAATATAACTTTATACAAGCCATTCACTGCCTCAAAGCAATGGTTTTGGGTTAGTATCCCATTTGAGACCAAATTTCAACAAGTCTTTTTTTCTCACTTCTAAACATTCTTCATGCATGTCTAGCACTTGTAATCAATCAAATTCATTGTATTATAACATATTCTAACCCAAAATAACTTTATACAAGCCATTCACTGCCTCAAAGCAATGGTTTTGTGTTCTTATCCCATTTGAGACCAAATTTCAACAAGTCTTACTTCTCACTTCTAAACATTCTTCATGCATCTCTAGCACTTGTATTCAATCAAATTCATTGTATTATAACATATTCTAAACCAAAATAACTTTATACCAGCCATTCACTGCCTCAAAGCAATGGTTTTGGGTTCTTATCCCATTTGAGACCAAATTTCAACAAGTCTTTCTTCTCACTTCTAAACATTCTTCATGCATGTCTAGCACATGTAATCAATCAAATTCATTCTATTATAACATATTCTAACCCAAAATAACTTTATACAAGCCATTCACTGCCTCAAAGAAATGGTTTTGGGTTCTTATCCAATTTGGGACCAAATATCGGTAGGTCTTTCTTCTCACTTCTAAACATTCTTCATGCATCTCTAGCACATGTAATCAATCAAATTCATTGTATTATAACATATTCTAAACTAAAATAACTTTATCCAAGCTATTCACTGCCTCAAAGCATTGGTTTTGGGTTCTTATCCCATTTGCGACCAAATATCCACAAGTCTTTCTTCTCACTTCTAAGCATTCTTCATGCATCTCTAGCACTTGTAATCAATCAAATGCATTGTATTATAACATATTCTAACCCAAAATAACTTTATACAAGCCATTCACTGCCTCAAAGCAATGGTTTTGGGTTCTTATCCAATTTGAGACCAAATTTCAACAAGTCTTTCTTCTCACTTCTAAACATTCTTCATGCATGTCTAGCACCTGTAATCAATCAAATTCATTGTATTATAACATATTCTAACCCAAAATAACTTAATACAAGCCATTCACTGCCTCAAAGAAATGGTTTTGGGTTCTTATCCAATTTGGGACCAAATATCGATAGGTCTTTCTTCTCACTTCTAAACATTCTTCATGCATCTCTAGCACATGTAATCAATCAAATTCATTGTATTATAACATATTCTAAACCAAAATAACTTTATACAAGCTATTCACTGCCTCAAAGCATTGGTTTTGGGTTCTTATCCCATTTGCGACCAAATATCCACAAGTCTTTCTTCTCACTTCTAAGCATTCTTCATGCATCTCTAGCACTTGTAATCAATCAAATGCATTGTATTATAACATATTCTAACCCAAAATAACTTTATACAAGCCATTCACTGCCTCAAAGCAATGGTTTTGGGTTCTTATCCCATTTGAGACCAAATTTCAACAAGTCTTTCTTCTCACTTCTAAACATTCTTCATGCATGTCTAGCACCTGTAATCAATCAAATTCGTTGTATTATAACATATTCTAACCCAAAATAACTTTATACAAGCCATTCACTGCCTCAAAGAAATGGTTTTGGGTTCTTATCCAATTTGGGACCAAATATCGATAGGTCTTTTTTCTCACTTCTAAACATTCTTCATGCATCTCTAGCACATGTAATCAATCAAATTCATTGTATTATAACATATTCTAAACCAAAATAACTTTATACAAGCTATTCACTGCCTCAAAGCATTGGTTTTGGGTTCTTATCCCATTTGGGACCAAATATCCACAAGTCTTTCTTCTCACTTCTAAGCATTCTTCATGCATCTCTAGCACATGTAATCAATCAAATTCATTGCATTATAACATATTCTAAACCAAAATAACTTTATACAAGCTATTCACTGCCTCAAAGTATTGGTTTTGGGTTCTTATCCCATTTGGGACCAAATATCCACAAGTCTTTCTTCTCACTTCTAAGCATTCTTCATGCATCTCTAGCACTTATAATCAATCAAATTCATTGTATTATAACATATTCTAAACCAAAATAACTTTATACAAGCCATTCACTGCCTCAAAGCAATGGTTTTGGGTTCTTATCCCATTTGGGACCAAATATCCACAAGTCTTTCTTCTCACTTCTAAACATTCTTCATGCGTCTCTAGCACTTGTAATCAATCAAATGCATTGTATTATAACATATTATAACCCAATATAACTTTATACAAGCCATTCACTGCCTCAAAGCAATGGTTTTGGGTTATTATCCCATTTGAGACCAAATTTCAACAAGTCTTTTTTTCTCACTTCTAAACATTCTTCATGCATCTCTAGCACTTGTAATCAATCCATTTCATTGTATTATAACATATTCTAACCCAAAATAACTTTATACAAGCCATTCACTGCCTCAAAGCAATGGTTTTGTGTTCTTATCCCATTTGAGACCAAATTTCAACAAGTCTTACTTCTCACTTCTAAACATTCTTCATGCATCTCTAGCACTTGTAATCAATCAAATTCATTGTATTATAACATATTCTAAACCAAAATAACTTTATACCAGCCATTCACTACCTCAAAGCAATGGTCTTGGGTTCTTATCCCATTTGAGACCAAATTTCAACAAGTCTTTCTTCTCACTTCTAAACATTCTTCTGTTAGTTTAGAGAGATTGAGAGTGAGAGATTAACAAACACGAGAGTTTAAAGAGAGATTAAGGAGAGATTAAGAGTCGTTTAAAGAGAGAATGCGAGATTGGAAGAGAATAGTGAAGAAAGAGATATTTCTCATTCATACTCAAAATAGAACAACAATTACAAACTATATATAGGCTAGACAAGGTGAATAAAAGAACTAAGAATATACAAGATATTTTACAAGGCAAATGGAAGTGAAAGTGACATGTCCTCGAGTTTGTCTCCTTAACCACACACGTGACTCTCCTTTGTGTTTTAGCTCCAACGGTCACCTAGAGAAGGATCTAGGTCTTCTTCTTCTTCTTCTAACTCGCACAAGTAAAGGGCCTCGTGCAATGGGCTTAAACCTTCAAGTGGTGGACTTCAACAATGCATGCGTACGGACGTACGGACGTACGGACGACCAAGTACGGATGATGTTGGATGATCGACCGATCTCATGATCGGTTGTATGATTGATCATGGTTGGTGTTCCATTTTATATCTTCATGCATGTCTAGCACATGTAATCAATCAAATTCATTCTATTATAACATATTCTAACCCAAAATAACTTTATACAAGCCATTCACTGCCTCAAAGAAATGGTTTTGGGTTCTTATCCAATTTGGGACCAAATATCGGTAGGTCTTTCTTCTCACTTCTAAACATTCTTCATGCATCTCTAGCACATGTAATCAATCAAATTCATTGTATTATAACATATTCTAAACTAAAATAACTTTATACAAGCTATTCACTGCCTCAAAGCATTGGTTTTGGGTTCTTATCCCATTTGCGACCAAATATCCACAAGTCTTTCTTCTCACTTCTAAGCATTCTTCATGCATCTCTAGCACTTGTAATCAATCAAATGCATTGTATTATAACATATTCTAACCCAAAATAACTTTATACAAGCCATTCACTGCCTCAAAGCAATGGTTTTGGGTTCTTATCCAATTTGAGACCAAATTTCAACAAGTCTTTCTTCTCACTTCTAAACATTCTTCATGCATGTCTAGCACCTGTAATCAATCAAATTCATTGTATTATAACATATTCTAACCCAAAATAACTTTATACAAACCATTCACTGCCTCAAAGAAATGGTTTTGGGTTCTTATCCAATTTGGGACCAAATATCGATAGGTCTTGCTTCTCACTTCTAAACATTCTTCATGCATCTCTAGCACATGTAATCAATCAAATTCATTGTATTATAACATATTCTAAACCAAAATAACTTTATACAAGCTATTCACTGCCTCAAAGCATTGGTTTTGGGTTCTTATCCCATTTGCGACCAAATATCCACAAGTCTTTCTTCTCACTTCTAAGCATTCTTCATGCATCTCTAGCACTTGTAATCAATCAAATGCATTGTATTATAACATATTCTAGCCCAAAATAACTTTATACAAGCCATTCACTGCCTCAAAGCAATGGTTTTGGGTTCTTATCCAATTTGGGACCAAATATCGATAGGTCTTTCTTCTCACTTCTAAACATTCTTCATGCATCTCTAGCACATGAAATCAATCAAATTCATTGTATTATAACATATTCTAAACCAAAATAACTTTATACAAGCTATTCACTGCCTCAAAGCATTGGTTTTGGGTTCTTATCCCATTTGGGACCAAATATCCACAAGTCTTTCTTCTCACTTCTAAACATTCTTCATGCATGTCTAGCACCTGTAATCAATCAAATTCATTGTATTATAACATATTCTAAACCAAAATAACTTTATACAAGCCATTCACTGCCTCAAAGCAATGGTTTTGGGTTCTTATCCCATTTGGGACCAAATATCCACAAGTCTTTCTTCTCATTTCTAAGCATTCTTCATGCATCTCTAGCACTTGTAATCAATCAAATTCATTGTATTATAACATATTATAACCCAATATAACTTTATACAAGCCATTCACTGCCTCAAAGCAATGGTTTTGGGTTATTATTCCATTTGAGACCAAATTTCAACAAGTCTTTTTTTCTCACTTCTAAACATTCTTCATGCATCTCTAGCACTTGTAATCAATCAAATTCATTGTATTATAACATATTCTAACCCAAAATAACTTTATACAAGCCATTCACTGCCTCAAATCAATGGTTTTGTGTTCTTATCCCATTTGAGACCAAATTTCAATAAGTCTTACTTCTCACTTCTAAACATTCTTCATGCATCTCTAGCACTTGTAATCAATCAAATTCATTGTATTATAACATATTCTAAACCAAAATAACTTTATACCAGCCATTCACTGCCTCAAAGCAATGGTTTTGGGTTCTTATCCCATTTGAGACCAAATTTCAACAAGTCTTTCTTCTCACTTCTAAACATTCTTCATGCATGTCTAGCACATGTAATCAATCAAATTCATTCTATTATAACATATTCTAACCCAAAATAACTTTATACAAGCCATTCACTGCCTCAAAGAAATGGTTTTGGGTTCTTATCCAATTTGGGACCAAATATCGATAGGTCTTTCTTCTCACTTCTAAACATTCTTCATGCATCTCTAGCACATGTAATCAATCAAATTCATTGTATTATAACATATTCTAAACCAAAATAACTTTATACAAGCTATTCACTGCCTCAAAGCATTGGTTTTGGGTTCTTATCCCATTTGCGACCAAATATCCACAAGTCTTTCTTCTCACTTCTAAGCATTCTTCATGCATCTCTAGCACTTGTAATCAATCAAATGCATTGTATTATAACATATTCTAGCCCAAAATAACTTTATACAAGCCATTCACTGCCTCAAAGCAATGGTTTTGGGTTCTTATCCAATTTGGGACCAAATATCGATAGGTCTTTCTTCTCACTTCTAAACATTCTTCATGCATCTCTAGCACATGTAATCAATCAAATTCATTGTATTATAACATATTCTAAACCAAAATAACTTTATACAAGCTATTCACTGCCTCAAAGCATTGGTTTTGGGTTCTTATCCCATTTGGGACCAAATATCCACAAGTCTTTCTTCTCACTTCTAAACATTCTTCATGCATGTCTAGCACCTGTAATCAATCAAATTCATTGTATTATAACATATTCTAAACCAAAATAACTTTATACAAGCCATTCACTGCCTCAAAGCAATGGTTTTGGGTTCTTATCCCATTTGGGACCAAATATCCACAAGTCTTTCTTCTCACTTCTAAACATTCTTCATGCGTCTCTAGCACTTGTAATCAATCAAATGCATTGTATTATAACATATTATAACCCAATATAACTTTATACAAGCCATTCACTGCCTCAAAGCAATGGTTTTGGGTTATTATCCCATTTGAGACCAAATTTCAACAAGTCTTTTTTTCTCACTTCTAAACATTCTTCATGCATGTCTAGCACTTGTAATCAATCAAATTCATTGTATTATAACATATTCTAACCCAAAATAACTTTATACAAGCCATTCACTGCCTCAAAGCAATGGTTTTGTGTTCTTATCCCATTTGAGACCAAATTTCAACAAGTCTTACTTCTCACTTCTAAACATTCTTCATGCATCTCTAGCACTTGTATTCAATCAAATTCATTGTATTATAACATATTCTAAACCAAAATAACTTTATACCAGCCATTCACTGCCTCAAAGCAATGGTTTTGGGTTCTTATCCCATTTGAGACCAAATTTCAACAAGTCTTTCTTCTCACTTCTAAACATTCTTCATGCATGTCTAGCACATGTAATCAATCAAATTCATTCTATTATAACATATTCTAACCCAAAATAACTTAATACAAGCCATTCACTGCCTCAAAGAAATGGTTTTGGGTTCTTATCCAATTTGGGACCAAATATCGATAGGTCTTTCTTCTCACTTCTAAACATTCTTCATGCATCTCTAGCACATGTAATCAATCAAATTCATTGTATTATAACATATTCTAAACCAAAATAACTTTATACAAGCTATTCACTGCCTCAAAGCATTTGTTTTGGGTTCTTATCCCATTTGCGACCAAATATCCACAAGTCTTTCTTCTCACTTCTAAGCATTCTTCATGCATCTCTAGCACTTGTAATCAATCAAATGCATTGTATTATAACATATTCTAACCCAAAATAACTTTATACAAGCCATTCACTGCCTCAAAGCAATGGTTTTGGGTTCTTATCCCATTTGAGACCAAATTTCAACAAGTCTTTCTTCTCACTTCTAAACATTCTTCATGCATGTCTAGCACCTGTAATCAATCAAATTCGTTGTATTATAACATATTCTAACCCAAAATAACTTTATACAAGCCATTCACTGCCTCAAAGAAATGGTTTTGGGTTCTTATCCAATTTGGGACCAAATATCGATAGGTCTTTTTTCTCACTTCTAAACATTCTTCATGCATCTCTAGCACATGTAATCAATCAAATTCATTGTATTATAACATATTCTAAACCAAAATAACTTTATACAAGCTATTCACTGCCTCAAAGCATTGGTTTTGGGTTCTTATCCCATTTGGGACCAAATATCCACAAGTCTTTCTTCTCACTTCTAAGCATTCTTCATGCATCTCTAGCACATGTAATCAATCAAATTCATTGCATTATAACATATTCTAAACCAAAATAACTTTATACAAGCTATTCACTGCCTCAAAGTATTGGTTTTGGGTTCTTATCCCATTTGGGACCAAATATCCACAAGTCTTTCTTCTCACTTCTAAGCATTCTTCATGCATCTCTAGCACTTATAATCAATCAAATTCATTGTATTATAACATATTCTAAACCAAAATAACTTTATACAAGCCATTCACTGCCTCAAAGCAATGGTTTTGGGTTCTTATCCCATTTGGGACCAAATATCCACAAGTCTTTCTTCTCACTTCTAAACATTCTTCATGCGTCTCTAGCACTTGTAATCAATCAAATGCATTGTATTATAACATATTATAACCCAATATAACTTTATACAAGCCATTCACTGCCTCAAAGCAATGGTTTTGGGTTATTATCCCATTTGAGACCAAATTTCAACAAGTCTTTTTTTCTCACTTCTAAACATTCTTCATGCATCTCTAGCACTTGTAATCAATCCATTTCATTGTATTATAACATATTCTAACCCAAAATAACTTTATACAAGCCATTCACTGCCTCAAAGCAATGGTTTTGTGTTCTTATCCCATTTGAGACCAAATTTCAACAAGTCTTACTTCTCACTTCTAAACATTCTTCATGCATCTCTAGCACTTGTAATCAATCAAATTCATTGTATTATAACATATTCTAAACCAAAATAACTTTATACCAGCCATTCACTACCTCAAAGCAATGGTCTTGGGTTCTTATCCCATTTGAGACCAAATTTCAACAAGTCTTTCTTCTCACTTCTAAACATTCTTCTGTTAGTTTAGAGAGATTGAGAGTGAGAGATTAACAAACACGAGAGTTTAAAGAGAGATTAAGGAGAGATTAAGAGTCGTTTAAAGAGAGAATGCGAGATTGGAAGAGAATAGTGAAGAAAGAGATATTTCTCATTCATACTCAAAATAGAACAACAATTACAAACTATATATAGGCTAGACAAGGTGAATAAAAGAACTAAGAATATACAAGATATTTTACAAGGCAAATGGAAGTGAAAGTGACATGTCCTCGAGTTTGTCTCCTTAACCACACACGTGACTCTCCTTTGTGTTTTAGCTCCAACGGTCACCTAGAGAAGGATCTAGGTCTTCTTCTTCTTCTTCTAACTCGCACAAGTAAAGGGCCTCGTGCAATGGGCTTAAACCTTCAAGTGGTGGACTTCAACAATGCATGCGTACGGACGTACGGACGTACGGACGACCAAGTACGGATGATGTTGGATGATCGACCGATCTCATGATCGGTTGTATGATTGATCATGGTTGGTGTTCCATTTTATATCTTCATGCATGTCTAGCACATGTAATCAATCAAATTCATTCTATTATAACATATTCTAACCCAAAATAACTTTATACAAGCCATTCACTGCCTCAAAGAAATGGTTTTGGGTTCTTATCCAATTTGGGACCAAATATCGGTAGGTCTTTCTTCTCACTTCTAAACATTCTTCATGCATCTCTAGCACATGTAATCAATCAAATTCATTGTATTATAACATATTCTAAACTAAAATAACTTTATACAAGCTATTCACTGCCTCAAAGCATTGGTTTTGGGTTCTTATCCCATTTGCGACCAAATATCCACAAGTCTTTCTTCTCACTTCTAAGCATTCTTCATGCATCTCTAGCACTTGTAATCAATCAAATGCATTGTATTATAACATATTCTAACCCAAAATAACTTTATACAAGCCATTCACTGCCTCAAAGCAATGGTTTTGGGTTCTTATCCAATTTGAGACCAAATTTCAACAAGTCTTTCTTCTCACTTCTAAACATTCTTCATGCATGTCTAGCACCTGTAATCAATCAAATTCATTGTATTATAACATATTCTAACCCAAAATAACTTTATACAAACCATTCACTGCCTCAAAGAAATGGTTTTGGGTTCTTATCCAATTTGGGACCAAATATCGATAGGTCTTGCTTCTCACTTCTAAACATTCTTCATGCATCTCTAGCACATGTAATCAATCAAATTCATTGTATTATAACATATTCTAAACCAAAATAACTTTATACAAGCTATTCACTGCCTCAAAGCATTGGTTTTGGGTTCTTATCCCATTTGGGACCAAATATCCACAAGTCTTTCTTCTCACTTCTAAACATTCTTCATGCATCTCTAGCACATGTAATCAATCAAATTCATTGTATTATAACATATTCTAAACCAAAATAACTTTATACAAGCTATTCACTGCCTCAAAGTATTGGTTTTGGGTTCTTATCCCATTTGGGACCAAATATCCACAAGTCTTTCTTCTCACTTCTAAGCATTCTTCATGCATCTCTAGCACTTATAATCAATCAAATTCATTGTATTATAACATATTCTAAACCAAAATAACTTTATACAAGCCATTCACTGCCTCAAAGCAATGGTTTTGGGTTCTTATCCCATTTGGGACCAAATATCCACAAGTCTTTCTTCTCACTTCTAAACATTCTTCATGCGTCTCTAGCACTTGTAATCAATCAAATGCATTGTGTTATAACATATTGTAACCCAATATAACTTTATACAAGCCATTCACTGCCTCAAAGCAATGGTTTTGGGTTATTATCCCATTTGAGACCAAATTTCAACAAGTCTTTTTTTCTCACTTCTAAACATTCTTCATGCATCTCTAGCACTTGTAATCAATCAAATTCATTGTATTATAACATATTCTAACCCAAAATAACTTTATACAAGCCATTCACTGCCTCAAAGCAATGGTTTTGGGTTCTTATCCCATTTGGGACCAAATATCCACAAGTCTTTCTTCTCACTTCTAAACATTCTTCATGCGTCTCTAGCACTTGTAATCAATCAAATGCATTGTGTTATAACATATTGTAACCCAATATAACTTTATACAAGCCATTCACTGCCTCAAAGCAATGGTTTTGGGTTATTATCCCATTTGAGACCAAATTTCAACAAGTCTTACTTCTCACTTCTAAACATTCTTCATGCATCTCTAGCACTTGTAATCAATCAAATTCATTGTATTATAACATATTCTAACCCAAAATAACTTTATACAAGCCATTCACTGCCTCAAAGCAATGGTTTTGTGTTCTTATCCCATTTGAGACCAAATTTCAACAAGTCTTACTTCTCACTTCTAAACATTCTTCATGCATCTCTAGCACTTGTAATCAATCAAATTCATTGTATTATAACATATTCTAAACCAAAATAACTTTATACCAGCCATTCACTACCTCAAAGCAATGGTCTTGGGTTCTTATCCCATTTGAGACCAAATTTCAACAAGTCTTTCTTCTCACTTCTAAACATTCTTCATGCATGTCTAGCACATGTAATCAATCAAATTCATTCTATTATAACATATTCTAACCCAAAATAACTTTATACAAGCCATTCACTGCCTCAAAGAAATGGTTTTGGGTTCTTATCCAATTTGGGACCAAATATCGATAGGTCTTTCTTCTCACTTCTAAACATTCTTCATGCATCTCTAGCACATGTAATCAATCAAATTCATTGTATTATAACATATTCTAACCCAAAATAACTTTATACAAGCTATTCACTGCCTCAAAGAAATGGTTTTGGGTTCTTATCCAATTTGGGACCAAATATCGATAGGTATTTCTTCTCACTTCTAAACATTCTTCATGCATCTCTAGCACATGTAATCAATCAAATTCATTGTATTATAACATATTCTAGACCAAAATAACTTTATACAAGCTATTCACTGCCTCAAAGCAATCGTTTTGGGTTCTTATCCCATTTGGGACCAAATATCCACAAGTCTTTCTTCTCACTTCTAAGCATTCTTCATGCATCTCTAGCACTTGTAATCAATCAAATTCATTGTATTATAACATATTATAACCCAATATAACTTTATACAAGCCATTCACTGCCTCAAAGCAATGGTTTTGGGTTATTATCCCATTTGAAACCAAATTTCAACAAGTCTTTTTTTCTCACTTCTAAACATTCTTCATGCATCTCTAGCACTTGTAATCAATCAAATTCATTGTATTATAACATATTCTAACCCAAAATAACTTTATACAAGCCATTCACTGCCTCAAAGAAATGGTTTTGGGTTCTTATCCAATTTGGGACCAAATATCGATAGGTCTTTCTTCTCACTTCTAAACATTCTTCATGCATCTCTAGCACATGTAATCAATCAAATTCATTGTATTATAATATATTCTAACCCAAAATAACTTTATACAAGCTATTCACTGCCTCAAAGAAATGGTTTTGGGTTCTTATCCAATTTGGGACCAAATATCGATAGGTATTTCTTCTCACTTCTAAACATTCTTCATGCATCTCTACCACATGTAATCAATCAAATTCATTGTATTATAACATATTCTAAACCAAAATAACTTTATACAAGCTATTCACTGCCTCAAAGCATTGGTTTTGGGTTCTTATCCCATTTGGGACCAAATATCCACAAGTCTTTCTTCTCACTTCTAAGCATTCTTCATGCATCTCTAGCACTTGTAATCAATCAAATTCATTGTATTATAACATATTATAACCCAATATAACTTTATACAAGCCATTCACTGCCTCAAAGCAATGGTTTTGGGTTATTATCCCATTTGAGACCAAATTTCAACAAGTCTTTTTTTCTCACTTCTAAACATTCTTCATGCATCTCTAGCACTTGTAATCAATTAAATTCATTGTATTATAACATATTCTAACCCAAAATAACTTTATACAAGCCATTCACTGCCTCAAAGCAATGGTTTTGTGTTCTTATCCAATTTGGGACCAAATATCGATAGGTCTTTCGTCTCACTTCTAAAAATTCTTCATGCATCTCTAGCACTTGTAATCAATCAAATTCATTGTATTATAACATATTCTAACCCAAAATAACTTTATACAAGCCATTCATTGCCTCAAAGAAATGGTTTTGGGTTCTTATCCAATTTGGGACCAAATATCGATAGGTCTTTCTTCTCACTTCTAAACATTCTTCATGCATCTCTAGCACTTGTAATCAATCAAATTCATTGTATTATAACATATTCTAAACCAAAATAACTTTATACCAGCCATTCACTACCTCAAAGCAATGGTCTTGGGTTCTTATCCCATTTGAGACCAAATTTCAACAAGTCTTTCTTCTCACTTCTAAACATTCTTCATGCATGTCTAGCACATGTAATCAATCAAATTCATTCTATTATAACATATTATAACCCAAAATAACTTTATACAAGCCATTCACTGCCTCAAAGAAATGGTTTTGGGTTCTTATCCAATTTGGGACCAAATATCGATAGGTCTTTCTTCTCACTTCTAAACATTCTTCATGCATCTCTAGCACATGTAATCAATCAAATTCATTGTATTATAACATATTCTAACCCAAAATAACTTTATACAAGCTATTCACTGCCTCAAAGAAATGGTTTTGGGTTCTTATCCAATTTGGGACCAAATATCGATAGGTATTTCTTCTCACTTCTAAACATTCTTCATGCATCTCTAGCACATGTAATCAATCAAATTCATTGTATTATAACATATTCTAAACCAAAATAACTTTATACAAGCTATTCACTGCCTCAAAGCATTGGTTTTGGGTTCTTATCCCATTTGGGACCAAATATCCACAAGTCTTTCTTCTCACTTCTAAGCATTCTTCATGCATCTCTAGCACTTGTAATCAATCAAATTCATTGTATTATAACATATTATAACCCAATATAACTTTATACAAGCCATTCACTGCCTCAAAGCAATGGTTTTGGGTTATTATCCCATTTGAGACCAAATTTCAACAAGTCTTTTTTTCTCACTTCTAAACATTCTTCATGCATCTCTAGCACTTGTAATCAATCCAATTCATTGTATTATAACATATTCTAACCCAAAATAACTTTATACAAGCCATTCACTGCCTCAAAGCAATGGTTTTGTGTTCTTATCCCATTTGAGACCAAATTTCAACAAGTCTTACTTCTCACTTCTAAACATTCTTCATGCATCTCTAGCACTTGTAATCAATCAAATTCATTGTATTATAACATATTCTAAACCAAAATAACTTTATACCAGCCATTCACTACCTCAAAGCAATGGTCTTGGGTTCTTATCCCATTTGAGACCAAATTTCAACAAGTCTTTCTTCTCACTTCTAAACATTCTTCTGTTAGTTTAGAGAGATTGAGAGTGAGAGATTAACAAACACGAGAGTTTAAAGAGAAATTAAGGAGAGATTAAGAGTCGTTTAAAGAGAGAATGCGAGATTGGAAGAGAATAGTGAAGAAAGAGATATTTCTCATTCATACTCAAAATAGAACAACAATTACAAACTATATATAGGCTAGACAAGGTGAATAAAAGAACTAAGAATATACAAGATATTTTACAAGGCAAATGGAAGTGAAAGTGACATGTCCTCGAGTTTGTCTCCTTAACCACACACTTGACTCTCCTTTGTGTTTTAGCTCCAACGGTCACCTAGAGAAGGATCTAGGTCTTCTTCTTCTTCTTCTAACTCGCACAAGTAAAGGGCCTCGTGCAATGGGCTTAAACCTTCAAGTGGTGGACTTCAACAATGCATGCGTACGGACGTACGGACGTACGGACGGCCAAGTACGGATGATGTTGGATGATCGACCGATCTCATGGTCGGTTGTATGATCGATCATGGTTGGTGTTCCATTTTATATCTTCATGCATGTCTAGCACATGTAATCAATCAAATTCATTCTATTATAACATATTCTAACCCAAAATAACTTTATCCAAGCCATTCACTGCCTCAAAGCAATGGTTTTGGGTTTTTATTCCATTTGGGACCAAATATCAACAAGTCTTTCTTCTCCCTTCTAAACATTCTTCATGTATCTCTAGCACTTGTAATCAATCAAATTTATTGTATTATAACATATTCTAACCCAAAATAACTTTATCCAAGCCATTCACTGCCTCAAAACAATGGTTTTGGGTTATTATTCGATTTGAAACCAAATATCAACAAGTCTTTCTTCTCCCTTCTAAACATTCTTCATGTATCTCTAGCACTTGTAATCAATCAAATTTATTGTATTATAACATATTCTAACCCAAAATAACTTTATCCAAGCCATTCACTGCCTCAAAGCAATGGTTTTGGGTTCTTATTCCATTTGAGACCAAATATCAACAAGTCTTTCTTCTCCCTTTTGAACATTCTTCATGAATCTCTAGCACTTGTAATCAATCAAATTCATTGTAATATAACATATTCTAACCCAAAATAACTTTATACAAGCCATTCACTGCCTCAAAGCAATGGTTTTGGGAACTTATCCCATTTGGGACCAAATATCAACAAGTCTTTCTTCTCACTTTTAAACATTCTTCATGCATCTTTAGCACTTGTAATCAATCAAATTCATTGTATTATAACATATTCTAACCCAAAATAACTTTATACAAGCCATTCACTGCCTCAAAGCAATGGTTTTGGGTTCTTATCCCATTTGTGACCAAATATCAACAAGTCTTTCTTCTCCCTTCTAAACATTCTTTATGTATCTCTAGCACTTGTAATCAATCAAATTTATTGTATTATAACATATTCTAACCCTAAATAACTTTATCCAAGCCATTCACTGCCTCAAAGCAATGGTTTTGGGTTCTTATCCCATTTGGGACCAAATATCAACTAGTCTTTCTTCTCCCTTTTAAACATTCTTCATGCATCTCTAGCACTTGTAATCAATCAAATTCATTGTATTATAACATATTCTAACCGAAAATAACTTTATACAAGCCATTCACTGCCTCAAAGCAATGGTTTTGGGTTCTTTTCCCATTTCGGACCAAATATCAACAAGTCTCTCTTCTCACTTTTAAATATTCTTCATGCATCTCTAGCACTTGTAATCAATCAAATTCATTGTATTATAACATATTATAACCCAAAATAACTTTATGCAAGCCATTCACTGCCTCAAAGCAATAGTTTTGGGTTCTTATCCCATTTGGGACCATATATCAAAAATTCTTTCTTCTCACTTCTAAACATTCTTCATGCATCTTAGCACTTGTAATCAATAAAATTCATTGTATTATAACATATTCTAACCCAAAATAACTTTATCCAAACCTATCACTGCCTCAGAGCAATGGTTTTGGGTTCTTATCCCATTTGTGACCAAATATCAACAAGTCTTTCTTCTCCCTTATAAACATTCTTCATGTATCTCTAGCACTTGTAATCAATCAAATTCGTTGTATACTAACATATTCTAACCCAAAATAACTTTATACAAGCCATTCACTGCCTCAAAGCAATGGTTTTGGGTTCTTATCCCAGTTGGGACCAAATATCAACAAGTCTTTCTTCTCCCGTTTAAACATTCTTCATGCATCTCTAGCACTTGTAATCAATCAAATTCATTGTATTATAACATATTATAACCCAAAATAACTTTATACAAGCCATTCACTGCCTCAAAGCAATGGTTTTGCGTTCTTATCCCATTTGGGACCAAATATGAACAAGTCTTTCTTCTCACTTCTTAACATTCTTCATGTATCTCTAGCACTTGTAATCAATCAAATTCATTGTATTATAACATATTCTAACCCAAAATAACTTTATACAAGCCATTCACTGCCTCAGAGCAATGGTTTTGGGTTCTTATCCCATTTGTGACCAAATATCAACAAGTCTTTCTTCTCCCTTCTAAACATTCTTCATGTATCTCTAGCACTTGTAATCAATCAAATTTATTGTATTATAACATATTCTAACCCAAAATAACTTTATCCAAGCCATTCACTGCCTCAAAGCAATGGTTTTGGGTTCTTATTCCATTTGGGACCAAATATCAACAAGTCTTTCTTCTCCCTTCTAAACATTCTTCATGTATCTCTAGCACTTGTAATCAATCAAATTTATTGTATTATAACATATTCTAACCCAAAATAACTTTATCCAAGCCATTCACTGCCTCAAAGCAATGGTTTTGGGTTTTTATTCCATTTGGGACCAAATATCAACAAGTCTTTCTTCTCCCTTCTAAACATTCTTCATGTATCTCTAGCACTTGTAATCAATCAAATTTATTGTATTATAACATATTCTAACCCAAAATAACTTTATCCAAGCCATTCACTGCCTCAAAACAATGGTTTTGGGTTATTATTCGATTTGAAACCAAATATCAACAAGTCTTTCTTCTCCCTTCTAAACATTCTTCATGTATCTCTAGCACTTGTAATCAATCAAATTTATTGTATTATAACATATTCTAACCCAAAATAACTTTATCCAAGCCATTCACTGCCTCAAAGCAATGGTTTTGGGTTCTTATTCCATTTGAGACCAAATATCAACAAGTCTTTCTTCTCCCTTTTGAACATTCTTCATGCATCTCTAGCACTTGTAATCAATCAAATTCATTGTATTATAACATATTCTAACCCAAAATAACTTTATACAAGACATTCACTGCCTCAAAGCAATGGTTTTGGGTTCTTATCCCATTTGGGACCAAATATCAACAAGTCTTTCTTCTCACTTTTAAACATTCTTCATGCATCTCTAGCACTTGTAATCAATCAAATTCATTGTATTATAACATATTCTAACCCAAAATAACTTTATACAAGCCATTCACTGCCTCGAAGCAATGGTTTTGGGTTCTTATCCCATTTGTGACCAAATATCAACAAGTCTTTCTTCTTCCTTCTAAACATTCTTTATGTATCTCTAGCACTTGTAATCAATCAAATTCGTTGTATTATAACATATTCTAACCCAAAATAACTTTATACAAGCCATTCACTGCCTCAAAGCAATGGTTTTGGGTTCTTATCCCATTTGGGACCAAATATCAACAAGTCTTTCTTCTCCCTTTTAAACATTCTTCATGCATCTCTAGCACTTGTAATCAATCAAATTCATTGTATTATAACATATTCTAACCCAAAATAACTTTATACAAGCCATTCACTGCCTCAAAGCAATGGTTTTGGGTTCTTATCCCATTTCGGACCAAATATCAACAAGTCTTTCTTCTCACTTTTAAATATTCTTCATGCATCTCTAGCACTTGTAATCAATCAAATTCATTGTATTATAACATATTATAACCCTAAATAACTTTATCCAAGCCATTCACTGCCTCAAAGCAATGGTTTTGGGTTCTTATCCCATTTGGGACCATATATCAAAAATTCTTTCTTCTCACTTCTAAACATTCTTCATGCATCTCTAGCACTTGTAATCAATCAAATTCATTGTATTATAACATATTCTAACCCAAAATAACTTTATCCAAACCTATCACTGCCTCAGAGCAATGGTTTTGGGTTCTTATCCCATTTGTGACCAAATATCAACAAGTCTTTCTTCTCCCTTCTAAACATTCTTCATGTATCTCTAGCACTTGTAATCAATCAAATTCATTGTATTATAACATATTCTAACCCAAAATAACTTTATACAAGCCATTCATTGCCTCAAAGCAATGGTTTTGGGTTCTTATCCCATTTGGGACTAAATATCAACAAGTCTTTCTTCTCCCTTCTAAACATTCTTCACGTATCTCTAGCACTTGTAATTAATCAAATTTATTGTATTATAACATATTCTAACCCAAAATAACTTTATCCAAGCCATTCACTGCCTCAAAGCAATGGTTTTGGGTTCTTATCCCATTTGGGACCAAATATGAACAAGTCTTTCTTCTCACTTCTTAACATTCTTCATGTATCTCTAGCACTTGTAATCAATCAAATTCATTGTATTATAACATATTCTAACCCAAAATAACTTTATACAAGCCATTCACTGCCTCAGAGCAATGGTTTTGGGTTCTTATCCCATTTGTGACCAAATATCAACAAGTCTTTCTTCTCCCTTCTAAACATTCTTCATGCATCTCTAGCACTTGTAATCAATCAAATTCATTGTATTATAACATATTCTAACCCAAAATAACTTTATACAAGCCATTCACTGCCTCAAAGCAATGGTTTTGGGTTCTTATCCCATTTGGGACCAAATATCAACAAGTCTTTCTTCTCCCTTCTAAACATTCTTCATGTATCTCTAGCACTTGTAATCAATCAAATTCATTGTATTATAACATATTCTAACCGAAAATAACTTTATCCAAGCCATTCACTGCCTCAAAGCAATGGTTTTGGGTACTTATCCCATTTGGGACCAAATATCAACAAGTCTTTCTTCTCACTTCTAAACATTCTTCATGTATCTCTAGCACTTGTAATCAATCAAATTTATTGTATTATAACATATTCTAACCCTAAATAACTTTATCCAAACCTATCACTGCCTCAAAGCAATGGTTTTGGGTTCTTATCCCATTTGGGACCAAATATCAACAAGTCTTTCTTCTCACTTTTAAACATTCTTCATGCATCTCTAGCACTTGTAATCAATCAAATTCATTGTATTATAAAATATTCTAACCCAAAATCACTTTATACAAGCCATTCACTGCCTCAAAGCAATGGTTTTGGGTTCTTATCCCATTTGGGACCAAATATCAACAAGTCTTTCTTCTCCCTTTTAAACATTCTTCATGCATCTCTAGCACTTGTAATCAATCAAATTCATTGTATTATAACATATTCTAACCCAAAATTACTTTATACAAGCCATTCACTGCGTCAAAGCAATGGTTTTGGGTTCTTATCCTATTTGGGACCAAATATCAACAACTCTTTCTTCTCACTTTTAAACATTCTTCATGAATCTCTAGCACTTGTAATCAATCAATTTCATTGTATTATAACATATTCTAACCCAAAACAACTTTATACAAGCTATTCACTACCTCAAAGCAATGGTTTTGGGTTCTTATCCCATTTGGGACCAAATATCAACAAGTCTTTCTTCTCCCTTCTAAACATTCTTCATGTATCTCTAGCACTTGTAATCAATCAAATTCATTGTATTATAACATATTCTAACCGAAAATAACTTTATCCAAACCTATCACTGCCTCAGAGAAATGGTTTTGGGTTATTATCCCATTTGGGACCAAATATGAACAAGTCTTTCTTCTCACTTCTTAACATTCTTCATGTATCTCTAGCACTTGTAATCAATCAAATTCATTGTATTATAACATATTCTAACCCAAAATAACTTTATACAAGTCATTCATTGCCTCAAAGCAATGGTTTTGGGTTCTTATCCCATTTGGGACTAAATATCAACAAGTCTTTCTTCTCACTTTTAAACATTCTTCATGCATCTCTAGCACTTGTAATCAATCAAATTCATTGTATTATAAAATATTCTAACCCAAAATCACTTTATACAAGCCATTCACTGCCTCAAAGCAATGGTTTTGGGTTCTTATCCCATTTGGGACCAAATATCAACAAGTCTTTCTTCTCCCTTTTAAACATTCTTCATGCATCTCTAGCACTTGTAATCAATCAAATTCATTGTATTATAACATATTCTAACCCAAAATAACTTTATACAAGCCATTCACTGCCTCAAAGCAATGGTTTTGGGTTCTTATCCCATTTGTGACCAAATATCAACAAGTCTTTCTTCTCCCTTCTAAACATTCTTCATGTATCTCTAGCACTTGTAATCAATCAAATTTATTGTATTATAACATATTCTAACCCAAAATAACTTTATCCAAGCCATTCACTGCCTCAAAGCAATGGTTTTGGGTTCTTATTCCATTTGGGACCAAATATCAACAAGTCTTTCTTCTCCCTTTTAAACATTCTTCATGCATCTCTAGCACTTGTAATCAATCAAATTCATTGTAATATAACATATTCTAACCCAAAATAACTTTATACAAGCCATTCATGTTAGTTTAGAAAGATTAAGTGAGAGAGATTAACGAACACGAGAGTTTAAGAGAGATTAGGGAGAGATTAGGAGGAGTTTAAAGAGAGAAATGCGAGAGTGAAAGAGAATAGGTGAAGAAAGAGATATTTCTCATTTCATACTAAAAAGGAATCAACAATACAACCTATTTAAAGACAAGACAAGATGAATACAAATACTACACATATACAAGATATTTTTACAAGTCAAGGAGGAGTGAAAGTGACATGTCTCGATCTTGTCTCCTTAAACCCACATGTGACTTTCTCTTGTGCGCTAGCTTCAACGGTCGGCTAGGGAAGGATCTAGAGCTTCTTCTTCAACTTCTTAGCACACTAATGAGGCCTAGGAAGAGGCCTTAAAGAATGGGCTTGATGGTTGGATCGGTGGACTCGACAATACATGTGTACGGACGTACGGACGTACGGACGATCGACGATGCATGGTTGATGTCCGGATCGAGGTCGATGATCGATCGGTCTCTTGGTCGGTCGTATGGTCGATAATGGATGGTGTTCCATTTTATACTCCCCCCGAGTTAGATGCTATGTGAATGGCCGCTTCATTATCACAATGCATTGTGATTGGTTTTGATGACTCAATGCCTAGATCTTTTAGAAGAGCTTTTAGCCAAATCAACTCGGTAGTGAGTTTCCGCATTGCTCTATACTCGGACTCGGCACTTGAGAGAGACACCACCTTTTGTTTCTTGCTCTTCCAAGTGACTAGGTTGCCTCCAATGAACGTGCAATATCCGGTAGTTGAGCGTCTATCCGTCCGGTCACCGGCATAATCCGCATCACAATACCCAACAATTTCCGTATCACGGTTGCAACCCATCCAAATGCCTTGCCCGGGTGCTCCTTTGATATACTTGAGTATCCGGCTCACCATGTCCCAATGGTGCATGGTTGGAGCTTGCATGTGTTGGCTTACCTGATTCACGGCAAAGCAAATGTCAGGCCGTGTTATAGTAAGGTATATGAGCTTACCTACAAGTCTTCGATATTGAGGACCATCATCGAATGGAGTATTCGCAAGCTCCCCCTTTCCATTGACTTGGTTTTCCGGGTCGAGAGGTGAGGCCACCGGTCTTGATCCTAGCTTCCCTACTTCACTTAAGAGGTCAAGAGCATATTTCCTTTGTGATAAGAATAACCCTTCTTTAGACCTACACACTTCTATACCTAGGAAATATTTTAGTTCTCCAAGATCTTTAATATCAAAAACAGTTTTAAGAAAATCTTTAGTATCTTGAATCCCTACCTTGTCATTCCCGGATATGATGATATCATCAACATATACTAGAATGACAACTATACCTTCTTTCCTTGGCAATGTAAAGAGTGTGTGATCAGCTTCGGACTTCTTGAAACCACGATCAATTAGAGTGGTGCTAAGTTTATGATACCACGCTCTTGGTGATTGCTTTAGACCGTAGATTGCCTTCTTGAGTTTAAGAACATTTCCGGGTGCAATGATGTCTTCTAAGCCGGGTGGAGGATGCATATATACTTCTTCTTCTAATTCTCCTTGTAGGAAGGCATTTTTAACATCCATTTGCCATAACTCCCATTCTAAGTTAACGGCAAGTGACAAGACCACCAGAATAGTGTGAAGCTTGGCAACCGGGGCAAACGTATCTTGATAGTCCTCCCCATACGTTTGAGTAAACCCCCGGGCCACAAGTCTTGCCTTATACCTTTCTATCTCCCCATTACTTTTGTATTTGATGGTGAAGATCCATCTTGATGTAACCGCTTTCTTCCCTCTAGGTAACTCGGCTTCTACCCATGTTTGATTTGACTCCATGGCCTTAGTCTCATTATTTACCGCTTCTCGCCATTCTTCATGATCTTTAGCTTCTTCGTAGCTTTGTGGAATCCAATTTTGGTCCACTTTTCCGAGAAATACTTGATACTCATGAGGAAAGTGAGCTAAGGAGCACACGGCTTGAATTGGATGTGCCACGGCTACATTGTTGTAGTAGACACGAGTGTTCTTCCAATTTGATGAGTGTTGTTTAATACGGTCACTTCTTCTAAGGTGAATGATTTCTTCTTCTTGTGAGGGTTCATCATGGTTGTTGGTTGATGAACTTTCTTGTTCTGAGGATGGTTCTTCTTCGATCGATGTAAGTTGCTCCTCTTCTTTCTCTTGATCTTCTTGACTCTCATCTTGAGAATGTACTGAATTGTTATCTGCTTCTTCTTCATTTGTTGCTTCCGGTTGAGTTGTATCGGTAGGACTATCGGATTGATGACTTGGAATTTCATTTGCCAATCCAAGCTTCTCGAGAATGGTCCTAAGATTGTTTGCTCTATCCGATGGTGAGTAGGAAAGGTACTTTAAACTATCCCAATTCTTCTCATCATAGTACCCTTTTGTTTCTACGAACTTCACATCCCTAGAGACCAATACTCGTCTAGCTTCCGGATCATAGCACTTGTAGCCCTTTTGTGTAGTGGAGTAGCCAACAAACATGCTCTTAACACTCTTAGCTTCTAGCTTGTTGCGTAACTCCCCTGGTTTCAATACATAACAAACACATCCAAATACACGTAAGTGATCAATAGACGGTTTACTTTTATTAAGAACTTCAAAGGGTGAGAGATCGCTTAGAATTTTTGTCGGTATCCGATTGATTAGATAGCACGCGGATAGAACCGCGTCTCCCCAAAAACGTTTTGGCACATTCGTATGGAACATCATTGACCGTGCAACCTCCATAAGATGCCTATTCTTCCTTTCCGCTACACCATTTTGTTGTGGAGTGTAAGGACAGCTTGTTTGATGTATAATCCCATGCTTGTTGAGATGTTGTTTGAAGGCATGACTTGTGTACTCCCCACCATTATCCGACCTTAAAATTTTAATCTTAGCATTGTAATGGTTAGTCACATAACTTTGAAAATTAGTGAAAGCTTCAAGCACTCTATCTTTAGAAGGAAGCAAAGTGAGCCAAGTGTACTTAGATTTCTCATCAATGAATGTGACAAAATATTTTTGATTTTCCCTAGACATGCATGGAGCGGTCCAAACATCCGAATGAACAAGATCAAAGTATTTTTCATAAATGGTTAAAGACTTAGGAAACACGGATTTGCAATGTTTACCAAGAATACAAGCTTCACATTCATCATTTTTAAAAGAAACACTTGGCAATAATAAGTTTAAAGCACGAAAATGGGGATGACCAAGTCTAGCATGCCAAATTGCACTGTTGGCACAAACAACAATGGAACTAAAACAAGTAGAAGTAGAATTGGATAGATTTGTGTTTTTCAACACATAGAGGCCATCATTTGTCCCGCCTTGGCCTAGCACTTTGCTTGATTCAATATCCTGAAACCACACTTCATTAGGACTAAAGATAGCATAACAATTAAGATCGGTAGTCGCTTTCTTAACCGAGAGTAAATTTGAAGTGAAACTAGGCATATAAAACGCTTTTGACTTTTTATCAAATAATTTCAAGTTGCCAATTCCCTTAACCGGTACTCTATCACCATTAGCTATAATCACATTTCCTAAAGCTGGTTCTATATCACTTATTAGCTTAGAATCACTAATCATATGATGAGAAGCTCCGGAATCGACTATAAGCGGTTTAGTGACATTAAGAGCAAGATTAGAGTTACCGGTGGACTCTTTTAGAGCATTGATGAGTGCATCGAGGTCAGACTTCCTCACCACATCTGAGGATGTGGCTAGAGCAGCTCCATTGGCCTCCATGACTTGATGCTTAGCTTCCGGGGCAGTGACTTCACCGGATGCACTTGCTTGATGAGCTCGGGGATCATGGGATTCTTCACGCGGACGAAGATGGGGATGGAGAGTCCAACACTTCTCCTTGGTATGACCGTTTCTTTTGCAATGGTGACAAAATGGTCGCTTGTTGTTGTTGTGGTAATTACCATTGTTGTTGTTGTGAGTGTTGCCTCGGTAATAGCTTTTGTTGGCTGAGGCTAGCTCTCCTTGATTTGCTGTCACAAGTTCACCTTTTCCACCAAACAAACCAATAGACCCATGTTCTCTTTGGATTTGAGAACACACTTCATCGAGGCTTGGAAGTTTGTCCGACCGGAGAATGTGCTTGATGAGGTCGTTATAGGATGCATTCAAGGTCAATAGGAGCCCAAAGACCTTGTCTTGCTCACGCCGTTCGTTAATGACCACCGGATCTACCGTACTTGGCCTTAGCATCTCAAGCTCAGCCCAAAGAGACCTAAACTTCCCAAAGTGCTTGGTGAACTCCATGTCTTCTTGGCTGAGGTTGTTGATGGCGCGCTTGACCTCAAAGACTCGATTCAAGTTGGTGACATTACCAAACACATTTTTGAGTGTATCCCATAGATCTTTGGCGGTTTCACAATATGAGTAAGCTTCAGGATTGGAGCTTCAAGGGAGTTTTGAATGAGAGCTAAGACATTTTGGTCCTCTTGGAACCATTTCTCTTCATCCACGGGTACGATTTCTTTTCCATCTTTTGGAGTATCATTCTTCTCGATATGGCTCCAAAGACCACGGCCGCACAATGCCGTCTTGGTGGTTCTAGCCCACAACAAATAGTTACCTCCTTTGAGTGTAACCGGAACAACAAGAGTTTTGAGACCTTCCATGTGTTGAAGAAAGAGTATTATCCAACGGGTAAAGAGATGAACTCAAGAACCGAATGAGAAACAAGGAGAATCGTTGGAGATGAATAGAGTTAATGAGAATAGATCTTGATTAGGATGAACCTGGCTCTGCTACCATGTTAGTTTAGAAAGATTAAGTGAGAGAGATTAACGAACACGAGAGTTTAAGAGAGATTAGGGAGAGATTAGGAGGAGTTTAAAGAGAGAAATGCGAGAGTGAAAGAGAATAGGTGAAGAAAGAGATATTTCTCATTTCATACTGAAAAGGAATCAACAATACAACCTATTTAAAGACAAGACAAGATGAATACAAATACTACACATATACAAGATATTTTTACAAGTCAAGGAGGAGTGAAAGTAAAATGTCTCGATCTTGTCTCCTTAAACCCACATGTGACTTTCTCTTGTGCGCTAGCTTCAACGGTCGGCTAGGGAAGGATCTAGAGCTTCTTCTTCAACTTCTTAGCACACTAATGAGGCCTAGGAAGAGGCCTTAAAGAATGGGCTTGATGGTTGGATCGGTGGACTCGACAATACATGTGTACGGACGTACGGACGTACGGACGATCGACGATGCATGGTTGATGTCCGGATCGAGGTCGATGATCGATCGGTCTCTTGGTCGGTCGTATGGTCTATAATGGATGGTGTTCCATTTTATAATTCACTGCCTCAAAGCAATGGTTTAAGGAACTTATCCCATTTGGGACCAAATATCAACAAGTCTTTCTTCTCACTTTTAAACATTCTTCATGCATCTCTAGCACTTGTAATCAATCAAATTCATTGTATTATAACATATTCTAACCCAAAATAACTTTATACAAGCCATTCACTGCCTCAAAGCAATGGTTTTGGGTTCTTATCCCATTTGTGACCAAATATCAACAAGTCTTTCTTCTCCCTTCTAAACATTCTTCATGTATCTCTAGCACTTGTAATCAATCAAATTTATTGTATTATAACATATTCTAACCCTAAATAACTTTATCCAAGCCATTCACTGCCTCAAAGCAATGGTTTTGGGTTCTTATCCCATTTGGGACCAAATATCAACAAGTCTTTCTTCTCCCTTTTAAACATTCTTCATGCATCTCTAGCACTTGTAATCAATCAAATTCATTGTAATATAACATATTCTAACCCAAAATAACTTTATACAAGCCATTCACTGCCTCAAAGCAATGGTTTTGGGAACTTATCCCATTTGGGACCAAATATCAACAAGTCTTTCTTCTCACTTTTAAACATTCTTCATGCATCTCTAGCACTTGTAGTGAATCAAATTCATTGTATTATAACATATTCTAACCCAAAATAACTTTATACAAGCCATTCACTGCCTCAAAGCAATGGTTTTGGGTACTTATCCCGTTTGGGACCAAATATCAACAAGTCTTTCTTCTCACTTCTAAACATTCTTCATGTATCTCTAGCACTTGTAATCAAATAAATTCATTGTATTATAACATATTCTAACCGAAAATAACTTTATACAAGCCATTCACTGCCTCAAAGCAATGGTTTTGGGTTCTTATCCCATTTCGGACCAAATATTAACAAGTCTTTCTTCTCCCTTCTAAACATTCTTCATGTATCTCTAGCACTTGTAATCAATCAAATTCATTGTATTATAACATATTCTAACCGAAAATAACTTTATCCAAACCTATCACTGCCTCAGAGCAATGGTTTTGGGTTATTATCCCATTTGGGACCAAATATGAACAAGTCTTTCTTCTCACTTCTTAACATTCTTCATGTATCTCTAGCACTTGTAATCAATCAAATTCATTGTATTATAACATATTCTAACCAAAAATAACTTTATACAAGTCATTCATTGCCTCAAAGCAATGGTTTTGGGTTCTTATCCCATTTGGGACTAAATATCAACAAGTCTTTCTTCTCACTTTTAAACATTCTTCATGCATCTCTAGCACTTGTAATCAATCAAATTCGTTGTATTATAACATATTCTAACCCAAAATAACTTTATACAAGCCATTCACTGCCTCAAAGCAATGGTTTTGGGTTCTTATCCCATTTGTGACCAAATATCAACAAGTCTTTCTTCTCCCTTCTAAACATTCTTCATGTATCTCTAGCACTTGTAATCAATCAAATTTATTGTATTATAACATATTCTAACCCAAAATAACTTTATCCAAGCCATTCACTGCCTCAAAGCAATGGTTTTGGGTTCTTATTCCATTTGGGACCAAATATCAACAAGTCTTTCTTCTCCCTTCTAAACATTCTTCATGTATCTCTAGTACTTGTAATCAATCAAATTCATTGTATTATAACATATTCTAACCGAAAATAACTTTATCCAAACCTATCACTGCCTCAGAGAAATGGTTTTGGGTTATTATCCCATTTGGGACCAAATATGAACAAGTCTTTCTTCTCACTTCTTAACATTCTTCATGTATCTCTAGCACTTGTAATCAATCAAATTCATTGTATTATAACATATTCTAACCCAAAATAACTTTATACAAGTCATTCATTGCCTCAAAGCAATGGTTTTGGGTTCTTATCCCATTTGGGACTAAATATCAACAAGTCTTTCTTCTCACTTTTAAACATTCTTCATGCATCTCTAGCACTTGTAATCAATCAAATTCATTGTATTATAACATATTCTAACCCAAAATAACTTTATACAAGCCATTCACTGCCTCAAAGCAATGGTTTTGGGTTCTTATCCCATTTGTGACCAAATATCAACAAGTCTTTCTTCTCCCTTCTAAACATTCTTCATGTATCTCTAGCACTTGTAATCAATCAAAGTCATTGTATTATAACATATTCTAACCCAAAATAACTTTATCCAAGCCATTCACTGCCTCAAAGCAATTGTTTTGGGTTCTTATCCCATTTGGGACCAAATATCAACAAGTCTTTCTTCTCACTTTTAAACATTCTTCATGCATCTCTAGCACTTGTAATCAATCAAATTCATTGTATTATATCATATTCTAACACAAAATAACTTTATACAAGCCATTCGCTGCCTCAAAACAATGGTTTTGGGTTCTTATCCCATTTGTGACCAAATATCAACAAGTCTTTCTTCTCCCTTCTAAACATTCTTCATGTATCTCTAGCACTTGTAATCAATCAAATTTATTGTATTATAACATATTCTAACCTAAAATAACTTTATACAAGTCATTCATTGCCTCAAAGCAATGGTTTTGGGTTCTTATCCCATTTGGGACCAAATATCAACAAGTCTTTCTTCTCCCTTTTAAACATTCTTCATGCATCTCTAGCACTTGTAATCAATCAAATTCATTGTATTCTAACATATTATAACCCAAAATAACTTTATACAAGCCATTCACTGCCTCAAAGCAATGGTTTTGGGTTCTTATCCCATTTGTGACCAAATATCAACAAGTCTTTCTTCTCACTTCTAAACATTCTTCATGTATCTCTAGCACTTGTAATCAATCAAACTCATTGTATTATAACATATTCTAACCCAAAATAACTTTATCCAAGCCATTCACTGCCTCAAAGCAATTGTTTTGGGTTCTTATCCCATTTGGGACCAAATATCAACAAGTCTTTCTTCTCACTTTTAAACATTCTTCATGCATCTCTAGCACTTGTAATCAATCAAATTCATTGTATTATATCATATTCTAACACAAAATAACTTTATACAAGCCATTCGCTGCCTCAAAGCAATGGTTTTGGGTTCTTATCCCATTTGTGACCAAATATCAACAAGTCTTTCTTCTCCCTTCTAAACATTCTTCATGTATCTCTAGCACTTGTAATCAATCAAATTTATTGTATTATAACATATTCTAACCCAAAATAACTTTATCCAAGCCATTCACTGCCTCAAAGCAATGGTTTTGGGTTCTTATCCCATTTGGGACCAAATATCAACAAGTCTTTCTTCTCCCTTTTAAACATTCTTCATGCATCTCTAGCACTTGTAATCAATCAAATTCATTGTAATATAACATATTCTAACCCAAAATAACTTTATACAAGCCATTCACTGCCTCAAAGCAATGGTTTTGGGTTCTTATCCCATTTGGGACCAAATATCAACAAGTCTTTCTTCTCACTTTTAAACATTCTTCATGCATCTCTAGCACTTGTAATCAATCAAATTCATTGTATTATAACATATTCTAACCCAAAATAACTTTATACAAGCCATTCACTGCCTCAAAGCAATGGTTTTGGGTTCTTATCCCATTTGGGACCAAATATCAACAAGTCTTTCTTCTCACTTCTAAACATTCTTCATGTATCTCTAGCACTTGTAATCAAATAAATTCATTGTATTATAACATATTCTAACCGAAAATAACTTTATACAAGCCATTCACTGCCTCAAAGCAATGGTTTTGGGTTCTTATCCCATTTCGGACCAAATATCAACAAGTCTTTCTTCTCCCTTCTAAACATTCTTCATGTATCTCTAGTACTTGTAATCAATCAAATTTATTGTATTATAACATATTCTAACCCAAAATAACTTTATCCAAGCCATTCACTGCCTCAAAGCAATGGTTTTGGGTTCTTATCCCATTTGGGACCAAATATGAACAAGTCTTTCTTCTCACTTCTTAACATTCTTCATGTATCTCTAGCACTTGTAATCAATCAAATTCATTGTATTATAACATATTCTAACCCAAAATAACTTTATCCAAGCCATTCACTGCCTCAAAGCAATGGTTTTGGGTTCTTATCCCATTTGGGACCAAATATCAACAAGTCTTTCTTCTCCCTTTTAAACATTCTTCATGCATCTCTAGCACTTGTAATCAATCAAATTCATTGTATTATAACATATTCTAACCCAAAATAACTTTATACAAGCCATTCACTGCCTCAAAGCAATGGTTTTGGGTTCTTATCCCATTTGTGACCAAATATCAACAAGTCTTTCTTCTCACTTTTAAACATTCTTCATGCATCTCTAGCACTTGTAATCAATCAAATTTATTGTATTATAACATATTCTAACCCAAAATAACTTTATCCAAGCCATTCACTGCCTCAAAGCAATGGTTTTGGGTTCTTATTCCATTTGGGACCAAATATCAACAAGTCTTTCTTCTCCCTTCTAAACATTCTTCATGTATCTCTAGCACTTGTAATCAATCAAATTCATTGTATTATAACATATTCTAACCGAAAATAACTTTATCACTGCCTCAGAGCAATGGTTTTGGGTTATTATCCCATTTGGGACCAAATATGAACAAGTCTTTCTTCTCACTTCTTAACATTCTTCATGTATCTCTAGCACTTGTAATCAATCAAATTCATTGTATTATAACATATTCTAACCCAAAATAACTTTATACAAGCCATTCACTGCCTCAAAGCAATGGTTTTGGGTTCTTATCCCATTTGGGACTAAATATCAACAAGTCTTTCTTCTCACTTTTAAACATTCTTCATGCATCTCTAGCACTTGTAATCAATCAAATTCATTGTATTATAACATATTCTAACCCAAAATAACTTTATACAAGCCATTCACTGCCTCAAAGCAATGGTTTTGGGTTCTTATCCCATTTGTGACCAAATATCAACAAGTCTTTCTTCTCCCTTCTAAACATTCTTCATGTATCTCTAGCACTTGTAATCAATCAAATTTATTGTATTATAACATATTCTAACCCAAAATAACTTTATCCAAGCCATTCACTGCCTCAAAGCAATGGTTTTGGGTTCTTATCCCATTTGGGACCAAATATCAACAAGTCTTTCTTCTCCCTTCTAAACATTCTTCATGTATCTCTAGCACTTGTAATCAATCAAATTCATTGTATTATAACATATTCTAACCGAAAATAACTTTATCCAAACCTATCACTGCCTCAGAGCAATGGTTTTGGGTTATTATCCCATTTGGGACCAAATATGAACAAGTCTTTCTTCTCACTTCTTAACATTCTTCATGTATCTCTAGCACTTGTAATCAATCAAATTCATTGTATTATAACATATTCTAACCCAAAATAACTTTATACAAGTCATTCATTGCCTCAAAGCAATGGTTTTGGGTTCTTATCCCATTTGGGACTAAATATCAACAAGTCTTTCTTCTCACTTTTAAACATTCTTCATGCATCTCTAGCACTTGTAATCAATCAAATTCATTGTATTATAAAATATTCTAACCCAAAATAACTTTATACAACCCATTCACTGCCTCAAAGCAATGGTTTTGGGTTCTTATCCCATTTGTGACAAATATCAACAAGTCTTTCTTCTCCCTTCTAAACATTCTTCATGTATCTCTAGCACTTGTAATCAATCAAAGTCATTGTATTATAACATATTCTAACCCAAAATAACTTTATACAAGCCATTCACTGCCTCAAAGCAATGGTTTTGGGTTCTTATCCCATTTGTGACCAAATATCAACAAGTCTTTCTTCTTCCTTTTAAACATTCTTCATGCATCTCTAGCACTTGTAATCAATCAAATTCATTGTATTATAACATATTCTAACCCAAAATAACTTTATACAAGCCATTCATTGCCTCAAAGCAATGGTTTTGGGTTCTTATCCCATTTGGGACCAAATATCAACAAGTCTTTCTTCTCCCTTCTAAACATTCTTCATGTATCTCTAGCACTTGTAATCAATCAAATTTATTGTATTATAACATATTCTAACCCAAAATAACTTTATCCAAGCCATTCACTGCCTCAAAGCAATGGTTTTGGGTTCTTATCCCATTTGGGACTAAATATCAACAAGTCTTTCTTCTCACTTTTAAACATTCTTCATGCATCTGTAGCACTTGTATTCAATCAAATTCATTGTATTATAACATATTCTAACCCAAAATAACTTTATACAAGCCATTCACTGCCTCAAAGCAATGGTTTTGGGTTCTTATCCCATTTGTGACCAAATATCAACAAGTCTTTCTTCTCACTTCTAAACATTCTTCATGCATCTCTAGCACTTGTAATCAATCAAATTCATTGTATTATAACATATTCTAACCGAAAATAACTTTATCCAAACCTATCACTGCCTCAGAGCAATAGTTTTGGGTTATTATCCCATTTGGGACCAAATATGAACAAGTCTTTCTTCTCACTTTTAAACATTCTTCATGCATCTCTAGCACTTGTAATCAATCAAATTCATTGTATTATAACATATTCTAACCCAAAATAACTTTATACAAGTCATTCATTGCCTCAAAGCAATGGTTTTGGGTTCTTATCCCATTTGGGACTAAATATCAACAAGTCTTTCTTCTCACTTTTAAACATTCTTCATGCATCTCTAGCACTTGTAATCAATCAAATTCATTGTATTATAACATATTATAACCCAAAATAACTTTATACAAGCCATTCACTGCCTCAAAGCAATGGTTTTGGGTTCTTATCCCATTTGTGACCAAATATCAACAAGTGTTTCTTCTCCCTTCTAAACATTCTTCACGTATCTCTAGCACTTGTAATTAATCAAATTTATTGTAATATAACATATTCTAACCCAAAATAACTTTATCCAAGCCATTCACTGCCTCAAAGCAATGGTTTTGGGTTCTTATCCCATTTGGGACCAAATATGAACAAGTCTTTCTTCTCACTTCTTAACATTCTTCATGTATCTCTAGCACTTGTAATCAATCAAATTCATTGTATTATAACATATTCTAACCGAAAATAACTTTATACAAGCTATTCACTGCCTCAGAGCAATGGTTTTGGGTTATTATCCCATTTGGGACCAAATATGAACAAGTCTTTCTTCTCACTTCTTAACATTCTTCATGTATCTATAGCACTTGTAATCAATCAAATTCATTGTATTATAACATATTCTAACCCAAAATAACTTTATACAAGCCATTGACTGCCTCAAAGCAATGGTTTTGGGTTCTTATCCCATTTGGGACTAAATATCAACAAGTCTTTCTTCTCACTTTTAAACATTCTTCATGCATCTGTAGCACTTGTATTCAATCAAATTCATTGTATTATAACATATTCTAACCCAAAATAACTTTATACAAGCCATTCACTGCCTCAAAGCAATGGTTTTGGGTTCTTATCCCAGTTGGGACCAAATATCAAAAATTCTTTCTTCTCACTTCTAAACATTCTTCATGCATCTCTAGCACTTGTAATCAATCAAATTCATTGTATTATAACATATTCTAACCGAAAATAACTTTATCACTGCCTCAGAGCAATGGTTTTGGGTTATTATCCCATTTGGGACCAAATTTGAACAAGTCTTTCTTCTCCCTTCTAAACATTCTTCATCTATCTCTAGCACTTGTAATCAATCAAATTTATTGTATTATAATATATTCTAACCCAAAATAACTTTATACTAGCCATTCACTGCCTCAAAGCAATGGTTTTGGGTTCTTATCCCATTTGGGACCAAGTATCAACAAGTCTTTCTTCTCCCTTCTAAACATTCTTCATGCATCTCTAGCACTTGTAATCAATCAAATTCATTGTATTATAACATATTCTAAACCAAAATAACTTTATACAAGCTATTCACTGCCTCAAAGCATTGGTTTTGGGTTCTTATCCCATTTGGGACCAAATATCCACAAGTCTTTCTTCTCACTTCTAAGCATTCTTCATGCATCTCTAGCACTTGTAATCAATCAAATTCATTGTATTATAACATATTCTAAACCAAAATAACTTTATACAAGCTATTCACTGCCTCAAAGCATTGGTTTTGGGTTCTTATCCCATTTGGGACCAAATATCCACAAGTCTTTCTTCTCACTTCTAAGCATTCTTCATGCATCTCTAGCACTGGTAATCAATCAAATGCATTGTATTATAACATATTCTAACCCAAAATAACTTTATACAAGCCATTCACTGCCTCAAAGCAATGGTTTTGGGTTCTTATCCCATTTGAGACCAAATTTCAACAAGTCTTTCTTCTCACTTCTAAACATTCTTCATGCATGTCTAGCACCTGTAATCAATCAAATTCATTGTATTATAACATATTCTAACCCAAAATAACTTTATACAAGCTATTCACTGCCTCAAAGAAATGGTTTTGGGTTCTTATCCAATTTGGGACCAAATATCGATAGGTATTTCTTCTCACTTCTAAACATTCTTCATGCATCTCTAGCACATGTAATCAATCAAATTCATTGTATTATAACATATTCTAAACCAAAATAACTTTATACAAGCTATTCACTGCCTCAAAGCATTGGTTTTGGGTTCTTATCCCATTTGGGACCAAATATCCACAAGTCTTTCTTCTCACTTCTAAGCATTCTTCATGCATCTCTAGCACTTGTAATCAATCAAATTCATTGTATTATAACATATTATAACCCAAAATAACTTTATACAAGCCATTCACTGCCTCAAAGCATTGGTTTTGGGTTATTATCCCATTTGAGACCAAATTTCAACAAATCTTTTTTTCTCACTTCTAAACATTCTTCATGCATCTCTAGCACTTGTAATCAATTAAATTCATTGTATTATAACATATTCTAACCCAAAATAACTTTATACAAGCCATTCACTGCCTCAAAGCAATGGTTTTGTGTTCTTATCCCATTTGAGACCAAATATCCACAAGTCTTTCTTCTCACTTCTAAGCATTCTTCATGCATCTCTAGCACTGGTAATCAATCAAATGCATTGTATTATAACATATTCTAACCCAAAATAACTTTATACAAGCCATTCACTGCCTCAAAGCAATGGTTTTGGGTTCTTATCCCATTTGAGACCAAATTTCAACAAGTCTTTCTTCTCACTTCTAAACATTCTTCATGCATGTCTAGCACCTGTAATCAATCAAATTCATTGTATTATAACATATTCTAACCCAAAATAACTTTATACAAGCCATTCACTGCCTCAAAGAAATGGTTTTGGGTTCTTATCCAATTTGGGACCAAATATCGATAGGTCTTTCTTCTCACTTCTAAACATTCTTCATGCATCTCTAGCACATGTAATCAATCAAATTCATTGTATTATAACATATTCTAAACCAAAATAATTTTATACAAGCTATTCACTGCCTCAAAGCATTGGGTTTGGGTTCTTATCCCATTTGGGACCAAATATCCACAAGTCTTTCTTCTCACTTCTAAGCATTCTTCATGCATCTCTAGCACTTGTAATCAATCAAATTCATTGTATTATAACATATTATAACCCAATATAACTTTATACAAGCCATTCACTGCCTCAAAGCAATGGTTTTGGGTTATTATTCCATTTGAGACCAAATTTCAACAAGTCTTTTTTTCTCACTTCTAAACATTCTTCATGCATCTCTAGCACTTGTAATCAATCAAATTCATTGTATTATAACATATTCTAACCCAAAATAACTTTATACAAGCCATTCACTGCCTCAAATCAATGGTTTTGTGTTCTTATCCCATTTGAGACCAAATTTCAACAAGTCTTACTTCTCACTTCTAAACATTCTTCATGCATCTCTAGCACTTGTAATCAATCAAATTCATTGTATTATAACATATTCTAAACCAAAATAACTTTATACCAGCCATTCACTGCCTCAAAGCAATGGTTTTGGGTTCTTATCCCATTTGAGACCAAATTTCAACAAGTCTTTCTTCTCACTTCTAAACATTCTTCATGCATGTCTAGCACATGTAATCAATCAAATTCATTCTATTATAACATATTCTAACCCAAAATAACTTTATACAAGCCATTCACTGCCTCAAAGAAATGGTTTTGGGTTCTTATCCAATTTGGGACCAAATATCGATAGGTCTTTCTTCTCACTTCTAAACATTCTTCATGCATCTCTAGCACATGTAATCAATCAAATTCATTGTATTATAACATATTCTAAACCAAAATAACTTTATACAAGCTATTCACTGCCTCAAAGCATTGGTTTTGGGTTCTTATCCCATTTGCGACCAAATATCCACAAGTCTTTCTTCTCACTTCTAAGCATTCTTCATGCATCTCTAGCACTTGTAATCAATCAAATGCATTGTATTATAACATATTCTAGCCCAAAATAACTTTATACAAGCCATTCACTGCCTCAAAGCAATGGTTTTGGGTTCTTATCCAATATGGGACCAAATATCGATAGGTCTTTCTTCTCACTTCTAAACATTCTTCATGCATCTCTAGCACATGTAATCAATCAAATTCATTGTATTATAACATATTCTAAACCAAAATAACTTTATACAAGCTATTCACTGCCTCAAAGTATTGGTTTTGGGTTCTTATCCCATTTTTGACCAAATATCCACAAGTCTTTCTTCTCACTTCTAAGCATTCTTCATGCATCTCTAGCACTTATAATCAATCAAATTCATTGTATTATAACATATTTTAAACCAAAATAACTTTATACAAGCCATTCACTGCCTCAAAGCAATGGTTTTGGGTTCTTATCCCATTTGGGACCAAATATCCACAAGTCTTTCTTCTCACTTCTAAACATTCTTCATGCGTCTCTAGCACTTGTAATCAATCAAATGCATTGTATTATAACATATTATAACCCAATATAACTTTATACAAGCCATTCACTGCCTCAAAGCAATGGTTTTGGGTTATTATCCCATTTGAGACCAAATTTCAACAAGTCTTTTTTTCTCACTTCTAAACATTCTTCATGCATGTCTAGCACTTGTAATCAATCAAATTCATTGTATTATAACATATTCTAACCCAAAATAACTTTATACAAGCCATTCACTGCCTCAAAGCAATGGTTTTGTGTTCTTATCCCATTTGAGACCAAATTTCAACAAGACTTACTTCTCACTTCTAAACATTCTTCATGCATCTCTAGCACTTGTATTCAATCAAATTCATTGTATTATAACATATTCTAAACCAAAATAACTTTATACCAGCCATTCACTGCCTCAAAGCAATGGTTTTGGGTTCTTATCCCATTTGAGACCAAATTTCAACAAGTCTTTCTTCTCACTTCTAAACATTCTTCATGCATGTCTAGCACATGTAATCAATCAAATTTATTCTATTATAACATATTCTAACCCAAAATAACTTTATACAAGCCATTCACTGCCTCAAAGAAATGGTTTTGGGTTCTTATCCAATTTGGGACCAAATATCGATAGGTCTTTCTTCTCACTTCTAAACATTCTTCATGCATCTCTAGCACATGTAATCAATCAAATTCATTGTATTATAACATATTCTAAACCAAAATAACTTTATACAAGCTATTCACTGCCTCAAAGCATTGGTTTTGGGTTCTTATCCCATTTGCGACCAAATATCCACAAGTCTTTCTTCTCACTTCTAAGCATTCTTCATGCATCTCTAGCACTTGTAATCAATCAAATGCATTGTATTATAACATATTCTAGCCCAAAATAACTTTATACAAGCCATTCACTGCCTCAAAGCAATGGTTTTGGGTTCTTATCCAATATGGGACCAAATATCGATAGGTCTTTCTTCTCACTTCTAAACATTCTTCATGCATCTCTAGCACATGTAATCAATCAAATTCATTGTATTATAACATATTCTAAACCAAAATAACTTTATACAAGCTATTCACTGCCTCAAAGTATTGGTTTTGGGTTCTTATCCCATTTTTGACCAAATATCCACAAGTCTTTCTTCTCACTTCTAAGCATTCTTCATGCATCTCTAGCACTTATAATCAATCAAATTCATTGTATTATAACATATTTTAAACCAAAATAACTTTATACAAGCCATTCACTGCCTCAAAGCAATGGTTTTGGGTTCTTATCCCATTTGGGACCAAATATCCACAAGTCTTTCTTCTCACTTCTAAACATTCTTCATGCGTCTCTAGCACTTGTAATCAATCAAATGCATTGTATTATAACATATTATAACCCAATATAACTTTATACAAGCCATTCACTGCCTCAAAGCAATGGTTTTGGGTTATTATCCCATTTGAGACCAAATTTCAACAAGTCTTTTTTTCTCACTTCTAAACATTCTTCATGCATCTCTAGCACTTGTAATCAATCAAATTCATTGTATTATAACATATTCTAACCCAAAATAACTTTATACAAGCCATTCACTGCCTCAAATCAATGGTTTTGTGTTCTTATCCCATTTGAGACCAAATTTCAACAAGTCTTACTTCTCACTTCTAAACATTCTTCATGCATCTCTAGCACTTGTAATCAATCAAATTCATTGTATTATAACATATTCTAACCCAAAATAACTTTATACCAGCCATTCACTGCCTCAAAGCAATGGTTTTGGGTTCTTATCCCATTTGAGACCAAATTTCAACAAGTCTTTCTTCTCACTTCTAAACATTCTTCATGCATGTCTAGCACTTGTAATCAATCAAATTCATTGTATTATAACATATTCTAACCCAAAATAACTTTATACAAGCCATTCACTGCCTCAAAGAAATGGTTTTGGGTTCTTATCCAATTTGGGACCAAATATCGATAGGTCTTTCTTCTCACTTCTAAACATTCTTCATGCATCTCTAGCACATGTAATCAATCAAATTCATTGTATTATAACATATTCTAACCCAAAATAACTTTATACAAGCTATTCACTGCCTCAAAGCATTGGTTTTGGGTTCTTATCCCATTTGCGACCAAATATCCACAAGTCTTTCTTCTCACTTCTAAGCATTCTTCATGCATCTCTAGCACTTGTAATCAATCAAATGCATTGTATTATAACATATTCTAACCCAAAATAACTTTATACAAGCCATTCACTGCCTCAAAGCAATGGTTTTGGGTTCTTATCCCATTTGGGACCAAATATCGATAGGTCTTTCTTCTCACTTCTAAACATTCTTCATGCATCTCTAGCACTTGTAATCAATCAAATTCATTGTATTATAACATATTCTAACCCAAAATAACTTTGTACAAACCATTCACTGCCTCAAAGTATTGGTTTTGGGTTCTTATCCCATTTTTGACCAAATATCCACAAATCTTTCTTCTCACTTCTAAGCATTCTTCATGCATCTCTAGCACTTATAATCAATCAAATTCATTGTATTATAACATATTCTAAACCAAAATAACTTTATACAAGCCATTCACTGCCTCAAAGCAATGGTTTTGGGTTCTTATCCCATTTGGGACCAAATATCCACAAGTCTTTCTTCTCACTTCTAAACATTCTTCATGCGTCTCTAGCACATGTAATCAATCAAATTCATTGTATTATAACATATTCTAACCCAAAATAACTTTATACAAGCCATTCACTGCCTCAAAGCAATGGTTTTGGGTTCTTATCCCATTTGGGACCAAATATCAACAAGTCTTTCTTCTCACTTCTAAACATTCTTCATGCATCTCTAGCACTTGTAATCAATCAAATTCATTGTATTATAACATATTCTAACCCAAAATAACTTTATACAAGCCATTCACTGCCTCAAAGCAATGGTTTTGGGTTCTTATCCTATTTGGGACCAAATATCAACAAGTCTTTCTACTCACTTCTAAACATTCTTCATGCATCTCTAGCACTTGTAATCAATCAAATTCATTGTATTATAACATATTCTAAACCAAAATAACTTTATACAAGCCATTCACTGCCTCAAAGCAATGGTTTTGGGTTCTTATCCCATTTGAGACCAAATTTCAACAAGTCTTTCTTCTCACTTCTAAACATTCTTCATGCATCTCTAGCACTTGTAATCAATCAAATTCATTGTATTATAACATATTCTAACCCAAAATAACTTTATACAAGCCATTCACTGCCTCAAAGAAATGGTTTTGGGTACTTATCCCATTTGAGACCAAATATCGATAGTCTTTCTTCTCACTTCTAAACATTCTTCATGCATCTCTAGCACTTGTAATCAATCAAATTCATTGTATTATAACATATTCTAACCCAAAATAACTTTATACAAGCTATTCACTGCTTCAAAGCATTGGTTTTGGGTTCTTATCCCATTTGCGACCAAATATCCACAAGTCTTTCTTCTCACTTCTAAGCATTCTTCATGCATCTCTAGCACTTGTAATCAATCAAATGCATTGTATTATAACATATTCTAACCCAAAATAACTTTATACAAGCCATTCACTGCCTCAAAGCAATGGTTTTGGGTTCTTATCCCATTTGGGACCAAATATCGATAGTCTTTCTTCTCACTTCTAAACATTCTTCATGCATCTCTAGCACTTGTAATCAATCAAATTCATTATATTACAACATATTCTAACCCAAAATAACTTTATACAAGCCATTCACTGCCTCAAAGGAATTGGTTTGGGTTCTTATCCCATTTGGGACCAAATATCAACAAGTCTTTTTTCTCACTTTTAAACATTCTTCATGCATCTCTAGCACTTGTAATCAATCAAATTCATTGTATTATAACATATTCTAACCCAAAATAACTTTATACAAGCCATTCACTGCCTCAAAGCAATGGTTTTGGGTTCTTATCCCATTTGGGACCAAATATCCACAAGTCTTTCTTCTCACTTCTAAACATTCTTCATGCGTCTCTAGCACTTGTAATCAATCAAATGCATTGTATTATAACATATTCTAAAACAAAATAACTTTATACAAGCTATTCACTGCCTCAAAGTATTGGTTTTGGGTTCTTATCCCATTTGGGACCAAATATCCACAAGTCTTTCTTCTCACTTCTAAGCATTCTTCATGCATCTCTAGCACATGTAATCAATCAAATTCATTGCATTATAACATATTCTAAACCAAAATAACTTTATACAAGCCATTCACTGCCTCAAAGCATTGGTTTTGGGTTCTTATCCCATTTGCGACCAAATATCCACAAGTCTTTCTTCTCACTTCTAAGCATTCTTCATGCATCTATAGCACTTGTAATCAATCAAATGCATTGTATTATAACATATTCTAACCCAAAATAACTTTATACAAGCCATTCACTGCCTCAAAGCAATGGTTTTGGGTTCTTATCCCATTTGAGACCAAATATCAACAAGTCTTTCTTCTCACTTCTAAACATTCTTCATCCATCTCTAGCACTTGTAATCAATCAAATTCATTGTATTATAACATATTCTAACCCAAAATAACTTTATACAAGCTATTCACTGCCTCAAAGCAATGGTTTTGGGTTCTTATCCCATTTGGGACCAAATATCAACAAGTCTTTCTTCTCACTTCTAAACATTCTTCATGCATCTCTAGCACTTGTAATCAATCAAATTCATTGTATTATAACATATTCTAACCCAAAATAACTTTATACAAGCCATTCACTGCCTCAAAGCATTGGTTGTGGGTTCTTATCCCATTTGGGACCAGATTTCAACAAGTCTTTGTTCACACTTCTAAACATTCTTTATCCATCTCTAGCACTTGTAATCAATAAAATTCAATGTATTATAACATATTCTAACCCTAAATAACTTTATACAAGCCATTTGCTACCTCAAAGCATTGGTTGTGGGTTCTTATCCCATTTGGGACCAAACTTCAACAAGTCTTTCTTCTCACTTCTAAACATTCTTCATCCATCTCTAGCACTTGTAATCAATCAAATTCATTGTATTATAACATATTCTAACCCAAAATAACTTTATACAAGCCATTCACTGCCTCAAAGCAATGGTTTTGGGTTCTTATCCCATTTGGGACCAAATATCAACAAGTCTTTCTTCACACTTCTAAACATTCTTCATGCATCTCTAGCACTTGTAATCAATCAAATTCATTGTATTATAACATATTCTAACCCAAAATAACTTTATACAAGCCATTCACTGCCTCAAAGCAATGGTTTTGGGTTCTTATCCCATTTGGGACCAAATATCAACAAGTCTTTCTTCACACTTCTAAACATTCTTCATGCATCTCTAGCACTTGTAATCAATCAAATTCATTGTATTATAACATATTCTAACCCAAAATAACTTTATACAAGCCATTCACTGCCTCAAAGCAATGGTTTTGGGTTCTTATCCCATTTGGGACCAAATATCAACAAGTCTTTCTTCTCACTTCTAAACATTCTTCATGCATCTCTAGCACTTGTAATCAATCAAATTGATTGTATTATAACATATTCTAACCCAAAATAACTTTATACAAGCCATTCACTGCCTCAAAGCAATGGTTTTGGGTTCTTATCCCATTTGGGACCAAATATCAACAAGTCTTTCTTCTCACTTCTAAACATTCTTCATGCATCTCTAGCACTTGTAATCAATGAAATTCACTGTACTATAACATATTCTAACCCAAAATAACTTTATACAAGCCATTCACTGCCTCAAAGCAATGGTTTTAGGTTCTTATCCCATTTGGGACCAAATATCAACAAGTCTTTCTTCACACTTCTAAACATTCTTCATCCATCTCTAGCACTTGTAATCAATCAAATTCATTGTATTATAACATATTCTAACCCAAAATAACTTTATACAAGCCATTCACTGCCTCAAAGCAATGGTTTTGGGTTCTTATCCCATTTGGGACCAAATATCAACAAGTCTTTCTTCTCACTTCTAAACATTCTTCATCCATCTCTAGCACTTGTAATCAATCAAATTCATTGTATTATAACATATTCTAACCCAAAATAACTTTATACAAGCTATTCACTGCCTCAAAGCAATGGTTTTGGGTTCTTATCCCATTTGGGACCAAATATCAACAAGTCTTTCTTCTCACTTCTAAACATTCTTCATGCATCTCTAGCACTTGTAATCAATCAAATTCATTGTATTATAACATATTCTAACCCAAAATAACTTTATACAAGCCATTTACTGCCTCAAAGCAATGGTTTTGGGTTCTTATCCCATTTGGGACCAAATATCAACAAGTCTTTCTTCTCACTTTTAAACATTCTTCATGCATCTCTAGCACTTGTAATCAATCAAATTCATTGTATTATAACATATTCTAACCCAAAATAACTTTATACAAGCCATTCACTGCCTCAAAGCAATGGTTTTGGGTTCTTATCCCATTTGGGACCAAATATCAACAAGTCTTTCTTCTCACTTCTAAACATTCTTCATGCATCTCTAGCACTTGTAATCAATCAAATTCATTGTATTATAACATATTCTAACCCAAAATAACTTTATACAAGCCATTCACTGCCTCAAAGCAATGGTTTTGGGTTCTTATCCCATTTGGGACCAAATATCAACAAGTCTTTCTTCTCACTTTTAAACATTCTTCATGCATCTCTAGCACTTGTAATCAATCAAATTCATTGTATTATAACATATTCTAACCCAAAATAACTTTATACAAGCCATTCACTGCCTCAAAGCAATGGTTTTGGGTTCTTATCCCATTTGGGACCAAATATCAACAAGTCTTTCTTCTCACTTCTAAACATTCTTCATGCATCTCTAGCACTTGTAATCAATCAAATTCATTGTATTATAACATATTCTAACCCAAAATAACTTTATACAAGCTATTCCCTGCCTCAAAGCAATGGTTTTGGGTTCTTATCCCATTTGGGACCAGATTTCAACAAGTCTTTCTTCACACTTCTAAACATTCTTCATGCATCTCTAGCACTTGTAATCAATCAAATTCATTGTATTATAACATATTCTAACCCAAAATAACTTTATACAAGCCATTCACTGCCTCAAAGCAATGGTTTTGGGTTCTTATCCCATTTGGGACCAAATATCAACAAGTCTTTCTTCTCACTTCTAAACATTCTTCATCCATCTCTAGCACTTGTAATCAATCAAATTCATTGTATTATAACATATTCTAACCCAAAATAACTTTATACAAGCCATTCACTGCCTCAAAGCAATGGTTTTGGGTTCTTATCCCATTTGGGACCAAATATCAACAAGTCTTTCTTCTCACTTCTAAACATTCTTCATGCATCTCTAGCACTTGTAATCAATCAAATTCATTGTATTATAACATATTCTAACCCAAAATAACTTTATACAAGCCATTTACTGCCTCAAAGCAATGGTTTTGGGTTCTTATCCCATTTGGGACCAAATATCAACAAGTCTTTCTTCACACTTCTAAACATTCTTCATGCATCTCTAGCACTTGTAATCAATCAAATTCATTGTATTATAACATATTCTAACCCAAAATAACTTTATACAAGCCATTCACTGCCTCAAAGCAATGGTTTTGGGTTCTTATCCCATTTGGGACCAAATATCAACAAGTCTTTCTTCTCACTTTTAAACATTCTTCATGCATCTCTAGCACTTGTAATCAATCAAATTCATTGTATTATAACATATTCTAACCCAAAATAACTTTATACAAGCCATTCACTGCCTCAAAGCAATGGTTTTGGGTTCTTATCCCATTCGGGACCAAATATCAACTAGTCTTTCTTCACACTTTTAAACATTCTTCATGCATCTCTAGCACTTGTAACTAATCAAATTCATTGTATTATAACATATTCTAACCCAAAATAACTTTATACAAGCCATTCACTGCCTCAAAGCAATGGTTTTGGGTTCTTATCCCATTTGTGACCAAATATCAACAAGTCTTTCTTCTCACTTTTAAACATTCTTCATGCATCTCTAGCACTTGTAATCAATCAAATTCATTGTATTATAACATATTCTAACCCAAAATAACTTTATACAAGCCATATACTGCCTCAAGGCTATGGTTTGGTGTTCTTATCCCATTTGGGACCAAATATCAACAAGTCTTTCTTCTCACTTTTAAAGATTCTTCATGCATCTCTAGCACTTGTAATCAATCAAATTCATTGTACTATAACATATTCTAACCCAAAATAACTTTATACAAGCCATTCACTGCCTCAAAGCAATGGTTTTGGGTTCTTATCCCATTTGGGACCAAATATCAACAAGTCTTTCTTCTCACTTTTAAACATTCTTCATGCATCTCTAGCACTTGTAATCAATCAAATTCATTGTATTATAACATATTCTAACCCAAAATAACTTTATACAAGCCATTCACTGCCTCAAAGCAATGGTTTTGGGTTCTTATCCCATTTGGGACCAAATATCAACAAGTCTTTCTTCTCACTTCTAAACATTCTTCATGCATCTCTAGCACTTGTAATCAATCAAATTCATTGTATTATAACATATTCTAACCCAAAATAACTTTATACAAGCTATTCACTGCATCAAAGCAATGGTTTTGGGTTCTTATCCCATTTGGGACCAAATATCAACAAGTCTTTCTTCTCACTTCTTAACATTCTTCATGCATCTCTAGAACTTGTAATCAATCAAATTCATTGTATTACAACATATTCTAACCCAAAATAACTTTATACAAGCCATTCACTGCCTCAAAGCAATGGTTTTGGGTTCTTATCCCATTTGGGACCAAATATCAACAAGTCTTTCTTCTCACTTTTAAACATTCTTCATGCATCTCCTAGCACTTGTAATCAATCGAATTCATTGTATTATAACATATTCTAACCCAAAATAACTTTATACAAGCCATTCACTGCCTCAAAGCAATGGTTTTGGGTTCTTATCCCATTTGGGACCAAATATCAACAAGTCTTTCTTCTCACTTTTAAACATTCTTCATGCATCTCTAGCACTTGTAATCAATCAAATTCATTGTATTATAACATATTCTAACCCAAAATAACTTTATACAAGCCATTCACTGCCTCAAAGCAATGGTTTTGGGTTCTTATCCCATTTGGGACCAAATATCAACAAGTCTTTCTTCTCACTTATAAACATTCTTCATGCATCTCTTGTAAGATTTCAAAGATAATGAGCTGCAAGAACCAATCTCCTCCATAAACTCACAAGAAACTCACAAGAACACCAAATCTGAGTTTGTGTGCTCTTGTGTATAACAATCAAGAACGAACTCAATGAGAGCTATTCTTGAGGTTATAAACTAAGTAATACACGCCCATTTAAGCTGTATACACTTGAGAATAAGCATTAGAGACAGCAGCACTCTCACACCAAAAACAGAACCCAAAACCCATATAGAATCGATTTAGAGAGTGGAAGAGAATTGAATGAGAGAATGGGATGAGACCAAGCATTGCCAAAGCTTGGTCTCTCCATGAGAGAATAAAGATCAGAACTTCCCCATTTGTGAGTATAAGACACGATTTTAGTATAGGGGAAGACTCCCCAAAGGAGAGCTTAACTTTATTAATGTGAAGCTTACATATTTATACAAAAATGAATGGGATAAGAGTATCCCTTCTAAAACCTAGTGAGCAACGGTCACATATACATTCACTTATACACTTTTGAATGTATATTGATGACAAATACTAAAGGAGAGAGTGACATCTCTCAAGTGGCCCCTTAGAAGCAACATGTGACTTCTCCCCACTTGTTTCTTCTTCTAAATGCAACATGTGACTTTGGGGAGAGAGGGGCTCGTCCAAGATGATAGTGACAGCTCCCAACGTCCCTTTTAAACTCACATGTGACTCCTTGCAACTTGCATTGCTTCCTCACACATGTGACTCCTCTTTTGGCGCCTAAACACATTTGAATCTAGGGACTTCTTCACTTCGTTCATCGACCCTAGATTTGCACATTCTTTATCATCTTGTTGTTCACCCTAGATTTGCACATCTTCATCTTCAAGATTGACCCGAACTTTGCACATTCTTCTTTGGTGATTAAACCCCGGTTTTGCACATCTTGGTGATGACCCGAACTTTGCACATCTTGATAACTTCATGAATGACCCGAACTTTGCACATCTTGATAACTTCATGAATGACCCGAACTTTGCACATCTCTTTGCACATCTTGATCACTTCATGAATGACCCGAACTTTGCACATCTTGATCACTTCATGAATGACCCGAACTTTGCACATCTTGATCACTTCATGAATGACCCGAACTTTGCACAAGCTTCGGTCTTGATAACTTTGACCCGAACTTTGCACACCTTGATCACGTGTGTGCCTAGAGACCGATCGTTCTAGTGGATAGATTGATCGGTCCCTTGTTGTGAACGATCGGTCATTTCCTTGTTGTTGTGATCGATCGATCCCTTGATGTTGTGATCGATCGTTCCTTCATTGCTTGTGCTCATTTATTTCAATACTCCCCCTCAAGCTTGACCGGAAGGGATGGAGGTTAAGCTTGGACGTAAATGAGCATGATCAAGTATCAATCCTTGAACCACATGAACTCGCCCTAGTCTTCTAGACTTCGGACTTGAGCTTTCCCATTAGCTTCTTCCTCTCAATACTCCCCCTCAAGCTTGGACGTTGGGGACCAAAGGCCAAGCTTGCAACACGCAAATGACTACCTCATTAAAAACCTTAGCAAAGAAAACCTCTTGGGATAAAACTTTGCTAAGGGAAAAAGAGTATAGTCTTCACGGTTGAATGATTTAGCTATAGCCATGGTTTGAATGTAGGGTCACTTGGGCTTCTTGCTTTGACTTCTTGTTGAGACTCTAACCCTCCGTGTGTGTACTCGCTTAAGGAACTCCTCCTTTCGGTCACCACCATGGATTGATCTTTCTTTGTTTAGTCAAGCCACCATTAGCCTTGCTTCTTCCCTTTCCATACCATAGCTTTCATGATCCAACCGGTTCTCTTCTTCTCATCTAGCTTCTTTTGATGGCTTTCTTTCTCTTTTACACCTTCATTCAAAAGATGTAAAGAAATCTTAAGTATATGTGCCATAAGAATAACATTAAGCTTAGATGAGACTTGAGAGAACAAATTTAAATTGAACTACAAGAATATAAATCAGATAATAAACAAGAAATGCTGTTTTAAAACATGCTAAATCCAATTTAAATTCAGTTCATAAAAACAGATTTTAACAAATTGACTAATGTCATATAAATATTTTTAAAACTGATATTAAGCTTCTAAAACCTTATAAAATACTTATAAAAATATATTTCAACTTTTTAAATAATTTAAAAACGTTTGAAAAATACTTTAAAAATATTTTCAACTTTAAAATAATTTAAATTCGTTTTTAAAAACATTTTCACCGTTTAAAAACACAAAACAGAATTTAAGAAATATTTTTAAAAGAGAATATAAATGTAAATAAATTCAAACTTGATCAATCTAAATCAAAAATATGACTAACACTAATCATATTTTGACAACTTAACAATCCAAATCACAATCAACACCTAAAACCAGTTTAAACAATGAAGACTCCAATTATGATCATCATGCAATTTCAAGTTCAAATATGAGCAATTTAATCAACAAAAATTAAAGAGTAAGGTTTAGAATTAGCCTTTTGCTTCTTTGGTTTAATTGGTTGGATGAGACTTGATTTGCACCACCATTTGAGTTTCTGCCCCATGGGTCTCCTCTTCATGGTTAATGACTACTAGAACTCAATCCACCTCTTCTACATCCAACTTTGGATGAGCTTCATGATTGGCTTGGAGGCTTCTTCTCCAGCCGCTTCTTGCTTCTTTCTATCTTCTTTGTAGCTTCCTTTGAGAGAGATAGAACACTTCTTGACTTCATTGGAAGCTTTTTTTCGTTGCCATTCGATGGCCAACCGATCTCTTAACCGACCTTCATGGTCGATTGCTTCTTCTTATTCGCGTCAGAATGATATGTTCCCACTGAATGGGTCATAACTTCTTAACGCCTGCTTGTATCCGGATAATTTTACTTCCACTAGAAAGCTTACTCAATTTCCAAGAACTTCTATGAAGGACATTGGAGCTGAATCGCAGTGAAAGGCCTTCGTACGAGTCGATCTTTAAGACGCTTCGACAGAGACTTTGCTTCTTGCCGAGAATATAACCAGAATTTGTGACTTGGTAACCAAGATGTTGAATCATCTTTGGGAACCAATAACTTGAGTTTTCCATGGCTTGGGCCATCCCTTGAGTCAAGAAACCTTGTGCCTAGTATAATTGACACCTAGTGCACATCCAATCTTGAACTCCAACAACTTGACGCTAACACACATGTCTTGAGTTGATTCATCACTTTCCACCAGCTTGCCTTTCCATTAGGCGTCTCCACAAGAACTTCAACCATAGCATTCACCCTCGGTAAGCCTCGCGGGTTTTCCCTTGATCTTCCGGAGCTTTGACTCGCTAGAAAGAACATCCTTGTGGTCTCCAAAGCTTGATGGCCATTGGTTCTAACTTCAAGCATTGTGTTGCGCCTTCAAGAACCAAAAAGGTTCATAAGAGTATTTGTAACCAGAATGAGAGTATGAGTAACCAAGATTTTGAGAATAAGTAGCCAAGAGAATAGAGTAACCAGAATGAGAGATTTAGTAACCAAAGTATAAGAGATTTTGCGGAATAGAAAAGAGAATGAGTGTTTGGGTGTTTGTGGGTGTTTGGACAGAGATTTCCTCTGAATTTCTTTGCTTATAAAAGCCAAAGCAGCTCAGATCTTTCAACCTGGCTCTGATACCATGTAAGATTTCAAAGATAATGAGCTGCAAGAACCAATCTCCTCCATAAACTCACAAGAAACTCACAAGAACACCAAATCTGAGTTTGTGTGCTCTTGTGTATAACAATCAAGAACGAACTCAATGAGAGCTATTCTTGAGGTTATAAACTAAGTAATACACGCCCATTTAAGCTGTATACACTTGAGAATAAGCATTAGAGACAGCAGCACTCTCACACCAAAAACAGAACCCAAAACCCATATAGAATCGATTTAGAGAGTGGAAGAGAATTGAATGAGAGAATGGGATGAGACCAAGCATTGCCAAAGCTTGGTCTCTCCATGAGAGAATAAAGATCAGAACTTCCCCATTTGTGAGTATAAGACACGATTTTAGTATAGGGGAAGACTCCCCAAAGGAGAGCTTAACTTTATTAATGTGAAGCTTACATATTTATACAAAAATGAATGGGATAAGAGTATCCCTTCTAAAACCTAGTGAGCAACGGTCACATATACATTCACTTATACACTTTTGAATGTATATTGATGACAAATACTAAAGGAGAGAGTGACATCTCTCAAGTGGCCCCTTAGAAGCAACATGTGACTTCTCCCCACTTGTTTCTTCTTCTAAATGCAACATGTGACTTTGGGGAGAGAGGGGCTCGTCCAAGATGATAGTGACAGCTCCCAACGTCCCTTTTAAACTCACATGTGACTCCTTGCAACTTGCATTGCTTCCTCACACATGTGACTCCTCTTTTGGCGCCTAAACACATTTGAATCTAGGGACTTCTTCACTTCGTTCATCGACCCTAGATTTGCACATTCTTTATCATCTTGTTGTTCACCCTAGATTTGCACATCTTCATCTTCAAGATTGACCCGAACTTTGCACATTCTTCTTTGGTGATTAAACCCCGGTTTTGCACATCTTGGTGATGACCCGAACTTTGCACATCTTGATAACTTCATGAATGACCCGAACTTTGCACATCTTGATAACTTCATGAATGACCCGAACTTTGCACATCTTGATCACTTCATGAATGACCCGAACTTTGCACATCTTGATCACTTCATGAATGACCCGAACTTTGCACATCTTGATCACTTCATGAATGACCCGAACTTTGCACAAGCTTCGGTCTTGATAACTTTGACCCGAACTTTGCACACCTTGATCACGTGTGTGCCTAGAGACCGATCGTTCTAGTGGATAGATTGATCGGTCCCTTGTTGTGAACGATCGGTCATTTCCTTGTTGTTGTGATCGATCGATCCCTTGATGTTGTGATCGATCGTTCCTTCATTGCTTGTGCTCATTTATTTCAATATTCACTGCCTCAAAGCAATGGTTTTGGGTTCTTATCCCATTTGGGACCAAATATCAACAAGTCTTTCTTCTCACTTTTAAACATTCTTCATGCATCTCTAGCACTTGTAATCAATCAAATTCATTGTATTATAACATATTCTAACCCAAAATAACTTTATACAAGCCATTCACTGCCTCAAAGCAATGGTTTTGGGTTCTTATCCCATTTGGGACCAAATATCAACAAGTCTTTCTTCTCACTTTTAAACATTCTTCATGCATCTCTAGCACTTGTAATCAATCAAATTCATTGTATTATAACATATTCTAACCCAAAATAACTTTATACAAGCCATTCACTGCCTCAAAGCAATGGTTTTGGGTTCTTATCCCATTTGGGACCAAATATCAACAAGTCTTTCTTCTCACTTCTAAACATTCTTCATGCATCTCTAGCACTTGTAATCAATCAAATTCATTGTATTATAACATATTCTAACCCAAAATAACTTTATACAAGCCATTCACTGCCTCAAAGCAATGGTTTTGGGTTCTTATCCCATTTGGGACCAAATATCAACAAGTCTTTCTTCTCACTTTTAAACATTCTTCATGCATCTCTAGCACTTGTAATCAATCAAATTCATTGTATTATAACATATTCTAACCCAAAATAACTTTATACAAGCCATTCACTGCCTCAAAGCAATGGTTTTGGGTTCTTATCCCATTTGGGACCAAATATCAACAAGTCTTTCTTCTCACTTCTAAACATTCTTCATGCATCTCTAGCACTTGTAATCAATCAAATTCATTGTATTATAACATATTCTAACCCAAAATAACTTTATACAAGCCATTCACTGCCTCAAAGCAATGGTTTTGGGTTCTTATCCCATTTGGGACCAAATATCAACAAGTCTTTCTTCTCACTTTTAAACATTCTTCATGCATCTCTAGCACTTGTAATCAATCAAATTCATTGTATTATAACATATTCTAACCCAAAATAACTTTATACAAGCCATTCACTGCCTCAAAGCAATGGTTTTGGGTTCTTATCCCATTTGGGACCAAATATCAACAAGTCTTTCTTCTCACTTTTAAACATTCTTCATGCATCTCTAGCACTTGTAATCAATCAAATTCATTGTATTATAACATATTCTAACCCAAAATAACTTTATACAAGCCATTCACTGCCTCAAAGCAATGGTTTTGGGTTCTTATCCCATTTGGGACCAAATATCAACAAGTCTTTCTTCTCACTTCTAAACATTCTTCATGCATCTCTAGCACTTGTAATCAATCAAATTCATTGTATTATAACATATTCTAACCCAAAATAACTTTATACAAGCCATTCACTGCCTCAAAGCAATGGTTTTGGGTTCTTATCCCATTTGGGACCAAATATCAACAAGTCTTTCTTCTCACTTTTAAACATTCTTCATGCATCTCTAGCACTTGTAATCAATCAAATTCATTGTATTATAACATATTCTAACCCAAAATAACTTTATACAAGCCATTCACTGCCTCAAAGCAATGGTTTTGGGTTCTTATCCCATTTGGGACCAAATATCAACAAGTCTTTCTTCTCACTTCTAAACATTCTTCATGCATCTCTAGCACTTGTAATCAATCAAATTCATTGTATTATAACATATTCTAACCCAAAATAACTTTATACAAGCCATTCACTGCCTCAAAGCAATGGTTTTGGGTTCTTATCCCATTTGGGACCAAATATCAACAAGTCTTTCTTCTCACTTTTAAACATTCTTCATGCATCTCTAGCACTTGTAATCAATCAAATTCATTGTATTATAACATATTCTAACCCAAAATAACTTTATACAAGCCATTCACTGCCTCAAAGCAATGGTTTTGGGTTCTTATCCCATTTGGGACCAAATATCAACAAGTCTTTCTTCTCACTTTTAAACATTCTTCATGCATCTCTAGCACTTGTAATCAATCAAATTCATTGTATTATAACATATTCTAACCCAAAATAACTGTATACAAGCCATTCACTGCCTCAAAGCAATGGTTTTGGGTTCTTATCCCATTTGGGACCAAATATCAACAAGTCTTTCTTCTCACTTTTAAACATTCTTCATGCATCTCTAGCACTTGTAATCAATCAAATTCATTGTATTATAACATATTCTAACCCAAAATAACTTTATACAAGCCATTCACTGCCTCAAAGCAATGGTTTTGGGTTCTTATCCCATTTGGGACCAAATATCAACAAGTCTTTCTTCTCACTTCTAAACATTCTTCATCCATCTCTAGCACTTGTAATCAATCAAATTCATTGTATTATAACATATTCTAACCCAAAATAACTTTATACAAGCCATTCACTGCCTCAAAGCAATGGTTTTGGGTTCTTATCCCATTTGGGACCAAATATCAACAAGTCTTTCTTCTCACTTTTAAACATTCTTCATGCATCTCTAGCACTTGTAATCAATCAAATTCATTGTATTATAACATATTCTAACCCAAAATAACTTTATACAAGCCATTCACTGCCTCAAAGCAATGGTTTTGGGTTCTTATCCCATTTGGGACCAAATATCAACAAGTCTTTCTTCTCACTTCTAAACATTCTTCATGCATCTCTAGCACTTGTAATCAATCAAATTCATTGTATTATAACATATTCTAACCCAAAATAACTTTATACAAGCCATTCACTGCCTCAAAGCAATGGTTTTGGGTTCTTATCCCATTTGGGACCAAATATCAACAAGTCTTTCTTCTCACTTTTAAACATTCTTCATGCATCTCTAGCACTTGTAATCAATCAAATTCATTGTATTATAACATATTCTAACCCAAAATAACTTTATACAAGCCATTCACTGCCTCAAAGCAATGGTTTTGGGTTCTTATCCCATTTGGGACCAAATATCAACAAGTCTTTCTTCTCACTTTTAAACATTCTTCATGCATCTCTAGCACTTGTAATCAATCAAATTCATTGTATTATAACATATTCTAACCCAAAATAACTTTATACAAGCCATTCACTGCCTCAAAGCAATGGTTTTGGGTTCTTATCCCATTTGGGACCAAATATCAACAAGTCTTTCTTCTCACTTCTAAACATTCTTCATGCATCTCTAGCACTTGTAATCAATCAAATTCATTGTATTATAACATATTCTAACCCAAAATAACTTTATACAAGCCATTCACTGCCTCAAAGCAATGATTTTGGGTTCTTATCCCATTTGGGACCAAATATCAACAAGTCTTTCTTCTCACTTCTAAACATTCTTCATGCATCTCTAGCACTTGTAATCAATCAAATTCATTGTATTATAACATATTCTAACCCAAAATAACTTTATACAAGCCATTCACTGCCTCAAAGCAATGGTTTTGGGTTCTTATCCCATTTGGGACCAAATATCAACAAGTCTTTCTTCTCACTTTTAAACATTCTTCATGCATCTCTAGCACTTGTAATCAATCAAATTCATTGTATTATAACATATTCTAACCCAAAATAACTTTATACAAGCCATTCACTGCCTCAAAGCAATGGTTTTGGGTTCTTATCCCATTTGGGACCAAATATCAACAAGTCTTTCTTCTCACTTTTAAACATTCTTCATGCATCTCTAGCACTTGTAATCAATCAAATTCATTGTATTATAACATATTCTAACCCAAAATAACTTTATACAAGCCATTCACTGCCTCAAAGCAATGGTTTTGGGTTCTTATCCCATTTGGGACCAAATATCAACAAGTCTTTCTTCTCACTTCTAAACATTCTTCATGCATCTCTAGCACTTGTAATCAATCAAATTCATTGTATTATAACATATTCTAACCCAAAATAACTTTATACAAGCCATTCACTGCCTCAAAGCAATGGTTTTGGGTTCTTATCCCATTTGGGACCAAATATCAACAAGTCTTTCTTCTCACTTTTAAACATTCTTCATGCATCTCTAGCACTTGTAATCAATCAAATTCATTGTATTATAACATATTCTAACCCAAAATAACTTTATACAAGCCATTCACTGCCTCAAAGCAATGGTTTTGGGTTCTTATCCCATTTGGGACCAAATATCAACAAGTCTTTCTTCTCACTTTTAAACATTCTTCATGCATCTCTAGCACTTGTAATCAATCAAATTCATTGTATTATAACATATTCTAGCCCAAAATAACTTTATACAAGCCATTCACTGCCTCAAAGCAATGGTTTTGGGTTCTTATCCCATTTGGGACCAAATATCAACAAGTCTTTCTTCTCACTTCTAAACATTCTTCATGCATCTCTAGCACTTGTAATCAATCAAATTCATTGTATTATAACATATTCTAACCCAAAATAACTTTATACAAGCCATTCACTGCCTCAAAGCAATGGTTTTGGGTTCTTATCCCATTTGGGACCAAATATCAACAAGTCTTTCTTCTCACTTCTAAACATTCTTCATGCATCTCTAGCACTTGTAATCAATCAAATTCATTGTATTATAACATATTCTAACCCAAAATAACTTTATACAAGCCATTCACTGCCTCAAAGCAATGGTTTTGGGTTCTTATCCCATTTGGGACCAAATATCAACAAGTCTTTCTTCTCACTTTTAAACATTCTTCATGCATCTCTAGCACTTGTAATCAATCAAATTCATTGTATTATAACATATTCTAACCCAAAATAACTTTATACAAGCCATTCACTGCCTCAAAGCAATGGTTTTGGGTTCTTATCCCATTTGGGACCAAATATCAACAAGTCTTTCTTCTCACTTTTAAACATTCTTCATGCATCTCTAGCACTTGTAATCAATCAAATTCATTGTTCTTATCCCATTTGAGACCAAATTTCAACAAGTCTTACTTCTCACTTCTAAACATTCTTCATGCATCTCTAGCACTTGTAATCAATCAAATTCATTGTATTATAACATATTCTAAACCAAAATAACTTTATACCAGCCATTCACTACCTCAAAGCAATGGTCTTGGGTTCTTATCCCATTTGAGACCAAATTTCAACAAGTCTTTCTTCTCACTTCTAAACATTCTTCATGCATGTCTAGCACATGTAATCAATCAAATTCATTCTATTATAACATATTCTAACCCAAAATAACTTTATACAAGCCATTCACTGCCTCAAAGCAATGGTTTTGTGTTCTTATCCCATTTGAGACCAAATTTCAACAAGTCTTACTTCTCACTTCTAAACATTCTTCATGCATCTCTAGCACTTGTAATCAATAAAATTCATTGTATTATAACATATTCTAAACCAAAATAACTTTATACCAGCCATTCACTACCTCAAAGCAATGGTCTTGGGTTCTTATCCCATTTGAGACCAAATTTCAACAAGTCTCTCTTCTCACTTCTAAACATTCTTCATGCATGTCTAGCACATGTAATCAATCAAATTCATTCTATTATAACATATTCTAACCCAAAATAACTTTATACAAGCCATTCACTGCCTCAAAGAAATGGTTTTGGGTTCTTATCCAATTTGGGACCAAATATCGATAGGTCTTTCTTCTCACTTCTAAACATTCTTCATGCATCTCTAGCACATGTAATCAATCAAATTCATTGTATTATAACATATTCTAAACTAAAATAACTTTATACAAGCTATTCACTGCCTCAAAGCATTGGTTTTCGGTTCTTATCCCATTTGCGACCAAATATCCACAAGTCTTTCTTCTCACTTCTAAGCATTCTTCATGCATCTCTAGCACTTGTAATCAATCAAATGCATTGTATTATAACATATTCTAACCCAAAATAACTTTATACAAGCCATTCACTGCCTCAAAGCAATGGTTTTGGGTTCTTATCCCATTTGGGACCAAATATCCACAAGTCTTTCTTCTCACTTCTAAACATTCTTCATGCGTCTCTAGCACTTGTAATCAATCAAATGCATTGTGTTATAACATATTGTAACCCAATATAACTTTATACAAGCCATTCACTGCCTCAAAGCAATGGTTTTGGGTTATTATCCCATTTGAGACCAAATTTCAACAAGTCTTTTTTTCTCACTTCTAAACATTCTTCATGCATCTCTAGCACTTGTAATCAATCAAATTCATTGTATTATAACATATTCTAACCCAAAATAACTTTATACAAGCCATTCACTGCCTCAAAGCAATGGTTTTGTGTTCTTATCCCATTTGAGACCAAATTTCAACAAGTCTTACTTCTCACTTCTAAACATTCTTCATGCATCTCTAGCACTTGTAATCAATCAAATTCATTGTATTATAACATATTCTAAACCAAAATAACTTTATACCAGCCATTCACTACCTCAAAGCAATGGTCTTGGGTTCTTATCCCATTTGAGACCAAATTTCAACAAGTCTTTCTTCTCACTTCTAAACATTCTTCATGCATGTCTAGCACATGTAATCAATCAAATTCATTCTATTATAACATATTCTAACCCAAAATAACTTTATACAAGCCATTCACTGCCTCAAAGCAATGGTTTTGTGTTCTTATCCCATTTGAGACCAAATTTCAACAAGTCTTACTTCTCACTTCTAAACATTCTTCATGCATCTCTAGCACTTGTAATCAATCAAATTCATTGTATTATAACATATTCTAAACCAAAATAACTTTATACCAGCCATTCACTACCTCAAAGCAATGGTCTTGGGTTCTTATCCCATTTGAGACCAAATTTCAACAAGTCTTTCTTCTCACTTCTAAACATTCTTCATGCATGTCTAGCACATGTAATCAATCAAATTCATTCTATTATAACATATTCTAACCCAAAATAACTTTATACAAGCCATTCACTGCCTCAAAGCAATGGTTTTGTGTTCTTATCCCATTTGAGACCAAATTTCAACAAGTCTTACTTCTCACTTCTAAACATTCTTCATGCATCTCTAGCACTTGTAATCAATAAAATTCATTGTATTATAACATATTCTAAACCAAAATAACTTTATACCAGCCATTCACTACCTCAAAGCAATGGTCTTGGGTTCTTATCCCATTTGAGACCAAATTTCAACAAGTCTTTCTTCTCACTTCTAAACATTCTTCATGCATGTCTAGCACATGTAATCAATCAAATTCATTCTATTATAACATATTCTAACCCAAAATAACTTTATACAAGCCATTCACTGCCTCAAAGAAATGGTTTTGGGTTCTTATCCAATTTGGGACCAAATATCGATAGGTCTTTCTTCTCACTTCTAAACATTCTTCATGCATCTCTAGCACATGTAATCAATCAAATTCATTGTATTATAACATATTCTAAACTAAAATAACTTTATACAAGCTATTCACTGCCTCAAAGCATTGGTTTTCGGTTCTTATCCCATTTGCGACCAAATATCCACAAGTCTTTCTTCTCACTTCTAAGCATTCTTCATGCATCTCTAGCACTTGTAATCAATCAAATGCATTGTATTATAACATATTCTAACCCAAAATAACTTTATACAAGCCATTCACTGCCTCAAAGCAATGGTTTTGGGTTCTTATCCCATTTGGGACCAAATATCCACAAGTCTTTCTTCTCACTTCTAAACATTCTTCATGCGTCTCTAGCACTTGTAATCAATCAAATGCATTGTGTTATAACATATTGTAACCCAATATAACTTTATACAAGCCATTCACTGCCTCAAAGCAATGGTTTTGGGTTATTATCCCATTTGAGACCAAATTTCAACAAGTGTTTTTTTCTCACTTCTAAACATTCTTCATGCATCTCTAGCACTTGTAATCAATCAAATTCATTGTATTATAACATATTCTAACCCAAAATAACTTTATACAAGCCATTCACTGCCTCAAAGCAATGGTTTTGTGTTCTTATCCCATTTGAGACCAAATTTCAACAAGTCTTACTTCTCACTTCTAAACATTCTTCATGCATCTCTAGCACTTGTAATCAATCAAATTCATTGTATTATAACATATTCTAAACCAAAATAACTTTATACCAGCCATTCACTACCTCAAAGCAATGGTCTTGGGTTCTTATCCCATTTGAGACCAAATTTCAACAAGTCTTTCTTCTCACTTCTAAACATTCTTCATGCATGTCTAGCACATGTAATCAATCAAATTCATTCTATTATAACATATTCTAACCCAAAATAACTTTATACAAGCCATTCACTGCCTCAAAGCAATGGTTTTGTGTTCTTATCCCATTTGAGACCAAATTTCAACAAGTCTTACTTCTCACTTCTAAACATTCTTCATGCATCTCTAGCACTTGTAATCAATCAAATTCATTGTATTATAACATATTCTAAACCAAAATAACTTTATACCAGCCATTCACTACCTCAAAGCAATGGTCTTGGGTTCTTATCCCATTTGAGACCAAATTTCAACAAGTCTTTCTTCTCACTTCTAAACATTCTTCATGCATGTCTAGCACATGTAATCAATCAAATTCATTCTATTATAACATATTCTAACCCAAAATAACTTTATACAAGCCATTCACTGCCTCAAAGCAATGGTTTTGTGTTCTTATCCCATTTGAGACCAAATTTCAACAAGTCTTACTTCTCACTTCTAAACATTCTTCATGCATCTCTAGCACTTGTAATCAATCAAATTCATTGTATTATAACATATTCTAAACCAAAATAACTTTATACCAGCCATTCACTACCTCAAAGCAATGGTCTTGGGTTCTTATCCCATTTGAGACCAAATTTCAACAAGTCTTTCTTCTCACTTCTAAACATTCTTCATGCATGTCTAGCACATGTAATCAATCAAATTCATTCTATTATAACATATTCTAACCCAAAATAACTTTATACAAGCCATTCACTGCCTCAAAGAAATGGTTTTGGGTTCTTATCCAATTTGGGACCAAATATCGATAGGTCTTTCTTCTCACTTCTAAACATTCTTCATGCATCTCTAGCACATGTAATCAATCAAATTCATTGTATTATAACATATTCTAAACTAAAATAACTTTATACAAGCTATTCACTGCCTCAAAGCATTGGTTTTCGGTTCTTATCCCATTTGCGACCAAATATCCACAAGTCTTTCTTCTCACTTCTAAGCATTCTTCATGCATCTCTAGCACTTGTAATCAATCAAATGCATTGTATTATAACATATTCTAACCCAAAATAACTTTATACAAGCCATTCACTGCCTCAAAGCAATGGTTTTGGGTTCTTATCCCATTTGGGACCAAATATCCACAAGTCTTTCTTCTCACTTCTAAACATTCTTCATGCGTCTCTAGCACTTGTAATCAATCAAATGCATTGTGTTATAACATATTGTAACCCAATATAACTTTATACAAGCCATTCACTGCCTCAAAGCAATGGTTTTGGGTTATTATCCCATTTGAGACCAAATTTCAACAAGTGTTTTTTTCTCACTTCTAAACATTCTTCATGCATCTCTAGCACTTGTAATCAATCAAATTCATTGTATTATAACATATTCTAACCCAAAATAACTTTATACAAGCCATTCACTGCCTCAAAGCAATGGTTTTGTGTTCTTATCCCATTTGAGACCAAATTTCAACAAGTCTTACTTCTCACTTCTAAACATTCTTCATGCATCTCTAGCACTTGTAATCAATCAAATTCATTGTATTATAACATATTCTAAACCAAAATAACTTTATACCAGCCATTCACTACCTCAAAGCAATGGTCTTGGGTTCTTATCCCATTTGAGACCAAATTTCAACAAGTCTTTCTTCTCACTTCTAAACATTCTTCATGCATGTCTAGCACATGTAATCAATCAAATTCATTCTATTATAACATATTCTAACCCAAAATAACTTTATACAAGCCATTCACTGCCTCAAAGCAATGGTTTTGTGTTCTTATCCCATTTGAGACCAAATTTCAACAAGTCTTACTTCTCACTTCTAAACATTCTTCATGCATCTCTAGCACTTGTAATCAATCAAATTCATTGTATTATAACATATTCTAAACCAAAACAACTTTATACCAGCCATTCACTACCTCAAAGCAATGGTCTTGGGTTCTTATCCCATTTGAGACCAAATTTGAACAAGTCTTTCTTCTCACTTCTAAACATTCTTCATGCATGTCTAGCACATGTAATCAATCAAATTCATTCTATTATAACATATTCTAACCCAAAATAACTTTATACAAGCCATTCACTGCCTCAAAGCAATGGTTTTGTGTTCTTATCCCATTTGAGACCAAATTTCAACAAGTTTTACTTCTCACTTCTAAACATTCTTCATGCATCTCTAGCACTTGTAATCAATCAAATTCATTGTATTATAACATATTCTAAACCAAAATAACTTTATACCAGCCATTCACTACCTCAAAGCAATGGTCTTGGGTTCTTATCCCATTTGAGACCAAATTTCAACAAGTCTTTCTTCTCACTTCTAAACATTCTTCATGCATGTCTAGCACATGTAATCAATCAAATTCATTCTATTATAACATATTCTAACCCAAAATAACTTTATACAAGCCATTCACTGCCTCAAAGAAATGGTTTTGGGTTCTTATCCAATTTGGGACCAAATATCGATAGGTCTTTCTTCTCACTTCTAAACATTCTTCATGCATCTCTAGCACATGTAATCAATCAAATTCATTGTATTATAACATATTCTAAACTAAAATAACTTTATACAAGCTATTCACTGCCTCAAAGCATTGGTTTTCGGTTCTTATCCCATTTGCGACCAAATATCCACAAGTCTTTCTTCTCACTTCTAAGCATTCTTCATGCATCTCTAGCACTTGTAATCAATCAAATGCATTGTATTATAACATATTCTAACCCAAAATAACTTTATACAAGCCATTCACTGCCTCAAAGCAATGGTTTTGGGTTCTTATCCCATTTGGGACCAAATATCCACAAGTCTTTCTTCTCACTTCTAAACATTCTTCATGCGTCTCTAGCACTTGTAATCAATCAAATGCATTGTGTTATAACATATTGTAACCCAATATAACTTTATACAAGCCATTCACTGCCTCAAAGCAATGGTTTTGGGTTATTATCCCATTTGAGACCAAATTTCAACAAGTCTTTTTTTCTCACTTCTAAACATTCTTCATGCATCTCTAGCACTTGTAATCAATCAAATTCATTGTATTATAACATATTCTAACCCAAAATAACTTTATACAAGCCATTCACTGCCTCAAAGCAATGGTTTTGTGTTCTTATCCCATTTGAGACCAAATTTCAACAAGTCTTACTTCTCACTTCTAAACATTCTTCATGCATCTCTAGCACTTGTAATCAATCAAATTCATTGTATTATAACATATTCTAAACCAAAATAACTTTATACCAGCCATTCACTACCTCAAAGCAATGGTCTTGGGTTCTTATCCCATTTGAGACCAAATTTCAACAAGTCTTTCTTCTCACTTCTAAACATTCTTCATGCATGTCTAGCACATGTAATCAATCAAATTCATTCTATTATAACATATTCTAACCCAAAATAACTTTATACAAGCCATTCACTGCCTCAAAGCAATGGTTTTGTGTTCTTATCCCATTTGAGACCAAATTTCAACAAGTCTTACTTCTCACTTCTAAACATTCTTCATGCATCTCTAGCACTTGTAATCAATCAAATTCATTGTATTATAACATATTCTAAACCAAAATAACTTTATACCAGCCATTCACTACCTCAAAGCAATGGTCTTGGGTTCTTATCCCATTTGAGACCAAATTTCAACAAGTCTTTCTTCTCACTTCTAAACATTCTTCATGCATGTCTAGCACATGTAATCAATCAAATTCATTCTATTATAACATATTCTAACCCAAAATAACTTTATACAAGCCATTCACTGCCTCAAAGCAATGGTTTTGTGTTCTTATCCCATTTGAGACCAAATTTCAACAAGTCTTACTTCTCACTTCTAAACATTCTTCATGCATCTCTAGCACTTGTAATCAATAAAATTCATTGTATTATAACATATTCTAAACCAAAATAACTTTATACCAGCCATTCACTACCTCAAAGCAATGGTCTTGGGTTCTTATCCCATTTGAGACCAAATTTCAACAAGTCTTTCTTCTCACTTCTAAACATTCTTCATGCATGTCTAGCACATGTAATCAATCAAATTCATTCTATTATAACATATTCTAACCCAAAATAACTTTATACAAGCCATTCACTGCCTCAAAGAAATGGTTTTGGGTTCTTATCCAATTTGGGACCAAATATCGATAGGTCTTTCTTCTCACTTCTAAACATTCTTCATGCATCTCTAGCACATGTAATCAATCAAATTCATTGTATTATAACATATTCTAAACTAAAATAACTTTATACAAGCTATTCACTGCCTCAAAGCATTGGTTTTCGGTTCTTATCCCATTTGCGACCAAATATCCACAAGTCTTTCTTCTCACTTCTAAGCATTCTTCATGCATCTCTAGCACTTGTAATCAATCAAATGCATTGTATTATAACATATTCTAACCCAAAATAACTTTATACAAGCCATTCACTGCCTCAAAGCAATGGTTTTGGGTTCTTATCCCATTTGGGACCAAATATCCACAAGTCTTTCTTCTCACTTCTAAACATTCTTCATGCGTCTCTAGCACTTGTAATCAATCAAATGCATTGTGTTATAACATATTGTAACCCAATATAACTTTATACAAGCCATTCACTGCCTCAAAGCAATGGTTTTGGGTTATTATCCCATTTGAGACCAAATTTCAACAAGTCTTTTTTTCTCACTTCTAAACATTCTTCATGCATCTCTAGCACTTGTAATCAATCAAATTCATTGTATTATAACATATTCTAACCCAAAATAACTTTATACAAGCCATTCACTGCCTCAAAGCAATGGTTTTGTGTTCTTATCCCATTTGAGACCAAATTTCAACAAGTCTTACTTCTCACTTCTAAACATTCTTCATGCATCTCTAGCACTTGTAATCAATCAAATTCATTGTATTATAACATATTCTAAACCAAAATAACTTTATACCAGCCATTCACTACCTCAAAGCAATGGTCTTGGGTTCTTATCCCATTTGAGACCAAATTTCAACAAGTCTTTCTTCTCACTTCTAAACATTCTTCATGCATGTCTAGCACATGTAATCAATCAAATTCATTCTATTATAACATATTCTAACCCAAAATAACTTTATACAAGCCATTCACTGCCTCAAAGCAATGGTTTTGTGTTCTTATCCCATTTGAGACCAAATTTCAACAAGTCTTACTTCTCACTTCTAAACATTCTTCATGCATCTCTAGCACTTGTAATCAATCAAATTCATTGTATTATAACATATTCTAAACCAAAATAACTTTATACCAGCCATTCACTACCTCAAAGCAATGGTCTTGGGTTCTTATCCCATTTGAGACCAAATTTCAACAAGTCTTTCTTCTCACTTCTAAACATTCTTCATGCATGTCTAGCACATGTAATCAATCAAATTCATTCTATTATAACATATTCTAACCCAAAATAACTTTATACAAGCCATTCACTGCCTCAAAGCAATGGTTTTGTGTTCTTATCCCATTTGAGACCAAATTTCAACAAGTCTTACTTCTCACTTCTAAACATTCTTCATGCATCTCTAGCACTTGTAATCAATCAAATTCATTGTATTATAACATATTCTAAACCAAAATAACTTTATACCAGCCATTCACTACCTCAAAGCAATGGTCTTGGGTTCTTATCCCATTTGAGACCAAATTTCAACAAGTCTTTCTTCTCACTTCTAAACATTCTTCATGCATGTCTAGCACATGTAATCAATCAAATTCATTCTATTATAACATATTCTAACCCAAAATAACTTTATACAAGCCATTCACTGCCTCAAAGAAATGGTTTTGGGTTCTTATCCAATTTGGGACCAAATATCGATAGGTCTTTCTTCTCACTTCTAAACATTCTTCATGCATCTCTAGCACATGTAATCAATCAAATTCATTGTATTATAACATATTCTAACCCAAAATAACTTTATACAAGCCATTCACTGCCTCAAAGCAATGGTTTTGGGTTCTTATCCCATTAGGGACCAAATATCCACAAGTCTTTCTTCTCACTTCTAAACATTCTTCATGCTTCTCACTTTTAAACATTCTTCATGCATCTCTAGCACTTGTAATCAATCAAATTCATTGTATTATAACATATTCTAACCCAAAATAACTTTATACAAGCCATTCACTGCCTCAAAGCAATGGTTTTGGGTTCTTATCCCATTTGGGACCAAATATCAACAAGTCTTTCTTCTCACTTCTAAACATTCTTCATGCATCTCTAGCACTTGTAATCAATCAAATTCATTGTATTATAACATATTCTAACCCAAAATAACTGTATACAAGCCATTCACTGCCTCAAAGCAATGGTTTTGGGTTCTTATCCCATTTGGGACCAAATATCAACAAGTCTTTCTTCTCACTTTTAAACATTCTTCATGCATCTCTAGCACTTGTAATCAATCAAATTCATTGTATTATAACATATTCTAACCCAAAATAACTGTATACAAGCCATTCACTGCCTCAAAGCAATGGTTTTGGGTTCTTATCCCATTTGGGACCAAATATCAACAAGTCTTTCTTCTCACTTTTAAACATTCTTCATGCATCTCTAGCACTTGTAATCAATCAAATTCATTGTATTATAACATATTCTAACCCAAAATAACTTTATACAAGCCATTCACTGCCTCAAAGCAATGGTTTTGGGTTCTTATCCCATTTGGGACCAAATATCAACAAGTCTTTCTTCTCACTTTTAAACATTCTTCATGCATCTCTAGCACTTGTAATCAATCAAATTCATTGTATTATAACATATTCTAACCCAAAATAACTGTATACAAGCCATTCACTGCCTCAAAGCAATGGTTTTGGGTTCTTATCCCATTTGGGACCAAATATCAACAAGTCTTTCTTCTCACTTTTAAACATTCTTCATGCATCTCTAGCACTTGTAATCAATCAAATTCATTGTATTATAACATATTCTAACCCAAAATAACTGTATACAAGCCATTCACTGCCTCAAAGCAATGGTTTTGGGTTCTTATCCCATTTGGGACCAAATATCAACAAGTCTTTCTTCTCACTTTTAAACATTTTTCATGCATCTCTAGCACTTGTAATCAATCAAATTCATTGTATTATAACATATTCTAACCCAAAATAACTTTATACAAGCCATCCACTACCTCAAAGCAATGATTTTGGGTTCTTATCCCATTTGGGACCAAATATCAACAAGTCTTTCTTCTCACTTTTAAACATTCTTCATGCATCTCTAGCACTTGTAATCAATCAAATTCAATGTATTATAACATATTCTAACCCAAAATAACTTTATACAAGCCATTCACTGCCTCAAAGCAATGGTTTTGGGTTCTTATCCCATTTGGGACCAAATATCAACAAGTCTTTCTTCTTAGTTTTAAACCTTCTTCATGCATCTCTAGCACTTGTAATCAATCAAATTCATTGTATTATAATATATTCTAACCCAAAATAACTGTATACAAGCCATTCACTGCCTCAAAGCAATGGTTTTGGGTTCTTATCCCATTTTGGAGCAAATATCAACAAGTCTTTCTTCTCACTTTTAAACATTCTTCATGCATCTCTAGCACTTGTAATCAATCAAATTCATTGTATTATAACATATTCTAACCCAAAATAACTGTATACAAGCCATTCACTGCCTCAAAGCAATGGTTTTGGGTTCTTATCCCATTTGGGACCAAATATCAACAAGTCTTTCTTCTCACTTTTAAACATTCTTCATGCATCTCTAGCACTTGTAATCATTCAAATTCATTGTATTATAACATAGTCTAACCCAAAATAACTTTATACAAGCCATTCACTGCCTCAAAGCAATGGTTTTGGGTTCTTATCCCATTTGGGACCAAATATCAACAAGTCTTTCTTCTCACTTTTAAACATTCTTCATGCATCTCTAGCACTTGTAATCAATCAAATTCATTGTATTATAACATATTCTAACCCAAAATAACTGTATACAAGCCATTCACTGCCTCAAAGCAATGGTTTTGGGTTCTTATCCCATTTGGGACCAAATATCAACAAGTCTTTCTTCTCACTTTTAAACATTCTTCATGCATCTCTAGCACTTGTAATCAATCAAATTCAATGTATTATAACATATTCTAACCCAAAATAACTTTATACAAGCCATTCACTGCCTCAAAGCAATGGTTTTGGGTTCTTATCCCATTTGGGACCAAATATCAACAAGTCTTTCTTCTTAGTTTTAAACCTTCTTCATGCATCTCTAGCACTTGTAATCAATCAAATTCATTGTATTATAATATATTCTAACCCAAAATAACTGTATACAAGCCATTCACTGCCTCAAAGCAATGGTTTTGGGTTCTTATCCCATTTTGGAGCAAATATCAACAAGTCTTTCTTCTCACTTTTAAACATTCTTCATGCATCTCTAGCACTTGTAATCAATCAAATTCATTGTATTATAACATATTCTAACCCAAAATAACTGTATACAAGCCATTCACTGCCTCAAAGCAATGGTTTTGGGTTCTTATCCCATTTGGGACCAAATATCAACAAGTCTTTCTTCTCACTTTTAAACATTCTTCATGCATCTCTAGCACTTGTAATCATTCAAATTCATTGTATTATAACATAGTCTAACCCAAAATAACTTTATACAAGCCATTCACTGCCTCAAAGCAATGGTTTTGGGTTCTTATCCCATTTGGGACCAAATATCAACAAGTCTTTCTTCTCACTTTTAAACATTCTTCATGCATCTCTAGCACTTGTAATCAATCAAATTCATTGTATTATAACATATTCTAACCCAAAATAACTGTATACAAGCCATTCACTGCCTCAAAGCAATGGTTTTGGGTTCTTATCCCATTTGGGACCAAATATCAACAAGTCTTTCTTCTCACTTTTAAACATTCTTCATGCATCTCTAGCCCTTGTAATCAATCAAATTCATTGTATTATAACATATTCTAACCCAAAATAACTTTATACAAGCCATTCTTTGCCTCAAAGCAATGGTTTTGGGTTCTTATCCCATTTGGGACCAAATATCAACAAGTCTTTCTTCTCACTTTTAAACATTCTTCATGCATCTCTAGCACTTGTAATCATTCAAATTCATTGTATTATAACATATTCTAACCCAAAATAACTGTATACAAGCCATTCACTGCCTCAAAGCAATGGTTTTGGGTTCTTATCCCATTTGGGACCAAATATCAACAAGTCTTTCTTCTCACTTTTAAACATTCTTCATGCATCTCTAGCACTTGTAATCAATCAAATTCATTGTATTATAACATATTCTAACCCAAAATAACTGTATACAAGCCATTCACTGCCTCAAAGCAATGGTTTTGGGTTCTTATCCCATTTGGGACCAAATATCAACAAGTCTTTCTACTCACTTCTAAACATTCTTCATGTATCTCTAGCACTTGTAATCAATTTAATTCATTGTATTATAACATATTCTAACCCAATATAACTTTATACAAGCCATTCACTGCATCAAAGCAATGGCTTTGGGTTCTTATCCCATTTGGGACAAAATATCAACAAGTCTTTCTTCTCACTTTTAAACATTCTTCATGCATCTCTAGCACTTGTAATCAATCAAATTCATTGTATTATAACATATTCTAACCCAAAATAACTTTATACAAGCCATTCACTGCCTCAAAGCAATGGTTTTGGGTTCTTATCCCATTTGGGACCAAATATCAACAAGTCTTTCTTCTCACTTTTAAACATTCTTCATGCATCTCTAGCACTTGTAATCAATCAAATTCATTGTATTATAACATATTCTAACCCAAAATAACTGTATACAAGCCATTCACTGCCTCAAAGCAATGGTTTTGGGTTCTTATCCCATTTGGGACCAAATATCAACAAGTCTTTCTACTCACTTCTAAACATTCTTCATGTATCTCTAGCACTTGTAATCAATCAAATTCATTGTATTATAACATATTCTAACCCAAAATAACTTTATACAAGCCATTCACTGCATCAAAGCAATGGTTTTGGGTTCTTATCCCATTTGGGACCAAATATCAACAAGTCTTTCTTCTCACTTTTAAACATTCTTCATGCATCTCTAGCACTTGTAATCAATCAAATTCATTGTAGTATAACATATTCTAACCCAAAATAACTGTATACAAGCCATTCACTGCCTCAAAGCAATGGTTTTGGGTTCTTATCCCATTTGGGACCAAATATCAACAAGTCTTTCTTCTCACTTTTAAACATTCTTCATGCATCTCTAGCACTTGTAATCAATCAAATTCATTGTACTATAACATATTCTAACCCAAAATAACTTTATACAAGCCATTCACTGCCTCAAAGCAATGGTTTTGAGTTCTTATCCCATTTGGGACCAAATATCAACAAGTCTTTCTTCTCACTTCTAAACATTCTTCATGCATCTCTAGCACTTGTAATCAATCAAATTCATTGTATTATAACATATTCTAACCCAAAATAACTGATTACAAGCCATTCACTGCCTCAAAGCAATGGTTTTGGGTTCTTATCCCATTTGGGACCAAATATCAACAAGTCTTTCTTCTCACTTTTAAACATTCTTCATGCATCTCTAGCACTTGTAATCAATCAAATTCATTGTATTATAACATATTCTAACCCAAAATAACTGTATACAAGCCATTCACTGCCTCAAAGCAATGGTTTTGGGTTCTTATCCCATTTGGGACCAAATATCAACAAGTCTTTCTTCTCACTTTTAAACATTCTTCATGCATCTCTAGCACTTGTAATCAATCAAATTCATTGTATTATAACATATTCTAACCCAAAATAACTGTATACAAGCCATTCACTGCCTCAAAGCAATGGTTTTGGGTTCTTATCCCATTTGGGACCAAATATCAACAAGTCTTTCTTCTCACTTTTAAACATTCTTCATGCATCTCTAGCACTTGTAATCAATCAAATTCATTGTACTATAACATATTCTAACCCAAAATAACTTTATACAAGCCATTCACTGCCTCAAAGCAATGGTTTTGGGTTCTTATCCCATTTGGGACCAAATATCAACAAGTCTTTCTTCTCACTTCTAAACATTCTTCATGCATCTCTAGCACTTGTAATCAATCAAATTCATTGTATTATAACATATTCTAACCCAAAATAACTGATTACAAGCCATTCACTGCCTCAAAGCAATGGTTTTGGGTTCTTATCCCATTTGGGACCAAATATCAACAAGTCTTTCTTCTCACTTTTAAACATTCTTCATGCATCTCTAGCACTTGTAATCAATCAAATTCATTGTATTATAACATATTCTAACCCAAAATAACTGTATACAAGCCATTCACTGCCTCAAAGCAATGGTTTTGGGTTCTTATCCCATTTGGGACCAAATATCAACAAGTCTTTCTTCTCACTTTTAAACATTCTTCATGCATCTCTAGCACTTGTAATCAATCAAATTCATTGTATTATAACATATTCTAACCCAAAATAACTTTATACAAGCCATTCACTGCCTCAAAGCAATGGTTTTGGGTTCTTATCCCATTTGGGACCAAATATCAACAAGTCTTTCTTCTCACTTCTAAACATTTTTCATGTATCTCTAGCACTTGTAATCAATCAAATTCATTGTATTATAACATATTCTAACCCAAAATAACTTTATACAAGCCATTCACTGCCTCAAAGCAATGGTTTTGGGTTCTTATCCCATTTGGGACCAAATATCAACAAGTCTTTCTTCTCACTTTTAAACATTCTTCATGCATCTCTAGCACTTGTAATCAATCAAATTCATTGTATTATAACATATTCTAACCCAAAATAACTGTATACAAGCCATTCACTGCCTCAAAGCAATGGTTTTGGGTTCTTATCCCATTTGGGACCAAATATCAACAAGTCTTTCTTCTCACTTTTAAACATTCTTCATGCATCTCTAGCACTTGTAATCAATCAAATTCATTGTATTATAACATATTCTAACCCAAAATAACTTTATACAAGCCATTCACTGCCTCAAAGCAATGGTTTTGGGTTCTTATCCCATTTGGGACCAAATATCAACAAGTCTTTCTTCTCTCTTCTAAACATTCTTCATGCATCTCTAGCACTTGTAATCAATCAAATTCATTGTATTATAACATATTCTAAGCCAAAATAACTTTATACAAGCCATTCACTGCCTCAAAGCAATGGTTTTGGGTTCTTATCCCATTTGGGACCAAATATCAACAAGTCTTTCTTCTCACTTCTAAACATTCTTCATGCATCTCTAGCACTTGTAATCAATCAAATTCATTGTATTATAACATATTCTAACCCAAAATAACTTTATACAAGCCATTCACTGCCTCAAAGCAATGGTTTTGGGTTCTTATCCCATTTGGGACCAAATATCAACAAGTCTTTCTTCTCACTTTTAAACATTCTTCATGCATCTCTAGCACTTGTAATCAATCAAATTCATTGTATTATAACATATTCTAACCCAAAATAACTGTATACAAGCCATTCACTGCCTCAAAGCAATGGTTTTGGGTTCTTATCCCATTTGGGACCAAATATCAACAAGTCTTTCTTCTCACTTTTAAACATTCTTCATGCATCTCTAGCACTTGTAATCAATCAAATTCATTGTATTATAACATATTCTAACCCAAAATAACTGTATACAAGCCATTCACTGCCTCAAAGCAATGGTTTTGGGTTCTTATCCCATTTGGGACCAAATATCCACAAGTCTTTCTTCTCACTTCTAACCATTCTTCATGCGTCTCTACGACTTGTCATCAATCAAATGCATTGTGTTATAACATATTGTAACCCAATATAACTTTATACAAGCCATTCGCTGCCTCAAAGCAATAGTTTTGGGTTCTTATCCCATTTGGGACCAAATATCAACAAGTCTTTTTTTCTCACTTCTAAACATTCTTCATGCATCTCTAGCACTTGTAATCAATCAAATTCATTGTATTATAACATATTCTAACCCAAAATAACTGTATACAAGCCATTCACTGCCTCAAAGCAATGGTTTTGGGTTCTTATCCCATTTGGGACCAAATATCAACAAGTCTTTCTTCTCACTTCTAAACATTCTTCATGTAAGATTTCGAAGAGAATGAGCTGCAAGATCCATTCTTCTCCATAAAACTCACTAGAGACTCACAAGAACACCAAATCTGACATTGTGTGCTCTTGTGTATAACAACAAAGAAACGAGCTCAATGAGAGCTGTTCTTAAGTAGAATAAAGAGTTATACACGCCAATATGAGCTATGTATACTCAAGAATAAGTGTAAGAAGCAGTAGCTTACATACACCAATAAGAACCCAAAACCCTTATAGAATCGTTTAGATAGAATGGAAGAGAATAGAATTGAAAGAGAGGTAGAGACCAAGCATTGCCAAAGCTTGGGCTCTCCATAAGGGATTCAATAACCTAATCTACCCATTTGAGTGTAAAGAAGACGATTTTCTATATGGGGAAGACATCCCAAAAGAGAGCTTAACTTTTATTAAGCTTTAAGCATGCATATATATACAAAATGAATGAGACACATTGGGTGGCTTGTTGCCCTACTTCCCAACGTCTATATTGCTCTAATACACTCATTTACAATCAAACTAAAGCAGCTAAAGTGAAGAGAAAGTGACATAAAGGGAGAGAGAGAGCTGGTCCAAAGCGTTGATAGTGACATCTCCAAAATGGCTTCTTAGGCCAACATGTGACTCTCCCACTTGTTTCTTCTTCTCTTAATACAACATGTGACTTTGGAGAGATATATGGACGCCCAAAGGGTGAAAGGGACAGCTCCTAACGTTCCTTAGTTACATGTGGTCCTCCTTGCAAGTTGATTGCTTCCTCACCCACATGTAGCTCATTTTGGCGCCTAAACACATTTGAATCTAGGGCCTTCTTCACTTCGTTCATCGACCCTAGATTTGCACATTCTTTATCATCTTGTTGTTGACCCTAGATTTGCACATCTTCATCTTCAAGATTGACCCGAACTTTGCACATTCTTCTTTGGTGATTAAACCCCGGTTTTGCACATCTTGATGATGACCCGAACTTTGCACAACTTGATAACTTCATGAATGACCCGAACTTTGCACATCTTGATAACTTCATGAATGACCCGAACTTTGCACATTCGTTTCTTGAGTCTTGGTAACTTGACCCGTGTTTTGCACTTCTTGATCACTTCATGAATGACCCGAACTTTGCACATCTTGATCACTTCATGAATGACCCGAACTTTGCACAAGCTTCGGTCTTGATAACTTTGACCCGAACTTTGCACACCTTGATCACGTGTGTGCCTAGAGACCGATCGTTCTAGTGGATAGATTGATCGATCCCTTGTTGTGAACGATCGGTCATTTCCTTATTGTTGTGATCGATCGATCCCTTGATGTTGTGATCGATCGTTCCTTCATTGCTTGTGCTCATTTATTTCAATACTCCCCCTCAAGCTTGACCGGAAGGGGTGGAGGTTAAGCTTGGACATAAATGAGCATGATCAAGTATCACTCCTTGAACCTCATGAACTCGTCCTAGTCTTCTAGGCTTCGGACTTAAGCTTTCCCATTAGCTTCTTCCTCTCAATACTTCATGCATCTCTAGCACTTGTAATCAATCAAATTCATTGTATTATAACATATTCTAAACCAAAATAACTTTATACCAGCCATTCACTACCTCAAAGCAATGGTCTTGGGTTCTTATCCCATTTGAGACCAAATTTCAACAAGTCTTTCTTCTCACTTCTAAACATTCTTCATGCATGTCTAGCACATGTAATCAATCAAATTCATTGTATTATAACATATTCTAACCCAAAATAACTTTATACAAGCCATTCATTGCCTCAAAGCAATGGTTTTATGTTCTTATCCCATTTGGGACCAAATATTAACAAGTCTTACTTCTCACTTTTAAACATTCTTCATGCATCTCTAGCACTTGTAATCAATCAAATTCATTGTATTATAACATATTCTAACCCAAAATAACTTTATACAAGCCATTCACTGCCTTAAAGCAATGGCTTTGGGTTCTTATCCCTTTTGGGACCAAATAACAACAAGCCTTTCTTCTCCTGTTTAAACATTCTGCATGCATGTCTATCACTTGTATTCAATCAAATTCATTCTAATATATCATATTCTAACCAAAAATAACTTTATACAAGACATTCACTGCGTCAAAGCAATGGTTTTGGGTTCTTATCCCATTTGGGACCAAATATCGATAGGTCTTTCTTCTCACTTCTAAACATTCTTCATGCATCTCTAGCACTTGTAATCAATCAAATTCATTGTATTATAACATATTCTAACCCAAAATAACTTTATACAAGCCATTCACTGCCTCAAAGCAATGGTTTTGGGTTCTTATCCCATTTGGGACCAAATATCAACAAGTCTTTCTTCTCACTTCTAAGCATTCTTCATGCATCTCTAGCACTTGTAATCAATCAAATTCATTGTATTATAACATATTCTAACCCAAAATAACTTTATACAAGCCATTCACTGCCTCAAAGCAATGGTTTTGGGTTCTTATCCCATTTGGGACCAAATTTCAACAAGTCTTTCTTCTCACTTCTAAACATTCTTCATGCATGTCTAGCACCTGTAATCAATCAAATTCATTGTATTATAACATATTCTAACCCAAAATAACTTTATACAAGCCATTCACTGCCTCAAAGCAATGGTTTTGTGTTCTTATCCCATTTGGGATCAAATATCAACAAGTCTTTCTTCTCACTTCTAAACATTCTTCATGCATCTCTAGCACTTGTAATCAATCAAATTCATTGTATTATAACATATTCTAACCCAAAATAACTTTATACCAGCCATTCACTGCCTCAAAGCAATGGTTTTGGGTTCTTATCCCATTTGGGACCAAATATCAACAAGTCTTTCTTCTCACTTTTAAACATTCTTCATGCATCTCTAGCACTTGTAATCAATCAAATTCATTGTATTATAACATATTCTAACCCAAAATAACTTTATACAAGCCATTCACTGCCTCAAAGCAATGGTTTTGGGTTCTTATCCCATTTGGGACCAAATTTCAACAAGTCTTTCTTCTCACTTCTAAACATTCTTCATGCATCTCTAGCACTTGTAATCAATCAAATTCATTGTATTATAACATATTCTAACCCAAAATAACTTTATACCAGCCATTCACTGCCTCAAAGCAATGGTTTTGGGTTCTTATCCCATTTGGGACCAAATATCAACAAGTCTTTCTTCTCACTTCTAAACATTCTTCATGCATCTCTAGCACTTGTAATCAATCAAATTCATTGTATTATAACATATTCTAACCCAAAATAACTTTATACAAGCCATTCACTGCCTCAAAGCAATGGTTTTGGGTTCTTATCCCATTTGGGACCAAATATCAACAAGTCTTTCTTCTCACTTCTAAACATTCTTCATGCATCTCTAGCACTTGTAATCAATCAAATTCATTGTATTATAACATATTCTAACCCAAAATAACTTTATACAAGCCATTCACTGCCTCAAAGCAATGGTTTTGGGTTCTTATCCCATTTGCGACCAAATATCAACAAGTCTTTCTTCTCACTTTTAAACATTCTTCATGCATCTCTAGCACTTGTAATCAATCAAATGCATTGTATTATAACATATTCTAACCCAAAATAACTTTATACAAGCCATTCACTGCCTCAAAGCAATGGTTTTGGGTTCTTATCCCATTTGGGACCAAATATCAACAAGTCTTTCTTCTCACTTTTAAACATTCTTCATGCATCTCTAGCACTTGTAATCAATCAAATTCATTGTATTATAACATATTCTAACCCAAAATAACTTTATACAAGCCATTCACTGCCTCAAAGCAATGGTTTTGGGTTCTTATCCCATTTGGGACCAAATATCAACAAGTCTTTCTTCTCACTTCTAAACATTCTTCATGCATCTCTAGCACTTGTAATCAATCAAATTCATTGTATTATAACATATTCTAACCCAAAATAATTTTATACAAGCCATTCACTGCCTCAAAGCATTGGTTTTGGGTTCTTATCCCATTTGGGACCAAATATCAACAAGTCTTTCTTCTCACTTCTAAACATTCTTCATGCATCTCTAGCACTTGTAATCAATCAAATTCATTGTATTATAACATATTCTAACCCAAAATAACTTTATACAAGCTATTCACTGCCTCAAAGTATTGGTTTTGGGTTCTTAACGCATTTGGGACCAAATATCCACAAGTCTTTGTTCTCACTTCTAAGCATTCTTCATGCATCTCTAGCACTTGTAATCAATCAAATTCATTGTATTATAACATATTCTAAACCAAAATAACTTTATACAAGCCATTCACTGCCTCAAAGCAATGGTTTTGGGTTCTTATCCCATTTGGGACCAAATATCAACAAGTCTTTCTTCTCACTTTTAAACATTCTTCATGCATCTCTAGCACTTGTAATCAATCAAATTCATTGTATTATAACATATTCTAACCCAAAATAACTGTATACAAGCCATTCACTGCCTCAAAGCAATGGTTTTGGGTTATTATCCCATTTGGGACCAAATTTCAAGAAGTGTTTTTTTCTCACTTCTAAACATTCTTCATGCATCTCTAGCACTTGTAATCAATCAAATTCATTGTATTATAACATATTCTAACACAAAATAACATTATACAAGACATTGCCTGCCTCAAAGCAATGATTTTGGGTTCTTATCCCATTTGGGACCAAATATCAACAAGTCTTTCTTCTCACTTTTAAACATTCTTCATGCATCTCTAGCACTTGTAATCAATCAAATTCATTTTATTATAACATATTCTAACCCAAAATAACTGTATACAAGCCATTCACTGCCTCAAAGCAATGGTTTTGGGTTCTTATCCCATTTGGGACCAAATTTCAACAAGTCTTTCTTCTCACTTTTAAACATTCTTCATGCATCTCTAGCACTTGTAATCAATCAAATTCATTTTATTATAACATATTCTAACCCAAAATAACTTTATACAAGCCATTCACTGCCTCAAAGCAATGGTTTTGGGTTCTTATCCCATTTGGGACCAAATATCAACAAGTCTTTCTTCTCACTTCTAAACATTCTTCATGTATCTCTAGCACTTGTAATCAATCAAAATTATTGTATTATAACATATTCTAACCCAAAATAACTTTATACAAACTATTCACTGCCTCTAAGCATTGGTTTTGGGTTCTTATCCCATTTGCGACCAAATATCCACAAGTCTTTCTTCTCACTTCTAAGCATTCTTCATGCATCTCTAGCACTTGTAATCAATCAAATGCATTGTATTATAACATATTCTAACCCAAAATAACTTTATACAAGCCATTCACTGCCTCAAAGCAATGGTTTTGGGTTCTTATCCCATTTGAGACCAAATTTCAACAAGTCTTTCTTCTCACTTCTAAACATTCTTCATGCATGTCTAGCACCTGTAATCAATCAAATTCATTGTATTATAACATATTCTAACCCAAAATAACTTTATACAAGCCATTCACTGCCTCAAAGAAATGGTTTTGGGTTCTTATCCAATTTGGGACCAAATATCGATAGGTCTTTCTTCTCACTTCTAAACATTCTTCATGCATCTCTAGCACATGTAATCAATCAAATTCATTGTATTATAACATATTCTAAACCAAAATAATTTTATACAAGCTATTCACTGCCTCAAAGCATTGGTTTTGGGTTCTTATCCCATTTGGGACCAAATATCCACAAGTTTTTCTTCTCACTTCTAAACATTCTTCATGCATCTCTAGCACATGTAATCAATCAAATTCATTGTATTATAACATATTCTAAACCAAAATAACTTTATACAAGCTATTCACTGCCTCAAAGTATTGGTTTTGGGTTCTTATCCCATTTGGGACCAAATATCCACAAGTCTTTGTTCTCACTTCTAAGCATTCTTCATGCATCTCTAGCACTTATAATCAATCAAATTCATTGTATTATAACATATTCTAAACCAAAATAACTTTATACAAGCCATTCACTGCCTCAAAGCAATGGTTTTGGGTTCTTATCCCATTTGGGACCAAATATCCACAAGTCTTTCTTCTCACTTCTAAACATTCTTCATGCGTCTCTAGCACTTGTAATCAATCAAATGCATTGTGTTATAACATATTGTAACCCAATATAACTTTATACAAGCCATTCACTGCCTCAAAGCAATGGTTTTGGGTTATTATCCCATTTGAGACCAAATTTCAACAAGTGTTTTTTTCTCACTTCTAAACATTCTTCCTGCATCTCTAGCACTTGTAATCAATCAAATTCATTGTATTATAACATATTCTAACCCAAAATAACATTATACAAGCCATTGCCTGCCTCAAAGCAATGATTTTGTGTTCTTATCCCATTTGAGACCAAATTTCAACAAGTCTTACTTCTCACTTCTAAACATTCTTCATGCATCTCTAGCACTTGTAATCAATCAAATTCATTGTATTATAACATATTCTAAACCAAAATAACTTTATACCAGCCATTCACTACCTCAAAGCAATGGTCTTGGGTTCTTATCCCATTTGAGACCAAATTTCAACAAGTCTTTCTTCTCACTTCTAAACATTCTTCATGCATGTCTAGCACATGTAATCAATCAAATTCATTCTAATATAACATATTCTAACCCAAAATAACTTTATACAAGCCATTCACTGCCTCAAAGCAATGGTTTTGTGTTCTTATCCCATTTGAGACCAAATTTCAACAAGTCTTACTTCTCACTTCTAAACATTCTTCATGCATCTCTAGCACTTGTAATCAATCAAATTCATTGTATTATAACATATTCTAAACCAAAATAACTTTATACCAGCCATTCACTACCTCAAAGCAATGGTCTTGGGTTCTTATCCCATTTGAGACCAAATTTCAACAAGTCTTTCTTCTCACTTCTAAACATTCTTCATGCATGTCTAGCACATGTAATCAATCAAATTCATTCTATTATAACATATTCTAACCCAAAATAACTTTATACAAGCCATTCACTGCCTCAAAGAAATGGTTTTGGGTTCTTATCCAATTTGGGACCAAATATCGATAGGTCTTTCTTCTCACTTCTAAACATTCTTCATGCATCTCTAGCACATGTAATCAATCAAATTCATTGTATTATAACATATTCTAAACTAAAATAACTTTATACAAGCTATTCACTGCCTCAAAGCATTGGTTTTCGGTTCTTATCCCATTTGCGACCAAATATCCACAAGTCTTTCTTCTCACTTCTAAGCATTCTTCATGCATCTCTAGCACTTGTAATCAATCAAATGCATTGTATTATAACATATTCTAACCCAAAATAACTTCATACAAGCCATTCACTGCCTCAAAGCAATGGTTTTGGGTTCTTATCCCATTTGAGACCAAATTTCAACAAGTCTTTCTTCTCACTTCTAAACATTCTTCATGCATGTCTAGCACCTGTAATCAATCAAATTCATTGTATAACATATTCTAACCCAAAATAACTTTATACAAGCCATTCACTGCCTCAAAGAAATGGTTTTGGGTTCTTATCCAATTTGGGACCAAATATCGATAGGTCTTTCTTCTCACTTCTAAACATTCTTCATGCATCTCTAGCACATGTAATCAATCAAATTCATTGTATTATAACATATTCTAAACCAAAATAACTTTATACAAGCTATTCACTGCCTCAAAGCATTGGTTTTGGGTTCTTATCCCATTTGGGACCAAATATCCACAAGTCTTTCTTCTCACTTCTAAACATTCTTCATGCATCTCTAGCACATGTAATCAATCAAATTCATTGTATTATAACATATTCTAAACCAAAATAACTTTATACAAGCTATTCACTGCCTCAAAGTATTGGTTTTGGGTTCTTATCCCATTTGGGACCAAATATCCACAAGTCTTTCTTCTCACTTCTAAGCATTCTTCATGCATCTCTAGCACTTATAATCAATCAAATTCATTGTATAATAACATATTCTAAACCAAAATAACTTTATACAAGCCATTCACTGCCTCAAAGCAATGGTTTTGGGTTCTTATCCTATTTGGGACCAAATATCCACAAGTCTTTCTTCTCACTTCTAAACATTCTTCATGCGTCTCTAGCACTTGTAATCAATCAAATGCATTGTATTATAACATATTGTAACCCAATATAACTTTATACAAGCCATTCACTGCCTCAAAGCAATAGTTTTGGGTTATTATCCCATTTGAGACCAAATTTCAATAAGTCTTTTTTTCTCACTTCTAAACATTCTTCATGCATCTGTAGCACTTGTAATCAATCAAATTCATTGTATTATAACATATTCTAACCCAAAATAACTTTATACAAGCCATTCACTGCCTCAAAGCAATGGTTTTGTGTTCTTATCCCATTTGAGACCAAATTTCAACAAGTCTTACTTCTCACTTCTAAACATTCTTCATGCATCTCTAGCACTTGTAATCAATCAAATTCATTGTATTATAACATATTCTAAACCAAAATAACTTTATACCAGCCATTCACTGCCTCAAAGCAATGGTTTTAGGTTCTTATTTGAGACCAAATTTCAACAAGTCTTTCTTCTCACTTCTAAACATTCTTCATGCATGTCTAGCACATGTAATCAATCAAATTCATTGTATTATAACATATTTTAAACCAAAATAACTTTATACCAGCCATTCACTGCCTCAAAGCAATGGTTTTGGGTTCTTATCCCATTTGAGACCAAATTTCAACAAGTCTTTCTTCTCACTTCTAAACATTCTTCATGCATGTCTAGCACATGTAATCAATCAAATTCATTCTATTATAACATATTCTAACCCAAAATAACTTTATACAAGCCATTCACTGCCTCAAAGAAATGGTTTTGGGTTCTTATCCAATTTGGGACCAAATATCGATAGGTCTTTCTTCTCACTTCTAAACATTCTTCATGCATCTCTAGCACATGTAATCAATCATATTCATTGTATTATAACATATTCTAAACCAAAATAACTTTATACAAGCTATTCACTGCCTCAAAGTATTGGTTTTGGGTTCTTATCCCATTTGGGACCAAATATCCACAAGTCTTTCTTCTCACTTCTAAGCATTCTTCATGCATCTCTAGCACTTATAATCAATCAAATTCATTGTATTATAACATATTCTAACCCAAAATAACTTTATACAAGCCATTCACTGCCTCAAAGCAATGGTTTTGGGTTCTTATCCCATTTGGGACCAAATATCCACAAGTCTTTCTTCTCACTTCTAAACATTCTTCATGCATGTCTAGCACTTGTAATCAATCAAATTCATTGTATTATAACATATTCTAACCCAAAATAACTTTATACAAGCCATTCACTGCCTCAAAGCAATGGTTTTGGGTTCTTATCCAATTTGGGACCAAATATCGATAGGTCTTTCTTCTCACTTCTAAACATTCTTCATGCATCTCTAGCACTTGTAATCAATCAAATTCATTGTATTATAACATATTCTAAACCAAAATAACTTTATACAAGCCATTCACTGCCTCAAAGCAATGGTTTTGGGTTCTTATCCCATTTGAGACTAAATTTCAACAAGTCTTTCTTCTCACTTCTAAACATTCTTCATGCATGTCTAGCACTTGTAATCAATCAAATTCATTGTATTATAACATATTCTAACCCAAAATAACTTTATACAAGCCATTCACTGCCTCAAAGAAATGGTTTTGGGTTCTTATCCAATTTGGGACCAAATATTGATAGGTCTTTCTTCTCACTTCTAAACATTCTTCATGCATCTCTAGCACTTGTAATCAATCAAATGCATTGTATTATAACATATTATAACCCAATATAACTTTATACAAGCCATTCACTGCGTCAAAGCAATGGATTTGTGTTCTCATCCCATTTGAGACCAAATTTCAACATGTCTTTCTTCTCTTTTCTAAACATTCTTCATGCATGTCTAGCACTTGTAATCAATCAAATTCATTGTATTATAACATATTCTAATCCAAAATAACTTTATACAAGCCATTCACTGCCTCAAAGCAATGGTTTTGGGTTATTATCCCATTTGAGACCAAATTTAAACAAGTCTTTTTTCTCACTTCTAAAGATTCTTCATGCATGTATAGCACTTGTAATCAATCAAATTCATTGTATTATAACATATTCTAACCCAAAATAACTTTATACAAGCCATTCACTGCCTCAAAGCAATGGTTTTGGGTTCTTATCCCATTTGAGACTAAATTTCAACAAGTCTTACTTCTCACTTCTAAACATTCTTCATGCATGTCTAGCACTTGTAATCAATCAAATTCATTGTATTATATCATATTCTAAACCAAAATAATTTTATACCAGCCATTCACTGCGTCAAAGCAATGGTTTTGGGTTCTGATCCCATTTGAGACCAAATTTCAACAAGTCTTTCTTCTCACTTCTAAACATTCTTCATGCATGTCTAGCACATGTAATCAATCATATTCATTCTATTATAACATATTCTAACCCAAAATAACTTTATACAAGCCATTCACTGCCTCAAAGCAATGGTTTTGGGTTCTTATCCCATTTGAGACCAAATTTCAACAAGTCTTTCTTCTCACTTCTAAACATTCTTCATGCATGTCTAGCACCTGTAATCAATCAAATTCATTGTATTATAACATATTCTAACCCAAAATAACTTTATACAAGCCATTCACTGCCTCAAAGAAATGGTTTTTGGTTCTTATCCAATTTGGGACCAAATATCGATAGGTCTTTCTTCTCACTTCTAAACATTCTTCATGCATCTCTAGCACATGTAATCAATCAAATTCATTGTATTATAACATATTCTAAACCAAAATAACTTTATACAAGCTATTCACTGCCTCAAAGCATTGGTTTTGGGTTCTTATCCCATTTGGGACCAAATATCCACAAGTCTTTCTTCTCACTTCTAAGCATTCTTCATGCATCTCTAGCACTTATAATCAATCAAATTCATTGTATTATAACATATTCTAAACCAAAATAACTTTATACAAGCCATTCACTGCGTCAAAGCAATGGTTTTGGGTTCTTATCCCATTTGGGACCAAATATCCACAAGTCTTTCTTCTAATTTCTAAACATTCTTCATGCATGTCTAGCACTTGTAATGAATCAAATGCATTGTATTATAACATATTATAACCCAATATAACTTTATACAAGCCATTCACTGCGTCAAAGCAATGGTTTTGTGTTCTTATCCAATTTGGGACCAAATATCGATAGGTCTTTCTTCTCACTTCTAAACATTCTTCATGCATCTCTAGCACATGTAATCAATCATATTCATTGTATTATAACATATTCTAAACCAAAATAACTTTATACAAGCTATTTACTGCCTCAAAGTATTGGTTTTGGGTTCTTATCCCATTTGGGACCAAATATCCACAAGTCTTTCTTCTCACTTCTAAGCATTCTTCATGCATCTCTAGCACTTATAATCAATCAAATTCATTGTATTATAACATATTCTAAACCAAAATAACTTTATACAAGCCATTCACTGCCTCAAAGCAATGGTTTTGGGTTCTTATCCCATTTGGGACCAAATATCCACAAGTCTTTCTTCTCACTTGTAAACATTCTTCATGCGTCTCTAGCACTTGTAATCAATCAAATGCATTGTATTATAACATATTATAACCCAATATAACTTTATACAAGCCATTCACTGCCTCAAAGCAATGGTTTTGGGTTATTATCCCATTTGAGACCAAATTTCAACAAGTCTTTTTTTCTTACTTCTAAACATTCTTCATGCATGTCTAGCACTTGTAATCAATCAAATTCATTGTATTATAACATATTCTAACCCAAAATAACTTAATACAAGCCATTCACTGCCTCAAAGCAATGGTTTTGTGTTCTTATCCCATTTGAGACCAAATTTCAACAAGTCTTACTTCTCACTTCTAAACATTCTTCATGCATCTCTAGCACTTGTAATCAATCAAATTCATTGTATTATAACATATTCTAAACCAAAATAACTTTATACCAGGCATTCACTGCCTCAAAGCAATCGTTTTGGGTTCTTATCCCATTTGAGACCAAATTTCAACAAGTCTTTCTTTTCACTTCTAAACATTCTTCATGCATGTCTAGCAAATGTAATCAATCAAATTCATTCTATTATAACATATTCTAAACCAAAATAACTTTATACAAGCCATTCACTGCCTCAAAGCAATGTTTTTGGGTTCTTATCCCATTTGAGACCAAATTTCAACAAGTCTTTCTTCTCACTTCTAAACATTCTTCATGCATGTCTAGCACTTGTAATCAATCAAATTCATTGTATTATAACATATTCTAACCCAAAATAACTTTATACAAGCCATTCACTGCCTCAAAGCAATGGTTTTGGGTTCTTATCCAATTTGGGACCAAATATCGATAGGTCTTTCTTCTCACTTCTAAACATTCTTCATGCATCTCTAGCACTTGTAATCAATCAAATTCATTGTATTATAACATATTCTAAACCAAAATAACTTTATACAAGCCATTCACTGCCTCAAAGCAATGGTTTTTGGTTCTTATCCCATTTGAGACCAAATTTCAACAAGTCTTTCTTCTCACTTCTAAACATTCTTCATGCATGTCTAGCACTTGTAATCAATCAAATTCATTGTATTATAATATATTCTAACCCAAAATAACTTTATACAAGCCATTCACTGCCTCAAAGAAATGGTTTTGGGTTCTTATCCAATTTGGGACCAAATATTGATAGGTCTTTCTTCTCACTTCTAAACATTCTTCATGCATCTCTAGCACTTGTAATCAATCAAATGCATTGTATTATAACATATTATAACCCAATATAACTTTATACAAGCCATTCACTGCGTCAAAGCAATGGATTTGTGTTCTCATCCCATTTGAGACCAAATTTCAACATGTCTTTCTTCTCTTTTCTAAACATTCTTCATGCATGTCTAGCACTTGTAATCAATCAAATTCATTGTATTATAACATATTCTAATCCAAAATAACTTTATACAAGCCATTGACTGCCTCAAAGCAATGGTTTTGGGTTATTATCCCATTTGAGACCAAATTTAAACAAGTCTTTTTTCTCACTTCTAAAGATTCTTCATGCATGTATAGCACTTGTAATCAATCAAATTCATTGTATTATAACATATTCTAACCCAAAATAACTTTATACAAGCCATTCACTGCCTCAAAGCAATGGTTTTGGGTTCTTATCCCATTTGAGACCAAATTTCAGCAAGTCTTACTTCTCACTTCTAAACATTCTTCATGCATGTCTAGCACTTGTAATCAATCAAATTCATTGTATTATATCATATTCTAAACCAAAATAACTTTATACCAGCCATTCACTGCGTCAAAGCAATGGTTTTGGGTTCTGATCCCATTTGAGACCAAATTTCAACAAGTCTTTCTTCTCACTTCTAAACATTCTTCATGCATGTCTAGCACATGTAATCAATCATATTCATTCTATTATAACATATTCTAACCCAAAATAACTTTATACAAGCCATTCACTGCCTCAAAGCAATGGTTTTGGGTTCTTATCCCATTTGAGACCAAATTTCAACAAGTCTTTCTTCTCACTTCTAAACATTCTTCATGCATGTCTAGCACCTGTAATCAATCAAATTCATTGTATTATAACATATTCTAACCCAAAATAACTTTATACAAGCCATTCACTGCCTCAAAGAAATGGTTTTTGGTTCTTATCCAATTTGGGACCAAATATCGATAGGTCTTTCTTCTCACTTCTAAACATTCTTCATGCATCTCTAGCACATGTAATCAATCAAATTCATTGTATTATAACATATTCTAAACCAAAATAACTTTATACAAGCTATTCACTGCCTCAAAGCATTGGTTTTGGGTTCTTATCCCATTTGGGACCAAATATCCACAAGTCTTTCTTCTCACTTCTAAGCATTCTTCATGCATCTCTAGCACTTATAATCAATCAAATTCATTGTATTATAACATATTCTAAACCAAAATAACTTTATACAAGCCATTCACTGCGTCAAAGCAATGGTTTTGGGTTCTTATCCCATTTGGGACCAAATATCCACAAGTCTTTCTTCTAATTTCTAAACATTCTTCATGCATGTCTAGCACTTGTAATGAATCAAATGCATTGTATTATAACATATTATAACCCAATATAACTTTATACAAGCCATTCACTGCGTCAAAGCAATGGTTTTGTGTTCTTATCCAATTTGGGACCAAATATCGATAGGTCTTTCTTCTCACTTCTAAACATTCTTCATGCATCTCTAGCACATGTAATCAATCATATTCATTGTATTATAACATATTCTAAACCAAAATAACTTTATACAAGCTATTCACTGCCTCAAAGTATTGGTTTTGGGTTCTTATCCCATTTGGGACCAAATATCCACAAGTCTTTCTTCTCACTTCTAAGCATTCTTCATGCATCTCTAGCACTTATAATCAATCAAATTCATTGTATTATAACATATTCTAAACCAAAATAACTTTATACAAGCCATTCACTGCCTCAAAGCAATGGTTTTGGGTTCTTATCCCATTTGGGACCAAATATCCACAAGTCTTTCTTCTAACTTGTAAACATTCTTCATGCGTCTCTAGCACTTGTAATCAATCAAATGCATTGTATTATAACATATTATAACCCAATATAACTTTATACAAGCCATTCACTGCCTCAAAGCAATGGTTTTGGGTTATTATCCCATTTGAGACCAAATTTCAACAAGTCTTTTTTTCTCACTTCTAAACATTCTTCATGCATGTCTAGCACTTGTAATCAATCAAATTCATTGTATTATAACATATTCTAACCCAAAATAACTTTATACAAGCCATTCACTGCCTCAAAGCAATGGTTTTGTGTTCTTATCCCATTTGAGACCAAATTTCAACAAGTCTTACTTCTCACTTCTAAACATTCTTCATGCATCTCTAGCACTTGTAATCAATCAAATTCATTGTATTATAACATATTCTAAACCAAAATAACTTTATACCAGGCATTCACTGCCTCAAAGCAATGGTTTTGGGTTCTTCTCCCATTTGGGACCAAATATCAACAAGTCTTTCTTCTCACTTCTAAACATTCTTCACGCATCTCTAGCACTTCTAATCAATCAAATTGTAAACCGGTTGAAGAAATGATCGTGATCGAGGGGATTATGTCCGAGATCGATCGGTCACCAACCTCGGACGATCTCTTGGATCGACCCGCTGTCGTTCTGGATCGAGAAATTCTATCGATCCACTCTCGAGCCCGATCGAGAGTTTCCATCGACCGAGTATCGACCCAACCGTCCGTACGTCCGTACACCCGTCGATATGAGGCCATCCGTACATGCATGCAAATATCAAGTAGGCTCTCTAAGCCTCACCTATCCAGCCCATTAAGGAGACTTCATTATCACCTTCAAGGCCTCATTCCAATGTCTCTAGATCCTTCTTATGTTACCGTTGGGCGCAAAGAACAAGTGGAGAGAGTCAAACTCACATGTTGGCTTAAGATAAGAGATGTCACTTTCAAGTGGTCCTCCCTCTCTCATAGAATCGATAGAGCTTATTCTTTTTGTAAATGGCTATATATAGTTTGTAATTAGGTTTCCAATAATGCAAGAAAGTAGAGTATTCTACTCTTTTCCCTATACTTCCTATTCTCTCTCTTTCAAACTCGCAACCAAAAGTCTTTCCTCCATCTAGTCCGATTCAAATCTTCTTATCTCTTATTTTACTCGATCTTTTTCTTCTAATCTTACATGGTATCAAAGCCAGGTTGCTCTTAATCAACCTATAATCTCACCCACCTCATTCGTAACCTTATTCTTCTTCTTTAATTCTTTCCAAACTCGTTCTTGAAACCGCTCATTGTTTCTCTCCTTTACCCGTCGGTCACTAGCTTTATCCAACGGTCCATTCTCCATGGAAGGTCTCAAGAACTTGGTTGTTCCAGTCACTCTCAAGGGTGGAAACTACTTGTTATGGGCGAGAACCACAAAAACCGCCTTGTGCGGCCGTGGGTTGTGGAGTCACATCGAAAAGAGTGAAGCTCCAAAAGATGCAACCACCAAAGAAGGGAAAGAAATAGTCCCGGTCGATGAAGAGAAATGGTTCCAAGAGGACCAAAATGTTCTTGCTCTCATCCAAAATTCTCTAGATGCTCCAATCCTTGAAGCATACTCCTATTGCGAAACCGCAAAGGAGCTATGGGACACTCTCAAGAATGTTTTTGGTAACATTACCAATCTAAACCGTGTCTTTGAGGTTAAGAGAGCTATCAATAACCTTAGCCAAGAAGACATGGAGTTTACCAAACATTTTGGGAAGTTTAGATCCCTATGGGCCGAGCTTGAAATGCTAAGGCCAAGTACAATGGATCCGGCGGTCATCAACGAACGCCGAGAACAAGACAAGGTGTTCGGTCTCCTTCTCACCTTGAATGCGTCTTACAATGACCTCATCAAACATATCCTCCGGGCTGACAAGCTTCCAAGCCTAGATGAAGTATGCTCTCAAGTACAAAGGGAACATGGTTCCATGGGGTTGTTCGGTGGAAAAGGAGAACTTGTCACCGCCAATCAAGTTGAAGTTGCCTCAGCCAACAAAAGCTACTATAGGGGAAACAACAACGGTCACAAGAGGCCCTTTTGCCACCATTGCAAGAAAAATGTCCATGTTCGTGAGAAGTGTTGGATTCTCCACCCTCACCTTCGCCCAAGAGAAGACAACCATGAACCGAGAGCTCACCTTGCAAATTCATCAAGTGAAGCTCACGTTCCGGAGGCCAAACCTCAAGTCATTGAAGGAAGTGGAACTGCTCTCAATGCATCTTCGGAGCTTGTGAGGAGATCCGACCTCGATGCTCTTATCAAGGCCCTAAAAGAATCATCCGGTAAAGTGAATCTAGCCCTTAACTCCATTAAACCAATTATAGTTGATTCCGGAGCCTCTCATCATATGATTAGTGATTCTAAGCTAATAAGTGATGTGGAACCAACTCTAGGAAATGTTACTATAGCTAATGGAGATAGAGTACCGGTTAAAGGGATTGGAAACTTAAAATTGTTTGATAAAGACTCTAAAGCTTTTTATATGCCTAGTTTTGCTTCTAATCTAGTTTCGGTTAAGAAGGCAACTAAGGATCTCAATTGTCATGTTATATTTGGACCTAATGAAGTTTATTTTCAGGATATTGAGACAAGTAAACTTCTTGGCCAAGGGAAGACCCAAGATGATCTCTATGTTCTTAAGGGCTCCGATTTATCTAAACCCTCTCCTTCTTGTTTTAACTCTATTGTTGTTTGTGCGAATAGTGCTATTTGGCATGCTAGACTTGGTCACCCTCACTCTCGTGCTTTAAGCTTAATATTGCCTAGTGTTTCTTTTAAGAATGATGAATGTGAAGCTTGTATTCTTGGAAAGCATTGCAAATCTGTTTTTCCAAAATCTATGACTATCTATGAAAAATGCTTTGATCTTGTTCATTCGGATGTGTGGACATCACCTTGCATATCTAGAGAAAATCATAAGTATTTTGTCACATTCATTGATGAAAAATCGAAATATACTTGGCTTACCTTGATTCCAACTAAGGATAGAGTTCTTGAAGCCTTTACAAATTTCCAAAACTATGTTTCTAATCACTTTAATGCCAAGATTAAGATTTTGAGATCAGATAATGGAGGGGAGTACACTAGCAATGAGTTCAAGCAACATCTCAATAAACATGGAATCATTCATCAAACTAGCTGTCCCTACACTCCCCAACAAAATGGTGTGGCCGAGAGAAAGAATAGACATCTCATGGAAGTTGCAAGATCAATGATGTTTCACACCAATGTTCCAAAACGTTTTTGGGGAGATGCGGTGGTATCCGCATGTTACTTGATCAACCGAATACCCACGAAAATCCTAAGAGATCTTTCTCCCTTTGAAGTTCTTAATAACACTAAACCGTCAATCAATCACTTACGAGTATTCGGATGTGTTTGTTATGTTTTGAAACCAGGTGAACTTCGAAACAAACTTGAAGCAAAGAGTATCAAAGGGATCTTCATTGGGTATTCGATAACACAAAAGGGATACAAGTGTTATGATCCGGAAACAAGAAAAGTGTTGGTCTCTCGTGATGTGAAGTTTGTTGAGACAAAAGGGTACTATGATGAAAAGAATTGGGAAAGCTTGAAGGACCTATCTCATTCATCATCCGATCGAGCAACCAACTTAAGGATCATTCTTGAAAAGCTTGGTCTCGACAACTTCCAAACCAACAAAGACTCCACCAACACAATACCTCCGGAAACTACTAATCAAGGTCAAGAAGGGAACCACACTACTCCGGAAGATACAAATGATGCAAATGATGAAACTATGAATCAAGAAGAAGAATATGGTGAAGAAGAGGAGGATGGTTTAAATTCACTTGGGAGTGAACCCGAATCCGAACTACCTCAAGACAATCATGATGAAGAAATTGTTCATCTTCGGAGAAGTGAACGACTCAAACAACCATCATCAAATTGGAAGAATACTAGAGTCTACTACAACAACATGGCCGTAGCTCACCCTATACAAGCCGTTTGCACTCTTGCACATTTTCCGATCGATCATCAAGCCTATCTCACTCAAGTTGATTCCAATTGGATACCGGAGAGTTATGAAGAAGCTAAAGCTCACAAAGAATGGAAAGATGCTGTTGATAATGAAACCAAGGCAATGGAATCTAACCACACATGGGATGAGGCCGATTTACCAAAGGGAAAGAAAGCGGTTACTTCTCGATGGATATTCACTATAAAGTACAAGAGTGACGGGGGGATAGAACGCTATAAAGCTCGGCTTGTAGCAAGAGGGTTCACACAAACATACGGAGAAGACTATCTTGATACATTTGCTCCGGTAGCTAAACTCCACACCGTCCGAGTGGTACTCTCATTAGCCGTGAACTTGGAATGGGAATTATGGCAAATGGACGTGAAGAATGCATTTCTTCAAGGAGAACTTGAGGATGAAGTCTACATGAGACCACCACCGGGCATGGAAGATACAATAGCTCCCGGGAAAGTTTTGAAGCTCAAGAAAGCGATCTATGGATTAAAACAATCACCAAGAGCTTGGTACCACAAGCTTAGTACAACACTAATGGATAGAGGCTTCAAGAAGTCCGAAGCCGATCACACACTTTTCACCCTATCAAGTAAAGAAGGTATTGTAGTCATTCTTGTGTATGTTGATGATATCATCATATCCGGGAATGACAAGGTAGGGATTCAAGATACAAAAGTTTTTCTTAAAACTGTTTTTGACATTAAAGATCTTGGAGAACTAAAATATTTTCTCGGTATAGAAGTGTGTAGATCCAAAGAAGGATTGTTTTTGTCACAAAGAAAGTATGCCCTTGACCTCTTAAATGAAGTAGGGAAGCTTGGATCAAGACCGGTGGCAGCTCCTCTTGACCCGGATTACCAAACCAATGGAAAGGGGGAGCTTGGAGAAGAACCATTTGATGACCCTACTCAATACCGACGACTAGTAGGTAAGTTAATCTATCTTACCATTACACGACCTGACATTTGTTTTGCTGTGAATCAGGTCTCCCAACACATGCAAGCTCCAACCATGCACCATTGGGACATGGTGAGCCGGATACTTAAGTACATCAAAGGAGCTCCGGGCCAAGGCATTTGGATGGGTTGCAACAACAATACGGAGCTTGTGGGGTATTGTGATGCGGATTATGCTGGAGATAGAAAGGATAGAAGATCAACAACTGGATATTGCACGTTCATTGGAGGCAATCTAGTTACATGGAAGAGCAAGAAGCAAAAAGTGGTGTCTCTCTCTAGTGCCGAGTCGGAATATAGAGCAATGAGGAAGCTCACAACTGAATTGATATGGCTTAAAGCTCTTCTTAAAGATCTTGGAGTGGAATCATCAAGTCCGATCACTATGCATTGTGATAATAAAGCCGCTATACACATTGCATCAAACTCGGTCTTTCATGAAAGAACAAAACACATTGAGATCGATTGCCACAAGGTTCGAGAACAAGTTGGATTGGGAGTCATTCTACCGTGTTACACCGAAAGCTCCGAACAACTTGCGGACATCTTCACCAAGGCTGCAAGTCCACAAGTTTGTGAATATATTCACTCCAAACTTGGTCTTGTGGATCTCACCAAACCATAACACTCACACTCTTTTTCCCTTAGCAAAGTTTTATCCCAAGCGGTTTTCTTTGCTAAGGTTTTTAACGAGGTGGGTGGTTATTGTTTCAAGCTTAACCTTAAAGAGAATCTTAAAGGTAAAGCTTGAGGGGGAGTGTAAACCGGTTGAAGAAATGATCGTGATCGAGGGGATTATGTCCGAGATCGATCGGTCACCAACCTCGGACGATCTCTTGGATCGACCCGCTGTCGTTCTGGATCGAGAAATTCTATCGATCCACTCTCGAGCCCGATCGAGAGTTTCCATCGACCGAGTATCGACCCAACCGTCCGTACGTCCGTACACCCGTCGATATGAGGCCATCCGTACATGCATGCAAATATCAAGTAGGCTCTCTAAGCCTCACCTATCCAGCCCATTAAGGAGACTTCATTATCACCTTCAAGGCCTCATTCCAATGTCTCTAGATCCTTCTTATGTTACCGTTGGGCGCAAAGAACAAGTGGAGAGAGTCAAACTCACATGTTGGCTTAAGATAAGAGATGTCACTTTCAAGTGGTCCTCCCTCTCTCATAGAATCGATAGAGCTTATTCTTTTTGTAAATGGCTATATATAGTTTGTAATTAGGTTTCCAATAATGCAAGAAAGTAGAGTATTCTACTCTTTTCCCTATACTTCCTATTCTCTCTCTTTCAAACTCGCAACCAAAAGTCTTTCCTCCATCTAGTCCGATTCAAATCTTCTTATCTCTTATTTTACTCGATCTTTTTCTTCTAATCTTACATGGTATCAAAGCCAGGTTGCTCTTAATCAACCTATAATCTCACCCACCTCATTCGTAACCTTATTCTTCTTCTTTAATTCTTTCCAAACTCGTTCTTGAAACCGCTCATTGTTTCTCTCCTTTACCCGTCGGTCACTAGCTTTATCCAACGGTCCATTCTCCATGGAAGGTCTCAAGAACTTGGTTGTTCCAGTCACTCTCAAGGGTGGAAACTACTTGTTATGGGCGAGAACCACAAAAACCGCCTTGTGCGGCCGTGGGTTGTGGAGTCACATCGAAAAGAGTGAAGCTCCAAAAGATGCAACCACCAAAGAAGGGAAAGAAATAGTCCCGGTCGATGAAGAGAAATGGTTCCAAGAGGACCAAAATGTTCTTGCTCTCATCCAAAATTCTCTAGATGCTCCAATCCTTGAAGCATACTCCTATTGCGAAACCGCAAAGGAGCTATGGGACACTCTCAAGAATGTTTTTGGTAACATTACCAATCTAAACCGTGTCTTTGAGGTTAAGAGAGCTATCAATAACCTTAGCCAAGAAGACATGGAGTTTACCAAACATTTTGGGAAGTTTAGATCCCTATGGGCCGAGCTTGAAATGCTAAGGCCAAGTACAATGGATCCGGCGGTCATCAACGAACGCCGAGAACAAGACAAGGTGTTCGGTCTCCTTCTCACCTTGAATGCGTCTTACAATGACCTCATCAAACATATCCTCCGGGCTGACAAGCTTCCAAGCCTAGATGAAGTATGCTCTCAAGTACAAAGGGAACATGGTTCCATGGGGTTGTTCGGTGGAAAAGGAGAACTTGTCACCGCCAATCAAGTTGAAGTTGCCTCAGCCAACAAAAGCTACTATAGGGGAAACAACAACGGTCACAAGAGGCCCTTTTGCCACCATTGCAAGAAAAATGTCCATGTTCGTGAGAAGTGTTGGATTCTCCACCCTCACCTTCGCCCAAGAGAAGACAACCATGAACCGAGAGCTCACCTTGCAAATTCATCAAGTGAAGCTCACGTTCCGGAGGCCAAACCTCAAGTCATTGAAGGAAGTGGAACTGCTCTCAATGCATCTTCGGAGCTTGTGAGGAGATCCGACCTCGATGCTCTTATCAAGGCCCTAAAAGAATCATCCGGTAAAGTGAATCTAGCCCTTAACTCCATTAAACCAATTATAGTTGATTCCGGAGCCTCTCATCATATGATTAGTGATTCTAAGCTAATAAGTGATGTGGAACCAACTCTAGGAAATGTTACTATAGCTAATGGAGATAGAGTACCGGTTAAAGGGATTGGAAACTTAAAATTGTTTGATAAAGACTCTAAAGCTTTTTATATGCCTAGTTTTGCTTCTAATCTAGTTTCGGTTAAGAAGGCAACTAAGGATCTCAATTGTCATGTTATATTTGGACCTAATGAAGTTTATTTTCAGGATATTGAGACAAGTAAACTTCTTGGCCAAGGGAAGACCCAAGATGATCTCTATGTTCTTAAGGGCTCCGATTTATCTAAACCCTCTCCTTCTTGTTTTAACTCTATTGTTGTTTGTGCGAATAGTGCTATTTGGCATGCTAGACTTGGTCACCCTCACTCTCGTGCTTTAAGCTTAATATTGCCTAGTGTTTCTTTTAAGAATGATGAATGTGAAGCTTGTATTCTTGGAAAGCATTGCAAATCTGTTTTTCCAAAATCTATGACTATCTATGAAAAATGCTTTGATCTTGTTCATTCGGATGTGTGGACATCACCTTGCATATCTAGAGAAAATCATAAGTATTTTGTCACATTCATTGATGAAAAATCGAAATATACTTGGCTTACCTTGATTCCAACTAAGGATAGAGTTCTTGAAGCCTTTACAAATTTCCAAAACTATGTTTCTAATCACTTTAATGCCAAGATTAAGATTTTGAGATCAGATAATGGAGGGGAGTACACTAGCAATGAGTTCAAGCAACATCTCAATAAACATGGAATCATTCATCAAACTAGCTGTCCCTACACTCCCCAACAAAATGGTGTGGCCGAGAGAAAGAATAGACATCTCATGGAAGTTGCAAGATCAATGATGTTTCACACCAATGTTCCAAAACGTTTTTGGGGAGATGCGGTGGTATCCGCATGTTACTTGATCAACCGAATACCCACGAAAATCCTAAGAGATCTTTCTCCCTTTGAAGTTCTTAATAACACTAAACCGTCAATCAATCACTTACGAGTATTCGGATGTGTTTGTTATGTTTTGAAACCAGGTGAACTTCGAAACAAACTTGAAGCAAAGAGTATCAAAGGGATCTTCATTGGGTATTCGATAACACAAAAGGGATACAAGTGTTATGATCCGGAAACAAGAAAAGTGTTGGTCTCTCGTGATGTGAAGTTTGTTGAGACAAAAGGGTACTATGATGAAAAGAATTGGGAAAGCTTGAAGGACCTATCTCATTCATCATCCGATCGAGCAACCAACTTAAGGATCATTCTTGAAAAGCTTGGTCTCGACAACTTCCAAACCAACAAAGACTCCACCAACACAATACCTCCGGAAACTACTAATCAAGGTCAAGAAGGGAACCACACTACTCCGGAAGATACAAATGATGCAAATGATGAAACTATGAATCAAGAAGAAGAATATGGTGAAGAAGAGGAGGATGGTTTAAATTCACTTGGGAGTGAACCCGAATCCGAACTACCTCAAGACAATCATGATGAAGAAATTGTTCATCTTCGGAGAAGTGAACGACTCAAACAACCATCATCAAATTGGAAGAATACTAGAGTCTACTACAACAACATGGCCGTAGCTCACCCTATACAAGCCGTTTGCACTCTTGCACATTTTCCGATCGATCATCAAGCCTATCTCACTCAAGTTGATTCCAATTGGATACCGGAGAGTTATGAAGAAGCTAAAGCTCACAAAGAATGGAAAGATGCTGTTGATAATGAAACCAAGGCAATGGAATCTAACCACACATGGGATGAGGCCGATTTACCAAAGGGAAAGAAAGCGGTTACTTCTCGATGGATATTCACTATAAAGTACAAGAGTGACGGGGGGATAGAACGCTATAAAGCTCGGCTTGTAGCAAGAGGGTTCACACAAACATACGGAGAAGACTATCTTGATACATTTGCTCCGGTAGCTAAACTCCACACCGTCCGAGTGGTACTCTCATTAGCCGTGAACTTGGAATGGGAATTATGGCAAATGGACGTGAAGAATGCATTTCTTCAAGGAGAACTTGAGGATGAAGTCTACATGAGACCACCACCGGGCATGGAAGATACAATAGCTCCCGGGAAAGTTTTGAAGCTCAAGAAAGCGATCTATGGATTAAAACAATCACCAAGAGCTTGGTACCACAAGCTTAGTACAACACTAATGGATAGAGGCTTCAAGAAGTCCGAAGCCGATCACACACTTTTCACCCTATCAAGTAAAGAAGGTATTGTAGTCATTCTTGTGTATGTTGATGATATCATCATATCCGGGAATGACAAGGTAGGGATTCAAGATACAAAAGTTTTTCTTAAAACTGTTTTTGACATTAAAGATCTTGGAGAACTAAAATATTTTCTCGGTATAGAAGTGTGTAGATCCAAAGAAGGATTGTTTTTGTCACAAAGAAAGTATGCCCTTGACCTCTTAAATGAAGTAGGGAAGCTTGGATCAAGACCGGTGGCAGCTCCTCTTGACCCGGATTACCAAACCAATGGAAAGGGGGAGCTTGGAGAAGAACCATTTGATGACCCTACTCAATACCGACGACTAGTAGGTAAGTTAATCTATCTTACCATTACACGACCTGACATTTGTTTTGCTGTGAATCAGGTCTCCCAACACATGCAAGCTCCAACCATGCACCATTGGGACATGGTGAGCCGGATACTTAAGTACATCAAAGGAGCTCCGGGCCAAGGCATTTGGATGGGTTGCAACAACAATACGGAGCTTGTGGGGTATTGTGATGCGGATTATGCTGGAGATAGAAAGGATAGAAGATCAACAACTGGATATTGCACGTTCATTGGAGGCAATCTAGTTACATGGAAGAGCAAGAAGCAAAAAGTGGTGTCTCTCTCTAGTGCCGAGTCGGAATATAGAGCAATGAGGAAGCTCACAACTGAATTGATATGGCTTAAAGCTCTTCTTAAAGATCTTGGAGTGGAATCATCAAGTCCGATCACTATGCATTGTGATAATAAAGCCGCTATACACATTGCATCAAACTCGGTCTTTCATGAAAGAACAAAACACATTGAGATCGATTGCCACAAGGTTCGAGAACAAGTTGGATTGGGAGTCATTCTACCGTGTTACACCGAAAGCTCCGAACAACTTGCGGACATCTTCACCAAGGCTGCAAGTCCACAAGTTTGTGAATATATTCACTCCAAACTTGGTCTTGTGGATCTCACCAAACCATAACACTCACACTCTTTTTCCCTTAGCAAAGTTTTATCCCAAGCGGTTTTCTTTGCTAAGGTTTTTAACGAGGTGGGTGGTTATTGTTTCAAGCTTAACCTTAAAGAGAATCTTAAAGGTAAAGCTTGAGGGGGAGTGTAAACCGGTTGAAGAAATGATCGTGATCGAGGGGATTATGTCCGAGATCGATCGGTCACCAACCTCGGACGATCTCTTGGATCGACCCGCTGTCGTTCTGGATCGAGAAATTCTATCGATCCACTCTCGAGCCCGATCGAGAGTTTCCATCGACCGAGTATCGACCCAACCGTCCGTACGTCCGTACACCCGTCGATATGAGGCCATCCGTACATGCATGCAAATATCAAGTAGGCTCTCTAAGCCTCACCTATCCAGCCCATTAAGGAGACTTCATTATCACCTTCAAGGCCTCATTCCAATGTCTCTAGATCCTTCTTATGTTACCGTTGGGCGCAAAGAACAAGTGGAGAGAGTCAAACTCACATGTTGGCTTAAGATAAGAGATGTCACTTTCAAGTGGTCCTCCCTCTCTCATAGAATCGATAGAGCTTATTCTTTTTGTAAATGGCTATATATAGTTTGTAATTAGGTTTCCAATAATGCAAGAAAGTAGAGTATTCTACTCTTTTCCCTATACTTCCTATTCTCTCTCTTTCAAACTCGCAACCAAAAGTCTTTCCTCCATCTAGTCCGATTCAAATCTTCTTATCTCTTATTTTACTCGATCTTTTTCTTCTAATCTTACAAAATTCATTCTATTATAACATATTCTAAACCAAAATAACTTTATACAAGCCATTCACTACCTCAAAGCAATGTTTTTGGGTTCTTATCCCATTTGAGACCAAATTTCAACAAGTCTTTCTTCTCACTTCTAAACATTCTTCATGCATGTCTAGCACTTGTAATCAATCAAATTCATTGTATTATAACATATTCGAACCCAAAATAACTTTATACAAGCCATTCACTGCCTCAAAGCAATGGTTTTGGGTTCTTATCCAATTTGGGACCAAATATCGATAGGTCTTTCTTCTCACTTCTAAACATTCTTCATGCATCTCTAGCACTTGTAATCAATCAAATTCATTGTATTATAACATATTCTAAACCAAAATAACTTTATACAAGCCATTCACTGCCTCAAAGCAATGGTTTTGGGTTCTTATCCCATTTGAGACCAAATTTCAACAAGTCTTTCTTCTCACTTCTAAACATTCTTCATGCATGTCTAGCACTTGTAATCAATCAAATTCATTGTATTATAACATATTCTAACCCAAAATAACTTTATACAAGCCATTCACTGCCTCAAAGAAATGGTTTTGGGTTCTTATCCAATTTGGGACCAAATATTGATAGGTCTTTCTTCTCACTTCTAAACATTCTTCATGCATCTCTAGCACTTGTAATCAATCAAATGCATTGTATTATAACATATTATAACCCAATATAACTTTATACAAGCCATTCACTGCGTCAAAGCAATGGATTTGTGTTCTCATCCCATTTGAGACCAAATTTCAACATGTCTTTCTTCTCTTTTCTAAACATTCTTCATGCATGTCTAGCACTTGTAATCAATCAAATTCATTGTATTATAACATATTCTAATCCAAAATAACTTTATACAAGCCATTGACTGCCTCAAAGCAATGGTTTTGGGTTATTATCCCATTTGAGACCAAATTTAAACAAGTCTTTTTTCTCACTTCTAAAGATTCTTCATGCATGTATAGCTCTTGTAATCAATCAAATTCATTGTATTATAACATATTCTAACCCAAAATAACTTTATACAAGTCATTCACTGCTTCAAAGCAATGGTTTTGGGTTCTTATCCCATTTGAGACCAAATTTCAACAAGTCTTACTTCTCATTTCTAAACATTCTACATGCATGTCTAGCACTTGTAATCAATCAAATTCATTGTATTATATCATATTCTAAACCAAAATAACTTTATACCAGCCATTCACTGCGTCAAAGCAATGGTTTTGGGTTCTGATCCCATTTGAGACCAAATTTCAACAAGTCTTTCTTCTCACTTCTAAACATTCTTCATGCATGTCTAGCACATGTAATCAATCATATTCATTCTATTATAACATATTCTAACCCAAAATAACTTTATACAAGCCATTCACTGCCTCAAAGCAATGGTTTTGGGTTCTTATCCCATTTGAGACCAAATTTCAACAAGTCTTTCTTCTCACTTCTAAACATTCTTCATGCATGTCTAGCACATGTAATCAATCATATTCATTCTATTATAACATATTCTAACCCAAAATAACTTTATACAAGCCATTCACTGCCTCAAAGCAATGGTTTTGGGTTCTTATCCTATTTGAGACCAAATTTCAACAAGTCTTTCTTCTCACTTCTAAACATTCTTCATGCATGTCTAGCACCTGTAATCAATCAAATTCATTGTATTATAACATATTCTAACCCAACATAACTTTATACAAGCCATTCACTGCCTCAAAGAAATGGTTTTTGGTTCTTATCCAATTTGGGACCAAATATCGATAGGTCTTTCTTCTCACTTCTAAACATTCTTCATGCATCTCTAGCACATGTAATCAATCAAATTCATTGTATTATAACATATTCTAAACCAAAATAACTTTATACAAGCTATTCACTGCCTCAAAGCATTGGTTTTGGGTTCTTATCCCATTTGGGACCAAATATCCACAAGTCTTTCTTCTCACTTCTAAGCATTCTTCATGCATCTCTAGCACTTATAATCAATCAAATTCATTGTATTATAACATATTCTAAACCAAAATAACTTTATACAAGCCATTCACTGCCTCAAAGCAATGGTTTTGGGTTCTTATCCCATTTGGGACCAAATATCCACAAGTCTTTCTTCTAATTTCTAAACATTCTTCATGCATCTCTAGCACTTGTAATGAATCAAATGCATTGTATTATAACATATTATAACCTAATATAACTTTATACAAGCCATTCACTGCGTCAAAGCAATGGTTTTGTGTTCTTATCCCATTTGAGACTAAATTTCAACAAGTCTTTCTTCTCTTTTCTAAACATTCTTCATGCATGTCTAGCACTTGTAATCAATCAAATTCATTGTATTATAACATATTCTAACCCAAAATAACTTTATACAAGCCATTTACTGCCTTAAAGCAATGGTTATGGGTTATTATCCCATTTGAGACAAAATTTAAACAAGTCTTTTTTCTCACTTCTAAAGATTCTTCATGCATGTCTAGCACTTGTAATCAATCAAATTCATTGTATTATAACATATTCTAACCCAAAATAACTTTATACAAGCCATTTACTGCCTCAAAGCAATGGTTATGGGTTATTATCCCATTTGAGACCAAATTTAAACAAGTCTTTTTCTCACTTCTAAAGATTCTTCATGCATGTCTAGCACTTGTAATCAATCAAATTCATTGTATTATAACATATTCTAACCCAAAATAACTTTATACAAGCCATTCACTGCCTCAAAGCAATGGTTTTGGGTTCTTATCCCATTTGAGACCAAATTTCAACAAGTCTTTCTTCTCACTTCTAAACATTCTTCAATCATGTCTAGCACTTGTAATCAATCAAATTCATTGTATTGAATCATATTCTAACCCAAAATAACTTTATACAAGCCTTTCACTGCCTCAAAGCAATGGTTTTGGGTTCTTATCCCATTTGGGACCAAATATCCACAAGTCTTACTTCTCACTTCTAAACATTCTTCATGCATCTCTAGCACTTGTAATCAATCAAATTCATTGTATTATATCATATTCTAAACCAAAATAACTTTATACCAGCCATTCACTGCCTCAATGCTGTGAAAAGGAACACCATCCATGATCGACCATACGACCTACCTCGACCAAACATCTTCGATCCCTCGACCCGAGAGCTTAATCCGTTCGTCCGTACAACCGATTGTCCGTACGAACTCATCAAGACCAAGCCCAATTCTCCCTAAAGCATCAGCCCATCTCTTAAGGCCTTTGGTTACACTCCACAAGTTCACCCTAGAAGAATGGAGGCCTAGATCCTTCCAATATGACCGTTGGAGCTCGAGACAAGAAGAAGTCACATGTTGTGCTAAGGAGACATCCTCGAGCTCAAGTTGCTTTCACCTTCAAGTGGGAAACAAAATATCTTGTATATTTGTGTGTATTTTATTCTCTTTGTCTAGTCTTTAAACAGTTTGTAAGCATAGTTCGATTTTAAGTATGAAATGAGAATTTCTCTCTTTCTTCACAAACTCTAAATCTCAAACTCTCTCTTAATCTCACTCTCCTCATTTACTCGATATTCAAACTCACTCTACTCGATCTCTTACTTGAAATCTCACAAATGCAATGGTTTTGGGTTCTGATCCCATTTGAGACCAAATTTCAACAAGTCTTTCTTCTCACTTCTAAGCATTCTTCATGCATCTCTAGCACTTATAATCAATCAAATTCATTGTATTATAACATATTCTAAACCAAAATAACTTTATATAAGCCATTCACTGCCTCAAAGCAATGGTTTTGGGTTCTTATCCCATTTGGGACCAAATATCCACAAGTCTTTCTTCTCACTTCTAAACATTCTTCATGCATCTCTAGCACTTGTAATCAATCAAATTCATTGTATTATAACATATTCTAAACCAAAATAACTTTATACCAGGCATTCACTGCCTCAAAGCAATCGTTTTGGGTTCTTATCCCATTTGAGACCAAATTTCAACAAGTCTTTTTTTTCACTTCTAAACATTCTTCATGCATGTCTAGCAAATGTAATCAATCAAATTCATTCTATTATAACATATTCTAAACCAAAATAACTTTATACAAGCCATTCACTGCCTCAAAGCAATGGTTTTGGGTTCTTATCCCATTTGAGACCAAATTTCAACAAGTCTTTCTTCTCACTTCTAAACATTCTTCATGCATGTCTAGCACTTGTAATCAATCAAATTCATTGTATTATAACATATTCTAACCCAAAATAACTTTATACAAGCCATTCACTGCCTCAAAGAAATTGTTTTGGGTTCTTATCCAATTTGGGACCAAATATTGATAGGTCTTTCTTCTCACTTCTAAACATTCTTCATGCATCTCTAGCACTTGTAATCAATCAAATGCATTGTATTATAACATATTATAACCCAATATAACTTTATACAAGCCATTCACTGCGTCAAAGCAATGGATTTGTGTTCTCATCCCATTTGAGACCAAATTTCAACATGTCTTTCTTCTCTTTTCTAAACATTCTTCATGCATGTCTAGCACTTGTAATCAATCAAATTCATTGTATTATAACATATTCTAATCCAAAATAACTTTATACAAGCCATTGACTGCCTCAAAGCAATGGTTTTGGGTTATTATCCCATTTGAGACCAAATTTAAACAAGTCTTTTTTCTCACTTCTAAAGATTCTTCATGCATGTATAGCACTTGTAATCAATCAAATTCATTGTATTATAACATATTCTAACCCAAAATAACTTTATACAAGCCATTCACTGCCTCAAAGCAATGGTTTTGGGTTCTTATCCCATTTGAGACCAAATTTCAACAAGTCTTACTTCTCACTTCTAAACATTCTTCATGCATGTCTAGCACTTGTAATCAATCAAATTCATTGTATTATATCATATTCTAAACCAAAATAACTTTATACCAGCCATTCACTGCGTCAAAGCAATGGTTTTGGGTTCTGATCCCATTTGAGACCAAATTTCAACAAGTCTTTCTTCTCACTTCTAAACATTCTTCATGCATGTCTAGCACATGTAATCAATCATATTCATTCTATTATAACATATTCTAACCCAAAATAACTTTATACAAGCCATTCACTGCCTCAAAGCAATGGTTTTGGGTTCTTATCCCATTTGAGACCAAATTTCAACAAGTCTTTCTTCTCACTTCTAAACATTCTTCATGCATGTCTAGCACCTGTAATCAATCAAATTCATTGTATTATAACATATTCTAACCCAAAATAACTTTATACAAGCCATTCACTGCCTCAAAGAAATGGTTTTTGGTTCTTATCCAATTTGGGACCAAATATCGATAGGTCTTTCTTCTCACTTCTAAACATTCTTCATGCATCTCTAGCACTTGTAATCAATCAAATTCATTGTATTATAACATATTCTAAACCAAAATAACTTTATACAAGCTATTCACTGCCTCAAAGCATTGGTTTTGGGTTCTTATCCCATTTGGGACCAAATATCCACAAGTCTTTCTTCTCACTTCTAAGCATTCTTCATGCATCTCTAGCACTTATAATCAATCAAATTCATTGTATTATAACATATTCTAAACCAAAATAACTTTATACAAGCCATTCACTGCCTCAAAGCAATGGTTTTGGGTTCTTATCCCATTTGGGACCAAATATCCACAAGTCTTTCTTCTAATTTCTAAACATTCTTCATGCATCTCTAGCACTTGTAATGAATCAAATGCATTGTATTATAACATATTATAACCCAATATAACTTTATACAAGCCATTCACTGCGTCAAAGCAATGGTTTTGTGTTCTTATCCCATTTGAGACCAAATTTCAACAAGTCTTTCTTCTCTTTTCTAAACATTCTTCATGCATGTCTAGCACTTGTAATCAATCAAATTCATTGTATTATAACATATTCTAACCCAAAATAACTTTATACAAGCCATTTACTGCCTCAAAGCAATGGTTATGGGTTATTATCCCATTTGAGACAAAATTTAAACAAGTCTTTTTTCTCACTTCTAAAGATTCTTCATGCATGTCTAGCACTTGTAATCAATCAAATTCATTGTATTATAACATATTCTAACCCAAAATAACTTTATACAAGCCATTTACTGCCTCAAAGCAATGGTTATGGGTTATTATCCCATTTGAGACCAAATTTAAACAAGTCTTTTTCTCACTTCTAAAGATTCTTCATGCATGTCTAGCACTTGTAATCAATCAAATTCATTGTATTATAACATATTCTAACCCAAAATAACTTTATACAAGCCATTCACTGCCTCAAAGCAATGGTTTTGGGTTCTTATCCCATTTGAGACCAAATTTCAACAAGTCTTTCTTCTCACTTCTAAACATTCTTCAATCATGTCTAGCACTTGTAATCAATCAAAATCATTGTATTGAATCATATTCTAACCCAAAATAACTTTATACAAGCCTTTCACTGCCTCAAAGCAATGGTTTTGGGTTCTTATCCCATTTGGGACCAAATATCCACAAGTCTTACTTCTCACTTCTAAACATTCTTCATGCATCTCTAGCACTTGTAATCAATCAAATTCATTGTATTATATCATATTCTAAACCAAAATAACTTTATACCAGCCATTCACTGCCTCAATGCTGTGAAAAGGAACACCATCCATGATCGACCATACGACCTACCTCGACCAAACATCTTCGATCCCTCGACCCGAGAGCTTAATCCGTTCGTCCGTACAACCGATTGTCCGTACGAACTCATCAAGACCAAGCCCAATTCTCCCTAAAGCATCAGCCCATCTCTTAAGGCCTTTGGTTACACTCCACAAGTTCACCCTAGAAGAATGGAGGCCTAGATCCTTCCAATATGACCGTTGGAGCTCGAGACAAGAAGAAGTCACATGTTGTGCTAAGGAGACATCCTCGAGCTCAAGTCGCTTTCACCTTCAAGTGGGAAACAAAATATCTTGTATATTTGTGTGTATTTTATTCTCTTTGTCTAGTCTTTAAACAGTTTGTAAGCATAGTTCGATTTTAAGTATGAAATGAGAATTTCTCTCTTTCTTCACAAACTCTAAATCTCAAACTCTCTCTTAATCTCACTCTCCTCATTTACTCGATATTCAAACTCACTCTACTCGATCTCTTACTTGAAATCTCACAAATGCAATGGTTTTGGGTTCTGATCCCATTTGAGACCAAATTTCAACAAGTCTTTCTTCTCACTTCTGAGCATTCTTCATGCATCTCTAGCACTTATAATCAATCAAATTCATTGTATTATAACATATTCTAAACCAAAATAACTTTATATAAGCCATTCACTGCCTCAAAGCAATGGTTTTGGGTTCTTATCCCATTTGGGACCAAATATCCACAAGTCTTTCTTCTAATTTCTAAACATTCTTCATGCATCTCTAGCACTTGTAATCAATCAAATGCATTGTATTATAACATATTATAACCCAATATAACTTTATACAAGCCATTCACTACGTCAAAGCAATGGTTTTGTGTTCTTATCCCATTTGAGACCAAATTTCAACAAGTCTTTCTTCTCTTTTCTAAACATTCTTCATGCATGTCTAGCACTTGTAATCAATCAAATTCATTGTATTATAACATATTCTAACCCAAAATAACTTTATACAAGCCATTTACTGCCTCAAAGCAATGGTTTTGGGTTCTTATCCCATTTGAGACCAAATTTTAACAAGTCTTTCTTCTCACTTCTAAACATTCTTCATGCATGTCTAGCACTTGTAATCAATCAAATTCATTGTAATATAACATATTCTAACCCAAAATAACTTTATACAAGCCATTCACTGCCTCAAAGAAATGGTTTTGGGTTCTTATCCAATTTGGGACCAAATATTGATAGGTCTTTCTTCTCACTTCTAAACATTCTTCATGCATCTCTAGCACTTGTAATCAATCAAATGCATTGTATTATAACATATTATAACCCAATATAACTTTATACAAGCCATTCACTGCGTCAAAGCAATGGATTTGTGTTCTCATCCCATTTGAGACCAAATTTCAACATGTCTTTCTTCTCTTTTCTAAACATTCTTCATGCATGTCTAGCACTTGTAATCAATCAAATTCATTGTATTATAACATATTCTAATCCAAAATAACTTTATACAAGCCATTGACTGCCTCAAAGCAATGGTTTTGGGTTATTATCCCATTTGAGACCAAATTTAAACAAGTCTTTTTTCTCACTTCTAAAGATTCTTCATGCATGTATAGCACTTGTAATCAATCAAATTCATTGTATTATAACATATTCTAACCCAAAATAACTTTATACAAGCCATTCACTGCCTCAAAGCAATGGTTTTGGGTTCTTATCCCATTTGAGACCAAATTTCAACAAGTCTTACTTCTCACTTCTAAACATTCTTCATGCATGTCTAGCACTTGTAATCAATCAAATTCATTGTATTATATCATATTCTAAACCAAAATAACTTTATACCAGCCATTCACTGCGTCAAAGCAATGGTTTTGGGTTCTGATCCCATTTGAGACCAAATTTCAACAAGTCTTTCTTCTCACTTCTAAACATTCTTCATGCATGTCTAGCACATGTAATCAATCATATTCATTCTATTATAACATATTCTAACACAAAATAACTTTAAACAAGCCATTCACTGCCTCAAAGCAATGGTTTTGGGTTCTTATCCCATTTGAGACCAAATTTCAACAAGTCTTTCTTCTCACTTCTAAACATTCTTCATGCATGTCTAGCACCTGTAATCAATCAAATTCATTGTATTATAACATATTCTAACCCAAAATAACTTTATACAAGCCATTCACTGCCTCAAAGAAATGGTTTTTGGTTCTTATCCAATTTGGGACCAAATATCGATAGGTCTTTCTTCTCACTTCTAAACATTCTTCATGCATCTCTAGCACATGTAATCAATCAAATTCATTGTATTATAACATATTCTAAACCAAAATAACTTTATACAAGCTATTCACTGCCTCAAAGCATTGGTTTTGTGTTCTTATCCCATTTGGGACCAAATATCCACAAGTCTTTCTTCTCACTTCTAAGCATTCTTCATGCATCTCTAGCACTTATAATCAATCAAATTCATTGTATTATAATATATTCTAAACCAAAATAACTTTATACAAGCCATTCACTGCCTCAAAGCAATGGTTTTGGGTTCTTATCCCATTTGGGACCAAATATCCACAAGTCTTTCTTCTAACTTCTAAACATTCTTCATGCATCTCTAGCACTTGTAATGAATCAAATGCATTGTATTATAACATATTATAACCCAATATAACTTTAAACAAGCCATTCACTGCGTCAAAGCAATGGTTTTGTGTTCTTATCCCATTTGAGACCAAATTTCAACAAGTCTTTCTTCTCTTTTCTAAACATTCTTCATGCATGTCTAGCACTTGTAATCAATCAAATTCATTGTATTATAACATATTCTAACCCAAAATAACTTTATACAAGCCATTTACTGCCTCAAAGCAATGGTTATGGGTTATTATCCCATTTGAGACAAAATTTAAACAAGTCTTTTTTCTCACTTCTAAAGATTCTTCATGCCTGTCTAGCACTTGTAATCAATCAAATTCATTGTATTATAACATATTCTAACCCAAAATAACTTTATACAAGCCATTTACTGCCTCAAAGCAATGGTTATGGGTTATTATCCCATTTGAGACCAAATTTAAACAAGTCATTTTCTCACTTCTAAAGATTCTTCATGCATGTCTAGCACTTGTAATCAATCAAATTCATTGTATTATAACATATTCTAACCCAAAATAACTTTATACAAGCCATTCACTGCCTCAAAGCAATGGTTTTGGGTTCTTATCCCATTTGAGACCAAATTTCAACAAGTCTTACTTCTCACTTCTAAACATTCTTCATGCATCTCTAGCACTTGTAATCAATCAAATTCATTGTATTATATCATATTCTAAACCAAAATAACTTTATACCAGCCATTCACTGCCTCAATGCTGTGAAAAGGAACACCATCCATGATCGACCATACGACCTACCTCGACCAAACATCTTCGATCCCTCGACCCGAGAGCTTAATCCGTTCGTCCGTACAACCGATTGTCCGTACGAACTCATCAAGACCAAGCCCAATTCTCCCTAAAGCATCAGCCCATCTCTTAAGGCCTTTGGTTACACTCCACAAGTTCACCCTAGAAGAATGGAGGCCTAGATCCTTCCAATATGACCGTTGGAGCTCGAGACAAGAAGAAGTCACATGTTGTGCTAAGGAGACATCCTCGAGCTCAAGTCGCTTTCACCTTCAAGTGGGAAACAAAATATCTTGTATATTTGTGTGTATTTTATTCTCTTTGTCTAGTCTTTAAACAGTTTGTAAGCATAGTTCGATTTTAAGTATGAAATGAGAATTTCTCTCTTTCTTCACAAACTCTAAATCTCAAACTCTCTCTTAATCTCACTCTCCTCATTTACTCGATATTCAAACTCACTCTACTCAATCTCTTACTTGAAATCTCACAAATGCAATGGTTTTGGGTTCTGATCCCATTTGAGACCAAATTTCAACAAGTCTTTCTTCTCACTTCTAAGCATTCTTCATGCATCTCTAGCACTTATAATCAATCAAATTCATTGTATTATAACATATTCTAAACCAAAATAACTTTATATAAGCCATTCACTGCCTCAAAGCAATGGTTTTGGGTTCTTATCCCATTTGGGACCAAATATCCACAAGTCTTTCTTCTAATTTCTAAACATTCTTCATGCATCTCTAGCACTTGTAATCAATCAAATGCATTGTATTATAACATATTATAACCCAATATAACTTTATACAAGCCATTCACTGCGTCAAAGCAATGGTTTTGTGTTCTTATCCCATTTGAGACCAAATTTCAACAAGTCTTTCTTCTCTTTTCTAAACATTCTTCATGCATGTCTAGCACTTGTAATCAATCAAATTCATTGTATTATAACATATTCTAACCCAAAATAACTTTATACAAGCCATTTACTGCCTCAAAGCAATGGTTTTGGGTTCTTATCCCATTTGAGACCAAATTTCAACAAGTCTTTCTTCTCACTTCTAAACATTCTTCATGCATGTCTAGCACTTGTAATCAATCAAATTCATTGTATTATAACATATTCTAACCCAAAATAACTTTATACAAGCTATTCACTGCCTCAAAGCATTGGTTTTGTGTTCTTATCCCATTTGGGACCAAATATCCACAAGTCTTTCTTCTCACTTCTAAGCATTCTTCATGCATCTCTAGCACTTATAATCAATCAAATTCATTGTATTATAATATATTCTAAACCAAAATAACTTTATACAAGCCATTCACTGCCTCAAAGCAATGGTTTTGGGTTCTTATCCCATTTGGGACCAAATATCCACAAGTCTTTCTTCTAATTTCTAAACATTCTTCATGCATCTCTAGCACTTGTAATGAATCAAATGCATTGTATTATAACATATTATAACCCAATATAACTTTAAACAAGCCATTCACTGCGTCAAAGCAATGGTTTTGTGTTCTTATCCCATTTGAGACCAAATTTTAACAAGTCTTTCTTCTCTTTTCTAAACATTCTTCATGCATGTCTAGCACTTGTAATCAATCAAATTCATTGTATTATAACATATTCTAACCCAAAATAACTTTATACAAGCCATTTACTGCCTCAAAGCAATGGTTATGGGTTATTATCCCATTTGAGACCAAATTTAAACAAGTCTTTTTCTCACTTCTAAAGATTCTTCATGCATGTCTAGCACTTGTAATCAATCAAATTCATTGTATTATAACATATTCTAACCCAAAATAACTTTATACAAGCCATTTACTGCCTCAAAGCAATGGTTATGGGTTATTATCCCATTTGAGACCAAATTTAAACAAGTCATTTTCTCACTTCTAAAGATTCTTCATGCATGTCTAGCACTTGTAATCAATCAAATTCATTGTATTATAACATATTCTAACCCAAAATAACTTTATACAAGCCATTCACTGCCTCAAAGCAATGGTTTTGGGTTCTTATCCCATTTGAGACCAAATTTCAACAAGTCTTACTTCTCACTTCTAAACATTCTTCATGCATCTCTAGCACTTGTAATCAATCAAATTCATTGTATTATATCATATTCTAAACCAAAATAACTTTATACCAGCCATTCACTGCCTCAATGCTGTGAAAAGGAACACCATCCATGATCGACCATACGACCTACCTCGACCAAACATCTTCGATCCCTCGACCCGAGAGCTTAATCCGTTCGTCCGTACAACCGATTGTCCGTACGAACTCATCAAGACCAAGCCCAATTCTCCCTAAAGCATCAGCCCATCTCTTAAGGCCTTTGGTTACACTCCACAAGTTCATCCTAGAAGAATGGAGGCCTAGATCCTTCCAATATGACCGTTGGAGCTCGAGACAAGAAGAAGTCACATGTTGTGCTAAGGAGACATCCTCGAGCTCAAGTCGCTTTCACCTTCAAGTGGGAAACAAAATATCTTGTATATTTGTGTGTATTTTATTCTCTTTGTCTAGTCTTTAAACAGTTTGTAAGCATAGTTCGATTTTAAGTATGAAATGAGAATTTCTCTCTTTCTTCACAAACTCTAAATCTCAAACTCTCTCTTAATCTCACTCTCCTCATTTACTCGATATTCAAACTCACTCTACTCAATCTCTTACTTGAAATCTCACAAATGCAATGGTTTTGGGTTCTGATCCCATTTGAGACCAAATTTCAACAAGTCTTTCTTCTCACTTCTAAACATTCTTCATGCATGTCTAGCACTTGTAATCAATCAAATTCATTGTATTATAACATATTCTAACCCAAAATAACTTTATACAAGCCATTCACTGCCTCAAAGAAATTGTTTTGGGTTCTTATCCAATTTGGGACCAAATATTGATAGGTCTTTCTTCTCACTTCTAAACATTCTTCATGCATCTCTAGCACATGTAATCAATCAAATTCATTGTATTATAACATATTCTAAACCAAAATAACTTTATACAAGCTATTCACTGCCTCAAAGCATTGGTTTTGTGTTCTTATCCCATTTGGGACCAAATATCCACAAGTCTTTCTTCTCACTTCTAAGCATTCTTCATGCATCTCTAGCACTTATAATCAATCAAATTCATTGTATTATAATATATTCTAAACCAAAATAACTTTATACAAGCCATTCACTGCCTCAAAGCAATGGTTTTGGGTTCTTATCCCATTTGGGACCAAATATCCACAAGTCTTTCTTCTAATTTCTAAACATTCTTCATGCATCTCTAGCACTTGTAATGAATCAAATGCATTGTATTATAACATATTATAACCCAATATAACTTTAAACAAGCCATTCACTGCGTCAAAGCAATGGTTTTGTGTTCTTATCCCATTTGAGACCAAATTTCAACAAGTCTTTCTTCTCTTTTCTAAACATTCTTCATGCATGTCTAGCACTTGTAATCAATCAAATTCATTGTATTATAACATATTCTAACCCAAAATAACTTTATACAAGCCATTTACTGCCTCAAAGCAATGGTTATGGGTTATTATCCCATTTGAGACAAAATTTAAACAAGTCTTTTTTCTCACTTCTAAAGATTCTTCATGCATGTCTAGCACTTGTAATCAATCAAATTCATTGTATTATAACATATTCTAACCCAAAATAACTTTATACAAGCCATTTACTGCCTCAAAGCAATGGTTATGGGTTATTATCCCATTTGAGACCAAATTTAAACAAGTCATTTTCTCACTTCTAAAGATTCTTCATGCATGTCTAGCACTTGTAATCAATCAAATTCATTGTATTATAACATATTCTAACCCAAAATAACTTTATACAAGCCATTCACTGCCTCAAAGCAATGGTTTTGGGTTCTTATCCCATTTGAGACCAAATTTCAACAAGTCTTACTTCTCACTTCTAAACATTCTTCATGCATCTCTAGCACTTGTAATCAATCAAATTCATTGTATTATATCATATTCTAAACCAAAATAACTTTATACCAGCCATTCACTGCCTCAATGCTGTGAAAAGGAACACCATCCATGATCGACCATACGACCTACCTCGACCAAACATCTTCGATCCCTCGACCCGAGAGCTTAATCCGTTCGTCCGTACAACCGATTGTCCGTACGAACTCATCAAGACCAAGCCCAATTCTCCCTAAAGCATCAGCCCATCTCTTAAGGCCTTTGGTTACACTCCACAAGTTCACCCTAGAAGAATGGAGGCCTAGATCCTTCCAATATGACCGTTGGAGCTCGAGACAAGAAGAAGTCACATGTTGTGCTAAGGAGACATCCTCGAGCTCAAGTCGCTTTCACCTTCAAGTGGGAAACAAAATATCTTGTATATTTGTGTGTATTTTATTCTCTTTGTCTAGTCTTTAAACAGTTTGTAAGCATAGTTCGATTTTAAGTATGAAATGAGAATTTCTCTCTTTCTTCACAAACTCTAAATCTCAAACTCTCTCTTAATCTCACTCTCCTCATTTACTCGATATTCAAACTCACTCTACTCAATCTCTTACTTGAAATCTCACAAATGCAATGGTTTTGGGTTCTGATCCCATTTGAGACCAAATTTCAACAAGTCTTTCTTCTCACTTCTAAGCATTCTTCATGCATCTCTAGCACTTATAATCAATCAAATTCATTGTATTATAACATATTCTAAACCAAAATAACTTTATATAAGCCATTCACTGCCTCAAAGCAATGGTTTTGGGTTCTTATCCCATTTGGGACCAAATATCCACAAGTCTTTCTTCTAATTTCTAAACATTCTTCATGCATCTCTAGCACTTGTAATCAATCAAATGCATTGTATTATAACATATTATAACCCAATATAACTTTATACAAGCCATTCACTGCGTCAAAGCAATGGTTTTGTGTTCTTATCCCATTTGAGACCAAATTTCAACAAGTCTTTCTTCTCTTTTCTAAACATTCTTCATGCATGTCTAGCACTTGTAATCAATCAAATTCATTGTATTATAACATATTCTAACCCAAAATAACTTTATACAAGCCATTTACTGCCTCAAAGCAATGGTTTTGGGTTCTTATCCCATTTGAGACCAAATTTCAACAAGTCTTTCTTCTCACTTCTAAACATTCTTCATGCATGTCTAGCACTTGTAATCAATCAAATTCATTGTATTATAACATATTCTAACCCAAAATAACTTTATACAAGCCATTCACTGCCTCAAAGAAATGGTTTTGGGTTCTTATCCAATTTGGGACCAAATATTGATAGGTCTTTCTTCTCACTTCTAAACATTCTTCATGCATCTCTAGCACTTGTAATCAATCAAATTCATTGTATTATAACATATTCTAACCCAAAATAACTTTATACAAGCCATTCACTGCCTCAAAGAAATGGTTTTGTGTTCTTATCCCATTTGAGACCAAATTTCAACAAGTCTTTCTTCTCTTTTCTAAACATTCTTCATGCATGTCTAGCACTTGTAATCAATCAAATTCATTGTATTATAACATATTCTAACCCAAAATAACTTTATACAAGCCATTTACTGCCTCAAAGCAATGGTTATGGGTTATTATCCCATTTGAGACAAAATTTAAACAAGTCTTTTTTCTCACTTCTAAAGATTCTTCATGCATGTCTAGCACTTGTAATCAATCAAATTCATTGTATTATAACATATTCTAACCCAAAATAACTTTATACAAGCCATTTACTGCCTCAAAGCAATGGTTATGGGTTATTATCCCATTTGAGACCAAATTAAAACAAGTCATTTTCTCACTTCTAAAGATTCTTCATGCATGTCTAGCACTTGTAATCAATCAAATTCATTGTATTATAACATATTCTAACCCAAAATAACTTTATACAAGCCATTCACTGCCTCAAAGCAATGGTTTTGGGTTCTTATCCCATTTGAGACCAAATTTCAACAAGTCTTTCTTCTCACTTCTAAACATTCTTCATGTATCTCTAGCACTTGTAATCAATCAAATTCATTGTATTATAACATATTCTAACCCAAAATAACTTTAGACAAACCATTCACTGTGAAAAGGAACACCATCCATGATCGACCATACGACCTACCTCGACCAAACATCTTCGATCCCTCGACCCGAGAGCTTAATCCGTTCGTCCGTACAACCGATCGTCCGTACGAACTCATCAAGACCAAGCCCAATTCTCCCTAAAGCATCAGCCCATCTCTTAAGGCCTTTGGTTACACTCCACAAGTTCACCCTAGAAGAATGGAGGCCTAGATCCTTCCAATATGACCGTTGGAGCTCGAGACAAGAAGAAGTCACATGTTGTGCTAAGGAGACATCCTCGAGCTCAAGTCGCTTTCACCTTCAAGTGGGAAACAAAATATCTTGTATATTTGTGTGTATTTTATTCTCTTTGTCTAGTCTTTAAACAGTTTGTAAGCATAGTTCGATTTTAAGTATGAAATGAGAATTTCTCTCTTTCTTCACAAACTCTAAATCTCAAACTCTCTCTTAATCTCACTCTCCTCATTTACTCGATATTCAAACTCACTCTACTCAATCTCTTACTTGAAATCTCACAAATGCAATGGTTTTGGGTTCTGATCCCATTTGAGACCAAATTTCAACAAGTCTTTCTTCTCACTTCTAAGCATTCTTCATGCATCTCTAGCACTTATAATCAATCAAATTCATTGTATTATAACATATTCTAAACAAAAATAACTTTATATAAGCCATTCACTGCCTCAAAGCAATGGTTTTGGGTTCTTATCCCATTTGGGACCAAATATCCACAAGTCTTTCTTCTAATTTCTAAACATTCTTCATGCATCTCTAGCACTTGTAATCAATCAAATGCATTGTATTATAACATATTATAACCCAATATAACTTTATACAAGCCATTCACTGCGTCAAAGCAATGGTTTTGTGTTCTTATCCCATTTGAGACCAAATTTCAACAAGTCTTTCTTCTCTTTTCTAAACATTCTTCATGCATGTCTAGCACTTGTAATCAATCAAATTCATTGTATTATAACATATTCTAACCCAAAATAACTTTATACAAGCCATTTACTGCCTCAAAGCAATGGTTTTGGGTTCTTATCCCATTTGAGACCAAATTTCAACAAGTCTTTCTTCTCACTTCTAAACATTCTTCATGCATGTCTAGCACTTGTAATCAATCAAATTCATTGTATTATAACATATTCTAACCCAAAATAACTTTATACAAGCCATTTACTGCCTCAAAGCAATGGTTTTGGGTTCTTATCCCATTTGAGACCAAATTTCAACAAGTCTTTCTTCTCACTTCTAAACATTCTTCATGCATCTCTAGCACTTGTAATCAATCAAATTCATTGTATTATATCATATTCTAAACCAAAATAACTTTATACCAGCCATTCACTGCCTCAATGCTGTGAAAAGGAACACCATCCATGATCGACCATACGACCTACCTCGACCAAACATCTTCGATCCCTCGACCCGAGAGCTTAATCCGTTCGTCCGTACAACCGATCGTCCGTACGAACTCATCAAGACCAAGCCCAATTCTCCCTAAAGCATCAGCCCATCTCTTAAGGCCTTTGGTTACACTCCACAAGTTCGCCCTAGAAGAATGGAGGCCTAGATCCTTCCAATATGACCGTTGGAGCTCGAGACAAGAAGAAGTCACATGTTGTGCTAAGGAGACAACCTCGAGCTCAAGTCGCTTTCACCTTCAAGTGGGAAACAAAATATCTTGTATATTTGTGTGTATTTTATTCTCTTTGTCTAGTCTTTAAATAGTTTGTAAGCATAGTTCTTTTTCAAGTATGAAATGAGAATTTCTCTCTTTCTTCACAAACTCTAAATCTCAAACTCTCTCTTAATCTCACTCTTCTCATTTACTCGATATTCAAACTCACTCTATTCGATCTCTTACTTGAAATCTCACATGGTATCAGAGCCAGGTTGCTCTTAATCACCGTTTAATCTCAAAGCTCTTCCGCTTATCTCTTAAACTCATCTTCGTCTTCTTCTTGTTCTTCGGTTTTTCTTTTAACCGTTGGACCTAATGATGTTTATTTTCAGGATATTAAGACAAGTAAGCTTCTTGGCCAAGGCAAGACCAAAGATGACCTCTATGTTCTTAAGAATACCGATCTATCTATCTCTCCTTCATCTTGTTTTAGTTATATTACTGTTAGTGCTAATAGTGCTATTTGGCATGCTAGACTTGGTCACCCTCATACTCGTGCTTTAAGTTTAATATTGCCTAATGTTTCTTTTAAGAATGATGAATGTGAAGCATGTATTCTTGGCAAACATTGCAAAACTATCTTTCCTAAGTCTAGTACTATTTATGAAAATTGCTTTGATTTGATTCATTCGGATGTGTGGACTTCACCTTGCATGTCTAGAGAAAATCAAAAATATTATGTGACCTTTATTGATGAAAAATCAAAATATACTTGGTTAACCTTACTTCCTTCTAAGGATAGAGTTCTTGAAGCATTTATGAATTTTCAAACTTATGTGACTAACCACTATAATGCCAAGATTAAAATCTTAAGGTCGGATAATGGTGGAGAGTACACAAGTCATGCCTTCAAACACCACTTAACCAAATATGGCATCATCCAACAAACAAGCTGCCCATATACCCCACAACAAAATGGTGTGGCCGAGAGGAAGAATAGACACCTCATGGAAGTAGCTAGGTCTATGATGTTTCACACCAATGTACCAAAAGCATTTTGGGGAGACGCGGTTGTGGCAGCATGCTACTTAATCAACCGAATACCAACAAAAATACTAAGCGATCTCTCTCCCTTTGAAGTTCTCCATAAAGTTAAACCCTCTATTAACCACTTACGTGTGTTTGGATGTGTTTGCTTTGTTTTAAAACCAGGTGAACTTCGTAACAAGTTAGAAGCCAAAAGCACCAAGTGTATGCTGATTGGGTACTCACCTACACAAAAGGGTTACAAGTGTTATGACCCGGAGACTAAGCGTGTTCATGTCTCCCGGGATGTCAAATTCATCGAGGGAAACGGCTACTATGATAAGAAGAATTGGGAAGAATTAAAAGATTTGCCATACTCACCATCCGATCGGGCTAATAACCTCCGGAGTATATTGGAGAAACTTGGCATTGCGAATACTAGAAGTAATACCGAGGCTAACGTCCCGGAAGCAACAACACCTACTCAAGAAGAGGAGACTAATAACACACAAGAACAAGAAGAAGAAGCAAATTCCGAAGAAAACAATGATGACATCGATCATGAATATGGTGAAGTAGAAGAAGGTTTAAATTCACTCGGAGAAGACAACAATGAATCCAACACAACGGATGAGGGTGAACAACCACAAGAAGCAATCATTGAGCTGAGAAGAAGTGAACGCATCAAGTCTCACCCATCAAATTGGAAAAACACAAGAGTGTACTACAACAATATGGCGGTTGCTCACCCTATACAAGCCGTATGCACTCTTGCACACTTTCCTTTGGACCATCAAGCTTATATTACTCAAGTAGACTCCCATTGGATTCCACAAAGCTACGAAGAGGCCAAGGAGCACAAAGAATGGCGAGATGCCGTGCAAGAAGAAACAAAGGCCATGGAACTCAATCACACATGGGATGAGGCCGATCTTCCCAAAGGAAAGAAGGCGGTTACATCTAGATGGATATTCACTATCAAGTACAAGAGTGATGGGGGGATAGAAAGGTATAAAGCTCGGCTTGTGGCAAGAGGCTTCACACAAACATATGGAGAAGACTATCTTGACACATTTGCACCGGTGGCCAAACTTCACACCGTCCGTGTTGTCTTGTCTTTAGCCGTCAACTTGGAGTGGAAACTATGGCAAATGGATGTTAAAAATGCCTTCCTACAAGGTGAATTAGAAGATGAAGTCTACATGAGACCTCCACCGGGCTTAGAAGACACCATTGCACCCGGAAAAGTGTTTAAACTCAACAAAGCGATATATGGTTTGAAACAATCTCCGAGAGCTTGGTATCACAAGTTGAGCACAACCCTCATGGAGAAAGGCTTTAAACGATCCGAAGCCGACCATACTCTATTCACATTACAAAGCCAAGAAGGTATAGTAGTCATTCTCGTTTATGTGGATGATATTATCATCTCCGGGAATGACAAGGTAGGGATCCAAGATGCTAAACTATTCTTAAAATCAGTTTTTGATATTAAAGATCTTGGTGAACTAAAGTATTTTCTTGGGATAGAAGTTTGTAGATCAAAGGAAGGTCTCTTCTTATCACAAAGAAAATACACTCTTGACCTTTTAAATGAAGTAGGTAAACTAGGTTCAAGACCAGTTGCATCACCACTCGAAGTCAACTTCCAAGTTATCCGAGAGGGGGAGCAAGAAGAAGCTCCCTATGAAGATGCCTCACAATACCGTCGACTAGTAGGTAAGCTTATCTACTTAACCATCACTCGACCTGACATTTGTTATGCCGTGAATCAGGTGAGTCAACATATGCAAGCCCCCAAGGTGCATCATTGGAACATTCTGAGCCGAATCCTCAAATACCTTAAAGGAGCTCCGGGACAAGGCATATGGATGGGATGCAATAAGGATACCGAGTTGATAGGCTATTGTGATGCGGATTACGCCGGTGATCATGGAGATAGACGCTCAACAACCGGCTATTGTACATTTCTTGGAGGCAACTTAGTGACTTGGAAAAGCAAGAAACAAAAGGTGGTGTCTCTTTCTAGTGCCGAATCCGAGTATCGGGCAATGAGGAAGCTCACCACCGAGTTGATATGGCTTAAGGCACTACTCAAGGACTTAGGTGTAGAAACAACCAAACCAATCACCATGCATTGTGACAATGAGGCAGCAATCCACATAGCTTCAAACTCGGTGTTCCATGAACGGACCAAGCACATAGAGGTTGATTGTCACAAAGTACGAGAACAAGTTGGTCTTGGGGTCATTCTTCCATGTTACACCGAAAGCTCCGAACAACTTGCCGATGTCTTTACCAAGGCAGCCAGCCCTCAAGTTTGTGAGTACATTCACTCGAAGCTTGGTCTCATAGACCTTTCTAAGCCATGAGCTCCACACTCTTTTTCCCTTATGTATAGTTTTTCCCAAGTGGTTTTCTATACTAAGGTTTTTAATGAGGTGGGTGTTCATAGCTTCAAGCTTAACCTTTCATGGTCAAGCTTGAGGGGGAGTGTGAAAAGGAACACCATCCATGATCGACCATACGACCTACCTCGACCAAACATCTTCGATCCCTCGACCCGAGAGCTTAATCCGTTCGTCCGTACGACCGATCGTCCGTACGAACTCATCAAGACCAAGCCCAATTCTCCCTAAAGCATCAGCCCATCTCTTAAGGCCTTTGGTTACACTCCACAAGTTCACCCTAGAAGAATGGAGGCCTAGATCCTTCCAATATGACCGTTGGAGCTCGAGACAAGAAGAAGTCACATGTTGTGCTAAGGAGACATCCTCGAGCTCAAGTCGCTTTCATCTTCAAGTGGGAAACAAAATATCTTGTATATTTGTGTGTATTTTATTCTCTTTGTCTAGTCTTTAAATAGTTTGTAAGCATAGTTCGATTTCATGTATGAAATGAGAATTTCTCTCTTTCTTCACAAACTCAAAATCTCAAACTCTCTCTTAATCTCACTCTCATCATATACTCGATATTCAAACTCACTCTACTCGATCTCTTACTTGAAATCTCACAAATGCAATGGTTTTGGGTTCTGATCCCATTTGAGACCAAATTTCAACAAGTCTTTCTTCTCACTTCTAAACATTCTTCATGCATGTCTAGCACATGTAATCAATCATATTCATTCTATTATAACATATTCTAACCCAAAATAACTTTATACAAGCCATTCACTGCCTCAAAGCAATGGTTTTGGGTTCTTATCCCATTTGAGACCAAATTTCAACAAGTCTTTCTTCTCACTTCTAAACATTCTTCATGCATGTCTAGCACCTGTAATCAATCAAATTCATTGTATTATAACATATTCTAAACCAAAATAACTTTATACAAGCTATTCACTGCCTCAAAGCATTGGTTTTGGGTTCTTATCCCATTTGGGACCAAATATCCACAAGTCTTTCTTCTCACTTCTAAACATTCTTCATGCATCTCTAGCACTTGTAATCAATTAAATTCATTGTATTATATCATATTCTAAACCAAAATAACTTTATACCAGCCATTCACTGCCTCAAAGCAATGGTTTTGGGTTCTGATCCCATTTGAGACCAAATTTCAACAAGTCTTTCTTCTCACTTCTAAACATTCTTCATGCATGTCTAGCAAATGTAATCAATCATATTCATTCTATTATAACATATTCTAACCCAAAATAAATTTATACAAGCCATTCACTGCCTCAAAGCAATGGTTTTGGGTTATTATCCCATTTGAGACCAAATTTAAACAAGTCTTTTTTCTCACTTCTAAAGATTCTTCATGCATGTATAGCACTTGTAATCAATCAAATTCATTGTATTATAACATATTCTAACCCAAAATAACTTTATACAAGCCATTCACTGCCTCAAAGCAATGGTTTTGGGTTCTTATCCCATTTGAGACCAAATTTCAACAAGTCTTACTTCTCACTTCTAAACATTCGTCATGCATCTCTAGCACTTGTAATCAATCAAATTCATTGTATTATATCATATTCTAAACCAAAATAAATTTATACCAGCCATTCACTGCCTCAAAGCAATGGTTTTGGGTTCTGATCCCATTTGAGACCAAATTTCAACAAGTCTTTCTTCTCACTTCTAAACATTCTTCATGCATGTCTAGCACATGTAATCAATCATATTTATTCTATTATAACATATTCTAACCCAAAATAACTTTACACAAGCCATTCACCGCCTCAAAGCAATGGTTTTGGGTTCTTATCCCATTTGAGACCAAATTTCAACAAGTCTTTCTTCTCACTTCTAAACATTCTTCATGCATGTCTAGCACCTGTAATCAATCAAATTCATTGTATTATAACATATTCTAACCCAAAATAACTTTATACAAGCCATTCACTGCCGCAAAGAAATGGTTTTGGGTTCTTATCCAATTTGGGACCAAATATCGATATGTCTTTCTTCTCACTTCTAAACATTCTTCATGCATCTGTAGCACATGTAATCAATCAAATTCATTGTATTATAACATATTATAAACCAAAATAACTTTATACAAGCTATTCACTGCCTCAAAGCATTGGTTATGGGTTCTTATCCCATTTGGGACCAAATATCCACAAGTCTTTCTTCTCACTTCTAAGCATTCTTCATGCATCTCTAGCACTTATAATCAATCAAATTCATTGTATTATAACATATTCTAAACCAAAATAACTTTATACAAGCCATTCACTGTCTCAAAGCAATGGTTTTGGGTTCTTATCCCATTTGGGAACAAATATCCACAAGTCTTTCTTCTAACTTCTAAACATTCTTCATGCATCTCTAGCACTTGTAATCAATCAAATGCATTTTATTATAACATATTATAACCCAATATAACTTTATACAAGCCATTCACTGCGTCAAAGCAATGGTTTTGTGTTCTTATCCCATTTGAGACCAAATTTCAACAAGTCTTTCTTCTCTTTTCTAAACATTCTTCATGCATGTCTAGCACTTGTAATCAATCAAATTCATTGTATTATAACATATTCTAACCCAAAATAACTTTATACAAGCCATTTACTGCCTCAAAGCAATGGTTATGGGTTATTATCCCATTTGAGACCAAATTTAAACAAGTCTTTTTTCTCACTTCTAAAGATTCTTCATGCATGTCTAGCACTTGTAATCAATCAAATTCATTGTATTATAACATATTCTAACCCAAAATAACTTTATACAATCCATTCACTGCCTCAAAGCAATGGTTTTGGGTTCTTATCCCATTTGAGACCAAATTTCAACAAGTCTTACTTCTCACTTCTAAACATTCTTCATGCATCTCTAGCACTTGTAATCAATCAAATTCATTGTATTATATCATATTTTAAACCAAAATAACTTTATACCAGCCATTCCCTGCCTCAATGCAATGGTTTTGGGTTCTGATCCCATTTGAGACCAAATTTCAACAAGTCTTTCTTCTCACTTCTAAACATTCTTCATGCATGTCTAGCACATGTAATCAATCATATTCATTCTATTATAACATATTCTAACCCAAAATAACTTTATAGAAGCCATTCACTGCCTCAAAGCAATGGTTTTGGGTTCTTATCCCATTTGAGACCAAATTTCAACAAGTCTTTCTTCTCACTTCTAAACATTCTTCATGCGTGTCTAGCACCTGTAATCAATCAAATTCATTGTATTATAACATATTCTAACCCAAAATAACTTTATACAAGCCATTCACTGCCTCAAAGAAATGGTTTTGGGTTCTTATCCAATTTGGGACCAAATATCGATAGGTCTTTCTTCTCACTTCTAAACATTCTTCATGCATCTCTAGCATATGTAATCAATCACATTCATTGTATTATAACATATTCTAAGCCAAAATAACTTGATACAAGCCATTTACTGCCTCAAAGCAATGGTTTTGGGTTCTTATCCCATTTGGGACCAAATATCCACAAGTCTTTCTTCTCACTTCTAAACATTCTTCATGCATCTCTAGCACTTGTAATCAATCAAATGCATTGTATTATAACATATTATAACCCAATATAACTTTATTCAAGCCATTCACTGCGTCAAAGCAATGGTTTTGTGTTCTTATCCCATTTGAGACCAAATTTCAACAAGTCTTTCTTCTCTTTTCTAAACATTCTTCATGCATGTCTAGCACTTGTAATCAATCAAATTCATTGTATTATAACATATTCTAACCCAAAATAACTTTATACAAGCCATTTACTGCCTCAAAGCAATGGTTATGGGTTATTATCCCATTTGAGACCAAATTTAAACAAGTCTTTTTTCTCACTTCTAAAGATTCTTCATGCATGTCTAGCACTTGTAATCAATCAAATTTATTGTATTATAACATATTCTAACCCAAAATAACCTTATACAATCCATTCACTGCCTCAAAGCAATGGTTTTGGGTTCTTATCCCATTTGAGACCAAATTTCAACAAGTCTTACTTCTCACTTCTAAACATTCTTCATGCATCTCTAGCACTTGTAATCAATCAAATTCATTGTATTATATCATATTCTAAACCAAAATAACTTTATACCAGCCATTCACTGCCTCAAAGCAATGGTTTTGGGTTCTGATCCCATTTGAGACCAAATTTCAACAAGTCTTTCTTCTCACTTCTAAACATTCTTCATGCATGTCTAGCACATGTAATCAATCAAATTCATTCTATTATAACATATTCTAACCCAAAATAACTTTATACAAGCCATTCACTGCCTCAAAGCAATGGTTTTGGGTTCTTATCCCATTTGAGACCAAATTTCAACAAGTCTTTCTTCTCACTTCTAAACATTCTTCATGCATGTATAGCACTTGTAATCAATCAAATTCATTGTATTATAACATATTCTAACCCAAAATAACTTTATACAAGCCATTCACTGCCTCAAAACAATGGTTTTGGGTTCTTATCCAATTTGGGACCAAATATCGATAGGTCTTTCTTCTCACTTCTAAACATTCTTCATGCATCTCTAGCACTTGTAATCAATCAAATTCATTGTATTATAACATATTCTAAACCAAAATAACTTTATACAAGCCATTCACTGCCACAAAGCAATGGTTTTGGGTTCTTATCCCATTTTGTAAACCGGATGAAGAAATGGTCATGTCCGGGATCGATCGGTCGAGAGATGGGATCGACCGTTCATCGATCCGGGGATCGATCGATCGAGATATGGGATCGACCGTTCATCAATCCGGATCGAGACACTCGTCCGTACAAGCCCGTCTGTATAACATCGTTTTGTTTCATCAAGCCTCATTCTCTAGGCCCATAAAAGACCTCGCAAGAAGCCCTACCAAGGTTACAAGAAGCTTAACTAAAGACCTAGAACCTTCCCTTGCACAATATAACCGTTTGAGCTTAAAAACAAGGAAGGATCATATGTTGGCTTAAGGAACAACACCCAAAGCACCCGTCGCTTTCTCTCGCAAGTTGGACCGAAAATATCTTGTATATTTGTGATTATTTTTATGCTCTTTGTCTTGTCTATAAGTAGGTTGTATCTAGGTTATTTTACAAGTATGGAAAGAGAAATCTCTCTTTCTTCACCAAACTCTTCTCTTCTTTCAAACTCGCATTCTTCTCCAATACTCACTCAAACTCACTCGATCTCTCTTTTCTCTCATTCTCTTTGAAATCTTACATGGTATCAGAGCCAGGTTACTAAGATCCTAGCTATTCTCGTTCTCTAAAAGAGCAATTTCTTCTTTCGGTTCTCAAAATCTTGAAAGCTTGAAGATTAGTCTTGAAATCGTTGGTCATGGATGTCATGAAGAATTTGGTTATTCCGGTTACTCTCAAGGGAGGTAACTATTTGTTGTGGGCAAGGACCACAAAGACGGCCTTGTGTGGTCGTGGACTTTGGAGTCACGTCGAGAACGGTGAAGCTCCAAAGGAAAGTAAGGATGGCAAGGAGAAAATTTCTTGCGACGAAGTGAAGTGGTTTCAAGAAGAACAAACTGTGTTGGGGCTCATTCAAAACTCTCTAGAGGCGCCTATTCTTGAAGCTTACTCCTATTGCGAGACGGCAAAGGAATTGTGGGATACGCTCAAGAATGTTTTTGGAAATGTTACCAACTTGAACCGGGTTTTCGAAGTCAAACGTGCTATCAACAACCTCAACCAAGAAGACATGGAGTTTACCAAGCACTTTGGGAAGTTTAGATCTCTTTGGGCAGAGCTTGAGATGTTGAGACCAAGCTCGGTGGATCCGGTGGTCATCAACGAACGCCGCGAGCAAGATAAGGTGTTCGGTCTTCTCTTGACCTTAAACCCTTCTTACAATGACCTCATAAAGCATATCCTTCGGTCCGATAAGCTTCCAAGTCTCGATGAGGTGTGTTCCCAAGTCCAACGGGAACACGGTTCTATGGGGTTGTTTGGTGGTAAGGGGGAGCTTGTGTCGGCTAACAATGTGGAGCTAGCCGCGGCTAACAAAAGCTACTACCGAGGACACACCAACAACAACAACAAGAGGACCATTCCTACTTGTCACCATTGCAAGAAACCGGGTCATATCAAGGACAAGTGTTGGGTACTTTACCCTCACCTTCGCCCAAGGGAAGACAACCGAGAGCCGAGGGCTAATCAAGCAAGTGCTTCCGGTGAGATCCAAGCTCCAGAGACAAATGTGCAAGTTCTTGAGGAGAATGGAGCAGCCATGGTCGCTTCTTCTGACTTGGTGAGGAGGTCCGACCTCGATGCACTCATCAAAGCTCTCAAGGAGTCGTCCGGTAAGGCTACTCTTGCCCTCAAAGCATTAAAACCGCTTATTGTTGATTCCGGAGCCTCTCACCATATGATAAGTGATTCTAAATTGATTAGTGATATTAAACCGGCTATTGGAAATGTGGTTATTGCTAATGGAACTAAAGTACCAGTTAAGGGAGTAGGAGATTTAGAATTGTTTGATAGGAATTCTAAAGCATTCTATATGCCTAGTTTCACTTCAAACTTGTTATCCGTTAAGAAAGCTACTACCGATTTAAATTGTTATGCAATATTTGGTTCTAACAATGTTCATTTTCAGGATATTGAAACAAGTAATGTGCTTGGCCATGGAGCCACTAAAGATGACTTATATGTGCTTGAGGACTTGAAACTATCCCCTACTCTATCTTCTTGCTTTAGTTCTATTCTTGTTAGTGCTAATAGTGCAATTTGGCATGCTAGACTTGGTCACCCTCATTCTCGTGCTTTAAATCTCATGTTGCCTAATATGTCTTTCCAAAATGATGATTGTGAAGCTTGTATTCTTGGCAAACATTGCAAGAGTGTTTTTCCTAAATCAAGTACTATCTATGATAATTGTTTTGATTTGGTTCATTCGGATGTTTGGACATCACCTTGTTTATCTAGAGAAAATCAAAAGTATTATGTGACTTTTATTGATGAAAAATCTAAGTATACTTGGGTAACCTTGTTACCTTCAAACGATAGGGTTCTTGAAGCTTTCATGAACTTTCAAAATTATGTTACTAACCACTATAATGCCAAGATTAAGATTTTGAGATCAGATAATGGTGGGGAGTACACAAGTCATGCTTTTAAACAACACTTAGCTAAACATGGGATCATTCAACAAACAAGCTGCCCGTATACACCACAACAAAATGGTGTGGCCGAGAGAAAGAACCGTCATCTCATGGAAGTGTCCCGATCAATGATGTTTCATACGAATGTGCCAAAGAGATTTTGGGGAGATGCCGTAGTAGTCGCATGCTACTTGATCAACCGAACACCAACTAAAATACTAAGTGATCTCTCTCCCTTTGAAGTCCTTAACAACACTAAACCGTCTATTAATCACTTACGTGTGTTTGGGTGTGTTTGTTATGTGTTAAAACAAGGAGAGTTGCATAACAAGTTGGAAGCCAAGAGCACCAAGTGCATGTTGATCGGCTACTCCTCGACACAAAAAGGGTACAAGTGTTATGATCCGGAAGCTAGAAGAGTGTTGGTTTCTAGAGATGTGAAGTTTGTAGAATCAAGTGGGTATTATGACAAGAGGAATTGGGATGAACTCAAGGATCTATCCCAATCACCATCCGACCGTGCAACAAATCTTCGGGTCATCTTAGAAAAGCTCGGTCTCGATGGCTTCCGAGACAAAACTAGTACCGCCGAGACACCTACTTCGGATCAAACCAACAACAATCAAGAAGAAAGTGGAAGCGACACACATCATGAAGGAGAACCTCTAGATCACAACAATGATGATCTTGGTCATGAGTATAGTGAAGGAGAAGAGGGTTTAAATTCACTAGGTGAAGAAGAAAACCCTACACATGAGGAGTCTAATGATGTGAATCAAGAAGATCAACCTCAAGAAGAAATTATTGAACTAAGGAGAAGTGAACGCATCAAATCTAATCCATCAAATTGGAAGAACACTCGGGTGTATTACAACAATGTGGCCGTAGCACATCCAATTCAAGCCGTATGCTCTCTCGCGCATCTTCCGGTGGAGTATCAAGCCTATCTAACTCAAGTTGACTCACATTGGATTCCCCAAAGTTATGATGAAGCTAAAGAACATAAAGAATGGAAAGATGCGGTGAATAGTGAAGTTAAGGCCATGGAAGACAACCACACTTGGGATGAAGTTGAATTACCAAAGGGGAAGAAGGCGGTCACATCACGGTGGATCTTTACAATCAAATACAAGAGCGATGGAGAGATTGAACGATACAAAGCTCGCCTTGTAGCTAGAGGTTTCACACAAACCTATGGGGAAGATTATCTTGATACTTTTGCTCCGGTAGCCAAACTCCACACTATTCGGGTAGTCCTCTCGTTGGCCGTTAACTTGGAATGGGAGTTGTGGCAAATGGACGTGATGCGGTCATCAGAACCAACCAAGACCCAGAGTTGACCAGACCAGCCGGTTCAAGCATCAAGCAAACCGTACCGGACAAAAATGGAGAATATTGGCGAATATGGAGTTCTGATCAAGCGCAAGGCCTAGGGTTGATTATTCATCATAAAATCGCCCCTAAGAAGACTAATGGTTCAGGAGAAATCAGAAACCAACGGACCAGATTGAAGACTCTCCACGAGAACCCATCCGGACATTACCATGTTCAATCCCATCGACCATACGAAGACTTTCCTCGACCAATATTGAATATTCATCAATATATTGATGATTTTAAGGAGATCCATCGAGCCGGAATCAGATACAAACGAACCATTTCATCCAACGTGCATGACGTACCACACGGATCATGCCGAATCCAAGTTGATCGACCAAATGAAGACTTTGCTCGACCAAGACTGAGTATTCACTCAAAAAGTGCCCATTTTATGAAGATCTATCGAGCCATAACTGAAGAAGAACGATCTGAAAACATAATTGTTCATGAAGACCCGTTTCCACCATACCACGAGCAAGTGTATGGAACCACCAGCCCAACCACACGTCCATTCAAGTTGGGATTTGAAATTCATCCACAATATGGGTATTTTAAAAGGAATGAACGAGCAGCATTAGTTCCTCATCGAGGTAATCTGGGAGATGGCCATGAGAGCGTCCTCGGACACGTTCATTGGCGAGCTAAGCCGCAGTTTGGGGAATTCACTCGTCCATTTGATCTCGGCTTCATTATTCACCAGAAAATCAACTATTTGGAGCATATTGATCGAGCCAAACCACCTCTGGTTCGAGTTGGTTTAGTACTTGCTCCTTTGGCCTTACCCGATGGCCATGTGTTACCAAAAATGGAACTTCCCTTATTTGGTTTCTTCGAGGATTATGTTTGGCGACCTGGAGTACTTATTTATCATCTAGAGACAGTCCAAGATGCCACACCATGCACCAGCATCCAGAGGATTAGGCGAATCTTCTTGCACCTCTACTTTCCTATTCTAGAAGCATTCACACTTGGAGCTTTAAATCTACAACGGCTATTTCTCTATCAAGGCTGCTGCATTTTAAAGACACTAAAAACATTCCAGAGAGTCCCAAGATGTCGCACCTATCTTCCCAAGCTCTCAAGATACAAGCTACAAGACCTTCCTTATTTGGCCGATTTTCTCATAAAGTCACAAACGGCTCTATGCTTTAAAGTTTGCGATTCTTTTTCTTGTTTTAGCTTATTAGGACCGTTGTTTATGAGCCTATAAAAGCTCAGCTTCGTTTTCATTGTAAAGCACCCATTATCATTGATTTAATAAACGATCGTTTTTCTTACAAAGTTGTGTCTTTGTTTTATTGTTCTTGTCTTTAGAATCTAAGTGTGGAATCACTTGTTTTCTACTGATTTGCGGATCAGAGTGCTTGTGGAATCAAGCCTTCTTGTTCGTGTGTGATTGTGGAATCAATCGCAAACCCCATCTCCATCTCTACCTTCGTCCATCTTCCGCAACAAAGCTTGCCAACTCTTGACATCTTTTGATCAATAAGACTTGGTGGATTCCAATCTTATATCATCTGGTATCAGAGCTTCAAAAGCTCCTACCCAACAGGTTGTGTCATTCCAACCTTTATCTCTTTTAATTTTCTGTTTTATTGCTTCAATTCTTATAAAATCGAAAACCAAAATAAAAATCATTTTTTGTTATTGATTTTTTCATTATTGAATCATAAAATATATATATAAAAAAAATTACTTGCTTCAGTTTGATATTTATTTTGAATTTTTTCATTAAGAAAAAAAAAATCATAAAATACTAAATTTTGTTTCTTGCTCTTGTTCAAGTTCTTCCTTATCATTATAAAAAGAAAAAAAAAATTGAATTGTACTTCTTTTGGTATTTTCATTTCGAGTTTATTTGTTGAAAAAAAAAAATAAAGAGAAGAAAAAAAAAATAGAAAATTGGCATATTTGTGTATTACCTTATTTTGTCAATTGAAGTTTGATACGCTTTTTTTTCTCTTTTTTTTTGCGAGGTATAAATCCCTAAGTCTCAGCAGCTATGGACTATGGGGATGAAGAGGATGGAAGGAGTGTCTTTAACACCTCTGAGATCGATTGGGGTGAAGAACTAAACTACTCATCGAATGAAGAAGAAGATTATGACAATAGCTCTTGGAGAGGAGGCACTGATTCTGAAATCAGTCAAGGAGAAGTATATGAACGTAATGAAGGAGAAGAGACTGATTCTCAAAACAGCCTAGAAGAAGTCCACGAAGTTGAATCATGGTGTGAAGAATCAGAAGGTGACCATAGTGGAGGAGAAGAGCAAGGTCGTGTCTCTTATAATGGAGAAACTGATTCTGAAGACATCTATGAAGACTCTTATGTTGAAAACCGACCATGGTGTGAGATACCAAATTCAGATCAAGGAGAAGAATATCAAGAAGAAACTGATTCCCAATTCAGTTTAGAAAAATCTGAGGTAGTCTTTGAAGATGAACTAGTACGTGAAGAAGACTTTGCCGAGGAGAGTGAAGGCGAAAGTGAGGCTGGAGGAGATGATATTCGTGAACCTCGATACATCAGTTTTGCAGGCCATCACGAAGGACCAGAAGCATACTTATGTTGGGAGAAAGACATGGAGCAGTGGTTTGATACAAATCAGATTATTGAAGAAGAGAAGACCGCCATTGCCGAAGAAACGCTCACCGAAGATGCCTTTAGACGTTGGGAACAAGATGCTTACCTACGGCTTGAGTATGATGAACCAGAAGCTACATGGAAAGAGATGAAGCAGCTCTTGTATGAAGAATACGTGAAAGGGGCTGGCGATGAGCTTTGGGCACAAGTAAGAATCTATACCAATCCAAAGCCAAGGCGAATGATTTTTGTTACAACACCAACGCCCACACCAAAGAGTTTTAGCTGTCCTAGTCCAAAGAAAGTGTCAACAAAATCAGAAAAGATGCCCAACAAGTCAAAGGATGTTGCACCAGCAAAGAAGATGCATCAAGAATCCAAACCCTTAGCTCACAAGGAAGCTAATGAGCCATCGTTTAAACCACAAGGAAAACCGGATCAAAGTAAGTCCTCTATCACTTTGAATTTATTTGAAGTGACTTGTTATAGATGTCAAAACAGGGGACATAAAGCAAAGGAGTGCCCAACTAGACGAGTAGTAACCCCCATGGACCCAAAAACAGAAAATCCCGAGGTAAAAGAAAAGATAGTTGAAATAGATTTTAAACTTCTTTGTACAAGTATCATGCACTTGTCTTTGCCCAAGGAATTTGAAACAGGTCTAGCAACTAAGGAGGAATACATGGTTGAAAGAGAAGAACCACAAAGCAAGGAGGTTGAAGAGGTTGTTGATACATGTTTAGGACGTACCATGGAGCCCACAGCTAATGATGTAGTCCCTAAGTCCACACCAATGTGTGTCCCAAACGGAATCCATCATTGTACACTAGTAAGTGAAACTTTCAATGTTGTTCAATTTTATAATTATCTTATATTGAAAAGAAGTTTCAAGCACTGTATTTCTAGCTTTTATATTTCAAGTATAATACACTTGATCTTGCCTTTGAGTGTAGAAAGGGATGTAGGTATCATGGGGAGTTATGGAAAACAAAGAACAGTCACCACCAAGCTAAGCTTAATCACGGATAAAAGCCATCAAGAGGTTGACTCCGACCCTAAAATTGGAAAGGTTCATAGTAACTTATTTCACTTTGTTTATGAACGTCCCATGACTGCTTTAATACACTTGTCTTTTTCCAAAAGTGTTGAAACAAATATAGGTGCTAAGGAGATACATGCAAAACCAAAAGAGGAATCAACAACGAATGATGCCAAGCAACAAAATCCAGAGCCCTTAATGTCCAAATCTATTTCTGAGGAGGATAAAACCATCATGCATAGCTTCTTGTTACAAGAAGAACCACCGGATCTAACCTCGAGTCGACAAGCCTTGTTGAACACCGAAAGCCTATTCTCCGAGATACCGGAACAGGTAAGTATTCCTTTCACAGCATATGTGTATGATGAACATAAGGTTGCTTTAAACTATTTATTATGTCCAAGAACTAATGAGAAAATTTTGAGTTTAAATCAGAAACATATGATACATAATTCTTGTCGTAAAACGCAAGTTTTTGTGAAACCTAGCACTGTTAATGAATTGGCTCAAGCTGAAACGTGTTTACATAAATTTTGTGATTATATGACTGCCATAACACACTTGTTTCTTGTCCAAAGCGTTGAAACATTTTCAGGTACCAACAAAGAATTCATGGTGAAAAAGGGAGATTCAACAAACTTGGGGAAACTCATATACCATAATCAAAACTGGAGTGAAACAACATCAATGATGATCATTTCATCTGCCATGAAGACTATTGGAGTCCCAAACGTGTGCCTAATCAAAGAAGAACCGCCGGACACACGAGATCACATCCAAACCCGAGAAGAAGTCACGGACTTCACAACAAAAATTACGGCCCCGGATCAATCAAGAGGAATTTTATTATCATTTTTGCTGAAAGGAGAACCACCAGATGCCTCACGCATCACCAAACCTGAAACATACAAAGGTAAGACTCTAATCTCCAAAATTCGAATGAAAGCTAACTTGCTTTCTCTTGGTGCAGATTGTACAGTTTTGAGGACAAAACTTTTTCAAGGGAGAGGGTATGATGCGGTCATCAGAACCAACCAAGACCCAGAGTTGACCAGACCAGCCGGTTCAAGCATCAAGCAAACCGTACCGGACAAAAATGGAGAATATTGGCGAATATGGAGTTCTGATCAAGCGCAAGGCCTAGGGTTGATTATTCATCATAAAATCGCCCCTAAGAAGACTAATGGTTCAGGAGAAATCAGAAACCAACGGACCAGATTGAAGACTCTCCACGAGAACCCATCCGGACATTACCATGTTCAATCCCATCGACCATACAAAGCCGCCATCCACATTGCATCCAACTCGGTGTTTAATGAACGGACAAAGCATATTGAAGTAGATTGCCACAAGGTTAGAGAACAAGTTGGTCTTGGAGTAATCTTGCCATGCTATACGGAAAGCTCGGAACAACTTGCGGACATTTTCACCAAAGCTGCTAATCCACAAGTGTGTGAATACATCCACTACAAGCTTGGCCTTGTTGACCTCACCAAACCATAACACTCACACTCTTTTTCCCTTAAGTATAGTTTTTCCCAAGTGGTTTTCTATACTAAGGTTTTTAATGAGGTGACTGGTTATTGTGTGGTTATTGTTTCAAGCTTAACCTTAAAGACATTCTTACAGGTAAAGCTTGAGGGGGAGTGTAAACCGGATGAAGAAATGGTCATGTCCGGGATCGATCGGTCGAGAGATGGGATCGATCGGTCGAGAGATGGGATCGACCGTTCATCGATCCGGGGATCGATCGGTCGAGAGATGGGATCGATCGGTCGAGAGATGGGATCGACCGTTCATCGATCCGGATCGAGAAACTCGTCCGTACAAGCCCGTCCGTACAACATCGTTTTGTTTCATCAAGCCTCATTCTCTAGGCCCATAAAAGACCTCGCAAGAAGCCCTACCAAGGTTACAAGAAGCTGAACTAAAGACCTAGAACCTTCCCTTGCACAATATAACCGTTGGAGCTTAAAAACAAGGAAGGATCACATGTTGGCTTAAGGAACAACACCCAAAGCACCCGTCGCTTTCTCTCGCAAGTTGGACCGAAAATATCTTGTATATTTGTGATTATTTTTATGCTCTTTTTCTTGTCTATAAGTAGGTTGTATCTAGGTTATTTTCTATGTATGAAATGAGAAAATCTCTCTTTCTTCACCAAACTCTTCTCCACTTTCAAACTCGCATTCTTCTCCAATACACACCCAAACTCACTCGATCTCTCTTTTCTCTCATTCTCTTTGAAATCTTACATTGGGACCAAATATCAACAAGTCTTTCTTCTCACTTCTAAGCATTCTTCATGCATCTCTAGCACTTGTAATCAAACAAATTCATTGTATTATAACATATTCTAACCCAAAATAACTTTATACAAGCCATTCATTGCCTCAAAGCAATGGTTTTGGGTTCTTATCCAATTTGGGACCAAATATCGATAGGTCTTTCTTCTCACTTCAAAACATTCTTCATGCATCTCTAGCACTTGTAATCAATCAAATTCATTGTATTATAACATATTCTAAACCAAAATAACTTTATACAAGCCATTCACTGCCTCCAAGCAATAGTTTTGGGTTAATATCCCATTTGGGACCAAATATCCACAAGTCTTTCTTCTAACTTCTAAACATTCTTCATGCATCTCTAGCACTTGTAATCAATCAAATTCATTGTATTATAACATATTCTAACCCAAAATAACTTTATACAAGCCATTCACTGCCTCAAAGCAATGGTTTTGGGTTCTTATCCACTTTGGGACCAAATATCGATAGGTCTTTCTTCTCACTTCTAAACATTCTTCATGCATCTCTAGCACTTGTAATCAATCAAATTCATTGTATTATAACATATTATAAACCAAAATAACTTTATACAAGCCATTCACTGCCTCAAAGCAATGGTTTTGGGTTCTTATCCCATTTGGGACCAAATATCCACAAGTCTTTCTTCTCACTTCTAAGCATTCTTCATGCATCTCTAGCACTTGTAATCAATCAAATTCATTGTATTATGACATATTCTAATCCAAAATAACTTTATACAAGCCATTCACTGCCTCAAAGCAATGGTTTTGGGTTCTTATACAATTTGGGACCAAATATCGATAGGTCTTTCTTCTCACTTCTAAACATTCTTCATGCATGTCTAGCACTTGTAATCAATCAAATTCATTGTATTATAACATATTCTAACCCAAAATAACTTTATACAAGCCATTCACTGCCTCAAAGCAATGGTTTTGGGTTCTTATCCCATTTGGGACCAAATATCCACAAGTCTTTCTTCTCACTTCTAAACATTCTTCATGCATTTCTAGCACTTGTAATCAATCAAATACATTTTATTATAACATATTCTAACCCAAAATAACTTTATACAAGTCATTCACTGCCTCAAAGTAATGGTTTTGGGTTCTTATCTAATTTGGGACCAAATATCGATAGGTCTTTCTTCTCACTTCTAAACATTCTTCATGCATCTCTAGCACTTGTAATCAATCAAATTCATTGTATTATAACATATTATCAACCAAAATAACTTTATACAAGCCATTCACTGCCTCAAAGCAATGGTTTTGGGTTCTTATCCCATTTGGGACCAAATATCCATAAGTCTTTCTTCTCACTTCTAAACATTCTTCATGCATGTCTAGCACTTGTAATCAATCAAATTCATTGTATTATAACATATTCTAAACAAAATAACTTTATAAAAGCCATTCACTGCCTCAAAGCAATGGTTTTGGGTTCTTATCCCATTTGGGACCAAATATCAACAAGTCTTTCTTCTCACTTCTAAACATTCTTCATGCATGTCTAGCACTTGTAATCAATCAAATTCATTGTATTATAACATATTCTAACCCAAAATAACTTTATACAAGCCATTCAATGCCTGAAAGCAATGGATTTGGGTTCTTATCCAATTTGGGACCAAATATCGATAGATCTTTCTTCTCACTTCAAAACATTCTTCATGCATCTCTAGCACTTGTAATCATTCAAATTCATTGGATTATAAAATATTCTAAACCAAAATAACTTTATACAAGCCATTCACTGCCTCAAAGCAATGGTTTTGGGTTATTATTATTGAAATAAATGAGCACAAGCAATGAAGGAACGATCGATCACAACATCAAGGGATCGATCGATCACAACAATAAGGAAATGACCGATCGTCCACAACAAGGGATCGATCAATCTATCCACTAGAACGATCGGTCTCTAGGCACACACGTGATCAAGGTCTGCAAAGTTCGGGTCAAAGTTATCAAGACCGAAGCTTGTGCAAAGTTCGGGTCATTCATGAAGTGATCAAGATGTGCAAAGTTCGGGTCATTCATGAAGTGATCAAGATGTGCAAAGTTCGGGTCATTCATGAAGTTATCAAGATGTGCAAAGTTCGGGTCATTCATGAAGTGATCAAGATGTGCAAAGTTCGGGTCATTCATGAAGTTATCAAGATGTGCAAAGTTCGGGTCATTCATGAAGTTATCAAGTTGTGCAAAGTTCGGGTCATCATCAAGATGTGCAAAACCGGGGTTTAATCACCAAAGAAGAATGTGCAAAGTTCGGGTCAATCTTGAAGATGAAGATGTGCAAATCTAGGGTCAACAACAAGATGATAAAGAATGTGCAAATCTAGGGTCAACAACAAGATGATAAAGAATGTGCAAATCTAGGGTCGATGAACGAAGTGAAGAAGGCCCTAGATTCAAATGTGTTTAGGCGCCAAAAGTGGAGTCACATGTGTGAGGAAGCAAGGCAAGTTGCAAGGAGTCACATGTGGGTTTAAAAGAGACGTTGGGAGCTGTCATTATCATCTTGGACGAGCTTCTCTCTCCCCATAGTCACATGTTGCATTTAGAAGAAGATACAAGTGGGGAGAAGTCACATGTTGCTTCTAAGGCTTTTCACTGCGATTCAGCTCCAATGTCCTTCATACAAGTTCTTGGAAATTGAGTAAGCTTTCCAGTGGAAGTAAAATCATCCGGATACGAGCAGGCGTTAAGAAGTTATGACCCATTCAGTGGGCACATATCATTCTGACGCGAATAAGAAGAAGCAATCGACCATGAAGGTCGGTTAAGGGATCGATTGGCCATTGAATGGCAACGAACAAAGCTTCCAATGAAGCCAAATTGAAGTCAAGAAGTGTTCTATCTCTCTCCAGCTTCAAAGGAAGCTAAAAAGAAGATAGAAAGAAGCAAGAAGCGGCTGGAGAAGAAGCCTCCAAGCCAATCATGAAGCTCATCCAAAGTTGGATGTAGAAGAGAGGTGGATTGAGTTCTAGTAGTCATCAACCATGGAGAGGAGACCAATGGGCAGAAACTCAAATGGTGATGCAAACCAAGTCTCATCCAACCAATTACAACAAAGAAGACAAAAGGCTAATTCTAAACCTTACTCTTTAATTTGTTGTTGATTATATTGCCTATATTTGACATTGAAATTGCATTATGGATATAATTGCTTTCTTCATTGTTGAAATGTTTTTAGGAATTGTTATGTGATCTGAATTTTTTTAGCTTGTCCAATATGATTAGAGTTAGTCATATTTTTGAATTTAGATTTACTAAATTTGAATTTATTTAAATTTATATTCTTTTTAAAATTATTTCTTAAATTTTGTTTTGTGTTTTTAAACAGTAAAATGTTTTTAAAAACGAATTTAAATTATTTTGAAGTTGAAAATATTTTTGAAGTATTTTTCAAACGTTTTTAAATTATTTAAAAAGGTGAAAATATTTTTATTAAGTATTTTATATGTTTTAAAAGGTTAATATCAGTTTTTAAAATATTTATATGACATTAGTCAATTTGTTAAAATCTGTTTTTATGAACTGAATTTTTAATTGGATTTAGCATGTTTTTAAAACAGCATTTCTTGTTTATTATCTGATTTATATTCTTGTAGTTCAATTTAAGTTAGTTCTCTCAAGTCTCATCTAAGCTTAATGTTATTCTTATGGCACATATACTTAAGATTTCTTTACATCTTTTGAATGAAGGTGTAAAAGAGAAAGAAAGCCATAGAGAAGCTAGATGAAAAGAAGAGAACCGGTTAGATCATGGAAGCTATGGTATGGAAAGGGAAGAAGCAAGGCTAATGGTGGCTTGACTAAACAAAGAAAGATCAATCCATGGTGGTGACCGAAAGGAGGAGTTCCTTAAGCGAGTACACACACGGAGGATTAGAGTCTCAACAAGAAGTCAAAGCAAGAAGCCCAAGTGACCCTACATTCAAACCATGGCTATAGCTAAATCATTCAACCGTGAAGACTATACTCTTTTTCCCTTAGCAAAGTTTTATCCCAAGAGGTTTTCTTTGCTAAGGTTTTTAATGAGGTAGTCATTTGCGTGTTGCAAGCTTGGCCTTTGGTCCCCAACGTCCAAGCTTGAGGGGGAGTATTGAGAGGAAGAAGCTAATGGGAAAGCTTAAGTCCGAAGCCTAGAAGACTAGGACGAGTTCATGTGGTTCAAGGAGTGATACTTGATCATGCTCATTTATGTCCAAGCTTAACCTCCACCCCTTCCGGTCAAGCTTGAGGGGGAGTATTGAAATAAATGAGCACAAGCAATGAAGGAACGATCGATCACAACATCAAGGGATCGATCGATCACAACAATAAGGAAATGACCGATCGTTCACAACAAGGGATCGATCAATCTATCCACTAGAACGATCGGTCTCTAGGCACACACGTGATCAAGGTGTGCAAAGTTCGGGTCAAAGTTATCAAGACCGAAGCTTGTGCAAAGTTCGGGTCATTCATGAAGTGATCAAGATGTGCAAAGTTCGGGTCATTCATGAAGTGATCAAGAAGTGCAAAGTTCGGGTCATTCATGAAGTTATCAAGATGTGCAAAGTTCGGGTCATTCATGAAGTGATCAAGATGTGCAAAGTTCGGGTCATTCATGAAGTTATCAAGATGTGCAAAGTTCGGGTCATTCATGAAGTTATCAAGTTGTGCAAAGTTCGGGTCATCATCAAGATGTGCAAAACCGGGGTTTAATCACCAAAAAAGAATGTGCAAAGTTCGGGTCAATCTTGAAGATGAAGATGTGCAAATCTAGGGTCAACAACAAGATGATAAAGAATGTGCAAATCTAGGGTCAACAACAAGATGATAAAGAATGTGCAAATCTAGGGTCGATGAACGAAGTGAAGAAGGCCCTAGATTCAAATGTGTTTAGGCGCCAAAAGTGGAGTCACATGTGTGAGGAAGCAAGGCAAGTTGCAAGGAGTCACATGTGGGTTTAAAAGAGACGTTGGGAGCTGTCATTATCATCTTGGACGAGCTTCTCTCTCCCCATAGTCACAGGTTGCATTTAGAAGAAGATACAAGTGGGGAGAAGTCACATGTTGCTTCTAAGGAGCCACTTGAGAGATGTCGCTTTTTCTTCTCTTTAGTGATGATATTTTGGCTTTAAGTGAGTGTATTTGAATGCTCATAACCGTTGATATTAGGTTTAGAAGGGATACTCTTATCCCATTTTACACATTGTATAAATATGTAACTCATATGTTCTAATAAAGCTAAGCTCTCCTTTGGGGAGTCTTCCCCTATACTAAAATCGTGTCTTATACTCACAAATGGGGAAGTTCTGATCTTTATTCTCTCATGGAGAGACCAAGCTTTGGCAATGCTTGGTCTCATCCCATTCTCTCATTCAATTCTCTCCCACTCTCTAAATCGATTCTAAAAGGGTTTTGGGTTCTGTTTTTGGTGTGAGAGTGCTGCTGTCTCTAATTCTTATTCTCAAGTTTATACAACTTAAATTGGCGTGTATTACTTAGTTTATAACCTCAAGAATAGCTCTCATTGAGTTCGTTCTTGATTGTTATACACAAGAGCACACAAACTCGGATTTGGTGTTCTTGTAAGTTTCTTGTGAGTTTATGGAGGAGATTGGATCTTGCAGCTCATTTTATTTGAAATCTTACAATTATCCCATTTGGGACCAAATATCCACAAGTCTTTCTTCTAACTTCTAAACATTCTTCATGCATCTCTAACACTTGTAATCAATCAAATTCATTGTATTATAACATATTCTAACCCAAAATAACTTTATACAAGCCATTCAATGCCTCAAAGCAATGGTTTTGGGTTCTTATCCAATTTGGGACCAAATATCGATAGGTCTTTCTTCTCACTTCTAAACATTTTTCATGCATCTCTAGCACTTGTAATCAATCAAATTCATTGTATTATAACATATTCTAAACCAAAATAACTTTATACAAGCCATTCACTGCCTCAAAGCAATGGTTTTGGGTTCTTATCCCATTTGAGACCAAATATCCACAAGTCTTTCTTCTCACTTCTAAGCATTCTTCATGCATACCTAGCACTTGTAATCAATCAAATTCATTGTATTATAACATATTCTAACCCAAAATAACTTTATACAAGCCATTCACTGCCTCAAAGCAATGGATTTGGGTTCTTATCCCATTTGAGACCAAATTTCAACAAGTCTTTCTTCTCACTTCTAAACATTCTTCATGCATGTCTAGCACTTATAATCAATCAAATTCATTGTATTATAACATATTCTAACCCAAAATAACTTTATACAAGCCATTCACTGCATCAAAGCAATGGTTTTGGGTTCTTATACAATTTGGGACCAAATATCGATAGGTCTTTCTTCTCACTTCTAAACATTCTTCATGCATGTCTAGCACTTGTAATCAATCAAATTCATTGTATTATAACATATTCTAAACAAAATAACTTTATAAAAGCCATTCACTGCCTCAAAGCAATGGTTTTGGGTTCTTATCCCATTTGGGACCAAATATCAACAAGTCTTTCTTCTCACTTCTAAGCATTCTTCATGCATCTCTAGCACTTGTAATCAATCAAATTCATTGTATTATAACATACTCTAACCCAAAATAACTTTATACAAGCCATTCACTGCCTCAAAGCAATGGTTTTGGGTTCTTATACCATTTGGGACCAAATATCGATAGGTCTTTCTTCTCACTTCTAAACATTCTTCATGCATGTCTAGCACTTGTAATCAATCAAATTCATTGTATTATAACATATTCTAACCCAAAATAACTTTATACAAGCCATTCACTGCCTCAAAGCAATGGTTTTGGGTTCTTATCCCATTTGGGACCAAATATCCACAAGTCTTTCTTCTCACTTCTAAACATTCTTCATGCATTTCTAGCACTTGTAATCAATCAAATACATTTTATTATAACATATTCTAACCCAAAATAACTTTATACAAGTCATTCACTGCCTCAAAGTAATGGTTTTGGGTTCTTATCTAATTTGGGACCAAATATCGATAGGTCTTTCTTCTCACTTCTAAACATTCTTCATGCATCTCTAGCACTTGTAGTCAATCAAATTCATTGTATTATAACATATTATCAACCAAAATAACTTTATACAAGCCATTCACTGCCTCAAAGCAATGGTTTTAGGTTCTTCTCCCATATGGGACCAAATATCCACAAGTCTTTCTTCTCACTTCTAAACATTCTTCATGCATTTCTAGCACTTGTAAGCAATCAAATACATTTTATTATAACATATTCTAACCCAAAATAACTTTATACAAGCCATGCACTGCCTCAAAGCAATGGTTTTGGATTCTTATCCCATCTGAGACCAAATTTCAACAAGTCTTTCTTCTCACTTCTAAACATTCTTCATGCATGTCTAGCACTTGTAATCAATCAAATTCATTGTATTATAACATATTCTAAACAAAATAACTTTATAAAAGCCATTCACTGCCATAAAGCAATGGTTTTGGATTCTTATCCCATTTGGGACCAAATATCAACAAGTCTTTCTTCTCACTTCTAAACATTCTTCATGCATGTCTAGCACTTGTAATCAATCAAATTCATTGTATTATAACATATTCTAACCCAAAATAACTTTATACAAGCCATTCAATGCCTTAAAGCAATGGATTTGGGTTCTTATCCAATTTGGGACCAAATATAGATAGATCTTTCTTCTCACTTCAAAACATTCTTCATGCATCTCTAGCACTTGTAATCAATCAAATTCATTGGATTATAACATATTCTAAACCAAAATAACTTTATACAAGCCATTCACTGCCTCAAAGCAATGGTTTTAGGTTATTATCCCATTTGGGACCAAATATCCACAAGTTTTTCTTCTAACTTCTAAACATTCTTCATGCATCTCTAGCACTTGTAATCAATCAAATTCATTGTATTATAACATATTCTAACCCAAAATAACTTTATACAAGCCATTCACTGCCTCAAAGCAATGGTTTTGGGTTCTTATCCAATTTGGGACCAAATATCGATAGGTCTTTCTTCTCACTTCTAAACATTCTTGATGCATCTCTAGCACTTGTAATCAATCAAATTCATTGTATTATAACATATTCTAAACCAAAATAACTTTATACAAGCCATTCACTGCCTCAAAGCAATGGTTTTGGGTTCTTATCCCATTTGGGACCAAATATCCACAAGTCTTTCTTCTCACTTCTAAGCATTCTTCATGCATATCTAGCACTTGTAATCAATCAAATTTATTGTATTATAACATATTCTAACCCAAAATAACTTTAAACAAGCCATTCACTGCCTCAAAGCAATGGTTTTGGGTTCTTATCCCATTTGAGACCAAATTTCAACAAGTCTTTCTTCTCACTTCTAAACATTCTTCATGCATGTCTAGCACTTGTAATCAATCAAATTCATTGTATTATAACATATTCTAACCCAAAATAACTTTATACAAGCCATTCACTGCCTCAAAGCAATGGTTTTGGGTTCTTATCCCATTTGGGACCAAATATCCACAAGTCTTTCTTCTCACTTTTAAACATTCTTCATGCATTTCTAGCACTTGTAATCAATCAAATACATTTTATTATAACATATTCTAACCCAAAATAACTTTATACAAGCCATTCACTGCCTCAAAGCAATGGTTTTGGGTTCTTATCCAATTTGGGACCAAATATCGATAGGTCTTTCTTCTCACTTCTAAACATTCTTCATGCATCTCTAGCACTTGTAATCAATCAAATTCATTGTATTATAACATATTCTAAACCAAAATAACTTTATACAAGTTATTCACTGCCTCAAAGCAATGGTTTTGGGTTCTTATCCCATTTGGGACCAAATATCCACAAGTCTTTCTTCTCACTTCTAAGCATTCTTCATGCATATCTAGCACTTGTAATCAATCAAATTCATTGTATTATAACATATTCTAACCCAAAATAACTTTATACAAGCCATTCACTGCCTCAAAGCAATGGTTTTGGGTTCTTATCCCATTTGAGACCAAATTTCAACAAGTCTTTCTTCTCACTTCTAAACATTCTTCATGCATGTCTAGCACTTGTAATCAATCAAATTCATTGTATTATAACATATTCTAACCCAAAATAACTTTATACAAGCCATTCACTGCCTCAAAGCAATGGTTTTGGGTTCTTATACAATTTGGGACCAAATATCGATAGGTCTTTCTTCTCACTTCTAAACATTCTTCATGCATGTCTAGCACTTGTAATCAATCAAATTCATTGTATCATAACATATTCTAACCCAAAATAACTTTATACAAGCCATTCACTGCCTCAAAGCAATGGTTTTGGGTTCTTATCCCATTTGGGACCAAATATCCACAAGTCTTTCTTCTCACTTTTAAACATTCTTCATGCATTTCTAGCACTTGTAATCAATCAAATACATTTTATTATAACATATTCTAACCCAAAATAACTTTATACAAGCCATTCACTGCCTCAAAGTAATGGTTTTGGGTTCTTATCCAATTTGGGACCAAATATCGATAGGTCTTTCTTCTCACTTCTAAACATTCTTCATGCATCTCTAACACTTGTAATCAATCAAATTCATTGTATTATAACATATTCTAACCCAAAATAACTTTATACAAGCCATTCACTGCCTCAAAGCAATGGTTTTGGGTTCTTATCCCATTTGAGACCAAATTTCAACAAATCTTTCTTCTCACTTCTAAACATTCTTCATGCATGTCTAGCACTTGTAATCAATCAAATTCATTGTATTATAACATATTCTAACCCAAAATAACTTTATACAAGCCATTCACTGCCTCAAAGCAATGGTTTTGGGTTCTTATACAATTTGGGACCAAATATCGATAGGTCTTTCTTCTCACTTCTAAACATTCTTCATGCATGTCTAGCACTTGTAATCAATCAAATTCATTGTATCATAACATATTCTAACCCAAAATAACTTTATACAAGCCATTCACTGCCTCAAAGCAATGGTTTTGGGTTCTTATCCCATTTGGGACCAAATATCCACAAGTCTTTCTTCTCACTTTTAAACATTCTTCATGCATTTCTAGCACTTGTAATCAATCAAATACATTTTATTATAACATATTCTAACCCAAAATAACTTTATACAAGCCATTCACTGCCTCAAAGTAATGGTTTTGGGTTCTTATCCAATTTGGGACCAAATATCGATAGGTCTTTCTTCTCACTTCTAAACATTCTTCATGCATCTCTAACACTTGTAATCAATCAAATTCATTGTATTATAACATATTCTAACCCAAAATAACTTTATACAAGCCATTTACTGTAAGATTTCAAAGATAATGAGCTGCAAGATCCAATCTCCTCCATAAACTCACAAGAAACTCACAAGAACACCAAATCTGAGTTTGTGTGCTCTTGTGTATAACAATCAAGAACGAACTCAATGAGAGCTATTCTTGAGGTTATAAACTAAGTAATACACGCCCATTTAAGCTGTATACACTTGAGAATAAGCATTAGAGACAGCAGCACTCTCACACCAAAAACAGAACCCAAAACCCTTATAGAATCGATTTAGAGAGTGGGAGAGAATTGAATGAGAGAATGGGATGAGACCAAGCATTGCCAAAGCTTGGTCTCTCCATGAGAGTATAAAGATCAGAACTTCCCCATTTGTGAGTATAAGAGACGATTTTAGTATAGGGGAAGACTCCCCAAAGGAGAGCTTAGCTTTTATTATGCATAAGCTTACATATATATACTACAATGAATGGGATAAGGTGTATCCCTTCTCACCCTAATCTCCAACGGTCATATACATTTAAATCTAGTTATTTAAACTTAAATCTAGATAAATTATAGAGGAGAAAGTGACATGAAGAGAGAGGGCGAGCTGGTCCCAAGCTTAGATAGTGACATCTCCGAAAATGCTTCAAATGCCCACTTGTGGTTTCTCTCTTTGGTTGCTTTATCTCCAACGTCTATATTGAGGTCTTGGGCGCCTAAGACCGATAGTGACAGCACATAAACGTCCCTCTTAGCTCACATGTGACTCCTTGCAACTTGCATTGTTTCTTCACACATGTGACTCCTCTTTTTGGCGCCTAAACACATTTGAATCTAGGGACTTCTTCACTTCTTCATTGTCCCTAGATTTGCACATTCTTTATCAACTTATTGTTGACCCTAGATTTGCACATCTTTATCTTCAAGATTGACCCGAACTTTGCACATTCTTCTTTGGTGATCAAACCCCGGTTTTGCACATCTTGGTGATGACCCGAACTTTGCACAAGCTTCGGTCTTGATAACTTTGACCCGAACTTTGCACATCTTGATAACTTCATGAATGACCCGCACTTTGCACATCTTGATAACTTCATGAAAGAACCGAACTTTGCACATCTTGATAACTTCATGAATGACCCGCACTTTGCACATCTTGATAACTTCATGAATGACCCGAACTTTGCACATTCGTTTCTTGAGTCTTGGTGACTTGAACCGTGTTTTGCACGGCTATTATCAACACTTCGAGTAGAGCTCTTCGGCCTTGTCTTAAGGAACTTCGGCCTCGGCTCTCCTTTGCTTCTTGTGTTTTCCGTGACATGTCATGTATTAATCGCGAGTTTACTTCCGGATGTATGGCTCCTTTACATGACTTCTTCATTCGGTTCAATATTTACTGCCTCAAAGCAATGGTTTTGGGTTCTTATCCCATATGGGACCAAATATCCACAAGTCTTTCTTCTCACTTCTAAGCATTCTTCATGCATACCTAGCACTTGTAATCAATCAAATTCATACAATTTGGGACCAAATATCGATAGGTCTTTCTTCTCACTTCTAAACATTCTTCATGCATGTCTAGCACTTGTAATCAATCAAATTCATTGTATTATAACATATTCTAACCCAAAATAACTTTATACAAGCCATTCACTGCCTCAAAGCAATGGTTTTGGGTTCTTATCCCATTTGGGACCAAATATCCACAAGTCTTTCTTCTGACTTCTAAACATTCTTCATGCATTTCTAGCACTTGTAATCAATCAAATACATTTTATTATAACATATTCTAACCCAAAATAACTTTATACAAGTCATTCACTGCCTCAAAGTAATGGTTTTGGGTTCTTATCTAATTTGGGACCAAATATCGATAGGTCTTTCTTCTCACTTCTAAACATTCTTCATGCATCTCTAGCACTTGTAATCAATCAAATTCATTGTATTATAACATATTATCAACCAAAATAACTTTATACAAGCCATTCACTGCCTCAAAGCAATGGTTTTGGGTTCTTCTCCCATATGGGACCAAATATCCACAAGTCTTTCTTCTCACTTCTAAACATTCTTCATGCATTTCTAGCACTTGTAAGCAATCAAATACATTTTATTATAACATATTCTAACCAAAAATAACTTTATACAAGCCATGCACTGCCTCAAAGCAATGGTTTTGGATTCTTATCCCATCTGAGACCAAATTTCAACAAGTCTTTCTTCTCACTTCTAAACATTCTTCATGCATGTCTAGCACTTGTAATCAATCAAATTCATTGTATTATAACATATTCTAAACAAAATAACTTTATAAAAGCCATTCACTGCCTCAAAGCAATGGTTTTGGGTTCTTATCCCATTTGGGACCAAATATCAACAAGTCTTTCTTCTCACTTCTAAGCATTCTTCATGCATCTCTAGCACTTGTAATCAATCAAATTCATTGTATTATAACATATTCTAACCCAAAATAACTTTATACAAGCCATTCACTGCCTCAAAGCAATGGTTTTGGGTTCTTATACAATTTGGGACCAAATATCGATAGGTCTTTCTTCTCACTTCTAAACATTCTTCATGCATGTCTAGCACTTGTAATCAATCAAATTCATTGTATTATAACATATTCTAACCCAAAATAACTTTATACAAGCCATTCACTGCCTCAAAGCAATGGTTTTGGGTTCTTATCCCATTTGGGACCAAATATCCACAAGTCTTTCTTCTGACTTCTAAACATTCTTCATGCATTTCTAGCACTTGTAATCAATCAAATACATTTTATTATAACATATTCTAACCCAAAATAACTTTATACAAGTCATTCACTGCCTCAAAGTAATGGTTTTGGGTTCTTATCTAATTTGGGACCAAATATCGATAGGTCTTTCTTCTCACTTCTAAACATTCTTCATGCATCTCTAGCACTTGTAATCAATCAAATTCATTGTATTATAACATATTATCAACTAAAATAACTTTATACAAGCCATTCACTGCCTCAAAACAATGGTTTTGGGTTCTTCTCCCATATGGGACCAAATATCCACAAGTCTTTCTTCTCACTTCTAAACATTCTTCATGCATTTCTAGCACTTGTAAGCAATCAAATACATTTTATTATAACATATTCTAACCCAAAATAACTTTATACAAGCCATGCACTGCCTCAAAGCAATGGTTTTGGATTCTTATCCCATCTGAGACCAAATTTCAACAAGTCTTTCTTCTCACTTCTAAACATTCTTCATGCATGTCTAGCACTTGTAATCAATCAAATTCATTGTTTTATAACATATTCTAAACAAAATAACTTTATAAAAGCCATTCACTGCCTCAAAGCAATGGTTTTGGGTTCTTATCCCATTTGGGACCAAATATCAACAAGTCTTTCTTCTCACTTCTAAACATTCTTCATGCATGTCTAGCACTTGTAATCAATCAAATTCATTGTATTATAACATATTCTAACCCAAAATAACTTTATACAAGCCATTCAATGCCTTAAAGCAATGGATTTGGGTTCTTATCCAATTTGGGACCAAATATAGATAGATCTTTCTTCTCACTTTAAAACATTCTTCATGCATCTCTAGCACTTGTAATCAATCAAATTCATTGGATTATAACATATTCTAAACCAAAATAACTTTATACAAGCCATTCACTGCCTCAAAGCAATGGTTTTGGGTTATTATCCCATTTGGGACCAAATATCCACAAGTCTTTCTTCTAACTTCTAAACATTCTTCATGCATCTCTAGCACTTGTAATCAATCAAATTCATTGTATTATAACATATTCTAACCCAAAATAACTTTATACAAGCCATTCACTGCCTCAAAGCAATGGTTTTGGGTTCTTATCCAATTTGGGACCAAATATCGATAGGTCTTTCTTCTCACTTCTAAACATTCTTCATGCATCTCTAGCACTTGTAATCAATCAAATTCATTGTATTATAACATATTCTAAACCAAAATAACTTTATACAAGCCATTCACTGCCTCAAAGCAATGGTTTTGGGTTCTTATCCCATTTGGGACCAAATATCAACAAGTATTTCTTCTCACTTCTAAGCATTCTTCATGCATCTCTAGCACTTGTAATCAATCAAATTCATTGTATTATAACATATTCTAACCCAAAATAACTTTATACAAGCCATTCACTGCCTCAAAGCAATGGTTTTGGGTTCTTATACAATTTGGGACCAAATATCGATAGGTCTTTCTTCTCACTTCTAAACATTCTTCATGCATGTCTAGCACTTGTAATCAATCAAATTCATTGTATTATAACATATTCTAACCCAAAATAACTTTATACAAGCCATTCACTGCCTCAAAGCAATGGTTTTGGGTTCTTATCCCATTTGGGACCAAATATCCACAAGTCTTTCTTCTGACTTCTAAACATTCTTCATGCATTTCTAGCACTTGTAATCAATCAAATACATTTTATTATAACATATTCTAACCCAAAATAACTTTATACAAGTCATTCACTGCCTCAAAGTAATGGTTTTGGGTTCTTATCTAATTTGGGACCAAATATCGATAGGTCTTTCTTCTCACTTCTAAACATTCTTCATGCATCTCTAGCACTTGTAATCAATCAAATTCATTGTATTATAACATATTATCAACCAAAATAACTTTATACAAGCCATTCACTGCCTCAAAGCAATGGTTTTGGGTTCTTCTCCCATATGGGACCAAATATCCACAAGTCTTTCTTCTCACTTCTAAACATTCTTCATGCATTTCTAGCACTTGTAAGCAATCAAATACATTTTATTATAACATATTCTAACCCAAAATAACTTTATACAAGCCATGCACTGCCTCAAAGCAATGGTTTTGGATTCTTATCCCATCTGAGACCAAATTTCAACAAGTCTTTCTTCTCACTTCTAAACATTCTTCATGCATGTCTAGCACTTGTAATCAATCAAAGTCATTGTATTATAACATATTCTAAACAAAATAACTTTATAAAAGCCATTCACTGCCTCAAAGCAATGGTTTTGGGTTCTTATCCCATTTGGGACCAAATATCAACAAGTCTTTCTTCTCACTTCTAAACATTCTTCATGCATGTCTAGCACTTGTAATCAATCAAATTCATTGTATTATAACATATTCTAACCCAAAATAACTTTATACAAGCCATTCAATGCCTTAAAGCAATGGATTTGGGTTCTTATCCAATTTGGGACCAAATATAGATAGATCTTTCTTCTCACTTCAAAACATTCTTCATGCATCTCTAGCACTTGTAATCAATCAAATTCATTGGATTATAACATATTCTAAACCAAAATAACTTTATACAAGCCATTCACTGCCTCAAAGCAATGGTTTTGGGTTATTATCCCATTTGGGACCAAATATCCACAAGTCTTTCTTCTAACTTCTAAACATTCTTCATGCATCTCTAGCACTTGTAATCAATCAAATTCATTGTATTATAACATATTCTAACCCAAAATAACTTTATACAAGCCATTCACTGCCTCAAAGCAATGGTTTTGGGTTCTTATCCAATTTGGGACCAAATATCGATAGGTCTTTCTTCTCACTTCTAAACATTCTTCATGCATCTCTAGCACTTGTAATCAATCAAATTCATTGTATTATAACATATTCTAAACCAAAATAACTTTATACAAGCCATTCACTGCCTCAAAGCAATGGTTTTGGGTTCTTATCCCATTTGGGACCAAATATCCACAAGTCTTTCTTCTCACTTCTAAGCATTCTTCATGCATATCTAGCACTTGTAATCAATCAAATTCATTGTATTATAACATATTCTAACCCAAAATAACTTTATACAAGCCATTCACTGCCTCAAAGCAATGGTTTTGGGTTCTTATCCCATTTGAGACCAAATTTCAACAAGTCTTTCTTCTCACTTCTAAACATTCTTCATGCATGTCTAGCACTTGTAATCAATCAAATTCATTGTATTATAACATATTCTAACCCAAAATAACTTTATACAAGCCATTCACTGCCTCAAAGCAATGGTTTTGGGTTCTTATACAATTTGGGACCAAATATCGATAGGTCTTTCTTCTCACTTCTAAACATTCTTCATGCATGTCTAGCACTTGTAATCAATCAAATTCATTGTATCATAACATATTCTAACCCAAAATAACTTTATACAAGCCATTCACTGCCTCAAAGCAATGGTTTTGGGTTCTTATCCCATTTGGGACCAAATATCCACAAGTCTTTCTTCTCACTTTTAAACATTCTTCATGCATTTCTAGCACTTGTAATCAATCAAATACATTTTATTATAACATATTCTAACCCAAAATAACTTTATACAAGCCATTCACTGCCTCAAAGTAATGGTTTTGGGTTCTTATCCAATTTGGGACCAAATATCGATAGGTCTTTCTTCTCACTTCTAAACATTCTTCATGCATCTCTAACACTTGTAATCAATCAAATTCATTGTATTATAACATATTCTAACCCAAAATAACTTTATACAAGCCATTTACTGCCTCAAAGCAATGGTTTTGGGTTCTTATCCCATATGGGACCAAATATCCACAAGTCTTTCTTCTCACTTCTAAACATTCTTCATGCATTTCTAGCACTTGTAATCAATCAAATACATTTTATTATAACATATTCTAACCCAAAATAACTTTATACAAGTCATTCACTGCCTCAAAGTAATGGTTTTGGGTTCTTATCTAATTTGGGACCAAATATCGATAGGTCTTTCTTCTCACTTCTAAACATTCTTCATGCATCTCTAGCACTTGTAATCAATCAAATTCATTGTATTATAACATATTATCAACCAAAATAACTTTATACAAGCCATTCACTGCCTCAAAGCAATGGTTTTGGGTTCTTCTCCCATATGGGACCAAATATCCACAAGTCTTTCTTCTCACTTCTAAACATTCTTCATGCATTTCTAGCACTTGTAAGCAATCAAATACATTTTATTATAACATATTCTAACCCAAAATAACTTTATACAAGCCATGCACTGCCTCAAAGCAATGGTTTTGGATTCTTATCCCATCTGAGACTAAATTTCAACAAGTCTTTCTTCTCACTTCTAAACATTCTTCATGCATGTCTAGCACTTGTAATCAATCAAATTCATTGTATTATAACATATTCTAAACAAAATAACTTTATAAAAGCCATTCACTGCCTCAAAGCAATGGTTTTGGGTTCTTATCCCATTTGGGACCAAATATCAACAAGTCTTTCTTCTCACTTCTAAACATTCTTCATGCATGTCTAGCACTTGCAATCAATCAAATTCATTGTATTATAACATATTCTAACCCAAAATAACTTTATACAAGCCATTCAATGCCTTAAAGCAATGGATTTGGGTTCTTATCCAATTTGGGACCAAATATAGATAGATCTTTCTTCTCACTTCAAAACATTCTTCATGCATCTCTAGCACTTGTAATCAATCAAATTCATTGGATTATAACATATTCTAAACCAAAATAACTTTATACAAGCCATTCACTGCCTCAAAGCAATGGTTTTGGGTTATTATCCCATTTGGGACCAAATAACCACAAGTCTTTCTTCTAACTTCTAAACATTCTTCATGCATCTCTAGCACTTGTAATCAATCAAATTCATTGTATTATAACATATTCTAACCCAAAATAACTTTATACAAGCCATTCACTGCCTCAAAGCAATGGTTTTGGGTTCTTATCCAATTTGGGACCAAATATCGATAGGTCTTTCTTCTCACTTCTAAACATTCTTCATGCATCTCTAGCACTTGTAATCAATCAAATTCATTGTATTATAACATATTCTAAACCAAAATAACTTTATACAAGCCATTCACTGCCTCAAAGCAATGGTTTTGGGTTCTTATCCCATTTGGGACCAAATATCCACAAGTCTTTCTTCTCACTTCTAAGCATTCTTCATGCATATCTAGCACTTGTAATCAATCAAATTCATTGTATTATAACATATTCTAACCCAAAATAACTTTATACAAGCCATTCACTGCCTCAAAGCAATGGTTTTGGGTTCTTATCCCATTTGAGACCAAATTTCAACAAGTCTTTCTTCTCACTTCTAAACATTCTTCATGCATGTCTAGCACTTGTAATCAATCAAATTCATTGTATTATAACATATTCTAACCCAAAATAACTTTATACAAGCCATTCACTGCCTCAAAGCAATGGTTTTGGGTTCTTATACAATTTGGGACCAAATATCGATAGGTCTTTCTTCTCACTTCTAAACATTCTTCATGCATGTCTAGCACTTGTAATCAATCAAATTCATTGTATCATAACATATTCTAACCCAAAATAACTTTATACAAGCCATTCACTGCCTCAAAGCAATGGTTTTGGGTTCTTATCCCATTTGGGACCAAATATCCACAAGTCTTTCTTCTCACTTTTAAACATTCTTCATGCATTTCTAGCACTTGTAATCAATCAAATACATTTTATTATAACATATTCTAACCCAAAATAACTTTATACAAGCCATTCACTGCCTCAAAGTAATGGTTTTGGGTTCTTATCCAATTTGGGACCAAATATCGATAGGTCTTTCTTCTCACTTCTAAACATTCTTCATGCATCTCTAACACTTGTAATCAATCAAATTCATTGTATTATAACATATTCTAACCCAAAATAACTTTATACAAGCCATTTACTGCCTCAAAGCAATGGTTTTGGGTTCTTATCCCATATGGGACCAAATATCCACAAGTCTTTCTTCTCACTTCTAAACATTCTTCATGCATTTCTAGCACTTGTAATCAATCAAATACATTTTATTATAACATATTCTAACCCAAAATAACTTTATACAAGCCATTCACTGCCTCAAAGTAATGGTTTTGGGTTCTTATCCAATTTGGGACCAAATATCGATAGGTCTTTCTTCTCACTTCTAAACATTCTTCATGCATCTCTAACACTTGTAATCAATCAAATTCATTGTATTATAACATATTATCAACCAAAATAACTTTATACAAGCCATTCACTGCCTCAAAGCAATGGTTTTGGGTTCTTATCCCATTTGGGACCAAATATCCACAAGTCTTTCTTCTCACTTCTAAACATTCTTCATGCGTCTCTAGCACTTGTAATCAATCAAATTTATTGTATTATAACATATTCTAACCTAAAATAACTTTATACAAGCCATTCACTGCCTCAAAGCAATGGTTTTGGGTTCTTATCCCATTAGAGACCAAATTTCAACAAGTATTTCTTCTCACTTCTAAACACTCTTCATGCATGTCTTGCACTTGTAATCAATCAAATTCATTGTATTATAACATATTCTAAACAAAATAACTTTATAAAAGCCATTTACTGCCTCAAAGCAATGGTTTTGGGTTCTTATCCCATTTGGGACCAAATATCAACAAGTCTTTCTTCTCACTTCTAAACATTCTTCATGCATGTCTAGCACTTGTAATCAATCAAATTCATTGTATTATAACATATTCTAACCCAAAATAACTTTATACAAGCCATTCAATGCCTTAAAGCAATGGTTTTGGGTTCTTATCCAATTTGGGACCAAATATCGATAGATCTTTCTTCTCACTTCAAAACATTCTTCATGCATCTCTAGCACTTGTAATCAATCAAATTCATTGGATTATAACATATTATAAACCAAAATAACTTTATACAAGCCATTCACTGCCTCAAAGCAATGGTTTTGGGTTATTATCCCATTCGGGACCAAATATCCACAAATCTTTCTTCTAACTTCTAAACATTCTTCATGCATCTCTAGCACTTGTAATCAATCAAATTTATTGTATTATAACATATTCTAACCTAAAATAACTTTATACAAGCCATTCACTGCCTCAAAGCAATGGTTTTGGGTTCTTATCCCATTTGAGACCAAATTTCAACAAGTCTTTCTTCTCACTTCTAAACATTCTTCATGCATGTCTAGCACTTGTAATCAATCAAATTCATTGTATTATAACATATTCTAACCCAAAATAACTTTATACAAGCCATTCAATGCCTTAAAGCAATGGTTTTGGGTTCTTATCCAATTTGGGACCAAATATCGATAGGTCTTTCTTCTCACTTCTAAACATTCTTCATGCATGTCTTATTGAAATAAATGAGCACAAGCAATGAAGGAACGATCGATCACAACATCAAGGGATCGATCGATCACAACAACAAGGAAATGACCGATCGTTCACAACAAGGGATCGACCAATCTATCCACTAGAACGATCGGTCTCTAGGCACACACGTGATCAAGGTGTGCAAAGTTCGGGTCAAAGTTATCAAGACCGAAGCTTGTGCAAAGTTCGGGTCATTCATGAAGTTATCAAGATGTGCAAAGTTCGGGTCATCACCAAGATGTGCAAAACCGCGGTTTAATCACCAAAGAAGAATGTGCAAAGTTCGGGTCAATCTTGAAGATAAAGATGTGCAAATCTAGGGTCAACAATAAATTGATAAAGAATGTGCAAATCTAGGGACAATGAAGAAGTGAAGAAGTCCCTAGATTCAAATGTGTTTAGGCGCCAAAAAGAGGAGTCACATGTGTGAAGAAACAATGCAAGTTGCAAGGAGTCACATGTGAGCTAAGAGGGACGTTTATGTGCTGTCACTATCAGTCTTAGGCGCCCAAGACCTCAATATAGACGTTGGAGATAAAGCAACCAAAGAGAGAAACCACAAGTGGGCATTTGAAGCATTTTCGGAGATGTCACTATCTAAGCTTGGGACCAGCTCGCCCTCTCTCTTCATGTCACTTTCTCCTCTATAATTTATCTAGATTTAAGTTTAAATAACTAGATTTAAATGTATATGACCGTTGGAGATTAGGGTGAGAAGGGATACACCTTATCCCATTCATTGTAGTATATATATGTAAGCTTATGCATAATAAAAGCTAAGCTCTCCTTTGGGGAGTCTTCCCCTATACTAAAATCGTCTCTTATACTCACAAATGGGGAAATTCTGATCTTTATACTCTCATGGAGAGACCAAGCTTTGGCAATGCTTGGTCTCATCCCATTCTCTCATTCAATTCTCTCCCAGTCTCTAAATCGATTCTATAAGGGTTTTGGGTTCTGTTTTGGTGTGAGAGAGCTGTTGCGTCTCATGCTTATTCTTGAGTATACACAGCTTCAATGGGCGTGTATGACTTAGTTATAACCTCAAGAACAGCTCCCATTGTGTTCGTTTCTTGATGGTTATACACAAGAGCACACAAACTCAGATTTGGTGTTCTTGTGAGTTTCTTGTGAGTTTAAGGAGGAGATTAGATCTTGCAGCTCAATCTCTTTGAAATCTTACATGTCTAGCACTTGTAATCAATCAAATTCATTGTATTATAACATATTGTAACCCAGAATAACTTTATACAAGCCATTCACTGCCTCAAAGCAATGGTTTTGGGTTCTTATCCCATTTGGGACCAAATATCCACAAGTCTTTCTTCTCACTTCTAAACATTCTTCATGCATTTCTAGCACTTGTAATCAATCAAATTCATTGTATTATAACATATTCTAACCCAAAATAACTTTATACAAGCCATTCACTGCCTCAAAGCAATGGTTTTGGGTTCTTATCCAATTTGGGACCAAATATCGATAGATATTTCTTCTCACTTTAAAACATTCTTCATGCATCTCTAGCACTTGTAATCAATCAAATTCATTGTATTATAACATATTCTAAACCAAAATAACTTTATACAAGCCATTCATTGCCTCAAAGTAATGGTTTTGGGTTATTATCCCATTTGGGACCAAATATCCACAAGTCTTTCTTCTCACTTCTAAACATTCTTCATGCATCTCTAGCACTTGTAATCAATCAAATTCATTGTATTATAACATATTCTAACCCAAAATAACTTTATACAAGCCATTCACTGCCTCAAAGCAATGGTTTTGGGTTCTTATCCAATTTGGGACCAAATATCGATAGGTCTTTCTTCTCACTTCAAAATTCTTCATGCATCTCTAGCACTTGTAATCAATCAAATTCATTGTATGATAACATATTCTAAACCAAAATAACTTTATACAAGCCATTCACTGCCTCAAAGCAATGGTTTTGGGTTCTTATCCCATTTGGGACCAAATATCCACAAGTCTTTCTTCTCACTTCTAAACATTCTTCATGCATCTCTAGCACTTGTAATCAATCAAATTCATTGTATTATAACATATTCTAAACCAAAATAACTTTAGACTAGCCATTCACTGCCTCAAAGCAATGGTTTTGGGTTCTCATCCCATTTGGGACCAAATATCCACAAGTGTTTCTTCTCACTTCTAAACATTCTTCATGCATCTCTAGCACTTGTAATCAATCAAATTTATTGTATTATAACATATTCTAACCTAAAATAACTTTATACAAGCCATTCACTGCCTCAAAGCAATGGTTTTGGGTTCTTATCCCATTTGAGACCAAATTTCAACAAGTCTTTCTTCTCACTTCTAAACATTCTTCAATCATGTCTAGCACTTGTAATCAATCAAATTCATTGTATTGAATCATATTCTAACCCAAAATAACTTTATAAAAGCCTTTCACTGCCTCAAAGCAATGGTTTTGGGTTCTTATCCCATTTGAGACCAAATTTCAACAAGTCTTTCTTCTCACTTCTAAACATTCTTCATGCATGTCTAGCACTTGTAATCAATCATATTCATTGTATTATAACATATTCTAACCCAAAATAACTTTATACAAGCCATTCACTGCCTCAAAGCAATGGTTTTGGGTTCTTATCCCATTTGGGACCAAATATCCACAAGTCTTTCTTCTCACTTCTAAACATTCTTCATGCATTTCTAGCACTTGTAATCAATCAAATACATTTTATTATAACATATTCTAACCCAAAATAACTTTATACAAGCCATTCACTGCCTCAAAGTAATGGTTTTGGGTTCTTATCCAATTTGGGACCAAATATCGATAGGTCTTTCTTCTCACTTCAAAACATTCTTCATGCATCTCTAGCACTTGTAATCAATCAAATTCATTGTATGATAACATATTCTAAACCAAAATAACTTTATACAAGCCATTCACTGCCTCAAAGCAATGGTTTTGGGTTCTTATCCCATTTGGGACCAAATATCCACAAGTCTTTCTTCTCACTTCTAAACATTCTTCATGCATCTCTAGCACTTGTAATCAATCAAATTCATTGTATTATAACATATTCTAAACCAAAATAACTTTATACTAGCCATTCACTGCCTCAAAGTAATGGTTTTGGGTTCTTATCCAATTTGGGACCAAATATCGATAGATCTTCCTTCTCACTTCAAAACATTCTTCATGCATCTCTAGCGCTTGTAATCAATCAAATACATTTTATTATAACATATTCTAACCCAAAATAACTTTATACAAGCCATGCACTGCCTCAAAGCAATGGTTTTGGATTCTTATCCCATCTGAGACCAAATTTCAACAAGTCTTTCTTCTCACTTCTAAACATTCTTCGTGCATGTCTAGCACTTGTAATCAATCAAATTCATTGTATTATAACATATTCTAAACAAAATAACTTTATAAAAGCCATTCACTGCCTCAAAGCAATGGTTTTGGGTTCTTATCCCATTTGGGACCAAATATCAACAAGTCTTTCTTCTCACTTCTAAACATTCTTCATGCATGTCTAGCACTTGCAATCAATCAAATTCATTGTATTATAACATATTCTAACCCAAAATAACTTTATACAAGCCATTCAATGCCTTAAAGCAATGGATTTGGGTTCTTATCCAATTTGGGACCAAATATAGATAGATCTTTCTTCTCACTTCAAAACATTCTTCATGCATCTCTAGCACTTGTAATCAATCAAATTCATTGGATTATAACATATTCTAAACCAAAATAACTTTATACAAGCCATTCACTGCCTCAAAGCAATGGTTTTGGGTTATTATCCCATTTGGGACCAAATAACCACAAGTCTTTCTTCTAACTTCTAAACATTCTTCATGCATCTCTAGCACTTGTAATCAATCAAATTCATTGTATTATAACATATTCTAACCCAAAATAACTTTATACAAGCCATTCACTGCCTCAAAGCAATGGTTTTGGGTTCTTATCCAATTTGGGACCAAATATCGATAGGTCTTTCTTCTCACTTCTAAACATTCTTCATGCATCTCTAGCACTTGTAATCAATCAAATTCATTGTATTATAACATATTCTAAACCAAAATAACTTTATACAAGCCATTCACTGCCTCAAAGCAATGGTTTTGGGTTCTTATCCCATTTGGGACCAAATATCCACAAGTCTTTCTTCTCACTTCTAAGCATTCTTCATGCATATCTAGCACTTGTAATCAATCAAATTCATTGTATTATAACATATTCTAACCCAAAATAACTTTATACAAGCCATTCACTGCCTCAAAGCAATGGTTTTGGGTTCTTATCCCATTTGAGACCAAATTTCAACAAGTCTTTCTTCTCACTTCTAAACATTCTTCATGCATGTCTAGCACTTGTAATCAATCAAATTCATTGTATTATAACATATTCTAACCCAAAATAACTTTATACAAGCCATTCACTGCCTCAAAGCAATGGTTTTGGGTTCTTATACAATTTGGGACCAAATATCGATAGGTCTTTCTTCTCACTTCTAAACATTCTTCATGCATGTCTAGCACTTGTAATCAATCAAATTCATTGTATCATAACATATTCTAACCCAAAATAACTTTATACAAGCCATTCACTGCCTCAAAGCAATGGTTTTGGGTTCTTATCCCATTTGGGACCAAATATCCACAAGTCTTTCTTCTCACTTTTAAACATTCTTCATGCATTTCTAGCACTTGTAATCAATCAAATACATTTTATTATAACATATTCTAACCCAAAATAACTTTATACAAGCCATTCACTGCCTCAAAGTAATGGTTTTGGGTTCTTATCCAATTTGGGACCAAATATCGATAGGTCTTTCTTCTCACTTCTAAACATTCTTCATGCATCTCTAACACTTGTAATCAATCAAATTCATTGTATTATAACATATTCTAACCCAAAATAACTTTATACAAGCCATTTACTGCCTCAAAGCAATGGTTTTGGGTTCTTATCCCATATGGGACCAAATATCCACAAGTCTTTCTTCTCACTTCTAAACATTCTTCATGCATTTCTAGCACTTGTAATCAATCAAATACATTTTATTATAACATATTCTAACCCAAAATAACTTTATACAAGCCATTCACTGCCTCAAAGTAATGGTTTTGGGTTCTTATCCAATTTGGGACCAAATATCGATAGGTCTTTCTTCTCACTTCTAAACATTCTTCATGCATCTCTAACACTTGTAATCAATCAAATTCATTGTATTATAACATATTATCAACCAAAATAACTTTATACAAGCCATTCACTGCCTCAAAGCAATGGTTTTGGGTTCTTATCCCATTTGGGACCAAATATCCACAAGTCTTTCTTCTCACTTCTAAACATTCTTCATGCGTCTCTAGCACTTGTAATCAATCAAATTTATTGTATTATAACATATTCTAACCTAAAATAACTTTATACAAGCCATTCACTGCCTCAAAGCAATGGTTTTGGGTTCTTATCCCATTAGAGACCAAATTTCAACAAGTATTTCTTCTCACTTCTAAACACTCTTCATGCATGTCTTGCACTTGTAATCAATCAAATTCATTGTATTATAACATATTCTAAACAAAATAACTTTATAAAAGCCATTTACTGCCTCAAAGCAATGGTTTTGGGTTCTTATCCCATTTGGGACCAAATATCAACAAGTCTTTCTTCTCACTTCTAAACATTCTTCATGCATGTCTAGCACTTGTAATCAATCAAATTCATTGTATTATAACATATTCTAACCCAAAATAACTTTATACAAGCCATTCAATGCCTTAAAGCAATGGTTTTGGGTTCTTATCCAATTTGGGACCAAATATCGATAGATCTTTCTTCTCACTTCAAAACATTCTTCATGCATCTCTAGCACTTGTAATCAATCAAATTCATTGGATTATAACATATTATAAACCAAAATAACTTTATACAAGCCATTCACTGCCTCAAAGCAATGGTTTTGGGTTATTATCCCATTCGGGACCAAATATCCACAAATCTTTCTTCTAACTTCTAAACATTCTTCATGCATCTCTAGCACTTGTAATCAATCAAATTTATTGTATTATAACATATTCTAACCTAAAATAACTTTATACAAGCCATTCACTGCCTCAAAGCAATGGTTTTGGGTTCTTATCCCATTTGAGACCAAATTTCAACAAGTCTTTCTTCTCACTTCTAAACATTCTTCATGCATGTCTAGCACTTGTAATCAATCAAATTCATTGTATTATAACATATTCTAACCCAAAATAACTTTATACAAGCCATTCAATGCCTTAAAGCAATGGTTTTGGGTTCTTATCCAATTTGGGACCAAATATCGATAGGTCTTTCTTCTCACTTCTAAACATTCTTCATGCATGTCTTATTGAAATAAATGAGCACAAGCAATGAAGGAACGATCGATCACAACATCAAGGGATCGATCGATCACAACAACAAGGAAATGACCGATCGTTCACAACAAGGGATCGACCAATCTATCCACTAGAACGATCGGTCTCTAGGCACACACGTGATCAAGGTGTGCAAAGTTCGGGTCAAAGTTATCAAGACCGAAGCTTGTGCAAAGTTCGGGTCATTCATGAAGTTATCAAGATGTGCAAAGTTCGGGTCATCACCAAGATGTGCAAAACCGCGGTTTAATCACCAAAGAAGAATGTGCAAAGTTCGGGTCAATCTTGAAGATAAAGATGTGCAAATCTAGGGTCAACAATAAATTGATAAAGAATGTGCAAATCTAGGGACAATGAAGAAGTGAAGAAGTCCCTAGATTCAAATGTGTTTAGGCGCCAAAAAGAGGAGTCACATGTGTGAAGAAACAATGCAAGTTGCAAGGAGTCACATGTGAGCTAAGAGGGACGTTTATGTGCTGTCACTATCAGTCTTAGGCGCCCAAGACCTCAATATAGACGTTGGAGATAAAGCAACCAAAGAGAGAAACCACAAGTGGGCATTTGAAGCATTTTCGGAGATGTCACTATCTAAGCTTGGGACCAGCTCGCCCTCTCTCTTCATGTCACTTTCTCCTCTATAATTTATCTAGATTTAAGTTTAAATAACTAGATTTAAATGTATATGACCGTTGGAGATTAGGGTGAGAAGGGATACACCTTATCCCATTCATTGTAGTATATATATGTAAGCTTATGCATAATAAAAGCTAAGCTCTCCTTTGGGGAGTCTTCCCCTATACTAAAATCGTCTCTTATACTCACAAATGGGGAAATTCTGATCTTTATACTCTCATGGAGAGACCAAGCTTTGGCAATGCTTGGTCTCATCCCATTCTCTCATTCAATTCTCTCCCAGTCTCTAAATCGATTCTATAAGGGTTTTGGGTTCTGTTTTGGTGTGAGAGAGCTGTTGCGTCTCATGCTTATTCTTGAGTATACACAGCTTCAATGGGCGTGTATGACTTAGTTATAACCTCAAGAACAGCTCCCATTGTGTTCGTTTCTTGATGGTTATACACAAGAGCACACAAACTCAGATTTGGTGTTCTTGTGAGTTTCTTGTGAGTTTAAGGAGGAGATTAGATCTTGCAGCTCAATCTCTTTGAAATCTTACATGTCTAGCACTTGTAATCAATCAAATTCATTGTATTATAACATATTGTAACCCAGAATAACTTTATACAAGCCATTCACTGCCTCAAAGCAATGGTTTTGGGTTCTTATCCCATTTGGGACCAAATATCCACAAGTCTTTCTTCTCACTTCTAAACATTCTTCATGCATTTCTAGCACTTGTAATCAATCAAATTCATTGTATTATAACATATTCTAACCCAAAATAACTTTATACAAGCCATTCACTGCCTCAAAGCAATGGTTTTGGGTTCTTATCCAATTTGGGACCAAATATCGATAGATATTTCTTCTCACTTTAAAACATTCTTCATGCATCTCTAGCACTTGTAATCAATCAAATTCATTGTATTATAACATATTCTAAACCAAAATAACTTTATACAAGCCATTCATTGCCTCAAAGTAATGGTTTTGGGTTATTATCCCATTTGGGACCAAATATCCACAAGTCTTTCTTCTCACTTCTAAACATTCTTCATGCATCTCTAGCACTTGTAATCAATCAAATTCATTGTATTATAACATATTCTAACCCAAAATAACTTTATACAAGCCATTCACTGCCTCAAAGCAATGGTTTTGGGTTCTTATCCAATTTGGGACCAAATATCGATAGGTCTTTCTTCTCACTTCAAAATTCTTCATGCATCTCTAGCACTTGTAATCAATCAAATTCATTGTATGATAACATATTCTAAACCAAAATAACTTTATACAAGCCATTCACTGCCTCAAAGCAATGGTTTTGGGTTCTTATCCCATTTGGGACCAAATATCCACAAGTCTTTCTTCTCACTTCTAAACATTCTTCATGCATCTCTAGCACTTGTAATCAATCAAATTCATTGTATTATAACATATTCTAAACCAAAATAACTTTAGACTAGCCATTCACTGCCTCAAAGCAATGGTTTTGGGTTCTCATCCCATTTGGGACCAAATATCCACAAGTGTTTCTTCTCACTTCTAAACATTCTTCATGCATCTCTAGCACTTGTAATCAATCAAATTTATTGTATTATAACATATTCTAACCTAAAATAACTTTATACAAGCCATTCACTGCCTCAAAGCAATGGTTTTGGGTTCTTATCCCATTTGAGACCAAATTTCAACAAGTCTTTCTTCTCACTTCTAAACATTCTTCAATCATGTCTAGCACTTGTAATCAATCAAATTCATTGTATTGAATCATATTCTAACCCAAAATAACTTTATAAAAGCCTTTCACTGCCTCAAAGCAATGGTTTTGGGTTCTTATCCCATTTGAGACCAAATTTCAACAAGTCTTTCTTCTCACTTCTAAACATTCTTCATGCATGTCTAGCACTTGTAATCAATCATATTCATTGTATTATAACATATTCTAACCCAAAATAACTTTATACAAGCCATTCACTGCCTCAAAGCAATGGTTTTGGGTTCTTATCCCATTTGGGACCAAATATCCACAAGTCTTTCTTCTCACTTCTAAACATTCTTCATGCATTTCTAGCACTTGTAATCAATCAAATACATTTTATTATAACATATTCTAACCCAAAATAACTTTATACAAGCCATTCACTGCCTCAAAGTAATGGTTTTGGGTTCTTATCCAATTTGGGACCAAATATCGATAGGTCTTTCTTCTCACTTCAAAACATTCTTCATGCATCTCTAGCACTTGTAATCAATCAAATTCATTGTATGATAACATATTCTAAACCAAAATAACTTTATACAAGCCATTCACTGCCTCAAAGCAATGGTTTTGGGTTCTTATCCCATTTGGGACCAAATATCCACAAGTCTTTCTTCTCACTTCTAAACATTCTTCATGCATCTCTAGCACTTGTAATCAATCAAATTCATTGTATTATAACATATTCTAAACCAAAATAACTTTATACTAGCCATTCACTGCCTCAAAGTAATGGTTTTGGGTTCTTATCCAATTTGGGACCAAATATCGATAGATCTTCCTTCTCACTTCAAAACATTCTTCATGCATCTCTAGCGCTTGTAATCAATCAAATACATTTTATTATAACATATTCTAACCCAAAATAACTTTATACAAGCCATGCACTGCCTCAAAGCAATGGTTTTGGATTCTTATCCCATCTGAGACCAAATTTCAACAAGTCTTTCTTCTCACTTCTAAACATTCTTCATGCATGTCTAGCACTTGTAATCAATCAAATTCATTGTATTATAACATATTCTAAACAAAATAACTTTATAAAAGCCATTCACTGCCTCAAAGCAATGGTTTTGGGTTCTTATCCCATTTGGGACCAAATATCAACAAGTCTTTCTTCTCACTTCTAAACATTCTTCATGCATGTCTAGCACTTGTAATCAATCAAATTCATTGTATTATAACATATTCTAACCCAAAATAACTTTATACAAGCCATTCAATGCCTTAAAGCAATGGATTTGGGTTCTTATCCAATTTGGGACCAAATATAGATAGATCTTTCTTCTCACTTCAAAACATTCTTCATGCATCTCTAGCACTTGTAATCAATCAAATTCATTGGATTATAACATATTATAAACCAAAATAACTTTATACAAGCCATTCACTGCCTCAAAGCATAGGTTTTGGGTTATTATCCCATTCGGGACCAAATATCCACAAATCTTTCTTCTAACTTCTAAACATTCTTCATGCATCTCTAGCACTTGTAATCAATCAAATTTATTGTATTATAACATATTCTAACCTAAAATAACTTTATACAAGCCATTCACTGCCTCAAAGCAATGGTTTTGGGTTCTTATCCCATTTGAGACCAAATTTCAACAAGTCTTTCTTCTCACTTCTAAACATTCTTCATGCATGTCTAGCACTTGTAATCAATCAAATTCATTGTATTATAACATATTCTAACCCAAAATAACTTTATACAAGCCATTCAATGCCTTAAAGCAATGGTTTTGGGTTCTTATCCAATTTGGGACCAAATATCGATAGGTCTTTCTTCTCACTTCTAAACATTCTTCATGCATGTCTAGCACTTGTAATCAATCAAATTCATTGTATTATAACATATTGTAACCCAGAATAACTTTATACAAGCCATTCACTGCCTCAAAGCAATGGTTTTGCGTTCTTATCCCATTTGGGACCAAATATCCACAAGTCTTTCTTCTCACTTCTAAACATTCTTCATGCATTTCTAGCACTTGTAATCAATCAAATTCATTGTATTATAACATATTCTAACCCAAAATAACTTTATACAAGCCATTCACTGCCTCAAAGCAATGGTTTTGGGTTCTTATCCAATTTGGGACCAAATATCGATAGATATTTCTTCTCACTTTAAAACATTCTTCATGCATCTCTAGCACTTGTAATCAATCAAATTCATTGTATTATAACATATTCTAAACCAAAATAACTTTATACAAGCCATTCACTGCCTCAAAGCAATGGTTTTGGGTTATTATCCCATTTGGGACCAAATATCCACAAGTCTTTCTTCTCACTTCTAAACATTCTTCATGCATCTCTAGCACTTGTAATCAATCAAATTCATTGTATTATAACATATTCTAACCCAAAATAACTTTATACAAGCCATTCACTGCCTCAAAGCAATGGTTTTGGGTTCTTATCCAATTTGGGACCAAATATCGATAGGTCTTTCTTCTCACTTCAAAATTCTTCATGCATCTCTAGCACTTGTAATCAATCAAATTCATTGTATGATAACATATTCTAAACCAAAATAACTTTATACAAGCCATTCACTGCCTCAAAGCAATGGTTTTGGGTTCTTATCCCATTTGGGACCAAATATCCACAAGTCTTTCTTCTCACTTCTAAACATTCTTCATGCATCTCTAGCACTTGTAATCAATCAAATTCATTGTATTATAACATATTCTAAACCAAAATAACTTTAGACTAGCCATTCACTGCCTCAAAGCAATGGTTTTGGGTTCTCATCCCATTTGGGACCAAATATCCACAAGTGTTTCTTCTCACTTCTAAACATTCTTCATGCATCTCTAGCACTTGTAATCAATCAAATTTATTGAATTATAACATATTCTAACCTAAAATAACTTTATACAAGTCATTCACTGCCTCAAAGCAATGGTTTTGGGTTCTTATCCCATTTGAGACCAAATTTCAACAAGTCTTTCTTCTCACTTCTAAACATTCTTCAATCCTGTCTAGCACTTGTAATCAATCAAATTCATTGTATTGAATCATATTCTAACCCAAAATAACTTTATAAAAGCCTTTCACTGCCTCAAAGCAATGGTTTTGGGTTCTTATCCCATTTGAGACCAAATTTCAACAAGTCTTTCTTCTCACTTCTAAACATTCTTCATGCATGTCTAGCACTTGTAATCAATCATATTCATTGTATTATAACATATTCTAACCCAAAATAACTTTATACAAGCCATTCACTGCCTCAAAGCAATGGTTTTGGGTTCTTATCCCATTTGGGACCAAATATCCACAAGTCTTTCTTCTCACTTCTAAACATTCTTCATGCATTTCTAGCACTTGTAATCAATCAAATACATTTTATTATAACATATTCTAACCCAAAATAACTTTATACAAGCCATTCACTGCCTCAAAGTAATGGTTTTGGGTTCTTATCCAATTTGGGACCAAATATCGATAGGTCTTTCTTCTCACTTCAAAACATTCTTCATGCATCTCTAGCACTTGTAATCAATCAAATTCATTGTATGATAACATATTCTAAACCAAAATAACTTTATACAAGCCATTCACTGCCTCAAAGCAATGGTTTTGGGTTCTTATCCCATTTGGGACCAAATATCCACAAGTCTTTCTTCTCACTTCTAAACATTCTTCATGCATCTCTAGCACTTGTAATCAATCAAATTCATTGTATTATAACATATTCTAACCCAAAATAACTTTATACAAGCCATTCACTGCCTCAAAGCAATGGTTTTGGGTTCTTATCCAATTTGGGACCAAATATCGATAGATCTTCCTTCTCACTTCAAAACATTCTTCATGCATCTCTAGCGCTTGTAATCAATCAAATACATTTTATTATAACATATTCTAACCCAAAATAACTTTATACAAGCCATGCACTGCCTCAAAGCAATGGTTTTGGATTCTTATCCCATCTAAGACCAAATTTCAACAAGTCTTTCTTCTCACTTCTAAACATTCTTCATGCATGTCTAGCACTTGTAATCAATCAAATTCATTGTATTATAACATATTCTAAACAAAATAACTTTATAAAAGCCATTCACTGCCTCAAAGCAATGGTTTTGGGTTCTTATCCCATTTGGGACCAAATATCAACAAGTCTTTCTTCTCACTTCTAAACATTCTTCATGCATGTCTAGCACTTGTAATCAATCAAATTCATTGTATTATAACATATTCTAACCCAAAATAACTTTATACAAGCCATTCAATGCCTTAAAGCAATGGATTTGGGTTCTTATCCAATTTGGGACCAAATATAGATAGATCTTTCTTCTCACTTCAAAACATTCTTCATGCATCTCTAGCACTTGTAATCAATCAAATTCATTGGATTATAACATATTATAAACCAAAATAACTTTATACAAGCCATTCACTGCCTCAAAGCATAGGTTTTGGGTTATTATCCCATTCGGGACCAAATATCCACAAATCTTTCTTCTAACTTCTAAACATTCTTCATGCATCTCTAGCACTTGTAATCAATCAAATTTATTGTATTATAACATATTCTAACCTAAAATAACTTTATACAAGCCATTCACTGCCTCAAAGCAATGGTTTTGGGTTCTTATCCCATTTGAGACCAAATTTCAACAAGTCTTTCTTCTCACTTCTAAACATTCTTCATGCATGTCTAGCACTTGTAATCAATCAAATTCATTGTATTATAACATATTCTAACCCAAAATAACTTTATACAAGCCATTCAATGCCTTAAAGCAATGGTTTTGGGTTCTTATCCAATTTGGGACCAAATATCGATAGGTCTTTCTTCTCACTTCTAAACATTCTTCATGCATGTCTAGCACTTGTAATCAATCAAATTCATTGTATTATAACATATTGTAACCCAGAATAACTTTATACAAGCCATTCACTGCCTCAAAACAATGGTTTTGCGTTCTTATCCCATTTGGGACCAAATATCCACAAGTCTTTCTTCTCACTTCTAAACATTCTTCATGCATTTCTAGCACTTGTAATCAATCAAATTCATTGTATTATAACATATTCTAACCCAAAATAACTTTATACAAGCCATTCACTGCCTCAAAGCAATGGTTTTGGGTTCTTATCCAATTTGGGACCAAATATCGATAGATATTTCTTCTCACTTTAAAACATTCTTCATGCATCTCTAGCACTTGTAATCAATCAAATTCATTGTATTATAACATATTCTAAACCAAAATAACTTTATACAAGCCATTCACTGCCTCAAAGCAATGGTTTTGGGTTATTATCCCATTTGGGACCAAATATCCACAAGTCTTTCTTCTCACTTCTAAACATTCTTCATGCATCTCTAGCACTTGTAATCAATCAAATTCATTGTATTATAACATATTCTAACCCAAAATAACTTTATACAAGCCATTCACTGCCTCAAAGCAATGGTTTTGGGTTCTTATCCAATTTGGGACCAATTATCGATAGGTCTTTCTTCTCACTTCAAAATTCTTCATGCATCTCTAGCACTTGTAATCAATCAAATTCATTGTATGATAACATATTCTAAACCAAAATAACTTTATACAAGCCATTCACTGCCTCAAAGCAATGGTTTTATGTTCTTATCCCATTTGGGACCAAATATCCACAAGTCTTTCTTCTCACTTCTAAACATTCTTCATGCATCTCTAGCACTTGTAATCAATCAAATTCATTGTATTATAACATATTCTAAACCAAAATAACTTTAGACTAGCCATTCACTGCCTCAAAGCAATGGTTTTGGGTTCTCATCCCATTTGGGACCAAATATCCACAAGTGTTTCTTCTCACTTCTAAACATTCTTCATGCATCTCTAGCACTTGTAATCAATCAAATTTATTGAATTATAACATATTCTAACCTAAAATAACTTTATACAAGTCATTCACTGCCTCAAAGCAATGGTTTTGGGTTCTTATCCCATTTGAGACCAAATTTCAACAAGTCTTTCTTCTCACTTCTAAACATTCTTCAATCATGTCTAGCACTTGTAATCAATCAAATTCATTGTATTGAATCATATTCTAACCCAAAATAACTTTATAAAAGCCTTTCACTGCCTCAAAGCAATGGTTTTGGGTTCTTATCCCATTTGAGACCAAATTTCAACAAGTCTTTCTTCTCACTTCTAAACATTCTTAATGCATGTCTAGCACTTGTAATCAATCATATTCATTGTATTATAACATATTCTAACCCAAAATAACTTTATACAAGCCATTCACTGCCTCAAAGCAATGGTTTTGGGTTCTTATCCCATTTGGGACCAAATATCCACAAGTCTTTCTTCTCACTTCTAAACATTCTTCATGCATTTCTAGCACTTGTAATCAATCAAATACATTTTATTATAACATATTCTAACCCAAAATAACTTTATACAAGCCATTCACTGCCTCAAAGTAATGGTTTTGGGTTCTTATCCAATTTGGGACCAAATATCGATAGGTCTTTCTTCTCACTTCAAAACATTCTTCATGCATCTCTAGCACTTGTAATCAATCAAATTCATTGTATGATAACATATTCTAAACCAAAATAACTTTATACAAGCCATTCACTGCCTCAAAGCAATGGTTTTGGGTTCTTATCCCATTTGGGACCAAATATCCACAAGTCTTTCTTCTCACTTCTAAACATTCTTCATGCATCTCTAGCACTTGTAATCAATCAAATTCATTGTATTATAACATATTCTAAACCAAAATAACTTTATACTAGCCATTCACTGCCTCAAAGTAATGGTTTTGGGTTCTTATCCAATTTGGGACCAAATATCGATAGATCTTCCTTCTCACTTCAAAACATTCTTCATGCATCTCTAGCGCTTGTAATCAATCAAATACATTTTATTATAACATATTCTAACCCAAAATAACTTTATACAAGCCATGCACTGCCTCAAAGCAATGGTTTTGGATTCTTATCCCATCTAAGACCAAATTTCAACAAGTCTTTCTTCTCACTTCTAAACATTCTTCATGCATGTCTAGCACTTGTAATCAATCAAATTCATTGTATTATAACATATTCTAAACAAAATAACTTTATAAAAGCCATTCACTGCCTCAAAGCAATGGTTTTGGGTTCTTATCCCATTTGGGACCAAATATCAACAAGTCTTTCTTCTCACTTCTAAACATTCTTCATGCATGTCTAGCACTTGTAATCAATCAAATTCATTGTATTATAACATATTCTAACCCAAAATAACTTTATACAAGCCATTCAATGCCTTAAAGCAATGGATTTGGGTTCTTATCCAATTTGGGACCAAATATAGATAGATCTTTCTTCTCACTTCAAAACATTCTTCATGCATCTCTAGCACTTGTAATCAATCAAATTCATTGGATTATAACATATTATAAACCAAAATAACTTTATACAAGCCATTCACTGCCTCAAAGCATAGGTTTTGGGTTATTATCCCATTCGGGACCAAATATCCACAAATCTTTCTTCTAACTTCTTAACATTCTTCATGCATCTCTAGCACTTGTAATCAATCAAATTTATTGTATTATAACATATTCTAACCTAAAATAACTTTATACAAGCCATTCACTGCCTCAAAGCAATGGTTTTGGGTTCTTATCCCATTTGAGACCAAATTTCAACAAGTCTTTCTTCTCACTTCTAAACATTCTTCATGCATGTCTAGCACTTGTAATCAATCAAATTCATTGTATTATAACATATTCTAACCCAAAATAACTTTATACAAGCCATTCAATGCCTTAAAGCAATGGTTTTGGGTTCTTATCCAATTTGGGACCAAATATCGATAGGTCTTTCTTCTCACTTCTAAACATTCTTCATGCATGTCTAGCACTTGTAATCAATCAAATTCATTGTATTATAACATATTGTAACCCAGAATAACTTTATACAAGCCATTCACTGCCTCAAAGCAATGGTTTTGCGTTCTTATCCCATTTGGGACCAAATATCCACAAGTCTTTCTTCTCACTTCTAAACATTCTTCATGCATTTCTAGCACTTGTAATCAATCAAATTCATTGTATTATAACATATTCTAACCCAAAATAACTTTATACAAGCCATTCACTGCCTCAAAGCAATGGTTTTGGGTTCTTATCCAATTTGGGACCAAATATCGATAGATATTTCTTCTCACTTTAAAACATTCTTCATGCATCTCTAGCACTTGTAATCAATCAAATTCATTGTATTATAACATATTCTAACCCAAAATAACTTTATACAAGCCATTCACTGCCTCAAAGCAATGGTTTTGGGTTCTTATCCAATTTGGGATCAAATATCGATAGGTCTTTCTTCTCACTTCAAAATTCTTCATGCATCTCTAGCACTTGTAATCAATCAAATTCATTGTATGATAACATATTCTAAACCAAAATAACTTTATACAAGCCATTCACTGCCTCAAAGCAATGGTTTTGGGTTCTTATCCCATTTGGGACCAAATATCCACAAGTCTTTCTTCTCACTTCTAAACATTCTTCATGCATCTCTAGCACTTGTAATCAATCAAATTCATTGTATTATAACATATTCTAAACCAAAATAACTTTAGACTAGCCATTCACTGCCTCAAAGCAATGGTTTTGGGTTCTTATCCCATTTGGGACCAAATATCCACAAGTCTTTCTTCTCACTTCTAAACATTCTTCATGCATCTCTAGCACTTGTAATCAATCAAATTCATTGTATTATAACATATTCTAAACCAAAATAACTTTAGACTAGCCATTCACTGCCTCAAAGCAATGGTTTTGGGTTCTCATCCCATTTGGGACCAAATATCCACAAGTGTTTCTTCTCACTTCTAAACATTCTTCATGCATCTCTAGCACTTGTAATCAATCAAATTTATTGTATTATAACATATTCTAACCTAAAATAACTTTATACAAGCCATTCACTGCCTCAAAGCAATGGTTTTGGGTTCTTATCCCATTTGAGACCAAATTTCAACAAGTCTTTCTTCTCACTTCTAAACATTCTTCAATCATGTCTAGCACTTGTAATCAATCAAATTCATTGTATTGAATCATATTCTAACCCAAAATAACTTTATACAAGCCTTTCACTGCCTCAAAGCAATGGTTTTGGGTTCTTATCCCATTTGAGACCAAATTTCAACAAGTCTTTCTTCTCACTTCTAAACATTCTTCATGCATGTCTAGCACTTGTAATCAATCATATTCATTGTATTATAACATATTCTAACCCAAAATAACTTTATACAAGCCATTCACTGCCTCAAAGCAATGGTTTTGGGTTCTTATCCCATTTGGGACCAAATATCCACAAGTCTTTCTTCTCACTTCTAAACATTCTTCATGCATTTCTAGCACTTGTAATCAATCAAATACATTTTATTATAACATATTCTAACCCAAAATAACTTTATACAAGCCATTCACTGCCTCAAAGTAATGGTTTTGGGTTCTTATCCAATTTGGGACCAAATATCGATAGGTCTTTCTTCTCACTTCAAAACATTCTTCATGCATCTCTAGCACTTGTAATCAATCAAATTCATTGTATGATAACATATTCTAAACCAAAATAACTTTATACAAGCCATTCACTGCCTCAAAGCAATGGTTTTGGGTTCTTATCCCATTTGGGACCAAATATCCACAAGTCTTTCTTCTCACTTCTAAACATTCTTCATGCATCTCTAGCACTTGTAATCAATCAAATTCATTGTATTATAACATATTCTAAACCAAAATAACTTTATACTAGCCATTCACTGCCTCAAAGTAATGGTTTTGGGTTCTTATCCAATTTGGGACCAAATATCGATAGATCTTCCTTCTCACTTCAAAACATTCTTCATGCATCTCTAGCGCTTGTAATCAATCAAATACATTTTATTATAACATATTCTAACCCAAAATAACTTTATACAAGCCATTCACTGCCTCAAAGCAATGGTTTTGGGTTCTTATCCAATTTGGGACCAAATATCGATAGGTCTTTCTTCTCACTTCAAAATTCTTCATGCATCTCTAGCACTTGTAATCAATCAAATTCATTGTATGATAACATATTCTAAACCAAAATAACTTTATACAAGCCATTCACTGCCTCAAAGCAATGGTTTTGCGTTCTTATCCCATTTGGGACCAAATATCCACAAGTCTTTCTTCTCACTTCTAAACATTCTTCATGCATTTCTAGCACTTGTAATCAATCAAATTCATTGTATTATAACATATTCTAACCCAAAATTACTTTATACAAGCCATTCACTGCCTCAAAGCAATGGTTTTGGGTTCTTATCCAATTTGGGACCAAATATCGATAGATATTTCTTCTCACTTTAAAACATTCTTCATGCATCTCTAGCACTTGTAATCAATCAAATTCATTGTATTATAACATATTCTAACCCAAAATAACTTTATACAAGCCATTCACTGCCTCAAAGCAATGGTTTTGGGTTCTTATCCAATTTGGGACCAAATATCGATAGGTCTTTCTTCTCACTTCAAAATTCTTCATGCATCTCTAGCACTTGTAATCAATCAAATTCATTGTATGATAACATATTCTAAACCAAAATAACTTTATACAAGCCATTCACTGCCTCAAAGCAATGGTTTTGGGTTCTTATCCCATTTGGGACCAAATATCCACAAGTCTTTCTTCTCACTTCTAAACATTCTTCATGCATCTCTAGCACTTGTAATCAATCAAATTCATTGTATTATAACATATTCTAAACCAAAATAACTTTAGACTAGCCATTCACTGCCTCAAAGCAATGGTTTTGGGTTCTTATCCCATTTGGGACCAAATATCCACAAGTCTTTCTTCTCACTTCTAAACATTCTTCATGCATCTCTAGGACTTGTAATCAATCAAATTCATTGTATTATAACATATTCTAAACCAAAATAACTTTAGACTAGCCATTCACTGCCTCAAAGCAATGGTTTTGGGTTCTCATCCCATTTGGGACCAAATATCCACAAGTGTTTCTTCTCACTTCTAAACATTCTTCATGCATCTCTAGCACTTGTAATCAATCAAATTTATTGTATTATAACATATTCTAACCTAAAATAACTTTATACAAGCCATTCACTGCCTCAAAGCAATGGTTTTGGGTTCTTATCCCATTTGAGACCAAATTTCAACAAGTCTTTCTTCTCACTTCTAAACATTCTTCAATCATGTCTAGCACTTGTAATCAATCAAATTCATTGTATTGAATCATATTCTAACCCAAAATAACTTTATACAAGCCTTTCACTGCCTCAAAGCAATGGTTTTGGGTTCTTATCCCATTTGAGACCAAATTTCAACAAGTCTTTCTTCTCACTTCTAAACATTCTTCATGCATGTCTAGCACTTGTAATCAATCATATTCATTGTATTATAACATATTCTAACCCAAAATAACTTTATACAAGCCATTCACTGCCTCAAAGCAATGGTTTTGGGTTCTTATCCCATTTGGGACCAAATATCCACAAGTCTTTCTTCTCACTTCTAAACATTCTTCATGCATTTCTAGCACTTGTAATCAATCAAATTCATTGTATTATAACATATTCTAACCCAAAATAACTTTATACAAGCCATTCAATGCCTTAAAGCAATGGTTTTGGGTTCTTATCCAATTTGGGACCAAATATCGATAGGTCTTTCTTCTCACTTCTAAACATTCTTCATGCATGTCTAGCACTTGTAATCAATCAAATTCATTGTATTATAACATATTGTAACCCAGAATAACTTTATACAAGCCATTCACTGCCTCAAAGCAATGGTTTTGCGTTCTTATCCCATTTGGGACCAAATATCCACAAGTCTTTCTTCTCACTTCTAAACATTCTTCATGCATTTCTAGCACTTGTAATCAATCAAATTCATTGTATTATAACATATTCTAACCCAAAATAACTTTATACAAGCCATTCACTGCCTCAAAGCAATGGTTTTGGGTTCTTATCCAATTTGGGACCAAATATCGATAGATATTTCTTCTCACTTTAAAACATTCTTCATGCATCTCTAGCACTTGTAATCAATCAAATTCATTGTATTATAACATATTCTAAACCAAAATAACTTTATACAAGCCATTCACTGCCTCAAAGCAATGGTTTTGGGTTATTATCCCATTTGGGACCAAATATGCACAAGTCTTTCTTCTCACTTCTAAACATTCTTCATGTATCTCTAGCACTTGTAATCAATCAAATTCATTGTATTATAACATATTCTAACCCAAAATAACTTTATACAAGCTATTCACTGCCTCAAAGCAATGGTTTTGGGTTCTTATCCAATTTGGGACCAAATATCGATAGGTCTTTCTTCTCACTTCAAAATTCTTCATGCATCTCTAGCACTTGTAATCAATCAAATTCATTGTATGATAACATATTCTAAACCAAAATAACTTTATACAAGCCATTCACTGCCTCAAAGCAATGGTTTTGGGTTCTTATCCCATTTGGGACCAAATATCCACAAGGCTTTCTTCTCACTTCTAAACATTCTTCATGCATCTCTAGCACTTGTAATCAATCAAATTCATTGTATTATAACATATTCTAAACCAAAATAACTTTAGACTAGCCATTCACTGCCTCAAAGCAATGGTTTTGGGTTCTCATCCCATTTGGGACCAAATATCCACAAGTGTTTCTTCTCACTTCTAAACATTCTTCATGCATCTCTAGCACTTGTAATCAATCAAATTTATTGTATTATAACATATTCTAACCTAAAATAACTTTATACAAGCCATTCACTGCCTCAAAGCAATGGTTTTGGGTTCTTATCCCATTTGAGACCAAATTTCAACAAGTCTTTCTTCTCACTTCTAAACATTCTTCAATCATGTCTAGCACTTGTAATCAATCAAATTCATTGTATTGAATCATATTCTAACCCAAAATAACTTTATAAAAGCCTTTCACTGCCTCAAAGCAATGGTTTTGGGTTCTTATCCCATTTGAGACCAAATTTCAACAAGTCTTTCTTCTCACTTCTAAACATTCTTCATGCATGTCTAGCACTTGTAATCAATCATATTCATTGTATTATAACATATTCTAACCCAAAATAACTTTATACAAGCCATTCACTGCCTCAAAGCAATGGTTTTGGGTTCTTATCCCATTTGGGACCAAATATCCACAAGTCTTTATTCTCACTTCTAAACATTCTTCATGCATTTCTAGCACTTGTAATCAATCAAATACATTTTATTATAACATATTCTAACCCAAAATAACTTTATACAAGCCATTCACTGCCTCAAAGTAATGGTTTTGGGTTCTTATCCAATTTGGGACCAAATATCGATAGGTCTTTCTTCTCACTTCAAAACATTCTTCATGCATCTCTAGCACTTGTAATCAATCAAATTCATTGTATGATAACATATTCTAAACCAAAATAACTTTATACAAGCCATTCACTGCCTCAAAGCAATGGTTTTGGGTTCTTATCCCATTTGGGACCAAATATCCACAAGTCTTTCTTCTCACTTCTAAACATTCTTCATGCATCTCTAGCACTTGTAATCAATCAAATTCATTGTATTATAACATATTCTAAACCAAAATAACTTTAGACTAGCCATTCACTGCCTCAAAGCAATGGTTTTGGGTTCTTATCCCATTTGGGACCAAATATCCACAAGTCTTTCTTCTCACTTCTAAACATTCTTCATGCATCTCTAGGACTTGTAATCAATCAAATTCATTGTATTATAACATATTCTAAACCAAAATAACTTTAGACTAGCCATTCACTGCCTCAAAGCAATGGTTTTGGGTTCTCATCCCATTTGGGACCAAATATCCACAAGTGTTTCTTCTCACTTCTAAACATTCTTCATGCATCTCTAGCACTTGTAATCAATCAAATTTATTGTATTATAACATATTCTAACCTAAAATAACTTTATACAAGCCATTCACTGCCTCAAAGCAATGGTTTTGGGTTCTTATCCCATTTGAGACCAAATTTCAACAAGTCTTTCTTCTCACTTCTAAACATTCTTCAATCATGTCTAGCACTTGTAATCAATCAAATTCATTGTATTGAATCATATTCTAACCCAAAATAACTTTATACAAGCCTTTCACTGCCTCAAAGCAATGGTTTTGGGTTCTTATCCCATTTGAGACCAAATTTCAACAAGTCTTTCTTCTCACTTCTAAACATTCTTCATGCATGTCTAGCACTTGTAATCAATCATATTCATTGTATTATAACATATTCTAACCCAAAATAACTTTATACAAGCCATTCACTGCCTCAAAGCAATGGTTTTGGGTTCTTATCCCATTTGGGACCAAATATCCACAAGTCTTTCTTCTCACTTCTAAACATTCTTCATGCATTTCTAGCACTTGTAATCAATCAAATTCATTGTATTATAACATATTCTAACCCAAAATAACTTTATACAAGCCATTCAATGCCTTAAAGCAATGGTTTTGGGTTCTTATCCAATTTGGGACCAAATATCGATAGGTCTTTCTTCTCACTTCTAAACATTCTTCATGCATGTCTAGCACTTGTAATCAATCAAATTCATTGTATTATAACATATTGTAACCCAGAATAACTTTATACAAGCCATTCACTGCCTCAAAGCAATGGTTTTGCGTTCTTATCCCATTTGGGACCAAATATCCACAAGTCTTTCTTCTCACTTCTAAACATTCTTCATGCATTTCTAGCACTTGTAATCAATCAAATTCATTGTATTATAACATATTCTAACCCAAAATAACTTTATACAAGCCATTCACTGCCTCAAAGCAATGGTTTTGGGTTCTTATCCAATTTGGGACCAAATATCGATAGATATTTCTTCTCACTTTAAAACATTCTTCATGCATCTCTAGCACTTGTAATCAATCAAATTCATTGTATTATAACATATTCTAAACCAAAATAACTTTATACAAGCCATTCACTGCCTCAAAGCAATGGTTTTGGGTTATTATCCCATTTGGGACCAAATATGCACAAGTCTTTCTTCTCACTTCTAAACATTCTTCATGTATCTCTAGCACTTGTAATCAATCAAATTCATTGTATTATAACATATTCTAACCCAAAATAACTTTATACAAGCTATTCACTGCCTCAAAGCAATGGTTTTGGGTTCTTATCCAATTTGGGACCAAATATCGATAGGTCTTTCTTCTCACTTCAAAATTCTTCATGCATCTCTAGCACTTGTAATCAATCAAATTCATTGTATGATAACATATTCTAAACCAAAATAACTTTATACAAGCCATTCACTGCCTCAAAGCAATGGTTTTGGGTTCTTATCCCATTTGGGACCAAATATCCACAAGGCTTTCTTCTCACTTCTAAACATTCTTCATGCATCTCTAGCACTTGTAATCAATCAAATTCATTGTATTATAACATATTCTAAACCAAAATAACTTTAGACTAGCCATTCACTGCCTCAAAGCAATGGTTTTGGGTTCTCATCCCATTTGGGACCAAATATCCACAAGTGTTTCTTCTCACTTCTAAACATTCTTCATGCATCTCTAGCACTTGTAATCAATCAAATTTATTGTATTATAACATATTCTAACCTAAAATAACTTTATACAAGCCATTCACTGCCTCAAAGCAATGGTTTTGGGTTCTTATCCCATTTGAGACCAAATTTCAACAAGTCTTTCTTCTCACTTCTAAACATTCTTCAATCATGTCTAGCACTTGTAATCAATCAAATTCATTGTATTGAATCATATTCTAACCCAAAATAACTTTATAAAAGCCTTTCACTGCCTCAAAGCAATGGTTTTGGGTTCTTATCCCATTTGAGACCAAATTTCAACAAGTCTTTCTTCTCACTTCTAAACATTCTTCATGCATGTCTAGCACTTGTAATCAATCATATTCATTGTATTATAACATATTCTAACCCAAAATAACTTTATACAAGCCATTCACTGCCTCAAAGCAATGGTTTTGGGTTCTTATCCCATTTGGGACCAAATATCCACAAGTCTTTATTCTCACTTCTAAACATTCTTCATGCATTTCTAGCACTTGTAATCAATCAAATACATTTTATTATAACATATTCTAACCCAAAATAACTTTATACAAGCCATTCACTGCCTCAAAGTAATGGTTTTGGGTTCTTATCCAATTTGGGACCAAATATCGATAGGTCTTTCTTCTCACTTCAAAACATTCTTCATGCATCTCTAGCACTTGTAATCAATCAAATTCATTGTATGATAACATATTCTAAACCAAAATAACTTTATACAAGCCATTCACTGCCTCAAAGCAATGGTTTTGGGTTCTTATCCCATTTGGGACCAAATATCCACAAGTCTTTCTTCTCACTTCTAAACATTCTTCATGCATCTCTAGCACTTGTAATCAATCAAATTCATTGTATTATAACATATTCTAAACCAAAATAACTTTATACTAGCCATTCACTGCCTCAAAGCAATGGTTTTGGGTTCTTATCCAATTTGGGACCAAATATCGATAGATCTTCCTTCTTACTTCAAAACATTCTTCATGCATCTCTAGCGCTTGTAATCAATCAAATACATTTTATTATAACATATTCTAACCCAAAATAACTTTATACAAGCCATGCACTGCCTCAAAGCAATGGTTTTGGATTCTTATCCCATCTGAGACCAAATTTCAACAAGTCTTTCTTCTCACTTCTAAACATTCTTCATGCATGTCTAGCACTTGTAATCAATCAAATTCATTGTATTATAACATATTCTAAACAAAATAACTTTATAAAAGCCATTCACTGCCTCAAAGCAATGGTTTTGGGTTCTTATCCCATTTGGGACCAAATATCAACAAGTCTTTCTTCTCACTTCTAAACATTCTTCATGCATGTCTAGCACTTGTAATCAATCAAATTCATTGTATTATAACATATTCTAACCCAAAATAACTTTATACAAGCCATTCAATGCCTTAAAGCAATGGTTTTGGGTTCTTATCCAATTTGGGACCAAATATCGATAGGTCTTTCTTCTCACTTCAAAATTCTTCATGCATCTCTAGCACTTGTAATCAATCAAATTCATTGTATGATAACATATTCTAAACCAAAATAACTTTATACAAGCCATTCACTGCCTCAAAGCAATGGTTTTGGGTTCTTATCCCATTTGGGACCAAATATCCACAAGTCTTTCTTCTCACTTCTAAACATTCTTCATGCATCTCTAGCACTTGTAATCAATCAAATTCATTGTATTATAACATATTCTAAACCAAAATAACTTTAGACTAGCCATTCACTGCCTCAAAGCAATGGTTTTGGGTTCTCATCCCATTTGGGACCAAATATCCACAAGTGTTTCTTCTCACTTCTAAACATTCTTCATGCATCTCTAGCACTTGTAATCAATCAAATTTATTGTATTATAACATATTCTAACCTAAAATAACTTTATACAAGCCATTCACTGCCTCAAATCAATGGTTTTGGGTTCTTATCCCATTTGAGACCAAATTTCAACAAGTCTTTCTTCTCACTTCTAAACATTCTTCAATCATGTCTAGCACTTGTAATCAATCAAATTCATTGTATTGAATCATATTCTAACCCAAAATAACTTTATAAAAGCCTTTCACTGCCTCAAAGCAATGGTTTTGGGTTCTTATCCCATTTGAGACCAAATTTCAACAAGTCTTTCTTCTCACTTCTAAACATTCTTCATGCATGTCTAGCACTTGTAATCAATCATATTCATTGTATTATAACATATTCTAACCCAAAATAACTTTATACAAGCCATTCACTGCCTCAAAGCAATGGTTTTGGGTTCTTATCCCATTTGGGACCAAATATCCACAAGTCTTTCTTCTCACTTCTAAACATTCTTCATGCATTTCTAGCACTTGTAATCAATCAAATACATTTTATTATAACATATTCTAACCCAAAATAACTTTATACAAGCCATTCACTGCCTCAAAGTAATGGTTTTGGGTTCTTATCCAATTTGGGACCAAATATCGATAGGTCTTTCTTCTCACTTCAAAACATTCTTCATGCATCTCTAGCACTTGTAATCAATCAAATTCATTGTATGATAACATATTCTAAACCAAAATAACTTTATACAAGCCATTCACTGCCTCAAAGCAATGGTTTTGGGTTCTTATCCCATTTGGGACCAAATATCCACAAGTCTTTCTTCTCACTTCTAAACATTCTTCATGCATCTCTAGCACTTGTAATCAATCAAATTCATTGTATTATAATATATTCTAAACCAAAATAACTTTATACTAGCCATTCACTGCCTCAAAGTAATGGTTTTGGGTTCTTATCCAATTTGGGACCAAATATCGATAGATCTTCCTTCTCACTTCAAAACATTCTTCATGCATCTCTAGCGCTTGTAATCAATCAAATACATTTTATTATAACATATTCTAACCCAAAATAACTTTATACAAGCCATGCACTGCCTCAAAGCAATGGTTTTGGATTCTTATCCCATCTGAGACCAAATTTCAACAAGTCTTTCTTCTCACTTCTAAACATTCTTCATGCATGTCTAGCACTTGTAATCAATCAAATTTATTGTATTATAACATATTCTAAACAAAATAACTTTATAAAAGCCATTCACTGCCTCAAAGCAATGGTTTTGGGTTCTTATCCCATTTGGGACCAAATATCAACAAGTCTTTCTTCTCACTTCTAAACATTCTTCATGCATGTCTAGCACTTGTAATCAATCAAATTCATTGTATTATAACATATTCTAACCCAAAATAACTTTATACAAGCCATTCAATGCCTTAAAGCAATGGATTTGGGTTCTTATCCAATTTGGGACCAAATATAGATAGATCTTTCTTCTCACTTCAAAACATTCTTCATGCATCTCTAGCACTTGTAATCAATCAAATTCATTGGATTATAACATATTATAAACCAAAATAACTTATACAAGCCATTCACTGCCTCAAAGCATAGGTTTTGGGTTATTATCCCATTCGGGACCAAATATCCACAAATCTTTCTTCTAACTTCTAAACATTCTTCATGCATCTCTAGCACTTGTAATCAATCAAATTTATTGTATTATAACATATTCTAACCTAAAATAACTTTATACAAGCCATTCACTGCCTCAAAGCAATGGTTTTGGGTTCTTATCCCATTTGAGACCAAATTTCAACAAGTCTTTCTTCTCACTTCTAAACATTCTTCATGCATGTCTAGCACTTGTAATCAATCAAATTCATTGTATTATAACATATTCTAACCCAAAATAACTTTATACAAGCCATTCAATGCCTTAAAGCAATGGTTTTGGGTTCTTATCCAATTTGGGACCAAATATCGATAGGTCTTTCTTCTCACTTCTAAACATTCTTCATGCATGTCTAGCACTTGTAATCAATCAAATTCATTGTATTATAACATATTGTAACCCAGAATAACTTTATACAAGCCATTCACTGCCTCAAAGCAATGGTTTTGCGTTCTTATCCCATTTGGGACCAAATATCCACAAGTCTTTCTTCTCACTTCTAAACATTCTTCATGCATTTCTAGCACTTGTAATCAATCAAATTCATTGTATTATAACATATTCTAACCCAAAATAACTTTATACAAGCCATTCACTGCCTCAAAGCAATGGTTTTGGGTTCTTATCCAATTTGGGACCAAATATCGATAGATATTTCTTCTCACTTTAAAACATTCTTCATGCATCTCTAGCACTTGTAATCAATCAAATTCATTGTATTATAACATATTCTAAACCAAAATAACTTTATACAAGCCATTCACTGCCTCAAAGCAATGGTTTTGGGTTATTATCCCATTTGGGACCAAATATCCACAAGTCTTTCTTCTCACTTCTAAACATTCTTCATGCATCTCTAGCACTTGTAATCAATCAAATTCATTGTATTATAACATATTCTAACCCAAAATAATTTTATACAAGCCATTCACTGCCTCAAAGCAATGGTTTTGGGTTCTTATCCAATTTGGGACCAAATATCGATAGGTCTTTCTTCTCACTTCAAAATTCTTCATGCATCTCTAGCACTTGTAATCAATCAAATTCATTGTATGATAACATATTCTAAACCAAAATAACTTTATATAAGCCATTCACTGCCTCAAAGCAATGGTTTTGGGTTCTTATCCCATTTGGGACCAAATATCCACAAGTCTTTCTTCTCACTTCTAAACATTCTTCATGCATCTCTAGCACTTGTAATCAATCAAATTCATTGTATTATAACATATTCTAAACCAAAATAACTTTAGACTAGCCATTCACTGCCTCAAAGCAATGGTTTTGGGTTCTCATCCCATTTGGGACCAAATATCCACAAGTGTTTCTTCTCACTTCTAAACATTCTTCATGCATCTCTAGCACTTGTAATCAATCAAATTTATTGTATTATAACATATTCTAACCTAAAATAACTTTATACAAGCCATTCACTGCCTCAAAGCAATGGTTTTGGGTTCTTATCCCATTTGAGACCAAATTTCAACAAGTCTTTCTTCTCACTTCTAAACATTCTTCAATCATGTCTAGCACTTGTAATCAATCAAATTCATTGTATTGAATCATATTCTAACCCAAAATAACTTTTACAAGCCTTTCACTGCCTCAAAGCAATGGTTTTGGGTTCTTATCCCATTTGAGACCAAATTTCAACAAGTCTTTCTTCTCACTTCTAAACATTCTTCATGCATGTCTAGCACTTGTAATCAATCATATTCATTGTATTATAACATATTCTAACACAAAATAACTTTATACAAGCCATTCACTGCCTCAAAGCAATGGTTTTGGGTTCTTATCCCATTTGGGACCAAATATCCACAAGTCTTTCTTCTCACTTCTAAACATTCTTCATGCATTTCTAGCACTTGTAATCAATCAAATACATTTTATTATAACATATTCTAACCCAAAATAACTTTATACAAGCCATTCACTGCCTCAAAGTAATGGTTTTGGGTTCTTATCCAATTTGGGACCAAATATCGATAGGTCTTTCTTCTCACTTCAAAACATTCTTCATGCATCTCTAGCACTTGTAATCAATCAAATTCATTGTATGATAACATATTCTAAACCAAAATAACTTTATACAAGCCATTCACTGCCTTAAAGCAATGGTTTTGGGTTCTTATCCCATTTGGGACCAAATATCCACAAGTCTTTCTTCTCACTTCTAAACATTCTTCATGCATCTCTAGCACTTGTAATCAATCAAATTCATTGTATTATAACATATTCTAAACCAAAATAACTTTATACTAGCCATTCACTGCCTCAAAGTAATGGTTTTGGGTTCTTATCCAATTTGGGACCAAATATCGATAGATCTTTCTTCTCACTTCAAAACATTCTTCATGCATCTCTAGCGCTTGTAATCAATCAAATACATTTTATTATAACATATTCTAACCCAAAATAACTTTATACAAGCCATGCACTGCCTCAAAGCAATGGTTTTGGATTCTTATCCCATCTGAGACCAAATTTCAACAAGTCTTTCTTCTCACTTCTAAACATTCTTCATGCATGTCTAGCACTTGTAATCAATCAAATTCATTGTATTATAACATATTCTAAACAAAATAACTTTATAAAAGCCATTCACTGCCTCAAAGCAATGGTTTTGGGTTCTTATCCCATTTGGGACCAAATATCAACAAGTCTTTCTTCTCACTTCTAAACATTCTTCATGCATGTCTAGCACTTGTAATCAATCAAATTCATTGTATTATAACATATTCTAACCCAAAATAACTTTATACAAGCCATTCAATGCCTTAAAGCAATGGATTTAGGTTCTTATCCAATTTGGGACCAAATATAGATAGATCTTTCTTCTCACTTCAAAACATTCTTCATGCATCTCTAGCACTTGTAATCAATCAAATTCATTGGATTATAACATATTCTAAACCAAAATAACTTTATACAAGCCATTCACTGCCTCAAAGCAATGGTTTTGGGTTATTATCCCATTTGGGACCAAATATCCACAAGTCTTTCTTCTAACTTCTAAACATTCTTCATGCATCTCTAGCACTTGTAATCAATCAAATTCATTGTATTATAACATATTCTAACCCAAAATAACTTTATACAAGCCATTCACTGCCTCAAAGCAATGGTTTTGGGTTCTTATCCAATTTGGGACCAAATATCGATAGGTCTTTCTTCTCACTTTTAAACATTCTTCATGCATCTCTAGCACTTGTAATCAATCAAATTCATTGTATTATAACATATTATAAACCAAAATAATTTATACAAGCCATTCACTGCCTCAAAGCAATGGTTTTGGGTTCTTATCCCATTTGGGACCAAATATCCACAAGTCTTTCTTCTCACTTCTAAGCATTCTTCATGCATATCTAGCACTTGTAATCAATCAAATTCATTGTATTATAACATATTCTAACCCAAAATAACTTTATAAAAGCCATTCACTGCCTCAAAGCAATGGTTTTGGGTTCTTATCCCATTTGGGACCAAATATCAACAAGTCTTTCTTCTCACTTCTAAACATTCTTCATGCATGTCTAGCACTTGTAATCAATCAAATTCATTGTATTATAACATATTCTAACCCAAAATAACTTTATACAAGCCATTCAATGCCTTAAAGCAATGGATTTAGGTTCTTATCCAATTTGGGACCAAATATAGATAGATCTTTCTTCTCACTTCAAAACATTCTTCATGCATCTCTAGCACTTGTAATCAATCAAATTCATTGGATTATAACATATTCTAAACCAAAATAACTTTATACAAGCCATTCACTGCCTCAAAGCAATGGTTTTGGGTTATTATCCCATTTGGGACCAAATATCCACAAGTCTTTCTTCTAACTTCTAAACATTCTTCATGCATCTCTAGCACTTGTAATCAATCAAATTCATTGTATTATAACATATTCTAACCCAAAATAACTTTATACAAGCCATTCACTGCCTCAAAGCAATGGTTTTGGGTTCTTATCCAATTTGGGACCAAATATCGATAGGTCTTTCTTCTCACTTTTAAACATTCTTCATGCATCTCTAGCACTTGTAATCAATCAAATTCATTGTATTATAACATATTATAAACCAAAATAATTTATACAAGCCATTCACTGCCTCAAAGCAATGGTTTTGGGTTCTTATCCCATTTGGGACCAAATATCCACAAGTCTTTCTTCTCACTTCTAAGCATTCTTCATGCATATCTAGCACTTGTAATCAATCAAATTCATTGTATTATAACATATTCTAACCCAAAATAACTTTATACAAGCCATTCACTGCCTCAAAGCAATGGTTTTGGGTTCTTATCCCATTTGAGACCAAATTTCAACAAGTCTTTCTTCTCACTTCTAAACATTCTTCATGCATGTCTAGCACTTGTAATCAATCAAATTCATTGTATTATAACATATTCTAACCCAAAATAACTTTATACAAGCCATTCACTGCCTCAAAGCAACGGTTTTGGGTTCTTATACAATTTGGGACCAAATATCGATAGGTCTTTCTTCTCACTTCTAAACATTCTTCATGCATGTCTAGCACTTGTAATCAATCAAATTCATTGTATCATAACATATTCTAACCCAAAATAACTTTATACAAGCCATTCACTGCCTCAAAGCAATGGTTTTGGGTTCTTATCCCATTTGGGACCAAATATCCACAAGTCTTTCTTCTCACTTTTAAACATTCTTCATGCATTTCTAGCACTTGTAATCAATCAAATACATTTTATTATAACATATTCTAACCCAAAATAACTTTATACAAGCCATTCACTGCCTCAAAGCAATGGTTTTGGGTTCTTATCCCATTTGAGACCAAATTTCAACAAGTCTTTCTTCTCACTTCTAAACATTCTTCATGCATGTCTAGCACTTGTAATCAATCAAATTCATTGTATTATAACATATTCTAACCCAAAATAACTTTATACAAGCCATTCACTGCCTCAAAGCAATGGTTTTGGGTTCTTATACAATTTGGGACCAAATATCGATAGGTCTTTCTTCTCACTTCTAAACATTCTTCATGCATTTCTAGTACTTGTAATCAATCAAATTCATTGTATCATAACATATTCTAACCCAAAATAACTTTATACAAGCCATTCACTGCCTCAAAGCAATGGTTTTGGGTTCTTATCCCATTTGGGATCAAATATCCACAAGTCTTTCTTCTCACTTTTAAACATTCTTCATGCATTTCTAGCACTTGTAATCAATAAAATACATTTTATTATAACATATTCTAACCCAAAATAACTTTATACAAGCCATTCACTGCCTCAAAGCAATGGTTTTGGGTTCTTATCCCATTTGGGACCAAATATCCACAAGTCTTTCTTCTCACTTCTAAACATTCTTCATGCATCTCTAGCACTTGTAATCAATCAAATTCATTGTATTATAACATATTCTAAACCAAAATAACTTTATACTAGCCATTCACTGCCTCAAAGTAATGGTTTTGGGTTCTTATCCAATTTGGGACCAAATATCGATAGATCTTTCTTCTCACTTCAAAACATTCTTCATGCATCTCTAGCGCTTGTAATCAATCAAATACATTTTATTATAACATATTCTAACCCAAAATAACTTTATACAAGCCATGCACTGCCTCAAAGCAATGGTTTTGGATTCTTATCCCATCTGAGACCAAATTTCAACAAGTCTTTCTTCTCACTTCTAAACATTCTTCATGCATGTCTAGCACTTGTAATCAATCAAATTCATTGTATTATAACATATTCTAAACAAAATAACTTTATAAAAGCCATTCACTGCCTCAAAGCAATGGTTTTGGGTTCTTATCCCATTTGGGACCAAATATCAACAAGTCTTTCTTCTCACTTCTAAACATTCTTCATGCATGTCTAGCACTTGTAATCAATCAAATTCATTGTATTATAACATATTCTAACCCAAAGTAACTTTATACAAGCCATTCAATGCCTTAAAGCAATGGATTTGGGTTCTTATCCAATTTGGGACCAAATATAGATAGATCTTTCTTCTCACTTCAAAACATTCTTCATGCATCTCTAGCACTTGTAATCAATCAAATTCATTGGATTATAACATATTCTAAACCAAAATAACTTTATACAAGCCATTCACTGCCTCAAAGCAATGGTTTTGGGTTCTTATCCCATTTGGGACCAAATATCCACAAGTCTTTCTTCTCACTTCTAAGCATTCTTCATGCATATCTAGCACTTGTAATCAATCAAATTCATTGTATTATAACATATTCTAACCCAAAATAACTTTATACAAGCCATTCACTGCCTCAAAGCAATGGTTTTGGGTTCTTATCCCATTTGAGACCAAATTTCAACAAGTCTTTCTTCTCACTTCTAAACATTCTTCATGCATGTCTAGCACTTGTAATCAATCAAATTCATTGTATTATAACATATTCTAACCCAAAATAACTTTATACAAGCCATTCACTGCCTCAAAGCAACGGTTTTGGGTTCTTATACAATTTGGGACCAAATATCGATAGGTCTTTCTTCTCACTTCTAAACATTCTTCATGCATGTCTAGCACTTGTAATCAATCAAATTCATTGTATCATAACATATTCTAACCCAAAATAACTTTATACAAGCCATTCACTGCCTCAAAGCAATGGTTTTGGGTTCTTATCCCATTTGGGACCAAATATCCACAAGTCTTTCTTCTCACTTTTAAACATTCTTCATGCATTTCTAGCACTTGTAATCAATCAAATACATTTTATTATAACATATTCTAACCCAAAATAACTTTATACAAGCCATTCACTGCCTCAAAGCAATGGTTTTGGGTTCTTATCCCATTTGAGACCAAATTTCAACAAGTCTTTCTTCTCACTTCTAAACATTCTTCATGCATGTCTAGCACTTGTAATCAATCAAATTCATTGTATTATAACATATTCTAACCCAAAATAACTTTATACAAGCCATTCACTGCCTCAAAGTAATGGTTTTGGGTTCTTATCCAATTTGGGACCAAATATCGATAGATCTTTCTTCTCACTTCAAAACATTCTTCATGCATCTCTAGCGCTTGTAATCAATCAAATACATTTTATTATAACATATTCTAACCCAAAATAACTTTATACAAGCCATGCACTGCCTCAAAGCAATGGTTTTGGATTCTTATCCCATCTGAGACCAAATTTCAACAAGTCTTTCTTCTCACTTCTAAACATTCTTCATGCATGTCTAGCACTTGTAATCAATCAAATTCATTGTATTATAACATATTCTAAACAAAATAACTTTATAAAAGCCATTCACTGCCTCAAAGCAATGGTTTTGGGTTCTTATCCCATTTGGGACCAAATATCAACAAGTCTTTCTTCTCACTTCTAAACATTCTTCATGCATGTCTAGCACTTGTAATCAATCAAATTCATTGTATTATAACATATTCTAACCCAAAGTAACTTTATACAAGCCATTCAATGCCTTAAAGCAATGGATTTGGGTTCTTATCCAATTTGGGACCAAATATAGATAGATCTTTCTTCTCACTTCAAAACATTCTTCATGCATCTCTAGCACTTGTAATCAATCAAATTCATTGGATTATAACATATTCTAAACCAAAATAACTTTATACAAGCCATTCACTGCCTCAAAGCAATGGTTTTGGGTTATTATCCCATTTGGGACCAAATATCCACAAGTCTTTCTTCTAACTTCTAAACATTCTTCATGCATCTCTAGCACTTGTAATCAATCAAATTCATTGTATTATAACATATTCTAACCCAAAATAACTTTATACAAGCCATTCACTGCCTCAAAGCAATGGTTTTGGGTTCTTATCCAATTTGGGACCAAATATCGATAGGTCTTTCTTCTCACTTTTAAACATTCTTCATGCATCTCTAGCACTTGTAATCAATCAAATTCATTGTATTATAACATATTATAAACCAAAATAATTTATACAAGCCATTCACTGCCTCAAAGCAATGGTTTTGGGTTCTTATCCCATTTGGGACCAAATATCCACAAGTCTTTCTTCTCACTTCTAAGCATTCTTCATGCATATCTAGCACTTGTAATCAATCAAATTCATTGTATTATAACATATTCTAACCCAAAATAACTTTATACAAGCCATTCACTGCCTCAAAGCAATGGTTTTGGGTTCTTATACAATTTGGGACCAAATATCGATAGGTCTTTCTTCTCACTTCTAAACATTCTTCATGCATGTCTAGCACTTGTAATCAATCAAATTCATTGTATCATAACATATTCTAACCCAAAATAACTTTATACAAGCCATTCACTGCCTCAAAGCAATGGTTTTGGGTTCTTATCCCATTTGGGACCAAATATCCACAAGTCTTTCTTCTCACTTTTAAACATTCTTCATGCATTTCTAGCACTTGTAATCAATCAAATACATTTTATTATAACATATTCTAACCCAAAATAACTTTATACAAGCCATTCACTGCCTCAAAGCAATGGTTTTGGGTTCTTATCCCATTTGAGACCAAATTTCAACAAGTCTTTCTTCTCACTTCTAAACATTCTTCATGCATGTCTAGCACTTGTAATCAATCAAATTCATTGTATTATAACATATTCTAACCCAAAATAACTTTATACAAGCCATTCACTGCCTCAAAGCAATGGTTTTGGGTTCTTATACAATTTGGGACCAAATATCGATAGGTCTTTCTTCTCACTTCTAAACATTCTTCATGCATTTCTAGCACTTGTAATCAATCAAATTCATTGTATCATAACATATTCTAACCCAAAATAACTTTATACAAGCCATTCACTGCCTCAAAGCAATGGTTTTGGGTTCTTATCCCATTTGGGATCAAATATCCACAAGTCTTTCTTCTCACTTTTAAACATTCTTCATGCATTTCTAGCACTTGTAATCAATAAAATACATTTTATTATAACATATTCTAACCCAAAATAACTTTATACAAGCCATTCACTGCCTCAAAGTAATTGTTTTGGGTTCTTATCCAATTTGGGACCAAATATCGATAGGTCTTTCTTCTCACTTCTAAACATTCTTCATGCATCTCTAACACTTGTAATCAATCAAATTCATTGTATTATAACATATTCTAACCCAAAATAACTTTATACAAGCCATTCACTGCCTCAAAGCAATGGTTTTGGGTTCTTATCCCATTTGAGACCAAATTTCAACAAGTCTTTCTTCTCACTTCTAAACATTCTTCATGCATGTCTAGCACTTGTAATCAATCAAATTCATTGTATTATAACATATTCTAACCCAAAATAACTTTATACAAGCCATTCACTGCCTCAAAGCAATGGTTTTGGGTTCTTATACAATTTGGGACCAAATATCGATAGGTCTTTCTTCTCACTTCTAAACATTCTTCATGCATTTCTAGTACTTGTAATCAATCAAATTCATTGTATCATAACATATTCTAACCCAAAATAACTTTATACAAGCCATTCACTGCCTCAAAGCAATGGTTTTGGGTTCTTATCCCATTTGGGATCAAATATCCACAAGTCTTTCTTCTCACTTTTAAACATTCTTCATGCATTTCTAGCACTTGTAATCAATAAAATACATTTTATTATAACATATTCTAACCCAAAATAACTTTATACAAGCCATTCACTGCCTCAAAGCAATGGTTTTGGGTTCTTATCCCATTTGGGACCAAATATCCACAAGTCTTTCTTCTCACTTCTAAACATTCTTCATGCATCTCTAGCACTTGTAATCAATCAAATTCATTGTATTATAACATATTCTAAACCAAAATAACTTTATACTAGCCATTCACTGCCTCAAAGTAATGGTTTTGGGTTCTTATCCAATTTGGGACCAAATATCGATAGATCTTTCTTCTCACTTCAAAACATTCTTCATGCATCTCTAGCGCTTGTAATCAATCAAATACATTTTATTATAACATATTCTAACCCAAAATAACTTTATACAAGCCATGCACTGCCTCAAAGCAATGGTTTTGGATTCTTATCCCATCTGAGACCAAATTTCAACAAGTCTTTCTTCTCACTTCTAAACATTCTTCATGCATGTCTAGCACTTGTAATCAATCAAATTCATTGTATTATAACATATTCTAAACAAAATAACTTTATAAAAGCCATTCACTGCCTCAAAGCAATGGTTTTGGGTTCTTATCCCATTTGGGACCAAATATCAACAAGTCTTTCTTCTCACTTCTAAACATTCTTCATGCATGTCTAGCACTTGTAATCAATCAAATTCATTGTATTATAACATATTCTAACCCAAAATAACTTTATACAAGCCATTCAATGCCTTAAAGCAATGGATTTGGGTTCTTATCCAATTTGGGACCAAATATAGATAGATCTTTCTTCTCACTTCAAAACATTCTTCATGCATCTCTAGCACTTGTAATCAATCAAATTCATTGGATTATAACATATTCTAAACCAAAATAACTTTATACAAGCCATTCACTGCCTCAAAGCAATGGTTTTGGGTTATTATCCCATTTGGGACCAAATATCCACAAGTCTTTCTTCTAACTTCTAAACATTCTTCATGCATCTCTAGCACTTGTAATCAATCAAATTCATTGTATTATAACATATTCTAACCCAAAATAACTTTATACAAGCCATTCACTGCCTCAAAGCAATGGTTTTGGGTTCTTATCCAATTTGGGACCAAATATCGATAGGTCTTTCTTCTCACTTTTAAACATTCTTCATGCATCTCTAGCACTTGTAATCAATCAAATTCATTGTATTATAACATATTATAAACCAAAATAATTTATACAAGCCATTCACTGCCTCAAAGCAATGGTTTTGGGTTCTTATCCCATTTGGGACCAAATATCCACAAGTCTTTCTTCTCACTTCTAAGCATTCTTCATGCATATCTAGCACTTGTAATCAATCAAATTCATTGTATTATAACATATTCTAACCCAAAATAACTTTATACAAGCCATTCACTGCCTCAAAGCAATGGTTTTGGGTTCTTATACAATTTGGGACCAAATATCGATAGGTCTTTCTTCTCACTTCTAAACATTCTTAATGCATGTCTAGCACTTGTAATCAATCAAATTCATTGTATCATAACATATTCTAACCCAAAATAACTTTATACAAGCCATTCACTGCCTCAAAGCAATGGTTTTGGGTTCTTATCCCATTTGGGACCAAATATCCACAAGTCTTTCTTCTCACTTTTAAACATTCTTCATGCATTTCTAGCACTTGTAATCAATCAAATACATTTTATTATAACATATTCTAACCCAAAATAACTTTATACAAGCCATTCACTGCCTCAAAGCAATGGTTTTGGGTTCTTATCCCATTTGAGACCAAATTTCAACAAGTCTTTCTTCTCACTTCTAAACATTCTTCATGCATGTCTAGCACTTGTAATCAATCAAATTCATTGTATTATAACATATTCTAACCCAAAATAACTTTATACAAGCCATTCACTGCCTCAAAGCAATGGTTTTGGGTTCTTATACAATTTGGGACCAAATATCGATAGGTCTTTCTTCTCACTTCTAAACATTCTTCATGCATTTCTAGCACTTGTAATCAATCAAATTCATTGTATCATAACATATTCTAACCCAAAATAACTTTATACAAGCCATTCACTGCCTCAAAGCAATGGTTTTGGGTTCTTATCCCATTTGGGATCAAATATCCACAAGTCTTTCTTCTCACTTTTAAACATTCTTCATGCATTTCTAGCACTTGTAATCAATAAAATACATTTTATTATAACATATTCTAACCCAAAATAACTTTATACAAGCCATTCACTGCCTCAAAGTAATTGTTTTGGGTTCTTATCCAATTTGGGACCAAATATCGATAGGTCTTTCTTCTCACTTCTAAACATTCTTCATGCATCTCTAACACTTGTAATCAATCAAATTCATTGTATTATAACATATTCTAACCCAAAATAACTTTATACAAGCCATTTACTGCCTCAAAGCAATGGTTTTGGGTTCTTATCCCATTTGAGACCAAATTTCAACAAGTCTTTCTTCTCACTTCTAAACATTCTTCATGCATGTCTAGCACTTGTAATCAATCAAATTCATTGTATTATAACATATTCTAACCCAAAATAACTTTATACAAGCCATTCACTGCCTCAAAGCAATGGTTTTGGGTTCTTATCCAATTTGGGACCAAATATCGATAGGTCTTTCTTCTCAGTTCTAAACATTCTTCATGCATCTCTAACACTTGTAATCAATCAAATTCATTGTATTATAACATATTATCAACCAAAATAACTTTATACAAGCCATTCACTGCCTCAAAGCAATGGTTTTGGGTTCTTATCCCATTTGGGACCAAATATCCACAAGTCTTTCTTCTCACTTCTAAATATTCTTCATGCATCTCTAGCACTTGTAATCAATCAAATTTATTGTATTATAACATATTCTAACCTAAAATAACTTTATACAAGCCATTCACTGCCTCAAAGCAATGGTTTTGGGTTCTTATCCCATTTGAGACCAAATTTAAACAAGTATTTCTTCTCACTTCTAAACATTCTTCATGCATGTCTAGCACTTGTAATCAATCAAATTCATTGTATTATAACATATTCTAACCCAAAATAACTTTATACAAGCCATTCAATGCCTTAAAGCAATGGTTTTGGGTTCTTATCCAATTTGGGACCAAATATCGATAGATCTTTCTTCTCACTTCAAAACATTCTTCATGCATCTCTAGCACTTGTAATCAATCAAATTCATTGGATTATAACATATTATAAACCAAAATAACTTTATACAAGCCATTCACTGCCTTAAAGCAATGGTTTTGGGTTATTATCCCATTCGGGACCAAATATCCACAAATCTTTCTTCTAACTTCTAAACATTCTTCATGCATCTCTAGCACTTGTAATCAATCAAATTTATTGTATTATAACATATTCTAACCTAAAATAACTTTATACAAGCCATTCACTGCCTCAAAGCAATGGTTTTGGGTTCTTATCCCATTTGAGACCAAATTTCAACAAGTCTTTCTTCTCACTTCTAAACATTCTTCATGCATGTCTAGCACTTGTAATCAATCAAATTCATTATATTATAACATATTCTAACCCAAAATAACTTTATACAAGCCATTCAATGCCTTAAAGCAATGGTTTTGGGTTCTTATCCAATTTGGGACCAAATATCGATAGGTCTTTCTTCTCACTTCTAAACATTCTTCATGCATGTCTAGCACTTGTAATCAATCAAATTCATTGTATTATAACATATTGTAACCCAGAATAACTTTATACAAGCCATTCACTGCCTCAAAGCAATGGTTTTGGGTTCTTATCCCATTTGGGACCAAATATCCACAAGTCTTTCTTCTCACTTCTAAACATTCTTCATGCATTTCTAGCACTTGTAATCAATCAAATTCATTGTATTATAACATATTCTAACCCAAAATAACTTTATACAAGCCATTCACTGCCTCAAAGCAATGGTTTTGGGTTCTTATCCAATTTGGGACCAAATATCGATAGATATTTCTTCTCACTTTAAAACATTCTTCATGCATCTCTAGCACTTGTAATCAATCAAATTCATTGTATTATAACATATTCTAAACCAAAATAACTTTATACAAGCCATTCACTGCCTCAAAGCAATGGTTTTGGGTTATTATCCCATTTGGGACCAAATATCCACAAGTCTTTCTTCTCACTTCTAAACATTCTTCATGCATCTCTAGCACTTGTAATCAATCAAATTCATTGTATTATAACATATTCTAACCCAAAATAACTTTATACAAGCCATTCACTGCCTCAAAGCAATGGTTTTGGGTTCTTATCCAATTTTGGACCAAATATCGATAGGTCTTTCTTCTCACTTCAAAATTCTTCATGCATCTCTAGCACTTGTAATCAATCAAATTCATTGTATGATAACATATTCTAAACCAAAATAACTTTATACAAGCCATTCACTGCCTCAAAGCAATGGTTTTGGGTTCTTATCCCATTTGGGACCAAATATCCACAAGTCTTTCTTCTCACTTCTAAACATTCTTCATGCATCTCTAGCACTTGTAATCAATCAAATTCATTGTATTATAACATATTCTAAACCAAAATAACTTTAGACTAGCCATTCACTGCCTCAAAGCAATGGTTTTGGGTTCTCATCCCATTTGGGACCAAATATCCACAAGTGTTTCTTCTCACTTCTAAACATTCTTCATGCATCTCTAGCACTTGTAATCAATCAAATTTATTGTATTATAACTTATTCTAACCTAAAATAACTTTATACAAGCCATTCACTGCCTCAAAGCAATGGTTTTGGGTTCTTATCCCATTTGAGACCAAATTTCAACAAGTCTTTCTTCTCACTTCTAAACATTCTTCAATCATGTCTAGCACTTGTAATCAATCAAATTCATTGTATTGAATCATATTCTAACCCAAAATAACTTTATACAAGCCTTTCACTGCCTCAAAGCAATGGTTTTGGGTTCTTATCCCATTTGAGACCAAATTTCAACAAGTCTTTCTTCTCACTTCTAAACATTCTTCATGCATGTCTAGCACTTGTAATCAATCATATTCATTGTATTATAACATATTCTAACCCAAAATAACTTTATACAAGCCATTCACTGCCTCAAAGCAATGGTTTTGGGTTCTTATCCCATGTGGGACCAAATATCCACAAGTCTTTCTTCTCACTTCTAAACATTCTTCATGCATTTCTAGCACTTGTAATCAATCAAATACATTTTATTATAACATATTCTAACCCAAAATAACTTTATACAAGCCATTCACTGCCTCAAAGCAATGGTTTTGGGTTCTTATCCAATTTGGGACCAAATATCGATAGATATTTCTTCTCACTTTAAAACATTCTTCATGCATCTCTAGCACTTGTAATCAATCAAATTCATTGTATTATAACATATTCTAAACCAAAATAACTTTATACAAGCCATTCACTGCCTCAAAGCAATGGTTTTGGGTTATTATCCCATTTGGGACCAAATATCAACAAGTCTTTCTTCTCACTTCTAAACATTCTTCATGCATCTCTAGCACTTGTAATCAATCAAATTCATTGTATTATAACATATTCTAACCCAAAATAACTTTATACAAGCCAATCACTGCCTCAAAGCAATGGTTTTGGGTTCTTATCCAATTTGGGACCAAATATCGATAGGTCTTTCTTCTCACTTCAAAATTCTTCATGCATCTCTAGCACTTGTAATCAATCAAATTCATTGTATGATAACATATTCTAAACCAAAATAACTTTAGACAAGCCATTCACTGCCTCAAAGCAATGGTTTTGGGTTCTTATCCCATTTGGGACCAAATATCCACAAGTCTTTCTTCTCACTTCTAAACATTCTTCATGCATCTCTAGCACTTGTAATCAATCAAATTCATTGTATTATAACATATTTTAAACCAAAATAACTTTAGACTAGCCATTCACTGCCTCAAAGCAATGGTTTTGGGTTCTCATCCCATTTGGGACCAAATATCCACAAGTGTTTCTTCTCACTTCTAAACATTCTTCATGCATCTCTAGCACTTGTAATCAATTAAATTTATTGTATTATAACATATTCTAACCTAAAATAACTTTATACAAGCCATTCACTGCCTCAAAGCAATGGTTTTGGGTTCTTATCCCATTTGAGACCAAATTTCAACAAGTCTTTCTTCTCACTTCTAAACATTCTTCAATCATGTCTAGCACTTGTAATCAATCAAATTCATTGTATTGAATCATATTCTAACCCAAAATAACTTTATACAAGCCTTTCATTGCCTCAAAGCAATGGTTTTGGGTTCTTATCCCATTTGAGACCAAATTTCAACAAGTCTTTCTTCTCACTTCTAAACATTCTTCATGCATGTCTAGCACTTGTAATCAATCATATTCATTGTATTATAACATATTCTAACCCAAAATAACTTTATACAAGCCATTCACTGCCTCAAAGCAATGGTTTTGGGTTCTTATCCCATGTGGGACCAAATATCCACAAGTCTTTCTTCTCACTTCTAAACATTCTTCATGCATTTCTAGCACTTGTAATCAATCAAATACATTTTATTATAACATATTCTAACCCAAAATAACTTTATACAAGCCATTCACTGCCTCAAAGTAATGGTTTTGGGTTCTTATCCAATTTGGGACCAAATATCGATAGGTCTTTCTTCTCACTTCAAAACATTCTTCATGCATCTCTAGCATTTGTAATCAATCAAATTCATTGTATGATAACATATTCTAAACCAAAATAACTTTATACAAGCCATTCACTGCCTCAAAGCAATGGTTTTGGGTTCTTATCCCATTTGGGACCAAATATCCATAAGTCTTTCTTCTCACTTCTAAACATTCTTCATGCATCTCTAGCACTTGTAATCAATCAAATTCATTGTATTATAACATATTCTAAACCAAAATAACTTTATACTAGCCATTCACTGCCTCAAAGTAATGGTTTTGGGTTCTTATCCAATTTGGGACCAAATATCGATAGATCTTTCTTCTCACTTCAAAACATTCTTCATGCTTCTCTAGCGCTTGTAATCAATCAAATTCATTGTATTATAACATATTATCAACCAAAATAACTTTTTACAAGCCATTCACTGCCTCAAAGCAATGGTTTTGGGTTCTTATCCCATTTGGGACCAAAAATCCACAAGTCTTTCTTCTCACTTCTAAACATTCTTCATGCACTTCTAGCACTTGTAATAAATCAAATACATTTTATTATAACATATTCTAACCCAAAATAACTTTATACAAGCCATTCACTGCCTCAAAGCAATGGTTTTGGATTCTTATCCCATTTGAGACCAAATTTCAACAAGTCTTTCTTCTCACTTCTAAATATTCTTCATGAATCTCTAGCACTTGTAATCAATCAAATTCATTGTATTATAACATATTCTAAACCAAAATAACTTTATACAAGCCATTAGCTTCCTCAAAGCAATGGTTTTGTGTTCTTATCCCATTTGAGACCAAATTTCAACAAGTCTTTCTTCTCACTTCTAAACATTCTTCATGCATCTCTAGCACTTGTAATCAATCAAATTCATTGTATTATAACATATTATAACCCAAAATAACTTTATACAAGCCATTAACAGCCTCAAAGCAATGGTTTTGTGTTCTTATCCCATTTGAGACCAAATTTCAACAAGTCTTTCTTCTCACTTCTAAACATTCTTCATGCATTTCTAGCACTTGTAATCAATCAAATTCATTGTATTGTAACATATTCTAAACCAAAATAACTTTATACAAGCCATTCACTGCCTCAAAGCAATGGTTTTGGGTTCTTATCCCATTTGAGACCAAATTTCAACAAGTCTTTCTTCTCACTTCTAAACATTCTTCATGCATGTCTAGCACTTGTAATCAATCATATTCATTGTATTATAACATATTCTAACCCAAAATAACTTTATACAAGCCTTTCACTGCCTCAAAGCAATGGTTTTGGGTTCTTATCCCATTTGAGACCAAATTTCAACAAGTCTTTCTTCTCACTTCTAAAGATTCTTCATGCATGTCTAACACTTGTAATCAATCATATTCATTGTATTATAACATATTCTAACCCAAAATAACTTTATACAAGCCATTCACTGCCTCAAAGCAATGGTTTTGGGTTCTTATCCCATTTGGGACCAAATATCCACAAGTCTTTCTTCTCACTTCTAAACATTCTTCATGCATTTCTAGCACTTGTAATCAATCAAATACATTTTATTATAACATATTCTAACCCAAAATAACTTTATACAAGCCATTCACTGCCTCAAAGCAATGGTTTTGGGTTCTTATCCAATTTGGGACCAAATATCGATAGGTCTTTCTTCTCACTTCAAAATTCTTCATGCATCTCTAGCACTTGTAATCAATCAAATTCATTGTATGATAACATATTCTAAACCAAAATAACTTTATACAAGCCATTCACTGCCTCAAAGCAATGGTTTTGGGTTCTTATCCCATTTGGGACCAAATATCCACAAGTCTTTCTTCTCACTTCTAAACATTCTTCATGCATCTCTAGCACTTGTAATCAATCAAATTCATTGTATTATAACATATTCTAAACCAAAATAACTTTAGACTAGCCATTCACTGCCTCAAAGCAATGGTTTTGTGTTCTCATCCCATTTGGGACCAAATATCCACAAGTGTTTCTTCTCACTTCTAAACATTCTTCATGCATCTCTAGCACTTGTAATCAATCAAATTTATTGTATTATAACATATTCTAACCTAAAATAACTTTATACAAGCCATTCACTGCCTCAAAGCAATGGTTTTGGGTTCTTATCCCATTTGAGACCAAATTTCAACAAGTCTTTCTTCTCACTTCTAAACATTCTTCAATCATGTCTAGCACTTGTAATCAATCAAATTCATTGTATTGAATCATATTCTAACCCAAAATAACTTTATACAAGCCTTTCACTTCCTCAAAGCAATGGTTTTGGGTTCTTATCCCATTTGAGACCAAATTTCAACAAGTCTTTCTTCTCACTTCTAAACATTCTTCATGCATGTCTAGCACTTGTAATCAATCATATTCATTGTATTATAACATATTCTAACCCAAAATAACTTTATACAAGCCATTCACTGCCTCAAAGCAATGGTTTTGGGTTCTTATCCCATGTGGGACCAAATATCCACAAGTCTTTCTTCTCACTTCTAAACATTCTTCATGCATTTCTAGCACTTGTAATCAATCAAATACATTTTATTATAACATATTCTAACCCAAAATAACTTTATACAAGCCATTCACTGCCTCAAAGTAATGGTTTTGGGTTCTTATCCAATTTGGGACCAAATATCGATAGGTCTTTCTTCTCACTTCAAAACATTCTTCATGCATCTCTAGCATTTGTAATCAATCAAATTCATTGTATGATAACATATTCTAAACCAAAATAACTTTATACAAGCCATTCACTGCCTCAAAGCAATGGTTTTGGGTTCTTATCCCATTTGGGACCAAATATCCATAAGTCTTTCTTCTCACTTCTAAACATTCTTCATGCATCTCTAGCACTTGTAATCAATCAAATTCATTGTATTATAACATATTCTAAACCAAAATAACTTTATACTAGCCATTCACTGCCTCAAAGTAATGGTTTTGGGTTCTTATCCAATTTGGGACCAAATATCGATAGATCTTTCTTCTCACTTCAAAACATTCTTCATGCATCTCTAGCGCTTGTAATCAATCAAATTCATTGTATTATAACATATTATCAACCAAAATAACTTTTTACAAGCCATTCACTGCCTCAAAGCAATGGTTTTGGGTTCTTATCCCATTTGGGACCAAAAATCCACAAGTCTTTCTTCTCACTTCTAAACATTCTTATGCACTTCTAGCACTTGTAATAAATCAAATACATTTTATTATAACATATTCTAACCCAAAATAACTTTATACAAGCCATTCACTGCCTCAAAGCAATGGTTTTGGATTCTTATCCCATTTGAGACCAAATTTCAACAAGTCTTTCTTCTCACTTCTAAATATTCTTCATGAATCTCTAGCACTTGTAATCAATCAAATTCATTGTATTATAACATATTCTAAACCAAAATAACTTTATACAAGCCATTCACTTCCTCAAAGCAATGGTTTTGTGTTCTTATCCCATTTGAGACCAAATTTCAACAAGTCTTTCTTCTCACTTCTAAACATTCTTCATGCATCTCTAGCACTTGTAATCAATCAAATTCATTGTATTATAACATATTATAACCCAAAATAACTTTATACAAGCCATTAACAGCCTCAAAGCAATGGTTTTGTGTTCTTATCCCATTTGAGACCAAATTTCAACAAGTCTTTCTTCTCACTTCTAAACATTCTTCATGCATTTCTAGCACTTGTAATCAATCAAATTCATTGTATTGTAACATATTCTAAACCAAAATAACTTTATACAAGCCATTCACTGCCTCAAAGCAATGGTTTTGGGTTCTTATCCCATTTGAGACCAAATTTCAACAAGTCTTTCTTCTCACTTCTAAACATTCTTCATGCATGTCTAGCACTTGTAATCAATCATATTCATTGTATTATAACATATTCTAACCCAAAATAACTTTATACAAGCCTTTCACTGCCTCAAAGCAATGGTTTTGGGTTCTTATCCCATTTGAGACCAAATTTCAACAAGTCTTTCTTCTCACTTCTAAAGATTCTTCATGCATGTCTAACACTTGTAATCAATCATATTCATTGTATTATAACATATTCTAACCCAAAATAACTTTATACAAGCCATTCACTGCCTCAAAGCAATGGTTTTGGGTTCTTATCCCATTTGGGACCAAATATCCACAAGTCTTTCTTCTCACTTCTAAACATTCTTCATGCATTTCTAGCACTTGTAATCAATCAAATACATTTTATTATAACATATTCTAACCCAAAATAACTTTATACAAGCCATTCACTGCCTCAAAGCAATGGTTTTGGGTTCTTATCCAATTTGGGACCAAATATCGATAGGTCTTTCTTCTCACTTCAAAATTCTTCATGCATCTCTAGCACTTGTAATCAATCAAATTCATTGTATGATAACATATTCTAAACCAAAATAACTTTATACAAGCCATTCACTGCCTCAAAGCAATGGTTTTGGGTTCTTATCCCATTTGGGACCAAATATCCACAAGTCTTTCTTCTCACTTCTAAACATTCTTCATGCATCTCTAGCACTTGTAATCAATCAAATTCATTGTATTATAACATATTCTAAACCAAAATAACTTTAGACTAGCCATTCACTGCCTCAAAGCAATGGTTTTGGGTTCTCATCCCATTTGGGACCAAATATCCACAAGTGTTTCTTCTCACTTCTAAACATTCTTCATGCATCTCTAGCACTTGTAATCAATCAAATTTATTGTATTATAACATATTCTAACCTAAAATAACTTTATACAAGCCATTCACTGCCTCAAAGCAATGGTTTTGGGTTCTTATCCCATTTGAGACCAAATTTCAACAAGTCTTTCTTCTCACTTCTAAACATTCTTCAATCATGTCTAGCACTTGTAATCAATCAAATTCATTGTATTGAATCATATTCTAACCCAAAATAACTTTATACAAGCCTTTCACTGCCTCAAAGCAATGGTTTTGGGTTCTTATCCCATTTGAGACCAAATTTCAACAAGTCTTTCTTCTCACTTCTAAACATTCTTCATGCATGTCTAGCACTTGTAATCAATCATATTCATTGTATTATAACATATTCTAACCCAAAATAACTTTATACAAGCCATTCACTGCCTCAAAGCAATGGTTTTGGGTTCTTATCCCATTTGGGACCAAATATCCACAAGTCTTTCTTCTCACTTCTAAACATTATTCATGCATTTCTAGCACTTGTAATCAATCAAATACATTTTATTATAACATATTCTAACCCAAAATAACTTTATACAAGCCATTCACTGCCTCAAAGTAATGGTTTTGGGTTCTTATCCAATTTGGGACCAAATATCGATAGGTCTTTCTTCTCACTTCAAAACATTCTTCATGCATCTCTAGCACTTGTAATCAATCAAATTCATTGTATGATAACATATTCTAAACCAAAATAACTTTATACAAGCCATTCACTGCTTCAAAGCAATGGTTTTGGGTTCTTATCCCATTTGGGACCAAATATCCACAAGTCTTTCTTCTCACTTCTAAACATTCTTCATGCATTTCTAGCACTTGTAATCAATCAAATACATTTTATTATAACATATTCTAACCCAAAATAACTTTATACAAGCCATTCACTGCCTCAAAGTAATGGTTTTGGGTTCTTATCCAATTTGGGACCAAATATCGATAGGTCTTTCTTCTCACTTCAAAACATTCTTCATGCATCTCTAGCATTTGTAATCAATCAAATTCATTGTATGATAACATATTCTAAACCAAAATAACTTTATACAAGCCATTCACTGCCTCAAAGCAATGGTTTTGGGTTCTTATCCCATTTGGGACCAAATATCCATAAGTCTTTCTTCTCACTTCTAAACATTCTTCATGCATCTCTAGCACTTGTAATCAATCAAATTCATTGTATTATAACATATTCTAAACCAAAATAACTTTATACTAGCCATTCACTGCCTCAAAGTAATGGTTTTGGGTTCTTATCCAATTTGGGACCAAATATCGATAGATCTTTCTTCTCACTTCAAAACATTCTTCATGCATCTCTAGCGCTTGTAATCAATCAAATTCATTGTATTATAACATATTATCAACCAAAATAACTTTTTACAAGCCATTCACTGCCTCAAAGCAATGGTTTTGGGTTCTTATCCCATTTGGGACCAAAAATCCACAAGTCTTTCTTCTCACTTCTAAACATTTTTATGCACTTCTAGCACTTGTAATAAATCAAATACATTTTATTATAACATATTCTAACCCAAAATAACTTTATACCAGCCATTCACTGCCTCAAAGCAATGGTTTTGGATTCTTATCCCATTTGAGACCAAATTTCAACAAGTCTTTCTTCTCACTTCTAAATATTCTTCATGAATCTCTAGCACTTGTAATCAATCAAATTCATTGTATTATAACATATTCTAAACCAAAATAACTTTATACAAGCCATTCACTTCCTCAAAGCAATGGTTTTGTGTTCTTATCCCATTTGAGACCAAATTTCAACAAGTCTTTCTTCTCACTTCTAAACATTCTTCATGCATCTCTAGCACTTGTAATCAATCAAATTCATTGTATTATAACATATTATAACCCAAAATAACTTTATACAAGCCATTAACAGCCTCAAAGCAATGGTTTTGTGTTCTTATCCCATTTGAGACCAAATTTCAACAAGTCTTTCTTCTCACTTCTAAACATTCTTCATGCATTTCTAGCACTTGTAATCAATCAAATTCATTGTATTGTAACATATTCTAAACCAAAATAACTTTATACAAGCCATTCACTGCCTCAAAGCAATGGTTTTGGGTTCTTATCCCATTTGAGACCAAATTTCAACAAGTCTTTCTTCTCACTTCTAAACATTCTTCATGCATGTCTAGCACTTGTAATCAATCATATTCATTGTATTATAACATATTCTAACCCAAAATAACTTTATACAAGCCTTTCACTGCCTCAAAGCAATGGTTTTGGGTTCTTATCCCATTTGAGACCAAATTTCAACAAGTCTTTCTTCTCACTTCTAAAGATTCTTCATGCATGTCTAACACTTGTAATCAATCATATTCATTGTATTATAACATATTCTAACCCAAAATAACTTTATACAAGCCATTCACTGCCTCAAAGCAATGGTTTTGGGTTCTTATCCCATTTGGGACCAAATATCCACAAGTCTTTCTTCTCACTTCTAAACATTCTTCATGCATTTCTAGCACTTGTAATCAATCAAATACATTTTATTATAACATATTCTAACCCAAAATAACTTTATACAAGCCATTCACTGCCTCAAAGCAATGGTTTTGGGTTCTTATCCAATTTGGGACCAAATATCGATAGGTCTTTCTTCTCACTTCAAAATTCTTCATGCATCTCTAGCACTTGTAATCAATCAAATTCATTGTATGATAACATATTCTAAACCAAAATAACTTTATACAAGCCATTCACTGCCTCAAAGCAATGGTTTTGGGTTCTTATCCCATTTGGGACCAAATATCCACAAGTCTTTCTTCTCACTTCTAAACATTCTTCATGCATCTCTAGCACTTGTAATCAATCAAATTCATTGTATTATAACATATTCTAAACCAAAATAACTTTAGACTAGCCATTCACTGCCTCAAAGCAATGGTTTTGGGTTCTCATCCCATTTGGGACCAAATATCCACAAGTGTTTCTTCTCACTTCTAAACATTCTTCATGCATCTCTAGCACTTGTAATCAATCAAATTTATTGTATTATAACATATTCTAACCTAAAATAACTTTATACAAGCCATTCACTGCCTCAAAGCAATGGTTTTGGGTTCTTATCCCATTTGAGACCAAATTTCAACAAGTCTTTCTTCTCACTTCTAAACATTCTTCAATCATGTCTAGCACTTGTAATCAATCAAATTCATTGTATTGAATCATATTCTAACCCAAAATAACTTTATACAAGCCTTTCACTGCCTCAAAGCAATGGTTTTGGGTTCTTATCCCATTTGAGACCAAATTTCAACAAGTCTTTCTTCTCACTTCTAAACATTCTTCATGCATGTCTAGCACTTGTAATCAATCATATTCATTGTATTATAACATATTCTAACCCAAAATAACTTTATACAAGCCATTCACTGCCTCAAAGCAATGGTTTTGGGTTCTTATCCCATTTGGGACCAAATATCCACAAGTCTTTCTTCTCACTTCTAAACATTATTCATGCATTTCTAGCACTTGTAATCAATCAAATACATTTTATTATAACATATTCTAACCCAAAATAACTTTATACAAGCCATTCACTGCCTCAAAGTAATGGTTTTGGGTTCTTATCCAATTTGGGACCAAATATCGATAGGTCTTTCTTCTCACTTCAAAACATTCTTCATGCATCTCTAGCACTTGTAATCAATCAAATTCATTGTATGATAACATATTCTAAACCAAAATAACTTTATACAAGCCATTCACTGCTTCAAAGCAATGGTTTTGGGTTCTTATCCCATTTGGGACCAAATATCCACAAGTCTTTCTTCTCACTTCTAAACATTCTTCATGCATCTCTAGCACTTGTAATCAATCAAATTCATTGTATTATAACATATTCTAAACCAAAATAACTTTATAGTAGCCATTCACTGCCTCAAAGTAATGGTTTTGGGTTCTTATCAAATTTGGGACCAAATATCGATAGATCTTTCTTCTCACTTCAAAACATTCTTCATGCATCTCTAGCGCTTGTAATCAATCAAATACATTGTATGATAACATATTCTAAACCAAAATAACTTTATACAAGCCATTCACTGCCTCAAAGCAATGGTTTTGGGTTCTTATCCCATTTGGGACCAAATATCCATAAGTCTTTCTTCTCACTTCTAAACATTCTTCATGCATCTCTAGCACTTGTAATCAATCAAATTCATTGTATTATAACATATTCTAAACCAAAATAACTTTATACTAGCCATTCACTGCCTCAAAGTAATGGTTTTGGGTTCTTATCCAATTTGGGACCAAATATCGATAGATCTTTCTTCTCACTTCAAAACATTCTTCATGCATCTCTAGCGCTTGTAATCAATCAAATTCATTGTATTATAACATATTATCAACCAAAATAACTTTATACAAGCCATTCACTGCCTCAAAGCAATGGTTTTGGGTTCTTATCCAATTTGGGACCAAAAATCCACAAGTCTTTCTTCTCACTTCTAAACATTCTTATGCACTTCTAGCACTTGTAATCAATCAAATTCATTGGATTATAACATATTCTAAACCAAAATAACTTTATACAAGCCATTCACTGCCTCAAAGCAATGGTTTTGGGTTATTATCCCATTTGGGACCAATTATCCACAAGTCTTTCTTCTAACTTCTAAACATTCTTCATGCATCTCTAGCACTTGTAATCAATCAAATTCATTGTATTATAACATATTCTAACCCAAAATAACTTTATACAAGCCATTCACTGCCTCAAAGCAATGGTTTTGGGTTCTTATCCAATTTGGGACCAAATATCGATAGGTCTTTCTTCTCACTTTTAAACATTCTTCATGCATCTCTAGCACTTGTAATCAATCAAATTCATTGTATTATAACATATTCTAAACCAAAATAACTTTATACAAGCCATTCACTGCCTCAAAGCAATGGTTTTGGGTTCTTATCCCATTTGGGACCAAATATCCACAAGTCTTTCTTCTCACTTCTAAGCATTCTTCATGCATATCTAGCACTTGTAATCAATCAAATTCATTGTATTATAACATATTCTAACCCAAAATAACTTTATACAAGCCATTCACTGCCTCAAAGCAATGGTTTTGGGTTCTTATCCCATTTGAGACCAAATTTCAACAAGTCTTTCTTCTCACTTCTAAACATTCTTCATGCATGTCTAGCACTTGTAATCAATCAAATTCATTGTATTATAACATATTCTAACCCAAAATAACTTTATACAAGCCATTCACTGCCTCAAAGCAATGGTTTTGGGTTCTTATACAATTTGGGACCAAATATCGATAGGTCTTTCTTCTCACTTCTAAACATTCTTCATGCATGTCTAGCACTTGTAATCAATCAAATTCATTGTATTATAACATATTCTAACCCAAAATAACTTTATACAAGCCATTCAATGCCTTAAAGCAATGGATTTGGGTTCTTATCCAATTTGGGACCAAATATAGATAGATCTTTCTTCTCACTTCAAAACATTCTTCATGCATCTCTAGCACTTGTAATCAATCAAATTCATTGGATTATAACATATTCTAAACCAAAATAACTTTATACAAGCCATTCACTGCCTCAAAGCAATGGTTTTGGGTTATTATCCCATTTGGGACCAATTATCCACAAGTCTTTCTTCTAACTTCTAAACATTCTTCATGCATCTCTAGCACTTGTAATCAATCAAATTCATTGTATTATAACATATTCTAACCCAAAATAACTTTATACAAGCCATTCACTGCCTCAAAGCAATGGTTTTGGGTTCTTATCCAATTTGGGACCAAATATCGATAGGTCTTTCTTCTCACTTTTAAACATTCTTCATGCATCTCTAGCACTTGTAATCAATCAAATTCATTGTATTATAACATATTCTAAACCAAAATAACTTTATACAAGCCATTCACTGCCTCAAAGCAATGGTTTTGGGTTCTTATCCCATTTGGGACCAAATATCCACAAGTCTTTCTTCTCACTTCTAAGCATTCTTCATGCATATCTAGCACTTGTAATCAATCAAATTCATTGTATTATAACATATTCTAACCCAAAATAACTTTATACAAGCCATTCACTGCCTCAAAGCAATGGTTTTGGGTTCTTATCCCATTTGAGACCAAATTTCAACAAGTCTTTCTTCTCACTTCTAAACATTCTTCATGCATGTCTAGCACTTGTAATCAATCAAATTCATTGTATTATAACATATTCTAACCCAAAATAACTTTATACAAGCCATTCACTGCCTCAAAGCAATGGTTTTGGGTTCTTATACAATTTGGGACCAAATATCGATAGGTCTTTCTTCTCACTTCTAAACATTCTTCATGCATGTCTAGCACTTGTAATCAATCAAATTCATTGTATCATAACATATTCTAACCCAAAATAACTTTATACAAGCCATTCACTGCCTCAAAGCAATGGTTTTGGGTTCTTATCCCATTTGGGACCAAATATCCACAAGTCTTTCTTCTCACTTTTAAACATTCTTCATGCATTTCTAGCACTTGTAATCAATCAAATACATTTTATTATAACATATTCTAACCCAAAATAACTTTATACAAGCCATTCACTGCCTCAAAGCAATGGTTTTGGGTTCTTATCCCATATGAGACCAAATTTCAACAAGTCTTTCTTCTTACTTCTAAACATTCTTCATGCATGTCTAGCACTTGTAATCAATCAAATTCATTGTATTATAACATATTCTAACCCAAAATAACTTTATACAAGCCATTCACTGCCTCAAAGCAATGGTTTTGGGTTCTTATACAATTTGGGACCAAATATCGATAGGTCTTTCTTCTCACTTCTAAACATTCTTCATGCATTTCTAGCACTTGTAATCAATCAAATTCATTGTATCATAACATATTCTAACCCAAAATAACTTTATACATGCCATTCACTGCCTCAAAGCAATGGTTTTGGGTTCTTATCCCATTTGGGATCAAATATCCACAAGTCTTTCTTCTCACTTTTAAACATTCTTCATGCATTTCTAGCACTTGTAATCAATAAAATACATTTTATTATAACATATTCTAACCCAAAATAACTTTATACAAGCCATTCACTGCCTCAAAGTAATGGTTTTGGGTTCTTATCCAATTTGGGACCAAATATCGATAGGTCTTTCTTCTCACTTCTAAACATTCTTCATGCATCTCTAACACTTGTAATCAATCAAATTCATTGTATTATAACATATTCTAACCCAAAATAACTTTATACAAGCCATTTACTGCCTCAAAGCAATGGTTTTGGGTTCTTATCCCATATGGGACCAAATATCCACAAGTCTTTCTTCTCACTTCTAAACATTCTTCATGCATTTCTAGCACTTGTAATCAATCAAATACATTTTATTATAACATATTCTAACCCAAAATAACTTTATACAAGCCATTCACTGCCTCAAAGTAATGGTTTTGGGTTCTTATCCAATTTGGGACCAAATATCGATAGGTCTTTCTTCTCCTTTCAAAACATTCTTCATGCATCTCTAGCACTTGTAATCAATCAAATTCATTGTATGATAACATATTCTAAACCAAAATAACTTTATACAAGCCATTCACTGCCTCAAAGCAATGGTTTTGGGTTCTTATCCCATTTGGGACCAAATATCCACAAGTCTTTCTTCTCACTTCTAAACATTCTTCATGCATCTCTAGCACTTGTAATCAATCAAATTTATTGTATTATAACATATTCTAACCTAAAATAACTTTATACAAGCCATTCACTGCCTCAAAGCAATGGTTTTGGGTTCTTATCCCATTTGAGACCAAATTTAAACAAGTATTTCTTCTCACTTCTAAACATTCTTCATGCATGTCTAGCACTTGTAATCAATCAAATTCATTGTATTATAACATATTCTAAACAAAATAACTTTATAAAAGCCATTCACTGCCTCAAAGCAATGGTTTTGGGTTCTTATCCCATTTGGGACCAAATATCAACAAGTCTTTCTTCTCACTTCTAAACATTCTTCATGCATGTCTAGCACTTGTAATCAATAAAATTCATTGTATTATAACATATTCTAACCCAAAATAACTTTATACAAGCCATTCAATGCCTTAAAGCAATGGTTTTGGGTTCTTATCCAATTTGGGACCAAATATCGATAGATCTTTCTTCTCACTTCAAAACATTCTTCATGCATCTCTAGCACTTGTAATCAATCAAATTCATTGGATTATAACATATTATAAACCAAAATAACTTTATACAAGCCATTCACTGCCTCAAAGCAATGGTTTTGGGTTATTATCCCATTCGGGACCAAATATCCACAAATCTTTCTTCTAACTTCTAAACATTCTTCATGCATCTCTAGCACTTGTAATCAATCAAATTTATTGTATTATAACATATTCTAACCTAAAATAACTTTATACAAGCCATTCACTGCCTCAAAGCAATGGTTTTGGGTTCTTATCCCATTTGAGACCAAATTTCAACAAGTCTTTCTTCTCACTTCTAAACATTCTTCATGCATGTCTAGCACTTGTAATCAATCAAATTCATTGTATTATAACATATTCTAACCCAAAATAACTTTATACAAGCCATTCAATGCCTTAAAGCAATGGTTTTGGGTTCTTATCCAATTTGGGACCAAATATCGATTGGTCTTTCTTCTCACTTCTAAACATTCTTCATGCATGTCTAGCACTTGTAATCAATCAAATTCATTGTATTATAACATATTGTAACCCAGAATAACTTTATACAAGCCATTCACTGCCTCAAAGCAATGGTTTTGGGTTCTTATCCCATTTGGGACCAAATATCCACAAGTCTTTCTTCTCACTTCTAAACATTCTTCATGCATTTCTAGCACTTGTAATCAATCAAATTCATTGTATTATAACATATTCTAACCCAAAATAACTTTATACAAGCCATTCAATGCCTTAAAGCAATGGATTTGGGTTCTTATCCAATTTGGGACCAAATATAGATAGATCTTTCTTCTCACTTCAAAACATTCTTCATGCATCTCTAGCACTTGTAATCAATCAAATTCATTGGATTATAACATATTCTAAACCAAAATAACTTTATACAAGCCATTCACTGCCTCAAAGCAATGGTTTTGGGTTATTATCCCATTTGGGACCAATTATCCACAAGTCTTTCTTCTAACTTCTAAACATTCTTCATGCATCTCTAGCACTTGTAATCAATCAAATTCATTGTATTATAACATATTCTAACCCAAAATAACTTTATACAAGCCATTCACTGCCTCAAAGCAATGGTTTTGGGTTCTTATCCAATTTGGGACCAAATATCGATAGGTCTTTCTTCTCACTTTTAAACATTCTTCATGCATCTCTAGCACTTGTAATCAATCAAATTCATTGTATTATAACATATTCTAAACCAAAATAACTTTATACAAGCCATTCACTGCCTCAAAGCAATGGTTTTGGGTTCTTATCCCATTTGGGACCAAATATCCACAAGTCTTTCTTCTCACTTCTAAGCATTCTTCATGCATATCTAGCACTTGTAATCAATCAAATTCATTGTATTATAACATATTCTAACCCAAAATAACTTTATACAAGCCATTCACTGCCTCAAAGCAATGGTTTTGGGTTCTTATCCCATTTGAGACCAAATTTCAACAAGTCTTTCTTCTCACTTCTAAACATTCTTCATGCATGTCTAGCACTTGTAATCAATCAAATTCATTGTATTATAACATATTATAACCCAAAATAACTTTATACAAGCCATTCACTGCCTCAAAGCAATGGTTTTGGGTTCTTATACAATTTGGGACCAAATATCGATAGGTCTTTCTTCTCACTTCTAAACATTCTTCATGCATGTCTAGCACTTGTAATCAATCAAATTCATTGTATTATAACATATTCTAACCCAAAATAACTTTATACAAGCCATTCAATGCCTTAAAGCAATGGATTTGGGTTCTTATCCAATTTGGGACCAAATATAGATAGATCTTTCTTCTCACTTCAAAACATTCTTCATGCATCTCTAGCACTTGTAATCAATCAAATTCATTGGATTATAACATATTCTAAACCAAAATAACTTTATACAAGCCATTCACTGCCTCAAAGCAATGGTTTTGGGGTATTATCCCATTTGGGACCAATTATCCACAAGTCTTTCTTCTAACTTCTAAACATTCTTCATGCATCTCTAGCACTTGTAATCAATCAAATTCATTGTATTATAACATATTCTAACCCAAAATAACTTTATACAAGCCATTCACTGCCTCAAAGCAATGGTTTTGGGTTCTTATCCAATTTGGGACCAAATATCGATAGGTCTTTCTTCTCACTTTTAAACATTCTTCATGCTTCTCTAGCACTTGTAATCAATCAAATTCATTGTATTATAACATATTCTAAACCAAAATAACTTTATACAAGCCATTCACTGCCTCAAAGCAATGGTTTTGGGTTCTTATCCCATTTGGGACCAAATATCCACAAGTCTTTCTTCTCACTTCTAAGCATTCTTCATGCATATCTAGCACTTGTAATCAATCAAATTCATTGTATTATAACATATTCTAACCCAAAATAACTTTATACAAGCCATTCACTGCCTCAAAGCAATGGTTTTGGGTTCTTATCCCATTTGAGACCAAATTTCAACAAGTCTTTCTTCTCACTTCTAAACATTCTTCATGCATGTCTAGCACTTGTAATCAATCAAATTCATTGTATTATAACATATTCTAACCCAAAATAACTTTATACAAGCCATTCACTGCCTCAAAGCAATGGTTTTGGGTTCTTATACAATTTGGGACCAAATATCGATAGGTCTTTCTTCTCACTTCTAAACATTCTTCATGCATGTCTAGCACTTGTAATCAATCAAATTCATTGTATCATAACATATTCTAACCCAAAATAACTTTATACAAGCCATTCACTGCCTCAAAGCAATGGTTTTGGGTTCTTATCCCATTTGGGACCAAATATCCACAAGTCTTTCTTCTCACTTTTAAACATTCTTCATGCATTTCTAGCACTTGTAATCAATCAAATACATTTTATTATAACATATTCTAACCCAAAATAACTTTATACAAGCCATTCACTGCCTCAAAGCAATGGTTTTGGGTTCTTATCCCATATAAGACCAAATTTCAACAAGTCTTTCTTCTCACTTTTAAACATTCTTCATGCATTTCTAGCACTTGTAATCAATAAAATACATTTTATTATAACACATTCTAACCCAAAATAACTTTATACAAGCCATTCACTGCCTCAAAGTAATGGTTTTGGGTTCTTATCCAATTTGGGACCAAATATCGATAGGTCTTTCTTCTCACTTCTAAACATTCTTCATGCATCTCTAACACTTGTAATCAATCAAATTCATTGTATTATAACATATTCTAACCCAAAATAACTTTATACAAGCCATTTACTGCCTCAAAGCAATGGTTTTGGGTTCTTATCCCATATGGGACCAAATATCCACAAGTCTTTCTTCTCACTTCTAAACATTCTTCATGCATTTCTAGCACTTGTAATCAATCAAATACATTTTATTATAACATATTCTAACCCAAAATAACTTTATACAAGCCATTCACTGCCTCAAAGTAATGGTTTTGGGTTCTTATCCAATTTGGGACCAAATATCGATAGGTCTTTCTTCTCACTTCAAAACATTCTTCATGCATCTCTAGCATTTGTAATCAATCAAATTCATTGTATGATAACATATTCTAAACCAAAATAACTTTATACAAGCCATTCACTGCCTCAAAGCAATGGTTTTGGGTTCTTATCCCATTTGGGACCAAATATCCACAAGTCTTTCTTCTCACTTCTAAACATTCTTCATGCATCTCTAGCACTTGTAATCAATCAAATTTATTGTATTATAACATATTCTAACCTAAAATAACTTTATACAAGCCATTCACTGCCTCAAAGCAATGGTTTTGGGTTCTTATCCCATTTGAGACCAAATTTAAACAAGTATTTCTTCTCACTTCTAAACATTCTTCATGCATGTCTAGCACTTGTAATCAATCAAATTCATTGTATTATAACATATTCTAAACAAAATAACTTTATAAAAGCCATTCACTGCCTCAAAGCAATGGTTTTGGGTTCTTATCCCATTTGGGACCAAATATCAACAAGTCTTTCTTCTCACTTCTAAACATTCTTCATGCATGTCTAGCACTTGTAATCAATCAAATTCATTGTATTATAACATATTCTAACCCAAAATAACTTTATACAAGCCATTCAATGCCTTAAAGCAATGGTTTTGGGTTCTTATCCAATTTGGGACCAAATATCGATAGATCTTTCTTCTCACTTCAAAACATTCTTCATGCATCTCTAGCACTTGTAATCAATCAAATTCATTGGATTATAACATATTATAAACCAAAATAACTTTATACAAGCCATTCACTGCCTCAAAGCAATGGTTTTGGGTTATTATCCCATTCGGGACCAAATATCCACAAATCTTTCTTCTAACTTCTAAACATTCTTCATGCATCTCTAGCACTTGTAATCAATCAAATTTATTGTATTATAACATATTCTAACCTAAAATAACTTTATACAAGCCATTCACTGCCTCAAAGCAATGGTTTTGGGTTCTTATCCCATTTGAGACCAAATTTCAACAAGTCTTTCTTCTCACTTCTAAACATTCTTCATGCATGTCTAGCACTTGTAATCAATCAAATTCATTGTATTATAACATATTCTAACCCAAAATAACTTTATACAAGCCATTCACTGCCTCAAAGCAATGGTTTTGGGTTCTTATACAATTTGGGACCAAATATCGATAGGTCTTTCTTCTCACTTCTAAACATTCTTCATGCATGTCTAGCACTTGTAATCAATCAAATTCATTGTATCATAACATATTCTAACCCAAAATAACTTTATACAAGCCATTCACTGCCTCAAAGCAATGGTTTTGGGTTCTTATCCCATTTGGGACCAAATATCCACAAGTCTTTCTTCTCACTTTTAAACATTCTTCATGCATTTCTAGCACTTGTAATCAATCAAATACATTTTATTATAACATATTCTAACCCAAAATAACTTTATACAAGCCATTCACTGCCTCAAAGCAATGGTTTTGGGTTCTTATCCCATATAAGACCAAATTTCAACAAGTCTTTCTTCTCACTTTTAAACATTCTTCATGCATTTCTAGCACTTGTAATCAATAAAATACATTTTATTATAACACATTCTAACCCAAAATAACTTTATACAAGCCATTCACTGCCTCAAAGTAATGGTTTTGGGTTCTTATCCAATTTGGGACCAAATATCGATAGGTCTTTCTTCTCACTTCTAAACATTCTTCATGCATCTCTAACACTTGTAATCAATCAAATTCATTGTATTATAACATATTCTAACCCAAAATAACTTTATACAAGCCATTTACTGCCTCAAAGCAATGGTTTTGGGTTCTTATCCCATATGGGACCAAATATCCACAAGTCTTTCTTCTCACTTCTAAACATTCTTCATGCATTTCTAGCACTTGTAATCAATCAAATACATTTTATTATAACATATTCTAACCCAAAATAACTTTATACAAGCCATTCACTGCCTCAAAGTAATGGTTTTGGGTTCTTATCCAATTTGGGACCAAATATCGATAGGTCTTTCTTCTCACTTCAAAACATTCTTCATGCATCTCTAGCATTTGTAATCAATCAAATTCATTGTATGATAACATATTCTAAACCAAAATAACTTTATACAAGCCATTCACTGCCTCAAAGCAATGGTTTTGGGTTCTTATCCCATTTGGGACCAAATATCCACAAGTCTTTCTTCTCACTTCTAAACATTCTTCATGCATCTCTAGCACTTGTAATCAATCAAATTTATTGTATTATAACATATTCTAACCTAAAATAACTTTATACAAGCCATTCACTGCCTCAAAGCAATGGTTTTGGGTTCTTATCCCATTTGAGACCAAATTTAAACAAGTATTTCTTCTCACTTCTAAACATTCTTCATGCATGTCTAGCACTTGTAATCAATCAAATTCATTGTATTATAACATATTCTAAACAAAATAACTTTATAAAAGCCATTCACTGCCTCAAAGCAATGGTTTTGGGTTCTTATCCCATTTGGGACCAAATATCAACAAGTCTTTCTTCTCACTTCTAAACATTCTTCATGCATGTCTAGCACTTGTAATCAATCAAATTCATTGTATTATAACATATTCTAACCCAAAATAACTTTATACAAGCCATTCAATGCCTTAAAGCAATGGTTTTGGGTTCTTATCCAATTTGGGACCAAATATCGATAGATCTTTCTTCTCACTTCAAAACATTCTTCATGCATCTCTAGCACTTGTAATCAATCAAATTCATTGGATTATAACATATTATAAACCAAAATAACTTTATACAAGCCATTCACTGCCTCAAAGCAATGGTTTTGGGTTATTATCCCATTCGGGACCAAATATCCACAAATCTTTCTTCTAACTTCTAAACATTCTTCATGCATCTCTAGCACTTGTAATCAATCAAATTTATTGTATTATAACATATTCTAACCTAAAGTAACTTTATACAAGCCATTCACTGCCTCAAAGCAATGGTTTTGGGTTCTTATCCCATTTGAGACCAAATTTCAACAAGTCTTTCTTCTCACTTCTAAACATTCTTCATGCATGTCTAGCACTTGTAATCAATCAAATTCATTGTATTATAACATATTCTAACCCAAAATAACTTTATACAAGCCATTCAATGCCTTAAAGCAATGGTTTTGGGTTCTTATCCAATTTGGGACCAAATATCGATTGGTCTTTCTTCTCACTTCTAAACATTCTTCATGCATGTCTAGCACTTGTAATCAATCAAATTCATTGTATTATAACATATTGTAACCCAGAATAACTTTATACAAGCCATTCACTGCCTCAAAGCAATGGTTTTGGGTTCTTATCCCATTTGGGACCAAATATCCACAAGTCTTTCTTCTCACTTCTAAACATTCTTCATGCATTTCTAGCACTTGTAATCAATCAAATTCATTGTATTATAACATATTCTAACCCAAAATAACTTTATACAAGCCATTCACTGCCTCAAAGCAATTGTTTTGGGTTCTTATCCAATTTGGGACCAAATATCGATAGATATTTCTTCTCACTTTAAAACATTCTTCATGCATCTCTAGCACTTGTAATCAATCAAATTCATTGTATTATAACATATTCTAACCCAAAATAACTTTATACAAGCCATTCACTATTGAGACCTAATGTGCAAAGTTAGGGTCAATGGCTCAAGAAACGAATGTGCAAAGTTCGGGTCAAGTCATCAAGACAAGATACGAATGTGCAAAGTTCGGGTCAAACATAAGTGATCAAGATGTGCAAATCTAGGGTCAACATATGAAGATGAAGATGTGCAAAACAAGGGTCAATACATGAAGATAAAGATGTGCAAAACACGGGTCATTACATGAAGATAAAGATGTGCAAAACACGGGTCATTACAAGACCTAATGGGCGTGCAAAACATCTAGAAGATCACATGTTGTACCAAGGAATGCAAGTGGGTGAGAAGAGTCACATGTGAGCTTAAGAAAGGTCACATGTGACCAAAGAGACGTTAGAGAGCTGTCCCTTTCATCCTTGGGCGCTCAAAGCTTCTTTCCCTCTCTCCTCATGTCACTTTCACTTCATTTGTAAAAGAGAAAACCCTAGAGCTCCTCCTCTATATATTGTAGTAGCCTCCCTCCTTTGTAAGGTGCTAATTCACAAGTATATACAAGTATTTTGTTTATCAAATTCGTCCATCTCTTCTCTCTACATTTGCTTAACTAATAATCATAATGTAGATAGCTAGAGTGTAACGATTTAGGGGCTGCCCTTAAGGCAGCCTAATACTTGTTAAATACACCTTAAACTCTTCTTTATCTACTCTTTATTCTCTAGATTACTTATTCTAATTCCTCTTTATCTCAAGTACACAAACTCTAAGTGTTGTTGTACTAAACAAGGATTAGTCTCACACTAGAAGCTTTCTCCTTCATATAATCGATTTACTCTCTAGTATATTCGGATATATTGTTGGATATGTGTGTGGATTCCATCACAAGTTGATGGTCTCTTCATCTTAAGATCGAGTTCCCTTGTATGGTTAAAGAGAGATTCATTCACCAAGTGACTGTCTACTCTCTATTGTGAGCTTAGTCTCATAGAAACTAACATGGTATCAGAGCCAGGTTGCTCTCTTGGTTCCTCAAGAACACAAGAACTCGTTCTCTAAAGCATTCTCTTTATTTTGTTGTTTTTAAAGGTTCTTTCTCTCCCACCTCTTGTTGTTGAAAGCTTGTTCTTGGTGTTATTAATATGCCCACGTTCAAGCTTGAGGGGGAGAAAGATTTTTATTTTGCATCTCCATTTAGCTTAGTCCATTGGATATAAGCTTGTTTCTAAAGATGCACCTTTGTAACCGTTGGACAAACTGTTTTGTTCCAAAGGTTTCTTTTGCTTTTTCTTTACAACTAAGGCCACGAAAATCATCTTCTATATGGTATTTTGTGGTTCATGTTGATTTAAAGCCACTGGAAAACTCTTGTTCATGTGTTATTTCAGTGGGTTCATGTCTTTAACCGATGGGTAAATCGATTGCCCAACGGTCCATTATGTTTCAGCCATTAAAGCACCAAACTCTTGATGATTCTTGGATGCTCTTGGCTGTTAAAGTGTCTTTAAAACTCAAGAAAACAGAGCAAAACTCTGTCCATTTGAACTCTTGAGCAAATTCTCTATTCTCTTTTACTTATACTCTATAATCTCTTGTTACTTATATTCTCTCCTTATTTTCAGCAATTTATTCTCTAATCTCTCACCATCTCTTGTTTAGAATCTGTTTTTAATGGTCTAAAAACAGGTCAATCTTTGAAGATGGTGAGTTTGTTGTCTCAAGAAGGCGCAACACAATGCTTGAAGTTAGAACCAATGGCCATCAAGCTTTGGAGACCACAAGGATGTTCTTTCTAGCGAGTCAAAGCTCCGGAAGATCAAGGGTTAACCCGCGAGGCTTACCGAGGGTGAATGCTATGGTTGAAGTTCTTGTGGAGACGCCTAATGGAAAGGCAAGCTGGTGGAAAGTGATGAATCAACTCAAAGACATGTGTGTTAGCGTCAAGTTGTTGGAGTTCAAGATTGGATGTGCACTAGGTGTCAATTATACTAGGCACAAGGTTTCTTGACTCAAGACATGGCCCAAGCCATGAACAAATCAAGAGAGTGGTCCCAAAGAGGATTTAAACCATATCTCTAAATTTAAAGGCTAACTTCTAAACTCTCTCTTTTAAATTTAAATTCATCTTATTCAAGTATTGAAATTTGAATTTCAGATTTGAATTTATTTAAATTTATATTTAAATATTTATATTTATTTGAAAATAGTTTAAATTTGTTTTTGAAAATATTTGAAATATTTCACATTCAGTTTAAATATTTTCTTAAAATAGATATAGTATTTAAAAGAGAAATGAAGTTTCATTCCTATAGTTCTATGAATTCTCTCATTTGGTTTCTCAAGTTTTATTAAGTGTTTTTCTTAAAACCCCACAACATATACTTTAAAATTTTTCTTTAAATCTCCTGTTGAAGGTTTAAAGGAGAGGAGGCATGTGTGGACATTCTCAAAGAGAAACACAAGATGAGGCAAAGAGGTCCATAAGAAGAGGAATCAAGTCATGAAGGACTAAACGAAATGAAAAGTCTTAAGAAAAAAAAAAAAAAAAAACAATGCTTGGTATCCAAGCAAACTCTCTGTCAAAGCGTCCTAAAGATTTACTCGTACGACGACCTTCCGCTGGGATTCAGCTTCCAAGGTCTTCAGAAACGTTCTTGGAAATTGAGTAAGCTTTCTAGTGAAAGTAATATCACCCATACCGGAGCAGCCGATCGAAAGTTATGTCCAATTTAGTGGACACATATCAATCTGACGCGACCGAGAAGAAGCAATCGACCATTGAGGTCGGTTAAGGTATCGATTGGCCATTTTCTGGCCACGAAAAGAGCTTCAAAAGAAGCCAAATTGGAGCCCTTGAAACCTAAGAAGCGGTCATGAAAGAATCCTTAGAAGACTAGTCTTGATGTTGTTCCAAGAAGGGATAATGAAGGAGGATTAGCTTTAAGAGCTAATGGCTGCTAGACTTGGTGTTTTCAAGAAGTTTCAAAGAATGTTACAAGAAGAAGAATCCAGCCTAGTCAAGCTCAAGACAGTCCCAAAGGAAGACCCAAAGTGGTGAACCTAAGAGGCTAACCAAAAGAGGAGGCTAAGGTGGGATAAGCTAGAGCTCTTGGTCTAGCTCGAGTTGTCTATCCAAGCAAACTTGAAGTGAAGAAATCTCCTATCTCTCTCTCAAGCTTCGGTGGAAGCTACAGAGAAGATAGAAAGAAGCAAGAAGCGGCTGGAGAAGAAGTCTCCAAGTCGACCGATCGATCTCTCCTTTTTCATCATCGAGACCGATCGATCTCTCCATCATCGAGACCGAGTTGTCTCGACCGATCGATCTCTCCATCATCGAGACCAAATTTTCTCGACCGATCGACCATGAGCTCTCGACCGATCGACCATGAGTTCTCGACCGATCGATCAGCTGTGTCCGGGTCTCAACCGTACGTCCGTCCATTCATCAACAAGAAGCTCATCCAACCATTTACAACAATGAAGACAAAAGGCTATCTCTAAACCCCCTTAACTCTTTCAATAACTTTAATTCATTGCTCTTATTTTATTCAGATTAGTCATGCATTTAAAGTGAATTTGTCATGCTTAGAATCTGAATTTAGAGAGTGAATTTTGGGATTTGTTTTTAGAGAAATGCCTTGAATTAATTTGGATTTATCATGCTGAATTTGTTATGTTTAAAACATGTTTTTAGGAATTAAATTCATGACTATTAAACTGGTTGGTTCAATATTAAACTGAATTTGCATGGTTAAAATCTGATTTTATACTCATGTGTTTAAATTGAGCTTAGTAAAAGACTAGTTCAATTTAAGTGTGTTCTCTTTAATCTCAAACCTAGCGTAGTGTTATTCTTTTGGCCGATATACTTAAGATTTCTTTACATCTTTTTGAAGGTACAAAAGAGAAAGAAAGCCATCCAAAAGCTATATGAGAAAAAAAGAGAACCGGGTGGATCATTCTAGCTTGACTCAAGGAAGATCAATTCATGGTGGTGACCGAGAAGGAGAAGGTCCTCAAGCGAGTACTCACACGGAGAATTAGAGTCTCCACAAGGAGTCAAAGCAAGAAGCCAAAGCGATCTCACGTTCAAACCATGGCCATAGCTACATCATTCAACCGTGAAGACTATACTCTTTTTCCCTTAACAAAGTTTTGTCCCAAGAGGTTTTCTTTGTTAAGGTTTTTAATGAGGTAGTCCTTTGCGTGTTGCAAGCTTGGCCTTTGGTTCCCGCTGCCCAAGCTTGAGGGGGAGTATTATAGAGGAAGAAGAAAAGGAGAACCTAAAGATGAAGTCTAGAAGAAGAGGTCGAGCTTAATGGTGTTCAATGAAGTGTGACACTCAACTTGGCTCGTGTATCTCCAAGCTTAACCTCCGATGTCTCTACACTTAAGCTTGAGGGGGAGTATTGAGACCTAATGTGCAAAGTTAGGGTAAATGGCTCAAGAAACGAATGTGCAAAGTTCGGGTCAAGTCATCAAGACAAGATACGAATGTGCAAAGTTCGGGTCAAACATAAGTGATCAAGATGTGCAAATCTAGGGTCAACATATGAAGATGAAGATGTGCAAAACAAGGGTCAATACATGAAGATAAAGATGTGCAAAACACGGGTCATTACATGAAGATAAAGATGTGCAAAACACGGGTCATTACAAGACCTAATGGGCGTGCAAAACATCTAGAAGATCACATGTTGTACCAAGGAATGCAAGTGGGTGAGAAGAGTCACATGTGAGCTTAAGAAAGGTCACATGTGACCAAAGAGACGTTAGAGAGCTGTCCCTTTCATCCTTGGGCGCTCAAAGCTTCTTTCCCTCTCTCCTCATGTCACTTTCACTTCATTTGTAAAAGAGAAAACCCTAGAGCTCCTCCTCTATATATTGTAGTAGCCTCCCTCCTTTGTAAGGTGCTAATTCACAAGTATATACAAGTATTTTGTTTATCAAATTCGTCCATCTCTTCTCTCTACATTTGCTTAACTAATAATCATAATGTAGATAGCTAGAGTGTAACGATTTAGGGGCTGCCCTTAAGGCAGCCTAATACTTGTTAAATACACCTTAAACTCTTCTTTATCTACTATTTATTCTCTAGATTACTGATTCTAATTCCTCTTTATCTCAAGTACACAAACTCTTAAGTGTTGTTGTACTAAACAAGGATTAGTCTCACACTAGAAGCTTTCTCCTTCATATAATCGATTTACTCTCTAGTATATTCGGATATATTGTTGGATATGTGTGTGGATTCCATCACAAGTTGATGGTCTCTTCATCTTAAGATCGAGTTCCCTTGTATGGTTAAAGAGAGATTCATTCACCAAGTGACTGTCTACTCTCTATTGTGAGCTTAGTCTCATAGAAACTAACATTCACTGCCTCAAAGCAATGGTTTTGGGTTATTATCCCATTTGGGACCAAATATTCTTCTCACTTCTAAACATTCTTCATGCATGTCTAGCACTTGTAATCAATCAAATTCATTGTATTATAACATATTCTAACCCAAAATAACTTTATACAAGCCATTCACTGCCTCAAAGCAATGGTTTTGGGTTCTTATACAATTTGGGACCAAATATCGATAGGTCTTTCTTCTCACTTCTAAACATTCTTCATGCATGTCTAGCACTTGTAATCAATCAAATTCATTGTATCATAACATATTCTAACCCAAAATAACTTTATACAAGCCATTCACTGCCTCAAAGCAATGGTTTTGGGTTCTTATCCCATTTGGGACCAAATATCCACAAGTCTTTCTTCTCACTTTTAAACATTCTTCATGCATTTCTAGCACTTATAATCAATCAAATACATTTTATTATAACATATTCTAACCCAAAATAACTTTATACAAGCCATTCACTGCCTCAAAGCAATGGTTTTGGGTTCTTATCCCATTTGAGACCAAATTTCAACAAGTCTTTCTTCTCACTTCTAAACATTCTTCATGCATGTCTAGCACTTGTAATCAATCAAATTCATTGTATTATAACATATTCTAACCCAAAATAACTTTATACAAGCCATTCACTGCCTCAAAGCAATGGTTTTGGGTTCTTATACAATTTGGGACCAAATATCGATAGGTCTTTCTTCTCACTTCTAAACATTCTTCATGCATTTCTAGCACTTGTAATCAATCAAATTCATTGTATCATAACATATTCTAACCCAAAATAACTTTATACAAGCCATTCACTGCCTCAAAGCAATGGTTTTGGGTTCTTATCCCATTTGGGATCAAATATCCACAAGTCTTTCTTCTCACTTTTAAACATTCTTCATGCATTTCTAGCACTTGTAATCAATAAAATACATTTTATTATAACATATTCTAACCCAAAATAACTTTATACAAGCCATTCACTGCCTCAAAGTAATGGTTTTGGGTTCTTATCCAATTTGGGACCAAATATCGATAGGTCTTTCTTCTCACTTCTAAACATTCTTCATGCATCTCTAACACTTGTAATCAATCAAATTCATTGTATTATAACATATTCTAACCCAAAATAACTTTATACAAGCCATTTACTACCTCAAAGCAATGGTTTTGGGTTCTTATCCCATATGGGACCAAATATCCACAAGTCTTTCTTCTCACTTCTAAACATTCTTCATGCATTTCTAGCACTTGTAATCAATCAAATACATTTTATTATAACATATTCTAACCCAAAATAACTTTATACAAGCCATTCACTGCCTCAAAGTAATGGTTTTGGGTTCTTATCCAATTTGGGACCAAATATCGATAGGTCTTTCTTCTCACTTCTAAACATTCTTCATGCATCTCTAACACTTGTAATCAATCAAATTCATTGTATTATAACATATTATCAACCAAAATAACTTTATACAAGCCATTCACTGCAACAAAGCAATGGTTTTGGGTTCTTATCCCATTTGGGACCAAATATCCACAAGTCTTTCTTCTCACTTCTAAACATTCTTTATGCATCTCTAGCACTTGTAATCAATCAAATTTATTGTATTATAACATATTCTAACCTAAAATAACTTTATACAAGCCATTCACTGCCTCAAAGCAATGGTTTTGGGTTCTTATCCCATTTGAGACCAAATTTAAACAAGTATTTCTTCTCACTTCTAAACATTCTTCATGCATGTCTAGCACTTGTAATCAATCAAATTCATTGTATTATAACAAATTCTAAACAAAATAACTTTATAAAAGCCATTCACTGCCTCAAAGCAATGGTTTTGGGTTCTTATCCCATTTGGGATCAAATATCAACAAGTCTTTCTTCTCACTTCTAAACATTCTTCATGCATGTCTAGCACTTGTAATCAATCAAATTCATTGTATTATAACATATTCTAACCCAAAATAACTTTATACAAGCCATTCAATGCCTTAAAGCAATGGTTTTGGGTTCTTATCCAATTTGGGACCAAATATCGATAGATCTTTCTTCTCACTTCAAAACATTCTTCATGCATCTCTAGCACTTGTAATCAATCAAATTCATTGGATTATAACATATTATAAACCAAAATAACTTTATACAAGCCATTCACTGCCTCAAAGTAATGGTTTTGGGTTATTATCCCATTCGGGACCAAATATCCACAAATCTTTCTTCTAACTTCTAAACATTCTTCATGCATCTCTAGCACTTGTAATCAATCAAATTTATTGTATTATAACATATTCTAACCTAAAATAACTTTATACAAGCCATTCACTGCCTCAAAGCAATGGTTTTGGGTTCTTATCCCATTTGAGACCAAATTTCAACAAGTCTTTCTTCTCACTTCTAAACATTCTTCATGCATGTCTAGCACTTGTAATCAATCAAATTCATTGTATTATAACATATTATAACCCAAAATAACTTTATACAAGCCATTCAATGCCTTAAAGCAATGGTTTTGGGTTCTTATCCAATTTGGGACCAAATATCGATTGGTCTTTCTTCTCACTTCTAAACATTCTTCATGCATGTCTAGCACTTGTAATCAATCAAATTCATTGTATTATAATATATTGTAACCCAGAATAACTTTATACAAGCCATTCACTGCCTCAAAGCAATGGTTTTGGGTTCTTATCCCATTTGGGACCAAATATCCACAAGTCTTTCTTCTCACTTCTAAACATTCTTCATGCATTTCTAGCACTTGTAATCAATCAAATTCATTGTATTATAACATATTCTAACCCAAAATAACTTTATACAAGCCATTCACTGCCTCAAAGCAATGGTTTTGGGTTCTTATCCAATTTGGGACCAAATATCGATAGATATTTCTTCTCACTTTAAAACATTCTTCATGCATCTCTAGCACTTGTAATCAATCAAATTCATTGTATTATAACATATTCTAAACCAAAATAACTTTATACAAGCCATTCACTGCCTCAAAGCAATGGTTTTGGGTTATTATCCCATTTGGGACCAAATATCCACAAGTCTTTCTTCTCACTTCTAAACATTCTTCATGCATGTCTAGCACTTGTAATCAATCAAATTCATTGTATTATAACATATTCTAACCCAAAATAACTTTATACAAGCCATTCAATGCCTTAAAGCAATGGTTTTGGGTTCTTATCCAATTTGGGACCAAATATCGATAGATCTTTCTTCTCACTTCAAAACATTCTTCATGCATCTCTAGCACTTGTAATCAATCAAATTCATTGGATTATAACATATTATAAACCAAAATAACTTTATACAAGCCATTCACTGCCTCAAAGCAATGGTTTTGGGTTATTATCCCATTCGGGACCAAATATCCACAAATCTTTCTTCTAACTTCTAAACATTCTTCATGCATCTCTAGCACTTGTAATCAATCAAATTTATTGTATTATAACATATTCTAACCTAAAATAACTTTATACAAGCCATTCACTGCCTCAAAGCAATGGTTTTGGGTTCTTATCCCATTTGAGACCAAATTTCAACAAGTCTTTCTTCTCACTTCTAAACATTCTTCATGCATGTCTAGCACTTGTAATCAATCAAATTCATTGTATTATAACATATTATAACCCAAAATAACTTTATACAAGCCATTCAATGCCTTAAAGCAATGGTTTTGGGTTCTTATCCAATTTGGGACCAAATATCGATTGGTCTTTCTTCTCACTTCTATATTGAGAGGAAGAAGCTAATGGGAAAGCTTAAGTCCGAAGCCTAGAAGACTAGGACGAGTTCATGAGGTTCAAGGAGTGATACTTGATCATGCTCATTTATGTCCAAGCTTAACCTCCACCCCTTCCGGTCAAGCTTGAGGGGGAGTATTGAAATAAATGAGCACAAGCAATGAAGGAACGATCGATCACAACATCAAGGGATCGATCGATCACAACAACAAGGAAATGACCGATCGTTCACAACAAGGGATCGACCAATCTATCCACTAGAACGATCGGTCTCTAGGCACACACGTGATCAAGGTGTGCAAAGTTCGGGTCAAAGTTATCAAGACCGAAGCTTGTGCAAAGTTCGGGTCATTCATGAAGTGATCAAGATGTGCAAAGTTCGGGTCATTCATGAAGTGATCAAGATGTGCAAAGTTCGGGTCATTCATGAAGTGATCAAGATGTGCAAAGTTCGGGTCATTCATGAAGTTATCAAGATGTGCAAAGTTCGGGTCATTCATGAAGTTATCAAGATGTGCAAAGTTCGGGTCATCACCAAGATGTGCAAAACCGGGGTTTAATCACCAAAGAAGAATGTGCAAAGTTCGGGTCAATCTTCAAGATGAAGATGTGCAAATCTAGGGTGAACAACAAGATGATAAAGAATGTGCAAATCTAGGGTCGATGAATGAAGTGAAGAAGTCCCTAGATTCAAATGTGTTTAGGCGCCAAAAGAGGAGTCACATGTGTGAGGAAGCAATGCAAGTTGCAAGGAGTCACATGTGAGTTTAAAAGGGACGTTGGGAGCTGTCACTATCATCTTGGACGAGCCCCTCTCTCCCCAAAGTCACATGTTGCATTTAGAAGAAGAAACAAGTGGGGAGAAGTCACATGTTGCTTCTAAGGGGCCACTTGAGAGATGTCACTCTCTCCTTTAGTATTTGTCATCAATATACATTCAAAAGTGTATAAGTGAATGTATATGTGACCGTTGCTCACTAGGTTTTAGAAGGGATACTCTTATCCCATTCATTTTTGTATAAATATGTAAGCTTCACATTAATAAAGTTAAGCTCTCCTTTGGGGAGTCTTCCCCTATACTAAAATCGTCTCTTATACTCACAAATGGGGAAGTTCTGATCTTTATACTCTCATGGAGAGACCAAGCTTTGGCAATGCTTGGTCTCATCCCATTCTCTCATTCAATTCTCTCCCACTCTCTAAATCGATTCTATAAGGGTTTTGGGTTCTGTTTTGGTGTGAGAGAGCTGTTGCGTCTCATGCTTATTCTTGAGTATACACAGCTTCAATGGGCGTGTATGACTTAGTTATAACCTCAAGAACAGCTCTCATTGTGTTCGTTTCTTGATGGTTATACACAAGAGCACACAAACTCAGATTTGGTGTTCTTGTGAGTTTCTTGTGAGTTTAAGGAGGAGATTAGATCTTGCAGCTCAATCTCTTTGAAATCTTACATGGTATCAGAGCCAGGTTGAAAGATCTGAGCTGTTTTGGCTTTTATAAGCAAAGAAATTCAGAGGAAATCTCTATCCAAACACCCACAAACACCCAAACACTCACTCTCTTTTCTATTCCGCAAAATCTCTCATTCTTGGTTACTAAATCTCTCATTCTGGTTACTCTATTCTCTTGGCTACTTATTCTCAAAATCTTGGTTACTCATACTCTCATTCTGGTTACAAATTCTCTTATGAACCTTGTTGGTTCTTGAAGGCGCAACACAATGCTTGAAGTTAGAACCAATGGCCATCAAGCTTTGGAGACCACAAGGATGTTCTTTCTAGCGAGTCAAAGCTCCGGAAGATCAAGGGAGAACCTGCGAGGCTTACCGAGGGTGAATGCTATGTTTGAAGTTCTTGTGGAGACGCCTAATGGAAAGGCAAGCTGGTGGAAAGTGATGAATCAACTCAAGACATGTGTGTTAGCGTCACGTTGTTGGAGTTCAAGATTGGATGTGCACTAGGTGTCAATTATACTAGGCACAAGGTTTCTTGACTCAAGAGATGGCCCAAGCCATAGAAAACTCAAGTTATTGGTTCCCAAGATGATTCAAGATCTTGGTTACGAAGTCACAAATTCTGGTTATATTCTCGGCAAGAAGCAAAGTCTCTGTCGAAGCGTCTTAAAGATTGACTCGTACGAAGGCCTTTCACTGCGATTCAGCTCCAATGTCCTTCATACAAGTTCTTGGAAATTGAGTAAGCTTTCCAGTGGAAGTAAAATCATCCGGATACGAGCAGGCGTTAAGAAGTTATGACCCATTCAGTGGGCACATATCATTCTGACGCGAATAAGAAGAAGCAATCGACCATGAAGGTCGGTTAAGGGATCGATTGGCCATTGAATGGCAACGAAAAAAAGCTTCCAATGAAGCCAAATTGAAGTCAAGAAGCAGCTGGAGAAGAAGCCTCCAAGCCAATCATGAAGCTCATCCAAAGTTGGATGTAGAAGAGAGGTGGATTGAGTTCTAGTAGTCATCAACCATGGAGAGGAGACCAATGGGCAGAAACTCAAATGGTGATGCAAACCAAGTCTCATCCAACCAATTACAACAAAGAAGACAAAAGGCTAATTCTAAACCTTACTCTTTAATTTGTTGTTGATTATATTGCCTATATTTGACATTGAAATTGCATTATGGATATAATTGCTTTCTTCATTGTTGAAATGTTTTTAGGAATTGTTATGTGATCTGAATTTTTTTTTTTAGCTTGTCCAATATGATTAGAGTTAGTCATATTTTTGAATTTAGATTTACTAAATTTGAATTTATTTAAATTTATATTCTTTTTAAAATTATTTCTTAAATTCTGTTTTGTGTTTTTAAACAGTAAAATGTTTTTAAAAACGAATTTAAATTATTTTAAAGTTGAAAATATTCTTGAAGTATTTTTCAAACGTTTTTAAATTATTTAAAAAGGTGAAAATATTTTTATTAAGTATTTTATATGTTTTAAAAGGTTAATATCAGTTTTTAAAATATTTATATGACATTAGTCAATTTGTTAAAATCTGTTTTTATGAACTGAATTTTTAATTGGATTTAGCATGTTTTTAAAACAGCATTTCTTGTTTATTATCTGATTTATATTCTTGTAGTTCAATTTAAGTTAGTTCTCTCAAGTCTCATCTAAGCTTAATGTTATTCTTATGGCACATATACTTAAGATTTCTTTACATCTTTTGAATGAAGGTGTAAAAGAGAAAGAAAGCCATAGAGAAGCTAGATGAAAAGAAGAGAACCGGTTAGATCATGGAAGCTATGGTATGGAAAGGGAAGAAGCAAGGCTAATGGTGGCTTGACTAAACAAAGAAAGATCAATCCATGGTGGTGACCGAAAGGAGGAGTTCCTTAAGCGAGTACACACACGGAGGATTAGAGTCTCAACAAGAAGTCAAAGCAAGAAGCCCAAGTGACCCTACATTCAAACCATGGCTATAGCTAAATCATTCAACCGTGAAGACTATACTCTTTTTCCCTTAGCAAAGTTTTATCCCAAGAGGTTTTCTTTGCTAAGGTTTTTAATGAGGTAGTCATTTGCGTGTTGCAAGCTTGGCCTTTGGTCCCCAACGTCCAAGCTTGAGGGGGAGTATTGAGAGGAAGAAGCTAATGGGAAAGCTTAAGTCCGAAGCCTAGAAGACTAGGACGAGTTCATGAGGTTCAAGGAGTGATACTTGATCATGCTCATTTATGTCCAAGCTTAACCTCCACCCCTTCCGGTCAAGCTTGAGGGGGAGTATTGAAATAAATGAGCACAAGCAATGAAGGAACGATCGATCACAACATCAAGGGATCGATCGATCACAACAACAAGGAAATGACCGATCGTTCACAACAAGGGATCGACCAATCTATCCACTAGAACGATCGGTCTCTAGGCACACACGTGATCAAGGTGTGCAAAGTTCGGGTCAAAGTTATCAAGACCGAAGCTTGTGCAAAGTTCGGGTCATTCATGAAGTGATCAAGATGTGCAAAGTTCGGGTCATTCATGAAGTGATCAAGATGTGCAAAGTTCGGGTCATTCATGAAGTGATCAAGATGTGCAAAGTTCGGGTCATTCATGAAGTTATCAAGATGTGCAAAGTTCGGGTCATTCATGAAGTTATCAAGATGTGCAAAGTTCGGGTCATCACCAAGATGTGCAAAACCGGGGTTTAATCACCAAAGAAGAATGTGCAAAGTTCGGGTCAATCTTCAAGATGAAGATGTGCAAATCTAGGGTGAACAACAAGATGATAAAGAATGTGCAAATCTAGGGTCGATGAATGAAGTGAAGAAGTCCCTAGATTCAAATGTGTTTAGGCGCCAAAAGAGGAGTCACATGTGTGAGGAAGCAATGCAAGTTGCAAGGAGTCACATGTGAGTTTAAAAGGGACGTTGGGAGCTGTCACTATCATCTTGGACGAGCCCCTCTCTCCCCAAAGTCACATGTTGCATTTAGAAGAAGAAACAAGTGGGGAGAAGTCACATGTTGCTTCTAAGGGGCCACTTGAGAGATGTCACTCTCTCCTTTAGTATTTGTCATCAATATACATTCAAAAGTGTATAAGTGAATGTATATGTGACCGTTGCTCACTAGGTTTTAGAAGGGATACTCTTATCCCATTCATTTTTGTATAAATATGTAAGCTTCACATTAATAAAGTTAAGCTCTCCTTTGGGGAGTCTTCCCCTATACTAAAATCGTCTCTTATACTCACAAATGGGGAAGTTCTGATCTTTATACTCTCATGGAGAGACCAAGCTTTGGCAATGCTTGGTCTCATCCCATTCTCTCATTCAATTCTCTCCCACTCTCTAAATCGATTCTATAAGGGTTTTGGGTTCTGTTTTGGTGTGAGAGAGCTGTTGCGTCTCATGCTTATTCTTGAGTATACACAGCTTCAATGGGCGTGTATGACTTAGTTATAACCTCAAGAACAGCTCTCATTGTGTTCGTTTCTTGATGGTTATACACAAGAGCACACAAACTCAGATTTGGTGTTCTTGTGAGTTTCTTGTGAGTTTAAGGAGGAGATTAGATCTTGCAGCTCAATCTCTTTGAAATCTTACATTCTAAACATTCTTCATGCATGTCTAGCACTTGTAATCAATCAAATTCATTGTATTATAATATATTGTAACCCAGAATAACTTTATACAAGCCATTCACTGCCTCAAAGCAATGGTTTTGGGTTCTTATCCCATTTGGGACCAAATATCCACAAGTCTTTCTTCTCACTTCTAAACATTCTTCATGCATTTCTAGCACTTGTAATCAATCAAATTCATTGTATTATAACATATTCTAACCCAAAATAACTTTATACAAGCCATTCACTGCCTCAAAGCAATGGTTTTGGGTTCTTATCCAATTTGGGACCAAATATCGATAGATATTTCTTCTCACTTTAAAACATTCTTCATGCATCTCTAGCACTTGTAATCAATCAAATTCATTGTATTATAACATATTCTAAACCAAAATAACTTTATACAAGCCATTCACTGCCTCAAAGCAATGGTTTTGGGTTATTATCCCATTTGGGACCAAATATCCACAAGTCTTTCTTCTCACTTCTAAACATTCTTCATGCATCTCTAGCACTTGTAATCAATCAAATTCATTGTATTATAACATATTCTAACCCAAAATAACTTTATACAAGCCATTCACTGCCTCAAAGCAATGGTTTTGGGTTCTTATCCAATTTGGGACCAAATATCGATAGGTCTTTCTTCTCACTTCAAAATTCTTCATGCATCTCTAGCACTTGTAATCAATCAAATTCATTGTATGATAACATATTCTAAACCAAAATAACTTTATACAAGCCATTCACTGCCTCAAAGCAATGGTTTTGGGTTCTTATCCCATTTGGGACCAAATATCCACAAGTCTTTCTTCTCACTTCTAAACATTCTTCATGCATCTCTAGCACTTGTAATCAATCAAATTCATTGTATTATAACATATTCTAAACCAAAATAACTTTAGACTAGCCATTCACTGCCTCAAAGCAATGGTTTTGGGTTCTCATCCCATTTGGGACCAAATATCCACAAGTGTTTCTTCTCACTTCTAAACATTCTTCATGCATCTCTAGCACTTGTAATCAATCAAATTTATTGTATTATAACATATTCTAACCTAAAATAACTTTATACAAGCCATTCACTGCCTCAAAGCAATGGTTTTGGGTTCTTATCCCATTTGAGACCAAATTTCAACAAGTCTTTCTTCTCACTTCTAAACTTTCTTCAATCATGTCTAGCACTTGTAATCAATCAAATTCATTGTATTGAATCATATTCTAACCCAAAATAACTTTATACAAGCCTTTCACTGCCTCAAAGCAATGGTTTTGGATTCTTATCCCATTTGAGACCAAATTTCAACAAGTCTTTCTTCTCACTTCTAAACATTCTTCATGCATGTCTAGCACTTGTAATCAATCATATTCATTGTATTATAACATATTCTAACCCAAAATAACTTTATACAAGCCATTCACTGCCTCAAAGCAATGGTTTTGGGTTCTTATCCCATTTGGGACCAAATATCCACAAGTCTTTCTTCTCACTTCTAAACATTCTTCATGCATTTCTAGCACTTGTAATCAATCAAATACATTTTATTATAACATATTCTAACCCAAAATAACTTTATACAAGCCATTCACTGCCTCAAAGTAATGGTTTTGGGTTCTTATCCAATTTGGGACCGAATATCGATAGGTCTTTCTTCTCACTTCAAAACATTCTTCATGCATCTCTAGCACTTGTAATCAATCAAATTCATTGTATGATAACATATTCTAAACCAAAATAACTTTATACAAGCCATTCACTGCCTCAAAGCAATGGTTTTGGGTTCTTATCCCATTTGGGACCAAATATCGATAGATATTTCTTCTCACTTTAAAACATTCTTCATGCATCTCTAGCACTTGTAATCAATCAAATTCATTGTATTATAACATATTCTAAACCAAAATAACTTTATACAAGCCATTCACTGCCTCAAAGCAATGGTTTTGGGTTATTATCCCATTTGGGACCAAATATCCACAAGTCTTTCTTCTCACTTCTAAACATTCTTCATGCATCTCTAGCACTTGTAATCAATCAAATTCATTGTATTATAACATATTCTAACCCAAAATAACTTTATACAAGCCATTCACTGCCTCAAAGCAATGGTTTTGGGTTCTTATCCAATTTGGGACCAAATATCGATAGGTCTTTCTTCTCACTTCAAAATTCTTCATGCATCTCTAGCACTTGTAATCAATCAAATTCATTGTATGATAACATATTCTAAACCAAAATAACTTTATACAAGCCATTCACTGCCTCAAAGCAATGGTTTTGGGTTCTTATCCCATTTGGGACCAAATATCCACAAGTCTTTCTTCTCACTTCTAAACATTCTTCATGCATCTCTAGCACTTGTAATCAATCAAATTCATTGTATTATAACATATTCTAAACCAAAATAACTTTAGACTAGCCATTCACTGCCTCAAAGCAATGGTTTTGGGTTCTCATCCCATTTGGGACCAAATATCCACAAGTGTTTCTTCTCACTTCTAAACATTCTTCATGCATCTCTAGCACTTGTAATCAATCAAATTTATTGTATTATAACATATTCTAACCTAAAATAACTTTATACAAGCCATTCACTGCCTCAAAGCAATGGTTTTGGGTTCTTATCCCATTTGAGACCAAATTTCAACAAGTCTTTCTTCTCACTTCTAAACTTTCTTCAATCATGTCTAGCACTTGTAATCAATCAAATTCATTGTATTGAATCATATTCTAACCCAAAATAACTTTATACAAGCCTTTCACTGCCTCAAAGCAATGGTTTTGGATTCTTATCCCATTTGAGACCAAATTTCAACAAGTCTTTCTTCTCACTTCTAAACATTCTTCATGCATGTCTAGCACTTGTAATCAATCATATTCATTGTATTATAACATATTCTAACCCAAAATAACTTTATACAAGCCATTCACTGCCTCAAAGCAATGGTTTTGGGTTCTTATCCCATTTGGGACCAAATATCCACAAGTCTTTCTTCTCACTTCTAAACATTCTTCATGCATTTCTAGCACTTGTAATCAATCAAATACATTTTATTATAACATATTCTAACCCAAAATAACTTTATACAAGCCATTCACTGCCTCAAAGTAATGGTTTTGGGTTCTTATCCAATTTGGGACCGAATATCGATAGGTCTTTCTTCTCACTTCAAAACATTCTTCATGCATCTCTAGCACTTGTAATCAATCAAATTCATTGTATGATAACATATTCTAAACCAAAATAACTTTATACAAGCCATTCACTGCCTCAAAGCAATGGTTTTGGGTTCTTATCCCATTTGGGACCAAATATCCACAAGTCTTTCTTCTCACTTCTAAACATTCTTCATGCATCTTTAGCACTTGTAATCAATCAAATTCATTGTATTATAACATATTCTAACCCAAAATAACTTTATACAAGCCATTCACTGCCTCAAAGCAATGGTTTTGGGTTCTTATCCAATTTGGGACCAAATATCGATAGGTCTTTCTTCTCACTTCAAAATTCTTCATGCATCTCTAGCACTTGTAATCAATCAAATTCATTGTATGATAACATATTCTAAACCAAAATAACTTTATACAAGCCATTCACTGCCTCAAAGCAATGGTTTTGGGTTCTTATCCCATTTGGGACCAAATATCCACAAGTCTTTCTTCTCACTTCTAAACATTCTTCATGCATCTCTAGCACTGGTAATCAATCAAATTCATTGTATTATAACATATTCTAACCCAAAATAACTTTATACAAGCCATTCACTGCCTCAAAGCAATGGTTTTGGGTTCTCATCCCATTTGGGACCAAATATCCACAAGTGTTTCTTCTCACTTCTAAACATTCTTCAATCATGTCTAGCACTTGTAATCAATCAAATTCATTGTATTGAATCATATTCTAACCCAAAATAACTTTATACAAGCCTTTCACTGCCTCAAAGCAATGGTTTTGGGTTCTTATCCCATTTGAGACCAAATTTCAACAAGTCTTTCTTCTCACTTTTAAACATTCTTCATGCATGTCTAGCACTTGTAATCAATCATATTCATTGTATTATAACATATTCTAACCTAAAATAACTTTATACAAGCCATTCACTGCCTCAAAGCAATGGTTTTGGGTTCTTATCCCATTTGAGACCAAATTTCAACAAGTCTTTCTTCTCACTTCTAAACATTCTTCATGCATGTCTAGCACTTGTAATCAATCAAATTCATTGTATTATAACATATTATAACCCAAAATAACTTTATACAAGCCATTCAATGCCTTAAAGCAATGGTTTTGGGTTCTTATCCAATTTGGGACCAAATATCGATTGGTCTTTCTTCTCACTTCTAAACATTCTTCATGCATGTCTAGCACTTGTAATCAATCAAATTCATTGTATTATAATATATTGTAACCCAGAATAACTTTATACAAGCCATTCACTGCCTCAAAGCAATGGTTTTGGGTTCTTATCCCATTTGGGACCAAATATCCACAAGTCTTTCTTCTCACTTCAAAACATTCTTCATGCATCTCTAGCACTTGTAATCAATCAAATTCATTGTATGATAACATATTCTAAACCAAAATAACTTTATACAAGCCATTCACTGCCTCAAAGCAATGGTTTTGGGTTCTTATCCCATTTGGGACCAAATATCCACAAGTCTTTCTTCTCACTTCTAAACATTCTTCATGCATCTCTAGCACTTGTAATCAATCAAATTCATTGTATTATAACATATTCTAAACCAAAATAACTTTATACTAGCCATTCACTGCCTCAAAGTAATGGTTTTGGGTTCTTATCCAATTTGGGACCAAATATCGATATATCTTTCTTCTCACTTCAAAACATTCTTCATGCATCTCTAGCGCTTGTAATCAATCAAATACATTTTATTATAACATATTCTAACCCAAAATAACTTTATACAAGCCATGCACTGCCTCAAAGCAATGGTTTTGGATTCTTATCCCATCTGAGACCAAATTTCAACAAGTCTTTCTTCTCACTTCTAAACATTCTTCATGCATGTCTAGCACTTGTAATCAATCAAATTCATTGTATTATAACATATTCTAAACAAAATAACTTTATAAAAGCCATTCACTGCCTCAAAGCAATGGTTTTGGGTTCTTATCCCATTTGGGACCAAATATCAACAAGTCTTTCTTCTCACTTCTAAACATTCTTCATGCATGTCTAGCACTTGTAATCAATCAAATTCATTGTATTATAACATATTCTAACCCAAAATAACTTTATACAAGCCATTCAATGCCTTAAAGCAATGGATTTGGGTTCTTATCCAATTTGGGACCAAATATAGATAGATCTTTCTTCTCACTTCAAAACATTCTTCATGCATCTCTAGCACTTGTAATCAATCAAATTCATTGGATTATAACATATTCTAAACCAAAATAACTTTATACAAGCCATTCACTGCCTCAAAGCAATGGTTTTGGGTTATTATCCCATTTGGGACCAAATATCCACAAGTCTTTCTTCTAACTTCTAAACATTCTTCATGCATCTCTAGCACTTGTAATCAATCAAATTCATTGTATTATAACATATTCTAACCCAAAATAACTTTATACAAGCCATTCACTGCCTCAAAGCAATGGTTTTGGGTTCTTATCCAATTTGGGACCAAATATCGATAGGTCTTTCTTCTCACTTTTAAACATTCTTCATGCATCTCTAGCACTTGTAATCAATCAAATTCATTGTATTATAACATATTCTAAACCAAAATAACTTTATACAAGCCATTCACTGCCTCAAAGCAATGGTTTTGGGTTCTTATCCCATTTGGGACCAAATATCCACAAGTCTTTCTTCTCACTTCTAAGCATTCTTCATGCATATCTAGCACTTGTAATCAATCAAATTCATTGTATTATAACATATTCTAACCCAAAATAACTTTATACAAGCCATTCACTGCCTCAAAGCAATGGTTTTGGGTTCTTATCCCATTTGAGACCAAATTTCAACAAGTCTTTCTTCTCACTTCTAAACATTCTTCATGCGTGTCTAGCACCTGTAATCAATCAAATTCATTGTATTATAACATATTCTAACCCAAAATAACTTTATACAAGCCATTCACTGCCTCAAAGAAATGGTTTTGGGTTCTTATCCAATTTGGGACCAAATATCGATAGATCTTTCTTCTCACTTCAAAACATTCTTCATGCATCTCTAGCGCTTGTAATCAATCAAATACATTTTATTATAACATATTCTAACCCAAAATAACTTTATACAAGCCATGCACTGCCTCAAAGCAATGGTTTTGGATTCTTATCCCATCTAAGACCAAATTTCAACAAGTCTTTCTTCTCACTTCTAAACATTCTTCATGCATGTCTAGCACTTGTAATCAATCAAATTCATTGTATTATAACATATTCTAAACAAAATAACTTTATAAAAGCCATTCACTGCCTCAAAGCAATGGTTTTGGGTTCTTATCCCATTTGGGACCAAATATCAACAAGTCTTTCTTCTCACTTCTAAACATTCTTCATGCATGTCTAGCACTTGTAATCAATCAAATTCATTGTATTATAACATATTCTAACCCAAAATAACTTTATACAAGCCATTCAATGCCTTAAAGCAATGGATTTGGGTTCTTATCCAATTTGGGACCAAATATAGATAGATCTTTCTTCTCACTTCAAAACATTCTTCATGCATCTCTAGCACTTGTAATCAATCAAATTCATTGGATTATAACATATTCTAAACCAAAATAACTTTATACAAGCCATTCACTGCCTCAAAGCAATGGTTTTGGGTATTATCCCATTTGGGACCAAATATCCACAAGTCTTTCTTCTAACTTCTAAACATTCTTCATGCATCTCTAGCACTTGTAATCAATCAAATTCATTGTATTATAACATATTCTAACCCAAAATAACTTTATACAAGCCATTCACTGCCTCAAAGCAATGGTTTTGGGTTCTTATCCAATTTGGGACCAAATATCGATAGGTCTTTCTTCTCACTTTTAAACATTCTTCAAGCATCTCTAGCACTTGTAATCAATCAAATTCATTGTATTATAACATATTCTAAACCAAAATAACTTTATACAAGCCATTCACTGCCTCAAAGCAATGGTTTTGGGTTCTTATCCCATTTGGGACCAAATATCCACAAGTCTTTCTTCTCACTTCTAAGCATTCTTCATGCATATCTAGCACTTGTAATCAATCAAATTCATTGTATTATAACATATTCTAACCCAAAATAACTTTATACAAGCCATTCACTGCCTCAAAGCAATGGTTTTGGGTTCTTATCCCATTTGAGACCAAATTTCAACAAGTCTTTCTTCTCACTTCTAAACATTCTTCATGCATGTCTAGCACTTGTAATCAATCAAATTCATTGTATTATAACATATTCTAACCCAAAATAACTTTATACAAGCCATTCACTGCCTCAAAGCAATGGTTTTGGGTTCTTATACAATTTGGGACCAAATATCGATAGGTCTTTCTTCTCACTTCTAAACATTCTTCATGCATGTCTAGCACTTGTAATCAATCAAATTCATTGTATCATAACATATTCTAACCCAAAATAACTTTATACAAGCCATTCACTGCCTCAAAGCAATGGTTTTGGGTTCTTGCCCGATTTGGGACCAAATATCCACAAGTCTTTCTTCTCACTTTTAAACATTCTTCATGCATTTCTAGCACTTGTAATCAATCAAATACATTTTATTATAACATATTCTAACCCAAAATAACTTTATACAAGCCATTCACTGCCTCAAAGCAATGGTTTTGGGTTCTTATCCCATTTGAGACCAAATTTCAACAAGTCTTTCTTCTCACTTCTAAACATTCTTCATGCATGTCTAGCACTTGTAATCAATCAAATTCATTGTATTATAACATATTCTAACCCAAAATAACTTTATACAAGCCATTCACTGCCTCAAAGCAATGGTTTTGGGTTCTTATACAATTTGGGACCAAATATCGATAGGTCTTTCTTCTCCCTTCTAAACATTCTTCATGCATTTCTAGCACTTGTAATCAATCAAATTCATTGTATCATAACATATTCTAACCCAAAATAACTTTATACAAGCCATTCACTGCCTCAAAGCAATGGTTTTGGGTTCTTATCCCATTTGGGATCAAATATCCACAAGTCTTTCTTCTCACTTTTAAACATTCTTCATGCATTTCTAGCACTTGTAATCAATAAAATACATTTTATTATAACATATTCTAACCCAAAATAACTTTATACAAGCCATTCACTGCCTCAAAGTAATGGTTTTGGGTTCTTATCCAATTTGGGACCAAATATCGATAGGTCTTTCTTCTCACTTCTAATCATTCTTCATGCATCTCTAACACTTGTAATCAATCAAATTCATTGTATTATAACATATTCTAACCCAAAATAACTTTATACAAGCCATTTACTGCCTCAAAGCAATGGTTTTGGGTTCTTATCCCATATGGGACCAAATATCCACAAGTCTTTCTTCTCACTTCTAAACATTCTTCATGCATTTCTAGCACTTGTAATCAATCAAATACATTTTATTATAACATATTCTAACCCAAAATAACTTTATACAAGCCATTCACTGCCTCAAAGTAATGGTTTTGGGTTCTTATCCAATTTGGGACCAAATATCGATAGGTCTTTCTTCTCACTTCTAAACATTCTTCATGCATCTCTAACACTTGTAATCAATCAAATTCATTGTATTATAACATATTATCAACCAAAATAACTTTATACAAGCCATTCACTGCCTCAAAGCAATGGTTTTGGGTTCTTATCCCATTTGGGACCAAATATCCACAAGTCTTTCTTCTCACTTCTAAACATTCTTCATGCATCTCTAGCACTTGTAATCAATCAAATTTATTGTATTATAACATATTCTAACCTAAAATAACTTTATACAAGCCATTCACTGCCTCAAAGCAATGGTTTTGGGTTCTTATCCCATTTGAGACCAAATTTAAACAAGTATTTCTTCTCACTTCTAAACATTCTTCATGCATGTCTAGCACTTGTAATCAATCAAATTCATTGTATTATAACATATTCTAAACAAAATAACTTTATAAAAGCCATTCACTGCCTCAAAGCAATGGTTTTGGGTTCTTATCCCATTTGGGACCAAATATCAACAAGTCTTTCTTCTCACTTCTAAACATTCTTCATGCATGTCTAGCACTTGTAATCAATCAAATTCATTGTATTATAACATATTCTAACCCAAAATAACTTTATACAAGCCATTCAATGCCTTAAAGCAATGGTTTTGGGTTCTTATCCAATTTGGGACCAAATATCGATAGATCTTTCTTCTCACTTCAAAACATTCTTCATGCATCTCTAGCACTTGTAATCAATCAAATTCATTGGATTATAACATATTATAAACCAAAATAACTTTATACAAGCCATTCACTGCCTCAAAGCAATGGTTTTGGGTTATTATCCCATTCGGGACCAAATATCCACAAATCTTTCTTCTAACTTCTAAACATTCTTCATGCATCTCTAGCACTTGTAATCAATCAAATTTATTGTATTATAACATATTCTAACCTAAAATAACTTTATACAAGCCATTCACTGCCTCAAAGCAATGGTTTTGGGTTCTTATCCCATTTGAGACCAAATTTCAACAAGTCTTTCTTCTCACTTCTAAACATTCTTCATGCATGTCTAGCACTTGTAATCAATCAAATTCATTGTATTATAACATATTCTAACCCAAAATAACTTTATACAAGCCATTCAATGCCTTAAAGCAATGGTTTTGGGTTCTTATCCAATTTGGGACCAAATATCGATAGGTCTTTCTTCTCACTTCTAAACATTCTTCATGCATGTCTAGCACTTGTAATCAATCAAATTCATTGTATTATAACATATTGTAACCCAGAATAACTTTATACAAGCCATTCACTGCCTCAAAGCAATGGTTTTGGGTTCTTATCCCATTTGGGACCAAATATCCACAAGTCTTTCTTCTCACTTCTAAACATTCTTCATGCATTTCTAGCACTTGTAATCAATCAAATTCATTGTATTATAACATATTCTAACCCAAAATAACTTTATACAAGCCATTCACTGCCTCAAAGCAATGGTTTTGGGTTCTTATCCAATTTGGGACCAAATATCGATAGATATTTCTTCTCACTTTAAAACATTCTTCATGCATCTCTAGCACTTGTAATCAATCAAATTCATTGTATTATAACATATTCTAAACCAAAATAACTTTATACAAGCCATTCACTGCCTCAAAGCAATGGTTTTGGGTTATTATCCCATTTGGGACCAAATATCCACAAGTCTTTCTTCTCACTTCTAAACATTCTTCATGCATCTCTAGCACTTGTAATCAATCAAATTCATTGTATTATAACATATTCTAACCCAAAATAACTTTATACAAGCCATTCACTGCCTCAAAGCAATGGTTTTGGGTTCTTATCCAATTTGGGACCAAATATCGATAGGTTTTTCTTCTCACTTCAAAATTCTTCATGCATCTCTAGCACTTGTAATCAATCAAATTCATTGTATGATAACATATTCTAAACCAAAATAACTTTATACAAGCCATTCACTGCCTCAAAGCAATGGTTTTGGGTTCTTATCCCATTTGGGACCAAATATCCACAAGTCTTTCTTCTCACTTCTAAACATTCTTCATGCATCTCTAGCACTTGTAATCAATCAAATTCATTGTATTATAACATATTCTAAACCAAAATAACTTTAGACTAGCCATTCACTGCCTCAAAGCAATGGTTTTGGGTTCTCATCCCATTTGGGACCAAATATCCACAAGTGTTTCTTCTCACTTCTAAACATTCTTCATGCATCTCTAGCACTTGTAATCAATCAAATTCATTGTATTGAATCATATTCTAACCCAAAATAACTTTATACAAGCCATTCACTGCCTCAAAGCAATGGTTTTGGGTTCTTATCCCATTTGAGACCAAATTTCAACAAGTCTTTCTTCTCACTTCTAAACATTCTTCATGCATGTCTAGCACTTGTAATCAATCATATTCATTGTATTATAACATATTCTAACCCAAAATAACTTTATACAAGCCATTCACTGCCTCAAAGCAATGGTTTTGGGTTCTTATCCCATTTGGGACCAAATATCCACAAGTCTTTCTTCTCACTTCTAAACATTCTTCATGCATTTCTAGCACTTGTAATCAATCAAATACATTTTATTATAACATATTCTAACCCAAAATAACTTTATACAAGCCATTCACTGCCTCAAAGTAATGGTTTTGGGTTCTTATCCAATTTGGGACCAAATATCGATAGGTCTTTCTTCTCACTTCAAAACATTCTTCATGCATCTCTAGCACTTGTAATCAATCAAATTCATTGTATGATAACATATTCTAAACCAAAATAACTTTATACAAGCCATTCACTACCTCAAAGCAATGGTTTTGGGTTCTTATCCCATTTGGGACCAAATATCCATAAGTCTTTCTTCTCACTTCTAAACATTCTTCATGCATCTCTAGCACTTGTAATCAATCAAATTCATTGTATTATAACATATTCTAAACCAAAATAACTTTATACTAGCCATTCACTGCCTCAAAGTAATGGTTTTGGGTTCTTATCCAATTTGGGACCAAATATCGATAGATCTTTCTTCTCAGTTCAAAACATTCTTCATGCATCTCTAGCGCTTGTAATCAATCAAATTCATTGTATTATAACATATTATCAACCAAAATAACTTTATACAAGCCATTCACTGCCTCAAAGCAATGGTTTTGGGTTCTTATCCCATTTGGGACCAAATATCAACAAGTCTTTCTTCTCACTTCTAAACATTCTTCATGCATGTCTAGCACTTGTAATCAATCATATTCATTGTATTATAACATATTCTAACCCAAAATAACTTTATACAAGCCATTCACTGCCTCAAAGCAATGGTTTTGGGTTCTTATCCCATTTGGGACCAAATATCCACAAGTCTTTCTTCTCACTTCTAAACATTCTTCATGCATTTCTAGCACTTGTAATCAATCAAATACATTTTATTATAACATATTCTAACCCAAAATAACTTTATACAAGCCATTCACTGCCTCAAAGTAATGGTTTTGGGTTCTTATCCAATTTGGGACCAAATATCGATAGGTCTTTCTTCTCACTTCAAAACATTCTTCATGCATCTCTAGCACTTGTAATCAATCAAATTCATTGTATGATAACATATTCTAAACCAAAATAACTTTATACAAGCCATTCACTGCCTCAAAGCAATGGTTTTGGGTTCTTATCCCATTTGGGACCAAATATCCATAAGTCTTTCTTCTCACTTCTAAACATTCTTCATGCATCTCTAGCACTTGTAATCAATCAAATTCATTGTATTATAACATATTCTAAACCAAAATAACTTTATACTAGCCATTCACTGCCTCAAAGTAATGGTTTTGGGTTCTTATCCAATTGGGGACCAAATATCGATAGATCTTTCTTCTCACTTCAAAACATTCTTCATGCATCTCTAGCGCTTGTAATCAATCAAATTCATTGTATTATAACATATTATCAACCAAAATAACTTTATACAAGCCATTCACTGCCTCAAAGCAATGGTTTTGGGTTCTTATCCCATTTGGGACCAAAAATCTACAAGTCTTTCTTCTCACTTCTAAACATTCTTCATGCACTTCTAGCACTTGTAATCAATCAAATACATTTTATTATAACATATTCTAACCCAAAATAACTTTATACAAGCCATTCACTGCCTCAAAGCAATGGTTTTGGATTCTTATCCCATTTGAGACCAAATTTCAACAAGTCTTTCTTCTCACTTCTAAATATTCTTCATGAATCTCTAGCACTTGTAATCAATCAAATTCATTGTATTATAACATATTCTAAACCAAAATAACTTTATACAAGCCATTCACTTCCTCAAAGCAATGGTTTTGTGTTCTTATCCCATTTGAGACCAAATTTCAACAAGTCTTTCTTCTCACTTCTAAACATTCTTCATGCATCTCTAGCACTTGTAATCAATCAAATTCATTGTATTATAACATATTATAACCCAAAATAACTTTATACAAGCCATTAACAGCCTCAAAGCAATGGTTTTGTGTTCTTATCCCATTTGAGACCAAATTTCAACAAGTCTTTCTTCTCACTTCTAAACATTCTTCATGCATTTCTAGCACTTGTAATCAATCAAATTCATTGTATTGTAACATATTCTAAACCAAAATAACTTTATACAAGCCATTCACTGCCTCAAAGCAATGGTTTTGGGTTCTTATCCCATTTGGGACCAAATATCCACAAGTCTTTCTTCTCACTTCTAAACATTCTTCATGCATTTCTAGCACTTGTAATCAATCAAATACATTTTATTATAACATATTCTAACCCAAAATAACTTTATACAAGCCATTCACTGCCTCAAAGTAATGGTTTTGGGTTCTTATCCAATTTGGGACCAAATATCGATAGGTCTTTCTTCTCACTTCAAAACATTCTTCATGCATCTCTAGCACTTGTAATCAATCAAATTCATTGTATGATAACATATTCTAAACCAAAATAACTTTATACAAGCCATTCACTGCCTCAAAGCAATGGTTTTGGGTTCTCATCCCATTTGGGACCAAATATCCACAAGTGTTTCTTCTCACTTCTAAACATTCTTCATGCATCTCTAGCACTTGTAATCAATCAAATTTATTGTATTATAACATATTCGAACCTAAAATAACTTTATACAAGCCATTCACTGCCTCAAAGCAATGGTTTTGGGTTCTTATCCCATTTGAGACCAAATTTCAACAAGTCTTTCTTCTCACTTCTAAACATTCTTCAATCATGTCTAGCACTTGTAATCAATCAAATTCATTGTATTGAATCATATTCTAACCCAAAATAACTTTATACAAGTCTTTCACTGCCTCAAAGCAATGGTTTTGGGTTCTTATCCCATTTGAGACCAAATTTCAACAAGTCTTTCTTCTCACTTCTAAACATTCTTCATGCATGTCTAGCACTTGTAATCAATCATATTCATTGTATTATAACATATTCTAACCCAAAATAACTTTATACAAGCCATTCACTGCCTCAAAGCAATGGTTTTGGGTTCTTATCCCATTTGGGACCAAATATCCACAAGTCTTTCTTCTCACTTCTAAACATTCTTCATGCATTTCTAGCACTTGTAATCAATCAAATACATTTTATTATAACATATTCTAACCCAAAATAACTTTATACAAGCCATTCACTGCCTCAAAGTAATGGTTTTGGGTTCTTATCCAATTTGGGACCAAATATCGATAGGTCTTTCTTCTCACTTCAAAACATTCTTCATGCATCTCTAGCACTTGTAATCAATCAAATTCATTGTATGATAACATATTCTAAACCAAAATAACTTTATACAAGCCATTCACTGCCTCAAAGCAATGGTTTTGGGTTCTTATCCCATTTGGGACCAAATATCCATAAGTCTTTCTTCTCACTTCTAAACATTCTTCATGCATCTCTAGCACTTGTAATCAATCAAATTCATTGTATTATAACATATTCTAAACCAAAATAACTTTATACTAGCCATTCACAGCCTCAAAGTAATGGTTTTGGGTTCTTATCCAATTTGGGACCAAATATCGATAGATCTTTCTTCTCACTTCAAAACATTCTTCATGCATCTCTAGCGCTTGTAATCAATCAAATTCATTGTATTATAACATATTATCAACCAAAATAACTTTATACAAGCCATTCACTGCCTCAAAGCAATGGTTTTGGGTTCTTATCCCATTTGGGACCAAATATCCACAAGTCTTTCTTCTCACTTCTAAACATTCTTCATGCATTTCTAGCACTTGTAATCAATCAAATACATTTTATTATAACATATTCTAACCCAAAATAACTTTATACAAGCCATTCACTGCCTCAAAGTAATGGTTTTGGGTTCTTATCCAATTTGGGACCAAATATCGATAGGTCTTTCTTCTCACTTCAAAACATTCTTCATGCATCTCTAGCACTTGTAATCAATCAAATTCATTGTATGATAACATATTCTAAACCAAAATAACTTTATACAAGCCATTCACTGCCTCAAAGCAATGGTTTTGGGTTCTCATCCCATTTGGGACCAAATATCCACAAGTGTTTCTTCTCACTTCTAAACATTCTTCATGCATCTCTAGCACTTGTAATCAATCAAATTTATTGTATTATAACATATTCGAACCTAAAATAACTTTATACAAGCCATTCACTGCCTCAAAGCAATGGTTTTGGGTTCTTATCCCATTTGAGACCAAATTTCAACAAGTCTTTCTTCTCACTTCTAAACATTCTTCAATCATGTCTAGCACTTGTAATCAATCAAATTCATTGTATTGAATCATATTCTAACCCAAAATAACTTTATACAAGCCTTTCACTGCCTCAAAGCAATGGTTTTGGGTTCTTATCCCATTTGAGACCAAATTTCAACAAGTCTTTCTTCTCACTTCTAAACATTCTTCATGCATGTCTAGCACTTGTAATCAATCATATTCATTGTATTATAACATATTCTAACCCAAAATAACTTTATACAAGCCATTCACTGCCTCAAAGCAATGGTTTTGGGTTCTTATCCCATTTGGGACCAAATATCCACAAGTCTTTCTTCTCACTTCTAAACATTCTTCATGCATTTCTAGCACTTGTAATCAATCAAATACATTTTATTATAACATATTCTAACCCAAAATAACTTTATACAAGCCATTCACTGCCTCAAAGTAATGGTTTTGGGTTCTTATCCAATTTGGGACCAAATATCGATAGGTCTTTCTTCTCACTTCAAAACATTCTTCATGCATCTCTAGCACTTGTAATCAATCAAATTCATTGTATGATAACATATTCTAAACCAAAATAACTTTATACAAGCCATTCACTGCCTCAAAGCAATGGTTTTGGGTTCTTATCCCATTTGGGACCAAATATCCATAAGTCTTTCTTCTCACTTCTAAACATTCTTCATGCATCTCTAGCACTTGTAATCAATCAAATTCATTGTATTATAACATATTCTAAACCAAAATAACTTTATACTAGCCATTCACAGCCTCAAAGTAATGGTTTTGGGTTCTTATCCAATTTGGGACCAAATATCGATAGATCTTTCTTCTCACTTCAAAACATTCTTCATGCATCTCTAGCGCTTGTAATCAATCAAATTCATTGTATTATAACATATTATCAACCAAAATAACTTTATACAAGCCATTCACTGCCTCAAAGCAATGGTTTTGGGTTCTTATCCCATTTGGGACCAAAAATCTACAAGTCTTTCTTCTCACTTCTAAACATTCTTCATGCACTTCTAGCACTTGTAATCAATCAAATACATTTTATTATAACATATTCTAACCCAAAATAACTTTATACAAGCCATTCACTGCCTCAAAGCAATGGTTTTGGATTCTTATCCCATTTGAGACCAAATTTCAACAAGTCTTTCTTCTCACTTCTAAATATTCTTCATGAATCTCTAGCACTTGTAATCAATCAAATTCATTGTATTATAACATATTCTAAACCAAAATAACTTTATACAAGCCATTCACTTCCTCAAAGCAATGGTTTTGTGTTCTTATCCCATTTGAGACCAAATTTCAACAAGTCTTTCTTCTCACTTCTAAACATTCTTCATGCATCTCTAGCACTTGTAATCAATCAAATTCATTGTATTATAACATATTATAACCCAAAATAACTTTATACAAGCCATTAACAGCCTCAAAGCAATGGTTTTGTGTTCTTATCCCATTTGAGACCAAATTTCAACAAGTCTTTCTTCTCACTTCTAAACATTCTTCATGCATTTCTAGCACTTGTAATCAATCAAATTCATTGTATTGTAACATATTCTAAACCAAAATAACTTTATACAAGCCATTCACTGCCTCAAAGCAATGGTTTTGTGTTCTTATCCCATTTGAGACCAAATTTCAACAAGTCTTTCTTCTCACTTCAAAACATTCTTCATGCATCTCTAGCGCTTGTAATCAATCAAATTCATTGTATTATAACATATTATCAACCAAAATAACTTTATACAAGCCATTCACTGCCTCAAAGCAATGGTTTTGGGTTCTTATCCCATTTGGGACCAAATATCAACAAGTCTTTCTTCTCACTTCTAAACATTCTTCATGCATGTCTAGCACTTGTAATCAATCATATTCATTGTATTATAACATATTCTAACCCAAAATAACTTTATACAAGCCATTCACTGCCTCAAAGCAATGGTTTTGGGTTCTTATCCCATTTGGGACCAAATATCCACAAGTCTTTCTTCTCACTTCTAAACATTCTTCATGCATTTCTAGCACTTGTAATCAATCAAATACATTTTATTATAACATATTCTAACCCAAAATAACTTTATACAAGCCATTCACTGCCTCAAAGTAATGGTTTTGGGTTCTTATCCAATTTGGGACCAAATATCGATAGGTCTTTCTTCTCACTTCAAAACATTCTTCATGCATCTCTAGCACTTGTAATCAATCAAATTCATTGTATGATAACATATTCTAAACCAAAATAACTTTATACAAGCCATTCACTGCCTCAAAGCAATGGTTTTGGGTTCTTATCCCATTTGGGACCAAATATCCATAAGTCTTTCTTCTCACTTCTAAACATTCTTCATGCATCTCTAGCACTTGTAATCAATCAAATTCATTGTATTATAACATATTCTAAACCAAAATAACTTTATACTAGCCATTCACTGCCTCAAAGTAATGGTTTTGGGTTCTTATCCAATTTGGGACCAATATCGATAGATCTTTCTTCTCACTTCAAAACATTCTTCATGCATCTCTAGCGCTTGTAATCAATCAAATTCATTGTATTATAACATATTATCAACCAAAATAACTTTATACAAGCCATTCACTGCCTCAAAGCAATGGTTTTGGGTTCTTATCCCATTTGGGACCAAAAATCTACAAGTCTTTCTTCTCACTTCTAAACATTCTTCATGCACTTCTAGCACTTGTAATCAATCAAATACATTTTATTATAACATATTCTAACCCAAAATAACTTTATACAAGCCATTCACTGCCTCAAAGCAATGGTTTTGGATTCTTATCCCATTTGAGACCAAATTTCAACAAGTCTTTCTTCTCACTTCTAAATATTCTTCATGAATCTCTAGCACTTGTAATCAATCAAATTCATTGTATTATAACATATTCTAAACCAAAATAACTTTATACAAGCCATTCACTTCCTCAAAGCAATGGTTTTGTGTTCTTATCCCATTTGAGACCAAATTTCAACAAGTCTTTCTTCTCACTTCTAAACATTCTTCATGCATCTCTAGCACTTGTAATCAATCAAATTCATTGTATTATAACATATTATAACCCAAAATAACTTTATACAAGCCATTAACAGCCTCAAAGCAATGGTTTTGTGTTCTTATCCCATTTGAGACCAAATTTCAACAAGTCTTTCTTCTCACTTCTAAACATTCTTCATGCATGTCTAGCACTTGTAATCAATCATATTCATTGTATTATAACATATTCTAACCAAAATAACTTTATACAAGCCATTCACTGCCTCAAAGCAATGGTTTTGGGTTCTTATCCCATTTGGGACCAAATATCCACAAGTCTTTCTTCTCACTTCTAAACATTCTTCATGCATTTCTAGCACTTGTAATCAATCAAATACATTTTATTATAACATATTCTAACCCAAAATAACTTTATACAAGCCATTCACTGCCTCAAAGTAACGGTTTTGGGTTCTTATCCAATTTGGGACCAAATATCGATAGATCTTTCTTCTCACTTCAAAACATTTTTCATGCATCTCTAGCGCTTGTAATCAATCAAATTCATTGTATTATAACATATTATCAACCAAAATAACTTTATACAAGCCATTCACTGCCTCAAAGCAATGGTTTTGGGTTCTTATCCCATTTGGGACCAAAAATCTACAAGTCTTTCTTCTCACTTCTAAACATTCTTCATGCACTTCTAGCACTTGTAATCAATCAAATTCATTGTATTATAACATATTCTAAACCAAAATAACTTTATACTAGCCATTCACTGCCTCAAAGTAATGGTTTTGGGTTCTTATCCAATTTGGGACCAAATATCGATAGATCTTTCTTCTCACTTCAAAACATTCTTCATGCATCTCTAGCGCTTGTAATCAATCAAATTCATTGTATTATAACATATTATCAACCAAAATAACTTTATACAAGCCATTCACTGCCTCAAAGCAATGGTTTTGGGTTCTTATCCCATTTGGGACCAAAAATCCACAAGTCTTTCTTCTCACTTCTAAACATTCTTCATGCACTTCTAGCACTTGTAATCAATCAAATACATTTTATTATAACATATTCTAACCCAAAATAACTTTATACAAGCCATTCACTGCCTCAAAGCAATGGTTTTGGATTCTTATCCCATTTGAGACCAAATTTCAACAAGTCTTTCTTCTCACTTCTAAACATTCTTCATGCATGTCTAGCACTTGTAATCAATCATATTCATTGTATTATAACATATTCTAACCCAAAATAACTTTATACAAGCCTTTCACTGCCTCAAAGCAATGGTTTTGGGTTCTTATCCCATTTGAGACCAAATTTCAACAAGTCTTTCTTCTCACTTCTAAAGATTCTTCATGCATGTCTAACACTTGTAATCAATCATATTCATTGTATTATAACATATTCTAACCCAAAATAACTTTATACAAGCCATTCACTGCCTCAAAGCAATGGTTTTGGGTTCTTATCCCATTTGGGACCAAATATCCACAAGTCTTTCTTCTCACTTCTAAACATTCTTCATGCATTTCTAGCACTTGTAATCAATCAAATACATTTTATTATAACATATTCTAACCCAAAATAACTTTATACAAGCCATTCACTGCCTCAAAGTAACGGTTTTGGGTTCTTATCCAATTTGGGACCAAATATCGATAGGTCTTTCTTCTCACTTCAAAACATTCTTCATGCATCTCTAGCGCTTGTAATCAATCAAATTCATTGTATTATAACATATTATCAACCAAAATAACTTTATACAAGCCATTCACTGCCTCAAAGCAATGGTTTTGGGTTCTTATCCCATTTGGGACCAAAAATCTACAAGTCTTTCTTCTCACTTCTAAACATTCTTCATGCACTTCTAGCACTTGTAATCAATCAAATTCATTGTATTATAACATATTCTAAACCAAAATAACTTTATACTAGCCATTCACTGCCTCAAAGTAATGGTTTTGGGTTCTTATCCAATTTGGGACCAAATATCGATAGATCTTTCTTCTCACTTCAAAACATTCTTCATGCATCTCTAGCGCTTGTAATCAATCAAATTCATTGTATTATAACATATTATCAACCAAAATAACTTTATACAAGCCATTCACTGCCTCAAAGCAATGGTTTTGGGTTCTTATCCCATTTGGGACCAAAAATCCACAAGTCTTTCTTCTCACTTCTAAACATTCTTCATGCACTTCTAGCACTTGTAATCAATCAAATACATTTTATTATAACATATTCTAACCCAAAATAACTTTATACAAGCCATTCACTGCCTCAAAGCAATGGTTTTGGATTCTTATCCCATTTGAGACCAAATTTCAACAAGTCTTTCTTCTCACTTCTAAATATTCTTCATGAATCTCTAGCACTTGTAATCAATCAAATTCATTGTACTATAACATATTCTAAACCAAAATAACTTTATACAAGCCATTCACTTCCTCAAAGCAATGGTTTTGTGTTCTTATCCCATTTGAGACCAAATTTCAACAAGTCTTTCTTCTCACTTCTAAACATTCTTCATGCATCTCTAGCACTTGTAATCAATCAAATTCTATGTATTATAACATATTATAACCCAAAATAACTTTATACAAGCCATTAACAGCCTCAAAGCAATGGTTTTGTGTTCTTATCCCATTTGAGACCAAATTTCAACAAGTCTTTCTTCTCACTTCTAAACATTCTTCATGCATTTCTAGCACTTGTAATCAATCAAATTCATTGTATTGTAACATATTCTAAACCAAAATAACTTTATACAAGCCATTCACTGCCTCAAAGCAATGGTTTTGGGCTCTTATCCCATTTGAGACCAAATTTCAACAAGTCTTTCTTCTCACTTCTAAACATTCTTCATGCATGTCTAGCACTTGTAATCAATCATATTCATTGTATTATAACATATTCTAACCCAAAATAACTTTATACAAGCCATTCACTGCCTCAAAGCAATGGTTTTGGGTTCTTATCCCATTTGGGACCAAATATCCACAAGTCTTTCTTCTCACTTCTAAACATTCTTCATGCATTTCTAGCACTTGTAATCAATCAAATACATTTTATTATAACATATTCTAACCCAAAATAACTTTATACAAGCCATTCACTGCCTCAAAGCAATGGTTTTGGGTTCTTATCCAATTTGGGACCAAATATCGATAGGTCTTTCTTCTCACTTCAAAACATTCTTCATGCATCTCTAGCACTTGTAATCAATCAAATTCATTGTATGATAACATATTCTAAACCAAAATAACTTTATACAAGCCATTCACTGCCTCAAAGCAATGGTTTTGGGTTCTTATCCCATTTGGGACCAAATATCCACAAGTCTTTTTTCTCACTTCTAAACATTCTTCATGCATCTCTAGCACTTGTAATCAATCAAATTCATTGTATTATAACATATTCTAAACCAAAATAACTTTATACTAGCCATTCACTGCCTCAAAGCAATGGTTTTGGGTTCTCATCCCATTTGGGACCAAATATCCACAAGTCTTTCTTCTCACTTCTAAACATTCTTCATGCATCTCTAGCACTTGTAATCAATCAAATTTATTGTATTATAACATATTCTAACCTAAAATAACTTTATACAAGCCATTCACTGCCTCAAAGCAATGGTTTTGGGTTCTTATCCCATTTGAGACCAAATTTCAACATTTCTTCTCACTTCTAAACATTCTTCAATCATGTCTAGCACTTGTAATCAATCAAATTCATTGTATTGAATCATATTCTAACCCAAAATAACTTTATACAAGCCTTTCACTGCCTCAAAGCAATGGTTTTGGGTTCTTATCCCATTTGAGACCAAATTTCAACAAGTCTTTCTTCTCACTTCTAAACATTCTTCATGCATGTCTAGCACTTGTAATCAATCATATTCATTGTATTATAACATATTCTAACCAAAATAACTTTATACAAGCCATTCACTGCCTCAAAGCAATGGTTTTGGGTTCTTATCCCATTTGGGACCAAATATCCACAAGTCTTTCTTCTCACTTTAAAACATTCTTCATGCATTTCTAGCACTTGTAATCAATCAAATACATTTTATTATAACATATTCTAACCCAAAATAACTTTATACAAGCCATTCACTGCCTCAAAGTAATGGTTTTGGGTTCTTATCCAATTTGGGACCAAATATCGATAGATCTTTCTGTAAGATTTCAAATAGAATGAGCTGCAAGATCCACTCTTCTCCATAAAGCTCACAAGAAACTCACAAGAACACCAAATCTGAGTTTGTGTGCTCTTGTGTATAGCCATCAAGAAACGAACACAATGAGAGCTGTTCTTGAGGTTATAACTAAGTCATACACGCCCATTGAAGCTGTGTATACTCAAGAATAAGCATGAGACGCAACAGCTCTCTCACACCAAAACAGAACCCAAAACCCTTATAGAATCGATTTAGAGAGTGGGAGAGAATTGAATGAGAGAATGGGATGAGACCAAGCATTGCCAAAGCTTGGTCTCTCCATGAGAGTATAAAGATCAGAACTTCCCCATTTGTGAGTATAAGAGACGATTTTAGTATAGGGGAAGACTCCCCAAAGGAGAGCTTAACTTCTATTAAGCTTTAAGCATACATATATATACAAAATGAATGAGACACATTGGGTGGCTTGTTGCCCTACTTCCCAACGTCTATATTGCTCTAATACACTCATTTACAATCAAACTAAAGCAGCTAAAGTGAAGAGAAAGTGACATAAAGGGAGAGAGAGAGCTGGTCCAAAGCGTTGATAGTGACATCTCCAAAATGGCTTCTTAGGCCAACATGTGACTCTCCCACTTGTTTCTTCTTCTCTTAATACAACATGTGACTTTGGAGAGATATATGGACGCCCAAAGGGTGAAAGGGACAGCCCCTAACGTTCCTTAGTTACATGTGGTCCTCCTTGCAAGTTGATTGCTTCCTCACCCACATGTAGCTCATTTTGGCGCCTAAACACATTTGAATCTAGGGCCTTCTTCACTTCGTTCATCGACCCTAGATTTGCACATTCTTTATCATCTTGTTGTTGACCCTAGATTTGCACATTCTTTATCATCTTGTTGTTGACCCTAGATTTGCACATCTTCATCTTCAAGATTGACCCGAACTTTGCACATTCTTCTTTGGTGATTAAACCCCGGTTTTGCACATCTTGATGATGACCCGAACTTTGCACAACTTGATAACTTCATGAATGACCCGAACTTTGCACATCTTGATAACTTCATGAATGACCCGAACTTTGCACATCTTGATCACTTCATGAATGACCCGAACTTTGCACATCTTGATAACTTCATGAATGACCCGAACTTTGCACTTCTTGATCACTTCATGAATGACCCGAACTTTGCACATCTTGATCACTTCATGAATGACCCGAACTTTGCACAAGCTTCGGTCTTGATAACTTTGACCCGAACTTTGCACACCTTGATCACGTGTGTGCCTAGAGACCAATCGTTCTAGTGGATAGATTGATCGATCCCTTGTTGTGAACGATCGGTCATTTCCTTATTGTTGTGATCGATCGATCCCTTGATGTTGTGATCGATCGTTCCTTCATTGCTTGTGCTCATTTATTTCAATACTCCCCCTCAAGCTTGATCGGAAGGGGTGGAGGTTAAGCTTGGACATAAATGAGCATGATCAAGTATCACTCCTTGAACCACATGAACTCGTCCTAGTCTTCTAGGCTTCGGACTTAAGCTTTCCCATTAGCTTCTTCCTCTCAATACTTTCTTCTCACTTCAAAACATTCTTCATGCATCTCTAGCGCTTGTAATCAATCAAATTCATTGTATTATAACATATTATCAACCAAAATAACTTTATACAAGCCATTCACTGCCTCAAAGCAATGGTTTTGGGTTCTTATCCCATTTGGGACCAAATATCCACAAGTCTTTCTTCTCACTTCTAAACATTCTTCATGCATTTCTAGCACTTGTAATCAATCAAATTCATTGTATTATAACATATTCTAACCCAAAATAACTTTATACAAGCCATTCACTGCCTCAAAGCAATGGTTTTGGGTTCTTATCCAATTTGGGACCAAATATCGATAGATATTTCTTTATACAAGCTATTCACTGCCTCAAAGTAATGGTTTTGGGTTCTTATCCAATTTGAGACAAAATTTTAACAAGTCTTTCTTCTCACTTCTAAACATTCTTCATGCATGTCTAGCACTTGTAATCAATCATATTCATTGTATTATAACATATTCTAACCCAAAATAACTTTATACAAGCCATTCACTGCCTCAAAGCAATGGTTTTGGGTTCTTATCCCATTTGGGACCAAATATCCACAAGTCTTTCTTCTCACTTCTAAACATTCTTCATGCATTTCTAGCACTTGTAATCAATCAAATACATTTTATTATAACATATTCTAACCCAAAATAACTTTATACAAGCCATTCACTGCCTCAAAGTAATGGTTTTGGGTTCTTATCCAATTTGGGACCAAATATCGATAGGTCTTTCTTCTCACTTCAAAACATTCTTCATGCATCTCTAGCACTTGTAATCAATCAAATTCATTGTATGATAACATATTCTAAACCAAAATAACTTTATACAAGCCATTCACTGCCTCAAAGCAATGGTTTTGGGTTCTTATCCCATTTGGGACCAAAAATCCACAAGTCTTTCTTCTTACTTCTAAACATTCTTCATGCACTTCTAGCCCTTGTAATCAATCAAATACATTTTATTATAACATATTCTAACCCAAAATAACTTTATACAAGCCATTCACTGCCTCAAAGTAATGGTTTTGGGTTCTGATCCAATTTGGGACCAAATATCGATAGATATTTCTTCTCACTTTAAAACATTCTTCATGCATCTCTAGCACTTGTAATCAATCAAATTCATTGTATTATAACATATTCTAAACCAAAATAACTATATACAAGCCATTCACTGCCTCAAAGCAATGGTTTTGGGTTCTTATCCCATTTGAGACCAAATTTCAACAAGTCTTTCTTCTCACTTCTAAACATTCTTCATGCATGTCTAGCACTTGTAATCAATCATATTCATTGTATTATAACATATTCTAACCCAAAATAACTTTATACAAGCCTTTCACTGCCTCAAAGCAATGGTTTTGGGTTCTTATCCCATTTGAGACCAAATTTCAACAAGTCTTTCTTCTCACTTCTAAACATTCTTCATGCATGTCTAACACTTGTAATCAATCATATTCATTGTATTATAACATATTCTAACCCAAAATAACTTTATACAAGCCTTTCACTGCCTCAAAGCAATGGTTTTGGGTTCTTATCCCATTTGGGACCAAATATCCACAAGTCTTTCTTCTCACTTCTAAACATTCTTCATGCATTTCTAGCACTTGTAATCAATCAAATACATTTTATTATAACATATTCTAACCCAAAATAACTTTATACAAGCCATTCACTGCCTCAAAGTAATGGTTTTGGGTTCTTATCCAATTTGGGACCAAATATCGATAGGTCTTTCTTCTCACTTCAAAACATTCTTCATGCATCTCTAGCACTTGTAATCAATCAAATTCATTGTATGATAACATATTCTAAACCAAAATAACTTTATACAAGCCATTCACTGCCTCAAAGCAATGGTTTTGGGTTCTTATCCCATTTGAGACCAAATTTCAACAAGTCTTTCTTCTCACTTCTAAACATTCTTCATGCATGTCTAGCACTTGTAATCAATCATATTCATTGTATTATAACATATTCTAACCCAAAATAACTTTATACAAGCCTTTCACTGCCTCAAAGCAATGGTTTTGGGTTCTTATCCCATTTGAGACCAAATTTCAACAAGTCTTTCTTCTCACTTCTAAACATTCTTCATGCATGTCTAACACTTGTAATCAATCATATTCATTGTATTTTAACATATTCTAACCCAAAATAACTTTATACAAGCCATTCACTGCCTCAAAGCAATGGTTTTGGGTTCTTATCCCATTTGGGACCAAATATCCACAAGTCTTTCTTCTCACTTCTAAACATTCTTCATGCATTTCTAGCACTTGTAATCAATCAAATACATTTTATTATAACATATTCTAACCCAAAATAACTTTATACAAGCCATTCACTGCCTCAAAGTAATGGTTTTGGGTTCTTATCCAATTTGGGACCAAATATCGATAGGTCTTTCTTCTCACTTCAAAACATTCTTCATGCATCTCTAGCACTTGTAATCAATCAAATTCATTGTATGATAACATATTCTAAACAAAAATAACTTTATACAAGCCATTCACTGCCTCAAAGCAATGGTTTTGGGTTCTTATCCCATTTGGGACCAAATATCCACAAGTCTTTCTTCTCACTTCTAAACATTCTTCATGCATCTCTAGCACTTGTAATCAATCAAATTCATTGTATTATAACATATTCTAAACCAAAATAACTTTATACTAGCCATTCACTGCCTCAAAGCAATGGTTTTGGGTTCTCATCCCATTTGGGACCAAATATCGACAAGTCTTTCTTCTCACTACTAAACATTCTTCATGCATCTCTAGCACTTGTAATCAATCAAATTTATTGTATTATAACATATTCTAACCTAAAATAACTTTATACAAGCCATTCACTGCCTCAAAGCAATGGTTTTGGGTTCTTATCCCATTTGAGACCAAATTTCAACAAGTCTTTCTTCTCACTTCTAAACATTCTTCAATCATGTCTAGCACTTGTAATCAATCAAATTCATTGTATTGAATCATATTCTAACCCAAAATAACTTTATACAAGCCTTTCACTGCCTCAAAGCAATGGTTTTGGGTTCTTATCCCATTTGAGACCAAATTTCAACAAGTCTTTCTTCTCACTTCTAAACATTCTTCATGCATGTCTAGCACTTGTAATCAATCATATTCATTGTATTATAACATATTCTAACCAAAATAACTTTATACAAGCCATTAACTGCCTCAAAGCAATGGTTTTGGGTTCTTATCCCATTTGGGACCAAATATCCACAAGTCTTTCTTCTCACTTCTAAACATTCTTCATGCATTTCTAGCACTTGTAATCAATCAAATTCATTGAATTATAACATATTCTAACCCAAAATAACTTTATACAAGCCATTCACTGCCTCAAAGTAATGGTTTTGGGTTCTTATCCAATTTGGGACCAAATATTGATAGATCTTTCTTCTCACTTCAAAACATTCTTCATGCATCTCTAGCGCTTGTAATCAATCAAATTCATTGTATTATAACATATTATCAACCAAAATAACTTTATACGAGCCATTCACTGCCTCAAAGCAATGGTTTTGGGTTCTTATCCCATTTGGGACCAAAAATCCACAAGTCTTTCTTCTCACTTCTAAACATTCTTCATGCACTTCTAGCACTTGTAATCAATCAAATACATTTTATTATAACATATTCTAACCCAAAATAACTTTATACAAGCCATTCACTGCCTCAAAGCAATGGTTTTGGATTCTTATCCCATTTGAGACCAAATTTCAACAAGTCTTTCTTCTCACTTCTAAATATTCTTCATGAATCTCTAGCACTTGTAATCAATCAAATTCATTGTATTATAACATATTATCAACCAAAATAACTTTATACAAGCCATTCACTGCCTCAAAGCAATGGTTTTGGGTTCTTATCCCATTTGGGACCAAAAATCCACAAGTCTTTCTTCTCACTTCTAAACATTCTTCATGCACTTCTAGCACTTGTAATCAATCAAATACATTTTATTATAACATATTCTAACCCAAAATAAATTTATACAAGCCATTCACTTCCTCAAAGCAATGGTTTTGTGTTCTTATCCCATTTGAGACCAAATTTCAACAAGTCTTTCTTCTCACTTCTAAACATTCTTCATGCATCTCTAGCACTTGTAATCAATCAAATTCATTGTATTATAACATATTCGAACCCAAAATAACTTTATACAAGCCATTAACAGCCTCAAAGCAATGGTTTTGTGTTCTTATCCCATTTGAGACCAAATTTCAACAAGTCTTTCTTCTCACTTCTAAACATTCTTCATGATTTTCTAGCACTTGTAATCAATCAAATTCATTGTATTGTAACATATTCTAAACCAAAATAACTTTATACAAGCCATTCACTGCCTCAAAGCAATGGTTTTGGGTTCTTATCCCATTTGGGACCAAATATCCACAAGTCTTTCTTCTCACTTCTAAACATTCTTCATGCATTTCTAGCACTTGTAATCAATCAAATTCATTGTATTATAACATATTCTAACCCAAAATAACTTTATACAAGCCATTCAATGCCTCAAAGCAATGGTTTTGGGTTCTTATCCAATTTGGGACCAAATATCGATAGATATTTCTTCTCACTTTAAAACATTCTTCATGCATCTCTAGCACTTGTAATCAATCAAATTCATTGTATTCTAACATATTCTAAACCAAAATAACTTTATACAAGCCATTCACTGCCTCAAAGCAATGGTTTTGGGTTCTATTCCCATTTGAGACCAAATTTCAACAAGTTTTTCTTCTCACTTCTAAACATTCTTCATGCATGTCTAGCACTTGTAATCAATCATATTCATTGTATTATAACATATTCTAACCCAAAATAACTTTATACAAGCCTTTCACTGCCTCAAAGCAATGGTTTTGGGTTCTTATCCCATTTGAGACCAAATTTCAACAAGTCTTTCTTCTCACTTCTAAACATTCTTCATGCATGTCTAACACTTGTAATCAATCATATTCATTGTATTATAACATATTCTAACCCAAAATAACTTTATACAAGCCATTCACTGCCTCAAAGCAATGGTTTTGGGTTCTTATCCCATTTGGGACCAAATATCCACAAGTCTTTCTTCTCACTTCTAAACATATTTCATGCATTTCTAGCACTTGTAATCAATCAATAACATTTTATTATAACATATTCTAACCCAAAATAACTTTATACAAGCCAATCACTGCCTCAAAGTAATGGTTTTGGGTTCTTATCCAATTTGGGACCAAATATCGATAGGTCTTTCTTCTCACTTTAAAACATTCTTCATGCATCTCTAGCACTTGTAATCAATCAAATTCATTGTATGATAACATATTCTAAACCAAAATAACTTTATACAAGCCATTCACTGCCTCAAAGCAATGGTTTTGGGTTCTTATCCCATTTGGGACCAAATATCCACAAGTCTTTCTTCTCACTTCTAAACATTCTTCATGCATTTCTAGCACTTGTAAGCAATCAAATACATTTTATTATAACATATTCTAACCCAAAATAACTTTATACAAGCCATGCACTTCCTCAAAGCAATGGTTTTGGATTCTTATCCCATTTGAGACAAAATTTCAACAAGTCTTTCTTCTCACTTCTAAACATTCTTCATGCATGTCTACCACTTGTAATCAATCAAATTTATTGTATTATAACATATTCTAACCCAAAATAACTTTATACAAGCCATTCACTGCCTCAAAGCAATGGTTTTGGGTTCTTATCCCATTTGAGACCAAATTTCAACAAGTCTTTCTTCTCACTTCCAAACATTTTTCATGCATGTCTAGCACTTGTAATCAATCAAATTAATTGTATTATAACATATTCTAACCCAAAATAACTTTATACAAGCCATTCACTGCCTCAAAGCAATGGTTTTGGGTTCTTATCCAATTTGGGACCAAATATCGATATATATTTCTTCTCACTTTAAAACATTCTTCATGCATCTCTAGCACTTGTAATCAATCAAATTCATTGTATTATAACATATTCTAAACCAAAATAACTTTATACAAGCCATTCACTGCCTCAAAGCAATGGTTTTGGGTTATTATCCTATTTGGGACCAAATATCCACAAGTCTTTCTTCTCACTTCTAAACATTCTTCATGCATCTCTAGCACTTGTAATCAATCAAATTCATTGTATTATAACATATTCTAACCCAAAATAACTTTATAAAAGCCATTCACTGCCTCAAAGCAATGGTTTTGGGTTCTTATCCAATTTCGGACCAAATATCGATAGGTCTTTCTTCTCACTTCAAAATTCTTCATGCATCTCTAGCGCTTGTAATCAATCAAATTCATTGTATTATAACATATTATCAACCAAAATAACTTTATACAAGCCATTCACTGCCTCAAAGCAATGGTTTTGGGTTCTTATCCCATTTGGGACCAAAAATCCACAAGTCTTTCTTCTCACTTCTAAACAATCTTCATGCACTTCTAGCACTTGTAATCAATCAAATACATTTTATTATAACATATTCTAACCCAAAATAACTTTATACAAGCCATTCACTGCCTCAAAGCAATGGTTTTGGATTCTTATCCCATTTGAGACCAAATTTCAACAAGTCTTTCTTCTCACTTCTAAATATTCTTCATGAATCTCTAGTACTTGTAATCAATCAAATTCATTGTATTATAACATATTCTAAACCAAAATAACTTTATACAAGCCATTCACTTCCTCAAAGCAATGGTTTTGTGTTCTTATCCCATTTGAGACCAAATTTCAACAAGTTTTTCTTCTCACTTCTAAACATTCTTCATGCATCTCTAACACTTGTAATCAATCAAATTCATTGTATTATAACATATTCTAACCCAAAATAACTTTATACAAGCCATTAACAGCCTCAAAGCAATGGTTTTGTGTTCTTATCCCATTTGAGACCTAATTTCAACAAGTCTTTCTTCTCACTTCTAAACATTCTTCATGCATTTCTAGCACTTGTAATCAATCAAATTCATTGTATTGTAACATATTCTAAACTAAAATAACTTTATACAAGCCATTCACTGCCTCAAAGTAATGGTTTTGGGTTCTTATCCCATTTGGGACCAAATATCCACAAGTCTTTCTTCTCACTTCTAAACATTCTTCATGCATTTCTAGCACTTGTAATCAATCAAATTCATTGTATTATAACATATTCTAACCCAAAATAACTTTATACAAGCCATTCAATGCCTCAAAGCAATGGTTTTGGGTTCTTATCCAATTTGGGACCAAATATCGATAGATATTTCTTCTCACTTTAAAACATTCTTCATGCATCTCTAGCACTTGTAATCAATCAAATTCATTGTATTCTAACATATTCTAAACCAAAATAACTTTATACAAGCCATTCACTGCCTCAAAGCAATGGTTTTGGGTTCTATTCCCATTTGAGACCAAATTTCAACAAGTTTTTCTTCTCACTTCTAAACATTCTTCATGCATGTCTAGCACTTGTAATCAATCATATTCATTGTATTATAACATATTCTAACCCAAAATAACTTTATACAAGCCTTTCACTGCCTCAAAGCAATGGTTTTGGGTTCTTATCCCATTTGAGACCAAATTTCAACAAGTCTTTCTTCTCACTTCTAAACATTCTTCATGCATGTCTAACACTTGTAATCAATCATATTCATTGTATTATAACATATTCTAACCCAAAATAACTTTATACAAGCCATTCACTGCCTCAAAGCAATGGTTTTGGGTTCTTATCCCATTTGGGACCAAATATCCACAAGTCTTTCTTCTCACTTCTAAACATATTTCATGCATTTCTAGCACTTGTAATCAATCAATAACATTTTATTATAACATATTCTAACCCAAAATAACTTTATACAAGCCAATCACTGCCTCAAAGTAATGGTTTTGGGTTCTTATCCAATTTGGGACCAAATATCGATAGGTCTTTCTTCTCACTTTAAAACATTCTTCATGCATCTCTAGCACTTGTAATCAATCAAATTCATTGTATGATAACATATTCTAAACCAAAATAACTTTATACAAGCCATTCACTGCCTCAAAGCAATGGTTTTGGGTTCTTATCCCATTTGGGACCAAATATCCACAAGTCTTTCTTCTCACTTCTAAACATTCTTCATGCATTTCTAGCACTTGTAAGCAATCAAATACATTTTATTATAACATATTCTAACCCAAAATAACTTTATACAAGCCATGCACTTCCTCAAAGCAATGGTTTTGGATTCTTATCCCATTTGAGACAAAATTTCAACAAGTCTTTCTTCTCACTTCTAAACATTCTTCATGCATGTCTAGCACTTGTAATCAATCAAATTTATTGTATTATAACATATTCTAACCCAAAATAACTTTATACAAGCCATTCACTGCCTCAAAGCAATTGTTTTGGGTTCTTATCCCATTTGAGACCAAATTTCAACAAGTCTTTCTTCTCACTTCTAAACATTCTTCATGCATGTCTAGCACTTGTAATCAATCAAATTCATTGTATTATAACATATTCTAACCCAAAATAACTTTATATAAGCCATTCACTGCCTCAAAGCAATGGTTTTGGGTTCTTATCCAATTTGGGACCAAATATCGATAGATATTTCTTCTCACTTTAAAACATTCTTCATGCATCTCTAGCACTTGTAATCAATCAAATTCATTGTATTATAACATATTCTAAACCAAAATAACTTTATACAAGCCATTCACTGCCTCAAAGCAATGGTTTTGGGTTATTATCCCATTTGGGACCAAATATCCACAAGTCTTTCTTCTCACTTCTAAACATTCTTCATGCATCTCTAGCACTTGTAATCAATCAAATTCATTGTATTATAACATATTCTAACCCAAAATAACTTTATACAAGCCATTCACTGCCTCAAAGCAATGGTTTTGGGTTCTTATCCAATTTGGGACCAAATATCGATAGGTCTTTCTTCTCATTTCAAAATTCTTCATGCATCTCTAGCGCTTGTAATCAATCAAATTCATTGTATTATAACATATTATCAACCAAAATAACTTTATACAAGCCATTCACTGCCTCAAAGCAATGGTTTTGGGTTCTTATCCCATTTGAGACCAAATTTCAACAAGTCTTTCTTCTCACTTCTAAACATTCTTCATGCATGTCTAGCACTTGTAATCAATCATATTCATTGTATTATAACATATTCTAACCCAAAATAACTTTATACAAGCCTTTCACTGCCTCAAAGCAATGGTTTTGGGTTCTTATCCCATTTGAGACCAAATTTCAACAAGTCTTTCTTCTCACTTCTAAACATTCTTCATGCATGTCTAACACTTGTAATCAATCATATTCATTGTATTATAACATATTCTAACCCAAAATAACTTTATACAAGCCATTCACTGCCTCAAAGCAATGGTTTTGGGTTCTTATCCCATTTGGGACCAAATATCCACAAGTCTTTCTTCTCACTTCTAAACATATTTCATGCATTTCTAGCACTTGTAATCAATCAAATACATTTTATTATAACATATTCTAACCCAAAATAACTTTATACAAGCCATTCACTGCCTCAAAGTAATGGTTTTGGGTTCTTATCCAATTTGGGACCAAATATCGATAGGTCTTTCTTCTCACTTTAAAACATTCTTCATGCATCTCTAGCACTTGTAATCAATCAAATTCATTGTATGATAACATATTCTAAACCAAAATAACTTTATACAAGCCATTCACTGCCTCAAAGCAATGGTTTTGGGTTCTTATCCCATTTGGGACCAAATATCCACAAGTCTTTCTTCTCACTTCTAAACATTCTTCATGCATCTCTAGCACTTGTAATCAATCAAATTCATTGTATTATAACATATTCTAAACCAAAATAACTTTATACTAGCCATTCACTGCCTCAAAGCAATGGTTTTGGGTTCTCATCCCATTTGGGACCAAATATCCACAAGTCTTTCTTCTCACTTCTAAACATTCTTCATGCATCTCTAGCACTTGTAATCAATCAAATTCATTGTATTATAACATATTCTAAACCAAAATAACTTTAGACTAGCCATTCACTGCCTCAAAGCAATGGTTTTGAGTTCTTATCCCATTTGGGACCAAATATCCACAAGTCTTTCTTCTCACTTCTAAACATTCTTCATGCATTTCTAGCACTTGTAAGCAATCAAATACATTTTATTATAACATATTCTAACCCAAAATAACTTTATACAAGCCATTAACAGCCTCAAAGCAATGGTTTTGGGTTCTTATCCCATTTGAGACCAAATTTCAACAAGTCTTTCTTCTCACTTCTAAACATTCTTCATGCATGTCTAGCACTTGTAATCAATCATATTCATTGTATTATAACATATTCTAACCCAAAATAACTTTATACAAGCCTTTCACTGCCTCAAAGCAATGGTTTTGGGTTCTTATCCCATTTGAGACCAAATTTCAACAAGTCTTTCTTCTCACTTCTAAACATTCTTCATGCATGTCTAACACTTGTAATCAATCATATTCGTTGTATTATAACATATTCTAACCCAAAATAACTTTATACAAGCCATTCACTGCCTCAAAGCAATGGTTTTGGGTTCTTATCCCATTTGAGACCAAATTTCAACAAGTCTTTCTTCTCACTTCTAAACATTCTTCATGCATGTCTAGCACTTGTAATCAATCATATTCATTGTATTATAACATATTCTAACCCAAAATAACTTTATACAAGCCTTTCACTGCCTCAAAGCAATGGTTTTGGGTTCTTATCCCATTTGAGACCAAATTTCAACAAGTCTTTCTTCTCACTTCTAAACATTCTTCATGCATGTCTAACACTTGTAATCAATCATATTCATTGTATTATAACATATTCTAACCCAAAATAACTTTATACAAGCCATTCACTGCCTCAAAGCAATGGTTTTGGGTTCTTATCCCATTTGGGACCAAATATCCACAAGTCTTTCTTCTCACTTCTAAACATATTTCATGCATTTCTAACACTTGTAATCAATCAAATACATTTTATTATAACATATTCTAACCCAAAATAACTTTATACAAGCCATTCACTGCCTCAAAGTAATGGTTTTGGGTTCTTATCCAATTTGGGACCAAATATCGATAGGTCTTTCTTCTCACTTTAAAACATTCTCCATGCATCTCTAGCACTTGTAATCAATCAAATTCATTGTATGATAACATATTATAAACCAAAATAACTTTATACAAGCCATTCACTGCCTCAAAGCAATGGTTTTGGGTTCTTATCCCATTTGGGACCAAATATCCACAAGTCTTTCTTCTCACTTCTAAACATTCTTCATGCATCTCTAGCACTTGTAATCAATCAGATTCATTGTATTATAACATATTCTAAACCAAAATAACTTTATACTAGCCATTCACTGCCTCAAAGCAATGGTTTTGGGTTCTCATCCCATTTGGGACCAAATATCCACAAGTCTTTCTTCTCACTTCTAAACATTCTTCATGCATCTCTAGCACTTGTAATCAATCAAATTCATTGTATTATAACATATTCTAAACCAAAATAACTTTAGACTAGCCATTCACTGCCTCAAAGCAATGGTTTTGGGTTCTTATCCCATTTGGGACCAAATATCCACAAGTCTTTCTTCTCACTTCTAAACATTCTTCATGCATTTCTAGCACTTGTAAGCAATCAAATACATTTTATTATAACATATTCTAACCCAAAATAACTTTATACAAGCCATGCACTTCCTCAAAGCAATGGTTTTGGATTCTTATCCCATTTGAGACAAAATTTCAACAAGTCTTTCTTCTCACTTCTAAACATTCTTCATGCATGTCTACCACTTGTATTCAATCAAATTTATTGTATTATAACATATTCTAACCCAAAATAACTTTATACAAGCCATTCACTGCCTCAAAGCAATGGTTTTGGGTTCTTATCCCATTTGAGACCAAATTTCAACAAGTCTTTCCTCTCACTTCCAAACATTCTTCATGCATGTCTAGCACTTGTAATCAATCAAATTAATTGTATTATAACATATTCTAACCCAAAATAACTTTATACAAGCCATTCACTGCCTCAAAGCAATGGTTTTGGGTTCTTATCCAATTTGGGACCAAATATCGATAGATATTTCTTCTCACTTTAAAACATTCTTCATGCATCTCTAGCACTTGTAATCAATCAAATTCATTGTATTATAACATATTCTAAACCAAAATAACTTTATACAAGCCATTCACTGCCTCAAAGCAATGGTTTTGGGTTATTATCCTATTTGGGACCAAATATCCACAAGTCTTTCTTCTCACTTCTAAACATTCTTCATGCATCTCTAGCACTTGTAATCAATCAAATTCATTGTATTATAACATATTCTAACCCAAAATAACTTTATACAAGCCATTCACTGCCTCAAAGCAATGGTTTTGGGTTCTTATCCAATTTGGGACCAAATATCGATTGGTCTTTCTTCTCACTTCAAAATTCTTCATGCATCTCTAGCGCTTGTAATCAATCAAATTCATTGTATTATAACATATTATCAACCAAAATAACTTTATACAAGCAATTCACTGCCTCAAAGCAATGGTTTTGGGTTCTTATCCCATTTGGGACCAAAAATCCACAAGTCTTTCTTCTCACTTCTAAACAATCTTCATGCACTTCTAGCACTTGTAATCAATCAAATACATTTTATTATAACATATTCTAACCCAAAATAACTTTATACAAGCCATTCACTGCCTCAAAGCAATGGTTTTGGATTCTTATCCCATTTGAGACCAAATTTCAACAAGTCTTTCTTCTCACTTCTAAATATTCTTCATGAATCTCTAGCACTTGTAATCAATCAAATTCATTGTATTATAACATATTCTAAACCAAAATAACTTTATACAAGCCATTCACTTCCTCAAAGCAATGGTTTTGTGTTCTTATCCCATTTGAGACCAAATTTCAACAAGTTTTTCTTCTCACTTCTAAACATTCTTCATGCATCTCTAGCACTTGTAATCAATCAAATTCATTGTATTATAACATATTCTAACCCAAAATAACTTTATACAAGCCATTAACAGCCTCAAAGCAATGGTTTTGTGTTCTTATCCCATTTGAGACCTAATTTCAACAAGTCTTTCTTCTCACTTCTAAACATTCTTCATGCATTTCTAGCACTTGTAATCAATCAAATTCATTGTATTGTAACATATTCTAAACCAAAATAACTTTATACAAGCCATTCACTGCCTCAAAGCAATGGTTTTGGGTTCTTATCCCATTTGGGACCAAATATCCACAAGTCTTTCTTCTCACTTCTAAACATTCTTCATGCATTTCTAGCACTTGTAATCAATCAAATTCATTGTATTATAACATATTCTAACCCAAAATAACTTTATACAAGCCATTCACTGCCTCAAAGCAATGGTTTTGGGTTCTTATCCAATTTGGGACCAAATATCGATAGATATTTCTTCTCACTTTAAAACATTCTTCATGCATCTCTAGCACTTGTAATCAATCAATTTCATTGTATGATAACATATTCTAAACCAAAATAACTTTATACAAGCCATTCACTGCCTCAAAGCAATGGTTTTGGGTTCTTATCCCATTTGGGACCAAATATCCACAAGTCTTTCTTCTCACTTCTAAACATTCTTCATGCATCTCTAGCACTTGTAATCAATCAAATTCATTGTATTATAACATATTCTAAACCAAAATAACTTTAGACTAGCCATTCACTGCCTCAAAGCAATGGTTTTGGGTTCTTATCCCATTTGGGACCAAATATCCACAAGTCTTTCTTCTCACTTCTAAACATTCTTCATGCATTTCTAGCACTTGTAAGCAATCAAATACATTTTATTATAACATATTCTAACCCAAAATAACTTTATACAAGCCATGCACTGCCTCAAAGCAATGGTTTTGGATTCTTATCCCATTTGAGACCAAATTTCAACAAGTCTTTCTTCTCACTTCTAAACATTCTTCATGCATGTCTAGCACTTGTAATCAATCAAATTTATTGTATTATAACATATTCTAACCCAAAATAACTTTATACAAGCCATTCACTGCCTCAAAGCAATTGTTTTGGGTTCTTATCCCATTTGAGACCAAATTTCAACAAGTCTTTCTTCTCACTTCTAAACATTCTTCATGCATGTCTAGCACTTGTAATCAATCAAATTCATTGTATTATAACATATTCTAACCCAAAATAACTTTATATAAGCCATTCACTGCCTCAAAGCAATGGTTTTGGGTTCTTATCCAATTTGGGACCAAATATCGATAGATATTTCTTCTCACTTTAAAACATTCTTCATGCATCTCTAGCACTTGTAATCAATCAAATTCATTGTATTATAACATATTCTAAACCAAAATAACTTTATACAAGCCATTCACTGCCTCAAAGCAATGGTTTTGGGTTATTATCCCATTTGGGACCAAATATCCACAAGTCTTTCTTCTCACTTCTAAACATTCTTCATGCATCTCTAGCACTTGTAATCAATCAAATTCATTGTATTATAACATATTCTAACCCAAAATAACTTTATACAAGCCATTCACTGCCTCAAAGCAATGGTTTTGGGTTCTTATCCAATTTGGGACCAAATATCGATAGGTCTTTCTTCTCATTTCAAAATTCTTCATGCATCTCTAGCGCTTGTAATCAATCAAATTCATTGTATTATAACATATTATCAACCAAAATAACTTTATACAAGCCATTCACTGCCTCAAAGCAATGGTTTTGGGTTCTTATCCCATTTGGGACCAAAAATCCACAAGTCTTTCTTCTCACTTCTAAACAATCTTCATGCACTTCTAGCACTTGTAATCAATCAAATACATTTTATTATAACATATTCTAACCCAAAATAACTTTATACAAGCCATTCACTGCCTCAAAGCAATGGTTTTGGATTCTTATCCCATTTGAGACCAAATTTCAACAAGTCTTTCTTCTCACTTCTAAATATTCTTCATGAATCTCTAGCACTTGTAATCAATCAAATTCATTGTATTATAACATATTCTAAACCAAAATAACTTTATACAAGCCATTCACTTCCTCAAAGCAATGGTTTTGTGTTCTTATCCCATTTGAGACCAAATTTCAACAAGTTTTTCTTCTCACTTCTAAACATTCTTCATGCATCTCTAGCACTTGTAATCAATCAAATTCATTGTATTATAACATATTCTAACCCAAAATAACTTTATACAAGCCATTAACAGCCTCAAAGCAATGGTTTTGTGTTCTTATCCCATTTGAGACCTAATTTCAACAAGTCTTTCTTCTCACTTCTAAACATTCTTCATGCATTTCTAGCACTTGTAATCAATCAAATTCATTGTATTGTAACATATTCTAAACCAAAATAACTTTATACAAGCCATTCACTGCCTCAAAGCAATGGTTTTGGGTTCTTATCCCATTTGGGACAAAATATCCACAAGTCTTTCTTCTCACTTCTAAACATTCTTCATGCATTTCTAGCACTTGTAATCAATCAAATTCATTGTATTATAACATATTCTAACCCAAAATAACTTTATACAAGCCATTCACTGCCTCAAAGCAATGGTTTTGGGTTCTTATCCAATTTGGGACCAAATATCGATAGATATTTCTTCTCACTTTAAAACATTCTTCATGCATCTCTAGCACTTGTAATCAATCAATTTCATTGTATGATAACATATTCTAAACCAAAATAACTTTATACAAGCCATTCACTGCCTCAAAGCAATGGTTTTGGGTTCTTATCCCATTTGGGACCAAATATCCACAAGTCTTTCTTCTCACTTCTAAACATTCTTCATGCATCTCTAGCACTTGTAATCAATCAAATTCATTGTATTATAACATATTCTAAACCAAAATAACTTTAGACTAGCCATTCACTGCCTCAAAGCAATGGTGTTGGGTTCTTATCCCATTTGGGACCAAATATCCACAAGTCTTTCTTCTCACTTCTAAACATTCTTCATGCATTTCTAGCACTTGTAAGCAATCAAATACATTTTATTATAACATATTCTAACCCAAAATAACTTTATACAAGCCATGCACTGCCTCAAAGCAATGGTTTTGGATTCTTATCCCATTTGAGACCAAATTTCAACAAGTCTTTCTTCTCACTTCTAAACATTCTTCATGCATGTCTAGCACTTGTAATCAATCAAATTTATTGTATTATAACATATTCTAACCCAAAATAACTTTATACAAGCCATTCACTGCCTCAAAGCAATTGTTTTGGGTTCTTATCCCATTTGAGACCAAATTTCAACAAGTCTTTCTTCTCACTTCTAAACATTCTTCATGCATGTCTAGCACTTGTAATCAATCAAATTCATTGTATTATAACATATTCTAACCCAAAATAACTTTATATAAGCCATTCACTGCCTCAAAGCAATGGTTTTGGGTTCTTATCCAATTTGGGACCAAATATCGATAGATATTTCTTCTCACTTTAAAACATTCTTCATGCATCTCTAGCACTTGTAATCAATCAAATTCATTGTATTATAACATATTCTAAACCAAAATAACTTTATACAAGCCATTCACTGCCTCAAAGCAATGGTTTTGGGTTATTATCCCATTTGGGACCAAATATCCACAAGTCTTTCTTCTCACTTCTAAACATTCTTCATGCATCTCTAGCACTTGTAATCAATCAAATTCATTGTATTATAACATATTCTAACCCAAAATAACTTTATACAAGCCATTCACTGCCTCAAAGCAATGGTTTTGGGTTCTTATCCAATTTGGGACCAAATATCGATAGGTCTTTCTTCTCATTTCAAAATTCTTCATGCATCTCTAGCGCTTGTAATCAATCAAATTCATTGTATTATAACATATTATCAACCAAAATAACTTTATACAAGCCATTCACTGCCTCAAAGCAATGGTTTTGGGTTATTATCCCATTTGGGACCAAATATCCACAAGTCTTTCTTCTCACTTCTAAACATTCTTCATGCATCTCTAGCACTTGTAATCAATCAAATTCATTGTATTATAACATATTTTAAACCAAAATAACTTTAGACTAGCCATTCACTGCCTCAAAGCAATGGTTTTGGGTTCTTATCCCATTTGGGACCAAATATCCACAAGTCTTTCTTCTCACTTCTAAACATTCTTCATGCATTTCTAGCACTTGTAAGCAATCAAATACATTTTATTATAACATATTCTAACCCAAAATAACTTTATACAAGCCATGCACTTCCTCAAAGCAATGGTTTTGGATTCTTATCCCATTTGAGACAAAATTTCAACAAGTCTTTCTTCTCACTTCTAAACATTCTTCATGCATGTCTACCACTTGTATTCAATCAAATTTATTGTATTATAACATATTCTAACCCAAAATAACTTTATACAAGCCATTCACTGCCTCAAAGCAATGGTTTTGGGTTCTTATCCCATTTGAGACCAAATTTCAACAAGTCTTTCCTCTCACTTCCAAACATTCTTCATGCATGTCTAGCACTTGTAATCAATCAAATTAATTGTATTATAACATATTCTAACCCAAAATAACTTTATACAAGCCATTCACTGCCTCAAAGCAATGGTTTTGGGTTCTTATCCAATTTGGGACCAAATATCGATAGATATTTCTTCTCACTTTAAAACATTCTTCATGCATCTCTAGCACTTGTAATCAATCAAATTCATTGTATTATAACATATTCTAAACCAAAATAACTTTATACAAGCCATTCACTGCCTCAAAGCAATGGTTTTGGGTTATTATCCTATTTGGGACCAAATATCCACAAGTCTTTCTTCTCACTTCTAAACATTCTTCATGCATCTCTAGCACTTGTAATCAATCAAATTCATTGTATTATAACATATTCTAACCCAAAATAACTTTATACAAGCCATTCACTGCCTCAAAGCAATGGTTTTGGGTTCTTATCCAATTTGGGACCAAATATCGATTGGTCTTTCTTCTCACTTCAAAATTCTTCATGCATCTCTAGCGCTTGTAATCAATCAAATTCATTGTATTATAACATATTATCAACCAAAATAACTTTATACAAGCAATTCACTGCCTCAAAGCAATGGTTTTGGGTTCTTATCCCATTTGGGACCAAAAATCCACAAGTCTTTCTTCTCACTTCTAAACAATCTTCATGCACTTCTAGCACTTGTAATCAATCAAATACATTTTATTATAACATATTCTAACCCAAAATAACTTTATACAAGCCATTCACTGCCTCAAAGCAATGGTTTTGGATTCTTATCCCATTTGAGACCAAATTTCAACAAGTCTTTCTTCTCACTTCTAAATATTCTTCATGAATCTCTAGCACTTGTAATCAATCAAATTCATTGTATTATAACATATTCTAAACCAAAATAACTTTATACAAGCCATTCACTTCCTCAAAGCAATGGTTTTGTGTTCTTATCCCATTTGAGACCAAATTTCAACAAGTTTTTCTTCTCACTTCTAAACATTCTTCATGCATCTCTAGCACTTGTAATCAATCAAATTCATTGTATTATAACATATTCTAACCCAAAATAACTTTATACAAGCCATTAACAGCCTCAAAGCAATGGTTTTGTGTTCTTATCCCATTTGAGACATAATTTCAACAAGTCTTTCTTCTCACTTCTAAACATTCTTCATGCATTTCTAGCACTTGTAATCAATCAAATTCATTGTATTGTAACATATTCTAAACCAAAATAACTTTATACAAGCCATTCACTGCCTCAAAGCAATGGTTTTGGGTTCTTATCCCATTTGGGACCAAATATCCACAAGTCTTTCTTCTCACTTCTAAACATTCTTCATGCATTTCTAGCACTTGTAATCAATCAAATTCATTGTATTATAACATATTCTAACCCAAAATAACTTTATACAAGCCATTCACTGCCTCAAAGCAATGGTTTTGGGTTCTTATCCAATTTGGGACCAAATATCGATAGATATTTCTTCTCACTTTAAAACATTCTTCATGCATCTCTAGCACTTGTAATCAATCAATTTCATTGTATGATAACATATTCTAAACCAAAATAACTTTATACAAGCCATTCACTGCCTCAAAGCAATGGTTTTGGGTTCTTATCCCATTTGGGACCAAATATCCACAAGTCTTTCTTCTCACTTCTAAACATTCTTCATGCATCTCTAGCACTTGTAATCAATCAAATTCATTGTATTATAACATATTCTAAACCAAAATAACTTTAGACTAGCCATTCACTGCCTCAAAGCAATGGTTTTGGGTTCTTATCCCATTTGGGACCAAATATCCACAAGTCTTTCTTCTCACTTCTAAACATTCTTCATGCATTTCTAGCACTTGTAAGCAATCAAATACATTTTATTATAACATATTCTAACCCAAAATAACTTTATACAAGCCATGCACTGCCTCAAAGCAATGGTTTTGGATTCTTATCCCATTTGAGACCAAATTTCAACAAGTCTTTCTTCTCACTTCTAAACATTCTTCATGCATGTCTAGCACTTGTAATCAATCAAATTTATTGTATTATAACATATTCTAACCCAAAATAACTTTATACAAGCCATTCACTGCCTCAAAGCAATTGTTTTGGGTTCTTATCCCATTTGAGACCAAATTTCAACAAGTCTTTCTTCTCACTTCTAAACATTCTTCATGCATGTCTAGCACTTGTAATCAATCAAATTCATTGTATTATAACATATTCTAACCCAAAATAACTTTATATAAGCCATTCACTGCCTCAAAGCAATGGTTTTGGGTTCTTATCCAATTTGGGACCAAATATCGATAGATATTTCTTCTCACTTTAAAACATTCTTCATGCATCTCTAGCACTTGTAATCAATCAAATTCATTGTATTATAACATATTCTAAACCAAAATAACTTTATACAAGCCATTCACTGCCTCAAAGCAATGGTTTTGGGTTATTATCCCATTTGGGACCAAATATCCACAAGTCTTTCTTCTCACTTCTAAACATTCTTCATGCATCTCTAGCACTTGTAATCAATCAAATTCATTGTATTATAACATATTCTAACCCAAAATAACTTTATACAAGCCATTCACTGCCTCAAAGCAATGGTTTTGGGTTCTTATCCAATTTGGGACCAAATATCGATAGGTCTTTCTTCTCATTTCAAAATTCTTCATGCATCTCTAGCGCTTGTAATCAATCAAATTCATTGTATTATAACATATTATCAACCAAAATAACTTTATACAAGCCATTCACTGCCTCAAAGCAATGGTTTTGGGTTCTTATCCCATTTGGGACCAAAAATCCACAAGTCTTTCTTCTCACTTCTAAACAATCTTCATGCACTTCTAGCACTTGTAATCAATCAAATACATTTTATTATAACATATTCTAACCCAAAATAACTTTATACAAGCCATTCACTGCCTCAAAGCAATGGTTTTGGATTCTTATCCCATTTGAGACCAAATTTCAACAAGTCTTTCTTCTCACTTCTAAATATTCTTCATGAATCTCTAGCACTTGTAATCAATCAAATTCATTGTATTATAACATATTCTAAACCAAAATAACTTTATACAAGCCATGCACTTCCTCAAAGCAATGGTTTTGTGTTCTTATCCCATTTGAGACCAAATTTCAACAAGTTTTTCTTCTCACTTCTAAACATTCTTCATGCATCTCTAGCACTTGTAATCAATCAAATTCATTGTATTATAACATATTCTAACCCAAAATAACTTTATACAAGCCATTAACAGCCTCAAAGCAATGGTTTTGTGTTCTTATCCCATTTGAGACCTAATTTCAACAAGTCTTTCTTCTCACTTCTAAACATTCTTCATGCATTTCTAGCACTTGTAATCAATCAAATTCATTGTATTGTAACATATTCTAAACCAAAATAACTTTATACAAGCCATTCACTGCCTCAAAGCAATGGTTTTGGGTTCTTATCCCATTTGGGACAAAATATCCACAAGTCTTTCTTCTCACTTCTAAACATTCTTCATGCATTTCTAGCACTTGTAATCAATCAAATTCATTGTATTATAACATATTCTAACCCAAAATAACTTTATACAAGCCATTCACTGCCTCAAAGCAATGGTTTTGGGTTCTTATCCAATTTGGGACCAAATATCGATAGATATTTCTTCTCACTTTAAAACATTCTTCATGCATCTCTAGCACTTGTAATCAATCAATTTCATTGTATGATAACATATTCTAAACCAAAATAACTTTATACAAGCCATTCACTGCCTCAAAGCAATGGTTTTGGGTTCTTATCCCATTTGGGACCAAATATCCACAAGTCTTTCTTCTCACTTCTAAACATTCTTCATGCATCTCTAGCACTTGTAATCAATCAAATTCATTGTATTATAACATATTCTAAACCAAAATAACTTTAGACTAGCCATTCACTGCCTCAAAGCAATGGTTTTGGGTTCTTATCCCATTTGGGACCAAATATCCACAAGTCTTTCTTCTCACTTCTAAACATTCTTCATGCATTTCTAGCACTTGTAAGCAATCAAATACATTTTATTATAACATATTCTAACCCAAAATAACTTTATACAAGCCATGCACTGCCTCAAAGCAATGGTTTTGGATTCTTATCCCATTTGAGACCAAATTTCAACAAGTCTTTCTTCTCACTTCTAAACATTCTTCATGCATGTCTAGCACTTGTAATCAATCAAATTTATTGTATTATAACATATTCTAACCCAAAATAACTTTATACAAGCCATTCACTGCCTCAAAGCAATTGTTTTGGGTTCTTATCCCATTTGAGACCAAATTTCAACAAGTCTTTCTTCTCACTTCTAAACATTCTTCATGCATGTCTAGCACTTGTAATCAATCAAATTCATTGTATTATAACATATTCTAACCCAAAATAACTTTATATAAGCCATTCACTGCCTCAAAGCAATGGTTTTGGGTTCTTATCCAATTTGGGACCAAATATCGATAGATATTTCTTCTCACTTTAAAACATTCTTCATGCATCTCTAGCACTTGTAATCAATCAAATTCATTGTATTATAACATATTCTAAACCAAAATAACTTTATACAAGCCATTCACTGCCTCAAAGCAATGGTTTTGGGTTATTATCCCATTTGGGACCAAATATCCACAAGTCTTTCTTCTCACTTCTAAACATTCTTCATGCATCTCTAGCACTTGTAATCAATCAAATTCATTGTATTATAACATATTCTAACCCAAAATAACTTTATACAAGCCATTCACTGCCTCAAAGCAATGGTTTTGGGTTCTTATCCAATTTGGGACCAAATATCGATAGGTCTTTCTTCTCATTTCAAAATTCTTCATGCATCTCTAGCGCTTGTAATCAATCAAATTCATTGTATTATAACATATTATTAACCAAAATAACTTTATACAAGCCATTCACTGCCTCAAAGCAATGGTTTTGGGTTCTTATCCCATTTGGGACCAAAAATCCACAAGTCTTTCTTCTCACTTCTAAACATTCTTCATGCACTTCTAGCACTTGTAATCAATCAAATACATTTTATTATAACATATTCTAACCCAAAATAACTTTATACAAGCCATTCACTGCCTCAAAGCAATGGTTTTGGATTCTTATCCCATTTGAGACCAAATTTCAACAAGTCTTTCTTCTCACTTCTAAATATTCTTCATAAATCTCTAGCACTTGTAATCAATCAAATTCATTGTATTATAACATATTCTAAACCAAAATAACTTTATACAAGCCATTCACTTCCTCAAAGCAATGGTTTTGTGTTCTTATCCCATTTGAGACCAAATTTCAACAAGTCTTTCTTCTCACTTTTAAACATTCTTCATGCATCTCTAGCACTTGTAATCAATCAAATTCATTGTATTATAACATATTCTAACCCAAAATAACTTTATACAAGCCATTAACAGCCTCAAAGCAATGGTTTTGTGTTCTTATCCCATTTGAGACCAAATTTCAACAAGTCTTTCTTCTCACTTCTAAACATTCTTCATGCATTTCTAGCACTTGTAATCAATCAAATTCATTGTATTGTAACATATTCTAAACCAAAATAACTTTATACAAGCCATTCACTGCCTCAAAGCAATGGTTTTGGGTTATTATCCCATTTGGGACCAAATATCCACAAGTCTTTCTTCTCACTTCTAAACATTCTTCATGCATCTCTAGCACTTGTAATCAATCAAATTCATTGTATTATAACATATTCTAACCCAAAATAACTTTATACAAGCCATTCACTGCCTCAAAGCAATGGTTTTGTGTTCTTATCCCATTTGAGACCAAATTTCAACAAGTCTTTCTTCTCACTTCTAAACATTCTTCATGCATTTCTAGCACTTGTAATCAATCAAATTCATTGTATTGTAACATATTCTAAACCAAAATAACTTTATACAAGCCATTCACTGCCTCAAAGCAATGGTTTTGGGTTCTTATCCCATTTGGGACCAAATATCCACAAGTCTTTCTTCTCACTTCTAAACATTCTTCATGCATTTCTAGCACTTGTAATCAATCAAATTCATTGTATTATAACATATTCTAACCCAAAATAACTTAATAAAAGCCATTCACTGCCTCAAAGCAATTGTTTTGGGTTCTTATCCAATTTGGGACCAAATATCGATAGATATTTCTTCTCACTTTAAAACATTCTTCATGCATCTCTAGCACTTGTAATCAATCAAATTCATTGTATTATAACATATTCTTAACCAAAATAACTTTATACAAGCCATTCACTGCGTCAAAGCAATGGTTTTGGGTTATTATCCCATTTGGGACCAAATATCCACAAGTCTTTCTTCTCACTTCTAAACATTCTTCATGCATCTCTAGCACTTGTAATCAATCAAATTCATTGTATTATAACATATTCTAACCCAAAATAACTTTATACAAGCCATTCACTGCCTCAAAGCAATGGTTTTGGGTTCTTATCCAATTTGGGACCAAATATCGATAGGTCTTTCTTCTCACTTCAAAATTCTTCATGCATCTCTAGCACTTGTAATCAATCAAATTCATTGTATGATAACATATTCTAAACCAAAATAACTTTATACAAGCCATTCACTGCCTCAAAGCAATGGTTTTGGGTTCTTATCCCATTTGGGACCAAATATCCACAAGTCTTTCTTCTCACTTCTAAACATTCTTCATGCATCTCTAGCACTTGTAATCAATCAAATTCATTGTATTATAACATATTCTAAACCAAAATAACTTTAGACTAGCCATTCACTGCCTCAAAGCAATGGTTTTGGGTTCTCATCCCATTTGGGACCAAATATCCACAAGTGTTTCTTCTCACTTCTAAACATTCTTCATGCATCTCTAGCACTTGTAATCAATCAAATTCATTGTATTATAACATATTCTAACCCAAAATAACTTTATACAAGCCATTCACTGCCTCAAAGCAATGGTTTTGGGTTCTTATCCAATTTGGGACCAAATATCGATAGGTCTTTCTTCTCACTTCAAAATTCTTCATGCATCTCTAGCACTTGTAATCAATCAAATTCATTGTATGATAACATATTCTAAACCAAAATAACTTTATACAAGCCATTCACTGCCTCAAAGCAATGGTTTTGGGTTCTTATCCCATTTGGGACCAAATATCCACAAGTCTTTCTTCTCACTTCTAAACATTCTTCATGCATCTCTAGCACTTGTAATCAATCAAATTCATTGTATTATAACATATTCTAAACCAAAATAACTTTAGACTAGCCATTCACTGCCTCAAAGCAATGGTTTTGGGTTCTCATCCCATTTGGGACCAAATATCCACAAGTGTTTCTTCTCACTTCTAAACATTCTTCATGCATCTCTAGCACTTGTAATCAATCAAATTTATTGTATTATAACATATTCTAACCTAAAATAACTTTATACAAGCCATTCACTGCCTCAAAGCAATGGTTTTGGGTTCTTATCCCATTTGAGACCAAATTTCAACAAGTCTTTCTTCTCACTTCTAAACATTCTTCAATCATGTCTAGCACTTGTAATCAATCAAATTCATTGTATTGAATCATATTCTAACCCAAAATAACTTTATACAAGCCTTTCACTGCCTCAAAGCAATGGTTTTGGGTTCTTATCCCATTTGAGACCAAATTTCAACAAGTCTTTCTTCTCACTTCTAAACATTCTTCATGCATGTCTAGCACTTGTAATCAATCATATTCATTGTATTATAACATATTCTAACCCAAAATAACTTTATACAAGCCATTCACTGCCTCAAAGCAATGGTTTTGGGTTCTCATCCCATTTGGGACCAAATATCCACAAGTGTTTCTTCTCACTTCTAAACATTCTTCATGCATCTCTAGCACTTGTAATCAATCAAATTTATTGTATTATAACATATTCTAACCTAAAATAACTTTATACAAGCCATTCACTGCCTCAAAGCAATGGTTTTGGGTTCTTATCCCATTTGAGACCAAATTTCAACAAGTCTTTCTTCTCACTTCTAAACATTCTTCAATCATGTCTAGCACTTGTAATCAATCAAATTCATTGTATTGAATCATATTCTAACCCAAAATAACTTTATACAAGCCTTTCACTGCCTCAAAGCAATGGTTTTGGGTTCTTATCCCATTTGAGACCAAATTTCAACAAGTCTTTCTTCTCACTTCTAAACATTCTTCATGCATGTCTAGCACTTGTAATCAATCATATTCATTGTATTATAACATATTCTAACCCAAAATAACTTTATACAAGCCTTTCACTGCCTCAAAGCAATGGTTTTGGGTTCTTATCCCATTTGAGACCAAATTTCAACAAGTCTTTCTTCTCACTTCTAAACATTCTTCATGCATGTCTAACACTTGTAATCAATCATATTCATTGTATTATAACATATTCTAACCCAAAATAACTTTATACAAGCCATTCACTGCCTCAAAGCAATGGTTTTGGGTTCTTATCCCATTTGGGACCAAATATCCACAAGTCTTTCTTCTCACTTCTAAACATATTTCATGCATTTCTAGCACTTGTAATCAATCAAATACATTTTATTATAACATATTCTAACCCAAAATAACTTTATACAAGCCATTCACTGCCTCAAAGTAATGGTTTTGGGTTCTTATCCAATTTGGGACCAAATATCGATAGGTCTTTCTTCTCACTTTAAAACATTCTTCATGCATCTCTAGCACTTGTAATCAATCAAATTCATTGTATGATAACATATTCTAAACCAAAATAACTTTATACAAGCCATTCACTGCCTCTAAGCAATGGTTTTGGGTTCTTATCCCATTTGGGACCAAATATCCACAAGTCTTTCTTCTCACTTCTAAACATTCTTCATGCATCTCTAGCACTTGTAATCAATCAAATTCATTGTATTATAACATATTCTAAACCAAAATAACTTTATACTAGCCATTCACTGCCTCAAAGCAATGGTTTTGGGTTCTCATCCCATTTGGGACCAAATATCCACAAGTCTTTCTTCTCACTTCTAAACATTCTTCATGCATCTCTAGCACTTGTAATCAATCAAATTCATTGTATTATAACATATTCTAAACCAAAATAACTTTAGACTAGCCATTCACTGCCTCAAAGCAATGGTTTTGGGTTCTTATCCCATTTGGGACCAAATATCCACAAGTCTTTCTTCTCACTTCTAAACATTCTTCATGCATTTCTAGCACTTGTAAGCAATCAAATACATTTTATTATAACATATTCTAACCCAAAATAACTTTATACAAGCCATGCACTTCCTCAAAGCAATGGTTTTGGATTCTTATCCCATTTGAGACAAAATTTCAACAAGTCTTTCTTCTCACTTCTAAACATTCTTCATGCATGTCTACCACTTGTAATCAATCAAATTTATTGTATTATAACATATTCTAACCCAAAATAACTTTATACAAGCCATTCACTGCCTCAAAGCAATGGTTTTGGGTTCTTATCCCATTTGAGACCAAATTTCAACAAGTCTTTCTTCTCACTTCTAAACATTCTTCATGCATGTCTAGCACTTGTAATCAATCAAATTTATTGTATTATAACATATTCTAACCCAAAATAACTTTATACAAGCCATTCACTGCCTCAAAGCAATGGTTTTGGATTCTTATCCCATTTGAGACCAAATTTCAACAAGTCTTTCTTCTCACTTCTAAACATTCTTCATGCATGTCTAGCACTTGTAATCAATCAAATTTATTGTATTATAACATATTCTAACCCAAAATAATTTTATACAAGCCATTCACTGCCTCAAAGCAATTGTTTTGGGTTCTTATCCCATTTGAGACCAAATTTCAACAAGTCTTTCTTCTCACTTCTAAACATTCTTCATGCATGTCTAGCACTTGTAATCAATCAAATTCATTGTATTATAACATATTCTAACCCAAAATAACTTTATATAAGCCATTCACTGCCTCAAAGCAATGGTTTTGGGTTCTTATCCAATTTGGGACCAAATATCGATAGATATTTCTTCTCACTTTAAAACATTCTTCATGCATCTCTAGCACTTGTAATCAATCAAATTCATTGTATTATAACATATTCTAAACCAAAATAACTTTATACAAGCCATTCACTGCCTCAAAGCAATGGTTTTGGGTTATTATCCCATTTGGGACCAAATATCCACAAGTCTTTCTTCTCACTTCTAAACATTCTTCATGCATCTCTAGCACTTGTAATCAATCAAATTCATTGTATTATAACATATTCTAACCCAAAATAACTTTATACAAGCCATTCACTGCCTCAAAGCAATGGTTTTGGGTTCTTATCCAATTTGGGACCAAATATCGATAGGTCTTTCTTCTCATTTCAAAATTCTTCATGCATCTCTAGCGCTTGTAATCAATCAAATTCATTGTATTATAACATATTATCAACCAAAATAACTTTATACAAGCCATTCACTGCCTCAAAGCAATGGTTTTGGGTTCTTATCCCATTTGGGACCAAAAATCCACAAGTCTTTCTTCTCACTTCTAAACATTCTTCATGCACTTCTAGCACTTGTAATCAATCAAATACATTTTATTATAACATATTCTAACCCAAAATAACTTTATACAAGCCATTCACTGCCTCAAAGCAATGGTTTTGGATTCTTATCCCATTTGAGACCAAATTTCAACAAGTCTTTCTTCTCACTTCTAAATATTCTTCATGAATCTCTAGCACTTGTAATCAATCAAATTCATTGTATTATAACATATTCTAAACCAAAATAACTTTATACAAGCCATTCACTTCCTCAAAGCAAAGGTTTTGTGTTCTTATCCCATTTGAGACCAAATTTCAACAAGTCTTTCTTCTCACTTTTAAACATTCTTCATGCATCTCTAGCACTTGTAATCAATCAAATTCATTGTATTATAACATATTCTAACCCAAAATAACTTTATACAAGCCATTAACAGCCTCAAAGCAATGGTTTTGTGTTCTTATCCCATTTGAGACCAAATTTCAACAAGTCTTTCTTCTCACTTCTAAACATTCTTCATGCATTTCTAGCACTTGTAATCAATCAAATTCATTGTATTATAACATATTCTAACCCAAAATAACTTTATACAAGCCTTTCACTGCCTCAAAGCAATGGTTTTAGGTTCTTATCCCATTTGAGACCAAATTTCAACAAGTCTTTCTTCTCACTTCTAAACATTCTTCATGCATGTCTAGCACTTGTAATCAATCATATTCATTGTATTATAACATATTCTAACCCAAAATAACTTTATACAAGCCTTTCACTGCCTCAAAGCAATGGTTTTAGGTTCTTATCCCATTTGAGACCAAATTTCAACAAGTCTTTCTTCTCACTTCTAAACATTCTTCATGCATGTCTAACACTTGTAATCAATCATATTCATTGTATTATAACATATTCTAACCCAAAATAACTTTATACAAGCCATTCACTGCCTCAAAGCAATGGTTTTGGGTTCTTATCCCATTTGGGACCAAATATCCACAAGTCTTTCTTCTCACTTCTAAACATATTTCATGCATTTCTAGCACTTGTAATCAATCAAATACATTTTATTATAACATATTCTAACCCAAAATAACTTTATACAAGCCATTCACTGCCTCAAAGCAATGGTTTTGGGTTCTCATCCCATTTGGGACCAAATATCCACAAGTGTTTCTTCTCACTTCTAAACATTCTTCATGCATCTCTAGCACTTGTAATCAATCAAATTTATTGTATTATAACATATTCTAACCTAAAATAACTTTATACAAGCCATTCACTGCCTCAAAGCAATGGTTTTGGGTTCTTATCCCATTTGAGACCAAATTTCAACAAGTCTTTCTTCTCACTTCTAAACATTCTTCAATCATGTCTAGCACTTGTAATCAATCAAATTCATTGTATTGAATCATATTCTAACCCAAAATAACTTTATACAAGCCTTTCACTGCCTCAAAGCAATGGTTTTGGGTTCTTATCCCATTTGAGACCAAATTTCAACAAGTCTTTCTTCTCACTTCTAAACATTCTTCATGCATGTCTAGCACTTGTAATCAATCATATTCATTGTATTATAACATATTCTAACCCAAAATAACTTTATACAAGCCTTTCACTGCCTCAAAGCAATGGTTTTGGGTTCTTATCCCATTTGAGACCAAATTTCAACAAGTCTTTCTTCTCACTTCTAAACATTCTTCATGCATGTCTAACACTTGTAATCAATCATATTCATTGTATTATAACATATTCTAACCCAAAATAACTTTATACAAGCCATTCACTGCCTCAAAGCAATGGTTTTGGGTTCTTATCCCATTTGGGACCAAATATCCACAAGTCTTTCTTCTCACTTCTAAACATATTTCATGCATTTCTAGCACTTGTAATCAATCAAATACATTTTATTATAACATATTCTAACCCAAAATAACTTTATACAAGCCATTCACTGCCTCAAAGTAATGGTTTTGGGTTCTTATCCAATTTGGGACCAAATATCGATAGGTCTTTCTTCTCACTTTAAAACATTCTTCATGCATCTCTAGCACTTGTAATCAATCAAATTCATTGTATGATAACATATTCTAAACCAAAATAACTTTATACAAGCCATTCACTGCCTCTAAGCAATGGTTTTGGGTTCTTATCCCATTTGGGACCAAATATCCACAAGTCTTTCTTCTCACTTCTAAACATTCTTCATGCATCTCTAGCACTTGTAATCAATCAAATTCATTGTATTATAACATATTCTAAACCAAAATAACTTTATACTAGCCATTCACTGCCTCAAAGCAATGGTTTTGGGTTCTCATCCCATTTGGGACCAAATATCCACAAGTCTTTCTTCTCACTTCTAAACATTCTTCATGCATCTCTAGCACTTGTAATCAATCAAATTCATTGTATTATAACATATTCTAAACCAAAATAACTTTAGACTAGCCATTCACTGCCTCAAAGCAATGGTTTTGGGTTCTTATCCCATTTGGGACCAAATATCCACAAGTCTTTCTTCTCACTTCTAAACATTCTTCATGCATTTCTAGCACTTGTAAGCAATCAAATACATTTTATTATAACATATTCTAACCCAAAATAACTTTATACAAGCCATGCACTTCCTCAAAGCAATGGTTTTGGATTCTTATCCCATTTGAGACAAAATTTCAACAAGTCTTTCTTCTCACTTCTAAACATTCTTCATGCATGTCTACCACTTGTAATCAATCAAATTTATTGTATTATAACATATTCTAACCCAAAATAACTTTATACAAGCCATTCACTGCCTCAAAGCAATGGTTTTGGGTTCTTATCCCATTTGAGACCAAATTTCAACAAGTCTTTCTTCTCACTTCTAAACATTCTTCATGCATGTCTAGCACTTGTAATCAATCAAATTTATTGTATTATAACATATTCTAACCCAAAATAACTTTATACAAGCCATTCACTGCCTCAAAGCAATGGTTTTGGATTCTTATCCCATTTGAGACCAAATTTCAACAAGTCTTTCTTCTCACTTCTAAACATTCTTCATGCATGTCTAGCACTTGTAATCAATCAAATTTATTGTATTATAACATATTCTAACCCAAAATAACTTTATACAAGCCATTCACTGCCTCAAAGCAATTGTTTTGGGTTCTTATCCCATTTGAGACCAAATTTCAACAAGTCTTTCTTCTCACTTCTAAACATTCTTCATGCATGTCTAGCACTTGTAATCAATCAAATTCATTGTATTATAACATATTCTAACCCAAAATAACTTTATATAAGCCATTCACTGCCTCAAAGCAATGGTTTTGGGTTCTTATCCAATTTGGGACCAAATATCGATAGATATTTCTTCTCACTTTAAAACATTCTTCATGCATCTCTAGCACTTGTAATCAATCAAATTCATTGTATTATAACATATTCTAAACCAAAATAACTTTATACAAGCCATTCACTGCCTCAAAGCAATGGTTTTGGGTTATTATCCCATTTGGGACCAAATATCCACAAGTCTTTCTTCTCACTTCTAAACATTCTTCATGCATCTCTAGCACTTTTAATCAATCAAATTCATTGTATTATAACATATTCTAACCCAAAATAACTTTATACAAGCCATTCACTGCCTCAAAGCAATGGTTTTGGGTTCTTATCCAATTTGGGACCAAATATCGATAGGTCTTTCTTCTCATTTCAAAATTCTTCATGCATCTCTAGCGCTTGTAATCAATCAAATTCATTGTATTATAACATATTATCAACCAAAATAACTTTATACAAGCCATTCACTGCCTCAAAGCAATGGTTTTGGGTTCTTATCCCATTTGGGACCAAAAATCCACAAGTCTTTCTTCTCACTTCTAAACATTCTTCATGCACTTCTAGCACTTGTAATCAATCAAATACATTTTATTATAACATATTCTAACCCAAAATAACTTTATACAAGCCATTCACTGCCTCAAAGCAATGGTTTTGGATTCTTATCCCATTTGAGACCAAATTTCAACAAGTCTTTCTTCTCACTTCTAAATATTCTTCATGAATCTCTAGCACTTGTAATCAATCAAATTCATTGTATTATAACATATTCTAAACCAAAATAACTTTATACAAGCCATTCACTTCCTCAAAGCAAAGGTTTTGTGTTCTTATCCCATTTGAGACCAAATTTCAACAAGTCTTTCTTCTCACTTTTAAACATTCTTCATGCATCTCTAGCACTTGTAATCAATCAAATTCATTGTATTATAACATATTCTAACCCAAAATAACTTTATACAAGCCATTAACAGCCTCAAAGCAATGGTTTTGTGTTCTTATCCCATTTGAGACCAAATTTCAACAAGTCTTTCTTCTCACTTCTAAACATTCTTCATGCATTTCTAGCACTTGTAATCAATCAAATTCATTGTATTGTAACATATTCTAAACCAAAATAACTTTATACAAGCCATTCACTGCCTCAAAGCAATGGTTTTGGGTTATTATCCCATTTGGGACCAAATATCCACATGTCTTTCTTCTCACTTCTAAACATTCTTCATGCATCTCTAGCACTTGTAATCAATCAAATTCATTGTATTATAACATATTCTAACCCAAAATAACTTTATACAAGCCATTCACTGCCTCAAAGCAATGGTTTTGTGTTCTTATCCCATTTGAGACCAAATTTCAACAAGTCTTTCTTCTCACTTCTAAACATTCTTCATGCATTTCTAGCACTTGTAATCAATCAAATTCATTGTATTGTAACATATTCTAAACCAAAATAACTTTATACAAGCCATTCACTGCCTCAAAGCAATGGTTTTGGGTTCTTATCCCATTTGGGACCAAATATCCACAAGTCTTTCTTCTCACTTCTAAACATTCTTCATGCATTTCTAGCACTTGTAATCAATCAAATTCATTGTATTATAACATATTCTAACCCAAAATAACTTAATAAAAGCCATTCACTGCCTCAAAGCAATGGTTTTGGGTTCTTATCCAATTTGGGACCAAATATCGATAGATATTTCTTCTCACTTTAAAACATTCTTCATGCATCTCTAGCACTTGTAATCAATCAAATTCATTGTATTATAACATATTCTTAACCAAAATAACTTTATACAAGCCATTCACTGCCTCAAAGCAATGGTTTTGGGTTATTATCCCATTTGGGACCAAATATCCACAAGTCTTTCTTCTCACTTCTAAACATTCTTCATGCATCTCTAGCACTTGTAATCAATCAAATTCATTGTATTATAACATATTCTAACCCAAAATAACTTTATACAAGCCATTCACTGCCTCAAAGCAATGGTTTTGGGTTCTTATCCAATTTGGGACCAAATATCGATAGGTCTTTCTTCTCACTTCAAAATTCTTCATGCATCTCTAGCACTTGTAATCAATCAAATTCATTGTATGATAACATATTCTAAACCAAAATAACTTTATACAAGCCATTCACTGCCTCAAAGCAATGGTTTTGGGTTCTTATCCCATTTGGGACCAAATATCCACAAGTCTTTCTTCTCACTTCTAAACATTCTTCATGCATCTCTAGCACTTGTAATCAATCAAATTCATTGTATTATAACATATTCTAAACCAAAATAACTTTAGACTAGCCATTCACTGCCTCAAAGCAATGGTTTTGGGTTCTCATCCCATTTGGGACCAAATATCCACAAGTGTTTCTTCTCACTTCTAAACATTCTTCATGCATCTCTAGCACTTGTAATCAATCAAATTTATTGTATTATAACATATTCTAACCTAAAATAACTTTATACAAGCCATTCACTGCCTCAAAGCAATGGTTTTGGGTTCTTATCCCATTTGAGACCAAATTTCAACAAGTCTTTCTTCTCACTTCTAAACATTCTTCAATCATGTCTAGCACTTGTAATCAATCAAATTCATTGTATTGAATCATATTCTAACCCAAAATAACTTTATACAAGCCTTTCACTGCCTCAAAGCAATGGTTTTGGGTTCTTATCCCATTTGAGACCAAATTTCAACAAGTCTTTCTTCTCACTTCTAAACATTCTTCATGCATGTCTAGCACTTGTAATCAATCATATTCATTGTATTATAACATATTCTAACCCAAAATAACTTTATACAAGCCTTTCACTGCCTCAAAGCAATGGTTTTAGGTTCTTATCCCATTTGAGACCAAATTTCAACAAGTCTTTCTTCTCACTTCTAAACATTCTTCATGCATGTCTAACACTTGTAATCAATCATATTCATTGTATTATAACATATTCTAACCCAAAATAACTTTATACAAGCCATTCACTGCCTCAAAGCAATGGTTTTGGGTTCTTATCCCATTTGGGACCAAATATCCACAAGTCTTTCTTCTCACTTCTAAACATATTTCATGCATTTCTAGCACTTGTAATCAATCAAATACATTTTATTATAACATATTCTAACCCAAAATAACTTTATACAAGCCATTCACTGCCTCAAAGCAATGGTTTTGGGTTCTCATCCCATTTGGGACCAAATATCCACAAGTGTTTCTTCTCACTTCTAAACATTCTTCATGCATCTCTAGCACTTGTAATCAATCAAATTTATTGTATTATAACATATTCTAACCTAAAATAACTTTATACAAGCCATTCACTGCCTCAAAGCAATGGTTTTGGGTTCTTATCCCATTTGAGACCAAATTTCAACAAGTCTTTCTTCTCACTTCTAAACATTCTTCAATCATGTCTAGCACTTGTAATCAATCAAATTCATTGTATTGAATCATATTCTAACCCAAAATAACTTTATACAAGCCTTTCACTGCCTCAAAGCAATGGTTTTGGGTTCTTATCCCATTTGAGACCAAATTTCAACAAGTCTTTCTTCTCACTTCTAAACATTCTTCATGCATGTCTAGCACTTGTAATCAATCATATTCATTGTATTATAACATATTCTAACCCAAAATAACTTTATACAAGCCTTTCACTGCCTCAAAGCAATGGTTTTGGGTTCTTATCCCATTTGAGACCAAATTTCAACAAGTCTTTCTTCTCACTTCTAAACATTCTTCATGCATGTCTAACACTTGTAATCAATCATATTCATTGTATTATAACATATTCTAACCCAAAATAACTTTATACAAGCCATTCACTGCCTCAAAGCAATGGTTTTGGGTTCTTATCCCATTTGGGACCAAATATCCACAAGTCTTTCTTCTCACTTCTAAACATATTTCATGCATTTCTAGCACTTGTAATCAATCAAATACATTTTATTATAACATATTCTAACCCAAAATAACTTTATACAAGCCATTCACTGCCTCAAAGTAATGGTTTTGGGTTCTTATCCAATTTGGGACCAAATATCGATAGGTCTTTCTTCTCACTTTAAAACATTCTTCATGCATCTCTAGCACTTGTAATCAATCAAATTCATTGTATGATAACATATTCTAAACCAAAATAACTTTATACAAGCCATTCACTGCCTCTAAGCAATGGTTTTGGGTTCTTATCCCATTTGGGACCAAATATCCACAAGTCTTTCTTCTCACTTCTAAACATATTTCATGCATTTCTAGCACTTGTAATCAATCAAATACATTTTATTATAACATATTCTAACCCAAAATAACTTTATACAAGCCATTCACTGCCTCAAAGTAATGGTTTTGGGTTCTTATCCAATTTGGGACCAAATATCGATAGGTCTTTCTTCTCACTTTAAAACATTCTTCATGCATCTCTAGCACTTGTAATCAATCAAATTCATTGTATGATAACATATTCTAAACCAAAATAACTTTATACTAGCCATTCACTGCCTCAAAGTAATGGTTTTGGGTTCTCATCCCATTTGGGACCAAATATCCACAAGTCTTTCTTCTCACTTCTAAACATTCTTCATGCATCTCTAGCACTTGTAATCAATCAAATTCATTGTATTATAACATATTCTAAACCAAAATAACTTTAGACTAGCCATACACTGCCTCAAAGCAATGGTTTTGGGTTCTTATCCCATTTGGGACCAAATATCCACAAGTCTTTCTTCTCACTTCTAAACATTCTTCATGCATTTCTAGCACTTGTAAGCAATCAAATACATTTTATTATAACATATTCTAACCCAAAATAACTTTATACAAGCCATGCACTTCCTCAAAGCAATGGTTTTGGATTCTTATCCCATTTGAGACAAAATTTCAACAAGTCTTTCTTCTCACTTCTAAACATTCTTCATGCATGTCTACCACTTGTAATCAATCAAATTTATTGTATTATAACATATTCTAACCCAAAATAACTTTATACAAGCCATTCACTGCCTCAAAGCAATGGTTTTGGGTTCTTATCCCATTTGAGACCAAATTTCAACAAGTCTTTCTTCTCACTTCCAAACATTCTTCATGCATGTCTAGCACTTGTAATCAATCAAATTAATTGTATTATAACATATTCTAACCCAAAATAACTTTATACAAGCCATTCACTGCCTCAAAGCAATGGTTTTGGGTTCTTATCCAATTTGGGACCAAATATCGATAGATATTTCTTCTCACTTTAAAACATTCTTCATGCATCTCTAGCACTTGTAATCAATCAAATTCATTGTATTATAACATATTCTAAACCAAAATAACTTTATACAAGCCATTCACTGCCTCAAAGCAATGGTTTTGGGTTATTATCCTATTTGGGACCAAATATCCACAAGTCTTTCTTCTCACTTCTAAACATTCTTCATGCATCTCTAGCACTTGTAATCAATCAAATTCATTGTATTATAACATATTCTAACCCAAAATAACTTTATACAAGCCATTCACTGCCTCAAAGTAATGGTTTTGGGTTCTTATCCAATTTGGGACCAAATATCGATAGGTCTTTCTTCTCACTTCAAAATTCTTCATGCATCTCTAGCGCTTGTAATCAATCAAATTCATTGTATTATAACATATTATCAACCAAAATAACTTTATACAAGCCATTCACTGCCTCAAAGCAATGGTTTTGGGTTCTTATCCCATTTGGGACCAAAAATCCACAAGTCTTTCTTCTCACTTCTAAACAATCTTCATGCACTTCTAGCACTTGTAATTAATCAAATACATTTTATTATAACATATTCTAACCCAAAATAACTTTATACAAGCCATTCACTGCCTCAAAGCAATGGTTTTGGATTCTTATCCCATTTGAGACCAAATTTCAACAAGTCTTTCTTCTCACTTCTAAATATTCTTCATGAATCTCTAGCACTTGTAATCAATCAAATTCATTGTATTATAACATATTCTAAACCAAAATAACTTTATACAAGCCATTCACTTCCTCAAAGCAATGGTTTTGTGTTCTTATCCCATTTGAGACCAAATTTCAACAAGTTTTTCTTCTCACTTCTAAACATTCTTCATGCATCTCTAGCACTTGTAATCAATCAAATTCATTGTATTATAACATATTCTAACCCAAAATAACTTTATACAAGCCATTAACAGCCTCAAAGCAATGGTTTTGTGTTCTTATCCCATTTGAGACCTAATTTCAACAAGTCTTTCTTCTCACTTCTAAACATTCTTCATGCATTTCTAGCACTTGTAATCAATCAAATTCATTGTATTGTAACATATTCTAAACCAAAATAACTTTATACAAGCCATTCACTGCCTCAAAGCAATGGTTTTGGGTTCTTATCCCATTTGGGACCAAATATCCACAAGTCTTTCTTCTCACTTCTAAACATTCTTCATGCATTTCTAGCACTTGTAATCAATCAAATTCATTGTATTATAACATATTCTAACCCAAAATAACTTTATACAAGCCATTCACTGCCTCAAAGCAATGGTTTTGGGTTCTTATCCAATTTGGGACCAAATATCGATAGATATTTCTTCTCACTTTAAAACATTCTTCATGCATCTCTAGCACTTGTAATCAATCAATTTCATTATATGATAACATATTCTAAACCAAAATAACTTTATACAAGCCATTCACTGCCTCAAAGCAATGGTTTTGGGTTCTTATCCCATTTGGGACCAAATATCCACAAGTCTTTCTTCTCACTTCTAAACATTCTTCATGCATCTCTAGCACTTGTAATCAATCAAATTCATTGTATTATAACATATTCTAAACCAAAATAACTTTAGACTAGCCATTCACTGCCTCAAAGCAATGGTTTTGGGTTCTTATCCCATTTGGGACCAAATATCCACAAGTCTTTCTTCTCACTTCTAAACATTCTTCATGCATTTCTAGCACTTGTAAGCAATCAAATACATTTTATTATAACATATTCTAACCCAAAATAACTTTATACAAGCCATGCACTGCCTCAAAGCAATGGTTTTGGATTCTTATCCCATTTGAGACCAAATTTCAACAAGTCTTTCTTCTCACTTCTAAACATTCTTCATGCATGTCTAGCACTTGTAATCAATCAAATTTATTGTATTATAACATATTCTAACCCAAAATAACTTTATACAAGCCATTCACTGCCTCAAAGCAATTGTTTTGGGTTCTTATCCCATTTGAGACCAAATTTCAACAAGTCTTTCTTCTCACTTCTAAACATTCTTCATGCATGTCTAGCACTTGTAATCAATCAAATTCATTGTATTATAACATATTCTAACCCAAAATAACTTTATATAAGCCATTCACTGCCTCAAAGCAATGGTTTTGGGTTCTTATCCAATTTGGGACCAAATATCGATAGATATTTCTTCTCACTTTAAAACATTCTTCATGCATCTCCAGCACTTGTAATCAATCAAATTCATTGTATTATAACATATTCTAACCCAAAATAACTTTATACAAGCCATTCACTGCCTCAAAGCAATGGTTTTGGGTTCTTATCCCATTTGAGACCAAATTCCAACAAGTCTTTCTTCTCACTTCTAAACATTCTTCATGCATGTCTAGCACTTGTAATCAATCAAATTCATTGTATTATAACATATTCTAACCCAAAATAACTTTATACAAGCCATTCACTGCCTCAAAGCAATGGTTTTGGGTTCTTATCCAATTTGGGACCAAATATCGATAGATATTTCTTCTCACTTTAAAACATTCTTCATGCAACTCTAGCACTTGTAATCAATCAAATTCATTGTATTATAACATATTCTAAACCAAAATAACTTTATACAAGCCATTCACTGCCTCAAAGCAATGGTTTTGGGTTATTATCCTATTTGGGACCAAATATCCACAAGTCCTTCTTCTCACTTCTAAACATTCTTCATGCATCTCTAGCACTTGTAATCAATCAAATTCATTGTATTATAACATATTCTAACCCAAAATAACTTTATACAAGCCATTCACTGCCTCAAAGCAATGGTTTTGGGTTCTTATCCAATTTGGGACCAAATATCGATAGGTCTTTCTTCTCACTTCAAAATTCTTCATGCATCTCTAGCGCTTGTAATCAATCAAATTCATTGTATTATAACATATTATCAACCAAAATAACTTTATACAAGCCATTCACTGCCTCAAAGCAATGGTTTTGGGTTCTTATCCCATTTGGGACCAAAAATCCACAAGTCTTTCTTCTCACTTCTAAACAATCTTCATGCACTTCTAGCACTTGTAATTAATCAAATACATTTTATTATAACATATTCTAACCCAAAATAACTTTATACAAGCCATTCACTGCCTCAAAGCAATGGTTTTGGATTCTTATCCCATTTGAGACCAAATTTCAACAAGTCTTTCTTCTCACTTCTAAATATTCTTCATGAATCTCTAGCACTTGTAATCAATCAAATTCATTGTATTATAACATATTCTAAACCAAAATAACTTTTTACAAGCCATTCACTTCCTCAAAGCAATGGTTTTGTGTTCTTATCCCATTTGAGACCAAATTTCAACAAGTTTTTCTTCTCACTTCTAAACATTCTTCATGCATCTCTAGCACTTGTAATCAATCAAATTCATTGTATTATAACATATTCTAACCCAAAATAACTTTATACAAGCCATTAACAGCCTCAAAGCAATGGTTTTGTGTTCTTATCCCATTTGAGACCTAATTTCAACAAGTCTTTCTTCTCACTTCTAAACATTCTTCATGCATTTCTAGCACTTGTAATCAATCAAATTCATTGTATTGTAACATATTCTAAACCAAAATAACTTTATACAAGCCATTCACTGCCTCAAAGCAATGGTTTTGGGTTCTTATCCCATTTGGGACCAAATATCCACAAGTCTTTCTTCTCACTTCTAAACATTCTTCATGCATTTCTAGCACTTGTAATCAATCAAATTCATTGAATTATAACATATTCTAACCCAAAATAACTTTATACAAGCCATTCACTGCCTCAAAGCAATGGTTTTGGGTTCTTATCCAATTTGGGACCAAATATCGATAGATATTTCTTCTCACTTTAAAACATTCTTCATGCATCTCTAGCACTTGTAATCAATCAATTTCATTGTATGATAACATATTCTAAACCAAAATAACTTTATACAAGCCATTCACTGCCTCAAAGCAATGGTTTTGGGTTCTTATCCCATTTGGGACCAAATATCCACAAGTCTTTCTTCTCACTTCTAAACATTCTTCATGCATCTCTAGCACTTGTAATCAATCAAATTCATTGTATTATAACATATTCTAAACCAAAATAACTTTAGACTAGCCATTCACTGCCTCAAAGCAATGGTTTTGGGTTCTTATCCCATTTGGGACCAAATATCCACAAGTCTTTCTTCTCACTTCTAAACATTCTTCATGCATTTCTAGCACTTGTAAGCAATCAAATACATTTTATTATAACATATTCTAACCCAAAATAACTTTATACAAGCCATGCACTGCCTCAAAGCAATGGTTTTGGATTCTTATCCCATTTGAGACCAAATTTCAACAAGTCTTTCTTCTCACTTCTAAACATTCTTCATGCATGTCTAGCACTTGTAATCAATCAAATTTATTGTATTATAACATATTCTAACCCAAAATAACTTTATACAAGCCATTCACTGCCTCAAAGCAATTGTTTTGGGTTCTTATCCCATTTGAGACCAAATTTCAACAAGTCTTTCTTCTCACTTCTAAACATTCTTCATGCATGTCTAGCACTTGTAATCAATCAAATTCATTGTATTATAACATATTCTAACCCAAAATAACTTTATATAAGCCATTCACTGCCTCAAAGCAATGGTTTTGGGTTCTTATCCAATTTGGGACCAAATATCGATAGATATTTCTTCTCACTTTAAAACATTCTTCATGCATCTCCAGCACTTGTAATCAATCAAATTCATTGTATTATAACATATTCTAAACCAAAATAACTTTATACAAGCCATTCACTGCCTCAAAGCAATGGTTTTGGGTTATTATCCCATTTGGGACCAAATATCCACAAGTCTTTCTTCTCACTTCTAAACATTCTTCATGCATCTCTAGCACTTGTAATCAATCAAATTCATTGTATTATAACATATTCTAACCCAAAATAACTTTATACAAGCCATTCACTGCCTCAAAGCAATGGTTTTGGGTTCTTATCCAATTTAGGACCAAATATCGATAGGTCTTTCTTCTCATTTCAAAATTCTTCATGCATCTCTAGCGCTTGTAATCAATCAAATTCATTGTATTATAACATATTATCAACCAAAATAACTTTATACAAGCCATTCACTGCCTCAAAGCAATGGTTTTGGGTTCTTATCCCATTTGGGACCAAAAATCCACAAGTCTTTCTTCTCACTTCTAAACATTCTTCATGCACTTCTAGCACTTGTAATCAATCAAATACATTTTATTATAACATATTCTAACCCAAAATAACTTTATACAAGCCATTCACTGCCTCAAAGCAATGGTTTTGGATTCTTATCCCATTTGAGACCAAATTTCAACAAGTCTTTCTTCTCACTTCTAAATATTCTTCATGAATCTCTAGCACTTGTAATCAATCAAATTCATTGTATTATAACATATTCTAAACCAAAATAACTTTATACAAGCCATTCACTTCCTCAAAGCAATGGTTTTGTGTTCTTATCCCATTTGAGACCAAATTTCAACAAGTCTTTCTTCTCACTTTTAAACATTCTTCATGCATCTCTAGCACTTGTAATCAATCAAACTCATTGTATTATAACATATTCTAACCCAAAATAACTTTATACAAGCCATTAACAGCCTCAAAGCAATGGTTTTGTGTTCTTATCCCATTTGAGACCAAATTTCAACAAGTCTTTCTTCTCACTTCTAAACATTCTTCATGCATTTCTAGCACTTGTAATCAATCAAATTCATTGTATTGTAACATATTCTAAACAAAAATAACTTTATACAAGCCATTCACTGCCTCAAAGCAATGGTTTTAGGTTATTATCCCATTTGGGACCAAATATCCACAAGTCTTTCTTCTCACTTCTAAACATTCTTCATGCATCTCTAGCACTTGTAATCAATCAAATTCATTGTATTATAACATATTCTAACCCAAAATAACTTTATACAAGCCATTCACTGCCTCAAAGCAATGGTTTTGTGTTCTTATCCCATTTGAGACCAAATTTCAACAAGTCTTTCTTCTCACTTCTAAACATTCTTCATGCATTTCTAGCACTTGTAATCAATCAAATTCATTGTATTGTAACATATTCTAAACCAAAATAACTTTATACAAGCCATTCACTGCCTCAAAGCAATGGTTTTGGGTTCTTATCCCATTTGGGACCAAATATCCACAAGTCTTTCTTCTCACTTCTAAACATTCTTCATGCATTTCTAGCACTTGTAATCAATCAAATTCATTGTATTATAACATATTCTAACCCAAAATAACTTAATAAAAGCCATTCACTGCCTCAAAGCAATGGTTTTGGGTTCTTATCCAATTTGGGACCAAATATCGATAGATATTTCTTCTCACTTTAAAACATTCTTCATGCATCTCTAGCACTTGTAATCAATCAAATTCATTGTATTATAACATATTCTTAACCAAAATAACTTTATACAAGCCATTCACTGCCTCAAAGCAATGGTTTTGGGTTATTATCCCATTTGGGACCAAATATCCACAAGTCTTTCTTCTCACTTCTAAACATTCTTCATGCATCTCTAGCACTTGTAATCAATCAAATTCATTGTATTCTAACATATTCTAACCCAAAATAACTTTATACAAGCCATTCACTGCCTCAAAGCAATGGTTTTGGGTTCTTATCCAATTTGGGACCAAATATCGATAGGTCTTTCTTCTCACTTCAAAATTCTTCATGCATCTCTAGCACTTGTAATCAATCAAATTCATTGTATGATAACATATTCTAAACCAAAATAACTTTATACAAGCCATTCACTGCCTCAAAGCAATGGTTTTGGGTTCTTATCCCATTTGGGACCAAATATCCACAAGTCTTTCTTCTCACTTCTAAACATTCTTCATGCATCTCTAGCACTTGTAATCAATCAAATTCATTGTATTATAACATATTCTAAACCAAAATAACTTTAGACTAGCCATTCACTGCCTCAAAGCAATGGTTTTGGGTTCTCATCCCATTTGGGATCAAATATCCACAAGTGTTTCTTCTCACTTCTAAACATTCTTCATGCATCTCTAGCACTTGTAATCAATCAAATTTATTGTATTATAACATATTCTAACCTAAAATAACTTTATACAAGCCATTCACTGCCTCAAAGCAATGGTTTTGGGTTCTTATCCCATTTGAGACCAAATTTCAACAAGTCTTTCTTCTCACTTCTAAACATTCTTCAATCATGTCTAGCACTTGTAATCAATCAAATTCATTGTATTGAATCATATTCAAACCCAAAATAACTTTATACAAGCCTTTCACTGCCTCAAAGCAATGGTTTTGGGTTCTTATCCCATTTGAGACCAAATTTCAACAAGTCTTTCTTCTCACTTCTAAACATTCTTCATGCATGTCTAGCACTTGTAATCAATCAAATTCATTGTATTATAACATATTCTAACCCAATATAACTTTATACAAGCCATTCACTGCCTCAAAGCAATGGTTTTGGGTTCTTATACAATTTGGGACCAAATATCGATAGGTCTTTCTTCTCACTTCTAAAAATTCTTCATGCATGTCTAGCACTTGTAATCAATCAAATTCATTGTATTATAACATATTGTAACCCAAAATAACTTTATACAAGCCATGCACTGTAAACCGGTTGAAGAAATGATCGTGATCGAGGGGATTATGTCCGAGATCGATCGGTCACCAACCTCGGACGATCTCTTGGATCGACCCGCTGTCGTTCTGGATCGAGAAATTCTATCGATCCACTCTCGAGCCCGATCGAGAGTTTCCATCGACCGAGTATCGACCCAACCGTCCGTACGTCCGTACACCCGTCGATATGAGGCCATCCGTACATGCATGCAAATATCAAGTAGGCTCTCTAAGCCTCACCTATCCAGCCCATTAAGGAGACTTCATTATCACCTTCAAGGCCTCATTCCAATGTCTCTAGATCCTTCTTATGTTACCGTTGGGCGCAAAGAACAAGTGGAGAGAGTCAAACTCACATGTTGGCTTAAGATAAGAGATGTCACTTTCAAGTGGTCCTCCCTCTCTCATAGAATCGATAGAGCTTATTCTTTTTGTAAATGGCTATATATAGTTTGTAATTAGGTTTCCAATAATGCAAGAAAGTAGAGTATTCTACTCTTTTCCCTATACTTCCTATTCTCTCTCTTTCAAACTCGCAACCAAAAGTCTTTCCTCCATCTAGTCCGATTCAAATCTTCTTATCTCTTATTTTACTCGATCTTTTTCTTCTAATCTTACATGGTATCAGAGCCAGGTTGCTCTTAATCAACCTATAATCTCACCCACCTCATTCGTAACCTTATTCTTCTTCTTTAATTCTTTCCAAACTCGTTCTTGAAACCGCTCATTGTTTCTCTCCTTTACCCGTCGGTCACTAGCTTTATCCAACGGTCCATTCTCCATGGAAGGTCTCAAGAACTTGGTTGTTCCAGTCACTCTCAAGGGTGGAAACTACTTGTTATGGGCGAGAACCACAAAAACCGCCTTGTGCGGCCGTGGGTTGTGGAGTCACATCGAAAAGAGTGAAGCTCCAAAAGATGCAACCACCAAAGAAGGGAAAGAAATAGTCCCGGTCGATGAAGAGAAATGGTTCCAAGAGGACCAAAATGTTCTTGCTCTCATCCAAAATTCTCTAGATGCTCCAATCCTTGAAGCATACTCCTATTGCGAAACCGCAAAGGAGCTATGGGACACTCTCAAGAATGTTTTTGGTAACATTACCAATCTAAACCGTGTCTTTGAGGTTAAGAGAGCTATCAATAACCTTAGCCAAGAAGACATGGAGTTTACCAAACATTTTGGGAAGTTTAGATCCCTATGGGCCGAGCTTGAAATGCTAAGGCCAAGTACAATGGATCCGGCGGTCATCAACGAACGCCGAGAACAAGACAAGGTGTTCGGTCTCCTTCTCACCTTGAATGCGTCTTACAATGACCTCATCAAGCATATCCTCCGGGCTGACAAGCTTCCAAGCCTAGATGAAGTATGCTCTCAAGTACAAAGGGAACATGGTTCCATGGGGTTGTTCGGTGGAAAAGGAGAACTTGTCACCGCCAATCAAGTTGAAGTTGCCTCAGCCAACAAAAGCTACTATGGGGGAAACAACAACGGTCACAAGAGGCCCTTTTGCCACCATTGCAAGAAAAATGGCCATGTTCGTGAGAAGTGTTGGATTCTCCACCCTCACCTTCGCCCAAGAGAAGACAACCATGAACCGAGAGCTCACCTTGCAAATTCATCAAGTGAAGCTCACGTTCCGGAGGCCAAACCTCAAGTCATTGAAGGAAGTGGAACTGCTCTCAATGCATCTTCGGAGCTTGTGAGGAGATCCGACCTCGATGCTCTTATCAAGGCCCTAAAAGAATCATCCGGTAAAGTGAATCTAGCCCTTAACTCCATTAAACCAATTATAGTTGATTCCGGAGCCTCTCATCATATGATTAGTGATTCTAAGCTAATAAGTGATGTGGAACCAACTCTAGGAAATGTTACTATAGCTATTGGAGATAGAGTACCGGTTAAAGGGATTGGAAACTTAAAATTGTTTGATAAAGACTCTAAAGCTTTTTATATGCCTAGTTTTGCTTCTAATCTAGTTTCGGTTAAGAAGGCAACTAAGGATCTCAATTGTCATGTTATATTTGGACCTAATGAAGTTTATTTTCAGGATATTGAGACAAGTAAACTTCTTGGCCAAGGGAAGACCCAAGATGATCTTTATGTTCTTAAGGGCTCCGATTTATCTAAACCCTCTCCTTCTTGTTTTAACTCTATTGTTGTTTGTGCGAATAGTGCTATTTGGCATGCTAGATTTGGTCACCCTCACTCTCGTGCTTTAAGCTTAATATTGCCTAGTGTTTCTTTTAAGAATGATGAATGTGAAGCTTGTATTCTTGGAAAGCATTGCAAATCTGTTTTTCCAAAATCTATGACTATCTATGAAAAATGCTTTGATCTTGTTCATTCGGATGTGTGGACATCACCTTGCATATCTAGAGAAAATCATAAGTATTTTGTCACATTCATTGATGAAAAATCGAAATATACTTGGCTTACCTTGATTCCAACTAAGGATAGAGTTCTTGAAGCCTTTACAAATTTCCAAAACTATGTTTCTAATCACTTTAATGCCAAGATTAAGATTTTGAGATCAGATAATGGAGGGGAGTACACTAGCAATGAGTTCAAGCAACATCTCAATAAACATGGAATCATTCATCAAACTAGCTGTCCCTACACTCCCCAACAAAATGGTGTGGCCGAGAGAAAGAATAGACATCTCATGGAAGTTGCAAGATCAATGATGTTTCACACCAATGTTCCAAAACGTTTTTGGGGAGATGCGGTGGTATCCGCATGTTACTTGATCAACCGAATACCCACGAAAATCCTAAGAGATCTTTCTCCCTTTGAAGTTCTTAATAACACTAAACCGTCAATCAATCACTTACGAGTATTCGGATGTGTTTGTTATGTTTTGAAACCAGGTGAACTTCGAAACAAACTTGAAGCAAAGAGTATCAAAGGGATCTTCATTGGGTATTCGATAACACAAAAGGGATACAAGTGTTATGATCCGGAAACAAGAAAAGTGTTGGTCTCTCGTGATGTGAAGTTTGTTGAGACAAAAGGGTACTATGATGAAAAGAATTGGGAAAACTTGAAGGACCTATCTCATTCATCATCCGATCGAGCAACCAACTTAAGGATCATTCTTGAAAAGCTTGGTCTCGACAACTTCCAAACCAACAAAGACTCCACCAACACAATACCTCCGGAAACTACTAATCAAGGTCAAGAAGGGAACCACACTACTCCGGAAGATACAAATGATGCAAATGATGAAACTATGAATCAAGAAGAAGAATATGGTGAAGAAGAGGAGGATGGTTTAAATTCACTTGGGAGTGAACCCGAATCCGAACTACCTCAAGACAATCATGATGAAGAAATTGTTCATCTTCGGAGAAGTGAACGACTCAAACAACCATCATCAAATTGGAAGAATACTAGAGTCTACTACAACAACATGGCCGTAGCTAACCCTATACAAGCCGTTTGCACTCTTGCACATTTTCCGATCGATCATCAAGCCTATCTCACTCAAGTTGATTCCAATTGGATACCGGAGAGTTATGAAGAAGCTAAAGCTCACAAAGAATGGAAAGATGCTGTTGATAATGAAACCAAGGCAATGGAATCTAACCACACATGGGATGAGGCCGATTTACCAAAGGGAAAGAAAGCGGTTACTTCTCGATGGATATTCACTATAAAGTACAAGAGTGACGGGGGGATAGAACGCTATAAAGCTCGGCTTGTAGCAAGAGGGTTCACACAAACATACGGAGAAGACTATCTTGATACATTTGCTCCGGTAGCTAAACTCCACACCGTCCGAGTGGTACTCTCATTAGCCGTGAACTTGGAATGGGAATTATGGCAAATGGACGTGAAGAATGCATTTCTTCAAGGAGAACTTGAGGATGAAGTCTACATGAGACCACCACCGGGCATGGAAGATACAATAGCTCCCGGGAAAGTTTTGAAGCTCAAGAAAGCGATCTATGGATTAAAACAATCACCAAGAGCTTGGTACCACAAGCTTAGTACAACACTAATGGATAGAGGCTTCAAGAAGTCCGAAGCCGATCACACACTTTTCACCCTATCAAGTAAAGAAGGTATTGTAGTCATTCTTGTGTATGTTGATGATATCATCATATCCGGGAATGACAAGGTAGGGATTCAAGATACAAAAGTTTTTCTTAAAACTGTTTTTGACATTAAAGATCTTGGAGAACTAAAATATTTTCTCGGTATAGAAGTGTGTAGATCCAAAGAAGGATTGTTTTTGTCACAAAGAAAGTATGCCCTTGACCTCTTAAATGAAGTAGGGAAGCTTGGATCAAGACCGGTGGCAGCTCCTCTTGACCCGGATTACCAAACCAATGGAAAGGGGGAGCTTGGAGAAGAACCATTTGATGACCCTACTCAATACCGACGACTAGTAGGTAAGTTAATCTATCTTACCATTACACGACCTGACATTTGTTTTGCTGTGAATCAGGTCTCCCAACACATGCAAGCTCCAACCATGCACCATTGGGACATGGTGAGCCGGATACTTAAGTACATCAAAGGAGCTCCGGGCCAAGGCATTTGGATGGGTTGCAACAACAATACGGAGCTTGTGGGGTATTGTGATGCGGATTATGCTGGAGATAGAAAGGATAGAAGATCAACAACTGGATATTGCACGTTCATTGGAGGCAATCTAGTTACATGGAAGAGCAAGAAGCAAAAAGTGGTGTCTCTCTCTAGTGCCGAGTCGGAATATAGAGCAATGAGGAAGCTCACAACTGAATTGATATGGCTTAAAGCTCTTCTTAAAGATCTTGGAGTGGAATCATCAAGTCCGATCACTATGCATTGTGATAATAAAGCCGCTATACACATTGCATCAAACTCGGTCTTTCATGAAAGAACAAAACACATTGAGATCGATTGCCACAAGGTTCGAGAACAAGTTGGATTGGGAGTCATTCTACCGTGTTACACCGAAAGCTCCGAACAACTTGCGGACATCTTCACCAAGGCTGCAAGTCCACAAGTTTGTGAATATATTCACTCCAAACTTGGTCTTGTGGATCTCACCAAACCATAACACTCACACTCTTTTTCCCTTAGCAAAGTTTTATCCCAAGCGGTTTTCTTTGCTAAGGTTTTTTAACGAGGTGGGTGGTTATTGTTTCAAGCTTAACCTTAAAGAGAATCTTAAAGGTAAAGCTTGAGGGGGAGTGTAAACCGGTTGAAGAAATGATCGTGATCGAGGGGATTATGTCCGAGATCGATCGGTCACCAACCTCGGACGATCTCTTGGATCGACCCGCTGTCGTTCTGGATCGAGAAATTCTATCGATCCACTCTCGAGCCCGATCGAGAGTTTCCATCGACCGAGTATCGACCCAACCGTCCGTACGTCCGTACACCCGTCGATATGAGGCCATCCGTACATGCATGCAAATATCAAGTAGGCTCTCTAAGCCTCACCTATCCAGCCCATTAAGGAGACTTCATTATCACCTTCAAGGCCTCATTCCAATGTCTCTAGATCCTTCTTATGTTACCGTTGGGCGCAAAGAACAAGTGGAGAGAGTCAAACTCACATGTTGGCTTAAGATAAGAGATGTCACTTTCAAGTGGTCCTCCCTCTCTCATAGAATCGATAGAGCTTATTCTTTTTGTAAATGGCTATATATAGTTTGTAATTAGGTTTCCAATAATGCAAGAAAGTAGAGTATTCTACTCTTTTCCCTATACTTCCTATTCTCTCTCTTTCAAACTCGCAACCAAAAGTCTTTCCTCCATCTAGTCCGATTCAAATCTTCTTATCTCTTATTTTACTCGATCTTTTTCTTCTAATCTTACATGCACTGCCTCAAAGCGATGGTTTTGGATTCTTATCCCATTTGAGACCAAATTTCAACAAGTCTTTCTTCTCACTTCTAAACATTCTTCATGCATGTCTACCACTTGTAATCAATCAAATTTATTGTATTATAACATATTCTAACCCAAAATAACTTTATACAAGCCATTCACTACCTCAAAGCAATGGTTTTGGGTTCTTATCCCATTTGAGACCAAATTTCAACAAGTCTTTCTTCTCACTTCTAAACATTCTTCATGCATGTCTAGCACTTGTAATCAATCAAATTATATGTATTATAACATATTCTAACCCAAAATAACTTTATACAAGCCATTCACTGCCTCAAAGCAATGGTTTTGGGTTCTTATCCAATTTGGGACCAAATATCGATAGATATTTCTTCTCACTTTAAAACATTCTTCATGCATCTCTAGCACTTGTAATCAATCAAATTCATTGTATTATAACATATTCTAAACCAAAATAACTTTATACAAGCCATTCACTGCCTCAAAGCAATGGTTTTGGGTTATTATCCCATTTGGGACCAAATATCCACAAGTCTTTCTTCTCAGTTCTAAACATTCTTCATGCATCTCTAGCACTTGTAATCAATCAAATTCATTGTATTATAACATATTCTAACCCAAAATAACTTTATACAAGCCATTCACTGCCTCAAAGCAATGGTTTTGGGTTCTTATCCAATTTGGGACCAAATATCGATAGGTCTTTCTTCTCACTTCAAAATTCTTCATGCATCTCTAGCGCTTGTAATCAATCAAATTCATTGTATTATAACATATTATCAACCAAAATAACTTTATACAAGCCATTCACTGCCTCAAAGCAATGGTTTTGGGTTCTTATCCCATTTGGGACCAAAAATCCACAAGTCTTTCTTCTCACTTCTAAACAATCTTCATGCACTTCTAGCACTTGTAATCAATCAAATACATTTTATTATAACATATTCTAACCCAAAATAACTTTATACAAGCCATTCACTGCCTCAAAGCAATGGTTTTGGATTCTTATCCCATTTGAGACCAAATTTCAACAAGTCTTTCTTCTCACTTCTAAATATTCTTCATGAATCTCTAGCACTTGTAATCAATCAAATTCATTGTATTATAACATATTCTAAACCAAAATAACTTTATACAAGCCATTCACTTCCTCAAAGCAATGGTTTTGTGTTCTTATCCCATTTGAGACCAAATTTCAACAAGTCTTTCTTCTCACTTCTAAACATTCTTCATGCATCTCTAGCACTTGTAATCAATCAAATTCATTGTATTATAACATATTCTAACCCAAAATAACTTTATACAAGCCATTAACAGCCTCAAAGCAATGGTTTTGTGTTCTTATCCCATTTGAGACCTAATTTCAACAAGTCTTTCTTCTCACTTCTAAACATTCTTCATGCATCTCTAGCACTTGTAATCAATCAAATTCATTGTATGATAACATATTCTAAACCAAAATAACTTTATACAAGCCATTCACTGCCTCAAAGCAATGGTTTTGGGTTCTTATCCCATTTGGGACCAAATATCCACAAGTCTTTCTTCTCACTTCTAAACATTCTTCATGCATCTCTAGCACTTGTAATCAATCAAATTCATTGTATTATAACATATTCTAAACCAAAATAACTTTAGACTAGCCATTCACTGCCTCAAAGCAATGGTTTTGGGTTCTTATCCCATTTGGGACCAAATATCCACAAGTCTTTCTTCTCACTTCTAAACATTCTTCATGCATTTCTAGCACTTGTAAGCAATCAAATACATTTTATTATAACATATTCTAACCCAAAATAACTTTATACAAGCCATGCACTGCCTCAAAGCAATGGTTTTGGATTCTTATCCCATTTGAGACCAAATTTCAACAAGTCTTTCTTCTCACTTCTAAACATTCTTCATGCATGTCTAGCACTTGTAATCAATCAAATTTATTGTATTATAACATATTCTAACCCAAAATAACTTTATACAAGCCATTCACTGCCTCAAAGCAATTGTTTTGGGTTCTTATCCCATTTGAGACCAAATTTCAACAAGTCTTTCTTCTCACTTCTAAACATTCTTCATGCATGTCTAACACTTGTAATAAATCATATTCATTGTATTATAACATATTCTAACCCAAAATAACTTTATACAAGCCATTCACTGCCTCAAAGCAATGGTTTTGGGTTCTTATCCCATTTGGGACCAAATATCCACAAGTCTTTCTTCTCACTTCTAAACATTCTTCATGCATGTCTAGCACTTGTAATCAATCAAATTCATTGTATTATAACATATTCTAACCCAAAATAACTTTATACAAGCCATTCACTGCCTCAAAGCAATGGTTTTGGGTTCTTATCCAATTTGGGACCAAATATCGATAGATATTTCTTCTCACTTTAAAACATTCTTCATGCATCTCTAGCACTTGTAATCAATCAAATTCATTGTATTATACCATATTCTAAACCAAAATAACTTTATACAAGCCATTCACTGCCTCAAAGCAATGGTTTTGGGTTATTATCCCATTTGGGACCAAATATCCACAAGTCTTTCTTCTCACTTCTAAACATTCTTCATGCATCTCTAGCACTTGTAATCAATCAAATTCATTGTATTATAACATATTCTAACCCAAAATAACTTTATACAAGCCATTCACTGCCTCAAAGCAATGGTTTTGGGTTCTTATCCAATTTGGGACCAAATATCGATAGGTCTTTCTTCTCATTTCAAAATTCTTCATGCATCTCTAGCGCTTGTAATCAATCAAATTCATTGTATTATAACATATTATCAACCAAAATAACTTTATACAAGCCATTCACTGCCTCAAAGCAATGGTTTTGGGTTCTTATCCCATTTGGGACCAAAAATCCACAAGTCTTTCTTCTCACTTCTAAACATTCTTCATGCACTTCTAGCACTTGTAATCAATCAAATACATTTTATTATAACATATTCTAACCCAAAATAACTTTATACAAGCCATTCACTGCCTCAAAGCAATGGTTTTGGATTCTTATCCCATTTGAGACCAAATTTCAACAAGTCTTTCTTCTCACTTCTAAATATTCTTCATGAATCTCTAGCACTTGTAATCAATCAAATTCATTGTATTATAACATATTCTAAACCAAAATAACTTTATACAAGCCATTCACTTCCTCAAAGCAATGGTTTTGTGTTCTTATCCCATTTGAGACCAAATTTCAACAAGTCTTTCTTCTCACTTCTAAACATTCTTCATGCATCTCTAGCACTTGTAATCAATCAAATTCACTGTATTATAACATATTCTAACCCAAAATAACTTTATACAAGCCATTAACAGCCTCAAAGCAATGGTTTTGTGTTCTTATCCCATTTGAGACCAAATTTCAACAAGTCTTTCTTCTCACTTCTAAACATTCTTCATGCATTTCTAGCACTTGTAATCAATCAAATTCATTGTATTGTAACATATTCTAAACCAAAATAACTTTATACAAGCCATTCACTGCCTCAAAGCAATGGTTTTGGGTTATTATCCCATTTGGGACCAAATATCCACAAGTCTTTCTTCTCACTTCTAAACATTCTTCATGCATCTCTAGCACTTGTAATCAATCAAATTCATTGTATTATAACATATTCTAACCCAAAATAACTTTATACAAGCCATTCACTGCCTCAAAGCAATGGTTTTGGGTTCTTATCCAATTTGGGACCAAATATCGATAGGTCTTTCTTCTCATTTCAAAATTCTTCATGCATCTCTAGCGCTTGTAATCAATCAAATTCATTGTATTATAACATATTATCAACCAAAATAACTTTATACAAGCCATTCACTGCCTCAAAGCAATGGTTTTGGGTTCTTATCCCATTTGGGACCAAAAATCCACAAGTCTTTCTTCTCACTTCTAAACATTCTTCATGCACTTCTAGCACTTGTAATCAATCAAATACATTTTATTATAACATATTCTAACCCAAAATAACTTTATACAAGCCATTCACTGCCTCAAAGCATTGGTTTTGGATTCTTATCCCATTTGAGACCAAATTTCAACAAGTCTTTCTTCTCACTTCTAAATATTCTTCATGAATCTCTAGCACTTGTAATCAATCAAATTCATTGTATTATAACATATTCTAAACCAAAATAACTTTATACAAGCCATTCACTTCCTCAAAGCAATGGTTTTGTGTTCTTATCCCATTTGAGACCAAATTTCAACAAGTCTTTCTTCTCACTTCTAAACATTCTTCATGCATCTCTAGCACTTGTAATCAATCAAATTCATTGTATTATAACAAATTCTAACCCAAAATAACTTTATACAAGCCATTAACAGCCTCAAAGCAATGGTTTTGTGTTCTTATCCCATTTGAGACCAAATTTCAACAAGTCTTTCTTCTCACTTCTAAACATTCTTCATGCATTTCTAGCACTTGTAATCAATCAAATTCATTGTATTGTAACATATTCTAAACCAAAATAACTTTATACAAGCCATTCACTGCCTCAATGCAATGGTTTTGGGTTATTATCCCATTTGGGACCAAATATCCACAAGTCTTTCTTCTCACTTCTAAACATTCTTCATGCATCTCTAGCACTTGTAATCAATCAAATTCATTGTATTATAACATATTCTAACCCAAAATAACTTAATACAAGCCATTCACTGCCTCAAAGCAATGGTTTTGGGTTCTTATCCAATTTGGGACCAAATATCGATAGATATTTCTTCTCACTTTAAAACATTCTTCATGCATCTCTAGCACTTGTAATCAATCAAATTCATTGTATTATAACATATTCTAAACCAAAATAACTTTATACAAGCCATTCACTGCCTCAAAGCAATGGTTTTGGGTTATTATCCCATTTGGGACCAAATATCCACAAGTCTTTCTTCTCACTTCTAAACATTCTTCATGCATCTCTAGCACTTGTAATCAATCAAATTCATTGTATTATAACATATTCTAACCCAAAATAACTTTATACAAGCCATTCACTGCCTCAAAGCAATGGTTTTGGGTTCTTATCCAATTTGGGACCAAATATCGATAGGTCTTTCTTCTCACTTCAAAATTCTTCATGCATCTCTAGCACTTGTAATCAATCAAATTCATTGTATGATAACATATTCTAAACCAAAATAACTTTATACAAGCCATTCACTGCCTCAAAGCAATGGTTTTGGGTTCTTATCCCATTTGGGACCAAATATCCACAAGTCTTTCTTTTCACTTCTAAACATTCTTCATGCATCTCTAGCACTTGTAATCAATCAAATTCATTGTATTATAACATATTCTAAACCAAAATAACTTTAGAATAGCCATTCACTGCCTCAAAGCAATGGTTTTGGGTTCTCATCCCATTTGGGACCAAATATCCACAAGTGTTTCTTCTCACTTCTAAACATTCTTCATGCATCTCTAGCACTTGTAATCAATCAAATTTATTGTATTATAACATATTCTAAACCAAAATAACTTTAGAATAGCCATTCACTGCCTCAAAGCAATGGTTTTGGGTTCTCATCCCATTTGGGACCAAATATCCACAAGTGTTTCTTCTCACTTCTAAACATTCTTCATGCATCTCTAGCACCTGTAATCAATCAAATTTATTGTATTATAACATATTCTAACCTAAAATAACTTTATACAAGCCATTCACTGCCTCAAAGCAATGGTTTTGGGTTATTATCCCATTTGGGACCAAATATCCACAAGTCTTTCTTCTCACTTCTAAACATTCTTCATGCATCTCTAGCACTTGTAATCAATCAAATTCATTGTATTATAACATATTCTAACCCAAAATAACTTTATACAAGCCATTCACTGCCTCAAAGCAATGGTTTTGGGTTCTTATCCAATTTGGGACCAAATATCGATAGGTCTTTCTTCTCATTTCAAAATTCTTCATGCATCTCTAGCGCTTGTAATCAATCAAATTCATTGTATTATAACATATTATCAACCAAAATAACTTTATACAAGCCATTCACTGCCTCAAAGCAATGGTTTTGGGTTCTTATCCCATTTGGGACCAAAAATCCACAAGTCTTTCTTCTCACTTCTAAACATTCTTCATGCACTTCTAGCACTTGTAATCAATCAAATACATTTTATTATAACATATTCTAACCCAAAATAACTTTATACAAGCCATTCACTGCCTCAAAGCATTGGTTTTGGATTCTTATCCCATTTGAGACCAAATTTCAACAAGTCTTTCTTCTCACTTCTAAATATTCTTCATGAATCTCTAGCACTTGTAATCAATCAAATTCATTGTATTATAACATATTCTAAACCAAAATAACTTTATACAAGCCATTCACTTCCTCAAAGCAATGGTTTTGTGTTCTTATCCCATTTGAGACCAAATTTCAACAAGTCTTTCTTCTCACTTCTAAACATTCTTCATGCATCTCTAGCACTTGTAATCAATCAAATTCATTGTATTATAACAAATTCTAACCCAAAATAACTTTATACAAGCCATTAACAGCCTCAAAGCAATGGTTTTGTGTTCTTATCCCATTTGAGACCAAATTACAACAAGTCTTTCTTCTCACTTCTAAACATTCTTCATGCATTTCTAGCACTTGTAATCAATCAAATTCATTGTATTGTAACATATTCTAAACCAAAATAACTTTATACAAGCCATTCACTGCCTCAATGCAATGGTTTTGGGTTATTATCCCATTTGGGACCAAATATCCACAAGTCTTTCTTCTCACTTCTAAACATTCTTCATGCATCTCTAGCACTTGTAATCAATCAAATTCATTGTATTATAACATATTCTAACCCAAAATAACTTAATACAAGCCATTCACTGCCTCAAAGCAATGGTTTTGGGTTCTTATCCAATTTGGGACCAAATATCGATAGATATTTCTTCTCACTTTAAAACATTCTTCATGCATCTCTAGCACTTGTAATCAATCAAATTCATTGTATTATAACATATTCTAAACCAAAATAACTTTATACAAGCCATTCACTGCCTCAAAGCAATGGTTTTGGGTTATTATCCCATTTGGGACCAAATATCCACAAGTCTTTCTTCTCACTTCTAAACATTCTTCATGCATCTCTAGCACTTGTAATCAATCAAATTCATTGTATTATAACATATTCTAACCCAAAATAACTTTATACAAGCCATTCACTGCCTCAAAGCAATGGTTTTGGGTTCTTATCCAATTTGGGACCAAATATCGATAGGTCTTTCTTCTCACTTCAAAATTCTTCATGCATCTCTAGCACTTGTAATCAATCAAATTCATTGTATGATAACATATTCTAAACCAAAATAACTTTATACAAGCCATTCACTGCCTCAAAGCAATGGTTTTGGGTTCTTATCCCATTTGGGACCAAATATCCACAAGTCTTTCTTTTCACTTCTAAACATTCTTCATGCATCTCTAGCACTTGTAATCAATCAAATTCATTGTATTATAACATATTCTAAACCAAAATAACTTTAGAATAGCCATTCACTGCCTCAAAGCAATGGTTTTGGGTTCTCATCCCATTTGGGACCAAATATCCACAAGTGTTTCTTCTCACTTCTAAACATTCTTCATGCATCTCTAGCACTTGTAATCAATCAAATTTATTGTATTATAACATATTCTAACCTAAAATAACTTTATACAAGCCATTCACTGCCTCAAAGCAATGGTTTTGGGTTCTTATCCAATTTGGGACCAAATATCGATAGATATTTCTTCTCACTTTAAAACATTCTTCATGCATTTCTAGCACTTGTAATCAATCAAATTCATTGTATGATAACATATTCTAAACCAAAATAACTTTATACAAGCCATTCACTGCCTCAAAGCAATGGTTTTGGGTTCTTATCCCATTTGGGACCAAATATCCACAAGTCTTTCTTCTCACTTCTAAACATTCTTCATGCATCTCTAGCACTTGTAATCAATCAAATTCATTGTATTATAACATATTCTAAACCAAAATAACTTTAGACTAGCCATTCACTGCCTCAAAGCAATGGTTTTGGGTTCTTATCCCATTTGGGACCAAATATCCACAAGTCTTTCTTTTCACTTCTAAACATTCTTCATGCATCTCTAGCACTTGTAATCAATCAAATTCATTGTATTATAACATATTCTAAACCAAAATAACTTTAGAATAGCCATTCACTGCCTCAAAGCAATGGTTTTGGGTTCTCATCCCATTTGGGACCAAATATCCACAAGTGTTTCTTCTCACTTCTAAACATTCTTCATGCATCTCTAGCACCTGTAATCAATCAAATTTATTGTATTATAACATATTCTAACCTAAAATAACTTTATACAAGCCATTCACTGCCTCAAAGCAATGGTTTTGGGTTCTTATCCCATTTGAGACCAAATATCCACAAGTCTTTCTTCTCACTTCTAAACATTCTTCATGCATCTCTAGCACTTGTAATCAATCAAATTCATTGTATTATAACAAATTCTAACCCAAAATAACTTTATACAAGCCATTAACAGCCTCAAAGCAATGGTTTTGTGTTCTTATCCCATTTGAGACCAAATTTCAACAAGTCTTTCTTCTCACTTCTAAACATTCTTCATGCATTTCTAGCACTTGTAATCAATCAAATTCATTGTATTGTAACATATTCTAAACCAAAATAACTTTATACAAGCCATTCACTGCCTCAATGCAATGGTTTTGGGTTATTATCCCATTTGGGACCAAATATCCACAAGTCTTTCTTCTCACTTCTAAACATTCTTCATGCATCTCTAGCACTTGTAATCAATCAAATTCATTGTATTATAACATATTCTAACCCAAAATAACTTAATACAAGCCATTCACTGCCTCAAAGCAATGGTTTTGGGTTCTTATCCAATTTGGGACCAAATATCGATAGATATTTCTTCTCACTTTAAAACATTCTTCATGCATCTCTAGCACTTGTAATCAATCAAATTCATTGTATTATAACATATTCTAAACCAAAATAACTTTATACAAGCCATTCACTGCCTCAAAGCAATGGTTTTGGGTTATTATCCCATTTGGGACCAAATATCCACAAGTCTTTCTTCTCACTTCTAAACATTCTTCATGCATCTCTAGCACTTGTAATCAATCAAATTCATTGTATTATAACATATTCTAACCCAAAATAACTTTATACAAGCCATTCACTGCCTCAAAGCAATGGTTTTGGGTTCTTATCCAATTTGGGACCAAATATCGATAGGTCTTTCTTCTCACTTCAAAATTCTTCATGCATCTCTAGCACTTGTAATCAATCAAATTCATTGTATGATAACATATTCTAAACCAAAATAACTTTATACAAGCCATTCACTGCCTCAAAGCAATGGTTTTGGGTTCTTATCCCATTTGGGACCAAATATCCACAAGTCTTTCTTTTCACTTCTAAACATTCTTCATGCATCTCTAGCACTTGTAATCAATCAAATTCATTGTATTATAACATATTCTAAACCAAAATAACTTTAGAATAGCCATTCACTGCCTCAAAGCAATGGTTTTGGGTTCTCATCCCATTTGGGACCAAATATCCACAAGTGTTTCTTCTCACTTCTAAACATTCTTCATGCATCTCTAGCACTTGTAATCAATCAAATTTATTGTATTATAACATATTCTAACCTAAAATAACTTTATACAAGCCATTCACTGCCTCAAAGCAATGGTTTTGGGTTCTTATCCAATTTGGGACCAAATATCGATAGATATTTCTTCTCACTTTAAAACATTCTTCATGCATTTCTAGCACTTGTAATCAATCAAATTCATTGTATGATAACATATTCTAAACCAAAATAACTTTATACAAGCCATTCACTGCCTCAAAGCAATGGTTTTGGGTTCTTATCCCATTTGGGACCAAATATCCACAAGTCTTTCTTCTCACTTCTAAACATTCTTCATGCATCTCTAGCACTTGTAATCAATCAAATTCATTGTATTATAACATATTCTAAACCAAAATAACTTTAGACTAGCCATTCACTGCCTCAAAGCAATGGTTTTGGGTTCTTATCCCATTTGGGACCAAATATCCACAAGTCTTTCTTTTCACTTCTAAACATTCTTCATGCATCTCTAGCACTTGTAATCAATCAAATTCATTGTATTATAACATATTCTAAACCAAAATAACTTTAGAATAGCCATTCACTGCCTCAAAGCAATGGTTTTGGGTTCTCATCCCATTTGGGACCAAATATCCACAAGTGTTTCTTCTCACTTCTAAACATTCTTCATGCATCTCTAGCACCTGTAATCAATCAAATTTATTGTATTATAACATATTCTAACCTAAAATAACTTTATACAAGCCATTCACTGCCTCAAAGCAATGGTTTTGGGTTCTTATCCCATTTGAGACCAAATATCCACAAGTCTTTCTTCTCACTTCTAAACATTCTTCATGCATTTCTAGCACTTGTAATCAATCAAATTCATTGTATTATAACATATTGTAACCCAAAATAACTTTATACAAGCCATGCACTGCCTCAAAGCGATGGTTTTGGATTCTTATCCCATTTGAGACCAAATTTCAACAAGTCTTTCTTCTCACTTCTAAACATTCTTCATGCATGTCTACCACTTGTAATCAATCAAATTTATTGTATTATAACATATTCTAACCCAAAATAACTTTATACAAGCCATTCACTGCCTCAAAGCAATGGTTTTGGGTTCTTATCCCATTTGAGACCAAATTTCAACAAGTCTTTCTTCTCACTTCTAAACATTCTTCATGCATGTCTAGCACTTGTAATCAATCAAATTAATTGTATTATAACATATTCTAACCCAAAATAACTTTATACAAGCCATTCACTGCCTCAAAGCAATGGTTTTGGGTTCTTATCCAATTTGGGACCAAATATCGATAGATATTTCTTCTCACTTTAAAACATTCTTCATGCATCTCTAGCACTTGTAATCAATCAAATTCATTGTATTATAACATATTCTAAACCAAAATAACTTTATACAAGCCATTCACTGCCTCAAAGCAATGGTTTTGGGTTATTATCCCATTTGGGACCAAATATCCACAAGTCTTTCTTCTCACTTCTAAACATTCTTCATGCATCTCTAGCACTTGTAATCAATCAAATTCATTGTATTATAACATATTCTAACCCAAAATAACTTTATACAAGCCATTCACTGCCTCAAAGCAATGGTTTTGGGTTCTTATCCAATTTGGGACCAAATATCGATAGGTCTTTCTTCTCACTTCAAAATTCTTCATGCATCTCTAGCGCTTGTAATCAATCAAATTCATTGTATTATAACATATTATCAACCAAAATAACTTTATACATGCCATTCACTGCCTCAAAGCAATGGTTTTGGGTTCTTATCCCATTTGGGACCAAAAATCCACAAGTCTTTCTTCTCACTTCTAAACAATCTTCATGCACTTCTAGCACTTGTAATCAATCAAATACATTTTATTATAACATATTCTAACCCAAAATAACTTTATACAAGCCATTCACTGCCTCAAAGCAATGGTTTTGGATTCTTATCCCATTTGAGACCAAATTTCAACAAGTCTTTCTTCTCACTTCTAAATATTCTTCATGAATCTCTAGCACTTGTAATCAATCAAATTCATTGTATTATAACATATTCTAAACCAAAATAACTTTATACAAGCCATTCACTTCCTCAAAGCAATGGTTTTGTGTTCTTATCCCATTTGAGACCAAATTTCAACAAGTCTTTCTTCTCACTTCTAAACATTCTTCATGCATCTCTAGCACTTGTAATCAATCAAATTCATTGTATTATAACATATTCTAACCCAAAATAACTTTATACAAGCCATTAACAGCCTCAAAGCAATGGTTTTGTGTTCTTATCCCATTTGAGACCTAATTTCAACAAGTCTTTCTTCTCACTTCTAAACATTCTTCATGCATTTCTAGCACTTGTAATCAATCAAATTCATTGTATTGTAACAAACTTCACACCATTCGGGTTGTCTTATCTCTTGCCGTTAACTTAGAATGGGAGCTATGGCAAATGGACGTAAAAAATGCCTTTCTACAAGGAGAATTAGAAGAAGAAGTATATATGCATCCTCCACCCGGGTTAGAAGACATTATTGCACCCGGAAATGTCCTTAAACTCAAGAAGGCAATCTATGGTCTAAAGCAATCTCCAAGAGCTTGGTATCACAAACTTAGCACCACCCTACTTGATCGTGGCTTTAACAAGTCCGAAGCGGATCACACACTCTTTACATTGCCAAGGAAAGAAGGTATTGTTGTCATTCTAGTATATGTTGATGATATCATCATATCCGGGAATGACAAGGTAGGGATTCAAGATACTAAAGATTTTCTTAAAACTGTTTTTGATATTAAAGATCTTGGAGAACTAAAATATTTCCTAGGCATAGAAGTGTGTAGGTCTAAAGAGGGGTTATTCCTATCACAAAGGAAGTATGCTCTTGATCTCTTAAGTGAAGTAGGGAAGCTAGGTTCACGACCGGTGGCCTCACCTCTCGATCCGGAATACCAAGTCAATGGAAAGGGGGAGCTTGCGGACACTCCATTCGATGATGCAACCCAATATCGGAGACTTGTGGGTAAGCTCATATACCTTACTATAACCCGGCCTGACATTTGCTTTGCCGTGAACCAGGTAAGCCAACACATGCAAGCCCCAACTATGCACCATTGGGACATGGTGAGCCGGATACTCAAGTATATCAAAGGAGCACCCGGACAAGGTATTAGGATGGGTTGCAACCGAGATACGGAAATTGTTGGGTATTGTGATGCGGATTATGCCGGTGACCGGATGGATAGACGCTCGACTACCGGATATTGCACGTTCATTGGAGGTAACCTAGTCACTTGGAAGAGCAAGAAACAAAAAGTGGTGTCTCTCTCGAGTGCCGAGTCCGAGTATAGAGCAATGCGGAAACTCACTACCGAGTTGATTTGGCTAAAAGCTCTTCTAAAAGATCTAGGCATTTAGTCATCAAAACCAATCACAATGCATTGTGATAATGAAGCGGCCATTCACATAGCATCTAACTCGGTATTCCACGAAAGAACAAAGCATATTGAAGTTGATTGCCACAAAGTTCGGGAGCAAATTGGTCTAGGTGTGATCTTACCGTGCTACACCGAAAGTGCCGAGCAACTTGCGGATATATTCACTAAGGCAGCCAGCCCCCAAGTTTGTGAGTACATCCATCCCAAACTTGGCCTTGTGAATCTCTCTAAACCATGATACCTACACTCTTTTTCCCTTAGTATAGTTTTTCCCAAGTGGTTTTCTATACTAAGGTTTTTAATGAGGTAGGGTGTTCATAGTTTCAAGCTTAGTCTTATCATTCTTACAAGACTAAGCTTGAGGGGGAGTATAAAATGGAACACCAACCATGATCGATCATACAACCGACCATGAGATCGGTCGATCATCCAACATCATCCGTACTTGGCCGTCCGTACGTCCGTACGTCCGTACGCATGCATTGTTGAAGTCCACCACTTGAAGGTTTAAGCCCATTGCACGAGGCCCTTTACTTGTGCGAGTTAGAAGAAGAAGAAGAAGACCTAGATCCTTCTCTAGGTGACCGTTGGAGCTAAAACACAAAGGAGAGTCACGTGTGTGGTTAAGGAGACAAACTCGAGGACATGTCATTTTCACTTCCATTTGCCTTGTAAAATATCTTGTATATTCTTAGTTCTTTTATTCACCTTGTCTAGCCTATATATAGTTTGTAATTGTTGTTCTATTTTGAGTATGAATGAGAAATATCTCTTTCTTCACTATTCTCTTCCAATCTCGCATTCTCTCTTTAAACGACTCTTAATCTCTCCTTAATCTCTCTTTAAACTCTCGTGTTTGTTAATCTCTCACTCTCAATCTCTCTAAACTAACATGGTATCAGAGCCAAGTTCATCCTAATCAAAATCTATTCTCATCGATTCTATTCATCTCCAACGATTCTTCTTGTTTCTCATTCGGTTCTTGAGTACATCTCTTTACCCGTTGGATAAAACTCTTTCTTCAACCCATGGAAGGTCTCAAAACTCTTGTTGTTCCGGTTACATTCAAAGGAGGTAACTATTTGTTGTGGGCTAGAACCACAAAGACGGCGTTATGCGGCCGTGGTCTTTGGAGCCACATCGAGAAGAACGATGCTCCAAAAGATGGAAAAGAAATCGTACCCGTGGATGAAGAGAAATGGTTCCAAGAGGACCAAAATGTCTTAGCCCTCATCCAAAACTCTCTTGAAGCTCCAATCCTTGAAGCTTACTCATATTGTGAAACCGCCAAAGATCTATGCGATACTCTCAAGAATGTGTTCGGGAATGTAACCAACTTGAATCGAGTCTTTGAGGTCAAGCGCGCCATCAACAACCTCAGCCAAGAAGACATGGAGTTCACCAAGCACTTTGGGAAGTTTAGGTCTCTTTGGGCTGAGCTTGAGATGCTAAGGCCAAGTACGGTAGATCCGGTGGTCATCAATGAACGGCGTGAGCAAGACAAAGTCTTTGGGCTGCTATTGACCTTGAATGCATCCTACAACGACCTTATCAAGCATATTCTCCGGTCGGACAAACTTCCAAGTCTTGATGAAGTTTGCTCCCAAATCCAAAGAGAACATGGATCTATTGGCTTGTTTGGTGGAAAAGGTGAACTAGTGATGGCAAATCAAGGAGAACTAGCCTCGGCCAACAAAAGCTACTACCGAGGCAACACTCACAACAACAACAATGGCAATTACCACAACAACAACAAGCGACCATTTTGTCACCATTGCAAACGAAACGGTCATACCAAGGAGAAGTGTTGGACTCTCCATCCTCATCTCCGTCCGCGTGAAGAACCTCATGAGCCCCGTGCTCACCAAGCAAGTGCATCCGGTGAAGTCATTGCCCCGGAAGCTAACCATCAAGTCATGGAGACCAATGGTGCTGCTCTAGCCGCATCCTCGGATGTGGTGAGGAGGTCTGACCTCGATGCACTCATCAAAGCTCTAAAAGAGTCCACCGGTAACTCTAATCTTGCTCTTAATGTCACTAAACCTCTTATAGTTGATTCCGGAGCCTCTCATCACATGATTAGTGATTCTAAACTAATAAGTGATATAGAACCAGCTTTAGGAAATGTGATTATAGCTAATGGTGATAGAGTGCCGGTTAAGGGAATTGGAAACTTGAAATTATTTGATAAGAAGTCTAAAGCTTTTTATATGCCTAGTTTCACTTCAAATTTGCTCTCGGTTAAGAAAGCTACTACCGATCTAAATTGTTATGCTATTTTCAGTCCTAATGAAGTGTGGTTTCAGGATATTGACTCAAACAAAGTGCTAGGCCAAGGCGGGACAAATGATGGCCTCTATGTGTTGAAAAACACAAATCTATCCAGTTCTACTTCTTCTTGTTTTAGTTCTATTGTTGTTTGTGCCAATAGTGCAATTTGGCATGCTAGACTTGGTCATCCTCATTCTCGTGCTTTAAACTTATTATTGTCAAGTATTTCTTTTAAAAATGATGAATGTGAGGCTTGTATTCTTGGTAAACATTGCAAATCCGTGTTTCCTAAGTCTATAACAATTTATGATAAATGCTTTGATCTTGTTCATTCGGATGTGTGGACCTCTCCTTGCATGTCTAGGGAAAATCAGAAATATTTTGTCACATTCATTGATGAGAAATCTAAGTACACTTGGCTTACTTTGCTTCCTTCTAAAGATAGAGTCCTTGAAGCTTTCACTAATTTCCAAACTTATGTGACTAACCATTACAATGCTAAGATTAAAATTTTAAGGTCGGATAATGGTGGGGAGTACACAAGTCATGCTTTCAAACAACATCTCACCAAGCATGGAATCATACATCAAACAAGTTGCCCTTACACTCCACAACAAAATGGGGTAGCGGAGAGGAAGAATAGGCACCTTATGGAGGTTGCTCGATCAATGATGTTCCATACCAATGTGCCAAAACGTTTTTGGGGAGATGCGGTCCTATCCGCATGCTATCTCATCAATCGAATCCCAACAAAAATACTAAGCGACCTCTCACCCTTTGAAGTTCTTAACAAAAGTAAACCGACTATTGATCACTTACGAGTATTTGGATGTGTTTGTTATGTATTGAAACCAGGAGAACTACGCAACAAGCTAGAAGCCAAAAGTGTCAAGAGCATGTTCGTTGGTTACTCTACTACTCAAAAGGGCTACAAGTGCTATGACCCGGAAGCGAGACGAGTATTGGTGTCTAGAGATGTGAAGTTTGTTGAAACAAAAGGGTATTATGACGAAAAGAATTGGGATAGTTTAAAAGACCTATCTCATTCACCATCGGATAGAGCAAACAACCTTTAAACCATTCTCGAGAAGCTTGGGTTGGCTAATGAACTTCCAAGTCATCAATCCGATAACTCTTCCAATACAACACAGCCGGAAGCAACGAATGAAGAAGAAGTAGATAATAACTCAGTTCACTCCCAAGATAAAGGTCAAGAAGATCAAGAACAAGAAGAGGAGGAACTTACATCCGTTGAAGAAGAACCTCCCTCGGAACAAGAGGATACTACACCCCAAAATCATGATGAAACCCCACAAGAAGAAGAAATCATTCACCTTAGAAGAAGTGACCGCATTAAACAACACTCGTCAAATTGGAAAAATACTCGCGTCTACTACAACAATGTAGCCATTGCTCACCCAATTCAAGCCGTGTGCTCCTTGGCCCACTTTCCCCAAGATTATCAAGTCTTTCTCGGCAAAGTGGATCAACATTGGATACCACAAAGCTACGAAGAAGCTAAAGAGCATAAAGAATGGCGAGAAGCGGTGAATAATGAGACAAAGGCCATGGAATCAAATCAAACATGGGTGGAAGCTGAGTTGCCTAGAGGGAAGAAAGCAGTTACATCAAGATGGATCTTCACCATCAAATACAAAAGTAGTGGGGAGATCGAATGGTACAAGGCAAGACTTGTGGCTCGGGGGTTTACTCAAACGTATGGGGAGGACTATCGAGATACGTTTGCCCCGGTTGCCAAACTTCACACCATTCGGGTTGTCTTATCTCTTGCCGTTAACTTAGAATGGGAGCTATGGCAAATGGACGTAAAAAATGCCTTTCTACAAGGAGAATTAGAAGAAGAAGTATATATGCATCCTCCACCCGGGTTAGAAGACATTATTGCACCCGGAAATGTCCTTAAACTCAAGAAGGCAATCTATGGTCTAAAGCAATCTCCAAGAGCTTGGTATCACAAACTTAGCACCACCCTACTTGATCGTGGCTTCAACAAGTCCGAAGCGGATCACACACTCTTTACATTGCCAAGGAAAGAAGGTATTGTTGTCATTCTAGTATATGTTGATGATATCATCATATCCGGGAATGACAAGGTAGGGATTCAAGATACTAAAGATTTTCTTAAAACTGTTTTTGATATTAAAGATCTTGGAGAACTAAAATATTTCCTAGGCATAGAAGTGTGTAGGTCTAAAGAGGGGTTATTCCTATCACAAAGGAAGTATGCTCTTGATCTCTTAAGTGAAGTAGGGAAGCTAGGTTCACGACCGGTGGCCTCACCTCTCGATCCGGAATACCAAGTCAATGGAAAGGGGGAGCTTGCGGACACTCCATTCGATGATGCAACCCAATATCGGAGACTTGTGGGTAAGCTCATATACCTTACTATAACCCGGCCTGACATTTGCTTTGCCGTGAACCAGGTAAGCCAACACATGCAAGCCCCAACTATGCACCATTGGGACATGGTGAGCCGGATACTCAAGTATATCAAAGGAGCACCCGGACAAGGTATTTGGATGGGTTGCAACCGAGATACGGAAATTGTTGGGTATTGTGATGCGGATTATGCCGGTGACCGGATGGATAGACGCTCGACTACCGGATATTGCACGTTCATTGGAGGCAACCTAGTCACTTGGAAGAGCAAGAAACAAAAAGTGGTGTCTCTCTCGAGTGCCGAGTCCGAGTATAGAGCAATGCGGAAACTCACTACCGAGTTGATTTGGCTAAAAGCTCTTCTAAAAGATCTAGGCATTGAGTCATCAAAACCAATCACAATGCATTGTGATAATGAAGCGGCCATTCACATAGCATCTAACTCGGTATTCCACGAAAGAACAAAGCATATTGAAGTTGATTGCCACAAAGTTCGGGAGCAAATTGGTCTAGGTGTGATCTTACCGTGCTACACCGAAAGTGCCGAGCAACTTGCGGATATATTCACTAAGGCAGCCAGCCCCCAAGTTTGTGAGTACATCCATCCCAAACTTGGCCTTGTGAATCTCTCTAAACCATGATACCTACACTCTTTTTCCCTTAGTATAGTTTTTCCCAAGTGGTTTTCTATACTAAGGTTTTTAATGAGGTAGGGTGTTCATAGTTTCAAGCTTAGTCTTATCATTCTTACAAGACTAAGCTTGAGGGGGAGTATAAAATGGAACACCAACCATGATCGATCATACAACCGACCATGAGATCGGTCGATCATCCAACATCATCCGTACTTGGCCGTCCGTACGTCCGTACGTCCGTACGCATGCATTGTTGAAGTCCACCACTTGAAGGTTTAAGCCCATTGCACGAGGCCCTTTACTTGTGCGAGTTAGAAGAAGAAGAAGAAGACCTAGATCCTTCTCTAGGTGACCGTTGGAGCTAAAACAGAAAGGAGAGTCACGTGTGTGGTTAAGGAGACAAACTCGAGGACATGTCACTTTCACTTCCATTTGCCTTGTAAAATATCTTGTATATTCTTAGTTCTTTTATTCACCTTGTCTAGCCTATATATAGTTTGTAATTGTTGTTCTATTTTGAGTATGAATGAGAAATATCTCTTTCTTCACTATTCTCTTCCAATCTCACATTCTCTCTTTAAACGACTCTTAATCTCTCCTTAATCTCTCTTTAAACTCTCGTGATTGTTAATCTCTCACTCTCAATCTCTCTAAACTAACATCACTTCTAAACATTCTTCATGCATGTCTAGCACTTGTAATCAATCAAATTCATTGTATTATAACATATTCTAACCCAAAATAACTTTATACAAGCCATTCACTGCCTCAAAGCAATGGTTTTGGGTTCTTATCCAATTTGGGACCAAATATCGATAGATATTTCTTCTCACTTTAAAACATTCTTCATGCATCTCTAGCACTTGTAATCAATCAAATTCATTGTATTATAACATATTCTAAACCAAAATAACTTTATACAAGCCATTCACTGCCTCAAAGCAATGGTTTTGGGTTATTATCCCATTTGGGACCAAATATCCACAAGTCTTTCTTCTCACTTCTAAACATTCTTCATGCATCTCTAGCACTTGTAATCAATCAAATTCATTGTATTATAACATATTCTAACCCAAAATAACTTTATACAAGCCATTCACTGCCTCAAAGCAATGGTTTTGGGTTCTTATCCAATTTGGGACCAAATATCGATAGGTCTTTCTTCTCATTTCAAAATTCTTCATGCATCTCTAGCGCTTGTAATCAATCAAATTCATTGTATTATAACATATTATCAACCAAAATAACTTTATACAAGCCATTCACTGCCTCAAAGCAATGGTTTTGGGTTCTTATCCCATTTGGGACCAAAAATCCACAAGTCTTTCTTCTCACTTCTAAACATTCTTCATGCACTTCTAGCACTTGTAATCAATCAAATACATTTTATTATAACATATTCTAACCCAAAATAACTTTATACAAGCCATTCACTGCCTCAAAGCAATGGTTTTGGATTCTTATCCCATTTGAGACCAAATTTCAACAAGTCTTTCTTCTCACTTCTAAATATTCTTCATGAATCTCTAGCACTTGTAATCAATCAAATTCATTGTATTATAACATATTCTAAACCAAAATAACTTTATACAAGCTATTCACTGCCTCAAAGCAATGGTTTTGTGTTCTTATCCCATTTGAGACCAAATTTCAACAAGTCTTTCTTCTCACTTCTAAACATTCTTCATGCATCTCTAGCACTTGTAATCAATCAAATTCATTGTATTATAACATATTCTAACCCAAAATAACTTTATACAAGCCATTAACAGCCTCAAAGCAATGGTTTTGTGTTCTTATCCCATTTGAGACCAAATTTCAACAAGTCTTTCTTCTCACTTCTAAACATTCTTCATGCATTTCTAGCACTTGTAATCAATCAAATTCATTGTATTGTAACATATTCTAAACCAAAATAACTTTATACAAGCCATTCACTGCCTCAAAGCAATGGTTTTGGGTTATTATCCCATTTGGGACCAAATATCCACAAGTCTTTCTTCTCACTTCTAAATATTCTTCATGCATCTCTAGCACTTGTAATCAATCAAATTCATTGTATTATAACATATTCTAACCCAAAATAACTTTATACAAGCCATTCACTGCCTCAAAGCAATGGTTTTGTGTTCTTATCCCATTTGAGACCAAATTTCAACAAGTCTTTCTTCTCACTTCTAAACATTCTTCATGCATTTCTAGCACTTGTAATCAATCAAATTCATTGTATTGTAACATATTCTAAACCAAAATAACTTTATACAAGCCATTCACTGCCTCAAAGCAATGGTTTTGGGTTCTTATCCCATTTGGGACCAAATATCCACAAGTCTTTCTTCTCACTTCTAAACATTCTTCATGCATTTCTAGCACTTGTAATCAATCAAATTCATTGTATAATAACATATTCTAACCCAAAATAACTTTATACAAGCCATTCACTGCCTCAAAGCAATGGTTTTGGGTTCTTATCCAATTTGGGACCAAATATCGATAGATATTTCTTCTCACTTTAAAACATTCTTCATGCATCTCTAGCACTTGTAATCAATCAAATTCATTGTATTATAACATATTCTAAACCAAAATAACTTTATACAAGCCATTCACTGCCTCAAAGCAATGGTTTTGGGTTATTATCCCATTTGGGACCAAATATCCACAAGTCTTTCTTCTCACTTCTAAACATTCTTCATGCATCTCTAGCACTTGTAATCAATCAAATTCATTGTATTATAACATATTCTAACCCAAAATAACTTTATACAAGCCATTCACTGCCTCAAAGCAATGGTTTTGGGTTCTTATCCAATTTGGGACCAAATATCGATAGGTCTTTCTTCTCACTTCAAAATTCTTCATGCATCTCTAGCACTTGTAATCAATCAAATTCATTGTTTGATAACATATTCTAAACCAAAATAACTTTATACAAGCCATTCACTGCCTCAAAGCAATGGTTTTGGGTTCTTATCCCATTTGGGACCAAATATCCACAAGTCTTTCTTTTCACTTCTAAACATTCTTCATGCATCTCTAGCACTTGTAATCAATCAAATTCATTGTATTATAACATATTCTAAACCAAAATAACTTTAGAATAGCCATTCACTGCCTCAAAGCAATGGTTTTGGGTTCTCATCCCATTTGGGACCAAATATCCACAAGTGTTTCTTCTCACTTCTAAACATTCTTCATGCATCTCTAGCACTTGTAATCAATCAAATTTATTGTATTATAACATATTCTAACCTAAAATAACTTTATACAAGCCATTCACTGCCTCAAAGCAATGGTTTTGGGTTCTTATCCCATTTGAGACCAAATTTCAACAAGTCTTTCTTCTCACTTCTAAACATTCTTCAATCATGTCTAGCACTTGTAATCAATCAAATTCATTGTATTGAATCATATCCAACCCAAAATAACTTTATACAAGCCTTTCACTGCCTCAAAGCAATGGTTTTGGGTTCTTATCCCATTTGAGACCAAATTTCTACAAGTCTTTCTTCTCACTTCTAAACATTCTTCATGCATGTCTAGCACTTGTAATCAATCAAATTCATTGTATTATAACATATTCTAACCCAATATAACTTTATACAAGCCATTCACTGCCTCAAAGCAATGGTTTTGGGTTCTTATACAATTTGGGACCAAATATCGATAGGTCTTTCTTCTCACTTCTAAACATTCTTCATGCATGTCTAGCACTTGTAATCAATCAAATTCATTGTATTATAACATATTGTAACCCAAAATAACTTTATATAAGCCATTCACTTCCTCAAAGCAATGGTTTTGGGTTCTTATCCCATTTGGGACCAAATATCCACAAGTCTTTCTTCTCACTTCTAAACATTCTTCATGCATTTCTAGCACTTGTAATCAATCAAATTCATTGTATTATAACATATTCTAACCCAAAATAACTTTATACAAGCCATTCACTGCCTCAAAGCAATGGTTTTGGGTTCTTATCCAATTTGGGACCAAATATCGATAGATATTTCTTCTCACTTTAAAACATTCTTCATGCATCTCTAGCACTTGTAATCAATCAAATTCATTGTATTATAACATATTCTAAACCAAAATAACTTTATACAAGCCATTCACTGCCTCAAAGCAATGGTTTTGGGTTCTTATCCCATTTGAGACCAAATTTCAACAAGTCTTTCTTCTCACTTCTAAACATTCTTCATGCATGTCTAGCACTTGTAATCAATCATATTCATTGTATTTTAACATATTCTAACCAAAATAACTTTATACAAGCCATTCACTGCCTGAAAGCAATGGTTTTGGGTTCTTATCCCATTTGAGACTAAATTTCAACAAGTCTTTCTTCTCACTTCTAAACATTCTTCATGCATGTCTAGCACTTGTAATCAATCATATTCATTGTATTATAACATATTGTAACCCAAAATAACTTTATACAAGCCATTCACTGCCTCAAAGCAATGGTTTTGGGTTCTTATCCCATTTGGGACCAAATATCCACAAGTCTTTCTTCTCACTTCTAAACATTCTTCATGCATTTCTAGCACTTGTAATCAATCAAATACATTTTATTATAACATATTCTAACCCAAAATAACTTTATACAAGCCATTCACTGCCTCAAAGTAATGGTTTTGGGTTCTTATCCAATTTGGGACCAAATATCGATAGGTCTTTCTTCTCACTTCAAACATTCTTCATGCATCTCTAGCACTTGTAATCAATCAAATTCATTGTATGATAACATATTCTAAACCAAAATAACTTTATACAAGCCATTCACTGCCTCAAAGCAATGGTTTTGGGTTCTTATCCCATTTGGGACCAAATATCCACAAGTCTTTCTTCTCACTTCTAAACATTCTTCATGCATCTCTAGCACTTGTAATCAATCAAATTCATTGTATTATAACATATTCTAAACCAAAATAATTTTATACTAGCCATTCACTGCCTCAAAGCAATGGTTTTGGGTTCTCATCCCATTTGGGACCAAATATCCACAAGTCTTTCTTCTCACTTCTAAACATTCTTCATGCATCTCTAGCACTTGTAATCAATCAAATTCATTGTATTATAACATATTCTAAACCAAAATAACTTTATACAAGCCATTCACTGCCTCAAAGCAATGGTTTTGGGTTATTATCCCATTTGGGACCAAATATCCACAAGTCTTTCTTCTCACTTCTAAACATTCTTCATGCATCTCTAGCACTTGTAATCAATCAAATTCATTGTATTATAACATATTCTAACCCAAAATAACTTTATACAAGCCATTCACTGCCTCAAATCAATGGTTTTGGGTTCTTATCCAATTTGGGACCAAATATCGATAGGTCTTTCTTCTCACTTCAAAATTCTTCATGCATCTCTAGCACTTGTAATCAATCAAATTCATTGTATGATAACATATTCTAAACCAAAATAACTTTATACAAGCCATTCACTGCCTCAAAGCAATGGTTTTGGGTTCTTATCCCATTTGAGACCCAATATCCACAAGTCTTTCTTCTCACTTCTAAACATTCTTCATGCATCTCTAGCACTTGTAATCAATCAAATTCATTGTATTATAACATATTCTAAACCAAAATAACTTTAGACTAGCCATTCACTGCCTCAAAGCAATGATTTTGGGTTCTCATCCCATTTGGGACCAAATATCCACAAGTGTTTCTTCTCACTTCTAAACATTCTTCATGCATCTCTAGCACTTGTAATCAATCAAATTTATTGTATTATAACATATTCTAACCTAAAATAACTTTATACAAGCCATTCACTGCCTCAAAGCAATGGTTTTGGGTTCTTATCCCATTTGAGACCAAATTTCAACAAGTCTTTCTTCTCACTTCTAAACATTCTTCAATCATGTCTAGCACTTGTAATCAATCAAATTCATTGTATTGAATTATATTCTAACCCAAAATAACTTTATACAAGCCTTTCACTGCCTCAAAGCAATGGTTTTAGGTTCTTATCCCATTTGAGACCAAATTTCAACAAGTCTTTCTTCTCACTTCTAAACATTCTTCATGCATGTCTAACACTTGTAATCAATCAAATTCATTGTATTATAACATATTCTAACCCAATATAACTTTATACAAGCCATTCACTGCCTCAAAGCAATGGTTTTGGGTTCTTATACAATTTGGGACCAAATATCGATAGGTGTTTCTTCTCACTTCTAAACATTCTTCATGCATGTCTAGCACTTGTAATCAATCAAATTCATTGTATTATAACATATTGTAACCCAAAATAACTTTATACAAGCCATTCACTGCCTCAAAGCAATGGTTTTGGGTTCTTATGCCATTTGGGACCAAATATCCACAAGTCTTTCTTCTCACTTCTAAACATTCTTCATGCATTTCTAGCACTTGTAATCAATCAAATACATTTTATTATAACATATTCTAACCCAAAATAACTTTATACAAGCCATTCACTGCCTCAAAGTAATGGTTTTGGGTTCTTATCCAATTTGGGACCAAATATCGATAGGTCTTTCTTCTCACTTCAAACATTCTTCATGCATATCTAGCACTTGTAATCAATCAAATTCATTGTATGATAACATATTCTAAACCAAAATAACTTTATACAAGCCATTCACTGCCTCAAAGCAATGGTTTTGGGTTCTTATCCCATTTGGGACCAAATATCCACAAGTCTTTCTTCTCACTTCTAAACATTCTTCATGCATCTCTAGCACTTGTAATCAATCAAATTCATTGTATTATAACATATTCTAAACCAAAATAACTTTATACTAGCCATTCACTGCCTCAAAGCAATGGTTTTGGGTTCTCATCCCATTTGGGACCAAATATCCACAAGTCTTTCTTCTCACTTCTAAACATTCTTCATGCATCTCTAGCACTTGTAATCAATCAAATTCATTGTATTATAACATATTCTAAACCAAAATAACTTTATACAGGCCATTCACTGCCTCAAAGCAATGGTTTTGGGTTATTATCCCATTTGGGACCAAATATCCACAAGTCTTTCTTCTCACTTCTAAACATTCTTCATGCATTTCTAGCACTTGTAATCAATCAAATTCATTGTATTATAACATATTCTAACCCAAAATAACTTTATACAAGCCATTCACTGCCTCAAAGCAATGGTTTTGGGTTCTTATCCAATTTGGGACCAAATATCGATAGGTCTTTCTTCTCACTTCAAAATTCTTCATGCATCTCTAGCACTTGTAATCAATCAAATTCATTGTATGATAACATATTCTAAACCAAAATAACTTTATACAAGCCATTCACTGCCTCAAAGCAATGGTTTTGGGTTCTTATCCCATTTGGGACCAAATATCCACAAGTCTTTCTTCTCACTTCTAAACATTCTTCATGCATCTCTAGCACTTGTAATCAATCAAATTCATTGTATTATAACATATTCTAAACCAAAATAACTTTAGACTAGCCATTCACTGCCTCAAAGCAATGGTTTTGGGTTCTCATCCCATTTGGGACCAAATATCCACAAGTGTTTCTTCTCACTTCTAAATATTCTTCATGCATCTCTAGCACTTGTAATCAATCAAATTTATTGTATTATAACATATTCTAACCTAAAATAACTTTATACAAGCCATTCACTGCCTCAAAGCAATGGTTTTGGGTTCTTATCCCATTTGAGACCAAATTTCAACAAGTCTTTCTTCTCACTTCTAAACATTCTTCAATCATGTCTAGCACTTGTAATCAATCAAATTCATTGTATTGAATCATATTCTAACCCAAAATAACTTTATACAAGCCTTTCACTGCCTCAAAGCAATGGTTTTGGGTTCTTATCCCATTTGAGACCAAATTTCAACAAGTCTTTCTTCTCACTTCTAAACATTCTTCATGCATGTCTAACACTTGTAATCAATCAAATTCATTGTATTATAACATATTCTAACCCAATATAACTTTATACAAGCCATTCACTGCCTCAAAGCAATGGTTTTGGGTTCTTATACAATTTGGGACCAAATATCGATAGGTGTTTCTTCTCACTTCTAAACATTCTTCATGCATGTCTAGCACTTGTAATCAATCAAATTCATTGTATTATAACATATTGTAACCCAAAATAACTTTATACAAGCCATTCACTGCCTCAAAGCAATGGTTTTGGGTTCTTATCCCATTTGGGACCAAATATCCACAAGTCTTTCTTCTCACTTCTAAACATTCTTCATGCATTTCTAGCACTTGTAATCAATCAAATACATTTTATTATAACATATTCTAACCCAAAATAACTTTATACAAGCCATTCACTGCCTCAAAGTAATGGTTTTGGGTTCTTATCCAATTTGGGACCAAATATCGATAGGTCTTTCTTCTCACTTCAAACATTCTTCATGCATATCTAGCACTTGTAATCAATCAAATTCATTGTATGATAACATATTCTAAACCAAAATAACTTTATACAAGCCATTCACTGCCTCAAAGCAATGGTTTTGGGTTCTTGTCCCATTTGGGACCAAATATCCACAAGTCTTTCTTCTCACTTCTAAACATTCTTCATGCATCTCTAGCACTTGTAATCAATCAAATTCTTTGTATTATAACATATTCTAAACCAAAATAACTTTATACTAGCCATTCACTGCCTCAAAGCAATGGTTTTGGGTTCTCATCCCATTTGGGACCAAATATCCAAAAGTCTTTCTTCTCACTTCTAAACATTCTTCATGCATCTCTAGCACTTGTAATCAATCAAATTCATTGTATTATAACATATTCTAAACCAAAATAACTTTATACAAGCCATTCACTGCCTCAAAGCTATGGTTTTGGGTTATTATCCCATTTGGGACCAAATATCCACAAGTCTTTCTTCTCACTTCTAAACATTCTTCATGCATCTCTAGCACTTGTAATCAATCAAATTCATTGTATTATAACATATTCTAACCCAAAATAACTTTATACAAGCCATTCACTGCCTCAAAGCAATGGTTTTGGGTTCTTATCCAATTTGGGACCAAATATCAATAGGTCTTTCTTCTCACTTCAAAATTCTTCATGCATCTCTAGCACTTGTAATCAATCAAATTCATTGTATGATAACATATTCTAAACCAAAATAACTTTATACAAGCCATTCACTGCCTCAAAGCAATGGTTTTGGGTTCTTATCCCATTTGGGACCAAATATCCACAAGTCTTTCTTCTCACTTCTAAACATTCTTCATGCATCTCTAGCACTTGTAATCAATCAAATTCATTGTATTATAACATATTCTAAACCAAAATAACTTTAGACTAGCCATTCACTGCCTCAAAGCAATGGTTTTGGGTTCTCATCCCATTTGGGACCAAATATCCACAAGTGTTTCTTCTCACTTCTAAACATTCTTCGTGCATCTCTAGCACTTGTAATCAATCAAATTCATTGTATTATAACATATTCTAACCCAATATAACTTTATACAAGCCATTCACTGCCTCAAAGCAATGGTTTTGGGTTCTTATACAATTTGGGACCAAATATCGATAGGTGTTTCTTCTCACTTCTAAACATTCTTCATGCATGTCTAGCACTTGTAATCAATCAAATTCATTGTATTATAACATATTGTAACCCAAAATAACTTTATACAAGCCATTCACTGCCTCAAAGCAATGGTTTTGGGTTCTTATCCCATTTGGGACCAAATATCCACAAGTCTTTCTTCTCACTTCTAAACATTCTTCATGCATTTCTAGCACTTGTAATCAATCAAATACATTTTATTATAACATATTCTAACCCAAAATAACTTTATACAAGCCATTCACTGCCTCAAAGTAATGGTTTTGGGTTCTTATCCAATTTGGGACCAAATATCGATAGGTCTTTCTTCTCACTTCAAACATTCTTCATGCATATCTAGCACTTGAGATCAATCAAATTCATTGTATGATAACATATTCTAAACCAAAATAACTTTATACAAGCCATTCACTGCCTCAAAGCAATGGTTTTGGGTTCTTATCCCATTTGGGACCAAATATCCACAAGTCTTTCTTCTCACTTCTAAACATTCTTCATGCATCTCTAGCACTTGTAATCAATCAAATTCATTGTATTATAACATATTCTAAACCAAAATAACTTTATACTAGCCATTCACTGCCTCAAAGCAATGGTTTTGGGTTCTCATCCCATTTGGGACCAAATATCCACAAGTCTTTCTTCTCACTTCTAAACATTCTTCATGCATCTCTAGCACTTGTAATCAATCAAATTCATTGTATTATAACATATTCTAAACCAAAATAACTTTATACAAGCCATTCACTGCCTCAAAGCAATGGTTTTGGGTTATTATCCCATTTGGGACCAAATATCCACAAGTTTTTTTTCTCACTTCTAAACATTCTTCATGCATCTCTAGCACTTGTAATCAATCAAATTCATTGTATTATAACATATTCTAACCCAAAATAACTTTATACAAGCCATTCACTGCCTCAAAGCAATGGTTTTGGGTTCTTATCCAATTTGGGACCAAATATCGATAGGTCTTTCTTCTCACTTCAAATTTCTTCATGCATCTCTAGCACTTGTAATCAATCAAATTCATTGTATGATAACATATTCTAAACCAAAATAACTTTATACAAGCCATTCACTGCCTCAAAGCAATGGTTTTGGGTTCTTATCCCATTTGGGACCAAATATCCACAAGTCTTTCTTCTCACTTCTAAACATTCTTCATGCATCTCTAGCACTAGTAATCAATCAAATTCATTGTATTATAACATATTCTAAACCAAAATAACTTTAGACTAGCCATTCACTGCCTCAAAGCAATGGTTTTGGGTTCTCATCCCATTTGGGACCAAATATCCACAAGTGTTTCTTCTCACTTCTAAACATTATTCATGCATCTCTAGCACTTGTAATCAATCAAATTTATTGTATTATAACATATTCTAACCTAAAATAACTTTATACAAGCCATTCACTGCCTCAAAGCAATGGTTTTGGGTTCTTATCCCATTTGAGACCAAATTTCAACAAGTCTTTCTTCTCACTTCTAAACATTCTTCAATCATGTCTAGCACTTGTAATCAATCAAATTCATTGTATTGAATCATATTCTAACCCAAAATAACTTTATACAAGCCTTTCACTGCCTCAAAGCAATGGTTTTGGGTTCTTATCCCATTTGAGACCAAATTTCAACAAGTCTTTCTTCTCACTTCTAAACATTCTTCATGCATGTCTAACACTTGTAATCAATCAAATTCATTGTATTATAACATATTCTAACCCAATATAACTTTATACAAGCCATTCACTGCCTCAAAGCAATGGTTTTGGGTTCTTATACAATTTGGGACCAAATATCGATAGGTGTTTCTTCTCACTTCTAAACATTCTTCATGCATGTCTAGCACTTGTAATCAATCAAATTCATTGTATTATAACATATTGTAACCCAAAATAACTTTATACAAGCCATTCACTGCCTCAAAGCAATGGTTTTGGGTTCTTATCCCATTTGGGACCAAATATCCACAAGTCTTTCTTCTCACTTCTAAACATTCTTCATGCATTTCTAGCACTTGTAATCAATCAAATACATTTTATTATAACATATTCTAACCCAAAATAACTTTATACAAGCCATTCACTGCCTCAAAGTAATGGTTTTGGGTTCTTATCCAATTTGGGACCAAATATCGATAGGTCTTTCTTCTCACTTCAAACATTCTTCATGCATATCTAGCACTTGTAATCAATCAAATTCATTGTATGATAACATATTCTAAACCAAAATAACTTTATACAAGCCATTCACTGCCTCAAAGCAATGGTTTTGGGTTCTTGTCCCATTTGGGACCAAATATCCACAAGTCTTTCTTCTCACTTCTAAACATTCTTCATGCATCTCTAGCACTTGTAATCAATCAAATTCTTTGTATTATAACATATTCTAAACCAAAATAACTTTATACTAGCCATTCACTGCCTCAAAGCAATGGTTTTGGGTTCTTATCCCATTTGGGACCAAATATCCAAAAGTCTTTCTTCTCACTTCTAAACATTCTTCATGCATCTCTAGCACTTGTAATCAATCAAATTCATTGTATTATAACATATTCTAAACCAAAATAACTTTATACAAGCCATTCACTGCCTCAAAGCTATGGTTTTGGGTTATTATCCCATTTGGGACCAAATATCCACAAGTCTTTCTTCTCACTTCTAAACATTCTTCATGCATCTCTAGCACTTGTAATCAATCAAATTCATTGTATTATAACATATTCTAACCCAAAATAACTTTATACAAGCCATTCACTGCCTCAAAGCAATGGTTTTGGGTTCTTATCCAATTTGGGACCAAATATCAATAGGTCTTTCTTCTCACTTCAAAATTCTTCATGCATCTCTAGCACTTGTAATCAATCAAATTCATTGTATGATAACATATTCTAAACCAAAATAACTTTATACAAGCCATTCACTGCCTCAAAGCAATGGTTTTGGGTTCTTATCCCATTTGGGACCAAATATCCACAAGTCTTTCTTCTCACTTCTAAACATTCTTCATGCATCTCTAGCACTTGTAATCAATCAAATTCATTGTATTATAACATATTCTAAACCAAAATAACTTTAGACTAGCCATTCACTGCCTCAAAGCAATGGTTTTGGGTTCTCATCCCATTTGGGACCAAATATCCACAAGTGTTTCTTCTCACTTCTAAACATTCTTCGTGCATCTCTAGCACTTGTAATCAATCAAATTCATTGTATTATAACATATTCTAACCCAATATAACTTTATACAAGCCATTCACTGCCTCAAAGCAATGGTTTTGGGTTCTTATACAATTTGGGACCAAATATCGATAGGTGTTTCTTCTCACTTCTAAACATTCTTCATGCATGTCTAGCACTTGTAATCAATCAAATTCATTGTATTATAACATATTGTAACCCAAAATAACTTTATACAAGCCATTCACTGCCTCAAAGCAATGGTTTTGGGTTCTTATCCCATTTGGGACCAAATATCCACAAGTCTTTCTTCTCACTTCTAAACATTCTTCATGCATTTCTAGCACTTGTAATCAATCAAATACATTTTATTATAACATATTCTAACCCAAAATAACTTTATACAAGCCATTCACTGCCTCAAAGTAATGGTTTTGGGTTCTTATCCAATTTGGGACCAAATATCGATAGGTCTTTCTTCTCACTTCAAACATTCTTCATGCATATCTAGCACTTGTAATCAATCAAATTCATTGTATGATAACATATTCTAAACCAAAATAACTTTATACAAGCCATTCACTGCCTCAAAGCAATGGTTTTGGGTTCTTATCCCATTTGGGACCAAATATCCACAAGTCTTTCTTCTCACTTCTAAACATTCTTCATGCATCTCTAGCACTTGTAATCAATCAAATTCATTGTATTATAACATATTCTAAACCAAAATAACTTTATACTAGCCATTCACTGCCTCAAAGCAATGGTTTTGGGTTCTCATCCCATTTGGGACCAAATATCCACAAGTCTTTCTTCTCACTTCTAAACATTCTTCATGCATCTCTAGCACTTGTAATCAATCAAATTCATTGTATTATAACATATTCTAAACCAAAATAACTTTATACAAGCCATTCACTGCCTCAAAGCAATGGTTTTGGGTTATTATCCCATTTGGGACCAAATATCCACAAGTTTTTTTTCTCACTTCTAAACATTCTTCATGCATCTCTAGCACTTGTAATCAATCAAATTCATTGTATTATAACATATTCTAACCCAAAATAACTTTATACAAGCCATTCACTGCCTCAAAGCAATGGTTTTGGGTTCTTATCCAATTTGGGACCAAATATCGATAGGTCTTTCTTCTCACTTCAAAATTCTTCATGCATCTCTAGCACTTGTAATCAATCAAATTCATTGTATGATAACATATTCTAAACCAAAATAACTTTATACAAGCCATTCACTGCCTCAAAGCAATGGTTTTGGGTTCTTATCCCATTTGGGACCAAATATCCACAAGTCTTTCTTCTCACTTCTAAACATTCTTCATGCATCTCTAGCACTAGTAATCAATCAAATTCATTGTATTATAACATATTCTAAACCAAAATAACTTTAGACTAGCCATTCACTGCCTCAAAGCAATGGTTTTGGGTTCTCATCCCATTTGGGACCAAATATCCACAAGTGTTTCTTCTCACTTCTAAACATTATTCATGCATCTCTAGCACTTGTAATCAATCAAATTTATTGTATTATAACATATTCTAACCTAAAATAACTTTATACAAGCCATTCACTGCCTCAAAGCAATGGTTTTGGGTTCTTATCCCATTTGAGACCAAATTTCAACAAGTCTTTCTTTTCACTTCTAAACATTCTTCAATCATGTCTAGCACTTGTAATCAATCAAATTCATTGTATTGAATCATATTCTAACCCAAAATAACTTTATACAAGCCTTTCACTGCCTCAAAGCAATGGTTTTGGGTTCTTATCCCATTTGAGACCAAATTTCAACAAGTCTTTCTTCTCACTTCTAAACATTCTTCATGCATGTCTAACACTTGTAATCAATCAAATTCATTGTATTATAACATATTCTAACCCAATATAACTTTATACAAGCCATTCACTGCCTCAAAGCAATGGTTTTGGGTTCTTATACAATTTGGGACCAAATATCGATAGGTGTTTCTTCTCACTTCTAAACATTCTTCATGCATGTCTATCACTTGTAATCAATCAAATTCATTGTATTATAACATACTGTAACCCAAAATAACTTTATACAAGCCATTCTCTGCCTCAAAGCAATGGTTTTGGGTTCTTATCCCATTTGGGACCAAATATCCACAAGTCTTTCTTCTCACTTCTAAACATTCTTCATGCATGTCTAACACTTGTAATCAATCAAATTCATTGTATTATAACATATTCTAACCCAATATAACTTTATACAAGCCATTCACTGCCTCAAAGCAATGGTTTTGGGTTCTTATACAATTTGGGACCAAATATCGATAGGTGTTTCTTCTCACTTCTAAACATTCTTCATGCATGTCTAGCACTTGTAATCAATCAAATTCATTGTATTATAACATATTGTAACCCAAAATAACTTTATACAAGCCATTCACTGCCTCAAAGCAATGGTTTTGGGTTCTTATCCCATTTGGGACCAAATATCCACAAATCTTTCTTCTCACTTCTAAACATTCTTCATGCATTTCTAGCACTTGTAATCAATCAAATACATTTTATTATAACATATTTTAACCCAAAATAAATTTATACAAGCCATTCACTGCCTCAAAGTAATGGTTTTGGGTTCTTATCCAATTTGGGACCAAATATCGATAGGTCTTTCTTCTCACTTCAAACATTCTTCATGCATATCTAGCACTTGTAATCAATCAAATTCATTGTATGATAACATATTCTAAACCAAAATAACTTTATACAAGCCATTCACTGCCTCAAAGCAATGGTTTTGGGTTCTTATCCCATTTGGGACCAAATATCCACAAGTCTTTCTTCTCACTTCTAAACATTCTTCATGCATCTCTAGCACTTGTAATCAATCAAATTCTTTGTATTATAACATATTCTAAACCAAAATAACTTTATACTAGCCATTCACTGCCTCAAAGCAATGGTTTTGGGTTCTCATCCCATTTGGGACCAAATATCCAAAAGTCTTTCTTCTCACTTCTAAACATTCTTCATGCATCTCTAGCACTTGTAATCAATCAAATTCATTGTATTATAACATATTCTAAACCAAAATAACTTTATACAAGCCATTCACTGCCTCAAAGCAATGGTTTTGGGTTATTATCCCATTTGGGACCAAATATCCACAAGTCTTTCTTCTCACTTCTAAACATTCTTCATGCATCTCTAGCACTTGTAATCAATCAAATTCATTGTATTATAACATATTCTAACCCAAAATAACTTTATACAAGCCATTCACTGCCTCAAAGCAATGGTTTTGGGTTCTTATCCAATTTGGGACAAAATATCGATAGGTCTTTCTTCTCACTTCAAAATTCTTCATGCATCTCTAGCACTTGTAATCAATCAAATTCATTGTATGATAACATATTCTAAACCAAAATAACTTTATACAAGCCATTCACTGCCTCAAAGCAATGGTTTTGGGTTCTTATCCCATTTGGGACCAAATATCCACAAGTCTTTCTTCTCACTTCTAAACATTCTTCATGCATCTCTAGCACTTGTAATCAATCAAATTCATTGTATTATAACATATTCTAAACCAAAATAACTTTAGACTAGCCATTCACTGCCTCAAAGCAATGGTTTTGGGTTCTCATCCCATTTGGGACCAAATATCCACAAGTGTTTCTTCTCACTTCTAAACATTCTTCATGCATCTCTAGCACTTGTAATCAATCAAATTCATTGTATTATAACATATTCTAACCCAATATAACTTTATACAAGCCATTCACTGCCTCAAAGCAATGGTTTTGGGTTCTTATACAATTTGGGACCAAATATCGATAGGTGTTTCTTCTCACTTCTAAACATTCTTCATGCACGTCTAGCACTTGTAATCAATCAAATTCATTGTATTATAACATATTGTAACCCAAAATAACTTTATACAAGCCATTCACTGCCTCAAAGCAATGGTTTTGGGTTCTTATCCCATTTGGGACCAAATATCCACAAGTCTTTCTTCTCACTTCTAAACATTCTTCATGCATCTCTAGCACTAGTAATCAATCAAATTCATTGTATTATAACATATTCTAAACCAAAATAACTTTAGACTAGCCATTCACTGCCTCAAAGCAATGGTTTTGGGTTCTCATCCCATTTGGGACCAAATATCCACAAGTGTTTCTTCTCACTTCTAAACATTATTCATGCATCTCTAGCACTTGTAATCAATCAAATTTATTGTATTATAACATATTCTAACCTAAAATAACTTTATACAAGCCATTCACTGCCTCAAAGCAATGGTTTTGGGTTCTTATCCCATTTGAGACCAAATTTCAACAAGTCTTTCTTCTCACTTCTAAACATTCTTCAATCATGTCTAGCACTTGTAATCAATCAAATTCATTGTATTGAATCATATTCTAACCCAAAATAACTTTATACAAGCCTTTCACTGCCTCAAAGCAATGGTTTTGGGTTCTTATCCCATTTGAGACCAAATTTCAACAAGTCTTTCTTCTCACTTCTAAACATTCTTCATGCATGTCTAACACTTGTAATCAATCAAATTCATTGTATTATAACATATTCTAACCCAATATAACTTTATACAAGCCATTCACTGCCTCAAAGCAATGGTTTTGGGTTCTTATACAATTTGGGACCAAATATCGATAGGTGTTTCTTCTCACTTCCAAACATTCTTCATGCATGTCTATCACTTGTAATCAATCAAATTCATTGTATTATAACATATTGTAACCCAAAATAACTTTATACAAGCCATTCTCTGCCTCAAAGCAATGGTTTTGGGTTCTTATCCCATTTGGGACCAAATATCCACAAGTCTTTCTTCTCACTTCTAAACATTCTTCATGCATGTCTAACACTTGTAATCAATCAAATTCATTGTATTATAACATATTCTAACCCAATATAACTTTATACAAGCCATTCACTGCCTCAAAGCAATGGTTTTGGGTTCTTATACAATTTGGGACCAAATATCGATAGGTGTTTCTTCTCACTTCTAAACATTCTTCATGCATGTCTAGCACTTGTAATCAATCAAATTCATTGTATTATAACATATTGTAACCCATAATAACTTTATACAAGCCATTCACTGCCTCAAAGCAATGGTTTTGGGTTCTTATCCCATTTGGGACCAAATATCCACAAGTCTTTCTTCTCACTTCTAAACATTCTTCATGCATTTCTAGCACTTGTAATCAATCAAATACATTTTATTATAACATATTCTAACCCAAAATAACTTTATACAAGCCATTCACTGCCTCAAAGTAATGGTTTTGGGTTCTTATCCAATTTGGGACCAAATATCGATAGGTCTTTCTTCTCACTTCAAACATTCTTCATGCATATCTAACACTTGTAATCAATCAAATTCATTGTATGATAACATATTCTAAACCAAAATAACTTTATACAAGCCATTCACTGCCTCAAAGCAATGGTTTTGGGTTCTTATCCCATTTGGGACCAAATATCCACAAGTCTTTCTTCTCACTTCTAAACATTCTTCATGCATCTCTAGCACTTGTAATCAATCAAATTCTTTGTATTATAACATATTCTAAACCAAAATAACTTTATACTAGCCATTCACTGCCTCAAAGCAATGGTTTTGGGTTCTCATCCCATTTGGGACCAAATATCCAAAAGTCTTTCTTCTTACTTCTAAACATTCTTCATGCATCTCTAGCACTTGTAATCAATCAAATTCATTGTATTATAACATATTCTAAACCAAAATAACTTTATACAAGCCATTCACTGCCTCAAAGCAATGGTTTTGGGTTATTATCCCATTTGGGACCAAATATCCACAAGTCTTTCTTCTCACTTCTAAACATTCTTCATGCATCTCTAGCACTTGTAATCAATCAAATTCATTGTATTATAACATATTCTAACCCAAAATAACTTTATACAAGCCATTCACTGCCTCAAAGCAATGGTTTTGGGTTCTTATCCAATTTGGGACCAAATATCGATAGGTCTTTCTTCTCACTTCAAAATTCTTCATGCATCTCTAGCACTTGTAATCAATCAAATTCATTGTATGATAACATATTCTAAACCAAAATAACTTTATACAAGCCATTCACTGCCTCAAAGCAATGGTTTTGGGTTCTTATCCCATTTGGGACCAAATATCCACAAGTCTTTCTTCTTACTTCTAAACATTCTTCATGCATCTCTAGCACTTGTAATCAATCAAATTCATTGTATTATAACATATTCTAAACCAAAATAACTTTAGACTAGCCATTCACTGCCTCAAAGCAATGGTTTTGGGTTCTCATCCCATTTGGGACCAAATATCCACAAGTGTTTCTTCTCACTTCTAAACATTCTTCATGCATCTCTAGCACTTGTAATCAATCAAATTCATTGTATTATAACATATTCTAACCCAATATAACTTTATACAAGCCATTCACTGCCTCAAAGCAATGGTTTTGGGTTCTTATACAATTTGGGACCAAATATCGATAGGTGTTTCTTCTCACTTCTAAACATTCTTCATTCACGTCTAGCACTTGTAATCAATCAAATTCATTGTATTATAACATATTGTAACCCAAAATAACTTTATACAAGCCATTCACTGCCTCAAAGCAATGGTTTTGGGTTCTTATCCCATTTGGGACCAAATATCCACAAGTCTTTCTTCTCACTTCTAAACATTCTTCATGCATTTCTAGCACTTGTAATCAATCAAATACATTTTATTATAACATATTCTAACCCAAAATAACTTTATACAAGCCATTCACTGCCTCAAAGTAATGGTTTTGGGTTCTTATCCAATTTGGGACCAAATATCGATAGGTCTTTCTTCTCACTTCAAACATTCTTCATGCATATCTAGCACTTGTAATCAATCAAATTCATTGTATGATAACATATTCTAAACCAAAATAACTTTATACAAGCCATTCACTGCCTCAAAGCAATGGTTTTGGGTTCTTATCCCATTTGGGACCAAATATCCACAAGTTTTTCTTCTCACTTCTAAACATTCTTCATGCATCTCTAGCACTTGTAATCAATCAAATTCATTGTATTATAACATATTCTAAACCAAAATAACTTTATACTAGCCATTCACTGCCTCAAAGCAATGGTTTTGGGTTCTCATCCCATTTGGGACCAAATATCCACAAGTCTTTCTTCTCACTTCTAAACATTCTTCATGCATCTCTAGCACTTGTAATCAATCAAATTCATTGTATTATAACATATTCTAAACCAAAATAACTTTATACAAGCCATTCACTGCCTCAAAGCAATGGTTTTGGGTTATTATCCCATTTGGGACCAAATATCCACAAGTCTTTCTTCTCACTTCTAAACATTCTTCATGCATCTCTAGCACTTGTAATCAATCAAATTCATTGTATTATAACATATTCTAACCCAAAATAACTTTATACAAGCCATTCACTGCCTCAAAGCAATGGTTTTGGGTTCTTATCCAATTTGGGACCAAATATCGATAGGTCTTTCTTCTCACTTCAAAATTCTTCATGCATCTCTAGCACTTGTAATCAATCAAATTCATTGTATGATAACATATTCTAAACCAAAATAACTTTATACAAGCCATTCACTGCCTCAAAGCAATGGTTTTGGGTTCTTATCCCATTTGGGACCAAATATCCACAAGTCTTTCTTCTCACTTCTAAACATTCTTCATGCATCTCTAGCACTAGTAATCAATCAAATTCATTGTATTATAACATATTCTAAACCAAAATAACTTTAGACTAGCCATTCACTGCCTCAAAGCAATGGTTTTGGGTTCTCATCCCATTTGGGACCAAATATCCACAAGTGTTTCTTCTCACTTCTAAACATTATTCATGCATCTCTAGCACTTGTAATCAATCAAATTTATTGTATTATAACATATTCTAACCTAAAATAACTTTATACAAGCCATTCACTGCCTCAAAGCAATGGTTTTGGGTTCTTATCCCATTTGAGACCAAATTTCAACAATTCTTTCTTCTCACTTCTAAACATTCTTCAATCATGTCTAGCACTTGTAATCAATCAAATTCATTGTATTGAATCATATTCTAACCCAAAATAACTTTATACAAGCCTTTCACTGCCTCAAAGCAATGGTTTTGGGTTCTTATCCCATTTGAGACCAAATTCCAACAAGTCTTTCTTCTCACTTCTAAACATTCTTCATGCATGTCTAACACTTGTAATCAATCAAATTCATTGTATTATAACATATTCTAACCCAATATAACTTTATACAAGCCATTCACTGCCTCAAAGCAATGGTTTTGGGTTCTTATACAATTTGGGACCAAATATCGATAGGTGTTTCTTCTCACTTCTAAACATTCTTCATGCATGTCTAGCACTTGTAATCAATCAAATTCATTGTATTATAACATATTGTAACCCAAAATAACTTTATACAAGCCATTCACTGCCTCAAAGCAATGGTTTTGGGTTCTTATCCCATTTGGGACCAAATATCCACAAGTCTTTCTTCTCACTTCTAAACTATCTTCATGCATTTCTAGCACTTGTAATCAATCAAATACATTTTATTATAACATATTCTAACCCAAAATAACTTTATACAAGCCATTCACTGCCTCAAAGTAATGGTTTTGGGTTCTTATCCAATTTGGGACCAAATATCGATAGGTCTTTCTTCTCACTTCAAACATTCTTCATGCATATCTAGCACTTGTAATCAATCAAATTCATTGTATGATAACATATTCTAAACCAAAATAACTTTATACAAGTCATTCACTGCCTCAAAGCAATGGTTTTGGGTTCTTATCCCATTTGGGACCAAATATCCACAAGTCTTTCTTCTCACTTCTAAACATTCTTCATGCATCTCTAGCACTTGTAATCAATCAAATTCTTTGTATTATAACCTATTCTAAACCAAAATAACTTTATACTAGCCATTCACTGCCTCAAAGCAATGGTTTTGGGTTCTCATCCCATTTGGGACCAAATATCCAAAAGTCTTTCTTCTCACTTCTAAACATTCTTCATGCATCTCTAGCACTTGTAATCAATCAAATTCATTGTATTATAACATATTCTAAACCAAAATAACTTTATACAAGCCATTCACTGCCTCACAGCAATGGTTTTGGGTTATTATCCCATTTGGGACCAAATATCCACAAGTCTTTCTTCTCACTTCTAAACATCCTTCATGCATCTCTAGCACTTGTAATCAATCAAATTCATTGTATTATAACATATTCTAACCCAAAATAACTTTATACAAGCCATTCACTGCCTAAAAGCAATGGTTTTGGGTTCTTATCCAATTTGGGACCAAATATCGATAGGTCTTTCTTCTCACTTCAAAATTCATCATGCATCTCTAGCACTTGTAATCAATCAAATTCATTGTATGATAACATATTCTAAACCAAAATAACTTTATACAAGCCATTCACTGCCTCAAAGCAATGGTTTTGGGTTCTTATCCCATTTGGGACCAAATATCCACAAGTCTTTCTTCTCACTTCTAAACATTCTTCATGCATCTCTAGCACTTGTAATCAATCAAATTCATTGTATTATAACATATTCTAAACCAAAATAACTTTAGACTAGCCATTCACTGCCTCAAAGCAATGGTTTTGGGTTCTCATCCCATTTGGGACCAAATATCCACAAGTGTTTCTTCTCACTTCTAAACATTCTTCATGCATCTCTAGCACTTGTAATCAATCAAATTCATTGTATGATAACATATTCTAAACCAAAATAACTTTATACAAGCCATTCACTGCCTCAAAGCAATGGTTTTGGGTTCTTATCCCATTTGGGACCAACTATCCACAAGTCTTTCTTCTCACTTCTAAACATTCTTCATGCATCTCTAGCACTTGTAATCAATCCAATTCATTGTATTATAACATATTCTAAACCAAAATAACTTTATACTATCCATTCACTGCCTCAAAGCAATGGTTTTGGGTTCTCATCCCATTTGGGACCAAATATCCACAAGTCTTTCTTCTCACTTCTAAACATTCTTCATGCATCTCTAGCACTTGTAATCAATCAAATTTATTGTATTATAACATATTCTAACCTAAAATAACTTTATACAAGCCATTCACTGCCTCAAAGCAATGGTTTTGGGTTCTTATCCCATTTGAGACCAAATTTCAACAAGTCTTTCTTCTCACTTCTAAACATTCTTCAATCATGTCTAGCACTTGTAATCAATCAAATTCATTGTATTGAATCATATTCTAAACCAAAATAACTTTATACAAGCCATTCACTGCCTTAAAGCAATGGTTTTGGGTTCTTATCCCATTTGGGACCAAATATCCACAAGTCTTTCTTCTCACTTCTAAACATTCTTCATGCATCTCTAGCACTTGTAATCAATCAAATTCATTGTATTATAACATATTCTAAACCAAAATAACTTTAGACAAGCCATTCACTGCCTCAAAGCAATGGTTTTGGGTTCTCATCCCATTTGGGACCAAATATCCACAAGTGTTTCTTCTCACTTCTAAACATTCTTCATGCATCTCTAGCACTTGTAATCAATCAAATTTATTGTATTATAACATATTCTAACCTAAAATAACTTTATACAAGCCATTCACTGCCTCAAAGCAATGGTTTTGGGTTCTTATCCCATTTGAGACCAAATTTCAACAAGTCTTTCTTCTCACTTCTAAACATTCTTCAATCATGTCTAGCACTTGTAATCAATCAAATTCATTGTATTGAATCATATTCTAACCCAAAATAACTTTATACAAGCCTTTCACTGCCTCAAAGCAATGGTTTTGGGTTCTTATCCCATTTGAGACCAAATTCCAACAAGTCTTTCTTCTCACTTCTAAACATTCTTCATGCATGTCTAACACTTGTAATCAATCAAATTCATTGTATTATAACATATTCTAACCCAATATAACTTTATACAAGCCATTCACTGCCTCAAAGCAATGGTTTTGGGTTCTTATACAATTTGGGACCAAATATCGATAGGTGTTTCTTCTCACTTCTAAACATTCTTCATGCATGTCTAGCACTTGTAATCAATCAAATTCATTGTATTATAACATATTGTAACCCAAAATAACTTTATACAAGCCATTCACTGCCTCAAAGCAATGGTTTTGGGTTCTTATCCCATTTGGGACCAAATATCCACAAGTCTTTCTTCTCACTTCTAAACTATCTTCATGCATTTCTAGCACTTGTAATCAATCAAATACATTTTATTATAACATATTCTAACCCAAAATAACTTTATACAAGCCATTCACTGCCTCAAAGTAATGGTTTTGGGTTCTTATCCAATTTGGGACCAAATATCGATAGGTCTTTCTTCTCACTTCAAACATTCTTCATGCATATCTAGCACTTGTAATCAATCAAATTCATTGTATGATAACATATTCTAAACCAAAATAACTTTATACAAGCCATTCACTGCCTCAAAGCAATGGTTTTGGGTTCTTATCCCATTTGGGACCAAATATCCACAAGTCTTTCTTCTCACTTCTAAACATTCTTCATGCATCTCTAGCACTTGTAATCAATCAAATTCTTTGTATTATAACATATTCTAAACCAAAATAACTTTATACTAGCCATTCACTGCCTCAAAGCAATGGTTTTGGGTTCTCATCCCATTTGGGACCAAATATCCAAAAGTCTTTCTTCTCACTTCTAAACATTCTTCATGCATCTCTAGCACTTGTAATCAATCAAATTCATTGTATTATAACATATTCTAAACCAAAATAACTTTATACAAGCCATTCACTGCCTCAAAGCAATGGTTTTGGGTTATTATCCCATTTGGGACCAAATATCCACAAGTCTTTCTTCTCACTTCTAAACATTCTTCATGCATCTCTAGCACTTGTAATCAATCAAATTCATTGTATTATAACATATTCTAACCCAAAATAACTTTATACAAGCCATTCACTGCCTCAAAGCAATGGTTTTGGGTTCTTATCCAATTTGGGACCAAATATCGATAGGTCTTTTTTCTCACTTCAAAATTCTTCATGCATCTCTAGCACTTGTAATCAATCAAATTCATTGTATGATAACATATTCTAAACCAAAATAACTTTATACAAGCCATTCACTGCCTCAAAGCAATGGTTTTGGGTTCTTATCCCATTTGGGACCAAATATCCACAAGTCTTTCTTCTCACTTCTAAACATTCTTCATGCATCTCTAGCACTTGTAATCAATCAAATTCATTGTATTATAACATATTCTAAACCAAAATAACTTTAGACTAGCCATTCACTGCCTCAAAGCAATGGTTTTGGGTTCTCATCCCATTTGGGACCAAATATCCACAAGTGTTTCTTCTCACTTCTAAACATTCTTCATGCATCTCTAGCACTTGTAATCAATCAAATTCATTGTATTATAACATATTCTAACCCAATATAACTTTATACAAGCCATTCACTGCCTCAAAGCAATGGTTTTGGGTTCTTATACAATTTGGGACCAAATATCGATAGGTGTTTCTTCTCACTTCTAAACATTCTTCATGCATGTCTAGCACTTGTAATCAATCAAATTCATTGTATTATAACATATTGTAACCCAAAATAACTTTATACAAGCCATTCACTGCCTCAAAGCAATGGTTTTGGGTTCTTATCCCATTTGGGACCAAATATCCACAAGTCTTTCTTCTCACTTCTAAACATTCTTCATGCATTTCTAGCACTTGTAATCAATCAAATACATTTTATTATAACATATTCTAACCCAAAATAACTTTATACAAGCCATTCACTGCCTCAAAGTAATGGTTTTGGGTTCTTATCCAATTTGGGACCAAATATCGATAGGTGTTTCTTCTCACTTCAAACATTCTTCATGCATATCTAGCACTTGTAATCAATCAAATTCATTGTATGATAACATATTCTAAACCAAAATAACTTTATACAAGCCATTCACTGCCTCAAAGCAATGGTTTTGGGTTCTTATCCCATTTGGGACCAAATATCCACAAGTCTTTCTTCTCACTTCTAAACATTCTTCATGCATCTCTAGCACTTGTAATCAATCAAATTCATTGTATTATAACATATTCTAAACCAAAATAACTTTATACTAGCCATTCACTGCCTCAAAGCAATGGTTTTGGGTTCTCATCCCATTTGGGACCAAATATCCACAAGTCTTTCTTCTCACTTCTAAACATTCTTCATGCATCTCTAGCACTTGTAATCAATCAAATTCATTGTATTATAACATATTCTAAACCAAAATAACTTTATACAAGCCATTCACTGCCTCAAAGCAATGGTTTTGGGTTATTATCCCATTTGGGACCAAATATCCACAAGTCTTTCTTCTCACTTCTAAACATTCTTCATGCATCTCTAGCACTTGTAATCAATCAAATTCATTGTATTATAACATATTCTAACCCAAAATAACTTTATACAAGCCATTCACTGCCTCAAAGCAATGGTTTTGGGTTCTTATCCAATTTGGGACCAAATATCGATAGGTATTTCTTCTCACTTCAAAATTCTTCATGCATCTCTAGCACTTGTAATCAATCAAATTCATTGTATGATAACATATTCTAAACCAAAATAACTTTATACAAGCCATTCACTGCCTCAAAGCAATGGTTTTGGGTTCTTATCCCATTTGGGACCAAATATCCACAAGTCTTTCTTCTCACTTCTAAACATTCTTCATGCATCTCTAGCACTAGTAATCAATCAAATTCATTGTATTATAACATATTCTAAACCAAAATAACATTAGACTAGCCATTCACTGCCTCAAAGCAATGGTTTTGGGTTCTCATCCCATTTGGGACCAAATATCCACAAGTGTTTCTTCTCACTTCTAAACATTATTCATGCATCTCTAGCACTTGTAATCAATCAAATTTATTGTATTATAACATATTCTAACCTAAAATAACTTTATACAAGCCATTCACTGCCTCAAAGCAATGGTTTTGGGTTCTTATCCCATTTGAGACCAAATTTCAACAAGTCTTTCTTCTCACTTCTAAACATTCTTCAATCATGTCTAGCACTTGTAATCAATCAAATTCATTGTATTGAATCATATTCTAACCCAAAATAACTTTATACAAGCCTTTCACTGCCTCAAAGCAATGGTTTTGGGTTCTTATCCCATTTGAGACCAAATTTCAACAAGTCTTTCTTCTCACTTCTAAACATTCTTCATGCATGTCTAACACTTGTAATCAATCAAATTCATTGTATTATAACATATTCTAACCCAATATAACTTTATACAAGCCATTCACTGCCTCAAAGCAATGGTTTTGGGTTCTTATACAATTTGGGACCAAATATCGATAGGTGTTTCTTCTCACTTCTAAACATTCTTCATGCATGTCTAGCACTTGTAATCAATCAAATTCATTGTATTATAACATATTGTAACCCAAAATAACTTTATACAAGCCATTCACTGCCTCAAAGCAATGGTTTTGGGTTCTTATCCCATTTGGGACCAAATATCCACAAGTCTTTCTTCTCACTTCTAAACATTCTTCATGCATTTCTAGCACTTGTAATCAATCAAATACATTTTATTATAACATATTCTAACCCAAAATAACTTTATACAAGCCATTCACTGCCTCAAAGTAATGGTTTTGGGTTATTATCCCATTTGGGACCAAATATCCACAAGTCTTTCTTCTCACTTCTAAACATTCTTCATGCATCTCTAGCACTTGTAATCAATCAAATTCATTGTATTATAACATATTCTAAACCAAAATAACTTTAGACTAGCCATTCACTGCCTCAAAGCAATGGTTTTGGGTTCTCATCCCATTTGGGACCAAATATCCACAAGTGTTTCTTCTCACTTCTAAACATTCTTCATGCATCTCTAGCACTTGTAATCAATCAAATTCATTGTATTATAACATATTCTAACCCAATATAACTTTATACAAGCCATTCACTGCCTCAAAGCAATGGTTTTGGGTTCTTATACAATTTGGGACCAAATATCGATAGGTGTTTCTTCTCACTTCTAAACATTCTTCATGCATGTCTAGCACTTGTAATCAATCAAATTCATTGTATTATAACATATTGTAACCCAAAATAACTTTATACAAGCCATTCACTGCCTCAAAGCAATGGTTTTGGGTTCTTATCCCATTTGGGACCAAATATCCACAAGTCTTTCTTCTTACTTCTAAACATTCTTCATGCATTTCTAGCACTTGTAATCAATCAAATACATTTTATTATAACATATTCTAACCCAAAATAACTTTATACAAGCCATTCACTGCCTCAAAGTAATGGTTTTGGGTTCTTATCCAATTTGGGACCAAATATCGATAGGTGTTTCTTCTCACTTCAAACATTCTTCATGCATATCTAGCACTTGTAATCAATCAAATTCATTGTATGATAACATATTCTAAACCAAAATAACTTTATACAAGCCATTCACTGCCTCAAAGCAATGGTTTTGGGTTCTTATCCCATTTGGGACCAAATATCCACAAGTCTTTCTTCTCACTTCTAAACATTCTTCATGCATCTCTAGCACTTGTAATCAATCAAATTCATTGTATTATAACATATTCTAAACCAAAATAACTTTATACTAGCCATTCACTGCCTCAAAGCAATGGTTTTGGGTTCTCATCCCATTTGGGACCAAATATCCACAAGTCTTTCTTCTCACTTCTAAACATTCTTCATGCATCTCTAGCACTTGTAATCAATCAAATTCATTGTATTATAACATATTCTAAACCAAAATAACTTTATACAAGCCATTCACTGCCTCAAAGCAATGGTTTTGGGTTATTATCCCATTTGGGACCAAATATCCACAAGTCTTTCTTCTCACTTCTAAACATTCTTCATGCATCTCTAGCACTTGTAATCAATCAAATTCATTGTATTATAACATATTCTAACCCAAAATAACTTTATACAAGCCATTCACTGCCTCAAAGCAATGGTTTTGGGTTCTTATCCAATTTGGGACCAAATATCGATAGGTATTTCTTCTCACTTCAAAATTCTTCATGCATCTCTAGCACTTGTAATCAATCAAATTCATTGTATGATAACATATTCTAAACCAAAATAACTTTATACAAGCCATTCACTGCCTCAAAGCAATGGTTTTGGGTTCTTATCCCATTTGGGACCAAATATCCACAAGTCTTTCTTCTCATTTCTAAACATTCTTCATGCATCTCTAGCACTAGTAATCAATCAAATTCATTGTATTATAACATATTCTAAACCAAAATAACATTAGACTAGCCATTCACTGCCTCAAAGCAATGGTTTTGGGTTCTCATCCCATTTGGGACCAAATATCCACAAGTGTTTCTTCTCACTTCTAAACATTATTCATGCATCTCTAGCACTTGTAATCAATCAAATTTATTGTATTATAACATATTCTAACCTAAAATAACTTTATACAAGCCATTCACTGCCTCAAAGCAATGGTTTTGGGTTCTTATCCCATTTGAGACCAAATTTCAACAAGTCTTTCTTCTCACTTCTAAACATTCTTCAATCATGTCTAGCACTTGTAATCAATCAAATTCATTGTATTGAATCATATTCTAACCCAAAATAACTTTATACAAGCCTTTCACTGCCTCAAAGCAATGGTTTTGGGTTCTTATCCCATTTGAGACCAAATTTCAACAAGTCTTTCTTCTCACTTCTAAACATTCTTCATGCATGTCTAACACTTGTAATCAATCAAATTCATTGTATTATAACATATTCTAACCCAATATAACTTTATACAAGCCATTCACTGCCTCAAAGCAATGGTTTTGGGTTCTTATACAATTTGGGACCAAATATCGATAGGTGTTTCTTCTCACTTCTAAACATTCTTCATGCATGTCTAGCACTTGTAATCAATCAAATTCATTGTATTATAACATATTGTAACCCAAAATAACTTTATACAAGCCATTCACTGCCTCAAAGCAATGGTTTTGGGTTCTTATCCCATTTGGGACCAAATATCCACAAGTCTTTCTTCTCACTTCTAAACATTCTTCATGCATTTCTAGCACTTGTAATCAATCAAATACATTTTATTATAACATATTCTAACCCAAAATAACTTTATACAAGCCATTCACTGCCTCAAAGTAATGGTTTTGGGTTCTTATCCAATTTGGGACCAAATATCGATAGGTCTTTCTTCTCACTTCAAACATTCTTCATGCATATCTAGCACTTGTAATCAATCAAATTCATTGTATGATAACATATTCTAAACCAAAATAACTTTATACAAGCCATTCACTACCTAAAAGCAATGGTTTTGGGTTCTTATCCCATTTGGGACCAAATATCCACAAGTCTTTCTTCTCACTTCTAAACATTCTTCATGCATCTCTAGCACTTGTAATCAATCAAATTCTTTGTATTATAACATATTCTAAACCAAAATAACTTTATACTAGCCATTCACTGCCTCAAAGCAATGGTTTTGGGTTCTCATCCCATTTGGGACCAAATATCCAAAAGTCTTTCTTCTCACTTCTAAACATTCTTCATGCATCTCTAGCACTTGTAATCAATCAAATTCATTGTATTATAACATATTCTAAACCAAAATAACTTTATACAAGCCATTCACTGCCTCAAAGCAATGGTTTTGGGTTATTATCCCATTTGGGACCAAATATCCACAAGTCTTTCTTCTCACTTCTAAACATTCTTCATGCATCTCTAGCACTTGTAATCAATCAAATTCATTGTATTATAACATATTCTAACCCAAAATAACTTTATACAAGCCATTCACTGCCTCAAAGCAATGGTTTTGGGTTCTTATCCAATTTGGGACCAAATATCGATAGGTCTTTCTTCTCACTTCAAAATTCTTCATGCATCTCTAGCACTTGTAATCAATCAAATTCATTGTATGATAACATATTCTAAACCAAAATAACTTTATACAAGCCATTCACTGCCTCAAAACAATGGTTTTGGGTTCTTATCCCATTTGGGACCAAATATCCACAAGTCTTTCTTCTCACTTCTAAACATTCTTCATGCATCTCTAGCACTTGTAATCAATCAAATTCATTGTATTATAACATATTCTAAACCAAAATAACTTTAGACTAGCCATTCACTGCCTCAAAGCAATGGTTTTGGGTTCTTATCCCATTTGGGACCAAATATCCACAAGTGTTTCTTCTCACTTCTAAACATTCTTCATGCATCTCTAGCACTTGTAATCAATCAAATTTATTGTATTATAACATATTCTAACCTAAAATAACTTTATACAAGCCATTCACTGCGTCAAAGCAATGGTTTTGGGTTCTTATCCCATTTGAGACCAAATTTCAACAAGTTTTTCTTCTCACTTCTAAACATTCTTCAATCATGTCTAGCACTTGTAATCAATCAAATTCATTGTATTGAATCATATTCTAACCCAAAATAACTTTATACAAGCCTTTCACTGCCTCAAAGCAATGGTTTTGGGTTCTTATCCCATTTGAGACCAAATTTCAACAAGTCTTTCTTCTCACTTCTAAACATTCTTCATGCATGTCTAACACTTGTAATCAATCAAATTCATTGTATTATAACATATTCTAACCCAATATAACTTTATACAAGCCATTCACTGCCTCAAAGCAATGGTTTTGGGTTCTTATACAATTTGGGACCAAATATCGATAGGTGTTTCTTCTCACTTTTAAACATTCTTCATGCATGTCTAGCACTTGTAATCAATCAAATTCATTGTATTATAACATATTGTAACCCAAAATAACTTTATACAAGCCATTCACTGCCTCAAAGCAATGGTTTTGGGTTCTTATCCCATTTGGGACCAAATATCCACAAGTCTTTCTTCTCACTTCTAAACATTCTTCATGCATTTCTAGCACTTGTAATCATCAAATACATTTTATTATAACATATTCTAACCCAAAATAACTTTCTACAAGCCATTCACTGCCTCAAAGTAATGGTTTTGGGTTCTTATCCAATTTGGGACCAAATATCGATAGGTCTTTCTTCTCACTTCAAACATTCTTCATGCATATCTAGCACTTGTAATCAATCAAATTCATTGTATGATAACATATTCTAAACCAAAATAACTTTATACAAGCCATTCACTGCCTCAAAGCAATGGTTTTGGGTTCTTATCCCATTTGGGACCAAATATCCACAAGTCTTTCTTCTCACTTCTAAACATTCTTCATGCATCTCTAGCACTTGTAATCAATCAAATTCTTTGTATTATAACATATTCTAAACCAAAATAACTTTATACTAGCCATTCACTGCCTCAAAGCAATGGTTTTGGGTTCTCATCCCATTTGGGACCAAATATCCAAAAGTCTTTCTTCTCACTTCTAAACATTCTTCATGCATCTCTAGCACTTGTAATCAATCAAATTCATTGTATTATAACATATTCTAAACCAAAATAACTTTATACAAGCCATTCACTGCCTCAAAGCAATGGTTTTGGGTTATTATCCCATTTGGGACCAAATATCCACAAGTCTTTCTTCTCACTTCTAAACATTCTTCATGCATCTCTAGCACTTGTAATCAATCAAATTCATTGTATTATAACATATTCTAACCCAAAATAACTTTATACAAGCCATTCACTGCCTCAAAGCAATGGTTTTGGGTTCTTATCCAATTTGGGACCAAATATCGATAGGTCTTTCTTCTTACTTCAAAATTCTTCATGCATCTCTAGTACTTGTAATCAATCAAATTCATTGTATGATAACATATTCTAAACCAAAATAACTTTATACAAGCCATTCACTGCCTCAAAGCAATGGTTTTGGGTTCTTATCCCATTTGGGACCAAATATCCACAAGTCTTTCTTCTCACTTCTAAACATTCTTCATGCATGTCTAGCACTTGTAATCAATCAAATTCATTGTATTATAACATATTGTAACCCAAAATAACTTTATACAAGCCATTCACTGCCTCAAAGCAATGGTTTTGGGTTCTTATCCCATTTGGGACCAAATATCCACAAGTCTTTCTTCTCACTTCTAAACATTCTTCATGCATTTCTAGCACTTGTAATCAATCAAATTCATTGTATTATAACAAATTCTAACCCAAAATAACTTTATACAAGCCATTCACTGCCTCAAAGCAATGGTTTTGGGTTCTTATCCAATTTGGGACCAAATATCGATAGATATTTCTTCTCACTTTAAAAATTCTTCATGCATCTCTAGCACTTGTAATCAATCAAATTCATTGTATTATAACATATTCTAAACCAAAATAACTTTATACAAGCCATTCACTGCCTCAAAGCAATGGTTTTGGGTTCTTATCCCATTTGAGACCAAATTTCAACTAGTCTTTCTTCTCACTTCTAAACATTCTTCATGCATGTCTAGCACTTGTAATCAATCATATTCATTGTATTTTAACATATTCTAACCAAAATAACTTTATACAAGCCATTCACTGCCTAAAAGCAATGGTTTTGGGTTCTTATCCCATTTGAGACCAAATTTCAACAAGTCTTTCTTCTCACTTCTAAACATTCTTCATGCATGTCTAGCACTTGTAATCAATCATATTCATTGTATTATAACATATTCTAACCCAAAATAACTTTATACAAGCCATTCACTGCCTCAAAGCAATGGTTTTGGGTTCTTATCCCATTTGGGACCAAATATCCACAAGTCTTTCTTCTCACTTCTAAACATTCTTCATGCATGTCTAGCACTTGTAATCAATCATATTCATTGTATTATAACATATTCTAACCCAAAATAACTTTATACAAGCCATTCACTGCCTCAAAGCAATGGTTTTGGGTTCTTATCCCATTTGGGACCAAATATCCACAAGTCTTTCTTCTCACTTCTAAACATTCTTCATGCATGTCTAGCACTTGTAATCAATCATATTCATTGTATTATAACATATTCTAACCCAAAATAACTTTATACAAGCCATTCACTGCCTCAAAGCAATGGTTTTGGGTTCTTATCCCATTTGGGACCAAATATCCACAAGTCTTTCTTCTCACTTCTAAACATTCTTCATGCATCTCTAGCACTTGTAATCAATCAAATTCATTGTATTATAACATATTGTAACCCAAAATAACTTTATACAAGCCATTCACTGCCTCAAAGCAATGGTTTTGGGTTCTTATCCCATTTGGGACCAAATATCCACAAGTCTTTCTTCTCACTTCTAAACATTCTTCATGCATTTCTAGCACTTGTAATCAATCAAATACATTTTATTATAACATATTCTAACCCAAAATAACTTTATACAAGCCATTCACTGCCTCAAAGTAATGGTTTTGGGTTCTTATCCAATTTGGGACCAAATATCGATAGGTCTTTCTTCTCACTTCAAACATTCTTCATGCATATCTAGCACTTGTAATCAATCAAATTCATTGTATGATAACATATTCTAAACCAAAATAACTTTATACAAGCCATTCACTGCCTCAAAGCAATGGTTTTGGGTTCTTATCCCATTTGGGACCAAATATCCACAAGTCTTTCTTCTCACTTCTAAACATTCTTCATGCATCTCTAGCACTTGTAATCAATCAAATTCTTTGTATTATAACATATTCTAAACCAAAATAACTTTATACTAGCCATTCACTGCCTCAAAGCAATGGTTTTGGGTTCTCATCCCATTTGGGACCAAATATCCAAAAGTCTTTCTTCTCACTTCTAAACATTCTTCATGCATCTCTAGCACTTGTAATCAATCAAATTCATTGTATTATAACATATTCTAAACCAAAATAACTTTATACAAGCCATTCACTGCCTCAAAGCAATGGTTTTGGGTTATTATCCCATTTGGGACCAAATATCCACAAGTCTTTCTTCTCACTTCTAAACATTCTTCATGCATCTCTAGCACTTGTAATCAATCAAATTCATTGTATTATAACATATTCTAACCCAAAATAACTTTATACAAGCCATTCACTGCCTCAAAGCAATGGTTTTGGGTTCTTATCCAATTTGGGACCAAATATCGATAGGTCTTTCTTCTTACTTCAAAATTCTTCATGCATCTCTAGTACTTGTAATCAATCAAATTCATTGTATGATAACATATTCTAAACCAAAATAACTTTATACAAGCCATTCACTGCCTCAAAGCAATGGTTTTGGGTTCTTATCCCATTTGGGACCAAATATCCACAAGTCTTTCTTCTCACTTCTAAACATTCTTCATGCATGTCTAGCACTTGTAATCAATCAAATTCATTGTATTATAACATATTGTAACCCAAAATAACTTTATACAAGCCATTCACTGCCTCAAAGCAATGGTTTTGGGTTCTTATCCCATTTGGGACCAAATATCCACAAGTCTTTCTTCTCACTTCTAAACATTCTTCATGCATTTCTAGCACTTGTAATCAATCAAATTCATTGTATTATAACAAATTCTAACCCAAAATAACTTTATACAAGCCATTCACTGCCTCAAAGCAATGGTTTTGGGTTCTTATCCAATTTGGGACCAAATATCGATAGATATTTCTTCTCACTTTAAAAATTCTTCATGCATCTCTAGCACTTGTAATCAATCAAATTCATTGTATTATAACATATTCTAAACCAAAATAACTTTATACAAGCCATTCACTGCCTCAAAGCAATGGTTTTGGGTTCTTATCCCATTTGAGACCAAATTTCAACTAGTCTTTCTTCTCACTTCTAAACATTCTTCATGCATGTCTAGCACTTGTAATCAATCATATTCATTGTATTTTAACATATTCTAACCAAAATAACTTTATACAAGCCATTCACTGCCTAAAAGCAATGGTTTTGGGTTCTTATCCCATTTGAGACCAAATTTCAACAAGTCTTTCTTCTCACTTCTAAACATTCTTCATGCATGTCTAGCACTTGTAATCAATCATATTCATTGTATTATAACATATTCTAACCCAAAATAACTTTATACAAGCCATTCACTGCCTCAAAGCAATGGTTTTGGGTTCTTATCCCATTTGGGACCAAATATCCACAAGTCTTTCTTCTCACTTCTAAACATTCTTCATGCATCTCTAGCACTTGTAATCAATCAAATTCTTTGTATTATAACATATTCTAAACCAAAATAACTTTATACTAGCCATTCACTGCCTCAAAGCAATGGTTTTGGGTTCTCATCCCATTTGGGACCAAATATCCAAAAGTCTTTCTTCTCACTTCTAAACATTCTTCATGCATCTCTAGCACTTGTAATCAATCAAATTCATTGTATTATAACATATTCTAAACCAAAATAACTTTATACAAGCCATTCACTGCCTCAAAGCAATGGTTTTGGGTTATTATCCCATTTGGGACCAAATATCCACAAGTGTTTCTTCTCACTTCTAAACATTCTTCATGCATCTCTAGCACTTGTAATCAATCAAATTCATTGTATTATAACATATTCTAACCCAAAATAACTTTATACAAGCCATTCACTGCCTCAAAGCAATGGTTTTGGGTTCTTATCCAATTTGGGACCAAATATCGATAGGTCTTTCTTCTTACTTCAAAATTCTTCATGCATCTCTAGTACTTGTAATCAATCAAATTCATTGTATGATAACATATTCTAAACCAAAATAACTTTATACAAGCCATTCACTGCCTCAAAGCAATGGTTTTGGGTTCTTATCCCATTTGGGACCAAATATCCACAAGTCTTTCTTCTCACTTCTAAACATTCTTCATGCATGTCTAGCACTTGTAATCAATCAAATTCATTGTATTATAACATATTGTAACCCAAAATAACTTTATACAAGCCATTCACTGCCTCAAAGCAATGGTTTTGGGTTCTTATCCCATTTGGGACCAAATATCCACAAGTCTTTCTTCTCACTTCTAAACATTCTTCATGCATTTCTAGCACTTGTAATCAATCAAATTCATTGTATTATAACAAATTCTAACCCAAAATAACTTTATACAAGCCATTCACTGCCTCAAAGCAATGGTTTTGGGTTCTTATCCAATTTGGGACCAAATATCGATAGATATTTCTTCTCACTTTAAAAATTCTTCATGCATCTCTAGCACTTGTAATCAATCAAATTCATTGTATTATAACATATTCTAAACCAAAATAACTTTATACAAGCCATTCACTGCCTCAAAGCAATGGTTTTGGGTTCTTATCCCATTTGAGACCAAATTTCAACTAGTCTTTCTTCTCACTTCTAAACATTCTTCATGCATGTCTAGCACTTGTAATCAATCATATTCATTGTATTTTAACATATTCTAACCAAAATAACTTTATACAAGCCATTCACTGCCTAAAAGCAATGGTTTTGGGTTCTTATCCCATTTGAGACCAAATTTCAACAAGTCTTTCTTCTCACTTCTAAACATTCTTCATGCATGTCTAGCACTTGTAATCAATCATATTCATTGTATTATAACATATTCTAACCCAAAATAACTTTATACAAGCCATTCACTGCCTCAAAGCAATGGTTTTGGGTTCTTATCCCATTTGGGACCAAATATCCACAAGTCTTTCTTCTCACTTCTAAACATTCTTCATGCATGTCTAGCACTTGTAATCAATCATATTCATTGTATTATAACATATTCTAACCCAAAATAACTTTATACAAGCCATTCACTGCCTCAAAGCAATGGTTTTGGGTTCTTATCCCATTTGGGACCAAATATCCACAAGTCTTTCTTCTCACTTCTAAACATTCTTCATGCATGTCTAGCACTTGTAATCAATCATATTCATTGTATTATAACATATTCTAACCCAAAATAACTTTATACAAGCCATTCACTGCCTCAAAGCAATGGTTTTGGGTTCTTATCCCATTTGGGACCAAATATCCACAAGTCTTTCTTCTCACTTCTAAACATTCTTCATGCATCTCTAGCACTTGTAATCAATCAAATTCATTGTATTATAACATATTGTAACCCAAAATAACTTTATACAAGCCATTCACTGCCTCAAAGCAATGGTTTTGGGTTCTTATCCCATTTGGGACCAAATATCCACAAGTCTTTCTTCTCACTTCTAAACATTCTTCATGCATTTCTAGCACTTGTAATCAATCAAATACATTTTATTATAACATATTCTAACCCAAAATAACTTTATACAAGCCATTCACTGCCTCAAAGTAATGGTTTTGGGTTCTTATCCAATTTGGGACCAAATATCGATAGGTCTTTCTTCTCACTTCAAAACATTCTTCATGCATCTCTAGCACTTGTAATCAATCAAATTCATTGTATGATAACATATTCTAAACCAAAATAACTTTATACAAGCCATTCACTGCCTCAAAGCAATGGTTTTGGGTTCTTATCCCATTTGGGACCAAATATCCACAAGTCTTTCTTCTCACTTCTAAACATTCTTCATGCATCTCTAGCACTTGTAATCAATCAAATTCATTGTATTATAACATATTCTAAACCAAAATAACTTTATACTAGCCATTCAGTGCCTCAAAGCAATGGTTTTGGGTTCTCATCACATTTGGGACCAAATATCCACAAGTCTTTCTTCTCACTTCTAAACATTCTTCATGCATCTCTAGCACTTGTAATCAATCAAATTTATTGTATTATAACATATTCTAACCTAAAATAACTTTATACAAGCCATTCACTGCCTCAAAGCAATGGTTTTGGGTTCTTATCCCATTTGAGACCAAATTTCAACAAGTCTTTCTTCTCACTTCTAAACATTCTTCAATCATGTCTAGCACTTGTAATCAATCAAATTCATTGTATTGATTCATATTCTAAACCAAAATAACTTTATACAAGCCATTCACTGCCTTAAAGCAATGGTTTTGGGTTCTTATCCCATTTGGGACCAAATATCCACAAGTCTTTCTTCTCACTTCTAAACATTCTTCATGCATCTCTAGCACTTGTAATCAATCAAATTCATTGTATTATAACATATTCTAAACCAAAATAACTTTAGACAAGCCATTCACTGCCTCAAAGCAATGGTTTTGGGTTCTCATCCCATTTGGGACCAAATATCCACAAGTGTTTCTTCTCACTTCTAAACATTCTTCATGCATCTCTAGCACTTGTAATCAATCAAATTTATTGTATTATAACATATTCTAACCTAAAATAACTTTATACAAGCCATTCACTGCCTCAAAGCAATGGTTTTGGGTTCTTATCCCATTTGAGACCAAATTTCAACAAGTCTTTCTTCTCACTTCTAAACATTCTTCAATCATGTCTAGCACTTGTAATCAATCAAATTCATTGTATTGAATCATATTCTAAACCAAAATAACTTTATACAAGCCATTCACTGCCTCAAAGCAATGATTTTGGGTTCTTATCCCATTTGGGACCAAATATCCACAAGTCTTTCTTCTCACTTCTAAACATTCTTCATGCATCTCTAGCACTTGTAATCAATCAAATTCATTGTATTATAACATATTCTAAACCAAAATAACTTTAGACTAGCCATTCACTGCCTCAAAGCAATGGTTTTGGGTTCTCATCCCATTTGGGACCAAATATCCACAAGTGTTTCTTCTCACTTCTAAACATTCTTCATGCATCTCTAGCACTTGTAATCAATCAAATTTATTGTATTATAACATATTCTAACCTAAAATAACTTTATACAAGCCATTCACTGCCTCAAAGCAATGGTTTTGGGTTCTAATCCCATTTGAGACCAAATTTCAACAAGTCTTTCTTCTCACTTCTAAACATTCTTCAATCATGTCTAGCACTTGTAATCAATCAAATTCATTGTACTGAATCATATTCTAACCCAAAATAACTTTATACAAGCCTTTCACTGCCTCAAAGCAATGGTTTTGGGTTCTTATCCCATTTGAGACCAAATTTCAACAAGTCTTTATTCTCACTTCTAAACATTCTTCATGCATGTCTAGCACTTGTAATCAATCATATTCATTGTATTATAACATATTCTAACCCAAAATAACTTTATACAAGCCATTCACTGCCTCAAAGCAATGGTTTTGGGTTCTTATCCAATTTGGGACCAAATATCGATAGGTCTTTCTTCTCACTTCAAAACATTCTTCATGCATCTCTAGCACTTGTAATCAATCAAATTCATTGTATGATAACATATTCTAAACCAAAATAACTTTATACAAGCCATTCACTGCCTCAAAGCAATGGTTTTGGGTTCTTATCCCATTTGGGACCAAATATCCACAAGTCTTTCTTCTCACTTCTAAACATTCTTCATGCATCTCTAGCACTTGTAATCAATCAAATTTATTGTATTATAACATATTCTAAACCAAAATAACTTTATACAAGCCATTCACTGCCTCAAAGCAATGGTTTTGGGTTCTTATCCCATTTGGGACCAAATATCCACAAGTCTTTCTTCTCACTTCTAAACATTCTTCATGCATCTCTAGCACTTGTAATCAATCAAATTCATTGTATTATAACATATTCTAAACCAAAATAACTTTATACTAGCCATTCACTGCCTCAAAGCAATGGTTTTGGGTTCTCATCCCATTTGGGACCAAATATCCACAAGTCTTTCTTCTGACTTCTAAACATTCTTCATGCATCTCTAGCACTTGTAATCAATCAAATTTATTGTATTATAACATATTCTAACCTAAAATAACTTTATACAAGCCATTCACTGCCTCAAAGCAATGGTTTTGGGTTCTTATCCCATTTGAGACCAAATTTCAACAAGTCTTTCTTCTCACTTCTAAACATTCTTCAATCATGTCTAGCACTTGTAATCAATCAAATTCATTGTATTGAATCATATTCTAAACCAAAATAACTTTATACAAGCCATTCACTGCCTTAAAGCAATGGTTTTGGGTTCTTATCCCATTTGGGACCAAATATCCACAAGTCTTTCTTCTCACTTCTAAACATTCTTCATGCATCTCTAGCACTTGTAATCAATAAAATTCATTGTATTATAACATATTCTAAACCAAAATAACTTTAGACAAGCCATTCACTGCCTCAAAGCAATGGTTTTGGGTTCTCATCCCATTTGGGACCAAATATCCACAAGTGTTTCTTCTCACTTCTAAACATTCTTCATGCATCTCTAGCACTTGTAATCAATCAAATTTATTGTATTATAACATATTCTAACCTAAAATAACTTTATACAAGCCATTCACTACCTCAAAGCAATGGTTTTGGGTTCTTATCCCATTTGAGACCAAATTTCAACAAGTGTTTCTTCTCACTTCTAAACATTCTTCAATCATGTCTAGCACTTGTAATCAATCAAATTCATTGTATTGAATCATATTCTAACCCAAAATAACTTTATACAAGCCTTTCACTGCCTCAAAGCAATGGTTTTGGGTTCTTATCCCATTTGAGACCAAATTTCAACAAGTCTTTCTTCTCACTTCTAAACATTCTTCATGCATGTCTAGCACTTGTAATCAATCATATTCATTGTATTATAACATATTCTAACCAAAATAACTTTATACAAGCCATTCACTGCCTCAAAGCAATGGTTTTGGGTTCTTATCCCATTTGAGACCAAATTTCAACAAGTCTTTCTTCTCACTTCTAAACATTCTTCATGCATGTCTAGCACTTGTAATCAATCATATTCATTGTATTATAACATATTCTAACCAAAATAACTTTATACAAGCCATTCACTGCCTCAAAGCAATGGTTTTGGGTTCTTATCCCATTTGAGACCAAATTTCAACAAGTCTTTCTTCTCTCTTCTAAACATTCTTCATGCATGTCTAGCACTTGTAATCAATCATATTCATTGTATTATAACATATTCTAACCCAAAATAACTTTATACAAGCCATTCACTGCCTCAAAGCAATGGTTTTGGGTTCTTATCCCATTTGAGACCAAATTTCAACAAGTCTTTCTTCTCACTTCTAAACATTCTTCAATCATGTCTAGCACTTGTAATCAATCATATTCATTGTATTATAACATATTCTAACCAAAATAACTTTATACAAGCCATTCACTGCCTCAAAGCAATGGTTTTGGGTTCTTATCCCATTTGAGACCAAATTTCAACAAGTCTTTCTTCTCACTTCTAAACATTCTTCATGCATGTCTAGCACTTGTAATCAATCATATTCATTGTATTATAACATATTCTAACCAAAATAACTTTATACAAGCCATTCACTGCCTCAAAGCAATGGTTTTGGGTTCTTATCCCATTTGAGACCAAATTTCAACAAGTCTTTCTTCTCACTTCTAAACATTCTTCATGCATGTCTAGCACTTGTAATCAATCATATTCATTGTATTATAACATATTCTAACCCAAAATAACTTTATACAAGCCATTCACTGCCTCAAAGCAATGGTTTTGGGTTCTTATCCCATTTGAGACCAAATTTCAACAAGTCTTTCTTCTCACTTCTAAACATTCTTCAATCATGTCTAGCACTTGTAATCAATCAAATTCATTGTACTGAATCATATTCTAACCCAAAATAACTTTATACAAGCCTTTCACTGCCTCAAAGCAATGGTTTTGGGTTCTTATCCCATTTGAGACCAAATTTCAACAAGTCTTTATTCTCACTTCTAAACATTCTTCATGCATGTCTAGCACTTGTAATCAATCATATTCATTGTATTATAACATATTCTAACCAAAATAACTTTATACAAGCCATTCACTGCCTCAAAGCAATGGTTTTGAGTTCTTATCCCATTTGAGACCAAATTTCAACAAGTCTTTCTTCTCACTTCTAAACATTCTTCATGCATGTCTAGCACTTGTAATCAATCATATTCATTGTATTATAACATATTCTAACCCAAAATAACTTTATACAAGCCATTCACTGCCTCAAAGCAATGGTTTTGGGTTCTTATCCCATTTGGGACCAAATATCCACAAGTCTTTCTTCTCACTTCTAAACATTCTTCATGCATTTCTAGCACTTGTAATCAATCAAATACATTTTATTATAACATATTCTAACCCAAAATAACTTTATACAAGCCATTCATTGCCTCAAAGTAATGATTTTGGGTTCTTATCCAATTTGGGACCAAATATCGATAGGTCTTTCTTCTCACTTCAAAACATTCTTCATGCATCTCTAGCACTTGTAATCAATCAAATTCATTGTATGATAACATATTCTAAACCAAAATAACTTTATACAAGCCATTCACTGCCTCAAAGCAATGGTTTTGGGTTCTTATCCCATTTGGGACCAAATATCCACAAGTCTTTCTTCTCACTTCTAAACATTCTTCATGCATCTCTAGCACTTGTAATCAATCCAATTCATTGTATTATAACATATTCTAAACCAAAATAACTTTATACTAGCCATTCACTGCCTCAAAGCAATGGTTTTGGGTTCTTATCCCATTTGGGACCAAATATCCACAAGTCTTTCTTCTCACTTCTAAACATTCTTCATGCATCTCTAGCACTTGTAATCAATCAAATTCATTGTATTATAACATATTCTAAACCAAAATAACTTTATACTAGCCATTCACTGCCTCAAAGCAATGGTTTTGGGTTCTTATCCCATTTGAGACCAAATTTCAACAAGTCTTTCTTCTCACTTCTAAACATTCTTCAATCATGTCTAGCACTTGTAATCAATCAAATTCATTGTATTATAACATATTCTAACCCAAAATAACTTTATACAAGCCATTCACTGCCTTAAAGCAATGGTTTTGGGTTCTTATCCCATTTGGGACCAAATATCCACAAGTCTTTCTTCTCACTTCTAAACATTCTTCATGCATCTCTAGCACTTGTAATCAATCAAATTCATTGTATTATAACATATTCTAAACCAAAATAACTTTAGACAAGCCATTCACTGCCTCAAAGCAATGGTTTTGGGTTCTCATCCCATTTGGGACCAAATATCCACAAGTGTTTCTTCTCACTTCTAAACATTCTTCATGCATCTCTAGCACTTGTAATCAATCAAATTCATTGTATTATAACATATTCTAACCCAAAATAACTTTATACAAGCCATTCACTGCCTCAAAGCAATGGTTTTGGGTTCTTATCCCATTTGAGACCAAATTTCAACAAGTCTTTCTTCTCACTTCTAAACATTCTTCAATCATGTCTAGCACTTGTAATCAATCAAATTCATTGTATTATAACATATTCTAACCCAAAATAACTTTATACAAGCCTTTCACTGCCTCAAAGCAATGGTTTTGGGTTCTTATCCCATTTGAGACCAAATTTCAACAAGTCTTTCTTCTCACTTCTAAACATTCTTCATGCATGTCTAGCACTTGTAATCAATCAAATTCATTGTATTATAACATATTCTAACCCAAAATAACTTTATACAAGCCATTCACTGCCTCAAAGCAATGGTTTTGGGTTCTTATCCCATTTGGGACCAAATATCAACAAGTCTTTCTTCTCACTTTTAAACATTCTTCATCCATCTCTAGCACTTGTAATCAATCAAATTCATTGTATTATAACATATTCTAACCCAAAATAACTTTATACAAGCCATTCACTGCCTCAAAGCAATGGTTTTGGGTTCTTATCCCATTTGGGACCAAATATCAACAAGTCTTTCTTCTCACTTCTAAACATTCTTCATGCATGTCTAGCACTTGTAATCAATCAAATTCATTGTATTATAACATATTCTAACCCAAAATAACTTTATACAAGCCATTCACTGCCTCAAAGCAATGGTTTTGGGTTCTTATCCCATTTGGGACCAAATATCAACAAGTCTTTCTTCTCACTTCTAAACATTCTTCATGCATGTCTAGCACTTGTAATCAATCAAATTCATTGTATTATAACATATTCTAACCCAAAATAACTTTATACAAGCCATTCACTGCCTCAAAGCAATGGTTTTGGGTTCTTATCCCATTTGGGACCAAATATCAACAAGTCTTTCTTCTCACTTTTAAACATTCTTCATGCATCTCTAGCACTTGTAATCAATCAAATTCATTGTATTATAACATATTCTAACCCAAAATAACTTTATACAAGCCATTCACTGCCTCAAAGCAATGGTTTTGGGTTCTTATCCCATTTGGGACCAAATATCAACAAGTCTTTCTTCTCACTTCTAAACATTCTTCATGCATCTCTAGCACTTGTAATCAATCAAATTCATTGTATTATAACATATTCTAACCCAAAATAACTGTATACAAGCCATTCACTGCCTCAAAGCAATGGTTTTGGGTTCTTATCCCATTTGGGACCAAATATCAACAAGTCTTTCTTCTCACTTTTAAACATTCTTCATGCATCTCTAGCACTTGTAATCAATCAAATTCATTGTATTATAACATATTCTAACCCAAAATAACTTTATACAAGCCATTCACTGCCTCAAAGCAATGGTTTTGGGTTCTTATCCCATTTGAGACCAAATTTCAACAAGTCTTTCTTCTCACTTTTAAACATTCTTCATGCATCTCTAGCACTTGTAATCAATCAAATTCATTGTATTATAACATATTCTAACCCAAAATAACTGTATACAAGCCATTCACTGCCTCAAAGCAATGGTTTTGGGTTCTTATCCCATTTGGGACCAAATATCAACAAGTCTTTCTTCTCACTTTTAAACATTCTTCATGCATCTCTAGCACTTGTAATCAATCAAATTCATTGTATTATAACATATTCTAACCCAAAATAACTGTATACAAGCCATTCACTGCCTCAAAGCAATGGTTTTGGGTTCTTATCCCATTTGGGACCAAATATCAACAAGTCTTTCTTCACACTTCTAAACATTCTTCATGCATCTCTAGCACTTGTAATCAATCAAATTCATTGTATTATAACATATTCTAACCCAAAATAACTGTATACAAGCCATTCACTGCCTCAAAGCAATGGTTTTGGGTTCTTATCCCATTTGGGACCAAATTTCAACAAGTCTTTCTTCTCACTTTTAAACATTCTTCATGCATCTCTAGCACTTGTAATCAATCAAATTCATTTTATTATAACATATTCTAACCCAAAATAACTTTATACAAGCCATTCACTGCCTCAAAGCAATGGTTTTGGGTTCTTATCCCATTTGGGACCAAATATCAACAAGTCTTTCTTCTCACTTTTAAACATTCTTCATGCATCTCTAGCACTTGTAATCAATCAAATTCATTGTATTATAACATATTCTAACCCAAAATAACTTTATACAAGCCATTCACTGCCTCAAAGCAATGGTTTTGGGTTCTTATCCCATTTGGGACCAAATATCAACAAGTCTTTCTTCTCACTTTTAAACATTCTTCATGCATCTCTAGCACTTGTAATCAATCAAATTCATTGTATTATAACATATTCTAACCCAAAATAACTGTATACAAGCCATTCACTGCCTCAAAGCAATGGTTTTGGGTTCTTATCCCATTTGGGACCAAATATCAACAAGTCTTTCTTCTCACTTTTAAACATTCTTCATGCATCTCTAGCACTTGTAATCAATCAAATTCATTGTATTATAACATATTCTAACCCAAAATAACTTTATACAAGCCATTTACTGCCTCAAAGCAATGGTTGTGGGTTCTTATCCCATTTGGGACCAAATTTCAACAAGTCTTTCTTCACACTTCTAACCATTCTTCATCCATGTCTAGGACTTGTAATCAATCAAATTCATTGTATTATAACATATTCTAACCCAAAATAACTTTATACAAGCCATTTACTGCCTCAAAGCATTGGTTTTGGGTTCTTATCCCATTTGGGACCAAATATCAACAAGTCTTTCTTCTCACTTTTAAACATTCTTCATGCATCTCTAGCACTTGTAATCAATCAAATTCATTGTATTATAACATATTCTAACCCAAAATAACTGTATACAAGCCATTCACTGCCTCAAAGCAATGGTTTTGGGTTCTTATCCCATTTGGGACCAAATATCAACAAGTCTTTCTTCTCACTTTTAAACATTCTTCATGCATCTCTAGCACTTGTAATCAATCAAATTCATTGTATTATAACATATTCTAACCCAAAATAACTTTATACAAGCCATTCACTGCCTCAAAGCAATGGTTTTGGGTTCTTATCCCATTTGGGACCAAATATCAACAAGTCTTTCTTCTCACTTCTAAACATTCTTCATGCATCTCTAGCACTTGTAATCAATCAAATTCATTGTATTATAACATATTCTAACCCAAAATACCTTTATACAAGCCATTCACTGCATCAAAGCAATGGTTTTGGGTTCTTATCCCATTTGGGACCAAATATCAACAAGTCTTTCTTCTCACTTTTAAACATTCTTCATGCATCTCTAGCACTTGTAATCAATCAAATTCATTGTATTATAACATATTCTAACCCAAAATAACTTTATACAAGCCATTCACTGCCTCAAAGCAATGGTTTTGGGTTCTTATCCCATTTGGGACCAAATATCAACAAGTCTTTCTTCACACTTCTAAACATTCTTCATCCATCTCTAGCACTTGTAATCAATCAAATTCATTGTATTATAACATATTCTAACCCAAAATAACTTTATACAAGCCATTCACTGCCTCAAAGCAATGGTTTTGGGTTCTTATCCCATTTGGGACCAAATATCAACAAGTCTTTCTTCTCACTTTTAAACATTCTTCATGCATCTCTAGCACTTGTAATCAATCAAATTCATTGTATTATAACATATTCTAACCCAAAATAACTTTATACAAGCCATTCACTGCCTCAAAGCAATGGTTTTGGGTTCTTATCCCATTTGGGACCAAATATCAACAAGTCTTTCTTCACACTTCTAAACATTCTTCATGCATCTCTAGCACTTGTAATCAATCAAATTCATTGTATTATAACATATTCTAACCCAAAATAACTTTATACAAGCCATTCACTGCCTCAAAGCAATGGTTTTGGGTTCTTATCCCATTTGGGACCAAATATCAACAAGTCTTTCTTCTCACTTTTAAACATTCTTCATGCATCTCTAGCACTTGTAATCAATCAAATTCATTGTATTATAACATATTCTAACCCAAAATAACTTTATACAAGCCATTCACTGCATCAAAGCAATGGTTTTGGGTTCTTATCCCATTTGGGACCAAATATCAACAAGTCTTTCTTCTCACTTTTAAACATTCTTCATGCATCTCTAGCACTTGTAATCAATCAAATTCATTGTATTATAACATATTCTAACCCAAAATAACTGTATACAAGCCATTCACTGCCTCAAAGCAATGGTTTTGGGTTCTTATCCCATTTGGGACCAAATATCAACAAGTCTTTCTTCTCACTTTTAAACATTCTTCATGCATCTCTAGCACTTGTAATCAATCAAATTCATTGTATTATAACATATTCTAACCCAAAATAACTGTATACAAGCCATTCACTGCCTCAAAGCAATGGTTTTGGGTTCTTATCCCATTTGGGACCAAATATCAACAAGTCTTTCTTCTCACTTTTAAACATTCTTCATGCATCTCTAGCACTTGTAATCAATCAAATTCATTGTATTATAACATATTCTAACCCAAAATAACTGTATACAAGCCATTCACTGCCTCAAAGCAATGGTTTTGGGTTCTTATCCCATTTGGGACCAAATATCAACAAGTCTTTCTTCTCACTCCTAAACATTTTTCAAGTATCTCTAGCACTTTTAATCAACTAAATTCATTGTATTATAACATATTCTAACCCAAAATAACTGTATACAAGCCATTCACTGCCTCAAAGCAATGGTTTTGGGTTCTTATCCCATTTGGGACCAAATATCAACAAGTCTTTCTTCTCACTTTTAAACATTCTTCATGCATCTCTAGCACTTGTAATCAATCAAATTCATTGTATTATAACATATTCTAACCCAAAATAACTGTATACAAGCCATTCACTGCCTCAAAGCAATGGTTTTGGGTTCTTATCCCATTTGGGACCAAATATCAACAAGTCTTTCTTCTCACTTTTAAACATTCTTCATGCATCTCTAGCACTTGTAATCAATCAAATTCATTGTATTATAACATATTCTAACCCAAAATAACTTTATACAAGCCATTCACTGCCTCAAAGCAATGGTTTTGGGTTCTTATTGTAAGATTTCAAAGAGAATGAGCTGCAAGATCCAATCTCCTCCATAAACTCACAAGAAACTCACAAGAACACCAAATCTGAGTTTGTGTGCTCTTGTGTATAACAATCAAGAACGAACTCAATGAGAGCTATTCTTGAGGTTATAAACTAAGTAATACACGCCCATTTAAGCTGTATACACTTGAGAATAAGTGTAAGAAGCAGTAGCTTACATACACCAATAAGAACCCAAAACCCTTATGAAATCGATTAGAAGGAAAGGAGAGAATTAGATGAGAGAAAGGGATGAGACCAAGCATTGCCAAAGCTTGGTCTCTCCATGAGAATATAAAGATCAGAACTTCCCCATTTGAGAGTATAAGAGACGATTTTAGTATAGGGGAAGACTCCCCAAAGGAGAGCTTAACTTTTATTAAGCTTTAAGCATACATATATATACAAAATGAATGAGAAACATTGGGTGGCTTGTTGCCCTACTTCCCAACGTCTATATTGTTCAAATACATTCACTTACAACCAAAATAAAGTAGCTAAAGTGAAGAGAAAGTGACTTGAGGAGAGAGAGGGAGTTGCACCCAAAGCTTGATAGCGACAGCTCCTAAACGGCTCTCTAGGTGCAACATGTGACTCTTTCTTCTTCCTTCCCTTTGAACGACCAAAATGCTTTGTTGTAGTGATAGTGACAGCTTCTAGACTCTTCTTAACTTCACATGCGATTTGTTACAACTTCCTTTGCTTCCAAACACATGTGACACTTTTATTTTCCCACCTAAACACATTTGAATGTGTTTCAATACTTGTTGAGCGTTTGCAGCCTTTCTTCTATTAGTTCTTGGGCTTCTAAGTGTTGACACAAGTCTTGGGCCTTCATTAAACTCATTTTATCCAAGCCCCATACGAACTGCCTTCTCTTTACCCATCTTGCTCTCGACAATTCCTACGGACCGATCGTTCTACTAGATAGATCGATCGGTCCCTTGTTGTTGATTACAACAACTCATGGAGGATAGCTCATGTCTTCATCCATAGAAGTTTTCTTCAGCCTTGACACTCTTAAGCTTCTTCTCATATCCATGATAACTCATTTACTTTGATCACATAGTCCACATGCGTTGAATGCACTTATGATCAAACCACCGGATGTATGATCTAACTTCTTTCATCACTTCTTCCCATCTAGTTCAGTACCTTCTTGACTTGCGCTCATTTATTTCAATACTCCCCCTCAAGCTTGACCAGAAGGGATGGAGGTTAAGCTTGGACGTAAATGAGCATGATCAAGTATCACTCCTTGAACCACACCAACTCGCCCTCGTCTTCTAGACTTCGGTCTTAGGTTTTCCCATTACCTTCTTCCTCTTAATACTCCCCCTCAAGCTTGGACGTTGGGGACCAAAGGCCAAGCTTGCAACACATAAAGGACTACCTCGTTAAAAACCTTAGCAAAGAAAACCTCTTGGGATAAAACTTTGCTAAGGGAAAAAGAGTGTAGCCTCCATGGTTGAATGAAGTAGCTATGGTCATGGTTTGAACGTGGGTTTGCTTAGGCACTTGCTTTGACTTCTTGTTGAGACTCAATCGTGTGTGTACTCGCTTGAGGGCCTTCTCCTCTCGGTCACCACTATGAATTGATCTTCCTTGAGTCAAGCTACATTAGCCATGCTTCTTCCCTTCCCATACCATAGCTTCCATGATGCAACCGGTTCTCTTCTTCTCATCTAGCTTCTTTTGATGGCTTTCTTTTTCTTTTACACCTTAATTCAAAAGATGTAAAGAAATCTTAAGTATATGTGCCATAAGAATATCATAAATCTTAGACGAGACTTGAGAGAACAAACTTATATTGAACTAACTAGTTCAATTTAAACACATGCATATAAATCAGATACAAACCATGAAATGCGGTTTTAAAAACATGCTAAATCCAATTTCAAATTCAGTTCATAAAACAGATTTTAACAAATTGACTAATGTCATGGAAATAATTTTAAAACTGGTATTAAGCTTTTAAAAACCTTATAAAGTACTTATAAAAATATTTTTCACCTTTTAAAATAATAAAAATCGTTTGAAAAATATTTTAAAATATTTTCAACTTTAAAAGTAATTTTAAATCGATTTTAGAAATATTGCCACCATTTTCAAAACCTCAAAACTGAATTTAAGAAATATTTGAAAAGAGAATTTAAATGTAAATAAATTCAACCTTGATAAATCTAAATCAAAAATATGACTAACACTAATCATATTTTGACAACTTAACAATTCAAATCACAATCAACACCTAAAATCATTTTAAACAATGAAGGCTCCAATTATGATCATCATGCAATTTCAAGTTCAAATATGAGCAATCTAATCAACAAAATTTAAAGAGTAAGGTTTAGAATTAGCCTTTTGTCTTCTTTGTTGTAAATGGTTGGATGAGACTTGGTTTGCATCACCATTTGAGTTTCTGCCCATTGGTCTCCTCTTCATGGTTGATGACTACTAGATCTCAATCCACCTCTCTTCTACATCCAGATTTGGATGAGCTTCTTGTTGATCAATGGATGGACGTACGGTTGAGACCCGGACACAGCTGATCGATCGGTCGAGAACTCATGGTCGATCGGTCGAGAAAATTCGGTCTCGATGATGGAGAGATCGATCGGTCTCGATGATGAAAATGGTCGATCGATCGAGAGCTCATGGTCAGCTTGGAGACTTCTTCTCCAGCTCTTCTTCCTTCTTTCTATCTTCTTTGTAGCTTCCCTTGAAGCTTAGGAGAGATAGAACAATTCTTGACTTCAATTTGGCTTCATTGGAAGCTTTGTTCGTTGCCATTCAATGGCCAATCGATCCCTTAACCGACCTTCATGGTCGATTGCTTCTTCTTATTCGCGTCAGAATGATATGTGCCCACTGAATGGGTCATAACTTCTCAACGCCTGCTCGTATCCGGATGATTTTACTTCCACTGGAAAGCTTACTCAATTTCCAAGAATTTGTACGAAGGAAATTGGAGCTGAATCGCAGTGAAAGGCCTTCGTACGAGTCGATCTTTAAGACGCTTCGACAGAGACTTTGCTTCTTGCCGAGAATATAACCAGAATTTGTGACTTCGTAACCAAGATGTTGAATCATCTTGGGAACCAATAACTTGAGTTTTCCATGGCACGAGCCATGTCTTGAGTCAAGAAACCTTGTGCCTAGAATAACCCCGAGTTCCTCGACATCTAGTGCACATCCAATCTTGAACTCCAACAACTTGACACTAACACACATCTTTGAGTTGATTCATCACTTTCCACCAGCTTGCCTTTCCATTAGGCGTCTCCACAAGAACTTCAACCAGCATTCCCTCTCGGTAAGCCTCGCGGGTTCACCCTTGATCTTCCGGAGCTTTGACTAAGATGAACACTCTTGTGGTCTCCAAAGCTTGATGGCCATTGGTTCTAACTTCAAACATTGTGTTGCGCCTTCAAGAACCAACAAGGTTCATAACCAAGACTTTTTGTAACCAGAATGAGAGTATTAGTAACCAGAATTCTGAGATTTTGTAGCCAAGAGAATAGAGTAACCAGAATGAGAGATTTAGTAACCAAGAATAAGAGATTTTGCGGAATAGAAAAGAGAATGAGTGTTTGGGTGTTTGTGGGTGTTTGGACAGAGATTTCCTCTGAATTTCTTTGCTTATAAAAGCCAAAGCAGCTCAGATCTTTCAACCTGGCTCTGATACCATGTAAGATTTCAAAGAGAATGAGCTGCAAGATCCAATCTCCTCCATTAAACTCACAAGAGACTCACAAGAACACCAAATCTGACTTTGTGTGTTCTTGTGTATAACAACAAAGAAACGAGCTCAATGAGAGCTGTTCTTAAGTAGAATAAAGAGTTATACACGCCAATATGAGCTGTGTATACTCAAGAATAAGTGTAAGAAGCAGTAGCTTACATACACCAATAAGAACCCAAAACCCTTATAGAATCGTTTAGAGATAATGGAAGAGAATGAAATTGAAAGAGAGGTAGAGACCAAGCATTGCCAAAGCTTGGTCTCTCCATGAGAGTATAAAGATCAGAACTTCCCCATTTGTGAGTATAAGAGACGATTTTAGTATAGGGGAAGACTCCCCAAAGGAGAGCTTAACTTTTATTAAGCTTTAAGCATACATATATATACAAAATGAATGAGAAACATTGGGTGGCTTGTTGCCCTACTTCCCAACGTCTATATTGTTCAAATACATTCACTTACAACCAAAATAAAGTAGCTAAAGTGAAGAGAAAGTGACTTGAGGAGAGAGAGGGAGTTGCACCCAAAGCTTGATAGCGACAGCTCCTAAACGGCTCTCTAGGTGCAACATGTGACTCTTTCTTCTTCCTTCCCTTTGAACGACCAAAATGCTTTGTTGTAGTGATAGTGACAGCTTCTAGACTCTTCTTAACTTCACATGCGATTTGTTACAACTTCCTTTGCTTCCAAACACATGTGACACTTTTATTTTCCCACCTAAACACATTTGAATGTGTTTCAATACTTGTTGAGCGTTTGCAGCCTTTCTTCTATTAGTTCTTGGGCTTCTAAGTGTTGACACAAGTCTTGGGCCTTCATTAAACTCATTTTATCCAAGCCCCATACGAACTGCCTTCTCTTTACCCATCTTGCTCTCGACAATTCCTACGGACCGATCGTTCTACTAGATAGATCGATCGGTCCCTTGTTGTTGATTACAACAACTCATGGAGGATAGCTCATGTCTTCATCCATAGAAGTTTTCTTCAGCCTTGACACTCTTAAGCTTCTTCTCATATCCATGATAACTCATTTACTTTGATCACATAGTCCACATGCGTTGAATGCACTTATGATCAAACCACCGGATGTATGATCTAACTTCTTTCATCACTTCTTCCCATCTAGTTCAGTACCTTCTTGACTTGCGCTCATTTATTTCAATAATTTCAACAAGTCTTTCTTCTCACTTCTAAACATTCTTCAATCATGTCTAGCACTTGTAATCAATCAAATTCATTGTATTGAATCATATTCTAACCCAAAATAACTTTATACAAGCCTTTCACTGCCTCAAAGCAATGGTTTTGGGTTCTTATCCCATTTGAGACCAAATTTCAACAAGTCTTTCTTCTCACTTCTAAACATTCTTCATGCATGTCTAGCACTTGTAATCGATCATATTCATTGTATTATAACATATTCTAACCAAAATAACTTTATACAAGCCATTCCCTGCCTCAAAGCAATGGTTTTGGGTTCTTATCCCATTTGAGACCAAATATCCACAAGTCTTTCTTCTCACTTCTAAACATTCTTCATGCATTTCTAGCACTTGTAATCAATCAAATACATTTTATTATAAAATATTCTAACCCAAAATAACTTTATACAAGCCATTCACTGCCTCAAAGCAATGGTTTTGGGTTCTTATCCAATTTGGGACCAAATATCGATAGGTCTTTCTTCTCACTTCAAAACATTCTTCATGCATCTCTAGCACTTGTAATCAATCAAATTCATTGTATTATAACATATTCTAAACCAAAATAACTTTATACTAGCCATTCACTGCCTCAAAGCAATGGTTTTGGGTTCTTATCCCATTTGGGACCAAATATCCACAAGTCTTTCTTCTCACTTCTAAGCATTCTTCATGCATCTGTAGCACTTGTAATCAATCAAATTCATTGTATTATAACATATTATAACCCAATATAACTTTATACAAGCCATTCACTGCCTCAAAGCAATGGTTTTGGGTTATTATCCCATTTGAGACCAAATTTCAAAAAGTCTTTCTTCTCACTTCTAAACATTCTTCATGCATGTCTAGCACTTGTAATCCATCAAATTCATTGTATTATAACATATTCTAACCCAAAATATCTTTATACAAGCCATTCACTGCCTCAAAGCAATGGTTTTGGATTCTTATCCCATTTGGGATCAAATATCAACAAGTCTTTCTTCTCACTTCCAAACATTCTTCATGTATTTCAAGCACTTGTAATCAATCAAATTTATTGTATTATAACATATTCTATCCCAAAATAACTTTATACAAGCCATTCACTGCCTCAAAGCAATGGTTTTAGGTTCTTATCCCATTTGGGACTAAATATCGATCGGTCTTTCTTTTCACTTGAAAACATTCTTCATGCATCTCTAGCACTTGTAATCAATCAAATTCATTGTATTATAACATATTCTAACCCAAAATAACTTTATACAAGCCATTCACTGCCTCAAAGCAATGGTTTTGGGTTCTTATCCCATTTGGGACCAAATATCCACAAGTCTTTCTTCTCACTTCTAAACATTCTTCATGCATCTCTAGCACTTGTAATCAATCAAATTCATTGTATTATAACATATTCTAACCCAAAATAACTTTATACAAGCCATTCACTGCCTCAAAGCAATGGTTTTGGGTTCTTATCCCATTTGGGACCAAATATCAACAAGTCTTTCTTCTCACTTCTAAACATTCTTCATGCATCTCTAGCACTTGTAATCAATCAAATTCATTGTATTATAACATATTCTAACCCAAAATAACTTTATACAAGCCATTCACTGCCTCAAAGCAATGGTTTTGGGTTCTTATCCCATTTGAGACCAAATTTCAACAAGTCTTTCTTCTCACTTCTAAACATTCTTCATGCATCTCTAGCACTTGTAATCAATCAAATTCATTGTATTATAACATATTCTAACCCAAAATATCTTTATACAAGCCATTCACTGCCTCAAAGCAATGGTTTTGGGTTCTTATCCCATTTGGTGTTAGATTTGAAGTAAAAGATTGAGTGAATAAAGAGATTAGGAGATTTGGATCGAATGAGAAAGAAGAATGGTGTTGTTGATTTGCGAAATGAGAGAGAATAGAAGAAAGAGTGTAAAAACTCTACTTACTTGATTTAGAACAACATACAAAGCTATATATGGACAGCTACAAAAAGAATCCCAAAACCCTAAGGCTATACACGTTTGGCCTAACTTGAAAGTGACATCTCTTGGTAAAAGTGTTTAAACACACATGTGACTTCTCCACTTGCGCATCCTCCAACGGCTAGAATAGAAGGATCTAGGCCTCCTTCTTTTCTTCTCTTCTACTACGAATAAGGCCCTTTAAATGGGCTGAAGTGGTTGTGCAAGATCGGGCCTCCAATTGATGTATGTACGGACGGCCTCATATTGACTACTGTACGGACGTACGGACGGTCGTGGCTCGAGGCACTCGATCCCGGATGGAAGAATTCCTCGATACGGCTCGATGATTTCTCTCGATCCCGAACATGACTTCTCTTGATCCCGGACATGACTTCTCGGACATGATCATTTCTACACCCAATTCACACCAAATATCCACAAGTCTTTCTTCTCACTTCTAAACATTCTTCATGCATCTCTAGCACTTGTAATCAATCAAATTCATTGTATTATAACATATTCTAAACCAAAATAACTTTATACTAGCCATTCACTGCCTCAAAGCAATGGTTTTGGGTTCTCATCCCATTTGGGACCAAATATCCACAAGTGTTTCTTCTCACTTCTAAACATTCTTCATGCATCTCTAGCACTTGTAATCAATCAAATTTATTGTATTATAACATATTCTAACCTAAAATAACTTTATACAAGCCATTCACTGCCTCAAAGCAATGGTTTTGGGTTCTTATCCCATTTGGGACCAAATATCAACAAGTCTTTCTTCTCACTTCTAAATATTCTTCATGAATCTCTAGCACTTGTAATCAATCAAATTCATTGTATTATAACATATTCTAACCCAAAATAACTTTATACAAGCCATTCACTTCCGCAAATCAATGGTTTTGTGTTCTTATCCCATTTGAGACCAAATTTCAACAAGTCTTTCTTCTCACTTCTAAACATTCTTCATGCATATCTAGCACTTGTAATCAATCAAATACATTTTATTATAACATATTCTAACCCAAAATAACTTTATACAAGCCATTCGCTGCCTCAAAGCAATGGTTTTGGGTTCTTATCCCATTTGGGACCAAATATCAACAAGTCTTTCTTCTCACTTTAAAACATTCTTCATGCATCTCTAGCACTTGTAATCACTCAAATTCATTGTATTATAACATATTCTAACCCAAAATAACTTTATACAAGCCATTCACTGCCTCAAAACAATGGTTTTGGGTTCTTATCCCATTTGGGACCAAATATCAACAAGTCTTTCTTCTCACTTCTAAACATTCTTCATGCATGTCTAGCACTTGTAATCAATCATATTCATTGTATTATAACATATTCTAACCCAAAATAACTTTATACAAGCCATTCACTGCCTCAAAGCAATGGTTTTGGGTTCTTATCCCATTTGGGACCAAATTTCAACAAGTCTTTCTTCTCACTTCTAAACATTCTTCATGCATGTCTAGCACTTGTAATCAATCATATTCATTGTATTATAACATATTCTAACCCAAAATAACTTTATACAAGCCATTCACTGCCTCAAAGCAATGGTTTTGGGTTCTTATCCCATTTGGGACTAAATATCCACAAGTCTTTCTTCTCACTTCTAAACATTCTTCATGCATTTCTAGCACTTGTAATCAATCAAATACATTTTATTATAACATATTCTAACCCAAAATAACTTTATACAAGCCATTCACTGCCTCAATGTAATGGTTTTGGGTTCTTATCCAATTTGGGACCAAATATCGATAGGTCTTTCTTCTCACTTCAAAACATTCTTCATGCATCTCTAGCACTTGTAATCAATCAAATTCATTGTATGATAACATATTCTAAACCAAAATAACTTTATACAAGCCATTCACTGCCTCAAAGCAACGGTTTTGGGTTCTTATCCCATTTGGGACCAAATATCCACAAGTCTTTCTTCTCACTTCTAAACATTCTTCATGCATCTCTAGCACTTGTAATCAATCAAATTCATTGTATTACAACATATTCTAAACCAAAATAACTTTAGACTAGCCATTCACTGCCTCAAAGCAATGGTTTTGGGTTCTCATCCCATTTGGGACCAAATATCCACAAGTGTTTCTTCTCACTTCTAAACATTCTTCATGCATCTCTAGCACTTGTAATCAATCAAATTTATTGTATTATAACATATTCTAACCTAAAATAACTTTATACAAGCCATTCACTGCCTCAAAGCAATGGTTTTGGGTTCTTATCCCATTTGAGACCAAATTTCAACAAGTCTTTCTTCTCACTTCTAAATATTCTTCATGAATCTCTAGCACTTGTAATCAATCAAATTCATTGTATTATAACATATTCTAAACCAAAATAACTTTATACAAGCCATTCACTTCCTCAAAGCAATGGTTTTGTGTTCTTATCCCATTTGAGACCAAATTTCAACAAGTCTTTCTTCTCACTTCTAAACATTCTTCATGCATATCTAGCACTTGTAATCAATCAAATACATTTTATTATAACATATTCTAACCCAAAATAACTTTATACAAGCCATTCACTGCCTCAAAGTAATGGTTTTGGGTTCTTATCCAATTTGGGACCAAATATCGATAGGTCTTTCTTCTCACTTCAAAACATTCTTCATGCATCTCTAGCACTTGTAATCAATCAAATTCATTGTATTATAACATATTCTAAACCAAAATAACTTTATACAAGCCATTCACTGCCTCAAAACAATGGTTTTGGGTTCTTATCCCATTTGAGACCAAATTTCAACAAGTCTTTCTTCTCACTTCTAAACATTCTTCATGCATGTCTAGCACTTGTAATCAATCATATTCATTGTATTTTAACATATTCTAACCAAAATAACTTTATACAAGCCATTCACTGCCTCAAAGCAATGGTTTTGGGTTCTTATCCCATTTGAGACCAAATTTCAACAAGTCTTTCTTCTCACTTCTAAACATTCTTCATGCATGTCTAGCACTTGTAATCAATCATATTCATTGTATTATAACATATTCTAACCCAAAATAACTTTATACAAGCCATTCACTGCCTCAAAGCAATGGTTTTGGGTTCTTATCCCATTTGGGACTAAATATCCACAAGTCTTTCTTCTCACTTCTAAACATTCTTCATGCATTTCTAGCACTTGTAATCAATCAAATACATTTTATTATAACATATTCTAACCCAAAATAACTTTATACAAGCCATTCACTGCCTCAATGTAATGGTTTTGGGTTCTTATCCAATTTGGGACCAAATATCGATAGGTCTTTCTTCTCACTTCAAAACATTCTTCATGCATCTCTAGCACTTGTAATCAATCAAATTCATTGTATGATAACATATTCTAAACCAAAATAACTTTATACAAGCCATTCACTGCCTCAAAGCAACGGTTTTGGGTTCTTATCCCATTTGGGACCAAATATCCACAAGTCTTTCTTCTCACTTCTAAACATTCTTCATGCATCTCTAGCACTTGTAATCAATCAAATTCATTGTATTACAACATATTCTAAACCAAAATAACTTTAGACTAGCCATTCACTGCCTCAAAGCAATGGTTTTGGGTTCTCATCCCATTTGGGACCAAATATCCACAAGTGTTTCTTCTCACTTCTAAACATTCTTCATGCATCTCTAGCACTTGTAATCAATCAAATTTATTGTATTATAACATATTCTAACCTAAAATAACTTTATACAAGCCATTCACTGCCTCAAAGCAATGGTTTTGGGTTCTTATCCCATTTGAGACCAAATTTCAACAAGTCTTTCTTCTCACTTCTAAATATTCTTCATGAATCTCTAGCACTTGTAATCAATCAAATTCATTGTATTATAACATATTCTAAACCAAAATAACTTTATACAAGCCATTCACTTCCTCAAAGCAATGGTTTTGTGTTCTTATCCCATTTGAGACCAAATTTCAACAAGTCTTTCTTCTCACTTCTAAACATTCTTCATGCATATCTAGCACTTGTAATCAATCAAATACATTTTATTATAACATATTCTAACCCAAAATAACTTTATACAAGCCATTCACTGCCTCAAAGTAATGGTTTTGGGTTCTTATCCAATTTGGGACCAAATATCGATAGGTCTTTCTTCTCACTTCAAAACATTCTTCATGCATCTCTAGCACTTGTAATCAATCAAATTCATTGTATTATAACATATTCTAAACCAAAATAACTTTATACAAGCCATTCACTGCCTCAAAACAATGGTTTTGGGTTCTTATCCCATTTGAGACCAAATTTCAACAAGTCTTTCTTCTCACTTCTAAACATTCTTCATGCATGTCTAGCACTTGTAATCAATCATATTCATTGTATTTTAACATATTCTAACCAAAATAACTTTATACAAGCCATTCACTGCCTCAAAGCAATGGTTTTGGGTTCTTATCCCATTTGAGACCAAATTTCAACAAGTCTTTCTTCTCACTTCTAAACATTCTTCATGCATGTCTAGCACTTGTAATCAATCATATTCATTGTATTATAACATATTCTAACCCAAAATAACTTTATACAAGCCATTCACTGCCTCAAAGCAATGGTTTTGGGTTCTTATCCCATTTGGGACTAAATATCCACAAGTCTTTCTTCTCACTTCTAAACATTCTTCATGCATTTCTAGCACTTGTAATCAATCAAATACATTTTATTATAACATATTCTAACCCAAAATAACTTTATACAAGCCATTCACTGCCTCAAAGTAATGGTTTTGGGTTCTTATCCAATTGGGACCAAATATCGATAGGTCTTTCTTCTCACTTCAAAACATTCTTCATGCATCTCTAGCACTTGTAATCAATCAAATTCATTGTATGATAACATATTCTAAACCAAAATAACTTTATACAAGCCATTCACTGCCTCAAAGCAACGGTTTTGGGTTCTTATCCCATTTGGGACCAAATATCCACAAGTCTTTCTTCTCACTTCTAAACATTCTTCATGCATCTCTAGCACTTGTAATCAATCAAATTCATTGTATTATAACATATTCTAAACCAAAATAACTTTAGACTAGCCATTCACTGCCTCAAAGCAATGGTTTTGGGTTCTCATCCCATTTGGGACCAAATATCCACAAGTGTTTCTTCTCACTTCTAAACATTCTTCATGCATCTCTAGCACTTGTAATCAATCAAATTTATTGTATTATAACATATTCTAACCTAAAATAACTTTATACAAGCCATTCACTGCCTCAAAGCAATGGTTTTGGGTTCTTATCCCATTTGAGACCAAATTTCAACAAGTCTTTCTTCTCACTTCTAAACATTCTTCAATCATGTCTAGCACTTGTAATCAATCAAATTCATTGTATTGAATCATATTCTAACCCAAAATAACTTTATACAAGCCTTTCACTGCCTCAAAGAAATGGTTTTGGGTTCTTATCCCATTTGAGACCAAATTTCAACAAGTCTTTCTTCTCACTTCTAAACATTCTTCATGCATGTCTAGCACTTGTAATCAATCATATTCATTGTATTTTAACATATTCTAACTAAAATAACTTTATACAAGCCATTCACTGCCTCAAAGCAATGGTTTTGGGTTCTTATCCCATTTGAGACCAAATTTCAACAAGTCTTTCTTCTCACTTCTAAACATTCTTCATGCATGTCTAGCACTTGTAATCAATCATATTCATTGTATTATAACATATTCTAACCCAAAATATTTTTATACAAGCCATTCACTGCCTCAAAGCAATGGTTTTGGGTTCTTATCCCATTTGGGACTAAATATCCACAAGTCTTTCTTCTCACTTCTAAACATTCTTCATGCATTTCTAGCACTTGTAATCAATCAAATACATTTTATTATAACATATTCTAACCCAAAATAACTTTATACAAGCCATTCACTGCCTCAATGTAATGGTTTTGGGTTCTTATCCAATTTGGGACCAAATATCGATAGGTCTTTCTTCTCACTTCAAAACATTCTTCATGCATCTCTAGCACTTGTAATCAATCAAATTCATTGTATGATAACATATTCTAAACCAAAATAACTTTATACAAGCCATTCACTGCCTCAAAGCAATGGTTTTGGGTTCTTATCCCATTTGGGACCAAATATCCACAAGTCTTTCTTCTCACTTCTAAACATTCTTCATGCATCTCTAGCACTTGTAATCAATCAAATTCATTGTATTATAACATATTCTAAACCAAAATAACTTTAGACTAGCCATTCACTGCCTCAAAGCAATGGTTTTGGGTTCTCATCCCATTTGGGACCAAATATCCACAAGTGTTTCTTCTCACTTCTAAACATTCTTCATGCATCTCTAGCACTTGTAATCAATCAAATTTATTGTATTATAACATATTCTAACCTAAAATAACTTTATACAAGCCATTCACTGCCTCAAAGCAATGGTTTTGGGTTCTTATCCCATTTGAGACCAAATTTCAACAAGTCTTTCTTCTCACTTCTAAACATTCTTCAATCATGTCTAGCACTTGTAATCAATCAAATTCATTGTATTGAATCATATTCTAACCCAAAATAACTTTATACAAGCCTTTCACTGCCTCAAAGAAATGGTTTTGGGTTCTTATCCCATTTGAGACCAAATTTCAACAAGTCTTTCTTCTCACTTCTAAACATTCTTCATGCATGTCTAGCACTTGTAATCAATCATATTCATTGTATTATAACATATTCTAACCTAAAATAACTTTATACAAGCCATTCACTGCCTCAAAGCAATGGTTTTGGGTTCTTATCCCATTTGAGACCAAATTTCAACAAGTCTTTCTTCTCACTTCTAAACATTCTTCAATCATGTCTAGCACTTGTAATCAATCAAATTCATTGTATTGAATCATATTCTAAACCAAAATAACTTTATACAAGCCATTCACTGCCTCAAAGCAATGGTTTTGGGTTCTTATCCCATTTGGGACCAAATGTTAGATTTGAAGTAAAAGATCGAGTGAATAAAGAGATTAGGAGATTAGGATCGAATGAGAAAGAAGAATGGTGTTGTTGATTTGCGAAATGAGAGAGAATAGAAGAAAGAGTGTAAAAACTCTACTTACTTGATTTAGAACAACATACAAAGCTATATATGGACAGCTACAAAAAGAATCCCAAAACCCTAAGGCTATACACGTTTGGCCTAACTTGAAAGTGACATCTCTTGGTAAAAGTGTTTAAACACACATGTGACCTCTCCACTTGCGCATCCTCCAACGGCTAGAATAGAAGGATCTAGGCCTCCTTCTTTTCTTCTCTTCTACTACGAATAAGGCCCTTTAAATGGGCTGAAGTGGTTGTGCAAGATCGGGCCTCCAATTGATGTATCTACGGACGGCCTCATATTGACTACTGTACGGACGTACGGACGGTCGTGGCTCCAGGCACTCGATCCCGGATGGAAGAATTCCTCGATACGGCTCGATGATTTCTCTCGATCCCGAACATGACTTCTCTTGATCCCGGACATGACTTCTCGGACATGATCATTTCTACACCCAATTCACACCAAATATCCACAAGTCTTTCTTCTCACTTCTAAACATTCTTCATGCATCTCTAGCACTTGTAATCAATCAAATTCATTGTATTATAACATATTCTAAACCAAAATAACTTTAGACTAGCCATTCACTGCCTCAAAGCAATGGTTTTGGGTTCTCATCCCATTTGGGACCAAATATCCACAAGTGTTTCTTCTCACTTCTAAACATTCTTCATGCATCTATAGCACTTGTAATCAATCAAATTTATTGTATTATAACATATTCTAACCTAAAATAACTTTATACAAGCCATTCACTGCCTCAAAGCAATGGTTTTGGGTTCTTATCCCATTTGAGACCAAATTTCAACAAGTCTTTCTTCTCACTTCTAAATATTCTTCATGAATCTCTAGCACTTGTAATCAATCAAATTCATTGTATTATAACATATTCTAAACCAAAATAACTTTATACAAGCCATTCACTTCCTCAAAGCAATGGTTTTGTGTTCTTATCCCATTTGAGACCAAATTTCAACAAGTCTTTCTTCTCACTTCTAAACATTCTTCATGCATATCTAGCACTTGTAATCAATCAAATACATTTTATTATAACATATTCTAACCCAAAATAACTTTATACAAGCCATTCACTGCCTCAAAGTAATGGTTTTGGGTTCTTATCCAATTTGGGACCAAATATCGATAGGTCTTTCTTCTCACTTCAAAACATTCTTCATGCATCTCTAGCACTTGTAATCAATCAAATTCATTGTATTATAACATATTCTAAACCAAAATAACTTTATACAAGCCATTCACTGCCTCAAAGCAATGGTTTTGGGTTCTTATCCCATTTGAGACCAAATTTCAACAAGTCTTTCTTCTCACTTCTAAACATTCTTCATGCATGTCTAGCACTTGTAATCAATCATATTCATTGTATTTTAACATATTCTAACCAAAATAACTTTATACAAGCCATTCACTGCCTCAAAGCAATGGTTTTGGGTTCTTATCCCATTTGAGACCAAATTTCAACAAGTCTTTCTTCTCACTTCTAAACATTCTTCATGCATGTCTAGCACTTGTAATCAATCATATTCATTGTATTATAACATATTCTAACCCAAAATAACTTTATACAAGCCATTCACTGCCTCAAAGCAATGGTTTTGGGTTCTTATCCCATTTGGGACTAAATATCCACAAGTCTTTCTTCTCACTTCTAAACATTCTTCATGCATTTCTAGCACTTGTAATCAATCAAATACATTTTATTATAACATATTCTAACCCAAAATAACTTTATACAAGCCATTCACTGCCTCAATGTAATGGTTTTGGGTTCTTATCCAATTTGGGACCAAATATCGATAGGTCTTTCTTCTCACTTCAAAACATTCTTCATGCATCTCTAGCACTTGTAATCAATCAAATTCATTGTATGATAACATATTCTAAACCAAAATAACTTTATACAAGCCATTCACTGCCTCAAAGCAACGGTTTTGGGTTCTTATCCCATTTGGGACCAAATATCCACAAGTCTTTCTTCTCACTTCTAAACATTCTTCATGCATCTCTAGCACTTGTAATCAATCAAATTCATTGTATTATAACATATTCTAAACCAAAATAACTTTAGACTAGCCATTCACTGCCTCAAAGCAATGGTTTTGGGTTCTCATCCCATTTGGGACCAAATATCCACAAGTGTTTCTTCTCACTTCTAAACATTCTTCATGCATCTCTAGCACTTGTAATCAATCAAATTTATTGTATTATAACATATTCTAACCTAAAATAACTTTATACAAGCCATTCACTGCCTCAAAGCAATGGTTTTGGGTTCTTATCCCATTTGAGACCAAATTTCAACAAGTCTTTCTTCTCACTTCTAAACATTCTTCAATCATGTCTAGCACTTGTAATCAATCAAATTCATTGTATTGAATCATATTCTAACCCAAAATAACTTTATACAAGCCTTTCACTGCCTCAAAGAAATGGTTTTGGGTTCTTATCCCATTTGAGACCAAATTTCAACAAGTCTTTCTTCTCACTTCTAAACATTCTTCATGCATGTCTAGCACTTGTAATCAATCATATTCATTGTATTTTAACATATTCTAACCAAAATAACTTTATACAAGCCATTCACTGCCTCAAAGCAATGGTTTTGGGTTCTTATCCCATTTGAGACCAAATTTCAACAAGTCTTTCTTCTCACTTCTAAACATTCTTCATGCATGTCTAGCACTTGTAATCAATCATATTCATTGTATTATAACATATTCTAACCCAAAATAACTTTATACAAGCCATTCACTGCCTCAAAGCAATGGTTTTGGGTTCTTATCCCATTTGGGACTAAATATCCACAAGTCTTTCTTCTCACTTCTAAACATTCTTCATGCATTTCTAGCACTTGTAATCAATCAAATACATTTTATTATAACATATTCTAACCCAAAATAACTTTATACAAGCCATTCACTGCCTCAATGTAATGGTTTTGGGTTCTTATCCAATTTGGGACCAAATATCGATAGGTCTTTCTTCTCACTTCAAAACATTCTTCATGCATCTCTAGCACTTGTAATCAATCAAATTCATTGTATGATAACATATTCTAAACCAAAATAACTTTATACAAGCCATTCACTGCCTCAAAGCAATGGTTTTGGGTTCTTATCCCATTTGGGACCAAATATCCACAAGTCTTTCTTCTCACTTCTAAACATTCTTCATGCATCTCTAGCACTTGTAATCAATCAAATTCATTGTATTATAACATATTCTAAACCAAAATAACTTTAGACTAGCCATTCACTGCCTCAAAGCAATGGTTTTGGGTTCTCATCCCATTTGGGACCAAATATCCACAAGTGTTTCTTCTCACTTCTAAACATTCTTCATGCATCTCTAGCACTTGTAATCAATCAAATTTATTGTATTATAACATATTCTAACCTAAAATAACTTTATACAAGCCATTCACTGCCTCAAAGCAATGGTTTTGGGTTCTTATCCCATTTGAGACCAAATTTCAACAAGTCTTTCTTCTCACTTCTAAACATTCTTCAATCATGTCTAGCACTTGTAATCAATCAAATTCATTGTATTGAATCATATTCTAACCCAAAATAACTTTATACAAGCCTTTCACTGCCTCAAAGAAATGGTTTTGGGTTCTTATCCCATTTGAGACCAAATTTCAACAAGTCTTTCTTCTCACTTCTAAACATTCTTCATGCATGTCTAGCACTTGTAATCAATCATATTCATTGTATTATAACATATTCTAACCAAAATAACTTTATACAAGCCATTCACTGCCTCAAAGCAATGGTTTTGGGTTCTTATCCCATTTGAGACCAAATTTCAACAAGTCTTTCTTCTCACTTCTAAACATTCTTCATGCATGTCTAGCACTTGTAATCAATCAATTTCATTGTATTATAACATATTCTAACCCAAAATAACTTTATACAAGCCATTCACTGCCTCAAAGTAATGGTTTTGGGTTCTTATCCAATTTGGGACCAAATATCGATAGGTCTTTCTTCTCACTTCAAAACATTCTTCATGCATCTCTAGCACTTGTAATCAATCAAATTCATTGTATGATAACATATTCTAAACCAAAATAACTTTATACAAGCCATTCACTGCCTCAAAGCAATGGTTTTGGGTTCTTATCCCATTTGGGACCAAATATCCACAAGTCTTTCTTCTCACTTCTAAACATTCTTCATGCATCTCTAGCACTTGTAATCAATCAAATTCATTGTATTATAACATATTCTAAACCAAAATAACTTTATACTAGCCATTCACTGCCTCAAAGCAATGGTTTTGGGTTCTCATCCCATTTGGGACCAAATATCCACAAGTCTTTCTTCTCACTTCTAAACATTCTTCATGCATCTCTAGCACTTGTAATCAATCAAATTTATTGTATTATAACATATTCTAAACCAAAATAACTTTATACTAGCCATTCACTGCCTCAAAGCAATGGTTTTGGGTTCTCATCCCATTTGGGACCAAATATCCACAAGTCTTTCTTCTCACTTCTAAACATTCTTCATGCATCTCTAGCACTTGTAATCAATCAAATTTATTGTATTATAACATATTCTAACCTAAAATAACTTTATACAAGCCATTCACTGCCTCAAAGCAATGGTTTTGGGTTCTTATCCCATTCGAGACCAAATTTCAACAAGTCTTTCTTCTCACTTCTAAACATTCTTCAATCATGTCTAGCACTTGTAATCAATCAAATTCATTGTATGATAACATATTCTAAACCAAAATAACTTTATACAAGCCATTCACTGCCTCAAAGCAATGGTTTTGGGTTCTTATCCCATTTGGGACCAAATATCCACAAGTCTTTCTTCTCACTTCTAAACATTCTTCATGCATCTCTAGCACTTGTAATCAATCAAATTCATTGTATTATAACATATTCTAATCCAAAATAACTTTAGACTAGCCATTCACTGCCTCAAAGCAATGGTTTTGGGTTCTCATCCCATTTGGGACCAAATATCCACAAGTGTTTCTTCTCACTTCTAAACATTCTTCATGCATCTCTAGCACTTGTAATCAATCAAATTTATTGTATTATAACATATTCTAACCTAAAATAACTTTATACAAGCCATTCACTGCCTCAAAGCAATGGTTTTGGGTTCTTATCCCATTTGAGACCAAATTTCAACAAGTCTTTCTTCTCACTTCTAAACATTCTTCAATCATGTCTAGCAATTGTAATCAATCAAATTCATTGTATTGAATCATATTCTAAACCAAAATAACTTTATACAAGCCATTCACTGCCTCAAAGCAATGGTTTTGGGTTCTTATCCCATTTGGGACCAAATATCCACAAGTCTTTCTTCTCACTTCTAAACATTCTTCATGCATCTCTAGCACTTGTAATCAATCAAATTCATTGTATTATAACATATTCTAATCCAAAATAACTTTAGACTAGCCATTCACTGCCTCAAAGCAATGGTTTTGGGTTCTCATCCCATTTGGGACCAAATATCCACAAGTGTTTCTTCTCACTTCTAAACATTCTTCATGCATCTCTAGCACTTGTAATCAATCAAATTTATTGTATTATAACATATTCTAACCTAAAATAACTTTATACAAGCCATTCACTGCCTTAAAGCAATGGTTTTGGGTTCTTATCCCATTTGAGACCAAATTTCAACAAGTCTTTCTTCTCACTTCTAAACATTCTTCAATCATGTCTAGCAATTGTAATCAATCAAATTCATTGTATTGAATCATATTCTAAACCAAAATAACTTTATACAAGCCATTCACTGCCTCAAAGCAATGGTTTTGGGTTCTTATCCCATTTGGGACCAAATATCCACAAGTCTTTCTTCTCACTTCTAAACATTCTTCATGCATCTCTAGCACTTGTAATCAATCAAATTCATTGTATTATAACATATTCTAAACCAAAATAACTTTAGACTAGCCATTCACTGCCTCAAAGCAATGGTTTTGGGTTCTCATCCCATTTGGGACCAAATATCCACAAGTGTTTCTTCTCACTTCTAAACATTCTTCATGCATCTCTAGCACTTGTAATCAATCAAATTTATTGTATTATAACATATTCTAACCTAAAATAACTTTATACAAGCCATTCACTGCCTCAAAGCAATGGTTTTGGGTTCTTATCCCATTTGAGACCAAATTTCAACAAGTCTTTCTTCTCACTTCTAAACATTCTTCAATCATGTCTAGCACTTGTAATCAATCAAATTCATTGTATTGAATCATATTCTAACCCAAAATAACTTTATACAAGCCTTTCACTTCCTCAAAGCAATGGTTTTGGGTTCTTATCCCATTTGAGACCAAATTTAAACAAGTCTTTCTTCTCACTTCTAAACATTCTTCATGCATGTCTAGCACTTGTAATCAATCATATTCATTGTATTATAACATATTCTAACCAAAATAACTTTATACAAGCCATTCACTGCCTCAAAGCAATGGTTTTGGGTTCTTATCCCATTTGAGACCAAATTTCAACAAGTCTTTCTTCTCACTTCTAAACATTCTTCATGCATGTCTAGCACTTGTAATCAATCATATTCATTGTATTATAACATATTCTAACCCAAAATAACTTTATACAAGCCATTCACTGCCTCAAAGCAATGGTTTTGGGTTCGTATCCCATTTGGGACCAAATATCCACAAGTCTTTCTTCTCACTTCTAAACATTCTTCATGCATTTCTAGCACTTGTAATCAATCAAATACATTTTATTATAACATATTCTAACCCAAAATAACTTTATACAAGCCATTCACTGCCTCAAAGTAATGGTTTTGGGTTCTTATCCAATTTGGGACCAAATATCGATAGGTCTTTCTTCTCACTTCAAAACATTCTTCATGCATCTCTAGCACTTGTAATCAATCAAATTCATTGTATTATAACATATTCTAAACCAAAATAACTTTATACAAGCCATTCACTGCCTCAAAGCAATGGTTTTGGGTTCTTATCCCATTTGAGATCAAATTTCAACAAGTCTTTCTTCTCACTTCTAAACATTCTTCATGCATGTCTAGCACTTGTAATCAATCATATTCATTGTATTTTAACATATTCTAACCAAAATAACTTTATACAAGCCATTCACTGCCTCAAAGCAATGGTTTTGGGTTCTTATCCCATTTGAGACCAAATTTCAACAAGTCTTTCTTCTCACTTCTAAACATTCTTCATGCATGTCTAGCACTTGTAATCAATCATATTCATTGTATTATAACATATTCTAACCCAAAATAACTTTATACAAGCCATTCACTGCCTCAAAGCAATGGTTTTTGGTTCTTATCCCATTTGGGACCAAATATCCACAAGTCTTTCTTCTCACTTCTAAACATTCTTCATGCATTTCTAGCACTTGTAATCAATCAAATACATTTTATTATAACATATTCTAACCCAAAATAACTTTATACAAGCCATTCACTGCCTCAAAGTAATGGTTTTGGGTTCTTATCCAATTTGGGACCAAATATCGATAGGTCTTTCTTCTCACTTCAAAACATTCTTCATGCATCTCTAGCACTTGTAATCAATCAAATTCATTGTATGATAACATATTCTAAACCAAAATAACTTTATACAAGCCATTCACTGCCTCAAAGCAATGGTTTTGGGTTCTTATCCCATTTGGGACCAAATATCCACAAGTCTTTCTTCTCACTTCTAAACATTCTTCATGCATCTCTAGCACTTGTAATCAATCAAATTCATTGTATTATAACATATTTTAAACCAAAATAACTTTATACTAGCCATTCACTGCCTCAAAGCAATGGTTTTGGGTTCTCATCCCATTTGGGACCAAATATCCACAAGTCTTTCTTCTCACTTCTAAACATTCTTCATGCATCTCTAGCACTTGTAATCAATCAAATTTATTGTATTATAACATATTCTAACCTAAAATAACTTTATACAAGCCATTCACTGCCTCAAAGCAATGGTTTTGGGTTCTTATCCCATTTGAGACCAAATTTCAACAAGTCTTTCTTCTCACTTCTAAACATTCTACAATCATGTCTAGCACTTGTAATCAATCAAATTCATTGTATTGAATCATATTCTAAACCAAAATAACTTTATACAAGCCATTCACTGCCTCAAAGCAATAGTTTTGGGTTCTTATCCCATTTGGGACCAAATATCCACAAGTCTTTCTTCTCACTTCTAAACATTCTTCATGCATCTCTAGCACTTGTAATCAATCAAATTCATTGTATTATAACATATTCTAAACCAAAATAACTTTAGACTAGCCATTCACTGCCTCAAAGCAATGGTTTTGGGTTCTCATCCCATTTGGGACCAAATATCCACAAGTGTTTCTTCTCACTTCTAAACATTCTTCATGCATCTCTAGCACTTGTAATCAATCAAATTTATTGTATTATAACATATTCTAACCTAAAATAACTTTATACAAGCCATTCACTGCCTCAAAGCAATGGTTTTGGGTTCTTATCCCATTTGAGACCAAATTTCAACAAGTCTTTCTTCTCACTTCTAAACATTCTTCAATCATGTCTAGCACTTGTAATCAATCAAATTCATTGTATTGAATCATATTCTAACCCAAAATAACTTTATACAAGCCTTTCACTTCCTCAAAGCAATGGTTTTGGGTTGTTATCCCATTTGAGACCAAATTTAAACAAGTCTTTCTTCTCACTTCTAAACATTCTTCATGCATGTCTAGCACTTGTAATCAATCATATTCATTGTATTATAACATATTCTAACCAAAATAACTTTATACAAGCCATTCACTGCCTCAAAGCAATGGTTTTGGGTTCTTATCCCATTTGAGACCAAATTTCAACAAGTCTTTCTTCTCACTTCTAAACATTCTTCATGCATGTCTAGCACTTGTAATCAATCATATTCATTGTATTATAACATATTCTAACCCAAAATAACTTTATACAAGCCATTCACTGCCTCAAAGCAATGGTTTTGGGTTCGTATCCCATTTGGGACCAAATATCCACAAGTCTTTCTTCTCACTTCTAAACATTCTTCATGCATTTCTAGCACTTGTAATCAATCAAATACATTTTATTATAACATATTCTAACCCAAAATAACTTTATACAAGCCATTCACTGCCTCAAAGTAATGGTTTTGGGTTCTTATCCAATTTGGGACCAAATATCGATAGGTCTTTCTTCTCACTTCTAAACATTTTTCATGCATCTCTAGCACTTGTAATCAATCAAATTCATTGTATTATAACATATTCTAAACCAAAATAACTTTAGACTAGCCATTCACTGCCTCAAAGCAATGGTTTTGGGTTCTCATTCCATTTGGGACCAAATATCCACAAGTGTTTCTTCTCACTTCTAAACATTCTTCATGCATCTCTAGCACTTGTAATCAATCAAATTTATTGTATTATAACATATTCTAACCCAAAATAACTTTATACAAGCCATTCACTGCCTCAAAGCAATGGTTTTGGGTTCTTATCCCATTTGGGACCAAATATCCACAAGTCTTTCTTCTCACTTCTAAACATTCTTCATGCATCTCTAGCACTTGTAATCAATCAAATTCATTGTATTATAACATATTTTAAACCAAAATAACTTTATACTAGCCATTCACTGCCTCAAAGCAATGGTTTTGGGTTCTCATCCCATTTGGGACCAAATATCCACAAGTCTTTCTTCTCACTTCTAAACATTCTTCATGCATTTCTAGCACTTGTAATCAATCAAATACATTTTATTATAACATATTCTAACCCAAAATAACTTTATACAAGCCATTCACTGCCTCAAAGTAATGGTTTTGGGTTCTTATCCAATTTGGGACCAAATATCGATAGGTCTTTCTTCTCACTTCAAAACATTCTTCATGCATCTCTAGCACTTGTAATCAATCAAATTCATTGTATTATAACATATTCTAAACCAAAATAACTTTATACAAGCCATTCACTGCCTCAAAGCAATGGTTTTGGGTTCTTATCCCATTTGAGATCAAATTTCAACAAGTCTTTCTTCTCACTTCTAAACATTCTTCATGCATGTCTAGCACTTGTAATCAATCATATTCATTGTATTTTAACATATTCTAACCAAAATAACTTTATACAAGCCATTCACTGCCTCAAAGCAATGGTTTTGGGTTCTTATCCCATTTGAGACCAAATTTCAACAAGTCTTTCTTCTCACTTCTAAACATTCTTCATGCATGTCTAGCACTTGTAATCAATCATATTCATTGTATTATAACATATTCTAACCCAAAATAACTTTATACAAGCCATTCACTGCCTCAAAGCAATGGTTTTTGGTTCTTATCCCATTTGGGACCAAATATCCACAAGTCTTTCTTCTCACTTCTAAACATTCTTCATGCATTTCTAGCACTTGTAATCAATCAAATACATTTTATTATAACATATTCTAACCCAAAATAACTTTATACAAGCCATTCACTGCCTCAAAGTAATGGTTTTGGGTTCTTATCCAATTTGGGACCAAATATCGATAGGTCTTTCTTCTCACTTCAAAACATTCTTCATGCATCTCTAGCACTTGTAATCAATCAAATTCATTGTATGATAACATATTCTAAACCAAAATAACTTTATACAAGCCATTCACTGCCTCAAAGCAATGGTTTTGGGTTCTTATCCCATTTGGGACCAAATATCCACAAGTCTTTCTTCTCACTTCTAAACATTCTTCATGCATCTCTAGCACTTGTAATCAATCAAATTCATTGTATTATAACATATTTTAAACCAAAATAACTTTATACTAGCCATTCACTGCCTCAAAGCAATGGTTTTGGGTTCTCATCCCATTTGGGACCAAATATCCACAAGTCTTTCTTCTCACTTCTAAACATTCTTCATGCATCTCTAGCACTTGTAATCAATCAAATTTATTGTATTATAACATATTCTAACCTAAAATAACTTTATACAAGCCATTCACTGCCTCAAAGCAATGGTTTTGGGTTCTTATCCCATTTGAGACCAAATTTCAACAAGTCTTTCTTCTCACTTCTAAACATTCTACAATCATGTCTAGCACTTGTAATCAATCAAATTCATTGTATTGAATCATATTCTAAACCAAAATAACTTTATACAAGCCATTCACTGCCTCAAAGCAATAGTTTTGGGTTCTTATCCCATTTGGGACCAAATATCCACAAGTCTTTCTTCTCACTTCTAAACATTCTTCATGCATCTCTAGCACTTGTAATCAATCAAATTCATTGTATTATAACATATTCTAAACCAAAATAACTTTAGACTAGCCATTCACTGCCTCAAAGCAATGGTTTTGGGTTCTCATCCCATTTGGGACCAAATATCCACAAGTGTTTCTTCTCACTTCTAAACATTCTTCATGCATCTCTAGCACTTGTAATCAATCAAATTTATTGTATTATAACATATTCTAACCTAAAATAACTTTATACAAGCCATTCACTGCCTCAAAGCAATGGTTTTGGGTTCTTATCCCATTTGAGACCAAATTTCAACAAGTCTTTCTTCTCACTTCTAAACATTCTTCAATCATGTCTAGCACTTGTAATCAATCAAATTCATTGTATTGAATCATATTCTAACCCAAAATAACTTTATACAAGCCTTTCACTGCCTCAAAGCAATGGTTTTGGGTTCTTATCCCATTTGAGACCAAATTTAAACAAGTCTTTCTTCTCACTTCTAAACATTCTTCATGCATGTCTAGCACTTGTAATCAATCATATTCATTGTATTATAACATATTCTAACCAAAATAACTTTATACAAGCCATTCACTGCCTCAAAGTAATGGTTTTGGGTTCTTATCCAATTTGGGACCAAATATCGATAGGTCTTTCTTCTCACTTCAAAACATTCTTCATGCATCTCTAGCACTTGTAATCAATCAAATTCATTGTATGATAACATATTCTAAACCAAAATAACTTTATACAAGCCATTCACTGCCTCAAAGCAATGGTTTTGGGTTCTTATCCCATTTGGGACCAAATATCCACAAGTCTTTCTTCTCACTTCTAAACATTCTTCATGCATCTCTAGCACTTGTAATCAATCAAATTCATTGTATTATAACATATTCTAAACCAAAATAATTTTATACTAGCCATTCACTGCCTCAAAGCAATGGTTTTGGGTTCTCATCCCATTTGGGACCAAATATCCACAAGTCTTTCTTCTCACTTCTAAACATTCTTCATGCATCTCTAGCACTTGTAATCAATCAAATTTATTGTATTATAACATATTCCCACCTAAAATAACTTTATACAAGCCATTCACTGCCTCAAAGCAATGGTTTTGGGTTCTTATCCCATTTGAGACCAAATTTCAACAAGTCTTTCTTCTCACTTCTAAACATTCTTCAATCATGTCTAGCACTTGTAATCAATCAAATTCATTGTATTGAATCATATTCTAAACCAAAATAACTTTATACAAGCCATTCACTGCCTCAAAGCAATAGTTTTGGGTTCTTATCCCATTTGGGACCAAATATCCACAAGTCTTTCTTCTCACTTCTAAACATTTTTCATGCATCTCTAGCACTTGTAATCAATCAAATTCATTGTATTATAACATATTCTAAACCAAAATAACTTTAGACTAGCCATTCACTGCCTCAAAGCAATGGTTTTGGGTTCTCATTCCATTTGGGACCAAATATCCACAAGTGTTTCTTCTCACTTCTAAACATTCTTCATGCATCTCTAGCACTTGTAATCAATCAAATTTATTGTATTATAACATATTCTAACCTAAAATAACTTTATACAAGCCATTCACTGCCTCAAAGCAATGGTTTTGGGTTCTTATCCCATTTGAGACCAAATTTCAACAAGTCTTTCTTCTCACTTCTAAACATTCTTCAATCATGTCTAGCACTTGTAATCAATCAAATTCATTGTATTGAATCATATTCTAACCCAAAATAACTTTATACAAGCCTTTCACTGCCTCAAAGCAATGGTTTTGGGTTCTTATCCCATTTGAGACCAAATTTAAACAAGTCTTTCTTCTCACTTCTAAACATTCTTCATGCATGTCTAGCACTTGTAATCAATCATATTCATTGTATTATAACATATTCTAACCAAAATAACTTTATACAAGCCATTCACTGCCTCAAAGTAATGGTTTTGGGTTCTTATCCAATTTGGGACCAAATATCGATAGGTCTTTCTTCTCACTTCAAAACATTCTTCATGCATCTCTAGCACTTGTAATCAATCAAATTCATTGTATGATAACATATTCTAAACCAAAATAACTTTATACAAGCCATTCACTGCCTTAAAGCAATGGTTTTGGGTTCTTATCCCATTTGGGACCAAATATCCACAAGTCTTTCTTCTCACTTCTAAACATTCTTCATGCATCTCTAGCACTTGTAATCAATCAAATTCATTGTATTATAACATATTCTAAACCAAAATAACTTTATACTAGCCATTCACTGCCTCAAAGCAATGGTTTTGGGTTCTCATCCCATTTGGGACCAAATATCCACAAGTCTTTCTTCTCACTTCTAAACATTCTTCATGCATCTCTAGCACTTGTAATCAATCAAATTTATTGTATTATAACATATTCCCACCTAAAATAACTTTATACAAGCCATTCACTGCCTCAAAGCAATGGTTTTGGGTTCTTATCCCATTTGAGACCAAATTTCAACAAGTCTTTCTTCTCACTTCTAAACATTCTTCAATCATGTCTAGCACTTGTAATCAATCAAATTCATTGTATTGAATCATATTCTAAACCAAAATAACTTTATACAAGCCATTCACTGCCTCAAAGCAATAGTTTTGGGTTCTTATCCCATTTGGGACCAAATATCCACAAGTCTTTCTTCTCACTTCTAAACATTTTTCATGCATCTCTAGCACTTGTAATCAATCAAATTCATTGTATTATAACATATTCTAAACCAAAATAACTTTAGACTAGCCATTCACTGCCTCAAAGCAATGGTTTTGGGTTCTCATCCCATTTGGGACCAAATATCCACAAGTGTTTCTTCTCACTTCTAAACATTCTTCATGCATCTCTAGCACTTGTAATCAATCAAATTTATTGTATTATAACATATTCTAACCTAAAATAACTTTATACAAGCCATTCACTGCCTCAAAGCAATGGTTTTGGGTTCTTATCCCATTTGAGACCAAATTTCAACAAGTCTTTCTTCTCACTTCTAAACATTCTTCAATCATGTCTAGCACTTGTAATCAATCAAATTCATTGTATTGAATCATATTCTAACCCAAAATAACTTTATACAAGCCTTTCACTGCCTCAAAGCAATGGTTTTGGGTTCTTATCCCATTTGAGACCAAATTTAAACAAGTCTTTCTTCTCACTTCTAAACATTCTTCATGCATGTCTAGCACTTGTAATCAATCATATTCATTGTATTATAACATATTCTAACCAAAATAACTTTATACAAGCCATTCACTGCCTCAAAGTAATGGTTTTGGGTTCTTATCCAATTTGGGACCAAATATCGATAGGTCTTTCTTCTCACTTCAAAACATTCTTCATGCATCTCTAGCACTTGTAATCAATCAAATTCATTGTATGATAACATATTCTAAACCAAAATAACTTTATACAAGCCATTCACTGCCTCAAAGCAATGGTTTTGGGTTCTTATCCCATTTGGGACCAAATATCCACAAGTCTTTCTTCTCACTTCTAAACATTCTTCATGCATCTCTAGCACTTGTAATCAATCAAATTCATTGTATTATAACATATTCTAAACCAAAATAATTTTATACTAGCCATTCACTGCCTCAAAGCAATGGTTTTGGGTTCTCATCCCATTTGGGACCAAATATCCACAAGTCTTTCTTCTCACTTCTAAACATTCTTCATGCATCTCTAGCACTTGTAATCAATCAAATTTATTGTATTATAACATATTCCCACCTAAAATAACTTTATACAAGCCATTCACTGCCTCAAAGCAATGGTTTTGGGTTCTTATCCCATTTGAGACCAAATTTCAACAAGTCTTTCTTCTCACTTCTAAACATTCTTCAATCATGTCTAGCACTTGTAATCAATCAAATTCATTGTATTGAATCATATTCTAAACCAAAATAACTTTATACAAGCCATTCACTGCCTCAAAGCAATAGTTTTGGGTTCTTATCCCATTTGGGACCAAATATCCACAAGTCTTTCTTCTCACTTCTAAACATTTTTCATGCATCTCTAGCACTTGTAATCAATCAAATTCATTGTATTATAACATATTCTAAACCAAAATAACTTTAGACTAGCCATTCACTGCCTCAAAGCAATGGTTTTGGGTTCTCATCCCATTTGGGACCAAATATCCACAAGTGTTTCTTCTCACTTCTAAACATTCTTCATGCATCTCTAGCACTTGTAATCAATCAAATTTATTGTATTATAACATATTCTAACCTAAAATAACTTTATACAAGCCATTCACTGCCTCAAAGCAATGGTTTTGGGTTCTTATCCCATTTGAGACCAAATTTCAACAAGTCTTTCTTCTCACTTCTAAACATTCTTCAATCATGTCTAGCACTTGTAATCAATCAAATTCATTGTATTGAATCATATTCTAACCCAAAATAACTTTATACAAGCCTTTCACTGCCTCAAAGCAATGGTTTTGGGTTCTTATCCCATTTGAGACCAAATTTAAACAAGTCTTTCTTCTCACTTCTAAACATTCTTCATGCATGTCTAGCACTTGTAATCAATCATATTCATTGTATTATAACATATTCTAACCAAAATAACTTTATACAAGCCATTCACTGCCTCAAAGTAATGGTTTTGGGTTCTTATCCAATTTGGGACCAAATATCGATAGGTCTTTCTTCTCACTTCAAAACATTCTTCATGCATCTCTAGCACTTGTAATCAATCAAATTCATTGTATGATAACATATTCTAAACCAAAATAACTTTATACAAGCCATTCACTGCCTCAAAGCAATGGTTTTGGGTTCTTATCCCATTTGGGACCAAATATCCACAAGTCTTTCTTCTCACTTCTAAACATTCTTCATGCATCTCTAGCACTTGTAATCAATCAAATTCATTGTATTATAACATATTCTAAACCAAAATAACTTTATACTAGCCATTCACTGCCTCAAAGCAATGGTTTTGGGTTCTCATCCCATTTGGGACCAAATATCCACAAGTCTTTCTTCTCACTTCTAAACATTCTTCATGCATCTCTAGCACTTGTAATCAATCAAATTTATTGTATTATAACATATTCCCACCTAAAATAACTTTATACAAGCCATTCACTGCCTCAAAGCAATGGTTTTGGGTTCTTATCCCATTTGAGACCAAATTTCAACAAGTCTTTCTTCTCACTTCTAAACATTCTTCAATCATGTCTAGCACTTGTAATCAATCAAATTCATTGTATTGAATCATATTCTAACCCAAAATAACTTTATACAAGCCTTTCACTGCCTCAAAGCAATGGTTTTGGGTTCTTATCCCATTTGAGACCAAATTTCAACAAGTCTTTCTTCTCACTTCTAAACATTCTTCATGCATGTCTAGCACTTGTAATCAATCATATTCATTGTATTATAACATATTCTAACCAAAATAACTTTATACAAGCCATTCACTGCCTCAAAGCAATGGTTTTGGGTTCTTATCCCATTTGAGACCAAATTTCAACAAGTCTTTCTTCTCACTTCTAAACATTCTTCATGCATGTCTAGCACTTGTAATCAATCATATTCATTGTATTATAACATATTCTAACCCAAAATAACTTTATACAAGCCATTCACTGCCTCAAAGCAATGGTTTTGGGTTCTTATCCCATTTGGGACCAAATATCCACAAGTCTTTCTTCTCACTTCTAAACATTCTTCATGCATTTCTAGCACTTGTAATCAATCAAATACATTTTATTATAACATATTCTAACCCAAAATAACTTTATACAAGCCATTCACTGCCTCAAAGTAATTGTTTTGGGTTCTTATCCAATTTGGGACCAAATATCGATAGGTCTTTCTTCTCACTTCAAAACATTCTTCATGCATCTCTAGCACTTGTAATCAATCAAATTCATTGTATGATAACATATTCTAAACCAAAATAACTTTATACAAGCCAGTCACTGCCTCAAAGCAATGGTTTTGGGTTCTTATCCAATTTGGGACCAAATATGATAAGTCTTTCTTCTCACTTCAAAACATTCTTCATGCATCTCTAGCACTTGTAATCAATCAAATTTATTGTATTATAACATATTCCCACCTAAAATAACTTTATACAAGCCATTCACTGCCTCAAAGCAATGGTTTTGGGTTCTTATCCCATTTGAGACCAAATTTCAACAAGTCTTTCTTCTCACTTCTAAACATTCTTCAATCATGTCTAGCACTTGTAATCAATCAAATTCATTGTATTGAATCATATTCTAACCCAAAATAACTTTATACAAGCCTTTCACTGCCTCAAAGCAATGGTTTTGGGTTCTTATCCCATTTGAGACCAAATTTCAACAAGTCTTTCTTCTCACTTCTAAACATTCTTCATGCATGTCTAGCACTTGTAATCAATCATATTCATTGTATTATAACATATTCTAACCCAAAATAACTTTATACAAGCCATTCACTGCCTCAAAGCAATGGTTTTGGGTTCTTATCCCATTTGAGACCAAATTTCAACAAGTCTTTCTTCTCACTTCTAAACATTCTTCATGCATGTCTAGCACTTGTAATCAATCATATTCATTGTATTATAACATATTCTAACCCAAAATAACTTTATACAAGCCATTCACTGCCTCAAAGCAATGGTTTTGGGTTCTTATCCCATTTGGGACCAAATATCCACAAGTCTTTCTTCTCACTTCTAAACATTCTTCATGCATTTCTAGCACTTGTAATCAATCAAATACATTTTATTATAACATATTCTAACCCAAAATAACTTTATACAAGCCATTCACTGCCTCAAAGTAATTGTTTTGGGTTCTTATCCAATTTGGGACCAAATATCGATAGGTCTTTCTTCTCACTTCAAAACATTCTTCATGCATCTCTAGCACTTGTAATCAATCAAATTCATTGTATTATAACATATTCTAAACCAAAATAACTTTATACAAGCCATTCACTGCCTCAAAGCAATGGTTTTGGGTTCTTATCCTATTTGAGACCAAATTTCAACAAGTCTTTCTTCTCACTTCTAAACATTCTTCATGCATGTCTAGCACTTGTAATCAATCATATTCATTGTATTTTAACATATTCTAACCAAAATAACTTTATACAAGCCATTCACTGCCTCAAAGCAATGGTTTTGGGTTCTTATCCCATTTGAGACCAAATTTCAACAAGTCTTTCTTCTCACTTCTAAACATTCTTCATGCATGTCTAGCACTTGTAATCAATCATATTCATTGTATTATAACATATTCTAACCCAAAATAACTTTATACAAGCCATTCACTGCCTCAAAGTAATGGTTTTGGGTTCTTATCCAATTTGGGACCAAATATCGATAGGTCTTTCTTCTCACTTCAAAACATTCTTCATGCATCTCTAGCACTTGTAATCAATCAAATTCATTGTATGATAACATATTCTAAACCAAAATAACTTTATACAAGCCATTCACTGCCTCAAAGCAATGGTTTTGGGTTCTTATCCCATTTGGGACCAAATATCCACAAGTCTTTCTTCTCACTTCTAAACATTCTTCATGCATCTCTAGCACTTGTAATCAATCAAATTCATTGTATTATAACATATTCTAAACCAAAATAACTTTATACTAGCCATTCACTGCCTCAAAGCAATGGTTTTGGGTTCTCATCCCATTTGGGACCAAATATCCACAAGTCTTTCTTCTCACTTCTAAACATTCTTCATGCATCTCTAGCACTTGTAATCAATCAAATTTATTGTATTATAACATATTCCCACCTAAAATAACTTTATACAAGCCATTCACTGCCTCAAAGCAATGGTTTTGGGTTCTTATCCCATTTGAGACCAAATTTCAACAAGTCTTTCTTCTCACTTCTAAACATTCTTCAATCATGTCTAGCACTTGTAATCAATCAGATTCATTGTATTGAATCATATTCTAACCCAAAATAACTTTATACAAGCCTTTCACTGCCTCAAAGCAATGGTTTTGGGTTCTTATCCCATTTGAGACCAAATTTCAACAAGTCTTTCTTCTCACTTCTAAACATTCTTCATGCATGTCTAGCACTTGTAATCAATCATATTCATTGTATTATAACATATTCTAACCAAAATAACTTTATACAAGCCATTCACTGCCTCAAAGCAATGGTTTTGGGTTCTTATCCCATTTGAGACTAAATTTCAACAAGTCTTTCTTCTCACTTCTAAACATTCTTCATGCATGTCTAGCACTTGTAATCAATCATATTCATTGTATTATAACATATTCTAACCCAAAATAACTTTATACAAGCCATTCACTGCCTCAAAGCAATGGTTTTGGGTTCGTATCCCATTTGGGACCAAATATCCACAAGTCTTTCTTCTCACTTCTAAACATTCTTCATGCATTTCTAGCACTTGTAATCAATCAAATACATTTTATTATAACATATTCTAACCCAAAATAACTTTATACAAGCCATTCACTGCCTCAAAGTAATGGTTTTGGGTTCTTATCCAATTTGGGACCAAATATCGATAGGTCTTTCTTCTCACTTCAAAACATTCTTCATGCATCTCTAGCACTTGTAATCAATCAAATTCATTGTATTATAACATATTCTAAACCAAAATAACTTTATACAAGCCATTCACTGCCTCAAAGCAATGGTTTTGGGTTCTTATCCCATTTGAGACCAAATTTCAACAAGTCTTTCTTCTCACTTCTAAACATTCTTCATGCATGTCTAGCACTTGTAATCAATCAAATTCATTGTATTATAACATATTCTAACCCAAAATAACTTTATACAAGCCATTCACTGCCTCAAAGCAATGGTTTTGGGTTCTTATCCCATTTGTGACCAAATATCAACAAGTCTTTCTTCTCACTTCTAAACATTTTTCATGCATCTCTAGCACTTGTAATCAATCAAATTCATTGTATTATAACATATTCTAACCCAAAATAACTTTATACAAGCCATTCACTGCCTCAAAGCAATGGTTTTGGGTTCTTATCCCATTTGGGACCAAATATCAACAAGTCTTTCTTCTCACTTCTAAACATTCTTCATGCATCTCTAGCACTTGTAATCAATCAAATTCATTGTATTATAACATATTCTAACCCAAAATAACTTTATACAAGCCATTCACTGCCTCAAAGCAATGGTTTTGGGTTCTTATCCCATTTGGGACCAAATATCAACAAGTCTTTCTTCTCACTTTTAAACATTCTTCATGCATCTCTAGCACTTGTAATCAATCAAATTCATTGTATTATAACATATTCTAACCCAAAATAACTTTATACAAGCCATTCACTGCCTCAAAGCAATGGTTTTGGGTTCTTATCCCATTTGGGACCAAATATCAACAAGTCTTTCTTCTCACTTCTAAACATTCTTCATGCATCTCTAGCACTTGTAATCAATCAAATTCATTGTATTATAACATATTCTAACCCAAAATAACTTTATACAAGCCATTCACTGCCTCAAAGCAATGGTTTTGGGTTCTTATCCCATTTGGGACCAAATATCAACAAGTCTTTCTTCTCACTTCTAAACATTCTTCATGCATCTCTAGCACTTGTAATCAATCAAATTCATTGTATTATAACATATTCTAACCCAAAATAACTTTATACAAGCCATTCACTGCCTCAAAGCAATGGTTTTGGGTTCTTATCCCATTTGTGACCAAATATCAACAAGTCTTTCTTCTCACTTCTAAACATTTTTCATGCATCTCTAGCACTTGTAATCAATCAAATTCATTGTATTATAACATATTCTAACCCAAAATAACTTTATACAAGCCATTCACTGCCTCAAAGCAATGGTTTTGGGTTCTTATCCCATTTGGGACTAAATATCAACAAGTCTTTCTTCTCACTTCTAAACATTCTTCATGCATCTCTAGCACTTGTAATCAATCAAATTCATTGTATTATAACATATTCTAACCCAAAATAACTTTATACAAGCCATTCACTGCCTCAAAGCAATGGTTTTGGGTTCTTATCCCATTTGGGACCAAATATCAACAAGTCTTTCTTCTCACTTTTAAACATTCTTCATGCATCTCTAGCACTTGTAATCAATCAAATTCATTGTATTATAACATATTCTAACCCAAAATAACTTTATACAAGCCATTCACTGCCTCAAAGCAATGGTTTTGGGTTCTTATCCCATTTGTGACCAAATATCAACAAGTCTTTCTTCTCACTTCTAAACATTTTTCATGCATCTCTAGCACTTGTAATCAATCAAATTCATTGTATTATAACATATTCTAACCCAAAATAACTTTATACAAGCCATTCACTGCCTCAAAGCAATGGTTTTGGGTTCTTATCCCATTTGGGACCAAATATCAACAAGTCTTTCTTCTCACTTTTAAACATTCTTCATGCATCTCTAGCACTTGTAATCAATCAAATTCATTGTATTATAACATATTCTAACCCAAAATAACTTTATACAAGCCATTCACTGCCTCAAAGCAATGGTTTTGGGTTCTTATCCCATTTGTGACCAAATATCAACAAGTCTTTCTTCTCACTTCTAAACATTCTTCATGTATCTCTAGCACTTGTAATCAATCAAATTCATTGTATTATAACATATTCTAACCCAAAATAACTTTATACAAGCCATTCACTGCCTCAAAGCAATGGTTTTGGGTTCTTATCCCATTTGGGACCAAATATCAACAAGTCTTTCTTCTCACTTCTAAACATTCTTCATGTATCTCTAGCACTTGTAATCAATCAAATTCATTGTATTATAACATATTCTAACCCAAAATAACTTTATACAAGCCATTCACTGCCTCAAAGCAATGGTTTTGGGTTCTTATCCCATTTGGGACCAAATATCAACAAGTCTTTCTTCTCACTTTTAAACATTCTTCATGCATCTCTAGCACTTGTAATCAATCAAATTCATTGTATTATAACATATTCTAACCCAAAATAACTTTATACAAGCCATTCACTGCCTCAAAGCAATGGTTTTGGGTTCTTATCCCATTTGGGACCAAATATCAACAAGTCTTTCTTCTCACTTTTAAACATTCTTCATGCATCTCTAGCACTTGTAATCAATCAAATTCATTGTATTATAACATATTCTAACCCAAAATAACTTTATACAAGCCATTCACTGCCTCAAAGCAATGGTTTTGGGTTCTTATCCCATTTGTGACCAAATATCAACAAGTCTTTCTTCTCCCTTCTAAACATTCTTCATGCATCTCTAGCACTTGTAATCAATCAAATTCATTGTATTATAACATATTCTAACCCAAAATAACTTTATACAAGCCATTCACTGCCTCAAAGCAATGGTTTTGGGTTCTTATCCCATTTGGGACCAAATATCAACAAGTCTTTCTTCTCACTTCTAAACATTCTTCATGCATCTCTAGCACTTGTAATCAATCAAATTCATTGTATTATAACATATTCTAACCCAAAATAACTTTATACAAGCCATTCACTGCCTCAAAGCAATGGTTTTGGGTTCTTATCCCATTTGGGACCAAATATCAACAAGTCTTTCTTCTCACTTTTAAACATTCTTCATGCATCTCTAGCACTTGTAATCAATCAAATTCATTGTATTATAACATATTCTAACCCAAAATAACTTTATACAAGCCATTCACTGCCTCAAAGCAATGGTTTTGGGTTCTTATCCCATTTGGGACCAAATATCAACAAGTCTTTCTTCTCACTTTTAAACATTCTTCATGCATCTCTAGCACTTGTAATCAATCAAATTCATTGTATTATAACATATTCTAACCCAAAATAACTTTATACAAGCCATTCACTGCCTCAAAGCAATGGTTTTGGGTTCTTATCCCATTTGTGACCAAATATCAACAAGTCTTTCTTCTCACTTCTAAACATTCTTCATGCATCTCTAGCACTTGTAATCAATCAAATTCATTGTATTATAACATATTCTAACCCAAAATAACTTTATACAAGCCATTCACTGCCTCAAAGCAATGGTTTTGGGTTCTTATCCCATTTGTGACCAAATATCAACAAGTCTTTCTTCTCACTTCTAAACATTCTTCATGTATCTCTAGCACTTGTAATCAATCAAATTCATTGTATTATAACATATTCTAACCCAAAATAACTTTATACAAGCCATTCACTGCCTCAAAGCAATGGTTTTGGGTTCTTATCCCATTTGGGACCAAATATCAACAAGTCTTTCTTCTCACTTTTAAACATTCTTCATGCATCTCTAGCACTTGTAATCAATCAAATTCATTGTATTATAACATATTCTAACCCAAAATAACTTTATACAAGCCATTCACTGCCTCAAAGCAATGGTTTTGGGTTCTTATCCCATTTGGGACCAAATATCAACAAGTCTTTCTTCTCACTTTTAAACATTCTTCATGCATCTCTAGCACTTGTAATCAATCAAATTCATTGTATTATAACATATTCTAACCCAAAATAACTTTATACAAGCCATTCACTGCCTCAAAGCAATGGTTTTGGGTTCTTATCCCATTTGGGACCAAATATCAACAAGTCTTTCTTCTCACTTTTAAACATTCTTCATGCATCTCTAGCACTTGTAATCAATCAAATTCATTGTATTATAACATATTCTAACCCAAAATAACTTTATACAAGCCATTCACTGCCTCAAAGCAATGGTTTTGGGTTCTTATCCCATTTGTGACCAAATATCAACAAGTCTTTCTTCTTCCTTCTAAACATTCTTCATGCATCTCTAGCACTTGTAATCAATCAAATTCATTGTATTATAACATATTCTAACCCAAAATAACTTTATACAAGCCATTCACTGCCTCAAAGCAATGGTTTTGGGTTCTTATCCCATTTCGGACCAAATATCAACAAGTCTTTCTTCTCACTTCTAAATATTCTTCATGCATCTCTAGCACTTGTAATCAATCAAATTCATTGTATTATAACATATTATAACCCAAAATAACTTTATACAAGCCATTCACTGCCTCAAAGCAATGGTTTTGGGTTCTTATCCCATTTGGGACCAAATATCAACAAGTCTTTCTTCTCCCTTCTAAACATTCTTCATGTATCTCTAGCACTTCTAATCAATCAAATTTATTGTATTATAACATATTCTAACCCAAAATAACTTTATCCAAGCCATTCACTGGCTCAAAGCAATGGTTTTGGGTTCTTATCCCATTTGGGACCAAATATCAACAAGTCTTTCTTCTCCGTTTTAAACATTCTTCATGCATCTCTAGCACTTGTAATCAATCAAATTCATTGTATTATAACATATTCTAACCCAAAATAACTTTATCCAAACCTATCACTGCCTCAAAGCAATGGTTTTGGGTTCTTATCCCATTTGGGACCAAATATCAACAAGTCTTTCTTCTCCCTACTAAACATTCTTCATGCATCTCTAGCACTTGTAATCAATCAAATTCATTGTATTATAACATATTATAACCCAAAATAACTTTATACAAGCCATTCACTGCCTCAAAGCAATGGTTTTGGGTTCTTATCCCATTTGGGACCATATATCAAAAATTCTTTCTTCTCACTTCTAAACATTCTTCATGCATCTCTAGCACTTGTAATCAATCAAATTCATTGTATTATAACATATTCTAACCCAAAATAACTTTATCCAAACCTATCCCTGCCTCAGAGCAATGGTTTTGGGTTCTTATCCCATTTGGGACCAAATATCAACAAGTCTTTCTTCTCCCTTCTAAACATTCTTCATGTATCTCTAGCACTTGTAATCAATCAAATTCATTGTATTATAACATATTCTAACCCGAAATAACTTTATACAAGCCATTCACTGCCTCAAAGCAATGGTGTTGGGTTCTTATCCCATTTGTGACGAAATATCAACAAGTCTTTCTTCTCCCTTTTAAACATTCTTCATGCATCTCTAGCACTTGTAATCAATCAAATTCATTGTAATATAACATATTCTAACCCAAAATAACTTTATACAAGCCATTCACTGCCTCAAAGCAATGGTTTTGGGTTCTTATCCCATTTGGGACCAAATATCAACAAGTCTTTCTTCTCACTTTTAAACATTCTTCATGCATCTCTAGCACTTGTAATCAATCAAATTCATTGTATTATAACATATTATAACCCAAAATAACTTTATACAAGCCATTCACTGCCTCAAAGCAATGGTTTTGGGTTCCTATCCCATTTTTGACCATATATCAAAAATTCTTTCTTCTCACTTCTAAACATTCTTCATGCATCTCTAGCACTTGTAATCAATCAAATTCATTGTATTATAACATATTCTAACCCAAAATAACTTTATCCAAACCTATCACTGCCTCAGAGCAATGGTTTTGGGTTCTTATCCCATTTGTGACCAAATATCAACAAGTCTTTCTTCTCCCTTCTAAACATTCTTCATGTATCTCTAGCACTTGTAATCAATCCAATTCGTCATATAATAACATATTCTAACCCAAAATAACTTTATCCAAGCCATTCACTGCCTCAAAGCAATGGTTTTGGGTTCTTATCCCATTTGGGACTAAATATCAACAAGTCTTTCTTCTCACTTTTAAACATTCTTCATGCATCTCTAGCACTTGTAATCAATCAAATTCATTGTATTATAACATATTCTATTCCAAAATAACTTTATACAAGCCATTCATTGCCTCAATGCAATGGTTTTGGGTTCTTATCCCATTTGTGACCAAATATCAACAAGTCTTTCTTCTCCCTTCTAAACATTCTTCATGTATCTCTAGCACTTGTAATCAATCAAATTCATTGTATTATAACATATTATAATCCAAAATGACTTTATACAAGCCATTCACTGCCTCAAAGCAATGGTTTTGGGTTCTTATCCCATTTGGGACCATATATCAAAAATTCTTTCTTCTCACTTTTAAACATTCTTCATGTATCTCTAGCACTTGTAATCAAATAAATTCATTGTATTATAACATATTCTAACCGAAAATAACTTTATACAAGCCATTCACTGCCTCAAAGCAATGGTTTTGGGTTCTTATCCCATTTCGGACCAAATATCAACAAGTCTTTCTTCTCACTTTTAAATATTCTTCATGCATCTCTAGCACTTGTAATCAATCAAATTCATTGTATTATAACATATTATAACCCAAAATAACTTTATACAAGCCATTCACTGCCTCAAAGCAATGGTTTTGGGTTCTTATCCCATTTGTGACCAAATATCAACAAGTCTTTCTTCTCCCTTCTAAACATTCTTCATGTATCTCTAGCACTTGTAATCAATCAACTTTATTGTATTATAACATATTCTAACCCAAAATAACTTTATACAAGCAATTAACTGCCTCAAAGCAATGGTTTTGGGTTCTTATCTCATTTGTGACCAAATATCAACAAGTCTTTCTTCTCCGTTCTAAACATTCTTCATGTATCTCTAGCACTTGTAATCAATCAACTTTATTGTATTATAACATATTCTAACCCAAAATAACTTTATACAAGCCATTCACTGCCTCAAAGCAATGGTTTTGGGTTCTTATCCCATTTGTGACCAAATATCAACAAGTCTTTCTTCTCCCTTCTAAACATTCTTCATGTATCTCTAGCACTTGTAATCAATCAACTTTATTGTATTATAACATATTCTAACCCAAAATAACTTTATACAAGCAATTCACTGCCTCAAAGCAATGGTTTTGGGTTCTTATCCCATTTGTGACCAAATATCAACAAGTCTTTCTTCTCCCTTCTAAACATTCTTCATGTATCTCTAGCACTTGTAATCAATCAACTTTATTGTATTATAACATATTCTAACCCAAAATAACTTTATCCAAGCCATTCACTGCCTCAAAGCAATGGTTTTGGGTTCTTATCCCATTTGGGACCAAATATCAATAAGTCTTTCTTCTCCCTTTTAAACAATCTTCATGCATCTCTAGCACTTGTAATCAATCAAATTCATTGTATTATAACAAATTATAACCCAAAATAACTTTATACAAGCCATTCACTGCCTCAAAGCAATGGTTTTGGGTTCGTATCCCATTTGGAACCATATATCAAAAATTCTTTCTTCTCACTTCTAAACATTCTTCATGCATCTCTAGCACTTGTAATCATTCAAATTCATTGTATTATAACATATTATAACCCAAAATAACTTTATACAAGCCATTCATTGCCTCAATGCAATGGTTTTGGGTTCTTATCCCATTTGTGACCAAATATCAACAAGTCTTTCTTCTCCCTTCTAAACATTCTTCATGTATCTCTAGCACTTGTAATCAATCAACTTTATTGTATTATAACATATTCTAACCCAAAATAACTTTATACAAGCAATTAACTGCCTCAAAGCAATGGTTTTGGGTTCTTATCTCATTTGTGACCAAATATCAACAAGTCTTTCTTCTCCGTTCTAAACATTCTTCATGTATCTCTAGCACTTGTAATCAATCAAATTCGTTGTATAATAACATATTCTAACCGAAAATAACTTTATACAAGCCATTCACTGCCTCAAAGCAATGGTTTTGGGTTCTTATCCCATTTCGGACCAAATATCAACAAGTCTTTTTTCTCACTTTTAAACATTCTTCATGCATCTCTAGCACTTGTAATCAATCAAATTCATTGTATTATAACATATTATAACCCAAAATAACTTTATACAAGCCATTCACTGCCTCAAAGCAATGGTTTTAAGTTCTTATCCCATTTGTGACCAAATATCAACAAGTCTTTCTTCTCCCTTCTAAACATTCTTCATGTATCTCTAGCACTTGTAATCAATCAAATTTATTGTATTATAACATATTCTAACCCAAAATAACTTTATCCAAGCCATTCACTGCCTCAAAGCAATGGTTTTGGGTTCTTATCCCATTTGGGACCAAATATCAACAAGTCTTTCTTCTCCCTTTTAAACATTCTTCATGCATCTCTAGCACTTGTAATCAATCAAATTCATTGTATTATAACATATTATAACCCAAAATAACTTTATACAAGCCATTCACTGCCTCAAAGCAATGGTTTTGGGTTCTTATCCCATTTGGGACCATATATCAAAAATTCTTTCTTCTCACTTCTAAACATTCTTCATGCATCTCTAGCACTTGTAATCAATCAAATTCATTGTATTATAACATATTCTAACCCAAAATAACTTTATCCAAACCTATCACTGCCTCAGAGCAATGGTTTTGGGTTCTTATCCCATTTGTGACCAAATATCAACAAGTCTTTCTTCTCCCTTCTAAACATTCTTCATGTATCTCTAGCACTTGTAATCAATCCAATTCGTTGTATAATAACATATTCTAACCCAAAATAACTTTCTACAAGCCATTCACTGCCTCAAAGCAATGGTTTTGGGTTCTTATCCCATTTGTGACCAAATATCAACAAGTCTTTCTTCTTCCTTTTAAACATTCTTCATGCATCTCTAGCACTTGTAATCAATCAAATTCATTAAATTATAACATATTATAATCCAAAATAACTTTATACAAGCCATTCACTGCCTCAAAGCAATGGTTTTGGGTTCTTATCCCATTTGGGACCATATATCAAAAATTCTTTCTTCTCACTTCTAAACATTCTTCATGTATCTCTAGCACTTGTAATCAAATAAATTCATTGTATTATAACATATTCTAACCGAAAATAACTTTATACAAGCCATTCACTGCCTCAAAGCAATGGTTTTGGGTTCTTATCCCATTTCGGACCAAATATCAACAAGTCTTTCTTCTCACTTTTAAATATTCTTCATGCATCTCTAGCACTTGTAATCAATCAAATTCATTGTATTATAACATATTATAACCCAAAATAACTTTATACAAGCCATTCACTGCCTCAAAGCAATGGTTTTGGGTTCTTATCCCATTTGTGACCAAAATATCAACAAGTCTTTCTTCTCCCTTCTAAACATTCTTCATGTATCTCTAGCACTTGTAATCAATCAAATTTATTGTATTATAACATATTCTAACCCTAAATAACTTTATCCAAGCCATTCACTGCCTCAAAGCAATGGTTTTGGGTTCTTATCCCATTTGGGACCAAATATCAACAAGTCTTTCTTCTCCCTTTTAAACATTCTTCATGCATCTCTAGCACTTGTAATCAATCAAATTCATTGTATTATAACATATTATAACCCAAAATAACTTTATACAAGCCATTCACTGCCTCAAAGCAATGGTTTTGGGTTCTTATCCCATTTGGGACCATATATCAAAAATTCTTTCTTCTCACTTCTAAACATTCTTCATGCATCTCTAGCACTTGTAATTAATCAAATTCATTGTATTATAACATATTATAAACCAAAATAACTTTATACAAGCCATTCACTGCCTCAAAGCAATGGTTTTGGGTTCTTATCCCATTTGGGACCAAATATCAACAAGTCTTTCTTCTCACTTCTAAACATTGTTCATTATAAACCGGAACACCAAATTGGATGATCATGTTGATCATGATCGAGAAGTGTCATCGACCGATCATGCTCGATCCGGATCGAGAAATCATCACCCGTCCGTACGGCCGTCCGTACATCACTCGATCTCCACCAAGGCCGTCCGTACAACCTCTTGATCAGGCCCGTTCCCAAGTCATCCACTTCAGCCCACTTAAAGGCCCTTATTCGTAGAAGATATGTTGAAAAGAAGAAGGCCTAGATCCTTCGTTTGTGACCGTTGGAGCTAGCGCAAGTGGGAAGAGTCACATGTTCTCTTAAACACTTTTACCTAGACATGTCGCTTTCCTGAAATCAAATTGTATAGCATCTAGGGTTTTGGTAGCTTGTTTATAAATAGCTTTGTAATAGGTTCTAAATCAAGTAAGTAGAGTTTTTACACTCTCTCTTCTATTCTCTCTCATTTCGCAATCGAAAACTCTCTTCTTCTTTCTTGTTCGATCCAAATCTCCTAATCTCTTTATTCTCTAGATCTTTTACTTCAAATCTTACATGGTATCAGAGCCAGGTTGTTCTTAACCAACCTATTGTCTCACTCACCTCGTCCGCAAATCTATTCTCTTCGGCTTCATCCATTGTTCTTGTTCTTGAAACCACCATTCGCTCCAATCCTTTATCCGCCGGTCAATAGCTTTGTCCAACGGTCCGTTCTCCATGGAAGGTCTCAAGAACTTGGTTGTTCCGGTCACTCTCAAGGGTGGAAACTACTTGTTATGGGCAAGAACCACAAAAACAGCTTTGTGCGGTCGTGGGTTGTGGAGTCACATCGAGAAGAGTGAAGCTCCAAAAGATGCAACCACCAAAGAAGGGAAAGAAATAGTCCCGGTCGATGAAGAGAAATGGTTCCAAGAGGACCAAAATGTTCTTGCTCTCATCCAAAACTCTCTAGATACTCAAATCCTTGAAGCATACTCCTATTGCGAAACCGCAAAGGAGCTATGGGAAACTCTCAAAAATGTTTTTGGTAACATTACCAATCTAAACCGTGTCTTTGAGGTTAAGAGAGCCATCAACAATCTTAGCCAAGAAGACATGGAGTTTACCAAACATTTTGGGAAGTTTAGATCCCTATGGGCTGAACTTGAAATGCTAAGGCCAAGTACGATGGATCCGGCGATTATCAACGAACGCCGAGAACAAGACAAGGTGTTCGGTCTCCTCCTCACCTTGAATACCTCTTACAACGACCTCATCAAGCATATACTCCGGGCTGACAAACTTCCAAGCCTAGATGAAGTATGCTCTCAAGTGCAAAGGGAACATGGTTCCATGGGGTTGTTTGGCGGAAAAGGAGAACTTGTCACCGCCAATCAAGTTGAAGTTGCCTCGGCCAACAAGAGCTACTACCGGGGAAACAACAACAACAACAACAACAGCAACAAGAGGCCCTTTTGCCATCATTGCAAGAGAAACGGTCATGTTCGAGAGAAGTGTTGGATACTTCACCCTCACCTTCGCCCGAGAGATGACAACAATGAGCCTAGAGCCCACCTTGCAAGCTCATCCGGTGAAACCAACCCTCCGGAAGTCAAGTCTCAAGTCATTGAAGGGGGTGCCACTGCTCTCAATGCATCCTCGGAGCTGGTGAGGCGATCCGACCTCGATGCTCTCATCAAGGCTCTTAAAGAGTCATCCGGTAATGTGAATCTTGCCCTTAACTCCTTTAAACCGCTTATAGTAGATTCCGGAGCCTCTCATCACATGATTAGTGATTCTAAATTGATAAGTGATATAGAACCGGCTTTAGGAAATGTAACTATAGCTAATGGAGATAAGGTACCGGTTAAAGGAATTGGAACCTTGAAGTTGTTTAACAAAGATACAAAAGCTTTTTATATGCCGAATTTTGCTTCTAACTTAGTTTCGGTTAGGAGAGCTACTAAGGATTTGAATTGTCATGTTATATTTGGTCCTAATGATGTTTATTTTCAGGATATTAAGACAAGTAAGCTTCTTGGCCAAGGCAAGACCAAAGATGATCTCTATGTCCTTAAGAATACCGACTTATCTACCTCTTCCTCATCTTGTTTTAGTTCTATTGTTGTTAGTGCTAATAGTGCTATTTGGCATGCTAGACTTGGTCATCCCCATACTCGTGCTTTAAGTTTAATATTGCCTAATGTCTCTTTTAAGAATGATGAGTGTGAAGCATGTATCCTTGGCAAACATTGCAAATCTGTTTTTCCAAAGTCTATGACTATTTATGATAATTGCTTTGATCTTGTTCATTCGGATGTATGGACCTCACCTTGCATGTCTAGAGAAAATCATAAGTATTTTGTCACTTTTATTGATGAGAAATCTAAGTATACTTGGCTAACATTGATTCCTACTAAAGATAGGGTTCTAGAAGCTTTCACAAATTTTCAAAATTATGTGACTAATCATTTCAATGCCAAGATTAAGATTTTGAGATCAGATAATGGAGGGGAGTATACTAGTCTTGCATTCAAACAACACCTCAACAAACATGGAATCATTCACCAAACTAGTTGTCCATACACCCCACAACAAAACGGTGTAGCCGAGAGGAAGAATAGACATCTCATGGAAGTTGCTAGATCAATGATGTTTCATACAAACGTTCCAAAACGTTTTTGGGGAGTCGCTGTTGTATCCGCATGTTACTTGATCAACCGGACTCCAACGAAAATACTAAGCGATCTCTCACCCTTTGAAGTACTTAAAAAAATTAAACCGTCTATCGATCACTTACGGGTGTTTGGGTGTGTGTGTTATGTGTTAAAACTAGGTGAACTCCGGAACAAGCTTGAAGCTAAAAGTGTAAAAGGAATGTTCATCGGATACTCTATCACACAAAAGGGATACAAGTGCTATGATCCGGAAACAAGGAAAGTAATGGTATCTCGAGATGTTAAGTTTGTGGAAACAAAGGGCTACTATGACGAAAAGAATTGGGAAAGCTTGAAAGACTTATCTCATTCTACCTCCGACCGAGCCACAAATCTTCGAATCATCCTTGAAAAGCTTGGTCTTGAAAACATTCAAGCTTCTAACCCGAGAACAACCTCTCCGGAAACTTCTAACCCGAGAGAAGACAATGAGAATCTAGCCCCGGAAAGCCCGAGTGATGGAACCAATGATCTAGAAGATGAGTATGGTGAAGAAGAGGAAGGTTTAAATTCACTTGGAAGTGAACCCGAGTCCGATACACAAGAAGAGGTACCTCAAGATGAAGAGATTGTTCATCTTCGAAGGAGTGAACGTCTTAAACAACCATCATCAAATTGGAAAAACACTCGGGTCTACTACAACAACATGGCTGTAGCTCACCCCATTCAAGCCGTGTGCACTCTTGCTCACTTTCCGATCGAGCATCAAGCCTATCTCACTCAAGTTGATTCCAATTGGATACCGGAAAGTTATGAAGAAGCTAAAGCTCACAAAGAATGGAAAGATGCCGTCGATAATGAAACCAAGGCAATGGAATCTAACCACACATGGGATGAAGCCGATTTACCAAGAGGGAAGAAAGCGGTTACTTCTCGGTGGATATTTACTATAAAGTACAAGAGTGACGGGGGGATAGAGCGCTATAAAGCTCGGCTTGTAGTAAGAGGGTTCACACAAACATACGGAGAAGACTATCTTGATACATATGATCCGGTAACTAAACTCCACACCGTCCGAGTGGTACTCTCATTAGCCGTGAACTTGGAATGGGAATTATGGCAAATGGACGTGAAGAATGCATTTCTTCAAGGAGAACTTGAGGATGAAGTCTACATGAGACCACCACCGGGCATGGAAGATACAATAGCTCCCGGGAAAGTGTTGAAGCTCAAGAAAGCGATCTATGGACTAAAACAATCACCGCTTGGTACCACAAGCTTAGTACAACACTAATGGATAGAGGCTTCAAGAAGTCCGAAGCCGATCACACACTTTTCACCCTACCAAGTAAAGAAGGTATTGTAGTCATTCTTGTGTATGTTGATGATATCATCATATCCGGGAATGACAAGGTAGGGATTCAAGATACAAAAGTTTTCCTTAAAACTGTTTTTGACATTAAAGATCTTGGAGAACTAAAATATTTTCTTGGTATAGAAGTGTGTAGATCCAAAGAAGGATTGTTTTTGTCACAAAGAAAGTATGCCCTTGACCTTTTAAATGAAGTAGGGAAGCTTGGATCAAGACCAATGGCAGCTCCTCTTGACCCGGATTACCAAACCAATGGAAAGGGGGAGCTTGGAGAAGAACCATTTGATGACCCTACTCAATACCGACGACTAGTAGGTAAGCTAATCTATCTTACCATTACACGACCTGACATTTGTTTTGCTGTGAATCAGGTCTCCCAACACATGCAAGCTCCAACCATGCACCATTGGGACATGGTGAGTCGGATACTCAAGTACATCAAAGGTGCTCCGGGCCAAGGCATTTGGATGGGTTGCAACAACAATACGGAGCTTGTGGGGTATTGTGATGCGGATTATGCTGGAGATAGAAAGGATAGAAGATCAACAACCGGATATTGCACGTTCATTGGAGGCAACCTAGTCACATGGAAAAGCAAGAAGCAAAAAGTGGTGTCTCTCTCTAGTGCCGAGTCGGAATATAGAGCAATGAGGAAGCTCACAACTGAATTGATATGGCTTAAAGCTCTCCTTAAAGATCTTGGAGTGGAATCATCAAGTCCGATCACTATGCATTGTGATAATGAAGCCGCTATACATATTGCATCAAACTCGGTATTCCACGAAAGAACGAAGCACATCGAAGTCGATTGTCACAAGCTCCGAGAACAAGTTGGATTGGGAGTTATCCTACCTTGTTACACCGAAAGCTCCGAGCAATTAGCGAATATCTTCACCAAAGCAGCAAGTCCACAAGTTTGTGAGTACATTCATTCTAAACTTGGCCTTGTGGACCTCTCCAAGCCATAATGCCTACACTCTTTTTCTCTTAGTATAGATTTTTCCCAAGTGGTTTTTCTATACCAAGGTTTTTAATGAGGTAGGTGTTCATAGCTCCAAGCTTAGTTTTAAAACTCTTTAGAACTAAGCTTGAGGGGGAGTATAAACCGGAACACCAAATTGGATGATCATGTTGATCATGATCGAGAAGTGTCATCGACCGATCATGGTCGATCCGGATCGAGAAATCATCACCCGTCCGTACGGCCGTCCGTACATCACTCGATCTCCACCAAGGCCGTCCGTACAACCTCTCGATCAGGCCCGTTCCCAAGTCATCCACTTCAGCCCACTTAAAGGCCCTTATTCGTAGAAGATATGTTGAAAAGAAGAAGGCCTAGATCCTTCGTTTGTGACCGTTGGAGCTAGCGCAAGTGGGAAGAGTCACATGTTCTCTTAAACACTTTTACCTAGACATGTCGCTTTCCTAAAATCAAATTTTATAGCATCTAGGTTTTTGGTAGCTTGTTTATAAATAGCTTTGTAATAGGTTCTAAATCAAGTAAGTAGAGTTTTTACACTCTCTCTTCTATTCTCTCTCATTTCGCAATCGAAAACTCTCTTCTTCTTTCTTGTTCGATCCAAATCTCCTAATCTCTTTATTCTCTCGATTTTTTACTTCAAATCTTACATTCATGCATTTCTAGCACTTGTAATCAATCAAATTCATTGTATTGAAACATATTCTAACCCAAAATAACTTTATACAAGCCTTTCACTGCCTCAAAGCAATGGTTTTGGGTTCTTATCCATTTGAGACCAAATTTCAACAAGTCTTTCTTCTCACTTCTAAACATTCTTCATGCATTTCTAGCACTTGTAATCAATCAAATACATTTTATTATAACATATTCAAATCTTACAAATGGCTTGTATAAAGTACATTTTATCCAATCAAATACATTTTATTATAACATATTCTAACCCAAAATAACTTTATACAAGCCATTCACTTCCTCAAAGCAATGGTTTTGGGTTCTTATCCAATTTGGGACCAAATATCGATTGGTCTTTCTTCTCACTTCTAGCACTTGTAATCAATCAAATTCATTGTATGATAACATATTCTAAACCAAAATAACTTTATACAAGCCATTTGTAAGATTTGAATATGTTATAATAAAATGTATTTGATTGATTACAAGTGCTAGAAATGCATGAAGAATGTTTAGAAGTGAGAAGAAAGACTTGTTGAAATTTGGTCTCAAATGGGATAAGAACCCAAAACCATTGCTTTGAGGCAGTGAAAGGCTTGTATAAAGTTATTTTGGGTTAGAATATGTTTCAATACAATGAATTTGATTGATTACAAGTGCTAGAAATGCATGAATGTAAGATTTGAAGTAAAAAATCGAGAGAATAAAGAGATTAGGAGATTTGGATCGAACAAGAAAGAAGAAGAGAGTTTTCGATTGGGAAATGAGAGAGAATAGAAGAGAGAGTGTAAAAACTCTACTTACTTGATTTAGAACATATTACAAAGCTATTTATAAACAAGCTACCAAAAACCTAGATGCTATACAATTTGATTTTAGGAAAGCGACATGTCTAGGTAAAAGTGTTTAAGAGAACATGTGACTCTTCCCACTTGCGCTAGCTCCAACGGTCACAAACGAAGGATCTAGGCCTTCTTCTTTTCAACATATCTTCTACGAATAAGGACCTTTAAGTGGGCTGAAGTGGATGACTTGGGAACGGGCCTGATCGAGAGGTTGTACGGACGGCCTTGGTGGAGATCGAGTGATGTACGGATGGCCGTACGGATGTGTGATAATTTCTTGATCCGGATCGACCATGATCGGTCGATGACACTTCTCGATCATGATCATCATGATCATCCAATTTGGTGTTCCGGTTTATACTCCCCCTCAAGCTTAGTTCTAAAGAGTTTTAAAACTAAGCTTGGAGCTATGAACACCTACCTCATTAAAAACCTTAGTATAGAAAAACCACTAGGGAAAAATCTATCCTAAGGGAAAAAGAGTGTAGGCATTATGGCTTGGAGAGGTCCACAAGGCCAAGTTTAGAATGAATGTACTCACAAACTTGTGGACTTGCTGCTTTGGTGAAGATATCCGCTAATTGCTCGGAGCTTTTGGTGTAACAAGGTAGGATAACTCCCAATCCAACTTGTTCTCGGACCTTGTGACAATCGACTTCGATGTGCTTCGTTCTTTCGTGGAATACCGAGTTTGATGCAATATGTGTAGCGGCTTCATTATCACAATGCATAGTGATCAGACTTGATGATTCCACTCCAAGATCTTTAAGGAGAGCTTTAAGCCATATCAATTCAGTTGTGAGCTTCCTCATTGCTCTATATTCCGACTCGGCACTAGAGAGAGACACCACTTTTTGCTTCTTGCTTTTCCATGTGACTAGGTTGCCTCCAATGAATGTGCAATATCCGGTTGTTGATCTTCTATCCTTTCTATCTCCAGCATAATCCGCATCACAATACCCCACAAGTTCTGTATTGTTGTTGCAACCCATCCAAATGCCTTGGCCCGGAGCACCTTTGATGTACTTGAGTATCCGACTCACCATATCCCAATGGTGCATAGTTGGAGCTTGCATGTGTTGGGAGACCTGATTCACAGCAAAACAAATGTCAGGTCGTGTAATGGTAAGATAGATTAGCTTACCTACTAGTCGTCGGTATTGAGTAGGGTCATCAAATGGTTCTTCTCCAAGCTCCCCCTTTCCATTGGTTTGGTAATCCGGGTCAAGAGGAGCTGCCACCGGTCTTGATCCAAGTTTCCCTACTTCATTTAAAAGGTCAAGAGCATACTTTCTTTGTGACAAAAACAATCCTTCTTTGGATCTACACACTTCTATACCAAGAAAATATTTTAGTTCTCCAAGATCTTTAATGTCAAAAACAGTTTTAAGGAAAACTTTTGTATCTTGAATCCCTACCTTGTCATTCCCGGATATGATGATATCATCAACATACACAAGAATGAGTACAATACCTTCTTTACTTGGTAGGGTGAAAAGTGTGTGATCGGCTTCGGACTTCTTGAAGCCTCTATCCATTAGTGTTGTACTAAGCTTGTGGTACCAAGCTCTTGGTGATTGTTTTAGTCCATAGATCGCTTTCTTGAGCTTCAACACTTTCCCGGGAGCTATTGTATCTTCCATGCCCGGTGGTGGTCTCATGTAGACTTCATCCTCAAGTTCTCCTTGAAGAAATGCATTCTTCACGTCCATTTGCCATAATTCCCATTCCAAGTTCACGGCTAATGAGAGTACCACTCGGACGGTGTGGAGTTTAGCTACCGGAGCAAATGTATCAAGATAGTCTTCTCCGTATGTTTGTGTGAACCCTCTTGCTACAAGCCGAGCTTTATAGCGTTCTATCCCCCCGTCACTCTTGTACTTTATAGTGAATATCCACCGAGAAGTAACCGCTTTCTTCCCTCTTGGTAAATCGGCTTCATCCCATGTGTGGTTAGATTCCATTGCCTTGGTTTCATTATCGACGGCATCTTTCCATTCTTTGTGAGCTTTAGCTTCTTCATAACTTTCCGGTATCCAATTGGAATCAACTTGAGTGATATAGGCTTGATGCTCGATCGGAAAGTGAGCAAGAGTGCACACGGCTTGAATGGGGTGAGCTACAGCCATGTTGTTGTAGTAGACCCGAGTGTTTTTCCAATTTGATGATGGTTGTTTAAGACGTTCACTCCTTCGAAGATGAACAATCTCTTCATCTTGAGGTACCTCTTCTTGTGTATCGGACTCGGGTTCACTTCCAAGTGAATTTAAACCTTCCTCTTCTTCACCATACTCATCTTCTAGATCATTGATTCCATCACTCGGGCTTTCCGGGGTTAGATTCTCATTGTCTTCTCTCGGGTTAGAAATTTCCGGAGAGGTTGTTCTCGGGTTAGAAGTTTGAATGTTTTCAAGACCAAGCTTTTCAAGGATGATTCGAAGATTTGTGGCTCGGTCGGAAGTAGAATGAGATAAATCTTTCAAGCTTTCCCAATTCTTTTCGTCATAGTAGCCCTTTGTTTCCACAAACTTAACATCCCGAGATACCATTACTTTCCTTGTTTCCGGATCATAGCACTTGTATCCCTTTTGTGTGATAGAGTATCCGATGAACATTCCTTTTACACTTTTAGCTTCAAGCTTGTTCCGGAGTTCACCTGGTTTTAACACATAACACACACACCCAAACACCCGTAAGTGATCGATAGACGGTTTAATTTTATTAAGTACTTCAAAGGGTGAGAGATCGCTTAGTATTTTCGTTGGAGTCCGGTTGATCAAGTAACATGCGGATACAACGGCGTCTCCCCAAAAACGTTTTGGAACGTTTGTATGAAACATCATTGATCTAGCAACTTCCATGAGATGTCTATTCTTCCTCTCGGCTACACCGTTTTGTTGTGGAGTGTATGGGCAACTAGTTTGGTGAATGATTCCATGTTTGTTGAGGTGTTGTTTGAATGCAAGACTAGTATACTCCCCTCCATTATCTGATCTCAAAATCTTAATCTTGGCATTGAAATGATTAGTCACATAATTTTGAAAATTTGTGAAAGCTTCTAGAACCCTATCTTTAGTAGGAATCAATGTTAGCCAAGTATACTTAGATTTCTCATCAATAAAAGTGACAAAATACTTATGATTTTCTCTAGACATGCAAGGTGAGGTCCATACATCCGAATGAACAAGATCAAAGCAATTATCATAAATAGTCATAGACTTTGGAAAGACAGATTTGCAATGTTTGCCAAGGATACATGCTTCACACTCATCATTCTTAAAAGAGACATTAGGCAATATTAAACTTAAAGCACGAGTATGGGGATGACCAAGTCTAGCATGCCAAATAGCACTATTAGCACTAACAACAATAGAACTAAAACAAGATGAAGGAGAGGTAGATAAGTCGGTATTCTTAAGGACATAGAGATCATCTTTGGTCTTGCCTTGGCCAAGAAGCTTACTTGTCTTAATATCCTGAAAATAAACATCATTAGGACCAAATATAACATGACAATTCAAATCCTTAGTAGCTCTCCTAACCGAAACTAAGTTAGAAGCAAAATTCGGCATATAAAAAGCTTTTGTATCTTTGTTAAACAACTTCAAGGTTCCAATTCCTTTAACCGGTACCTTATCTCCATTAGCTATAGTTACATTTCCTAAAGCCGGTTCTATATCACTTATCAATTTAGAATCACTAATCATGTGATGAGAGGCTCCGGAATCTACTATAAGCGGTTTAATGGAGTTAAGGGCAAGGTTCACATTACCGGATGACTCTTTAAGAGCCTTGATGAGAGCATCGAGATCGGATCGCCTCACCAGCTCCGAGGATGCATTGAGAGCAGTAGCACCTCCTTCAATGACTTGAGACTTGACTTCCGGAGGGTTGGTTTCACCGGATGAGCTTGCAAGGTGGGCTCTAGGCTCATTGTTGTCATCTCTCGGGCGAAGGTGAGGGTGAAGAATCCAACACTTCTCTCGAACATGACCATTTCTCTTGCAATGATGGCAAAATGGCCTCTTGTTGTTGTTGTTGTTGTGGTTGTTGTTTCCCCGGTAGTAGCTCTTGTTGGCCGAGGCAACCTCAACTTGATTGGCGGTGACAAGTTCTCCTTTTCCGCCAAACAACCCCATGGAACCATGTTCCCTTTGTACTTGAGAGCATACTTCATCTAGGCTTGGAAGTTTGTCAGCCCGGAGTATATGCTTGATGAGGTCGTTGTAAGAGGTGTTCAAGGTGAGGAGGAGACCGAACACCTTGTCTTGTTCTCGGCGTTCGTTGATAACCACCGGATCCATCGTGCTTGGCCTTAGCATTTCAAGCTCAGCCCATAGGGATCTAAACTTCCCAAAATGTTTGGTAAACTCCATGTCTTCTTGGCTAAGATTGTTGATGGCTCTCTTAACCTCAAAGACACGGTTTAGATTGGTAATGTTACCAAAAACATTTTTGAGAGTTTCCCATAGCTCCTTGCGGTTTCGCAATAGGAGTATGCTTCAAGGATTGGAGCATCTAGAGAGTTTTGGATGAGAGCAAGAACATTTTGGTCCTCTTGGAACCATTTCTCTTCATCGACCGGGACTATTTCTTTCCCTTTTTTGGTGGTTGCATATTTTGGAGCTTCACTCTTCTCGATGTGACTCCACAACCCACGACCGCACAAGGCTGTTTTTGTGGTTCTCGCCCACAACAAGTAGTTTCCACCCTTGAGAGTGACCGGAACAACCAAGTTCTTGAGACCTTCCATGGAGAACGGACCGTTGGACAAAGCTATTGACCGACGGGTAAGGGATTGGAGCGAATGGTGGTTTCAAGAACAAGAACAATGGATGAAGCCGAAGAGAATAGATTTACGGACGAGGTGGGTGAGACAATAGGTTGGTTAAGAACAACCTGGCTCTGATACCATGTAAGATTTGAAGTAAAAGATCGAGAGAATAAAGAGATTAGGAGATTTGGATCGAACAAGAAAGAAGAAGAGAGTTTTCGATTGCGAAATGAGAGAGAATAGAAGAGAGAGTGTAAAAACTCTACTTACTTGATTTAGAACCTATTACAAAGCTATTTATAAACAAGCTACCAAAAACCTAGATGCTATACAATTTGATTTTAGGAAAGCGACATGTCTAGGTAAAAGTGTTTCAGAGAATATGTGACTCTTCCCACTTGCGCTAGCTCCAACGGTCACAAACGAAGGATCTAGGCCTTATTCTTTTCAACATATCTTCTACGAATAAGGGCCTTTAAGTGGGCTGAAGTGGATGACTTGGGAACGGGCCTGATCGAGAGGTTGTACGGACGGCCTTGGTGGAGATCGAGTGATGTACGGACGGCCGTACGGATGGGTGATGATTTATCGATCCGGATCGACCATGATCGGTCGATGACACTTCTCGATCATGATCAACATGATCATCCAATTTGGTGTTCCGGTTTATACCATTCACTACCTCAAAGCAATGGTTTTGAGTTCTTATCCAATTTGGGACCAAATATGATAAGTCTTTCTTCTCACTTAGAAACATTCTTCATGCATCTCTAGCATTTGTAATCAATCAAATTCATTGTATGATAACATATTCTAAACCAAAATAACTTTATACAATCCATTCACTCCCTCAAAGCAATGGTTTTGAGTTCTTATCCCATTTGGGACCAAATATCCACAAGTCTTTCTTCTCACTTCTAAACATTCTTCATGCATCTCTAGCACTTGTAATCAATCAAATTTATTGTATTATAACATATTATAACCCAATATAACTTTATACAAGCCATTCACTGCCTCAAAGCAATGGTTTTGTGTTCTTATCCCATTTGAGACCAAATTTCAACAAGTTTTTCTTCTCTCTTCTAAACATTCTTCATGCATGTCTAGCACTTGTAATCAATCAAATTCATTGTATTATAACATATTCTAACCCAAAATAACTTTATACAAGCCATTCACTACCTCAAAGGAATGGTTTTGGGTTCTTATCCAATTTGAGACCAAATATCGATAGGTCTTTCTTCTCACTTCTAAATGTAAGATTTCAAAGAGAATGAGCTGCAAGATCCATTCATCTCCATAAGACTCACTAGAAACTCACAAGAACACCAAATCTTAGTTTGTGTGTTCTTATGCATAACAACAAAGAAACGAACTCAATGAGAGCTGTTCTTAAGTAGAATAAAGAGTTATACACGCCAATATGAGCTGTGTATACTCAAGAATAAGTGTAAGAAGCAGTAGCTTACATACACCAATAAGAACCCAAAACCCTTATAGAATCGATTAGATAAACTGGAAGAGAATGGAATTGAAAGAGAGGTAGAGATCAAGCATTGCCAAAGCTTGGGCTCTCCATAAGAGATTCAATAACCTAATCTACCCATTTTGTAAGTATAGAAGACGATTTGTATAAAGGGGAAGTCTCCCAAAAGAGAGCTTAGCTTTATTATTCATAAGCTTTACATATATATACTACTTTGAATGGGATAAGATGTATCCCTTCTAAACCTAGCTTCTAACGGCCACATATACACTCACTTATACATATTTGAATGTATATCTATACAAATACAAGAGGAGAAAGTGACATGATGAGAGAGAGGGAGTTGCACCCTAGGCTTGAAAGTGACAGCTCCTAAACGGTCTTTTAGGTGCAACATGTGACTCTTCCTTCTTCCTTCCTTCTAAGCGACCAAAGTGCTTTGTTGTAGTGATAGTGACAGCTTCAAGACTTTTCTTAACTTCACATGTGATTTGTTGCAACTTGCATTGCTTCCAAACACATGTGACATTTCACTTTCCCTCCTAAACACATTTAAATGTGTGGCCATCTTTGTTAAACGTTTATGGCCTTTCTTCTCTTGATTCTTGGGCTGTTAAGAGTTGAAACATGTCTTGGGCCTTCACTGAACTCATTTGATGTCAGCCCTACACGAACAACCTTTTCTTTGCCCATCTTCATCTCGACAGTTCCTTCGGACCGATCGTTCTAGTATATAGATCGATCGGTCCCTTGTTGTTAATCACAACAACTCATGGACGACAGCTCATGTCTTCATTCTTACTACTTGCCTTCAGCCTTCACACTCTTAAGCTTCTTCTTATATCCATGATAACCCATTTACTTTGATCACATAGTCCGTACGACATGCGTTGAATGCACTTATGATCAAACCACCGGATGTATGTTCTAGGTTCTTTCATCACTTCTTCCCATCCAGTTTCCTATCTTCTTGACTTGTGCTCATTTATTTCAATACTCCCCCTCAAGCTTGACCGGAAGGAATGGAGGTTAAGCTTGGACGTAAATGAGCATGATCAAGTATCACTCCTTGAACCACATGAACTCGCCCTAGTCTTCTAGACTTCGGACTTGAGCTTTCCCATTAGCTTCTTCCTCTCAATACTCCCCCTCAAGCTTGGACGTTGGGGACCAAATACCAAGCTTGCAACACATAAAGGACTACCTCGTTAAAAACCTTAGCAAAGAAAACCACTTGGGATAAAACTTTGCTAAGGGAAAAAGAGTATAGCCTTCATGGTTGAATGATGTAGCTATGGTCATGGTTTGTATGCGGGTTTGCTTAGGCTTCTTGCTTTGATTTCTTGTTGAGACTCTAATCCTCCGTGTATGTACTCGCTTAAGGAACTCCTCCTTTCGGTCACCACCATGGATTGATCTTTCTTTGTTTAGTCAATTCACCATTAGCCTTGCTTCTTCCCTTTCCATACCGTAGCTTTCATGATCCAACCGGTTCTCTTCTTCTCATCTAGCTTTTTTTGATGGCTGTCTTTCTCTTTTACACCTTCATTCAAAAGATGTAAAGAAATCTTAAGTATATGTGCCATTAGAATAACATTAAGCTTAGATGAGACTTGAGAGAACAAACTTATATTGAACTAGCTAAGTCCAATTTAAACACAAGAATATAAATCAGATACTAAACATGAAATGCTGTTTTAAAACATGCTAAATCCAATTTAAAATTCAGTTCATAAAAACAGATTTTTACAAATTGACTAGTGTCATATAAATATTTTTAAAAGAGATATTAAGCTTCTAAAACCTTATAAAAATATTTTTCACCTTTTAAAAATAATCAAAAATCGTTTGAAACATACTTTAAAATATTTTCAACTTTAAAAGTAATTTAAATTCGTTTTTAAAAACATTTTCACCGTTTAAAAACACAAAACAGAATTTAAGAAATATTTTTAAAAGAGAATATAAATGTAAAAAAAAATTCAAAACTTGATCAATCTAAATCAAAAATATGACTAACACTAATCATATTTTGACAACTTAACAATCCAAATCACAATCAACACCTAAAACCAGTTTAAACAATGAAGACTCCAATTATGATCATCATGCAATTTCAAGTTCAAATATGAGCAATTTAATCAACAAAAATTAAAGAGTAAGGTTTAGAATTAGCCTTTTTTCTTCTTTGTTGTAATTGGTTGGATGAGACTTGATTTGCACCACCATTTGAGTTTCTTCCCCATGGGTCTCCTCTTCATGGTTAATGACTACTAGAACTCAATCCACCTCTTCTACATTCAACTTTGGATGAGCTTCATGATTGGCTTGGAGGCTTCTTCTCCAGCGCTTCTTGCTTCTTTCTATCTTCTTTGTAGCTTCCTTTGAAGCTGGAGAGAGATAGAACACTTCTTGACTTCATTTTGGCTTTATTGGAAGCTTTGTTCGTGGCCATTCGATGGCCAACCGATCTCTTAACTGACCTTCATGGTCGATTGCTTCTACTTATTCGCGTCAGAATGATATGTTCCCACTGAATGGGTCATAACTTCTTAACGCCTGCTCGTATCCGGATAGTTTTACTTCCACTAGAAAGCTTACTCAATTTCCAAGAACTTCTATGAAGGACATTGGAGCTGAATCGCAGTGAAAGGCCTTCGTACGAGTCGATCTTTAAGACGCTTCGACAGAGACTTTGCTTCTTGCCGAGAATATAACCAGAATTTGTGACTTCGTAACCAAGATGTTGAATCATCTTGGGAACCAATAACTTTAGTTTTCTATGGCTTGGGCCATCCCTTGAGTCAAGAAACCTTGTGCCTAGTATAATTGACACCTAGTGCACATCCAATCTTGAACTCCAACAACGTGACGCTAACACACATGTCTTGAGTTGATTCATCACTTTCCACCAGCTTGCCTTTCCATTAGGCATCTCCACAAGAACTTCAAACATAGCATTCACCCTCGGTAAGCCTCGCAGGTTCTCCCTTGATCTTCCGGAGCTTTGACTCGCTAGAAAGAACATCCTTGTGGTCTCCAAAGCTTGATGGCCATTGGTTCTAACATCAAGCATTGTGTTGCGCCTTCAAGAACCAACAAGGTTCATAAAAGTATTTGTAACCAGAATGAGAGTATGAGTAACCAAGATTTTGAGAATAAGTAGCCAAGAGAATAGAGTAACCAGAATGAGAGATTTAGAAACCAAGAATGAGAGATTTTGCGGAATAGAAAAGAGAATGAGTGTTTGGGTGTTTGTGGGTGTTTGGACAGAGATTTCCTCTGAATTTCTTTGCTTATAAAAGCCACAGCAGCTCAGATCTTTCAACCTGGCTCTGATACCATGTAAGATTTCAAAGAGAATGAGCTGCAAGATCCATTCATCTCCATAAGACTCACTAGAAACTCACAAGAACACCAAATCTTAGTTTGTGTGTTCTTATGCATAACAACAAAGAAACGAACTCAATGAGAGTTGTTCTTAAGTAGAATAAAGAGTTATACACGCCAATATGAGCTGTGTATACTCAAGAATAAGTGTAAGAAGCAGTAGCTTACATACACTAATAAGAACCCAAAACCCTTATAGAATCGATTAGATAAACTGGAAGAGAATGGAATTGAAAGAGAGGTAGAGATCAAGCATTGCCAAAGCTTGGGCTCTCCATAAGAGATTCAATAACCTAATCTACCCATTTTGTAAGTATAGAAGACGATTTGTATAAAGGGGAAGTCTCCCAAAAGAGAGCTTAGCTTTATTATTCATAAGCTTTACATATATATACTACTTTGAATGGGATAAGATGTATCCCTTCTAAACCTAGCTTCTAACGGCCACATATACACTCACTTATACATATTTGAATGTATATCTATACAAATACAAGAGGAGAAAGTGACATGATGAGAGAGAGGGAGTTGCACCCTAGGCTTGAAAGTGACAGCTCCTAAACGGTCTTTTAGGTGCAACATGTGACTCTTCCTTCTTCCTTCCTTCTAAGCGACCAAAGTGCTTTGTTGTAGTGATAGTGACAGCTTCAAGACTTTTCTTAACTTCACATGTGATTTGTTGCAACTTGCATTGCTTCCAAACACATGTGACATTTCACTTTCCCTCCTAAACACATTTAAATGTGTGGCCATCTTTGTTTAACGTTTATGGCCTTTCTTCTCTTGATTCTTGGGCTGTTAAGAGTTGAAACATGTCTTGGGCCTTCACTGAACTCATTTGATGTAAGCCCTACACGAACAACCTTTTCTTTGCCCATCTTCATCTCGACAGTTCCTTCGGACCGATCGTTCTAGTATATAGATCGATCGGTCCCTTGTTGTTAATCACAACAACTCATGGACGACAGCTCATGTCTTCATTCTTACTACTTGCCTTCAGCCTTCACATTCTTAAGCTTCTTCTTATATCCATGATAACCCATTTACTTTGATCACATAGTCCGTACGACATGCGTTGAATGCACTTATGATCAAACCACCGGATGTATGTTCTAGGTTCTTTCATCACTTCTTCCCATCCAGTTTCCTATCTTCTTGACTTGTGCTCATTTATTTCAATACTAAACATTCTTCATGCATCTCTAGCACTTGTAATCAATAATATTCATTGTATTATAACATATTCTAAACCAAAATAACTTTATACAAGCCATTCACTGCCTCAAAGCAATGGTTTTGGGTTCTTATCCCATTTGGGACCAAATATCCACAAGTCTTTCTTCTCACTTCTAAACATTCTTCATGCATCTCTAGCACTTGTAATCAATCAAATTCATTGTAATATAACATATTCTAACCCAAAATAACTTTATACAAGCCATTCACTGCCTCAAAGCAATGATTTTGGGTTCTTATCCAATTTGGGACCAAATATCGATAGGTCTTTCTTCTCACTTCAAAACATTCTTCATGCATCTCTAGCACTTGTAATCAATCAAATTCATTTGCATGATAACATATTCTAAACCAAAATAACTTTATACAAGCCATTCACTGCCTCAAAGCAATGGTTTTGTGTTCTTATCCCATTTGAGACCAAATATCAACAAGTCTTTCTACTCGCTTCTAAACATTCTTCATGCATCTCTAGCATTTGTAACCAATCATATTCATTGTATGATAACATATTCTAAACCAAAATAACTTTATACAATCCATTCACTGCCTCAAAGCAATGGTTTTGATTTCTTATCCCATTTGGGACCAAATATCCACAAGTCTTTCTTCTCACTTCTAAACATTCTTCATGCATCTCTAGCACTTGTACTCAATCAAATTTATTGTATTATAACATATTATAACCCAATATAACTTTATACAAGCCATTCACTGCCTCAAAGCAATGGTTTTGTGTTGAGACCAAATTTCAACAAGTCTTTCTTCTCACTTCTAAACATTCTTCATGCATGTCTAGCACTTGTAATCAATCAAATTCATTGTATTATAACATATTCTAACCCAAAATAACTTTATAAAAGCCATTCACTGCCTCAAAGCAATTGTTTTGGGTTAATATCTCATTTGAGACCAAATTTCAACAAGTCTTTTTTCTCACTTCTAAACCTTCTTCATGCATGTCTAGCACTTGTAATCAATCAAATTCATTGTATATAACATATTCTAACCCAAAATAACTTTATACAAGCAATTCACTGCCTCAAAGCAATGGTTTTGGGTTCTTATCCCATTTGAGACCAAATTTCAACAAGTCTTTCTTCTCACTTCGAAACATTCTTCATGCATGTCTAGCACTTGTAATCAATCAAATTCATTGTATTATAACATATTCTAACCCAAAATAACTTTATACAAGCCATTCACTGCCTCAAAGCAATGGTTTTGGGTTCTTATCCAATTTGGGACCAAATATCGATAGGTCCTTTTTCTCACTTCTAAACATTCTTCATGCATTTCTAGCACTTGTAATTAATCATATTCATTGTATTATAACATATTCTAAAACAAAATAACTTTATACAAGCCATTCACTGCCTCAAAGCAATGGTTTTGGGTTCTTATCCCATTTGGGACCAAATATCAATAAGTCTTTCTTCTCACTTCTAAACATTCTTCATGCATCTCTAGCACCTGTAATCAATCAAATTTATTGTATTATAACATATTATAACCCAATATAACTTTATACAAGCCATTCACTGCCTCAAAGCAATGGTTTTGTGTTGAGACCAAATTTCAACAAGTCTTTCTTCTCACTTCTAAACATTCTTCATGCATGTCTAGCACTTGTAATCAATCAAATTCTTTGTATTATAACATATTCTAACCCAAAATAACTTTATAAAAGCCATTCACTGCCTCAAAGCAATGGTTTTGGGTTAATATCCCATTTGAGACCAAATTTCAACAAGTCTTTTTTCTCACTTCTAAACCTTCTTCATGAATGTCTAGCACTTGTAATCAATCAAATTCATTGTATATAACATATTCTAACCCAAAATAACTTAATACAAGCAATTCACTGCCTCAAAGCAATGGTTTTGGGTCTTATCCCATTTGAGACCAAATTTCAACAAGTCTTTCTTCTCACTTCGAAACATTCTTCATGCATGTCTAGCACTTGTAATCAATCAAATTCATTGTATTATAACATATTCTAACCCAAAATAACTTTATACAAGCCATTCACTGCCTCAAAGCAATGGTTTTGGGTTCTTATCCAATTTGGGACCAAATATCGATAGGTCTTTCTTCTCAATTCTAAACATTCTTCATGCATTTCTAGCACTTGTAATTAATCATATTCATTGTATTATAACATATTATAAAACAAAATAAATTTATACAAGCCATTCACTGCCTCAAAGCAATGATTTTGGGTTCTTATCCAATTTGGGACCAAATATCGATAGGTCCTTCTTCTCACTTCTAAACATTCTTCATGCATTTCTAGCACTTGTAATTAATCATATTCATTGTATTATAACATATTCTAAAACAAAATAACTTTATACAAGCCATTCACTGCCTCAAAGCAATGGTTTTGGGTTCTTATCCAATTTGGGACCAAATATCGATAGGTCTTTCTTCTCACTTCAAAACATTCTTCATGCATCTCTAGCACTTGTAATCAATCAAATTCATTTGCATGATAACATATTCTAAACCAAAATAACTTTATACAAGCCATTCACTGCCTCAAAGAAATGGTTTTGGGTTCTTATCCAATTTGGGACCAAATATGATAAGTCTTTCTTCTCACTTCAAAACATTCTTCATGCATGGCTATCACTTGTAATCAATCAAATTCATTGTATTATAACATATTATAACCCAAAATAACTTTATACAAGCCATTCACTGCCTCAAAGCAATGGTTTTGTGTTCTTATCCCATTTGAGACCAAATATCAACAAGTCTTTCTACTCGCTTCTAAACATTCTTCATGCATCTCTAGCATTTGTAACCAATCATATTCATTGTATGATAACATATTCTAAACCATAATAACTTTATACAATCCATTCACTACCTCAAAGCAATGGTTTTGAGTTCTTATCCCATTTGGGACCAAATATCCACAAGTCTTTCTTCTCACTTCTAAACATTCTTCATGCATCTCTAGCACTTGTAATCAATCAAATTTATTGTATTATAACATATTATAACCCAATATAACTTTATACAAGCCATTCACTGCCTCAAAGCAATGGTTTTGTGTTGAGACCAAATTTCAACAAGTCTTTCTTCTCACTTCTTAACATTCTTCATGCATGTCTAGCACTTGTAATCAATCAAATTCATTGTATTATAACATATTCTAACCCAAAATAACTTTATACAAGCCATTCACTGCCTCAAAGCAATGGTTTTGGGTTCTTATCCAATTTGGGACCAAATATCGATAGGTCTTTCTTCTCAATTCTAAACATTCTTCATGCATTTCTAGCACTTGTAATTAATCATATTCATTGTATTATAACATATTATAAAACAAAATAAATTTATACAAGCCATTCACTGCCTCAAAGCAATGATTTTGGGTTCTTATCCAATTTGGGACCAAATATCGATAGGTCCTTCTTCTCACTTCTAAACATTCTTCATGCATTTCTAGCACTTGTAATTAATCATATTCATTGTATTATAACATATTCTAAAACAAAATAACTTTATACAAGCCATTCACTGCCTCAAAGCAATGGTTTTGGGTTCTTATCCAATTTGGGACCAAATATCGATAGGTCTTTCTTCTCACTTCAAAACATTCTTCATGCATCTCTAGCACTTGTAATCAATCAAATTCATTTGCATGATAACATATTCTAAACCAAAATAACTTTATACAAGCCATTCACTGCCTCAAAGAAATGGTTTTGGGTTCTTATCCAATTTGGGACCAAATATGATAAGTCTTTCTTCTCACTTCAAAACATTCTTCATGCATGGCTATCACTTGTAATCAATCAAATTCATTGTATTATAACATATTATAACCCAAAATAACTTTATACAAGCCATTCACTGCCTCAAAGCAATGGTTTTGTGTTCTTATCCCATTTGAGACCAAATATCAACAAGTCTTTCTACTCGCTTCTAAACATTCTTCATGCATCTCTAGCATTTGTAACCAATCATATTCATTGTATGATAACATATTCTAAACCATAATAACTTTATACAATCCATTCACTACCTCAAAGCAATGGTTTTGAGTTCTTATCCCATTTGGGACCAAATATCCACAAGTCTTTCTTCTCACTTCTAAACATTCTTCATGCATCTCTAGCACTTGTAATCAATCAAATTTATTGTATTATAACATATTATAACCCAATATAACTTTATACAAGCCATTCACTGCCTCAAAGCAATGGTTTTGTGTTGAGACCAAATTTCAACAAGTCTTTCTTCTCACTTCTTAACATTCTTCATGCATGTCTAGCACTTGTAATCAATCAAATTCATTATATTATAACATATTCTAACCCAAAATAACTTTATACAAGCCATTCACTGCCTCAAAGCAATCGTTTTGGGTTCTTATCCCATTTGAGACCAAATTTCAACAAATCTTTCTTCTCACTTCGAAACATTCTTCATGCATGTCTAGCACTTGTAATCAATCAAATTCATTGTATATAACATATTCTAACCCAAAATAACTTTATACAAGCCATTCACTGCCTCAAAGCAATGGTTTTGGGTTCTTATCCAATTTGGGACCAAATATCGATAGGTCTTTCTTCTCACTTCTAAACATTCTTCATGCATTTCTAGCACTTGTAATTAATCATATTCATTGTATTATAACATATTATAAAACAAAATAAATTTATACAAGCCATTCACTGCATCAAAGCAATGGTTTTGGGTTCTTATCCAATTTGGGACCAAATATCGATAGGTCTTTCTTCTCACTTCGAAACATTCTTCATGCATGTCTAGCACTTGTAATCAATCAAATTCATTGTATTATAACATATTCTAACCCAAAATAACTTTATACAAGCCATTCACTGCCTCAAAGCAATGGTTTTTGGTTCTTATCCAATTTGGGACCAAATATCGATAGGTCTTTCTTCTCACTTCTAAACATTCTTCATGCATTTCTAGCACTTGTAATTAATCATATTCATTGTATTATAACATATTATAAAACAAAATAAATTTATACAAGCCATTCACTGCCTCAAAGCAATGGTTTTGGGTTCTTATCCAATTTGGGACCAAATATCGATAGGTCTTTCTTCTCACTTCGAAACATTCTTCATGCATGTCTAGCACTTGTAATCAATCAAATTCATTGTATTATAACATATTCTAACCCAAAATAACTTTATACAAGCCATTCACTGCCTCAAAGCAATGGTTTTGGGTTCTTATCCAATTTGGGACCAAATATCGATAGGTCTTTCTTCTCACTTCTAAACATTCTTCATGCATTTCTAGCACTTGTAATTAATCATATTCATTGTATTATAACATATTATAAAACAAAATAAATTTATACAAGCCATTCACTGCCTCAAAGCAATGGTTTTGGGTTCTTATCCAATTTGGGACCAAATATCGATAGGTCCTTCTTCTCACTTCTAAACATTCTTCATGCATTTCTAGCACTTGTAATTAATCATATTCATTGTATTATAACATATTCTAAAACAAAATAACTTTATACAAGCCATTCACTGCCTCAAAGCAATGGTTTTGGGTTCTTATCCAATTTGGGACCAAATATCGATAGGTCTTTCTTCTCACTTCAAAACATTCTTCATGCATCTCTAGCACTTGTAATCAATCAAATTCATTTGCATGATAACATATTCTAAACCATAATAACTTTATACAAGCCATTCACTGCCTCAAAGCAATGGTTTTGGGTTCTTATCCAATTTGGGACCAAATATGATAAGTCTTTCTTCTCACTTCAAAACATTCTTCATGCATGGCTATCACTTGTAATCAATCAAATTCATTGTATTATAACATATTATAACCCAAAATAACTTTATACAAGCCATTCACTGCCTCAAAGCAATGATTTTGTGTTCTTATCCCATTTGAGACCAAATATCAACAAGTCTTTCTACTCGCTTCTAAACATTCTTCATGCATCTCTAGCATTTGTAACCAATCATATTCATTGTATGATAACATATTCTAAACAAAAATAACTTTATACAATCCATTCACTGCCTCAAAGCAATGGTTTTGAGTTCTTATCCCATTTGGGACCAAATATCCACAAGTCTTTCTTCTCACTTCTAAACATTCTTCATGCATCTCTAGCACTTGTAATCAATCAAATTTATTGTATTATAACATATTATAACCCAATATAACTTTATACAAGCCATTCACTGCCTCAAAGCAATGGTTTTGTGTTGAGACCAAATTTCAACAAGTCTTTCTTCTCACTTCTAAACATTCTTCATGCATGTCTAGCACTTGTAATCAATCAAATTCATTGTATTATAACATATTCTAACCCAAAATAACTTTATACAAGCCATTCACTGCCTCAAAGCAATCGTTTTGGGTTCTTATCCCATTTGAGACCAAATTTCAACAAATCTTTCTTCTCACTTCGAAACATTCTTCATGCATGTCTAGCACTTGTAATCAATCAAATTCATTGTATTATAACATATTATAAAACAAAATAAATTTATACAAGCCATTCACTGCCTCAAAGCAATGGTTTTGGGTTCTTATCCAATTTGGGACCAAATATCGATAGGTCTTTCTTCTCACTTCGAAACATTCTTCATGCATGTCTAGCACTTGTAATCAATCAAATTCATTGTATTATAACATATTCTAACCCAAAATAACTTTATACAAGCCATTCACTGCCTCAAAGCAATGGTTTTGGGTTCTTATCCAATTTGGGACCAAATATCGATAGGTCTTTCTTCTCACTTCTAAACATTCTTCATGCATTTCTAGCACTTGTAATTAATCATATTCATTGTATTATAACATATTATAAAACAAAATAAATTTATACAAGCCATTCACTGCCTCAAAGCAATGGTTTTGGGTTCTTATCCAATTTGGGACCAAATATCGATAGGTCCTTCTTCTCACTTCTAAACATTCTTCATGCATTTCTAGCACTTGTAATTAATCATATTCATTGTATTATAACATATTCTAAAACAAAATAACTTTATACAAGCCATTCACTGCCTCAAAGCAATGGTTTTGGGTTCTTATCCAATTTGGGACCAAATATCGATAGGTCTTTCTTCTCACTTCAAAACATTCTTCATGCATCTCTAGCACTTGTAATCAATCAAATTCATTTGCATGATAACATATTCTAAACCATAATAACTTTATACAAGCCATTCACTGCCTCAAAGCAATGGTTTTGGGTTCTTATCCAATTTGGGACCAAATATGATAAGTCTTTCTTCTCACTTCAAAACATTCTTCATGCATGGCTATCACTTGTAATCAATCAAATTCATTGTATTATAACATATTATAACCCAAAATAACTTTATACAAGCCATTCACTGCCTCAAAGCAATGGTTTTGTGTTCTTATCCCATTTGAGACCAAATATCAACAAGTCTTTCTACTCGCTACTAAACATTCTTCATGCATCTCTAGCATTTGTAACCAATCATATTCATTGTATGATAACATATTCTAAACAAAAATAACTCTATACAATCCATTCACTGCCTCAAAGCAATGGTTTTGAGTTCTTATCCCATTTGGGACCAAATATCCACAAGTCTTTCTTCTCACTTCTAAACATTCTTCATGCATCTCTAGCACTTGTAATCAATCAAATTTATTGTATTATAACATATTATAACCCAATATAACTTTATACAAGCCATTCACTGCCTCAAAGCAATGGTTTTGTGTTGAGACCAAATTTCAACAAGTCTTTCTTCTCACTTCTAAACATTTTCATGCATGTCTAGCACTTGTAATCAATCAAATTCATTGTATGATAACATATTCTAACCCAAAATAACTTTATAGAAGCCATTCACTGCCTCAAAGCAATCGTTTTGGGTTCTTATCCCATTTGAGACCAAATTTCAACAAATCTTTCTTCTCACTTCGAAACATTCTTCATGCATGTCTAGCACTTGTAATCAATCAAATTCATTGTATTATAACATATTCTAACCCAAAATAACTTTATACAAGCCATTCACTGCCTCAAAGCAATGGTTTTGGGTTCTTATCCAATTTGGGACCAAATATCGATAGGTTCTTCTTCTCACTTCTAAACATTCTTCATGCATTTCTAGCACTTGTAATTAATCATATTCATTGTATTATAACATATTCTAAAACAAAATAACTTTATACAAGCCATTCACTGCCTCAAAGCAATGGTTTTGGGTTCTTATCCCATTTGGGACCAAATATCAACAAGTCTTTCTTCTCACTTCTAAACATTCTTCATGCATCTCTAGCACCTGTAATCAATCAAATTTATTGTATTATAACATATTATAACCCAATATAACTTTATACAAGCCATTCACTGCCTCAAAGCAATGGTTTTCTGTTGAGACCAAATTTCAACAAGTCTTTCTTCTCACTTCTAAACATTCTTCATGCATGTCTAGCACTTGTAATCAATCAAATTCATTGTATATAACATATTCTAACCCAAAATAACTTAATACAAGCAATTCACTGCCTCAAAGCAATGGTTTTGGGTCTTATCCCATTTGAGACCAAATTTCAACAAATCTTTCTTCTCACTTCGAAACATTCTTCATGCATGTCTAGCAGTTGTAATCAATCAAATTCATTGTATTATAACATATTCTAACCCAAAATAACTTTATACAAGCCATTCACTGCCTCAAAGCAATGGTTTTGGGTTCTTATCCCATTTGAGACCAAATTTCAACAAGTCTTTCTTCTCACTTCTAAACATTCTTCATGCATGGCTAGTACTTGTAATCAATCAAATTCATTGTATTATAACATATTTTAACCCAAAATAACTTTATACAAGCCATTCACTGCCTAAAAGAGATGTTTTTGTGTTCTTATCCCATTTGAGACCAAATTTCAACAAGTCTTTCTTTTCACTTCTAAACATTCTTCACGTATCTCTAGCACTTGTAATCAATCAAATTTATTGTATTATAACATATTTTAACCCAAAATAACTTTATACAAGCCATTCACTGCCTCAAAGCAATGGTTTTGGGTTCTTATCCCATTTGAGACCAAATTTCAAAAAGTCTTTCTTCTCACTTCTAAACATTCTTCATGCATGTCTAGCACTTGTAATCAATCAAATTCATTGTATTATAACATATTCTAACCCAAAATAACTTTATACAAGCCATGCACTGCCTCAAAGCAATGGTTTTGTGTTCTTATCCCATTTGAGACCAAATTTCAACATGTCTTTCTTTTCACTTCTAAACATTCTTCATGCATGTCTATCACTTGTAATCAATCAAATTCATTGTATTATAACATATTCTAACCCAAAATAACTTTATACAAGCCATTCACTGCCTCAAAGCAATGCTTTTGGGTTCTTATCCAATATGGGACCAAATATCGATAGGTCTTTCTTCTCACTTCTAAACATTCTTCATGCATCTCTAGCACTTGTAATCAATCAAATTCATTGTATTATAACATATTCTAAACCAAAATAACTTTATACAAGCCAGTCACTGCCTCAAAGCAATGGTTTTGGGTTCTTATCCCATTTGAGACCAAATTTCAACAAGTCTTTCTTCTCACTTCTAAACATTCTTCATGCATGGCTAGTACTTGTAATCAATCAAATTCATTGTATTATAACATATTCTAATCCAAAATAACTTTATACAAGCCATTCACTGCCTAAAAGAGATGTTTTTGTGTTCTTATCCCATTTGAGACCAAATTTCAACAAGTCTTTCTTTTCACTTCTAAACATTCTTCACGTATCTCTAGCACTTGTAATCAATCAAATTCATTGTATTATAACATATTTTAACCCAAAATAACTTTATACAAGCCATTCACTGCCTCAAAGCAATGGTTTTGGGTTCTTATCCCATTTGAGACCAAATTTCAAAAAGTCTTTCTTCTCACTTCTAAACATTCTTCATGCATGTCTAGCACTTGTAATCAATCAAAGTCATTGTATTATAACATATTCTAAGCCAAAATAACTTTATACAAGTCATTAACTGCCTCAAAGCAATGGTTTTGGGTTCTTATCCAATTTGGGACCAAATAGAGATAGGTCTTTCTTCTCACTTCTAAACATTCTTCATGCATGTCTAGCACTTGTAATCAATCAATTCATTGTATTACAACATATTCTAACCCAAAATAACTTTATACAAGCCATTCACTGCCTCAAAGCAATGGTTTTGTGTTCTTATCCCATTTGAGACCAAATTTCAACATGTCTTTCTTTTCACTTCTAAACATTCTTCATGCATGTCTATCACTTGTAATCAATCAAATTCATTGTATTATAACATATTCTAACCTAAAATAACTTTATAAAAGCCATTCACTGCCTCAAAGAGATGGTTTTGTGTTCTTATCCCATTTGAGACCAAATTTCAACAAGTCTTTCTTTTCACTTCTAAATATTCTTCACGTATCTCTAGCACTTTTAATCAATCAAATTCATTGTATTATAACATATTTTAACCCAAAATAACTTTATACAAGCCATTCACTGCCTCAAAGCAATGGTTTTGGGTTCTTATCCCATTTGAGACCAAATTTCAAAAACTCTTTCTTCTCACTTCTAAACATTCTTCATGCATGTCTAGCACTTGTAATCAATAAAATTCATTGTATTATAACATATTCTAACCCAAAATAACTTTATACAAGCCATTCACTGCCTCAAAGCAATGCTTTTGGGTTCTTATCCAATATGGGACCAAATATCGATAGGTCTTTCTTCTCACTTCTAAAGATTCTTCATGCATCTCTAGCACTTGTAATCAATCAAATTCATTGTATTATAACATATTCTAAACCAAAATAACTTTATACAAGCCAGTCACTGCCTCAAAGCAATGGTTTTGGGTTCTTATCCCATTTGAGACCAAATTTCAACAAGTCTTTCTTCTCACTTCTAAACATTCTTCATGCATGGCTAGTACTTGTAATCAATCAAATTCATTGTATTATAACATATTCTAACCCAAAATAACTTTATACAAGCCATTCACTGCCTAAAAGAGATGTTTTTGTGTTCTTATCCCATTTGAGACCAAATTTCAACAAGTCTTTCTTTTCACTTCTAAACATTCTTCACGTATCTCTAGCACTTGTAATCAATCAAATTCATTGTATTATAACATATTTTAACCCAAAATAACTTTATACAAGCCATTCACTGCCTCAAAGCAATGGTTTTGGGTTCTTATCCCATTTGAGACCAAATTTCAAAAAGTCTTTCTTCTCACTTCTAAACATTCTTCATGCATGTCTAGCACTTGTAATCAATCAAATTCATTGTATTATAACATATTCTAAGCCAAAATAACTTTATACAAGTCATTAACTGCCTCAAAGCAATGGTTTTGGGTTCTTATCCAATTTGGGACCAAATAGAGATAGGTCTTTCTTCTCACTTCTAAACATTCTTCATGCATGTCTAGCACTTGTAATCAATCAATTCATTGTATTATAACATATTCTAACCCAAAATAACTTTATACAAGCCAGTCACTGCCTCAAAGCAATGGTTTTGGGTTCTTATCCCATTTGAGACCAAATTTCAACAAGTCTTTCTTCTCACTTCTAAACATTCTTCATGCATGGCTAGTACTTGTAATCAATCAAATTCATTGTATTATAACATATTCTAACCCAAAATAACTTTATACAAGCCATTCACTGCCTAAAAGAGATGTTTTTGTGTTCTTATCCCATTTGAGACCAAATTTCAACAAGTCTTTCTTTTCACTTCTAAACATTCTTCACGTATCTCTAGCACTTGTAATCAATCAAATTTATTGTATTATAACATATTTTAACCCAAAATAACTTTATACAAGCCATTCACTGCCTCAAAGCAATGGTTTTGGGTTCTTATCCCATTTGAGACCAAATTTCAAAAAGTCTTTCTTCTCACTTCTAAACATTCTTCATGCATGTCTAGCACTTGTAATCAATCAAATTCATTGTATTATAACATATTCTAACCCAAAATAACTTTATACAAGCCATTCACTGCCTCAAAGCAATGGTTTTGTGTTCTTATCCCATTTGAGACCAAATTTCAACATGTCTTTCTTTTCACTTCTAAACATTCTTCATGCATGTCTATCACTTGTAATCAATCAAATTCATTGTATTATAACATATTCTAACCCAAAATAACTTTATACAAGCCATTCACTGCCTCAAAGCAATGCTTTTGGGTTCTTATCCAATATGGGACCAAATATCGATAGGTCTTTCTTCTCACTTCTAAACATTCTTCATGCATCTCTAGCACTTGTAATCAATCAAATTCATTGTATTATAACATATTCTAAACCAAAATAACTTTATACAAGCCAGTCACTGCCTCAAAGCAATGGTTTTGGGTTCTTATCCCATTTGAGACCAAATTTCAACAAGTCTTTCTTCTCACTTCTAAACATTCTTCATGCATGGCTAGTACTTGTAATCAATCAAATTCATTGTATTATAACATATTCTAATCCAAAATAACTTTATACAAGCCATTCACTGCCTAAAAGAGATGTTTTTGTGTTCTTATCCCATTTGAGACCAAATTTCAACAAGTCTTTCTTTTCACTTCTAAACATTCTTCACGTATCTCTAGCACTTGTAATCAATCAAATTCATTGTATTATAACATATTTTAACCCAAAATAACTTTATACAAGCCATTCACTGCCTCAAAGCAATGGTTTTGGGTTCTTATCCCATTTGAGACCAAATTTCAAAAAGTCTTTCTTCTAACTTCTAAACATTCTTCATGCATGTCTAGCACTTGTAATCAATCAAATTCATTGTATTATAACATATTCTAAGCCAAAATAACTTTATACAAGTCATTAACTGCCTCAAAGCAATGGTTTTGGGTTCTTATCCAATTTGGGACCAAATAGAGATAGGTCTTTCTTCTCACTTCTAAACATTCTTCATGCATGTCTAGCACTTGTAATCAATCAATTCATTGTATTACAACATATTCTAACCCAAAATAACTTTATACAAGCCATTCACTGCCTCAAAGCAATGGTTTTGTGTTCTTATCCCATTTGAGACCAAATTTCAACATGTCTTTCTTTTCACTTCTAAACATTCTTCATGCATGTCTATCACTTGTAATCAATCAAATTCATTGTATTATAACATATTCTAACCCAAAATAACTTTATACAAGCCATTCACTGCCTCAAAGCAATGCTTTTGGGTTCTTATCCCATTTGAGACCAAATTTCAACAAGTCTTTCTTCTCACTTCTAAACATTCTTCATGCATGGCTAGTACTTGTAATCAATCAAATTCATTGTATTATAATGTGAAAGGGAACACCATTCATGGTCGACCTTGCAACCAACCATACGTTCATGTCTCGACCAAGTGAATTCACTCGTCCGTACAACCGGTCGTCTGTACGACCATTCCTCAAGGCCAAGCCCATTACTCCCTAAACCATCAGCTCATCACTTAAGGCCCCTTTGTAACTCGCCACAAGTTCGCCCTAGAAGAATGGAGGCCTAGATCCTTCCAATATGACCGTTGGAGCTCGAGACAAGAAGAAGTCACATGTTGTGCTTAGAAGACAACCCCAAGCTCACGTCGCTTTCACCTTCAAGTGGGAAACAAAATATCTTGTATATTTGTATGTATTTTATTCTCTTTGTCTAGTCTTTATATAGTTTGTAAGCATAGTTCTTTTTCATGTATGAAAAGAGAAGTTCTCTCTTTCTTCACAATCTCTAAACTCACAAACTCTTCTAATCTCATTTCTCTCGTTCATTCAACCATAAACCTCTTTATACTCGATCTTATACTTGAAATCTCACATATAACATATTCTAACCCAAAATAACTTTATACAAGCCATTCACTGCCTAAAAGAGATGTTTTTGTGTTCTTATCCCATTTGAGACCAAATTTCAACAAGTCTTTCTTTTCACTTCTAAACATTCTTCACGTATCTCTAGCACTTGTAATCAATCAAATTTATTGTATTATAACATATTTTAACCCAAAATAACTTTATACAAGCCATTCACTGCCTCAAAGCAATGGTTTTGGGTTCTTATCCCATTTGAGACCAAATTTCAAAAAGTCTTTCTTCTCACTTCTAAACATTCTTCATGCATGTCTAGCACTTGTAATCAATCAAATTCATTGTATTATAACATATTCTAACCCAAAATAACTTTATACAAGCCATTCACTGCCTCAAAGCAATGGTTTTGTGTTCTTATCCCATTTGAGACCAAATTTCAACATGTCTTTCTTTTCACTTCTAAACATTCTTCATGCATGTCTATCACTTGTAATCAATCAAATTCATTGTATTATAACATATTCTAACCCAAAATAACTTTATACAAGCCATTCACTGCCTCAAAGCAATGCTTTTGGGTTCTTATCCAATATGGGACCAAATATCGATAGGTCTTTCTTCTCACTTCTAAACATTCTTCATGCATCTCTAGCACTTGTAATCAATCAAATTCATTGTATTATAACATATTCTAAACCAAAATAACTTTATACAAGCCAGTCACTGCCTCAAAGCAATGGTTTTGGGTTCTTATCCCATTTGAGACCAAATTTCAACAAGTCTTTCTTCTCACTTCTAAACATTCTTCATGCATGGCTAGTACTTGTAATCAATCAAATTCATTGTATTATAACATATTCTAATCCAAAATAACTTTATACAAGCCATTCACTGCCTAAAAGAGATGTTTTTGTGTTCTTATCCCATTTGAGACCAAATTTCAACAAGTCTTTCTTTTCACTTCTAAACATTCTTCACGTATCTCTAGCACTTGTAATCAATCAAATTCATTGTATTATAACATATTTTAACCCAAAATAACTTTATACAAGCCATTCACTGCCTCAAAGCAATGGTTTTGGGTTCTTATCCCATTTGAGACCAAATTTCAAAAAGTCTTTCTTCTCACTTCTAAACATTCTTCATGCATGTCTAGCACTTGTAATCAATCAAAGTCATTGTATTATAACATATTCTAAGCCAAAATAACTTTATACAAGTCATTAACTGCCTCAAAGCAATGGTTTTGGGTTCTTATCCAATTTGGGACCAAATAGAGATAGGTCTTTCTTCTCACTTCTAAACATTCTTCATGCATGTCTAGCACTTGTAATCAATCAATTCATTGTATTACAACATATTCTAACCCAAAATAACTTTATACAAGCCATTCACTGCCTCAAAGCAATGGTTTTGTGTTCTTATCCCATTTGAGACCAAATTTCAACATGTCTTTCTTTTCACTTCTAAACATTCTTCATGCATGTCTATCACTTGTAATCAATCAAATTCATTGTATTATAACATATTCTAACCTAAAATAACTTTATAAAAGCCATTCACTGCCTCAAAGAGATGGTTTTGTGTTCTTATCCCATTTGAGACCAAATTTCAACAAGTCTTTCTTTTCACTTCTAAACATTCTTCACGTATCTCTAGCACTTTTAATCAATCAAATTCATTGTATTATAACATATTTTAACCCAAAATAACTTTATACAAGCCATTCACTGCCTCAAAGCAATGGTTTTGGGTTCTTATCCCATTTGAGACCAAATTTCAAAAACTCTTTCTTCTCACTTCTAAACATTCTTCATGCATGTCTAGCACTTGTAATCAATAAAATTCATTGTATTATAACATATTCTAACCCAAAATAACTTTATACAAGCCATTCACTGCCTCAAAGCAATGCTTTTGGGTTCTTATCCAATATGGGACCAAATATCGATAGGTCTTTCTTCTCACTTCTAAAGATTCTTCATGCATCTCTAGCACTTGTAATCAATCAAATTCATTGTATTATAACATATTCTAAACCAAAATAACTTTATACAAGCCAGTCACTGCCTCAAAGCAATGGTTTTGGGTTCTTATCCCATTTGAGACCAAATTTCAACAAGTCATTCTTCTCACTTCTAAACATTCTTCATGCATGGCTAGTACTTGTAATCAATCAAATTCATTGTATTATAACATATTCTAACCCAAAATAACTTTATACAAGCCATTCACTGCCTAAAAGAGATGTTTTTGTGTTCTTATCCCATTTGAGACCAAATTTCAACAAGTCTTTCTTTTCACTTCTAAACATTCTTCACGTATCTCTAGCACTTGTAATCAATCAAATTCATTGTATTATAACATATTTTAACCCAAAATAACTTTATACAAGCCATTCACTGCCTCAAAGCAATGGTTTTGGGTTCTTATCCCATTTGAGACCAAATTTCAAAAAGTCTTTCTTCTCACTTCTAAACATTCTTCATGCATGTCTAGCACTTGTAATCAATCAAATTCATTGTATTATAACATATTCTAAGCCAAAATAACTTTATACAAGTCATTAACTGCCTCAAAGCAATGGTTTTGGGTTCTTATCCAATTTGGGACCAAATAGAGATAGGTCTTTCTTCTCACTTCTAAACATTCTTCATGCATGTCTAGCACTTGTAATCAATCAATTCATTGTATTATAACATATTCTAACCCAAAATAACTTTATACAAGCCAGTCACTGCCTCAAAGCAATGGTTTTGGGTTCTTATCCCATTTGAGACCAAATTTCAACAAGTCTTTCTTCTCACTTCTAAACATTCTTCATGCATGGCTAGTACTTGTAATCAATCAAATTCATTGTATTATAACATATTCTAACCCAAAATAACTTTATACAAGCCATTCACTGCCTAAAAGAGATGTTTTTGTGTTCTTATCCCATTTGAGACCAAATTTCAACAAGTCTTTCTTTTCACTTCTAAACATTCTTCACGTATCTCTAGCACTTGTAATCAATCAAATTTATTGTATTATAACATATTTTAACCCAAAATAACTTTATACAAGCCATTCACTGCCTCAAAGCAATGGTTTTGGGTTCTTATCCCATTTGAGACCAAATTTCAAAAAGTCTTTCTTCTCACTTCTAAACATTCTTCATGCATGTCTAGCACTTGTAATCAATCAAATTCATTGTATTATAACATATTCTAACCCAAAATAACTTTATACAAGCCATTCACTGCCTCAAAGCAATGGTTTTGTGTTCTTATCCCATTTGAGACCAAATTTCAACATGTCTTTCTTTTCACTTCTAAACATTCTTCATGCATGTCTATCACTTGTAATCAATCAAATTCATTGTATTATAACATATTCTAACCCAAAATAACTTTATACAAGCCATTCACTGCCTCAAAGCAATGCTTTTGGGTTCTTATCCAATATGGGACCAAATATCGATAGGTCTTTCTTCTCACTTCTAAACATTCTTCATGCATCTCTAGCACTTGTAATCAATCAAATTCATTGTATTATAACATATTCTAAACCAAAATAACTTTATACAAGCCAGTCACTGCCTCAAAGCAATGGTTTTGGGTTCTTATCCCATTTGAGACCAAATTTCAACAAGTCTTTCTTCTCACTTCTAAACATTCTTCATGCATGGCTAGTACTTGTAATCAATCAAATTCATTGTATTATAACATATTCTAATCCAAAATAACTTTATACAAGCCATTCACTGCCTAAAAGAGATGTTTTTGTGTTCTTATCCCATTTGAGACCAAATTTCAACAAGTCTTTCTTTTCACTTCTAAACATTCTTCACGTATCTCTAGCACTTGTAATCAATCAAATTCATTGTATTATAACATATTTTAACCCAAAATAACTTTATACAAGCCATTCACTGCCTCAAAGCAATGGTTTTGGGTTCTTATCCCATTTGAGACCAAATTTCAAAAAGTCTTTCTTCTAACTTCTAAACATTCTTCATGCATGTCTAGCACTTGTAATCAATCAAATTCATTGTATTATAACATATTCTAAGCCAAAATAACTTTATACAAGTCATTAACTGCCTCAAAGCAATGGTTTTGGGTTCTTATCCAATTTGGGACCAAATAGAGATAGGTCTTTCTTCTCACTTCTAAACATTCTTCATGCATGTCTAGCACTTGTAATCAATCAATTCATTGTATTACAACATATTCTAACCCAAAATAACTTTATACAAGCCATTCACTGCCTCAAAGCAATGATTTTGTGTTCTTATCCCATTTGAGACCAAATTTCAACATGTCTTTCTTTTCACTTCTAAACATTCTTCATGCATGTCTATCACTTGTAATCAATCAAATTCATTGTATTATAACATATTCTAACCCAAAATAACTTTATACAAGCCATTCACTGCCTCAAAGCAATGCTTTTGGGTTCTTATCCCATTTGAGACCAAATTTCAACAAGTCTTTCTTCTCACTTCTAAACATTCTTCATGCATGGCTAGTACTTGTAATCAATCAAATTCATTGTATTATAATGTGAAAGGGAACACCATTCATGGTCGACCTTGCAACCAACCATACGTTCATGTCTCGACCAAGTGAATTCACTCGTCCGTACAACCGGTCGTCTGTACGACCATTCCTCAAGGCCAAGCCCATTACTCCCTAAACCATCAGCTCATCACTTAAGGCCCCTTTGTAACTCGCCACAAGTTCGCCCTAGAAGAATGGAGGCCTAGATCCTTCCAATATGACCGTTGGAGCTCGAGACAAGAAGAAGTCACATGTTGTGCTTAGAAGACAACCCCAAGCTCACGTCGCTTTCACCTTCAAGTGGGAAACAAAATATCTTGTATATTTGTATGTATTTTATTCTCTTTGTCTAGTCTTTATATAGTTTGTAAGCATAGTTCTTTTTCATGTATGAAAAGAGAAGTTCTCTCTTTCTTCACAATCTCTAAACTCGCAAACTCTTCTAATCTCATTTCTCTCGTTCATTCAACCATAAACCTCTTTATACTCGATCTTATACTTGAAATCTCACATATAACATATTCTAACCCAAAATAACTTTATACAAGCCATTCACTGCCTAAAATAGATGTTTTTGTGTTCTTATCCCATTTGAGACCAAATTTCAACAAGTCTTTCTTTTCACTTCTAAACATTCTTCACGTATCTCTAGCACTTGTAATCAATCAAATTCATTGTATTATAACATATTTTAACCCAAAATAACTTTATAAAAGCCATTCACTGCCTCAAAGCAATGGTTTTGGGTTCTTATCCCATTTGAGACCAAATTTCAAAAAGTCTTTCTTCTCACTTCTAAACATTCTTCATGCATGTCTAGCACTTGTAATCAATCAAATTCATTGTATTATAACATATTCTAAGCCAAAATAACTTTATACATGTCATTAACTGCCTCAAAGCAATGGTTTTGGGTTCTTATCCAATTTGGGACCAAATAGAGATAGGTCTTTCTTCTCACTTCTAAACATTCTTCATGCATGTCTAGCACTTGTAATCAATCAATTCATTGTATTATAACATATTCTAACCCAAAATAACTTTATACAAGCCATTCACTGCCTCAAAGCAATGGTTTTGTGTTCTTATCCCATTTGAGACCAAATTTCAACATGTCTTTCTTTTCACTTCTAAACATTCTTCATGCATGTCTATCACTTGTAATCAATCAAATTCATTGTATTATAACATATTCTAACCTAAAATAACTTTATAAAAGCCATTCACTGCCTCAAAGAGATGGTTTTGTGTTCTTATCCCATTTGAGACCAAATTTCAACAAGTCTTTCTTTTCACTTCTAAACATTCTTCACGTATCTCTAGCACTTTTAATTAATCATATTCATTGTATTATAACATATTCTAAGCCAAAATAACTTTATACAAGTCATTAACTGCCTCAAAGCAATGGTTTTGGGTTCTTATCCAATTTGGGACCAAATAGAGATAGGTCTTTCTTCTCACTTCTAAACATTCTTCATGCATGTCTAGCACTTGTAATCAATCAATTCATTGTATTACAACATATTCTAACCCAAAATAACTTTATACAAGCCATTCACTGCCTCAAAGCAATGGTTTTGTGTTCTTATCCCATTTGAGACCAAATTTCAACATGTCTTTCTTTTCACTTCTAAACATTCTTCATGCATGTCTATCACTTGTAATCAATCAAATTCATTGTATTATAACATATTCTAACCTAAAATAACTTTATACAAGCCATTCACTGCCTCAAAGCAATGGTTTTGTGTTCTTATCCCATTTGAGACCAAATTTCAACATGTCTTTCTTTTCACTTCTAAACATTCTTCATGCATGTCTATCACTTGTAATCAATCAAATTCATTGTATTATAACATATTCTAACCCAAAATAACTTTATACAAGCCATTCACTGCCTCAAAGCAATGCTTTTGGGTTCTTATCCCATTTGAGACCAAATTTCAACAAGTCTTTCTTCTCACTTCTAAACATTCTTCATGCATGGCTAGTACTTGTAATCAATCAAATTCATTGTATTATAATGTGAAAGGGAACACCATTCATGGTCGACCTTGCAACCAACCATACGTTCATGTCTCGACCAAGTGAATTCACTCGTCCGTACAACCGGTCGTCTGTACGACCATTCCTCAAGGCCAAGCCCATTACTCCCTAAACCATCAGCTCATCACTTAAGGCCCCTTTGTAACTCGCCACAAGTTCGCCCTAGAAGAATGGAGGCCTAGATCCTTCCAATATGACCGTTGGAGCTCGAGACAAGAAGAAGTCACATGTTGTGCTTAGAAGACAACCCCAAGCTCACGTCGCTTTCACCTTCAAGTGGGAAACAAAATATCTTGTATATTTGTATGTATTTTATTCTCTTTGTCTAGTCTTTATATAGTTTGTAAGCATAGTTCTTTTTCATGTATGAAAAGAGAAGTTCTCTCTTTCTTCACAATCTCTAAACTCGCAAACTCTTCTAATCTCATTTCTCTCGTTCATTCAACCATAAACCTCTTTATACTCGATCTTATACTTGAAATCTCACATATAACATATTCTAACCCAAAATAACTTTATACAAGCCATTCACTGCCTAAAATAGATGTTTTTGTGTTCTTATCCCATTTGAGACCAAATTTCAACAAGTCTTTCTTTTCACTTCTAAACATTCTTCACGTATCTCTAGCACTTGTAATCAATCAAATTCATTGTATTATAACATATTTTAACCCAAAATAACTTTATAAAAGCCATTCACTGCCTCAAAGCAATGGTTTTGGGTTCTTATCCCATTTGAGACCAAATTTCAAAAAGTCTTTCTTCTCACTTCTAAACATTCTTCATGCATGTCTAGCACTTGTAATCAATCAAATTCATTGTATTATAACATATTCTAAGCCAAAATAACTTTATACATGTCATTAACTGCCTCAAAGCAATGGTTTTGGGTTCTTATCCAATTTGGGACCAAATAGAGATAGGTCTTTCTTCTCACTTCTAAAGATTCTTCATGCATCTCTAGCACTTGTAATCAATCAAATTCATTGTATTATAACATATTCTAAACCAAAATAACTTTATACAAGCCAGTCACTGCCTCAAAGCAATGGTTTTGGGTTCTTATCCCATTTGAGACCAAATTTCAACAAGTCTTTCTTCTCACTTCTAAACATTCTTCATGCATGGCTAGTACTTGTAATCAATCAAATTCATTGTATTATAACATATTCTAATCCAAAATAACTTTATACAAGCCATTCACTGCCTAAAAGAGATGTTTTTGTGTTCTTATCCCATTTGAGACCAAATTTCAACAAGTCTTTCTTTTCACTTCTAAACATTCTTCACGTATCTCTAGCACTTGTAATCAATCAAATTCATTGTATTATAACATATTTTAACCCAAAATAACTTTATACAAGCCATTCACTGCCTCAAAGCAATGGTTTTGGGTTCTTATCCCTTTTGAGACCAAATTTCAAAAAGTCTTTCTTCTAACTTCTAAACATTCTTCATGCATGTCTAGCACTTGTAATCAATCAAATTCATTGTATTATAACATATTCTAAGCCAAAATAACTTTATACAAGTCATTAACTGCCTCAAAGCAATGGTTTTGGGTTCTTATCCAATTTGGGACCAAATAGAGATAGGTCTTTCTTCTCACTTCTAAACATTCTTCATGCATGTCTAGCACTTGTAATCAATAAATTCATTGTATTACAATATATTCTAACCCAAAATAACTTTATACAAGCCATTCACTGCCTCAAAGCAATGGTTTTGTGTTCTTATCCCATTTGAGACCAAATTTCAACATGTCTTTCTTTTCACTTCTAAACATTCTTCATGCATGTCTATCACTTGTAATCAATCAAATTCATTGTATTATAACATATTTTAACCCAAAATAACTTTATACAAGCCATTCACTGCCTCAAAGCAATGGTTTTGGGTTCTTATCCCATTTGAGACCAAATTTCAAAAACTCTTTCTTCTCACTTCTAAACATTCTTCATGCATGTCTAGCACTTGTAATCAATAAAATTCATTGTATTATAACATATTCTAACCCAAAATAACTTTATACAAGAAATACTGCCTCAAAGCAATGCTTTTGGGTTCTTATCCAATATGGGACCAAATATCGATAGGTCCTTCTTCTCACTTCTAAACATTCTTCATGCATGTCTAGCACTTGTAATCAATCAATTCATTGTATTATAACATATTCTAACCCAAAATAACTTTATACAAGCCATTCACTGCCTCAAAGCAATGGTTTTGTGTTCTTATCCCATTTGAGACCAAATTTCAACATGTCTTTCTTTTCACTTCTAAACATTCTTCATGCATGTCTATCACTTGTAATCAATCAAATTCATTGTATTATAACATATTCTAACCTAAAATAACTTTATAAAAGCCATTCACTGCCTCAAAGAGATGGTTTTGTGTTCTTATCCCATTTGAGACCAAATTTCAACAAGTCTTTCTTTTCACTTCTAAACATTCTTCACGTATCTCTAACACTTTTAATCAATCAAATTCATTGTATTATAACATATTTTAACCCAAAATAACTTTATACAAGCCATTCACTGCCTCAAAGCAATGGTTTTGGGTTCTTATCCCATTTGAGACCAAATTTCAAAAACTCTTTCTTCTCACTTCTAAACATTCTTCATGCATGTCTAGCACTTGTAATCAATAAAATTCATTGTATTATAACATATTCTAACCCAAAATAACTTTATACAAGAAATACTGCCTCAAAGCAATGCTTTTGGGTTCTTATCCAATATGGGACCAAATATCGATAGGTCTTTCTTCTCACTTCTAAAGATTCTTCATGCATCTCTAGCACTTGTAATCAATCAAATTCATTGTATTATAACATATTCTAAACCAAAATAACTTTATACAAGCCAGTCACTGCCTCAAAGCAATGGTTTTGGGTTCTTATCCCATTTGAGACCAAATTTCAACAAGTCTTTCTTCTAACTTCTAAACATTCTTCATGCATGGCTAGTACTTGTAATCAATCAAATTCATTGTATTATAACATATTCTAACCCAAAATAACTTTATACAAGCCATTCACTGCCTAAAAGAGATGTTTTTGTGTTCTTATCCCATTTGAGACCAAATTTCAACAAGTCTTTCTTTTCACTTCTAAACATTCTTCACGTATCTCTAGCACTTGTAATCAATCAAATTCATTGTATTATAACATATTTTAACCCAAAATAACTTTATACAAGCCATTCACTGCCTCAAAGCAATGGTTTTGGGTTCTTATCCCATTTGAGACCAAATTTCAAAAAGTCTTTCTTCTCACTTCTAAACATTCTTCATGCATGTCTAGCACTTGTAATCAATCAAATTCATTGTATTATAACATATTCTAAGCCAAAATAACTTTATACAAGTCATTAACTGCCTCAAAGCAATGGTTTTGGGTTCTTATCCAATTTGGGACCAAATAGAGATAGGTCTTTCTTCTCACTTCTAAACATTCTTCATGCATGTCTAGCACTTGTAATCAATCAATTCATTGTATTATAACATATTCTAACCCAAAATAACTTTATACAAGCCAGTCACTGCCTCAAAGCAATGGTTTTGGGTTCTTATCCCATTTGAGACCAAATTTCAACAAGTCTTTCTTCTCACTTCTAAACATTCTTCATGCATGGCTAGTACTTGTAATCAATCAAATTCATTGTATTATAACATATTCTAACCCAAAATAACTTTATACAAGCCATTCACTGCCTAAAAGAGATGTTTTTGTGTTCTTATCCCATTTGAGACCAAATTTCAACAAGTCTTTCTTTTCACTTCTAAACATTCTTCACGTATCTCTAGCACTTGTAATCAATCAAATTTATTGTATTATAACATATTTTAACCCAAAATAACTTTATACAAGCCATTCACTGCCTCAAAGCAATGGTTTTGGGTTCTTATCCCATTTGAGACCAAATTTCAAAAAGTCTTTCTTCTCACTTCTAAACATTCTTCATGCATGTCTAGCACTTGTAATCAATCAAATTCATTGTATTATAACATATTCTAACCCAAAATAACTTTATACAAGCCATTCACTGCCTCAAAGCAATGGTTTTGTGTTCTTATCCCATTTGAGACCAAATTTCAACATATCTTTCTTTTCACTTCTAAACATTCTTCATGCATGTCTATCACTTGTAATCAATCAAATTCATTGTATTATAACATATTCTAACCCAAAATAACTTTATACAAGCCATTCACTGCCTCAAAGCAATGCTTTTGGGTTCTTATCCAATATGGGACCAAATATCGATAGGTCTTTCTTCTCACTTCTAAACATTCTTCATGCATCTCTAGCACTTGTAATCAATCAAATTCATTGTATTATAACATATTCTAAACCAAAATAACTTTATACAAGCCATTCACTGTCTCAAAGCAATGATTTTGTGTTCTTATCCCATTTGAGACCAAATTTCAACAAGTCTTTTTTCTCACTTCTAAACATTCTTCACGTATCTCAAGCACTTGTAATCAATCAAATTCATTGTATTATAACATATTTTAACCCAAAATAACTTTATACAAGAAATACTGCCTCAAAGCAATGCTTTTGGGTTCTTATCCAATATGGGACCAAATATCGATAGGTCTTTCTTCTCACTTCTAAACATTCTTCATGCATGTCTAGCACTTGTAATCAATCAAATTCATTGTATATAACATATTCTAACCCAAAATAACTTAATACAAGCAATTCACTGCCTCAAAGCAATGGTTTTGGGTCTTATCCCATTTGAGACCAAATTTCAACAAATCTTTCTTCTCACTTTGAAACATTCTTCATGCATGTCTAGCACTTGTAATCAATCAAATTCATTGTATATAACATATTCTAACCCAAAATAACTTTATACAAGCCATTCACTGCCTCAAAGCAATGGTTTTGGGTTCTTATCCAATTTGGGACCAAATATCGATAGGTCTTTCTTCTCACTTCTAAAGATTCTTCATGCATTTCTAGCACTTGTAATTAATCATATTCATTGTATTATAACATATTATAAAACAAAATAAATTTATACAAGCCATTCACTGCCTCAAAACAATGGTTTTGGGTTCTTATCCAATTTGGGACCAAATATCGATAGGTCTTTCTTCTCACTTCGAAACATTCTTCATGCATGTCTAGCACTTGTAATCAATCAAATTCATTGTATTATAACATATTCTAACCCAAAATAACTTTATACAAGCCATTCACTGCCTCAAAGCAATGGTTTTGGGTTCTTATCCAATTTGGGACCAAATATCGATAGGTCTTTCTTCTCACTTCTAAACATTCTTCATGCATTTCTAGCACTTGTAATTAATCATATTCATTGTATTATAACATATTATAAAACAAAATAAATTTATACAAGCCATTCACTGCCTCAAAGCAATGGTTTTGGGTTCTTATCCAATTTGGGACCAAATATCGATAGGTCTTTCTTCTCACTTCGAAACATTCTTCATGCATGTCTAGCACTTGTAATCAATCAAATTCATTGTATTATAACATATTCTAACCCAAAATAACTTTATACAAGCCATTCATTGCCTCAAAGCAATGGTTTTGGGTTCTTATCCAATTTGGGACCAAATATCGATAGGTCTTTCTTCTCACTTCTAAACATTCTTCATGCATTTCTAGCACTTGTAATTAATCATATTCATTGTATTATAACATATTATAAAACAAAATAAATTTATACAAGCCATTCACTTGTAATCAATCAAATTTATTGTATTATAACATATTATAACCCAATATAACTTTATACAAGCCATTCACTGCCTCAAAGCAATGGTTTTGTGTTGAGACCAAATTTCAACAAGTCTTTCTTCTCACTTCTAAACATTCTTCATGCATGTCTAGCACTTGTAATCAATCAAATTCATTGTATTATAACATATTCTAACCCAAAATAACTTTATACAAGCCATTAACTGCCTCAAAGCAATGGTTTTGGGTTCTTATCCAATTTGGGACCAAATAGAGATAGGTCTTTCTTCTCACTTCTAAACATTCTTCATGCATGTCTAGCACTTGTAATCAATCAATTCATTGTATTATAACATATTCTAACCCAAAATAACTTTATACAAGCCATTCACTGCCTCAAAGCAATGGTTTTGTGTTCTTATCCCATTTGAGACCAAATTTCAACATGTCTTTCTTTTCACTTCTAAACATTCTTCATGCATGTCTATCACTTGTAATCAATCAAATTCATTGTATTATAACATATTCTAACCTAAAATAACTTTATAAAAGCCATTCACTGCCTCAAAGAGATGGTTTTGTGTTCTTATCCCATTTGAGACCAAATTTCAACAAGTCTTTCTTTTCACTTCTAAACATTCTTCACGTATCTCTAGCACTTTTAATCAATCAAATTCATTGTATTATAACATATTTTAACCCAAAATAACTTTATACAAGCCATTCACTGCCTCAAAGCAATGGTTTTGGGTTCTTATCCCATTTGAGACCAAATTTCAAAAACTCTTTCTTCTCACTTCTAAACATTCTTCATGCATGTCTAGCACTTGTAATCAATAAAATTCATTGTATTATAACATATTCTAACCCAAAATAACTTTATACAAGAAATACTGCCTCAAAGCAATGCTTTTGGGTTCTTATCCAATATGGGACCAAATATCGATAGGTCTTTCTTCTCACTTCTAAACATTCTTCATGCATGTCTAGCACTTGTAATCAATCAATTCATTGTATTATAACATATTCTAACCCAAAATAACTTTATACAAGCCATTCACTGCCTCAAAGCAATGGTTTTGTGTTCTTATCCCATTTGAGACCAAATTTCAACATGTCTTTCTTTTCACTTCTAAACATTCTTCATGCATGTCTATCACTTGTAATCAATCAAATTCATTGTATTATAACATATTCTAACCTAAAATAACTTTATAAAAGCCATTCACTGCCTCAAAGAGATGGTTTTGTGTTCTTATCCCATTTGAGACCAAATTTCAACAAGTCTTTCTTTTCATTTCTAAACATTCTTCACGTATCTCTAGCACTTTTAATCAATCAAATTCATTGTATTATAACATATTTTAACCCAAAATAACTTTATACAAGCCATTCACTGCCTCAAAGCAATGGTTTTGGGTTCTTATCCCATTTGAGACCAAATTTCAAAAACTCTTTCTTCTCACTTCTAAACATTCTTCATGCATGTCTAGCACTTGTAATCAATAAAATTCATTGTATTATAACATATTCTAACCCAAAATAACTTTATACAAGAAATACTGCCTCAAAGCAATGCTTTTGGGTTCTTATCCAATATGGGACCAAATATCGATAGGTCTTTCTTCTCACTTCTAAAGATTCTTCATGCATCTCTAGCACTTGTAATCAATCAAATTCATTGTATTATAACATATTCTAAACCAAAATAACTTTATACAAGCCAGTCACTGCCTCAAAGCAATGGTTTTGGGTTCTTATCCCATTTGAGACCAAATTTCAACAAGTCTTTCTTCTAACTTCTAAACATTCTTCATGCATGGCTAGTACTTGTAATCAATCAAATTCATTGTATTATAACATATTCTAACCCAAAATAACTTTATACAAGCCATTCACTGCCTAAAAGAGATGTTTTTGTGTTCTTATCCCATTTGAGACCAAATTTCAACAAGTCTTTCTTTTCACTTCTAAACATTCTTCACGTATCTCTAGCACTTGTAATCAATCAAATTCATTGTATTATAACATATTTTAACCCAAAATAACTTTATACAAGCCATTCACTGCCTCAAAGCAATGGTTTTGGGTTCTTATCCCATTTGAGACCAAATTTCAAAAAGTCTTTCTTCTCACTTCTAAACATTCTTCATGCATGTCTAGCACTTGTAATCAATCAAATTCATTGTATTATAACATATTCTAAGCCAAAATAACTTTATACAAGTCATTAACTGCCTCAAAGCAATGGTTTTGGGTTCTTATCCAATTTGGGACCAAATAGAGATAGGTCTTTCTTCTCACTTCTAAACATTCTTCATGCATGTCTAGCACTTGTAATCAATCAATTCATTGTATTATAACATATTCTAACCCAAAATAACTTTATACAAGCCAGTCACTGCCTCAAAGCAATGGTTTTGGGTTCTTATCCCATTTGAGACCAAATTTCAACAAGTCTTTCTTCTCACTTCTAAACATTCTTCATGCATGGCTAGTACTTGTAATCAATCAAATTCATTGTATTATAACATATTCTAACCCAAAATAACTTTATACAAGCCATTCACTGCCTAAAAGAGATGTTTTTGTGTTCTTATCCCATTTGAGACCAAATTTCAACAAGTCTTTCTTTTCACTTCTAAACATTCTTCACGTATCTCTAGCACTTGTAATCAATCAAATTTATTGTATTATAACATATTTTAACCCAAAATAACTTTATACAAGCCATTCACTGCCTCAAAGCAATGGTTTTGGGTTCTTATCCCATTTGAGACCAAATTTCAAAAAGTCTTTCTTCTCACTTCTAAACATTCTTCATGCATGTCTAGCACTTGTAATCAATCAAATTCATTGTATTATAACATATTCTAACCCAAAATAACTTTATACAAGCCATTCACTGCCTCAAAGCAATGGTTTTGTGTTCTTATCCCATTTGAGACCAAATTTCAACATGTCTTTCTTTTCACTTCTAAACATTCTTCATGCATGTCTATCACTTGTAATCAATCAAATTCATTGTATTATAACATATTCTAACCCAAAATAACTTTATACAAGCCATTCACTGCCTCAAAGCAATGCTTTTGGGTTCTTATCCAATATGGGACCAAATATCGATAGGTCTTTCTTCTCACTTCTAAACATTCTTCATGCATCTCTAGCACTTGTAATCAATCAAATTCATTGTATTATAACATATTCTAAACCAAAATAACTTTATACAAGCCATTCACTGTCTCAAAGCAATGATTTTGTGTTCTTATCCCATTTGAGACCAAATTTCAACAAGTCTTTTTTCTCACTTCTAAACATTCTTCACGTATCTCAAGCACTTGTAATCAATCAAATTCATTGTATTATAACATATTTTAACCCAAAATAACTTTATACAAGAAATACTGCCTCAAAGCAATGCTTTTGGGTTCTTATCCAATATGGGACCAAATATCGATAGGTCTTTCTTCTCACTTCTAAACATTCTTCATGCATGTCTAGCACTTGTAATCAATCAAATTCATTGTATATAACATATTCTAACCCAAAATAACTTAATACAAGCAATTCACTGCCTCAAAGCAATGGTTTTGGGTCTTATCCCATTTGAGACCAAATTTCAACAAATCTTTCTTCTCACTTTGAAACATTCTTCATGCATGTCTAGCACTTGTAATCAATCAAATTCATTGTATATAACATATTCTAACCCAAAATAACTTTATACAAGCCATTCACTGCCTCAAAGCAATGGTTTTGGGTTCTTATCCAATTTGGGACCAAATATCGATAGGTCTTTCTTCTCACTTCTAAACATTCTTCATGCATTTCTAGCACTTGTAATTAATCATATTCATTGTATTATAACATATTATAAAACAAAATAAATTTATACAAGCCATTCACTGCCTCAAAACAATGGTTTTGGGTTCTTATCCAATTTGGGACCAAATATCGATAGGTCTTTCTTCTCACTTCGAAACATTCTTCATGCATGTCTAGCACTTGTAATCAATCAAATTCATTGTATTATAACATATTCTAACCCAAAATAACTTTATACAAGCCATTCACTGCCTCAAAGCAATGGTTTTGGGTTCTTATCCAATTTGGGACCAAATATCGATAGGTCTTTCTTCTCACTTCTAAACATTCTTCATGCATTTCTAGCACTTGTAATTAATCATATTCATTGTATTATAACATATTATAAAACAAAATAAATTTATACAAGCCATTCACTGCCTCAAAGCAATGGTTTTGGGTTCTTATCCAATTTGGGACCAAATATCGATAGGTCTTTCTTCTCACTTCGAAACATTCTTCATGCATGTCTAGCACTTGTAATCAATCAAATTCATTGTATTATAACATATTCTAACCCAAAATAACTTTATACAAGCCATTCATTGCCTCAAAGCAATGGTTTTGGGTTCTTATCCAATTTGGGACCAAATATCGATAGGTCTTTCTTCTCACTTCTAAACATTCTTCATGCATTTCTAGCACTTGTAATTAATCATATTCATTGTATTATAACATATTATAAAACAAAATAAATTTATACAAGCCATTCACTTGTAATCAATCAAATTTATTGTATTATAACATATTATAACCCAATATAACTTTATACAAGCCATTCACTGCCTCAAAGCAATGGTTTTGTGTTGAGACCAAATTTCAACAAGTCTTTCTTCTCACTTCTAAACATTCTTCATGCATGTCTAGCACTTGTAATCAATCAAATTCATTGTATTATAACATATTCTAACCCAAAATAACTTTATACAAGCCATTAACTGCCTCAAAGCAATGGTTTTGGGTTCTTATCCAATTTGGGACCAAATAGAGATAGGTCTTTCTTCTCACTTCTAAACATTCTTCATGCATGTCTAGCACTTGTAATCAATCAATTCATTGTATTATAACATATTCTAACCCAAAATAACTTTATACAAGCCATTCACTGCCTCAAAGCAATGGTTTTGTGTTCTTATCCCATTTGAGACCAAATTTCAACATGTCTTTCTTTTCACTTCTAAACATTCTTCATGCATGTCTATCACTTGTAATCAATCAAATTCATTGTATTATAACATATTCTAACCTAAAATAACTTTATAAAAGCCATTCACTGCCTCAAAGAGATGGTTTTGTGTTCTTATCCCATTTGAGACCAAATTTCAACAAGTCTTTCTTTTCACTTCTAAACATTCTTCACGTATCTCTAGCACTTTTAATCAATCAAATTCATTGTATTATAACATATTTTAACCCAAAATAACTTTATACAAGCCATTCACTGCCTCAAAGCAATGGTTTTGGGTTCTTATCCCATTTGAGACCAAATTTCAAAAACTCTTTCTTCTCACTTCTAAACATTCTTCATGCATGTCTAGCACTTGTAATCAATAAAATTCATTGTATTATAACATATTCTAACCCAAAATAACTTTATACAAGAAATACTGCCTCAAAGCAATGCTTTTGGGTTCTTATCCAATATGGGACCAAATATCGATAGGTCTTTCTTCTCACTTCTAAACATTCTTCATGCATGTCTAGCACTTGTAATCAATCAATTCATTGTATTATAACATATTCTAACCCAAAATAACTTTATACAAGCCATTCACTGCCTCAAAGCAATGGTTTTGTGTTCTTATCCCATTTGAGACCAAATTTCAACATGTCTTTCTTTTCACTTCTAAACATTCTTCATGCATGTCTATCACTTGTAATCAATCAAATTCATTGTATTATAACATATTCTAACCTAAAATAACTTTATAAAAGCCATTCACTGCCTCAAAGAGATGGTTTTGTGTTCTTATCCCATTTGAGACCAAATTTCAACAAGTCTTTCTTTTCATTTCTAAACATTCTTCACGTATCTCTAGCACTTTTAATCAATCAAATTCATTGTATTATAACATATTTTAACCCAAAATAACTTTATACAAGCCATTCACTGCCTCAAAGCAATGGTTTTGGGTTCTTATCCCATTTGAGACCAAATTTCAAAAACTCTTTCTTCTCACTTCTAAACATTCTTCATGCATGTCTAGCACTTGTAATCAATAAAATTCATTGTATTATAACATATTCTAACCCAAAATAACTTTATACAAGAAATACTGCCTCAAAGCAATGCTTTTGGGTTCTTATCCAATATGGGACCAAATATCGATAGGTCTTTCTTCTCACTTCTAAAGATTCTTCATGCATCTCTAGCACTTGTAATCAATCAAATTCATTGTATTATAACATATTCTAAACCAAAATAACTTTATACAAGCCAGTCACTGCCTCAAAGCAATGGTTTTGGGTTCTTATCCCATTTGAGACCAAATTTCAACAAGTCTTTCTTCTAACTTCTAAACATTCTTCATGCATGGCTAGTACTTGTAATCAATCAAATTCATTGTATTATAACATATTCTAACCCAAAATAACTTTATACAAGCCATTCACTGCCTAAAAGAGATGTTTTTGTGTTCTTATCCCATTTGAGACCGAAGTGAAAAGAAAAATTTCAACAAGTCTTTCTTTTCACTTCTAAACATTCTTCACGTATCTCTAGCACTTGTAATCAATCAAATTCATTGTATTATAACATATTTTAACCCAAAATAACTTTATACAAGCCATTCACTGCCTCAAAGCAATGGTTTTGGGTTCTTATCCCATTTGAGACCAAATTTCAAAAAGTCTTTCTTCTCACTTCTAAACATTCTTCATGCATGTCTAGCACTTGTAATCAATCAAATTCATTGTATTATAACATATTCTAAGCCAAAATAACTTTATACAAGTCATTAACTGCCTCAAAGCAATGGTTTTGGGTTCTTATCCAATTTGGGACCAAATAGAGATAGGTCTTTCTTCTCACTTCTAAACATTCTTCATGCATGTCTAGCACTTGTAATCAATCAATTCATTGTATTATAACATATTCTAACCCAAAATAACTTTATACAAGCCAGTCACTGCCTCAAAGCAATGGTTTTGGGTTCTTATCCCATTTGAGACCAAATTTCAACAAGTCTTTCTTCTCACTTCTAAACATTCTTCATGCATGGCTAGTACTTGTAATCAATCAAATTCATTGTATTATAACATATTCTAACCCAAAATAACTTTATACAAGCCATTCACTGCCTAAAAGAGATGTTTTTGTGTTCTTATCCCATTTGAGACCAAATTTCAACAAGTCTTTCTTTTCACTTCTAAACATTCTTCACGTATCTCTAGCACTTGTAATCAATCAAATTTATTGTATTATAACATATTTTAACCCAAAATAACTTTATACAAGCCATTCACTGCCTCAAAGCAATGGTTTTGGGTTCTTATCCCATTTGAGACCAAATTTCAAAAAGTCTTTCTTCTCACTTCTAAACATTCTTCATGCATGTCTAGCACTTGTAATCAATCAAATTCATTGTATTATAACATATTCTAACCCAAAATAACTTTATACAAGCCATTCACTGCCTCAAAGCAATGGTTTTGTGTTCTTATCCCATTTGAGACCAAATTTCAACATGTCTTTCTTTTCACTTCTAAACATTCTTCATGCATGTCTATCACTTGTAATCAATCAAATTCATTGTATTATAACATATTCTAACCCAAAATAACTTTATACAAGCCATTCACTGCCTCAAAGCAATGCTTTTGGGTTCTTATCCAATATGGGACCAAATATCGATAGGTCTTTCTTCTCACTTCTAAACATTCTTCATGCATCTCTAGCACTTGTAATCAATCAAATTCATTGTATTATAACATATTCTAAACCAAAATAACTTTATACAAGCCATTCACTGTCTCAAAGCAATGATTTTGTGTTCTTATCCCATTTGAGACCAAATTTCAACAAGTCTTTTTTGTCACTTCTAAACATTCTTCACGTATCTCAAGCACTTGTAATCAATCAAATTCATTGTATTATAACATATTTTAACCCAAAATAACTTTATACAAGAAATACTGCCTCAAAGCAATGCTTTTGGGTTCTTATCCAATATGGGACCAAATATCGATAGGTCTTTCTTCTCACTTCTAAACATTCTTCATGCATGTCTAGCACTTGTAATCAATCAAATTCATTGTATATAACATATTCTAACCCAAAATAACTTAATACAAGCAATTCACTGCCTCAAAGCAATGGTTTTGGGTCTTATCCCATTTGAGACCAAATTTCAACAAATCTTTCTTCTCACTTTGAAACATTCTTCATGCATGTCTAGCACTTGTAATCAATCAAATTCATTGTATATAACATATTCTAACCCAAAATAACTTTATACAAGCCATTCACTGCCTCAAAGCAATGGTTTTGGGTTCTTATCCAATTTGGGACCAAATATCGATAGGTCTTTCTTCTCACTTCTAAACATTCTTCATGCATTTCTAGCACTTGTAATTAATCATATTCATTGTATTATAACATATTATAAAACAAAATAAATTTATACAAGCCATTCACTGCCTCAAAGCAATGGTTTTGGGTTCTTATCCAATTTGGGACCAAATATCGATAGGTCTTTCTTCTCACTTCGAAACATTCTTCATGCATGTCTAGCACTTGTAATCAATCAAATTCATTGTATTATAACATATTCTAACCCAAAATAACTTTATACAAGCCATTCACTGCCTCAAAGCAATGGTTTTGGGTTCTTATCCAATTTGGGACCAAATATCGATAGGTCTTTCTTCTCACTTCTAAACATTCTTCATGCATTTCTAGCACTTGTAATTAATCATATTCATTGTATTATAACATATTATAAAACAAAATAAATTTATACAAGCCATTCACTGCCTCAAAGCAATGGTTTTGGGTTCTTATCCAATTTGGGACCAAATATCGATAGGTCTTTCTTCTCACTTCGAAACATTCTTCATGCATGTCTAGCACTTGTAATCAATCAAATTCATTGTATTATAACATATTCTAACCCAAAATAACTTTATACAAGCCATTCATTGCCTCAAAGCAATGGTTTTGGGTTCTTATCCAATTTGGGACCAAATATCGATAGGTCTTTCTTCTCACTTCTAAACATTTTTCATGCATTTCTAGCACTTGTAATTAATCATATTCATTGTATTATAACATATTATAAAACAAAATAAATTTATACAAGCCATTCACTGCCTCAAAGCAATGGTTTTGGGTTCTTATCCAATTTGGGACCAAATATCGATAGGTCCTTCTTCTCACTTCTAAACATTCTTCATGCATTTCTAGCACTTGTAATTAATCATATTCATTGTATTATAACATATTCTAAAACAAAATAACTTTATACAAGCCATTCACTGCCTCAAAGCAATGGTTTTGGGTTCTTATCCAATTTGGGACCAAATATCGATAAGTCTTTCTTCTCACTTCAAAACATTCTTCATGCATCTCTAGCACTTGTAATCAATCAAATTCATTTGCATGATAACATATTCTAAACCATAATAACTTTATACAAGCCATTCACTGCCTCAAAGCAATGGTTTTGGGTTCTTATCCAATTTGGGACCAAATATGATAAGTCTTTCTTCTCACTTCAAAACATTCTTCATGCATGGCTATCACTTGTAATCAATCAAATTCATTGTATTATAACATATTATAACCCAAAATAACTTTATACAAGCCATTCACTGCCTCAAAGCAATGGTTTTGTGTTCTTATCCCATTTGAGACCAAATATCAACAAGTCTTTCTACTCGCTTCTAAACATTCTTCATGCATCTCTAGCATTTGTAACCAATCATATTCATTGTATGATAACATATTCTAAACAAAAATAACTTTATACAATCCATTCACTGCCTCAAAGCAATGGTTTTGAGTTCTTATCCCATTTGGGACCAAATATCCACAAGTCTTTCTTCTCACTTCTAAACATTCTTCATGCATCTCTAGCACTTGTAATCAATCAAATTTATTGTATTATAACATATTATAACCCAATATAACTTTATACAAGCCATTCACTGCCTCAAAGCAATGGTTTTGTGTTGAGACCAAATTTCAACAAGTCTTTCTTCTCACTTCTAAACATTCTTCATGCATGTCTAGCACTTGTAATCAATCAAATTCATTGTATTATAACATATTCTAACCCAAAATAACTTTATACAAGCCATTCACTGCCTCAAAGCAATCGTTTTGGGTTCTTATCCCATTTGAGACCAAATTTCAACAAATCTTTCTTCTCACTTCGAAACATTCTTCATGCATGTCTAGCACTTGTAATCAATCAAATTCATTGTATTATAACATATTATAAAACAAAATAAATTTATACAAGCCATTCACTGCCTCAAAGCAATGGTTTTGGGTTCTTATCCAATTTGGGACCAAATATCGATAGGTCTTTCTTCTCACTTCGAAACATTCTTCATGCATGTCTAGCACTTGTAATCAATCAAATTCATTGTATTATAACATATTCTAACCCAAAATAACTTTATACAAGCCATTCACTGCCTCAAAGCAATGGTTTTGGGTTCTTATCCAATTTGGGACCAAATATCGATAGGTCTTTCTTCTCACTTCTAAACATTCTTCATGCATTTCTAGCACTTGTAATTAATCATATTCATTGTATTATAACATATTATAAAACAAAATAAATTTATACAAGCCATTCACTGCCTCAAAGCAATGGTTTTGGGTTCTTATCCAATTTGGGACCAAATATCGATAGGTCCTTCTTCTCACTTCTAAACATTCTTCATGCATTTCTAGCACTTGTAATTAATCATATTCATTGTATTATAACATATTCTAAAACAAAATAACTTTATACAAGCCATTCACTGCCTCAAAGCAATGGTTTTAAGTTCTTATCCAATTTGGGACCAAATATCGATAGGTCTTTCTTCTCACTTCAAAACATTCTTCATGCATCTCTAGCACTTGTAATCAATCAAATTCATTTGCATGATAACATATTCTAAACCATAATAACTTTATACAAGCCATTCACTGCCTCAAAGCAATGGTTTTGGGTTCTTATCCAATTTGGGACCAAATATGATAAGTCTTTCTTCTCACTTCAAAACATTCTTCATGCATGGCTATCACTTGTAATCAATCAAATTCATTGTATTATAACATATTATAACCCAAAATAACTTTATACAAGCCATTCACTGCCTCAAAGCAATGGTTTTGTGTTCTTATCCCATTTGAGACCAAATATCAACAAGTCTTTCTACTCGCTACTAAACATTCTTCATGCATCTCTAGCATTTGTAACCAATCATATTCATTGTATGATAACATATTCTAAACGAAAATAACTCTATACAATCCATTCACTGCCTCAAAGCAATGGTTTTGAGTTCTTATCCCATTTGGGACCAAATATCCACAAGTCTTTCTTCTCACTTCTAAACATTCTTCATGCATCTCTAGCACTTGTAATCAATCAAATTTATTGTATTATAACATATTATAACCCAATATAACTTTATACAAGCCATTCACTGCCTCAAAGCAATGGTTTTGTGTTGAGACCAAATTTCAACAAGTCTTTCTTCTCACTTCTAAACATTTTCATGCATGTCTAGCACTTGTAATCAATCAAATTCATTGTATTATAACATATTCTAACCCAAAATAACTTTATAGAAGCCATTCACTGCCTCAAAGCAATCGTTTTGGGTTCTTATCCCATTTGAGACCAAATTTCAACAAATCTTTCTTCTCACTTCGAAACATTCTTCATGCATGTCTAGCACTTGTAATCAATCAAATTCATTGTATTATAACATATTCTAACCCAAAATAACTTTATACAAGCCATTCACTGCCTCAAAGCAATGGTTTTGGGTTCTTATCCAATTTGGGACCAAATATCGATAGGTCCTTCTTCTCACTTCTAAACATTCTTCATGCATTTCTAGCACTTGTAATTAATCATATTCATTGTATTATAACATATTCTAAAACAAAATAACTTTATACAAGCCATTCACTGCCTCAAAGCAATGGTATTGGGTTCTTATCCCATTTGGGACCAAATATCAACAAGTCTTTCTTCTCACTCCTAAACATTCTTCATGCATCTCTAGCACCTGTAATCAATCAAATTTATTGTATTATAACATATTATAACCCAATATAACTTTATACAAGCCATTCACTGCCTCAAAGCAATGGTTTTGTGTTGAGACCAAATTTCAACAAGTCTTTCTTCTCACTTCTAAACATTCTTCATGCATGTCTAGCACTTGTAATCAATCAAATTCATTGTATTATAACATATTCTAACCCAAAATAACTTTATAAAAGCCATTCACTGCCTCAAAGCAATCGTTTTGGGTTAATATCCCATTTGAGACCAAATTTCAACAAGTCTTTTTTCTCACTTCTAAACCTTCTTCATGCATGTCTAGCACTTGTAATCAATCAAATTCATTGTATATAACATATTCTAACCCAAAATAACTTAATACAAGCAATTCACTGCCTCAAAGCAATGGTTTTGGGTCTTATCCCATTTGAGACCAAATTTCAACAAATCTTTCTTCTCACTTCGAAACATTCTTCATGCATGTCTAGCAGTTGTAATCAATCAAATTCATTGTATTATAACATATTCTAACCCAAAATAACTTTATACAAGCCATTCACTGCCTCAAAGCAATGGTTTTGGGTTCTTATCCAATTTGGGACCAAATATCGATAGGTCTTTCTTCTCACTTCTAAACATTCTTCATGCATTTCTAGCACTTGTAATTAATCATATTCATTGTATTATAACATATTATAAAACAAAATAAATTTATACAAGCCATTCACTGCCTCAAAGCAATGGTTTTGGATTCTTATCCAATTTGGGACCAAATATCGATAGGTCTTTCTTCTCACTTCGAAACATTCTTCATGCATGTCTAGCACTTGTAATCAATCAAATTCATTGTATTATAACATATTCTAACCCAAAATAACTTTATACAAGCCATTCACTGCCTCAAAGCAATGGTTTTGGGTTCTTATCCAATTTGGGACCAAATATCGATAGGTATTTCTTCTCACTTCTAAACATTCTTCATGCATTTCTAGCACTTGTAATTAATCATATTCATTGTATTATAACATATTATAAAACAAAATAAATTTATACAAGCAATTCACTGCCTCAAAGCAATGGTTTTGGGTCTTATCCCATTTGAGACCAAATTTCAACAAGTCTTTCTTCTCACTTCGAAACATTCTTCACGCATGTCTAGCACTTGTAATCAATCAAATTCATTGTATTATAACATATTCTAACCCAAAATAACTTTATACAAGCCATTCACTGCCTCAAAGCAATGGTTTTGGGTTCTTATCCAATTTGGGACCAAATATCGATAGGTCTTTCTTCTCAATTCTAAACATTCTTCATGCATTTCTAGCACTTGTAATTAATCATATTCATTGTATTATAACATATTATAAAACAAAATAAATTTATACAAGCCATTCACTGCCTCAAAGCAATGATTTTGGGTTCTTATCCAATTTGGGACCAAATATCGATAGGTCCTTCTTCTCACTTCTAAACATTCTTCATGCATTTCTAGCACTTGTAATTAATCATATTCATTGTATTATAACATATTCTAAAATGAAATAACTTTATACAAGCCATTCACTGCCTCAAAGCAATGGTTTTGGGTTCTTATCCAATTTGGGACCAAATATCGATAGGTCTTTCTTCTCACTTCAAAACATTCTTCATGCATCTCTAGCACTTGTAATCAATCAAATTCATTTGCATGATAACATATTCTAAACCAAAATAACTTTATACAAGCCATTCACTGCCTCAAAGAAATGGTTTTGGGTTCTTATCCAATTTGGGACCAAATATGATAAGTCTTTCTTCTCACTTCAAAACATTCTTCATGCATGGCTATCACTTGTAATCAATCAAATTCATTGTATTATAACATATTATAACCCAAAATAACTTTATACAAGCCATTCACTGCCTCAAAGCAATGGTTTTGTGTTCTTATCCCATTTGAGACCAAATATCAACAAGTCTTTCTACTCGCTTCTAAACATTCTTCATGCATCTCTAGCATTTGTAACCAATCATATTCATTGTATGATAACATATTCTAAACAAAAATAACTTTATACAATCCATTCACTGCCTCAAAGCAATGGTTTTGAGTTCTTATCGCATTTGGGACCAAATATCCACAAGTCTTTCTTCTCACTTCTAAACATTCTTCATGCATCTCTAGCACTTGTAATCAATCAAATTTATTGTATTATAACATATTATAACCCAATATAACTTTATACAAGCCATTCACTGCCTCAAAGCAATGGTTTTGTGTTGAGACCAAATTTCAACAAGTCTTTCTTCTCACTTCTAAACATTTTCATGCATGTCTAGCACTTGTAATCAATCAAATTCATTGTATTATAACATATTCTAACCCAAAATAACTTTATAGAAGCCATTCACTGCCTCAAAGCAATCGTTTTGGGTTCTTATCCCATTTGAGACCAAATTTCAACAAATCTTTCTTCTCACTTCGAAACATTCTTCATGCATGTCTAGCACTTGTAATCAATCAAATTCATTGTATTATAACATATTCTAACCCAAAATAACTTTATACAAGCCATTCACTGCCTCAAAGCAATGGTTTTGGGTTCTTATCCAATTTGGGACCAAATATCGATAGGTCCTTCTTCTCACTTCTAAACATTCTTCATGCATTTCTAGCACTTGTAATTAATCATATTCATTGTATTATAACATATTCTAAAACAAAATAACTTTATACAAGCCATTCACTGCCTCAAAGCAATGGTTTTGGGTTCTTATCCCATTTGGGACCAAATATCAACAAGTCTTTCTTCTCACTTCTAAACATTCTTCATGCATCTCTAGCACCTGTAATCAATCAAATTTATTGTATTATAACATATTATAACCCAATATAACTTTATACAAGCCATTCACTGCCTCAAAGCAATGGTTTTGTGTTGAGACCAAATTTCAACAAGTCTTTCTTCTCACTTCTAAACATTCTTCATGCATGTCTAGCACTTGTAATCAATCAAATTCATTGTATTATAACATATTCTAACCCAAAATAACTTTATAAAAGCCATTCACTGCCTCAAAGCAATCGTTTTGGGTTAATATCCCATTTGAGACCAAATTTCAACAAGTCTTTTTTCTCACTTCTAAACCTTCTTCATGCATGTCTAGCACTTGTAATCAATCAAATTCATTGTATATAACATATTCTAACCCAAAATAACTTAATACAAGCAATTCACTGCCTCAAAGCAATGGTTTTGGGTCTTATCCCATTTGAGACCAAATTTCAACAAATCTTTCTTCTCACTTCGAAACATTCTTCATGCATGTCTAGCACTTGTAATCAATCAAATTCATTGTATTATAACATATTCTAACCCAAAATAACTTTATACAAGCCATTCACTGCCTCAAAGCAATGGTTTTGGGTTCTTATCCAATTTGGGACCAAATATCGATAGGTCTTTCTTCTCACTTCTAAACATTCTTCATGCATTTCTAGCACTTGTAATTAATCATATTCTTTGTATTATAACATATTATAAAACAAAATAAATTTATACAAGCCATTCACTGCCTCAAAGCAATGGTTTTGGGTTCTTATCCAATTTGGGACCAAATATCGATAGGTCTTTCTTCTCACTTCGAAACATTCTTCATGCATTTCTAGCACTTGTAATTAATCATATTCATTGTATTATAACATATTCTAACCCAAAATAACTTTATACAAGCCATTCACTGCCTCAAAGCAATGGTTTTGGGTTCTTATCCAATTTGGGACCAAATATCGATAGGTCTTTCTTCTCACTTCAAAACATTCTTCATGCATGGCTATCACTTGTAATCAATCAAATTCATTGTATTATAACATATTATAACCCAAAATAACTTTATACAAGCCATTCACTGCCTCAAAGCAATGGTTTTGTGTTCTTATCCCATTTGAGACCAAATATCAACAAGTCTTTCAACTCGCTTCTAAACATTCTTCATGCATCTCTAGCATTTGTAACCAATCATATTCATTGTATGATAACATATTCTAAACCAAAATAACTTTATACAATCCATTCACTGCCTCAAAGCAATGGTTTTGAGTTCTTATCCCATTTGGGACCAAATATCCACAAGTCTTTCTTCTCACTTCTAAACATTCTTCATGCATCTCTAGCACTTGTAATCAATCAAATTCATTGTATTATAACATATTCTAACCCAAAATAACTTTATACAAGCCATTCACTGCCTCAAAGCAATGGTTTTGGGTTCTTATCCAATTTGGGACCAAATATCGATAGGTCCTTCTTCTCACTTCTAAACATTCTTCATGCATTTCTAGCACTTGTAATTAATCATATTCATTGTATTATAACATATTCTAAAACAAAATAACTTTATACAAGCCATTCACTGCCTCAAAGCAATGGTTTTGGGTTCTTATCCCATTTGGGACCAAATATCAACAGGTCTTTCTTCTCACTTCTAAACATTCTTCATGCATCTCTAGCACCTGTAATCAATCAAATTTATTGTATTATAACATATTATAACCCAATATAACTTTATACAAGCCATTCACTGCCTCAAAGCAATGGTTTCGTGTTGAGACCAAATTTCAACAAGTCTTTCTTCTCACTTCTAAACATTCTTCATGCATGTCTAGCACTTGTAATCAATCAAATTCATTGTATTATAACATATTCTAACCCAAAATAACTTTATAAAAGCCATTCACTGCCTCAAAACAATGGTTTTGGGTCTTATCCCATTTGAGACCAAATTTCAACAAGTCTTTCTTCTCACTTCGAAACATTCTTCATGCATGTCTGGCACTTGTAATCAATCAAATTCATTGTATTATAACATATTTTAACCCAAAATAACTTTATACAAGCCATTCACTGCCTCAAAGCAATGGTTTTGGGTTCTTATCCAATTTGGGACCAAATATCGATAGGTCTTTCTTCTCACTTCTAAACATTCTTCATGCATTTCTAGCACTTGTAATTAATCATATTCATTGTATTATAACATATTCTAAAACAAAATAAATTCATACAAGCCATTCACTGCCTCAAAGCAATGGTTTTGGGTTCTTATCCAATTTGGGACCAAATATCGATAGGTCTTTCTTCTCACTTCAAAACATTCTTCATGCATCTCTAGCACTTGTAATCAATCAAATTCATTGTATGATAACATATTCTAAACCAAAATAACTTTATACAAGCCATTTACTGCCTCAAAGCAATGGTTTTGGGTTCTTATCCCATTTGGGACCAAATATCCACAAGTCTTTCTTCTCACTTCTAAACATTCTTCATGCATCTCTAGCACTTGTAATCAATCAAATTTATTGTATTATAACATATTATAACCCAATATAACTTTATACAAGCCATTCACTGCCTCAAAGCAATGGTTTTGTGTTGAGACCAAATTTCAACAAGTCTTTCTTCTCACTTCTAAACATTCTTCATGCATGTCTAGCACTTGTAATCAATCAAATTCATTGTATTATAACATATTCTAACCCAAAATAACTTTATAAAAGCCATTCACTGCCTCAAAGCAATTGTTTTGGGTTAATATCCCATTTGAGACCAAATTTCAACAAGTATTTTTTCTCACTTCTAAACCTTCTTCATGCATGTCTAGCACTTGTAATCAATCAAATTCATTGTATATAACATATTCTAACCCAAAATAACTTAATACAAGCAATTCACTGCCTCAAAGCAATGGTTTTGGGTCTTATGCCATTTGAGACCAAATTTCAACAAGTCTTTCTTCTCACTTCGAAACGTTCTTCATGCATGTCTAGCACTTGTAATCAATCAAATTCATTGTATTATAACATATTCTAACCCAAAATAACTTTATACAAGCCATTCACTGTAAGTTTTCGAAAAGAATTAGAGAAGATTAAGAACGAGTGAGTTTAAGGAAGATTTGAAGAAGAATGCGAGTTTGAAAGGTGAGAGAAGTGTGGTGAAGAAAGAGAGTTTTTCTCTTTTCATACATGTAAAATAACCTAGATACAAACTATATATGGACACTACAAAGAGCATAAAATAATAACAAATATACAAGATATTTTGGCTTCAAGGTTCGAGTGAAAGCGACGGGTCCATGTTGTGTCTCTCCTTAAACAATCACGTGAGTGTCTCTTGTTTTGAAGCTCCAACGGTCACAACACATAGGGGAAGGATCTAGATGCTCATTTCTTCTTCTTCGCAACCTTAAACGGGCCTCTTTATTGGAGGACAATGAGGCTTGAAGGTGATGTCGAGGCTGTACGGATGGGCTTGTACGGACGAGGTTGTACGGACGGTCGTGGCTCGAGGCACTCGATCCCGGATGGAAGGATTCTTCGATACGGCTCGATATCCGGTCGATCCCATTACTCGACCAAGGATGGATACCGGATCGAAGATTTCTCTCGATCCCAGACAAGACTTCTCTCGATCCCGGACATGATCATCTCTCGATCCCGGACATGATCATCTCGGACATGATCATTTCTATATCCAATTTACACTCCCCCTCAAGTTTAACCTTTAAGAAGGTCTTTAAGGTTAAACTTGAACCTATAATCACTCACCTCATTAAAAACCTTAGTATAGAAAACCACTTGGGAAAAACTATACATAAGGGAAAAAGAGTGTGAGTGTTATGGTTTGGTGAGATCAACAAGGCCGAGCTTGGAGTGAATGTAATCACACACTTGTGGACTAGCCGCTTTGGTGAAGATGTCCGCGAGTTGTTCCGAGCTCTCGGTATAGCATGGTAAGATGACTCCAAGACCAACTTGTTCTCTAACTTTGTGACAATCTACTTCGATGTGCTTTGTTCTTTCGTGGAACACCGAGTTGGATGCAATGTGTATTGCGGCTTGGTTGTCACAATGCATTGTGATTGGCTTTGATGACTCAACTCCCAAGTCTTTAAGAAGTGCCTTAAGCCAAATTAACTCGGTTGTGAGCTTCCTCATGGCACGATACTCGGACTCGGCACTAGACATGGAGACCACCTTTTGCTTCTTACTTTTCCAAGTCACCAAGTTCCCTCCAATGAATGTGCAATAGCCGGTTTTCGAGCGCCTATCTCCATGATCTCCAGCATAATCCGCATCACAATACCCCACTAGCTCCGTGTTCTTGTTGCACCCCATCCATATGCCTTGACCCGGTGCACCCTTGAGATACTTAAGTATGCGGTTCACGATGTTCCAATGATGCACCGTTGGGGCTTGCATATGTTGGCTCACCTGGTTCACGGAATAGCAAATGTCAGGTCTAGTAATTGTTAAGTAAATAAGCTTACCCACTAGACGTCGATATTGTGATGCATCTTCATATGGCTCATTTCCTTTCTCCCCCTCTCGGTTAACTTGGAAATCCACTTCTAGTGGTGATGCCACCGGTCTTGAACCTAATTTACCAACTTCATTCAAAAGGTCAAGTGTATATTTTCGTTGAGATATAAATAAACCTTCCTTAGATCTACAAACTTCAATACCAAGAAAATACTTAAGTTCACCAAGATCTTTAATATCAAAAACAGATTTTAGAAAGGATTTGGTGTCTTGTATCCCTACCTTGTCATTCCCGGATATGATGATATCATCAACATATACAAGAATGACTACAATACCTTCTTGGCTAGTGATTGTGAATAGGGTATGATCGGCTTCGGACATCAAGGTGTTGCTCAACTTGTGATACCACGCTCGAGGGGATTGCTTTAATCCATATATGGCCTTGTTGAGTTTGAATACCTTCCCGGATTCAATAGTGTCTTCTAGACCCGGTGGTGGTCTCATATACACCTCATCTTCTAACTCGCCTTGTAGAAAAGCATTCTTAACGTCCATTTGCCATAACTCCCATTCTAAGTTAACGGCCAAAGATAGCACAACTCGAATGGTATGGAGTTTGGCTACCGGAGCAAAAGTATCAAGATAGTCTTCTCCATATGTTTGTGTGAATCCCCTTGCTACAAGTCGAGCCTTGTAACGTTCAATCTCTCCATTACTTTTGTACTTGATCGTAAAGATCCACCGTGAAGTGACCGCTTTCTTTCCCTTTGGTAACTCGGCTTCATCCCATGTATGATTGTCTTCCATGGCTTTAACTTCATTGTTTACCGCATCTCTCCATTCTTTATGATCTTTAGCTTCATCATAGCTTTGGGGAATCCAATGTGAATCTACTTGGGTAAGATAGACTTGATATTCCATCGGCAAGTGAGCTAGAGTACACACGGCTTGTTTTGGATGAGCCACGGCTACGTTGTTGTAATACACCCGAGTGTTTTTCCAGTTTGAGGGATGAGACTTGATGCGTTCACTTCTTCTTAATTCAATAATTTCTTCTTGAGGTTGTTCTCCTTGATCCACATCATTAGACTCCTCTTGTGTAGGATCTTCTTCTTCACTTAGTGAATTTAAACCCTCTTCGCCCTCACTATACTCATGATCAAGTCCATCATCACCATGATCTAATGGTTCTTCTTCATGATGTGTGTCACTTGCACTTGCTTCTTGATCATTTGTTACTTGATCCGAGGTGGATGTCTTGGTAGACCCATTCTGGTCTTGGAAGCTATCTAGACCGAGCTTCTCCAAGATTACTCGAAGGTTTGTTGCACGATCGGAAGGTGATTGAGATAAGTCCTTGAGTTCATCCCAATTCCTCTTGTCATAGTACCCACTTGATTCTACAAACTTCACATCTCTAGAAACCAATACTCTTCTAGCTTCCGGATCATAACACTTGTACCCTTTTTGTGTTGAGGAGTAGCCGATAAGCATGCACTTAGTGCTCTTGGCTTCCAACTTGTTACGTAACTCTCCTGGTTTTAACACATAACAAACACATCCAAACACACGTAAGTGACTAATAGATGGTTTAGTTTTATTAAGAATTTCAAAGGGAGAGAGATCGCTTAGTATTTTTGTTGGTGTGCGATTGATCAAGTAGCATGCGGCTACTACGGCATCTCCCCAAAATCTCTTTGGCACATTTGTATGAAACATCATTGATCGGGACACCTCCATGAGATGACGGTTCTTTCTCTCGGCCACTCCATTTTGTTGTGGTGTATACGGGCAACTTGTTTGTTGAATGATCCCATGTTTAGCTAAATGTTGTTTGAATGCATGACTTGTGTACTCCCCACCATTATCTGATCTCAAAATCTTAATCTTGGCATTATAGTGGTTAGTCACATAATTTTGAAAACTTATAAAGGCCTCAAGAACTCTAGCCTTTGAAGGTAACAAAGTTAACCAAGTATACTTGGATTTTTCATCAATAAAAGTCACATAATACTTTTGATTTTCTCTAGATAAACAAGGTGATGTCCACACATCCGAGTGAATCAAATCAAAACAATTCTCATAAATAGTACTTGATTTAGGATAAACACTTTTGCAATGTTTGCCAAGAATACAAGCTTCACAATCATCATTTTTAAAAGACATATTAGGCAACATAAGATTTAAAGCACGAGAGTGAGGGTGACCAAGTCTAGCATGCCAAATTGCACTAACAAGAATAGAACTAAAGCAAGAAGATAAAGTAGGGGATAGTTTCAAGTCCTCAAGCACATATAAGCCATCTTTAGTGGCTCCATGGCCAAGCACCTTACTTGTTTCAATATCCTGAAAATGAATATTGTGAGGACCAAATATTGCATAACAATTCAAATCGGTAGTAGCTTTCTTAACGGATAACAAGTTTGAAGTAAAGCTAGGCATATAAAAAGCTTTAGATTTCTTATCAAACAATTCTAAATCTCCTACTCCTTTAACCGGTACTTTAGTTCCATTAGCAATAACCACATTTCCAATAGCCGGTTTAATGTCACTAATTAACTTAGAGTCACTAATCATATGGTGAGATGCTCCGGAATCAACAATAAGCGGTTTTAAAGCGTTGAGAGCAAGAGTAGCCTTACCGGACGACTCCTTGAGAGCTTTGATGAGTGCATCGAGGTCAGACCTCCTCACCAAGTCAGAAGACGCGGCCATGGCTGCTCCACTCTCCTCAAGAATTTGCACCTTTGTCTCCGGAGCTTGAATCTCACCGGAAACGCTTGCTTGATTAGCCCTTGGTTCTCGGTTGTCTTCTCTTGGGCGAAGGTGAGGGTAAAGTACCCAACACTTGTCCTTGATATGACCCGGTTTCTTGCAATGGTGACAAGTAGGAATGTTCCTCTTGTTGTTGTTGTTGTTGTGTCCTCGGTAGTAGCTCTTGTTAGCCGACACTAGCTCCACATTGTTAGCCGACACAAGCTCCCCCTTACCACCAAACAAACCCATGGACCCGTGTTCTCGTTGAACTTGAGAAGACACCTCATCAAGACTTGGAAGCTTGTCGGACCGAAGAATATGTTTGATGATGTCATTGTAAGAAGGGTTTAAAGTCAAGAGAAGACCGAACACCTTATCTTGCTCACGACGTTCGTTGATGACCACCGGATCCACCGAGCTTGGTCTTAACATTTCAAGCTCTGCCCAAAGAGATCTAAACTTTCCAAAATGCTTGGTAAACTCCATGTCCTCTTGGCTGAGGTTGTTGATAGCACGTTTGACTTCAAAGACCCGGTTCAAGTTAGTAACATTTCCAAAAACATTCTTGAGTGTATCCCACAACTCCTTTGCCGTCTCACAATATGAGTATGCTTCAAGAATAGGCGCCTCTAGAGAGTTTTGAATGAGCCCAAAAACGGTTTGGTCTTCTTGAAACCACTTCACCTCGTCGCAAGGGACAATCTCCTTGCCATCTTCACTTTCCTTTGGAGCTTCACCTTTCTCAATGTGACTCCAAAGTCCACGACCACACAAGGCCGTCTTTGTGGTCCTCGCCCACAACAAATAGTTACCTCCCTTGAGAGTAACCGGAATAACCAAATTCTTCATGACATCCATGACCAAAAATTTCAAGAACAAGCTTCAAACTTTCAAAATCTTAGAAACCGAAAGAAGAAATTGTACTTAGAGAACGAGAATAGCTAGGATCTTAGGAACCTGGCTCTGATACCAAGTAAGTTTTCGAAAAGAATTAGAGAACATTAAGAACGAGTGAGTTTGAGGAAGATTTAAAGAAGAATGCGAGTTTGAAAGGTGAGAGAAGTGTGGTGAAGAAAGAGAGTTTTTCTCTTTTCATACATGTAAAATAACCTAGATACAAACTATATATAGACACTACAAAGAGCATAAAATAATAACAAATATACAAGATATTTTGGCTTCAAGGTTCGAGTGAAAGCGACGGGTCCATGTTGTGTCTCTCCTTAAACAATCACGTGAGTGTCTCTTGTTTTGAAGCTCCAACGGTCACAACACATAGGGGAAGGATCTAGATGCTCATTTCTTCTTCTTCGCAACCTTAAACGGGCCTCTTTATTGGACTGGACAATGAGGCTTGAAGGTGATCTCGAGGCTGTACGGATGGGCTTGTACGGATGGGCTTGTACGGACGAGGTTGTACGGACGGTCGTGGCTCGAGGCACTCGATCCCGGATGGAAGGATTCTTCGATACGGCTCGATATCCGGTCGATCCCATTACTCGACCAAAGATGGATACCGGATCGAAGATTTCTCTCGATCCCGGACAAGACTTCTCTCGATCCCGGACATGATCATCTCTCGATCCCGGATATGATCATCTCGGACATGATCATTTCTATATCCAATTTACATTCACTGCCTCAAAGCAATGGTTTTGGGTTCTTATCCAATTTGGGACCAAATATCGATAGGTCTTTCTTCTCACTTCTAAACATTCTTCATGCATTTCTAGCACTTGTAATTAATCATATTCATTGTATTATAACATATTCTAAAACAAAATAAATTTATACAAGCCATTCACTGCCTCAAAGCAATGGTTTTGGGTTCTTATCACATTTGGGACCAAATATCCACAAGTCTTTCTTCTCACTTCTAAACATTCTTCATGCATCTGTAGCACTTGTAATCAATCAAATTCATTGTATTATAACATATTCTAACCCAAAATAACTTTATACAAGCCATTCACTGCCTCAAAGCAATGGTTTTGGGTTCTTATCCAATTTGGGACCAAATATCGATAGGTCTTTCTTCTCACTTCAAAACATTCTTCATACATCTCTAGCACTTGTAATCAATCAAATTCATTGTATGATAACATATTCTAAACCAAAATAACTTTATACAAGCCATTCACTGCCTCAAAGCAATGGTTTTGGGTTCTTATCCCATTTGGGACCATATATCCACAAGTCTTTCTTCTCACTTCTAAACATTCTTCATGCATCTCTACCATTTTTAATCAATCAAATTTATTGTATTATAACATATGATAACCCAATATAAATTTATACAAGCCATTCACTGCCTCAAAGCAATGGTTTTGTGTTGAGACCAAATTTCAACAAGTCTTTTTTCTCACTTCTAAACCTTCTTCATGCATGTCTAGCACTTGTAATCAATCAAATTCATTGTATTATAACATATTCTAACCCAAAATAACTTTATACAAGCAATTCACTGCCTCAAAGCAATGGTTTTGGGTTCTTATCCCATTTGAGACCAAATTTCAACAAGTTTTTCTTCTCACTTCGAAACATTCTTCATGCATGTCTAGCACTTGTAATCAATCAAATTCATTGTATTATAACATATTCTTACCCAAAATAACTTTATACAAGCCATTCACTGCCTCAAAGCAATGGTTTTGGGTTCTTATACAATTTGGGACCAAATATCGATAGGTCTTTCTTCTCACTTCTAAACATTCTTCATGCATTTCTAGCACTTGTAATTAATCATATTCATTGTATTATAACATATTCTAAAACAAAATAACTTTATACAAGCCATTCACTGCCTCAAAGCAATGGTTTTGGGTTCTTATCCCATTTGGGACCAAATATCCACAAGTCTTTCTTCTCACTTCTAAACATTCTTCATGCATCTATAGCATTTCTAATCAATCAAATTCATTGTATTATAACATATTCTAACCCAAAATAACTTTATACAAGCCATTCACTGCCTCAAAGCAATGGTTTTGGGTTCTTATCCAATTTGGGACCAAATATCGATAAGTCTTTCTTCTCACTTCAAAACATTCTTCATGCATCTCTAGCACTTGTAATCAATCAAATTCATTGTATGATAACATATTCTAAACCAAAATAACTTTATACAAGCCATTCACTGCCTCAAAGCAATGGTTTTGGGTTCTTATCCCATTTGGGACCATATATCCACAAGTCTTTCTTCTCACTTCTAAACATTCTTCATGCATCTCTAGCACTTGTAATCAATCAAATGCATTGTATTATAACATATTCTAACCCAATATAACTTTATACAAGCCATTCACTGCCTCAAAACAATGGTTTTGTGTTCTTATTGTAAACCGGTTGAAGAAATGACCATGATCGAGGTGATCATGTCCGGGCTCGATCGGTCGTCCATCTCGGTCGATCTCACTGTCGTTCCGGATCGAGAGAATTCTGACCCGACCGTCCGTACAATCCGACCGTCCTTACACCCGTCAATATAAGGCCGTCCGTACATACACCAAATGTAAGCCCGATCATGCACATCCACTCCAGCCCATTTAAAGGGACTTATTCGAAGTAGAAGAGAAGAAAAGAAGAAGGCCTAGATCCTTCTATTCTAGCCGTTGGGGAATGCGCAAGTGGAGAGGTCACATGTGTGTTTTAAACACTTTTACCAAGAGATGTCACTTTCACTTTAGTCAATCGTGTATAGCCCTAGGGTTTTAGTATTCTTATTGTAGTTGTCCATATAAAGCTTTGTATGTTTGTCCTAAATCAAGTAAGTAGAGATTTCTACTCTTCTTCTATTCTCTCTTTCAAACTCGCAACCAAAACTCTATTCTTCACTCTTGTTCGATTCAAATCTTCTTATCTCTTCCTTTACTCGATCTTTTTCTTCTAATCTTACATGGTATCAGAGCCAAGTTGCTCTTAATCAACGTATACTCTCACCCACCTCATCCGCGAATCTATCTCTCTTCTTCACCAACTCTCCAAACTCGTTCTTGAAACCGCTCACCGTTTAACTCTTTTACCCGCCGGTCACTAGCTTTACCCAACGGTCTAATCTCCATGGAAGGTCTCAAGAACTTGGTTGTTCCAGTCACTCTCAAAGGTGGGAACTACTTGTTGTGGGCAAGAACCACAAAAACAGCCTTGTGCGGTCGTGGGTTGTGGAGTCACATCGAGAAGAGTGAAGCTCCAAAAGATGCAACCACACGAGAAGGGAAAGAAATAGTCCCGATTGATGAAGAGAAATGGTTCCAAGAGGACCAGAATGTTCTTGCTCTCATCCAAAAATCTCTAGATGCTCCTATTCTTGAAGCATACTCCTATTGTGAAACCGCAAAGGAGCTATGGGATACTCTCAAGAATGTTTTTGGTAACATCACCAATTTAAACCGTGTCTTTGAAGTTAAGAGAGCTATCAACAATCTTACCCAAGAAGACATGGAGTTTACCAAACATTTTGGGAAGTTTAGATCCCTATGGGCTGAGCTTGAAATGCTAAGGCCAAGTACAATGGATCCGGATGTCATCAACGAACGCCGAGAACAAGACAAGGTGTTCGGTCTTCTCCTCACCTTGAATGCTTCTTACAACGACCTCATCAAGCATATACTCCGGGCTGACAAACTTCCAAGCCTAGATGAAGTATGCTCTCAAGTGCAAAGGGAACATGGCTCCATGGGGTTGTTCGGTGGAAAAGGAGAACTTGTCACCGCCAATCAAGTTGAAGTTGCCTCGGCCAACAAAAGCTACTATAGGGGAAGCAACAACAACAACAACGGTCACAAGAGGCCCTTTTGCCACCATTGCAAGAAAAATGGTCATGTTCGTGAGAAGTGTTGGGTACTTCATCCTCACCTTCGTCCAAGAGATGACAACCATGAGCCGAGAGCTCATCTAGCGAGTTCATCAAGTGAAGCTCACATTCCGGAGATCAAACCTCAAGTCATTGAAGGAAGTGGAACTGCCCTTAATGCATCTTCGGAGCTTGTGAGGAGATCCGACCTTGATGCTCTTATCAAGGCCCTAAAAGAATCATCCGGTAACGTGAATCTTGCTCTTAACTCCATTAAACCAATTATAGTTGATTCCGGAGCGTCTCATCATATGATTAGTGATTCTAAGCTAATAAGTGATGTTAAACCAACTCTAGGAAATGTTACTATAGCTAATGGAGATAGAGTACCGGTTAAAGGGATTGGAAACTTAAAATTGTTTGACACAGACTCTAAAGCTTTCTATATGCCTAGTTTTGCTTCTAATCTAGTTTCGGTTAAGAAGGCAACTACGGATCTCAATTGTCATGTTATATTTGGACCTAATGAAGTTTATTTTCAGGATATTGAATCAAGTAAACTTCTTGGCCAAGGGAAGACCCAAGATGATCTCTATGTTCTTAAGGATTCCGATTTATCTAAACCTTCTTCTTCTTGTTTTAACTCTATTGTTGTTTGTGCGAATAGTGCTATTTGGCATGCTAGACTTGGTCACCCTCACTCTCGTGCTTTAAGTTTAATTTTGCCTAGTGTTTCTTTTAAGAATGATGAATGTGAAGCTTCTATTCTTGGGAAACATTGCAAATATGTTTTTCCAAAATCTATGACTATCTATGAAAAATGCTTTGATCTTGTTCATTCGGATGTGTGGACATCACCTTGCATATCTAGAGAAAATCATAAGTATTTTGTTACATTCATTGATGAAAAATCGAAATATACTTGGCTTACCTTGATTCCAACTAAAGATAGAGTTCTTGAAGCTTTTACAAATTTCCAAAACTATGTTACTAATCACTTTAATGCCAAGATTAATATTTTGAAATCAGATAATGGAGGGGAGTACACTAGCAATGAGTTCAAGCAACATCTCAATAAACATGGAATCATTCATCAAACTAGCTGTCCCTACATTCCCCAACAAAATGGTGTGGCCGAGAGAAAGAATAGACATCTCATGGAGGTTGCAAGATCAATGATGTTCCACACCAATGTTCCAAAACGTTTTTGGGGAGATGCGGTGGTATCCGCATGCTACTTGATCAACCGAATACCCACAAAAATCCTAAGCGATCTCTCTCCTTTTGAAGTTCTTAATAACACTAAACCATCAATCAATCACTTACGAGTATTCGGATGTGTTTGTTATGTTTTGAAACCAGGTGAACTTCAAAACAAACTTGAAGCAAAGAGTATCAAAGGGATCTTCATTGGGTATTCAATAACACAAAAGGGATACAAGTGCTATGATCCAGAAACAAGAAAAGTGTTGGTCTCGCGTGATGTGAAGTTTGTTGAGACAAAAGGGTACTATGATGAAAAGGATTGGGAAAGCTTGAAGGACCTATCTTATTCATCATCCGATCGAGCAACCAACCTACAAATCATCCTAGAAAAGCTTGGTCTCGACAACTTTCAAACCAACAAAGACTCCACCAACACAATACCTCCGGACAATACTAACCAAGGTCAAGAAGGGAACCACACTACTCCGGAAGATACAAATGATGAAACTATGAATCAAGAAGAAGAATATGGTGAAGAAGAGGAGGATGGTTTAAATTCACTTGGAAGTGAACCCGAACCCGAACTTCCTCAAGACAATCATGATGAAGAAATTGTTCATCTTCGAAGGAGTGAACGACTCAAACAACCATCATCAAATTGGAAGAACACTAGAGTCTACTACAACAACATGGCCGTAGCTCACCCTATACAAGCCGTTTGCACTCTTGCACATTTTCCGATCGATCATCAAGCTTACCTTACTCAAGTGGACTCTCATTGGATTCCCCAAACGTATGAAGAAGCTAGAGAACACAAAGAGTGGCGTGATGCAATAGAAAATGAAACCATGGCCATGGAATCAAACCACACATGGGACGAGGCGGATCTGCCCAAAGGAAAGAAGGCCGTGACTTCGAGATGGATCTTTACTATCAAGTACAAGAGTGATGGGGGGATAGAACGTTATAAAGCTCGGCTTGTAGCTACGGGCTTCACACAAACATATGGAGAAGATTACCTTGACACTTTCGCTCCGGTAGCCAAACTCCATACCGTCCGGGTAGTGCTCTCTCTAGCCGTGAACTTAGAGTGGGAACTATGGCAAATGGACGTCAAAAACGCCTTTCTTCAAGGAGAACTCGAAGATGAGGTTTATATGAGACCACCACCGGGCATGGAAGGCACCATCACATCCGGGAAGGTGTTAAAACTTAAGAAAGCTATCTATGGATTGAAGCAATCTCCAAGAGTGTGGTACCACAAGCTTAGCACAACCTTGATGGACAAAGATTTTAAGAAATCTGAAGCAGATCACACCTTATTCACCTTGCCAAGTAAAGAAGGTATTGTAGTCATTCTTGTATATGTTGATGATATCATCATATCCGGGAATGACAAGGTAGGAATTCAAGACACAAAAGATTTTCTTAAAACCGTTTTCGATATCAAAGATCTTGGAGAACTAAAGTATTTTCTTGGTATAGAAGTGTGTAGATCAAAAGAAGGTTTATTTTTGTCACAAAGAAAATATGCACTTGATCTCTTGAATGATGTAGGAAAGCTTGGCTCAAGACCGGTTGCAGCACCTCTTGATCCGGATTACCAAACCAATAGCAAGGGGGAGCTAGGAGATGCACCATTTGAAGATGCTACCCAATACCGAAGACTAGTAGGTAAGTTAATATATCTTACTATCACACGGCCTGATATTTGCTATGCCGTGAATCAGGTGAGTCAACATATGCAAGCACCGACCGTGCATCATTGGGATATGGTGAGCCGCATCCTAAAATACATCAAAGGAGCACCGGGCCAAGGCATTTGGATGGGTTGCAATGGTAATACGGAGCTTGTTGGCTATTGTGATGCGGACTATGCCGGAGATAGAAAAGATAGGCGCTCAAGAACCGGATATTGCACATTCATTGGAGGCAATCTAGTTACATGGAAGAGCAAGAAGCAAAAAGTTGTATCTCTCTCTAGTGCCGAGTCGGAATATAGAGCAATGAGGAAGCTCACAACTGAATTGATATGGCTTAAAGCTCTTCTTAAAGATCTTGGAGTGGAATCATCAAGTCCGATCACTATGCATTGTGATAATGAGGCTGCTATACACATTGCATCAAACTCGGTCTTTCATGAAAGAACAAAACACATTGAAGTCGATTGCCACAAGGTTCGAGAACAAGTCGGATTGGGAGACATTCTACCGTGTTACACCGAAAGCTCCAAACAACTTGCGGATATCTTCACCAAGGCAGCAAGTCCACAAGTTTGTGAATACATTCACTCCAAGCTTGGGCTTATGGATCTCACCAAACCATAACGCCCACACTCTTTTTCCCTTATGTATAGTTTTTCCCATGTGGTTTTCTATACAAAGGTTTTTAATGAGGTGGGTGGCTATTGTTTCAAGCTTCACCTTAAAGAGATACTTAAAGGTAAAGCTTGAGGGGGAGTGTAAATCGGTTGAAGAAATGACCATGATCGAGGTGATCATGTCCGGGCTCGATCGGTCGTCCATCTCGGTCGATCTCACTGTCGTTCCGGATCGAGAGAATTCTGACCCGACCGTCCGTACATCCAACCGTCTGACACCCATCAATATGAGGCCGTCCGTACATGCACAAAATGTAAGCCCGATCATGCACATCCACTCCAGCCCATTTACAAGGCCTTATTCGAAGTAGAAGAGAAGGAAAGAAGAAGGCCTAGATCCTTCTATTCTAGCCGTTGGAGAATGCGCAAGTGGAATGGTCACATGTGTGTTTTAAACACTTTTACCAAGAGATGTCACTTTCACTTTAGTCAATCGTGTATAGCCCTAGGGTTTTGGTATTCTTTTTGTAGCTGTCCATATATAGCTTTGTATGTTGTTCTAAATCAAGTAAGTAGAGTTTATCTACTCTCTCTTCTATTCTCTCTTTCAAACTCGCAACCAAAACTCTATTCTTCACTCTTGTTCGATTCAAATCTTCTTATCTCTTCCTTTACTCGATCTTTTTCTTCTAATCTTACACTTATCCCATTTGAGACCAAATTTCAACAAGTCTTTCTTCTCACTTCTAAACATTTTTCATGCATCTCTAGCACTTGTAATCAATCAAATTCATTGTATTATAACATATTCTAACCCAAAATAACTTTATACAAGCCATTCACTGCCTCAAAGCAATGGTTTTGGGTTATTATCCCATTTGAGACCAAATTTAAACAAGTCTTTTTTCTCACTTCTAAACATTCTTCATGCATGTCTAGCACTTGTAATCAATCAAATTCATTGTATTATAACATATTCTAACCCAAAATAACTTTATACAAGCCATTCACTGCCTCAAAGCAATCGTTTTGGGTTCTTATCCCATTTGAGACCAAATTTCAACAAGTCTTTCTTCTCACTTCTAAACATTCTTCATGCATGTCTAGCACTTGTAATCAATCAAATTCATTGTATATAAGCACCAAAACGTGAGGGAGATGATCCATCGGTTTACCACCAGCCTTGCACCTTCACTAGTCCTTCCATCTAGCTTTATCTCTCTCGGTCAGCTTAAATAGATTTACCACGCTTGAGAGATCCATCTACATTCTTCCCTCGGGTCATCCTTTGTACCGCCGGAGTTTTAGTATTGTGGTTGGTTATAACCGGCTCTAAACTCCACACGCTTGTCTTGCTTCTTTCTATCTTCTTTGTAGCTTCCATAAGCTTGAGAGAGAGATAGAACATTTCTTCAATTCAAGTTTGCTTGGATAGAAAATGGTTGCAAATCTTGAATGAGACCTCTTGTGGAAAAATCTTCTAGATATCCATAAGGGTTGTCGAAACTTTTCTCCCCCTCAAGGTTGGCTTGAAAGTTTAATGAGAGCCAATCTTGAAAGCTTGTGCACACCCTTCTTCATTTCCACAACATTGATCGCATTATTAGCCTCATTCGATCAAGTCGATAAAACACTCGATCATGTCAATGTTGCACTTGATCGATTCAATGTATCCGTGTGTCTAACTCAACAAGGAGCTTGATCAAACAGCTCAAGCTAGACCAAGAGCTCTAGCTTATTCCACCTTAGCCTCCTCTTTTGGTCAGCCTCTTAGGTTCACCACTTTGGGTCTTCCTTTGGGACTGTCTTGAGCTTGACTAGGCTGGATTCTTCTTCTTTGTAACTTTCTTTGAAACTTCTTGACAACACCAAGTCTAGCAGCCATTAGCTCTTCAAGATAATCCTCCTTCATTATCCCTTCTTGGAACAACATCAAGACTAGTCTTCTAAGGTTTCTTTAATGACCGCTTCTTAGGTTTCAAGGGCTCCAATTTGGCTTCTTTTGAAGCTCTCTTCGTGGCCAGGCAATGGCCAATCGATACCTTAACCGACCTCAATGGTCGATTGCTTCTTCTCGGTCGCGTCAGATTGATATATGTCCATTATATCGGGCATAACTTTCGATCGACAGCTCCGGTGTGGGTTATCTCATTTTCACTGGAAAGCTTACTCAATTTCCAAGAACTTTTATGAAGAACGTGGAAGCTAAATCCCAGCGGAAGTCCGTCGTACGAGTAAATCTTTAGGACGCTTTGACAGAGAATTTGCTTGGATACCAAGCATTGGCTTCTTCCTCTAAGAGTTTTCATTTCTTTTAGTCCTTCATGACTTGATTTCTCTTCTTATGGACCTCTTTGCCTCATCTTGTGTTTCTCTTTGAGAATGTCCACACATGCCTCCTCTCCTTTAAACCTTCAACATGAGTTTAAAGAAAACTTTTAAAGTATATGTTGTGGGGTTTTAGGAAAAACACTTAATAAAACTTGAGAAACCAAATGAGATAATTCATAGAACTTTAGGAATGAGACTATATTTCTCTTTTAAACATTATTTATTTGAAAGATAATATTTAAAAACGAATGTAAAATATTAAAAATATTTTCAAAACGAATTTAAACTATTTTCAAATAAATATTTAAATATAAATTTAAAATAAATTCAACCTTAAAATTCAAATTTGAATACTTGAATAAGATGAATTTAAATAAAAATTTAAAAGAGAGAGTTTAGAGGTTAGCCTTTAAATTTGGAGATGTGGTTTAAATCCTCTTTGGGACCACTCTCTTGATTTGTTCATGGCTTGGGCCATGTCTTGAGTCAAGAAACCTTGTGCCTAGTATAATTGACACCTAGTGCACATCCAATCTTGAACTCCAACAACTTAACGCTAACACACATGTCTTTGAGTTGATTCATCACTTTCCACCAGCTTGCCTTTCCATTAGGCGTCTCCACAAGAACTTCAACCATAGCATTCACCCTCGGTAAGCCTCGCGGGTTCACCCTTGATCTTCCGGAGCTTTGACTCGCTAGAAAGAACATCCTTGTGGTCTCCAAAGCTTGATGGCCATTGGTTCTAACTTCAAGCATTGTGTTGCGCCTTCTTGAGACAACAAACTCACCATCTTCAAAGATTGACCTGTTTTTAGACCATTAAAACAGATTCTAAACAAGAGATGGTGAGAGATTAGAGAATAAATTGCTGAAAATAAAGAGAGAATATAAGTAACAAGAGTATAAGAGAATGGTAGAGAATAAGTAACAAGAGAATATAGAGTATAAGTGCAAGTAAAGAGAATGAACATAAGTAAAGAAGAATAGCGGAAGCAAATAGAATGAGCATAAATAAAAGAGAATCGAGAATTTGCTCAAGAGTTCAAATGGACAGAGTTTTGCTCTGTTTTCTTGAGTTTTAAAGACACTTTAACAGCCAAGAGCATCCAAGAATCATGAAGAGTTTGGTGCTTTAATGGCTGAAACATAATGGACCGTTGGGCAATCGATTTACCCATTGGTTAAAGACATGAACCCACTGAAATAACACATGAACAAGAGTTTTCCAGTGGCTTTAAATCAACATGAACCACGAAATACCATATAGAAGATGATTTTCGTGGCCTTAGTTGTAAAGAAAAGCAAAAGAAACCTTTGGAACAAAACAGTTTGTCCAACGGTTACAAAGATGCATCTTTAGAACCAAGCTTATATCCAATGGACTAAGCTATATGGAGATGCCAAAACAAAGATCTCTCTCCCCCTCAAGCTTGAACGTGGGCATTACAACAGTACCAAGAACAAGCTTTCAACAACAAGAGGTGGGAGAGAAAGACTTTTAAAAAAAACAACAAAGAAAGAGAATGCTTTAAGAACGAGTTCTAGAGTTCTTGAGGAACCAAGAGAGCAACCTGGCTCTGATACCATGTTAGTTTCTATGAGACTAAGCTCAAAATAGAGAGTAGACAACACTTGGTGAATGCATCTCTCTTTAACCATACAAGGGAACTCATTCTTAAGATGAAGAGACCATCAACTTGTGATGGAATCCACACATATATCCAACAATATAACCAAATTTACTATAGAGTAAATCGATTATATGAAAGGAGAAAGCACCTAGTTTGAGACTAATCCTTTCTAGTACATCAACACTTAGAGTTTGTGTACTTAAGAGAAAGAGAATTTAGAATCAGTAATCTAGAGATAAAAAGAGTAAATAAAGAAGAGTTTAAGGTGTATTTAACAAGTATTAGGCTGCCTTAAGGGCAGCCCCTAAATCGTTACTCTCTAGCTATCTACATTATGATTATTGATTAAGCAAATGTAGAGAGGAGAGATGGACGAAATGGATAAGCAAAATACTTGTTTATAATTGTGAATTAGCACCTTACAAAGGAGGGAGGCTACTACAATATATAGAGGAGGAGCTCTAGGGTTTTCTCTTTTACAAATGAAGTGAAAGTGACATGAGGAGAGAGGGAAAGAAGCTTTGAGCGCCCAAGGAGGAAAGGGACAGCTCGCCAACGTCTCTTTGGTCACATGTGACCTTTCTTAAGCTCACATGTGACTCTTCTCACCCACTTGCATTCTTTGGTACAACATGTGATCTTCTAGATGTTTTGCACGCCCATTAGGTCTTGTAATGACCCGTGTTTTGCACATCTTTATCTTCATGTATTGACCCTTGTTTTGCACATCTTCATCTTCATATGTTGACCCTAGATTTGTACATCTTATGTTTGACCCGGACTTTGCACATTCGTATCTTGTCTTGATGACTTGACCCGAACTTTGCACTTTCGTGTCTTGAGTCGTTGACCCTAACTTTGCACATTAGGTCTTGATAACTTTGACCCTAACTTTGCACATTAGGTCTCAATACTCCCCCTCAAGCTTAAGTGTAGAGACACCGGAGGTTAAGCTTGGAGATACACGAGCCAAGTTGAGTGTCACACTTCATTGAACACCATTAAGCTCGACCTCTTCTTCTAGACTTCATCTTTAGGTTCTCCTTTTCTTCTTCCTCTCTAATACTCCCCCTCAAGCTTGGGCAGCGGGAACCAAAGGCCAAGCTTGCAACACGCAAAGGACTACCTCATTAAAAACCTTAACAAGGAAAACCTCTTGGGACAAAACTTTGTTAAGGGAAAAAGAGTATAGTCTTCACGGTTGAATGATGTAGCTATGGCCATGGTTTGAACGTGAGATCGCTTTGGCTTCTTGCTTTGACTTCTTGTGGAGACTCTAATTCTCCGTGTGAGTACTCGCTTGAGGACCTTCTCCTTCTCGGTCACCACCATGAATTGATCTTCCTTGAGTCAAGCTAGAATGATCCACCCGGTTCTCTTTTTCTCATATAGCTTTTGGATGGCTTTCTTTCTCTTTTATACCTTCAAAAAGATGTAAAGGAATCTTAAGTATATCGGCCACAAGAATAACACTACACTAGTTTTGAGATTAAAGAGAACACACTTAAATTGAACTAGTCTTTTACTAAGCTCAATTTAAACACATGAGTATAAAATCAGATTTTAAACTTGCAAATTCAGTTTAATAATGAACCAACCAGTTTAATAGTCATGAATTTAATTCCTAAAAACATGTTCTTAACATGACAAATTAAGCATGATAAATCCAAAATAATTCAAGGCATTTCTCTAAAAACAAATCCTAAAATTCATGACTAATCTGAATAAAATAAGAGCAATGAATTAAATATATTAAAAGAGTTAAGGGGTTTAGAGATAGCCTTTTGTCTTCATTGTTGTAATGTATTGGTTGAGACTTGTTTTGCACTACCATTTGAGTTTCTGCCCCATGGGTCTCCTCTTCATGGTTGATGACTACAAGAACTCAATCCACCTCTTCTACATCCAAATTTGGATCAGCTTCATGGTTGGCTTGGAGACTTCTTCTTCAGCCGCTTCCTTGTAGGATCACTGGAGCTTCTTTTCCAGCTCCTCATTGCATATAAGCACCAAAACGTGAGGGAGATGATCCATCGGTTTACCACCAGCCTTGCACCTTCACTAGTCCTTACATCTAGCTTTATCTCTCTCGGTCAGCTTAAATAGATTTACCACGCTTGAGAGAGCCATCTACATTCTTCCCTCGGGTCATCCTTTGTACCGCCGGAGTTTTAGTATTGTGGTTGGTTATAACCGGCTCTAAACTCCACACGCTTGTCTTGCTTCAACAAGTCTTTTTTCTCACTTCTAAACATTCTTCATGCATGTCTAGCACTTGTAATCAATCAAATTCATTGTATGATAACATATTCTAAACCAAAATAACTTTATACAAGCCATTCACTGCCTCAAAGCAATGGTTTTGGGTTATTATCCCATTTGAGACCAAATTTAAACAAGTCTTTTTTCTCACTTCTAAACATTCTTCATGCATGTCTAGCACTTGTAATCAATCAAATTCATTGTATTATAACATATTCTAACCCAAAATAACTTTATACAAGCCATTCACTGCCTCAAAGCAATGGTTTTGGGTTCTTATCCCATTTGAGACCAAATATCCACAAGTCTTTCTTCTCACTTCTAAACATTCTTCATGCATCTCTAGCACTTGTAATCAATCAAATTTATTGTATTATAACATATTATAACCCAATATAACTTTATACAAGCCATTCACTGCCTCAAAGCAATGGTTTTGTGTTGAGACCAAATTTCAACAAGTCTTTCTTCTCACTTCTAAACATTCTTCATGCATCTTTAGCACTTGTAATTAATCAAATCCATTGTATTATAACATATTCTAACCCAAAATAACTTTATACAAGCCATTCACTGCCTCAAAGCAATGGTTTTGTGTTGAGACCAAATTTCAACAAGTCTTTCTTCTCACTTCTAAACATTCTTCATGCATGTCTAGCACTTGTAATCAATCAAATTCATTGTATTATAACATATTCTAACCCAAAATAACTTTATAAAAGCCATTCACTGCCTCAAAGCAATGGTTTTGGGTTATTATCCCATTTGAGACCAAATTTCAACAAGTCTTTTTTCTCACTTCTAAACCTTCTTCATGCATGTCTAGCACTTGTAATCAATCAAATTCTTTGTATTATAACATATTCTAACCCAAAATAACTTTATACAAGCAATTCACTGCCTCAAAGCAATGGTTTTGGGTTCTTATCCCATTTGAGACCAAATTTCAACAAGTCTTTCTTCTCACTTCGAAACATTCTTCATGCATGTCTAGCACTTGTAATCAATCAAAGTCATTGTATTATAAAATATTCTAACCCAAAATAACTTTATACAATCCATTCACTGCCTCAAAGCAATGGTTTTGTGTTCTTATCCCATTTGAGACCAAATTTCAACAAGTCTTTCTTCTCACTTCTAAACATTCTTCATGCATGTCTAGCACTTGTAATCAATCAAATTCTTTGTATTATAACATATTCTAACCCAAAATAACTTTATACAAGCCATTCACTGCCTCAAAGCAATGGTTTTGGGTTATTATCCCATTTGAGACCAAATTTAAACAAGTCTTTTTTCTCACTTCTAAACATTCTTCATGCATGTCTAGCACTTGTAATCAATCAAATTCATTGTATTATAACATATTCTAACCCAAAATAACTTTATACAAGCCATTCACTGCCTCAAAGCAATGGTTTTGGGTTCTTATCCCATTTGAGACCAAATTTCAACAAGTCTTACTTCTCACTTCTAAACATTCTTCATGCATCTCTAGCACTTGTAATCAATCAAATTCATTGTATGATAACATATTCTAAACCAAAATAACTTTATACAAGCCATTCACTGCCTCAAAGCAATGGTTTTGGGTTCTTATCCAATTTGGGACCAAATATGATAGGTATTTCTTCTCACTTCAAAACATTCTTCATGCATCTCTAGCATTTGTAATCAATCAAATTCATTGTATGATAACATATTCTAAACCAAAATAACTTTATACAATCCATTCACTGCCTCAAAGCAATGGTTTTGAGTTCTTATCCCATTTGGGACCAAATATCCATAAGTCTTTTTTCTCACTTCTAAACATTCTTCATGCATCTCTAGCACTTGTAATCAATCAAATTTATTGTATTATAACATATTATAACCCAATATAACTTTATACAAGCCATTCACTGCCTCAAAGCAATGGTTTTGTGTTGAGACCAAATTTCAACAAGTCTTTCTTCTCACTTCTAACATTTCTTCATGCATGTCTAGCACTTGTAATCAATCAAATTCATTGTATTATACCATATTCTAACCCAAAATAACTTTATAAAAACCATTCACTGCCTCAAAGTAATGGTTTTGGGTTATTATCCCATTTGAGACCAAATTTCAACAAGTCTTTTTTCTCACTTCTAAACATTCTTCATGCATGTCTAGCACTTGTAATCAATCAAATTCATTGTATGATAACATATTCTAAACCAAAATAACTTTATACAAGCCATTCACTGCCTCAAAGCAATGGTTTTCGGTTATTATCCCATTTGAGACCAAATTTCAACAAGTCTTTTTTCTCATTTCTAAACATTCTTCATGCATGTCTAGCACTTGAAATCAATCAAATTCATTGTATAATAACATATTCTAACCCAAAATAACTTTATACAAGCCATTCACTGCCTCAAAGCAAACTTTTGGGTTCTTATCCCATTTGAGACCAAATTTCAACAAATCTTTCTTCTCACTTCTAAACATTCTTCATGCATGTCTAGCACTTGTAATCAATCAAATTCATTGTATGATAACATATTCTAACCCAAAATAACTTTATACAAGCCATTCACTGCCTCAAACGAATGGTTTTGGGTTCTTATCCAATTTGGGACCAAATATCGATAGGTCTTTCTTCTCACTTCTAAACATTCTTCATGCATCTCTAGCACTTGTAATCAATAATATTCATTGTATTATAACATATGCTAAACCAAAATAACTTTATACAAGCCATTCACTGCCTCAAAGCAAAGGTTTTGGGTTCTTATCCCATTTGGGACCAAATATCCATAAGTCTTTCTTCTCACTTCTAAACATTCTTCATGCATCTCTAGCACTTGTAATTAATCAAATCCATTGTATTATAACATATTCTAACCCAAAATAACTTTATACAAGCCATTCACTGCCTCAAAGCAATGGTTTGGGGTCCTTATCCAATTTGGGACCAAATATCGATAGGTCTTTCTTCTCACTTCAAAACATTCTTCATGCATCTCTAGCACTTGTAATCAATCAAATTCATTGTATGATAACATATTCTAAACCAAAATAACTTTATACAATCCAGTCACTGCCTCAAAGCAATGGTTTTGGGTTCTTATCCAATTTGGGACCAAATATGATAAGTCTTTCTTCTCACTTCAAAACATTCTTCATGCATCTCTAGCATTTGTAATCAATTAAATTCATTGTATGAAAACATATTCTAAACCAAAATACCTTTATACAATCCATTCACTGCCTCAAAGCAATGGTTTTGAGTTCTTATCCCATTTGGGACCAAATATCCACAAGTCTTTCTTCTCACTTCTAAACATTCTTCATGCATCTCTAGCACTTGTAATCAATCAAATTTATTGTATTATAACATATTATAACCCAATATAACTTTATACAAGCCATTCACTGCCCAAAGCAATGGTTTTGTGTTGAGACCAAATTTCAACAAGTCTTTCTTCTCACTTCTAAACATTCTTCATGCATCTCTAGCACTTGTAATTAATCAAATCCATTGTATTATAACATATTCTAACCCAAAATAACTTTATACAAGCCATTCACTGCCTCAAAGCAATGGTTTTGTGTTGAGACCAAATTTCAACAAGTCTTTTTTCTCACTTCTAAACCTTCTTCATGCATGTCTAGCACTTGTAATCAATCAAATTCTTTGTATTATAACATATTCTAACCCAAAATAACTTTATACAAGCAATTCACTGCCTCAAAGCAATGGTTTTGGGTTCTTATCCCATTTGAGACCAAATTTCAACAAGTCTTTTTTCTCACTTCTAAACATTCTTCATGCATGTCTAGCACTTGTAATCAATCAAATTCATTGTATGATAATATATTCTAAACCAAAATAACTTTATACAAGCCATTCACTGCCTCAAAGCAATGGTTTTGGGTTATTATCCCATTTGAGACCAAATTTAAACAAGTCTTTTTTCTCACTTCTAAAAATTCTTCAAGGATGTCTAGCACTTGTAATCAATCAAATTCATTGTATTATAACATATTCTAACCCAAAATAACTTTATACAAGCCATTCACTGCCTCAAAGCAATCGTTTTGGGTTCTTATCCCATTTGAGACCAAATTTCAACAATTCTTTCTTCTCACTTCTAAACATTCTTCATGGATGTCTAGCACTTGTAATCAATCAAATTCATTGTATTATAACATATTCTAACCCAAAATAACTTTATACAAGCCATTCACTGCCTCAAAGGAATGGTTTTGGGTTCTTATCCAATTTGGGACCAAATATCGATAGGTCTTTCTTCTCACTTCTAAACATTCTTCATGCATCTCTAGCACTTGTAATCAATAATATTCATTGTATTATAACATATTCTAAACCAAAATAACTTTATACAAGTCATTCACTGCCTCAAAGCAATGGTTTTGGGTTCTTATCCCATTTGGGACCAAATATCCACAAGTCTTTCTTCTCACTTCTGAACATTCTTCATGCATCTCTAGCACTTGTAATTAATCAAATCCATTGTATTATAACATATTATAACCCAAAATAACTTTATACAACCAATTCACTGCCTCAAAGCAATGGTTTTGTGTTGAGACCAAATTTCAACAAGTCTTTCTTCTCACTTCTAAACATTCTTCATGCATGTCTAGCACTTGTAATCAATCAAATTCATTGTATTATAACATATTCTAACCCAAATTAACTTTATAAAAGCCATTCACTGCCTCAAAGCAATGGTTTTGGGTTATTATCCCATTTGAGACCAAATTTCAACAAGTCTTTTTTCTCACTTCTAAACCTTCTTCATGCATGTCTAGCACTTGTAATCAATCAAATTCATTGTATTATAACATATTCTAACCCAAAATAACTTTATACAAGCAATTCACTGCCTCAAAGCAATGGTTTTGGGTTCTTATCCCATTTGAGACCAAATTTCAACAAGTCTTTCTTCTCACTTCGAAACATTCTTCATGCATGTCTAGCACTTGTAATCAATCAAATTCATTGTATTATAACATATTCTAACCCAAAATAACTTTATACAAGCCATTCACTGCCTCAAAGCAATCGTTTTGGGTTCTTATCCCATTTGAGACCAAATTTCAACAAATCTTTCTTCTCACTTCTAAACATTCTTCATGCATGTCTAGCACTTGTAATCAATCAAATTCATTGTATTATAACATATTCTAACCCAAAATAACTTTATACAAGCCATTCACTGCCTCAAAGGAATGGTTTTGGGTTCTTATCCAATTTGGGACCAAATATCGATAGGTCTTTCTTCTCACTTCTAAACATTCTTCATGCATCTCTAGCACTTGTAATCAATAATATTCATTGTATTGTAACATATGCTAAACCAAAATAACTTTATACAAGCCATTCACTGCCTCAAAGCAAAGGTTTTGGGTTCTTATCCCATTTGGGACCAAATATCCATAAGTCTTTCTTCTCACTTCTAAACATTCTTCATGCATCTCTAGCACTTGTAATCAATCAAATCCATTGTATTATAACATATTCTAACCCAAAATAACTTTATACAAGCCATTCACTGCCTCAAAGCAATGGTTTGGGGTTCTTATCCAATTTGGGACCAAATATCGATAGGTCTTTCTTCTCACTTCAAAACATTCTTTATGCATCTCTAGCACTTGTAATCAATCAAATTCATTGTATGATAACATATTCTAAACCAAAATAACTTTATACAATCCAGTCACTGCCTCAAAGCAATGGTTTTGGGTTCTTATCCAATTTGGGACCAAATATGATAAGTCTTTCTTCTCACTTCAAAACATTCTTCATGCATCTCTAGCATTTGTAATCAATTAAATTCATTGTATGAAAACATATTCTAAACCAAAATACCTTTATACAATCCATTCACTGCCTCAAAGCAATAGTTTTGAGTTCTTATCCCATTTGGGACCAAATATCCACAAGTCTTTCTTCTCACTTCTAAACATTCTTCATGCATCTCTAGCACTTGTAATCAATCAAATTTATTGTATTATAACATATTATAACCCAATATAACTTTATGCAAGCCATTCACTGCCTCAAAGCAATGGTTTTGTGTTGAGACCAAATTTCAACAAGTCTTTCTTCTCACTTCTAAACATTCTTCATGCATCTCTAGCACTTGTAATTAATCAAATCCATTGTATTATAACATATTCTAACCCAAAATAACTTTATACAAGCCATTCACTGCCTCAAAGCAATGGTTTTGTGTTGAGACCAAATTTCAACAAGTCTTTCTTCTCACTTCTAAACATTCTTCATGCATGTCTAGCACTTGTAATCAATCAAATTCATTGTATTATAACATATTCTAACCCAAAATAACTTTATAAAAGCCATTCACTGCCTCAAAGCAATGGTTTTGGGTTATTATCCCATTTGAGACCAAATTTCAACAAGTCTTTTTTCTCACTTCTAAACCTTCTTCATACATGTCTAGCACTTGTAATCAATCAAATTCTTTGTATTATAACATATTCTAACCCAAAATAACTTTATACAAGCAATTCACTGCCTCAAAGCAATGGTTTTGGGTTCTTATCCCATTTGAGACCAAATTTCAACAAGTCTTTCTTCTCACTTCGAAACATTCTTCATGCATGTCTAGCACTTGTAATCAATCAAAGTCATTGTATTATAAAATATTCTAACCCAAAATAACTTTATACAATCCATTCACTGCCTCAAAGCAATGGTTTTGGGTTCTTATCCCATTTGAGACCAAATTTCAACAAGTCTTTCTTCTCACTTCTAAACATTCTTCATGCATGTCTAGCACTTGTAATCAATCAAATTCTTTGTATTATAACATATTCTAACCCAAAATAACTTTATACAAGCCATTCACTGCCTCAAAGCAATGGTTTTGGGTTATTATCCAATTTGGGACCAAATATCGATAGGTCTTTCTTCTCATTTCAAAATTCTTCATGCATCTCTAGCGCTTGTAATCAATCAAATTCATTGTATTATAACATATTATCAACCAAAATAACTTTATACAAGCCATTCACTGCCTCAAAGCAATGGTTTTGGGTTCTTATCCCATTTGGAACCAAAAATCCACAAGTCTTTCTTCTCACTTCTAAACATTCTTCATGCATCTCCAGCACTTGTAATCAATCAAATTCATTGTATTTTAATATATTCTAAACCAAAATAACTTTATACAAGCCATTCACTGCCTCAAAGCAATTGTTTTGGGTTCTTATCCCATTTGGGACCAAATATCCACAAGTCTTTCTTCTCACTTCTAAACATTCTTCATGCATCTCTAGCACTTGTAATCAATCAAATTCATTGTATTATAACATATTCTAACCCAAAATAACTTTATACAAGCCATTCACTGCCTCAAAGCAATGGTTTTGGGTTCTTATCCCATTTGAGACCAAATATCCACAAGTCTTTCTTCTCACTTCTAAACATTCTTCATGCATCTCTAGCACTTCTAATCAATCAAATTTATTGTATTATAATATATTATAACCCAATATAACTTTATACAAGCCATTCACTGCCTCAAAGCAATGGTTTTGTGTTGAGACCAAATTTCAACAAGTCTTTCTTCTCACTTCTAAACATTCTTCATGCATCTCTAGCACTTGTAATTAATCAAATCCATTGTATTATAACATATTCTAACCCAAAATAACTTTATACAAGCCATTCACTGCCTCAAAGCAATGGTTTTGTGTTGAGACCAAATTTCAACAAGTCTTTCTTCTCACTTCTAAACATTCTTCATGCATGTCTAGCACTTGTAATCAATCAAATTCATTGTATTATAACATATTCTAACCCAAAATAACTTTATAAAAGCCATTCACTGCCTCAAAGCAATGGTTTTGGGTTATTATCCCATTTGAGACCAAATTTCAACAAGTCTTTTTTCTCACTTCTAAACCTTCTTCATGTATGTCTAGCACTTGTAATCAATCAAATTCTTTGTATTATAACATATTCTAACCCAAAATAACTTTATACAAGCAATTCACTGCCTCAAAGCAATGGTTTTGGGTTCTTATCCCATTTGAGACCAAATTTCAACAAGTCTTTCTTCTCACTTCGAAACATTCTTCATGCATGTCTAGCACTTGTAATCAATCAAAGTCTTTGTATTATAAAATATTCTAACCCAAAATAACTTTATACAATCCATTCACTGCCTCAAAGCAATGGTTTTGTGTTCTTATCCCATTTGAGACCAAATTTCAACAAGTCTTTCTTCTCACTTCTAGACATTCTTCATGCATGTCTAGCACTTGTAATCAATCAAATTCTTTGTATTATAACATATTCTAACCCAAAATAACTTTATACAAGCCATTCACTGCCTCAAAGCAATGGTTTTGGGTTCTTATCCAATTTGGGACCAAATATCTATAGGTCTTTCTTCTCACTTCTAAACATTCTTCATGCATCTCCAGCACTTGTAATCAATCAAATTCATTGTATTTTAATATATTCTAAACCAAAATAACTTTATACAAGCCATTCACTGCCTCAAAGCAATTGTTTTGGGTTCTTATCCCATTTGGGACCAAATATCCACAAGTCTTTCTTCTCACTTCTAAACATTCTTCATGCATCTCTAGCACTTGTAATCAATCAAATTCATTGTATTATAACATATTCTAACCCAAAATAACTTTATGCAAGCCATTCACTGCCTCAAAGCAATGGTTTTGGGTTGTTATCCCATTTGAGACCAAATATCCACAAGTCTTTCTTCTCACTTCTAAACATTCTTCATGCATCTCTAGCACTTGTAATCAATCAAATTTATTGTATTATAACATATTATAACCCAATATAACTTTATACAAGCCATTCACTGCCTCAAAGCAATGATTTTGTGTTGAGACCAAATTTCAACAAGTCTTTCTTCTCACTTCTAAACATTCTTCATGCATCTCTAGCACTTGTAATCAATCAAATTCATTGTATGATAACATATTCTAAACCAAAATAACTTTATACAATCCATTCACTGCCTCAAAGCAATGGTTTTGAGTTCTTATCCCATTTGGGACCAAATATCCACAAGTCTTTCTTCTCACTTCTAAACATTCTTCATGCATCTCTAGCACTTGTAATCAATCAAATTTATTGTATTATAACATATTATAACCCAATATAACTTTATACAAGCCATTCACTGCCTCAAAGCAATGGTTTTGTGTTGAGACCAAATTTCAACAAGTCTTTCTTCTCACTTCTAAACATTCTTCATGCATCTCTAGCACTTGTAATTAATCAAATCCATTGTATTATAACATATTCTAACCCAAAATAACTTTATACAAGCCATTCACTGCCTCAAAGCAATGGTTTTGTGTTGAGACCAAATTTCAACAAGTCTTTCTTCTCACTTCTAAACATTCTTCATGCATGTCTAGCACTTGTAATCAATCAAATTCATTGTATTATAACATATTCTAACCCAAAATAACTTTATAAAAGCCATTCACTGCCTCAAAGCAATGGTTTTGGGTTATTATCCCATTTGAGACCAAATTTCAACAAGTCTTTTTTCTCACTTCTAAACCTTCTTCATGCATGTCTAGCACTTGTAATCAATCAAATTCTTTGTATTATAACATATTCTAACCCAAAATAACTTTATACAAGCAATTCACTGCCTCAAAGCAATGGTTTTGGGTTCTTATCCCATTTGAGACCAAATTTCAACAAGTCTTTCTTCTCACTTCGAAACATTCTTCATGTATGTCTAGCACTTGTAATCAATCAAAGTCATTGTATTATAAAATATTCTAACCCAAAATAACTTTATACAATCCATTCACTGCCTCAAAGCAATGGTTTTGTGTTCTTATCCCATTTGAGACCAAATTTCAACAAGTCTTTCTTCTCACTTCTAAACATTCTTCATGCATGTCTAGCACTTGTAATCAATCAAATTCTTTGTATTATAACATATTCTAACCCAAAATAACTTTATACAAGCCATTCACTGCCTCAAAGCAATGGTTTTGGGTTATTATCCCATTTGAGACCAAATTTAAACAAGTCTTTTTTCTCACTTCTAAACATTCTTCATGCATGTCTAGCACTTGTAATCAATCAAATTCATTGTATTATAACATATTCTAACCCAAAATAACTTTATACAAGCCATTCACTGCCTCAAAGCAATGGTTTTGGGTTCTTATCCCATTTGAGACCAAATTTCAACAAGTCTTACTTCTCACTTCTAAACATTCTTCATGCATCTCTAGCACTTGTAATCAATCAAATTCATTGTATGATAACATATTCTAAACCAAAATAACTTTATACAAGCCATTCACTGCCTCAAAGCAATGGTTTTGGGTTCTTATCCAATTTGGGACCAAATATGATAGGTATTTCTTCTCACTTCAAAACATTCTTCATGCATCTCTAGCATTTGTAATCAATCAAATTCATTGTATGATAACATATTCTAAACCAAAATAACTTTATACAATCCATTCACTGCCTCAAAGCAATGGTTTTGAGTTCTTATCCCATTTGGGACCAAATATCCACAAGTCTTTTTTCTCACTTCTAAACATTCTTCATGCATCTCTAGCACTTGTAATCAATCAAATTTATTGTATTATAACATATTATAACCCAATATAACTTTATACAAGCCATTCACTGCCTCAAAGCAATGGTTTTGTGTTGAGACCAAATTTCAACAAGTCTTTCTTCTCACTTCTAACCTTTCTTCATGCATGTCTAGCACTTGTAATCAATCAAATTCATTGTATTATACCATATTCTAACCCAAAATAACTTTATAAAAACCATTCACTGCCTCAAAGTAATGGTTTTGGGTTATTATCCCATTTGAGACCAAATTTCAACAAGTCTTTTTCTCACTTCTAAACATTCTTCATGCATGTCTAGCACTTGTAATCAATCAAATTCATTGTATGATAACATATTCTAAACCAAAATAACTTTATACAAGCCATTCACTGCCTCAAAGCAATGGTTTTGGGTTATTATCCCATTTGAGACCAAATTTCAACAAGTCTTTTTTCTCATTTCTAAACATTCTTCATGCATGTCTAGCACTTGTAATCAATCAAATTCATTGTATAATAACATATTCTAACCCAAAATAACTTTATACAAGCCATTCACTGCCTCAAAGCAAACTTTTGGGTTCTTATCCCATTTGAGACCAAATTTCAACAAATCTTTCTTCTCACTTCTAAACATTCTTCATGCATGTCTAGCACTTGTAATCAATCAAATTCATTGTATGATAACATATTCTAACCCAAAATAACTTTATACAAGCCATTCACTGCCTCAAAGGAATGGTTTTGGGTTCTTATCCAATTTGGGACCAAATATCGATAGGTCTTTCTTCTCACTTCTAAACATTCTTCATGCATCTCTAGCACTTGTAATCAATAATATTCATTGTATTATAACATATTCTAAACCAAAATAACTTTATACAAGCCATTCACTGCCTCAAAGCAATGGTTTTGGGTTCTTATCCCATTTGGGACCAAATATCCACAAGTCTTTCTTCTCACTTCTAAACATTCTTCATGCATCTCTAGCACTTGTAATCAATCAAATCCATTGTATTATAACATATTCTAACCCAAAATAACTTTATACAAGCCATTCACTGCCTCAAAGCAATGGTTTGGGGTTCTTATCCAATTTGGGACCAAATATCGATAGGTCTTTCTTCTCACTTCAAAACATTCTTCATGCATCTCTAGCACTTGTAATCAATCAAATTCATTGTATGATAACATATTCTAAACCAAAATAACTTTATACAATCCAGTCACTGCCTCAAAGCAATGGTTTTGGGTTCTTATCCAATTTGGGACCAAATATGATAAGTCTTTCTTCTCACTTCAAAACATTCTTCATGCATCTCTAGCATTTGTAATCAATTAAATTCATTGTATGATAACATATTCTAAACCAAAATAACTTTATACAATCCATTCACTGCCTCAAAGCAATGGTTTTGAGTTCTTATCCCATTTGGGACCAAATATCCACAAGTCTTTCTTCTCACTTCTAAACATTCTTCATGCATCTCTAGCACTTGTAATCAATCAAATTTATTGTATTATAACATATTATAACCCAATATAACTTTATACAAGCCATTCACTGCCTCAAAGTAATGGTTTTGTGTTGAGACCAAATTTCAACAAGTCTTTTTTCTCACTTCTAAACATTCTTCATGCATGTCTAGCACTTGTAATCAATCAAATTCATTGTATTATAACATATTCTAACCCAAAATAACTTTATACAAGTCATTCACTGCCTCAAAGCAATGGTTTTGGGTTCTTATCCCATTTGAGACCAAATTTCAACAAGTCTTACTTCTCACTTCTAAACATTCTTCATGCATTTCTAGCACTTGTAATCAATCAAATTCATTGTATTATAACATATTCTAAACCAAAATAACTTTATACAAGCCATTCACTGCCTCAAAGCAATGGTTTTGGGTTCTTATCCCATTTGAGATCAAATTTCAACGTCTTTCTTCTCACTTCTAAACATTCTTCATGCATGTCTAGCACATGTAATCAATCAAATTCATTCTATTATAACATATTCTAACCCAAAATAACTTTATAAAAGCCATTCACTGCCTCAAAGCAATGGTTTTGGGTTATTATCCCATTTGAGACCAAATTTCAACAAGTCTTTTTTCTCACTTCTAAACCTTCTTCATGCATGTCTAGCACTTGTAATCAATCAAATTCATTGTATTATAACATATTCTAACCCAAAATAACTTTATACAAGCAATTCACTGCCTTAAAGCAATGGTTTTGGGTTCTTATCCCATTTGAGACCAAATTTCAACAAGTCTTTCTTCTCACTTCGAAACATTCTTCATGCATGTCTAGCACTTGTAATCAATCAAAGTCATTGTATTATAACATATTCTAACCCAAAATAATTTTATACAAGCCATTCACTGCCTCAAAGCAATGGTTTTGTGTTCTTATCCCATTTGAGACCAAATTTCAACAAGTCTTTCTTCTCACTTCTAAACATTCTTCATGCATGTCTAGCACTTGTAATCAATCAAATTCAATGTATTATAACATATTCTAACCCAAAATAACTTTATACAAGCCATTCACTGCCTCAAAATCAATGGTTTTGGGTTATTATCCCATTTGAGACCAAATTTCAACAAGTGTTTTTTCGCACTTTTAAACATTCTTCATGCATGTCTAGCACTTGTAATCAATCAAATTCATTGTATTATAACATATTCTAACCCAAAATAACTTTATACAAGCCATTCACTGCCTCAAAGCAATGGTTTTGGGTTCTTATCCCATTTGAGACCAAATTTCAACAAGTCTTACTTCTCACTTCTAAACATTCTTCATGCATCTCTAGCACTTGTAATCAATCAAATTCATTGTATGATAACATATTCTAAACCAAAATAACTTTATACAAACCATTCACTGCCTCAAAGCAATGGTTTTGGGTTCTTATCCAATTTGGGACCAAATATGATAGGTATTTCTTCTCACTTCAAAACATTCTTCATGCATCTCTAGCATTTGTAATCAATCAAATTCATTGTATGATAACATATTCTAAACCAAAATAACTTTATACAATCCATTCACTGCCTCAAAGCAATGGTTTTGAGTTCTTATCCCATTTGGGACCAAATATCCACAAGTCTTTCTTCTCACATCTAAACATTCTTCATGCATCTCTAGCACTTGTAATCAATCAAATTTATTGTATTATAACATATTATAACCCAATATAACTTTATACAAGCCATTCACTGCCTCAAAGCAATGGTTTTGTGTTGAGACCAAATTTCAACAAGTCTTTCTTCTCACTTCTAAACATTCTTCATGCATGTCTAGCACTTGTAATCAATCAAATTCATTGTATTATAACATATTCTAACCCAAAATAACTTTATAAAAACCATTCACTGCCTCAAAGTAATGGTTTTGGGTTATTATCCCATTTGAGACCAAATTTCAACAAGTCTTTTTTCTCACTTCTAAACATTCTTCATGCATGTCTAGCACTTGTAATCAATCAAATTCATTGTATGATAACATATTCTAAACCAAAATAACTTTATACAAGCAATTCACTGCCTCAAAGCAATGGTTTTGGGTTCTTATCCCATTTGAGACCAAATTTCAACAAGTCTTTTTTCTCACTTCTAAACATTCTTCATGCATGTCTAGCACTTGTAATCAATCAAATTCATTGTATGATAACATATTCTACACCAAAATAACTTTATACAAGCCATTCACTGCCTCAAAGCAATGGTTTTGGGTTATTATCCCATTTGAGACCAAATTTAAACAAGTCTTTTTTCTCATTTCTAAACATTCTTCATGCATGTCTAGCACTTGTAATCAATCAAATTCATTGTATTATAACATATTCTAACCCAAAATAACTTTATACAAGCCATTCACTACCTCAAAGCAAACTTTTGGGTTCTTATCCCATTTGAGACCAAATTTCAACAAATCTTTCTTCTCACTTCTAAACATTCTTCATGCATGTCTAGCACTTGTAATCAATCAAATTCATTGTATGATAACATATTCTAACCCAAAATAACTTTATACAAGCCATTCACTGCCTCAAAGCAATGGTTTTGGGTTCTTATCCCATTTGAGACCAAATTTCAACAAATCTTTCTTCTCACTTCTAAACATTCTTCATGCATGTCTAGCACTTGTAATCAATCAAATTCATTGTATTATAACATATTCTAACCCAAAATAACTTTATACAAGCCATTCACTGCCTCAAAGCAATGGTTTTGGGTTCTTATCCCATTTGAGACCAAATATCCACAAGTCTTTCTTCTCACTTCTAAACATTATTCATGCATCTCTAGCACTTGTAATCAATCAAATTTATTGTATTATAATATATTATAACCCAATATAACTTTATACAAGCCATTCACTGCCTCAAAGCAATGGTTTTGTGTTGAGACCAAATTTCAACAAGTCTTTCTTCTCACTTCTAAACATTCTTCATGCATCTCTAGCACTTGTAATTAATCAAATCCATTGTATTATAACATATTCTAACCCAAAATAACTTTATACAAGCCATTCACTGCCTCAAAGCAATGGTTTTGTGTTGAGACCAAATTTCAACAAGTCTTTCTTCTCACTTCTAAACATTCTTCATGCATGTCTAGCACTTGTAATCAATCAAATTCATTGTATTATAACATATTCTAACCCAAAATAACTTTATAAAAGCCATTCACTGCCTCAAAGCAATGGTTTTGGGTTATTATCCCATTTGAGACCAAATTTCAACAAGTCTTTTTTCTCACTTCTAAACCTTCTTCATGCATGTCTAGCACTTGTAATCAATCAAATTCTTTGTATTATAACATATTCTAACCCAAAATAACTCTATACATGCAATTCACTGCCTCAAAGCAATGGTTTTGGGTTCTTATCCCATTTGAGACCAAATTTCAACAAGTCTTTCTTCTCACTTCGAAACATTCTTCATGCATGTCTAGCACTTGTAATCAATCAAAGTCATTGTATTATAAAATATTCTAACCCAAAATAACTTTATACAATCCATTCACTGCCTCAAAGCAATGGTTTTGTGTTCTTATCCCATTTGAGACCAAATTTCAACAAGTCTTTCTTCTCACTTCTAAACATTCTTCATGCATGTCTAGCACTTGTAATCAATCAAATTCTTTGTATTATAACATATTCTAACCCAAAATAACTTTATACAAGCCATTCACTGCCTCAAAGCAATGGTTTTGGGTTCTTATCCAATTTGGGACCAAATATCTATAGGTCTTTCTTCTCACTTCTAAACATTCTTCATGCATCTCCAGCACTTGTAATCAATCAAATTCATTGTATTTTAATATATTCTAAACCAAAATAACTTTATACAAGCCATTCACTGCCTCAAAGCAATTGTTTTGGGTTCTTATCCCATTTGGGACCAAATATCTACAAGTCTTTCTTCTCACTTCTAAACATTCTTCATGCATCTCTAGCACTTGTAATCAATCAAATTCATTGTATTATAACATATTCTAACCCAAAATAACTTTATACAAGCCATTCACTGCCTCAAAGCAATGGTTTTGGGTTCTTATCCCATTTGAGACCAAATATCCACAAGTCTTTCTTCTCACTTCTAAACATTCTTCATGCATCTCTAGCGCTTGTAATCAATCAAATTTATTGTATTATAACATATTATAACCCAATATAACTTTATACAAGCCATTCACTGCCTCAAAGCAATGATTTTGTGTTGAGACCAAATTTCAACAAGTCTTTCTTCTCACTTCTAAACATTCTTCATGCATCTCTAGCACTTGTAATCAATCAAATTCATTGTATGATAACATATTCTAAACCAAAATAACTTTATACAATCCATTCACTGCCTCAAAGCAATGGTTTTGACTTCTTATCCCATTTGGGACCAAATATCCACAAGTCTTTCTTCTCACTTCTAAACATTCTTCATGCATCTCTAGCACTTGTAATCAATCAAATTTATTGTATTATAACATATTATAACCCAATATAACTTTATACAAGCCATTCACTGCCTCAAAGCAATGGTTTTGTGTTGAGACCAAATTTCAACAAGTCTTTCTTCTCACTTCTAAACATTCTTCATGCATCTCTAGCACTTGTAATTAATCAAATCCATTGTATTATAACATATTCTAACCCAAAATAACTTTATACAAGCCATTCACTGCCTCAAAGCAATGGTTTTGTGTTGAGACCAAATTTCAACAAGTCTTTCTTCTCACTTCTAAACATTCTTCATGCATGTCTAGCACTTGTAATCAGTCAAATTCATTGTATTATAACATATTCTAACCCAAAATAACTTTATAAAAGCCATTCACTGCCTCAAAGCAATGGTTTTGGGTTATTATCCCATTTGAGACCAAATTTCAACAAGTCTTTTTTCTCACTTCTAAACCTTCTTCATGCATGTCTAGCACTTGTAATCAATCAAATTCTTTGTATTATAACATATTCTAACCCAAAATAACTTTATACAAGCAATTCACTGCCTCAAAGCAATGGTTTTGGGTTCTTATCCCATTTGAGACCAAATTTCAACAAGTCTTTCTTCTCACTTCGAAACATTCTTCATGTATGTCTAGCACTTGTAATCAATCAAAGTCATTGTATTATAAAATATTCTAACCCAAAATAACTTTATACAATCCATTCACTGCCTCAAAGCAATGGTTTTGTGTTCTTATCCCATTTGAGACCAAATTTCAACAAGTCTTTCTTCTCACTTCTAAACATTCTTCATGCATGTCTAGCACTTGTAATCAATCAAATTCTTTGTATTATAACATATTCTAACCCAAAATAACTTTATACAAGCCATTCACTGCCTCAAAGCAATGGTTTTGGGTTATTATCCCATTTGAGACCAAATTTAAACAAGTCTTTTTTCTCACTTCTAAACATTCTTCATGCATGTCTAGCACTTGTAATCAATCAAATTCATTGTATTATAACATATTCTAACCCAAAATAACTTTATACAAGCCATTCACTGCCTCAAAGCAATGGTTTTGGGTTCTTATCCCATTTGAGACCAAATTTCAACAAGTCTTACTTCTCACTTCTAAACATTCTTCATGCATCTCTAGCACTTGTAATCAATCAAATTCATTGTATGATAACATATTCTAAACCAAAATAACTTTATACAAGCCATTCACTGCCTCAAAGCAATGGTTTTGGGTTCTTATCCAATTTGGGACCAAATATGATAGGTATTTCTTCTCACTTCAAAACATTCTTCATGCATCTCTAGCATTTGTAATCAATCAAATTCATTGTATGATAACATATTCTAAACCAAAATAACTTTATACAATCCATTCACTGCCTCAAAGCAATGGTTTTGAGTTCTTATCCCATTTGGGACCAAATATCCACAAGTCTTTTTTCTCACTTCTAAACATTCTTCATGCATCTCTAGCACTTTTAATCAATCAAATTTATTGTATTATAACATATTATAACCCAATATAACTTTATACAAGCCATTCACTGCCTCAAAGCAATGGTTTTGTGTTGAGACCAAATTTCAACAAGTCTTTCTTCTCACTTCTAACCTTTCTTCATGCATGTCTAGCACTTGTAATCAATCAAATTCATTGTATTATACCATATTCTAACCCAAAATAACTTTATAAAAACCATTCACTGCCTCAAAGTAATGGTTTTGGGTTATTATCCCATTTGAGACCAAATTTCAACAAGTCTTTTTCCTCACTTCTAAACATTCTTCATGCATGTCTAGCACTTGTAATCAATCAAATTCATTGTATGATAACATATTCTAAACCAAAATAACTTTATACAAGCCATTCACTGCCTCAAAGCAATGGTTTTGGGTTATTATCCCATTTGAGACCAAATTTCAACAAGTCTTTTTTCTCATTTCTAAACATTCTTCATGCATGTCTAGCACTTGTAATCAATCAAATTCATTGTATAATAACATATTCTAACCCAAAATAACTTTATACAAGCCATTCACTGCCTCAAAGCAAACTTTTGGGTTCTTATCCCATTTGAGACCAAATTTCAACAAATCTTTCTTCTCACTTCTAAACATTCTTCATGCATGTCTAGCACTTGTAATCAATCAAATTCATTGTATGATAACATATTCTAACCCAAAATAACTTTATACAAGCCATTCACTGCCTCAAAGGAATGGTTTTGGGTTCTTATCCAATTTGGGACCAAATATCGATAGGTCTTTCTTCTCACTTCTAAACATTCTTCATGCATCTCTAGCACTTGTAATCAATAATATTCATTGTATTATAACATATTCTAAACCAAAATAACTTTATACAAGCCATTCACTGCCTCAAAGCAATGGTTTTGGGTTCTTATCCCATTTGGGACCAAATATCCACAAGTCTTTCTTCTCACTTCTAAACATTCTTCATGCATCTCTAGCACTTGTAATCAATCAAATCCACTGTATTATAACATATTCTAACCCAAAATAACTTTATACAAGCCATTCACTGCCTCAAAGCAATGGTTTGGGGTTCTTATCCAATTTGGGACCAAATATCGATAGGTCTTTCTTCTCACTTCAAAACATTCTTCATGCATCTCTAGCACTTGTAATCAATCAAATTCATTGTATGATAACATATTCTAAACCAAAATAACTTTATACAATCCAGTCACTGCCTCAAAGCAATGGTTTTGGGTTCTTATCCAATTTGGGACCAAATATGATAAGTCTTTCTTCTCACTTCAAAACATTCTTCATGCATCTCTAGCATTTGTAATCAATTAAATTCATTGTATGATAACATATTCTAAACCAAAATAACTTTATACAATCCATTCACTGCCTCAAAGCAATGGTTTTGAGTTCTTATCCCATTTGGGACCAAATATCCACAAGTCTTTCTTCTCACTTCTAAACATTCTTCATGCATCTCTAGCACTTGTAATCAATCAAATTTATTGTATTATAACATATTATAACCCAATATAACTTTATACAAGCCATTCACTGCCTCAAAGTAATGGTTTTGTGTTGAGACCAAATTTCAACAAGTCTTTTTTCTCACTTCTAAACATTCTTCATGCATGTCTAGCACTTGTAATCAATCAAATTCATTGTATTATAACATATTCTAACCCAAAATAACTTTATACAAGTCATTCACTGCCTCAAAGCAATGGTTTTGGGTTCTTATCCCATTTGAGACCAAATTTCAACAAGTCTTACTTCTCACTTCTAAACATTCTTCATGCATTTCTAGCACTTGTAATCAATCAAATTCATTGTATTATAACATATTCTAAACCAAAATAACTTTATACAAGCCATTCACTGCCTCAAAGCGATGGTTTTGGGTTCTTATCCCATTTGAGATCAAATTTCAACGTCTTTCTTCTCACTTCTAAACATTCTTCATGCATGTCTAGCACATGTAATCAATCAAATTCATTCTATTATAACATATTCTAACCCAAAATAACTTTATAAAAGCCATTCACTGCCTCAAAGCAATGGTTTTGGGTTATTATCCCATTTGAGACCAAATTTCAACAAGTCTTTTTTCTCACTTCTAAACCTTCTTCATGCATGTCTAGCACTTGTAATCAATCAAATTCATTGTATTATAACATATTCTAACCCAAAATAACTTTATACAAGCAATTCACTGCCTCAAAGCAATGGTTTTCGGTTCTTATCCCATTTGAGACCAAATTTCAACAAGTCTTTCTTCTCACTTCGAAACATTCTTCATGCATGTCTAGCACTTGTAATCAATCAAAGTCATTGTATTATAACATATTCTAACCCAAAATAATTTTATACAAGCCATTCACTGCCTCAAAGCAATGGTTTTGTGTTCTTATCCCATTTGAGACCAAATTTCAACAAGTCTTTCTTCTCACTTCTAAACATTCTTCATGCATGTCTAGCACTTGTAATCAATCAAATTCAATGTATTATAACATATTCTAACCCAAAATAACTTTATACAAGCCATTCACTGCCTCAAAATCAATGGTTTTGGGTTATTATCCCATTTGAGACCAAATTTCAACAAGTGTTTTTTCGCACTTTTAAACATTCTTCATGCATGTCTAGCACTTGTAATCAATCAAATTCATTGTTTTATAACATATTCTAACCCAAAATAACTTTATACAAGCCATTCACTGCCTCATAGCAATGGTTTTGGGTTCTTATCCCATTTGAGACCAAATTTCAACAAGTCTTACTTCTCACTTCTAAACATTCTTCATGCATCTCTAGCACTTGTAATCAATCAAATTCATTGTATGATAACATATTCTAAACCAAAATAACTTTATACAAACCATTCACTGCCTCAAAGCAATGGTTTTGGGTTCTTATCCAATTTGGGACCAAATATGATAGGTATTTCTTCTCACTTCAAAACATTCTTCATGCATCTCTAGCATTTGTAATCAATCAAATTCATTGTATGATAACATATTCTAAACCAAAATAACTTTATACAATCCATTCACTGCCTCAAAGCAATGGTTTTGAGTTCTTATCCCATTTGGGACCAAATATCCACAAGTCTTTCTTCTCACATCTAAACATTCTTCATGCATCTCTAGCACTTGTAATCAATCAAATTTATTGTATTATAACATATTATAACCCAATATAACTTTATACAAGCCATTCACTGCCTCAAAGCAATGGTTTTGTGTTGAGACCAAATTTCAACAAGTCTTTCTTCTCACTTCTAAACATTCTTCATGCATGTCTAGCACTTGTAATCAATCAAATTCATTGTATTATAACATATTCTAACCCAAAATAACTTTATAAAAACCATTCACTGCCTCAAAGTAATGGTTTTGGGTTATTATCCCATTTGAGACCAAATTTCAACAAGTCTTTTTTCTCACTTCTAAACATTCTTCATGCATGTCTAGCACTTGTAATCAATCAAATTCATTGTATGATAACATATTCTAAACCAAAATAACTTTATACAAGCAATTCACTGCCTCAAAGCAATGGTTTTGGGTTCTTATCCCATTTGAGACCAAATTTCAACAAGTCTTTTTTCTCACTTCTAAACATTCTTCATGCATGTCTAGCACTTGTAATCAATCAAATTCATTGTATGATAACATATTCTACACCAAAATAACTTTATACAAGCCATTCACTGCCTCAAAGCAATGGTTTTGGGTTATTATCCCATTTGAGACCAAATTTAAACAAGTTTTTTTTCTCATTTCTAAACATTCTTCATGCATGTCTAGCACTTGTAATCAATCAAATTCATTGTATTATAACATATTCTAACCCAAAATAACTTTATACAAGCCATTCACTACCTCAAAGCAAACTTTTGGGTTCTTATCCCATTTGAGACCAAATTTCAACAAATCTTTCTTCTCACTTCTAAACATTCTTCATGCATGTCTAGCACTTGTAATCAATCAAATTCATTGTATGATAACATATTCTAACCCAAAATAACTTTATACAAGCCATTCACTGCCTCAAAGCAATGGTTTTGGGTTCTTATCCCATTTGAGACCAAATTTCAACAAGTCTTTCTTCTCACTTCGAAACATTCTTCATGTATGTCTAGCACTTGTAATCAATCAAAGTCATTGTATTATAAAATATTCTAACCCAAAATAACTTTATACAATCCATTCACTGCCTCAAAGCAATGGTTTTGTGTTCTTATCCCATTTGAGACCAAATTTCAACAAGTCTTTCTTCTCACTTCTAAACATTCTTCATGCATGTCTAGCACTTGTAATCAATCAAATTCTTTGTATTATAACATATTCTAACCCAAAATAACTTTATACAAGCCATTCACTGCCTCAAAGCAATGGTTTTGGGTTATTATCCCATTTGAGACCAAATTTAAACAAGTCTTTTTTCTCACTTCTAAACATTCTTCATGCATGTCTAGCACTTGTAATCAATCAAATTCATTGTATTATAACATATTCTAACCCAAAATAACTTTATACAAGCCATTCACTGCCTCAAAGCAATGGTTTTGGGTTCTTATCCCATTTGAGACCAAATTTCAACAAGTCTTACTTCTCACTTCTAAACATTCTTCATGCATCTCTAGCATTTGTAATCAATCAAATTCATTGTATGATAACATATTCTAACCCAAAATAACTTTATACAAGCCATTCACTGCCTCAAAGCAATGGTTTTGGGTTCTTATCCCATTTGAGACCAAATTTCAACAAGTCTTTCTTCTCACTTCGAAACATTCTTCATGTATGTCTAGCACTTGTAATCAATCAAAGTCATTGTATTATAAAATATTCTAACCCAAAATAACTTTATACAATCCATTCACTGCCTCAAAGCAATGGTTTTGTGTTCTTATCCCATTTGAGACCAAATTTCAACAAGTCTTTCTTCTCACTTCTAAACATTCTTCATGCATGTCTAGCACTTGTAATCAATCAAATTCATTGTATGATAACATATTCTTAACCAAAATAACTTTATACAAACCATTCACTGCCTCAAAGCAATGGTTTTGGGTTCTTATCCAATTTGGGACCAAATATGATAGGTATTTCTTCTCACTTCAAAACATTCTTCATGCATCTCTAGCATTTGTAATCAATCAAATTCATTGTATGATAACATATTCTAAACCAAAATAACTTTATACAATCCATTCACTGCCTCAAAGCAATGGTTTTGAGTTCTTATCCCATTTGGGACCAAATATCCACAAGTCTTTCTTCTCACATCTAAACATTCTTCATGCATCTCTAGCACTTGTAATCAATCAAATTTATTGTATTATAACATATTATAACCCAATATAACTTTATACAAGCCATTCACTGCCTCAAAGCAATGGTTTTGTGTTGAGACCAAATTTCAACAAGTCTTTCTTCTCACTTCTAAACATTCTTCATGCATGTCTAGCACTTGTAATCAATCAAATTCATTGTATTATAACATATTCTAACCCAAAATAACTTTATAAAAACCATTCACTGCCTCAAAGTAATGGTTTTGGGTTATTATCCCATTTGAGACCAAATTTCAACAAGTCTTTTTTCTCACTTCTAAACATTCTTCATGCATGTCTAGCACTTGTAATCAATCAAATTCATTGTATGATAACATATTCTAAACCAAAATAACTTTATACAAGCAATTCACTGCCTCAAAGCAATGGTTTTGGGTTCTTATCCCATTTGAGACCAAATTTCAACAAGTCTTTTTTCTCACTTCTAAACATTCTTCATGCATGTCTAGCACTTGTAATCAATCAAATTCATTGTATGATAACATATTCTACACCAAAATAACTTTATACAAGCCATTCACTGCCTCAAAGCAATGGTTTTGGGTTATTATCCCATTTGAGACCAAATTTAAACAAGTTTTTTTTCTCATTTCTAAACATTCTTCATGCATGTCTAGCACTTGTAATCAATCAAATTCATTGTATTATAAAATATTCTAACCCAAAATAACTTTATACAAGCCATTCACTACCTCAAAGCAAACTTTTGGGTTCTTATCCCATTTGAGACCAAATTTCAACAAATCTTTCTTCTCACTTCTAAACATTCTTCATGCATGTCTAGCACTTGTAATCAATCAAATTCATTGTATGATAACATATTCTAACCCAAAATAACTTTATACAAGCCATTCACTGCCTCAAAGCAATGGTTTTGGGTTCTTATCCCATTTGAGACCAAATTTCAACAAGTCTTTCTTCTCACTTCGAAACATTCTTCATGTATGTCTAGCACTTGTAATCAATCAAAGTCATTGTATTATAAAATATTCTAACCCAAAATAACTTTATACAATCCATTCACTGCCTCAAAGCAATGGTTTTGTGTTCTTATCCCATTTGAGACCAAATTTCAACAAGTCTTTCTTCTCACTTCTAAACATTCTTCATGCATGTCTAGCACTTGTAATCAATCAAATTCATTGTATGATAACATATTCTAAACCAAAATAACTTTATACAAACCATTCACTGCCTCAAAGCAATGGTTTTGGGTTCTTATCCAATTTGGGACCAAATATGATAGGTATTTCTTCTCACTTCAAAACATTCTTCATGCATCTCTAGCATTTGTAATCAATCAAATTCATTGTATGATAACATATTCTAAACCAAAATAACTTTATACAATCCATTCACTGCCTCAAAGCAATGGTTTTGAGTTCTTATCCCATTTGGGACCAAATATCCACAAGTCTTTCTTCTCACATCTAAACATTCTTCATGCATCTCTAGCACTTGTAATCAATCAAATTTATTGTATTATAACATATTATAACCCAATATAACTTTATACAAGCCATTCACTGCCTCAAAGCAATGGTTTTGTGTTGAGACCAAATTTCAACAAGTCTTTCTTCTCACTTCTAAACATTCTTCATGCATGTCTAGCACTTGTAATCAATCAAATTCATTGTATTATAACATATTCTAACCCAAAATAACTTTATAAAAACCATTCACTGCCTCAAAGTAATGGTTTTGGGTTATTATCCCATTTGAGACCAAATTTCAACAAGTCTTTTTTCTCACTTCTAAACATTCTTCATGCATGTCTAGCACTTGTAATCAATCAAATTCATTGTATGATAACATATTCTAAACCAAAATAACTTTATACAAGCAATTCACTGCCTCAAAGCAATGGTTTTGGGTTCTTATCCCATTTGAGACCAAATTTCAACAAGTCTTTTTTCTCACTTCTAAACATTCTTCATGCATGTCTAGCACTTGTAATCAATCAAATTCATTGTATGATAACATATTCTACACCAAAATAACTTTATACAAGCCATTCACTGCCTCAAAGCAATGGTTTTGGGTTATTATCCCATTTGAGACCAAATTTAAACAAGTTTTTTTTCTCATTTCTAAACATTCTTCATGCATGTCTAGCACTTGTAATCAATCAAATTCATTGTATTATAACATATTCTAACCCAAAATAACTTTATACAAGCCATTCACTACCTCAAAGCAAACTTTTGGGTTCTTATCCCATTTGAGACCAAATTTCAACAAATCTTTCTTCTCACTTCTAAACATTCTTCATGCATGTCTAGCACTTGTAATCAATCAGATTCATTGTATGATAACATATTCTAACCCAAAATAACTTTATACAAGCCATTCACTGCCTCAAAGCAATGGTTTTGGGTTCTTATCCCATTTGAGACCAAATTTCAACAAGTCTTTCTTCTCACTTCGAAACATTCTTCATGTATGTCTAGCACTTGTAATCAATCAAAGTCATTGTATTATAAAATATTCTAACCCAAAATAACTTTATACAATCCATTCACTGCCTCAAAGCAATGGTTTTGTGTTCTTATCCCATTTGAGACCAAATTTCAACAAGTCTTTGTTCTCACTTCTAAACATTCTTCATGCATGTCTAGCACTTGTAATCAATCAAATTCATTGTATGATAACATATTCTAAACCAAAATAACTTTATACAAACCATTCACTGCCTCAAAGCAATGGTTTTGGGTTCTTATCCAATTTGGGACCAAATATGATAGGTATTTCTTCTCACTTCAAAACATTCTTCATGCATCTCTAGCATTTGTAATCAATCAAATTCATTGTATGATAACATATTCTAAACCAAAATAACTTTATACAATCCATTCACTGCCTCAAAGCAATGGTTTTGAGTTCTTATCCCATTTGGGACCAAATATCCACAAGTCTTTCTTCTCACATCTAAACATTCTTCATGCATCTCTAGCACTTGTAATCAATCAAATTTATTGTATTATAACATATTATAACCCAATATAACTTTATACAAGCCATTCACTGCCTCAAAGCAATGGTTTTGTGTTGAGACCAAATTTCAACAAGTCTTTCTTCTCACTTCTAAACATTCTTCATGCATGTCTAGCACTTGTAATCAATCAAATTCATTGTATAATAACATATTCTAACCCAAAATAACTTTATACAAGCCATTCACTGCCTCAAAGCAATGGTTTTGGGTTCTTATCCCATTTGAGACCAAATTTCAACAAGTCTTTTTTCTCACTTCTAAACATTCTTCATGCATGTCTAGCACTTGTAATCAATCAAATTCATTGTATGATAATATATTCTAAACCAAAATAACTTTATACAAGCAATTCACTGCCTCAAAGCAATGGTTTTGGGTTCTTATCCCATTTGAGACCAAATTTCAACAAGTCTTTTTTCTCACTTCTAAACATTCTTCATGCATGTCTAGCACTTGTAATCAATCAAATTCATTGTATGATAACATATTCTACATCAAAATAACTTTATACAAGCCATTCACTGCCTCAAAGCAATGGTTTTGGGTTATTATCCCATTTGAGACCAAATTTAAACAAGTTTTTTTTCTCATTTCTAAACATTCTTCATGCATGTCTAGCACTTGTAATCAATCAAATTCATTGTATTATAACATATTCTAACCCAAAATAACTTTATACAAGCCATTCACTACCTCAAAGCAAACTTTTGGGTTCTTATCCCATTTGAGACCAAATTTCAACAAATCTTTCTTCTCACTTCTAAACATTCTTCATGCATGTCTAGCACTTGTAATCAATCAAATTCATTGTATGATAACATATTCTAACCCAAAATAACTTTATACAAGCCATTCACTGCCTCAAAGCAATGGTTTTGGGTTCTTATCCCATTTGAGACCAAATTTCAACAAGTCTTTCTTCTCACTTCGAAACATTCTTCATGTATGTCTAGCACTTGTAATCAATCAAAGTCATTGTATTATAAAATATTCTAACCCAAAATAACTTTATACAATCCATTCACTGCCTCAAAGCAATGGTTTTGTGTTCTTATCCCATTTGAGACCAAATTTCAACAAGTCTTTCTTCTCACTTCTAAACATTCTTCATGCATGTCTAGCACTTGTAATCAATCAAATTCATTGTATGATAACATATTCTAAACCAAAATAACTTTATACAAACCATTCACTGCCTCAAAGCAATGGTTTTGGGTTCTTATCCAATTTGGGACCAAATATGATAGGTATTTCTTCTCACTTCAAAACATTCTTCATGCATCTCTAGCATTTGTAATCAATCAAATTCATTGTATGATAACATATTCTAAACCAAAATAACTTTATACAATCCATTCACTGCCTCAAAGCAATGGTTTTGAGTTCTTATCCCATTTGGGACCAAATATCCACAAGTCTTTCTTCTCACATCTAAACATTCTTCATGCATCTCTAGCACTTGTAATCAATCAAATTTATTGTATTATAACATATTATAACCCAATATAACTTTATACAAGCCATTCACTGCCTCAAAGCAATGGTTTTGTGTTGAGACCAAATTTCAACAAGTCTTTCTTCTCACTTCTAAACATTCTTCATGCATGTCTAGCACTTGTAATCAATCAAATTCATTGTATTATAACATATTCTAACCCAAAATAACTTTATAAAAACCATTCACTGCCTCAAAGTAATGGTTTTGGGTTATTATCCCATTTGAGACCAAATTTCAACAAGTCTTTTTTCTCACTTCTAAACATTCTTCATGCATGTCTAGCACTTGTAATCAATCAAATTCATTGTATGATAACATATTCTAAACCAAAATAACTTTATACAAGCAATTCACTGCCTCAAAGCAATGGTTTTGGGTTCTTATCCCATTTGAGACCAAATTTCAACAAGTCTTTTTTCTCACTTCTAAACATTCTTCATGCATGTCTAGCACTTGTAATCAATCAAATTCATTGTATGATAACATATTCTACACCAAAATAACTTTATACAAGCCATTCACTGCCTCAAAGCAATGGTTTTGGGTTATTATCCCATTTGAGACCAAATTTAAACAAGTTTTTTTTCTCATTTCTAAACATTCTTCATGCATGTCTAGCACTTGTAATCAATCAAATTCATTGTATTATAACATATTCTAACCCAAAATAACTTTATACAAGCCATTCACTACCTCAAAGCAAACTTTTGGGTTCTTATCCCATTTGAGACCAAATTTCAACAAATCTTTCTTCTCACTTCTAAACATTCTTCATGCATGTCTAGCACTTGTAATCAATCAAATTCATTGTATGATAACATATTCTAACCCAAAATAACTTTATACAAGCCATTCACTGCCTCAAAGCAATGGTTTTGGGTTCTTATCCCATTTGAGACCAAATTTCAACAAGTCTTTCTTCTCACTTCGAAACATTCTTCATGTATGTCTAGCACTTGTAATCAATCAAAGTCATTGTATTATAAAATATTCTAACCCAAAATAACTTTATACAATCCATTCACTGCCTCAAAGCAATGGTTTTGTGTTCTTATCCCATTTGAGACCAAATTTCAACAAGTCTTTCTTCTCACTTCTAAACATTCTTCATGCATGTCTAGCACTTGTAATCAATCAAATTCTTTGTATTATAACATATTCTAACCCAAAATAACTTTATACAAGCCATTCACTGCCTCAAAGCAATGGTTTTGGGTTATTATCCCATTTGAGACCAAATTTAAACAAGTCTTTTTTCTCACTTCTAAACATTCTTCATGCATGTCTAGCACTTGTAATCAATCAAATTCATTGTATTATAACATATTCTAACCCAAAATAACTTTATACAAGCCATTCACTGCCTCAAAGCAATGGTTTTGGGTTCTTATCCCATTTGAGACCAAATTTCAACAAGTCTTACTTCTCACTTCTAAACATTCTTCATGCATCTCTAGCACTTGTAATCAATCAAATTCATTGTATGATAACATATTCTAAACCAAAATAACTTTATACAAGCCATTCACTGCCTCAAAGCAATGGTTTTGGGTTCTTATCCAATTTGGGACCAAATATGATAGGTATTTCTTCTCACTTCAAAACATTCTTCATGCATCTCTAGCATTTGTAATCAATCAAATTCATTGTATGATAACATATTCTAAACCAAAATAACTTTATACAATCCATTCACTGCCTCAAAGCAATGGTTTTGAGTTCTTATCCCATTTGGGACCAAATATCCACAAGTCTTTTTTCTCACTTCTAAACATTCTTCATGCATCTCTAGCACTTGTAATCAATCAAATTTATTGTATTATAACATATTATAACCCAATATAACTTTATACAAGCCATTCACTGCCTCAAAGCAATGGTTTTGTGTTGAGACCAAATTTCAACAAGTCTTTCTTCTCACTTCTAACCTTTCTTCATGCATGTCTAGCACTTGTAATCAATCAAATTCATTGTATTATACCATATTCTAACCCAAAATAACTTTATAAAAACCATTCACCGCCTCAAAGTAATGGTTTTGGGTTATTATCCCATTTGAGACCAAATTTCAACAAGTCTTTTTTCTCACTTCTAAACATTCTTCATGCATGTCTAGCACTTGTAATCAATCAAATTCATTGTATGATAACATATTCTAAACCAAAATAACTTTATACAAGCCATTCACTGCCTCAAAGCAATGGTTTTGGGTTATTATCCCATTTGAGACCAAATTTCAACAAGTCTTTTTTTCTCATTTCCAAACATTCTTCATGCATGTCTAGCACTTGTAATCAATCAAATTCATTGTATAATAACATATTCTAACCCAAAATAACTTTATACAAGCCATTCACTGCCTCAAAGCAAACTTTTGGGTTCTTATCCCATTTGAGACCAAATTTCAACAAATCTTTCTTCTCACTTCTAAACATTCTTCATGCATGTCTAGCACTTGTAATCAATCAAATTCATTGTATGATAACATATTCTAACCCAAAATAACTTTATACAAGCCATTCACTGCCTCAAAGGAATGGTTTTGGGTTCTTATCCAATTTGGGACCAAATATCGATAGGTCTTTCTTCTCACTTCTAAACATTCTTCATGCATCTCTAGCACTTGTAATCAATAATATTCATTGTATTATAACATATTCTAAACCAAAATAACTTTATACAAGCCATTCACTGCCTCAAAGCAATGGTTTTGGGTTCTTATCCCATTTGGGACCAAATATCCACAAGTCTTTCTTCTCACTTCTAAACATTCTTCATGCATCTCTAGCACTTGTAATCAATCAAATCCATTGTATTATAACATATTCTAACCCAAAATAACTTTATACAAGCCATTCACTGCCTCAAAGCAATGGTTTGGGGTTCTTATCCAATTTGGGACCAAATATCGATAGGTCTTTCTTCTCACTTCAAAACATTCTTCATGCATCTCTAGCACTTGTAATCAATCAAATTCATTGTATGATAACATATTCTAAACCAAAATAACTTTATACAATCCAGTCACTGCCTCAAAGCAATGGTTTTGGGTTCTTATCCAATTTGGGACCAAATATGATAAGTCTTTCTTCTCACTTCAAAACATTCTTCATGCATCTCTAGCATTTGTAATCAATTAAATTCATTGTATGATAACATATTCTAAACCAAAATAACTTTATACAATCCATTCACTGCCTCAAAGCAATGGTTTTGAGTTCTTATCCCATTTGGGACCAAATATCCACAAGTCTTTCTTCTCACTTCTAAACATTCTTCATGCATCTCTAGCACTTGTAATCAATCAAATTTATTGTATTATAACATATTATAACCCAATATAACTTTATACAAGCCATTCACTGCCTCAAAGTAATGGTTTTGTGTTGAGACCAAATTTCAACAAGTCTTTTTTCTAACTTCTAAACATTTTTCATGCATGTCTAGCACTTGTAATCAATCAAATTCATTGTATTATAACATATTCTAACCCAAAATAACTTTATACAAGTCATTCACTGCCTCAAAGCAATGGTTTTGGGTTCTTATCCCATTTGAGACCAAATTTCAACAAGTCTTACTTCTCACTTCTAAACATTCTTCATGCATTTCTAGCACTTGTAATCAATCAAATTCATTGTATTATAACATATTCTAAACCAAAATAACTTTATACAAGCCATTCACTGCCTCAAAGCAATGGTTTTGGGTTCTTATCCCATTTGAGATCAAATTTCAACGTCTTTCTTCTCACTTCTAAACATTCTTCATGCATGTCTAGCACATGTAATCAATCAAATTCATTCTATTATAACATATTCTAACCCAAAATAACTTTATAAAAGCCATTCACTGCCTCAAAGCAATGGTTTTGGGTTATTATCCCATTTGAGACCAAATTTCAACAAGTCTTTTTTCTCACTTCTAAACCTTCTTCATGCATGTCTAGCACTTGTAATCAATCAAATTCATTGTATTATAACATATTCTAACCCAAAATAACTTTATACAAGCAATTCACTGCCTCAAAGCAATGGTTTTGGGTTCTTATCCCATTTGAGACCAAATTTCAACAAGTCTTTCTTCTCACTTCGAAACATTCTTCATGCATGTCTAGCACTTGTAATCAATCAAAGTCATTGTATTATAACATATTCTAACCCAAAATAATTTTATACAAGCCATTCACTGCCTCAAAGCAATGGTTTTGTGTTCTTATCCTATTTGAGACCAAATTTCAACAAGTCTTTCTTCTCACTTCTAAACATTCTTCATGCATGTCTAGCACTTGTAATCAATCAAATTCAATGTATTATAACATATTCTAACCCAAAATAACTTTATACAAGCCATTCACTACCTCAAAATCAATGGTTTTGGGTTATTATCCCATTTGAGACCAAATTTCAACAAGTGTTTTTTCGCACTTTTAAACATTCTTCATGCATGTCTAGCACTTGTAATCAATCAAATTCATTGTATTATAACATATTCTAACCCAAAATAACTTTATACAAGCCATTCACTGCCTCAAAGCAATGGTTTTGGGTTCTTATCCCATTTGAGACCAAATTTCAACAAGTCTTACTTCTCACTTCTAAACATTCTTCATGCATCTCTAGCACTTGTAATCAATCAAATTCATTGTATGATAACATATTCTAAACCAAAATAACTTTATACAAGCCATTCACTGCCTCAAAGCAATGGTTTTGGGTTCTTATCCAATTTGGGACCAAATATGATAGGTATTTCTTCTCACTTCAAAACATTCTTCATGCATCTCTAGCATTTGTAATCAATCAAATTCATTGTATGATAACATATTCTAAACCAAAATAACTTTATACAATCCATTCACTGCCTCAAAGCAATGGTTTTGAGTTCTTATCCCATTTGGGACCAAATATCCACAAGTCTTTCTTCTCACATCTAAACATTCTTCATGCATCTCTAGCACTTGTAATCAATCAAATTTATTGTATTATAACATATTATAACCCAATATAACTTTATACAAGCCATTCACTGCCTCAAAGCAATGGTTTTGTGTTGAGACCAAATTTCAACAAGTCTTTCTTCTCACTTCTAAACATTCTTCATGCATGTCTAGCACTTGTAATCAATCAAATTCATTGTATTATAACATATTCTAACCCAAAATAACTTTATAAAAACCATTCACTGCCTCAAAGTAATGGTTTTGGGTTATTATCCCATTTGAGACCAAATTTCAACAAGTCTTTTTTCTCACTTCTAAACATTCTTCATGCATGTCTAGCACTTGTAATCAATCAAATTCATTGTATGATAACATATTCTAAACCAAAATAACTTTATACAAGCAATTCACTGCCTCAAAGCAATGGTTTTGGGTTCTTATCCCATTTGAGACCAAATTTCAACAAGTCTTTTTTCTCACTTCTAAACATTCTTCATGCATGTCTAGCACTTGTAATCAATCAAATTCATTGTATGATAACATATTCTACACCAAAATAACTTTATACAAGCCATTCACTGCCTCAAAGCAATGGTTTTGGGTTATTATCCCATTTGAGACCAAATTTAAACAAGTTTTTTTTCTCATTTCTAAACATTCTTCATGCATGTCTAGCACTTGTAATCAATCAAATTCATTGTATTATAACATATTCTAACCCAAAATAACTTTATACAAGCCATTCACTACCTCAAAGCAAACTTTTGGGTTCTTATCCCATTTGAGACCAAATTTCAACAAATCTTTCTTCTCACTTCTAAACATTCTTCATGCATGTCTAGCACTTGTAATCAATCAAATTCATTGTATGATAACATATTCTAAACCAAAATAACTTTATACAATCCATTCACTGCCTCAAAGCAATGGTTTTGAGTTCTTATCCCATTTGGGACCAAATATCCACAAGTCTTTCTTCTCACTTCTAAACATTCTTCATGCATCTCTAGCACTTGTAATCAATCAAATTTATTGTATTATAACATATTATAACCCAATATAACTTTATACAAGCCATTCACTGCCTCAAAGTAATGGTTTTGTGTTGAGACCAAATTTCAACAAGTTTTTTTTCTCACTTCTAAACATTTTTCATGCATGTCTAGCACTTGTAATCAATCAAATTCATTGTATTATAACATATTCTAACCCAAAATAACTTTATACAAGTCATTCACTGCCTCAAAGCAATGGTTTTGGGTTCTTATCCCATTTGAGACCAAATTTCAACAAGTCTTACTTCTCACTTCTAAACATTCTTCATGCATTTCTAGCACTTGTAATCAATCAAATTCATTGTATTATAACATATTCTAAACCAAAATAACTTTATACAAGCCATTCACTGCCTCAAAGCAATGGTTTTGGGTTCTTATCCCATTTGAGATCAAATTTCAACGTCTTTCTTCTCACTTCTAAACATTCTTCATGCATGTCTAGCACATGTAATCAATCAAATTCATTCTATTATAACATATTCTAACCCAAAATAACTTTATAAAAGCCATTCACTGCCTCAAAGCAATGGTTTTGGGTTATTATCCCATTTGAGACCAAATTTCAACAAGTCTTTTTTCTCACTTCTAAACCTTCTTCATGCATGTCTAGCACTTGTAATCAATCAAATTCATTGTATTATAACATATTCTAACCCAAAATAACTTTATACAAGCAATTCACTGCCTCAAAGCAATGGTTTTGGGTTCTTATCCCATTTGAGACCAAATTTCAACAAGTCTTTCTTCTCACTTCGAAACATTCTTCATGCATGTCTAGCACTTGTAATCAATCAAAGTCATTGTATTATAACATATTCTAACCCAAAATAATTTTATACAAGCCATTCACTGCCTCAAAGCAATGGTTTTGTGTTCTTATCCCATTTGAGACCAAATTTCAACAAGTCTTTCTTCTCACTTCTAAACATTCTTCATGCATGTCTAGCACTTGTAATCAATCAAATTCAATGTATTATAACATATTCTAACCCAAAATAACTTTATACAAGCCATTCACTGCCTCAAAATCAATGGTTTTGGGTTATTATCCCATTTGAGACCAAATTTCAACAAGTATTTTTTCGCACTTTTAAACATTCTTCATGCATGTCTAGCACTTGTAATCAATCAAATTCATTGTATTATAACATATTCTAACCCAAAATAACTTTATACAAGCCATTCACTGCCTCAAAGCAATGGTTTTGGGTTCTTATCCCATTTGAGACCAAATTTCAACAAGTCTTACTTCTCACTTCTAAACATTCTTCATGCATCTCTAGCACTTGTAATCAATCAAATTCATTGTATGATAACATATTCTAAACCAAAATAACTTTATACAAGCCATTCACTGCCTCAAAGCAATGGTTTTGGGTTCTTATCCAATTTGGGACCAAATATGATAGGTATTTCTTCTCACTTCAAAACATTCTTCATGCATCTCTAGCATTTGTAATCAATCAAATTCATTGTATGATAACATATTCTAAACCAAAATAACTTTATACAATCCATTCACTGCCTCAAAGCAATGGTTTTGAGTTCTTATCCCATTTGGGACCAAATATCCACAAGTCTTTCTTCTCACATCTAAACATTCTTCATGCATCTCTAGCACTTGTAATCAATCAAATTTATTGTATTATAACATATTATAACCCAATATAACTTTATACAAGCCATTCACTGCCTCAAAGCAATGGTTTTGTGTTGAGACCAAATTTCAACAAGTCTTTCTTCTCACTTCTAAACATTCTTCATGCATGTCTAGCACTTGTAATCAATCAAATTCATTGTATTATAACATATTCTAACCCAAAATAACTTTATAAAAACCATTCACTGCCTCAAAGTAATGGTTTTGGGTTATTATCCCATTTGAGACCAAATTTCAACAAGTCTTTTTTCTCACTTCTAAACATTCTTCATGCATGTCTAGCACTTGTAATCAATCAAATTCATTGTATGATAACATATTCTAAACCAAAATAACTTTATACAAGCAATTCACTGCCTCAAAGCAATGGTTTTGGGTTCTTATCCCATTTGAGACCAAATTTCAACAAGTCTTTTTTCTCACTTCTAAACATTCTTCATGCATGTCTAGCACTTGTAATCAATCAAATTCATTGTATGATAACATATTCTACACAAAAATAACTTTATACAAGCCATTCACTGCCTCAAAGCAATGGTTTTGGGTTATTATCCCATTTGAGACCAAATTTAAACAAGTCTTTTTTCTCATTTCTAAACATTCTTCATGCATGTCTAGCACTTGTAATCAATCAAATTCATTGTATTATAACATATTCTAACCCAAAATAACTTTATACAAGCCATTCACTACCTCAAAGCAAACTTTTGGGTTCTTATCCCATTTGAGACCAAATTTCAACAAGTCTTTTTTCTCACTTCTAAACATTCTTCATGCATGTCTAGCACTTGTAATCAATCAAATTCTTTGTATTATAACATATTCTAACGCAAAATAACTTTATACAAGCCATTCACTGCCTCAAAGCAATGGTTTTGGGTTCTTATCCAATTTGGGACCAAATATCTATAGGTCTTTCTTCTCACTTCTAAACATTCTTCATGCATCTCCAGCACTTGTAATCAATCAAATTCATTGTATTTTAATATATTCTAAACCAAAATAACTTTATACAAGCCATTCACTGCCTCAAAGCAATTGTTTTTCGGTTCTTATCCCATTTGGGACCAAATATCCACAAGTCTTTCTTCTCACTTCTAAACATTCTTCATGCATCTCTAGCACTTGTAATCAATCAAATTCATTGTATTATAACATATTCTAACCCAAAATAACTTTATACAAGCCATTCACTGCCTCAAAGCAATGGTTTTGGGTTCTTATCCCATTTGAGACCAAATATCCACAAGTCTTTCTTCTCACTTCTAAACATTCTTCATGCATCTCTAGCACTTGTAATCAATCAAATTTATTGTATTATAACATATTATAACCCAATATAACTTTATACAAGCCATTCACTGCCTCAAAGCAATGATTTTGTGTTGAGACCAAATTTCAACAAGTCTTTCTTCTCACTTCTAAACATTCTTCATGCATCTCTAGCACTTGTAATCAATCAAATTCATTGTATGATAACATATTCTAAACCAAAATAACTTTATACAATCCATTCACTGCCTCAAAGCAATGGTTTTGAGTTCTTATCCCATTTGGGACCAAATATCCACAAGTCTTTCTTCTCACTTCTAAACATTCGTCATGCATCTCTAGCACTTGTAATCAATCAAATTTATTGTATTATAACATATTATAACCCAATATAACTTTATACAAGCCATTCACTGCCTCAAAGCAATGGTTTTGTGTTGAGACCAAATTTCAACAAGTCTTTCTTCTCACTTCTAAACATTCTTCATGCATCTCTAGCACTTGTAATTAATCAAATCCATTGTATTATAACATATTCTAACCCAAAATAACTTTATACAAGCCATTCACTGCCTCAAAGCAATGGTTTTGTGTTGAGACCAAATTTCAACAAGTCTTTCTTCTCACTTCTAAACATTCTTCATGCATGTCTAGCACTTGTAATCAATCAAATTCATTGTATTATAACATATTCTAACCCAAAATAACTTTATAAAAGCCATTCACTGCCTCAAAGCAATGGTTTTGGGTTATTATCCCATTTGAGACCAAATTTCAACAAGTCTTTTTTCTCACTTCTAAACCTTCTTCATGCATGTCTAGCACTTGTAATCAATCAAATTCTTTGTATTATAACATATTCTAACCCAAAATAACTTTATACAAGCAATTCACTGCCTCAAAGCAATGGTTTTGGGTTCTTATCCCATTTGAGACCAAATTTCAACAAGTCTTTCTTCTCACTTCGAAACATTCTTCATGTATGTCTAGCACTTGTAATCAATCAAAGTCATTGTATTATAAAATATTCTAACCCAAAATAACTTTATACAATCCATTCACTGCCTCAAAGCAATGGTTTTGTGTTCTTATCCCATTTGAGACCAAATTTCAACAAGTCTTTCTTCTCACTTCTAAACATTCTTCATGCATGTCTAGCACTTGTAATCAATCAAATTCTTTGTATTATAACATATTCTAACCCAAAATAACTTTATACAAGCCATTCACTGCCTCAAAGCAATGGTTTTGGGTTATTATCCCATTTGAGACCAAATTTAAACAAGTCTTTTTTCTCACTTCTAAACATTCTTCATGCATGTCTAGCACTTGTAATCAATCAAATTCATTGTATTATAACATATTCTAACCCAAAATAACTTTATACAAGCCATTCACTGCCTCAAAGCAATGGTTTTGGGTTCTTATCCCATTTGAGACCAAATTTCAACAAGTCTTACTTCTCACTTCTAAACATTCTTCATGCATCTCTAGCACTTGTAATCAATCAAATTCATTGTATGATAACATATTCTAAACCAAAATAACTTTATACAAGCCATTCACTGCCTCAAAGCAATGGTTTTGGGTTCTTATCCAATTTGGGACCAAATATGATAGGTATTTCTTCTCACTTCAAAACATTCTTCATGCATCTCTAGCATTTGTAATCAATCAAATTCATTGTATGATAACATATTCTAAACCAAAATAACTTTATACAATCCATTCACTGCCTCAAAGCAATGGTTTTGAGTTCTTATCCCATTTGGGACCAAATATCCACAAGTCTTTTTTCTCACTTCTAAACATTCTTCATGCATCTCTAGCACTTGTAATCAATCAAATTTATTGTATTATAACATATTATAACCCAATATAACTTTATACAAGCCATTCACTGCCTCAAAGCAATGGTTTTGTGTTGAGACCAAATTTCAACAAGTCTTTCTTCTCACTTCTAACCTTTCTTCATGCATGTCTAGCACTTGTAATCAATCAAATTCATTGTATTATACCATATTCTAACCCAAAATAACTTTATAAAAACCATTCACTGCCTCAAAGTAATGGTTTTGGGTTATTATCCCATTTGAGACCAAATTTCAACAAGTCTTTTTTCTCACTTCTAAACATTCTTCATGCATGTCTAGCACTTGTAATCAATCAAATTCATTGTATGATAACATATTCTAAACCAAAATAACTTTATACAAGCCATTCACTGCCTCAAAGCAATGGTTTTGGGTTATTATCCCATTTGAGACCAAATTTCAACAAGTCTTTTTTCTCATTTCTAAACATTCTTCATGCATGTCTAGCACTTGTAATCAATCAAATTCATTGTATAATAACATATTCTAACCCAAAATAACTTTATACAAGCCATTCACTGCCTCAAAGCAAACTTTTGGGTTCTTATCCCATTTGAGACCAAATTTCAACAAATCTTTCTTCTCACTTCTAAACATTCTTCATGCATGTCTAGCACTTGTAATCAATCAAATTCATTGTATGATAACATATTCTAACCCAAAATAACTTTATACAAGCCATTCACTGCCTCAAAGGAATGGTTTTGGGTTCTTATCCAATTTGGGACCAAATATCGATAGGTCTTTCTTCTCACTTCTAAACATTCTTCATGCATCTCTAGCACTTGTAATCAATAATATTCATTGTATTATAACATATTCTAAACCAAAATAACTTTATACAAGCCATTCACTGCCTCAAAGCAATGGTTTTGGGTTCTTATCCCATTTGGGACCAAATATCCACAAGTCTTTCTTCTCACTTCTAAACATTCTTCATGCATCTCTAGCACTTGTAATCAATCAAATCCATTGTATTATAACATATTCTAACCCAAAATAACTTTATACAAGCCATTCACTGCCTCAAAGCAATGGTTTGGGGTTCTTATCCAATTTGGGACCAAATATCGATAGGTCTTTCTTCTCACTTCAAAACATTCTTCATGCATCTCTAGCACTTGTAATCAATCAAATTCATTGTATGATAACATATTCTAAACCAAAATAACTTTATACAATCCAGTCACTGCCTCAAAGCAATGGTTTTGGGTTCTTATCCAATTTGGGACCAAATATGATAAGTCTTTCTTCTCACTTCAAAACATTCTTCATGCATCTCTAGCATTTGTAATCAATTAAATTCATTGTATGATAACATATTCTAAACCAAAATAACTTTATACAATCCATTCACTGCCTCAAAGCAATGGTTTTGAGTTCTTATCCCATTTGGGACCAAATATCCACAAGTCTTTCTTCTCACTTCTAAACATTCTTCATGCATCTCTAGCACTTGTAATCAATCAAATTTATTGTATTATAACATATTATAACCCAATATAACTTTATACAAGCCATTCACTGCCTCAAAGTAATGGTTTTGTGTTGAGACCAAATTTCAACAAGTCTTTTTTCTCACTTCTAAACATTCTTCATGCATGTCTAGCACTTGTAATCAATCAAATTCATTGTATTATAACATATTCTAACCCAAAATAACTTTATACAATCCATTCACTGCCTCAAAGCAATGGTTTTGAGTTCTTATCCCATTTGGGACCAAATATCCACAAGTCTTTTTTCTCACTTCTAAACATTCTTCATGCATCTCTAGCACTTGTAATCAATCAAATTTATTGTATTATAACATATTATAACCCAATATAACTTTATACAAGCCATTCACTGCCTCAAAGCAATGGTTTTGTGTTGAGACCAAATTTCAACAAGTCTTTCTTCTCACTTCTAACCTTTCTTCATGCATGTCTAGCACTTGTAATCAATCAAATTCATTGTATTATACCATATTCTAACCCAAAATAACTTTATAAAAACCATTCACTGCCTCAAAGTAATGGTTTTGGGTTATTATCCCATTTGAGACCAAATTTCAACAAGTCTTTTTTCTCACTTCTAAACATTCTTCATGCATGTCTAGCACTTGTAATTAATCAAATTCATTGTATGATAACATATTCTAAACCAAAATAACTTTATACAAGCCATTCACTGCCTCAAAGCAATGGTTTTGGGTTATTATCCCATTTGAGACCAAATTTCAACAAGTCTTTTTTCTCATTTCTAAACATTCTTCATGCATGTCTAGCACTTGTAATCAATCAAATTCATTGTATAATAACATATTCTAACCCAAAATAACTTTATACAAGCCATTCACTGCCTCAAAGCAAACTTTTGGGTTCTTATCCCATTTGAGACCAAATTTCAACAAATCTTTCTTCTCACTTCTAAACATTCTTCATGCATGTCTAGCACTTGTAATCAATCAAATTCATTGTATGATAACATATTCTAACCCAAAATAACTTTATACAAGCCATTCACTGCCTCAAAGGAATGGTTTTGGGTTCTTATCCAATTTGGGACCAAATATCGATAGGTCTTTCTTCTCACTTCTAAACATTCTTCATGCATCTCTAGCACTTGTAATCAATAATATTCATTGTATTATAACATATTCTAAACCAAAATACTTTTATACAAGCCATTCACTGCCTCAAAGCAATGGTTTTGGGTTCTTATCCCATTTGGGACCAAATATCCACAAGTCTTTCTTCTCACTTCTAAACATTCTTCATGCATCTCTAGCACTTGTAATCAATCAAATCCATTGTATTATAACATATTCTAACCCAAAATAACTTTATACAAGCCATTCACTGCCTCAAAGCAATGGTTTGGGGTTCTTATCCAATTTGGGACCAAATATCGATAGGTCTTTCTTCTCACTTCAAAACATTCTTCATGCATCTCTAGCACTTGTAATCAATCAAATTCATTGTATGATAACATATTCTAAACCAAAATAACTTTATACAATCCAGTCACTGCCTCAAAGCAATGGTTTTGGGTTCTTATCCAATTTGGGACCAAATATGATAAGTCTTTCTTCTCACTTCAAAACATTCTTCATGCATCTCTAGCATTTGTAATCAATTAAATTCATTGTATGATAACATATTCTAAACCAAAATAACTTTATACAATCCATTCACTGCCTCAAAGCAATGGTTTTGAGTTCTTATCCCATTTGGGACCAAATATCCACAAGTCTTTCTTCTCACTTCTAAACATTCTTCATGCATCTCTAGCACTTGTAATCAATCAAATTTATTGTATTATAACATATTATAACCCAATATAACTTTATACAAGCCATTCACTGCCTCAAAGTAATGGTTTTGTGTTGAGACCAAATTTCAACAAGTCTTTTTTCTCACTTCTAAACATTCTTCATGCATGTCTAGCACTTGTAATCAATCAAATTCATTGTATTATAACATATTCTAACCCAAAATAACTTTATACAAGTCATTCACTGCCTCAAAGCAATGGTTTTGGGTTCTTATCCCATTTGAGACCAAATTTCAACAAGTCTTACTTCTCACTTCTAAACATTCTTCATGCATTTCTAGCACTTGTAATCAATCAAATTCATTGTATTATAACATATTCTAAACCAAAATAACTTTATACAAGCCATTCACTGCCTCAAAGCAATGGTTTTGGGTTCTTATCCCATTTGAGATCAAATTTCAACGTCTTTCTTCTCACTTCTAAACATTCTTCATGCATGTCTAGCACATGTAATCAATCAAATTCATTCTATTATAACATATTCTAACCCAAAATAACTTTATAAAAGCCATTCACTGCCTCAAAGCAATGGTTTTGGGTTATTATCCCATTTGAGACCAAATTTCAACAAGTCTTTTTTCTCACTTCTAAACCTTCTTCATGCATGTCTAGCACTTGTAATCAATCAAATTCATTGTATTATAACATATTCTAACCCAAAATAACTTTATACAAGCAATTCACTGCCTCAAAGCAATGGTTTTGGGTTCTTATCCCATTTGAGACCAAATTTCAACAAGTCTTTCTTCTCACTTCGAAACATTCTTCATGCATGTCTAGCACTTGTAATCAATCAAAGTCATTGTATTATAACATATTCTAACCCAAAATAATTTTATACAAGCCATTCACTGCCTCAAAGCAATGGTTTTGTGTTCTTATCCCATTTGAGACCAAATTTCAACAAGTCTTTCTTCTCACTTCTAAACATTCTTCATGCATGTCTAGCACTTGTAATCAATCAAATTCAATGTATTATAACATATTCTAACCCAAAATAACTTTATACAAGCCATTCACTGCCTCAAAATCAATGGTTTTGGGTTATTATCCCATTTGAGACCAAATTTCAACAAGTGTTTTTTCGCACTTTTAAACATTCTTCATGCATGTCTAGCACTTGTAATCAATCAAATTCATTGTATTATAACATATTCTAACCCAAAATAACTTTATACAAGCCATTCACTGCCTCAAAGCAATGGTTTTGGGTTCTTATCCCATTTGAGACCAAATTTCAACAAGTCTTACTTCTCACTTCTAAACATTCTTCATGCATCTCTAGCACTTGTAATCAATCAAATTCATTGTATGATAACATATTCTAAACCAAAATAACTTTATACAAGCCATTCACTGCCTCAAAGCAATGGTTTTGGGTTCTTATCCAATTTGGGACCAAATATGATAGGTATTTCTTCTCACTTCAAAACATTCTTCATGCATCTCTAGCATTTGTAATCAATCAAATTCATTGTATGATAACATATTCTAAACCAAAATAACTTTATACAATCCATTCACTGCCTCAAAGCAATGGTTTTGAGTTCTTATCCCATTTGGGACCAAATATCCACAAGTCTTTCTTCTCACATCTAAACATTCTTCATGCATCTCTAGCACTTGTAATCAATCAAATTCAATGTATTATAACATATTCTAACCCAAAATAACTTTATACAAGCCATTCACTGCCTCAAAATCAATGGTTTTGGGTTATTATCCCATTTGAGACCAAATTTCAACAAGTGTTTTTTCGCACTTTTAAACATTCTTCATGCATGTCTAGCACTTGTAATCAATCAAATTCATTGTATTATAACATATTCTAACCCAAAATAACTTTATACAAGCCATTCACTGCCTCAAAGCAATGGTTTTGGGTTCTTATCCCATTTGAGACCAAATTTCAACAAGTCTTACTTCTCACTTCTAAACATTCTTCATGCATCTCTAGCACTTGTAATCAATCAAATTCATTGTATGATAACATATTCTAAACCAAAATAACTTTATACAAGCCATTCACTGCCTCAAAGCAATGGTTTTGGGTTCTTATCCAATTTGGGACCAAATATGATAGGTATTTCTTCTCACTTCAAAACATTCTTCATGCATCTCTAGCATTTGTAATCAATCAAATTCATTGTATGATAACATATTCGAAACCAAAATAACTTTATACAATCCATTCACTGCCTCAAAGCAATGGTTTTGAGTTCTTATCCCATTTGGGACCAAATATCCACAAGTCTTTCTTCTCACATCTAAACATTCTTCATGCATCTCTAGCACTTGTAATCAATCAAATTTATTGTATTATAACATATTATAACCCAATATAACTTTATACAAGCCATTCACTGCCTCAAAGCAATGGTTTTGTGTTGAGACCAAATTTCAACAAGTCTTTCTTCTCACTTCTAAACATTCTTCATGCATGTCTAGCACTTGTAATCAATCAAATTCATTGTATTATAACATATTCTAACCCAAAATAACTTTATAAAAACCATTCACTGCCTCAAAGTAATGGTTTTGGGTTATTATCCCATTTGAGACCAAATTTCAACAAGTCTTTTTTCTCACTTCTAAACATTCTTCATGCATGTCTAGCACTTGTAATCAATCAAATTCATTGTATGATAACATATTCTAAACCAAAATAACTTTATACAAGCAATTCACTGCCTCAAAGCAATGGTTTTGGGTTCTTATCCCATTTGAGACCAAATTTCAACAAGTCTTTTTTCTCACTTCTAAACATTCTTCATGCATGTCTAGCACTTGTAATCAATCAAATTCATTGTATGATAACATATTCTACACAAAAATAACTTTATACAAGCCATTCACTGCCTCAAAGCAATGGTTTTGGGTTATTATCCCATTTGAGACCATATTTAAACAAGTCTTTTTTCTCATTTCTAAACATTCTTCATGCATGTCTAGCACTTGTAATCAATCAAATTCATTGTATTATAACATATTCTAACCCAAAATAACTTTATACAAGCCATTCACTACCTCAAAGCAAACTTTTGGGTTCTTATCCCATTTGAGACCAAATTTCAACAAATCTTTCTTCTCACTTCTAAACATTCTTCATGCATGTCTAGCACTTGTAATCAATCAAATTCATTGTATGATAACATATTCTAACCCAAAATAACTTTATACAAGCCATTCACTGCCTCAAAGGAATGGTTTTGGGTTCTTATCCAATTTGGGACCAAATATCGATAGGTCTTTCTTCTCACTTCTAAACATTCTTCATGCATCTCTAGCACTTGTAATCAATAATATTCATTGTATTATAACATATTCTAAACCAAAATAACTTTATACAAGCCATTCACTGCCTCAAAGCAATGGTTTTGGGTTCTTATCCCATTTGGGACCAAATATCCACAAGTCTTTCTTCTCACTTCTAAACATTCTTCATGCATCTCTAGCACTTGTAATCAATCAAATCCATTGTATTATAACATATTCTAACCCAAAATAACTTTATACAAGCCATTCACTGCCTCAAAGCAATGGTTTGGGGTTCTTATCCAATTTGGGACTAAATATCGATAGGTCTTTCTTCTCACTTCAAAACATTCTTCATGCATCTCTAGCACTTGTAATCAATCAAATTCATTGTATGATAACATATTCTAAACCAAAATAACTTTATACAATCCAGTCACTGCCTCAAAGCAATGGTTTTGGGTTCTTATCCAATTTGGGACCAAATATGATAAGTCTTTCTTCTCACTTCAAAACATTCTTCATGCATCTCTAGCATTTGTAATCAATTAAATTCATTGTATGATAACATATTCTAAACCAAAATAACTTTATACAATCCATTCACTGCCTCAAAGCAATGGTTTTGAGTTCTTATCCCATTTGGGACCAAATATCCACAAGTCTTTTTTCTCACTTCTAAACATTCTTCATGCATGTCTAGCACTTGTAATCAATCAAATTCATTGTATTATAACATATTCTAACCCAAAATAACTTTATACAAGTCATTCACTGCCTCAAAGCAATGGTTTTGGGTTCTTATCCCATTTGAGACCAAATTTCAACAAGTCTTACTTCTCACTTCTAAACATTCTTCATGCATTTCTAGCACTTGTAATCAATCAAATTCATTGTATTATAACATATTCTAAACCAAAATAACTTTATACAAGCCATTCACTGCCTCAAAGCAATGGTTTTGGGTTCTTATCCCATTTGAGACCAAATTTCAACAAGTCTTTCTTCTCACTTCGAAACATTCTTCATGTATGTCTAGCACTTGTAATCAATCAAAGTCATTGTATTATAAAATATTCTAACCCAAAATAACTTTATACAATCCATTCACTGCCTCAAAGCAATGGTTTTGTGTTCTTATCCCATTTGAGACCAAATTTCAACAAGTCTTTCTTCTCACTTCTAAACATTCTTCATGCATGTCTAGCACTTGTAATCAATCAAATTCTTTGTATTATAACATATTCTAACCCAAAATAACTTTATACAAGCCATTCACTGCCTCAAAGCAATGGTTTTGGGTTATTATCCCATTTGAGACCAAATTTAAACAAGTCTTTTTTCTCACTTCTAAACATTCTTCATGCATGTCTAGCACTTGTAATCAATCAAATTCATTGTATTATAACATATTCTAACCCAAAATAACTTTATACAAGCCATTCACTGCCTCAAAGCAATGGTTTTGGGTTCTTATCCCATTTGAGACCAAATTTCAACAAGTCTTACTTCTCACTTCTAAACATTCTTCATGCATCTCTAGCACTTGTAATCAATCAAATTCATTGTATGATAACATATTCTAAACCAAAATAACTTTATACAAGCCATTCACTGCCTCAAAGCAATGGTTTTGGGTTCTTATCCAATTTGGGACCAAATATGATAGGTATTTCTTCTCACTTCAAAACATTCTTCATGCATCTCTAGCATTTGTAATCAATCAAATTCATTGTATGATAACATATTCTAAACCAAAATAACTTTATACAATCCATTCACTGCCTCAAAGCAATGGTTTTGAGTTCTTATCCCATTTGGGACCAAATATCCACAAGTCTTTTTTCTCACTTCTAAACATTCTTCATGCATCTCTAGCACTTGTAATCAATCAAATTTATTGTATTATAACATATTATAACCCAATATAACTTTATACAAGCCATTCACTGCCTCAAAGCAATGGTTTTGTGTTGAGACCAAATTTCAACAAGTCTTTCTTCTCACTTCTAACCTTTCTTCATGCATGTCTAGCACTTGTAATCAATCAAATTCATTGTATTATACCATATTCTAACCCAAAATAACTTTATACAAGCCATTCACTGCCTCAAAGCAATGGTTTGGGGTTCTTATCCAATTTGGGACCAAATATCGATAGGTCTTTCTTCTCACTTCAAAACATTCTTCATGCATCTCTAGCACTTGTAATCAATCAAATTCATTGTATGATAACATATTCTAAACCAAAATAACTTTATACAATCCAGTCACTGCCTCAAAGCAATGGTTTTGGGTTCTTATCCAATTTGGGACCAAATATGATAAGTCTTTCTTCTCACTTCAAAACATTCTTCATGCATCTCTAGCATTTGTAATCAATTAAATTCATTGTATGATAACATATTCTAAACCAAAATAACTTTATACAATCCATTCACTGCCTCAAAGCAATGGTTTTGAGTTCTTATCCCATTTGGGACCAAATATCCACAAGTCTTTCTTCTCACTTCTAAACATTCTTCATGCATCTCTAGCACTTGTAATCAATCAAATTTATTGTATTATAACATATTATAACCCAATATAACTTTATACAAGCCATTCACTGCCTCAAAGTAATGGTTTTGTGTTGAGACCAAATTTCAACAAGTCTTTTTTCTCACTTCTAAACATTCTTCATGCATGTCTAGCACTTGTAATCAATCAAATTCATTGTATTATAACATATTCTAACCCAAAATAACTTTATACAAGTCATTCACTGCCTCAAAGCAATGGTTTTGGGTTCTTATCCCATTTGAGACCAAATTTCAACAAGTCTTACTTCTCACTTCTAAACATTCTTCATGCATTTCTAGCACTTGTAATCAATCAAATTCATTGTATTATAACATATTCTAAACCAAAATAACTTTATACAAGCCATTCACTGCCTCAAAGCAATGGTTTTGGGTTCATATCCCATTTGAGATCAAATTTCAACGTCTTTCTTCTCACTTCTAAACATTCTTCATGCATGTCTAGCACATGTAATCAATCAAATTCATTCTATTATAACATATTCTAACCCAAAATAACTTTATAAAAGCCATTCACTGCCTCAAAGCAATGGTTTTGGGTTATTATCCCATTTGAGACCAAATTTCAACAAGTCTTTTTTCTCACTTCTAAACCTTCTTCATGCATGTCTAGCACTTGTAATCAATCAAATTCATTGTATTATAACATATTCTAACCCAAAATAACTTTATACAAGCAATTCACTGCCTCAAAGCAATGGTTTTGGGTTCTTATCCCATTTGAGACCAAATTTCAACAAGTCTTTCTTCTCACTTCGAAACATTCTTCATGCATGTCTAGCACTTGTAATCAATCAAAGTCATTGTATTATAACATATTCTAACCCAAAATAATTTTATACAAGCCATTCACTGCCTCAAAGCAATGGTTTTGTGTTCTTATCCCATTTGAGACCAAATTTCAACAAGTCTTTCTTCTCACTTCTAAACATTCTTCATGCATTTCTAGCACTTGTAATCAATCAAATTCAATGTATTATAACATATTCTAACCCAAAATAACTTTATACAAGCCATTCACTGCCTCAAAATCAATGGTTTTGGGTTATTATCCCATTTGAGACCAAATTTCAACAAGTGTTTTTTCGCACTTTTAAACATTCTTCATGCATGTCTAGCACTTGTAATCAATCAAATTCATTGTATTATAACATATTCTAACCCAAAATAACTTTATACAAGCAATTCACTGCCTCAAAGCAATGGTTTTGGGTTCTTATCCCATTTGAGACAAAATTTCAGCAAGTCTTTTTTCTCACTTCTAAACATTCTTCATGCATGTCTAGCACTTGTAATCAATCAAATTCATTGTATGATAACATACTCTAACCCAAAATAATTTTATACAAGCCATTCACTGCCTCAAAGCAATGGTTTTGTGTTCTTATCCCATTTGAGACCAAATTTCAACAAGTCTTTCTTCTCACTTCTAAACATTCTTCATGCATTTCTAGCACTTGTAATCAATCAAATTCATTGTATTATAACATATTCTAACCCAAAATAACTTTATAAAAACCATTCACTGCCTCAAAGTAATGGTTTTGGGTTATTATCCCATTTGAGACCAAATTTCAACAAGTCTTTTTTCTCACTTCTAAACATTCTTCATGCATGTCTAGCACTTGTAATCAATCAAATTCATTGTATGATAACATATTCTAAACCAAAATAACTTTATACAAGCAATTCACTGCCTCAAAGCAATGGTTTTGAATTCTTATCCCATTTGAGACCAAATTTCAACAAGTCTTTTTTCTCACTTCTAAACATTCTTCATGCATGTCTAGCACTTGTAATCAATCAAATTCATTGTATGATAACATATTCTACACAAAAATAACTTTATACAAGCCATTCACTGCCTCAAAGCAATGGTTTTGGGTTATTATCCCATTTGAGACCAAATTTAAACAAGTCTTTTTTCTCATTTCTAAACATTCTTCATGCATGTCTAGCACTTGTAATCAATCAAATTCATTGTATTATAACATATTCTAACCCAAAATAACTTTATACAAGCCATTCACTACCTCAAAGCAAACTTTTGGGTTCTTATCCCATTTGAGACCAAATTTCAACAAATCTTTCTTCTCACTTCTAAACATTCTTCATGCATGTCTAGCACTTGTAATCAATCAAATTCATTGTATGATAACATATTCTAACCCAAAATAACTTTATACAAGCCATTCACTGCCTCAAAGGAATGGTTTTGGGTTCTTATCCAATTTGGGACCAAATATCGATAGGTCTTTCTTCTCACTTCTAAACATTCTTCATGCATCTCTAGCACTTGTAATCAATAATATTCATTGTATTATAACATATTCTAAACCAAAATAACTTTATACAAGCCATTAACTGCCTCAAAGCAATGGTTTTGGGTTCTTATCCTATTTGGGACCAAATATCCACAAGTCTTTCTTCTCACTTCTAAACATTCTTCATGCAAATCTAGCACTTGTAATCAATCAAATCCATTGTATTATAACATATTCTAACCCAAGATAACTTTATACAAGCCATTCACTGCCTCAAAGCAATGGTTTGGGGTTCTTATCCAATTTGGGACCAAATATGATAGGTATTTCTTCTCACTTCAAAACATTCTTCATGCATCTCTAGCATTTGTAATCAATCAAATTTATTGTATGATAACATATTCTAAACCAAAATAACTTTATACAATCCATTCACTGCCTCAAAGCAATGGTTTTGAGTTCTTATCCCATTTGGGACCAAATATCCACAAGTCTTTCTTCTCACTTCTAAACATTCTTCATGCATCTCTAGCACTTGTAATCAATCAAATTTATTGTATTATAACATATTATAACCCAATATAACTTTATACAAGTCATTCACTGCCTCAAAGCAATGGTTTTGGGTTCTTATCCCATTTGAGACCAAATTTCAACAAGTCTTACTTCTCACTTCTAAACATTTTTCATGCATTTCTAGCACTTGTAATCAATCAAATTCATTGTATTATAACATATTCTAAACCAAAATAACTTTATACAAGCCATTCACTGCCTCGAAGCAATGGTTTTGGGTTCTTATCCCATTTGAGACCAAATTTCAACGTCTTACTTCTCACTTCTAAACATTCTTCATGCATCTCTAGCACTTGTAATCAATCAAATTCATTCCATTATAACATATTCTAACCCAAAATAATTTATAAAAGCCATTCACTGCCTCAAAGCAATAGTTTTGGGTTATTATCCCATTTGAGACCAAATTTCAACAAGTCTTTTTTCTCACTTCTAAACCTTCTTCATGCATGTCTAGCACTTGTAATCAATCAAATTCATTGTATTATAACATATTCTAACCCAAAATAACTTTATACAAGCAATTCACTGCCTCAAAGCAATGGTTTTGGGTTCTTATCCCATTTGAGACCAAATTTCAGCAAGTCTTTCTTCTCACTTCGAAACATTCTTCATGCATGTCTAGCACTTGTAATCAATCAAAGTCATTGTATTATAACATATTCTAACCCAAAATAACTTTATACAAGCCATTCACTGCCTCAAAGCAATGGTTTTGTGTTCTTATCCCATTTGAGACCAAATTTCAACAAGTCTTTCTTCTCACTTCTAAACATTCTTCATGCATGTCTAGCACTTGTAATCAATCAAATTCATTGTATTATAATATATTCTAACCCAAAATAACTTTATACAAGCCATTCACTGCCTCAAAATCAATGGTTTTGGGTTATTATCCCATTTGAGACCAAATTTCAACAAGTGTTTTTTCGCACTTTTAAACATTCTTCATGCATGTCTAGCACTTGTAATCAATCAAATTCATTGTATTATAACATATTCTAACCCAAAATAACTTTATACAAGCCATTCACTGCCTCAAAGCAATGGTTTTGGGTTCTTATCCCATTTGAGACCAAATTTCAACAAGTCTTACTTCTCACTTCTAAACATTCTTCATGCATCTCTAGCACTTGTAATCAATCAAATTCATTGTATGATAACATATTCTAAACCAAAATAACTTTATACAAGCCATTCACTGCCTCAAAGCAATGGTTTTGGGTTCTTATCCAATTTGGGACCAAATATGATAGGTATTTCTTCTCACTTCAAAACATTCTTCATGCATCTCTAGCATTTGTAATCAATCAAATTCATTGTATGATAACATATTCTAAACCAAAATAACTTTATACAATCCATTCACTGCCTCAAAGCAATGGTTTTGAGTTCTTATCCCATTTGGGACCAAATATCCACAAGTCTTTCTTCTCACTTCTAAACATTCTTCATGCATCTCTAGCACTTGTAATCAATCAAATTCATTGTATTATAACATATTCTAACCCAAAATAACTTTATAAAAACCATTCACTGCCTCAAAGTAATGGTTTTGGGTTATTATTGTGAAAGGGAACACCATTCATGGTCGACCTTGCAACCAACCATACGTTCATGTCTCGACCAAGTGAATTCACTCGTCCGTACAACCGGTCGTCCGTACGACCATTCCTCAAGGCGAAGCCCATTACTCCCTAAACCATCAGATCATCACTTAAGGCCCCTTTGTAACTCGCCACAAGTTCGCCTTAGAAGAATGGAGGCCTAGATCCTTCCAATATGACCGTTGGAGCTCGAGACAAGAAGAAGTCACATGTTGTGCTTAGAAGACAACCCCAAGCTCACGTCGCTTTCACCTTCAAGTGGGAAACAAAATATCTTGTATATTTGTATGTATTTTATTCTCTTTGTCTAGTCTTTATATAGTTTGTAAGCATAGTTCTTTTTCATGTATGAAAAGAGAAGTTCTCTCTTTCTTCACAATCTCTAAACTCGCAAACTCTTCTAATCTCATTTCTCTCGTTCATTCAACCATAAACCTCTTTATACTCGATCTTATACTTGAAATCTCACATGGTATCAGAGCCAGGTTGCTCTTAATCACCGTTTAAATCTCAAATCTCTTTCGTTCTCTCTCGCTTAAACTCATCTTTATCATCTTCTTGTTCTTCGGTTTTCTTTTAACCGTTGGACAAAGCCTTTACCCGTTGGATAATAATCTCCTAGCTCATCGTATCTACCATGGAAGGTCTCAAATCTTTGGTGGTTCCGGTTACTCTCAAGGGGAGTAACTACTTATTGTGGGCAAGAACCACAAAGACGGCCTTGTGTGGCCGTGGTCTTTGGAGTCACATCGAAAAGAGTGAAACTCCAACAGAAGGGAAGAAGGAGGCCGCCTCCATCGATGAAGAGAAGTGGTTCCAAGAGGACCAAAATGTTCTTGCTCTCATCCAAAACTCCCTCGAAGCTCCAATCCTTGAAGCTTATTCTTATTGTGAAACCGCTAAGGAGTTGTGGGACACTCTCAAAAATGTCTTTGGGAATGTCACCAACCTTAACCGGGTTTTTGAAGCCAAAAGAGCCATCAACAACCTCAGCCAAGAATACATGGAGTTCACCAAACACTTTGGGAAATTTCGCTCTCTTTGGGCTGAGCTTAAGATGCTTCGACCTAGCTCGGTTGACCCCGCGGTCATCAATGAAAGGAGAGAACAAGACAAAGTCTTTGGACTTCTCTTGACTCTCAACTCGTCGTACAACGACCTCATCAAGCACATTCTCCGGTCGGACAAGCTCCCTAGTCTTGACGACGTGTGCTCTCAAGTTCAAAGAGAACATGGATCTATCGGGCTATTTGGGGGAAAAGGTGAACTTATCACCGCCAACCAAAGTGAAGTAGCCACGGCTAACAAGAGCTACTACCGGAACAACAACAACAATAGCTCCAACAACAAGCGACCATTTTGCCATCATTGCAAAAGATCCGGTCACCACAAAGAGAAGTGTTGGGTGCTTCATCCCCATCTTCGTCCGAGAGATGACAACCGCGACCCGAGGGCTAACCAAGCTTGTGCATCCGGTGAAGTGACTCACCCGGACAACAACAACAACAATCAAGCCGTGGAGACCCAAGGAGCGGCGCTTGCTGCATCATCGGACGTTGTAAGGAAGTGTGACCTTGAGGCTATCATTAAGGCCCTCAAGGAGTCATCCGGTAATGTTAACCTTGCCCTTACTTCCATTAAGCCTCTTATAGTTGATTCCAGAGCCTCTCATCACATGATTAGCGATTCTAAATTAATAAGTGATATAGAACCGGCTTTAGGAAATGTTACTATTGCTAATGGGGACAAGGTACCGGTTAAAGGAATTGGAACTTTAAAGTTGTTTAACAAAGATACTAAAGCTTTCTATATGCCTAACTTTGCATCAAATTTAGTATCGGTTAGAAAAGCTACTAAAGATCTAAATTGTCATGTTATCTTTGGACCTAATGATGTTTATTTTCAGGATATTAAGACAAGTAAGCTTCTTGGCCAAGGCAAGACCAAAGATGACCTCTATGTTCTTAAAAATACCGACCTATCTACTTCTTCTTCTTCATCTTGTTTTAGTTCTATTATTGTTAGTGCGAATAGTGCTATTTGGCATGCTAGACTTGGTCACCCTCATACTCGTGCTTTAAATTTAATGTTGCCTAATGTTTCTTTTAAAAATGATGAATGTGAAGCATGTATTCTTGGCAAGCATTGCAAATCTGTTTTTCCCAAGTCTAGTACTATCTATGAAAATTGCTTTGATTTGATTCATTCGGATGTGTGGACTTCACCTTGCATGTCTAGGGAAAATCAAAAGTACTATGTTACCTTCATTGATGAAAAATCGAAATACACTTGGTTAACCTTACTTCCTTCTAAGGATCGTGTTCTTGAAGCTTTTATGAACTTTCAAACTTATGTGACTAACCACTATAATGCCAAGATTAAGATTTTAAGGTCGGATAATGGTGGGGAGTATACAAGTCATGCCTTCAAACAACACTTAACCAAACATGGCATCATTCAACAAACAAGTTGTCCATATACCCCTCAAGTTCCACACCAATGTACCAAAATCATTTTGGGGAGATGTTGTCGTTGCGGCTTGCTACTTAATCAACCGCACACCTACAAAAATACTAAGCGATCTCTCACCCTTTGAAGTTCTTCACAAAGTTAAACCCAATATTAATCACTTACGTGTGTTTGGGTGTGTGTGCTATGTGTTGAAACCAGGTGAACTTCGCAATAAGTTGGAAGCCAAGAGCACCAAGTGCATGTTGATCGGGTACTCACCAACACAAAAGGGCTACAAGTGCTATGATCCGGAAACTAGACGAGTTCATGTTTCGAGAGATGTTAAGTTCATTGAAGCAAATGGGTACTATGAAAAGAAGAATTGGGAAGAACTAAAAGACCTATCTCACTCTCCATCCGATCGTGCCAACAACCTTCGGGCTATCCTAGAAAAGCTTGGGGTCGAGAATTCTCGAGAGTCAAGTGAATCACCTTCACCTTCACCAACACCGAATACTACAGACCAAGACCAAGAACATGAGACACATGACCCACAAGAACAAGAAGATGAGAACCTATCCGAAGAAAACAATGATGATCAAGACTATGGTCAAGGAGAAGAGGGTTTAAATTCACTACAACAAGAAGATAGTGAAAATCAAGAGGGACAAAGTTCTATGGAACAAAGTGAACAACCACAAGGCGAAGTCATTGAGCTAAGAAGAAGTGAAAGGATCAAGTCTAACCCATCAAATTGGAAGAAAACAAGAGTTTACTACAACAACATGGCTGTTGCTCATCCCATACAAGCCGTATGCACTCTTGCACACTTTCCCTTCGAACATCAAGCCTACATTACCCAAGTGGACTCACAATGGATTCCACAAAGCTATGAAGAGGCTAAAGAGCACAAAGAGTGGAGAGAAGCGGTTAAAGAAGAAACTAAAGCCATGGAACAAAACAACACATGGAATGTAGTTACTCTACCCAAGGGAAAGAAAGCGGTCACATCCAAGTGGATATTCACTATAAAGTACAAGAGTGATGGGGGGATCGAACGCTACAAAGCTAGGCTTGTTGCAAGAGAGTTTACACAAACCTATGGAGAAGATTACCTTGATACCTTTGCACCGGTAGCCAAGCTCCATACTGTCCGGGTAGTATTGTCCTTAGCCGTGAATCTTGAATGGGAACTATGGCAAATGGACGTCAAGAATGCGTTTCTTCAAGGTGAACTCGAAGATGAAGTTTACATGAGACCTCCACCGGGTTTAGAAGATACCATCTCACCCGGAAAAGTGTTCAAGCTCAACAAAGCTATCTATGGCCTAAAACAATCACCGAGAGCTTGGTATCACAAGCTGAGCACCACCTTGATGGAAAAAGACTTTAAGAGATCCGAGGCTGATCACACCCTATTCACATCACAAAGCCAAAGAGGTATTGTTGTCATTCTTGTTTATGTGGATGATATTATCATCTCCGGGAATGACAAGGTAGGGATTCAAGATACTAAACTATTTTTAAAATCAGTCTTTGATATTAAAGATCTAGGTGAACTAAAGTATTTTCTTGGGATAGAAGTTTGTAGATCAAAGGAAGGTCTCTTCTTATCACAAAGAAAATACACTCTTGATCTTTTAAATGAAGTAGGTAAGCTAGGTTCAAGACCGGTTGCATCACCACTTGAAGTTGATTTCCAAGTTATCCGAGAGGGGGAGCAAGAAGAAGTTCCTTATGAAGATGCCTCACAATACCGTCGACTAGTAGGTAAGCTTATCTACTTAACCATCACTCGACCTGACATTTGTTATGCGGTGAATCAGGTGAGCCAACATATGCAAGCTCCCAAGGTGCATCATTGGAACATGGTGAGCCGAATTCTCAAATACCTTAAAGGAGCTCCGGGACAAGGCATATGGATGGGATGCAATAAAAATACGGAGTTGATAGGCTATTGTGATGCGGATTATGCCGGTGATCATGGAGATAGACGCTCAACAACCGGTTATTGTACCTTCATTGGAGGAAACTTGGTGACTTGGAAAAGCAAGAAACAAAAGGTGGTCTCACTTTCAAGTGCCGAATCCGAGTACCGGGCAATGAGGAAGCTTACTACCGAGTTGATGTGGCTCAAAGCGCTTCTTAAAGACTTAGGAGTGGAGTCAACAAAGCCAATCACAATGCATTGTGACAATGAAGCTGCAATCCACATAGCTTCAAATTCGGTGTTTCACGAGAGAACAAAGCATATCGAGATTGATTGCCACAAAGTACGAGAAAAAGTAGGACTTGGTGTAATACTACCTTGCTACACCGAGAGCTCGGAACAATTGGCCGACATACTCACCAAGGCAGCAAGCCCTCAAGTGTGTGAATATATACACTCGAAACTTGGACTCATGGATCTCACTAAACCATGACTCCCACACTCTTTTTCCCTTATGCATAGTTTTATCCCAAGTGGTTTTCTATGCTAAGGTTTTTAATGAGGTGGGTGTTCCATGTGTCAAGCTCAATCTTCAAATCTTTGATGCTTAAGCTTGAGGGGGAGTGTGAAAGGGAACACCATTCATGGTCGACCTTGCAACCAACCATACGTTCATGTCTCGACCAAGTGAATTCACTCGTCCGTACAACCGGTCGTCCGTACGACCATTCCTCAAGGCCAAGCCCATTACTCCCTAAACCATCAGCTCATCACTTAAGGCCCCTTTGTAACTCGCCACAAGTTCGCCCTAGAAGAATGGAGGCCTAGATCCTTCCAATATGACCGTTGGAGCTCGAGACAAGAAGAAGTCACATGTTGTGCTTAGAAGACAACCCCAAGCTCACGTCGCTTTCACCTTCAAGTGGGAAACAAAATATCTTGTATATTTGTATGTATTTTATTCTCTTTGTCTAGTCTTTATATAGTTTGTAAGCATAGTTCTTTTTCATGTATGAAAAGAGAAGTTCTCTCTTTCTTCACAATCTCTAAACTCGCAAACTCTTCTAATCTCATTTCTCTCGTTCATTCAACCATAAACCTCTTTATACTCGATCTTATACTTGAAATCTCACAATTATCCCATTTGAGACCAAATTTCAACAAGTCTTTTTTCTCACTTCTAAACATTCTTCATGCATGTCTAGCACTTGTAATCAATCAAATTCATTGTATGATAACATATTCTAAACCAAAATAACTTTATACAAGCAATTCACTGCCTCAAAGCAATGGTTTTGGGTTCTTATCCCATTTGAGGCCAAATTTCAACAAGTCTTTCTTCTCACTTCGAAACATTCTTCATGCATGTCTAGCACTTGTAATCAATCAAAGTCATTGTATTATAACATATTCTAACCCAAAATAACTTTATACAAGCCATTCACTGCCTCAAAGCAATGGTTTTGTGTTCTTATCCCATTTGAGACCAAATTTCAACAAGTCTTTCTTCTCACTTCTAAACATTCTTCATACATGTCTAGCACTTGTAATCAATCAAATTCATTGTATTATAACATATTCTAACCCAAAATAACTTTATACAAGCCATTCACTGCCTCAAAATCAATGGTTTTGGGTTATTATCCCATTTGAGACCAAATTTCAACAAGTGTTTTTCGCACTTTTAAACATTCTTAATGCATGTCTAGCACTTGTAATCAATCAAATTCATTGTATTATAACATATTCTAACCCAAAATAACTTTATACAAGCCATTCACTGCCTCAAAGCAATGGTTTTGGGTTCTTATCCCATTTGAGACCAAATTTCAACAAGTCTTACTTCTCACTTCTAAACATTCTTCATGCATCTCTAGCACTTGTAATCAATCAAATTCATTGTATGATAACATATTCTAAACCAAAATAACTTTATACAAGCCAGTCACTGCCTCAAAGCAATGGTTTTGGGTTCTTATCCAATTTGGGACCAAATATGATAGGTATTTCTTCTCACTTCAAAACATTCTTCATGCATCTCTAGCATTTGTAATCAATCAAATTCATTGTATGATAACATATTCTAAACCAAAATAACTTTATACAATCCATTCACTGCCTCAAAGCAATGGTTTTGAGTTCTTATCCCATTTGGGACCAAATATCCACAAGTCTTTCTTCTCACTTCTAAACATTCTTCATGCATCTCTAGCACTTGTAATCAATCAAATTTATTGTATTCTTCATGCATCTCTAGCACTTGTAATCAATCAAATTTATTGTATTATAACATATTATAACCCATTATAACTTTATACAAGCCATTCACTGCCTCAAAGCAATGGTTTTGTGTTGAGACCAAATTTCAACAAGTCTTTCTTCTCACTTCTAAACATTCTTCATGCATGTCTAGCACTTGTAATCAATCAAATTCATTGTATTATAACATATTCTAACCCAAAATAACTTTATAAAAACCATTCACTGCCTCAAAGTAATGGTTTTTGGTTATTATCCCATTTGAGACCAAATTTCAACAAGTCTTTTTTCTCACTTCTAAACATTCTTCATGCATGTCTAGCACTTGTAATCAATCAAATTCATTGTATGATAACATATTCTAAACCAAAATAACTTTATACAAGCCATTCACTGCCTCAAAGCAATGGTTTTGGGTTATTATCCCATTTGAGACTAAATTTAAACAAGTCTTTTTCTCACTTCTAAACATTCTTCATGCATGTCTAGCACTTGTAATCAATCAAATTCATTGTATTATAACATATTCTAACCCAAAATAACTTTATACAAGCCATTCACTGCCTCAAAGCAATCGTTTTGGGTTCTTATCCCATTTGAGACCAAATTTCAACAAATCTTTCTTCTCACTTCTAAACATTCTTCATGCATGTCTAGCACTTGTAATCAATCAAATTCATTGTATTATAACATATTCTAACCCAAAATAACTTTATACAAGCCATTCACTGCCTCAAAATCAATGGTTTTGGGTTATTATCCCATTTGAGACCAAATTTCGACAAGTGTTTTTTCGCACTTTTAAACATTCTTCATGCATGTCTAGCACTTGTAATCAATCAAATTCATTGTATTATAACATATTCTAACCCAAAAAAACTTTATACAAGCCATTCACTGCCTCAAAGCAATGGTTTTGGGTTCTTATCCCATTTGAGACCAAATTTCAACAAGTCTTACTTCTCACTTCTAAACATTCTTCATGCATCTCTAGCACTTGTAATCAATCAAATTCATTGTATGATAACATATTCTAAACCAAAATAACTTTATACAAGCCATTCACTGCCTCAAAGCAATGGTTTTGGGTTCTTATCCAATTTGGGACCAAATATGATAGGTATTTCTTCTCACTTCAAAACATTCTTCATGCATCTCTAGCATTTGTAATCAATCAAATTCATTGTATGATAACATATTCTAAACCAAAATAACTTTATACAATCCATTCACTGCCTCAAAGCAATGGTGTTGAGTTCTTATCCCATTTGGGACCAAATATCCACAAGTCTTTCTTCTCACTTCTAAACATTCTTCATGCATCTCTAGCACTTGTAATCAATCAAATTTATTGTATTATAACATATTATAACCCAATATAACTTTATACAAGCCATTCACTGCCTCAAAGCAATGGTTTTGTGTTGAGACCAAATTTCAACAAGTCTTTCTTCTCACTTCTAAACATTCTTCATGCATGTCTAGCACTTGTAATCAATCAAATTCATTGTATTATACCATATTCTAACCCAAAATAACTTTATAAAAACCATTCACTGCCTCAAAGTAATGGTTTTGGGTTATTATCCCATTTGAGACCAAATTTCAACAAGTCTTTTTTCTCACTTCTAAACATTCTTCATGCATGTCTAGCACTTGTAATCAATCAAATTCATTGTATGATAACATATTCCAAACCAAAATAACTTTATACAAGCCATTCACTGCCTCAAAGCAATGGTTTTGGGTTATTATCCCATTTGAGACCAAATTTAAACAAGTCTTTTTTCTCACTTCTAAACATTCTTCATGCATGTCTAGCACTTGTAATCAATCAAATTCATTGTATTATAACATATTCTAACCCAAAATAACTTTATACAAGCCATTCACTGCCTCAAAGCAATCGTTTTGGGTTCTTATCCCATTTGAGACCAAATTTCAACAAATCTTTCTTCTCACTTCTAAACATTCTTCATGCATGTCTAGCACTTGTAATCAATCAAATTCATTGTATTATAACATATTCTAACCCAAAATAACTTTATACAAGCCATTCACTGCCTCAAAGGAATGGTTTTGGGTTCTTATCCAATTTGGGACCAAATATCGATAGGTCTTTCTTCTCACTTCTAAACATTCTTCATGCATCTCTAGCACTTGTAATCAATAATATTCATTGTATTATAACATATTCTAAACCAAAATAACTTTATACAAGCCATTCACTGCCTCAAAGCAATGGTTTTGGGTTCTTATCCCATTTGGGACCAAATATTCACAAGTCTTTCTAATCACTTCTAAACATTCTTCATGCATCTCTAGCACTTGTAATCAATCAAATCCATTGTATTATAACATATTCTAACCCAAAATAACTTTATACAAGCCATTCACTGCCTCAAAGCAATGGTTTGGGGTTCTTATCCAATTTGGGACCAAATATCGATAGGTCTTTCTTCTCACTTCAAAACATTCTTCATGCATCTCTAGCACTTGTAATCAATCAAATTCATCGTATGATAACATATTCTAAACCAAAATAACTTTATACAATCCAGTCACTGCCTCAAAGCAATGGTTTTGGGTTCTTATCCAATTTGGGACCAAATATGATAAGTCTTTCTTCTCACTTCAAAACATTTTTCATGCATCTCTAGCATTTGTAATCAATTAAATTCATTGTATGATAACATATTCTAAACCAAAATAACTTTATACAATCCATTCACTGCCTCAAAGCAATGGTTTTGGGTTCCTATCCCATTTGGGACCAAATATCCACAAGTCTTTCTTCTCACTTCTAAACATTCTTCATGCATCTCTAGCACTTGTAATCAATCAAATTTATTGCATTATAACATATTATAACCCAATATAACTTTATACAAGCCATTCACTGCCTCAAAGCAATGGTTTTGTGTTGAGACCAAATTTCAACAAGTCTTTTTTCTCACTTCTAAACATTCTTCATGCATGTCTAGCACTTGTAATCAATCAAATTCATTGTATTATAACATATTCTAACCCAAAATAACTTTATACAAGCCATTCACTGCCTCAAAGCAATCGTTTTGGGTTCTTATCCCATTTGAGACCAAATTTCAACAAGTCTTTCTTCTCACTTCTAAACATTCTTCATGCATGTCTAGCACTTGTAATCAATCAAATTCATTGTATTATAACATATTCTAACCCAAAATAACTTTATACAAGCCATTCACTGCCTCAAAGGAATGGTTTTGGGTTCTTATCCAATTTGAGACCAAATTTCAACAAGTCTTTCTTCTCACTTTGAAACATTCTTCATGCATGTCTAGCACTTGTAATCAATCAAATTCATTGTATTATAACATATTCTAACCCAAAATAACTTTATACAAGCCATTCACTGCCTCAAAGCAATGGTTTTGTGTTCTTATCCCATTTGAGACCAAATTTAAACAAGTCTTTCTTCTCACTTCTAAACATTCTTCATGCATGTCTAGCACTTGTATTCAATCAAATTCATTGTATTATAACATATTCTAACCCAAAATAACTTTATACAAGCCATTCACTGCCTCAAAATCAATGGTTTTGGGTTATTATCCCATTTGAGACCAAATTTCAACAAGTGTTTTTTCGCACTTTTAAACATTCTTCATGCATGTCTAGCACTTGTAATCAATCAAATTCATTGTATTATAACATATTCTAACCCAAAATAACTTTATACAAGCCATTCACTGCCTCAAAGGAATGGTTTTGGGTTCTTATCCAATTTGGGACCAAATATCGATAGGTCTTTCTTCTCACTTCTAAACATTCTTCATGCATCTCTAGCATTTGTAATCAATAATATTCATTGTATTATAACATATTCTAAACCAAAATAACTTTATACAAGCCATTCACTGCCTCAAAGCAATGGTTTTGGGGTCTTATCCCATTTGGGACCAAATATCCACAAGTCTTTCTTCTCACTTCTGAACATTCTTCATGCATCTCTAGCACTTGTAATCAATCAAATCCATTGTATTATAACATATTCTAACCCAAAATAACTTTATACGAGCCATTCACTGCCTCAAAGTAATGGTTTGGGGTTCTTATCCAATTTGGGACCAAATATCGATAGGTCTTTCTTCTCACTTCAAAACATTCTTCATGCATCTCTAGCACTTGTAATCAATCAAATTCATTGTATGATAACATATTCTAAACCAAAATAACTTTATACAAGCCAGTCACTGCCTCAAAGCAATGGTTTTGGGTTCTTATCCAATTTGGGACCAAATATGATAAGTCTTTCTTCTCACTTCAAAACATTCTTCATGCATCTCTAGCATTTGTAATCAATTAAATTCATTGTATGATAACATATTCTAAACCAAAATAACTTTATACAATCCATTCACTGCCTCAAAGCAATGGTTTTGAGTTCTTATCCCATTTGGGACCAAGTATCCACAAGTCTTTCTTCTCACTTCTAAACATTCTTCATGCATCTCTAGCACTTGTAATCAATCAAATTTATTGTATTATAACATATTATAACCCAATATAACTTTATACAAGCCATTCACTGCCTCAAAGCAATGGTTTTGTGTTGAGACCAAATTTCAACAAGTCTTTCTTCTCACTTCTAAACATTCTTCATGCATGTCTAGCACTTGTAATCAATCAAATTCATTGTATTATAACATATTCTAACCCAAAATAACTTTATAAAAGCCATTCACTGCCTCAAAGCAATGGTTTTGGGTTATTATCCCATTTGAGACCAAATTTCAACAAGTCTTTTTTCTCACTTCTAAACCTTCTTCATGCATGTCTAGCACTTTTAATCAATCAAATTCATTGTATTATAACATATTCTAACCCAAAATAACTTTATACAAGCAATTCACTGCCTCAAAGCAATGGTTTTGGGTTCTTATCCCATTTGAGACCAAAGTTCAACAAGTCTTTCTTCTCACTTCGAAACATTCTTCATGCATGTCTAGCACTTGTAATCAATCAAATTCATTGTATTATAACATATTCTAACCCAAAATAACTTTATACAAGCCATTCACTGCCTCAAAGCAATGGTTTTGTGTTCTTATCCCATTTGAGACCAAATTTAAACAAGTCTTTCTTCTCACTTCTAAACATTCTTCATGCATGTCTAGCACTTGTATTCAATCAAATTCATTGTATTATAACATATTCTAACCCAAAATAACTTTATACAAGCCATTCACTGCCTCAAAATCAATGGTTTTGGGTTATTATCCCATTTGAGACCAAATTTCAACAAGTGTTTTTTCGCACTTTTAAACATTCTTCATGCATGTCTAGCACTTGTAATCAATCAAATTCATTGTATTATAACATATTCTAACCCAAAATAACTTTATACAAGCCATTCACTGCCTCAAAGGAATGGTTTTGGGTTCTTATCCAATTTGGGACCAAATATTGATAGGTCTTTCTTCTCACTTCTAAACATTCTTCATGCATCTCTAGCACTTGTAATCAATCAAATTCATTGTATGATAACATATTCTAAACCAAAATAACTTTATACAAGCCAGTCACTGCCTCAAAGCAATGGTTTTGGGTTCTTATCCAATTTGGGACCAAATATGATAAGTCTTTCTTCTCACTTCAAAACATTCTTCATGCATCTCTAGCATTTGTAATCAATTAAATTCATTGTATGATAACATATTCTAAACCAAAATAACTTTATACAATCCATTCACTGCCTCAAAGCAATGGTTTTGAGTTCTTATCCCATTTGGGACCAAGTATCCACAAGTCTTTCTTCTCACTTCTAAACATTCTTCATGCATCTCTAGCACTTGTAATCAATCAAATTTATTGTATTATAACATATTATAACCCAATATAACTTTATACAAGCCATTCACTGCCTCAAAGCAATGGTTTTGTGTTGAGACCAAATTTCAACAAGTCTTTCTTCTCACTTCTAAACATTCTTCATGCATGTCTAGCACTTGTAATCAATCAAATTCATTGTATTATAACATATTCTAACCCAAAATAACTTTATAAAAGCCATTCACTGCCTCAAAGCAATGGTTTTGGGTTATTATCCCATTTGAGACCAAATTTCAACAAGTCTTTTTTCTCACTTCTAAACCTTCTTCATGCATGTCTAGCACTTTTAATCAATCAAATTCATTGTATTATAACATATTCTAACCCAAAATAACTTTATACAAGCAATTCACTGCCTCAAAGCAATGGTTTTGGGTTCTTATCCCATTTGAGACCAAAGTTCAACAAGTCTTTCTTCTCACTTCGAAACATTCTTCATGCATGTCTAGCACTTGTAATCAATCAAATTCATTGTATTATAACATATTCTAACCCAAAATAACTTTATACAAGCCATTCACTGCCTCAAAGCAATGGTTTTGTGTTCTTATCCCATTTGAGACCAAATTTAAACAAGTCTTTCTTCTCACTTCTAAACATTCTTCATGCATGTCTAGCACTTGTATTCAATCAAATTCATTGTATTATAACATATTCTAACCCAAAATAACTTTATACAAGCCATTCACTGCCTCAAAATCAATGGTTTTGGGTTATTATCCCATTTGAGACCAAATTTCAACAAGTGTTTTTTCGCACTTTTAAACATTCTTCATGCATGTCTAGCACTTGTAATCAATCAAATTCATTGTATTATAACATATTCTAACCCAAAATAACTTTATACAAGCCATTCACTGCCTCAAAGGAATGGTTTTGGGTTCTTATCCAATTTGGGACCAAATATTGATAGGTCTTTCTTCTCACTTCTAAACATTCTTCATGCATCTCTAGCATTTGTAATCAATAATATTCATTGTATTATAACATATTCTAAACCAAAATAACTTTATACAAGCCATTCACTGCCTCAAAGCAAAGGTTTTGGGTTCTTATCCCATTTGGGACCAAATATCCACAAGTCTTTCTTCTCACTTCTAAACATTCTTCATGCATCTCTAGCACTTGTAATCAATCAAATCCATTGTATTATAACATATTCTAACCCAAAATAACTTTATACAAGCCATTCACTGCCTCAAAGCAATGGTTTGGGGTTCTTATCCAATTTGGGACCAAATATCGATAGGTCTTTCTTCTCACTTCAAAACATTCTTCATGCATCTCTAGCACTTGTAATCAATCAAATTCATTGTATGATAACATATTCTAAACCAAAATAACTTTATACAAGCCAGTCACTGCCTCAAAGCAATGGTTTTGGGTTCTTATTCAATTTGGGACCAAATATGATAAGTCTTTCTTCTCACTTCAAAACATTCTTCATGCATCTCTAGCATTTGTAATCAATTAAATTCATTGTATGATAACATATTCTAAACCAAAATAACTTTATACAATCCATTCACTGCCTCAAAGCAATGGTTTTGAGTTCTTATCCCATTTGGGACCAAGTATCCACAAGTCTTTCTTCTCACTTCTAAACATTCTTCATGCATCTCTAGCACTTGTAATCAATCAAATTTATTGTATTATAACATATTATAACCCAATATAACTTTATACAAGCCATTCACTGCCTCAAAGCAATGGTTTTGTGTTGAGACCAAATTTTAACAAGTCTTTCTTCTCACTTCTAAACATTCTTCATGCATGTCTAGCACTTGTAATCAATCAAATTCATTGTATTATAACATATTCTAACCCAAAATAACTTTATAAAAGCCATTCACTGCCTCAAAGCAATGGTTTTGGGTTATTATCCCATTTGAGACCAAATTTCAACAAGTTTTTTTTCTCACTTCTAAACCTTCTTCATGCATGTCTAGCACTTTTAATCAATCAAATTCATTGTATTATAACATATTCTAACCCAAAATAACTTTATACAAGCAATTCACTGCCTCAAAGCAATGGTTTTGGGTTCTTATCCCATTTGAGACCAAATTTCAACAAGTCTTTCTTCTCACTTCGAAACATTCTTCATGCATGTCTAGCACTTGTAATAAATTAAATTCATTGTATTATAACATATTCTAACCCAAAATAACTTTATAGAAGCCATTCACTGCCTCAAAGCAAAGGTTTTGTGTTCTTATCCCATTTGAGACCAAATTTCAACAAGTCTTTCTTCTCACTTTTAAACATTCTTCATGCATGTCTAGCACTTGTAATCAATCAAATTCATTGTATTATAACATATTCTAACCCAAAATAACTTTATACAACCCATTCACTGCCTCAAAATCAATAGTTTTGGGTTCTTATCCAATTTGGGACCAAATATGATAGGTATTTCTTCTCACTTCAAAACATTCTTCATGCATCTCTAGCATTTGTAATCAATCAAATTCATTGTATGATAACATATTCTAAACCAAAATAACTTTATACAATCCATTCACTGCCTCAAAGCAATGGTTTTGAGTTCTTATCCCATTTGGGACTAAATATCCACAAGTCTTTCTTCTCACTTCTAAACATTCTTCATGCATCTCTAGCACTTGTAATCAATCAAATCCATTGTATTATAACATATTCTAACCCAAAATAACTTTATACAAGCCATTCACTGCCATAAAGCAATGGTTTTGTGTTGAGACCAAATTTCAACAAGTCTTTCTTCTCACTTCTAAACATTCTTCATGCATGTCTAGCACTTGTAATCAATCAAATACATTGTATTATAACATATTCTAACCCAAAATAACTTTATAAAAACCATTCACTGCCTCAAAGTAATGGTTTTGGGTTATTATCCCATTTGAGACCAAATTTCAACAAGTGTTTCTTCTCACTTCTAAACATTCTTCATGCATGTCTAGCACTTGTATTCAATCAAATTCATTGTATTATAACATATTCTAACCCAAAATAATTTTATACAAGCCATTCACTGCCTCAAAATCAATGGTTTTGGGTTATTATCCCATTTGAGACCAAATTTCAACAAGTGTTTTTTCGCACTTTTAAACATTTTTCATGCATGTCTAGCACTTGTAATCAATCAAATTCATTGTATTATAACATATTCTAACCCAAAATAACTTTATACAAGCCATTCACTGCCTCAAAGGAATGGTTTTGGGTTCTTATCCAATTTGGGACCAAATATCGATAGGTCTTTCTTCTCACTTCTAAACATTCTTCATGCATCTCTAGCATTTGTAATCAATAATATTCATTGTATTATAACATATTCTAAACCAAAATAACTTTATACAAGCCATTCACTGCCTCAAAGCAATGGTTTTGGGTTCTTATCCCATTTGGGACCAAATATCCACAAGTCTTTCTTCTCACTTCTAAACATTCTTCATGCATCTCTAGCACTTGTAATCAATCAAATCCATTGTATTATAACATATTCTAACCCAAAATAACTTTATACAAGCCATTCACTGCCTCAAAGCAATGGTTTGGGGTTCTTATCCAATTTGGGACCAAATATCGATAGGTCTTTCTTCTCACTTCAAAACATTCTTCATGCATCTCTAGCACTTGTAATCAATCAAATTCATTGTATGATAACATATTCTAAACCAAAATAACTTTATACAAGCCAGTCACTGCCTCAAAGCAATGGTTTTGGGTTCTTATTCAATTTGGGACCAAATATGATAAGTCTTTCTTCTCACTTCAAAACATTCTTCATGCATCTCTAGCATTTGTAATCAATTAAATTCATTGTATGATAACATATTCTAAACCAAAATAACTTTATACAATCCATTCACTGCCTCAAAGCAATGGTTTTGAGTTCTTATCCCATTTGGGACCAAGTATCCACAAGTCTTTCTTCTCACTTCTAAACATTCTTCATGCATCTCTAGCACTTGTAATCAATCAAATTTATTGTATTATAACATATTATAACCCAATATAACTTTATACAAGCCATTCACTGCCTCAAAGCAATGGTTTTGTGTTGAGACCAAATTTTAACAAGTCTTTCTTCTCACTTCTAAACATTCTTCATGCATGTCTAGCACTTGTAATCAATCAAATTCATTGTATTATAACATATTCTAACCCAAAATAACTTTATAAAAGCCATTCACTGCCTCAAAGCAATGGTTTTGGGTTATTATCCCATTTGAGACCAAATTTCAACAAGTTTTTTTTCTCACTTCTAAACCTTCTTCATGCATGTCTAGCACTTTTAATCAATCAAATTCATTGTATTATAACATATTCTAACCCAAAATAACTTTATACAAGCAATTCACTGCCTCAAAGCAATGGTTTTGGGTTCTTATCCCATTTGAGACCAAATTTCAACAAGTCTTTCTTCTCACTTCGAAACATTCTTCATGCATGTCTAGCACTTGTAATAAATTAAATTCATTGTATTATAACATATTCTAACCCAAAATAACTTTATAGAAGCCATTCACTGCCTCAAAGCAAAGGTTTTGTGTTCTTATCCCATTTGAGACCAAATTTCAACAAGTCTTTCTTCTCACTTCTAAACATTCTTCATGCATGTCTAGCACTTGTAATCAATCAAATTCATTGTATTATAACATATTCTAACCCAAAATAACTTTATACAAGCCATTCACTGCCTCAAAATCAATGGTTTTGGGTTCTTATCCAATTTGGGACCAAATATGATAGGTATTTCTTCTCACTTCAAAACATTCTTCATGCATCTCTAGCATTTGTAATCAATCAAATTCATTGTATGATAACATATTCTAAACCAAAATAACTTTATACAATCCATTCACTGCCTCAAAGCAATGGTTTTGAGTTCTTATCCCATTTGGGACTAAATATCCACAAGTCTTTCTTCTCACTTCTAAACATTCTTCATGCATCTCTAGCACTTGTAATCAATCAAATTTATTGTATTATAACATATTATAACCCAATATAACTTTATACAAGCCATTCACTGCCATAAAGCAATGGTTTTGTGTTGAGACCAAATTTCAACAAGTCTTTCTTCTCACTTCTAAACATTCTTCATGCATGTCTAGCACTTGTAATCAATCAAATACATTGTATTATAACATATTCTAACCCAAAATAACTTTATAAAAACCATTCACTGCCTCAAAGTAATGGTTTTGGGTTATTATCCCATTTGAGACCAAATTTCAACAAGTGTTTCTTCTCACTTCTAAACATTCTTCATGCATGTCTAGCACTTGTATTCAATCAAATTCATTGTATTATAACATATTCTAACCCAAAATAATTTTATACAAGCCATTCACTGCCTCAAAATCAATGGTTTTGGGTTATTATCCCATTTGAGACCAAATTTCAACAAGTGTTTTTTCGCACTTTTAAACATTCTTCATGCATGTCTAGCACTTGTAATCAATCAAATTCATTGTATTATAACATATTCTAACCCAAAATAACTTTATACAAGCCATTCACTGCCTCAAAGGAATGGTTTTGGGTTCTTATCCAATTTGGGACCAAATATCGATAGGTCTTTCTTCTCACTTCTAAACATTCTTCATGCATCTCTAGCATTTGTAATCAATAATATTCATTGTATTATAACATATTCTAAACCAAAATAACTTTATACAAGCCATTCACAGCCTCAAAGCAATGGTTTTGGGTTCTTATCCCATTTGGGACCAAATATCCACAAGTCTTTCTTCTCACTTCTAAACATTCTTCATGCATCTCTAGCACTTGTAATCAATCAAATCCATTGTATTATAACATATTCTAACCCAAAATAACTTTATACAAGCCATTCACTGCCTCAAAGCAATGGTTTGGGGTTCTTATCCAATTTGGGACCAAATATCGATAGGTCTTTCTTCTCACTTCAAAACATTCTTCATGCATCTCTAGCACTTGTAATCAATCAAATTCATTGTATGATAACATATTCTAAACCAAAATAACTTTATACAAGCCAGTCACTGCCTCAAAGCAATGGTTTTGGGTTCTTATTCAATTTGGGACCAAATATGATAAGTCTTTCTTCTCACTTCAAAACATTCTTCATGCATCTCTAGCATTTGTAATCAATTAAATTCATTGTATGATAACATATTCTAAACCAAAATAACTTTATACAATCCATTCACTGCCTCAAAGCAATGGTTTTGAGTTCTTATCCCATTTGGGACCAAGTATCCACAAGTCTTTCTTCTCACTTCTAAACATTCTTCATGCATCTCTAGCACTTGTAATCAATCAAATTTATTGTATTATAACATATTATAACCCAATATAACTTTATACAAGCCATTCACTGCCTCAAAGCAATGGTTTTGTGTTGAGACCAAATTTCAACAAGTCTTTCTTCTCACTTCTAAACATTCTTCATGCATGTCTAGCACTTGTAATCAATCAAATTCATTGTATTATAACATATTCTAACCCAAAATAACTTTATAAAAGCCATTCACTGCCTCAAAGCAATGGTTTTGGGTTATTATCCCATTTGAGACCAAATTTCAAAAAGTCTTTTTTCTCACTTCTAAACCTTCTTCATGCATGTCTAGCACTTTTAATCAATCAAATTCATTGTATTATAACATATTCTAACCCAAAATAACTTTATACAAGCAATTCACTGCCTCAAAGCAATGGTTTTGGGTTCTTATCCCATTTGAGACCAAATTTCAACAAGTCTTTCTTCTCACTTCGAAACATTCTTCATGCATGTCTAGCACTTGTAATAAATTAAATTCATTGTATTATAACATATTCTAACCCAAAATAACTTTATACAAGCCATTCACTGCCTCAAAGCAATGGTTTTGTGTTCTTATCCCATTTGAGACCAAATTTCAACAAGTCTTTCTTCTCACTTCTAAACATTCTTCATGCATGTCTAGCACTTGTAATCAATCAAATTCATTGTATTATAACATATTCTAACCCAAAATAACTTTATACAAGCCATTCACTGCCTCAAAATCAATGGTTTTGGGTTCTTATCCAATTTGGGACCAAATATGATAGGTATTTCTTCTCACTTCAAAACATTCTTCATGCATCTCTAGCATTTGTAATCAATCAAATTCATTGTATGATAACATATTCTAAACCAAAATAACTTTATACAATCCATTCACTGCCTCAAAGCAATGGTTTTGAGTTCTTATCCCATTTGGGACTAAATATCCACAAGTCTTTCTTCTCACTTCTAAACATTCTTCATGCATCTCTAGCACTTGTAATCAATCAAATTTATTGTATTATAACATATTATAACCCAATATAACTTTATACAAGCCATTCACTGCCATAAAGCAATGGTTTTGTGTTGAGACCAAATTTCAACAAGTCTTTCTTCTCACTTCTAAACATTCTTCATGCATGTCTAGCACTTGTAATCAATCAAATACATTGTATTATAACATATTCTAACCCAAAATAACTTTATAAAAACCATTCACTGCCTCAAAGTAATGGTTTTGGGTTATTATCCCATTTGAGACCAAATTTCAACAAGTCTTTTTTCTCACTTCTAAACATTCTTCATGCATGTCTAGCACTTGTAATCAATCATATTCATTGTATTATAACATATTCTAACCCAATATAACTTTATACAAGCCATTCACTGCCTCAAAGCAATGGTTTTGTGTTCTTATCCCATTTGAGACCAAATTTCAACAAGTCTTTCTTCTCACTTCTAAACATTCTTCATGCATGTCTAGCACTTGTAATCAATCAAATTCATTGTATTATAACATATTCTAACCCAAAATAACTTTATACAAGCCATTCACTGCCTCAAAATCAATGGTTTTGGGTTATTATCCCATTTGAGACGAAATTTCAACAAGTGTTTTTTCGCACTTTTAAACATTCTTCATGCATGTCTAGCTTGTGTAATCAATCAAATTCATTGTATGATAACATATTCTAAACCAAAATAACTTTATACAAGCCATTCACTGCCTCAAAGCAATGGTTTTGGGTTCTTATCCAATTTGGGACCAAATATCGATAGGTCTTTCTTCTCACTTCTAAACATTCTTCATGCATCTCTAGCATTTGTAATCAATAATATTCATTGTATTATAACATATTCTAAACCAAAATAACTTTATACAAGCCATTCACTGCCTCAAAGCAATGGTTTTGGGTTCTTATCCCATTTGGGACCAAATATCCACAAGTCTTTCTTCTCACTTCTAAACATTCTTCATGCATCTCTAGCACTTGTAATCAATCAAATCCATTGTATTATAACATATTCTAACCCAAAATAACTTTATACAAGCCATTCACTGCCTCAAAGCAATGGTTTGGGGTTCTTATCCAATTTGGGACCAAATATCGATAGGTCTTTCTTCTCACTTCAAAACATTCTTCATGCATCTCTAGCACTTGTAATCAATCAAATTCATTGTATGATAACATATTCTAAACCAAAATAACTTTATACAAGCCAGTCACTGCCTCAAAGCAATGGTTTTGGGTTCTTATCCAATTTGGGACCAAATATGATAAGTCTTTCTTCTCACTTCAAAACATTCTTCATGCATCTCTAGCATTTGTAATCAATTAAATTCATTGTATGATAACATATTCTAAACCAAAATAACTTTATACAATCCATTCACTGCCTCAAAGCAATGGTTTTGAGTTCTTATCCCATTTGGGACCAAGTATCCACAAGTCTTTCTTCTCACTTCTAAACATTCTTCATGCAGCTCTAGCACTTGTAATCAATCAAATTTATTGTATTATAACATATTATAACCCAATATAACTTTATACAAGCCATTCACTGCCTCAAAGCAATGGTTTTGTGTTGAGACCAAATTTCAACAAGTCTTTCTTCTCACTTCTAAACATTCTTCATGCATGTCTAGCACTTGTAATCAATCAAATTCATTGTATTATAACATATTCTAACCCAAAATAACTTTATAAAAGCCATTCACTGCCTCAAAGCAATGGTTTTGGGTTATTATCCCATTTGAGACCAAATTTCAACAAGTCTTTTTTCTCACTTCTAAACCTTCTTCATGCATGTCTAGCACTTTTAATCAATCAAATTCATTGTATTATAACATATTCTAACCCAAAATAACTTTATACAAGCAATTCACTGCCTCAAAGCAATGGTTTTGGGTTCTTATCCCATTTGAGACCAAATTTCAACAAGTCTTTCTTCTCACTTCGAAACATTCTTCATGCATGTCTAGCACTTGTAATCAATCAAATTCATTGTATTATAACATATTCTAACCCAAAATAACTTTATACAAGCCATTCACTGCCTCAAAGCAATGGTTTTGTGTTCTTATCCCATTTGAGACCAAATTTAAACAAGTCTTTCTTCTCACTTCTAAACATTCTTCATGCATGTCTAGCACTTGTATTCAATCAAATTCATTGTATTATAACATATTCTAACCCAAAATAACTTTATACAAGCCATTCACTGCCTCAAAATCAATGGTTTTGGGTTATTATCCCATTTGAGACCAAATTTCAACAAGTGTTTTTTCGCACTTTTAAACATTCTTCATGCATGTCTAGCACTTGTAATCAATCAAATTCATTGTATTATAACATATTCTAACCCAAAATAACTTTATACAAGCCATTCACTGCCTCAAAGGAATGGTTTTGGGTTCTTATCCAATTTGGGACCAAATATCGATAGGTCTTTCTTCTCACTTCTAAACATTCTTCATGCATCTCTAGCATTTGTAATCAATAATATTCATTGTATTATAACATATTCTAAACCAAAATAACTTTATACAAGCCATTCACTGCCTCAAAATCAATGGTTTTGGGTTCTTATCCAATTTGGGACCAAATATGATAGGTATTTCTTCTCACTTCAAAACATTCTTCATGCATCTCTAGCATTTGTAATCAATCAAATTCATTGTATGATAACATATTCTAAACCAAAATAACTTTATACAATCCATTCACTGCCTCAAAGCAATGGTTTTGGGTTCTTATCCCATTTGAGACCAAATTTCAACAAGTCTTTCTTCTCACTTCGAAACATTCTTCATGCATGTCTAGCACTTGTAATAAATTAAATTCATTGTATTATAACATATTCTAACCCAAAATAACTTTATACAAGCCATTCACTGCCTCAAAGCAATGGTTTTGTGTTCTTATCCCATTTGAGACCAAATTTCAACAAGTCTTTCTTCTCACTTCTAAACATTCTTCATGCATGTCTAGCACTTGTAATCAATCAAATTCATTGTATTATAACATATTCTAACCCAAAATAACTTTATACAAGCCATTCACTGCCTCAAAATCAATGGTTTTGGGTTCTTATCCAATTTGGGACCAAATATGATAGGTATTTCTTCTCACTTCAAAACATTCTTCATGCATCTCTAGCATTTGTAATCAATCAAATTCATTGTATGATAACATATTCTAAACCAAAATAACTTTATACAATCCATTCACTGCCTCAAAGCAATGGTTTTGAGTTCTTATCCCATTTGGGACTAAATATCCACAAGTCTTTCTTCTCACTTCTAAACATTCTTCATGCATCTCTAGCACTTGTAATAAATCAAATTTATTGTATTATAACATATTATAACCCAATATAACTTTATACAAGCCATTCACTGCCATAAAGCAATGGTTTTGTGTTGAGACCAAATTTCAACAAGTCTTTCTTCTCACTTCTAAACATTCTTCATGCATGTCTAGCACTTGTAATCAATCAAATACATTGTATTATAACATATTCTAACCCAAAATAACTTTATAAAAACCATTCACTGCCTCAAAGTAATGGTTTTGGGTTATTATCCCATTTGAGACCAAATTTCAACAAGTCTTTTTTCTCACTTCTAAACATTCTTCATGCATGTCTAGCACTTGTAATCAATCATATTCATTGTATTATAACATATTCTAACCCAATATAACTTTATACAAGCCATTCACTGCCTCAAAGCAATGGTTTTGTGTTCTTATCCCATTTGAGACCAAATTTCAACAAGTCTTTCTTCTCACTTCTAAACATTCTTCATGCATGTCTAGCACTTGTAATCAATCAAATTCATTGTATTATAACATATTCTAACCCAAAATAACTTTATACAAGCCATTCACTGCCTCAAAATCAATGGTTTTGGGTTATTATCCCATTTGAGACGAAATTTCAACAAGTGTTTTTTCGCACTTTTAAACATTCTTCATGCATGTCTAGCTTGTGTAATCAATCAAATTCATTGTATGATAACATATTCTAAACCAAAATAACTTTATACAAGCCATTCACTGCCTCAAAGCAATGGTTTTGGGTTCTTATCCAATTTGGGACCAAATATCGATAGGTCTTTCTTCTCACTTCTAAACATTCTTCATGCATCTCTAGCATTTGTAATCAATAATATTCATTGTATTATAACATATTCTAAACCAAAATAACTTTATACAAGCCATTCACTGCCTCAAAGCAATGGTTTTGGGTTCTTATCCCATTTGGGACCAAATATCCACAAGTCTTTCTTCTCACTTCTAAACATTCTTCATGCATCTCTAGCACTTGTAATCAATCAAATCCATTGTATTATAACATATTCTAACCCAAAATAACTTTATACAAGCCATTCACTGCCTCAAAGCAATGGTTTAGGGTTCTTATCCAATTTGGGACCAAATATCGATAGGTCTTTCTTCTCACTTCAAAACATTCTTCATGCATCTCTAGCACTTGTAATCAATCAAATTCATTGTATGATAACATATTCTAAACCAAAATAACTTTATACAAGCCAGTCACTGCCTCAAAGCAATGGTTTTGGGTTCTTATCCAATTTGGGACCAAATATGATAAGTCTTTCTTCTCACTTCAAAACATTCTTCATGCATCTCTAGCATTTGTAATCAATTAAATTCATTGTATGATAACATATTCTAAACCAAAATAACTTTATACAATCCATTCACTGCCTCAAAGCAATGGTTTTGAGTTCTTATCCCATTTGGGACCAAGTATCCACAAGTCTTTCTTCTCACTTCTAAACATTCTTCATGCATCTCTAGCACTTGTAATCAATCAAATTTATTGTATTATAACATATTATAACCCAATATAACTTTATACAAGCCATTCACTGCCTCAAAGCAATGGTTTTGTGTTGAGACCAAATTTCAACAAGTCTTTCTTCTCACTTCTAAACATTCTTCATGCATGTCTAGCACTTGTAATCAATCAAATTCATTGTATTATAACATATTCTAACCCAAAATAACTTTATAAAAGCCATTCACTGCCTCAAAGCAATGGTTTTGGGTTATTATCCCATTTGAGACCAAATTTCAACAAGTCTTTTTTCTCACTTCTAAACCTTCTTCATGCATGTCTAGCACTTTTAATCAATCAAATTCATTGTATTATAACATATTCTAACCCAAAATAACTTTATACAAGCAATTCACTGCCTCAAAGCAATGGTTTTGGGTTCTTATCCCATTTGAGACCAAATTTCAACAAGTCTTTCTTCTCACTTCGAAACATTCTTCATGCATGTCTAGCACTTGTAATCAATCAAATTCATTGTATTATAACATATTCTAACCCAAAATAACTTTATACAAGCCATTCACTGCCTCAAAGCAATGGTTTTGTGTTCTTATCCCATTTGAGACCAAATTTAAACAAGTCTTTCTTCTCACTTCTAAACATTCTTCATGCATGTCTAGCACTTGTATTCAATCAAATTCATTGTATTATAACATATTCTAACCCAAAATAACTTTATACAAGCCATTCACTGCCTCAAAATCAATGGTTTTGGGTTATTATCCCATTTGAGACCAAATTTCAACAAGTGTTTTTTCGCACTTTTAAACATTCTTCATGCATGTCTAGCACTTGTAATCAATCAAATTCATTGTATTATAACATATTCTAACCCAAAATAACTTTATACAAGCCATTCACTGCCTCAAAGGAATGGTTTTGGGTTCTTATCCAATTTGGGACCAAATATTGATAGGTCTTTCTTCTCACTTCTAAACATTCTTCATGCATCTCTAGCATTTGTAATCAATAATATTCATTGTATTATAACATATTCTAAACCAAAATAACTTTATACAAGCCATTCACTGCCTCAAAGCAATGGTTTTGGGTTCTTATCCCATTTGGGACCAAATATCCACAAGTCTTTCTTCTCACTTCTAAACATTCTTCATGCATCTCTAGCACTTGTAATCAATCAAATCCATTGTATTATAACATATTCTAACCCAAAATAACTTTATACAAGCCATTCACTGCCTCAAAGCAATGGTTTGGGGTTCTTATCCAATTTGGGACCAAATATCGATAGGTCTTTCTTCTCACTTCAAAACATTCTTCATGCATCTCTAGCACTTGTAATCAATCAAATTCATTGTATGATAACATATTCTAAACCAAAATAACTTTATACAAGCCAGTCACTGCCTCAAAGCAATGGTTTTGGGTTCTTATTCAATTTGGGACCAAATATGATAAGTCTTTCTTCTCACTTCGAAACATTCTTCATGCATGTCTAGCACTTGTAATCAATAAAATTCATTGTATTATAACATATTCTAACCCAAAATAACTTTATACAAGCCATTCACTGCCTCAAAGCAATGGTTTTGTGTTCTTATCCCATTTGAGACCAAATTTAAACAAGTCTTTCTTCTCAGTTCTAAACATTCTTCATGCATGTCTAGCACTTGTATTCAATCAAATTCATTGTATTATAACATATTCTAACCCAAAATAACTTTATACAAGCCATTCACTGCCTCAAAATCAATGGTTTTGGGTTATTATCCCATTTGAGACCAAATTTCAACAAGTGTTTTTTCGCACTTTTAAACATTCTTCATGCATGTCTAGCACTTGTAATCAATCAAATTCATTGTATTATAACATATTCTAACCCAAAATAACTTTATACAAGCCATTCACTGCCTCAAAGGAATGGTTTTGGGTTCTTATCCAATTTGGGACCAAATATTGATAGGTCTTTCTTCTCACTTCTAAACATTCTTCATGCATCTCTAGCATTTGTAATCAATAATATTCATTGTATTATAACATATTCTAAACCAAAATAACTTTATACAAGCCATTCACTGCCTCAAAGCAATGGTTTTGGGTTCTTATCCCATTTGGGACCAAATATCCACAAGTCTTTCTTCTCACTTCTAAACATTCTTCATGCATCTCTAGCACTTGTAATCAATCAAATCCATTGTATTATAACATATTCTAACCCAAAATAACTTTATACAAGCCATTCACTGCCTCAAAGCAATGGTTTGGGGTTCTTATCCAATTTGGGACCAAATATCGATAGGTCTTTCTTCTCACTTCAAAACATTCTTCATGCATCTCTAGCACTTGTAATCAATCAAATTCATTGTATGATAACATATTCTAAACCAAAATAACTTTATACAAGCCAGTCACTGCCTCAAAGCAATGGTTTTGGGTTCTTATTCAATTTGGGACCAAATATGATAAGTCTTTCTTCTCACTTCAAAACATTCTTCATGCATCTCTAGCATTTGTAATCAATTAAATTCATTGTATGATAACATATTCTAAACCAAAATAACTTTATACAATCCATTCACTGCCTCAAAGCAATGGTTTTGAGTTCTTATCCCATTTGGGACCAAGTATCCACAAGTCTTTCTTCTCACTTCTAAACATTCTTCATGCATCTCTAGCACTTGTAATCAATCAAATTTATTGTATTATAACATATTATAACCCAATATAACTTTATACAAGCCATTCACTGCCTCAAAGCAATGGTTTTGTGTTGAGACCAAATTTCAACAAGTCTTTCTTCTCACTTCTAAACATTCTTCATGCATGTCTAGCACTTGTAATCAATCAAATTCATTGTATTATAACATATTCTAACCCAAAATAACTTTATAAAAGCCATTCACTGCCTCAAAGCAATGGTTTTGGGTTATTATCCCATTTGAGACCAAATTTCAACAAGTTTTTTTCTCACTTCTAAACCTTCTTCATGCATGTCTAGCACTTTTAATCAATCAAATTCATTGTATTATAACATATTCTAACCCAAAATAACTTTATACAAGCAATTCACTGCCTCAAAGCAATGGTTTTGGGTTCTTATCCCATTTGAGACCAAATTTCAACAAGTCTTTCTTCTCACTTCGAAACATTCTTCATGCATGTCTAGAACTTGTAATAAATTAAATTCATTGTATTATAACATATTCTAACCCAAAATAACTTTATAGAAGCCATTCACTGCCTCAAAGCAATGGTTTTGTGTTCTTATCCCATTTGAGACCAAATTTCAACAAGTCTTTCTTCTCACTTCTAAACATTCTTCATGCATGTCTAGCACTTGTAATCAATCAAATTCATTGTATTATAACATATTCTAACCCAAAATAACTTTATACAAGCCATTCACTGCCTCAAAATCAATGGTTTTGGGTTCTTATCCAATTTGGGACCAAATATGATAGGTATTTCTTCTCACTTCAAAACATTCTTCATGCATCTCTAGCATTTGTAATCAATCAAATTCATTGTATGATAACATATTCTAAACCAAAATAACTTTATACAATCCATTCACTGCCTCAAAGCAATGGTTTTGAGTTCTTATCCCATTTGGGACTAAATATCCACAAGTCTTTCTTCTCACTTCTAAACATTCTTCATGCATGTATAGCACTTGTAATCAATCAAATTCATTGTATTATAACATATTCTAACCCAAAATAACTTTATACAAGCCATTCACTGCCTCAAAATCAATGGTTTTGGGTTCTTATCCAATTTGGGACCAAATATGATAGGTATTTCTTCTCACTTCAAAACATTCTTCATGCATCTCTAGCATTTGTAATCAATCAAATTCATTGTATGATAACATATTCTAAACCAAAATAACTTTATACAATCCATTCACTGCCTCAAAGCAATGGTTTTGAGTTCTTATCCCATTTGGGACTAAATATCCACAAGTCTTTCTTCTCACTTCTAAACATTCTTCATGCATCTCTAGCACTTGTAATCAATCAAATTTATTGTATTATAACATATTATAACCCAATATAACTTTATACAAGCCATTCACTGCCATAAAGCAATGGTTTTGTGTTGAGACCAAATTTCAACAAGTCTTTCTTCTCACTTCTAAACATTCTTCATGCATGTCTAGCACTTGTAATCAATCAAATACATTGTATTATAACATATTCTAACCCAAAATAACTTTATAAAAACCATTCACTGCCTCAAAGTAATGGTTTTGGGTTATTATCCCATTTGAGACCAAATTTCAACAAGTGTTTCTTCTCACTTCTAAACATTCTTCATGCATGTCTAGCACTTGTATTCAATCAAATTCATTGTATTATAACATATTCTAACCCAAAATAATTTTATACAAGCCATTCACTGCCTCAAAATCAATGGTTTTGGGTTATTATCCCATTTGAGACCAAATTTCAACAAGTGTTTTTTCGCACTTTACATTCTTCATGCATGTCTAGCACTTGTAATCAATCAAATTCATTGTATTATAACATATTCTAACCCAAAATAACTTTATACAAGCCATTCACTGCCTCAAAGGAATGGTTTTGGGTTCTTATACAATTTGGGACCAAATATCGATAGGTCTTTCTTCTCACTTCTAAACATTCTTCATGCATCTCTAGCATTTGTAATCAATAATATTCATTGTATTATAACATATTCTAAACCAAAATAACTTTATACAAGCCATTCACTGCCTCAAAGCAATGGTTTTGGGTTCTTATCCCATTTGGGACCAAATATCCACAAGTCTTTCTTCTCACTTCTAAACATTCTTCATGCATCTCTAGCACTTGTAATCAATCAAATCCATTGTATTATAACATATTCTAACCCAAAATAACTTTATACATGCCATTCACTACCTCAAAGCAATGGTTTGGGGTTCTTATCCAATTTGGGACCAAATATCGATAGGTCTTTCTTCTCACTTCAAAACATTCTTCATGCATCTCTAGCACTTGTAATCAATCAAATTCATTGTATGATAACATATTCTAAACCAAAATAACTTTATACAAGCCAGTCACTGCCTCAAAGCAATGGTTTTGGGTTCTTATTCAATTTGGGACCAAATATGATAAGTCTTTCTTCTCACTTCAAAACATTCTTCATGCATCTCTAGCATTTGTAATCAATTAAATTCATTGTATGATAACATATTCTAAACCAAAATAACTTTATACAATCCATTCACTGCCTCAAAGCAATGGTTTTGAGTTCTTATCCCATTTGGGACCAAGTATCCACAAGTCTTTCTTCTCACTTCTAAACATTCTTCATGCATCTCTAGCACTTGTAATCAATCAAATTTATTGTATTATAACATATTATAACCCAATATAACTTTATACAAGCCATTCACTGCCTCAAAGCAATGGTTTTGTGTTGAGACCAAATTTCAACAAGTCTTTCTTCTCACTTCTAAACATTCTTCATGCATGTCTAGCACTTGTAATCAATCAAATTCATTGTATTATAACATATTCTAACCCAAAATAACTTTATAAAAGCCATTCACTGCCTCAAAGCAATGGTTTTGGGTTATTATCCCATTTGAGACCAAATTTCAAAAAGTCTTTTTTCTCACTTCTAAACCTTCTTCATGCATGTCTAGCACTTTTAATCAATCAAATTCATTGTATTATAACATATTCTAACCCAAAATAACTTTATACAAGCAATTCACTGCCTCAAAGCAATGGTTTTGGGTTCTTATCCCATTTGAGACCAAATTTCAACAAGTCTTTCTTCTCACTTCGAAACATTCTTCATGCATGTCTAGCACTTGTAATAAATTAAATTCATTGTATTATAACATATTCTAACCCAAAATAACTTTATACAAGCCATTCACTGCCTCAAAGCAATGGTTTTGTGTTCTTATCCCATTTGAGACCAAATTTCAACAAGTCTTTCTTCTCACTTCTAAACATTCTTCATGCATGTCTAGCACTTGTAATCAATCAAATTCATTGTATTATAACATATTCTAACCCAAAATAACTTTATACAAGCCATTCACTGCCTCAAAATCAATGGTTTTGGGTTCTTATCCAATTTGGGACCAAATATGATAGGTATTTCTTCTCACTTCAAAACATTCTTCATGCATCTCTAGCATTTGTAATCAATCAAATTCATTGTATGATAACATATTCTAAACCAAAATAACTTTATACAATCCATTCACTGCCTCAAAGCAATGGTTTTGAGTTCTTATCCCATTTGGGACTAAATATCCACAAGTCTTTCTTCTCACTTCTAAACATTCTTCATGCATCTCTAGCACTTGTAATCAATCAAATTTATTGTATTATAACATATTATAACCCAATATAACTTTATACAAGCCATTCACTGCCATAAAGCAATGGTTTTGTGTTGAGACCAAATTTCAACAAGTCTTTCTTCTCACTTCTAAACATTCTTCATGCATGTCTAGCACTTGTAATCAATCAAATACATTGTATTATAACATATTCTAACCCAAAATAACTTTATAAAAACCATTCACTGCCTCAAAGTAATGGTTTTGGGTTATTATCCCATTTGAGACCAAATTTCAACAAGTCTTTTTTCTCACTTCTAAACATTCTTCATGCATGTCTAGCACTTGTAATCAATCATATTCATTGTATTATAACATATTCTAACCCAATATAACTTTATACAAGCCATTCACTGCCTCAAAGCAATGGTTTTGTGTTCTTATCCCATTTGAGACCAAATTTCAACAAGTCTTTCTTCTCACTTCTAAACATTCTTCATGCATGTCTAGCACTTGTAATCAATCAAATTCATTGTATTATAACATATTCTAACCCAAAATAACTTTATACAAGCCATTCACTGCCTCAAAATCAATGGTTTTGGGTTATTATCCCATTTGAGACGAAATTTCAACAAGTGTTTTTTCGCACTTTTAAACATTCTTCATGCATGTCTAGCACTTGTAATCAATCAAATTCATTGTATTATAACATATTCTAACCCAAAATAACTTTATACAAGCCATTCACTGCCTCAAAGGAATGGTTTTGGGTTCTTATCCAATTTGGGACCAAATATCGATAGGTCTTTCTTCTCACTTCTAAACATTCTTCATGCATCTCTAGCATTTGTAATCAATAATATTCTTTGTATTATAACATATTCTAAACCAAAATAACTTTATACAAGCCATTCACTGCCTCAAAGCAATGGTTTTGGGTTCTTATCCCATTTGGGACCAAATATCCACAAGTCTTTCTTCTCACTTCTAAACATTCTTCATGCATCTCTAGCACTTGTAATCAATCAAATCCATTGTATTATAACATATTCTAACCCAAAATAACTTTATACAAGCCATTCACTGCCTCAAAGCAATGGTTTGGGGTTCTTATCCAATTTGGGACCAAATATCGATAGGTCTTTCTTCTCACTTCAAAACATTCTTCATGCATCTCTAGCACTTGTAATCAATCAAATTCATTGTATGATAACATATTCTAAACCAAAATAACTTTATACAAGCCAGTCACTGCCTCAAAGCAATGGTTTTGGGTTCTTATTCAATTTGGGACCAAATATGATAAGTCTTTCTTCTCACTTCAAAACATTCTTCATGCATCTCTAGCATTTGTAATCAATTAAATTCATTGTATGATAACATATTCTAAACCAAAATAACTTTATACAATCCATTCACTGCCTCAAAGCAATGGTTTTGAGTTCTTATCCCATTTGGGACCAAGTATCCACAAGTCTTTCTTCTCACTTCTAAACATTCTTCATGCATCTCTAGCACTTGTAATCAATCAAATTTATTGTATTATAACATATTATAACCCAATATAACTTTATACAAGCCATTCACTGCCTCAAAGCAATGGTTTTGTGTTGAGACCAAATTTCAACAAGTCTTTCTTCTCACTTCTAAACATTCTTCATGCATGTCTAGCACTTGTAATCAATCAAATTCATTGTATTATAACATATTCTAACCCAAAATAACTTTATAAAAGCCATTCACTGCCTCAAAGCAATGGTTTTGGGTTATTATCCCATTTGAGACCAAATTTCAAAAAGTCTTTTTTCTCACTTCTAAACCTTCTTCATGCATGTCTAGCACTTTTAATCAATCAAATTCATTGTATTATAACATATTCTAACCCAAAATAACTTTATACAAGCAATTCACTGCCTCAAAGCAATGGTTTTGGGTTCTTATCTCATTTGAGACCAAATTTCAACAAGTCTTTCTTCTCACTTCGAAACATTCTTCATGCATGTCTAGCACTTGTAATAAATTAAATTCATTGTATTATAACATATTCTAACCCAAAATAACTTTATACAAGCCATTCACTGCCTCAAAGCAATGGTTTTGTGTTCTTATCCCATTTGAGACCAAATTTCAACAAGTTTTTCTTCTCACTTCTAAACATTCTTCATGCATGTCTAGCACTTGTAATCAATCAAATTCATTGTATTATAACATATTCTAACCCAAAATAACTTTATACAAGCCATTCACTGCCTCAAAATCAATGGTTTTGGGTTCTTATCCAATTTGGGACCAAATATGATAGGTATTTCTTCTCACTTCAAAACATTCTTCATGCATCTCTAGCATTTGTAATCAATCAAATTCATTGTATGATAACATATTCTAAACCAAAATAACTTTATACAATCCATTCACTGCCTCAAAGCAATGGTTTTGAGTTCTTATCCCATTTGGGACTAAATATCCACAAGTCTTTCTTCTCACTTCTAAACATTCTTCATGCATCTCTAGCACTTGTAATCAATCAAATTTATTGTATTATAACATATTATAACCCAATATAACTTTATACAAGCCATTCACTGCCTCAAAGCAATGGTTTTGTGTTCTTATCCCATTTGGGACCAAATATCAACAAGTCTTTCTTCTCACTTTTAAACATTCTTCATGCAACTCTAGCACTTGTACTCAATCAAATACATTGTATTATAACATAATCTAACCCAAAATTACTTTATAAAACCCATTCACTGCCTCAAAGCAATGGTTTTGTGTTCTTATCCCATTTGGGACCAAATATCAACAAGTGTTTCTTCTCACTTTTAAACATTCTTCATGCATCTCTAGCACTTGTAATCAATCAAATTCATTGTATTATAACATATTCTAACCCAAAATAACTTTATACAAGCCATTCACTGCCTTAAAGAAATGGTTTTGGGTTCTTATCCCATTTGGGACCAAATAACAACAAGTCTTTCAACATACTTCTAAACATTCTTAATGCATCTCTAGCACTTGTAATCAATCAAATTCATTGTATTATAACATATTCTAAACCAAAATAACTTTATACAAGCCATTCACTGCCTCAAAGCAATGGTTTTGGGTTCTTATCCCATTTGAGACCAAATATCAACAAGTCTTTCTACACACTTCTAAACATTCTTCATGCATCTCTAGCACTTGTACTCAATCAAATTCATTGTATTATAACATATTCTAACCCAAAATAACTTTACACAAGCCATTCACTACCTCAAAGCAATGGTTTTGGGTTCTTATCCCATTTGGGACCAAATATCAACAAGTCTTTCTACACACTTCTAACCATTCTTCATGCATCTCTAGCACTTGTAATCAATAATATTCATTGTATTATAACATATTCTAAACCAAAATAACTTTATACAAGCCATTCACTGCCTCAAAACAATGGTTTTGTGTTCTTATCCCATTTGGGACGAAATATCCACAAGTCTTTCTTCTCACTTCTAACCATTCTTCATGCATCTCTAGCACTTGTAATCAATCAAATTCATTGTATTATAACATATTCTAACCCAAAATAACTTTATACAAGCCATTCACTGCCTCAAAGCAATGGTTTTGTGTTCTTATCGTATTTGAGACCAAATATCGATAGGTCTTTCTTATCACTATTAAATATTCTTCATGCATCTCTAGCACTTGTAATCAATCAAATTCATTGTATGATAACATATTCTAAACCAAAATAACTTTATAAAACCCATTCACTGCCTCAAAGCAATGGTTTTGGGTTCTTATCCCATTTGAGACCAAATATCAACAAGTCTTTCTTCACACTTCTAAACATTCTTCATGCATCTCTAGCATTTGTAATCAATTAAATTCATTGTATGATAACATATTCTAAACCAAAATAACTTTATACAATCCATTCACTGCCTCAAAGCAATGGTTTTGAGTTCTTATCCCATTTGGGACCAAGTATCCACAAGTCTTTCTTCTCACTTCTAAACATTCTTCATGCAGCTCTAGCACTTGTAATCAATCAAATTTATTATATTATAACATATTATAACCCAATATAACTTTATACAAGCCATTCACTGCCTCAAAGCAATGGTTTTGTGTTGAGACCAAATTTCAACAAGTCTTTCTTCTCACTTCTAAACATTCTTCATGCATGTCTAGCACTTGTAATCAATCAAATTCATTGTATTATAACATATTCTAACCCAAAATAACTTTATAAAAGCCATTCACTGCCTCAAAGCAATGGTTTTGGGTTATTATCCCATTTGAGACCAAATTTCAACAAGTCTTTTTTCTCACTTCTAAACCTTCTTCATGCATGTCTAGCACTTTTAATCAATCAAATTCATTGTATTATAACATATTCTAACCCAAAATAACTTTATACAAGCAATTCACTGCCTCAAAGCAATGGTTTTGGGTTCTTATCCCATTTGAGACCAAATTTCAACAAGTCTTTCTTCTCACTTCGAAACATTCTTCATGCATGTCTAGCACTTGTAATCAATCAAATTCATTGTATTATAACATATTCTAACCCAAAATAACTTTATACAAGCCATTCACTGCCTCAAAGCAATGGTTTTGTGTTCTTATCCCATTTGAGACCAAATTTAAACAAGTCTTTCTTCTCACTTCTAAACATTCTTCATGCATGTCTAGCACTTGTATTCAATCAAATTCATTGTATTATAACATATTCTAACCCAAAATAACTTTATACAAGCCATTCACTGCCTCAAAGCAATGGTTTTGGGTTATTATCCCATTTGAGACCAAATATCAACAAGTGTTTTTTCGAACTTTTAAACATTCTTCATGCATGTCTAGCACTTGTAATCAATCAAATTCATTGTATTATAACATATTCTAACCCAAAATAACTTTATACAAGCCATTCACTGCCTCAAAGCAATGGTTTTGGGTTCTTATCCAATTTGGGACCAAATATCGATAGGTCTTTCTTCTCACTTCAAAACATTCTTCATGCATCTCTAGCACTTGTATTCAATCAAATTCATTGTATTATAACATATTCTAACCCAAAATAACTTTATACAAGCCATTCACTGCCTCAAAGCAATGGTTTTGGGTTATTATCCCATTTGAGACCAAATTTCAACAAGTGTTTTTTCGCACTTTTAAACATTCTTCATGCATGTCTAGCACTTGTAATCAATTAAATTCATTGTATTATAACATATTCTAACCCAAAATAACTTTATACAAGCCATTCACTGCCTCAAAGCAATGGTTTTGGGTTCTTATCCCATTTGGGACCAAATATCAACAAGTCTTTCTTCTCACTTTTAAACATTCTTCATGCATCTCTAGCACTTGTAATCAATCAAATTCATTGTATGATAACATATTCTAAACCAAAATAACTTTATACAAGCCAGTCACTGCCTCAAAGCAATGGTTTTGGGTTCTTATCCCATTTGGGAGCAAATATCAACAAGTCTTTGTTCTCACTTCAAAACATTCTTCATGCATCTCTAGCATTTGTAATCAATTAAATTCATTGTATGATAACATATTCTAACCCAAAATAACTTTATACAATCCATTCACTGCCTCAAAGCAATGGTTTTGAGTTCTTATCCCATTTGGGACCAAGTATCCACAAGTCTTTCTTCTCACTTCTAAACATTCTTCATGCATCTCTAGCACTTGTAATCAATCAAATTTATTGTATTATAACATATTATAACCCAATATAAATTTATACAAGCCATTCACTGCCTCAAAGCAATGGTTTTGTGTTGAGACCAAATTTCAACAAGTCTTTCTTCTCACTTCTAAACATTCTTCATGCATGTCTAGCACTTGTAATCAATCAAATTCATTGTATTATAACATATTCTAACCCAAAATAACTTTATAAAAGCCATTCACTGCCTCAAAGCAATGGTTTTGGGTTATTATCCCATTTGAGACCAAATTTCAACATAGTCTTTTTTCTCACTTCTAAACCTTCTTCATGCATGTCTAGCACTTTTAATCAATCAAATTCATTGTATTATAACATATTCTAACCCAAAATAACTTTATACAAGCCATTCACTGCCTCAAAGCAATGGTTTTGGGTTCTTATCCCATTTGGGACCAAATATCCACAAGTCTTTCTTCTCACTTCTAAACATTCTTCATGCATCTCTTGCACTTGTAATTAATCAAATTCATTGTATTATAACATATTCTAACCCAAAATAACTTTATACAAGCCATTCACTGCCTCAAAGCAATGGTTTTGGGTTCTTATCCCATTTGAGACCAAATTTCAACAAGTCTTTCTTCTCACTTTGAAACATTCTTCATGCATGTCTAGCACTTGTAATCAATCAAATTCATTGTATTATAACATATTCTAACCCAAAATAACTTTATACAAGCCATTCACTGCCTCAAAGCAATGGTTTTGTGTTCTTATCCCATTTGAGACCAAATTTCAACAAGTCTTTCTTCTCACTTCTAAACATTCTTCATGCATGTCTAGCACTTGTAATCAATCAAATTCATTGTATTATAACATATTCTAACCCAAAATAACTTTATACAAGCCATTCACTGCCTCAAAATCAATGGTTTTGGGTTCTTATCCAATTTGGGACCAAATATGATTGGTATTTCTTCTCACTTCAAAACATTCTTCATGCATCTCTAGCATTTGTAATCAATCAAATTCATTGTATGATAACATATTCTAAACCAAAATAACTTTATACAATCCATTCACTGCCTCAAAGCAATGGTTTTGAGTTCTTATCCCATTTGGGACCAAATATCCACAAGTCTTTCTTCTCACTTCTAAACATTCTTCATGCATCTCTAGCACTTGTAATCAATCAAATTTATTGTATTATAACATATTATAACCTAATATAACTTTATACAAGCCATTCACTGCCATAAAGCAATGGTTTTGTGTTGAGACCAAATTTCAACAAGTCTTTCTTCTCACTTCTAAACATTCTTCATGCATGTCTAGCACTTGTAATCAATCAAATTCATTGTATTATAACATATTCTAACCCAAAATAACTTTATAAAAACCATTCACTCCCTCAAAGTAATGGTTTTGGGTTATTATCCCATTTGAGACCAAATTTCAACAAGTCTTTTTTCTCACTTCTAAACATTCTTCATGCATGTCTAGCACTTGTAATCAATCATATTCATTGTATTATAACATATTCTAACCCAATATAACTTTATACAAGCCATTCACTGCCTCAAAGCAATGGTTTTGTGTTCTTATCCCATTTGAGACCAAATTTCAACAAGTCTTTCTTCTCACTTCTAAACATTCTTCATGCATGTCTAGCACTTGTAATCAATCAAATTCATTGTATTATAACATATTCTAACCCAAAATAACTTTATACAAGCCATTCACTGCCTCAAAATCAATGGTTTTGGGTTATTATCCCATTTGAGACGAAATTTCAACAAGTGTTTTTTCGCACTTTTAAACATTCTTCATGCATGTCTAGCTTGTGTAATCAATCAAATTCATTGTATGATAACATATTCTAAACCAAAATAACTTTATACAAGCCATTCACAGCATCAAAGCAATGGTTTTGGGTTCTTATCCAATTTGGGACCAAATATCGATAGGTCTTTCTTCTCACTTCTAAACATTCTTCATGCATCTCTAGCATTTGTAATCAATAATATTCATTGTATTATAACATATTCTAAACCAAAATAACTTTATACAAGCCATTCACTGCCTCAAAGCAATGGTTTTGGGTTCTTATCCCATTTGGGACCAAATATCCACAAGTCTTTCTTCTCACTTCTAAACATTCTTCATGCATCTCTAGCACTTGTAATCAATCAAATCCATTGTATTATAACATATTCTAACCCAAAATAACTTTATACAAGCCATTCACTGCCTCAAAGCAATGGTTTGGGGTTCTTATCCAATTTGGGACCAAATATCGATAGGTCTTTCTTCTCACTTCAAAACATTCTTCATGCATCTCTAGCACTTGTAATCAATCAAATTCATTGTATGATAACATATTCTAAACCAAAATAACTTTATACAAGCCAGTCACTGCCTCAAAGCAATGGTTTTGGGTTCTTATCCAATTTGGGACCAAATATGATAAGTCTTTCTTCTCACTTCAAAACATTCTTCATGCATCTCTAGCATTTGTAATCAATTAAATTCATTGTATGATAACATATTCTAAACCAAAATAACTTTATACAATCCATTCACTGCCTCAAAGCAATGGTTTTGAGTTCTTATCCCATTTGGGACCAAGTATCCACAAGTCTTTCTTCTCACTTCTAAACATTCTTCATGCAGCTCTAGCACTTGTAATCAATCAAATTTATTATATTATAAAATATTATAACCCAATATAACTTTATACAAGCCATTCACTGCCTCAAAGCAATGGTTTTGTGTTGAGACCAAATTTCAACAAGTCTTTCTTCTCACTTCTAAACATTCTTCATGCATGTCTAGCACTTGTAATCAATCAAATTCATTGTATTATAACATATTCTAACCCAAAATAACTTTATAAAAGCCATTCACTGCCTCAAAGCAATGGTTTTGGGTTATTATCCCATTTGAGACCAAATTTCAACAAGTCTTTTTTCTCACTTCTAAACCTTCTTCATGCATGTCTAGCACTTTTAATCAATCAAATTCATTGTATTATAACATATTCTAACCCAAAATAACTTTATACAAGCAATTCACTGCCTCAAAGCAATGGTTTTGGGTTCTTATCCCATTTGAGACCAAATTTCAACAAGTCTTTCTTCTCACTTCGAAACATTCTTCATGCATGTCTAGCACTTGTAATCAATCAAATTCATTGTATTATAACATATTCTAACCCAAAATAACTTTATACAAGCCATTCACTGCCTCAAAGCAATGGTTTTGTGTTCTTATCCCATTTGAGACCAAATTTAAACAAGTCTTTCTTCTCACTTCTAAACATTCTTCATGCATGTCTAGCACTTGTATTCAATCAAATTCATTGTATTATAACATATTCTAACCCAAAATAACTTTATACAAGCCATTCACTGCCTCAAAATCAATGGTTTTGGGTTATTATCCCATTTAAGACCAAATTTCAACAAGTGTTTTTTCGCACTTTTAAACATTCTTCATGCATGTCTAGCACTTGTAATCAATCAAATTCATTGTATTATAACATATTCTAACCCAAAATAACTTTATACAAGCCATTCACTGCCTCAAAGGAATGGTTTTGGGTTCTTATCCAATTTGGGACCAAATATCGATAGGTCTTTCTTCTCACTTCTAAACATTCTTCATGCATCTCTAGCACATGTAATCAATCAAATTCATTGTATTATAACATATTCTAAACTAAAATAACTTTATACAAGCTATTCACTGCCTCAAAGCAATGGTTTTGGGTTCTTATCCCATTTGGGACCAAATATCCACAAGTCTTTCTTCTCACTTCTAAACATTCTTCATGCATCTCTAGCACTTGTAATCAATCAAATCCATTGTATTATAACATATTCTAACCCAAAATAACTTTATACAAGCCATTCAATGCCTCAAAGCAATGGTTTTGGGTTCTTATCCAATTTAGGACCAAATATCGATAGGTCTTTCTTCTCACTTCTAAACATTCTTCATGCATCTCTAGCACTTGTAATCAATCAAATTCATTGTATTATAACATATTCTAAACCAAAATAACTTTATACAAGCCATTCACTGCCTCAAAGCAATGGTTTTAGGTTCTTATCCCTTTTGGGACCAAATATCCACAAGTCTTTCTTCTCACTTCTAAACATTCTTCATGCAGCTCTAGCACTTGTAATCAATCAAATTTATTATATTATAACATATTATAACCCAATATAACTTTATACAAGCCATTCACTGCCTCAAAGCAATGGTTTTGTGTTGAGACCAAATTTCAACAAGTCTTTCTTCTCACTTCTAAACATTCTTCATGCATGTCTAGCACTTGTAATCAATCAAATTCATTGTATTATAACATATTCTAACCCAAAATAACTTTATAAAAGCCATTCACTGCCTCAAAGCAATGGTTTTGGGTTATTATCCCATTTGAGACCAAATTTCAACAAGTCTTTTTTCTCACTTCTAAACCTTCTTCATGCATGTCTAGCACTTTTAATCAATCAAATTCATTGTATTATAACATATTCTAACCCAAAATAACTTTATACAAGCAATTCACTGCCTCAAAGCAATGGTTTTGGGTTCTTATCCCATTTGAGACCAAATTTCAACAAGTCTTTCTTCTCACTTCGAAACATTCTTCATGCATGTCTAGCACTTGTAATCAATCAAATTCATTGTATTATAACATATTCTAACCCAAAATAACTTTATACAAGCCATTCACTGCCTCAAAGCAATGGTTTTGTGTTCTTATCCCATTTGAGACCAAATTTAAACAAGTCTTTCTTCTCACTTCTAAACATTCTTCATGCATGTCTAGCACTTGTATTCAATCAAATTCATTGTATTATAACATATTCTAACCCAAAATAACTTTATACAAGCCATTCACTGCCTCAAAATCAATGGTTTTGGGTTATTATCCCATTTGAGACCAAATTTCAACAAGTGTTTTTTCGCACTTTTAAACATTCTTCATGCATGTCTAGCACTTGTAATCAATCAAATCCATTGTATTATAACATATTCTAACCCAAAATAACTTTATACAAGCCATTCACTGCCTCAAAGCAATGGTTTTGGGTTCTTATCCAATTTGGGACCAAATATCGATAGGTCTTTCTTCTCACTTCAAAACATTCTTCATGCATCTCTAGCACTTGTATTCAATCAAATTCATTGTATTATAACATATTCTAACCCAAAATAACTTTATACAAGCCATTCACTGCCTCAAAATCAATGGTTTTGGGTTATTATCCCATTTGAGACCAAATTTCAACAAGTGTTTTTTCGCACTTTTAAACATTCTTCATGCATGTCTAGCACTTGTAATCAATCAAATTCATTGTATTATAACATATTCTAACCCAAAATAACTTTATACAAGCCATTCACTGCCTCAAAGGAATGGTTTTGGGTTCTTATCCAATTTGGGACCAAATATCGATAGGTCTTTCTTCTCACTTCTAAACATTCTTCATGCATCTCTAGCACATGTAATCAATCAAATTCATTGTATTATAACATATTCTAAACTAAAATAACTTTATACAAGCTATTCACTGCCTCAAAGCAATGGTTTTGGGTTCTTATCCCATTTGGGACCAAATATCCACAAGTCTTTCTTCTCACTTCTAAACATTCTTCATGCATCTCTAGCACTTGTAATCAATCAAATCCATTGTATTATAACATATTCTAACCCAAAATAACTTTATACAAGCCATTCACTGCCTCAAAGCAATGGTTTGGGGTTCTTATCCAATTTGGGACCAAATATCGATAGGTCTTTCTTCTCACTTCAAAACATTCTTCATGCATCTCTAGCAGTTGTAATCAATCAAATTCATTGTATGATAACATATTCTAAACCAAAATAACTTTATACAAGCCAGTCACTGCCTCAAAGCAATGGTTTTGGGTTCTTATCCAATTTGGGACCAAATATGATAAGTCTTTCTTCTCACTTCAAAACATTCTTCATGCATCTCTAGCATTTGTAATCAATTAAATTCATTGTATGATAACATATTCTAAACCAAAATAACTTTATACAATCCATTCACTGCCTCAAAGCAATGGTTTTGAGTTCTTATCCCATTTGGGACCAAGTATCCACAAGTCTTTCTTCTCACTTCTAAACATTCTTCATGCAGCTCTAGCACTTGTAATCAATCAAATTTATTATATTATAACATATTATAACCCAATATAACTTTATACAAGCCATTCACTGCCTCAAAGCAATGGTTTTGTGTTGAGACCAAATTTCAACAAGTCTTTCTTCTCACTTCTAAACATTCTTCATGCATGTCTAGCACTTGTAATCAATCAAATTCATTGTATTATAACATATTCTAACCCAAAATAACTTTATAAAAGCCATTCACTGCCTCAAAGCAATGGTTTTGGGTTATTATCCCATTTGAGACCAAATTTCAACAAGTCTTTTTTCTCACTTCTAAACCTTCTTCATGCATGTCTAGCACTTTTAATCAATCAAATTCATTGTATTATAACATATTCTAACCCAAAATAACTTTATACAAGCAATTCACTGCCTCAAAGCAATGGTTTTGGGTTCTTATCCCATTTGAGACCAAATTTCAACAAGTCTTTCTTCTCACTTCGAAACATTCTTCATGCATGTCTAGCACTTGTAATCAATCAAATTCATTGTATTATAACATATTCTAACCCAAAATAACTTTATACAAGCCATTCACTGCCTCAAAGCAATGGTTTTGTGTTCTTATCCCATTTGAGACCAAATTTAAACAAGTCTTTCTTCTCACTTCTAAACATTCTTCATGCATGTCTAGCACTTGTATTCAATCAAATTCATTGTATTATAACATATTCTAACCCAAAATAACTTTATACAAGCCATTCACTGCCTCAAAATCAATGGTTTTGGGTTATTATCCCATTTGAGACCAAATTTCAACAAGTGTTTTTTCGCACTTTTAAACATTCTTCATGCATGTCTAGCACTTGTAATCAATCAAATTCATTGTATTATAACATATTCTAACCCAAAATAACTTTATACAAGCCATTCACTGCCTCAAAGGAATGGTTTTGGGTTCTTATCCAATTTGGGACCAAATATCGATAGGTCTTTCTTCTCACTTCAAAACATTCTTCATGCATCTCTAGCACTTGTAATCAATCAAATTCATTGTATGATAACATATTCTAAACCAAAATAACTTTATACAAGCCAGTCACTGCCTCAAAGCAATGGTTTTGGGTTCTTATCCAATTTGGGACCAAATATGATAAGTCTTTCTTCTCACTTCAAAACATTCTTCATGCATCTCTAGCATTTGTAATCAATTAAATTCATTGTATGATAACATATTCTAAACCAAAATAACTTTATACAATCCATTCACTGCCTCAAAGCAATGGTTTTGAGTTCTTATCCCATTTGGGACCAAGTATCCACAAGTCTTTCTTCTCACTTCTAAACATTCTTCATGCATCTCTAGCACTTGTAATCAATCAAATTTATTGTATTATAACATATTATAACCCAATATAAATTTATACAAGCCATTCACTGCCTCAAAGCAATGGTTTTGTGTTGAGACCAAATTTCAACAAGTCTTTCTTCTCACTTCTAAACATTCTTCATGCATGTCTAGCACTTGTAATCAATCAAATTCATTGTATTATAACATATTCTAACCCAAAATAACTTTATAAAAGCCATTCACTGCCTCAAAGCAATGGTTTTGGGTTATTATCCCATTTGAGACCAAATTTCAACATAGTCTTTTTTCTCACTTCTAAACCTTCTTCATGCATGTCTAGCACTTTTAATCAATCAAATTCATTGTATTATAACATATTCTAACCCAAAATAACTTTATACAAGCCATTCACTGCCTCAAAGCAATGGTTTTGGGTTCTTATCCCATTTGGGACCAAATATCCACAAGTCTTTCTTCTCACTTCTAAACATTCTTCATGCATCTCTTGCACTTGTAATTAATCAAATTCATTGTATTATAACATATTCTAACCCAAAATAACTTTATACAAGCCATTCACTGCCTCAAAGCAATGGTTTTGGGTTCTTATCCCATTTGAGACCAAATTTCAACAAGTCTTTCTTCTCACTTCGAAACATTCTTCATGCATGTCTAGCACTTGTAATCAATCAAATTCATTGTATTATAACATATTCTAACCCAAAATAACTTTATACAAGCCATTCACTGCCTCAAAGCAATGGTTTTGTGTTCTTATCCCATTTGAGACCAAATTTCAACAAGTCTTTCTTCTCACTTCTAAACATTCTTCATGCATGTCTAGCACTTGTAATCAATCAAATTCATTGTATTATAACATATTCTAACCCAAAATAACTTTATACAAGCCATTCACTGCCTCAAAATCAATGGTTTTGGGTTCTTATCCAATTTGGGACCAAATATGATAGGTATTTCTTCTCACTTCAAAACATTCTTCATGCATCTCTAGCATTTGTAATCAATCAAATTCATTGTATGATAACATATTCTAAACCAAAATAACTTTATACAATCCATTCACTGCCTCAAAGCAATGGTTTTGAGTTCTTATCCCATTTGGGACCAAATATCCACTAGTCTTTCTTCTCACTTCTAAACATTCTTCATGCATCTCTAGCACTTGTAATCAATCAAATTTATTGTATTATAACATATTATAACCTAATATAACTTTATACAAGCCATTCACTGCCATAAAGCAATGGTTTTGTGTTGAGACCAAATTTCAACAAGTCTTTCTTCTCACTTCTAAACATTCTTCATGCATGTCTAGCACTTGTAATCAATCAAATTCATTGTATTATAACATATTCTAACCCAAAATAACTTTATAAAAACCATTCACTGCCTCAAAGTAATGGTTTTGGGTTATTATCCCATTTGAGACCAAATTTCAACAAGTCTTTTTTCTCACTTCTAAACATTCTTCATGCATGTCTAGCACTTGTAATCAATCATATTCATTGTATTATAACATATTCTAACCCAATATAACTTTATACAAGCCATTCACTGCCTCAAAGCAATGGTTTTGTGTTCTTATCCCATTTGAGACCAAATTTCAACAAGTCTTTCTTCTCACTTCTAAACATTCTTCATGCATGTCTAGCACTTGTAATCAATCAAATTCATTGTATGATAACATATTCTAAACCAAAATAACTTTATACAATCCATTCACTGCCTCAAAGCAATGGTTTTGAGTTCTTATCCCATTTGGGACCAAGTATCCACAAGTCTTTCTTCTCACTTCTAAACATTCTTCATGCATCTCTAGCACTTGTAATCAATCAAATTTATTGTATTATAACATATTATAATCCAATATAACTTTATACAAGCCATTCACTGCCTCAAAGCAATGGTTTTGTGTTGAGACCAAATTTCAACAAGTCTTTCTTCTCACTTCTAAACATTCTTCATGCATGTCTAGCACTTGTAATCAATCAAATTCATTGTATTATAACATATTCTAACCCAAAATAACTTTATAAAAGCCATTCACTGCCTCAAAGCAATGGTTTTGTGTTATTATCCCATTTGAGACCAAATTTCAACAAGTCTTTTTTCTCACTTCTAAACATTCTTCATGCATGTCTAGCACTTGTAATCAATCATATTCATTGTATTATAACATATTCTAACCCAATATAACTTTATACAAGCCATTCACTGCCTCAAAGCAATGGTTTTGGGTTCTTATCCCATTTGGGACCAAATATCCACAAGTCTTTCTTCTCACTTCTAAACATTCTTCATGCATCTCTAGCACATGTAATCAATCAAATTCATTGTATTATAACATATTCTAAACTAAAATAACTTTATACAAGCTATTCACTGCCTCAAAGCAATGGTTTTGGGTTCTTATCCCATTTGGGACCAAATATCCACAAGTCTTTCTTCTCACTTCTAAACATTCTTCATGCATCTCTAGCACTTGTAATCAATCAAATCCATTGTATTATAACATATTCTAACCCAAAATAACTTTATACAAGCCATTCAATGCCTCAAAGCAATGGTTTTGGGTTCTTATCCAATTTAGGACCAAATATCGATAGGTCTTTCTTCTCACTTCTAAACATTCTTCATGCATCTCTAGCACTTGTAATCAATCAAATTCATTGTATTATAACATATTCTAAACCAAAATAACTTTATACAAGCCATTCACTGCCTCAAAGCAATGGTTTTAGGTTCTTATCCCTTTTGGGACCAAATATCCACAAGTCTTTCTTCTCACTTCTAAACATTCTTCATGCAGCTCTAGCACTTGTAATCAATCAAATTTATTATATTATAACATATTATAACCCAATATAACTTTATACAAGCCATTCACTGCCTCAAAGCAATGGTTTTGTGTTGAGACCAAATTTCAACAAGTCTTTCTTCTCACTTCTAAACATTCTTCATGCATGTCTAGCACTTGTAATCAATCAAATTCATTGTATTATAACATATTCTAACCCAAAATAACTTTATAAAAGCCATTCACTGCCTCAAAGCAATGGTTTTGGGTTATTATCCCATTTGAGACCAAATTTCAACAAGTCTTTTTTCTCACTTCTAAACCTTCTTCATGCATGTCTAGCACTTTTAATCAATCAAATTCATTGTATTATAACATATTCTAACCCAAAATAACTTTATACAAGCAATTCACTGCCTCAAAGCAATGGTTTTGGGTTCTTATCCCATTTGAGACCAAATTTCAACAAGTCTTTCTTCTCACTTCGAAACATTCTTCATGCATGTCTAGCACTTGTAATCAATCAAATTCATTGTATTATAACATATTCTAACCCAAAATAACTTTATACAAGCCATTCACTGCCTCAAAGCAATGGTTTTGTGTTCTTATCCCATTTGAGACCAAATTTAAACAAGTCTTTCTTCTCACTTCTAAACATTCTTCATGCATGTCTAGCACTTGTATTCAATCAAATTCATTGTATTATAACATATTCTAACCCAAAATAACTTTATACAAGCCATTCACTGCCTCAAAATCAATGGTTTTGGGTTATTATCCCATTTGAGACCAAATTTCAACAAGTGTTTTTTCGCACTTTTAAACATTCTTCATGCATGTCTAGCACTTGTAATCAATCAAATCCATTGTATTATAACATATTCTAACCCAAAATAACTTTATACAAGCCATTCACTGCCTCAAAGCAATGGTTTTGGGTTCTTATCCAATTTGGGACCAAATATCGATAGGTCTTTCTTCTCACTTCAAAACATTCTTCATGCATCTCTAGCACTTGTATTCAATCAAATTCATTGTATTATAACATATTCTAACCCAAAATAACTTTATACAAGCCATTCACTGCCTCAAAATCAATGGTTTTGGGTTATTATCCCATTTGAGACCAAATTTCAACAAGTGTTTTTTCGCACTTTTAAACATTCTTCATGCATGTCTAGCACTTGTAATCAATCAAATTCATTGTATTATAACATATTCTAACCCAAAATAACTTTATACAAGCCATTCACTGCCTCAAAGGAATGGTTTTGGGTTCTTATCCAATTTGGGACCAAATATCGATAGGTCTTTCTTCTCACTTCTAAACATTCTTCATGCATCTCTAGCACATGTAATCAATCAAATTCATTGTATTATAACATATTCTAAACTAAAATAACTTTATACAAGCTATTCACTGCCTCAAAGCAATGGTTTTGGGTTCTTATCCCATTTGGGACCAAATATCCACAAGTCTTTCTTCTCACTTCTAAACATTCTTCATGCATCTCTAGCACTTGTAATCAATCAAATCCATTGTATTATAACATATTCTAACCCAAAATAACTTTATACAAGCCATTCACTGCCTCAAAGCAATGGTTTGGGGTTCTTATCCAATTTGGGACCAAATATCGATAGGTCTTTCTTCTCACTTCAAAACATTCTTCATGCATCTCTAGCACTTGTAATCAATCAAATTCATTGTATGATAACATATTCTAAACCAAAATAACTTTATACAAGCCAGTCACTGCCTCAAAGCAATGGTTTTGGGTTCTTATCCAATTTGGGACCAAATATGATAAGTCTTTCTTCTCACTTCAAAACATTCTTCATGCATCTCTAGCATTTGTAATCAATTAAATTCATTGTATGATAACATATTCTAAACCAAAATAACTTTATACAATCCATTCACTGCCTCAAAGCAATGGTTTTGAGTTCTTATCCCATTTGGGACCAAGTATCCACAAGTCTTTCTTCTCACTTCTAAACATTCTTCATGCAGCTCTAGCACTTGTAATCAATCAAATTTATTATATTATAACATATTATAACCCAATATAACTTTATACAAGCCATTCACTGCCTCAAAGCAATGGTTTTGTGTTGAGACCAAATTTCAACAAGTCTTTCTTCTCACTTCTAAACATTCTTCATGCATGTCTAGCACTTGTAATCAATCAAATTCATTGTATTATAACATATTCTAACCCAAAATAACTTTATAAAAGCCATTCACTGCCTCAAAGCAATGGTTTTGGGTTATTATCCCATTTGAGACCAAATTTCAACAAGTCTTTTTTCTCACTTCTAAACCTTCTTCATGCATGTCTAGCACTTTTAATCAATCAAATTCATTGTATTATAACATATTCTAACCCAAAATAACTTTATACAAGCAATTCACTGCCTCAAAGCAATGGTTTTGGGTTCTTATCCCATTTGAGACCAAATTTCAACAAGTCTTTCTTCTCACTTCGAAACATTCTTCATGCATGTCTAGCACTTGTAATCAATCAAATTCATTGTATTATAACATATTCTAACCCAAAATAACTTTATACAAGCCATTCACTGCCTCAAAGCAATGGTTTTGTGTTCTTATCCCATTTGAGACCAAATTTAAACAAGTCTTTCTTCTCACTTCTAAACATTCTTCATGCATGTCTAGCACTTGTATTCAATCAAATTCATTGTATTATAACATATTCTAACCCAAAATAACTTTATACAAGCCATTCACTGCCTCAAAATCAATGGTTTTGGGTTATTATCCCATTTGAGACCAAATTTCAACAAGTGTTTTTTCGCACTTTTAAACATTCTTCATGCATGTCTAGCACTTGTAATCAATCAAATTCATTGTATTATAACATATTCTAACCCAAAATAACTTTATACAAGCCATTCACTGCCTCAAAGGAATGGTTTTGGGTTCTTATCCAATTTGGGACCAAATATCGATAGGTCTTTCTTCTCACTTCAAAACATTCTTCATGCATCTCTAGCACTTGTAATCAATCAAATTCATTGTATGATAACATATTCTAAACCAAAATAACTTTATACAAGCCAGTCACTGCCTCAAAGCAATGGTTTTGGGTTCTTATCCAATTTGGGACCAAATATGATAAGTCTTTCTTCTCACTTCAAAACATTCTTCATGCATCTCTAGCATTTGTAATCAATTAAATTCATTGTATGATAACATATTCTAAACCAAAATAACTTTATACAATCCATTCACTGCCTCAAAGCAATGGTTTTGAGTTCTTATCCCATTTGGGACCAAGTATCCACAAGTCTTTCTTCTCACTTCTAAACATTCTTCATGCATCTCTAGCACTTGTAATCAATCAAATTTATTGTATTATAACATATTATAACCCAATATAAATTTATACAAGCCATTCACTGCCTCAAAGCAATGGTTTTGTGTTGAGACCAAATTTCAACAAGTCTTTCTTCTCACTTCTAAACATTCTTCATGCATGTCTAGCACTTGTAATCAATCAAATTCATTGTATTATAACATATTCTAACCCAAAATAACTTTATAAAAGCCATTCACTGCCTCAAAGCAATGGTTTTGGGTTATTATCCCATTTGAGACCAAATTTCAACATAGTCTTTTTTCTCACTTCTAAACCTTCTTCATGCATGTCTAGCACTTTTAATCAATCAAATTCATTGTATTATAACATATTCTAACCCAAAATAACTTTATACAAGCCATTCACTGCCTCAAAGCAATGGTTTTGGGTTCTTATCCCATTTGGGACCAAATATCCACAAGTCTTTCTTCTCACTTCTAAACATTCTTCATGCATCTCTTGCACTTGTAATTAATCAAATTCATTGTATTATAACATATTCTAACCCAAAATAACTTTATACAAGCCATTCACTGCCTCAAAGCAATGGTTTTGGGTTCTTATCCCATTTGAGACCAAATTTCAACAAGTCTTTCTTCTCACTTCGAAACATTCTTCATGCATGTCTAGCACTTGTAATCAATCAAATTCATTGTATTATAACATATTCTAACCCAAAATAACTTTATACAAGCCATTCACTGCCTCAAAGCAATGGTTTTGTGTTCTTATCCCATTTGAGACCAAATTTCAACAAGTCTTTCTTCTCACTTCTAAACATTCTTCATGCATGTCTAGCACTTGTAATCAATCAAATTCATTGTATTATAACATATTCTAACCCAAAATAACTTTATACAAGCCATTCACTGCCTCAAAATCAATGGTTTTGGGTTCTTATCCAATTTGGGACCAAATATGATAGGTATTTCTTCTCACTTCAAAACATTCTTCATGCATCTCTAGCATTTGTAATCAATCAAATTCATTGTATGATAACATATTCTAAACCAAAATAACTTTATACAATCCATTCACTGCCTCAAAGCAATGGTTTTGAGTTCTTATCCCATTTGGGACCAAATATCCACAAGTCTTTCTTCTCACTTCTAAACATTCTTCATGCATCTCTAGCACTTGTAATCAATCAAATTTATTGTATTATAACATATTATAACCTAATATAACTTTATACAAGCCATTCACTGCCATAAAGCAATGGTTTTGTGTTGAGACCAAATTTCAACAAGTCTTTCTTCTCACTTCTAAACATTCTTCATGCATGTCTAGCACTTGTAATCAATCAAATTCATTGTATTATAACATATTCTAACCCAAAATAACTTTATAAAAACCATTCACTGCCTCAAAGTAATGGTTTTGGGTTATTATCCCATTTGAGACCAAATTTCAACAAGTCTTTTTTCTCACTTCTAAACATTCTTCATGCATGTCTAGCACTTGTAATCAATCATATTCATTGTATTATAACATATTCTAACCCAATATAACTTTATACAAGCCATTCACTGCCTCAAAGCAATGGTTTTGTGTTCTTATCCCATTTGAGACCAAATTTCAACAAGTCTTTCTTCTCACTTCTAAACATTCTTCATGCATGTCTAGCACTTGTAATCAATCAAATTCATTGTATGATAACATATTCTAAACCAAAATAACTTTATACAATCCATTCACTGCCTCAAAGCAATGGTTTTGAGTTCTTATCCCATTTGGGACCAAGTATCCACAAGTCTTTCTTCTCACTTCTAAACATTCTTCATGCATCTCTAGCACTTGTAATCAATCAAATTTATTGTATTATAACATATTATAATCCAATATAACTTTATACAAGCCATTCACTGCCTCAAAGCAATGGTTTTGTGTTGAGACCAAATTTCAACAAGTCTTTCTTCTCACTTCTAAACATTCTTCATGCATGTCTAGCACTTGTAATCAATCAAATTCATTGTATTATAACATATTCTAACCCAAAATAACTTTATAAAAGCCATTCACTGCCTCAAAGCAATGGTTTTGTGTTATTATCCCATTTGAGACCAAATTTCAACAAGTCTTTTTTCTCACTTCTAAACCTTCTTCATGCATGTCTAGCACTTTTAATCAATCAAATTCATTGTATTATAACATATTCTAACCCAAAATAACTTTATACAAGCAATTCACTGCCTCAAAGCAATGGTTTTGGGTTCTTATCCCATTTGAGACCAAATTTCAACAAGTCTTTCTTCTCACTTCGAAACATTCTTCATGCATGTCTAGCACTTGTAATCAATCAAATTCATTGTATTATAACATATTCTAACCCAAAATAACTTTATACAAGCCATTCACTGCCTCAAAGCAATGGTTTTGTGTTCTTATCCCATTTGAGACCAAATTTAAACAAGTCTTTCTTCTCACTTCTAAACATTCTTCATGCATGTCTAGCACTTGTAATCAATCAAATTCATTGTATTATAACATATTCTAACCCAAAATAACTTTATACAAGCCATTCACTGCCTCAAAATCAATGGTTTTGGGTTATTATCCCATTTGAGACCAAATTTCAACAAGTGTTTTTCGCACTTTTAAACATTCTTCATGCATGTCTAGCACTTGTAATCAATCAAATTCATTGTATTATAACATATTCTAACCCAAAATAACTTTATACAAGCCATTCACTGCCTCAAAGGAATGGTTTTGGGTTCTTATCCAATTTGGGACCAAATATCGATAGGTCTTTCTTCTCACTTCTAAACATTCTTCATGCATCTCTAGCATTTGTAATCAATAATATTCATTGTATTATAACATATTCTAAACCAAAATAACTTTATACAAGCCATTCACTGCCTCAAAGCAATGGTTTTGGGTTCTTATCCCATTTGGGACCAAATATCCACAAGTCTTTCTTCTCACTTCTAAACATTCTTCATGCATCTCTAGCACTTGTAATCAATCAAATCCATTGTATTATAACATATTCTAACCCAAAATAACTTTATACAAGCCATTCACTGCCTCAAAGCAATGGTTTGGGGTTCTTATCCAATTTGGGACCAAATATCGATAGGTCTTTCTTCTCACTTCAAAACATTCTTCATGCATCTCTAGCACTTGTAATCAATCAAATTCATTGTATGATAATATATTCTAAACCAAAATAACTTTATACAAGCCATTCACTGCCTCAAAGCAATGGTTTTGTGTTCTTATCCCATTTGAGACCAAATTTCAACAAGTCTTTCTTCTCACTTCTAAACATTCTTCATGCATCTCTAGCACTTGTAATCAATCAAATTCATTTTATGATAACATATTCTAAACCAAAATAACTTTATACAAGCCAGTCACTGCCTCAAAGCAATGGTTTTGGGTTCTTATCCAATTTGGGACCAAATATGATAAGTCTTTCTTCTCACTTCAAAACATTCTTCATGCATCTCTAGCATTTGTAATCAATTAAATTCATTGTATGATAACATATTCTAAACCAAAATAACTTTATACAATCCATTCACTGCCTCAAAGCAATGGTTTTTGAGTTCTTATCCCATTTGGGGCCAAGTATCCACAAGTCTTTCTTCTCACTTCTAAACATTCTTCATGCATCTCTAGCACTTGTAATCAATCAAATTTATTGTATTATAACATATTATAATCCAATATAACTTTATACAAGCCATTCACTGCCTCAAAGCAATGGTTTTGTGTTGAGACCAAATTTCAACAAGTCTTTCTTCTCACTTCTAAACATTCTTCATGCATGTCTAGCACTTGTAATCAATCAAATTCATTGTATTATAACATATTCTAACCCAAAATAATTTTATAAAAGCCATTCACTGCCTCAAAGCAATGGTTTTGTGTTATTATCCCATTTGAGACCAAATTTCAACAAGTCTTTTTTCTCACTTCTAAACCTTCTTCATGCATGTCTAGCACTTTTAATCAATCAAATTCATTGTATTATAACATATTCTAACCCAAAATAACTTTATACAAGCAATTCACTGCCTCAAAGCAATGGTTTTGGGTTCTTATCCCATTTGAGACCAAATTTCAACAAGTCTTTCTTCTCACTTCGAAACATTCTTCATGCATGTCTAGCACTTGTAATCAATCAAATTCATTGTATTATAACATATTCTAACCCAAAATAACTTTATACAAGCCATTCACTGCCTCAAAGCAATGGTTTTGTGTTCTTATCCCATTTGAGACCAAATTTAAACAAGTCTTTCTTCTCACTTCTAAACATTCTTCATGCATGTCTAGCACTTGTAATCAATCAAATTCATTGTATTATAACATATTCTAACCCAAAATAACTTTATACAAGCCATTCACTGCCTCAAAATCAATGGTTTTGGGTTATTATCCCATTTGAGACCAAATTTCAACAAGTGTTTTTCGCACTTTTAAACATTCTTCATGCATGTCTAGCACTTGTAATCAATCAAATTCATTGTATTATAACATATTCTAACCCAAAATAACTTTATACAAGCCATTCACTGCCTCAAAGGAATGGTTTTGGGTTCTTATCCAATTTGGGACCAAATATCGATAGGTCTTTCTTCTCACTTCTAAACATTCTTCATGCATCTCTAGCATTTGTAATCAATAATATTCATTGTATTATAACATATTCTAAACCAAAATAACTTTATACAAGCCATTCACTGCCTCAAAGCAATGGTTTTGGGTTCTTATCCCATTTGGGACCAAATATCCACAAGTCTTTCTTCTCACTTCTAAACATTCTTCATGCATCTCTAGCACTTGTAATCAATCAAATCCATTGTATTATAACATATTCTAACCCAAAATAACTTTATACAAGCCATTCACTGCCTCAAAGCAATGGTTTGGGGTTCTTATCCAATTTGGGACCAAATATCGATAGGTCTTTCTTCTCACTTCAAAACATTCTTCATGCATCTCTAGCACTTGTAATCAATCAAATTCATTGTATGATAATATATTCTAAACCAAAATAACTTTATACAAGCCATTCACTGCCTCAAAGCAATGGTTTTGTGTTCTTATCCCATTTGAGACCAAATTTCAACAAGTCTTTCTTCTCACTTCTAAACATTCTTCATGCATCTCTAGCACTTGTAATCAATCAAATTCATTTTATGATAACATATTCTAAACCAAAATAACTTTATACAAGCCAGTCACTGCCTCAAAGCAATGGTTTTGGGTTCTTATCCAATTTGGGACCAAATATGATAAGTCTTTCTTCTCACTTCAAAACATTCTTCATGCATCTCTAGCATTTGTAATCAATTAAATTCATTGTATGATAACATATTCTAAACCAAAATAACTTTATACAATCCATTCACTGCCTCAAAGCAATGGTTTTGAGTTCTTATCCCATTTGGGACCAAGTATCCACAAGTCTTTCTTCTCACTTCTAAACATTCTTCATGCATCTCTAGCACTTGTAATCAATCAAATTTATTGTATTATAACATATTATAACCCAAAATAACTTTATAAAAGCCATTCACTGCCTCAAAGCAATGGTTTTGGGTTATTACCCCATTTGAGACCAAATATCAACAAGTCTTTTTTCTCACTTCTAAACCTTCTTCATGCATGTCTAGCACTTTTAATCAATCAAATTCATTGTATTATAACATATTCTAACCCAAAATAACTTTATACAAGCAATTCACTGCCTCAAAGCAATGGTTTTGGGTTCTTATCCCATTTGAGACCAAATTTCAACAAGTCTTTCTTCTCACTTCGAAACATTCTTAATGCATGTCTAGCACTTGTAATAAATTAAATTCATTGTATTATAACATATTCTAACCCAAAATAACTTTATACAAGCCATTCACTGCCTCAAAGCAATGGTTTTGTGTTCTTATCCCATTTGAGACCAAATTTCAACAAGTCTTTCTTCTCACTTCTAAACATTCTTCATGCATGTCTAGCACTTGTAATCAATCAAATTCATTGTATTATAACATATTCTAACCCAAAATAACTTTATACAAGCCATTCACTGCCTCAAAATAAATGGTTTTGGGTTCTTATCCAATTTGGGACCAAATATGATAGGTATTTCTTCTCACTTCAAAACATTCTTCATGCATCTCTAGCATTTGTAATCAATCAAATTCATTGTATGATAACATATTCTAAACCAAAATAACTTTATACAATCCATTCACTGCCTCAAAGCAATGGTTTTGAGTTCTTATCCCATTTGGGACTAAATATCCACAAGTCTTTCTTCTCACTTCTAAACATTCTTCATGCATCTCTAGCACTTGTAATCAATCAAATTTATTGTATTATAACATATTATAACCCAATATAACTTTATACAAGCCATTCACTGCCATAAAGCAATGGTTTTGTGTTGAGACCAAATTTCAACAAGTCTTTCTTCTCACTTCTAAACATTCTTCATGCATGTCTAGCACTTGTAATCAATCAAATACATTGTATTATAACATATTCTAACCCAAAATAACTTTATAAAAACCATTCACTGCCTCAAAGTAATGGTTTTGGGTTATTATCCCATTTGAGACCAAATTTCAACAAGTCTTTTTTCTCACTTCTAAACATTCTTCATGCATGTCTAGCACTTGTAATCAATCATATTCATTGTATTATAACATATTCTAACCCAATATAACTTTATACAAGCCATTCACTGCCTCAAAGCAATGGTTTTGTGTTCTTATCCCATTTGAGACCAAATTTCAACAAGTCTTTCTTCTCACTTCTAAACATTCTTCATGCATGTCTAGCACTTGTAATCAATCAAATTCATTGTATTATAACATATTCTAACCCAAAATAACTTTATACAAGCCATTCACTGCCTCAAAGCAATGGTTTTGTGTTCTTATCCCATTTGAGACCAAATTTAAACAAGTCTTTCTTCTCACTTCTAAACATTCTTCATGCATGTCTAGCACTTGTAATCAATCAAATTCATTGTATTATAACATATTCTAACCCAAAATAACTTTATACAAGCCATTCACTGCCTCAAAATCAATGGTTTTGGGTTATTATCCCATTTGAGACCAAATTTCAACAAGTGTTTTTTCGCACTTTTAAACATTCTTCATGCATGTCTAGCACTTGTAATCAATCAAATTCATTGTATTATAACATATTCTAACCCAAAATAACTTTATACAAGCCATTCACTGCCTCAAAGGAATGGTTTTGGGTTCTTATCCAATTTGGGACCAAATATCGATAGGTCTTTCTTCTCACTTCTAAACATTCTTCATGCATCTCTAGCATTTGTAATCAATAATATTCATTGTATTATAACATATTCTAAACCAAAATAACTTTATACAAGCCATTCACTGCCTCAAAGCAATGGTTTTGGGTTCTTATCCCATTTGGGACCAAATATCCACAAGTCTTTCTTCTCACTTCTAAACATTCTTCATGCATCTCTAGCACTTGTAATCAATCAAATCCATTGTATTATAACATATTCTAACCCAAAATAACTTTATACAAGCCATTCACTGCCTCAAAATCAATGGTTTTGGGTTCTTATCCAATTTGGGACCAAATATGATAGGTATTTCTTCTCACTTCAAAACATTCTTCATGCATCTCTAGCATTTGTAATCAATCAAATTCATTGTATGATAACATATTCTAAACCAAAATAACTTTATACAATCCATTCACTGCCTCAAAGCAATGGTTTTGAGTTCTTATCCCATTTGGGACTAAATATCCACAAGTCTTTCTTCTCACTTCTAAACATTCTTCATGCATCTCTAGCACTTGTAATCAATCAAATTTATTGTATTATAACATATTATAACCCAATATAACTTTATACAAGCCATTCACTGCCATAAAGCAATGGTTTTGTGTTGAGACCAAATTTCAACAAGTCTTTCTTCTCACTTCTAAACATTCTTCATGCATGTCTAGCACTTGTAATCAATCAAATACATTGTATTATAACATATTCTAACCCAAAATAACTTTATAAAAACCATTCACTGCCTCAAAGTAAAGGTTTTGGGTTATTATCCCATTTGAGACCAAATTTCAACAAGTCTTTTTTCTCACTTCTAAACATTCTTCATGCATGTCTAGCACTTGTAATCAATCATATTCATTGTATTATAACATATTCTAACCCAATATAACTTTATACAAGCCATTCACTGCCTCAAAGCAATGGTTTTGTGTTCTTATCCCATTTGAGACCAAATTTCAACAAGTCTTTCTTCTCACTTCTAAACATTCTTCATGCATGTCTAGCACTTGTAATCAATCAAATTCATTGTATTATAACATAGTCTAACCCAAAATAACTTTATACAAGCCATTCACTGCCTCAAAATCAATGGTTTTGGGTTATTATCCCATTTGAGACGAAATTTCAACAAGTGTTTTTTCGCACTTTTAAACATTCTTCATGCATGTCTAGCTTGTGTAATCAATCAAATTCATTGTATGATAACATATTCTAAACCAAAATAACTTTATACAAGCCATTCACTGCCTCAAAGCAATGGTTTTGGGTTCTTATCCAATTTGGGACCAAATATCGATAGGTCTTTCTTCTCACTTCTAAACATTCTTCATGCATCTCTAGCATTTGTAATCAATAATATTCATTGTATTATAACATATTCTAAACCAAAATAACTTTATACAAGCCATTCACTGCCTCAAAGCAATGGTTTTGGGTTCTTATCCCATTTGGGACCAAATATCCACAAGTCTTTCTTCTCACTTCTAAACATTCTTCATGCATCTCTAGCACTTGTAATCAATCAAATCCATTGTATTATAACATATTCTAACCCAAAATAACTTTATACAAGCCATTCACTGCCTCAAAGCAATGGTTTGGGGTTCTTATCCAATTTGGGACCAAATATCGATAGGTCTTTCTTCTCACTTCAAAACATTCTTCATGCATCTCTAGCACTTGTAATCAATCAAATTCATTGTATGATAACATATTCTAAACCAAAATAACTTTATACAAGCCAGTCACTGCCTCAAAGCAATGGTTTTGGGTTCTTATCCAATTTGGGACCAAATATGATAGGTCTTTCTTCTCACTTCAAAACATTCTTCATGCATCTCTAGCATTTGTAATCAATTAAATTCATTGTATGATAACATATTCTAAACCAAAATAACTTTATACAATCCATTCACTGCCTCAAAGCAATGGTTTTGAGTTCTTATCCCATTTGGGACCAAGTATCCACAAGTCTTTCTTCTCACTTCTAAACATTCTTCATGCAGCTCTAGCACTTGTAATCAATCAAATTTATTGTATTATAACATATTATAACCCAATATAACTTTATACAAGCCATTCACTGCCTCAAAGCAATGGTTTTGTGTTGAGACCAAATTTCAACAAGTCTTTCTTCTCACTTCGAAACATTCTTCATGCATGTCTAGCACTTGTAATCAATCAAATTCATTGTATTATAACATATTCTAACCCAAAATAACTTTATAAAAGCCATTCACTGCCTCAAAGCAATGGTTTTGGGTTATTATCCCATTTGAGACCAAATTTCAACAAGTCTTTTTTCTCACTTCTAAACCTTCTTCATGCATGTCTAGCACTTTTAATCAATCAAATTCATTGTATTATAACATATTCTAACCCAAAATAACTTTATACAAGCAATTCACTGCCTCAAAGCAATGGTTTTGGGTTCTTATCCCATTTGAGACCAAATTTCAACAAGTCTTTCTTCTCACTTCGAAACATTCTTCATGCATGTCTAGCACTTGTAATCAATCAAATTCATTGTATTATAACATATTCTAACCCAAAATAACTTTATAAAAGCCATTCACTGCCTCAAAGCAATGGTTTTGTGTTCTTATCCCATTTGAGACCAAATTTAAACAAGTCTTTCTTCTCACTTCTAAACCTTCTTCATGCATGTCTAGCACTTGTATTCAATCAAATTCATTGTATTATAACATATTCTAACCCAAAATAACTTTATACAAGCCATTCACTGCCTCAAAATCAATGGTTTTGGGTTATTATCCCATTTGAGACCAAATTTCAACAAGTGTTTTTTCGCACTTTTAAACATTCTTCATGCATGTCTAGCACTTGTAATCAATCAAATTCATTGTATTATAACATATTCTAACCCAAAATAACTTTATACAAGCCATTCACTGCCTCAAAGGAATGGTTTTGGGTTCTTATCCAATTTGGGACCAAATATCGATAGGTCTTTCTTCTCACTTCTAAACATTCTTCATGCATCTCTAGCATTTGTAATCAATAATATTCATTGTATTATAACATATTCTAAACCAAAATAACTTTATACAAGCCATTCACTGCCTCAAAATCAATGGTTTTGGGTTCTTATCCAATTTGGGACCAAATATGATAGGTATTTCTTCTCACTTCAAAACATTCTTCATGCATCTCTAGCATTTGTAATCAATCAAATTCATTGTATGATAACATATTCTAAACCAAAATAACTTTATACAATCCATTCACTGCCTCAAAGCAATGGTTTTGGGTTCTTATCCCATTTGAGACCAAATTTCAACAAGTCTTTCTTCTCACTTCGAAACATTCTTCATGCATGTCTAGCACTTGTAATAAATTAAATTCATTGTATTATAACATATTCTAACCCAAAATAACTTTATACAAGCCATTCACTGCCTCAAAGCAATGGTTTTGTGTTCTTATCCCATTTGAGACCAAATTTCAACAAGTCTTTCTTCTCACTTCTAAACATTCTTCATGCATGTCTAGCACTTGTAATCAATCAAATTCATTGTATTATAACATATTCTAACCCAAAATAACTTTATACAAGCCATTCACTGCCTCAAAATCAATGGTTTTGGGTTCTTATCCAATTTGGGACCAAATTTCAACAAGTCTTTCTTCTCACTTCTAAACATTCTTCATGCATCTCTAGCACTTGTAATCAATCAAATTAATTGTATTATAACATATTCTAACCCAAAATAACTTTATACAAGTCATTCACTGCCTCAAAGCAATGGTTTTGGGTTCTTATCCCATTTGAGACCAAATTTCAACAAGTCTTACTTCTCACTTCTAAACATTCTTCATGCATTTCTAGCACTTGTAATCAATCAAATTCATTGTATTATAACATATTCTAAACCAAAATAACTTTATACAAGCCATTCACTGCCTCAAAGCAATGGTTTTGGGTTCTTATCCCATTTGAGATCAAATTTCAACGTCTTTCTTCTCACTTCTAAACATTCTTCATGCATGTCTAGCACATGTAATCAATCAAATTCATTCTATTATAACATATTCTAACCCAAAATAACTTTATAAAAGCCATTCACTGCCTCAAAGCAATGGTTTTGGGTTATTATCCCATTTGAGACCAAATTTCAACAAGTCTTTTTCTCACTTCTAAACCTTCTTCATGCATGTCTAGCACTTGTAATCAATCAAATTCATTGTATTATAACATATTCTAACCCAAAATAACTTTATACAAGCAATTCACTGCCTCAAAGCAATGGTTTTGGGTTCTTATCCCATTTGAGACCAAATTTCAACAAGTCTTTCTTCTCACTTCGAAACATTCTTCATGCATGTCTAGCACTTGTAATCAATCAAAGTCATTGTATTATAACATATTCTATTAGAGAGGAAGAAGAAAAGGAGAACCTAAAGATGAAGTCTAGAAGAAGAGGTCGAGCTTAATGGTGTTCAATGAAGTGTGACACTCAACTTGGCTCGTGTATCTCCAAGCTTAACCTCCGGTGTCTCTACACTTAAGCTTGAGGGGGAGTATTGAGACCTAATGTGCAAAGTTAGGGTCAAAGTTATCAAGACCTAATGTGCAAAGTTAGGGTCAACGACTCAAGACACGAAAGTGCAAAGTTCGGGTCAAGTCATCAAGACAAGATACGAATGTGCAAAGTCCGGGTCAAACATAAGATGTGCAAATCTAGGGTCAACATATGAAGATGTAGATGTGCAAAACAAGGGTCAATACATGAAGATAAAGATGTGCAAAACACGGGTCATTACAAGACCTAATGGGCGTGCAAAACATCTAGAAGATCACATGTTGTACCAAGGAATGCAAGTGGGTGAGAAGAGTCACATGTGAGCTTAAGAAAGGTCACATGTGACCAAAGAGACGTTGGAGAGCTGTCCCTTTCCTCCTTGGGCGCTCAAAGCTTCTTTCCCTCTCTCCTCATGTCACTTTCACTTCATTTGTAAAAGAGAAAACCCTAGAGCTCCTCCTCTATATATTGTAGTAGCCTCCCTCCTTTGTAAGGTGCTAATTCACAATTATAAACAAGTATTTTGTTTATCCATTTCGTCCATCTCTGCTCTCTACATTTGCTTAATCAATAATCATAATGTAGATAGCTAGAGAGTAACGATTTAGGGGCTGCCCTTAAGGCAGCCTAATACTTGTTAAATACACCTTAAACTCTTCTTTATTTACTCTTTTTATCTCTAGATTACTGATTCTAAATTCTCTTTCTCTTAAGTACACAAACTCTAAGTGTTGATGTACTAGAAAGGATTAGTCTCAAACTAGGTGCTTTCTCCTTTCATATAATCGATTTACTCTATAGTATATTTGGTTATATTGTTGGATATATGTGTGGATTCCATCACAAGTTGATGGTCTCTTCATCTTAAGAATGAGTTCCCTTGTATGGTTAAAGAGAGATGCATTCACCAAGTGTTGTCTACTCTCTATTTTGAGCTTAGTCTCATAGAAACTAACAGTATAAAGTTATTTTGGGTTAGAATATGTTATAATACAATGAATTTGATTGATTACAAGTGCTAGACATGCATGAAGAATGTTTAGAAGTGAGAAGAAAGACCTATCGAGATTTGGTCCCAAATTGGATAAGAACCCAAAACCATTGCTTTGAGGCAGTGAATGGCTTGTATAAATTTATTTTGGCTTAGAATATGTTAAAAGACAATGAATTTGATTGATTACAAGTGCTAGACATGCATGAAGAATGTTTAGAAGTGAAAAGAAAGACTTGTTGAAATTTGGTCTCAAATGGGATAAGAACCCAAAACCATTGCTTTGAGGTAGTAAATGGCTTGTATAAAGTTATTTTGGGTTATAATTTGTTATAATATAATGAATTTGATTAATTACAAGTGCAAGAGATGCATGAAGAATGTTTAGAAGTGAGAAGAAAGACTTGTGGATATTTGGTCCCAAATGGGAAAAGAACCCAAAACCATTGCTTTGAGGCAGTGAATGGCTTGTATAAAGTTATTTTGGTTTAGAATATGTTATAATACAATGAATTTGATTGATTACAAGTGCTAGAGATGCATGAAGAATGTTTAGAAGTGAGAAGAAAGACCTATCGATATTTGGTCCCAAATTGGATAAGAACCCAAAACCATTACTTTGAGGCAATGAATGGCTTGTATAAATTTATTTTGGTTTAGAATATGTTATAATACAATGAATTTGATTGATTACAAGTGCTAGAGATGCATGAAGAATGTTTAGCAGTGAGAAGAAAGACCTATCGATATTTGGTCCTAAATTGGATAAGAACCCAAAACCATTGCTTTGAGGCATTGAATGGCTTGTATAAAGTTATTTTTGGTTAGAATATGTTATAATACAATGATTTTGAATGATTACAAGTGCTAGACAGGCATGAAGAATGTTTTGAAGTGAGAAGAAAGACTTGTTGAAATTTGGTCTCAAATGGGATAAGAACCCAAAACCATTGCTTTGAGGCAGTGAATGGCTTGTATAAAGTTATTTTGGGTTAAAATATGTTATAATACAATGAATTTGATTGATTACAAGTGCTAGAGATACGTGAAGAATGTTTAGAAGTGAGAAGAAAGACTTGTTGAAATTTAGTCTCAAATGGGATAAGAACCCAAAACAATTGCTTTGAGGCAGTGAATGGCTTGTATAAAGTTATTTTGGTTTAGAATATGTTATAATACAATGAATTTGATTGATTACAAGTGCTAGACATGCATGAAGAATGTTTAGAAGTGAGAAGAAAGACCTATCGAGATTTGGTCCCAAATTGGATAAGAACCCAAAACCATTGCTTTGAGGCAGTGAATGGCTTGTATAAATTTATTTTGGCTTAGAATATGTTATAATACAATGAATTTGATTGATTACAAGTGCTAGACATGCATGAAGAATGTTTAGAAGTAAAAAGAAAGACTTGTTGAAATTTGGTCTCAAATGGGATAAGAACCCAAAACCATTGCTTTGAGGTAGTAAATGGCTTGTATAAAGTTATTTTGGGTTATAATTTGTTATAATATAATGAATTTGATTAATTACAAGTGCAAGAGATGCATGAAGAATGTTTAGAAGTGAGAAGAAACACTTGTGGATATTTGGTCCCAAATGGGAAAAGAACCCAAAACCATTGCTTTGAGGCAGTGAATGGCTTGTATAAAGTTATTTTGGTTTAGAATATGTTATAATACAATGAATTTGATTGATTACAAGTGCTAGAGATGCATGAAGAATGTTTAGAAGTGAGAAGAAAGACCTATCGATATTTGGTCCCAAATTGGATAAGAACTCAAAACCATTGCTTTGAGGCAATGAATGGCTTGTATAAATTTATTTTGGTTTAGAATATGTTATAATACAATGAATTTGATTGATTACAAGTGCTAGAGATGCATGAAGAATGTTTAGAAGTGAGAAGAAAGACCTATCGATATTTGGTCCCAAATTGGATAAGAACCCAAAACCATTGCTTTGAGGCAATGAATGGCTTGTATAAATTTATTTTGGTTTAAAATATGTTAGAATACAATGAATTTGATTGATTACAAGTGCTAGACATGCATGAAGAATGTTTAGAAGTGAGAAAAAAGACTTGTTGAAATTTGGTCTCAAATGGGATAAGAACCCAAAACCATTGCTTTGAGGCAGTGAATGGCTTTTATAAAGTTATTTTGGGTTAGAATATGTTATAATACAATGAATTTGATTGATTACAAGTGCTAGACATGCATTAAGAATGTTTAGAAGTGAGAAGAAAGACTTGTTGAAATTTGGTCTCAAATGGGATAAGAACCCAAAACCATTGCTTTGAGGCAGTGAATGGCTTGTATAAAGTTATTTTGGTTTAGAATATATTATAATACAATGAATTTGATTGATTACAAGTGCTACAGATGCATGAAAAATGTTTGGAAGTGAGAAAAAAGACCTATTGATATTTGGTCCTAAATTGGATAAGAACCCAAAACCATTGCTTTGAGGCATTGAATGGCGTGTATAAAGTTATTTTTGGTTAGAATATGTTATAATACAATGATTTTGATTGATTACAAGTGCTAGAAAATCATGAAGAATGTTTAGAAGTGAGAAGAAAGACTTGTTGAAATTTGGTCTCAAATGGGATAAGAACCCAAAACCATTGCTTTGAGGCAGTGAATGGCTTGTATAAAGTTACTTTGGGTTAAAATATGTTATAATACAATGAATTTGATTGATTACAAGTGCTAGAGATACGTGAAGAATGTTTAGAAGTGAGAAGAAAGACTTGTTGAAATTTCGTCTCAAATGGGATAAGAAGCCAAAACCATTGCTTTGAGGCTGTGAATGGCTTGTATAAAGTTATTTTGGTTTAGAATATGTTATAATACAATGAATTTGATTGATTACAAGTGCTAGAGATGCATGAAGAATGTTTAGAAGTGAGAAGAAAGACTTGTGGATATTTGGTCCCAAATGGGATAGGAACCCAAAACCATTGCTTTGAGGCAGTAAATGGCTTGTATAAAGTTATTTTGGTTTAGAATATATTATAATACAATGAATATGATTGATTACAAGTGCTAGAGATGTATGAAGAATGTTTAGAAGTGAAAAGAAAGACCTATCGATATTTGGTCCCAAATTGGATAAGAACCCAAAACCATTGCTTTGAGGCAGTGAATGGCTTGTATAAAGTTATTTTTGGATAGAATATGTTATAATACAATGATTTTGATTGATTACAAGTGCTAGACATGCATGAAGAATGTTTAGAAGTGACAAGAAAGACTTGTTGAAATTTGGTCTCAAATGGGATAAGAACCCAAAACCATTGCTTTGAGGCAGTGAATGGCTTGTATAAAGTTATTTTGGGTTAAATATGTTATAATACAATGAATTTGATTGATTACAAGTGCTAGAGATACGTGAAGAATGTTTAGAAGTGAGAAGAAAGACTTGTTGAAATTTGGTCTCAAATGGGATAAGAACCCAAAACAATTGCTTTGAGGCAGTGAATGGCTTGCGTAAAGTTATTTTGGTTTAGAATATGTTATAATTGATAGAATTGATAGAGTATGCAGAATAGATAGTGAAGAGTAGAGAGATTACTTAGAGTGGAGAGTATAAACGAACAAGAGAATAAAAGAGAAGGAGATGCATTAGAATCCTAAAGTGTATCGATTACAAGGAGAGGCTATAGCCTATAAATAGAGAGAAAGTTAGGGTTTACAATGCATTGGTAAAATCAAACGAAAATGACTTGTGGAGAGAGAGGAGACCATTCCCCAAAGGATGAAAGCGACCCGTCCGCGCCCAAGGTCACACACGTGACTCTCTTCTCTCTTTGACTCCAACGGCTCTCTTGAGAAGGTTCTAGGCCATTGAAGTCTTCATAGGCCTTGGGGATAATGGGCTTTCTTCTCCTCTTGAAGTCGGACGAAGGTGAGCCCAATGTTGGTCACACGGCCGTACGGTCGTACGGACACTCGGTCGATACGCTCGATCCTCCGGACGATTTTCTCGATCCTCCGGACGTGTCTCTCGATCCTCGACCAATCTCTCTCGACCACAATCAAACTCTCTCGACCAAATGTTTCTTTCTTTCGACCAAAGCTTTCCAAGTCTCGATACTTATTCATGACTTGATCAATACTCCCCCTCAAGCTTAGCCTAATGAAATGGCTAAACTTGGAACCCGTGAAGCACCACCTCATTAAAAACCTTAACATAGAAAACCACGTGGGACAAAACTATGTTAAGGGAAAAAGAGTGTGGTGTCCACGAGTTAGAGAAGTCGATCAAGGGCGAGTGAGGTCTACAAGTCCAAGTTTGCTATGAATGTGATCACAAACTTTAGGACTTGCAGCCTTAGTGAAGATGTCCGCCAATTGATCTTCACTTCGGGTGTAGCAAGGTAGAATTACACCCTCTTCTATCTTTTCTCGAACCTTGTGGCAATCAACCTCGATGTGTTTAGTTCTCTCGTGAAACACCGAGTTTGTTGCAATGTGGATTGCGGCTTGATTGTCACAATGCATGGTGATCGGCTTTGATGATTCGATACCAAAGTCTTTAAGAAGAGCCTTGAGCCAAGTGAGTTCATTTGTCAATTTCCTCATGGCCCTATACTCCGCTTCCGCGGTCGAACATGAGACCACTTTTTGCTTCTTTGACTTCCAAGTCACCAAATTTCCACCAATGAATGTGCAATAACCGGTTGTAGATCTTCTTGTAATTGTATCACAGGCATAATCCGCATCACAATATCCCACGATCTCGGTGCTCCCGTTCTTTCCCATCCAAATGCCTTTGCCCGGACTTCCTTTAAGGTAGCATAGAATCCTTTCCACCATGCTCCAATGATACTTTGTAGGGGACTTCATGTGTTGACTAACCTGATTCACGGCAAAACACAAGTCAGGCCGTGTTATAGTCAAGTAGATAAGCTTACCTACAAGTCGTCTATATTGTCTTGGATCTTCATGTGGTTCATCCATCGGGTTTGAGGGAAGCTTGGATAGCTTCTTGGACTTCTTCTCCCCCTTTCGCTTGGCTTGGTACCCTTCCTCAAGTGGAGTCAAGACCGGTTTAGCTCCAAGTTTTCCTGTCTCATTTAAAAGGTCAAGTGCATACTTCCTTTGCGAGAGAAAGAGGCCCTCGGGCGAGCGACACACTTCAATGCCAAGGAAGTATTTAAGTTCTCCCAAATCTTTAATATCAAACATAGATTTAAGAAAGAGCTTTGTATATTGAATACTTTCCTTGTTGTCCCCGGAGATGATAATATCATCAACATAGATGAGGACAACAACAATACCTTTGTCGCTTTGAAGTGTAAAGAGAGTATGATCGGCCTCGGAGCGTTTAAAACCATGATCTTTAAGAGTGGAACTCAATTTGTGGTACCATGCCCTTGGGGATTGTTTAAGGCCATATATAGCCTTTCGTAATCGTAAAACTTTCCCGGGAGTCACGGTTTCTTCAAGACCGGGAGGAGGGGTCATGTACACCTCTTCTTCAAGCTCTCCTTGGAGAAATGCATTCTTCACATCCATTTGCCATAGATCCCAAGAGAGATTCGTGGCAAGAGAGAGCACAACCCTCACGGTATGTAACTTGGCTACCGGGGCAAAAGTATCCGTGTAGTCATCACCATAAGTTTGTGTGAACCCTCGAGCTACAAGCCTTGCCTTGTATCTTTCAACTTCCCCATTACTTTGATATTTGATGGTGAAAACCCATTTGGAGCTCACGGTCTTCTTGCCTTTGGGTAGATCCGCCTCATCCCATGTATGGTTCCTAACCATAGCTCCGGTTTCATCATTGACCGCATCAACCCATTCTTTAATTTCTTTAGCCTCGTCATATGTTTGCGGAATATGATGCTCTTCGATCTTCCCAAGAAATGCTTGATGCTCGGAAGGTAGCAAGGCAAGAGAACACACCGCTTTAATAGGATGAGCCACGGCTTGACTATTATAGAACACTCGCTTGCTCTTCCAAGTATTTGGATCCGATTTTAAGCGAGCACTTCTCCGAAGAGGTTGTGAAGTAGTAGTTTGATCTAGGTCTTCTCCCACTCCACCTTGTTCTTCTTCATACACGGTTGATGTTTCCGAATACACATCTTCATGTTCTTCATAGAGTGGCTCCGGATTAGGCATATGACTCGGCTCCGATGGTTGTTCATCCGGGACATGAGCATTGTCTTCTCTCGGATGATTTGGTGGAGCATTCTCTTGTGTCTTTGGTGATGTATTACCAAGATGATCAAGTAAGAACTTCAAACCCTCAGCCCGGTCTCTTGATGAATGTGAGAGATCTCTAAGGCTATTCCAATCCTTCTTATCATAATAACCTTGATTCTCCATGAACTTCACATCACGAGACACATACATGCGACCATTCACCGGATCATAGCATTTATAGCCCTTTTGTGTTGTGGAATACCCAATGAACATGCACTTAGAGCTCTTTGCATCCAACTTGTTCCGTTGTTCTCCAGGTACTAGATCAAAACACACACAACCAAACACACGTAAGTGGTCCAAAGAAGGTTTAGTTTTGTTAAGTACCTCAAATGGCGATTGATCTTTTAGAACTTTTGTTGGAGTCCTATTGATTAGATAGCACGCCGTCATCACCGCATCACCCCAATATCTCTTAGTGACGTTTGTGTGGAACATCATCGACCTTGCTACCTCCATAAGGTGTCGATTCTTCCTTTCCGCCACTCCATTTTGTTGGGGTGTATAGGGGCAGCTTGTTTGTTGTAAAATCCCATGTTTGGCTAGGTGTTCTTTGAGTTTGTGACTTGTATATTCGCCCCCATTATCCGATCTAAGTACCTTAATTTTGGCATTGAAATGATTAGTAACATAGTTTTGGAAATTTATGAATGCATCATACACACGGTCTTTGGAAGATAACAATGTGATCCAAGTATACTTAGATTTTTCATCAATGAATGTCACAAAATACTTGTTGTTATCCCTAGACATGCATGGTGATGTCCAAACATCCGAATGTACTAAATCAAAACAATTCTCATAAATGGTAGAAGATTTAGGGAAAATGGACTTGCAATGTTTTCCAAGAATACAAGACTCACAACTAGAACTATCAAAGGAAACATTAGGCAACATCAATTCAAGAGCACGAGAGTGAGGATGGCCTAATCTAGCAAGCCAAACGGCATTAGAACAAATGACAAGACAAGCATTAGCATTAAACGAAGTAGAATTGCTCGGTGAAGTTTTCTCTAAGACATAAAGATCTCCCTTTGAGTGACCTCCCCCAAGAACTTTTCCGGTCTCAATATCCTGAAAATAAACATCATTAGGACCAAATATAGCATAGCAATTCAAGTCATTAGTAGCTCTTTTAACTGATAGAAGATTAGAAGTGAAACTAGGCATAAAGAAAGCTTTAGAATTCTTATCGAATAGTTTCAAGTCTCCTATCCCTTTGACCGGTATTCTATCACCATTGGCTATGATTACACTCCCTAGAGCCGGTTGAACATTATTAATAAGGCTAGGATTACTTATCATATGGTGAGAAGCACCCGAGTCTACAACAAGGGTTCTACTAGGTTTAGAAGCAAAAAAAGTGGTACCGGACTCCTTTAGAGAGGCAATGGATCGGATGAGTGCCTCTAAGTCCAACTTTCTCACGAAATCACCATAGGAGGCGGTCAAAGCCGCTTCTTCTCCTTGCTTGGTTGACCCGGATCCGTCATTGGTTGAGTCATGAGCTACATTGGCTTTGAACTTTGCCGGCTTAAGGTGAGGGTGAAGAAGCCAACACTTGTCTTTCACATGGCCTCTCTTCTTACAATGGTCACAAACCATTGTTTTCTTGTCTTCATGCTTGTATGAGCCCTTGTTAGCTAGGATAAGGTCTCCTTTCCCACCAAAAAGGCCAAGAGATCCTTGCTCTTTTTGGACTTGTGCACACACGTCATCGAGAGTTGGTAGCTTGTCGGCTCTTAAGAGATGCTTGATGAGGTCATTAAACGCCGGATTGAGAGTGAGGAGAAGTCCGAAGACTTTGTCTTGCTCTTTGCGTTCGTTGAGAACCACCGGATCGACCGTACTTGGTCGAAGCATCTCAAGCTCGGCCCATAAAGCTCTATACTTCCCAAAATGCTTAGTGAACTCCAAGTCTTCTTGACAAAGATTGTTGATAGCTTTCTTGACTTCAAAAACTCGAGTCAAGTTTGATACATTCCCATAGACGTTTTTGAGAGTATCCCAAAGCTCCTTTGCGGTTTCGCAATAGGAGTAAGCTTCTAGAATGGAAGCTTCAAGAGAGTTTTGAAGAACAGCAAGCACGGTTTGGTCTTCTTGGAACCATTTGGCCTCTTTCTCCAACTCGGCTTCCTTGTCTTCTTCTTTCAAGACTTCCTTTCCGTCTTTGCTCGTGGCTTCTTTGGTGACATGCTCCTCTTCGACGTGACTCCAAAGTCCCCGACCACACAAAGCGGTTTTAGTGGTTCTAGTCCACAATAAATAGTTTCCTCCTTTGAGAACAACCGGATTCACTATCGGTTTAGTGTTTTCCATGGAGAGATTTCAAGAGAAAATGAAGGATAAGGTTTATTACCCAACGGGTAAAAGGATGTATCTTGTAAAACCGAGAAAAGATTTTAAGATTTATGGAAATAGAATGAGAGATTAGGTAGAAGAGAAAGGTTTAGAGAGTAAAGGATCGAGAAACATGCTCTGATACCATGTTAGAATTGATAGAGTATGCAGAATAGATAGTGAAGAGTAGAGAGATTACTTAGAGTGGAGAGTATAAACGAACAAGAGAATAAAAGAGAAGGAGATGCATTAGAATCCTAAAGTGTATCGATTACAAGGAGAGGCTATAGCCTATAAATAGAGAGAAAGTTAGGGTTTACAATGCATTGGTAAAATCAAACGAAAATGACTTGTGGAGAGAGAGGAGACCATTCCCCAAAGGATGAAAGCGACCCGTCCGCGCCCAAGGTCACACACGTGACTCTCTTCTCTCTTTGACTCCAACGGCTCTCTTGAGAAGGTTCTAGGCCATTGAAGTCTTCATAGGCCTTGGGGATAATGGGCTTTCTTCTCCTCTTGAAGTCGGACGAAGGTGAGCCCAATGTTGGTCACACGGCCGTACGGTCGTACGGACACTCGGTCGATACGCTCGATCCTCCGGACGATTTTCTCGATCCTCCGGACGTGTCTCTCGAACCTCGACCAATCTCTCTCGACCACAATCAAACTCTCTCGACCAAATGTTTCTTTCTTTCGACCAAAGCTTTCCAAGTCTCGATACTTATTCATGACTTGATCAATAATAATACAATGAATTTGATTGATTACAAGTGCTAGACATGCATGAAGAATGTTTAGAAGTGAGAAGAAAGACCTATCGAGATTTGGTCCCAAATTGGATAAGAACCCAAAACCATTGCTTTGAGGCAATGAATGGCTTGTATAAATTTATTTTGGGTTAGAATATGTTATAATACAATGAATTTGATTGATTACAAGTGCTAGACATGCATGAAGAATGTTTAGAAGTGAAAAGAAAGACTTGTTGAAATTTGGTCTCAAATGGGATAAGAACCCAAAACCATTGCTTTGAGCCAGTGAATGGCTTGTATAAAGTTATTTTGGGTTATAATATGTTATAATACAATGAATTTGATTGATTACAAGTGCTAGAGATGCATGAAGAATGTTTAGAAGTGAGAAGAAAGACTTGTGGATATTTGGTCCCAAATGGGATAAGAACCCAAAACCATTGCTTTGAGGCAGTGAATGGCTTGTATAAAGTTATTTTGGTTTAGAATATGTTATAATACAATGAATTTGATTGATTACAAGTGCTAGAGATGCATGAAGAATGTTTAGAAGTGAGAAGAAAGACCTATCGATATTTGGTCCCAAATTGGATAAGAACCCAAAACCATTGCTTTGAGGCATTGAATGGCTTGTATAAAGTTATTTTTGGTTAGAATATGTTATAATACAATGATTTTGATTGATTACAAGTGCTAGACATGCATGAAGAATGTTTAGAAGTGAGAAGAAAGACTTGTTGAAATTTGGTCTCAAATGGGATAAGTACCCAAAACCATTGCTTTGAGGTAGTGAATGGCTTGTATAAAGTTATTTTGGGTTATAATATGTTATAATACAATGAATTTGATTGATTACAAGTGCTAGAGATGCATGAAGAATGTTTAGAAGTGAGAAGAAAGACTTGTGGATATTTGGTCCCAAATGGGATAAGAACCCAAAACCATTGCTTTGAGGCAGTGAATGGCTTGTATAAAGTTATTTTTGGTTAGAATATGTTATAATACAATGATTTTGATTGATTACAAGTGCTAGACATGCATGAAGAATGTTTTGAAGTGAGAAGAAAGACTTGTTGAAATTTGGTCTCAAATGGGATAAGAACCCAAAACCATTGCTTTGAGGCAGTGAATGGCTTGTATAAATTTATTTTGGCTTAGAATATGTTATAATACAATGAATTTGATTGATTACAAGTGCTAGAGATGCATGAAGAATGTTTAGAAGTGAGAAGAAAGACCTATCGATATTTGGTCCTAAATTGGATAAGAACCCAAAACCATTGCTTTGAGGCATTGAATGGCTTGTATAAAGTTATTTTTGGTTAGAATATGTTCTAATACAATGATTTTGATTGATTACAAGTGCTAGACATGCATGAAGAATGTTTTGAAGTGAGAAGAAAGACTTGTTGAAATTTGGTCTCAAATGGGATAAGAACCCAAAACCATTGCTTTGAGGCAGTGAATGGCTTGTATAAAGTTATTTTGGGTTTAAATATGTTATAATACAATGAATTTGATTGATTACAAGTGCTAGAGATACGTGAAGAATGTTTAGAAGTGAGAAGAAAGACTTGTTGAAATTTGGTCTCAAATGGGATAAGAACCCAAAACAATTGCTTTGAGGCAGTGAATGGCTTGTATAAAGTTATTTTGATTTAGAATATGTTATAATACAATGAATTTGATTGATTACAAGTGCTAGACATGCATGAATAATGTTTAGAAGTGAGAAGAAAGACTTGTTGAAATTTGGTCTCAAATGGGATAAGAACCCAAAACCATTGCTTTGAGGCATTGAATGGCTTGTATAAAGTTATTTTTGGTTAGAATATGTTATAATACAATGAATTTGATTGATTACAAGTGCTAGAGATACGTGAAGAATGTTTAGAAGTGAGAAGAAAGACTTGTTGAAATTTGGTCTCAAATGGGATAAGAACCCAAAACAATTGCTTTGAGGCAGTGAATGGCTTGTATAAAGTTATTTTGGTTTAGAATATGTTATAATACAATGAATTTGATTGATTACAAGTGCTAGACATGCATGAATAATGTTTAGAAGTGAGAAGAAAGACCTATCGAGATTTGGTCCCAAATTGGATAAGAACCCAAAACCATTGCTTTGACGCAGTGAATGGCTTGTATAAATTTATTTTGGCTTAGAATATGTTATAATACAATGAATTTGATTGATTACAAGTGCTAGACATGCATGAAGAATGTTTAGAAGTGAAAAGAAAGACTTGTTGAAATTTGGTCTCAAATGGGATAAGAACCCAAAACCATTGCTTTGAGGTAGTAAATGGCTTGTATAAAGTTATTTTGGGTTATAATTTGTTATAATACAATGAATTTGATTAATTACAAGTGCAAGAGATGCATGAAGAATGTTTAGAAGTGAGAAGAAAGACTTGTGGATATTTGGTCCCAAATGGGATAAGAACCCAAAACCATTGCTTTGAGGCAGTGAATAGCTTGTATAAAGTTATTTTGGTTTAGAATATGTTATAATACAATGATTTTGATTGATTACAAGTGCTAGACATGCATGAAGAATGTTTTGAATTGAGAAGAAAGACTTGTTGAAATTTGGTCTCAAATGGGATAAGAACCCAAAACCATTGCTTTGAGGCAGTGAATGGCTTGTATAAAGTTATTTTGGGTTTAAATATGATATAATACAATGAATTTGATTGATTACAAGTGCTAGACATGCATGAATAATGTTTAGAAGTGAGAAGAAAGACTTGTTGAAATTTGGTCTCAAATGGGATAAGAACCCAAAACCATTGCTTTGAGGCATTGAATGGCTTGTATAAAGTTATTTTTGGTTAGAATATGTTATAATACAATGAATTTGATTGATTACAAGTGCTAGAGATACGTGAAGAATGTTTAGAAGTGAGAAGAAAGACTTGTTGAAATTTGGTCTCAAATGGGATAAGAACCCAAAACAATTGCTTTGAGGCAGTGAATGGCTTGTATAAAGTTATTTTGGTTTAGAATATGTTATAATACAATGAATTTGATTGATTACAAGTGCTAGACATGCATGAATAATGTTTAGAAGTGAGAAGAAAGACCTATCGAGATTTGGTCCCAAATTGGATAAGAACCCAAAACCATTGCTTTGACGCAGTGAATGGCTTGTATAAATTTATTTTGGCTTAGAATATGTTATAATACAATGAATTTGATTGATTACAAGTGCTAGACATGCATGAAGAATGTTTTGAATTGAGAAGAAAGACTTGTTGAAATTTGGTCTCAAATGGGATAAGAACCCAAAACCATTGCTTTGAGGCAGTGAATGGCTTGTATAAAGTTATTTTGGGTTTAAATATGATATAATACAATGAATTTGATTGATTACAAGTGCTAGACATGCATGAAGAATGTTTAGAAGTGAAAAGAAAGACTTTTGAAATTTGGTCTCAAATGGGATAAGAACCCAAAACCATTGCTTTGAGGTAGTAAATGGCTTGTATAAAGTTATTTTGGGTTATATTTTGTTATAATACAATGAATTTGATTAATTACAAGTGCAAGAGATGCATGAAGAATGTTTAGAAGTGAGAAGAAAGACTTGTGGATATTTGGTCCCAAATGGGATAAGAACCCAAAACCATTGCTTTGAGGCAGTGAATGGCTTGTATAAAGTTATTTTGGTTTAGAATATGTTATAATACAATGAATTTGATTGATTACAAGTGCTAGAGATGCATGAAGAATGTTTAGAAGTGAGAAGAAAGACCTATCGATATTTGGTCCTAAATGGGATAAGAACCCAAAACCATTGCTTTGAGGTAGTAAATGGCTTGTATAAAGTTATTTTGGGTTATAATTTGTTATAATACAATGAATTTGATTAATTACAAGTGCAAGAGATGCATGAAGAATGTTTAGAAGTGAGAAGAAAGACTTGTGGATATTTGGTCCCAAAAGGGATAAGAACCCAAAACCATTGCTTTGAGGCAGTGAATGGCTTGTATAAAGTTATTTTGGGTTTAAATATGTTATAATACAATGAATTTGATTGATTACAAGTGCTAGAGATACGTGAAGAATGTTTAGAAGTGAGAAGAAAGACTTGTTGAAATTTGGTCCTAAATTGGATAAGAACCCAAAACAATTGCTTTGAGGCATTGAATGGCTTGTATAAAGTTATTTTTGGTTAGAATATGTTATAATACAATGATTTTGATTGATTACAAGTGCTAGACATGCATGAAGAATGTTTTGAAGTGAGAAGAAAGACTTGTTGAAATTTGGTCTCAAATGGGATAAGAACCCAAAACCATTGCTTTGAGGCATTGAATGGCTTGTATTTGGGTTTAAATATGTTATAATACAATGAATTTGATTGATTACAAGTGCTAGAGATACGTGAAGAATGTTTAGAAGTGAGAAGAAAGACTTGTTGAAATTTGGTCTCAAATGGGATAAGAACCCAAAACCATTGCTTTGAGGCAGTGAATGGCTTGTATAAAGTTATTTTGGTTTAGAATATGTTATAATACAATGAATTTGATTGATTACAAGTGCTAGACATGCATGAATAATGTTTAGAAGTGAGAAGAAAGACCTATCGAGATTTGGTCCCAAATTGGATAAGAACCCAAAACCATTGCTTTGAGGCAGTGAATGGCTTGTATAAATTTATTTTGGCTTAGAATATGTTATAATACAATGAATTTGATTGATTACAAGTGCTAGACATGCATGAAGAATGTTTAGAAGTGAAAAGAAAGACTTGTTGAAATTTAGTCTCAAATGGGATAAGAACCCAAAACCATTGCTTTGAGGTAGTAAATGACTTGTATAAAGTTATTTTGGGTTATAATTTGTTATAATACAATGAATTTGATTAATTACAAGTGCAAGAGATGCATGAAGAATGTTTACAAGTGAGAAGAAAGACTTGTGGATATTTGGTCCCAAATGGGATAAGAACCCAAAACCATTGCTTTGAGGCAGTGAATAGCTTGTATAAAGTTATTTTGGTTTAGAATATGTTATAATACAATTATTTTGATTGATTACAAGTGCTAGACATGCATGAAGAATGTTTTGAATTGAGAAGAAAGACTTGTTGAAATTTGGTCTCAAATGGGATAAGAACCCAAAACCATTGCTTTGAGGCAGTGAATGGCTTGTATAAAGTTATTTTGGGTTTAAATATGATATAATACAATGAATTTGATTGATTACAAGTGCTAGACATGCATGAAGAATGTTTAGAAGTGAAAAGAAAGACTTTTGAAATTTGGTCTCAAATGGGATAAGAACCCAAAACCATTGCTTTGAGGTAGTAAATGGCTTGTATAAAGTTATTTTGGGTTATATTTTGTTATAATACAATGAATTTGATTAATTACAAGTGCAAGAGATGCATGAAGAATGTTTAGAAGTGAGAAGAAAGACTTGTGGATATTTGGTCCCAAATGGGATAAGAACCCAAAACCATTGCTTTGAGGCAGTGAATGGCTTGTATAAAGTTATTTTGGTTTAGAATATGTTATAATACAATGAATTTGATTGATTACAAGTGCTAGAGATGCATGAAGAATGTTTAGAAGTGAGAAGAAAGACCTATCGATATTTGGTCCTAAATTGGATAAGAACCCAAAACCATTGCTTTGAGGCATTGAATGGCTTGTATAAAGTTATTTTTGGTTAGAATATGTTCTAATACAATGATTTTGATTGATTACAAGTGCTAGACATGCATGAAGAATGTTTTGAAGTGAGAAGAAAGACTTGTTGAAATTTGGTCTCAAATGGGATAAGAACCCAAAACCATTGCTTTGAGGCAGTGAATGGCTTGTATAAAGTTATTTTGGGTTTAAATATGTTATAATACAATGAATTTGATTGATTACAAGTGCTAGAGATACGTGAAGAATGTTTAGAAGTGAGAAGAAAGACTTGTTGAAATTTGGTCTCAAATGGGATAAGAACCCAAAACAATTGCTTTGAGGCAGTGAATGGCTTGTATAAAGTTATTTTGATTTAGAATATGTTATAATACAATGAATTTGATTGATTACAAGTGCTAGACATGCATGAATAATGTTTAGAAGTGAGAAGAAAGACTTGTTGAAATTTGGTCTCAAATGGGATAAGAACCCAAAACCATTGCTTTGAGGCATTGAATGGCTTGTATAAAGTTATTTTTGGTTAGAATATGTTATAATACAATGAATTTGATTGATTACAAGTGCTAGAGATACGTGAAGAATGTTTAGAAGTGAGAAGAAAGACTTGTTGAAATTTGGTCTCAAATGGGATAAGAACCCAAAACAATTGCTTTGAGGCAGTGAATGGCTTGTATAAAGTTATTTTGGTTTAGAATATGTTATAATACAATGAATTTGATTGATTACAAGTGCTAGACATGCATGAATAATGTTTAGAAGTGAGAAGAAAGACCTATCGAGATTTGGTCCCAAATTGGATAAGAACCCAAAACCATTGCTTTGAGGCAGTGAATGGCTTGTATAAATTTATTTTGGCTTAGAATATGTTATAATACAATGAATTTGATTGATTACAAGTGCTAGACATGCATGAAGAATGTTTAGAAGTGAAAAGAAAGACTTGTTGAAATTTGGTCTCAAATGGGATATGAACCCAAAACCATTGCTTTGAGGTAGTAAATGGCTTGTATAAAGTTATTTTGGGTTATAATTTGTTATAATACAATGAATTTGATTAATTACAAGTGCAAGAGATGCATGAAGAATGTTTAGAAGTGAGAAGAAAGACTTGTGGATATTTGGTCCCAAATGGGATAAGAACCCAAAACCATTGCTTTGAGGCAGTGAATGGCTTGTATAAAGTTATTTTGGTTTAGAATATGTTATAATACAATGAATTTGATTGATTACAAGTGCTAGAGATGCATGAAGAATGTTTAGAAGTGAGAAGAAAGACCTATCGATATTTGGTCCTAAATTGGATAAGAACCCAAAACCATTGCTTTGAGGCATTGAATGGCTTGTATAAAGTTATTTTTGGTTAGAATATGTTATAATACAATGATTTTGATTGATTACAAGTGCTAGACATGCATGAAGAATGTTTTGAAGTGAGAAGAAAGACTTGTTGAAATTTGGTCTCAAATGGGATAAGAACCCAAAACCATTGCTTTGAGGCAGTGAATGGCTTGTATAAAGTTATTTTGGGTTAAAATATGTTATAATACAATGAACTTGTTGATTACAAGTGCTAGAGATGCATGAAGAATGTTCAGAAGTGAGAAGAAAGACTTGTGGATATTTGGTCCCAAATGGGATAAGAACCCAAAACCATTGCTTTGAGGCAGTGAATGGCTTGTATAAAGTTATTTTTTTTTAGAATATGCTATAATACAATGAATTTGATTGATTACAAGTGCTAGAGATGTATGAAGAATGTTTAGAAGTGAGAAGAAAGACCTATCGATATTTGGTCCCAAATTGGATAAGAACCCAAAACCATTGCTTTGAGACATTGAATGGCTTGTATAAAGTTATTTTTGGTTAGAATATGTTATAAAACAATGAATTTGATTGATTACAAGTGCTAGACATGCATGAAGAATGTTTAGAAGTGAAAAGAAAGACTTTTGAAATTTGGTCTCAAATGGGATAAGAACCCAAAACCATTGCTTTAAGGTAGTAAATGGCTTGTATAAAGTTATTTTGGGTTATAATTTGTTATAATACAATGAATTTGATTAATTACAAGTGCAAGAGATGCATGAAGAATGTTTAGAAGTGAGAAGAAAGACTTGTTGAAATTTGGTCTCAAATGGGATAAGAACCCAAAACCATTGCTTTGAGGCAGTGAATGGCTTGTATAAAGTTATTTTGGTTTAGAATATGTTATAATACAATGAATTTGATTGATTACAAGTGCTAGACATGCATGAATAATGTTTAGAAGTGAGAAGAAAGACCTATCGAGATTTGGTCCCAAATTGGATAAGAACCCAAAACCATTGCTTTGAGGCAGTGAATGGCTTGTATAAATTTATTTTGGCTTAGAATATGTTATAATACAATGAATTTGATTGATTACAAGTGCTAGACATGCATGAAGAATGTTTAGAAGTGAAAAGAAAGACTTGTGGATATTTGGTCCCAAATGGGATAAGAACCCAAAACCATTGCTTTGAGGCAGTGAATGGCTTGTATAAAGTTATTTTAGTTTAGAATATGTTATAATACAATGAATTTGATTGATTACAAGTGCTAGAGATGCATGAAGAATGTTTAGAAGTGAGAAGAAAGACCTATCGATATTTGGTCCTAAATTGGATAAGAACCCAAAACCATTGCTTTGAGGCATTGAATGGCTTGTATAAAGTTAGTTTTGGTTAGAATATGTTATAATACAATGATTTTGATTGATTACAAGTGCTAGACATGCATGAAGAATGTTTTGAAGTGAGAAGAAAGACTTGTTGAAATTTGGTCTCAAATGGGATAAGAACCCAAAACCATCGCTTTGAGACAGTGAATGGCTTGTATAAAGTTATTTTGGGTTAAAATATGTTATAATACAATGAATTTGTTGATTACAAGTGCTAGAGATGCATGAAGAATGTTTAGAAGTGAGAAGAAAGACTTGTGGATATTTGGTCCCAAATGGGATAAGAACCCAAAACCATTGCTTTGAGGCAGTGAATGGCTTGTATAAAGTTATTTTGGTTTAGAATATGTTATAATACAATGAATTTGATTGATTACAAGTGCTAGAGATGCATGAAGAATGTTTAGAAGTGAGAAGAAAGACCTATCGATATTTGGTCCCCAATTGGATAAGAACCCAAAACCATTGCTTTGAGGCATTGAATGGCTTGTATAAAGTTATTTTTGGTTAGAATATGTTATAATACAATGAATTTGATTGATTACAAGTGCTAGACATGCATGAAGAATGTTTAGAAGTGAAAAGAAAGACTTTTGAAATTTGGTCTCAAATGGGATAAGAACCCAAAACCATTGCTTTGAGGTAGTAAATGGCTTGTATAAAGTTATTTTGGGTTATAATTTGTTATAATACAATGAATTTGATTAATTACAAGTGCAAGAGATGCATGAAGAATGTTTAGAAGTGAGAAGAAAGACTTGTTGAAATTTGGTCTCAAATGGGATAAGAACCCAAAACCATTGCTTTGAGGCAGTGAATGGCTTGTATAAAGTTATTTTGGTTTAGAATATGTTATAATACAATGAATTTGATTGATTACAAGTGCTAGACATGCATGAATAATGTTTAGAAGTGAGAAGAAAGACCTATCGAGATTTGGTCCCAAATTGGATAAGAACCCAAAACCATTGCTTTGAGGCAGTGAATGGCTTGTATAAATTTATTTTGGCTTAGAATATGTTATAATACAATGAATTTGATTGATTACAAGTGCTAGACATGCATGAAGAATGTTTAGAAGTGAAAAGAAAGACTTGTTGAAATTTGGTCTCAAATGGGATATGAACCCAAAACCATTGCTTTGAGGTAGTAAATGGCTTGTATAAAGTTATTTTGGGTTATAATTTGTTATAATACAATGAATTTGATTAATTACAAGTGCAAGAGATGCATGAAGAATGTTTAGAAGTGAGAAGAAAGACTTGTGGATATTTGGTCCCAAATGGGATAAGAACCCAAAACCATTGCTTTGAGGCAGTGAATAGCTTGTATAAAGTTATTTTGGTTTAGAATATGTTATAATACAATGATTTTGATTGATTACAAGTGCTAGACATGCATGAAGAATGTTTTGAAGTGAGAAGAAAGACTTGTTGAAATTTGGTCTCAAATGGGATAAGAACCCAAAACCATTGCTTTGAGGCAGTGAATGGCTTGTATAAAGTTATTTTGGGTTTAAATATGTTATAATACAATGAATTTGATTGATTACAAGTGCTAGACATGCATGAAGAATGTTTAGAAGTGAAAAGAAAGACTTTTGAAATTTGGTCTCAAATGGGATAAGAACCCAAAACCATTGCTTTGAGGTAGTAAATGGCTTGTATAAAGTTATTTTGGGTTATAATTTGTTATAATACAATGAATTTGATTAATTACAAGTGCAAGAGATGCATGAAGAATGTATAGAAGTGAGAAGAAAGACTTGTGGATATTTGGTCCCAAATGGGATAAGAACCCAAAACCATTGCTTTGAGGCAATGAATGGCTTGTATAAAGTTATTTTGGTTTAGAATATGTTATAATACAATGAATTTGATTGATTACAAGTGCTAGAGATGCATGAAGAATGTTTAGAAGTGAGAAGAAAGACCTATCGATATTTGGTCCTAAATTGGATAAGAACCCAAAACCATTGCTTCGAGGCATTGAATTAGCTTGTATAAAGTTATTTTTGGTTAGAATATGTTATAATACAATGATTTTGATTGATTACAAGTGCTAGACATGCATGAAGAATGTTTTGAAGTGAGAAGAAAGACTTGTTGAAATTTGGTCTCAAATGGGATAAGAACCCAAAACCATTGCTTTGAGGCAGTGAATGGCTTGTATAAAGTTTTTTTGGGTTTAAATATGTTATAATACAATGAATTTGATTGATTACAAGTGCTAGAGATACGTGAAGAATGTTTAGAAGTGAGAAGAAAGACTTGTTGAAATTTGGTCTCAAATGGGATAAGAACCCAAAACAATTGCTTTGAGGCAGTGAATGGCTTGTATAAAGTTATTTTGGTTTAGAATATGTTATAATACAATGAATTTGATTGATTACAAGTGCTAGACATGCATGAATAATGTTTAGAAGTGAGAAGAAAGACCTATCGAGATTTGGTCCCAAATTGGATAAGAACCCAAAACCATTGCTTTGAGGCAGTGAATGGCTTGTATAAATTTATTTTGGCTTAGAATATGTTATAATACAATGAATTTGATTGATTACAAGTGCTAGACATGCATGAAGAATGTTTAGAAGTGAAAAGAAAGACGTTGAAATTTGGTCTCAAATGGGATAAGAACCCAAAACCATTGCTTTGAGGTAGTAAATGGCTTGTATAAAGTTATTTTGGGTTATAATTTGTTATAATACAATGAATTTGATTAATTACAAGTGCAAGAGATGCATGAAGAATGTTTAGAAGTGAGAAGAAAGACTTGTGGATATTTGGTCCCAAATGGGATAAGAACCCAAAACCATTGCTTTGAGGCAGTGAATGGCTTGTATAAAGTTATTTTGGTTTAGAATATGTTATAATACAATGATTTTGATTGATTACAAGTGCTAGACATGCATGAAGAATGTTTTGAAGTGAGAAGAAAGACTTGTTGAAATTTGGTCTCAAATGGGATAAGAACCCAAAACCATTGCTTTGAGGCATTGAATGGCTTGTATAAAGTTATTTTTGGTTAGAATATGTTATAATACAATGAATTTGATTGATTACAAGTGCTAGAGATACGTGAAGAATGTTTAGAAGTGAGAAGAAAGACTTGTTGAAATTTGGTCTCAAATGGGATAAGAACCCAAAACAATTGCTTTGAGGCAGTGAATGGCTTGTATAAATATATTTTGGTTTAGAATATGTTATAATACAATGAATTTGATTGATTACAAGTGCTAGACATGCATGAATAATGTTTAGAAGTGAGAAGAAAGACCTATCGAGATTTGGTCCCAAATTGGATAAGAACCCAAAACCATTGCTTTGAGGCAGTGAATGACTTGTATAAAGTTATTTTGGGTTAGAATATGTTATAATACAATGAATTTGATTGATTACAGGTGCTAGACATGCATGAAGAATGTTTAGAAGTGAGAAGAAAGACCTATCGATATTTGGTCCCAAATTGGATAAGAACCCAAAACCATTGCTTTGAGGCATTGAATGGCTTGTATAAAGTTATTTTTGGTTAGAATATGTTATAATACAATGAATTTGATTGATTACAAGTGCTAGACATGCATGAAGAATGTTTAGAAGTGAAAAGAAAGACTTTTGAAATTTGGTCTCAAATGGGATAAGAACCCAAAACCATTGCTTTGAGGTAGTAAATGGCTTGTATAAAGTTATTTTGGGTTATAATTTGTTATAATACAATGAATTTGATTAATTACAAGTGCAAGAGATGCATGAAGAATGTTTAGAAGTGAGAAGAAAGACTTGTGGATATTTGGTCCCAAATGGGATAAGAACCCAAAACCATTGCTTTGAGGCAGTGAATGGCTTGTATAAAGTTATTTTGGTTTAGAATATGTTATAATACAATGAATTTGATTGATTACAAGTGCTAGAGATGCATGATGAATGTTTAGAAGTGAGAAGAAAGACCTATCGATATTTGGTCCTAAATTGGATAAGAACCCAAAACCATTGCTTTGAGGCATTGAATGACTTGTATAAAGTTATTTTTGGTTAGAATATGTTATAATACAATGATTTTGATTGATTACAAGTGCTAGACATGCATGAAGAATGTTTTGAAGTGAGAAGAAAGACTTGTTGAAATTTGGTCTCAAATGGGATAAGAACCCAAAACCATCGCTTTGAGGCAGTGAATGGCTTGTATAAAGTTATTTTGGGTTAAAATATGTTATAATACAATGAATTTGTTGATTACAAGTGCTAGAGATGCATGAAGAATGTTTAGAAGTGAGAAGAAAGACTTGTGGATATTTGGTCCCAAATGGGATAAGAACCCAAAACCATTGCTTTGAGGCAGTGAATGGCTTGTATAAAGTTATTTTGGTTTAGAATATGTTATAATACAATGAATTTGATTGATTACAAGTGCTAGAGATGCATGAAGAATGTTTAGAAGTGAGAAGAAAGACCTATCGATATTTGGTCCCAAATTGGATAAGAACCCAAAACCATTGCTTTGAGGCATTGAATGGCTTGTATAAAGTTATTTTTGGTTAGAATATGTTATAATACAATGAATTTGATTGATTACAAGTGCTAGACATGCATGAATAATGTTTAGAAGTGAAAAGAAAGACTTTTGAAATTTGGTCTCAAATGGGATAAGAACCCAAAACCATTGCTTTGAGGTAGTAAATGGCTTGTATAAAGTTATTTTGGGTTATAATTTGTTATAATACAATGAATTTGATTAATTACAAGTGCAAGAGATGCATGAAGAATGTTTAGAAGTGAGAAGAAAGACTTGTTGAAATTTGGTCTCAAATGGGATATGAACCCAAAACCATTGCTTTGAGGCAGTGAATGGCTTGTATAAAGTTATTTTGGTTTAGAATATGTTATAATACAATGAATTTGATTGATTACAAGTGCTAGACATGCATGAATAATGTTTAGAAGTGAGAAGAAAGACCTATCGAGATTTGGTCCCAAATTGGATAAGAACCCAAAACCATTGCTTTGAGGCAGTGAATGGCTTGTATAAATTTATTTTGGCTTAGAATATGTTATAATACAATGAATTTGATTGATTACAAGTGCTAGACATGCATGAAGAATGTTTAGAAGTGAAAAGAAAGACTTGTTGAAATTTGGTCTCAAATGGGATATGAACCCAAAACCATTGCTTTGAGGTAGTAAATGGCTTGTATAAAGTTATTTTGGGTTATAATTTGTTATAATACAATGAATTTGATTAATTACAAGTGCAAGAGATGCATGAAGAATGTTTAGAAGTGAGAAGAAAGACTTGTGGATATTTGGTCCCAAATGGGATAAGAACCCAAAACCATTGCTTTGAGGCAGTGAATGGCTTGTATAAAGTTATTTTGGTTTAGAATATGTTATAATACAATGATTTTGATTGATTACAAGTGCTAGACATGCATGAAGAATGTTTTGAAGTGAGAAGAAAGACTTGTTGAAATTTGGTCTCAAATGGGATAAGAACCCAAAACCATTGCTTTGAGGCAGTGAATGGCTTGTATAAAGTTATTTTGGGTTTAAATATGTTATAATACAATGAATTTGATTGATTACAAGTGCTAGACATGCATGAAGAATGTTTAGAAGTGAAAAGAAAGACTTTTGAAATTTGGTCTCAAATGGGATAAGAACCCAAAACCATTGCTTTGAGGTAGTAAATGGCTTGTATAAAGTTATTTTGGGTTATAATTTGTTATAATACAATGAATTTGATTAATTACAAGTGCAAGAGATGCATGAAGAATGTTTAGAAGTGAGAAGAAAGACTTGTGGATATTTGGTCCCAAATGGGATAAGAACCCAAAACCATTGCTTTGAGGCAGTGAATGGCTTGTATAAAGTTATTTTGGTTTAGAATATGTTATAATACAATGAATTTGATTGATTACAAGTGCTAGAGATGCATGAAGAATGTTTAGAAGTGAGAAGAAATACCTATCGATATTTGGTCCTAAATTGGATAAGAACCCAAAACCATTGCTTTGAGGCATTGAATGGCTTGTATAAAGTTATTTTTGATTAGAATATGTTATAATACAATGATTTTGATTGATTACAAGTGCTAGACATGCATGAAGAATGTTTTGAAGTGAGAAGAAAGACTTGTTGAAATTTGGTCTCAAATGGGATAAGAACCCAAAACCATTGCTTTGAGGCAGTGAATGGCTTGTATAAAGTTTTTTTGGGTTTAAATATGTTATAATACAATGAATTTGATTGATTACAAGTGCTAGAGATACGTGAAGAATGTTTAGAAGTGAGAAGAAAGACTTGTTGAAATTTGCTCTCAAATGGGATAAGAACCCAAAACAATTGCTTTGAGGCAGTGAATGGCTTGTATAAAGTTATTTTGGTTTAGAATATGTTATAATACAATGAATTTGATTGATTACAAGTGCTAGACATGCATGAATAATGTTTAGAAGTGAGAAGAAAGACCTATCGAGATTTGGTCCCAAATTGGATAAGAACCCAAAACCATTGCTTTGAGGCAGTGAATGGCTTGTATAAATTTATTTTGGCTTAGAATATGTTATAATACAATGAATTTGATTGATTACAAGTGCTAGACATGCATGAAGAATGTTTAGAAGTGAAAAGAAAGACTTGTTGAAATTTGGTCTCAAATGGGATAAGAACCCAAAACCATTGCTTTGAGGTAGTAAATGGCTTGTATAAAGTTATTTTGGGTTATAATTTGTTATAATACAATGAATTTGATTAATTACAAGTGCAAGAGATGCATGAAGAATGTTTAGAAGTGAGAAGAAAGACTTGTGGATATTTGGTCCTAAATGGGATAAGAACCCAAAACCATTGCTTTGAGGCAGTGAATGGCTTGTATAAAGTTATTTTGGTTTAGAATATGTTATAATACAATGATTTTGATTGATTACAAGTGCTAGACATGCATGAAGAATGTTTTGAAGTGAGAAGAAAGACTTGTTAAAATTTGGTCTCAAATGGGATAAGAACCCAAAACCATTGCTTTGAGGCATTGAATGGCTTGTATAAAGTTATTTTGGTTTAGAATATGTTATAATACAATGAATTTGATTGATTACAAGTGCTATACATGCATGAATAATGTTTAGAAGTGAGAAGAAAGACCTATCGAGATTTGGTCCCAAATTGGATAAGAACCCAAAACCATTGCTTTGAGGCAGTGAATGGCTTGTATAAATTTATTTTGGCTTAGAATATGTTATAATACAATGAATTTGATTGATTACAAGTGCTAGACATGCATGAAGAATGTTTAGAAGTGAAAAGAAAGACTTGTTGAAATTTGGTCTCAAATGGGATAAGAACCCAAAACCATTGCTTTGAGGTAGTAAATGGCTTGTATTAAGTTATTTTGGGTTATAATTTGTTATAATACAATGAATTTGATTAATTACAAGTGCAAGAGATGCATGAAGAATGTTTAGAAGTGAGAAGAAAGACTTGTGGATATTTGGTCCCAAATGGGATAAGAACCCAAAACCATTGCTTTGAGGCAGTGAATGGCTTGTATAAAGTTATTTTGGTTTAGAATATGTTATAATACAATGATTTTGATTGATTACAAGTGCTAGACATGCATGAAGAATGTTTTGAAGTGAGAAGAAAGACTTGTTGAAATTTGGTCTCAAATGGGATAAGAACCCAAAACCATTGCTTTGAGGCAGTGAATGGCTTGTATAAAGTTATTTTGGGTTTAAATATGTTATAATACAATGAATTTGATTGATTACAAGTGCTAGACATGCATGAAGAATGTTTAGAAGTGAAAAGAAAGACTTTTGAAATTTGGTCTCAAATGGGATAAGAACCCAAAACCATTGCTTTGAGGTAGTAAATGGCTTGTATAAAGGTTTTTGGGTTATAATTTGTTATAATACAATGAATTTGATTAATTACAAGTGCAAGAGATGCATGAAGAATGTTTAGAAGTGAGAAGAAAGACTTGTGGATATTTGGTCCCAAATGGGATAAGAACCCAAAACCATTGCTTTGAGGCAGTGAATGGCTTGTATAAAGTTATTTTGGTTTAGAATATGTTATAATACAATGAATTTGATTGATTACAAGTGCTAGAGATGCATGAAGAATGTTTAGAAGTGAGAAGAAAGACCTATCGATATTTGGTCCTAAATTGGATAAGAACCCAAAACCATTGCTTTGAGGCATTGAATGGCTTGTATAAAGTTATTTTTGGTTAGAATATGTTATAATACAATGATTTTGATTGATTACAAGTGCTAGACATGCATGAAGAATGTTTTGAAGTGAGAAGAAAGACTTGTTGAAATTTGGTCTCAAATGGGATAAGAACCCAAAACCATTGCTTTGAGGCAGTGAATGGCTTGTATAAAGTTTTTTTGGGTTTAAATATGTTATAATACAATGAATTTGATTGATTACAAGTGCTAGAGATACGTGAAGAATGTTTAGAAGTGAGAAGAAAGACTTGTTGAAATTTGCTCTCAAATGGGATAAGAACCCAAAACAATTGCTTTGAGGCAGTGAATGGCTTGTATAAAGTTATTTTGGTTTAGAATATGTTATAATACAATGAATTTGATTGATTACAAGTGCTAGAGATGCATGAATAATGTTTAGAAGTGAGAAGAAAGACCTATCGAGATTTGGTCCCAAATTGGATAAGAACCCAAAACCATTGCTTTGAGGCAGTGAATGGCTTGTATAAATTTATTTTGGCTTAGAATATGTTATAATACAATGAATTTGATTGATTACAAGTGCTAGACATGCATGAAGAATGTTTAGAAGTGAAAAGAAAGACTTGTTGAAATTTGGTCTCAAATGGGATAAGAACCCAAAACCATTGCTTTGAGGTAGTAAATGGCTTGTATAAAGTTATTTTGGGTTATAATTTGTTATAATACAATGAATTTGATTAATTACAAGTGCAAGAGATGCATGAAGAATGTTTAGAAGTGAGAAGAAAGACTTGTGGATATTTGGTCCCAAATGGGATAAGAACCCAAAACCATTGCTTTGAGGCAGTGAATGGCTTGTATAAAGTTATTTTGGTTTAGAATATGTTATAATACAATGATTTTGATTGATTACAAGTGCTAGACATGCATGAAAAATGTTTTGAAGTGAGAAGAAAGACTTGTTGAAATTTGGTCTCAAATGGGATAAGAACCCAAAACCATTGCTTTGAGGCATTGAATGGCTTGTATAAAGTTATTTTTGGTTAGAATATGTTATAATACAATGAATTTGATTGATTACAAGTGCTAGAGATACGTGAAGAATGTTTAGAAGTGAGAAGAAAGACTTGTTGAAATTTGGTCTCAAATGGGATAAGAACCCAAAACAATTGCTTTGAGGTAGTGAATGGCTTGTATAAAGTTATTTTGGTTTAGAATATGTTATAATACAATGAATTTGATTGATTACAAGTGCTAGACATGCATGAATAATGTTTAGAAGTGAGAAGAAAGACCTATCGAGATTTGGTCCCAAATTGGATAAGAACCCAAAACCATTGCTTTGAGGCAGTGAATGGCTTGTATAAATTTATTTTGGCTTAGAATATGTTATAATACAATGAATTTGATTGATTACAAGTGCTAGACATGCATGAAGAATGTTTAGAAGTGAAAAGAAAGACTTGTTGAAATTTGGTCTCAAATGGGATAAGAACCCAAAACCATTGCTTTGAGGTAGTAAATGGCTTGTATAAAGTTATTTTGGGTTATAATTTGTTATAATACAATGAATTTGATTAATTACAAGTGCAAGAGATGCATGAAGAATGTTTAGAAGTGAGAAGAAAGACTTGTGGATATTTGGTCCCAAATGGGATAAGAACCCAAAACCATTGCTTTGAGGCAGTGAATGGCTTGTATAAAGTTATTTTGGTTTAGAATATGTTATAATACAATGAATTTGATTGATTACAAGTGCTAGAGATGCATGAAGAATGTTTAGAAGTGAGAAGAAAGACCTATCGATATTTGGTCCTAAATTGGATAAGAACCCAAAACCATTGCTTTGAGGCATTGAATGGCTTGTATAAAGTTATTTTTGGTTAGAATATGTTATAATACAATGATTTTGATTGATTACAAGTGCTAGACATGCATGAAGAATGTTTTGAAGTGAGAAGAAAGACTTGTTGAAATTTGGTCTCAAATGGGATAAGAACCCAAAACCATTGCTTTGAGGCAGTGAATGGCTTGTATAAAGTTATTTTGGGTTTAAATATGTTATAATACAATGAATTTGATTGATTACAAGTGCTAGAGATACGTGAAGAATGTTTAGAAGTGAGAAGAAAGACTTGTTGAAATTTGGTCTCAAATGAGATAAGAACCCAAAACAATTGCTTTGAGGCAGTGAATGGCTTGTATAAAGTTATTTTGGTTTAGAATATGTTATAATACAATGAATTTGATTGATTACAAGTGCTAGACATGCATGAATAATGTTTAGAAGTGAGAAGAAAGACCTATCGAGATTTGGTCCCAAATTAGATAAGAACCCAAAACCATTGCTTTGAGGCAGTGAATGGCTTGTATAAATTTATTTTGGCTTAGAATATGTTATAATACAATGAATTTGATTGATTACAAGTGCTAGACATGCATGAAGAATGTTTAGAAGTGAAAAGAAAGACTTGTTGAAATTTGGTCTCAAATGGGATAAGAACCCAAAACCATTGCTTTGAGGTTGTAAATGGCTTGTATAAAGTTATTTTGGGTTATAATTTGTTATAATACAATGAATTTGATTAATTACAAGTGCAAGAGATGCATGAAGAATGTTTAGAAGTGAGAAGAAAGACTTGTGGATATTTGGTCCCAAATGGGATAAGAACCCAAAACCATTGCTTTGAGGCAGTGAATGGCTTGTATAAAGTTATTTTGGTTTAGAATATGTTATAATACAATGAATTTGATTGATTACAAGTGCTAGAGATGCATGAAGAATGTTTAGAAGTGAGAAGAAAGACCTATCGATATTTGGTCCTAAATTGGATAAGAACCCAAAACCATTGCTTTGAGGCATTGAATGGCTTGTATAAAGTTATTTTTGGTTAGAATATGTTATAATACAATGATTTTGGTTGATTACAAGTGCTAGACATGCATGAAGAATGTTTTGAAGTGAGAAGAAAGACTTGTTGAAATTTGGTCTCAAATGGGATAAGAATTCAAAACCATTGCTTTGAGGCAGTGAATGGCTTGTATAAAGTTATTTTGGGTTAAAATATGTTATAATACAATGAATTTGTTGATTACAAGTGCTAGAGATGCATGAAGAATGTTTAGAAGTGAGAAGAAAGACTTGTGGATATTTGGTCCCAAATGGGATAAGAACCCAAAACCATTGCTTTGAGGCAGTGAATGGCTTGTATAAAGTTATTTTGGTTTAGAATATGTTATAATACAATGAATTTGATTGATTACAAGTGCTAGAGATGCATGAAGAATGTTTAGAAGTGAGAAGAAAGACCTATCGATATTTGGTCCCAAATTGGATAAGAACCCAAAACCATTGCTTTGAGGCATTGAATGGCTTGTATAAAATTATTTTTGGTTAGAATATGTTATAATACAATGAATTTGATTGATTACAAGTGCTAGACATGCATGAAGAATGTTTAGAAGTGAAAAGAAAGACTTTTGAAATTTGGTCTCAAATGGGATAAGAACCCAAAACCATTGCTTTGAGGTAGTAAATGGCTTGTATAAAGTTATTTTGGGTTATAATTTGTTATAATACAATGAATTTGATTAATTACAAGTGCAAGAGATGCATGAAGAATGTTTAGAAGTGAGAAGAAAGACTTGTTGAAATTTGGTCTCAAATGGGATAAGAACCCAAAACCATTGCTTTGAGGCAGTGAATGGCTTGTATAAAGTTATTTTGGTTTAGAATATGTTATAATACAATGAATTTGATTGATTACAAGTGCTAGACATGCATGAATAATGTTTAGAAGTGAGAAGAAAGACCTATCGAGATTTGGTCCCAAATTGGATAAGAACCCAAAACCATTGCTTTGAGGCAGTGAATGGCTTGTATAAATTTATTTTGGCTTAGAATATGTTATAATACAATGATTTTGATTGATTACAAGTGCTAGACATGCATGAAGAATGTTTTGAAGTGAGAAGAAAGACTTGTTGAAATTTGGTCTCAAATGGGATAAGAACCCAAAACCATTGCTTTGAGGCAGTGAATGGCTTGTATAAAGTTATTTTGGGTTTAAATATGTTATAATACAATGAATTTGATTGATTACAAGTGCTAGACATGCATGAAGAATGTTTAGAAGTGAAAAGAAAGACTTTTGAAATTTGGTCTCAAATGGGATAAGAACCCAAAACCATTGCTTTGAGGTAGTAAATGGCTTGTATAAAGTTATTTTGGGTTATAATTTGTTATAATACAATGAATTTGATTAATTACAAGTGCAAGAGATGCATGAAGAATGTTTAGAAGTGAGAAGAAAGACTTGTGGATATTTGGTCCCAAATGGGATAAGAACCCAAAACCATTGCTTTGAGGCAGTGAATGGCTTGTATAAAGTTATTTTGGTTTAGAATATGTTATAATACAATGAATTTGATTGATTACAAGTGCTAGAGATGCATGAAGAATGTTTAGAAGTGAGAAGAAAGACCTATCGATATTTGGTCCTAAATTGGATAAGAACCCAAAACCATTGCTTTGAGGCATTGAATGGCTTGTATAAAGTTATTTTTGGTTAGAATATGTTATAATACAATGATTTTGATTGATTACAAGTGCTAGACATGCATGAAGAATGTTTTGAAGTGAGAAGAAAGACTTGTTGAAATTTGGTCTCAAATGGGATAAGAACCCAAAACCATTGCTTTGAGGCAGTGAATGGCTTGTATAAAGTTTTTTTGGGTTTAAATATGTTATAATACAATGAATTTGATTGATTACAAGTGCTAGAGATACGTGAAGAATGTTTAGAAGTGAGAAGAAAGACTTGTTGAAATTTGGTCTCAAATGGGATAAGAACCCAAAACAATTGCTTTGAGGCAGTGAATGGCTTGTATAAAGTTATTTTGGTTTAGAATATGTTATAATACAATGAATTTGATTGATTACAAGTGCTAGACATGCATGAATAATGTTTAGAAGTGAGAAGAAAGACCTATCGAGATTTGGTCCCAAATTGGATAAGAACCCAAAACTATTGCTTTGAGGCAGTGAATGGCTTGTATAAATTTATTTTGGCTTAGAATATGTTATAATACAATGAATTTGATTGATTACAAGTGCTAGACATGCATGAAGAATGTTTAGAAGTGAAAAGAAAGACTTGTTGAAATTTGGTCTCAAATGGGATAAGAACCCAAAACCATTGCTTTGAGGTAGTAAATGGCTTGTATAAAGTTATTTTGGGTTATAATTTGTTATAATACAATGAATTTGATTAATTACAAGTGCAAGAGATGCATGAAGAATGTTTAGAAGTGAGAAGAAAGACTTGTGGATATTTGGTCCCAAATGGGATAAGAACCCAAAACCATTGCTTTGAGGCAGTGAATGGCTTGTATAAAGTTATTTTGGTTTAGAATATGTTATAATACAATGAATTTGATTGATTACAAGTGCTAGAGATGCATGAAGAATGTTTAGAAGTGAGAAGAAAGACCTATCGATATTTGGTCCTAAATTGGATAAGAACCCAAAACCATTGCTTTGAGGCATTGAATGGCTTGTATAAAGTTATTTTTGGTTAGAATATGTTATAATACAATGATTTTGATTGATTACAAGTGCTAGACATGCATGAAGAATGTTTTGAAGTGAGAAGAAAGACTTGTTGAAATTTGGTCTCAAATGGGATAAGAACCCAAAACCATTGCTTTGAGGCAGTGAATGGCTTGTATAAAGTTATTTTGGGTTTAAATATGTTATAATACAATGAATTTGATTGATTACAAGTGCTAGAGATACGTGAAGAATGTTTAGAAGTGAGAAGAAAGACTTGTTGAAATTTGGTCTCAAATGAGATAAGAACCCAAAACAATTGCTTTGAGGCAGTGAATGGCTTGTATAAAGTTATTTTGGTTTAGAATATGTTATAATACAATGAATTTGATTGATTACAAGTGCTAGACATGCATGAATAATGTTTAGAAGTGAGAAGAAAGACCTATCGAGATTTGGTCCCAAATTAGATAAGATCCCAAAACCATTGCTTTGAGGCAGTGAATGGCTTGTATAAATTTATTTTGGCTTAGAATATGTTATAATACAATGAATTTGATTGATTACAAGTGCTAGACATGCATGAAGAATGTTTAGAAGTGAAAAGAAAGACTTGTTGAAATTTGGTCTCAAATGGGATAAGAACCCAAAACCATTGCTTTGAGGTTGTAAATGGCTTGTATAAAGTTATTTTGGGTTATAATTTGTTATAATACAATGAATTTGATTAATTACAAGTGCAAGAGATGCATGAAGAATGTTTAGAAGTGAGAAGAAAGACTTGTGGATATTTGGTCCCAAATGGGATAAGAACCCAAAACCATTGCTTTGAGGCAGTGAATGGCTTGTATAAAGTTATTTTGGTTTAGAATATGTTATAATACAATGAATTTGATTGATTACAAGTGCTAGAGATGCATGAAGAATGTTTAGAAGTGAGAAGAAAGACCTATCGATATTTGGTCCTAAATTGGATAAGAACCCAAAACCATTGCTTTGAGGCATTGAATGGCTTGTATAAAGTTATTTTTGGTTAGAATATGTTATAATACAATGATTTTGGTTGATTACAAGTGCTAGACATGCATGAAGAATGTTTTGAAGTGAGAAGAAAGACTTGTTGAAATTTGGTCTCAAATGGGATAAGAATTCAAAACCATTGCTTTGAGGCAGTGAATGGCTTGTATAAAGTTATTTTGGGTTAAAATATGTTATAATACAATGAATTTGTTGATTACAAGTGCTAGAGATGCATGAAGAATGTTTAGAAGTGAGAAGAAAGACTTGTGGATATTTGGTCCCAAATGGGATAAGAACCCAAAACCATTGCTTTGAGGCAGTGAATGGCTTGTATAAAGTTATTTTGGTTTAGAATATGTTATAATACAATGAATTTGATTGATTACAAGTGCTAGAGATGCATGAAGAATGTTTAGAAGTGAGAAGAAAGACCTATCGATATTTGCTCCCAAATTGTATAAGAACCCAAAACCATTGCTTTGAGGCATTGAATGGCTTGTATAAAATTATTTTTGGTTAGAATATGTTATAATACAATGAATTTGATTGATTACAAGTGCTAGACATGCATGAAGAATGTTTAGAAGTGAAAAGAAAGACTTTTGAAATTTGGTCTCAAATGGGATAAGAACCCAAAACCATTGCTTTGAGGTAGTAAATGGCTTGTATAAAGTTATTTTGGGTTATAATTTGTTATAATACAATGAATTTGATTAATTACAAGTGCAAGAGATGCATGAAGAATGTTTAGAAGTGAGAAGAAAGACTTGTTGAAATTTGGTCTCAAATGGGATAAGAACCCAAAACCATTGCTTTGAGGCAGTGAATGGCTTGTATAAAGTTATTTTGGTTTAGAATATGTTATAATACAATGAATTTGATTGATTACAAGTGCTAGACATGCATGAATAATGTTTAGAAGTGAGAAGAAAGACCTATCGAGATTTGGTCCCAAATTGGATAAGAACCCAAAACTATTGCTTTGAGGCAGTGAATGGCTTGTATAAATTTATTTTGGCTTAGAATATGTTATAATACAATGAATTTGATTGATTACAAGTGCTAGACATGCATGAAGAATGTTTAGAAGTGAAAAGAAAGACTGGTTGAAATTTGGTCTCAAATGGGATAAGAACCCAAAACCATTGCTTTGAGGTAGTAAATGGCTTGTATAAAGTTATTTTGGGTTATAATTTGTTATAATACAATGAATTTGATTAATTACAAGTGCAAGAGATGCATGAAGAATGTTTAGAAGTGAGAAGAAAGACTTGTGGATATTTGGTCCCAAATGGGATAAGAACCCAAAACCATTGCTTTGAGGCAGTGAATGGCTTGTATAAAGTTATTTTGGTTTAGAATATGTTATAATACAATGAATTTGATTGATTACAAGTGCTAGAGATGCATGAAGAATGTTTAGAAGTGAGAAGAAAGACCTATCGATATTTGGTCCTAAATTGGATAAGAACCCAAAACCATTGCTTTGAGGCATTGAATGGCTTGTATAAAGTTATTTTTGGTTAGAATATGTTATAATACAATGATTTTGATTGATTACAAGTGCTAGACATGCATGAAGAACGTTTTGAAGTGAGAAGAAAGACTTGTTGAAATTTGGTCTCAAATGGGATAAGAACCCAAAACCATTGCTTTGAGGCAGTGAATGGCTTGTATAAAGTTATTTTGGGTTAAAATATGTTATAATACAATGAATTTGTTGATTACAAGTGCTAGAGATGCATGAAGAATGTTTAGAAGTGAGAAGAAAGACTTGTGGATATTTGGTCCCAAATGGGATAAGAACCCAAAACCATTGCTTTGAGGCAGTGAATGGCTTGTATAAAGTTATTTTGGTTTAGAATATGTTATAATACAATGAATTTGATTGATTACAAGTGCTAGAGATGCATAAAGAATGTTTAGAAGTGAGAAGAAAGACCTATCGATATTTGGTCCTAAATTGGATAAGAACCCAAAACCATTGCTTTGAGGCATTGAATGGCTTGTATAAAGTTATTTTTGGTTAGAATATGTTATAATACAATGATTTTGATTGATTACAAGTGCTAGACATGCATGAAGAACGTTTTGAAGTGAGAAGAAAGACTTGTTGAAATTTGGTCTCAAATGGGATAAGAACCCAAAACCATTGCTTTGAGGCAGTGAATGGCTTGTATAAAGTTATTTTGGGTTAAAATATGTTATAATACAATGAATTTGTTGATTACAAGTGCTAGAGATGCATGAAGAATGTTTAGAAGTGAGAAGAAAGACTTGTGGATATTTGGTCCCAAATGGGATAAGAACCCAAAACCATTGCTTTGAGGCAGTAAATGGCTTGTATAAAGTTATTTTGGTTTAGAATATGTTATAATACAATGAATTTGATTGATTACAAGTGCTAGAGATGCATGAAGAATGTTTAGAAGTGAGAAGAAAGACCTATCGATATTTGGTCCTAAATTGGATAAGAACCCAAAACCATTGCTTTGAGGCATTGAATGGCTTGTATAAAGTTATTTTTGGTTAGAATATGTTATAATACAATGATTTTGATTGATTACTAGTGCTAGACATGCATGAAGAATGTTTTGAAGTGAGAAGAAAGACTTGTTGAAATTTGGTCTCAAATGGGATAAGAACCCAAAACCATTGCTTTGAGGCAGTGAATGGCTTGTATTAAGTTATTTTGGGTTAAAATATGTTATAATACAATGAATTTGTTGATTACAACTGCTAGAGATGCATGAAGAATGTTTAGAAGTGAGAAGAAAGACTTGTGGATATTTGGTCCCAAATGGGATAAGAACCCAAAACCATTGCTTTAAGGCAGTGAATGGCTTGTATAAAGTTATTTTGGTTTAGAATATGTTACAATACAATGAATTTGATTGATTACAAGTGCTAGAGATGCATGAAGAATGTTTAGAAGTGAGAAGAAAGACCTATCGATATTTGGTCCCAAATTGGATAAGAACCCAAAACCATTGCTTTGAGGCAGTGAATGGCTTGTATAAACTTATTTTTGGTTAGAATATGTTATAATACAATGAATTGATTGATTACAAGTGCTAGAGATACGTGAAGAATGTTTAGAAGTGAGAAGAAAGACTTGTTGAAATTTGCTCTCAAATGGGATAAGAACCCAAAACAATTGCTTTGAGGCAGTGAATGGCTTGTATAAAGTTATTTTGGTTTAGAATATGTTATAATACAATAAATTTGATTGATTACAAGTGCTAGACATGCATGAATAATGTTTAGAAGTGAGAAGAAAGACTTGTTGAAATTTGGTCTCAAATGGGATAAGAACCCAAAACCATTGCTTTGAGGCATTGAATGGCTTGTATAAAGTTATTTTTGGTTAGAATATGTTATAATACAATGAATTTGATTGATTACAAGTGCTAGAGATACGAGAAGAATGTTTAGAAGTGAGAAGAAAGACTTGTTGAAATTTGGTCTCAAATGGGATAAGAACCCAAAACAATTGCTTTGAGGCAGTGAATGGCTTGTATAAAGTTATTTTGGGTTTAAATATGTTATAATACAATGAATTTGATTGATTACAAGTGCTAGAGATACGTGAAGAATGTTTAGAAGTAAGAAGAAAGACTTGTGGATATTTGGTCCCAAATGGGATAAGAACCCAAAACCATTGCTTTGAGGCAGTGAATGGCTTGTATAAAGTTTTTTTGGTTTAGAATATGTTATAATACAATGAATTTGATTGATTACAAGTGCTAGAGATGCATGAAGAATGTTTAGAAGTGAGAAGAAAGACCTATCGATATTTGGTCATAAATTGGATAAGAACCCAAAACCATTGCTTTGAAGCATTGAATGGCTTGTATAAAGTTATTTTTGGTTAGAATATGTTATAATACAATGATTTTGATTGATTACAAGTGCTAGACATGCATGAAGAATGTTTTGAAGTGAGAAGAAAGACTTGTTGAAATTTGGTCTCAAATGGGATAAGAACCCAAAACCATTGCTTTGAGGCAGTGAATGGCTTGTATAAAGTTATTTTGGGTTAAAATATGTTATAATACAATGAATTTGATTGATTACAAGTGCTAGAGATACGTGAAGAATGTTTAGAAGTGAGAAGAAAGACTTGTTGAAATTTGGTCTCAAATGGGATAAGAACCCAAAACAATTGCTTTGAGGCAGTGAATGGCTTGTATAAAGTTATTTTGGTTTAGAATATGTTATAATACAATGAATTTGATTGATTACAAGTGCTAGACATGCATGAATAATGTTTAGAAGTGAGAAGAAAGACCTATCGAGATTTGGTCCCAAATTGGATAAGAACCCAAAACTATTGCTTTGAGGCAGTGAATGGCTTGTATAAATTTATTTTGGCTTAGAATATGTTATAATACAATGAATTTGATTGATTACAAGTGCTAGACATGCATGAAGAATGTTTAGAAGTGAAAAGAAAGACTTGTTGAAATTTGGTCTCAAATGGGATAAGAACCCAAAACCATTGCTTTGAGGTAGTAAATGGCTTGTATAAAGTTATTTTGGGTTATAATTTGTTATAATACAATGAATTTGATTAATTACAAGTGCAAGAGATGCATGAAGAATGTTTAGAAGTGAGAAGAAAGACTTGTGGATATTTGGTCCCAAATGGGATAAGAACCCAAAACCATTGCTTTGAGGCAGTGAATGGCTTGTATAAAGTTATTTTGGTTTAGAATATGTTATAATACAATGAATTTGATTGATTACAAGTGCTAGAGATGCATGAAGAATGTTTAGAAGTGAGAAGAAAGACCTATCGATATTTGGTCCTAAATTGGATAAGAACCCAAAACCATTGCTTTGAGGCATTGAATGGCTTGTATAAAGTTATTTTTGGTTAGAATATGTTATAATACAATGATTTTGATTGATTACAAGTGCTAGACATGCATGAAGAATGTTTTGAAGTGAGAAGAAAGACTTGTTGAAATTTGGTCTCAAATGGGATAAGAACCCAAAACCATTGCTTTGAGGCAGTGAATGGCTTGTATAAAGTTATTTTGGGTTAAAATATGTTATAATACAATGAATTTGTTGATTACAAGTGCTAGAGATGCATGAAGAATGTTTAGAAGTGAGAAGAAAGACTTGTGGATATTTGGTCCCAAATGGGATAAGAACCCAAAACCATTGCTTTGAGGCAGTGAATGGCTTGTATAAAGTTATTTTGGTTTAGAATATGTTATAATACAATGAATTTGATTGATTACAAGTGCTAGAGATGCATGAAGAATGTTTAGAAGTGAGAAGAAAGACCTATCGATATTTGGTCCCAAATTGGATAAGAACCCAAAACCATTGCTTTGAGGCATTGAATGGCTTGTATAAAGTTATTTTTGGTTAGAATATGTTATAATACAATGAATTTGATTGATTACAAGTGCTAGACATGCATGAAGAATGTTTAGAAGTGAAAAGAAAGACTTTTGAAATTTGGTCTCAAATGGGATAAGAACCCAAAACCATTGCTTTGAGGTAGTAAATGGCTTGTATTAAGTTATTTTGGGTTAAAATATGTTATAATACAATGAATTTGTTGATTACAACTGCTAGAGATGCATGAAGAATGTTTAGAAGTGAGAAGAAAGACTTGTGGATATTTGGTCCCAAATGGGATAAGAACCCAAAACCATTGCTTTAAGGCAGTGAATGGCTTGTATAAAGTTATTTTGGTTTAGAATATGTTATAATACAATGAATTTGATTGATTACAAGTGCTAGAGATGCATGAAGAATGTTTAGAAGTGAGAAGAAAGACCTATCGATATTTGGTCCCAAATTGGATAAGAACCCAAAACCATTGCTTTGAGGCAGTGAATGGCTTGTATAAACTTATTTTTGGTTAGAATATGTTATAATACAATGAATTGATTGATTACAAGTGCTAGAGATACGTGAAGAATGTTTAGAAGTGAGAAGAAAGACTTGTTGAAATTTGCTCTCAAATGGGATAAGAACCCAAAACAATTGCTTTGAGGCAGTGAATGGCTTGTATAAAGTTATTTTGGTTTAGAATATGTTATAATACAATGAATTTGATTGATTACAAGTGCTAGACATGCATGAATAATGTTTAGAAGTGAGAAGAAAGACTTGTTGAAATTTGGTCTCAAATGGGATAAGAACCCAAAACCATTGCTTTGAGGCATTGAATGGCTTGTATAAAGTTATTTTTGGTTAGAATATGTTATAATACAATGAATTTGATTGATTACAAGTGCTAGAGATACGAGAAGAATGTTTAGAAGTGAGAAGAAAGACTTGTTGAAATTTGGTCTCAAATGGGATAAGAACCCAAAACAATTGCTTTGAGGCAGTGAATGGCTTGTATAAAGTTATTTTGGGTTTAAATATGTTATAATACAATGAATTTGATTGATTACAAGTGCTAGAGATACGTGAAGAATGTTTAGAAGTAAGAAGAAAGACTTGTGGATATTTGGTCCCAAATGGGATAAGAACCCAAAACCATTGCTTTGAGGCAGTGAATGGCTTGTATAAAGTTTTTTTGGTTTAGAATATGTTATAATACAATGAATTTGATTGATTACAAGTGCTAGAGATGCATGAAGAATGTTTAGAAGTGAGAAGAAAGACCTATCGATATTTGGTCATAAATTGGATAAGAACCCAAAACCATTGCTTTGAAGCATTGAATGGCTTGTATAAAGTTATTTTTGGTTAGAATATGTTATAATACAATGATTTTGATTGATTACAAGTGCTAGACATGCATGAAGAATGTTTTGAAGTGAGAAGAAAGACTTGTTGAAATTTGGTCTCAAATGGGATAAGAACCCAAAACCATTGCTTTGAGGCAGTGAATGGCTTGTATAAAGTTATTTTGGGTTAAAATATGTTATAATACAATGAATTTGATTGATTACAAGTGCTAGAGATACGTGAAGAATGTTTAGAAGTGAGAAGAAAGACTTGTTGAAATTTGGTCTCAAATGGGATAAGAACCCAAAACAATTGCTTTGAGGCAGTGAATGGCTTGTATAAAGTTATTTTGGTTTAGAATATGTTATAATACAATGAATTTGATTGATTACAAGTGCTAGACATGCATGAATAATGTTTAGAAGTGAGAAGAAAGACCTATCGAGATTTGGTCCCAAATTGGATAAGAACCCAAAACTATTGCTTTGAGGCAGTGAATGGCTTGTATAAATTTATTTTGGCTTAGAATATGTTATAATACAATGAATTTGATTGATTACAAGTGCTAGACATGCATGAAGAATGTTTAGAAGTGAAAAGAAAGACTTGTTGAAATTTGGTCTCAAATGGGATAAGAACCCAAAACCATTGCTTTGAGGTAGTAAATGGCTTGTATAAAGTTATTTTGGGTTATAATTTGTTATAATACAATGAATTTGATTAATTACAAGTGCAAGAGATGCATGAAGAATGTTTAGAAGTGAGAAGAAAGACTTGTGGATATTTGGTCCCAAATGGGATAAGAACCCAAAACCATTGCTTTGAGGCAGTGAATGGCTTGTATAAAGTTATTTTGGTTTAGAATATGTTATAATACAATGAATTTGATTGATTACAAGTGCTAGAGATGCATGAAGAATGTTTAGAAGTGAGAAGAAAGACCTATCGATATTTGGTCCTAAATTGGATAAGAACCCAAAACCATTGCTTTGAGGCATTGAATGGCTTGTATAAAGTTATTTTTGGTTAGAATATGTTATAATACAATGATTTTGATTGATTACAAGTGCTAGACATGCATGAAGAATGTTTTGAAGTGAGAAGAAAGACTTGTTGAAATTTGGTCTCAAATGGGATAAGAACCCAAAACCATTGCTTTGAGGCAGTGAATGGCTTGTATAAAGTTATTTTGGGTTAAAATATGTTATAATACAATGAATTTGTTGATTACAAGTGCTAGAGATGCATGAAGAATGTTTAGAAGTGAGAAGAAAGACTTGTGGATATTTGGTCCCAAATGGGATAAGAACCCAAAACCATTGCTTTGAGGCAGTGAATGGCTTGTATAAAGTTATTTTGGTTTAGAATATGTTATAATACAATGAATTTGATTGATTACAAGTGCTAGAGATGCATGAAGAATGTTTAGAAGTGAGAAGAAAGACCTATCGATATTTGGTCCCAAATTGGATAAGAACCCAAAACCATTGCTTTGAGGCATTGAATGGCTTGTATAAAGTTATTTTTGGTTAGAATATGTTATAATACAATGAATTTGATTGATTACAAGTGCTAGACATGCATGAAGAATGTTTAGAAGTGAAAAGAAAGACTTTTGAAATTTGGTCTCAAATGGGATAAGAACCCAAAACCATTGCTTTGAGGTAGTAAATGGCTTTTATAAAGTTATTTTGGGTTATAATTTATTATAATACAATGAATTTGATTAATTACAAGTGCAAGAGATGCATGAAGAATGTTTAGAAGTGAGAAGAAAGACTTGTTGAAATTTGGTCTCAAATGGGATAAGAACCCAAAACCATTGCTTTGAGGCAGTGAATGGCTTGTATAAAGTTATTTTGGTTTAGAATATGTTATAATACAATGAATTTGATTGATTACAAGTGCTAGACATGCATGAATAATGTTTAGAAGTGAGAAGAAAGACCTATCGAGATTTGGTCCCAAATTGGATAAGAACCCAAAACCATTGCTTTGAGGCAGTGAATGGCTTGTATAAATTTATTTTGGCTTAGAATATGTTATAATACAATGAATTTGATTGATTACAAGTGCTAGACATGCATGAAGAATGTTTAGAAGTGAAAAGAAAGACTTGTTGAAATTTGGTCTCAAATGGGATAAGAACCCAAAACCATTGCTTTGAGGTAGTAAATGGCTTGTATAAAGTTATTTTGGGTTATAATTTGTTATAATACAATGAATTTGATTAATTACAAGTGCAAGAGATGCATGAAGAATGTTTAGAAGTGAGAAGAAAGACTTGTGGATATTTGGTCCCAAATGGGATAAGAACCCAAAACCATTGCTTTGAGGCAGTGAATGGCTTGTATAAAGTTATTTTGGTTTAGAATATGTTATAATACAATAAATTTGATTGATTACAAGTGCTAGAGATGCATGAATAATGTTTAGAAGTGAGAAGAAAGACCTATCGATATTTGGTCCTAAATTGGATAAGAACCCAAAACCATTGCTTTGAGGCATTGAATGGCTTGTATAAAGTTATTTTTGGTTAGAATATGTTATAATACAATGAATTTGATTGATTACAAGTGCTAGACATGCATGAAGAATGTTTAGAAGTGAAAAGAAAGACTTTTGAAATTTGGTCTCAAATGGGATAAGAACCCAAAACCATTGCTTTGAGGTAGTAAATGGCTTTTATAAAGTTATTTTGGGTTATAATTTGTTATAATACAATGAATTTGATTAATTACAAGTGCAAGAGATGCATGAAGAATGTTTAGAAGTGAGAAGAAAGACTTGTTGAAATTTGGTCTCAAATGGGATAAGAACCCAAAACCATTGCTTTGAGGCAGTGAATGGCTTGTATAAAGTTATTTTGGTTTAGAATATGTTATAATACAATGAATTTGATTGATTACAAGTGCTAGACATGCATGAATAATGTTTAGAAGTGAGAAGAAAGACCTATCGAGATTTGGTCCCAAATTGGATAAGAACCCAAAACCATTGCTTTGAGGCAGTGAATGGCTTGTATAAATTTATTTTGGCTTAGAATATGTTATAATACAATGAATTTGATTGATTACAAGTGCTAGACATGCATGAAGAATGTTTAGAAGTGAAAAGAAAGACTTGTTGAAATTTGGTCTCAAATGGGATAAGAACCCAAAACCATTGCTTTGAGGTAGTAAATGGCTTGTATAAAGTTATTTTGGGTTATAATTTGTTATAATACAATGAATTTGATTAATTACAAGTGCAAGAGATGCATGAAGAATGTTTAGAAGTGAGAAGAAAGACTTGTGGATATTTGGTCCCAAATGGGATAAGAACCCAAAACCATTGCTTTGAGGCAGTGAATGGCTTGTATAAAGTTATTTTGGTTTAGAATATGTTATAATACAATGATTTTGATTGATTACAAGTGCTAGACATGCATGAAGAATGTTTTGAAGTGAGAAGAAAGACTTGTTGAAATTTGGTCTCAAATGGGATAAGAACCCAAAACCATTGCTTTGAGGCAGTGAATGGCTTGTATAAAGTTATTTTGGGTTTAAATATGTTATAATACAATGAATTTGATTGATTACAAGTGCTAGACATGCATGAAGAATGTTTAGAAGTGAAAAGAAAGACTTTTGAAATTTGGTCTCAAATGGGATAAGAACCCAAAACCATTGCTTTGAGGTAGTAAATGGCTTGTATAAAGTTATTTTGGGTTATAATTTGTTATAATACAATGAATTTGATTAATTACAAGTGCAAGAGATGCATGAAGAATGTTTAGAAGTGAGAAGAAAGACTTGTGGATATTTGGTCCCAAATGGGATAAGAACCCAAAACCATTGCTTTGAGGCAGTGAATGGCTTGTATAAAGTTATTTTGGTTTAGAATATGTTATAATACAATGAATTTGATTGATTACAAGTGCTAGAGATGCATGAAGAATGTTTAGAAGTGAGAAGAAAGACCTATCGATATTTGGTCCTAAATTGGATAAGAACCCAAAACCATTGCTTTGAGGCATTGAATGGCTTGTATAAAGTTATTTTTGGTTAGAATATGTTATAATACAATAATTTTGATTGATTACAAGTGCTAGACATGCATGAAGAATGTTTTGAAGTGAGAAAAAAGACTTGTTGAAATTTGGTCTCAAATGGGATAAGAACCCAAAACCATTGCTTTGAGGCAGTGAATGGCTTGTATAAAGTTATTTTGGGTTTAAATATGTTATAATACAATGAATTTGATTGATTACAAGTGCTAGAGATACGTGAAGAATGTTTAGAAGTGAGAAGAAAGACTTGTTGAAATTTGCTCTCAAATGGGATAAGAACCCAAAACAATTGCTTTGAGGCCGTGAATGGCTTGTATAAAGTTATTTTGGTTTAGAATATGTTATAATACAATGAATTTGATTGATTACAAGTGCTAGACATGCATGAATAATGTTTAGAAGTGAGAAGAAAGACCTATCGAGATTTGGTCCCAAATTGGATAAGAACCCAAAACCATTGCTTTGAGGCAGTGAATGGCTTGTATAAATTTATTTTGGCTTAGAATATGTTATAATACAATGAATTTGATTGATTACAAGTGCTAGACATGCATGAAGAATGTTTAGAAGTGAAAAGAAAGACTTGTTGAAATTTGGTCTCAAATGGGATAAGAACCCAAAACCATTGCTTTGAGGTAGTAAATGGCTTGTATAAAGTTATTTTGGGTTATAATTTGTTATAATACAATGAATTTGATTAATTACAAGTGCAAGAGATGCATGAAGAATGTTTAGAAGTGAGAAGAAAGACTTGTGGATATTTGGTCCCAAATGGGATAAGAACCCAAAACCATTGCTTTGAGGCAGTGAATGGCTTGTATAAAGTTATTTTGGTTTAGAATATGTTATAATACAATGATTTTGATTGATTACAAGTGCTAGAGATGCATGAAGAATGTTTAGAAGTGAGAAGAAAGACCTATCGATATTTGGTCCCAAATTGGATAAGAACCCAAAACCATTGCTTTGAGGCATTGAATGGCTTGTATAAAGTTATTTTTGGTTAGAATATGTTATAATACAATGAATTTGATTGATTACAAGTGCTAGACATGCATGAAGAATGTTTAGAAGTGAAAAGAAAGACTTTTGAAATTTGGTCTCAAATGGGATAAGAACCCAAAACCATTGCTTTGAGGTAGTAAATGGCTTTTATAAAGTTATTTTGGGTTATAATTTGTTATAATACAATGAATTTGATTAATTACAAGTGCAAGAGATGCATGAAGAATGTTTAGAAGTGAGAAGAAAGACTTGTTGAAATTTGGTCTCAAATGGGATAAGAACCCAAAACCATTGCTTTGAGGCAGTGAATGGCTTGTATAAAGTTATTTTGGTTTAGAATATGTTATAATACAATGAATTTGATTGATTACAAGTGCTAGACATGCATGAATAATGTTTAGAAGTGAGAAGAAAGACCTATCGAGATTTGGTCCCAAATTGGATAAGAACCCAAAACCATTGCTTTGAGGCAGTGAATGGCTTGTATAAATTTATTTTGGCTTAGAATATGTTATAATACAATGAATTTGATTGATTACAAGTGCTAGACATGCATGAAGAATGTTTAGAAGTGAAAAGAAAGACTTGTTGAAATTTGGTCTCAAATGGGATAAGAACCCAAAACCATTGCTTTGAGGTAGTAAATGGCTTGTATAAAGTTATTTTGGGTTATAATTTGTTATAATACAATGAATTTGATTAATTACAAGTGCAAGAGATGCATGAAGAATGTTTAGAAGTGAGAAGAAAGACTTGTGGATATTTGGTCCCAAATGGGATAAGAACCCAAAACCATTGCTTTGAGGCAGTGAATGATTTGTATAAAGTTATTTTGGTTTAGAATATGTTATAATACAATGATTTTGATTGATTACAAGTGCTAGACATGCATGAAGAATGTTTTGAAGTGAGAAGAAAGACTTGTTGAAATTTGGTCTCAAATGGGATAAGAACCCAAAACCATTGCTTTGAGGCAGTGAATGGCTTGTATAAAGTTATTTTGGGTTTAAATATGTTATAATACAATGAATTTGATTGATTACAAGTGCTAGACATGCATGAAGAATGTTTAGAAGTGAAAAGAAAGACTTTTGAAATTTGGTCTCAAATGGGATAAGAACCCAAAACCATTGCTTTGAGGTAGTAAATGGCTTGTATAAAGTTATTTTGGGTTATAATTTGTTATAATACAATGAATTTGATTAATTACAAGTGCAAGAGATGCATGAAGAATGTTTAGAAGTGAGAAGAAAAACTTGTGGATATTTGGTCCCAAATGGGATAAGAACCCAAAACCATTGCTTTGAGGCAGTGAATGGCTTGTATAAAGTTATTTTGGTTTAGAATATGTTATAATACAATGAATTTGATTGATTACAAGTGCTAGAGATGCATGAAGAATGTTTAGAAGTGAGAAGAAAGACCTATCGATATTTGGTCCTAAATTGGATAAGAACCCAAAACCATTGCTTTGAGGCATTGAATGGCTTGTATAAAGTTATTTTTGGTTAGAATATGTTATAATACAATAATTTTGATTGATTACAAGTGCTAGACATGCATGAAGAATGTTTTGAAGTGAGAAGAAAGACTTGTTGAAATTTGGTCTCAAATGGGATAAGAACCCAAAACCATTGCTTTGAGGCAGTGAATGGCTTGTATAAAGTTATTTTGGGTTTAAATATGTTATAATACAATGAATTTGATTGATTACAAGTGCTAGAGATACGTGAAGAATGTTTAGAAGTGAGAAGAAAGACTTTTGAAATTTGGTCTCAAATGGGATAAGAACCCAAAACCATTGCTTTGAGGTAGTAAATGGCTTTTATAAAGTTATTTTGGGTTATAATTTGTTATAATACAATGAATTTGATTAATTACAAGTGCAAGAGATGCATGAAGAATGTTTAGAAGTGAGAAGAAAGACTTGTTGAAATTTGGTCTCAAATGGGATAAGAACCCAAAACCATTGCTTTGAGGCAGTGAATGGCTTGTATAAAGTTATTTTGGTTTAGAATATGTTATAATACAATGAATTTGATTGATTACAAGTGCTAGAGATGCATGAATAATGTTTAGAAGTGAGAAGAAAGACCTATCGATATTTGGTCCCAAATTGGATAAGAACCCAAAACCATTGCTTTGAGGCAGTGAATGGCTTGTATAAATTTATTTTGGCTTAGAATATGTTATAATACAATGAATTTGATTGATTACAAGTGCTAGACATGCATGAAGAATGTTTAGAAGTGAAAAGAAAGACTTGTTGAAATTTGGTCTCAAATGGGATAAGAACCCAAAACCATTGCTTTGAGGTAGTAAATGGCTTGTATAAAGTTATTTTGGGTTATAATTTGTTATAATACAATGAATTTGATTAATTACAAGTGCAAGAGATGCATGAAGAATGTTTAGAAGTGAGAAGAAAGACTTGTGGATATTTGGTCCCAAATGGGATAATAACCCAAAACCATTGCTTTGAGGCAGTGAATGGCTTGTATAAAGTTATTTTGGTTTAGAATATGTTATAATACAATGATTTTGATTGATTACAAGTGCTAGACATGCATGAAGAATGTTTTGAAGTGAGAAGAAAGACTTGTTGAAATTTGGTCTCAAATGGGATAAGAACCCAAAACCATTGCTTTGAGGCAGTGAATGGCTTGTATAAAGTTATTTTGGGTTTAAATATGTTATAATACAATGAATTTGATTGATTACAAGTGCTAGACATGCATGAAGAATGTTTAGAAGTGAAAAGAAAGACTTGTTGAAATTTGGTCTCAAATGGGATAAGAATCCAAAACCATTGCTTTGAGGTAGTAAATGGCTTGTATAAAGTTATTTTGGGTTATAATTTGTTATAATACAATGAATTTGATTAATTACAAGTGCAAGAGATGCATGAAGAATGTTTAGAAGTGAGAAGAAAGACTTGTGGATATTTGGTCCCAAATGGGATAAGAACCCAAAACCATTGCTTTGAGGCAGTGAATGGCTTGTATAAAGTTATTTTGGTTTAGAATATGTTATAATACAATGATTTTGATTGATTACAAGTGCTAGACATGCATGAAGAATGTTTTGAAGTGAGAAGAAAGACTTGTTGAAATTTGGTCTCAAATGGGATAAGAACCCAAAACCATTGCTTTGAGGCAGTGAATGGCTTGTATAAAGTTATTTTGGGTTTAAATATGTTATAATACAATGAATTTGATTGATTACAAGTGCTAGACATGCATGAAGAATGTTTAGAAGTGAAAAGAAAGACTTTTGAAATTTGGTCTCAAATGGGATAAGAACCCAAAACCATTGCTTTGAGGTAGTAAATGGCTTGTATAAAGTTATTTTGGGTTATAATTTGTTATAATACAATGAATTTGATTAATTACAAGTGCAAGAGATGCATGAAGAATGTTTAGAAGTGAGAAGAAAGACTTGTGGATATTTGGTCCCAAATGGGATAAGAACCCAAAACCATTGCTTTGAGGCAGTGAATGGCTTGTATAAAGTTATTTTGGTTTAGAATATGTTATAATACAATGAATTTGATTGATTACAAGTGCTAGAGATGCATGAAGAATGTTTAGAAGTGAGAAGAAAGACCTATCGATATTTGGTCCTAAATTGGATAAGAACCCAAAACCATTGCTTTGAGGCATTGAATGGCTTGTATAAAGTTATTTTTGGTTAGAATATGTTATAATACAATAATTTTGATTGATTACAAGTGCTAGACATGCATGAAGAATGTTTTGAAGTGAGAAAAAAGACTTGTTGAAATTTGGTCTCAAATGGGATAAGAACCCAAAACCATTGCTTTGAGGCAGTGAATGGCTTGTATAAAGTTATTTTGGGTTTAAATATGTTATAATACAATGAATTTGATTGATTACAAGTGCTAGAGATACGTGAAGAATGTTTAGAAGTGAGAAGAAAGACTTGTTGAAATTTGCTCTCAAATGGGATAAGAACCCAAAACAATTGCTTTGAGGCCGTGAATGGCTTGTATAAAGTTATTTTGGTTTAGAATATGTTATAATACAATGAATTTGATTGATTACAAGTGCTAGACATGCATGAATAATGTTTAGAAGTGAGAAGAAAGACCTATCGAGATTTGGTCCCAAATTGGATAAGAACCCAAAACCATTGCTTTGAGGCAGTGAATGGCTTGTATAAATTTATTTTGGCTTAGAATATGTTATAATACAATGAATTTGATTGATTACAAGTGCTAGACATGCATGAAGAATGTTTAGAAGTGAAAAGAAAGACTTGTTGAAATTTGGTCTCAAATGGGATAAGAACCCAAAACCATTGCTTTGAGGTAGTAAATGGCTTGTATAAAGTTATTTTGGGTTATAATTTGTTATAATACAATGAATTTGATTAATTACAAGTGCAAGAGATGCATGAAGAATGTTTAGAAGTGAGAAGAAAGACTTGTGGATATTTGGTCCCAAATGGGATAAGAACCCAAAACCATTGCTTTGAGGCAGTGAATGGCTTGTATAAAGTTATTTTGGTTTAGAATATGTTATAATACAATGATTTTGATTGATTACAAGTGCTAGAGATGCATGAAGAATGTTTAGAAGTGAGAAGAAAGACCTATCGATATTTGGTCCCAAATTGGATAAGAACCCAAAACCATTGCTTTGAGGCATTGAATGGCTTGTATAAAGTTATTTTTGGTTAGAATATGTTATAATACAATGAATTTGATTGATTACAAGTGCTAGACATGCCTGAAGAATGTTTAGAAGTGAAAAGAAAGACTTTTGAAATTTGGTCTCAAATGGGATAAGAACCCAAAACCATTGCTTTGAGGTAGTAAATGGCTTTTATAAAGTTATTTTGGGTTATAATTTGTTATAATACAATGAATTTGATTAATTACAAGTGCAAGAGATGCATGAAGAATGTTTAGAAGTGAGAAGAAAGACTTGTTGAAATTTGGTCTCAAATGGGATAAGAACCCAAAACCATTGCTTTGAGGCAGTGAATGGCTTGTATAAAGTTATTTTGGTTTAGAATATGTTATAATACAATGAATTTGATTGATTACAAGTGCTAGACATGCATGAATAATGTTTAGAAGTGAGAAGAAAGACCTATCGAGATTTGGTCCCAAATTGGATAAGAACCCAAAACCATTGCTTTGAGGCAGTGAATGGCTTGTATAAATTTATTTTGGCTTAGAATATGTTATAATACAATGAATTTGATTGATTACAAGTGCTAGACATGCATGAAGAATGTTTAGAAGTGAAAAGAAAGACTTGTTGAAATTTGGTCTCAAATGGGATAAGAACCCAAAACCATTGCTTTGAGGTAGTAAATGGCTTGTATAAAGTTATTTTGGGTTATAATTTGTTATAATACAATGAATTTGATTAATTACAAGTGCAAGAGATGCATGAAGAATGTTTAGAAGTGAGAAGAAAGACTTGTGGATATTTGGTCCCAAATGGGATAAGAACCCAAAACCATTGCTTTGAGGCAGTGAATGGCTTGTATAAAGTTATTTTGGTTTAGAATATGTTATAATACAATGAATTTGATTGATTACAAGTGCTAGAGATGCATGAAGAATGTTTAGAAGTGAGAAGAAAGACCTATCGATATTTGGTCCTAAATTGGATAAGAACCCAAAACCATTGCTTTGAGGCATTGAATGGCTTGTATAAAGTTATTTTGGTTTAGAATATGTTATAATACAATGATTTTGATTGATTACAAGTGCTAGAGATGCATGAAGAATGTTTAGAAGTGAGAAGAAAGACCTATCGATATTTGGTCCCAAATTGGATAAGAACCCAAAACCATTGCTTTGAGGCATTGAATGGCTTGTATAAAGTTATTTTTGGTTAGAATATGTTATAATACAATGAATTTGATTGATTACAAGTGCTAGACATGCATGAAGAATGTTTAGAAGTGAAAAGAAAGACTTTTGAAATTTGGTCTCAAATGGGATAAGAACCCAAAACCATTGCTTTGAGGTAGTAAATGGCTTTTATAAAGTTATTTTGGGTTATAATTTGTTATAATACAATGAATTTGATTAATTACAAGTGCAAGAGATGCATGAAGATTAGAAGTGAGAAGAAAGACTTGTTGAAATTTGGTCTCAAATGGGATAAGAACCCAAAACCATTGCTTTGAGGCAGTGAATGGCTTGTATAAAGTTATTTTGGTTTAGAATATGTTATAATACAATGAATTTGATTGATTACAAGTGCTAGACATGCATGAATAATGTTTAGAAGTGAGAAGAAAGACCTATCGAGATTTGGTCCCACATCTGGATAAGAACCCAAAACCATTGCTTTGAGGCAGTGAATGGCTTGTATAAATTTATTTTGGCTTAGAATATGTTATAATACAATGAATTTGATTGATTACAAGTGCTAGACATGCATGAAGAATGTTTAGAAGTGAAAAGAAAGACTTGTTGAAATTTGGTCTCAAATGGGATAAGAACCCAAAACCATTGCTTTGAGGTAGTAAATGGCTTGTATAAAGTTATTTTGGGTTATAATTTGTTATAATACAATGAATTTGATTAATTACAAGTGCAAGAGATGCATGAAGAATGTTTAGAAGTGAGAAGAAAGACTTGTGGATATTTGGTCCCAAATGGGATAAGAACCCAAAACCATTGCTTTGAGGCAGTGAATGATTTGTATAAAGTTATTTTGGTTTAGAATATGTTATAATACAATGATTTTGATTGATTACAAGTGCTAGACATGCATGAAGAATGTTTAGAAGTGAGAAGAAAGACTTGTTGAAATTTGGTCTCAAATGGGATAAGAACCCAAAACCATTGCTTTGAGGCAGTGAATGGCTTGTATAAAGTTATTTTGGGTTTAAATATGTTATAATACAATGAATTTGATTGATTACAAGTGCTAGACATGCATGAAGAATGTTTAGAAGTGAAAAGAAAGACTTTTGAAATTTGGTCTCAAATGGGATAAGAACCCAAAACCATTGCTTTGAGGTAGTAAATGGCTTGTATAAAGTTATTTTGGGTTATAATTTGTTATAATACAATGAATTTGATTAATTACAAGTGCAAGAGATGCATGAAGAATGTTTAGAAGTGAGAAGAAAAACTTGTGGATATTTGGTCCCAAATGGGATAAGAACCCAAAACCATTGCTTTGAGGCAGTGAATGGCTTGTATAAAGTTATTTTGGTTTAGAATATGTTATAATACAATGAATTTGATTGATTACAAGTGCTAGAGATGCATGAAGAATGTTTAGAAGTGAGAAGAAAGACCTATCGATATTTGGTCCTAAATTGGATAAGAACCCAAAACCATTGCTTTGAGGCATTGAATGGCTTGTATAAAGTTATTTTTGGTTAGAATATGTTATAATACAATAATTTTGATTGATTACAAGTGCTAGACATGCATGAATAATGTTTAGAAGTGAGAAGAAAGACTTGTTGAAATTTGGTCTCAAATGGGATAAGAACCCAAAACCATTGCTTTGAGGCAGTGAATGGCTTGTATAAATTTATTTTGGCTTAGAATATGTTATAATACAATGAATTTGATTGATTACAAGTGCTAGACATGCATGAAGAATGTTTAGAAGTGAAAAGAAAGACTTGTTGAAATTTGGTCTCAAATGGGATAAGAACCCAAAACCATTGCTTTGAGGTAGTAAATGGCTTGTATAAAGTTATTTTGGGTTATAATTTGTTATAATACAATGAATTTGATTAATTACAAGTGCAAGAGATGCATGAAGAATGTTTAGAAGTGAGAAGAAAGACTTGTGGATATTTGGTCCCAAATGGGATAAGAACCCAAAACCATTGCTTTGAGGCAGTGAATGATTTGTATAAAGTTATTTTGGTTTAGAATATGTTATAATACAATGATTTTGATTGATTACAAGTGCTAGACATGCATGAAGAATGTTTTGAAGTGAGAAGAAAGACTTGTTGAAATTTGGTCTCAAATGGGATAAGAACCCAAAACCATTGCTTTGAGGCAGTGAATGGCTTGTATAAAGTTATTTTGGGTTTAAATATGTTATAATACAATGAATTTGATTGATTACAAGTGCTAGACATGCATGAAGAATGTTTAGAAGTGAAAAGAAAGACTTTTGAAATTTGGTCTCAAATGGGATAAGAACCCAAAACCATTGCTTTGAGGTAGTAAATGGCTTGTATAAAGTTATTTTGGGTTATAATTTGTTATAATACAATGAATTTGATTAATTACAAGTGCAAGAGATGCATGAAGAATGTTTAGAAGTGAGAAGAAAAACTTGTGGATATTTGGTCCCAAATGGGATAAGAACCCAAAACCATTGCTTTGAGGCAGTGAATGGCTTGTATAAAGTTATTTTGGTTTAGAATATGTTATAATACAATGAATTTGATTGATTACAAGTGCTAGAGATGCATGAAGAATGTTTAGAAGTGAGAAGAAAGACCTATCGATATTTGGTCCTAAATTGGATAAGAACCCAAAACCATTGCTTTGAGGCATTGAATGGCTTGTATAAAGTTATTTTTGGTTAGAATATGTTATAATACAATAATTTTGATTGATTACAAGTGCTAGACATGCATGAAGAATGTTTTGAAGTGAGAAGAAAGACTTGTTGAAATTTGGTCTCAAATGGGATAAGAACCCAAAACCATTGCTTTGAGGCAGTGAATGGCTTGTATAAAGTTATTTTGGGTTTAAATATGTTATAATACAATGAATTTGATTGATTACAAGTGCTAGAGATACGTGAAGAATGTTTAGAAGTGAGAAGAAAGACTTTTGAAATTTGGTCTCAAATGGGATAAGAACCCAAAACCATTGCTTTGAGGTAGTAAATGGCTTTTATAAAGTTATTTTGGGTTATAATTTGTTATAATACAATGAATTTGATTAATTACAAGTGCAAGAGATGCATGAAGAATGTTTAGAAGTGAGAAGAAAGACTTGTTGAAATTTGGTCTCAAATGGGATAAGAACCCAAAACCATTGCTTTGAGGCAGTGAATGGCTTGTATAAAGTTATTTTGGTTTAGAATATGTTATAATACAATGAATTTGATTGATTACAAGTGCTAGAGATGCATGAATAATGTTTAGAAGTGAGAAGAAAGACCTATCGATATTTGGTCCCAAATTGGATAAGAACCCAAAACCATTGCTTTGAGGCAGTGAATGGCTTGTATAAATTTATTTTGGCTTAGAATATGTTATAATACAATGAATTTGATTGATTACAAGTGCTAGACATGCATGAAGAATGTTTAGAAGTGAAAAGAAAGACTTGTTGAAATTTGGTCTCAAATGGGATAAGAACCCAAAACCATTGCTTTGAGGTAGTAAATGGCTTGTATAAAGTTATTTTGGGTTATAATTTGTTATAATACAATGAATTTGATTAATTACAAGTGCAAGAGATGCATGAAGAATGTTTAGAAGTGAGAAGAAAGACTTGTGGATATTTGGTCCCAAATGGGATAATAACCCAAAACCATTGCTTTGAGGCAGTGAATGGCTTGTATAAAGTTATTTTGGTTTAGAATATGTTATAATACAATGATTTTGATTGATTACAAGTGCTAGACATGCATGAAGAATGTTTTGAAGTGAGAAGAAAGACTTGTTGAAATTTGGTCTCAAATGGGATAAGAACCCAAAACCATTGCTTTGAGGCAGTGAATGGCTTGTATAAAGTTATTTTGGGTTTAAATATGTTATAATACAATGAATTTGATTGATTACAAGTGCTAGACATGCATGAAGAATGTTTAGAAGTGAAAAGAAAGACTTGTTGAAATTTGGTCTCAAATGGGATAAGAATCCAAAACCATTGCTTTGAGGTAGTAAATGGCTTGTATAAAGTTATTTTGGGTTATAATTTGTTATAATACAATGAATTTGATTAATTACAAGTGCAAGAGATGCATGAAGAATGTTTAGAAGTGAGAAGAAAGACTTGTGGATATTTGGTCCCAAATGGGATAAGAACCCAAAACCATTGCTTTGAGGCAGTGAATGGCTTGTATAAAGTTATTTTGGTTTAGAATATGTTATAATACAATGATTTTGATTGATTACAAGTGCTAGACATGCATGAAGAATGTTTTGAAGTGAGAAGAAAGACTTGTTGAAATTTGGTCTCAAATGGGATAAGAACCCAAAACCATTGCTTTGAGGCAGTGAATGGCTTGTATAAAGTTATTTTGGGTTTAAATATGTTATAATACAATGAATTTGATTGATTACAAGTGCTAGACATGCATGAAGAATGTTTAGAAGTGAAAAGAAAGACTTTTGAAATTTGGTCTCAAATGGGATAAGAACCCAAAACCATTGCTTTGAGGTAGTAAATGGCTTGTATAAAGTTATTTTGGGTTATAATTTGTTATAATACAATGAATTTGATTAATTACAAGTGCAAGAGATGCATGAAGAATGTTTAGAAGTGAGAAGAAAGACTTGTGGATATTTGGTCCCAAATGGGATAAGAACCCAAAACCATTGCTTTGAGGCAGTGAATGGCTTGTATAAAGTTATTTTGGTTTAGAATATGTTATAATACAATGAATTTGATTGATTACAAGTGCTAGAGATGCATGAAGAATGTTTAGAAGTGAGAAGAAAGACCTATCGATATTTGGTCCTAAATTGGATAAGAACCCAAACCATTGCTTTGAGGCATTGAATGGCTTGTATAAAGTTATTTTTGGTTAGAATATGTTATAATACAATAATTTTGATTGATTACAAGTGCTAGACATGCATGAAGAATGTTTTGAAGTGAGAAGAAAGACTTGTTGAAATTTGGTCTCAAATGGGATAAGAACCCAAAACCATTGCTTTGAGGCAGTGAATGGCTTGTATAAAGTTATTTTGGGTTTAAATATGTTATACTACAATGAATTTGATTGATTACAAGTGCTAGAGATACGTGAAGAATGTTTAGAAGTGAGAAGAAAGACTTGTTGAAATTTGCTCTCAAATGGGATAAGAACCCAAAACAATTGCTTTGAGGCCGTGAATGGCTTGTATAAAGTTATTTTGGTTTAGAATATGTTATAATACAATGAATTTGATTGATTACAAGTGCTAGACATGCATGAATAATGTTTAGAAGTGAGAAGAAAGACCTATCGAGATTTGGTCCCAAATTGGATAAGAACCCAAAACCATTGCTTTGAGGCAGTGAATGGTTTGTATAAATTTATTTTGGCTTAGAATATGTTATAATACAATGAATTTGATTGATTACAAGTGCTAGACATGCATGAAGAATGTTTAGAAGTGAAAAGAAAGACTTGTTGAAATTTGGTCTCAAATGGGATAAGAACCCAAAACCATTGCTTTGAGCCAGTGAATGGCTTGTATAAAGTTATTTTGGGTTATAATATGTTATAATACAATGAATTTGATTGATTACAAGTGCTAGAGATGCATGAAGAATGTTTAGAAGTGAGAAGAAAGACTTGTGGATATTTGGTCCCAAATGGGATAAGAACCCAAAACCATTGCTTTGAGGCAGTGAATGGCTTGTATAAAGTTATTTTGGTTTAGAATATGTTATAATACAATGATTTTGATTGATTACAAGTGCTAGACATGCATGAAGAATGTTTTAAAGTGAGAAGAAAGACTTGTTGAAATTTGGTCTCAAATGGGATAAGAACCCAAAACCATTGCTTTGAGGCATTGAATGGCTTGTATAAAGTTATTTTTGGTTAGAATATGTTATAATACAATGAATTTGATTGATTACAAGTGCTAGAGATACGTGAAGAATGTTTAGAAGTGAGAAGAAAGACTTGTTGAAATTTGGTCTCAAATGGGATAAGAACCCAAAACAATTGCTTTGAGGCAGTGAATGACTTGTATAAAGTTATTTTGGTTTAGAATATGTTATAATACAATGAATTTAATTGATTACAAGTGCTAGACATGCATGAATAATGTTTAGAAGTGAGAAGAAAGACCTATCGAGATTTGGTCCCAAATTGGATAAGAACCCAAAACCATTGCTTTGAGGCAGTGAATGGCTTGTATAAATTTATTTTGGCTTAGAATATGTTATAATACAATGAATTTGATTGATTACAAGTGCTAGACATGCATGAAGAATGTTTAGAAGTGAAAAGAAAGACTTGTTGAAATTTGGTCTCAAATGGGATAAGAACCCAATCGGAAACATTGCTTTGAACCACTAAATGACTTATCTAGTGTTGTTTGGGGTTATAATTTGTTAGAATCCAATCAATTTGATTGATTACAAGTGCTAGAGATGCGTGAAAAGTGTTTAGAAGTGTGTAGAAAGACTTGTAGAAATTGGGTCCCAAATGGGCTAAGAACTCGGAAACATTGCGTTGAACAACTTAAGGGCTTGTCTAGTGCGTTTTTGGGTTAGAATATGTTAGAATATAATAAATTTGATTGTTACAAGTGCTAGAGATACATGAAGAGTGTCTAGAAGTGTGGAGAAAGACTTGTTGAAATTGGGTCCCAAATGGGCTAAGAACTCGGAAACATTCCTTTGAACCACTAAATGACTTATCTAGTGTTGTTTGGGGTTAGAATTTGTTAGAATACAATGAATTTTATTGATTACAAGTGCTAGAGATGCATGAAGAGTGTTTAGAAGTGTGTAGAAAGACTTGTAGAAATTGGGTCCCAAATGGGCTAAGAACACGGAAACATTGCGTTGAACCACTAAATGACTTATCTAGTGTTGTTTGGGGTTAGAATATGTTAGAATACAATGAATTTGATTGATTACAAGTGCTAGAGATGCATGAAGAGTGTTTAAAAGTGTGTAGAAAGACTTGTTGAAATTGGGTCCCAAATGGGCTAAGAACTCGGAAACATTGCGTTGAACCACTTAAGGGCTTGTCTAGTGTTGTGTGGGGTTAGAATATGTTATAATCAATTGAATTTGATTGATTACAAGTGCTAGAGATGTGTTAAGAGTGTTTAGAAGTGTGTAGAAAGACTTGTTGAAATTGGGTCCCAAAAAGGCTAAGAACTCGGAAAAATTGCTTTGAACCACTAAATGACTTATCTAGTGTTATTTGGGGTTAGAATATGTTAGAATACAATGAATTATATTGATTACAAGTGCTAGAGATGCGTGAAGAGTGTTTAGAAGTGTGTAGAAAGACTTGTAGAAATTGGGTCCCAATGGGCTAAGAACTCGGAAACATTACGTTGAACCACTAAATGACTTATCTAGTGTTGTTTGGGGTTAGATTATTTTAGAATACAATGAATTTGATTGATTACAAGTGCTAGAGATGCAAGAAGAGTGTTTACAAGTGTGTAGAACGATTTGTTGAAATTGGGTCCCAAATAGGCTAAGAACTCGGAAACATTGCGTTGAACCACTTAAGGGCTTGTCTAGTGCTGTTTTGGGTTAGAATTTATTAGAATACAATGACTTATATTGATTACAAGTTCCAGAGATGCGTGAAGATTGTTTAGAAGTGTGTAGAAAGACTTGTAGAAATTGGGTCCCAAATGGGCTAAGAACTCGGAAACATTGCTTTGAACCACTAAATGACTTATATAGTGTTGTTTGGGGTTAGAATATTTTAGAATACAATGAATTATATTGATTACAAGTGCTAGAGATGCGTGAAGAGTGTTTAGAAGTGTGTAGAAAGACTTGTAGAAATTGGGTCCCAAATGGGCTAAGAACTCGGAAACATTGCTTTGAACCACTAAATGACTTATCTAGTTTTGTTTGGGGTTAGAATATGTTAGAATACAATGAATTTGATTGATTACAAGTGCTAGAGATGCATGAAGAGTGTTTAGAAGTGTGTAGAAAGACTTGTTGAAATTGGGTCCCAAATGGGCTAAGAACTCGGAAACATTGCGTTGAACCACTTAAGGGCTTGTCTAGTGCTGTTTTGGGTTAGAATATCATAGAATATAATAAATTTGATTGTTACAAGTGCTAGAGATACATGAAGAGTGTTTAGAAGTGTGGAGAAAGACTTGTTGGAATTGGGTCCCAAATGTGCTAAGAACTCGGAAACATTGCTTTGAACCACTAAATGACTTATCTAGTGTTGTTTGGGGTTAGAATTTGTTAGAATACAATGAATTTTATTGATTACAAGTGCTAGACATGCGTGAAAAGTGTTTAGAAGTGTGTAGAAAGACTTGTAGAAATTGGGTCCCAAATGGGCTAAGAACTCGGAAACATTGCTTTGAACCACTAAATGACTTATATAGTGTTGTTTGGGGTTAGAATATTTTAGAATACAATGAATTATATTGATTACAAGTGCTAGAGATGCGTGAAGAGTGTTTAGAAGTGTGTAGAAAGACTTGTAGAAATTGGGTCCCAAATGGGCTAAGAACTCGGAAACATTGCTTTGAACCACTAAATGACTTATCTAGTTTTGTTTGGGGTTAGAATATGTTAGAATACAATGAATTTGATTGATTACAAGTGCTAGAGATGCATGAAGAGTGTTTAGAAGTGTGTAGAAAGACTTGTTGAAATTGGGTCCCAAATGGGCTAAGAACTCGGAAACATTGCGTTGAACCACTTAAGGGCTTGTCTAGTGCTGTTTTGGGTTAGAATATGATAGAATATAATAAATTTGATTGTTACAAGTGCTAGAGATACATGAAGAGTGTTTAGAAGTGTGGAGAAAGACTTGTTGAAATTGGGTCCCAAATGTGCTAAGAACTCGGAAACATTGCTTTGAACCACTAAATGACTTATCTAGTGTTGTTTGGGGTTAGAATTTGTTAGAATACAATGAATTTTATTGATTACAAGTGCTAGACATGCGTGAAAAGTGTTTAGAAGTGTGTAGAAAGACTTGTAGAAATTGGGTCCCAAATGGGCTAAGAACTTGGAAACATTGCGTTGAACAACTTAAGGGCTTGTCTAGTGCGTTTTTGGGTTAGAATATGTTAGAATATAATAAATTTGATTGTTACAAGTGCTAGAGATACATGAAGAGTGTTTAGAAGTGTGGAGAAAGACTTGTTGAAATTGGGTCCCAAATGGGCTAAGAACTCGGAAACATTGCTTTGAACCACTAAATGACTTATCTAGTGTTGTTTGGGGTTAGAATTTGTTAGAATACAATGAATTTTATTGATTACAAGTGCTAGAGATGCGTGAAGAGTGTTTAGAAGTGTGTAGAAAGACTTGTAGAAATTGGGTCCCAAATGGGCTAAGAACTCGGAAACATTGCGTTGAACCACTAAATGACTTATCTAGTGTTGTTTGGGGTTAGAATATGTTAGAATACAATGAATTTGATTGATTACAAGTGTTAGAGATGTATGAAGAGTGTTTAAAACTTTGTAGAAAGACTTGTTGAAATTGGGTCCCAAATGGGCTAAGAACTCGGAAACATTGTGTTGAACCACTTAAGGGCTTGTCTAGTGTTGTGTGGGGTTAGAATATGTTAGAATCAATTGAATTTGATTGATTACAAGTGCTAGAGATGCGTTAAGAGTGTTTAGAAGTGTGTAGAAAGACTTGTTGAAATTGGGTCCCAAAACGGCTTAGAACTCGGAAACATTGCTTTGAACCACTAAATGACTTAAATAGTGTTGTTTGGGGTTAGAATATTTTAGAATACAATGAATTATATTGATTACAAGTGCTAGAGATGCGTGAAGAGTGTTTAGAAGTGTGTAGAAAGACTTGTAGAAATTGGGTCCCAAATGGGCTAAGAACTCGGAAACATTGCTTTGAACCACTAAATGACTTATCTAGTTTTGTTTGGGGTTAGAATATGTTAGAATACAATGAATTTGATTGATTACAAGTGCTAGAGATGCATGAAGAGTGTTTAGAAGTGTGTAGAAAGACTTGTTGAAATTGGGTCCCAAATGGGCTAAGAACTCGGAAACATTGCGTTGAACCACTTAAGGGCTTGTCTAGTGCTGTTTTGGGTTAGAATATCATAGAATATAATAAATTTGATTGTTACAAGTGCTAGAGATACATGAAGAGTGTTTAGAAGTGTGGAGAAAGACTTGTTGGAATTGGGTCCCAAATGTGCAAAGAACTCGGAAACATTGCTTTGAACCACTAAATGACTTATCTAGTGTTGTTTGGGGTTAGAATTTGTTAGAATACAATGAATTTTATTGATTACAAGTGCTAGACATGCGTGAAAAGTGTTTAGAAGTGTGTAGAAAGACTTGTAGAAATTGGGTCCCAAATGGGCTAAGAACTCGGAAACATTGCTTTGAACCACTAAATGACTTATATAGTGTTGTTTGGGGTTAGAATATTTTAGAATACAATGAATTATATTGATTACAAGTGCTAGAGATGCGTGAAGAGTGTTTAGAAGTGTGTAGAAAGACTTGTAGAAATTGGGTCCCAAATGGGCTAAGAACTCGGAAACATTGCTTTGAACCACTAAATGACTTATCTAGTTTTGTTTGGGGTTAGAATATGTTAGAATACAATGAATTTGATTGATTACAAGTGCTAGAGATGCATGAAGAGTGTTTAGAAGTGTGTAGAAAGACTTGTTGAAATTGGGTCCCAAATGGGCTAAGAACTCGGAAACATTGCGTTGAACCACTTAAGGGCTTGTCTAGTGCTGTTTTGGGTTAGAATATGATAGAATATAATAAATTTGATTGTTACAAGTGCTAGAGATACATGAAGAGTGTTTAGAAGTGTGGAGAAAGACTTGTTGAAATTGGGTCCCAAATGTGCTAAGAACTCGGAAACATTGCTTTGAACCACTAAATGACTTATCTAGTGTTGTTTGGGGTTAGAATTTGTTAGAATACAATGAATTTTATTGATTACAAGTGCTAGACATGCGTGAAAAGTGTTTAGAAGTGTGTAGAAAGACTTGTAGAAATTGGGTCCCAAATGGGCTAAGAACTTGGAAACATTGCGTTGAACAACTTAAGGGCTTGTCTAGTGCGTTTTTGGGTTAGAATATGTTAGAATATAATAAATTTGATTGTTACAAGTGCTAGAGATACATGAAGAGTGTTTAGAAGTGTGGAGAAAGACTTGTTGAAATTGGGTCCCAAATGGGCTAAGAACTCGGAAACATTGCTTTGAACCACTAAATGACTTATCTAGTGTTGTTTGGGGTTAGAATTTGTTAGAATACAATGAATTTTATTGATTACAAGTGCTAGAGATGCGTGAAGAGTGTTTAGAAGTGTGTAGAAAGACTTGTAGAAATTGGGTCCCAAATGGGCTAAGAACTCGGAAACATTGCGTTGAACCACTAAATGACTTATCTAGTGTTGTTTGGGGTTAGAATATGTTAGAATACAATGAATTTGATTGATTACAAGTGTTAGAGATGTATGAAGAGTGTTTAAAAGTGTGTAGAAAGACTTGTTGAAATTGGGTCCCAAATGGGCTAAGAACTCGGAAACATTGTGTTGAACCACTTAAGGGCTTGTCTAGTGTTGTGTGGGGTTAGAATATGTTAGAATCAATTGAATTTGATTGATTACAAGTGCTAGAGATGCGTTAAGAGTGTTTAGAAGTGTGTAGAAAGACTTGTTGAAATTGGGTCCCAAAAAGGCTAAGAACTCGGAAAAATTGCTTTGAACCACTAAATGACTTATCTAGTGTTGTTTGGGGTTAGAATATTTTAGAATACAATGAATTATATTGATTACAAGTGCTAGAGATGCGTGAAGAGTGTTTAGAAGTGTGTAGAAAGACTTGTAGAAATTGGGTCCCAAATGGGTTAAGAACTCGGAAACATTGCTTTGAACCACTAAATGACTTATCTTGTTTTGTTTGGGGTTATAATATGTTAGAATACAATGAATTTGATTGATTACAAGTGCTAGAGATGCATGAAGAGTGTTTAGAAGTGTGTAGAAAGACTTGTTGAAATTGAGTCCTAAATGGGCTAAGAACTCGGAAACATTGCGTTGAACCAATTAAGGGCTTGTCTAGTGCTGTTTTGGGTTAGAATATGTTAGAATATAATAAATTTGATTGTTACAAGTGCTAGAGATACATGAAGAGTGTTTAGAAGTGTGGAGAAAGACTTGTTGAAATTGGGTCCCAAATTGGTTAAGAACTCGGAAAGATTGCGTTGAACCACTAAATGACTTATCTAGTGATGTTTGGGGTTAGAATATGTTAGAATACAATGAATTTGATTGATTACAAGTGCTAGAGATGCATGAAGAGTGGTTAAAAGTGTGTAGAAAGACTTGTTGAAATTGGGTCCCAAATGGGCTAAGAACTCGGAAACATTGCGTTGAACCACTTAAGGGCTTGTCTAGTGTTGTGTGGGGTTAGAATATGTTATAATCAATTGAATTTGATTGATTACAAGTGCTAGAGATGCGTTAAGAGTGTTTAGAAGTGTGTAGAAAGACTTGTTGAAATTGGGTCCCAAAAAGGCTAAGAACTCGGAAAAATTGCTTTGAACCACTAAATGACTTATCTAGTGTTGTTTGGGGTTAGAATATGTTAGAATACAATGAATTATATTGATTACAAGTGCTAGAGATGTGTGAAGAGTGTTTAGAAGTGTGTAGAAAGACTTGTAGAAATTGGGTCCCAATGGGCTAAGAACTCGGAAACATTACGTTGAACCACTAAATGACTTATCTAGTGTTGTTTGGGGTTAGATTATTTTAGAATACAATGAATTTGATTGATTACAAGTGCTAGAGATGCAAGAAGAGTGTTTACAAGTGTGTAGAACGATTTGTTGAAATTGGGTCCCAAATAGGCTAAGAACTCGGAAACATTGCGTTGAACCACTTAAGGGCTTGTCTAGTGCTGTTTTGGGTTAGAATTTGTTAGAATACAATGACTTATATTGATTACAAGTTCCAGAGATACGTGAAGATTGTTTAGAAGTGTGTAGAAAGACTTGTAGAAATTGGGTCCCAAATGGGCTAAGAACTCGGAAACATTGCTTTGAACCACTAAATGACTTATATAGTGTTGTTTGGGGTTAGAATATTTTAGAATACAATGAATTATATTGATTACAAGTGCTAGAGATGCGTGAAGAGTGTTTAGAAGTGTGTAGAAAGACTTGTAGAAATTGGGTCCCAAATGGGCTAAGAACTCGGAAACATTGCTTTGAACCACTAAATGACTTATATAGTGTTGTTTGGGGTTAGAATATTTTAGAATACAATGAATTATATTGATTACAAGTGCTAGAGATGCGTGAAGAGTGTTTAGAAGTGTGTAGAAAGACTTGTAGAAATTGGGTCCCAAATGGGCTAAGAACTCAGAAACATTGCTTTGAACCACTAAATGACTTATCTAGTTTTGTTTGGGGTTAGAATATGTTAGAATACAATGAATTTGATTGATTACAAGTGCTAGAGATGCATGAAGAGTGTTTAGAAGTGTGTAGAAAGACTTGTAGAAATTGGGTCCCAAATGGGCTAAGAACTCGGAAACATTGCGTTGAACCACTTAAGGGCTTGTCTAGTGCTGTTTTGGGTTAGAATATCATAGAATATAATAAATTTGATTGTTACAAGTGCTAGAGATACATGAAGAGTGTTTAGAAGTGTGGAGAAAGACTTGTTGGAATTGGGTCCCAAATGTGCAAAGAACTCGGAAACATTGCTTTGAACCACTAAATGACTTATCTAGTGTTGTTTGGGGTTAGAATTTGTTAGAATACAATGAATTTTATTGATTACAAGTGCTAGACATGCGTGAAAAGTGTTTAGAAGTGTGTAGAAAGACTTGTAGAAATTGGGTCCCAAATGGGCTAAGAACTCGGAAACATTGCTTTGAACCACTAAATGACTTATATAGTGTTGTTTGGGGTTAGAATATTTTAGAATACAATGAATTATATTGATTACAAGTGCTAGAGATGCGTGAAGAGTGTTTAGAAGTGTGTAGAAAGACTTGTAGAAATTGGGTCCCAAATGGGCTAAGAACTCGGAAACATTGCTTTGAACCACTAAATGACTTATCTAGTTTTGTTTGGGGTTAGAATATGTTAGAATACAATGAATTTGATTGATTACAAGTGCTAGAGATGCATGAAGAGTGTTTAGAAGTGTGTAGAAAGACTTGTTGAAATTGGGTCCCAAATGGGCTAAGAACTCGGAAACATTGCGTTGAACCACTTAAGGGCTTGTCTAGTGCTGTTTTGGGTTAGAATATGATAGAATATAATAAATTTGATTGTTACAAGTGCTAGAGATACATGAAGAGTGTTTAGAAGTGTGGAGAAAGACTTGTTGAAATTGGGTCCCAAATGTGCTAAGAACTCGGAAACATTGCTTTGAACCACTAAATGACTTATCTAGTGTTGTTTGGGGTTAGAATTTGTTAGAATACAATGAATTTTATTGATTACAAGTGCTAGACATGCGTGAAAAGTGTTTAGAAGTGTGTAGAAAGACTTGTAGAAATTGGGTCCCAAATGGGCTAAGAACTTGGAAACATTGCGTTGAACAACTTAAGGGCTTGTCTAGTGCGTTTTTGGGTTAGAATATGTTAGAATATAATAAATTTGATTGTTACAAGTGCTAGAGATACATGAAGAGTGTTTAGAAGTGTGGAGAAAGACTTGTTGAAATTGGGTCCCAAATGGGCTAAGAACTCGGAAACATTGCTTTGAACCACTAAATGACTTATCTAGTGTTGTTTGGGGTTAGAATTTGTTAGAATACAATGAATTTTATTGATTACAAGTGCTAGAGATGCGTGAAGAGTGTTTAGAAGTGTGTAGAAAGACTTGTAGAAATTGGGTCCCAAATGGGCTAAGAACTCGGAAACATTGCGTTGAACCACTAAATGACTTATCTAGTGTTGTTTGGGGTTAGAATATGTTAGAATACAATGAATTTGATTGATTACAAGTGTTAGAGATGTATGAAGAGTGTTTAAAAGTGTGTAGAAAGACTTGTTGAAATTGGGTCCCAAATGGGCTAAGAACTCGGAAACATTGTGTTGAACCACTTAAGGGCTTGTCTAGTGTTGTGTGGGGTTAGAATATGTTAGAATCAATTGAATTTGATTGATTACAAGTGCTAGAGATGCGTTAAGAGTGTTTAGAAGTGTGTAGAAAGACTTGTTGAAATTGGGTCCCAAAAAGGCTAAGAACTCGGAAAAATTGCTTTGAACCACTAAATGACTTATCTAGTGTTGTTTGGGGTTAGAATATTTTAGAATACAATGAATTATATTGATTACAAGTGCTAGAGATGCGTGAAGAGTGTTTAGAAGTGTGTAGAAAGACTTGTAGAAATTGGGTCCCAAATGGGTTAAGAACTCGGAAACATTGCTTTGAACCACTAAATGACTTATCTTGTTTTGTTTGGGGTTATAATATGTTAGAATACAATGAATTTGATTGATTACAAGTGCTAGAGATGCATGAAGAGTGTTTAGAAGTGTGTAGAAAGACTTGTTGAAATTGGGTCCTAAATGGGCTAAGAACTCGGAAACATTGCGTTGAACCAATTAAGGGCTTGTCTAGTGCTGTTTTGGGTTAGAATATGTTAGAATATAATAAATTTGATTGTTACAAGTGCTAGAGATACATGAAGAGTGTTTAGAAGTGTGGAGAAAGACTTGTTGAAATTGGGTCCCAAATTGGTTAAGAACTCGGAAAGATTGCGTTGAACCACTAAATGACTTATCTAGTGATGTTTGGGGTTAGAATATGTTAGAATACAATGAATTTGATTGATTACAAGTGCTAGAGATGCATGAAGAGTGGTTAAAAGTGTGTAGAAAGACTTGTTGAAATTGGGTCCCAAATGGGCTAAGAACTCGGAAACATTGCGTTGAACCACTTAAGGGCTTGTCTAGTGTTGTGTGGGGTTAGAATATGTTATAATCAATTGAATTTGATTGATTACAAGTGCTAGAGATGCGTTAAGAGTGTTTAGAAGTGTGTAGAAAGACTTGTTGAAATTGGGTCCCAAAAAGGCTAAGAACTCGGAAAAATTGCTTTGAACCACTAAATGAATTATCTAGTGTTGTTTGGGGTTAGAATATGTTAGAATACAATGAATTATATTGATTACAAGTGCTAGAGATGTGTGAAGAGTGTTTAGAAGTGTGTAGAAAGACTTGTAGAAATTGGGTCCCAATGGGCTAAGAACTCGGAAACATTACGTTGAACCACTAAATGACTTATCTAGTGTTGTTTGGGGTTAGATTATTTTAGAATACAATGAATTTGATTGATTACAAGTGCTAGAGATGCAAGAAGAGTGTTTACAAGTGTGTAGAACGATTTGTTGAAATTGGGTCCCAAATAGGCTAAGAACTCGGAAACATTGCGTTGAACCACTTAAGGGCTTGTCTAGTGCTGTTTTGGGTTAGAATTTGTTAGAATACAATGACTTATATTGATTACAAGTTCCAGAGATACGTGAAGATTGTTTAGAAGTGTGTAGAAAGACTTGTAGAAATTGGGTCCCAAATGGGCTAAGAACTCGGAAACATTGCTTTGAACCACTAAATGACTTATATAGTGTTGTTTGGGGTTAGAATATTTTAGAATACAATGAATTATATTGATTACAAGTGCTAGAGATGCGTGAAGAATGTTTAGAAGTGTGTAGAAAGACTTGTAGAAATTGGGTCCCAAATGGGCTAAGAACTCGGAAACATTGCTTTGAACCACTAAATGACTTATATAGTGTTGTTTGGGGTTAGAATATTTTAGAATACAATGAATTATATTGATTACAAGTGCTAGAGATGCGTGAAGAGTGTTTAGAAGTGTGTAGAAAGACTTGTAGAAATTGGGTCCCAAATGGGCTAAGAACTCAGAAACATTGCTTTGAACCACTAAATGACTTATCTAGTTTTGTTTGGGGTTAGAATATGTTAGAATACAATGAATTTGATTGATTACAAGTGCTAGAGATGCATGAAGAGTGTTTAGAAGTGTGTAGAAAGACTTGTTGAAATTGGGTCCCAAATGGGCTAAGAACTCGGAAACATTGCGTTGAACCACTTAAGGGCTTGTCTAGTGCTGTTTTGGGTTAGAATATGATAGAATATAATAAATTTGATTGTTACAAGTGCTAGAGATACATGAAGAGTGTTTAGAAGTGTGGAAAAAGACTTGTTGAAATTGGGTCCCAAATGTGCTAAGAACTCGGAAACATTGCTTTGAACCACTAAATGACTTATCTAGTGTTGTTTGGGGTTAGAATTTGTTAGAATACAATGAATTTTATTGATTACAAGTGCTAGACATGCGTGAAAAGTGTTTAGAAGTGTGTAGAAAGACTTGTAGAAATTGGGTCCCAAAAGGGCTAAGAACTTGGAAACATTGCGTTGAACAACTTAAGGGCTTGTCTAGTGCGTTTTTGGGTTAGAATATGTTAGAATATAATAAACTTGATTGTTACAAGTGCTAGAGATACATGAAGAGTGTTTAGAAGTGTGTAGAAAGACTTGTTGAAATTGGGTCCTAAATGGGCTAAGAACTCGGAAACATTGCGTTGAACCAATTAAGGGCTTGTCTAGTGCTGTTTTGGGTTAGAATATGTTAGAATATAATAAATTTGATTGTTACAAGTGCTAGAGATACATGAAGAGTGTTTAGAAGTGTGGAGAAAGACTTGTTGAAATTGGGTCCCAAATTGGTTAAGAACTCGGAAAGATTGCGTTGAACCACTAAATGACTTATCTAGTGATGTTTGGGGTTAGAATATGTTAGAATACAATGAATTTGATTGATTACAAGTGCTAGAGATGCATGAAGAGTGTTTAAAAGTGTGTAGAAAGACTTGTTGAAATTGGGTCCCAAATGGGCTAAGAACTCGGAAACATTGCGTTGAACCACTTAAGGGCTTGTCTAGTGTTGTGTGGGGTTAGAATATGTTATAATCAATTGAATTTGATTGATTACAAGTGCTAGAGATGCGTTAAGAGTGTTTAGAAGTGTGTAGAAAGACTTGTTGAAATTGGGTCCCAAAAAGGCTAAGAACTCGGAAAAATTGCTTTGAACCACTAAATGACTTATCTAGTGTTGTTTGGGGTTAGAATATGTTAGAATACAATGAATTATATTGATTACAAGTGCTAGAGCTGCGTGAAGAGTGTTTAGAAGTGTGTAGAAAGACTTGTAGAAATTGGGTCCCAATGGGCTAAGAACTCGGAAACATTACGTTGAACCACTAAATGACTTATCTAGTGTTGTTTGGGGTTAGATTATTTTAGAATACAATGAATTTGATTGATTACAAGTGCTAGAGATGCAAGAAGAGTGTTTACAAGTGTGTAGAACGATTTGTTGAAATTGGGTCCCAAATAGGCTAAGAACTCGGAAACATTGCGTTGAACCACTTAAGGGCTTGTCTAGTGCTGTTTTGGGTTAGAATTTGTTAGAATACAATGACTTATATTGATTACAAGTTCCAGAGATACGTGAAGATTGTTTAGAAGTGTGTAGAAAGACTTGTAGAAATTGGGTCCCAAATGGGCTAAGAACTCGGAAACATTGCTTTGAACCACTAAATGACTTATATAGTGTTGTTTGGGGTTAGAATATTTTAGAATACAATGAATTATATTGATTACAAGTGCTAGAGATGCGTGAAGAGTGTTTAGAAGTGTGTAGAAAGACTTGTAGAAATTGGGTCCCAAATGGGCTAAGAACTCGGAAACATTGCGTTGAACCACTTAAGGGCTTGTCTAGTGCTGTTTTGGGTTAGAATTTGTTAGAATACAATGACTTATATTGATTACAAGTTCCAGAGATACGTGAAGATTGTTTAGAAGTGTGTAGAAAGACTTGTAGAAATTGGGTCCCAAATGGGCTAAGAACTCGGAAACATTGCTTTGAACCACTAAATGACTTATATAGTGTTGTTTGGGGTTAGAATATTTTAGAATACAATGAATTATATTGATTACAAGTGCTAGAGATGCGTGAAGAGTGTTTAGAAGTGTGTAGAAAGACTTGTAGAAATTGGGTCCCAAATGGGCTAAGAACTCGGAAACATTGCTTTGAACCACTAAATGACTTATATAGTGTTGTTTGGGGTTAGAATATTTTAGAATACAATGAATTATATTGATTACAAGTGCTAGAGATGCGTGAAGAGTGTTTAGAAGTGTGTAGAAAGACTTGTAGAAATTGGGTCCCAAATGGGCTAAGAACTCAGAAACATTGCTTTGAACCACTAAATGACTTATCTAGTTTTGTTTGGGGTTAGAATATGTTAGAATACAATGAATTTGATTGATTACAAGTGCTAGAGATGCATGAAGAGTGTTTAGAAGTGTGTAGAAAGACTTGTTGAAATTGGGTCCCAAATGGGCTAAGAACTCGGAAACATTGCGTTGAACCACTTAAGGGCTTGTCTAGTGCTGTTTTGGGTTAGAATATGATAGAATATAATAAATTTGATTGTTACAAGTGCTAGAGATACATGAAGAGTGTTTAGAAGTGTGGAGAAAGACTTGTTGAAATTGGGTCCCAAATGTGCTAAGAACTCGGAAACATTGCTTTGAACCACTAAATGACTTATCTAGTGTTGTTTGGGGTTAGAATTTGTTAGAATACAATGAATTTTATTGATTACAAGTGCTAGACATGCGTGAAAAGTGTTTAGAAGTGTGTAGAAAGACTTGTAGAAATTGGGTCCCAAAAGGGCTAAGAACTTGGAAACATTGCGTTGAACAACTTAAGGGCTTGTCTAGTGCGTTTTTGGGTTAGAATATGTTAGAATATAATAAATTTGATTGTTACAAGTGCTAGAGATACATGAAGAGTGTTTAGAAGTGTGTAGAAAGACTTGTTGAAATTGGGTCCTAAATGGGCTAAGAACTCGGAAACATTGCGTTGAACCAATTAAGGGCTTGTCTAGTGCTGTTTTGGGTTAGAATATGTTAGAATATAATAAATTTGATTGTTACAAGTGCTAGAGATACATGAAGAGTGTTTAGAAGTGTGGAGAAAGACTTGTTGAAATTGGGTCCCAAATTGGTTAAGAACTCGGAAAGATTGCGTTGAACCACTAAATGACTTATCTAGTGATGTTTGGGGTTAGAATATGTTAGAATACAATGAATTTGATTGATTACAAGTGCTAGAGATGCATGAAGAGTGTTTAAAAGTGTGTAGAAAGACTTGTTGAAATTGGGTCCCAAATGGGCTAAGAACTCGGAAACATTGCGTTGAACCACTTAAGGGCTTGTCTAGTGTTGTGTGGGGTTAGAATATGTTATAATCAATTGAATTTGATTGATTACAAGTGCTAGAGATGCGTTAAGAGTGTTTAGAAGTGTGTAGAAAGACTTGTTGAAATTGGGTCCCAAAAAGGCTAAGAACTCGGAAAAATTGCTTTGAACCACTAAATGACTTATCTAGTGTTGTTTGGGGTTAGAATATGTTAGAATACAATGAATTATATTGATTACAAGTGCTAGAGCTGCGTGAAGAGTGTTTAGAAGTGTGTAGAAAGACTTGTAGAAATTGGGTCCCAATGGGCTAAGAACTCGGAAACATTACGTTGAACCACTAAATGACTTATCTAGTGTTGTTTGGGGTTAGATTATTTTAGAATACAATGAATTTGATTGATTACAAGTGCTAGAGATGCAAGAAGAGTGTTTACAAGTGTGTAGAACGATTTGTTGAAATTGGGTCCCAAATAGGCTAAGAACTCGGAAACATTGCGTTGAACCACTTAAGGGCTTGTCTAGTGCTGTTTTGGGTTAGAATTTGTTAGAATACAATGACTTATATTGATTACAAGTTCCAGAGATGCGTGAAGATTGTTTAGAAGTGTGTAGAAAGACTTGTAGAAATTGGGTCCCAAATGGGCTAAGAACTCGGAAACATTGCTTTGAACCACTAAATGACTTATATAGTGTTGTTTGGGGTTAGAATATTTTAGAATACAATGAATTATATTGATTACAAGTGCTAGAGATGCGTGAAGAGTGTTTAGAAGTGTGTAGAAAGACTTGTAGAAATTGGGTCCCAAATGGGCTAAGAACTCAGAAACATTGCTTTGAACCACTAAATGACTTATCTAGTTTTGTTTGGGGTTAGAATATGTTAGAATACAATGAATTTGATTGATTACAAGTGCTAGAGATGCATGAAGAGTGTTTAGAAGTGTGTAGAAAGACTTGTTGAAATTGGGTCCCAAATGGGCTAAGAACTCGGAAACATTGCGTTGAACCACTTAAGGGCTTGTCTAGTGCTGTTTTGGGTTAGAATATGATAGAATATAATAAATTTGATTGTTACAAGTGCTAGAGATACATGAAGAGTGTTTAGAAGTGTGGAGAAAGACTTGTTGGAATTGGGTCCCAAATGTGCTAAGAACTCGGAAACATTGCTTTGAACCACTAAATGACTTATCTAGTGTTGTTTGGGGTTAGAATTTGTTAGAATACAATGAATTTTATTGATTACAAGTGCTAGACATGCGTGAAAAGTGTTTAGAAGTGTGTAGAAAGACTTGTAGAAATTGGGTCCCAAATGGGCTAAGAACTCGGAAACATTGCTTTGAACCACTAAATGACTTATATAGTGTTGTTTGGGGTTAGAATATTTTAGAATACAATGAATTATATTGATTACAAGTGCTAGAGATGCGTGAAGAGTGTTTAGAAGTGTGTAGAAAGACTTGTAGAAATTGGGTCCCAAATGGGCTAAGAACTCGGAAACATTGCTTTGAACCACTAAATGACTTATCTAGTTTTGTTTGGGGTTAGAATATGTTAGAATACAATGAATTTGATTGATTACAAGTGCTAGAGATGCATGAAGAGTGTTTAGAAGTGTGTAGAAAGACTTGTTGAAATTGGGTCCCAAATGGGCTAAGAACTCGGAAACATTGCGTTGAACCACTTAAGGGCTTGTCTAGTGCTGTTTTGGGTTAGAATATGATAGAATATAATAAATTTGATTGTTACAAGTGCTAGAGATACATGAAGAGTGTTTAGAAGTGTGGAGAAAGACTTGTTGAAATTGGGTCCCAAATGTGCTAAGAACTCGGAAACATTGCTTTGAACCAATAAATGACTTATCTAGTGTTGTTTGGGGTTAGAATTTGTTAGAATACAATGAATTTTATTGATTACAAGTGCTAGACATGCGTGAAAAGTGTTTAGAAGTGTGTAGAAAGACTTGTAGAAATTGGGTCCCAAAAGGGCTAAGAACTTGGAAACATTGCGTTGAACAACTTAAGGGCTTGTCTAGTGCGTTTTTGGGTTAGAATATGTTAGAATATAATAAATTTGATTGTTACAAGTGCTAGAGATACATGAAGAGTGTTTAGAAGTGTGGAGAAAGACTTGTCGAAATTGGGTCCCAAATGGGTTAAGAACTCGGAAACATTGCTTTGAACCACTAAATGACTTATCTAGTGTTGTTTGGGGTTAGAATTTGTTAGAATACAATGAATTTTATTGATTACAAGTGCTAGAGATGCGTGAAGAGTGTTTAGAAGTGTGTAGAAAGACTTGTAGAAATTGGGTCCCAAATGGGCTAAGAACTCGGAAACATTGCGTTGAACCACTAAATGACTTATCTAGTGTTGTTTGGGGTTAGAATATGTTAGAATACAATGAATTTGATTGATTACAAGTGTTAGAGATGTATGAAGAGTGTTTAAAAGTGTGTAGAAAGACTTGTTGAAATTGGGTCCCAAATGGGCTAAGAACTCGGAAATATTGTGTTGAACCACTTAAGGGCTTGTCTAGTGTTGTGTGGGGTTAGAATATGTTAGAATCAATTGAATTTGATTGATTACAAGTGCTAGAGATGCGTTAAGAGTGTTTAGAAGTGTGTAGAAAGACTTGTTGAAATTGGGTCCCAAAAAGGCTAAGAACTCGGAAAAATTGCTTTGAACCACTAAATGACTTATCTAGTGTTGTTTGGGGTTAGAATATTTTAGAATACAATGAATTATATTGATTACAAGTGCTAGAGATGCGTGAAGAGTGTTTAGAAGTGTGTAGAAACACTTGTAGAAATTGGGTCCCAAATGGGTTAAGAACTCGGAAACATTGCTTTGAACCACTAAATGACTTATCTTGTTTTGTTTGGGGTTATAATATGTTAGAATACAATGAATTTGATTGATTACAAGTGCTAGAGATGCATGAAGAGTGTTTAGAAGTGTGTAGAAAGACTTGTTGAAATTGGGTCCTAAATGGGCTAAGAACTCGGAAACATTGCGTTGAACCAATTAAGGGCTTGTCTAGTGCTGTTTTGGGTTAGAATATGTTAGAATATAATAAATTTGATTGTTACAAGTGCTAGAGATACATGAAGAGTGTTTAGAAGTGTGGAGAAAGACTTGTTGAAATTCGGTCCCAAATTGGTTAAGAACTCGGAAAGATTGCGTTGAACCACTAAATGACTTATCTAGTGATGTTTGGGGTTAGAATATGTTAGAATACAATGAATTTGATTGATTACAAGTGCTAGAGATGCATGAAGAGTGGTTAAAAGTGTGTAGAAAGACTTGTTGAAATTGGGTCCCAAATGGGCTAAGAACTCGGAAACATTGCGTTGAACCACTTAAGGGCTTGTCTAGTGTTGTGTGGGGTTAGAATATGTTATAATCAATTGAATTTGATTGATTACAAGTGCTAGAGATGCGTTAAGAGTGTTTAGAAGTGTGTAGAAAGACTTGTTGAAATTGGGTCCCAAAAAGGCTAAGAACTCGGAAAAATTGCTTTGAACCACTAAATGACTTATCTAGTGTTGTTTGGGGTTAGAATATGTTAGAATACAATGAATTATATTGATTACAAGTGCTAGAGATGTGTGAAGAGTGTTTAGAAGTGTGTAGAAAGACTTGTAGAAATTGGGTCCCAATGGGCTAAGAACTCGGAAACATTACGTTGAACCACTAAATGACTTATCTAGTGTTGTTTGGGGTTAGATTATTTTAGAATACAATGAATTTGATTGATTACAAGTGCTAGAGATGCAAGAAGAGTGTTTACAAGTGTGTAGAACGATTTGTTGAAATTGGGTCCCAAATAGGCTAAGAACTCGGAAACATTGCGTTGAACCACTTAAGGGCTTGTCTAGTGCTGTTTTGGGTTAGAATTTGTTAGAATACAATGACTTATATTGATTACAAGTTCCAGAGATACGTGAAGATTGTTTAGAAGTGTGTAGAAAGACTTGTAGAAATTGGGTCCCAAATGGGCTAAGAACTCGGAAACATTGCTTTGAACCACTAAATGACTTATATAGTGTTGTTTGGGGTTAGAATATTTTAGAATACAATGAATTATATTGATTACAAGTGCTAGAGATGCGTGAAGAGTGTTTAGAAGTGTGTAGAAAGACTTGTAGAAATTGGGTCCCAAATGGGCTAAGAACTCGGAAACATTGCTTTGAACCACTAAATGACTTATATAGTGTTGTTTGGGGTTAGAATATTTTAGAATACAATGAATTATATTGATTACAAGTGCTAGAGATGCGTGAAGAGTGTTTAGAAGTGTGTAGAAAGACTTGTAGAAATTGGGTCCCAAATGGGCTAAGAACTCAGAAACATTGCTTTGAACCACTAAATGACTTATCTAGTTTTGTTTGGGGTTAGAATATGTTAGAATACAATGAATTTGATTGATTACAAGTGCTAGAGATGCATGAAGAGTGTTTAGAAGTGTGTAGAAAGACTTGTTGAAATTGGGTCCCAAATGGGCTAAGAACTCGGAAACATTGCGTTGAACCACTTAAGGGCTTGTCTAGTGCTGTTTTGGGTTAGAATATGATAGAATATAATAAATTTGATTGTTACAAGTGCTAGAGATACATGAAGAGTGTTTAGAAGTGTGGAGAAAGACTTGTTGAAATTGGGTCCCAAATGTGCTAAGAACTCGGAAACATTGCTTTGAACCACTAAATGACTTATCTAGTGTTGTTTGGGGTTAGAATTTGTTAGAATACAATGAATTTTATTGATTACAAGTGCTAGACATGCGTGAAAAGTGTTTAGAAGTGTGTAGAAAGACTTGTAGAAATTGGGTCCCAAAAGGGCTAAGAACTTGGAAACATTACGTTGAACAACTTAAGGGCTTGTCTAGTGCGTTTTTGGGTTAGAATATGTTAGAATATAATAAATTTGATTGTTACAAGTGCTAGAGATACATGAAGAGTGTTTAGAAGTGTGTAGAAAGACTTGTTGAAATTGGGTCCTAAATGGGCTAAGAACTCGGAAACATTGCGTTGAACCAATTAAGGGCTTGTCTAGTGCTGTTTTGGGTTAGAATATGTTAGAATATAATAAATTTGATTGTTACAAGTGCTAGAGATACATGAAGAGTGTTTAGAAGTGTGGAGAAAGACTTGTTGAAATTGGGTCCCAAATTGGTTAAGAACTCGGAAAGATTGCGTTGAACCACTAAATGACTTATCTAGTGATGTTTGGGGTTAGAATATGTTAGAATACAATGAATTTGATTGATTACAAGTGCTAGAGATGCATGAAGAGTGTTTAAAAGTGTGTAGAAAGACTTGTTGAAATTGGGTCCCAAATGGGCTAAGAACTCGGAAACATTGCGTTGAACCACTTAAGGGCTTGTCTAGTGTTGTGTGGGGTTAGAATATGTTATAATCAATTGAATTTGATTGATTACAAGTGCTAGAGATGCGTTAAGAGTGTTTAGAAGTGTGTAGAAAGACTTGTTGAAATTGGGTCCCAAAAAGGCTAAGAACTCGGAAAAATTGCTTTGAACCACTAAATGACTTATCTAGTGTTGTTTGGGGTTAGAATATGTTAGAATACAATGAATTATATTGATTACAAGTGCTAGAGCTGCGTGAAGAGTGTTTAGAAGTGTGTAGAAAGACTTGTAGAAATTGGGTCCCAATGGGCTAAGAACTCGGAAACATTACGTTGAACCACTAAATGACTTATCTAGTGTTGTTTGGGGTTAGATTATTTTAGAATACAATGAATTTGATTGATTACAAGTGCTAGAGATGCAAGAAGAGTGTTTACAAGTGTGTAGAACGATTTGTTGAAATTGGGTCCCAAATAGGCTAAGAACTCGGAAACATTGCGTTGAACCACTTAAGGGCTTGTCTAGTGCTGTTTTGGGTTAGAATTTGTTAGAATACAATGACTTATATTGATTACAAGTTCCAGAGATGCGTGAAGATTGTTTAGAAGTGTGTAGAAAGACTTGTAGAAATTGGGTCCCAAATGGGCTAAGAACTCGGAAACATTGCTTTGAACCACTAAATGACTTATATAGTGTTGTTTGGGGTTAGAATATTTTAGAATACAATGAATTATATTGATTACAAGTGCTAGAGATGCGTGAAGAGTGTTTAGAAGTGTGTAGAAAGACTTGTAGAAATTGGGTCCCAAATGGGCTAAGAACTCAGAAACATTGCTTTGAACCACTAAATGACTTATCTAGTTTTGTTTGGGGTTAGAATATGTTAGAATACAATGAATTTGATTGATTACAAGTGCTAGAGATGCATGAAGAGTGTTTAGAAGTGTGTAGAAAGACTTGTTGAAATTGGGTCCCAAATGGGCTAAGAACTCGGAAACATTGCGTTGAACCACTTAAGGGCTTGTCTAGTGCTGTTTTGGGTTAGAATATGATAGAATATAATAAATTTGATTGTTACAAGTGCTAGAGATACATGAAGAGTGTTTAGAAGTGTGGAGAAAGACTTGTTGGAATTGGGTCCCAAATGTGCTAAGAACTCGGAAACATTGCTTTGAACCACTAAATGACTTATCTAGTGTTGTTTGGGGTTAGAATTTGTTAGAATACAATGAATTTTATTGATTACAAGTGCTAGACATGCGTGAAAAGTGTTTAGAAGTGTGTAGAAAGACTTGTAGAAATTGGGTTCCAAATGGGCTAAGAACTCGGAAACATTGCTTTGAACCACTAAATGACTTATATAGTGTTGTTTGGGGTTAGAATATTTTAGAATACAATGAATTATATTGATTACAAGTGCTAGAGATGCGTGAAGAGTGTTTAGAAGTGTGTAGAAAGACTTGTAGAAATTGGGTCCCAAATGGGCTAAGAACTCGGAAACATTGCTTTGAACCACTAAATGACTTATCTAGTTTTGTTTGGGGTTAGAATATGTTAGAATACAATGAATTTGATTGATTACAAGTGCTAGAGATGCATGAAGAGTGTTTAGAAGTGTGTAGAAAGACTTGTTGAAATTGGGTCCCAAATGGGCTAAGAACTCGGAAACATTGCGTTGAACCACTTAAGGGCTTGTCTAGTGCTGTTTTGGGTTAGAATATGATAGAATATAATAAATTTGATTGTTACAAGTGCTAGAGATACATGAAGAGTGTTTAGAAGTGTGGAGAAAGACTTGTTGAAATTGGGTCCCAAATGTGCTAAGAACTCGGAAACATTGCTTTGAACCAATAAATGACTTATCTAGTGTTGTTTGGGGTTAGAATTTGTTAGAATACAATGAATTTTATTGATTACAAGTGCTAGACATGCGTGAAAAGTGTTTAGAAGTGTGTAGAAAGACTTGTAGAAATTGGGTCCCAAAAGGGCTAAGAACTTGGAAACATTGCGTTGAACAACTTAAGGGCTTGTCTAGTGCGTTTTTGGGTTAGAATATGTTAGAATATAATAAATTTGATTGTTACAAGTGCTAGAGATACATGAAGAGTGTTTAGAAGTGTGGAGAAAGACTTGTCGAAATTGGGTCCCAAATGGGTTAAGAACTCGGAAACATTGCTTTGAACCACTAAATGACTTATCTAGTGTTGTTTGGGGTTAGAATTTGTTAGAATACAATGAATTTTATTGATTACAAGTGCTAGAGATGCGTGAAGAGTGTTTAGAAGTGTGTAGAAAGACTTGTAGAAATTGGGTCCCAAATGGGCTAAGAACTCGGAAACATTGCGTTGAACCACTAAATGACTTATCTAGTGTTGTTTGGGGTTAGAATATGTTAGAATACAATGAATTTGATTGATTACAAGTGTTAGAGATGTATGAAGAGTGTTTAAAAGTGTGTAGAAAGACTTGTTGAAATTGGGTCCCAAATGGGCTAAGAACTCGGAAATATTGTGTTGAACCACTTAAGGGCTTGTCTAGTGTTGTGTGGGGTTAGAATATGTTAGAATCAATTGAATTTGATTGATTACAAGTGCTAGAGATGCGTTAAGAGTGTTTAGAAGTGTGTAGAAAGACTTGTTGAAATTGGGTCCCAAAAAGGCTAAGAACTCGGAAAAATTGCTTTGAACCACTAAATGACTTATCTAGTGTTGTTTGGGGTTAGAATATTTTAGAATACAATGAATTATATTGATTACAAGTGCTAGAGATGCGTGAAGAGTGTTTAGAAGTGTGTAGAAACACTTGTAGAAATTGGGTCCCAAATGGGTTAAGAACTCGGAAACATTGCTTTGAACCACTAAATGACTTATCTTGTTTTGTTTGGGGTTATAATATGTTAGAATACAATGAATTTGATTGATTACAAGTGCTAGAGATGCATGAAGAGTGTTTAGAAGTGTGTAGAAAGACTTGTTGAAATTGGGTCCTAAATGGGCTAAGAACTCGGAAACATTGCGTTGAACCAATTAAGGGCTTGTCTAGTGCTGTTTTGGGTTAGAATATGTTAGAATATAATAAATTTGATTGTTACAAGTGCTAGAGATACATGAAGAGTGTTTAGAAGTGTGGAGAAAGACTTGTTGAAATTGGGTCCCAAATTGGCTAAGAACTCGGAAAGATTGCGTTGAACCACTAAATGACTTATCTAGTGATGTTTCGGGTTAGAATATGTTAGAATACAATGAATTTTATTGATTACAAGTGCTAGAGATGCATGAAGAGTGTTTAAAAGTGTGTAGAAAGACTTGTTGAAATTGGGTCCCAAATGGGCTAAGAACTCGGAAACATTGCGTTGAACCACTTAAGGGCTAGTCTAGTGCTGTTTTGAGTTAGAATATGTTAGAATATAATAAATTTGATTGTTACAAGTGCTAGAGATACATGAAGAATGTTTAGAAGTGTGGAGAAAGACTTGTTGAAATTGGGTCCCAAATGTGCTAAGAACTCGGAAACATTGCTTTGAACCACTAAATGACTTATCTAGTGTTGTTTGGGGTTATAATTTGTTAGAATCCAATGAATTTGATTGATTACAAGTGCTAGAGATGCGTGAAAAGTGTTTAGAAGTGTGTAGAAAGACTTGTAGAAATTGGGTCCCAAATGGGCTAAGAACTCGGAAACATTGCGTTGAAGAACTTAAGGGCTTGTCTAGTGCGTTTTTGGGTTATAATATGTTAGAATATAATAAATTTGATTGTTACAAGTGCTAGAGATACATGAAGAGTGTTTAGAAGTGTGGAGAAAGACTTGTTGAAATTGGGTCCCAAATGGGTTAAGAACTCGGAAACATTGCTTTGAACCACTAAATGACTTATCTAGTGTTGTTTAGGGTTAGAATTTGTTAGAATACAATGAATTTTATTGATTACAAGTGCTAGAGATGCGTGAAGAGTGTTTAGAAGTGTGTAGAAAGACTTGTAGAAATTGGGTCCCAAATGGGCTAAGAACTCGGAAACATTGCGTTGAACCACTAAATGACTTATCTAGTGTTGTTTGGGGTTAGAATATGTTAGAATACAATGAATTTGATTGATTACAAGTGCTAGAGATGCATGAAGAGTGTTTAAAAGTGTGTAGAAAGACTTGTTGAAATTGCGTCCCAAATGGGCTAAGAACTCGGAAACATTGCGTTGAACCACTTAAGGGCTTGTCTAGTGTTGTGTGGGGTTAGAATATGTTAGAATCAATTGAATTTGATTGATTACAAGTGCTAGAGATGCGTTAAGAGTGTTTAGAAGTGTGTAGAAAGACTTGTTGAAATTGGGTCCCAAAAAGGCTAAGAACTCGGAAAAATTGCTTTGAACCACTAAATGACTTATCTAGTGTTGTTTGGGGTTAGAATATGTTAGAATACAATGAATTATATTGATTACAAGTGCTAGAGATGCGTGAAGAGTGTTTAGAAGTGTGTAGAAAGACTTGTAGAAATTGGGTCCCAATGGGCTAAGAACTCGGAAACATTACGTTGAACCACTAAATGACTTATCTAGTGTTGTTTGGGGTTAGATTATTTTAGAATACAATGAATTTGATTGATTACAAGTGCTAGAGATGCAAAAAGAGTGTTTACAAGTGTGTAGAACGATTTGTTGAAATTGGGTCCCAAATACGCTAAGAACTCGGAAACATTCTGTTGAACCACTTAAGGGCTTGTCTAGTGCTGTGTTGGGTTAGAATTTGTTAGAATACAATGACTTATATTGATTACAAGTTCCAGAGATGCGTGAAGATTGTTTAGAAGTGTGTAGAAAGACTTGTAGAAATTGGGTCCCAAATGGGCTAAGAACTCGGAAACATTGCTTTGAACCACTAAATGACTTATCTAGTGTTGTTTGGGGTTAGAATTTGTTAGAATACAATGAATTATATTGATTACAAGTGCCAGAGATGCGTGAAGATTGTTTAGAAGTGTGTAGAAAGACTTGTAGAAATTGTGTCCCAAATGGGCTATGAACTCGGAAACATTGCGTTGAACCACTTAAGGGCTTGTCTAGCGCTGTTTTGGGTTAGAATATGTTGGAATATAATAAATTTGATTGTTATAAGTGCTAGAGATACATGAAGAGTGTTTAGAAGTGTGGAGAAAGACTTGTTGAAATTGGGCCCAAATGGGCTAAGAACTTGGAAACATTACTTTGAACCACTAAATGACTAATCTAGTGTTGTTTGGGGTTAAAATTTGTTAGAATACAAAGAATTTGATTGATTACAAGTGCTAGAGATGCGTGAAGAGTGTTTAGAAGTGTGTAGAAAGACTTGTAGAAATTGGGTCCCAAATGGGCTAAGAACTCGGAAACATTGCGTTGAACCACAAAATGACTTATCTACAGTTGTTTGGGGTTATTATATGTTAGAATACAATGAATTTGATTGATTACAAGTGCTAGAGATGCATGAAGAGGGTTTAGAAGTGTGTAGAAAGACTTGTTGAAATTGGGTCCCAAAAAGGCTAAGAACTCGGAAAAATTGCTTTGAACCACTAAATGACTTATCTAGTGTTGTTTGGGGTTAGAATATTTTAGAATACAATGAATTATATTGATTACAAGTGCTAGAGATGCGTGAAGAGTGTTTAGAAGTGTGTAGAAAGACTTGTAGAAATTGGGTCCCAAATGGGCTAAGAACTCGGAAACATTGCTTTGAACCACTAAATGACTTATCTAGTTTTGTTTGGGGTTAGAATATGTTAGAATACAATGAATTTGATTGATTACAAGTGCTAGAGATGCATGAAGAGTGTTTAGAAGTGTGTAGAAAGACTTGTTGAAATTGGGTCCCAAATGGGCTAAGAACTCGGAAACATTGCGTTGAACCACTTAAAGGCTTGTCTAGTGCTCTTTTGGGTTAGAATATGTTAGAATATAATAAATTTGATTGTTACAAGTGCTAGAGATACAGAAGAGTGTTTAGAAGTGTGGAGAAAGAGTTGTTGAAATTGGGTCCCAAATGTGCTAAGAACTCGGAAACATTGCTTTGAACCACTAAATGACTTATCTAGTATTATTTGGGGTTAGAATTTGTTAGAATACAATGAATTATATTGATTACAAGTGCCAGAGATGCGTGAAGATTGTTTAGAAGTGTGTAGAAAGACTTGTAGAAATTGGGTCCCAAATGGGCTAAGAACTCGGAAACATTGCTTTGAACCACTAAATGACTTATCTAGTTTTGTTTGGGGTTAGAATATATTAGAATACAATGAATTTGATTGATTACAAGTGCTAGAGATGCATGAAGAGTGTTTAGAAGTGTGTAGAACGACTTGTTTAAATTGGGTCCCAAATGGGCTATGAACTCGGAAACATTGCGTTGAACCACTTAAGGGCTTGTCTAGCGCTATTTTGGGTTAGAATATGTTGGAATATAATAAATTTGATTGTTATAAGTGCTAGAGATACATGAAGAGTGTTTAGAAGTGTGGAGAAAGACTTGTTAAAATTGGGCCCAAATGGGCTAAGAACTTGGAAACATTGCTTTGAACCACTAAATGACTTATCTAGTGTTGTTTGGGGTTAAAATTTGTTAGAATACAAAGAATTTGATTGATTACAAGTGCTAGAGATGCGTGAAGAGTGTTTAGAAGTGTGTAGAAAAACTTGTAGAAATTGGGTCCCAAATGGGCTAAGAACTCGGAAACATTGCGTTGAACCACAAAATGACTTATCTACAGTTGTTTGGGGTTATTATATGTTAGAATACAATGAATTTGATTGATTACAAGTGCTAGAGATGCATGAAGAGGGTTTAGAAGTGTGTAGAAAGACTTGTTGAAATTCGGTCCCAAAAAGGCTAAGAACTCGGAAAAATTGCTTTGAACCATAAATGACTTATCTAGTGTTGTTTGGGGTTAGAATATTTTAGAATACAATGAATTATATTGATTACAAGTGCTAGAGATGCGTGAAGAGTGTTTAGAAGTGTGTAGAAAGATTTGTAGAAATTGGGTCCCAAATGGGCTAAGAACTCGGAAACATTGCTTTGAACCACTAAATGACTTATCTAGTTTTGTTTGGGGTTAGAATATGTTAGAATACAATGAATTTGATTGATTACAAGTGCTAGAGATGCATGAAGAGTGTTTAGAAGTGTGTAGAAAGACTTGTTGAAATTGGGTCCCAAATGGGCTAAGAACTCGGAAACATTGCGTTGAACCACTTAAGGGCTTGTCTAGTGCTGTTTTGGGTTAGAATATGTTAGAATATAATAAATTTGATTGTTACAAGTGCTAGAGATACAGAATAGTGTTTAGAAGTGTGGAGAAAGACTTGTTGAAATTGGGTCCCAAATGTGCTAAGAACTCGGAAACATTGCTTTGAACCACTAAATGACTTATCTAGTGTTGTTTGGGGTTAGAATTTGTTAGAATACAATGAATTTTATTGATTACAAGTGCTAGACATGCGTGAAAAGTGTTTAGAAGTGTGTAGAAAGACTTGTAGAAATTGGGTCCCAAATGGGCTAAGAACTCGGAAACATTGCGTTGAACAACTTAAGGGCTTGTCTAGTGCGTTTTTGGGTTAGAATATTTTAGAATATAATAAATTTGATTGTTACAAGTGCTAGAGATACATGAAGAGTGTTTAGAAGTGTGGAGAAAGACTTGTTGAAATTGGGTCCCAAATGGGCTAAGAACTCGGAAACATTGCTTTGAACCACTAAATGAATTATCTAGTGTTGTTTGGGGTTAGAATTTGTTAGAATACAATAAATTTTATTGATTACAAGTGCTAGAGATGCGTGAAGAGTGTTTAGAAGTGTGTAGAAAGACTTGTAGAAATTGGGTCCCAAATGGGCTAAGAACTCGGAAACATTGCTTTGAACCATTAAATGACTTATCTAGTTTTGTTTGGGGTTAGAATATGTTAGAATACAATGAATTTGATTGATTACAAGTGCTAGAGATGCATGAAGAGTGTTTAGAAGTGTGTAGAAAGACTTGTTGAAATTGGGTCCCAAATGGGGTAAGAACTCGGAAACATTGCGTTGAACCACTTAAAGGCTTGTCTAGTGCTGTTTTGGGTTAGAATATGTTAGAATATAATAAATTTGATTGTTACAAGTGCTAGAGATACAGAAGAGTGTTTAGAAGTGTGGAGAAAGAGTTGTTGAAATTGGGTCCCAAATGTGCTAAGACCTCGGAAACATTGCTTTGAACCACTAAATGACTTATCTAGTATTGTTTGGGGTTAGAATTTGTTAGAATACAATGAATTATATTGATTACAAGTGCCAGAGATGCGTGAAGATTGTTTAGAAGTGTGTAGAAAGACTTGTAGAAATTGGGTCCCAAATGGGCTAAGAACTCGGAAACATTGCTTTGAACCACTAAATGACTTATCTAGTTTTGTTTGGGGTTAGAATATGTTAGAATACAATGAATTTGATTGATTACAAGTGCTAGAGATGCATGAAGAGTGTTTAGAAGTGTGTAGAACGACTTGTTTAAATTGGGTCCCAAATGGGCTATGAACTCGGAAACATTGCGTTGAACCACTTAAGGGCTTGTCTAGCGCTATTTTGGGTTAGAATATGTTGGAATATAATAAATTTGATTGTTATAAGTGCTAGAGATACATGAAGAGTGTTTAGAAGTGTGGAGAAAGACTTGTTGAAATTGGGCCCAAATGGGCTAAGAACTCGGAAACATTGCTTTGAACCACTAAATGACTTATCTAGTGTTGTTTGGGGTTAAAATTTGTTAGAATACAAAGAATTTGATTGATTACAAGTGCTAGAGATGCGTGAAGAGTGTTTAGAAGTGTGTAGAAAAACTTGTAGAAATTGGGTCCCAAATGGGCTAAGAACTCGGAAACATTGCGTTGAACCACAAAATGACTTATCTACAGTTGTTTGGGGTTATTATATGTTAGAATACAATGAATTTGATTGATTACAAGTGCTAGAGATGCATGAAGAGGGTTTAGAAGTGTGTAGAAAGACTTGTTGAAATTCGGTCCCAAAAAGGCTAAGAACTCGGAAAAATTGCTTTGAACCACTAAATGACTTATCTAGTGTTGTTTGGGGTTAGAATATTTTAGAATACAATGAATTATATTGATTACAAGTGCTAGAGATGCGTGAAGAGTGTTTAGAAGTGTGTAGAAAGATTTGTAGAAATTGGGTCCCAAATGGGCTAAGAACTCGGAAACATTGCTTTGAACCACTAAATGACTTATCTAGTTTTGTTTGGGGTTAGAATATGTTAGAATACAATGAATTTGATTGATTACAAGTGCTAGAGATGCATGAAGAGTGTTTAGAAGTGTGTAGAAAGACTTGTTGAAATTGGGTCCCAAATGGGCTAAGAACTCGGAAACATTGCGTTGAACCACTTAAGGGCTTGTCTAGTGCTGTTTTGGGTTAGAATATGTTAGAATATAATAAATTTGATTGTTACAAGTGCTAGAGATACAGAAGAGTGTTTAGAAGTGTGGAGAAAGAGTTGTTGAAATTGGGTCCCAAATGTGCTAAGAACTCGGAAACATTGCTTTGAACCACTAAATGACTTATCTAGTATTATTTGGGGTTAGAATTTGTTAGAATACAATGAATTATATTGATTACAAGTGCCAGAGATGCGTGAAGATTGTTTAGAAGTGTGTAGAAAGACTTGTAGAAATTGGGTCCCAAATGGGCTAAGAACTCGGAAACATTGCTTTCAACATCTAAATGACTTATCTAGTTTTGTTTGGGGTTAGAATATGTTAGAATACAATGAATTTGATTGATTACAAGTGCTAGAGATGCATGAAGAGTGTTTAGAAGTGTGTAGAACGACTTGTTTAAATTGGGTCCCAAATGGGCTATGAACTCGGAAACATTGCGTTGAACCACTTAAGGGCTTGTCTAGCGCTATTTTGGGTTAGAATATGTTGGAATATAATAAATTTGATTGTTATAAGTGCTAGAGATACATGAAGAGTGTTTAGAAGTGTGGAGAAAGACTTGTTGAAATTGGGCCCAAATGGGCTAAGAACTTGGAAACATTGCTTTGAACCACTAAATGACTTATCTAGTGTTGTTTGGGGTTAAAATTTGTTAGAATACAAAGAATTTGATTGATTACAAGTGCTAGAGATGCGTGAAGAGTGTTTAGAAGTGTGTAGAAAAACTTGTAGAAATTGGGTCCCAAATGGGCTAAGAACTCGGAAACATTGCGTTGAACCACAAAATGACTTATATACAGTTGTTTGGGGTTATTATATGTTAGAATACAATGAATTTGATTGATTACAAGTGCTAGAGATGCATGAAGAGGGTTTAGAAGTGTGTAGAAAGACTTGTTGAAATTCGGTCCCAAAAAGGCTAAGAACTCGGAAAAATTGCTTTGAACCACTAAATGACTTATCTAGTGTTGTTTGGGGTTAGAATATTTTAGAATACAATGAATTATATTGATTACAAGTGCTAGAGATGCGTGAAGAGTGTTTAGAAGTGTGTAGAAAGATTTGTAGAAATTGGGTCCCAAATGGGCTAAGAACTCGGAAACATTGCTTTGAACCACTAAATGACTTATCTAGTTTTGTTTGGGGTTAGAATATGTTAGAATACAATGAATTTGATTGATTACAAGTGCTAGAGATGCATGAAGAGTGTTTAGAAGTGTGTAGAAAGACTTGTTGAAATTGGGTCCCAAATGGGCTAAGAACTCGGAAACATTGCGTTGAACCACTTAAGGGCTTGTCTAGTGCTGTTTTGGGTTAGAATATGTTAGAATATAATAAATTTGATTGTTACAAGTGCTACAGATACAGAATAGTGTTTAGAAGTGTGGAGAAAGACTTGTTGAAATTGGGTCCCAAATGTGCTAAGAACTCGGAAACATTGCTTTGAACCACTAAATGACTTATCTAGTGTTGTTTGGGGTTAGAATTTGTTAGAATACAATGAATTTTATTGATTACAAGTGCTAGACATGCGTGAAAAGTGTTTAGAAGTGTGTAGAAAGACTTGTAGAAATTGGGTCCCAAATGGGCTAAGAACTCGGAAACATTGCGTTGAACAACTTAAGGGCTTGTCTAGTGCGTTTTTGGGTTAGAATATTTTAGAATATAATAAATTTGATTGTTACAAGTGCTAGAGATACATGAAGAGTGTTTAGAAGTGTGGAGAAAGACTTGTTGAAATTGGGTCCCAAATGGGCTAAGAACTCGGAAACATTGCTTTGAACCACTAAATGAATTATCTAGTGTTGTTTGGGGTTAGAATTTGTTAGAATACAATAAATTTTATTGATTACAAGTGCTAGAGATGCGTGAAGAGTGTTTAGAAGTGTGTAGAAAGACTTGTAGAAATTGGGTCCCAAATGGGCTAAGAACTCGGAAACATTGCTTTGAACCACTAAATGACTTATCTAGTTTTGTTTGGGGTTAGAATATGTTAGAATACAATGAATTTGATTGATTACAAGTGCTAGAGATGCATGAAGAGTGTTTAGAAGTGTGTAGAAAGACTTGTTGAAATTGGGTCCCAAATGGGCTAAGAACTCGGAAACATTGCGTTGAACCACTTAAAGGCTTGTCTAGTGCTGTTTTGGGTTAGAATATGTTAGAATATAATAAATTTGATTGTTACAAGTGCTAGAGATACAGAAGAGTGTTTAGAAGTGTGGAGAAAGAGTTGTTGAAATTGGGTCCCAAATGTGCTAAGACCTCGGAAACATTGCTTTGAACCACTAAATGACTTATCTAGTATTGTTTGGGGTTAGAATTTGTTAGAATACAATGAATTATATTGATTACAAGTGCCAGAGATGCGTGAAGATTGTTTAGAAGTGTGTAGAAAGACTTGTAGAAATTGGGTCCCAAATGGGCTAAGAACTCTGAAACATTGCTTTGAACCACTAAATGACTTATCTAGTTTTGTTTGGGGTTAGAATATGTTAGAATACAATGAATTTGATTGATTACAAGTGCTAGAGATGCATGAAGAGTGTTTAGAAGTGTGTAGAACGACTTGTTTAAATTGGGTCCCAAATGGGCTATGAACTCGGAAACATTGCGTTGAACCACTTAAGGGCTTATCTAGCGCTATTTTGGGTTAGAATATGTTGGAATATAATAAATTTGATTGTTATAAGTGCTAGAGATACATGAAGAGTGTTTAGAAGTGTGGAGAAAGACTTGTTGAAATTGGGCCCAAATGGGCTAAGAACTCGGAAACATTGCTTTGAACCACTAAATGACTTATCTAGTGTTGTTTGGGGTTAAAATTTGTTAGAATACAAAGAATTTGATTGATTACAAGTGCTAGAGATGCGTGAAGAGTGTTTAGAAGTGTGTAGAAAAACTTGTAGAAATTGGGTCCCAAATGGGCTAAGAACTCGGAAACATTGCGTTGAACCACAAAATGACTTATCTACAGTTGTTTGGGGTTATTATATGTTAGAATACAATGAATTTGATTGATTACAAGTGCTAGAGATGCATGAAGAGGGTTTAGAAGTGTGTAGAAAGACTTGTTGAAATTCGGTCCCAAAAAGGCTAAGAACTCGGAAAAATTGCTTTGAACCACTAAATGACTTATCTAGTGTTGTTTGGGGTTAGAATATTTTAGAATACAATGAATTATATTGATTACAAGTGCTAGAGATGCGTGAAGAGTGTTTAGAAGTGTGTAGAAAGATTTGTAGAAATTGGGTCCCAAATGGGCTAAGAACTCGGAAACATTGCTTTGAACCACTAAATGACTTATCTAGTTTTGTTTGGGGTTAGAATATGTTAGAATACAATGAATTTGATTGATTACAAGTGCTAGAGATGCATGAAGAGTGTTTAGAAGTGTGTAGAAAGACTTGTTGAAATTGGGTCCCAAATGGGCTAAGAACTCGGAAACATTGCGTTGAACCACTTAAGGGCTTGTCTAGTGCTGTTTTGGGTTAGAATATGTTAGAATATAATAAATTTGATTGTTACAAGTGCTAGAGATACAGAAGAGTGTTTAGAAGTGTGGAGAAAGAGTTGTTGAAATTGGGTCCCAAATGTGCTAAGAACTCGGAAACATTGCTTTGAACCACTAAATGACTTATCTAGTATTATTTGGGGTTAGAATTTGTTAGAATACAATGAATTATATTGATTACAAGTGCCAGAGATGCGTGAAGATTGTTTAGAAGTGTTCAGAAAGACTTGTAGAAATTGGGTCCCAAATGGGCTAAGAACTCGGAAACATTTCTTTGAACCACTAAATGACTTATCTAGTTTTGTTTGGGGTTAGAATATGTTAGAATACAATGAATTTGATTGATTACAAGTGCTAGAGATGCATGAAGAGTGTTTAGAAGTGTGTAGAACGACTTGTTTAAATTGGGTCCCAAATGGGCTATGAACTCGGAAACATTGCGTTGAACCACTTAAGGGCTTGTCTAGCGCTATTTTGGGTTAGAATATGTTGGAATATAATAAATTTGATTGTTATAAGTGCTAGAGATACATGAAGAGTGTTTAGAAGTGTGGAGAAAGACTTGTTGAAATTGGGCCCAAATGGGCTAAGAACTTGGAAACATTGCTTTGAACCACTAAATGACTTATCTAGTGTTGTTTGGGGTTAAAATTTGTTAGAATACAAAGAATTTGATTGATTACAAGTGCTACAGATGCGTGAAGAGTGTTTAGAAGTGTGTAGAAAAACTTGTAGAAATTGGGTCCCAAATGGGCTAAGAACTCGGAAACATTGCGTTGAACCACAAAATGACTTATCTACAGTTGTTTGGGGTTATTATATGTTAGAATACAATGAATTTGATTGATTACAAGTGCTAGAGATGCATGAAGAGGGTTTAGAAGTGTGTAGAAAGACTTGTTGAAATTCGGTCCCAAAAAGGCTAAGAACTCGGAAAAATTGCTTTGAACCACTAAATGACTTATCTAGTGTTGTTTGGGTTTAGAATATTTTAGAATACAATGAATTATATTGATTACAAGTGCTAGAGATGCGTGAAGAGTGTTTAGAAGTGTGTAGAAAGATTTGTAGAAATTGGGTCCCAAATGGGCTAAGAACTCGGAAACATTGCTTTGAACCACTAAATGACTTATCTAGTTTTGTTTGGGGTTAGAATATGTTAGAATACAATGAATTTGATTGATTACAAGTGCTAGAGATGCATGAAGAGTGTTTAGAAGTGTGTAGAAAGACTTGTTGAAATTGGGTCCCAAATGGGCTAAGAACTCGGAAACATTGCGTTGAACCACTTAAGGGCTTGTCTAGTGCTGTTTTGGGTTAGAATATGTTAGAATATAATAAATTTGATTGTTACAAGTGCTAGAGATACAGAATAGTGTTTAGAAGTGTGGAGAAAGACTTGTTGAAATTGGGTCCCAAATGTGCTAAGAACTCGGAAACATTGCTTTGAACCACTAAATGACTTATCTAGTGTTGTTTGGGGTTAGAATTTGTTAGAATACAATGAATTTTATTGATTACAAGTGCTAGACATGCGTGAAAAGTGTTTAGAAGTGTGTAGAAAGACTTGTAGAAATTGGGTCCCAAATGGGCTAAGAACTCGGAAACATTGCGTTGAACAACTTAAGGGCTTGTCTAGTGCGTTTTTGGGTTAGAATATTTTAGAATATAATAAATTTGATTGTTACAAGTGCTAGAGATACATGAAGAGTGTTTAGAAGTGTGGAGAAAGACTTGTTGAAATTGGGTCCCAAATGGGCTAAGAACTCGGAAACATTGCTTTGAACCACTAAATGAATTATCTAGTGTTGTTTGGGGTTAGAATTTGTTAGAATACAATAAATTTTATTGATTACAAGTGCTAGAGATGCGTGAAGAGTGTTTAGAAGTGTGTAGAAAGACTTGTAGAAATTGGGTCCCAAATGGGCTAAGAACTCGGAAAAATTGCTTTGAACCACTAAATGACTTATCTAGTTTTGTTTGGGGTTAGAATATGTTAGAATACAATGAATTTGATTGATTACAAGTGCTAGAGATGCATGAAGAGTGTTTAGAAGTGTGTAGAAAGACTTGTTGAAATTGGGTCCCAAATGGGCTAAGAACTCGGAAACATTGCGTTGAACCACTTAAAGGCTTGTCTAGTGCTGTTTTGGGTTAGAATATGTTAGAATATAATAAATTTGATTGTTACAAGTGCTAGAGATACAGAAGAGTGTTTAGAAGTGTGGAGAAAGAGTTGTTGAAATTGGGTCCCAAATGTGCTAAGACCTCGGAAACATTGCTTTGAACCACTAAATGACTTATCTAGTATTGTTTGGGGTTAGAATTTGTTAGAATACAATGAATTATATTGATTACAAGTGCCAGAGATGCGTGAAGATTGTTTAGAAGTGTGTAGAAAGACTTGTAGAAATTGGGTCCCAAATGGGCTAAGAACTCGGAAACATTGCTTTGAACCACTAAATGACTTATCTAGTTTTGTTTGGGGTTAGAATATGTTAGAATACAATGAATTTGATTGATTACAAGTGCTAGAGATGCATGAAGAGTGTTTAGAAGTGTGTAGAACGACTTGTTTAAATTGGGTCCCAAATGGGCTATGAACTCGGAAACATTGCGTTGAACCACTTAAGGGCTTGTCTAGCGCTATTTTGGGTTAGAATATGTTGGAATATAATAAATTTGATTGTTATAAGTGCTAGAGATACATGAAGAGTGTTTAGAAGTGTGGAGAAAGACTTGTTGAAATTGGGCCCAAATGGGCTAAGAACTCGGAAACATTGCTTTGAACCACTAAATGACTTATCTAGTGTTGTTTGGGGTTAAAATTTGTTAGAATACAAAGAATTTGATTGATTACAAGTGCTAGAGATGCGTGAAGAGTGTTTAGAAGTGTGTAGAAAAACTTGTAGAAATTGGGTCCCAAATGGGCTAAGAACTCGGAAACATTGCGTTGAACCACAAAATGACTTATCTACAGTTGTTTGGGGTTATTATATGTTAGAATACAATGAATTTGATTGATTACAAGTGCTAGAGATGCATGAAGAGGGTTTAGAAGTGTGTAGAAAGACTTGTTGAAATTCGGTCCCAAAAAGGCTAAGAACTCGGAAAAATTGCTTTGAACCACTAAATGACTTATCTAGTGTTGTTTGGGGTTAGAATATTTTAGAATACAATGAATTATATTGATTACAAGTGCTAGAGATGCGTGAAGAGTGTTTAGAAGTGTGTAGAAAGATTTGTAGAAATTGGGTCCCAAATGGGCTAAGAACTCGGAAACATTGCTTTGAACCACTAAATGACTTATCTAGTTTTGTTTGGGGTTAGAATATGTTAGAATACAATGAATTTGATTGATTACAAGTGCTAGAGATGCATGAAGAGTGTTTAGAAGTGTGTAGAAAGACTTGTTGAAATTGGGTCCCAAATGGACTAAGAACTCGGAAACATTGCGTTGAACCACTTAAGGGCTTGTCTAGTGCTGTTTTGGGTTAGAATATGTTAGAATATAATAAATTTGATTGTTACAAGTGCTAGAGATACAGAAGAGTGTTTAGAAGTGTGGAGAAAGAGTTGTTGAAATTGGGTCCCAAATGTGCTAAGAACTCGGAAACATTGCTTTGAACCACTAAATGACTTATCTAGTATTATTTGGGGTTAGAATTTGTTAGAATACAATGAATTATATTGATTACAAGTGCCAGAGATGCGTGAAGATTGTTTAGAAGTGTTCAGAAAGACTTGTAGAAATTGGGTCCCAAATGGGCTAAGAACTCGGAAACATTGCTTTGAACCACTAAATGACTTATCTAGTTTTGTTTGGGGTTAGAATATGTTAGAATACAATGAATTTGATTGATTACAAGTGCTAGAGATGCATGAAGAGTGTTTAGAAGTGTGTAGAACGACTTGTTTAAATTGGGTCCCAAATGGGCTATGAACTCGGAAACATTGCGTTGAACCACTTAAGGGCTTGTCTAGCGCTATTTTGGGTTAGAATATGTTGGAATATAATAAATTTGATTGTTATAAGTGCTAGAGATACATGAAGAGTGTTTAGAAGTGTGGAGAAAGACTTGTTGAAATTGGGCCCAAATGGGCTAAGAACTTGGAAACATTGCTTTGAACCACTAAATGACTTATCTAGTGTTGTTTGGGGTTAAAATTTGTTAGAATACAAAGAATTTGATTGATTACAAGTGCTAGAGATGCGTGAAGAGTGTTTAGAAGTGTGTAGAAAAACTTGTAGAAATTGGGTCCCAAATGGGCTAAGAACTCGGAAACATTGCGTTGAACCACAAAATGACTTATCTACAGTTGTTTGGGGTTATTATATGTTAGAATACAATGAATTTGATTGATTACAAGTGCTAGAGATGCATGAAGAGGGTTTAGAAGTGTGTAGAAAGACTTGTTGAAATTCGGTCCCAAAAAGGCTAAGAACTCGGAAAAATTGCTTTGAACCACTAAATGACTTATCTAGTGTTGTTTGGGGTTAGAATATTTTAGAATACAATGAATTATATTGATTACAAGTGCTAGAGATGCGTGAAGAGTGTTTAGAAGTGTGTAGAAAGATTTGTAGAAATTGGGTCCCAAATGGGCTAAGAACTCGGAAACATTGCTTTGAACCACTAAATGACTTATCTAGTTTTGTTTGGGGTTAGAATATGTTAGAATACAATGAATTTGATTGATTACAAGTGCTAGAGATGCATGAAGAGTGTTTAGAAGTGTGTAGAAAGACTTGTTGAAATTGGGTCCCAAATGGGCTAAGAACTCGGAAACATTGCGTTGAACCACTTAAGGGCTTGTCTAGTGCTGTTTTGGGTTAGAATATGTTAGAATATAATAAATTTGATTGTTACAAGTGCTAGAGATACAGAATAGTGTTTAGAAGTGTGGAGAAAGACTTGTTGAAATTGGGTCCCAAATGTGCTAAGAACTCGGAAACATTGCTTTGAACCACTAAATGACTTATCTAGTGTTGTTTGGGGTTAGAATTTGTTAGAATACAATGAATTTTATTGATTACAAGTGCTAGACATGCGTGAAAAGTGTTTAGAAGTGTGTAGAAAGACTTGTAGAAATTGGGTCCCAAATGGGCTAAGAACTCGGAAACATTGCGTTGAACAACTTAAGGGCTTGTCTAGTGCGTTTTTGGGTTAGAATATTTTAGAATATAATAAATTTGATTGTTACAAGTGCTAGAGATACATGAAGAGTGTTTAGAAGTGTGGAGAAAGACTTGTTGAAATTGGGTCCCAAATGGGCTAAGAACTCGGAAACATTGCTTTGAACCACTAAATGAATTATCTAGTGTTGTTTGGGGTTAGAATTTGTTAGAATACAATAAATTTTATTGATTACAAGTGCTAGAGATGCGTGAAGAGTGTTTAGAAGTGTGTAGAAAGACTTGTAGAAATTGGGTCCCAAATGGGCTAAGAACTCGGAAACATTGCTTTGAACCACTAAATGACTTATCTAGTTTTGTTTGGGGTTAGAATATGTTAGAATACAATGAATTTGATTGATTACAAGTGCTAGAGATGCATGAAGAGTGTTTAGAAGTGTGTAGAAAGACTTGTTGAAATTGGGTCCCAAATGGGCTAAGAACTCGGAAACATTGCGTTGAACCACTTAAAGGCTTGTCTAGTGCTGTTTTGGGTTAGAATATGTTAGAATATAATAAATTTGATTGTTACAAGTGCTAGAGATACAGAAGAGTGTTTAGAAGTGTGGAGAAAGAGTTGTTGAAATTGGGTCCCAAATGTGCTAAGACCTCGGAAACATTGCTTTGAACCACTAAATGACTTATCTAGTATTGTTTGGGGTTAGAATTTGTTAGAATACAATGAATTATATTGATTACAAGTGCCAGAGATGCGTGAAGATTGTTTAGAAGTGTGTAGAAAGACTTGTAGAAATTGGGTCCCAAATGGGCTAAGAACTCGGAAACATTGCTTTGAACCACTAAATGACTTATCTAGTTTTGTTTGGAGTTAGAATATGTTAGAATACAATGAATTTGATTGATTACAAGTGCTAGAGATGCATGAAGAGTGTTTAGAAGTGTGTAGAACGACTTGTTTAAATTGGGTCCCAAATGGGCTATGAACTCGGAAACATTGCGTTGAACCACTTAAGGGCTTGTCTAGCGCTATTTTGGGTTAGAATATGTTGGAATATAATAAATTTGATTGTTATAAGTGCTAGAGATACATGAAGAGTGTTTAGAAGTGTGGAGAAAGACTTGTTGAAATTGGGCCCAAATGGGCTAAGAACTCGGAAACATTGCTTTGAACCACTAAATGACTTATCTAGTGTTGTTTGGGGTTAAAATTTGTTAGAATACAAAGAATTTGATTGATTACAAGTGCTAGAGATGCGTGAAGAGTGTTTAGAAGTGTGTAGAAAAACTTGTAGAAATTGGGTCCCAAATGGGCTAAGAACTCGGAAACATTGCGTTGAACCACAAAATGACTTATCTACAGTTGTTTGGGGTTATTATATGTTAGAATACAATGAATTTGATTGATTACAAGTGCTAGAGATGCATGAAGAGGGTTTAGAAGTGTGTAGAAAGACTTGTTGAAATTCGGTCCCAAAAAGGCTAAGAACTCGGAAAAATTGCTTTGAACCACTAAATGACTTATCTAGTGTTGTTTGGGGTTAGAATATTTTAGAATACAATGAATTATATTGATTACAAGTGCTAGAGATGCGTGAAGAGTGTTTAGAAGTGTGTAGAAAGATTTGTAGAAATTGGGTCCCAAATGGGCTAAGAACTCGGAAACATTGCTTTGAACCACTAAATGACTTATCTAGTTTTAATTGGGGTTAGAATATGTTAGAATACAATGAATTTGATTGATTACAAGTGCTAGAGATGCATGAAGAGTGTTTAGAAGTGTGTAGAAAGACTTGTTGAAATTGGGTCCCAAATGGGCTAAGAACTCGGAAACATTGCGTTGAACCACTTAAGGGCTTGTCTAGTGCTGTTTTGGGTTAGAATATGTTAGAATATAATAAATTTGATTGTTACAAGTGCTAGAGATACAGAATAGTGTTTAGAAGTGTGGAGAAAGACTTGTTGAAATTGGGTCCCAAATGTGCTAAGAACTCGGAAACATTGCTTTGAACCACTAAATGACTTATCTAGTGTTGTTTGGGGTTAGAATTTGTTAGAATACAATGAATTTTATTGATTACAAGTGCTAGACATGCGTGAAAAGTGTTTAGAAGTGTGTAGAAAGACTTGTAGAAATTGGGTCCCAAATGGGCTAAGAACTCGGAAACATTGCGTTGAACAACTTAAGGGCTTGTCTAGTGCGTTTTTGGGTTAGAATATTTTAGAATATAATAAATTTGATTGTTACAAGTGCTAGAGATACATGAAGAGTGTTTAGAAGTGTGGAGAAAGACTTGTTGAAATTGGGTCCCAAATGGGCTAAGAACTCGGAAACATTGCTTTAAACCACTAAATGAATTATCTAGTGTTGTTTGGGGTTAGAATTTGTTAGAATACAATAAATTTTATTGATTACAAGTGCTAGAGATGCGTGAAGAGTGTTTAGAAGTGTGTAGAAAGACTTGTAGAAATTGGGCCCCAAATGGGCTAAGAACTCGGAAACATTGCGTTGAACCACTAAATGACTTATCTAGTGTTGTTTGGGGTTAGAATATGTTAGAATACAATGAATTTGATTGATTACAAGTGCTAGAGATGCATGAAGAGTGTTTAAAAGTGTGTAGAAAGACTTGTTGAAATTGGGTCCCAAATGGGCTAAGAACTCGGAAACATTGCGTTGAACCACTTAAGGGCTTGTCTAGTGTTGTGTGGGGTTAGAATATGTTAGAATCAATTGAATTTGATTGTTTACAAGTGCTAGAGATGCTTTAAGAGTGTTTAGAAGTGTGTAGAAAGACTTGTTGAAATTGGGTCCCAAAAAGGCTAAGAACTCGGAAAAATTGCTTTGAACCACTAAATGACTTATCTAGTGTTGTTTGGAATTAAAATATGTTAGAATACAATGAATTATATTGATTACAAGTGCTAGAGATGCGTGAGGAGTGTTTAGAAGTGTGTAGAAGGACTTGTAGAAATTGGGTCCCAATGGGCTAAGAACTCGGAAACATTACGTTGAACCACTAAATGACTTATCTAGTGTTGTTTGGGGTTAGATTATGTTAGAATACAATGAATTTGATTGATTACAAGTGCTAGAGATGCAAGAAGAGTGTTTACAAGTGTGTAGAACGACTTGGGTTACAATTTGTTAGAATACAATGAATTATATTGATTACAAGTGCCAGAGATGCGTGAAGATTGTTTAGAAGTGTGTAGAAAGACTTGTAGAAATTGGGTCCTAAATGGGCTAAGAACTCGGAAACAATGCTTTGAACCACTAAATGACTTATCTAGTGTTGTTTGGGGTTAGAATTTGTTAGAATACAATGAATTATATTGATTACAAGTGCCAGAGATGCGTGAAGATTGTTTAGAAGTGTGTAGAAAGACTTGTAGAAATTGGGTCCTAAATGGGCTAAGAACTCGGAAACATTGCTTTGAACCACTAAATGACTTATCTAGTGTTGTTTGGGGTTAGAATTTGTTAGAATACAATGAATTATATTGATTGCAAGTGCCAGAGATGCGTGAAGATTGTTTAGAAGTGTGTAGAAAGACTTGTAGAAATTGGGTCCCAAATGGGCTAAGAACTCGGAAACATTGCTTTGAACCACTAAATGAGTGTTGTTTGGGGTTAGAATATGTTAGAATACAATGAATTTGATTGATTACAAGTGCTAGAGATGCATGAAGAGTGTTTAGAAGTGTGTAGAACGACTTGTTGAAATTGGGTCCCAAATGGGCTAAGAATTCGGAAACATTGCGTTGAACCACTTAAGGGCTTGTCTAGTGCTGTTTTGGGTTAGAATATGTTGGAATATAATAAATTTGATTGTTATAAGTGCTAGAGATACATGAAGAGTGTTTAGAAGTGTGGAGAAAGACTTGTTGAAATTGGGCCCAAATGGGCTAAGAACTCGGAAACATTGCTTTGAACCACCAAATGACTTATCTAGTGTTGTTTGGGGTTAAAATTTGTTAGAATACAAAGAATTTGATTGATTACAAGTGCTAGAGATGCGTGAAGAGTGTTTAGAAGTGTGTAGAAAAACTTGTAGAAATTGGGTCCCAATGGGCTAAGAACTCGGAAACATTACGTTGAACCACTAAATGACTTATCTAGTGTTGTTTGGGGTTAGATTATGTTAGAATACAATGAATTTGATTGATTACAAGTGCTAGAGATGCAAGAAGAGTGTTTACAAGTGTGTAGAACGACTTGGGTTACAATTTGTTAGAATACAATGAATTATATTGATTACAAGTGCCAGAGATGCGTGAAGATTGTTTAGAAGTGTGTAGAAAGACTTGTAGAAATTGGGTCCTAAATGGGCTAAGAACTCGGAAACAATGCTTTGAACCACTAAATGACTTATCTAGTGTTGTTTGGGGTTAGAATTTGTTAGAATACAATGAATTATATTGATTACAAGTGCCAGAGATGCGTGAAGATTGTTTAGAAGTGTGTAGAAAGACTTGTAGAAATTGGGTCCTAAATGGGCTAAGAACTCGGAAACATTGCTTTGAACCACTAAATGACTTATCTAGTGTTGTTTGGGGTTAGAATTTGTTAGAATACAATGAATTATATTGATTGCAAGTGCCAGAGATGCGTGAAGATTGTTTAGAAGTGTGTAGAAAGACTTGTAGAAATTGGGTCCCAAATGGGCTAAGAACTCGGAAACATTGCTTTGAACCACTAAATGAGTGTTGTTTGGGGTTAGAATATGTTAGAATACAATGAATTTGATTGATTACAAGTGCTAGAGATGCATGAAGAGTGTTTAGAAGTGTGTAGAACGACTTGTTGAAATTGGGTCCCAAATGGGCTAAGAATTCGGAAACATTGCGTTGAACCACTTAAGGGCTTGTCTAGTGCTGTTTTGGGTTAGAATATGTTGGAATATAATAAATTTGATTGTTATAAGTGCTAGAGATACATGAAGAGTGTTTAGAAGTGTGGAGAAAGACTTGTTGAAATTGGGCCCAAATGGGCTAAGAACTCGGAAACATTGCTTTGAACCACCAAATGACTTATCTAGTGTTGTTTGGGGTTAAAATTTGTTAGAATACAAAGAATTTGATTGATTACAAGTGCTAGAGATGCGTGAAGAGTGTTTAGAAGTGTGTAGAAAAACTTGTAGAAATTGGGTCCCAAATGGGCTAAGAACTCGGAAACATTGCGTTGAACCACAAAATGACTTATCTACAGTTGTTTGGGGTTATTATATGTTAGAATACAATGAATTTGATTGATTACAAGTGCTAGAGATGCATGAAGAGGGTTTAGAAGTGTGTAGAAAGACTTGTTGAAATTGGGTCCCAAAAAGGCTAAGAACTCGGAAAAATTGCTTTGAACCACTAAATGACTTATCTAGTGTTGTTTGGGGTTAGAATATTTTAGAATACAATGAATTATATTGATTACAAGTGCTAGAGATGCGTGAAGAGTGTTTAGAAGTGTGTAGAAAGATTTGTAGAAATTGGGTCCCAAATGGGCTAAGAACTCGGAAACATTGCTTTGAACCACTAAATGACTTATCTAGTTTTGTTTGGGGTTAGAATATGTTAGAATACAATGAATTTGATTGATTACAAGTGCTAGAGATGCATGAAGAGTGTTTAGAAGTGTGTAGAAAGACTTGTTGAAATTGGGTCCCAAATGGGCTAAGAACTCGGAAACATTGCGTTGAACCACTTAAGGGCTTGTCTAGTGCTGTTTTGGGTTAGAATATGTTAGAATATAATAAATTTGATTGTTACAAGTGCTAGAGATACAGAATAGTGTTTAGAAGTGTGGAGAAAGACTTGTTGAAATTGGGTCCCAAATGTGCTAAGAACTCGGAAACATTGCTTTGAACCACTAAATGACTTATCTAGTGTTGTTTGGGGTTAGAATTTGTTAGAATACAATGAATTTTATTGATTACAAGTGCTAGACATGCGTGAAAAGTGTTTAGAAGTGTGTAGAAAGACTTGTAGAAATTGGGTCCCAAATGGGCTAAGAACTCGGAAACATTGCGTTGAACAACTTAAGGGCTTGTCTAGTGCGTTTTTGGGTTAGAATATTTTAGAATATAATAAATTTGATTGTTACAAGTGCTAGAGATACAGAATAGTGTTTAGAAGTGTGGAGAAAGACTTGTTGAAATTGGGTCCCAAATGGGCTAAGAACTCGGAAACATTGCTTTGAACCACTAAATGAATTATCTAGTGTTGTTTGGGGTTAGAATTTGTTAGAATACAATAAATTTTATTGATTACAAGTGCTAGAGATGCGTGAAGAGTGTTTAGAAGTGTGTAGAAAGACTTGTAGAAATTGGGCCCCAAATGGGCTAAGAACTCGGAAACATTGCGTTGAACCACTAAATGACTTATCTATTGTTGTTTGGGGTTAGAATATGTTAGAATACAATGAATTTGATTTATTACAAGTGCTAGAGATGCATGAAGAGTGTTTAAAAGTGTGTAGAAAGACTTGTAGAAATTGGGTCCTAAATGGGCTAAGAACTCGGAAACATTGCTTTGAACCACTAAATTACTTATCTAGTGTTGTTTGGGGTTAGAATTTGTTAGAATACAATGAATTATATTGATTACAAGTGCCAGAGATGCGTGAAGATTGTTTAGAAGTGTGTAGAAAGACTTGTAGAAATTGGGTCCCAAATGGGCTAAGAACTCGGAAACATTGCTTTGAACCACTAAATGAGTGTTGTTTGGGGTTAGAATATGTTAGAATACAATGAATTTGATTGATTACAAGTGCTAGAGATGCATGAAGAGTGTTTAGAAGTGTGTAGAACGACTTGTTGAAATTGGGTCCCAAATGGGCTAAGAACTCGGAAACATTGCTTTGAACCACTAAATGAATTATCTAGTGTTGTTTGGGGTTAGAATTTGTTAGAATACAATAAATTTTATTGATTACAAGTGCTAGAGATGCGTGAAGAGTGTTTAGAAGTGTGTAGAAAGACTTGTAGAAATTGGGCCCCAAATGGGCTAAGAACTCGGAAACATTACGTTGAACCACTAAATGACTTATCTAGTGTTGTTTGGGGTTAGATTATTTTAGAATACAATGAATTTGATTGATTACAAGTGCTAGAGATGCAAGAAGAGTGTTTACAAGTGTGTAGAACGATTTGTTGAAATTGGGTCCCAAATGGGCTAAGAACTCGGAAACATTGCGTTGAACCACTTAAGGGCTTGTCTAGTGTTGTGTGGGGTTAGAATATGTTAGAATCAATTGAATTTGATTGATTACAAGTGCTAGAGATGCTTTCAGAGTGTTTAGAAGTGTGTAGAAAGACTTGTTGAAATTGGGTCCCAAAAAGGCTAAGAACTCGGAAAAATTGCTTTGAACCACTAAATGACTTATCTAGTGTTGTTTGGGATTAGAATATGTTAGAATACAATGAATTATATTGATTACAAGTGCTAGAGATGCGTGAGGAGTGTTTAGAAGTGTGTAGAAGGACTTGTAGAAATTGGGTCCCAATGGGTTAAGAACTCGGAAACATTACGTTGAACCACTAAATGACTTATCTAGTGTTGTTTGGGGTTAGATTATGTTAGAATACAATGAATTTGATTGATTACAAGTGCTAGAGATGCAAGAAGAGTGTTTACAAGTGTGTAGAGCGACTTGTTGAAATTGGGTCCCAAAGAGGCTAAGAACTCGGAAACATTGCGTTGAACCACTTAAGGGCTTGTCTAGTTCTTTTTTGGGTTAGAATTTGTTAGAATACAATGAATTATATTGATTACAAGTGCCAGAGATGCGTGAAGATTGTTTAGAAGTGTGTAGAAAGACTTGTAGAAATTGGGTCCTAAATGGGCTAAGAACTCGGAAACATTGCTTTGAACCACTAAATGACTTATCTAGTGTTGTTTGGGGTTAGAATTTGTTAGAATACAATGAATTATATTGATTACAAGTGCCAGAGATGCGTGAAGATTGTTTAGAAGTGTGTAGAAAGACTTGTAGAAATTGGGTCCCAAATGGGCTAAGAACTCGGAAACATTGCTTTGAACCACTAAATGACTTATCTAGTTTTGTTTGGGGTTAGAATATGTTAGAATACAATGAATTTGATTGATTACAAGTGCTAGAGATGCATGAAGAGTGTTTAGAAGTGTGTAGAACGACTTGTTGAAATTGGGTCCCAAATGGGCTAAGAACTCGGAAACATTGCGTTGAACCACTTAAGGGCTTGTCTAGTGCTGTTTTGGGTTAGAATATGTTGGAATATAATAAATTCGATTGTTATAAGTGCTAGAGATACATGAAGAGTGTTTAGAAGTGTGGAGAAAGACTTGTTGAAATTGGGCCCAAATGGGCTAAGAACTCGGAAACATTGCTTTGAACCACTAAATGACTTATCTAGTGTTGTTTGGGGTTAAAATTTGTTAGAATACAAAGAATTTGATTGATTACAAGTGCTAGAGATGCGTGAAGAGTGTTTAGAAGTGTGTAGAAAGACTTGTAGAAATTGGGCCCCAAATGGGCTAAGAACTCGGAAACATTGCGTTGAACCACAAAATGACTTATCTACAGTTGTTTGGGATTATTATATGTTAGAATACAATGAATTTGATTGATTACAAGTGCTAGAGATGCATGAAGAGGGTTTAGAAGTGTGTAGAAAGACTTGTTGAAATTGGGTCCCAAAAAGGCTAAGAACTCGGAAAAATTGCTTTGAACCACTAAATGACTTATCTAGTGTTGTTTGGGGTTAGAATATTTTAGAATACAATGAATTATATTGATTACAAGTGCTAGAGATGCGTGAAGAGTGTTTAGAAGTGTGTAGAAAGACTTGTAGAAATTGGGTCCCAAATGGGCTAAGAACTCGGAAACATTGCTTTGAACCACTAAATGACTTATCTAGTTTTGTTTGGGGTTAGAATATGTTAGAATACAATGAATTTGATTGATTACAAGTGCTAGAGATGCATGAAGAGTGTTTAGAAGTGTGTAGAAAGACTTGTTGAAATTGGGTGCCAAATGGGCTAAGAACTCGGAAACATTGCGTTGAACCACTTAAGGGTTTGTCTAGTGCTGTTTTGGGTTAGAATATGTTAGAATATAATAAATTTGATTGTTACAAGTCCTATAGATACATGAAGAGTGTTTAGAAGTGTGGAGAAAGACTTGTTGAAATTGGGTCCCAAATGGGCTAAGAACTCGGAAACATTGCTTTGAACCACTAAATGAGTGTTGTTTGGGGTTAGAATATTTTAGAATACAATGAATTTGATTGATTACAAGTGCTAGAGATGCATGAAGAGTGTTTAGAAGTGTGTAGAACGACTTGTTGAAATTGGGTCCCAAATGGGCTAAGAATTCGGAAACATTGCGTTGAACCACTTAAGGGTTTGTCTAGTGCTGTTTTGGGTTAGAATATGTTGGAATATAATAAATTTGATTGTTATAAGTGCTAGAGATACATGAAGAGTGTTTAGAAGTGTGGAGAAAGACTTGTTGAAATTGGGCCCAAATGGGCTAAGAACTCGGAAACATTGCTTTGAACCACTAAATGACTTATCTAGTGTTGTTTGGGGTTAAAATTTGTTAGAATACAAAGAATTTGATTGATTACAAGTGCTAGAGATGCGTGAAGAGTGTTTAGAAGTGTGTAGAAAAACTTGTAGAAATTGGGTCCCAAATGGGCTAAGAACTCGGAAACATTGCGTTGAACCACAAAATGACTTATCTACAGTTGTTTGGGGTTATTATATGTTAGAATACAATGAATTTGATTGATTACAAGTGCTAGAGATGCATGAAGAGGGTTTAGAAGTGTGTAGAAAGACTTGTTGAAATTGGGTCCCAAAAAGGCTAAGAACTCGGAAAAATTGCTTTGAACCACTAAATGACTTATCTAGTGTTGTTTGGGGTTAGAATATTTTAGAATACAATGAATTATATTGATTACAAGTGCTAGAGATGCGTGAAGAGTGTTTAGAAGTGTGTAGAAAGATTTGTAGAAATTGGGTCCCAAATGGGCTAAGAACTCGGAAACATTGCTTTGAACCACTAAATGACTTATCTAGTTTTGTTTGGGGTTAGAATATGTTAGAATACAATGAATTTGATTGATTACAAGTGCTAGAGATGCATGAAGAGTGTTTAGAAGTGTGTAGAAAGACTTGTTGAAATTGGGTCCCAAATGGGCTAAGAACTCGGAAACATTGCGTTGAACCACTTAAGGGCTTGTCTAGTGCTGTTTTGGGTTAGAATATGTTAGAATATAATAAATTTGATTGTTACAAGTGCTAGAGATACAGAATAGTGTTTAGAAGTGTGGAGAAAGACTTGTTGAAATTGGGTCCCAAATGTGCTAAGAACTCGGAAACATTGCTTTGAACCACTAAATGACTTATCTAGTGTTGTTTGGGGTTAGAATTTGTTAGAATACAATGAATTTTATTGATTACAAGTGCTAGACATGCGTGAAAAGTGTTTAGAAGTGTGTAGAAAGACTTGTAGAAATTGGGTCCCAAATGGGCTAAGAACTCGGAAACATTGCGTTGAACAACTTAAGGGCTTGTCTAGTGCGTTTTTGGGTTAGAATATTTTAGAATATAATAAATTTGATTGTTACAAGTGCTAGAGATACAGAATAGTGTTTAGAAGTGTGGAGAAAGACTTGTTGAAATTGGGTCCCAAATGGGCTAAGAACTCGGAAACATTGCTTTGAACCACTAAATAAATTATCTAGTGTTGTTTGGGGTTAGAATTTGTTAGAATACAATAAATTTTATTGATTACAAGTGCTAGAGATGCGTGAAGAGTGTTTAGAAGTGTGTAGAAAGACTTGTAGAAATTGGGCCCCAAATGGGCTAAGAACTCGGAAACATTGCGTTGAACCACTAAATGACTTATCTATTGTTGTTTGGGGTTAGAATATGTTAGAATACAATGAATTTGATTGATTACAAGTGCTAGAGATGCATGAAGAGTGTTTAAAAGTGTGTAGAAAGACTTGTAGAAATTGGGTCCTAAATGGGCTAAGAACTCGGAAACATTGCTTTGAACCACTAAATAACTTATCTAGTGTTGTTTGGGGTTAGAATTTGTTAGAATACAATGAATTATATTGATTACAAGTGCCAGAGATGCGTGAAGATTGTTTAGAAGTGTGTAGAAAGACTTGTAGAAATTGGGTCCCAAATGGGCTAAGAACTCGGAAACATTGCTTTGAACCACTAAATGAGTGTTGTTTGGGGTTAGAATATGTTAGAATACAATGAATTTGATTGATTACAAGTGCTAGAGATGCATGAAGAGTGTTTAGAAGTGTGTAGAACGACTTGTTGAAATTGGGTCCCAAATGGGCTAAGAACTCGGAAACATTTCTTTGAACCACTAAATGAATTATCTAGTGTTGTTTGGGGTTAGAATTTGTTAGAATACAATAAATTTTATTGATTACAAGTGCTAGAGATGCGTGAAGAGTGTTTAGAAGTGTGTAGAAAGACTTGTAGAAATTGGGCCCCAAATGGGCTAAGAACTCGGAAACATTACGTTGAACCACTAAATGACTTATCTAGTGTTGTTTGGGGTTAGATTATTTTAGAATACAATGAATTTGATTGATTACAAGTGCTAGAGATGCAAGAAGAGTGTTTACAAGTGTGTAGAACGATTTGTTGAAATTGGGTCCCAAATGGGCTAAGAACTCGGAAACATTGCGTTGAACCACTTAAGGGCTTGTCTAGTGTTGTGTGGGGTTAGAATATGTTAGAATCAATTGAATTTGATTGATTACAAGTGCTAGAGATGCTTTAAGAGTGTTTAGAAGTGTGTAGAAAGACTTGTTGAAATTGGGTCCCAAAAAGGCTAAGAACTCGGAAAAATTGCTTTGAACCACTAAATGACTTATCTAGTGTTGTTTGGGATTAGAATATGTTAGAATACAATGAATTATATTGATTACAAGTGCTAGAGATGCGTGAGGAGTGTTTAGAAGTGTGTAAAAGGACTTGTAGAAATTGGGTCCCAATGGGCTAAGAACTCGGAAACATTACGTTGAACCACTAAATGACTTATCTAGTGTTGTTTGGAGTTAGATTATGTTAGAATACAATGAATTTGATTGATTACAAGTGCTAGAGATGCAAGAAGAGTGTTTACAAGTGTGTAGAGCGACTTGTTGAAATTGGGTCCCAAAGAGGCTAAGAACTCGGAAACATTGCGTTGAACCACTTAAGGGCTTGTCTAGTTCTTTTTTGGGTTAGAATTTGTTAGAATACAATGAATTATATTGATTACAAGTGCCAGAGATGCGTGAAGATTGTTTCGAAGTGTGTAGAAAGACTTGTAGAAATTGGGTCCTAAATGGGCTAAGAACTCGGAAACATTGCTTTGAACCACTAAATGACTTATCTAGTGTTGTTTGGGGTTAGAATTTGTTAGAATACAATGAATTATATTGATTACAAGTGCCAGAGATGCGTGAAGATTGTTTAGAAGTGTGTAGAAAGACTTGTAGAAATTGGGTCCCAAATGGGCTAAGAACTCGGAAACATTGCTTTGAACCACTAAATGACTTATCTAGTTTTGTTTGGGGTTAGAATATGTTAGAATACAATGAATTTGATTGATTACAAGTGCTAGAGATGCATGAAGAGTGTTTAGAAGTGTGTAGAACGACTTGTTGAAATTGGGTCCCAAATGGGCTAAGAACTCGGAAACATTGCGTTGAACCACTTAAGGGCTTGTCTAGTGCTGTTTTGGGTTATAATATGTTGGAATATAATAAATTTGATTGTTATAAGTGCTAGAGATACATGAAGAGTGTTTAGAAGTGTGGAGAAAGACTTGTTGAAATTGGGCCCAAATGGGCTAAGAACTCGGAAACATTGCTTTGAACCACTAAATGACTTATCTAGTGTTGTTTGGGGTTAAAATTTGTTAGAATACAAAGAATTTGATTGATTACAAGTGCTAGAGATGCGTGAAGAGTGTTTAGAAGTGTGTAGAAAGACTTGTAGAAATTGGGCCCCAAATGGGCTAAGAACTCGGAAACATTGCGTTGAACCACAAAATGACTTATCTACAGTTGTTTGGGATTATTATATGTTAGAATACAATGAATTTGATTGATTACAAGTGCTAGAGATGCATGAAGAGGGTTTAGAAGTGTGTAGAAAGACTTGTTGAAATTGGGTCCCAAAAAGGCTAAGAACTCGGAAAAATTGCTTTGAACCACTAAATGACTTATCTAGTGTTGTTTGGGGTTAGAATATTTTAGAATACAATGAATTATATTGATTACAAGTGCTAGAGATGCGTGAAGAGTGTTTAGAAGTGTGTAGAAAGACTTGTAGAAATTGGGTCCCAAATGGGCTAAGAACTCGGAAACATTGCTTTGAACCACTAAATGACTTATCTAGTTTTGTTTGGGGTTAGAATATGTTAGAATACAATGAATTTGATTGATTACAAGTGCTAGAGATGCATGAAGAGTGTTTAGAAGTGTGTAGAAAGACTTGTTGAAATTGGGTCCCAAATGGGCTAAGAACTCGGAAACATTGCGTTGAACCACTTAAGGGCTTGTCTAGTGCTGTTTTGGGTTAGAATATGTTAGAATATAATAAATTTGATTGTTACAAGTCCTATAGATACATGAAGAGTGTTTAGAAGTGTGGAGAAAGACTTGTTGAAATTGGGTCCCAAATGGGCTAAGAACTCGGAAACATTGCTTTGAACCACTAAATGAGTGTTGTTTGGGGTTAGAATATTTTAGAATACAATGAATTTGATTGATTACAAGTGCTAGAGATGCATGAAGAGTGTTTAGAAGTGTGTAGAACGACTTGTTGAAATTGGGTCCCAAATGGGCTAAGAATTCGGAAACATTGCGTTGAACCACTTAAGGGCTTGTCTAGTGCTGTTTTGGGTTAGAATATGTTGGAATATAATAAATTTGATTGTTATAAGTGCTAGAGATACATGAAGAGTGTTTAGAAGTGTGGAGAAAGACTTGTTGAAATTGGGCCCAAATGGGCTAAGAACTCGGAAACATTGCTTTGAACCACTAAATGACTTATCTAGTGTTGTTTGGGGTTAAAATTTGTTAGAATACAAAGAATTTGATTGATTACAAGTGCTAGAGATGCGTGAAGAGTGTTTAGAAGTGTGTAGAAAAACTTGTAGAAATTGGGTCCCAAATGGGCTAAGAACTCGGAAACATTGCGTTGAACCACAAAATGACTTATCTACAGTTGTTTGGGGTTATTATATGTTAGAATACAATGAATTTGATTGATTACAAGTGCTAGAGATGCATGAAGAGGGTTTAGAAGTGTGTAGAAAGACTTGTTGAAATTGGGTCCCAAAAAGGCTAAGAACTCGGAAAAATTGCTTTGAACCACTAAATGACTTATCTAGTGTTGTTTGGGGTTAGAATCTTTTAGAATACAATGAATTATATTGATTACAAGTGCTAGAGATGCGTGAAGAGTGTTTAGAAGTGTGTAGAAAGATTTGTAGAAATTGGGTCCCAAATGGGCTAAGAACTCGGAAACATTGCTTTGAACCACTAAATGACTTATCTAGTTTTGTTTGGGGTTAGAATATGTTAGAATACAATGAATTTGATTGATTACAAGTGCTAGAGATGCATGAAGAGTGTTTAGAAGTGTGTAGAAAGACTTGTTGAAATTGGGTCCCAAATGGGCTAAGAACTCGGAAACATTGCGTTGAACCACTTAAGGGCTTGTCTAGTGCTGTTTTGGGTTAGAATATGTTAGAATATAATAAATTTGATTGTTACAAGTGCTAGAGATACAGAATAGTGTTTAGAAGTGTGGAGAAAGACTTGTTGAAATTGGGTCCCAAATGTGCTAAGAACTCGGAAACATTGCTTTGAACCACTAAATGACTTATCTAGTGTTGTTTGGGGTTAGAATTTGTTAGAATACAATGAATTTTATTGATTACAAGTGCTAGACATGCGTGAAAAGTGTTTAGAAGTGTGTAGAAAGACTTGTAGAAATTGGGTCCCAAATGGGCTAAGAACTCGGAAACATTGCGTTGAACAACTTAAGGGCTTGTCTAGTGCGTTTTTGGGTTAGAATATTTTAGAATATAATAAATTTGATTGTTACAAGTGCTAGAGATACAGAATAGTGTTTAGAAGTGTGGAGAAAGACTTGTTGAAATTGGGTCCCAAATGGGCTAAGAACTCGGAAACATTGCTTTGAACCACTAAATGAATTATCTAGTGTTGTTTGGGGTTAGAATTTGTTAGAATACAATAAATTTTATTGATTACAAGTGCTAGAGATGCGTGAAGAGTGTTTAGAAGTGTGTAGAAAGACTTGTAGAAATTGGGCCCCAAATGGGCTAAGAACTCGGAAACATTGCGTTGAACCACTAAATGACTTATCTATTGTTGTTTGGGGTTAGAATATGTTAGAATACAATGAATTTGATTGATTACAAGTGCTAGAGATGCATGAAGAGTGTTTAAAAGTGTGTAGAAAGACTTGTAGAAATTGGGTCCTAAATGGGCTAAGAACTCGGAAACATTGCTTTGAACCACTAAATGACTTATCTAGTGTTGTTTGGGGTTAGAATTTGTTAGAATACAATGAATTATATTGATTACAAGTGCCAGAGATGCGTGAAGATTGTTTAGAAGTGTGTAGAAAGACTTGTAGAAATTGGGTCCCAAATGGGCTAAGAACTCGGAAACATTGCTTTGAACCACTAAATGAGTGTTGTTTGGGGTTAGAATATGTTAGAATACAATGAATTTGATTGATTACAAGTGCTAGAGATGCATGAAGAGTGTTTAGAAGTGTGTAGAACGACTTGTTGAAATTGGGTCCCAAATGGGCTAAGAACTCGGAAACATTGCTTTGAACCACTAAATGAATTATCTAGTGTTGTTTGGGGTTAGAATTTGTTAGAATACAATAAATTTTATTGATTACAAGTGCTAGAGATGCGTGAAGAGTGTTTAGAAGTGTGTAGAAAGACTTGTAGAAATTGGGCCCCAAATGGGCTAAGAACTCGGAAACATTACGTTGAACCACTAAATGACTTATCTAGTGTTGTTTGGGGTTAGATTATTTTAGAATACAATGAATTTGATTGATTACAAGTGCTAGAGATGCAAGAAGAGTGTTTACAAGTGTGTAGAACGATTTGTTGAAATTGGGTCCCAAATGGGCTAAGAACTCGGAAACATTGCGTTGAACCACTTAAGGGCTTGTCTAGTGTTGTGTGGGGTTAGAATATGTTAGAATCAATTGAATTTGATTGATTACAAGTGCTAGAGATGCTTTAAGAGTGTTTAGAAGTGTGTAGAAAGACTTGTTGAAATTGGGTCCCAAAAAGGCTAAGAACTCGGAAAAATTGCTTTGAACCACTAAATGACTTATCTAGTGTTGTTTGGGATTAGAATATGTTAGAATACAATGAATTATATTGATTACAAGTGCTAGAGATGCGTGAGGAGTGTTTAGAAGTGTGTAAAAGGACTAGTAGAAATTGGGTCCCAATGGGCTAAGAACTCGGAAACATTACGTTGAACCACTAAATGACTTATCTAGTGTTGTTTGGGGTTAGATTATGTTAGAATACAATGAATTTGATTGATTACAAGTGCTAGAGATGCAAGAAGAGTGTTTACAAGTGTGTAGAGCGACTTGTTGAAATTGGGTCACAAAGAGGCTAAGAACTCGGAAACATTGCGTTGAACCACTTAAGGGCTTGTCTAGTTCTTTTTTGGGTTAGAATTTGTTAGAATACAATGAATTATATTGATTACAAGTGCCAGAGATGCGTGAAGATTGTTTTGAAGTGTGTAGAAAGACTTGTAGAAATTGGGTCCTAAATGGGCTAAGAACTCGGAAACATTGCTTTGAACCACTAAATGACTTATCTAGTGTTGTTTGGGGTTAGAATTTGTTAGAATACAATGAATTATATTGATTACAAGTGCCAGAGATGCGTGAAGATTGTTTAGAAGTGTGTAGAAAGACTTGTAGAAATTGGGTCCCAAATGGGCTAAGAACTCGGAAACATTGCTTTGAACCACTAAATGACTTATCTAGTTTTGTTTGGGGTTAGAATATGTTAGAATACAATGAATTTGATTGATTACAAGTGCTAGAGATGCATGAAGAGTGTTTAGAAGTGTGTAGAACGACTTGTTGAAATTGGGTCCCAAATGGGCTAAGAACTCGGAAACATTGCGTTGAACCACTTAAGGGCTTGTCTAGTGCTGTTTTGGGTTAGAATATGTTGGAATATAATAAATTCGATTGTTATAAGTGCTAGAGATACATGAAGAGTGTTTAGAAGTGTGGAGAAAGACTTGTTGAAATTGGGCCCAAATGGGCTAAGAACTCGGAAACATTGCTTTGAACCACTAAATGACTTATCTAGTGTTGTTTGGGGTTAAAATTTGTTAGAATACAAAGAATTTGATTGATTACAAGTGCTAGAGATGCGTGAAGAGTGTTTAGAAGTGTGTAGAAAGACTTGTAGAAATTGGGCCCCAAATGGGCTAAGAACTCGGAAACATTGCGTTGAACCACAAAATGACTTATCTACAGTTGTTTGGGATTATTATATGTTAGAATACAATGAATTTGATTGATTACAAGTGCTAGAGATGCATGAAGAGGGTTTAGAAGTGTGTAGAAAGACTTGTTGAAATTGGGTCCCAAAAAGGTTAAGAACTCGGAAAAATTGCTTTGAACCACTAAATGACTTATCTAGTGTTGTTTGGGGTTAGAATATTTTAGAATACAATGAATTATATTGATTACAAGTGCTAGAGATGCGTGAAGAGTGTTTAGAAGTGTGTAGAAAGACTTGTAGAAATTGGGTCCCAAATGGGCTAAGAACTCGGAAACATTGCTTTGAACCACTAAATGACTTATCTAGTTTTGTTTGGGGTTAGAATATGTTAGAATACAATGAATTTGATTGATTACAAGTGCTAGAGATGCATGAAGAGTGTTTAGAAGTGTGTAGAAAGACTTGTTGAAATTGGGTCCCAAATGGGCTAAGAACTCGGAAACATTGCGTTGAACCACTTAAGGGCTTGTCTAGTGCTGTTTTGGGTTAGAATATGTTAGAATATAATAAATTTGATTGTTACAAGTCCTATAGATACATGAAGAGTGTTTAGAAGTGTGGAGAAAGACTTGTTGAAATTGGGTCCCAAATGGACTAAGAACTCGGAAACATTGCTTTGAACCACTAAATGACTTATCTAGTGTTGTTTGGGGTTAGAATTTGTTAGAATACAATGAATTTTATTGATTACAAGTGCTAGACATGCGTGAAAAGTGTTTAGAAGTGTGTAGAAAGACTTGTAGAAATTGGGTCCTATATGGGCTAAGAACTCGGAAACATTGTGTTGAACAACTTAAGGGCTTGTCTAGTGCGTTTTTGGGTTAGAATATGTTAGAATATAATAAATTTGATTGTTACAAGTGCTAGAGATACATGAAGAGTGTTTAGAAGTGTGGAGAAAGACTTGTTGAAATTGTGTCCCAAATGGGCTAAGAACTCGGAAACATTGCTTTGAACCACTAAATGACTTATCTAGTGTTGTTTGGGGTTAGAATTTGTTAGAATACAATGAATTTTATTGATTACAAGTGCTAGAGATGCATGAAGAGTGTTTAGAAGTGTGTAGAAAGACTTGTAGAAATTGGGTCCCAAATGGGCTAAGAACTCGGAAACATTGCGTTGAACAACTTAAGGGCTTGTCTAGTGCTGTTTTGGGTTAGAATATGTTAGAATATAATAAATTTGATTGTTACAAGTGCTAGAGATACAGAATAGTGTTTAGAAGTGTGGAGAAAGACTTGTTGAAATTGGGTCCCAAATGTGCTAAGAACTCGGAAACATTGCTTTAAACCACTAAATGACTTATCTAGTGTTGTTTGGGGTTAGAATTTGTTAGAATACAATGAATTTTATTGATTACAAGTGCTAGACATGCGTGAAAAGTGTTTAGAAGTGTGTAGAAAGACTTGTAGAAATTGGGTCCCAAATGGGCTAAGAACTCGGAAACATTGCGTTGAACAACTTAAGGGCTTGTCTAGTGCGTTTTTGGGTTAGAATATTTTAGAATATAATAAATTTGATTGTTACAAGTGCTAGAGATACAGAATAGTGTTTAGAAGTGTGGAGAAAGACTTGTTGAAATTGGGTCCCAAATGGGCTAAGAACTCGGAAACATTGCTTTGAACCACTAAATGAATTATCTAGTGTTGTTTAAGGTTAGAATTTGTTAGAATACAATAAATTTTATTGATTACAAGTGCTACAGATGCGTGAAGAGTGTTTAGAAGTGTGTAGAAAGACTTGTAGAAATTGGGCCCCAAATGGGCTAAGAACTCGGAAACATTGCGTTGAACCACTAAATGACTTATCTATTGTTGTTTGGGGTTAGAATATGTTAGAATACAATGAATTTGATTGATTACAAGTGCTAGAGATGCATGAAGAGTGTTTAAAAGTGTGTAGAAAGACTTGTAGAAATTGGGTCCTAAATGGGCTAAGAACTCGGAAACATTGCTTTGAACCACTAAATGACTTATCTAGTGTTGTTTGGGGTTAGAATTTGTTAGAATACAATGATTTATATTGATTACAAGTGCCAGAGATGCGTGAAGATTGTTTAGAAGTGTGTAGAAAGACTTGTAGAAATTGGGTCCCAAATGGGCTAAGAACTCGGAAAAATTGCTTTGAACCACTAAATGAGTGTTGTTTGGGGTTAGAATATGTTAGAATACAATGAATTTGATTGATTACAAGTGCTAGAGATGCATGAAGAGTGTTTAGAAGTGTGTAGAACGACTTGTTGAAATTGGGTCCCAAATGGGCTAAGAACTCGGAAACATTGCTTTGAACCACTAAATGAATTATCTAGTGTTGTTTGGGGTTAGAATTTGTTAGAATACAATATATTTTATTGATTACAAGTGCTAGAGATGCGTGAAGAGTGTTTAGAAGTGTGTAGAAAGACTTGTAGAAATTGGGCCCCAAATGGGCTAAGAACTCGGAAACATTACGTTGAACCACTAAATGACTTATCTAGTGTTGTTTGGGGTTAGATTATTTTAGAATACAATGAATTTGATTGATTACAAGTGCTAGAGATGCAAGAAGAGTGTTTACAAGTGTGTAGAACGATTTGTTGAAATTGGGTCCCAAATGGGCTAAGAACTCGGAAACATTGCGTTGAACCACTTAAGGGCTTGTCTAGTGTTGTGTGGGGTTAGAATATGTTAGAATCAATTGAATTTGATTGATTACAAGTGCTAGAGATGCTTTAAGAGTGTTTAGAAGTGTGTAGAAAGACTTGTTGAAATTGGGTCCCAAAAAGGCTAAGAACTCGGAAAAATTGCTTTGAACCACTAAATGACTTATCTAGTGTTGTTTGAGATTAGAATATGTTAGAATACAATGAATTATATTGATTACAAGTGCTAGAGATGCGTGAGGAGTGTTTAGAAGTGTGTAGAAGGACTTGTAGAAATTGGGTCCCAATGGGCTAAGAACTCGGAAACATTACGTTGAACCACTAAATGACTTATCTAGTGTTGTTTGGGGTTAGATTATGTTAGAATACAATGAATTTGATTGATTACAAGTGCTAGAGATGCAAGAAGAGTGTTTACAAGTGTGTAGAACGACTTGTTGAAATTGGGTCCCAAAGAGGCTAAGAACTCGGAAACATTGCGTTGAACCACTTAAGGGCTTGTCTAGTTCTTTTTTGGGTTAGAATTTGTTAGAATACAATGAATTATATTGATTACAAGTGCCAGAGATGCGTGAAGATTGTTTAGAAGTGTGTAGAAAGACTTGTAGAAATTGGGTCCTAAATGGGCTAAGAACTCGGAAACATTGCTTTGAACCACTAAATGACTTATCTAGTGTTGTTTGGGGTTAGAATTTGTTAGAATACAATGAATTATATTGATTACAAGTGCCAGAGATGCGTGAAGATTGTTTAGAAGTGTGTAGAAAGACTTGTAGAAATTGGGTCCCAAATGGGCTAAGAACTCGGAAACATTGCTTTGAACCACTAAATGACTTATCTAGTTTTGTTTGGGGTTAGAATATGTTAGAATACAATGAATTTGATTGATTACAAGTGCTAGAGATGCATGAAGAGTGTTTAGAAGTGTGTAGAACGACTTGTTGAAATTGGGTCCCAAATGGGCTAAGAACTCGGAAACATTGCGTTGAACCACTTAAGGGCTTGTCTAGTGCTGTTTTGGGTTAGAATATGTTGGAATATAATAAATTCGATTGTTATAAGTGCTAGAGATACATGAAGAGTGTTTAGAAGTGTGGAGAAAGACTTGTTGAAATTGGGCCCAAATGGGCTAAGAACTCGGAAACATTGCTTTGAACCACTAAATGACTTATCTAGTGTTGTTTGGGGTTAAAATTTGTTAGAATACAAAGAATTTGATTGATTACAAGTGCTAGAGATGCGTGAAGAGTGTTTAGAAGTGTGTAGAAAGACTTGTAGAAATTGGGTCCCAAATGGGCTAAGAACTCGGAAACATTGCGTTGAACCACAAAATGACTTATCTACAGTTGTTTGGGATTATTATATGTTAGAATACAATGAATTTGATTGATTACAAGTGCTAGAGATGCATGAAGAGGGTTTAGAAGTGTGTAGAAAGACTTGTTGAAATTGGGTCCCAAAAAGGCTAAGAACTCGGAAAAATTGCTTTGAACCACTAAATGACTTATCTAGTATTGTTTGGGGTTAGAATATTTTAGAATACAATGAATTATATTGATTACAAGTGCTAGAGATGCGTGAAGAGTGTTTAGAAGTGTGTAGAAAGACTTGTAGAAATTGGGTCCCAAATGGGCTAAGAACTCGGAAACATTGCTTTGAACCACTAAATGACTTATCTAGTTTTGTTTGGGGTTAGAATATGTTAGAATACAATGAATTTGATTGATTACAAGTGCTAGAGATGCATGAAGAGTGTTTAGAAGTGTGTAGAAAGACTTGTTGAAATTGGGTCCCAAATGGGCTAAGAACTCGGAAACATTGCGTTGAACCACTTAAGGGCTTGTCTAGTGCTGTTTTGGGTTAGAATATGTTAGAATATAATAAATTTGATTGTTACAAGTCCTATAGATACATGAAGAGTGTTTAGAAGTGTGGAGAAAGACTTGTTGAAATTGGGTCCCAAATGGGCTAAGAACTCAGAAACATTGCTTTGAACCACTAAATGACTTATCTAGTGTTGTTTGGGGTTAGAATTTGTTAGAATACAATGAATTTTATTGATTACAAGTGCTAGACATGCGTGAAAAGTGTTTAGAAGTGTGTAGAAAGACTTGTAGAAATTGGGTCCCAAATGGGCTAAGAACTCGGAAACATTGTGTTGAACAACTTAAGGGCTTGTCTAGTGCGTTTTTGGGTTAGAATATGTTAGAATATAATAAATTTGATTGTTACAAGTGCTAGAGATACATGAAGAGTGTTTAGAAGTGTGGAGAAAGACTTGTTGAAATTGTGTCCCAAATGGGCTAAGAACTCGGAAACATTGCTTTGAACCACTAAATGACTTATCTAGTGTTGTTTGGGGTTAGAATTTGTTAGAATACAATGAATTTTATTGATTACAAGTGCTAGAGATGCGTGAAGAGTGTTTAGAAGTGTGTAGAAAGACTTGTAGAAATTGGGCCCCAAATGGGCTAAGAACTCGGAAACATTGCGTTGAACCACTAAATGACTTATCTAGTGTTGTTTGGGGTTAGAATATGTTAGAATACAATGAATTTGATTGATTACAAGTACTAGAGATGCATGAAGAGTGTTTAAAAGTGTGTAGAAAGACTTGTTGAAATTGGGTCCCAAATGGGCTAAGAACTCGGAAACATTGCGTTGAACCACTTAAGGGCTTGTCTAGTGCTGTTTTGGGTTAGAATTTGTTAGAATACAATGAATTATATTGATTACAAGTGCCAGAGATGCGTGAAGATTGTTTAGAAGTGTGTAGAAAGACTTGTAGAAATTGGGTCCCAAATGGGCTAAGAACTCGGAAACATTGCTTTGAACCATTAAATGACTTATCTAGTTTTGTTTGGGGTTAGAATATGTTAGAATACAATGAATTTGATTGATTACAAGTGCTAGAGATGCATGAAGAGTATTTAGAAGTGTGTAGAACGACTTGTTGAAATTGGGTCCCATATGGGCTAAGAACTCGGAAACATTGCGTTGAACCACTTAAGGGCTTGTCTAGTGCTGTTTTGGGTTAGAATATGTTGGAATATAATAAATTTGATTGTTATAAGTGCTAGAGATACATGAAGAGTGTTTAGAAGTGTGGAGAAAGACTTGTTGAAATTGGGTCCCAAATGGGCTCAGAACGCGGAAACATTGCTTTGAACCACTAAATGACTTATCTAGTGTTGTTTGGGGTTAAAATTTGTTAGAATACAAAGAATTTGATTGATTACAAGTGCTAGAGATGCGTGAAGAGTGTTTAGAAGTGTGTAGAAAGACTTGTAAAAATTGGGTCCCAAATGGGCTAAGAACTCGGAAACATTGCGTGAAACCACTTAAGGGCTTGTATAGTGCTGTTTTGGGTTAGAATATTTTAGAATATAATAAATTTGATTGTTACAAGTGCTAGAGATACATGAAGAGTGTTTAGAAGTGTGGAGAAAGACTTGTTGAAATTGGGTCCCAAATGGGCTAAGAACTCGGAAACATTGTGTTGAACAACTTAAGGGCTTGTCTAGTGCGTTTTTGGGTTAGAATATGTTAGAATATAATAAATTTGATTGTTACAAGTGCTAGAGATACATGAAGAGTGTTTAGAAGTGTGGAGAAAGACTTGTTGAAATTGTGTCCCAAATGGGCTAAGAACTCGGAAACATTGCTTTGAACCACTAAATGACTTATCTAGTGTTGTTTGGGGTTAGAATTTGTTCGAATACAATGAATTTAATGATTACAAGTGCTAGAGATGCGTGAAGAGTGTTTAGAAGTGTGTAGAAAGACTTGTAGAAATTGGGCCCCAAATGGGCTAAGAACTCGGAAACATTGCGTTGAACCACTAAATGACTTATCTAGTGTTGTTTGGGGTTAGAATATGTTAGAATACAATGAATTTGATTGATTACAAGTGCTAGAGATGCATGAAGAGTGTTTAAAAGTGTGTAGAAAGACTTGTTGAAATTGGGTCCCAAATGGGCTAAGAACTCGGAAACATTGCGTTGAACCACTTAAGGGCTTGTCTAGTGCTGTTTTGGGTTAGAATTTGTTAGAATACAATGAATTATATTGATTACAAGTGCCAGAGATGCGTGAAGATTGTTTAGAAGTGTGTAGAAAGACTTGTAGAAATTGGGTCCCAAATGGGCTAAGAACTCGGAAACATTGCTTTGAACCATTAAATGACTTATCTAGTTTTGTTTGGGGTTAGAATATGTTAGAATACAATGAATTTGATTGATTACAAGTGCTAGAGATGCATGAAGAGTATTTAGAAGTGTGTAGAACGACTTGTTGAAATTGGGTCCCATATGGGCTAAGAACTCGGAAACATTGCGTTGAACCACTTAAGGGCTTGTCTAGTGCTGTTTTGGGTTAGAATATGTTGGAATATAATAAATTTGATTGTTATAAGTGCTAGAGATACATGAAGAGTGTTTAGAAGTGTGGAGAAAGACTTGTTGAAATTGGGTCCCAAATGGGCTCAGAACTCGGAAACATTGCTTTGAACCACGAAATGACTTATCTAGTGTTGTTTGGGGTTAAAATTTGTTAGAATACAAAGAATTTGTTTCATTACAAGTGCTAGAGATGCGTGAAGAGTGTTTAGAAGTGTGTAGAAAGACTTGTAAAAATTGGGTCCCAAATGGGCTAAGAACTCGGAAACATTGCGTGAAACCACTTAAGGGCTTGTCTAGTGCTGTTTTGGGTTAGAATATGTTAGAATATAATAAATTTGGTTGTTACAAGTGCTAGAGATACATGAAGAGTGTTTAGAAGTGTGGAGAAAGACTTGTTGAAATTGGGTCCCAAATGGGCTAAGAACTCGGAAACATTGCTTTGAACCACTAAATGACTTATCTAGTGTTGTTTGGGGTTAGAATTTGTTAGAATACAAAGAATTTGATTGATTACAAGTGTTAGAGATGCGTGAAGAGTGTTTAGAAGTGTGTAGAAAGACTTGTAGAAATTGGGTCCCAATGGGCTAAGAACTCAGAAACATTGCTTTGAACCACTAAATGACTTATCTAGTGTTGTTTGGGGTTAGAATATGTTAGAATACAATGAATTATATTGATTACAAGTGCCAGAGATGCGTGAAGATTGTTTAGAAGTGTGTAGAAAGACTTGTAGAAATTGGGTCCCAAATGGGCTAAGAACTCGGAAACATTGATTTGAGCCACTAAATGACTTATCTAGTTTTGTTTGGGGTTAGAATATGTTAGAATACAATGAATTATATTGATTACAAGTGCCAGAGATGCGTGAAGATTGTTTAGAAGTGTGTAGAAAGACTTGTTGAAATTGGGCCCAAATGGGCTAAGAACTCGGAAACATTGCTTTGAACCACTAAATGACTTATCTAGTGTTGTTTGGGGTTTAAATTTGTTAAAATACAAAGAATTTGATTGATTACAAGTGCTAGAGATGCGTGAAGAGTGTTTAGAAGTGTGTAGAAAGACTTGTAGAAATTGGGTCCCAAATGGGCTAAGAACTCGGAAACATTGCGTTGAACCACAAAATGACTTATCTACAGTTGTTTGGGGTTATTATATGTTAGAATACAATGAATTTGACTGATTACAAGTGCTAGAGATGCATGAAGAGGGTTTAGAAGTGTGTAGAAAGACTTGTTGAAATTGGGTCCCAAAAAGGCTAAGAACTCGGAAAAATTGCTTTGAACCACTAAATGACTTATCTAGTGTTGTTTGGGGTTAGAATATTTTAGAATACAATGAATTATATTGATTACAAGTGCTAGAGATGCGGTAAGAGTGTTTAGAAGTGTGTAGAAAGACTTGTAGAAATTGGGTCCCAAATGGGCTAAGAACTCGGAAACATTGCTTTGAACCACTAAATGACTTATCTAGTTTTGTTTGGGGTTAGAATATGTTAGAATACAATGAATTTGATTGATTACAAGTGCTAGAGATGCATGAAGAGTGTTTAGAAGTGTGTAGAAAGACTTGTTGAAATTGGGTCCCAAATGGGCTAAGAACTCGGAAACATTGCGTTGAACCACTTAAGGGCTTGTCTAGTGCTGTTTTGGGTTAAAATATGTTAGAATATAATAAATTTGATTGTTACAAGTCCTATAGATACATGAAGAGTGTTTAGAAGTGTGGAGAAAGACTTGTTAAAATTGGGTCCCAAATGGGCTAAGAACTCGGAAACATTGCTTTGAACCACTAAATGACTTATCTAGTGTTGTTTGGGGTTAGAATTTGTTAGAATACAATGAATTTTATTGATTACAAGTGCTAGAGATGCGTGAAGAGTGTTTAGAAGTGTGTAGAAAGACTTGTAGAAATTGGGTCCCAAATGGGCTAAGAACTCGGAAACATTGCTTTGAACCACTAAATGACTTATCTAGTGTTGTTTGGGGTTAGAATTTGTTAGAATACAATGAATTTTATTGATTACAAGTGCTAGAGATGCGTGAAGAGTGTTTAGAAGTGTGTAGAACGACTTGTAGAAATTGGGTCCCAAATGGGCTAAGAACTCGGAAACATTGTGTTGAACAACTTAAGGGCTTGTCTAGTGCGTTTTTGGGTTAGAATATGTTAGAATATAATAAATTTGATTGTTACAAGTGCTAGAGATACATGAAGAGTGTTTAGAAGTGTGGAGAAAGACTTGTTGAAATTGTGTCCCAAATGGGCTAAGAACTCGGAAACATTGCTTTGAACCACTAAATGACTTATCTAGTGTTGTTTGGGGTTAGAATTTGTTAGAATACAATGAATTTTATTGATTACAAGTGCTAGAGATGCGTGAAGAGTGTTTAGAAGTGTGTATAAAGACTTGTAGAAATTGGGCCCCAAATGGGCTAAGAACTCGGAAACATTGCGTTGAACCACTAAATGACTTATCTAGTGTTGTTTGGGGTTAGAATATGTTAGAATACAATGAATTTGATTGATTACAAGTGCTAGAGATGCATGAAGAGTGTTTAAAAGTGTGTAGAAAGACTTGTTGAAATTGGGTCCCAAATGGGCTAAGAACTCGGAAACATTGCGTTGAACCACTTAAGGGCTTGTCTAGTGCTGTTTTGGGTTAGAATTTGTTAGAATACAATGAATTATATTGATTACAAGTGCCAGAGATGCGTGAAGATTGTTTAGAAGTGTGTAGAAAGACTTGTAGAAATTGGGTCCCAAATGAGCTAAGAACTCGGAAACATTGCTTTGAACCATTAAATGACTTATCTAGTTTTGTTTGGGGTTAGAATATGTTAGAATACAATGAATTTGATTGATTACAAGTGCTAGAGATGCATGAAGAGTATTTAGAAGTGTGTAGAACGACTTGTTGAAATTGGGTCCCATATGGGCTAAGAACTCGGAAACATTGCGTTGAACCACTTAAGGGCTTGTCTAGTGCTGTTTTGGGTTAGAATTTGTTAGAATACAATGAATTATATTGATTACAAGTGCCAGAGATGCGTGAAGATTGTTTAGAAGTGTGTAGAAAGACTTGTAGAAATTGGGTCCCAAATGGGCTAAGAACTCGGAAACATTGCTTTGAACCATTAAATGACTTATCTAGTTTTGTTTGGGGTTAGAATATGTTAGAATACAATGAATTTGATTGATTACAAGTGCTAGAGATGCATGAAGAGTATTTAGAAGTGTGTAGAACGACTTGTTGAAATTGGGTCCCATATGGGCTAAGAACTCGGAAACATTGCGTTGAACCACTTAAGGGCTTGTCTAGTGCTGTTTTGGGTTAGAATATGTTGGAATATAATAAATTTGATTGTTATAAGTGCTAGAGATACATGAAGAGTGTTTAGAAGTGTGGAGAAAGACTTGTTGAAATTGGGTCCCAAATGGGCTCAGAACTCGGAAACATTGCTTTGAACCACTAAATGACTTATCTAGTGTTGTTTGGGGTTAAAATTTGTTAGAATACAAAGAATTTGATTGATTACAAGTGCTAGAGATGCGTGAAGAGTGTTTAGAAGTGTGTAGAAAGACTTGTAAAAATTGGGTCCCAAATGGGCTAAGAACTCGGAAACATTGCGTGAAACCACTTAAGGGCTTGTCTAGTGCTGTTTTGGGTTAGAATATGTTAGAATATAATAAATTTTATTGTTACAAGTGCTAGAGATACATGAAGAGTGTTTAGAAGTGTGGAGAAAGACTTGTTGAAATTGGGTCCCAAATGGGCTAAGAACTCGGAAACATTGCTTTGAACCACTAAATGACTTATCTACAGTTGTTTGGGGTTATTATATGTTAGAATACATTGAATTTGATTGATTACAAGTGCTAGAGATGCATGAAGAGGGTTTAGAAATGTGTAGAAAGACTTGTTGAAATTGGGTCCCAAATGGGCTAAGAACTCGAAAACATTGCGTGAAACCACTTAAGGGCTTGTCTAGTGCTGTTTTGGGTTAGAATATGTTAGAATATAATAAATTTGATTGTTACAAGCGCTAGAGATACATGAAGAGTGTTTAGAAGTCTGGAGAAAGACTTGTTGAAATTGGGTCCCAAATGGGCTAAAAACTCGGAAACATTGCGTTGAACCACTAAATGAATTATCTAGAGGTTTTTGGGGTTGGAATATGTTAGAATACAATGAATTTGATTGATTACAAGTGCTAGAGATGCATGACGAGTGTTTAAAAGTGTGTAGAAAGACTTGTTGAAATTGGGTCCCAAATGGGCTAAGAACTCGGAAACATTGCGTTGAACCACTTAAGGGCTTGTCTACTGCTGTTTTGGGTTAGAATATGTTAGAATATAATAAATTTGATTGTTACAAGGGCTAGAGATACATGAAGAGTGTTTAGAAGTGTGGAGAAAGACTTGTTGAAATTGGGTCCCAAATGGGCTAAGAACTCGGAAACATTGCTTTGAACCACTAAATGACTTATCTATTGTTGTTTGGGGTTAGAATTTGTTAGAATACAAAGAATTTGATTGATTACAAGTGCTAGAGATGCGTGAAGAGTGTTTAGAAGTGTGTAGAAAGACTTGTAGAAATTGGGTCCCAATGGGCTAAGAACTCAGAAACATTACGTTGAACCACTAAATTACTTATCTAGTGTTGTTTGGGGTTAGATTATGTTAGAATACAATGAATTTGATTGATTACAAGTGCTAGAGATGCAAGAAGAGTGTTTACAAGTGTGTAGAACGACTTGTTGAAATTGGGTCCCAAATGGGCTAAGAACTCGGAAACATTGCGTTGAACCACTTAAGGGCTTGTCTAGTGCTGTTTTGGGGTTAGAATTTGTTAGAATACAATGAATTATATTGATTACAAGTGCCAGAGATGCGTGAAGATTGTTTAGAAGTGTGTAGAAAGACTTGTAGAAATTGGGTCCCAAATGGGCTAAGAACTCGGAAACATTGCTTTGAACCATTAAATGACTTATCTAGTTTTGTTTGGGGTTAGAATATGTTAGAATACAAAGAATTTGATTGATTACAAGTGCTAGAGATGCGTGAAGAGTGTTTAGAAGTGTGTAGAAAGACTTGTAGAAATTGGGTCCCAAATGGGCTAAGAACTCGGAAACATTGCTTTGAACCACTAAATGACTTATCTAGTTTTGTTTGGGGTTAGAATATGTTAGAATACAATGAATTTGATTGATTACAAGTGCTAGAGATGCATGAAGAGTGTTTAGAAGTGTGTAGAAAGACTTGTTGAAATTGGGTCCCAAATGGGCTAAGAACTCGGAAGCATTGCGTTGAACCACTTAAGGGCTTGTCTAGTGCGTTTTTGGGTTAGAATATTTTAGAATATAATAAATTTGATTGTTACAAGTCCTATAGATACATGAAGAGTGTTTAGAAGTGTGGAGAAAGACTTGTTGAAATTGGGTCCCAAATGTGCTAAGAACTCGGAAACATTGCTTTGAACCACTAAATGACTTATCTAGTGTTGTTTGGGGTTAGAATTTGTTAGAATACAATGAATTTTATTGATTACAAGTGCTAGACATGCGTGAAAAGTGTTTAGAAGTGTGTAGAAAGACTTGTAGAAATTGGGTCCCAAATGGGCTAAGAACTCGGAAACATTGCGTTGAACAACTTAAGGGCTTGTCTAGTGCGTTTTTGGGTTAGAATATTTTAGAATATAATAAATTTGATTGTTACAAGTGCTAGAGATACATGAAGAGTGTTTAGAAGTGTGGAGAAAGACTTGTTGAAATTGGGTCCCAAATGGGCTAAGAACTCGGAAACATTGCTTTGAACCACTAAATGAATTATCTAGTGTTGTTTGGGGTTAGAATTTGTTAGAATACAATAAATTTTATTGATTACAAGTGCTAGAGATGCGTGAAGAGTGTTTAGAAGTGTGTAGAAAGACTTGTTGAAATTGGGTCCCAAATGGGCTAAGAACTCGGAAACATTGCGTTGAACCACTTAAGGGCTTGTCTAGTGTTGTGTGGGGTTAGAATATGTTAGAATCAATTGAATTTGATTGATTACAAGTGCTAGAGATGCTTTAAGAGTGTTTAGAAGTGTGTAGAAAGACTTGTTGAAATTCGGTCCCAAAAAGGCTAAGAACTCGGAAAAATTGCTTTGAACCACTAAATGACTTATCTAGTGTTGTTTGGGATTAGAATATGTTATAATACAATGAATTATATTGATTACAAGTGCTAGAGATGCGTGAGGAGTGTTTAGAAGTGTGTAGAAGGACTTGTAGAAATTGGGTCCCAATGGGCTAAGAACTCGGAAACATTACGTTGAACTACTAAATGACTTATCTAGTGTTGTTTGGGGTTAGATTATGTTAGAATACAATGAATTTGATTGATTACAAGTGCTAGAGATGCAAGAAGAGTGTTTACAAGTGTGTAGAACGACTTGTTGAAATTGGGTCCCAAATGGGCTAAGAACTCGGAAACATTGTGTTGAACAAATTAAGGGCTTGTCTAGTGCGTTTTTGGGTTAGAATATGTTAGAATATAATAAATTTGATTGTTACAAGTGCTAGAGATACATGAAGAGTGTTTAGAAGTGTGGAGAAAGACTTGTAGAAATTGGGTCCCAAATGGGCTAAGAACTCGGAAACATTGCTTTGAACCACTAAATGACTTATCTAGTTTTGTTTGGGGTTAGAATATATTAGAATACAATGAATTTGATTGATTACAAGTGCTAGAGATGCATGAAGAGTGTTTAGAAGTGTGTAGAACGACTTGTTGAAATTGGGTCCCAAATGGGCTAAGAACTCGGAAACATTGCGTTGAACCACTTAAGGGCTTGTCTAGTGCTGTTTTGGGTTAGAATATGTTGGAATATAATAAATTCGATTGTTATAAGTGCTAGAGATACATGAAGAGTGTTTAGAAGTGTGGAGAAAGACTTGTTGAAATTGGGCCCAAATGGGCTAAGAACTCGGAAACATTGCTTTGAACCACTAAATGACTTATCTAGTGTTGTTTGGGGTTAAAATTTGTTAGAATACAAAGAATTTGATTGATTACAAGTGCTAGAGATGCGTGAAGAGTGTTTAGAAGTGTGTAGAAAGACTTGTAGAAATTGGGTCCCAAATGGGCTAAGAACTCGGAAACATTGCGTTGAACCACAAAATGACTTATCTACAGTTGTTTGGGGTTATTATATGTTAGAATACAATGAATTTGATTGATTACAAGTGCTAGAGATGCATGAAGAGGGTTTAGAAGTGTGTAGAAAGACTTGTTGAAATTGGGTCCCAAAAAGGCTAAGAACTCGGAAAAATTGCTTTGAACCACTAAATGACTTATCTAGTGTTGTTTGGGGTTAGAATATTTTAGAATACAATGAATTATATTGATTACAAGTGCTAGAGATGCGTGAAGAGTGTTTAGAAGTGTGTAGAAAGACTTGTAGAAATTGGGTCACAAATGGGCTAAGAACTCGGAAACATTGCTTTGAACCACTAAATGACTTATCTAGTTTTGTTTGGGGTTACAATATGTTAGAATACAATGAATTTGATTGATTACAAGTGCTAGAGATGCATGAAGAGTGTTTAGAAGTGTGTAGAAAGACTTGTTGAAATTGGGTCCCAAATGGGCTAAGAACTCGGAAACATTGCGTTGAACCACTTAAGGGCTTGTCTAGTGCTGTTTTGGGTTAAAATATGTTAGAATATAATAAATTTGATTGTTACAAGTCCTATAGATACATGAAGAGTGTTTAGAAGTGTGGAGAAAGACTTGTTGAAATTGGGTCCCAAATGGACTAAGAACTCGGAAACATTGCTTTGAACCACTAAATGACTTATCTAGTGTTGTTTGGGGTTAGAATTTGTTAGAATACAATGAATTTTATTGATTACAAGTGCTAGAGATGCGTGAAGAGTGTTTAGAAGTGTGTAGAAAGACTTGTAGAAATTGGGTCCCAAATGGGCTAAGAACTCGGAAACATTGTGTTGAACAACTTAAGGGCTTGTCTAGTGCGTTTTTGGGTTAGAATATGTTAGAATATAATAAATTTGATTGTTACAAGTGCTAGAGATACATGAAGAGTGTTTAGAAGTGTGGAGAAAGACTTGTTGAAATTGTGTCCCAAATGGGCTAAGAACTCGGAAACATTGCTTTGAACCACTAAATGACTTATCTAGTGTTGTTTGGGGTTAGAATTTGTTAGAATACAATGAATTTTATTGATTACAAGTGCTAGAGATGCGTGAAGAGTGTTTAGAAGTGTGTATAAAGACTTGTAGAAATTGGGCCCCAAATGGGCTAAGAACTCGGAAACATTGCGTTGAACCACTAAATGACTTATCTAGTGTTGTTTGGGGTTAGAATATGTTAGAATACAATGAATTTGATTGATTACAAGTGCTAGAGATGCATGAAGAGTGTTTAAAAGTGTGTAGAAAGACTTGTTGAAATTGGGTCCCAAATGGGCTAAGAACTCGGAAACATTGCGTTGAACCACTTAAGGGCTTGTCTAGTGCTGTTTTGGGTTAGAATTTGTTAGAATACAATGAATTATATTGATTACAAGTGCCAGAGATGCGTGAAGATTGTTTAGAAGTGTGTAGAAAGACTTGTAGAAATTGGGTCCCAAATGGGCTAAGAACTCGGAAACATTGCTTTGAACCATTAAATGACTTATCTAGTTTTGTTTGGGGTTAGAATATGTTAGAATACAATGAATTTGATTGATTACAAGTGCTAGAGATGCATGAAGAGTATTTAGAAGTGTGTAGAACGACTTGTTGAAATTGGGTCCTATATGGGCTAAGAACTCGGAAACATTGCGTTGAACCACTTAAGGGCTTATCTAGTGCTGTTTTGGGTTAGAATATGTTGGAATATAATAAATTTGATTGTTATAAGTGCTAGAGATACATGAAGAGTGTTTAGAAGTGTGGAGAAAGACTTGTTGAAATTGGGTCCCAAATGGGCTCAGAACTCGGAAACATTGCTTTGAACCACTAAATGACTTATCTAGTGTTGTTTGGGGTTAAAATTTGTTAGAATACAAAGAATTTGATTGATTACAAGTGCTAGAGATGCGTGAAGAGTGTTTAGAAGTGTGTAGAAAGACTTGTAAAAATTGGGTCCCAAATGGGCTAAGAACTCGGAAACATTGCGTGAAACCACTTAAGGGCTTGTCTAGTGCTGTTTTGGGTTAGAATATGTTAGAATATAATAAATTTTATTGTTACAAGTGCTAGAGATACATGAAGAGTGTTTAGAAGTGTGGAGAAAGACTTGTTGAAATTGGGTCCCAAATGGGCTAAGAACTCGGAAACATTGCTTTGAACCACTAAATGACTTATCTACAGTTGTTTGGGGTTATTATATGTTAGAATACATTGAATTTGATTGATTACAAGTGCTAGAGATGCATGAAGAGGGTTTAGAAATGTGTAGAAAGACTTGTTGAAATTGGGTCCCAAATGGGCTAAGAACTCGAAAACATTGCGTGAAACCACTTAAGGGCTTGTCTAGTGCTGTTTTGGGTTAGAATATGTTAGAATATAATAAATTTGATTGTTACAAGCGCTAGAGATACATGAAGAGTGTTTAGAAGTCTGGAGAAAGACTTGTTGAAATTGGGTCCCAAATGGGCTAAAAACTCGGAAACATTGCGTTGAACCACTAAATGAATTATCTAGAGGTTTTTGGGGTTGGAATATGTTAGAATACAATGAATTTGATTGATTACAAGTGCTAGAGATGCATGACGAGTGTTTAAAAGTGTATAGAAAGACTTGTTGAAATTGGGTCCCAAATGGGCTAAGAACTCGGAAACATTGCGTTGAACCACTTAAGGGCTTGTCTACTGCTGTTTTGGGTTAGAATATGTTAGAATATAATAAATTTGATTGTTACAAGTGCTAGAGATACATGAAGAGTGTTTAGAAGTGTGGAGAAAGACTTGTTGAAATTGGGTCCCAAATGGGCTAAGAACTCGGAAACATTGCTTTGAACCACTAAATGACTTATCTATTGTTGTTTGGGGTTAGAATTTGTTAGAATACAAAGAATTTGATTGATTACAAGTGCTAGAGATGCGTGAAGAGTGTTTAGAAGTGTGTAGAAAGACTTGTAGAAATTGGGTCCCAATGGGCTAAGAACTCAGAAACATTACGTTGAACCACTAAATTACTTATCTAGTGTTGTTTGGGGTTAGATTATGTTAGAATACAATGAATTTGATTGATTACAAGTGCTAGAGATGCAAGAAGAGTGTTTACAAGTGTGTAGAACGACTTGTTGAAATTGGGTCCCAAATGGGCTAAGAACTCGGAAACATTGCGTTGAACCACTTAAGGGCTTGTCTAGTGCTGTTTTGGGGTTAGAATTTGTTAGAATACAATGAATTATATTGATTACAAGTGCCAGAGATGCGTGAAGATTGTTTAGAAGTGTGTAGAAAGACTTGTAGAAATTGGGTCCCAAATGGGCTAAGAACTCGGAAACATTGCTTTGAACCATTAAATGACTTATCTAGTTTTGTTTGGGGTTAGAATATGTTAGAATACAAAGAATTTGATTGATTACAAGTGCTAGAGATGCGTGAAGAGTGTTTAGAAGTGTGTAGAAAGACTTGTAGAAATTGGGTCCCAAATGGGCTAAGAACTCGGAAACATTGCTTTGAACCACTAAATGACTTATCTAGTTTTGTTTGGGGTTAGAATATGTTAGAATACAATGAATTTGATTGATTACAAGTGCTAGAGATGCATGAAGAGTGTTTAGAAGTGTGTAGAAAGACTTGTTGAAATTGGGTCCCAAATGGGCTAAGAACTCGGAAGCATTGCGTTGAACCACTTAAGGGCTTGTCTAGTGCGTTTTTGGGTTAGAATATTTTAGAATATAATAAATTTGATTGTTACAAGTCCTATAGATACATGAAGAGTGTTTAGAAGTGTGGAGAAAGACTTGTTGAAATTGGGTCCCAAATGTGCTAAGAACTCGGAAACATTGCTTTGAACCACTAAATGACTTATCTAGTGTTGTTTGGGGTTAGAATTTGTTAGAATACAATGAATTTTATTGATTACAAGTGCTAGACATGCGTGAAAAGTGTTTAGAAGTGTGTAGAAAGACTTGTAGAAATTGGGTCCCAAATGGGCTAAGAACTCGGAAACATTGCGTTGAACAACTTAAGGGCTTGTCTAGTGCGTTTTTGGGTTAGAATATTTTAGAATATAATAAATTTGATTGTTACAAGTGCTAGAGATACATGAAGAGTGTTTAGAAGTGTGGAGAAAGACTTGTTGAAATTGGGTCCCAAATGGGCTAAGAACTCGGAAACATTGCTTTGAACCACTAAATGAATTATCTAGTGTTGTTTGGGGTTAGAATTTGTTAGAATACAATAAATTTTATTGATTACAAGTGCTAGAGATGCGTGAAGAGTGTTTAGAAGTGTGTAGAAACACTTGTTGAAATTGGGTCCCAAATGGGCTAAGAACTCGGAAACATTGCGTTGAACCACTTAAGGGCTTGTCTAGTGTTGTGTGGGGTTAGAATATGTTAGAATCAATTGAATTTGATTGATTACAAGTGCTAGAGATGCTTTAAGAGTGTTTAGAAGTGTGTAGAAAGACTTGTTGAAATTCGGTCCCAAAAAGGCTAAGAACTCGGAAAAATTGCTTTGAACCACTAAATGACTTATCTAGTGTTGTTTGGGATTAAAATATGTTATAATACAATGAATTATATTGATTACAAGTGCTAGAGATGCGTGAGGAGTGTTTAGAAGTGTGTAGAAGGACTTGTAGAAATTGGGTCCCAATGGGCTAAGAACTCGGAAACATTACGTTGAACCACTAAATGACTTATCTAGTGTTGTTTGGGGTTAGATTATGTTAGAATACAATGAATTTGATTGATTACAAGTGCTAGAGATGCAAGAAGAGTGTTTACAAGTGTGTAGAACGACTTGTTGAAATTGGGTCCCAAATGGGCTAAGAACTCGGAAACATTGTGTTGAACAACTTAAGGGCTTGTCTAGTGCGTTTTTGGGTTAGAATATGTTAGAATATAATAAATTTGATTGTTACAAGTGCTAGAGATACATGAAGAGTGTTTAGAAGTGTGGAGAAAGACTTGTAGAAATTGGGTCCCAAATGGGCTAAGAACTCGGAAACATTGCTTTGAACCACTAAATGACTTATCTAGTTTTGTTTGGGGTTAGAATATATTAGAATACAATGAATTTGATTGATTACAAGTGCTAGAGATGCATGAAGAGTGTTTAGAAGTGTGTAGAACGACTTGTTGAAATTGGGTCCCAAATGGGCTAAGAACTCGGAAACATTGCGTTGAACCACTTAAGGGCTTGTCTAGTGCTGTTTTGGGTTAGAATATGTTGGAATATAATAAATTCGATTGTTATAAGTGCTAGAGATACATGAAGAGTGTTTAGAAGTGTGGAGAAAGACTTGTTGAAATTGGGCCCAAATGGGCTAAGAACTCGGAAACATTGCTTTGAACCACTAAATGACTTATCTAGTGTTGTTTGGGGTTAAAATTTGTTAGAATACAAAGAATTTGATTGATTACAAGTGCTAGAGATGCGTGAAGAGTGTTTAGAAGTGTGTAGAAAGACTTGTAGAAATTGGGTCCCAAATGGGCTAAGAACTCGGAAACATTGCGTTGAACCACAAAATGACTTATCTACAGTTGTTTGGGGTTATTATATGTTAGAATACAATGAATTTGATTGATTACAAGTGCTAGAGATGCATGAAGAGGGTTTAGAAGTGTGTAGAAAGACTTGTTGAAATTGGGTCCCAAAAAGGCTAAGAACTCGGAAAAATTGCTTTGAACCACTAAATGACTTATCTAGTGTTGTTTGGGGTTAGAATATTTTAGAATACAATGAATTATATTGATTACAAGTGCTAGAGATGCGTGAAGAGTGTTTAGAAGTGTGTAGAAAGACTTGTAGAAATTGGGTCACAAATGGGCTAAGAACTCGGAAACATTGCTTTGAACCACTAAATGACTTATCTAGTTTTGTTTGGGGTTACAATATGTTAGAATACAATGAATTTGATTGATTACAAGTGCTAGAGATGCATGAAGAGTGTTTAGAAGTGTGTAGAAAGACTTGTTGAAATTGGGTCCCAAATGGGCTAAGAACTCGGAAACATTGCGTTGAACCACTTAAGGGCTTGTCTAGTGCTGTTTTGGGTTAAAATATGTTAGAATATAATAAATTTGATTGTTACAAGTCCTATAGATACATGAAGAGTGTTTAGAAGTGTGGAGAAAGACTTGTTGAAATTGGGTCCCAAATGGACTAAGAACTCGGAAACATTGCTTTGAACCACTAAATGACTTATCTAGTGTTGTTTGGGGTTAGAATTTGTTAGAATACAATGAATTTTATTGATTACAAGTGCTAGAGATGCGTGAAGAGTGTTTAGAAGTGTGTAGAAAGACTTGTAGAAATTGGGTCCCAAATGGGCTAAGAACTCGGAAACATTGTGTTGAACAACTTAAGGGCTTGTCTAGTGCGTTTTTGGGTTAGAATATGTTAGAATATAATAAATTTGATTGTTACAAGTGCTAGAGATACATGAAGAGTGTTTAGAAGTGTGGAGAAAGACTTGTTGAAATTGTGTCCCAAATGGGCTAAGAACTCGGAAACATTGCTTTGAACCACTAAATGACTTATCTAGTGTTGTTTGGGGTTAGAATTTGTTAGAATACAATGAATTTTATTGATTACAAGTGCTAGAGATGCGTGAAGAGTGTTTAGAAGTGTGTATAAAGACTTGTAGAAATTGGGCCCCAAATGGGCTAAGAACTCGGAAACATTGCGTTGAACCACTAAATGACTTATCTAGTGTTGTTTGGGGTTAGAATATGTTAGAATACAATGAATTTGATTGATTACAAGTGCTAGAGATGCATGAAGAGTGTTTAAAAGTGTGTAGAAAGACTTGTTGAAATTGGGTCCCAAATAGGCTAAGAACTCGGAAACATTGCGTTGAACCACTTAAGGGCTTGTCTAGTGCTGTTTTGGGTTAGAATTTGTTAGAATACAATGAATTATATTGATTACAAGTGCCAGAGATGCGTGAAGATTGTTTAGAAGTGTGTAGAAAGACTTGTAGAAATTGGGTCCCAAATGGGCTAAGAACTCGGAAACATTGCTTTGAACCATTAAATGACTTATCTAGTTTTGTTTGGTGTTAGAATATGTTAGAATACAATGAATTTGATTGATTACAAGTGCTAGAGATGCATGAAGAGTATTTAGAAGTGTGTAGAACGACTTGTTGAAATTGGGTCCCATATGGGCTAAGAACTCGGAAACATTGCGTTGAACCACTTAAGGGCTTGTCTAGTGCTGTTTTGGGTTAGAATATGTTGGAATATAATAAATTTGATTGTTATAAGTGCTAGAGATACATGAAGAGTGTTTAGAAGTGTGGAGAAAGACTTGTTGAAATTGGGTCCCAAATGGGCTCAGAACTCGGAAACATTGCTTTGAACCACTAAATGACTTATCTAGTGTTGTTTGGGGTTAAAATTTGTTAGAATACAAAGAATTTGATTGATTACAAGTGCTAGAGATGCGTGAAGAGTGATTAGAAGTGTGTAGAAAGACTTGTAAAAATTGGGTCCCAAATGGGCTAAGAACTCGGAAACATTGCGTGAAACCACTTAAGGGCTTGTCTAGTGCTGTTTTGGGTTAGAATATGTTAGAATATAATAAATTTGATTGTTACAAGTGCTAGAGATACATGAAGAGTGTTTAGAAGTGTGGAGAAAGACTTGTTGAAATTGGGTCCCAAATGGGCTAAGAACTCGGAAACATTGCTTTGAACCACTAAATGACTTATCTACAGTTGTTTGGGGTTATTATATGTTAGAATACATTGAATTTGATTGATTACAAGTGCTAGAGATGCATGAAGAGGGTTTAGAAATGTGTAGAAAGACTTGTTGAAATTGGGTCCCAAATGGGCTAAGAACTCGAAAACATTGCGTGAAACCACTTAAGGGCTTGTCTAGTGCTGTTTTGGGTTAGAATATGTTAGAATATAATAAATTTGATTGTTACAAGCGCTAGAGATACATGAAGAGTGTTTAGAAGTCTGGAGAAAGACTTGTTGAAATTGGGTCCCAAATGGGCTAAAAACTCGGAAACATTGCGTTGAACCACTAAATGAATTATCTAGAGGTTTTTGGGGTTGGAATATGTTAGAATACAATGAATTTGATTGATTACAAGTGCTAGAGATGCATGACGAGTGTTTAAAAGTGTGTAGAAAGACTTGTTGAAATTGGGTCCCAAATGGGCTAAGAACTCGGAAACATTGCGTTGAACCACTTAAGGGCTTGTCTACTGCTGTTTTGGGTTAGAATATGTTAGAATATAATAAATTTGATTGTTACAAGTGCTAGAGATACATGAAGAGTGTTTAGAAGTGTGGAGAAAGACTTGTTGAAATTGGGTCCCAAATGGGCTAAGAACTCGGAAACATTGCTTTGAACCACTAAATGACTTATCTATTGTTGTTTGGGGTTAGAATTTGTTAGAATACAAAGAATTTGATTGATTACAAGTGCTAGAGATGCGTGAAGAGTGTTTAGAAGTGTGTAGAAAGACTTGTAGAAATTGGGTCCCAATGGGCTAAGAACTCAGAAACATTACGTTGAACCACTAAATGAGTTATCTAGTGTTGTTTGGGGTTAGATTATGTTAGAATACAATGAATTTGATTGATTACAAGTGCTAGAGATGCAAGAAGAGTGTTTACAAGTGTGTAGAACGACTTGTTGAAATTGGGTCCCAAATGGGCTAAGAACTCGGAAACATTGCGTTGAACCACTTAAGGGCTTGTCTAGTGCTGTTTTGGGTTAGAATTTGTTAGAATACAATGAATTATATTGATTACAAGTGCCAGAGATGCGTGAAGATTGTTTAGAAGTGTGTAGAAAGACTTGTAGAAATTGGGTCCCAAATGGGCTAAGAACTCGGAAACATTGCTTTGAACCATTAAATGACTTATCTAGTTTTGTTTGGGGTTAGAATATGTTAGAATACAAAGAATTTGATTGATTACAAGTGCTAGAGATGCGTGAAGAGTGTTTAGAAGTGTGTAGAAAGACTTGTAGAAATTGGGTCCCAAATGGGCTAAGAACTCGGAAACATTGCTTTGAACCACTAAATGACTTATCTAGTTTTGTTTGGGGTTAGAATATGTTAGAATACAATGAATTTGATTGATTACAAGTGCTAGAGATGCATGAAGAGTGTTTAAAAGTGTGTAGAAAGACTTGTTGAAATTGTGTCCCAAATGGGCTAAGAACTCGGAAACATTGCGTTGAACCACTTAAGGGCTTGTCTACTGCTGTTTTGGGTTAGAATATGTTAGAATATAATAAATTTGATTGTTACAAGTGCTAGAGATACATGAAGAGTGTTTAGAAGTGTGGAGAAAGACTTGTTGAAATTGGGTCCCAAATGGGCTAAGAACTCGGAAACATTGCTTTGAACCACTAAATGACTTATCTATTGTTGTTTGGGGTTAGAATTTGTTAGAATACAAAGAATTTGATTGATTACAAGTGCTAGAGATGCGTGAAGAGTGTTTAGAAGTGTGTAGAAAGACTTGTAGAAATTGGGTCCCAATGGGCTAAGAACTCAGAAACATTACGTTGAACCACTAAATGAGTTATCTAGTGTTGTTTGGGGTTAGATTATGTTAGAATACAATGAATTTGATTGATTACAAGTACTAGAGATGCAAGAAGAGTGTTTACAAGTGTGTAGAACGACTTGTTGAAATTGGGTCCCAAATGGGCTAAGAACTCGGAAACATTGCGTTGAACCACTTAAGGGCTTGTCTAGTGCTGTTTTGGGTTAGAATTTGTTAGAATACAATGAATTATATTGATTACAAGTGCCAGAGATGCGTGAAGATTGTTTAGAAGTGTGTAGAAAGACTTGTAGAAATTGGGTCCCAAATGGGCTAAGAACTCGGAAACATTGCTTTGAACCATTAAATGACTTATCTAGTTTTGTTTGGGGTTAGAATATGTTAGAATACAAAGAATTTGATTGATTACAAGTGCTAGAGATGCATGAAGAGTGTTTAGAAGTGTGTAGAAAGACTTGTAGAAATTGGGTCCCAAATGGGCTAAGAACTCGGAAACATTGCTTTGAACCACTAAATGACTTATCTAGTTTTGTTTGGGGTTAGAATATGTTAGAATACAATGAATTTGATTGTTACAAGTCCTATAGATACATGAAGAGTGTTTAGAAGTGTGGAGAAAGACTTGTTGAAATTGGGTCCCAAATGTGCTAAGAACTCGGAAACATTGCTTTGAACCACTAAATGACTTATCTAGTGTTGTTTGGGGTTAGAATTTGTTAGAATACAATGAATTTTATTGATTACAAGTGCTAGACATGCGTGAAAAGTGTTTAGAAGTGTGTAGAAAGACTTGTAGAAATTGGGTCCCAAATGAGCTAAGAACTCGGAAACATTGCGTTGAACAACTTAAGGGCTTGTCTAGTGCGTTTTTGGGTTAGAATATTTTAGAATATAATAAATTTGATTGTTACAAGTGCTAGAGATACATGAAGAGTGTTTAGAAATGTGTAGAAAGACTTGTTGAAATTGGGTCCCAAATGGGCTAAGAACTCGAAAACATTGCGTGAAACCACTTAAGGGCTTGTCTAGTGCTGTTTTGGGTTAGAATATGTTAGAATATAATAAATTTGATTGTTACAAGCGCTAGAGATACATGAAGAGTGTTTAGAAGTCTGGAGAAAGACTTGTTGAAATTGGGTCCCAAATGGGCTAAAAACTCGGAAACATTGCGTTGAACCACTAAATGAATTATCTAGAGGTTTTTGGGGTTGGAATATGTTAGAATACAATGAATTTGATTGATTACAAGTGCTAGAGATGCATGACGAGTGTTTAAAAGTGTGTAGAAAGACTTGTTGAAATTGGGTCCCAAATGGGCTAAGAACTCGGAAACATTGCGTTGAACCACTTAAGGGCTTGTCTAGTGCTGTTTTGGGTTAGAATATGTTGGAATATAATAAATTCGATTGTTATAAGTGCTAGAGATACATGAAGAGTGTTTAGAAGTGTGGAGAAAGACTTGTTGAAATTGGGCCCAAATGGGCTAAGAACTCGGAAACATTGCTTTGAACCACTAAATGACTTATCTAGTGTTGTTTGGGGTTAAAATTTGTTAGAATACAAAGAATTTGATTGATTACAAGTGCTAGAGATGCGTGAAGAGTGTTTAGAAGTGTGTAGAAAGACTTGTAGAAATTGGGTCCCAAATGGGCTAAGAACTCGGAAACATTGCGTTGAACCACAAAATGACTTATCTACAGTTGTTTGGGGTTATTATATGTTAGAATACAATGAATTTGATTGATTACAAGTGCTAGAGATGCATGAAGAGGGTTTAGAAGTGTGTAGAAAGACTTGTTGAAATTGGGTCCCAAAAAGGCTAAGAACTCGGAAAAATTGCTTTGAACCACTAAATGACTTATCTAGTGTTGTTTGGGGTTAGAATATTTTAGAATACAATGAATTATATTGATTACAAGTGCTAGAGATGCGTGAAGAGTGTTTAGAAGTGTGTAGAAAGACTTGTAGAAATTGGGTCACAAATGGGCTAAGAACTCGGAAACATTGCTTTGAACCACTAAATGACTTATCTAGTTTTGTTTGGGGTTACAATATGTTAGAATACAATGAATTTGATTGATTACAAGTGCTAGAGATGCATGAAGAGTGTTTAGAAGTGTGTAGAAAGACTTGTTGAAATTGGGTCCCAAATGGGCTAAGAACTCGGAAACATTGCGTTGAACCACTTAAGGGCTTGTCTAGTGCTGTTTTCGGTTAAAATATGTTAGAATATAATAAATTTGATTGTTACAAGTCCTATAGATACATGAAGAGTGTTTAGAAGTGTGGAGAAAGACTTGTTGAAATTGGGTCCCAAATGGACTAAGAACTCGGAAACATTGCTTTGAACCACTAAATGACTTATCTAGTGTTGTTTGGGGTTAGAATTTGTTAGAATACAATGAATTTTATTGATTACAAGTGCTAGAGATGCGTGAAGAGTGTTTAGAAGTGTGTAGAAAGACTTGTAGAAATTGGGTCCCAAATGGGCTAAGAACTCGGAAACATTGTGTTGAACAACTTAAGGGCTTGTCTAGTGCGTTTTTGGGTTAGAATATGTTAGAATATAATAAATTTGATTGTTACAAGTGCTAGAGATACATGAAGAGTGTTTAGAAGTGTGGAGAAAGACTTGTTGAAATTGTGTCCCAAATGGGCTAAGAACTCGGAAACATTGCTTTGAACCACTAAATGACTTATCTAGTGTTGTTTGGGGTTAGAATTTGTTAGAATACAATGAATTTTATTGATTACAAGTGCTAGAGATGCGTGAAGAGTGTTTAGAAGTGTGTATAAAGACTTGTAGAAATTGGGCCCCAAATGGGCTAAGAACTCGGAAACATTGCGTTGAACCACTAAATGACTTATCTAGTGTTGTTTGGGGTTAGAATATGTTAGAATACAATGAATTTGATTGATTACAAGTGCTAGAGATGCATGAAGAGTGTTTAAAAGTGTGTAGAAAGACTTGTTGAAATTGGGTCCCAAATAGGCTAAGAACTCGGAAACATTGCGTTGAACCACTTAAGGGCTTGTCTAGTGCTGTTTTGGGTTAGAATTTGTTAGAATACAATGAATTATATTGATTACAAGTGCCAGAGATGCGTGAAGATTGTTTAGAAGTGTGTAGAAAGACTTGTAGAAATTGGGTCCCAAATGGGCTAAGAACTCGGAAACATTGCTTTGAACCATTAAATGACTTATCTAGTTTTGTTTGGTGTTAGAATATGTTAGAATACAATGAATTTGATTGATTACAAGTGCTAGAGATGCATGAAGAGTATTTAGAAGTGTGTAGAACGACTTGTTGAAATTGGGTCCCATATGGGCTAAGAACTCGGAAACATTGCGTTGAACCACTTAAGGGCTTGTCTAGTGCTGTTTTGGGTTAGAATATGTTGGAATATAATAAATTTGATTGTTATAAGTGCTAGAGATACATGAAGAGTGTTTAGAAGTGTGGAGAAAGACTTGTTGAAATTGGGTCCCAAATGGGCTCAGAACTCGGAAACATTGCTTTGAACCACTAAATGACTTATCTAGTGTTGTTTGGGGTTAAAATTTGTTAGAATACAAAGAATTTGATTGATTACAAGTGCTAGAGATGCGTGAAGAGTGATTAGAAGTGTGTAGAAAGACTTGTAAAAATTGGGTCCCAAATGGGCTAAGAACTCGGAAACATTGCATGAAACCACTTAAGGGCTTGTCTAGTGCTGTTTTGGGTTAGAATATGTTAGAATATAATAAATTTGATTGTTACAAGTGCTAGAGATACATGAAGAGTGTTTAGAAGTGTGGAGAAAGACTTGTTGAAATTGGGTCCCAAATGGGCTAAGAACTCGGAAACATTGCTTTGAACCACTAAATGACTTATCTACAGTTGTTTGGGGTTATTATATGTTAGAATACATTGAATTTGATTGATTACAAGTGCTAGAGATGCATGAAGAGGGTTTAGAAATGTGTAGAAAGACTTGTTGAAATTGGGTCCCAAATGGGCTAAGAACTCGAAAACATTGCGTGAAACCACTTAAGGGCTTGTCTAGTGCTGTTTTGGGTTAGAATATGTTAGAATATAATAAATTTGATTGTTACAAGCGCTAGAGATACATGAAGAGTGTTTAGAAGTCTGGAGAAAGACTTGTTGAAATTGGGTCCCAAATGGGCTAAAAACTCGGAAACATTGCGTTGAACCACTAAATGAATTATCTAGAGGTTTTTGGGGTTGGAATATGTTAGAATACAATGAATTTGATTGATTACAAGTGCTAGAGATGCATGACGAGTGTTTAAAAGTGTGTAGAAAGACTTGTTGAAATTGGGTCCCAAATGGGCTAAGAACTCGGAAACATTGCGTTGAACCACTTAAGGGCTTGTCTACTGCTGTTTTGGGTTAGAATATGTTAGAATATAATAAATTTGATTGTTACAAGTGCTAGAGATACATGAAGAGTGTTTAGAAGTGTGGAGAAAGACTTGTTGAAATTGGGTCCCAAATGGGCTAAGAACTCGGAAACATTGCTTTGAACCACTAAATGACTTATCTATTGTTGTTTGGGGTTAGAATTTGTTAGAATACAAAGAATTTGATTGATTACAAGTGCTAGAGATGCGTGAAGAGTGTTTAGAAGTGTGTAGAAAGACTTGTAGAAATTGGGTCCCAATGGGCTAAGAACTCAGAAACATTACGTTGAACCACTAAATGAGTTATCTAGTGTTGTTTGGGGTTAGATTATGTTAGAATACAATGAATTTGATTGATTGCAAGTGCTAGAGATGCAAGAAGAGTGTTTACAAGTGTGTAGAACGACTTGTTGAAATTGGGTCCCAAATGGGCTAAGAACTCGGAAACATTGCGTTGAACCACTTAAGGGCTTGTCTAGTGCTGTTTTGGGTTGAATTTGTTAGAATACAATGAATTATATTGATTACAAGTGCCAGAGATGCGTGAAGATTGTTTAGAAGTGTGTAGAAAGACTTGTAGAAATTGGGTCCCAAATGGGCTAAGAACTCGGAAACATTGCTTTGAACCATTAAATGACTTATCTAGTTTTGTTTGGGGTTAGAATATGTTAGAATACAAAGAATTTGATTGATTACAAGTGCTAGAGATGCGTGAAGAGTGTTTAGAAGTGTGTAGAAAGACTTGTAGAAATTGGGTCCCAAATGGGCTAAGAACTCGGAAACATTGCTTTGAACCACTAAATGACTTATCTAGTTTTGTTTGGGGTTAGAATATGTTAGAATACAATGAATTTGATTGATTACAAGTGCTAGAGATGCATGAAGAGTGTTTAAAAGTGTGTAGAAAGACTTGTTGAAATTGTGTCCCAAATGGGCTAAGAACTCGGAAACATTGCGTTGAACCACTTAAGGGCTTGTCTACTGCTGTTTTGGGTTAGAATATGTTAGAATATAATAAATTTGATTGTTACAAGTGCTAGAGATACATGAAGAGTGTTTAGAAGTGTGGAGAAAGACTTGTTGAAATTGGGTCCCAAATGGGCTAAGAACTCGGAAACATTGCTTTGAACCACTAAATGACTTATCTATTGTTGTTTGGGGTTAGAATTTGTTAGAATACAAAGAATTTGATTGATTACAAGTGCTAGAGATGCGTGAAGAGTGTTTAGAAGTGTGTAGAAAGACTTGTAGAAATTGGGTCCCAATGGGCTAAGAACTCAGAAACATTACGTTGAACCACTAAATGAGTTATCTAGTGTTGTTTGGGGTTAGATTATGTTAGAATACAATGAATTTGATTGATTACAAGTGCTAGAGATGCAAGAAGAGTGTTTACAAGTGTGTAGAACGACTTGTTGAAATTGGGTCCCAAATGGGCTAAGAACTCGGAAACATTGCGTTGAACCACTTAAGGGCTTGTCTAGTGCTGTTTTGGGTTAGAATTTGTTAGAATACAATGAATTATATTGATTACAAGTGCCAGAGATGCGTGAAGATTGTTTAGAAGTGTGTAGAAAGACTTGTAGAAATTGGGTCCCAAATGGGCTAAGAACTCGGAAACATTGCTTTGAACCATTAAATGACTTATCTAGTTTTGTTTGGGGTTAGAATATGTTAGAATACAAAGAATTTGATTGATTACAAGTGCTAGAGATGCGTGAAGAGTGTTTAGAAGTGTGTAGAAAGACTTGTAGAAATTGGGTCCCAAATGGGCTAAGAACTCGGAAACATTGCTTTGAACCATTAAATGACTTATCTAGTTTTGTTTGGTGTTAGAATATGTTAGAATACAATGAATTTGATTGATTACAAGTGCTAGAGATGCATGAAGAGTATTTAGAAGTGTGTAGAACGACTTGTTGAAATTGGGTCCCATATGGGCTAAGAACTCGGAAACATTGCGTTGAACCACTTAAGGGCTTGTCTAGTGCTGTTTTGGGTTAGAATATGTTGGAATATAATAAATTTGATTGTTATAAGTGCTAGAGATACATGAAGAGTGTTTAGAAGTGTGGAGAAAGACTTGTTGAAATTGGGTCCCAAATGGGCTCAGAACTCGGAAACATTGCTTTGAACCACTAAATGACTTATCTAGTGTTGTTTGGGGTTAAAATTTGTTAGAATACAAAGAATTTGATTGATTACAAGTGCTAGAGATGCGTGAAGAGTGATTAGAAGTGTGTAGAAAGACTTGTAAAAATTGGGTCCCAAATGGGCTAAGAACTCGGAAACATTGCATGAAACCACTTAAGGGCTTGTCTAGTGCTGTTTTGGGTTAGAATATGTTAGAATATAATAAATTTGATTGTTACAAGTGCTAGAGATACATGAAGAGTGTTTAGAAGTGTGGAGAAAGACTTGTTGAAATTGGGTCCCAAATGGGCTAAGAACTCGGAAACATTGCTTTGAACCACTAAATGACTTATCTACAGTTGTTTGGGGTTATTATATGTTAGAATACATTGAATTTGATTGATTACAAGTGCTAGAGATGCATGAAGAGGGTTTAGAAATGTGTAGAAAGACTTGTTGAAATTGGGTCCCAAATGGGCTAAGAACTCGAAAACATTGCGTGAAACCACTTAAGGGCTTGTCTAGTGCTGTTTTGGGTTAGAATATGTTAGAATATAATAAATTTGATTGTTACAAGCGCTAGAGATACATGAAGAGTGTTTAGAAGTCTGGAGAAAGACTTGTTGAAATTGGGTCCCAAATGGGCTAAAAACTCGGAAACATTGCGTTGAACCACTAAATGAATTATCTAGAGGTTTTTGGGGTTGGAATATGTTAGAATACAATGAATTTGATTGATTACAAGTGCTAGAGATGCATGACGAGTGTTTAAAAGTGTGTAGAAAGACTTGTTGAAATTGGGTCCCAAATGGGCTAAGAACTCGGAAACATTGCGTTGAACCACTTAAGGGCTTGTCTACTGCTGTTTTGGGTTAGAATATGTTAGAATATAATAAATTTGATTGTTACAAGTGCTAGAGATACATGAAGAGTGTTTAGAAGTGTGGAGAAAGACTTGTTGAAATTGGGTCCCAAATGGGCTAAGAACTCGGAAACATTGCTTTGAACCACTAAATGACTTATCTATTGTTGTTTGGGGTTAGAATTTGTTAGAATACAAAGAATTTGATTGATTACAAGTGCTAGAGATGCGTGAAGAGTGTTTAGAAGTGTGTAGAAAGACTTGTAGAAATTGGGTCCCAATGGGCTAAGAACTCAGAAACATTACGTTGAACCACTAAATGAGTTATCTAGTGTTGTTTGGGGTTAGATTATGTTAGAATACAATGAATTTGATTGATTGCAAGTGCTAGAGATGCAAGAAGAGTGTTTACAAGTGTGTAGAACGACTTGTTGAAATTGGGTCCCAAATGGGCTAAGAACTCGGAAACATTGCGTTGAACCACTTAAGGGCTTGTCTAGTGCTGTTTTGGGTTGAATTTGTTAGAATACAATGAATTATATTGATTACAAGTGCCAGAGATGCGTGAAGATTGTTTAGAAGTGTGTAGAAAGACTTGTAGAAATTGGGTCCCAAATGGGCTAAGAACTCGGAAACATTGCTTTGAACCATTAAATGACTTATCTAGTTTTGTTTGGGGTTAGAATATGTTAGAATACAAAGAATTTGATTGATTACAAGTGCTAGAGATGCGTGAAGAGTGTTTAGAAGTGTGTAGAAAGACTTGTAGAAATTGGGTCCCAAATGGGCTAAGAACTCGGAAACATTGCTTTGAACCACTAAATGACTTATCTAGTTTTGTTTGGGGTTAGAATATGTTAGAATACAATGAATTTGATTGATTACAAGTGCTAGAGATGCATGAAGAGTGTTTAAAAGTGTGTAGAAAGACTTGTTGAAATTGTGTCCCAAATGGGCTAAGAACTCGGAAACATTGCGTTGAACCACTTAAGGGCTTGTCTACTGCTGTTTTGGGTTAGAATATGTTAGAATATAATAAATTTGATTGTTACAAGTGCTAGAGATACATGAAGAGTGTTTAGAAGTGTGGAGAAAGACTTGTTGAAATTGGGTCCCAAATGGGCTAAGAACTCGGAAACATTGCTTTGAACCACTAAATGACTTATCTATTGTTGTTTGGGGTTAGAATTTGTTAGAATACAAAGAATTTGATTGATTACAAGTGCTAGAGATGCGTGAAGAGTGTTTAGAAGTGTGTAGAAAGACTTGTAGAAATTGGGTCCCAATGGGCTAAGAACTCAGAAACATTACGTTGAACCACTAAATGAGTTATCTAGTGTTGTTTGGGGTTAGATTATGTTAGAATACAATGAATTTGATTGATTACAAGTGCTAGAGATGCAAGAAGAGTGTTTACAAGTGTGTAGAACGACTTGTTGAAATTGGGTCCCAAATGGGCTAAGAACTCGGAAACATTGCGTTGAACCACTTAAGGGCTTGTCTAGTGCTGTTTTGGGTTAGAATTTGTTAGAATACAATGAATTATATTGATTACAAGTGCCAGAGATGCGTGAAGATTGTTTAGAAGTGTGTAGAAAGACTTGTAGAAATTGGGTCCCAAATGGGCTAAGAACTCGGAAACATTGCTTTGAACCATTAAATGACTTATCTAGTTTTGTTTGGGGTTAGAATATGTTAGAATACAAAGAATTTGATTGATTACAAGTGCTAGAGATGCATGAAGAGTGTTTAGAAGTGTGTAGAAAGACTTGTAGAAATTGGGTCCCAAATGGGCTAAGAACTCGGAAACATTGCTTTGAATCACTAAATGACTTATCTAGTTTTGTTTGGGGTTAGAATATGTTAGAATACAATGAATTTGATTGTTACAAGTCCTATAGATACATGAAGAGTGTTTAGAAGTGTGGAGAAAGACTTGTTGAAATTGGGTCCCAAATGTGCTAAGAACTCGGAAACATTGCTTTGAACCACTAAATGACTTATCTAGTGTTGTTTGGGGTTAGAATTTGTTAGAATACAATGAATTTTATTGATTACAAGTGCTAGACATGCGTGAAAAGTGTTTAGAAGTGTGTAGAAAGACTTGTAGAAATTGGGTCCCAAATGGGCTAAGAACTCGGAAACATTGCGTTGAACAACTTAAGGGCTTGTCTAGTGCGTTTTTGGGTTAGAATATTTTAGAATATAATAAATTTGATTGTTACAAGTGCTAGAGATACATGAAGAGTGTTTAGAAATGTGTAGAAAGACTTGTTGAAATTGGGTCCCAAATGGGCTAAGAACTCGACAACATTGCGTGAAACCACTTAAGGGCTTGTCTAGTGCTGTTTTGGGTTAGAATATGTTAGAATATAATAAATTTGATTGTTACAAGCGCTAGAGATACATGAAGAGTGTTTAGAAGTCTGGAGAAAGACTTGTTGAAATTGGGTCCCAAATGGGCTAAAAACTCGGAAACATTGCGTTGAACCACTAAATGAATTATCTAGAGGTTTTTGGGGTTGGAATATGTTAGAATACAATGAATTTGATTGATTACAAGTGCTAGAGATGCATGACGAGTGTTTAAAAGTGTGTAGAAAGACTTGTTGAAATTGGGTCCCAAATGGGCTAAGAACTCGGAAACATTGCGTTGAACCACTTAAGGGCTTGTCTAGTGCTGTTTTGGGTTAGAATATGTTGGAATATAATAAATTCGATTGTTATAAGTGCTAGAGATACATGAAGAGTGTTTAGAAGTGTGGAGAAAGACTTGTTGAAATTGGGCCCAAATGGGCTAAGAACTCGGAAACATTGCTTTGAACCACTAAATGACTTATCTAGTGTTGTTTGGGGTTAAAATTTGTTAGAATACAAAGAATTTGATTGATTACAAGTGCTAGAGATGCGTGAAGAGTGTTTAGAAGTGTGTAGAAAGACTTGTAGAAATTGGGTCCCAAATGGGCTAAGAACTCGGAAACATTGCGTTGAACCACAAAATGACTTATCTACAGTTGTTTGGGGTTATTATATGTTAGAATACAATGAATTTGATTGATTACAAGTGCTAGAGATGCATGAAGAGGGTTTAGAAGTGTGTAGAAAGACTTGTTGAAATTGGGTCCCAAAAAGGCTAAGAACTCGGAAAAATTGCTTTGAACCACTAAATGACTTATCTAGTGTTGTTTGGGGTTAGAATATTTTAGAATACAATGAATTATATTGATTACAAGTGCTAGAGATGCGTGAAGAGTGTTTAGAAGTGTGTAGAAAGACTTGTAGAAATTGGGTCACAAATGGGCTAAGAACTCGGAAACATTGCTTTGAACCACTAAATGACTTATCTAGTTTTGTTTGGGGTTACAATATGTTAGAATACAATGAATTTGATTGATTACAAGTGCTAGAGATGCATGAAGAGTGTTTAGAAGTGTGTAGAAAGACTTGTTGAAATTGGGTCCCAAATGGGCTAAGAACTCGGAAACATTGCGTTGAACCACTTAAGGGCTTGTCTAGTGCTGTTTTCGGTTAAAATATGTTAGAATATAATAAATTTGATTGTTACAAGTCCTATAGATACATGAAGAGTGTTTAGAAGTGTGGAGAAAGACTTGTTGAAATTGGGTCCCAAATGGACTAAGAACTCGGAAACATTGCTTTGAACCACTAAATGACTTATCTAGTGTTGTTTGGGGTTAGAATTTGTTAGAATACAATGAATTTTATTGATTACAAGTGCTAGAGATGCGTGAAGAGTGTTTAGAAGTGTGTAGAAAGACTTGTAGAAATTGGGTCCCAAATGGGCTAAGAACTCGGAAACATTGTGTTGAACAACTTAAGGGCTTGTCTAGTGCGTTTTTGGGTTAGAATATGTTAGAATATAATAAATTTGATTGTTACAAGTGCTAGAGATACATGAAGAGTGTTTAGAAGTGTGGAGAAAGACTTGTTGAAATTGTGTCCCAAATGGGCTAAGAACTCGGAAACATTGCTTTGAACCACTAAATGACTTATCTAGTGTTGTTTGGGGTTAGAATTTGTTAGAATACAATGAATTTTATTGATTACAAGTGCTAGAGATGCGTGAAGAGTGTTTAAAAGTGTGTAGAAAGACTTGTTGAAATTGGGTCCCAAATAGGCTAAGAACTCGGAAACATTGCGTTGAACCACTTAAGGGCTTGTCTAGTGCTGTTTTGGGTTAGAATTTGTTAGAATACAATGAATTATATTGATTACAAGTGCCAGAGATGCGTGAAGATTGTTTAGAAGTGTGTAGAAAGACTTGTAGAAATTGGGTCCCAAATGGGCTAAGAACTCGGAAACATTGCTTTGAACCATTAAATGACTTATCTAGTTTTGTTTGGTGTTAGAATATGTTAGAATACAATGAATTTGATTGATTACAAGTGCTAGAGATGCATGAAGAGTATTTAGAAGTGTGTAGAACGACTTGTTGAAATTGGGTCCCATATGGGCTAAGAACTCGGAAACATTGCGTTGAACCACTTAAGGGCTTGTCTAGTGCTGTTTTGGGTTAGAATATGTTGGAATATAATAAATTTGATTGTTATAAGTGCTAGAGATACATGAAGAGTGTTTAGAAGTGTGGAGAAAGACTTGTTGAAATTGGGTCCCAAATGGGCTCAGAACTCGGAAACATTGCTTTGAACCACTAAATGACTTATCTAGTGTTGTTTGGGGTTAAAATTTGTTAGAATACAAAGAATTTGATTGATTACAAGTGCTAAAGATGCGTGAAGAGTGTTTAGAAGTGTGTAGAAAGACTTGTAAAAATTGGGTCCCAAATGGGCTAAGAACTCGGAAACATTGCGTGAAACCACTTAAGGGCTTGTCTAGTGCTGTTTTGGGTTAGAATATGTTAGAATATAATAAATTTGATTGTTACAAGTGCTAGAGATACATGAAGAGTGTTTAGAAGTGTGGAGAAAGACTTGTTGAAATTGGGTCCCAAATGGGCTAAGAACTCGGAAACATTGCTTTGAACCACTAAATGACTTATCTACAGTTGTTTGGGGTTATTATATGTTAGAATACATTGAATTTGATTGATTACAAGTGCTAGAGATGCATGAAGAGGGTTTAGAAATGTGTAGAAAGACTTGTTGAAATTGGGTCCCAAATGGGCTAAGAACTCGAAAACATTGCGTGAAACCACTTAAGGGCTTGTCTAGTGCTGTTTTGGGTTAGAATATGTTAGAATATAATAAATTTGATTGTTACAAGCGCTAGAGATACATGAAGAGTGTTTAGAAGTCTGGAGAAAGACTTGTTGAAATTGGGTCCCAAATGGGCTAAAAACTCGGAAACATTGCGTTGAACCACTAAATGAATTATCTAGAGGTTTTTGGGGTTGGAATATGTTAGAATACAATGAATTTGATTGATTACAAGTGCTAGAGATGCATGACGAGTGTTTAAAAGTGTGTAGAAAGACTTGTTGAAATTGGGTTCCAAATGGGCTAAGAACTCGGAAACATTGCGTTGAACCACTTAAGGGCTTGCCTACTGCTGTTTTGGGTTAGAATATGTTAGAATATAATAAATTTGATTGTTACAAGTGCTAGAGATACATGAAGAGTGTTTAGAAGTGTGGAGAAAGACTTGTTGAAATTGGGTCCCAAATGGGCTAAGAACTCGGAAACATTTCTTTGAACCACTAAATGACTTATCTATTGTTGTTTGGGGTTAGAATTTGTTAGAATACAAAGAATTTGATTGATTACAAGTGCTAGAGATGCGTGAAGAGTGTTTAGAAGTGTGTAGAAAGACTTGTAGAAATTGGGTCCCAATGGGCTAAGAACTCAGAAACATTACGTTGAACCACTAAATGAGTTATCTAGTGTTGTTTGGGGTTAGATTATGTTAGAATACAATGAATTTGATTGATTACAAGTGCTAGAGATGCAAGAAGAGTGTTTACAAGTGTGTAGAACGACTTGTTGAAATTGGGTCCCAAATGGGCTAAGAACTCGGAAACATTGCGTTGAACCACTTAAGGGCTTGTCTAGTGCTGTTTTGGGTTAGAATTTGTTAGAATACAATGAATTATATTGATTACAAGTGCCAGAGATGCGTGAAGATTGTTTAGAAGTGTGTAGAAAGACTTGTAGAAATTGGGTCCCAAATGGGCTAAGAACTCGGAAACATTGCTTTGAACCATTAAATGACTTATCTAGTTTTGTTTGGGGTTAGAATATGTTAGAATACAATGAATTTGATTGATTACAAGTGCTAGAGATGCATGAAGAGTGTTTAAAAGTGTGTAGAAAGACTTGGTGAAATTGGGTCCCAAATGGGCTAAGAACTCGGAAACATTGCTTTGAACCACTAAATGACTTATCTAGTTTTGTTTGGGGTTAGAATATGTTAGAATACAATGAATTTGATTGATTACAAGTGCTAGAGATGCATGAAGAGTGTTTAGAAGTGTGTAGAAAGACTTGTTGAAATTGGGTCCCAAATGGGCTAAGAACTCGGAAACATTGCGTTGAACCACTTAAGGGCTTGTCTAGTGCTGTTTTGGGTTAAAATATGTTAGAATATAATAAATTTGATTGTTACAAGTCCTATAGATACATGAAGAGTGTTTAGAAGTGTGGAGAAAGACTTGTTGAAATTGGGTCCCAAATGTGCTAAGAACTCGGAAACATTGCTTTGAACCACTAAATGACTTATCTAGTGTTGTTTGGGGTTAGAATTTGTTAGAATACAATGAATTTTATTGATTACAAGTGCTAGACATGCGTGAAAAGTGTTTAGAAGTGTGTAGAAAGACTTGTAGAAATTGGGTCCCAAATGGGCTAAGAACTCGGAAACATTGCGTTGAACAACTTAATTGCTTGTCTAGTGCGTTTTTGGGTTAGAATATTTTAGAATATAATAAATTTGATTGTTACAAGTGCTAGAGATACATGAAGAGTGTTTAGAAGTGTGGAGAAAGACTTGTTGAAATTGGGTCCCAAATGGGCTAAGAACTCGGAAACATTGCTTTGAACCACTAAATGAATTATCTAGTGTTGTTTGGGGTTAGAATTTGTTAGAATACAATAAATTTTATTGATTACAAGTGCTAGAGATGCATGAAGAGTGTTTAGAAGTGTGTAGAAAGACTTGTAGAAATTGGGCCCCAAATGGGCTAAGAACTCGGAAACATTACGTTGAACCACTAAATGACTTATATAGTGTTGTTTGGGGTTAGAATATGTTAGAATACAATGAATTTGATTGATTACAAGTGCTAGAGATGCATGAAGAGTGTTTAAAAGTGTGTAGAAAGACTTGGTGAAATTGGGTCCCAAATGGGCTAAGAACTCGGAAACATTGCGTTGAACCACTTAAGGGCTTGTCTAGTGTTGTGTGGGGTTAGAATATGTTAGAATCAATTGAATTTGATTGATTACAAGTGCTAGAGATGCTTTAAGAGTGTTTAGAAGTGTGTAGAAAGACTTGTTGAAATTGGGTCCCAAAAAGGCTAAGAACTCGGAAAAATTGCTTTGAACCACTAAATGACTTATCTAGTGTTGTTTGGGATTAGAATATGTTAGAATACAATGAATTATATTGATTACAAGTGCTAGAGATGCGTGAGGAGTGTTTAGAAGTGTGTAGAAGGACTTGTAGAAATTGGGTCCCAATGGGCTAAGAACTCGGAAACATTACGTTGAACCACTAAATGACTTATCTAGTGTTGTTTGGGGTTAGATTATGTTAGAATACAATGAATTTGATTGATTACAAGTGCTAGAGATGCAAGAAGAGTGTTTACAAGTGTGTAGAACGACTTGTTGAAATTGAGTCCCAAATGGGCTAAGAACTCGGAAACATTGTGTTGAACAACTTAAGGGCTTGTCTAGTGCGTTTTTGGGTTAGAATATGTTAGAATATAATAAATTTGATTGTTACAAGTGCTAGAGATACATGAAGAGTGTTTAGAAGTGTGGAGAAAGACTTGTAGAAATTGGGTCCCAAATGGGCTAAGAACTCGGAAACATTGCTTTGAACCACTAAATGACTTATCTAGTTTTGTTTGGGGTTAGAATATGTTAGAATACAATGAATTTGATTGATTACAAGTGCTAGAGATGCATGAAGAGTGTTTAGGAGTGTGTAGAACGACTTGTTGAAATTGGGTCCCAAATGGGCTAAGAACTCGGAAACATTGCGTTGAACCACTTAAGGGCTTGTCTAGTGCTGTTTTAGGTTAGAATATGTTGGGATATAATAAATTCGATTGTTATAAGTGCTAGAGATACATGAAGAGTGTTTAGAAGTGTGGAGAAAGACTTGTTGAAATTGGGCCCAAATGGGCTAAGAACTCGGAAACATTGCTTTGAACCACTAAATGACTTATCTAGTGTTGTTTGGGGTTAAAATTTGTTAGAATACAAAGAATTTGATTGATTACAAGTGCTAGAGATGCGTGAAGAGTGTTTAGAAGTGTGTAGAAAGACTTGTAGAAATTGGGTCCCAAATGGGCTAAGAACTCGGAATCATTGCGTTGAACCACAAAATGACTTATCTACAGTCGTTTGGGGTTATTATATGGTAGAATACAATGAATTTGATTGATTACAAGTGCTAGAGATGCATGAAGAGGGTTTAGAAGTGTGTAGAAAGACTTGTTGAAATTGGGTCCCAAAAAGGCTAAGAACTCGGAAAAATTGCTTTGAACCACTAAATGACTTATCTAGTGTTGTTTGGGGTTAGAATATTTTAGAATACAATGAATTATATTGATTACAAGTGCTAGAGATGCGTGAAGAGTGTTTAGAAGTGTGTAGAAAGACTTGTAGAAATTGGGTCCCAAATGGGCTAAGAACTCGGAAACATTGCTTTGAACCACTAAATGACTTATCTAGTTTTGTTTGGGGTTAGAATATGTTAGAATACAATGAATTTGATTGATTACAAGTGCAAGAGATGCATGAAGAGTGTTTAGAAGTGTGTAGAAAGACTTGTTGAAATTGGGTCCCAAATGGGCTAAGAAGTCGGAAACATTGCGTTGAACCACTTAAGGGCTTGTCTAGTGCTGTTTTGGGTTAAAATATGTTAGAATATAATAAATTTGATTGTTACAAGTCCTATAGATACATGAAGAGTGTTTAGAAGTGTGGAGAAAGACTTGTTGAAATTGGGTCCCAAATGGGCTAAGAACTCGGAAACATTGCTTTGAACCACTAAATGACTTAGCTAGTGTTGTTTGGGGTTAGAATTTGTTAGAATACAATGAAATTTATTGATTACAAGTGCTAGAGATGCGTGAAGAGTGTTTAGAAGTGTGTAGAAAGACTTGTAGAAATTGGGTCCCAAATGGGCTAAGAACTCGGAAACATTGTGTTGAACAACTTAAGGGCTTGTCTAGTGCGTTTTTGGGTTAGAATATGTTAGAATATAATAAATTTGATTGTTACAAGTGCTAGAGATACATGAAGAGTGTTTAGAAGTGTGGAGAAAGACTTGTTGAAATTGTGTCCGAAATGGGCTAAGAACTCGGAAACACTACTTTGAACCACTAAATGACTTATCTAGTGTTGTTTGGGGTTAGAATTTGTTAGAATACAATGAATTTTATTGATTACAAGTGCTAGAGATGCGTGAAGAGTGTTTAGAAGTGTGTAGAAAGACTTGTAGAAATTGGGCCCCAAATGGGCTAAGAACTCGGAAACATTGCGTTGAACCACTAAATGACTTATCTAGTGTTGTTTGGGGTTAGAATATGTTAGAATACAATGAATTTGATTGATTACAAGTGCTAGAGATGCATGAAGAGTGTTTAAAAGTGTGTAGAAAGACTTGGTTAAATTGGGTCCCAAATGGGCTAAGAACACGGAAACATTGCGTTGAACCACTTAAGGGCTTGTCTAGTGCTGTTTTGGGTTAGAATTTGTTAGAATACAATGAATTATATTGATTACAAGTGCCAGAGATGCGTGAAGATTGTTTAGAAGTGTGTAGAAAGACTTGTAGAAATTGGGTCCCAAATGGGCTAAGAACTCGGAAACATTGCTTTGAACCATTAAATGACTTATCTAGTTTTGTTTGGGGTTAGAATATGTTAGAATACAATGAATTTGATTGATTACAAGTGCTAGAGATGCATGAAGAGTATTTAGAAGTGTGTAGAACGACTTGTTGAAATTGGGTCCCATATGGGCTAAGAACTCGGAAACATTGCGTTGAACCACTTAAGGGCTTGTCTAGTGCTGTTTTGGGTTAGAATATGTTGGAATATAATAAATTTGATTGTTATAAGTGCTAGAGATACATGAAGAGTGTTTAGAAGTGTGGAGAAAGACTTGTTGAAATTGGGTCCCAAATGGGCTCAGAACTTGGAAACATTGCTTTGAACCACTAAATGACTTATCTAGTGTTGTTTGGGGTTAAAATTTGTTAGAATACAAAGAATTTGATTGATTACAAGTGCTAGAGATGCGTGAAGAGTGTTTAGAAGTGTGTAGAAAGACTTGTAAAAATTGGGTCCCAAATGGGCTAAGAACTCGGAAACATTGCGTGAAACCACTTAAGGGCTTGTCTAGTGCTGTTTTGGGTTAGAATATGTTAGAATATAATAAATTTGATTATTACAAGTGCTAGAGATACATGAAGAGTGTTTAGAAGTGTGGAGAAAGACTTGTTGAAATTGGGTCCCAAATGGGCTAAGAACTCGGAAACATTGCTTTGAACCACTAAATGACTTATCTACAGTTGTTTGGGGTTATTATATGTTAGAATACATTGAATTTGATTGATTACAAGTGCTAGAGATGCATGAAGAGGGTTTAGAAATGTGTAGAAAGACTTGTTGAAATTGGGTCCCAAATGGGCTAAGAACTCGAAAACATTGCGTGAAACCACTTAAGGGCTTGTCTAGTGCTGTTTTGGGTTAGAATATGTTAGAATATAATAAATTTGATTGTTACAAGCGCTAGAGATACATGAAGAGTGTTTAGAAGTCTGGAGAAAGACTTGTTGAAATTGGGTCCCAAATGGGCTAAAAACTCGGAAACATTGCGTTGAACCACTAAATGAATTATCTAGAGGTTTTTGGGGTTGGAATATGTTAGAATACAATGAATTTGATTGATTACAAGTGCTAGAGATGCATGAAGAGTGTTTAAAAGTGTGTAGAAAGACTTGTTGAAATTGGGTCCCAAATGGGCTATGAACTCGGAAACATTGCGTTGAACCACTTAAGGGCTTGTCTACTGCTGTTTTGGGTTAGAATATGTTAGAATATAATAAATTTGATTGTTACAAGTGCTAGAGATACATGAAGAGTGTTTTGAAGTGTGGAGAAAGACTTGTTGAAATTGGGTCCCAAATGGGCTAAGAACTCGGAAACATTGCTTTGAACCACTAAATGACTTATCTAGTGTTGTTTGGGGTTAGAATTTGTTAGAATACAAAGAATTTGATTGATTACAAGTGCTAGAGATGCGTGAAGAGTGTTTAGAAGTGTGTAGAAAGACTTGTAGAAATTGGGTCCCAATGGGCTAAGAACTCAGAAACATTACGTTGAACAACTAAATGACTTATCTAGTGTTGTTTGGGGTTAGATTATGTTAGAATACAATGAATTTGATTGATTACAAGTGCTAGAGATGCAAGAAGAGTGTTTACAAGTGTGTAGAACGACTTGTTGAAATTGTGTCCCAAATGGGCTAAGAACTCGGAAACATTGCGTTGAACCACTAAATGAATTATCTAGAGGTTTTTGGGGTTGGAATATGTTAGAATACAATGAATTTGATTGATTACAAGTGCTAGAGATGCATGACGAGTGTTTAAAAGTGTGTAGAAAGACTTGTTGAAATTGGGTCCCAAATGGGCTATGAACTCGGAAACATTGCGTTGAACCACTTAAGGGCTTGTCTACTGCTGTTTTGGGTTAGAATATGTTGGAATATAATAAATTTGATTGTTACAAGTGCTAGAGATACATGAAGAGTGTTTTGAAGTGTGGAGAAAGACTTGTTGAAATTGGGTCTCAAATGGGCTAAGAACTCGGAAACATTGCTTTGAACCACTAAATGACTTATCTAGTGTTGTTTGGGGTTAGAATTTGTTAGAATACAAAGAATTTGATTGATTACAAGTGCTAGAGATGCATGAAGAGTGTTTTGAAGTGTGGAGAAAGACTTGTTGAAATTGGGTCCCAAATGGGCTAAGAACTCGGAAACATTGCTTTGAACCACTAAATGACTTATCTACAGTTGTTTGGGGTTATTATATGTTAGAATACATTGAATTTGATTGATTACAAGTGCTAGAGATGCATGAAGAGGGTTTAGAAATGTGTAGAAAGACTTGTTGAAATTGGGTCCCAAATGGGCTAAGAACTCGAAAACATTGCGTGAAACCACTTAAGGGCTTGTCTAGTGCTGTTTTGGGTTAGAATATGTTAGAATATAATAAATTTGATTGTTACAAGCGCTAGAGATACATGAAGAGTGTTTAGAAGTCTGGAGAAAGACTTGTTGAAATTGGGTCCCAAATGGGCTAAAAACTCGGAAACATTGCGTTGAACCACTAAATGAATTATCTAGAGGTTTTTGGGGTTGGAATATGTTAGAATACAATGAATTTGATTGATTACAAGTGCTAGAGATGCATGACGAGTGTTTAAAAGTGTGTAGAAAGACTTGTAGAAATTGGGTCCGAAATGGGCTAAGAACTCGGAAACATTGCGTTGAACCACTTAAGGGCTTGTCTAGTGCTGTTTTGGGTTAGAATTTGTTAGAATACAATGAATTTTATTGATTACAAGTGCTAGAGATGCGTGAAGAGTGTTTAGAAGTGTGTAGAAAGACTTGTAGAAATTGGGCCCCAAATGGGCTAAGAACTCGGAAACATTGCGTTGAACCACTAAATGACTTATCTAGTGTTGTTTGGGGTTAGAATATGTTAGAATACAATGAATTTGATTGATTACAAGTGCTAGAGATGCATGAAGAGTGTTTAAAAGTGTGTAGAAAGACTTGGTTAAATTGGGTCCCAAATGGGCTAAGAACACGGAAACATTGCGTTGAACCACTTAAGGGCTTGTCTAGTGCTGTTTTGGGTTAGAATTTGTTAGAATACAATGAATTATATTGATTACAAGTGCCAGAGATGCGTGAAGATTGTTTAGAAGTGTGTAGAAAGACTTGTAGAAATTGGGTCCCAAATGGGCTAAGAACTCGGAAACATTGCTTTGAACCATTAAATGACTTATCTAGTTTTGTTTGGGGTTAGAATATGTTAGAATACAATGAATTTGATTGATTACAAGTGCTAGAGATGCATGAAGAGTATTTAGAAGTGTGTAGAACGACTTGTTGAAATTGGGTCCCATATGGGCTAAGAACTCGGAAACATTGCGTTGAACCACTTAAGGGCTTGTCTAGTGCTGTTTTGGGTTAGAATATGTTGGAATATAATAAATTTGATTGTTATAAGTGCTAGAGATACATGAAGAGTGTTTAGAAGTGTGGAGAAAGACTTGTTGAAATTGGGTCCCAAATGGGCTCAGAACTTGGAAACATTGCTTTGAACCACTAAATGACTTATCTAGTGTTGTTTGGGGTTAAAATTTGTTAGAATACAAAGAATTTGATTGATTACAAGTGCTAGAGATGCGTGAAGAGTGTTTAGAAGTGTGTAGAAAGACTTGTAAAAATTGGGTCCCAAATGGGCTAAGAACTCGGAAACATTGCGTGAAACCACTTAAGGGCTTGTCTAGTGCTGTTTTGGGTTAGAATATGTTAGAATATAATAAATTTGATTATTACAAGTGCTAGAGATACATGAAGAGTGTTTAGAAGTGTGGAGAAAGACTTGTTGAAATTGGGTCCCAAATGGGCTAAGAACTCGGAAACATTGCTTTGAACCACTAAATGACTTATCTACAGTTGTTTGGGGTTATTATATGTTAGAATACATTGAATTTGATTGATTACAAGTGCTAGAGATGCATGAAGAGGGTTTAGAAATGTGTAGAAAGACTTGTTGAAATTGGGTCCCAAATGGGCTAAGAACTCGAAAACATTGCGTGAAACCACTTAAGGGCTTGTCTAGTGCTGTTTTGGGTTAGAATATGTTAGAATATAATAAATTTGATTGTTACAAGCGCTAGAGATACATGAAGAGTGTTTAGAAGTCTGGAGAAAGACTTGTTGAAATTGGGTCCCAAATGGGCTAAAAACTCGGAAACATTGCGTTGAACCACTAAATGAATTATCTAGAGGTTTTTGGGGTTGGAATATGTTAGAATACAATGAATTTGATTGATTACAAGTGCTAGAGATGCATGAAGAGTGTTTAAAAGTGTGTAGAAAGACTTGTTGAAATTGGGTCCCAAATGGGCTATGAACTCGGAAACATTGCGTTGAACCACTTAAGGGCTTGTCTACTGCTGTTTTGGGTTAGAATATGTTAGAATATAATAAATTTGATTGTTACAAGTGCTAGAGATACATGAAGAGTGTTTTGAAGTGTGGAGAAAGACTTGTTGAAATTGGGTCCCAAATGGGCTAAGAACTCGGAAACATTGCGTTGAACCACTTAAGGGCTTGTCTAGTGCTGTTTTGGGTTAGAATATGTTGGAATATAATAAATTTGATTGTTATAAGTGCTAGAGATACATGAAGAGTGTTTAGAAGTGTGGAGAAAGACTTGTTGAAATTGGGTCCCAAATGGGCTCAGAACTTGGAAACATTGCTTTGAACCACTAAATGACTTATCTAGTGTTGTTTGGGGTTAAAATTTGTTAGAATACAAAGAATTTGATTGATTACAAGTGCTAGAGATGCGTGAAGAGTGTTTAGAAGTGTGTAGAAAGACTTGTAAAAATTGGGTCCCAAATGGGCTAAGAACTCGGAAACATTGCGTGAAACCACTTAAGGGCTTGTCTAGTGCTGTTTTGGGTTAGAATATGTTAGAATATAATAAATTTGATTATTACAAGTGCTAGAGATACATGAAGAGTGTTTAGAAGTGTGGAGAAAGACTTGTTGAAATTGGGTCCCAAATGGGCTAAGAACTCGGAAACATTGCTTTGAACCACTAAATGACTTATCTACAGTTGTTTGGGGTTATTATATGTTAGAATACATTGAATTTGATTGATTACAAGTGCTAGAGATGCATGAAGAGGGTTTAGAAATGTGTAGAAAGACTTGTTGAAATTGGGTCCCAAATGGGCTAAGAACTCGAAAACATTGCGTGAAACCACTTAAGGGCTTGTCTAGTGCTGTTTTGGGTTAGAATATGTTAGAATATAATAAATTTGATTGTTACAAGCGCTAGAGATACATGAAGAGTGTTTAGAAGTCTGGAGAAAGACTTGTTGAAATTGGGTCCCAAATGGGCTAAAAACTCGGAAACATTGCGTTGAACCACTAAATGAATTATCTAGAGGTTTTTGGGGTTGGAATATGTTAGAATACAATGAATTTGATTGATTACAAGTGCTAGAGATGCATGAAGAGTGTTTAAAAGTGTGTAGAAAGACTTGTTGAAATTGGGTCCCAAATGGGCTATGAACTCGGAAACATTGCGTTGAACCACTTAAGGGCTTGTCTACTGCTGTTTTGGGTTAGAATATGTTAGAATATAATAAATTTGATTGTTACAAGTGCTAGAGATACATGAAGAGTGTTTTGAAGTGTGGAGAAAGACTTGTTGAAATTGGGTCCCAAATGGGCTAAGAACTCGGAAACATTGCTTTGAACCACTAAATGACTTATCTAGTGTTGTTTGGGGTTAGAATTTGTTAGAATACAAAGAATTTGATTGATTACAAGTGCTAGAGATGCGTGAAGAGTGTTTAGAAGTGTGTAGAAAGACTTGTAGAAATTGGGTCCCAATGGGCTAAGAACTCAGAAACATTACGTTGAACAACTAAATGACTTATCTAGTGTTGTTTGGGGTTAGATTATGTTAGAATACAATGAATTTGATTGATTACAAGTGCTAGAGATGCAAGAAGAGTGTTTACAAGTGTGTAGAACGACTTGTTGAAATTGTGTCCCAAATGGGCTAAGAACTCGGAAACATTGCGTTGAACCACTAAATGAATTATCTAGAGGTTTTTGGGGTTGGAATATGTTAGAATACAATGAATTTGATTGATTACAAGTGCTAGAGATGCATGACGAGTGTTTAAAAGTGTGTAGAAAGACTTGTTGAAATTGGGTCCCAAATGGGCTATGAACTCGGAAACATTGCGTTGAACCACTTAAGGGCTTGTCTACTGCTGTTTTGGGTTAGAATATGTTAGAATATAATAAATTTGATTGTTACAAGTGCTAGAGATACATGAAGAGTGTTTTGAAGTGTGGAGAAAGACTTGTTGAAATTGGGTCTCAAATGGGCTAAGAACTCGGAAACATTGCTTTGAACCACTAAATGACTTATCTAGTGTTGTTTGGGGTTAGAATTTGTTAGAATACAAAGAATTTGATTGATTACAAGTGCTAGAGATGCATGAAGAGTGTTTTGAAGTGTGGAGAAAGACTTGTTGAAATTGGGTCCCAAATTGGCTAAGAACTCGGAAACATTGCTTTGAACCACTAAATGACTTATCTACAGTTGTTTGGGGTTATTATATGTTAGAATACATTGAATTTGATTGATTACAAGTGCTAGAGATGCATGAAGAGGGTTTAGAAATGTGTAGAAAGACTTGTTGAAATTGGGTCCCAAATGGGCTAAGAACTCGAAAACATTGCGTGAAACCACTTAAGGGCTTGTCTAGTGCTGTTTTGGGTTAGAATATGTTAGAATATAATAAATTTGATTGTTACAAGCGCTAGAGATACATGAAGAGTGTTTAGAAGTCTGGAGAAAGACTTGTTGAAATTGGGTCCCAAATGGGCTAAAAACTCGGAAACATTGCGTTGAACCACTAAATGAATTATCTAGAGGTTTTTGGGGTTGGAATATGTTAGAATACAATGAATTTGATTGATTACAAGTGCTAGAGATGCATGACGAGTGTTTAAAAGTGTGTAGAAAGACTTGTTGAAATTGGGTCCCAAATGGGCTAAGAACTCGGAAACATTGCGTTGAACCACTTAAGGGCTTGTCTAGTGCTGTTTTGGGTTAGAATTTGTTAGAATACAATGAATTTTATTGATTACAAGTGCTAGAGATGCGTGAAGAGTGTTTAGAAGTGTGTAGAAAGACTTGTAGAAATTGGGCCCCAAATGGGCTAAGAACTCGGAAACATTGCGTTGAACCACTAAATGAATTATCTAGTGTTGTTTGGGGTTAGAATATGTTAGAATACAATGAATTTGATTGATTACAAGTGCTAGAGATGCATGAAGAGTGTTTAAAAGTGTGTAGAAAGACTTGTTGAAATTGGGTCCCAAATGGGCTAAGAACTCGGAAACATTGCGTTGAACCACTTAAGGGCTTGTCTAGTGCTGTTTTGGGTTAGAATTTGTTAGAATACAATGAATTATATTGATTACAAGTGCCAGAGATGCGTGAAGATTGTTTAGAAGTGTGTAGAAAGACTTGTAGAAATTGGGTCCCAAATGGGCTAAGAACTCGGAAACATTGCTTTGAACCATTAAATGACTTATCTAGTTTTGTTTGGGGTTAGAATATGTTAGAATACAATGAATTTGATTGATTACAAGTGCTAGAGATGCATGAAGAGTATTTAGAAGTGTGTAGAACGACTTGTTGAAATTGGGTCCCATATGGGCTAAGAACTTGGAAACATTGCGTTGAACCACTTAAGGGCTTGTCTAGTGCTGTTTTGGGTTAGAAAATGTTGGAATATAATAAATTTGATTGTTATAAGTGCTAGAGATACATGAAGAGTGTTTAGAAGTGTGGAGAAAGACTTGTTGAAATTGGGTCCCAAATGGGCTCAGAACTTGGAAACATTGCTTTGAACCACTAAATGACTTATCTAGTGTTGTTTGGGGTTAAAATTTGTTAGAATACAAAGAATTTGATTGATTACAAGTGCTAGAGATGCGTGAAGAGTGTTTAGAAGTGTGTAGAAAGACTTGTAAAAATTGGGTCCCAAATGGGCTAAGAACTCGGAAACATTGCGTGAAACCACTTAAGGGCTTCTCTAGTGCTGTTTTGGGTTAGAATATGTTAGAATATAATAAATTTGATTATTACAAGTGCTAGAGATACATGAAGAGTGTTTAGAAGTGTGGAGAAAGACTTGTTGAAATTGGGTCCCAAATGGGCTAAGAACTCGGAAACATTGCTTTGAACCACTAAATGACTTATCTACAGTTGTTTGGGGTTATTATATGTTAGAATACATTTAATTTGATTGATTACAAGTGCTAGAGATGCATGAAGAGGGTTTAGAAATGTGTAGAAAGACTTGTTGAAATTGGGTCCCAAATGGGCTAAGAACTCGAAAACATTGCGTGAAACCACTTAAGGGCTTGTCTAGTGCTGTTTTGGGTTAGAATATGTTAGAATATAATAAATTTGATTGTTACAAGCGCTAGAGATACATGAAGAGTGTTTAGAAGTCTGGAGAAAGACTTGTTGAAATTGGGTCCCAAATGGGCTAAAAATCGGAAACATTGCGTTGAACCACTAAATGAATTATCTAGAGGTTTTTGGGGTTGGAATATGTTAGAATACAATGAATTTGATTGATTACAAGTGCTAGAGATGCATGACGAGTGTTTAAAAGTGTGTAGAAAGACTTGTTGAAATTGGGTCCCAAATGGGCTATGAACTCGGAAACATTGCGTTGAACCACTTAAGGGCTTGTCTACTGCTGTTTTGGGTTAGAATATGTTAGAATATAATAAATTTGATTGTTACAAGTGCTAGAGATACATGAAGAGTGTTTTGAAGTGTGGAGAAAGACTTGTTGAAATTGGGTCCCAAATGGGCTAAGAACTCGGAAACATTGCTTTGAACAACTAAATGACTTATCTAGTGTTGTTTGGGGTTAGAATTTGTTAGAATACAAAGAATTTGATTGATTACAAGTGCTAGAGATGCGTGAAGAGTGTTTAGAAGTGTGTAGAAAGACTTGTAGAAATTGGGTCCCAATGGGCTAAGAACTCAGAAACATTACGTTGAACAACTAAATGACTTATCTAGTGTTGTTTGGGGTTAGATTATGTTAGAATACAATGAATTTGATTGATTACAAGTGCTAGAGATGCAAGAAGAGTGTTTACAAGTGTGTAGAACGACTTGTTGAAATTGTGTCCCAAATGGGCTAAGAACTCGGAAACATTGCGTTGAACCACTAAATGAATTATCTAGAGGTTTTTGGGGTTGGAATATGTTAGAATACAATGAATTTGATTGATTACAAGTGCTAGAGATGCATGACGAGTGTTTAAAAGTGTGTAGAAAGACTTGTTGAAATTGGGTCCCAAATGGGCTATGAACTCGGAAACATTGCGTTGAACCACTTAAGGGCTTGTCTACTGCTGTTTTGGGTTAGAATATGTTAGAATATAATAAATTTGATTGTTACAAGTGCTAGAGATACATGAAGAGTGTTTTGAAGTGTGGAGAAAGACTTGTTGAAATTGGGTCCCAAATGGGCTAAGAACTCGGAAACATTGCTTTGAACCACTAAATGACTTATCTAGTGTTGTTTGGGGTTAGAATTTGTTAGAATACAAATAATTTGATTGATTACAAGTGCTAGAGATGCATGACGAGTGTTTAAAAGTGTGTAGAAAGAATTGTTGAAATTGGGTCCCAAATGGGCTATGAACTCGGAAACATTGCGTTGAACCACTTAAGGGCTTGTCTACTGCTGTTTTGGGTTAGAATATGTTAGAATATAATAAATTTGATTGTTACAAGTGCTAGAGATACATGAAGAGTGTTTAGAAGTGTGGAGAAAGACTTGTTGAAATTGGGTCCCAAATGGGCTAAGAACTCGGAAACATTGCTTTGAACCACTAAATGACTTATCTACAGTTGTTTGGGGTTATTATATGTTAGAATACATTGAATTTGATTGATTACAAGTGCTAGAGATGCATGAAGAGGGTTTAGAAATGTGTACAAAGACTTGTTGAAATTGGGTCCCAAATGGGCTAAGAACTCGAAAACATTGCGTGAAACCACTTAAGGGCTTGTCTAGTGCTGTTTTGGGTTAGAATATGTTAGAATATAATAAATTTGATTGTTACAAGCGCTAGAGATACATGAAGAGTGTTTAGAAGTCTGGAGAAAGACTTGTTGAAATTGGGTCCCAAATGGGCTAAAAACTCGGAAACATTGCGTTGAACCACTAAATGAATTATCTAGAGGTTTTTGGGGTTGGAATATGTTAGAATACAATGAATTTGATTGATTACAAGTGCTAGAGATGCATGACGAGTGTTTAAAAGTGTGTAGAAAGACTTGTTGAAATTGGGTCCCAAATGGGCTATGAACTCGGAAACATTGCGTTGAACCACTTAAGGGCTTCTCTACTGCTGTTTTGGGTTAGAATATGTTAGAATATAATAAATTTGATTGTTACAAGTGCTAGAGATACATGAAGAGTGTTTTGAAGTGTGGAGAAAGACTTGTTGAAATTGGGTCCCAAATGGGCTAAGAACTCGGAAACATTGCTTTGAACCACTAAATGACTTATCTAGTGTTGTTTGGGGTTAGAATTTGTTAGAATACAAAGAATTTGATTGATTACAAGTGCTAGAGATGCGTGAAGAGTGTTTAGAAGTGTGTAGAAAGACTTGTAGAAATTGGGTCCCAATGGGCTAAGAACTCAGAAACATTACGTTGAACAACTAAATGACTTATCTAGTGTTGTTTGGGGTTAGATTATGTTAGAATACAATGAATTTGATTGATTACAAGTGCTAGAGATGCAAGAAGAGTGTTTACAAGTGTGTAGAACGACTTGTTGAAATTGTGTCCCAAATGGGCTAAGAACTCGGAAACATTGCGTTGAACCACTTAAGGGCTTGTCTAGTGCTGTTTTGGGTTAGAATTTGTTAGAATACAATGAATTATATTGATTACAAGTGCCAGAGATGCGTGAAGATTGTTTAGAAGTGTGTAGAAAGACTTGTAGAAATTGGGTCCCAAATGGGCTAAGAACTCGGAAACATTGCTTTGAACCATTAAATGACTTATCTAGTTTTGTTTGGGGTTAGAATATGTTAGAATACAAATAATTTGATTGATTAAAAGTGCTAGAGATGCGTGAAGAGTGTTTAGAAGTGTGTAGAAAGACTTGTAGAAATTGAGTCCCAAATGGGCTAAGAACTCGGAAACATTGCTTTGAACCACTAAATGACTTATCTAGTTTTGTTTGGGGTTAGAATATGTTAGAATACAATGAATTTGATTGATTACAAGTGCTAGAGATGCATGAAGAGTGTTTAGAAGTGTGTAGAAAGACTTGTTGAAATTGGGTCCCAAATGGGCTAAGAACTCGGAAACATTGCGTTGAACCACTTAAGGGCTTGTCTAGTGCTGTTTTGGGTTAAAATATGTTAGAATATAATAAATTTGATTGTTACAAGTCCTATAGATACATGAAGAGTGTTTAGAAGTGTGGAGAAAGACTTGTTGAAATTGGGTCCCAAATGGGCTAAGAACTCGGAAACATTGCTTTGAACCACTAAATGACTTAGCTAGTGTTGTTTGGGGTTAGAATTTGTTAGAATACAATGAATTTTATTGATTACAAGTGCTAGAGATGCGTGAAGAGTGTTTAGAAGTGTGTAGAAAGACTTGTAGAAATTGGGTCCCAAATGGGCTAAGAACTCGGAAACATTGTGTTGAACAACTTAAGGGCTTGTCTAGTGCGTTTTTGGGTTAGAATATGTTAGAATATAATAAATTTGATTGTTACAAGTGCTAGAGATACATGAAGAGTGTTTAGAAGTGTGGAGAAAGACTTGTTGAAATTGTGTCCCAAATGGGCTAAGAACTCGGAAACATTGCTTTGAACCACTAAATGACTTATCTAGTGTTGTTTGGGGTTAGAATTTGTTAGAATACAATGAATTTTATTGATTACAAGTGCTAGAGATGCGTGAAGAGTGTTTAGAAGTGTGTAGAAAGACTTGTAGAAATTGGGCCCCAAATGGGCTAAGAACTCGGAAACATTGCGTTGAACCACTAAATGACTTATCTAGTGTTGTTTGGGGTTAGAATATGATAGAATACAATGAATTTGATTGATTACAAGTGCTAGAGATGCATGAAGAGTGTTTAAAAGTGTGTAGAAAGACTTGTTGAAATTGGTTCCCAAATGGGCTAAGAACTCGGAAACATTGCGTTGAACCACTTAAGGGCTTGTCTAGTGCTGTTTTGGGTTAGAATTTGTTAGAATACAATGAATTATATTGATTACAAGTGCCAGAGATGCGTGAAGATTGTTTAGAAGTGTGTAGAAAGACTTGTAGAAATTGGGTCCCAAATGGGCTAAGAACTCGGAAACATTGCTTTGAACCATTAAATGACTTATCTAGTTTTGTTTGGGGTTAGAATATGTTAGAATACAATGAATTTGATTGATTACAAGTGCTAGAGATGCATGAAGAGTATTTAGAAGTGTGTAGAACGACTTGTTGAAATTGGGTCCCATATGGGCTAAGAACTCGGAAACATTGCGTTGAACCACTTAAGGGCTTGTCTAGTGCTGTTTTGGGTTAGAATATGTTGGAATATAATAAATTTGATTGTTATAAGTGCTAGAGATACATGAAGAGTGTTTAGAAGTGTGGAGAAAGACTTGTTGAAATTGGGTCCCAAATGGGCTCAGAACTCGGAAACATTGCTTTGAACCACTAAATGACTTATCTAGTGTTGTTTGGGGTTAAAATTTGTTAGAATACAAAGAATTTGATTGATTACAAGTGCTAGAGATGCGTGAAGAGTGTTTAGAAGTGTGTAGAAAGACTTGTAAAAATTGGGTCCCAAATGGGCTAAGAACTAGGAAACATTGCTTGAAACCACTTAAGGGCTTGTCTAGTGCTGTTTTGGGTTAGAATATGTTAGAATATAATAAATTTGATTGTTACAAGTGCTAGAGATACATGAAGAGTGTTTAGAAGTGTGGAGAAAGACTTGTTGAAATTGGGTCCCAAATAGGCTAAGAACTCGGAAACATTGCTTTGAACCACTAAATGACTTATCTACAGTTGTTTGGGGTTATTATATGTTAGAATACATTGAATTTGATTGATTACAAGTGCTAGAGATGCATGAAGAGGGTTTAGAAATGTGTAGAAAGACTTGTTGAAATTGGGTCCCAAATGGGCTAAGAACTCGAAAACATTGCGTGAAACCACTTAAGGGCTTGTCTAGTGATGTTTTGGGTTAGAATATGTTAGAATATAATAAATTTGATTGTTACAAGTCCTATAGATACATGAAGAGTGTTTAGAAGTGTGGAGAAAGACTTGTTGAAATTGGGTCCCAAATGGGCTAAGAACTCGGAAACATTGCTTTGAACCACTAAATGACTTAGCTAGTGTTGTTTGGGGTTAGAATTTGTTAGAATACAATGAAATTTATTGATTACAAGTGCTAGAGATGCGTGAAGAGTGTTTAGAAGTGTGTAGAAAGACTTGTAGAAATTGGGTCCCAAATGGGCTAAGAACTCGGAAACATTGTGTTGAACAACTTAAGGGCTTGTCTAGTGCGTTTTTGGGTTAGAATATGTTAGAATATAATAAATTTGATTGTTACAAGTGCTAGAGATACATGAAGAGTGTTTAGAAGTGTGGAGAAAGACTTGTTGAAATTGTGTCCGAAATGGGCTAAGAACTCTGAAACATTGCTTTGAACCACTAAATGACTTATCTAGTGTTGTTTGGGGTTAGAATTTGTTAGAATACAATGAATTTTATTGATTACAAGTGCTAGAGATGCGTGAAGAGTGTTTAGAAGTGTGTAGAAAGACTTGTAGAAATTGGGCCCCAAATGGGCTAAGAACTCGGAAACATTGCGTTGAACCACTAAATGACTTATCTAGTGTTGTTTGGGGTTAGAATATGTTAGAATACAATGAATTTGATTGATTACAAGTGCTAGAGATGCATGAAGAGTGTTTAAAAGTGTGTAGAAAGACTTGTTGAAATTGGGTCCCAAATGGGCTAAGAACTCGGAAACATTGCGTTGAACCACTTAAGGGCTTGTCTAGTGCTGTTTTGGGTTAGAATTTGTTAGAATACAATGAATTATATTGATTACAAGTGCCAGAGATGCGTGAAGATTGTTTAGAAGTGTGTAGAAAGACTTGTAGAAATTGGGTCCCAAATGGGCTAAGAACTCGGAAACATTGCTTTGAACCATTAAATGACTTATCTAGTTTTGTTTGGGGTTAGAATATGTTAGAATACAATGAATTTGATTGATTACAAGTGCTAGAGATGCATGAAGAGTATTTAGAAGTGTGTAGAACGACTTGTTGAAATTGGGTCCCATAAGGGCTAAGAACTCGGAAACATTGCGTTGAACCACTTAAGGGCTTCTCTAGTGCTGTTTTGGGTTAGAATATGTTGGAATATAATAAATTTGATTGTTATAAGTGCTAGAGATACATGAAGAGTGTTTAGAAGTGTTGAGAAAGACTTGTTGAAATTGGGTCCCAAATGGGCTCAGAACTCGGAAACATTGCTTTGAACCACTAAATGACTTATCTAGTGTTGTTTGGGGTTAAAATTTGTTAGAATACAAAGAATTTGATTGATTACAAGTGCTAGAGATGCGTGAAGAGTGTTTAGAAGTGTGTAGAAAGACTTGTAAAAATTGGGTCCCAAATGGGCTAAGAACTCGGAAAAATTGCGTGAAACCACTTAAGGGCTTGTCTAGTGCTGTTTTGGGTTAGAATATGTTAGAATATAATAAATTTGATTGTTACAAGTCCTATAGATACATGAAGAGTGTTTAGAAGTGTGGAGAAAGACTTGTTGAAATTGGGTCCCAAATGGGCTAAGAACTCGGAAACATTGCTTTGAACCACTAAATGACTTAGCTAGTGTTGTTTGGGGTTAGAATTTGTTAGAATACAATGAATTTTATTGATTACAAGTGCTAGAGATGCGTGAAGAGTGTTTAGAAGTGTGTAGAAAGACTTGTAGAAATTGGGTCCCAAATGGGCTAAGAACTCGGAAACATTGTGTTGAACAACTTAAGGGCTTGTCTAGTGCGTTTTTGGGTTAGAATATGTTAGAATATAATAAATTTGATTGTTACAAGTGCTAGAGATACATGAAGAGTGTTTAGAAGTGTGGAGAAAGACTTGTTCAAATTGGGTCCCAAATGGGCTAAGAACTCGGAAACATTGCTTTGAACCACTAAATGACTTATCTAGTGTTGTTTGGGGTTAGAATTTGTTAGAATACAATGAATTTTATTGATTACAAGTGCTAGAGATGCGTGAAGAGTGTTTAGAAGTGTGTAGAAAGACTTGTAGAAATTGGGTCCCAATGGGCTAAGAACTCAGAAACATTACGTTGAACAACTAAATGACTTATCTAGTGTTGTTTGGGGTTAGATTATGTTAGAATACAATGAATTTGATTGATTACAAGTGCTAGAGATGCAAGAAGAGTGTTTACAAGTGTGTAGAACGACTTGTTGAAATTGTGTCCCAAATGGGCTAAGAACTCGGAAACATTGCGTTGAACCACTTAAGGGCTTGTCTAGTGCTGTTTTGGGTTAGAATTTGTTAGAATACAATGAATTATATTGATTACAAGTGCCAGAGATGCGTGAAGATTGTTTAGAAGTGTGTAGAAAGACTTGTAGAAATTGGGTCCCAAATGGGCTAAGAACTCGGAAACATTGCTTTGAACCATTAAATGACTTATCTAGTTTTGTTTGGGGTTAGAATATGTTAGAATACAAATAATTTGATTGATTAAAAGTGCTAGAGATGCGTGAAGAGTGTTTAGAAGTGTGTAGAAAGACTTGTAGAAATTGGGTCCCAAATGGGCTAAGAACTCGGAAACATTGCTTTGAACCACTAAATGACTTATCTAGTTTTGTTTGGGGTTAGAATATGTTAGAATACAATGAATTTGATTGATTACAAGTGCTAGAGATGCATGAAGAGGGTTTAGAAATGTGTAGAAAGACTTGATGAAATTGGGTCCCAAATGGGCTAAGAACTCGAAAACATTGCGTGAAACCACTTAAGGGCTTGTCTAGTGCTGTTTTGGGTTAGAATATGTTAGAATATAATAAATTTGATTGTTACAAGTCCTATAGATACATGAAGAGTGTTTAGAAGTGTGGAGAAAGACTTGTTGAAATTGGGTCCCAAATGGGCTAAGAACTCGGAAACATTGCTTTGAACCACTAAATGACTTAGCTAGTGTTGTTTGGGGTTAGAATTTGTTAGAATACAATGAATTTTATTGATTACAAGTGCTAGAGATGCGTGAAGAGTGTTTAGAAGTGTGTAGAAAGACTTGTAGAAATTGGGTCCCAAATGGGCTAAGAACTCGGAAACATTGTGTTGAACAACTTAAGGGCTTGTCTAGTGCGTTTTTGGGTTAGAATATGTTAGAATATAATAAATTTGATTGTTACAAGTGCTAGAGATACATGAAGAGTGTTTAGAAGTGTGGAGAAAGACTTGTTGAAATTGTGTCCCAAATGGGCTAAGAACTCGGAAACATTGCTTTGAACCACTAAATGACTTATCTAGTGTTGTTTGGGGTTAGAATTTGTTAGAATACAATGAATTTTATTGATTACAAGTGCTAGAGATGCGTGAAGAGTGTTTAGAAGTGTGTAGAAAGACTTGTAGAAATTGGGCCCCAAATGGGCTAAGAACTCGGAAACATTGCGTTGAACCACTAAATGACTTATCTAGTGTTGTTTAGGGTTAGAATATGTTAGAATACAATGAATTTGATTGATTACAAGTGCTAGAGATGCATGAAGAGTGTTTAAAAGTGTGTAGAAAGACTTGTTGAAATTGGGTCCCAAATGGGCTAAGAACTCGGAAACATTGCGTTGAACCACTTAAGGGCTTGTCTAGTGCTGTTTTGGGTTAGAATTTGTTAGAATACAATGAATTATATTGATTACAAGTGCCAGAGATGCGTGAAGATTGTTTAGAAGTGTGTAGAAAGACTTGTAGAAATTGGGTCCCAAATGGGCTAAGAACTCGGAAACATTGCTTTGAACCATTAAATGACTTATCTAGTTTTGTTTGGGGTTAGAATATGTTAGAATACAATGAATTTGATTGATTACAAGTGCTAGAGATGCATGAAGAGTATTTAGAAATGTGTAGAACGACTTGTTGAAATTGGGTCCCATATGGGCTAAGAACTCGGAAACATTGCGTTGAACCACTTAAGGGCTTGTCTAGTGCTGTTTTGGGTTAGAATATGTTGGAATATAATAAATTTGATTGTTATAAGTGCTAGAGATACATGAAGAGTGTTTAGAAGTGTGGAGAAAGACTTGTTGAAATTGGGTCCCAAATGGGCTCAGAACTCGGAAACATTGCTTTGAACCACTAAATGACTTATCTAGTGTTGTTTGGGGTTAAAATTTGTTAGAATACAAAGAATTTGATTGATTACAAGAGCTAGAGATGCGTGAAGAGTGTTTAGAAGTGTGTAGAAAGACTTGTAAAAATTGGGTCCCAAATGGGCTAAAAACTCGAAAACATTGCGTGAAACCACTTAAGGGCTTGTCTAGTGCTGTTTTGGGTTAGAATATGTTAGAATATAATAAATTTGATTGTTACAAGTGCTAGAGATACATGAAGAGTGTTTAGAAGTGTGGAGAAAGACTTGTTAAAATTGGGTCCCAAATGGGCTAAGAACTCGGAAACATTGCTTTGAACCACTAAATGACTTATCTACAGTTGTTTGGGGTTATTATATGTTAGAATACATTGAATTTGATTGATTACAAGTGCTAGAGATGCATGAAGAGGGTTTAGAAATGTGTAGAAAGACTTGTTGAAATTGGGTCCCAAATGGGCTAAGAACTCGAAAACATTGCGTGAAACCACTTAAGGGCTTGTCTAGTGCTGTTTTGGGTTAGAATATGTTAGAATATAATAAATTTGATTGTTACAAGCGCTAGAGATACATGAAGAGTGTTTAGAAGTCTGGAGAAAGACTTGTTGAAATTGGGTCCCAAATGGGCTAAAAACTCGGAAACATTGCGTTGAACCACTAAATGAATTATCTAGAGGTTTTTGGGGTTGGAATATGTTAGAATACAATGAATTTGATTGATTACAAGTGCTAGAGATGCATGACGAGTGTTTAAAAGTGTGTAGAAAGACTTGTTGAAATTGGGTCCCAAATGGGCTAAGAACTCGGAAACATTGCGTTGAACCACTTAAGGGCTTTTCTACTGCTGTTTTGGGTTAGAATATGTTAGAATATAATAATTTGATTGTTACAAGTGCTAGAGATACATGAAGAGTGTTTAGAAGTGTGGAGAAAGACTTGTTGAAATTGGGTCCCAAATGGGCTAAGAACTCGGAAACATTGCTTTGAACCACTAAATGACTTATCTAGTGTTGTTTGGGGTTAGAATTTGTTAGAATACAAAGAATTTGATTGATTACAAGTGCTAGAGATGCGTGAAGAGTGTTTAGAAGTGTGTAGAAAGACTTGTAGAAATTGGGTCCCAATGGGCTAAGAACTCAGAAACATTACATAAAACCACTAAATGACTTATCTAGTGTTGTTTGGGGTTAGATTATGTTAGAATACAATGAATTTGATTGATTACAAGTGCTAGAGATGCAAGAAGAGTGTTTACAAGTGTGTAGAACGACTTGTTGAAATTGGGTCCCAAATGGGCTAAGAACTCGGAAACATTGCGTTGAACCACTTAAGGGCTTGTCTAGTGCTGTTTTGGGTTAGAATTTGTTAGAATACAATGAATTATATTGATTACAAGTGCCAGAGATGCGTGAAGATTGTTTAGAAGTGTGTAGAAAGACTTGTAGAAATTGGGTCCCAAATGGGTTAAGAACTCGGAAACATTGCTTTGAACCATTAAATGACTTATCTAGTTTTGTTTGGGGTTAGAATATGTTAGAATACAATGAATTTGATTGATTACAAGTGCTAGAGATTCATGAAGAGTATTTAGAAGTGTGTAGAACGACTTGTTGAAATTGGGTCCCATATGGGCTAAGAACTCGGAAACATTGCGTTGAACCACTTAAGGGCTTGTCTAGTGCTGTTTTGGGTTAGAATATGTTGGAATATAATAAATTTGATTGTTATAAGTGCTAGAGATACATGAAGAGTGTTTAGAAGTGTGGAGAAAGACTTGTTGAAATTGGGTCCCAAATGGGCTATGAACTCGGAAACATTGCTTTGAACCACTAAATGACTTATCTAGTGTTGTTTGGGGTTAAAATTTGTTAGAATACAAAGAATTTGATTGATTACAAGTGCTAGAGATGCGTGAAGAGTTTTTAGAAGTGTGTAGAAAGACTTGTAAAAATTGGGTCCCAAATGGGCTAAGAACTCGGAAACATTGCGTGAAACCACTTAAGGGCTTGTCTAGTGCTGTTTTGGGTTAGAATATGTTAGAATATAATAAATTTGATTGTTACAAGTGCTAGAGATACATGAAGAGTGTTTAGAAGTGTGGAGAAAGACTTGTTGAAATTGGGTCCCAAATGGGCTAAGAACTCGGAAACATTGCTTTGAACCACTAAATGACTTATCTACAGTTGTTTGGGGTTATTATATGTTAGAATACATTGAATTTGATTGATTACAAGTGCTAGAGATGCATGAAGAGGGTTTAGAAATGTGTAGAAAGACTTGTTGAAATTGGGTCCCAAATGGGCTAAGAACTCGAAAACATTGCGTGAAACCACTTAAGGGCTTGTCTAGTGCTGTTTTGGGTTAGAATATGTTAGAATATAATAAATTTGATTGTTACAAGCGCTAGAGATATATGAAGAGTGTTTAGAAGTCTGGAGAAAGACTTGTTGAAATTGGGTCCCAAATGGGCTAAAAACTCGGAAACATTGTGTTGAACCACTAAATGAATTATCTAGAGGTTTTTGGGGTTGGAATATGTTAGAATACAATGAATTTGATTGATTACAAGTGCTAGAGATGCATGACGAGTGTTTAAAAGTGTGTAGAAAGACTTGTTGAAATTGGGTCCCAAATGGGCTAAGAACTCGGAAACATTGCGTTGAACCACTTAAGGGCTTTTCTACTGCTGTTTTGGGTTAGAATATGTTAGAATATAATAAATTTGATTGTTACAAGTGCTAGAGATACATGAAGAGTGTTTAGAAGTGTGGAGAAAGACTTGTTGAAATTGGGTCCCAAATGGGCTAAGAACTCGGAAACATTGCTTTGAACCACTAAATGACTTATCTACAGTTGTTTGGGGTTATTATATGTTAGAATACATTGAATTTGATTGATTACAAGTGCTAGAGATGCATGAAGAGGGTTTAGAAATGTGTAGAAAGACTTGTTGAAATTGGGTCCCAAATGGGCTAAGAACTCGAAAACATTGCGTGAAACCACTTAAGGGCTTGTCTAGTGCTGTTTTGGGTTAGAATATGTTAGAATATAATAAATTTGATTGTTACAAGTGCTAGAGATACATGAAGAGTGTTTAGAAGTGTGGAGAAAGACTTGTTGAAATTGTGTCCCAAATGGGCTAAGAACTCGGAAACATTGCTTTGAACCACTAAATGACTTATCTAGTGTTGTTTGGGGTTAGAATTTGTTAGAATACAATGAATTTTATTGATTACAAGTGCTAGAGATGCGTGAAGAGTGTTTAGAAGTGTGTAGAAAGACTTGTAGAAATTGGGCCCCAAATGGGCTAAGAACTCGGAAACATTGCGTTGAACCACTAAATGACTTATCTAGTGTTGTTTGGGGTTAGAATATGTTAGAATACAATGAATTTGATTGATTACAAGTGCTAGAGATGCATGAAGAGTGTTTAAAAGTGTGTAGAAAGACTTGTTGAAATTGGGTCCCAAATGGGCTAAGAACTCGGAAACATTGCGTTGAACCACTTAAGGGCTTGTCTAGTGCTGTTTTGGGTTAGAATTTGTTAGAATACAATGAATTATATTGATTACAAGTGCCAGAGATGCGTGAAGATTGTTTAGAAGTGTGTAGAAAGACTTGTAGAAATTGGGTCCCAAATGGGCTAAGAACTCGGAAACATTGCTTTGAACCATTAAATGACTTATCTAGTTTTGTTTGGGGCTAGAATATGTTAGAATACAATGAATTTGATTGATTACAAGTGCTAGAGATGCATGAAGAGTATTTAGAAGTGTGTAGAACGACTTGTTGAAATTGGGTCCCATATGGACTAAGAACTCGGAAACATTGCGTTGAACCACTTAAGGGCTTGTCTAGTGCTGTTTTGGGTTAGAATATGTTGGAATATAATAAATTTGATTGTTATAAGTGCTAGAGATACATGAAGAGTGTTTAGAAGTGTGGAGAAAGACTTGTTGAAATTGGGTCCCAAATGGGCTCAGAACTCGGAAACATTGCTTTGAACCACTAACTGACTTATCTAGTGTTGTTTGGGGTTAAAATTTGTTAGAATACAAAGAATTTGATTGATTACAAGTGCTAGAGATGCGTGAAGAGTGTTTAAAAGTGTGTAGAAAGACTTGTTGAAATTGGGTCCCAAATGGGCTAAGAACTCGGAAACATTGCGTTGAACCACTTAAGGGCTTTTCTACTGCTGTTTTGGGTTAGAATATGTTAGAATATAATAAATTTGATTGTTACAAGTGCTAGAGATACATGAAGAGTGTTTAGAAGTGTGGAGAAAGACTTGTTGAAATTGGGTCCCAAATGGGCTAAGAACTTGGAAACATTGCTTTGAACCACTAAATGACTTATCTAGTGTTGTTTGGGGTTAGAATTTGTTAGAATACAAAGAATTTGATTGATTACAAGTGCTAGAGATGCGTGAAGAGTGTTTAGAAGTGTGTAGAAAGACTTGTAGAAATTGGGTCCCAATGGGCTAAGAACTCAGAAACATTACGTTGAACCACTAAATGACTTATCTAGTGTTGTTTGGGGTTAGATTATGTTAGAATACAATGAATTTGATTGATTACAAGTGCTAGAGATGCAAGAAGAGTGTTTACAAGTGTGTAGAACGACTTGTTGAAATTGGGTCCCAAATGGGCTAAGAACTCGGAAACATTGCGTTGAACCACTTAAGGGCTTGTCTAGTGCTGTTTTGGGTTAGAATTTGTTAGAATACAATGAATTATATTGATTACAAGTGCCAGAGATGCGTGAAGATTGTTTAGAAGTGTGTAGAAAGACTTGTAGAAATTGGGTCCCAAATGGGCTAAGAACTCGGAAACATTGCTTTGAACCATTAAATGACTTATCTAGTTTTGTTTGGGGTTAGAATATGTTAGAATACAATGAATTTGATTGATTACAAGTGCTAGAGATGCATGAAGAGTATTTAGAAGTGTGTAGAACGACTTGTTGAAATTGGGTCCCATATGGGCTAAGAACTCGGAAACATTGCGTTGAACCACTTAAGGGCTTGTCTAGTGCTGTTTTGGGTTAGAATATGTTGGAATATAATAAATTTGATTGTTATAAGTGCTAGAGATACATGAAGAGTGTTTAGAAGTGTGGAGAAAGACTTGTTGAAATTGGGTCCCAAATGGGCTCAGAACTCGGAAACATTGCTTTGAACCACTAAATGACTTATCTAGTGTTGTTTGGGGTTCAAATTTGTTAGAATACAAAGAATTTGATTGATTACAAGTGCTAGAGATGCGTGAAGAGTGTTTAGAAGTGTGTAGAAAGACTTGTAAAAATTGGGTCCCAAATGGGCTAAGAACTCGGAAACATTGCGTGAAACCCCTTAAGGGCTTGTCTAGTGCTGTTTTGGGTTAGAATATGTTAGAATATAATAAATTTGATTGTTACAAGTGCTAGAGATACATGAAGAGTGTTTAGAAGTGTGGAGAAAGACTTGTTGAAATTGGGTCCCAAATGGGCTAAGAACTCGGAAACATTGCTTTGAACCACTAAATGACTTATCTACAGTTGTTTGGGGTTATTATATGTTAGAATACATTGAATTTGATTGATTACAAGTGCTAGAGATGCATGAAGAGGGTTTAGAAATGTGTACAAAGACTTGTTGAAATTGGGTCCCAAATGGGCTAAGAACTCGAAAACATTGCGTGAAACCACTTAAGGGCTTGTCTAGTGCTGTTTTGGGTTAGAATATGTTAGAATATAATAAATTTGATTTTTACAAGCGCTAGAGATACATGAACAGTGTTTAGAACTCTGTAGAAAGACTTGTTGAAATTGGGTCCCAAATGGGCTAAAAACTCGGAAACATTGCGTTGAACCACTAAATGAATTATCTAGAGGTTTTTGGGGTTGGAATATGTTAGAATACAATGAATTTGATTGATTACAAGTGCTAGAGATGCATGACGAGTGTTTAAAAGTGTGTAGAAAGACTTGTTGAAATTGGGTCCCAAATGGGCTAAGAACTCGGAAACATTGCGTTGAACCACTTAAGGGCTTGTCTACTGCTGTTTTGGGTTAGAATATATTAGAATATAATAAATTTGATTGTTACAAGTGCTAGAGATACATGAAGATTGTTTAGAAGTGTGGAGAAAGACTTGTTGAAATTGGGTCCCAAATGGACTAAGAACTCGGAAACATTGCTTTGAACCACTAAATGACTTATCTAGTGTTTTTTGGGGTTAGAATTTGTTAGAATACAATGAATTTTATTGATTACAAGTGCTAGAGATGCGTGAAGAGTGTTTAGAAGTGTGTAGAAAGACTTGTAAAAATTGGGTCCCAAATGGGCTAAGAACTCGGAAATATTGCGTTGAAGCACTAAATGACTTATCTAGTGTTGTTTGGGGTTAAAATATGTTAGAATAAAATGAATTTGATTGATTACAAGTGCTAGAGATGCATGAAGAGTGTTTAAAAGTGTGTAGAAAGACTTGTTGAAATTGGGTCTCAAATGGGCTAAGAACTCGGAAACATTACGTTGAACCACTGAATGACTTATCTAGTGTTGTTTGGGGTTAGATTATGTTAGAATACAATGAATTTGATTGATTACAAGTGCTAGAGATGCAAGAAGAGTGTTTACAAGTGTGTAGAACGACTTGTTGAAATTGGGTCCCAAATAGGCTAAGAACTCGGAAACATTGCGTTGAACCACTTAAGGGCTTGTCTAGTGCTGTTTTGGATTAGAATTTGTTAGAATACAATGAATTATATTGATTACAAGTGCCAGAGATGCGTGAAGATTGTTTAGAAGTGTGTAGAAAGACTTGTAGAAATTGGGTCCTAAATGGGCTAAGAACTCGGAAACATTGCTTTGAACCACTAAATGACTTATCTAGTGGTGTTTGGGGTTAGAATTTGTTAGAATACAATGAATTATATTGATTACAAGTGCCAGAGATGCGTGAAGATTGTTTAGAAGTGTGTAGAAAGACTTGTAGAAATTGGGTCCCAAATGGGCTAAGAACTCGGAAACATTGCTTTGAACCACTAAATGACTTATCAAGTTTTGTTTGGGGTTAGAATATGTTAGAATACAATGAATTTGATTGATTACAAGTGCTAGAGATGCATGAAGAGTGTTTAGAAGTGTGTAGAACGACTTGTTGAAATTGGGTCCCAAATAGGCTAAGAACTCGGAAACATTGCGTTGAACCACTTAAGGGCTTGTCTAGTGCTGTTTTGGGTTAGAATATGTTGGAATATAATAAATTTGATTGTTATAAGTGCTAGAGATACATGAAGAGTGTTTAGAAGTGTGGAGAAAGACTTGTTGAAATTGGGTCCCAAATGGGCTAAGAACTCGGAAACATTACTTTGAACCACTAAATGACTTATCTAGTGTTGTTTGGGGTTAAAATTTGTTAGAATACAAAGAATTTGATTGATTACAAGTGCTAGAGATGCGTGAAGAGTGTTTAGAAGTGTGTAGAAAGACTTGTAAAAATTGGGTCCCAAATGGGCTAAGAACTCGAAAACATTGCGTTGAACCACTAAATGACTTATCTACAGTTATTTGGGGTTATTATATGTTAGAATACAATGAATTTGATTGATTACAAGTGCTAGAGATGCATGAAGAGGGTTTAGAAGTGTGTAGAAAGACTTGTTGAAATTGGGTCCCAAATGGGCTAAGAACTCGAAAACATTTCGTGAAACCACTTAAGGGCTTGTCTAGTGCTGTTTTGGGTTAGAATATGTTAGAATATAATAAATTTGATTGTTACAAGCGCTAGAGATACATGAAGAGTGTTTAGAAGTCTGGAGAAAGACTTGTTGAAATTGGGTCCCAAATGGGCTAAAAACTCGGAAACATTACGTTGAACCACTAAATGAATTATCTAATGTTGTTTGGGGTTGGAATATGTTAGAATACAATGAATTTGATTGATTACAAGTGCTAGAGATGCATGACGAGTGTTTAAAAGTGTGTAGAAAGACTTGTTGAAATTGGGTCCCAAATGGGCTAAGAACTCGGAAACATTGCGTTGAACCACTTAAGGGCTTGTCTAGTGTTGTGTGGGGTTATAATATGTTAGAATATAATGAATTTGATTGATTACAAGTGCTAGAGATGCGTTAAGAGTGTTTAGAAGTGTGTAGAAAGACTTGTTGAAATTGGGTCCCAAAAAGGCTAAGAACTCGGAAAAATTGCTTTGAACAACTAAATAACTTATCTAGTGTTGTTTGGGGTTAGAATATTTTAGAATACAATGAATTATATTGATTACAAGTGCTAGAGATGCGTGAAGAGTGTTTAGAAGTGTGTAGAAAGACTTGTAGAAATTGGGTCCCAAATGGGCTAAGAACTCGGAAACATTGCTTTGAACCACTAAATGACTTATCTAGTTTTGTTTGGGGTTAGAATATGTTAGAATACAATGAATTTGATTGATTACAAGTGCTAGAGATGCATGAAGAGTGTTTAGAAGTGTGTTGAAATACTTGTTGAAATTGGGTCCCAAATGGGCTAAGAACTCGGAAACATTGCGTTGAACCACTTAAGGGCTTTTCTAGTGCTGTTTTGGGTTAGAATATGTTGGAATATAATAAATTTGATTGTTATAAGTGCTAGAGATACATGAAGAGTGTTTAGAAGTGTGGAGAAAGACTTGTTGAAATTGGGTCCCAAATGGGCTAAGAACTCGGAAACATTGCTTTGAACCACTAAATGACTTATCTACAGTTGTTTGGGGTTATTATATGTTAGAATACATTGAATTTGATTGATTACAAGTGCTAGAGATGCATGAAGAGGGTTTAGAAATGTGTAGAAAGACTTGTTGAAATTGGGCCCCAAATGGGCTAAGAACACGAAAACATTGCGTGAAACCACTTAAGGGCTTGTCTAGTGCTGTTTTGGGTTAGAATATGTTAGAATATAATAAATTTGATTGTTACAAGCGCTAGAGATACATGAAGAGTGTTTAGAAGTCTGGAGAAAGACTTGTTGAAATTGGGTCCCAAATGGGCTAAAAACTCGGAAACATTGCGTTGAACCACTAAATGAATTATCTAGAGGTTTTTGGGGTTGGAATATGTTAGAATACAATGAATTTGATTGATTACAAGTGCTAGAGATGCATGACGAGTGTTTAAAAGTGTGTAGAAAGACTTGTTGAAATTGGGTCCCAAATGGGCTAAGAACTCGGAAACATTGCGTTGAACCACTTAAGGGCTTTTCTACTGCTGTTTTGGGTTAGAATATGTTAGAATATAATAAATTTGATTGTTACAAGTGCTAGAGATACATGAAGAGTGTTTAGAAGTGTGGAGAAAGACTTGTTGAAATTGGGTCCCAAATGGGCTAAGAACTTGGAAACATTGCTTTGAACCACTAAATGACTTATCTAGTGTTGTTTGGGGTTAGAATTTGTTAGAATACAAAGAATTTGATTGATTACAAGTGCTAGAGATGCGTGAAGAGTGTTTAGAAGTGTGTAGAAAGACTTGTAGAAATTGGGTCCCAATGGGCTAAGAACTCAGAAACATTACGTTGAACCACTAAATGACTTATCTAGTGTTGTTTGGGGTTAGATTATGTTAGAATACAATGAATTTGATTGATTACAAGTGCTAGAGATGCAAGAAGAGTGTTTACAAGTGTGTAGAACGACTTGTTGAAATTGGGTCCCAAATGGGCTAAGAACTCGGAAACATTGCGTTGAACCACTTAAGGGCTTGTCTAGTGCTGTTTTGGGTTAGAATTTGTTAGAATACAATGAATTATATTGATTACAAGTGCCAGAGATGCGTGAAGATTGTTTAGAAGTGTGTAGAAAGACTTGTAGAAATTGGGTCCCAAATGGGCTAAGAACTCGGAAACATTGCTTTGAACCATTAAATGACTTATCTAGTTTTGTTTGGGGTTAGAATATGTTAGAATACAATGAATTTGATTGATTACAAGTGCTAGAGATGCATGAAGAGTATTTAGAAGTGTGTAGAACGACTTGTTGAAATTGGGTCCCATATGGGCTAAGAACTCGGAAACATTGCGTTGAACCACTTAAGGGCTTGTCTAGTGCTGTTTTGGGTTAGAATATGTTGGAATATAATAAATTTGATAGTTATAAGTGCTAGAGATACATGAAGAGTGTTTAGAAGTGTGGAGAAAGACTTGTTGAAATTGGGTCCCAAATGGGCTCAGAACTCGGAAACATTGCTTTGAACCACTAAATGACTTATCTAGTGTTGTTTGGGGTTCAAATTTGTTAGAATACAAAGAATTTGATTGATTACAAGTGCTAGAGATGCGTGAAGAGTGTTTAGAAGTGTGTAGAAAGACTTGTAAAAATTGGGTCCCAAATGGGCTAAGAACTCGGAAACATTGCGTGAAACCACTTAAGGGCTTGTCTAGTGCTGTTTTGGGTTAGAATATGTTAGAATATAATAAATTTGATTGTTACAAGTGCTAGAGATACATGAAGAGTGTTTAGAAGTGTGGAGAAAGACTTGTTGAAATTGGGTCCCAAATGGGCTAAGAACTCGGAAACATTGCTTTGAACCACTAAATGACTTATCTACAGTTGTTTGGGGTTATTATATGTTAGAATACATTGAATTTGATTGATTACAAGTGCTAGAGATGCATGAAGAGGGTTTAGAAATGTGTAGAAAGACTTGTTGAAATTGGGTCCCAAATGGGCTAAGAACTCGAAAACATTGCGTGAAACCACTTAAGGGCTTGTCTAGTGCTGTTTTGGGTTAGAATATGTTAGAATATAATAAATTTGATTTTTACAAGCGCTAGAGATACATGAACAGTGTTTAGAACTCTGTAGAAAGACTTGTTGAAATTGGGTCCCAAATGGGCTAAAAACTCGGAAACATTGCGTTGAACCACTAAATGAATTATCTAGAGGTTTTTGGGGTTGGAATATGTTAGAATACAATGAATTTGATTGATTACAAGTGCTAGAGATGCATGACGAGTGTTTAAAAGTGTGTAGAAAGACTTGTTGAAATTGGGTCCCAAATGGGCTAAGAACTCGGAAACATTGCGTTGAACCACTTAAGGGCTTGTCTACTGCTGTTTTGGGTTAGAATATATTAGAATATAATAAATTTGATTGTTACAAGTGCTAGAGATACATGAAGATTGTTTAGAAGTGTGGAGAAAGACTTGTTGAAATTGGGTCCCAAATGGACTAAGAACTCGGAAACATTGCTTTGAACCACTAAATGACTTATCTAGTGTTTTTAGGGGTTAGAATTTGTTAGAATACAATGAATTTTATTGATTACAAGTGCTAGAGATGCGTGAACAGTGTTTAGAAGTGTGTAGAAAGACTTGTAAAAATTGGGTCCCAAATGGGCTAAGAACTCGGAAATATTGCGTTGAAGCACTAAATGACTTATCTAGTGTTGTTTGGGGTTAAAATATGTTAGAATAAAATGAATTTGATTGATTACAAGTGCTAGAGATGCATGAAGAGTGTTTAAAAGTGTGTAGAAAGACTTGTTGAAATTGGGTCTCAAATGGGCTAAGAACTCGGAAACATTACGTTGAACCACTGAATGACTTATCTAGTGTTGTTTGGGGTTAGATTATGTTAGAATACAATGAATTTGATTGATTACAAGTGCTAGAGATGCAAGAAGAGTGTTTACAAGTGTGTAGAACGACTTGTTGAAATTGGGTCCCAAATAGGCTAAGAACTCGGAAACATTGCGTTGAACCACTTAAGGGCTTGTCTAGTGCTGTTTTGGATTAGAATTTGTTAGAATACAATGAATTATATTGATTACAAGTGCCAGAGATGCGTGAAGATTGTTTAGAAGTGTGTAGAAAGACTTGTAGAAATTGGGTGCTAAATGGGCTAAGAACTCGGAAACATTGCTTTGAACCACTAAATGACTTATCTAGTGGTGTTTGGGGTTAGAATTTGTTAGAATACAATGAATTATATTGATTACAAGTGCCAGAGATGCGTGAAGATTGTTTAGAAGTGTGTAGAAAGACTTGTAGAAATTGGGTCCCAAATGGGCTAAGAACTCGGAAACATTGCTTTGAACCACTAAATGACTTATCAAGTTTTGTTTGGGGTTAGAATATGTTAGAATACAATGAATTTGATTGATTACAAGTGCTAGAGATGCATGAAGAGTGTTTAGAAGTGTGTAGAACGACTTGTTGAAATTGGGTCCCAAATAGGCTAAGAACTCGGAAACATTGCGTTGAACCACTTAAGGGCTTGTCTAGTGCTGTTTTGGGTTAGAATATGTTGGAATATAATAAATTTGATTGTTATAAGTGCTAGAGATACATGAAGAGTGTTTAGAAGTGTGGAGAAAGACTTGTTGAAATTGGGTCCCAAATGGGCTAAGAACTCGGAAACATTACTTTGAACCACTAAATGACTTATCTAGTGTTGTTTGGGGTTAAAATTTGTTAGAATACAAAGAATTTGATTGATTACAAGTGCTAGAGATGCGTGAAGAGTGTTTAGAAGTGTGTAGAAAGACTTGTAAAAATTGGGTCCCAAATGGGCTAAGAACTCGAAAACATTGCGTTGAACCACTAAATGACTTATCTACAGTTGTTTGGGGTTATTATATGTTAGAATACAATGAATTTGATTGATTACAAGTGCTAGAGATGCATGAAGAGGGTTTAGAAGTGTGTAGAAAGACTTGTTGAAATTGGGTCCCAAATGGGCTAAGAACTCGAAAACATTTCGTGAAACCACTTAAGGGCTTGTCTAGTGCTGTTTTGGGTTAGAATATGTTAGAATATAATAAATTTGATTGTTACAAGCGCTAGAGATACATGAAGAGTGTTTAGAAGTCTGGAGAAAGACTTGTTGAAATTGGGTCCCAAATGGGCTAAAAACTCGGAAACATTACGTTGAACCACTAAATGAATTATCTAGTGTTGTTTGGGGTTGGAATATGTTAGAATACAATGAATTTGATTGATTACAAGTGCTAGAGATGCATGACGAGTGTTTAAAAGTGTGTAGAAAGACTTGTTGAAATTGGGTCCCAAATGGGCTAAGAACTCGAAAACATTGCGTTGAACCACTTAAGGGCTTGTCTAGTGTTGTGTGGGGTTATAATATGTTAGAATATAATGAATTTGATTGATTACAAGTGCTAGAGATGCGTTAAGAGTGTTTAGAAGTGTGTAGAAAGACTTGTTGAAATTGGGTCCCAAAAAGGCTAAGAACTCGGAAAAATTGCTTTGAACAACTAAATAACTTATCTAGTGTTGTTTGGGGTTAGAATATTTTAGAATACAATGAATTATATTGATTACAAGTGCTAGAGATGCGTGAAGAGTGTTTAGAAGTGTGTAGAAAGACTTGTAGAAATTGGGTCCCAAATGGGCTAAGAACTCGGAAACATTGCTTTGAACCACTAAATGACTTATCTAGTTTTGTTTGGGGTTAGAATATGTTAGAATACAATGAATTTGATTGATTACAAGTGCTAGAGATGCATGAAGAGTGTTTAGAAGTGTGTTGAAATACTTGTTGAAATTGGGTCCCAAATGGGCTAAGAACTCGGAAACATTGCGTTGAACCACTTAAGGGCTTTTCTAGTGCTGTTTTGGGTTAGAATATGTTGGAATATAATAAATTTGATTGTTATAAGTGCTAGAGATACATGAAGAGTGTTTAGAAGTGTGGAGAAAGACTTGTTGAAATTGGGTCCCAAATGGGCTAAGAACTCGGAAACATTGCTTTGAACCACTAAATGACTTATCTAGTGTTGTTTGGGGTTAAAATTTGTTAGAATACAAAGAATTTGATAGATTACAAGTGCTAGAGATGCGTGAAGAGTGTTTAGAAGTGTGTAGAAAGACTTGTAAAAATTGGGTCCCAAATGGGCTAAGAACTCGGAAACATTGCGTTGAACCACTAAATGACTTATCTACAGTTGTTTGGGGTTATTATATGTTAGAATACAATGAATTTGATTGATTACAAGTGTTAGAGATGCGTGAAGAGTGTTTAGAAGTGTGTAGAAAGACTTGTTGAAATTGGGTTCCAAATGGGCTAAGAACTCGGAAACATTGCGTTGAACCACTTAAGGGCTTGTCTAGTGCTGCTTTGGGTTAGAATATGTTAGAATATAATAAATTTGATTGTTACAAGCGCTAGAGATACATAAAGAGTGTTTAGAAGTCTGGAGAAAGACTTGTTGAAATTGGGTCCCAAATGGGCTAAAAACTCGGAAACATTGCGTTGAACACTAAATGAATTATCTAGTGTTGTTTGGGGTTGGAATATGTTAGAATACAATGAATTTGATTGATTACAAGTGCTAGAGATGCATGACGAGTGTTTAAAAGTGTGTAGAAAGACTTGTTGAAATTGGGTCCCAAATGGGCTAAGAACTCGGAAACACTGCATTGAACCACTAAATGACTTATCTAGTGTTGTTTGGGGTTAGAATTTGTTAGAATACAATGAATTTGATTGATTACAAGTGCTAGAGATGCAAGAAGAGTGTTTACAAGTGTGTAGAACGACTTGTTGAAATTGGGTCCCAAATAGGCTAAGAACTCGGAAACATTGCGTTGAACCACTTAAGGGCTTGTCTAGTGCTGTTTTGGGTTAGAATTTGTTAGAATACAATGAATTATATTGATTACAAGTGCCAGAGATGCGTGAAGATTGTTTAGAAGTGTGTAGAAAGACTTGTAGAAATTGGGTCCTAAATGGGCTAAGAACTCGGAAACATTGCTTTGAACCATTAAATGACTTATCTAGTGTTGTTTGGGGTTAGAATTTGTTAGAATACAATGAATTATATTGATTACAAGTGCCAGAGATGCGTGAAGATTGTTTAGAAATGTGTAGAAAGACTTGTAGAAATTGGGTCCCAAATGGGCTAAGAACTCGGAAACATTGCTTTGAACCACTAAATGACTTATCTAGTTTTGTTTGGGGTTAGAATATGTTAGAATACAATGAATTTGATTGATTACAAGTGCTAGAGATGCATGAAGAGTGTTTAGAAGTGTGTAGAACGACTTGTTGAAATTGGGTCCCAAATGGGCTAAGAACTCGGAAACATTGCGTTGAACCACTTAAGGGCTTGTCTACTGCTGTTTTGGGTTAGAATATATTGGAATATAATAAATTTGATTGTTACAAGTGCTAGAGATACATGAAGAGTGTTTAGAAGTGTGGAGAAAGACTTGTTGAAATTGGGTCCCAAATGGGCTAAGAATTCGGAAACATTGCTTTGAACCACTAAATGAATTATCTAGTGTTGTTTGGGGTTGGAATATGTTAGAATACAATGAATTTGATTGATTACAAGTGCTAGAGATGCGTGAAGAGTGTTTAAAAGTGTGTAGAAAGACTTGTTGAAATTGGGTCCCAAATGGGCTAAGAACTCGGAAACATTGCGTTGAACCACTTAAGGGCTTGTCTAGTGCTGTTTTGGGTTAGAATATGTTAGAATATAATAAATTTGATTGTTACAAGTGCTAGAGATACATGAAGAGTGTTTAGAAGTGTGGAGAAAGACTTGTTGAAATTGGGTCCCAATTGGGCTAAGAACTCGGAAACATTGCTTTGAACCACTAAATGACTTATCTAGTGTTGTTTGGGGTTAGAATTTGTTAGAATACAATGAATTTGATTGATTACAAGTGCTAGAGATGCAAGAAGAGTGTTTACAAGTGTGTAGAACGACTTGTTGAAATTGGGTCCCAAATAGGCTAAGAACTCGGAAACACTGCGTTGAACCACTTAAGGGCTTGTCTAGTGCTGTTTTGGGTTAGAATTTGTTAGAATACAATGAATTATATTGATTACAGGTGCCAGAGATGCGTGAAGATTGTTTAGAAGTGTGTAGAAAGACTTGTAGAAATTGGGTCCTAAATGGGCTAAGAACTCGTAAACATTGCTTTGAACCATTAAATGACTTATCTAGTGTTGTTTGGGGTTAGAATTTGTTAGAATACAATGAATTATATTGATTACAAGTGCCAGAGATGCGTGAAGATTGTTTAGAAGTGTGTAGAAAGACTTGTAGAAATTGGGTCCCAAATGGGCTAAGAACTCGGAAACATTGCTTTGAACCACTAAATGACTTATCTAGTTTTGTTTGGGGTTAGAATATGTTAGAATACAATGAATTTGATTGATTACAAGTGCTAGAGATGCAAGAAGAGTGTTTACAAGTGTGTAGAACGACTTGTAGAAATTGGGTCCTAAATGGGCTAAGAACTCGTAAACATTGCTTTGAACCATTAAATGACTTATCTAGTGTTGTTTGGGGTTAGAATTTGTTAGAATACAATGAATTATATTGATTACAAGTGCTAGAGATGCGTGAAGAGTGTTTAGAAGTGTGTAGAAAGACTTGTAGAAATTGGGTCCCAATGGGCTAAGAACTCAGAAACATTACGTTGAACAACTAAATGACTTATCTAGTGTTGTTTGGGGTTAGATTATGTTAGAATACAATGAATTTGATTGATTACAAGTGCTAGAGATGCAAGAAGAGTGTTTACAAGTGTGTAGAACGACTTGTTGAAATTGTGTCCCAAATGGGCTAAGAACTCGGAAACATTGCGTTGAACCACTAAATGAATTATCTAGAGGTTTTTGGGGTTGGAATATGTTAGAATACAATGAATTTGATTGATTACAAGTGCTAGAGATGCATGACGAGTGTTTAAAAGTGTGTAGAAAGACTTGTTGAAATTGGGTCCCAAATGGGCTATGAACTCGGAAACATTGCGTTGAACCACTTAAGGGCTTGTCTACTGCTGTTTTGGGTTAGAATATGTTAGAATATAATAAATTTGATTGTTACAAGTGCTAGAGATACATGAAAAGTGTTTTGAAGTGTGGAGAAAGACTTGTTGAAATTGGGTCCCAAATGGGCTAAGAACTCGGAAACATTGCTTTGAACAACTAAATGACTTATCTAGTGTTGTTTGGGGTTAGAATTTGTTAGAATACAAAGAATTTGATTGATTACAAGTGCTAGAGATGCATGACGAGTGTTTAAAAGTGTGTAGAAAGACTTGTTGAAATTGGGTCCCAAATGGGCTATGAACTCGGAAACATTGCGTTGAACCACTTAAGGGCTTGTCTACTGCTGTTTTGGGTTAGAATATGTTAGAATATAATAAATTTGATTGTTACAAGTGCTAGAGATACATGAAGAGTGTTTAGAAGTGTGGAGAAAGACTTGTTGAAATTGGGTCCCAAATGGGCTAAGAACTCGGAAACATTGCTTTGAACCACTAAATGACTTATCTACAGTTGTTTGGGGTTATTATATGTTAGAATACATTGAATTTGATTGATTACAAGTGCTAGAGATGCATGAAGAGGGTTTAGAAATGTGTACAAAGACTTGTTGAAATTGGGTCCCAAATGGGCTAAGAACTCGAAAACATTGCGTGAAACCACTTAAGGGCTTGTCTAGTGCTGTTTTGGGTTAGAATATGTTAGAATATAATAAATTTGATTGTTACAAGCGCTAGAGATACATGAAGAGTGTTTAGAAGTCTGGAGAAAGACTTGTTGAAATTGGGTCCCAAATGGGCTAAAAACTCGGAAACATTGCGTTGAACCACTAAATGAATTATCTAGAGGTTTTTGGGGTTGGAATATGTTAGAATACAATGAATTTGATTGATTACAAGTGCTAGAGATGCATGACGAGTGTTTAAAAGTGTGTAGAAAGACTTGTTGAAATTGGGTCCCAAATGGGCTATGAACTCGGAAACATTGCGTTGAACCACTTAAGGGCTTGTCTACTGCTGTTTTGGGTTAGAATATGTTAGAATATAATAAATTTGATTGTTACAAGTGCTAGAGATACATGAAGAGTGTTTTGAAGTGTGGAGAAAGACTTGTTGAAATTGGGTCCCAAATGGGCTAAGAACTCGGAAACATTGCTTTGAACCACTAAATGACTTATCTAGTGTTGTTTGGGGTTAGAATTTGTTAGAATACAAAAAATTTGATTGATTACAAGTGCTAGAGATGCGTGAAGAGTGTTTAGAAGTGTGTAGAAAGACTTGTAGAAATTGGGTCCCAATGGGCTAAGAACTCTGAAACATTACGTTGAACAACTAAATGACTTATCTAGTGTTGTTTGGGGTTAGATTATGTTAGAATACAATGAATTTGATTGATTACAAGTGCTAGAGATGCAAGAAGAGTGTTTACAAGTGTGTAGAACGACTTGTTGAAATTGTGTCCCAAATGGGCTAAGAACTCGGAAACATTGCGTTGAACCACTTAAGGGCTTGTCTAGTGCTGTTTTGGGTTAGAATTTGTTAGAATACAATGAATTATATTGATTACAAGTGCCAGAGATGCGTGAAGATTGTTTAGAAGTGTGTAGAAAGACTTGTAGAAATTGGGTCCCAAATGGGCTAAGAACTCGGAAACATTGCTTTGAACCATTAAATGACTTATCTAGTTTTGTTTGGGGTTAGAATATGTTAGAATACAAATAATTTGATTGATTAAAAGTGCTAGAGATGCGTGAAGAGTGTTTAGAAGTGTGTAGAAAGACTTGTAGAAATTGGGTCCCAAATGGGCTAAGAACTCGGAAACATTGCTTTGAACCACTAAATGACTTATCTAGTTTTGTTTGGGGTTAGAATATGTTAGAATACAATGAATTTGATTGATTACAAGTGCTAGAGATGCATGAAGAGTGTTTAGAAGTGTGTAGAAAGACTTGTTGAAATTGGGTCCCAAATGGGCTAAGAACTCGGAAACATTGCGTTGAACCACTTAAGGGCTTGTCTAGTGCTGTTTTGGGTTAAAATATGTTAGAATATAATAAATTTGATTGTTACAAGTCCTATAGATACATGAAGAGTGTTTAGAAGTGTGGAGAAAGACTTGTTGAAATTGGGTCCCAAATGGGCTAAGAACTCGGAAACATTGCTTTGAACCACTAAATGACTTAGCTAGTGTTGTTTGGGGTTAGAATTTGTTAGAATACAATGAATTTTATTGATTACAAGTGCTAGAGATGCGTGAAGAGTGTTTAGAAGTGTGTAGAAAGACTTGTAGAAATTGGGTCCCAAATGGGCTAAGAACTCGGAAACATTGTGTTGAACAACTTAAGGGCTTGTCTAGTGCGTTTTTGGGTTAGAATATGTTAGAATATAATAAATTTGATTGTTACAAGTGCTAGAGATACATGAAGAGTGTTTAGAAGTGTGGAGAAAGACTTGTTGAAATTGTGTCCCAAATGGGCTAAGAACTCGGAAACATTGCTTTGAACCACTAAATGACTTATCTAGTGTTGTTTGGGGTTAGAATTTGTTAGAATACAATGAATTTTATTGATTACAAGTGCTAGAGATGCGTGAAGAGTGTTTAGAAGTGTGTAGAAAGACTTGTAGAAATTGGGCCCCAAATGGGCTAAGAACTCGGAAACATTGCGTTGAACCACTAAATGACTTATCTAGTGTTGTTTGGGGTTAGAATATGATAGAATACAATGAATTTGATTGATTACAAGTGCTAGAGATGCATGAAGAGTGTTTAAAAGTGTGTAGATGACTTGTTGAAATTGGGTCCCAAATGGGCTAAGAACTCGGAAACATTGCGTTGAACCACTTAAGGGCTTGTCTAGTGCTGTTTTGGGTTAGAATTTGTTAGAATACAATGAATTATATTGATTACAAGTGCCAGAGATGCGTGAAGATTGTTTAGAAGTGTGTAGAAAGACTTGTAGAAATTGGGTCCCAAATGGGCTAAGAACTCGGAAACATTGCTTTGAACCATTAAATGACTTATCTAGTTTTGTTTGGGGTTAGAATATGTTAGAATACAATGAATTTGATTGATTACAAGTGCTAGAGATGCATGAAGAGTATTTAGAAGTGTGTAGAACGACTTGTTGAAATTGGGTCCCATATGGGCTAAGAACTCGGAAACATTGCGTTGAACCACTTAAGGGCTTGTCTAGTGCTGTTTTGGGTTAGAATATGTTGGAATATAATAAATTTGATTGTTATAAGTGCTAGAGATACATGAAGAGTGTTTAGAAGTGTGGAGAAAGACTTGTTGAAATTGGGTCCCAAATGGGCTCAGAACTCGGAAACATTGCTTTGAACCACTAAATGACTTATCTAGTGTTGTTTGGGGTTAAAATTTGTTAGAATACAAAGAATTTGATTGATTACAAGTGCTAGAGATGCGTGAAGAGTGTTTAGAAGTGTGTAGAAAGACTTGTAAAAATTGGGTCCCAAATGGGCTAAGAACTAGGAAACATTGCGTGAAACCACTTAAGGGCTTGTCTAGTGCTGTTTTGGGTTAGAATATGTTAGAATATAATAAATTTGATTGTTACAAGTGCTAGAGATACATGAAGAGTGTTTAGAAGTGTGGAGAAAGACTTGTTGAAATTGGGTCCCAAATAGGCTAAGAACTCGGAAACATTGCTTTGAACCACTAAAGGACTTATCTACAGTTGTTTGGGGTTATTATATGTTAGAATACATTGAATTTGATTGATTACAAGTGCTAGAGATGCATGAAGAGGGTTTAGAAATGTGTAGAAAGACTTGTTGAAATTGGGTCCCAAATGGGCTAAGAACTCGAAAACATTGCGTGAAACCACTTAAGGGCTTGTCTAGTGATGTTTTGGGTTAGAATATGTTAGAATATAATAAATTTGATTGTTACAAGTCCTATAGATACATGAAGAGTGTTTAGAAGTGTGGAGAAAGACTTGTTGAAATTGGGTCCCAAATGGGCTAAGAACTCGGAAACATTGCTTTGAACCACTAAATGACTTAGCTAGTGTTGTTTGGGGTTAGAATTTGTTAGAATACAATGAAATTTATTGATTACAAGTGCTAGAGATGCGTGAAGAGTGTTTAGAAGTGTGTAGAAAGACTTGTAGAAATTGGGTCCCAAATGGGCTAAGAACTCGGAAACATTGTGTTGAACAACTTAAGGGCTTGTCTAGTGCGTTTTTGGGTTAGAATATGTTAGAATATAATAAATTTGATTGTTACAAGTGCTAGAGATACATGAAGAGTGTTTAGAAGTGTGGAGAAAGACTTGTTGAAATTGTGTCCGAAATGGGCTAAGAACTCGGAAACATTGCTTTGAACCACTAAATGACTTATCTAGTGTTGTTTGGGGTTAGAATTTGTTAGAATACAATGAATTTTATTGATTACAAGTGCTAGAGATGCGTGAAGAGTGTTTAGAAGTGTGTAGAAAGACTTGTAGAAATTGGGCCCCAAATGGGCTAAGAACTCGGAAACATTGCGTTGAACCACTAAATGACTTATCTAGTGTTGTTTGGGGTTAGAATATGTTAGAATACAATGAATTTGATTGATTACAAGTGCTAGAGATGCATGAAGAGTGTTTAAAAGTGTGTAGAAAGACTTGTTGAAATTGGGTCCCAAATGGGCTAAGAACTCGGAAACATTGCGTTGAACCACTTAAGGGCTTGTCTAGTGCTGTTTTGGGTTAGAATTTGTTAGAATACAATGAATTATATTGATTACAAGTGCCAGAGATGCGTGAAGATTGTTTAGAAGTGTGTAGAAAGACTTGTAGAAATTGGGTCCCAAATGGGCTAAGAACTCGGAAACATTGCTTTGAACCATTAAATGACTTATCTAGTTTTGTTTGGGGTTAGAATATGTTAGAATACAATGAATTTGATTGATTACAAGTGCTAGAGATGCATGAAGAGTATTTAGAAGTGTGTAGAACGACTTGTTGAAATTGGGTCCCATATGGGCTAAGAACTCGGAAACATTGCGTTGAACCACTTAAGGGCTTCTCTAGTGCATTTTTGGGTTAGAATATGTTGGAATATAATAAATTTGATTGTTATAAGTGCTAGAGATACATGAAGAGTGTTTAGAAGTGTTGAGAAAGACTTGTTGAAATTGGGTCCCAAATGGGCTCAGAACTCGGAAACATTGCTTTGAACCACTAAATGACTTATCTAGTGTTGTTTGGGGTTAAAATTTGTTAGAATACAAAGAATTTGATTGATTACAAGTGCTAGAGATGCGTGAAGAGTGTTTAGAAGTGTGTAGAAAGACTTGTAAAAATTGGGTCCCAAATGGGCTAAGAACTCGGAAAAATTGCGTGAAACCACTTAAGGGCTTGTCTAGTGCTGTTTTGGGTTAGAATATGTTAGAATATAATAAATTTGATTGTTACAAGTGCTAGAGATACATGAAGAGTGTTTAGAAGTGTGGAGAAAGACTTGTTGAAATTGGGTCCCAAATGGGCTAAGAACTCGGAAACATTGCTTTGAACCACTAAATGACTTATCTACAGTTGTTTGGGGTTATTATATGTTAGAATACATTGAATTTGATTGATTACAAGTGCTAGAGATGCATGAAGAGGGTTTAGAAATGTGTAGAAAGACTTGATGAAATTGGGTCCCAAATGGGCTAAGAACTCGAAAACATTGCGTGAAACCACTTAAGGGCTTGTCTAGTGCTGTTTTGGGTTAGAATATGTTAGAATATAATAAATTTGATTGTTACAAGTCCTATAGATACATGAAGAGTGTTTAGAAGTGTGGAGAAAGACTTGTTGAAATTGGGTCCCAAATGGGCTAAGAACTCGGAAACATTGCTTTGAACCACTAAATGACTTAGCTAGTGTTGTTTGGGGTTAGAATTTGTTAGAATACAATGAATTTTATTGATTGCAAGTGCTAGAGATGCGTGAAGAGTGTTTAGAAGTGTGTAGAAAGACTTGTAGAAATTGGGTCCCAAATGGGCTAAGAACTCGGAAACATTGTGTTGAACAACTTAAGGGCTTGTCTAGTGCGTTTTTGGGTTAGAATATGTTAGAATATAATAAATTTGATTGTTACAAGTGCTAGAGATACATGAAGAGTGTTTAGAAGTGTGGAGAAAGACTTGTTGAAATTGTGTCCCAAATGGGCTAAGAACTCGGAAACATTGCTTTGAACCACTAAATGACTTATCTAGTGTTGTTTGGGGTTAGAATTTGTTAGAATACAATGAATTTTATTGATTACAAGTGCTAGAGATGCGTGAAGAGTGTTTAGAAGTGTGTAGAAAGACTTGTAGAAATTGGGCCCCAAATGGGCTAAGAACTCGGAAACATTGCGTTGAACCACTAAATGACTTATCTAGTGTTGTTTAGGGTTAGAATATGTTAGAATACAATGAATTTGATTGATTACAAGTGCTAGAGATGCATGAAGAGTGTTTAAAAGTGTGTAGAAAGACTTGTTGAAATTGGGTCCCAAATGGGCTAAGAACTCGGAAACATTGCGTTGAACCACTTAAGGGCTTGTCTAGTGCTGTTTTGGGTTAGAATTTGTTAGAATACAATGAATTATATTGATTACAAGTGCCAGAGATGCGTGAAGATTGTTTAGAAGAGTGTAGAAAGACTTGTTGAAATTGGGTCCCAAATGGGCTAAGAACTCGGAAACATTGCTTTGAACCACTAAATGACTTATCTACAGTTGTTTGGGGTTATTATATGTTAGAATACATTGAATTTGATTGATTACAAGTGCTAGAGATGCATGAAGAGGGTTTAGAAATGTGTAGAAAGACTTGATGAAATTGGGTCCCAAATGGGCTAAGAACTCGAAAACATTGCGTGAAACCACTTAAGGGCTTGTCTAGTGCTGTTTTGGGTTAGAATATGTTAGAATATAATAAATTTGATTGTTACAAGTCCTATAGATACATGAAGAGTGTTTAGAAGTGTGGAGAAAGACTTGTTGAAATTGGGTCCCAAATGGGCTAAGAACTCGGAAACATTGCTTTGAACCACTAAATGACTTAGCTAGTGTTGTTTGGGGTTAGAATTTGTTAGAATACAATGATTTTTATTGATTACAAGTGCTAGAGATGCGTGAAGAGTGTTTAGAAGTGTGTAGAAAGACTTGTAGAAATTGGGTCCCAAATGGGCTAAGAACTCGGAAACATTGTGTTGAACAACTTAAGGGCTTGTCTAGTGCGTTTTTGGGTTAGAATATGTTAGAATATAATAAATTTGATTGTTACAAGTGCTAGAGATACATGAAGAGTGTTTAGAAGTGTGGAGAAAGACTTGTTGAAATTGTGTCCCAAATGGGCTAAGAACTCGGAAACATTGCTTTGAACCACTAAATGACTTATCTAGTGTTGTTTGGGGTTAGAATTTGTTAGAATACAATGAATTTTATTGATTACAAGTGCTAGAGATGCGTGAAGAGTGTTTAGAAGTGTGTAGAAAGACTTGTAGAAATTGGGCCCCAAATGGGCTAAGAACTCGGAAACATTGCGTTGAACCACTAAATGACTTATCTAGTGTTGTTTAGGGTTAGAATATGTTAGAATACAATGAATTTGATTGATTACAAGTGCTAGAGATGCATGAAGAGTGTTTAAAAGTGTGTAGAAAGACTTGTTGAAATTGGGTCCTAAATGGGCTAAGAACTCGGAAACATTGCGTTGAACAACTTAAGGGCTTGTCTAGTGCTGTTTTGGGTTAGAATTTGTTAGAATACAATGAATTATATTGATTACAAGTGCCAGAGATGCGTGAAGATTGTTTAGAAGTGTGTAGAAAGACTTGTAGAAATTGGGTCCCAAATGGGCTAAGAACTCGGAAACATTGCTTTGAACCATTAAATGACTTATCTAGTTTTGTTTGGGGTTAGAATATGTTAGAATACAATGAATTTGATTGATTACAAGTGCTAGAGATGCATGAAGAGTATTTAGAAGTGTGTAGAACGACTTGTTGAAATTGGGTCCCATATGGGCTAAGAACTCGGAAACATTGCGTTGAACCACTTAAGGGCTTGTCTAGTGCTGTTTTGGGTTAGAATATGTTGGAATATAATAAATTTGATTGTTATAAGTGCTAGAGATACATGAAGAGTGTTTAGAAGTGTGGAGAAAGACTTGTTGAAATTGGGTCCCAAATGGGCTCAGAACTCGGAAACATTGCTTTGAACCACTAAATGACTTATCTAGTGTTGTTTGGGGTTAAAATTTGTTAGAATACAAAGAATTTGATTGATTACAAGTGCTAGAGATGCGTGAAGAGTGTTTAGAAGTGTGTAGAAAGACTTGTAAAAATTTGGTCCCAAATGGGCTAAAAACTCGAAAACATTGCGTGAAACCACTTAAGGGCTTGTCTAGTGCTGTTTTGGGTTAGAATATGTTAGAATATAATAAATTTGATTGTTACAAGTGCTAGAGATACATGAAGAGTGTTTAGAAGTGTGGAGAAAGACTTGTTGAAATTGGGTCCCAAATGGGCTAAGAACTCGGAAACATTGCTTTGAACCACTAAATGACTTATCTACAGTTGTTTGGGGTTATTATATGTTAGAATACATTGAATTTGATTGATTACAAGTGCTAGAGATGCATGAAGAGGGTTTAGAAATGTGTAGAAAGACTTGTTGAAATTGGGTCCCAAATGGGCTAAGAACTCGAAAACATTGCGTGAAACCACTTAAGGGCTTGTCTAGTGCTGTTTTGGGTTAGAATATGTTAGAATATAATAAATTTGATTGTTACAAGCGCTAGAGATACATGAAGAGTGTTTAGAAGTCTGGAGAAAGACTTGTTGAAATTGGGTCCCAAATGGGCTAAAAACTCGGAAACATTGCGTTGAACCACTAAATGAATTATCTAAAGGTTTTTGGGGTTGGAATATGTTAGAATACAATGAATTTGATTGATTACAAGTGCTAGAGATGCATGACGAGTGTTTAAAAGTGTGTAGAAAGACTTGTTGAAATTGGGTCCCAAATGGGCTAAGAACTCGGAAACATTGCGTTGAACCACTTAAGGGCTTTTCTACTGCTGTTTTGGGTTAGAATATGTTAGAATATAATAAATTTGATTGTTACAAGTGCTAGAGATACATGAAGAGTGTTTAGAAGTGTGGAGAAAGACTTGTTGAAATTGGGTCCCAAATAGGCTAAGAACTCGGAAACATTGCTTTGAACCACTAAATGACTTATCTAGTGTTGTTTGGGGTTAGAATTTGTTAGAATACAAAGAATTTGATTGATTACAAGTGCTAGAGATGCGTGAAGAGTGTTTAGAAGTGTGTAGAAAGACTTGTAGAAATTGGGTCCCAATGGGCTAAGAACTCAGAAACATTACATAAAACCACTAAATGACTTATCTAGTGTTGTTTGGGGTTAGATTATGTTAGAATACAATGAATTTGATTGATTACAAGTGCTAGAGATGCAAGAAGAGTGTTTACAAGTGTGTAGAACGACTTGTTGAAATTGGGTCCCAAATGGGCTAAGAACTCGGAAACATTGCGTTGAACCACTTAAGGGCTTGTCTAGTGCTGTTTTGGGTTAGAATTTGTTAGAATACAATGAATTATATTGATTACAAGTGCCAGAGATGCGTGAAGATTGTTTAGAAGTGTGTAGAAAGACTTGTAGAAATTGGGTCCCAAATGGGCTAAGAACTCGGAAACATTGCTTTGAACCATTAAATGACTTATCTAGTTTTGTTTGGGGTTAGAATATGTTAGAATACAATGAATTTGATTGATTACAAGTGCTAGAGATTCATGAAGAGTATTTAGAAGTGTGTAGAACGACTTGTTGAAATTGGGTCCCATATGGGCTAAGAACTCGGAAACATTGCGTTGAACCACTTAAGGGCTTGTCTAGTGCTGTTTTGGGTTAGAATATGTTGGAATATAATAAATTTGATTGTTATAAGTGCTAGAGATACATGAAGAGTGTTTAGAAGTGTGGAGAAAGACTTGTTGAAATTGGGTCCCAAATGGGCTATGAACTCGGAAACATTGCTTTGAACCACTAAATGACTTATCTAGTGTTGTTTGGGGTTAAAATTTGTTAGAATACAAAGAATTTGATTGATTACAAGTGCTAGAGATGCGTGAAGAGTTTTTAGAAGTGTGTAGAAAGACTTGTAAAAATTGGGTCCCAAATGGGCTAAGAACTCGGAAACATTGCGTGAAACCACTTAAGGGCTTGTCTAGTGCTGTTTTGGGTTAGAATATGTTAGAATATAATAAATTTGATTGTTACAAGTGCTAGAGATACATGAAGAGTGTTTAGAAGTGTGGAGAAAGACTTGTTGAAATTGGGTCCCAAATGGGCTAAGAACTCGGAAACATTACTTTGAACCACTAAATGACTTATCTACAGTTGTTTGGGGTTATTATATGTTAGAATACATTGAATTTGATTGATTACAAGTGCTAGAGATGCATGAAGAGGGTTTAGAAATGTGTAGAAAGACTTGTTGAAATTGGGTCCCAAATGGGCTAAGAACTCGAAAACATTGCGTGAAACCACTTAAGGGCTTGTCTAGTGCTGTTTTGGGTTAGAATATGTTAGAATATAATAAATTTGATTGTTACAAGCGCTAGAGATACATGAAGAGTGTTTAGAAGTCTGGAGAAAGACTTGTTGAAATTGGGTCCCAAATGGGCTAAAAACTCGGAAACATTGTGTTGAACCACTAAATGAATTATCTAGAGGTTTTTGGGGTTGGAATATGTTAGAATACAATGAATTTGATTGATTACAAGTGCTAGAGATGCATGACGAGTGTTTAAAAGTGTGTAGAAAGACTTGTTGAAATTGGGTCCCAAATGGGCTAAGAACTCGGAAACATTGCGTTGAACCACTTAAGGGCTTTTCTACTGCTGTTTTGGGTTAGAATATGTTAGAATATAATAAATTTGATTGTTACAAGTGCTAGAGATACATGAAGAGTGTTTAGAAGTGTGGAGAAAGACTTGTTGAAATTGGGTCCCAAATGGGCTAAGAACTCGGAAACATTGCTTTGAACCAGTAAATGACTTATCTACAGTTGTTTGGGGTTATTATATGTTAGAATACATTGAATTTGATTGATTACAAGTGCTAGAGATGCATGAAGAGGGTTTAGAAATGTGTAGAAAGACTTGTTGAAATTGGGTCCCAAATGGGCTAAGAACTCGAAAACATTGCGTGAAACCACTTAAGGGCTTGTCTAGTGCTGTTTTGGGTTAGAATATGTTAGAATATAATAAATTTGATTGTTACAAGTCCTATAGATACATGAAGAGTGTTTAGAAGTGTGGAGAAAGACTTGTTGAAATTGGGTCCCAAATGGGCTAAGAACTCGGAAACATTGCTTTGAACCACTAAATGACTTAGCTAGTGTTGTTTGGGGTTAGAATTTGTTAGAATACAATGAATTTTATTGATTACAAGTGCTAGAGATGCGTGAAGAGTGTTTAGAAGTGTGTAGAAAGACTTGTAGAAATTGGGTCCCAAATGGGCTAAGAACTCGGAAACATTGTGTTGAACAACTTAAGGGCTTGTCTAGTGCGTTTTTGGGTTAGAATATGTTAGAATATAATAAATTTGATTGTTACAAGTGCTAGAGATACATGAAGAGTGTTTAGAAGTGTGGAGAAAGACTTGTTGAAATTGTGTCCCAAATGGGCTAAGAACTCGGAAACATTGCTTTGAACCACTAAATGACTTATCTAGTGTTGTTTGGGGTTAGAATTTGTTAGAATACAATGAATTTTATTGATTACAAGTGCTAGAGATGCGTGAAGAGTGTTTAGAAGTGTGTAGAAAGACTTGTAGAAATTGGGCCCCAAATGGGCTAAGAACTCGGAAACATTGCGTTGAACCACTAAATGACTTATCTAGTGTTGTTTGGGGTTAGAATATGTTAGAATACAATGAATTTGATTGATTACAAGTGCTAGAGATGCATGAAGAGTGTTTAAAAGTGTGTAGAAAGACTTGTTGAAATTGGGTCCCAAATGGGCTAAGAACTCGGAAACATTGCGTTGAACCACTTAAGGGCTTGTCTAGTGCTGTTTTGGGTTAGAATTTGTTAGAATACAATGAATTATATTGATTACAAGTGCCAGAGATGCGTGAAGATTGTTTAGAAGTGTGTAGAAAGACTTGTAGAAATTGGGTCCCAAATGGGCTAAGAACTCGGAAACATTGCTTTGAACCATTAAATGACTTATCTAGTTTTGTTTGGGGCTAGAATATGTTAGAATACAATGAATTTGATTGATTACAAGTGCTAGAGATGCATGAAGAGTATTTAGAAGTGTGTAGAACGACTTGTTGAAATTGCGTCCCATATGGGCTAAGAACTCGGAAACATTGCGTTGAACCACTTAAGGGCTTGTCTAGTGCTGTTTTGGGTTAGAATATGTTGGAATATAATAAATTTGATTGTTATAAGTGCTAGAGATACATGAAGAGTGTTTAGAAGTGTGGAGAAAGACTTGTTGAAATTGGGTCCCAAATGGGCTCAGAACTCGGAAACATTGCTTTGAACCACTAACTGACTTATCTAGTGTTGTTTGGGGTTAAAATTTGTTAGAATACAAAGAATTTGATTGATTACAAGTGCTAGAGATGCGTGAAGAGTGTTTAGAAGTGTGTAGAAAGACTTGTAAAAATTGGGTCCCAAATGGGCTAAGAACTCGGAAACATTGCGTGAAACCACTTAAGGGCTTGTCTAGTGCTGTTTTGGGTTAGAATATGTTAGAATATAATAAATTTGATTGTTACAAGTGCTAGAGATACATGAAGAGTGTTTAGAAGTGTGGAGAAAGACTTGTTGAAATTGGGTCCCAAATGGGCTAAGAACTCGGAAACATTGCTTTGAACCACTAAATGACTTATCTACAGTTGTTTGGGGTTATTATATGTTAGAATACATTGAATTTGATTGATTACAAGTGCTAGAGATGCATGAAGAGGGTTTAGAAATGTGTAGAAAGACTTGTTGAAATTGGGCCCCAAATGGGCTAAGAACTCGAAAACATTGCGTGAAACCACTTAAGGGCTTGTCTAGTGCTGTTTTGGGTTAGAATATGTTAGAATATAATAAATTTGATTGTTACAAGCGCTAGAGATACATGAAGAGTGTTTAGAAGTCTGGAGAAAGACTTGTTGAAATTGGGTCCCAAATGGGCTAAAAACTCGGAAACATTGCGTTGAACCACTAAATGAATTATCTAGAGGTTTTTGGGGTTGGAATATGTTAGAATACAATGAATTTGATTGATTACAAGTGCTAGAGATGCATGACGAGTGTTTAAAAGTGTGTAGAAAGACTTGTTGAAATTGGGTCCCAAATGGGCTAAGAACTCGGAAACATTGCGTTGAACCACTTAAGGGCTTTTCTACTGCTGTTTTGGGTTAGAATATGTTAGAATATAATAAATTTGATTGTTACAAGTGCTAGAGATACATGAAGAGTGTTTAGAAGTGTGGAGAAAGACTTGTTGAAATTGGGTCCCAAATGGGCTAAGAACTTGGAAACATTGCTTTGAACCACTAAATGACTTATCTAGTGTTGTTTGGGGTTAGAATTTGTTAGAATACAAAGAATTTGATTGATTACAAGTGCTAGAGATGCGTGAAGAGTGTTTAGAAGTGTGTAGAAAGACTTGTAGAAATTGGGTCCCAATGGGCTAAGAACTCAGAAACATTACGTTGAACCACTAAATGACTTATCTAGTGTTGTTTGGGGTTAGATTATGTTAGAATACAATGAATTTGATTGATTACAAGTGCTAGAGATGCAAGAAGAGTGTTTACAAGTGTGTAGAACAACTTGTTGAAATTGGGTCCCAAATGGGCTAAGAACTCGGAAACATTGCGTTGAACCACTTAAGGGCTTGTCTAGTGCTGTTTTGGGTTAGAATTTGTTAGAATACAATGAATTATATTGATTACAAGTGCCAGAGATGCGTGAAGATTGTTTAGAAGTGTGTAGAAAGACTTGTAGAAATTGGGTCCCAAATGGGCTAAGAACTCGGAAACATTGCTTTGAACCATTAAATGACTTATCTAGTTTTGTTTGGGGTTAGAATATGTTAGAATACAATGAATTTGATTGATTACAAGTGCTAGAGATGCATGAAGAGTATTTAGAAGTGTGTAGAACGACTTGTTGAAATTGGGTCCCATATGGGCTAAGAACTCGGAAACATTGCGTTGAACCACTTAAGGGCTTGTCTAGTGCTGTTTTGGGTTAGAATATGTTGGAATATAATAAATTTGATTGTTATAAGTGCTAGAGATACATGAAGAGTGTTTAGAAGTGTGGAGAAAAACTTGTTGAAATTGGGTCCCAAATGGGCTCAGAACTCGGAAACATTGCTTTGAACCACTAAATGACTTATCTAGTGTTGTTTGGGGTTCAAATTTGTTAGAATACAAATAATTTGATTGATTACAAGTGCTAGAGATGCGTGAAGAGTGTTTAGAAGTGTGTAGAAAGACTTGTAAAAATTGGGTCCCAAATGGGCTAAGAACTCGGAAACATTGCGTGAAACCACTTAAGGGCTTGTCTAGTGCTGTTTTGGGTTAGAATATGTTAGAATATAATAAATTTGATTGTTACAAGTGCTAGAGATACATGAAGAGTGTTTAGAAGTGTGGAGAAAGACTTGTTGAAATTGGGTCCCAAATGGGCTAAGAACTCAAAAACATTGCTTTGAACCACTAAATGACTTATCTACAGTTGTTTGGGGTTATTATATGTTAGAATACATTGAATTTGATTGATTACAAGTGCTAGAGATGCATGGAGAGGGTTTAGAAATGTGTAGAAAGACTTGTTGAAATTGGGTCCCAAATGGGCTAAGAACTCGAAAACATTGCGTGAAACCACTTAAGGGCTTGTCTAGTGCTGTTTTGGGTTAGAATATGTTAGAATATAATAAATTTGATTGTTACAAGCGCTAGAGATACATGAAGAGTGTTTAGAACTCTGTAGAAAGACTTGTTGAAATTGGGTCCCAAATGGGCTAAAAACTCGGAAACATTGCGTTGAACCACTAAATGAATTATCTAGAGGTTTTTGGGGTTGGAATATGTTAGAATACAATGAATTTGATTGATTACAAGTGCTAGAGATGCATGACGAGTGTTTAAAAGTGTGTAGAAAGACTTGTTGAAATTGGGTCCCAAATGGGCTAAGAACTCGGAAACATTGCGTTGAACCACTTAAGGGCTTGTCTACTGCTGTTTTGGGTTAGAATATATTAGAATATAATAAATTTGATTGTTACAATTGCTAGAGATACATGAAGATTGTTTAGAAGTGTGGAGAAAGACTTGTTGAAATTGGGTCCCAAATGGACTAAGAACTCGGAAACATTGCTTTGAACCACTAAATGACTTATCTAGTGTTTTTTGGGGTTAGAATTTGTTAGAATACAATGAATTTTATTGATTACAAGTGCTAGAGATGCGTGAAGAGTGTTTAGAAGTGTGTAGAAAGACTTGTAAAAATTGGGTCCCAAATGGGCTAAGAACTCGGAAATATTGCGTTGAAGCACTAAATGACTTATCTAGTGTTGTTTGGGGTTAAAATATGTTAGAATAAAATGAATTTGATTGATTACAAGTGCTAGAGATGCATGAAGAGTGTTTAAAAGTGTGTAGAAAGACTTGTTGAAATTGGGTCTCAAATGGGCTAAGAACTCGGAAACATTACGTTGAACCACTGAATGACTTATCTAGTGTTGTTTGGGGTTAGATTATGTTAGAATACAATGAATTTGATTGATTACAAGTGCTAGAGATGCAAGAAGAGTGTTTACAAGTGTGTAGAACGACTTGTTGAAATTGGGTCCCAAATAAGCTAAGAACTCGGAAACATTGCGTTGAACCACTTAAGGGCTTGTCTAGTGCTGTTTTGGATTAGAATTTGTTAGAATACAATGAATTATATTGATTACAAGTGCCAGAGATGCGTGAAGATTGTTTAGAAGTGTGTAGAAAGACTTGTAGAAATTGGGTCCTAAATGGGCTAAGAACTCGGAAACATTGCTTTGAACCACTAAATGACTTATCTAGTGTTGTTTGGGGTTAGAATTTGTTAGAATACAATGAATTATATTGATTACAAGTGCCAGAGATGCGTGAAGATTGTTTAGAAGTGTGTAGAAAGACTTGTAGAAATTGGGTCCCAAATGGGCTAAGAACTCGGAAACATTGCTTTGAACCACTAAATGACTTATCAAGTTTTGTTTGGGGTTAGAATATGTTAGAATACAATGAATTTGATTGATTACAAGTGCTAGAGATGCATGAAGAGTGTTTAGAAGTGTGTAGAACGACTTGTTGAAATTGGGTCCCAAATAGGCTAAGAACTCGGAAACATTGCGTTGAACCACTTAAGGGCTTGTCTAGTGCTGTTTTGGGTTAGAATATGTTGGAATATAATAAATTTGATTGTTATAAGTGCTAGAGATACATGAAGAGTGTTTAGAAGTGTGGAGAAAGACTTGTTGAAATTGGGTCCCAAATGGGCTAAGAACTCGGAAACATTGCTTTGAACCACTAAATGACTTATCTAGTGTTGTTTGGGGTTAAAATTTGTTAGAATACAAAGTATTTGATTGATTACAAGTGCTAGAGATGCGTGAAGAGTGTTTAGAAGTGTGTAGAAAGACTTGTAAAAATTGGGTTCCAAATGGGCTAAGAACTCGAAAACATTGCGTTGAACCACTAAATGACTTATCTACAGTTGTTTGGGGTTATTATATGTTAGAATACAATGAATTTGATTGATTACAAGTGTTAGAGATGCGTGAAGAGTGTTTAGAAGTGTGTAGAAAGACTTGTTGAAATTGGGTTCCAAATGGGCTAAGAACTCGGAAACATTGCGTTGAACCACTTAAGGGCTTGTCTAGTGCTGCTTTGGGTTAGAATATGTTAGAATATAATAAATTTGATTGTTACAAGCGCTAGAGATACATAAAGAGTGTTTAGAAGTCTGGAGAAAGACTTGTTGAAATTGGGTCCCAAATGGGCTAAAAACTCGGAAACATTGCGTTGAACACTAAATGAATTATCTAGTGTTGTTTGGGGTTGGAATATGTTAGAATACAATGAATTTGATTGATTACAAGTGCTAGAGATGCATGACGAGTGTTTAAAAGTGTGTAGAAAGACTTGTTGAAATTGGGTCCCAAATGGGCTAAGAACTCGGAAACATTGCGTTGAACCACTTAAGGGCTTGTCTAGTGCTGTTTTGGGTTAGAATATGTTAGAATATAATAAATTTGATTGTTACAAGTGCTAGAGATACATGAAGAGTGTTTAGAAGTGTGGAGAAAGACTTGTTGAAATTGGGTCCCAATTGGGCTAAGAACTCGGAAACATTGCTTTGAACCACTAAATGACTTATCTAGTGTTGTTTGGGGTTAGAATTTGTTAGAATACAATGAATTTGATTGATTACAAGTGCTAGAGATGCAAGAAGAGTGTTTACAAGTGTGTAGAACGACTTGTTGAAATTGGGTCCCAAATAGGCTAAGAACTCGGAAACACTGCGTTGAACCACTTAAGGGCTTGTCTAGTGCTGTTTTGGGTTAGAATTTGTTAGAATACAATGAATTATATTGATTACAGGTGCCAGAGATGCGTGAAGATTGTTTAGAAGTGTGTAGAAAGACTTGTAGAAATTGGGTCCTAAATGGGCTAAGAACTCGTAAACATTGCTTTGAACCATTAAATGACTTATCTAGTGTTGTTTGGGGTTAGAATTTGTTAGAATACAATGAATTATATTGATTACAAGTGCCAGAGATGCGTGAAGATTGTTTAGAAGTGTGTAGAAAGACTTGTAGAAATTGGGTCCCAAATGGGCTAAGAACTCGGAAACATTGCTTTGAACCACTAAATGACTTATCTAGTTTTGTTTGGGGTTAGAATATGTTAGAATACAATGAATTTGATTGATTACAAGTGCTAGAGATGCATGAAGAGTGTTTAGAAGTGTGTAGAACGACTTGTTGAAATTGGGTCCCAAATGGGCTAAGAACTCGGAAACATTGCGTTGAACCACTTAAGGGCTTGTCTAGTGCTGTTTTGGGTTAGAATATGTTGGAATATAATAAACTTGATTGTTAGAAGTGCTAGAGATACATGAAGAGTGTTTAGAAGTGTGGAGAAAGACTTGTTGAAAGTGGGTCCCAAATGGGCTAAGAACTCGGAAACATTGCTTTGAACCACTAAATGACTTATCTAGTATTGTTTGGGGTTAAAATTTGTTAGAATACAAAGAATTTGATTGATTACAAGTGCTAGAGATGCGTGAAGAGTGTTTAGAAGTGTGTAGAAAGACTTGTTGAAATTGGGTCCCAATTGGGCTAAGAACTCGGAAACATTGCTTTGAACCACTAAATGACTTATCTAGTGTTGTTTGGGGTTAGAATTTGTTAGAATACAATGAATTTGATTGATTACAAGTGCTAGAGATGCAAGAAGAGTGTTTACAAGTGTGTAGAACGACTTGTTGAAATTGGGTCCCAAATAGGCTAAGAACTCGGAAACATTGCGTTGAACCACTTAAGGGCTTGTCTAGTGCTGTTTTGGGTTAGAATTTGTTAGAATACAATGAATTATATTGATTACAAGTGCCAGAGATGCGTGAAGATTGTTTAGAAGTGTGTAGAAAGACTTGTAGAAATTGGGTCCTAAATGGGCTAAGAACTCGGAAACATTGCTTTGAACCATTAAATGACTTATCTAGTGTTGTTTGGGGTTAGAATTTGTTAGAATACAATGAATTATATTGATTACAAGTGCTAGAGATGCGTGAAGATTGTTTAGAAGTGTGTAGAAAGACTTGTAGAAATTGGGTCCCAAATGGGCTAAGAACTCGGAAACATTGCTTTGAACCACTAAATGACTTATCTAGTTTTGTTTGGGGTTAGAATATGTTAGAATACAATGAATTTGATTGATTACAAGTGCTAGAGATGCATGAAGAGTGTTTAGAAGTGTGTAGAAAGACTTGTTGAAATTGGGTCCCAAATGGGCTAAGAACTCGAAAACATTGCGTTGAACCACTAAATGACTTATCTACAGTTGTTTGGGGTTATTATATGTTAGAATACAATGAATTTGATTGATTACAAGTGCTAGAGATGCATGAAGAGGGTTTAGAAGTGTGTAGAAAGACTTGTTGAAATTGGGTCCCAATTGGGCTAAGAACTCGGAAACTTTGCTTTGAACCACTAAATGACTTATCTAGTGTTGTTTGGGGTTAGAATTTGTTAGAATACAATGAATTTGATTGATTACAAGTGCTAGAGATGCAAGAAGAGTGTTTACAAGTGTGTAGAACGACTTGTTGAAATTGGGTCCCAAATAGGCTAAGAACTCGGAAACATTGCGTTGAACCACTTAAGGGCTTGTCTAGTGCTGTTTTGGGTTAGAATTTGTTAGAATACAATGAATTATATTGATTACAAGTGCCAGAGATGCGTGAAGATTGTTTAGAAGTGTGTAGAAAGACTTGTAGAAATTGGGTCCTAAATGGGCTAAGAACTCGGAAACATTGCTTTGAACCATTAAATGACTTATCTAGTGTTGTCTGGGGTTAGAATTTGTTAGAATACAATGAATTATATTGATTACAAGTGCCAGAGATGCGTGAAGATTGTTTAGAAGTGTGTAGAAAGACTTGTAAAAATTGGGTCCCAAATGGGCTAAGAACTCGAAAACATTGCGTTGAACCACTAAATGACTTATCTACAGTTGTTTGGGGTTATTATATGTTAGAATACAATGAATTTGATTGATTACAAGTGCTAGAGATGCAAGAAGAGGGTTTAGAAGTGTGTAGAAAGACTTGTTGAAATTGGGTCCCAATTGGGCTAAGAACTCGGAAACATTGCTTTGAACCACTAAATGACTTATCTAGTGTTGTTTGGGGTTAGAATTTGTTAGAATACAATGAATTTGATTGATTACAAGTGCTAGAGATGCAAGAAGAGTGTTTACAAGTGTGTAGAACGACTTGTTGAAATTGGGTCCCAAATAGGCTAAGAACTCGGAAACATTGCGTTGAACCACTTAAGGGCTTGTCTAGTGCTGTTTTGGGTTAGAATTTGTTAGAATACAATGAATTATATTGATTACAAGTGCCAGAGATGCGTGAAGATTGTTTAGAAGTGTGTAGAAAGACTTGTAGAAATTGGGTCCTAAATGGGCTAAGAACTCGGAAACATTGCTTTGAACCATTAAATGACTTATCTAGTGTTGTTTGGGGTTAGAATTTGTTAGAATACAATGAATTATATTGATTACAAGTGCCAGAGATGCGTGAAGATTGTTTAGAAGTGTGTAGAAAGACTTGTAGAAATTAGGTCCCAAATGGGCTAAGAACTCGGAAACATTGCTTTGAACCACTAAATGACTTATCTAGTTTTGTTTGGGGTTATTATATGTTAGAATACAATGAATTTGATTGATTACAAGTGCTAGAGATGCATGAAGAGTGTTTAGAAGTGTGGAGAAAGACTTGTTGAAATTGGGTCCCAAATGGGCTAAGAACTCGGAAACATTGCTTTGAACCACTAAATGACTTATCTAGTGTTGTTTGGGGTTAAAATTTGTTGGAATACAAAGAATTTGATTGATTACAAGTGCTAGAGATGCGTGAAGAGTGTTTAGAAGTGTGTAGAAAGACTTGTAAAAATTGTGTCCCAAATGGGCTAAGAACTCGAAAACATTGCGTTGAACCACTAAATGACTTATCTACAGTTGTTTGGGGTTATTATATGTTAGAATACAATGAATTTGATTGATTACAAGTGCTAGAGATGCATGAAGAGGGTTTAGAAGTGTGTAGAAAGACTTGTTGAAAAAGGGTCCCAATTGGGCTAAGAACTCGGAAACTTTGCTTTGAACCACTAAATGACTTATCTAGTGTTGTTTGGGGTTAGAATTTGTTAGAATACAATGAATTTGATTGATTACAAGTGCTAGAGATGCAAGAAGAGTGTTTACAAGTGTGTAGAACGACTTGTTAAAATTGGGTCCCAAATAGGCTAAGAACTCGGAAACATTGCGTTGAACCACTTAAGGGCTTGTCTAGTGCTGTTTTGGGTTAGAATTTGTTAGAATAAAATGAATTATATTGATTACAAGTGCCAGAGATGCGTGAAGATTGTTTAGAAGTGTGTAGAAAGACTTGTAGAAATTGGGTCCTAAATGGGCTAAGAACTCGGAAACATTGCTTTGAACCATTAAATGACTTATCTAGTGTTGTTTGGGGTTAGAATTTGTTAGAATACAATGAATTATATTGATTACAAGTGCCAGAGATGCGTGAAGATTGTTTAGAAGTGTGTAGAAAGACTTGTAGAAATTGGGTCCCAAATGGGCTAAGAACTCGGAAACATTGCTTTGAACCACTAAATGACTTATCTAGTTTTGTTTGGGGTTAGAATATGTTAGAATACAATGAATTTGATTGATTACAAGTGCTAGAGATGCATGAAGAGTGTTTAGAAGTGTGTAGAACGACTTGCTGAAATTGGGTCCCAAATGGGCTAAGAACTCGGAAACATTGCGTTGAACCACTTAAGGGCTTGTCTAGTGCTGTTTTGGGTTAGAATATGTTGGAATATAATAAACTTGATTGTTAGAAGTGCTAGAGATACATGAAGAGTGTTTAGAAGTGTGGAGAAAGACTTGTTGAAATTGGGTCCCAAATGGGCTAAGAACTCGGAAACATTGCTTTGAACCACTAAATGACTTATCTAGTGTTGTTTGGGGTTAAAATTTGTTAGAATACAAAGAATTTGATTGATTACAAGTGCTAGAGATGCGTGAAGAGTGTTTAGAAGTGTGTAGAAAGACTTGTAAAAATTGGGTCCCAAATGGGCTAAGAACTCGAAAACATTGCGTTGAACCACTAAATGACTTATCTACAGTTGTTTGGGGTTATTATATGTTAGAATACAATGAATTTGATTGATTACAAGTGCTAGAGATGCATGAAGAGGGTTTAGAAGTGTGTAGAAAGACTTGTTGAAATTGGGTCCCAATTGGGCTAAGAACTCGGAAACATTGCTTTGAACCACGAAATGACTTATCTAGTGTTGTTTGGGGTTAGAATTTGTTAGAATACAATGAATTTGATTGATTACAAGTGCTAGAGATGCAAGAAGAGTGTTTACAAGTGTGTAGAACGACTTGTTGAAATTGGGTCCCAAATAGGCTAAGAACTCGGAAACATTGCGTTGAACCACTTAAGGGCTTGTCTAGTGCTGTTTTGGGTTAGAATTTGTTAGAATACAATGAATTATATTGATTACAAGTGCCAGAGATGCGTGAAGATTGTTTAGAAGTGTGTAGAAAGACTTGTAGAAATTGGGTCCTAAATGGGCTAAGAACTCGGAAACATTGCTTTGAACCATTAAATGACTTATCTAGTGTTGTTTGGGGTTAGAATTTGTTAGAATACAATGAATTATATTGATTACAAGTGCCAGAGATGCGTGAAGATTGTTTAGAAGTGTGTAGAAAGACTTGTAGAAATTAGGTCCCAAATGGGCTAAGAACTCGGAAACATTGCTTTGAACCACTAAATGACTTATCTAGTTTTGTTTGGGGTTATTATATGTTAGAATACAATGAATTTGATTGATTACAAGTGCTAGAGATGCATGAAGAGTGTTTAGAAGTGTGGAGAAAGACTTGTTGAAATTGGGTCCCAAATGGGCTAAGAACTCGGAAACATTGCTTTGAACCACTAAATGACTTATCTAGTGTTGTTTGGGGTTAAAATTTGTTGGAATACAAAGAATTTGATTGATTACAAGTGCTAGAGATGCGTGAAGAGTGTTTAGAAGTGTGTAGAAAGACTTGTAAAAATTGGGTCCCAAATGGGCTAAGAACTCGAAAACATTGCGTTGAACCACTAAATGACTTATCTACAGTTGTTTGGGGTTATTATATGTTAGAATACAATGAATTTGATTGATTACAAGTGCTAGAGATGCATGAAGAGGGTTTAGAAGTGTGTAGAAAGACTTGTTGAAATTGGGTCCCAATTGGGCTAAGAACTCGGAAACTTTGCTTTGAACCACTAAATGACTTATCTAGTGTTGTTTGGGGTTTGAATTTGTTAGAATACAATGAATTTGATTGATTACAAGTGCTAGAGATGCAAGAAGAGTGTTTACAAGTGTGTAGAACGACTTGTTGAAATTGGGTCCCAAATAGGCTAAGAACTCGGAAACATTGCGTTGAACCACTTAAGGGCTTGTCTAGTGCTGTTTTGGGTTAGAATTTGTTAGAATACAATGAATTATATTGATTACAAGTGCCAGAGATGCGTGAAGATTGTTTAGAAGTGTGTAGAAAGACTTGTAGAAATTGGGTCCTAAATGGGCTAAGAACTCGGAAACATTGCTTTGAACCATTAAATGACTTATCTAGTGTTGTCTGGGGTTAGAATTTGTTAGAATACAATGAATTATATTGATTACAAGTGCCAGAGATGCGTGAAGATTGTTTAGAAGTGTGTAGAAAGACTTGTAAAAATTGGGTCCCAAATGGGCTAAGAACTCGAAAACATTGCGTTGAACCACTAAATGACTTATCTACAGTTGTTTGGGGTTATTATATGTTAGAATACAATGAATTTGATTGATTACAAGTGCTAGAGATGCATGAAGAGGGTTTAGAAGTGTGTAGAAAGACTTGTTGAAATTGGGTCCCAATTGGGCTAAGAACTCGGAAACATTGCTTTGAACCACTAAATGACTTATCTAGTGTTGTTTGGGGTTAGAATTTGTTAGAATACAATGAATTTGATTGATTACAAGTGCTAGAGATGCAAGAAGAGTGTTTACAAGTGTGTAGAACGACTTGTTGAAATTGGGTCCCAAATAGGTTAAGAACTCGGAAACATTGCGTTGAACCACTTAAGGGCTTGTCTAGTGCTGTTTTGGGTTAGAATTTGTTAGAATACAATGAATTATATTGATTACAAGTGCCAGAGATGCGTGAAGATTGTTTAGAAGTGTGTAGAAAGACTTGTAGAAATTGGGTCCAAAATGGGCTAAGAACTCGGAAACATTGCTTTGAACCATTAAATGACTTATCTAGTGTTGTCTGGGGTTTGAATTTGTTAGAATACAATGAATTATATTGATTACAAGTGCCAGAGATGCGTGAAGATTGTTTAGAAGTGTGTAGAAAGACTTGTAGAAATTGGGTCCCAAATGGGCTAAGAACTCGGAAACATTGTTTTGAACCACTAAATGACTTATCTAGTTTTGTTTGGGGTTAGAATATGTTAGAATACAATGAATTTGATTGATTACAAGTGCTAGAGATGCATGAAGAGTGTTTAGAAGTGTGTAGAACGACTTGTTGAAATTGGGTCCCAAATGGGCTAAGAACTCGGAAACATTGCGTTGAACCACTTAAGGGCTTGTCTAGTGCTGTTTTGGGTTAGAATATGTTGGAATATAATAAACTTGATTGTTAGAAGTGCTAGAGATACATGAAGAGTGTTTAGAAGTGTGGAGAAAGACTTGTTGAAATTGGGTCCCAAATGGGCTAAGAACTCGGAAACATTGCTTTGAACCACTAAATGACTTATCTAGTATTGTTTGAGGTTAAAATTTGTTAGAATACAAAGAATTTGATTGATTACAAGTGCTAGAGATGCGTGAAGAGTGTTTAGAAGTGTGTAGAAAGACTTGTTGAAATTGGGTCCCAATTGGGCTAAGAACTCGGAAACATTGCTTTGAACCACTAAATGACTTATCTAGTGTTGTTTGGGGTTAGAATTTGTTAGAATACAATGAATTTGATTGATTACAAGTGCTAGAGATGCAAGAAGAGTGTTTACAAGTGTGTAGAACAACTTGTTGAAATTGGGTCCCAAATAGGCTAAGAACTCGGAAACATTGCGTTGAACCACTTAAGGGCTTGTCTAGTGCTGTTTTGGGTTAGAATTTGTTAGAATAAAATGAATTATATTGATTACAAGTGCCAGAGATGCGTGAAGATTGTTTAGAAGTGTGTAGAAAGACTTGTAGAAATTGGGTCCTAAATGGGCTAAGAACTCGGAAACATTGCTTTGAACCATTAAATGACTTATCTAGTGTTGTTTGGGGTTAGAATTTGTTAGAATACAATGAATTATATTGATTACAAGTGCCAGAGATGCGTGAAGATTGTTTAGAAGTGTGTAGAAAGACTTGTAGAAATTGGGTCCCAAATGGGCTAAGAACTCGGAAACATTGCTTTGAACCACTAAATGACTTATCTAGTTTTGTTTGGGGTTAGAATATGTTAGAATACAATGAATTTGATTGATTACAAGTGCTAGAGATGCATGAAGAGTGTTTAGAAGTGTGTAGAACGACTTGTTGAAATTGGGTCCCAAATGGGCTAAGAACTCGGAAACATTGCGTTGAACCACTAAAGGGCTTGTCTAGTGCTGTTTTGGGTTAGAATATGTTGGAATATAATAAACTTGATTGTTAGAAGTGCTAGAGATACATGAAGAGTGTTTAGAAGTGTGGAGAAAGACTTGTTGAAATTGGGTCCCAAATGGGCTAAGAACTCGGAAACATTGCTTTGAACCACTAAATGACTTATCTAGTGTTGTTTGGGGTTAAAATTTGTTAGAGTACAAAGAATTTGATTGATTACAAGTGCTAGAGATGCGTGAAGAGTGTTTAGAAGTGTGTAGAAAGACTTGTAAAAATTGGGTCCCAAATGGGCTAAGAACTCGAAAACATTGCGTTGAACCACTAAATGACTTATCTACAGTTGTTTGGGGTTATTATATGTTAGAATACAATGAATTTGATTGATTACAAGTGCTAGAGATGCATGAAGAGGGTTTAGAAGTGTGTAGAAAGACTTGTTGAAATTGGGTCCCAATTGGGCTAAGAACTCGGAAACATTGCTTTGAACCACTAAATGACTTATCTAGTGTTGTTTGGGGTTAGAATTTGTTAGAATACAATGAATTTGATTGATTACAAGTGCTAGAGATGCAAGAAGAGTGTTTACAAGTGTGTAGAACGACTTGTTGAAATTGGGTCCCAAATAGGCTAAGAACTCGGAAACATTGCGTTGAACCACTTAAGGGCTTGTCTAGTGCTGTTTTGGGTTAGAATTTGTTAGAATACAATGAATTATATTGATTACAAGTGCCAGAGATGCGTGAAGATTGTTTAGAAGTGTGTAGAAAGACTTGTAGAAATTGGGTCCTAAATGGGCTAAGAACTCGGAAACATTGCTTTGAACCATTAAATGACTTATCTAGTGTTGTTTGGGGTTAGAATTTGTTAGAATACAATGAATTATATTGATTACAAGTGCCAGAGATGCGTGAAGATTGTTTAGAAGTGTGAAGAAAGACTTGTAGAAATTAGGTCCCAAATGGGCTAAGAACTCGGAAACATTGCTTTGAACCACTAAATGACTTATCTAGTTTTGTTTGGGGTTATTATATGTTAGAATACAATGAATTTGATTGATTACAAGTGCTAGAGATGCATGAAGAGTGTTTAGAAGTGTGGAGAAAGACTTGTTGAAATTGGGTCCCAAATAGGCTAAGAACTCGGAAACATTGCGTTGAACCACTTAAGGGCTTGTCTAGTGCTGTTTTGGGTTAGAATTTGTTAGAATACAATGAATTATATTGATTACAAGTGCCAGAGATGCGTGAAGATTGTTTAGAAGTGTGTAGAAAGACTTGTAGAAATTGGGTCCTAAATGGGCTAAGAACTCGGAAACATTGCTTTGAACCATTAAATGACTTATCTAGTGTTGTTTGGGGTTAGAATTTGTTAGAATACAATGAATTATATTGATTACAAGTGCCAGAGATGCGTGAAGATTGTTTAGAAGTGTGTAGAAAGACTTGTAGAAATTAGGTCCCAAATGGGCTAAGAACTCGGAAACATTGCTTTGAACCACTAAATGACTTATCTAGTTTTGTTTGGGGTTATTATATGTTAGAATACAATGAATTTGATTGATTACAAGTGCTAGAGATGCATGAAGAGTGTTTAGAAGTGTGGAGAAAGACTTGTTGAAATTGGGTCCCAAATGGGCTAAGAACTCGGAAACATTGCTTTGAACCACTAAATGACTTATCTAGTGTTGTTTGGGGTTAAAATTTGTTGGAATACAAAGAATTTGATTGATTACAAGTGCTAGAGATGCGTGAAGAGTGTTTAGAAGTGTGTAGAAAGACTTGTAAAAATTGGGTCCCAAATGGGCTAAGAACTCGAAAACATTGCGTTGAACCACTAAATGACTTATCTACAGTTGTTTGGGGTTATTATATGTTAGAATACAATGAATTTGATTGATTACAAGTGCTAGAGATGCAAGAAGAGTGTTTACAAGTGTGTAGAACGACTTGTTGAAATTGGGTCCCAAATAGGCTAAGAACTCGGAAACATTGCGTTGAACCACTTAAGGGCTTGTCTAGTGCTGTTTTGGGTTAGAATTTGTTAGAATGCAATGAATTATATTGATTACAAGTGCCAGAGATGCGTGAAGATTGTTTAGAAGTGTGTAGAAAGACTTGTAGAAATTGGGTCCTAAATGGGCTAAGAACTCGGAAACATTGCTTTGAACCATTAAATGACTTATCTAGTGTTGTTTGGGGTTAGAAGTTGTTAGAATACAATGAATTATATTGATTACAAGTGCCAGAGATGCGTGAAGATTGTTTAGAAGTGTGTAGAAAGACTTGTAGAAATTGGGTCCCAAATGGGCTAAGAACTCGGAAACATTGCTTTGAACCACTAAATGACTTATCTAGTGTTGTTTGGGGTTAGAAGTTGTTAGAATACAATGAATTATATTGATTACAAGTGCTAGAGATGCGTGAAGAGTGTTTAGAAGTGTGTAGAAAGACTTGTTGAAATTGGGTCCCAATTGGGCTAAGAACTCGGAAACATTGCTTTGAACCACTAAATGACTTATCTAGTGTTGTTTGGGGTTAGAATTTGTTAGAATACAATGAATTTGATTGATTACAAGTGCTAGAGATGCAAGAAGAGTGTTTACAAGTGTGTAGAACGACTTGTTGAAATTGGGTCCCAAATAGGCTAAGAACTCGGAAACATTGCTTTGAACCATTAAATGACTTATCTAGTGTTGTTTGGGGTTAGAATTTGTTAGAATACAATGAATTATATTGATTACAAGTGCCAGAGATGCGTGAAGATTGTTTAGAAGTGTGTAGAAAGACTTGTAGAAATTGGGTCCCAAATGGGCTAAGAACTCGGAAACATTGCTTTGAACCACTAAATGACTTATCTAGTTTTGTTTGGGGTTAGAATATGTTAGAATACAATGAATTTGATTGATTACAAGTGCTAGAGATGCATGAAGAGTGTTTAGAAGTGTGTAGAACGACTTGTTGAAATTGGGTCCCAATTGGGCTAAGAACTCGGAAACATTGCTTTGAACCACTAAATGACTTATCTAGTGTTGTTTGGGGTTAGAATTTGTTAGAATACAATGAATTTGATTGATTACAAGTGCTAGAGATGCAAGAAGAGTGTTTACAAGTGTGTAGAACGACTTGTTGAAATTGGGTCCCAAATAGGCTAAGAACTCGGAAACATTGCTTTGAACCATTAAATGACTTATCTAGTGTTGTTTGGGGTTAGAATTTGTTAGAATACAATGAATTATATTGATTACAAGTGCCAGAGATGCGTGAAGATTGTTTAGAAGTGTGTAGAAAGACTTGTAGAAATTGGGTCCCAAATGGGCTAAGAACTCGGAAACATTGCTTTGAACCACTAAATGACTTATCTAGTTTTGTTTGGGGTTAGAATATGTTAGAATACAATGAATTTGATTGATTACAAGTGCTAGAGATGCATGAAGAGTGTTTAGAAGTGTGTAGAACGACTTGTTGAAATTGGGTCCCAAATGGGCTAAGAACTCGGAAACATTGCTTTGAACCACTAAATGACTTATCTAGTGTTGTTTGGGGTTAGAATTTGTTAGAATACAATGAATTTGATTGATTACAAGTGCTAGAGATGCAAGAAGAGTGTTTACAAGTGTGTAGAACGACTTGTTGAAATTGGGTCCCAAATAGGCTAAGAACTCGGAAACATTGCTTTGAACCATTAAATGACTTATCTAGTGTTGTTTGGGGTTAGAATTTGTTAGAATACAATGAATTATATTGATTACAAGTGCCAGAGATGCGTGAAGATTGTTTAGAAGTGTGTAGAAAGACTTGTAGAAATTGGGTCCCAAATGGGCTAAGAACTCGGAAACATTGCTTTGAACCACTAAATGACTTATCTAGTGTTGTTTGGGGTTAGAATTTGTTAGAATACAATGAATTTGATTGATTACAAGTGCTAGAGATGCAAGAAGAGTGTTTACAAGTGTGTAGAACGACTTGTTGAAATTGGGTCCCAAATAGGCTAAGAACTCGGAAACATTGCGTTGAACCACTTAAGGGCTTGTCTAGTGCTGTTTTGGGTTAGAATTTGTTAGAATACAATGAATTATATTGATTACAAGTGCCAGAGATGCGTGAAGATTGTTTAGAAGTGTGTAGAAAGACTTGTAGAAATTGGGTCCTAAATGGGCTAAGAACTCGGAAACATTGCTTTGAACCATTAAATGACTTATCTAGTGTTGTTTGGGGTTAGAATTTGTTAGAATACAATGAATTATATTGATTACAAGTGCCAGAGATGCGTGAAGATTGTTTAGAAGTGTGTAGAAAGACTTGTAGAAATTGGGTCCCAAATGGGCTAAGAACTCGGAAACATTGCTTTGAACCACTAAATGACTTATCTAGTTTTGTTTGGGGTTAGAATATGTTAGAATACAATGAATTTGATTGATTACAAGTGCTAGAGATGCATGAAGAGTGTTTAGAAGTGTGTAGAACGACTTGTTGAAATTGGGTCCCAAATGGGCTAAGAACTCGGAAACATTGCGTTGAACCACTTAAGGGCTTGTCTAGTGCTGTTTTGGGTTAGAATATGTTGGAATATAATAAACTTGATTGTTAGAAGTGCTAGAGATACATGAAGAGTGTTTAGAAGTGTGGAGAAAGACTTGTTGAAATTGGGTCCCAAATGGGCTAAGAACTCGGAAACATTGCTTTGAACCACTAAATGACTTATCTAGTATTGTTTGGGGTTAAAATTTGTTAGAATACAAAGAATTTGATTGATTACAAGTGCTAGAGATGCGTGAAGAGTGTTTAGAAGTGTGTAGAAAGACTTGTTGAAATTGGGTCACAATTGGGCTAAGAACTCGGAAACATTGCTTTGAACCACTAAATGACTTATCTAGTGTTGTTTGGGGTTAGAATTTGTTAGAATACAATGAATTTGATTGATTACAAGTGCTAGAGATGCAAGAAGAGTGTTTACAAGTGTGTAGAACGACTTGTTGAAATTGGGTCCCAAATAGGCTAAGAATTCGGAAACATTGCGTTGAACCACTTAAGGGCTTGTCTAGTGCTGTTTTGGGTTAGAATTTGTTAGAATACAATGAATTATATTGATTACAAGTGCCAGAGATGCGTGAAGATTGTTTAGAAGTGTGTAGAAAGACTTGTAGAAATTGGGTCCTAAATGGGCTAAGAACTCGGAAACATTGCTTTGAACCATTAAATGACTTATCTAGTGTTGTTTGGGGTTAGAAGTTGTTAGAATACAATGAATTATATTGATTACAAGTGCCAGAGATGCGTGAAGATTGTTTAGAAGTGTGTAGAAAGACTTGTAGAAATTGGGTCCCAAATGGGCTAAGAACTCGGAAACATTGCTTTGAACCACTAAATGACTTATCTAGTTTTGTTTGGGGTTAGAATATGTTAGAATACAATGAATTTGATTGATTACAAGTGCTAGAGATGCATGAAGAGTGTTTAGAAGTGTGTAGAACGACTTGTTGAAATTGGGTCCCAAATGGGCTAAGAACTCGGAAACATTGCGTTGAACCACTTAAGGGCTTGTCTAGTGCTGTTTTGGGTTAGAATATGTTGGAATATAATAAACTTGATTGTTAGAAGTGCTAGAGATACATGAAGAGTGTTTAGAAGTGTGGAGAAAGACTTGTTGAAATTGGGTCCCAAATGGGCTAAGAACTCGGAAACATTGCTTTGAACCACTAAATGACTTATCTAGTGTTGTTTGGGGTTAAAATTTGTTAGAATACAAAGAATTTGATTGATTACAAGTGCTAGAGATGCGTGAAGAGTGTTTAGAAGTGTGTAGAAAGACTTGTAAAAATTGGGTCCCAAATGGGCTAAGAACTCGAAAACATTGCGTTGAACCACTAAATGACTTATCTACAGTTGTTTGGGGTTATTATATGTTAGAATACAATGAATTTGATTGATTACAAGTGCTAGAGATGCATGAAGAGGGTTTAGAAGTGTGTAGAAAGACTTGTTGAAATTGGGTCCCAATTGGGCTAAGAACTCGGAAACATTGCTTTGAACCACTAAATGACTTATCTAGTGTTGTTTGGGGTTAGAATTTGTTAGAATACAATGAATTTGATTGATTACAAGTGCTAGAGATGCAAGAAGAGTGTTTACAAGTGTGTAGAACGACTTGTTGAAATTGGGTCCCAAATAGGCTAAGAACTCGGAAACATTGCGTTGAACCACTTAAAGGCTTGTCTAGTGCTGTTTTGGGTTAGAATTTGTTAGAATACAATGAATTATATTGATTACAAGTGTCAGAGATGCGTGAAGATTGTTTAGAAGTGTGTAGAAAGACTTGTAGAAATTGGGTCCTAAATGGGCTAAGAACTCGGAAACATTGCTTTGAACCATTAAATGACTTATCTAGTGTTGTTTGGGGTTAGAATTTGTTAGAATACAATGAATTATATTGATTACAAGTGCCAGAGATGCGTGAAGATTGTTTAGAAGTGTGTAGAAAGACTTGTAGAAATTGGGTCCCAAATGGGCTAAAAACTCGGAAACATTGCTTTGAACCACTAAATGACTTATCTAGTTTTGTTTGGGGTTAGAATATGTTAGAATACAATGAATTTGATTGATTACAAGTGCTAGAGATGCATGAAGAGTGTTTAGAAGTGTGTAGAACGACTTGTTGAAATTGGGTCCCAAATGGGCTAAGAACTCGGAAACATTGCGTTGAACCACTTAAGGGCTTGTCTAGTGCTGTTTTGGGTTAGAATATGTTGGAATATAATAAACTTGATTGTTAGAAGTGCTAGAGATACATGAAGAGTGTTTAGAAGTGTGGAGAAAGACTTGTTGAAATTGGGTCCCAAATGGGCTAAGAACTCGGAAACATTGCTTTGAACCACTAAATGACTTATCTAGTATTGTTTGGGGTTAAAATTTGTTAGAATACAAAGAATTTGATTGATTACAAGTGCTAGAGATGCGTGAAGAGTGTTTAGAAGTGTGTAGAAAGACTTGTTGAAATTGGGTCCCAATTGGGCTAAGAACTCGGAAACATTGCTTTGAACCACTAAATGACTTATCTAGTGTTGTTTGGGGTTAGAATTTGTTAGAATACAATGAATTTGATTGATTACAAGTGCTAGAGATGCAAGAAGAGTGTTTACAAGTGTGTAGAACGACTTGTTGAAATTGGGTCCCAAATAGGCTAAGAACTCGGAAACATTGCGTTGAACCACTTAAGGGCTTGTCTAGTGCTGTTTTGGGTTAGAATTTGTTAGAATACAATGAATTATATTGATTACAAGTGCCAGAGATGCGTGAAGATTGTTTAGAAGTGTGTAGAAAGACTTGTAGAAATTGGGTCCTAAATGGGCTAAGAACTCGGAAACATTGCTTTGAACCATTAAATGACTTATCTAGTGTTGTTTGGGGTTAGAATTTGTTAGAATACAATGAATTATATTGATTACAAGTGCCAGAGATGCGTGAAGATTGTTTAGAAGTGTGTAGAAAGACTTATAGAAATTGGGTCCCAAATGGGCTAAGAACTCGGAAACATTGCTTTGAACCACTAAATGACTTATCTAGTTTTGTTTGGGGTTAGAATATGTTAGAATACAATGAATTTGATTGATTACAAGTGCTAGAGATGCATGAAGAGTGTTTAGAAGTGTGTAGAACGACTTGTTGAAATTGGGTCCCAAATGGGCTAAGAACTCGGAAACATTGCGTTGAACCACTTAAGGGCTTGTCTAGTGCTGTTTTGGGTTAGAATATGTTGGAATATAATAAACTTGATTGTTAGAAGTGCTAGAGATACATGAAGAGTGTTTAGAAGTGTGGAGAAAGACTTGTTGAAATTGGGTCCCAAATGGGCTAAGAACTCGGAAACATTGCTTTGAACCACTAAATGACTTATCTAGTATTGTTTGGGGTTAAAATTTGTTAGAATACAAAGAATTTGATTGATTACAAGTGCTAGAGATGCGTGAAGAGTGTTTAGAAGTGTGTAGAAAGACTTGTTGAAATTGGGTCCCAATTGGGCTAAGAACTCGGAAACATTGCTTTGAACCACTAAATGACTTATCTAGTGTTGTTTGGGGTTAGAATTTGTTAGAATACAATGAATTTGATTGATTACAAGTGCTAGAGATGCAAGAAGAGTGTTTACAAGTGTGTAGGACGACATGTTGAAATTGGGTCCCAAATAGGCTAAGAACTCGGAAACATTGCGTTGAACCACTTAAGGGCTTGTCTAGTGCTTTTTTGGGTTAGAATTTGTTAGAATACAATGAATTATATTGATTACAAGTGCCAGAGATGCGTGAAGATTGTTTAGAAGTGTGTAGAAAGACTTGTAGAAATTGGGTCCTAAATGGGCTAAGAACTCGGAAACATTGCTTTGAACCATTAAATGACTTATCTAGTGTTGTTTGGGGTTAGAATTTGTTAGAATACAATGAATTATATTGATTACAAGTGCCAGAGATGCGTGAAGATTGTTTAGAAGTGTGTAGAAAGACTTGTAGAAATTGGGTCCCAAATGGGCTAAGAACTCGGAAACATTGCTTTGAACCACTAAATGACTTATCTAGTTTTGTTTGGGGTTAGAATATGTTAGAATACAATGAATTTGATTGATTACAAGTGCTAGAGATGCATGAAGAGTGTTTAGAAGTGTGTAGAACGACTTGTTGAAATTGGGTCCCAAATGGGCTAAGAACTCGGAAACATTGCGTTGAACCACTTAAGGGCTTGTCTAGTGCTGTTTTGGGTTAGAATATGTTGGAATATAATAAACTTGATTGTTAGAAGTGCTAGAGATACATGAAGAGTGTTTAGAAGTGTGGAGAAAGACTTGTTGAAATTGGGTCCCAAATGGGCTAAGAACTCGGAAACATTGCTTTGAACCACTAAATGACTTATCTAGTGTTGTTTGGGGTTAAAATTTGTTAGAATACAAAGAATTTGATTGATTACAAGTGCTAGACATGCGTGAAGAGTGTTTAGAAGTGTGTAGAAAGACTTGTAAAAATTGGGTCCCAAATGGGCTAAGAACTCGAAAACATTGCGTTGAACCACTAAATGACTTATCTACAGTTGTTTGGGGTTATTATATGTTAGAATACAATGAATTTGATTGATTACAAGTGCTAGAGATGCATGAAGAGGGTTTAGAAGTGTGTAGAAAGACTTGTTGAAATTGGGTCCCAATTGGGCTAAGAACTCGGAAACATTGCTTTGAACCACTAAATGACTTATCTAGTGTTGTTTGGGGTTAGAATTTGTTAGAATACAATGAATTTGATTGATTACAAGTGCTAGAGATGCAAGAAGAGTGTTTACAAGTGTGTAGAACGACTTGTTGAAATTGGGTCCCAAATAGGCTAAGAACTCGGAAACATTGCGTTGAACCACTTAAAGGCTTGTCTAGTGCTGTTTTGGGTTAGAATTTGTTAGAATACAATGAATTATATTGATTACAAGTGCCAGAGATGCGTGAAGATTGTTTAGAAGTGTGTAGAAAGACTTGTAGAAATTGGGTCCTAAATGGGCTAAGAACTCGGAAACATTGCTTTGAACCATTAAATGACTTATCTAGTGTTGTTTGGGGTTAGAATTTGTTAGAATACAATGAATTATATTGATTACAAGTGCCAGAGATGCGTGAAGATTGTTTAGAAGTGTGTAGAAAGACTTGTAGAAATTGGGTCCCAAATGGGCTAAGAACTCGGAAACATTGCTTTGAACCACTAAATGACTTATCTAGTTTTGTTTGGGGTTAGAATATGTTAGAATACAATGAATTTGATTGATTACAAGTGCTAGAGATGCATGAAGAGTGTTTAGAAGTGTGTAGAACGACTTGTTGAAATTGGGTCCCAAATGGGCTAAGAACTCGGAAACATTGCGTTGAACCACTTAAGGGCTTGTCTAGTGCTGTTTTGGGTTAGAATATGTTGGAATATAATAAACTTGATTGTTAGAAGTGCTAGAGATACATGAAGAGTGTTTAGAAGTGTGGAGAAAGACTTGTTGAAATTGGGTCCCAAATGGGCTAAGAACTCGGAAACATTGCTTTGAACCACTAAATGACTTATCTAGTATTGTTTGGGGTTAAAATTTGTTAGAATACAAAGAATTTGATTGATTACAAGTGCTAGAGATGCGTGAAGAGTGTTTAGAAGTGTGTAGAAAGACTTGTTGAAATTGGGTCCCAATTGGGCTAAGAACTCGGAAACATTGCTTTGAACCACTAAATGACTTATCTAGTGTTGTTTGGGGTTAGAATTTGTTAGAATACAATGAATTTGATTGATTACAAGTGCTAGAGATGCAAGAAGAGTGTTTACAAGTGTGTAGAACGACTTGTTGAAATTGGGTCCCAAATAGGCTAAGAACTCGGAAACATTGCGTTGAACCACTTAAGGGCTTGTCTAGTGCTGTTTTGGGTTAGAATTTGTTAGAATACAATGAATTATATTGATTACAAGTGCCAGAGATGCGTGAAGATTGTTTAGAAGTGTGTAGAAAGACTTGTAGAAATTGGGTCCTAAATGGGCTAAGAACTCGGAAACATTGCTTTGAACCATTAAATGACTTATCTAGTGTTGTTTGGGGTTAGAATTTGTTAGAATACAATGAATTATATTGATTACAAGTGCCAGAGATGCGTGAAGATTGTTTAGAAGTGTGTAGAAAGACTTGTAGAAATTGGGTCCCAAATGGGCTAAGAACTCGGAAACATTGCTTTGAACCACTAAATGACTTATCTAGTTTTGTTTGGGGTTAGAATATGTTAGAATACAATGAATTTGATTGATTACAAGTGCTAGAGATGCATGAAGAGTGTTTAGAAGTGTGTAGAACGACTTGTTGAAATTGGGTCCCAAATGGGCTAAGAACTCGGAAACATTGCGTTGAACCACTTAAGGGCTTGTCTAGTGCTGTTTTGGGTTAGAATATGTTGGAATATAATAAACTTGATTGTTAGAAGTGCTAGAGATACATGAAGAGTGTTTAGAAGTGTGGAGAAAGACTTGTTGAAATTGGGTCCCAAATGGGCTAAGAACTCGGAAACATTGCTTTGAACCACTAAATGACTTATCTAGTATTGTTTGGGGTTAAAATTTGTTAGAATACAAAGAATTTGATTGATTACAAGTGCTAGAGATGCGTGAAGAGTGTTTAGAAGTGTGTAGAAAGACTTGTTGAAATTGGGTCCCAATTGGGCTAAGAACTCGGAAACATTGCTTTGAACCACTAAATGACTTATCTAGTGTTGTTTGGGGTTAGAATTTGTTAGAATACAATGAATTTGATTGATTACAAGTGCTAGAGATGCAAGAAGAGTGTTTCCAAGTGTGTAGAACGACTTGTTGAAATTGGGTCCCAAATAGGCTAAGAACTCGGAAACATTGCTTTGAACCATTAAATGACTTATCTAGTGTTGTTTGGGGTTAGAATTTGTTAGAATACAATGAATTATATTGATTACAAGTGCCAGAGATGCGTGAAGATTGTTTAGAAGTGTGTAGAAAGACTTGTAGAAATTGGGTCCCAAATGGGCTAAGAACTCGGAAACATTGCTTTGAACCACTAAATGACTTATCTAGTTTTGTTTGGGGTTAGAATATGTTAGAATACAATGAATTTGATTGATTACAAGTGCTAGAGATGCATGAAGAGTGTTTAGAAGTGTGTAGAACGACTTGTTGAAATTGGGTCCCAAATGGGCTAAGAACTCGGAAACATTGCTTTGAACCACTAAATGACTTATCTAGTGTTGTTTGGGGTTAGAATTTGTTAGAATACAATGAATTTGATTGATTACAAGTGCTAGAGATGCAAGAAGAGTGTTTACAAGTGTGTAGAACGACTTGTTGAAATTGGGTCCCAAATAGGCTAAGAACTCGGAAACATTGCTTTGAACCATTAAATGACTTATCTAGTGTTGTTTGGGGTTAGAATTTGTTAGAATACAATGAATTATATTGATTACAAGTGCCAGAGATGCGTGAAGATTGTTTAGAAGTGTGTAGAAAGACTTGTAGAAATTGGGTCCCAAATGGGCTAAGAACTCGGAAACATTGCTTTGAACCACTAAATGACTTATCTAGTTTTGTTTGGGGTTAGAATATGTTAGAATACAATGAATTTGATTGATTACAAGTGCTAGAGATGCATGAAGAGTGTTTAGAAGTGTGTAGAACGACTTGTTGAAATTGGGTCCCAAATGGGCTAAGAACTCGGAAACATTGCGTTGAACCACTTAAGGGCTTGTCTAGTGCTGTTTTGGGTTAGAATATGTTGGAATATAATAAACTTGATTGTTAGAAGTGCTAGAGATACATGAAGAGTGTTTAGAAGTGTGGAGAAAGACTTGTTGAAATTGGGTCCCAAATGGGCTAAGAACTCGGAAACATTGCTTTGAACCACTAAATGACTTATCTAGTATTGTTTGGGGTTAAAATTTGTTAGAATACAAAGAATTTGATTGATTACAAGTGCTAGAGATGCGTGAAGAGTGTTTAGAAGTGTGTAGAAAGACTTGTTGAAATTGGGTCCCAATTGGGCTAAGAACTCGGAAACATTGCTTTGAACCACTAAATGACTTATCTAGTGTTGTTTGGGGTTAGAATTTGTTAGAATACAATGAATTTGATTGATTACAAGTGCTAGAGATGCAAGAAGAGTGTTTACAAGTGTGTAGAACGACTTGTTGAAATTGGGTCCCAAATAGGCTAAGAACTCGGAAACATTGCGTTGAACCACTTAAGGGCTTGTCTAGTGCTGTTTTGGGTTAGAATTTGTTAGAATACAATGAATTATATTGATTACAAGTGCCAGAGATGCGTGAAGATTGTTTAGAAGTGTGTAGAAAGACTTGTAGAAATTGGGTCCCAAATGGGCTAAGAACTCGGAAACATTGCTTTGAACCACTAAATGACTTATCTAGTTTTGTTTGGGGTTAGAATATGTTAGAATACAATGAATTTGATTGATTACAAGTGCTAGAGATGCATGAAGAGTGTTTAGAAGTGTGTAGAACGACTTGTTGAAATTGGGTCCCAAATGGGCTAAGAACTCGGAAACATTGCTTTGAACCACTAAATGACTTATCTAGTGTTGTTTGGGGTTAGAATTTGTTAGAATACAATGAATTTGATTGATTACAAGTGCTAGAGATGCAAGAAGAGTGTTTACAAGTGTGTAGAACGACTTGTTGAAATTGGGTCCCAAATAGGCTAAGAACTCGGAAACATTGCTTTGAACCATTAAATGACTTATCTAGTGTTGTTTGGGGTTAGAATTTGTTAGAATACAATGAATTATATTGATTACAAGTGCCAGAGATGCGTGAAGATTGTTTAGAAGTGTGTAGAAAGACTTGTAGAAATTGGGTCCCAAATGGGCTAAGAACTCGGAAACATTGCTTTGAACCACTAAATGACTTATCTAGTTTTGTTTGGGGTTAGAATATGTTAGAATACAATGAATTTGATTGATTACAAGTGCTAGAGATGCATGAAGAGTGTTTAGAAGTGTGTAGAACGACTTGTTGAAATTGGGTCCCAAATGGGCTAAGAACTCGGAAACATTGCGTTGAACCACTTAAGGGCTTGTCTAGTGCTGTTTTGGGTTAGAATATGTTGGAATATAATAAACTTGATTGTTAGAAGTGCTAGAGATACATGAAGAGTGTTTAGAAGTGTGGAGAAAGACTTGTTGAAATTGGGTCCCAAATGGGCTAAGAACTCGGAAACATTGCTTTGAACCACTAAATGACTTATCTAGTATTGTTTGGGGTTAAAATTTGTTAGAATACAAAGAATTTGATTGATTACAAGTGCTAGAGATGCGTGAAGAGTGTTTAGAAGTGTGTAGAAAGACTTGTTGAAATTGGGTCCCAATTGGGCTAAGAACTCGGAAACATTGCTTTGAACCACTAAATGACTTATCTAGTGTTGTTTGGGGTTAGAATTTGTTAGAATACAATGAATTTGATTGATTACAAGTGCTAGAGATGCAAGAAGAGTGTTTCCAAGTGTGTAGAACGACTTGTTGAAATTGGGTCCCAAATAGGCTAAGAACTCGGAAACATTGCTTTGAACCATTAAATGACTTATCTAGTGTTGTTTGGGGTTAGAATTTGTTAGAATACAATGAATTATATTGATTACAAGTGCCAGAGATGCGTGAAGATTGTTTAGAAGTGTGTAGAAAGACTTGTAGAAATTGGGTCCCAAATGGGCTAAGAACTCGGAAACATTGCTTTGAACCACTAAATGACTTATCTAGTTTTGTTTGGGGTTAGAATATGTTAGAATACAATGAATTTGATTGATTACAAGTGCTAGAGATGCATGAAGAGTGTTTAGAAGTGTGTAGAACGACTTGTTGAAATTGGGTCCCAAATGGGCTAAGAACTCGGAAACATTGCTTTGAACCACTAAATGACTTATCTAGTGTTGTTTGGGGTTAGAATTTGTTAGAATACAATGAATTTGATTGATTACAAGTGCTAGAGATGCAAGAAGAGTGTTTACAAGTGTGTAGAACGACTTGTTGAAATTGGGTCCCAAATAGGCTAAGAACTCGGAAACATTGCTTTGAACCATTAAATGACTTATCTAGTGTTGTTTGGGGTTAGAATTTGTTAGAATACAATGAATTATATTGATTACAAGTGCCAGAGATGCGTGAAGATTGTTTAGAAGTGTGTAGAAAGACTTGTAGAAATTGGGTCCCAAATGGGCTAAGAACTCGGAAACATTGCTTTGAACCACTAAATGACTTATCTAGTTTTGTTTGGGGTTAGAATATGTTAGAATACAATGAATTTGATTGATTACAAGTGCTAGAGATGCATGAAGAGTGTTTAGAAGTGTGTAGAACGACTTGTTGAAATTGGGTCCCAAATGGGCTAAGAACTCGGAAACATTGCGTTGAACCACTTAAGGGCTTGTCTAGTGCTGTTTTGGGTTAGAATATGTTGGAATATAATAAACTTGATTGTTAGAAGTGCTAGAGATACATGAAGAGTGTTTAGAAGTGTGGAGAAAGACTTGTTGAAATTGGGTCCCAAATGGGCTAAGAACTCGGAAACATTGCTTTGAACCACTAAATGACTTATCTAGTATTGTTTGGGGTTAAAATTTGTTAGAATACAAAGAATTTGATTGATTACAAGTGCTAGAGATGCGTGAAGAGTGTTTAGAAGTGTGTAGAAAGACTTGTTGAAATTGGGTCCCAATTGGGCTAAGAACTCGGAAACATTGCTTTGAACCACTAAATGACTTATCTAGTGTTGTTTGGGGTTAGAATTTGTTAGAATACAATGAATTTGATTGATTACAAGTGCTAGAGATGCAAGAAGAGTGTTTCCAAGTGTGTAGAACGACTTGTTGAAATTGGGTCCCAAATAGGCTAAGAACTCGGAAACATTGCTTTGAACCATTAAATGACTTATCTAGTGTTGTTTGGGGTTAGAATTTGTTAGAATACAATGAATTATATTGATTACAAGTGCCAGAGATGCGTGAAGATTGTTTAGAAGTGTGTAGAAAGACTTGTAGAAATTGGGTCCCAAATGGGCTAAGAACTCGGAAACATTGCTTTGAACCACTAAATGACTTATCTAGTTTTGTTTGGGGTTAGAATATGTTAGAATACAATGAATTTGATTGATTACAAGTGCTAGAGATGCATGAAGAGTGTTTAGAAGTGTGTAGAACGACTTGTTGAAATTGGGTCCCAAATGGGCTAAGAACTCGGAAACATTGCTTTGAACCACTAAATGACTTATCTAGTGTTGTTTGGGGTTAGAATTTGTTAGAATACAATGAATTTGATTGATTACAAGTGCTAGAGATGCAAGAAGAGTGTTTACAAGTGTGTAGAACGACTTGTTGAAATTGGGTCCCAAATAGGCTAAGAACACGGAAACATTGCTTTGAACCATTAAATGACTTATCTAGTGTTGTTTGGGGTTAGAATTTGTTAGAATACAATGAATTATATTGATTACAAGTGCCAGAGATGCGTGAAGATTGTTTAGAAGTGTGTAGAAAGACTTGTAGAAATTGGGTCCCAAATGGGCTAAGAACTCGGAAACATTGCTTTGAACCACTAAATGACTTATCTAGTTTTGTTTGGGGTTAGAATATGTTAGAATACAATGAATTTGATTGATTACAAGTGCTAGAGATGCATGAAGAGTGTTTAGAAGTGTGTAGAACGACTTGTTGAAATTGGGTCCCAAATGGGCTAAGAACTCGGAAACATTGCGTTGAACCACTTAAGGGCTTGTCTAGTGCTGTTTTGGGTTAGAATATGTTGGAATATAATAAACTTGATTGTTAGAAGTGCTAGAGATACATGAAGAGTGTTTAGAAGTGTGGAGAAAGACTTGTTGAAATTGGGTCCCAAATGGGCTAAGAACTCGGAAACATTGCTTTGGACCACTAAATGACTTATCTAGTATTGTTTGGGGTTAAAATTTGTTAGAATACAAAGAATTTGATTGATTACAAGTGCTAGAGATGCGTGAAGAGTGTTTAGAAGTGTGTAGAAAGACTTGTTGAAATTGGGTCCCAATTGGGCTAAGAACTCGGAAACATTGCTTTGAACCACTAAATGACTTATCTAGTGTTGTTTGGGGTTAGAATTTGTTAGAATACAATGAATTTGATTGATTACAAGTGCTAGAGATGCAAGAAGAGTGTTTACAAGTGTGTAGAACGACTTGTTGAAATTGGGTCCCAAATAGGCTAAGAACTCGGAAACATTGCGTTGAACCACTTAAGGGCTTGTCTAGTGCTGTTTTGGGTTAGAATTTGTTAGAATACAATGAATTATATTGATTACAAGTGCCAGAGATGCGTGAAGATTGTTTAGAAGTGTGTAGAAAGACTTGTAGAAATTGGGTCCCAAATGGGCTAAGAACTCGGAAACATTGCTTTGAACCACTAAATGACTTATCTAGTTTTGTTTGGGGTTAGAATATGTTAGAATACAATGAATTTGATTGATTACAAGTGCTAGAGATGCATGAAGAGTGTTTAGAAGTGTGTAGAACGACTTGTTGAAATTGGGTCCCAAATGGGCTAAGAACTCGGAAACATTGCTTTGAACCACTAAATGACTTATCTAGTGTTGTTTGGGGTTAGAATTTGTTAGAATACAATGAATTTGATTGATTACAAGTGCTAGAGATGCAAGAAGAGTGTTTACAAGTGTGTAGAACGACTTGTTGAAATTGGGTCCCAAATAGGCTAAGAACTCGGAAACATTGCTTTGAACCATTAAATGACTTATCTAGTGTTGTTTGGGGTTAGAATTTGTTAGAATACAATGAATTATATTGATTACAAGTGCCAGAGATGCGTGAAGATTGTTTAGAAGTGTGTAGAAAGACTTGTAGAAATTGGGTCCCAAATGGGCTAAGAACTCGGAAACATTGCTTTGAACCACTAAATGACTTATCTAGTTTTGTTTGGGGTTAGAATATGTTAGAATACAATGAATTTGATTGATTACAAGTGCTAGAGATGCATGAAGAGTGTTTAGAAGTGTGTAGAACGACTTGTTGAAATTGGGTCCCAAATGGGCTAAGAACTCGGAAACATTGCGTTGAACCACTTAAGGGCTTGTCTAGTGCTGTTTTGGGTTAGAATATGTTGGAATATAATAAACTTGATTGTTAGAAGTGCTAGAGATACATGAAGAGTGTTTAGAAGTGTGGAGAAAGACTTGTTGAAATTGGGTCCCAAATGGGCTAAGAACTCGGAAACATTGCTTTGAACCACTAAATGACTTATCTAGTATTGTTTGGGGTTAAAATTTGTTAGAATACAAAGAATTTGATTGATTACAAGTGCTAGAGATGCGTGAAGAGTGTTTAGAAGTGTGTAGAAAGACTTGTTGAAATTGGGTCCCAATTGGGCTAAGAACTCGGAAACATTGCTTTGAACCACTAAATGACTTATCTAGTGTTGTTTGGGGTTAGAATTTGTTAGAATACAATGAATTTGATTGATTACAAGTGCTAGAGATGCAAGAAGAGTGTTTACAAGTGTGTAGAACGACTTGTTGAAATTGGGTCCCAAATAGGCTAAGAACTCGGAAACATTGCGTTGAACCACTTAAGGGCTTGTCTAGTGCTGTTTTGGGTTAGAATTTGTTAGAATACAATGAATTATATTGATTACAAGTGCCAGAGATGCGTGAAGATTGTTTAGAAGTGTGTAGAAAGACTTGTAGAAATTGGGTCCCAAATGGGCTAAGAACTCGGAAACATTGCTTTGAACCACTAAATGACTTATCTAGTGTTGTTTGGGGTTAGAATTTGTTAGAATACAATGAATTTGATTGATTACAAGTGCTAGAGATGCAAGAAGAGTGTTTACAAGTGTGTAGAACGACTTGTTGAAATTGGGTCCCAAATAGGCTAAGAACTCGGAAACATTGCGTTGAACCACTTAAGGGCTTGTCTAGTGCTGTTTTGGGTTAGAATTTGTTAGAATACAATGAATTATATTGATTACAAGTGCCAGAGATGCGTGAAGATTGTTTAGAAGTGTGTAGAAAGACTTGTAGAAATTGGGTCCTAAATGGGCTAAGAACTCGGAAACATTGCTTTGAACCATTAAATGACTTATCTAGTGTTGTTTGGGGTTAGAATTTGTTAGAATACAATGAATTATATTGATTACAAGTGCTAGAGATGCATGAAGAGTGTTTAGAAGTGTGTAGAACGACTTGTTGAAATTGGGTCCCAAATGGGCTAAGAACTCGGAAACATTGCGTTGAACCACTTAAGGGCTTGTCTAGTGCTGTTTTGGGTTAGAATATGTTGGAATATAATAAACTTGATTGTTAGAAGTGCTAGAGATACATGAAGAGTGTTTAGAAGTGTGGAGAAAGACTTGTTGAAATTGGGTCCCAAATGGGCTAAGAACTCGGAAACATTGCTTTGAACCACTAAATGACTTATCTAGTATTGTTTGGGGTTAAAATTTGTTAGAATACAAAGAATTTGATTGATTACAAGTGCTAGAGATGCGTGAAGAGTGTTTAGAAGTGTGTAGAAAGACTTGTTGAAATTGGGTCCCAATTGGGCTAAGAACTCGGAAACATTGCTTTGAACCACTAAATGACTTATCTAGTGTTGTTTGGGGTTAGAATTTGTTAGAATACAATGAATTTGATTGATTACAAGTGCTAGAGATGCAAGAAGAGTGTTTACAAGTGTGTAGAACGACTTGTTGAAATTGGGTCCCAAATAGGCTAAGAACTCGGAAACATTGCGTTGAACCACTTAAGGGCTTGTCTAGTGCTGTTTTGGGTTAGAATTTGTTAGAATACAATGAATTATATTGATTACAAGTGCCAGAGATGCGTGAAGATTGTTTAGAAGTGTGTAGAAAGACTTGTAGAAATTGGGTCCCAAATGGGCTAAGAACTCGGAAACATTGCTTTGAACCACTAAATGACTTATCTAGTGTTGTTTGGGGTTAGAATTTGTTAGAATACAATGAATTTGATTGATTACAAGTGCTAGAGATGCAAGAAGAGTGTTTACAAGTGTGTAGAACGACTTGTTGAAATTGGGTCCCAAATAGGCTAAGAACTCGGAAACATTGCGTTGAACCACTTAAGGGCTTGTCTAGTGCTGTTTTGGGTTAGAATTTGTTAGAATACAATGAATTATATTGATTACAAGTGCCAGAGATGCGTGAAGATTGTTTAGAAGTGTGTAGAAAGACTTGTAGAAATTGGGTCCTAAATGGGCTAAGAACTCGGAAACATTGCTTTGAACCATTAAATGACTTATCTAGTGTTGTTTGGGGTTAGAATTTGTTAGAATACAATGAATTATATTGATTACAAGTGCCAGAGATGCGTGAAGATTGTTTAGAAGTGTGTAGAAAGACTTGTAGAAATTGGGTCCCAAATGGGCTAAGAACTCGGAAACATTGCTTTGAACCACTAAATGACTTATCTAGTTTTGTTTGGGGTTAGAATATGTTAGAATACAATGAATTTGATTGATTACAAGTGCTAGAGATGCATGAAGAGTGTTTAGAAGTGTGTAGAACGACTTGTTGAAATTGGGTCCCAAATGGGCTAAGAACTCGGAAACATTGCGTTGAACCACTTAAGGGCTTGTCTAGTGCTGTTTTGGGTTAGAATATGTTGGAATATAATAAACTTGATTGTTAGAAGTGCTAGAGATACATGAAGAGTGTTTAGAAGTGTGGAGAAAGACTTGTTGAAATTGGGTCCCAAATGGGCTAAGAACTCGGAAACATTGCTTTGAACCACTAAATGACTTATCTAGTATTGTTTGGGGTTAAAATTTTTTAGAATACAAAGAATTTGATTGATTACAAGTGCTAGAGATGCGTGAAGAGTGTTTAGAAGTGTGTAGAAAGACTTGTTGAAATTGGGTCCCAATTGGGCTAAGAACTCGGAAACATTGCTTTGAACCACTAAATGACTTATCTAGTGTTGTTTGGGGTTAGAATTTGTTAGAATACAATGAATTTGATTGATTACAAGTGCTAGAGATGCAAGAAGAGTGTTTACAAGTGTGTAGAACGACTTGTTGAAATTGGGTCCCAAATAGGCTAAGAACTCGGAAACATTGCTTTGAACCATTAAATGACTTATCTAGTGTTGTTTGGGGTTAGAATTTGTTAGAATACAATGAATTATATTGATTACAAGTGCCAGAGATGCGTGAAGATTGTTTAGAAGTGTGTAGAAAGACTTGTAGAAATTGGGTCCCAAATAGGCTAAGAACTCGGAAACATTGCTTTGAACCACTAAATGACTTATCTAGTTTTGTTTGGGGTTAGAATATGTTAGAATACAATAAATTTGATTGATTACAAGTGCTAGAGATGCATGAAGAGTGTTTAGAAGTGTGTAGAACGACTTGTTGAAATTGGGTCCCAAATGGGCTAAGAACTCGGAAACATTGCTTTGAACCACTAAATGACTTATCTAGTGTTGTTTGGGGTTAGAATTTGTTAGAATACAATGAATTTGATTGATTACAAGTGCTAGAGATGCAAGAAGAGTGTTTACAAGTGTGTAGAACGACTTGTTGAAATTGGGTCCCAAATAGGCTAAGAACTCGGAAACATTGCTTTGAACCATTAAATGACTTATCTAGTGTTGTTTGGGGTTAGAATTTGTTAGAATACAATGAATTATATTGATTACAAGTGCCAGAGATGCGTGAAGATTGTTTAGAAGTGTGTAGAAAGACTTGTAGAAATTGGGTCCCAAATGGGCTAAGAACTCGGAAACATTGCTTTGAACCACTAAATGACTTATCTAGTTTTGTTTGGGGTTAGAATATGTTAGAATACAATGAATTTGATTGATTACAAGTGCTAGAGATGCATGAAGACTGTTTAGAAGTGTGTAGAACGACTTGTTGAAATTGGGTCCCAAATGGGCTAAGAACTCGGAAACATTGCGTTGAACCACTTAAGGGCTTGTCTAGTGCTGTTTTGGGTTAGAATATGTTGGAATATAATAAACTTGATTGTTAGAAGTGCTAGAGATACATGAAGAGTGTTTAGAAGTGTGGAGAAAGACTTGTTGAAATTGGGTCCCAAATGGGCTAAGAACTCGGAAACATTGCTTTGAACCACTAAATGACTTATCTAGTGTTGTTTGGGGTTAAATTTTGTTAGAATACAAAGAATTTGATTGATTACAAGTGCTAGAGATGCGTGAAGAGTGTTTAGAAGTGTGGAGAAAGACTTGTTGAAATTGGGTCCCAAATGGGCTAAGAACTCGGAAACATTGCTTTGAACCACTAAATGACTTATCTAGTATTGTTTGGGGTTAAAATTTGTTAGAATACAAAGAATTTGATTGATTACAAGTGCTAGAGATGCGTGAAGAGTGTTTAGAAGTGTGTAGAAAGACTTGTAGAAATTGGGTCCCAAATGGGCTAAGAACTCGGAAACATTGCTTTGAACCACTAAATGACTTATCTAGTTTTGTTTGGGGTTAGAATATGTTAGAATACAATGAATTTGATTGATTACAAGTGCTAGAGATGCATGAAGAGTGTTTAGAAGTGTGTAGAACGACTTGTTGAAATTGGGTCCCAAATGGGCTAAGAACTCGGAAACATTGCTTTGAACCATTAAATGACTTATCTAGTGTTGTTTGGGGTTAGAATTTGTTAGAATACAATGAATTATATTGATTACAAGTGCCAGAGATGCGTGAAGATTGTTTAGAAGTGTGTAGAAAGACTTGTAGAAATTGGGTCCCAAATGGGCTAAGAACTCGGAAACATTGCTTTGAACCACTAAATGACTTATCTAGTTTTGTTTGGGGTTAGAATATGTTAGAATACAATGAATTTGATTGATTACAAGTGCTAGAGATGCATGAAGAGTGTTTAGAAGTGTGTAGAACGACTTGTTGAAATTGGGTCCCAAATGGGCTAAGAACTCGGAAACATTGCGTTGAACCACTTAAGGGCTTGTCTAGTGCTGTTTTGGGTTAGAATATGTTGGAATATAATAAACTTGATTGTTAGAAGTGCTAGAGATACATGAAGAGTGTTTAGAAGTGTGGAGAAAGACTTGTTGAAATTGGGTCCCAAATGGGCTAAGAACTCGGAAACATTGCTTTGAACCACTAAATGACTTATCTAGTATTGTTTGGGGTTAAAATTTTTTAGAATACAAAGAATTTGATTGATTACAAGTGCTAGAGATGCGTGAAGAGTGTTTAGAAGTGTGTAGAAAGACTTGTTGAAATTGGGTCCCAATTGGGCTAAGAACTCGGAAACATTGCTTTGAACCACTAAATGACTTATCTAGTGTTGTTTGGGGTTAGAATTTGTTAGAATACAATGAATTTGATTGATTACAAGTGCTAGAGATGCAAGAAGAGTGTTTACAAGTGTGTAGAACGACTTGTTGAAATTGGGTCCCAAATAGGCTAAGAACTCGGAAACATTGCTTTGAACCATTAAATGACTTATCTAGTGTTGTTTGGGGTTAGAATTTGTTAGAATACAATGAATTATATTGATTACAAGTGCCAGAGATGCGTGAAGATTGTTTAGAAGTGTGTAGAAAGACTTGTAGAAATTGGGTCCCAAATAGGCTAAGAACTCGGAAACATTGCTTTGAACCACTAAATGACTTATCTAGTTTTGTTTGGGGTTAGAATATGTTAGAATACAATAAATTTGATTGATTACAAGTGCTAGAGATGCATGAAGAGTGTTTAGAAGTGTGTAGAACGACTTGTTGAAATTGGGTCCCAAATGGGCTAAGAACTCGGAAACATTGCTTTGAACCACTAAATGACTTATCTAGTGTTGTTTGGGGTTAGAATTTGTTAGAATACAATGAATTTGATTGATTACAAGTGCTAGAGATGCAAGAAGAGTGTTTACAAGTGTGTAGAACGACTTGTTGAAATTGGGTCCCAAATAGGCTAAGAACTCGGAAACATTGCTTTGAACCATTAAATGACTTATCTAGTGTTGTTTGGGGTTAGAATTTGTTAGAATACAATGAATTATATTGATTACAAGTGCCAGAGATGCGTGAAGATTGTTTAGAAGTGTGTAGAAAGACTTGTAGAAATTGGGTCCCATTTGGGCTAAGAACTCGGAAACATTGCTTTGAACCACTAAATGACTTATCTAGTTTTGTTTGGGGTTAGAATATGTTAGAATACAATGAATTTGATTGATTACAAGTGCTAGAGATGCATGAAGAGTGTTTAGAAGTGTGTAGAACGACTTGTTGAAATTGGGTCCCAAATGGGCTAAGAACTCGGAAACATTGCGTTGAACCACTTAAGGGCTTGTCTAGTGCTGTTTTGGGTTAGAATATGTTGGAATATAATAAACTTGATTGTTAGAAGTGCTAGAGATACATGAAGAGTGTTTAGAAGTGTGGAGAAAGACTTGTTGAAATTGGGTCCCAAATGGGCTAAGAACTCGGAAACATTGCTTTGAACCACTAAATGACTTATCTAGTGTTGTTTGGGGTTAAATTTTGTTAGAATACAAAGAATTTGATTGATTACAAGTGCTAGAGATGCGTGAAGAGTGTTTAGAAGTGTGGAGAAAGACTTGTTGAAATTGGGTCCCAAATGGGCTAAGAACTCGGAAACATTGCTTTGAACCACTAAATGACTTATCTAGTATTGTTTGGGGTTAAAATTTGTTAGAATACAAAGAATTTGATTGATTACAAGTGCTAGAGATGCGTGAAGAGTGTTTAGAAGTGTGTAGAAAGACTTGTAGAAATTGGGTCCCAAATGGGCTAAGAACTCGGAAACATTGCTTTGAACCACTAAATGACTTATCTAGTTTTGTTTGGGGTTAGAATATGTTAGAATACAATGAATTTGATTGATTACAAGTGCTAGAGATGCATGAAGAGTGTTTAGAAGTGTGTAGAACGACTTGTTGAAATTGGGTCCCAAATGGGCTAAGAACTCGGAAACATTGCTTTGAACCACTAAATGACTTATCTAGTGTTTTTTGGGGTTAGAATTTGTTAGAATACAATGAATTTGATTGATTACAAGTGCTAGAGATGCAAGAAGAGTGTTTACAAGTGTGTAGAACGACTTGTTGAAATTGGGTCCCAAATAGGCTAAGAACTCGGAAACATTGCTTTGAACCATTAAATGACTTATCTAGTGTTGTTTGGGGTTAGAATTTGTTAGAATACAATGAATTATATTGATTACAAGTGCCAGAGATGCGTGAAGATTGTTTAGAAGTGTGTAGAAAGACTTGTAGAAATTGGGTCCCAAAAGGGCTAAGAACTCGGAAACATTGCTTTGAACCACTAAATGACTTATCTAGTTTTGTTTGGGGTTAGAATATGTTAGAATACAATGAATTTGATTGATTACAAGTGCTAGAGATGCATGAAGAGTGTTTAGAAGTGTGTAGAACGACTTGTTGAAATTGGGTCCCAAATGGGCTAAGAACTCGGAAACATTGCGTTGAACCACTTAAGGGCTTGTCTAGTGCTGTTTTGGGTTAGAATATGTTGGAATATAATAAACTTGATTGTTAGAAGTGCTAGAGATACATGAAGAGTGTTTAGAAGTGTGGAGAAAGACTTGTTGAAATTGGGTCCCAAATGGGCTAAGAACTCGGAAACATTGCTTTGAACCACTAAATGACTTATCTAGTATTGTTTGGGGTTAAAATTTGTTAGAATACAAAGAATTTGATTGATTACAAGTGCTAGAGATGCGTGAAGAGTGTTTAGAAGTGTGTAGAAAGACTTGTTGAAATTGGGTCCCAATTGGGCTAAGAACTCGGAAACATTGCTTTGAACCACTAAATGACTTATCTAGTGTTGTTTGGGGTTAGAATTTGTTAGAATACAATGAATTTGATTGATTACAAGTGCTAGAGATGCAAGAAGAGTGTTTACAAGTGTGTAGAACGACTTGTTGAAATTGGGTCCCAAATAGGCTAAGAACTCGGAAACATTGCGTTGAACCACTTAAGGGCTTGTCTAGTGCTGTTTTGGGTTAGAATTTGTTAGAATACAATGAATTATATTGATTACAAGTGCCAGAGATGCGTGAAGATTGTTTAGAAGTGTGTAGAAAGACTTGTAGAAATGAGGTCCCAAATGGGCTAAGAACTCGGAAACATTGCTTTGAACCACTAAATGACTTATCTAGTGTTGTTTGGGGTTAGAATTTGTTAGAATACAATGAATTTGATTGATTACAAGTGCTAGAGATGCAAGAAGAGTGTTTACAAGTGTGTAGAACGACTTGTTGAAATTGGGTCCCAAATAGGCTAAGAACTCGGAAACATTGCGTTGAACCACTTAAGGGCTTGTCTAGTGCTGTTTTGGGTTAGAATTTGTTAGAATACAATGAATTATATTGATTACAAGTGCCAGAGATGCGTGAAGATTGTTTAGAAGTGTGTAGAAAGACTTGTAGAAATTGGGTCCCAAATAGGCTAAGAACTCGGAAACATTGCTTTGAACCACTAAATGACTTATCTAGTTTTGTTTGGGGTTAGAATATGTTAGAATACAATAAATTTGATTGATTACAAGTGCTAGAGATGCATGAAGAGTGTTTAGAAGTGTGTAGAACGACTTGTTGAAATTGGGTCCCAAATGGGCTAAGAACTCGGAAACATTGCTTTGAACCACTAAATGACTTATCTAGTGTTGTTTGGGGTTAGAATTTGTTAGAATACAATGAATTTGATTGATTACAAGTGCTAGAGATGCAAGAAGAGTGTTTACAAGTGTGTAGAACGACTTGTTGAAATTGGGTCCCAAATAGGCTAAGAACTCGGAAACATTGCTTTGAACCATTAAATGACTTATCTAGTGTTGTTTGGGGTTAGAATTTGTTAGAATACAATGAATTATATTGATTACAAGTGCCAGAGATGCGTGAAGATTGTTTAGAAGTGTGTAGAAAGACTTGTAGAAATTGGGTCCCAAATGGGCTAAGAACTCGGAAACATTGCTTTGAACCACTAAATGACTTATCTAGTTTTGTTTGGGGTTAGAATATGTTAGAATACAATGAATTTGATTGATTACAAGTGCTAGAGATGCATGAAGAGTGTTTAGAAGTGTGTAGAACGACTTGTTGAAATTGGGTCCCAAATGGGCTAAGAACTCGGAAACATTGCGTTGAACCACTTAAGGGCTTGTCTAGTGCTGTTTTGGGTTAGAATATGTTGGAATATAATAAACTTGATTGTTAGAAGTGCTAGAGATACATGAAGAGTGTTTAGAAGTGTGGAGAAAGACTTGTTGAAATTGGGTCCCAAATGGGCTAAGAACTCGGAAACATTGCTTTGAACCACTAAATGACTTATCTAGTGTTGTTTGGGGTTAAATTTTGTTAGAATACAAAGAATTTGATTGATTACAAGTGCTAGAGATGCGTGAAGAGTGTTTAGAAGTGTGGAGAAAGACTTGTTGAAATTGGGTCCCAAATGGGCTAAGAACTCGGAAACATTGCTTTGAACCACTAAATGACTTATCTAGTATTGTTTGGGGTTAAAATTTGTTAGAATACAAAGAATTTGATTGATTACAAGTGCTAGAGATGCGTGAAGAGTGTTTAGAAGTGTGTAGAAAGACTTGTAGAAATTGGGTCCCAAATGGGCTAAGAACTCGGAAACATTGCTTTGAACCACTAAATGACTTATCTAGTTTTGTTTGGGGTTAGAATATGTTAGAATACAATGAATTTGATTGATTACAAGTGCTAGAGATGCATGAAGAGTGTTTAGAAGTGTGTAGAACGACTTGTTGAAATTGGGTCCCAAATGGGCTAAGAACTCGGAAACATTGCTTTGAACCACTAAATGACTTATCTAGTGTTTTTTGGGGTTAGAATTTGTTAGAATACAATGAATTTGATTGATTACAAGTGCTAGAGATGCAAGAAGAGTGTTTACAAGTGTGTAGAACGACTTGTTGAAATTGGGTCCCAAATAGGCTAAGAACTCGGAAACATTGCTTTGAACCATTAAATGACTTATCTAGTGTTGTTTGGGGTTAGAATTTGTTAGAATACAATGAATTATATTGATTACAAGTGCCAGAGATGCGTGAAGATTGTTTAGAAGTGTGTAGAAAGACTTGTAGAAATTGGGTCCCAAATGGGCTAAGAACTCGGAAACATTGCTTTGAACCACTAAATGACTTATCTAGTTTTGTTTGGGGTTAGAATATGTTAGAATACAATGAATTTGATTGATTACAAGTGCTAGAGATGCATGAAGAGTGTTTAGAAGTGTGTAGAACGACTTGTTGAAATTGGGTCCCAAATGGGCTAAGAACTCGGAAACATTGCGTTGAACCACTTAAGGGCTTGTCTAGTGCTGTTTTGGGTTAGAATATGTTGGAATATAATAAACTTGATTGTTAGAAGTGCTAGAGATACATGAAGAGTGTTTAGAAGTGTGGAGAAAGACTTGTTGAAATTGGGTCCCAAATGGGCTAAGAACTCGGAAACATTGCTTTGAACCACTAAATGACTTATCTAGTATTGTTTGGGGTTAAAATTTGTTAGAATACAAAGAATTTGATTGATTACAAGTGCTAGAGATGCGTGAAGAGTGTTTAGAAGTGTGTAGAAAGACTTGTTGAAATTGGGTCCCAATTGGGCTAAGAACTCGGAAACATTGCTTTGAACCACTAAATGACTTATCTAGTGTTGTTTGGGGTTAGAATTTGTTAGAATACAATGAATTTGATTGATTACAAGTGCTAGAGATGCAAGAAGAGTGTTTACAAGTGTGTAGAACGACTTGTTGAAATTGGGTCCCAAATAGGCTAAGAACTCGGAAACATTGCGTTGAACCACTTAAGGGCTTGTCTAGTGCTGTTTTGGGTTAGAATTTGTTAGAATACAATGAATTATATTGATTACAAGTGCCAGAGATGCGTGAAGATTGTTTAGAAGTGTGTAGAAAGACTTGTAGAAATGAGGTCCCAAATGGGCTAAGAACTCGGAAACATTGCTTTGAACCACTAAATGACTTATCTAGTGTTGTTTGGGGTTAGAATTTGTTAGAATACAATGAATTTGATTGATTACAAGTGCTAGAGATGCAAGAAGAGTGTTTACAAGTGTGTAGAACGACTTGTTGAAATTGGGTCCCAAATAGGCTAAGAACTCGGAAACATTGCGTTGAACCACTTAAGGGCTTGTCTAGTGCTGTTTTGGGTTAGAATTTGTTAGAATACAATGAATTATATTGATTACAAGTGCCAGAGATGCGTGAAGATTGTTTAGAAGTGTGTAGAAAGACTTGTAGAAATTGGGTCCTAAATGGGCTAAGAACTCGGAAACATTGCTTTGAACCATTAAATGACTTATCTAGTGTTGTTTGGGGTTAGAATTTGTTAGAATACAATGAATTATATTGATTACAAGTGCCAGAGATGCGTGAAGATTGTTTAGAAGTGTGTAGAAAGACTTGTAGAAATTGGGTCCCAAATGGGCTAAGAACTCGGAAACATTGCTTTGAACCACTAAATGACTTATCTAGTTTTGTTTGGGGTTAGAATATGTTAGAATACAATGAATTTGATTGATTACAAGTGCTAGAGATGCATGAAGAGTGTTTAGAAGTGTGTAGAACGACTTGTTGAAATTGGGTCCCAAATGGGCTAAGAACTCGGAAACATTGCGTTGAACCACTTAAGGGCTTGTCTAGTGCTGTTTTGGGTTAGAATATGTTGGAATATAATAAACTTGATTGTTAGAAGTGCTAGAGATACATGAAGAGTGTTTAGAAGTGTGGAGAAAGACTTGTTGAAATTGGGTCCCAAATGGGCTAAGAACTCGGAAACATTGCTTTGAACCACTAAATGACTTATCTAGTATTGTTTGGGGTTAAAATTTGTTAGAATACAAAGAATTTGATTGATTACAAGTGCTAGAGATGCGTGAAGAGTGTTTAGAAGTGTGTAGAAAGACTTGTTGAAATTGGGTCCCAATTGGGCTAAGAACTCGGAAACATTGCTTTGAACCACTAAATGACTTATCTAGTGTTGTTTGGGGTTAGAATTTGTTAGAATACAATGAATTTGATTGATTACAAGTGCTAGAGATGCAAGAAGAGTGTTTACAAGTGTGTAGAACGACTTGTTGAAATTGGGTCCCAAATAGGCTAAGAACTCGGAAACATTGCTTTGAACCATTAAATGACTTATCTAGTGTTGTTTGGGGTTAGAATTTGTTAGAATACAATGAATTATATTGATTACAAGTGCCAGAGATGCGTGAAGATTGTTTAGAAGTGTGTAGAAAGACTTGTAGAAATTGGGTCCCAAATGGGCTAAGAACTCGGAAACATTGCTTTGAACCACTAAATGACTTATCTAGTTTTGTTTGGGGTTAGAATATGTTAGAATACAATGAATTTGATTGATTACAAGTGCTAGAGATGCATGAAGAGTGTTTAGAAGTGTGTAGAACGACTTGTTGAAATTGGGTCCCAAATGGGCTAAGAACTCGGAAACATTGCTTTGAACCACTAAATGACTTATCTAGTGTTGTTTGGGGTTAGAATTTGTTAGAATACAATGAATTTGATTGATTACAAGTGCTAGAGATGCAAGAAGAGTGTTTACAAGTGTGTAGAACGACTTGTTGAAATTGGGTCCCAAATAGGCTAAGAACTCGGAAACATTGCTTTGAACCATTAAATGACTTATCTAGTGTTGTTTGGGGTTAGAATTTGTTAGAATACAATGAATTATATTGATTACAAGTGCCAGAGATGCGTGAAGATTGTTTAGAAGTGTGTAGAAAGACTTGTAGAAATTGGGTCCCAAATGGGCTAAGAACTCGGAAACATTGCTTTGAACCACTAAATGACTTATCTAGTGTTGTTTGGGGTTAGAATTTGTTAGAATACAATGAATTTGATTGATTACAAGTGCTAGAGATGCAAGAAGAGTGTTTACAAGTGTGTAGAACGACTTGTTGAAATTGGGTCCCAAATAGGCTAAGAACTCGGAAACATTGCGTTGAACCACTTAAGGGCTTGTCTAGTGCTGTTTTGGGTTAGAATTTGTTAGAATACAATGAATTATATTGATTACAAGTGCCAGAGATGCGTGAAGATTGTTTAGAAGTGTGTAGAAAGACTTGTAGAAATTGGGTCCTAAATGGGCTAAGAACTCGGAAACATTGCTTTGAACCATTAAATGACTTATCTAGTGTTGTTTGGGGTTAGAATTTGTTAGAATACAATGAATTATATTGATTACAAGTGCCAGAGATGCGTGAAGATTGTTTAGAAGTGTGTAGAAAGACTTGTAGAAATTGGGTCCCAAATGGGCTAAGAACTCGGAAACATTGCTTTGAACCACTAAATGACTTATCTAGTTTTGTTTGGGGTTAGAATATGTTAGAATACAATGAATTTGATTGATTACAAGTGCTAGAGATGCATGAAGAGTGTTTAGAAGTGTGTAGAACGACTTGTTGAAATTGGGTCCCAAATGGGCTAAGAACTCGGAAACATTGCGTTGAACCACTTAAGGGCTTGTCTAGTGCTGTTTTGGGTTAGAATATGTTGGAATATAATAAACTTGATTGTTAGAAGTGCTAGAGATACATGAAGAGTGTTTAGAAGTGTGGAGAAAGACTTGTTGAAATTGGGTCCCAAATGGGCTAAGAACTCGGAAACATTGCTTTGAACCACTAAATGACTTATCTAGTATTGTTTGGGGTTAAAATTTGTTAGAATACAAAGAATTTGATTGATTACAAGTGCTAGAGATGCGTGAAGAGTGTTTAGAAGTGTGTAGAAAGACTTGTTGAAATTGGGTCCCAATTGGGCTAAGAACTCGGAAACATTGCTTTGAACCACTAAATGACTTATCTAGTGTTGTTTGGGGTTAGAATTTGTTAGAATACAATGAATTTGATTGATTACAAGTGCTAGAGATGCAAGAAGAGTGTTTACAAGTGTGTAGAACGACTTGTTGAAATTGGGTCCCAAATAGGCTAAGAACTCGGAAACATTGCTTTGAACCATTAAATGACTTATCTAGTGTTGTTTGGGGTTAGAATTTGTTAGAATACAATGAATTATATTGATTACAAGTGCCAGAGATGCGTGAAGATTGTTTAGAAGTGTGTAGAAAGACTTGTAGAAATTGGGTCCCAAATGGGCTAAGAACTCGGAAACATTGCTTTGAACCACTAAATGACTTATCTAGTTTTGTTTGGGGTTAGAATATGTTAGAATACAATGAATTTGATTGATTACAAGTGCTAGAGATGCATGAAGAGTGTTTAGAAGTGTGTAGAACGACTTGTTGAAATTGGGTCCCAAATGGGCTAAGAACTCGGAAACATTGCTTTGAACCACTAAATGACTTATCTAGTGTTGTTTGGGGTTAGAATTTGTTAGAATACAATGAATTTGATTGATTACAAGTGCTAGAGATGCAAGAAGAGTGTTTACAAGTGTGTAGAACGACTTGTTGAAATTGGGTCCCAAATAAGCTAAGAACTCGGAAACATTGCTTTGAACCATTAAATGACTTATCTAGTGTTGTTTGGGGTTAGAATTTGTTAGAATACAATGAATTATATTGATTACAAGTGCCAGAGATGCGTGAAGATTGTTTAGAAGTGTGTAGAAAGACTTGTAGAAATTGGGTCCCAAATGGGCTAAGAACTCGGAAACATTGCTTTGAACCACTAAATGACTTATCTAGTTTTGTTTGGGGTTAGAATATGTTAGAATACAATGAATTTGATTGATTACAAGTGCTAGAGATGCATGAAGAGTGTTTAGAAGTGTGTAGAACGACTTGTTGAAATTGGGTCCCAAATGGGCTAAGAACTCGGAAACATTGCGTTGAACCACTTAAGGGCTTGTCTAGTGCTGTTTTGGGTTAGAATATGTTGGAATATAATAAACTTGATTGTTAGAAGTGCTAGAGATACATGAAGAGTGTTTAGAAGTGTGGAGAAAGACTTGTTGAAATTGGGTCCCAAATGGGCTAAGAACTCGGAAACATTGCTTTGAACCACTAAATGACTTATCTAGTATTGTTTGGGGTTAAAATTTGTTAGAATACAAAGAATTTGATTGATTACAAGTGCTAGAGATGCGTGAAGAGTGTTTAGAAGTGTGTAGAAAGACTTGTTGAAATTGGGTCCCAATTGGGCTAAGAACTCGGAAACATTGCTTTGAACCACTAAATGACTTATCTAGTGTTGTTTGGGGTTAGAATTTGTTAGAATACAATGAATTTGATTGATTACAAGTGCTAGAGATGCAAGAAGAGTGTTTACAAGTGTGTAGAACGACTTGTTGAAATTGGGTCCCAAATAGGCTAAGAACTCGGAAACATTGCGTTGAACCACTTAAGGGCTTGTCTAGTGCTGTTTTGGGTTAGAATTTGTTAGAATACAATGAATTATATTGATTACAAGTGCCAGAGATGCGTGAAGATTGTTTAGAAGTGTGTAGAAAGACTTGTAGAAATTGGGTCCTAAATGGGCTAAGAACTAGGAAACATTGCTTTGAACCATTAAATGACTTATCTAGTGTTGTTTGGGGTTAGAATTTGTTAGAATACAATGAATTATATTGATTACAAGTGCCAGAGATGCGTGAAGATTGTTTAGAAGTGTGTAGAAAGACTTGTAGAAATTGGGTCCCAAATGGGCTAAGAACTCGGAAACATTGCTTTGAACCACTAAATGACTTATCTAGTTTTGTTTGGGGTTAGAATATGTTAGAATACAATGAATTTGATTGATTACAAGTGCTAGAGATGCATGAAGAGTGTTTAGAAGTGTGTAGAACGACTTGTTGAAATTGGGTCCCAAATGGGCTAAGAACTCGGAAACATTGCGTTGAACCACTTAAGGGCTTGTCTAGTGCTGTTTTGGGTTAGAATATGTTGGAATATAATAAACTTGATTGTTAGAAGTGCTAGAGATACATGAAGAGTGTTTAGAAGTGTGGAGAAAGACTTGTTGAAATTGGGTCCCAAATGGGCTAAGAACTCGGAAACATTGCTTTGAACCACTAAATGACTTATCTAGTATTGTTTGGGGTTAAAATTTGTTAGAATACAAAGAATTTGATTGATTACAAGTGCTAGAGATGCGTGAAGAGTGTTTAGAAGTGTGTAGAAAGACTTGTTGAAATTGGGTCCCAATTGGGCTAAGAACTCGGAAACATTGCTTTGAACCACTAAATGACTTATCTAGTGTTGTTTGGGGTTAGAATTTGTTAGAATACAATGAATTTGATTGATTACAAGTGCTAGAGATGCAAGAAGAGTGTTTACAAGTGTGTTGAACGACTTGTTGAAATTGGGTCCCAAATAGGCTAAGAACTCGGAAACATTGCTTTGAACCATTAAATGACTTATCTAGTGTTGTTTGGGGTTAGAATTTGTTAGAATACAATGAATTATATTGATTACAAGTGCCAGAGATGCGTGAAGATTGTTTAGAAGTGTGTAGAAAGACTTGTAGAAATTGGGTCCCAAATGGGCTAAGAACTCGGAAACATTGCTTTGAACCACTAAATGACTTATCTAGTTTTGTTTGGGGTTAGAATATGTTAGAATACAATGAATTTGATTGATTACAAGTGCTAGAGATGCATGAAGAGTGTTTAGAAGTGTGTAGAACGACTTGTTGAAATTGGGTCCCAAATGGGCTAAGAACTCGGAAACATTGCTTTGAACCACTAAATGACTTATCTAGTGTTGTTTGGGGTTAGAATTTGTTAGAATACAATGAATTTGATTGATTACAAGTGCTAGAGATGCAAGAAGAGTGTTTACAAGTGTGTAGAACGACTTGTTGAAATTGGGTCCCAAATAGGCTAAGAACTCGGAAACATTGCTTTGAACCATTAAATGACTTATCTAGTGTTGTTTGGGGTTAGAATTTGTTAGAATACAATGAATTATATTGATTACAAGTGCCAGAGATGCGTGAAGATTGTTTAGAAGTGTGTAGAAAGACTTGTAGAAATTGGGTCCCAAATGGGCTAAGAACTCGGAAACATTGCTTTGAACCACTAAATGACTTATCTAGTGTTGTTTGGGGTTAGAATTTGTTAGAATACAATGAATTTGATTGATTACAAGTGCTAGAGATGCAAGAAGAGTGTTTACAAGTGTGTAGAACGACTTGTTGAAATTGGGTCCCAAATAGGCTAAGAACTCGGAAACATTGCGTTGAACCACTTAAGGGCTTGTCTAGTGCTGTTTTGGGTTAGAATTTGTTAGAATACAATGAATTATATTGATTACAAGTGCCAGAGATGCGTGAAGATTGTTTAGAAGTGTGTAGAAAGACTTGTAGAAATTGGGTCCTAAATGGGCTAAGAACTCGGAAACATTGCTTTGAACCATTAAATGACTTATCTAGTGTTGTTTGGGGTTAGAATTTGTTAGAATACAATGAATTATATTGATTACAAGTGCCAGAGATGCGTGAAGATTGTTTAGAAGTGTGTAGAAAGACTTGTAGAAATTGGGTCCCAAATGGGCTAAGAACTCGGAAACATTGCTTTGAACCACTAAATGACTTATCTAGTTTTGTTTGGGGTTAGAATATGTTAGAATACAATGAATTTGATTGATTACAAGTGCTAGAGATGCATGAAGAGTGTTTAGAAGTGTGTAGAACGACTTGTTGAAATTGGGTCCCAAATGGGCTAAGAACTCGGAAACATTGCGTTGAACCACTTAAGGGCTTGTCTAGTGCTGTTTTGGGTTAGAATATGTTGGAATATAATAAACTTGATTGTTAGAAGTGCTAGAGATACATGAAGAGTGTTTAGAAGTGTGGAGAAAGACTTGTTGAAATTGGGTCCCAAATGGGCTAAGAACTCGGAAACATTGCTTTGAACCACTAAATGACTTATCTAGTATTGTTTGGGGTTAAAATTTGTTAGAATACAAAGAATTTGATTGATTACAAGTGCTAGAGATGCGTGAAGAGTGTTTAGAAGTGTGTAGAAAGACTTGTTGAAATTGGGTCCCAATTGGGCTAAGAACTCGGAAACATTGCTTTGAACCACTAAATGACTTATCTAGTGTTGTTTGGGGTTAGAATTTGTTAGAATACAATGAATTTGATTGATTACAAGTGCTAGAGATGCAAGAAGAGTGTTTACAAGTGTGTAGAACGACTTGTTGAAATTGGGTCCCAAATAGGCTAAGAACTCGGAAACATTGCTTTGAACCATTAAATGACTTATCTAGTGTTGTTTGGGGTTAGAATTTGTTAGAATACAATGAATTATATTGATTACAAGTGCCAGAGATGCGTGAAGATTGTTTAGAAGTGTGTAGAAAGACTTGTAGAAATTGGGTCCCAAATGGGCTAAGAACTCGGAAACATTGCTTTGAACCACTAAATGACTTATCTAGTTTTGTTTGGGGTTAGAATATGTTAGAATACAATGAATTTGATTGATTACAAGTGCTAGAGATGCATGAAGAGTGTTTAGAAGTGTGTAGAACGACTTGTTGAAATTGGGTCCCAAATGGGCTAAGAACTCGGAAACATTGCTTTGAACCACTAAATGACTTATCTAGTGTTGTTTGGGGTTAGAATTTGTTAGAATACAATGAATTTGATTGATTACAAGTGCTAGAGATGCAAGAAGAGTGTTTACAAGTGTGTAGAACGACTTGTTGAAATTGGGTCCCAAATAGGCTAAGAACTCGGAAACATTGCTTTGAACCATTAAATGACTTATCTAGTGTTGTTTGGGGTTAGAATTTGTTAGAATACAATGAATTATATTGATTACAAGTGCCAGAGATGCGTGAAGATTGTTTAGAAGTGTGTAGAAAGACTTGTAGAAATTGGGTCCCAAATGGGCTAAGAACTCGGAAACATTGCTTTGAACCACTAAATGACTTATCTAGTTTTGTTTGGGGTTAGAATATGTTAGAATACAATGAATTTGATTGATTACAAGTGCTAGAGATGCATGAAGAGTGTTTAGAAGTGTGTAGAACGACTTGTTGAAATTGGGTCCCAAATGGGCTAAGAACTCGGAAACATTGCGTTGAACCACTTAAGGGCTTGTCTAGTGCTGTTTTGGGTTAGAATATGTTGGAATATAATAAACTTGATTGTTAGAAGTGCTAGAGATACATGAAGAGTGTTTAGAAGTGTGGAGAAAGACTTGTTGAAATTGGGTCCCAAATGGGCTAAGAACTCGGAAACATTGCTTTGAACCACTAAATGACTTATCTAGTATTGTTTGGGGTTAAAATTTGTTAGAATACAAAGAATTTGATTGATTACAAGTGCTAGAGATGCGTGAAGAGTGTTTAGAAGTGTGTAGAAAGACTTGTTGAAATTGGGTCCCAATTGGGCTAAGAACTCGGAAACATTGCTTTGAACCACTAAATGACTTATCTAGTGTTGTTTGGGGTTAGAATTTGTTAGAATACAATGAATTTGATTGATTACAAGTGCTAGAGATGCAAGAAGAGTGTTTACAAGTGTGTAGAACGACTTGTTGAAATTGGGTCCCAAATAGGCTAAGAACTCGGAAACATTGCGTTGAACCACTTAAGGGCTTGTCTAGTGCTGTTTTGGGTTAGAATTTGTTAGAATACAATGAATTATATTGATTACAAGTGCCAGAGATGCGTGAAGATTGTTTAGAAGTGTGTAGAAAGACTTGTAGAAATTGGGTCCTAAATGGGCTAAGAACTCGGAAACATTGCTTTGAACCATTAAATGACTTATCTAGTGTTGTTTGAGGTTAGAATTTGTTAGAATACAATGAATTATATTGATTACAAGTGCCAGAGATGCGTGAAGATTGTTTAGAAGTGTGTAGAAAGACTTGTAGAAATTGGGTCCCAAATGGGCTAAGAACTCGGAAACATTGCTTTGAACCACTAAATGACTTATCTAGTTTTGTTTGGGGTTAGAATATGTTAGAATACAATGAATTTGATTGATTACAAGTGCTAGAGATGCATGAAGAGTGTTTAGAAGTGTGTAGAACGACTTGTTGAAATTGGGTCCCAAATGGGCTAAGAACTCGGAAACATTGCGTTGAACCACTTAAGGGATTGTCTAGTGCTGTTTTGGGTTAGAATATGTTGGAATATAATAAACTTGATTGTTAGAAGTGCTAGAGATACATGAAGAGTGATTAGAAGTGTGGAGAAAGACTTGTTGAAATTGGGTCCCAAATGGGCTAAGAACTCGGAAACATTGCTTTGAACCACTAAATGACTTATCTAGTGTTGTTTGGGGTTAAATTTTGTTAGAATACAAAGAATTTGATTGATTACAAGTGCTAGAGATGCGTGAAGAGTGTTTAGAAGTGTGGAGAAAGACTTGTTGAAATTGGGTCCCAAATGGGCTAAGAACTCGGAAACATTGCTTTGAACCACTAAATGACTTATCTAGTATTGTTTGGGGTTAAAATTTGTTAGAATACAAAGAATTTGATTGATTACAAGTGCTAGAGATGCGTGAAGAGTGTTTAGAAGTGTGTAGAAAGACTTGTTGAAATTGGGTCCCAATTGGGCTAAGAACTCGGAAACATTGCTTTGAACCACTAAATGACTTATCTAGTGTTGTTTGGGGTTAGAATTTGTTAGAATACAATGAATTTGATTGATTACAAGTGCTAGAGATGCAAGAAGAGTGTTTACAAGTGTGTAGAACAACTTGTTGAAATTGGGTACCAAATAGGCTAAGAACTCGGAAACATTGCGTTGAACCACTTAAGGGCTTGTCTAGTGCTGTTTTGGGTTAGAATTTGTTAGAATACAATGAATTATATTGATTACAAGTGCCAGAGATGCGTGAAGATTGTTTAGAAGTGTGTAGAAAGACTTGTAGAAATTGGGTCCTAAATGGGCTAAGAACTCGGAAACATTGCTTTGAACCATTAAATGACTTATCTAGTGTTGTTTGAGGTTAGAATTTGTTAGAATACAATGAATTATATTGATTACAAGTGCCAGAGATGCGTGAAGATTGTTTAGAAGTGTGTAGAAAGACTTGTAGAAATTGGGTCCCAAATGGGCTAAGAACTCGGAAACATTGCTTTGAACCACTAAATGACTTATCTAGTTTTGTTTGGGGTTAGAATATGTTAGAATACAATGAATTTGATTGATTAAAAGTGCTAGAGATGCATGAAGAGTGTTTAGAAGTGTGTAGAACGACTTGTTGAAATTGGGTCCCAAATGGGCTAAGAACTCGGAAACATTGCGTTGAACCACTTAAGGGCTTGTCTAGTGCTGTTTTGGGTTAGAATATGTTGGAATATAATAAACTTGATTGTTAGAAGTGCTAGAGATACATGAAGAGTGTTTAGAAGTGTGGAGAAAGACTTGTTGAAATTGGGTCCCAAATGGGCTAAGAACTCGGAAACATTGCTTTGAACCACTAAATGACTTATCTAGTGTTGTTTGGGGTTAAATTTTGTTAGAATACAAAGAATTTGATTGATTACAAGTGCTAGAGATGCGTGAAGAGTGTTTAGAAGTGTGGAGAAAGACTTGTTGAAATTGGGTCCCAAATGGGCTAAGAACTCGGAAACATTGCTTTGAACCACTAAATGACTTATCTAGTATTGTTTGGGGTTAAAATTTGTTAGAATACAAAGAATTTGATTGATTACAAGTGCTAGAGATGCGTGAAGAGTGTTTAGAAGTGTGTAGAAAGACTTGTTGAAATTGGGTCCCAATTGGGCTAAGAACTCGGAAACATTGCTTTGAACCACTAAATGACTTATCTAGTGTTGTTTGGGGTTAGAATTTGTTAGAATACAATGAATTTGATTGATTACAAGTGCTAGAGATGCAAGAAGAGTGTTTACAAGTGTGTAGAACGACTTGTTGAAATTGGGTACCAAATAGGCTAAGAACTCGGAAACATTGCGTTGAACCACTTAAGGGCTTGTCTAGTGCTGTTTTGGGTTAGAATTTGTTAGAATACAATGAATTATATTGATTACAAGTGCCAGAGATGCGTGAAGATTGTTTAGAAGTGTGGAGAAAGACTTGTAGAAATTGGGTCCTAAATGGGCTAAGAACTCGGAAACATTGCTTTGAACCATTAAATGACTTATCTAGTGTTGTTTGAGGTTAGAATTTGTTAGAATACAATGAATTATATTGATTACAAGTGCCAGAGATGCGTGAAGATTGTTTAGAAGTGTGTAGAAAGACTTGTAGAAATTGGGTCCCAAATGGGCTAAGAACTCGGAAACATTGCTTTGAACCACTAAATGACTTATCTAGTTTTGTTTGGGGTTAGAATATGTTAGAATACAATGAATTTGATTGATTACAAGTGCTAGAGATGCATGAAGAGTGTTTAGAAGTGTGTAGAACGACTTGTTGAAATTGGGTCCCAAATGGGCTAAGAACTCGGAAACATTGCGTTGAACCACTTAAGGGCTTGTCTAGTGCTGTTTTGGGTTAGAATATGTTGGAATATAATAAACTTGATTGTTAGAAGTGCTAGAGATACATGAAGAGTGTTTAGAAGTGTGGAGAAAGACTTGTTGAAATTGGGTCCCAAATGGGCTAAGAACTCGGAAACATTGCTTTGAACCACTAAATGACTTATCTAGTGTTGTTTGGGGTTAAATTTTGTTAGAATACAAAGAATTTGATTGATTACAAGTGCTAGAGATGCGTGAAGAGTGTTTAGAAGTGTGTAGAAAGACTTGTAAAAATTGGGTCCCAAATGGGCTAAGAACTCGAAAACATTGCGTTGAACCACTAAATGACTTATCTACAGTTGTTTGGGGTTATTATATGTTAGAATACAATGAATTTGATTGATTACAAGTGCTAGAGATGCATGAAGAGGGTTTAGAAGTGTGTAGAAAGACTTGTTGAAATTGGGTCCTAATTGGGCTAAGAACTCGGAAACATTGCTTTGAACCACTAAATGACTTATCTAGTGTTGTTTGGGGTTAGAATTTGTTAGAATACAATGAATTTGATTGATTACAAGTGCTAGAGATGCAAGAAGAGTGTTTACAAGTGTGTAGAACGACTTGTTGAAATTGGGTCCCAAATAGGCTAAGAACTCGGAAACATTGCGTTGAACCACTTAAGGGCTTGTCTAGTGCTGTTTTGGGTTAGAATTTGTTAGAATACAATGAATTATATTGATTACAAATGCCAGAGATGCTTGAAGATTGTTTAGAAGTGTGTAGAAAGACTTGTAGAAATTGGGTCCCAAATGGGCTAAGAACTCGGAAACATTGCTTTGAACCATTAAATGACTTATCTAGTGTTGTTTGGGGTTAGAATTTGTTAGAATACAATGAATTATATTGATTACAAGTGCCAGAGATGCGTGAAGATTGTTTAGAAGTGTGTAGAAAGACTTGTAGAAATTGGGTCCCAAATGGGCTAAGAACTCGGAAACATTGCTTTGAACCACTAAATGACTTATCTAGTTTTGTTTGGGGTTAGAATATGTTAGAATACAATGAATTTGATTGATTACAAGTGCTAGAGATGCAAGAAGAGTGTTTACAAGTGTGTAGAACGACTTGTTGAAATTGGGTCCCAAATAGGCTAAGAACTCGGAAACATTGCGTTGAACCACTTAAGGGCTTGTCTAGTGCTGTTTTGGGTTAGAATTTGTTAGAATACAATGAATTATATTGATTACAAGTGCCAGAGATGCGTGAAGAGTGTATAGAAGTGTGTAGAACGACTTGTTGAAATTGGGTCCCAAATGGGCTAAGAACTCGGAAACATTGCGTTGAACCACTTAAGGGCTTGTCTAGTGCTGTTTTGGGTTAGAATATGTTGGAATATAATAAATTTGATTGTTAGAAGTGCTAGAGATACATGAAGAGTGTTTAGAAGTGTGGAGAAAGACTTGTTGAAATTGGGTCCCAAATGGGCTAAGAACTCGGAAACATTGCTTTGAACCACTAAATGACTTATCTAGTGTTGTTTGGGGTTAAAATTTGTTAGAATACAAAGAATTTGATTGATTACAAGTGCTAGAGATGCGTGAAGAGTGTTTAGAAGTGTGTAGAAAGACTTGTAAAAATTGGGTCCCAAATGGGCTAAGAACTCGAAAACATTGCGTTGAACCACTAAATGACTTATCTACAGTTGTTTGGGGTTATTATATGTTAGAATACAATGAATTTGATTGATTACAAGTGCTAGAGATGCATGAAGAGGGTTTAGAAGTGTGTAGAAAGACTTGTTGAAATTGGGTCCCAATTGGGCTAAGAACTCGGAAACATTGCTTTGAACCACTAAATGACTTATCTAGTGTTGTTTGGGGTTAGAATTTGTTAGAATACAATGAATTTGATTGATTACAAGTGCTAGAGATGCAAGAAGAGTGTTTACAAGTGTGTAGAACGACTTGTTGAAATTGGATCCCAAATGGGCTAAGAACTCGGAAACATTGCGTTGAACCACTTAAGGGCTTGTCTAGTGCTGTTTTGGGTTAGAATTTGTTAGAATACAATGAATTATATTGATTACAAGTGCCAGAGATGCGTGAAGATTGTTTAGAAGTGTGTAGAAAGACTTGTAGAAATTGGGTCCTAAATGGGCTAAGAACTCGGAAACATTGCTTTGAACCATTAAATGACTTATCTAGTGTTGTTTGGGGTTAGAATTTGTTAGAATACAATGAATTATATTGATTACAAGTGCTAGAGATGCGTGAAGATTGTTTAGAAGTGTGTAGAAAGACTTGTAGTAATTGGGTCCCAAATGGGCTAAGAACTCGGAAACATTGCTTTGAACCACTAAATGACTTATCTAGTTTTGTTTGGGGTTAGAATATGTTAGAATACAATGAATTTGATTGATTACAAGTGCTAGAGATGCATGAAGAGTGTTTAGAAGTGTGTAGAACGACTTGTTGAAATTGGGTCCCAAATGGGCTAAGAACTCGGAAACATTGCGTTGAACCACTTAAGGGCTTGTCTAGTGCTGTTTTGGGTTAGAATATGTTGGAATATAATAAATTTGATTGTTATAAGTGCTAGAGATACATGAAGAGTGTTTAGAAGTGTGGAGAAAGACTTGTTGAAATTGGGTCCCAAATGGGCTAAGAACTCGGAAACATTGCTTTGAACCACTAAATGACTTATCTAGTATTGTTTGGGGTTAAAATTTGTTAGAATACAAAGAATTTGATTGATTACAAGTGCTAGAGATGCGTGAAGAGTGTTTAGAAGTGTGTAGAACGACTTGTTGAAATTGGGTCCCAAATGGGCTAAGAACTCGGAAACATTGCGTTGAACCACTTAAGGGCTTGTATAGTGCTGTTTTGGGTTAGAATATGTTGGAATATAATAAATTTGATTGTTAGAAGTGCTAGAGATACATGAAGAGTGTTTAGAAGTGTGGAGAAAGACTTGTTGAAATTGGGTCCCAAATGGGCTAAGAACTCGGAAACATTGCTTTGAACCACTAAATGACTTATCTAGTGTTGTTTGGGGTTAAAATTTGTTAGAATACAAAGAATTTGATTGATTACAAGTGCTAGAGATGCGTGAAGAGTGTTTAGAAGTGTGTAGAAAGACTTGTAAAAATTGGGTCCCAAATGGGCTAAGAACTCGAAAACATTGCGTTGAACCACTAAATGACTTATCTACAGTTGTTTGGGGTTATTATATGTTAGAATACAATGAATTTGATTGATTACAAGTGCTAGATATGCATGAAGAGGGTTTAGAAGTGTGTAGAAAGACTTGTTGAAATTGGGTCCCAATTGGGCTAAGAACTCGGAAACATTGCTTTGAACCACTAAATGACTTATCTAGTGTTGTTTGGGGTTAGAATTTGTTAGAATACAATGAATTTGATTGATTACAAGTGCTAGAGAGGCAAGAAGAGTGTTTACAAGTGTGTAGAACGACTTGTTGAAATTGGATCCCAAATGGGCTAAGAACTCGGAAACATTGCGTTGAACCACTTAAGGGCTTGTCTAGTGCTGTTTTGGGTTAGAATATGTTGGAATATAATAAATTTGATTGTTATAAGTGCTAGAGATACATGAAGAGTGTTTAGAAGTGTGGAGAAAGACTTGTTGAAATTGGGTCCCAAATGGGCTAAGAACTCGGAAACATTGCTTTGAACCACTAAATGACTTATCTAGTATTGTTTGGGGTTAAAATTTGTTAGAATACAAAGAATTTGATTGATTACAAGTGCTAGAGATGCGTGAAGAGTGTTTAGAAGTGTGTAGAACGACTTGTTGAAATTGGGTCCCAAATGGGCTAAGAACACGGAAACATTGCGTTGAACCACTTAAGGGCTTGTATAGTGCTGTTTTGGGTTAGAATATGTTGGAATATAATAAATTTGATTGTTAGAAGTGCTAGAGATACATGAAGAGTGTTTAGAAGTGTGGAGAAAGACTTGTTGAAATTGGGTCCCAAATGGGCTAAGAACTCGGAAACATTGCTTTGAACCACTAAATGACTTATCTAGTGTTGTTTGGGGTTAAAATTTGTTAGAATACAAAGAATTTGATTGATTACAAGTGCTAGAGATGCGTGAAGAGTGTTTAGAAGTGTGTAGAAAGACTTGTAAAAATTGGGTCCCAAATGGGCTAAGAACTCGAAAACATTGCGTTGAACCACTAAATGACTTATCTACAGTTGTTTGGGGTTATTATATGTTAGAATACAATGAATTTGATTGATTACAAGTGCTAGAGATGCATGAAGAGGGTTTAGAAGTGTGTAGAAAGACTTGTTGAAATTGGGTCCCAATTGGGCTAAGAACTCGGAAACATTGCTTTGAACCACTAAATGACTTATCTAGTGTTGTTTGGGGTTAGAATTTGTTAGAATACAATGAATTTGATTGATTACAAGTGCTAGAGAGGCAAGAAGAGTGTTTACAAGTGTGTAGAACGACTTGTTGAAATTGGATCCCAAATGGGCTAAGAACTCGGAAACATTGCGTTGAACCACTTAAGGGCTTGTCTAGTGCTGTTTTGGGTTAGAATATGTTGGAATATAATAAATTTGATTGTTATAAGTGCTAGAGATACATGAAGAGTGTTTAGAAGTGTGGAGAAAGACTTGTTGAAATTGGGTCCCAAATGGGCTAAGAACTCGGAAACATTGCTTTGAACCACTAAATGACTTATCTAGTATTGTTTGGGGTTAAAATTTGTTAGAATACAAAGAATTTGATTGATTACAAGTGCTAGAGATGCGTGAAGAGTGTTTAGAAGTGTGTAGAACGACTTGTTGAAATTGGGTCCCAAATGGGCTAAGAACTCGGAAACATTGCGTTGAACCACTTAAGGGCTTGTCTAGTGCTGTTTTGGGTTAGAATATGTTGGAATATAATAAATTTGATTGTTAGAAGTGCTAGAGATACATGAAGAGTGTTTAGAAGTGTGGAGAAAGACTTGTTGAAATTGGGTCCCAAATGGGCTAAGAACTCGGAAACATTGCTTTGAACCACTAAATGACTTATCTAGTGTTGTTTGGGGTTAAAATTTGTTAGAATACAAAGAATTTGATTGATTACAAGTGCTAGAGATGCGTGAAGAGTGTTTAGAAGTGTGTAGAAAGACTTGTAAAAATTGGGTCCCAAATGGGCTAAGAACTCGAAAACATTGCGTTGAACCACTAAATGACTTATCTACAGTTGTTTGGGGTTATTATATGTTAGAATACAATGAATTTGATTGATTACAAGTGCTAGAGATGCATGAAGAGGGTTTAGAAGTGTGTAGAAAGACTTGTTGAAATTGGGTCCCAATTGGGCTAAGAACTCGGAAACATTGCTTTGAACCACTAAATGACTTATCTAGTGTTGTTTGGGGTTAGAATTTGTTAGAATACAATGAATTTGATTGATTACAAGTGCTAGAGAGGCAAGAAGAGTGTTTACAAGTGTGTAGAACGACTTGTTGAAATTGGGTCCCAAATAGGCTAAGAACTCGGAAACATTGCGTTGAACCACTTAAGGGCTTGTCTAGTGCTGTTTTGGGTTAGAATTTGTTAGAATACAATGAATTTTATTGATTACAAGTGCCAGAGATGCGTGAAGATTGTTTAGAAGTGTGTAGAAAGACTTGTTGAAATTGGGTCCCAAATGGTCTAAGAACTCGGAAACATTGCTTTGAACCACTAAATGACTTATCTAGTTTTGTTTGGGGTTAGAATATGTTAGAATACAATGAATTTGATTGATTACAAGTGCTAGAGATGCATGAAGAGTGTTTAGAAGTGTGTAGAACGACTTGTTGAAATTGGATCCCAAATGGGCTAAGAACTCGGAAACATTGCGTTGAACCACTTAAGGGCTTGTCTAGTGCTGTTTTGGGTTAGAATATGTTGGAATATAATAAATTTGATTGTTATAAGTGCTAGAGATACATGAAGAGTGTTTAGAAGTGTGGAGAAAGACTTGTTGAAATTGGGTCCCAAATGGGCTAAGAACTCGGAAACATTGCTTTGAACCACTAAATGACTTATCTAGTATTGTTTGGGGTTAAAATTTGTTAGAATACAAAGAATTTGATTGATTACAAGTGCTAGAGATGCGTGAAGAGTGTTTAGAAGTGTGTAGAAAGACTTGTAAAAATCGGGTCCCAAATGGGCTAAGAACTCGAAAACATTGCGTTGAACAACTAAATGACTTATCTACAGTTGTTTGGGGTTCTTATATGTTAGAATACAATGAATTTGATTGATTACAAGTGCTAGAGATGCATGAAGAGGGTTTAGAAGTGTGTAGAAAGACTTGTTGAAATTGGGTCCCAAATGGGCTAAGAACTCGAAAACATTGCGTGAAACCACTTAAGGGCTTGTCTAGTGCTGTTTTGGGTTAGAATATGTTAGAATATAATAAATTTGATTGTTACAAGCGCTAGAGATACATGAAGAGTGTTTAGAAGTCTGGAGAAAGACTTGTTGAAATTGGGTCCCAAATGGGCTAAAAACTCGGAAACATTGCGTTGAACCACTAAATGAATTATCTAGTGTTGTTTGGGGTTGGAATATGTTAGAATACAATGAATTTGATTGATTACAAGTGCTAGAGATGCATGACGAGTGTTTAAAAGTGTGTAGAAAGACTTGTTGAAATTGGGTCCCAAATGGGCTAAGAACTCGGAAACATTGCGTTGAACCACTTAAGGGCTTGTCTAGTGTTGTGTGGGGTTATAATATGTTAAAATATATAGAATTTGATTGATTACAAGTGCTAGAGATGCGTGAAGAGTGTTTAGAAGTGTGTAGAAAGACTTGTAAAAATTGGGTCCCAAATGGGCTAAGAACTCGGAAACATTGCGTTGAACCACTAAATGAATTATCTACAGTTGTTTGGGGTTATTATATGTTAGAATACAATGAATTTGATTGATTACAAGTGCTAGAGATGCATGAAGAGGGTTTAGAAGTGTGTAGAAAGACTTGTTGAAATTGGGTCCCAATTGGGCTAAGAACTCGGAAACATTGCTTTGAACCACTAAATGACTTATCTAGTTTTGTTTGGGGTTAGAATATGTTAGAATACAATGAATTTGATTGATTACAAGTGCTAGAGATGCAAGAAGAGTGTTTACAAGTGTGTAGAACGACTTGTTGAAATTGGGTCCCAAATAGGCTAAGAACTCGGAAACATTGCGTTGAACCACTTAAGGGCTTGTCTAGTGCTGTTTTGGGTTAGAATTTGTTAGAATACAATGAATTATATTGATTACAAGTGCCAGAGATGCGTGAAGAGTGTTTAGAAGTGTGTAGAACGACTTGTTGAAATGGGGTCCCAAATGGGCTAAGAACTCGGAAACATTGCTTTGAACCACTAAATGACTTATCTAGTGTTGTTTGGGGTTAGAATTTGTTAGAATACAATGAATTTGATTGATTACAAGTGCTAGAGAGGCAAGAAGAGTGTTTACAAGTGTGTAGAACGACTTGTTGAAATTGGATCCCAAATGGGCTAAGAACTCGGAAACATTGCGTTGAACCACTTAAGGGCTTGTCTAGTGCTGTTTTGGGTTAGAATATGTTGGAATATAATAAATTTGATTGTTATAAGTGCTAGAGATACATGAAGAGTGTTTAGAAGTGTGGAGAAAGACTTGTTGAAATTGGGTCCCAAATGGGCTAAGAACTCGGAAACATTGCTTTGAACCACTAAATGACTTATCTAGTATTGTTTGGGGTTAAAATTTGTTAGATAACAAAGAATTTGATTGATTACAAGTGCTAGAGATGCGTGAAGAGTGTTTAGAAGTGTGTAGAACGACTTGTTGAAATTGGGTCCCAAATGGGCTAAGAACACGGAAACATTGCGTTGAACCACTTAAGGGCTTGTATAGTGCTGTTTTGGGTTAGAATATGTTGGAATATAATAAATTTGATTGTTAGAAGTGCTAGAGATACATGAAGAGTGTTTAGAAGTGTGGAGAAAGACTTGTTGAAATTGGGTCCCAAATGGGCTAAGAACTCGGAAACATTGCTTTGAACCACTAAATGACTTATCTAGTGTTGTTTGGGGTTAAAATTTGTTAGAATACAAAGAATTTGATTGATTACAAGTGCTAGAGATGCGTGAAGAGTGTTTAGAAGTGTGTAGAAAGACTTGTAAAAATTGGGTCCCAAATGGGCTAAGAACTCGAAAACATTGCGTTGAACCACTAAATGACTTATCTACAGTTGTTTGGGGTTATTATATGTTAGAATACAATGAATTTGATTGATTACAAGTGCTAGAGATGCATGAAGAGGGTTTAGAAGTGTGTAGAAAGACTTGTTGAAATTGGGTCCCAATTGGGCTAAGAACTCGGAAACATTGCTTTGAACCACTAAATGACTTATCTAGTGTTGTTTGGGGTTAGAATTTGTTAGAATACAATGAATTTGATTGATTACAAGTGCTAGAGAGGCAAGAAGAGTGTTTACAAGTGTGTAGAACGACTTGTTGAAATTGGGTCCCAAATAGGCTAAGAACTCGGAAACATTGCGTTGAACCACTTAAGGGCTTGTCTAGTGCTGTTTTGGGTTAGAATATGTTGGAATATAATAAATTTGATTGTTATAGGTGCTAGAGATACATGAAGAGTGTTTAGAAGTGTGGAGAAAGACTTGTTGAAATTGGGTCCCAAATGGGCTAAGAACTCGGAAACATTGCTTTGAACCACTAAATGACTTATCTAGTATTGTTTAGGGTTAAAATTTGTTAGAATACAAAGAATTTGATTGATTACAAGTGCTAGAGATGCGTGAAGAGTGTTTAGAAGTGTGTAGAACGACTTGTTGAAATTGGGTCCCAAATGGGCTAAGAACTCGGAAACATTGCGTTGAACCACTTAAGGGCTTGTCTAGTGCTGTTTTGGGTTAGAATATGTTGGAATATAATAAATTTGATTGTTAGAAGTGCTAGAGATACATGAAGAGTGTTTAGAAGTGTGGAGAAAGACTTGTTGAAATTGGGTCCCAAATGGGCTAAGAACTCGGAAACATTGCTTTGAACCACTAAATGACTTATCTAGTATTGTTTGGGGTTAAAATTTGTTAGAATACAAAGAATTTGATTGATTACAAGTGCTAGAGATGCGTGAAGAGTGTTTAGAAGTGTGTAGAAAGACTTGTAAAAATCGGGTCCCAAATGGGCTAAGAACTCGAAAACATTGCGTTGAACAACTAAATGACTTATCTACAGTTGTTTGGGGTTCTTATATGTTAGAATACAATGAATTTGATTGATTACAAGTGCTAGAGATGCATGAAGAGGGTTTAGAAGTGTGTAGAAAGACTTGTTGAAATTGGGTCCCAAATGGGCTAAGAACTCGAAAACATTGCGTGAAACCACTTAAGGGCTTGTCTAGTGCTGTTTTGGGTTAGAATATGTTAGAATATAATAAATTTGATTGTTACAAGCGCTAGAGATACATGAAGAGTGTTTAGAAGTCTGGAGAAAGACTTGTTGAAATTGGGTCCCAAATGGGCTAAAAACTCGGAAACATTGCGTTGAACCACTAAATGAATTATCTAGTGTTGTTTGGGGTTGGAATATGTTAGAATACAATGAATTTGATTGATTACAAGTGCTAGAGATGCATGAAGAGGGTTTAGAAGTGTGTAGAAAGACTTGTTGAAATTGGGTCCCAATTGGGCTAAGAACTCGGAAACATTGCTTTGAACCACTAAATGACTTATCTAGTTTTGTTTGGGGTTAGAATATGTTAGAATACAATGAATTTGATTGATTACAAGTGCTAGAGATGCAAGAAGAGTGTTTACAAGTGTGTAGAACGACTTGTTGAAATTGGGTCCCAAATAGGCTAAGAACTCGGAAACATTGCGTTGAACCACTTAAGGGCTTGTCTAGTGCTGTTTTGGGTTAGAATTTGTTAGAATACAATGAATTATATTGATTACAAGTGCCAGAGATGCGTGAAGAGTGTTTAGAAGTGTGTAGAACGACTTGTTGAAATTGGGTCCCAAATGGGCTAAGAACTCGGAAACATTGCTTTGAACCACTAAATGACTTATCTAGTGTTGTTTGGGGTTAGAATTTGTTAGAATACAATGAATTTGATTGATTACAAGTGCTAGAGAGGCAAGAAGAGTGTTTACAAGTGTGTAGAACGACTTGTTGAAATTGGATCCCAAATGGGCTAAGAACTCGGAAACATTGCGTTGAACCACTTAAGGGCTTGTCTAGTGCTGTTTTGGGTTAGAATATGTTGGAATATAATAAATTTGATTGTTATAAGTGCTAGAGATACATGAAGAGTGTTTAGAAGTGTGGAGAAAGACTTGTTGAAATTGGGTCCCAAATGGGCTAAGAACTCGGAAACATTGCTTTGAACCACTAAATGACTTATCTAGTATTGTTTGGGGTTAAAATTTGTTAGAATACAAAGAATTTGATTGATTACAAGTGCTAGAGATGCGTGAAGAGTGTTTAGAAGTGTGTAGAACGACTTGTTGAAATTGGGTCCCAAATGGGCTAAGAACACGGAAACATTGCGTTGAACCACTTAAGGGCTTGTATAGTGCTGTTTTGGGTTAGAATATGTTGGAATATAATAAATTTGATTGTTAGAAGTGCTAGAGATACATGAAGAGTGTTTAGAAGTGTGGAGAAAGACTTGTTGAAATTGGGTCCCAAATGGGCTAAGAACTCGGAAACATTGCTTTGAACCACTAAATGACTTATCTAGTGTTGTTTGGGGTTAAAATTTGTTAGAATACAAAGAATTTGATTGATTACAAGTGCTAGAGATGCGTGAAGAGTGTTTAGAAGTGTGTAGAAAGACTTGTAAAAATTGGGTCCCAAATGGGCTAAGAACTCGAAAACATTGCGTTGAACCACTAAATGACTTATCTACAGTTGTTTGGGGTTATTATATGTTAGAATACAATGAATTTGATTGATTACAAGTGCTAGAGATGCATGAAGAGGGTTTAGAAGTGTGTAGAAAGACTTGTTGAAATTGGGTCCCAATTGGGCTAAGAACTCGGAAACATTGCTTTGAACCACTAAATGACTTATCTAGTGTTGTTTGGGGTTAGAATTTGTTAGAATACAATGAATTTGATTGATTACAAGTGCTAGAGAGGCAAGAAGAGTGTTTACAAGTGTGTAGAACGACTTGTTGAAATTGGATCCCAAATGGGCTAAGAACTCGGAAACATTGCGTTGAACCACTTAAGGGCTTGTCTAGTGCTGTTTTGGGTTAGAATATGTTGGAATATAATAAATTTGATTGTTATAGGTGCTAGAGATACATGAAGAGTGTTTAGAAGTGTGGAGAAAGACTTGTTGAAATTGGGTCCCAAATGGGCTAAGAACTCGGAAACATTGCTTTGAACCACTAAATGACTTATCTAGTATTGTTTAGGGTTAAAATTTGTTAGAATACAAAGAATTTGATTGATTACAAGTGCTAGAGATGCGTGAAGAGTGTTTAGAAGTGTGTAGAACGACTTGTTGAAATTGGGTCCCAAATGGGCTAAGAACTCGGAAACATTGCGTTGAACCACTTAAGGGCTTGTCTAGTGCTGTTTTGGGTTAGAATATGTTGGAATATAATAAATTTGATTGTTAGAAGTGCTAGAGATACATGAAGAGTGTTTAGAAGTGTGGAGAAAGACTTGTTGAAATTGGGTCCCAAATGGGCTAAGAACTCGGAAACATTGCTTTGAACCACTAAATGACTTATCTAGTGTTGTTTGGGGTTAAAATTTGTTAGAATACAAAGAATTTGATTGATTACAAGTGCTAGAGATGCGTGAAGAGTGTTTAGAAGTGTGGAGAAAGACTTGTTGAAATTGGGTCCCAAATGGGCTAAGAACTCGGAAACATTGCTTTGAACCACTAAATGACTTATCTAGTGTTGTTTGGGGTTAGAATTTGTTAGAATACAATGAATTTGATTGATTACAAGTGCTAGAGAGGCAAGAAGAGTGTTTACAAGTGTGTAGAACGACTTGTTGAAATTGGGTCCCAAATAGGCTAAGAACTCGGAAACATTGCGTTGAACCACTTAAGGGCTTGTCTAGTGCTGTTTTGGGTTAGAATTTGTTAGAATACAATGAATTATATTGATTACAAGTGCCAGAGATGCGTGAAGATTGTTTAGAAGTGTGTAGAAAGACTTGTTGAAATTGGGTCCCAAATGGTCTAAGAACTCGGAAACATTGCTTTGAACCACTAAATGACTTATCTAGTTTTGTTTGGGGTTAGAATATGTTAGAATACAATGAATTTGATTGATTACAAGTGCTAGAGATGCATGAAGAGTGTTTAGAAGTGTGTAGAACGACTTGTTGAAATTGGATCCGAAATGGGCTAAGAACTCGGAAACATTGCGTTGAACCACTTAAGGGCTTGTCTAGTGCTGTTTTGGGTTAGAATATGTTGGAATATAATAAATTTGATTGTTATAAGTGCTAGAGATACATGAAGAGTGTTTAGAAGTGTGGAGAAAGACTTGTTGAAATTGGGTCCCAAATGGGCTAAGAACTCGGAAACATTGCTTTGAACCACTAAATGACTTATCTAGTATTGTTTGGGGTTAAAATTTGTTAGAATACAAAGAATTTGATTGATTACAAGTGCTAGAGATGCGTGAAGAGTGTTTAGAAGTGTGTAGAAAGACTTGTAAAAATCGGGTCCCAAATGGGCTAAGAACTCGAAAACATTGCGTTGAACAACTAAATGACTTATCTACAGTTGTTTGGGGTTCTTATATGTTAGAATACAATGAATTTGATTGATTACAAGTGCTAGAGATGCATGAAGAGGGTTTAGAAGTGTGTAGAAAGACTTGTTGAAATTGGGTCCCAAATGGGCTAAGAACTCGAAAACATTGCGTGAAACCACTTAAGGGCTTGTCTAGTGCTGTTTTGGGTTAGAATATGTTAGAATATAATAAATTTGATTGTTACAAGCGCTAGAGATACATGAAGAGTGTTTAGAAGTCTGGAGAAAGACTTGTTGAAATTGGGTCCCAAATGGGCTAAAAACTCGGAAACATTGCGTTGAACCACTAAATGAATTATCTAGTGTTGTTTGGGGTTGGAATATGTTAGAATACAATGAATTTGATTGATTACAAGTGCTAGAGATGCATGACGAGTGTTTAAAAGTGTGTAGAAAGACTTGTTGAAATTGGGTCCCAAATGGGCTAAGAACTCGGAAACATTGCGTTGAACCACTTAAGGGCTTGTCTAGTGCTGTTTTGGGTTAGAATATGTTGGAATATAATAAATTTGATTGTTATAAGTGCTAGAGATACATGAAGAGTGTTTAGAAGTGTGGAGAAAGACTTGTTGAAGTTGGGTCCCAAATGGGCTAAGAACTCGGAAAAATTGCTTTGAACCACTAAATGACTTATCTAGTATTGTTTGGGGTTAAAATTTGTTAGAATACAAAGAATTTGATTGATTACAAGTGCTAGAGATGCGTGAAGAGTGTTTAGAAGTGTGTAGAACGACTTGTTGAAATTGGGTCCCAAATAGGCTAAGAACTCGGAAACATTGCGTTGAACCACTTAATGACTTATCTAATGTTGTTTGGGGTTAGAATTTGATAGAATACAATGAATTTGATTGATTACAAGTGCTAGAGAAGCATGAAGAGTGTTTAAAAGTGTGTAGAAAGACTTGTAGAAATAGGGTCCCAAATGGGCTAAGAACTCAGAAACATTGCGTTGAACCACTAAATGACTTATCTAATGTTGTTTGGGGTTAGAATTTGTTAGAATACAATGAATTTGATTGATTACAAGTGCTAGAGATGCATGAAGAGTGTTTAAAAGTGTGTAGAAAGAGTTGTTGAAATTGGGTCCCAAATGGGCTTAGAACTCGGAAACATTGCGTTGAACCACTTAAGGGCTTGTCTAGTGTTGTGTGGGGTTATAATATGTTAGAATATAATGAATTTGATTGATTACAAGTGCTAGAGATGCGTTAAGAGTGTTTAGAAGTGTGTAGAAAGACTTGTTGAAATTGGGTCCCAAAAAGGCTAAGAACTCGGAAAAATTGCTTTGAACTACTAAATAACTTATCTAGCGTTGTTTGGGGTTAGAATATTTTAGAATACAATGAATTATATTTATTACAAGTGCTAGAGATGCGTGAAGAGTGTTTAGAAGTGTGTAGAAAGACTTGTTGAAATTGGGTCCCAATTGGGCTAAGAACTCGGAAACATTGCTTTGAACCACTAAATGACTTATCTAGTGTTGTTTGGGGTTAGAATTTGTTAGAATACAATGAATTTGATTGATTACAAGTGCTAGAGAGGCAAGAAGAGTGTTTACAAGTGTGTAGAACGACTTGTTGAAATTGGGTCCCAAATAGGCTAAGAACTCGGAAACATTGCGTTGAACCACTTAAGGGCTTGTCTAGTGCTGTTTTGGGTTAGAATTTGTTAGAATACAATGAATTATATTGATTACAAGTGCCAGAGATGCGTGAAGATTGTTTAGAAGTGTGTAGAAAGACTTGTTGAAATTGGGTCCCAAATGGTCTAAGAACTCGGAAACATTGCTTTGAACCACTAAATGACTTATCTAGTTTTGTTTGGGGTTAGAATATGTTAGAATACAATGAATTTGATTGATTACAAGTGCTAGAGATGCATGAAGAGTGTTTAGAAGTGTGTAGAACGACTTGTTGAAATTGGATCCCAAATGGGCTAAGAACTCGGAAACATTGCGTTGAACCACTTAAGGGCTTGTCTAGTGCTGTTTTGGGTTAGAATATGTTGGAATATAATAAATTTGATTGTTATAAGTGCTAGAGATACATGAAGAGTGTTTAGAAGTGTGGAGAAAGACTTGTTGAAATTGGGTCCCAAATGGGCTAAGAACTCGGAAACATTGCTTTGAACCACTAAATGACTTATCTAGTATTGTTTGGGGTTAAAATTTGTTAGAATACAAAGAATTTGATTGATTACAAGTGCTAGAGATGCGTGAAGAGTGTTTAGAAGTGTGTAGAAAGACTTGTAAAAATCGGGTCCCAAATGGGCTAAGAACTCGAAAACATTGCGTTGAACAACTAAATGACTTATCTACAGTTGTTTGGGGTTCTTATATGTTAGAATACAATGAATTTGATTGATTACAAGTGCTAGAGATGCATGAAGAGGGTTTAGAAGTGTGTAGAAAGACTTGTTGAAATTGGGTCCCAAATGGGCTAAGAACTCGAAAACATTGCGTGAAACCACTTAAGGGCTTGTCTAGTGCTGTTTTGGGTTAGAATATGTTAGAATATAATAAATTTGATTGTTACAAGCGCTAGAGATACATGAAGAGTGTTTAGAAGTCTGGAGAAAGACTTGTTGAAATTGGGTCCCAAATGGGCTAAAAACTCGGAAACATTGCGTTGAACCACTAAATGAATTATCTAGTGTTGTTTGGGGTTGGAATATGTTAGAATACAATGAATTTGATTGATTACAAGTGCTAGAGATGCATGACGAGTGTTTAAAAGTGTGTAGAAAGACTTGTTGAAATTGGGTCCCAAATGGGCTAAGAACTCGGAAACATTGCGTTGAACCACTTAAGGGCTTGTCTAGTGCTGTTTTGGGTTAGAATATGTTGGAATATAATAAATTTGATTGTTATAAGTGCTAGAGATACATGAAGAGTGTTTAGAAGTGTGGAGAAAGACTTGTTGAAGTTGGGTCCCAAATGGGCTAAGAACTCGGAAAAATTGCTTTGAACCACTAAATGACTTATCTAGTATTGTTTGGGGTTAAAATTTGTTAGAATACAAAGAATTTGATTGATTACAAGTGCTAGAGATGCGTGAAGAGTGTTTAGAAGTGTGTAGAACGACTTGTTGAAATTGGGTCCCAAATAGGCTAAGAACTCGGAAACATTGCGTTGAACCACTTAATGACTTATCTAATGTTGTTTGGGGTTAGAATTTGATAGAATACAATGAATTTGATTGATTACAAGTGCTAGAGAAGCATGAAGAGTGTTTAAAAGTGTGTAGAAAGACTTGTAGAAATAGGGTCCCAAATGGGCTAAGAACTCAGAAACATTGCGTTGAACCACTAAATGACTTATCTAATGTTGTTTGGGGTTAGAATTTGTTAGAATACAATGAATTTGATTGATTACAAGTGCTAGAGATGCATGAAGAGTGTTTAAAAGTGTGTAGAAAGAGTTGTTGAAATTGGGTCCCAAATGGGCTTAGAACTCGGAAACATTGCGTTGAACCACTTAAGGGCTTGTCTAGTGTTGTGTGGGGTTATAATATGTTAGAATATAATGAATTTGATTGATTACAAGTGCTAGAGATGCGTTAAGAGTGTTTAGAAGTGTGTAGAAAGACTTGTTGAAATTGGGTCCCAAAAAGGCTAAGAACTCGGAAAAATTGCTTTGAACTACTAAATAACTTATCTAGCGTTGTTTGGGGTTAGAATATTTTAGAATACAATGAATTATATTTATTACAAGTGCTAGAGATGCGTGAAGAGTGTTTAGAAGTGTGTAGAAAGACTTGTTGAAATTGGGTCCCAATTGGGCTAAGAACTCGGAAACATTGCTTTGAACCACTAAATGACTTATCTAGTGTTGTTTGGGGTTAGAATTTGTTAGAATACAATGAATTTGATTGATTACAAGTGCTAGAGAGGCAAGAAGAGTGTTTACAAGTGTGTAGAACGACTTGTTGAAATTGGGTCCCAAATAGGCTAAGAACTCGGAAACATTGCGTTGAACCACTTAAGGGCTTGTCTAGTGCTGTTTTGGGTTAGAATTTGTTAGAATACAATGAATTATATTGATTACAAGTGCCAGAGATGCGTGAAGATTGTTTAGAAGTGTGTAGAAAGACTTGTTGAAATTGGGTCCCAAATGGTCTAAGAACTCGGAAACATTGCTTTGAACCACTAAATGACTTATCTAGTTTTGTTTGGGGTTAGAATATGTTAGAATACAATGAATTTGATTGATTACAAGTGCTAGAGATGCATGAAGAGTGTTTAGAAGTGTGTAGAACGACTTGTTGAAATTGGATCCCAAATGGGCTAAGAACTCGGAAACATTGCGTTGAACCACTTAAGGGCTTGTCTAGTGCTGTTTTGGGTTAGAATATGTTGGAATATAATAAATTTGATTGTTATAAGTGCTAGAGATACATGAAGAGTGTTTAGAAGTGTGGAGAAAGACTTGTTGAAATTGGGTCCCAAATGGGCTAAGAACTCGGAAACATTGCTTTGAACCACTAAATGACTTATCTAGTATTGTTTGGGGTTAAAATTTGTTAGAATACAAAGAATTTGATTGATTACAAGTGCTAGAGATGCGTGAAGAGTGTTTAGAAGTGTGTAGAAAGACTTGTAAAAATCGGGTCCCAAATGGGCTAAGAACTCGAAAACATTGCGTTGAACAACTAAATGACTTATCTACAGTTGTTTGGGGTTCTTATATGTTAGAATACAATGAATTTGATTGATTACAAGTGCTAGAGATGCATGAAGAGGGTTTAGAAGTGTGTAGAAAGACTTGTTGAAATTGGGTCCCAAATGGGCTAAGAACTCGAAAACATTGCGTGAAACCACTTAAGGGCTTGTCTAGTGCTGTTTTGGGTTAGAATATGTTAGAATATAATAAATTTGATTGTTACAAGCGCTAGAGATACATGAAGAGTGTTTAGAAGTCTGGAGAAAGACTTGTTGAAATTGGGTCCCAAATGGGCTAAAAACTCGGAAACATTGCGTTGAACCACTAAATGAATTATCTAGTGTTGTTTGGGGTTGGAATATGTTAGAATACAATGAATTTGATTGATTACAAGTGCTAGAGATGCATGACGAGTGTTTAAAAGTGTGTAGAAAGACTTGTTGAAATTGGGTCCCAAATGGGCTAAGAACTCGGAAACATTGCGTTGAACCACTTAAGGGCTTGTCTAGTGTTGTGTGGGGTTATAATATGTTAAAATATATAGAATTTGATTGATTACAAGTGCTAGAGATGCGTGAAGAGTGTTTAGAAGTGTGTAGAAAGACTTGTAAAAATTGGGTCCCAAATGGGCTAAGAACTCGGAAACATTGCGTTGAACCACTAAATGAATTATCTACAGTTGTTTGGGGTTATTATATGTTAGAATACAATGAATTTGATTGATTACAAGTGCTAGAGATGCATGAAGAGGGTTTAGAAGTGTGTAGAAAGACTTGTTGAAATTGGGTCCCAATTGGGCTAAGAACTCGGAAACATTGCTTTGAACCACTAAATGAATTATCTAGTGTTGTTTGGGGTTAGAATTTGTTAGAATACAATGAATTTGATTGATTACAAGTGCTAGAGATGCAAGAAGAGTGTTTACAAGTGTGTAGAACGACTTGTTGAAATTGGGTCCCAAATAGGCTAAGAACTCGGAAACATTGCGTTGAACCACTTAAGGGCTTGTCTAGTGCTGTTTTGGGTTAGAATTTGTTAGAATACAATGAATTATATTGATTACAAGTGCCAGAGATGCGTGAAGATTGTTTAGAAGTGTGTAGAAAGACTTGTAGAAATTGGGTCCTAAATGGGCTAAGAACTCAGAAACATTGCTTTGAACCATTAAATGACTTATCTAGTGTTGTTTGGGGTTAGAATTTGTTAGAATACAATGAATTATATTGATTACAAGTGCCAGAGATGCGTGAAGATTGTTTAGAAGTGTGTAGAAAGACTTGTAGAAATTGGGTCCCAAATGGGCTAAGAACTCGGAAACATTGCTTTGAACCACTAAATGACTTATCTAGTTTTGTTTGGGGTTAGAATATGTTAGAATACAATGAATTTGATTGATTACAAGTGCTAGAGATGCATGAAGAGTGTTTAGAAGTGTGTAGAACGACTTGTTGAAATTGGGTCCCAAATGGGCTAAGAACTCGGAAACATTGCGTTGAACCACTTAAGGGCTTGTCTAGTGCTGTTTTGGGTTAGAATATGTTGGAATATAATAAATTTGATTGTTAGAAGTGCTAGAGATACATGAAGAGTGTTTAGAAGTGTGGAGAAAGACTTGTTGAAATTGGGTCCCAAATGGGCTAAGAACTCGGAAACATTGCTTTGAACCACTAAATGACTTATCTAGTGTTGTTTGGGGTTAAAATTTGTTAGAATACAAAGAATTTGATTGATTACAAGTGCTAGAGATGCGTGAAGAGTGTTTAGAAGTGTGTAGAAAGACTTGTAAAAATTGGGTCCCAAATGGGCTAAGAACTCGAAAACATTGCGTTGAACCACTAAATGACTTATCTACAGTTGTTTGGGGTTATTATATGTTAGAATACAATGAATTTGATTGATTACAAGTGCTAGAGATGCATGAAGAGGGTTTAGAAGTGTGTAGAAAGACTTGTTGAAATTGGGTCCCAATTGGGCTAAGAACTCGGAAACATTGCTTTGAACCACTAAATGACTTATCTAGTGTTGTTTGGGGTTAGAATTTGTTAGAATACAATGAATTTGATTGATTACAAGTGCTAGAGATGCAAGAAGAGTGTTTAACCACTTAAGGGCTTGTCTAGTGCTGTTTTGGGTTAGAATTTGTTAGAATACAATGAATTATATTGATTACAAGTGCCAGAGATGCGTGAAGATTGTTTAGAAGTGTGTAGAAAGACTTGTTGAAATTGGGTCCCAAATGGTCTAAGAACTCGGAAACATTGCTTTGAATCACTAAATGACTTATCTAGTTTTGTTTGGGGTTAGAATATGTTAGAATACAATGAATTTGATTTATTACAAGTGCTAGAGATGCATGAAGAGTGTTTAGAAGTGTGTAGAACGACTTGTTGAAATTGGATCCCAAATGGGCTAAGAACTCGGAAACATTGCGTTGAACCACTTAAGGGCTTGTCTAGTGCTGTTTTGGGTTAGAATATGTTGGAATATAATAAATTTGATTGTTATAAGTGCTAGAGATACATGAAGAGTGTTTAGAAGTGTGGAGAAAGACTTGTTGAAATTGGGTCCCAAATGGGCTAAGAACTCGGAAACATTGCTTTGAACCACTAAATGACTTATCTAGTATTGTTTGGGGTTAAAATTTGTTAGAATACAAAGAATTTGATTGATTACAAGTGCTAGAGATGCGTGAAGAGTGTTTAGAAGTGTGTAGAAAGACTTGTAAAAATTGGGTCCCAAATGGGCTAAGAACTCGAAAACATTGCGTTGAACAACTAAATGACTTATCTACAGTTGTTTGGGGTGTTTATATGTTAGAATACAATTAATTTGATTGATTACAAGTGCTAGAGATGCATGAAGAGGGTTTAGAAGTGTGTAGAAAGACTTGTTGAAATTGGGTCTCAAATGGGCTAAGAACTCGAAAACATTGCGTGAAACCACTTAAGGGCTTGTCTAGTGCTGTTTTGGGTTAGAATATGTTAGAATATAATAAATTTGATTGTTACAAGCGCTAGAGATACATGAAGAGTGTTTAGAAGTCTGGAGAAAGACTTGTTGAAATTGGGTCCCAAATGGGCTAAAAACTCGGAAACATTGCGTTGAACCACTAAAGGAATTGTCTAGTGTTGTTTGGGGTTGGAATATGTTAGAATACAATGAATTTGATTGATTACAAGTGCTAGAGATGCATGACGAGTGTTTAAAAGTGTGTAGAAAGACTTGTTGAAATTGGGTCCCAAATGGGCTAAGAACTCGGAAACATTGCGTTGAACCACTTAAGGGCTTGTCTAGTGCTGTTTTGGGTTAGAATATGTTGGAATATAATAAATTTGATTGTTATAAGTGCTAGAGATACATGAAGAGTGTTTAGAAGTGTGTAGAAAAACGTTAAAATTGGGTCCCAAATGGGCTAAGAACTCGGAAACATTGCTTTGAACCACTAAATGAGTTATCTAGTTTTGTTTGGGGTTAGAATATGTTAGAATACAATGAATTTGATTGATTACAAGTGCTAGAGATGCATGAAGAGTGTTTAGAAGTGTGTAGAACGACTTGTTGAAATTGGGTCCCAAATGGGCTAAGAACTCGGAAACATTGCGTTGAACCACTTAAGGGCTTGTCTAGTGCTGTTTTGGGTTAGAATATGTTGGAATATAATAAATTTGATTGTTATAAGTGCTAGAGATACATGAAGAGTGTTTAGAAGTGTGGAGAAAGACTTGTTGAAATTGGGTCCCAAATGGGTTAAGAACTCGGAAACATTGCTTTGAACCACTAAATAACACCTCTAGTGTTGTTTGGGGTTAAAATTTGTTAGAATACAAAGAATTTGATTGATTACAAGTGCTAGAGATGCGTGAAGAGTGTTTAGATGTGTGTAGAAAGACTTGTAAAAATTGGGTCCCAAATGGGCTAAGAACTCGAAAACATTGCGTTGAACCACTAAATGACTTATCTACAGTTGTTTGAGGTTATTATATGTTAGAATACAATGAATTTGATTGATTACAAGTGCTAGAGATGCATGAAGAGGGTTTAGAAGTGTGTAGAAAGACTTGTTGAAATTGGGTCCCAAATGGGCTAAGAACTCGAAAACATTGCGTGAAACCACTTAAGGGCTTGTCTAGTGCTGTTTTGGGTTAGAATATGTTAGAATATAATGAATTTGATTGTTACAAGCGCTAGAGATACATGAAGAGTGTTTAGAAGTCTGGAGAAAGACTTGTTGAAATTGGGTCCCAAATGGGCTAAAAACTCGGAAACATTGCGTTGAACCACTAAATGAATTATCTAGTGTTATTTGGGGTTGGAATATGTTAGAATAGAATGAATTTGATTGATTACAAGTGCTAGAGATGCATGACGAGTGTTTAAAAGTGTGTAAAAAGACTTGTTGAAATTGGGTCCCAAATGGGCTAAGAACTCGGAAACATTGCGTTGAACCACTTAAGGGCTTGTCTAGTGTTGTGTGGGGTTATAATATGTTAGAATATAATGAATTTGATTGATTACAAGTGCTAGAGATGCGTTAAGAGTGTTTAGAAGTGTGTAGAAAGACTTGTAGAAATTGGGTCCCAAATGGGCTAAGAACTCGGAAACATTGCTTTGAACCACTAAATGACTTATCTAGTTTTGTTTGGGGTTAGAATATGTTAGAATACAATGAATTTGATTGATTAAAAGTGCTAGAGATGCATGAAGAGTGTTTAGAAGTGTGTAGAAAGACTTGTTGAAATTGGGTCCCAAATGGGGTAAGAACTCGGAAACATTGCGTTGAACCACTTAAGGGCTTTTCTAGTGCTGTTTTGGGTTAGAATATGTTGGAATATAATAAATTTGATTGTTATAAATGCTAGAGATACATGAAGAGTGTTTAGAAGTGTGGAGAAAGACTTGTTGAAATTGGGTCCCAAATGGGCTAAGAACTCGGAAACATTGCTTTGAACCACTAAATGACTTATCTAGTGTTGTTTGGGGTTAAAATTTGTTAGAATACAAATAATTTGATAGATTACAAGTGCTAGAGATGCGTGAAGAGTGTTTAGAAGTGTGTAGAAAGACTTGTAAAAATTGGGTCCCAAATGGGCTAAGAACTCGGAAACATTGCGTTGAACCACTAAATGACTTATCTACAGTTGTTTGGGGTTATTATATGTTAGAATACAATGAATTTGATTGATTACAAGTGCTAGAGATGCATGAAGAGGGTTTAGAAGTGTGTAGAAAGACTTGTTGAAATTTGGTCCCAAATGGGCTAAGAACTCGGAAACATTGCGTTGAACCACTTAAGGGCTTGTCTAGTGTTGTGTGGGATTATAATATGTTAGAATATAATGAACTTGATTGATTACAAGTGCTAGAGATGCGTTAAGAGTGTTTAGAAGTGTGTAGAAAGACGTTGAAATTGGGTCCCAAATGGGCTAAGAACTCGGAAACATTGCTTTGAACCACTAAATGACTTATCTAGTTTTGTTTGGGGTTAGAATATGTTAGAATACAATGAATTTGATTGATTACAAGTGCTAGAGATGCATGAAGAGTGTTTAGAAGTGTGTAGAACGACTTGTTGAAATTGGGTCCCAAATGGGCTAAGAACTCGGAAACATTGCGTTGAACCACTTAAGGGCTTGTCTAGTGCTGTTTTGGGTTAGAATATGTTGGAATATAATAAATTTGATTGTTATAAGTGCTAGAGATACATGAAGAGTGTTTAGAAGTGTGGAGAAAGACTTGTTGAAATTGGGTCCCAAATGGGCTAAGAACTCGGAAACATTGCTTTGAACCACTAAATGACTTATCTAGTGTTGTTTGGGGTTAAAATTTGTTAGAATACAAAGAATTTGATTGATTACAAGTGCTAGAGATGCGTGAAGAGTGTTTAGAAGTGTGTAGAAAGACTTGTAAAAATTGGGTCCCAAATGGGCTAAGAACTCGAAAACATTGCGTTGAACCACTAAATGACTTATCTACAGTTGTTTGGGGTTATTATATGTTAGAATACAATGAATTTGATTGATTACAAGTGCTAGAGATGCATGAAGAGGGTTTAGAAGTGTGTAGAAAGACTTGTTGAAATTGGGTCCCAATTGGGCTAAGAACTCGGAAACATTGCTTTGAACCACTAAATGACTTATCTAGTGTTGTTTGGGGTTAGAATTTGTTAGAATACAATGAATTTGATTGATTACAAGTGCTAGAGATGCAAGAAGAGTGTTTAACCACTTAAGGGCTTGTCTAGTGCTGTTTTGGGTTAGAATTTGTTAGAATACAATGAATTATATTGATTACAAGTGCCAGAGATGCGTGAAGATTGTTTAGAAGTGTGTAGAAAGACTTGTTGAAATTGGGTCCCAAATGGTCTAAGAACTCGGAAACATTGCTTTGAATCACTAAATGACTTATCTAGTTTTGTTTGGGGTTAGAATATGTTAGAATACAATGAATTTGATTTATTACAAGTGCTAGAGATGCATGAAGAGTGTTTAGAAGTGTGTAGAACGACTTGTTGAAATTGGATCCCAAATGGGCTAAGAACTCGGAAACATTGCGTTGAACCACTTAAGGGCTTGTCTAGTGCTGTTTTGGGTTAGAATATGTTGGAATATAATAAATTTGATTGTTATAAGTGCTAGAGATACATGAAGAGTGTTTTGAAGTGTGGAGAAATACTTGTTGAAATTGGGTCCCAAATGGGCTAAGAACTCGGAAACATTGCTTTGAACCACTAAATGACTTATCTAGTATTGTTTGGGGTTAAAATTTGTTAGAATACAAAGAATTTGATTGATTACAAGTGCTAGAGATGCGTGAAGAGTGTTTAGAAGTGTGTAGAAAGACTTGTAAAAATTGGGTCCCAAATGGGCTAAGAACTCGAAAACATTGCGTTGAACAACTAAATGACTTATCTACAGTTGTTTGGGGTGCTTATATGTTAGAATACAATGAATTTGATTGATTACAAGTGCTAGAGATGCATGAAGAGGGTTTAGAAGTGTGTAGAAAGACTTGTTGAAATTGGGTCTCAAATGGGCTAAGAACTCGAAAACATTGCGTGAAACCACTTAAGGGCTTGTCTAGTGCTGTTTTGGGTTAGAATATGTTAGAATATAATAAATTTGATTGTTACAAGCGCTAGAGATACATGAAGAGTGTTTAGAAGTCTGGAGAAAGACTTGTTGAAATTGGGTCCCAAATGGGCTAAAAACTCGGAAACATTGCGTTGAACCACTAAAGGAATTGTCTAGTGTTGTTTGGGGTTGGAATATGTTAGAATACAATGAATTTGATTGATTACAAGTGCTAGAGATGCATGACGAGTGTTTAAAAGTGTGTAGAAAGACTTGTTGAAATTGGGTCCCAAATGGGCTAAGAACTCGGAAACATTGCGTTGAACCACTTAAGGGCTTGTCTAGTGCTGTTTTGGGTTAGAATATGTTGGAATATAATAAATTTGATTGTTATAAGTGCTAGAGATACATGAAGAGTGTTTAGAAGTGTGTAGAAAAACGTTAAAATTGGGTCCCAAATGGGCTAAGAACTCGGAAACATTGCTTTGAACCACTAAATGAGTTATCTAGTTTTGTTTGGGGTTAGAATATGTTAGAATACAATGAATTTGATTGATTACAAGTGCTAGAGATGCATGAAGAGTGTTTAGAAGTGTGTAGAACGACTTGTTGAAATTGGGTCCCAAATGGGCTAAGAACTCGGAAACATTGCGTTGAACCACTTAAGGGTTTGTCTAGTGCTGTTTTGGGTTAGAATATGTTGGAATATAATAAATTTGATTGTTATAAGTGCTAGAGATACATGAAGAGTGTTTAGAAGTGTGGAGAAAGACTTGTTGAAATTGGGTCCCAAATGGGTTAAGAACTCGGAAACATTGCTTTGAACCACTAAATAACACCTCTAGTGTTGTTTGGGGTTAAAATTTGTTAGAATACAAAGAATTTGATTGATTACAAGTGCTAGAGATGCGTGAAGAGTGTTTAGAAGTGTGTAGAAAGACTTGTAAAAATTGGGTCCCAAATGGGCTAAGAACTCGAAAACATTGCGTTGAACAACTAAATGACTTATCTACAGTTGTTTGGGGTGCTTATATGTTAGAATACAATGAATTTGATTGATTACAAGTGCTAGAGATGCATGAAGAGGGTTTAGAAGTGTGTAGAAAGACTTGTTGAAATTGGGTCTCAAATGGGCTAAGAACTCGAAAACATTGCGTGAAACCACTTAAGGGCTTGTCTAGTGCTGTTTTGGGTTAGAATATGTTAGAATATAATAAATTTGATTGTTACAAGCGCTAGAGATACATGAAGAGTGTTTAGAAGTCTGGAGAAAGACTTGTTGAAATTGGGTCCCAAATGGGCTAAAAACTCGGAAACATTGCGTTGAACCACTAAAGGAATTGTCTAGTGTTGTTTGGGGTTGGAATATGTTAGAATACAATGAATTTGATTGATTACAAGTGCTAGAGATGCATGACGAGTGTTTAAAAGTGTGTAGAAAGACTTGTTGAAATTGGGTCCCAAATGGGCTAAGAACTCGGAAACATTGCGTTGAACCACTTAAGGGCTTGTCTAGTGCTGTTTTGGGTTAGAATATGTTGGAATATAATAAATTTGATTGTTATAAGTGCTAGAGATACATGAAGAGTGTTTAGAAGTGTGTAGAAAAACGTTAAAATTGGGTCCCAAATGGGCTAAGAACTCGGAAACATTGCTTTGAACCACTAAATGAGTTATCTAGTTTTGTTTGGGGTTAGAATATGTTAGAATACAATGAATTTGATTGATTACAAGTGCTAGAGATGCATGAAGAGTGTTTAGAAGTGTGTAGAACGACTTGTTGAAATTGGGTCCCAAATGGGCTAAGAACTCGGAAACATTGCGTTGAACCACTTAAGGGTTTGTCTAGTGCTGTTTTGGGTTAGAATATGTTGGAATATAATAAATTTGATTGTTATAAGTGCTAGAGATACATGAAGAGTGTTTAGAAGTGTGGAGAAAGACTTGTTGAAATTGGGTCCCAAATGGGTTAAGAACTCGGAAACATTGCTTTGAACCACTAAATAACACCTCTAGTGTTGTTTGGGGTTAAAATTTGTTAGAATACAAAGAATTTGATTGATTACAAGTGCTAGAGATGCGTGAAGAGTGTTTAGATGTGTGTAGAAAGACTTGTAAAAATTGGGTCCCAAATGGGCTAAGAACTCGAAAACATTGCGTTGAACCACTAAATGACTTATCTACAGTTGTTTGAGGTTATTATATGTTAGAATACAATGAATTTGATTGATTACAAGTGCTAGAGATGCATGAAGAGGGTTTAGAAGTGTGTAGAAAGACTTGTTGAAATTGGGTCCCAAATGGGCTAAGAACTCGAAAACATTGCGTGAAACCACTTAAGGGCTTGTCTAGTGCTGTTTTGGGTTAGAATATGTTAGAATATAATGAATTTGATTGTTACAAGCGCTAGAGATACATGAAGAGTGTTTAGAAGTCTGGAGAAAGACTTGTTGAAATTGGGTCCCAAATGGGCTAAAAACTCGGAAACATTGCGTTGAACCACTAAATGAATTATCTAGTGTTATTTGGGGTTGGAATATGTTAGAATAGAATGAATTTGATTGATTACAAGTGCTAGAGATGCATGACGAGTGTTTAAAAGTGTGTAAAAAGACTTGTTGAAATTGGGTCCCAAATGGGCTAAGAACTCGGAAACATTGCGTTGAACCACTTAAGGGCTTGTCTAGTGTTGTGTGGGGTTATAATATGTTAGAATATAATGAATTTGATTGATTACAAGTGCTAGAGATGCGTTAAGAGTGTTTAGAAGTGTGTAGAAAGACTTGTAGAAATTGGGTCCCAAATGGGCTAAGAACTCGGAAACATTGCTTTGAACCACTAAATGACTTATCTAGTTTTGTTTGGGGTTAGAATATGTTAGAATACAATGAATTTGATTGATTAAAAGTGCTAGAGATGCATGAAGAGTGTTTAGAAGTGTGTAGAAAGACTTGTTGAAATTGGGTCCCAAATGGGGTAAGAACTCGGAAACATTGCGTTGAACCACTTAAGGGCTTTTCTAGTGCTGTTTTGGGTTAGAATATGTTGGAATATAATAAATTTGATTGTTATAAATGCTAGAGATACATGAAGAGTGTTTAGAAGTGTGGAGAAAGACTTGTTGAAATTGGGTCCCAAATGGGCTAAGAACTCGGAAACATTGCTTTGAACCACTAAATGACTTATCTAGTGTTGTTTGGGGTTAAAATTTGTTAGAATACAAATAATTTGATAGATTACAAGTGCTAGAGATGCGTGAAGAGTGTTTAGAAGTGTGTAGAAAGACTTGTAAAAATTGGGTCCCAAATGGGCTAAGAACTCGGAAACATTGCGTTGAACCACTAAATGACTTATCTACAGTTGTTTGGGGTTATTATATGTTAGAATACAATGAATTTGATTGATTACAAGTGCTAGAGATGCATGAAGAGGGTTTAGAAGTGTGTAGAAAGACTTGTTGAAATTTGGTCCCAAATGGGCTAAGAACTCGGAAACATTGCGTTGAACCACTTAAGGGCTTGTCTAGTGTTGTGTGGGATTATAATATGTTAGAATATAATGAACTTGATTGATTACAAGTGCTAGAGATGCGTTAAGAGTGTTTAGAAGTGTGTAGAAAGACGTTGAAATTGGGTCCCAAATGGGCTAAGAACTCGGAAACATTGCTTTGAACCACTAAATGACTTATCTAGTTTTGTTTGGGGTTAGAATATGTTAGAATACAATGAATTTGATTGATTACAAGTGCTAGAGATGCATGAAGAGTGTTTAGAAGTGTGTAGAACGACTTGTTGAAATTGGGTCCGAAATGGGCTAAGAACTCGGAAACATTGCGTTGAACCACTTAAGGGCTTGTCTAGTGCTGTTTTGGGTTAGAATATGTTGGAATATAATAAATTTGATTGTTATAAGTGCTAGAGATACATGAAGAGTGTTTAGAGGTGTGGAGAAAGACTTGTTGAAATTGGGTCCCAAATGGGCTAAGAACTCGGAAACATTGCTTTGAACCACTAAATGACTTATCTAGTGTTGTTTGGGGTTAAAATTTGTTAGAATACAAAGAATTTGATTGATTACAAGTGCTAGAGATGCGTGAAGAGTGTTTAGACGTGTGTAGAAAGACTTGTAAAAATTGGGTCCCAAATGGGCTAAGAACTCGAAAACATTGCGTTGAACCACTAAATGACTTATCTACAGTTGTTTGAGGTTATTATATGTTAGAATACAATGAATTTGATTGATTACAAGTGCTAGAGATGCATGAAGAGGGTTTAGAAGTGTGTAGAAAGACTTGTTGAAATTGGGTCCCAAATGGGCTAAGAACTCGAAAACATTGCGTGAAACCACTTAAGGGCTTGTCTAGTGCTGTTTTGGGTTAGAATATGTTAGAATATAATAAATTTGATTGTTACAAGCGCTAGAGATACATGAAGAGTGTTTAGAAGTCTGGAGAAAGACTTGTTGAAATTGGGTCTCAAATGGGCTAAAAACTCGGAAACATTGCGTTGAACCACTTAAGGGCTTGTCTAGTGTTGTGTGGGGTTATAATATGTTAGAATATAATGAATTTGATTGATTACAAGTGCTAGAGATGCGTTAAGAGTGTTTAGAAGTGTGTAGAAAGACTTGTTGAAATTGGGTCCCAAAAAGGCTAAGAACTCGGAAAAATTGCTTTGAACAACTAAATAACTTATCTAGTGTTGTTTGGGGTTAGAATATTTTAGAATACAATGAATTATATTGATTACAAGTGCTAGAGATGCGTGAAGAGTGTTTAGAAGTGTGTAGAAAGACTTGTAGAAATTGGGTCCCAAATGGGCTAAGAACTCGGAAACATTGCTTTGAACCACTAAATGACTTATCTAGTTTTGTTTGGGGTTAGAATATGTTAGAATACAATGAATTTGATTGATTACAAGTGCTAGAGATGCATGAAGAGTGTTTAGAAGTGTGTAGAAAGACTTGTTATAATTGGGTCCCAAATGGGCTAAGAACTCAGAAACATTGCGTTGAACCACTTAAGGGCTTTTCTAGTGCTGTTTTGGGTTAGAATATGTTGGAATATAATAAATTTTATTGTTATAAATGCTAGAGATACATGAAGAGTGTTTAGAAGTGTGGAGAAAGACTTGTTGAAATTGGGTCCCAAATGGGCTAAGAACTCGGAAACATTGCTTTGAACCACTAAATGACTTATCTAGTGTTGTTTGGGGTTAAAATTTGTTAGAATACAAAGAATTTGATAGATTACAAGTGCTAGAGATGCGTGAAGAGTGTTTAGAAGTGTGTAGAAAGACTTGTAAAAATTGGGTCCCAAATGGGCTAAGAACTCGAAAAGATTGCGTGAAACCAGTTAAGGGCTTGTCTAGTGCTGTTTTGGGTTAGAATATGTTAGAATATAATAAATTTGATTGTTACAAGCGCTAGAGATACATAAAGAGTGTTTAGAAGTCTGGAGAAAGACTTGTTGAAATTGGGTCCCAAATGGGCTAAAAACTCGGAAACATTGCGTTGAACCACTAAATGAATTATCTAGTGTTGTTTGGGGTTGGAATATGTTAAAATACAATGAATTTGATTGATTACAAGTGCTAGAGATGCATGACGAGTGTTTAAAAGTGTGTAGAAAGACTTGTTGAAATTGGGTCCCAAATGGGCTAAGAACTCGGAAACATTGCGTTGAACCACTTAAGGGCTTGTCTAGTGCTGTGTTGGGTTAGAATATGTTAGAATATAATAAATTTGATTGTTACAAGTGCTAGAGATACATGAAGAGTGTTTAGAAGTGTGGAGAAAGACTTGTTGAAATTGGGTCCCAATTGGGCTAAGAACTCGGAAACATTGCTTTGAACCACTAAATGACTTATCTAGTGTTGTTTGGGGTTAGAATTTGTTAGAATACAATGAATTTTATTGATTACAAGTGCTAGAGATGCGTGAAGAGTGTTTAGAAGTGTGTAGAAAGACTTGTAGAAATTGGGTCCCAAATGGGCTAAGAACTCGGAAACATTGCGTTGAACCACTAAATGACTTATCTAATGTTGTTTGGGGTTAGAATTTGTTAGAATACAATGAATTTGATTGATTACAAGTGCTATAGATGCATGAAGAGTGTTTAAAAGTGTGTAGAAAGACTTGTTGAAATTGGATCCCAAATGGGCTAAGAACTCGGAAACATTGCGTTGAACCAATTAAGGGCTTGTCTAGTGTTGTGTGGGGTTATAATATGTTAGAATATAATGAATTTGATTGATTACAAGTGCTAGAGATGCGTTAAGAGTGTTTAGAAGTGTGTAGAAAGACTTGTTGAAATTGGGTCCCAAAAAGGCTAAGAACTCGGAAACATTGCGTTGAACCACTAAATGACTTATCTAGTTTTGTTTGGGGTTAGAATATGTTAGAATACAATGAATTTGATTGATTACAAGTGTTAGAGATGCATGAAGAGTGTTTAGAAGTGTGTAGAAAGACTTGTTGAAATTGGGTCCCAAATGGGCTAAGAACTCGGAAACATTGCGTTGAACCACTTAAGGGCTTTTCTAGTGCTGTTTTGGGTTAGAATATGTTGGAATATAATAAATTTGATTGTTATAAGTGCTAGAGATACATGAAGAGTGTTTAGAAGTGTGGAGAAAGACTTGTTGAAATTGGGTCCCAAATGGGCTAAGAACTCGGAAACATTGCTTTGAACCACTAAATGACTTATCTAGTGTTTTTTGGGGTTAAAATTTGTTAGAATACAAAGAATTTGATAGATTACAAGTGCTAGAGATGCGTGAAGAGTGTTTAGAAGTGTGTAGAAAGACTTGTAAAAATTGGGTCCCAAATGGGCTAAGAACTCGGAAACATTGCGTTGAACCACTAAATGACTTATCTACAGTTGTTTGGGGTTATTATATGTTAGAATACAATGAATCTGATTGATTACAAGTAATAGAGATGCATGAAGAGGGTTTAGAAGTGTGTAGAAAGACTTGTTGAAATTGGGTCCCAAATGGGCTAAGAACTCGGAAACATTGCGTTGAACCACTTAAGGGCTTGTCTAGTGTTGTGTGGGGTTATAATATGTTAAAATATAATGAATTTGATTGATTACAAGTGCTAGAGATGCGTTAAGAGTGTTTAGAAGTGTGTAGAAAGACTTGTTGAAATTGGGTCCCAAAAAGGCTAAGAACTCGGAAAAATTGCTTTGAACAACTAAATAACTTATCTAGTGTTGTTTGGGGTTAGAATATTTTAGAATACAATGAATTATATTGATTACAAGTGCTAGAGATGCGTGAAGAGTGTTTAGAAGTGTGTAGAAAGACTTGTAGAAATTGGGTCCCAAATGGGCTAAGAACTCGGAAACATTGCTTTGAACCACTAAATGACTTATCTAGTTTTGTTTGGGGTTAGAATATGTTAGAATACAATGAATTTGATTGATTACAAGTGCTAGAGATGCATGAAGAGTGTTTAGGAGTGTGTAGAAAGACTTGTTGAAATTGGGTCCCAAATGGGCTAAGAACTCGGAAACATTGCGTTGAACCACTTAAGGGATTTTCTAGTGCTGTTTTGGGTTAGAATATGTTGGAATATAATAAATTTGATTGTTATAAATGCTAGAGATACATGAAGAGTGTTTAGAAGTGTGGAGAAAGACTTGTTGAAATTGGGTCCCAAATGGGCTAAGAACTCGGAAACATTGCGTTGAACCACTAAATGACTTATCTACAGTTATTTGGGGTTATTATATGTTAGAATACAATGAATTTGATTGATTACAAGTGCTAGAGATGCATGAAGAGGGTTTAGAAGTGTGTAGAAAGACTTGTTGACATTGGGTCCCAAATGGGCTAAGAACTCGAAAAGATTGCGTGAAACCACTTAAGGGCTTGTCTAGTGCTGTTTTGGGTTAGAATATGTTAGAATATAATAAATTTGATTGTTACAAGCGCTAGAGATACATAAAGAGTGTTTAGAAGTCTGGAGAAAGACTTGTTGAAATTGGGTCCCAAATGGGCTAAAAACTCGGAAACATTGCGTTGAACCACTAAATGAATTATCTAGTGTTGTTTGGGGTTGGAATATGTTAAAATACAATGAATTTGATTGATTACAAGTGCTAGAGATGCATGACGAGTGTTTAAAAGTGTGTAGAAAGACTTGTTGAAATTGGGTCCCAAATGGGCTAAGAACTCGGAAACATTGCGTTGAACCACTTAAGGGCTTGTCTAGTGCTGTGTTGGGTTAGAATATGTTAGAATATAATAAATTTGATTGTTACAAGTGCTAGAGATACATGAAGAGTGTTTAGAAGTGTGGAGAAAGACTTGTTGAAATTGGGTCCCAATTGGGCTAAGAACTCGGAAACATTGCTTTGAACCACTAAATGACTTATCTAGTGTTGTTTGGGGTTAGAATTTGTTAGAATACAATGAATTTTATTGATTACAAGTGCTAGAGATGCGTGAAGAGTGTTTAGAAGTGTGTAGAAAGACTTGTAGAAATTGGGTCCCAAATGGGCTAAGAACTCGGAAACATTGCGTTGAACCACTAAATGACTTATCTAATGTTGTTTGGGGTTAGAATTTGTTAGAATACAATGAATTTGATTGATTACAAGTGCTATAGATGCATGAAGAGTGTTTAAAAGTGTGTAGAAAGACTTGTTGAAATTGGATCCCAAATGGGCTAAGAACTCGGAAACATTGCGTTGAACCAATTAAGGGCTTGTCTAGTGTTGTGTGGGGTTATAATATGTTAGAATATAATGAATTTGATTGATTACAAGTGCTAGAGATGCGTTAAGAGTGTTTAGAAGTGTGTAGAAAGACTTGTTGAAATTGGGTCCCAAAAAGGCTAAGAACTCGGAAACATTGCGTTGAACCACTAAATGACTTATCTAGTTTTGTTTGGGGTTAGAATATGTTAGAATACAATGAATTTGATTGATTACAAGTGCTAGAGATGCATGAAGAGTGTTTAGAAGTGTGTAGAAAGACTTGTTGAAATTGGGTCCCAAATGGGCTAAGAACTCGGAAACATTGCGTTGAACCACTTAAGGGCTTTTCTAGTGCTGTTTTGGGTTAGAATATGTTGGAATATAATAAACTTGATTGTTATAAGTGCTAGAGATACATGAAGAGTGTTTAGAAGTGTGGAGAAAGACTTGTTGAAATTGGGTCCCAAATGGGCTAAGAACTCGGAAACATTGCTTTGAACCACTAAATGACTTATCTAGTGTTTTTTGGGGTTAAAATTTGTTAGAATACAAAGAATTTGATAGATTACAAGTGCTAGAGATGCGTGAAGAGTGTTTAGAAGTGTGTAGAAAGACTTGTAAAAATTGGGTCCCAAATGGGCTAAGAACTCGGAAACATTGCGTTGAACCACTAAATTACTTATCTACAGTTGTTTGGGGTTATTATATGTTAGAATACAATGAATTTGATTGATTACAAGTGCTAGAGATGCATGAAGAGTGTTTAAAAGTGTGTAGAAAGACTTGTTGAAATTGGGTCCCAAATGGGCTAAGAACTCGGAAACATTGCGTTGAACCACTTAAGGGGTTGTCTAGTGTTGTGTGGGGTTATAATATGTTAGAATATAATGAATTTGATTGATTACAAGTGCTAGAGATGCGTTAAGAGTGTTTAGAAGTGTGTAGAAAGACTTGTTGAAATTGGGTCCCATAAAGGCTAAGAACTCGGAAAAATTGCTTTGAACCACTAAATAACTTATCTAGTGTTGTTTGGGGTTAGAATATTTTAGAATACAATGAATTATATTGATTATAAGTGCTAGAGATGCGTGAAGAGTGTTTAGAAGTGTGTAGAAAGACTTGTAGAAATTGGGTCCCAAATGGGCTAAGAACTCGGAAACATTGCTTTGAACCACTAAATGACTTATCTAGTTTTGTTTGTGGTTAGAATATGTTAGAATACAATGAATTTGATTGATTACAAGTACTAGAGATGCATGAAGAGTGTTTAGAAGTGTGTAGAAAGACTTGTTGAAATTGGGTCCCAAATGGGCTAAGAACTCGGAAACATTGCGTTGAACCACTAAATGACTTATCTAGTGTTGTTTGGGGTTAAAATTTGTTAGAATACAAAGAATTTGATTGATTACAAGTGCTAAAGATGCGTGAAGAGTGTTTAGAAGTGTGTAGAAAGATTTGTGGAAATTGGGTCCCAAATGGGCTAAGAACTCGGAAACATTGCGTTGAACCACTAAATGACTTATCTACAGTTGTTTGGGGTTATTATATGTTAGAATACAATGAATTTAATTGATTACAAGTGCTAGAGATACATGAAGAGGGTTTAGAAATGTGTAGAAAGACTTGTTGAAATTGGGTCCCAAATGGGCTAAGAACTCGAAAACATTGCGTGAAACCACTTAAGGGCTTGTCTAGTGCTGTTTTGGGTTAGAATATGTTAGAGTATAATAAATTTGATTGTTACAAGCGCTAGAGATACATGAAGAGTGTTTAGAAGTGTGGAGAAAGACTTGTTGAAATTGGGTCGCAAATGGGCTAAAAACTCGGAAACATTGCGTTGAACCACTAAATGAATTATCTAGTGTTGTTTGGGGTTGGAATATGTTAGAATACAATGAATTTGATTGATTACAAGTGCTAGAGATGCATGACGAGTGTTTAAAAGTGTGTAGAAAGACTTGTTGAAATTGGGTCCCAAATGGGCTAAGAACTCGGAAACATTGCGTTGAACCACTTAAGGGCTTGTCTAGTGTTGTGTGGGGTTATATAATATGTTAGAATATAATGAATTTGATTGATTACAAGTGCTAGAGATGCGTTAAGAGTGTTTAGAAGTGTGTAGAAAGACTTGTTGAAATTGGGTCCCAAAAAGGCTAAGAACTCGGAAAAATTGGTTTGAACAACTAAATAACTTATCTAGTGTTGTTTGGGGTTAGAATATTTTAGAATACAATGAATTATATTGATTACAAGTGCTAGAGATGCGTGAAGAGTGTTTAGAAGTGTGTAGAAAGACTTGTAGAAATTGGGTCCCAAATGGGCTAAGAACTCGGAAACATTGCGTTGAACCACTAAATGACTTATCTAGTTTTGTTTGGGGTTAGAATATGTTAGAATACAATGAATTTGATTGATTACAAGTGCTAGAGATGCATGAAGAGTGTTTAGAAGTGTGTAGAAAGACTTGTTGAAATTGGGTCCCAAATGGGCTAAGAACTCGGAAACATTGCGTTGAACCACTTAAGGGCTTTTCTAGTGCTGTTTTGGGTTAGAATATGTTGGAATATAATAAATTTGATTGTTATAAGTGCTAGAGATACATGAAGAGTGTTTAGAAGTGTGGAGAAAGACTTGTTGAAATTGGGTCCCAAATGGGCTAAGAACCTGGAAACATTGCTTTGAACCACTAAATGACTTATCTAGTGTTGTTTGGGGTTAAAATTTGTTAGAATACAATGATATAGATTGATTACAAGTGCTAGAGATGCATGAAGAGTGTTTAGAAGTGTGTAGAAAGACTTGTAGAAATTGGGTCCCAAATGGGCTAAGAACTCGGAAACATTGCTTTGAACCACTAAATGACTTATCTAGTTTTGTTTGGGGTTAGAATATGTTAGAATACAATGAATTTAATTGATTACAAGTGCTAGAGATGCATGTAGAGTGTTTAGAAGTGTGTAGAAAGACTTGTTGAAATTGGGTCCCAAATGGGCTGAGAACTCGGAAACATTGCGTTGAACCACTAAATGACTTATCTAGTGTTGTTTGGGGTTAAAATTTGTTAGAATACAAAGAATTTGATTGATTACAAGTGCTAGAGATGCGTGAAGAGTGTTTAGAAGTGTGTAGAAAGACTTGTGGAAATTGGGTCCCAAATGGGCTAAGAACTCGGAAACATTGCGTTGAACCACTAAATGACTTATCTACAGTTGTTTGGGGTTATTATATGTTAGAATACAATGAATTTGATTGACTACAAGTGCTAGAGATACATGAAGAGGGTTTAGAAATGTGTAGAAAGACTTGTTGAAATTGGGTCCCAAATGGGCTAAGAACTCGAAAACATTGCGTGAAACCACTTAAGGGCTTGTCTAGTGCTGTTTTGGATTAGAATATGTTAGAATATAATAAATTTGATTGTTACAAGCGCTAGAGATACATGAAGAGTGTTTAGAAGTCTGGAGAAAGACTTGTTGAAATTGGGTCCCAAATGGGCTAAAAACTCGGAAACATTGCGTTGAACCATTAAATGAATTATCTAGTGTTGTTTGGGGTTGGAATATGTTAGAATACAATGAATTTGATTGATTACAAGTGCTAGAGATGCATGACGAGTGTTTAAAAGTGTGTAGAAAGACTTGTTGAAATTGGGTCCCAAATGGGCTAAGAACTCGGAAACATTGCGTTGAACCACTTAAGGGCTTGTCTAGTGCTGTGTGGGGTTATATAATATGTTAGAATATAATGAATTTGATTGATTACAAGTGCTAGAGATGCGTTAAGAGTGTTTAGAAGTGTGTAGAAAGACTTGTTGAAATTGGGTCCCAAAAAGGCTAAGAACTCGGAAAAATTGCTTTGAACAACTAAATAACTTATCTAGTGTTGTTTGGGGTAAGAATATTTTAGAATACAATGAATTATATTGGTTACAAGTGCTAGAGATGCGTGAAGAGTGTTTAGAAGTGTGTAGAAAGACTTGTAGAAATTGGGTCCCAAATGGGCTAAGAACTCGGAAACATTGCGTTGAACCACTAAATGACTTATCTAGTTTTGTTTGGGGTTAGAATATGTTAGAATACAATGAATTTGATTGATTACAAGTGCTAGAGATGCATGAAGAGTGTTTAGAAGTGTGTAGAAAGATTTGTTGAAATTGGGTCCCAAATGGGCTAAGAACTCGGAAACATTGCGTTGAACCACTTAAGGGCTTTTCTAGTGCTGTTTTGGGTTAGAATATGTTGGAATATAATAAATTTGATTGTTATAAGTGCTAGAGATACATGAAGAGTGTTTAGAAGTGTGGAGAAAGACTTGTTGAAATTGGGTCCCAAATGGGCTAAGAACTCGGAAACATTGCTTTGAACCACTAAATGACTTATCTAGTGTTGTTTGAGGTTAAAATTTGTTAGAATACAAAGAATTTGATAGATTACAAGTGCTAGAGATGCGTGAAGAGTGTTTAGAAGTGTGTAGAAAGACTTGTAAAAATTGGGTCCCAAATGGGCTAGGAACTCGGAAACATTGCGTTGAACCACTAAATGACTTATCTACAGTTGTTTGGGGTTATTATATGTTAGAATACAATGAATTTGATTGATAACAAGTGCTAGAGATGCATGAAGAGGGTTTAGAAGTGTGTAGAAAGACTTGTTGAAATTGGGTCCCAAATGGGCTAAGAACTCGAAAACATTGCGTGAAACTACTTAAGGGCTTGTCTAGTGCTGTTTTGGGTTAGAATATGTTAGAATATAATAAATTTGATTGTTACAAGCGCTAGAGATACATAAAGAGTGTTTAGAAGTCTGGAGAAAGACTTGTTGAAATTGGGTCTCAAATGGGCTAAAAACTCGGAAACATTGCGTTGAACCACTAAATGAATTATCTAGTGTTGTTTGGGGTTGGAATATGTTAGAATACAATGAATTTGATTGATTACAAGTGCTAGAGATGCATGAAGAGTGTTTAGAAGTGTGTAGAAAGATTTGTTGAAATTGGGTCCCAAATGGGCTAAGAACTCGGAAACATTGCGTTGAACCACTTAAGGGCTTTTCTAGTGCTGTTTTGGGTTAGAATATGTTGGAATATAATAAATTTGATTGTTATAAGTGCTAGAGATACATGAAGAGTGTTTAGAAGTGTGGAGAAAGACTTGTTGAAATTGGGTCCCAAATGGGCTAAGAACTCGGAAACATTGCTTTGAACCACTAAATGACTTATCTAGTGTTGTTTGAGGTTAAAATTTGTTAGAATACAAAGAATTTGATAGATTACAAGTGCTAGAGATGCGTGAAGAGTGTTTAGAAGTGTGTAGAAAGACTTGTAAAAATTGGGTCCCAAATGGGCTAAGAACTCGGAAACATTGCGTTGAACCACTAAATGACTTATCTACAGTTGTTTGGGGTTATTATATGTTAGAATACAATGAATTTGATTGATAACAAGTGCTAGAGATGCATGAAGAGGGTTTAGAAGTGTGTAGAAAGACTTGTTGAAATTGGGTCCCAAATGGGCTAAGAACTCGAAAACATTGCGTGAAACTACTTAAGGGCTTGTCTAGTGCTGTTTTGGGTTAGAATATGTTAGAATATAATAAATTTGATTGTTACAAGCGCTAGAGATACATAAAGAGTGTTTAGAAGTCTGGAGAAAGACTTGTTGAAATTGGGTCTCAAATGGGCTAAAAACTCGGAAACATTGCGTTGAACCACTAAATGAATTATCTAGTGTTGTTTGGGGTTGGAATATGTTAGAATACAATGAATTTGATTGATTACAAGTGCTAGAGATGCATGACGAGTGTTTAAAAGTGTGTAGAAAGACTTGTTGAAATTGGGTCCCAAATGGGCTAAGAACTCGGAAACATTGCGTTGAACCACTTAAGGGCTTGTCTAGTGCTGTTTTGGGTTAGAATATGTTAGAATATAATAAATTTGATTGTTACAAGTGCTAGAGATACATGAAGAGTGTTTAGAAGTGTGGAGAAAGACTTGTTGAAATTGGGTCCCAATTGGGCTAAGAACTCGGAAACATTGCTTTGAACCACTAAATGACTTATCTAGTGTTGTTTGGGGTTAGAATTTGTTAGAATACAATGAATTTTATTGATTACAAGTGCTAGAGATGCGTAAAGAGTGTTTAGAAGTGTGTAGAAAGACTTGTAGAAATTGGGTCCCAAATGGGCTAAGAACTCGGAAACATTGCGTTGAACCACTAAATGACTTATCTAATGTTGTTTGGGGTTAGAATTTGTTAGAATACAATGAATTTGATTGATTACAAGTGCTAGAGATGCATGAAGAGGGTTTAGAAGTGTGTAGAAAGACTTGTTGAAATTGGGTCCCAAATGGGCTAAGAACTCGAAAACATTGCGTGAAACCACTTAAGGGCTTGTCTAGTGCTGTTTTGGGTTAGAATATGTTAGAATATAATAAATTTGATTGTTACAAGCGCTAGAGATACATAAAGAGTGTTTAGAAGTCTGGAGAAAGACTTGTTGAAATTGGGTCCCAAATGGGCTAAAAACTCAGAAACATTGCGTTGAACCACTAAATGAATTATCTAGTGTTGTTTGGGGTTGGAATATGTTAGAATACAATGAATTTGATTGATTACAAGTGCTAGAGATGCATGACGAGTGTTTAAAAGTGTGTAGAAAGACTTGTTGAAATTGGGTCCCAAATGGGCTAAGAACTCGGAAACATTGCGTTGAACCACTTAAGGGCTTGTCTAGTGCTGTTTTGGGTTAGAATATGTTAGAATATAATAAATTTGATTGTTACAAGTGCTAGAGATACATGAAGAGTGTTTAGAAGTGTGGAGAAAGACTTGTTGAAATTGGGTCCCAAAAAGGCTAAGAACTCGGAAAAATTGCTTTGAACCACTAAATAACTTATCTAGTGTTGTTTTGGGTTAGAATATTTTAGAATACAATGAATTATATTGATTACAAGTGCTAGAGATGCGTGAAGAGTGTTTAGAAGTGTGTAGAAAGACTTGTAGAAATTGGGTCCCAAATGGGCTAAGAACTCGGAAACATTGCTTTGAACCACTAAATGACTTATCTAGTTTTGTTTGGGGTTAGAATATGTTAGAATACAATGAATTTGATTGATTACAAGTGCTATAGATGCATGAAGAGTGTTTAAAAGTGTGTAGAAAGACTTGTTGAAATTGGATCCCAAATGGGCTAAGAACTTGGAAACATTGCGTTGAACCAATTAAGGGCTTGTCTAGTGTTGTGTGGGGTTATAATATGTTAGAATATAATGAATTTGATTGATTACAAGTGCTAGAGATGCGTTAAGAGTGTTTAGAAGTGTGTAGAAAGACTTGTTGAAATTGGGTCCCAAAAAGGCTAAGAACTCGGAAACATTGCATTGAACCACTAAATGACTTATCTAGTTTTGTTTGGGGTTAGAATATGTTAGAATACAATGAATTTGATTGATTACAAGTGCTAGAGATGCATGAAGAGTGTTTAGAAGTGTGTAGAAAGACTTGTTGAAAATTGGTCCCAAATGGGCTAAGAACTCGGAAACATTGCGTTGAACCACTTAAGGGCTTTTCTAGTGCTGTTTTGGGTTAGAATATGTTGGAATATAATAAATTTGATTGTTATAAGTGCTAGAGATACATGAAGAGTGTTTAGAAGTGTGGAGAAAGACTTGTTGAAATTGGGTCCCAAATGGGCTAAGAACTCGGAAACATTGCTTTGAACCACTAAATGACTTATCTAGTTTTGTTTGGGGTTAGAATATGTTAGAATACAATGAATTTGATTGATTACAAGTGCTATAGATGCATGAAGAGTGTTTAAAAGTGTGTAGAAAGACTTGTTGAAATTGGATCCCAAATGGGCTAAGAACTTGGAAACATTGCGTTGAACCAATTAAGGGCTTGTCTAGTGTTGTGTGGGGTTATAATATGTTAGAATATAATGAATTTGATTGATTACAAGTGCTAGAGATGCGTTAAGAGTGTTTAGAAGTGTGGAGAAAGACTTGTTGAAATTGGGTCCCAAAAAGGCTAAGAACTCGGAAAAATTGCTTTGAACCACTAAATAACTTATCTAGTGTTGTTTGGGGTTAGAATATTTTAGAATACAATGAATTATATTGATTACAAGTGCTAGAGATGCGTGAAGAGTGTTTAGAAGTGTGTAGAAAGACTTGTAGAAATTGGGTCCCAAATGGGCTAAAAACTCGGAAACATTGCGTTGAACCACTAAATGAATTATCTAGTGTTGTTTGGGGTTGGAATATGTTAGAATACAATGAATTTGATTGATTACAAGTGCTAGAGATGCATGACGAGTGTTTAAAAGTGTGTAGAAAGACTTGTTGAAATTGGGTCCCAAATGGGCTAAGAACTCGGAAACATTGCGTTGAACCACTTAAGGGCTTGTCTAGTGCTGTTTTGGGTTAGAATATGTTAGAATATAATAAATTTGATTGTTACAAGTGCTAGAGATACATGAAGAGTGTTTAGAAGTGTGGAGAAAGACTTGTTGAAATTGGGTCCCAAAAAGGCTAAGAACTCGGAAAAATTGCTTTGAACCACTAAATAACTTATCTAGTGTTGTTTGGGGTTAGAATATTTTAGAATACAATGAATTATATTGATTACAAGTGCTAGAGATGCGTGAAGAGTGTTTAGAAGTGTGTAGAAAGACTTGTAGAAATTGGGTCCCAAATGGGCTAAGAACTCGGAAACATTGCTTTGAACCACTAAATGACTTATCTAGTTTTGTTTGGGGTTAGAATATGTTAGAATACAATGAATTTGATTGATTACAAGTGCTATAGATGCATGAAGAGTGTTTAAAAGTGTGTAGAAAGACTTGTTGAAATTGGATCCCAAATGGGCTAAGAACTTGGAAACATTGCGTTGAACCAATTAAGGGCTTGTCTAGTGTTGTGTGGGGTTATAATATGTTAGAATATAATGAATTTGATTGATTACAAGTGCTAGAGATGCGTTAAGAGTGTTTAGAAGTGTGTAGAAAGACTTGTTGAAATTGGGTCCCAAAAAGGCTAAGAACTCGGAAACATTGCATTGAACCACTAAATGACTTATCTAGTTTTGTTTGGGGTTAGAATATGTTAGAATACAATGAATTTGATTGATTACAAGTGCTAGAGATGCATGAAGAGTGTTTAGAAGTGTGTAGAAAGACTTGTTGAAAATTGGTCCCAAATGGGCTAAGAACTCGGAAACATTGCGTTGAACCACTTAAGGGCTTTTCTAGTGCTGTTTTGGGTTAGAATATGTTGGAATATAATAAATTTGATTGTTATAAGTGCTAGAGATACATGAAGAGTGTTTAGAAGTGTGGAGAAAGACTTGTTGAAATTGGGTCCCAAATGGGCTAAGAACTCGGAAACATTGCTTTGAACCACTAAATGACTTATCTAGTTTTGTTTGGGGTTAGAATATGTTAGAATACAATGAATTTGATTGATTACAAGTGCTATAGATGCATGAAGAGTGTTTAAAAGTGTGTAGAAAGACTTGTTGAAATTGGATCCCAAATGGGCTAAGAACTTGGAAACATTGCGTTGAACCAATTAAGGGCTTGTCTAGTGTTGTGTGGGGTTATAATATGTTAGAATATAATGAATTTGATTGATTACAAGTGCTAGAGATGCGTTAAGAGTGTTTAGAAGTGTGTAGAAAGACTTGTTGAAATTGGGTCCCAAATGGGCTAAGAACTCGAAAACATTGCGTGAAACCACTTAAGGGCTTGTCTAGTGGTGTTTTGGGTTAGAATATGTTAGAATATAATAAATTTGATTGTTACAAGCGCTAGAGATACATGAAGAGTGTTTAGAAGTGTGGAGAAAGACTTGTTGAAATTGGGTCGCAAATGGGCTAAAAACTCGGAAACATTGCGTTGAACCACTAAATGAATTATCTAGTGTTGTTTGGGGTTGGAATATGTTAGAATACAATGAATTTGATTGATTACAAGTGCTAGAGATGCATGACGAGTGTTTAAAAGTGTGTAGAAAGACTTGTTGAAATTAGGTCCCAAATGGGCTAAGAACTCGGAAACATTGCGTTGAACCACTTAAGGGCTTGTCTAGTGTTGTGTGGGGTTATATAATATGTTAGAATATAATGAATTTGATTGATTACAAGTGCTAGAGATGCGTTAAGAGTGTTTAGAAGTGTGTAGAAAGACTTGTTGAAATTGGGTCCCAAAAAGGCTAAGAACTCGGAAAAATTGCTTTGAACAACTAAGTAACTTATCTAGTGTTGTTTGGGGTTAGAATATTTTAGAATACAATGAATTATATTGATTACAAGTGCTAGAGATGCGTGAAGAGTGTTTAGAAGTGTGTAGAAAGACTTGTAGAAATTGGGTCCCAAATGGGCTAAGAACTCGGAAACATTGCGTTGAACCACTAAATGACTTATCTAGTTTTGTTTGGGGTTAGAATATGTTAGAATACAATGAATTTGATTGATTACAAGTGCTAGAGATGCATGAAGAGTGTTTAGAAGTGTGTAGAAAGACTTGTTGAAATTGGGTCCCAAATGGGCTAAGAACTCGGAAACATTGCGTTGAACCACTTAAGGGCTTTTCTAGTGCTGTTTTGGGTTAGAATATGTTGAAATATAATAAATTTGATTGTTATAAGTGCTAGAGATACATGAAGAGTGTTTAGAAGTGTGGAGAAAGACTTGTTGAAATTGGGTCCCAAATGGGCTAAGAACCCGGAAACATTGCTTTGAACCACTAAATGACTTATCTAGTGTTGTTTGGGGTTAAAATTTGTTAGAATACAATGAATTAGATTGATTACAAGTGCTAGAGATGCATGAAGAGTGTTTAGAAGTGTGTAGAAAGACTTGTAGAAATTGGGTCCCAAATGGGCTAAGAACTCGGAAACATTGCTTTGAACCACTAAATGACTTATCTAGTTTTGATTGGGGTTAGAATATGTTAGAATACAATGAATTTGATTGATTACAAGTGCTAGAGATGCATGAAGAGTGTTTAGAAGTGTGTAGAAAGACTTGTTGAAATTGGGTCCCAAATGGGCTGAGAACTCGGAAACATTGCGTTGAACCACTAAATGACTTATCTAGTGTTGTTTGGGGTTAAAATTTGTTAGAATACAAAGAATTTGATTGATTACAAGTGCTAGAGATGCGTGAAGAGTGTTTAGAAGTGTGTAGAAAGACTTGTGGAAATTGGGTCCCAAATGGGCTAAGAACTCGGAAACATTGCGTTGAACGACTAAATGACTTATGTACAGTTGTTTGGGGTTATTATATGTTAGAATACAATGAATTTGATTGACTACAAGTGCTAGAGATACATGAAGAGGGTTTAGAAATGTGTAGAAAGACTTGTTGAAATTGGGTCCCAAATGGGCTAAGAACTCGAAAACATTGCGTGAAACCACTTAAGGGCTTGTCTAGTGCTGTTTTGGATTAGAATATGTTAGAATATAATAAATTTGATTGTTACAAGCGCTAGAGATACATGAAGAGTGTTTAGAAGTCTGGAGAAAGACTTGTTGAAATTGGGTCCCAAATGGGCTAAAAACTCGGAAACATTGCGTTGAACCATTAAATGAATTATCTAGTGTTGTTTGGGGTTGGAATATGTTAGAATACAATGAATTTGATTGATTACAAGTGCTAGAGATGCAAGACGAGTGTTTAAAAGTGTGTAGAAAGACTTGTTGAAATTGGGTCCCAAATGGGCTAAGAACTCGGAAACATTGCGTTGAACCACTTAAGGGCTTGTCTAGTGTTGTGTGGGGTTATATAATATGTTAGAATATAATGAATTTGATTGATTACAAGTGCTAGAGATGCGTTAAGAGTGTTTAGAAGTGTGTAGAAAGACTTGTTGAAATTGGGTCCCAAAAAGGCTAAGAACTCGGAAAAATTGCTTTGAACAACTAAATAACTTATCTAGTGTTGTATGGGGTAAGAATATTTTAGAATACAATGAATTATATTGATTACAAGTGCTAGAGATGCGTGAAGAGTGTTTAGAAGTGTGTAGAAAGACTTGTAGAAATTGGGTCCCAAATGGGCTAAGAACTCGGAAACATTGCGTTGAACCACTAAATGACTTATCTAGTTTTGTTTATGGTTAGAATATGTTAGAATACAATGAATTTGATTGATTACAAGTGCTAGAGATGCATGAAGAGTGTTTAGAAGTGTGTAGAAAGATTTGTTGAAATTGGGTCCCAAATGGGCTAAGAACTCGGAAACATTGCGTTGAACCACTTAAGGGCTTTTCTAGTGCTGTTTTGGGTTAGAATATGTTGGAATATAATAAATTTGATTGTTATAAGTGCTAGAGATACATGAAGAGTGTTTAGAAGTGTGGAGAAAGACTTGTTGAAATTGGGTCCCAAATGGGCTAAGAACTCGGAAACATTGCTTTGAACCACTAAATGACTTATCTAGTGTTGTTTGAGGTTAAAATTTGTTAGAATACAAAGAATTTGATAGATTACAAGTGCTAGAGATGCGTGAAGAGTGTTTAGAAGTGTGTAGAAAGACTTGTAAAAATTGGGTCCCAAATGGGCTAAGAACTCGGAAACATTGCGTTGATCCACTAAATGACTTATCTACAGTTGTTTGGGGTTATTATATGTTAGAATACAATGAATTTGATTGATAACAAGTGCTAGAGATGCATGAAGAGGGTTTAGAAGTGTGTAGAAAGACTTGTTGAAATTGGGTCCCAAATGGGCTAAGAACTCGAAAACATTGCGTGAAACTACTTAAGGGCTTGTCTAGTGCTGTTTTGGGTTAGAATATGTTAGAATATAATAAATTTGATTGTTACAAGCGCTAGAGATACATAAAGAGTGTTTAGAAGTCTGGAGAAAGACTTGTTGAAATTGGGTCTCAAATGGCCTAAAAACTCGGAAACATTGCGTTGAACCACTAAATGAATTATCTAGTGTTGTTTGGGGTTGGAATATGTTAGAATACAATGAATTTGATTGATTACAAGTGCTAGAGATGCATGACGAGTGTTTAAAAGTCTGTAGAAAGACTTGTTGAAATTGGGTCCCAAATGGGCTAAGAACTCGGAAACATTGCGTTGAACCACTTAAGGGCTTGTCTAGTGCTGTTTTGGGTTAGAATATGTTAGAATATAATAAATTTGATTGTTACAAGTGCTAGAGATACATGAAGAGTGTTTAGAAGTGTGGAGAAAGACTTGTTGAAATTGGGTCCCAATTGGGCTAAGAACTCGGAAACATTGCTTTGAACCACTAAATGACTTATCTAGTGTTGTTTGGGGTTAGAATTTGTTAGAATACAATGAATTTTATTGATTACAAGTGCTAGAGATGCGTAAAGAGTGTTTAGAAGTGTGTAGAAAGACTTGTAGAAATTGGGTCCCAAATGGGCTAAGAACTCGGAAACATTGCGTTGAACCACTAAATGACTTATCTAATGTTGTTTGGGGTTAGAATTTGTTAGAATACAATGAATTTGATTGATTACAAGTGCTAGAGATGCATGAAGAGGGTTTAGAAGTGTGTAGAAAGACTTGTTGAAATTGGGTCCCAAATGGGCTAAGAACTCGAAAACATTGCGTGAAACCACTTAAGGGGTTGTCTAGTGCTTTTTTGGGTTAGAATATGTTAGAATATAATAAATTTGATTGTTACAAGCGCTAGAGATATATAAAGAGTGTTTAGAAGTCTGGAGAAAGACTTGTTGAAATTGGGTCCCAAATGGGCTAAAAACTCGGAAACATTGCGTTGAACCACTAAATGAATTATCTAGTGTTGTTTGGGGTTGGAATATGTTAGAATACAATGAATTTGATTGATTACAAGTGCTAGAGATGCATGACGAGTGTTTAAAAGTGTGTAGAAAGACTTGTTGAAATTGGGTCCCAAATGGGCTAAGAACTCGGAAACATTGCGTTGAACCACTTAAGGGCTTGTCTAGTGCTGTTTTGGGTTAGAATATGTTAGAATATAATAAATTTGATTGTTACAAGTGCTAGAGATACATGAAGAGTGTTTAGAAGTGTGGAGAAAGACTTGTTGAAATTGGGTCCCAAAAAGGCTAAGAACTCGGAAAAATTGCTATGAACCACTAAATAACTTATCTAGTGTTGTTAGGGGTTAGAATATTTTAGAATACAATGAATTATATTGATTACAAGTGCTAGAGATGCGTGAAGAGTGTTTAGAAGTGTGTAGAAACACTTGTAGAAATTGGGTCCCAAATGGGCTAAGAACTCGGAAACATTACTTTGAACCACTAAATGACTTATCTAGTTTTGTTTGGGGTTAGAATATGTTAGAATACAATGAATTTGATTGATTACAAGTGCTATAGATGCATGAAGAGTGTTTAAAAGTGTGTAGAAAGACTTGTTGAAATTGGATCCCAAATGGGCTAAGAACTCGGAAACATTGCGTTGAACCACTAAATGACTTATCTAGTGTTGTTTTGGGTTAGAATATGTTAGAATACAAGTAACTTCATTGATTACAAATGCTAGAGATGCATGAAGATTGTTTAGAAGTGTGTAGAAAGACTTGTTGAAATTGGGTCCCAAATGGCCTAAGAACTCGGAAACATTGCGTTGAACCACTAAATGACTTATCTAGTTTTGTTTGGGGTTAGAATATGTTAGAATACAATGAATTTGATTGATTACAAGTGCTAGAGATGCATGAAGAGTGTTTAGAAGTGTGTAGAAAGACTTGTTGAAAATTGGTCCCAAATGGGCTAAGAACTCGGAAACATTGCGTTGAACCACTTAAGGGCTTTTCTAGTGCTGTTTTGGGTTAGAATATGTTGGAATATAATAAATTTGATTGTTATAAGTGCTAGAGATACATGAAGAGTGTTTAGAAGTGTGGAGAAAGACTTGTTGAAATTGGGTCCCAAATGGGCTAAGAACTCGGAAACATTGCTTTGAACCACTAAATGACTTATCTAGTGTTTTTTGGGGTTAAAATTTGTTAGAATACAAAGAATTTGATAGATTACAAGTGCTAGAGATGCGTGAAGAGTGTTTAGAAGTGTGTAGAAAGACTTGTAAAAATTGGGTCCCAAATGGGCTAAGAACTCGGAAACATTGCGTTGAACCACTAAATGACTTATCTACAGTTGTTTGGGGTTATTATATGTTAGAATACAATGAATTTGATTGATTACAAGTGCTAGAGATGCATGAAGAGTGTTTAAAAGTGTGTAGAAAGACTTGTTGAAATTGGGTCCCAAATGGGCTAAGAACTCGGAAACATTGCGTTGAACCACTTAAGGGCTTGTCTAGTGTTGTGTGGGGGTTATAATATGTTAGAATATAATGAATTTGATTGATTACAAGTGCTAGAGATGCGTTAAGAGTGTTTAGAAGTGTGTAGAAAGACTTGTTGAAATTGGGTCCCAAAAAGGCTAAGAACTCGGAAAAATTGCTTTGAACCACTAAATAACTTATCTAGTGTTGTTTGGGGTTAGAATATTTTAGAATACAATGAATTATATTGATTACAAGTGCTAGAGATGCGTGAAGAGTGTTTAGAAGTGTGTAGAAAGACTTGTAGAAATTGGGTCCCAAATGGGCTAAGAACTCGGAAACATTGCTTTGAACCACTAAATGACTTATCTAGTTTTGTTTGTGGTTAGAATATGTTAGAATACAATGAATTTGATTGATTACAAGTACTAGAGATGCATGAAGAGTGTTTAGAAGTGTGTAGAAAGACTTGTTGAAATTGGGTCCCAAATGGGCTAAGAACTCGGAAACATTGCGTTGAACCACTAAATGACTTATCTAGTGTTGTTTGGGGTTAAAATTTGTTAGAATACAAAGAATTTGATTGATTACAAGTGCTAGAGATGCGTGAAGAGTGTTTAGAAGTGTGTAGAAAGACTTGTGGAAATTGGGTCCCAAATGGGCTAAGAACTCGGAAACATTGCGTTGAACCACTAAATGACTTATCTACAGTTGTTTGGGGTTATTATATGTTAGAATACAAGGAATTTAATTGATTACAAGTGCTAGAGATACATGAAGAGGGTTTAGAAATGTGTAGAAAGACTTGTTGAAATTGGGTCCCAAATGGGCTAAGAACTCGAAAACATTGCGTGAAACCACTTAAGGGCTTGTCTAGTGCTGTTTTGGGTTAGAATATGTTAGAATATAATAAATTTGATTGTTACAAGCGCTAGAGATACATGAAGAGTGTTTAGAAGTGTGGAGAAAGACTTGTTGAAATTGGGTCGCAAATGGGCTAAAAACTCGGAAACATTGCGTTGAACCACTAAATGAATTATCTAGTGTTGTTTGGGGTTGGAATATGTTAGAATACAATGAATTTGATTGATTACAAGTGCTAGAGATGCATGACGAGTGTTTAAAAGTGTGTAGAATGACTTGTTGAAATTGGGTCCCAAATGGGCTAAGAACTCGGAAACATTGCGTTGAACCACTTAAGGGCTTGTCTAGTGTTGTGTGGGGTTATATAATATGTTAGAATATAATGAATTTGATTGATTACAAGTGCTAGAGATGCGTTAAGAGTGTTTAGAAGTGTGTAGAAAGACTTGTTGAAATTGGGTCCCAAAAAGGCTAAGAACTCGGAAAAATTGCTTTGAACAACTAAATAACTTGTCTAGTGTTGTGTGGGGTTAGAATATGTTAGAATACAATGAATTATATTGATTACAAGTGCTAGAGATGCGTGAAGAGTGTTTAGAAGTGTGTAGAAAGACTTGTAGAAATTGGGTCCCAAATGGGCTAAGAACTCGGAAACATTGCTTTGAACCACTAAATGACTTATCTAGTTTTGTTTGGGGTTAGAATATGTTAGAATACAATTAATATGATTGATTACAAGTGCTAGAGATGCATGAAGAGTGTTTAGAAGTGTGTAGAAAGACTTGTTGAAATTGGATCCCAAATGGGCTAAGAACTCGGAAACATTGCGTTGAACCACTTAAGGGCTTGTCTAGTGTTGTGTGGGATTAGAATATGTTAGAATACAATGAATTTGATTGATTACAAGTGCTAGAGATGCGTTAAGAGTGTTTAGAAGTGTGTAGAAAGACTTGTTGAAATTGGGTCCCAAAAAGGCTAAGAACTCGGAAACATTGCGTTGAACCACTAAATGACTTATCTAGTTTTGTTTGGGGTTAGAATATGTTAGAATACAATGAATTTGATTGATTACAAGTGCTAGAGATGCATGAAGAGTGTTTAGAAGTGTGTAGAAAGACTTGTTGAAAATTGGTCCCAAATGGGCTAAGAACTCGGAAACATTGCGTTGAACCACTTAAGGGCTTGTCTAGTGCTGTTTTGGGTTAGAATATGTTAGAATATAATAAATTTGATTGTTACAAGTGCTAGAGATACATGAAGAGTGTTTAGAAGTGTGGAGAAAGACTTGTTGAAATTGGGTCCCAATTGGGCTAAGAACTCGGAAACATTGCTTTGAACCACTAAATGACTTATCTAGTGTTGTTTGGGGTTAGAATTTGTTAGAATACAATGAATTTTATTGATTACAAGTGCTAGAGATGCGTAAAGAGTGTTTAGAAGTGTGTAGAAAGACTTGTAGAAATTGGGTCCCAAATGGGCTAAGAACTCGGAAACATTGCGTTGAACCACTAAATGACTTATCTAATGTTGTTTGGGGTTAGAATTTGTTAGAATACAATGAATTTGATTGATTACAAGTGCTAGAGATGCATGAAGAGGGTTTAGAAGTGTGTAGAAAGACTTGTTGAAATTGGGTCCCAAATGGGCTAAGAACTCGAAAACATTGCGTGAAACCACTTAAGGGGTTGTCTAGTGCTGTTTTGGGTTAGAATATGTTAGAATATAATAAATTTGATTGTTACAAGCGCTAGAGATATATAAAGAGTGTTTAGAAGTCTGGAGAAAGACTTGTTGAAATTGGGTCCCAAATGGGCTAAAAACTCGGAAACATTGCGTTGAACCACTAAATGAATTATCTAGTGTTGTTTGGGGTTGGAATATGTTAGAATACAATGAATTTGATTGATTACAAGTGCTAGAGATGCATGACGAGTGTTTAAAAGTGTGTAGAAAGACTTGTTGAAATTGGGTCCCAAATGGGCTAAGAACTCGGAAACATTGCGTTGAACCACTTAAGGGCTTGTCTAGTGCTGTTTTGGGTTAGAATATGTTAGAATATAATAAATTTGATTGTTACAAGTGCTAGAGATACATGAAGAGTGTTTAGAAGTGTGGAGAAAGACTTGTTGAAATTGGGTCCCAAAAAGGCTAAGAACTCGGAAAAATTGCTATGAACCACTAAATAACTTATCTAGTGTTGTTAGGGGTTAGAATATTTTAGAATACAATGAATTATATTGATTACAAGTGCTAGAGATGCGTGAAGAGTGTTTAGAAGTGTGTAGAAACACTTGTAGAAATTGGGTCCCAAATGGGCTAAGAACTCGGAAACATTACTTTGAACCACTAAATGACTTATCTAGTTTTGTTTGGGGTTAGAATATGTTAGAATACAATGAATTTGATTGATTACAAGTGCTATAGATGCATGAAGAGTGTTTAAAAGTGTGTAGAAAGACTTGTTGAAATTGGATCCCAAATGGGCTAAGAACTCGGAAACATTGCGTTGAACCACTAAATGACTTATCTAGTGTTGTTTTGGGTTAGAATATGTTAGAATACAAGTAACTTCATTGATTACAAATGCTAGAGATGCATGAAGATTGTTTAGAAGTGTGTAGAAAGACTTGTTGAAATTGGGTCCCAAATGGCCTAAGAACTCGGAAACATTGCGTTGAACCACTAAATGACTTATCTAGTTTTGTTTGGGGTTAGAATATGTTAGAATACAATGAATTTGATTGATTACAAGTGCTAGAGATGCATGAAGAGTGTTTAGAAGTGTGTAGAAAGACTTGTTGAAAATTGGTCCCAAATGGGCTAAGAACTCGGAAACATTGCGTTGAACCACTTAAGGGCTTTTCTAGTGCTGTTTTGGGTTAGAATATGTTGGAATATAATAAATTTGATTGTTATAAGTGCTAGAGATACATGAAGAGTGTTTAGAAGTGTGGAGAAAGACTTGTTGAAATTGGGTCCCAAATGGGCTAAGAACTCGGAAACATTGCTTTGAACCACTAAATGACTTATCTAGTGTTTTTTGGGGTTAAAATTTGTTAGAATACAAAGAATTTGATAGATTACAAGTGCTAGAGATGCGTGAAGAGTGTTTAGAAGTGTGTAGAAAGACTTGTAAAAATTGGGTCCCAAATGGGCTAAGAACTCGGAAACATTGCGTTGAACCACTAAATGACTTATCTACAGTTGTTTGGGGTTATTATATGTTAGAATACAATGAATTTGATTGATTACAAGTGCTAGAGATGCATGAAGAGTGTTTAAAAGTGTGTAGAAAGACTTGTTGAAATTGGGTCCCAAATGGGCTAAGAACTCGGAAACATTGCGTTGAACCACTTAAGGGCTTGTCTAGTGTTGTGTGGGGGTTATAATATGTTAGAATATAATGAATTTGATTGATTACAAGTGCTAGAGATGCGTTAAGAGTGTTTAGAAGTGTGTAGAAAGACTTGTTGAAATTGGGTCCCAAAAAGGCTAAGAACTCGGAAAAATTGCTTTGAACCACTAAATAACTTATCTAGTGTTGTTTGGGGTTAGAATATTTTAGAATACAATGAATTATATTGATTACAAGTGCTAGAGATGCGTGAAGAGTGTTTAGAAGTGTGTAGAAAGACTTGTAGAAATTGGGTCCCAAATGGGCTAAGAACTCGGAAACATTGCTTTGAACCACTAAATGACTTATCTAGTTTTGTTTGTGGTTAGAATATGTTAGAATACAATGAATTTGATTGATTACAAGTACTAGAGATGCATGAAGAGTGTTTAGAAGTGTGTAGAAAGACTTGTTGAAATTGGGTCCCAAATGGGCTAAGAACTCGGAAACATTGCGTTGAACCACTAAATGACTTATCTAGTGTTGTTTGGGGTTAAAATTTGTTAGAATACAAAGAATTTGATTGATTACAAGTGCTAGAGATGCGTGAAGAGTGTTTAGAAGTGTGTAGAAAGACTTGTGGAAATTGGGTCCCAAATGGGCTAAGAACTCGGAAACATTGCGTTGAACCACTAAATGACTTATCTACAGTTGTTTGGGGTTATTATATGTTAGAATACAAGGAATTTAATTGATTACAAGTGCTAGAGATACATGAAGAGGGTTTAGAAATGTGTAGAAAGACTTGTTGAAATTGGGTCCCAAATGGGCTAAGAACTCGAAAACATTGCGTGAAACCACTTAAGGGCTTGTCTAGTGCTGTTTTGGGTTAGAATATGTTAGAATATAATAAATTTGATTGTTACAAGCGCTAGAGATACATGAAGAGTGTTTAGAAGTGTGGAGAAAGACTTGTTGAAATTGGGTCGCAAATGGGCTAAAAACTCGGAAACATTGCGTTGAACCACTAAATGAATTATCTAGTGTTGTTTGGGGTTGGAATATGTTAGAATACAATGAATTTGATTGATTACAAGTGCTAGAGATGCATGACGAGTGTTTAAAAGTGTGTAGAATGACTTGTTGAAATTGGGTCCCAAATGGGCTAAGAACTCGGAAACATTGCGTTGAACCACTTAAGGGCTTGTCTAGTGTTGTGTGGGGTTATATAATATGTTAGAATATAATGAATTTGATTGATTACAAGTGCTAGAGATGCGTTAAGAGTGTTTAGAAGTGTGTAGAAAGACTTGTTGAAATTGGGTCCCAAAAAGGCTAAGAACTCGGAAAAATTGCTTTGAACAACTAAATAACTTGTCTAGTGTTGTGTGGGGTTAGAATATGTTAGAATACAATGAATTATATTGATTACAAGTGCTAGAGATGCGTGAAGAGTGTTTAGAAGTGTGTAGAAAGACTTGTAGAAATTGGGTCCCAAATGGGCTAAGAACTCGGAAACATTGCTTTGAACCACTAAATGACTTATCTAGTTTTGTTTGGGGTTAGAATATGTTAGAATACAATTAATATGATTGATTACAAGTGCTAGAGATGCATGAAGAGTGTTTAGAAGTGTGTAGAAAGACTTGTTGAAATTGGATCCCAAATGGGCTAAGAACTCGGAAACATTGCGTTGAACCACTTAAGGGCTTGTCTAGTGTTGTGTGGGATTAGAATATGTTAGAATACAATGAATTTGATTGATTACAAGTGCTAGAGATGCGTTAAGAGTGTTTAGAAGTGTGTAGAAAGACTTGTTGAAATTGGGTCCCAAAAAGGCTAAGAACTCGGAAACATTGCGTTGAACCACTAAATGACTTATCTAGTTTTGTTTGGGGTTAGAATATGTTAGAATACAATGAATTTGATTGATTACAAGTGCTAGAGATGCATGAAGAGTGTTTAGAAGTGTGTAGAAAGACTTGTTGAAAATTGGTCCCAAATGGGCTAAGAACTCGGAAACATTGCGTTGAACCACTTAAGGGCTTTTCTAGTGCTGTTTTGGGTTAGAATATGTTGGAATATAATAAATTTGATTGTTATAAGTGCTAGAGATACATGAAGAGTGTTTAGAAGTGTGGAGAAAACTTGTTGAAATTGGGTCCCAAATGGGCTAAGAACTCGGAAACATTGCTTTGAACCACTAAATGACTTATCTAGTGTTTTTTGGGGTTAAAATTTGTTAGAATACAAAGAATTTGATAGATTACAAGTGCTAGAGATGCGTGAAGAGTGTTTAGAAGTGTGTAGAAAGACTTGTAAAAATTGGGTCCCAAATGGGCTAAGAACTCGGAAACATTGCGTTGAACCACTAAATGACTTATCTACAGTTGTTTGGGGTTATTATATGTTAGAATACAATGAATTTGATTGATTACAAGTGCTAGAGATGCATGAAGAGTGTTTAAAAGTGTGTAGAAAGACTTGTTGAAATTGGGTCCCAAATGGGCTAAGAACTCGGAAACATTGCGTTGAACCACTTAAAGGCTTGTCTAGTGTTGTGTGGGGTTATAATATGTTAGAATATAATGAATTTGATTGATTACAAGTGCTAGAGATGCGTTAAGAGTGTTTAGAAGTGTGTAGAAAGACTTGTTGAAATTGGGTCCCAAAAAGGCTAAGAACTCGCAAAAATTGCTTTGAACCACTAAATAACTTATCTAGTGTTGTTTGGGGTTAGAATATTTTAGAATACAATGAATTATATTGATTACAAGTGCTAGAGATGCGTGAAGAGTGTTTAGAAGTGTGTAGAAAGATTTGTAGAAATTGGGTCCCAAATGGGCTAAGAACTCGGAAACATTGCTTTGAACCACTAAATGACTTATCTAGTTTTGTTTGTGGTTAGAATATGTTAGAATACAATGAATTTGATTGATTACAAGTACTAGAGATGCATGAAGAGTGTTTAGAAGTGTGTAGAAAGACTTGTTGAAATTGGGTCCCAAATGGGCTAAGAACTCGGAAACATTGCGTTGAACCACTAAATGACTTATCTAGTGTTGTTTGGGGTTAAAATTTGTTAGAATACAAAGAATTTGATTGATTACAAGTGCTAGAGATGCGTGAAGAGTGTTTAGAAGTGTGTAGAAAGACTTGTGGAAATTGGGTCCCAAATGGGCTAAGAACTCGGAAACATTGCGTTGAACCACTAAATGACTTATCTACAGTTGTTTGGGGTTATTATATGTTAGAATACAATGAATTTAATTGATTACAAGTGCTAGAGATACATGAAGAGGGTTTAGAAATGTGTGGAAAGACTTGTTGAAATTGGGTCCCAAATGGGCTAAGAACTCGAAAACATTGCGTGAAACCACTTAAGGGCTTGTCTAGTGCTGTTTTGGGTTAGAATATGTTAGAATATAATAAATTTGATTGTTACAAGCGCTAGAGATACATGAAGAGTGTTTAGAAGTGTGGAGAAAGACTTGTTGAAATTGGGTCGCAAATGGGCTAAAAACTCGGAAACATTGCGTTGAACCACTAAATGAATTATCTAGTGTTGTTTGGGGTTGGAATATGTTAGAATACAATGAATTTGATTGATTACAAGTGCTAGAGATGCATGACGAGTGTTTAAAAGTGTGTAGAAAGACTTGTTGAAATTGGGTCCCAAATGGGCTAAGAACTCGGAAACATTGCGTTGAACCACTTAAGGGCTTGTCTAGTGTTGTGTGGGGTTATATAATATGTTAGAATATAATGAATTTGATTGATTACAAGTGCTAGAGATGCGTTAAGAGTGTTTAGAAGTGTGTAGAAAGACTTGTTGAAATTGGGTCCCAAAAAGGCTAAGAACTCGGAAAAATTGCTTTGAACAACTAAATAACTTGTCTAGTGTTGTGTGGGGTTAGAATATGTTAGAATACAATGAATTATATTGATTACAAGTGCTAGAGATGCGTGAAGAGTGTTTAGAAGTGTGTAGAAAGACTTGTAGAAATTGGGTCCCAAATGGGCTAAGAACTCGGAAACATTGCTTTGAACCACTAAATGACTTATCTAGTTTTGTTTGGGGTTAGAATATGTTAGAATACAATTAATATGATTGATTACAAGTGCTAGAGATGCATGAAGAGTGTTTAGAAGTGTGTAGAAAGACTTGTTGAAATTGGATCCTAAATGGGCTAAGAACTCGGAAACATTGCGTTGAACCACTTAAGGGCTTGTCTAGTGTTGTGTGGGATTAGAATATGTTAGAATACAATGAATTTGATTGATTACAAGTGCTAGAGATGCGTTAAGAGTGTTTAGAAGTGTGTAGAAAGACTTGTTGAAATTGGGTCCCAAAAAGGCTAAGAACTCGGAAACATTGCGTTGAACCACTAAATGACTTATCTAGTTTTGTTTGGGGTTAGAATATGTTAGAATACAATGAATTTGATTGATTACAAGTGCTAGAGATGCATGAAGAGTGTTTAGAAGTGTGTAGAAAGACTTGTTGAAAATTGGTCCCAAATGGGCTAAGAACTCGGAAACATTGCGTTGAACCACTTAAGGGCTTTTCTAGTGCTGTTTTGGGTTAGAATATGTTGGAATATAATAAATTTGATGGTTATAAGTGCTAGAGATACATGAAGAGTGTTTAGAAGTGTGGAGAAAGACTTGTTGAAATTGGGTCCCAAATGGGCTAAGAACTCGGAAACATTGCTTTGAACCACTAAATGACTTATCTAGTGTTTTTTGGGGTTAAAATTTGTTAGAATACAAAGAATTTGATAGATTACAAGTGCTAGAGATGCGTGAAGAGTGTTTAGAAGTGTGTAGAAAGACTTGTAAAAATTGGGTCCCAAATGGGCTAAGAACTCGGAAACATTGCGTTGAACCACTAAATGACTTATCTACAGTTGTTTGGGGTTATTATATGTTAGAATACAATGAATTTGATTGATTACAAGTGCTAGAGATGCATGAAGAGTGTTTAAAAGTGTGTAGAAAGACTTGTTGAAATTGGGTCCCAAATGGGCTAAGAACTCGGAAACATTGCGTTGAACCACTTAAGGGCTTGTCTAGTGTTGTGTGGGGTTATAATATGTTAGAATATAATGAATTTGATTGATTACAAGTGCTAGAGATGCGTTAAGAGTGTTTAGAAGTGTGTAGAAAGACTTGTTGAAATTGGGTCCCAAAAAGGCTAAGAACTCGGAAAAATTGCTTTGAACCACTAAATAACTTATCTAGTGTTGTTTGGGGTTAGAATATTTTAGAATACAATGAATTATATTGATTACAAGTGCTAGAGATGCGTGAAGAGTGTTTAGAAGTGTGTAGAAAGACTTGTAGAAATTGGGTCCCAAATGGGCTAAGAACTCGGAAACATTGCTTTGAACCACTAAATGACTTATCTAGTTTTGTTTGTGGTTAGAATATGTTAGAATACAATGAATTTGATTGATTACAAGTACTAGAGATGCATGAAGAGTGTTTAGAAGTGTGTAGAAAGACTTGTTGAAATTGGGTCCCAAATGGGCTAAGAACTCGGAAACATTGCGTTGAACCACTAAATGACTTATCTAGTGTTGTTTGGGGTTAAAATTTGTTAGAATACAAAGAATTTGATTGATTACAAGTGCTAGAGATGCGTGAAGAGTGTTTAGAAGTGTGTAGAAAGACTTGTGGAAATTGGGTCCCAAATGGGCTAAGAACTCGGAAACATTGCGTTGAACCACTAAATGACTTATCTACAGTTGTTTGGGGTTATTATATGTTAGAATACAATGAATTTAATTGATTACAAGTGCTAGAGATACATGAAGAGGGTTTAGAAATGTGTGGAAAGACTTGTTGAAATTGGGTCCCAAATGGGCTAAGAACTCGAAAACATTGCGTGAAACCACTTAAGGGCTTGTCTAGTGCTGTTTTGGGTTAGAATATGTTAGAATATAATAAATTTGATTGTTACAAGCGCTAGAGATACATGAAGAGTGTTTAGAAGTGTGGAGAAAGACTTGTTGAAATTGAGTCGCAAATGGGCTAAAAACTCGGAAACATTGCGTTGAACCACTAAATGAATTATCTAGTGTTGTTTGGGGTTGGAATATGTTAGAATACAATGAATTTGATTGATTACAAGTGCTAGAGATGCATGACGAGTGTTTAAAAGTGTGTAGAAAGACTTGTTGAAATTGGGTCCCAAATGGGCTAAGAACTCGGAAACATTGCGTTGAACCACTTAAGGGCTTGTCTAGTGTTGTGTGGGGTTATATAATATGTTAGAATATAATGAATTTGATTGATTACAAGTGCTAGAGATGCGTTAAGAGTGTTTAGAAGTGTGTAGAAAGACTTGTTGAAATTGGGTCCCAAAAAGGCTAAGAACTCGGAAAAATTGCTTTGAACAACTAAATAACTTGTCTAGTGTTGTGTGGGGTTAGAATATGTTAGAATACAATGAATTATATTGATTACAAGTGCTAGAGATGCGTGAAGAGTGTTTAGAAGTGTGTAGAAAGACTTGTAGAAATTGGGTCCCAAATGGGCTAAGAACTCGGAAACATTGCTTTGAACCACTAAATGACTTATCTAGTTTTGTTTGGGGTTAGAATATGTTAGAATACAATTAATATGATTGATTACAAGTGCTAGAGATGCATGAAGAGTGTTTAGAAGTGTGTAGAAAGACTTGTTGAAATTGGATCCCAAATGGGCTAAGAACTCGGAAACATTGCGTTGAACCACTTAAGGGCTTGTCTAGTGTTGTGTGGGATTAGAATATGTTAGAATACAATGAATTATATTGATTACAAGTGCTAGAGATGCGTGAAGAGTGTTTAGAAATGTGTAGAAAGACTTGTAGAAATTGGGTCCCAAATGGGCTAAGAACTCGGAAACATTGCGTTGAACCACTAAATGACTTATCTAATGTTGTTTGGGGTTAGAATTTGTTAGAATACAATGAATTTGATTGATTACAAGTGCTAGAGATGCATGAAGAGGGTTTAGAAGTGTGTAGAAAGACTTGTTGAAATTGGGTCCCAAATGGGCTAAGAACTCGGAAACATTGCGTTGAACCACTTAAGGGCTTGTCTAGTGCTGTTTTGGGTTAGAATATGTTAGAATATAATAAATTTGATTGTTACAAGTGCTAGAGATACATGAAGAGTGTTTAGAAGTGTGGAGAAAGACTTGTTGAAATTGGGTCCCAAAAAGGCTAAGAACTCGGAAAAATTGCTTTGAACCACTAAATAACTTATCTAGTGTTGTTTGGGTTAGAATATTTTAGAATACAATGAATTATATTGATTACAAGTGCTAGAGATGCGTGAAGAGTGTTTAGAAGTGTGTAGAAAGACTTGTAGAAATTGGGTCCCAAATGGGCTAAGAACTCGGAAACATTGCTTTGAACCACTAAATGACTTATCTAGTTTTGTTTGGGGTTAGAATATGTTAGAATACAATGAATTTGATTGATTACAAGGGCTAGAGATGCATGATGAGTGTTTAAAAGTGTGTTGAAAGACTTGTTGAAATTGGATTTCAAATGGGCTAAGAACTCGGAAATATTGCGTTGAACCACTTAAGGGCTTGTCTAGTGTTGTGTGGGGTTAGAATATGTTAGAATACAAAGAATTATATTGATTACAAGTGCTAGAGATGCGTGAAGAGTGTTTAGAAGTGTGTAGAAAGACTTGTAGAAATTAGGTCCCAAATGGGCTAAGAACTCGGAAACATTGCTTTGAACCACTAAATGACTTATCTAGTTTTGTTTGGGGTTAGAATATGTTAGAATACAATTAATATGATTGATTACAAGTGCTAGAGATGCATGAAGAGTGTTTAGAAGTGTGTAGAAAGACTTGTTGAAATTGGATCCCAAATGGGCTAAGAACTCGGAAACATTGCGTTGAACCACTTAAGGGCTTGTCTAGTGTTGTGTGGGATTAGAATATGTTAGAATACAATGAATTATATTGATTACAAGTGCTAGAGATGCGTGAAGAGTGTTTAGAATTGTGTAGAAAGACTTGTAGAAATTGGGTCCCAAATGGGCTAAGAACTCGGAAACATTGCGTTGAACCACTAAATGACTTATCTAGTTTTGTTTGGGGTTAGAATATGTTAGAATACAATGAATTTGATTGATTACAAGTGCTAGAGATGCATGAAGAGTGTTTAGAAGTGTGTAGAAAGACTTGTTGAAATTGGGTCCCAAATGGGCTAAGAACTCGGAAACATTGCGTTGAACCACTTAAGGGCTTTTCTAGTGCTGTTTTGGGTTAGAATATGTTGGAATATAATAAATTTGATTGTTATAAGTGCTAGAGATACATGAAGAGTGTTTAGAAGTGTGGAGAAAGACTTGTTGAAATTGGGTCCCAAATGGGCTAAGAACCCGGAAACATTGCTTTGAACCACTAAATGACTTATCTAGTGTTGTTTGGGGTTAAAATTTGTTAGAATACAATGAATTAGATTGATTACAAGTGCTAGAGATGCATGAAGAGTGTTTAGAAGTGTGTAGAAAGACTTGTAGAAATTGGGTCCCAAATGGGCTAAGAACTCGGAAACATTGCTTTGAACCACTAAATGACTTATCTAGTTTTGTTTGGGGTTAGAATATGTTAGAATACAATGAATTTGATTGATTACAAGTGCTAGAGATGCATGAAGAGTGTTTAGAAGTGTGTAGAAAGACTTGTTGAAATTGGGTCCCAAATGGGCTGAGAACTCGGAAACATTGCGTTGAACCACTAAATGACTTATCTAGTGTTGTTTGGGGTTAAAATTTGTTAGAATACAAAGAATTTGATTGATTACAAGTGCTAGAGATGCGTGAAGAGTGTTTAGAAGTGTGTAGAAAGACTCGTGGAAATTGGGTCCCAAATGGGCTAAGAACTCGGAAACATTGCGTTGAACCACTAAATGACTTATCTACAGTTGTTTGGGGTTATTATATGTTAGAATACAATGAATTTGATTGACTACAAGTGCTAGAGATACATGAAGAGGGTTTAGAAATGTGTAGAAAGACTTGTTGAAATTGGGTCCCAAATGGGCTAAGAACTCGAAAACATTGCGTGAAACCACTTAAGGGCTTGTCTAGTGCTGTTTTGGATTAGAATATGTTAGAATATAATAAATTTGATTGTTACAAGCGCTAGAGATACATGAAGAGTGTTTAGAAGTCTGGAGAAAGACTTGTTGAAATTGGGTCCCAAATGGGCTAAAAACTCGGAAACATTGCGTTGAACCACTAAATGAATTATCAAGTGTTGTTTGGGGTTGGAATATGTTAGAATACAATGAATTTGATTGATTACAAGTGCTAGAGATGCATGACGAGTGTTTAAAAGTGTGTAGAAAGACTTGTTGAAGTTGGGTCCCAAATAGGCTAAGAACTCGAAAACATTGCGTTGAACCACTTAAGGGCTTGTCAAGTGTTGTGTGGGGTTATATAATATGTTAGAATATAATGAATTTGATTGATTACAAGTGCTAGAGATGCGTTAAGAGTGTTTAGAAGTGTGTAGAAAGACTTGTTGAAATTGGGTCCCAAAAAGGCTAAGAACTCGGAAAAATTGCTTTGAACAACTAAATAACTTATCTAGTGTTGTTTGGGGTAAGAATATTTTAGAATACAATGAATTATATTGATTACAAGTGCTAGAGATGCGTGAAGAGTGTTTAGAAGTGTGTAGAAAGACTTGTAGAAATTGGGTCCCAAATGGGCTAAGAACTCGGAAACATTGCGTTGAACCACTAAATGACTTATCTAGTTTTGTTTGGGGTTAGAATATGTTAGAATACAATGAATTTGATTGATTACAAGTGCTAGAGATGCATGAAGAGTGTTTAGAAGTGTGTAGAAAGATTTGTTGAAATTGGGTCCCAAATGGGCTAAGAACTCGGAAACATTGCGTTGAACCACTTAAGGGCTTTTCTAGTGCTGTTTTGGGTTAGAATATGTTGGAATATAATAAATTTGATTGTTATAAGTGCTAGAGATACATGAAGAGTGTTTAGAAGTGTGGAGAAAGACTTGTTGAAATTGGGTCCCAAATGGGCTAAGAACTCGGAAACATTGCTTTGAACCACTAAATGACTTATCTAGTGTTGTTTGAGGTTAAAATTTGTTAGAATACAAAGAATTTGATAGATTACAAGTGCTAGAGATGCGTGAAGAGTGTTTAGAAGTGTGTAGAAAGACTTGTAAAAATTGGGTCCCAAATGGGCTAAGAACTCGGAAACATTGCGTTGAACCACTAAATGACTTATCTACAGTTGTTTGGGGTTATTATATGTTAGAATACAATGAATTTGATTGATAACAAGTGCTAGAGATGCATGAAGAGGGTTTAGAAGTGTGTAGAAAGACTTGTTGAAATTGGGTCCCAAATGGGCTAAGAACTCGAAAACATTGCGTGAAACTACTTAAGGGCTTGTCTAGTGCTGTTTTGGGTTAGAATATGTTAGAATATAATAAATTTGATTGTTACAAGCGCTAGAGATACATAAAGAGTGTTTAGAAGTCTGGAGAAAGACTTGTTGAAATTGGGTCCCAAATGGGCTAAGAACTCGGAAACATTGCGTTGAACCACTAAATGACTTATCTACAGTTGTTTGGGGTTATTATATGTTAGAATACAATGAATTTAATTGATTACAAGTGCTAGAGATACATGAAGAGGGTTTTGAAATGTGTGGAAAGACTTGTTGAAATTGGGTCCCAAATGGGCTAAGAACTCGAAAACATTGCGTGAAACCACTTAAGGGCTTGTCTAGTGCTGTTTTGGGTTAGAATATGTTAGAATATAATAAATTTGATTGTTACAAGCGCTAGAGATACATGAAGAGTGTTTAGAAGTGTGGAGAAAGACTTGTTGAAATTGAGTCGCAAATGGGCTAAAAACTCGGAAACATTGCGTTGAACCACTAAATGAATTATCTAGTGTTGTTTGGGGTTGGAATATGTTAGAATACAATGAATTTGATTGATTACAAGTGCTAGAGATGCATGACGAGTGTTTAAAAGTGTGTAGAAAGACTTGTTGAAATTGGGTCCCAAATGGGCTAAGAACTCGGAAACATTGCGTTGAACCACTTAAGGGCTTGTCTAGTGTTGTGTGGGGTTATATAATATGTTAGAATATAATGAATTTGATTGATTACAAGTGCTAGAGATGCGTTAAGAGTGTTTAGAAGTGTGTAGAAAGACTTGTTGAAATTGGGTCCCAAAAAGGCTAAGAACTCGGAAAAATTGCTTTGAACAACTAAATAACTTGTCTAGTGTTGTGTGGGGTTAGAATATGTTAGAATACAATGAATTATATTGATTACAAGTGCTAGAGATGCGTGAAGAGTGTTTAGAAGTGTGTAGAAAGACTTGTAGAAATTGGGTCCCAAATGGGCTAAGAACTCGGAAACATTGCTTTGAACCACTAAATGACTTATCTAGTTTTGTTTGGGGTTAGAATATGTTAGAATACAATTAATATGATTGATTACAAGTGCTAGAGATGCATGAAGAGTGTTTAGAAGTGTGTAGAAAGACTTGTTGAAATTGGATCCCAAATGGGCTAAGAACTCGGAAACATTGCGTTGAACCACTTAAGGGCTTGTCTAGTGTTGTGTGGGATTAGAATATGTTAGAATACAATGAATTATATTGATTACAAGTGCTAGAGATGCGTGAAGAGTGTTTAGAAATGTGTAGAAAGACTTGTAGAAATTGGGTCCCAAATGGGCTAAGAACTCGGAAACATTGCGTTGAACCACTAAATGACTTATCTAATGTTGTTTGGGGTTAGAATTTGTTAGAATACAATGAATTTGATTGATTACAAGTGCTAGAGATGCATGAAGAGGGTTTAGAAGTGTGTAGAAAGACTTGTTGAAATTGGGTCCCAAATGGGCTAAGAACTCGGAAACATTGCGTTGAACCACTTAAGGGCTTGTCTAGTGCTGTTTTGGGTTAGAATATGTTAGAATATAATAAATTTGATTGTTACAAGTGCTAGAGATACATGAAGAGTGTTTAGAAGTGTGGAGAAAAACTTGTTGAAATTGGGTCCCAAAAAGGCTAAGAACTCGGAAAAATTGCTTTGAACCACTAAATAACTTATCTAGTGTTGTTTGGGGTTAGAATATTTTAGAATACAATGAATTATATTGATTACAAGTGCTAGAGATGCGTGAAGAGTGTTTAGAAGTGTGTAGAAAGACTTGTAGAAATTGGGTCCCAAATGGGCTAAGAACTCGGAAACATTGCTTTGAACCACTAAATGACTTATCTAGTTTTGTTTGGGGTTAGAATATGTTAGAATACAATGAATTTGATTGATTACAAGGGCTAGAGATGCATGATGAGTGTTTAAAAGTGTGTTGAAAGACTTGTTGAAATTGGATTTCAAATGGGCTAAGAACTCGGAAACATTGCGTTGAACCACTTAAGGGCTTGTCTAGTGTTGTGTGGGGTTAGAATATGTTAGAATACAATGAATTATATTGATTACAAGTGCTAGAGATGCGTGAAGAGTGTTTAGAAGTGTGTAGAAAGACTTGTAGAAATTGGGTCCCAAATGGGCTAAGAACTCGGAAACATTGCTTTGAACCACTAAATGACTTATCTAGTTTTGTTTGGGGTTAGAATATGTTAGAATACAATTAATATGATTGATTACAAGTGCTAGAGATGCATGAAGAGTGTTTAGAAGTGTGTAGAAAGACTTGTTGAAATTGGATCCCAAATGGGCTAAGAACTCGGAAACATTGCGTTGAACCACTTAAGGGCTTGTCTAGTGTTGTGTGGGATTAGAATATGTTAGAATACAATGAATTATATTGATTACAAGTGCTAGAGATGCGTGAAGAGTGTTTAGAATTGTGTAGAAAGACTTGTAGAAATTGGGTCCCAAATGGGCTAAGAACTCGGAAACATTGCGTTGAACCACTAAATGACTTATCTAGTTTTGTTTGGGGTTAGAATATGTTAGAATACAATGAATTTGATTGATTACAAGTGCTAGAGATGCATGAAGAGTGTTTAGAAGTGTGTAGAAAGACTTGTTGAAATTGGGTCCCAAATGGGCTAAGAACTCGGAAACATTGCGTTGAACCACTTAAGGGCTTTTCTAGTGCTGTTTTGGGTTAGAATATGTTGGAATATAATAAATTTGATTGTTATAAGTGCTAGAGATACATGAAGAGTGTTTAGAAGTGTGGAGAAAGACTTGTTGAAATTGGGTCCCAAATGGGCTAAGAACCCGGAAACATTGCTTTGAACCACTAAATGACTTATCTAGTGTTGTTTGGGGTTAAAATTTGTTAGAATACAATGAATTAGATTGATTACAAGTGCTAGAGATGCATGAAGAGTGTTTAGAAGTGTGTAGAAAGACTTGTAGAAATTGGGTCCCAAATGGGCTAAGAACTCGGAAACATTGCTTTGAACCACTAAATGACTTATCTAGTTTTGTTTGGGGTTAGAATATGTTAGAATACAATGAATTTGATTGATTACAAGTGCTAGAGATGCATGAAGAGTGTTTAGAAGTGTGTAGAAAGACTTGTTGAAATTGGGTCCCAAATGGGCTGAGAACTCGGAAACATTGCGTTGAACCACTAAATGACTTATCTAGTGTTGTTTGGGGTTAAAATTTGTTAGAATACAAAGAATTTGATTGATTACAAGTGCTAGAGATGCGTGAAGAGTGTTTAGAAGTGTGTAGAAAGACTCGTGGAAATTGGGTCCCAAATGGGCTAAGAACTCGGAAACATTGCGTTGAACCACTAAATGACTTATCTACAGTTGTTTGGGGTTATTATATGTTAGAATACAATGAATTTGATTGACTACAAGTGCTAGAGATACATGAAGAGGGTTTAGAAATGTGTAGAAAGACTTGTTGAAATTGGGTCCCAAATGGGCTAAGAACTCGAAAACATTGCGTGAAACCACTTAAGGGCTTGTCTAGTGCTGTTTTGGATTAGAATATGTTAGAATATAATAAATTTGATTGTTACAAGCGCTAGAGATACATGAAGAGTGTTTAGAAGTCTGGAGAAAGACTTGTTGAAATTGGGTCCCAAATGGGCTAAAAACTCGGAAACATTGCGTTGAACCACTAAATGAATTATCTAGTGTTGTTTGGGGTTGGAATATGTTAGAATACAATGAATTTGATTGATTACAAGTGCTAGAGATGCATGACGAGTGTTTAAAAGTGTGTAGAAAGACTTGTTGAAGTTGGGTCCCAAATAGGCTAAGAACTCGAAAACATTGCGTTGAACCACTTAAGGGCTTGTCTAGTGTTGTGTGGGGTTATATAATATGTTAGAATATAATGAATTTGATTGATTACAAGTGCTAGAGAAGCATGAAGAGTGTTTAGAAGTGTGTAGAAATACTTGTTGAAATTGGGTCCCAAATAGGCTAAGAACTCGGAAACATTGCGTTGAACCACTAAATAACTTATCTAGTGTTGTTTGGGGTAAGAATATAATGAATTATATTGATTACAAGTGCTAGAGATGCGTGAAGAGTGTTTAGAAGTGTGTAGAAAGACTTGTAGAAATTGGGTCCCAAATGGGCTAAGAACTCGGAAACATTGCGTTGAACCACTAAATGACTTATCTAGTTTTGTTTGGGGTTAGAATATGTTAGAATACAATGAATTTGATTGATTACAAGTGCTAGAGATGCATGAAGAGTGTTTAGAAGTGTGTAGAAAGATTTGTTGAAATTGGGTCCCAAATGGGCTAAGAACTCGGAAACATTGCGTTGAACCACTTAAGGGCTTTTCTAGTGCTGTTTTGGGTTAGAATATGTTGGAATATAATAAATTTGATTGTTATAAGTGCTAGAGATACATGAAGAGTGTTTAGAAGTGTGGAGAAAGACTTGTTGAAATTGGGTCCCAAATGGGCTAAGAACTCGGAAACATTGCTTTGAACCACTAAATGACTTATCTAATGTTGTTTGAGGTTAAAATTTGTTAGAATACAAAGAATTTGATAGATTACAAGTGCTAGAGATGCGTGAAGAGTGTTTAGAAGTGTGTAGAAAGACTTGTAAAAATTGGGTCCCAAATGGGCTAAGAACTCGGAAACATTGCGTTGAACCACTAAATGACTTATCTACAGTTGTTTGAGGTTATTATATGTTAGAATACAATGAATTTGATTGATAACAAGTGCTAGAGATGCATGAAGAGGGTTTAGAAGTGTGTAGAAAGACTTGTTGAAATTGGGTCCCAAATGGGCTAAGAACTCGAAAACATTGCGTGAAACTACTTAAGGGCTTGTCTAGTGCTGTTTTGGGTTAGAATATGTTAGAATATAATAAATTTGATTGTTACAAGCGCTAGAGATACATAAAGAGTGTTTAGAAGTCTGGAGAAAGACTTGTTGAAATTGGGTCTCAAATGGGCTAAAAACTCGGAAACATTGCGTTGAACCACTAAATGAATTATCTAGTGTTGTTTGGGGTTGGAATATGTTAGAATACAATGAATTTGATTGATTACAAGTGCTAGAGATGCATGACGAGTGTTTAAAAGTGTGTAGAAAGACTTGTTGAAATTGGGTCCCAAATGGGCTAAGAACTCGGAAACATTGCGTTGAACCACTTAAGGGCTTGTCTAGTGCTGTTTTGGGTTAGAATATGTTAGAATATAATAAATTTGATTGTTACAAGTGCTAGAGATACATGAAGAGTGTTTAGAAGTGTGGAGAAAGACTTGTTGAAATTGGGTCCCAAATGGGCTAAGAACTCGGAAACATTGCTTTGAACCACTAAATGACTTATCTAGTGTTGTTTGGGGTTAGAATTTGTTAGAATACAATGAATTTTATTGATTACAAGTGCTAGAGATGCGTAAAGAGTGTTTAGAAGTGTGTAGAAAGACTTGTAGAAATTGGGTCCCAAATGGGCTAAGAACTCGGAAACATTGCGTTGAACCACTAAATGACTTATATAGTGTTGTTTGGGGTTAGAATTTGTTAGAATACAATGAATTTGATTGATTACAAGTGCTAGAGATGCATGAAGAGGGTTTAGAAGTGTGTAGAAAGACTTGTTGAAATTGGGTCCCAAATGGGCTAAGAACTCGAAAACATTGCGTGAAACCACTTAAGGGCTTGTCTGGTGTTGTTGGGGTTAGAAAATGTTAGAATTCAATGAATTTGATTGATTACAAATGCTAGAGATGCATGAAGAGTGTTTAGAAGTCTGGAGAAAGACTTGTTGAAATTGGGTCCCAAATGGGCTAAAAACTTGGAAACATTGCGTTGAACCACTAAATGACTTATCTAGTGTTGTTTGGGGTTGGAATATGTTAGAATACAATGAATTTGATTGATTACAAGTGCTAGAGATGCATGACGAGTGTTTAAAAGTGTGTAGAAAGACTTGTTGAAATTGGGTCCCAAATGGGCTAAGAACTCGGAAACATTGCGTTGAACCACTTAAGGGCTTGTCTAGTGCTGTTTTGGGTTAGAATATGTTATAATACAATGGATTTGATTGATTACAAATGCTAGAGATACATGAAGAGTGTTTAGAAGTGTGGAGAAAGACTTGTTGAAATTGGGTCCCAAAAAGGCTAAGAACTCGGAAACATTGCGTTGAACCACTAAATAGCTTATTTAGTGTTGTTTGGGGTTAGAATATGTTAGAATACAATGAATTTGATTCATTACAAGTGCTAGAGATTCATGAAGAGTGTTTAGAAGTGTGTAGAAAGACTTGTAGAAATTTGGTCCCAAATGGGCTAAGAACAGGGAAACATTGCGTTGAACCACTAAATGACTTATCTAGTGTTGTTTGGGGTTAGAATATGTTAGCATACAATGAATTTGATTGATTACAAGGGCTAGAGATGCATGATGAGTGTTTAAAAGTGTGTTGAAAGACTTGTTGAAATTGGGTCCCAAATGGGCTAAGAACTCGGAAACATTGCTTTGAACCACTTAAGGGCTTGTCTAGTGCTGTGTGGGGTTAGAATATGTTAGAATACAATGAATTATATTGATTACAAGTGCTAGAGATGCATGAAGAGTGTTTAGAAGTGTAGAGAAAGACTTGTTTAAATTGGTCCCAAATGGGCTAAGAACTTGGAAACATTGCGTTGAACCACTAAATGACTTATCTAGTTTTGTTTGGTGTTAGAATATGTTAGAATACAATTAATTTGATTGATTACAAGTGCTAGAGATGCATGAAGAGTGTTTAGAAGTGTGTACAAAGACTTGTTGAAATTGGATCCCAAATGGGCTAAGAACTCGGAAACATTGCGTTGAACCACTTAAGGGCTTGTCTAGTGTTGTGTGGGATTAGAATATGTTAGAATACAATGAATTATATTGATTACAAGTGCTAGAGATGCGTGAAGAGTGTTTAGAATTGTGTAGAAAGACTTGTAGAAATTGGGTCCCAAATGGGCTAAGAACTCGGAAACATTGCGTTGAACCACTTAATGACTTATATAGTGTTGTTTGGTGTTAGAATATGTTAGAATACAATAAATTTGATTGATTACAAGTGCTAGAGATGCATGAAGAGTGTTTAGAAGTGTAGAGAAAGACTTGTTGAAATTGGTCCCAAATGGGCTAAGAACTCGGTAACATTGCGTTGAACCACTAAATGACTTATCTAGTGTTGTTTGGGGTTAGAATATGTTAGAATACAATGAATTTGATTGATTACAAGTGCTAGAGATGCATGAGGAGTGTTTAGAAGTGTAGAGAAAGACTTGTTAAAATTGGGTCCTAATCGGGCTAAGAACCCGGAAACATTGCTTTGAACCACTAAATGACTTATCTAGTTTTATTTGGGGTGAAAATATGTTAGAATACAATGAATTTGATTGATTACAAGTGCTAGAGATGCATGAAGAGTGTTTAGAAGTGTGTAGAAAGACTTGTAGAAATTGGGTCCCAAATGGGCTAAGAACTCGGAAACATTGCTTTGAACCACTAAATGACTTATCTAGTGTTGTTTGGGGTTAGAATATGTTAGAATACAATGAATTTGATTGATTACAAGTGCTAGAGATGCATGAAAAGTGTTTACAAGTGTAGAGAAAGACTTGTTAAAATTAGGTCCCAATCGGGCTAAGAACTCGGAAACATTGCGTTGAACCACTAAATGACTTATCTAGTGTTGTTTGGGGTTAAAATTTGTTAGAATACAAAGAATTTGATTGATTACAAGTGCTAGAGATGCGTGAAGAGTGTTTAGAAGTGTGTAGAAAGACTTGTTGAAATTGGGTCCCAAATGGGCTAAGAACTCGGAAACATTGCGTTGAACCACTAAATGACTTATATAGTGTTGTTTGGGGTTAGAATATGTTAGAATACAATGAATTTGATTGACTACAAGTGCTAGAGATACATGAAGAGGGTTTAGAAATGTGTAGAAAGACTTGTTGAAATTGGGTCCCAAATGGGCTAAGAACTCGAAAACATTGCTTTGAACCACTTAAGGGCTTGTCTAGTGCTGTTTTGGATTAGAATATGTTAGAATACAATGAATTTTATTGATTACAAGTGCTAGAGATGCATGAAGATTTTTTAAAAGTGTGTAGAAAGAATTGTTGAAATTGGGTCCCAAATGGGCTAAAAACTCGGAAACATTGCGTTGAACCACTAAATGACTTATATAGTCTTGTTTGGGGTTATAATATGTTATAATTCAATAAATTTGATTGATTACAAGTGCTAGAGATGCATGACGAGTGTTTAAAAGTGTGTAGAAAGACTTGTTGAAATTGGGTCCCAAATGGGCTAAGAACTCGGAAACATTGCGTTGAACCACTTAAGGGCTTGTCTAGTGTTGTGTGGGGTTAGAATATGTTAGAATACAATGAATTTGATTGATTACAAGTGCTAGAGATGCATGAAGAATGTTTAGAAGTGTGTAGAAAGACTTGTTGAAATTGGGTCCCAAATGGGCTAAGAACTCGGAATAATTGCGTTCAACCACTAAATGACTTATATAGTGTTGTTTGGGGTTAGAATATGTTAGAATACAATGAATTATATTGATTAGAAGTGCTAGAGATGCATGAAGAGTGTTTAGAAGTGTGTAGAAAGACTTGTTGAAATTGGGTCCCAAATGGGCTAAGAACTCGGAAACATTGCGTTGAACCACTAAATGACTTATCTAGTGTTGTTTGGGGTTAGAATATGTTAGAATACAATGAATTTGATTGATTACAAGTGCTAGAGATGCATGAAGAGTGTTTAGAAGTGTGTAGAAAGATTTGTTGAAATTGGGTCCCAAATGGGCTAAGAACTCGGAAACATTGCGTTGAACCACTAAATGACTTATCTAGTAATGTTTGGGGTGAAAATATGTTAGAATACAATGAATCTGATTGATTACAAGTGCTAGAAATGCATGAAGAGTTTTTAAAAGTGTGTAGAAAGACTTGTTGAAATTGGGTCCCAAATGGGCTAAGAACATGGTATAATTGCGTTGAACCACTAAATGACTTATATAGTGTTGTTTGGGGTTAGAATATGTTAGAATACAATGAATTTTATTGATTACAAATGCTAGAGATGCATGAAGATTGTTTAAAAGTGCGTAGAAAGACTTGTTGAAATTGGGTCCCAAATGGGCTAAGAACTTGGTATAATTGCGTTGAACCACTAAATGACTTATATAGTGCTGTTTGGGGTTAGAATATGTTATAATTCAATAAATTTGATTGATTAAAAGTGCTAAAGATGCATGAAGAGTGATTAGAAGTGTAGAGAAAGACTTGTTGAAATTGGTCCAAAATGGGCTAAGAACTCGGAAACATTGCGTTGAACCACTAAATGACTTATCTAGTGTTGTTTGGGGTTAGAATATGTTAGAATACAATGAATTTGATTGCTTACAAATGCTAGAGATGCATGAAGATTGTTTAAAAGTGTGTAAAAAGACTTGTTGAAATTGGGTCCCAAATGGGCTAAGAACTCGGAATAATTGCGTTCAACCACTAAATGACTTATCTAGTAATGTTTGGGGTGAAAATATGTTAGAATACAATGGATTTGATTGATTACAAGTGCTAGAGATGCATGAAGAGTTTTTAAAAGTGTGTAGAAAGACTTGTTGAAATTGGTCCCAAATTGGCTAAGAACTCGGAAACATTGCGTTGAACCACTAAATGACTTATCTAGTGTTGTTTGGGGTTAGAATATGTTAGAATACAATGAATTTGATTGATTACAAGTGTTAGAAATGCATGAAGAGTGTTTAGAAGTGTAGAGAAAGACATGTTGAAATTGGTCCCAAATGGGCTAAGAAGTCGGAAACATTGCGTTGAACCACTAAATGAATTCTCTAGTGTTGTTTGGGGTTAGAATATGTTAGAATACAATGAATTTGATTGCTTACAAATGCTAGAGATGCATGAAGATTGTTTAAAAGTGTGTAAAAAGACTTGTTGAAATTGGGTCCCAAATGGGCTAAGAACTCGGAATAATTGCGTTCAACCACTAAATGACTTATCTAGTAATGTTTGGGGTGAAAATATGTTAGAATACAATGGATTTGATTGATTACAAGTGCTAGAGATGCATGAAGAGTTTTTAAAAGTGTGTAGAAAGACTTGTTGAAATTGGTCCCAAATTGGCTAAGAACTCGGAAACATTGCGTTGAACCACTAAATGACTTATCTAGTGTTGTTTGGGGTTAGAATATGTTAGAATACAATGAATTTGATTGATTACAAGTGTTAGAAATGCATGAAGAGTGTTTAGAAGTGTAGAGAAAGACATGTTGAAATTGGTCCCAAATGGGCTAAGAAGTCGGAAACATTGCGTTGAACCACTAAATGAATTCTCTAGTGTTGTTTGGGGTTAGAATATGTTAGAATACAATGAATTTGATTGATTACAAGTGCTAGAGATGCATGAAGAGTAATTAGAAGTGTAGAGAAAGACTTGTTGAAATTGGTCCCAAATGGGCTAAGAACTCGGAAACATTGCGTTGAACCACTAAATGAATTATATAGTGTTGTTTGGGGTTAGAATATGTTAGAATACAATGAATTTGATTGATTACAAGTGCTAGAAATGCATGAAGATTTTTTAAAAGTGTGTAGAAAGACTTGTTGAAATTGGGTCCCAAAAGGGCTAAGAACTCGGTATAATTGCGTTGAACCACTAAATGAATTATATAGTGTTGTTTGGGGTTAGAATATGTTAGAATACAATGAATTTTATTGATTACAAATGCTAGAGATGCATGAAGATTGTTTAAAAGTGCGTAGAAAGACTTGTTGAAATTGGGTCCCAAATGGGATAAGAACTCGGAATAATTGCGTTGAACCACTAAATGACTTATATAGTGTTGTTTGGGGTTAGAATATGTTATAATACAATAGATTTGATTGATTACAAGTGCTAAAGATGCATGAAGAGTGATTAGAAGTGTAGAGAAAGACTTGTTGAAATTGGTCCAAAATGGGCTAAGAACTCGGAAACATTGCGTTGAACCACTAAATGACTTATCTAGTGTTGTTTGGGGTTAGAATATGTTAGAATACAATGAATTTGATTGCTTACAAATGCTAGAGATGCATGAAGATTGTTTAAAAGTGTGTAGAAAGACTTGTTGAAATTGGGTCCCAAATGGGCTAAGAACTCGGAATAATTGCGTTCAACCACTAAATGACTTATATAGTGTTGTTTGGGGTTAGAATATGTTAGAATACAATAAACTTGATTGATTAAAAGTGCTAAAGATGCATGAAGAGTGATTAGAAGTGTAGAGAAAGACTTGTTGAAATTGGTCCAAAATGGGCTAAGAACTCGGAAACATTGCGTTGAACCACTAAATGACTTATCTAGTGTTGTTTGGGGTTAGAATATGTTAGAATACAATGAATTTGATTGATTACAAGTGCTAGAGATGCATGAAGAGTGTTTAGAAGTGTAGAGAAAGACTTGTTAAAATTGGGTCCCAATCGGGCTAAGAACTCGGAAACATTGCGTTGAACAACTAAATGACTTATCTAGTAATGTTTGGGGTGAAAATATGTTAGAATACAATGAATTTGATTGATTACAAGTGCTAGAGATGCATGAAGAGTGTTTAGAAGTGTAGAGAAAGACTTGTTGAAATTGGTCCCAAATGGGCTAAGAACTTGGAAACATTGCGTTGAACCACTAAATGACTTATATAGTGTTGTTTGGGGTTAGAATATGTTAGAATACAATAAATTTGATTGATTACAAGTGCTAGAGATGCATGAAGAGTGTTTAGAAGTGTAGAGAAAGACTTGTTGAAATTGGTCCCAAATGGGCTAAGAACTTGGAAACATTGCGTTGAACCACTAAATGACTTATATAGTGTTGTTTGGGGTTAGAATATGTTAGAATACAATAAATTTGATTGATTACAAGTGCTAGAGATGCATGAAGAGTGTTTAGAAGTGTAGAGAAAGACTTGTTGAAATTGGTCCCAAATGGGCTAAGAACTCGGAAACATTGCGTTCAACCACTAAATGACTTATCTAGTGTTGTTTGGGGTTAGAATATGTTAGAATACAATGAATTTGATTGCTTACAAATGCTAGAGATGCATGAAGATTGTTTAAAAGTGTGTAGAAAGACTTGTTAAAATTGGGTCCCAAATGGGCTAAGAACTCGGAATAATTGCGTTCAACCACTAAATGACTTATATAGTGTTGTTTGGGGTTAGAATATGTTAGCATACAAAAAATTTGATTGATTACAAGTGTTAGAGATGCATGAAGAGTGTTTAGAAGTGTAGAGAAAGACTTGTTAAAATTGGGTCCTAATCGGGCTAAGAACTCGGAAACATTGCGTTGAACCACTAAATGACTTATCTAGTGTTGTTTGGGGTTAGAATATGTTAGAATACAATGAATTTAATTGATTACAAGTGCTAGAGATGCATGAAGATTTTTTAAAAGTGTGTAGAAAGACTTGTTGAAATTGGGTCCCAAATGGGCTAAGAACTTGGTATAATTGCGTTGAACCACTAAATGACTTATATAGTGTTGTTTGGGGTTAGAATATGTTAGAATACAATGAATTTTATTGATTACAAATGCTAGAGATGCATGAAGATTGTTTAAAAGTGCGTAGAAAGACTTGTTGAAATTGGGTCCCAAATGGGATAAGAACTCGGTATAATTGCGTTGAACCACTAAATGACTTATATAGTGTTGTTTGGGGTTAGAATATGTTAGAATACAATGAATTTTATTGATTACAAATGCTAGAGATGCATGAAGATTGTTTAAAACTGTGTAGAAAGACTTGTTGAAATTGGTCCCAAATGAGCTAAGAACTGGGAAACATTGCGTTGAACCACTAAATGACTTCTCTAGTGTTGTTTGGGGTTAGAATATGTTAGAATACAATGAATTTGATTCATTACAAGTGCTAGAGATGCATGAAGAGTGTTTAAAAGTGTAGAGAAAGACTTGTTAAAATTGGGTCCCAATCGGGCTAAGAACTGGGAAACATTGCGTTGAACCACTAAATGACTTATCTAGTAATGTTTGGGGTGAAAATATGTTAGAATACAATGGATTTGATTGATTACAAGTGCTAGAGATGCATGAAGAGTTTTTAAAAGTGTGTAGAAAGACTTGTTGAAATTGGGTCCCAAATGGGCTAAGAACTCGGTATAATTGCATTGAACCACTAAATGACTTATATAGTGTTGTTTGGGGTTAGAATATGTTAGAATACAATGAATTTTATTGATTACAAATGCTAGAGAAGCATGAAGAGTGTTTAGAAGTGTAGAGAAAGACTTGTTGAAATTGGTCCCAAATGGGCTAAGAACTCGGAAACATTGCGTTGAACCACTAAATGACTTCTCTAGTGTTGTTTGGGGTTAGAATATGTTAGAATACAATGAATTTGATTGATTACAAGTGCTAGAGATGCATGAAGAGTGTTTAGAAGTGTAGAGAAAGACTTGTTAAAATTGGGTCCCAATCGGGCTAAGAACTTGGAAACATTGCGTTGAACAACTAAATGACTTATCTAGTAATGTTTGGGGTGAAAATATGTTAGAATACAATGAATTTGATTGCTTACAAGTACTAGAGATGCATGAAGATTTTTTTAAATTGTGTAGAAACACTTGTTGAAATTGGGTCCCAAATGGGCTAAGAACTCGGAATAATTGCGCTCAACCACTAAATGACTTATATAGTGTTGTTTGGGGTTAGAATATGTTAGAATACAAAAAATTTGATTGATTACAAGTGTTAGAGATGCATGAAGAGTGTTTAGAAGTGTAGAGAAAGACTTGTTGAAACTGGTCCCAAATGGGCTAAGAACTCGGAAACATTGCATTGAACCACTAAATGACTTCTCTAGTGTTGTTTGGGGTTAGAATATGTTAGAATACAATGAATTTGATTGATTACAAGTGCTAGAGATGCATGAAGAGTAATTAGAAGTGTAGAGAAAGACTTGTTGAAATTGGTCCCAAATGGGCTAAGAACTCGGAAACATTGCGTTGAACCACTAAATGAATTATATAGTGTTGTTTGGGGTTAGAATATGTTAGAATATAATAAATTTGATTGATACAAGTGCTAGAGATTCATGAAGAGTGTTTAGAAGTGTAGAGAAACACTTGTTGAAATTGGTCCCAAATTGGCTAAGAACTCGGAAACATTGCGTTGAACCACTAAATGACTTATCTAGTGTTGTTTGGGGTTAGAATATGTTAGAATACAATGAATTTGATTGATTACAAGTGTTAGAAATGCATGAAGAGTGTTTAGAAGTGTAGAGAAAGACATGTTGAAATTGGTCCCAAATGGGCTAAGAAGTCGGAAACATTGCGTTGAACCACTAAATGAATTCTCTAGTGTTGTTTGGGGTTAGAATATGTTAGAATACAATGAATTTGATTGATTACAAGTGCTAGAGATGCATGAAGAGTGTTTAGAAGTGTAGAAAAAGACTTGTAAAAATTGGGTCCCAATCGGGCTAAGAACTCGGAAACATTGCGTTGAACTACTAAATGACTTATCTAGTAATGTTTGGGGTGAAAATATGTTAGAATACAATGAATCTGATTGATTACAAGTGCTAGAAATGCATGAAGATTTTTTAAAAGTGTGTAGAAAGACTTGTTGAAATTGGGTCCCAAATGGGCTAAGAACTTGGTATAATTGCGTTGAACCACTAAATGACTTATATAGTGTTGTTTGGGGTTAGAATATGTTAGAATACAATGAATTTTATTGATTACAAATGCTAGAGATGCATGAAGATTGTTTAAAAGTGCGTAGAAAGACTTGTTGAAATTGGGTCCCAAATGGGATAAGAACTCGGTATAATTGCGTTGAACCACTAAATGACTTATATAGTGTTGTTTGGGGTTAGAATATGTTAGAATACAATGAATTTTATTGATTACAAATGCTAGAGATGCATGAAGATTGTTTAAAAGTGCGTAGAAAGACTTGTTGAAATTGGGTCCCAAATGGGCTAAGAACTCGGAATAATTGCGTTGAACCACTAAATGACTTATATAGTGTTGTTTGGGGTTAGAATATGTTATAATACAATAGATTTGATTGATTACAAGTGCTAAAGATGAATGAAGAGTGATTAGAAGTGTAGAGAAAGACTTGTTGAAATTGGTCCAAAATGGGCTAAGAACTCGGAAACATTGCGTTGAACCACTAAATGACTTATCTAGTGTTGTTTGGGGTTAGAATATGTTAGAATACAATGAATTTGATTGCTTACAAATGCTAGAGATGCATGAAGATTGTTTAAAAGTGTGTAGAAAGACTTGTTGAAATTGGGTCCCAAATGGGCTAAGAACTCGGAATAATTGCGTTCAACCACTAAATGACTTATATAGTGTTGTTTGGGGTTAGAATATGTTAGAATACAAAAATATTGATTGATTACAAGTGCTAGAGATGCATGAAGAGTGTTTAGAAGTTATAGAAAGACTTGTTGAAATTGGTCCCAAATGGGCTAAGAACTCGGAAACATTGCGTTGAACCACTAAATGACTTCTCTAGTGTTGTTTGGGGTTAGAATATGTTAGAATACAATGAATTTGATTGATTACAAGTGCTAGAGATGCATGAAGAGTGTTTAGAAGTATAGAGAAAGACTTGTAAAAATTGGGTCCCAATCGGGCTAAGAACTCGGAAACATTGCGTTGAACTACTAAATGACTTATCTAGTAATGTTTGGGGTGAAAATATGTTAGAATACAATGAATCTGATTGATTACAAGTGCTAGAAATGCATGAAGAGTTTTTAAAAGTGTGTAGAAAGACTTGTTGAAATTAGGTCCCAAATGGGCTAAGAACTGGAAACATTGCGTTGAACCACTTAAGTGCTTGTCTAGTGCTGTTTTGGGTTAGAATATGTTAGAATACAATGAATTTTATTGATTACAAATGCTAGAGATGCATGAAGAATGTTTAGAAGTGTGATGAAAGACTTGTTGAAGTTTGGTCCCAAATGGGATAAGAACTCGGAAACATTGCGTTGAACTACTAAATGACTTATCTAGTAATGTTTGGGGTGAAAATATGTTAGAATACAATGAATCTGATTGATTACAAGTGCTAGAAATGCATGAAGAGTTTTTAAAAGTGTGTAGAAAGACTTGTTGAAATTGGGTCCCAAATGGGCTAAGAACTTGGAAACATTGCGTTGAACCACTAAATGACTTATGTAGTGTTGTTTGGGGTTAGAATATCTTAGAATACAATGAATTTGATTGATTACAAGTGCTAGAGATGCATGAAGAGTGTTTAAAAGTGTGTAGAAAGACTTGTTGAAATTAGGTCCCAAATGGGCTAAGAACTCGAATAATTGCGTTGAACCACTAAATGACTTGTCTAGTGCTGTTTTGGGTTAGAATATGTTAGAATATAATAAATTTGATTGTTACAAGTGCTAGAGATACATGAAGAGTGTTTAGAAGTCTGGAGAAAGACTTGTTGAAATTGGGTCCCAAATGGGCTAAGAACTCGGAAACATTGCGTTGAACCACTAAATGATTTATCTAGTGTTGTTTGGGGTTAGAATATGTTAGAATACAATGAATTTGATTGATTACAAGTGCTAGAGATGCATGAAGAGTGTTTAAAAGTGTGGAGAAAGACTTGTTGAAATTGGGTCCCAAATGGGCTAAGAACCCGGAAACATTGCTTTGAACCACTAAATGACTTATCTAGTGTTGTTTGGGGTTAGAATTTGTTAGAATAAATTGAAATTGATTGATTACAAGTTCTAGATATGCATGAAGAGTGTTTAAAAGTGTGTAGAAAGACTTGCCCAAATTTGGTCCAAAATGGGCTAAGAACCGACAACCATTGCTTTGAAGCATTAAATAGCTTGTATAGTGTTGATTGGGGTTAGAATATGTTAGAATACAATAAATTTGATTGATTACAAGTGTTAGAGATGCATGAAGAGTGTTTAGAAGTATGGAGAAAGACTTGTTGAAATTGGGTCCCAAATAGGCTAATAACTCAAAAACATTGCGTTGAAACACTTAATGGCTTGTCTAGTGCTGTTTTGGGTTTGAATATGTTAGAATCTAATAAATTTGATTGTTACAAGTGCTAGAGATGCATGAAGAGTGTTTAGAAATGTGGAGAAAGACTTGTTGAAATTGGGTCCCAAATGGGCTAAGAACTCGCAAACATTGCTTTCAACCACTAAATGACTTATCTAGTATTATGTGGGTTTAGAATATGTTAGAATCCAATGAATTTGATTGATTACAAGTTCTAGAGATGCGTGAAGAGTGTTTAGAAGTGTGTAGAAAGACTTGTAGAAATTGGGTCCCAAATGGGCTAAGAACTCGGAAACATTGCTTTGAACCACTAAATGACTTATCTAGTGTTGTTTGGGGTTAGAATATGTTAGAATACAATGAATTTGATTGATTACAAGTGCTAGAGATGCATGAAGAGTGTTTCGAAGTGTTTAGAAAGACTTGTTGAAATTGGGTCCCAAATGGGCTAAGAACTCGAAAACATTGCGTTAAACAACTTAAGGGCTTGTCTAGTGCTGTTTTGGGTTAGAATATGTTAGAATATAATAAATTTGATTGTTACAAGTGCTAGAGATACATGAAGAGTGTTTAGAAGTCTGGAGAAAGACTTGTTGAAATTGGGTCCCAAATGGGCTAAGAACTCGGAAACATTGCGTTGAACCACTAAATGATTTATCTAATGTTGTTTGGGGTTAGAATATGTTAGAATACAATGAATTTGATTGATTACAAGTGCTAGAGATGCATGAAGAGTGTTTAAAAGTGTGGAGAAAGACTTGTTGAAATTGGGTCCCAAATGGGCTAAGAACTCGGAAACATTGCTTTGAACCACTAAATGACTTATCTAGTGTTGTTTGGGGTTAGAATTTGTTAGAATAAATTGAAATTGATTGATTACAAGTTCTAGATATGCATGAAGAGTGTTTAAAAGTGTGTAGAAAGACTTGTTGAAATTGGATCCCAAATGGGCTAAGAACTCGGAAACATTGCGTTGAACCACTTAAGGGCTTGTCTAGTGTTGTGTGGGGTTAGAATATGTTAGAATCCAATGAATTTGATTGACTACAAGTGCTAGAGATGCGTGAAGAGTGTTTAGAAGTGTGTAGAAAGACTTGTAGAAATTGGGTCCCAAATGGGCTAAGAACTCGGAAACATTGCGTTGAACCACTAAATGACTTATCTAGTGTTGTTTGGGGTTAAAATATGTTAGAATATAATGAATTTGATTGATTGCAAGTGTTAGAGATGCATGAAGAGTGTTTAGAAGTGTGTAGAAAGACTTGTAGAAATTGGGTCCCAAATGGGCTAAGAACTCGGAAACATTGCTTTGAACCACTAAATGACTTATCTAGTGTTGTTTGGGGTTAGAATATGTTAGAATACAATGAATTTGATTGATTACAAGTGCTAGAGATGCATGAAGAGTGTTTAGAAGTGTTTAGAAAGACTTGTTGAAATTGGGTCCCAAATGGGCTAAGAACTCGAAAACATTGCGTTAAACAACTTAAGGGCTTGTCTAGTGCTGTTTTGGGTTAGAATATGTTAGAATATAATAAATTTGATTGTTACAAGTGCTAGAGATACATGAAGAGTGTTTAGAAGTCTGGAGAAAGACTTGTTGAAATTGGGTCCCAGATGGACTAAGAACTCGGAAACATTGCGTTGAACCACTAAATGATTTATCTAATGTTGTTTGGGGTTAGAATATGTTAGAATACAATGAATTTGATTGATTACAAGTGCTAGAGATGCATGAAGAGTGTTTAAAAGTGTGGAGAAAGACTTGTTGAAATTGGGTCCCAAATGGGCTAAGAACCCGGAAACATTGCTTTGAACCACTAAATGACTTATCTAGTGTTGTTTGGGGTTAGAATTTGTTAGAATAAATTGAAATTGATTGATTACAAGTTCTAGATATGCATGAAGAGTGTTTAAAAGTGTGTAGAAAGACTTGTTGAAATTGGATCCCAAATGGGCTAAGAACTCGGAAACATTGCGTTGAACCACTTAAGGGCTTGTCTAGTGTTGTGTGGGGTTAGAATATGTTAGAATCCAATGAATTTGATTGACTACAAGTGCTAGAGATGCGTGAAGAGTGTTTAGAAGTGTGTAGAAAGACTTGTAGAAATTGGGTCCCAAATGGGCTAAGAACTCGGAAACATTGCGTTGAACCACTAAATGACTTATCTAGTGTTGTTTGGGGTTAAAATATGTTAGAATATAATGAATTTGATTGATTGCAAGTGTTAGAGATGCATGAAGAGTGTTTAGAAGTGTGTAGAAAGACTTGTAGAAATTGGGTCCCAAATGGGCTAAGAACTCGGAAACATTGCTTTGAACCACTAAATGACTTATCTAGTGTTGTTTGGGGTTAGAATATGTTAGAATACAATGAATTTGATTGATTACAAGTGCTAGAGATGCATGAAGAGTGTTTAGAAGTGTTTAGAAAGACTTGTTGAAATTGGGTCCCAAATGGGCTAAGAACTCGAAAACATTGCGTTAAACAACTTAAGGGCTTGTCTAGTGCTGTTTTGGGTTAGAATATGTTAGAATATAATAAATTTGATTGTTACAAGTGCTAGAGATACATGAAGAGTGTTTAGAAGTCTGGAGAAAGACTTGTTGAAATTGGGTCCCAGATGGACTAAGAACTCGGAAACATTGCGTTGAACCACTAAATGATTTATCTAATGTTGTTTGGGGTTAGAATATGTTAGAATACAATGAATTTGATTGATTACAAGTGCTAGAGATGCATGAAGAGTGTTTAAAAGTGTGGAGAAAGACTTGTTGAAATTGGGTCCCAAATGGGCTAAGAACCCGGAAACATTGCTTTGAACCACTAAATGACTTATCTAGTGTTGTTTGGGGTTAGAATTTGTTAGAATAAATTGAAATTGATTGATTACAAGTTCTAGATATGCATGAAGAGTGTTTAAAAGTGTGTAGAAAGACTTGTTGAAATTGGATCCCAAATGGGCTAAGAACTTGGAAACATTGCGTTGAACCACATAATGACTTATGTAGTGTTGTTTGGGGTTAGAATATCTTAGAATACAATGAATTTGATTGACTACAAGTGCTAGAGATGCGTGAAAAGTGTTTAGAAGTGTGTAGAAAGACTTGTAGAAATTGGGTCCCAAATGGGCTAAGAACTCGGAAACATTGCGTTGAACCACTAAATGACTTATCTAGTGTTGTTTGGGGTTAGAATATGTTAGAATATAATGAATTTGATTGATTGCAAGTGTTAGAGATGCATGAAGAGTGTTTAGAAGTGTGTAGAAAGACTTGTTGAAATTAGGTCCCAAATGGGCTAAGAACTCGAAAACATTGTGTTAAACCACTTAAGTGCTTGTCTAGTGCTGTTTTGGGTTAGAATATGTTAGAATATAATAAATTTGATTGTTACAAGTGCTAGAGATACATGAAGAGTGTTTAGAAGTGTGGAGAAAGACTTGTTGAAATTGGGTCCCAAATGGGCTAAGAACTCAGAAACATTGCTCTGAACCACTAAATGACTTATCTAGTGTTGTGTGGCGTTAGAATATGTTAGAATCCAATGAATTTGATTGATTACAAGTGCTAGAGATGCGTGAAGAGTGTTTAAAAGTGTGTAGAAAGACTTGTAGAAATTGGGTCCCAAATGGGCTAAGAACTTGGAAACATTGCGTTGAACCACATAATGACTTATGTAGTGTTGTTTGGGGTTAGAATATCTTAGAATACAATGAATTTGATTGATTACAAGTGCTAGAGATGCATGAAGAGTGTTTAAAAGTGTGTAGAAAGACTTGTTGAAATTGGGTCCCAAATGGGCTAAGAACTCGGAAACATTGCTTTGAACCACTTAAGGGCTTGTCTAGTGCCGTTTTGGGTTAGAATATGTTAGAAAATTATAAATTTGATTATTACAAGTGCTAGAGATACATGAAGAGTGTTTAGAAGTGTGGAGAAAGACTTGTTGAAATTGGGTCCCAAATGGGCTAAGAACTCGGAAACATTGCTTTGAACCACTAAATGACTTATCTAGTGTTGTTTGGGGTTAGAATATGTTAGAATACAATGAATTTGATTGACTACAAGTGCTAGAGATGCGTGAAGAGTGTTTAGAAGTGTGTAGAAAGACTTGTAGAAATTGGGTCCCAAATGGGCTAAGAACTCGGAAACATTGCGTTGAACCACTAAATGACTTATCTAGTGTTGTTTGGGGTTAAAATATGTTAGAATATAATGAATTTGATTGATTGCAAGTGTTAGAGATGCATGAAGAGTGTTTAGAAGTGTGTAGAAAGACTTGTTGAAATTAGGTCCCAAATGGGCTAAGAACTCGAAAACATTGTGTTAAACCACTTAAGTGCTTGTCTAGTGCTCTTTTGGGTTAGAATATGTTAGAATATAATAAATTTGATTGTTACAAGTGCTAGAGATACATGAAGAGTGTTTAGAAGTGTGGAGAAAGACTTGTTGAAATTGGGTCCCAAATGGGCTAAGAACTCAGAAACATTGCTCTGAACCACTAAATGACTTATCTAGTGTTGTGTGGGGTTAGAATATGTTAGAATCCAATGAATTTGATTGATTACAAGTGCTAGAGATGCGTGAAGAGTGTTTAAAAGTGTGTAGAAAGACTTGTAGAAATTGGGTCCCAAATGGGCTAAGAACTTGGAAACATTGCGTTGAACCACTAAATGACTTATGTAGTGTTGTTTGGGGTTAGAATATCTTAGAATACAATGAATTTGATTGATTACAAGTGCTAGAGATGCATGAAGAGTGTTTAAAAGTGTGGAGAAAGACTTGTTGAAATTGGGTCCCAAATGGGCTAAGAACCCGGAAACATTGCTTTGAACCACTAAATGACTTATCTAGTGTTGTTTGGGGTTAGAATTTGTTAGAATAAATTGAAATTGATTGATTACAAGTTCTAGATATGCATGAAGAGTGTTTAAAAGTGTGTAGAAAGACTTGCCCAAATTTGGTCCAAAATGGGCTAAGAACCGACTGGGGTTAGAATATGTTAGAATACAATAAATTTGAATGATTACAAGTGTTAGAGATGCATGAAGAGTGTTTAGAAGTATGGAGAAAGACTTGTTGAAATTGGGTCCCAAATAGGCTAATAACTCAAAAACATTGCGTTGAAACACTTAATGGCTTGTCTAGTGCTGTTTTGGGTTAGAATATGTTAGAATCTAATAAATTTGATTGTTACAAGTGCTAGAGATGCATGAAGAGTGTTTAGAAATGTGGAGAAAGACTTGTTGAAATTGGGTCCCAAATGGGCTAAGAACTCGCAAACATTGCTTTGAACCACTAAATGACTTATCTAGTATTATGTGGGTTTAGAATATGTTAGAATCCAATGAATTTGATTGATTACAAGTTCTAGAGATGCGTGAAGAGTGTTTAGAAGTGTGTAGAAAGACTTGTAGAAATTGGGTCCCAAATGGGCTAAGAACTCGGAAACATTGCTTTGAACCACTAAATGACTTATCTAGTGTTGTTTGGGGTTAGAATATGTTAGAATACAATGAATTTGATTGATTACAAGTGCTAGAGATGCATGAAGAGTGTTTCGAAGTGTTTAGAAAGACTTGTTGAAATGGGGTCCCAAATGGGCTAAGAACTCGAAAACATTGCGTTAAACAACTTAAGGGCTTGTCTAGTGCTGTTTTGGGTTAGAATATGTTAGAATATAATAAATTTGATTGTTACAAGTGCTAGAGATACATGAAGAGTGTTTAGAAGTCTGGAGAAAGACTTGTTGAAATTGGGTCCCAAATGGGCTAAGAACTCGGAAACATTGCGTTGAACCACTAAATGATTTATCTAATGTTGTTTGGGGTTAGAATATGTTAGAATACAATGAATTTGATTGATTACAAGTGCTAGAGATGCATGAAGAGTGTTTAAAAGTGTGGAGAAAGACTTGTTGAAATTGGGTCCCAAATGGGCTAAGAACCCAGAAACATTGCTTTGAACCACTAAATGACTTATCTAGTGTTGTTTGGGGTTAGAATTTGTTAGAATAAATTGAAATTGATTGATTACAAGTTCTAGATATGCATGAAGAGTGTTTAAAAGTGTGTAGAAAGACTTGTTGAAATTGGATCCCAAATGGGCTAAGAACTCGGAAACATTGCGTTGAACCACTTAAGGGCTTGTCTAGTGTTGTGTGGGGTTAGAATATGTTAGAATCCAATGAATTTGATTGACTACAAGTGCTAGAGATGCGTGAAGAGTGTTTAGAAGTGTGTAGAAAGACTTGTAGAAATTGGGTCCCAAATGGGCTAAGAACTCGGAAACATTGCGTTGAACCACTAAATGACTTATCTAGTGTTGTTTGGGGTTAAAATATGTTAGAATATAATGAATTTGATTGATTGCAAGTGTTAGAGATGCATGAAGAGTGTTTAGAAGTGTGTAGAAAGACTTGTTGAAATTAGGTCCCAAATGGGCTAAGAACTCGAAAACATTGTGTTAAACCACTTAAGTGCTTGTCTAGTGCTCTTTTGGGTTAGAATATGTTAGAATATAATAAATTTGATTGTTACAAGTGCTAGAGATACATGAAGAGTGTTTAGAAGTGTGGAGAAAGACTTGTTGAAATTGGGTCCCAAATGGGCTAAGAACTCAGAAACATTGCTCTGAACCACTAAATGACTTATCTAGTGTTGTGGGGGGTTAGAATATGTTAGAATCCAATGAATTTGATTGATTACAAGTGCTAGAGATGCGTGAAGAGTGTTTAAAAGTGTGTAGAAAGACTTGTAGAAATTGGGTCCCAAATGGGCTAAGAACTTGGAAACATTGCGTTGAACCACTAAATGACTTATGTAGTGTTGTTTGGGGTTAGAATATCTTAGAATACAATGAATTTGATTGATTACAAGTGCTAGAGATGCATGAAGAGTGTTTAAAAGTGTGGAGAAAGACTTGTTGAAATTGGGTCCCAAATGGGCTAAGAACCCGGAAACATTGCTTTGAACCACTAAATGACTTATCTAGTGTTGTTTGGGGTTAGAATTTGTTAGAATAAATTGAAATTGATTGATTACAAGTTCTAGATATGCATGAAGAGTGTTTAAAAGTGTGTAGAAAGACTTGCCCAAATTTGGTCCAAAATGGGCTAAGAACCGACAACCATTGCTTTGAAGCATTAAATAGCTTGTATAGTGTTGATTGGGGTTAGAATATGTTAGAATACAATTAATTTGATTGATTACAAGTGTTAGAGATGCATGAAGAGTGTTTAGAAGTATGGAGAAAGACTTGTTGAAATTGGGTCCCAAATAGGCTAATAACTCAAAAACATTGCGTTGAAACACTTAATGGCTTGTCTAGTGCTGTTTTGGGTTAGAATATGTTAGAATCTAATAAATTTGATTGTTACAAGTGCTAGAGATGCATGAAGAGTGTTTAGAAATGTGGAGAAAGACTTGTTGAAATTGGGTCCCAAATGGGCTAAGAACTCGCAAACATTGCTTTGAACCACTAAATGACTTATCTAGTGTTATGTGGGTTTAGAATATGTTAGAATCCAATGAATTTGATTGATTACAAGTTCTAGAGATGCGTGAAGAGTGTTTAGAAGTGTGTAGAAAGACTTGTAGAAATTGGGTCCCAAATGGGCTAAGAACTCGGAAACATTGCTTTGAACCACTAAATGACTTATCTAGTGTTGTTTGGGGTTAGAATATGTTAGAATACAATGAATTTGATTGATTACAAGTGCTAGAGATGCATGAAGAGTGTTTCGAAGTGTTTAGAAAGACTTGTTGAAATTGGGTCCCAAATGGGCTAAGAACTCGAAAACATTGCGTTAAACAACTTAAGGGCTTGTCTAGTGCTGTTTTGGGTTAGAATATGTTAGAATATAATAAATTTGATTGTTACAAGTGCTAGAGGTACATGAAGAGTGTTTAGAAGTCTGGAGAACGACTTGTTGAAATTGGGTCCCAAATGGGCTAAGAACTCGGAAACATTGCGTTGAACCACTAAATGATTTATCTAATATTGTTTGGGGTTAGAATATGTTAGAATACAATGAATTTGATTGATTACAAGTGCTAGAGATGCATGAAGAGTGTTTAAAAGTGTGGAGAAAGACTTGTTGAAATTGGGTCCCAAATGGGCTAAGAACCCGGAAACATTGCTTTGAACCACTAAATGACTTATCTAGTGTTGTTTGGGGTTAGAATTTGTTAGAATAAATTGAAATTGATTGATTACAAGTTCTAGATATGCATGAAGAGTGTTTAAAAGTGTGTAGAAAGACTTGTTGAAATTGGATCCCAAATGGGCTAAGAACTCGGAAACATTGCGTTGAACCACTTAAGGGCTTGTCTAGTGTTGTGTGGGGTTAGAATATGTTAGAATCCAATGAATTTGATTGACTACAAGTGCTAGAGATGCGTGAAGAGTGTTTAGAAGTGTGTAGAAAGACTTGTAGAAATTGGGTCCCAAATGGGCTAAGAACTCGGAAACATTGCGTTGAACCACTAAATGACTTATCTAGTGTTGTTTGGGGTTAAAATATGTTAGAATATAATGAATTTGATTGATTGCAAGTGTTAGAGATGCATGAAGAGTGTTTAGAAGTGTGTAGAAAGACTTGTTGAAATTAGGTCCCAAATGGGCTAAGAAGTCGAAAACATTGTGTTAAACCACTTAAGTGCTTGTCTAGTGCTCTTTTGGGTTAGAATATGTTAGAATATAATAAATTTGATTGTTACAAGTGCTAGAGATACATGAAGAGTGTTTAGAAGTGTGGAGAAAGACTTGTTGAAATTGGGTCCCAAATGGGCTAAGAACACAGAAACATTGCTCTGAACCACTAAATGACTTATCTAGTGTTGTGTGGGGTTAGAATATGTTAGAATCCAATGAATTTGATTGATTACAAGTGCTAGAGATGCGTGAAGAGTGTTTAAAAGTGTGTAGAAAGACTTGTAGAAATTGGGTCCCAAATGGGCTAAGAACTTGGAAACATTGCGTTGAACCACTAAATGACTTATGTAGTGTTGTTTGGGGTTAGAATATCTTAGAATACAATGAATTTGATTGATTACAAGTGCTAGAGATGCATGAAGAGTGTTTAAAAGTGTGTAGAAAGACTTGTTGAAATTGGGTCCCAAATGGGCTAAGAACTCGGAAACATTACTTTGAACCACTTAAGGGCTTGTCTAGTGCTGTTTTGGGTTAGAATATGTTAGAAAATTATAAATTTGATCGTTACAAGTGCTAGAGATACATGAAGAGTGTTTAGAAGTGTGGAGAAAGACTTGTTGAAATTGGGTCCCAAATGGGCTAAGAACTCGGAAACATTGCTTTGAACCACTAAATGACTTATCTAGTGTTGTTTGGGGTTAGAATATGTTAGAATACAATGAATTTGATTGATTACAAGTGCTAGAGATGCATGAAGAGTGTTTAGAAGTATGGATTTGATTGATTACAAGTGTTAGAGATGCATGAAGAGTGTTTCGAAGTATGGAGAAAGACTTGTTGAAATTGGGTCCCAAATGGGCTAAGAACTAGAAAACATTGCGTTAAACAACTTAAGGGCTTGTCTAGTGCTGTTTTGGGTTAGAATATGTTAGAATATAATAAATTTGATTGTTACAAGTGCTAGAGATACATGAAGAGTGTTTAGAAGTCTGGAGAAAGACTTGTTGAAATTGGGTCCCAAATGGGCTAAGAACTCGGAAACATTGCGTTGAACCACTAAATGATTTATCTAGTGTTGTTTGGGGTTAGAATATGTTAGAATACAATGAATTTGATTGATTACAAGTGCTAGAGATGCATGAAGAGTGTTTAAAAGTGTGGAAAAAGACTTGTTGAAATTGGGTCCCAAATGGGCTAAGAACCCGGAAACATTGCTTTGAACCACTAAATGACTTATCTAGTGTTGTTTGGGGTTAGAATTTGTTAGAATAAATTGAAATTGATTGATTACAAGTTCTAGATATGCATGAAGAGTGTTTAAAAGTGGAGAAAGACTTGTTGAAATTGGGTCCCAAATGGGCTAAGAACCCGGAAACATTGCTTTGAACCACTAAATGACTTATCTAGTGTTGTTTGGGGTTAGAATTTGTTAGAATAAATTGAAATTGATTGATTACAAGTTCTAGATATGCATGAAGAGTGTTTAAAAGTGTGTAGAAAGACTTGCCCAAATTTGGTCCAAAATGGACTAAGAACCGACAACCATTGCTTTGAAGCATTAAATAGCTTGTATAGTGTTGATTGGGGTTAGAATATGTTAGAATACAATAAATTTGATTGATTACAAGTGTTAGAGATGCATGAAGAGTGTTTAGAAGTATGGAGAAAGACTTGTTGAAATTGGGTCCCAAATGGGCTAATAACTCAAAAACATTGCGTTGAAACACTTAATGGCTTGTCTAGTGCTGTTTTGGGTTAGAATATGTTAGAATATAATAAATTTGATTGTTACAAGTGCTAGAGATGCATGAAGAGTGTTTAGAAATGTGGAGAAAGACTTGTTGAAATTGGGTCCCAAATGGGCTAAGAACTCGCAAACATTGCTTTGAACCACTAAATGACTTATCTAGTGTTATTTGGGGTTAAAATTTGTTAGAATACAATGAATTTTATTGATTAGAAGAGCTAGAGATGCGTGAAGAGTGTTTAGAAGTGTGTAGAAAGATTTGTAGAAATTGGGTCCCAAATGGGCTAAGAACTCGGAAACATTGCGTTGAACCACTAAATGACTTATCTAGTGTTGTTTGGGGTTAGAATATGTTAGAATACAATGAATTTGATTGATTACAAGTGCTAGAGATGCATGAAGAGTGTTTAAAAGTGTGTAGAAAGACTTGTTGAAATTGGGTCCCAAATGGGCTAACAACTCGGAAACATTGCGTTGAACAACTTAAGGGCATGTCTAGTGCTGTTTTGGGTTAGAATATGTTAGAATATAATAAATTTGATTGTTACAAGTGTTAGAGATACATGAAGAGTGTTTAGAAATGTGGAGAAAGACTTGTTAAAATTGGGTCCCAAATGGGCTAAGAACTCGGAAACATTGCTTTGAACCACTAAATGACTTATCTAGAGTTGTTTGGGATTAGAATTTGTTAGAATACAATGAATTTGATTGATTACAAGTTCTAGAGATGCGTGAAGAGTGTTTAGAAGTGTGTAGAAAGACTTGTAGAAATTGGGTCCCAAATGGGCTAAGAACTCGGAAACATTGCGTTGAACCACTAAATGAATTATCTAGTATTGTTTGGGGTTAGAATATGTTAGAATACAATGAATTTGATTGATTACAAGGGCTAGAGATGCATGAAGAGTGTTTAAAAGTGTGTAGAAAGACTTGTAGAAATTGGGTCCCAAATGGGCTAAGAACTCGGAAACATTGCGTTGAACCACTTAAGGGCTTGTCTAGTGTTGTGTGGGGTTAGAATATGTTAGAATCCAATGAATTTGATTGATTACAAGTGCTAGAGATGCGTGAAGAGTGTTTAGAAGTGTGTAGAAAGACTTGTAGAAATTGGGTCCTAAATGGGCTAAGAACTCGGAAACATTGCGTTGAACCACTAAATGACTTATCTAGTGTTGTTTGGGGTTAGAATATGTTAGAATATAATGAATTTGATTGATTGCAAGTGTTAGAGATGCATGAAGAGTGTTTAGAAGTGTGTAGAAAGACTTGTTGAAATTGGGTCCCTAATGGGCTAAGAACTCGAAAACATTGTGTTAAACCACTTAAGTGCTTGTCTAGTGCTGTTTTGGGTTAGAATATGTAAGAATATAATAAATTTGATTGTTACAAGTGCTAGAGATACATGAAGAGTGTTTAGAAGTGTGGAGAAAGACTTGTTGAAATTGGGTCCCAAATGGGCTAAGAACTCAGAAACATTGCTCTGAACCACTAAATGACTTATCTAGTGTTGTGTGGGGTTAGAATATGTTAGAATCCAATGAATTTGATTGATTACAAGTGCTAGAGATGCGTGAAGAGTGTTTAAAAGTGTGTAGAAAGACTTGTAGAAATTGGGTCCCAAATGGGCTAAGAATTTGGAAACATTGCGTTGAACCACTAAATGACTTATCTAGTGTTGTTTGGGGTTAGAATATCTTAGAATACAATGAATTTGATTGATTACAAGTGCTAGAGATGCATGAAGAGTGTTTAAAAGTGTGTAGAAAGACTTGTTGAAATTGGGTCCCAAATGGGCTAAGAACTCGGAAACATTGCTTTGAACCACTTAAGGGCTTGTCTAGTGCTGTTTTGGGTTAGAATATGTTAGAAAATTATAAATTTGATTGTTACAAGTGCTAGAGATACATGAAGAGCGTTTAGAAGTGTGGAGAAAGACTTGTTGAAATTGTGTCCCAAATGGGCTAAGAACTCAGAAACATTGCGATGAACCACGAAATAACTTATCTAGTGTTGTTTGGGGTTAGAATATGTTAGAATACAATGAATTTGATTGAGTATAAGTGCTAGAGATGCATGAAGAGTGTTTAGAAGTATGGATTTGATTGATTACAAGTGTTAGAGATGCATGAAGAGTGTTTCGAAGTATGGAGAAAGACTTGTTGAAATTGGGTCCCAAATGGGCTAAGAACTAGAAAACATTGCGTTAAACAACTTAAGGGCTTGTCTAGTGCTGTTTTGGGTTAGAATATGTTAGAATATAATAAATTTGATTGTTACAAGTGCTAGAGATACATGAAGAGTGTTTAGAAGTCTGGAGAAAGACTTGTTGAAATTGGGTCCCAAATGGGCTAAGAACTCGGAAACATTGCGTTGAACCACTAAATGATTTATCTAGTGTTGTTTGGGGTTAGAATATGTTAGAATACAATGAATTTGATTGATTACAAGTGCTAGAGATGCATGAAGAGTGTTTAAAAGTGTGGAAAAAGACTTGTTGAAATTGGGTCCCAAATGGGCTAAGAACCCGGAAACATTGCTTTGAACCACTAAATGACTTATCTAGTGTTGTTTGGGGTTAGAATTTGTTAGAATAAATTGAAATTGATTGATTACAAGTTCTAGATATGCATGAAGAGTGTTTAAAAGTGGAGAAAGACTTGTTGAAATTGGGTCCCAAATGGGCTAAGAACCCGGAAACATTGCTTTGAACCACTAAATGACTTATCTAGTGTTGTTTGGGGTTAGAATTTGTTAGAATAAATTGAAATTGATTGATTACAAGTTCTAGATATGCATGAAGAGTGTTTAAAAGTGTGTAGAAAGACTTGCCCAAATTTGGTCCAAAATGGACTAAGAACCGACAACCATTGCTTTGAAGCATTAAATAGCTTGTATAGTGTTGATTGGGGTTAGAATATGTTAGAATACAATAAATTTGATTGATTACAAGTGTTAGAGATGCATGAAGAGTGTTTAGAAGTATGGAGAAAGACTTGTTGAAATTGGGTCCCAAATGGGCTAATAACTCAAAAACATTGCGTTGAAACACTTAATGGCTTGTCTAGTGCTGTTTTGGGTTAGAATATGTTAGAATATAATAAATTTGATTGTTACAAGTGCTAGAGATGCATGAAGAGTGTTTAGAAATGTGGAGAAAGACTTGTTGAAATTGGGTCCCAAATGGGCTAAGAACTCGCAAACATTGCTTTGAACCACTAAATGACTTATCTAGTGTTATTTGGGGTTAAAATTTGTTAGAATACAATGAATTTTATTGATTAGAAGAGCTAGAGATGCGTGAAGAGTGTTTAGAAGTGTGTAGAAAGATTTGTAGAAATTGGGTCCCAAATGGGCTAAGAACTCGGAAACATTGCGTTGAACCACTAAATGACTTATCTAGTGTTGTTTGGGGTTAGAATATGTTAGAATACAATGAATTTGATTGATTACAAGTGCTAGAGATGCATGAAGAGTGTTTAAAAGTGTGTAGAAAGACTTGTTGAAATTGGGTCCCAAATGGGCTAACAACTCGGAAACATTGCGTTGAACAACTTAAGGGCATGTCTAGTGCTGTTTTGGGTTAGAATATGTTAGAATATAATAAATTTGATTGTTACAAGTGTTAGAGATACATGAAGAGTGTTTAGAAATGTGGAGAAAGACTTGTTAAAATTGGGTCCCAAATGGGCTAAGAACTCGGAAACATTGCTTTGAACCACTAAATGACTTATCTAGAGTTGTTTGGGATTAGAATTTGTTAGAATACAATGAATTTGATTGATTACAAGTTCTAGAGATGCGTGAAGAGTGTTTAGAAGTGTGTAGAAAGACTTGTAGAAATTGGGTCCCAAATGGGCTAAGAACTCGGAAACATTGCGTTGAACCACTAAATGAATTATCTAGTATTGTTTGGGGTTAGAATATGTTAGAATACAATGAATTTGATTGATTACAAGGGCTAGAGATGCATGAAGAGTGTTTAAAAGTGTGTAGAAAGACTTGTAGAAATTGGGTCCCAAATGGGCTAAGAACTCGGAAACATTGCGTTGAACCACTTAAGGGCTTGTCTAGTGTTGTGTGGGGTTAGAATATGTTAGAATCCAATGAATTTGATTGATTACAAGTGCTAGAGATGCGTGAAGAGTGTTTAGAAGTGTGTAGAAAGACTTGTAGAAATTGGGTCCTAAATGGGCTAAGAACTCGGAAACATTGCGTTGAACCACTAAATGACTTATCTAGTGTTGTTTGGGGTTAGAATATGTTAGAATATAATGAATTTGATTGATTGCAAGTGTTAGAGATGCATGAAGAGTGTTTAGAAGTGTGTAGAAAGACTTGTTGAAATTGGGTCCCTAATGGGCTAAGAACTCGAAAACATTGTGTTAAACCACTTAAGTGCTTGTCTAGTGCTGTTTTGGGTTAGAATATGTAAGAATATAATAAATTTGATTGTTACAAGTGCTAGAGATACATGAAGAGTGTTTAGAAGTGTGGAGAAAGACTTGTTGAAATTGGGTCCCAAATGGGCTAAGAACTCAGAAACATTGCTCTGAACCACTAAATGACTTATCTAGTGTTGTGTGGGGTTAGAATATGTTAGAATCCAATGAATTTGATTGATTACAAGTGCTAGAGATGCGTGAAGAGTGTTTAAAAGTGTGTAGAAAGACTTGTAGAAATTGGGTCCCAAATGGGCTAAGAATTTGGAAACATTGCGTTGAACCACTAAATGACTTATCTAGTGTTGTTTGGGGTTAGAATATCTTAGAATACAATGAATTTGATTGATTACAAGTGCTAGAGATGCATGAAGAGTGTTTAAAAGTGTGTAGAAAGACTTGTTGAAATTGGGTCCCAAATGGGCTAAGAACTCGGAAACATTGCTTTGAACCACTTAAGGGCTTGTCTAGTGCTGTTTTGGGTTAGAATATGTTAGAAAATTATAAATTTGATTGTTACAAGTGCTAGAGATACATGAAGAGCGTTTAGAAGTGTGGAGAAAGACTTGTTGAAATTGTGTCCCAAATGGGCTAAGAACTCAGAAACATTGCGATGAACCACGAAATAACTTATCTAGTGTTGTTTGGGGTTAGAATATGTTAGAATACAATGAATTTGATTGAGTATAAGTGCTAGAGATGCATGAAGAGTGTTTAGAAGTGTGTAGAAAGGCCCAAATTTGGGTCCTAAATGGGCTAAGACCTCGGAAACATTGAGTTGAACCACTTAATGACTTATCTAGTGTTGTTTGGGGTTAGAATATGTTAGAATACAATGAATTTGATTTATTACAAGTGCTAGAGATGCATGAAGAGAGTTTAAAAGTGTGTAGAAAGACTTGTTGAAATTGGGTCCCAAATGGGCTAAGAACTCGGAAACATTGCGTTGAACCACTTAAGGGCTTGTCTAGTGCTGTTTTGGGTTAGAATATGTTAGAATATAATAAATTTGATTGTTATAAGTGACTTATCTTTAAACCACTAAATGACTTATCTAGTGTCCTTTGGGGTTAGAATTTGTTAGAATACAATGAATTTTATTGATTACAAGTGCTAGATATGCATGAAAAGTGTTTAAAAGTATGTAGAAAGACTTGCCCAAATTTGGTCCAAAATGGGCTAAGAACCCACAACCATTGCTTTGAAGCATTAAATAGCGTGTATAGTGTTGATTGGGGTTAGAATATGTTAGAATACAATAAATTTGATTGATTATAAGTGTTAGAGATGCATGAAGAGTGTTTAGAAGTATGGAGAAAGACTTGTTGAAATTGGGTCCCAAATGGGTTAAGAACTCAAAAACATTTCGTTGAAACACTTAATGGCTTGTCTTGTGCTGTTTTTTGTTAAAATATGTTAGAATAAAATAAATTTTATTGTTACAAGTGCTAGAGATACATGAAGACTGTTTAGAAGTGTGGAGAAACACTTGTTGTAATTGGGTCCCAAATGGGCTAAGAACTCGGAAACATTGCGTTAAACCACTAAATTACTTATCTAGTGTTGTTTGGGGTTAGAATATGTTACAATATATTAAATTTTATTGCTTAGAAGTGCTAGATATGCATGAAGAGTGTTTAGAAGTGTGTAGAAAGACTTGTTGAAATTAGGTCCCAAATGGACTAAGCACTCGGAAACATTACGTTAAACCACTTAAGGGATTGTCTAGGGCTGTTTTGGGTTGGAATATGTTAGAATATAATAAATTTGATTTTTATAAGTGCTAGAGATACATGAAGAGTGTTTAGAAGTGTGTAGAAAGACTTGTTGAAATTGGGTCCCAAAAAGGCTAAGAACTCGGAAACATTGCTTTGAACCACTAAATGACTTATCTGGTATTGTTTGGGGTTAGAATATGTTAGAATACAATGAATTTGATTAATTACAAGTGCTAGAGATGCGTGAAGAGTGTTTAGGAGTGTGTAGAAAGACTAGTAGAAATTGGGTCCCAAATGGCCTAAGAACTCGGAAACATTGCGTTGAACCACTTAAGGGATTGTCTAGGGCTGTTTGGGGTTAGAATATGTTAGAATACAATGAATTTGATTGATTACAAGTGCTAGAGATGCATGACGAGTGTTTAAAAGTGTGTAGAAAGACTTGTTGAAATTGGGTCCCAAATGGGCTAAGAACTCGGAAACATTGCGTTGAACCACTTAAGGGCTTGTCTACTACTGTTTTGGGTTAGAATATGTTAGAATATAATAAATTTGATTGTTATAAGTGCTAGAGATACATGAAGAGTGTTTAGAAGTTTGAAGAAAGACTTGTTGAAATTGGGTCCCAAATGGGCTAAGAACTCGGAAACATTGCTTTGAACCACTAAATGACTTATCAAGTGTTGTTTGAGGTTAAAATTTGTTAGAATACAAAGAATTTGATTGATTACAAGTGCTAGAGATGCGTGAAGAGTGTTTAGAAGTGTGTAGAAAGACTTGTAGAAATAGGGTCCCAAATAGGCTAAGAACTCGGAAACATTGCGTTAAACCACTTAAGGGCTTGTCTAGTGCTGTTTTGGGTTAGAATATGTTAGAATATAATAAATTTGATTGTTACAAGTGCTAGAGATACATGAAGAATGTTTAGAAGTGTGGAGAAAGACTTGTTGAAATTGGGTCCCAAATGGGCTAAGAACTCGGAAACATTGCTTTGAACCACTAAATGACTTATCTAGTGTTGTTTGGGGTTAGAATTTGTTAGAATACAATGAATTTTAGGTATTACAAGTGCTAGACATGCGTGAAAAGTGTTTAGAAGTGTGTAGAAAGACTTGTAGAAATTGGGTCCCAAATGGGCTAAGAACTCGGAAGCATTGCGTTGAACCACTAAATGACTTATCTAGTGTTGTTTGGGGTTAGAATATGTTAAAATATAATGAATTTGATTGATTACAAGTGCTAGAGATGCATGAAGAGTGTTTAAAAGTGTGTAGAGAGACTTGCCCAAATTTGGAAACATTGAGTTGAACCACTAAATGACTTATCTAGTATTGTTTGGGGTTAAAATTTGTTAGAATACAAAGAATTTGATTGATTACAAGTGCTAGAGATGCGTGAAGAGTGTTTAGAAGTGTGTAGAAAGACTTGTAGAAATTGGGTCCCATATGGGCTAAGAACTCGGAAACATTGCGTTTAACCACTAAATGACTTATCTACAGTTGTTTGGGGTTATTATATGTTAGAATACAATGAATTTGATTGATTACAAGTGCTAGAGATGGATGAAGAGGGTTTAGAAATGTGTAGAAAGACTTGTTGAAATTGGGTCCCAAATGGGCTAAGAACTCGGAAAAATTGTTTTGAACCACTAAATGACTTATCTAGTGTTGTTTGGGGTTAAAATTTGTTAGAATACAAAGAATTTGATTGATTTCAAGTGCTAGAGATGCGTGAAGAGTGTTTAGAAGTGTGTAGAAGGACTTGTAGAAATTGGGTCCCAATGGGCTAAGAACTCGGAAACATTACGTTGAACCACTAAATGACTTATCTAGTGTTGTTTGGGGTTAGATTATGTTAGAATACAATGAATTTGATTAATTACAAGTGCTAGAGATGCAAGAAGAGTGTTTACAAGTGTGTTGAACGACTTGTTGAAATTGGGTCCCAAATAGGCTAAGAACTCGGAAACATTGCGTTGAACCACTTAAGGGCTTGTCTAGTGCTGTTTTGGGTTAGAATTTGTTAGAATACAATGAATTATATTGATTACAAGTGCCAGAGATGCGTGAAGATTGTTTAGAAGTGTGTAGAAAGACTTGTAGAAATTGGGTCCCAAATGGGCTAAGAACTCGGAGACATTGCTTTGAACCACTAAATGACTTATCTAGTGTTGTTTGGGGTTAGAATTTGTTAGAATACAATGAATTATATTGATTACAAGTGCCTGAGATGCGTCAAGATTGTTTAGAAGTGTGTAGAAAAACTTGTTGAAATTGGGTCCCAAATGGGCTAAGAACTGGGAAACATTGCTTTGAACCACTAAATGACTTATCTAGTTTTGTTTGGGGTTAGAATATGTTAGAATACAATGAATTTGATTGATTACAAGTGCTAGAGATGCATGAAGAGTGTTTAGAAGTGTGTAGAACGACTTGTTGAAATTGGGTCCCAAATGGGCTAAGAACTCGGAAACATTGCGTTGAACCACTTAAGGGCTTGTCTAGTGCTGTTTTGGGTTAGAATATGTTGGAATATAATAAATTTGATTGTTATAAGTGCTAGAGATACATGAAGAGTGTTTAGAAGTGTCGAGAAAGACTTGTTGAAATTGGGTCCCAAATGGGCTAAGAACTCGGAAACATTGCTTTGAACCACTAAATGACTTATCTAGTGTTGTTTGGGGTTAAAATTTTTTAGAATACAAAGAATTTGATTGATTACAAGTGCTAGAGATGCGTGAAGAGTGTTTAGAAGTGTGTAGAAAGACTTGTAAAAATTGGGTCCCAAATGGGCTAAGAACTCGGAAACATTGCGTTGAACCACTAAATGTTATCTACAGTTGTTTGGGGTTATTTTATGTTAGAATACAATGAATTTGATTGATTACAAGTGCTAGAGATGCATGAAGAGGGTTTAGAAGTGTGTAGAAAGACTTGTTGAAATTGGGTCCCAAATGGGCTAAGAACTCGAAAACACTGCGTGAAACCACTTAAGGGCTTGTCTAGTGCAGTTTTGGGTTAGAATTTGTTATAATATAATAAATTTGATTGTTACAAGCGCTAGAGATACATGAAGAGTGTTTAGAAGTCTGGAGAAAGACTTGTTGAAATTGGGTCCCAAATGGGCTAAAAACTCGGAAACATTGCGTTGAACCACTAAATGAATTATCTAGTGTTGTTTGGGGTTGGAATATGTTAGAATACAATGAATTTGATTGATTACAAGTGCTAGAGATGCATGACGAGTGTTTAAAAGTGTGTAGAAAGACTTGTTGAAATTGGGTCCCAAATGGGCTAAGAACTCGGAAACATTGCGTTGAACCACTTAAGGGCTTGTCTAGTGCTGTTTTGGGTTAGAATATGTTAGAATATAATAAATTTGATTGTTACAAGTGCTAGAGATACATGAAGAGTGTTTAGAAGTGTGGAGAAAGACTTGTTGAAATTGGGTCCCAAATGGGCTAAGAACTCGGAAACATTGCTTTGAAACACTAAATGACTTATCTAGTGTTGTTTGGGGTTAGAATTTGTTAAAATACAATGAATTTTATTGATTACAAGTGCTAGAGATGCATGAAGAGTGTTCAGAAGTGTGTAGAAAGACTTGTAGAAATTGGGTCCCAAATGGGCTAAGAACTCGGAAGCATTGCGTTGAACCACTAAATGACTTATCTAGTGTTGTTTGGGGTTAGAATATGTTAAAATATAATGAATTTGATTGATTACAAGTGCTAGAGATGCATGAAGAGTGTTTAAAAGTGTGTAGAGAGACTTGCCCAAATTTGGAAACATTGAGTTGAACCACTAAATGACTTATCTAGTATTGTTTGGGGTTAAAATTTGTTAGAATACAAAGAATTTGATTGATTACAAGTGCTAGAGATGCGTGAAGAGTGTTTAGAAGTGTGTAGAAAGACTTGTAGAAATTGGGTCCCATATGGGCTAAGAACTCGGAAACATTGCGTTTAACCACTAAATGACTTATCTACAGTTGTTTGGGGTTATTATATGTTAGAATACAATGAATTTGATTGATTACAAGTGCTAGAGATGGATGAAGAGGGTTTAGAAATGTGTAGAAAGACTTGTTGAAATTGGGTCCCAAATGGGCTAAGAACTCGGAAAAATGATTTTGAACCACTAAATGACTTATCTAGTGTTGTTTGGGGTTAAAATTTGTTAGAATACAAAGAATTTGATTGATTTCAAGTGCTAGAGATGCGTGAAGAGTGTTTAGAAGTGTGTAGAAGGACTTGTAGAAATTGGGTCCCAATGGGCTAAGAACTCGGAAACATTACGTTGAACCACTAAATGACTTATCTAGTGTTGTTTGGGGTTAGATTATGTTAGAATACAATGAATTTGATTAATTACAAGTGCTAGAGATGCAAGAAGAGTGTTTACAAGTGTGTTGAACGACTTGTTGAAATTGGGTCCCAAATAGGCTAAGAACTCGGAAACATTGCGTTGAACCACTTAAGGGCTTGTCTAGTGCTGTTTTGGGTTAGAATTTGTTAGAATACAATGAATTATATTGATTACAAGTGCCAGAGATGCGTGAAGATTGTTTAGAAGTGTGTAGAAAGACTTGTAGAAATTGGGTCCCAAATGGGCTAAGAACTCGGAGACATTGCTTTGAACCACTAAATGACTTATCTAGTGTTGTTTGGGGTTAGAATTTGTTAGAATACAATGAATTATATTGATTACAAGTGCCTGAGATGCGTCAAGATTGTTTAGAAGTGTGTAGAAAAACTTGTTGAAATTGGGTCCCAAATGGGCTAAGAACTGGGAAACATTGCTTTGAACCACTAAATGACTTATCTAGTTTTGTTTGGGGTTAGAATATGTTAGAATACAATGAATTTGATTGATTACAAGTGCTAGAGATGCATGAAGAGTGTTTAGAAGTGTGTAGAACGACTTGTTGAAATTGGGTCCCAAATGGGCTAAGAACTCGGAAACATTGCGTTGAACCACTTAAGGGCTTGTCTAGTGCTGTTTTGGGTTAGAATATGTTGGAATATAATAAATTTGATTGTTATAAGTGCTAGAGATACATGAAGAGTGTTTAGAAGTGTCGAGAAAGACTTGTTGAAATTGGGTCCCAAATGGGCTAAGAACTCGGAAACATTGCTTTGAACCACTAAATGACTTATCTAGTGTTGTTTGGGGTTAAAATTTTTTAGAATACAAAGAATTTGATTGATTACAAGTGCTAGAGATGCGTGAAGAGTGTTTAGAAGTGTGTAGAAAGACTTGTAAAAATTGGGTCCCAAATGGGCTAAGAACTCGGAAACATTGCGTTGAACCACTAAATGTTATCTACAGTTGTTTGGGGTTATTTTATGTTAGAATACAATGAATTTGATTGATTACAAGTGCTAGAGATGCATGAAGAGGGTTTAGAAGTGTGTAGAAAGACTTGTTGAAATTGGGTCCCAAATGGGCTAAGAACTCGAAAACACTGCGTGAAACCACTTAAGGGCTTGTCTAGTGCAGTTTTGGGTTAGAATTTGTTATAATATAATAAATTTGATTGTTACAAGCGCTAGAGATACATGAAGAGTGTTTAGAAGTCTGGAGAAAGACTTGTTGAAATTGGGTCCCAAATGGGCTAAAAACTCGGAAACATTGCGTTGAACCACTAAATGAATTATCTAGTGTTGTTTGGGGTTGGAATATGTTAGAATACAATGAATTTGATTGATTACAAGTGCTAGAGATGCATGACGAGTGTTTAAAAGTGTGTAGAAAGACTTGTTGAAATTGGGTCCCAAATGGGCTAAGAACTCGGAAACATTGCGTTGAACCACTTAAGGGCTTGTCTAGTGCTGTTTTGGGTTAGAATATGTTAGAATATAATAAATTTGATTGTTACAAGTGCTAGAGATACATGAAGAGTGTTTAGAAGTGTGGAGAAAGACTTGTTGAAATTGGGTCCCAAATGGGCTAAGAACTCGGAAACATTGCTTTGAAACACTAAATGACTTATCTAGTGTTGTTTGGGGTTAGAATTTGTTAGAATACAATGAATTTTATTGATTACAAGTGCTAGAGATGCATGAAGAGTGTTCAGAAGTGTGTAGAAAGACTTGTAGAAATTGGGTCCCAAATGGGCTAAGAACTCGGAAACATTGCGTTGAACCACTTAAGGGCTTGTCTAGTGCTGTTTTGGGTTAGAATATGTTAGAATATAATAAATTTGATTGTTACAAGTGCTAGAGATACATGAAGAGTGTTTAGAAGTGTGGAGAAAGACTTTTTGAAATTGGGTCCCAAATGGGCTAAGAACTCGGAAACATTGCTTTGAACCACTAAATGACTTATCTAGTGTTGTTTGGGGTTAGAATTTGTTAGAATACAATGAATTTTATTGATTACAAGTGCTAGAGATGCATGAAGAGTGTTTAGAAGTGTGTAGAAAGACTTGTAGAAATTGGGTCCCAATGGGCTAAGAACTCGGAAACATTTCGTTGAACCACTAAATGACTTATCTAGTGTTGTTTGGGGTTAGATTATGTTAGAATACAATGAATTTGATTGATTACAAGTGCTAGAGATGCAAGAAAAGTGTTTACAAGTGTGTAGAACGACTTGTTGAAATTGGGTCCCAAGTAGGCTAAGAACTCGGAAACATTGCGTTGAACCACTTAAGGGCTTGTCTAGTGCTGTTTTGGGTTAGAATTTGTTAGAATACAATGAATTATATTGATTACAAGTGCCAGAGATGCGTGAAGATTGTTTAGAAGTGTGTAGAAAGACTTGTAGAAATTGGGTCCCAAGTGGGCTAAGAACTCGGAAACATTGCTTTGAACCACTAAATGACTTATCTAGTGTTGTTTGGGGTTAGAATTTGTTAGAATACAATGAATTATATTGATTACAAGTGCCTGAGATGCGTGAAGATTGTTTAGAAGTGTGTAGAAAGACTTGTAGAAATTGGGTCCCAAATGGGCTAAGAACTCGGAAACATTGCTTTGAACCACTAAATGACTTATCTAGTTTTGTTTGGGGTTAGAATATGTTAGAATACAATGAATTTGATTGATTACAAGTGCTAGAGATGCATGAAGAGTGTTTAGAAGTGTGTAAAACGACTTGTTGAAATTGGTTCCCAAATGGGCTAAGAACTCGGAAACATTGCGTTGAACCACTTAAGGGCTTGTCTAGTGCTGTTTTGGGTTAGAATATGTTGGAATATAATAAATTTGATTGTTATAAGTGCTAGAGATACATGAAGAGTGTTTAGAAGTGTCGAGAAATACTTGTTGAAATTGGGTCCCAAATGGGCTAAGAACTCGGAAACATTGCTTTGAACCACTAAATGACTTATCTAGTGTTGTTTGGGGTTAAAATTTGTTAGAATACAAAGAATTTGATTGATTACAAGTGCTAGAGATGCGTGAAGAGTGTTTAGAAGTGTGTAGAAAGACTTGTAAAAATTGGGTCCCAAATGGGCTAAGAACTCGAAAACATTGCGTGAAACCACTTAAGGGCTTGTCTAGTGCTGTTTTGGGTTAGAATATGTTATAATATAATAAATTTGATTGTTACAAGCGCTAGAGATACATGAAGAGTGTTTAGAAGTCTGGAGAAAGACTTGTTGAAATTGAGTCCCAAATGGGCTAAAAACTCGGAAACATTGCGTTGAACCACTAAATGAATTATCTAGTGTTGTTTGGGGTTGGAATATGTTAGAATACAATGAATTTGATTGATTACAAGTGCTAGAGATGCATGACGAGTGTTTAAAAGTGTGTAGAAAGACTTGTTGAAATTGGGTCCCAAATGGGCTAAGAACTCGGAAACATTGCGTTGACCCACTTAAGGGCTTGTCTAGTGCTGTTTTGGGTTAGAATATGTTAGAATATAATAAATTTGATTGTTACAAGTGCTAGAGATACATGAAGAGAGTTTAGAAGTGTGGAGAAAGACTTGTTGAAATTGGGTCCCAAATGGGCTAAGAACTCGGAAACATTGCTTTGAACCACTAAATGACTTATCTAGTGTTGTTTGGGGTTAGAATTTGTTAGAATACAATGAATTTTATTGATTACAAGTGCTAGAGATGCATGAAGAGTGTTTAGAAATGTGTAGAAAGACTTGTAGAAATTGGGTCCCAAATGGGCTAAGAACTCGGAAACATTGCGTTGAACCAATAAATGACTTATCTAATGTTGTTTGGGGTTAGAATTTGTTAGAATACAATGAATTTGATTGATTACAAGTGCTAGAGATGCAGGAAGAGTGTTTAAAAGTGTGTAGAAAGAGTTGTTGAAATTGGGTCCCAAATGGGCTTAGAACTCGGAAACATTGCGTTGAACCACTTAAGGGCTTGTCTAGTGTTGTGTGGGGTTATAATATGTTAGAATATAATGAATTTGATTGATTACAAGTGCTAGAGATGCGTTAAGAGTGTTTAGAAGTGTGTAGAAAGACTTGTTGAAATTGGGTCCCAAAAAGGCTAAGAACTCGGAAAAATTGCTTTGAACTACTAAATAACTTATCTAGCGTTGTTTGGGGTTAGAATATTTTAGAATACAATGAATTATATTGATTACAAGTGCTAGAGATGCGTGAAGAGTGTTTAGAAGTGTGTAGAAAGACTTGTAGAAATTGGGTCCCAAATGGGCTAAGAACTCGAAAACATTGCTTTCAACCACTAAATGACTTATCTAGTTTTGTTTGGGGTTAGAATATGTTAGAATACAATGAATTTGATTGATTACAAGTGCTAGAGATGCATGAAGAGTGTTTAGAAGTGTGTAGAAAGACTTGTTGAAATTGGGTCCCAAATGGGCTACGAACTCGGAAACATTGCGTTGAACCACTTAAGGGCTTGTCTACTGCTGTTTTGGGTTAGAATATGTTGGAATATAATAAATTTGATTGTTATAAGTGCTAGAGATACATGAAGAGTGTTTAGAAGTGTGGAGAAAGACTTGTTGAAATTGGGTCCCAAATGGGCTAAGAACTCGGAAACATTGTTTTGAACCACTAAATGTCTTATCTAGTGTTGTTTGGGGTTAAAATTTGTTAGAATACAAAGAATTTGATTGATTAAAAGTGCTAGAGATGCGTGAAGAGTGTTTAGAAGTGTGTAGAAAGACTTGTTGAAATTGGGTCCCAAATGGGCTAAGAACTCGGAAACATTGCGTTGAACAAGTTAAGGGCTTGTCTAGTGCTGTTTTGGGTTAGAATATGTTAGAATATAATAAATTTGATTGTTACAAGTGTTAGAGATACATGAAGAGTGTTTAGAAGTGTGGAGAAAGACTTGTTGAAATTGGGTCCCAAATGGGCTAAGAACTCGGAAACATTGCTTTGAACCACTAAATGACTTATCTAGTGTTGTTTGGGGTTGGAATATGTTAGAATACAATGAATTTGATTGATTACAAGTGCTAGAGATGCATGACGAGTGTTTAAAAGTGTGTAGAAAGACTTGTTGAAATTGGGTCCCAAATGGGCTAAGAACTCGGAAACATTGCGTTGAACCACTTAAGGGCTTGTCTAGTGCTGTTTTGGGTTAGAATATCTTAGAATATAATAAATTTGATTGTTACAAGTGTTAGAGATACATGAAGAGTGTTTAGAAGTGTGGAGAAAGACTTGTTGAAATTGGATCCCAAATGGGCTAAGAACTCGGAAACATTGCTTTGAACCACTAAATGACTTATCTAGTGTTGTTTGGGGTTGGAATATGTTAGAATACAATGAATTTGATTGATTACAAGTGCTAGAGATGCATGACGAGTGTTTAAAAGTGTGTAGAAAGACTTGGTAAAATTGGGTCCCAAATGGGCTAAGAACTCGGAAACATTGCGTTGAACCACTTAAGGGCTTGTCTAGTGCAATTTTGGGTTAGAATATGTTAGAATATAATAAATTTGATTGTTACAAGTGCTAGAGATACATGAAGAGTGTTTAGAAGTGTGGAGAAAGACTTGTTGAAATTGGATCCCAAATGGGCTAAGAACTCGGAAACATTGCTTTGAACCACTAAATGACTTATCTAGTGTTGTTTGGGGTTAGAATTTGTTAGAATACAATGAATTTTATAGATTACAAGTGCTAGAGATGCGTGAAGAGTGTTTAGAAGTGTGTAGAAAGACTTGTAGAAATTGGGTCCCAAATGGGCTAAGAACTCGGAAACATTGCTTTGAACCACTAAATGACTTATCTAGTGTTGTTTGGGGTTAGAATTTGTTAGAATACAATGAATTATATTGATTACAAGTGCCTGAGATGCGTGAAGATTGTTTAGAAGTGTGTAGAAAGACTTGTAGAAATTGGGTCCCAAATGGGCTAAGAACTCGGAAACATTGCTTTGAACCACTAAATGACTTATCTAGTGTTGTTTGGGGTTAGAATTTGTTAGAATACAACGAATTTGATTGATTACAAGTGCCTGAGATGCGTGAAGATTGTTTAGAAGTGTGTAGAAAGACTTGTAGAAATTGGGTCCCAAATGGGCTAAGAACTCGGAAACATTGCGTTGAACCACTTAAGGGCTTGTCTAGTGCTGTTTTGGGTTAGAATATGTTGGAATATAATAAATTTGATTGTTATAAGTGCTAGAGATACATGAAGAGTGTTTAGAAGTGTCGAGAAAGACTTGTTGAAATTGGGTCCCAAATGGGCTAAGAACTCGGAAACATTGCTTTGAACCACTAAATGACTTATCTAGTGTTATTTGGGGTTAAAATTTGTTAGAATACAAAGAATTTGATTGATTACAAGTGCTAGAGATGCGTGAAGAGTGTTTAGAAGTGTGTAGAAAGACTTGTAAAAATTGGGTCCCAAATGGGCTAAGAACTCGGAAACATTGCGTTGAACCACTAAATGAATTATCTACAGTTGTTTGGGGTTATTTTATGTTAGAATACAATGAATTTGATTGATTACAAGTGCTAGAGATGCATGAAGAGGGTTAAGAAGTGTGTAGAAAGACTTGTTGAAATTGGGTCCCAAATGGGCTAAGTACTCGAAAACATTGCGTGAAACCACTTAAGGGCTTGTCTAGTGCTGTTTTGGGTTAGAATATGTTATAATATAATAAATTTGATTGTTACAAGCACTAGAGATACATGAAGAGTGTTTAGAAGTCTGGAGAAAGACTTGTTTAAATTGGGTCCCAAATGGGCTAAAAACTCGGAAACATTGGGTTGAACCACTAAATGAATTATCTAGTGTTGTTTGGGGTTGGAATATGTTAGAATACAATGAATTTGATTGATTACAAGTGCTAGAGATGCATGACGAGTGTTTAAAAGTGTGTAGAAAGACTTGTTGAAATTGGGTCCCAAATGGGCTAAGAACTCGGAAACATTGCGTTGAACCACTTAAGGGCTTGTCTAGTGCTGTTTTGGGTTAGAATATGTTAGAATATAATAAATTTGATTGTTACAAGTGCTAGAGATACATGAAGAGTGTTTAGAAGTGTGGAGAAAGACTTGTTGAAATTGGGTCCCAAATGGGCTAAGAACTCGGAAACATTGCTTTGAACCACTAAATGACTTATCTAGTGTTGTTTGGGGTTAGAATTTGTTAGAATACAATGAATTTTATTGATTACAAGTGCTAGAGATGCATGAAGAGTGTTTAGAAGTGTGTAGAAAGACTTGTAGAAATTGGGTCCCAAATGGGCTAAGAACTCGGAAACATTGCGTTGAACCACTAAATGACTTATCTAATGTTGTTTGGGGTTAGAATTTGTTAGAATACAATGAATTTGATTGATTACAAGTGCTAGAGATGCATGAAGAGTGTTTAAAAGTGTGTAGAAAGAGTTGTTGAAATTGGGTCCCAAATGGGCTTAGAACTCGGAAACATTGCGTTGAACCACTTAAGGGCTTGTCTAGTGTTGTGTGGGGTTATAATATGTTAGAATATAATGAATTTGATTGATTACAAGTGCTAGAGATGCGTTAAGAGTGTTTAGAAGTGCGTAGAAAGACTTGTTGAAATTGGGTCCCAAAAAGGCTAAGAACTCGGAAAAATTGCTTTGAACTACTAAATAACTTATCTAGTGTTGTTTGGGGTTAGAATATTTTAGAATACAATGAATTATATTGATTACAAGTGCTAGAGATGCGTGAAGAGTGTTTAGAAGTGTGTAGAAAGACTTGTAGAAATTGGGTCCCAAATGGGCTAAGAACTCGAAAACATTGCTTTGAACCACTAAATGACTTATCTAGTTTTGTTTGGGGTTAGAATATGTTAGAATACAATGAATTTGATTGATTACAAGTGCTAGAGATGCATGAAGAGTGTTTAGAAGTGTGTAGAAAGAGTTGTTGAAATTGGGTCCCAAATGGGCTACGAACTCGGAAACATTGCGTTGAACCACTTAAGGGCTTGTCTACTGCTGTTTTGGGTTAGAATATGTTGGAATATAATAAATTTGATTGTTATAAGTGCTAGAGATACATGAAGAGTGTTTAGAAGTGTGGAGAAAGACTTGTTGAAATTGGGTCCCAAATGGGCTAAAAACTCGGAAACATTGCGTTGAACCACTAAATGAATTATCTAGTGTTGTTTGGGGTTGGAATATGTTAGAATACAATGAATTTGATTGATTACAAGTGCTAGAGATGCATGACGAGTGTTTAAAAGTGTGTAGAAAGACTTGTTGAAATTGGGTCCCAAATGGGCTAAGAACTCGGAAACATTGCGTTGAACCACTTAAGGGCTTGTCTAGTGCTGTTTTGGGTTAGAATATGTTAGAATATAATAAATTTGATTGTTACAAGTGCTAGAGATACATGAAGAGTGTTTAGAAGTGTGGAGAAAGACTTGTTGAAATTGGGTCCCAAATGGGCTAAGAACTCGGAAACATTGCTTTGAAACACTAAATGACTTATCTAGTGTTGTTTGGGGTTAGAATTTGTTAGAATACAATGAATTTTATTGATTACAAGTGCTAGAGATGCATGAAGAGTGTTCAGAAGTGTGTAGAAAGACTTGTAGAAATTGGGTCCCAAATGGGCTAAGAACTCGGAAACATTGCGTTGAACCACTTAAGGGCTTGTCTAGTGCTGTTTTGGGTTAGAATATGTTAGAATATAATAAATTTGATTGTTACAAGTGCTAGAGATACATGAAGAGTGTTTAGAAGTGTGGAGAAAGACTTTTTGAAATTGGGTCCCAAATGGGCTAAGAACTCGGAAACATTGCTTTGAACCACTAAATGACTTATCTAGTGTTGTTTGGGGTTAGAATTTGTTAGAATACAATGAATTTTATTGATTACAAGTGCTAGAGATGCATGAAGAGTGTTTAGAAGTGTGTAGAAAGACTTGTAGAAATTGGGTCCCAATGGGCTAAGAACTCGGAAACATTTCGTTGAACCACTAAATGACTTATCTAGTGTTGTTTGGGGTTAGATTATGTTAGAATACAATGAATTTGATTGATTACAAGTGCTAGAGATGCAAGAAAAGTGTTTACAAGTGTGTAGAACGACTTGTTGAAATTGGGTCCCAAATAGGCTAAGAACTCGGAAACATTGCGTTGAACCACTTAAGGGCTTGTCTAGTGCTGTTTTGGGTTAGAATTTGTTAGAATACAATGAATTATATTGATTACAAGTGCCAGAGATGCGTGAAGATTGTTTAGAAGTGTGTAGAAAGACTTGTAGAAATTGGGTCCCAAGTGGGCTAAGAACTCGGAAACATTGCTTTGAACCACTAAATGACTTATCTAGTGTTGTTTGGGGTTAGAATTTGTTAGAATACAATGAATTATATTGATTACAAGTGCCTGAGATGCGTGAAGATTGTTTAGAAGTGTGTAGAAAGACTTGTAGAAATTGGGTCCCAAATGGGCTAAGAACTCGGAAACATTGCTTTGAACCACTAAATGACTTATCTAGTTTTGTTTGGGGTTAGAATATGTTAGAATACAATGAATTTGATTGATTACAAGTGCTAGAGATGCATGAAGAGTGTTTAGAAGTGTGTAAAACGACTTGTTGAAATTGGTTCCCAAATGGGCTAAGAACTCGGAAACATTGCGTTGAACCACTTAAGGGCTTGTCTAGTGCTGTTTTGGGTTAGAATATGTTGGAATATAATAAATTTGATTGTTATAAGTGCTAGAGATACATGAAGAGTGTTTAGAAGTGTCGAGAAAGACTTGTTGAAATTGGGTCCCAAATGGGCTAAGAACTCGGAAACATTGCTTTGAACCACTAAATGACTTATCTAGTGTTGTTTGGGGTTAAAATTTGTTAGAATACAAAGAATTTGATTGATTACAAGTGCTAGAGATGCGTGAAGAGTGTTTAGAAGTGTGTAGAAAGACTTGTAAAAATTGGGTCCCAAATGGGCTAAGAACTCGAAAACATTGCGTGAAACCACTTAAGGGCTTGTCTAGTGCTGTTTTGGGTTAGAATATGTTATAATATAATAAATTTGATTGTTACAAGCGCTAGAGATACATGAAGAGTGTTTAGAAGTCTGGAGAAAGACTTGTTGAAATTGAGTCCCAAATGGGCTAAAAACTCGGAAACATTGCGTTGAACCACTAAATGAATTATCTAGTGTTGTTTGGGGTTGGAATATGTTAGAATACAATGAATTTGATTGATTACAAGTGCTAGAGATGCATGACGAGTGTTTAAAAGTGTGTAGAAAGACTTGTTGAAATTGGGTCCCAAATGGGCTAAGAACTCGGAAACATTGCGTTGACCCACTTAAGGGCTTGTCTAGTGCTGTTTTGGGTTAGAATATGTTAGAATATAATAAATTTGATTGTTACAAGTGCTAGAGATACATGAAGAGTGTTTAGAAGTGTGGAGAAAGACTTGTTGAAATTGGGTCCCAAATGGGCTAAGAACTCGGAAACATTGCTTTGAACCACTAAATGACTTATCTAGTGTTGTTTGGGGTTAGAATTTGTTAGAATACAATGAATTTTATTGATTACAAGTGCTAGAGATGCATGAAGAGTGTTTAGAAATGTGTAGAAAGACTTGTAGAAATTGGGTCCCAAATGGGCTAAGAACTCGGAAACATTGCGTTGAACCAATAAATGACTTATCTAATGTTGTTTGGGGTTAGAATTTGTTAGAATACAATGAATTTGATTGATTACAAGTGCTAGAGATGCAGGAAGAGTGTTTAAAAGTGTGTAGAAAGAGTTGTTGAAATTGGGTCCCAAATGGGCTTAGAACTCGGAAACATTGCGTTGAACCACTTAAGGGCTTGTCTAGTGTTGTGTGGGGTTATAATATGTTAGAATATAATGAATTTGATTGATTACAAGTGCTAGAGATGCGTTAAGAGTGTTTAGAAGTGTGTAGAAAGACTTGTTGAAATTGGGTCCCAAAAAGGCTAAGAACTCGGAAAAATTGCTTTGAACTACTAAATAACTTATCTAGCGTTGTTTGGGGTTAGAATATTTTAGAATACAATGAATTATATTGATTACAAGTGCTAGAGATGCGTGAAGAGTGTTTAGAAGTGTGTAGAAAGACTTGTAGAAATTGGGTCCCAAATGGGCTAAGAACTCGAAAACATTGCTTTCAACCACTAAATGACTTATCTAGTTTTGTTTGGGGTTAGAATATGTTAGAATACAATGAATTTGATTGATTACAAGTGCTAGAGATGCATGAAGAGTGTTTAGAAGTGTGTAGAAAGACTTGTTGAAATTGGGTCCCAAATGGGCTACGAACTCGGAAACATTGCGTTGAACCACTTAAGGGCTTGTCTACTGCTGTTTTGGGTTAGAATATGTTGGAATATAATAAATTTGATTGTTATAAGTGCTAGAGATACATGAAGAGTGTTTAGAAGTGTGGAGAAAGACTTGTTGAAATTGGGTCCCAAATGGGCTAAGAACTCGGAAACATTGTTTTGAACCACTAAATGTCTTATCTAGTGTTGTTTGGGGTTAAAATTTGTTAGAATACAAAGAATTTGATTGATTAAAACTGCTAGAGATGCGTGAAGAGTGTTTAGAAGTGTGTAGAAAGACTTGTTGAAATTGGGTCCCAAATGGGCTAAGAACTCGGAAACATTGCGTTGAACAAGTTAAGGGCTTGTCTAGTGCTGTTTTGGGTTAGAATATGTTAGAATATAATAAATTTGATTGTTACAAGTGTTAGAGATACATGAAGAGTGTTTAGAAGTGTGGAGAAAGACTTGTTGAAATTGGGTCCCAAATGGGCTAAGAACTCGGAAACATTGTTTTGAACCACTAAATGACTTATCTAGTGTTGTTTGGGGTTGGAATATGTTAGAATACAATGAATTTGATTGATTACAAGTGCTAGAGATGCATGACGAGTGTTTAAAAGTGTGTAGAAAGACTTGTTGAAATTGGGTCCCAAATGGGCTAAGAACTCGGAAACATTGCGTTGAACCACTTAAGGGCTTGTCTAGTGCTGTTTTGGGTTAGAATATCTTAGAATATAATAAATTTGATTGTTACAAGTGTTAGAGATACATGAAGAGTGTTTAGAAGTGTGGAGAAAGACTTGTTGAAATTGGATCCCAAATGGGCTAAGAACTCGGAAACATTGCTTTGAACCACTAAATGACTTATCTAGTGTTGTTTGGGGTTGGAATATGTTAGAATACAATGAATTTGATTGATTACAAGTGCTAGAGATGCATGACGAGTGTTTAAAAGTGTGTAGAAAGACTTGGTAAAATTGGGTCCCAAATGGGCTAAGAACTCGGAAACATTGCGTTGAACCACTTAAGGGCTTGTCTAGTGCAATTTTGGGTTAGAATATGTTAGAATATAATAAATTTGATTGTTACAAGTGCTAGAGATACATGAAGAGTGTTTAGAAGTGTGGAGAAAGACTTGTTGAAATTGGATCCCAAATGGGCTAAGAACTCGGAAACATTGCTTTGAACCACTAAATGACTTATCTAGTGTTGTTTGGGGTTAGAATTTGTTAGAATACAATGAATTTTATAGATTACAAGTGCTAGAGATGCGTGAAGAGTGTTTAGAAGTGTGTAGAAAGACTTGTAGAAATTGGGTCCCAAATGGGCTAAGAACTCGGAAACATTGCTTTGAACCACTAAATGACTTATCTAGTGTTGTTTGGGATTAGAATTTGTTAGAATACAATGAATTATATTGATTACAAGTGCCTGAGATGCGTGAAGATTGTTTAGAAGTGTGTAGAAAGACTTGTAGAAATTGGGTCCCAAATGGGCTAAGAACTCGGAAACATTGCTTTGAACCACTAAATGACTTATCTAGTGTTGTTTGGGGTTAGAATTTGTTAGAATACAACGAATTTGATTGATTACAAGTGCCTGAGATGCGTGAAGATTGTTTAGAAGTGTGTAGAAAGACTTGTAGAAATTGGGTCCCAAATGGGCTAAGAACTCGGAAACATTGCGTTGAACCACTTAAGGGCTTGTCTAGTGCTGTTTTGGGTTAGAATATGTTGGAATATAATAAATTTGATTGTTATAAGTGCTAGAGATACATGAAGAGTGTTTAGAAGTGTCGAGAAAGACTTGTTGAAATTGGGTCCCAAATGGGCTAAGAGCTCGGAAACATTGCTTTGAACCACTAAATGACTTATCTAGTGTTATTTGGGGTTAAAATTTGTTAGAATACAAAGAATTTGATTGATTACAAGTGCTAGAGATGCGTGAAGAGTGTTTAGAAATGTGTAGAAAGACTTGTAAAAATTGGGTTCCAAATGGGCTAAGAACTCGGAAACATTGCGTTGAACCACTAAATGAATTATCTACAGTTGTTTGGGGTTATTTTATGTTAGAATACAATGAATTTGATTGATTACAAGTGCTAGAGATGCATGAAGAGGGTTAAGAAGTGTGTAGAAAGACTTGTTGAAATTGGGTCCCAAATGGGCTAAGTACTCGAAAACATTGCGTGAAACCACTTAAGGGCTTGTCTAGTGCTGTTTTGGGTTAGAATATGTTATAATATAATAAATTTGATTGTTACAAGCGCTAGAGATACATGAAGAGTGTTTAGAAGTCTGGAGAAAGACTTGTTTAAATTGGGTCCCAAATGGGCTAAAAACTCGGAAACATTGGGTTGAACCACTAAATGAATTATCTAGTGTTGTTTGGGGTTGGAATATGTTAGAATACAATGAATTTGATTGATTACAAGTGCTAGAGATGCATGAGGAGTGTTTAAAAGTGTGTAGAAAGACTTGTTGAAATTGGGTCCCAAATGGGCTAAGAACTCGGAAACATTGCGTTGAACCACTTAAGGGCTTGTCTAGTGCTGTTTTGGGTTAAAATATGTTAGAATATAATAAATTTGATTGTTACAAGTGCTAGAGATACATGAAGAGTGTTTAGAAGTGTGGAGTAAGACTTGTTGAAATTGGGTCCCAAATGGGCTAAGAACTCGGAAACATTGCTTTGAACCACTAAATGACTTATCTAGTGTTGTTTGGGGTTAGAATTTGTTAGAATACAATGAATTTTATTGATTACAAGTGCTAGAGATGCATGAAGAGTGTTTAGAAGTGTGTAGAAAGACTTGTAGAAATTGGGTCCCAAATGGGCTAAGAACTCGGAAACATTGCGTTGAACCACTAAATGACTTATCTAATGTTGTTTGGGGTTAGAATTTGTTAGAATACAATGAATTTGATTGATTACAAGTGCTAGAGATGCATGAAGAGTGTTTAAAAGTGTGTAGAAAGAGTTGTTGAAATTGGGTCCCAAATGGGCTTAGAACTCGGAAACATTGCGTTGAACCACTTAAGGGCTTGTCTAGTGTTGTGTGGGGTTATAATATGTTAGAATATAATGAATTTGATTGATTACAAGTGCTAGAGATGCGTTAAGAGTGTTTAGAAGTGCGTAGAAAGACTTGTTGAAATTGGGTCCCAAAAAGGCTAAGAACTCGGAAAAATTGCTTTGAACTACTAAATAACTTATCTAGTGTTGTTTGGGGTTAGAATATTTTAGAATACAATGAATTATATTGATTACAAGTGCTAGAGATGCGTGAAGAGTGTTTAGAAGTGTGTAGAAAGACTTGTAGAAATTGGGTCCCAAATGGGCTAAGAACTCGAAAACATTGCTTTGAACCACTAAATGACTTATCTAGTTTTGTTTGGGGTTAGAATATGTTAGAATACAATGAATTTGATTGATTACAAGTGCTAGAGATGCATGAAGAGTGTTTAGAAGTGTGTAGAAAGAGTTGTTGAAATTGGGTCCCAAATGGGCTACGAACTCGGAAACATTGCGTTGAACCACTTAAGGGCTTGTCTACTGCTGTTTTGGGTTAGAATATGTTGGAATATAATAAATTTGATTGTTATAAGTGCTAGAGATACATGAAGAGTGTTTAGAAGTGTGGAGAAAGACTTGTTGAAATTGGGTCCCAAATGGGCTAAGAACTCGGAAACATTGCTTTGAACCACTAAATGACTTATCTAGTGTTGTTTGGGGTTGGAATATGTTAGAATACAATGAATTTAATTGATTACAAGTGCTAGAGATGCGTGAAGAGTGTTTAGAAGTGTGTAGAAAGACTTGTTGAAATTGGGTCCCAAATGGGCTAAGAACTCGGAAACATTGCGTTGAACAAGTTAAGGGCTTGTCTAGTGCTGTTTTGGGTTAGAATATGTTAGAATATAATAAATTTGATTGTTACAAGTGTTAGAGATACATGAAGAGTGTTTAGAAGTGTGGAGAAAGACTTATTGAAATTGGGTCCCAAATGGGCTAAGAACTCGGAAACATTGCTTTGAACCACTAAATGACTTATCTAGTGTTGTTTGGGGTTGGAATATGTTAGAATACAATGAATTTGATTGATTACAAGTGCTAGAGATGCATGACGAGTGTTTAAAAGTGTGTAGAAAGACTTGGTAAAATTGGGTCCCAAATGGGCTAAGAACTCGGAAACATTGCGTTGAACCACTTAAGGGCTTGTCTAGTGCTGTTTTGGGTTAGAATATGTTAGAATATAATAAATTTGATTGTTACAAGTGCTAGAGATACATGAAGAGTGTTTAGAAGTGTGGAGAAAGACTTGTTGAAATTGGATCCCAAATGGGCTAAGAACTCGGAAACATTGCTTTGAACCACTAAATGACTTATCTAGTGTTGTTTGGGGTTAGAATTTGTTAGAATACAATGAATTTTATAGATTACAAGTGCTAGAGATGCGTGAAGAGTGTTTAGAAGTGTGTAGAAAGACTTGTAGAAATTGGGTCCCAAATGGGCTAAGAACTCGGAAACATTGCTTTGAACCACTAAATGACTTATCTAGTGTTGTTTGGGGTTAGATTTTGTTAGAATACAATGAATTATATTGATTACAAGTGCCTGAGATGCGTGAAGATTGTTTAGAAGTGTGTAGAAAGACTTGTAGAAATTGGGTCCCAAATGGGCTAAGAACTCGGAAACATTGCTTTGAACCACTAAATGACTTATCTAGTGTTGTTTGGGGTTAGAATTTGTTAGAATACAACGAATTATATTGATTACAAGTGCCTGAGATGCGTGAAGATTGTTTAGAAGTGTGTAGAAAGACTTGTAGAAATTGGGTCCCAAATGGGCTAAGAACTCGGAAACATTGCTTTGAACCACTAAATGACTTATCTAGTTTTGTTTGGGGTTAGAATATGTTAGAATAAAATGAATTTGATTGATTACAAGTGCTAGAGATGCATGAAGAGTGTTTAGAAGTGTGTAAAACGACTTGTTGAAATTAGGTCCCAAATGGGCTAAGAACTCGGAAACATTGCGTTGAACCACTTAAGGGCTTGTCTAGTGCTGTTTTGGGTTAGAATATGTTGGAATATAATAAATTTGATTGTTATAAGTGCTAGAGATACATGAAGAGTGTTTAGAAGTGTCGAGAAAGACTTGTTGAAATTGGGTCCCAAATGGGCTAAGAACTCGGAAACATTGCTTTGAACCACTAAATGACTTATCTAGTGTTGTTTGGGTTAAAATTTGTTAGAATACAAAGAATTTGATTGATTACAAGTGCTAGAGATGCGTGAAGAGTGTTTAGAAGTGTGTAGAAAGACTTGTAAAAATTGTGTCCCAAATGGGCTAAGAACTCGGAAACATTGCGTTGAACCACTAAATGAATTATCTACAGTTGTTTGGGGTTATTTTATGTTAGAATACAATGAATTTGATTGATTACAAGTGCTAGAGATGCATGAAGAGGGTTTAGAAGTGTGTAGAAAGACTTGTTGAAATTGGGTCCCAAATGGGCTAAGAACTCGAAAACATTGCGTGAAACCACTTAAGGGCTTGTCTAGTGCTGTTTTAGGTTAGAATATGTTATAATATAATAAATTTGATTGTTACAAGCGCTAGAGATACATGAAGAGTGTTTAGAAGTCTGGAGAAAGACTTGTTGAAATTGGGTCCCAAATGGGCTAAAAACTCGGAAACATTGCGTTGAACCACTTAAGGGCTTGTCTAGTGCTGTTTTGGGTTAGAATATGTTAGAATATAATAAATTTGATTGTTACAAGTGCTAGAGATACATGAAGAGTGTTTAGAAGTGTGGAGAAAGACTTGTTGAAATTGGGTCCCAAATGGGCTAAGAACTCGGAAACATTGCTTTGAACCACTAAATGACTTATCTAGTGTTGTTTGGGGTTAGAATTTGTTAGAATACAATGAATTTTATTGATTACAAGTGCTAGAGATGCATGAAGAGTGTTTAGAAGTGTGTAGAAAGACTTGTAGAAATTGGGTCCCAAATGGGCTAAGAACTCGGAAACATTGCGTTGAACCACTAAATGACTTATCTAGTGTTGTTTGGGGTTAGAATTTGTTAGAATACAATGAATTTGATTGATTACAAGTGCTAGAGATGCATGAAGAGTGTTTAAAAGTGTGTAGAAAGAGTTGTTGAAATTGGGTCCCAAATGGGCTTAGAACTCGGAAACATTGCGTTGAACCACTTAAGGGCTTGTCTAGTGTTGTGTGGGGTTATAATATGTTAGAATATAATGAATTTGATTGATTACAAGTGCTAGAGATGCGTTAAGAGTGTTTAGAAGTGCGTAGAAAGACTTGTTGAAATTGGGTCCCAAAAAGGCTAAGAACTCGGAAAAATTGCTTTGAACTACTAAATAACTTATCTAGCGTTGTTTGGGGTTAAAATATTTTAGAATACAATGAATTATATTGATTACAAGTGCTAGATATGCGTGAAGAGTGTTTAGAAGTGTGTAGAAAGACTTGTAGAAATTGGGTCCCAAATGGGCTAAGAACTCGAAAACATTGCTTTGAACCACTAAATGACTTATCTAGTTTTGTTTGGGGTTAGAATATGTTAGAATACAATGAATTTGATTGATTACAAGTGCTAGAGATGCATGAAGAGTGTTTAGAAGTGTGTAGAAAGAGTTGTTGAAATTGGGTCCCAAATGGGCTACGAACTCGGAAACATTGCGTTGAACCACTTAAGGGCTTGTCTACTGCTGTTTTGGGTTAGAATATGTTGGAATATAATAAATTTGATTGTTATAAGTGCTAGAGATACATGAAGAGTGTTTAGAAGTGTGGAGAAAGACTTGTTGAAATTGGGTCCCAAATGGGCTAAGAACTCGGAAACATTGCTTTGAACCACTAAATGACTTATCTAGTGTTGTTTGGGGTTGGAATATGTTAGAATACAATGAATTTAATTGATTACAAGTGCTAGAGATGCGTGAAGAGTGTTTAGAAGTGTGTAGAAAGACTTGTTGAAATTGGGTCCCAAATGGGCTAAGAACTCGGAAACATTGCGTTGAACAAGTTAAGGGCTTGTCTAGTGCTGTTTTGGGTTAGAATATGTTAGAATATAATAAATTTGATTGTTACAAGTGTTAGAGATACATGAAGAGTGTTTAGAAGTGTGGAGAAAGACTTATTGAAATTGGGTCCCAAATGGGCTAAGAACTCGGAAACATTGCTTTGAACCACTAAATGACTTATCTAGTGTTGTTTGGGGTTGGAATATGTTAGAATACAATGAATTTGATTGATTACAAGTGCTAGAGATGCATGACGAGTGTTTAATAGTGTGTAGAAAGACTTGGTAAAATTGGGTCCCAAATGGGCTAAGAACTCGGAAACATTGCGTTGAACCACTTAAGGGCTTGTCTAGTGCTGTTTTGGGTTAGAATATGTTAGAATATAATAAATTTGATTGTTACAAGTGCTAGAGATACATGAAGAGTGTTTAGAAGTGTGGAGAAAGACTTGTTGAAATTGGATCCCAAATGGGCTAAGAACTCAGAAACATTGCTTTGAACCACTAAATGACTTATCTAGTGTTGTTTGGGGTTAGAATTTGTTAGAATACAATGAATTTTATAGATTACAAGTGCTAGAGATGCGTGAAGAGTGTTTAGAAGTGTGTAGAAAGACTTGTAGAAATTGGGTCCCAAATGGGCTAAGAACTCGGAAACATTGCTTTGAACCACTAAATGACTTATCTAGTGTTGTTTGGGGTTAGATTTTGTTAGAATACAATGAATTATATTGATTACAAGTGCCTGAGATGCGTGAAGATTGTTTAGAAGTGTGTAGAAAGACTTGTAGAAATTGGGTCCCAAATGGGCTAAGAACTCGGAAACATTGCTTTGAACCACTAAATGACTTATCTAGTGTTGTTTGGGGTTAGAATTTGTTAGAATACAATGAATTATATTGATTACAAGTGCCTGAGATGCGTGAAGATTGTTTAGAAGTGTGTAGAAAGACTTGTAGAAATTGGGTCCCAAATGGGCTAAGAACTCGGAAACATTGCTTTGAACCACTAAATGACTTATCTAGTTTTGTTTGGGGTTAGAATATGTTAGAATACAATGAATTTGATTGATTACAAGTGCTAGAGATGCATGAAGAGTGTTTAGAAGTGTGTAAAACGACTTGTTGAAATTAGGTCCCAAATGGGCTAAGAACTCGGAAACATTGCGTTGAACCACTTAAGGGCTTGTCTAGTGCTGTTTTGGGTTAGAATATGTTGGAATATAATAAATTTGATTGTTATAAGTGCTAGAGATACATGAAGAGTGTTTAGAAGTGTCGAGAAAGACTTGTTGAAATTGGGTCCCAAATGGGCTAAGAACTCGGAAACATTGCTTTGAACCACTAAATGACTTATCTAGTGTTGTTTGGGTTAAAATTTGTTAGAATACAAAGAATTTGATTGATTACAAGTGCTAGAGATGCGTGAAGAGTGTTTAGAAGTGTGTAGAAAGACTTGTAAAAATTGGGTCCCAAATGGGCTAAGAACTCGGAAACATTGCGTTGAACCACTAAATGAATTATCTACAGTTGTTTGGGGTTATTTTATGTTAGAATACAATGAATTTGATTGATTACAAGTGCTAGAGATGCATGAAGAGGGTTTAGAAGTGTGTAGAAAGACTTGTTGAAATTGGGTCCCAAATGGGCTAAGAACTCGAAAACATTGCGTGAAACCACTTAAGGGCTTGTCTAGTGCTGTTTTAGGTTAGAATATGTTATAATATAATAAATTTGATTGTTACAAGCGCTAGAGATACATGAAGAGTGTTTAGAAGTCTGGAGAAAGACTTGTTGTAATTGGGTCCCAAATGGGCTAAAAACTCGGAAACATTGGGTTGAACCACTAAATGAATTATCTACTGTTGTTTGGGGTTGGAATATGTTAGAATACAATGAATTTGATTGATTACAAGTGCTAGAGATGCATGACGAGTGTTTAAAAGTGTGTAGAAAGACTTGTTGAAATTGGGTCCCAAATGGGCTAAGAACTCGGAAACATTGCGTTGAACCACTTAAGGGCTTGTCTAGTGCTGTTTTGGGTTAGAATATGTTAGAATATAATAAATTTGATTGTTACAAGTGCTAGAGATACATGAAGAGTGTTTAGAAGTGTGGAGAAAGACTTGTTGAAATTGGGTCCCAAATGGGCTAAGAACTCGGAAACATTGCTTTGAACCACTAAATGACTTATCTAGTGTTGTTTGGGGTTAGAATTTGTTAGAATACAATGAATTTGATTGATTACAAGTGCTAGAGATGCATGAAGAGTGTTTAGAAGTGTGTAAAACGACTTGTTGAAATTAGGTCCCAAATGGGCTAAGAACTCGGAAACATTGCGTTGAACCACTTAAGGGCTTGTCTAGTGCTGTTTTGGGTTAGAATATGTTGGAATATAATAAATTTGATTGTTATAAGTGCTAGAGATACATGAAGAGTGTTTAGAAGTGTCGAGAAAGACTTGTTGAAATTGGGTCCCAAATGGGCTAAGAACTCGGAAACATTGCTTTGAACCACTAAATGACTTATCTAGTGTTGTTTGGGTTAAAATTTGTTAGAATACAAAGAATTTGATTGATTACAAGTGCTAGAGATGCGTGAAGAGTGTTTAGAAGTGTGTAGAAAGACTTGTAAAAATTGGGTCCCAAATGGGCTAAGAACTCGGAAACATTGCGTTGAACCACTAAATGAATTATCTACAGTTGTTTGGGGTTATTTTATGTTAGAATACAATGAATTTGATTGATTACAAGTGCTAGAGATGCATGAAGAGGGTTTAGAAGTGTGTAGAAAGACTTGTTGAAATTGGGTCCCAAATGGGCTAAGAACTCGAAAACATTGCGTGAAACCACTTAAGGGCTTGTCTAGTGCTGTTTTAGGTTAGAATATGTTATAATATAATAAATTTGATTGTTACAAGCGCTAGAGATACATGAAGAGTGTTTAGAAGTCTGGAGAAAGACTTGTTGAAATTGGGTCCCAAATGGGCTAAAAACTCGGAAACATTGGGGTGAACCACTAAATGAATTATCTAGTGTTGTTTGGGGTTGGAATATGTTAGAATACAATGAATTTGATTGATTACAAGTGCTAGAGATGCATGACGAGTGTTTAAAAGTGTGTAGAAAGACTTGTTGAAATTGGGTCCCAAATGGGCTAAGAACTCGGAAACATTGCGTTGAACCACTTAAGGGCTTGTCTAGTGCTGTTTTGGGTTAGAATATGTTAGAATATAATAAATTTGATTGTTACAAGTGCTAGAGATACATGAAGAGTGTTTAGAAGTGTGGAGAAAGACTTGTTGAAATTGGGTCCCAAATGGGCTAAGAACTCGGAAACATTGCTTTGAACCACTAAATGACTTATCTAGTGTTGTTTGGGGTTAGAATTTGTTAGAATACAATGAATTTGATTGATTACAAGTGCTAGAGATGCATGAAGAGTGTTTAGAAGTGTGTAAAACGACTTGTTGATATTAGGTCCCAAATGGGCTAAGAACTCGGAAACATTGCGTTGAACCACTTAAGGGCTTGTCTAGTGCTGTTTTGGGTTAGAATATATTGGAATATAATAAATTTGATTGTTATAAGTGCTAGAGATACATGAAGAGTGTTTAGAAGTGTCGAGAAAGACTTGTTGAAATTGGGTCCCAAATGGGCTAAGAACTCGGAAACATTGCTTTGAACCACTAAATGACTTATCTAGTGTTGTTTGGGTTAAAATTTGTTAGAATACAAAGAATTTGATTGATTACAAGTGCTAGAGATGCGTGAAGAGTGTTTAGAAGTGTGTAGAAAGACTTGTAAAAATTGGGTCCCAAATGGGCTAAGAACTCGGAAACATTGCGTTGAACCACTAAATGAATTATCTACAGTTGTTTGGGGTTATTTTATGTTAGAATACAATGAATTTGATTGATTACAAGTGCTAGAGATGCATGAAGAGGGTTTAGAAGTGTGTAGAAAGACTTGTTGAAATTGGGTCCCAAATGGGCTAAGAACTCGAAAACATTGCGTGAAACCACTTAAGGGCTTGTCTAGTGCTGTTTTAGGTTAGAATATGTTATAATATAATAAATTTGATTGTTACAAGCGCTAGAGATACATGAAGAGTGTTTAGAAGTCTGGAGAAAGACTTGTTGAAATTGGGTCCCAAATGGGCTAAAAACTCGGAAACATTGGGTTGAACCACTAAATGAATTATCTAGTGTTGTTTGGGGTTGGAATATGTTAGAATACAATGAATTTGATTGATTACAAGTGCTAGAGATGCATGACGAGTGTTTAAAAGTGTGTAGAAAGACTTGTTGAAATTGGGTCCCAAATGGGCTAAGAACTCGGAAACATTGCGTTGAACTACTTAAGGGCTTGTCTAGTGCTGTTTTGGGTTAGAATATGTTAGAATATAATAAATTTGATTGTTACAAGTGCTAGAGATACATGAAGAGTGTTTAGAAGTGTGGAGAAAGACTTGTTGAAATTGGGTCCCAAATGGGCTAAGAACTCGGAAACATTGCTTTGAACCACTAAATGACTTATCTAGTGTTGTTTGGGGTTGGAATATGTTAGAATACAATGAATTTGATTGATTACAAGTGCTAGAGATGCATGACGAGTGTTTAAAAGTGTGTAGAAAGACTTGTTGAAATTGGGTCCCAAATGGGCTAAGAACTCGGAAACATTGCGTTGAACCACTTAAGGGCTTGTCTAGTGCTGTTTTGGGTTAGAATATGTTAGAATATAATAAATTTGATTGTTACAAGTGCTAGAGATACATGAAGAGTGTTTAGAAGTGTGGAGAAAGACTTGTTGAAATTGGGTCCCAAATGGGCTAAGAACTCGGAAACATTGCTTTGAACCACTAAATGACTTATCTAGTGTTGTTTGGGGTTAGAATTTGTTAGAATACAATGAATTTGATTGATTACAAGTGCTAGAGATGCATGAAGAGTGTTTAGAAGTGTGTAAAACGACTTGTTGAAATTAGGTCCCAAATGGGCTAAGAACTCGGAAACATTGCGTTGAACCACTTAAGGGCTTGTCTAGTGCTGTTTTGGGTTAGAATATGTTGGAATATAATAAATTTGATTGTTATAAGTGCTAGAGATACATGAAGAGTGTTTAGAAGTGTCGAGAAAGACTTGTTGAAATTGGGTCCCAAATGGGCTAAGAACTCGGAAACATTGCTTTGAACCACTAAATGACTTATCTAGTGTTGTTTGGGTTAAAATTTGTTAGAATACAAAGAATTTGATTGATTACAAGTGCTAGAGATGCGTGAAGAGTGTTTAGAAGTGTGTAGAAAGACTTGTAAAAATTGGGTCCCAAATGGGCTAAGAACTCGGAAACATTGCGTTGAACCACTAAATGAATTATCTACAGTTGTTTGGGGTTATTTTATGTTAGAATACAATGAATTTGATTGATTACAAGTGCTAGAGATGCATGAAGAGGGTTTAGAAGTGTGTAGAAAGACTTGTTGAAATTGGGTCCCAAATGGGCTAAGAACTCGAAAACATTGCGTGAAACCACTTAAGGGCTTGTCTAGTGCTGTTTTAGGTTAGAATATGTTATAATATAATAAATTTGATTGTTACAAGCGCTAGAGATACATGAAGAGTGTTTAGAAGTCTGGAGAAAGACTTGTTGAAATTGGGTCCCAAATGGGCTAAAAACTCGGAAACATTGGGTTGAACCACTAAATGAATTATCTAGTGTTGTTTGGGGTTGGAATATGTTAGAATACAATGAATTTGATTGATTACAAGTGCTAGAGATGCATGACGAGTGTTTAAAAGTGTGTAGAAAGACTTGTTGAAATTGGGTCCCAAATGGGCTAAGAACTCGGAAACATTGCGTTGAACCACTTAAGGGCTTGTCTAGTGCTGTTTTGGGTTAGAATATGTTAGAATATAATAAATTTGATTGTCACAAGTGCTAGAGATACATGAAGAGTGTTTAGAAGTGTGGAGAAAGACTTGTTGAAATTGGGTCCCAAATGGGCTAAGAACTCGGAAACATTGCTTTGAACCACTAAATGACTTATCTAGTGTTGTTTGGGGTTAGAATTTGTTAGAATACAATGAATTTTATTGATTACAAGTGCTAGAGATGCATGAAGAGTGTTTAGAAGTGTGTAGAAAGACTTGTAGAAATTGGGTCCCAAATGGGCTAAGAACTCGGAAACATTGCGTTGAACCACTAAATGACTTATCTAGTGTTGTTTGGGGTTAGAATTTGTTAGAATACAATGAATTTGATTGATTACAAGTGCTAGAGATGCATGAAGAGTGTTTAAAAGTGTGTAGAAAGAGTTGTTGAAATTGGGTCCCAAATGGGCTTAGAACTCGGAAACATTGCGTTGAACCACTTAAGGGCTTGTCTAGTGTTGTGTGGGGTTATAATATGTTAGAATATAATGAATTTGATTGATTACAAGTGCTAGAGATGCGTTAAGAGTGTTTAGAAGTGCGTAGAAAGACTTGTTGAAATTGGGTCCCAAAAAGGCTAAGAACTCGGAAAAATTGCTTTGAACTACTAAATAACTTATCTAGCGTTGTTTGGGGTTAAAATATTTTAGAATACAATGAATTATATTGATTACAAGTGCTAGATATGCGTGAAGAGTGTTTAGAAGTGTGTAGAAAGACTTGTAGAAATTGGGTCCCAAATGGGCTAAGAACTCGAAAACATTGCTTTGAACCACTAAATGACTTATCTAGTTTTGTTTGGGGTTAGAATATGTTAGAATACAATGAATTTGATTGATTACAAGTGCTAGAGATGCATGAAGAGTGTTTAGAAGTGTGTAGAAAGAGTTGTTGAAATTGGGTCCCAAATGGGCTACGAACTCGGAAACATTGCGTTGAACCACTTAAGGGCTTGTCTACTGCTGTTTTGGGTTAGAATATGTTGGAATATAATAAATTTGATTGTTATAAGTGCTAGAGATACATGAAGAGTGTTTAGAAGTGTGGAGAAAGACTTGTTGAAATTGGGTCCCAAATGGGCTAAGAACTCGGAAACATTGCTTTGAACCACTAAATGACTTATCTAGTGTTGTTTGGGGTTGGAATATGTTAGAATACAATGAATTTAATTGATTACAAGTGCTAGAGATGCGTGAAGAGTGTTTAGAAGTGTGTAGAAAGACTTGTTGAAATTGGGTCCCAAATGGGCTAAGAACTCGGAAACATTGCGTTGAACAAGTTAAGGGCTTGTCTAGTGCTGTTTTGGGTTAGAATATGTTAGAATATAATAAATTTGATTGTTACAAGTGTTAGAGATACATGAAGAGTGTTTAGAAGTGTGGAGAAAGACTTATTGAAATTGGGTCCCAAATGGGCTAAGAACTCGGAAACATTGCTTTGAACCACTAAATGACTTATCTAGTGTTGTTTGGGGTTGGAATATGTTAGAATACAATGAATTTGATTGATTACAAGTGCTAGAGATGCATGACGAGTGTTTAATAGTGTGTAGAAAGACTTGGTAAAATTGGGTCCCAAATGGGCTAAGAACTCGGAAACATTGCGTTGAACCACTTAAGGGCTTGTCTAGTGCTGTTTTGGGTTAGAATATGTTAGAATATAATAAATTTGATTGTTACAAGTGCTAGAGATACATGAAGAGTGTTTAGAAGTGTGGAGAAAGACTTGTTGAAATTGGATCCCAAATGGGCTAAGAACTCAGAAACATTGCTTTGAACCACTAAATGACTTATCTAGTGTTGTTTGGGGTTAGAATTTGTTAGAATACAATGAATTTTATAGATTACAAGTGCTAGAGATGCGTGAAGAGTGTTTAGAAGTGTGTAGAAAGACTTGTAGAAATTGGGTCCCAAATGGGCTAAGAACTCGGAAACATTGCTTTGAACCACTAAATGACTTATCTAGTGTTGTTTGGGGTTAGATTTTGTTAGAATACAATGAATTATATTGATTACAAGTGCCTGAGATGCGTGAAGATTGTTTAGAAGTGTGTAGAAAGACTTGTAGAAATTGGGTCCCAAATGGGCTAAGAACTCGGAAACATTGCTTTGAACCACTAAATGACTTATCTAGTGTTGTTTGGGGTTAGAATTTGTTAGAATACAATGAATTATATTGATTACAAGTGCCTGAGATGCGTGAAGATTGTTTAGAAGTGTGTAGAAAGACTTGTAGAAATTGGGTCCCAAATGGGCTAAGAACTCGGAAACATTGCTTTGAACCACTAAATGACTTATCTAGTTTTGTTTGGGGTTAGAATATGTTAGAATACAATGAATTTGATTGATTACAAGTGCTAGAGATGCATGAAGAGTGTTTAGAAGTGTGTAAAACGACTTGTTGAAATTAGGTCCCAAATGGGCTAAGAACTCGGAAACATTGCGTTGAACCACTTAAGGGCTTGTCTAGTGCTGTTTTGGGTTAGAATATGTTGGAATATAATAAATTTGATTGTTATAAGTGCTAGAGATACATGAAGAGTGTTTAGAAGTGTCGAGAAAGACTTGTTGAAATTGGGTCCCAAATGGGCTAAGAACTCGGAAACATTGCTTTGAACCACTAAATGACTTATCTAGTGTTGTTTGGGTTAAAATTTGTTAGAATACAAAGAATTTGATTGATTACAAGTGCTAGAGATGCGTGAAGAGTGTTTAGAAGTGTGTAGAAAGACTTGTAAAAATTGGGTCCCAAATGGGCTAAGAACTCGGAAACATTGCGTTGAACCACTAAATGAATTATCTACAGTTGTTTGGGGTTATTTTATGTTAGAATACAATGAATTTGATTGATTACAAGTGCTAGAGATGCATGAAGAGGGTTTAGAAGTGTGTAGAAAGACTTGTTGAAATTGGGTCCCAAATGGGCTAAGAACTCGAAAACATTGCGTGAAACCACTTAAGGGCTTGTCTAGTGCTGTTTTAGGTTAGAATATGTTATAATATAATAAATTTGATTGTTACAAGCGCTAGAGATACATGAAGAGTGTTTAGAAGTCTGGAGAAAGACTTGTTGTAATTGGGTCCCAAATGGGCTAAAAACTCGGAAACATTGGGTTGAACCACTAAATGAATTATCTACTGTTGTTTGGGGTTGGAATATGTTAGAATACAATGAATTTGATTGATTACAAGTGCTAGAGATGCATGACGAGTGTTTAAAAGTGTGTAGAAAGACTTGTTGAAATTGGGTCCCAAATGGGCTAAGAACTCGGAAACATTGCGTTGAACCACTTAAGGGCTTGTCTAGTGCTGTTTTGGGTTAGAATATGTTAGAATATAATAAATTTGATTGTTACAAGTGCTAGAGATACATGAAGAGTGTTTAGAAGTGTGGAGAAAGACTTGTTGAAATTGGGTCCCAAATGGGCTAAGAACTCGGAAACATTGCTTTGAACCACTAAATGACTTATCTAGTGTTGTTTGGGGTTAGAATTTGTTAGAATACAATGAATTTGATTGATTACAAGTGCTAGAGATGCATGAAGAGTGTTTAGAAGTGTGTAAAACGACTTGTTGAAATTAGGTCCCAAATGGGCTAAGAACTCGGAAACATTGCGTTGAACCACTTAAGGGCTTGTCTAGTGCTGTTTTGGGTTAGAATATGTTGGAATATAATAAATTTGATTGTTATAAGTGCTAGAGATACATGAAGAGTGTTTAGAAGTGTCGAGAAAGACTTGTTGAAATTGGGTCCCAAATGGGCTAAGAACTCGGAAACATTGCTTTGAACCACTAAATGACTTATCTAGTGTTGTTTGGGTTAAAATTTGTTAGAATACAAAGAATTTGATTGATTACAAGTGCTAGAGATGCGTGAAGAGTGTTTAGAAGTGTGTAGAAAGACTTGTAAAAATTGGGTCCCAAATGGGCTAAGAACTCGGAAACATTGCGTTGAACCACTAAATGAATTATCTACAGTTGTTTGGGGTTATTTTATGTTAGAATACAATGAATTTGATTGATTACAAGTGCTAGAGATGCATGAAGAGGGTTTAGAAGTGTGTAGAAAGACTTGTTGAAATTGGGTCCCAAATGGGCTAAGAACTCGAAAACATTGCGTGAAACCACTTAAGGGCTTGTCTAGTGCTGTTTTAGGTTAGAATATGTTATAATATAATAAATTTGATTGTTACAAGCGCTAGAGATACATGAAGAGTGTTTAGAAGTCTGGAGAAAGACTTGTTGAAATTGGGTCCCAAATGGGCTAAAAACTCGGAAACATTGGGGTGAACCACTAAATGAATTATCTAGTGTTGTTTGGGGTTGGAATATGTTAGAATACAATGAATTTGATTGATTACAAGTGCTAGAGATGCATGACGAGTGTTTAAAAGTGTGTAGAAAGACTTGTTGAAATTGGGTCCCAAATGGGCTAAGAACTCGGAAACATTGCGTTGAACCACTTAAGGGCTTGTCTAGTGCTGTTTTGGGTTAGAATATGTTAGAATATAATAAATTTGATTGTTACAAGTGCTAGAGATACATGAAGAGTGTTTAGAAGTGTGGAGAAAGACTTGTTGAAATTGGGTCCCAAATGGGCTAAGAACTCGGAAACATTGCTTTGAACCACTAAATGACTTATCTAGTGTTGTTTGGGGTTAGAATTTGTTAGAATACAATGAATTTGATTGATTACAAGTGCTAGAGATGCATGAAGAGTGTTTAGAAGTGTGTAAAACGACTTGTTGATATTAGGTCCCAAATGGGCTAAGAACTCGGAAACATTGCGTTGAACCACTTAAGGGCTTGTCTAGTGCTGTTTTGGGTTAGAATATATTGGAATATAATAAATTTGATTGTTATAAGTGCTAGAGATACATGAAGAGTGTTTAGAAGTGTCGAGAAAGACTTGTTGAAATTGGGTCCCAAATGGGCTAAGAACTCGGAAACATTGCTTTGAACCACTAAATGACTTATCTAGTGTTGTTTGGGTTAAAATTTGTTAGAATACAAAGAATTTGATTGATTACAAGTGCTAGAGATGCGTGAAGAGTGTTTAGAAGTGTGTAGAAAGACTTGTAAAAATTGGGTCCCAAATGGGCTAAGAACTCGGAAACATTGCGTTGAACCACTAAATGAATTATCTACAGTTGTTTGGGGTTATTTTATGTTAGAATACAATGAATTTGATTGATTACAAGTGCTAGAGATGCATGAAGAGGGTTTAGAAGTGTGTAGAAAGACTTGTTGAAATTGGGTCCCAAATGGGCTAAGAACTCGAAAACATTGCGTGAAACCACTTAAGGGCTTGTCTAGTGCTGTTTTAGGTTAGAATATGTTATAATATAATAAATTTGATTGTTACAAGCGCTAGAGATACATGAAGAGTGTTTAGAAGTCTGGAGAAAGACTTGTTGAAATTGGGTCCCAAATGGGCTAAAAACTCGGAAACATTGGGTTGAACCACTAAATGAATTATCTAGTGTTGTTTGGGGTTGGAATATGTTAGAATACAATGAATTTGATTGATTACAAGTGCTAGAGATGCATGACGAGTGTTTAAAAGTGTGTAGAAAGACTTGTTGAAATTGGGTCCCAAATGGGCTAAGAACTCGGAAACATTGCGTTGAACTACTTAAGGGCTTGTCTAGTGCTGTTTTGGGTTAGAATATGTTAGAATATAATAAATTTGATTGTTACAAGTGCTAGAGATACATGAAGAGTGTTTAGAAGTGTGGAGAAAGACTTGTTGAAATTGGGTCCCAAATGGGCTAAGAACTCGGAAACATTGCTTTGAACCACTAAATGACTTATCTAGTGTTGTTTGGGGTTGGAATATGTTAGAATACAATGAATTTGATTGATTACAAGTGCTAGAGATGCATGACGAGTGTTTAAAAGTGTGTAGAAAGACTTGTTGAAATTGGGTCCCAAATGGGCTAAGAACTCGGAAACATTGCGTTGAACCACTTAAGGGCTTGTCTAGTGCTGTTTTGGGTTAGAATATGTTAGAATATAATAAATTTGATTGTTACAAGTGCTAGAGATACATGAAGAGTGTTTAGAAGTGTGGAGAAAGACTTGTTGAAATTGGGTCCCAAATGGGCTAAGAACTCGGAAACATTGCTTTGAACCACTAAATGACTTATCTAGTGTTGTTTGGGGTTAGAATTTGTTAGAATACAATGAATTTGATTGATTACAAGTGCTAGAGATGCATGAAGAGTGTTTAGAAGTGTGTAAAACGACTTGTTGAAATTAGGTCCCAAATGGGCTAAGAACTCGGAAACATTGCGTTGAACCACTTAAGGGCTTGTCTAGTGCTGTTTTGGGTTAGAATATGTTGGAATATAATAAATTTGATTGTTATAAGTGCTAGAGATACATGAAGAGTGTTTAGAAGTGTCGAGAAAGACTTGTTGAAATTGGGTCCCAAATGGGCTAAGAACTCGGAAACATTGCTTTGAACCACTAAATGACTTATCTAGTGTTGTTTGGGTTAAAATTTGTTAGAATACAAAGAATTTGATTGATTACAAGTGCTAGAGATGCGTGAAGAGTGTTTAGAAGTGTGTAGAAAGACTTGTAAAAATTGGGTCCCAAATGGGCTAAGAACTCGGAAACATTGCGTTGAACCACTAAATGAATTATCTACAGTTGTTTGGGGTTATTTTATGTTAGAATACAATGAATTTGATTGATTACAAGTGCTAGAGATGCATGAAGAGGGTTTAGAAGTGTGTAGAAAGACTTGTTGAAATTGGGTCCCAAATGGGCTAAGAACTCGAAAACATTGCGTGAAACCACTTAAGGGCTTGTCTAGTGCTGTTTTAGGTTAGAATATGTTATAATATAATAAATTTGATTGTTACAAGCGCTAGAGATACATGAAGAGTGTTTAGAAGTCTGGAGAAAGACTTGTTGAAATTGGGTCCCAAATGGGCTAAAAACTCGGAAACATTGGGTTGAACCACTAAATGAATTATCTAGTGTTGTTTGGGGTTGGAATATGTTAGAATACAATGAATTTGATTGATTACAAGTGCTAGAGATGCATGACGAGTGTTTAAAAGTGTGTAGAAAGACTTGTTGAAATTGGGTCCCAAATGGGCTAAGAACTCGGAAACATTGCGTTGAACCACTTAAGGGCTTGTCTAGTGCTGTTTTGGGTTAGAATATGTTAGAATATAATAAATTTGATTGTCACAAGTGCTAGAGATACATGAAGAGTGTTTAGAAGTGTGGAGAAAGACTTGTTGAAATTGGGTCCCAAATGGGCTAAGAACTCGGAAACATTGCTTTGAACCACTAAATGACTTATCTAGTGTTGTTTGGGGTTAGAATTTGTTAGAATACAATGAATTTGATTGATTACAAGTGCTAGAGATGCATGAAGAGTGTTTAGAAGTGTGTAAAACGACTTGTTGATATTAGGTCCCAAATGGGCTAAGAACTCGGAAACATTGCGTTGAACCACTTAAGGGCTTGTCTAGTGCTGTTTTGGGTTAGAATATGTTGGAATATAATAAATTTGATTGTTATAAGTGCTAGAGATACATGAAGAGTGTTTAGAAGTGTCGAGAAAGACTTGTTGAAATTGGGTCCCAAATGGGCTAAGAACTCGGAAACATTGCTTTGAACCACTAAATGACTTATCTAGTGTTGTTTGGGTTAAAATTTGTTAGAATACAAAGAATTTGATTGATTACAAGTGCTAGAGATGCGTGAAGAGTGTTTAGAAGTGTGTAGAAAGACTTGTAAAAATTGGGTCCCAAATGGGCTAAGAACTCGGAAACATTGCGTTGAACCACTAAATGAATTATCTACAGTTGTTTGGGGTTATTTTATGTTAGAATACAATGAATTTGATTGATTACAAGTGCTAGAGATGCATGAAGAGGGTTTAGAAGTGTGTAGAAAGACTTGTTGAAATTGGGTCCCAAATGGGCTAAGAACTCGAAAACATTGCGTGAAACCACTTAAGGGCTTGTCTAGTGCTGTTTTAGGTTAGAATATGTTATAATATAATAAATTTGATTGTTACAAGCGCTAGAGATACATGAAGAGTGTTTAGAAGTCTGGAGAAAGACTTGTTGAAATTGGGTCCCAAATGGGCTAAAAACTCGGAAACATTGGGTTGAACCACTAAATGAATTATCTAGTGTTGTTTGGGGTTGGAATATGTTAGAATACAATGAATTTGATTGATTACAAGTGCTAGAGATGCATGACGAGTGTTTAAAAGTGTGTAGAAAGACTTGTTGAAATTGGGTCCCAAATGGGCTAAGAACTCGGAAACATTGCGTTGAACCACTTAAGGGCTTGTCTAGTGCTGTTTTGGGTTAGAATATGTTAGAATATAATAAATTTGATTGTTACAAGTGCTAGAGATACATGAAGAGTGTTTAGAAGTGTGGAGAAAGACTTGTTGAAATTGGGTCCCAAATGGGCTAAGAACTCGGAAACATTGCTTTGAACCACTAAATGACTTATCTAGTTTTGTTTGGGGTTAGAATATGTTAGAATACAATGAATTTGATTGATTACAAGTGCTAGAGATGCATGAAGAGTGTTTAGAAGTGTGTAAAACGACTTGTTGAAATTAGGTCCCAAATGGGCTAAGAACTCGGAAACATTGCGTTGAACCACTTAAGGGCTTGTCTAGTGCTGTTTTTGGTTAGAATATGTTGGAATATAATAAATTTGATTGTTATAAGTGCTAGAGATACATGAAGAGTGTTTAGAAGTGTCGAGAAAGACTTGTTGAAATTGGGTCCCAAATGGGCTAAGAACTCGGAAACATTGCTTTGAACCACTAAATGACTTATCTAGTGTTGTTTGGGGTTAGAATTTGTTAGAATACAATGAATTTTATTGATTACAAGTGCTAGAGATGCATGAAGAGTGTTTAGAAGTGTGTAGAAAGACTTGTAGAAATTGGGTCCCAAATGGGCTAAGAACTCGGAAACATTGCGTTGAACCACTAAATGACTTATCTAATGTTGTTTGGGGTTAGAATTTGTTAGAATACAATGAATTTGATTGATTACAAGTGCTAGAGATGCATGAAGAGTGTTTAAAAGTGTGTAGAAAGAGTTGTTGAAATTGGGTCCCAAATGGGCTTAGAACTCGGAAACATTGCGTTGAACCACTTAAGGGCTTGTCTAGTGTTGTGTGGGGTTATAATATGTTAGAATATAATGAATTTGATTGATTACAAGTGCTAGAGATGCGTTAAGAGTGTTTAGAAGTGCGTAGAAAGACTTGTTGAAATTGGGTCCCAAAAAGGCTAAGAACTCGGAAAAATTGCTTTGAACTACTAAATAACTTATCTAGCGTTGTTTGGGGTTAGAATATTTTAGAATACAATGAATTATATTGATTACAAGTGCTAGAGATGCGTGAAGAGTGTTTAGAAGTGTGTAGAAAGACTTGTAGAAATTGGGTCCCAAATGGGCTAAGAACTCGAAAACATTGCTTTGAACCACTAAATGACTTATCTAGTTTTGTTTGGGGTTAGAATATGTTAGAATACAATGAATTTGATTGATTACAAGTGCTAGAGATGCATGAAGAGTGTTTAGAAGTGTGTAGAAAGAGTTGTTGAAATTGGGTCCCAAATGGGCTACGAACTCGGAAACATTGCGTTGAACCACTTAAGGGCTTGTCTACTGCTGTTTTGGGTTAGAATATGTTGGAATATAATAAATTTGATTGTTATAAGTGCTAGAGATACATGAAGAGTGTTTAGAAGTGTGGAGAAAGACTTGTTGAAATTGGGTCCCAAATGGGCTAAGAACTCGGAAACATTGCTTTGAACCACTAAATGACTTATCTAGTGTTGTTTGGGGTTGGAATATGTTAGAATACAATGAATTTAATTGATTACAAGTGCTAGAGATGCGTGAAGAGTGTTTAGAAGTGTGTAGAAAGACTTGTTGAAATTGGGTCCTAAATGGGCTAAGAACTCGGAAACATTGCGTTGAACAAGTTAAGGGCTTGTCTAGTGCTGTTTTGGGTTAGAATATGTTAGAATATAATAAATTTGATTGTTACAAGTGTTAGAGATACATGAAGAGTGTTTAGAAGTGTGGAGAAAGACTTATTGAAATTGGGTCCCAAATGGGCTAAGAACTCGGAAACATTGCTTTGAACCACTAAATGACTTATCTAGTGTTGTTTGGGGTTGGAATATGTTAGAATACAATGAATTTGATTGATTACAAGTGCTAGAGATGCATGACGAGTGTTTAAAAGTGTGTAGAAAGACTTGGTAAAATTGGGTCCCAAATGGGCTAAGAACTCGGAAACATTGCGTTGAACCACTTAAGGGCTTGTCTAGTGCTGTTTTGGGTTAGAATATGTTAGAATATAATAAATTTGATTGTTACAAGTGCTAGAGATACATGAAGAGTGTTTAGAAGTGTGGAGAAAGACTTGTTGAAATTGGATCCCAAATGGGCTAAGAACTCGGAAACATTTCTTTGAACCACTAAATGACTTATCTAGTGTTGTTTGGGGTTAGAATTTGTTAGAATACAATGAATTTTATAGATTACAAGTGCTAGAGATGCGTGAAGAGTGTTTAGAAGTGTGTAGAAAGACTTGTAGAAATTGGGTCCCAAATGGGCTAAGAACTCGGAAACATTGCTTTGAACCACTAAATGACTTATCTAGTGTTGTTTGGGGTTAGATTTTGTTAGAATACAATGAATTATATTGATTACAAGTGCCTGAGATGCGTGAAGATTGTTTAGAAGTGTGTAGAAAGACTTGTAGAAATTGGGTCCCAAATGGGCTAAGAACTCGGAAACATTGCTTTGAACCACTAAATGACTTATCTAGTGTTGTTTGGGGTTAGAATTTGTTAGAATACAATGAATTATATTGATTACAAGTGCCTGAGATGCGTGAAGATTGTTTAGAAGTGTGTAGAAAGACTTGTAGAAATTGGGTCCCAAATGGGCTAAGAACTCGGAAACATTGCTTTGAACCACTAAATGACTTATCTAGTTTTGTTTGGGGTTAGAATATGTTAGAATACAATGAATTTGATTGATTACAAGTGCTAGAGATGCATGAAGAGTGTTTAGAAGTGTGTAAAACGACTTGTTGAAATTAGGTCCCAAATGGGCTAAGAACTCGGAAACATTGCGTTGAACCACTTAAGGGCTTGTCTAGTGCTGTTTTGGGTTAGAATATGTTGGAATATAATAAATTTGATTGTTATAAGTGCTAGAGATACATGAAGAGTGTTTAGAAGTGTCGAGAAAGACTTGTTGAAATTGGGTCCCAAATGGGCTAAGAACTCGGAAACATTGCTTTGAACCACTAAATGACTTATCTAGTGTTGTTTGGGTTAAAATTTGTTAGAATACAAAAAATTTGATTGATTACAAGTGCTAGAGATGCGTGAAGAGTGTTTAGAAGTGTGTAGAAAGACTTGTAAAAATTGGGTCCCAAATGGGCTAAGAACTCGGAAACATTGCGTTGAACCACTAAATGAATTATCTACAGTTGTTTGGGGTTATTTTATGTTAGAATACAATGAATTTGATTGATTACAAGTGCTAGAGATGCATGAAGAGGGTTTAGAAGTGTGTAGAAAGACTTGTTGAAATTGGGTCCCAAATGGGCTAAGAACTCGAAAACATTGCGTGAAACCACTTAAGGGCTTGTCTAGTGCTGTTTTAGGTTAGAATATGTTATAATATAATAAATTTGATTGTTACAAGCGCTAGAGATACATGAAGAGTGTTTAGAAGTCTGGAGAAAGACTTGTTGAAATTGGGTCCCAAATGGGCTAAAAACTCGGAAACATTGGGTTGAACCACTAAATGAATTATCTAGTGTTGTTTGGGGTTGGAATATGTTAGAATACAATGAATTTGATTGATTACAAGTGCTAGAGATGCATGACGAGTGTTTAAAAGTGTGTAGAAAGACTTGTTGAAATTGGGTCCCAAATGGGCTAAGAACTCGGAAACATTGCGTTGAACCACTTAAGGGCTTGTCTAGTGCTGTTTTGGGTTAGAATATGTTAGAATATAATAAATTTGATTGTTACAAGTGCTAGAGATACATGAAGAGTGTTTAGAAGTGTGGAGAAAGACTTGTTGAAATTGGGTCCCAAATGGGCTAAGAACTCGGAAACATTGCTTTGAACCACTAAATGACTTATCTAGTGTTGTTTGGGGTTAGAATTTGTTAGAATACAATGAATTTGATTGATTACAAGTGCTAGAGATGCATGAAGAGTGTTTAGAAGTGTGTAAAACGACTTGTTGAAATTAGGTCCCAAATGGGCTAAGAACTCGGAAACATTGCGTTGAACCACTTAAAGGCTTGTCTAGTGCTGTTTTGGGTTAGAATATGTTGGAATATAATAAATTTGATTGTTATAAGTGCTAGAGATACATGAAGAGTGTTTAGAAGTGTCGAGAAAGACTTGTTGAAATTGGGTCCCAAATGGGCTAAGAACTCGGAAACATTGCTTTGAACCACTAAATGACTTATCTAGTGTTGTTTGGGTTAAAATTTGTTAGAATACAAAGAATTTGATTGATTACAAGTGCTAGAGATGCGTGAAGAGTGTTTAGAAGTGTGTAGAAAGACTTGTAAAAATTGGGTCCCAAATGGGCTAAGAACTCGGAAACATTGCGTTGAACCACTAAATGAATTATCTACAGTTGTTTGGGGTTATTTTATGTTAGAATACAATGAATTTGATTGATTACAAGTGCTAGAGATGCATGAAGAGGGTTTAGAAGTGTGTAGAAAGACTTGTTGAAATTGGGTCCCAAATGGGCTAAGAACTCGAAAACATTGCGTGAAACCACTTAAGGGCTTGTCTAGTGCTGTTTTAGGTTAGAATATGTTATAATATAATAAATTTGATTGTTACAAGCGCTAGAGATACATGAAGAGTGTTTAGAAGTCTGGAGAAAGACTTGTTGAAATTGGGTCCCAAATGGGCTAAAAACTCGGAAACATTGGGTTGAACCACTAAATGAATTATCTAGTGTTGTTTGGGGTTGGAATATGTTAGAATACAATGAATTTGATTGATTACAAGTGCTAGAGATGCATGACGAGTGTTTAAAAGTGTGTAGAAAGACTTGTTGAAATTGGGTCCCAAATGGGCTAAGAACTCGGAAACATTGCGTTGAACCACTTAAGGGCTTGTCTAGTGCTGTTTTGGGTTAGAATATGTTAGAATATAATAAATTTGATTGTTACAAGTGCTAGAGATACATGAAGAGTGTTTAGAAGTGTGGAGAAAGACTTGTTGAAATTGGGTCCCAAATGGGCTAAGAACTCGGAAACATTGCTTTGAACCACTAAATGACTTATCTAGTGTTGTTTGGGGTTAGAATTTGTTAGAATACAATGAATTTGATTGATTACAAGTGCTAGAGATGCATGAAGAGTGTTTAGAAGTGTGTAAAACGACTTGTTGATATTAGGTCCCAAATGGGCTAAGAACTCGGAAACATTGCGTTGAACCACTTAAGGGCTTGTCTAGTGCTGTTTTGGGTTAGAATATGTTGGAATATAATAAATTTGATTGTTATAAGTGCTAGAGATACATGAAGAGTGTTTAGAAGTGTCGAGAAAGACTTGTTGAAATTGGGTCCCAAATGGGCTAAGAACTCGGAAACATTGCTTTGAACCACTAAATGACTTATCTAGTGTTGTTTGGGTTAAAATTTGTTAGAATACAAAGAATTTGATTGATTACAAGTGCTAGAGATGCGTGAAGAGTGTTTAGAAGTGTGTAGAAAGACTTGTAAAAATTGGGTCCCAAATGGGCTAAGAACTCGGAAACATTGCGTTGAACCACTAAATGAATTATCTACAGTTGTTTGGGGTTATTTTATGTTAGAATACAATGAATTTGATTGATTACAAGTGCTAGAGATGCATGAAGAGGGTTTAGAAGTGTGTAGAAAGACTTGTTGAAATTGGGTCCCAAATGGGCTAAGAACTCGAAAACATTGCGTGAAACCACTTAAGGGCTTGTCTAGTGCTGTTTTAGGTTAGAATATGTTATAATATAATAAATTTGATTGTTACAAGCGCTAGAGATACATGAAGAGTGTTTAGAAGTCTGGAGAAAGACTTGTTGAAATTGGGTCCCAAATGGGCTAAAAACTCGGAAACATTGGGTTGAACCACTAAATGAATTATCTAGTGTTGTTTGGGGTTGGAATATGTTAGAATACAATGAATTTGATTGATTACAAGTGCTAGAGATGCATGACGAGTGTTTAAAAGTGTGTAGAAATACTTGTTGAAATTGGGTCCCAAATGGGCTAAGAACTCGGAAACATTGCGTTGAACCACTTAAGGGCTTGTCTAGTGCTGTTTTGGGTTAGAATATGTTAGAATATAATAAATTTGATTGTTACAAGTGCTAGAGATACATGAAGAGTGTTTAGAAGTGTGGAGAAAGACTTGTTGAAATTGGGTCCCAAATGGGCTAAGAACTCAGAAACATTGCTTTGAACCACTAAATGACTTATCTAGTGTTGTTTGGGGTTAGAATTTGTTAGAATACAATGAATTTGATTGATTACAAGTGCTAGAGATGCATGAAGAGTGTTTAGAAGTGTGTAAAACGACTTGTTGATATTAGGTCCCAAATGGGCTAAGAACTCGGAAACATTGCGTTGAACCACTTAAGGGCTTGTCTAGTGCTGTTTTGGGTTAGAATATGTTGGAATATAATAAATTTGATTGTTATAAGTGCTAGAGATACATGAAGAGTGTTTAGAAGTGTCGAGAAAGACTTGTTGAAATTGGGTCCCAAATGGGCTAAGAACTCGGAAACATTGCTTTGAACAACTAAATGACTTATCTAGTGTTGTTTGGGTTAAAATTTGTTAGAATACAAAGAATTTGATTGATTACAAGTGCTAGAGATGCGTGAAGAGTGTTTAGAAGTGTGTAGAAAGACTTGTAAAAATTGGGTCCCAAATGGGCTAAGAACTCGGAAACATTGCGTTGAACCACTAAATGAATTATCTACAGTTGTTTGGGGTTATTTTATGTTAGAATACAATGAATTTGATTGATTAAAAGTGCTAGAGATGCATGAAGAGGGTTTAGAAGTGTGTAGAAAGACTTGTTGAAATTGGGTCCCAAATGGGCTAAGAACTCGAAAACATTGCGTGAAACCACTTAAGGGCTTGTCTAGTGCTGTTTTAGGTTAGAATATGTTATAATATAATAAATTTGATTGTTACAAGCGCTAGAGATACATGAAGAGTGTTTAGAAGTCTGGAGAAAGACTTGTTGAAATTGGGTCCCAAATGGGCTAAAAACTCGGAAACATTGGGTTGAACCACTAAATGAATTATCTAGTGTTGTTTGGGGTTGGAATATGTTAGAATACAATGAATTTGATTGATTACAAGTGCTAGAGATGCATGACGAGTGTTTAAAAGTGTGTAGAAAGACTTGTTGAAATTGGGTCCCAAATGGGCTAAGAACTCGGAAACATTGCTTTGAACCACTAAATGGCTTATCTAGTGTTGTTTGGGGTTAGAATTTGTTAGAATACAATGAATTTGATTGATTACAAGTGCTAGAGATGCATGAAGAGTGTTTAGAAGTGTGTAAAACGACTTGTTGATATTAGGTCCCAAATGGGCTAAGAACTCGGAAACATTGCGTTGAACCACTTAAGGGCTTGTCTAGTGCTGTTTTGGGTTAGAATATGTTGGAATATAATAAATTTGATTGTTATAAGTGCTAGAGATACATGAAGAGTGTTTAGAAGTGTCGAGAAAGACTTGTTGAAATTGGGTCCCAAATGGGCTAAGAACTCGGAAACATTGCTTTAAACAACTAAATGACTTATCTAGTGTTGTTTGGGTTAAAATTTGTTAGAATACAAAGAATTTGATTGATTACAAGTGCTAGAGATGCGTGAAGAGTGTTTAGAAGTGTGTAGAAAGACTTGTAAAAATTGGGTCCCAAATGGGCTAAGAACTCGGAAACATTGCGTTGAACCACTAAATGAATTATCTACAGTTGTTTGGGGTTATTTTATGTTAGAATACAATGAATTTGATTGATTAAAAGTGCTAGAGATGCATGAAGAGGGTTTAGAAGTGTGTAGAAAGACTTGTTGAAATTGGGTCCCAAATGGGCTAAGAACTCGAAAACATTGCGTGAAACCACTTAAGGGCTTGTCTAGTGCTGTTTTAGGTTAGAATATGTTATAATATAATAAATTTGATTGTTACAAGCGCTAGAGATACATGAAGAGTGTTTAGAAGTCTGGAGAAAGACTTGTTGAAATTGGGTCCCAAATGGGCTAAAAACTCGGAAACATTGGGTTGAACCACTAAATGAATTATCTAGTGTTGTTTGGGGTTGGAATATGTTAGAATACAATGAATTTGATTGATTACAAGTGCTAGAGATGCATGACGAGTGTTTAAAAGTGTGTAGAAAGACTTGTTGAAATTGGGTCCCAAATGGGCTAAGAACTCGGAAACATTGCGTTGAACCACTTAAGGGCTTGTCTAGTGCTGTTTTGGGTTAGAATATGTTAGAATATAATAAATTTGATTGTTACAAGTGCTAGAGATACATGAAGAGTGTTTAGAAGTGTGGAGAAAGACTTGTTGAAATTGGGTCCCAAATGGGCTAAGAACTCGGAAACATTGCTTTGAACCACTAAATGACTTATCTAGTGTTGTTTGGGGTTAGAATTTGTTAGAATACAATGAATTTGATTGATTACAAGTGCTAGAGATGCATGAAGAGTGTTTAGAAGTGTGTAAAACGACTTGTTGATATTAGGTCCCAAATGGGCTAAGAACTCGGAAACATTGCGTTGAACCACTTAAGGGCTTGTCTAGTGCTGTTTTGGGTTAGAATATGTTGGAATATAATAAATTTGATTGTTATAAGTGCTAGAGATACATGAAGAGTGTTTAGAAGTGTCGAGAAAGACTTGTTGAAATTGGGTCCCAAATGGGCTAAGAACTCGGAAACATTGCTTTGAACCACTAAATGACTTATCTAGTGTTGTTTGGGTTAAAATTTGTTAGAATACAAAGAATTTGATTGATTACAAGTGCTAGAGATGCGTGAAGAGTGTTTAGAAGTGTGTAGAAAGACTTGTAAAAATTGGGTCCCAAATGGGCTAAGAACTCGGAAACATTGCGTTGAACCACTAAATGAATTATCTACAGTTGTTTGGGGTTATTTTATGTTAGAATACAATGAATTTGATTGATTACAAGTGCTAGAGATGCATGAAGAGGGTTTAGAAGTGTGTAGAAAGACTTGTTGAAATTGGGTCCCAAATGGGCTAAGAACTCGAAAACATTGCGTGAAACCACTTAAGGGCTTGTCTAGTGCTGTTTTAGGTTAGAATATGTTATAATATAATAAATTTGATTGTTACAAGCGCTAGAGATACATGAAGAGTGTTTAGAAGTCTGGAGACAGACTTGTTGAAATTGGGTCCCAAATGGGCTAAAAACTCGGAAACATTGGGTTGAACCACTAAATGAATTATCTAGTGTTGTTTGGGGTTGGAATATGTTAGAATACAATGAATTTGATTGATTACAAGTGCTAGAGATGCATGACGAGTGTTTAAAAGTGTGTAGAAAGACTTGTTGAAATTGGGTCCCAAATGGGCTAAGAACTCGGAAACATTGCGTTGAACCACTTAAGGGCTTGTCTAGTGCTGTTTTGGCTTAGAATATGTTAGAATATAATAAATTTGATTGTTACAAGTGCTAGAGATACATGAAGAGTGTTTAGAAGTGTGGAGAAAGACTTGTTGAAATTGGGTCCCAAATGGGCTAAGAACTCGGAAACATTGCTTTGAACCACTAAATGACTTATCTAGTGTTGTTTGGGGTTAGAATTTGTTAGAATACAATGAATTTGATTGATTACAAGTGCTAGAGATGCATGAAGAGTGTTTAGAAGTGTGTAAAACGACTTGTTGATATTAGGTCCCAAATGGGCTAAGAACTCGGAAACATTGCGTTGAACCACTTAAGGGCTTGTCTAGTGCTGTTTTGGGTTAGAATATGTTGGAATATAATAAATTTGATTGTTATAAGTGCTAGAGATACATGAAGAGTGTTTAGAAGTGTCGAGAAAGACTTGTTGAAATTGGGTCCCAAATGGGCTAAGAACTCGGAAACATTGCTTTGAACCACTAAATGACTTATCTAGTGTTGTTTGGGTTAAAATTTGTTAGAATACAAAGAATTTGATTGATTACAAGTGCTAGAGATGCGTGAAGAGTGTTTAGAAGTGTGTAGAAAGACTTGTAAAAATTGGGTCCCAAATGGGCTAAGAACTCGGAAACATTGCGTTGAACCACTAAATGAATTATCTACAGTTGTTTGGGGTTATTTTATGTTAGAATACAATGAATTTGATTGATTACAAGTGCTAGAGATGCATGAAGAGGGTTTAGAAGTGTGTAGAAAGACTTGTTGAAATTGGGTCCCAAATGGGCTAAGAACTCGAAAACATTGCGTGAAACCACTTAAGGGCTTGTCTAGTGCTGTTTTAGGTTAGAATATGTTATAATATAATAAATTTGATTGTTACAAGCGCTAGAGATACATGAAGAGTGTTTAGAAGTCTGGAGAAAGACTTGTTGAAATTGGGTCCCAAATGGGCTAAAAACTCGGAAACATTGGGTTGAACCACTAAATGAATTATCTAGTGTTGTTTGGGGTTGGAATATGTTAGAATACAATGAATTTGATTGATTACAAGTGCTAGAGATGCATGACGAGTGTTTAAAAGTGTGTAGAAAGACTTGTTGAAATTGGGTCCCAAATGGGCTAAGAACTCGGAAACATTGCGTTGAACCACTTAAGGGCTTGTCTAGTGCTGTTTTGGCTTAGAATATGTTAGAATATAATAAATTTGATTGTTACAAGTGCTAGAGATACATGAAGAGTGTTTAGAAGTGTGGAGAAAGACTTGTTGAAATTGGGTCCCAAATGGGCTAAGAACTCGGAAACATTGCTTTGAACCACTAAATGACTTATCTAGTGTTGTTTGGGGTTAGAATTTGTTAGAATACAATGAATTTGATTGATTACAAGTGCTAGAGATGCATGAAGAGTGTTTAGAAGTGTGTAAAACGACTTGTTGATATTAGGTCCCAAATGGGCTAAGAACTCGGAAATATTGCGTTGAACCACTTAAGGGCTTGTCTAGTGCTGTTTTGGGTTAGAATATGTTGGAATATAATAAATTTGATTGTTATAAGTGCTAGAGATACATGAAGAGTGTTTAGAAGTGTCGAGAAAGACTTGTTGAAATTGGGTCCCAAATGGGCTAAGAACTCGGAAACATTGCTTTGAACCACTAAATGACTTATCTAGTGTTGTTTGGGTTAAAATTTGTTAGAATACAAAGAATTTGATTGATTACAAGTGCTAGAGATGCGTGAAGAGTGTTTAGAAGTGTGTAGAAAGACTTGTAAAAATTGGGTCCCAAATGGGCTAAGAACTCGGAAACATTGCGTTGAACCACTAAATGAATTATCTACAGTTGTTTGGGGTTATTTTATGTTAGAATACAATGAATTTGATTGATTACAAGTGCTAGAGATGCATGAAGAGGGTTTAGAAGTGTGTAGAAAGACTTGTTGAAATTGGGTCCCAAATGGGCTAAGAACTCGAAAACATTGCGTGAAACCACTTAAGGGCTTGTCTAGTGCTGTTTTAGGTTAGAATATGTTATAATATAATAAATTTGATTGTTACAAGCGCTAGAGATACATGAAGAGTGTTTAGAAGTCTGGAGAAAGACTTGTTGAAATTGGGTCCCAAATGGGCTAAAAACTCGGAAACATTGGGTTGAACCACTAAATGAATTATCTAGTGTTGTTTGGGGTTGGAATATGTTAGAATACAATGAATTTGATTGATTACAAGTGCTAGAGATGCATGACGAGTGTTTAAAAGTGTGTAGAAAGACTTGTTGAAATTGGGTCCCAAATGGGCTAAGAACTCGGAAACATTGCGTTGAACCACTTAAGGGCTTGTCTAGTGCTGTTTTGGCTTAGAATATGTTAGAATATAATAAATTTGATTGTTACAAGTGCTAGAGATACATGAAGAGTGTTTAGAAGTGTGGAGAAAGACTTGTTGAAATTGGGTCCCAAATGGGCTAAGAACTCGGAAACATTGCTTTGAACCACTAAATGACTTATCTAGTGTTGTTTGGGGTTAGAATTTGTTAGAATACAATGAATTTGATTGATTACAAGTGCTAGAGATGCATGAAGAGTGTTTAGAAGTGTGTAAAACGACTTGTTGATATTAGGTCCCAAATGGGCTAAGAACTCGGAAACATTGCGTTGAACCACTTAAGGGCTTGTCTAGTGCTGTTTTGGGTTAGAATATGTTGGAATATAATAAATTTGATTGTTATAAGTGCTAGAGATACATGAAGAGTGTTTAGAAGTGTCGAGAAAGACTTGTTGAAATTGGGTCCCAAATGGGCTAAGAACTCGGAAACATTGCTTTGAACCACTAAATGACTTATCTAGTGTTGTTTGGGTTAAAATTTGTTAGAATACAAAGAATTTGATTGATTACAAGTGCTAGAGATGCGTGAAGAGTGTTTAGAAGTGTGTAGAAAGACTTGTAAAAATTGGGTCCCAAATGGGCTAAGAACTCGGAAACATTGCGTTGAACCACTAAATGAATTATCTACAGTTGTTTGGGGTTATTTTATGTTAGAATACAATGAATTTGATTGATTACAAGTGCTAGAGATGCATGAAGAGGGTTTAGAAGTGTGTAGAAAGACTTGTTGAAATTAAGTCCCAAATGGGCTAAGAACTCGAAAACATTGCGTGAAACCACTTAAGGGCTTGTCTAGTGCTGTTTTAGGTTAGAATATGTTATAATATAATAAATTTGATTGTTACAAGCGCTAGAGATACATGAAGAGTGTTTAGAAGTCTGGAGAAAGACTTGTTGAAATTGGGTCCCAAATGGGCTAAAAACTCGGAAACATTGGGTTGAACCACTAAATGAATTATCTAGTGTTGTTTGGGGTTGGAATATGTTAGAATACAATGAATTTGATTGATTACAAGTGCTAGAGATGCATGACGAGTGTTTAAAAGTGTGTAGAAAGACTTGTTGAAATTGGGTCCCAAATGGGCTAAGAACTCGGAAACATTGCGTTGAACCACTTAAGGGCTTGTCTAGTGCTGTTTTGGCTTAGAATATGTTAGAATATAATAAATTTGATTGTTACAAGTGCTAGAGATACATGAAGAGTGTTTAGAAGTGTGGAGAAAGACTTGTTGAAATTGGGTCCCAAATGGGCTAAGAACTCGGAAACATTGCTTTGAACCACTAAATGACTTATCTAGTGTTGTTTGGGGTTAGAATTTGTTAGAATACAATGAATTTGATTGATTACAAGTGCTAGAGATGCATGAAGAGTGTTTAGAAGTGTGTAAAACGACTTGTTGATATTAGGTCCCAAATGGGCTAAGAACTCGGAAATATTGCGTTGAACCACTTAAGGGCTTGTCTAGTGCTGTTTTGGGTTAGAATATGTTGGAATATAATAAATTTGATTGTTATAAGTGCTAGAGATACATGAAGAGTGTTTAGAAGTGTCGAGAAAGACTTGTTGAAATTGGGTCCCAAATGGGCTAAGAACTCGGAAACATTGCTTTGAACCACTAAATGACTTATCTAGTGTTGTTTGGGTTAAAATTTGTTAGAATACAAAGAATTTGATTGATTACAAGTGCTAGAGATGCGTGAAGAGTGTTTAGAAGTGTGTAGAAAGACTTGTAAAAATTGGGTCCCAAATGGGCTAAGAACTCGGAAACATTGCGTTGAACCACTAAATGAATTATCTACAGTTGTTTGGGGTTATTTTATGTTAGAATACAATGAATTTGATTGATTACAAGTGCTAGAGATGCATGAAGAGGGTTTAGAAGTGTGTAGAAAGACTTGTTGAAATTGGGTCCCAAATGGGCTAAGAACTCGAAAACATTGCGTGAAACCACTTAAGGGCTTGTCTAGTGCTGTTTTAGGTTAGAATATGTTATAATATAATAAATTTGATTGTTACAAGCGCTAGAGATACATGAAGAGTGTTTAGAAGTCTGGAGAAAGACTTGTTGAAATTGGGTCCCAAATGGGCTAAAAACTCGGAAACATTGGGTTGAACCACTAAATGAATTATATAGTGTTGTTTGGGGTTGGAATATGTTAGAATACAATGAATTTGATTGATTACAAGTGCTAGAGATGCATGACGAGTGTTTAAAAGTGTGTAGAAAGACTTGTTGAAATTGGGTCCCAAATGGGCTAAGAACTCGGAAACATTGCGTTGAACCACTTAAGGGCTTGTCTAGTGCTGTTTTGGGTTAGAATATGTTAGAATATAATAAATTTGATTGTTACAAGTGCTAGAGATACATGAAGAGTGTTTAGAAGTGTGGATAAAGACTTGTTGAAATTGGGTCCCAAATGGGCTAAGAACTCGGAAACATTGCTTTGAACCACTAAATGACTTATCTAGTGTTGTTTGGGGTTAGAATTTGTTAGAATACAATGAATTTTATAGATTACAAGTGCTAGAGATGCATGAAGAGTGTTTAGAAGTGTGTAGAAAGACTTGTAGAAATTGGGTCCCAAATGGGCTAAGAACTCGGAAACATTGCGTTGAACCACTAAATGACTTATCTAATGTTGTTTGGGGTTAGAATTTGTTAGAATACAATGAATTTGATTGATTACAAGTGCTAGAGATGCATGAAGAGTGTTTAAAAGTGTGTAGAAAGAGTTGTTGAAATTGGGTCCCAAATGGGCTTAGAACTCGGAAACATTGCGTTGAACCACTTAAGGGCTTGTCTAGTGTTGTGTGGGGTTATAATATGTTAGAATATAATGAATTTGATTGATTACAAGTGCTAGAGATGCGTTAAGAGTGTTTAGAAGTGTGTAGAAAGACTTTTTGAAATTGGGTCCCAAAAAGGCTAAGAACTCGGAAAAAATGCTTTGAACTACTAAATAACTTATCTAGCGTTGTTTGGGGTTAGAATATTTTAGAATTCAATGAATTATATTGATTACAAGTGCTAGAGATGCGTGAAGAGTGTTTAGAAGTGTGTAGAAAGACTTGTAGAAATTGGGTCCCAAATGGGCTAAGAACTCGAAAACATTGCTTTGAACCACTAAATGACTTATCTAGTTTTGTTTGGGGTTAGAATATGTTAGAATACAATGAATTTGATTGATTACAAGTGCTAGAGATGCATGAAGAGTGTTTAGAAGTGTGTAAAACGACTTGTTGAAATTGGGTCCCAAATGGGCTAAGAACTCGGAAACATTGCGTTGAACCACTTAAGGGCTTGTCTAGTGCTTTTTTGGGTTAGAATATGTTGGAATATAATAAGTTTGATTGTTATAAGTGCTAGAGATACATGAAGAGTGTTTAGAAGTGTCGAGAAAGACTTGTTGAAATTGGGTCCCAAATGGGCTAAGAACTCGGAAACATTGCTTTGAACCACTAAATGACTTATCTAGTGTTGTTTGGGGTTAAAATTTGTTAGAATACAAAGAATTTGATTGATTACAAGTGCTAGAGATGCGTGAAGAGTGTTTAGAAGTGTGTAGAAAGACTTGTAAAAATTGGGTCCCAAATGGGCTAAAAACTCGGAAACATTGCGTTGAACAAGTTAAGGGCTTGTCTAGTGCTGTTTTGGGTTAGAATATGTTAGAATATAATAAATTTGATTGTTACAAGTGTTAGAGATACATGAAGAGTGTTTAGAAGTGTGGAGAAAGACTTGTTGAAATTGGGTCCCAAAAAGGCTAAGAACTCGGAAAAATTGCTTTGAACTACTAAATAACTTATCTAGCGTTGTTTGGGGTTAGAATATTTTAGAATACAATGAATTATATTGATTACAAGTGCTAGAGATGCGTGAAGAGTGTTTAGAAGTGTGTAGAAAGACTTGTAGAAATTGGGTCCCAAATGGGCTAAGAACTCGAAAACATTGCTTTGAACCACTAAATGACTTATCTAGTTTTGTTTGGGGTTAGAATATGTTAGAATATAATGAATTTGATTGATTACAAGTGCTAGAGATGCATGAAGAGTGTTTAGAAGTGTGTAGAAAAAGTTGTTGAAATTGGGTCCCAAATGGGCTACGAACTCGGAAACATTGCGTTGAACCACTTAAGGGCTTGTCTAGTGCTGTTTTGGGTTAGAATATGTTAGAATATAATAAATTTGATTGTTACAAGTGCTAGAGATACATGAAGAGTGTTTAGAAGTGTGGAGAAAGACTTGTTGAAATTGGGTCCCAAATGGGCTAAGAACTCGGAAACATTGCTTTGAACCACTAAATGACTTATCTAGTGTTGTTTGGGGTTAGAATTTGTTAGAATACAATGAATTTGATTGATTACAAGTGCTAGAGATGCATGAAGAGTGTTTAGAAGTGTGTAAAACGACTTGTTGATATTAGGTCCCAAATGGGCTAAGAACTCGGAAATATTGCGTTGAACCACTTAAGGGCTTGTCTAGTGCTGTTTTGGGTTAGAATATGTTGGAATATAATAAATTTGATTGTTATAAGTGCTAGAGATACATGAAGAGTGTTTAGAAGTGTCGAGAAAGACTTGTTGAAATTGGGTCCCAAATGGGCTAAGAACTCGGAAACATTGCTTTGAACCACTAAATGACTTATCTAGTGTTGTTTGGGTTAAAATTTGTTAGAATACAAAGAATTTGATTGATTACAAGTGCTAGAGATGCGTGAAGAGTGTTTAGAAGTGTGTAGAAAGACTTGTAAAAATTGGGTCCCAAATGGGCTAAGAACTCGGAAACATTGCGTTGAACCACTAAATGAATAATCTACAGTTGTTTGGGGTTATTTTATGTTAGAATACAATGAATTTGATTGATTACAAGTGCTAGAGATGCATGAAGAGGGTTTAGAAGTGTGTAGAAAGACTTGTTGAAATTGGGTCCCAAATGGGCTAAGAACTCGAAAACATTGCGTGAAACCACTTAAGGGCTTGTCTAGTGCTGTTTTAGGTTAGAATATGTTATAATATAATAAATTTGATTGTTACAAGCGCTAGAGATACATGAAGAGTGTTTAGAAGTCTGGAGAAAGACTTGTTGAAATTGGGTCCCAAATGGGCTAAAAACTCGGAAACATTGGGTTGAACCACTAAATGAATTATATAGTGTTGTTTGGGGTTGGAATATGTTAGAATACAATGAATTTGATTGATTACAAGTGCTAGAGATGCATGACGAGTGTTTAAAAGTGTGTAGAAAGACTTGTTGAAATTGGGTCCCAAATGGGCTAAGAACTCGGAAACATTGCGTTGAACCACTTAAGGGCTTGTCTAGTGCTGTTTTGGGTTAGAATATGTTAGAATATAATAAATTTGATTGTTACAAGTGCTAGAGATACATGAAGAGTGTTTAGAAGTGTGGATAAAGACTTGTTGAAATTGGGTCCCAAATGGGCTAAGAACTCGGAAACATTGCTTTGAACCACTAAATGACTTATCTAGTGTTGTTTGGGGTTAGAATTTGTTAGAATACAATGAATTTTATAGATTACAAGTGCTAGAGATGCATGAAGAGTGTTTAGAAGTGTGTAGAAAGACTTGTAGAAATTGGGTCCCAAATGGGCTAAGAACTCGGAAACATTGCGTTGAACCACTAAATGACTTATCTAATGTTGTTTGGGGTTAGAATTTGTTAGAATACAATGAATTTGATTGATTACAAGTGCTAGAGATGCATGAAGAGTGTTTAAAAGTGTGTAGAAAGAGTTGTTGAAATTGGGTCCCAAATGGGCTTAGAACTCGGAAACATTGCGTTGAACCACTTAAGGGCTTGTCTAGTGTTGTGTGGGGTTATAATATGTTAGAATATAATGAATTTGATTGATTACAAGTGCTAGAGATGCGTTAAGAGTGTTTAGAAGTGTGTAGAAAGACTTTTTGAAATTGGGTCCCAAAAAGGCTAAGAACTCGGAAAAAATGCTTTGAACTACTAAATAACTTATCTAGCGTTGTTTGGGGTTAGAATATTTTAGAATTCAATGAATTATATTGATTACAAGTGCTAGAGATGCGTGAAGAGTGTTTAGAAGTGTGTAGAAAGACTTGTAGAAATTGGGTCCCAAATGGGCTAAGAACTCGAAAACATTGCTTTGAACCACTAAATGACTTATCTAGTTTTGTTTGGGGTTAGAATATGTTAGAATACAATGAATTTGATTGATTACAAGTGCTAGAGATGCATGAAGAGTGTTTAGAAGTGTGTAAAACGACTTGTTGAAATTGGGTCCCAAATGGGCTAAGAACTCGGAAACATTGCGTTGAACCACTTAAGGGCTTGTCTAGTGCTTTTTTGGGTTAGAATATGTTGGAATATAATAAATTTGATTGTTATAAGTGCTAGAGATACATGAAGAGTGTTTAGAAGTGTCGAGAAAGACTTGTTGAAATTGGGTCCCAAATGGGCTAAGAACTCGGAAACATTGCTTTGAACCACTAAATGACTTATCTAGTGTTGTTTGGGGTTAAAATTTGTTAGAATACAAAGAATTTGATTGATTACAAGTGCTAGAGATGCGTGAAGAGTGTTTAGAAGTGTGTAGAAAGACTTGTAAAAATTGGGTCCTAAATGGGCTAAAAACTCGGAAACATTGCGTTGAATAAGTTAAGGGCTTGTCTAGTGCTGTTTTGGGTTAGAATATGTTAGAATATAATAAATTTGATTGTTACAAGTGTTAGAGATACATGAAGAGTGTTTAGAAGTGTGGAGAAAGACTTGTTGAAATTGGGTCCCAAAAAGGCTAAGAACTCGGAAAAATTGCTTTGAACTACTAAATAACTTATCTAGCGTTGTTTGGGGTTAGAATATTTTAGAATACAATGAATTATATTGATTACAAGTGCTAGAGATGCGTGAAGAGTGTTTAGAAGTGTGTAGAAAGACTTGTAGAAATTGGGTCCCAAATGGGCTAAGAACTCGAAAACATTGCTTTGAACCACTAAATGACTTATCTAGTTTTGTTTGGGGTTAGAATATGTTAGAATACAATGAATTTGATTGATTACAAGTGCTAGAGATGCATGAAGAGTGTTTAGAAGTGTGTAGAAAGAGTTGTTGAAATTGGGTCCCAAATGGGCTACGAACTCGGAAACATTGCGTTGAACCACTTAAGGGCTTGTCTAGTGCTGTTTTGGGTTAGAATATGTTAGAATATAATAAATTTGATTGTTACAAGTGCTAGAGATACATGAAGAGTGTTTAGAAGTGTGGAGAAAGACTTGTTGAAATTGGGTCCCAAATGGGCTAAGAACTCGGAAACATTGCTTTGAACCACTAAATGACTTATCTAGTGTTGTTTGGGGTTAGAATTTGTTAGAATACAATGAATTTGATTGATTACAAGTGCTAGAGATGCATGAAGAGTGTTTAGAAGTGTGTAAAACGACTTGTTGATATTAGGTCCCAAATGGGCTAAGAACTCGGAAATATTGCGTTGAACCACTTAAGGGCTTGTCTAGTGCTGTTTTGGGTTAGAATATGTTGGAATATAATAAATTTGATTGTTCTAAGTGCTAGAGATACATGAAGAGTGTTTAGAAGTGTCGAGAAAGACTTGTTGAAATTGGGTCCCAAATGGGCTAAGAACTCGGAAACATTGCTTTGAACCACTAAATGACTTATCTAGTGTTGTTTGGGTTAAAATTTGTTAGAATACAAAGAATTTGATTGATTACAAGTGCTAGAGATGCGTGAAGAGTGTTTAGAAGTGTGTAGAAAGACTTGTAAAAATTGGGTCCCAAATGGGCTAAGAACTCGGAAACATTGCGTTGAACCACTAAATGAATTATCTACAGTTGTTTGGGGTTATTTTATGTTAGAATACAATGAATTTGATTGATTACAAGTGCTAGAGATGCATGAAGAGGGTTTAGAAGTGTGTAGAAAGACTTGTTGAAATTGGGTCCCAAATGGGCTAAGAACTCGAAAACATTGCGTGAAACCACTTAAGGGCTTGTCTAGTGCTGTTTTAGGTTAGAATATGTTATAATATAATAAATTTGATTGTTACAAGCGCTAGAGATACATGAAGAGTGTTTAGAAGTCTGGAGAAAGACTTGTTGAAATTGGGTCCCAAATGGGCTAAAAACTCGGAAACATTGGGTTGAACCACTAAATGAATTATATAGTGTTGTTTGGGGTTGGAATATGTTAGAATACAATGAATTTGATTGATTACAAGTGCTAGAGATGCATGACGAGTGTTTAAAAGTGTGTAGAAAGACTTGTTGAAATTGGGTCCCAAATGGGCTACGAACTCGGAAACATTGCGTTGAACCACTTAAGGGCTTGTCTAGTGCTGTTTTGGGTTAGAATATGTTAGAATATAATAAATTTGATTGTTACAAGTGCTAGAGATACATGAAGAGTGTTTAGAAGTGTGGAGAAAGACTTGTTGAAATTGGGTCCCAAATGGGCTAAGAACTCGGAAACATTGTTTTGAACCACTAAATGTCTTATCTAGTGTTGTTTGGGGTTAAAATTTGTTAGAATACAAAGAATTTGATTGATTACAAGTGCTAGAGATGCGTGAAGAGTGTTTAGAAGTGTGTAGAAAGACTTGTTGAAATTGGGTCCCAAATGGGCTAAGAACTCGGAAACATTGCGTTGAACAAGTTAAGGGCTTGTCTAGTGCTGTTTTGGGTTAGAATATGTTAGAATATAATAAATTTGATTGTTACAAGTGTTAGAGATACATGAAGAGTGTTTAGAAGTGTGGAGAAAGACTTATTGAAATTGGGTCCCAAATGGGCTAAGAACTCGGAAACATTGCTTTAAACCACTAAATGACTTATCTAGTGTTGTTTGGGGTTGGAATATGTTAGAATACAATGAATTTGATTGATTACAAGTGCTAGAGATGCATGACGAGTGTTTAAAAGTGTGTAGAAAGACTTGGTAAAATTGGGTCCCATATGGGCTAAGAACTCGGAAACATTGCGTTGAACCACTTAAGGGCTTGTCTAGTGCTGTTTTGGGTTAGAATATGTTAGAATATAATAAATTTGATTGTTACAAGTGCTAGAGATACATGAAGAGTGTTTAGAAGTGTGGAGAAAGACTTGTTGAAATTGGATCCCAAATGGGCTAAGAACTCGGAAACATTGCTTTGAACCACTAAATGACTTATCTAGTGTTGTTTGGGGTTAGAATTTGTTAGAATACAATGAATTTTATAGATTACAAGTGCTAGAGATGCGTGAAGAGTGTTTAGAAGTGTGTAGAAAGACTTGTAGAAATTGGGTCCCAAATGGGCTAAGAACTCGGAAACATTGCTTTGAACCACTAAATGACTTATCTAGTGTTGTTTGGGGTTAGAATTTGTTAGAATACAATGAATTATATTGATTACAAGTGCCTGAGATGCGTGAAGATTGTTTAGAAGTGTGTAGAAAGACTTGTAGAAATTGGGTCCCAAATGGGCTAAGAACTCGGAAACATTGCTTTGAACCACTAAATGACTTATCTAGTGTTGTTTGGGGTTAGAATTTGTTAGAATACAATGAATTATATTGATTACAAGTGTCTGAGATGCGTGAAGATTGTTTAGAAGTGTGTAGAAAGACTTGTAGAAATTGGGTCCCAAATGGGCTAAGAACTCGGAAACATTGCTTTGAACCACTAAATGACTTATCTAGTTTTGTTTGGGGTTAGAATATGTTAGAATACAATGAATTTGATTGATTACAAGTGCTAGAGATGCATGAAGAGTGTTTAGAAGTGTGTAAAACGACTTGTTGAAATTAGGTCCCAAATGGGCTAAGAACTCGGAAACATTGCGTTGAACCACTTAAGGGCTTGTCTAGTGCTGTTTTGGGTTAGAATATGTTGGAATATAATAAATTTGATTGTTATAAGTGCGAGAGATACATGAAGAGTGTTTAGAAGTGTCGAGAAAGACTTGTTGAAATTGGGTCCCAAATGGGCTAAGAACTCGGAAACATTGCTTTGAACCACTAAATGACTTATCTAGTGTTGTTTGGGTTAAAATTTGTTAGAATACAAAGAATTTGATTGATTACAAGTGCTAGAGATGCGTGAAGAGTGTTTAGAAGTGTGTAGAAAGACTTGTAAAAATTGGGTCCCAAATGGGCTAAGAACTCGGAAACATTGCGTTGAACCACTAAATGAATTATCTACAGTTGTTTGGGGTTATTTTATGTTAGAATACAATGAATTTGATTGATTACAAGTGCTAGAGATGCATGAAGAGGGTTTAGAAGTGTGTAGAAAGACTTGTTGAAATTGGGTCCCAAATGGGCTAAGAACTCGAAAACATTGCGTGAAACCACTTAAGGGCTTGTCTAGTGCTGTTTTAGGTTAGAATATGTTATAATATAATAAATTTGATTGTTACAAGCGCTAGAGATACATGAAGAGTGTTTAGAAGTCTGGAGAAAGACTTGTTGAAATTGGGTCCCAAATGGGCTAAAAACTCGGAAACATTGGGTTGAACCACTAAATGAATTATCTAGTGTTGTTTGGGGTTGGAATATGTTAGAATACAATGAATTTGATTGATTACAAGTGCTAGAGATGCATGACGAGTGTTTAAAAGTGTGTAGAAAGACTTGTTGAAATTGGGTCCCAAATGGGCTAAGAACTCGGAAACATTGCGTTGAACCACTTAAGGGCTTGTCTAGTGCTGTTTTGGGTTAGAATATGTTAGAATATAATAAATTTGATTGTTACAAGTGCTAGAGATACATGAAGAGTGTTTAGAAGTGTGGAGAAAGACTTGTTGAAATTGGGTCCCAAATGGGCTAAGAACTCGGAAACATTGCGTTGAACCACTAAATGAATTATCTACAGTTGTTTGGGGTTATTTTATGTTAGAATACAATGAATTTGATTGATTACAAGTGCTAGAGATGCATGAAGAGGGTTTAGAAGTGTGTAGAAAGACTTGTTGAAATTGGGTCCCAAATGGGCTAAGAACTCGAAAACATTGCGTGAAACCACTTAAGGGCTTGTCTAGTGCTGTTTTAGGTTAGAATATGTTATAATATAATAAATTTGATTGTTACAAGCGCTAGAGATACATGAAGAGTGTTTAGAAGTGTGTAGAAAGACTTGTTGAAATTGGGTCCCAAAAAGGCTAAGAACTCGGAAAAATTGCTTTGAACTACTAAATAACTTATCTAGCGTTGTTTGGGGTTAGAATATTTTAGAATACAATGAATTATATTGATTACAAGTGCTAGAGATGCGTGAAGAGTGTTTAGAAGTGTGTATAAAGACTTGTAGAAATTGGGTCCCAAATGGGCTAAGAACTCGAAAACATTGCTTTGAACCACTAAATGACTTATCTAGTTTTGTTTGGGGTTAGAATATGTTAGAATACAATGAATTTGATTGATTACAAGTGCTAGAGATGCATGAAGAGTGTTTAGAAGTGTGTAGAAAGACTTGTTGAAATTGGGTCCAAAATGGGCTAAGAACTCGGAAACATTGCGTTGAACCACTTAAGGGCTTGTCTAGTGCTGTTTTGGGTTAGAATATGTTAGAATATAATAAATTTGATTGTTACAAGTGCTAGAGATACATGAAGAGTGTTTAGAAGTGTGGAGAAAGACTTGTTGAAATTGGGTCCCAAATGGGCTAAGAACTCGGAAACATTGCTTTGAACCACTAAATGACTTATCTAGTGTTGTTTGGGGTTAGAATTTGTTAGAATACAATGAATTTTATTGATTACAAGTGCTAGAGATGCGTGAAGAGTGTTTAGAAGTGTGTAGAAAGACTTGTAGAAATTGGGTCCCAAATGGGCTAAGAACTCGGAAACATTGCGTTGAACCACTAAATGACTTATCTAATGTTGTTTGGGGTTAGAATATGTTAGAATACAATGAATTTGATTGATTACAAGTGCTAGAGATGCATGAAGAGTGTTTAGAAGTGTGTAGAAAGACTTGTTGAAATTGGGTCCCAAATGGGCTACGAACTCGGAAACATTGCGTTGAACCACTTAAGGGCTTGTCTACTGCTGTTTTGGGATAGAATATGTTGGAATATAATAAATTTGATTGTTATAAGTGCTAGAGATACATGAAGAGTGTTTAGAAGTGTGGAGAAAGACTTGTTGAAATTGGATCCCAAATGGGCTAAGAACTCAGAAACATTGTTTTGAACCACTAAATGTCTTATCTAGTGTTGTTTGGGGTTAAAATTTGTTAGAATACAAAGAATTTGATTGATTACAAGTGCTAGAGATGCGTGAAGAGTGTTTAGAAGTGTGTAGAAAGACTTGTTGAAATTGGGTCCCAAATGGGCTAAGAACTCGGAAACATTGCGTTGAACAAGTTAAGGGCTTGTCTAGTGCTGTTTTGGGTTAGAATATGTTAGAATATAATAAATTTGATTGTTACAAGTGTTAGAGATACATGAAGAGTGTTTAGAAGTGTGGAGAAAGACTTGTTGAAATTGGGTCCCAAATGGGCTAAGAACTCGGAAACATTGCTTTGAACCACTAAATGACTTATCTAGTGTTGTTTGGGGTTGGAATATGTTAGAATACAATGAATTTGATTGATTACAAGTGCTAGAGATGCATGAAGAGTGTTTAAAAGTGTGTAGAAAGACTTGTTGAAATTGGGTCCCAAATGGGCTAAGAACTCGGAAACATTGCGTTGAACCACTTAAGGGCTTGTCTAGTGCTGTTTTGGGTTAGAATATGTTAGAATATAATAAATTTGATTGTTACAAGTGCTAGAGATACATGAAGAGTGTTTAGAAGTGTGGAGAAAGACTTGTTGAAATTGGATCCCAAATGGGCTAAGAACTCGGAAACATTGCTTTGAACCACTAAATGACTTATCTAGTGTTGTTTGGGGTTAGAATTTGTTAGAATACAATGAATTTTATTGATTACAAGTGCTAGAGATGCGTGAAGAGTGTTTAGAAGTGTGTAGAAAGACTTGTAGAAATTGGGTCCCAAATGGGCTAAGAACTCAGAAACATTGCGTTGAACCACTAAATGACTTATCTAATGTTGTTTGGGGTTAGAATTTGTTAGAATACAATGAATTTGATTGATTACAAGTGCTAGAGATGCATGAAGAGTGTTTAAAAGTGTGTAGAAAGAGTTGTTGAAATTGGGTCCCAAATGGGCTTAGAACTCGGAAACATTGCGTTGAACCACTTAAGGGCTTGTCTAGTGTTGTGTGGGGTTATAATATGTTAGAATATAATGAATTTGATTGATTACAAGTGCTAGAGATGCGTTAAGAGTGTTTAGAAGTGTGTAGAAAGACTTGTTGAAATTGGGTCCCAAAAAGGCTAAGAACTCGGAAAAATTGCTTTGAACTACTAAATAACTTATCTAGCGTTGTTTGGGGTTAGAATATTTTAGAATACAATGAATTATATTGATTACAAGTGCTAGAGATGCGTGAAGAGTGTTTAGAAGTGTGTAGAAAGACTTGTAGAAATTGGGTCCCAAATGGGCTAAGAACTCGAAAACATTGCTTTGAACCACTAAATGACTTATCTAGTTTTGTTTGGGGTTAGAATATGTTAGAATACAATGAATTTGATTGATTACAAGTGCTAGAGATGCATGAAGAGTGTTTAGAAGTGTGTAGAAAGACTTGTTGAAATTAGGTCCCAAATGGGCTACGAACTCGGAAACATTGCGTTGAACCACTTAAGGGCTTGTCTACTGCTGTTTTGGGTTAGAATATGTTGGAATATAATAAATTTGATTGTTATAAGTGCTAGAGATACATGAAGAGTGTTTAGAAGTGTGGAGAAATACTTGTTGAAATTGGGTCCCAAATGGGCTAAGAACTCGGAAACATTGTTTTGAACCACTAAATGTCTTATCTAGTGTTGTTTGGGGTTAAAATTTGTTAGAATACAATGAATTTGATTGATTACAAGTGTTAGAGATGCGTGAAGAGTGTTTAGAAGTGTGTAGAAAGACTTGTTGAAATTGGGTCCCAAATGGGCTAAGAACTCGGAAACATTGCGTTGAACAAGTTAAGGGCTTGTCTAGTGCTGTTTTGGGTTAGAATATGTTAGAATATAATAAATTTGATTGTTACAAGTGTTAGAGATACATGAAGAGTGTTTAGAAGTGTGGAGAAAGACTTGTTGAAATTGGGTCCCAAATGGGCTAAGAACTCGGAAACATTGCTTTGAACCACTAAATGACTTATCTAGTGTTGTTTGGGGTTGGAATATGTTAGAATACAATGAATTTGATTGATTACAAGTGCTAGAGATGCATGAAGAGTGTTTAAAAGTGTGTAGAAAGACTTGTTGAAATTGGGTCCCAAATAGGCTAAGAACTCGGAAACATTGCGTTGAACCACTTAAGGGCTTGTCTAGTGCTGTTTTGGGTTAGAATATGTTAGAATATAATAAATTTGATTGTTACAAGTGCTAGAGATACATGAAGAGTGTTTAGAAGTGTGGAGAAAGACTTGTTGAAATTGGATCCCAAATGGGCTAAGAACTCGGAAACATTGCTTTGAACCACTAAATGACTTATCTAGTGTTGTTTGGGGTTAGAATTTGTTAGAATACAATGAATTTTATTGATTACAAGTGCTAGAGATGCGTGAAGAGTGTTTAGAAGTGTGTAGAAAGACTTGTAGAAATTGGGTCCCAAATGGGCTAAGAACTCAGAAACATTGCGTTGAACCACTAAATGACTTATCTAATGTTGTTTGGGGTTAGAATTTGTTAGAATACAATGAATTTGATTGATTACAAGTGCTAGAGATGCATGAAGAGTGTTTAAAAGTGTGTAGAAAGAGTTGTTGAAATTGGGTCCCAAATGGGCTTAGAACTCGGAAACATTGCGTTGAACCACTTAAGGGCTTGTCTAGTGTTGTGTGGGGTTATAATATGTTAGAATATAATGAATTTGATTGATTACAAGTGCTAGAGATGCGTTAAGAGTGTTTAGAAGTGTGTAGAAAGACTTGTTGAAATTGGGTCCCAAAAAGGCTAAGAACTCGGAAAAATTGCTTTGAACTACTAAATAACTTATCTAGCGTTGTTTGGGGTTAGAATATTTTAGAATACAATGAATTATATTGATTACAAGTGCTAGAGATGCGTGAAGAGTGTTTAGAAGTGTGTAGAAAGACTTGTAGAAATTGGGTCCCAAATGGGCTAAGAACTCGAAAACATTGCTTTGAACCACTAAATGACTTATCTAGTTTTGTTTGGGGTTAGAATATGTTAGAATACAATGAATTTGATTGATTACAAGTGCTAGAGATGCATGAAGAGTGTTTAGAAGTGTGTAGAAAGACTTGTTGAAATTAGGTCCCAAATGGGCTACGAACTCGGAAACATTGCGTTGAACCACTTAAGGGCTTGTCTACTGCTGTTTTGGGTTAGAATATGTTGGAATATAATAAATTTGATTGTTATAAGTGCTAGAGATACATGAAGAGTGTTTAGAAGTGTGGAGAAATACTTGTTGAAATTGGGTCCCAAATGGGCTAAGAACTCGGAAACATTGTTTTGAACCACTAAATGTCTTATCTAGTGTTGTTTGGGGTTAAAATTTGTTAGAATACAATGAATTTGATTGATTACAAGTGTTAGAGATGCGTGAAGAGTGTTTAGAAGTGTGTAGAAAGACTTGTTGAAATTGGGTCCCAAATGGGCTAAGAACTCGGAAACATTGCGTTGAACAAGTTAAGGGCTTGTCTAGTGCTGTTTTGGGTTAGAATATGTTAGAATATAATAAATTTGATTGTTACAAGTGTTAGAGATACATGAAGAGTGTTTAGAAGTGTGGAGAAAGACTTGTTGAAATTGGGTCCCAAATGGGCTAAGAACTCGGAAACATTGCTTTGAACCACTAAATGACTTATCTAGTGTTGTTTGGGGTTGGAATATGTTAGAATACAATGAATTTGATTGATTACAAGTGCTAGAGATGCATGAAGAGTGTTTAAAAGTGTGTAGAAAGACTTGTTGAAATTGGGTCCCAAATAGGCTAAGAACTCGGAAACATTGCGTTGAACCACTTAAGGGCTTGTCTAGTGCTGTTTTGGGTTAGAATATGTTAGAATATAATAAATTTGATTGTTACAAGTGCTAGAGATACATGAAGAGTGTTTAGAAGTGTGGAGAAAGACTTGTTGAAATTGGATCCCAAATGGGCTAAGAACTCGGAAACATTGCTTTGAACCACTAAATGACTTATCTAGTGTTGTTTGGGGTTAGAATTTGTTAGAATACAATGAATTTTATTGATTACAAGTGCTAGAGATGCGTGAAGAGTGTTTAGAAGTGTGTAGAAAGACTTGTAGAAATTGGGTCCCAAATGGGCTAAGAACTCAGAAACATTGCGTTGAACCACTAAATGACTTATCTAATGTTGTTTGGGGTTAGAATTTGTTAGAATACAATGAATTTGATTGATTACAAGTGCTAGAGATGCATGAAGAGTGTTTAAAAGTGTGTAGAAAGAGTTGTTGAAATTGGGTCCCAAATGGGCTTAGAACTCGGAAACATTGCGTTGAACCACTTAAGGGCTTGTCTAGTGTTGTGTGGGGTTATAATATGTTAGAATATAATGAATTTGATTGATTACAAGTGCTAGAGATGCGTTAAGAGTGTTTAGAAGTGTGTAGAAAGACTTGTTGAAATTGGGTCCCAAAAAGGCTAAGAACTCGGAAAAATTGCTTTGAACTACTAAATAACTTATCTAGCGTTGTTTGGGGTTAGAATATTTTAGAATACAATGAATTATATTGATTACAAGTGCTAGAGATGCGTGAAGAGTGTTTAGAAGTGTGTAGAAAGACTTGTAGAAATTGGGTCCCAAATGGGCTAAGAACTCGAAAACATTGCTTTGAACCACTAAATGACTTATCTAGTTTTGTTTGGGGTTAGAATATGTTAGAATACAATGAATTTGATTGATTACAAGTGCTAGAGATGCATGAAGAGTGTTTAGAAGTGTGTAGAAAGACTTGTTGAAATTGGGTCCAAAATGGGCTAAGAACTCGGAAACATTGCGTTGAACCACTTAAGGGCTTGTCTAGTGCTGTTTTGGGTTAGAATATGTTAGAATATAATAAATTTGATTGTTACAAGTGCTAGAGATACATGAAGAGTGTTTAGAAGTGTGGAGAAAGACTTGTTGAAATTGGGTCCCAAATGGGCTAAGAACTCGGAAACATTGCTTTGAACCACTAAATGACTTATCTAGTGTTGTTTGGGGTTAGAATTTGTTAGAATACAATGAATTTTATTGATTACAAGTGCTAGAGATGCGTGAAGAGTGTTTAGAAGTGTGTAGAAAGACTTGTAAAAATTGGGTCCCAAATGGGCTAAGAACTCGGAAACATTGCGTTGAACCACTAAATGACTTATCTAATGTTGTTTGGGGTTAGAATATGTTAGAATACAATGAATTTGATTGATTACAAGTGCTAGAGATGCATGAAGAGTGTTTAGAAGTGTGTAGAAAGACTTGTTGAAATTGGGTCCCAAATGGGCTACGAACTCGGAAACATTGCGTTGAACCACTTAAGGGCTTGTCTACTGCTGTTTTGGGATAGAATATGTTGGAATATAATAAATTTGATTGTTATAAGTGCTAGAGATACATGAAGAGTGTTTAGAAGTGTGGAGAAAGACTTGTTGAAATTGGATCCCAAATGGGCTAAGAACTCAGAAACATTGTTTTGAACCACTAAATGTCTTATCTAGTGTTGTTTGGGGTTAAAATTTGTTAGAATACAAAGAATTTGATTGATTACAAGTGCTAGAGATGCGTGAAGAGTGTTTAGAAGTGTGTAGAAAGACTTGTTGAAATTGGGTCCCAAATGGGCTAAGAACTCGGAAACATTGCGTTGAACAAGTTAAGGGCTTGTCTAGTGCTGTTTTGGGTTAGAATATGTTAGAATATAATAAATTTGATTGTTACAAGTGTTAGAGATACATGAAGAGTGTTTAGAAGTGTGGAGAAAGACTTGTTGAAATTGGGTCCCAAATGGGCTAAGAACTCGGAAACATTGCTTTGAACCACTAAATGACTTATCTAGTGTTGTTTGGGGTTGGAATATGTTAGAATACAATGAATTTGATTGATTACAAGTGCTAGAGATGCATGACGAGTGTTTAAAAGTGTGTAGAAAGACTTGTTGAAATTGGGTCCCAAATGGGCTAAGAACTCGGAAACATTGCGTTGAACCACTTAAGGGCTTGTCTAGTGCTGTTTTGGGTTAGAATATGTTAGAATATAATAAATTTGATTGTTACAAGTGCTAGAGATACATGAAGAGTGTTTAGAAGTGTGGAGAAAGACTTGTTGAAATTGGGTCCCAAATGGGCTAAGAACTCGGAAACATTGCTTTGAACCACTAAATGACTTATCTAGTGTTGTTTGGGGTTAGAATTTGTTAGAATACAATGAATTTTATTGATTACAAGTGCTAGAGATGCGTGAAGAGTGTTTAGAAGTGTGTAGAAAGACTTGTTGAAATTGGGTCCCTAATGGGCTAAGAACTCGGAAACATTGCGTTGAACAAGTTAAGGGCTTGTCTAGTGCTGTTTTGGGTTAGAATATGTTAGAATATAATAAATTTGATTGTTACAAGTGTTAGAGATACATGAAGAGTGTTTAGAAGTGTGGAGAAAGACTTGTTGAAATTGGGTCCCAAATAGGCTAAGAACTCGGAAACATTGCTTTGAACCACTAAATGACTTATCTAGTGTTGTTTGGGGTTGGAATATGTTAGAATGCAATGAATTTGATTGATTACAAGTGCTAGAGATGCATGACGAGTGTTTAAAAGTGTGTAGAAAGACTTGTTGAAATTGGGTCCCAAATGGGCTAAGAACTCGGAAACATTGCGTTGAACCACTTAAGGGCTTGTCTAGTGCTGTTTTGGGTTAGAATATGTTAGAATATAATAAATTTGATTGTTACAAGTGCTAGAGATACATGAAGAGTGTTTAGAAGTGTGGAGAAAGACTTGTTGAAATTGGGTCCCAAATGGGCTAAGAACTCGGAAACATTGCTTTGAACCACTAAATGACTTATCTAGTGTTGTTTGGGGTTAGAATTTGTTAGAATACAATGAATTTTATTGATTACAAGTGCTAGAGATGCGTGAAGAGTGTTTAGAAGTGTGTAGAAAGACTTGTAGAAATTGGGTCCCAAATGGGCTAAGAACTCGGAAACATTGCGTTGAACCACTAAATGACTTATCTAATGTTGTTTGGGGTTAGAATTTGATAGAATACAATGAATTTGATGATTACAAGTGCTAGAGAAGCATGAAGAGTGTTTAAAAGTGTGTAGAAAGACTTGTAGAAATTGGGTCCCAAATGGGCTAAGAACTCAGAAACATTGCGTTGAACCACTAAATGACTTATCTAATGTTGTTTGGGGTTAGAATTTGTTAGAATACAATGAATTTGATTGATTACAAGTGCTAGAGATGCATGAAGAGTGTTTAAAAGTGTGTAGAAAGAGTTGTTGAAATTGGGTCCCAAATGGGCTTAGAACTCGGAAACATTGCGTTGAACCACTTAAGGGCTTGTCTAGTGTTGTGTGGGGTTATAATATGTTAGAATATTATGAATTTGATTGATTACAAGTGCTAGAGATGCGTTAAGAGTGTTTAGAAGTGTGTAGAAAGACTTGTTGAAATTGGGTCCCAAAAAGGCTAAGAACTCGGAAAAATTGCTTTGAACTACTAAATAACTTATCTAGCGTTGTTTGGGGTTAGAATATTTTAGAATACAATGAATTATATTGATTACAAGTGCTAGAGATGCGTGAAGAGTGTTTAGAAGTGTGTAGAAAGACTTGTAGAAATTGGGTCCCAAATGGGCTAAGAACTCGAAAACATTGCTTTGAACCACTAAATGACTTATCTAGTTTTGTTTGGGGTTAGAATATGTTAGAATACAATGAATTTGATTGATTACAAGTGCTAGAGATGCATGAAGAGTGTTTAGAAGTGTGTAGAAAGACTTGTTGAAATTGGGTCCAAAATGGGCTAAGAACTCGGAAACATTGCGTTGAACCACTTAAGGGCTTGTCTAGTGCTGTTTTGGGTTAGAATATGTTAGAATATAATAAATTTGATTGTTACAAGTGCTAGAGATACATGAAGAGTGTTTAGAAGTGTGGAGAAAGACTTGTTGAAATTGGGTCCCAAATGGGCTAAGAACTCGGAAACATTGCTTTGAACCACTAAATGACTTATCTAGTGTTGTTTGGGGTTAGAATTTGTTAGAATACAATGAATTTTATTGATTACAAGTGCTAGAGATGCGTGAAGAGTGTTTAGAAGTGTGTAGAAAGACTTGTAGAAATTGGGTCCCAAATGGGCTAAGAACTCGGAAACATTGCGTTGAACCACTAAATGACTTATCTAATGTTGTTTGGGGTTAGAATATGTTAGAATACAATGAATTTGATTGATTACAAGTGCTAGAGATGCATGAAGAGTGTTTAGAAGTGTGTAGAAAGACTTGTTGAAATCGGGTCCCAAATGGGCTACGAACTCGGAAACATTGCGTTGAACCACTTAAGGGCTTGTCTACTGCTGTTTTGGGATAGAATATATTGGAATATAATAAATTTGATTGTTATAAGTGCTAGAGATACATGAAGAGTGTTTAGAAGTGTGGAGAAAGACTTGTTGAAATTGGGTCCCAAATGGGCTAAGAACTCGGAAACATTGTTTTGAACCACTAAATGTCTTATCTAGTGTTGTTTGGGGTTAAAATTTGTTAGAATACAAAGAATTTGATTGATTACAAGTGCTAGAGATGCGTGAAGAGTGTTTAGAAGTGTGTAGAAAGACTTGTTGAAATTGGGTCCCAAATGGGCTAAGAACTCGGAAACATTGCGTTGAACAAGTTAAGGGCTTGTCTAGTGCTGTTTTGGGTTAGAATATGTTAGAATATAATAAATTTGATTGTTACAAGTGTTAGAGATACATGAAGAGTGTTTAGAAGTGTGGAGAAAGACTTGTTGAAATTGGGTCCCAAATGGGCTAAGAACTCGGAAACATTGCTTTGAACCACTAAATGACTTATCTAGTGTTGTTTGGGGTTGGAATATGTTAGAATACAATGAATTTGATTGATTACAAGTGCTAGAGATCCATGACGAGTGTTTAAAAGTGTGTAGAAAGACTTGTTGAAATTGGGTCCCAAATGGGCTAAGGACTCGGAAACATTGCGTTGAACCACTTAAGGGCTTGTCTAGTGCTGTTTTGGGTTAGAATATGTTAGAATATAATAAATTTGATTGTTACAAGTGCTAGAGATACATGAAGAGTGTTTAGAAGTGTGGAGAAAGACTTGTTGAAATTGGGTCCCAAATGGGCTAAGAACTCGGAAACATTGCTTTGAACCACTAAATGACTTATCTAGTGTTGTTTGGGGTTAGAATTTGTTAGAATACAATGAATTTTATTGATTACAAGTGCTAGAGATGCGTGAAGAGTGTTTAGAAGTGTGTAGAAAGACTTGTTGAAATTGGGTCCCTAATGGGCTAAGAACTCGGAAACATTGCGTTGAACAAGTTAAGGGCTTGTCTAGTGCTGTTTTGGGTTAGAATATGTTAGAATATAATAAATTTGATTGTTACAAGTGTTAGAGATACATGAAGAGTGTTTAGAAGTGTGGAGAAAGACTTGTTGAAATTGGGTCCCAAATGGGCTAAGAACTCGGAAACATTGCTTTGAACCACTAAATGACTTATCTAGTGTTGTTTGGGGTTGGAATATGTTAGAATACAATGAATTTGATTGATTACAAGTGCTAGAGATGCATGACGAGTGTTTAAAAGTGTGTAGAAAGACTTGTTGAAATTGGGTCCCAAATGGGCTAAGAACTCGGAAACATTGCGTTGAACCACTTAAGGGCTTGTCTAGTGCTGTTTTGGGTTAGAATATGTTAGAATATAATAAATTTGATTGTTACAAGTGCTAGAGATACATGAAGAGTGTTTAGAAGTGTGGAGAAAGACTTGTTGAAATTGGGTCCCAAATGGGCTAAGAACTCGGAAACATTGCTTTGAACCACTAAATGACTTATCTAGTGTTGTTTGGGGTTAGAATTTGTTAGAATACAATGAATTTTATTGATTACAAGTGCTAGAGATGCGTGAAGAGTGTTTAGAAGTGTGTAGAAAGACTTGTAGAAATTGGGTCCCAAATGGGCTAAGAACTCGGAAACATTGCGTTGAACCACTAAATGACTTATCTAATGTTGTTTGGGGTTAGAATTTGATAGAATACAATGAATTTGATTGATTACAAGTGCTAGAGAAGCATGAAGAGTGTTTAAAAGTGTGTAGAAAGACTTGTAGAAATTGGGTCCCAAATGGGCTAAGAACTCAGAAACATTGCGTTGAACCACTAAATGACTTATCTAATGTTGTTTGGGGTTAGAATTTGTTAGAATACAATGAATTTGATTGATTACAAGTGCTAGAGGTGCATGAAGAGTGTTTAAAAGTGTGTAGAAAGAGTTGTTGAAATTGGGTCCCAAATGGGCTTAGAACTCGGAAACATTGCGTTGAACCACTTAAGGGCTTGTCTAGTGTTGGGTGGGGTTATAATATGTTAGAATATTATGAATTTGATTGATTACAAGTGCTAGAGAAGCGTTAAGAATGTTTAGAAGTGTGTAGAAAGACTTGTTGAAATTGGGTCCCAAAAAGGCTAAGAACTCGGAAAAATTGCTTTGAACTACTAAATAACTTATCTAGCGTTGTTTGGGGTTAGAATATTTTAGAATACAATGAATTATATTGATTACAAGTGCTAGAGATGCGTGAAGAGTGTTTAGAAGTGTGTAGAAAGACTTGTAGAAATTGGGTCCCAAATGGGCTAAGAACTCGAAAACATTGCTTTGAACCACTAAATGACTTATCTAGTTTTGTTTGGGGTTAGAATATGTTAGAATACAATGAATTTGATTGATTACAAGTGCTAGAGATGCATGAAGAGTGTTTAGAAGTGTGTAGAAAGACTTGTTGAAATTGGGTCCAAAATGGGCTAAGAACTCGGAAACATTGCGTTGAACCACTTAAGGGCTTGTCTAGTGCTGTTTTGGGTTAGAATATGTTAGAATATAATAAATTTGATTGTTACAAGTGCTAGAGATACATGAAGAGTGTTTAGAAGTGTGGAGAAAGACTTGTTGAAATTGGGTCCCAAATGGGCTAAGAACTCGGAAACATTGCTTTGAACCACTAAATGACTTATCTAGTGTTGTTTGGGGTTAGAATTTGTTAGAATACAATGAATTTTATTGATTACAAGTGCTAGAGATGCGTGAAGAGTGTTTAGAAGTGTGTAGAAAGACTTGTAGAAATTGGGTCCCAAATGGGCTAAGAACTCGGAAACATTGCGTTGAACCACTAAATGACTTATCTAATGTTGTTTGGGGTTAGAATATGTTAGAATACAATGAATTTGATTTATTACAAGTGCTAGAGATGCATGAAGAGTGTTTAGAAGTGTGTAGAAAGACTTGTTGAAATTGGGTCCCAAATGGGCTACGAACTCGGAAACATTGCGTTGAACCACTTAAGGGCTTGTCTACTGCTGTTTTGGGATAGAATATGTTGGAATATAATAAATTTGATTGTTATAAGTGCTAGAGATACATGAAGAGTGTTTAGAAGTGTGGAGAAAGACTTGTTGAAATTGGGTCCCAAATGGGCTAAGAACTCGGAAACATTGTTTTGAACCACTAAATGTCTTATCTAGTGTTGTTTGGGGTTAAAATTTGTTAGAATACAAAGAATTTGATTGATTACAAGTGCTAGAGATGCGTGAAGAGTGTTTAGAAGTGTGTAGAAAGACTTGTTGAAATTGGGTCCCAAATGGGCTAAGAACTCGGAAACATTGCGTTGAACAAGTTAAGGGCTTGTCTAGTGCTGTTTTGGGTTAGAATATGTTAGAATATAATAAATTTGATTGTTACAAGTGTTAGAGATACATGAAGAGTGTTTAGAAGTGTGGAGAAAGACTTGTTGAAATTGGGTCCCAAATGGGCTAAGAACTCGGAAACATTGCTTTGAACCACTAAATGACTTATCTAGTGTTGTTTGGGGTTGGAATATGTTAGAATACAATGAATTTAATTGATTACAAGTGCTAGAGATGCATGACGAGTGTTTAAAAGTGTGTAGAAAGACTTGTTGAAATTGGGTCCCAAATGGGCTAAGAACTCGGAAACATTGCGTTGAACCACTTAAGGGCTTGTCTAGTGCTGTTTTGGGTTAGAATATGTTAGAATATAATAAATTTGATTGTTACAAGTGCTAGAGATACATGAAGAGTGTTTAGAAGTGTGTAGAAAGACTTGTTGAAATCTAGTGTTGTTTGGGGTTAGAATTTGTTAGAATACAATGAATTTTATTGATTACAAGTGCTAGAAATGCGTGAAGAGTGTTTAGAAGTGTGTAGAAAGACTTGTTGAAATTGGGTCCCTAATGGGCTAAGAACTCGGAAACATTGCTTTGAACCAGTTAAGGGCTTGTCTAGTGCTGTTTTGGGTTAGAATATGTTAGAATATAATAAATTTGATTGTTACAAGTGTTAGAGATACATGAAGAGTGTTTAGAAGTGTGGAGAAAGACTTGTTGAAGTTGGGTCCCAAATGGGCTAAGAACTCGGAAACATTGTTTTGAACCACTAAATGTCTTATCTAGTGTTGTTTGGGGTTAAAATTTGTTAGAATACAAAGAATTTGATTGATTACAAGTGCTAGAGATGCGTGAAGAGTGTTTAGAAGTGTGTAGAAAGACTTGTTGAAATTGGGTCCCAAATGGGCTAAGAACTCGGAAACATTGCGTTGAACAAGTTAAGGGCTTGTCTAGTGCTGTTTTGGGTTAGAATATGTTAGAATATAATAAATTTGATTGTTACAAGTGTTAGAGATACATGAAGAGTGTTCAGAAGTGTGGAGAAAGACTTGTTGAAATTGGGTCCCAAATGGGCTAAGAACTCGGAAACATTGCTTTGAACCACTAAATGACTTATCTAGTGTTGTTTGGGGTTGGAATATGTTAGAATACAATGAATTTAATTGATTACAAGTGCTAGAGATGCATGACGAGTGTTTAAAAGTGTGTAGAAAGACTTGTTGAAATTGGGTCCCAAATGGGCTAAGAACTCGGAAACATTGCGTTGAACCACTTAAGGGCTTGTCTAGTGCTGTTTTGGGTTAGAATATGTTAGAATATAATAAATTTGATTGTTACAAGTGCTAGAGATACATGAAGAGTGTTTAGAAGTGTGGAGAAAGACTTGTTGAAATTTGGTCCCAAATGGGCTAAGAACTCGGAAACATTGCTTTGAACCACTAAATGACTTATCTAGTGTTGGTTGGGGTTAGAATTTGTTAGAATACAATGAATTTTATTGATTACAAGTGCTAGAGATGCGTGAAGAGTGTTTAGAAGTGTGTAGAAAGACTTGTTGAAATTGGGTCCCTAATGGGCTAAGAACTCGGAAACATTGCGTTGAACAAGTTAAGGGCTTGTCTAGTGCTGTTTTGGGTTAGAATATGTTAGAATATAATAAATTTGATTGTTACAAGTGTTAGAGATACATGAAGAGTGTTTAGAAGTGTGGAGAAAGACTTGTTGAAATTGGGTCCCAAATGGGCTAAGAACTCGGAAACATTGCTTTGAACCACTAAATGACTTATCTAGTGTTGTTTGGGGTTAGAATTTGTTAGAATACAATGAATTTTATTGATTACAAGTGCTAGAGATGCGTGAAGAGTGTTTAGAAGTGTGTAGAAAGACTTGTAGAAATTGTGTCCCAAATGGGCTAAAAACTCGGAAACATTGCGTTGAACCACTAAATGACTTATCTAATGTTGTTTGGGGTTAGAATATGTTAGAATACAATGAATTTGATTGATTACAAGTGCTAGAGATGCATGAAGAGTGTTTAGAAGTGTGTAGAAAGACTTGTTGAAATTGGGTCCCTAATGGGCTAAGAACTCGGAAACATTGCGTTGAACAAGTTAAGGGCTTGTCTAGTGCTGTTTTGGGTTAGAATATGTTAGAATATAATAAATTTGATTGTTACAAGTGTTAGAGATACATGAAGAGTGTTTAGAAGTGTGGAGAAAGACTTGTTGAAATTGGGTCCCAAATGGGCTAAGAACTCGGAAACATTGCTTTGAACCACTAAATGACTTATCTAGTGTTGTTTGGGGTTGGAATATGTTAGAATACAATGAATTTGATTGATTACAAGTGCTAGAGATGCATGACGAGTGTTTAAAAGTGTGTAGAAAGACTTGTTGAAATTGGGTCCCAAATGGGCTAAGAACTCGGAAACATTGCGTTGAACCACTTAAGGGCTTGTCTAGTGCTGTTTGGGGTTAGAATATGTTAGAATATAATAAATTTGATTGTTACAAGTGCTAGAGATAGATGAAGAGTGTTTAGAAGTGTGGAGAAAGACTTGTTGAAATTGGGTCCCAAATGGGCTAAGAACTCGGAAACATTGCTTTGAACCACTAAATGACTTATCTAGTGTTGTTTGGGGTTAGAATTTGTTAGAATACAATGAATTTTATTGATTACAAGTGCTAGAGATGCGTGAAGAGTGTTTAGAAGTGTGTAGAAAGACTTGTAGAAATTGGGTCCCAAATGGGCTAAGAACTCGGAAACATTGCGTTGAACCACTAAATGACTTATCTAATGTTGTTTGGGGTTAGAATATGTTAGAATATAATGAATTTGATTGATTACAAGTGCTAGAGATGCATGAAGAGTGTTTAGAAGTGTGTAGAAAGACTTGTTGAAATTGGGTCCCAAATGGGCTACGAACTCGGAAACATTGCGTTGAACCACTTAAGGGCTTGTCTACTGCTGTTTTGGGATAGAATATGTTGGAATATAATAAATTTGATTGTTATAAGTGCTAGAGATACATGAAGAGTGTTTAGAAGTGTGGAGAAAGACTTGTTGAAATTGGGTCCCAAATGGGCTAAGAACTCGGAAACATTGTTTTGAACCACTAAATGTCTTATCTAGTGTTGTTTGGGGTTAAAATTTGTTAGAATACAAAGAATTTGATTGATTACAAGTGCTAGAGATGCGTGAAGAGTGTTTAGAAGTGTGTAGAAAGACTTGTTGAAATTGGGTCCCAAATGGGCTAAGAACTCGGAAACATTGCGTTGAACAAGTTAAGGGCTTGTCTAGTGCTGTTTTGGGTTAGAATATGTTAGAATATAATAAATTTGATTGTTACAAGTGTTAGAGATACATGAAGAGTGTTTAGAAGTGTGGAGAAAGACTTGTTGAAATTGGGTCCCAAATGGGCTAAGAACTCGGAAACATTGCTTTGAACCACTAAATGACTTATCTAGTGTTGTTTGGGGTTGGAATATGTTAGAATACAATGAATTTGATTGATTACAAGTGCTAGAGATGCATGACGAGTGTTTAAAAGTGTGTAGAAAGACTTGTTGAAATTGGGTCCCAAATGGGCTAAGAACTCGGAAACATTGCGTTGAACCACTTAAGGGCTTGTCTAGTGCTGTTTTGGGTTAGAATATGTTAGAATATAATAAATTTGATTGTTACAAGTGCTAGAGATACATGAAGAGTGTTTAGAAGTGTGGAGAAAGACTTGTTGAAATTGGGTCCCAAATGGGCTAAGAACTCGGAAACATTGCTTTGAACCACTAAATGACTTATCTAGTGTTGTTTGGGGTTAGAATTTGTTAGAATACAATGAATTTTATTGATTACAAGTGCTAGAGATGCGTGAAGAGTGTTTAGAAGTGTGTAGAAAGACTTGTTGAAATTGGGTCCCTAATGGGCTAAGAACTCGGAAACATTGCGTTGAACAAGTTAAGGGCTTGTCTAGTGCTGTTTTGGGTTAGAATATGTTAGAATATAATAAATTTGATTGTTACAAGTGTTAGAGATACATGAAAAGTGTTTAGAAGTGTGGAGAAAGACTTGTTGAAATTGGGTCCCAAATGGGCTAAGAACTCGGAAACATTGCTTTGAACCACTAAATGACTTATCTAGTGTAGTTTGGGGTTGGAATATGTTAGAATACAATGAATTTGATTGATTACAAGTGCTAGAGATGCATGACGAGTGTTTAAAAGTGTGTAGAAAGACTTGTTGAAATTGGGTCCCAAATGGGCTAAGAACTCGGAAACATTGCGTTGAACCACTTAAGGGCTTGTCTAGTGCTGTTTTGGGTTAGAATATGTTAGAATATAATAAATTTGATTGTTACAAGTGCTAGAGATACATGAAGAGTGTTTAGAAGTGTGGAGAAAGACTTGTTGAAATTAGGTCCCAAATGGGCTAAGAACTCGGAAACATTGCTTTGAACCACTAAATGACTTATCTAGTGTTGTTTGGGGTTAGAATTTGTTAGAATACAATGAATTTTATTGATTACAAGTGCTAGAAGATGCGTGAAGAGTGTTTAGAAGTGTGTAGAAAGACTTGTAGAAATTGGGTCCCAAATGGGCTAAGAACTCGGAAACATTGCGTTGAACCACTAAATGACTTATCTAATGTTGTTTGGGGTTAGAATTTGATAGAATACAATGAATTTGATTGATTACAAGTGCTAGAGAAGCATGAAGAGTGTTTAAAAGTGTGTAGAAAGACTTGTAGAAATTGGGTCCCAAATGGGCTAAGAACTCAGAAACATTGCGTTGAACCACTAAATGACTTATCTAATGTTGTTTGGGGTTAGAATTTGTTAGAATACAATGAATTTGATTGATTACAAGTGCTAGAGATGCATGAAGAGTGTTTAAAAGTGTGTAGAAAGAGTTGTTGAAATTGGGTCCCAAATGGGCTTAGAACTCGGAAACATTGCGTTGAACCACTTAAGGGCTTGTCTAGTGTTGTGTGGGGTTATAATATGTTAGAATATAATGAATTTGATTGATTACAAGTGCTAGAGATGCGTTAAGAGTGTTTAGAAGTGTGTAGAAAGACTTGTTGAAATTGGGTCCCAAAAAGGCTAAGAACTCGGAAAAATTGCTTTGAACTACTAAATAACTTATCTAGCGTTGTTTGGGGTTAGAATATTTTAGAATACAATGAATTATATTGATTACAAGTGCTAGAGATGCGTGAAGAGTGTTTAGAAGTGTGTAGAAAGACTTGTAGAAATTGGGTCCCAAATGGGCTAAGAACTTGAAAACATTGCTTTGAACCACTAAATGACTTATCTAGTTTTGTTCGGGGTTAGAATATGTTAGAATACAATGAATTTGATTGATTACAAGTGCTAGAGATGCATGAAGAGTGTTTAGAAGTGTGTAGAAAGACTTGTTGAAATTGGGTCCAAAATGGGCTAAGAACTCGGAAACATTGCGTTGAACCACTTAAGGGCTTGTCTAGTGCTGTTTTGGGTTAGAATATGTTAGAATATAATAAATTTGATTGTTACAAGTGCTAGAGATACATGAAGAGTGTTTAGAAGTGTGGAGAAAGACTTGTTGAAATTGGGTCCCAAATGGGCTAAGAACTCGGAAACATTGCTTTGAACCACTAAATGACTTATCTAGTGTTGTTTGGGGTTGGAATATGTTAGAATACAATGAATTTGATTGATTACAAGTGCTAGAGATGCATGACGAGTGTTTAAAAGTGTGTAGAAAGACTTGTTGAAATTGGGTCCCAAATGGGCTAAGAACTCTTAAACATTGCGTTGAACCACTTAAGGGCTTGTCTAGTGCTGTTTTGGGTTAGAATATGTTAGAATATAATAAATTTGATTGTTACAAGTGCTAGAGATACATGAAGAGTGTTTAGAAGTGTGGAGAAAGACTTGTTGAAATTGGGTCCCAAATGGGCTAAGAACTCGGAAACATTGCTTTGAACCACTAAATGACTTATCTAGTGTTGTTTGGGGTTAGAATTTGTTAGAATACAATGAATTTTATTGATTACAAGTGCTAGAAGATGCGTGAAGAGTGTTTAGAAGTGTGTAGAAAGACTTGTAGAAATTGGGTCCCAAATGGGCTAAGAACTCAGAAACATTGCGTTGAACCACTAAATGACTTATCTAATGTTGTTTGGGGTTAGAATTTGTTAGAATACAATGAATTTGATTGATTACAAGTGCTAGAGATGCTTGAAGAGTGTTTAAAAGTGTGTAGAAAGAGTTGTTGAAATTGGGTCCAAAATGGGCTAAGAACTCGGAAACATTGCGTTGAACCACTTAAGGGCTTGTCTAGTGCTGTTTTGGGTTAGAATATGTTAGAATATAATAAATTTGATTGTTACAAGTGCTAGAGATACATGAAGAGTGTTTAGAAGTGTGGAAAAAGACTTGTTGAAATTGGGTCCCAAATGGGCTAAGAACTCGGAAACATTGCTTTGAACCACTAAATGACTTATCTAGTGTTGTTTGGGGTTATAATTTGTTAGAATACAATGAATTTTATTGATTACAAGTGCTAGAGATGCGTGAAGAGTGTTTAGAAGTGTGTAGAAAGACTTGTTGAAATTGGGTCCCAAATGGGCTAAGAACTCGGAAACATTGCGTTGAACCACTAAATGACTTATCTAATGTTGTTTGGGGTTAGAAGATGTTTTAATACAAAGAACTTGATTGATTACAAGTGCTAGAGATGCGAGGAGATTGTTTAGAAGTGTGTAGAAAGACTTGCTGAAATTGGGTCCCTAATGGGCTAAGAACTCGGAAACATTGCGTTGAACAAGTTAAGGGCTTGTCTAGTGCTGTTTTGGGTTAGAATATGTTAGAATATAATAAATTTGATTGTTACAAGTGTTAGAGATACATGAAGAGTGTTTAGAAGTGTGGAGAAAGACTTGTTGAAATTGGGTCCCAAATGGGCTAAGAACTCGGAAACATTGCTTTGAACCACTAAATGACTTATCTAGTGTTGTTTGGGGTTGGAATATGTTAGAATACAATGAATTTGATTGATTACAAGTGCTAGAGATGCATGACGAGTGTTTAAAAGTGTGTAGAAAGACTTGTTGAAATTGGGTCCCAAATGGGCTAAGAACTCGGAAACATTGCGTTGAACCACTTAAGGGCTTGTCTAGTGCTGTTTTGGGTTAGAATATGTTAGAATATAATAAATTTGATTGTTACAAGTGCTAGAGATACATGAAGAGTGTTTAGAAGTGTGGAGAAAGACTTGTTGAAATTGGGTCCCAAATGGGCTAAGAACTCGGAAACATTGCTTTGAACCACTAAATGACTTATCTAGTGTTGTTTGGGGTTAGAATTTGTTAGAATACAATGAATTTTATTGATTACAAGTGCTAGAGATGCGTGAAGAGTGTTTAGAAGTGTGTAGAAAGACTTGTAGAAATTGGGTCCCAAATGGGCTAAGAACTCGGAAACATTGCGTTGAACCACTTAAGGGCTTGTCTACTGCTGTTTTGGGATAGAATATGTTGGAATATGATAAATTTGATTGTTATAAGTGCTAGAGATACATGAAGAGTGTTTAGAAGTGTGGAGAAAGACTTGTTGAAATTGGGTCCCAAATGGGCTAAGAACTCGGAAACATTGTTTTGAACCACTAAATGTCTTATCTAGTGTTGTTTGGGGTTAAAATTTGTTAGAATACAAAGAATTTGATTGATTACAAGTGCTAGAGATGCGTGAAGAGTGTTTAGAAGTGTGTAGAAAGACTTGTTGAAATTGGGTCCCAAATGGGCTAAGAACTCGGAAACATTGCGTTGAACAAGTTAAGGGCTTGTCTAGTGCTGTTTTGGGTTAGAATATGTTAGAATATAATAAATTTGATTGTTACAAGTGTTAGAGATACATGAAGAGTGTTTAGAAGTGTGGAGAAAGACTTGTTGAAATTGGGTCCCAAATGGGCTAAGAACTCGGAAACATTGCTTTGAACCACTAAATGACTTATCTAGTGTTGTTTGGGGTTAGAATATGTTAGAATACAATGAATTTAATTGATTACAAGTGCTAGAGATGCATGACGAGTGTTTAAAAGTGTGTAGAAAGACTTGTTGAAATTGGGTCCCAAATGGGCTAAGAACTCGGAAACATTGCGTTGAACCACTTAAGGGCTTGTCTAGTGCTGTTTTGGGTTAGAATATGTTAGAATATAATAAATTTGATTGTTACAAGTGCTAGAGATACATGAAGAGTGTTTAGAAGTGTGGAGAAAGACTTGTTGAAATTGGGTCCCAAATGGGCTAAGAACTCGGAAACATTGCTTTGAACCACTAAATGACTTATCTAGTGTTGTTTGGGGTTAGAATTTGTTAGAATACAATGAATTTTATTGATTACAAGTGCTAGAGATGCGTGAAGAGTGTTTAGAAGTGTGTAGAAAGACTTGTTGAAATTGGGTCCCTAATGGGCTAAGAACTCGGAAACATTGCGTTGAACAAGTTAAGGGCTTGTCTAGTGCTGTTTTGGGTTAGAATATGTTAGAATATAATAAATTTGATTGTTACAAGTGTTAGAGATACATGAAGAGTGTTTAGAAGTGTGGAGAAAGACTTGTTGAAATTGGGTCCCAAATGGGCTAAGAACTCGAAAACATTGCTTTGAACCACTAAATGACTTATCTAGTGTTGTTTGGGGTTGGAATATGTTAGAATACAATGAATTTGATTGATTACAAGTGCTAGAGATGCATGACGAGTGTTTAAAAGTGTGTAGAAAGACTTGTTGAAATTGGGTCCCAAATGGGCTAAGAACTCGGAAACATTGCGTTGAACCACTTAAGGGCTTGTCTAGTGCTGTTTGGGGTTAGAATATGTTAGAATATAATAAATTTGATTGTTACAAGTGCTAGAGATAGATGAAGAGTGTTTAGAAGTGTGGAGAAAGACTTGTTGAAATTGGGTCCCAAATGGGCTAAGAACTCGGAAACATTGCTTTGAACCACTAAATGACTTATCTAGTGTTGTTTGGGGTTAGAATTTGTTAGAATACAATGAATTTTATTGATTACAAGTGCTAGAGATGCGTGAAGAGTGTTTAGAAGTGTGTAGAAAGACTTGTAGAAATTGTGTCCCAAATGGGCTAAAAACTCGGAAACATTGCGTTGAACCACTAAATGACTTATCTAATGTTGTTTGGGGTTAGAATATGTTAGAATACAATGAATTTGATTAATTACAAGTGCTAGAGATGCATGAAGAGTGTTTAGAAGTGTGTAGAAAGACTTGTTGAAATTGGGTCCCAAATGGGCTACGAACTCGGAAACATTGCGTTGAACCACTTAAGGGCTTGTCTACTGCTGTTTTGGGATAGAATATGTTGGAATATAATAAATTTGATTGTTATAAGTGCTAGAGATACATGAAGAGTGTTTAGAAGTGTGGAGAAAGACTTGTTGAAATTGGGTCCCAAATGGGCTAAGAACTCAGAAACATTGTTTTGAACCACTAAATGTTTTATCTAGTGTTGTTTGGGGTTAAAATTTGTTAGAATACAAAGAATTTGATTGATTACAAGTGCTAGAGATGCGTGAAGAGTGTTTAGAAGTGTGTAGAAAGACTTGTTGAAATTGGGTCCCAAATGGGCTAAGAACTCGGAAACATTGCGTTGAACAAGTTAAGGGCTTGTCTAGTGCTGTTTTGGGTTAGAATATGTTAGAATATAATAAATTTGATTGTTACAAGTGTTAGAGATACATGAAGAGTGTTTAGAAGTGTGGAGAAAGACTTGTTGAAATTGGGTCCCAAATGGGCTAAGAACTCGGAAACATTGCTTTGAACCACTAAATGACTTATCTAGTGTTGTTTGGGGTTGGAATATGTTAGAATACAATGAATTTGATTGATTACAAGTGCTAGAGATGCATGACGAGTGTTTAAAAGTGTGTAGAAAGACTTGTTGAAATTGGGTCCCAAATGGGCTAAGAACTCGGAAACATTGCGTTGAACCACTTAAGGGCTTGTCTAGTGCTGTTTTGGGTTAGAATATGTTAGAATATAATAAATTTGTTTGTTACAAGTGCTAGAGATACATGAAGAGTGTTTAGAAGTGTGGAGAAAGACTTGTTGAAATTGGGTCCCAAATGGGCTAAGAACTCGGAAACATTGCTTTGAACCACTAAATGACTTATCTAGTGTTGTTTGGGGTTAGAATTTGTTAGAATACAATGAATTTTATTGATTACAAGTGCTAGAGATGCGTGAAGAGTGTTTAGAAGTGTGTAGAAAGACTTGTTGAAATTGGGTCCCTAATGGGCTAAGAACTCGGAAACATTGCGTTGAACAAGTTAAGGGCTTGTCTAGTGCTGTTTTGGGTTAGAATATGTTAGAATATAATAAATTTGATTGTTACAAGTGTTAGAGATACATGAAGAGTGTTTAGAAGTGTGGAGAAAGACTTGTTGAAATTGGGTCCCAAATGGGCTAAGAACTCGGAAACATTGCTTTGAACCACTAAATGACTTATCTAGTGTTGTTTGGGGTTGGAATATGTTAGAATACAATGAATTTGATTGATTACAAGTGCTAGAGATGCATGACGAGTGTTTAAAAGTGTGTAGAAAGACTTGTTGAAATTGGGTCCCAAATGGGCTAAGAACTCGGAAACATTGCGTTGAACCACTTAAGGGCTTGTCTAGTGCTGTTTGGGGTTAGAATATGTTAGAATATAATAAATTTGATTGTTACAAGTGCTAGAGATAGATGAAGAGTGTTTAGAAGTGTGGAGAAAGACTTGTTGAAATTGGGTCCCAAATGGGCTAAGAACTCGGAAACATTGCTTTGAACCACTAAATGACTTATCTAGTGTTGTTTGGGGTTAGAATTTGTTAGAATACAATGAATTTTATTGATTACAAGTGCTAGAGATGCGTGAAGAGTGTTTAGAAGTGTGTAGAAAGACTTGTAGAAATTGGGTCCCAAATGGGCTAAGAACTCGGAAACATTGCGTTGAACCACTAAATGACTTATCTAATGTTGTTTGGGGTTAGAATATGTTAGAATATAATGAATTTGATTGATTACAAGTGCTAGAGATGCATGAAGAGTGTTTAGAAGTGTGTAGAAAGACTTGTTGAAATTGGGTCCCAAATGGGCTACGAACTCGGAAACATTGCGTTGAACCACTTAAGGGCTTGTCTACTGCTGTTTTGGGATAGAATATGTTGGAATATAATAAATTTGATTGTTATAAGTGCTAGAGATACATGAAGAGTGTTTAGAAGTGTGGAGAAAGACTTGTTGAAATTGGGTCCCAAATGGGCTAAGAACTCGGAAACATTGTTTTGAACCACTAAATGTCTTATCTAGTGTTGTTTGGGGTTAAAATTTGTTAGAATACAAAGAATTTGATTGATTACAAGTGCTAGAGATGCGTGAAGAGTGTTTAGAAGTGTGTAGAAAGACTTGTTGAAATTGGGTCCCAAATGGGCTAAGAACTCGGAAACATTGCGTTGAACAAGTTAAGGGCTTGTCTAGTGCTGTTTTGGGTTAGAATATGTTAGAATATAATAAATTTGATTGTTACAAGTGTTAGAGATACATGAAAAGTGTTTAGAAGTGTGGAGAAAGACTTGTTGAAATTGGGTCCCAAATGGGCTAAGAACTCGGAAACATTGCTTTGAACCACTAAATGACTTATCTAGTGTTGTTTGGGGTTGGAATATGTTAGAATACAATGAATTTGATTGATTACAAGTGCTAGAGATGCATGACGAGTGTTTAAAAGTGTGTAGAAAGACTTGTTGAAATTGGGTCCCAAATGGGCTAAGAACTCGGAAACATTGCGTTGAACCACTTAAGGGCTTGTCTAGTGCTGTTTTGGGTTAGAATATGTTAGAATATAATAAATTTGATTGTTACAAGTGCTAGAGATACATGAAGAGTGTTTAGAAGTGTGGAGAAAGACTTGTTGAAATTGGGTCCCAAATGGGCTAAGAACTCGGAAACATTGCTTTGAACCACTAAATGACTTATCTAGTGTTGTTTGGGGTTAGAATTTGTTAGAATACAATGAATTTTATTGATTACAAGTGCTAGAGATGCGTGAAGAGTGTTTAGAAGTGTGTAGAAAGACTTGTTGAAATTGGGTCCCTAATGGGCTAAGAACTCGGAAACATTGCGTTGAACAAGTTAAGGGCTTGTCTAGTGCTGTTTTGGGTTAGAATATGTTAGAATATAATAAATTTGATTGTTACAAGTGTTAGAGATACATGAAAAGTGTTTAGAAGTGTGGAGAAAGACTTGTTGAAATTGGGTCCCAAATGGGCTAAGAACTCGGAAACATTGCTTTGAACCACTAAATGACTTATCTAGTGTTGTTTGGGGTTGGAATATGTTAGAATACAATGAATTTGATTGATTACAAGTGCTAGAGATGCATGACGAGTGTTTAAAAGTGTGTAGAAAGACTTGTTGAAATTGGGTCCCAAATGGGCTAAGAACTCGGAAACATTGCGTTGAACCACTTAAGGGCTTGTCTAGTGCTGTTTTGGGTTAGAATATGTTAGAATATAATAAATTTGATTGTTACAAGTGCTAGAGATACATGAAGAGTGTTTAGAAGTGTGGAGAAAGACTTGTTGAAATTGGGTCCCAAATGGGCTAAGAACTCGGAAACATTGCTTTGAACCACTAAATGACTTATCTAGTGTTGTTTGGGGTTAGAATTAGTTAGAATACAATGAATTTTATTGATTACAAGTGCTAGAAGATGCGTGAAGAGTGTTTAGAAGTGTGTAGAAAGACTTGTAGAAATTGGGTCCCAAATGGGCTAAGAACTCGGAAACATTGCGTTGAACCACTAAATGACTTATCTAATGTTGTTTGGGGTTAGAATTTGATAGAATACAATGAATTTGATTGATTACAAGTGCTAGAGAAGCATGAAGAGTGTTTAAAAGTGTGTAGAAAGACTTGTAGAAATTGGGTCCCAAATGGGCTAAGAACTCAGAAACATTGCGTTGAACCACTAAATGACTTATCTAATGTTGTTTGGGGTTAGAATTTGTTAGAATACAATGAATTTGATTGATTACAAGTGCTAGAGATGCATGAAGAGTGTTTAAAAGTGTGTAGAAAGAGTTGTTGAAATTGGGTCCCAAATGGGCTTAGAACTCGGAAACATTGCGTTGAACCACTTAAGGGCTTGTCTAGTGTTGTGTGGGGTTATAATATGTTAGAATATAATGAATTTGATTGATTACAAGTGCTAGAGATGCGTTAAGAGTGTTTAGAAGTGTGTAGAAAGACTTGTTGAAATTGGGTCCCAAAAAGGCTAAGAACTCGGAAAAATTGCTTTGAACTACTAAATAACTTATCTAGCGTTGTTTGGGGTTAGAATATTTTAGAATACAATGAATTATATTGATTACAAGTGCTAGAGATGCGTGAAGAGTGTTTAGAAGTGTGTAGAAAGACTTGTAGAAATTGGGTCCCAAATGGGCTAAGAACTTGAAAACATTGCTTTGAACCACTAAATGACTTATCTAGTTTTGTTTGGGGTTAGAATATGTTAGAATACAATGAACTTGATTGATTACAAGTGCTAGAGATGCATGAAGAGTGTTTAGAAGTGTGTAGAAAGACTTGTTGAAATTGGGTCCAAAATGGGCTAAGAACTCGGAAACATTGCGTTGAACCACTTAAGGGCTTGTCTAGTGCTGTTTTGGGTTAGAATATGTTAGAATATAATAAATTTGATTGTTACAAGTGCTAGAGATACATGAAGAGTGTTTAGAAGTGTGGAGAAAGACTTGTTGAAATTGGGTCCCAAATGGGCTAAGAACTCGGAAACATTGCTTTGAACCACTAAATGACTTATCTAGTGTTGTTTGGGGTTGGAATATGTTAGAATACAATGAATTTGATTGATTACAAGTGCTAGAGATGCATGACGAGTGTTTAAAAGTGTGTAGAAAGACTTGTTGAAATTGGGTCCCAAATGGGCTAAGAACTCGGAAACATTGCGTTGAACCACTTAAGGGCTTGTCTAGTGCTGTTTTGGGTTAGAATATGTTAGAATATAATAAATTTGATTGTTACAAGTGCTAGAGATACATGAAGAGTGTTTAGAAGTGTGGAGAAAGACTTGTTGAAATTGGGTCCCAAATGGGCTAAGAACTCGGAAACATTGCTTTGAACCACTAAATGACTTATCTAGTGTTGTTTGGGGTTAGAATTTGTTAGAATACAATGAATTTTATTGATTACAAGTGCTAGAAGATGCGTGAAGAGTGTTTAGAAGTGTGTAGAAAGACTTGTAGAAATTGGGTCCCAAATGGGCTAAGAACTCAGAAACATTGCGTTGAACCACTAAATGACTTATCTAATGTTGTTTGGGGTTAGAATTTGTTAGAATACAATGAATTTGATTGATTACAAGTGCTAGAGATGCATGAAGAGTGTTTAAAAGTGTGTAGAAAGAGTTGTTGAAATTGGGTCCAAAATGGGCTAAGAACTCGGAAACATTGCGTTGAACCACTTAAGGGCTTGTCTAGTGCTGTTTTGGGTTAGAATATGTTAGAATATAATAAATTTGATTGTTACAAGTGCTAGAGATACATGAAGAGTGTTTAGAAGTGTGGAAAAAGACTTGTTGAAATTGGGTCCCAAATGGGCTAAGAACTCGGAAACATTGCTTTGAACCACTAAATGACTTATCTAGTGTTGTTTGGGGTTAGAATTTGTTAGAATACAATGAATTTTATTGATTACAAGTGCTAGAGATGCGTGAAGAGTGTTTAGAAGTGTGTAGAAAGACTTGTAGAAATTGGGTCCCAAATGGGCTAAGAACTCGGAAACATTGCGTTGAACCACTTAAGGGCTTGTCTAGTACTGTTTTGGGTTAGAATATGTTAGAATATAATAAATTTGATTGTTACAAGTGCTAGAGATACATGAAGAGTGTTTAGAAGTGTGGAGAAAGACTTGTTGAAATTGGGTCCCAAATGGGCTAAGAACTCGGAAACATTGCTTTGAACCACTAAATGACTTATCTAGTGTTGTTTGGGGTTAGAATTTGTTAGAATACAATGAATTTTATTGATTACAAGTGCTAGAAGATGCGTGAAGAGTGTTTAGAAGTGTGTAGAAAGACTTGTAGAAATTGGGTCCCAAATGGGCTAAGAACTCAGAAACATTGCGTTGAACCACTAAATGACTTATCTAATGTTGTTTGGGGTTAGAATTTGTTAGAATACAATGAATTTGATTGATTACAAGTGCTAGAGATGCATGAAGAGTGTTTAAAAGTGTGTAGAAAGAGTTGTTGAAATTGGGTCCAAAATGGGCTAAGAACTCGGAAACATTGCGTTGAACCACTTAAGGGCTTGTCTAGTGCTGTTTTGGGTTAGAATATGTTAGAATATAATAAATTTGATTGTTACAAGTGCTAGAGATACATGAAGAGTGTTTAGAAGTGTGGAAAAAGACTTGTTGAAATTGGGTCCCAAATGGGCTAAGAACTCGGAAACATTGCTTTGAACCACTAAATGACTTATCTAGTGTTGTTTGGGGTTAGAATTTGTTAGAATACAATGAATTTTATTGATTACAAGTGCTAGAGATGCGTGAAGAGTGTTTAGAAGTGTGTAGAAAGACTTGTAGAAATTGGGTCCCAAATGGGCTAAGAACTCGGAAACATTGCGTTGAACCACTAAATGACTTATCTAATGTTGTTTGGGGTTAGAATATGTTAGAATACAATGAATTTGATTGATTACAAGTGCTAGAGATGCATGAAGAGTGTTTAGAAGTGTGTAGAAAGACTTGTTGAAATTGGGTCCCAAATGGGCTACGAACTCGGAAACATAGCGTTGAACCACTTAAGGGCTTGTCTACTGCTGTTTTGGGATAGAATATGTTGGAATATAATAAATTTGATTGTTATAAGTGCTAGAGATACATGAAGAGTGTTTAGAAGTGTGGAGAAAGACTTGTTGAAATTGGGTCCCAAATGGGCTAAGAACTCGGAAACATTGTTTTGAACCACTAAATGTCTTATCTAGTGTTGTTTGGGGTTAAAATTTGTTAGAATACAAAGAATTTGATTGATTACAAGTGCTAGAGATGCGTGAAGAGTGTTTAGAAGTGTGTAGAAAGACTTGTTGAAATTGGGTCCCAAATGGGCTAAGAACTCGGAAACATTGCGTTGAACAAGTTAAGGGCTTGTCTAGTGCTGTTTTGGGTTAGAATATGTTAGAATATAATAAATTTGATTGTTACAAGTGTTAGAGATACATGAAGAGTGTTTAGAAGTGTGGAGAAAGACTTGTTGAAATTGGGTCCCAAATGGGCTAAGAACTCGGAAACATTGCTTTGAACCACTAAATGACTTATCTACTGTTGTTTGGGGTTGGAATATGTTAGAATACAATGAATTTGATTGATTACAAGTGCTATAGATGCATGACGAGTGTTTAAAAGTGTGTAGAAAGACTTGTTGAAATTGGGTCCAAAATGGGCTAAGAACTCGGAAACATTGCGTTGAACCACTTAAGGGCTTGTCTAGTGCTGTTTTGGGTTAGAATATGTTAGAATATAATAAATTTGATTGTTACAAGTGCTAGAGATACATGAAGAGTGTTTAGAAGTGTGGAGAAAGACTTGTTGAAATTGGGTCCCAAATGGGCTAAGAACTCGGAAACATTGCTTTGAACCACTAAATGACTTATCTAGTGTTGTTTGGGGTTGGAATATGTTAGAATACAATGAATTTGATTGATTACAAGTGCTAGAGATGCATGACGAGTGTTTAAAAGTGTGTAGAAAGACTTGTTGAAATTGGGTCCCAAATGGGCTAAGAACTCGGAAACATTGCGTTGAACCACTTAAGGGCTTGTCTAGTGCTGTTTTGGGTTAGAATATGTTAGAATATAATAAATTTGATTGTTACAAGTGCTAGAGATACATGAAGAGTGTTTAGAAGTGTGGAGAAAGACTTGTTGAAATTGGGTCCCAAATGGGCTAAGAACTCGGAAACATTGCTTTGAACCACTAAATGACTTATCTAGTGTTGTTTGGGGTTAGAATTTGTTAGAATACAATAAATTTTATTGATTACAAGTGCTAGAAGATGCGTGAAGAGTGTTTAGAAGTGTGTAGAAAGACTTGTAGAAATAGGGTCCCAAATGGGCTAAGAACTTAGAAACATTGCGTTGAACCACTAAATGACTTATCTAATGTTGTTTGGGGTTAGAATTTGTTAGAATACAATGAATTTGATTGATTACAAGTGCTAGAGATGCATGAAGAGTGTTTAAAAGTGTGTAGAAAGAGTTGTTGAAATTGGGTCCCAAATGGGCTTAGAACTCGGAAACATTGCGTTGAACCACTTAAGGGCTTGTCTAGTGTTGTGTGGGGTTATAATATGTTAGAATATAATGAATTTGATTGATTACAAGTGCTAGAGATGCGTTAAGAGTGTTTAGAAGTGTGTAGAAAGACTTGTTGAAATTGGGTCCCAAAAAGGCTAAGAACTCGGAAAAATTGCTTTGAACTACTAAATAACTTATCTAGCGTTGTTTGGGGTTAGAATATTTTAGAATACAATGAATTATATTGATTACAAGTGCTAGAGATGCGTGAAGAGTGTTTAGAAGTGTGTAGAAAGACTTGTAGAAATTGGGTCCCAAATGGGCTAAGAACTTGAAAACATTGCTTTGAACCACTAAATGACTTATCTAGTTTTGTTTGGGGTTAGAATATGTTAGAATACAATGAATTTGATTGATTACAAGTGCTAGAGATGCATGAAGAGTGTTTAGAAGTGTGTAGAAAGACTTGTCCAAATTGGGTCCAAAATGGGCTAAGAACTCGGAAACATTGCGTTGAACCACTTAAGGGCTTGTCTAGTGCTGTTTTGGGTTAGAATATGTTAGAATATAATAAATTTGATTGTTACAAGTGCTAGAGATACATGAAGAGTGTTTAGAAGTGTGGAGAAAGACTTGTTGAAATTGGGTCCCAAATGGGCTAAGAACTCGGAAACATTGCTTTGAACCACTAAATGACTTATCTAGTGTTGTTTGGGGTTGGAATATGTTAGAATACAATGAATTTGATTGATTACAAGTGCTAGAGATGCATGACGAGTGTTTAAAAGTGTGTAGAAAGACTTGTTGAAATTGGGTCCCAAATGGGCTAAGAACTCGGAAACATTGCGTTGAACCACTTAAGGGCTTGTCTAGTGCTGGTTTGGGTTAGAATATGTTAGAATATAATAAATTTGATTGTTACAAGTGCTAGAGATACATGAAGAGTGTTTAGAAGTGTGGAGAAAGACTTGTTGAAATTGGGTCCCAAATGGGCTAAGAACTCGGAAACATTGCTTTGAACCACTAAATGACTTATCTAGTGTTGTTTGGGGTTAGAATTTGTTAGAATACAATAAATTTTATTGATTACAAGTGCTAGAAGATGCGTGAAGAGTGTTTAGAAGTGTGTAGAAAGACTTGTAGAAATAGGGTCCCAAATGGGCTAAGAACTCAGAAACATTGCGTTGAACCACTAAATGACTTATCTAATGTTGTTTGGGGTTAGAATTTGTTAGAATACAATGAATTTGATTGATTACAAGTGCTAGAGATGCATGAAGAGTGTTTAAAAGTGTGTAGAAAGAGTTGTTGAAATTGGGTCCCAAATGGGCTTAGAACTCGGAAACATTGCGTTGAACCACTTAAGGGCTTGTCTAGTGTTGTGTGGGGTTATAATATGTTAGAATATAATGAATTTGATTGATTACAAGTGCTAGAGATGCGTTAAGAGTGTTTAGAAGTGTGTAGAAAGACTTGTTGAAATTGGGTCCCAAAAAGGCTAAGAACTCGGAAAAATTGCTTTGAACTACTAAATAACTTATCTAGCGTTGTTTGGGGTTAGAATATTTTAGAATACAATGAATTATATTGATTACAAGTGCTAGAGATGCGTGAAGAGTGTTTAGAAGTGTGTAGAAAGACTTGTAGAAATTGGGTCCCAAATGGGCTAAGAACTTGAAAACATTGCTTTGAACCACTAAATGACTTATCTAGTTTTGTTTTGGGTTAGAATATGTTAGAATACAATGAATTTGATTGATTACAAGTGCTAGAGATGCATGAAGAGTGTTTAGAAGTGTGTAGAAAGACTTGTCCAAATTGGGTCCAAAATGGGCTAAGAACTCGGAAACATTGCGTTGAACCACTTAAGGGCTTGTCTAGTGCTGTTTTGGGTTAGAATATGTTAGAATATAATAAATTTGATTGTTACAAGTGCTAGAGATACATGAAGAGTGTTTAGAAGTGTGGAGAAAGACTTGTTGAAATTGGGTCCCAAATGGGCTAAGAACTCGGAAACATTGCTTTGAACCACTAAATGACTTATCTAGTGTTGTTTGGGGTTGGAATATGTTAGAATACAATGAATTTGATTGATTACAAGTGCTAGAGATGCATGACGAGTGTTTAAAAGTGTGTAGAAAGACTTGTTGAAATTGGGTCCCAAATGGGCTAAGAACTCGGAAACATTGCGTTGAACCACTTAAGGGCTTGTCTAGTGCTGTTTTGGGTTAGAATATGTTAGAATATAATAAATTTGATTGTTACAAATGCTAGAGATACATGAAGAGTGTTTAGAAGTGTGGAGAAAGACTTGTTGAAATTGGGTCCAAATGGGCTAAGAACTCGGAAACATTGCTTTGAACCACTAAATGACTTATCTAGTGTTGTTTGGGGTTAGAATTTGTTAGAATACAATAAATTTTATTGATTACAAGTGCTAGAAGATGCGTGAAGAGTGTTTAGAAGTGTGTAGAAAGACTTGTAGAAATAGGGTCCCAAATGGGCTAAGAACTCAGAAACATTGCGTTGAACCACTAAATGACTTATCTAATGTTGTTTGGGGTTAGAATTTGTTAGAATACAATGAATTTGATTGATTACAAGTGCTAGAGATGCATGAAGAGTGTTTAAAAGTGTGTAGAAAGAGTTGTTGAAATTGGGTCCCAAATGGGCTTAGAACTCGGAAACATTGCGTTGAACCACTTAAGGGCTTGTCTAGTGTTGTGTGGGGTTATAATATGTTAGAATATAATGAATTTGATTGATTACAAGTGCTAGAGATGCGTTAAGAGTGTTTAGAAGTGTGTAGAAAGACTTGTTGAAATTGGGTCCCAAAAAGGCTAAGAACTCGGAAAAATTGCTTTGAACTACTAAATAACTTATCTAGCGTTGTTTGGGGTTAGAATATTTTAGAATACAATGAATTATATTGATTACAAGTGCTAGAGATGCGTGAAGAGTGTTTAGAAGTGTGTAGAAAGACTTGTAGAAATTGGGTCCCAAATGGGCTAAGAACTTGAAAACATTGCTTTGAACCACTAAATGACTTATCTAGTTTTGTTTGGGGTTAGAATATGTTAGAATACAATGAATTTGATTGATTACAAGTGCTAGAGATGCATGAAGAGTGTTTAGAAGTGTGTAGAAAGACTTGTCCAAATTGGGTCCAAAATGGGCTAAGAACTCGGAAACATTGCGTTGAACCACTTAAGGGCTTGTCTAGTGCTGTTTTGGGTTAGAATATGTTAGAATATAATAAATTTGATTGTTACAAGTGCTAGAGATACATGAAGAGTGTTTAGAAGTGTGGAGAAAGACTTGTTGAAATTGGGTCCCAAATGGGCTAAGAACTCGGAAACATTGCTTTGAACCACTAAATGACTTATCTAGTGTTGTTTGGGGTTAGAATTTGTTAGAATACAATGAATTTTATTGATTACAAATGCTAGAGATGCGTGAAGAGTGTTTAGAAGTGTGTAGAAAGACTTGTAGAAATTGGGTCCCAAATGGGCTAAGAACTCGGAAACATTGCGTTGAACCACTAAATGACTTATCTAATGTTGTTTGGGGTTAGAATTTGTTAGAATACAATGAATTTGATTGATTACAAGTGCTAGAGATGCATGAAGAGTGTTTAAAAGTGTGTAGAAAGAGTTGTTGAAATTGGGTCCCAAATGGGCTTAGAACTCGGAAACATTGCGTTGAACCACTTAAGGGCTTGTCTAGTGTTGTGTGGGGTAATAATATGTTAGAATATAATGAATTTGATTGATTACAAGTGCTAGAGATGCGTTAAGAGTATTTGGAAGTGTGTAGAAAGACTTGTAGAAATTGGGTCCCAAAAAGGCTAAGAACTCGGAAAAATTGCTTTGAACTACTAAATAACTTATCTAGCGTTGTTTGGGGTTAGAATATTTTAGAATACAATGAATTATATTGATTACAAGTGCTAGAGATGCGTGAAGAGTGTTTAGAAGTGTGTAGAAAGACTTGTAGAAATTGGGTCCCAAATGGGCTAAGAACTCGGAAACATTGCGTTGAACCACTAAATGACTTATCTAATGTTGTTTGGGGTTAGAATATGTTAGAATACAATGAATTTGATTGATTACAAGTGCTAGAGATGCATGAAGAGTGTTTAGAAGTGTGTAGAAAGACTTGTTGAAATTGGGTCCCAAATGGGCTACGAACTCGGAAACATTGCGTTGAACCACTTAAGGGCTTGTCTACTGCTGTTTTGGGATAGAATATGTTGGAATATAATAAATTTGATTGTTATAAGTGCTAGAGATACATGAAGAGTGTTTAGAAGTGTGGAGAAAGACTTGTTGAAATTGGGTCCCAAATGGGCTAAGAACTCGGAAACATTGTTTTGAACCACTAAATGCCTTATCTAGTGTTGTTTGGGGTTAAAATTTATTAGAATACAAAGAATTTGATTGATTACAAGTGCTAGAGATGCGTGAAGAGTGTTTAGAAGTGTGTAGAAAGACTTGTTGAAATTGGGTCCCAAATGGGCTAAGAACTCGGAAACATTGCGTTGAACAAGTTAAGGGCTTGTCTAGTGCTGTTTTGGGTTAGAATATGTTAGAATATAATAAATTTGATTGTTACAAGTGCTAGAGATACATGAAGAGTGTTTAGAAGTGTGGAGAAAGACTTGTTGAAATTGGGTCCCAAATGGGCTAAGAACTCGGAAACATTGCTTTGAACCACTAAATGACTTATCTAGTGTTGTTTGGGGTTGGAATATGTTAGAATACAATGAATTTGATTGATTACAAGTGCTAGAGATGCATGACGAGTGTTTAAAAGTGTGTAGAAAGACTTGTTGAAATTGGGTCCCAAATGGGCTAAGAACTCGGAAACATTGCGTTGAACCACTTAAGGGCTTGTCTAGTGCTGTTTTGGGTTAGAATATGTTAGAATATAATAAATTTGATTGTTACAAGTGCTAGAGATACATGAAGAGTGTTTAGAAGTGTGGAGAAAGACTTGTTGAAATTGGGTCCCAAATGGGCTAAGAACTCGGAAACATTGCTTTGAACCACTAAATGACTTATCTAGTGTTGTTTGGGGTTAGAATTTGTTAGAATACAATGAATTTTATTGATTACAAGTGCTAGAGATGCGTGAAGAGTGTTTAGAAGTGTGTAGAAAGACTTGTAGAAATTGGGTCCCAAATGGGCTAAGAACTCGGAAACATTGCGTTGAACCACTAAATGACTTATCTAATGTTGTTTGGGGTTAGAATTTGTTAGAATACAATGAATTTGATTGATTACAAGTGCTAGAGATGCATGAAGAGTGTTTAAAAGTGTGTAGAAAGAGTTGTTGAAATTGGGTCCCAAATGGGCTTAGAACTCGGAAACATTGCGTTGAACCACTTAAGGGCTTGTCTAGTGTTGTGTGGGGTAATAATATGTTAGAATATAATGAATTTGATTGATTACAAGTGCTAGAGATGCGTTAAGAGTATTTGGAAGTGTGTAGAAAGACTTGTAGAAATTGGGTCCCAAAAAGGCTAAGAACTCGGAAAAATTGCTTTAAACTACTAAATAACTTATCTAGCGTTGTTTGGGGTTAGAATATTTTAGAATACAATGAATTATATTGATTACAAGTGCTAGAGATGCGTGAAGAGTGTTTAGAAGTGTGTAGAAAGACTTGTAGAAATTGGGTCCCAAATGGGCTAAGAACTCGAAAACATTGCTTTGAACCACTAAATGAGTTATCTAGTTTTGTTTGGGGTTAGAATATGTTAAAATACAATGAATTTGATTGATTACAAGTGCTAGAGATGCATGAAGAGTGTTTAGAAGTGTGTAGAAAGACTTGTTGAAATTGGGTCCCAAATGGGCTACGAACTCGGAAACATTGCGTTGAACCACTTAAGGGCTTGTCTACTGCTGTTTTGGGTTAGAATATGTTGGAATATAATAAATTTGATTGTTATAAGTGCTAGAGATACATGAAGAGTGTTTAGAAGTGTGGAGAAAGAGTTGTTGAAATTGGGTCCCAAATGGGCTAAGAACTCGGAAACATTGTTTTGAACCACTAAATGTCTTATCTAGTGTTGTTTGGGGTTAAAATTTGTTAGAATACAAAGAATTTGATTGATTACAAGTGCTAGAGATGCGTGAAGAGTGTTTAGAAGTGTGTAGAAAGACTTGTTGAAATTGGGTCCCAAATGGGCTAAGAACTCGGAAACATTGCGTTGAACAAGTTAAGGGCTTGTCTAGTGCTGTTTTGGGTTAGAATATGTTAGAATATACTAAATTTGATTGTTACAAGTGTTAGAGATACATGAAGAGTGTTTAGAAGTGTGGAGAAAGACTTGTTGAAATTGGGTCCCAAATGGGCTAAGAACTCGGAAACATTGCTTTGAACCACTAAATGACTTATCTAGTGTTGTTTGGGGTTGGAATATGTTAGAATACAATGAATTTGATTGATTACAAGTGCTAGAGATGCATGACGAGTGTTTAAAAGTGTGTAGAAAGACTTGTTGAAATTGGGTCCCAAATGGGCTAAGAACTCGGAAACATTGCGTTGAACCACTTAAGGGCTTGTCTAGTGCTGTTTTGGGTTAGAATATGTTAGAATATAATAAATTTGATTGTTACAAGTGTTAGAGATACATGAAGAGTGTTTAGAAGTGTGGAGAAAGACTTGTTGAAATTGGGTCCCAAATGGTCTAAGAACTCGGAAACATTGCTTTGAACCACTAAATGACTTATCTAGTGTTGTTTGGGGTTAAAATTTGTTAGAATACAAAGAATTTGATTGATTACAAGTGCTAGAGATGCGTGAAGAGTGTTTAGAAGTGTGTAGAAAGACTTGTAGAAATTGGGTCCCAAATGGGCTAAGAACTCGGAAACATTGCGTTGAACCACTAAATGACTTATCTACAGTTGTTTGGGATTATTATATGTTAGAATACAATGAATTTGATTGATTACAAGTGCTAGAGATGCATGAAGAGGGTTTAGAAGTGTGTAGAAAGACTTGTTGAAATTGGGTCCCAAATGGGCTAAGAACTCGAAAACATTGCGTGAAACCACTTAAGGGCTTGTCTAGTGCTGTTTTGGGTTAGAATATGTTAGAATATAATAAATTTGATTGTTACAAGCGCTAGAGATACATGAAGAGTGTTTAGAAGTCTCGAGAAAGACTTGTTGAAATTGGGTCACAAATGGGCTAAAAACTCGGAAACATTGCGTTGAACCACTAAATGAATTATCTAGTGTTGTTTGGGGTTGGAATATGTTAGAATACAATGAATTTGATTGATTACAAGTGCTAGAGATGCATGACGAGTGTTTAAAAGTGTGTAGAAAGACTTGTTGGAATTGGGTCCCAAATGGGCTAAGAACTCGGAAACATTGCGTTGAACCACTTAAGGGCTTGTCTAGTGCTGTTTTGGGTTAGAATATGTTAGAATATAATAAATTTGATTGTTACAAGTGCTAGAGATACATGAAGAGTGTTTAGAAGTGTGGAGAAAGACTTGTTGAAATTGGGTCCCAAATGGGCTAAGAACTCGGAAACATTGCTTTGAACCACTAAATGACTTATCTAGTGTTGTTTGGGGTTAGAATTTGTTAGAATACAATGAATTTTACTGATTACAAGTGCTAGAGATGCGTGAAGAGTGTTTAGAAGTGTGTAGAAAGACTTGTAGAAATTGGGTCCCAAATGGGCTAAGAACTCGGAAACATTGCGTTGAACCACTAAATGACTTCTCTAATGTTGTTTGGGGTTAGAATTTGTTTGAATGCAATGAATTTGATTGATTACAAGTGCTAGAGATGCATGAAGAGTGTTTAAAAGTGTGTAGAAAGACTTGTTGAAATTGGGTCCCAAATGGGCTAAGAACTCGGAAACATTGCGTTGAACCACTTAAGGGCTTGTCTAGTGTTGTGTGTGGTTATAATATGTTAGAATATAATGAATTTCATTGATTACAAGTGCTAGAGATGCGTTAAGAGTGTTTAGAAGTGTGTAGAAAGACTTGTTGAAATTGGGTCCCAAAAAGGATAAGAACTCGGAAAAATTGCTTTGAACCACTAAATAACTTATCTAGTGTTGTTTGGGGTTAGAATATTTTAGAATACAATGAATTATATTGATTACAAGTGCTAGAGATGCGTGAAGAGTGTTTAGAAGTGTGTAGAAAGACTTGTAGAAATTGGGTCCCAAATGGGCTAAGAACTCGGAAACATTGCTTTGAACCACTAAATGACTTATCTAGTTTTGTTTGGGATTAGAATATGTTAGAATACAATAAATTTGATTGATTACAAGTGCTAGAGATGCGTGAAGAGTGTTTAGAAGTGTGTAGAAAGACTTGTAGAAATTGGGTCCCAAATGGGCTAAGAACTCGGAAACATTGCGTTGAACCACTAAATGACTTATCTACAGTTGTTTGGGATTATTATATGTTAGAATACAATGAATTTGATTGATTACAAGTGCTAGAGATGCATGAAGAGGGTTTAGAAGTGTGTAGAAAGACTTGTTGAAATTGGGTCCCAAATGGGCTAAGAACTCGAAAACATTGCGTGAAACCACGTAAGGGCTTGTCTAGTGCTGTTTTGGGTTAGAATATGTTAGAATATAATAAATTTGATTGTTACAAGCGCTAGAGATACATGAAGAGTGTTTAGAAGTCTGGAGAAAGACTTGTTGAAATTGGGTCCCAAATGGGCTAAAAACTCGGAAACATTGCGTTGAACCACTAAATGAATTATCTAGTGTTGTTTGGGGTTGGAATATGTTAGAATACAATGAATTTGATTGATTACAAGTGCTAGAGATGCATGACGAGTGTTTAAAAGTGTGTAGAAAGACTTGTTGGAATTGGGTACCAAATGGGCTAAGAACTCGGAAACATTGCGTTGAACCACTTAAGGGCTTGTCTAGTGCTGTTTTGGGTTAGAATATGTTAGAATATAATAAATTTGATTGTTACAAGTGCTAGAGATACATGAAGAGTGTTTAGAAGTGTGGAGAAAGACTTGTTGAAATTGGGTCCCAAATGGGCTAAGAACTCGGAAACATTGCTTTGAACCACTAAATGACTTATCTAGTGTTGTTTGGGGTTAGAATTTGTTAGAATACAATGAATTTTACTGATTACAAGTGCTAGAGATGCGTGAAGAGTGTTTAGAAGTGTGTAGAAAGACTTGTAGAAATTGGGTCCCAAATGGGCTAAGAACTCGGAAACATTGCGTTGAACCACTAAATGACTTCTCTAATGTTGTTTGGGGTTAGAATTTGTTTGAATGCTATGAATTTGATTGATTACAAGTGCTAGAGATGCATGAAGAGTGTTTAAAAGTGTGTAGAAAGACTTGTTGAAATTGGGTCCCAAATGGGCTAAGAACTCGGAAACATTGCGTTGAACCACTTAAGGGCTTGTCTAGTGTTGTGTGTGGTTATAATATGTTAGAATATAATGAATTTCATTGATTACAAGTGCTAGAGATGCGTTAAGAGTGTTTAGAAGTGTGTAGAAAGACTTGTTGAAATTGGGTCCCAAAAAGGATAAGAACTCGGAAAAATTGCTTTGAACCACTAAATAACTTATCTAGTGTTGTTTGGGGTTAGAATATTTTAGAATACAATGAATTATATTGATTACAAGTGCTAGAGATGCGTGAAGAGTGTTTAGAAGTGTGTAGAAAGACTTGTAGAAATTGGGTCCCAAATGGGCTAAGAACTCGGAAACATTGCTTTGAACCACTAAATGACTTATCTAGTTTTGTTTGGGATTAGAATATGTTAGAATACAATAAATTTGATTGATTACAAGTGCTAGAGATGCATGAAGACTGTTTAGAAGTGTGTAGAAAGACTTGTTGAAATTGGGTCTTAAATGGGCTAAGAACTCCGAAACATTGCGTTGAACCACTTAAGGGCTTGTCTAGTGCTGTTTTGGGTTAGAATATGTTGGAATATAATAAATTTGATTGTTATAAGTGCTAGAGATACATGAAGAGTGTTTAGAAGTGTGGAGAAAGACTTGTTGAAATTGGGTCCCAAATGGGCTAAGAACTCGGAAACATTGCTTTGAACCACTAAATGACTTATCTAGTGTTGTTTGGGGTTAAAATTTGTTAGAATACAAAGAATTTGATTGATTACAAGTGCTAGAGATGCGTGAAGAGTGTTTAGAAGTGTGTAGAAAGACTTGTTGAAATTGGGTCCCAAATGGGCTAAGAACTCGGAAACATTGCGTTGAACAAGTTAAGGGCTTGTCTAGTGCTGTTTAGGGTTAGAATATGTTAGAATATAATAAATTTGATTGTTACAAGTGTTAGAGATACATTAAGAGTGTTTAGAAATGTGGAGAAAGACTTGTTGAAATTGGGTCCTAAGTGGGCTAAGAACTCGGAAAAATTGCTTTGAACCACTAAATGACTTATCTAGAGTTGTTTGGGATTAGAATTTGTTAGAATACAATGAATTTTATTGATTACAAGTTCTAGAGATCCGTGAAGAGTGTTTAGAAGTGTGTAGAAAGACTTGTAGAAATTGGGTCCCAAATGGGCTAAGAACTCGGAAACATTGCTTTGAACCACTAAATGACTTATCTAGTGTTGTTTGGGGTTAAAATTTGTTAGAATACAAAGAATTTGATTGATTACAAGTGCTAGAGATGCGTGAAGAGTGTTTAGAAGTGTGTAGAAAGACTTGTAGAAATTGGGTCCCAAATGGGCTAAGAACTCGGAAACATTGCGTTGAACCACTAAATGACTTATCTACAGTTGTTTGGGATTATTATATGTTAGAATACAATGAATTTGATTGATTACAAGTGCTAGAGATGCATGAAGAGGGTTTAGAAGTGTGTAGAAAGACTTGTTGAAATTGGGTCCCAAATGGGCTAAGAACTCGAAAACATTGCGTGAAACCACTTAAGGGCTTGTCTAGTGCTGTTTTGGGTTAGAATATGTTAGAATATAATAAATTTGATTGTTACAAGCGCTAGAGATACATGAAGAGTGTTTAGAAGTCTCGAGAAAGACTTGTTGAAATTGGGTCACAAATGGGCTAAAAACTCGGAAACATTGCGTTGAACCACTAAATGAATTATCTAGTGTTGTTTGGGGTTGGAATATGTTAGAATACAATGAATTTGATTGATTACAAGTGCTAGAGATGCATGACGAGTGTTTAAAAGTGTGTAGAAAGACTTGTTGGAATTGGGTCCCAAATGGGCTAAGAACTCGGAAACATTGCGTTGAACCACTTAAGGGCTTGTCTAGTGCTGTTTTGGGTTAGAATATGTTAGAATATAATAAATTTGATTGTTACAAGTGCTAGAGATACATGAAGAGTGTTTAGAAGTGTGGAGAAAGACTTGTTGAAATTGGGTCCCAAATGGGCTAAGAACTCGGAAACATTGCTTTGAACCACTAAATGACTTATCTAGTGTTGTTTGGGGTTAGAATTTGTTAGAATACAATGAATTTTACTGATTACAAGTGCTAGAGATGCGTGAAGAGTGTTTAGAAGTGTGTAGAAAGACTTGTAGAAATTGGGTCCCAAATGGGCTAAGAACTCGGAAACATTGCGTTGAACCACTAAATGACTTCTCTAATGTTGTTTGGGGTTAGAATTTGTTTGAATGCAATGAATTTGATTGATTACAAGTGCTAGAGATGCATGAAGAGTGTTTAAAAGTGTGTAGAAAGACTTGTTGAAATTGGGTCCCAAATGGGCTAAGAACTCGGAAACATTGCGTTGAACCACTTAAGGGCTTGTCTAGTGTTGTGTGTGGTTATAATATGTTAGAATATAATGAATTTCATTGATTACAAGTGCTAGAGATGCGTTAAGAGTGTTTAGAAGTGTGTAGAAAGACTTGTTGAAATTGGGTCCCAAAAAGGATAAGAACTCGGAAAAATTGCTTTGAACCACTAAATAACTTATCTAGTGTTGTTTGGGGTTAGAATATTTTAGAATACAATGAATTATATTGATTACAAGTGCTAGAGATGCGTGAAGAGTGTTTAGAAGTGTGTAGAAAGACTTGTAGAAATTGGGTCCCAAATGGGCTAAGAACTCGGAAACATTGCTTTGAACCACTAAATGACTTATCTAGTTTTGTTTGGGATTAGAATATGTTAGAATACAATAAATTTGATTGATTACAAGTGCTAGAGATGCGTGAAGAGTGTTTAGAAGTGTGTAGAAAGACTTGTAGAAATTGGGTCCCAAATGGGCTAAGAACTCGGAAACATTGCGTTGAACCACTAAATGACTTATCTACAGTTGTTTGGGATTATTATATGTTAGAATACAATGAATTTGATTGATTACAAGTGCTAGAGATGCATGAAGAGGGTTTAGAAGTGTGTAGAAAGACTTGTTGAAATTGGGTCCCAAATGGGCTAAGAACTCGAAAACATTGCGTGAAACCACGTAAGGGCTTGTCTAGTGCTGTTTTGGGTTAGAATATGTTAGAATATAATAAATTTGATTGTTACAAGCGCTAGAGATACATGAAGAGTGTTTAGAAGTCTGGAGAAAGACTTGTTGAAATTGGGTCCCAAATGGGCTAAAAACTCGGAAACATTGCGTTGAACCACTAAATGAATTATCTAGTGTTGTTTGGGGTTGGAATATGTTAGAATACAATGAATTTGATTGATTACAAGTGCTAGAGATGCATGACGAGTGTTTAAAAGTGTGTAGAAAGACTTGTTGGAATTGGGTACCAAATGGGCTAAGAACTCGGAAACATTGCGTTGAACCACTTAAGGGCTTGTCTAGTGCTGTTTTGGGTTAGAATATGTTAGAATATAATAAATTTGATTGTTACAAGTGCTAGAGATACATGAAGAGTGTTTAGAAGTGTGGAGAAAGACTTGTTGAAATTGGGTCCCAAATGGGCTAAGAACTCGGAAACATTGCTTTGAACCACTAAATGACTTATCTAGTGTTGTTTGGGGTTAGAATTTGTTAGAATACAATGAATTTTACTGATTACAAGTGCTAGAGATGCGTGAAGAGTGTTTAGAAGTGTGTAGAAAGACTTGTAGAAATTGGGTCCCAAATGGGCTAAGAACTCGGAAACATTGCGTTGAACCACTAAATGACTTCTCTAATGTTGTTTGGGGTTAGAATTTGTTTGAATGCTATGAATTTGATTGATTACAAGTGCTAGAGATGCATGAAGAGTGTTTAAAAGTGTGTAGAAAGACTTGTTGAAATTGGGTCCCAAATGGGCTAAGAACTCGGAAACATTGCGTTGAACCACTTAAGGGCTTGTCTAGTGTTGTGTGTGGTTATAATATGTTAGAATATAATGAATTTCATTGATTACAAGTGCTAGAGATGCGTTAAGAGTGTTTAGAAGTGTGTAGAAAGACTTGTTGAAATTGGGTCCCAAAAAGGATAAGAACTCGGAAAAATTGCTTTGAACCACTAAATAACTTATCTAGTGTTGTTTGGGGTTAGAATATTTTAGAATACAATGAATTATATTGATTACAAGTGCTAGAGATGCGTGAAGAGTGTTTAGAAGTGTGTAGAAAGACTTGTAGAAATTGGGTCCCAAATGGGCTAAGAACTCGGAAACATTGCTTTGAACCACTAAATGACTTATCTAGTTTTGTTTGGGATTAGAATATGTTAGAATACAATAAATTTGATTGATTACAAGTGCTAGAGATGCATGAAGAGTGTTTAGAAGTGTGTAGAAAGACTTGTTGAAATTGGGTCTTAAATGGGCTAAGAACTCCGAAACATTGCGTTGAACCACTTAAGGGCTTGTCTAGTGCTGTTTTGGGTTAGAATATGTTGGAATATAATAAATTTGATTGTTATAAGTGCTAGAGATACATGAAGAGTGTTTAGAAGTGTGGAGAAAGACTTGTTGAAATTGGGTCCCAAATGGGCTAAGAACTCGGAAACATTGCTTTGAACCACTAAATGACTTATCTAGTGTTGTTTGGGGTTAAAATTTGTTAGAATACAAAGAATTTGATTGATTACAAGTGCTAGAGATGCGTGAAGAGTGTTTAGAAGTGTGTAGAAAGACTTGTTGAAATTGGGTCCCAAATGGGCTAAGAACTCGGAAACATTGCGTTGAACAAGTTAAGGGCTTGTCTAGTGCTGTTTAGGGTTAGAATATGTTAGAATATAATAAATTTGATTGTTACAAGTGTTAGAGATACATTAAGAGTGTTTAGAAATGTGGAGAAAGACTTGTTGAAATTGGGTCCTAAGTGGGCTAAGAACTCGGAAAAATTGCTTTGAACCACTAAATGACTTATCTAGAGTTGTTTGGGATTAGAATTTGTTAGAATACAATGAATTTTATTGATTACAAGTTCTAGAGATCCGTGAAGAGTGTTTAGAAGTGTGTAGAAAGACTTGTAGAAATTGGGTCCCAAATGGGCTAAGAACTCGGAAACATTGCGTTGAACCACTAAATGACTTATCTAGTGTTGTTTGGGGTTAGAATATGTTAGAATACAATGAATTTGATTGATTACAAGGGCTAGAGATGCATGATGAGTGTTTAAAAGTGTGTAGAAAGACTTGTTGAAATTGGATTTCAATTGGGCTAAGAACTCGATAACATTGCGTTGAACCACTTAAGGGCTTGTCTAGTGTTGTGTGGGGTTAGAATATGTTAGAATACAATGAATTATATTGATTACAAGTGCTAGAGATGCGTGAAGAGTGTTTAGAAGTGTGTAGAAAGACTTGTAAAAATTGGGTCCCAAATGGGCTAAGAACTCGGAAACATTGCTTTGAACCACTAAATGACTTATCTAGTTTTGTTTGGGGTTAGAATATGTTAGAATACAATTAATTTGATTGATTACAAGTGCTAGAGATGCATGAAGAGTGTTTAGAAGTGTGTAGAAAGACTTGTTGAAATTGGATCCCAAATGGGCAAAGAACTCGGAAACATTGCGTTGAACCACTTAAAGGCTTGTCTAGTGTTGTGTGGCATTAGAATATGTTAGAATACAATGAATTATATTGATTACAAGTGCTAGAGATGCATGAAGAGGGTTTAGAAGTGTGTAGAAAGACTTGTTGAAATTGGGTCCCAAATGGGCTAAGAACTCGAAAACATTGCGTGAAACCACTTAAGGGCTTGTCTAGTGCTGTTTTGGGTTAGAATATGTTAGAATATAATAAATTTGATTGTTACAAGCGCTAGAGATACATGAAGAGTGTTTAGAAGTCTGGAGAAAGACTTGTTGAAATTGGGTCCCAAATGGGCTAAAAACTCGGAAACATTGCGTTGAACCACTAAATGAATTATCTAGTGTTGTTTGGGGTTGGAATATGTTAGAATACAATGAATTTGATTGATTACAAGTGCTAGAGATGCATGACGAGTGTTTAAAAGTGTGTAGAAAGACTTGTTGAAATTGGGTCCCAAATGGGCTAAGAACTCGGAAACATTGCGTTGAACCACTTAAGGGCTTGTCTAGTGCTGTTTTGGGTTAGAATATGTTAGAATATAATAAATTTGATTGTTACAAGTGCTAGAGATACATGAAGAGTGTTTAGAAGTGTGGAGAAAGACTTGTTGAAATTGGGTCCCAAATGGGCTAAGAACTCGGAAACATTGCTTTGAACCACTAAATGACTTATCTAGTGTTGTTTGGGGTTAGAATTTGTTAGAATACAATGAATTTTACTGATTACAAGTGCTAGAGATGCGTGAAGAGTGTTTAGAAGTGTGTAGAAAGACTTGTAGAAATTGGGTCCCAAATAGGCTAAGAACTCGGAAACATTGCGTTGAACCACTAAATGACTTCTCTAATGTTTTTTGGGGTTAGAATTTGTTTGAATGCAATGAATTTGATTGATTACAAGTGCTAGAGATGCATGAAGAGTGTTTAAAAGTGTGTAGAAAGACTTGTTGAAATTGGGTCCCAAATGGGCTAAGAACTCGGAAACATTGCGTTGAACCACTTAAGGGCTTGTCTAGTGTTGTGTGTGGTTATAATATGTTAGAATATAATGAATTTCATTGATTACAAGTGCTAGAGATGCGTTAAGAGTGTTTAGAAGTGTGTAGAAAGACTTGTTGAAATTGGGTCCCAAATGGGCTAAGAACTCGGAAACATTGCGTTGAAGAAGTTAAGGGCTTGTCTAGTGCTGTTTAGGGTTAGAATATGTTAGAATATAATAAATTTGATTGTTACAAGTGTTAGAGATACATTAAGAGTGTTTAGAAATGTGGAGAAAGACTTGTTGAAATTGGGTCCTAAGTGGGCTAAGAACTCGGAAAAATTGCTTTGAACCACTAAATGACTTATCTAGAGTTGTTTGGGATTAGAATTTGTTAGAATACAATGAATTTTATTGATTACAAGTTCTAGAGATCCGTGAAGAGTGTTTAGAAGTGTGTAGAAAGACTTGTAGAAATTGGGTCCCAAATGGGCTAAGAACTCGGAAACATTGCGTTGAACCACTAAATGACTTATCTAGTGTTGTTTGGGGTTAGAATATGTTAGAATACAATGAATTTGATTGATTACAAGGGCTAGAGATGCATGATGAGTGTTTAAAAGTGTGTAGAAAGACTTGTTGAAATTGGATTTCAATTGGGCTAAGAACTCGATAACATTGCGTTGAACCACTTAAGGGCTTGTCTAGTGTTGTGTGGGGTTAGAATATGTTAGAATACAATGAATTATATTGATTACAAGTGCTAGAGATGCGTGAAGAGTGTTTAGAAGTGTGTAGAAAGACTTGTAAAAATTGGGTCCCAAATGGGCTAAGAACTCGGAAACATTGCTTTGAACCACTAAATGACTTATCTAGTTTTGTTTGGGGTTAGAATATGTTAGAATACAATTAATTTGATTGATTACAAGTGCTAGAGATGCATGAAGAGTGTTTAGAAGTGTGTAGAAAGACTTGTTGAAATTGGATCCCAAATGGGCAAAGAACTCGGAAACATTGCGTTGAACCACTTAAAGGCTTGTCTAGTGTTGTGTGGCATTAGAATATGTTAGAATACAATGAATTATATTTATTACAAGTGCTAGAGATGCATGAAGAGGGTTTAGAAGTGTGTAGAAAGACTTGTTGAAATTGGGTCCCAAATGGGCTAAGAACTCGAAAACATTGCGTGAAACCACTTAAGGGCTTGTCTAGTGCTGTTTTGGGTTAGAATATGTTAGAATATAATAAATTTGATTGTTACAAGCGCTAGAGATACATGAAGAGTGTTTAGAAGTCTGGAGAAAGACTTGTTGAAATTGGGTCCCAAATGGGCTAAAAACTCGGAAACATTGCGTTGAACCACTAAATGAATTATCTAGTGTTGTTTGGGGTTGGAATATGTTAGAATACAATGAATTTGATTGATTACAAGTGCTAGAGATGCATGACGAGTGTTTAAAAGTGTGTAGAAAGACTTGTTGAAATTGGGTCCCAAATGGGCTAAGAACTCGGAAACATTGCGTTGAACCACTTAAGGGCTTGTCTAGTGCTGTTTTGGGTTAGAATATGTTAGAATATAATAAATTTGATTGTTACAAGTGCTAGAGATACATGAAGAGTGTTTAGAAGTGTGGAGAAAGACTTGTTGAAATTGGGTCCCAAATGGGCTAAGAACTCGGAAACATTGCTTTGAACCACTAAATGACTTATCTAGTGTTGTTTGGGGTTAGAATTTGTTAGAATACAATGAATTTTACTGATTACAAGTGCTAGAGATGCGTGAAGAGTGTTTAGAAGTGTGTAGAAAGACTTGTAGAAATTGGGTCCCAAATGGGCTAAGAACTCGGAAACATTGCGTTGAACCACTAAATGACTTCTCTAATGTTGTTTGGGGTTAGAATTTGTTTGAATGCAATGAATTTGATTGATTACAAGTGCTAGAGATGCATGAAGAGTGTTTAAAAGTGTGTAGAAAGACTTGTTGAAATTGGGTCCCAAATGGGCTAAGAACTCGGAAACATTGCGTTGAACCACTTAAGGGCTTGTCTAGTGTTGTGTGTGGTTATAATATGTTAGAATATAATGAATTTCATTGATTACAAGTGCTAGAGATGCGTTAAGAGTGTTTAGAAGTGTGTAGAAAGACTTGTTGAAATTGGGTCCCAAAAAGGATAAGAACTCGGAAAAATTGCTTTGAACCACTAAATAACTTATCTAGTGTTGTTTGGGGTTAGAATATTTTAGAATACAATGAATTATATTGATTACAAGTGCTAGAGATGCGTGAAGAGTGTTTAGAAGTGTGTAGAAAGACTTGTAGAAATTGGGTCCCAAATGGGCTAAGAACTCGGAAACATTGCTTTGAACCACTAAATGACTTATCTAGTTTTGTTTGGGGTTAGAATATGTTAGAATACAATAAATTTGATTGATTACAAGTGCTAGAGATGCATGAAGAGTGTTTAGAAGTGTGTAGAAAGACTTGTTGAAATTGGGTCTTAAATGGGCTAAGAACTCCGAAACATTGCGTTGAACCACTTAAGGGCTTGTCTAGTGCTGTTTTGGGTTAGAATATGTTGGAATATAATAAATTTGATTGTTATAAGTGCTAGAGATACATGAAGAGTGTTTAGAAGTGTGGAGAAAGACTTGTTGAAATTGGGTCCCAAATGGGCTAAGAACTCGGAAACATTGCTTTGAACCACTAAATGACTTATCTAGTGTTGTTTGGGGTTAAAATTTGTTAGAATACAAAGAATTTGATTGATTACAAGTGCTAGAGATGCGTGAAGAGTGTTTAGAAGTGTGTAGAAAGACTTGTTGAAATTGGGTCCCAAATGGGCTAAGAATTCGGAAACATTGCGTTGAACAAGTTAAGGGCTTGTCTAGTGCTGTTTAGGGTTAGAATATGTTAGAATATAATAAATTTGATTGTTACAAGTGTTAGAGATACATTAAGAGTGTTTAGAAATGTGGAGAAAGACTTGTTGAAATTGGGTCCTAAGTGGGCTAAGAACTCGGAAAAATTGCTTTGAACCACTAAATGACTTATCTAGAGTTGTTTGGGATTAGAATTTGTTAGAATACAATGAATTTTATTGATTACAAGTTCTAGAGATCCGTGAAGAGTGTTTAGAAGTGTGTAGAAAGACTTGTAGAAATTGGGTCCCAAATGGGCTAAGAACTCGGAAACATTGCGTTGAACCACTAAATGACTTATCTAGTGTTGTTTGGGGTTAGAATATGTTAGAATACAATGAATTTGATTGATTACAAGGGCTAGAGATGCATGATGAGTGTTTAAAAGTGTGTAGAAAGACTTGTTGAAATTGGATTTCAATTGGGCTAAGAACTCGATAACATTGCGTTGAACCACTTAAGGGCTTGTCTAGTGTTGTGTGGGGTTAGAATATGTTAGAATACAATGAATTATATTGATTACAAGTGCTAGAGATGCGTGAAGAGTGTTTAGAAGTGTGTAGAAAGACTTGTAAAAATTGGGTCCCAAATGGGCTAAGAACTCGGAAACATTGCTTTGAACCACTAAATGACTTATCTAGTTTTGTTTGGGGTTAGAATATGTTAGAATACAATTAATTTGATTGATTACAAGTGCTAGAGATGCATGAAGAGTGTTTAGAAGTGTGTAGAAAGACTTGTTGAAATTGGATCCCAAATGGGCAAAGAACTCGGAAACATTGCGTTGAACCACTTAAAGGCTTGTCTAGTGTTGTGTGGCATTAGAATATGTTAGAATACAATGAATTATATTGATTACAAGTGCTAGAGATGCATGAAGAGGGTTTAGAAGTGTGTAGAAAGACTTGTTGAAATTGGGTCCCAAATGGGCTAAGAACTTGAAAACATTGCGTGAAACCACTTAAGGGCTTGTCTAGTGCTGTTTTGGGTTAGAATATGTTAGAATATAATAAATTTGATTGTTACAAGCGCTAGAGATACATGAAGAGTGTTTAGAAGTCTGGAGAAAGACTTGTAGAAATTGGGTCCCAAATGGGCTAAGAACTCGGAAACATTGCGTTGAACCACTTAAGGGCTTGTCTAGTGTTGTGTGTGGTTATAATATGTTAGAATATAATGAATTTCATTGATTACAAGTGCTAGAGATGCGTTAAGAGTGTTTAGAAGTGTGTAGAAAGACTTGTTGAAATTGGGTCCCAAAAAGGATAAGAACTCGGAAAAATTGCTTTGAACCACTAAATAACTTATCTAGTGTTGTTTGGGGTTAGAATATTTTAGAATACAATGAATTATATTGATTACAAGTGCTAGAGATGCGTGAAGAGTGTTTAGAAGTGTGTAGAAAGACTTGTAGAAATTGGGTCCCAAATGGGCTAAGAACTCGGAAACATTGCTTTGAACCACTAAATGACTTATCTAGTTTTGTTTGGGGTTAGAATATGTTAGAATACAATAAATTTGATTGATTACAAGTGCTAAAGATGCATGAAAAGTGTTTAGAAGTGTGTAGAAAGACTTGTTGAAATTGGGTCTTAAATGGGCTAAGAACTCCGAAACATTGCGTTGAACCACTTAAGGGCTTGTCTAGTGCTGTTTTGGGTTAGAATATGTTGGAATATAATAAATTTGATTGTTATAAGTGCTAGAGATACATGAAGAGTGTTTAGAAGTGTGGAGAAAGACTTGTTGAAATTGGGTCCCAAATGGGCTAAGAACTCGGAAACATTGCTTTGAACCACTAAATGACTTATCTAGTGTTGTTTGGGGTTAAAATTTGTTAGAATACAAAGAATTTGATTGATTACAAGTGCTAGAGATGCGTGAAGAGTGTTTAGAAGTGTGTAGAAAGACTTGTTGAAATTGGGTCCCCAAATGGGCTAAGAACTCGGAAACATTGCGTTGAACAAGTTAAGGGCTTGTCTAGTGCTGTTTAGGGTTAGAATATGTTAGAATATAATAAATTTGATTGTTACAAGTGTTAGAGATACATTAAGAGTGTTTAGAAATGTGGAGAAAGACTTGTTGAAATTGGGTCCTAAGTGGGCTAAGAACTAGGACAAATTGCTTTGAACCACTAAATGACTTATCTAGAGTTGTTTGGGATTAGAATTTGTTAGAATACAATAAATTTTATTGATTACAAGTTCTAGAGATCCGTGAAGAGTGTTTAGAAGTGTGTAGAAAGACTTGTAGAAATTGGGTCCCAAATGGGCTAAGAACTCGGAAACATTGCGTTGAACCACTAAATGACTTATCTAGTGTTGTTTGGGGTTAGAATATGTTAGAATACAATGAATTTGATTGATTACAAGGGCTAGAGATGCATGATGAGTGTTTAAAAGTGTGTAGAAAGACTTGTTGAAATTGGATTTCAATTGGGCTAAGAACTCGATAACATTGCGTTGAACCACTTAAGGGCTTGTCTAGTGTTGTGTGGGGTTAGAATATGTTAGAATACAATGAATTATATTAATTACAAATGCTAGAGATGCGTGAAGAGTGTTTAGAAGTGTGTAGAAAGACTTGTAAAAATTGGGTCCCAAATGGGCTAAGAACTCGGAAACATTGCTTTGAACCACTAAATGACTTATCTAGTTTTGTTTGGGGTTAGAATATGTTAGAATACAATTAATTTGATTGATTACAAGTGCTAGAGATGCATGAAGAGTGTTTAGAAGTGTGTAGAAAGACTTGTTGAAATTGGATCCCAAATGGGCAAAGAACTCGGAAACATTGCGTTGAACCACTTAAAGGCTTGTCTAGTGTTGTGTGGCATTAGAATATGTTAGAATACAATGAATTATATTGATTACAAGTGCTAGAGATGCATGAAGAGGGTTTAGAAGTGTGTAGAAAGACTTGTTGAAATTGGGTCCCAAATGGGCTAAGAACTCGAAAACATTGCGTGAAACCACTTAAGGGCTTGTCTAGTGCTGTTTTGGGTTAGAATATGTTAGAATATAATAAATTTGATTGTTACAAGCGCTAGAGATACATGAAGAGTGTTTAGAAGTCTGGAGAAAGACTTGTTGAAATTGGGTCCCAAATGGGCTAAAAACTCGGAAACATTGCGTTGAACCACTAAATGAATTATCTAGTGTTGTTTGGGGTTGGAATATGTTAGAATACAATGAATTTGATTGATTACAAGTGCTAGAGATGCATGACGAGTGTTTAAAAGTGTGTAGAAAGACTTGTTGAAATTGGGTCCCAAATGGGCTAAGAACTCGGAAACATTGCGTTGAACCACTTAAGGGCTTGTCTAGTGCTGTTTTGGGTTAGAATATGTTAGAATATAATAAATTTGATTGTTACAAGTGCTAGAGATACATGAAGAGTGTTTAGAAGTGTGGAGAAAGACTTGTTGAAATTGGGTCCCAAATGGGCTAAGAACTCGGAAACATTGCTTTGAACCACTAAATGACTTATCTAGTGTTGTTTGGGGTTAGAATTTGTTAGAATACAATGAATTTTATTGATTACAAGTGCTAGAGATGCGTGAAGAGTGTTTAGAAGTGTGTAGAAAGACTTGTAGAAATTGGGTCCCAAATGGGCTAAGAACTCGGAAACATTGCGTTGAACCACTAAATGACTTCTCTAATGTTGTTTGGGGTTAGAATTTGTTTGAATGCAATGAATTTGATTGATTACAAGTGCTAGAGATGCATGAAGAGTGTTTAAAAGTGTGTAGAAAGACTTGTTGAAATTGGGTCCCAAATGGGCTAAGAACTCGGAAACATTGCGTTGAACCACTTAAGGGCTTGTCTAGTGTTGTGTGTGGTTATAATATGTTAGAATATAATGAATTTCATTGATTACAAGTGCTAGAGATGCGTTAAGAGTGTTTAGAAGTGTGTAGAAAGACTTGTTGAAATTGGGTCCCAAAAAGGATAAGAACTCGGAAAAATTGCTTTGAACCCCTAAATAACTTATCTAGTGTTGTTTGGGGTTAGAATATTTTAGAATACAATGAATTATATTGATTACAAGTGCTAGAGATGCGTGAAGAGTGTTTAGAAGTGTGTAGAAAGACTTGTAGAAATTGGGTCCCAAATGGGCTAAGAACTCGGAAACATTGCTTTGAACCACTAAATGACTTATCTAGTTTTGTTTGGGGTTAGAATATGTTAGAATACAATAAATTTGATTGATTACAAGTGCTAGAGATGCATGAAGAGTGTTTAGAAGTGTGTAGAAAGACTTGTTGAAATTGGGTCTTAAATGGGCTAAGAACTCCGAAACATTGCGTTGAACCACTTAAGGGCTTGTCTAGTGCTGTTTTGGGTTAGAATATGTTGGAATATAATAAATTTGATTGTTATAAGTGCTAGAGATACATGAAGAGTGTTTAGAAGTGTGGAGAAAGACTTGTTGAAATTGGGTCCCAAATGGGCTAAGAACTCGGAAACATTGCTTTGAACCACTAAATGACTTATCTAGTGTTGTTTGGGGTTAAAATTTGTTAGAATACAAAGAATTTGATTGATTACAAGTGCTAGAGATGCGTGAAGAGTGTTTAGAAGTGTGTAGAAAGACTTGTTGAAATTGGGTCCCAAATGGGCTAAGAACTCGGAAACATTGCGTTGAACAAGTTAAGGGCTTGTCTAGTGCTGTTTAGGGTTAGAATATGTTAGAATATAATAAATTTGATTGTTACAAGTGTTAGAGATACATTAAGAGTGTTTAGAAATGTGGAGAAAGACTTGTTGAAATTGGGTCCTAAGTGGGCTAAGAACTCGGAAAAATTGCTTTGAACCACTAAATGACTTATCTAGAGTTGTTTGGGATTAGAATTTGTTAGAATACAATGAATTTTATTGATTACAAGTTCTAGAGATCCGTGAAGAGTGTTTAGAAGTGTGTAGAAAGACTTGTAGAAATTGGGTCCCAAATGGGCTAAGAACTCGGAAACATTGCGTTGAACCACTAAATGACTTATCTAGTGTTGTTTGGGGTTAGAATATGTTAGAATACAATGAATTTGATTGATTACAAGGGCTAGAGATGCATGATGAGTGTTTAAAAGTGTGTAGAAAGACTTATGGAAATTGGATTTCAATTGGGCTAAGAACTCGATAACATTGCGTTGAACCACTTAAGGGCTTGTCTAGTGTTGTGTGGGGTTAGAATATGTTAGAATACAATGAATTATATTGATTACAAGTGCTAGAGATGCGTGAAGAGTGTTTAGAAGTGTGTAGAAAGACTTGTAAAAATTGGGTCCCAAATGGGCTAAGAACTCGGAAACATTGCTTTGAACCACTAAATGACTTATCTAGTTTTGTTTGGGGTTAGAATATGTTAGAATACAATTAATTTGATTGATTACAAGTGCTAGAGATGCATGAAGAGTGTTTAGAAGTGTGTAGAAAGACTTGTTGAAATTGGATCCCAAATGGGCAAAGAACTCGGAAACATTGCGTTGAACCACTTAAAGGCTTGTCTAGTGTTGTGTGGCATTAGAATATGTTAGAATACAATGAATTATATTGATTACAAGTGCTAGAGATGCATGAAGAGGGTTTAGAAGTGTGTAGAAAGACTTGTTGAAATTGGGTCCCAAATGGGCTAAGAACTCGAAAACATTGCGTGAAACCACTTAAGGGCTTGTCTAGTGCTGTTTTGGGTTAGAATATGTTAGAATATAATAAATTTGATTGTTACAAGCGCTAGAGATACATGAAGAGTGTTTAGAAGTCTGGAGAAAGACTTGTTGAAATTGGGTCCCAAATGGGCTAAAAACTCGGAAACATTGCGTTGAACCACTAAATGAATTATCTAGTGTTGTTTGGGGTTGGAATATGTTAGAATACAATGAATTTGATTGATTACAAGTGCTAGAGATGCATGACGAGTCTTTAAAAGTGTGTAGAAAGACTTGTTGAAATTGGGTCCCAAATGGGCTAAGAACTCGGAAACATTGCGTTGAACCACTTAAGGGCTTGTCTAGTGCTGTTTTGGGTTAGAATATGTTAGAATATAATAAATTTGATTGTTACAAGTGCTAGAGATACATGAAGAGTGTTTAGAAGTGTGGAGAAAGACTTGTTGAAATTGGGTCCCAAATGGGCTAAGAACTCGGAAACATTGCTTTGAACCACTAAATGACGTATCTAGTGTTGTTTGGGTTTAGAATTTGTTAGAATACAATGAATTTTACTGATTACAAGTGCTAGAGATGCGTGAAGAGTGTTTAGAAGTGTGTAGAAAGACTTGTAGAAATTGGGTCCCAAATGGGCTAAGAACTCGGAAACATTTGATTGATTACAAGTGCTAGAGATGCATGAAGAGTGTTTAAAAGTGTGTAGAAAGACTTGTTGAAATTGGGTCCCAAATGGGCTAAGAACTCGGAAACATTGCGTTGAACCACTTAAGGGCTTGTCTAGTGTTGTGTGTGGTTATAATATGTTAGAATATAATGAACTTCATTGATTACAAGTGCTAGAGATGCGTTAAGAGTGTTTAGAAGTGTGTAGAAAGACTTGTTGAAATTGGGTCCCAAAAAGGATAAGAACTCGGAAAAATTGCTTTGAACCATTAAATAACTTATCTAGTGTTGTTTGGGGTTAGAATATTTTAGAATACAATGAATTATATTGATTACAAGTGCTAGAGATGCGTGAAGAGTGTTTAGAAGTGTGTAGAAAGACTTGTAGAAATTGGGTCCCAAATGGGCTAAGAACTCGGAAACATTGCTTTGAACCACTAAATGACTTATCTAGTTTTGTTTGGGGTTAGAATATGTTAGAATACAATAAATTTGATTGATTACAAGTGCTAGAGATGCATGAAGAGTGTTTAGAAGTGTGTAGAAAGACTTGTTGAAATTGGGTCTTAAATGGGCTAAGAACTCCGAAACATTGCGTTGAACCACTTAAGGGCTTGTCTAGTGCTGTTTTGGGTTAGAATATGTTGGAATATAATAAATTTGATTGTTATAAGTGCTAGAGATACATGAAGAGTGTTTAGAAGTGTGGAGAAAGACTTGTTGAAATTGGGTCCCAAATGGGCTAAGAACTCGGAAACATTGCTTTGAACCACTAAATGACTTATCTAGTGTTGTTTGGGGTTAAAATTTGTTAGAATACAAAGAATATGATTGATTACAAGTGCTAGAGATGCGTGAAGAGTGTTTAGAAGTGTGTAGAAAGACTTGTTGAAATTGGGTCCCAAATGGGCTAAGAACTCGGAAACATTGCGTTGAACAAGTTAAGGGCTTGTCTAGTGCTGTTTAGGGTTAGAATATGTTAGAATATAATAAATTTGATTGTTACAAGTGTTAGAGATACATTAAGAGTGTTTAGAAATGTGGAGAAAGACTTGTTGAAATTGGGTCCTAAGTGGGCTAAGAACTCGGACAAATTGCTTTGAACCACTAAATGACTTATCTAGAGTTGTTTGGGATTAGAATTTGTTAGAATACAATGAATTTTATTGATTACAAGTTCTAGAGATCCGTGAAGAGTGTTTAGAAGTGTGTAGAAAGACTTGTAGAAATTGGGTCCCAAATGGGCTAAGAACTCGGAAACATTGCGTTGAACCACTAAATGACTTATCTAGTGTTGTTTGGGGTTAGAATATGTTAGAATACAATGAATTTGATTGATTACAAGGGCTAGAGATGCATGATGAGTGTTTAAAAGTGTGTAGAAAGACTTGTTGATATTGGATTTCAATTGGGCTAAGAACTCGATAACATTGCGTTGAACCACTTAAGGGCTTGTCTAGTGTTGTGTGGGGTTAGAATATGTTAGAATACAATGAATTATATTGATTACAAGTGCTAGAGATGCGTGAAGAGTGTTTAGAAGTGTGTAGAAAGACTTGTAAAAATTGGGTCCCAAATGGGCTAAGAACTCGGAAACATTGCTTTGAACCACTAAATGACTTATCTAGTTTTGTTTGGGGTTAGAATATGTTAGAATACAATTAATTTGATTGATTACAAGTGCTAGAGATGCATGAAGAGTGTTTAGAAGTGTGTAGAAAGACTTGTTGAAATTGGATCCCAAATGGGCAAAGAACTCGGAAACATTGCGTTGAACCACTTAAGGGCTTGTCTAGTGTTGTGTGGCATTAGAATATGTTAGAATACAATGAATTATATTGATTACAAGTGCTAGAGATGCGTGAAGAGTGTTTAGAAGTGTGTAGAAAGACTTGTAGAAATTGGGTCCCAAATGGTCTAAGAACTCGGAAACATTGCTTTGAACCACTAAATGACTTATCTAGTTTTGTTTGGGGTTAGAATCTGTTAGAATACAATTAATTTGATTGATTACAAGTGCTAGAGATGCATGAAGAGTGTTTAGAAGTGTGTAGAAAGACTTGTTGAAATTGGATCCCAAATTGGCTAAGAACTCGGAAACATTGCGTTGAACCACTTAAGGGCTTGTCTAGCGCTGTTTTGGGTTAGAAAATGTTAGAATTTAATAAATTTGATTGTTACAAGTGCTAGAGATACATAAAGAGTGTTTAGAAGTGTGGAGAAAGACTTGTTGTAATTTGGTCCCAAATGGGCTAAGAACTCGGAAACATTGCGTTGAACCACTTAAGGGCTTGTCTAGTGCTGTTTTGGGTTAGAATATGTTAGAATATAATAAATTTGATTGTTACAAGTGCTAGAGATACATGAAGAGTGTTTAGAAGTGTGGAGAAAGACTTGTTGAAATTGGGTCCCAAATGGGCTAAGAACTGGGAAACATTGTTTTGAACCACTAAATGTCTTATCTAGTGTTGTTTGGGGTTAAAATTTGTTAGAATACAAAGAATTTGATTGATTACAAGTGCTAGAGATGCGTGAAGAGTGTTTAGAAGTGTGTAGAAAGACTTGTTGAAATTGGGTCCCAAATGGGCTAAGAACTCGGAAACATTGCGTTGAACAAGTTAAGGGCTTGTCTAGTGCTGTTTAGGGTTAGAATATGTTAGAATATAATAAATTTGATTGTTACAAGTGTTAGAGATACATTAAGAGTGTTTAGAAATGTGGAGAAAGACTTGTTGAAATTGGGTCCTAAGTGGGCTAAGAACTCGGAAAAATTGCTTTGAACCACTAAATGACTTATCTAGAGTTGTTTGGGGTTAGAATTTATTAGAATACAATGAATTTTATTGATTACAAGTTCTAGAGATCCGTGAAAAGTGTTTAGAAGTGTGTAGAAAGACTTGTAGAAATTGGGTCCCAAATGGGCTAAGAACTCGGAAACATTGCGTTGAACCACTAAATGACTTATCTAGTGTTGTTTGGGGTTAGAATATGTTAGAATACAATGAATTTGATTGATTACAAGGGCTAGAGATGCATGATGAGTGTTTAAAAGTGTTTAGAAAGACTTGTTGAAATTGGATTTCAAATGGGCTAAGAACTCGATAACATTGCGTTGAACCACTTAAGGGCTTGTCTAGTGTTGTGTGGGGTTAGAATATGTTAGAATACAATGAATTATATTGATTACAAGTGCTAGAGATGCGGGAAGAGTGTTTAGAAGTGTGTAGAAAGACTTGTAAAAATTGGGTCCCAAATGGGCTAAGAACTCGGAAACATTGCTTTGAACCACTAAATGACTTATCTAGTTTTGTTTGGGGTTAGAATATGTTAGAATACAATTAATTTGATTGATTACAAGTGCTAGAGATGCATGAAGAGTGTTTAGAAGTGTGTAGAAAGACTTGTTGAAATTGGATCCAAATGGGCAAAGAACTCGGAAACATTGCGTTGAACCACTTAAGGGCTTGTCTAGTGTTGTGTGGCATTAGAATATGTTAGCATACAATGAATTATATTGATTACAAGTGCTAGAGATGCGTGAAGAGTGTTTAGAAGTGTGTAGAAAGACTTGTAGAAATTGGGTCCCAAATGGGCTAAGAACTCGGAAACATTGCTTTGAACCACTAAATGACTTATCTAGTTTTGTTTCTGGTTAGAATCTGTTAGAATACAATTAATTTAATTGATTACAAGTGCTAGAGATGCATGAAGAGTGTTTAGAAGTGTGTAGAAAGACTTGTTGAAATTGGATCCCAAATTGGCTAAGAACTCGGAAACATTGCGTTGAACCACTTAAGGGCTTGTCTAGTGCTGTTTTGGGTTAGAATATGTTGGAATATAATAAATTTGATTGTTATAAGTGCTAGAGATACATGAAGAGTGTTTAGAAGTGTGGAGAAAGACTTGTTGAAATTGGGTCCCAAATGGGCTAAGAACTCGGAAACATTGCTTTGAACCACTAAATGACTTATCTAGTTTTGTTTGGGGTTAGAATATGTTAGAATACAAATAATTGATTGATTACAAGTGCTAGAGATGCATGAAGAGTGTTTAGAAGTGTGTAGAAAGACTTGTTGAAATTGGATCCCAAATGGGCTAAGAACTCGGAAACATTGCGTTGAACCACTTAAGGGCTTGTCTAGTGTTGTGTGGGATTAGAATATGTTAGAATACAATGAATTATATTGATTACAAGTGCTAGAGATGCGTGAAGAGTGTTTAGAAGTGTGTAGAAAGACTTGTAGAAATTGGGTCCCAAATGGGCTAAGAACTCGGAAACATTGCTTTGAACCACTAAATGACTTATCTAGTTTTGTTTGGGGTTAGAATCTGTTAGAATACAATTAATTTGATTGATTACAAGTGCTAGAGATGCATGAAGAGTGTTTAGAAGTGTGTAGAAAGACGTTGAAATTGGGTCCCAAATGGGCTAAAAACTCGAAAACATTGCGTTAAACCACTTAAGGGCTTGTCTAGTGCTGTTTTGGGTTAGAATATGTTAGAATATAATAAATTTGATTGTTACAAGTGCTAGAGATACATGAAGAGTGTTTAGAAGTTTGGGTCCCAAATGGGCTAAGAAATCGGAAACATTGCGTTGAACCACTAAATGAATTATCTAGTGTTGTTTGGGTTAGAATATGTTAGAATACAATGAATTTGATTGATTACAAGTGCTAGAGATGTATGACGAGTGTTTAAAAGTGTGTAGAAAGACTTGTTGAAATTGGGTCCCAAATGGGCTAAGAACTCGGAAACATTGCGTTGTACCACTTAAGGGCTTGTCTAGTGCTGTTTTAGGTTAGAATATGTTAGAATATAATAAATTTGATTGTTACAAGTGCTAGAGATACATGAAGAGTGTTTAGAAGTGTGGAGAAAGACTTGTTGAAATTGGATCCCAAATGGGCTAAGAACTCGGAAACATTGCTTTGAACCACTAAATGACTTATCTAGTGTTGTTTGGGGTTAGAATTTGTTAGAATACAATGAATTTTATGGATTACAAGTGCTAGACATGCGTGAAAAGTGTTTAGAAGTGTGTAGAAAGACTTGTCGAAATTGGGTCCCAAATGGGCTAAGAACTCGGAAGCATTACGTTGAACCTCTAAATGACTTATCTAGTGTTATGTGGGGTTAGAATATGTTAGAATCCAATGAATTTGATTGATTACAAGTTCTAGAGATGCGTGAAGAGTGTTTAGAAGTGTGTAGAAAGACTTGTAGAAATTGGGTCCCAAATGGGCTAAGATCTCGGAAACATTGCTTTGAACCACTAAATAACTTATCTAGTGTTGTTTGGGGTTAGAATATGTTAGAATACAATGAATTTGATTGATTACAAGTGCTAGAGATGCATGAAGAGTGTTTAGAAGTGTAAAGAAAGACTTGTTGAAATTGGGTCCCTAATGGGCTAAGAACTCGAAAACATTGCGTTAAACAACTTAAGGGCTTGTCTAGTGCTGTTTTGGGTTTGAATATGTTAGAATATATTAAATTTGATTGTTACAAGTGCTAGAGATACATGAAGAGTGTTTAGAAGTCTGGAGAAAGACTTCTTGAAATTGGGTCCCAAGTGGGCTAAGAACTCGGAAACATTGCGTTGAACCACTTAAGGGCTTGTCTAGTTCTGTTTTGGGTTAGAATATGTTGGAATATAATAAATTTGATTGTTATAAGTGCTAGAGATACATGAAGAGTGTTTAGAAGTGTGGAGAAAGACTTGTTGAAATTGGGTCCCAAATGGGCTAAGAACTCGGAAACATTGCTTTGAACCACTAAATGACTTATCTAGTGTTGTTTGGGGTTTTATTGATTACAAGTGCTAGAGATGCGTGAAGAGTGTTTAGAAGTGTGTAGAAAGACTTGTAGAAATTGGGTCCCAAATGGGCTAAGAACTCGGAAACATTGCGTTGAACCACTAAATGACTTATCTACAGTTGTTTGGGGTTATTATATGATAGAATACAATGAATTTGATTGATTACAAGTGCTAGAAATGCATGAAGAGGGTTTAGAAGTGTGTAGAAAGACGTTGAAATTGGGTCCCAAATGGGCTAAGAACTCGAAAACATTGCGTTAAACCACTTAAGGGCTTGTCTAGTGCTGTTTTGGGTTAGAATATGTTAGAATATAATAAATTTGATTGTTACAAGTGCTAGAGATACATGAAGAGTGTTTAGAAGTTTGGGTCCCAAATGGGCTAAGAACTCGGAAACATTGCGTTGAACCACTAAATGAATTATCTAGTGTTGTTTGGGTTAGAATATGTTAGAATACAATGAATTTGATTGATTACAAGTGCTAGAGATGTATGACGAGTGTTTAAAAGTGTGTAGAAAGACTTGTTGAAATTGGGTCCCAAATGGGCTAAGAACTCGGAAACATTGCGTTGTACCACTTAAGGGCTTGTCTAGTGCTGTTTTGGGTTAGAATATGTTAGAATATAATAAATTTGATTGTTACAAGTGCTAGAGATACATGAAGAGTGTTTAGAAGTGTGGAGAAAGACTTGTTGAAATTGGATCCCAAATGGGCTAAGAACTCGGAAACATTACTTTGAACCACTAAATGACTTATCTAGTGTTGTTTGGGGTTAGAATTTGTTAGAATACAATGAATTTTATTGATTACAAGTGCTAGACATGCGTGAAAAGTGTTTAGAAGTGTGTAGAAAGACTTGTCGAAATTGGGTCCCAAATGGGCTAAGAACTCGGAAGCATTACGTTGAACCTCTAAATGACTTATCTAGTGTTATGTGGGGTTAGAATATGTTAGAATCCAATGAATTTGATTGATTACAAGTTCTAGAGATGCGTGAAGAGTGTTTAGAAGTGTGTAGAAAGACTTGTAGAAATTGGGTCCCAAATGGGCTAAGATCTCGGAAACATTGCTTTGAACCACTAAATGACTTATCTAGTGTTGTTTGGGGTTAGAATATGTTAGAATACAATGAATTTGATTGATTACAAGTGCTAGAGATGCATGAAGAGTGTTTAGAAGTGTGAAGAAAGACTTGTTGAAATTGGGTCCCAAATGGGCTAAGAACTCGAAAACATTGCGTTAAACAACTTAAGGGCTTGTCTAGTGCTGTTTTGGGTTTGAATATGTTAGAATATAATAAATTTGATTGTTACAAGTGCTAGAGATACATGAAGAGTGTTTAGAAGTCAGGAGAAAGACTTGTTGAAATTGGGTCCCAAGTGGGCTAAGAACTCGGAAACATTGCGTTGAACCACTAAATGATTTATCTAATGTTGTTTGGGGTTAGAATATGTTAGAATACAATGAATTTGATTGATTACAAGTGCTAGAGATACATGAAGAGTGTTTAGAAGTCTGGAGAAAGACTTGTTGAAATTGGGTCCCAAGTGGGCTAAGAACTCGGAAACATTGCGTTGAACCACTTAAGGGCTTGTCTAGTGCTGTTTTGGGTTAGAATATGTTGGAATATAATAAATTTGATTGTTATAAGTGCTAGAGATACATGAAGAGTGTTTAGAAGTGTGTAGAAAGACTTGTTGAAATTGGATCCCAAATGGGCAAAGAACTCGGAAACATTGCGTTGAACCACTTAAAGGCTTGTCTAGTGTTGTGTGGCATTAGAATATGTTAGAATACAATGAATTATATTGATTACAAGTGCTAGAGATGCATGAAGAGGGTTTAGAAGTGTGTAGAAAGACTTGTTGAAATTGGGTCCCAAATGGGCTAAGAACTCGAAAACATTGCGTGAAACCACTTAAGGGCTTGTCTAGTGCTGTTTTGGGTTAGAATATGTTAGAATATAATAAATTTGATTGTTACAAGCGCTAGAGATACATGAAGAGTGTTTAGAAGTCTGGAGAAAGACTTGTTGAAATTGGGTCCCAAATGGGCTAAAAACTCGGAAACATTGCGTTGAACCACTAAATGAATTATCTAGTGTTGTTTGGGGTTGGAATATGTTAGAATACAATGAATTTGATTGATTACAAGTGCTAGAGATGCATGACGAGTGTTTAAAAGTGTGTAGAAAGACTTGTTGAAATTGGGTCCCAAATGGGCTAAGAACTCGGAAACATTGCGTTGAACCACTTAAGGGCTTGTCTAGTGCTGTTTTGGGTTAGAATATGTTAGAATATAATAAATTTGATTGTTACAAGTGCTAGAGATACATGAAGAGTGTTTAGAAGTGTGGAGAAAGACTTGTTGAAATTGGGTCCCAAATGGGCTAAGAACTCGGAAACATTGCTTTGAACCACTAAATGACGTATCTAGTGTTGTTTGGGTTTAGAATTTGTTAGAATACAATGAATTTTACTGATTACAAGTGCTAGAGATGCGTGAAGAGTGTTTAGAAGTGTGTAGAAAGACTTGTAGAAATTGGGTCCCAAATGGGCTAAGAACTCGGAAACATTTGATTGATTACAAGTGCTAGAGATGCATGAAGAGTGTTTAAAAGTGTGTAGAAAGACTTGTTGAAATTGGGTCCCAAATGGGCTAAGAACTCGGAAACATTGCGTTGAACCACTTAAGGGCTTGTCTAGTGTTGTGTGTGGTTATAATATGTTAGAATATAATGAACTTCATTGATTACAAGTGCTAGAGATGCGTTAAGAGTGTTTAGAAGTGTGTAGAAAGACTTGTTGAAATTGGGTCCCAAAAAGGATAAGAACTCGGAAAAATTGCTTTGAACCATTAAATAACTTATCTAGTGTTGTTTGGGGTTAGAATATTTTAGAATACAATGAATTATATTGATTACAAGTGCTAGAGATGCGTGAAGAGTGTTTAGAAGTGTGTAGAAAGACTTGTAGAAATTGGGTCCCAAATGGGCTAAGAACTCGGAAACATTGCTTTGAACCACTAAATGACTTATCTAGTTTTGTTTGGGGTTAGAATATGTTAGAATACAATAAATTTGATTGATTACAAGTGCTAGAGATGCATGAAGAGTGTTTAGAAGTGTGTAGAAAGACTTGTTGAAATTGGGTCTTAAATGGGCTAAGAACTCCGAAACATTGCGTTGAACCACTTAAGGGCTTGTCTAGTGCTGTTTTGGGTTAGAATATGTTGGAATATAATAAATTTGATTGTTATAAGTGCTAGAGATACATGAAGAGTGTTTAGAAGTGTGGAGAAAGACTTGTTGAAATTGGGTCCCAAATGGGCTAAGAACTCGGAAACATTGCTTTGAACCACTAAATGACTTATCTAGTGTTGTTTGGGGTTAAAATTTGTTAGAATACAAAGAATATGATTGATTACAAGTGCTAGAGATGCGTGAAGAGTGTTTAGAAGTGTGTAGAAAGACTTGTTGAAATTGGGTCCCAAATGGGCTAAGAACTCGGAAACATTGCGTTGAACAAGTTAAGGGCTTGTCTAGTGCTGTTTAGGGTTAGAATATGTTAGAATATAATAAATTTGATTGTTACAAGTGTTAGAGATACATTAAGAGTGTTTAGAAATGTGGAGAAAGACTTGTTGAAATTGGGTCCTAAGTGGGCTAAGAACTCGGACAAATTGCTTTGAACCACTAAATGACTTATCTAGAGTTGTTTGGGATTAGAATTTGTTAGAATACAATGAATTTTATTGATTACAAGTTCTAGAGATCCGTGAAGAGTGTTTAGAAGTGTGTAGAAAGACTTGTAGAAATTGGGTCCCAAATGGGCTAAGAACTCGGAAACATTGCGTTGAACCACTAAATGACTTATCTAGTGTTGTTTGGGGTTAGAATATGTTAGAATACAATGAATTTGATTGATTACAAGGGCTAGAGATGCATGATGAGTGTTTAAAAGTGTGTAGAAAGACTTGTTGATATTGGATTTCAATTGGGCTAAGAACTCGATAACATTGCGTTGAACCACTTAAGGGCTTGTCTAGTGTTGTGTGGGGTTAGAATATGTTAGAATACAATGAATTATATTGATTACAAGTGCTAGAGATGCGTGAAGAGTGTTTAGAAGTGTGTAGAAAGACTTGTAAAAATTGGGTCCCAAATGGGCTAAGAACTCGGAAACATTGCTTTGAACCACTAAATGACTTATCTAGTTTTGTTTGGGGTTAGAATATGTTAGAATACAATTAATTTGATTGATTACAAGTGCTAGAGATGCATGAAGAGTGTTTAGAAGTGTGTAGAAAGACTTGTTGAAATTGGATCCCAAATGGGCAAAGAACTCGGAAACATTGCGTTGAACCACTTAAGGGCTTGTCTAGTGTTGTGTGGCATTAGAATATGTTAGAATACAATGAATTATATTGATTACAAGTGCTAGAGATGCGTGAAGAGTGTTTAGAAGTGTGTAGAAAGACTTGTAGAAATTGGGTCCCAAATGGTCTAAGAACTCGGAAACATTGCTTTGAACCACTAAATGACTTATCTAGTTTTGTTTGGGGTTAGAATCTGTTAGAATACAATTAATTTGATTGATTACAAGTGCTAGAGATGCATGAAGAGTGTTTAGAAGTGTGTAGAAAGACTTGTTGAAATTGGATCCCAAATTGGCTAAGAACTCGGAAACATTGCGTTGAACCACTTAAGGGCTTGTCTAGCGCTGTTTTGGGTTAGAAAATGTTAGAATTTAATAAATTTGATTGTTACAAGTGCTAGAGATACATAAAGAGTGTTTAGAAGTGTGGAGAAAGACTTGTTGTAATTTGGTCCCAAATGGGCTAAGAACTCGGAAACATTGCGTTGAACCACTTAAGGGCTTGTCTAGTGCTGTTTTGGGTTAGAATATGTTAGAATATAATAAATTTGATTGTTACAAGTGCTAGAGATACATGAAGAGTGTTTAGAAGTGTGGAGAAAGACTTGTTGAAATTGGGTCCCAAATGGGCTAAGAACTGGGAAACATTGTTTTGAACCACTAAATGTCTTATCTAGTGTTGTTTGGGGTTAAAATTTGTTAGAATACAAAGAATTTGATTGATTACAAGTGCTAGAGATGCGTGAAGAGTGTTTAGAAGTGTGTAGAAAGACTTGTTGAAATTGGGTCCCAAATGGGCTAAGAACTCGGAAACATTGCGTTGAACAAGTTAAGGGCTTGTCTAGTGCTGTTTAGGGTTAGAATATGTTAGAATATAATAAATTTGATTGTTACAAGTGTTAGAGATACATTAAGAGTGTTTAGAAATGTGGAGAAAGACTTGTTGAAATTGGGTCCTAAGTGGGCTAAGAACTCGGAAAAATTGCTTTGAACCACTAAATGACTTATCTAGAGTTGTTTGGGGTTAGAATTTATTAGAATACAATGAATTTTATTGATTACAAGTTCTAGAGATCCGTGAAAAGTGTTTAGAAGTGTGTAGAAAGACTTGTAGAAATTGGGTCCCAAATGGGCTAAGAACTCGGAAACATTGCGTTGAACCACTAAATGACTTATCTAGTGTTGTTTGGGGTTAGAATATGTTAGAATACAATGAATTTGATTGATTACAAGGGCTAGAGATGCATGATGAGTGTTTAAAAGTGTTTAGAAAGACTTGTTGAAATTGGATTTCAAATGGGCTAAGAACTCGATAACATTGCGTTGAACCACTTAAGGGCTTGTCTAGTGTTGTGTGGGGTTAGAATATGTTAGAATACAATGAATTATATTGATTACAAGTGCTAGAGATGCGGGAAGAGTGTTTAGAAGTGTGTAGAAAGACTTGTAAAAATTGGGTCCCAAATGGGCTAAGAACTCGGAAACATTGCTTTGAACCACTAAATGACTTATCTAGTTTTGTTTGGGGTTAGAATATGTTAGAATACAATTAATTTGATTGATTACAAGTGCTAGAGATGCATGAAGAGTGTTTAGAAGTGTGTAGAAAGACTTGTTGAAATTGGATCCAAATGGGCAAAGAACTCGGAAACATTGTGTTGAACCACTTAAGGGCTTGTCTAGTGTTGTGTGGCATTAGAATATGTTAGAATACAATGAATTATATTGATTACAAGTGCTAGAGATGCGTGAAGAGTGTTTAGAAGTGTGTAGAAAGACTTGTAGAAATTGGGTCCCAAATGGGCTAAGAACTCGGAAACATTGCTTTGAACCACTAAATGACTTATCTAGTTTTGTTTCTGGTTAGAATCTGTTAGAATACAATTAATTTAATTGATTACAAGTGCTAGAGATGCATGAAGAGTGTTTAGAAGTGTGTAGAAAGACTTGTTGAAATTGGATCCCAAATTGGCTAAGAACTCGGAAACATTGCGTTGAACCACTTAAGGGCTTGTCTAGTGCTGTTTTGGGTTAGAATATGTTGGAATATAATAAATTTGATTGTTATAAGTGCTAGAGATACATGAAGAGTGTTTAGAAGTGTGGAGAAAGACTTGTTGAAATTGGGTCCCAAATGGGCTAAGAACTCGGAAACATTGCTTTGAACCACTAAATGACTTATCTAGTTTTGTTTGGGGTTAGAATATATTAGAATACAAATAATTGATTGATTACAAGTGCTAGAGATGCATGAAGAGTGTTTAGAAGTGTGTAGAAAGACTTGTTGAAATTGGATCCCAAATGGGCTAAGAACTCGGAAACATTGCGTTGAACCACTTAAGGGCTTGTCTAGTGTTGTGTGGGATTAGAATATATTAGAATACAATGAATTATATTGATTACAAGTGCTAGAGATGCGTGAAGAGTGTTTAGAAGTGTGTAGAAAGACTTGTAGAAATTGGGTCCCAAATGGGCTAAGAACTCGGAAACATTGCTTTGAACCACTAAATGACTTATCTAGTTTTGTTTGGGGTTAGAATCTGTTAGAATACAATTAATTTGATTGATTACAAGTGCTAGAGATGCATGAAGAGTGTTTAGAAGTGTGTAGAAAGACGTTGAAATTGGGTCCCAAATGGGCTAAAAACTCGAAAACATTGCGTTAAACCACTTAAGGGCTTGTCTAGTGCTGTTTTGGGTTAGAATATGTTAGAATATAATAAATTTGATTGTTACAAGTGCTAGAGATACATGAAGAGTGTTTAGAAGTTTGGGTCCCAAATGGGCTAAGAAATCGGAAACATTGCGTTGAACCACTAAATGAATTATCTAGTGTTGTTTGGGTTAGAATATGTTAGAATACAATGAATTTGATTGATTACAAGTGCTAGAGATGTATGACGAGTGTTTAAAAGTGTGTAGAAAGACTTGTTGAAATTGGGTCCCAAATGGGCTAAGAACTCGGAAACATTGCGTTGTACCACTTAAGGGCTTGTCTAGTGCTGTTTTAGGTTAGAATATGTTAGAATATAATAAATTTGATTGTTACAAGTGCTAAAGATACATGAAGAGTGTTTAGAAGTGTGGAGAAAGACTTGTTGAAATTGGATCCCAAATGGGCTAAGAACTCGGAAACATTGCTTTGAACCACTAAATGACTTATCTAGTGTTGTTTGGGGTTAGAATTTGTTAGAATACAATGAATTTTATGGATTACAAGTGCTAGACATGCGTGAAAAGTGTTTAGAAGTGTGTAGAAAGACTTGTCGAAATTGGGTCCCAAATGGGCTAAGAACTCGGAAGCATTACGTTGAACCTCTAAATGACTTATCTAGTGTTATGTGGGGTTAGAATATGTTAGAATCCAATGAATTTGATTGATTACAAGTTCTAGAGATGCGTGAAGAGTGTTTAGAAGTGTGTAGAAAGACTTGTAGAAATTGGGTCCCAAATGGGCTAAGATCTCGGAAACATTGCTTTGAACCACTAAATAACTTATCTAGTGTTGTTTGGGGTTAGAATATGTTAGAATACAATGAATTTGATTGATTACAAGTGCTAGAGATGCATGAAGAGTGTTTAGAAGTGTGAAGAAAGACTTGTTGAAATTGGGTCCCTAATGGGCTAAGAACTCGAAAACATTGCGTTAAACAACTTAAGGGCTTGTCTAGTGCTGTTTTGGGTTTGAATATGTTAGAATATATTAAATTTGATTGTTACAAGTGCTAGAGATACATGAAGAGTGTTTAGAAGTCTGGAGAAAGACTTCTTGAAATTGGGTCCCAAGTGGGCTAAGAACTCGGAAACATTGCGTTGAACCACTTAAGGGCTTGTCTAGTTCTGTTTTGGGTTAGAATATGTTGGAATATAATAAATTTGATTGTTATAAGTGCTAGAGATACATGAAGAGTGTTTAGAAGTGTGGAGAAAGACTTGTTGAAATTGGGTCCCAAATGGGCTAAGAACTCGGAAACATTGCTTTGAACCACTAAATGACTTATCTAGTGTTGTTTGGGGTTTTATTGATTACAAGTGCTAGAGATGCGTGAAGAGTGTTTAGAAGTGTGTAGAAAGACTTGTAGAAATTGGGTCCCAAATGGGCTAAGAACTCGGAAACATTGCGTTGAACCACTAAATGACTTATCTACAGTTGTTTGGGGTTATTATATGATAGAATACAATGAATTTGATTGATTACAAGTGCTAGAAATGCATGAAGAGGGTTTAGAAGTGTGTAGAAAGACGTTGAAATTGGGTCCCAAATGGGCTAAGAACTCGAAAACATTGCGTTAAACCACTTAAGGGCTTGTCTAGTGCTGTTTTGGGTTAGAATATGTTAGAATATAATAAATTTGATTGTTACAAGTGCTAGAGATACATGAAGAGTGTTTAGAAGTTTGGGTCCCAAATGGGCTAAGAACTCGGAAACATTGCGTTGAACCACTAAATGAATTATCTAGTGTTGTTTGGGTTAGAATATGTTAGAATACAATGAATTTGATTGATTACAAGTGCTAGAGATGTATGACGAGTGTTTAAAAGTGTGTAGAAAGACTTGTTGAAATTGGGTCCCAAATGGGCTAAGAACTCGGAAACATTGCGTTGTACCACTTAAGGGCTTGTCTAGTGCTGTTTTGGGTTAGAATATGTTAGAATATAATAAATTTGATTGTTACAAGTGCTAGAGATACATGAAGAGTGTTTAGAAGTGTGGAGAAAGACTTGTTGAAATTGGATCCCAAATGGGCTAAGAACTCGGAAACATTACTTTGAACCACTAAATGACTTATCTAGTGTTGTTTGGGGTTAGAATTTGTTAGAATACAATGAATTTTATTGATTACAAGTGCTAGACATGCGTGAAAAGTGTTTAGAAGTGTGTAGAAAGACTTGTCGAAATTGGGTCCCAAATGGGCTAAGAACTCGGAAGCATTACGTTGAACCTCTAAATGACTTATCTAGTGTTATGTGGGGTTAGAATATGTTAGAATCCAATGAATTTGATTGATTACAAGTTCTAGAGATGCGTGAAGAGTGTTTAGAAGTGTGTAGAAAGACTTGTAGAAATTGGGTCCCAAATGGGCTAAGATCTCGGAAACATTGCTTTGAACCACTAAATGACTTATCTAGTGTTGTTTGGGGTTAGAATATGTTAGAATACAATGAATTTGATTGATTACAAGTGCTAGAGATGCATGAAGAGTGTTTAGAAGTGTGAAGAAAGACTTGTTGAAATTGGGTCCCAAATGGGCTAAGAACTCGAAAACATTGCGTTAAACAACTTAAGGGCTTGTCTAGTGCTGTTTTGGGTTTGAATATGTTAGAATATAATAAATTTGATTGTTACAAGTGCTAGAGATACATGAAGAGTGTTTAGAAGTCAGGAGAAAGACTTGTTGAAATTGGGTCCCAAATGGGCTAAGAACTCGGAAACATTGCGTTGAACCACTAAATGATTTATCTAATGTTGTTTGGGGTTAGAATATGTTAGAATACAATGAATTTGATTGATTACAAGTGCTAGAGATACATGAAGAGTGTTTAGAAGTCTGGAGAAAGACTTGTTGAAATTGGGTCCCAAGTGGGCTAAGAACTCGGAAACATTGCGTTGAACCACTTAAGGGCTTGTCTAGTGCTGTTTTGGGTTAGAATATGTTGGAATATAATAAATTTGATTGTTATAAGTGCTAGAGATACATGAAGAGTGTTTAGAAGTGTGGAGAAAGACTTGTTGAAATTGGGTCCCAAATGGGCTAAGAACTCGGAAACATTGCTTTGAACCACTAAATGACTTATCTAGTGTTGTTTGGGGTTTTATTGATTACAAGTGCTAGAGATGCGTGAAGAGTGTTTAGAAGTGTGTAGAAAGACTTGTAGAAATTGGGTCCCAAATGGGCTAAGAACTCGGAAACATTGCGTTGAACCACTAAATGACTTATCTACAGTTGTTTAGGGTTATTATATGATAGAATACAATGAATTTGATTGATTACAAGTGCTAGAAATGCATGAAGAGGGTTTAGAAGTGTGTAGAAAGACGTTGAAATTGGGTCCCAAATGGGCTAAGAACTCGAAAACATTGCGTTAAACCACTTAAGGGCTTGTCTAGTGTTGTTTTGGGTTAGAATATGTTAGAATATAATAAATTTGATTGTTACAAGTGCTAGAGATACATGAAGAGTGTTTAGAAGTTTGGGTCCCAAATGGGCTAAGAACTCGGAAACATTGCGTTGAACCACTAAATGAATTATCTAGTGTTGTTTGGGTTAGAATATGTTAGAATACAATGAATTTGATTGATTACAAGTGCTAGAGATGTATGACGAGTGTTTAAAAGTGTGTAGAAAGACTTGTTGAAATTGGGTCCCAAATGGGCTAAGAACTCGGAAACATTGCGTTGTACCACTTAAGGGCTTGTCTAGTGCTGTTTTGGGTTAGAATATGTTAGAATATAATAAATTTGATTGTTACAAGTGCTAGAGATACATGAAGAGTGTTTAGAAGTGTGGAGAAAGACTTGTTGAAATTGGATCCCAAATGGGCTAAGAACTCGGAAACATTGCTTTGAACCACTAAATGACTTATCTAGTGTTGTTTGGGGTTAGAATTTGTTAGAATACAATGAATTTTATGGATTACAAGTGCTAGACATGCGTGAAAAGTGTTTAGAAGTGTGTAGAAAGACTTGTCGAAATTGGGTCCCAAATGGGCTAAGAACTCGGAAGCATTACGTTGAACCTCTAAATGACTTATCTAGTGTTATGTGGGGTTAGAATATGTTAGAATCCAATGAATTTGATTGATTACAAGTTCTAGAGATGCGTGAAGAGTGTTTAGAAGTGTGTAGAAAGACTTGTAGAAATTGGGTCCCAAATGGGCTAAGATCTCGGAAACATTGCTTTGAACCACTAAATAACTTATCTAGTGTTGTTTGGGGTTAGAATATGTTAGAATACAATGAATTTGATTGATTACAAGTGCTAGAGATGCATGAAGAGTGTTTAGAAGTGTGAAGAAAGACTTGTTGAAATTGGGTCCCAAATGGGCTAAGAACTCGAAAACATTGCGTTAAACAACTTAAGGGCTTGTCTAGTGCTGTTTTGGGTTTGAATATGTTAGAATATATTAAATTTGATTGTTACAAGTGCTAGAGATACATGAAGAGTGTTTAGAAGTCTGGAGAAAGACTTGTTGAAATTGGGTCCCAAGTGGGCTAAGAACTCGGAAACATTGCGTTGAACCACTTAAGGGCTTGTCTAGTGCTGTTTTGGGTTAGAATATGTTGGAATATAATAAATTTGATTGTTATAAGTGCTAGAGATACATGAAGAGTGTTTAGAAGTGTGGAGAAAGACTTGTTGAAATTGGGTCCCAAATGGGCTAAGAACTCGGAAACATTGCTTTGAACCACTAAATGACTTATCTAGTGTTGTTTGGGGTTTTATTGATTACAAGTGCTAGAGATGCGTGAAGAGTGTTTAGAAGTGTGTAGAAAGACTTGTAGAAATTGGGTCCCAAATGGGCTAAGAACTCGGAAACATTGCGTTGAACCACTAAATGACTTATCTACAGTTGTTTGGGGTTATTATATGATAGACTACAATGAATTTGATTGATTACAAGTGCTAGAAATGCATGAAGAGGGTTTAGAAGTGTGTAGAAAGACGTTGAAATTGGGTCCCAAATGGGCTAAGAACTCGAAAACATTGCGTTAAACCACTTAAGGGCTTGTCTAGTGCTGTTTTGGGTTAGAATATGTTAGAATATAATAAATTTGATTGTTACAAGTGCTAGAGATACATGAAGAGTGTTTAGAAGTTTGGGTCCCAAATGGGCTAAGAACTCGGAAACATTGCGTTGAACCAGTAAATGAATTATCTAGTGTTGTTTGGGTTAGAATATGTTAGAATACAATGAATTTGATTGATTACAAGTGCTAGAGATGTATGACGAGTGTTTAAAAGTGTGTAGAAAGACTTGTTGAAATTGGGTCCCAAATGGGCTAAGAACTCGGAAACATTGCGTTGTACCACTTAAGGGCTTGTCTAGTGCTGTTTTGGGTTAGAATATGTTAGAATATAATAAATTTGATTGTTACAAGTGCTAGAGATACATGAAGAGTGTTTAGAAGTGTGGAGAAAGACTTGTTGAAATTGGATCCCAAATGGGCTAAGAACTCGGAAACATTGCTTTGAACCACTAAATGACTTATCTAGTGTTGTTTGGGGTTAGAATTTGTTAGAATACAATGAATTTTATGGATTACAAGTGCTAGACATGCGTGAAAAGTGTTTAGAAGTGTGTAGAAAGACTTGTCGAAATTGGGTCCCAAATGGGCTAAGAACTCGGAAGCATTACGTTGAACCTCTAAATGACTTATCTAGTGTTATGTGGGGTTAGAATATGTTAGAATCCAATGAATTTGATTGATTACAAGTTCTAGAGATGCGTGAAGAGTGTTTAGAAGTGTGTAGAAAGACTTGTAGAAATTGGGTCCCAAATGGGCTAAGATCTCGGAAACATTGCTTTGAACCACTAAATGACTTATCTAGTGTTGTTTGGGGTTAGAATATGTTAGAATACAATGAATTTGATTGATTACAAGTGCTAGAGATGCATGAAGAGTGTTTAGAAGTGTGAAGAAAGACTTGTTGAAATTGGGTCCCTAATGGGCTAAGAACTCGAAAACATTGCGTTAAACAACTTAAGGGCTTGTCTAGTGCTGTTTTGGGTTAGAATATGTTGGAATATAATAAATTTGATTGTTATAAGTGCTAGAGATACATGAAGAGTGTTTAGAAGTGTGGAGAAAGACTTGTTGAAATTGGGTCCCAAATGGGCTAAGAACTCGGAAACATTGCTTTGAACCACTAAATGACTTATCTAGTGTTGTTTAGGGTTTTATTGATTACAAGTGCTAGAGATGCGTGAAGAGTGTTTAGAAGTGTGTAGAAAGACTTGTAGAAATTGGGTCCCAAATGAGCTAAGAACTCGGAAACATTGCGTTGAACCACTTAAGGGCTTGTCTAGTGCTGTTTTGGGTTAGAATATGTTGGAATATAATAAATTTGATTGTTATAAGTGCTAGAGATACATGAAGAGTGTTTAGAAGTGTGGAGAAAGACTTGTTGAAATTGGGTCCCAAATGGGCTAAGAACTCGGAAACATTGCTTTGAACCACTAAATGACTTATCTAGTGTTGTTTGGGGTTTTATTGATTACAAGTGCTAGAGATGCGTGAAGAGTGTTTAGAAGTGTGTAGAAAGACTTGTAGAAATTGGGTCCCAAATGGGCTAAGAACTCGGAAACATTGCGTTGAACCACTAAATGACTTATCTACAGTTGTTTGGGGTTATTATATGATAGAATACAATGAATTTGATTGATTACAAGTGCTAGAAATGCATGAAGAGGGTTTAGAAGTGTGTAGAAAGACGTTGAAATTGGGTCCCAAATGGGCTAAGAACTCGAAAACATTGCGTTAAACCACTTAAGGGCTTGTCTAGTGCTGTTTTGGGTTAGAATATGTTAGAATATAATAAATTTGATTGTTACAAGTGCTAGAGATACATGAAGAGTGTTTAGAAGTGTGGAGAAAGACTTGTTGAAATTGGATCCCAAATGGGCTAAGAACTCGGAAACATTGCTTTGAACCACTAAATGACTTATCTAGTGTTGTTTGGGTTAGAATATGTTAGAATACAATGAATTTGATTGATTACAAGTGCTAGAGATGTATGACGAGTGTTTAAAAGTGTGTAGAAAGACTTGTTGAAATTGGGTCCCAAATGGGCTAAGAACTCGGAAACATTGCGTTGTACCACTTAAGGGCTTGTCTAGTGCTGTTTTGGGTTAGAATATGTTAGAATATAATAAATTTGATTGTTACAAGTGCTAGAGATACATGAAGAGTGTTTAGAAGTGTGGAGAAAGACTTGTTGAAATTGGATCCCAAATGGGCTAAGAACTCGGAAACATTGCTTTGAACCACTAAATGACTTATCTAGTGTTGTTTGGGGTTAGAATTTGTTAGGATACAATGAATTTTATGGATTACAAGTGCTAGACATGCGTGAAAAGTGTTTAGAAGTGTGTAGAAAGACTTGTCGAAATTGGGTCCCAAATGGGCTAAGAACTCGGAAGCATTACGTTGAACCTCTAAATGACTTATCTAGTGTTATGTGGGGTTAGAATATGTTAGAATCCAATGAATTTGATTGATTACAAGTTCTAGAGATGCGTGAAGAGTGTTTAGAAGTGTGTAGAAAGACTTGTAGAAATTGGGTCCCAAATGGGCTAAGATCTCGGAAACATTGCTTTGAACCACTAAATGACTTATCTAGTGTTGTTTGGGGTTAGAATATGTTAGAATACAATGAATTTGATTGATTACAAGTGCTAGAGATGCATGAAGAGTGTTTAGAAGTGTGAAGAAAGACTTGTTGAAATTGGGTCCCAAATGGGCTAAGAACTCGAAAACATTGCGTTAAACAACTTAAGGGCTTGTCTAGTGCTGTTTTGGGTTAGAATATGTTGGAATATAATAAATTTGATTGTTATAAGTGCTAGAGATACATGAAGAGTGTTTAGAAGTGTGGAGAAAGACTTGTTGAAATTGGGTCCCAAATGGGCTAAGAACTCGGAAACATTGCTTTGAACCACTAAATGACTTATCTAGTGTTGTTTGGGGTTTTATTGATTACAAGTGCTAGAGATGCGTGAAGAGTGTTTAGAAGTGTGTAGAAAGACTTGTAGAAATTGGGTCCCAAATGGGCTAAGAACTCGGAAACATTGCGTTGAACCACTTAAGGGCTTGTCTAGTGCTGTTTTGGGTTAGAATATGTTGGAATATAATAAATTTGATTGTTATAAGTGCTAGAGATACATGAAGAGTGTTTAGAAGTGTGGAGAAAGACTTGTTGAAATTGGGTCCCAAATGGGCTAAGAACTCGGAAACATTGCTTTGAACCACTAAATGACTTATCTAGTGTTGTTTGGGGTTTTATTGATTACAAGTGCTAGAGATGCGTGAAGAGTGTTTAGAAGTGTGTAGAAAGACTTGTAGAAATTGGGTCCCAAATGGGCTAAGAACTCGGAAACATTGCGTTGAACCACTAAATGACTTATCTACAGTTGTTTGGGGTTATTATATGATAGAATACAATGAATTTGATTGATTACAAGTGCTAGAAATGCATGAAGAGGGTTTAGAAGTGTGTAGAAAGACGTTGAAATTGGGTCCCAAATGGGCTAAGAACTCGAAAACATTGCGTTAAACCACTTAAGGGCTTGTCTAGTGCTGTTTTGGGTTAGAATATGTTAGAATATAATAAATTTGATTGTTACAAGTGCTAGAGATACATGAAGAGTGTTTAGAAGTGTGGAGAAAGACTTGTTGAAATTGGATCCCAAATGGGCTAAGAACTCGGAAACATTGCTTTGAACCACTAAATGACTTATCTAGTGTTGTTTGGGTTAGAATATGTTAGAATACAATGAATTTGATTGATTACAAGTGCTAGAGATGTATGACGAGTGTTTAAAAGTGTGTAGAAAGACTTGTTGAAATTGGGTCCCAAATGGGCTAAGAACTCGGAAACATTGCGTTGTACCACTTAAGGGCTTGTCTAGTGCTGTTTTGGGTTAGAATATGTTAGAATATAATAAATTTGATTGTTACAAGTGCTAGAGATACATGAAGAGTGTTTAGAAGTGTGGAGAAAGACTTGTTGAAATTGGATCCCAAATGGGCTAAGAACTCGGAAACATTGCTTTGAACCACTAAATGACTTATCTAGTGTTGTTTGGGGTTAGAATTTGTTAGAATACAATGAATTTTATGGATTACAAGTGCTAGACATGCGTGAAAAGTGTTTAGAAGTGTGTAGAAAGACTTGTCAAAATTGGGTCCCAAATGGGCTAAGAACTCGGAAGCATTACGTTGAACCTCTAAATGACTTATCTAGTGTTATGTGGGGTTAGAATATGTTAGAATCCAATGAATTTGATTGATTACAAGTTCTAGAGATGCGTGAAGAGTGTTTAGAAGTGTGTAGAAAGACTTGTAGAAATTGGGTCCCAAATGGGCTAAGATCTCGGAAACATTGCTTTGAACCACTAAATGACTTATCTAGTGTTGTTTGGGGTTAGAATATGTTAGAATACAATGAATTTGATTGATTACAAGTGCTAGAGATGCATGAAGAGTGTTTAGAAGTGTGAAGAAAGACTTGTTGAAATTGGGTCCCAAATGGGCTAAGAACTCGAAAACATTGCGTTAAACAACTTAAGGGCTTGTCTAGTGCTGTTTTGGGTTTGAATATGTTAGAATATAATAAATTTGATTGTTACAAGTGCTAGAGATACATGAAGAGTGTTTAGAAGTCAGGAGAAAGACTTGTTGAAATTGGGTCCCAAATGGGCTAAGAACTCGGAAACATTGCGTTGAACCACTAAATGATTTATCTAATGTTGTTTGGGGTTAGAATATGTTAGAATACAATGAATTTGATTGATTACAAGTGCTAGAGATGCATGAAGAGTGTTTAAAAGTGTGGAGAAAGACTTGTTGAAATTGGGTCCCAAATGGGCTAAGAACCCGGAAACATTGCTTTGAACCACTAAATGACTTATCTAGTGTTGTTTGGGGTTAGAATTTGTTAGAATAAATTGAAATTGATTGATTACAAGTTCTAGATATGCATGAAGAGTGTTTAAAAGTGTGTAGAAAGACTTGTTGAAATTGGATCCCAAATGGGCTAAGAACTCGGAAACATTGCGTTGAACCACTTAAGGGCTTGTCTAGTGTTGTGTGGGGTTAGAATATGTTAGAATCCAATGAATTTGATTGACTACAAGTGCTAGAGATGCGTGAAGAGTGTTTAGAAGTGTGTAGCAAGACTTGTAGAAATTGGGTCCCAAATGGGCTAAGAACTCGGAAACATTGCGTTGAACCACTAAATGACTTATCTAGTGTTGTTTGGGGTTAGAATATGTTAGAATATAATGAATTTGATTGATTGCAAGTGTTAGAGATGCATGAAGAGTGTTTAGAAGTGTGTAGAAAGACTTGTTGAAATTAGGTCCCAAATGGGCTAAGAAGTCGAAAACATTGTGTTAAACCACTTAAGTGCTTGTCTAGTGCTGTTTTGGGTTAGAATATGTTAGAATATAATAAATTTGATTGTTACAAGTGCTAGAGATACATGAAGAGTGTTTAGAAGTGTGGAGAAAGACTTGTTGAAATTGGGTCCCAAATGGGCTAAGAACTCAGAAACATTGCTCTGAACCACTAAATGACTTATCTAGTGTTGTGTGGGGTTAGAATATGTTAGAATCCAATGAATTTGATTGATTACAAGTGCTAGAGATGCGTGAAGAGTGTTTAAAAGTGTGTAGAAAGACTTGTAGAAATTGGGTCCCAAATGGGCTAAGAACTTGGAAACATTGCGTTGAACCACTAAATGACTTATGTAGTGTTGTTTGGGGTTAGAATATCTTAGAATATAATGAATTTGATTGATTACAAGTGCTAGAGATGCATGAAGAGTGTTTAAAAGTGTTTAGAAAGACTTGTTGAAATTGGGTCCCAAATGGGCTAAGAACTCGGAAACATTGCTTTGAACCACTTAAGGGCTTGTCTAGTGCTGTTTTGGGTTAGAATATGTTAGAAAATTATAAATTTGATTGTTACAAGTGCTAGAGATACATGAAAAGTGTTTAGAAGTGTGGAGAAAGACTTGTTGAAATTGGGTCCCAAATGGGCTAAGAACTCGGAAACATTGCTTTGAACCACTAAATGACTTATCTAGTGTTGTTTGGGGTTAGAATATGTTAGAATACAATGAATTTGATTGATTACAAGTGCTAGAGATGCATGAAGAGTGTTTAGAAGTGTGTAGAAAGACTTGTTGAAATGGGGTCCCAAATGGGCTAAGAACTCGAAAACATTGCGTTAAACAACCTAAGGGCTTGTCTAGTGCTGTTTTGGGTTAGAATATGTTAGAATATAATAAATTTGATTGTTACAAGTGCTAGAGATACATGAAGAGTGTTTAGAAGTCTGGAGAAAGACTTGTTGAAATTGGGTCCCAAATGGGCTAAGAACTCGGAAACATTGCGTTGAACCACTAAATGATTTATCTAGTGTTGTTTGGGGTTAGAATATGTTAGAATACAATGAATTTGATTGATTACAAGTGCTAGAGATGCATGAAGAGTGTTTAAAAGTGTGGAGAAAGACTTGTTGAAATTTGGTCTCAAATGGGCTAAGAACCCGGAATCATTGCTTTGAACCACTAAATGACTTATCTAGTGTTGTTTGGGGTTAGAATTTGTTAGAATAAATTGAAATTGATTGATTACAAGTTCTAGATATGCATGAAGAGTGTTTAAAAGTGTGTAGAAAGACTTGCCCAAATTTGGTCCAAAATGGGCTAAGAACCGACAACCATTGCTTTGAAGCATTAAATAGCTTGTATAGTGTTGATTGGGGTTAAAATATGTTAGAATACAATAAATTTGATTGATTACAAGTGTTAGAGATGCATGAAGAGTGTTTAGAAGTATGGAGAAAGACTTGTTGAAATTGGGTCCCAAATGGGCTAATAACTCAAAAACATTGCGTTGAAACACTTAAGGGCTTGTCTAGTGCTGTTTTGGGTTAGAATATGTTAGAATATAATAAATTTGATTGTTACAAGTGCTAGAGATACATGAAGAGTGTTTAGAAGTGTGGAGAAAGACTTGTTGAAATTGGATCCCAAATGGGCTAAGAACTCGGAAACATTGCTTTGAACCACTAAATGACTTATCTAGTGTTGTTTGGGGTTAGAATTTGTTAGAATACAATGAATTTTATGGATTACAAGTGCTAGACATGCGTGAAAAGTGTTTAGAAGTGTGTAGAAAGACTTGTCGAAATTGGGTCCCAAATGGGCTAAGAACTCGGAAGCATTACGTTGAACCTCTAAATGACTTATCTAGTGTTATGTGGGGTTAGAATATGTTAGAATCCAATGAATTTGATTGATTACAAGTTCTAGAGATGCGTGAAGAGTGTTTAGAAGTGTGTAGAAAGACTTGTAGAAATTGGGTCCCAAATGGGCTAAGATCTCGGAAACATTGCTTTGAACCACTAAATGACTTATCTAGTGTTGTTTGGGGTTAGAATATGTTAGAATACAATGAATTTGATTGATTACAAGTGCTAGAGATGCATGAAGAGTGTTTAGAAGTGTGAAGAAAGACTTGTTGAAATTGGGTCCCAAATGGGCTAAGAACTCGAAAACATTGCGTTAAACAACTTAAGGGCTTGTCTAGTGCTGTTTTGGGTTTGAATATGTTAGAATATAATAAATTTGATTGTTACAAGTGCTAGAGATACATGAAGAGTGTTTAGAAGTCAGGAGAAAGACTTGTTGAAATTGGGTCCCAAATGGGCTAAGAACTCGGAAACATTGCGTTGAACCACTAAATGATTTATCTAATGTTGTTTGGGGTTAGAATATGTTAGAATACAATGAATTTGATTGATTACAAGTGCTAGAGATGCATGAAGAGTGTTTAAAAGTGTGGAGAAAGACTTGTTGAAATTGGGTCCCAAATGGGCTAAGAACCCGGAAACATTGCTTTGAACCACTAAATGACTTATCTAGTGTTGTTTGGGGTTAGAATTTGTTAGAATAAATTGAAATTGATTGATTACAAGTTCTAGATATGCATGAAGAGTGTTTAAAAGTGTGTAGAAAGACTTGTTGAAATTGGATCCCAAATGGGCTAAGAACTCGGAAACATTGCGTTGAACCACTTAAGGGCTTGTCTAGTGTTGTGTGGGGTTAGAATATGTTAGAATCCAATGAATTTGATTGACTACAAGTGCTAGAGATGCGTGAAGAGTGTTTAGAAGTGTGTAGCAAGACTTGTAGAAATTGGGTCCCAAATGGGCTAAGAACTCGGAAACATTGCGTTGAACCACTAAATGACTTATCTAGTGTTGTTTGGGGTTAGAATATGTTAGAATATAATGAATTTGATTGATTGCAAGTGTTAGAGATGCATGAAGAGTGTTTAGAAGTGTGTAGAAAGACTTGTTGAAATTAGGTCCCAAATGGGCTAAGAAGTCGAAAACATTGTGTTAAACCACTTAAGTGCTTGTCTAGTGCTGTTTTGGGTTAGAATATGTTAGAATATAATAAATTTGATTGTTACAAGTGCTAGAGATACATGAAGAGTGTTTAGAAGTGTGGAGAAAGACTTGTTGAAATTGGGTCCCAAATGGGCTAAGAACTCAGAAACATTGCTCTGAACCACTAAATGACTTATCTAGTGTTGTGTGGGGTTAGAATATGTTAGAATCCAATGAATTTGATTGATTACAAGTGCTAGAGATGCGTGAAGAGTGTTTAAAAGTGTGTAGAAAGACTTGTAGAAATTGGGTCCCAAATGGGCTAAGAACTTGGAAACATTGCGTTGAACCACTAAATGACTTATGTAGTGTTGTTTGGGGTTAGAATATCTTAGAATATAATGAATTTGATTGATTACAAGTGCTAGAGATGCATGAAGAGTGTTTAAAAGTGTTTAGAAAGACTTGTTGAAATTGGGTCCCAAATGGGCTAAGAACTCGGAAACATTGCTTTGAACCACTTAAGGGCTTGTCTAGTGCTGTTTTGGGTTAGAATATGTTAGAAAATTATAAATTTGATTGTTACAAGTGCTAGAGATACATGAAGAGTGTTTAGAAGTGTGGAGAAAGACTTGTTGAAATTGGGTCCCAAATGGGCTAAGAACTCGGAAACATTGCTTTGAACCACTAAATGACTTATCTAGTGTTGTTTGGGGTTAGAATATGTTAGAATACAATGAATTTGATTGATTACAAGTGCTAGAGATGCATGAAGAGTGTTTAGAAGTGTGTAGAAAGACTTGTTGAAATGGGGTCCCAAATGGGCTAAGAACTCGAAAACATTGCGTTAAACAACCTAAGGGCTTGTCTAGTGCTGTTTTGGGTTAGAATATGTTAGAATATAATAAATTTGATTGTTACAAGTGCTAGAGATACATGAAGAGTGTTTAGAAGTCTGGAGAAAGACTTGTTGAAATTGGGTCCCAAATGGGCTAAGAACTCGGAAACATTGCGTTGAACCACTAAATGATTTATCTAGTGTTGTTTGGGGTTAGAATATGTTAGAATACAATGAATTTGATTGATTACAAGTGCTAGAGATGCATGAAGAGTGTTTAAAAGTGTGGAGAAAGACTTGTTGAAATTGGGTCTCAAATGGGCTAAGAACCCGGAAACATTGCTTTGAACCACTAAATGACTTATCTAGTGTTGTTTGGGGTTAGAATTTGTTAGAATAAATTGAAATTGATTGATTACAAGTTCTAGATATGCATGAAGAGTGTTTAAAAGTGTGTAGAAAGACTTGCCCAAATTTGGTCCAAAATGGGCTAAGAACCGACAACCATTGCTTTGAAGCATTAAATAGCTTGTATAGTGTTGATTGGGGTTAAAATATGTTAGAATACAATAAATTTGATTGATTACAAGTGTTAGAGATGCATGAAGAGTGTTTAGAAGTATGGAGAAAGACTTGTTGAAATTGGGTCCCAAATGGGCTAATAACTCAAAAACATTGCGTTGAAACTTTTAATGGCTTGTCTAGTGCTGTTTTGGGTTAGAATATGTTAGAATATAATAAATTTGATTGTTACAAGTGCTAGAGATGCATGAAGAGTGTTTAGAAATGTGGAGAAAGACTTGTTGAAATTGGGTCCCAAATGGGCTAAGAACTCGCAAACATTGCTTTGAACCACTAAATGACTTATCTAGTGTTATTTGGGGTTAGAATTTGTTAGAATACAATGAATTTTATTGATTAGAAGTGCTAAAGATGCGTGAAGAGTGTTTAGAAGTGTGTAGAAAGACTTGTAGAAATTGGGTCCCAAATGGGCTAAGAACTCGGAAACATTGCGTTGAACCACTAAATGACTTATCTAGTGTTGTTTGGGGTTAGAATATGATAGAATACAATGAATTTGATTGATTACAAGTGCTAGAGATGCATGAAGAGTGTTTAAAAGTGTGTAGAAAGACTTGTTAAAATTGGGTCCCAAATGGGCTAACAACTCGGAAACATTGCGTTGAACAACTTAAGGGCATGTCTAGTGCTGTTTTGGGTTAGAATATGTTAGAATATAATAAATTTGATTGTTACAAGTGTTAGAGATACATGAAGAGTGTTTAGAAATGTGGAGAAAGACTTGTTGAAATTGGATCCCAAATGGGCTAAGAACTCGGAAACATTGCGTTGAACCACTTAAGGGCTTGTCTAGTGTTGTGTGGGGTTAGAATATGTTAGAATCCAATGAATTTGATTGACTACAAGTGCTAGAGATGCGTGAAGAGTGTTTAGAAGTGTGTAGAAAGACTTGTAGAAATTGGGTCCCAAATGGGCTAAGAACTCGGAAACATTGCGTTGAACCACTAAATGACTTATCTAGTGTTGTTTGGGGTTAGAATATGTTAGAATATAATGAATTTGATTGATTGCAAGTGTTAGAGATGCATGAAGAGTGTTTAGAAGTGTGTAGAAAGACTTGTTGAAATTAGGTCCCAAATGGGCTAAGAAGTCGAAAACATTGTGTTAAACCACTTAAGTGCTTGTCTAGTGCTGTTTTGGGTTAGAATATGTTAGAATATAATAAATTTGATTGTTACAAGTGCTAGAGATACATGAAGAGTGTTTAGAAGTGTGGAGAAAGACTTGTTGAAATTGGGTCCCAAATGGGCTAAGAACTCAGAAACATTGCTCTGAACCACTAAATGACTTATCTAGTGTTGTGTGGGGTTAGAATATGTTAGAATCCAATGAATTTGATTGATTACAAGTGCTAGAGATGCGTGAAGAGTGTTTAAAAGTGTGTAGAAAGACTTGTAGAAATTGGGTCCCAAATGGGCTAAGAACTTGGAAACATTGCGTTGAACCACTAAATGACTTATGTAGTGTTGTTTGGGGTTAGAATATCTTAGAATATAATGAATTTGATTGATTACAAGTGCTAGAGATGCATGAAGAGTGTTTAAAAGTGTGTAGAAAGACTTGTTGAAATTGGGTCCCAAATGGGCTAAGAACTCGGAAACATTGCTTTGAACCACTTAAGGGCTTGTCTAGTGCTGTTTTGGGTTAGAATATGTTAGAAAATTATAAATTTGATTGTTACAAGTGCTAGAGATACATGAAGAGTGTTTAGAAGTGTGGAGAAAGACTTGTTGAAATTGGGTCCCAAATGGGCTAAGAACTCGGAAACATTGCTTTGAACCACTAAATGACTTATCTAGTGTTGTTTGGGGTTAGAATATGTTAGAATACAATGAATTTGATTGATTACAAGTGCTAGAGATGCATGAAGAGTGTTTAGAAGTGTGTAGAAAGACTTGTTGAAATGGGGTCCCAAATGGGCTAAGAACTCGAAAACATTGCGTTAAACAACTTAAGGGCTTGTCTAGTGCTGTTTTGGGTTAGAATATGTTAGAATATAATAAATTTGATTGTTACAAGTGCTAGAGATACATTAAGAGTGTTTAGAAGTCTGGAGAAAGACTTGTTGAAATTGGGTCCCAAATGGGCTAAGAACTCGGAAACATTGCGTTGAACCACTAAATGATTTATCTAGTGTTGTTTGGGGTTAGAATATGTTAGAATACAATGAATTTGATTGATTACAAGTGCTAGAGATGCATAGAGTGTTTAAAAGTGTGGAGAAAGACTTGTTGAAATTGGGTCTCAAATGGGCTAAGAACCCGGAAACATTGCTTTGAACCACTAAATGACTTATCTAGTGTTGTTTGGGGTTAGAATTTGTTAGAATAAATTGAAATTGATTGATTACAAGTTCTAGATATGCATGAAGAGTGTTTAAAAGTGTGTAGAAAGACTTGCCCAAATTTGGTCCAAAATGGGCTAAGAACCGACAACCATTGCTTTGAAGCATTAAATAGCTTGTATAGTGTTGATTGGGGTTAAAATATGTTAGAATACAATAAATTTGATTGAATACAAGTGTTAGAGATGCATGAAGAGTGTTTAGAAGTATGGAGAAAGACTTGTTGAAATTGGGTCCCAAATGGGCTAATAACTCAAAAACATTGCGTTGAAACACTTAATGGCTTGTCTAGTGCTGTTTTGGGTTAGAATATGTTAGAATATAATAAATTTGATTGTTACAAGTGCTAGAGATGCATGAAGAGTGTTTAGAAATGTGGAGAAAGACTTGTTGAAATTGGGTCCCAAATGGGCTAAGAACTCGCAAACATTGCTTTGAACCACTAAATGACTTATCTAGTGTTATTTGGGCTTAGAATTTGTTAGAATACAATGAATTTTATTGATTAGAAGTGCTAGAGATGCGTGAAGAGTGTTTAGAAGTGTGTAGAAAGACTTGTAGAAATTGGGTCCCAAATGGGCTAAGAACTCGGAAACATTGCGTTGAACCACTAAATGACTTATCTAGTGTTGTTTGGGGTTAGAATATGTTAGAATACAATGAATTTGATTGATTACAAGTGCTAGAGATGCATGAAGAGTGTTTAAAAGTGTGTAGAAAGACTTGTTAAAATTGGGTCCCAAATGGGCTAACAACTCGGAAACATTGCGTTGAACAACTTAAGGGCATGTCTAGTGCTGTTTTGGGTTAGAATATGTTAGAATATAATAAATTTGATTGTTACAAGTGTTAGAGATACATGAAGAGTGTTTAGAAATGTGGAGAAAGACTTGTTAAAATTGGGTCCCAAATGGGCTAAGAACTCGGAAACATTGTTTTGAACCACTAAATGACTTATCTAGAGTTGTTTGGGATTAGAATTTGTTAGAATACAATGAATTTTATTGATTACAAGTTCTAGGGTCCCAAATGGGCTAAGAACTCGGAAACATTGCGTTAAACCACTTAAGGGCTTGTCTAGTGCTTTTTTGGGTTAGAATATAATAAATTTGATTGTTACAAGTGCTAGAGATACATGAAGAATGTTTAGAAGTGTGGAGAAAGACTTGTTGAAATTGGGTCCAAAATGGGCTAAGAACTCGGAAACATTGCTTTGAACCACTAAATGACTTATCTAGTGTTGTTTGGGGTTAGAATTTGTTAGAATACAATGAATTTTAGGTATTACAAGTGCTAGACATGCGTGAAAAGTGTTTAGAAGTGTGTAGAAAGACTTGTAGAAATTGGGTCCCAAATGGGCTAAGAACTCGGAAGCATTGCGTTGAACCACTAAATGACTTATCTAGTGTTTTTTGGGGTTAGAATATGTTAGAATACAATAAATTTGATTGATTACAAGTGCTAGAGATGCGTGAAGAGTGTTTAGAAGTGTGTAGAAAGACTTGTAGAAATTGGGTCCCGAATGGGCTAAGAACTCGGAAACATTGCGTTGAACCACTAAATAAATTATCTAATGTTGTTTGGGGTTAGAATATGTTAGAATACAATGAATTTGATAGATTACAAGGGCTAGAGATGCATGAAGAGTGTTTAAAAGTGTGTAGAAAGACTTGTAGATATTGGGTCCCAAATGGGCTAAGAACTCGGAAACATTGCGTTGAACCACTTAAGGGCTTGTCTAGTGTTGTGTGGGGTTAGAATATGTTAGAATCCAATGAATTTGATTGATTACAAGTGCTAGAGATGCGTGAAGAGTGTTTAGAAGTGTGTAGAAAGACTTGTAGAAATTGGGTCCCAAATGGGCTAAGAACTCGGAAACATTGCGTTGAACCACTAAATGACTTAACTAGTGTTGTTTGGGGTTAGAATATGTTAGAATATAATGAATTTGATTGATTGCAACTGTTAGAGATGCATGAAGAGTGTTTAGAAGTGTGTAGAAAGACTTGTTGAAATTGGGTCCCAAATGGGCTAAGAACTCGAAAACATTGTGTTAAACCACTTAAGTGCTTGTCTAGTGCTGTTTTGGGTTAGAATATGTTAGAATATAATAAATTTGATTGTTACAAGTGCTAGAGATACATGAAGAGTGTTTAGAAGTGTGGAGAAAGACTTGTTGAAATTGGGTCCCAAATGGGCTAAGAACTCAGAAACATTGCTCTGAACCACTAAATGACTTATCTAGTGTTGTGTGGGGTTAGAATATGTTAGAATCCAATGAATTTGATTGATTACAAGTGCTAGAGATGCGTGAAGAGTGTTTAAAAGTGTGTAGAAAGACTTGTAGAAATTGGGTCCCAAAAGGGCTAAGAACTTGGAAACATTGCGTTGAACCACTAAATGACTTATCTAGTGTTGTTTGGGGTTAGAATATCTTAGAATACAATGAATTTGATTGAATACAAGTGCTAGAGATGCATGAAGAGTGTTTAAAAGTGTGTAGAAAGACTTGTTGAAATTGGGTCCCAAATGGGCTAAGAACTCGGAAACATTGCTTTGAACCACTTAAGGGCTTGTCTAGTGCTGTTTTGGGTTAGAATATGTTAGAAAATTATAAATTTGATTGTTACAAGTGCTAGAGATACATGAAGAGTGTTTAGAAGTGTGGAGAAAGACTTGTTGAAATTGGGTCCCAAATGGGCTAAGAACTCAGAAACATTGCGTTGAACCACGAAATAACTTATCTAGTGTTGTTTGGGGTTAGAATATGTTAGAATACAATGAATTTGATTGAGTATAAGTGCTAGAGATGCATGAAGAGTGTTTAGAAGTGTGTAGAAAGAGTTGCCCAAATTTGGGTCCTAAATGGGCTAAGACCTCGGAAACATTGAGTTGAACCACTAAATGACTTATCTAGTGTTGTTTGGGGTTAGAATATGTTAGAATACAATGAATTTGATTTATTACAAGTGCTAGAGATGCATGAAGAGAGTTTAAAAGTGTGTAGAAAGACTTGTTGAAATTGGGTCCCAAATGGGCTAAGAACTCGGAAACATTGCGTTGAACCACTTAAGGGCTTGTCTAGTGCTGTTTTGGGTTAGAATATGTTAGAATATAATAAATTTGATTGTTATAAGTGACTTATCTTTAAACCACTAAATGACTTATCTAGTGTCCTTTGGGGTTAGAATTTGTTAGAATACAATGAATTTTATTGATTACAAGTGCTAGATATGCATGAAAAGTGTTTAAAAGTATGTAGAAACACTTGCCCAAATTTGGTCCAAAATGGGCTAAGAACCCACAACCATTGCTTTGAAGCATTAAATAGCGTGTATAGTGTTGATTGGGGTTAGAATATGTTAGAATACAATAAATTTGATTGATTACAAGTGCTAGAGATGCATGAAGAGTGTTTAGAAGTATGGAGAAAGACTTGTTGAAATTGGGTCCTAAATGGGTTAAGAACTCAAAAACATTGCGTTGAAACACTTAATGGCTTGTCTTGTGCTGTTTTTTGTTAAAATATGTTAGAATAAAATAAATTTTATTGTTACAAGTACTAGAGATACATGAAGACTGTTTAGAAGTGTGGAGAAACACTTGTTGTAATTGGGTCCCAAATGGGCTAAGAACTCGGAAACATTGCGTTAAACCACTAAATTACTTATCTAGTGTTGTTTGGGGTTAGAATATGTTAGAATACATTAAATTTTATTGCTTACAAGTGCTAGATATGCATGAAGAGTGTTTAGAAGTGTGTAGAAAGACTTGTTGAAATTGGGTCCCAAATGGACTAAGCACTTGGAAACATTGCGTTAAACCACTTAAGGGATTGTCTAGGGCTGTTTTGGGTTAGAATATGTTAGAATATAATAAATTTGATTTTTATAAGTGCTAGAGATACATGAAGAGTGTTTAGAAGTGTGTAAAAAGACTTGTTGAAATTGGGTCCCAAAAAGGCTAAGAACTCGGAAACATTGCTTTGAACTACTAAATGACTTATCTAGTGTTGTTTGGGATTAGAATATGTTAGAATACAATGAATTTGATTAATTACAAGTGCTAGAGATGCGTGAAGAGTGTTTAGGATTGTGTAGAAAGACTAGTAGAAATTGGGTCCCAAATGGCCTAAGAACTCGGAAACATTGCGTTGAACCACTAAATGACTTATCTAGTTTTGTTTGGGGTTAGAATATGTTAGAATACAATGAATTTGATTGATTACAAGTTCTGGAGATGCATGAAGAGTGTTTAGAAGTGTGTAGAAAGACTTGTTGAAATTGGGTCCCAAATGGGCTAAGAACTCGGAAACATTGCGTTGAACCACTTAAGGGCTTGCCTAGTGCTGTTTTGGGTTAGAATATGTTGGAATATAATAAATTTGATTGTTATAAGTGCTAGAGATACATGAAGAGTGTTTAGAAGTGTGAAGAAAGACTTGTTGAAATTGGGTCCTAAATGGGCTAAGAACTCGGAAACATTGCTTTGAACTACTAAATGACTTATCTAGTGTTGTTTGAGGTTAAAATTTGTTAGAATACAAAGAATTTGATTAATTACAAGTGCTAGAGATGCGTGAAGAGTGTTTAGAAGTGTGTAGAAAGACTTGTAGAAATAGGGTCCCAAATGGGCTAAGAACTCGGAAACATTGCGTTAAACCACTTAAGGGCTTGTCTAGTGCTGTTTTGGGTTAGAATATGTTAGAATATAATAAATTTGATTGTTACAAGTGCTAGAGATACATGAAGAATGTTTAGAAGTGTGGAGAAAGACTTGTTGAAATTGGGTCCCAAATGGGCTAAGAACTCGGAAACATTGCTTTGAACCACTAAATGACTTATCTAGTGTTGTTTGGGGTTAGAATTTGTTAGAATACAATGAATTTTAGGTATTACAAGTGCTAGACATGCGTGAAAAGTGTTTAGAAGTGTGTAGAAAGACTTGTAGAAATTGGGTCCCAAATGGGCTAAGAACTCGGAAGCATTGCGTTGAACCACTAAATGACTTATCTAGTGTTGTTTGGGGTTAGAATATGTTATAATTTAATGAATTTGATTGATTACAAGTGCTAGAGATGCATGAAGAGTGTTTAGAAGTGTGTAGAAAGACTTGTTGAAATTGGGTCCCAAATGGGCTAAGAACCCGGAAACATTGCTTTGAACCACTAAATGACTTATCTAGTGTTGTTTGGGGTTAGAATTTATTAGAATACAAATAAATTGATTGATTACAAGTTCTAGATATGCATGAAGAGTGTTTAAAAGTGTGTAGAGAGACTTGCCCAAATTTGGGTCCTAAATTGGCTAAGACCTTGGAAACATTGAGTTGAACCACTAAATGACTTATCTAGTGTTGTTTGGGGTTATAATATGTTAGAATACAATAAATTTGATTGATTACAAGTGCTATAGATGCATGAAGAGTGTTTAGAAGTGTGGAGAAAGACTTGTTGAAATTGGGTCCCAAATGGCCTAAGAACTCGGAAACATTGCGTTGAACCACTAAATGACTTATATAGTGTTGTTTGGGGTTAGAATATGTTAGAATACAATGAATTTTATTTATTACAAGTGCTAGAGATGCATGTAGACTGTTTAGAAGTGTGGAGAAACACTTGTTGTAATTGGGTCCCAAATGGGCTAAGAACTCGGAAACATTGCGTTGAACCACTTAAGGGCTTGTCTAGTGCTGTTTTGGGTTAGAATATGTTAGAATATAATAAATTTGATTGTTATAAGTGACTTATCTTTAAACCACTAAATGACTTATCTAGTGTCCTTTGGGGTTAGAATTTGTTAGAATACAATGAATTTTATTGATTACAAGTGCTAGATATGCATGAAAAGTGTTTAAAAGTATGTAGAAAGACTTGCCAAAATTTGGTCCAAAATGGGCTAAGAACCCACAACCATTGCTTTGAAGCATTAAATAGCGTGTATAGTGTTGATTGGGGTTAGAATATGTTAGAATACAATAAATTTGATTGATTATAAATGTTAGAGATGCATGAAGAGTGTTTAGAAGTATGGAGAAAGACTTGTTGAAATTGGGTCCCAAATGGGTTAAGAACTCAAAAACATTGCGTTGAAACACTTAATGGCTTGTCTTGTGCTGTTTTTTGTTAAAATATGTTAGAATAAAATAAATTTTATTGTTACAAGTGCTAGAGATACATGAAGACTGTTTAGAAGTGTGGAGAAACACTTGTTGTAATTGGGTCTCAAATGGGCTAAGAACTCGGAAACATTGCGTTAAACCACTAAATTACTTATCTAGTGTTGTTTGGGGTTAGAATATGTTAGAATACATTAAATTTTATTGCTTACAAGTGCTAGATATGCATGAAGAGTGTTTAGAAGTGTGTAGAAAGACTTGTTGAAATTGGGTCCCAAATGGACTAAGCACTCGGAAACATTGCGTTAAACCACTTAAGGGATTGTCTAGGGCTGTTTTGGGTTAGAATATGTTAGAATATAATAAATTTGATTTTTATAAGTGCTAGAGATACATGAAGAGTGTTTAGAAGTGTGTAAAAAGACTTGTTGAAATTGGGTCCCAAAAAGGCTAAGAACTCGGAAACATTGCTTTGAACTACTAAATGACTTATCTAGTGTTGTTTGGGATTATAATATGTTAGAATACAATGAATTTGATTAATTACAAGTGCTAGAGATGCGTGAAGAGTGTTTAGGAGTGTGTAGAAAGACTAGTAGAAATTGGGTCCCAAATGGCCTAAGAACTCGGAAACATTGCGTTGAACCACTAAATGACTTATCTAGTTTTGTTTGGGGTTAGAATATGTTAGAATACAATGAATTTGATTGATTACAAGTTCTGGAGATGCATGAAGAGTGTTTAGAAGTGTGTAGAAAGACTTGTTGAAATTGGGTCCCAAATGGGCTAAGAACTCGGAAACATTGCGTTGAACCACTTAAGGGCTTGCCTAGTGCTGTTTTGGGTTAGAATATGTTGGAATATAATAAATTTGATTGTTATAAGTGCTAGAGATACATGAAGAGTGTTTAGAAGTGTGAAGAAAGACTTGTTGAAATTGGGTCCCAAATGGGCTAAGAACTCGGAAACATTGCTTTGAACTACTAAATGACTTATCTAGTGTTATTTGAGGTTAAAATTTGTTAGAATACAAAGAATTTGATTGATTACAAGTGCTAGAGATGCGTGAAGAGTGTTTAGAAGTGTGTAGAAAGACTTGTAGAAATAGGGTCCCAAATGGGCTAAGAACTCGGAAACATTGCGTTAAACCACTTAAGGGCTTGTCTAGTGCTTTTTTGGGTTAGAATATAATAAATTTGATTGTTACAAGTGCTAGAGATACATGAAGAATGTTTAGAAGTGTGGAGAAAGACTTGTTGAAATTGGGTCCAAAATGGGCTAAGAACTCGGAAACATTGCTTTGAACCACTAAATGACTTATCTAGTGTTGTTTGGGGTTAGAATTTGTTAGAATACAATGAATTTTAGGTATTACAAGTGCTAGACATGCGTGAAAAGTGTTTAGAAGTGTGTAGAAAGACTTGTAGAAATTGGGTCCCAAATGGGCTAAGAACTCGGAAGCATTGCGTTGAACCACTAAATGACTTATCTAGTGTTGTTTGGGGTTAGAATATGTTATAATATAATGAATTTGATTGATTACAAGTGCTAGAGATGCATGAAGAGTGTTTAGAAGTGTGTAGAAAGACTTGTTGAAATTGGGTCCCAAATGGGCTAAGAACCCGGAAACATTGCTTTGAACCACTAAATGACTTATCTAGTGTTGTTTGGGGTTAGAATTTGTTAGAATACAAATAAATTGATTGATTACAAGTTCTAGATATGCATGAAGAGTGTTTAAAAGTGTATAGAGAGACTTGCCCAAATTTGGGTCCTAAATTGGCTAAGACCTTGGAAACATTGAGTTGAACCACTAAATGACTTATCTAGTGTTGTTTGGGGTTATAATATGTTAGAATACAATAAATTTGATTGATTACAAGTGCTATAGATGCATGAAGAGTGTTTAGAAGTGTGGAGAAAGACTTGTTGAAATTGGGTCCCAAATGGCCTAAGAACTCGGAAACATTGCGTTGAACCACTAAATGACTTATATAGTGTTGTTTGGGGTTAGAATATGTTAGAATACAATGAATTTTATTTATTACAAGTGCTAGAGATGCATGTAGACTGTTTAGAAGTGTGGAGAAACACTTGTTGTAATTGGGTCCCAAATGGGCTAAGAACTCGGAAACATTGCGTTGAACCACTTAAGGGCTTGTCTAGTGCTGTTTTGGGTTAGAATATGTTAGATTATAATAAATTTGATTGTTATAAGTGACTTATCTTTAAACCACTAAATGACTTATCTAGTGTCCTTTGGGGTTAGAATTTGTTAGAATACAATGAATTTTATTGATTACAAGTGCTAGATATGCATGAAAAGTGTTTAAAAGTATGTAGAAAGACTTGCCAAAATTTGGTCCAAAATGGGCTAAGAAACCACAACCATTGCTTTGAAGCATTAAATAGCGTGTATAGTGTTGATTGGGGTTAGAATATGTTAGAATACAATAAATTTGATTGATTATAAGTGTTAGAGATGCATGAAGAGTGTTTAGAAGTATGGAGAAAGACTTGTTGAAATTGGGTCCCAAATGGGTTAAGAACTCAAAAACATTGCGTTGAAACACTTAATGGCTTGTCTTGTGCTGTTTTTTGTTAAAATATGTTAGAATAAAATAAATTTTATTGTTACAAGTGCTAGAGATACATGAAGACTGTTTAGAAGTGTGGAGAAACACTTGTTGTAATTGGGTCCCAAATGGGCTAAGAACTCGGAAACATTGCGTTAAACCACTAAATTACTTATCTAGTGTTTTTTGGGGTTAGAATATGTTAGAATATAATAAATTTGATTGTTACAAGTGCTAGACATGCGTGAAAAGTGTTTAGAAGTGTGTAGAAAGACTTGTAGAAATTGGGTCCCAAATGGGCTAAGAACTCGGAAGCATTGCGTTGAACCACTAAATGACTTATCTAGTGTTGTTTGGGGTTAGAATATGTTATAATATAATGAATTTGATTAATTACAAGTGCTATAGATGCATGAAGAGTGTTTAGAAGTGTGTAGAAAGACTTGTTGAAATTGGGTCCCAAATGGGCTAAGAACCCGGAAACATTGCTTTGAACCACTAAATGACTTATCTAGAGTTGTTTGGGGTTAGAATTTGTTAGAATATAAATAAATTGATTGATTACAAGTTCTAGATATGCATGAAGAGTGTTTAAAAGTGTGTAGAGAGACTTGCCCAAATTTGGGTCCTAAATGGGCTAAGACCTTGGAAACATTGAGTTGAACCACTAAATGACTTATCTAGTGTTGTTTGGGGTTATAATATGTTAGAATACAATAAATTTTATTGATTACAAGTGCTATAGATGCATGAAGAGTGTTTAGAAGTGTGGAGAAAGACTTGTTGAAATTGGGTCCCAAATGGCCTAAGAACTCGGAAACATTGCGTTGAACCACTAAATGACTTATATAGTGTTGTTTGGGGTTAGAATATGTTAGAATACAATGAATTTTATTTATTACAAGTGCTAGAGATGCATGTAGACTGTTTAGAAGTGTGGAGAAACACTTGTTGTAATTGGGTCCCAAATGGGCTAAGAACTCGGAAACATTGCGTTGAACCACTAACTAACTTATCTAGTGTTGTTTGGGGTTAGAATATGTTAGAATACAATGAATTTGATTGAGTATAAGTGCTTGATTTGCATGAAGACTATTTAGAAATGTCTAGAAAGACTTGCCCAAATTTGGTCAAAAATGGGCTAAGAACCCACAACCATTGCTTTGAAGCATTAAATAGCTTGTATAGTGTTGATTGGGGTTAGAATATGTTAGAATACAATAAATTTGATTTATTACAAGTGTTAGAGATGCATGAAGAGTGTTTAGAAGTATGGAGAAAGACTTGTTGAAATTGGGTCCCAAATGGGCTAAAAACTCAAAAACATTGCGTTGAAACACTTATTGGCTTGTCTTGTGCTGTTTTGGGTTAAAATATGTTAGAATAAAATAAATTTTATTGTTACAAGTGCTAGAGATACATGAAGAGTGTTTAGAAGTGTGGAGAAACACTTGTTGAAATTGGGTCCCATATGGGCTAAGAACTCGGAAACATTGCGTTGAACCACTAAATTACTTATATAGTGTTGTTTGGGGTTAGAATATGTTATAATACAATGAATTTTATTTATTACAAGTGCTAGAGATGCATGAAGAGTGTTTAGAAGTGTGTAGAAAGACTTGCCCATATTTGGTCCAAAAAAGGGCTAAGAACCCACAACCATTGCTTTGAAGCATTAAATAGCTTGTATAGTGTTGATTGGGGTTAGAATATGTTAGAATACAATAAATTTGATTTATTACAAGTGTTAGAGATGCATAAAGAGTGTTTAGAAGTATGGAGAAAGACTTGTTGAAATTGGGTCCCAAATGGGCTAAGAACTCAAAAGCATTGCGTTGAAACACTTAATGGCTTGTCTTGTGCTATTTTGGGTTAAAATAAGTTAGAATAAAATAAATTTTATTGTTACAAGTGCTAGAGATACATGAAGAGTGTTTAGAAGTGTGGAGAAAGACTTGTTGAAATTGGGTCCCAAATGGGCTAAGAAATCAAAAACATTGCGTTGAACCACTTAATGGCTTGTCTAGTGCTGTTTTTGGTTAAAATATGTTAGAATAAAATAAGTTTTATTGTTACAAGTGCTAGAGATACATGAAGAGTGTTTAGAATTGTGGAGAAAGACTGGTTGAAATTGGTTCCCAAATGGGCTAAGAACTCGGAAACATTGCGTTGAACCACTTAAGGGCTTGTCTAGTGCTGTTTTGGGTTAGAATATGTTAGAATATAATAAATTTGATTGTTACAAGTGCTAGAGATACATGAAGAGTGTTTAGAAGTGTGGAGAAAGACTTGTTGAAATTGGGTCCCAAATGGGCTAAGAACTCGGAAACATTGCTTTGAACAACTAAATGACTTATCTAGTGTTTTTTGGGGTTAGAATATGTAAGAATACAATGAATTTGATTGATTACAAGTGCTAGAGATGCGTGAAGAGTGTTTAGAAGTGTGTAGAAAGACTTGTAGAAATTGGGTCCCCAATGGGCTAATAACTCGGAAACATTGCGTTGAACCACTAAATGACTTATCTAGTGTTGTTTGGGGTTAGAATATGTTCGAATACAATGAATTTGATTGATTACAAGTGCTAGAGATGCATGAAGAGTGTTTAGAACTGTGTAGAAAGACTTGTTGAAATTGGGTCCCAAATAGGCTAAGAACTCGGAAACATTGCGTTGAACCACTTAAGGGTTTGTCTAGTGCTGTTTTGGGTTAAAAAATGTTCGAATATAATAAATTTGATTGTTACAAGTGCTAGAGATACATGAAGAGTGTTTAGAAGTGTGGAGAAAGACTTGTTGAAATTGGGTCCCAAATGGGCTAAGAAGTCGAAACATTGCTTTGAACAACTAAATGACTTATCTAGTGTGTTTTGGGGTTAGAATATGTAAGAATACAATGAATTTAATTGATTACAAGTGCTAGAGATGCGTGAAGAGTGTTTAGAAGTGTGAAAAAAGACTTGTAGAAATTGGGTCTCAATGGGCTAAGAACTCGGAAACATTACGTTAAACCACTAAATGACTTATCTAGTGTTGTTTGGGGTTAGATTATGTTAGAATACAATGAATTTGATTGATTACAAGTGCTAGAGATGCATGAAAAGTGTTTAGAAGTGTGTAGAAAGACTTGTTGAAATTGGGTCCTAAATAGGCTAAGAACTCGGAAACATTGCGTTGAACCACTAAATGACTTATCTAGTGTTCTTTGGGGTTAGAATATGTTAGAATATAATGAATTTGATTGATTACAAGTGCTAGATATGCATGAAAAGTGTTTAAAAGTATGTAGAAAGACTTGCCAAAATTTGGTCCAAAATGGGCTAAGAACCCACAACCATTGCTTTGAAGCATTAAATAGCGTGTATAGTGTTGATTGGGGTTAGAATATGTTAGAATACAATAAATTTGATTGATTATAAATGTTAGAGATGCATGAAGAGTGTTTAGAAGTATGGAGAAAGACTTGTTGAAATTGGGTCCCAAATGGGTTAAGAACTCAAAAACATTGCGTTGAAACACTTAATGGCTTGTCTTGTGCTGTTTTTTGTTAAAATATGTTAGAATAAAATAAATTTTATTGTTACAAGTGCTAGAGATACATGAAGACTGTTTAGAAGTGTGGAGAAACACTTGTTGTAATTGGGTCTCAAATGGGCTAAGAACTCGGAAACATTGCGTTAAACCACTAAATTACTTATCTAGTGTTGTTTGGGGTTAGAATATGTTAGAATACATTAAATTTTATTGCTTACAAGTGCTAGATATGCATGAAGAGTGTTTAGAAGTGTGTAGAAAGACTTGTTGAAATTGGGTCCCAAATGGACTAAGCACTCGGAAACATTGCGTTAAACCACTTAAGGGATTGTCTAGGGCTGTTTTGGGTTAGAATATGTTAGAATATAATAAATTTGATTTTTATAAGTGCTAGAGATACATGAAGAGTGTTTAGAAGTGTGTAAAAAGACTTGTTGAAATTGGGTCCCAAAAAGGCTAAAAACTCGGAAACATTGCTTTGAACTACTAAATGACTTATCTAGTGTTGTTTGGGATTATAATATGTTAGAATACAATGAATTTGATTAATTACAAGTGCTAGAGATGCGTGAAGAGTGTTTAGGAGTGTGTAGAAAGACTAGTAGAAATTGGGTCCCAAATGGCCTAAGAACTCGGAAACATTGCGTTGAACCACTAAATGACTTATCTAGTTTTGTTTGGGGTTAGAATATGTTAGAATACAATGAATTTGATTGATTACAAGTTCTGGAGATGCATGAAGAGTGTTTAGAAGTGTGTAGAAAGACTTGTTGAAATTGGGTCCCAAATGGGCTAAGAACTCGGAAACATTGCGTTGAACCACTTAAGGGCTTGCCTAGTGCTGTTTTGGGTTAGAATATGTTGGAATATAATAAATTTGATTGTTATAAGTGCTAGAGATACATGAAGAGTGTTTAGAAGTGTGAAGAAAGACTTGTTGAAATTGGGTCCCAAATGGGCTAAGAACTCGGAAACATTGCTTTGACCTACTAAATGACTTATCTAGTGTTGTTTGAGGTTAAAATTTGTTAGAATACAAAGAATTTGATTGATTACAAGTGCTAGAGATGCGTGAAGAGTGTTTAGAAGTGTGTAGAAAGACTTGTAGAAATAGGGTCCCAAATGGGCTAAGAACTCGGAAACATTGCGTTAAACCACTTAAGGGCTTGTCTAGTGCTTTTTTGGGTTAGAATATAATAAATTTGATTGTTACAAGTGCTAGAGATACATGAAGAATGTTTAGAAGTGTGGAGAAAGACTTGTTGAAATTGGGTCCAAAATGGGCTAAGAACTCGGAAACATTGCTTTGAACCACTAAATGACTTATCTAGTGTTGTTTGGGGTTAGAATTTGTTAGAATACAATGAATTTTAGGTAGTACAAGTGCTAGACATGCGTGAAAAGTGTTTAGAAGTGTGTAGAAAGACTTGTAGAAATTGGGTCCCAAATGGGCTAAGAACTCGGAAGCATTGCGTTGAACCACTAAATGACTTATCTAGTGTTGTTTGGGGTTAGAATATGTTATAATATAATGAATTTGATTGATTACAAGTGCTAGAGATGCATGAAGAGTGTTTAGAAGTGTGTAGAAAGACTTGTTGAAATTGGGTCCCAAATGGGCTAAGAACCCGGAAACATTGCTTTGAACCACTAAATGACTTATCTAGTGTTGTTTGGGGTTAGAATTTGTTAGAATACAAATAAATTGATTGATTACAAGTTCTAGATATGCATGAAGAGTGTTTAAAAGTGTATAGAGAGACTTGCCCAAATTTGGGTCCTAAATTGGCTAAGACCTTGGAAACATTGAGTTGAACCACTAAATGACTTATCTAGTGTTGTTTGGGGTTATAATATGTTAGAATACAATAAATTTGATTGATTACAAGTGCTATAGATGCATGAAGAGTGTTTAGAAGTGTGGAGAAAGACTTGTTGAAATTGGGTCCCAAATGGCCTAAGAACTCGGAAACATTGCGTTGAACCACTAAATGACTTATATAGTGTTGTTTGAGGTTAGAATATGTTAGAATACAATGAATTTTATTTATTACAAGTGCTAGAGATGCATGTAGACTGTTTAGAAGTGTGGAGAAACACTTGTTGTAATTGGGTCCCAAATGGGCTAAGAACTCGGAAACATTGCGTTGAACCACTTAAGGGCTTGTCTAGTGCTGTTTTGGGTTAGAATATGTTAGATTATAATAAATTTGATTGTTATAAGTGACTTATCTTTAAACCACTAAATGACTTATCTAGTGTCCTTTGGGGTTAGAATTTGTTAGAATACAATGAATTTTATTGATTACAAGTGCTAGATATGCATGAAAAGTGTTTAAAAGTATGTAGAAAGACTTGCCAAAATTTGGTCCAAAATGGGCTAAGAAACCACAACCATTGCTTTGAAGCATTAAATAGCGTGTATAGTGTTGATTGGGGTTAGAATATGTTAGAATACAATAAATTTGATTGATTATAAGTGTTAGAGATGCATGAAGAGTGTTTAGAAGTATGGAGAAAGACTTGTTGAAATTGGGTCCCAAATGGGTTAAGAACTCAAAAACATTGCGTTGAAACACTTAATGGCTTGTCTTGTGCTGTTTTTTGTTAAAATATGTTAGAATAAAATAAATTTTATTGTTACAAGTGCTAGAGATACATGAAGACTGTTTAGAAGTGTGGAGAAACACTTGTTGTAATTGGGTCCCAAATGGGCTAAGAACTCGGAAACATTGCGTTAAACCACTAAATTACTTATCTAGTGTTTTTTGGGGTTAGAATATGTTAGAATATAATAAATTTGATTGTTACAAGTGCTAGACATGCGTGAAAAGTGTTTAGAAGTGTGTAGAAAGACTTGTAGAAATTGGGTCCCAAATGGGCTAAGAACTCGGAAGCATTGCGTTGAACCACTAAATGACTTATCTAGTGTTGTTTGGGGTTAGAATATGTTATAATATAATGAATTTGATTAATTACAAGTGCTATAGATGCATGAAGAGTGTTTAGAAGTGTGTAGAAAGACTTGTTGAAATTGGGTCCCAAATGGGCTAAGAACCCGGAAACATTGCTTTGAACCACTAAATGACTTATCTAGAGTTGTTTGGGGTTAGAATTTGTTAGAATATAAATAAATTGATTGATTACAAGTTCTAGATATGCATGAAGAGTGTTTAAAAGTGTGTAGAGAGACTTGCCCAAATTTGGGTCCTAAATGGGCTAAGACCTTGGAAACATTGAGTTGAACCACTAAATGACTTATCTAGTGTTGTTTGGGGTTATAATATGTTAGAATACAATAAATTTTATTGATTACAAGTGCTATAGATGCATGAAGAGTGTTTAGAAGTGTGGAGAAAGACTTGTTGAAATTGGGTCCCAAATGGCCTAAGAACTCGGAAACATTGCGTTGAACCACTAAATGACTTATATAGTGTTGTTTGGGGTTAGAATATGTTAGAATACAATGAATTTTATTTATTACAAGTGCTAGAGATGCATGTAGACTGTTTAGAAGTGTGGAGAAACACTTGTTGTAATTGGGTCCCAAATGGGCTAAGAACTCGGAAACATTGCGTTGAACCACTAACTAACTTATCTAGTGTTGTTTGGGGTTAGAATATGTTAGAATACAATGAATTTGATTGAGTATAAGTGCTTGATTTGCATGAAGACTATTTAGAAATGTCTAGAAAGACTTGCCCAAATTTGGTCAAAAATGGGCTAAGAACCCACAACCATTGCTTTGAAGCATTAAATAGCTTGTATAGTGTTGATTGGGGTTAGAATATGTTAGAATACAATAAATTTGATTTATTACAAGTGTTAGAGATGCATGAAGAGTGTTTAGAAGTATGGAGAAAGACTTGTTGAAATTGGGTCCCAAATGGGCTAAAAACTCAAAAACATTGCGTTGAAACACTTATTGGCTTGTCTTGTGCTGTTTTGGGTTAAAATATGTTAGAATAAAATAAATTTTATTGTTACAAGTGCTAGAGATACATGAAGAGTGTTTAGAAGTGTGGAGAAACACTTGTTGAAATTGGGTCCCATATGGGCTAAGAACTCGGAAACATTGCGTTGAACCACTAAATTACTTATATAGTGTTGTTTGGGGTTAGAATATGTTATAATACAATGAATTTTATTTATTACAAGTGCTAGAGATGCATGAAGAGTGTTTAGAAGTGTGTAGAAAGACTTGCCCATATTTGGTCCAAAAAAGGGCTAAGAACCCACAACCATTGCTTTGAAGCATTAAATAGCTTGTATAGTGTTGATTGGGGTTAGAATATGTTAGAATACAATAAATTTGATTTATTACAAGTGTTAGAGATGCATAAAGAGTGTTTAGAAGTATGGAGAAAGACTTGTTGAAATTGGGTCCCAAATGGGCTAAGAACTCAAAAGCATTGCGTTGAAACACTTAATGGCTTGTCTTGTGCTATTTTGGGTTAAAATAAGTTAGAATAAAATAAATTTTATTGTTACAAGTGCTAGAGATACATGAAGAGTGTTTAGAAGTGTGGAGAAAGACTTGTTGAAATTGGGTCCCAAATGGGCTAAGAACTCAAAAACATTGCGTTGAACCACTTAATGGCTTGTCTAGTGCTGTTTTTGGTTAAAATATGTTAGAATAAAATAAGTTTTATTGTTACAAGTGCTAGAGATACATGAAGAGTGTTTAGAATTGTGGAGAAAGACTGGTTGAAATTGGTTCCCAAATGGGCTAAGAACTCGGAAACATTGCGTTGAACCACTTAAGGGCTTGTCTAGTGCTGTTTTGGGTTAGAATATGTTAGAATATAATAAATTTGATTGTTACAAGTGCTAGAGATACATGAAGAGTGTTTAGAAGTGTGGAGAAAGACTTGTTGAAATTGGGTCCCAAATGGGCTAAGAACTCGGAAACATTGCTTTGAACAACTAAATGACTTATCTAGTGTTTTTTGGGGTTAGAATATGTAAGAATACAATGAATTTGATTGATTACAAGTGCTAGAGATGCGTGAAGAGTGTTTAGAAGTGTGTAGAAAGACTTGTAGAAATTGGGTCCCCAATGGGCTAATAACTCGGAAACATTGCGTTGAACCACTAAATGACTTATCTAGTGTTGTTTGGGGTTAGAATATGTTCGAATACAATGAATTTGATTGATTACAAGTGCTAGAGATGCATGAAGAGTGTTTAGAACTGTGTAGAAAGACTTGTTGAAATTGGGTCCCAAATAGGCTAAGAACTCGGAAACATTGCGTTGAACCACTTAAGGGTTTGTCTAGTGCTGTTTTGGGTTAAAAAATGTTCGAATATAATAAATTTGATTGTTACAAGTGCTAGAGATACATGAAGAGTGTTTAGAAGTGTGGAGAAAGACTTGTTGAAATTGGGTCCCAAATGGGCTAAGAAGTCGAAACATTGCTTTGAACAACTAAATGACTTATCTAGTGTGTTTTGGGGTTAGAATATGTAAGAATACAATGAATTTAATTGATTACAAGTGCTAGAGATGCGTGAAGAGTGTTTAGAAGTGTGAAAAAAGACTTGTAGAAATTGGGTCTCAATGGGCTAAGAACTCGGAAACATTACGTTAAACCACTAAATGACTTATCTAGTGTTGTTTGGGGTTAGATTATGTTAGAATACAATGAATTTGATTGATTACAAGTGCTAGAGATGCATGAAAAGTGTTTAGAAGTGTGTAGAAAGACTTGTTGAAATTGGGTCCTAAATAGGCTAAGAACTCGGAAACATTGCGTTGAACCACTAAATGACTTATCTAGTGTTCTTTGGGGTTAGAATATGTTAGAATATAATGAATTTGATTGATTACAAGTGCTAGAGATGCATGAAGAGTGTTTAGAAGTGTGTAGAAAGATTTGTTGAAATTGGGTCCCAAAGAGGCTAAGAACTCGGAAACATTGCGTTGAACTACTTAAGGGCTTGTCTAGTGCTGTTTTGGGTTAGAATATGTTCGAATATAATAAATTTGATTGTTACAATTGCTAGAGATACATGAAGAGTGTTTAGAAGTGTGAAGAAAAACTTGTTGAAATTAGGTCCCAAATGGGCTAAGAACTCTGAAACATTGCGTTTAGCAACTAAATGTGTTATCTAGTGTTGTTTAGCGTTAGAATATGCTAGAATACAATAAATTAGATTGATTACAAGTTCTAGAGATGCATGAAGAGTGTTTAGAATTGTGGAGAAAGACTTGTTGAAATTGGGTCCCAAATGGCCTAAGAACTCGGAAACATTGTGTTGAACCACTAAATGACTTATATAGTGTTGTTTGGGGTTAGAATATGTTAGAATACAATGAATTTTATTTATTACAAGTGCTAGAGATGCATGTAGACTGTTTAGAAGTGTGGAGAAACACTTGTTATAATTGGGTCCCAAATGGGCTAAGAACTCGGAAACATTGCGTTGAACCACTAACTAACTTATCTAGTGTTGTTTGGGGTTAGAATATGTTAGAATACAATGAATTTGATTGAGTATAAGTGCTTGATTTGCATGAAGACTGTTTAGAAATGTCTAGAAAGACTTGCCCAAATTTGGTCAAAAATGGGCTAAGAGCCCACAACCATTGTTTTGAAGCATTAAATAGCTTGTATAGTGTTGATTGGGGTTAGAATATGTTAGAATACAATAAATTTGATTTATTACAAGTGTTAGAGATGCATGAAGAGTGTTTAGAAGTATGGAGAAAGACTTGTTGAAATTGGGTCCCAAATGGGCTAAAAACTCAAAAACATTGCGTTGAAACACTTAATGGCTTGTCTTGTGCTGTTTTGGGTTAAAATATGTTAGAATAAAATAAATTTTATTGTTACAAGTGCTAGACATACATGAAGAGTGTTTAGAAGTGTGGAGAAACACTTGTTGAAATTGGGTCCCATATGGGCTAAGAACTCGGAAACATTGCGTTGAACCACTAAATTACTTATCTAGTGTTGTTTGGGGTTAGAATATGTTAGAATACATTATATTTGATTGTTTACAAGTGCTAGATATGCATGAAGAGTGTTTGGAAGTGTGTAAAAAGACTTGCCAAAATTTGGTCCAAAATGGGCAAAGAACCCACAACCATTACTTGTTGTAATTGGGTCCTAAATGGGCTAAGACCTCGGAAACATTGAGTTGAACCACTAAATGACTTATCTAGTGTTTTTTGGGGTTAGAATATGTAAGAATACAATGAATTTAATTGATTAGAAGTGCTAGAGATGCGTGAAGAGTGTTTAGAAAGGTGAAAAAAGACTTGTAGAAATTGGGTCTCAATGGGCTAAGAACTCGGAAACATTACGTTGAACCACTAAATGACTTATCTAGTGTTGTTTGGGGTTAGATTATGTTAGAATACAATGAATTTGATTGATTACAAGTGCTAGAGATGCATGAAAAGTGTTTAGAAGTGTGTAGAAAGACTTGTTGAAATTGGGTCCTAAATAGGCTAAGAACTCGGAAACATTGCGTTGAACCACTAAATGACTTATCTAGTGTTCTTTGGGGTTAGAATATGTTAGAATATAATGAATTTGATTGATTACAAGTGCTAGAGATGCATGAAGAGTGTTTAGAAGTGTGTAAAAAGATTTGTTGAAATTGGGTCCCAAATAGGCTAAGAACTCGGAAACATTGCGTTGAACTACTTAAGGGCTTTTCTAGTGCTGTTTTGGGTTAGAATATGTTCGAATATAATAAATTTGATTGTTACAAGTGCTAGAGATACATGAAGAGTGTTTAGAAGTGTGAAGAAAAACTTGTTGAAATTAGGTCCCAAATGGGCTAAGAACTCTGAAACATTGCGTTTAGCAACTAAATGAGTTATCTAGTGTTGTTTAGCGTTAGAATATGCTAGAATACAATAAATTAGATTGATTACAAGTTCTAGAGATGCATGAAGAGTGTTTAGAATTGTGGAGAAAGACTTGTTGAAATTGGGTCCCAAATGGGCTAAGAACTCGGAAACATTGCGTTGAGCCACTTAAGGGCTTGTCTAGTGCTGTTTTGGGTTAGAATATGTTAGAATATAATAAATTTGATTGTTACAAGTGCTAGAGATACATGAAGAGTGTTTAGAAGTGTGGAGAAAGACATGTTGAAATTGGGTCCCAAATGGGCTAAGAAGTCGAAACATTGCTTTGAACAACTAAATGACTTATCTAGTGTTTTTTGGGGTTAGAATATGTTCGAATACAATGAATTTGATTGATTACAAGTGCTAGAGATGCATGAAGAGTGTTTAGAAGTGTGTAGAAAGACTTGTAGAAATTGGGTCCCAATGGGCTAAGAACTCGGAAACATTACGTTGAACCACTAAATGACTTATCTAGTGTTGTTTGGGGTTAGATTATGTTAGAATACAATGAATTTGATTGATTACAAGTGCTAGAGATGCATGAAGAGTGTTTAGAAGTGTGTAGAAAGACTTGTTGAAATTGGGTCCCAAAATAGGCTAAGAACTCGGAAACATTGCGTTGAACCACTTAAGGGCTTGTCTAGTGCTGTTTTGGGTTAGAATATGTTAGAATATAATAAATTTGATTGTTACAAGTGCTAGAGATACATGAAGAGTGTTTTAAAGTGTGGAGAAAGACTTGTTGAAATTGGGTCCCAAATGGGCTAAGAACTCGGAAACATTGCTTTGAACAACTAAATGACTTATCTAGTGTTTTTTGGGGTTAGAATATGTTAGAATATAATGAATTTGATTGATTACAAGTGCTAGAGATGCATGAAGAGTATTAGAAGTGTGTAGAAAGACTTGTTGAAATTGGGTCCCAAATAGGCTAAGAACTCGGAAACATTGCGTTGAACCACTTAAGGGATTGTCTAGTGCTGTTTTGGGTTAGAATATGTTCGAACATAATAAATTTGATTGTTACAAGTCCTAGAGATACATGAAGAGTGTTTAGAAGTGTTGAGAAAGACTTGTTGAAATTGGGTCCCAAATGGGCTAAGAACTCAGAAACATTGCGTTGAACCACTAAATAACTTATCTAGTGTTGTTCGGGGTTAGAATATGGTAGAATACAATGAATTTGATTGAGTATAAGTGCTAGATTTGCGTGAAGAGTGTTTAGAAGTGTGTAGAAAGACTTGCCCAAATTTGGTCAGAAAGGGCTAAGAACCCACAACCATTGCTTTGAAGCATTAAATAGCTTGTATAGTGTTGATTGGCGTTAGAATATATTAGAATACAATAAATTTGATTTATTACAAGTGTTAGAGATGCATGAAGAGTGTTTAGAAGTATGGAGAAAGACTTGTTGAAATTGGGTCCCAAATGGGCTAAGAACTCAAAAACATTGCGTTGAAACACTTAATGGCTTGTCTTATGCTGTTTTGGGTTAAAATATGTTAGAATAAAATAAATTTTATTGTTACAAGTGCTAGAGATACATGAAGAGTGTTTAGAAGTGTGGAGAAACACTTGTTGAAATTGGGTCCCAAATGGGCTAAGAACTCGGAAACATTGCGTTAAACCACTAAATTACTTATCTAGTGTTGTTTGGGGTTAGAATATGTTAGAATACATTAAATTTGATTGATTACAAGTGCTAGATATGTATGAAGAGTGTTTAGAAGTGTGTAGATAGAGTTGCCGAAATTTTGTCCAAAATGGGCTAAGAACCCACAACCATTGCTTTGAAGCATTAAATAGCTTGTATAGTGTTGATTCGGGTTAGAATATGTAAGAATCAATAAATTTGATTGATTACAAGTTATAGAGATGCATGAAGAGTGGTTAGAAGTATGGAGAAAGACTTGTTGAAATTGGGTTCCAAATGGGCTAAGAACTCAAAAACATTGCATTGAACCACTTAATGGCTTGTCTAGTGCTGTTTTTGTTTAGAATATGTTAGAATACAATAAATTTGATTGTTACAAGTGCTAGAGATACATGAAGAGTGTTTAGAAGTATGGAGAAAAACTTGTTGAAATTAGGTCCCAAATGGGCTAAGAACTCTGAAACATTGCGTTTAGCAACTAAATGACTTATCTACTGTTGTTTAGGGTTAGAATATGCTAGAATACAATGAATTTGATTGATTACAAATGCTAGAGATGCATGAAGAGTGTTTAGAAGTGTGTAGAAAGACTTGTTGAAATTGGGTCCCAAATGGGCTAAGAACTCGGAAACATTGCGTTGAACCACTAAATGACTTATCTAATTTTATTTGGGGTTAGAATATGTTTGAATACAATAAATTTGATTGATTACAAGTGCTAGAGATGCATGAAGAGTGTTTAGAAGTGTGTAGAAAGACTTGTTGAAATTGGGTCCCAAATGGCCTAAGAACTCGAAAACATTGCGTTGAACCAATAAATGACTTATCTAGTTTTGTTTGGGGTTAGAATATGTTAGAATGCAATAAGTTTGATTGATTACAATTGCTAGAGATGCATGAAGAGTGTTTAGAAGTGTGTAGAGAGACTTGTTGAAATTGTGTCCCAAATGGGCTAAGAACTCGAAAACATTGCGTTGAACCACTTAATGGCTTGTAGTGCTGTTTTGGGTTAGAATATGTTAGAATACAATAAATTTCATTGTTACAAGTGCTAGAGATATATGAAGAGTGTTTAGAAGTGTGGAGAAAGACTTGTTGAAATTGGGTCCCAAATGGGCTAAGAACTCGGAAACATTGCGTAGAACCACTTAAGGGATTGTCTAGTGCTGTTTTGGGTTAGAATATGTTAGAATACAAGTAACTTGTTTGATTACAAGTGCTAGAGATGCATGAAGATTGTTTAGAAGTGTGTAGAAAGACTTGTTGAAATTGGGTCCCAAATGGGCTAAGAACTCGGAAACATTGCGTTGAACCACTAAATGACTTATCTAGTGTTGTTTTGGGTTAGAATATGTTAGAATACAAGTAACTTGATTGATTATAAGTGCTAGAGATGCATGAAGATTGTTTAGAAGTGTGTAGAAAGACTTGTTGAAATTGGGTCCCAAATGGGCTAAAAAATCTGAAACATTGCGTTTAACCACTAACTGACTTATCTAGTGTTGTTTTGGGTTAGAATATGTTAGAATACAATAAATTTGATTGATTACAAGTGCTAGAGATGCATGAAGTGTGTTTAGAAGTGTGTAGAAAGACTTGTTGAAACTTGATCCCAAATGGGCTAAGAACTCGGAAACATTGCGTTGAACCACTTAATGGATTGTCTAGTGCTGTTTTGGGTTAGAATATGTTAGAATATAATAAATTTGATTGTTACAAGTGCTAGAGATACATGAAGAGTGTTTAGAATTGTGGAGAAAGACTTGTTGAAATTGGGTCCCAAATGGGCTAAGAACTCGGAAACATTGCTTTGATCCTCTAAATGACTTATCTAGTGTTGTTTGGGGTTAGAATATGTTAGAATACAATAAATTTGATTGATTACAAGTGCTAGAGATGCGTGAAGAGTGTTTAGAAATGTGTAGAAAGACTTGTTGAAATTGGGTCCCAAATGGGCTAAGAACTAGGAAACTTTGCGTAGAACCACTTAAGGGCTTGTCTAGTGCTGTTTCGGGTTAGAATATGTTAGAATACAAGTAACTTGATTGATTACAAGTGCTATAGATGCATGAAGATTGTTTAGAAGTGTGTAGAAACACTTGTTTAAATTGGGTCCCAAATGGGCTAAGAACTCGGAAACATTGCGTTGAGCCACTAAATGACTTATCTAGTGTTGTTTGGGGTTAGAATATGTTAGAATACAAGTAACTTGTTTGATTACAAGTGCTAGAGATGCATGAAGATTGTTTAGAAGTGTGTAGAAAGACTTGTTGAAATTGGGTCCCAAATGGGCTAAGAACTCGGAAACATTGCGTTTAACCACTAAATGACTTATCTAGTGTTGTTTTGGGTTAGAATATGTTAGAATACAATAAATTTGATTGATTACAAGTGCTAGAGATGCATGAAGAGTGTTTATAAGTTTGGAAAAAGACATGTTGAAATTGGGTCCCAAATGGGCTAACAACTCGGAAACATTGTGTTGAACCACTAAATGACTTATCTAGTGTTGTTTCGGGTTAAAATATGTTAGAATACAATTAATTTAATTGATTAAAAGTGCTAGAGATGCATGAAGAGTGTTTAAAAGTGTGTAGAAAGACTTGTTCAAATTGGGTCCCAAATGGGCTAAGAACTCGGAAACATTGCGTTGAACCACTTAAGGGCTTTTCTAGTGCTGTTTTGGGTTAGAATATGTTAGAATATAATAAATTTGATTGTTACAAGTGCTAGAGAAACATGAAGAGTGTTTAGAAGTGTGGAGAAAGACTTGTTGAAATTGGGTCCCAAATGGGCTAAGAACTCGGAAACATTGCGTTGAACCACTAAATAACTTATCTAGTGTTGTTTGGGCTTAGAATATGTTTGAATACAATGAATCTGATTGATTACAAGTGCTAGATTTGCTTGAAGAGTGTTTAGAAGAGTGTAGAAAGACTTGCCCAAATTTGGTCCAAAATGGGCTATGAACCCACAAACATTGCTTTGAAGCATTAAATAGCTTGTATAGTGTTGATTGGGGTTAGAATATGTTAGAATACAATAAATTTGATTGATTACAAGTGCTAGAGATGCATGAAGAGTGTTTATAAGTGTGGATAAAGACTTGTTGAAATTGGGTCCCAAAAGGGCCAATAACTCGGAAACATTGCGTTGAACTACTAAATGACTTATCTATTGTTGTTTTGGGTTAGAATATGTTAGAATACAATGAATTTGATTGATTACAAGCGCTAGAGATGCATGAAGTGTGTTTAGAAGTGTGTAGAAAGACTTGTTGAAACTTGATCCCAAATGGGCTAAGAACTCGGAAACATTGCGTTGAACCACTTAATGGCTTGTCTAGTCCTGTTTTGGGTTAGAATATGTTAGAATATAATAAATTTGATTGTTACAAGTGCTAGAGATACATGAAGAGTGTTTAGAATTGTGGAGAAAGACTTGTTGAAATTGGGTCCCAAATGGGCTAAGAACTCGGAAACATTGCTTTGAACCTCTAAATGACTTATCTAGTGTTGTTTGGGGTTAGAATATGTTAGAATACAATAAATTTGATTGATTACAAGTGCTAGAGATGCGTGAAGAGTGTTTAGAAATGTGTAGAAAGACTTGTTGAAATTGGGTCCCAAATGGGCTAAGAACTAGGAAACTTTGCGTAGAACCACTTAAGGGCTTGTCTAGTGCTGTTTCGGGTTAGAATATGTTAGAATACGAGTAACTTGATTGATTACAAGTGCTATAGATGCATGAAGATTGTTTAGAAGTGTGTAGAAAGACTTGTTGAAATTGGGTCCCAAATGGGCTAAGAACTCGGAAACATTGCGTTGAGCCACTAAATGACTTATCTAGTGTTGTTTGGGGTTAATATATGTTAGAATACAAGTAACTTGTTTGATTACAAGTGCTAGAGATGCATGAAGATTGTTTAGAAGTGTGTAGAAAGACTTGTTGAAATTGGGTCCCAAATGGGCTAAGAACTCGGAAACATTGCGTTTAACCACTAAATGACTTATCTAGTGTTGTTTTGGGTTAGAATATGTTAGAATACAATAAATTTGATTGATTACAAGTGCTAGAGATGCATGAAGAGTGTTTATAAGTTTGGAAAAAGACATGTTGAAATTGGGTCCCAAATGGGCTAACAACTCGGAAACATTGTGTTGAACCACTAAATGACTTATCTAGTGTTGTTTCGGGTTAGAATATGTTAGAATACAATTAATTTAATTGATTAAAAGTGCTAGAGATGCATGAAGAGTGTTTAAAAGTGTGTAGAAAGACTTGTTCAAATTGGGTCCCAAATGGGCTAAGAACTCGGAAACATTGCGTTGAACCACTTAAGGGCTTTTCTAGTGCTGTTTTGGGTTAGAATATGTTAGAATATAATAAATTTGATTGTTACAAGTGCTAGAGAAACATGAAGAGTGTTTAGAAGTGTGGAGAAAGACTTGTTGAAATTGGGTCCCAAATGGGCTAAGAACTCGGAAACATTGCGTTGAACCACTAAATAACTTATCTAGTGTTGTTTGGGCTTAGAATATGTTTGAATACAATGAATCTGATTGATTACAAGTGCTAGATTTGCTTGAAGAGTGTTTAGAAGAGTGTAGAAAGACTTGCCCAAATTTGGTCCAAAATGGGCTATGAACCCACAAACATTGCTTTGAAGCATTAAATAGCTTGTATAGTGTTGATTGGGGTTAGAATATGTTAGAATACAATAAATTTGATTGATTACAAGTGCTAGAGATGCATGAAGAGTGTTTATAAGTGTGGATAAAGACTTGTTGAAATTGGGTCCCAAAAGGGCCAATAACTCGGAAACATTGCGTTGAACTACTAAATGACTTATCTATTGTTGTTTTGGGTTAGAATATGTTAGAATACAATGAATTTGATTGATTACAAGCGCTAGAGATGCATGAAGTGTGTTTAGAAGTGTGTAGAAAGACTTGTTGAAACTTGATCCCAAATGGGCTAAGAACTCGGAAACATTGCGTTGAACCACTTAATGGCTTGTCTAGTCCTGTTTTGGGTTAGAATATGTTAGAATATAATAAATTTGATTGTTACAAGTGCTAGAGATACATGAAGAGTGTTTAGAATTGTGGAGAAAGACTTGTTGAAATTGGGTCCCAAATGGGCTAAGAACTCGGAAACATTGCTTTGAACCTCTAAATGACTTATCTATTGTTGTTTGGGGTTAGAATATGTTAGAATACAATAAATTTGATTGATTACAAGTGCTAGAGATGCGTGAAGAGTGTTTAGAAATGTGTAGAAAGACTTGTTGAAATTGGGTCCCAAATGGGCTAAGAACTAGGAAACTTTGCGTAGAACCACTTAAGGGCTTGTCTAGTGCTGTTTCGGGTTAGAATATGTTAGAATACAAGTAACTTGATTGATTACAAGTGCTATAGATGCATGAAGATTGTTTAGAAGTGTGTAGAAAGACTTGTTGAAATTGGGTCCCAAATGGGCTAAGAACTCGGAAACATTGCGTTGAGCCACTAAATGACTTATCTAGTGTTGTTTGGGGTTAATATATGTTAGAATACAAGTAACTTGTTTGATTACAAGTGCTAGAGATGCATGAAGATTGTTTAGAAGTGTGTAGAAAGACTTGTTGAAATTGGGTCCCAAATGGGCTAAGAACTCGGAAACATTGCGTTGAACCACTAAATGACTTATCTAGTGTTGTTTTGGGTTAGAATATGTTAGAATACAAGTAACTTGATTGATTATAAGTGCTAGAGATGCATGAAGATTGTTTAGAAGTGTGTAGAAAGACTTGTTGAAATTGGGTCCCAAATGGGCTAAAAAATCTGAAACATTGCGTTTAACCACTAACTGACTTATCTAGTGTTGTTTTGGGTTAGAATATGTTAGAATACAATAAATTTGATTGATTACAAGTGCTAGAGATGCATGAAGAGTGTTTATAAGTTTGGAAAAAGACATGTCGAAATTGGGTCCCAAATGGGCTAACAACTCGGAAACATTGTGTTGAACCACTAATTGACTTATCTAGTGTTGTTTCGAGTTAGAATATGTTAGAATACAATTAATTTGATTGATTACAAGTGTTAGAGATGCATGAAGAGTGTTTAAAAGTGTGTAGAAAGACTTGCCCAAATTTGGTCCAAAATGGGCTAAGAACACACAACCATTGCTTTGAAGCATTAAATAGCTTGTATAGTGTTGATTGGGTTTAGAATATGTTAGAATACAATAAATTTGATTGCTTACAAGTGTTAGAGATGCATGAAGAGTGTTTAGAAGTATGGAGAAAGACTTGTTGAAATTGGGTCCCAAATGGACTACGAACTCAAAAACATTGCGTTGAAACACTTAATGGCTTGTCTTGTGCTGTTTTGGGTTAAAATATGCTAGAATAAAATAAATTTTATTGTTACAAGTGTTAGAGATACATGAAAAGTATTTAGAAGTGTGGAGAAACACTTGTTGAAATTGTGTCCCAAATGGGCTAAGAACGCGGAAACATTGCGTTGAACCATTAAATTACTTATCTAGTGTTGTTTGTGGTTAGAATATGTTAGAATACATTATATTTTATTGCTTCCAAGTGCTAGATATGCATGAAGAGTGTTTAGAAGTGTGTAGAAAGACTTGCCAAAATTTGGTCCAAAATGGGCTAAGAACCCACAACCATTGCTTTGAAGCATTAAATAGCTTGTATAGTGTTGATTTGGGTTAGAATATGTTAGAATACAATAAATTTTATTGATTACAAGTGTTAGAGATGCATGAAAAGTGTTTAGAAGTATGGAGAAAGACTTGTTGAAATTGGGTCCCAAATGGGCTAAGAACTCAAAAACATTGCGTTGAAACACTTAATGCCTTGTCTTGTGCTGTTTTGGGTTAAAATATGTTAGAATAAAATAAATTTTATTGTTACAAGTGCTAGAGATACATGAAAAGTGTTTAGAAGTGTCGAGAAACACTTGTTGAAATTGGGTTCCAAATGGGCTAAGAACTCGGAAACATTGCGTTGAACCACTAAATTACTTATCTAATGTCGTTTGGGGTTAGAATATGTTAGAATACAATAAATTTGGTTGATTACAAGTGCTAGAGATGCGTGAAGAGTGTTTAGAAATGTGTAGAAAGACTTGTTGAAATTGGGTCCCAAATGGGCTAAGAACTCGGAAACATTGCGTAGAACCACTTAAGGGCTTGTCTAGTGCTGTTTTGGGTTATAATATGTTAGAATACAAGTAAGTTGATTGATTACAAGTGCTAGAGATGCATGAAGATTGTTTAGAAATGTGTAGAAAGACTTGTTGAAATTGGGTCCTAAATTGGCTAAGAACTCGGAAACATTGCGTTGAGCCACTAAATCACTAAATGAACTCGGAAATATGTTTAAATACAATGAATCTGATTGATTACAAGTGCTAGATTTGCTTGAAGAGTGTTTAGAAGAGTGTAGAAAGACTTGCCCAAATTTGGTCCAAAATGGGCTATGAACCGACAACCATTGCTTTGAAGCATTAAATAGCTTGTATAGTGTTGATTGGGGTTAGAATATGTTAGAACACAATAAATTTGATTGATTACAAGTGCTAGAGATGCATGAAGAGTGTTTATAAGTGTGGATAAAGACTTGTTGAAATTGGGTCCCAAAAGGGCCAATAACTCGGAAACATTGCGTTGAACTACTAAATGACTTATCTATTGTTGTTTTGGGTTAGAATATGTTAGAATACAATGAATTTGATTGATTACAAGCGCTAGAGATGCATGAAGTGTGTTTAGAAGTGTGTAGAAAGACTTGTCGAAACTTGATCCCAAATGGGCTAAGAACTCGGAAACATTGCGTTGAACCACTTAATGGCTTGTCTAGTGCTGTTTTGGGTTAGAATATGTTAGAATATAATAAATTTGATTGTTACAAGTGCTAGAGATACATGAAGAGTGTTTAGAATTGTGGAGAAAAACTTGTTGAAATTGGGTCCCAAATGGGTTAAGAACTCGGAAACATTGCTTTGAACCTCTAAATGACTTATCTAGTGTTGTTTGGGGTTAGAATATGTTAGAATACAATAAATTTGATTGATTACAAGTGCTAGAGATGCGTGAAGAGTGTTTAGAAATGTGTAGAAAGACTTGTTGAAATTGGGTCCCAAATGGGCTAAGAACTAGGAAACTTTGCGTAGAACCACTTAAGGGCTTGTCTAGTGCTGTTTCGGGTTAGAATATGTTAGAATACAAGTAACTTGATTGATTACAAGTGCTAGAGATGCATGAAGATTGTTTAGAAGTGTGTAGAAAGACTTGTTGAAATTGGGTCCCAAATGGGCTAAGAACTCGGAAACATTGCATTGAGCCACTAAATGACTTATCTAGTGTTGTTTGGGGTTAGAATATGTTAGAATACAAGTAACTTGTTTGATTACAAGTGCTAGAGATGCATGAAGATTGTTTAGAAGTGTGTAGAAAGACTTGTTGAAATTGGGTCCCAAATGGGCTAAGAACTCGGAAACATTGCGTTTAACCACTAAATGACTTATCTAGTGTTGTTTTGGGTTAGAATATGTTAGAATACAATAAATTTGATTGATTACAAGTTCTAGAGATGCATGAAGAGTGTTTATAAGTTTGGAAAAAGACATGTTGAAATTGGGTCCCAAATGGGCTAACAACTCGGAAACATTGTGTTGAACCACTAAATGACTTATCTAGTGTTGTTTCGGGTTAGAATATGTTAGAATACAATTAATTTAATTGATTAAAAGTGCTAGAGATGCATGAAGAGTGTTTAAAAGTGTGTAGAAAGACTTGTTCAAATTGGGTCCCAAATGGGCTAAGAACTCGGAAACATTGCGTTGAACCACTTAAGGGCTTTTCTAGTGCTGTTTTGGGTTAGAATATGTTAGAATATAATAAATTTGATTGTTACAAGTGCTAGAGAAACATGAAGAGCGTTTAGAAGTGTGGAGAAAGACTTGTTGAAATTGGGTCCCAAATGGGCTAAGAACTCGGAAACATTGCGTTGAACCACTAAATAACTTATCTAGTGTTGTTTGGGCTTAGAATATGTTTGAATACAATGAATCTGATTGATTACAAGTGCTAGATTTGCTTGAAGAGTGTTTAGAAGAGTGTAGAAAGACTTGCCCAAATTTGGTCCAAAATGGGCTATGAACCCACAACCATTGCTTTGAAGCATTAAATAGCTTGTATAGTGTTGATTGGGGTTAGAATATGTTAGAATACAATAAATTTGATTGATTACAAGTGCTAGAGATGCATGAAGAGTGTTTATAAGTGTGGATAAAGACTTGTTGAAATTGGGTCCCAAAAGGGCCAATAACTCGGAAACATTGCGTTGAACTACTAAATGACTTATCTATTGTTGTTTTGGGTTAGAATATATTAGAATACAATGAATTTGATTGATTACAAGCGCTAGAGATGCATGAAGTGTGTTTAGAAGTGTGTAGAAAGACTTGTTGAAACTTGATCCCAAATGGGCTAAGAACTCGGAAACATTGCGTTGAACCACTTAATGGCTTGTCTAGTGCTGTTTTGGGTTAGAATATGTTAGAATATAATAAATTTGATTGTTACAAGTGCTAGAGATACATGAAGAGTGTTTAGAATTGTGGAGAAAAACTTGTTGAAATTGGGTCCCAAATGGGCTAAGAACTCAGAAACATTGCTTTGAACCTCTAAATGACTTATCTAGTGTTGTTTGGGGTTAGAATATGTTAGAATACAATAAATTTGATTGATTACAAGTGCTAGAGATGCGTGAAGAGTGTTTAGAAATGTGTAGAAAGACTTGTTGAAATTGGGTCCCAAATGGGCTAAGAACTAGGAAACTTTGCGTAGAACCACTTAAGGGCTTGTCTAGTGCTGTTACGGGTTAGAATATGTTAGAATACAAGTAACTTGATTGATTACAAGTGCTAGAGATGCATGAAGATTGTTTAGAAGTGTGTAGAAAGACTTGTTGAAATTGGGTCCCAAATGGGCTAAGAACTCGGAAACATTGCGTTGAGCCACTAAATGACTTATCTAGTGTTGTTTGGGGTTAGAATATGTTAGAATACAAGTAACTTGTTTGATTACAAGTGCTAGAGATGCATGAAGATTGTTTAGAAGTGTGTAGAAAGACTTGTTGAAATTGGGTCCCAAATGGGCTAAGAACTCGGAAACATTGCGTTTAACCACTAAATGACTTATCTAGTGTTGTTTTGGGTTAGAATATGTTAAAATACAATAAATTTGATTGATTACAAGTGCTAGAGATGCATGAAGAGTGTTTATAAGTTTGGAAAAAGACATGTTGAAATTGGGTCCCAAATGGGCTAACAACTCGGAAACATTGTGTTGAACCACTAAATGACTTATCTAGTGTTGTTTCGGGTTAGAATATGTTAGAATACAATTAATTTAATTGATTAAAAGTGCTAGAGATGCATGAAGAGTGTTTTAAAGTGTGTAGAAAGACTTGTTCAAATTGGGTCCCAAATGGGCTAAGAACTCGGAAACATTGCGTTGAACCACTTAAGGGATTTTCTAGTGCTGTTTTGGGTTAGAATATGTTCGAATATAATAAATTCGATTGTTACAAGTGCTAGAGAAACATGAAGAGTGTTTAGAAGTGTGGAGAAAGACTTGTTGAAATTGGGTCCCAAATGGGCTAAGAACTCGGAAACATTGCGTTGAACCACTAAATAACTTATCTAGTGTTGTTTGGGCTTAGAATATGTTTGAATACAATGAATCTGATTGATTACAAGTGCTAGATTTGCTTGAAGAGTGTTTAGAAAAGTGTAGAAAGACTTGCCCAAATTTGGTCTAAAATGGGCTATGAACCCACAACCATTGCTTTGAAGCATTAAATAGCTTGTATAGTGTTGATTGGGGTTAGAATATGTTAGAATACAATAAATTTGATTGATTACAAGTGCTAGAGATGCATGAAGAGTGTTTATAAGTGTGGATAAAGACTTGTTGAAATTGGGTCCCAAAAGGGCCAATAACTCGGAAACATTGCGTTGAACTACTAAATGACTTATCTATTGTTGTTTTGGGTTAGAATATGTTAGAATACAATGAATTTGATTGATTACAAGCGCTAGAGATGCATGAAGTGTGTTTAGAAGTGTGTAGAAAGACTTGTTGAAACTTGATCCCAAATGGGCTAAGAACTCGGAAACAGTGCGTTGAACCACTTAATGGCTTGTCTAGTGCTGTTTTGGGTTAGAATATGTTAGAATATAATAAATTTGATTGTTACAAGTGCTAGAGATACATGAAGAGTGTTTAGAATTGTGGAGAAAAACTTGTTGAAATTGGGTCCCAAATGGGCTAAGAACTCGGAAACATTGCTTTGAACCTCTAAATGACTTATCTAGTGCTGTTTGGGGTTAGAATATGTTAGAATACAATATTTTTGATTGATTACAAGTGCTAGAGATGCGTGAAGAGTGTTTAGAAATGTGTAGAAAGACTTGTTGAAATTGGGTCCCAAATGGGCTAAGAACTAGGAAACTTTGCGTAGAACCACTTAAGGGCTTGTCTAGTGCTGTTTCGGGTTAGAATATGTTAGAATACAAGTAACTTGATTGATTACAAGTGCTATAGATGCATGAAGATTGTTTAGAAGTGTGTAGAAAGACTTGTTGAAATTGGGTCCCAAATGGGCTAAGAACTCGGAAACATTGCGTTGAGCCACTAAATGACTTATCTAGTGTTGTTTGGGGTTAATATATGTTAGAATACAAGTAACTTGTTTGATTACAAGTGCTAGAGATGCATGAAGATTGTTTAGAAGTGTGTAGAAAGACTTGTTGAAATTGGGTCCCAAATGGGCTAAGAACTCGGAAACATTGCGTTTAACCACTAAATGACTTATCTAGTGTTGTTTTGGGTTAGAATATGTTAGAATACAATAAATTTGATTGATTACAAGTGCTAGAGATGCATGAAGAGTGTTTATAAGTTTGGAAAAAGACATGTTGAAATTGGGTCCCAAATGGGCTAACAACTCGGAAACATTGTGTTGAACCACTAAATGACTTATCTAGTGTTGTTTCGGGTTAGAATATGTTAGAATACAATTAATTTAATTGATTAAAAGTGCTAGAGATGCATGAAGAGTGTTTAAAAGTGTGTAGAAAGACTTGTTCAAATTGGGTCCCAAATGGGCTAAGAACTCGGAAACATTGCGTTGAACCACTTAATGGCTTGTCTAGTGCTGTTTTGGGTTAGAATATGTTAGAATATAATAAATTTGATTGTTACAAGTGCTAGAGAAACATGAAGAGTGTTTAGAAGTGTGGAGAAAGACTTGTTGAAATTGGGTCCCAAATGGGCTAAGAACTCGGAAACATTGCGTTGAACCACTAAATAACTTATCTAGTGTTGTTTGGGCTTAGAATATGTTTGAATACAATGAATCTGATTGATTACAAGTGCTAGATTTGCTTGAAGAGTGTTTAGAAAAGTGTAGAAAGACTTGCCCAAATTTGGTCCAAAATGGGCTATGAACCCACAACCATTGCTTTGAAGCATTAAATAGCTTGTATAGTGTTGATTGGGGTTAGAATATGTTAGAATACAATAAATTTGATTGATTACAAGTGCTAGAGATGCATGAAGAGTGTTTATAAGTGTGGATAAAGACTTGTTGAAATTGGGTCCCAAAAGGGCCAATAACTCGGAAACATTGCGTTGAACTACTAAATGACTTATCTATTGTTGTTTTGGGTTAGAATATGTTAGAATACAATGAATTTGATTGATTACAAGCGCTAGAGATGCATGAAGTGTGTTTAGAAGTGTGTAGAAAGACTTGTTGAAACTTGATCCCAAATGGGCTAAGAACTCGGAAACAGTGCGTTGAACCACTTAATGGCTTGTCTAGTGCTGTTTTGGGTTAGAATATGTTAGAATATAATAAATTTGATTGTTACAAGTGCTAGAGATACATGAAGAGTGTTTAGAATTGTGGAGAAAAACTTGTTGAAATTGGGTCCCAAATGGGCTAAGAACTCGGAAACATTGCTTTGAACCTCTAAATGACTTATCTAGTGCTGTTTGGGGTTAGAATATGTTAGAATACAATATTTTTGATTGATTACAAGTGCTAGAGATGCGTGAAGAGTGTTTAGAAATGTGTAGAAAGACTTGTTGAAATTGGGTCCCAAATGGGCTAAGAACTAGGAAACTTTGCGTAGAACCACTTAAGGGCTTGTCTAGTGCTGTTTCGGGTTAGAATATGTTAGAATACAAGTAACTTGATTGATTACAAGTGCTATAGATGCATGAAGATTGTTTAGAAGTGTGTAGAAAGACTTGTTGAAATTGGGTCCCAAATGGGCTAAGAACTCGGAAACATTGCGTTGAGCCACTAAATGACTTATCTAGTGTTGTTTGGGGTTAATATATGTTAGAATACAAGTAACTTGTTTGATTACAAGTGCTAGAGATGCATGAAGATTGTTTAGAAGTGTGTAGAAAGACTTGTTGAAATTGGGTCCCAAATGGGCTAAGAACTCGGAAACATTGCGTTTAACCACTAAATGACTTATCTAGTGTTGTTTTGGGTTAGAATATGTTAGAATACAATAAATTTGATTGATTACAAGTGCTAGAGATGCATGAAGAGTGTTTATAAGTTTGGAAAAAGACATGTTGAAATTGGGTCCCAAATGGGCTAACAACTCGGAAACATTGTGTTGAACCACTAAATGACTTATCTAGTGTTGTTTCGGGTTAGAATATGTTAGAATACAATTAATTTAATTGATTAAAAGTGCTAGAGATGCATGAAGAGTGTTTAAAAGTGTGTAGAAAGACTTGTTCAAATTGGGTCCCAAATGGGCTAAGAACTCGGAAACATTGCGTTGAACCACTTAAGGGCTTTTCTAGTGCTGTTTTGGGTTAGAATATGTTAGAATATAATAAATTTGATTGTTACAAGTGCTAGAGAAACATGAAGAGTGTTTAGAAGTGTGGAGAAAGACTTGTTGAAATTGGGTCCCAAATGGGCTAAGAACTCGGAAACATTGCTTTGAACCTCTAAATGACTTATCTAGTGTTGTTTGGGGTTAGAATATGTTAGAATACAATAAATTTGATTGATTACAAGTGCTAGAGATGCGTGAAGAGTAATTAGAAATGTGTAGAAAGACTTGTTGAAATTGGGTCCCAAATGGGCTAAGAACTAGGAAACTTTGCGTAGAACCACTTAAGGGCTTGTCTAGTGCTGTTTCGGGTTAGAATATGTTAGAATACAAGTAACTTGATTGATTACAAGTGCTAGAGATGCATGAAGATTGTTTAGAAGTGTGTAGAAAGACTTGTTGAAATTGGGTCCCAAATGGGCTAAGAACTCGGAAACATTGCATTGAGCCACTAAATGACTTATCTAGTGTTGTTTGGGGTTAGAATATGTTAGAATACAAGTAACTTGTTTGATTACAAGTGCTAGAGATGCATGAAGATTGTTTAGAAGTGTGTAGAAAGACTTGTTGAAATTGGGTCCCAAATGGGCTAAGAACTCGGAAACATTGCGTTTAACCACTAAATGACTTATCTAGTGTTGTTTTGGGTTAGAATATGTTAGAATACAATAAATTTGATTGATTACAAGTTCTAGAGATGCATGAAGAGTGTTTATAAGTTTGGAAAAAGACATGTTGAAATTGGGTCCCAAATGGGCTAACAACTCGGAAACATTGTGTTGAACCACTAAATGACTTATCTAGTGTTGTTTCGGGTTAGAATATGTTAGAATACAATTAATTTAATTGATTAAAAGTGCTAGAGATGCATGAAGAGTGTTTAAAAGTGTGTAGAAAGACTTGTTCAAATTGGGTCCCAAATGGGCTAAGAACTCGGAAACATTGCGTTGAACCACTTAAGGGCTTTTCTAGTGCTGTTTTGGGTTAGAATATGTTAGAATATAATAAATTTGATTGTTACAAGTGCTAGAGAAACATGAAGAGCGTTTAGAAGTGTGGAGAAAGACTTGTTGAAATTGGGTCCCAAATGGGCTAAGAACTCGGAAACATTGCGTTGAACCACTAAATAACTTATCTAGTGTTGTTTGGGCTTAGAATATGTTTGAATACAATGAATCTGATTGATTACAAGTGCTAGATTTGCTTGAAGAGTGTTTAGAAGAGTGTTTAGAAGAGTGTAGAAAGACTTGCCCAAATTTGGTCCAAAATGGGCTATGAACCCACAACCATTGCTTTGAAGCATTAAATAGCTTGTATAGTGTTGATTGGGGTTAGAATATGTTAGAATACAATAATTTTGATTGATTACAAGTGCTAGAGATGCATGAAGAGTGTTTATAAGTGTGGATAAAGACTTGTTGAAATTGGGTCCCAAAAGGGCCAATAACTCGGAAACATTGCGTTGAACTACTAAATGACTTATCTATTGTTGTTTTGGGTTAGAATATATTAGAATACAATGAATTTGATTGATTACAAGCGCTAGAGATGCATGAAGTGTGTTTAGAAGTGTGTAGAAAGACTTGTTGAAACTTGATCCCAAATGGGCTAAGAACTCGGAAACATTGCGTTGAACCACTTAATGGCTTGTCTAGTGCTGTTTTGGGTTAGAATATGTTAGAATATAATAAATTTGATTGTTACAAGTGCTAGAGATACATGAAGAGTGTTTAGAATTGTGGAGAAAAACTTGTTGAAATTGGGTCCCAAATGGGCTAAGAACTCAGAAACATTGCTTTGAACCTCTAAATGACTTATCTAGTGTTGTTTGGGGTTAGAATATGTTAGAATACAATAAATTTGATTGATTACAAGTGCTAGAGATGCGTGAAGAGTGTTTAGAAATGTGTAGAAAGACTTGTTGAAATTGGGTCCCAAATGGGCTAAGAACTAGGAAACTTTGCGTAGAACCACTTAAGGGCTTGTCTAGTGCTGTTTCGGGTTAGAATATGTTAGAATACAAGTAACTTGATTGATTACAAGTGCTAGAGATGCATGAAGATTGTTTAGAAGTGTGTAGAAAGACTTGTTGAAATTGGGTCCCAAATGGGCTAAGAACTCGGAAACATTGCGTTGAGCCACTAAATGACTTATCTAGTGTTGTTTGGGGTTAGAATATGTTAGAATACAAGTAACTTGTTTGATTACAAGTGCTAGAGATGCATGAAGATTGTTTAGAAGTGTGTAGAAAGACTTGTTGAAATTGGGTCCCAAATGGGCTAAGAACTCGGAAACATTGCGTTTAACCACTAAATGACTTATCTAGTGTTGTTTTGGGTTAGAATATGTTAAAATACAATAAATTTGATTGATTACAAGTGCTAGAGATGCATGAAGAGTGTTTATAAGTTTGGAAAAAGACATGTTGAAATTGGGTCCCAAATGGGCTAACAACTCGGAAACATTGTGTTGAACCACTAAATGACTTATCTAGTGTTGTTTCGGGTTAGAATATGTTAGAATACAATTAATTTAATTGATTAAAAGTGCTAGAGATGCATGAAGAGTGTTTTAAAGTGTGTAGAAAGACTTGTTCAAATTGGGTCCCAAATGGGCTAAGAACTCGGAAACATTGCGTTGAACCACTTAAGGGATTTTCTAGTGCTGTTTTGGGTTAGAATATGTTAGAATATAATAAATTCGATTGTTACAAGTGCTAGAGAAACATGAAGAGTGTTTAGAAGTGTGGAGAAAGACTTGTTGAAATTGGGTCCCAAATGGGCTAAGAACTCGGAAACATTGCGTTGAACCACTAAATAACTTATCTAGTGTTGTTTGGGCTTAGAATATGTTTGAATACAATGAATCTGATTGATTACAAGTGCTAGATTTGCTTGAAGAGTGTTTAGAAAAGTGTAGAAAGACTTGCCCAAATTTGGTCCAAAATGGGCTATGAACCCACAACCATTGCTTTGAAGCATTAAATAGCTTGTATAGTGTTGATTGGGGTTAGAATATGTTAGAATACAATAAATTTGATTGATTACAAGTGCTAGAGATGCATGAAGAGTGTTTATAAGTGTGGATAAAGACTTGTTGAAATTGGGTCCCAAAAGGGCCAATAACTCGGAAACATTGCGTTGAACTACTAAATGACTTATCTATTGTTGTTTTGGGTTAGAATATGTTAGAATACAATGAATTTGATTGATTACAAGCGCTAGAGATGCATGAAGTGTGTTTAGAAGTGTGTAGAAAGACTTGTTGAAACTTGATCCCAAATGGGCTAAGAACTCGGAAACAGTGCGTTGAACCACTTAATGGCTTGTCTAGTGCTGTTTTGGGTTAGAATATGTTAGAATATAATAAATTTGATTGTTACAAGTGCTAGAGATACATGAAGAGTGTTTAGAATTGTGGAGAAAAACTTGTTGAAATTGGGTCCCAAATGGGCTAAGAACTCGGAAACATTGCTTTGAACCTCTAAATGACTTATCTAGTGCTGTTTGGGGTTAGAATATGTTAGAATACAATATTTTTGATTGATTACAAGTGCTAGAGATGCGTGAAGAGTGTTTAGAAATGTGTAGAAAGACTTGTTGAAATTGGGTCCCAAATGGGCTAAGAACTAGGAAACTTTGCGTAGAACCACTTAAGGGCTTGTCTAGTGCTGTTTCGGGTTAGAATATGTTAGAATACAAGTAACTTGATTGATTACAAGTGCTATAGATGCATGAAGATTGTTTAGAAGTGTGTAGAAAGACTTGTTGAAATTGGGTCCCAAATGGGCTAAGAACTCGGAAACATTGCGTTGAGCCACTAAATGACTTATCTAGTGTTGTTTGGGGTTAGAATATGTTAGAATACAAGTAACTTATTTGATTACAAGTGCTAGAGATGCATGAAGATTGTTTAGAAGTGTGTAAAAAGACTTGTTGAACTTGGGTCCCAAATGGGCTAAGAACTCGGAAACATTGCGTTTAACCACTAAATGACTTATCTAGTGTTGTTTTGGGTTAGAATATGTTAGAATACAATAAATTTGATTGATTACAAGTGCTAGAGATGCATGAAGAGTGTTTATAAGTTTGGAAAAAGACATGTTGAAATTGGGTCCCAAATGGGCTAACAACTCGGATACATTGTGTTGAACCACTAAATGACTTATCTAGTGTTGTTTCGGGTTAGAATATGTTAGAATACAATTAATTTAATTGATTAAAAGTGCTAGAGATGCATGAAGAGTGTTTAAAAGTGTGTAGAAAGACTTGTTCAAATTGGGTCCCAAATGGCCTAAGAACTCGGAAACATTGCGTTGAACCACTTAAGGGCTTTTCTAGTGCTGTTTTGGGTTAGAATATGTTAGAATATAATAAATTCGATTGTTACAAGTGCTAGAGAAACATGAAGAGTGTTTAGAAGTGTGGAGAAAGACTTGTTGAAATTGGGTCCCAAATGGGCTAAGAACTCGGAAACATTGCGTTGAACCACTAAATAACTTATCTAGTGTTGTTTGGGCTTAGAATATGTTTGAATACAATGAATCTGATTGATTACAAGTGCTAGATTTGCTTGAAGAGTGTTTAGAAGAGTGTAGAAAGACTTGCCCAAATTTGGTCCAAAATGGGCTATGAACCCACAACCATTGCTTTGAAGCATTAAATAGCTTGTATAGTGTTGATTGGGGTTAGAATATGTTAGAATACAATAAATTTGATTGATTACAAGTGCTAGAGATGCATGAAGAGTGTTTATAAGTGTGGATAAAGACTTGTTGAAATTGGGTCCCAAAAGGGCCAATAACTCGGAAACATTGCGTTGAACTACTAAATGACTTATCTATTGTTGTTTTGGGTTAGAATATATTAGAATACAATGAATTTGATTGATTACAAGCGCTAGAGATGCATGAAGTGTGTTTAGAAGTGTGGAGAAAGACTTGTTGAAACTTGATCCCAAATGGGCTAAGAACTCGGAAACATTGCGTTGAACCACTTAATGGCTTGTCTAGTGCTGTTTTGGGTTAGAATATGTTAGAATATAATAAATTTGATTGTTACAAGTGCTAGAGATACATGAAGAGTGTTTAGAATTGTGGAGAAAAACTTGTTGAAATTGGGTCCCAAATGGGCTAAGAACTCAGAAACATTGCTTTGAACCTCTAAATGACTTATCTAGTGTTGTTTGGGGTTAGAATATGTTAGAATACAATAAATTTGATTGATTACAAGTGCTAGAGATGCGTGAAGAGTGTTTAGAAATGTGTAGAAAGACTTGTTGAAATAGGGTCCCAAATGGGCTAAGAACTAGGAAACTTTGCGTAGAACCACTTAAGGGCTTGTCTAGTTCTGTTTCGGGTTAGAATATGTTAGAATACAAGTAACTTGATTGATTACAAGTGCTAGAGATGCATGAAGATTTTTTAGAAGTGTGTAGAAAGACTTGTTGAAATTGGGTCCCAAATGGGCTAAGAACTCGGAAACATTGCGTTGAGCCACTAAATGACTTATCTAGTGTTGTTTGGGGTTAGAATATGTTAGAATACAAGTAACTTGTTTGATTACAAGTGCTAGAGATGCATGAAGATTGTTTAGAAGTGTGTAGAAAGACTTGTTGAAATTGGGTCCCAAATGGGCTAAGAACTCGGAAACATTGCGTTTAACCACTAAATGACTTATCTAGTGTTGTTTTGGGTTAGAATATGTTAGAATACAATAAATTTGATTGATTACAAGTGCTAGAGATGCATGAAGAGTGTTTATAAGTTTGGAAAAAGACATGTTGAAATTGGGTCCCAAATGGGCTAACAACTCGGAAACATTGTGTTGAACCACTAAATGACTTATCTAGTGTTGTTTCGGGTTAGAATATGTTAGAATACAATTAATTTAATTGATTAAAAGTGCTAGAGATGCATGAAGAGTGTTTTAAAGTGTGTAGAAAGACTTGTTCAAATTGGGTCCCAAATGGGCTAAGAACTCGGAAACATTGCGTTGAACCACTAAATAAGTTATCTAGTGTTGTTTGGGCTTAGAATATGTTTGAATACAATGAATCTGATTGATTACAAGTGCTAGATTTGCTTGAAGAGTGTTTAGAAAAGTGTAGAAAGACTTGCCCAAATTTGGTCCAAAATGGGCTATGAACCCACAACCATTGCTTTGAAGCATTAAATAGCTTGTATAGTGTTGATTGGGGTTAGAATATGTTAGAATACAATAAATTTGATTGATTACAAGTGCTAGAGATGCATGAAGAGTGTTTATAAGTGTGGATAAAGACTTGTTGAAATTGGGTCCCAAAAGGGCCAATAACTCGGAAACATTGCGTTGAACTACTAAATGACTTATCTATTGTTGTTTTGGGTTAGAATATGTTAGAATACAATGAATTTGATTGATTACAAGCGCTAGAGATGCATGAAGTGTGTTTAGAAGTGTGTAGAAAGACTTGTTGAAACTTGATCCCAAATGGGCTAAGAACTCGGAAACAGTGCGTTGAACCACTTAATGGCTTGTCTAGTACTGTTTTGGGTTAGAATATGTTAGAATATAATAAATTTGATTGTTACAAGTGCTAGAGATACATGAAGAGTGTTTAGAATTGTGGAGAAAAACTTGTTGAAATTGGGTCCCAAATGGGCTAAGAACTCGGAAACATTGCGTTGAACCACTAAATAACTTATCTAGTGTTGTTTGGGCTTAGAATATGTTTGAATACAATGAATCTGATTGATTACAAGTGCTAGATTTGCTTGAAGAGTGTTTAGAAAAGTGTAGAAAGACTTGCCCAAATTTGGTCCAAAATGGGCTATGAACCCACAACCATTGCTTTGAAGCATTAAATAGCTTGTATAGTGTTGATTGGGGTTAGAATATGTTAGAATACAATAAATTTGATTGATTACAAGTGCTAGAGATGCATGAAGAGTGTTTATAAGTGTGGATAAAGACTTGTTGAAATTGGGTCCCAAATGGGCTAAGAACTCGGAAACATTGCGTTGAGCCACTAAATGACTTATCTAGTGTTGTTTGGGGTTAGAATATGTTGGAATACAAGTAACTTGTTTGATTACAAGTGCTAGAGATGCATGAAGATTGTTTAGAAGTGTGTAGAAAGACTTGTTGAAATTGGGTCCCAAATGGGCTAAGAACTCGGAAACATTGCGTTTAACCACTAAATGACTTATCTAGTGTTGTTTTGGGTTAGAATATGTTAGAATACAATAAATTTGATTGATTACAAGTGCTAGAGATGCATGAAGAGTGTTTATAAGTTTGGAAAAAGACATGTTGAAATTGGGTCCCAAATGGGCTAACAACTCGGAAACATTGTGTTGAACCACTAAATGACTTATCTAGTGTTGTTTCGGGTTAGAATATGTTAGAATACAATTAATTTAATTGATTAAAAGTGCTAGAGATGCATGAAGAGTGTTTAAAAGTGTGTAGAAAGACTTGTTCAAATTGGGTCCCAAATGGGCTAAGAACTCGGAAACATTGCGTTGAACCACTTAAGGGATTTTCTAGTACTGTTTTGGGTTAGAATATGTTAGAATATAATAAATTCGATTGTTACAAGTGCTAGAGAAACATGAAGAGTGTTTAGAAGTGTGGAGAAAGACTTGTTGAAATTGGGTCCCAAATGGGCTAAGAACTCGGAAACATTGCGTTGAACCACTAAATAACTTATCTAGTGTTGTTTGGGCTTAGAATATGTTTGAATACAATGAATTTGATTGATTAAAAGTGCTAGAGATGCATGAAGAGTGTTTATAAGTGTGGATAAAGACTTGTTGAAATTGGGTCCCAAAAGGGCCAATAACTCGGAAACATTGCGTTGAACTACTAAATGACTTATCTATTGTTGTTTTGGGTTAGAATATGTTAGAATACAATGAATTTGATTGATTACAAGCGCTAGAGATGCATGAAGTGTGTTTAGAAGTGTGTAGAAGACCTGTTGAAACTTGATCCCAAATGGGCTAAGAACTCGGAAACAGTGCGTTGAACCACTTAATGGCTTGTCTAGTGCTGTTTTGGGTTAGAATATGTTAGAATATAATAAATTTGATTGTTACAAGTGCTAGAGATACATGAAGAGTGTTTAGAATTGTGGAGAAAAACTTGTTGAAACTGGGTCCCAAATGGGCTAAGAACTCGGAAACATTGCTTTGAACCTCTAAATGACTTATCTAGTGTTGTTTGGGGTTAGAATATGTTAGAATACAATAAATTTGATTGATTACAAGTGCTAGAGATGCGTGAAGAGTGTTTAGAAATGTGTAGAAAGACTTGTTGAAATTGGGTCCCAAATGGGCTAAGAACTAGGAAACTTTGCGTAGAACCACTTAAGGGCTTGTCTAGTGCTGTTTCGGGTTAGAATATGTTAGAATACAAGTAACTTGATTGACTACAAGTGCTAGAGATGCATAAAGATTGTTTAGAAGTGTGTAGAAAGACTTGTTGAAATTGGGTCCCAAATGGGCTAAGAACTCGGAAACATTGCGTTGAGCCACTAAATGACTTATCTAGTGTTGTTTGGGGTTAGAATATGTTAGAATACAAGTAACTTGTTTGATTACAAGTGCTAGAGATGCATGAAGATTGTTTAGAAGTGTGTAGAAAGACTTGTTGAAATTGGGTCCCAAATGGGCTAAGAACTCGGAAACATTGCGTTTAACCACTAAATGACTTATCTAGTGTTGTTTTGGGTTAGAATATGTTAGAATATAATAAATTTGATTGATTACAAGTGCTAGAGATGCATGAAGAGTGTTTATAAGTTTGGAAAAAGACATGTTGAAATTGGGTCCCAAATGGGCTAAGAACTCGGAAACATTGCGTTGAACCACTAAATAACTTATCTAGTGTTGTTTGGGCTTAGAATATGTTTGAATACAATGAATCTGATTGATTACAAGTGCTAGATTTGCGTGAAGAGTGTTTAGAAGAGTGTAGAAAGACTTGCCCAAATTTGGTCCAAAATGGGCTATGAACCCACAACCATTGCTTTGAAGCATTAAATAGCTTGTATAGTGTTGATTGGGGTTAGAGTATGTTAGAATACAATAAATTTGATTGATTACAAGTGCTAGAGATGCATGCAGAGTGTTTATAAGTGTGGATAAAGACTTGTTGAAATTGGGTCCCAAAAGGGCTAATAACTCGGAAACATTGCGTTGAACTACTAAATGACTTATCTATTGTTGTTTGGGGTTAGAATATGTTAGAATACATTGAATTTGATTGATTACAAGCGCTAGAGATGCATGAAGTGTGTTTAGAAGTGTCTAGAAAGACTTGTTGAAACTTGATCCCAAATGGGCTAAGAACTCGGAAACATTGCGTTGAACCACTTAATGGCTTGTCTAGTGCTGTTTTGGGTTAGAATATGTTAGAAAATAATAAATTTTATTGTTACAAGTGCTAGAGATACATGAAGAGTGTTTAGAATTGTGGAGAAAGACTTGTTGAAATTGGGTCCCAAATGGGCTAAGAACTCGGAAACATTGCTTTGAACAACTAAATGACTTATCTAGTGTCTTTTGGGGTTAGAATATGTTAGAATACAATAAATTTGATTGATTACAAGTGCTAGAGATGCGTGAAGAGTGTTTAGAAATGTGTAAAAAGACTTGTTGAAATTGGGTCCCAAATGGGCTAAGAACTCGGAAACATTGCGTTGAACCACTAAATAACTTATCTAGTGTTGTTTGGGCTTAGAATATATTTGAATACAATGAATCTGATTGATTACAAGTGCTAGATTTGCTTGAAGAGTGTTTAGAAGAGTGTAGAAAGACTTGCCCAAATTTGGTCCAAAATGGGTTATGAACCCACAACCATTGCTTTGAAGCATTAAATAGCTTGTATAGTGTTGATTGGGGTTAGAATATGTTAGAATACAATAAATTTGATTGATTACAAGTTCTAGAGATGCATGAAGAGTGTTTATAAGTTTGGAAAAAGACATGTTGAAATTGGGTCCCAAATGGGCTAACAACTCGGAAACATTGTGTTGAACCACTAAATGACTTATCTAGTGTTGTTTCGGGTTAGAATATGTTAGAATACAATTAATTTAATTGATTAAAAGTGCTAGAGATGCATGAAGAGTGTTTAAAAGTGTGTAGAAAGACTTGTTCAAATTGGGTCCCAAATGGGCTAAGAACTCGGAAACATTGCGTTGAACCACTTAAGGGCTTTTCTAGTGCTGTTTTGGGTTAGAATATGTTAGAATACAATAAATTTGATTGATTACAAGTGCTAGAGATGCATGAAGAGTGTTTATAAGTTTGGAAAAAGACATGTTGAAATTGGGTCCCAAATGGGCTAACAACTCGGAAACATTGTGTTGAACCACTACATGACTTATCTAGTGTTGTTTCGGGTTAGAATATGTTAGAATACAATTAATTTAATTGATTACAAGTGCTAGAGATGCATGAAGAGTGTTTAAAAGTGTGTAGAAAGAGTTGCCCAAATTTGGTCCAAAATGGGCTAAGAACACACAACCATTGCTTTGAAGCATTAAATAGCTTGTATAGTGTTTATTGGGTTTAGAATATGTTAGAATACAATAAATTTGATTGCTTACAAGTGTTAGAGATGCATGAAGAGTGTTTAGAAGTATGGAGAAAGACTTGTTGAAATTGGGTCCCAAATGGGCTAAGAACTCAAAAACATTGCGTTGAAACACTGAATGGCTTGTCTTGTGCTGTTTTGGGTTAAAATATGTTAGAATAAAATAAATTTTATTGTTACAAGTGTTAGAGATACATGAAAAGTGTTTAGAAGTGTGGAGAAACACTTGTTGAAATTGGGTCCCAAATGGGCTAAGAACTCGGAAACATTGCTTTGAACAACTAAATGACTTATCTAGTGTCTTTTGGGGTTAGAATATGTTAGAATACAATAAATTTGATTGATTACAAGTGCTAGAGATGCGTGAAGAGTGTTTAGAAATGTGTAAAAAGACTTGTTGAAATTGGGTCCCAAATGGGCTAAGAACTCGGAAACATTGCGTTGAACCACTAAATAACTTATCTAGTGTTGTTTGGGCTTAGAATATATTTGAATACAATGAATCTGATTGATTACAAGTGCTAGATTTGCTTGAAGAGTGTTTAGAAGAGTGTAGAAAGACTTGCCCAAATTTGGTCCAAAATGGGTTATGAACCCACAACCATTGCTTTGAAGCATTAAATAGCTTGTATAGTGTTGATTGGGGTTAGAATATGTTAGAATACAATAAATTTGATTGATTACAAGTTCTAGAGATGCATGAAGAGTGTTTATAAGTTTGGAAAAAGACATGTTGAAATTGGGTCCCAAATGGGCTAACAACTCGGAAACATTGTGTTGAACCACTAAATGACTTATCTAGTGTTGTTTCGGGTTAGAATATGTTAGAATACAATTAATTTAATTGATTAAAAGTGCTAGAGATGCATGAAGAGTGTTTAAAAGTGTGTAGAAAGACTTGTTCAAATTGGGTCCCAAATGGGCTAAGAACTCGGAAACATTGCGTTGAACCACTTAAGGGCTTTTCTAGTGCTGTTTTGGGTTAGAATATGTTAGAATACAATAAATTTGATTGATTACAAGTGCTAGAGATGCATGAAGAGTGTTTATAAGTTTGGAAAAAGACATGTTGAAATTGGGTCCCAAATGGGCTAACAACTCGGAAACATTGTGTTGAACCACTACATGACTTATCTAGTGTTGTTTCGGGTTAGAATATGTTAGAATACAATTAATTTAATTGATTACAAGTGCTAGAGATGCATGAAGAGTGTTTAAAAGTGTGTAGAAAGAGTTGCCCAAATTTGGTCCAAAATGGGCTAAGAACACACAACCATTGCTTTGAAGCATTAAATAGCTTGTATAGTGTTTATTGGGTTTAGAATATGTTAGAATACAATAAATTTGATTGCTTACAAGTGTTAGAGATGCATGAAGAGTGTTTAGAAGTATGGAGAAAGACTTGTTGAAATTGGGTCCCAAATGGGCTAAGAACTCAAAAACATTGCGTTGAAACACTGAATGGCTTGTCTTGTGCTGTTTTGGGTTAAAATATGTTAGAATAAAATAAATTTTATTGTTACAAGTGTTAGAGATACATGAAAAGTGTTTAGAAGTGTGGAGAAACACTTGTTGAAATTGGGTCCCAAATGGGCTAAGAACTCGGAAACATTGCGTTGAACCATTAAATTACTTATGTAGTGTTTTTTGTGGTTAGAATATGTTAGAATACATTAAATTTGATTGCTTCCAAGTGCTAGATTTGCATGAAGAGTGTTTAGAAGTGTGTAGAAGGACTTGCCAAAATTTGGTCCAAAATGAGCTAAGAACCCACAACCATTGCTTTGAAGCATTAAATAGCTTGTATATTGTCGATTTGGGTTAGAAAATGTTAGAATACAATAAATTTGATTGATTACAAGTGTTAGAGATGCATGAAGAGTGTTTAGAAGTATGGAGAAAGACTTGTTGAAATTGGGTCCCAAATGGGCTAAGAACTCAAAAACATTGCGTTGAAACACTTAATGGCTTGTCTTGTGCTGTTTTGGGTTAAAATATGTTAGAATAAAAGAAATTTTATTGTTACAAGTGTTAGAGATACATGAAAGTGTTTAGAAGTGTGCAGAAACACTTGTTGAAATTGGGTCCCAAATGGGCTAAGAACTCGGAAACATTGCGTTGAACCATTAAATTACTTATCTAGTGTTTTTTGTGGTTAGAATATGTTAGAATACATTAAATTTGATTGCTTCCAAGTGCTAGATTTGCATGAAGAGTGTTTAGAAGTGTGTAGAAGGACTTGCCAAAATTTGGTCCAAAATGGGCTAAGAACCCACAACCATTGCTTTGAAGCATTAAATACCTTGTATATTGTCGATTTGGGTTAGAATATGTTAGAATACAATAAATTTGATTGATTACAAGCGTTAGAGATGCATGAAGAGTGTTTAGAAGTATGGAGAAAGACTTGTTGAAATTGGGTCCCAAATGGGCTAAGAACTCAAAAACATTGCGTTGAAACACTTAAAGGCTTGTCTTGTGCTGTTTTGGGTTAAAATATGTTAGAATAAAATAAATTTTATTGTTACAAGTGCTAGAGATACATGAAAAGTGTTTAGAAGTGTGGAGAAACACTTGTTGAAATTGGGTCCCAAATGGGCTAAGAACTCGGAAACATTGCGTTGAACCACTAAATGACTTATCTAGTGTTGTTTGGGGTTAGAATATGTTAGAATACAATGAATTTGATTGATTACAAGTGCTAGAGAAGCATGAAGAGTGTTTAGAAGTGTGGAGAAAGACTTGTTGAAATTGGGTCCCAAATGGGCTAAGAACTCAAAAACATTGCGTTGAAACACTTAATGGCTTGTCTTGTGCTGTTTTGGGTTAAAATATGTTAGAATAAAATAAATTTTATTGTTACAAGTGCTAGAGATACATGAAAAGTGTTTAGAAGTGTGGAGAAACACTTGTTGAAATTGGGTCCCAAATGGGCTAAGAACTCGGAAACATTGCGTTGAACCACTAAATGACTTATCTAGTGTTGTTTGGGGTTAAAATATGTTAGAATACAATGAATTTGATTGATTACAAGTGCTAGAGATGCATGAAGAGTGTTTAGAAGTGTGGAGAAAGACATGTTGAAATTGGGTCCCAAATGGGCTAAGAACTCGGAAACATTGCTTTGAACCACTAAATGACTTATCTAGTGTTTTTTGGGGTTAGAATATATTAGAATACAATAAATTTGATTGATTACAAGTGCTAGAGATGCGTGAAGAGTGTTTAGAAGTGTGTAGAAAGACTTGTAGAAATTGGGTCCCAAATGGGCTAAGAACGCGGAAACATTGCGTTGAACAACTAAATGACTTATCTAGTGTTGTTTGGGGTTAGAATATGTTAGAATACAATAAATTTGATTGATTACAAGTGCTAGAGATGCATGAAGAGTGTTTAGAAGTGTGGAGAAAGACTTGTTGAAATTGGGTCCCAAATGGGCTAAGAATTCGGAAACATTGCGTTGAACTACTAAATGACTTATCTAATTTTGTTTGGGGTTAGAATATGTTAGAATACAATAAATTTGATTGATTACATGTGCTAGAGATGCATGAAGAGTGTTTAGAAGTGTGTAGAAAGACTTGTTGAAATTGGGTCCCAAATGGCCTAAGAACTCGAAAACATTGCGTTGAACCACTAAATGACTTATCTAGTTTTGTTTGGGGTTAGAATATGTTCGAATACAATAAATTTGATTGATTACAATTGCTAGAGATGCATGAAGAGTGTTTAGAAGTGTGTAGAAAGACTTGTTGAAATTGGGTCCCAAATGGGCTAAGAACTTGGAAACATTGCGTTTAACCACTAAATGACTTATCTAGTGTTGTTTTGGGTTAGAATATGTTAGAATACAATAAATTTGATTGATTACAAGTGCTAGAGATGCATGAAGAGTGTTTATAAGTTTGGAAAAAGACATGTTGAAATTGGGTCCCAAATGGGCTAACAACTCGGAAACATTGTGTTGAACCACTAAATGACTTATCTAGTGTTGTTTCGGGTTAGAATATGTTAGAATACAATTAATTTAATTGATTAAAAGTGCTAGAGATGCATGAAGAGTGTTTAAAAGTGTGTAGAAAGACTTGTTCAAATTGGGTCCCAAATGGGCTAAGAACTCGGAAACATTGCGTTGAACCACTTAAGGGCTTTTCTAGTGCTGTTTTGGGTTAGAATATATTTGAATACAATGAATCTGATTGATTACAAGTGCTAGATTTGCTTGAAGAGTGTTTAGAAGAGTGTAGAAAGACTTGCCCAAATTTGGTCCAAAATGGGTTATGAACCCACAACCATTGCTTTGAAGCATTAAATAGCTTGTATAGTGTTGATTGGGGTTAGAATATGTTAGAATACAATAAATTTGATTGATTACAAGTGCTAGAGATGCATGAAGAGTGTTTAGAAATGTGTAGAAAGACTTGTTGAAACTTGATCCCAAATGGGCTAAGAACTCGGAAACATTGCGTTGAACCACTTAATGGCTTGTCTAGTGCTGTTTTGGGTTAGAATATGTTAGAATATAATAAATTTTATTGTTACAAGTGCTAGAGATACATGAAGAGTGTTTAGAATTGTGGAGAAAGACTTGTTGAAATTTGGTCCCAAAAGGGCTAATAACTCGGAAACATTGCGTTGAACTACTAAATGACTTATCTATTGTTGTTTGGGGTTAGAATATGTTAGAATACATTGAATTTGATTGATTACAAGCGCTAGAGATGCATGAAATGTGTTTAGAAGTGTCTAGAAAGACTTGTTGAAACTTGATCCCAAATGGGCTAAGAACTCGGAAACATTGCGTTGAACCACTTAATGGCTTGTCTAGTGCTGTTTTGGGTTAGAATATGTTAGAATATAATAAATTTTATTGTTACAAGAGCTAGAGATACATGAAGAGTGTTTAGAATTGTGGAGAAAGACTTGTTGAAATTGGGTCCCAAATGGGCTAAGAACTCGGAAACATTGCTTTGAACAACTAAATGACTTATCTAGTGTCTTTTGGGGTTAGAATATGTTAGAATACAATAAATTTGATTGATTACAAGTGCTAGAGATGCGTGAAGAGTGTTTAGAAATGTGTAGAAAGACTTGTTGAAATTGGGTCCCAAATGGGCTAAGAACTCGGAAACATTGTGTAGAACCACTTAAGGGCTTGTCTAGTGCTGTTTTGGGTTAGAATATGTTAGAATACAAGTAACTTGATTGATTACAAGTGCTAGAGATGCATGAAGATTGTTTAGAAGTGTGTAGAAAGACTTGTTGAAATTGGGTCCCAAATGGGCTAAGAAGTCGGAAATATTGCGTTGAGCCACTAAATGACTTATCTAGTGTTGTTTGGGGTTAGAATATGTTAGAATACAAGTAACTTGTTTGATTACAAGTGCTAGAGATGCATGAAGATTGTTTAGAAGTGTGTAGAAAGACTTGTTGAAATTGGGTCCCAAATGGGCTAAGAACTTGGAAACATTGCGTTTAACCACTAAATGACTTATCTAGTGTTGTTTTGGGTTAGAATATGTTAGAATACAATAAATTTGATTGATTACAAGTGCTAGAGATGCATGAAGAGTGTTTATAAGTTTGGAAAAAGACATGTTGAAATTGGGTCCCAAATGGGCTAACAACTCGGAAACATTGTGTTGAACCACTACATGACTTATCTAGTGTTGTTTCGGGTTAGAATATGTTAGAATACAATTAATTTAATTGATTACAAGTGCTAGAGATGCATGAAGAGTGTTTAAAAGTGTGTAGAAAGACTTGCCCAAATTTGGTCCAAAATGGGCTAAGAACACACAACCATTGCTTTGAAGCATTAAATAGCTTGTATAGTGTTTATTGGGTTTAGAATATGTTAGAATACAATAAATTTGATTGCTTACAAGTGTTAGATTTGCATGAAGAGTGTTTAGAAGTGTGTAGAAGGACTTGCCAAAATTTGGTCCAAAATGGGCTAAGAACCCACAACCATTGCTTTGAAGCATTAAATAGCTTGTATATTGTCGATTTGGGTTAGAAAATGTTAGAATACAATAAATTTGATTGATTACAAGTGTTAGAGATGCATGAAGAGTGTTTAGAAGTATGGAGAAAGACTTGTTGAAATTGGGTCCCAAATGGGCTAAGAACTCAAAAACATTGCGTTGAAACACTTAATGGCTTGTCTTGTGCTGTTTTGGGTTAAAATATGTTAGAATAAAAGAAATTTTATTGTTACAAGTGTTAGAGATACATGAAAAGTGTTTAGAAGTGTGCAGAAACACTTGTTGAAATTGGGTCCCAAATGGGCTAAGAACTCGGAAACATTGCGTTGAACCATTAAATTACTTATCTAGTGTTTTTTGTGGTTAGAATATGTTAGAATACATTAAATTTGATTGCTTCCAAGTGCTAGATTTGCATGAAGAGTGTTTAGAAGTGTGTAGAAGGACTTGCCAAAATTTGGTCCAAAATGGGCTAAGAACCCACAACCATTGCTTTGAAGCATTAAATACCTTGTATATTGTCGATTTGGGTTAGAATATGTTAGAATACAATAAATTTGATTGCTTACAAGTGTTAGAGATGCATGAAGAGTGTTTAGAAGTATGGAGAAAGACTTGTTGAAATTGGGTCCCAAATGGGCTAAGAACTCAAAAACATTGCGTTGAAACACTTAATGGCTTGTCTTGTGCTGTTTTGGGTTAAAATATGTTAGAATAAAATAAATTTTATTGTTACAAGTGTTAGAGATACATGAAAAGTGTTTAGAAGTGTGGAGAAACACTTGTTGAAATTGGGTCCCAAATGGGCTAAGAACTCGGAAACATTGCGTTGAACCATTAAATTACTTATCTAGTGTTTTTTGTGGTTAGAATATGTTAGAATACATTAAATTTGATTGCTTCCAAGTGCTCGATTTGCATGATGAGTGTTTAGAAGTGTGTAGAAGGACTTGCCAAAATTTGGTCCAAAATGGGCTAAGAACCCACAACCATTGCTTTGAAGCATTAAATACCTTGTATATTGTCGATTTGGGTTAGAATATGTTAGAATACAATAAATTTGATTGATTACAAGTGTTAGAGATGCATGAAGAGTGTTTAGAAGTATGGAGAAAGACTTGTTGAAATTGGGTCCCAAATGGGCTAAGAACTCAAAAACATTGCGTTGAAACACTTAAAGGCTTGTCTTGTGCTGTTTTGGGTTAAAATATGTTAGAATAAAATAAATTTTATTGTTACAAGTGCTAGAGATACATGAAAAGTGTTTAGAAGTGTGGAGAAACACTTGTTGAAATTGGGTCCCAAATGGGCTAAGAACTCGGAAACATTGCGTTGAACCACTAAATGACTTATCTAGTGTTATTTGGGGTTAGAATATGTTAGAATACAATGAATTTGATTGATTACAAGTGCTAGAGAAGCATGAAGAGTGTTTAGAAGTGTGGAGAAAGACTTGTTGAAATTGGGTCCCAAATGGGCTAAGAACTCAAAAACATTGCGTTGAAACACTTAATGGCTTGTCTTGTGCTGTTTTGGGTTAAAATATGTTAGAATAAAATAAATTTTATTGTTACAAGTGCTAGAGATACATGAAAAGTGTTTAGAAGTGTGGAGAAACACTTGTTGAAATTGGGTCCCAAATGGGCTAAGAACTCGGAAACATTGCGTTGAACCACTAAATGACTTATCTAGTGTTGTTTGGGGTTAAAATATGTTAGAATACAATGAATTTGATTGATTACAAGTGCTAGAGATGCATGAAGAGTGTTTAGAAGTGTGGAGAAAGACTTGTTGAAATTGGGTCCCAAATGGGCTAAGAACTCGGAAACATTGCTTTGAGCCACTAAATGACTTATCTAGTGTTTTTTGGGGTTAGAATATATTAGAATATAATAAATTTGATTGATTACAAGTGCTAGAGATGCGTGAAGAGTGTTTAGAAGTGTGTAGAAAGACTTGTAGAAATTGGGTCCCAAATGGGCTAAGAACGCGGAAACATTGCGTTGAACAACTAAATGACTTATCTAGTGTTGTTTGGGGTTAGAATATGTTAGAATACAATAAATTTGATTGATTACAAGTGCTAGAGATGCATGAAGAGTGTTTAGAAGTGTGGAGAAAGACTTGTTGAAATTGGGTCCCAAATGGGCTAAGAATTCGGAAACATTGCGTTGAACCACTAAATGACTTATCTAATTTTGTTTGGGGTTAGAATATGTTAAAATACAATAAATTTGATTGATTACATGTGCTAGAGATGCATGAAGAGTGTTTAGAAGTGTGTAGAAAGACTTGTTGAAATTGGGTCCCAAATGGCCTAAGAACTCGAAAACATTGCGTTGAACCACTAAATGACTTATCTAGTTTTGTTTGGGGTTAGAATATGTTCCAATACAATAAATTTGATTGATTACAATTGCTAGAGATGCATGAAGAGTGTTTAGAAGTGTGTAGAGAGACTTGTTGAAATTGGGTCCCAAATGGGCTAAGAACTCGGAAACATTCCGTTGAACCACTTAATGGCTTGTCTAGTGCTGTTTTGGGTTAGAATATGTTAGAATACAATAAATTTCATTGTTACAAGTGCTAGAGATATATGAAGAGTGTTTAGAAGTGTGGAAAAAGACTTGTTGAAATTGGGTCCCAAATGGGCTAAGAACTCGGAAACATTGCGTAGAACCACTTAAGGGATTGTCTAGTGCTGTTTTGGGTTAGAATATGTTAGAATACAAGTAACTTGATTGATTACAAGTGCTAGAGATGCATGAAGATTGTTTAGAAGTGTGTAGAAAGACTTGTTGAAATTGGGTCCCAAATGGGCTAAGAACTCGGAAACATTGCGTTGAACCACTAAATGACTTATCTAGTGTTGTTTTGGGTTAGAATATGTTAGAATACAAGTAACTTGATTGATTACAAGTGCTAGAGATGCATGAAGATTGTTTAGAAGTGTGTAGAAAAACTTGTTGAAATTGGGTCCCAAATGGGCTAAGAACTCGGAAACATTGCGTAGAACCACTTAAGGGATTGTCTAGTGCTGTTTTAGGTTAGAATATGTTAGAATACAAGTAACTTGACTGATTACAAGTGCTAGAGATGCATGAAGATTGTTTAGAAGTGTGTAGAAAGACTTGTTGAAATTGGGTCCCAAATGGGCTAAGAACTCGGAAACATTGCGTTGAACCACTAAATGACTTATCTAGTGTTGTTTTGGGTTAGAATATGTTAGAATACAAGTAACTTGATTGATTATAAGTGCTAGAGATGCATGAAGATTGTTTAGAAGTGTGTAGAAAGACTTGTTGAAATTGGGTCCCAAATGGGCTAAGAACTCGGAAACATTGCGTTGAACCACTAAATGACTTATCTAGTGTTGTTTGAGGTTAGAATATGTTAGAATACAATGAATTTGATTGATTACAATTGCTAGAGATGCATGGAAAGTGTTTAGAAGTGTGTAGAGAGACTTGTTGAAATTGGGTCCCAAATGGGCTAAGAACTCGGAAACATTGCGTTGAACCACTTAATGGCTTGTCTAGTGCTGTTTTGGGTTAGAATATGTTAGAATACAATAAATTTCATTGTTACAAGAGCTAGAGATATATGAAGAGTGTTTAGAAGTGTGGAAAAACACTTGTTGAAATTGGGTCCCAAATGGGCTAAGAACTCGGAAACATTGCGTAGAACCACTTAAGGGATTGTCTAGTGCTGTTTTGGGTTAGAATATGTTAGAATACAAGTAACTTGATTGATTACAAGTGCTAGACATGCATGAAGATTGTTTAGAAGTGTGTAGAAAGACTTGTTGAAATTGGGTCCCAAATGGGCTAAGAACTCGGAAACATTGCGTTGAACCACTAAATGACTTATCTAATGATGTTTTGGGTTAGAATATGATAGAATACAATTAACTTGATTGATTACAAGTGCTAGAGATGCATGAAGATTGTTTAGAAGTGTGTAGAAAAACTTGTTGAAATTGGGTCCCAAATGGGCTAAGAACTCGGAAACATTGCGTAGAACCACTTAAGGGATTGTCTAGTGCTGTTTTGGGTTAGAATATGTTAGAATACAAGTAACTTGATTGATTACAAGTGCTAGAGATGCATGAAGATTGTTTAGAAGTGTGTAGAAAGACTTGTTGAAATTGGGTCCCAAATGGGCTAAGAACTCGGAAACATTGCGTTGAACCACTAAATGACTTATCTAGTGTTGTTTTGGGTTAGAATATGTTAGAATACAAGTAACTTCATTGATTACAAATGCTAGAGATGCATGAAGATTGTTTAGAAGTGTGTAGAAAGACTTGTTGAAATTGGGTCCCAAATGGGCTAAGAACTCGGAAACATTGCGTAGAACCACTTAAGGGCTTGTCTAGTGCTGTTTTGGGTTAGAATATGTTAGAATACAAGTAACTTGATTGATTACAAGTGCTAGAGATGCATGAAGATTGTTTAGAAGTGTGTAGAAAGACTTGTTGAAATTGGGTCCCAAATGGGCTAAGAACTCGGAAACATTGCGTTGAACCACTAAATGACTTATCTAGTTTTGTTTGGGGTTAGAATATGTTCGAATACAATAAATTTGATTGATTACAATTGCTAGAGATGCATGGAAAGTGTTTAGAAGTGTGTAGAGAGACTTGTTGAAATTGGGTCCCAAATGGGCTAAGAACTCGGAAACATTGCGTTGAACCACTTAATGGCTTGTCTAGTGCTGTTTTGGGTTAGAATATGTTAGAATACAATAAATTTCATTGTTACAAGAGCTAGAGATATATGAAGAGTGTTTAGAAGTGTGGAAAAACACTTGTTGAAATTGGGTCCCAAATGGGCTAAGAACTCGGAAACATTGCGTAGAACCACTTAAGGGATTGTCTAGTGCTGTTTTGGGTTAGAATATGTTAGAATACAAGTAACTTGATTGATTACAAGTGCTAGACATGCATGAAGATTGTTTAGAAGTGTGTAGAAAGACTTGTTGAAATTGGGTCCCAAATGGGCTAAGAACTCGGAAACATTGCGTTGAACCACTAAATGACTTATCTAATGATGTTTTGGGTTAGAATATGATAGAATACAATTAACTTGATTGATTACAAGTGCTAGAGATGCATGAAGATTGTTTAGAAGTGTGTAGAAAAACTTGTTGAAATTGGGTCCCAAATGGGCTAAGAACTCGGAAACATTGCGTAGAACCACTTAAGGGATTGTCTAGTGCTGTTTTGGGTTAGAATATGTTAGAATACAAGTAACTTGATTGATTACAAGTGCTAGAGATGCATGAAGATTGTTTAGAAGTGTGTAGAAAGACTTGTTGAAATTGGGTCCCAAATGGGCTAAGAACTCGGAAACATTGCGTTGAACCACTAAATGACTTATCTAGTGTTGTTTTGGGTTAGAATATGTTAGAATACAAGTAACTTCATTGATTACAAATGCTAGAGATGCATGAAGATTGTTTAGAAGTGTGTAGAAAGACTTGTTGAAATTGGGTCCCAAATGGGCTAAGAACTCGGAAACATTGCGTTGAACCACTAAATGACTTATCTAGTGTTGTTTGGGGTTAGAATATGTTAGAATACAATGAATTTGATTGATTACAAGAGCTAGAGATGCATGAAGAGTGTTTAGAAGTGTGTAGAAAGACTTGTTCAAATTGGGTCCCATATGGGCTAAGAACTCGGAAACATTGCGTAGAACCACTTAAGGGCTTGTCTAGTGCTGTTTTGGGTTAGAATATGTTAGAATACAAGTAACTTGATTGATTACAAGTGCTAGAGATGCATGAAGATTGTTTAGAAGTGTGTAGAAAGACTTGTTGAAATTGGGTCCCAAATGGGCTAAGAACTCGGAAACATTGCGTTGAGCCACTAAATGACTTATCTAGTGTTGTTTGGGGTTATAATATGTTAGAATACAATAAATTTGATTGATTACAAGTGCTAGAGATGCATGAAGAGTGTTTAGAAGTGTGGAGAAAGACTTGTTGAAATTGGGTCCCAAATGGGCTAAGAACTCGGAAACATTGCGTTGAACCACTAAATGACTTATCTAATTTTGTTTGGGGTTAGAATATGTTAGAATACAATAAATTTGATTGATTACAAGTGCTAGAGATGCATGAAGAGTGTTTAGAAGTGTGTAGAAAGACTTGTTGAAATTGGGTCCCAAATGGCCTAAGAACTCGAAAACATTGCGTTGAACCACTAAATGACTTATCTAGTTTTGTTTGGGGTTAGAATATGTTCGAATACAATCAATTTGATTGATTACAATTGCTAGAGATGCATGAAGAGTGTTTAGAAGTGTGTAGAGAGACTTGTTGAAATTGGGTCCCAAATGGGCTAAGAACTCGGAAACATTGCGTAGAACAACTTAAGGGATTGTCTAGTGCTGTTTTGGGTTAGAATATGTTAGAATACAAGTAACTTGATTGATTACAAGTGCTAGAGATGCATGAAGATTGTTTAGAAGTGTGTAGAAAGACTTGTTGAAATTGGGTCCCAAATGGGCTAAGAACTCGGAAACATTGCGTAGAACCCCTTAAGGGATTGTCTAGTGCTGTTTTGGGTTAGAATATGTTAGAATACAAGTAACTTGATTGATTACAAGTGCTAGAGATGCATGAAGATTGTTTAGAAGTGTGTAGAAAGACTTGTTGAAATTGGGTCCCAAATGGCCTAAGAACTCGGAAACATTGCGTTGAACCACTAAATGAGTTATCTAATGTTGTTTTGGGTTAGAATATGTTAGAATACTAGTAATTTCATTGATTACAAGTGCTAGACATGCATGAAGATTGTTTAGAAGTGTGTAGAAAGACTTGTTGAAATTGGGTCCCAAATGGGCTAAGAACTCGGAAACATTGCGTTGAACCACTAAATGACTTATCTAGTGTTGTTTGGGGTTAGAATATGTTAGAATACAATGAATTTGATTGATTACAAGAGCTAGAGATGCATGAAGAGTGTTTAGAAGTGTGTAGAAAGACTTGTTCAAATTGGCTCCCATATGGGCTAAGAACTCGGAAACATTGCGTAGAACCACTTAAGGGCTTGTCTAGTGGTGTTTTGGGTTAGAATATGTTAGAATACAAGTAACTTGATTGATTACAAGTGCTAGAGATGCATGAAGATTGTTTAGAAGTGTGTAGAAAGACTTGTTGAAATTGGGTCCCAAATGGGCTAAGAACTCGGAAACATTGCGTTGAGCCACTAAATGACTTATCTAGTGTTGTTTGGGGTTAGAATATGTTAGAATACAAGTAACTTGATTGATTACAACTGCTAGAGATGCATGAAGATTGTTTAGAAGTGTGTAGAAAGACTTGTTGAAATTGGGTCCCAAATGGGCTAAGAACTCGGAAACATTGCGTTTAACCACTAAATGACTTATCTAGTGTTGTTTTGGGTTAGAATATGTTAGAATATAATAAATTTGATTGATTACAGGTGCTAGAGATGCATGAAGAGTGTTTATAAGTTTTGAAAAAGACATGTTGAAATTGGGTCCCAAATGGGCTAACAACTCGGAAACATTGTGTTAAACCACTAAATGACTTATCTAGTGTTGTTTCGGGTTAGAATATGTTAAAATACAATTAATTTGATTGATTACAAGTGCTAGAGATGCATGAAGAGTGTTTAGAAGTGTGTAGAGAGACTTGTTGAAATTGGGTCCCAAATGGGCTAAGAACTCGGAAACATTGCGTAGAACAACTTAAGGGATTGTCTAGTGCTGTTTTGGGTTAGAATATGTTAGAATACAAGTAACTTGATTGATTACAAGTGCTAGAGATGCATGAAGATTGTTTAGAAGTGTGTAGAAAGACTTGTTGAAATTGGGTCCCAAATGGGCTAAGAACTCGGAAACATTGCGTAGAACCCCTTAAGGGATTGTCTAGTGCTGTTTTGGGTTAGAATATGTTAGAATACAAGTAACTTGATTGATTACAAGTGCTAGAGATGCATGAAGATTGTTTAGAAGTGTGTAGAAAGACTTGTTGAAATTGGGTCCCAAATGTCCTAAGAACTCGGAAACATTGCGTTGAACCACTAAATGAGTTATCTAATGTTGTTTTGGGTTAGAATATGTTAGAATACAAGTAATTTCATTGATTACAAGTGCTAGACATGCATGAAGATTGTTTAGAAGTGTGTAGAAAGACTTGTTGAAATTGGGTCCCAAATGGGCTAAGAACTCGGAAACATTGCGTTGAACCACTAAATGACTTATCTAGTGTTGTTTGGGGTTAGAATATGTTAGAATACAATGAATTTGATTGATTACAAGAGCTAGAGATGCATGAAGAGTGTTTAGAAGTGTGTAGAAAGACTTGTTCAAATTGGCTCCCATATGGGCTAAGAACTCGGAAACATTGCGTAGAACCACTTAAGGGCTTGTCTAGTGGTGTTTTGGGTTAGAATATGTTAGAATACAAGTAACTTGATTGATTACAAGTGCTAGAGATGCATGAAGATTGTTTAGAAGTGTGTAGAAAGACTTGTTGAAATTGGGTCCCAAATGGGCTAAGAACTCGGAAACATTGCGTTGAGCCACTAAATGACTTATCTAGTGTTGTTTGGGGTTAGAATATGTTAGAATACAAGTAACTTGATTGATTACAACTGCTAGAGATGCATGAAGATTGTTTAGAAGTGTGTAGAAAGACTTGTTGAAATTGGGTCCCAAATGGGCTAAGAACTCGGAAACATTGCGTTTAACCACTAAATGACTTATCTAGTGTTGTTTTGGGTTAGAATATGTTAGAATATAATAAATTTGATTGATTACAGGTGCTAGAGATGCATGAAGAGTGTTTATAAGTTTTGAAAAAGACATGTTGAAATTGGGTCCCAAATGGGCTAACAACTCGGAAACATTGTGTTAAACCACTAAATGACTTATCTAGTGTTGTTTCGGGTTAGAATATGTTAAAATACAATTAATTTGATTGATTACAAGTGCTAGAGATGCATGAAGAGTGTTTAGAAGTGTGTAGAAAGACTTGTTGAAATTGGGTCTCAAATGGCCTAAGAACTCGAAAACATTGCGTTGAACCACTAAATGACTTATCTAGTTTTGTTTGGGGTTAGAATATGTTCGAATACAATAAATTTGATTGATTACAATTGCTAGAGATGCATGAAGAGTGTTTAGAAGTGTGTAGAGAGACTTGTTGAAATTGGGTCCCAAATGGGCTAAGAACTCGGAAACATTGCGTTGAACAACTTAATGGCTTGTCTAGTGCTGTTTTGGGTTAGAATATGTTAGAATACAATAAATTTCATTGTTACAAGTGCTAGAGATATATGAAGAGTGTTTAGAAGTGTGGAAAAACACTTGTTGAAATTGGGTCCCAAATGGGCTAAGAACTCGGAAACATTGCGTAGAACCACTTAAGGGATTGTCTAGTGCTGTTTTGGGTTAGAATATGTTAGAATACAAGTAACTTGATTGATTACAAGTGCTAGAGATGCATGAAGATTGTTTAGAAGTGTGTAGAAAGACTTGTTGAAATTGGGTCCCAAATGGGTTAAGAACTCGGAAACATTGCGTTGAACCACTAAATGACTTATCTAATGTTGTTTTGGGTTAGAATATGTTAGAATACAAGTAAATTGATTGATTACAAGTGCTAGAGATGCATGAAGATTGTTTAGAAGTGTGTAGAAAAACTTGTTGAAATTGGGTCCCAAATGGGCTAAGAACTCGGAAACATTGCGTAGAACCACTTAAGGGATTGTCTAGTTCTGTTTTGGGTTAGAATATGTTAGAATACAAGTAACTTGATTGATTACAAGTGCTAGAGATGCATGAAGATTGTTTAGAAGTGTGTAGAAAGACTTGTTGAAATTGGGTCCCAAATGGGCTAAGAACTCGGAAACATTGCGTTGAACCACTAAATGACTTATCTAGTGTTGTTTTGGGTTAGAATATGTTAGAATACAAGTAACTTCATTGATTACAAATGCTAGAGATGCATGAAGATTGTTTAGAAGTGTGTAGAAAGACTTGTTGAAATTGGGTCCCAAATGGGCTAAGAACTCGGAAACATTGCGTTGAACCACTAAATGACTTATCTAGTGTTGTTTGGGGTTAGAATATGTTAGAATACAATGAATTTGATTGATTACAAGAGCTAGAGATGCATGAAGAGTGTTTAGAAGTGTGTAGAAAGACTTGTTCAAATTGGGTCCCATATGGGCTAAGAACTCGGAAACATTGCGTAGAACCACTTAAGGGCTTGTCTAGTGCTGTTTTGGGTTAGAATATGTTAGAATACAAGTAACTTGATTGATTACAAGTGCTAGAGATGCATGAAGAGTGTTTAGAAGTGTGTAGAAAGACTTGTTGAAATTAGGTCCCAAATGGGCTAAGAACTCGGAAACATTGCGTAGAACCACTTAAGGGCTTGTCTAGTGGTGTTTTGGGTTAGAATATGTTAGAATACAAGTAACTTGATTGATTACAAGTGCTAGAGATGCATGAAGATTGTTTAGAAGTGTGTAGAAAGACTTGTTGAAATTGGGTCCCAAATGGGCTAAGAACTCGGAAACATTGCGTTGAGCCACTAAATGACTTATCTAGTGTTGTTTGGGGTTAGAATATGTTAGAATATAAGTAACTTGATTGATTACAACTGCTAGAGATGCATGAAGATTGTTTAGAAGTGTGTAGAAAGACTTGTTGAAATTGGGTCCCAAATGGGCTAAGAACTCGGAAACATTGCGTTTAACCACTAAATGACTTATCTAGTGTTGTTTTGGGTTAGAATATGTTAGAATATAATAAATTTGATTGATTACAGGTGCTAGAGATGCATGAAGAGTGTTTATAAGTTTTGAAAAAGACATGTTGAAATTGGGTCCCAAATGGGCTAACAACTCGGAAACATTGTGTTGAACCACTAAATGACTTATCTAGTGTTGTTTCGGGTTAGAATATGTTAAAATACAATTAATTTGATTGATTACAAGTGCTAGAGATGCATGAAGAGTGTTTAGAAGTGTGTAGAAAGACTTGTTGAAATTGGGTCTCAAATGGCCTAAGAACTCGAAAACATTGCGTTGAACCACTAAATGACTTATCTAGTTTTGTTTGGGGTTAGAATATGTTCGAATACAATAAATTTGATTGATTACAATTGCTAGAGATGCATGAAGAGTGTTTAGAAGTGTGTAGAGAGACTTGTTGAAATTGGGTCCCAAATGGGCTAAGAACTCGGAAACATTGCGTTGAACCACTTAATGGCTTGTCTAGTGCTGTTTTGGGTTAGAATATGTTAGAATACAATAAATTTCATTGTTACAAGTGCTAGAGATATATGAAGAGTGTTTAGAAGTGTGGAAAAACACTTGTTGAAATTGGGTCCCAAATGGGCTAAGAACTCGGAAACATTGCGTAGAACCACTTAAGGGCTTGTCTAGTGCTGTTTTGGGTTAGAATATGTTAGAATACAAGTAACTTGATTGATTACAAGTGCTAGAGATGCATGAAGATTGTTTAGAAGTGTGTAGAAAGACTTGTTGAAATTGGGTCCCAAATGGGCTAAGAACTCGGAAACATTGCGTTGAGCCACTAAATGACTTATCTAGTGTTGTTTGGGGTTATAATATGTTAGAATACAATAAATTTGATTGATTACAAGTGCTAGAGATGCATGAAGAGTGTTTAGAAGTGTGGAGAAAGACTTGTTGAAATTGGGTCCCAAATGGGCTAAGAACTCGGAAACATTGCGTTGAACCACTAAATGACTTATCTAATTTTGTTTGGGGTTAGAATATGTTAGAATACAATAAATTTGATTGATTACAAGTGCTAGAGATGCATGAAGAGTGTTTAGAAGTGTGTAGAAAGACTTGTTGAAATTGGGTCCCAAATGGGCTAAGAACTCGGAAACATTGCGTAGAACCACTTAAGGGCTTGTCTAGTGGTGTTTTGGGTTAGAATATGTTAGAATACAAGTAACTTGATTGATTACAAGTGCTAGAGATGCATGAAGATTGTTTAGAAGTGTGTAGAAAGACTTGTTGAAATTGGGTCCCAAATGGGCTAAGAACTCGGAAACATTGCGTTGAGCCACTAAATGACTTATCTAGTGTTGTTTGGGGTTAGAATATGTTAGAATACAAGTAACTTGATTGATTACAACTGCTAGAGATGCATGAAGATTGTTTAGAAGTGTGTAGAAAGACTTGTTGAAATTGGGTCCCAAATGGGCTAAGAACTCGGAAACATTGCGTTTAACCACTAAATGACTTATCTAGTGTTGTTTTGGGTTAGAATATGTTAGAATATAATAAATTTGATTGATTACAGGTGCTAGAGATGCATGAAGAGTGTTTATAAGTTTTGAAAAAGACATGTTGAAATTGGGTCCCAAATGGGCTAACAACTCGGAAACATTGTGTTGAACCACTAAATGACTTATCTAGTGTTGTTTCGGGTTAGAATATGTTAAAATACAATTAATTTGATTGATTACAAGTGCTAGAGATGCATGAAGAGTGTTTAGAAGTGTGTAGAAAGACTTGTTGAAATTGGGTCTCAAATGGCCTAAGAACTCGAAAACATTGCGTTGAACCACTAAATGACTTATCTAGTTTTGTTTGGGGTTAGAATATGTTCGAATACAATAAATTTGATTGATTACAATTGCTAGAGATGCATGAAGAGTGTTTAGAAGTGTGTAGAGAGACTTGTTGAAATTGGGTCCCAAATGGGCTAAGAACTCGGAAACATTGCGTTGAACCACTTAATGGCTTGTCTAGTGCTGTTTTGGGTTAGAATATGTTAGAATACAATAAATTTCATTGTTACAAGTGCTAGAGATATATGAAGAGTGTTTAGAAGTGTGGAAAAACACTTGTTGAAATTGAGTCCCAAATGGGCTAAGAACTCGGAAACATTGCGTAGAACCACTTAAGGGATTGTCTAGTGCTGTTTTGGGTTAGAATATGTTAGAATACAAGTAACTTGATTGATTACAAGTGCTAGAGAAGCATGAAGATTGTTTAGAAGTGTGTAGAAAGACTTGTTGAAATTGGGTCCCAAATGGGCTAAGAACTCGGAAACATTGCGTTGAACCACTAAATGACTTATCTAATGTTGTTTTGGGTTAGAATATGTTAGAATACAAGTAAATTGATTGATTACAAGTGCTAGAGATGCATGAAGATTGTTTAGAAGTGTGTAGAAAAACTTGTTGAAATTGGGTCCCAAATGGGCTAAGAACTCGGAAACATTGCGTAGAACCACTTAAGGGATTGTCTAGTTCTGTTTTGGGTTAGAATATGTTAGAATACAAGTAACTTTATTGATTACAAGTGCTAGAGATGCATGAAGATTGTTTAGAAGTGTGTAGAAAGACTTGTTGAAATTGGGTCCCAAATGGGCTAAGAACTCGGAAACATTGCGTTAAACCACTAAATGACTTATCTAGTGTTGTTTTGGGTTAGAATATGTTAGAATACAAGTAACTTCATTGATTACAAATGCTAGAGATGCATGAAGATTGTTTAGAAGTGTGTAGAAAGACTTGTTGAAATTGGGTCCCAAATGGGCTAAGAACTCGGAAACATTGCGTTGAACCACTAAATGACTTATCTAGTGTTGTTTGGGGTTAGAATATGTTAGAATACAATGAATTTGATTGATTATAAGAGCTAGAGATGCATGAAGAGTGTTTAGAAGTGTGTAGAAAGACTTGTTCAAATTGGGTCCCATATGGGCTAAGAACTCGGAAACATTGCGTAGAACCACTTAAGGGCTTGTCTAGTGCTGTTTTGGGTTAGAATATGTTAGAATACAAGTAACTTGATTGATTACAAGTGCTAGAGATGCATGAAGATTGTTTAGAAGTGTGTAGAAAGACTTGTTGAAATTGGGTCCCAAATGGGCTAAGAACTCGGAAACATTGCGTTGAGCCACTAAATGACTTATCTAGTGTTGTTTGGGGTTAGAATATGTTAGAATACAAGTAACTTGATTGATTACAAGTGCTAGAGATCCATGAAGATTGTTTAGAAGTGTGTAGAAAGACTTGTTGAAATTGGGTCCCAAATGGGCTAAGAACTCGGAAACATTGCGTTTAACCACTAAATGACTTATCTAGTGTTGTTTTGGGTTAGAATATGTTAGAATATAATAAATTAAATTGATTACAAGTGCTAGAGATGCATGAAGAGTGTTTATAAGTTTGGAAAAAGACAGTTGAAATTGGGTCCCAAATGGGCTACCAACTCGGAAACATTGTGTTGAACCACTAAATGACTTATCTAGTGTTGTTTCGGGTTAGAATATGTTAAAATACAATTAATTTGATTGATTACAAGTGCTAGAGATGCATGAAGAGTGTTTAAAAGTGTGTAGAAAGACTTGCCCAAATTTGGTCCAAAATGGGCTAAGAACACACAACCATTGCTTTGAAGCATTAAATAGCTTGTATAGTGTTGATTGGGTTTAGAATATGTTAGAATACAATAAATTTGATTGCTTACAAGTGTTAGAGATGCATGAAGAGTGTTTAGAAGTATGGAGAAAGAGTTGTTGAAATTGGGTCCCAAATGGGCTAAGAACTCAAAAACATTGCGTTGAAACACTTAAAGGCTTGTCTTGTGCTGTTTTGGGTTAAAATATGTTAGAATAAAATAAATTTTATTGTTACAAGTGCTAGAGATACATGAAAAGTGTTTAGAAGTGTGGAGAAACACTTGTTGAAATTGGGTCCCAAATGGGCTAAGAACTCGGAAACATTGCGTTGAACCACTAAATGACTTATCTAGTGTTGTTTGGGGTTAGAATATGTTAGAATACAATGAATTTGATTGATTACAAGTGCTAGAGAAGCATGAAGAGTGTTTAGAAGTGTGGAGAAAGACTTGTTGAAATTGGGTCCCAAATGGGCTAAGAACTCAAAAACATTGCGTTGAAACACTTAATGGCTTGTCTTGTGCTGTTTTGGGTTAAAATATGTTAGAATAAAATAAATTTTATTGTTACAAGTGCTAGAGATACATGAAAAGTGTTTAGAAGTGTGGAGAAACACTTGTTGAAATTGGGTCCCAAATGGGCTAAGAACTCGGAAACATTGCGTTGAGCCACTAAATGACTTATCTAGTGTTGTTTGGGGTTAGAATATGTTAGAATACAAGTAACTTGATTGATTACAAGTGCTAGAGATCCATGAAGATTGTTTAGAAGTGTGTAGAAAGACTTGTTGAAATTGGGTCCCAAATGGGCTAAGAACTCGGAAACATTGCGTTTAACCACTAAATGACTTATCTAGTGTTGTTTTGGGTTAGAATATGTTAGAATATAATAAATTAAATTGATTACAAGTGCTAGAGATGCATGAAGAGTGTTTATAAGTTTGGAAAAAGACAGTTGAAATTGGGTCCCAAATGGGCTACCAACTCGGAAACATTGTGTTGAACCACTAAATGACTTATCTAGTGTTGTTTCGGGTTAGAATATGTTAAAATACAATTAATTTGATTGATTACAAGTGCTAGAGATGCATGAAGAGTGTTTAAAAGTGTGTAGAAAGACTTGCCCAAATTTGGTCCAAAATGGGCTAAGAACACACAACCATTGCTTTGAAGCATTAAATAGCTTGTATAGTGTGGATTGGGTTTAGAATATGTTAGAATACAATAAATTTGATTGCTTACAAGTGTTAGAGATGCATGAAGAGTGTTTAGAAGTATGGAGAAAGAGTTGTTGAAATTGGGTCCCAAATGGGCTAAGAACTCAAAAACATTGCGTTGAAACACTTAAATGCTTGTCTTGTGCTGTTTTGGATTAAAATATGTTAGAATAAAATAAATTTTATTGTTACAAGTGTTAGAGATACATGAAAAGTGTTTAGAAGTGTGCAGAAACACTTGTTGAAATTGGGTCCCAAATGGGCTAAGAACTCGGAAACATTGCGTTGAACCATTAAATTACTTATCTAGTGTTTTTTGTGGTTAGAATATGTTAGAATACATTAAATTTGATTGCTTCCAAGTGCTAGATATGCATGAAGAGTGTTTAGAAGTGTGTAGAAGGACTTGCCAAAATTTGGTCCAAAATGGGCTAAGAACCCACAACCATTGCTTTGAAGCATTAAACAGCTTGTATATTGTCGATTTGGGTTAGAATATGTTAGAATACAATAAATTTCATTGATTACAAGTGTTAGAGATGCATGAAGAGTGTTTAGAAGTATGGAGAAAGACTTGTTGAAATTGGGTCCCAAATGGGCTAAGAACTCAAAAACATTGCGTTGAAATACTTAATGGCTTGTCTTGTGCTGTTTTGGGTTAAAATATGTTAGAATAAAATAAATTTTATTGTTACAAGTGCTAGAGATACATGAAAAGTGTTTAGAAGTGTGGAGAAACACTTGTTGAAATTGGGTCCCAAATGGGCTAAGAACTCGGAAACATTGCGTTGAACCACTAAATGACTTATCATGTTTTGGGGTTAGAATATGTTAGAATACAAGTAACTTGATTGATTACAACTGCTAGAGATGCATGAAGATTGTTTAGAAGTGTGTAGAAAGACTTGTTGAAATTGGGTCCCAAATGGGCTAAGAACTCGGAAACATTGCGTTTAACCACTAAATGACTTATCTAGTGTTGTTTTGGGTTAGAATATGTTAGAATATAATAAATCTGATTGATTACAAGTGCTAGAGATGCATGAAGAGTGTTTATAAGTTTTGAAAAAGACATGTTGAAATTGGGTCCCAAATGGGCTAACAACTCGGAAACATTGTGTTGAACCACTAAATGACTTATCTAGTGTTGTTTCGGGTTAGAATATGTTAAAATACAATTAATTTGATTGATTACAAGTGCTAGAGATGCATGAAGAGTGTTTAGAAGTGTGTAGAAAGACTTGTTGAAATTGGGTCTCAAATGGCCTAAGAACTCGAAAACATTGCGTTGAACCACTAAATGACTTATCTAGTTTTGTTTGGGGTTAGAATATGTTCGAATACAATAAATTTGATTGATTACAATTGCTAGAGATGCATGAAGAGTGTTTAGAAGTGTGTAGAGAGACTTGTTGAAATTGGGTCCCAAATGGGCTAAGAACTCGGAAACATTGCGTTGAACCACTTAATGGCTTGTCTAGTGCTGTTTTGGGTTAGAATATGTTAGAATACAAGTAACTTGATTGATTACAAGTGCTAGAGATGCATGAAGATTGTTTAGAAGTGTGTAGAAAGACTTGTTGAAATTGGGTCCCAAATGGGCTAAGAACTCGGAAACATTGCGTTGAACCACTAAATGACTTATCTAATGTTGTTTTGGGTTAGAATATGTTAGAATACAAGTAACTTGATTGATTACAAGTGCTAGAGATGCATGAAGATTGTTTAGAAGTGTGTAGAAAAACTTGTTGAAATTGGGTCCCAAATGGGCTAAGAACTCGGAAACATTGCGTAGAACCACTTAAGGGATTGTCTAGTGCTGTTTTGGGTTAGAATATGTTAGAATACAAGTAACTTGATTGATTACAAGTGCTAGAGATGCTTGAAGATTGTTTAGAAGTGTGTAGAAAGACTTGTTGAAATTGGGTCCCAAATGGGCTAAGAACTCGGAAACATTGCGTTGAACCACTAAATGACTTATCTAGTGTTGTTTTGGGTTAGAATATGTTAGAATACAAGTAACTTCATTGATTACAAATGCTAGAGATGCATGAAGATTGTTTAGAAGTGTGTAGAAAGACTTGTTGAAATTAGGTCCCAAATGGGCTAAGAACTCGGAAACATTGCGTTGAACCACTAAATGACTTATCTAGTGTTGTTTGGGGTTAGAATATGTTAGAATACAATGAATTTGATTGATTACAAGAGCTAGAGATGCATGAAGAGTGTTTAGAAGTGTGTAGAAAGACTTGTTCAAATTGGGTCCCATATGGGCTAAGAACTCGGAAACATTGCGTAGAACCACTTAAGGGCTTGTCTAGTGCTGTTTTGGGTTAGAATATGTTAGAATACAAGTAACTTGATTGATTACAAGTGCTAGAGATGCATGAAGATTGTTTAGAAGTGTGTAGAAAGACTTGTTGAAATTGGGTCCCAAATGGGCTAAGAACTCGGAAACATTGCGTTGAGCCACTAAATGACTTATCTAGTGTTGTTTGGGGTTAGAATATGTTAGAATACAAGTAACTTGATTGATTACAAGTGCTAGAGATCCATGAAGATTGTTTAGAAGTGTGTAGAAAGACTTGTTGAAATTGGGTCCCAAATGGGCTAAGAACTCGGAAACATTGCGTTTAACCACTAAATGACTTATCTAGTGTTGTTTTGGGTTAGAATATGTTAGAATATAATAAATTAAATTGATTACAAGTGCTAGAGATGCATGAAGAGTGTTTATAAGTTTGGAAAAAGACAGTTGAAATTGGGTCCCAAATGGGCTAACAACTCGGAAACATTGTGTTGAACCACTAAATGACTTATCTAGTGTTGTTTCGGGTTAGAATATGTTAAAATAAAATTAATTTGATTGATTACAAGTGCTAGAGATGCATGAAGAGTGTTTAAAAGTGTGTAGAAAGACTTGCCCAAATTTGGTCCAAAATGGGCTAAGAACACACAACCATTGCTTTGAAGCATTAAATAGCTTGTATAGTGTTGATTGGGTTTAGAATATGTTAGAATAAAATAAATTTGATTGCTTACAAGTGTTAGAGATGCATGAAGAGTGTTTAGAAGTATGGAGAAAGAGTTGTTGAAATTGGGTCCCAAATGGGCTAAGAACTCAAAAACATTGCGTTGAAACACTTAAATGCTTGTCTTGTGCTGTTTTGGGTTAAAATATGTTAGAATAAAATAAATTTTATTGTTACAAGTGTTAGAGATACATGAAAAGTGTTTAGAAGTGTGCAGAAACACTTGTTGAAATTGGGTCCCAAATGGGCTAAGAACTCGGAAACATTGCGTTGAACCATTAAATTACTTATCTAGTGTTTTTTGTGGTTAGAATATGTTAGAATACATTAAATTTGATTGCTTCCAAGTGCTAGATATGCATGAAGAGTGTTTAGAAGTGTGTAGAAGGACTTGCCAAAATTTGGTCCAAAATGGGCTAAGAACCCACAACCATTGCTTTGAAGCATTAAACAGCTTGTATATTGTCGATTTGGGTTAGAATATGTTAGAATACAATAAATTTCATTGATTACAAGTGTTAGAGATGCATGAAGAGTGTTTAGAAGTATGGAGAAAGACTTGTTGAAATTGGGTCCCAAATGGGCTAAGAACTCAAAAACATTGCGTTGAAACACTTAATGGATTGTCTTGTGCTGTTTTGGGTTAAAATATGTTAGAATAAAATAAATTTTATTGTTACAAGTGCTAGAGATACATGAAAAGTGTTTAGAAGTGTGGAGAAACACTTGTTGAAATTGGGTCCCAAATGGGCTAAGAACTCGGAAACATTGCGTTGAACCACTAAATGACTTATCATGTTTTGGGGTTAGAATATATTAGAATACAATGAATTAGATTGATTACAAGTGCTAGATATACATGAAGAGTGTTTAGAAGTGTGTAGAAAGACTTGTAGAAATTGGGTCCAAAATGGACTAACCCACAACCATTGCTTTGAAGCATTAAATAGCTGTTATAGTGTTGATTGGGGTTAGAATATGTTGGAATACAATAAATTTGATTGATTACAATTTTTAGAGATGCATGAAGAGTGTTTAGAAGTATGGAGAAAGACTTATTAAAATTGGGTCCCAAATGGGCTAAGAACGCGGAAACATTGCGTTGAACCATTAAATTACTTATCTAGTGTTTTTTGTGGTTAGAATATGTTAGAATACATTAAATTTGATTGCTTCCAAGTGCTAGATATGCATGAAGAGTGTTTAGAAGTGTGTAGAAGGACTTGCCAAAATTTGGTCCAAAATGGGCTAAGAACCCACAACCATTGCTTTGAAGCATTAAACAGCTTGTATATTGTCGATTTGGGTTAGAATATGTTAGAATACAATAAATTTCATTGATTACAAGTGTTAGAGATGCATGAAGAGTGTTTAGAAGTATGGAGAAAGACTTGTTGAAATTGGGTCCCAAATGGGCTAAGAACTCAAAAACATTGCGTTGAAACACTTAATGGCTTGTCTTGTGCTGTTTTGGGTTAAAATATGTTAGAATAAAATAAATTTTATTGTTACAAGTGCTAGAGATACATGAAGAGTGTTTAGAAGTGTGGAGAAACACTTGTTGAAATTGGGTCCCAAATGGGCTAAGAACTCGGAAACATTGCGTTGAACCACTAAATAACTTATCATGTTTGGGGGTTAGAATATATTAGAATAAAAAATGGGCTAAGAACCCACAACCATTGCTTTGAAGCATTAAATAGCTGTTATAGTGTTGATTGGGGTTAGAATATGTTGGAATACAATAAATTTGATTGATTACAATTTTTAGAGATGCATGAAGAGTGTTTAGAAGTATGGAGAAAGACTTATTAAAATTGGGTCCCAAATGGGCTAAGAACTCGGAAACATTGCTTTGAACCACTAAATGACTTATCTAGTGTTTTTTGGGGTTAGAATATATTAGAATACAATAAATTTGATTGATTACAAGTGCTAGAGATGCGTGAAGAGTGTTTAGAAGTGTGTACAAAGACTTGTAGAAATTGGGTCCTAAATGGGCTAAGATTGTGGACACATTGCGTTGAACCACTAAATGACTTATCTAGTGTTGTTTGGGGTTAGAATATGTTAGAATACAATGAATTTGATTGATTACAAGTGCTAGAGATGCATGAAGAGTGTTTAGAAGTGTGGAGAAAGACTTGTTCAAATTGGGTCCCATATGGGCTAAGAACTCGGAAACATTGCGTAGAACCACTTAAGGGCTTGTCTAGTGCTGTTTTGGGTTAGAATATGTTAGAATACAAGTAACTTGATTGATTACAAGTGCTAGAGATGCATGAAGATTGTTTAGAAGTGTGTAGAAAGACTTGTTGAAATTGGGTCCCAAATGGGCTAAGAACTCGGAAACATTGCGTTGAGCCACTAAATGACTTATCTAGTGTTGTTTGGGGTTAGAATATGTTAGAATACAAGTAACTTGATTGATTACAAGTGCTAGAGATGCATGAAGATTGTTTAGAAGTGTGTAGAAAGACTTGTTGAAATTGGGTCCCAAATGGGCTAAGAACTCGGAAACATTGCGTTTAACCACTAAATGACTTATCTAGTGTTGTTTTGGGTTAGAATATGTTAGAATATAATAAATTTGATTGATTACAAGTGCTAGAGATGCATGAAGAGTGTTTATAAGTTTGGAAAAAGACAGTTGAAATTGGGTCCCAAATGGGCTAACAACTCGGAAACATTGTGTTGAACCTCTAAATGACTTATCTAGTGTTGTTTCGGGTTAGAATATGTTAAAATACAATTAATTTGATTGATTACAAGTGCTAGAGATGCATGAAGAGTGTTTAAAAGTGTGTAGAAAGACTTGCCCAAATTTGGTCCAAAATGGGCTAAGAACACAAAACCATTGCTTTGAAGCATTAAATAGCTTGTATAGTGTTGATTGGGTTTTGAATATGTTAGAATACAATAAATTTGATTGCTTACAAGTGTTAGAGATGCATGAAGAGTGTTTAGAAGTATGGAGAAAGAGTTGTTGAAATTGGGTCCCAAATGGGCTAAGAACTCAAAAACATTGCGTTGAAACACTTAATGGCTTGTCTTGTGCTGTTTTGGGTTAAAATATGTTAGAATAAAATAAATTTCATTGTTACAAGTGTTAGAGATACATGAAAAGTGTTTAGAAGTGTGGAGAAACACTTGTTGAAATTGGGTCCCAAATGGGCTAAGAACTCGGAAACATTGCGTTGAACCATTAAATTACTTATCTAGTGTTTTTTGTGGTTAGAATATGTTAGAATACATTAAATTTGATTGCTTCCAAGTGCTAGATATGCATGAAGAGTGTTTAGAAGTGTGTAGAAGGACTTGCCAAAATTTGGTCCAAAATGGGCTAAGAACCCACAACCATTGCTTTGAAGCATTAAATATCTTGTATATTGTCGATTTGGGTTAGAATATGTTAGAATACAATAAATTTGATTGATTACAAGTGTTAGAGATACATGAAGAGTGTTTAGAAGTATGGAGAAAGACTTGTTGAAATTGGGTCCCAAATGGGCTAAGAACTCAAAAACATTGCGTTGAAACACTTAATGGCTTGTCTTGTGCTGTTTTGGGTTAAAATATGTTAGAATAAAATAAATTTTATTGTTACAAGTGCTAGAGATACATGAAAAGTGTTTAGAAGTGTGGAGAAACACTTGTTGAAATTGAGTCCCAAATGGGCTAAGAACTCGGAAACATTGCGTTGAACCACTAAATGACTTATCATGTTTGGGGGTTAGAATATGTTAGAATACAATGAATTAGATTGATTACAAGTGCTAGATATGCATGAAGAGTGTTTAGAAGTGTGTAGAAAGACTTGTAGAAATTGGGTCCAAAATGGGCTAAGAACCCACAACCATTGCTTTGAAGCATTAAATAGCTGTTATAGTGTTTATTGGGGTTAGAATATGTTGGAATACAATAAATTTGATTGATTACAATTTTTAGAGATGTATGAAGAGTGTTTAGAAGTATGGAGAAAGACTTATTAAAATTGGGTCCCAAATGGGCTAAGAACGCGGAAACATTGCGTTGAACCACTAAATGACTTATCTAGTGTTGTTTGGGGTTAGAATATGTTAGAATACAATGAATTTGATTGATTACAAGTGCTAGAGATGCATGAAGAGTGTTTAGAAGTGTGTAGAAAGACTTGTTCAAATTGGGTCCCATATGGGCTACGAACTCGGAAACATTGCGTTGAACCACTTAAGGGCTTGTCTAGTACGGTTTTGGGTTAGAATATGTTAGAATATAATAAATTTGATTGTTACAAGTGCTAGAGATACATGAAGAGTGTTTAGAAGTGTGGAGAAAGACTTGTTGAAATTGGGTCCCGAATGGGCTAAGAACTCGGAAACATTGCGTTGAACCACTAAATAACTTATCTAGTGTTGTTTGGGGTTAGAATATGTTAGAATACAATGAATTTGATTGATTACAAGTGCTAGATTTGCATGAAGAGTATTTAGAAGTGTGTAGAAAGACTTACCCAAATTTGGTCCAAAATGAGCTATGAACCCACAACCATTGCTTTGAAGCATTAAATAGCTTGTATAGTGTTGATTGGGGTTATAATATGTTAGAATACAATAAATTTGATTGATTACAAGTGCTAGAGATGCGTGAAGAGTGTTTAGAAGTGTGTACAAAGACTTGTAGAAATTGGGTCCTAAATGGGCTAAGATTGTGGACACATTGCGTTGAACCACTAAATGACTTATCTAGTGTTGTTTGGGGTTAGAATATGTTAGAATACAATGAATTTGATTGATTACAAGTGCTAGAGATGCATGAAGAGTGTTTAGAAGTGTGGAGAAAGACTTGTTCAAATTGGGTCCCATATGGGCTAAGAACTCGGAAACATTGCGTAGAACCACTTAAGGGCTTGTCTAGTGCTGTTTTGGGTTAGAATATGTTAGAATACAAGTAACTTGATTGATTACAAGTGCTAGAGATGCATGAAGATTGTTTAGAAGTGTGTAGAAAGACTTGTTGAAATTGGGTCCCAAATGGGCTAAGAACTCGGAAACATTGCGTTGAGCCACTAAATGACTTATCTAGTGTTGTTTGGGGTTAGAATATGTTAGAATACAAGTAACTTGATTGATTACAAGTGCTAGAGATGCATGAAGATTGTTTAGAAGTGTGTAGAAAGACTTGTTGAAATTGGGTCCCAAATGGGCTAAGAACTCGGAAACATTGCGTTTAACCACTAAATGACTTATCTAGTGTTGTTTTGGGTTAGAATATGTTAGAATATAATAAATTTGATTGATTACAAGTGCTAGAGATGCATGAAGAGTGTTTATAAGTTTGGAAAAAGACAGTTGAAATTGGGTCCCAAATGGGCTAACAACTCGGAAATATTGTGTTGAACCTCTAAATGACTTATCTAGTGTTGTTTCGGGTTAGAATATGTTAAAATACAATTAATTTGATTGATTACAAGTGCTAGAGATGCATGAAGAGTGTTTAAAAGTGTGTAGAAAGACTTGCCCAAATTTGGTCCAAAATGGGCTAAGAACACAAAACCATTGCTTTGAAGCATTAAATAGCTTGTATAGTGTTGATTGGGTTTTGAATATGTTAGAATACAATAAATTTGATTGCTTACAAGTGTTAGAGATGCATGAAGAGTGTTTAGAAGTATGGAGAAAGAGTTGTTGAAATTGGGTCCCAAATGGGCTAAGAACTCAAAAACATTGCGTTGAAACACTTAATGGCTTGTCTTGTGCTGTTTTGGGTTAAAATATGTTAGAATAAAATAAATTTCATTGTTACAAGTGTTAGAGATACATGAAAAGTGTTTAGAAGTGTGGAGAAACACTTGTTGAAATTGGGTCCCAAATGGGCTAAGAACTCGGAAACATTGCGTTGAACCATTAAATTACTTATCTAGTGTTTTTTGTGGTTAGAATATGTTAGAATACATTAAATTTGATTGCTTCCAAGTGCTAGATATGCATGAAGAGTGTTTAGAAGTGTGTAGAAGGACTTGCCAAAATTTGGTCCAAAATGGGCTAAGAACCCACAACCATTGCTTTGAAGCATTAAATATCTTGTATATTGTCGATTTGGGTTAGAATATGTTAGAATACAATAAATTTGATTGATTACAAGTGTTAGAGATACATGAAGAGTGTTTAGAAGTATGGAGAAAGACTTGTTGAAATTGGGTCCCAAATGGGCTAAGAACTCAAAAACATTGCGTTGAAACACTTAATGGCTTGTCTTGTGCTGTTTTGGGTTAAAATATGTTAGAATAAAATAAATTTTATTGTTACAAGTGCTAGAGATACATGAAAAGTGTTTAGAAGTGTGGAGAAACACTTGTTGAAATTGAGTCCCAAATGGGCTAAGAACTCGGAAACATTGCGTTGAACCACTAAATGACTTATCATGTTTGGGGGTTAGAATATGTTAGAATACAATGAATTAGATTGATTACAAGTGCTAGATATGCATGAAGAGTGTTTAGAAGTGTGTAGAAAGACTTGTAGAAATTGGGTCCAAAATGGGCTAAGAACCCACAACCATTGCTTTGAAGCATTAAATAGCTGTTATAGTGTTTATTGGGGTTAGAATATGTTGGAATACAATAAATTTGATTGATTACAATTTTTAGAGATGTATGAAGAGTGTTTAGAAGTATGGAGAAAGACTTATTAAAATTGGGTCCCAAATGGGCTAAGAACGCGGAAACATTGCGTTGAACCACTAAATGACTTATCTAGTGTTGTTTGGGGTTAGAATATGTTAGAATACAATGAATTTGATTGATTACAAGTGCTAGAGATGCATGAAGAGTGTTTAGAAGTGTGTAGAAAGACTTGTTCAAATTGGGTCCCATATGGGCTACGAACTCGGAAACATTGCGTTGAACCACTTAAGGGCTTGTCTAGTACGGTTTTGGGTTAGAATATGTTAGAATATAATAAATTTGATTGTTACAAGTGCTAGAGATACATGAAGAGTGTTTAGAAGTGTGGAGAAAGACTTGTTGAAATTGGGTCCCGAATGGGCTAAGAACTCGGAAACATTGCGTTGAACCACTAAATAACTTATCTAGTGTTGTTTGGGGTTAGAATATGTTAGAATACAATGAATTTGATTGATTACAAGTGCTAGATTTGCATGAAGAGTATTTAGAAGTGTGTAGAAAGACTTACCCAAATTTGGTCCAAAATGAGCTATGAACCCACAACCATTGCTTTGAAGCATTAAATAGCTTGTATAGTGTTGATTGGGGTTATAATATGTTAGAATACAATAAATTTGATTGATTACAAGTGCTAGAGATGCATGAAGAGTGTTTATAAGTGTGGATAAAGACTTGTTGAAATTGGGTCCCAAAAGGGCTAAGAACTCGGAAACATTGCATTGAACCACTAAATGACTTATCTAGTGTTGTTTGGGGTTAGAATATGTTAGAATACAATGAATTTGATTGATTACAAGTGCTAGAGATGCATAAAGAGTGTTTAGAAGTGAAGACTTGTTGAAACTTGATCCCAAATGGGCTAAGAACTCGCAAAACATTGCGTTTAACCACTTAATGGCTTGTCTAGTGCTGTTTTGGGTTAGAATATGTTAGAATACAATAAATTTCATTGTTACAAGTGCTAGAGATATACGAAGAGTGTTTAGAAGTGTGGAGAAAGACTTGTTGAAATTGGGTCCCAAATGGGCTAAGAACTCGGAAACATTGTGTTGAACCACTTAAGAGGTTTTCTAGTGCTGTTTTGGGTTAGAATATGTTAGAATATAATAAATTTGATTGTTACAAGTGCTAGAGATACATGAAGAGTGTTTAGAAGTGTGGAGAAAGACTTGTTGAAATTGGGTCCCAAATGGGCTAAGAACTCGGAAACATTGTGTTGAACCACTTAAGGGGTTTTCTAGTGCTGTTTTGGGTTAGAATATGTTAGAATATAATAAATTTGATTGATTACAAGTGCTATAGATGCGTGAAGAGTGTTTAGAAATGTATAGAAAGACTTGTTGAAATTAGGTCCCAAATGGGCTAAGAACTCGGAAACATTGCGTCGAACCACTTAAGGGCTTCTCTAGTGCGGTTTTGGGTTAGAATATGTTAGAATACAAGTAACATGATTGATTACAAGTGCTAGAGATGCATGAAGATTGTTTAGAAGTGTGTAGAAAGACTTGTTGAAATTGGGTCCCAAATGGGCTAAGAACTCGGACACATTGCGTTGAACCACTAAATGACTTATCTAATGTTGCTTTGGGTTAGAATATGTTAGAATACAATAAATTTGATTGATTACAAGTGCTAGAGATGCATGAAGAGTGTTTATAAGTGTGGAAAAAGACATGTTGAAATTGGGTCCCAAATGGGCTAACAACTCGGAAACATTATGTTGAACCACTAAATGACTTATCTAGTATTGTTTCGGGTTAGAATATGTTACAATACAATGAATTTGATTGATTACAAGTGCTAGAGATGCATGAAGAGTGTTTAAAAGTGTGTAGAAAGACTTGCCCAAATTTGGTCCAAAATGGGCTAAGAACACACAACCATTGCTTTGAAGCATTAAATAGCTTGTATAGTGTTGATTGGGGTTAGAATATGTTAGAATACAATAAATTTGATTGATTACAAGTGCTAGAGATGCATGAAGAGTGTTTATAAGTGTGGATAAAGACTTGTTGAAATTGGGTCCCAAAAGGGCTAATAACTCGGAAACATTGCGTTGAACTACTAAATGACTTATCTATTGTTGTTTGGGGTTAGAATATGTTAGAATACAATGAATTTGATTGATTACAAGCGCTAGAGATGCATGAAGTGTGTTTAGAAGTGTGTAGAAAGACTTGTTGAAACTTGATCCCAAATGGGCTAAGAACTCGGAAACATTGCGTTGAACCACTTAATGGCTTGTCTAGTGCTGTTTTGGGTTAGAATATGTTAGAATACAATAAATTTCATTGTTACAAGTGCTAGAGATATACGAAGAGTGTTTAGAAGTGTGGAGAAAGACTTGTTGAAATTGGGTCGCAAATGGACTTAGAACTCGGAAACATTGCGTTGAACCACTAAATGACTTATCATGTTTGGGGGTTAGAATATGTTAGAATACAATGAATTTGATTGATTACAAGTGCTAGATATGCATGAAGAGTGTTTAGAAGTGTGTAGAAAGACTTGTAGAAATTGGGTCCAAAATGGGCTAAGAACCCACAACCATTGCTTTGAAGCATTAAATAGCTGTTATAGTGTTGATTGGGGTTAGAATATGTTGGAATATAATAAATTTGATTGATTACATTTTATAGAGATGCATGAAGAGTGTGTAGAAGTATGGAGAAAGACTTATTAAAATTGGGTCCCAAATGGGCTAAGAACTCGGAAACATTGCTTTGAACCACTAAATGACTTATCTAGTGTTTTTTGGGGTTAGAATATGTTAGAATACAATAAATTTGATTGATTATAAGTGCTAGAGATGCGTGAAGAGTGTTTAGAAGTGTGTAGAAAGACTTGTAGAAATTGGGTCCCAAATGGGCTAAGAACTCGGAAACATTGCGTTGAACCACTGAATGACTTATCTAGTGTTGTTTGGGGTTAGAATATGTTAGAATAAAATGAATTTGATTGATTACAAGTGCTAGAGATGCATGAAGAGTGTTTAGAAGTGTGTAGAGAGACTTGTTCAAATTGGGTCCCATATGGGCTACGAACTCGGAAACATTGCGTTGAACCACTTAAGGGCTTGTCTAGTGCTGTTTTGGGTTAGAATATTTTAGAATATAATAAATTTGATTGTTACAAGTGCTAGAGATACATGAAGAGTGTTTAGAAGTGTAGAGAAAGACTTGTCGAAATTGGGTCCCAAATGGGCTAAGAACTCGAAAACATTGCATTGAACCACTAAATGACTTATCTAGTGTTGTTTGGGGTTAGAATATATTAGAATACAATGAATTTGATTGATTACAAGCGCTAGAGATGCATGAAGTGTGTTTAGAAGTGTGTAGAAAGACTTGTTGAAACTTGATCCCAAATGGGGTAAGAACTCGGAAACATTGCGTTGAACCACTTAATGGCTTTTCTAGTGCTGTTTTGGGTTAAAATATGTTAGAATACAATAAATTTCATTGTTACAAGTGCTAGAGATATACGAAGAGTGTTTAGAAGTGTGGAGAAAGACTTGTTGAAATTGGATCCCAAATGGGCTAAAAACTCGGAAACATTGCGTTGAACCACTAAATGACTTATCTAGTGCTGTTTTGGGGTTAGAATATGTTAGAATACAATGAATTTGATTGATTACAAGTGCTAGATATGCATGAAGAGTGTTTAAAATTGTGTAGAAAGAGTTGCCCAAATTTGGTCCAAAATGGGCTAAGAACCCACAACCATTGCTTTGAAGCATTAAATAGCTTGTATAGTGTTGATTGGGTTTAGAATATGTTAGAATACAATAAATTTGATTGCTTACAAGTGTTAGAGATGCATGAAGAGTGTTTCGAAGTATGGAGAAAAACTTGTTGAAATTGGGTCCCAAATGGGCTAAGAACTCAAAAACATTGCGTTGAAACACTTAATGGCTAGTCTTGTGCTGTTTTGGGTTAAAATATGTTAGAATAAAATACATTTTATTGTTACAAATGTTAGAGATATATGAAAAGTGTTTAGAAGTGTGGAGAAACACTTGTTGAAATTGGGTCCCAAATGGGCTAAGAACTCGGAAACATTGCATTGAACCATTAAATTACTTATCTAGTGTTGTTTGGGGTTAGAATATGTTAGAATACATTAAATTTGATTGCTTCCAAGTGCTAGATATGCATGAAGAGTGTTTAGAAGTGTGTAGAAAGACTTGCCAAAATTTGGTCCAAAATGGGCTAAGAACCCACAACCATTGCTTTGAAGCATTAAATAGCTTGTATAGTGTTGATTTGGGTTAGAATATGTTAGAATAAAATAAATTTTATTTATTACAAGTGTTAGAGATGCATGAAGAGTGTTTAGAAGTATGGAGAAAGACTTGTTGAAATTGGGTCCCAAATGGCCTAAGCACTCAAAAACATTGCGTTGAAACACTAAATGGCTTGTCTTGTGCTGTTTTGGGTTAAAATATGTTAGAATAAAATAAATTTTATTGTTACAAGTGCTAGAGATACATGAAAAGTGTTTAGAAGTGTGGAGAAACACTTGTTGAAATTGGGTCCCAAATGGGCTAAGAACTCGGAAACATTGCGTTGAACTACTAAATGACTTATCTAGTGTTATATGGGATTAGAATATGTTAGAATACAATGAATTTGATTGATTACAAGTGCTAGAGATGCATGAAGAGTGTTTAGAAGTGTGTAGAAAGACTTGTTGACATTGGGTCCCAAATGGGCTAAGAACTCGGAAACATTTCGTTGAACCACTTAAGGGCTTGTCTAGTGTTGTTTTGGGTTAGAATATGTTAGAATATAATAAATTTGATTGTTACCAGTGCTAGAGATACATGAAGAGTGTTTAGAAGTGTGGAGAAAGACTTGTTGAAATTGGGTCCCAAATGGGCTAAGAACTCGAAAACATTGCTTTGAACCACTAAATGACTTATCTAGTGTTTTTTGGGGTTATAATATGTTAGAATACAATAAATTTGATTGATTACAAGTGCTATAGATGCATGAAGAGTGTTTAGAAATGTGTAGAAAGACTTGTTCAAATTGGGTCCCATATGGGCTAAGAACTCGGAAACATTGCGTTGAACCACTTAAGGGCTTGTCTAGTGCTGTTTTGGGTTAGAATATGTTAGAATACAATAAATTTGATTGATTACAAGTGCTAGAGATGCATGAAGAGTGTTTATAAGTGTGGAAAAAGACATGTTGAAATTGGGTCCCAAATGGGCTAACAACTCGGAAACATTGTGTTGAACCCCTAAATGACTTATCTAGTGTTGTTTCGGGTTAGAATATGTTAGAATACAATGAGTTTGATTGATTACAAGTGCTAGAGATGCATGAAGAGTGTTTAAAAGTGTGTATAAAGACTTGCCCAAATTTGGTCCAAAATGGGCTAAGAACACACAACCATTGCTTTGAAGCATTAAATAGCTTGTATAGTGTTGATTGGGTTTAGAATAAGTTAGAATACAATAAATTTGATTGCTTACAAGTGTTAGAGATGCATGAAGAGTGTTTAGAAGTATGGAGAAAGACATGTTGAAGTTGGGTCCCAAATGGGCTAATAACTCAAAAACATTGCATTGGAACACTTAATGGCTTGTCTTGTGCTGTTTTGGGTTAAAATATTTTAGAATAAAACAAATTTTATTGTTACAAGTGTTAGAGATACATGAAAAGTGTTTAGAATTGTGGAGAAACACTTGTTGAAATTGGGTCCCAAATAGGCTAAGAACTCGGAAACATTGCGTTGAACAATTAAACTACTTATCTAGTGTTGTTTGGGGTTAGAATATGTTAGAATACATTAAATTTGATTGCTTCCAAGTGCTAGATATGCATGAAGAGTGTTTAGAAGTGTGTAGAAAGACTTGCCAAAATTTGGTCCAAAATGGGCTAAGAACCCAGAACCATTGCTTTGAACCATTAAATAGCTTGTATACTGTTGATTTGGGTTAGAATATGTTAGAATAAAATAAATTTTATTGATTACAAGTGTTAGAGATGCATGAAGAGTGTTTAGAAGTATGGAGAAAGACTTGTTGAAATTGGGTCCCAAATGGCCTAAGAACTCAAAAACATTGCGTTGAAACACTTAATGGCTTGTCTTGTGCTGTTTTGGGTTAAACTATGTTAGAATAAAATAAATTTTATTGTTACAACTGCTAGAGATACATGAAAAGTGTTTAGAAGTGTGGAGAAACACTTGTTGAAATTGGGTCCCAAATGGGCTGAGAACTCAGAAACTTTGCGTTGAACCACTAAATGACTTATCTAGTGTTTTATGGGATTAGAATATGTTAGAATACAATGAATTTGATTGATTACAAGTGCTAGAGATGCATGAAGAGTGTTTAGAAGTGTGTAGAAAGACTTGTTGAAATTGGGTCCCAAATGGGCTAAGAACTCGGAAACATTGCGTTGAACCACTAAATGACTTATCTAGTGTTGTTTTGGGTTAGAATATTCTAGAATACAATAAATTTGATTGATTAGAAGTGCTAGAGATGCATGAAGAGTGTTTATAAGTTTGGAAAAAGACATGTTGAAATTGGGTCCCAAATGGGCTAACGACTCGGAAACATTGTGTTGAACCACTAAATGACTTATCTAGTGTTGTTTCGGGTTAGAATATGTTATAATACAATGAATTTGATTGATTACAAGTGCTAGAGATGCATGAAGAGTGTTTAAAAGTGTGTAGAAAGACTTGCCCAAATTTGGTCCAAAATGGGCTAAGAACACACAACCATTGCTTTGAAGCATTAAATAGCTTGTATAGTGTTGATTGGGTTTAGAATATGTTAGAATACAATAAATTTGATTGCTTACAAGTGTTAGAGATGAATGAAGAGTGTTTAGAAGTATGGAGAAAGACTTGTTGAAATTGGGTCCCAAATGGGCTAAGAACTCAAAAACATTGCGTTGAAACACTTAATGGCTTGTCTTGTGCTGTTTTGGGTTAAAATATGTTAGAATAAAATAAATTTTATTGTTACAAGTGCTAGAGATACATGAAAAGTGTTTAGAAGTGTGGAGAAACACTTGTAGAAATTGGGTCCCAAATGGACTAAGAACTCGGAAACATTGCGTTGAACAATTAAATTACTTATCTAGTGTTGTTTGGGGTTAGAATATGTTAGAATACGTTAAATTTGATTGCTTCCAAGTGCTAGATATGCATGAAGAGTGTTTAGAAGTGTGTAGAAAGACTTGCCAAAATTTGGTCCAAAATGGGCTAAGAACCCACAACCATTACTTTGAACCATTAAATAGCTTGTATAGTGTTGATTTGGGTTAGAATATGTTCGAATAAAATAAATTTTATTGATTACAAGTGTTAGAGATGCATGAAGAGTGTTTAGAAGTATGGAGAAAGACTTGTTGAAATTGGGTCCCAAATGGCCTAAGAACTCAAAAACATTGCGTTGAAACACTAAATGGCTTGTCTTGTGCTGTTTTGGGTTAAAATATGTTAGAATAAAATAAATTTTATTGTTACAAGTGCTAGAGATACATGAAAAGTGTTTAGAAGTGTGGAGAAACACTTGTTGAAATTGGGTCCCAAATGGGCTAAGAACTCGGAAACATTGCGTTGAACCACTAAATGACTTATCTAGTGTTATATGGGATTAGAATATGTTAGAATACAATGAATTTGATTGATTACAAGTGCTAGAGATGCATGAAGAGTGTTTAGAAGTGTGTAGAAAGACTTGTTGACATTGGGTCCCAAATGGGCTAAGAACTCGGAAACATTTCGTTGAACCACTTAAGGGCTTGTCTAGTGTTGTTTTGGGTTAGAATATGTTAGAATATAATAAATTTGATTGTTACCAGTGCTAGAGATACATGAAGAGTGTTTAGAAGTGTGGAGAAAGACTTGTTGAAATTGGGTCCCAAATGGGCTAAGAACTCGAAAACATTGCTTTGAACCACTAAATGACTTATCTAGTGTTTTTTGGGGTTAGAATATGTTAGAATACAATAAATTTGATTGATTACAAGTGCTATAGATGCATGAAGAGTGTTTAGAAATGTGTAGAAAGACTTGTTCAAATTGGGTCCCACATGGGCTAAGAACTCGGAAACATTGCGTTGAACCACTTAAGGGCTTGTCTAGTGCTGTTTTGGGTTAGAATATGTTAGAATACAATAAATTTGATTGATTACAAGTGCTAGAGATGCATGAAGAGTGTTTATAAGTGTGGAAAAAGACATGTTGAAATTGAGTCCCAAATGGGCTAACAACTCGGAAACATTGTGTTGAACCCCTAAATGACTTATCTAGTGTTGTTTCGGGTTAGAATATGTTAGAATACAATGAATTTGATTGATTACAAGTGCTAGAGATGCATGAAGAGTGTTTAAAAGTGTGTAGAAAGACTTGCCCAAATTTGGTCGAAAATGGGCTAAGAACACACAACCATTGCTTTGAAGCATTAAATAGCTTGTATAGTGTTGATTGGGTTTAGAATATGTTAGAATACAATAAATTTGATTACTTACAAGTGTTAGAGATGCATGAAGAGTGTTTAGAAGTATGGAGAAAGACATGTTGAAGTTGGGTCCCAAATGGGCTAATAACTCAAAAACATTGCATTGGAACACTTAATGGCTTGTCTTGTGCTGTTTTGGGTTAGAATATGTTAGAATATAATAAATTTGATTGTTACCAGTGCTAGAGATACATGAAGAGTGTTTAGAAGTGTGGAGAAAGACTTGTTGAAATTGGGTCCCAAATGGGCTAAGAACTCGAAAACATTGCTTTGAACCACTAAATGACTTATCTAGTGTTTTTTGGGGTTAGAATATGTTAGAATACAATAAATTTGATTGATTACAAGTGCTATAGATGCGTGAAGAGTGTTTAGAAATGTATAGAAAGACTTGTTGAAATTAGGTCCCAAATTGGCTAAGAACTCAGAAACATTGCGTCGAACCACTTAAGGGCTTCTCTAGTGCGGTTTTGGGTTAGAATATGTTAGAATACAAGTAACATGATTGATTACAAGTGCTAGAGATGCATGAAGATTGTTTAGAAGTGTGTAGAAAGACTTGTTGAAATTGGGTCCCAAATGGGCTAAGAACTCGGAAACATTGCGTTGAACCACTAAATGACTTATCTAGTGTTGTTTGGGGTTAGAATATGTTAGAATACAAGTAACTTGACTGATTACAAGTGCTAGAGATGCATGAAGATTGTTTAGAAGTGTGTAGAAAGACTTGTTGAAATTGGGTCCCAAATGGGCTAAGAACTCGGAAACATTGCGTTGAACCACTAAATGACTTATCTAGTGTTGTTTTAAGTTAGAATATTCTAGAATACAATAAATTTGATTGATTAGAAGTGCTAGAGATGCATGAAGAGTGTTTATAAGTTTGGAAAAAGACATGTTGAAATTGGGTCCCAAATGGGCTAACGACTCGGAAACATTGTGTTGAACCACTAAATGACTTATCTAGTGTTGTTTCGGGTTAGAATATGTTATAATACAATGAATTTGATTGATTACAAGTGCTAGAGATGCATGAAGAGTGTTTAAAAGTGTGTAGAAAGACTTGCCCAAATTTGGTCCAAAATGGGCTAAGAACACACAACCATTGCTTTGAAGCATTAAATAGCTTGTATAGTGTTGATTGGGTTTAGAATATGTTAGAATACAATAAATTTGATTGCTTACAAGTGTTAGAGATGAATGAAGAGTGTTTAGAAGTATGGAGAAAGACTTGTTGAAATTGGGTCCCAAATGGGCTAAGAACTCAAAAACATTGCGTAGAAACACTTAATGGCTTGTCTTGTGCTGTTTTGGGTTAAAATATGTTAGAATAAAATAAATTTTATAGTTACAAGTGCTAGAGATACATGAAAAGTGTTTAGAAGTGTGGAGAAACACTTGTAGAAATTGGGTCCCAAATGGACTAAGAACTCGGAAACATTGCGTTGAACAATTAAATTACTTATCTAGTGTTGTTTGGGGTTAGAATATGTTAGAATACATTAAATTTTATTGCTTCCAAGTGCTAGATATGCATGAAGAGTGTTTAGAAGTGTGTAGAAAGACTTGCCAAAATTTGGTCCAAAATGGGCTAAGAACCCACAACCATTGCTTTGAACCATTAAATAGCTTGTATAGTGTTGATTTGGGCTAGAATATGTTAGAATAAAATAAATTTTATTGATTACAAGTGTTAGAGATGCATGAAGAGTGTTTAGAAGTATGGAGAAAGACTTGTTGAAATTGGGTCCCAAATGGCCTAAGAACTCAAAAACATTGCGTTGAAACACTTAATGGCTTGTCTTTGCTGTTTTGGGTTAAACTATGTTAGAATAAAATAAATTTTATTGTTACAACTGCTAGAGATACATGAAAAGTGTTTAGAAGTGTGGAGAAACACTTGTTGAAATTGGGTCCCAAATGGGTTAAGAACTCAGAAACATTGCGTTGAACCACTAAATGACTTATCTAGTGTTTTATGGGATTAGAATATGTTAGATTACAATGAATTTGATTGATTACAAGTGCTAGAGATGCATGAAGAGTGTTTAGAAGTGTGTAGAAAGACTTGTTGAAATTGGGTCCCAAATGGGCTAAGAACTCGGAAACATTGCGTTGAACCACTTAAGGGATTGTCTAGTGTTGTTTTGGGTTAGAATATGTTAGAATATAATAAATTTGATTGTTACCAGTGCTAGAGATACATGAAGAGTGTTTAGAAGTGTGGAGAAAGACTTGTTGAAATTGGGTCCCAAATGGGCTAAGAACTCGAAAACATTGCTTTGAACCACTAAATGACTTATCTAGTGTTTTTTGGGGTTAGAATATGTTAGAATACAATAAATTTGATTGATTACAAGTGCTATAGATGCGTGAAGAGTATTTACAACTGTATAGAAAGACTTGTTGAAATTAGGTCCAAAATGGGCTAAGAACTCGGAAACATTGCGTCGAACCACTTAAGGGCTTCTCTAGTGCGGTTTTAGGTTAGAATATGTTAGAATACAAGTAACATGATTGATTACAAGTGCTAGAGATGCATGAAGATTGTTTAGAAGTGTGTAGAAAGACTTGTTGAAATTGGGTCCCAAATGGGCTAAGAACTCGGAAACATTGCGTTGAACCACTAAATCACTTATCTAGTGTTGTTTGGGGTTAGAATATGTTAGAATACAAGTAACTTGACTGATTACAAGTGCTAGAGATGCATGAAGATTGTTTAGAAGTGTGTAGAAAGACTTGTTGAAATTGGGTCCCAAATGGGCTAAGAACTCGGAAACATTGCGTTGAACCACTAAATGACTTATCTAGTGTTGTTTTGGGTTAGAATATTCTAGAATACAATAAATTTGATTGATTAGAAGTGCTAGAGATGCATGAAGAGTGTTTATAAGTTTGGAAAAAAATATGTTGAAATTGGGTCCCAAATGGGCTAACGACTCGGAAACATTGTGTTGAACCACTAAATGACTTATCTAGTGTTGTTTCGGGTTAGAATATATTATAATACAATGAATTTGATTGATTACAAGTGCTAGAGATGCATGAAGAGTGTTTAAAAGTGTGTAGAAAGACTTGTTCAAATTGGGTCCCATATGGGCTAAGAACTCGGAAACATTGTGTTGAACAACTTAAGGGGTTTTCTAGTGCTGTTTTGGGTTAGAATATGTTAGAATATAATAAATTTGATTGTTACAAGTGCTAGAGATACATGAAGAGTGTTTAGAAGTGTGGAGAAAGACTTGTTGAAATTGGGTCCCAAATGGGCTAAGAACTCGGAAACATTGTGTTGAACCACTTAAGGGGTTTTCTAGTGCTGTTTTGGGTTAGAATATGTTAGAATATAATAAATTTGATTGTTACAAGTGCTAGAGATACATGAAGAGTGTTTAGAAGTGTGGAGAAAGACTTGTTGAAATTGGGTCCTAAATGGGCTAAGAACTCGGAAACATTGTGTTGAACCACTTAAGGGGTTTTCTAGTGCTGTTTTGGGTTAGAATATGTTAGAATATAATAAATTTGATTGATTACAAGTGCTATAGATGCGTGAAGAGTGTTTAGAAGTGTGTAGAAAGACTTGTAGAAATTGGGTCCCAAATGGGCTAAGAACTCGGAAACATTGCGTTGAACTACTAAATAACTTATCTAGTGTTGTTTGGGGTTAGAATATGTTAGAATACAATGAATTTGATTGATTACAAGTGCTAGAGATGCATGAAGAGTGTTTAGAAGTGTGTAGAAAGACTTGTTCAATTTGGGTCCCATATGGGCTAAGAACTCGGAAACATTGTGTTGAACAACTTAAGGGGTTTTCTAGTGCTGTTTTGGGTTAGAATATGTTAGAATATAATAAATTTGATTGTTACAAGTGCTAGAGATACATGAAGAGTGTTTAGAAGTGTGGAGAAAGACTTGTTGAAATTGGGTCCCAAATGGGCTAAGAACTCGGAAACATTGTGTGGAACCACTTAAGGGGTTTTCTAGTGCTGTTTTGGGTTAGAATATGTTAGAATATAATAAATTTGATTGTTACAAGTGCTAGAGATACATGAAGAGTGTTTAGAAGTGTGGAGAAAGACTTGTTGAAATTGGGTCCCAAATGGGCTAAGAACTCGGAAACATTGTGTTGAACCACTTAAGGGGTTTTCTAGTGCTGTTTTGGGTTAGAATATGTTAGAATATAATAAATTTGATTGATTACAAGTGCTATAGATGCGTGAAGAGTGTTTAGAAATGTATAGAAAGACTTGTTGAAATTAGGTCCCAAATGGGCTAAGAACTCGGAAACATTGCGTCGAACCACTTAAGGGCTTCTCTAGTGCGGTTTTGGGTTAGAATATGTTAGAATACAAGTAACATGATTGATTACAAGTGCTAGAGATGCATGAAGATTGTTTAGAAGTGTGTAGAAAGACTTGTTGAAATTGGGTCCCAAATGGGCTAAGAACTCGGAAACATTGCGTTGAACCACTAAATGACTTATCTAGTGTTGTTTGGGGTTAGAATATGTTAGAATACAAGTAACTTGACTGATTACAAGTGCTAGAGATGCATGAAGATTGTTTAGAAGTGTGTAGAAAGACTTGTTGAAATTGGGTCCCAAATGGGCTAAGAACTCGGAAACATTGCGTTGAACCATTAAATGACTTATCTAGTGTTGTTTTGGGTTAGAATATTCTAGAATACAATAAATTTGATTGATTAGAAGTGCTAGAGATGCATGAAGAGTGTTTATAAGTTTGGAAAAAGACATGTTGAAATTGGGTCCCAAATGGGCTAACGACTCGGAAACATTGTGTTGAACCACTAAATGACTTATCTAGTGTTGTTTCGGGTTAGAATATGTTATAATACAATGAATTTGATTGATTACAAGTGCTAGAGATGCATGAAGAGTGTTTAAAAGTGTGTAGAAAGACTTGCCCAAATTTGGTCCAAAATGGGCTAAGAACACACAACCATTGCTTTGAAGCATTAAATAGCTTGTATAGTGTTGATTGGGTTTAGAATATGTTAGAATACAATAAATTTGATTGCTTACAAGTGTTAGAGATGAATGAAGAGTGTTTAGAAGTATGGAGAAAGACTTGTTGTAATTGGGTCCCAAATGGGCTAAGAACTCAAAAACATTGCGTTGAAACACTTAATGGCTTGTCTTGTGCTGTTTTGGGTTAAAATATGTTAGAATAAAATAAATTTTATAGTTACAAGTGCTAGAGATACATGAAAAGTGTTTAGAAGTGTGGAGAAACACTTGTAGAAATTGGGTCCCAAATGGACTAAGAACTCGGAAACATTGCGTTGAACAATTAAATTACTTATCTAGTGTTGTTTGGGGTTAGAATATGTTAGAATACATTAAATTTTATTGCTTCCAAGTGCTAGATATGCATGAAGAGTGTTTAGAAGTGTGTAGAAAGACTTGCCAAAATTTGGTCCAAAATGGGCTAAGAACCCACAACCATTGCTTTGAACCATTAAATAGCTTGTATAGTGTTGATTTGGGCTAGAATATGTTAGAATAAAATAAATTTTATTGATTACAAGTGTTAGAGATGCATGAAGAGTGTTTAGAAGTATGGAGAAAGACTTGTTGAAATTGGGTCCCAAATGGCCTAAGAACTCAAAAACATTGCGTTGAAACACTTAATGGCTTGTCTTTGCTGTTTTGGGTTAAACTATGTTAGAATAAAATAAATTTTATTGTTACAACTGCTAGAGATACATGAAAAGTGTTTAGAAGTGTGGAGAAACACTTGTTGAAATTGGGTCCCAAATGGGCTAAGAACTCAGAAACATTGCGTTGAACCACTAAATGACTTATCTAGTGTTTTATGGGATTAGAATATGTTAGATTACAATGAATTTGATTGATTACAAGTGCTAGAGATGCATGAAGAGTGTTTAGAAGTGTGTAGAAAGACTTGTTGAAATTGGGTCCCAAATGGGCTAAGAACTCGGAAACATTGCGTTGAACCACTTAAGGGATTGTCTAGTGTTGTTTTGGGTTAGAATATGTTAGAATATAATAAATTTGATTGTTACCAGTGCTAGAGATACATGAAGAGTGTTTAGAAGTGTGGAGAAAGACTTGTTGAAATTGGGTCCCAAATGGGCTAAGAACTCGAAAACATTGCTTTGAACCACTAAATGACTTATCTAGTGTTTTTTGGGGTTAGAATATGTTAGAATACAATAAATTTGATTGATTACAAGTGCTATAGATGCGTGAAGAGTATTTACAAATGTATAGAAAGACTTGTTGAAATTAGGTCCAAAATGGGCTAAGAACTCGGAAACATTGCGTCGAACCACTTAAGGGCTTCTCTAGTGCGGTTTTGGGTTAGAATATGTTAGAATACAAGTAACATGATTGATTACAAGTGCTAGAGATGCATGAAGATTGTTTAGAAGTGTGTAGAAAGACTTGTTGAAATTGGGTCCCAAATGGGCTAAGAACTCGGAAACATTGCGTTGAACCACTAAATCACTTATCTAGTGTTGTTTGGGGTTAGAATATGTTAGAATACAAGTAACTTGACTGATTACAAGTGCTAGAGATGCATGAAGATTGTTTAGAAGTGTGTAGAAAGACTTGTTGAAATTGGGTCCCAAATGGGCTAAGAACTCGGAAACATTGCGTTGAACCACTAAATGACTTATCTAGTGTTGTTTTGGGTTAGAATATTCTAGAATACAATAAATTTGATTGATTAGAAGTGCTAGAGATGCATGAAGAGTGTTTATAAGTTTGGAAAAAAATATGTTGAAATTGGGTCCCAAATGGGCTAACGACTCGGAAACATTGTGTTGAACCACTAAATGACTTATCTAGTGTTGTTTCGGGTTAGAATATATTATAATACAATGAATTTGATTGATTACAAGTGCTAGAGATGCATGAAGAGTGTTTAAAAGTGTGTAGAAAGACTTGTTCAAATTGGGTCCCATATGGGCTAAGAACTCGGAAACATTGTGTTGAACAACTTAAGGGGTTTTCTAGTGCTGTTTTGGGTTAGAATATGTTAGAATATAATAAATTTGATTGTTACAAGTGCTAGAGATACATGAAGAGTGTTTAGAAGTGTGGAGAAAGACTTGTTGAAATTGGGTCCCAAATGGGCTAAGAACTCGGAAACATTGTGTTGAACCACTTAAGGGGTTTTCTAGTGCTGTTTTGGGTTAGAATATGTTAGAATATAATAAATTTGATTGTTACAAGTGCTAGAGATACATGAAGAGTGTTTAGAAGTGTGGAGAAAGACTTGTTGAAATTGGGTCCCAAATGGGCTAAGAACTCGGAAACATTGTGTTGAACCACTTAAGGGGTTTTCTAGTGCTGTTTTGGGTTAGAATATGTTAGAATATAATAAATTTGATTGATTACAAGTGCTATAGATGCGTGAAGAGTGTTTAGAAGTGTGTAGAAAGACTTGTAGAAATTGGGTCCCAAATGGGCTAAGAACTCGGAAACATTGCGTTGAACTACTAAATAACTTATCTAGTGTTGTTTGGGGTTAGAATATGTTAGAATACAATGAATTTGATTGATTACAAGTGCTAGAGATGCATGAAGAGTGTTTAGAAGTGTGTAGAAAGACTTGTTCAATTTGGGTCCCATATGGGCTAAGAACTCGGAAACATTGTGTTGAACAACTTAAGGGGTTTTCTAGTGCTGTTTTGGGTTAGAATATGTTAGAATATAATAAATTTGATTGTTACAAGTGCTAGAGATACATGAAGAGTGTTTAGAAGTGTGGAGAAAGACTTGTTGAAATTGGGTCCCAAATGGGCTAAGAACTCGGAAACATTGTGTGGAACCACTTAAGGGGTTTTCTAGTGCTGTTTTGGGTTAGAATATGTTAGAATATAATAAATTTGATTGTTACAAGTGCTAGAGATACATGAAGAGTGTTTAGAAGTGTGGAGAAAGACTTGTTGAAATTGGGTCCCAAATGGGCTAAGAACTCGGAAACATTGTGTTGAACCACTTAAGGGGTTTTCTAGTGCTGTTTTGGGTTAGAATATGTTAGAATATAATAAATTTGATTGATTACAAGTGCTATAGATGCGTGAAGAGTGTTTAGAAATGTATAGAAAGACTTGTTGAAATTAGGTCCCAAATGGGCTAAGAACTCGGAAACATTGCGTCGAACCACTTAAGGGCTTCTCTAGTGCGGTTTTGGGTTAGAATATGTTAGAATACAAGTAACATGATTGATTACAAGTGCTAGAGATGCATGAAGATTGTTTAGAAGTGTGTAGAAAGACTTGTTGAAATTGGGTCCCAAATGGGCTAAGAACTCGGAAACATTGCGTTGAAGCACTAAATGACTTATCTAGTGTTGTTTGGGGTTAGAATATGTTAGAATACAAGTAACTTGACTGATTACAAGTGCTAGAGATGCATGAAGATTGTTTAGAAGTGTGTAGAAAGACTTGTTGAAATTGGGTCCCAAATGGGCTAAGAACTCGGAAACATTGCGTTGAACCATTAAATGACTTATCTAGTGTTGTTTTGGGTTAGAATATTCTAGAATACAATAAATTTGATTGATTAGAAGTGCTAGAGATGCATGAAGAGTGTTTATAAGTTTGGAAAAAGACATGTTGAAATTGGGTCCCAAATGGGCTAACGACTCGGAAACATTGTGTTGAACCACTAAATGACTTATCTAGTGTTGTTTCGGGTTAGAATATGTTATAATACAATGAATTTGATTGATTACAAGTGCTAGAGATGCATGAAGAGTGTTTAAAAGTGTGTAGAAAGACTTGCCCAAATTTGGTCCAAAATGGGCTAAGAACACACAACCATTGCTTTGAAGCATTAAATAGCTTGTATAGTGTTGATTGGGTTTAGAATATGTTAGAATACAATAAATTTGATTGCTTACAAGTGTTAGAGATGAATGAAGAGTGTTTAGAAGTATGGAGAAAGACTTGTTGTAATCGGGTCCCAAATGGGCTAAGAACTCAAAAACATTGCGTTGAAACACTTAATGGCTTGTCTTGTGCTGTTTTGGGTTAAAATATGTTAGAATAAAATAAATTTTATAGTTACAAGTGCTAGAGATACATGAAAAGTGTTTAGAAGTGTGGAGAAACACTTGTAGAAATTGGGTCCCAAATGGACTAAGAACTCGGAAACATTGCGTTGAACAATTAAATTACTTATCTAGTGTTGTTTGGGGTTAGAATATGTTAGAATACATTAAATTTTATTGCTTCCAAGTGCTAGATATGCATTAAGAGTGTTTAGAAGTGTGTAGAAAGATTTGCCAAAATTTGGACCAAAATGGGCTAAGAACCCACAACCATTGCTTTGAACCATTAAATAGCTTGTATAGTGTTGATTTGGGTTAGAATATGTTAGAATAAAATAAATTTTATTGATTACAAGTGTTAGAGATGCATGAAGAGTGTTTAGAAGTATGGAGAAAGACTTGTTGAAATTGGGTCCCAAATGGCCTAAGAACTCAAAAACATTGCGTTGAAACACTTAATGGCTTGTCTTTGCTGTTTTGGGTTAAACTATGTTAGAATAAAATAAATTTTATTGTTACAACTGCTAGAGATACATGAAAAGTGTTTAGAAGTGTGGAGAAACACTTGTTGAAATTGGGTCCCAAATGGGCTAAGAACTCAGAAACATTGCGCTGAACCACTAAATGACTTATCTAGTGTTTTATGGGATTAGAATATGTTAGAATACAATGAATTTGATTGATTACAAGTGCTAGAGATGCATGAAGAGTGTTTAGAAGTGTGTAGAAAGACTTGTTGAAATTGGGTCCCAAATGGGCTAAGAACTCGGAAACATTGCGTTGAACCACTTAAGGGATTGTCTAGTGTTGTTTTGGGTTAGAATATGTTAGAATATAATAAATTTGATTGTTACCAGTGCTAGAGATACATGAAGAGTGTTTAGAAGTGTGGAGAAAGACTTGTTGAAATTGGGTCCCAAATGGGCTAAGAACTCGAAAACATTGCTTTGAACTACTAAATGACTTATCTAGTGTTTTTTGGGGTTAGAATATGTTAGAATACAATAAATTTGATTGATTACAAGTGCTATAGATGCGTGAAGAGTGTTTAGAAATGTATAGAAAGACTTGTTGAAATTAGGTCCCAAATGGGCTAAGAACTCGGAAACATTGCGTCGAACCACTTAAGGGCTTCTCTAGTGCGGTTTTGGGTTAGAATATGTTAGAATACAAGTAACATGATTGATTACAAGTGCTAGAGATGCATGAAGATTGTTTAGAAGTGTGTAGAAAGACTTGTTGAAATTGGGTCCCAAATGGGCTAAGAACTCGGAAACATTACGTTGAACCACTAAATGACTTATCTAGTGTTGTTTGGGGTTAGAATATGTTAGAATACAAGTAACTTGACTGATTACAAGTGCTAGAGATGCATGAAGATTGTTTAGAAGTGTGTAGAAAGACTTGTTGAAATTGGGTCCCAAATGGGCTAAGAACTCGGAAACATTGCGTTGAACCACTAAATGACTTATCTAGTGTTGTTTTGGGTTAGAATATTCTAGAATACAATAAATTTGATTGATTAGAAGTGCTAGAGATGCATGAAGAGTGTTTATAAGTTTGGAAAAAGACATGTTGAAATTGGGTCCCAAATGGGCTAACGACTCGGAAACATTGTGTTGAACCACTAAATGACTTATCTAGTGTTGTTTCGGGTTAGAATATGTTATAATACAATGAATTTGATTGATTACAAGTGCTAGAGATGCATGAAGAGTGTTTAAAAGTGTGTAGAAAGACTTGCCCAAATTTGGTCCAAAATGGGCTAAGAACACACAACCATTGCTTTGAAGCATTAAATAGGTTGTATAGTGTTGATTGGGTTTAGAATATGTTAGAATACAATAAATTTGATTGCTTACAAGTGTTAGAGATGAATGAAGAGTGTTTAGAAGTATGGAGAAAGACTTGTTGTAATTGGGTCCCAAATGGGCTAAGAACTCGAAAACATTGCGTTGAAACACTTAATGGCTTGTCTTGTGCTGTTTTGGGTTAAAATATGTTAGAATAAAATAAATTTTATTGTTACAAGTGCTAGAGATAAATGAAAAGTGTTTAGAAGTGTGGAGAAACACTTGTAGAAATTGGGTCCCAAATGGACTAAGAACTCGGAAACATTGCGTTGAACCACTAAATTACTTATCTAGTGTTGTTTGGGGTTAGACTATGTTAGAATACAGTAAATTTGATTGCTAACAAGTGCTAGATATGCATGAAGAGTGTTTAGAAGTGTGTAGAAAGACTTGCCAAAATTAGGTCCAAAATGGGCTAAGAACCAGCAACCATAGCTTTGAAGCATTAAATAGCTTGTATAGTGTTGATTGGGGTTAGAATATGTTAGAATACAATAAATTTGATTGATTACAAGTGTTAGAGATGCATGAAGAGTGTTTAGAAGTATGGAGAAAGACTTGTTGAAATTGGGTCCCAAATGGGCTAAGAACTCGGAAACATTGTGGTGAACCACTAAATGACTTATCAAGTGTTTTTTGGGGTTAGAATATGTTAGAATACGATGAATTTGATTGATTACAAGTTCTAGAGATGCATGAAGAGTGTTTAGAAGTGTGTAGAAAGACTTGTTGCAATTGGGTCCCAAATGGGCTAAGAACTCAGAAACATTGCGTTGAAGCACTTAAGGGTTTGTCTAGTGCTGTTTTGGTTTAGAATGTGTTAGAATATAATAAATTTGATTGTTACAAGTGCTTAAGATACATGAAGAGTGTTTAGAAGTGTGGAGAAAGACTTGTTGAAATTGGGTCCCAAATGGGCTAAGAACTCGGAAACATTGCTTTGAACCACTAAATGACTTATCTAGTATTTTTTGGGGTTAGAATATGTTGGAATACAATAAATTTGATTGATTAAAAGTGCTATAGATGCGTGAAGAGTGTTCAGAAGTGTGTAGAAAGACTTGTAGAAGTTGGGTCCCAAATGGGCTAAGAACTCGGAAACATTGCGTTGAACTACTAAATAACTTATGTAGTGTTGTTTTGGGTTAGAATATGTTAGAAAACAATGAATTTGATTGATTACAAGTGCTAGAGATGCATGAAGAGTGTTTAGAAGTGTGGAGAAAGACTTGTTGAAATTGGGTCCCATATGGGCTAAGAACTCGGAAACATTGTGTTGAACCACTTAAGGGGTTTTCTAGTGCTGTTTTGGGTTAGAATATGATAGAATATAATAAATTTGATTGTTACAAGTGCTAGAGATACATGAAGAGTGTTTAGAAGTGTGGAGAAAGACTTGTTGAAATTGGGTCCCAAATGGGCTAAGAACTCGGAAACATTGCGTTGAACCACTACATAACTTATCTAATATTTTTTGGGCTTAGAATATGTTTGAATACAATGAATCTGATTGATTACAAGTGCTAGATTTGCATGAAGAGTGTTTAGAAGAGTGTAGAAAGACTTGCCCAAATTTGGTCCAAAATGGGCTATGAACCCACAACCATTGCTTTGAAGCATTAAATAGCTTGTATAGTGTTGATTGGGGTTAGAATATGTTTGAATACAATAAATTTGATTGATTACAAGTGCTAGAGATGCATGGAGAGTGTTTATAAGTATGGATAAAGACTTGTTGAAATTGGGTCCCAAAAGGGCTAAGAACTCGGAAACATTGCTTTGAACCACTAAATGACTTATCTAGTATTTTTTGGGGTTAGAATATGTTGGAATACAATAAATTTGATTGATTAAAAGTGCTATAGATGCGTGAAGAATGTTCAGAAGTGTGTAGAAAGACTTGTAGAAATTGGGTTCCAAATGGGCTAAGAACTCGGAAACATTGCGTTGAACTACTAAATGACTTATCTAGTGTTGTTTGGGGTTAGAATATGTTAGAATACAATGAATTTGATTGATTACAAGTGCTAGAGATGCATGAAGAGTGTTTAGAAGTGTGTAGAAAGACTTGTTCAAATTGGGTCCCATATGGGCTAAGAACTCGGAAACATTGTGTTGAACAACTTAAGGGGTTTTCTAGTGCTGTTTTGGGTTAGAATATGTTAGAATATAATAAATTTGATTGTTACAAGTGCTAGAGATACATGAAGAGTGTTTAGAAGTGTGGAGAAAGACTTGTTGAAATTGGGTCCCAAATGGGCTAAGAACTCGGAAACATTGTGTTGAACCACTTAAGGGGTTTTCTAGTGCTGTTTTGGGTTAGAATATGTTAGAATATAATAAATTTGATTGTTACAAGTGCTAGAGATACATGAAGAGTGTTTAGAAGTGTGGAGAAAGACTTGTTGAAATTGGGTCCCAAATGGGCTAAGAACTCGGAAACATTGTGTTGAACCACTTAAGGGGTTTTCTAGTGCTGTTTTGGGTTAGAATATGTTAGAATATAATAAATTTGATTGATTACAAGTGCTATAGATGCGTGAAGAGTGTTTAGAAATGTATAGAAAGACTTGTTGAAATTAGGTCCCAAATGGGCTAAGAACTCGGAAACATTGCGTCGAACCACTTAAGGGCTTCTCTAGTGCGGTTTTGGGTTAGAATATGTTAGAATACAAGTAACATGATTGATTACAAGTGCTAGAGATGCATGAAGATTGTTTAGAAGTGTGTAGAAGACTTGTTGAAATTGGGTCCCAAATGGGCTCAGAACTCGGAAACATTGCGTTGATCCACTAAATGACTTATCTAGTGTTGTTTGGGGTTAGAATATGTTAGAATACAAGTAACTTGACTGATTACAAGTGCTAGAGATGCATGAAGATTGTTTAGAAGTGTGTAGAAAGACTTGTTGAAATTGGGTCCCAAATGGGCTAAGAACTCGGAAACATTGCGTTGAACCATTAAATGACTTATCTAGTGTTGTTTTGGGTTAGAATATTCTAGAATACAATAAATTTGATTGATTAGAAGTGCTAGAGATGCATGAAGAGTGTTTATAAGTTTGGAAAAAGACATGTTGAAATTGGGTCCCAAATGGGCTAACGACTCGGAAACATTGTGTTGAACCACTAAATGACTTATCTAGTGTTGTTTCGGGTTAGAATATGTTATAATACAATGAATTTGATTGATTACAAGTGCTAGAGATGCATGAAGAGTGTTTAAAAGTGTGTAGAAAGACTTGCCCAAATTTGGTCCAAAATGGGCTAAGAACACACAACCATTGCTTTGAAGCATTAAATAGCTTGTATAGTGTTGATTGGGTTTAGAATATGTTAGAATACAATAAATTTGATTGCTTACAAGTGTTAGAGATGAATGAAGAGTGTTTAGAAGTATGGAGAAAGACTTGTTGTAATTGGGTCCCAAATGGGCTAAGAACTCAAAAACATTGCGTTGAAACACTTAATGGCTTGTATTGTGCTGTTTTGGGTTAAAATATGTTAGAATAAAATAAATTTTATTGTTACAAGTGCTAGAGATACATGAAAAGTGTTTAGAAGTGTGGAGAAACACTTGTAGAAATTGGGTCCCAAATGGACTAAGAACTCGGAAACATTGCGTTGAACCACTAAATTACTTATCTAATGTTGTTTGGGGTTAGACTATGTTAGAATACAGTAAATTTGATTGCTAACAAGTGCTAGATATGCATGAAGAGTGTTTAGAAGTGTGTAGAAAGACTTGCCAAAATTAGGTCCAAAATGGGCTAAGAACCAGCAACCATAGCTTTGAAGCATTAAATAGCTTGTATAGTGTTGATTGGGGTTAGAATATGTTAGAATACAATAAATTTGATTGATTACAAGTGTTAGAGATGCATGAAGAGTGTTTAGAAGTATGGAGAAAGACTTGTTGAAATTGGGTCCCAAATGGGCTAAGAACTCGGAAACATTGTGTTGAACCACTAAATGACTTATCTAGTGTTTTTTGGGGTTAGAATATGTTAGAATACGATGAATTTGATTGATTACAAGTTCTAGAGATGCATGAAGAGTGTTTAGAAGTGTGTAGAAAGACTTGTTGCAATTGGGTCCCAAATGGGCTAAGAACTCAGAAACAATGCGTTGAACCACTTAAGGGTTTGTCTAGTGCTGTTTTGGGTTAGAATATGTTAGAATATAATAAATTTGATTGTTACAAGTGCTTGAGATACATGAAGAGTGTTTAGAAGTGTGGAGAAAGACTTGTTGAAATTGGGTCCCAAATGGGCTAAGAACTCGGAAACATTGCTTTGAACCACTAAATGACTTATCTAGTATTTTTTGGGGTTAGAATATGTTGGAATACAATAAATTTGATTGATTAAAAGTGCTATAGATGCGTGAAGAGTGTTCAGAAGTGTGTAGAAAGACTTGTAGAAGTTGGGTCCCAAATGGGCTAAGAACTCGGAAACATTGCGTTGAACTACTAAATAACTTATGTAGTGTTGTTTTGGGTTAGAATATGTTAGAAAACAATGAATTTGATTGATTACAAGTGCTAGAGATGCATGAAGAGTGTTTAGAAGTGTGGAGAAAGACTTGTTGAAATTGGGTCCCATATGGGCTAAGAACTCGGAAACATTGTGTTGAACCACTTAAGGGGTTTTCTAGTGCTGTTTTGGGTTAGAATATGATAGAATATAATAAATTTGATTGTTACAAGTGCTAGAGATACATGAAGAGTGTTTAGAAGTGTGGAGAAAGACTTGTTGAAATTGGGTCCCAAATGGGCTAAGAACTCGGAAACATTGCGTTGAACCACTACATAACTTATCTAATATTTTTTGGGCTTAGAATATGTTTGAATACAATGAATCTGATTGATTACAAGTGCTAGATTTGCATGAAGAGTGTTTAGAAGAGTGTAGAAAGACTTGCCCAAATTTGGTCCAAAATGGGCTATGAACCCACAACCATTGCTTTGAAGCATTAAATAGCTTGTATAGTGTTGATTGGGGTTAGAATATGTTTGAATACAATAAATTTGATTGATTACAAGTGCTAGAGATGCATGGAGAGTGTTTATAAGTATGGATAAAGACTTGTTGAAATTGGGTCCCAAAAGGGCTAAGAACTCGGAAACATTGCTTTGAACCACTAAATGACTTATCTAGTATTTTTTGGGGTTAGAATATGTTGGAATACAATAAATTTGATTGATTAAAAGTGCTATAGATGCGTGAAGAGTGTTCAGAAGTGTGTAGAAAGACTTGTAGAAATTGGGTCCCAAATGGGCTAAGAACTCGGAAACATTGCGTTGAACTACTAAATGACTTATCTAGTGTTGTTTGGGGTTAGAATATGTTAGAATACAATGAATTTGATTGATTACAAGTGCTAGAGATGCATGAAGAGTGTTTAGAAGTGTGTAGAAAGACTTGTTCAAATTGGGTCCCATATGGGCTAAGAACTCGGAAACATTGTGTTGAACAACTTAAGGGGTTTTCTAGTGCTGTTTTGGGTTAGAATATGTTAGAATATAATAAATTTGATTGTTACAAGTGCTAGAGATACATGAAGAGTGTTTAGAAGTGTGGAGAAAGACTTGTTGAAATTGGGTCCCAAATGGGCTAAGAACTCGGAAACATTGTGTTGAACCACTTAAGGGGTTTTCTAGTGCTGTTTTGGGTTAGAATATGTTAGAATATAATAAATTTGATTGTTACAAGTGCTAGAGATACATGAAGAGTGTTTAGAAGTGTGGAGAAAGACTTGTTGAAATTGGGTCCCAAATGGGCTAAGAACTCGGAAACATTGTGTTGAACCACTTAAGGGGTTTTCTAGTGCTGTTTTGGGTTAGAATATGTTAGAATATAATAAATTTGATTGATTACAAGTGCTATAGATGCGTGAAGAGTGTTTAGAAATGTATAGAAAGACTTGTTGAAATTAGGTCCCAAATGGGCTAAGAACTCGGAAACATTGCGTCGAACCACTTAAGGGCTTCTCTAGTGCGGTTTTGGGTTAGAATATGTTAGAATACAAGTAACATGATTGATTACAAGTGCTAGAGATGCATGAAGATTGTTTAGAAGTGTGTAGAAGACTTGTTGAAATTGGGTCCCAAATGGGCTCAGAACTCGGAAACATTGCGTTGATCCACTAAATGACTTATCTAGTGTTGTTTGGGGTTAGAATATGTTAGAATACAAGTAACTTGACTGATTACAAGTGCTAGAGATGCATGAAGATTGTTTAGAAGTGTGTAGAAAGACTTGTTGAAATTGGGTCCCAAATGGGCTAAGAACTCGGAAACATTGCGTTGAACCATTAAATGACTTATCTAGTGTTGTTTTGGGTTAGAATATTCTAGAATACAATAAATTTGATTGATTAGAAGTGCTAGAGATGCATGAAGAGTGTTTATAAGTTTGGAAAAAGACATGTTGAAATTGGGTCCCAAATGGGCTAACGACTCGGAAACATTGTGTTGAACCACTAAATGACTTATCTAGTGTTGTTTCGGGTTAGAATATGTTATAATACAATGAATTTGATTGATTACAAGTGCTAGAGATGCATGAAGAGTGTTTAAAAGTGTGTAGAAAGACTTGCCCAAATTTGGTCCAAAATGGGCTAAGAACACACAACCATTGCTTTGAAGCATTAAATAGCTTGTATAGTGTTGATTGGGTTTAGAATATGTTAGAATACAATAAATTTGATTGCTTACAAGTGTTAGAGATGAATGAAGAGTGTTTAGAAGTATGGAGAAAGACTTGTTGTAATTGGGTCCCAAATGGGCTAAGAACTCAAAAACATTGCGTTGAAACACTTAATGGCTTGTATTGTGCTGTTTTGGGTTAAAATATGTTAGAATAAAATAAATTTTATTGTTACAAGTGCTAGAGATACATGAAAAGTGTTTAGAAGTGTGGAGAAACACTTGTAGAAATTGGGTCCCAAATGGACTAAGAACTCGGAAACATTGCGTTGAACCACTAAATTACTTATCTAGTGTTGTTTGGGGTTAGACTATGTTAGAATACAGTAAATTTGATTGCTAACAAGTGCTAGATATGCATGAAGAGTGTTTAGAAGTGTGTAGAAAGACTTGCCAAAATTAGGTCCAAAATGGGCTAAGAACCAGCAACCATAGCTTTGAAGCATTAAATAGCTTGTATAGTGTTGATTGGGGTTAGAATATGTTAGAATACAATAAATTTGATTGATTACAAGTGTTAGAGATGCATGAAGAGTGTTTAGAAGTATGGAGAAAGACTTGTTGAAATTGGGTCCCAAATGGGCTAAGAACTCGGAAACATTGTGTTGAACCACTAAATGACTTATCTAGTGTTTTTTGGGGTTAGAATATGTTAGAATACGATGAATTTGATTGATTACAAGTTCTAGAGATGCATGAAGAGTGTTTAGAAGTGTGTAGAAAGACTTGTTGCAATTGAGTCCCAAATGGGCTAAGAACTCAGAAACATTGCGTTGAACCACTTACGGGTTTGTCTAGTGCTGTTTTGGGTTAGAATATGTTAGAATATAATAAATTTGATTGTTACAAGTGCTTGAGATACATGAAGAGTGTTTAGAAGTGTGGAGAAAGACTTGTTGAAATTGGGTCCCAAATGGGCTAAGAACTCGGAAACATTGCTTTGAACCACTAAATGACTTATCTAGTATTTTTTGGGGTTAGAATATGTTGGAATACAATAAATTTGATTGATTAAAAGTGCTATAGATTCGTGAAGAGTGTTCAGAAGTGTGTAGAAAGACTTGTAGAAGTTGGGTCCCAAATGGGCTAAGAACTCGGAAACATTGCGTTGAACTACTAAATGACTTATGTAGTGTTGTATTGGGTTAGAATATGTTAGAATAAAATGAATTTGATTGATTACAAGTGCTAGAGATGCATGAAGAGTGTTTAGAAGTGTGGAGAAAGACTTGTTGAAATTGGGTCCCATATGGGCTAAGAACTCGGAAACATTGTGTTGAACCACTTAAGGGGTTTTCTAGTGCTGTTTTGGGTTAGAATATGTTAGAATATAATAAATTTGATTGTTACAAGTGCTAGAGATACATGAAGAGTGTTTAGAAGTGTGGAGAAAGACTTGTTGAAATTGGGTCCCAAATGGGCTAAGAACTCGGAAACATTGCGTTGAACCACTACATAACTTATCTAATATTTTTTGGGCTTAGAATATGTTTGAATACAATGAATCTGATTGATTACAAGTGCTAGATTTGCATGAAGAGTGTTTAGAAGAGTGTAGAAAGACTTGCCCAAATTTGGTCCAAAATGGGCTATGAACCCACAACCATTGCTTTGAAGCATTAAATAGCTTGTATAGTGTTGATTGGGGTTAGAATATGTTTGAATACAATAAATTTGATTGATTACAAGTGCTAGAGATGCATGAAGAGTGTTTATAAGTATGGATAAAGACTTGTTGAAATTGGGTCCCAAAAGGGATAAGAACTCGGAAACATTGCTTTGAACCACTAAATGACTTATCTAGTATTTTTTGGGGTTAGAATATGTTGGAATACAATAAATTTGATTGATTAAAAGTGCTATAGATGCGTGAAGAGTGTTCAGAAGTGTGTAGAAAGACTTGTAGAAATTGGGTCCCAAATGGGCTAAGAACTCGGAAACATTGCGTTGAACTACTAAATGACTTATCTAGTGTTGTTTGGGGTTAGAATATGTTAGAATACAATGAATTTGATTGATTACAAGTGCTAGAGATGCATGAAGAGTGTTTAGAAGTGTGTAGAAAGACTTGTTCAAATTGGGTCCCATATGGGCTAAGAACTCGGAAACATTGTGTTGAACCACTTAAGTGGTTTTCTAGTGCTGTTTTGGGTTAGAATATGTTAGAATATAATAAATTTGATTGTTACAAGTGCTAGAGATACATGAAGAGTGTTTAGAAGTGTGGAGAAAGACTTGTTGAAATTGGGTCCCAAATGGGCTAAGAACTCGGAAACATTGTGTTGAACCACTTAAGGGGTTTTCTAGTGCTGTTTTGGGTTAGAATATGTTAGAATATAATAAATTTGATTGTTACAAGTGCTAGAGATACATGAAGAGTGTTTAGAAGTGTGGAGAAAGACTTGTTGAAATTGGGTCCCAAATGGGCTAAGAACTCGGAAACATTGCGTTGAACCACTACATAACTTATCTAATATTTTTTGGGCTTAGAATATGTTTGAATACAATGAATCTGATTGATTACAAGTGCTAGATTTGCATGAAGAGTGTTTAGAAGAGTGTAGAAAGACTTGCCCAAATTTGGTCCAAAATGGGCTATGAACCCACAACCATTGCTTTGAAGCATTAAATAGCTTGTATAGTGTTGATTGGGGTTAGAATATGTTTGAATACAATAAATTTGATTGATTACAAGTGCTAGAGATGCATGAAGAGTGTTTATAAGTATGGATAAAGACTTGTTGAAATTGGGTCCCAAAAGGGCTAAGAACTCGGAAACATTGCTTTGAACCACTAAATGACTTATCTAGTATTTTTTGGGGTTAGAATATGTTGGAATACAATAAATTTGATTGATTAAAAGTGCTATAGATGCGTGAAGAGTGTTCAGAAGTGTGTAGAAAGACTTGTAGAAATTGGGTCCCAAATGGGCTAAGAACTCGGAAACATTGCGTTGAACTACTAAATGACTTATCTAGTGTTGTTTGGGGTTAGAATATGTTAGAATACAATGAATTTGATTGATTACAAGTGCTAGAGATGCATGAAGAGTGTTTAGAAGTGTGTAGAAAGACTTGTTCAAATTGGGTCCCATATGGGCTAAGAACTCGGAAACATTGTGTTGAACCACTTAAGGGGTTTTCTAGTGCTGTTTTGGGTTAGAATTTGTTAGAATATAATAAATTTGATTGTTACAAGTGCTAGAGATACATGAAGAGTGTTTAGAAGTGTGGAGAAAGACTTGTTGAAATTGGGTCCCAAATGGGCTAAGAACTCGGAAACATTGCGTTGAACCACTACATAACTTATCTAATATTTTTTGGGCTTAGAATATGTTTGAATACAATGAATCTGATTGATTACAAGTGCTAGATTTGCATGAAGAGTGTTTAGAAGAGTGTAGAAAGACTTGCCCAAATTTGGTCCAAAATGGGCTATGAACCCACAACCATTGCTTTGAAGCATTAAATAGCTTGTATAGTGTTGATTGGGGTTAGAATATGTTTGAATACAATAAATTTGATTGATTACAAGTGCTAGAGATGCATGAAGAGTGTTTATAAGTATGGATAAAGACTTGTTGAAATTGGGTCCCAAAAGGGCTAAGAACTCGGAAACATTGCTTTGAACCACTAAATGACTTATCTAGTATTTTTTGGGGTTAGAATATGTTGGAATACAATAAATTTGATTGATTAAAAGTGCTATAGATGCGTGAAGAGTGTTCAGAAGTGTGTAGAAAGACTTGTAGAAATTGGGTCCCAAATGGGCTAAGAACTCGGAAACATTGCGTTGAACTACTAAATGACTTATCTAGTGTTGTTTGGGGTTAGAATATGTTAGAATACAATGAATTTGATTGATTACAAGTGCTAGAGATGCATGAAGAGTGTTTAGAAGTGTGTAGAAAGACTTGTTCAAATTGGGTCCCATATGGGCTAAGAACTCGGAAACATTGTGTTGAACCACTTAAGTGGTTTTCTAGTGCTGTTTTGGGTTAGAATATGTTAGAATATAATAAATTTGATTGTTACAAGTGCTAGAGATACATGAAGAGTGTTTAGAAGTGTGGAGAAAGACTTGTTGAAATTGGGTCCCAAATGGGCTAAGAACTCGGAAACATTGTGTTGAACCACTTAAGGGGTTTTCTAGTGCTGTTTTGGGTTAGAATATGTTAGAATATAATAAATTTGATTGTTACAAGTGCTAGAGATACATGAAGAGTGTTTAGAAGTGTGGAGAAAGACTTGTTGAAATTGGGTCCCAAATGGGCTAAGAACTCGGAAACATTGCGTTGAACCACTACATAACTTATCTAATATTTTTTGGGCTTAGAATATGTTTGAATACAATGAATCTGATTGATTACAAGTGCTAGATTTGCATGAAGAGTGTTTAGAAGAGTGTAGAAAGACTTGCCCAAATTTGGTCCAAAATGGGCTATGAACCCACAACCATTGCTTTGAAGCATTAAATAGCTTGTATAGTGTTGATTGGGGTTAGAATATGTTTGAATACAATAAATTTGATTGATTACAAGTGCTAGAGATGCATGAAGAGTGTTTATAAGTATGGATAAAGACTTGTTGAAATTGGGTCCCAAAAGGGCTAAGAACTCGGAAACATTGCTTTGAACCACTAAATGACTTATCTAGTATTTTTTGGGGTTAGAATATGTTGGAATACAATAAATTTGATTGATTAAAAGTGCTATAGATGCGTGAAGAGTGTTCAGAAGTGTGTAGAAAGACTTGTAGAAATTGGGTCCCAAATGGGCTAAGAACTCGGAAACATTGCGTTGAACTACTAAATGACTTATCTAGTGTTGTTTGGGGTTAGAATATGTTAGAATACAATGAATTTGATTGATTACAAGTGCTAGAGATGCATGAAGAGTGTTTAGAAGTGTGTAGAAAGACTTGTTCAAATTGGGTCCCATATGGGCTAAGAACTCGGAAACATTGTGTTGAACCACTTAAGGGGTTTTCTAGTGCTGTTTTGGGTTAGAATTTGTTAGAATATAATAAATTTGATTGTTACAAGTGCTAGAGATACATGAAGAGTGTTTAGAAGTGTGGAGAAAGACTTGTTGAAATTGGGTCCCAAATGGGCTAAGAACTCGGAAACATTGCGTTGAACCACTACATAACTTATCTAATGTTTTTTGGGCTTAGAATATGTTTGAATACAAAGAATCTGATTGATTACAAGTGCTAGATTTGCATGAAGAGTGTTTAGAAGAATGTAGAAAGACTTGCCCAAATTTGGTCCAAAATGGGCTATGAACCCACAACCATTGCTTTGAAGCATTAAATAGCTTGTATAGTGTTGATTGGGGTTAGAATATGTTTGAATACAATAAATTTGATTGATTACAAGTGCTAGAGATGCATGAAGAGTGTTTATAAGTATGGATAAAAACTTGTTGAAATTGGGTCCCAAAAGGGCTAAGAACTCGGAAACATTGCGTTGAACTACTAAATGACTTATCTAGTATTGTTTGGGGTTAGAATATGTTAGAATACAATGAATTTGATTGATTACAAGTGTTAGAGATGCATGAAGTGTGTTTAGAAGTGTGTAGAAAGACTTGTTGAAACTTGATCCCAAATGGGCTAAGTACTCGGAAACATTGCGTTGAACCACTTAATGGCTTGTCTAGTGCTGTTTTGGGTTAGAATATGTTAGAATACAATAAATTTCATTGTTACAAGTGCAAGAGATATATGAAGAGTGTTTAGAAGTGTGGAGAAAGACTTGTTGAAATTAGGTCCCAAATGGGCTAAGAACTCGGAAACATTGCTTTGAACCACTAAATTACTTATCTAGTGTTGTTTGGGGGTTAGAATATGTTAGAATACAATGAATTTGATTGATTACAAGTGCTAGATATGCATGAAGAGTGTTTAGATGTGTGTAGAAAGACTTGTAGAAATTGGGTCCAAAATGGGCTAAGAACCCACAACCATTGCTTTGAAGCATCAAATAGCTGTTATAGTGTTGATTGGGGTTAGAATATGTTGGAATACAATAAATTTGATTGATTACAATTTTTAGAGATGCATGAAGAGTGTTTAAAAGTATGGAGAAAGACTTGTTAAAATTGGGTCCCTAATGGGCTAAGAACTCGGAAACATTGCTTTGAACCACTAAATGACTTATCTAGTGTTTTTTGGGGTCAGAATATGTTAGAATACAATAAAATTGATTGATTACAAGTGCTAGAGATGCGTGAAGAGTGTTTAGAAGTGTGTAGAAAGACTTGTTGAAATTGGGTCCCAAATGGGCTAAGAACTCGGAAACATTGTGTTGAACCACTAAATGACTTATCTAGTGTTTTTTGGGGTTAGAATATGTTAGAATACGATGAATTTGATTGATTACAAGTTCTAGAGATGCATGAAGAGTGTTTAGAAGTGTGTAGAAAGACTTGTTGCAATTGGGTCCCAAATGGGCTAAGAACTCAGAAACATTGCGTTGAACCACTTAAGGGTTTGTCTAGTGCTGTTTTGGGTTAGAATATGTTAGAATATAATAAATTTGATTGTTACAAGTGCTTGAGATACATGAAGAGTGTTTAGAAGTGTGGAGAAAGACTTGTTGAAATTGGGTCCCAAATGGGCTAAGAACTCGGAAACATTGCTTTGAACCACTAAATGACTTATCTAGTATTTTTTGGGGTTAGAATATGTTGGAATACAATAAATTTGATTGATTAAAAGTGCTATAGATGCGTGAAGAGTGTTCAGAAGTGTGTAGAAAGACTTGTAGAAATTGGGTCCCAAATGGGCTAAGAACTCGGAAACATTGCGTTGAACTACTAAATGACTTATCTAGTGTTGTTTGGGGTTAGAATATGTTAGAATACAATGAATTTGATTGATTACAAGTGCTAGAGATGCATGAAGAGTGTTTAGAAGTGTGTAGAAAGACTTGTTCAAATTGGGTCCCATATGGGCTAAGAACTCGGAAACATTGTGTTGAACCACTTAAGGGGTTTTCTAGTGCTGTTTTGGGTTAGAATTTGTTAGAATATAATAAATTTGATTGTTACAAGTGCTAGAGATACATGAAGAGTGTTTAGAAGTGTGGAGAAAGACTTGTTGAAATTGGGTCCCAAATGGGCTAAGAACTCGGAAACATTGCGTTGAACCACTACATAACTTATCTAATGTTTTTTGGGCTTAGAATATGTTTGAATACAAAGAATCTGATTGATTACAAGTGCTAGATTTGCATGAAGAGTGTTTAGAAGAGTGTAGAAAGACTTGCCCAAATTTGGTCCAAAATGGGCTATGAACCCACAACCATTGCTTTGAAGCATTAAATAGCTTGTATAGTGTTGATTGGGGTTAGAATATGTTTGAATACAATAAATTTGATTGATTACAAGTGCTAGAGATGCATGAAGAGTGTTTATAAGTATGGATAAAAACTTGTTGAAATTGGGTCCCAATAGGGCTAAGAACTCGGAAACATTGCGTTGAACTACTAAATGACTTATCTAGTATTGTTTGGGGTTAGAATATGTTAGAATACAATGAATTTGATTGATTACAAGTGTTAGAGATGCATGAAGTGTGTTTAGAAGTGTGTAGAAAGACTTGTTGAAACTTGATCCCAAATGGGCTAAGTACTCGGAAACATTGCGTTGAACCACTTAATGGCTTGTCTAGTGCTGTTTTGGGTTAGAATATGTTAGAATACAATAAATTTCATTGTTACAAGTGCAAGAGATATATGAAGAGTGTTTAGAAGTGTGGAGAAAGACTTGTTGAAATTAGGTCCCAAATGGGCTAAGAACTCGGAAACATTGCTTTGAACCACTAAATTACTTATCTAGTGTTGTTTGGGGGTTAGAATATGTTAGAATACAATGAATTTGATTGATTACAAGTGCTAGATATGCATGAAGAGTGTTTAGATGTGTGTAGAAAGACTTGTAGAAATTGGGTCCAAAATGGGCTAAGAACCCACAACCATTGCTTTGAAGCATCAAATAGCTGTTATAGTGTTGATTGGGGTTAGAATATGTTGGAATACAATAAATTTGATTGATTACAATTTTTAGAGATGCATGAAGAGTGTTTAAAAGTATGGAGAAAGACTTGTTAAAATTGGGTCCCTAATGGGCTAAGAACTCGGAAACATTGCTTTGAACCACTAAATGACTTATCTAGTGTTTTTTGGGGTCAGAATATGTTAGAATACAATAAAATTGATTGATTACAAGTGCTAGAGATGCGTGAAGAGTGTTTAGAAGTGTGTAGAAAGACTTGTTGAAATTGGGTCCCAAATGGGCTAAGAACTCGGAAACATTGTGTTGAACCACTAAATGACTTATCTAGTGTTTTTTGGGGTTAGAATATGTTAGAATACGATGAATTTGATTGATTACAAGTTCTAGAGATGCATGAAGAGTGTTTAGAAGTGTGTAGAAAGACTTGTTGCAATTGGGTCCCAAATGGGCTAAGAACTCAGAAACATTGCGTTGAACCACTTAAGGGTTTGTCTAGTGCTGTTTTGGGTTAGAATATGTTGGAATATAATAAATTTGATTGTTACAAGTGCTTGAGATACATGAAGAGTGTTTAGAAGTGTGGAGAAAGACTTGTTGAAATTGGGTCCCAAATGGGCTAAGAACTCGGAAACATTGCTTTGAACCACTAAATGACTTATCTAGTATTTTTTGGGGTTAGAATATGTTGGAATACAATAAATTTGATTGATTAAAAGTGCTATAGATTCGTGAAGAGTGTTCAGAAGTGTGTAGAAAGACTTGTAGAAGTTGGGTCCCAAATGGGCTAAGAACTCGGAAACATTGCGTTGAACTACTAAATGACTTATGTAGTGTTGTATTGGGTTAGAATATGTTAGAATACAATGAATTTGATTGATTACAAGTGCTAGAGATGCATGAAGAGTGTTTAGAAGTGTGGAGAAAGACTTGTTGAAATTGGGTCCCATATGGGCTAAGAACTCGGAAACATTGTGTTGAACCACTTAAGGGGTTTTCTAGTGCTGTTTTGGGTTAGAATATGTTAGAATATAATAAATTTGATTGTTACAAGTGCTAGAGATACATGAAGAGTGTTTAGAAGTGTGGAGAAAGACTTGTTGAAATTGGGTCCCAAATGGGCTAAGAACTCGGAAACATTGCGTTGAACCACTACATAACTTATCTAATATTTTTTAGGCTTAGAATATGTTTGAATACAATGAATCTGATTGATTACAAGTGCTAGATTTGCATGAAGAGTGTTTAGAAGAGTGTAGAAAGACTTGCCCAAATTTGGTCCAAAATGGGCTATGAACCCACAACCATTGCTTTGAAGCATTAAATAGCTTGTATAGTGTTGATTGGGGTTAGAATATGTTTGAATACAATAAATTTGATTGATTACAAGTGCTAGAGATGCATGAAGAGTGTTTATAAGTATGGATAAAGACTTGTTGAAATTGGGTCCCAAAAGGGCTAAGAACTCGGAAACATTGCTTTGAACCACTAAATGACTTATCTAGTATTTTTTGGGGTTAGAATATGTTGGAATACAATAAATTTGATTGATTAAAAGTGCTATAGATGCGTGAAGAGTGTTCAGAAGTGTGTAGAAAGACTTGTAGAAATTGGGTCCCAAATGGGCTAAGAACTCGGAAACATTGCGTTGAACTAGTAAATGACTTATCTAGTGTTGTTTGGGGTTAGAATATGTTAGAATACAATGAATTTGATTGATTACAAGTGCTAGAGATGCATGAAGAGTGTTTAGAAGTGTGTAGAAAGACTTGTTCAAATTGGGTCCCATATGGGCTAAGAACTCGGAAACATTGTGTTGAACCACTTAAGGGGTTTTCTAGTGCTGTTTTGGGTTAGAATATGTTAGAATATAATAAATTTGATTGTTACAAGTGCTAGAGATACATGAAGAGTGTTTAGAAGTGTGGAGAAAGACTTGTTGAAATTGGGTCCCAAATGGGCTAAGAACTCGGAAACATTGTGTTGAACCACTTAAGGGGTTTTCTAGTGCTGTTTTGGGTTAGAATATGTTAGAATATAATAAATTTGATTGTTACAAGTGCTAGAGATACATGAAGAGTGTTTAGAAGTGTGGAGAAAGACTTGTTGAAATTGGGTCCCAAATGGGCTAAGAACTCGGAAACATTGCGTTGAACTACTACATAACTTATCTAATATTTTTTGGGCTTAGAATATGTTTGAATACAATGAATCTGATTGATTACAAGTGCTAGATTTGCATGAAGAGTGTTTAGAAGAGTGTAGAAAGACTTGCCCAAATTTGGTCCAAAATGGGCTATGAACCCACAACCATTGCTTTGAAGCATTAAATAGCTTGTATAGTGTTGATTGGGGTTAGAATATGTTTGAATACAATAAATTTGATTGATTACAAGTGCTAGAGATGCATGAAGAGTGTTTATAAGTATGGATAAAGACTTGTTGAAATTGGGTCCCAAAAGGGCTAAGAACTCGGAAACATTGCTTTGAACCACTAAATGACTTATCTAGTATTTTTTGGGGTTAGAATATGTTGGAATACAATAAATTTGATTGATTAAAAGTGCTATAGATGCGTGAAGAGTGTTCAGAAGTGTGTAGAATGACTTGTAGAAATTGGGTCCCAAATGGGCTAAGAACTCGGAAACATTGCGTTGAACTACTAAATGACTTATCTAGTGTTGTTTGGGGTTAGAATATGTTAGAATACAATGAATTTGATTGATTACAAGTGCTAGAGATGCATGAAGAGTGTTTAGAAGTGTGTAGAAAGACTTGTTCAAATTGGGTCCCATATGGGCTAAGAACTCGGAAACATTGTGTTGAACCACTTAAGGGGTTTTCTAGTGCTGTTTTGGGTTAGAATTTCTTAGAATATAATAAATTTGATTGTTACAAGTGCTAGAGATACATGAAGAGTGTTTAGAAGTGTGGAGAAAGACTTGTTGAAATTGGGTCCCAAATGGGCTAAGAACTCGGAAACATTGCGTTGAACCACAGCATAACTTATCTAATGTTTTTTGGGCTTAGAATATGTTTGAATACAATGAATCTGATTGATTACAAGTGCTAGATTTGCATGAAGAGTGTTTAGAAGAGTGTAGAAAGACTTGCCCAAATTTGGTCCAAAATGGGCTATGAACCCACAACCATTGCTTTGAAGCATTAAATAGCTTGTATAGTGTTGATTGGGGTTAGAATATGTTTGAATACAATAAATTTGATTGATTACAAGTGCTAGAGATGCATGAAGAGTGTTTATAAGTATGGATAAAGACTTGTTGAAATTGGGTCCCAAAAGGGCTAAGAACTCGGAAACATTGCGTTGAACTACTAAATGACTTATCTAGTATTGTTTGGGGTTAGAATATGTTAGAATACAATGAATTTGATTGATTACAAGTGTTAGAGATGCATGAAGTGTGTTTAGAAGTGTGTAGAAAGACTTGTTGAAACTTGATCCCAAATGGGCTAAGTACTCGGAAACATTGCGTTGAACCACTTAATGGCTTGTCTAGTGCTGTTTTGGGTTAGAATATGTTAGAATACAATAAATTTCATTGTTACAAGTGCAAGAGATATATGAAGAGTGTTTAGAAGTGTGGAGAAAGACTTGTTGAAATTAGGTCCCAAATGGGCTAAGAACTCGGAAACATTGCTTTGAACCACTAAATTACTTATCTAGTGTTGTTTGGGGGTTAGAATATGTTAGAATACAATGAATTTGATTGATTACAAGTGCTAGATATGCATGAAGAGTGTTTAGATGTGTGTAGAAAGACTTGTAGAAATTGGGTCCAAAATGGGCTAAGAACCCACAACCATTGCTTTGAAGCATTAAATAGCTGTTATAGTGTTGATTGGGGTTAGAATATGTTGGAATACAATAAATTTGATTGATTACAATTTTTAGAGATGCATGAAGAGTGTTTAAAAGTATGGAGAAAGACTTGTTAAAATTGGGTCCCTAATGGGCTAAGAACTCGGAAACATTGCTTTGAACCACTAAATGACTTATCTAGTGTTTTTTGGGGTCAGAATATGTTAGAATACAATAAAATTGATTGATTACAAGTGCTAGAGATGCGTGAAGAGTGTTTAGAAGTGTGTAGAAAGACTTGTTGAAATTGGGTCCCAAATGGGCTAAGAACTCGGAAACATTGTGTTGAACCACTAAATGACTTATCTAGTGTTTTTTGGGGTTAGAATATGTTAGAATACGATGAATTTGATTGATTACAAGTTCTAGAGATGCATGAAGAGTGTTTAGAAGTGTGTAGAAAGACTTGTTGCAATTGGGTCCCAAATGGGCTAAGAACTCAGAAACATTGCGTTGAACCACTTAAGGGTTTGTCTAGTAATGTTTTGGGACATAATATGTTAGAATATAATAAATTTGATTGATTTCAAGTGCTTGAGATACATGCTTAGAAGTGTGGAAAAAGACTTGTTGAAATTGGGTCCCAAATGGGCTAAGAACTCGGAAACATTGCTTTGAACCACTAAATGACTTATCTAGTATTTTTTGGGGTTAGAATATGTTGGAATACAATAAATTTGATTGATTAAAAGTGCTATAGATGCGTGAAGAGTGTTCAGAAGTGTGTAGAAAGACTTGTAGAAGTTGGGTCCCAAATGGGCTAAGAACTCGGAAACATTGCGTTGAACTACTAAATGACTTATGTAGTGTTGTATTGGGTTAGAATATGTTAGAATACAATGAATTTGATTGATTACAAGTGCTAGAGATGCATGAAGAGTGTTTAGAAGTGTGGAGAAAGACTTGTTGAAATTGGGTCCCATATGGGCTAAGAACTCGGAAACATTGTGTTGAACCACTTAAGGGGTTTTCTAGTGCTGTTTTGGGTTAGAATATGTTAGAATATAATAAATTTGATTGTTACAAGTGCTAGAGATACATGAAGAGTGTTTAGAAGTGTGGAGAAAGACTTGTTGAAATTGGGTCCCAAATGGGCTAAGAACTCGGAAACATTGCGTTGAACCACTACATAACTTATCTAATATTTTTTAGGCTTAGAATATGTTTGAATACAATGAATCTGATTGATTACAAGTGCTAGATTTGCATGAAGAGTGTTTAGAAGAGTGTAGAAAGACTTGCCCAAATTTGGTCCAAAATGGGCTATGAACCCACAACCATTGCTTTGAAGCATTAAATAGCTTGTATAGTGTTGATTGGGGTTAGAATATGTTTGAATACAATAAATTTGATTGATTACAAGTGCTAGAGATGCATGAAGAGTGTTTATAAGTATGGATAAAGACTTGTTGAAATTGGGTCCCAAAAGGGCTAAGAACTCGGAAACATTGCTTTGAACCACTAAATGACTTATCTAGTATTTTTTGGGGTTAGAATATGTTGGAATACAATAAATTTGATTGATTAAAAGTGCTATAGATGCGTGAAGAGTGTTCAGAAGTGTGTAGAAAGACTTGTAGAAATTGGGTCCCAAATGGGCTAAGAACTCGGAAACATTGCGTTGAACTAGTAAATGACTTATCTAGTGTTGTTTGGGGTTAGAATATGTTAGAATACAATGAATTTGATTGATTACAAGTGCTAGAGATGCATGAAGAGTGTTTAGAAGTGTGTAGAAAGACTTGTTCAAATTGGGTCCCATATGGGCTAAGAACTCGGAAACATTGTGTTGAACCACTTAAGGGGTTTTCTAGTGCTGTTTTGGGTTAGAATATGTTAGAATATAATAAATTTGATTGTTACAAGTGCTAGAGATACATGAAGAGTGTTTAGAAGTGTGGAGAAAGACTTGTTGAAATTGGGTCCCAAATGGGCTAAGAACTCGGAAACATTGTGTTGAACCACTTAAGGGGTTTTCTAGTGCTGTTTTGGGTTAGAATATGTTAGAATATAATAAATTTGATTGTTACAAGTGCTAGAGATACATGAAGAGTGTTTAGAAGTGTGGAGAAAGACTTGTTGAAATTGGGTCCCAAATGGGCTAAGAACTCGGAAACATTGCGTTGAACTACTACATAACTTATCTAATATTTTTTGGGCTTAGAATATGTTTGAATACAATGAATCTGATTGATTACAAGTGCTAGATTTGCATGAAGAGTGTTTAGAAGAGTGTAGAAAGACTTGCCCAAATTTGGTCCAAAATGGGCTATGAACCCACAACCATTGCTTTGAAGCATTAAATAGCTTGTATAGTGTTGATTGGGGTTAGAATATGTTTGAATACAATAAATTTGATTGATTACAAGTGCTAGAGATGCATGAAGAGTGTTTATAAGTATGGATAAAGACTTGTTGAAATTGGGTCCCAAAAGGGCTAAGAACTCGGAAACATTGCTTTGAACCACTAAATGACTTATCTAGTATTTTTTGGGGTTAGAATATGTTGGAATACAATAAATTTGATTGATTAAAAGTGCTATAGATGCGTGAAGAGTGTTCAGAAGTGTGTAGAATGACTTGTAGAAATTGGGTCCCAAATGGGCTAAGAACTCGGAAACATTGCGTTGAACTACTAAATGACTTATCTAGTGTTGTTTGGGGTTAGAATATGTTAGAATACAATGAATTTGATTGATTACAAGTGCTAGAGATGCATGAAGAGTGTTTAGAAGTGTGTAGAAAGACTTGTTCAAATTGGGTCCCATATGGGCTAAGAACTCGGAAACATTGTGTTGAACCACTTAAGGGGTTTTCTAGTGCTGTTTTGGGTTAGAATTTCTTAGAATATAATAAATTTGATTGTTACAAGTGCTAGAGATACATGAAGAGTGTTTAGAAGTGTGGAGAAAGACTTGTTGAAATTGGGTCCCAAATGGGCTAAGAACTCGGAAACATTGCGTTGAACCACAGCATAACTTATCTAATGTTTTTTGGGCTTAGAATATGTTTGAATACAATGAATCTGATTGATTACAAGTGCTAGATTTGCATGAAGAGTGTTTAGAAGAGTGTAGAAAGACTTGCCCAAATTTGGTCCAAAATGGGCTATGAACCCACAACCATTGCTTTGAAGCATTAAATAGCTTGTATAGTGTTGATTGGGGTTAGAATATGTTTGAATACAATAAATTTGATTGATTACAAGTGCTAGAGATGCATGAAGAGTGTTTATAAGTATGGATAAAGACTTGTTGAAATTGGGTCCCAAAAGGGCTAAGAACTCGGAAACATTGCGTTGAACTACTAAATGACTTATCTAGTATTGTTTGGGGTTAGAATATGTTAGAATACAATGAATTTGATTGATTACAAGTGTTAGAGATGCATGAAGTGTGTTTAGAAGTGTGTAGAAAGACTTGTTGAAACTTGATCCCAAATGGGCTAAGTACTCGGAAACATTGCGTTGAACCACTTAATGGCTTGTCTAGTGCTGTTTTGGGTTAGAATATGTTAGAATACAATAAATTTCATTGTTACAAGTGCAAGAGATATATGAAGAGTGTTTAGAAGTGTGGAGAAAGACTTGTTGAAATTAGGTCCCAAATGGGCTAAGAACTCGGAAACATTGCTTTGAACCACTAAATTACTTATCTAGTGTTGTTTGGGGGTTAGAATATGTTAGAATACAATGAATTTGATTGATTACAAGTGCTAGATATACATGAAGAGTGTTTAGATGTGTGTAGAAAGACTTGTAGAAATTGGGTCCAAAATGGGCTAAGAACCCACAACCATTGCTTTGAAGCATTAAATAGCTGTTATAGTGTTGATTGGGGTTAGAATATGTTGGAATACAATAAATTTGATTGATTACAATTTTTAGAGATGCATGAAGAGTGTTTAAAAGTATGGAGAAAGACTTGTTAAAATTGGGTCCCTAATGGGCTAAGAACTCGGAAACATTGCTTTGAACCACTAAATGACTTATCTAGTGTTTTTTGGGGTCAGAATATGTTAGAATACAATAAAATTGATTGATTACAAGTGGTAGAGATGCGTGAAGAGTGTTTAGAAGTGTGTAGAAAGACTTGTTGAAATTGGGTCCCAAATGGGCTAAGAACTCGGAAACATTGTGTTGAACCACTAAATGACTTATCTAGTGTTTTTTGGGGTTAGAATATGTTAGAATACGATGAATTTGATTGATTACAAGTTCTAGAGATGCATGAAGAGTGTTTAGAAGTGTGTAGAAAGACTTGTTGCAATTGGGTCCCAAATGGGCTAAGAACTCAGAAACATTGCGTTGAACCACTTAAGGGTTTGTCTAGTGCTGTTTTGGGACATAATATGTTAGAATATAATAAATTTGATTGATTTCAAGTGCTTGAGATACATGAAGAGTGCTTAGAAGTGTGGAAAAAGACTTGTCGAAATTTGGTCCCAAATGAGCTAAGAACTCGGAAACATTGCGTTGAACCACTAAATGACTTATCTAGTATTTTTTGGGGTTAGAATATGTTGGAATACAATAAATTTGATTGATTAAAAGTGCTATAGATGCGTGAAGAGTGTTCAGAAGTGTGTAGAAAGACTGGTAGAAATTGGGTCCCAAATGGGCTAAGAACTCGGAAACATTGCGTTGAACTACTAAATGACTTATGTAGTGTTGTTTGGGGTTAGAATATGTTAGAATACAATGAATTTGATTGATTACAAGTGCTAGAGATGCATGAAGAGTGTTTAGAAGTGAGTAGAAAGACTTGTTCAAATTGGGTCCCATATGGGCTAAGAACTCGGAAACATTGTGTTGAACCATTTAAGGGGTTTTCTAGTGCTTTTTTGGGTTAGAATATGTTAGAATATAATAAATTTGATTGTTACAAGTGCTAGAGATACATGAAGAGTGTTTAGAAGTGTGGAGAAAGACTTGTTGAAATTGGGTCCCAAATGGGCTAAGAACTCGGAAACATTGCGTTGAACCACTACATAACTTATCTAATATTTTTTGGGCTTAGAATATGTTTGAATACAATGAATCTGATTGATTACAAGTGCTAGATTTGCATGAAGAGTGTTTAGAAGAGTGTAGAAAGACTTGCCCAAATTTGGTCCAAAATGGGCTATGAACCCACAACCATTGCTTTGAAGCATTAAATAGCTTGTATAGTGTTGATTGGGGTTAGAATATGTTTGAATACAATAAATTTGATTGATTACAAGTGCTAGAGATGCATGAAGAGTGTTTATAAGTATGGATAAAGACTTGTTGAAATTGGGTCCCAAAAGGGCTAAGAACTCGGAAACATTGCTTTGAACCACTAAATGACTTATCTAGTATTTTTTGGGGTTAGAATATGTTGGAATACAATAAATTTGATTGATTAAAAGTGCTATAGATGCGTGAAGAGTGTTCGGAAGTGTGTAGAAAGACTTGTAGAAATTGGGTCCCAAATGGGCTAAGAACTCGGAAACATTGCGTTGAACTACTAAATGACTTATCTAGTGTTGTTTGGGGTTAGAATATGTTAGAATACAATGAATTTGATTGATTACAAGTGCTAGAGATGCATGAAGAGTGTTTAGAAGTGTGTAGAAAGACTTGTTCAAATTGGGTCCCATATGGGCTAAGAACTCGGAAACATTGTGTTGAACCACTTAAGGGGTTTTCTAGTGCTGTTTTGGGTTAGAATTTGTTAGAATATAATAAATTTGATTGTTACAAGTGCTAGAGATACATGAAGAGTGTTTAGAAGTGTGGAGAAAGACTTGTTGAAATTGGGTCCCAAATGGGCTAAGAACTCGGAAACATTGCGTTGAACCACTACATAACTTATCTAATGTTTTTTGGGCTTAGAATATGTTTGAATACAATGAATCTGATTGATTACAAGTGCTAGATTTGCATGAAGAGTGTTTAGAAGAGTGTAGAAAGACTTGCCCAAATTTGGTCCAAAATGGGCTATGAACCCACAACCATTGCTTTGAAGCATTAAATAGCTTGTATAGTGTTGATTGGGGTTAGAATATGTTTGAATACAATAAATTTGATTGATTACAAGTGCTAGAGATGCATGAAGAGTGTTTATAAGTATGGATAAAGACTTGTTGAAATTGGGTCCCAAAAGGGCTAAGAACTCGGAAACATTGCGTTGAACTACTAAATGACTTATCTAGTATTGTTTGGGGTTAGAATATGTTAGAATACAATGAATTTGATTGATTACAAGTGTTAGAGATGCATGAAGTGTGTTTAGAAGTGTGTAGAAAGACTTGTTGAAACTTGATCCCAAATGGGCTAAGTACTCGGAAATATTGCGTTGAACCACTTAATGGCTTGTCTAGTGCTGTTTTGGGTTAGAATATGTTAGAATACAATAAATTTCATTGTTACAAGTGCAAGAGATATATGAAGAGTGTTTAGAAGTGTGGAGAAAGACTTGTTGAAATTAGGTCCCAAATGGGCTAAGAACTCGGAAACATTGCTTTGAACCACTAAATTACTTATCTAGTGTTGTTTGGGGTTAGAATATGTTAGAATACAATGAATTTGATTGATTACAAGTGCTAGATATGCATGAAGAGTGTTTAGATGTGTGTAGAAAGACTTGTAGAAATTGGGTCCAAAATGGGCTAAGAACCCACAACCATTGCTTTGAAGCATTAAATAGCTGTTATAGTGTTGATTGGGGTTAGAATATGTTGGAATACAATAAATTTGATTGATTACAATTTTTAGAGATGCATGAAGAGTGTTTAAAAGTATGGAGAAAGACTTGTTAAAATTGGGTCCCTAATGGGCTAAGAACTCGGAAACATTGCTTTGAACCACTAAATGACTTATCTAGTGTTTTTTGGGGTCAGAATATGTTAGAATACAATAAAATTGATTGATTACAAGTGCTAGAGATGCGTGAAGAGTGTTTAGAAGTGTGTAGAAAGACTTGTTGAAATTGGGTCCCAAATGGGCTAAGAACTCGGAAACATTGTGTTGAACCACTAAATGACTTATCTAGTGTTTTTTGGGGTTAGAATATGTTAGAATACGATGAATTTGATTGATTACAAGTTCTAGAGATGCATGAAGAGTGTTTAGAAGTGTGTAGAAAGACTTGTTGCAATTGGGTCCCAAATGGGCTAAGAACTCAGAAACATTGCGTTGAACCACTTAAGGGTTTGTCTAGTGGTGTTTTGGGTTAGAATATGTTAGAATATAATAAATTTGATTGTTACAAGTGCTTGAGATACATGAAGAGTGTTTAGAAGTGTGGAGAAAGACTTGTTGAAATTGGGTCCCAAATGGGCTAAGAACTCGGAAACATTGCTTTGAACCACTAAATGACTTATCTAGTATTTTTTGGGGTTAGAATATGTTGGAATACAATAAATTTGATTGATTAAAAGTGCTATAGATGCGTGAAGAGTGTTCAGAAGTGTGTAGAAAGACTTGTAGAAATTGGGTCCCAAATGGGCTAAGAACTCGGAAACATTGCGTTGAACTACTAAATGACTTATGTAGTGTTGTTTGGGGTTAGAATATGTTAGAATACAATGAATTTGATTGATTACAAGTGCTAGAGATGCATGAAGAGTGTTTAGAAGTGAGTAGAAAGACTTGTTCAAATTGGGTCCCATATGGGCTAAAAACCTGGAAACATTGCGTTGAACCACTTAGTGAATTTTGTAGTATTGTTTTGGGACATAATATGTTAGAATATAATAAATTTGATTGATTTCAAGTGCTTGAGATACATGAAGAGTGCTTAGAAGTGTGGAAAAAGACTTGTCGAAATTTGGTCCCAAATGAGCTAAGAACTCGGAAACATTGCGTTGAACCACTACATAACTTATCTAATATTTTTTGGGCTTAGAATATGTTTGAATACAATGAATCTGATTGATTACAAGTGCTAGATTTGCATGAAGAGTGTTTAGAAGAGTGTAGAAAGACTTGCCCAAATTTGGTCCAAAATGGGCTATGAACCCACAACCATTGCTTTGAAGCATTAAATAGCTTGTATAGTGTTGATTGGGGTTAGAATATGTTTGAATACAATAAATTTGATTGATTACAAGTGCTAGAGATGCATGAAGAGTGTTTATAAGTATGGATAAAGACTTGTTGAAATTGGGTCCCAAAAGGGCTAAGAACTCGGAAACATTGCTTTGAACCACTAAATGACTTATCTAGTATTTTTTGGGGTTAGAATATGTTGGAATACAATAAATTTGATTGATTAAAAGTGCTATAGATGCGTGAAGAGTGTTCAGAAGTGTGTAGAAAGACTTGTAGAAATTGGGTCCCAAATGGGCTAAGAACTCGGAAACATTGCGTTGAACTACTAAATGACTTATCTAGTGTTGTTTGGGGTTAGAATATGTTAGAATACAATGAATTTGATTGATTACAAGTGCTAGAGATGCATGAAGAGTGTTTAGAAGTGTGTAGAAAGACTTGTTCAAATTGGGTCCCATATGGGCTAAGAACTCGGAAACATTGTGTTGAACCACTTAAGGGGTTTTCTAGTGCTGTTTTGGGTTAGAATTTGTTAGAATATAATAAATTTGATTGTTACAAGTGCTAGAGATACATGAAGAGTGTTTAGAAGTGTGGAGAAAGACTTGTTGAAATTGGGTCCCAAATGGGCTAAGAACTCGGAAACATTGCGTTGAACCACTACATAACTTATCTAATGTTTTTTGGGCTTAGAATATGTTTGAATACAATGAATCTGATTGATTACAAGTGCTAGATTTGCATGAAGAGTGTTTAGAAGAGTGTAGAAAGACTTGCCCAAATTTGGTCCAAAATGGGCTATGAACCCATAACCATTGCTTTGAAGCATTAAATAGCTTGTATAGTGTTGATTGGGGTTAGAATATGTTTGAATACAATAAATTTGATTGATTACAAGTGCTAGAGATGCATGAAGAGTGTTTATAAGTATGGATAAAGACTTGTTGAAATTGGGTCCCAAAAGGGCTAAGAACTCGGAAACATTGCGTTGAACTACTAAATGACTTATCTAGTATTGTTTGGGGTTAGAATATGTTAGAATACAATGAATTTGATTGATTACAAGTGTTAGAGATGCATGAAGTGTGTTTAGAAGTGTGTAGAAAGACTTGTTGAAACTTGATCCCAAATGGGCTAAGTATTCGGAAACATTGCGTTGAACCACTTAATGGCTTGTCTAGTGCTGTTTTGGGTTAGAATATGTTAGAATATAATAAATTTCATTGTTACAATTGCAAGAGATATATGAAGAGTGTTTAGAAGTGTGGAGAAAGACTTGTTGAAATTAGGTCCCAAATGGGCTAAGAACTCGGAAACATTGCTTTGAACCACTAAATTACTTATCTAGTGTTGTTTGGGGGTTAGAATATGTTAGAATACAATGAATTTGATTGATTACAAGTGCTAGATATGCATGAAGAGTGTTTAGATGTGTGTAGAAAGACTTGTAGAAATTGGGTCCAAAATGGGCTAAGAACCCACAACCATTGCTTTGAAGCATTAAATAGCTGTTATAGTGTTGATTGGGGTTAGAATATGTTGGAATACAATAAATTGGATTGATTACAATTTTTAGAGATGCATGAAGAGTGTTTAAAAGTATGGAGAAAGACTTGTTAAAATTGGGTCCCTAATGGGCTAAGAACTCGGAAACATTGCTTTGAACCACTAAATGACTTATCTAGTGTTTTTTGGGGTCAGAATATGTTAGAATACAATAAAATTGATTGATTACAAGTGCTAGAGATGCGTGAAGAGTGTTTAGAAGTGTGTAGAAAGACTTGTTGAAATTGGGTCCCAAATGGGCTAAGAACTCGGAAACATTGTGTTGAACCACTAAATGACTTATCTAGTGTTTTTTGGGGTTAGAATATGTTAGAATACGATGAATTTGATTGATTACAAGTTCTAGAGATGCATGAAGAGTGTTTAGAAGTGTGTAGAAAGACTTGTTGCAATTGGGTCCCAAATGGGCTAAGAACTCAGAAACATTGCGTTGAACCACTTAAGGGTTTGTCTAGTGCTGTTTTGGGTTAGAATATGTTAGAATATCATAAATTTGATTGTTACAAGTGCTTGAGATACATGAAGAGTGTTTAGAAGTGTGGAGAAAGACTTGTTGAAATTGGGTCCCAAATGGGCTAAGAACTCGGAAACATTGCTTTGAACCACTAAATGACTTATCTAGTATTTTTTGGGGTTAGAATATGTTGGAATACAATAAATTTGATTGATTAAAAGTGCTATAGATGCGTGAAGAGTGTTCAGAAGTGTGTAGAAAGACTTGTAGAAATTGGGTCCCAAATGGGCTAAGAACTCGGAAACATTGTGTTGAACTACTAAATGACTTATGTAGTGTTGTTTGGGGTTAGAATATGTTAGAATACAATGAATTTGATTGATTACAAGTGCTAGAGATGCATGAAGAGTGTTTAGAAGTGAGTAGAAAGACTTGTTCAAATTGGGTCCCATATGGGCTAAGAACTCGGAAACATTGTGTTGAACCATTTAAGGGGTTTTCTAGTGCTTTTTTGGGTTAGAATATGTTAGAATATAATAAATTTGATTGTTACAAGTGCTAGAGATACATGAAGAGTGTTTAGAAGTGTGGAGAAAGACTTGTTGAAATTGGGTCCCAAATGGGCTAAGAACTCGGAAACATTGCGTTGAACCACTACATAACTTATCTAATGTTTTTTGGGCTTAGAATATGTTTGAATACAATGAATCTGATTGATTACAAGTGCTAGATTTGCATGAAGAGTGTTTAGAAGAGTGTAGAAAGACTTGCCCAAATTTGGTCCAAAATGGGCTATGAACCCACAACCATTGCTTTGAAGCATTAAATAGCTTGTATAGTGTTGATTGGGGTTAGAATATGTTTGAATACAATAAATTTGATTGATTACAAGTGCTAGAGATGCATGAAGAGTGTTTATAAGTATGGATAAAGACTAGTTGAAATTGGGTCCCAAAAGGGCTAAGAACTCGGAAACATTGCGTTGAACTACTAAATGACTTATCTAGTGTTGTTTGGGGTTAGAATATGTTAGAATACAATGAATTTGATTGATTACAAGTGTTAGAGATGGGTGAAGTGTGTTTAGAAGTGTGTAGAAAGACTTGTTGAAACTTGATCCCAAATGGGCTAAGTACTCGGAAACATTGCGTTGAACCACTTAATGGCTTGTCTAGTGCTGTTTTGGGTTAGAATATGTTAGAATACAATAAATTTCATTGTTACAAGTGCTAGAGATATATGAAGAGTGTTTAGAAGTGTGGAGAAAGACTTGTTGAAATTAGGTCCCAAATGGGCTAAGAACTCGGAAACATTACTTTGAACCACTAAATGACTTATCTAGTGTTGTTTGGGGGTTAGAATATGTTAGAATACAATGAATTTGATTGATTACAAGTGCTAGATATACATGAAGAGTGTTTAGATGTGTGTAGAAAGACTTGTAGAAATTGGGTCCAAAATGGGCTAAGAACCCACAACCATTGCTTTGAAGCATTAAATAGCAGTTATAGTGTTGATTGGGGTTAGAATATGTTGGAATACAATAAATTTGATTGATTACAATTTTTAGAGATGCACGAAGAGTGTTTAAAAGTATGGAGAAAGACTTGTTAAAATTGGGTCCCAAATGGGCTAAGAACCCACAACCATTGCTTTGAAGCATTAAATAGCTATTATAGTGTTGATTGGGGTTAGAATATGTTGGAATACAATAAATTTGATTGATTACAATTTTTAGAGATGCATGAAGAGTGTTTAAAAGTATGGAGAAAGACTTGTTAAAATTGGGTCCCAAATGGGCTAAGAACTCGGAAACATTGCTTTGAACCACTAAATGACTTATCTAGTGTTTTTTGGGGTTAGAATATGTTAGAATACAATAAAATTGATTGATTACAAGTGCTAGAGATGCGTGAAGAGTGTTTAGAAGTGTGTAGAAAGACTTGTAGAAATTGGGTCCCAAATGGGCTAAGAACTCGGAAACATTGCGTTGAACCACTAAATAACTTATCTAGTGTTTTTTGGGCTTAGAATATGTTTGAATACAATGAATCTGATTGATTACAAGTGCTAGATTTGCATGAAGAGTGTTTAGAAGAGTGTAGAAAGACTTGCCCAAATTTGGTCAAAAATGGGCTATGAACCCACAATCATTGCTTTGAAGCATTAAATAGCTTATATAGTGTTGATTGGGGTTAGAATATGTTTGAATACAATAAATTTGATTGATTAAAAGTATAAGAGATGCATGAAGAGTGTTTATAAGTGTGGATAAAGACTTGTTGAAATTGGGTCCCAAAAGGGCTAAGAACTCGGAAAATTGCGTTGAACTACTAAATGACTTATCTAGTGTTGTTTGGGGTTAGAATATGTTACAATACAATGAATTTGATTGATTACAAGTGCTAGAGATGCATGAAGTGTGTTTAGAAGTGTGTAGAATGACTTGTTGAAACTTGATCCCAAATGGGCTAAGAACTCAGAAACATTGCGTTGAACCACTTAATGGCTTGTCTAGTGCTGTTTTGGGTTATAATATGTTAGAATACAATAAATTTCATTGTTACAAGTCCTAGAGATATATTAAGAGTGTTTAGAAGTGTGGAGAAAGACTTGTTGAAATTGGGTCCCAAATGGGCTAAGAACTCGGAAAAATTGCGTTTAACCTCTAAATGACTTATCTAGTGTTGTTTGGGGGTTAGAATATGTTAGAATACAATGAATTTGATTGATTACAAGTGCTAGATATGCATGAAGAGTGTTTAGAAGTGTGTAGAAAGACTTGTAGAAATTGGGTCCAAAATGGGCTAAGAACCCACAACCATTGCTTTGAAGCATTAAATAGCTGTTATAGTGTTGATTGGGGTTAGAATATGTTGGAATACAATAAATTTGATTGATTACAATTTTTAGAGATGCATGAAGAGTGTTTAGAAGTATGGAGAAAGACTTGTTAAAATTGGGTCCCAAATGGGCTAAGAGTTCGGAAACATTGCTTTGAACCACTAAATGACTTATCTAGTATTTTTTGGGGTTAGAATATGTTAGAATACAATACATTTGATTGATTACAAGTGCTAGAGATGCGTGAAGAGTGTTTAGAAGTGTGTAGAAAGACTTGTTGAAATTGGGTCCCAAATGGGCTAAGAACTCGGAAACATTGCGTTGAACCACTAAATGACTTATCTAGTGTTGTTTGGGGTTAAAATATGTTAGAATACAATGAATTTAATTGATTACAAGTGCTAAAGATGCATGAAGAGTGTTTAGAAGTGTGTAGAAAGACTTCTTCAAATTGGGTCCCATATGGGCTAAGAACTCGAAAACATTGCGTTGAACCACTTAAGGGCTTGTCTAATGCTGTTTTGGGTTAGAATATGTTAGAATATAATAAATTTGATTGTTACAAGTGCTAGAGATACATGAAGAGTGTTTAGAAGTGTGGAGAAAGACTTGTTGAAATTGGGTCCCAAGTGGGCTAAGAACTCGGAAACATTGCGTTGAACCACTAAATAAATTATCTAGTGTGTTTGGGGTTAGAATATGTTAGAATACAATGAATTTGATTGATTACAGGTGCTAGATTTGCATTAAGAGTGTTTAGAAGTGTGTAGAAAGACTTGCCCAAATTTGGTCCTAAATGGGCTATGAACCCACAACCATTGCTTTGAAGCATTAAATAGCTTGTATAGTGTTGATTGGGGTTAGAATATGTTAGAATACAATAAATTTGATTGATTACAAGTGCTAGAGATGCATGAAGAGTGTTTATAAGTGTGGATAAAGACTTGTTGAAATTGGGTCCCAAAAGGGATAAGAACTCGAAAACATTGCATTGAACCACTAAATGACTTATCTAGTGTTGTTTGGGGTTAGAATATGTTAGAATACAATGAATTTGGTTGATTACAAGTGCTAGAGATGCATGAAGAGTGTTTAGAAGTATGTTGAAATTGGGTCCCAAATGGGCTAAGAACTCGGAAACATTGCCTTGAACCACTAAATGACTTATATAGTGTTGTTTGGGGTTAGAATATGTTAGAATACAAGTAACTCGATTGATTACAAGTGCTAGAGATGCATGAAGATTGTTTAGAAGTATGTAGAAAGACTTGTTGAAATTGGGTCCCAAATGGGCTAATAACTCGGACACATTGCGTTGAAACACTAAATGACTTATCAAGTGTTGCTTTGGGTTAGAATATGTTAGAATACAATAAATTTGATTGATTACAAGTGCTAGAGATGCATGAAGAGTGTTTAGAAGTGCGTAAAAAGACTTGTTCAAATTGGGTCCCATATGGGCTAAGAACTCGGAAACATTGCGTTGAACTACTTAAGGGGTTTTCTAGTGCTGTTTTGGGTTAGAATATGTTAGAATATAATAAAGTTGATTGTTACAAGTGCTAGAGATACATGAAGAGTGTTTAGAAGTGTGGAGAAAGACTTGTTGAAATTGGGTCCCAAATGGGCTAAGAACTCGGAAACATTGTGTTGAACCACTAAATGACTTATCTAGTGTTGTTTGGGGTTAGAATATGTTAGAATACAATGAATTTGATTGATTACAAGTGCTAGAGATGCATGAAGAATGTTTAGAAGTGTTTAGAATGACTTGTTGAAACTTGATCCCAAATGGGCTAAGAACTCGGAAACATTGCGTTGAACCACTTAATGGCTTGTCTAGTGCTTTTTTGGGTTAAAATATGTTAGAATACAATAAATTTCATTGTTACAAGTGCTAGAGATATACGAAGAGTGTTTAGAAGTGTGGAGAAAGACTTGTTGAAATTGGGTCCCAAATGGGCTAAGAACTCGGAAACATTGTGTTGAACCACTAAATGACTTATATAGTGTTGTTTGGGGTTACAGGTGCTAGATTTCATGAAGAGTGTTTAGAAGTGTGTAGAAAGACTTGCCCAAATTTGGTCCAAAATGGGCTATGAACCCACAACCATTGCTTTGAAGCATTAAATAGCTTGTATAGTGTTTTTATTGGGGTTAGAATATGTTAGAATACAATAAACTTGATTGATTAGAAGTGCTAGAGATGCATGAAGAGTGTTTATAAGTGTGGATAAAGACTTGTTGAAATTAGGTCCCAAAAGGGCTAAGAACTCGGAAACATTGCATTGAACCACTAAATGACTTATCTAGTGTTGTTTGGGGTTAGAATATGTTAGAATACAATGAATTTGATTGATTACAAGTGCTAGAGATGCATGAAGAGTGTTTAGAAGTGTTTAGAATGACTTGTTGAAACTTGATCCCAAATGGGCTAAGAACTCGGAAACATTGCGTTGAACCATTTAATGGCTTGTCTAGTGCTGTTTTGGGTTAGAATATGTTAGAATACAATAAATTTCATTGTTACAAGTGCTAGTTATATACGAAGAGTGTTTAGAAGTGTGGAGAAAGACTTGTTGAAATTGGGTCCCAAATGGGCTAAGAACTCGGAAACATTGTGTTGAACCACTAAATGACTTATATAGTGTTGTTTGGGGTTAGAATATGTTAGAATACAATGAATTTGATTGATTACAAGTGCTAGAGATGCATGAAGAGTGTTTACAAGTGTGTAGAAAGACTTGTTGAAACTTGATCCCAAATGGGCTAAGAACTCGGAAACGTTGCGTTGAACCACTTAATGGCTTGTCTAGTGCTGTTTTGGGTTAGAATATGTTAGAATACAATAAATTTCATTGTTACAAGTGCTAGAGATATACGAAGAGTGTTTAGAAGTGTGGAGAAAGACTTGTTGAAATTGGGTCCCAAATGGGCTAAGAACTCGGAAACATTGCCTTGAACCACTAAATGACTTTTCTAGTGTTGTTTGGGGGTTAGAATATGTTAGAATACAATGAATTTGATTGATTACAAGTGCTAGATATGCATGAAGAGTGTTTAAAAGTGTGTAGAAAGAGTTGCCCAAATTTGGTCCAAAATGGGCTAAGAACCCACAACCATTGCTTTGAAGCATTAAATAGCTGTTATAGTGTTGATTGGGGTTAGAATATGTTAAATACAATAAATTTGATTGATTACAATTTTTAGAGATGCATGAAGAGTGTTTAAAAGTATGGAGAAAGACTTGTTAAAATTGGGTCCCAAATGGGCTAAGAACTCGGAAACATTGCCTTGAACCACTAAATGACTTATATAGTGTTGTTTGGGGTTAGAATATGTTAGAATACAAGTAACTCGATTGATTACAAGTGCTAGAGATGCATGAAGATTGTTTAGAAGTGTGTAGAAAGACTTGTTGAAATTGGGTCCCAAATGGGCTAATAACTCGGACACATTGCGTTGAACCACTAAATGACTTATCTAGTGTTGCTTTGGGTTAGAATATGTTAGAATACAATAAATTTGATTGATTACAAGAGCTAGAGATGCATGAAGAGTGTTTAGAAGTGCGTAGAAAGACTTGTTCAAATTGGGTCCCATATGGGCTAAGAACTCGGAAACATTGCGTTGAACCACTTAAGGGGTTTTCTAGTGCTGTTTTGGGTTAGAATATGTTAGAATATAATAAAGTTGATTGTTACAAGTGCTAGAGATACATGAAGAGTGTTTAGAAGTGTGGAGAAAGACTTGTTGAAATTGGGTCCCAAATGGGCTAAGAACTCGGAAACATTGTGTTGAACCACTAAATGACTTATCTAGTGTTGTTTGGGGTTAGAATATGTTAGAATACAATGAATTTGATTGATTACAAGTGCTAGAGATGCATGAAGAATGTTTAGAAGTGTTTAGAATGACTTGTTGAAACTTGATCCCAAATGGGCTAAGAACTCGGAAACATTGCGTTGAACCACTTAATGGCTTGTCTAGTGCTTTTTTGGGTTAAAATATGTTAGAATACAATAAATTTCATTGTTACAAGTGCTAGAGATATACGAAGAGTGTTTAGAAGTGTGGAGAAAGACTTGTTGAAATTGGGTCCCAAATGGGCTAAGAACTCGGAAACATTGTGTTGAACCACTAAATGACTTATATAGTGTTGTTTGGGGTTACAGGTGCTAGATTTCATGAAGAGTGTTTAGAAGTGTGTAGAAAGACTTGCCCAAATTTGGTCCAAAATGGGCTATGAACCCACAACCATTGCTTTGAAACATTAAATAGCTTGTATAGTGTTTTTATTGGGGTTAGAATATGTTAGAATACAATAAACTTGATTGATTAGAAGTGCTAGAGATGCATGAAGAGTGTTTATAAGTGTGGATAAAGACTTGTTGAAATTGGGTCCCAAAAGGGCTAAGAACTCGGAAACATTGCATTGAACCACTAAATGACTTATCTAGTGTTGTTTGGGGTTAGAATATGTTAGAATACAATGAATTTGATTGATTGCAAGTGCTAGAGATGCATGAAGAGTGTTTAGAAGTATTTAGAATGACTTGTTGAAACTTGATCCCAAATGGGCTAAGAACTCGGAAACATTGCGTTGAACCACTTAATGGCTTGTCTAGTGCTGTTTTGGGTTAGAATATGTTAGAATACAATAAATTTCATTGTTACAAGTGCTAGTTATATACGAAGATTTTTTAGAAGTGTGGAGAAAGACTTGTTGAAATTGGGTCCCAAATGGGCTAAGAACTCGGAAACATTGTGTTGAACCACTAAATGACTTATATAGTGTTGTTTGGAGATACATGAAGAGTGTTTACAAATGTGGAGAAAGACTTGTTGAAATTGGGTCCCAAATGGGTTAAGAACTCTGAAACATTGCGTTGAACCACTACATAACTTATCTAATGTTTTTTGGGCTTAGAATATGTTTGAATACAATGAATCTGATTGATTACAAGTGCTAGATTTGCATGAAGAGTGTTTAGAAGAGTGTAGAAAGACTTCCCAAATTTGGTCCAAAATGGGCTATGAACCCACAACCATTGCTTTGAAGCATTAAATAGCTTGTATAGTGTTGATTGGGGTTAGAATATGTTAGAATACAATAAATTGGATTGATTACAAGTGCTAGAGATGCATGAAGAGTGTTTATAAGTGTGGATAAAGACTTGTTGAAATTGGGTCCCAAAAGGGCTAAGAACTCGGAAACATTTCATTGAACCACTAAATGACTTATCTAGTGTTGTTTGGGGTTAGAATATGTTAGAATACAATGAATTTGATTGATTACAAGTGCTAGAGATGCATGAAGAGTGTTTACAAGTGTGTAGAAAGACTTGTTGAAACTTGATCCCAAATGGGCTAAGAACTCGGAAACGTTGCGTTGAACCACTTAATGGCTTGTCTAATGCTGTTTTGATTACAAGTGCTAGATATGCATGAAGAGTGTTTAAAAGTGTGTAGAAAGAGTTGCCCAAATTTGGTCCAAAATGGGCTAAGAACCCACAACCATTGCTTTGAAGCATTAAATAGCTGTTATAGTGTTGATTGGGGTTAGAATATGTTAAATACAATAAATTTGATTGATTACAATTTTTAGAGATGCATGAAGAGTGTTTAAAAGTATGGAGAAAGACTTGTTAAAATTGGGTCCCAAATGGGCTAAGAACTCAGAAACATTGCCTTGAACCACTAAATGACTTATATAGTGTTGTTTGGGGTTAGAATATGTTAGAATACAAGTAACTCGATTGATTACAAGTGCTAGAGATGCATGAATATTGTTTAGAAGTGTGTAGAAAGACTTGTTGAAATTGGGTCCCAAATGGGCTAATAACTCAGACACATTGCGTTGAACCACTAAATGACTTATCTAGTGTTGCTTTGGGTTAGAATATGTTAAAATACAATAAATTTGATTGATTACAAGAGCTAGAGATGCATGAAGAGTGTTTAGAAGTGCGTAGAAAGACTTGTTCAAATTGGGTCCCATATGGGCTAAGAACTCGGAAACATTGCGTTGAACCACTTAAGGGGTTTTCTAGTGCTGTTTTGGGTTAGAATATGTTAGAATATAATAAATTTGATTGTTACAAGTGCTAGAGATACATGAAGAGTGTTTAGAAATGTTGAGAAAGACTTGTTGAAATTGGGTCCCAAATGGGTTAAGAACTCGGAAACATTGCGTTGAACCACTACATAACTTATCTAATGTTTTTTGGGCTTAGAATATGTTTGAATACAATGAATCTGATTGATTACAAGTGCTAGATTTGCATGAAGAGTGTTTAGAAGAGTGTAGAAAGACTTGCCCAAATTTGGTCCAAAATGGGCTATGAACCCACAACCATTGCTTTGAAGCATTAAATAGCTTGTATAGTGTTGATTGGGGTTAGAATATGTTAGAATACAATAAATTGGATTGATTACAAGTGCTAGAGATGCATGAAGAGTGTTTATAAGTGTGGATAAAGACTTGTTGAAATTGGGTCCCAAAAGGGCTAAGAACTCGGAAACATTTCATTGAACCACTAAATGACTTATCTAGTGTTGTTTGGGGTTAGAATATGTTAGAATACAATGAATTTGATTGATTACAAGTGCTAGAGATGCATGAAGAGTGTTTACAAGTGTGTAGAAAGACTTGTTGAAACTTGATCCCAAATGGGCTAAGAACTCGGAAACGTTGCGTTGAACCACTTAATGGCTTGTCTAGTGCTGTTTTGGGTTAGAATATGTTAGAATACAATAAATTTTTTTGTTACAAGTGCTAGAGATATACGAAGAGTGTTTAGAAGTGTGGAGAAAGACTTGTTGAAATTGGGTCCCAAATGGGCTAAGAACTCGGAAACATTGCATTGAACCACTAAATGACTTATCTAGTGTTGTTTGGGGGTTAGAATATATTAGAATACAATGAATTTGATTGATTACAAGTGCTAGATATGCATGAAGAGTGTTTAAAAGTGTGTAGAAAGAGTTGCCCAAATTTGGTCCAAAATGGGCTAAGAACCCACAACCATTGCTTTGAAGCATTAAATAGCTGTTATAGTGTTGATTGGGGTTATAATATGTTAAATACAATAAATTTGATTGATTACAATTTTTAGAGATGCATGAAGAGTGTTTAAAAGTATGGAGAAAGACTTGTTAAAATTGGGTCCCAAATGGGCTAAGAACTCAGAAACATTGCCTTGAACCACTAAATGACTTATATAGTGTTGTTTTGGGTTAGAATATGTTAGAATACAAGTAACTCGATTGATTACAAGTGCTAGAGATGCATGAATATTGTTTAGAAGTGTGTAGAAAGACTTGTTGAAATTGGGTCCCAAATGGGCTAATAACTCAGACACATTGCGTTGAACCACTAAATGACTTATCTAGTGTTGCTTTGGGTTAGAATATGTTAGAATATAATAAATTTGATTGATTACAAGTGCTAGAGATGCATGAAGAGTGTTTAGAAGTGCGTAAAAAGACTTGTTCAAATTGGGTCCCATATGGGCTAAGAACTCGGAAACATTGCGTTGAACCACTTAAGGGGTTTTCTAGTGCTGTTTTGGGTTAGAATATGTTAGAATATAATCAATTTGATTGTTACAAGTGCTAGAGATACATGAAGAGTGTTTAGAAGTGTGGAGAAAGACTTGTTGAAATTGGGTCCCAAATGGGCTAAGAACTTGGAAATTTTGCGTTGAACCACTACATAACTTATCTAATGTTTTTTAGGCTTAGAATATGTTTGAATACAATGAATCTGATTGATTACAAGTGCTAGATTTGCATGAAGAATGTTTAGAAGAGTGTAGAAAGACTTGCCCAAATTTGGTCCAAAATGGGCTATGAACCCACAACCATTGCTTTGAAGCATTAAATAGCTTGTATAGTGTTGATTGGGGTTAGAATATGTTAGAATACAATAAATTTGATTGATTACAAGTGCTAGAGATGCATGAAGAGTGTTTATAAGTGTGGATAAAGACTTGTTGAAATTGGGTCCCAAAAGGGCTAAGAACTCGGAAACATTTCATTGAACCACTAAATGACTTATCTAGTGTTGTTTGGGGTTAGAATATGTTAGAATACAATGAATTTTATTGATTACAAGTGCTAGAGATGCATGAAGAATGTTTAGAAGTGTGTAGAAAGACTTGTTGAAACTTGATCCCAAATGGGCTAAGAACTCGGAAACATTGCGTTGAACAACTTAATGGCTTGTCTAGTGCTTTTTTGGGTTAGAATATGTTAGAATACAATAAATTTCATTGTTACAAGTGCTAGAGATATACGAAGAGTGTTTAGAAGTGTGGAGAAAGACTTGTTGAAATTGGGTCCCAAATGGGCTAAGAACTTGGAAATTTTGCGTTGAACCACTACATAACTTATCTAATGTTTTTTGGGCTTAGAATATGTTTGAATACAATGAATCTGATTGATTACAAGTGCTAGATTTGCATGAAGAGTGTTTAGAAGAGTGTAGAAAGACTTGCCCAAATTTGGTCCAAAATGGGCTATGAACCCACAACCATTGCTTTGAAGCATTAAATACCTTGTATAGTGTTGATTGGGGTTAGAATATGTTAGAATACAATAAATTTGATTGATTACAAGTGCTAGAGATGCATGAAGAGTGTTTATAAGTGTGGATAAAGACTTGTTGAAATTGGGTCCCAAAAGGGCTAAGAACTCGGAAACATTGCGTTGAACTACTAAATGACTTATCTAGTAGTGTTTGGGGTTAGAATATTTTAGAATACAATGAATTTTATTGATTACAAGTGCTAGAGATGCATGAAGTGTGTTTAGAAGTGCGTAGAAAGACTTGTTCAAATTGGGTCCCATATGGGCTAAGAACTCGGAAACATTGCGTTGAACCACTTAAGGGGTTTTCTAGTGCTGTTTTGGGTTAGAATATATTAGAATATAATAAATTTGATTGTTACAAGTGCTAGAGATACATGAAGAGTGTTTAGAAATGTGGAGAAAGACTTGTTGAAATTGGGTCCCAAATGGGTTAAGAACACGGAAACATTGCGTTGAACCACTACATAACTTATCTAATGTTTTTTGGGCTTAGAATATGTTTGAATACAATGAATCTGATTGATTACAAGTGCTAGATTTGCATGAAGAGTGTTTAGAAGAGTGTAGAAAGACTTGCCCAAATTTGGTCCAAAATGGGCTATGAACCCACAACCATTGCTTTGAAGCATTAAATAGCTTGTATAGTGTTGATTGGGGTTAGAATATGTTAGAATACAATAAATTTGATTGATTACAAGTGCTAGAGATGCATGAAGAGTGTTTATAAGTGTGGATAAAGACTTGTTGAAATTGGGTCCCAAAAGGGCTAAGAACTCGGAAACATTTCATTGAACCACTAAATGACTTATCTAGTGTTGTTTGGGGTTAGAATATGTTAGAATACAATGAATTTTATTGATTACAAGTGCTAGAGATGCATGAAGAATGTTTAGAAGTGTGTAGAAAGACTTGTTGAAACTTGATCCCAAATGGGCTAAGAACTCGGAAACATTGCGTTGAACCACTTAATGGCTTGTCTAGTGCTTTTTTGGGTTAGAATATGTTAGAATACAATAAATTTCATTGTTACAAGTGCTAGAGATATACGAAGAGTGTTTAGAAGTGTGGAGAAAGACTTGTTGAAATTGGGTCCCAAATGGGCTAAGAACTTGGAAATTTTGCGTTGAACCACTACATAACTTATCTAATGTTTTTTGGGCTTAGAATATGTTTGAATACAATGAATCTGATTGATTACAAGTGCTAGATTTGCATGAAGAGTGTTTAGAAGAGTGTAGAAAGACTTGCCCAAATTTGGTCCAAAATGGGCTATGAACCCACAACCATTGCTTTGAAGCATTAAATACCTTGTATAGTGTTGATTGGGGTTAGAATATGTTAGAATACAATAAATTTGATTGATTACAAGTGCTAGAGATGCATGAAGAGTGTTTATAAGTGTGGATAAAGACTTGTTGAAATTGGGTCCCAAAAGGGCTAAGAACTCGGAAACATTGCGTTGAACTACTAAATGACTTATCTAGTAGTGTTTGGGGTTAGAATATTTTAGAATACAATGAATTTTATTGATTACAAGTGCTAGAGATGCATGAAGTGTGTTTAGAAGTGCGTAGAAAGACTTGTTCAAATTGGGTCCCATATGGGCTAAGAACTCGGAAACATTGCGTTGAACCACTTAAGGGGTTTTCTAGTGCTGTTTTGGGTTAGAATATATTAGAATATAATAAATTTGATTGTTACAAGTGCTAGAGATACATGAAGAGTGTTTAGAAATGTGGAGAAAGACTTGTTGAAATTGGGTCCCAAATGGGTTAAGAACTCGGAAACATTGCGTTGAACCACTACATAACTTATCTAATGTTTTTTGGGCTTAGAATATGTTTGAATACAATGAATCTGATTGATTACAAGTGCTAGATTTGCATGAAGAGTGTTTAGAAGAGTGTAGAAAGACTTGCCCAAATTTGGTCCAAAATGGGCTATGACCCAAACCCATTGCTTTGAAGCATTAAATAGCTTGTATAGTGTTGATTGGGGTTAGAATATGTTAGAATACAATAAATTGGATTGATTACAAGTGCTAGAGATTCATGAAGAGTGTTTATAAGTGTGGATAAAGACTTGTTGAAATTGGGTCCCAAAAGGGCTAAGAACTCGGTAACATTTCATTGAACCACTAAATGACTTATCTAGTGTTGTTTGGGGTTAGAATATGTTAGAATACAATGAATTTGATTGATTACAAGTGCTAGAGATGCATGAAGAGTGTTTACAAGTGTGTAGAAAGACTTGTTGAAACTTGATCCCAAATGGGCTAAGAACTCGGAAACATTGCCTTGAACCACTAAATGACTTATATAGTGTTGTTTGGGGTTAGAATATGTTAGAATACAAGTAACTCGATTGATTACAAGTGCTAGAGATGCATGAAGATTGTTTAGAAGTGTGTAGAAAGACTTGTTGAAATTGGGTCCCAAATGGGCTAATAACTCGGACACATTGCGTTGAACCACTAAATGACTTATCTAGTGTTGCTTTGGGTTAGAATATGTTAGAATACAATAAATTTGATTGATTACAAGTGCTAGAGATGCATGAAGAGTGTTTAGAAGTGCGTAAAAAGACTTGTTCAAATTGGGTCCCATATGGGCTAAGAACTCGGAAACATTGCGTTGAACCACTTAAGGGGTTTTCTAGTGCTGTTTTGGGTTAGAATATGTTAGAATATAATCAATTTGATTGTTACAAGTGCTAGAGATACATGAAGAGTGTTTAGAAGTGTGGAGAAAGACTTGTTGAAATTGGGTCCCAAATGGGCTAAGAACTTGGAAATTTTGCGTTGAACCACTACATAACTTATCTAATGTTTTTTGGGCTTAGAATATGTTTGAATACAATGAATTTGATTGATTACAAGTGCTAGATTTGCATGAAGAGTGTTTAGAAGAGTGTAGAAAGACTTGCCCAAATTTGGTCCAAAATGGGCTATGAACCCACAACCATTGCTTTGAAGCATTAAATACCTTGTATAGTGTTGATTGGGGTTAGAATATGTTAGAATACAATAAATTTGCTTGATTACAAGTGCTAGAGATGCATGAAGAGTGTTTATAAGTGTGGATAAAGACTTGTTGAAATTGGGTCCCAAAAGGGCTAAGAACTCGGAAACATTGCGTTGAACTACTAAATGACTTATCTAGTGTTGTTTGGGGTAAGAATATGTTAGAATACAATGAATTTGATTGATTACAAGTGCTAGAGATGCATGAAGTGTGTTTAGAAGTGTGTAGAAAGAGTTGTTGAAACTTGATCCCAAATGGGCTAAGAACTCGGAAACATTGCGTTGAACCACTTAATGGCTTGTCTAGTCCTGTTTTGGGTTAGAATATGTTAGAATACAATAAATTTCATTGTTACAAGTGCTAGAGATATATGAAGAGTGTTTAGAAGTGTGGAGAAAGACTTGTTGAAATTGTGTCCCAAATGGGCTAAGAACTCGGAAACATTGCGTTGAACCACTAAATGACTTATCTAGTGTTGTTTGGGGGTTAGAATATGTTAGAATACAATGAATTTGATTGATTACAAGTGCTAGATATGCATGAAGAGTGTTTAGAAGTGTGTAGAAAGACTTGTAGAAAATGGGTCCAAAATGGGCTAAGAACCCACAACCATTGCTTTGAAGCATTAAATAGCTGTTATAGTGTTGATTGGGGTTAAATTTGATTGATTACAATTTTTAGAGATGTATGAAGAGTGTTTAAAAGTATGGAGAAAGACTTGTTAAAATTGGGTCCCAAATGGGCTAAGAACTCGGAAACATTGCTTTGAACCACTAAATGACTTATCTAGTGTTTTTTGGGGCTAGAGTATAATAGAATACAATAAAATTGATTGATTACAAGTGCTAGAGATGCGTGAAGAGTGTTTAGAAGTGTGTAGAAAGACTTGTAGAAATTAGGTCCCAAATGGGCTAAGAACTCGGAAACATTGCGTTGAACCACTAAATAACTTATCTAGTGTTTTTTGGGCTTAGAATATGTTTGAATACAATGAATCTGATTGATTACAAGTGCTAGATTTGCATGAAGAGTGTTTAGAAGAGTGTAGAAAGACTTGCCCAAATTTGGTCCAAAATGGGCTATGAACCCACAACCATTGCTTTGAAGCATTAAATAGCTTGTATAGTGTTGATTGGGGTTAGAATATGTTTGAATACAATAAATTTGATTGATTACAAGTGCTAGAGATGCATGAAGAGTGTTTATAAGTGTGGATAAAGACTTGTTGAAATTGGGTCCCAAAAGGGCTAAGAACTCGGAAACATTTCATTGAACCACTAAATGACTTATCTAGTGTTGTTTGGGGTTAGAATATGTTAGAATACAATGAATTTTATTGATTACAAGTGCTAGAGATGCATGAAGAATGTTTAGAAGTGTGTAGAAAGACTTGTTGAAACTTGATCCCAAATGGGCTAAGAACTCGGAAACATTGCGTTGAACCACTTAATGGCTTGTCTAGTGCTTTTTTGGGTTAGAATATGTGAGAATACAATAAATTTCATTGTTACAAGTGCTAGAGATATACGAAGAGTGTTTAGAAGTGTGGAGAAAGACTTGTTGAAATTGGGTCCCAAATGGGCTAAGAACTTGGAAATTTTGCGTTGAACCACTACATAACTTATCTAATGTTTTTTGGGCTTAGAATATGTTTGAATACAATGAATCTGATTGATTACAAGTGCTAGATTTGCATGAAGAGTGTTTAGAAGAGTGTAGAAAGACTTGCCCAAATTTGGTCCAAAATGGGCTATGAACCCACAACTATTGCTTTGAAGCATTAAATACCTTGTATAGTGTTGATTGGGGTTAGAATATGTTAGAATACAATAAATTTGATTGATTACAAGTGCTAGAGATGCATGAAGAGTGTTTATAAGTGTGGATAAAGACTTGTTGAAATTGGGTCCCAAAAGGGCTAAGAACTCGGAAACATTGCGTTGAACTACTAAATGACTTATCTAGTAGTGTTTGGGGTTAGAATATTTTAGAATACAATGAATTTTATTGATTACAAGTGCTAGAGATGCATGAAGTGTGTTTAGAAGTGCGTAGAAAGACTTGTTCAAATTGGGTCCCATATGGGCTAAGAACTCGGAAACATTGCGTTGAACCACTTAAGGGGTTTTCTAGTGCTGTTTTGGGTTAGAATATATTAGAATATAATAAATTTGATTGTTACAAGTGCTAGAGATACATGAAGAGTGTTTAGAAATGTGGAGAAAGACTTGTTGAAATTGGGTCCCAAATGGGTTAAGAACTCGGAAACATTGCGTTGAACCACTACATAACTTATCTAATGTTTTTTGGGCTTAGAATATGTTTGAATACAATGAATCTGATTGATTACAAGTGCTAGATTTGCATGAAGAGTGTTTAGAAGAGTGTAGAAAGACTTGCCCAAATTTGGTCCAAAATGGGCTATGAACCCAAACCCATTGCTTTGAAGCATTAAATAGCTTGTATAGTGTTGATTGGGGTTAGAATATGTTAGAATACAATAAATTGGATTGATTACAAGTGCTAGAGATTCATGAAGAGTGTTTATAAGTGTGGATAAAGACTTGTTGAAATTGGGTCCCAAAAGGGCTAAGAACTCGGTAACATTTCATTGAACCACTAAATGACTTATCTAGTGTTGTTTGGGGTTAGAATATGTTAGAATACAATGAATTTGATTGATTACAAGTGCTAGAGATGCATGAAGAGTGTTTACAAGTGTGTAGAAAGACTTGTTGAAACTTGATCCCAAATGGGCTAAGAACTCGGAAACATTGCCTTGAACCACTAAATGACTTATATAGTGTTGTTTGGGGTTAGAATATGTTAGAATACAAGTAACTCGATTGATTACAAGTGCTAGAGATGCATGAAGATTGTTTAGAAGTGTGTAGAAAGACTTGTTGAAATTGGGTCCCAAATGGGCTAATAACTCGGACACATTGCGTTGAACCACTAAATGACTTATCTAGTGTTGCTTTGGGTTATAATATGTTAGAATACAATAAATTTGATTGATTACAAGTGCTAGAGATGCATGAAGAGTGTTTAGAAGTGCGTAAAAAGACTTGTTCAAATTGGGTCCCATATGGGCTAAGAACTCGGAAACATTGCGTTGAACCACTTAAGGGGTTTTCTAGTCCTGTTTTGGGTTAGAATATGTTAGAATATAATCAATTTGATTGTTACAAGTGCTAGAGATACATGAAGAGTGTTTAGAAGTGTGGAGAAAGACTTGTTGAAATTGGGTCCCAAATGGGCTAAGAACTTGGAAATTTTGCGTTGAACCACTACATAACTTATCTAATGTTTTTTGGGCTTAGAATATGTTTGAATACAATGAATTTGATTGATTACAAGTGCTAGATTTGCATGAAGAGTGTTTAGAAGAGTGTAGAAAGACTTGCCCAAATTTGGTCCAAAATGGGCTATGAACCCACAACCATTGCTTTGAAGCATTAAATACCTTGTATAGTGTTGATTGGGGTTAGAATATGTTAGAATACAATAAATTTGATTGATTACAAGTGCTAGAGATGCATGAAGAGTGTTTATAAGTGTGGATAAAGACTTGTTGAAATTGGGTCCCAAAAGGGCTAAGAACTCGGAAACATTGCGTTGAACTACTAAATGACTTATCTAGTGTTGTTTGGGGTAAGAATATGTTAGAATACAATGAATTTGATTGATTACAAGTGCTAGAGATGCATGAAGTGTGTTTAGAAGTGTGTAGAAAGAGTTGTTGAAACTTGATCCCAAATGGGCTAAGAACTCGGAAACATTGCGTTGAACCACTTAATGGCTTGTCTAGTCCTGTTTTGGGTTAGAATATGTTAGAATACAATAAATTTCATTGTTACAAGTGCTAGAGATATATGAAGAGTGTTTAGAAGTGTGGAGAAAGACTTGTTGAAATTGTGTCCCAAATGGGCTAAGAACTCGGAAACATTGCGTTGAACCACTAAATGACTTATCTAGTGTTGTTTGGGGGTTAGAATATGTTAGAATACAATGAATTTGATTGATTACAAGTGCTAGATATGCATGAAGAGTGTTTAGAAGTGTGTAGAAAGACTTGTAGAAAATGGGTCCAAAATGGGCTAAGAACCCACAACCATTGCTTTGAAGCATTAAATAGCTGTTATAGTGTTGATTGGGGTTAAATTTGATTGATTACAATTTTTAGAGATGTATGAAGAGTGTTTAAAAGTATGGAGAAAGACTTGTTAAAATTGGGTCCCAAATGGGCTAAGAACTCAGAAACATTGCTTTGAACCACTAAATGACTTATCTAGTGTTTTTTGGGGTTAGAATATGTTAGAATACAATAAAATTGATTGATTACAAGTGCTAGAGATGTGTGAAGAGTGTTTAGAAGTGTGTAGAAAGACTTGTAGAAATTAGGTCCCAAATGGGCTAAGAACTCGGAAACATTGCGTTGAACCACTAAATAACTTATCTAGTGTTTTTTGGGCTTAGAATATGCTTGAATACAATGAATCTGATTGATTACAAGTACTAGATTTGCATGAAGAGTGTTTAGAAGATTGTAGAAAGACTTGCCCAAATTTGGTCCAAAATGGGCTATGAACCCACAACCATTGCTTTGAAGCATTAAATAGCTTGTATAGTGTTGATTGGGGTTAGAATATGTTTGAATATAATAAATTTGATTGATTACAAGTGCTAGAGATGCATGAAGAGTGTTTATAAGTGTGGATAAAGACTTGTTGAAATTGGGTCCCAAAAGGGCTAAGAACTCGGAAACATTGCGTTGAACTACTAAATGACTTATCTAGTAGTGTTTGGGGTTAGAATATTTTAGAATACAATGAATTTTATTGATTACAAGTGCTAGAGATGCATGAAGTGTGTTTAGAAGTGTGTAGAAAGACTTGTTGAAACTTGATCCCAAATGGGCTAAGAACTCGGAAACATTGCGTTGAACCACTTAATGGCTTGTCTAGTGCTGTTTTGGGTTAGAATATGTTAGAATACAATAAATTTCATTGTTACAAGTGCTAGAGATATATGAAGAGTGTTTAGAAGTGTGGAGAAAGACTTGTTGAAATTGGGTCCCAAATGGGCTAAGAACTCGGAAACATTGCGTTGAACCACTAAATGACTTATCTAGTGTTGTTTGGGGGTTAGAATATGTTAGAATACAATGAATTTGATTGATTACAAGTGCTAGATATGCATGAAGAGTGTTTAGAAGTGTGTAGAAAGACTTGTAGAAGATGGGTCCAAAATGGGCTAAGAACCCACAACCATTGCTTTGAAGCATTAAATAGCTGTTATAGTGTTGATTGGGGTTAAATTTGATTGATTACAATTTTTAGAGATGTATGAAGAGTGTTTAAAAGTATGGAGAAAGACTTGTTAAAATTGGGTCCCAAATGGGCTAAGAACTCGGAAACATTGCTTTGAACCACTAAATGACTTATCTAGTGTTTTTTGGGGCTAGAGTATAATAGAATACAATAAAATTGATTGATTACAAGTGCTAGAGATGCGTGAAGAGTGTTTAGAAGTGTGTAGAAAGACTTGTAGAAATTAGGTCCCAAATGGGCTAAGAACTCGGAAACATTGCGTTGAACCACTAAATAACTTATCTAGTGTTTTTTGGGCTTAGAATATGTTTGAATACAATGAATCTGATTGATTACAAGTGCTAGATTTGCATGAAGAGTGTTTAGAAGAGTGTAGAAAGACTTGCCCAAATTTGGTCCAAAATGGGCTATGAACCCACAACCATTGCTTTGAAGCATTAAATAGCTTGTATAGTGTTGATTGGGGTTAGAATATGTTTGAATACAATAAATTTGATTGATTACAAGTGCTAGAGATGCATGAAGAGTGTTTATAAGTGTGGATAAAGACTTGTTGAAATTGGGTCCCAAAAGGGCTAAGAACTCGGAAACATTTCATTGAACCACTAAATGACTTATCTAGTGTTGTTTGGGGTTAGAATATGTTAGAATACAATGAATTTTATTGATTACAAGTGCTAGAGATGCATGAAGAATGTTTAGAAGTGTGTAGAAAGACTTGTTGAAACTTGATCCCAAATGGGCTAAGAACTCGGAAACATTGCGTTGAACCACTTAATGGCTTGTCTAGTGCTTTTTTGGGTTAGAATATGTTAGAATACAATAAATTTCATTGTTACAAGTGCTAGAGATATACGAAGAGTGTTTAGAAGTGTGGAGAAAGACTTGTTGAAATTGGGTCCCAAATGGGCTAAGAACTTGGAAATTTTGCGTTGAACCACTACATAACTTATCTAATGTTTTTTGGGCTTAGAATATGTTTGAATACAATGAATCTGATTGATTACAAGTGCTAGATTTGCATGAAGAGTGTTTAGAAGAGTGTAGAAAGACTTGCCCAAATTTGGTCCAAAATGGGCTATGAACCCACAACCATTGCTTTGAAGCATTAAATACCTTGTATAGTGTTGATTGGGGTTAGAATATGTTAGAATACAATAAATTTGATTGATTACAAGTGCTAGAGATGCATGAAGAGTGTTTATAAGTGTGGATAAAGACTTGTTGAAATTGGGTCCCAAAAGGGCTAAGAACTCGGAAACATTGCGTTGAACTACTAAATGACTTATCTAGTAGTGTTTGGGGTTAGAATATTTTAGAATACAATGAATTTTATTGATTACAAGTGCTAGAGATGAATGAAGTGTGTTTAGAAGTGCGTAGAAAGACTTGTTGAAATTGGGTCCCTTATGGGCTAAGAACTCGGAAACATTGCGTTGAACCACTTAAGGGGTTTTCTAGTGCTGTTTTGGGTTAGAATATATTAGAATATAATAAATTTGATTGTTACAAGTGCTAGAGATACATGAAGAGTGTTTAGAAATGTGGAGAAAGACTTGTTGAAATTGGGTCCCAAATGGGTTAAGAACTCGGAAACATTGCGTTGAACCACTACATAACTTATCTAATGTTTTTTGGGCTTAGAATATGTTTGAATACAATGAATCTGATTGATTACAAGTGCTAGATTTGCATGAAGAGTGTTTAGAAGAGTGTAGAAAGACTTGCCCAAATTTGGTCCAAAATGGGCTATGAACCCAAACCCATTGCTTTGAAGCATTAAATAGCTTGTATAGTGTTGATTGGGGTTAGAATATGTTAGAATACAATAAATTGGATTGATTACAAGTGCTAGAGATTCATGAAGAGTGTTTATAAGTGTGGATAAAGACTTGTTGAAATTGGGTCCCAAAAGGGCTAAGAACTCGGTAACATTTCATTGAACCACTAAATGACTTATCTAGTGTTGTTTGGGGTTAGAATATGTTAGAATACAATGAATTTGATTGATTACAAGTGCTAGAGATGCATGAAGAGTGTTTACAAGTGTGTAGAAAGACTTGTTGAAACTTGATCCCAAATGGGCTAAGAACTCGGAAACATTGCCTTGAACCACTAAATGACTTATATAGTGTTGTTTGGGGTTAGAATATGTTAGAATACAAGTAACTCGATTGATTACAAGTGCTAGAGATGCATGAAGATTGTTTAGAAGTGTGTAGAAAGACTTGTTGAAATTGGGTCCCAAATGGGCTAATAACTCGGACACATTGCGTTGAACCACTAAATGACTTATCTAGTGTTGCTTTGGGTTAGAATATGTTAGAATACAATAAATTTGATTGATTACAAGTGCTAGAGATGCATGAAGAGTGTTTAGAAGTGCGTAAAAAGACTTGTTCAAATTGGGTCCCATATGGGCTAAGAACTCGGAAATATTGCGTTGAACCACTTAAGGGGTTTTCTAGTGCTGTTTTGGGTTAGAATATGTTAGAATATAATCAATTTGATTGTTACAAGTGCTAGAGATACATGAAGAGTGTTTAGAAGTGTGGAGAAAGACTTGTTGAAATTGGGTCCCAAATGGGCTAAGAACTTGGAAATTTTGCGTTGAACCACTACATAACTTATCTAATGTTTTTTGGGCTTAGAATATGTTTGAATACAATGAATTTGATTGATTACAAGTGCTAGATTTGCATGAAGAGTGTTTAGAAGAGTGTAGAAAGACTTGCCCAAATTTGGTCCAAAATGAGCTATGAACCCACAACCATTGCTTTGAAGCATTAAATACCTTGTATAGTGTTGATTGGGGTTAGAATATGTTAGAATACAATAAATTTGATTGATTACAAGTGCTAGAGATGCATGAAGAGTGTTTATAAGTGTGGATAAAGACTTGTTGAAATTGGGTCCCAAAAGGGCTAAGAACTCGGAAACATTGCGTTGAACTACTAAATGACTTATCTAGTGTTGTTTGGGGTAAGAATATGTTAGAATACAATGAATTTGATTGATTACAAGTGCTAGAGATGCATGAAGTGTGTTTAGAAGTGTGTAGAAAGAGTTGTTGAAACTTGATCCCAAATGGGCTAAGAACTCGGAAACATTGCGTTGAACCACTTAATGGCTTGTCTAGTCCTGTTTTGGGTTAGAATATGTTAGAATACAATAAATTTCATTGTTTCAAGTGCTAGAGATATATGAAGAGTGTTTAGAAGTGTGGAGAAAGACTTGTTGAAATTGTGTCCCAAATGGGCTAAGAACTCGGAAACATTGCGTTGAACCACTAAATGACTTATCTAGTGTTGTTTGGGGGTTAGAATATGTTAGAATACAATGAATTTGATTGATTACAAGTGCTAGATATGCATGAAGAGTGTTTAGAAGTGTGTAGAAAGACTTGTAGAAAATGGGTCCAAAATGGGCTAAGAACCCACAACCATTGCTTTGAAGCATTAAATAGCTGTTATAGTGTTGATTGGGGTTAAATTTGATTGATTACAATTTTTAGAGATGTATGAAGAGTGTTTAAAAGTATGGAGAAAGACTTGTTAAAATTGGGTCCCAAATGGGCTAAGAACGCAGAAACATTGCTTTGAACCACTAAATGACTTATCTAGTGTTTTTTGGGGTTAGAATATGTTAGAATACAATAAAATTGATTGATTACAAGTGCTAGAGATGCGTGAAGAGTGTTTAGAAGTGTGTAGAAAGACTTGTAGAAATTAGGTCCCAAATGGGCTAAGAACTCGGAAACATTGCGTTGAACCACTAAATAACTTATCTAGTGTTTTTTGGGCTTAGAATATGCTTGAATACAATGAATCTGATTGATTACAAGTACTAGATTTGCATGAAGAGTGTTTAGAAGATTGTAGAAAGACTTGCCCAAATTTGGTCCAAAATGGGCTATGAACCCACAACCATTGCTTTGAAGCATTAAATAGCTTGTATAGTGTTGATTGGGGTTAGAATATGTTTGAATATAATAAATTTGATTGATTACAAGTGCTAGAGATGCATGAAGAGTGTTTATAAGTGTGGATAAAGACTTGTTGAAATTGGGTCCCAAAAGGGCTAAGAACTCGGAAACATTGCGTTGAACTACTAAGTGACTTATCTAGTAGTGTTTGGGGTTAGAATATTTTAGAATACAATGAATTTTATTGATTACAAGTGCTAGAGATGCATGAAGTGTGTTTAGAAGTGTGTAGAAAGACTTGTTGAAACTTGATCCCAAATGGGCTAAGAACTCGGAAACATTGCGTTGAACCACTTAATGGCTTGTCTAGTGCTGTTTTGGGTTAGAATATGTTAGAATACAATAAATTTCATTGTTACAAGTGCTAGAGATATATGAAGAGTGTTTAGAAGTGTGGAGAAAGACTTGTTGAAATTGGGTCCCAAATGGGCTAAGAACTCGGAAACATTGCGTTGAACCACTAAATGACTTATCTAGTGCTGTTTGGGGGTTAGAATATGTTAGAATACAATGAATTTGATTGATTACAAGTGCTAGATATGCATGAAGAGTGTTTAGAAGTGTGTAGAAAGACTTGTAGAAGATGGGTCCAAAATGGGCTAAGAACCCACAACCATTGCTTTGAAGCATTAAATAGCTGTTATAGTGTTGATTGGGGTTAAATTTGATTGATTACAATTTTTAGAGATGTATGAAGAGTGTTTAAAAGTATGGAGAAAGACTTGTTAAAATTGGGTCCCAAATGGGCTAAGAACTCGGAAACATTGCTTTGAACCACTAAATGACTTATCTAGTGTTTTTTGGGGCTAGAGTATAATAGAATACAATAAAATTGATTGATTACAAGTGCTAGAGATGCGTGAAGAGTGTTTAGAAGTGTGTAGAAAGACTTGTAGAAATTAGGTCCCAAATGGGCTAAGAACTCGGAAACATTGCGTTGAACCACTAAATAACTTATCTAGTGTTTTTTGGGCTTAGAATATGTTTGAATACAATGAATCTGATTGATTACAAGTGCTAGATTTGCATGAAGAGTGTTTAGAAGAGTGTAGAAAGACTTGCCCAAATTTGGTCCAAAATGGGCTATGAACCCACAACCATTGCTTTGAAGCATTAAATAGCTTGTATAGTGTTGATTGGGGTTAGAATATGTTTGAATACAATAAATTTGATTGATTACAAGTGCTAGAGATGCATGAAGAGTGTTTATAAGTGTGGATAAAGACTTGTTGAAATTGGGTCCCAAAAGGGCTTAGAACTCGGAAACATTGCGTTGAACTACTAAATGACTTATCTAGTAGTGTTTGCGGTTAGAATATTTTAGAATACCATGAATTTTATTGATTACAAGTGCTAGAGATGCATGAAGTGTGTTTAGAAGTGTGTAGAAAGACTTGTTGAAACTTGATCCCAAATGGGCTAAGAACTCGGAAACATTGCGTTGAACCACTTAATGGCTTGTCTAGTGCTGTTTTGGGTTAGAATATGTTAGAATACAATAAATTTCATTGTTACAAGTGCTAGAGATATACGAAGAGTGTTTAGAAGTGTGGAGAAAGACTTGTTGAAATTGGGTCGCAAATGGGCTAAGAACTCGGAAACATTGCGTTGAACCTATAAATGACTTATCTAGTGTTGTTTGGGGGTTAGAATATTTTAGAATACAATGAATTTGATTGATTACAATTGCTAGATATGCATGAAGAGTGTTTAGAAGTGTGTAGAAAAACTTGTAGAAATTGGGTCAAAAATGGGCTAAGAACCTACAACCATTGCTTTGAAGCATTAAATAGCTGTTATAGTGTTGATTGGGGTTAGAATATGTTGGAATACAATATATTTGATTGATTACAATTTTTAGAGATGCATGAAGAGTGTTTAAAAGTATGGAGAAAGACTTGTTAAAATTGGGTCCCAAATGGGCTAAGAACTCGGAAACATTGCTTTTGAACCACTAAATGACTTTTCTAGTGTTTTTTGGGGTTAGAATATGTTAGAATACAATAAATTTGATTGATTACAAGTGCTAGAGATGCATGAAGAGTGTTTAGAAGTGTGTAGAAAGAGTTGTAGAAATAGGGTCCCAAATGGGCTAAGAACTCGGAAACATTGCGTTGAACCACTAAATGACTTATCTAGTGTTGTTTGGGGTTAGAATATGTTAGAATACAATGAATTTGATTGATTACAAGTGCTAAAGATGCATGAAGAGTGTTTAGAAGTGTGTAGAAAGACTTGTTCAAATTGGGTCCTATATGGGCTAAGAACTCGGAAACATTGCGTTGAACCACTTAAGGGCTTGTCTAGTGCTGTTTTGGGTTAGAATATGTTAGAATATAATAAATTTGATTGTTACAAGTGCTAGAGATACATGAAGAGTGTTTAGAAGTGTGGAGAAAGACTTGTTGAAATTGGGTCCCAAATGGGCTAAGAACTCAGAAACATTGCGTTGAACCACTAAATAACTTATCTAGTGTTGATTGGGATTATAATATGTTAGAATACAATGAATTTGATTGATTACAAGTGCTAGATTTGCATGAAGAGCGTTTAGAAGTGTGTAGAAAGACTTGCCCAAATTTGGTCCAAAATGGGCTATGAACCCACAACCATTGCTTTGAAGCATTAAATAGCTTGTATAGTGTTGATTGGGGTTAGAATATGTTTGAATACAATAAATTTGATTGATTACAAGTGCTAGAGATGCATCAAGAGTGTTTATAAGTGTGGATAAAGACTTGTTGAAATTGGGTCCCAAAAGGGCTAAGAACTCGGAAACATTGCATTGAACCACTAAATAACTTATCTAGTGTTGTTTGGGGTTAGAATATGTTAGAATACAATGAATTTGATTGATTACAAGTGCTAGAGATGCATGAAGAGTGTTTAGAATTGTGTAGAAAGACTTGTTGAAACTTGATCCCAAAATGGGCTAAGAACTCGGAAACATTGCGTTGAACCACTTAATGGCTTGTCTAGTGTTGTTTTGGGTTAGAATATGTTAGAATACAATAAATTTCATTGTTACAAGTGCTAGAAATATACGAAGAGTGTTTAGAAGTGTGGAGAAAGACTTGTTGAAATTGGGTCCCAAATGGGCTAAGAACTCGGAAACATTGCGTTGAACCACTAAATGACTTATCTAGTGTTGTTTGGGGTTAGAATGTGTTAGAATACAATGAATTTTATTGATTGCAAGTGCTAGAGATGCATGAAGAGTGTTTACAAGTGTGTAGAAAGACTTGTTGAAACTTGATCCCAAATGGGCTAAGAACTCGGAAACATTGCGTTGAACCACTTAATGGCTTATCTAGTGTTTTTTGGCTTAGAATATGTTTGAATACAATGAATCTGATTGACTACAAGTGCTAGATTTGCATGAAGAGTGTTTAGAAGAGTGTAGAAAGACTTGCCCAAATTTGGTCAAAAAATGGGCTATGAACCCACAACCATTGCTTTGAAGCATTAAATAGCTTATATAGTGTTGCTTGGGGTTAGAATATGTTTGAATACAATAAACTTGATTGATTACAAGTGCTAGAGATGCATGAAGAGTGTTTATAAGTGTGGATAAAGATTTGTTGAAATTGGGTCCCAAAAGGGCTAAGAGCTCGGAAACATTGCGTTGAACTACTAAATGATTTATCTAGTGTTGTTTGGGGGTTAGAATATTTTAGAATACAATGAATTTGATTGATTACAAGTGCTAGATATGCATGAAGAGTGTTTAGAAGTGTGTAGAAAGACTTGTAGAAATTGGGTCCAAAATGGGCTAAGAACCCACAACCATTGCTTTGAAGCATTAAATAGCTGTTATAGTGTTTATTGGGGTTAGAATATGTTGGAATACAATATATTTGATTGATTACAATTTTTAGAGATGCATGAAGAGTGTTTAAAAGTATGGAGAAAGACTTGTTAAAATTGGGTCCCAAAAGGGCTAAGAACTCGGAAACATTGCATTGAACCACTAAAGGACTTATCTAGTGTTGTTTGGGGTTAGAATATGTTAGAATACAATGAATTTGATTGATTACAAGTGCTAGAGATGCATGAAGAGTGTTTAGAAGTGTTTAGAATGACTTGTTGAAACTTGATCCCAAATGGGCTAAGAACTCGGAAAAATTGCGTTGAACCACTTAATGGCTTGTCTAGTGCTGTTTTGGGTTAGAATATGTTAGAATACAATAAATTTCATTGTTACAAGTGCTAAAGATATACGAAGAGTGTTTAGAAGTGTGGAGAAAGACTTGTTGAAATTGGGTCCCAAATGGGCTAAGAACTCGGAAACATTGTGTTGAACCACTAAATGACTTATCTAGTGTTGTTTGGGGTTAGAATATGTTAGAATACAATGAATTTGATTGATTACAAGTGCTAGAGATGCATGAAGATTGTTTACAAGTGTGTAGAAAGACTTGTTGAAACTTGATCCCAAATGGGCTAAGAACTCGGAAACGTTGCGTTGAACCACTTAATGGCTTGTCTAGTGCTGTTTTGGGTTAGAATATGTTAGAATACAATAAATTTCATTGTTACAAGTGCTAGAGATATACGAAGAGTTTTTAGAAGTGTGGAGAAAGACTTGTTGAAATTGGGTCCTAAATGGGCTAAGAACTCGGAAACATTGCATTGAACCACTAAATGACTTATCTAGTGTTGTTTGGGGGTTAGAATATGTTAGAATACAATGAATTTGATTGATTACAAGTGCTAGATATGCATGAAGAGTGTTTAAAAGTGTGTAGAAAGAGTTGCCCAAATTTGGTCCAAAATGGGCTAAGAACCCACAACCATTGCTTTGAAGCATTAAATAGCTGTTATAGTGTTGATTGGGGTTAGAATATGTTAAATACAATAAATTTGATTGATTACAATTTTTAGAGATGCATGAAGAGTGTTTAAAAGTATGGAGAAAGACTTGTTAAAATTGGGTCCCAAATGGGCTAAGAACTCGGAAACATTGCGTTGAACCACTAAATGACTTATCTAGTGTTTTTTGGGGTTAGAATATGTTAGAATACAAGTAACTCGATTGATTACAAGTGCTAGAGATGCATGAAGATTGTTTAGAAGTGTGTAGAAAGACTTGTTGAAATTGGGTCCCAAATGAGCTAATAACTCGGACACATTGCGTTGAACCACTAAATGACTTATCTAGTGTTGCTTTGGGTTAGAATATATTAGAATACAATAAATTTGATTGATTACAAGTGCTAGAGATGCATGAAGAGTGTTTAGAAGTGCGTAAAAAGACTTGTTCAAATTGGGTCCCATATGGGCTAAGAACTCGGAAACATTGCGTTGAACCACTTAAGGGGTTTTCTAGTGCTGTTTTGGGTTAGAATATGTTAGAATATAATCAATTTGATTGTTCCAAGTGCTAGAGATACATGATGAGTGTTTAGAAGTGTGGAGAAAGACTTGTTGAAATTGGGTCCCAAATGGGCTAAGAACTTGGAAATTTTGCGTTGAACCACTACATAACTTATCTAATGTTTTTTGGGCTTAGAATATGTTTGAATACAATGAATCTGATTGATTACAAGTGCTAGATTTGCATGAAGAGTGTTTAGAAGAGTGTAGAAAGACTTGCCCAAATTTGGTCCAAAATGGGCTATGAACCCACAACCATTGCTTTGAAGCATTAAATAGCTTGTATAGTGTTGATTGGGGTTAGAATATGTTAGAATACAATAAATTTGATTGATTACAAGTTCTAGAGATGCATGAAGAGTGTTTATAAGTGTGGATAAAGACTTGTTGAAATTGGGTCCCAAAAGGGCTAAGAACTCGGAAACATTTCATTGAACCACTAAATGACTTATCTAGTGTTGTTTGGGGTTAGAATATGTTAGAATACAATGAATTTGATTGATTACAAGTGCTAGAGATGCATGAAGAATGTTTAGAAGTGTGTAGAAAGACTTGTTGAAACTTGATCCCAAATGGGCTAAGAACTCGGAAACATTGCGTTGAACCACTTAATGGCTTGTCTAGTGCTTTTTTGGGTTAGAATATGTTAGAATACAATAAATTTCATTGTTACAAGTGCTAGAGATATACGAAGAGTGTTTAGAAGTGTGGAGAAAGACTTGTTGAAATTGGGTCCCAAATGGGCTAAGAACTCGGAAACATTGCGTTGAACCACTAAATGACTTATCTAGTGTTGTTTGGGGTTAGAATGTGTTAGAATACAATGAATTTGATTGATTACAAGTGCTAGAGATGCATGAAGAGTGTTTACAAGTGTGTAGAAAGACTTGTTGAAACTTGATCCCAAATGGGCTACGAACTCGGAAACATTGCGTTGAACCACTTAATGGCATATCTAGTGTTTTTTTGGCTTAGAATATGTTAGAATACAATGAATCTGATTGATTACAAGTGCTAAATTTGCATGAAGAGTGTTTAGAAGAGTGTAGAAAGACTTGCCCAAATTTGGTCAAAAATGGGCTATGAACCCACAACCATTACTTTGAAGCATTAAATAGCTTATATAGTGTTGATTGGGGTTAGAATATGTTTGAATACAATAAATTTGATTGATTACAAGTGCTAAAGATGCATGAAGAGTGTTTATAAGTGTGGATAAAGACTTGTTGAAATTGGGTCCCAAATGGGCTAAGAACTCGGAAACATTGCGTTGAACCACTAAATGACTTATCTAGTGTTGTTTGGGGTTAGAATATGTTAGAATACAAGTAACTTGATTGATTACAAGTTCTAGAGATGCATGAAGATTGTTTAGAAGGGTGTAGAAAGACTTGTTGAAATTGGGTCCCAAATGGACTAAGAACTCGGACACATTGCGTTGAACCACTAAATGACTTATCTAGTGTTGCTTTGGGTTAGAATATGTTAGAATACAATAAATTTGATTGATTACAAGTGCTAGAGATGCATGAAGAGTGTTTAGAAGTGTGTAGAAAGACTTGTTCAAATTGGATCCCATATGGGCTAAGAACTCGGCAACATTGCGTTGAACCACTTAAGGGGTTTTCTAGTGCTGTTTTGGGTTAGAATATGTTAGGATATAATAAATTTGATTGTTACAAGTGCTAGAGATACATGAAGAGTGTTTAGAAGTGTGGAGAAAGACTTGTTGAAATTGGGTCCCAAATGGGTTAAGAACTCGGAAACATTGCGTTGAACCACTACATAACTTATCTAATGTTTTTTGGGCTTAGAATATGTTTGAATACAATGAATCTGATTGATTACAAGTGCTAGATTTGCATGAAGAGTGTTTAGAAGAGTGTAGAAAGACTTGCCCAAATTTGGTCCAAATTGGGCTATGAACCCACAACCATTGCTTTGAAGCATTAAATAGCTTGTATAGTGTTGATTGGGGTTAGAATTTGTTTGAATACAATAAATTTGATTGATTACAAGTGCTAGAGATGCATGAATAGTGTTTATAAGTGTGGATAAAGACTTGTTGAAATTGGGTCCCAAAAGGGCTAAGAACTCGGAAACATTGCGTTGAACTACTAAATGACTTATCTAGTGTTGTTTGGGGTTAGAATATGTTAGAATACAATGAATTTGATTGATTACAAGTGCTAGAGATGCATGAAGTGTGTTTAGAAGTGTTTAGAAAGAGTTGTTGAAACTTGATCCCAAATGGGCTAAGAACTCGGAAACATTGCGTTGAACCACTTAATGGCTTGTCTAGTGCTGTTTTGGGTTAGAATATGTTAGAATACAATAAATTTCATTGTTACAAGTGCTAGAGATATATGAAGAGTGTTTAGAAGTGTGGAGAAAGACTTGTTGAAATTGGGTCCCAAATGGGCTAAGAACTCGGAAACATTGCGTTGAACCACTAAATGACTTATCTAGTGTTGTTTGGGGGTTAGAATATGTTAGAATACAATGAATTTGATTGATTACAAGTGCTAGATATGCATGAAGAGTGTTTAGAAGTGTGTAGAAAGACTTGTAGAAAATGGGTCCAAAATGGGCTAAGAACCCACAACCATTGCTTTGAAGCATTAAATAGCTGTTATAGTGTTGATTGGGGTTAAATTTGATTGATTACAATTTTTAGAGATGTATGAAGATTGTTTAAAAGTATGGAGAAAGACGTTAAAATTGGGTCCCAAATGGGCTAAGAACTCGGAAACATTGCTTTGAACCACTAAATGACTTATCTAGTGTTTTTTGGGGTTAGAATATGTTAGAATACAATAAAATTGATTGATTACAAGTGCTAGAGATGCGTGAAGAGTGTTTAGAAGTGTGTAGAAAGACTTGTAGAAATTAGGTTCCAAATGGGCTAAGAACTCGGAAACATTGCGTTGAACCACTAAATAACTTATCTAGTGTTTTTTGGGCTTAGAATATGTTTGAATACAATGAATCTGATTGATTACAAGTGCTAGATTTGCATGAAGAGTGTAGAAAGACTTGCCCAAATTTGGTCCAAAATGGGCTATGAACCCACAACCATTGCTTTGAAGCATTAAATAGCTTGTATAGTGTTGATTGGGGTTAGAATATGTTTGAATACAATAAATTTGATTGATTACAAGTGCTAGAGATGCATGAAGAGTGTTTATAAGTGTGGATAAAGACTTGTTCAAATTGGGTCCCAAAAGGGCTAAGAACTCGGAAACATTGCGTTGAACTACTAAATGACTTATCTAGTAGTGTTTGGGTTAGAATATTTTAGAATACAATGAATTTTATTGATTACAAGTGCTAGAGATGCATGAAGTGTGTTTAGAAGTGTGTAGAAAGACTTGTTGAAACTTGATCCCAAATGGGCTAAGAACTCGGAAACATTGCGTTGAACCACTTAATGGCTTGTCTAGTGCTGGTTTGGGTTAGAATATGTTAGAATACAATAGATTTCATTGTTACAAGTGCTAGAGATATATGAAGAGTGTTTAGAAGTGTGGAGAAAGACTTGTTGAAATTGGGTCCCAAATGGGCTAAGAACTCGGAAACATTGCGTTGAACCACTAAATGACTTATCTAGTGTTGTTTGGGGGTTAGAATATGTTAGAATACAATGAATTTGATTGATTACAAGTGTTAGATATGCATGAAGAGTGTTTAGAAGTGTGTAGAAAGACTTGTAGAAAATGGGTCCAAAATGGGCTAAGAATCCACAACCATTGCTTTGAAGCATTAAATAGCTGTTATAGTGTTGATTGGGGTTAAATTTGATTGATTACAATTTTTAGAGATGTATGAAGAGTGTTTAAAAGTATGGAGAAAGACTTGTTAAAATTGGGTCCCAAATGGGCTAAGAACTCGGAAACATTGCTTTGAACCACTAAATGACTTATCTAGTGTTTTTTGGGGCTAGAATATGTTAGAATACAATAAAATTGATTGATTACAAGTGCTAGAGATGCGTGAAGAGTGTTTAGAAGTGTGTTGAAAGACTTGTAGAAATTAGGTCCCAAATGGGCTAAGAACTCGGAAACATTGCGTTGAACCACTAAATAACTTATCTAGTGTTTTTTGGGCTTAGAATATGTTTGAATACAATGAATCTGATTGATTACAAGTGCTAGATTTGCATGAAGAGTGTTTAGAAGAGTGTAGAAAGACTTGCCCAAATTTGGTCCAAAATGGGCTATGAACCCACAACCATTGCTTTGAAGCATTAAATAGCTTGTATAGTGTTTATTGGGGTTAGAATATGTTAGAATACAATAAATTTGATTGATTACAAGTGCTAGAGATGCATGAAGAGTGTTTATAAGTGTGGATAAAGACTTGTTGAAATTGGGTCCCAAAAGGGCTAAGAACTCGGAAACATTGCGTTGAACTACTAAATGACTTATCTAGTAGTGTTTGCGGTTAGAATATTTTAGAATACCATGAATTTTATTGATTACAAGTGCTAGAGATGCATGAAGTGTGTTTAGAAGTGTGTAGAAAGACTTGTTGAAACTTGATCCCAAATGGGCTAAGAACTCGGAAACATTGCGTTGAACCACTTAATGGCTTGTCTAGTGTTGTTTTGGGTTAGAATATGTTAGAATACAATAAATTTCATTGTTACAAGTGCTAGAGATATACGAAGAGTTTTTAGAAGTGTGGAGAAAGACTTGTTGAAATTGGGTCCCAAATGGGCTAAGAACTCGGAAACATTGCGTTGAACCACTAAATGACTTATCTAGTGTTGTTTGGGGTTAGAATGTGTTAGAATACAATGAATTTGATTGATTACAAGTGCTAGAGATGCATGAAGAGTGTTTACAAGTGTGTAGAAAGACTTGTTGAAACTTGATCCCAAATGGGCTAAGAACTCGGAAACATTGCGTTGAACCACTTAATGGCTTATCTAGTATTTTTTGGCTTAGAATATGTTTGAATACAATGAATCTGATTGATTACAAGTGCTAGATTTGCATGAAGAGTGTTTAGAAGAGTGTAGAAAGACTTGCCCAAATTTGGTCAAAAATGGGCTATGAACCCACAACCATTGCTTTGAAGCATTAAATAGCTTATATAGTGTTGATTGGGGTTAGAATATGTTTGAATACAATAAACTTGATTGATTACAAGTGCTAGAGATGCATGAAGAGTGTTTATAAGTGTGGATAAAGACTTGTTGAAATTGGGTCCCAAAAGGGCTAAGAACTCGGAAACATTGCGTTGAACTACTAAATGACTTATCTAGTGTTGTTTGGGGGTTAGAATATGTTAGAATACAATGAATTTGGTTGATTACAAGTCCTAGATATGCATGAAGAGTGTTTAGAAGTGTGTAGAAAGACTTGTAGAAATTGGGTCCAAAATGGGCTAAGAACCCACAACCATTGCTTTGAAGCATTAAATAGCTGTTATAGTGTTTATTGGGGTTAGAATATGTTGGAATACAATATATTTGATTGATTACAATTTTTAGAGATGCATGAAGAGTGTTTAAAAGTATGGAGAAAGACTTGTTAAAATTAGGTCCCAAATGGGCTAAGAACTCGGAAACATTGCTTTGAACCACTAAATGACTTATCTAGTGTTTTTTGGGGTTAGAGTATGTTAGAATACAATATATTTCATTGATTACAAGTGCTAGAGATGCGTGAAGAGTGTTTAGAAGTGTGTAGAAAGACTTGTAGAAATTGGGTCCCAAATGGGCTAAGAACTCGGAAACATTGCGTTGAACCACTAAATGACTTATTTAGTGTTGTTTGGGGTTAGAATATGTTAGAATACAATGCATTTGATTAATTACAAGTGCTAAAGATGCAGGAAGAGTGTTTAGAAGTGTGTAGAAAGACTTGTTCAAATTGGGTCCCATATGGGCTAAGAACTCGGAAACATTGCGTTGAACCACTTAATGGCTTGTCTAGTGCTGTTTTGGGTTAGAATATGTTAGAATACAATAAATTTCATTGTTACAAGTGCTAGAGATATACGAAGAGTGTTTAGAAGTGTGGAGAAAGACTTGTTGAAATTGGGTCCCAAATGGGCTAAGAACTCAGAAACATTGCGTTGAACCACTAAATAATTTATCTAGTGTTGTTTGGGATTAGAATGTGTTAGAATACAATGAATTTGATTGATTACAAGTGCTAGATTTGTATGAAGAGTGTTTAGAAGTGTGTAGAAAGACTTGCCCAAATTTGGTCCAAAATGGGCTATGAACCCACAACCATTGCTTTGAAGCATTAAATAGCTTGTATAGTGTTGATTGGGGTTAAAATATGTTAGAATACAATAAATTTCATTGTTACAAGTGCTAGAGATATACGAAGAGTGTTTAGAAGTGTGGAGAAAGACTTGTTGAAATTGGGTCCCAAATGGGCTAAGAACTCGGAAACATTGCGTTGAACCACTAAATGACTTATCTAGTGTTGTTTGGGGTTAGAATGTGTTAGAATACAATGAATTTGATTGATTACAAGTGCTAGAGATGCATGAAGAGTGTTTACAAGTGTGTAGAAAGACTTGTTGATACTTCATCCCAAATGGGCTAAGAACTCGGAAACATTGCGTTGAACCACTTAATGGCTTATCTAGTGTTTTTTGGCTTAGAATATGTTTGAATACAATGAATCTGATTCATTACAAGTGCTAGATTTGCATGAAGAGTGTTTAGAAGAGTGTAGAAAGACTTGCCCAAATTTGGTCAAAAATGGGTTATGAACCCACAACCATTGCTTTGAAGCATTAAATAGCTTATATAGTGTTGATTGGGGTTAGAATATGTTTGAATACAATAAACTTGATTGATTACAAATGCTAGAGATGCATGAAGAGTGTTTATAAGTGTGGATAAAGACTTGTTGAAATTGGGTCCCAAAAGGGCTAAGAACTCGGAAACATTGCGTTGAACTACTAAATGACTTATCTAGTGTTGTTTGGGGGTTAGAATATGTTAGAATACAATGAATTTGATTGATTACAAGTGCTAGATATGCATGAAGAGTGTTTAGAAGTGTGTAGAAAGACTTGTAGAAATTGGGTCCAAAATGGGCTAAGAACCCACAACCATTGCTTTGAAGCATTAAATAGCTGTTATAGTGTTTATTGGGGTTAGAATATGTTGGAATACAATATATTTGATTGATTACAATTTTTAGAGATGCATGAAGAGTGTTTAAAAGTATGGAGAAAGACTTGTTAAAATTGTGTCCGAAATGGGCTAAGAACTCGGAAACATTGCTTTGAACCACTAAATGACTTATCTAGTGGTTTTTGGGGTTAGAATATGTTAGAATACAATAAATTTTATTGATTACAAGTGCTAGAGATGCGTGAAGAGTGTTTAGAAGTGTGTAGAAAGACTTGTTGAAATTGGGTCCCAAATGGGCTAAGAACTCGGAAACATTGCGTTGAACCACTAAATGACTTATCTAGTGTTGTTTGGGGTTAGAATATGTTAGAATACAATGCATTTTGTTGATTACAAGTGCTAAAGATGCATGAAGAGTGTTTAGAAGTGTGTAGAAAGACTTGTTCAAATTGGGTCCCATATGGGCTAAGAACTCGGAAACATTGCGTTGAACTACTAAATGACTTATCTAGTGTTGTTTGGGGTTAAAATATGTTAGAATACAATGCATTTGATTGATTACAAGTGGTAAAGATGCATGAAGAGTGTTTAGAAGTGTGTAGAAAGACTTGTTCAAATTGGGTCCCATATGGGCTAAGAACTAGGAAACATTGTGTTGAACCACATAAGGGCTTGTCTAGTGCTGTTTTGGGTTAGAATATGTTAGAATATAATAAATTTGATTGTTACAAGTGCTAGAGATACATGAAGAGTGTTTAGAAGTGTGGAGAAAGACTTGTTGAAATTGGGTCCCAAATGGGCTAAGAACTCAGAAACATTGCGTTGAACCACTAAATAACTTATCTAGTGGTTTTTGGGATTAGAATATGTTAGAATACAATGAATTTGATTGATTACAAGTGCTAGATTTGCATGAAGAGTGTTTAGAAGTGTGTAGAAAGACTTGTAGAAATTGGGTCCAAAATGGGCTAAGAACCCACAACTATTGCTTTGAAGCATTAAATAGCTGTTATAGTGTTGATTGGGGTTAGAATATATTGGAATACAATAAATTTGATTGATTACAATTTTTAGAGATGCATGAAGAGTGTTTAGAAGTATGGAGAAAGACTTGTTAAAATTGGGTCCCAAATGGGCTAAGAACTCGGAAACATTGCTTTGTACCACTAAATGACTGATCTAGTGTTTTTTGGGGTTAGAATATGTTAGAATACAATAAATTTGATTGATTACAAGGGCAAGATGCGTGAAGAGTGTTTAGAAGTGTGTAGAAAGACTTGTAGAAATTGGGTCCCAAATGGGCTAAGAACTCGGAAACATTGCGTTGAACCACTAAATGACTTATCTAGTGTTGTTTGGGGTTAGAATATGTTAGAATACAATGAATTTGATTGATTACAAGTGCTAAAGACGCATGAAGAGTGTTTAGAAGTGTGTAGAAAGATTTGTTCAAATTGGATCCCATATGGGCTAAGAACTCGGAAACATTGCCTTGAACCACTTAAGGGCTTGTCTAGTGCTGTTTTGGGTTAGAATATGTTAGGATATAATAAATTTGATTGTTACAAGTGCTAGAGATACATGAAGAGTGTTTAGAAGTGTGGAGAAAGACTTGTTGAAATTAGGTCCCAAATGGGCTAAGAACTCAGAAACATTGCGTTGAACCACTAAATAACTTATCTAGTGGTTTTTGGGATTAGAATATGTTAGAATACAATGAATTTGATTGATTACAAGTGCTAGATTTGCATGAAGAGTGTTTAGAAGTGTGTAGAAAGACTTGCCCAAATTTGGTCCAAAATGGGCCATGAACCCACAACAATTGCTTTGAAGCATTAAATAGCTTGTATATTGTTGATTGGGGTTAGAATATGTTAGAATACAATAAATTTGATTTATTACAAATGCTAGAGATGCATGAAGAGTGTTTATACGTGTGGATAAAGACTTGTTGTAATTGGGTCCCAAAAGGGCTAAGAAATCGGAAACATTGCATTGAACCACTAAAAGACTTATCTAGTGTTGTTTGGGGTTAGAATATGTTAGAATACAATGAATTTGATTGATTACAAGTGCTAGAGATGCATGAAGAGTGTTTAGAAGTGTGTAGAAAGACTTGTTGAAACTTGAACCCAAATGGGCTAAGAAGTCGGAAACATTGCGTTGAACCACTTAATGGCTTGTCTAGTGTTGTTTTGGGTTAGAATATGTTAGAATACAATAAATTTCATTGTTACAAATGCTAGAGATATACGAAGAGTGTTTAGAAGTGTGGAGAAAGACTTGTTGAAATTGGGTCCCAAATGGACTAAGAACTCGGAAACATTTCGTTGAACCACTAAATGACTTATCTAGTGTTGTTTGGGGTTAGAATGTGTTAGAATACAATGAATTTGATTGATTACAAGTGCTAGAGATGCATGAAGAGTGTTTACAAGTGTGTAGAAAGACTTGTTGAAACTTGATCCCAAATGGGCTAAGAACTCGGAAACATTGCGTTGAACCACTTAATGGCTTATCTAGTGTTTTTTGGCTTAGAATATGTTTGAATACAATGAATCTGATTGATTACAAGTGCTAGATTTGCATGAAGAGTGTTTAGAAGAGTGTAGAAAGACTTGCTCAAAGTTGGTCAAAAATGGGCTATGAACCCACAACCATTGCTTTGAAGCATTAAATAGCTTATATAGTGTTGTTTGGGGTTAGAATATGTTAGAATACAATGAATTTGATTGATTACAAGTGCTAGATATGCATGAAGAGTGTTTAGAAGTGTGTAGAAAGACTTGTAGAAGATGGGTCCAAAATGGGCTAAGAACCCACAACCATTACTTTGAAGCATTAAATAGCTGTTATAGTGTTGATTGGGGTTAAATTTGATTGATTACAATTTTTAGAGATGTATGAAGATTGTTTAAAAGTATGGAGAAAGACGTTAAAATTGGGTCCCAAATGGGCTAAGAACTCGGAAACATTGCTTTGAACCACTAAATGACTTATCTAGTGTTTTTTGGGGTTAGAATATGTTAGAATACAATAAAATTGATTATTACAAGTGCTAGAGATGCGTGAAGAGTGTTTAGAAGTGTGTAGAAAGACTTGTAGAAATTAGGTTCCAAATAGGCTAAGAACTCGGAAACATTGCGTTGAACCACTAAATAACTTATCTAGTGTTTTTTGGGCTTAGAATATGTTTGAATACAATGAATCTGATTGATTACAAGTGCTAGATTTGCATGAAGAGTGTTTAGAAGAGTGTAGAAAGACTTGCCCAAATTTGGTCCAAAATGGGCTATGAACCCACAACCATTGCTTTGAAGCATTAAATAGCTTGTATAGTGTTGATTGGGGTTAGAATATGTTAGAATACAATAAATTTGATTGATTACAAGTGCTAGAGATGCATGAAGAGTGTTTATAAGTGTGGATAAAGACTTGTTGAAATTGGGTCCCAAAAGAGCTAAGAACTCGGAAACATTGCGTTGAACAACTAAATGACTTATCTAGTAGTGTTTGGGTTAGAATATTTTAGAATACAATGAATTTTATTGATTACAAGTGCTAGAGATGCATGAAGTGTGTTTAGAAGTGTGTAGAAAGACTTGTTGAAACTTGATCCCAAATGGGCTAAGAACTCGGAAACATTGCGTTGAACCACTAAATGACTTATCTAGTGTTGTTTGGGGGTTAGAATATGTTAGAATACAATGAATTTGATTGATTACAAGTGCTAGATATGCATGAAGAGTGTTTAGAAGTGTGTAGAAAGACTTGTAGAAAATGGGTCCAAAATGGGCTAAGAATCCACAACCATTGCTTTGAAGCATTAAATAGCTGTTATAGTGTTGATTGGGGTTAAATTTGATTGATTACAATTTTTAGAGATGTATGAAGAGTGTTTAAAAGTATGGAGAAAGACTTGTTAAAATTGGGTCCCAAATGGGCTAAGAACTCGGAAACATTGCTTTGAACCACTAAATGACTTATCTAGTGTTTTTTCGGGCTAGAATATGTTAGAATACAATAAAATTGATTGATTACAAGTGCTAGAGATGCGTGAAGAGTGTTTAGAAGTGTGTAGAAAGACTTGTAGAAATTAGGTCCCAAATGGGCTAAGAACTCGGAAACATTGCGTTGAACCACTAAATAACTTATCTAGTGTTTTTTGGGCTTAGAATATGTTTGAATACAATGAATCTGATTGATTACAAGTGCTAGATTTGCATGAAGAGTGTTTAGAACAGTGTAGAAAGACTTGCCCAAATTTGGTCCAAAATGGGCTATGAACCCACAACCATTGCTTTGAAGCATTAAATAGCTTGTATAGTGTTTATTGGGGTTAGAATATGTTAGAATACAATAAATTTGATTGATTACAAGTGCTAGAGATGCATGAAGAGTGTTTATAAGTGTGGATAAAGACTTGTTGAAATTGGGTCCCAAAAGGGCTAAGAACTCGGAAACATTGCGTTGAACTACTAAATGACTTATCTAGTAGTGTTTGCGGTTAGAATATTTTAGAATACCATGAATTTTATTGATTACAAGTGCTAGAGATGCATGAAGTGTGTTTAGAAGTGTGTAGAAAGACTTGTTGAAACTTGATCTCAAATGGGCTAAGAACTCGGAAACATTGCGTTGAACCACTTAATGGCTTGTCTAGTGTTGTTTTGGGTTAGAATATGTTAGAATACAATAAATTTCATTGTTACAAGTGCTAGAGATATACGAAGAGTTTTTAGAAGTGTGGAGAAAGACTTGTTGAAATTGGGTCCCAAATGGGCTAAGAACTCGGAAACATTGCGTTGAACCACTAAATGACTTATCTAGTGTTGTTTGGGGTTAGAATGTGTTAGAATACAATGAATTTGATTGATTATAAGTGCTAGAGATGCATGAAGAGTGTTTACAAGTGTGTAGAAAGACTTGTTGAAACTTGATCCCAAATGGGCTAAGAACTCGGAAACATTGCGTTGAACCACTTAATGGCTTATCTAGTGTTTTTCGGCTTAGAATATGTTTGAATACAATGAATCTGATTGATTACAAGTGCTAGATTTGCATGAAGAGTGTTTAGAAGAGTGTAGAAAGACTTGCCCAAATTTGGTCAAAAATGGGCTATGAACCCACAACCATTGCTTTGAAGCATTAAATAGCTTATATAGTGTTGATTGGGGTTAGAATATGTTTGAATACAATAAACTTGATTGATTACAAGTGCTAGAGATGCATGAAGAGTGTTTATAAGTGTGGATAAAGACTTGTTGAAATTGGGTCCCAAAAGGGCTAAGAACTCGGAAACATTGCGTTGAACTACTAAATGACTTATCTAGTGTTGTTTGGAGGTTAGAATATGTTAGAATACAATGAATTTGGTTGATTAAAAGTCCTAGATATGCATGAAGAGTGATTAGAAGTGTGTAGAAAGACTTGTAGAAATTGGGTCCAAAATGGGCTAAGAACCCACAACCATTGCTTTGAAGCATTAAATAGCTGTTATAGTGTTTATTGGGGTTAGAATATGTTGGAATACAATATATTTTATTGATTACAATTTTTAGAGATGCATGAAGAGTGTTTAAAAGTATGGAGAAAGACTTGTTAAAATTAGGTCCCAAATGGGCTAAGAACTCGGAAACATTGCTTTGAACCACTAAATGACTTATCTAGTGTTTTTTGGGGTTAGAGTATGTTAGAATACAATATATTTCATTGATTACAAGTGCTAGAGATGCGTGAAGAGTGTTTAGAAGTGTGTAGAAAGACTTGTAGAAATTGGGTCCCAAATGGGCTAAGAACTCGGAAACATTGCGTTGAACCACTAAATGACTTATTTAGTGTTGTTTGGGGTTAGAATATGTTAGAATACAATGCATTTGATTAATTACAAGTGCTAAAGATGCAGGAAGAGTGTTTAGAAGTGTGTAGAAAGACTTGTTCAAATTGGGTCCCATATGGGCTAAGAACTCGGAAACATTGCGTTGAACCACTTAAGGGCTTGTCTAGTGCTGTTTTGGGTTAGAATATGTTAGAATATAATAAATTTGATTGTTACAAGTGCTAGAGATACATGGAGAGTGTTTAGAAGTGTGGAGAAAGACTTGTTGAAATTGGGTCCCAAATGGGGTAAGAACTCAGAAACATTGCGTTGAACCACTAAATAACTTATCTAGTGTTGTTTGGGATTAGAATATGTTAGAATACAATGAATTTGATTGATTACAAGTGCTAGATTTGTATGAAGAGTGTTTAGAAGTGTGTAGAAAGACTTGCCCAAATTTGGTCCAAAATGGGCTATGAACCCACAACCATTGCTTTGAAGCATTAAATAGCTTGTATAGTGTTGATTGGGGTTAAAATATGTTAGAATACAATAAATTTCATTGTTACAAGTGCTAGAGATATACGAAGAGTGTTTAGAAGTGTGGAGAAAGACTTGTTGAAATTGGGTCCCAAATGGGCTAAGAACTCAGAAACATTGCGTTGAACCACTAAATAATTTATCTAGTGTTGTTTGGGATTAGAATGTGTTAGAATACAATAAATTTGATTGATTACAAGTGCTAGATTTGTATGAAGAGTGTTTAGAAGTGTGTAGAAAGACTTGCCCAAATTTGGTCCAAAATGGGCTATGAACCCACAACCATTGCTTTGAAGCATTAAATAGCTTGTATAGTGTTGATTGGGGTTAAAATATGTTAGAATACAATAAATTTCATTGTTACAAGTGCTAGAGATATACGAAGAGTGTTTAGAAGTGTGGAGAAAGACTTGTTGAAATTGGGTCCCAAATGGGCTAAGAACTCGGAAACATTGCGTTGAACCACTAAATGACTTATCTAGTGTTGTTTGGGGTTAGAATGTGTTAGAATACAATGAATTTGATTGATTACAAGTGCTAGAGATGCATGAAGAGTGTTTACAAGTGTGTAGAAAGACTTGTTGATACTTCATCCCAAATGGGCTAAGAACACGGAAACATTGCGTTGAACCACTTAATGGCTTATCTAGTGTTTTTTGGCTTAGAATATGTTTGAATACAATGAATCTGATTCATTACAAGTGCTAGATTTGCATGAAGAGTGTTTAGAAGAGTGTAGAAAGACTTGCCCAAATTTGGTCAAAAATGGGTTATGAACCCACAACCATTGCTTTGAAGCATTAAATAGCTTATATAGTGTTGATTGGGGTTAGAATATGTTTGAATACAATAAACTTGATTGATTACAAATGCTAGAGATGCATGAAGAGTGTTTATAAGTGTGGATAAAGACTTGTTGAAATTGGGTCCCAAAAGGGCTAAGAACTCGGAAACATTGCGTCGAACTACTAAATGACTTATCTAGTGTTGTTTGGGGGTTAGAATATGTTAGAATACAATGAATTTGATTGATTACAAGTGCTAGATATGCATGAAGAGTGTTTAGAAGTGTGTAGAAAGACTTGTAGAAATTGGGTCCAAAATGGGCTAAGAACCCACAACCATTGCTTTGAAGCATTAAATAGCTGTTATAGTGTTTATTGGGGTTAGAATATGTTGGAATACAATATATTTGATTGATTACAATTTTTAGAGATGCATGAAGAGTGTTTAAAAGTATGGAGAAATACTTGTTAAAATTGTGTCCGAAATGGGCTAAGAACTCGGAAACATTGCTTTGAACCACTAAATGACTTATCTAGTGTTTTTTGGGGTTAGAATATGTTAGAATACAATAAATTTTATTGATTACAAGTGCTAGAGATGCGTGAAGAGTGTTTAGAAGTGTGTAGAAAGACTTGTTGAAATTGGGTCCCAAATGGGCTAAGAACTCGGAAACATTGCGTTGAACCACTAAATGACTTATCTAGTGTTGTTTGGGGTTAGAATATGTTAGAATACAATGCATTTTGTTGATTACAAGTGCTAAAGATGCATGAAGAGTGTTTAGAAGTGTGTAGAAAGACTTGTTCAAATTGGGTCCCATATGGGCTAAGAACTCGGAAACATTGCGTTGAACTACTAAATGACTTATCTAGTGTTGTTTGGGGGTTAGAATATGTTAGAATACAATGAATTTGATTGATTACAAGTGCTAGATATGCATGAAGAGTGTTTAGAAGTGTGTAGAAAGACTTGCCCAAATTTGGTCCAAAATGGGCTATGAACCCACAACCATTGCTTTGAAGCATTAAATAGCTGTTATAGTGTTTATTGGGGTTAGAATATGTTGGAATACAATATATTTGATTGATTACAATTTTTAGAGATGCATGAAGAGTGTTTAAAAGTATGGAGAAAGACTTGTTAAAATTGGGTCCCAAATTGTCTAAGAACTCGGAAACATTGCTTTGAACCACTAAATGACTTATCTAGTGTTTTTTGGGGTTAGAATATGTTAGAAAACAATAAATTTGATTGATTACAAGTGCTAGAGATGCGTGAAGAGTGTTTAGAAGTGTGTAGAAAGACTTGTAGAAATTGGGTCCCAAATGGGCTAAGAACTCGGAAACATTGCGTTGAACCACTAAATGACTTATCTAGTGTTGTTTGGGGTTAGAATATGTTAGAATACAATGCATTTGATTGATTACAAGTGCTAAAGATGCATGAAGAGTGTTTAGAAGTGTGTAGAAAGACTTGTTCAAATTGGGTCCCATATGGGCTAAGAACTAGAAAACATTGTGTTGAACCACATAAGGGCTTGTCTAGTGCTGTTTTGGGTTAGAATATGTTAGAATATAATAAATTTGATTGTTACAAGTGCTAGAGATACATGAAGAGTGTTTAGAAGTGTGGAGAAAGACTTGTTGAAATTGGGTCCCAAATGGGCTAAGAACTCAGAAACATTGCGTTGAACCACTAAATAACTTATCTAGTGGTTTTTGGGATTAGAATATGTTAGAATACAATGAATTTGATTGATTACAAGTGCTATATTTGCATGAAGAGTGTTTAGAAGTGTGTAGAAAGACTTGTAGAAATTGGGTCCAAAATGGGCTAAGAACCCACAACTATTGCTTAGAAGCATTAAATAGCTGTTATAGTGTTGATTGGGGTTAGAATATATTGGAATACAATAAATTTGATTGATTACAATTTTTAGAGATGCATGAAGAGTGTTTAGAAGTATGGAGAAAGACTTGTTAAAATTGGGTCCCAAATGGGCTAAGAACTCGGAAACATTGCTTTGTACCACTAAATGACTGATCTAGTGTTTTTTGGGGTTAGAATATGTTAGAATACAATAAATTTGATTGATTACAAGGGCAAGATGCGTGAAGAGTGTTTAGAAGTGTGTAGAAAGACTTATAGAAATTGGGTCCCAAATGGGCTAAGAACTCGGAAACATTGCGTTGAACCACTAAATGACTTATCTAGTGTTGTTTGGGGTTAGAATATGTTAGAATACAATGAATTTGATTGATTACAAGTGCTAAAGATGCATGAAGAGTGTTTAGAAGTGTGTAGAAAGATTTGTTCAAATTGGATCCCATATGGGCTAAGAACTCGGAAACATTGCCTTGAACCACTTAAGGGCTTGTCTAGTGCTGTTTTGGGTTAGAATATGTTAGAATATAATAAATTTGATTGTTACAAGTGCTAGAGATACATGAAGAGTGTTTAGAAGTGTGGAGAAAGACTTGTTGAAATTGGGTCCCAAATGGGCTAAGAACTCAGAAACATTGCGTTGAACCACTAAATAACTTATCTAGTGGTTTTTGGGATTAGAATATGTTAGAATACAATGAATTTGATTGATTACAAGTGCTAGATTTGCATGAAGAGTGTTTAGAAGTGTGTAGAAAGACTTGCCCAAATTTGGTCCAAAATGGGCCATGAACCCACAACAATTGCTTTGAAGCATTAAATAGCTTGTATATTGTTGATTGGGGTTAGAATATGTTAGAATACAATAAATTTGATTGATTACAAGTACTAGAGATGCATGAAGAGTGTTTATACGTGTGGATAAAGACTTGTTGTAATTGGGTCCCAAAAGGGCTAAGAACTCGGAAACATTGCATTGAACCACTAAAAGACTTATCTAGTGTTGTTTGGGTTTAGAATATGTTAGAATACAATGAATTTGATTGATTACAAGTGCTAGAGATGCATGAAGAGTGTTTAGAAGTGTGTAGAAGACTTGTTGAAACTTGATCCTAAATGGGCTAAGAACTCGGAAACATTGCGTTGAACCACTTAATGGCTTGTCTAGTGCTGTTTTGGGTTAGAATATGTTAGAATACAATAAATTTCATTGTTACAAGTGCTAGAGATATATGAAGAGTGTTTAGAAGATTGGAGAAAGACTTGTTGAAATTGGGTCCCAAATGGGCTAAGAACTCGGAAACATTACGTTGAACCACTAAATGACTTATCTAGTGTTGTTTGGGGGTTAGAATATGTTAGAATACAATGAATTTGATTGATTACAAGTGCTAGATATGCATAAAGAGTGTTTAGAAGTGTGTAGAAAGACTTGTAGAAATTGGGTCCAAAATGGTCTAAGAACCCACAACTATTGCTTTGAAGCATTAAATAGCTGTTATAGTGTTGATTGGGGTTAGAATATGTTGGAATACAATAAATTTGATTGATTACAATTTTTAGAGATGCATGAAGAGTGTTTAGAAGTATGGAGAAAGACTAGTTAAAATTGGGTCCCAAATGGGCTAAGAACTTGGAAACATTGCTTTGAACCACTGAATGACTTATCTAGTGTTTTTTGGGGTTAGAATATGTTAGAATACAATAAATTTGATTGATTACAAGTGCTAGAGATGCGTGAAGAGTGTTTAGAAGTGTGTTGAAAGACTTGTAGAAATTGGGTCCCAAATGGGCTAAGAACTCGGAAACATTGCGTTGAACCACTAAATGACTTATCTAGTGTTGTTTGGGGTTACAATATGTTAGAATAAAATGAATTTGATTGATTACAAGTGCTAAAGATGCATGAAGAGTGTTTAGAAGTGTGTAGAAAGATTTGTTCAAATTGGGTCCCATATGGGCTAAGAACTCGGAAACATTGCCTTGAACCAGTTAAGGGCTTGTCTAATGCTGTTTTGGGTTAGAATATGTTAGAATATAATAAATTTGATTGTTACAAGTGCTAGAGATACATGAAGAGTGTTTAGAAGTGTGGAGAAAGACTTGTTGTAATTGGGTCCCAAAAGGGCTAAGAACTCGGAAACATTGCATTGAACCACTAAAAGACTTATCTAGTGTTGTTTGGGTTTAGAATATGTTAGAATACAATGAATTTGATTGATTACAAGTGCTAGAGATGCATGAAGAGTGTTTAGAAGTGTGTAGAAAGACTTGTTGAAACTTGATCCTAAATGGGCTAAGAACTCGGAAACATTGCGTTGAACCACTTAATGGCTTGTCTAGTGCTGTTTTGGGTTAGAATATGTTAGAATACAATAAATTTCATTGTTACAAGTGCTAGAGATATATGAAGAGTGTTTAGAAGATTGGAGAAAGACTTGTTGAAATTGGGTCCCAAATGGGCTAAGAACTCGGAAACATTACGTTGAACCACTAAATGACTTATCTAGTGTTGTTTGGGGGTTAGAATATGTTAGAATACAATGAATTTGATTGATTACAAGTGCTAGATATGCATAAAGAGTGTTTAGAAGTGTGTAGAAAGACTTGTAGAAATTGGGTCCAAAATGGTCTAAGAACCCACAACTATTGCTTTGAAGCATTAAATAGCTGTTATAGTGTTGATTGGGGTTAGAATATGTTGGAATACAATAAATTTGATTGATTACAATTTTTAGAGATGCATGAAGAGTGTTTAGAAGTATGGAGAAAGACTAGTTAAAATTGGGTCCCAAATGGGCTAAGAACTTGGAAACATTGCTTTGAACCACTGAATGACTTATCTAGTGTTTTTTGGGGTTAGAATATGTTAGAATACAATAAATTTGATTGATTACAAGTGCTAGAGATGCGTGAAGAGTGTTTAGAAGTGTGTTGAAAGACTTGTAGAAATTGGGTCCCAAATGGGCTAAGAACTCGGAAACATTGCGTTGAACCACTAAATGACTTATCTAGTGTTGTTTGGGGTTACAATATGTTAGAATAAAATGAATTTGATTGATTACAAGTGCTAAAGATGCATGAAGAGTGTTTAGAAGTGTGTAGAAAGATTTGTTCAAATTGGGTCCCATATGGGCTAAGAACTCGGAAACATTGCCTTGAACCAGTTAAGGGCTTGTCTAATGCTGTTTTGGGTTAGAATATGTTAGAATATAATAAATTTGATTGTTACAAGTGCTAGAGATACATGAAGAGTGTTTAGAAGTGTGGAGAAAGACTTGTTGAAATTGGGTCCCAAATGGGCTAAGAACTCAGAAACATTGCGTTGAACCACTAAATAACTTATCTAGTGGTTTTTGGGATTAGAATATGTTAGAATACAATGAATTTGATTGATTACAAGTGCTAGATTTGCATGAAGAGTGTTTAGAAGTGTGTAGAAAGACTTGCCCAAATTTGGTCCAAAATGGGCCATGAACCCACAACAATTGCTTTGAAGCATTAAATAGCTTGTATATTGTTGATTGGGGTTAGAATATGTTAGAATACAATAAATTTGATTGATTACAAGTGCTAGAGATGCATGAAGAGTGTTTATACGTGTGGATAAAGACTTGTTGTAATTGGGTCCCAAAAGGGCTAAGAACTCGGAAACATTGCATTGAACCACTAAAAGACTTATCTAGTATTGTTTGGGGTTAGAATATGTTAGAATACAATGAATTTGATTGATTACAAGTGCTAGAGATGCATGAAGTGTGTTTAGAAGTGTGTAGAAAGACTTGTTGAAACTTGATCCTAAATGGGCTAAGAACTCGGAAACATTGCGTTGAACCACTTAATGGCTTGTCTAGTGCTGTTTTGGGTTAGAATATGTTAGAATACAATAAATTTCATTGTTACAAGTGCTAGAGATATATGAAGAGTGTTTAGAAGATTGGAGAAAGACTTGTTGAAATTGGGTCCCAAATGGGCTAAGAACTCGGAAACATTACGTTGAACCACTAAATGACTTATCTAGTGTTGTTTGGGGGTTAGAATATGTTAGAATACAATGAATTTGATTGATTACAAGTGCTAGATATGCATGAAGAGTGTTTAGAAGTGTGTAGAAAGACTTGTAAAAATTGGGTCCAAAATGGGCTAAGAACCCACAATTATTGCTTTGAAGCATTAAATAGCTGTTATAGTGTTGATTGGGGTTAGAATATGTTGGAATACAATAAATTTGATTGATTACAATTTTTAGAGATGCATGAAGAGTGTTTAGAAGTATGGAGAAAGACTTGTTAAAATTGGGTCCCAAATGGGCTAAGAACTCGGAAACATTGCTTTGAACCACTGAATGACTTATCTAGTGTTTTTTGGGGTTAGAATATGTTAGAATACAATAAATTTGATTGATTACAAGTGCTAGAGATGCGTGAAGAGTGTTTAGAAGTGTGTAGAAAGACTTGTAGAAATTGGGTCCCAAATGGGCTAAGAACTCGGAAACATTGCGTTGAACCACTAAATGACTTATCTAGAGTTGTTTGGGGTTACAATATGTTAGAATAAAATGAATTTGATTGATTACAAGTGCTAAAGATGCATGAAGAGTGTTTAGAAGTGTGTAGAAAGATTTGTTCAAATTGGGTCCCACATGGGCTAAGAAATCGGAAACATTGCCTTGAACCAGTTAAGGGCTTGTCTAGTGCTGTTTTGGGTTAGAATATGTTAGAATATAATAAATTTGATTGTTACAAGTGCTAGAGATACATGAAGAGTGTTTAGAAGTGTGGAGAAAGACTTGTTGAAATTGGGTCCCAAATGGGCTAAGAACTCAGAAACATTGCGTTGAACCACTAAATAACTTATCTAGTGGTTTTTGGGATTAGAATATGTTAGAATACAATGAATTTGATTGATTACAAGTGCTAGATTTGCATGAAGAGTGTTTAGAAGTGTGTAGAAAGACTTGTTGAAACTTGATCCCAAATGGGCTAAGAACTCAGAAACAATGCGTTGAACCACTTAATGGCTTGTCTAGTGTTGTTTTAGGTTAGAATATGTTAGAAAACAATAAATTTCATTGTTACAAATGCTAGAGATATACGAAGAGTGTTTAGAAGTGTGGAGAAAGACTTGTTGAAATTGGGTCCCAAATGGACTAAGAACTCGGACACATTTCGTTGAACCACTAAATGAATTATCTAGTGTTGTTTGGGGTTAGAATGTGTTAGAATACAATGAATTTGATTGATTACAAGTGCTAGAGATGCATGAAGAGTGTTTACAAGTGTGTAGAAAGACTTGTTGAAACTTGATCCCAAATGGGCTAAGAACTCGGAAACATTGCGTTGAACCACTTAATGGCTTATCTAGTGTTTTTGGCTTAGAATATGTTTGAATACAATGAATCTGATTGATTACAAGTGCTAGATTTGCATGAAGAGTGTTTAGAAGAGTGTAGAAAGATATGCCCAAATTTGGTCAAAAATGGGCTATGAACCCACAACCATTGCTTTGAAGCATTAAATAGCTTATATAGTGTTGATTGGGGTTAGAATATGTTTGAATACAATAAACTTGATTGATTACAAGTGCTAGAGATGCATGAAGAGTGTTTATAAGTGTGGATAAAGACTTGTTTAAATTGGGTCCCAAAAGGGCTAAGAACTCGGAAACATTGCATTGAACCACTAAAAGACTTATCTAGTGTTGTTTGGGGTTAGAATATGTTAGAATACAATGAATTTGATTGATTACAAGTGCTAGAGATGCATGAAGTGTGTTTAGAAGTGTGTAGAAAGACTTGTTGAAACTTGATCCTAAATGGGCTAAGAACTCGGAAACATTGCGTTGAACCACTAAATGACTTATCTAGTGTTGTTTGGGGTTAGAATATGTTAGAATACAATGCATTTGATTGATTACAAGTGCTAAAGATGCATGAAGAGTGTTTAGAAGTGTGTAGAAAGACTTGTTCAAATTGGGTCCCATATGGGCTAAGAACTAGAAAACATTGTGTTGAACCACATAAGGGCTTGTCTAGTGCTGTTTTGGGTTAGAATATGTTAGAATATAATAAATTTGATTGTTACAAGTGCTAGAGATACATGAAGAGTGTTTAGAAGTGTGGAGAAAGACTTGTTGAAATTGGGTCCCAAATGGGCTAAGAACTCAGAAACATTGCGTTGAACCACTAAATAACTTATCTAGTGGTTTTTGGGATTAGAATATGTTAGAATACAATGAATTTGATTGATTACAAGTGCTATATTTGCATGAAGAGTGTTTAGAAGTGTGTAGAAAGACTTGTAGAAATTGGGTCCAAAATGGGCTAAGAACCCACAACTATTGCTTTGAAGCATTAAATAGCTGTTATAGTGTTGATTGGGGTTAGAATATATTGGAATACAATAAATTTGATTGATTACAATTTTTAGAGATGCATGAAGAGTGTTTAGAAGTATGGAGAAAGACTTGTTAAAATTGGGTCCCAAATGGGCTAAGAACTCGGAAACATTGCTTTGTACCACTAAATGACTGATCTAGTGTTTTTTGGGGTTAGAATATGTTAGAATACAATAAATTTGATTGATTACAAGGGCAAGATGCGTGAAGAGTGTTTAGAAGTGTGTAGAAAGACTTGTAGAAATTGGGTCCCAAATGGGCTAAGAACTCGGAAACATTGCGTTGAACCACTAAATGACTTATCTAGTGTTGTTTGGGGTTAGAATATGTTAGAATACAATGAATTTGATTGATTACAAGTGCTAAAGATGCATGAAGAGTGTTTAGAAGTGTGTAGAAAGATTTGTTCAAATTGGATCCCATATGGGCTAAGAACTCGGAAACATTGCCTTGAACCACTTAAGGGCTTGTCTAGTGCTGTTTTGGGTTAGAATATGTTAGAATATAATAAATTTGATTGTTACAAGTGCTAGAGATACATGAAGAGTGTTTAGAAGTGTGGAGAAAGACTTGTTGAAATTAGGTCCCAAATGGGCTAAGAACTCAGAAACATTGCGTTGAACCACTAAATAACTTATCTAGTGGTTTTTGGGATTAGAATATGTTAGAATACAATGAATTTAATTGATTACAAGTGCTAGATTTGCATGAAGAGTGTTTAGAAGTGTGTAGAAAGACTTGCCCAAATTTGGTCCAAAATGGGCCATGAACCCACAACAATTGCTTTGAAGCATTAAATAGCTTGTATATTGTTGATTGGGGTTAGAATATGTTAGAATACAATAAATTTGATTGATTACAAGTGCTAGAGATGCATGAAGAGTGTTTATACGTGTGGATAAAGACTTGTTGTAATTGGGTCCCAAAAGGGCTAAGAACTCGGAAACATTGCATTGAACCACTAAAAGACTTATCTAGTGTTGTTTGGGGTTAGAATATGTTAGAATACAATGAATTTGATTGATTACAAGTGCTAGAGATGCATGAAGAGTGTTTAGAAGTGTGTAGAAAGACTTGTTGAAACTTGAACCCAAATGGGCTAAGAAGTCGGAAACATTGCGTTGAACCACTTAATGGCTTGTCTAGTGTTGTTTTGGGTTAGAATATGTTAGAATACAATAAATTTCATTGTTACAAATGCTAGAGATATACGAAGAGTGTTAAGAAGTGTGGAGAAAGACTTGTTGAAATTGGGTCCCAAATGGACTAAGAACTCGGAAACATTTTGTTGAACCACTAAATGACTTATCTAGTGTTGTTTGGGGTTAGAATGTGTTAGAATACAATGAATTTGATTGATTACAAGTGCTAGAGATGCATGAAGAGTGTTTACAAGTGTGTAGAAAGAGTTGTTGAAACTTGATCCCAAATGGGCTAAGAACTCGGAAACATTGCGTTGAACCACTTAATGGCTTATCTAGTGTTTTTTTGGCTTAGAATATGTTTGAATACAATGAATCTGATTGATTACAAGTGCTAGATTTGCATGAAGAGTGTTTAGAAGAGTGTAGAAAGACTTGCTCAAAGTTGGTCAAAAATGGGCTATGAACCCACAACCATTGCTTTGAAGCATTAAATAGCTTATATAGTGTTGTTTGGGGGTTAGAATATGTTAGAATACAATGAATTTGATTGATTACAAGTGCTAGATATGCATGAAGAGTGTTTAGAAGTGTGTAGAAAGACTTGTAGAAATTGGGTCCCAAAAGGGCTAAGAACTCGGAAACATTGCGTTGAACTACTAAATGACTTATCTAGTGTTGTTTGGGGTTAGAATATGTTAGAATACAATGAATTTGATTGATTACAAGTGCTAGAGATGCATGAAGTGTGTTTAGAAGTGTGTAGAAAGACTTGTTGAAACTTGATCCTAAATGGGCTAAGAACTCGGAAACATTGCGTTGAACCACTTAATGGCTTGTCTAGTGCTGTTTTGGGTTAGAATATGTTAGAATACAATAAATTTCATTGTTACAAGTGCTAGAGATATATGAAGAGTGTTTAGAAGATTGGAGAAAGACTTGTTGAAATTGGATCCCAAATGGGCTAAGAACTCGGAAACATTACGTTGAACCACTAAATGACTTATCTAGTGTTGTTTGGGGGTTAGAATATGTTAGAATACAATGAATTTGATTGATTACAAGTGCTAGATATGCATAAAGAGTGTTTAGAAGTGTGTAGAAAGACTTGTAGAAATTGGGTCCAAAATGGTCTAAGAACCCACAACTATTGCTTTGAAGCATTAAATAGCTGTTATAGTGTTGATTGGGGTTAGAATATGTTGGAATACAATAAATTTGATTGATTACAATTTTTAGAGATGCATGAAGAGTGTTTAGAAGTATGGAGAAAGACTAGTTAAAATTGGGTCCCAAATGGGCTAAGAACTTGGAAACATTGCTTTGAACCACTGAATGACTTATCTAGTGTTTTTTGGGGTTAGAATATGTTAGAATACAATAAATTTGATTGATTACAAGTGCTAGAGATGCGTGAAGAGTGTTTAGAAGTGTGTTGAAAGACTTGTAGAAATTGGGTCCCAAATGGGCTAAGAACTCAGAAACATTGCGTTGAACCACTAAATAACTTATCTAGTGGTTTTTGGGATTAGAATATGTTAGAATACAATGAATTTGATTGATTACAAGTGCTAGATTTGCATGAAGAGTGTTTAGAAGTGTGTAGAAAGACTTGCCCAAATTTGGTCAAAAATGGGCCATGAACCCACAACAATTGCTTTGAAGCATTAAATAGCTTGTATATTGTTGATTGGGGTTAGAATATGTTAGAATACAATAAATTTGATTGATTACAAGTGCTAGAGCTGCATGAAGAGTGTTTATACGTGTGGATAAAGACTTGTTGTAATTGGGTCCCAAAAGGGCTAAGAACTCGGAAACATTGCATTGAACCACTAAAAGACTTATCTAGTGTTGTTTGGGGTTAGAATATGTTAGAATACAATGAATTTGATTGATTACAAGTGCTAGAGATGCATGAAGTGTGTTTAGAAGTGTGTAGAAAGACTTGTTGAAACTTGATCCTAAATGGGCTAAGAACTCGGAAACATTGCGTTGAACCACTTAATGGCTTGTCTAGTGTTGTTTTAGGTTAAATATGTTAGAATACAATAAATTTCATTGTTACAAATGCTAGAGATATACGAAGAGTGTTTAGAAGTGTGGAGAAAGAGTTGTTGAAATTGGGTCCCAAATGGACTAAGAACTCGGAAACATTGCGTTGAACCACTAAATGACTTATCTAGTGTTGTTTGGGGTTAGAATGTGTTAGAATACAATGAATTTGATTGATTACAAGTGCTAGAGATGCATGAAGAGTGTTTACAAGTGTGTAGAAAGACTTGCCCAAATTTGGTCCAAAATGGGCTATGAACCCACAACCATTGCTTTGAAGCATTAAATAGCTTGTATAGTGTTGATTGGGGTTAGAATATGTTAGAATACAATAAATTTGATTGATTACAAGTGCTAGAGATGCATGAAGATTGTTTATAAGTGTGGATAAAGACTTGTTGTAATTGGGTCCCAAAAGGGCTAAGAACTCGGAAACATTGCATTGAACCACTAAATGACTTATCTAGTGTTGTTTGGGGTTAGAATATGTTAGAATACAATGAATTTGATTGATTACAAGTGCTAGAGATGCATGAAGAGTGTTTAGAAGTGTGTAGAAAGACTTGTTGAAACTTGATCCCAAATGGGCTAAGAACTCAGAAACAATGCGTTGAACCACTTAATGGCTTGTCTAGTGTTGTTTTAGGTTAGAATATGTTAGAATACAATAAATTTCATTGTTACAAATGCTAGAGATATACGAAGAGTGTTTAGACTTGTGGAGAAAGACTTGTTGAAATTGGGTCCCAAATGGACTAAGAACTCGGACACATTTCGTTGAACCACTAAATGAATTATCTAGTGTTGTTTGGGGTTAGAATGTGTTAGAATACAATGAATTTGATTGATTACAAGTGCTAGAGATGCATGAAGAGTGTTTACAAGTGTGTAGAAAGACTTGTTGAAACTTGATCCCAAATGGGCTAAGAACTCGGAAACATTGCGTTGAACCACTTAATGGCTTATCTAGTGTTTTTGGCTTAGAATATGTTTGAATACAATGAATCTGATTGATTACAAGTGCTAGATTTGCATGAAGAGTGTTTAGAAGAGTGTAGAAAGACTTGCCCAAATTTGGTCAAAAATGGGCTATGAACCACAACCATTGCTTTGAAGCATTAAATAGCTTATATAGTGTTGATTGGGGTTAGAATATGTTTGAATACAATAAACTTGATTGATTACAAGTGCTAGAGATGCATGAAGAGTGTTTATAAGTGTGGATAAAGACTTGTTGAAATTGGGTCCCAAAAGGGCTAAGAACTCGAAAACATTGCGTTGAACTACTAAATGACTTATCTAGTGTTGTTTGGGGGTTAGAATATGTTATAATACAATGAATTTGATTGATTACAAGTGCTAGATATGCATGAAGAGTGTTTAGAAGTGTGTAGAAAGACTTGTAGTAATTGGGTCCCAAAAGGGCTAAGAACTCGGAAACATTGCATTGAACCACTAAATGACTTATCTAGTGTTGTTTGGGGTTAGAATATGTTAGCATACAATGAATTTGATTGATTACAAGTGCTAGAGATGCATGAAGAGTGTTTAGAAGTGTGTAGAAAGACTTGTTGAAACTTGATCCCAAATGGGCTAAGAACTCAGAAACATTGCGTTGAACCACTTAATGGCTTGTCTAGTGTTGTTTTAGGTTAGAATATGTTAGAATACAATAAATTTCATTGTTACAAATGCTAGAGATATACGAAGAGTGTTTAGAAGTGTGGAGAAAGACTTGTTGAAATTGGGTCCCAAATGGACTAAGAACTCGGAAACATTGCGTTGAACCACTAAATGACTTATCTAGTGTTGTTTGGGGTTAGAATGTGTTAGAATACAATGAATTTGATTGATTACAAGTGCTAGAGATGCATGAAGAGTGTTTACAAGTGTGTAGAAAGACTTGTTGATACTTCATCCCAAATGGGCTAAGAACACGGAAACATTGCGTTGAACCACTTAATGGCTTATCTAGTGTTTTTTGGCTTAGAATATGTTTGAATACAATGAATCTGATTCATTACAAGTGCTAGATTTGCATGAAGAGTGTTTAGAAGAGTGTAGAAAGACTTGCCCAAATTTGGTCAAAAATGGGTTATGAACCCACAACCATTGCTTTGAAGCATTAAATAGCTTATATAGTGTTGATTGGGGTTAGAATATGTTTGAATACAATAAACTTGATTGATTACAAGTGCTAGAGATGCATGAAGAGTGTTTATAAGTGTGGATAAAGACTTGTTGAAATTGGGTCCCAAAAGGGCTAAGAACTCGAAAACATTGCGTTGAACTACTAAATGACTTATCTAGTGTTGTTTGGGGGTTAGAATATGTTATAATACAATGAATTTGATTGATTACAAGTGCTAGATATGCATGAAGAGTGTTTAGAAGTGTGTAGAAAGACTTGTAGTAATTGGGTCCCAAAAGGGCTAAGAACTCGGAAACATTGCATTGAACCACTAAATGACTTATCTAGTGTTGTTTGGGGTTAGAATATGTTAGCATACAATGAATTTGATTGATTACAAGTGCTAGAGATGCATGAAGAGTGTTTAGAAGTGTGTAGAAAGACTTGTTGAAACTTGATCCCAAATGGGCTAAGAACTCAGAAACATTGCGTTGAACCACTTAATGGCTTGTCTAGTGTTGTTTTAGGTTAGAATATGTTAGAATACAATAAATTTCATTGTTACAAATGCTAGAGATATACGAAGAGTGTTTAGAAGTGTGGAGAAAGACTTGTTGAAATTGGGTCCCAAATGGACTAAGAACTCGGAAACATTGCGTTGAACCACTAAATGACTTATCTAGTGTTGTTTGGGGTTAGAATGTGTTAGAATACAATGAATTTGATTGATTACAAGTGCTAGAGATGCATGAAGAGTGTTTACAAGTGTGTAGAAAGACTTGTTGAAACTTGATCCCAAATGGGCTAAGAACTCGGAAACATTGCGTTGAACCACTTAATGGCTTATCTAGTGTTTTTTGGCTTAGAATATGTTTGAATACAATGAATCTGATTGATTACAAGTGCTAGATTTGCATGAAGAGTGTTTAGAAGAGTGTAGAAAGACTTGCCCAAATTTGGTCAAAAATGGGCTATGAACCCACAACCATTGCTTTGAAGCATTAAATAGCTTATATAGTGTTGATTGGGGTTAGAATATGTTTGAATACAATAAACTTGATTGATTACAAGTGCTAGAGATGCATGAAGAGTGTTTATAAGTGTGGATAAAGACTTGTTGAAATTGGGTCCCAAAAGGGCTAAGAACTCGGAAACATTGCGTTGAACTACTAAATGACTTATCTAGTGTTGTTTGGGGGTTAGAATATGTTATAATTCAATGAATTTGATTGATTACAAGTGCTAGATATGCATGAAGAGTGTTTAGAAGTGTGTAGAAAGACTTGTAGTAATTGGGTCCCAAAAGGGCTAAGAACTCGGAAACATTGCATTGAACCACTAAATGACTTATCTAGTGCTGTTTTGGGTTAGAATATGTTAGAATATAATAAATTTGATTGTTACAAGTGCTAGAGATACATGAAGAGTGTTTAGAAGTGTGGAGAAAGACTTGTTGAAATTGGGTCCCAAATGGGCTAAGAAATCAGAAACATTGCGTTGAACCACTAAATAACTTATCTAGTGGTTTTTGGGATTAGAATATGTTAGAATACAATAAATTTGATTTGGTCCAAAATGGGCTAAGAACACACAACCATTGCTTTGAAGCATTAAATAGCTTGTATAGTGTTGATTGGGTTTAGAATATGTTAGAATACAATAAATTTGATTGATTACAAGTGCTAGATTTGCATGAAGACTGTTTAGAAGTGTGTAGAAAGACTTGCCCAAATTTGGTCCAAAATGGGCCATGAACCCACAACCATTGCTTTGAAGCATTAAATAACTTGTATAGTGTTGATTGGGGTTAGAATATGTTAGAATACAATAAATTTGATTGATTGCAAGTGCTAGAGATGCATGAAGAGTGTTTATAAGTGTGGATAAAGACTTGTTGTAATTGGGTCCCAAAAGGGCTAAGAACTCGGAAACATTGCATTGAACCACTAAATGACTTATCTAGTGTTGTTTGGGGTTAGAATATGTTAGAATACAATGAATTTGATAGATTACAAGTGCTAGAGATGCATGAAGAGTGTTTAGAAGTGTGTAGAAAGACTTGTCGAAACTTGATCCCAAATGGGCTAAGAACTCAGAAACATTGCGTTGAACCACTTAATGGCTTGTCTAGTGTTGTTTTAGGTTAGAATATGTTAGAATACAATAAATTTCATTGTTACAAATGCTAGATATATACGAAGAGTGTTTAGAAGTGTGGAGAAAGAGTTGTTGAAATTGGGTCCCAAATGGACTAAGAACTCGGAAACATTGCGTTGAACCACTAAATGACTTATCTAGTGTTGTTTGGGGTTAGAATGTGTTAGAATACAATGAATTTGATTGATTACAAGTGCTAGAGATGCATGAAGAGTGTTTACAAGTGTGTAGAAAGACTTGTTGAAACTTGATCCCAAATGGGCTAAGAACTCGGAAACATTGCGTTGAACCACTTAATGGCTTATCTAGTGTTTTTTGGCTTAGAATATGTTTGAATACAATGAATCTGATTGATTACAAGTGCTAGATTTGCATGAAGAGTGTTTAGAAGTGTGTAGAAAGACTTGCCCAAATTTGGTCCAAAATGGGCTATGAACCCACAACCATTGCTTTGAAGCATTAAATAGCTTGTATAGTGTTGATTGGGGTTAGAATATGTTAGAATACAATAAATTTGATTGATTACAAGTGCTAGAGATGCATGAAGTGTGTTTATAAGTGTGGATAAAGACTTGTTGTAATTGGGTCCCAAAAGGGCTAAGAACTCGGAAAAATTGCATTGAACCACTAAATGACTTATCTAGTGTTGTTTGGGGTTAGAATATGTTAGCATACAATGAATTTGATTGATTACAAGTGCTAGAGATGCATGAAGAGTGTTTACAAGTGTGTAGAAAGACTTGTTGAAACTTGATCCCAAATGGGCTAAGAACTCGGAAACATTGCGTTGAACCACTTAATGGCTTATCTAGTGTTTTTTGGCTTAGAATATGTTTGAATACAATGAATCTAATTGATTACAAGTGCTAGATTTGCATGAAGAGTGTTTAGAAGAGTGTAGAAAGACTTGCGCAAATTTGGTCAAAAATGGGCTATGAACCCACAACCATTGCTTTGAAGCATTAAATAGCTTATATAGTGTTAATTGGGGTTAGAATATGTTTGAATACAATAAACTTGATTGATTACAAGTGCTAGAGATGCATGAAGAGCGTTTATAAGTGTGGATAAAGACTTGTTGAAATTGGGTCCCAAAAGGGCTAAGAACTCGGAAACATTGCGTTGAACTACTAAATGACTTATCTAGTGTTTTTTGGGGGTTAGAATATGTTATAATACAATGAATTTGATTGATTACAAGTGCTAGATATGCATGAAGAGTGTTTAGAAGTGTGTAGAAAGACTTGTAGTAATTGGGTCCCAAAAGGGCTAAGAACTCGGAAACATTGCATTGAACTACTAAATGACTTATCTAGTGTTGTTTGGGGTTAGAATATGTTAGAATACAATAAATTTGATTGATTACAAGTTGCTAGAGATGCATGAAGCGTGTTTAGAAGTGTGTAAAAAGATTTGTTCAAATTGGGTCCCATATGGGCTAAGAACTCGGAAACATTGCCTTGAACCAGTTAAGGGCTTGTCTAGTGCTGTTTTGGGTTAGAATATGTTAGAATATAATAAATTTGAATGTTACATGTCCTAGAGATACATGAAGAGTGTTTAGAAGTGTGGAGAAAGACTTGTTGAAATTGGGTCCCAACTGGGCTAAGAACTCAGAAACATTGCGTTGAACCACTAAATAACTTATCTAGTGGTTTTTGGGATTAGAATATGTTAGAATACAATGAATTTGATTGATTACAAGTGCTAGATTGGCATGAAGAGTGTTTAGAAGTGTGTAGAAAGACTTGCCCAAATTTGGTCCAAAATGGGCTATGAACCCACAACCATTGCTTTGATGCATTAAATAGCTTGTATAGTGTTGATTGGGGTTAGAATATGTTAGAATACAATAAATTTGATTGATTACAAGTGCTAGAGATGCATGAAGAGTGTTTATAAGTGTGGATAAAGACTTGTTGTAATTGGGTCCCAAAAGGGCTAAGAACTCGGAAACATTGCATTGAACCACTAAATGACTTATCTAGTGTTGTTTGGGGTTAGAATATGTTAGAATACAATGAATTTGATTGATTACAAGTGCTAGAGATGCATGAAGAGTGTTTAGAAGTGTGTAGAAAGACTTGTTGAAACTTGATCCCAAATGGGCTAAGAACTCAGAAACATTGCGTTGAACCACTTAATGGCTTGTCTAGTGTTGTTTTAGGTTAGAATATGTTAGAATACAATAAATTTCATTGTTACAAATGCTAGAGATATACGAAGAGTGTTTAGAAGTGTGGAGAAAGACTTGTTGAAATTGGGTCCCAAATGGACTAAGAACTCGGAAACATTGCGTTGAACCACTAAATGACTTATCTAGTGTTGTTTGGGGTTAGAATGTGTTAGAATACAATGAATTTGATTGATTACAAGTGCTAGAGATGCATGAAGAGTGTTTACAAGTGTGTAGAAAGACTTGTTGAAACTTGATCCCAAATGGGCTAAGAGCTCGGAAACATTGCATTGAACCACTTAATGGCTTATCTAGTGTTTTTTGGCTTAGAATATTTTTGAATACAATGAATCTGATTGATTACAAGTGGTAGATTTGCATGAAGAGTGTTTAGAAGAGTGTAGAAAGACTTGCCCAAATTTGGTCAAAAATGGGCTATGAACCCACAACCATTGCTTTGAAGCATTAAATAGCTTATATAGTGTTGATTGGGGTTAGAATATGTTTGAATACAATAAACTTTATTGATTACAAGTGCTAGAGATGCATGAAGAGTGTTTATAAGTGTGGATAAAGACTTGTTGAAATTGGGTCCCAAAAGGGCTAAGAACTCGGAAACATTGCGTTGAACTACTAAATGACTTATCTAGTGTTGTTTGGGGGTTAGAATATGTTATAATACAATGAATTTGATTGATTACAAGTGCTAGATATGCATGAAGAGTGTTTAGAAGTGTGTAGAAAGACTTGTAGTAATTGGGTCCCAAAAGGGCTAAGAACTCGGAAACATTGCATTGAACCACTAAATGACTTATCTAGTGTTGTTTGGGGTTAGAATATGTTAGAATACAATGAATTTGATTGATTACAAGTGCTAGAGATGCATGAAGAGTGTTTAGAAGTGTGTAGAAAGACTTGTTGAAACTTGATCCCAAATGGGCTAAGAACTCGGAAACATTGCGTTGAACCACTTAATGGCTTGTCTAGTGTTGTTTTGGGTTAGAATATGTTAGAATACAATAAATTTCATTGTTACAAATGCTTGAGATATACGAAGAGTGTTTAGAAGTGTGGAGAAAGACTTGTTGAAATTGGGTCCCAAATGGACTAAGAACTCGGAAACATTGCGTTGAACCACTAAATGACTTATCTAGTGTTGTTTGGGGTTAGAATGTGTTAGAATACAATGAATTTGATTGATTACAAGTGCTAGAGATGCATGAAGAGTGTTTACAAGTGTGTAGAAAGACTTGTTGAAACTTGATCCCAAATGGGCTAAGAACTCGGAAACATTGCGTTGAACCACTTAATGTCTTATCTAGTGTTTTTTGGCTTAGAATATGTTTGAATACAATGAATCTGATTGATTACAAGTGCTAGATTTGCATGAAGAGTGTTTAGAAGAGTGTAGAAAGACTTGCCCAAATTTGGTCAAAAATGGGCTATGAACCCACAACCATTGCTTTGAAGCATTGAATAGCTTATATAGTGTTGATTGGGGTTAGAATATGTTTGAATACAATAAACTTGATTGATTACAAGTGCTAGAGATGCATGAAGAGTGTTTATAAGTGTGGATAAAGACTTGTTGAAATTGGGTCCCAAAAGGGCTAAGAACTCGGAAACATTGCGTTGAACTACTAAACGACTTATCTAGTGTTGTTTGGGGGTTAGAATATGTTAGAATACAATGAATTTGATTGATTACAAGTGCTAGATTTGCATGAAGAGTGTTTAGAAGTGTGTAGAAAGATTTGTTCAAATTGGGTCCCATATGGGCTAAGAACTCGGAAACATTGCCTTGAACCACTTAAGGGCTTGTCTAGTGCTGTTTTGGGTTAGAATATGTTAGAATATAATAAATTTGATTGTTAAAAGTGCTAGAGATACATGAAGAGTGTTTAGAAGTGTCGAGAAAGACTTGTTGAAATTGGGTCCCAAATGGGCTAAGAACTCAGAAACATTGCGTTGAACCACTAAATAACTTATCTAGTGGTTTTTGGGATTAGAATATGTTAGAATACAATGAATTTGATTGATTACAAGTGCTAGAGATGCATGAAGAGTGTTTATAAGTGTGGATAAAGACTTGTTGTAATTGGGTCCCAAAAGGGCTAAGAACTCGGAAACATTGCATTGAACCACTAAATGACTTATCTAGTGTTGTTTGGGGTTAGAATATGTTAGAATACAATGAATTTGATTGATTACAAGTGCTAGAGATGCATGAAGAGTGTTTAGAAGTGTGTAGAAAGACTTGTTGAAACTTGATCCCAAATGGGCTAAGAACTCAGAAACATTGCGTTGAACCACTTAATGGCTTGTCTAGTGTTGTTTTAGGTTAGAATATGTTAGAATACAATAAATTTCATTGTTACAAATGCTAGAGATATACGAAGAGTGTTTAGAAGTGTGGAGAAAGACTTGTTGAAATTGGGTCCCAAATGGACTAAGAACTCGGAAACATTGCGTTGAACCACTAAATGACTTATCTAGTGTTGTTTGGGGTTAGAATGTGTTAGAATACAATGAATTTGATTGATTACAAGTGCTAGAGATGCATGAAGAGTGTTTACAAGTGTGTAGAAAGACTTGTTGAAACTTGATCCCAAATGGGCTAAGAACTCGGAAACATTGCGTTGAACCACTTAATGGCTTATCTAGTGTTTTTGGCTTAGAATATGTTTGAATACAATGAATCTGATTGATTACAAGTGCTAGATTTGCATGAAGAGTGTTTAGAAGAGTGTAGAAAGACTTGCCCAAATTTGGTCAAAAATGGGCTATGAACCACAACCATTGCTTTGAAGCATTAAATAGCTTATATAGTGTTGATTGGGGTTAGAATATGTTTGAATACAATAAACTTGATTGATTACAAGTGCTAGAGATGCATGAAGAGTGTTTATAAGTGTGGATAAAGACTTGTTGAAATTGGGTCCCAAAAGGGCTAAGAACTCGAAAACATTGCGTTGAACTACTAAATGACTTATCTAGTGTTGTTTGGGGGTTAGAATATGTTATAATACAATGAATTTGATTGATTACAAGTGCTAGATATGCATGAAGAGTGTTTAGAAGTGTGTAGAAAGACTTGTAGTAATTGGGTCCCAAAAGGGCTAAGAACTCGGAAACATTGCATTGAACCACTAAATGACTTATCTAGTGTTGTTTGGGGTTAGAATATGTTAGCATACAATGAATTTGATTGATTACAAGTGCTAGAGATGCATGAAGAGTGTTTAGAAGTGTGTAGAAAGACTTGTTGAAACTTGATCCCAAATGGGCTAAGAACTCAGAAACATTGCGTTGAACCACTTAATGGCTTGTCTAGTGTTGTTTTAGGTTAGAATATGTTAGAATACAATAAATTTCATTGTTACAAATGCTAGAGATATACGAAGAGTGTTTAGAAGTGTGGAGAAAGACTTGTTGAAATTGGGTCCCAAATGGACTAAGAACTCGGAAACATTGCGTTGAACCACTAAATGACTTATCTAGTGTTGTTTGGGGTTAGAATGTGTTAGAATACAATGAATTTGATTGATTACAAGTGCTAGAGATGCATGAAGAGTGTTTACAAGTGTGTAGAAAGACTTGTTGAAACTTGATCCCAAATGGGCTAAGAACTCGGAAACATTGCGTTGAACCACTTAATGGCTTATCTAGTGTTTTTTGGCTTAGAATATGTTTGAATACAATGAATCTGATTGATTACAAGTGCTAGATTTGCATGAAGAGTGTTTAGAAGAGTGTAGAAAGACTTGCCCAAATTTGGTCAAAAATGGGCTATGAACCCACAACCATTGCTTTGAAGCATTAAATAGCTTATATAGTGTTGATTGGGGTTAGAATATGTTTGAATACAATAAACTTGATTGATTACAAGTGCTAGAGATGCATGAAGAGTGTTTATAAGTGTGGATAAAGACTTGTTGAAATTGCGTCCCAAAAGGGCTAAGAACTCGGAAACATTGCGTTGAACTACTAAATGACTTATCTAGTGTTGTTTGGGGGTTAGAATATGTTATAATTCAATGAATTTGATTGATTACAAGTGCTAGATATGCATGAAGAGTGTTTAGAAGTGTGTAGAAAGACTTGTAGTAATTGGGTCCCAAAAGGGCTAAGAACTCGGAAACATTGCATTGAACCACTAAATGACTTATCTAGTGCTGTTTTGGGTTAGAATATGTTAGAATATAATAAATTTGATTGTTACAAGTGCTAGAGATACATGAAGAGTGTTTAGAAGTGTGGAGAAAGACTTGTTGAAATTGGGTCCCAAATGGGCTAAGAAATCAGAAACATTGCGTTGAACCACTAAATAACTTATCTAGTGGTTTTTGGGATTAGAATATGTTAGAATACAATGAATTTGATTGATTACAAGTGCTAGATTTGCATGAAGACTGTTTAGAAGTGTGTAGAAAGACTTGCCCAAATTTGGTCCAAAATGGGCCATGAACCCACAACCATTGCTTTGAAGCATTAAATAGCTTGTATAGTGTTGATTGGGGTTAGAATATGTTAGAATACAATAAATTTGATTGATTGCAAGTGCTAGAGATGCATGAAGAGTGTTTATAAGTGTGGATAAAGACTTGTTGTAATTGGGTCCCAAAAGGGCTAAGAACTCGGAAACATTGCATTGAACCACTAAATGACTTATCTAGTGTTGTTTGGGGTTAGAATATGTTAGAATACAATGAATTTGATAGATTACAAGTGCTAGAGATGCATGAAGAGTGTTTAGAAGTGTGTAGAAAGACTTGTCGAAACTTGATCCCAAATGGGCTAAGAACTCAGAAACATTGCGTTGAACCACTTAATGGCTTGTCTAGTGTTGTTTTAGGTTAGAATATGTTAGAATACAATAAATTTCATTGTTACAAATGCTAGATATATACGAAGAGTGTTTAGAAGTGTGGAGAAAGAGTTGTTGAAATTGGGTCCCAAATGGACTAAGAACTCGGAAACATTGCGTTGAACCACTAAATGACTTATCTAGTGTTGTTTGGGGTTAGAATGTGTTAGAATACAATGAATTTGATTGATTACAAGTGCTAGAGATGCATGAAGAGTGTTTACAAGTGTGTAGAAAGACTTGTTGAAACTTGATCCCAAATGGGCTAAGAACTCGGAAACATTGCGTTGAACCACTTAATGGCTTATCTAGTGTTTTTTGGCTTAGAATATGTTTGAATACAATGAATCTGATTGATTACAAGTGCTAGATTTGCATGAAGAGTGTTTAGAAGTGTGTAGAAAGACTTGCCCAAATTTGGTCCAAAATGGGCTATGAACCCACAACCATTGCTTTGAAGCATTAAATAGCTTGTATAGTGTTGATTGGGGTTAGAATATGTTAGAATACAATAAATTTGATTGATTACAAGTGCTAGAGATGCATGAAGAGTGTTTATAAGTGTGGATAAAGACTTGTTGTAATAGGGTCCCAAAAGGGCTAAGAACTCGGAAACATTGCATTGAACCACTAAATGACTTATCTAGTGTTGTTTGGGGTTAGAATATGTTAGCATACAATGAATTTGATTGATTACAAGTGCTAGAGATGCATGAAGAGTGTTTACAAGTGTGTAGAAAGACTTGTTGAAACTTGATCCCAAATGGGCTAAGAACTCGGAAACATTGCGTTGAACCACTTAATGGCTTATCTAGTGTTTTTTGGCTTAGAATATGTTTGAATACAATGAATCTAATTGATTACAAGTGCTAGATTTGCATGAAGAGTGTTTAGAAGAGTGTAGAAAGACTTGCGCAAATTTGGTCAAAAATGGGCTATGAACCCACAACCATTGCTTTGAAGCATTAAATAGCTTATATAGTGTTAATTGGGGTTAGAATATGTTTGAATACAATAAACTTGATTGATTACAAGTGCTAGAGATGCATGAAGAGCGTTTATAAGTGTGGATAAAGACTTGTTGAAATTGGGTCCCAAAAGGGCTAAGAACTCGGAAACATTGCGTTGAACTACTAAATGACTTATCTAGTGTTTTTTGGGGGTTAGAATATGTTATAATACAATGAATTTGATTGATTACAAGTGCTAGATATGCATGAAGAGTGTTTAGAAGTGTGTAGAAAGACTTGTAGTAATTGGGTCCCAAAAGGGCTAAGAACTCGGAAACATTGCATTGAACTACTAAATGACTTATCTAGTGTTGTTTGGGGTTAGAATATGTTAGAATACAATAAATTTGATTGATTACAAGTTGCTAGAGATGCATGAAGCGTGTTTAGAAGTGTGTAAAAAGATTTGTTCAAATTGGGTCCCATATGGGCTAAGAACTCGGAAACATTGCCTTGAACCAGTTAAGGGCTTGTCTAGTGCTGTTTTGGGTTAGAATATGTTAGAATATAATAAATTTGAATGTTACATGTCCTAGAGATACATGAAGAGTGTTTAGAAGTGTGGAGAAAGACTTGTTGAAATTGGGTCCCAACTGGGCTAAGAACTCAGAAACATTGCGTTGAACCACTAAATAACTTATCTAGTGGTTTTTGGGATTAGAATATGTTAGAATACAATGAATTTGATTGATTACAAGTGCTAGATTGGCATGAAGAGTGTTTAGAAGTGTGTAGAAAGACTTGCCCAAATTTGGTCCAAAATGGGCTATGAACCCACAACCATTGCTTTGAAGCATTAAATAGCTTGTATAGTGTTGATTGGGGTTAGAATATGTTAGAATACAATAAATTTGATTGATTACAAGTGCTAGAGATGCATGAAGAGTGTTTATAAGTGTGGATAAAGACTTGTTGTAATTGGGTCCCAAAAGGGCTAAGAACTCGGAAACATTGCATTGAACCACTAAATGACTTATCTAGTGTTGTTTGGGGTTAGAATATGTTAGAATACAATGAATTTGATTGATTACAAGTGCTAGAGATGCATGAAGAGTGTTTAGAAGTGTGTAGAAAGACTTGTTGAAACTTGATCCCAAATGGGCTAAGAACTCAGAAACATTGCGTTGAACCACTTAATGGCTTGTCTAGTGTTGTTTTAGGTTAGAATATGTTAGAATACAATAAATTTCATTGTTACAAATGCTAGAGATATACGAAGAGTGTTTAGAAGTGTGGAGAAAGACTTGTTGAAATTGGGTCCCAAATGGACTAAGAACTCGGAAACATTGCGTTGAACCACTAAATGACTTATCTAGTGTTGTTTGGGGTTAGAATGTGTTAGAATACAATGAATTTGATTGATTACAAGTGCTAGAGATGCATGAAGAGTGTTTACAAGTGTGTAGAAAGACTTGTTGAAACTTGATCCCAAATGGGCTAAGAGCTCGGAAACATTGCATTGAACCACTTAATGGCTTATCTAGTGTTTTTTGGCTTAGAATATTTTTGAATACAATGAATCTGATTGATTACAAGTGGTAGATTTGCATGAAGAGTGTTTAGAAGAGTGTAGAAAGACTTGCCCAAATTTGGTCAAAAATGGGCTATGAACCCACAACCATTGCTTTGAAGCATTAAATAGCTTATATAGTGTTGATTGGGGTTAGAATATGTTTGAATACAATAAACTTTATTGATTACAAGTGCTAGAGATGCATGAAGAGTGTTTATAAGTGTGGATAAAGACTTGTTGAAATTGGGTCCCAAAAGGGCTAAGAACTCGGAAACATTGCGTTGAACTACTAAATGACTTATCTAGTGTTGTTTGGGGGTTAGAATATGTTATAATACAATGAATTTGATTGATTACAAGTGCTAGATATGCATGAAGAGTGTTTAGAAGTGTGTAGAAAGACTTGTAGTAATTGGGTCCCAAAAGGGCTAAGAACTCGGAAACATTGCATTGAACCACTAAATGACTTATCTAGTGTTGTTTGGGGTTAGAATATGTTAGAATACAATGAATTTGATTGATTACAAGTGCTAGAGATGCATGAAGAGTGTTTAGAAGTGTGTAGAAAGACTTGTTGAAACTTGATCCCAAATGGGCTAAGAACTCGGAAACATTGCGTTGAACCACTTAATGGCTTGTCTAGTGTTGTTTTGGGTTAGAATATGTTAGAATACAATAAATTTCATTGTTACAAATGCTTGAGATATACGAAGAGTGTTTAGAAGTGTGGAGAAAGACTTGTTGAAATTGGGTCCCAAATGGACTAAGAACTCGGAAACATTGCGTTGAACCACTAAATGACTTATCTAGTGTTGTTTGGGGTTAGAATGTGTTAGAATACAATGAATTTGATTGATTACAAGTGCTAGAGATGCATGAAGAGTGTTTACAAGTGTGTAGAAAGACTTGTTGAAACTTGATCCCAAATGGGCTAAGAACTCGGAAACATTGCGTTGAACCACTTAATGTCTTATCTAGTGTTTTTTGGCTTAGAATATGTTTGAATACAATGAATCTGATTGATTACAAGTGCTAGATTTGCATGAAGAGTGTTTAGAAGAGTGTAGAAAGACTTGCCCAAATTTGGTCAAAAATGGGCTATGAACCCACAACCATTGCTTTGAAGCATTGAATAGCTTATATAGTGTTGATTGGGGTTAGAATATGTTTGAATACAATAAACTTGATTGATTACAAGTGCTAGAGATGCATGAAGAGTGTTTATAAGTGTGGATAAAGACTTGTTGAAATTGGGTCCCAAAAGGGCTAAGAACTCGGAAACATTGCGTTGAACTACTAAACGACTTATCTAGTGTTGTTTGGGGGTTAGAATATGTTAGAATACAATGAATTTGATTGATTACAAGTGCTAGATTTGCATGAAGAGTGTTTAGAAGTGTGTAGAAAGATTTGTTCAAATTGGGTCCCATATGGGCTAAGAACTCGGAAACATTGCCTTGAACCACTTAAGGGCTTGTCTAGTGCTGTTTTGGGTTAGAATATGTTAGAATATAATAAATTTGATTGTTAAAAGTGCTAGAGATACATGAAGAGTGTTTAGAAGTGTCGAGAAAGACTTGTTGAAATTGGGTCCCAAATGGGCTAAGAACTCAGAAACATTGCGTTGAACCACTAAATAACTTATCTAGTGGTTTTTGGGATTAGAATATGTTAGAATACAATGAATTTGATTGATTACAAGTGCTAGAGATGCATGAAGAGTGTTTATAAGTGTGGATAAAGACTTGTTGTAATTGGGTCCCAAAAGGGCTAAGAACTCGGAAACATTGCATTGAACCACTAAATGACTTATCTAGTGTTGTTTGGGGTTAGAATATGTTAGAATACAATGAATTTGATTGATTACAAGTGCTAGAGATGCATGAAGAGTGTTTAGAAGTGTGTAGAAAGACTTGTTGAAACTTGATCCCAAATGGGCTAAGAACTCAGAAACATTGCGTTGAACCACTTAATGGCTTGTCTAGTGTTGTTTTAGGTTAGAATATGTTAGAATACAATAAATTTCATTGTTACAAATGCTAGAGATATACGAAGAGTGTTTAGAAGTGTGGAGAAAGACTTGTTGAAATTGGGTCCCAAATGGACTAAGAACTCGGAAACATTGCGTTGAACCACTAAATGACTTATCTAGTGTTGTTTGGGGTTAGAATGTGTTAGAATACAATGAATTTGATTGATTACAAGTGCTAGAGATGCATGAAGAGTGTTTACAAGTGTGTAGAAAGACTTGTTGAAACTTGATCCCAAATGGGCTAAGAGCTCGGAAACATTGCATTGAACCACTTAATGGCTTATCTAGTGTTTTTTGGCTTAGAATATTTTTGAATACAATGAATCTGATTGATTACAAGTGGTAGATTTGCATGAAGAGTGTTTAGAAGAGTGTAGAAAGACTTGCCCAAATTTGGTCAAAAATGGGCTATGAACCCACAACCATTGCTTTGAAGCATTAAATAGCTTATATAGTGTTGATTGGGGTTAGAATATGTTTGAATACAATAAACTTTATTGATTACAAGTGCTAGAGATGCATGAAGAGTGTTTATAAGTGTGGATAAAGACTTGTTGAAATTGGGTCCCAAAAGGGCTAAGAACTCGGAAACATTGCGTTGAACTACTAAATGACTTATCTAGTGTTGTTTGGGGGTTAGAATATGTTATAATACAATGAATTTGATTGATTACAAGTGCTAGATATGCATGAAGAGTGTTTAGAAGTGTGTAGAAAGACTTGTAGTAATTGGGTCCCAAAAGGGCTAAGAACTCGGAAACATTGCATTGAACCACTAAATGACTTATCTAGTGTTGTTTGGGGTTAGAATATGTTAGAATACAATGAATTTGATTGATTACAAGTGCTAGAGATGCATGAAGAGTGTTTAGAAGTGTGTAGAAAGACTTGTTGAAACTTGATCCCAAATGGGCTAAGAACTCGGAAACATTGCGTTGAACCACTTAATGGCTTGTCTAGTGTTGTTTTGGGTTAGAATATGTTAGAATACAATAAATTTCATTGTTACAAATGCTTGAGATATACGAAGAGTGTTTAGAAGTGTGGAGAAAGACTTGTTGAAATTGGGTCCCAAATGGACTAAGAACTCGGAAACATTGCGTTGAACCACTAAATGACTTATCTAGTGTTGTTTGGGGTTAGAATGTGTTAGAATACAATGAATTTGATTGATTACAAGTGCTAGAGATGCATGAAGAGTGTTTACAAGTGTGTAGAAAGACTTGTTGAAACTTGATCCCAAATGGGCTAAGAACTCGGAAACATTGCGTTGAACCACTTAATGTCTTATCTAGTGTTTTTTGGCTTAGAATATGTTTGAATACAATGAATCTGATTGATTACAAGTGCTAGATTTGCATGAAGAGTGTTTAGAAGAGTGTAGAAAGACTTGCCCAAATTTGGTCAAAAATGGGCTATGAACCCACAACCATTGCTTTGAAGCATTGAATAGCTTATATAGTGTTGATTGGGGTTAGAATATGTTTGAATACAATAAACTTGATTGATTACAAGTGCTAGAGATGCATGAAGAGTGTTTATAAGTGTGGATAAAGACTTGTTGAAATTGGGTCCCAAAAGGGCTAAGAACTCGGAAACATTGCGTTGAACTACTAAACGACTTATCTAGTGTTGTTTGGGGGTTAGAATATGTTAGAATACAATGAATTTGATTGATTACAAGTGCTAGATTTGCATGAAGAGTGTTTAGAAGTGTGTAGAAAGATTTGTTCAAATTGGGTCCCATATGGGCTAAGAACTCGGAAACATTGCCTTGAACCACTTAAGGGCTTGTCTAGTGCTGTTTTGGGTTAGAATATGTTAGAATATAATAAATTTGATTGTTAAAAGTGCTAGAGATACATGAAGAGTGTTTAGAAGTGTCGAGAAAGACTTGTTGAAATTGGGTCCCAAATGGGCTAAGAACTCAGAAACATTGCGTTGAACCACTAAATAACTTATCTAGTGGTTTTTGGGATTAGAATATGTTAGAATACAATGAATTTGATTGATTACAAGTGCTAGAGATGCATGAAGAGTGTTTATAAGTGTGGATAAAGACTTGTTGTAATTGGGTCCCAAAAGGGCTAAGAACTCGGAAACATTGCATTGAACCACTAAATGACTTATCTAGTGTTGTTTGGGGTTAGAATATGTTAGAATACAATGAATTTGATTGATTACAAGTGCTAGAGATGCATGAAGAGTGTTTAGAAGTGTGTAGAAAGACTTGTTGAAACTTGATCCCAAATGGGCTAAGAACTCAGAAACATTGCGTTGAACCACTTAATGGCTTGTCTAGTGTTGTTTTAGGTTAGAATATGTTAGAATACAATAAATTTCATTGTTACAAATGCTAGAGATATACGAAGAGTGTTTAGAAGTGTGGAGAAAGACTTGTTGAAATTGGGTCCCAAATGGACTAAGAACTCGGAAACATTGCGTTGAACCACTAAATGACTTATCTAGTGTTGTTTGGGGTTAGAATGTGTTAGAATACAATGAATTTGATTGATTACAAGTGCTAGAGATGCATGAAGAGTGTTTACAAGTGTGTAGAAAGACTTGTTGAAACTTGATCCCAAATGGGCTAAGAGCTCGGAAACATTGCATTGAACCACTTAATGGCTTATCTAGTGTTTTTTGGCTTAGAATATTTTTGAATACAATGAATCTGATTGATTACAAGTGGTAGATTTGCATGAAGAGTGTTTAGAAGAGTGTAGAAAGACTTGCCCAAATTTGGTCAAAAATGGGCTATGAACCCACAACCATTGCTTTGAAGCATTAAATAGCTTATATAGTGTTGATTGGGGTTAGAATATGTTTGAATACAATAAACTTTATTGATTACAAGTGCTAGAGATGCATGAAGAGTGTTTATAAGTGTGGATAAAGACTTGTTGAAATTGGGTCCCAAAAGGGCTAAGAACTCGGAAACATTGCGTTGAACTACTAAATGACTTATCTAGTGTTGTTTGGGGGTTAGAATATGTTATAATACAATGAATTTGATTGATTACAAGTGCTAGATATGCATGAAGAGTGTTTAGAAGTGTGTAGAAAGACTTGTAGTAATTGGGTCCCAAAAGGGCTAAGAACTCGGAAACATTGCATTGAACCACTAAATGACTTATCTAGTGTTGTTTGGGGTTAGAATATGTTAGAATACAATGAATTTGATTGATTACAAGTGCTAGAGATGCATGAAGAGTGTTTAGAAGTGTGTAGAAAGACTTGTTGAAACTTGATCCCAAATGGGCTAAGAACTCGGAAACATTGCGTTGAACCACTTAATGGCTTGTCTAGTGTTGTTTTGGGTTAGAATATGTTAGAATACAATAAATTTCATTGTTACAAATGCTTGAGATATACGAAGAGTGTTTAGAAGTGTGGAGAAAGACTTGTTGAAATTGGGTCCCAAATGGACTAAGAACTCGGAAACATTGCGTTGAACCACTAAATGACTTATCTAGTGTTGTTTGGGGTTAGAATGTGTTAGAATACAATGAATTTGATTGATTACAAGTGCTAGAGATGCATGAAGAGTGTTTACAAGTGTGTAGAAAGACTTGTTGAAACTTGATCCCAAATGGGCTAAGAACTCGGAAACATTGCGTTGAACCACTTAATGTCTTATCTAGTGTTTTTTGGCTTAGAATATGTTTGAATACAATGAATCTGATTGATTACAAGTGCTAGATTTGCATGAAGAGTGTTTAGAAGAGTGTAGAAAGACTTGCCCAAATTTGGTCAAAAATGGGCTATGAACCCACAACCATTGCTTTGAAGCATTGAATAGCTTATATAGTGTTGATTGGGGTTAGAATATGTTTGAATACAATAAACTTGATTGATTACAAGTGCTAGAGATGCATGAAGAGTGTTTATAAGTGTGGATAAAGACTTGTTGAAATTGGGTCCCAAAAGGGCTAAGAACTCGGAAACATTGCGTTGAACTACTAAACGACTTATCTAGTGTTGTTTGGGGGTTAGAATATGTTAGAATACAATGAATTTGATTGATTACAAATGCTAGATTTGCATGAAGAGTGTTTAGAAGTGTGTAGAAAGATTTGTTCAAATTGGGTCCCATATGGGCTAAGAACTCGGAAACATTGCCTTGAACCACTTAAGGGCTTGTCTAGTGCTGTTTTGGGTTAGAATATGTTAGAATATAATAAATTTGATTGTTAAAAGTGCTAGAGATACATGAAGAGTGTTTAGAAGTGTCGAGAAAGACTTGTTGAAATTGGGTCCCAAATGGGCTAAGAACTCAGAAACATTGCGTTGAACCACTAAATAACTTATCTAGTGGTTTTTGGGATTAGAATATGTTAGAATACAATGAATTTGATTGATTACAAGTGCTAGATTTGCATGAAGAGTGTTTAGAAGTGTGTAGAAAGACTTGCCCAAATTTGGTCCAAAATGGGCTATGAACCCACAACCATTGCTTTGAAGCATTAAATAGCTTGTATAGTGTTGATTGGGGTTAGAATATGTTAGAATACAATAAATTTGATTGATTACAAGTGCTAGAGATGCATGAAGAGTGTTTATAAGTGTGGATAAAGACTTGTTGTAATTGGGTCCCAAAAGGGCTAAGAACTTGGAAACATTGCATTGAACCACTAAATGACTTATCTAGTGTTGTTTGGGGTTAGAATATGTTAGAATACAATGAATTTGATTGATTACAAGTGCTAGAGATGCATGAAGAGTGTTTAGAAGTGTGTAGAAAGACTTGTTGAAACTTGATCCCAAATGGGCTAAGAACTCAGAAACATTGCGTTGAACCACTTAATGGCTTGTCTAGTGTTGTTTTAGGTTAGAATATGTTAGAATACAATAAATTTCATTGTTACAAATGCTAGAGATATACGAAGAGTGTTTAGAAGTGTGGAGAAAGACTTGTTGAAATTGGGTCCCAAATGGACTAAGAACTCGGAAACATTGCGTTGAACCACTAAATGACTTATCTAGTGTTGTTTGGGGTTAGAATGTGTTAGAATACAATGAATTTGATTGATTACAAGTGCTAGAGATGCATGAAGAGTGTTTACAAGTGTGTAGAAAGACTTGTTGAAACTTGATCCCAAATGGGCTAAGAGCTCGGAAACATTGCATTGAACCACTTAATGGCTTATCTAGTGTTTTTTGGCTTAGAATATTTTTGAATACAATGAATCTGATTGATTACAAGTGGTAGATTTGCATGAAGAGTGTTTAGAAGAGTGTAGAAAGACTTGCCCAAATTTGGTCAAAAATGGGCTATGAACCCACAACCATTGCTTTGAAGCATTAAATAGCTTATATAGTGTTGATTGGGGTTAGAATATGTTTGAATACAATAAACTTTATTGATTACAAGTGCTAGAGATGCATGAAGAGTGTTTATAAGTGTGGATAAAGACTTGTTGAAATTGGGTCCCAAAAGAGCTAAGAACTCGGAAACATTGCGTTGAACTACTAAATGACTTATCTAGTGTTGTTTGGGGGTTAGAATATGTTATAATACAATGAATTTGATTGATTACAAGTGCTAGATATGCATGAAGAGTGTTTAGAAGTGTGTAGAAAGACTTGTAGTAATTGGGTCCCAAAAGGGCTAAGAACTCGGAAACATTGCATTGAACCACTAAATGACTTATCTAGTGTTGTTTGGGGTTAGAATATGTTAGAATACAATGAATTTGATTGATTACAAGTGCTAGAGATGCATGAAGAGTGTTTAGAAGTGTGTAGAAAGACTTGTTGAAACTTGATCCCAAATGGGCTAAGAACTCGGAAACATTGCGTTGAACCACTTAATGGCTTGTCTAGTGTTGTTTTGGGTTAGAATATGTTAGAATACAATAAATTTCATTGTTACAAATGCTTGAGATATACGAAGAGTGTTTAGAAGTGTGGAGAAAGACTTGTTGAAATTGGGTCCCAAATGGACTAAGAACTCGGAAACATTGCGTTGAACCACTAAATGACTTATCTAGTGTTGTTTGGGGTTAGAATGTGTTAGAATACAATGAATTTGATTGATTACAAGTGCTAGAGATGCATGAAGAGTGTTTACAAGTGTGTAGAAAGACTTGTTGAAACTTGATCCCAAATGGGCTAAGAACTCGGAAACATTGCGTTGAACCACTTAATGTCTTATCTAGTGTTTTTTGGCTTAGAATATGTTTGAATACAATGAATCTGATTGATTACAAGTGCTAGATTTGCATGAAGAGTGTTTAGAAGAGTGTAGAAAGACTTGCCCAAATTTGGTCAAAAATGGGCTATGAACCCACAACCATTGCTTTGAAGCATTGAATAGCTTATATAGTGTTGATTGGGGTTAGAATATGTTTGAATACAATAAACTTGATTGATTACAAGTGCTAGAGATGCATGAAGAGTGTTTATAAGTGTGGATAAAGACTTGTTGAAATTGGGTCCCAAAAGGGCTAAGAACTCGGAAACATTGCGTTGAACTACTAAACGACTTATCTAGTGTTGTTTGGGGGTTAGAATATGTTAGAATACAATGAATTTGATTGATTACAAGTGCTAGATTTGCATGAAGAGTGTTTAGAAGTGTGTAGAAAGATTTGTTCAAATTGGGTCCCATATGGGCTAAGAACTCGGAAACATTGCCTTGAACCACTTAAGGGCTTGTCTAGTGCTGTTTTGGGTTAGAATATGTTAGAATATAATAAATTTGATTGTTAAAAGTGCTAGAGATACATGAAGAGTGTTTAGAAGTGTCGAGAAAGACTTGTTGAAATTGGGTCCCAAATGGGCTAAGAACTCAGAAACATTGCGTTGAACCACTAAATAACTTATCTAGTAATTTTTCGGATTATAATATGTTAGAATACAATGAATTTGATTGATTACAAGTGCTAGATTTGCATGAAGAGTGTTTAGAAGTGTGTAGAAAGACTTGCCCAAATTTGGTCCAAAATGGGCTATGAACCCACAACCATTGCTTTGAAGCATTAAATAGCTTGTATAGTGTTGATTGGGGTTAGAATATGTTAGAATACAATAAATTTGATTGATTACAAGTGCTAGAGATGCATGAAGAGTGTTTATAAGTGTGGATAAAGACTTGTTGTAATTGGGTCCCAAAAGGGCTAAGAACTCGGAAACATTGCGTTGAACCACTAAATGACTTATCTAGTGTTGTTTGGGGTTAGAATATGTTAGAATACAATGAATTTGATTGATTACAAGTGCTAGATTTGCATGAAGAGTGTTTAGAAGTGTGTAGAAAGATTTGTTCAAATTGGGTCCCATATGGGCTAAGAACTCGGAAACATTGCCTTGAACCACTTAAGGGCTTGTCTAGTGCTGTTTTGGGTTAGAATATGTTAGAATATAATAAATTTGATTGTTAAAAGTGCTAGAGATACATGAAGAGTGTTTAGAAGTGTCGAGAAAGACTTGTTGAAATTGGGTCCCAAATGGGCTAAGAACTCAGAAACATTGCGTTGAACCACTAAATAACTTATCTAGTAATTTTTCGGATTATAATATGTTAGAATACAATGAATTTGATTGATTACAAGTGCTAGATTTGCATGAAGAGTGTTTAGAAGTGTGTAGAAAGACTTGCCCAAATTTGGTCCAAAATGGGCTATGAACCCACAACCATTGCTTTGAAGTATTAAATAGCTGTTATAGTGTTGATTGGGGTTAGAATATGTTGGAATACAATATATTTGATTGATTACAATTTTTAGAGATGCATGAAGAGTGTTTAAAAGTATGGAGAAAGACTTGTTAAAATTGGGTCCCAAATGGGCTAAGAACTCGGAAACATTGCGTTGAACCACTAAATGACTTATCTAGTGTTGTTTGGGGTTAGAATATGTTAGAATACAATGAATTTGATTGATTACAAGTGCTAAAGATGCATGAAGAGTGTTTAGAAGTGTGTAGAAAGATTTGTTCAAATTGGGTCCCATATGGGCTAAGAACTCGGAAACATTGCCTTGAACCACTTAAGGGCTTGTCTAGTGCTGTTTTGGGTTAGAATATGTTAGAATATAATAAATTTGATTGTTAAAAGTGCTAGAGATGCGTGAAGAGTGTTTAGAAGTGTGGAGAAAGACTTGTTGAAATTGGGTCCCAAATGGGCTAAGAACTCAGAAACATTGCGTTGAACCACTAAATAACTTATCTAGTGGTTTTTGGGATTAGAATATGTTAGAATACAATGAACTTGATTGATTACAAGTGCTAGATTTGCATGAAGAGTGTTTAGAAGTGTGTAGAAAGACTTGTTAAAACTTGATCCCAAATGGGCTAAGAACTCGGAAACATTGCGTTGAACGACTTAATGGCTTGTCTAGTGTTGTTTTGGGTTAGAATATGTTAGAATACAATAAATTTCTTTGTTACAAATGCTAGAGATATACGAAGAGTGTTTAGAAGTGTGGAGAAAGACTTGTTGAAATTGGGTCCCAAATGGACTAAGAACTCGGAAACATTGCGTTGAACCACTAAATGACTTATCTAGTGTTGTTTGGGGTTAGAATGTGTTAGAATACAATGAATTTGATTGATTACAAGTGCTAGAGATGCATGAAGAGTGTTTACAAGTGTGTAGAAAGACTTGTTGAAACTTGATCCCAAATGGGCTAAGAGCTCGGAAACATTGCATTGAACCACTTAATGGCTTATCTAGTGTTTTTTGGCTTAGAATATTTTTGAATACAATGAATCTGATTGATTACAAGTGGTAGATTTGCATGAAGAGTGTTTAGAAGAGTGTAGAAAGACTTGCCCAAATTTGGTAAAAAATGGGCTATGAACCCACAACCATTGCTTTGAAGCATTAAATAGCTTATATAGTGTTGATTGGGGTTAGAATATGTTTGAATACAATAAACTTGATTGATTACAAGTGCTAGAGATGCATGAAGAGTGTTTATAAGTGTGGATAAAGACTTGTTGAAATTGGGTCCCAAAAGGGCTAAGAACTCGGAAACATTGCGTTGAACTACTAAATGACTTATCTAGTGTTGTTTGGGGGTTAGAATATGTTATAATACAATGAATTTGATTGATTACAAGTGCTAGATATGCATGAAGAGTGTTTAGAAGTGTGTAGAAAGACTTGTAGTAATTGGGTCCCAAAAGGGCTAAGAACTCGGAAACATTGCATTGAACCACTAAATGACTTATCTAGTGTTGTTTGGGGTTAGAATATGTTAGAATACAATGAATTTGATTGATTACAAGTGCTAGAGATGCATGAAGAGTGTTTAGAAGTGTGTAGAAAGACTTGTTGAAACTTGATCCCAAATGGGCTAAGAACTCGGAAACATTGCGTTGAACCACTTAATGGCTTGTCTAGTGTTGTTTTGGGTTAGAATATGTTAGAATACAATAAATTTCATTGTTACAAATGCTAGATTTGCATGAAGAGTGTTTAGAAGTGTGTAGAAAGACTTGCCCAAATTTGGTCCAAAATGGGCTATGAACCCACAACCATTGCTTTGAAGCATTAAATAGCTTGTATAGTGTTGATTGGGGTTAGAATATGTTAGAATACAATAAATTTGATTGATTACAAGTGCTAGAGATGCATGAAGAGTGTTTATAAGTGTGGATAAAGACTTGTTGTAATTGGGTCCCAAAAGGGCTAAGAACTCGGAAACATTGCATTGAACCACTAAATGACTTATCTAGTGTTGTTTGGGGTTAGAATATGTTAGAATACAATGAATTTGATTGATTACAACTGCTAGAGATGCATGAAGAGTGTTTAAAAGTGTGTAGAAAGACTTGTTGAAACTTGATCCCAAATGGGCTAAGAACTCGGAAACATTGCGTTGAACCACTTAATGGCTTGTCTAGTGTTGTTTTGGGTTAGAATATGTTAGAATACAATAAATTTTATTGTTACAAATGCTAGAGATATACGAAGAGTGTTTAGAAGTGTGGAGAAAGACTTGTTGAAATTGGGTCCCAAATGGACTAAGAACTCGGAAACATTGCGTTGAACCACTAAATGACTTATCTAGTGTTGTTTGGGGTTAGAATGTGTTAGAATACAATGAATTTGATTGATTACAAGTGCTAGAGATGCATGAAGAGTGTTTACAAGTGTGTAGAAAGACTTGTTGAAATTTGATCCCAAATGGGCTAAGAACTCGGAAACATTGCGTTGAACCACTTAATGGCTTATCTAGTGTTTTTTAGCTTAGAATATGTTTGAATACAATGAATCTGATTGATTACAAGTGCTAGATTTGCATGAAGAGTGTTTAGAAGAGTGTAGAAAGACTTGCCCAAATTTGGTCAAAAATGGACTATGGACCCACAACCATTGCTTTGAAGCATTAAATAGCTTATATAGTGTTGATTGGGGTTAGAATATGTTTGAATACAATAAACTTGATTGATTACAAGTGCTAGAGATGCATGAAGAGTGTTTATAAGTATGGATAAAGACTTGTTGAAATTGGGTCCCAAAAGGGCTAAGAACTCGGAAACATTGCGTTGAACTACTAAATGACTTATCTAGTGTTGTTTAGGGGTTAGAATATGTTAGAATACAATGAATTTGATTCATTACAAGTGCTAGATATGCATGAAGAGTGTTTAGAAGTGTGTAGAAAGACTTGTAGAAATTGGGTCCAAAATAGGCTAAGAACCCACAACCATTGCTTTGAAGCATTAAATAGCTGTTATAGTGTTGATTGGGGTTAGAATATGTTGGAATACAATATATTTGATTGATTACAATTTTTAGAGATGCATGAAGAGTGTTTAAAAGTATGGAGAAAGACTTGTTAAAATTGGGTCCCAAATGGGCTAAGAACTCGGAAACATTGCTTTGAACAACTAAATGACTTATCTAGTGTTTTTTGGGGTTAGAATATGTTAGAATACAATAAATTTGATTGATTACAAGTGCTAGAGATGCGTGAAGAGTGTTTAGAAGTGTGTAGAAAGACTTGTAGAAATTGGGTCCCAAATGGGCTAAGAACTCGAAAACATGACTTATCTAGTGTTGTTTGGGGTTAGAATATGTTAGAATACAATGAATTTGATTGATTACAAGTGCTAAAGATGCATGAAGAGTGTTTAGAAGTGTGTAGAAAGACTTGTTCAAATTGGGTCCCTTATGGGCTAAGAACTCGGAAACATTGCGTTGAACCACTTAAGGGCTTGTCTAGTGCTGTTTTGGGTTAGAATATGTTAGAATATAATAAATTTGATTGTTACAAGTGCTAGAGATACATGAAGAGTGTTTAGAAGTGTGGAGAAAGACTTGTTGAAATTGGGTCCCAAATGGGCTAAGAACTCAGAAACATTGCGTTGAACCACTAAATAATTTATCTAGTGGTTTTTGGGATTAGAATATGTTAGAATACAATGAATTTAAATGATTACAAGTGCTAGATTTGCATGAAGAGTGTTTAGAAGTGTGTAGAAAGACTTGCCCAAATTTGGTCCAAAATGGGCTATGAACCCACAACCATTGCTTTGAAGCATTAAATAGCTTGTATAGTGTTGATTGGGGTTAGAATATGTTAGAATACAATAAATTTGATTGATTACAAGTGCTAGAGATGCATGAAGAGTGTTTATAAGTGTGGATAAAGACTTGTTGTAATTGGGTCCCAAAAGGGCTAAGAACTCGGAAACATTGCATTGAACCACTAAATGACTTATCTAGTGTTGTTTGGGGTTAGAATATGTTAGAATACAATGAATTTGATTGATTACAAGTGCTAGAGATGCATGAAGAGTGTTTAGAAGTGTGTAGAAAGACTTGTTGAAACTTGATCCCAAATGGGCTAAGAACTCGGAAACATTGCGTTGAACCACTTAATGGCTTGTCTAGTGTTGTTTTGGGTTAGAATATGTTAGAATACAATAAATTTCATTGTTACAAATGCTAGAGATATACGAAGAGTGTTTAGAAGTGTGGAGAAAGACTTGTTGAAATTGGGTCCCAAATGGACTAAGAACTCGGAAACATTGCGTTGAACCACTAAATGACTTATCTAGTGTTGTTTGGGCTTAGAATGTGTTAGAATACAATGAATTTGATTGATTACAAGTGCTAGAGATGCATGAAGAGTGTTTACAAGTGTGTAGAAAGACTTGTTGAAACTTGATCCCAAATGGGCTAAGAACTCGGAAACATTGCGTTGAACCACTTAATGGCTTATCTAGTGTTTTTTGGCTTAGAATATGTTTGAATACAATGAATCTGATTGATTACAAGTGCTAGATTTGCATGAAGAGTGTTTAGAAGAGTGTAGAAAGACTTGCCCAAATTTGGTCAAAAATGGGCTATGAACCCACAACCATTGCTTTGAAGCATTAAATAGCTTATATAGTGTTGATTGGGGTTAGAATATGTTTGAATACAATAAACTTGATTGATTACAAGTGCTAGAGATGCATGAAGAGTGTTTATAAGTGTGGATAAAGACTTGTTGAAATTGGGTCCCAAAAGGGCTAAGAACTCGGAAACATTGCGTTGAACTACTAAATGACTTATCTAGTGTTGTTTGGGCTTAGAATGTGTTAGAATACAATGAATTTGATTGATTACAAGTGCTAGAGATGCATGAAGAGTGTTTACAAGTGTGTAGAAAGACTTGTTGAAACTTGATCCTAAATGGGCTAAGAACTCGGAAACATTGCGTTGAACCACTTAATGGCTTGTCTAGTGCTGTTTTGGGTTAGAATATGTTAGAATACAATAAATTTCATTGTTACAAGTGCTAGAGATATATGAAGAGTGTTTAGAAGTGTGGAGAAAGACTTGTTGAAATTGGGTCCCAAATGGGCTAAGAACTCGGAAACATTACGTTGAACCACTAAATGACTTATCTAGTGTTGTTTGGGGGTTAGAATATGTTAGAATACAATGAATTTGATTGATTACAAGTGCTAGATATGCATGAAGAGTGTTTGGAAGTGTGTAGAAAAACTTGTAGAAATTGGGTCCAAAATGGGCTAAGAACCCACAACTATTGCTTTGAAGCATTAAATAGCTGTTATAGTGTTGATTGGGGTTAGAATATGTTGGAATACAATAAATTTGATTGATTACAATTTTTAGAGATGAATGAAGAGTGTTTAGAAGTATGGAGAAATACTTGTTAAAATTGGGTCCCAAATGGGCTAAGAACTCGGAAACATTGCTTTGAACCACTAAATGACTTATCTAGTGTTTTTTGGGGTTAGAATATGTTAGAATACAATAAATTTGATTGATTACAAGTGCTAGAGATGCGTGAAGAATGTTTAGAAGTGTGTAGAAAGACTTGTAGAAATTGGGTCCCAAATGGGCTAAGAACTCGGAAACATTGCGTTGAACCACTAAATGACTTATCTAGTGTTGTTTGGGGTTAGAATATGTTAGAATACAATGAATTTGATTGATTACAAGTGCTAAATATGCATGAAGAGTGTTTAGAAGTGTGTAGAAAGACTTGTTCAAATTGGGTCCCTTATGGGCTAAGAACTCGGAAACATTGCGTTGAACCACTTAAGGGCTTGTCTAGTGCTGTTTTGGGTTAGAATAAGTTAGAATATAATAAATTTGATTGTTACAAGTGCTAGAGATACATGAAGAGTGTTTAGAAGTGTGGAGAAAGACTTGTTGAAATTGGGTCCCAAATGGGCTAAGAACTCAGAAACATTGCGTTGAACCACTAAATAACTTATCTAGTGGTTTTTGGGATTAGAATATGTTAGAATACAATGAATTTGATTGATTACAAGTGCTAGATTTGCATGAAGAGTGTTTAGAAGTGTGTAGAAAGACTTGCCCAAATTTGGTCCAAAATGGGCTATGAACCCACAACCATTGCTTTGAAGCATTAAATAGCTTGTATAGTGTTGATTGGGGTTAGAATATGTTAGAATACAATAAATTTGATTGATTACAAGTGCTAGAGATGCATGAAGAGTGTTTATAAGTGTGGATAAAGACTTGTTGTAATTGGGTCCCAAAAGGGCTAAGAACTCGGAAACATTGCGTTGAACTACTAAATGACTTATCTAGTGTTGTTTGGGGTTAGAATATGTTAGAATACAATGAATTTGATTGATTACAAGTGCTAGAGATGCATGAAATGTGTTTAGAAGTGTGTAGAAAGACTTGTTGAAACTTGATCCTAAATGGGCTAAGAACTCAGAAACATTGCGTTGAACCACTTAATGGCTTGTCTAGTGCTGTTTTGGGTTAGAATATGTTAGAATACAATAAATTTCATTGTTACAAGTGCTAGAGATATATGAAGAGTGTTTAGAAGTGTGGAGAAAGACTTGTTGAAATTGGGTCCCAAATGGGCTAAGAACTCGGAAACATTACGTTGAACCACTAAATGACTTATCTAGTGTTGTTTGGGGGTTAGAATATGTTAGAATACAATGAATTTGATTGATTACAAGTGCTAGATATGCATGAAGAGTGTTTAGAAGTGTGTAGAAAAACTTGTAGAAATTGGGCCCAAAATGGGCTAAGAACCCACAACTATTGCTTTGAAGCATTAAATAGCTGTTATAGTGTTGATTGGGGTTAGAATATGTTGGAATATAATAAATTTGATTGATTACAATTTTTAGAAATGAATGAAGAGTGTTTAGAAGTATGGAGAAAGACTTGTTAAAATTGGGTCCCAAATGGGCTAAGAACTCGGAAACATTGCTTTGAACCACTAAATGACTTATCTAGTGTTTTTTGGGGTTAGAATATGTTAGAATACAATAAATTTGATTGATTACAAGTGCTAGAGATGCGTGAAGAGTGTTTAGAAGTGTGTAGAAAGACTTGTAGAAATTGGGTCCCAAATGGGCTAAGAACTCGGAAACATTGCGTTGAACCACTAAATGACTTATCTAGTGTTGTTTGGGGTTAGAATATGTTAGAATACAATGAATTTGATTGATTACAAGTGCTAAAGATGCATGAAGAGTGTTTAGAAGTGTGTAGAAAGATTTGTTCAAATTGGGTCCCATATGGGCTAAGAACTCGGAAACATTGCCTTGAACTACTTAAGGGCTTGTCTTGTGCTGTTTTGGGTTGGAATATGTTAGTATATAATAAATTTGATTGTTACAAGTGCTAGAGATACATGAAGAGTGTTTAGAAGTGTGGAGAAAGACTTGTTGAAATTGGGTCCCAAATGGGCTAAGAACTCAGAAACATTGCGTTGAACCACTAAATAACTTATCTCGTGGTTTTTGGGATTAGAATATGTTAGAATACAATGAATTTGATTGATTACAAGTGCTAGATTTGCATGAAGAGTGTTTAGAAGTGTGTAGAAAGACTTGCCCAAATTTGGTCCAAAATGGGCTATGAACCCACAACCATTGCTTTGAATCATTAAATAGCTTGTATTGTGTTGATTGGGGTTAGAATATGTTAGAATACAATAAATTTGATTGATTACAAGTGCTAGAGCTGCATGAAGAGTGTTTATAAGTGTGGATAAAGACTTGTTGTAATTCGGTCCCAAAAGGGCTAAGAACTCGGAAACATTGCATTGAACCACTAAATGACTTATCTAGTGTTGTTTGGGGTTAGAATATGTTAGAATACAATGAATTTGATTGATTACAAGTGCTAGAGATGCATGAAGAGTGTTTAGAAGTGTGTAGAAAGACTTGTTGAAAATTGATCCCAAATGGGCTAAGAACTCAGAAACATTGCGTTGAACCACTTAATGGCTTGTCTAGTGTTGTTTTGGGTTAGAATATGTTAGAATACAATAAATTTCATTGTTACAAATGCTAGAGATATACGAAGAGTGTTTAGAAGTGTGTAGAAAGACTTGTTGAAACTTGATCCCAAATGGGCTAAGAACTCGGAAACATTGCGTTGAACCACTTAATGGCTTATCTAGTGTTTTTTGGCTTAGAATATGTTTGAATACAATGAATCTGATTGATTACAAGTGCTAGATTTGCATGAAGAGTGTTTAGAAGTGTGTAGAAACACTTGCCCAAATTTGGTCAAAAATGGGCTATGAACCCACAACCATTGCTTTGAAGCATTAAATAGCTTATATAGTGTTGATTGGGGTTAGAATATGTTTGAATACAATAAACTTGATTGATTACAAGTGCTAGAGATGCATGAAGAGTGTTTATAAGTGTGGATAAAGACTTGTTGAAATTGGGTCCCAAAAGGGCTAAGAACTCGGAAACATTGCGTTGAACTACTAAATGACTTATCTAGTGTTGTTTGGGGGTTAGAATATGTTATAATACAATGAATTTGATTGATTACAAGTGCTAGATATGCATGAAGAGTGTTTAGAAGTGTGTAGAAAGACTTGTAGTAATTGGGTCCCAAAAAGGCTAAGAACTCGGAAACATTGCATTGAACCACTAAATGACTTATCTAGTGTTGTTTAAGGTTAGAATATGTTAGAATACAATGAATTTGATTGTTACAAATGCTAGAGATATACGAAGAGTGTTTAGAAGTGTGTAGAAAGACTTGTTGAAATTGGGTCCCAAAAGGGCTAAGAACTCGGAAACATTGCGTTGAACCACTTAATGGCTTGTCTAGTGTTGTTTTGGCTTAGAATATCTTAGAATACAATAAATTTCATTGTTACAAATGCTAGAGATATACGAAGAGTGTTTAGAAGTGTGGAGAAAGACTTGTTGAAATTGGGTCCCAAATGGACTAAGAACTCGGATACATTGCGTTGAACCACTAAATGACTTATCTAGTGTTGTTTGGGGTTAGAATGTATTAGAATACAATGAATTTGATTGATTACAAGTACTAGAGATGCATGAAGAGTGTTTACAAGTGTGTAGAAAGACTTGTTGAAACTTGATCCCAAATGGGCTAAGAACTCGGAAACATTGCGTTGAACCACTTAATGGCTTATCTAGTGTTTTTTGGCTTAGAATATGTTTGAATACAATGAATCTGATTGATTACAAGTGCTAGATTTGCATGAAGAGTGTTTAGAAGAGTGTAGAAAGACTTGCCCAAATTTGGTCAAAAATGGGCTATGAACCCACAACCATTGCTTTGAAGCATTAAATAGCTTATATAGTGTTGTTTGGGGTTAGAATATGTTTGAATACAATAAACTTGATTGATTACAAGTGCTAGAGATGCATGAAGAGTGTTTATAAGTGTGGATAAAGACTTGTTGAAATTGGGTCCCAAAAGGGCTAAGAACTCAGAAACATTGCATTGAACTACTAAATGACTTATCTAGTGTTGTTTGGGGGTTAGAATATGTTAGAATACAATGAATTTGATTCATTACAAGTGCTAGATATGCATGAAGAGTGTTTAGAAGTGTGTAGAAAGACTTGTAGAAATTGGGTCCAAAATAGGTTAAGAACCCACAACCATTGCTTTGAAGCATTAAATAGCTGTTATAGTGTTGATTGGGGTTAGAATATGTTGGAATACAATATATTTGATTGATTACAATTTTTAGAGATGCATGAAGAGTGTTTAAAAGTATGGAGAAAGACTTGTTAAAATTGGGTCCCAAATGGGCTAAGAACTCGGAAACATTGCGTTGAACCACTAAATGACTGATCTAGTGTTGTTTGGGGTTAGAATATGTTAAAATACAATGAATTTGATTGATTACAAGTGCTAGAGATGCATGAAGAGTGTTTAGAAGTGTGTAGAAAGACTTGTTGAAACTTGATCCCAAATGGGCTAAGAACTCAGAAACATTGCGTTGAACCACTTAATGGCTTGTCTAGTGTTGTTTTGGGTTAGAATATGTTAGAATACAATAAATTTCATTGTTACAAATGCTAGAGATATACGAAGAGTGTTTAGAAGTGTGTAGAAAGACTTGTTGAAACTTGATCCCAAATGGGCTAAGAACTCGGAAACATTGCGTTGAACCACTTAATGACTTATCTAGTGTTATTTGGGGGTTAGAATATGTTAGAATACAATGAATTTGATTGATTACAAGTGCTAGATATGCATGAAGAGTGTTTAGAAGTGTGTAGAAAGACTTGTTGAAACTTGATCCCAAATGGGCTAAGAACTCGGAAACATTGCGTTGAACCACTTAATGGCTTATCTAGTGTTTTTTGGCTTAGAATATGTTTGAATACAATGAATCTGATTGATTACAAGTGCTAGATTTGCATGAAGAGTGTTTAGAAGAGTGTAGAAAGACTTGCCCAAATTTGGTCAAAAATGGGCTATGAACCCACAACCATTGCTTTGAAGCATTAAATAGCTTATATAGTGTTGATTGGGGTTAGAATATGTTTGAATACAATAAACTTGATTGATTACAAGTGCTAGAGATGCATGAAGAGTGTTTATAAGTGTGGATAAAGACTTGTTGAAATTGGGTCCCAAAAGGGCTAAGAACTCGGAAACATTGCATTGAACCACTAAATGACTTATCTAGTGTTGTTTGGGGTTAGAATATGTTAGAATACAATGAATTTGATTGATTACAAGTGCTAGAAATGCATGAAGAGTGTTTAGAAGTGTGTAGAAAGACTTGTTGAAACTTGATCCTAAATGGGCTAAGAACTCGGAAACATTGCGTTGAACCACTTAATGGCTTGTCTAGTGTTGTTTTGGGTTAGAATATCTTAGAATACAATAAATTTCATTGTTACAAATGCTAGAGATATACGAAAAGTGTTTAGAAGTGTGGAGAAAGACTTGTTGAAATTGGGTCCCAAATGGACTAAGAACTCGGATACATTGCGTTGAACCACTAAATGACTTATCTAGTGTTGTTTGGGGTTAGAATGTATCAGAATACAATGAATTTGATTGATTACAAGTACTAGAGATGCATGAAGAGTGTTTACAAGTGTGTAGAAAGACTTGTTGAAACTTGATCCCAAATGGGCTAAGAACTCGGAAACATTGCGTTGAACCACTTAATGGCTTATCTAGTGTTTTTTGGCTTAGAATATGTTTGAATACAATGAATCTGATTGATTACAAGTGCTAGATTTGCATGAAGAGTGTTTAGAACAGTGTAGAAAGACTTGCCCAAATTTGGTCAAAAATGGGCTATGAACCCACAACCATTGCTTTGAAGCATTAAATAGCTTATATAGTGTTGTTTGGGGTTAGAATATGTTTGAATACAATAAACTTGATTGATTACAAGTGCTAGAGATGCATGAAGAGTGTTTATAAGTGTGGATAAAGACTTGTTGAAATTGGGTCCCAAAAGGGCTAAGAACTCAGAAACATTGCGTTGAACTACTAAATGACTTATCTAGTGTTGTTTGGGGGTTAGAATATGTTAGAATACAATGAATTTGATTCATTACAAGTGCTAGATATGCATGAAGAGTGTTTAGAAGTGTGTAGAAAGACTTGTAGAAATTGGGTCCAAAATAGGCTAAGAACCCACAACCATTGCTTTGAAGCATTAAATAGCTGTTATAGTGTTGATTGGGGTTAGAATATGTTGGAATACAATATATTTGATTGATTACAATTTTTAGAGATGCATGAAGAGTGTTTAAAAGTATGGAGAAAGACTTGTTAAAATTGGGTCCCAAATGGGCTAAGAACTCGGAAACATTGCGTTGAACCACTAAATGACTTATCTAGTGTTGTTTGGGGTTAGAATATGTTAGAATACAATGAATTTGATTGATTACAAGTGCTAAAGATGCATGAAGAGTGTTTAGAAGTGTGTAGAAAGATTTGTTCAAATTGGGTCCCATATAGGCTAAGAACTCGGAAACATTGCCTTGAACCACTTAAGGGCTTGTCTAGTGCACTTTTGGGTTAGAATATGTTAGAATATAATAAATTTGATTGTTATAAGTGCTAGAGATACATGAAGAGTGTTTATAAGTGTGGATAAAGACTTGTTGTAATTCGGTCCCAAAAGGGCTAAGAACTCGGAAACATTGCATTGAACCACTAAATGACTTATCTAGTGTTGTTTGGGGTTAGAATATGTTAGAATACAATGAATTTGATTGATTACAAGTGCTAGAGATGCATGAAGAGTGTTTAGAAGTGTGTAGAAAGACTTGTTGAAACTTGATCCCAAATGGGCTAAGAACTCAGAAACATTGCGTTGAACCACTTAATGGCTTATCTAGTGTTGTTTTGGGTTAGAATATGTTAGAATACAATAAATTTCATTGTTACAAATGCTAGAGATATACGAAGAGTGTTTAGAAGTGTGGAGAAAGACTTGTTGAAATTGGGTCCCAAATGGACTAAGAACTCGGAAACATTGCGTTGAACCACTAAATGACTTATCTAGTGTTGTTTGGGGTTAGAATGTGTTAGAATACAATGAGTTTGATTGATTACAAGTGCAAGAGATGCATGAAGAGTGTTTAGAAGTGTGTAGAAAGACTTGTTAAAACTTGATCCCAAATGGGCTAAGAACTCGGAAACATTGCGTTGAACCACTTAATGGCTTGTCTAGTGTTGTTTTGGGTTAGAATATGTTAGAATACAATAAATTTCATTGTTACAAATGCTAGAGATATACGAAGAGTGTTTAGAAGTGTGGAGAAAGACTTGTTGAAATTGGGTCCCAAATGGACTAAGAACTCGGAAACATTGCGTTGAACCACTAAATGACTTATCTAGTGTTGTTTGGGGTTAGAATGTGTTAGAATACAATGAATATGATTGATTACAAGTGCTAGAGATGCATGAAGAGTGTTTACAAGTGTGTAGAAAGACTTGTTGAAACTTGATCCCAAATGGGCTAAGAACTCGGAATCATTGCGTTGAACCACTTAATGGCTTATCTAGTGTTTTTTGGCTTAGAATATGTTTGAATACAATGAATCTGATTGATTACAAGTGCTAGATTTGCATGAAGAGTGTTTAGAAGTGTGTAGAAAGACTTGCCCAAATTTGGTCAAAAATGGGCTATGAACCCACAACCGTTGCTTTGAAGCATTAAATAGCTTATATAGTGTTGATTGGGGTTAGAATATGTTTGAATACAATAAACTTGATTGATTACAAGTGCTAGAGATGCATGAAGAGTGTTTATAAGTATGGATAAAGACTTGTTGAAATTGGGTCCCAAAAGGGCTAAAAACTCGGAAACATTGCGTTGAACTACTAAATGACTTATCTAGTGTTGTTTGGGGGTTAGAATATGTTAGAATACAATGAATTTGATTTATTACAAGTGCTAGATATGCATGAAGAGTGTTTAGAAGTGTGTAGAAAGACTTGTAGAAATTGGGTCCAAAATAGGCTAAGAACCCACAACCACTGCTTTGAAGTATTAAATAGCTGTTATAGTGTTGATTGGGGTTAGAATATGTTGGAATACAATATATTTGATTGATTACAATTTTTAGAGATGCATGAAGAGTGTTTAAAAGTATGGAGAAAGACTTGTTAAAATTGGGTCCCAAATGGGCTAAGAACTCGGAAACATTGCTTTGAACCACTAAATAACTTATCTAGTGTTTTTTGGGGTTAGAATATGTTAGAATACAATAAATTTGATTGATTACAAGTGCTAGAGATGCATGAAGAGTGTTTAGAAGTGTGTAGAAAGACTTGTAGAAATTGGGTCCCAAATGGGCTAAGAACTCGGAAACATTGCGTTGAACCACTAAATGACTTATCTAGTGTTGTTTGGGGTTAGAATATGTTAGAATACAATGAATTTGATTGATTACAAGTGGAAGAGATGCATGAAGAGTGTTTAGAAGTGTGTAGAAAGACTTGTTGAAACTTGATCCCAAATGGGCTAAGAACTCGGAAACATTGCGTTGAACCACTTAATGGCTTGTCTAGTGTTGTTTTGGGTTAGAATATGTTAGAATACAATAAATTTCATTGTTACAAATGCTAGAGATATACGAAGAGTGTTTAGAAGTGTGGAGAAAGACTTGTTGAAATTGGGTCCCAAATGGACTAAGAACTCGGAAACATTGCGTTGAACCACTAAATGACTTATCTAGTGTTGTTTGGGGTTAGAATGTGTTAGAATACAATGAATTTGATTGATTACAAGTGCTAGAGATGCATGAAGAGTGTTTACAAGTGTGTAGAAAGACTTGTTGAAACTTGATCCCAAATGGGCTAAGAACTCGGAAACATTGCGTTGAACCACTTAATGGCTTATCTAGTGTTTTTTGGCTTAGAATATGTTTGAATACAATGAATCTGATTGATTACAAGTGCTAGATTTTCATGAAGAGTGTTTAGAAGTGTGTAGAAAGACTTGCCCAAATTTGGTCCAAAATGGGCTATGAACCCACAACCATTGCTTTGAAGCATTAAATAGCTTATATAGTGTTGATTGGGGTTAGAATATGTTTGAATACAATAAACTTGATTGATTACAAGTGCTAGAGATGCATGAAGAGTGTTTATAAGTGTGGATAAAGACTTGTTGAAATTGGGTCCCAAAAGGGCTAAGAACTCGGAAACATTGCGTTGAACTACTAAATGACTTATCTAGTGTTGTTTGGGGGTTAGAATATGATATAATACAATGAATTTGATTGATTACAAGTGCTAGAGATGCATGAAGAGTGTTTAGAAGTGTGTAGAAAGACTTGTAGTAATTGGGTCCCAAAAGGGCTAAGAACTCGGAAACATTGCATTGAACCACTAAATGACTTATCTAGTGTTGTTTGGGGTTAGAATATGTTAGAATACAATGAATTTGATTGATTACAAGTGCTAGATTTGCATGAAGAGTGTTTAGAAGTGTGTAGAAAGACTTGCCCAAATTTGGTCAAAAATGGGCTATGAACCCACAACCATTACTTTGAAGCATTAAATAGCTTATATAGTGTTGATTGGGGTTAGAATATGTTTGAATACAATAAACTTGATTGATTACAAGTGCTAGAGATGTATGAAGAGTGTTTATAAGTGTGGATAAAGACTTGTTGAAATTGGGTCCCGAAAGGGCTAAGAACTCGGAAACATTGCGTTGAACTACTAAATGACTTATCTAGTGTTGTTTGGGGGTTAGAATATGTTATAATACAATGAATTTGATTGATTACAAGTGCTAGATATGCATGAAGAGTGTTTACAAGTGTGTAGAAAGACTTGTTGAAACTTGATCCCAAATGGGCTAAGAACTCGGAAACATTGCGTTGAACCACTTAATGGCTTATCTAGTGTTTTTTGGCTTAGAATATGTTTGAATACAATGAATCTGATTGATTACAAGTGCTAGATTTGCATGAAGAGTGTTTAGAAGTGTGTAGAAAGACTTGCCCAAATTTGGTCAAAAATGGGCTATGAACCCACAACCATTGCTTTGAAGCATTAAATAGCTTATATAGTGTTGATTGGGGTTAGAATATGTTTGAATACAATAAACTTGATTGATTACAAGTGCTAGAGATGCATGAAGAGTGTTTATAAGTGTGGATAAAGACTCGTTGAAATTGGGTCCCAAAAGGGCTAAGAACTCGGAAACATTGCGTTGAACTACTAAATGACTTATCTAGTGTTGTTTGGGGGTTAGAATATGTTATAATACAATGAATTTGATTGATTACAAGTGCTAGAGATGCATGAAGAGTGTTTATAAGTGTGGATAAAGACTTGTTGTAATTGGGTCCCAAAAGGGCTAAGAACTCGGAAACATTGCATTGAACCACTAAATGACTTATTTAGTGTTGTTTGGGGTTAGAATATGTTAGAATACAATGAATTTGATTGATTACAAGTGCAAGAGATGCATGAAGAGTGTTTAGAAGTGTGTAGAAAGACTTGTAGTAATTGGGTCCCAAAAGGGCTAAGAACTCGGAAACATTGCATTGAACCACTAAATGACTTATCTAGTGTTGTTTGAGGTTAGAATATATTAGAATACAATGAATTTGATTGATTACAAGTGCTAGAGATGCATGAAGAGTGTTTAGAAGTGTGTAGAAAGACTTGTTGAAACTTGATCCTAAATGGGCTAAGAACTCGGAAACATTGCGTTGAACCACTTAATGGCTTGTCTAGTGTTGTTTTGGGTTAGAATATCTTAGAATACAATAAATTTCATTGTTACAAATGCTAGAGATATACGAAGAGTGTTTAGAAGTGTGGAGAAAGAGTTGTTGAAATTGGGTCCCAAATGGACTAAGAACTCGGATACATTGCGTTGAACCACTAAATGACTTATCTAGTATTTTTTGGGGTTAGAATGTATTAGAATACAATGAATTTGATTGATTACAAGTGCTAGAGATGCATGAAGAGTGTTTACAAGTGTGTAGAAAGACTTGTTGAAACTTGATCCCAAATGGGCTAAGAACTCGGAAACATTGCGTTGAACCACTTAATGGCTTATCTAGTGTTTTTTGGCTTAGAATATGTTTGAATACAATGAATCTGATTGATTACAAGTGCTAGATTTGCATGAAGAGTGTTTAGAAGAGTGTAGAAAGACTTGCCCAAATTTGGTCAAAAATGGGCTATGAACCCACAACCATTGCTTTGAAGCATTAAATAGCTTATATAGTGTTGTTTGGGGTTAGAATATGTTTGAATACAATAAACTTGATTGATTACAAGTGCTAGAGATGCATGAAGAGTGTTTATAAGTGTGGATAAAGACTTGTTGAAATTGGGTCCCAAAAGGGCTAAGAACTCAGAAACATTGCGTTGAACTACTAAATGACTTATCTAGTGTTGTTTGGGGGTTAGAATATGTTAGAATACAATGAATTTGATTCATTACAAGTGCTAGATATGCATGAAGAGTGTTTAGAAGTGTGTAGAAAGACTTGTAGAAATTGGGTCCAAAATAGGCTAAGAACCCACAACCATTGCTTTGAAGCATTAAATAGCTGTTATAGTGTTTATTGGGGTTAGAATATGTTGGAATACAATATATTTGATTGATTACAATTTTTAGAGATGCATGAAGAGTGTTTAAAAGTATGGAGAAAGACTTGTTAAAATTGGGTCCCAAATGGGCTAAGAACTCGGAAACATTGCGTTGAACCACTAAATGACTTATCTAGTGTTGTCTGGGGTTAGAATATGTTAGAATATAATGAATTTGATTGATTACAAGTGCTAAAGATGCATGAAGAGTGTTTAGAAGTGTGTAGAAAGATTTGTTCAAATTGGGTCCCATATGGGCTAAGAACACGGAAACATTGCCTTGAACCACTTAAGGGCTTGTCTAGTGCACTTTTGGGTTAGAATATGTTAGAATATAATAAATTTGATTGTTACAAGTGCTAGAGATACATGAAGAGTGTTTAGAAGTGTGGAGAAAGACTTGTTGAAATTGGGTCCCAAATGGGCTAAGAACTCAGAAACATTGCGTTGAACAACTAAATAACTTATCTAGTGGTTTTTGGGATTAGAATATGTTAGAATACAATGAATTTGATTGATTACAAGTGCTAGATTTGCATGAAGAGTGTTTAGAAGTGTGTAGAAAGTCTTGCCCAAATTTGGTCCAAAATGGGCTATGAACCCACAACCATTGCTTTGAAGCATTAAATAGCTTGTATAGTGTTGATTGGGGTTAGAATATGTTAGAATACAATAAATTTGATTGATTACAAGTGCTAGAGATGCATGAAGAGTGTTTATAAGTGTGGATAAAGACTTGTTGTAATTGGGTCCCAAAAGGGCTAAGAACTCGGAAACATTGCATTGAACCACTAAATGACTTATTTAGTGTTGTTTGGGGTTAGAATATGTTAGAATACAATGAATTTGATTGATTACAAGTGCTAGAGATGCATGAAGAGTGTTTAGAAGTGTGTAAAAAGACTTGTTGAAACTTGATCCCAAATGGGCTAAGAACTCGGAAACATTGCGTTGAACCACTTAATGGCTTGTCTAGTGTTGTTTTGGGTTAGAATATGTTAGAATACAATAAATTTCATTGTTACAAATGCTAGAAATATATGAAGAGTGTTTAGAAGTGTGGAGAAAGACTTGTTGAAATTGGGTCCCAAATAGACTAAGAACTCGGAAACATTGCGTTGAACCACTAAATGACTTATCTAGTGTTGTTTGGGGTTAGAATGTGTTAGAATACAATGAATTTGATTGATTACAAGTGCTACAGATGCATGAAGAGTGTTTACAAGTGTGTCGAAAGACTTGTTGAAACTTGATCCCAAATGGGCTAAGAACTCGGAAACATTGCGTTGAACCACTTAATGGCCTATCTAGTGTTTTTTGGCTTAGAATATGTTTGAATACAATGAATCTGATTGATTACAAGTGCTAGATTTGCATGAAGAGTGTTTAGAAAAGTGTAGAAAGACTTGCTCAAATTTGGTCAAAAATGGGCTATGAACCCACAACCATTGCTTTGAAGCATTAAATAGCTTATATAGTGTTGTTTTGGGTTAGAATATGTTTGAATACAATAAACTTGATTGATTACAAGTGCTAGAGATGTATGAAGAGTGTTTATAAGTGTGGATAAAGACTTGTTGAAATTGGGTCCCAAAAGGGCTAAGAACTCGGAAACATTGCGTTGAACTACTAAATGACTTATCTAGTGTTGTTTGGGGGTTAGAATATGTTATAATACAATGAATTTGATTGATTACAAGTGCTAGATATGCATGAAGAGTGTTTATAAGTGTGTAGAAAGACTTGTAGTAATTGGGTCCCAAAAGGATTAAGAACTCGGAAACATTGCATTGAACCACTAAATGACTTATCTAGTGTTGTTTGGGGTTAGAATATGTTAGAATACAATGAATTTGATTGATTACAAGTGCAAGAGATGCATGAAGAGTGTTTAGAAGTGTGTAGAAAGACTTGTTGAAACTTGATCCCAAATGGGCTAAGATCTCGGAAACATTGCGTTGAACCACTTAATGGCTTGTCTAGTGTTGTTTTGGGTTAGAATATGTTAGAATACAATAAATTTCATTGTTACAAATGCTAGAGATATACGAAGAGTGTTTAGAAGTGTGGAGAAAGACTTGTTGAAATTGGGTCCCAAATGGACTAAGAACTCGGAAACATTGCGTTGAACCACTAAATGACTTATCTAGTGTTGTTTGGGGTTAGAATGTGTTAGAATACAATGAATTTGATTGATTACAAGTGCTAGAGATGCATGAAGAGTGTTTACAAGTGTGTAGAAAGACTTGTTGAAACTTGATCCCAAATGGGCTAAGAACTCGGAAACATTGCGTTGAACCACTTAATGGCTTTTCTAGTGTTTTTTGGCTTAGAATATGTTTGAATACAATGAATCTGATTGATTACAAGTGCTAGATTTGCATGAAGAGTGTTTAGAAAAGTGTAGAAAGACTTGCCCAAATTTGGTCAAAAATGGGCTATGAACCCACAACCATTGCTTTGAAGCATTAAATAGCTTATATAGTGTTGTTTTGGGTTAGAATATGTTTGAATACAATAAACTTGATTGATTACAAGTGCTAGAGATGTATGAAGAGTGTTTATAAGTGTGGATAAAGACTTGTTGAAATTGGGTCCCAAAAGGGCTAAGAACTCGGAAACATTGCGTTGAACTACTAAATGACTTATCTAGTGTTGTTTGGGGGTTAGAATATGTTATAATACAATGAATTTGATTGATTACAAGTGCTAGATATGCATGAAGAGTGTTTATAAGTGTGTAGAAAGACTTGTAGTAATTGGGTCCCAAAAGGATTAAGAACTCGGAAACATTGCATTGAACCACTAAATGACTTATCTAGTGTTGTTTGGGGTTAGAATATGTTAGAATACAATGAATTTGATTGATTACAAGTGCAAGAGATGCATGAAGAGTGTTTAGAAGTGTGTAGAAAGACTTGTTGAAACTTGATCCCAAATGGGCTAAGAACTCGGAAACATTGCGTTGAACCACTTAATGGCTTGTCTAGTGTTGTTTTGGGTTAGAATATGTTAGAATACAATAAATTTTATTGTTACAAATGCTAGAGATATACGAAGAGTGTTTAGAAGTGTGGAGAAAGACTTGTTGAAATTGGGTCCCAAATGGACTAAGAACTCGGAAACATTGCGTTGAACCACCAAATGACTTATCTAGTGTTGTTTGGGGTTAGAATGTGTTAGAATACAATGAATTTGATTGATTACAAGTGCTAGAGATGCATGAAGAGTGTTTACAAGTGTGTAGAAAGACTTGTTGAAACTTGATCCCAAATGGGCTAAGAACTCGGAAACATTGCGTTGAACCACTTAATGGCTTATCTAGTCTTTTTTGGCTTAGAATATGTTTGAATACAATGAATCTGATTGATTACAAGTGCTAGATTTGCATGAAGAGTGTTTAGAAGAGTGTAGAAAGACTTGCCCAAATTTGGTCAAAAATGGGCTATGAACCCACAACCATTGCTTTGAAGCATTAAATAGCTTATATAGTGTTGTTTGGGGTTAGAATATGTTTGAATACAATAAACTTGATTGATTACAAGTGCTAGAGATGCATGAAGAGTGTTTATAAGTGTGGATAAAGACTTGTTGAAATTGGGTCCCAAAAGGGCTAAGAACTCAGAAACATTGCGTTGAACTACTAAATGACTTTTCTAGTGTTGTTTGGGGGTTAGAATATGTTAGAATACAATGAATTTGATTCATTACAAGTGCTAGATATGCATGAAGAGTGTTTAGAAGTGTGTAGAAAGACTTGTAGAAATTGGGTCCAAAATAGGCTAAGAACCCACAACCATTGCTTTGAAGCATTAAATAGCTGTTATAGTGTTGATTGGGGTTAGAATATGTTGGAATACAATATATTTGATTGATTACAATTTTTAGAGATGCATGAAGAGTGTTTAAAAGTATGGAGAAAGACTTGTTAAAATTGGGTCCCAAATGGGCTAAGAACTCGGAAACATTGCGTTGAACCACTAAATAACTTATCTAGTGTTGTTTGGGGTTAGAATATGTTAGAATACAATGAATTTGATTGATTACAAGTGCTAAAGATGCATGAAGAGTGTTTAGAAGTGTGTAGAAAGATTTGTTCAAATTGGGTCCCATATGGGCTAAGAACTCGGAAACATTGCCTTGAACCACTTAAGGGCTTGTCTAGTGCACTTTTGGGTTAGAATATAATAAATTTGATTGTTACAAGTGCTAGAGATACATGAAGAGTGTTTAGAAGTGTGGAGAAAGACTTGTTGAAATTGGGTCCCAAATGGGCTAAGAACTCAGAAACATTGCGTTGAACCACTAAATAACTTATCTAGTGGTTTTTGGGATTAGAATATGTTAGAATACAATGAATTTGATTGATTACAAGTGCTAGATTTGCATGAAGAGTGTTTAGAAGTGTGTAGAAAGACTTGTTGTAATTGGGTCCCAAAAGGGCTAAGAACTCGGAAACATTGCATTGAACCACTAAATGACTTATTTAGTGTTGTTTGGGGTTAGAATATGTTAGAATACAATGAATTTGATTGATTACAAGTGCTAGAGATGCATGAAGAGTGTTTACAAGTGTGTAGAAAGACTTGTTGAAACTTGATCCCAAATGGGCTAAGAACTCGGAAACATTGCGTTGAACCACTTAATGGCTTGTCTAGTGTTGTTTGGGGGTTAGAATATGTTATAATACAATGAATTTGATTGATTACAAGTGCTAGATATGCATGAAGAGTGTTTAGAAGTGTGTAGAAAGACTTGTTGTAATTGGGTCCCAAAAGGGCTAAGAACTCGGAAACATTGCATTGAACCACTAAATGACTTATCTAGTGTTGTTTGGGGTTAGAATATGTTAGAATACAATGAATTTTATTGATTACAAGTGCTAGAGATGCATGAAGAGTGTTTACAAGTGTGTAGAAAGACTTGTTGAAACTTGATCCCAAATGGGCTAAGAACTCGGAAACATTGCGTTGAACCACTTAATGGCTTGTCTAGTGTTGTTTGGGGGTTAGAATATGTTATAATACAATGAATTTGATTGATTACAAGTGCTAGATATGCATGAAGAGTGTTTAGAAGTGTGTAGAAAGACTTGTTGTAATTGGGTCCCAAAAGGGCTAAGAACTCGGAAACATTGCATTGAACCACTAAATGACTTATCTAGTGTTGTTTGGGGTTAGAATATGTTAGAATACAATGAATTTTATTGATTACAAGTGCTAGAGATGCATGAAGAGTGTTTACAAGTGTGTAGAAAGACTTGTTGAAACTTGATCCCAAATGGGCTAAGAACTCGGAAACATTGCGTTGAACCACTTAATGGCTTATCTAGTGTTTTTTGGCTTAGAATATGTTTGAATACAATGAATCTGATTGATTAGAAGTGCTAGATTTGCATGAAGAGTGTTTAGAAGAGTGTAGAAAGACTTGCCCAAATTTGGTCAAAAATGGGCTATGAACCCACAACCATTGCTTTGAAGCATTAAATAGCTTATATAGTGTTGTTTGGGGTTAGAATATGTTTGAATACAATAAACTTGATTGATTACAAGTGCTAGAGATGCATGAAGAGTGTTTATAAGTGTGGATAAAGACTTGTTGTAATTGGGTCCCAAAAGGGCTAAGAACTCGGAAACATTGCATTGAACCACTAAATGACTTATCTAGTGTTGTTTGGGGTTAGAATATGTTAGAATACAATGAATTTTATTGATTACAAGTGCTAGAGATGCATGAAGAGTGTTTACAAGTGTGTAGAAAGACTTGTTGAAACTTGATCCCAAATGGGCTAAGAACTCGGAAACATTGCGTTCAACCACTTAATGGCTTATCTAGTGTTTTTTGGCTTAGAATATGTTTGAATACAATGAATCTGATTGATTACAAGTGCTAGATTTGCATGAAGAGTGTTTAGAAGAGTGTAGAAAGACTTGCCCAAATTTGGTCAAAAATGGGCTATGAACCCACAACCATTGCTTTGAAGCATTAAATAGCTTATATAGTGTTGTTTGGGGTTAGAATATGTTTGAATACAATAAACTTGATTGATTACAAGTGCTAGAGATGCATGAAGAGTGTTTATAAGTGTGGATAAAGACTTGTTGAAATTGGGTCCCAAAAGGGCTAAGAACTCAGAAACATTGCGTTGAACTACTAAATGACTTTTCTAGTGTTGTTTGGGGGTTAGAATATGTTAGAATACAATGAATTTGATTGATTACAAGTGCTAGATATGCATGAAGAGTGTTTAGAAGTGTGTAGAAAGACTTGTAGAAATTGGGTCCAAAATAGGCTAAGAACCCACAACCATTGCTTTGAAGCATTAAATAGCTGTTATAGTGTTGATTGGGGTTAGAATATGTTGGAATACAATATATTTGATTGATTACAATTTTTAGAGATGCATGAAGAGTGTTTAAAAGTATGGAGAAAGACTTGTTAAAATTGGGTCCCAAATGGGCTAAGAACTCGGAAACATTGCGTTGAACCACTAAATGACTTATCTAGTGTTGTTTGGGGTTAGAATATGTTAGAATACAATGAATTTGATTGATTACAAGTGCTAAAGATGCATGAAGAGTGTTAAGAAGTGTGTAGAAAGATTTGTTCAAATTGGGTCCCATATGGGCTAAGAACTCGGAAACATTGCCTTGAACCACTTAAGGGCTTGTCTAGTGCACTTTTGGGTTAGAATATGTTAGAATATAATAAATTTGATTGTTACAAGTGCTAGAGATACATGAATAGTGTTTAGAAGTGTGGAGAAAGACTTGTTGAAATTGGGTCCCAAATGGGCTAAGAACTCAGAAACATTGCGTTGAACCACTAAATAACTTATCTAGTGGTTTTTGGGATTAGAATATGTTAGAATACAATGAATTTGATTGATTACAAGTGCTAGATTTGCATGAAGAGTGTTTAGAAGTGTGTAGAAAGACTTGTTGTAATTGGGTCCCAAAAGGGCTAAGAACTCGGAAACATTGCATTGAACCACTAAATGACTTATTTAGTGTTGTTTGGGGTTAGAATATGTTAGAATACAATGAATTTGATTGATTACAAGTGCTAGAGATGCATGAAGAGTGTTTAGAAGTGTGTAAAAAGACTTGTTGAAACTTGATCCCAAATGGGCTAAGAACTCGGAAACATTGCGTTGAACCACTTAATGGCTTATCTAGTGTTTTTTGGCTCTGAATATGTTTGAATACAATGAATCTGATTGATTACAAGTGCTAGATTTGCATGAAGAGTGTTTAGAAGTGTGTAGAAAGAATTGCCCAAATTTGGTCAAAAATGGGCTATGAACCCACAACCATTGCTTTGAAGCATTAAATAGCTTATATAGTGTTGATTGGGGTTAGAATATGTTTGAATACAATAAACTTGATTGATTACAAGTGCTAGAGATGCATGAAGAGTGTTTATAAGTGTGGATAAAGACTTGTTGAAATTGGGTCCCAAAAGGGCTAAGAACTCGGAAACATTGCGTTGAACTACTAAATGACTTATCTAGTGTTGTTTGGGGGTTAGAATATGTTATAATACAATGAATTTGATTGATTACAAGTGCTAGAGATGCATGAAGAGTGTTTAGAAGTGTGTAGAAAGACTTGTAGTAATTGGGTCCCAAAAGGGCTAAGAACTCGGAAACATTGCATTGAACCACTAAATGACTTATTTAGTGTTGTTTGGGGTTAGAATATGTTAGAATACAATGAATTTGATTGATTACAAGTGCTAGAGATGCATGAAGAGTGTTTAGAAGTGTGTAAAAAGACTTGTTGAAACTTGATCCCAAATGGGCTAAGAACTCGGAAACATTGCGTTGAACCACTTAATGGCTTGTCTAGTGTTGTTTTCGGTTAGAATATGTTAGAATACAATAAATTTCATTGTTACAAATGCTAGAAATATATGAAGAGTGTTTAGAAGTGTGGAGAAAGACTTGTTGAAATTGGGTCCCAAATGGACTAAGAACTCGGAAACATTGCGTTGAACCACTAAATGACTTATCTAGTGTTGTTTGGGGTTAGAATGTGTTAGAATACAATGAATTTGATTGATTACAAGTGCTACAGATGCATGAAGAGTGTTTACAAGTGTGTAGAAAGACTTGTTGAAACTTGATCCCAAATGGGCTAAGAACTCGGAAACATTGCGTTGAACCACTTAATGGCTTATCTAGTGTTTTTTGGCTTAGAATATGTTTGAATACAATGAATCTGATTGATTACAAGTGCTAGATTTGCATGAAGAGTGTTTAGAAAAGTGTAGAAAGACTTGCCCAAATTTGGTCAAAAATGGGCTATGAACCCACAACCATTGCTTTGAAGCATTAAATAGCTTATATAGTGTTGTTTTGGGTTAGAATATGTTTGAATACAATAAACTTGATTGATTACAAGTGCTAGAGATGTATGAAGAGTGTTTATAAGTGTGGATAAAGACTTGTTGAAATTGGGTCCCAAAAGGGCTAAGAACTCAGAAACATTGCGTTGAACTACTAAATGACTTATCTAGTGTTGTTTGGGGGTTAGAATATGTTATAATACAATGAATTTGATTGATTACAAGTGCTAGATATGCATGAAGAGTGTTTATAAGTGTGTAGAAAGACTTGTAGTAATTGGGTCCCAAAAGGATTAAGAACTCGGAAACATTGCATTGAACCACTAAATGACTTATCTAGTGTTGTTTGGGGTTAGAATATGTTAGAATACAATGAATTTGATTGATTACAAGTGCTAGAGATGCATGAAGAGTGTTTAGAAGTGTGTAGAAAGACTTGTTGAAACTTGATCCCAAATGGGCTAAGAACTCGGAAACATTGCGTTGAACCACTTAATGACTTGTCTAGTGTTGTTTTGGGTTAGAATATGTTAGAATACAATAAATTTCATTGTTACAAATGCTAGAGATATACGAAGAGTGTTTAGAAGTGTGGAGAAAGACTTGTTGAAATTGGGTCCCAAATGGACTAAGAACTCGGAAACATTGCGTTGAACCACTATATGACTTATCTAGTGTTGTTTGGGGTTAGAATGTGTTAGAATACAATGATTTTGATTGATTACAACTGCTAGAGATGCATGAAGAGTGTTTACAAGTGTGTAGAAAGACTTGTTGAAACTTGAGCCCAAATGGGCTAAGAACTCGGAAACATTGCGTTGAACCACTTAATGGCTTATCTAGTCTTTTTTGGCTTAGAATATGTTTGAATACAATGAATCTGATTGATTACAAGTGCTAGATTTGCATGAAGAGTGTTTAGAAGAGTGTAGAAAGACTGCCCAAATTTGGTCAAAAATGGGCTATGAACCCACAACCATTGCTTTGAAGCATTAAATAGCTTATATAGTGTTGATTGGGGTTAGAATATATTTGAATACAATAAACTTGATTGATTACAAGTGCTAGAGATGCATGAAGAGTGTTTATAAGTGTGGATAAAGACTTGTTGAAATTGGGTCCCAAAAGGGCTAAGAACTCGGAAACATTGCGTTGAACTACTAAATGACTTATCTAGTGTTGTTTGGGGGTTAGAATATGTTATAATACAATGAATTTGATTGATTACAAATGCTAGATATGCATGAAGAGTGTTTAGAAGTGTGTAGAAAGACTTGTAGTAATTGGGTCCCAAAAGGGCTAAGAACTCGGAAACATTGCATTGAACCACTAAATGACTTATCTAGTGTTGTTTGGGGTTAGAATATGTTAGAATACAATGAATTTGATTGATTACAAGTGCTAGAGATGCATGAAGAGTGTTTAGAAGTGTGTAGAAAGACTTGTAGTAATTGGGTCCCAAAAGGATTAAGAACTCGGAAACATTGCATTGAACCACTAAATGAATTATCTAGTGTTGTTTGGGGTTAGAATATGTTAGAATACAATGAATTTGATTGATTACAAGTGCTAGAGATGCATGAAGAGTGTTTAGAAGTGTGTAGAAAGACTTGTTGAAACTTGATCCCAAATGGGCTAAGAACTCGGAAACATTGCGTTGAACCACTTAATGACTTGTCTAGTGTTGTTTTGGGTTAGAATATGTTAGAATACAATAAATTTCATTGTTACAAATGCTAGAGATATACGAAGAGTGTTTAGAAGTGTGGAGAAAGACTTGTTGAAATTGGGTCCCAAATGGACTAAGAACTCGGAAACATTGCGTTGAACCACTATATGACTTATCTAGTGTTGTTTGGGGTTAGAATGTGTTAGAATACAATGAATTTGATTGATTACAACTGCTAGAGATGCATGAAGAGTGTTTACAAGTGTGTAGAAAGACTTGTTGAAACTTGAGCCCAAATGGGCTAAGAACTCGGAAACATTGCGTTGAACCACTTAATGGCTTATCTAGTCTTTTTTGGCTTAGAATATGTTTGAATACAATGAATCTGATTGATTACAAGTGCTAGATTTGCATGAAGAGTGTTTAGAAGAGTGTAGAAAGACTGCCCAAATTTGGTCAAAAATGGGCTATGAACCCACAACCATTGCTTTGAAGCATTAAATAGCTTATATAGTGTTGATTGGGGTTAGAATATATTTGAATACAATAAACTTGATTGATTACAAGTGCTAGAGATGCATGAAGAGTGTTTATAAGTGTGGATAAAGACTTGTTGAAATTGGGTCCCAAAAGGGCTAAGAACTCGGAAACATTGCGTTGAACTACTAAATGACTTATCTAGTGTTGTTTGGGGGTTAGAATATGTTATAATACAATGAATTTGATTGATTACAAATGCTAGATATGCATGAAGAGTGTTTAGAAGTGTGTAGAAAGACTTGTAGTAATTGGGTCCCAAAAGGGCTAAGAATTCGGAAACATTGCATTGAACCACTAAATGACTTATCTAGTGTTGTTTGGGGTTAGAATATGTTAGAATACAATGAATTTGATTGATTACAAGTGCTAGAGATGCATGAAGAGTGTTTAGAAGTGTGTAGAAAGACTTGTAGTAATTGGGTCCCAAAAGGATTAAGAACTCGGAAACATTGCATTGAACCACTAAATGAATTATCTAGTGTTGTTTGGGGTTAGAATATGTTAGAATACAATGAATTTGATTGATTACAAGTGCTAGAGATGCATGAAGAGTGTTTAGAAGTGTGTAGAAAGACTTGTTGAAACTTGATCCCAAATGGGCTAAGAACTCGGAAACATTGCGTTGAACCACTTAATGGCTTGTCTAGTGTTGTTTTGGGTTAGAATATCTTAGAATACAATAAATTTCATTGTTACAAATGCTAGAGATATACGAAGAGTGTTTAGAAGTGTGGAGAAAGACTTGTTGAAATTGGGTCCCAAATGGACTAAGAACTCGGAAACATTGCGTTGAACCACTAAATGACTTATCTAGTGTTGTTTGGGGTTAGAATGTGTTAGAATACAATGAATTTGATTGATTACAAGTGCTAGAGATGCATGAAGAGTGTTTACAAGTGTGTAGAAAGACTTGTTGAAACTTGATCCCAAATGGGCTAAGAACTCGGAAACATTGCGTTGAACCACTTAATGGCTTATCTAGTGTTTTTTGGCTTAGAATATGTTTGAATACAATAAATCTGATTGATTACAAGTGCTAGATTTGCATGAAGAGTGTTTAGAAGAGTGTAGAAAGACTTGCCCAAATTTGGTCAAAAATGGGCTATGAACCCACAACCATTGCTTTGAAGCATTAAATAGCTTATATAGTGTTGATTGGGGTTAGAATATGTTTGAATACAATTAACTTGATTGATTACAAGTGCTAGAGATGCATGAAGAGTGTTTATAAGTGTGGATAAAGACTTGTTGAAATTGGGTCCCAAAAGGGCTAAGAACTCGGAAACATTGCGTTGAACTACTAAATTACTTATCTAGTGTTGTTTGGGGGTTAGAATATGTTAGAATACAATGAATTTGATTCATTACAAGTGCTAGATATGCATGAAGAGTGTTTAGAAGTGTGTAGAAAGACTTGTAGAAATTGGGTCCAAAATAGGCTAAGAACCCACAACCATTGCTTTGAAGCATTAAATAGCTGTTATAGTGTTGATTGGGGTTAGAATATGTTAGAATACAATATATTTGATTGATTACAATTTTTAGGGATGCATGAAGAGTGTTTAAAAGTACGGAGAAAGACTTGTTAAAATTTGGTCTCAAATGGGCTAAGAACTCGGAAACACTGCGTTGAACCACTAAATGACTTATCTAGTGTTGTTTGGGGTTATAATATGTTAGAATACAATGAATTTGATTGATTACAAGTGCTAAAGATGCATGAAGAGTGTTTAAAAGTGTGTAGAAAGATTTGTTGAAATTGGGTCCCATATGGGCTAAGAACTCGGAAACATTGCCTTGAACCACTTAAGGGCTTGTCTAGTGCTATTTTGGGTTAGAATATGTTAGAATATAATAAATTTGATTGTTACAAGTGCTAGAGATACATGAAGAGTGTTTAGAAGTGTGGAGAAAGACTTGTTGAAATTGGGTCCCAAATGGGCTAAGAACTCAGAAACATTGCGTTGAACCACTAAATAACTTATCTAGTGGTTTTTAGGATTAAAATATGTTAGAATACAATGAATTTGATTGATTACAAGTGCTAGATTTGCATGAAGAGTGTTTAGAAGTGTGTAGAAAGACGCCCAAATTTGGTCCAAAATGGGCTATGAACCCACAACCATTGCTTTGAAGCATTAAATAGCTTGTATAGTGTTGATTGGGGTTAGAATATGTTAGAATACAATAAATTTGATTGATTACAAGTGCTAGAGATGCATGAAGAGTGTTTATAAGTGTGGATAAAGACTTGTTGTAATTGGGTCCCAAAAGGGCTAAGAACTCGGAAACATTGCATTGAACCACTAAATGACTTATTTAGTGTTGTTTGGGGTTAGAATATGTTAGAATACAATGAATTTGATTGATTACAAGTGCTAGAGATGCATGAAGAGTGTTTAGAAGTGTGTAGAAAGACTTGTAGTAATTGGGTCCCAAAAGGGCTAAGAAGTCGGAAACATTGCATTGAACCACTAAATGACTTATCTAGTGTTGTTTGGGGTTAGAATATGTTAGAATACAATGAATTTGATTGATTACAAGTGCTAGAGATGCATGAAGAGTGTTTAGAAGTGTGTAGAAAGACTTGTTGAAACTTGATCCCAAATGGGCTAAGAACTCGGAAACATTGCGTTGAACCACTTAATGGCTTGTCTAGTGTTGTTTTGGGTTAGAATATGTTAGAATACAATAAATTTCATTGTTACAAATGCTAGAGATATACGAAGAGTGTTTAGAAGTGTGGAGAAAGACTTGTTGAAATTGGGTCCCAAATGGACTAAGAACTCGGAAACATTGCGTTGAACTAGTAAATGACTTATCTAGTGTTGTTTGGGGTTAGAATGTGTTAGAATACAATGAATTTGATTGATTACAAGTGCTAGAGATGCATGAAGAGTGTTTACAAGTGTGTAGAAAGACTTGTTGAAACTTGATCCCAAATGGGCTAAGAACTCGGAAACATTGCGTTGAACCACTTAATGACTTATCTAGTGTTTTTTGGCTTAGAATATGTTTGAATACAATGAATCTGATTGATTACAAGTGCTAGATTTGCATGAAGAGTGTTTAGAAGAGTGTAGAAAGACTTGCCCAAATTTGGTCAAAAATGGGCTATGAACCCACAACCATTGCTTTGAAGCATTAAATAGCTTATATAGTGTTGATTGGGGTTAGAATATGTTTGAATACAATAAACTTGATTGATTACAAGTGCTAGAGATGCATGAAGAGTGTTTATAAGTGTGGATAAAGACTTGTTGAAATTGGGTCCCAAAAGGGCTAAGAACTCGGAAACATTGCGTTGAACTACTAAATGACTTATCTAGTGTTGTTTGGGGGTTAGAATATGCTAGAATACAATGAATTTGATTTATTACAAGTGCTTGATATGCATGAAGAGTGTTTAGAAGTGTGTAGAAAGACTTGTAGAAATTGGGTCCAAAATAGGCTAAGAACCCACAACCACTGCTTTGAAGTATTAAATAGCTGTTATAGTGTTGATTGGGGTTAGAATATGTTGGAATACAATATATTTGATTGATTACAATTTTTAGAGATGCATGAAGAGTGTTTAAAAGTATGGAGAAAGACTTGTTAAAATTGGGTCCCAAATGGGCTAAGAACTCGGAAACATTGCTTTGAACCACTAAATAACTTATCTAGTGTTTTTTGGGGTTAGAATATGTTAGAATACAATAAATTTGATTGATTACAAGTGCTAGAGATGCGTGAAGAGTGTTTAGAAGTGTGTAGAAAGACTTGTAGAAATTGGGTCCCAAATGGACTAAGAACTTGGAAACATTGCGTTGAACCACTAAATGACTTATCTAGTGTTGTTTGGGGTTAGAATATGTTAGAATACAATGAATTTGATTGATTACAAGTGCTAAAGATGCATGAAGAGTGTTTAGAAGTGTGTAGAAAGACTTGTTCAAATTGGGTCCCTAATGGGCTAAAAACTCGGAAACATTGCGTTGAACCACTTAAGGGCTTGTCTAGTGCTGTTTTGGGTTAGAATATGTTAGAATATAATAAATTTGATTGTTACAAGTGCTATAGATACATGAAGAGTGTTTAGAAGTGTGGAGAAAGACTTGTTGAAATTGGGTCCCAAATGGGCTAAGAACTCAGAAACATTGCGTTGAACCACTAAATAACTTATCTAGTGTTGTTTGGGATTAGAATATGTTAGAATACAATGAGTTTGATTGATTACAAGTGCTAGATTTGCATGAAGAGTGTTTAGAAGTGTGTAGAAAGACTTGCCCAAATTTGGTCCAAAATGGGCTATGAACCCACAACCATTGCTTTGAAGCATTAAATAGCTTATATAGTGTTGATTGGGGTTAGAATATGTTTGAATACAATAAACTTGATTGATTACAAGTGCTAGAGATGCATGAAGAGTGTTTATAAGTATGGATAAAGACTTGTTGAAATTGGGTCCCAAAAGGGCTAAGAACTCGGAAACATTGCGTTGAACTACTAAATGACTTATCTAGTGTTGTTTGGGGGTTAGAATATGTTAGAATACAATGAATTTGATTGATTACAAGTGCTAGATATGCTTGAAGAGTGTTTAGAAGTGTGTAGAAAGACTTGTAGAAATTGGGTCTAAAATGGGCTAAGAACCCACAACCATTGCTTTGAAGCATTAAATAGCTGTTATAGTGTTGATTGGGGTTAGAATATGTTGAAATACAATATATTTGATTGATTACAATTTTTAGAGATGCATGAAGAGTGTTTAAAAGTATGGAGAAAGACTTGTTAAAATTGGGTCCCAAATGGGCTAAGAACTCGGAAACATTGCTTTGAACCACTAAATGACTTATCTAGTGTTTTTTGGGGTTAGAATATGTTAGAATACAATAAATTTGATTGATTACAAGTGCTAGAGATGTGTGAAGAGTGTTTAGAAGTGCGTAGAAAGACTTGTAGAAATTCGGTCCCAAATGGGCTAAGAACTCGGAAACATTGCGTTGAACCACTAAATGACTTATCTAGTTTTGTTTGGGGTTAGAATATGTTAGAATACAATAAATTTGATTGATTACAAGTGCTAGAGATGCGTGAAGAGTGTTTAGAAGTGTGTAGAAAGACTTGTAGAAAGTGCTAAAGATGCATGAAGAGTGTTTAGAAGTGTGTAGAAAAACTTGTTCAAATTGGGTCCCTTATGGGCTAAAAACTCGGAAACATTGCGTTGAACCACTTAAGGGCTTGTCTAGTGCTGTTTTGGGTTAGAATATGTTAGAATATAATAAATTTGATTCTTACAAGTGCTATAGATACATGAAGAGTGTTTAGAAGTGTGGAGAAAGACTTGTTGAAATTGGGTCCCAAATGGGCTAAGAACTCAGAAACATTGCGTTGAACCACTAAATAACTTATCTAGTGTTGTTTGGGATTAGAATATGTTAGAATACAATGTGTTTGATTGATTACAAGTGCTAGATTTGCATGAAGAGTGTTTAGAAGTGTGTAGAAAGACTTGCCCAAATTTGGTCCAAAATGGACTATGAACCCACAACCATTGCTTTGAAGCATTAAATAGCTTATATAGTGTTGATTGGGGTTAGAATATGTTTGAATACAATAAACTTGATTGATTACAAGTGCTAGAGATGCATGAAGAGTGTTTATAAGTATGGATAAAGACTTGTTGAAATTGGGTCCCAAAAGGGCTAAGAACTCGGAAACATTGCGTTGAACTACTAAATGACTTATCTAGTGTTGTTTGGGGGTTAGAATATGTTAGAATACAATGAATTTGATTGATTACAAGTGCTAGATATGCTTGAAGAGTGTTTAGAAGTGTGTAGAAAGACTTGTAGAAATTGGGTCTAAAATGGGCTAAGAACCCACAACCATTGCTTTGAAGCATTAAATAGCTGTTATAGTGTTGATTGGGGTTAGAATATGTTGAAATACAATATATTTGATTGATTACAATTTTTAGAGATGCAAGAAGAGTGTTTAAAAGTATGGAGAAAGACTTGTTAAAATTGGGTCCCAAATGGGCTAAGAACTCGGAAACATTGCTTTGAACCACTAAATGACTTATCTAGTGTTTTTTGGGGTTAGAATATGTTAGAATACAATAAATTTGATTGATTACAAGTGCTAGAGATGTGTGAAGAGTGTTTAGAAGTGCGTAGAAAGACTTGTAGAAATTCGGTCCCAAATGGGCTAAGAACTCGGAAACATTGCGTTGAACCACTAAATGACTTATCTAGTGTTGTTTGGGGTTAGAATATGTTAGAATACAATGAATTTGATTGATTACAAGTGCTAAAGATGCATGAAGAGTGTTTAGAAGTGTGTAGAAAGACTTGTTCAAATTGGGTCCCATATGGGCTAAGAACTCGGAAACATTGCTTTGAACCACTAAATGACTTATCTAGTGTTTTTTGGGGTTAGAATATGTTAGAATACAATAAATTTGATTGATTACAAGTGCTAGAGATGCGTGAAGAGTGTTTAGAAGTGTGTAGAAAGACTTGTAGAAATTGGGTCCCAAATGGGCTAAGAACTCGGAAACATTGCGTTGAACCACTAAATAACTTATCTAGTGTTGTTTGGGGTTAGAATATGTTAGAATACAATGAATTTGATTGATTACAAGTGCTAAAGATGCATGAAGAGTGTTTAGAAGTGTGTAGAAAGACTTGTTCAAATTGGGTCCCATATGGGCTAAGAACTCGGAAACATTGCGTTGAACCACTTAAGGGATTGTCTAGTGCTGTTTTGGGTTAGAATATGTTAGAATATAATAAATTTGATTGTTACAAGTGCTAGAGATACATGAAGAGTGTTTAGAAGTGTGGAGAAAGAATTGTTGAAATTGGGTCCCAAATGGGCTAAAAACACAGAAACATTGCGTTGAACCACTAAATGACTTATCTAGTGTTGTTTGGGGTTAGAATATGTTAGAATACAATGAATTTGATTGATTACAAGGGCTAAAGATGCATGAAGAGTGTTTAGAAGTGTGTAGAAAGACTTGTTCAAATTGGGTCCCATATGGGCTAAGAACTCGGAAACATTGCTTTGAACCACTAAATGACTTATCTAGTGTTTTTTGGGGTTAGAATATGTTAGAATACAATAAATTTGATTGATTACAATTGCTAGAGATGCGTGAAGAGTCTTTAGAAGTGTGTAGAAAGACTTGTAGAAATTGGGTCCCAAATGGGATAAGAACTCGGAAACATTGCGTTGAACCACTAAATGACTTATCTAGTGTTGTTTGGGGTTAGAATATGTTAGAATACAATGAATTTGATTGATTACAAGTGCTAAAGATGCATGAAGAGTGTTTAGAAGTGTGTAGAAAGACTTGTAGAAATTGGGTCCAAAATGGGCTAAGAACTAGGAAACATTGCGTTGAACCATTTAAGGGCTTGTCTAGTGCTGTTTTGGGTTAGAATATGTTAGAATATAATAAATTTGATTGTTACAAGTGCTAAAGATACATGAAGAGTGTTTAGAAGTGTGGAGAAAGAATTGTTAAAATTGGGTCCCAAATGGGCTAAGAACTCAGAAACATTGCGTTGAACCACTAAATAACTTATCTAGTGTTGATTGGGATTAGAATATGTTAGAATACAATGAATTTGATTGATTACAAGTGCTAGATTTGCATGAAGAGTGTTTAGAAGTGTGTAGAAAGACTTGCCCAAATTTGGTCCAAAATGGGCTATGAACCCACAACCATTGCTTTGAAGCATTAAATAGCTTGTATAGTGTTGATTGGGGTTAGAATATGTTAGAATACAATAAATTTGATTGATTACAAGTGCTAGAGATGCATGAAGAGTGTTTATAAGTGTGGATAAAGACTTGTTGAAATTGGGTCCCAAAAGGGCTAAGAACTCAGAAACATTATATTGAACCACTAAATGACTTATCTAGTGTTGTTTGGGGTTAGAATATGTTAGAATACAATGAATTTGATTGATTACAAGTGCTAGAGATGCATGAAGAGTGTTTAGAAGTGTGTAGAAAGACTTGTTGAAACTTGATCCCAAATGGGCTAAGAACTCGGAAACATTGCGTTGAACCACTTAATGGCTTGTCTAGTGTTGTTTTGGGTTAGAATATGTTAGAATACAATAAATTTCATTGTTACAAGTGCTAGAGATATACGAAGAGTGTTTAGAAGTGTGGAGAAAGACTTGTTGAAATTGGGTCCCAAATGGCCTAACAACTCAGAAACATTGCGTTGAACCACTAAATGACTTATCTATTGTTGTTTGGGGTTAGAATGTGTTAGAATACAATGAATTTGATTGATTACAAGTGCTAGAGATGCATGAAGAGTGTTTACAAGTGTGTAGAAAGACTTGTTGAAACTTGATCCCAAATGGGCTAAAAACTCGGAAACATTGCGTTGAACCACTTAATGGCTTATCTAGTCTTTTTTGGCTTAGAATATGTTTGAATACAGTTAATCTGATTGATTACAAGTGCTAGATTTGCATGAAGAGTGTTTAGAAGAGTGTAGAAAGACTTGCCCAAATTTGGTCAAAAATGGGCTATGAACCCACAACCATTGCTTTGAAGCATTAAATAGCTTATATAGTGTTGATTGGGGTTAGAATATGTTTGAATACAATAAACTTGATTGATTACAAGTGCTGGAGATGCATGAAGAGTGTTTATAAGTGTGGATAAAGACTTGTTGAAATTGGGTCCCAAAAGGGCTAAGAACTCGGAAACATTGCGTTGAACTACTAAATGACTTATCTAGTGTTGTTTGGGGGTTAGAATATGTTATAATACAATGAATTTGATTGATTACAAGTGCTAGATATGCATGAAGAGTGTTTAGAAGTGTGTAGAAAGACTTGTAGTAATTGGGTCCCAAAAGGGCTAAGAACTCGGAAACATTGCATTGAACCACTAAATGACTTATCTAGTGTTGTTTGGGGTTAGAATATGTTAGAATACAATGAATTTGATTGATTACAAGTGCTAGAGATGCATGAAGAGTGTTTAGAAGTGTGTAGAAAGACTTGTTGAAACTTGATCCCAAATGGGCTAAAAACTCGGAAACATTGCGTTGAACCACTTAATGGCTTGTCTAGTGTTGTTTTGGGTTAGAATATGTTAGAATACAATAAATTTCATGGTTACAAATGCTAAAGATATACGAAGAGTGTTTAGAAGTGTGGAGAAAAACTTGTTGAAATTGGGTCCCAAATGGACTAAGAACTCGGAAACATTGCGTTGAACCACTAAATGACTTATCTAGTGTTGTTTGGGGTTAGAATATGTTAGAATACAATGAATTTGATTGATTACAAGTGCTAGAGATGCATGAAGAGTGTTTACAACTGTGTAGAAAGACTTGTTGAAACTTGATCCCAAATGGTCTAAGAACTCGGAAACATTGCGTTGAACCACTTAATGGCTTATCTAGTGTTTTTTGGCTTAGAATATGTTTGAATACAATGAATCTGATTGATTACAAGTGCTAGATTTGCATGAAGAGTGTTTAGAAGAGTGTAGAAAGACTTGCCCAAATTTGGTCAAAAATGGGCTATGAACCCACAACCATTGCTTTGAAGCATTAAATAGCTTATATAGTGTTGATTGGGGTTAGAATCTGTTTGAATACAATAAAGTTGATTGATTACAAGTGCTAGAGATGCATGAAGAGTGTTTATAAGTATGGATAAAGACTTGTTGAAATTGGGTCCCAAAAGGGCTAAGAACTCGGAAACATTGCGTTGAACTACTAAATGACTTATCTAGTGTTGTTTGGGGGTTAGAATATGTTAGAATACAATGAATTTGATTCATTACAAGTGCTAGATATGCATGAAGAGTGTTTAGAAGTGTGTAGAAAGACTTGTAGAAATTGGGTCCAAAATAGGCTAAGAACCCACAACCACTGCTTTGAAGTATTAAATAGCTGTTATAGTATTGATTGGGGTTAGAATATGTTGGAAGACAATATATTTGATTGATTACAATATTTAGAGATGCATGAAGATTGTTTAAAAGTATGGAGAAAGACTTGTTAAAATTGGGTCCCAAATGGGCTAAGAACTCGGAAACATTGCTTTGAACCACTAAATAACTTATCTAGTGTTTTTTGGGGTTAGAATATGTTAGAATACAATAAATTTGATTGATTACAAGTGCTAGAGATGCGTGAAGAGTGTTTAGAAGTGTGTAGAAAGACTTGTAGAAATTGGGTCCCAAATGGGCTAAGAACTCGGAAACATTGCATTGAACCACTAAATGACTTATCTAGTGTTGTTTGGGGTTAGAATATGTTAGAATACAATGAATTTGATTGATTACAAGTCCTAAAGATGCATGAAGAGTGTTTAGAAGTGTGTAGAAAGACTTGTTCAAATTGGGTCCCTTATGGGCTAAGAACTCGGAAACATTGCGTTGAACCACTTAAGGGCTTGTCTAGTGCTGTTTTGGGTTAGAATATGTTAGAATATAATAAATTTGATTGTTACAAGTGCTATAGATACATGAAGAGTGTTTAAAAGTGTGGAGAAAGACTTGTTGAAATTCGGTCCCAAATGGGCTAAGAACTCAGAAACATTGCGTTGAACCACTAAATAACTTATCTAGTGTTGTTTGGGATTAGAATATGTTAGAATACAATGAATTTGATTGATTACAAGTGCTAGATTTGCATGAAGAGTGTTTAGAAGTGTGTAGAAAGACTTGCCCAAATTTGGTCCAAAATGGGCTATGAACCCACAACCATTGCTTTGAAGCATTAAATAGCTTGTATAGTGTTGATTGGGGTTAGAATATGTTAGAATACAATAAATTTGATTGATTACAAGTGCTAGAGATGCATGAAGAGTGTTTATAAGTGTGGATAAAGACTTGTTGAAATTGGGTCCCAAAAGGGCTAAGAACTCGGAAACATTGCATTGAACCACTAAATGACTTATCTAGTGTTGTTTGGGGTTAGAATATGTTAGAATACAATGAATTTGATTGATTACAAGTGCTAGAGATGCATGAAGAGTGTTTAGAAGTGTGTAGAAAGACTTGTTGAAACTTGATCCCAAATGGGCTAAGAACTCGGATACATTGCGTTGAACCACTTAATGGCTTGTCTAGTGTTGTTTTGGGTTAGAATATGTTAGAATACAATAAATTTCAATGTTACAAGTGCTAGAGATATACGAAGAGTGTTTAGAAGTGTGGAGAAAGACTTGTTGAAATTAGGTCCCAAATGGGCTAAGAACTCGGAAACATTGCGTTGAACCACTAAATGACTTATCTAGTGTTGTTTGGGGTTAGAATGTGTTAGAATACAATGAATTTGATTCATTACAAGTGCTAGAGATGCATGAAGTGTGTTTAGGAGTGTGTAGAAAGACTTGTTGAAACTTGATCCCAAATGGGCTAAGAACTCGGAAACATTGCGTTGAACCACTTAATGGCTTACCTAGTGTTTTCTGTCTTAGAATATGTTTGAATACAATGAATCTGATTGATTACAAGTGCTAGATTTGCATGAAGAGTGTTTAGAAGAGTGTAGAAAGACTTGCCCAAATTTGGTCAAAAATGGGCTATGAACCCACAACCATTGCTTTGAAGCATTAAATAGCTTATATAGTGTTGATTGGGGTTAGAATATGTTTGCATACAATAAACTTGATTGATTACAAGTGCTAGACATGCATGAAGAGTGTTTATAAGTGTGGATAAAGACTTGTTGAAATTGGGTCCCAAAAGGGCTAAGAACTCGGAAACATTGCGTTGAACTACTAAATGACTTATCTAGTGTTGTTTGGGGGTTAGAATATGTTAGAATACAATGAATTTGATTGATTACAAGTGGTAGATATGCTTGAAGAGTGTTTAGAAGTGTGTAGAAAGACTTGTAGAAATTGGGTCCAAAATGGGCTAAGAACCCACAACCATTGCTTTGAAGCATTAAATAGCTGTTATAGTGTTGATTGGGGTTAGAATATGTTGAAATACAATATATTTGATTGATTACAATTTTTAGAGATGCATGAAGAGTGTTTAAAAGTATGGAGAAAGACTTGTTAAAATTGGGTCCCAAATGGGCTAAGAACTCGGAAACACTGCGTTGAACCACTAAATGACTTATCTAGTGTTGTTTGGGGTTATAATATGTTAGAATACAATGAATTTGATTGATTACAAGTGCTAAAGATGCATGAAGAGTGTTTAAAAGTGTGTAGAAAGATTTGTTGAAATTGGGTCCCATATGGGCTAAGAACTCGGAAACATTGCCTTGAACCACTTAAGGGCTTGTCTAGTGCTATTTTGGGTTAGAATATGTTAGAATATAATAAATTTGATTGTTACAAGTGCTAGAGATACATGAAGAGTGTTTAGAAGTGTGGAGAAAGACTTGTTGAAATTGGGTCCCAAATGGGCTAAGAACTCAGAAACATTGCGTTGAACCACTAAATAACTTATCTAGTGGTTTTTAGGATTAAAATATGTTAGAATACAATGAATTTGATTGATTACAAGTGCTAGATTTGCATGAAGAGTGTTTAGAAGTGTGTAGAAAGACGCCCAAATTTGGTCCAAAATGGGCTATGAACCCACAACCATTGCTTTGAAGCATTAAATAGCTTGTATAGTGTTGATTGGGGTTAGAATATGTTAGAATACAATAAATTTGATTGATTACAAGTGCTAGAGATGCATGAAGAGTGTTTATAAGTGTGGATAAAGACTTGTTGTAATTGGGTCCCAAAAGGGCTAAGAACTCGGAAACATTGCATTGAACCACTAAATGACTTATTTAGTGTTGTTTGGGGTTAGAATATGTTAGAATACAATGAATTTGATTGATTACAAGTGCTATAGATGCATGAAGAGTGTTTAGAAGTGTGTAGAAAGACTTGTAGTAATTGGGTCCCAAAAGGGCTAAGAAGTCGGAAACATTGCATTGAACCACTAAATGACTTATCTAGTGTTGTTTGGGGTTAGAATATGTTAGAATACAATGAATTTGATTGATTACAAGTGCTAGAGATGCATGAAGAGTGTTTAGAAGTGTGTAGAAAGACTTGTTGAAACTTGATCCCAAATGGGCTAAGAACTCGGAAACATTGCGTTGAACCACTTAATGGCTTGTCTAGTGTTGTTTTGGGTTAGAATATGTTAGAATACAATAAATTTCATTGTTACAAATGCTAGAGATATACGAAGAGTGTTTAGAAGTGTGGAGAAAGACTTGTTGAAATTGGGTCCCAAATGGACTAAGAACTCGGAAACATTGCGTTGAACTAGTAAATGAATTATCTAGTGTTGTTTGGGGTTAGAATGTGTTAGAATACAATGAATTTGATTGATTACAAGTGCTAGAGATGCATGAAGAGTGTTTACAAGTGTGTAGAAAGACTTGTTGAAACTTGATCCCAAATGGGCTAAGAACTCGGAAACATTGCGTTGAACCACTTAATGGCTTATCTAGTGTTTTTTGGCTTAGAATATGTTTGAATACAATGAATCTGATTGATTACAAGTGCTAGATTTGCATGAAGAGTGTTTAGAAGAGTGTAGAAAGACTTGCCCAAATTTGGTCAAAAATGGGCTATGAACCCACAACCATTGCTTTGAAGCATTAAATAGCTTATATAGTGTTGATTGGGGTTAGAATATGTTTGAATACAATAAACTTGATTGATTACAAGTGCTAGAGATGCATGAAGAGTGTTTATAAGTGTGGATAAAGACTTGTTGAAATTGGGTCCCAAAAGGGCTAAGAACTCGGAAACATTGCGTTGAACTACTAAATGACTTATCTAGTGTTGTTTGGGGGTTAGAATATGCTAGAATACAATGAATTTGATTTATTACAAGTGCTTGATATGCATGAAGAGTGTTTAGAAGTGTGTAGAAAGACTTGTAGAAATTGGGTCCAAAATAGGCTAAGAACCCACAACCACTGCTTTGAAGTATTAAATAGCTGTTATAGTGTTGATTGGGGTTAGAATATGTTGGAATACAATATATTTGATTGATTACAATTTTTAGAGATGCATGAAGAGTGTTTAAAAGTATGGAGAAAGACTTGTTAAAATTGGGTCCCAAATGGGCTAAGAACTCGGAAACATTGCTTTGAACCACTTAATAACTTATCTAGTGTTTTTTGGGGTTAGAATATGTTAGAATACAATAAATTTGATTGATTACAAGTGCTAGAGATGCGTGAAGAGTGTTTAGAAGTGTGTAGAAAGACTTGTAGAAATTGGGTCCCAAATGGACTAAGAACTTGGAAACATTGCGTTGAACCACTAAATGACTTATCTAGTGTTGTTTGGGGTTAGAATATGTTAGAATACAATGAATTTGATTGATTACAAGTGCTAAAGATGCATGAAGAGTGTTTAGAAGTGTGTAGAAAGACTTGTTCAAATTGGGTCCCTAATGGGCTAAAAACTCGGAAACATTGCGTTGAACCACTTAAGGGCTTGTCTAGTGCTGTTTTGGGTTAGAATATGTTAGAATATAATAAATTTGATTGTTACAAGTGCTATAGATACATGAAGAGTGTTTAGAAGTGTGGAGAAAGACTTGTTGAAATTGGGTCCCAAATGGGCTAAGAACTCAGAAACATTGCGTTGAACCACTAAATAACTTATCTAGTGTTGTTTGGGATTAGAATATGTTAGAATACAATGAGTTTGATTGATTACAAGTGCTAGATTTGCATGAAGAGTGTTTAGAAGTGTGTAGAAAGACTTGCCCAAATTTGGTCCAAAATGGGCTATGAACCCACAACCATTGCTTTGAAGCATTAAATAGCTTATATAGTGTTGATTGGGGTTAGAATATGTTTGAATACAATAAACTTGATTGATTACAAGTGCTAGAGATGCATGAAGAGTGTTTATAAGTATGGATAAAGACTTGTTGAAATTGGGTCCCAAAAGGGCTAAGAACTCGGAAACATTGCGTTGAACTACTAAATGACTTATCTAGTGTTGTTTGGGGGTTAGAATATGTTAGAATACAATGAATTTGATTGATTACAAGTGCTAGATATGCTTGAAGAGTGTTTAGAAGTGTGTAGAAAGACTTGTAGAAATTGGGTCTAAAATGGGCTAAGAACCCACAACCATTGCTTTGAAGCATTAAATAGCTGTTATAGTGTTGATTGGGGTTAGAATATGTTGAAATACAATATATTTGATTGATTACAATTTTTAGAGATGCATGAAGAGTGTTTAAAAGTATGGAGAAAGACTTGTTAAAATTGGGTCCCAAATGGGCTAAGAACTCGGAAACATTGCTTTGAACCACTAAATGACTTATCTAGTGTTTTTTGGGGTTAGAATATGTTAGAATACAATAAATTTGATTGATTACAAGTGCTAGAGATGTGTGAAGAGTGTTTAGAAGTGCGTAGAAAGACTTGTAGAAATTCGGTCCCAAATGGGCTAAGAACTCGGAAACATTGCGTTGAACCACTAAATGACTTATCTAGTTTTGTTTGGGGTTAGAATATGTTAGAATACAATAAATTTGATTGATTACAAGTGCTAGAGATGCGTGAAGAGTGTTTAGAAGTGTGTAGAAAGACTTGTAGAAAGTGCTAAAGATGCATGAAGAGTGTTTAGAAGTGTGTAGAAAAACTTGTTCAAATTGGGTCCCTTATGGGCTAAAAACTCGGAAACATTGCGTTGAACCACTTAAGGGCTTGTCTAGTGCTGTTTTGGGTTAGAATATGTTAGAATATAATAAATTTGATTGTTACAAGTGCTATAGATACATGAAGAGTGTTTAGAAGTGTGGAGAAAGACTTGTTGAAATTGGGTCCCAAATGGGCTAAGAACTCAGAAACATTGCGTTGAACCACTAAATAACTTATCTAGTGTTGTTTGGGATTAGAATATGTTAGAATACAATGTGTTTGATTGATTACAAGTGCTAGATTTGCATGAAGAGTGTTTAGAAGTGTGTAGAAAGACTTGCCCAAATTTGGTCCAAAATGGGCTATGAACCCACAACCATTGCTTTGAAGCATTAAATAGCTTATATAGTGTTGATTGGGGTTAGAATATGTTTGAATACAATAAACTTGATTGATTACAAGTGCTAGAGATGCATGAAGAGTGTTTATAAGTATGGATAAAGACTTGTTGAAATTGGGTCCCAAAAGGGCTAAGAACTCGGAAACATTGCGTTGAACTACTAAATGACTTATCTAGTGTTGTTTGGGGGTTAGAATATGTTAGAATACAATGAATTTGATTGATTACAAGTGCTAGATATGCTTGAAGAGTGTTTAGAAGTGTGTAGAAAGACTTGTAGAAATTGGGTCTAAAATGGGCTAAGAACCCACAACCATTGCTTTGAAGCATTAAATAGCTGTTATAGTGTTGATTGGGGTTAGAATATGTTGAAATACAATATATTTGATTGATTACAATTTTTAGAGATGCATGAAGAGTGTTTAAAACTATGGAGAAAGACTTGTTAAAATTGGGTCCCAAATGGGCTAAGAACTCGGAAACATTGCTTTGAACCACTAAATGACTTATCTAGTGTTTTTTGGGGTTAGAATATGTTAGAATACAATAAATTTGATTGATTACAAGTGCTAGAGATGTGTGAAGAGTGTTTAGAAGTGCGTAGAAAGACTTGTAGAAATTCGGTCCCAAATGGGCTAAGAACTCGGAAACATTGCGTTGAACCACTAAATGACTTATCTAGTGTTGTTTGGGGTTAGAATATGTTAGAATACAATGAATTTGATTGATTACAAGTGCTAAAGATGCATGAAGAGTGTTTAGAAGTGTGTAGAAAGACTTGTTCAAATTGGGTCCCATATGGGCTAAGAACTCGGAAACATTGCTTTGAACCACTAAATGACTTATCTAGTGTTTTTTGGGGTTAGAATATGTTAGAATACAATAAATTTGATTGATTACAAGTGTTAGAGATGCGTGAAGAGTGTTTAGAAGTGTGTAGAAAGACTTGTAGAAATTGGGTCCCAAATGGGCTAAGAACTCGGAAACATTGCGTTGAACCACTAAATAACTTATCTAGTGTTGTTTGGGGTTAGAATATGTTAGAATACAATGAATTTGATTGATTACAAGTGCTAAAGATGCATGAAGAGTGTTTAGAAGTGTGTAGAAAGACTTGTTCAAATTGGGTCCCATATGGGCTAAGAACTCGGAAACATTGCGTTGAACCACTTAAGGGATTGTCTAGTGCTGTTTTGGGTTAGAATATGTTAGAATATAATAAATTTGATTGTTACAAGTGCTAGAGATACATGAAGAGTGTTTAGAAGTGTGGAGAAAGAATTGTTGAAATTGGGTCCCAAATGGGCTAAAAACACAGAAACATTGCGTTGAACCACTAAATGACTTATCTAGTGTTGTTTGGGGTTAGAATATGTTAGAATACAATGAATTTGATTGATTACAAGGGCTAAAGATGCATGAAGAGTGTTTAGAAGTGTGTAGAAAGACTTGTTCAAATTGGGTCCCATATGGGCTAAGAACTCGGAAACATTGCTTTGAACCACTAAATGACTTATCTAGTGTTTTTTGGGGTTAGAATATGTTAGAATACAATAAATTTGATTGATTACAAGTGCTAGAGATGCGTGAAGAGTCTTTAGAAGTGTGTAGAAAGACTTGTAGAAATTGGGTCCCAAATGGGATAAGAACTCGGAAACATTGCGTTGAACCACTAAATGACTTATCTAGTGTTGTTTGGGGTTAGAATATGTTAGAATACAATGAATTTGATTGATTACAAGTGCTAAAGATGCATGAAGAGTGTTTAGAAGTGTGTAGAAAGACTTGTAGAAATTGGGTCCAAAATGGGCTAAGAACTCGGAAACATTGCGTTGAACCATTTAAGGGCTTGTCTAGTGCTGTTTTGGGTTAGAATATGTTAGAATATAATAAATTTGATTGTTACAAGTGCTAAAGATACATGAAGAGTGTTTAGAAGTGTGGAGAAAGAATTGTTAAAATTGGGTCCCAAATGGGCTAAGAACTCAGAAACATTGCGTTGAACCACTAAATAACTTATCTAGTGTTGATTGGGATTAGAATATGTTAGAATACAATGAATTTGATTGATTACAAGTGCTAGATTTGCATGAAGAGTGTTTAGAAGTGTGTAGAAAGACTTGCCCAAATTTGGTCCAAAATGGGCTATGAACCCACAACCATTGCTTTGAAGCATTAAATAGCTTGTATAGTGTTGATTGGGGTTAGAATATGTTAGAATACAATAAATTTGATTGATTACAAGTGCTAGAGATGCATGAAGAGTGTTTATAAGTGTGGATAAAGACTTGTTGAAATTGGGTCCCAAATGGCCTAAGAACTCAGAAACATTATATTGAACCACTAAATGACTTATCTAGTGTTGTTTGGGGTTAGAATATGTTAGAATACAATGAATTTGATTGATTACAAGTGCTAGAGATGCATGAAGAGTGTTTAGAAGTGTGTAGAAAGACTTGTTGAAACTTGATCCCAAATGGGCTAAGAACTCGGAAACATTGCGTTGAACCACTTAATGGCTTGTCTAGTGTTGTTTTGGGTTAGAATATGTTAGAATACAATAAATTTCATTGTTACAAGTGCTAGAGATATACGAAGAGTGTTTAGAAGTGTGGAGAAAGACTTGTTGAAATTGGGTCCCAAATGGCCTAACAACTCAGAAACATTGCGTTGAACCACTAAATGACTTATCTATTGTTGTTTGGGGTTAGAATGTGTTAGAATACAATGAATTATATTGATTACAAGTGCTAGAGATGCATGAAGAGTGTTTACAAGTGTGTAGAAAGACTTGTTGAAACTTGATCCCAAATGGGCTAAAAACTCGGAAACATTGCGTTGAACCACTTAATGGCTTATCTAGTCTTTTTTGGCTTAGAATATGTTTGAATACAGTTAATCTGATTGATTACAAGTGCTAGATTTGCATGAAGAGTGTTTAGAAGAGTGTAGAAAGACTTGCCCAAATTTGGTCAAAAATGGGCTATGAACCCACAACCATTGCTTTGAAGCATTAAATAGCTTATATAGTGTTGATTGGGGTTAGAATATGTTTGAATACAATAAACTTGATTGATTACAAGTGCTGGAGATGCATGAAGAGTGTTTATAAGTGTGGATAAAGACTTGTTGAAATTGGGTCCCAAAAGGGCTAAGAACTCGGAAACATTGCGTTGAACTACTAAATGACTTATCTAGTGTTGTTTGGGGGTTAGAATATGTTATAATACAATGAATTTGATTGATTACAAGTGCTAGATATGCATGAAGAGTGTTTAGAAGTGTGTAGAAAGACTTGTAGTAATTGGGTCCCAAAAGGGCTAAGAACTCGGAAACATTGCATTGAACCACTAAATGACTTATCTAGTGTTGTTTGGGGTTAGAATATGTTAGAATACAATGAATTTGATTGATTACAAGTGCTAGAGATGCATGAAGAGTGTTTAGAAGTGTGTAGAAAGACTTGTTGAAACTTGATCCCAAATGGGCTAAAAACTCGGAAACATTGCGTTGAACCACTTAATGGCTTGTCTAGTGTTGTTTTGGGTTAGAATATGTTAGAATACAATAAATTTCATTGTTACAAATGCTAAAGATATACGAAGAGTGTTTAGAAGTGTGGAGAAAAACTTGTTGAAATTGGGTCCCAAATGGACTAAGAACTCGGAAACATTGCGTTGAACCACTAAATGACTTATCTAGTGTTGTTTGGGGTTAGAATATGTTAGAATACAATGAATTTGATTGATTACAAGTGCTAGAGATGCATGAAGAGTGTTTACAACTGTGTAGAAAGACTTGTTGAAACTTGATCCCAAATGGTCTAAGAACTCGGAAACATTGCGTTGAACCACTTAATGGCTTATCTAGTGTTTTTTGGCTTAGAATATGTTTGAATACAATGAATCTGATTGATTACAAGTGCTAGATTTGCATGAAGAGTGTTTAGAAGAGTGTAGAAAGACTTGCCCAAATTTGGTCAAAAATGGGCTATGAACCCACAACCATTGCTTTGAAGCATTAAATAGCTTATATAGTGTTGATTGGGGTTAGAATCTGTTTGAATACAATAAAGTTGATTGATTACAAGTGCTAGAGATGCATGAAGAGTGTTTATAAGTATGGATAAAGACTTGTTGAAATTGGGTCCCAAAAGGGCTAAGAACTCGGAAACATTGCGTTGAACTACTAAATGACTTATCTAGTGTTGTTTGGGGGTTAGAATATGTTAGAATACAATGAATTTGATTCATTACAAGTGCTAGATATGCATGAAGAGTGTTTAGAAGTGTGTAGAAAGACTTGTAGAAATTGGGTCCAAAATAGGCTAAGAACCCACAACCACTGCTTTGAAGTATTAAATAGCTGTTATAGTATTGATTGGGGTTAGAATATGTTGGAAGACAATATATTTGATTGATTACAATATTTAGAGATGCATGAAGATTGTTTAAAAGTATGGAGAAAGACTTGTTAAAATTGGGTCCCAAATGGGCTAAGAACTCGGAACATTGCTTTGAACCACTAAATAACTTATCTAGTGTTTTTTGGGGTTAGAATATGTTAGAATACAATAAATTTGATTGATTACAAGTGCTAGAGATGCGTGAAGAGTGTTTAGAAGTGTGTAGAAAGACTTGTAGAAATTGGGTCCCAAATGGGCTAAGAACTCGGAAACATTGCATTGAACCACTAAATGACTTATCTAGTGTTGTTTGGGGTTAGAATATGTTAGAATACAATGAATTTGATTGATTACAAGTCCTAAAGATGCATGAAGAGTGTTTAGAAGTGTGTAGAAAGACTTGTTCAAATTGGGTCCCTTATGGGCTAAGAACTCGGAAACATTGCGTTGAACCACTTAAGGGCTTGTCTAGTGCTGTTTTGGGTTAGAATATGTTAGAATATAATAAATTTGATTGTTACAAGTGCTATAGATACATGAAGAGTGTTTAAAAGTGTGGAGAAAGACTTGTTGAAATTCGGTCCCAAATGGGCTAAGAACTCAGAAACATTGCGTTGAACCACTAAATAACTTATCTAGTGTTGTTTGGGATTAGAATATGTTAGAATACAATGAATTTGATTGATTACAAGTGCTAGATTTGCATGAAGAGTGTTTAGAAGTGTGTAGAAAGACTTGCCCAAATTTGGTCCAAAATGGGCTATGAACCCACAACCATTGCTTTGAAGCATTAAATAGCTTGTATAGTGTTGATTGGGGTTAGAATATGTTAGAATACAATAAATTTGATTGATTACAAGTGCTAGAGATGCATGAAGAGTGTTTATAAGTGTGGATAAAGACTTGTTGAAATTGGGTCCCAAAAGGGCTAAGAACTCGGAAACATTGCATTGAACCACTAAATGACTTATCTAGTGTTGTTTGGGGTTAGAATATGTTAGAATACAATGAATTTGATTGATTACAAGTGCTAGAGATGCATGAAGAGTGTTTAGAAGTGTGTAGAAAGACTTGTTGAAACTTGATCCCAAATGGGCTAAGAACTCGGATACATTGCGTTGAACCACTTAATGGCTTGTCTAGTGTTGTTTTGGGTTAGAATATGTTAGAATACAATAAATTTCAATGTTACAAGTGCTAGAGATATACGAAGAGTGTTTAGAAGTGTGGAGAAAGACTTGTTGAAATTAGGTCCCAAATGGGCTAAGAACTCGGAAACATTGCGTTGAACCACTAAATGACTTATCTAGTGTTGTTTGGGGTTAGAATGTGTTAGAATACAATGAATTTGATTCATTACAAGTGCTAGAGATGCATGAAGTGTGTTTAGGAGTGTGTAGAAAGACTTGTTGAAACTTGATCCCAAATGGGCTAAGAACTCGGAAACATTGCGTTGAACCACTTAATGGCTTATCTAGTGTTTTCTGTCTTAGAATATGTTTGAATACAATGAATCTGATTGATTACAAGTGCTAGATTTGCATGAAGAGTGTTTAGAAGAGTGTAGAAAGACTTGCCCAAATTTGGTCAAAAATGGGCTATGAACCCACAACCATTGCTTTGAAGCATTAAATAGCTTATATAGTGTTGATTGGGGTTAGAATATGTTTGCATACAATAAACTTGATTGATTACAAGTGCTAGACATGCATGAAGAGTGTTTATAAGTGTGGATAAAGACTTGTTGAAATTGGGTCCCAAAAGGGCTAAGAACTCGGAAACATTGCGTTGAACTACTAAATGACTTATCTAGTGTTGTTTGGGGGTTAGAATATGTTAGAATACAATGAATTTGATTGATTACAAGTGCTAGATATGCTTGAAGAGTGTTTAGAAGTGTGTAGAAAGACTTGTAGAAATTGGGTCCAAAATGGGCTAAGAACCCACAACCATTGCTTTGAAGCATTAAATAGCTGTTATAGTGTTGATTGGGGTTAGAATATGTTAAAATACAATATATTTGATTGATTACAATTTTTAGAGATGCATGAAGAGTGTTTAAAAGTATGGAGAAAGACTTGTTAAAATTGGGTCCCAAATGGGCTAAGAACTCGGAAACATTGCTTTGAACCACTAAATGACTTATCTAGTGTTGTTTGGGGGTTAGAATATGTTAGAATACAATGAATTTGATTCATTACAAGTGCTAGATATGCATGAAGAGTGTTTAGAAGTGTGTAGAAAGACTTGTAGAAATTGGGTCCAAAATAGGCTAAGAACCCACAACCACTGCTTTGAAGTATTAAATAGCTGTTATAGTATTGATTGGGGTTAGAATATGTTGGAAGACAATATATTTGATTGATTACAATATTTAGAGATGCATGAAGATTGTTTAAAAGTATGGAGAAAGACTTGTTAAAATTGGGTCCCAAATGGGCTAAGAACTCGGAACATTGCTTTGAACCACTAAATAACTTATCTAGTGTTTTTTGGGGTTAGAATATGTTAGAATACAATAAATTTGATTGATTACAAGTGCTAGAGATGCGTGAAGAGTGTTTAGAAGTGTGTAGAAAGACTTGTAGAAATTGGGTCCCAAATGGGCTAAGAACTCGGAAACATTGCATTGAACCACTAAATGACTTATCTAGTGTTGTTTGGGGTTAGAATATGTTAGAATACAATGAATTTGATTGATTACAAGTCCTAAAGATGCATGAAGAGTGTTTAGAAGTGTGTAGAAAGACTTGTTCAAATTGGGTCCCTTATGGGCTAAGAACTCGGAAACATTGCGTTGAACCACTTAAGGGCTTGTCTAGTGCTGTTTTGGGTTAGAATATGTTAGAATATAATAAATTTGATTGTTACAAGTGCTATAGATACATGAAGAGTGTTTAAAAGTGTGGAGAAAGACTTGTTGAAATTCGGTCCCAAATGGGCTAAGAACTCAGAAACATTGCGTTGAACCACTAAATAACTTATCTAGTGTTGTTTGGGATTAGAATATGTTAGAATACAATGAATTTGATTGATTACAAGTGCTAGATTTGCATGAAGAGTGTTTAGAAGTGTGTAGAAAGACTTGCCCAAATTTGGTCCAAAATGGGCTATGAACCCACAACCATTGCTTTGAAGCATTAAATAGCTTGTATAGTGTTGATTGGGGTTAGAATATGTTAGAATACAATAAATTTGATTGATTACAAGTGCTAGAGATGCATGAAGAGTGTTTATAAGTGTGGATAAAGACTTGTTGAAATTGGGTCCCAAAAGGGCTAAGAACTCGGAAACATTGCATTGAACCACTAAATGACTTATCTAGTGTTGTTTGGGGTTAGAATATGTTAGAATACAATGAATTTGATTGATTACAAGTGCTAGAGATGCATGAAGAGTGTTTAGAAGTGTGTAGAAAGACTTGTTGAAACTTGATCCCAAATGGGCTAAGAACTCGGATACATTGCGTTGAACCACTTAATGGCTTGTCTAGTGTTGTTTTGGGTTAGAATATGTTAGAATACAATAAATTTCAATGTTACAAGTGCTAGAGATATACGAAGAGTGTTTAGAAGTGTGGAGAAAGACTTGTTGAAATTAGGTCCCAAATGGGCTAAGAACTCGGAAACATTGCGTTGAACCACTAAATGACTTATCTAGTGTTGTTTGGGGTTAGAATGTGTTAGAATACAATGAATTTGATTCATTACAAGTGCTAGAGATGCATGAAGTGTGTTTAGGAGTGTGTAGAAAGACTTGTTGAAACTTGATCCCAAATGGGCTAAGAACTCGGAAACATTGCGTTGAACCACTTAATGGCTTATCTAGTGTTTTCTGTCTTAGAATATGTTTGAATACAATGAATCTGATTGATTACAAGTGCTAGATTTGCATGAAGAGTGTTTAGAAGAGTGTAGAAAGACTTGCCCAAATTTGGTCAAAAATGGGCTATGAACCCACAACCATTGCTTTGAAGCATTAAATAGCTTATATAGTGTTGATTGGGGTTAGAATATGTTTGCATACAATAAACTTGATTGATTACAAGTGCTAGACATGCATGAAGAGTGTTTATAAGTGTGGATAAAGACTTGTTGAAATTGGGTCCCAAAAGGGCTAAGAACTCGGAAACATTGCGTTGAACTACTAAATGACTTATCTAGTGTTGTTTGGGGGTTAGAATATGTTAGAATACAATGAATTTGATTGATTACAAGTGCTAGATATGCTTGAAGAGTGTTTAGAAGTGTGTAGAAAGACTTGTAGAAATTGGGTCCAAAATGGGCTAAGAACCCACAACCATTGCTTTGAAGCATTAAATAGCTGTTATAGTGTTGATTGGGGTTAGAATATGTTAAAATACAATATATTTGATTGATTACAATTTTTAGAGATGCATGAAGAGTGTTTAAAAGTATGGAGAAAGACTTGTTAAAATTGGGTCCCAAATGGGCTAAGAACTCGGAAACATTGCTTTGAACCACTAAATGACTTATCTAGTGTTTTTTGGGGTTAGAATATGTTAGAATACAATAAATTTGATTGATTACAAGTGCTAGAGATGTGTGAAGAGTGTTTAGAAGTGTGTAGAAAGACTTGTAGAAATTCGGTCCCAAATGGGTTAAGAACTCAGAAACATTGCGTTGAACCACTAAATGACTTATCTAGTGTTGTTTGGGGTTAGAATATGTTAGAATACAATGAATTTGATTGATTACAAGTGCTAAAGATGCATGAAGAGTGTTTAGAAGTGTGTAGAAAGACTTGTTCAAATTGGGTCCCACATGGGCTAAGAACTCGGAAATATTGCTTTGAACCACTAAATGACTTATCTAGTGTTTTTTGGGGTTAGAATATGTTAGAATACAATAAATTTGATTGATTACAAGTGCTAGAGATGCGTGAAGAGTGTTTAGAAGTGTGTAGAAAGACTTGTAGGAGTTGGGTCCCAAATGGGCTAATAAGTCGGAAACATTACGTTGAACCACTAAATGACTTATCTAGTGTTGTTTGGGGTTAGAATATGTTAGAATACAATGAATTTGATTGATTACAAGTGCTAAAGATGCATGAAGAGTGTTTAGAAGTGTGTAGAAAGACTTGTTCAAATTGGGTCCCATATGGGCTAAGAACTCGGAAACATTGCTTTGAACCACTAAATGACTTATCTAGTGTTTTTTGGGGTTAGAATATGTTAGAATACAATAAATTTGATTGATTACAAGTGCTAGAGATGCGTGAAGAGTGTTTAGAAGTGTGTAGAAAGACTTGTAGAAATTGGGTCCCAAATGGGCTAAGAACTCGGAAACATTGCGTTGAACCACTAAATGACTTATCTAGTGTTGTTTGGGGTTAGAATATGTTAGAATACAATGAATTTGATTGATTACAAGTGCTAAAGTTGCATGAAGAGTGTTTAGAAGTGTGTAGAAAGACTTGTTCAAATTGGTTCCCAAATGGGCTAAGAACTCGGAAACATTGCGTTGAACCACTAAATGACTTATCTAGTGTTGTTTGGGGTTAGAATATGTTAGAATACAATGAATTTGATTGATTACAAGTGCTAAAGATGCATGAAGAGTGTTTAGAAGTGTGTAGAAAGACTTGTTCAAATTGGTTCCCATATGGGCTAAGAACTCGGAAACATTGCGTTGAACCACTTAAGGGCTTGTCTAGTGCTGTTTTGGGTTAGAATATGTTAGAATATAATAAATTTGATTGTTACATGTGCTAGCGATACGTGAAGAGTGTTTAGAAGTGTGGAGAAAGACTTGTTGAAATTGGGTCCCAAATGGCCTAAGAACTCGGAAACATTGCGTTGAACCACTAAATGACTTATCTATTGTTGTTTGGGGTTAGAATGTGTTAGAATACAATGAATTATATTGATTACAAGTGCTAGAGATGCATGAAGAGTGTTTACAAGTGTGTAGAAAGACTTGTTGAAACTTGATCCCAAATGGGCTAAGAACTCGGAAACATTGCGTTGAACAACTTAATGGCTTATCTAGTGTTTTTTGGCTTAGAATATGTTTGAATACAATGAATCTGATTGATTACAAGTGCTATTTTTGCATGAAGAGTGTGTAGAAGAGTGTAGAAAGACTTGCCCAAATTTGGTCAAAAATGGGCTATGAACCCACAACCATTGCTTTGAAGCATTAAATAGCTTATATAGTTTTGATTGGGGTTAGAATATGTTTGAATACAATAAACTTGATTGATTACAAGTGCTAGAGATGCATGAAGAGTGTTTATAAGTGTGGATAAATACTTGTTGAAATTGGGTCCCAAAAGGGCTAAGAACTCGGAAACATTGCGTTGAACTACTAAATGACTTATCTAGTGTTGTTTGGGGGTTAGAATATGTTAGAATACAATGAATTTGATTGATTACAAGTGCTAGATATGCATGAAGAGTGTTTAGAAGTGTGTAGAAAGACGTAGAAATTGGGTCCAAAATGGGCTAAGAAACAACAACCATTGCTTTGAAGCATTAAATAGCTGTTATAGTGTTGATTGGGGTTAGAATATGTTGAAATACAATATATTTGATTGATTACAATTTTTAGAGATGCTAGAGATGCGTGAAGAGTGTTTAGAAGTGTGTAGAAAGACTTGTAGAAATTCGGTCCCAAATGGGCTAAGAACTCGGAAACATTGCGTTGAACCACTAAATGACTTATCTAGTGTTTTTTGGGGTTAGAATATGTTAGAATACAATGAATTTGATTGATTACAAGTGCTAAAGATGCATGAAGAGTGTTTAGAAGTGTGTAGAAAGACTTGTTCAAATTGGGTCCCATATGGGCTAAGAACTCGGAAACATTGCGTTGAACCACTAAATGACTTATCTAGTGTTTTTTGGGGTTAGAATATGTTAGAATACAATGAATTTGATTGATTACAAGTGCTAAAGATGCATGAAGAGTGTTTAGAAGTGTGTAGAAAGACTTGTTCAAATTGGGTCCCATATGGGCTAAGAACTCGGAAACATTGCGTTGAACCACTTAAGGGCTTGTCTAGTGCTGTTTTGGGTTAGAATATGTTAGAATATAATAAATTTGATTGTTACAAGTGCTAGAGATACATGAAGAGTGTTTAGAAGTGTGGAGAAAGAATTGTTGAAATTGGGTCCCAAATGGGCTAAGAACTCAGAAACATTGCGTTGAACCACTAAATAACTTATCTAGTGTTGTTTGGGATTAGAATATGTTAGAATACAATGAATTTGATTGATTACAAGTGCTAGATTTGCATGAAGAGTGTTTAGAAGTGTGTAGAAAGACTTGCCCAAATTTGGTCCAAAATGGGCTACGAACCCACAACCGTTGCTTTGAAGCATTAAATAGCTTGTATAGTGTTGATTGGGGTTAGAATATGTTAGAATACAATAAATTTGATTGATTTCAAGTGCTAGAGAAATACGAAGAGTGTTTAGAAGTGTGGAGAAAGACTTGTTGAAATTGGGTCCCAAATGGGCTAAGAACTCGGAAACATTGCGTTGAACCACTAAATGACTTATCTATTGTTGTTTGGGGTTAGAATGTGTTAGAATACAATGAATTTGAGTGATTACAAGTGCTAGAGATGCATGAAGAGTGTTTACAAGTGTGTAGAAAGACTTGTTGAAACTTGATCCCAAATGGGCTAAGAACTCGGAAACATTGCGTTGAACCACTTAAGGGCTTGTCTAGTGCTGTTTTGGGTTAGAATATGATAGAATATAATAAATTTAATTGTTACAAGTGCTAGAGATACATGAAGAGTGTTTAGAAGTGTGGAGAAAGACTTGTTGAAATTGGGTCCCAAATGGGCTAAGAACTCAGAAACATTGCGTTGAACCACTAAATAACTTATCTAGTGTTGTTTGGGATTAGAATATGTTAGAATACAATAAATTTGATTGATTACAAGTGCTAGAGATGCATGAAGAGTGTTTATAAGTGTGGATAAAGACTTGTTGTAATTGGGTCCCAAATGGCCTAAGAACTCGGAAACATTGCATTGACCCACTAAATGACTTATCTAGTGTTGTTTGGGGTTAGAATATGTTAGAATACAATGAATTTGATTGATTACAAGTGCTAGAGATGCATGAAGAGTGTTTACAAGTGTGTAGAAAGACTTGTTGAAACTTGATCCCAAATGGGCTAAGAACTCGGAAACATTGCGTTGAACCACTTAATGGCTTGTCTAGTGTTGTTTTGGGTTATAATATGTTAGAATACAATAAATTTCATTGTTTCAAGTGCTAGAGATATACGAAGAGTGTTTAGAAGTGTGGAGAAAGACTTGTTGAAATTGGGTCCGAAATGGGCTAAGAACTCGGAAACATTGCGTTGAACCACTAAATGACTTATCTAGTGTTGTTTGGGGTTAGAATGTGTTAGAATACAATGAATTTGATTGATTACAATTGCTAGAGATGCATGAAGAGTGTTTACAAGTGTGTAGAAAGACTTGTTGAAACTTCATCCCAAATGGGCTAAGAACTCAGAAACATTGCGTTGAACTACTTAATGGCTTATCTAGTGTTTTTTTGGCTTAGAATATGTTTGAATACAATGAATCTGATTGATTACAAGTGCTAGATTTGCATGAAGAGTGTTTAGAAGTGTGTAGAAAGACTTGCCCAAATTTGGTCAAAAATGGGCTATGAACCCACAACCATTGCTTTGAAGCATTAAATAGCTTATATAGTGTTGATTGGGGTTAGAATATGTTTGCATACAATACACTTGATTGATTACAAGTGCTAGAGATGCATGAAGAGTGTTTATAAGTGTGGATAAACACTTGGTGAAATTGGGTCCCAAAAGGGCTAAGAACTCGGAAACATTGCGTTGAACTACTAAATGACTTATCTAGTGTTGTTTGGGGTTAGAATATGTTAGAATACAATGAATTTGATTGATTACAAGTGCTAGAGATGCATGAAGTATGTTTAGAAGTGTGTAGAAAGACTTGTTGAAACTTGATCCCAAATGGGCTAAGAACTCGGAAACATTGCGTTGAACCACTTAATGGCTTGTCTAGTGCTGTTTTGGGTTAGAATATGTTAGAATACAATAAAATTCATTGTTACAAGTGCTAGAGATATATGAAGAGTGATTAGAAGTGTGGAGAAAGACTTGTTGAAATTGGGTCCCAAATGGGCTAAGAACTCGGAAACATTGCGTTGAACCACTAAATGACTTATCTAGTGTTGTTTGGGGGTTAGAATATGTTAGAATACATTGAATTTGATTGATTACAAGTGCTAGATATGCATGAAGAGTGTTTAGAAGTGTGTAGAAAGACTTGTAGAAATTGGGTCCAAAATGGGCTAAGAACCCACAACCATTGCTTTGAAGCATTAAATAGCTGTTATAGTGTTGATTGGGGTTAGAATATGTTGGAATACAATAAATTTGATTGATTACAATTTTTAGAGATGCATGAAGAGTGTTTAGAAGTATGGAGAAAGACTTGTTAAAATTGGGTCCCAAATGGGCTAAGAACTCGGAAACATTGCGTTGAACCACTAAATGACTTATCTAGTGTTGTTTGGGGTTAGAATGTGTTAGAATACAATGAATTTGATTGATTACAAGTGCTAGAGATGCATGAAGTATGTTTAGAAGTGTGTAGAAAGACTTCGTGAAACTTGATCCCAAATGGGCTAAGAACTCGGAAACATTGCGTTGAACCACTTAATGGCTTGTCTAGTGTTGTTTTGGGTTAGAATATGTTAGAATACAATAAATTTCATTGTTACAAGTGCTAGAGATATACGAAGAGTGTTTAGAAGTGTGGAGAAAGACTTGTTGAAATTGGGTCCGAAATGGGCTAAGAACTCGGAAACATTGCGTTGAACCACTAAATGACTTATCTAGTGTTGTTTGGGGTTAGAATGTGTTAGAATACAATGAATTTGATTGATTACAATTGCTAGAGATGCATGAAGAGTGTTTACAAGTGTGTAGAAAGACTTGTTGAAACTTCATCCCAAATGGGCTAAGAACTCAGAAACATTGCGTTGAACTACTTAATGGCTTATCTAGTGTTTTTTTGGCTTAGAATATGTTTGAATACAATGAATCTGATTGATTACAAGTGCTAGATTTGCATGAAGAGTGTTTAGAAGTGTGTAGAAAGACTTGCCCAAATTTGGTCAAAAATGGGCTATGAACCCACAACCATTGCTTTGAAGCATTAAATAGCTTATATAGTGTTGATTGGGGTTAGAATATGTTTGCATACAATACACTTGATTGATTACAAGTGCTAGAGATGCATGAAGAGTGTTTATAAGTGTGGATAAACACTTGGTGAAATTGGGTCCCAAAAGGGCTAAGAACTCGGAAACATTGCGTTGAACTACTAAATGACTTATCTAGTGTTGTTTGGGGTTAGAATATGTTAGAATACAATGAATTTGATTGATTACAAGTGCTAGAGATGCATGAAGTATGTTTAGAAGTGTGTAGAAAGACTTGTTGAAACTTGATCCCAAATGGGCTAAGAACTCGGAAACATTGCGTTGAACCACTTAATGGCTTGTCTAGTGCTGTTTTGGGTTAGAATATGTTAGAATACAATAAAATTCATTGTTACAAGTGCTAGAGATATATGAAGAGTGATTAGAAGTGTGGAGAAAGACTTGTTGAAATTGGGTCCCAAATGGGCTAAGAACTCGGAAACATTGCGTTGAACCACTAAATGACTTATCTAGTGTTGTTTGGGGTTAGAATATGTTAGAATACAATGAATTTGATTGATTACAAGTGCTAAAGATGCATGAAGAGTGTTTAGAAGTGTGTAGAAAGACTTGTTCAAATTGGGTCCCAAATGGGCTAAGAACTCGGAAACATTGCGTTGAACCACTTAATGGCTTGTCTAGTGCTGTTTTGGGTTAGAATATGTTAGAATACAATAAAATTCATTGTTACAAGTGCTAGAGATATATGAAGAGTGATTAGAAGTGTGGAGAAAGACTTGTTGAAATTGGGTCCCAAATGGGCTAAGAACTCGGAAACATTGCGTTGAACCACTAAATGACTTATCTAGTGTTGTTTGGGGGTTAGAATATGTTAGAATACATTGAATTTGATTGATTACAAGTGCTAGATATGCATGAAGAGTGTTTAGAAGTGTGTAGAAAGACTTGTAGAAATTGGGTCCAAAATGGGCTAAGAACCCACAACCATTGCTTTGAAGCATTAAATAGCTGTTATAGTGTTGATTGGGGTTAGAATATGTTGGAATACAATAAATTTGATTGATTACAATTTTTAGAGATGCATGAAGAGTGTTTAGAAGTATGGAGAAAGACTTGTTAAAATTGGGTCCCAAATGGGCTAAGAACTCGGAAACATTGCGTTGAACCACTAAATGACTTATCTAGTGTTGTTTGGGGTTAGAATGTGTTAGAATACAATGAATTTGATTGATTACAAGTGCTAGAGATGCATGAAGTATGTTTAGAAGTGTGTAGAAAGACTTCGTGAAACTTGATCCCAAATGGGCTAAGAACTCGGAAACATTGCGTTGAACCACTTAATGGCTTGTCTAGTGTTGTTTTGGGTTAGAATATGTTAGAATACAATAAATTTCATTGTTACAAGTGCTAGAGATATACGAAGAGTGTTTAGAAGTGTGGAGAAAGACTTGTTGAAATTGGGTCCGAAATGGGCTAAGAACTCGGAAACATTGCGTTGAACCACTAAATGACTTATCTAGTGTTGTTTGGGGTTAGAATGTGTTAGAATACAATGAATTTGATTGATTACAATTGCTAGAGATGCATGAAGAGTGTTTACAAGTGTGTAGAAAGACTTGTTGAAACTTCATCCCAAATGGGCTAAGAACTCAGAAACATTGCGTTGAACTACTTAATGGCTTATCTAGTGTTTTTTTGGCTTAGAATATGTTTGAATACAATGAATCTGATTGATTACAAGTGCTAGATTTGCATGAAGAGTGTTTAGAAGTGTGTAGAAAGACTTGCCCAAATTTGGTCAAAAATGGGCTATGAACCCACAACCATTGCTTTGAAGCATTAAATAGCTTATATAGTGTTGATTGGGGTTAGAATATGTTTGCATACAATACACTTGATTGATTACAAGTGCTAGAGATGCATGAAGAGTGTTTATAAGTGTGGATAAACACTTGGTGAAATTGGGTCCCAAAAGGGCTAAGAACTCGGAAACATTGCGTTGAACTACTAAATGACTTATCTAGTGTTGTTTGGGGTTAGAATATGTTAGAATACAATGAATTTGATTGATTACAAGTGCTAGAGATGCATGAAGTATGTTTAGAAGTGTGTAGAAAGACTTGTTGAAACTTGATCCCAAATGGGCTAAGAACTCGGAAACATTGCGTTGAACCACTTAATGGCTTGTCTAGTGCTGTTTTGGGTTAGAATATGTTAGAATACAATAAAATTCATTGTTACAAGTGCTAGAGATATATGAAGAGTGATTAGAAGTGTGGAGAAAGACTTGTTGAAATTGGGTCCCAAATGGGCTAAGAACTCGGAAACATTGCGTTGAACCACTAAATGACTTATCTAGTGTTGTTTGGGGTTAGAATATGTTAGAATACAATGAATTTGATTGATTACAAGTGCTAAAGATGCATGAAGAGTGTTTAGAAGTGTGTAGAAAGACTTGTTCAAATTGGGTCCCAAATGGGCTAAGAACTCGGAAACATTGCGTTGAACCACTTAATGGCTTGTCTAGTGCTGTTTTGGGTTAGAATATGTTAGAATACAATAAAATTCATTGTTACAAGTGCTAGAGATATATGAAGAGTGATTAGAAGTGTGGAGAAAGACTTGTTGAAATTGGGTCCCAAATGGGCTAAGAACTCGGAAACATTGCGTTGAACCACTAAATGACTTATCTAGTGTTGTTTGGGGGTTAGAATATGTTAGAATACATTGAATTTGATTGATTACAAGTGCTAGATATGCATGAAGAGTGTTTAGAAGTGTGTAGAAAGACTTGTAGAAATTGGGTCCAAAATGGGCTAAGAACCCACAACCATTGCTTTGAAGCATTAAATAGCTGTTATAGTGTTGATTGGGGTTAGAATATGTTGGAATACAATAAATTTGATTGATTACAATTTTTAGAGATGCATGAAGAGTGTTTAGAAGTATGGAGAAAGACTTGTTAAAATTGGGTCCCAAATGGGCTAAGAACTCGGAAACATTGCGTTGAACCACTAAATGACTTATCTAGTGTTGTTTGGGGTTAGAATGTGTTAGAATACAATGAATTTGATTGATTACAAGTGCTAGAGATGCATGAAGTATGTTTAGAAGTGTGTAGAAAGACTTCGTGAAACTTGATCCCAAATGGGCTAAGAACTCGGAAACATTGCGTTGAACCACTTAATGGCTTGTCTAGTGTTGTTTTGGGTTAGAATATGTTAGAATACAATAAATTTCATTGTTACAAGTGCTAGAGATATACGAAGAGTGTTTAGAAGTGTGGAGAAAGACTTGTTGAAATTGGGTCCGAAATGGGCTAAGAACTCGGAAACATTGCGTTGAACCACTAAATGACTTATCTAGTGTTGTTTGGGGTTAGAATGTGTTAGAATACAATGAATTTGATTGATTACAATTGCTAGAGATGCATGAAGAGTGTTTACAAGTGTGTAGAAAGACTTGTTGAAACTTCATCCCAAATGGGCTAAGAACTCAGAAACATTGCGTTGAACTACTTAATGGCTTATCTAGTGTTTTTTTGGCTTAGAATATGTTTGAATACAATGAATCTGATTGATTACAAGTGCTAGATTTGCATGAAGAGTGTTTAGAAGTGTGTAGAAAGACTTGCCCAAATTTGGTCAAAAATGGGCTATGAACCCACAACCATTGCTTTGAAGCATTAAATAGCTTATATAGTGTTGATTGGGGTTAGAATATGTTTGCATACAATACACTTGATTGATTACAAGTGCTAGAGATGCATGAAGAGTGTTTATAAGTGTGGATAAACACTTGGTGAAATTGGGTCCCAAAAGGGCTAAGAACTCGGAAACATTGCGTTGAACTACTAAATGACTTATCTAGTGTTGTTTGGGGTTAGAATATGTTAGAATACAATGAATTTGATTGATTACAAGTGCTAGAGATGCATGAAGTATGTTTAGAAGTGTGTAGAAAGACTTGTTGAAACTTGATCCCAAATGGGCTAAGAACTCGGAAACATTGCGTTGAACCACTTAATGGCTTGTCTAGTGCTGTTTTGGGTTAGAATATGTTAGAATACAATAAAATTCATTGTTACAAGTGCTAGAGATATATGAAGAGTGATTAGAAGTGTGGAGAAAGACTTGTTGAAATTGGGTCCCAAATGGGCTAAGAACTCGGAAACATTGCGTTGAACCACTAAATGACTTATCTAGTGTTGTTTGGGGGTTAGAATATGTTAGAATACATTGAATTTGATTGATTACAAGTGCTAGATATGCATGAAGAGTGTTTAGAAGTGTGTAGAAAGACTTGTAGAAATTGGGTCCAAAATGGGCTAAGAACCCACAACCATTGCTTTGAAGCATTAAATAGCTGTTATAGTGTTGATTGGGGTTAGAATATGTTGGAATACAATAAATTTGATTGATTACAATTTTTAGAGATGCATGAAGAGTGTTTAGAAGTATGGAGAAAGACTTGTTAAAATTGGGTCCCAAATGGGCTAAGAACTCGGAAACATTGCGTTGAACCACTAAATGACTTATCTAGTGTTGTTTGGGGTTAGAATGTGTTAGAATACAATGAATTTGATTGATTACAAGTGCTAGAGATGCATGAAGTATGTTTAGAAGTGTGTAGAAAGACTTCGTGAAACTTGATCCCAAATGGGCTAAGAACTCGGAAACATTGCGTTGAACCACTTAATGGCTTGTCTAGTGTTGTTTTGGGTTAGAATATGTTAGAATACAATAAATTTCATTGTTACAAGTGCTAGAGATATACGAAGAGTGTTTAGAAGTGTGGAGAAAGACTTGTTGAAATTGGGTCCGAAATGGGCTAAGAACTCGGAAACATTGCGTTGAACCACTAAATGACTTATCTAGTGTTGTTTGGGGTTAGAATGTGTTAGAATACAATGAATTTGATTGATTACAATTGCTAGAGATGCATGAAGACTGTTTACAAGTGTGTAGAAAGACTTGTTGAAACTTCATCCCAAATGGGCTAAGAACTCGGAAACATTGCGTTGAACTACTTAATGGCTTATCTAGTGTTTTTTTGGCTTAGAATATGTTTGAATACAATGAATCTGATTGATTACAAGTGCTAGATTTGCATGAAGAGTGTTTAGAAGTGTGTAGAAAGACTTGCCCAAATTTGGTCAAAAATGGGCTACGAACCCACAACCATTGCTTTGAAGCATTAAATAGCTTATATAGTGTTAATTGGGGTTAGAATATGTTTGCATACAATACACTTGATTGATTACAAGTGCTAGAGATGCATGAAGAGTGTTTATAAGTGTGGATAAACACTTGGTGAAATTGGGTCCCAAAAGGGCTAAGAACTCGGAAACATTGCGTTGAACTACTAAATGACTTATCTAGTGTTGTTTGGGGTTAGAATATGTTAGAATACAATGAATTTGATTGATTACAAGTGCTAGAGATGCATGAAGTATGTTTAGAAGTGTGTAGAAAGACTTGTTGAAACTTGATCCCAAATGGGCTAAGAACTCGGAAACATTGCGTTGAACCACTTAATGGCTTGTCTAGTGCTGTTTTGGGTTAGAATATGTTATAATACAATAAATTTCATTGTTACAAATGCTAGAGATATATGAAGAGTGATTAGAAGTGTGGAGAAAGACTTGTTGAAATTGGGTCCCAAATGGGCTAAGAACTCGGAAACATTGCGTTGAACCACTAAATGACTTATCTAGTGTTGTTTGGGGGTTAGAATATGTTAGAATACATTGAATTTGATTGATTACAAGTGCTAGATATGCATGAAGAGTGTTTAGAAGTGTGTAGAAAGACTTGTAGAAATTGGGTCCAAAATGGGCTAAGAACCCACAACCATTGCTTTGAAGCATTAAATAGCTGTTATAGTGTTGATTGGGGTTAGAATATGTTGGAATACAATAAATTTGATTGATTACAATTTTTAGAGATGCATGAAGAGTGTTTAGAAGTATGGAGAAAGACTTGTTAAAATTGGGTCCCAAATGGGCTAAGAACTCGGAAACATTGCGTTGAACCACTAAATGACTTATCTAGTGTTGTTTGGGGTTAGAATGTGTTAGAATACAATGAATTTGATTGATTACAAATGCTAGAGATGCATGAAGAGTGTTTACAAGTGTGTAGAAAGACTTGTAGGAATTGGGTCCCAAATGGGCTAAGAACTCGGAAACATTGCGTTGAACCACTAAATGACTTATCTAGTGTTGTTTGGGGTTAGAATATGTTAGAATACAATGAATTTGATTGATTACAAGTGCTAAAGATGCATGAAGAGTGTTTAGAAGTGTGTAGAAAGACTTGTTCAAATTGGGTCCCAAATGGGCTAAGAACTCGGAAACATTGCGTTGAACCACTTAATGGCTTGTCTAGTGCTGTTTTGGGTTAGAATATGTTAGAATACAATAAAATTCATTGTTACAAGTGCTAGAGATATATGAAGAGTGATTAGAAGTGTGGAGAAAGACTTGTTGAAATTGGGTCCCAAATGGGCTAAGAACTCGGAAACATTGCGTTGAACCACTAAATGACTTATCTAGTGTTGTTTGGGGGTTAGAATATGTTAGAATACATTGAATTTGATTGATTACAAGTGCTAGATATGCATGAAGAGTGTTTAGAAGTGTGTAGAAAGACTTGTAGAAATTGGGTCCAAAATGGGCTAAGAACCCACAACCATTGCTTTGAAGCATTAAATAGCTGTTATAGTGTTGATTGGGGTTAGAATATGTTGGAATACAATAAATTTGATTGATTACAATTTTTAGAGATGCATGAAGAGTGTTTAGAAGTATGGAGAAAGACTTGTTAAAATTGGGTCCCAAATGGGCTAAGAACTCGGAAACATTGCGTTGAACCACTAAATGACTTATCTAGTGTTGTTTGGGGTTAGAATGTGTTAGAATACAATGAATTTGATTGATTACAAGTGCTAGAGATGCATGAAGTATGTTTAGAAGTGTGTAGAAAGACTTCGTGAAACTTGATCCCAAATGGGCTAAGAACTCGGAAACATTGCGTTGAACCACTTAATGGCTTGTCTAGTGTTGTTTTGGGTTAGAATATGTTAGAATACAATAAATTTCATTGTTACAAGTGCTAGAGATATACGAAGAGTGTTTAGAAGTGTGGAGAAAGACTTGTTGAAATTGGGTCCGAAATGGGCTAAGAACTCGGAAACATTGCGTTGAACCACTAAATGACTTATCTAGTGTTGTTTGGGGTTAGAATGTGTTAGAATACAATGAATTTGATTGATTACAATTGCTAGAGATGCATGAAGACTGTTTACAAGTGTGTAGAAAGACTTGTTGAAACTTCATCCCAAATGGGCTAAGAACTCGGAAACATTGCGTTGAACTACTTAATGGCTTATCTAGTGTTTTTTTGGCTTAGAATATGTTTGAATACAATGAATCTGATTGATTACAAGTGCTAGATTTGCATGAAGAGTGTTTAGAAGTGTGTAGAAAGACTTGCCCAAATTTGGTCAAAAATGGGCTACGAACCCACAACCATTGCTTTGAAGCATTAAATAGCTTATATAGTGTTGATTGGGGTTAGAATATGTTTGCATACAATACACTTGATTGATTACAAGTGCTAGAGATGCATGAAGAGTGTTTATAAGTGTGGATAAACACTTGGTGAAATTGGGTCCCAAAAGGGCTAAGAACTCGGAAACATTGCGTTGAACTACTAAATGACTTATCTAGTGTTGTTTGGGGTTAGAATATGTTAGAATACAATGAATTTGATTGATTACAAGTGCTAGAGATGCATGAAGTATGTTTAGAAGTGTGTAGAAAGACTTGTTGAAACTTGATCCCAAATGGGCTAAGAACTCGGAAACATTGCGTTGAACCACTTAATGGCTTGTCTAGTGCTGTTTTGGGTTAGAATATGTTATAATACAATAAATTTCATTGTTACAAATGGTAGAGATATATGAAGAGTGATTAGAAGTGTGGAGAAAGACTTGTTGAAATTGGGTCCCAAATGGGCTAAGAACTCGGAAACATTGCGTTGAACCACTAAATGACTTATCTAGTGTTGTTTGGGGGTTAGAATATGTTAGAATACATTGAATTTGATTGATTACAAGTGCTAGATATGCATGAAGAGTGTTTAGAAGTGTGTAGAAAGACTTGTAGAAATTGGGTCCAAAATGGGCTAAGAACCCACAACCATTGCTTTGAAGCATTAAATAGCTGTTATAGTGTTGATTGGGGTTAGAATATGTTGGAATACAATAAATTTGATTGATTACAATTTTTAGAGATGCATGAAGAGTGTTTAGAAGTATGGAGAAGGACTTGTTAAAATTGGGTCCCAAATGGGCTAAGAACTCGGAAACATTGCGTTGAACCACTAAATGACTTATCTAGTGTTGTTTGGGGTTAGAATGTGTTAGAATACAATGAATTTGATTGATTACAAATGCTAGAGATGCATGAAGAGTGTTTACAAGTGTGTAGAAAGACTTGTAGGAATTGGGTCCCAAATGGGCTAAGAACTCGGAAACATTGCGTTGAACCACTAAATGACTTATCTAGTGTTGTTTGGGGTTAGAATATGTTAGAATACAATGAATTTGATTGATTACAAGTGCTAAAGATGCATGAAGAGTGTTTAGAAGTGTGTAGAAAGACTTGTTCAAATTGGGTCCCAAATGGGCTAAGAACTCGGAAACATTGCGTTGAACCACTTAATGGCTTGTCTAGTGCTGTTTTGGGTTAGAATATGTTAGAATACAATAAAATTCATTGTTACAAGTGCTAGAGATATATGAAGAGTGATTAGAAGTGTGGAGAAAGACTTGTTGAAATTGGGTCCCAAATGGGCTAAGAACTCGGAAACATTGCGTTGAACCACTAAATGACTTATCTAGTGTTGTTTGGGGGTTAGAATATGTTAGAATACATTGAATTTGATTGATTACAAGTGCTAGATATGCATGAAGAGTGTTTAGAAGTGTGTAGAAAGACTTGTAGAAATTGGGTCCAAAATGGGCTAAGAACCCACAACCATTGCTTTGAAGCATTAAATAGCTGTTATAGTGTTGATTGGGGTTAGAATATGTTGGAATACAATAAATTTGATTGATTACAATTTTTAGAGATGCATGAAGAGTGTTTAGAAGTATGGAGAAAGACTTGTTAAAATTGGGTCCCAAATGGGCTAAGAACTCGGAAACATTGCGTTGAACCACTAAATGACTTATCTAGTGTTGTTTGGGGTTAGAATGTGTTAGAATACAATGAATTTGATTGATTACAAGTGCTAGAGATGCATGAAGTATGTTTAGAAGTGTGTAGAAAGACTTCGTGAAACTTGATCCCAAATGGGCTAAGAACTCGGAAACATTGCGTTGAACCACTTAATGGCTTGTCTAGTGTTGTTTTGGGTTAGAATATGTTAGAATACAATAAATTTCATTGTTACAAGTGCTAGAGATATACGAAGAGTGTTTAGAAGTGTGGAGAAAGACTTGTTGAAATTGGGTCCGAAATGGGCTAAGAACTCGGAAACATTGCGTTGAACCACTAAATGACTTATCTAGTGTTGTTTGGGGTTAGAATGTGTTAGAATACAATGAATTTGATTGATTACAATTGCTAGAGATGCATGAAGAGTGTTTACAAGTGTGTAGAAAGACTTGTTGAAACTTCATCCCAAATGGGCTAAGAACTCAGAAACATTGCGTTGAACTACTTAATGGCTTATCTAGTGTTTTTTTGGCTTAGAATATGTTTGAATACAATGAATCTGATTGATTACAAGTGCTAGATTTGCATGAAGAGTGTTTAGAAGTGTGTAGAAAGACTTGCCCAAATTTGGTCAAAAATGGGCTATGAACCCACAACCATTGCTTTGAAGCATTAAATAGCTTATATAGTGTTGATTGGGGTTAGAATATGTTTGCATACAATACACTTGATTGATTACAAGTGCTAGAGATGCATGAAGAGTGTTTATAAGTGTGGATAAACACTTGGTGAAATTGGGTCCCAAAAGGGCTAAGAACTCGGAAACATTGCGTTGAACTACTAAATGACTTATCTAGTGTTGTTTGGGGTTAGAATATGTTAGAATACAATGAATTTGATTGATTACAAGTGCTAGAGATGCATGAAGTATGTTTAGAAGTGTGTAGAAAGACTTGTTGAAACTTGATCCCAAATGGGCTAAGAACTCGGAAACATTGCGTTGAACCACTTAATGGCTTGTCTAGTGCTGTTTTGGGTTAGAATATGTTAGAATACAATAAAATTCATTGTTACAAGTGCTAGAGATATATGAAGAGTGATTAGAAGTGTGGAGAAAGACTTGTTGAAATTGGGTCCCAAATGGGCTAAGAACTCGGAAACATTGCGTTGAACCACTAAATGACTTATCTAGTGTTGTTTGGGGGTTAGAATATGTTAGAATACATTGAATTTGATTGATTACAAGTGCTAGATATGCATGAAGAGTGTTTAGAAGTGTGTAGAAAGACTTGTAGAAATTGGGTCCAAAATGGGCTAAGAACCCACAACCATTGCTTTGAAGCATTAAATAGCTGTTATAGTGTTGATTGGGGTTAGAATATGTTGGAATACAATAAATTTGATTGATTACAATTTTTAGAGATGCATGAAGAGTGTTTAGAAGTATGGAGAAAGACTTGTTAAAATTGGGTCCCAAATGGGCTAAGAACTCGGAAACATTGCGTTGAACCACTAAATGACTTATCTAGTGTTGTTTGGGGTTAGAATGTGTTAGAATACAATGAATTTGATTGATTACAAGTGCTAGAGATGCATGAAGTATGTTTAGAAGTGTGTAGAAAGACTTCGTGAAACTTGATCCCAAATGGGCTAAGAACTCGGAAACATTGCGTTGAACCACTTAATGGCTTGTCTACTGTTGTTTTGGGTTAGAATATGTTAGAATACAATAAATTTCATTGTTACAAGTGCTAGAGATATACGAAGAGTGTTTAGAAGTGTGGAGAAAGACTTGTTGAAATTGGGTCCGAAATGGGCTAAGAACTCGGAAACATTGCGTTGAACCACTAAATGACTTATCTAGTGTTGTTTGGGGTTAGAATGTGTTAGAATACAATGAATTTGATTGATTACAATTGCTAGAGATGCATGAAGACTGTTTACAAGTGTGTAGAAAGACTTGTTGAAACTTCATCCCAAATGGGCTAAGAACTCGGAAACATTGCGTTGAACTACTTAATGGCTTATCTAGTGTTTTTTTGGCTTAGAATATGTTTGAATACAATGAATCTGATTGATTACAAGTGCTAGATTTGCATGAAGAGTGTTTAGAAGTGTGTAGAAAGACTTGCCCAAATTTGGTCAAAAATGGGCTACGAACCCACAACCATTGCTTTGAAGCATTAAATAGCTTATATAGTGTTAATTGGGGTTAGAATATGTTTGCATACAATACACTTGATTGATTACAAGTGCTAGAGATGCATGAAGAGTGTTTATAAGTGTGGATAAACACTTGGTGAAATTGGGTCCCAAAAGGGCTAAGAACTCGGAAACATTGCGTTGAACTACTAAATGACTTATCTAGTGTTGTTTGGGGTTAGAATATGTTAGAATACAATGAATTTGATTGATTACAAGTGCTAGAGATGCATGAAGTATGTTTAGAAGTGTGTAGAAAGACTTGTTGAAACTTGATCCCAAATGGGCTAAGAACTCGGAAACATTGCGTTGAACCACTTAATGGCTTGTCTAGTGCTGTTTTGGGTTAGAATATGTTATAATACAATAAATTTCATTGTTACAAATGCTAGAGATATATGAAGAGTGATTAGAAGTGTGGAGAAAGACTTGTTGAAATTGGGTCCCAAATGGGCTAAGAACTCGGAAACATTGCGTTGAACCACTAAATGACTTATCTAGTGTTGTTTGGGGGTTAGAATATGTTAGAATACATTGAATTTGATTGATTACAAGTGCTAGATATGCATGAAGAGTGTTTAGAAGTGTGTAGAAAGACTTGTAGAAATTGGGTCCAAAATGGGCTAAGAACCCACAACCATTGCTTTGAAGCATTAAATAGCTGTTATAGTGTTGATTGGGGTTAGAATATGTTGGAATACAATAAATTTGATTGATTACAATTTTTAGAGATGCATGAAGAGTGTTTAGAAGTATGGAGAAAGACTTGTTAAAATTGGGTCCCAAATGGGCTAAGAACTCGGAAACATTGCGTTGAACCACTAAATGACTTATCTAGTGTTGTTTGGGGTTAGAATGTGTTAGAATACAATGAATTTGATTGATTACAAATGCTAGAGATGCATGAAGAGTGTTTACAAGTGTGTAGAAAGACTTGTAGGAATTGGGTCCCAAATGGGCTAAGAACTCGGAAACATTGCGTTGAACCACTAAATGACTTATCTAGTGTTGTTTGGGGTTAGAATATGTTAGAATACAATGAATTTGATTGATTACAAGTGCTAAAGATGCATGAAGAGTGTTTAGAAGTGTGTAGAAAGACTTGTTCAAATTGGGTCCCAAATGGGCTAAGAACTCGGAAACATTGCGTTGAACCACTTAATGGCTTGTCTAGTGCTGTTTTGGGTTAGAATATGTTAGAATACAATAAAATTCATTGTTACAAGTGCTAGAGATATATGAAGAGTGATTAGAAGTGTGGAGAAAGACTTGTTGAAATTGGGTCCCAAATGGGCTAAGAACTCGGAAACATTGCGTTGAACCACTAAATGACTTATCTAGTGTTGTTTGGGGGTTAGAATATGTTAGAATACATTGAATTTGATTGATTACAAGTGCTAGATATGCATGAAGAGTGTTTAGAAGTGTGTAGAAAGACTTGTAGAAATTGGGTCCAAAATGGGCTAAGAACCCACAACCATTGCTTTGAAGCATTAAATAGCTGTTATAGTGTTGATTGGGGTTAGAATATGTTGGAATACAATAAATTTGATTGATTACAATTTTTAGAGATGCATGAAGAGTGTTTAGAAGTATGGAGAAAGACTTGTTAAAATTGGGTCCCAAATGGGCTAAGAACTCGGAAACATTGCGTTGAACCACTAAATGACTTATCTAGTGTTGTTTGGGGTTAGAATGTGTTAGAATACAATGAATTTGATTGATTACAAGTGCTAGAGATGCATGAAGTATGTTTAGAAGTGTGTAGAAAGACTTGGTGAAACTTGATCCCAAATGGGCTAAGAACTCGGAAACATTGCGTTGAACCACTTAATGGCTTGTCTAGTGTTGTTTTGGGTTAGAATATGTTAGAATACAATAAATTTCATTGTTACAAGTGCTAGAGATATACGAAGAGTGTTTAGAAGTGTGGAGAAAGACTTGTTGAAATTGGGTCCGAAATGGGCTAAGAACTCGGAAACATTGCGTTGAACCACTAAATGACTTATCTAGTGTTGTTTGGGGTTAGAATGTGTTAGAATACAATGAATTTGATTGATTACAATTGCTAGAGATGCATGAAGAGTGTTTACAAGTGTGTAGAAAGACTTGTTGAAACTTCATCCCAAATGGGCTAAGAACTCGGAAACATTGCGTTGAACTACTTAATGGCTTATCTAGTGTTTTTTTGGTTTAGAATATGTTTGAATACAATGAATCTGATTGATTACAAGTGCTAGATTTGCATGAAGAGTGTTTAGAAGTGTGTAGAAAGACTTGCCCAAATTTGGTCAAAAATGGGCTACGAACCCACAACCATTGCTTTGAAGCATTAAATAGCTTATATAGTGTTGATTGGGGTTAGAATATGTTTGCATACAATACACTTGATTGATTACAAGTGCTAGAGATGCATGAAGAGTGTTTATAAGTGTGGATAAACACTTGGTGAAATTGGGTCCCAAAAGGGCTAAGAACTCGGAAACATTGCGTTGAACTACTAAATGACTTATCTAGTGTTGTTTGGGGTTAGAATATGTTAGAATACAATGAATTTGATTGATTACAAGTGCTAGAGATGCATGAAGTATGTTTAGAAGTGTGTAGAAAGACTTGTTGAAACTTGATCCCAAATGGGCTAAGAACTCGGAAACATTGCGTTGAACCACTTAATGGCTTGTCTAGTGCTGTTTTGGGTTAGAATATGTTATAATACAATAAATTTCATTGTTACAAATGCTAGAGATATATGAAGAGTGATTAGAAGTGTGGAGAAAGACTTGTTGAAATTGGGTCCCAAATGGGCTAAGAACTCGGAAACATTGCGTTGAACCACTAAATGACTTATCTAGTGTTGTTTGGGGGTTAGAATATGTTAGAATACATTGAATTTGATTGATTACAAGTGCTAGATATGCATGAAGAGTGTTTAGAAGTGTGTAGAAAGACTTGTAGAAATTGGGTCCAAAATGGGCTAAGAACCCACAACCATTGCTTTGAAGCATTAAATAGCTGTTATAGTGTTGATTGGGGTTAGAATATGTTGGAATACAATAAATTTGATTGATTACAATTTTTAGAGATGCATGAAGAGTGTTTAGAAGTATGGAGAAAGACTTGTTAAAATTGGGTCCCAAATGGGCTAAGAACTCGGAAACATTGCGTTGAACCACTAAATGACTTATCTAGTGTTGTTTGGGGTTAGAATGTGTTAGAATACAATGAATTTGATTGATTACAAATGCTAGAGATGCATGAAGAGTGTTTACAAGTGTGTAGAAAGACTTGTAGGAATTGGGTCCCAAATGGGCTAAGAACTCGGAAACATTGCGTTGAACCACTAAATGACTTATCTAGTGTTGTTTGGGGTTAGAATATGTTAGAATACAATGAATTTGATTGATTACAAGTGCTAAAGATGCATGAAGAGTGTTTAGAAGTGTGTAGAAAGACTTGTTCAAATTGGGTCCCAAATGGGCTAAGAACTCGGAAACATTGCGTTGAACCACTTAATGGCTTGTCTAGTGCTGTTTTGGGTTAGAATATGTTAGAATACAATAAAATTCATTGTTACAAGTGCTAGAGATATATGAAGAGTGATTAGAAGTGTGGAGAAAGACTTGTTGAAATTGGGTCCCAAATGGGCTAAGAACTCGGAAACATTGCGTTGAACCACTAAATGACTTATCTAGTGTTGTTTGGGGGTTAGAATATGTTAGAATACATTGAATTTGATTGATTACAAGTGCTAGATATGCATGAAGAGTGTTTAGAAGTGTGTAGAAAGACTTGTAGAAATTGGGTCCAAAATGGGCTAAGAACCCACAACCATTGCTTTGAAGCATTAAATAGCTGTTATAGTGTTGATTGGGGTTAGAATATGTTGGAATACAATAAATTTGATTGATTACAATTTTTAGAGATGCATGAAGAGTGTTTAGAAGTATGGAGAAAGACTTGTTAAAATTGGGTCCCAAATGGGCTAAGAACTCGGAAACATTGCGTTGAACCACTAAATGACTTATCTAGTGTTGTTTGGGGTTAGAATGTGTTAGAATACAATGAATTTGATTGATTACAAGTGCTAGAGATGCATGAAGTATGTTTAGAAGTGTGTAGAAAGACTTGTTGAAACTTGATCCCAAATGGGCTAAGAACTCGGAAACATTGTGTTGAACCACTTAATGGCTTGTCTAGTGTTGTTTTGGGTTAGAATATGTTAGAATACAATAAATTTCATTGTTACAAGTGCTAGAGATATACGAAGAGTGTTTAGAAGTGTGGAGAAAGACTTGTTGAAATTGGGTCCGAAATGGGCTAAGAACTCGGAAACATTGCGTTGAACCACTAAATGACTTATCTAGTGTTGTTTGGGGTTAGAATGTGTTAGAATACAATGAATTTGATTGATTACAATTGCTAGAGATGCATGAAGAGTGTTTACAAGTGTGTAGAAAGACTTGTTGAAACTTCATCCCAAATGGGTTAAGAACTCGGAAACATTGCGTTGAACTACTTAATGGCTTATCTAGTGTTTTTTTGGCTTAGAATATGTTTGAATACAATGAATCTGATTGATTACAAGTGCTAGATTTGCATGAAGAGTGTTTAGAAGTGTGTAGAAAGACTTGCCCAAATTTGGTCAAAAATGGGCTACGAACCCACAACCATTGCTTTGAAGCATTAAATAGCTTATATAGTGTTGATTGGGGTTAGAATATGTTTGCATACAATACACTTGATTGATTACAAGTGCTAGAGATGCATGAAGAGTGTTTATAAGTGTGGATAAACACTTGGTGAAATTGGGTCCCAAAAGGGCTAAGAACTCGGAAACATTGCGTTGAACTACTAAATGACTTATCTAGTGTTGTTTGGGGTTAGAATATGTTAGAATACAATGAATTTGATTGATTACAAGTGCTAGAGATGCATGAAGTATGTTTAGAAGTGTGTAGAAAGACTTGTTGAAACTTGATCCCAAATGGGCTAAGAACTCGGAAACATTGCGTTGAACCACTTAATGGCTTGTCTAGTGCTGTTTTGGGTTAGAATATGTTATAATACAATAAATTTCATTGTTACAAGTGCTAGAGATATATGAAGAGTGATTAGAAGTGTGGAGAAAGACTTGTTGAAATTGGGTCCCAAATGGGCTAAGAACTCGGAAACATTGCGTTGAACCACTAAATGACTTATCTAGTGTTGTTTGGGGGTTAGAATATGTTAGAATACATTGAATTTGATTGATTACAAGTGCTAGATATGCATGAAGAGTGTTTAGAAGTGTGTAGAAAGACTTGTAGAAATTGGGTCCAAAATGGGCTAAGAACCCACAACCATTGCTTTGAAGCATTAAATAGCTGTTATAGTGTTGATTGGGGTTAGAATATGTTGGAATACAATAAATTTGATTGATTACAATTTTTAGAGATGCATGAAGAGTGTTTAGAAGTATGGAGAAAGACTTGTTAAAATTGGGTCCCAAATGGGCTAAGAACTCGGAAACATTGCGTTGAACCACTAAATGACTTATCTAGTGTTGTTTAGGGTTAGAATGTGTTAGAATACAATGAATTTGATTGATTACAAATGCTAGAGATGCATGAAGAGTGTTTACAAGTGTGTAGAAAGACTTGTAGGAATTGGGTCCCAAATGGGCTAAGAACTCGGAAACATTGCGTTGAACCACTAAATGACTTATCTAGTGTTGTTTGGGGTTAGAATATGTTAGAATACAATGAATTTGATTGATTACAAGTGCTAAAGATGCATGAAGAGTGTTTAGAAGTGTGTAGAAAGACTTGTTCAAATTGGGTCCCATATGGGCTAAGAACTCGGAAACATTGCTTTGAACCACTAAATGACTTATCTAGTGTTTTTGGGGTTAGAATATGTTAGAATACAATAAATTTGATTGATTACAAGTGCTAGAGATGCGTGAAGAGTGTTTAGAAGTGTGTAGAAAGACTTGTAGAAATTGGGTCCCAAATGGGCTAAGAACTCGGAAACATTGCGTTGAACCACTAAATGACTTATCTAGTGTTGTTTGGGGTTAGAATATGTTAGAATACAATGAATTTGATTGATTACAAGTGCTAAAGATGCATGAAGAGTTTTTAGAAGTGTGTAGAAAGACTTGTTCAAATTGGTTCCCATATGGGCTAAGAACTCGGAAACATTGCGTTGAACCACTTAAGGGCTTGTCTAGTGCTGTTTTGGGTTAGAATATATTAGAATATAATAAATTTGATTGTTACAAGTGCTAGAGATACGTGAAGAGTGTTTAGAAGTGTGGAGAAAGAATTGTTGAAATTGGGTCCCAAATGGGCTAAGAACTCAGAAACATTGCGTTGAACCACTAAATGACTTATCTAGTGTTGTTTGGGGTTAGAATATGTTAGAATACAATGAATTTGATTGATTACAAGTGTTAAAGATGCATGAAGAGTGTTTAGAAGTGTGTAGAAAGACTTGTTCAAATTGGGTCCCATATGGGCTAAGAACTCGGAAACATTGCTTTGATCCACTAAATGACTTATCTAGTATTTTTTGGGGTTAGAATATGTTAGAATACAATAAATTTGATTGATTACAAGTGCTAGAGATGCGTGAAGAGTGTTTAGAAGTGTGTAGAAAGACTTGTAGAAATTGGGTCCCAAATGGGCTAAGAACTCGGAAACATTGCGTTGAACCACTAAATGACTTATCTAGTGTTGTTTGGGGTTAGAATATGTTAGAATACAATGAATTTGATTGATTACAAGTGCTAAAGATGCATGAAGAGTGTTTAGAAGTGTGTAGAAAGACTTGTTCAAATTGGGTCCCATATGGGCTAAGAACTCGGAAACATTGCGTTGAACCATTTAAGGGCTTGTCTAGTGCTGTTTTGGGTTAGAATATGTTAGAATATAATAAATTTGATTGTTACAAGTGCTAGAGATACATGAAGAGTGTTTAGAAGTGTGGAGAAAGAATTGTTGAAATTGGGTCCCAAATGGGCTAAGAACTCAAAAACATTGCGTTGAACCACTAAATAACTTATCTAGTGTTGATTAGGATTATAATATGTTAGAATACAATGAATTTGATTGATTACAAGTGCTAGATTTGCATGAAGAGTGTTTAGAAGTGTGTAGAAAGACTTGCCCAAATTTGGTCCAAAATGGGCTATGAACCCACAACCATTGCTTTGAAGCATTAAATAGCTTGTATAGTGTTGATTGGGGTTAGAATATGTTAGAATACAATAAATTTGATTGATTACAAGTGCTAGAGATGCATGAAGAGTGTTTATAAGTGTGGATAAAGACTTGTTGAAATTGGGTCCCAAAAGGGCTAAGAACTCGGAAACATTGTATTGAACCACTAAATGATTTATCTAGTGTTGTTTGGGGTTAGAATATGTTAGAATACAATGAATTTGATTGATTACAAGTGCTAGAGATGCATGAAGAGTGTTTAGAAGTGTGTAGAAAGACTTGTTGAAACTTGATCCCAAATGGGCTAAGAACTCGGAAACATTGCGTTGAACCACTTAATGGCTTGTCTAGTGTTGTTTTGGGTTAGAATATGTTAGAATACAATAAATTTCATTGTTACAAGTGCTAGAGATATACGAAGAGTGTTTAGAAGTGTGGAGAAAGACTTGTTGAAATTGGGTCCCAAATGGCCTAAGAACTCGGAAACATTGCGTTGAACCACTAAATGACTTATCTATTGTTGTTTGGGGTTATAATGTGTTAGAATACAATGAATTATATTGATTACAAGTGCTAGAGATGCATGAAGAGTGTTTACAAGTGTGTAAAAAGACTTGTTGAAACTTGATCCCAAATGGGCTAAGAACTCGGAAACATTGCGTTGAACAACTTAATGGCTTATCTAGTGTTTTTTGGCTTAGAATATGTTTGAATACAATGAATCTGATTGATTACAAGTGCTATTTTTGCATGAAGAGTGTTTAGAAGAGTGTAGAAAGACTTGCCCAAATTTGGTCAAAAATGGGCTACGAACCCACAACCATTCCTTTGAAGCATTAAATAGCTTATATAGTTTTGATTGGGGTTAGAATATGTTTGAATACAATAAACTTGATTGATTACAAGTGCTAGAGATGCATGAAGAGTGTTTATAAGTGTGGATAAATACTTGTTGAAATTGGGTCCCAAAAGGGCTAAGAACTCGGAAACATTGCGTTGAACTACTAAATGACTTATCTAGTGTTGTTTGGGGGTTAGAATATGTTAGAATACAATGAATTTGATTGATTAAAAGTGCTAGATATGCATGAAGAGTGTTTAGAAGTGTGTAGAAAGACGTAGAAATTGGGTCCAAAATGGGCTAAGAAACAGCAACCATTGCTTTGAAGCATTAAATAGCTGTTATAGTGTTGATTGGGGTTAGAATATGTTGAAATACAATATATTTGATTGATTACAATTTTTAGAGATGCATGAAGAGTGTTTAAAAGTATGGAGAAAGACTTGTTAAAATTGGGTCCCAAATGGGCTAAGAACTCGGAAACATTGCTTTGAACCACTAAATGACTTATCTAGTGTTTTTTGGGGTTAGAATATGTTAGAATACAATAAATTTGATTGATTACAAGTGCTAGAGATGCGTGAAGAGTGTTTAGAAGTGTGTAGAAAGACTTGTAGAAATTCGGTCCCAAATGGGCTAAGAACTCGGAAACATTGCGTTGAACCACTAAATGACTTATCTAGTGTTTTTTGGGGTTAGAATATGTTAGAATACAATGAATTTGATTGATTACAAGTGCTAAAGATGCATGAAGAGTGTTTAGAAGTGTGTAGAAAGACTTGTTCAAATTGGGTCCCATATGGGCTAAGAACTCGGAAACATTGCGTTGAACCACTAAATGACTTATCTAGTGTTTTTTGGGGTTAGAATATGTTAGAATACAATGAATTTGATTGATTACAAGTGCTAAAGATGCATGAAGAGTGTTTAGAAGTGTGTAGAAAGACTTGTTCAAATTGGGTCCCATATGGGCTAAGAACTCGGAAACATTGCGTTGAACCACTTAAGGGCTTGTCTAGTGCTGTTTTGGGTTAGAATATGTTAGAATATAATAAATTTGATTGTTACAAGTGCTAGAGATACATGAAGAGTGTTTAGAAGTGTGGAGAAAGAATTGTTGAAATTGGGTCCCAAATGGGCTAAGAACCCAGAAACATTGCGTTGAACCACTAAATAACTTATCTAGTGTTGTTTGGGATTAGAATATGTTAGAATACAATGAATTTGATTGATTACAAGTGCTAGATTTGCATGAAGAGTGTTTAGAAGTGTGTAGAAAGACTTGCCCAAATTTGGTCCAAAATGGGCTATGAACCCACAACCATTGCTTTGAAGCATTAAATAGCTTGTATAGTGTTGATTGGGGTTAGAATATGTTAGAATACAATAAATTTGGTTGATTACAAGTGCTAGAGAAATACGAAGAGTGTTTAGAAGTGTGGAGAAAGACTTGTTGAAATTAGGTCCCAAATGGGCTAAGAACTCGGAAACATTGCATTGAACCACTAAATGACTTATCTATTGTTGTTTGGGGTTAGAATGTGTTAGAATACAATGAATTTGAGTGATTACAAGTGCTAGAGATGCATGAAGAGTGTTTACAAGTGTGTAGAAAGACTTGTTGAAACTTGATCCCAAATGGGCTAAGAACTCGGAAACATTGCGTTGAACCACTTAAGGGCTTGTCTAGTGCTGTTTTGGGTTAGAATATGATAGAATATAATAGATTTGATTGTTACAAGTGCTAGAGATACATGAAGAGTGTTTAGAAGTGTGGAGAAAGACTTGTTGAAATTGGGTCCGAAATGGGCTAAGAACTCGGAAACATTGCGTTGAACCACTAAATGACTTATCTAGTGTTGTTTGGGGTTAGAATGTGTTAGAATACAATGAATTTGATTGATTAAAATTGCTAGAGATGCATGAAGAGTGTTTACAAGTGTGTAGAAAGACTTGTTGAAACTTCATCCCAAATGGGCTAAGAACTCGGAAACATTGCGTTGAACTACTTAATGGCTTATCTAGTGTTTTTTTGGCTTAGAATATGTTTGAATACAATGAATCTGATTGATTACAAGTGCTAGATTTGCATGAAGAGTGTTTAGAAGAGTGTAGAAAGACTTGCCCAAATTTGGTAAAAAATGGGCTATGAACCCACAACCATTGCTTTGAAGCATTAAATAGCTTATATAGTGTTGATTGGGGTTAGAATATGTTTGAATACAAAACACTTGATTGATTACAAGTGCTAGAGATGCATGAAGAGTGTTTATAAGTGTGGATAAACACTTGGTGAAATTGGGTCCCAAAAGGGCTAAGAACTCGGAAACATTGCGTTGAACTACTAAATGACTTATCTAGTGTTGTTTGGGGTTAGAATATGTTAGAATACAATGAATTTGATTGATTACAAGTGCTAGAGATGCATGAAGTGTGTTTAGAAGTGTGTAGAAAGACTTGTTGAAACTTGATCCCAAATGGGCTAAGAACTCGGAAACATTGCGTTGAACCACTTAATGGCTTGTCTAGTGCTGTTTTGGGTTAGAATATGTTATAATACAATAAATTTCATTGTTACAAGTGCTAGAGATATATGAAGAGTGATTAGAAGTGTGGAGAAAGACTTGTTGAAATTGGGTCCCAAATGGGCTAAGAACTCGGAAACATTGCGTTGAACCACTAAATGACTTATCTAGTGTTGTTTGGGGGTTAGAATATGTTAGAATACATTGAATTTGATTGATTACAAGTGCTAGATATGCATGAAGAGTGTTTAGAAGTGTGTAGAAAGACTTGTAGAAATTGGGTCCAAAATGGGCTAAGAACCCACAACCATTGCTTTGAAGCATTAAATAGCTGTTATAGTGTTGATTGGGGTTAGAATATGTTGGAATACAATAAATTTGATTGATTACAATTTTTAGAGATGCATGAAGAGTGTTTAAAAGTATGGAGAAAGACTTGTTAAAATTGGGTCCCAAATGGGCTAAGAACTCGGAAACATTGCTTTGAACCACTAAATGACTTATCTAGTGTTTTTTGGGGTTATAATATGTTAGAATACAATAAATTTGATTGATTACAAGTGCTAGAGATGCGTGAAGAGTGTTTAGAAGTGTGTAGAAAGACTTGTAGAAATTCGGTCCCAAATGGGCTAAGAACTCGGAAACATTGCGTTGAACCACTAAATGACTTATCTAGTGTTTTTTGGGGTTAGAATATGTTAGAATACAATGAATTTGATTGATTACAAGTGCTAAAGATGCATGAAGAGTGTTTCGAAGTGTGTAGAAAGACTTGTTCAAATTGGGTCCCATATGGGCTAAGAACTCGGAAACATTGCGTTGAACCACTAAATGATTTATCTAGTGTTTTTTGGGGTTAGAATATGTTAGAATACAATGAATTTGATTGATTACAAGTGCTAAAGATGCATGAAGAGTGTTTAGAAGTGTGTAGAAAGACTTGTTCAAATTGGGTCCCATATGGGCTAAGAACTCGGAAACATTGCGTTGAACCACTTAAGGGCTTGTCTAGTGCTGTTTTGGGTTAGAATATGTTAGAATATAATAAATTTGATTGTTACAAGTGCTAGAGATACATGAAGAGTGTTTAGAAGTGTGGAGAAAGAATTGTTGAAATTGGGTCCCAAATGGGCTAAGAACCCAGAAACATTGCGTTGAACCACTAAATAACTTATCTAGTGTTGTTTGGGATTAGAATATGTTAGAATACAATGAATTTGATTGATTACAAGTGCTAGATTTGCATGAAGAGTGTTTAGAAGTGTGTAGAAAGACTTGCCCAAATTTGGTCCAAAATGGGCTATGAACCCACAACCATTGCTTTGAAGCATTAAATAGCTTGTATAGTGTTGATTGGGGTTAGAATATGTTAGAATACAATAAATTTGGTTGATTACAAGTGCTAGAGAAATACGAAGAGTGTTTAGAAGTGTGGAGAAAGACTTGTTGAAATTAGGTCCCAAATGGGCTAAGAACTCGGAAACATTGCATTGAACCACTAAATGACTTATCTATTGTTGTTTGGGGTTAGAATGTGTTAGAATACAATGAATTTGAGTGATTACAAGTGCTAGAGATGCATGAAGAGTGTTTACAAGTGTGTAGAAAGACTTGTTGAAACTTGATCCCAAATGGGCTAAGAACTCGGAAACATTGCGTTGAACCACTTAAGGGCTTGTCTAGTGCTGTTTTGGGTTAGAATATGATAGAATATAATAGATTTGATTGTTACAAGTGCTAGAGATACATGAAGAGTGTTTAGAAGTGTGGAGAAAGACTTGTTGAAATTGGGTCCGAAATGGGCTAAGAACTCGGAAACATTGCGTTGAACCACTAAATGACTTATCTAGTGTTGTTTGGGGTTAGAATGTGTTAGAATACAATGAATTTGATTGATTACAATTGCTAGAGATGCATGAAGAGTGTTTACAAGTGTGTAGAAAGACTTGTTGAAACTTCATCCCAAATGGGCTAAGAACTCGGAAACATTGCGTTGAACTACTTAATGGCTTATCTAGTGTTTTTTTGGCTTAGAATATGTTTGAATACAATGAATCTGATTGATTACAAGTGCTAGATTTGCATGAAGAGTGTTTAGAAGAGTGTAGAAAGACTTGCCTAAATTTGGTAAAAAATGGGCTATGAACCCACAACCATTGCTTTGAAGCATTAAATAGCTTATATAGTGTTGATTGGGGTTAGAATATGTTTGAATACAAAACACTTGATTGATTACAAGTGCTAGAGATGCATGAAGAGTGTTTATAAGTGTGGATAAACACTTGGTGAAATTGGGTCCCAAAAGGGCTAAGAACTCGGAAACATTGCGTTGAACTACTAAATGACTTATCTAGTGTTGTTTGGGGTTAGAATATGTTAGAATACAATGAATTTGATTGATTACAAGTGCTAGAGATGCATGAAGTGTGTTTAGAAGTGTGTAGAAAGACTTGTTGAAACTTGATCCCAAATGGGCTAAGAACTCGGAAACATTGCGTTGAACCACTTAATGGCTTGTCTAGTGCTGTTTTGGGTTAGAATATGTTATAATACAATAAATTTCATTGTTACAAGTGCTAGAGATATATGAAGAGTGTGGAGAAAGACTTGTTGAAATTGGGTCCCAAATGGGCTAAGAACTCGGAAACATTGCGTTGAACCACTAAATGACTTATCTAGTGTTGTTTGGGGGTTAGAATATGTTAGAATACATTGAATTTGATTGATTACAAGTGCTAGATATGCATGAAGAGTGTTTAGAAGTGTGTAGAAAGACTTGTAGAAATTGGGTCCAAAATGGGCTAAGAACCCACAACCATTGCTTTGAAGCATTAAATAGCTGTTATAGTGTTGATTGGGGTTAGAATATGTTGGAATACAATAAATTTGATTGATTACAATTTTTAGAGATGCATGAAGAGTGTTTAGAAGTATGGAGAAAGACTTGTTAAAATTGGGTCCCAAATGGGCTAAGAACTCGGAAACATTGCGTTGAACCACTAAATGACTTATCTAGTGTTGTTTGGGGTTAGAATGTGTTAGAATACAATGAATTTGATTGATTACAAATGCTAGAGATGCATGAAGAGTGTTTACAAGTGTGTAGAAAGACTTGTTGAAACTTCATCCCAAATGGGCTAAGAACTCGGAAACATTTCGATGAACTACTTAATGGCTTATCTAGTGTTTTTTGGCTTAGAATATGTTTGAATACAATGAATCTGATTGATTACAAGTGCTAGATTTGCATGAAGAGTGTTTAGAAGAGTGTAGAAAGACTTGCCCAAATTTGGTCAAAAATGGGCTATGAACCCACAACCATTGCTTTGAAGCATTAAATAGCTTATATAGTGTTGATTGGGGTTAGAATATGTTTGAATACAATATACTTGATTGATTACAAGTGCTAGAGATGCATGAAGAGTGTTTATAAGTGTGGATAAAGACTTGGTGAAATTGGGTCCCAAAAGGGCTAAGAACTCGGAAACATTGCGTTGAACTACTAAATGACTTATCTAGTGTTGTTTGGGGTTAGAATATGTTAGAATACAATGAATTTTATTGATTACAAGTGCTAGAGATGCATGAAGAGTGTTTAGAAGTGTGTAGAAAGACTTGTTGAAATTGGGTCCCAAATGGGCTAAGAACTCGAAAACATTGCGTTAAACCACTTAAGGGCTTGTTTAGTGCTGTTTTGGGTTAGAATATGTTAGAATATAATAAATTTGATTGTTACAAGTGCTAGAGATACATGAAGAGTGTTTAGAAGTGTGTAGAAAGACTTGTAGAAATTGGGTCCCAAATGGGCTAAGAACTCGGAAACATTGCTTTTAACCACTAAATGACTTATCTAGTGTTGCTTGGGGTTAGAAATTTTTAGAATACAATGAATTTGATTGATTACAAGTGCTAGAGATGCATGAAGAGTGTTTAGAAGTGTGTAGAAAGACTTGTTGAAATTGGGTCCCAAATGGGCTAAGTACTCGGAAACATTGCGTTGAACCACTTAAGGGCTTGTCTAGTGCTGTTTTGAGTTAGAATATGTTAGAATATAATAAATTTGATTGTTATAAGTGCTAGAGATACATGAAGAGTGTTTAGAAGTGTGGAGAAAGACTTGTTAAAATTGGGTCCCAAATGGGCTAAGAACTCGGAAACATTGCGTTGAACCACTTAAGGGGTTGTATAGTGCTGTTTTGGGTTAGAAAATGTTATAATATAATAAATTTGATTGTTACAAGTGCTAGAGATACATGAAGAGTGTTTAGAAGTGTGGAGAAAGACTTGTTGAAATTGGGTCCCAATAAGGCTAAGAACTCGGAAACATTGCTTTGAACCACTAAATGACTTATCTAGTGTTTTTTGGGGTTAGAATATGTTAGAATACAATGAATTTGATTGATTACAAGTGCTAGAGATGCGTGAAGAGTGTTTAGAAGTGTGTAGAAAGACTTTTAGAAATTGGGTCCCAAATGGGCTAAGAACTCGGAAACATTGCGTTGAACCACTAAATGACTTATCTAGTGTTGTTTGGGGTTAGAATATGTTAGAATACAATGAATTTGATTGATTACAAGTGCTAGAGATGCATGAAGAGTGTTTAGAAGTGTGTTGAAAGACTTGTTGAAATTGGGTCCCAAATTGGCTAAGTACTCGGAAACATTGCGTTGAACCACTTAAGGGCTTGTATAGTGCTATTTTAGGTTAGAAAATGTTAGAATATAATCAATTTGATTGTTACAAGTGCTAGAGATACATGAAGAGTGTTTAGAAGTGTGGAGAAAGACTTGTTGAAATTGGGACCCAAATGGGTTAAGAACTCGGAAACATTGCGTTGAACCACTTAAGGGCTTGTATAGTGCTGTTTTGGGTTAGAAAATATTATAATATAATAAATTTGATTGTTACAAGTGCTAGAGATACATGAAGAGTGTTTAGAGGTGTGGAGAAAGACTTGTTGAAATTGGGTTCCAAAAAGGCTAAGAACTCGGAAACATTGCTTTGAACCACTAAATGACTTATCTAGTGTTGTTTGGGGTTAGAATATGTTAGAATACAATGAATTTGATTGATTACAAGTGCTAGAGATGCGTGAAGAGTGTTTAGAGGTGTGTAGAAAGACTTGTTGAAATTGGGTCCCAAATGGGCTAAGAACTCGAAAACATTGCGTTAAACCACTTAAGGGCTTGTTTAGTGCTGTTTTGGGTTAGAATATGTTAGAATATAATAAATTTGATTGTTACAAGTGCTAGAGATACATGAAGAGTGTTTAGAAGTGTGTAGAAAGACTTGTAGAAATTGGGTCCCAAATGGGCTAAGAACTCGGAAACATTGCTTTTAACCACTAAATGACTTATCTAGTGTTGCTTGGGGTTAGAAATTTTTAGAATACAATGAATTTGATTGATTACAAGTGCTAGAGATGCATGAAGAGTGTTTAGAAGTGTGTAGAAAGACTTGTTGAAATTGGGTCCCAAATGGGCTAAGTACTCGGAAACATTGCGTTGAACCACTTAAGGGCTTGTCTAGTGCTGTTTTGAGTTAGAATATGTTAGAATCTAATAAATTTGATTGTTATAAGTGCTAGAGATACATGAAGAGTGTTTAGAAGTGTGGAGAAAGACTTGTTGAAATTGGGTCCCAAATGGGCTAAGAACTCGGAAACATTGCGTTGAACCACTTAAGGGGTTGTATAGTGCTGTTTTGGGTTAGAAAATGTTATAATATAATAAATTTGATTGTTACAAGTGCTAGAGATACATGAAGAGTGTTTAGAAGTGTGGAGAAAGACTTGTTGAAATTGGGTCCCAATAAGGCTAAGAACTTGGAAACATTGCTTTGAACCACTAAATGACTTATCTAGTGTTTTTTGGGGTTAGAATATGTTAGAATACAATGAATTTGATTGATTACAAGTGCTAGAGATGCGTGAAGAGTGTTTAGAAGTGTGTAGAAAGACTTGTAGAAATTGGGTCCCAAATGGGCTAAGAACTCGGAAACATTGCGTTGAACCACTAAATGACTTATCTAGTGTTGTTTGGGGTTAGAATATGTTAGAATACAATGAATTTGATTGATTACAAGTGCTAGAGATGCATGAAGAGTGTTTAGAAGTGTGTTGAAAGACTTGTTGAAATTGGGTCCCAAATGGGCTAAGTACTCGGAAACATTGCGTTGAACCACTTAAGGGCTTGTATATTGCTATTTTAGGTTAGAAAATGTTAGAATATAATCAATTTGATTGTTACAAGTGCTAGAGATACATGAAGAGTGTTTAGAAGTGTGGAGAAAGACTTGTTGAAATTGGGACCCAAATGGGTTAAGAACTCGGAAACATTGCGTTGAACCACTTAAGGGCTTGTATAGTGCTGTTTTGGGTTAGAAAATATTATAATATAATAAATTTGATTGTTACAAGTGCTAGAGATACATGAAGAGTGTTTAGAAGTGTGGAGAAAGACTTGTTGAAATTGGGTTCCAAAAAGGCTAAGAACTCGGAAACATTGCTTTGAACCACTAAATGACTTATCTAGTGTTGTTTGGGGTTAGAATATGTTAGAATACAATGAATTTGATTGATTACAAGTGCTAGAGATGCGTGAAGAGTGTTTAGAAGTGTGTAGAAAGACTTGTAGAAATTGGGTCCCAAATGGGCTAAGAACTCGGAAACATTGCGTTGAACCACTAAATGACTTATCTAGTGTTGTTTGGGGTTAGAATATGTTAGAATACAAAGAATTTGATTGATTACAAGGGCTAGAGATGCATGCAGAGTGTTTAGAAGTGTGTAGAAAGACTTGTTGAAATTGGGTCCTAAATGGGCTAAGAACTCGGAAACATTGCTTTTAACCACTAAATGGCTTATCTAGTGTTGCTTGGGGTTAGAATTTTTTAGAATACAATGAATTTGATTGATTACAAGTGCTAGAGATGCATGAAGAGTGTTTAGAAGTGTTTAGAAAGACTTGTTGAAATTGGGTCCCAAATGGGCTAAGAACTCGGAAACATTGCGTTGAACCACTTAAGGGCTTGTATAGTGCTCTTTTGGGTTAGAAAATGTTAGAATATAATCAATTTGATTGTTACAAGTGGTAGAGATACATGAAGAGTGTTTAGAAGTGTGGAGAAAGACATGTTGAAATTGGGACCCAAATGGGCTAAGAACTCGAAAAAATTGCTTTGAACCACTAAATGACTTATCTAGTGTTGTGTGGGGTTAGAATGTGTTAGAATCCAATGAATTTGATTGATTACAAGTGCTAGAGATGCTTGAAGAGTGTTTAGAAGTGTGTAGAAAGACTTGTTGAAATTGGGTCCCAAATGGGCTAAGAACACGGAAACATTGCGTTTAACCACTTAAGGGCTTGTCTAGTGCTGTTTTGGGTTAGAATATGTTAGAATATAATAAATTTGATTGTTATAAGTGCTAGAGATACATGAAGAGTGTTTACAAGTGTGGAGAAAGACTTGTTGAAAATGGGTCCCAAATGGGCTAAGAACTCGGAAACATTGCTTTTAACCACTAAATGACTTATCTAGTGTTGCTTGGGGTTAGAATTTTTTAGAATACAATGAATTTGATTGATTACAAGTGCTAGAGATGCATGAAGAGTGTTTAGAAGTGTGTAGAAAGACTTGTAGAAATTGGGTCCCAAATGGGCTAAGAACTCGGAAACATTGCGTTGAACCACTAAATGACTTATCTAGTGTTGTTTGGGGTTAGAATATGTTAAAATACAATGAATTTGATTGATTACAAGTCCTAGAGATGCATGCAGAGTGTTTAGAAGTGTGTAGAAAGACTTGTTGAAATTGGGTCCCAAATGGGCTAAGAACTCGGAAACATTGCGTTGAACCACTTAAGGGCTTGTCTAGTGCTGTTTTGAGTTAGAATATGTTAGAATATAATAAATTTGATTGTTATAAGTGCTAGAGATACATGAAGAGTGTTTAGAAGTGTGGAGAAAGACTTGTTGAAATTGGATCCCAAATGGGCTAAGAACTCGGAAACATTGCTTTTAACCACTAAATGACTTATCTAGTGTTGCTTGGGGTTAGAATTTGTTAGAATACAAAGAATTTGATTGATTACAAGTGCTAGTGATGCATGAAGAGTGTTTAGAAGTGTGTAGAAAGACTTGTTGAAATTGGGTCCCAAATGGGCTAAGTACTCGGAAACATTGCGTTGAACCACTTAAGGGCTTGTATAGTGCTATTTTAGGTTAGAAAATGTTAGAATATAATCAATTTGATTGTTACAAGTGCTAGAGATACATGAAGAGTGTTTAGAAGTGTGGAGAAAGACTTGTTGAAATTGGGACCCAAATGGGTTAAGAACTCGGAAACATTGCGTTGAACCACTTAAGGGCTTGTATAGTGCTGTTTTGGGTTAGAAAATATTATAATATAATAAATTTGATTGTTACAAGTGCTAGAGATACATGAAGAGTGTTTAGAAGTGTGAAGAAAGACTTGTTGAAATTGGGTCCCAAAAAGGCTAAGAACACGGAAACATTGCTTTGAACCACTAAATGATTTATCTAGTGTTGTTTGGGGTTAGAATATGATAGAATACAATGAATTTGATTGATTACAAGTGCTAGAGATGCGTGAAGAATGTTTAGAAGTGTGTAGAAAGACTTGTAGAAATTGGGTCCCAAATGGGCTAAGAACTCGGAAACATTGCGTTGAACCACTAAATGACTTATCTAGTGTTGTTTGGGGTTAGAATATGTTAGAATACAATGAATTTGATTGATTACAAGGGCTAGAGATGCATGCAGAGTGTTTAGAAGTGTGTAGAAAGACTTGTTGAAATTGGGTCCCAAATGGGCTAAGAACTCGGAAACATTGCTTTTAACCACTAAATGACTTATCTAGTGTTGCTTGGGGTTAGAATTTTTTAGAATACAATGAATTTGATTGATTACAAGTGCTAGAGATGCATGAAGAGTGTTTAGAAGTGTGTAGAAAGACTTGTTGAAATTGGGTCCCAAATGGGCTAAGAACTCAGAAACATTGCGTTGAACCACTTAAGGGCTTGTATAGTGCTGTTTTGGGTTAGAAAATGTTAGAATATAATCAATTTGATTGTTACAAGTGGTAGAGATACATGAAGAGTGTTTAGAAGTGTGGAGAAAGACTTGTTGAAATTGGGACCCAAATGGGCTAAGAACTCGAAAAAATTGCTTTGAACCACTAAATGACTTATCTAGTGTTGTGTGGGGTTGGAATGTGTTAGAATCCAATGAATTTGATTGATTACAAGTGCTAGAGATGCTTGAAGAGTGTTTAGAAGTGTGTAGAAAGACTTGTTGAAATTGGGTCCCAAATGGGCTAAGAACACGGAAACATTGCGTTGAACCACTTAAGGGCTTGTCTAGTGCTGTTTTGGGTTAGAATATGTTAGAATATAATAAATTTCATTGTTATAAGTGCTAGAGATACATGAAGAGTGTTTACAAGTGTGGAGAAAGACTTGTTGAAATTGGGTCCCAAAAAGGCTAAGAACTCGTAAACATTGCTTTTAACCACTAAATGACTTATCTAGTGTTGCTTGGGGTTAGAATTTTTTAGAATACAATGAATTTGATTGATTACAAGTGCTAGAGATGCATGAAGAGTGTTTAGAAGTGTGTAGAAAGACTTGTTGAAATTGGGTCCCAAATGGGCTAAGAACTCGGAAACATTGCGTTGAACCACTTAAGTGCTTGTATAGTGCTGTTTTGGGTTAGAAAATGTTAGAATATAATCAATTTGATTGTTACAAGTGGTAGAGATACATGAAGAGTGTTTAGAAGTGTGGAGAAAGACTTGTTGAAATTGGGACCCAAATGGGCTAAGAACTCGAAAAAATTGCTTTGAACCACTAAATGACTTATCTAGTGTTGTGTGGGGTTAGAATGTGTTAGAATCCAATGAATTTGATTGATTACAAGTGCTAGAGATGCTTGAAGAGTGTTTAGAAGTGTGTAGAAAGACTTGTAGAAATTGGGTCCCAAATGGGCTAAGAACTCGGAAACATTGCTTTTAACCACTAAATGACTTATCTAGTGTTGCTTGGGGTTAGAAATTTTTAGAATACAATGAATTTGATTGATTACAAGTGCTAGAGATGCATGAAGAGTGTTTAGAAGTATGTAGAAAGACTTGTTGAAATTGGGTCCCAAATGGGCTAAGAACTCGGAAACATTGCGTTGAACCACTTAAGGGCTTGTATAGTGCTGTTTTGGGTTAGAAAATGTTAGAATATAATCAATTTGATTGTTACAAGTGGTAGAGATACATGAAGAGTGTTTAGAAGTGTGGAGAAAGACTTGTAGAAATTGGGTCCCAAATGGGCTAAGAACTCGGAAACATTGCGTTGAACCACTAAATGACTTATCTAGTGTTGTTTGGGGTTAGAATATGTTAGAATACAATGAATTTGATTGATTACAAGTGCTAGAGATGCATGAAGAGTGTTTAGAAGTGTGTTGAAAGACTTGTTGAAATTGGGTCCCAAATGGGCTAAGTACTCGGAAACATTGCGTTGAACCACTTAAGGGCTTGTATATTGCTATTTTAGGTTAGAAAATGTTAGAATATAATCAATTTGATTGTTACAAGTGCTAGAGATACATGAAGAGTGTTTAGAAGTGTGGAGAAAGACTTGTTGAAATTGGGACCCAAATGGGTTAAGAACTCGGAAACATTGCGTTGAACCACTTAAGGGCTTGTATAGTGCTGTTTTGGGTTAGAAAATATTATAATATAATAAATTTGATTGTTACAAGTGCTAGAGATACATGAAGAGTGTTTAGAAGTGTGGAGAAAGACTTGTTGAAATTGGGTTCCAAAAAGGCTAAGAACTCGGAAACATTGCTTTGAACCACTAAATGACTTATCTAGTGTTGTTTGGGGTTAGAATATGTTAGAATACAATGAATTTGATTGATTACAAGTGCTAGAGATGCGTGAAGAGTGTTTAGAAGTGTGTAGAAAGACTTGTAGAAATTGGGTCCCAAATGGGCTAAGAACTCGGAAACATTGCGTTGAACCACTAAATGACTTATCTAGTGTTGTTTGGGGTTAGAATATGTTAGAATACAAAGAATTTGATTGATTACAAGGGCTAGAGATGCATGCAGAGTGTTTAGAAGTGTGTAGAAAGACTTGTTGAAATTGGGTCCTAAATGGGCTAAGAACTCGGAAACATTGCTTTTAACCACTAAATGGCTTATCTAGTGTTGCTTGGGGTTAGAATTTTTTAGAATACAATGAATTTGATTGATTACAAGTGCTAGAGATGCATGAAGAGTGTTTAGAAGTGTGTAGAAAGACTTGTTGAAATTGGGTCCCAAATGGGCTAAGAACTCGGAAACATTGCGTTGAACCACTTAAGGGCTTGTATAGTGCTCTTTTGGGTTAGAAAATGTTAGAATATAATCAATTTGATTGTTACAAGTGGTAGAGATACATGAAGAGTGTTTAGAAGTGTGGAGAAAGACATGTTGAAATTGGGACCCAAATGGGCTAAGAACTCGAAAAAATTGCTTTGAACCACTAAATGACTTATCTAGTGTTGTGTGGGGTTAGAATGTGTTAGAATCCAATGAATTTGATTGATTACAAGTGCTAGAGATGCTTGAAGAGTGTTTAGAAGTGTGGAGAAAGACTTGTTGAAATTGGATCCCAAATGGGCTAAGAACTCGGAAACATTGCTTTTAACCACTAAATGACTTATCTAGTGTTGCTTGGGGTTAGAATTTGTTAGAATACAAAGAATTTGATTGATTACAAGTGCTAGTGATGCATGAAGAGTGTTTAGAAGTGTGTAGAAAGACTTGTTGAAATTGGGTCCCAAATGGGCTAAGTACTCGGAAACATTGCGTTGAACCACTTAAGGGCTTGTATAGTGCTATTTTAGGTTAGAAAATGTTAGAATATAATCAATTTGATTGTTACAAGTGCTAGAGATACATGAAGAGTGTTTAGAAGTGTGGAGAAAGACTTGTTGAAATTGGGACCCAAATGGGTTAAGAACTCGGAAACATTGCGTTGAACCACTTAAGGGCTTGTATAGTGCTGTTTTGGGTTAGAAAATATTATAATATAATAAATTTGATTGTTACAAGTGCTAGAGATACATGAAGAGTGTTTAGAAGTGTGAAGAAAGACTTGTTGAAATTGGGTCCCAAAAAGGCTAAGAACACGGAAACATTGCTTTGAACCACTAAATGATTTATCTAGTGTTGTTTGGGGTTAGAATATGATAGAATACAATGAATTTGATTGATTACAAGTGCTAGAGATGCGTGAAGAATGTTTAGAAGTGTGTAGAAAGACTTGTAGAAATTGGGTCCCAAATGGGCTAAGAACTCGGAAACATTGCGTTGAACCACTAAATGACTTATCTAGTGTTGTTTGGGGTTAGAATATGTTAGAATACAATGAATTTGATTGATTACAAGGGCTAGAGATGCATGCAGAGTGTTTAGAAGTGTGTAGAAAGACTTGTTGAAATTGGGTCCCAAATGGGCTAAGAACTCGGAAACATTGCTTTTAACCACTAAATGACTTATCTAGTGTTGCTTGGGGTTAGAATTTTTTAGAATACAATGAATTTGATTGATTACAAGTGCTAGAGATGCATGAAGAGTGTTTAGAAGTGTGTAGAAAGACTTGTTGAAATTGGGTCCCAAATGGGCTAAGAACTCAGAAACATTGCGTTGAACCACTTAAGGGCTTGTATAGTGCTGTTTTGGGTTAGAAAATGTTAGAATATAATCAATTTGATTGTTACAAGTGGTAGAGATACATGAAGAGTGTTTAGAAGTGTGGAGAAAGACTTGTTGAAATTGGGACCCAAATGGGCTAAGAACTCGAAAAAATTGCTTTGAACCACTAAATGACTTATCTAGTGTTGTGTGGGGTTGGAATGTGTTAGAATCCAATGAATTTGATTGATTACAAGTGCTAGAGATGCTTGAAGAGTGTTTAGAAGTGTGTAGAAAGACTTGTTGAAATTGGGTCCCAAATGGGCTAAGAACACGGAAACATTGCGTTGAACCACTTAAGGGCTTGTCTAGTGCTGTTTTGGGTTAGAATATGTTAGAATATAATAAATTTCATTGTTATAAGTGCTAGAGATACATGAAGAGTGTTTACAAGTGTGGAGAAAGACTTGTTGAAATTGGGTCCCAAAAAGGCTAAGAACTCGTAAACATTGCTTTTAACCACTAAATGACTTATCTAGTGTTGCTTGGGGTTAGAATTTTTTAGAATACAATGAATTTGATTGATTACAAGTGCTAGAGATGCATGAAGAGTGTTTAGAAGTGTGTAGAAAGACTTGTTGAAATTGGGTCCCAAATGGGCTAAGAACTCGGAAACATTGCGTTGAACCACTTAAGTGCTTGTATAGTGCTGTTTTGGGTTAGAAAATGTTAGAATATAATCAATTTGATTGTTACAAGTGGTAGAGATACATGAAGAGTGTTTAGAAGTGTGGAGAAAGACTTGTTGAAATTGGGACCCAAATGGGCTAAGAACTCGAAAAAATTGCTTTGAACCACTAAATGACTTATCTAGTGTTGTGTGGGGTTAGAATGTGTTAGAATCCAATGAATTTGATTGATTACAAGTGCTAGAGATGCTTGAAGAGTGTTTAGAAGTGTGTAGAAAGACTTGTAGAAATTGGGTCCCAAATGGGCTAAGAACTCGGAAACATTGCTTTTAACCACTAAATGACTTATCTAGTGTTGCTTGGGGTTAGAAATTTTTAGAATACAATGAATTTGATTGATTACAAGTGCTAGAGATGCATGAAGAGTGTTTAGAAGTATGTAGAAAGACTTGTTGAAATTGGGTCCCAAATGGGCTAAGAACTCGGAAACATTGCGTTGAACCACTTAAGGGCTTGTATAGTGCTGTTTTGGGTTAGAAAATGTTAGAATATAATCAATTTGATTGTTACAAGTGGTAGAGATACATGAAGAGTGTTTAGAAGTGTGGAGAAAGACTTGTAGAAATTGGGTCCCAAATGGGCTAAGAACTCGGAAACATTGCGTTGAACCACTAAATGACTTATCTAGTGTTGTTTGGGGTTAGAATATGTTAGAATACAATGAATTTGATTGATTACAAGTGCTAGAGATGCATGAAGAGTGTTTAGAAGTGTGTTGAAAGACTTGTTGAAATTGGGTCCCAAATGGGCTAAGTACTCGGAAACATTGCGTTGAACCACTTAAGGGCTTGTATATTGCTATTTTAGGTTAGAAAATGTTAGAATATAATCAATTTGATTGTTACAAGTGCTAGAGATACATGAAGAGTGTTTAGAAGTGTGGAGAAAGACTTGTTGAAATTGGGACCCAAATGGGTTAAGAACTCGGAAACATTGCGTTGAACCACTTAAGGGCTTGTATAGTGCTGTTTTGGGTTAGAAAATATTATAATATAATAAATTTGATTGTTACAAGTGCTAGAGATACATGAAGAGTGTTTAGAAGTGTGGAGAAAGACTTGTTGAAATTGGGTTCCAAAAAGGCTAAGAACTCGGAAACATTGCTTTGAACCACTAAATGACTTATCTAGTGTTGTTTGGGGTTAGAATATGTTAGAATACAATGAATTTGATTGATTACAAGTGCTAGAGATGCGTGAAGAGTGTTTAGAAGTGTGTAGAAAGACTTGTAGAAATTGGGTCCCAAATGGGCTAAGAACTCGGAAACATTGCGTTGAACCACTAAATGACTTATCTAGTGTTGTTTGGGGTTAGAATATGTTAGAATACAAAGAATTTGATTGATTACAAGGGCTAGAGATGCATGCAGAGTGTTTAGAAGTGTGTAGAAAGACTTGTTGAAATTGGGTCCTAAATGGGCTAAGAACTCGGAAACATTGCTTTTAACCACTAAATGGCTTATCTAGTGTTGCTTGGGGTTAGAATTTTTTAGAATACAATGAATTTGATTGATTACAAGTGCTAGAGATGCATGAAGAGTGTTTAGAAGTGTGTAGAAAGACTTGTTGAAATTGGGTCCCAAATGGGCTAAGAACTCGGAAACATTGCGTTGAACCACTTAAGGGCTTGTATAGTGCTCTTTTGGGTTAGAAAATGTTAGAATATAATCAATTTGATTGTTACAAGTGGTAGAGATACATGAAGAGTGTTTAGAAGTGTGGAGAAAGACATGTTGAAATTGGGACCCAAATGGGCTAAGAACTCGAAAAAATTGCTTTGAACCACTAAATGACTTATCTAGTGTTGTGTGGGGTTAGAATGTGTTAGAATCCAATGAATTTGATTGATTACAAGTGCTAGAGATGCTTGAAGAGTGTTTAGAAGTGTGTAGAAAGACTTGTTGAAATTGGGTCCCAAATGGGCTAAGAACACGGAAACATTGCGTTTAACCACTTAAGGGCTTGTCTAGTGCTGTTTTGGGTTAGAATATGTTAGAATATAATAAATTTGATTGTTATAAGTGCTAGAGATACATGAAGAGTGTTTACAAGTGTGGAGAAAGACTTGTTGAAAATGGGTCCCAAATGGGCTAAGAACTCGGAAACATTGCTTTTAACCACTAAATGACTTATCTAGTGTTGCTTGGGGTTAGAATTTTTTAGAATACAATGAATTTGATTGATTACAAGTGCTAGAGATGCATGAAGAGTGTTTAGAAGTGTGTAGAAAGACTTGTAGAAATTGGGTCCCAAATGGGCTAAGAACTCGGAAACATTGCGTTGAACCACTAAATGACTTATCTAGTGTTGTTTGGGGTTAGAATATGTTAAAATACAATGAATTTGATTGATTACAAGTCCTAGAGATGCATGCAGAGTGTTTAGAAGTGTGTAGAAAGACTTGTTGAAATTGGGTCCCAAATGGGCTAAGAACTCGGAAACATTGCGTTGAACCACTTAAGGGCTTGTCTAGTGCTGTTTTGAGTTAGAATATGTTAGAATATAATAAATTTGATTGTTATAAGTGCTAGAGATACATGAAGAGTGTTTAGAAGTGTGGAGAAAGACTTGTTGAAATTGGATCCCAAATGGGCTAAGAACTCGGAAACATTGCTTTTAACCACTAAATGACTTATCTAGTGTTGCTTGGGGTTAGAATTTGTTAGAATACAAAGAATTTGATTGATTACAAGTGCTAGTGATGCATGAAGAGTGTTTAGAAGTGTGTAGAAAGACTTGTTGAAATTGGGTCCCAAATGGGCTAAGTACTCGGAAACATTGCGTTGAACCACTTAAGGGCTTGTATAGTGCTATTTTAGGTTAGAAAATGTTAGAATATAATCAATTTGATTGTTACAAGTGCTAGAGATACATGAAGAGTGTTTAGAAGTGTGGAGAAAGACTTGTTGAAATTGGGACCCAAATGGGTTAAGAACTCGGAAACATTGCGTTGAACCACTTAAGGGCTTGTATAGTGCTGTTTTGGGTTAGAAAATATTATAATATAATAAATTTGATTGTTACAAGTGCTAGAGATACATGAAGAGTGTTTAGAAGTGTGAAGAAAGACTTGTTGAAATTGGGTCCCAAAAAGGCTAAGAACACGGAAACATTGCTTTGAACCACTAAATGATTTATCTAGTGTTGTTTGGGGTTAGAATATGATAGAATACAATGAATTTGATTGATTACAAGTGCTAGAGATGCGTGAAGAATGTTTAGAAGTGTGTAGAAAGACTTGTAGAAATTGGGTCCCAAATGGGCTAAGAACTCGGAAACATTGCGTTGAACCACTAAATGACTTATCTAGTGTTGTTTGGGGTTAGAATATGTTAGAATACAATGAATTTGATTGATTACAAGGGCTAGAGATGCATGCAGAGTGTTTAGAAGTGTGTAGAAAGACTTGTTGAAATTGGGTCCCAAATGGGCTAAGAACTCGGAAACATTGCTTTTAACCACTAAATGACTTATCTAGTGTTGCTTGGGGTTAGAATTTTTTAGAATACAATGAATTTGATTGATTACAAGTGCTAGAGATGCATGAAGAGTGTTTAGAAGTGTGTAGAAAGACTTGTTGAAATTGGGTCCCAAATGGGCTAAGAACTCAGAAACATTGCGTTGAACCACTTAAGGGCTTGTATAGTGCTGTTTTGGGTTAGAAAATGTTAGAATATAATCAATTTGATTGTTACAAGTGGTAGAGATACATGAAGAGTGTTTAGAAGTGTGGAGAAAGACTTGTTGAAATTGGGACCCAAATGGGCTAAGAACTCGAAAAAATTGCTTTGAACCACTAAATGACTTATCTAGTGTTGTGTGGGGTTGGAATGTGTTAGAATCCAATGAATTTGATTGATTACAAGTGCTAGAGATGCTTGAAGAGTGTTTAGAAGTGTGTAGAAAGACTTGTTGAAATTGGGTCCCAAATGGGCTAAGAACACGGAAACATTGCGTTGAACCACTTAAGGGCTTGTCTAGTGCTGTTTTGGGTTAGAATATGTTAGAATATAATAAATTTCATTGTTATAAGTGCTAGAGATACATGAAGAGTGTTTACAAGTGTGGAGAAAGACTTGTTGAAATTGGGTCCCAAAAAGGCTAAGAACTCGTAAACATTGCTTTTAACCACTAAATGACTTATCTAGTGTTGCTTGGGGTTAGAATTTTTTAGAATACAATGAATTTGATTGATTACAAGTGCTAGAGATGCATGAAGAGTGTTTAGAAGTGTGTAGAAAGACTTGTTGAAATTGGGTCCCAAATGGGCTAAGAACTCGGAAACATTGCGTTGAACCACTTAAGTGCTTGTATAGTGCTGTTTTGGGTTAGAAAATGTTAGAATATAATCAATTTGATTGTTACAAGTGGTAGAGATACATGAAGAGTGTTTAGAAGTGTGGAGAAAGACTTGTTGAAATTGGGACCCAAATGGGCTAAGAACTCGAAAAAATTGCTTTGAACCACTAAATGACTTATCTAGTGTTGTGTGGGGTTAGAATGTGTTAGAATCCAATGAATTTGATTGATTACAAGTGCTAGAGATGCTTGAAGAGTGTTTAGAAGTGTGTAGAAAGACTTGTAGAAATTGGGTCCCAAATGGGCTAAGAACTCGGAAACATTGCTTTTAACCACTAAATGACTTATCTAGTGTTGCTTGGGGTTAGAAATTTTTAGAATACAATGAATTTGATTGATTACAAGTGCTAGAGATGCATGAAGAGTGTTTAGAAGTATGTAGAAAGACTTGTTGAAATTGGGTCCCAAATAGGCTAAGAACTCGGAAACATTGCGTTGAACCACTTAAGGGCTTGTATAGTGCTGTTTTGGGTTAGAAAATGTTAGAATATAATCAATTTGATTGTTACTAGTGCTAGAGATACATGAAGAGTGTTTAGAAGTGTGGAGAAAGACTTGTTGAAATTGGGACCCAAATGGGCTAAGAACTCGGAAACATTGCGTTGAACCACTTAAGGGCTTGTATAGTGCTGTTTTGGGTTAGAAAATGTTATAATATAATAAATTTGATTGTTACAAGTGCTAGAGATACATAAAGAGTGTTTAGAAGTGTGGAGAAAGACTTGTTGAAATTGGGTCCCAAAAAGGCTAAGAACTCGTAAACATTGTTTTGAACCACTAAATGACTTATCTAGTGTTGTTTGGGGTTAGAATATGTTAGAATACAATGAATTTGATTGATTACAAGTGCTAGAGATGCGTGAAGAGTGTTTAGAAGTGTGTAGAAAGACTTGTAGAAATTGGGTCCCAACTGGGCTAAGAACTCGGAAACATTGCGTTGAACCACTAAATGACTTATCTAGTGTTGTTTGGGGTTAGAATATGTTAGAATACAATGAATTTGATTGATTACAAGTGCTAGAGATGCGTGAAGAGTGTTTAGAAGTTTGTAGAAAGACTTGTAGAAATTGGGTCCCAAATGGGCTAAGAACTCGGAAACATTGCGTTGAACCACTAAATGACTTATCTAGTGTTGTTTGGGGTTAGAATATGTTAGAATACAATGAATTTGATTGATTACAAGTGCTAGAGATGCATGTAGAGTGTTTAGAAGTGTGTAGAAAGACTTGTTGAAATTGGGTCCCCAATGGGCTAAGAACTCGGAAACATTGCGTTGAACCACTTAAGGGCTTGTCTAGTGCTGTTTTGGGTTAGAATATGTTAGAATATAATAAATTTGATTGTTATAAGTGCTAGAGATACATGAAGAGTGTTTACAAGTGTGGAGAAAGACTTGTTGAAATTGGGTCCCAAATGGGTTAAGAACTCGGAAACATTGCTTTTAACCACTAAATGACTTATCTAGTGTTGCTTGGGGTTAGAATTTTTTAGAATACAATGAATTTGATTGATTACAAGTGCTAGAGATGCATGAAGAGTGTTTAGAAGTGTGTAGAAAGACTTGTTGAAACTTGATCCCAAATGGGCTAAGAACTCGGAAACATTGCGTTGAACCACTTAAGGGCTTGTCTAGTGCTGTTTTGGGTTAGAATATGTTAGAATATAATAAATTTGATTGTTTTAAGTGCTAGAGATACATGAATAGTGTTTACAAGTGTGGAGAAAGACTTGTTGAAATTGGGTCCCAAATAGGCTAAGAACTCGGAAACATTGCTTTTAACCACTAAATGACTTATCTACTGTTGCTTGGGGTTAGAATTTTTTAGAATACAATGAATTTGATTGATTACAAGTGCTAGAGATGCATGAAGAGTGTTTAGAAGTGTGTAGAAAGACTTGTTAAAATTGGGTCCCAAATGGGCTAAGAACTCGGAAACATTGCGTTGAACCACTTAAGGGCTTTTATAGTGCTCTTTTGGGTTAGAAAATGTTAGAATATAATCAATTTGATTGTTACAAGTGGTAGAGATACATGAAGAGTGTTTAGAAGTGTGGAGAAAGACTTGTTGAAATTGGGACCCAAATGGGCTAAGAACTCGAAGAAATTGCTTTGAACCACTAAATGACTTATCTAGTGTTGTGTGGGGTTAGAATGTGTTAGAATCCAATGAATTTGATTGATTACAAGTGCTAGAGATGCTTGAAGAGTGTTTAGAAGTGTGTAGAAAGACTTGTAGAAATTGGGTCCCAAATGGGCTAAGAACTCGGAAACATTGCTTTTAACCACTAAATGACTTATCTAGTGTTGCTTGGGGTTAGAAATTTTTAGAATACAATGAATTTGATTGATTACAAGTGCTAGAGATGCATGAAGAGTGTTTAGAAGTATGTAGAAAGACTTGTTGAAATTGGGTCCCAAATGGGCTAAGAACTCGGAAACATTGCGTTGAACCACTTAAGGGCTTGTATAGTGCTGTTTTGGGTTAGAAAATGTTAGAATATAATCAATTTGATTGTTACTAGTGCTAGAGATACATGAAGAGTGTTTAGAAGTGTGGAGAAAGACTTGTTGAAATTGGGACCCAAATGGGCTAAGAACTCGGAAACATTGCGTTGAACCACTTAAGGGCTTGTATAGTGCTGTTTTGGGTTAGAAAATGTTATAATATAATAAATTTGATTGTTACAAGTGCTAGAGATACATAAAGAGTGTTTAGAAGTGTGGAGAAAGACTTGTTGAAATTGGGTCCCAAAAAGGCTAAGAACTCGTAAACATTGTTTTGAACCACTAAATGACTTATCTAGTTTGTTTGGGGTTAGAATATGTTAGAATACAATGAATTTGATTGATTACAAGTGCTAGAGATGCGTGAAGAGTGTTTAGAAGTGTGTAGAAAGACTTGTAGAAATTGGGTCCCAAATGGGCTAAGAACTCGGAAACATTGCGTTGAACCACTAAATGACTTATCTAGTGTTGTTTGGGGTTAGAATATGTTAGAATACAATGATTTTGATTGATTACAAGTGCTAGAGATGCATGCAGAGTGTTTAGAAGTGTGTAGAAAGACTTGTTGAAATTGGGTCCCCAATGGGCTAAGAACTCAGAAACATTGCGTTGAACCACTTAAGGGCTTATCTAGTGCTGTTTTGGGTTAGAATATGTTAGAATATAATTAATTTGATTGTTATAAGTGCTAGAGATACATGAAGAGTGTTTACAAGTGTGGAGAAAGACTTGTTGAAATTGGGTCCCAAATGGGCTAAGAACTCGGAAACATTGCTTTTAACCACTAAATGACTTATCTAGTGTTGCTTGGGGTTAGAATTTTTTAGAATACAATGAATTTGATTGATTACAAGTGCTAGAGATGCATGAAGAGTGTTAAGAAGTGTGTAGAAAGACTTGTTGAAACTTGATCCCAAATGGGATAAGAACTCGGAAACATTGCGTTGAACCACTTAAGGGCTTGTCTAGTGCTGTTTTGGGTTAGAATATGTTAGAATATAATAAATTTGATTGTTATAAGTGCTAGAGATACATGAAGAGTGTTTACAAGTGTGGAGAAAGACTTGTTGAAATTGGGTCCCAAATAGGCTAAGAACTCGGAAACATTGCTTTTAACCACTAAATGACTTATCTAGTGTTGCTTGGGGTTAGAATTTTTTAGAATACAATGAATTTGATTGATTACAAGTGCTAGAGATGCATGAAGAGTGTTTAGAAGTGTGTAGAAAGACTTGTTAAAATTGGGTCCCAAATGGGCTAAGAACTCGGAAACATTGCGTTGAACCACTTAAGGGCTTGTATAGTGCTCTTTTGGGTTAGAAAATGTTAGAATATAATCAATTTGATTGTTACAAGTGGTAGAGATACATGAAGAGTGTTTAGAAGTGTGGAGAAAGACTTGTTGAAATTGGGACCCAAATGGGCTAAGAACTCGAAAAAATTGCTTTGAACCACTAAATGACTTATCTAGTGTTGTGTGGGGTTAGAATGTGTTAGAATCCAATGAATTTGATTGATTACAAGTGCTAGAGATGCTTGAAGAGTGTTTAGAAGTGTGTAGAAAGACTTGTAGAAATTGGGTCCCAAATGGGCTAAGAACTCGGAAACATTGCTTTTAACCACTAAATGACTTATCTAGTAATGCTTGGGGTTAGAAATTTTTAGAATACAATGAATTTGATTGATTACAAGTGCTAGAGATGCATGAAGAGTGTTTAGAAGTATGTAGAAAGACTTGTTGAAATTGGGTCCCAAATGGGCTAAGAACTCGGAAACATTGCGTTGAACCACTTAAGGGCTTGTATAGTGCTGTTTTGGGTTAGAAAATGTTAGAATATAATCAATTTGATTGTTACTAGTGCTAGAGATACATGAAGAGTGTTTAGAAGTGTGGAGAAAGACTTGTTGAAATTGGGACCCAAATGGGCTAAGAACTCGGAAACATTGCGTTGAACCACTTAAGGGCTTGTATAGTGCTGTTTTGGGTTAGAAAATGTTATAATATAATAAATTTGATTGTTACAAGTGCTAGAGATACATAAAGAGTGTTTAGAAGTGTGGAGAAAGACTTGTTGAAATTGGGTCCCAAAAAGGCTAAGAACTCGTAAACATTGTTTTGAACCACTAAATGACTTATCTAGTGTTGTTTGGGGTTAGAATATGTAAGAATACAATGAATTTGATTGATTACAAGTGCTAGAGATGCGTGAAGAGTGTTTAGAAGTGTGTAGAAAGACTTGTAGAAATTGGGTCCCAAATAGGCTAAGAACTCGGAAACATTGCGTTGAACCACTAAATGACTTATCTAGTGTTGTTTGGGGTTAGAATATGTTAGAATACAATGAATTTGATTGATTACAAGTGCTAGAGATGCATGCAGAGTGTTTAGAAGTGTGTAGAAGTGTGTAGAAAGACGTTGAAATTGGGTCCCCAATGGGCTAAGAACTCGGAAACATTGCGTTGAACCACTTAAGGGCTTGTCTAGTTCTGTTTTGGGTTAGAATATGTTAGAATATACTAAATTTGATTGTTATAAGTGCTAGAGATACATGAAGAGTGTTTACAAGTGTGGAGAAAGACTTGTTGAAATTGGGTCCCAAATGGGCTAAGAACTCGGAAACATTGCTTTTAACCACTAAATGACTTATCTAGTGTTGCTTGGGGTTAGAATTTTTTAGAATACAATGAATTTGATTGATTACAAGTGCTAGAGATGCATGAAGAGTGTTTAGAAGTGTGTAGAAAGACTTGTTGAAACTTGATCCCAAAAGGGCTAAAAACTCGTAAACATTGCGTTGAACCACTTAATGGCTTGTATAGTGCTGTTTTGGGTTAGAAAATGTTAGAATATAATCAATTTGATTGTTACAAGTGCTAGATATACATGAAGAGTGTTTACAAGTGTGGAGAAAGACTTGTTGAAATTGGGTCCCAAATGGGCTAAGAACTCGGAAACATTGCGTTGAACCACTAAATGACTTATCTAGTGTTGTTTGGGGGTTAGAATATGTTAGAATACAATGAATTTGATTGATTACAAGTGCTAGATATGCATGAAGAGTGTTTAGAAGTGTGTAGAAAGACTTGTAGAAATTGGGTCCAAAATGGGCTAAGAACCCACAACCATTGCTTTGAAGCATTAAATAGCTGTTATAGTGTTGATTGGGGTTAGAATATGTTGGAATACAATAAATTTGATTGATTACAATTTTTAGAGATGCATGAAGAGTGTTTAGAAGTATGGAGAAAGACTTGTTAAAATTGGGTCCCAAATGGGATAAGAACTCGGAAACATTGCTTTGAACCACTAAATGACTTATCTAGTGTTTTTTGGGGTTAGAATATGTTAGAATACAATAAATTTGATTGATTACAAGTGCTAGAGATGCGTGAAGAGTGTTTAGAAGTGTGTAGAAAGACTTGTAGAAATTGGGTCCCAAATGGGCTAAGAACTCGGAAACATTGCGTTGAACTACTAAATGACTTATCTAGTGCTGTTTGGGGTTAGAATATGTTATAATACAATGAATTTGATTGATTACAAGTGCTAGAGATGCATGAAGTGTGTTTAGAAGTGTGTAGAAAGAGTTGTTGAAACTTGATCCCAAATAGGCTAAGAATTCGGAAACATTGCGTTGAACCACTTAATGACTTATCTAGTGCTGTTTTGGGTTAGAATATGTTAGAATACATTAAATTTCATTGTTACAAGTGCTAGAGATATATGAAGAGTGTTTAGAAGTGTGGAGAAAGACTTGTTGAAATTGGGTCCCAAATGGGCTAAGAACTCGGAAACATTGCGTTGAACCACTAAATGACTTATCTAGTGTTGTTTGGGGGTTAGAATATGTTAGAATACAATGAATTTGATTGATTACAAGTGCTATATTTGCATGAAGAGTGTTTAGAAGTGTGTAGAAAGACTTGCCCAAATTTGGTCCAAAATGGGCTATGAACCCACAACCATTGCTTTGAAGCATTAAATAGCTTGTATAGTGTTGATTGGGGTTAGAATATGTTGGAATACAATAAATTTGATTGATTACAATTTTTAGAGATGCATGAAGAGTGTTTAGAAGTATGGAGAAAGACTTGTTAAAATTGGGTCCCAAATGGGCTAAGAACTCGGAAACATTGCTTTAACCACTAAATGACTTATCTAGTGTTTTTTGGGGTTAGAATATGTTAGAATACAATATATTTGATTGATTACAAGTGCTAGAGATACGTGAAGAGTGTTTAGAAGTGTATAGAAAGACTTGTTGAAATTGGGTCCCCAATGGGCTAAGAACTCGGAAACATTGCGTTGAACCACTTAAGGGCTTATCTAGTGCTGTTTTGGGTTAGAATATGTTAGAATATAATAAATTTGATTGTTATAAGTGCTAGAGATACATGAAGAGTGTTTACAAGTGTGGAGAAAGACTTGTTGAAATTGGGTCCCAAATGGGCTAAGAACTCGGAAACATTGCTTTTAACCACTAAATGACTTATCTAGTGTTGCTTGGGGTTAGAATTTTTTAGAATACAATGAATTTGATTGATTACAAGTGCTAGAGATGCATGAAGAGTGTTAAGAAGTGTGTAGAAAGACTTGTTGAAACTTGATCCCAAATGGGATAAGAACTCGGAAACATTGCGTTGAACCACTTAAGGGCTTGTCTAGTGCTGTTTTGGGTTAGAATATGTTAGAATATAATAAATTTGATTGTTATAAGTGCTAGAGATACATGAAGAGTGTTTACAAGTGTGGAGAAAGACTTGTTGAAATTGGGTCCCAAATAGGCTAAGAACTCGGAAACATTGCTTTTAACCACTAAATGACTTATCTAGTGTTGCTTGGGGTTAGAATTTTTTAGAATACAATGAATTTGATTGATTACAAGTGCTAGAGATGCATGAAGAGTGTTTAGAAGTGTGTAGAAAGACTTGTTAAAATTGGGTCCCAAATGGGCTAAGAACTCGGAAACATTGCGTTGAACCACTTAAGGGCTTGTATAGTGCTCTTTTGGGTTAGAAAATGTTAGAATATAATCAATTTGATTGTTACAAGTGGTAGAGATACATGAAGAGTGTTTAGAAGTGTGGAGAAAGACTTGTTGAAATTGGGACCCAAATGGGCTAAGAACTCGTAAACATTGTTTTGAACCACTAAATGACTTATCTAGTGTTGTTTGGGGTTAGAATATGTTAGAATACAATGAATTTGATTGATTACAAGTGCTAGAGATGCGTGAAGAGTGTTTAGAAGTGTGTAGAAAGACTTGTAGAAATTGGGTCCCAAATGGGCTAAGAACTCGGAAACATTGCGTTGAACCACTAAATGACTTATCTAGTGTTGTTTGGGGTTAGAATATGTTAGAATACAATGAATTTGATTGATTACAAGTGCTAGAGATGCATGCAGAGTGTTTAGAAGTGTGTAGAAGTGTGTAGAAAGAGTTGTTGAAACTTGATCCCAAATGGGCTAAGAATTCGGAAACATTGCGTTGAACCACTTAATGGCTTATCTATTGCTGTTTTGGGTTAGAATATGTTAGAATACAATAAATTTCATTGTTACAAGTGCTAGAGATATATGAAGAGTGTTTAGAAGTGTGGAGAAAGACTTGTTGAAATTGGGTCCCAAATGGGCTAAGAACTCGGAAACATTGCGTTGAACCACTAAATGACTTATCTAGTGTTGTTTGGGGGTTAGAATATGTTAGAATACAATGAATTTGATTGATTACAAGTGCTATATTTGCATGAAGAGTGTTTAGAAGTGTGTAGAAAGACTTGCCCAAATTTGGTCCAAAATGGGCTATGAACCCACAACCATTGCTTTGAAGCATTAAATAGCTTGTATAGTGTTGATTGGGGTTAGAATATGTTGGAATACAATAAATTTGATTGATTACAATTTTTAGAGATGCATGAAGAGTGTTTAGAAGTATGGAGAAAGACTTGTTAAAATTGGGTCCCAAATGGGCTAAGAACTCGGAAACATTGCTTTGAACCACTAAATGACTTATCTAGTGTTTTTTGGGGTTAGAATATGTTAGAATACAATATATTTGATTGATTACAAGTGCTAGAGATACGTGAAGAGTGTTTAGAAGTGTGTAGAAAGACTTGTAGAAATTGGGTCCCAAATGGGCTAAGAACTCGGAAACATTGCGTTGAACCACTAAATGACTTATCTAGTGTTGTTTGGGGTTAGAATATGTTAGAATACAATGAATTTGATTGATTATAAGTGCTAAAGATGCATGAAGAGTGTTTAGAAGTGTGTAGAAAGACTTGTTCAAATTGGGTCCCATATGGGCTAAGAACTCGGAAACATTGTGTTGAACCTCTTAAGGGCTTGTCTAGTGCTGTTTTGAGTTAGAATATGTTAGAATATAATAAATTTGATTGTTATAAGTGCTAGAGATACATGAAGAGTGTTTAGAAGTGTGGAGAAAGACTTGTTGGAATTGGATCCCAAATGGGCTAAGAACTCGGAAACATTGCTTTTAACCACTAAATGACTTATCTAGTGTTGCTTGGGGTTAGAATTTGTTAGAATACAATGAAATTGATTGATTACAAGTGCTAGAGATGCATGAAGAGTGTTTAGAAGTGTGTAGAAAGACTTGTTGAAATTGGGTCCCAAATGGGCTAAGTACTCGGAAACATTACGTTGAACCACTTAAGGGCTTGTATAGTGCTATTTTAGGTTAGAAAATGTTAGAATATAATCAATTTGATTGTTACTAGTGCTAGAGATACATGAAGAGTGTTTAGAAGTGTGGAGAAAGACTTGTTGAAATTGGGACCCAAATGGGTTAAGAACTCGGAAACATTGCGTTGAAACACTTAAGGGCTTGTATAGTGCTGTTTTGGGTTAGAAAATATTATAATATAATAAATTTGATTGTTACAAGTGCTAGAGATACATGAAGAGTGTTTAGAAGTGTGGAGAAAGACTTGTTGAAATTGGGTCCCAAAAAGGCTAAGAACTCGGAAACATTGCTTTGAACCACTAAATGACTTATCTAATGTTGTTTGGGGTTAGAATATGTTAGAATACAATGAATTTGATTGATTACAAGTGCTAGAGATGCGTGAAGAGTGTTTAGAAGTGTGTAGAAAGACTTGTAGAAATTGGGTCCCAAATGGGCTAAGAACTCGGAAACATTGCGTTGAACCACTAAATGACTTATCTAGTGTTGTTTGGGGTTAGAATATGTTAGAATACAATGAATTTGATTGATTACAAGGGCTAGAGATGCATGCAGAGTGTTTAGAAGTGTGTAGAAAAACTTGTTGAAATTGGGTCCCAAATGGGCTAAGAACTCGGAAACATTGCTTTTAACCACTAAATGACTTATCTAGTGTTGCTTGGGGTTAGAATTTTTTAGAATACAATGAATTTGATTGATTACAAGTGCTAGAGATGCATGAAGAGTGTTTAGAAGTGTGTAGAAAGACTTTTTGAAATTGGGTCCCAAATGGGCTAAGAACTCGGAAACATTGCGTTGAACCACTTAAGGGCTTGTATAGTGCTGTTTTGGGTTAGAAAATGTTAGAATATAATCAATTTGATTGTTACAAGTGGTAGAGATACATGAAGAGTGTTTAGAAGTGTGGAGAAAGACTTGTTGAAATTGGGACCCAAATGGGCTAAGAACTCGAAAAAATTGCTTTGAAGCACTAAATGACTTATCTAGTGTTGTGTGGGGTTAGAATGTGTTAGAATCCAATGAATTTGATTGATTACAAGTGCTAGAGATGCTTGAAGAGTGTTTAGAAGTGTGTAGAAAGACTTGTTGAAATTGGGTCCCAAATGGGCTAAGAACACGGAAACATTGCGTTGAACCACTTAAGGGCTTGACTAGTGCTGTTTTGGGTTAGAATATGTTAGAATATAATAAATTTGATTGTTATAAGTGCTAGAGATACATGAAGAGTGTTTACAAGTGTGGAGAAAGACTTGTTGAAATTGGGTCCCAAATGGGCTAAGAACTCGGAAACATTGCTTTTAACCACTAAATGACTTATCTAGTGTTGCTTGGGGTTAGAATTTTTTAGAATACAATGAATTTGATTGATTACAAGTGCTAGAGATGCATGAAGAGTGTTTAGAAGTGTGTAGAAAGACGTGTTGAAATTGGGTCCCAAATGGGCTAAGAACTCGGAAACATTGCGTCGAACCACTTAAGAGCTTGTATAGTGCTGTTTTGGGTTAGAAAATGTTAGAATATAATCAATTTGATTGTTACAAGTGGTAGAGATACATGAAGAGTGTTTAGAAGTGTGGAGAAAGACTTGTTGAAATTGGGACCCAAATGGGCTAAGAACTCGAAAAAATTGCTTTGAACCACTAAATGACTTATCTAGTGTTGTGTGGGGTTAGAATGTGTTAGAATCCAATGAATTTGATTGATTACAAGTGCTAGAGATGCTTGAAGAGTGTTTAGAAGTGTGTAGAAAGACTTGTAGAAATTGGGTCCCAAATGGGCTAAGAACTCGGAAACATTGCTTTTAACCACTAAATGACTTATCTAATGTTGCTTGGGGTTAGAAATTTTTAGAATACAATGAATTTGATTGATTACAAGTGATAGAGATGCATGAAGAGTGTTTAAGTATGTAGAAAGACTTGTTGAAATTGGGTCCCAAATGGGCTAAGAACTCGGAAACATTGTTTTGAACCACTAAATGACTTATCTAGTGTTGTTTGGGGTTAGAATATGTAAGAATACAATGAATTTGATTGATTACAAGTGCTAGAGATGCGTGAAGAGTGTTTAGAAGTGTGTAGAAAGACTTGTAGAAATTGGGTCCCAAATGGGCTAAGAACTCGGAAACATTGCGTTGAACCACTAAATGACTTATCTAGTGTTGTTTGGGGTTAGAATATGTTAGAATACAATGAATTTGATTGATTACAAGTGCTAGAGATGCATGCAGAGTGTTTAGAAGTGTGTAGAAAGACTTGTTGAAATTGGGTCCCCAATGGGCTAAGAACTCGGAAACATTGCGTTGAACCACTTAAGGGCTTGTCTAGTGCTGTTTTGGGTTAGAATATGTTAGAATATAATAAATTTGATTGTTATAAGTGCTAGAGATACATGAAGAGTGTTTACAAGTGTGGAGAAAGACTTGTTGAAATTGGGTCCCAAATGGGCTAAGAACTCGGAAACATTGCTTTTAACCACTAAATGACTTATCTAGTGTTGCTTGGGGTTAGAATTTTTTAGAATACAATGAATTTGATTGATTACAAGTGCTAGAGATGCATGAAGAGTGTTTAGAAGTGTGTAGAAAGACTTGTTGAAACTTGATCCCAAAAGGGCTAAGAACTCGTAAACATTGCGTTGAACCACTTAATGGCTTGTATAGTGCTGTTTTGGGTTAGAAAATGTTAGAATATAATCAATTTGATTGTTACAAGTGCTAGATATACATGAAGAGTGTTTAGAAGTGTGGAGAAAGACTTGTTGAAATTGGGTCCCAAATGGGCTAAGAACTCGGAAACATTTCGTTGAACCACAAAATGACTTATCTAGTGTTGTTTGGGGTTAGAATGTGTTAGAATACAATGAATTTGATTGATTACAAATGCTAGAGATGCATGAAGAGTGTTTACAAGTGTGTAGAAAGACTTGTTGAAACTTTATCCCAAATGGGCTAAGAACTCGGAAACATTGCGTTGAACCACTTAATAGCTTGTCTTGTGCTGTTTTGGGTTAGAATATGTTAGAATACAATAAATTTCATTGTTACAAGTGCTAGAGATGCATGAAGAGCGTTTATAAGTGTGGATAAAGACTTGGTGAAATTGGGTCCCAAAAGGGTTAAGAACTCGGAAACATTGCGTTGAACTACTAAATAACTTATCTAGTGTTGTTTGGGGTTAGAATATGTTAGAATACAATGAATTTGATTGATTACAAGTGCTAGAGATGCATAAGTGTGTTTAGAAGTGTGGAGAAAGACTTGTTGAAATTGGGTCCCAAATGGGCTAAGAACTGGGAAACATTGCGTTGAACCACTAAATGATTTATCTAGTGTTGTTTGGGGGTTAGAATATGTTAGAATACAATGAATTTGATTGATTACAAGTGCTAGATATGCATGAAGAGTGTTTAGAAGTGTGTAGAAAGACTTGTAGAAATTGGGTCCAAAATAGGCTAAGAACCCACAACCATTGCTTTGAAGCATTAAATAGCTGTTATAGTGTTGATTGGGGTTAGAATATGTTGGAATACAATAAATTTGATTGATTACAATTTTTAGAGATGCATGAAGAGTGTTTAAAAGTATGGAGAAAGACTTGTTAAAATGGGGTCCCAAATGGGCTAAGAACTCGGAAACATTGCTTTGAACCACTAAATGACTTATCTAGTGTTTTTTGGGGTTAGAATATGTTAGAATACAATATATTTGATTGATTACAAGTGCTAGAGATACGTGAAGAGTGTTTAGAAGTGTGTAGAAAGACTTGTAGAAATTGGGTCCCAAATGGGCTAAGAACTCGGAAACATTGCGTTGAACTACTAAATGACTTATCTAGTGCTGTTTGGGGTTAGAATATGTTATAATACAATGAATTTGATTGATTACAAGTGCTAGAGATGCATGAAGAGTGTTTATAAGTGTGGATAAAGACTTGTTGAAATTGGGTCCCAAAAGGGCTAAGAACTCGGAAACATTGCATTGAACCACTAAATGACTTATCTAGTGTTGTTTGGGATTAGAATATGTTTGAATACAATGAATTTGATTGATTACAAGTGCTAGATATGCATGAAGAGTGTTTAGAAGTGTGTAGAAAGACTTGTTGAAACTTGATCCCAAATGGGCTAAGAACTCGGAAACATTGCGTTGAACCACTAAATGACTTATCTAGTGTTGTTTGGGGGTTAGAATATGTTAGAATACAATGAATTTGATTGATTACAAGTGCTAGATATGCATGAAGAGTGTTTAGAAGTGTGTAGAAAGACTTGTAGAAATTGGGTCCAAAATGGGCTAAGAACCCACAACCATTGCTTTGAAGCATTAAATAGCTGTTATAGTGTTGATTGATTACAATTTTTAGAGATGCATGAAGAGTGTTTAGAAGTATGGAGAAAGACTTGTTAAAATTGGGTCCCAAATGGGATAAGAACTCGGATACATTGCTTTGAACCACTAAATGACTTATCTAGTGTTTTTTGGGGTTAGAATATGTTAGATACAATATATTTGATTGATTACAAGTGCTAGAGATACGTGAAGAGTGTTTAGAAGTGTGTAGAAAGACTTGTAGAAATTGGGTCCCAAATGGGCTAAGAACTCGGAAACATTGCGTTGAACCACTAAATGACTTATCTACTGTTGTTTGGGGTTAGAATATGTTAGAATACAAAGAATTTGATTGATTATAAGTGCTAAAGATGCATGAAGAGTGTTTAGAAGTGTGTAGAAAGACTTGTAGAAATTCGGTCCCAAATGGGCTAAGAACTCGGAAACATTGCGTTGAACCACTAAATGACTTATCTACTGTTGTTTGTGGTTAGAATATGTTAGAATACAATGAATTTGATTGATTATAAGTGCTAGAGATGCATGAAGAGTGTTTAGAAGTGTGTAGAAAGACTTGTAGAAATTCGGTCCCAAATGGGCTAAGAACTTGGAAACATTGCGTTGAACCACTAAATAACTTATCTAGTGTTGTTTGGGGTTAGAATATGTTAGAATACAATGAATTTGATTGATTACAAGTGCTAAAGATGCATGAAGAGTGTTTAGAAGTGTGTAGAAAGACTTGTTCAAATTGGGTCCCAAATGGGCTAAGAACTCGGAAACATTGCGTTGAACCACTTAAGGGCTTGTCTAGTGCTAATTTGGGTTAGAATATTTTAGAATATAATAAATTTGATTGTTACAAGTGCTAGAGATACATGAAGAGTGTTTAGAAGTGGGGAGAAAGACTTGTTGAAATTGGGTCCCAAATGGGCTAAGAACTCAGAAACATTGCGTTGAACCACTAAATAACTTATCTAGTGTTGTTTGGGATTAGAATATGTTAGAATACAATGAATTTGATTGATTACAAGTGCTAGATTTGCATGAAGAGTGTTTAGAAGTGTGTAGAAAGACTTGCCCTAATTTGGTCCAAAATGGGCTTTGAACCCACAACCATTGCTTTGAAGCATTAAATAGCTTGTATAGTGTTGATTGGGGTTAGAATATGTTAGAATACAATAAATTTGATTGATTACAAGTGCTAGAGATGCATGAAGAGTGTTTATAAGTGTGGATAAAGACTTGTTGAAATTGGGTCCTAAAAGGGCTAAGAACTCGGAAACATTGCATTGAACCACTAAATGACTTATCTAGTGTTGTTTGGGATTAGAATATGTTTGAATACAATGAATTTGATTGATTACAAGTGCTAGAGATGCATGAAGAGTGTTTAGAAGTGTGTAGAAAGACTTGTTGAAACTTGATCCCAAATGGGCTAAGAACTCGGAAACATTGCGTTGAACCACTTAATGGCTTGTCTAGTGTTGTTTTGGGTTAGAATATGTTAGAATACAATAAATTTCATTGTTACAAGTGCTAGAGATATACGAAGAGTGTTTAGAAGTGTGGAGAAAGACTTGTTGAAATTGGGTCCCAAATGGGCTAAGAACTCGGAAACATTGCGTTGAACCACAAAATGACTTATCTAGTGTTGTTTGGGGTTAGAATGTGTTAGAATACAATGAATTTGATTGATTACAAATGCTAGAGATGCATGAAGAGTGTTTACAAGTGTGTAGAAAGACTTGTTGAAACTTCATCCCAAATGGGCAAAGAACTCGGAAACATTGCGTTAAACCACTTAATAGCTTGTCTAGTGCTGTTTTGGGTTAGAATATGTTAGAATACAATATATGTCATTGTTTCAAGTGCTAGAGATGCATGAAGAGCGTTTATAAGTGTGGATAAAGACTTGGTGAAATTGGGTCCCAAAAGGGCTAAGAACTCGGAAACATTGCGTTGAACTACTAAATAACTTATCTAGTGTTGTTTGGGGTTAGAATATGTTAGAATACAATGAATTTGATTGATTACAAGTGCTAGAGATGCATGAAGTGTGTTTAGAAGTGTGGAGAAAGACTTGTTGAAATTGGGTCCCAAATGGGCTAAGAACTGGGAAACATTGCGTTGAACCACTAAATGACTTATCTAGTGTTGTTTGGGGGTTAGAATATGTTAGAATACAATGAATTTGATTGATTACAAGTGCTAGATATGCATGAAGAGTGTTTAGAAGTGTGTAGAAAGACTTGTAGAAATTGGGTTCAAAATGGGCTAAGAACCCACAACCATTGCTTTGAAGCATTAAATAGCTGTTATAGTGTTGATTGGGGTTAGAATATGGTTGAATACAATAAATTTGATTGATTACAATTTTTAGAGATGCATGAAGAGTGTTTATAAGTATGGAGAAAGACTTGTTAAAATTGGGTCCCAAATGGGCTAAGAACTCGGAAACATTGCTTTGAACCACTAAATGACTTATCTAGTGTTTTTTGGGGTTAGAATATGTTAGAATACAATATATTTGATTGATTACAAGTGCTAGAGATACGTGAAGAGTGTTTAGAAGTGTGTAGAAAGACTTGTAGAAATTGGGTCCCAAATGGGCTAAGAACTCGGAAACATTGCGTTGAACCACTAAATGACTTATCTAGTGTTGTTTGGGGTTAGAATATGTTAGAATACAATGAATTTGATTGATTATAAGTGCTAGAGATGCATGAAGAGTGTTTAGAAGTGTGTAGAAAGACTTGTAGAAATTCGGTCCCAAATGGGCTAAGAACTCGGAAACATTGCGTTGAACCACTAAATAACTTATCTAGTGTTGTTTGGGGTTAGAATATGTTAGAATACAATGAATTTGATTGATTACAAGTGCTAAAGATGCATGAAGAGTGTTTAGAAGTGTGTAGAAAGACTTGTTCAAATTGGGTCCCATATGGGCTAAGAACTCGGAAACATTGCGTTGAACCACTTAAGGGCTTGTCTAGTGCTGTTTTGGGTTAGAATATTTTAGAATATAATAAATTTGATTGTTACAAGTGCTAGAGATACATGAAGAGTGTTTAGAAGTGGGGAGAAAGACTTGTTGAAATTGGGTCCCAAATGGGCTAAGAACTCAGAAACATTGCGTTGAACCACTAAATAACTTATCTAGTGTTGTTTGGGATTAGAATATGTTAGAATACAATGAATTTGATTGATTACAAGTGCTAGATTTGCATGAAGAGTGTTTAGAAGTGTGTAGAAAGACTTGCCCAAATTTGGTCCAAAATGGGCTATGAACCCACAACCATTGATTTGAAGCATTAAATAGCTTGTATAGTGTTGATTGGGGTTAGAATATGTTAGAATACAATAAATTTGATTGATTACAAGTGCTAGAGATGCATGAAGAGTGTTTATAAGTGTTGATAAAGACTTGTTGAAATTGGGTCCCAAAAGGGCTAAGAACTCGGAAACATTGCATTGAACCACTAAATGACTTATCTAGTGTTGTTTGGGATTAGAATATGTTTGAATACAATGAATTTGATTGATTACAAGTGCTAGAGATGCATGAAGAGTGTTTAGAAGTGTGTAGAAAGACTTGTTGAAACTTGATCCCAAATGGGCTAAGAAGTCAGAAACATTGCGTTGAACCACTTAATGGCTTGTCTAGTGTTTTTTTGGGTTAGAATATGTTAGAATACAATAAATTTCATTGTTACAAGTGCTAGAGATATACGAAGAGTGTTTAGAAGTGTGGAGAAAGACTTGTTGAAATTGGGTCCCAAATGGGCTAAGAACTCGGAAACATTGCGTTGAACCACAAAATGACTTATCTAGTGTTGTTTGGGGTTAGAATGTGTTAGAATACAATGAATTTGATTGATTACAAATGCTAGAGATGCATGAAGAGTGTTTACAAGTGTGTAGAAAGACTTGTTGAAACTTCATCCCAAATGGGCTAAGAACTCGGAAACATTGCGTTGAACCACTTAATAGCTTGTCTAGTGCTGTTTTGGGTTAGAATATGTTAGAATACAATATATGTCATTGTTACAAGTGCTAGAGATGCATGAAGAGCGTTTATAAGTGTGGATAAAGACTTGGTGAAATTGGGTCCCAAAAGGGCTAAGAACTCGGAAACATTGCGTTGAACCACAAAATGACTTATCTAGTGTTGTTTGGGGTTAGAATGTGTTAGAATACAATGAATTTGATTGATTACAAATGCTAGAGATGCATGAAGAGTGTTTACAAGTGTGTAGAAAGACTTGTTGAAACTTCATCCCAAATGGGCTAAGAACTCGGAAACATTGCGTTGAACCACTTAATAGCTTGTCTAGTGCTGTTTTGGGTTAGAATATGTTAGAATACAATAAATTTCATTGTTACAAGTGCTAGAGATGCATGAAGAGCGTTTATAAGTGTGGATAAAGACTTGGTGAAATTGGGTCCCAAAAGGGCTAAGAACTCGGAAACATTGCGTTGAACTACTAAATAACTTATCTAGTGTTGTTTGGGGTTAGAATATGTTAGAATACAATGAATTTGATTGATTACAAGTGCTAGAGATGCATGAAGTGTGTTTAGAAGTGTGGAGAAAGACTTGTTGAAATTGGGTCCCAAATGGGCTAAGAACTGGGAAACATTGCGTTGAACCACTAAATGACTTATCAAGTGTTGTTTGGGGGTTAGAATATGTTAGAATACAATGAATTTGATTGATTACAAGTGCTAGAAATGCATGAAGAGTGTTTAGAAGTGTGTAGAAAGACTTGTAGAAATTGGGTCCAAAATGGGCTAAGAACCCACAACCATTGCTTTGAAGCATTAAATAGCTGTTATAGTGTTGATTGGGGTTAGAATATGTTGGAATACAATAAATTTAATTGATTACAATTTTTAGAGATGCATGAAGAGTGTTTAGAAGTGTGTAGAAAGACTTGTAGAAATTGGGTCCCAAATGGGCTAAGAACTCGGAAACATTGCGTTGAACCACTAAATGACTTATCTAGTGTTGTTTGGGGTTAGAATATGTTAGAATACAATGAATTTGATTGATTATAAGTGCTAGAGATGCATGAAGAGTGTTTAGAAGTGTGTAGAAAGACTTGTAGAAATTCGGTCCCAAATGGGCTAAGAACTCGGAAACATTGCGTTGAACCACTAAATAACTTATCTAGTGTTGTTTGGGGTTAGAATATGTTAGAATACAATGAATTTGATTGATTACAAGTGCTAAAGATGCATGAAGAGTGTTTAGAAGTGTGTAGAAAGACTTATTCAAATTGGGTCCCATATGGGCTAAGAACTCGGAAACATTGCGTTGAACCACTTAAGGGCTTGTCTAGTGCTGTTTTGGGTTAGAATATGTTAGAATATAATAAATTTGATTGTTACAAGTGCTAGAGATACATGAAGAGTGTTTAGAAGTGTGGAGAAAGACTTGTTGAAATTGGGTCCCAAATGGGCTAAGAACTCAGAAACATTGCGTTGAACCACTAAATAACTTATCTAGTGTTGTTTGGGATTAGAATATGTTAGAATACAATGAATTTGATTGATTACAAGTGCTAGATTTGCATGAAGAGTGTTTAGAAGTGTGTAGAAAGACTTGCCCAAATTTGGTCCAAAATGGGCTATGAACCCACAACCATTGCTTTAAAGCATTAAATAGCTTGTATAGTGTTGATTGGGGTTAGAATATGTTAGAATACAATAAATTTGATTGATTACAAGTGCTAGAGATGCATGAAGAGTGTTTATAAGTGTGGATAAAGACTTGTTGAAATTGGGTCCCAAAAGGGCTAAGAACTCGGAAACATTGCATTGAACCACTAAATGACTTATCTAGTGTTGTTTGGGATTAGAATATGTTAGAATACAATGAATTTGATTGATTACAAGTGCTAGAGATGCATGAAGAGTGTTTAGAAGTGTATAGAAAGACTTGTTGAAACTTGATCCCAAATGGGCTAAGAACTCGGAAACATTGCGTTGAACCACTTAATGGCTTGTCTAGTGTTGTTTTGGGTTAGAATATGTTAGAATACAATAAATTTCATTGTTACAAGTGCTAGAGATATACGAAGAGTGTTTAGAAGTGTGGAGAAAGACTTGTTGAAATTGGGTCCCAAATGGGCTAAGAACTCGGAAACATTTCGTTGAACCACAAAATGACTTATCTAGTGTTGTTTGGGGTTAGAATGTGTTAGAATACAATGAATTTGATTGATTACAAATGCTAGAGATGCATGAAGAGTGTTTACAAGTGTGTAGAAAGACTTGTTGAAACTTTATCCCAAATGGGCTAAGAACTCGGAAACATTGCGTTGAACCACTTAATAGCTTGTCTTGTGCTGTTTTGGGTTAGAATATGTTAGAATACAATAAATTTCATTGTTACAAGTGCTAGAGATGCATGAAGAGCGTTTATAAGTGTGGATAAAGACTTGGTGAAATTGGGTCCCAAAAGGGTTAAGAACTCGGAAACATTGCGTTGAACTACTAAATAACTTATCTAGTGTTGTTTGGGGTTAGAATATGTTAGAATACAATGAATTTGATTGATTACAAGTGCTAGAGATGCATAAGTGTGTTTAGAAGTGTGGAGAAAGACTTGTTGAAATTGGGTCCCAAATGGGCTAAGAACTGGGAAACATTGCGTTGAACCACTAAATGATTTATCTAGTGTTGTTTGGGGGTTAGAATATGTTAGAATACAATGAATTTGATTGATTACAAGTGCTAGATATGCATGAAGAGTGTTTAGAAGTGTGTAGAAAGACTTGTAGAAATTGGGTCCAAAATAGGCTAAGAACCCACAACCATTGCTTTGAAGCATTAAATAGCTGTTATAGTGTTGATTGGGGTTAGAATATGTTGGAATACAATAAATTTGATTGATTACAATTTTTAGAGATGCATGAAGAGTGTTTAAAAGTATGGAGAAAGACTTGTTAAAATGGGGTCCCAAATGGGCTAAGATCTCGGAAACATTGCTTTGAACCACTAAATGACTTATCTAGTGTTTTTTGGGGTTAGAATATGTTAGAATACAATATATTTGATTGATTACAAGTGCTAGAGATACGTGAAGAGTGTTTAGAAGTGTGTAGAAAGACTTGTAGAAATTGGGTCCCAAATGGGCTAAGAACTCGGAAACATTGCGTTGAACCACTAAATGACTTATCTAGTGTTGTTTGGGGTTAGAATATGTTAGAATACAATGAATTTGATTGATTATAAGTGCTAAAGATGCATGAAGAGTGTTTAGAAGTGTGTAGAAAGACTTGTAGAAATTCGGTCCCAAATGGGCTAAGAACTCAGAAACATTGCGTTGAACCACTAAATAACTTATCTAGTGTTGTTTGGGGTTAGAATATGTTAGAATACAATGAATTTGATTGATTACAAGTGCTAAAGATGCATGAAGAGTTTTTAGAATTGTGTAGAAAGACTTGTTCAAATTGGGTCCCATATGGGCTAAGAACTCGGAAACATTGCGTTGAACCACTTAAGGGCTTGTCTAGTGCTGTTTTGGGTTAGAATATGTTAGAATATAATAAATTTGATTGTTACAAGTGCTAGAGATACATGAAGAGTGTTTAGAAGTGTGGAGAAAGACTTGTTGAAATTGGGTCCCAAATGGGCTAAGAACTCAGAAACATTGCGTTGAACCACTAAATAACTTATCTAGTGTTGTTTGGGATTAGAATATGTTAGAAGACAATGAATTTGATTGATTACAAGTGCTAGATTTGCATGAAGAGTGTTTAGAAGTGTGTAGAAAGACTTGCCCAAATTTGGTCCAAAATGGGCTATGAACCCACAACCACATCTTTGAAGCATTAAATAGCTTGTATAGTGTTGATTGGGGTTAGAATATGTTAGAATACAATAAATTTGATTGATTACAAGTGCTAGAGATGCATGAAGAGTGTTTATAAGTGTGGATAAAGACTTGTTGAAATTGGGTCCCAAAAGGGCTAAGAACTCGGAAACATTGCATTGAACCACTAAATGACTTATCTAGTGTTGTTTGGGATTGGAATATGTTAGAATACAATGAATTTGATTGATTACAAGTGCTAGAGATGCATGAAGAGTGTTTAAAAGTGTGTAGAAAGACTTGTTGAAACTTGATCCCAAATGGGCTAAGAACTCGGAAACATTGCGTTGAACCACTTAATGGCTTGTCTAGTGTTGTTTTGGGTTAGAATATGTTAGAATACAATAAATTTCATTGTTACAAGTGCTAGAGATATACGAAGAGTGTTTAGAAATGTGGAGAAAGACTTGTTGAAATTGGGTCCCAAATGGGCTAAGAACTCGGAAACATTGCGTTGAACCACAAAATGACTTATCTAGTGTTGTTTGGGGTTAGAATGTGTTAGAATACAATGAATTTGATTGATTACAAATGCTAGAGATGCATGAAGAGTGTTTACAAGTGTGTAGAAAGACTTGTTGAAACTTCATCCCAAATGGGCTAAGAACTCGGAAACATTGCGTTGAACCACTTAATGGCTTGTCTAGTGCTGTTTTGGGTTAGAATATGTTAGAATACAATAAATTTCATTGTTACAAGTGCTAGAGATGCATGAAGAGCGTTTATAAGTGTGGATAAAGACTTGGTGAAATTGGGTCCCAAAAGGGCTAAGAACTCGGAAACATTGCGTTGAACTACTAAATAACTTATCTAGTGTTGTTTGGGGTTAGAATATGTTAGAATACAATGAATTTGATTGATTACAAGTGCTAGAGATGCATGAAGTGTGTTTAGAAGTGTGGAGAAAGACTTGTTGAAATTGGGTCAAAAATGGGCTAAGAACTGGGAAACATTGCGTTGAACCACTAAATGACTTATCTAGTGTTGTTTGGGGGTTAGAATATGTTAGAATACAATGAATTTGATTGATTACAAGTGCTAGATATGCATGAAGAGTGTTTAGAAGTGTGTAGAAAGACTTGTAGAAATTGGGTCCAAAATGGGCTAAGAACCCACAACCATTGCTTTGAAGCATTAAATAGCTGTTATAGTGTTGATTGGGGTTAGAATATGTTGGAATACAATAAATTTGATTGATTACAATTTTTAGAGATGCATGAAGAGTGTTTAAAAGTATGGAGAAAGACTTGTTAAAATGGGGTCCCAAATGGGCTAAGAACTCGGAAACATTGCTTTGAACCACTAAATGACTTATCTAGTGTTTTTTGGGGTTAGAATATGTTAGAATACAATATATTTGATTGATTACAAGTGCTAGAGATACGTGTAGAGTGTTTAGAAGTGTGTAGAAAGACTTGTAGAAATTGGGTCCCAAATGGGCTAAGAACTCGGAAACATTGCGTTGAACCACTAAATGACTTATCTAGTGTTGTTTGGCGTTAGAATATGTTAGAATACAATGAATTTGATTGATTATAAGTGCTAAAGATGCATGAAGAGTGTTTAGAAGTGTGTAGAAAGACTTGTAGAAATTCGGTCCCAAATGGGCTAAGAACTCGGAAACATTGCGTTGAACCACTAAATAACTTATCTAGTGTTGTTTGGGGTTAGAATATGTTAGAATACAATGAATTTGATTGATTACAAGTGCTAAAGATGCATGAAGAGTGTTTAGAAGTGTGTAGAAAGACTTGTTCAAATTGGGTCCCATATGGGCTAAGAACTCGGAAACATTGCGTTGAACCACTTAAGGGCTTGTCTAGTGCTGTTTTGGGTTAGAATATGTTAGAATATAATAAATTTGATTATTACAAGTGCTAGAGATACATGAAGAGTGTTTAGAAGTGTGGAGAAAGACTTGTTGAAATTGGGTCCCAAATGGGCTAAGAACTCAGAAACATTGCGTTGAACCACTAAATAACTTATCTAGTGTTGTTTGGGATTAGAATATGTTAGAATACAATGAATTTGATTGATTACAAGTGCTAGATTTGCATGAAGAGTGTTTAGAAGTGTGTAGAAAGACTTGCCCAAATTTGGTCCAAAATGGGCTATGAACCCACAACCATTGCTTTGAAGCATTAAATAGCTTGTATAGTGTTGATTGGGGTTAGAATATGTTAGAATACAATAAATTTGATTGATTACAAGTGCTAGAGATGCATGAAGAGTGTTTATAAGTGTGGATAAAGACTTGTTGAAATTGGGTCCCAAAAGGGCTAAGAACTCGGAAACATTGCATTGAACCACTAAATGACTTATCTAGTGTTGTTTGGGATTAGAATATGTTAGAATACAATGAATTTGATTGATTACAAGTGCTAGAGATGCATGAAGAGTGTTTAAAAGCGTGTAGAAAGACTTGTTGAAACTTGATCCCAAATGGGCTAAGAACTCGGAAACATTGCGTTGAACCACTTAATGGCTTGTCTAGTGTTGTTTTGGGTTAGAATATGTTAGAATACAATAAATTTCATTGTTACAAGTGCTAGAGATATACGAAGAGTGTTTAGAAGTGTGGAGAAAGACTTGTTGAAATTGGGTCCCAAATGGGCTAAGAACTCGGAAACATTGCGTTGAACCACAAAATGACTTATCTAGTGTTGTTTGGGGTTAGAATGTGTTAGAATACAATGAATTTGATTGATTACAAATGCTAGAGATGCATGAAGAGTGTTTACAAGTGTGTAGAAAGACTTGTTGAAACTTCATCCCAAATGGGCTAAGAACTCGGAAACATTGCTTTGAACCACTTAATGGCTTGTCTAGTGCTGTTTTGGGTTTGAATATGTTAGAATACAATAAATTTCATTGTTACAAGTGCTAGAGATGCATGAAGAGCGTTTATAAGTGTGGATAAAGACTTGGTGAATTTGGGTCCCAAAAGGGCTAAGAACTCGGAAACATTGCGTTGAACTACTAAATAACTTATCTAGTGTTGTTTGGGGTTAGAATATGTTAGAATACAATGAATTTGATTGATTACAAGTGCTAGAGATGCATGAAGTGTGTTTAGAACTGTGGAGAAAGACTTGTTGAAATTGGGTCCCAAATGGGCTAAGAACTGGGAAACATTGCGTTGAACCACTAAATGACTTATCTAGTGTTGTTTGGGGGTTAGAATATGTTAGAATACAATGAATTTGATTGATTACAAGTGCTAGATATGCATGAAGAGTGTTTAGAAGTGTGTAGAAAGACTTGTAGAAATTGGGTCCAAAATGGGCTAAGAACCCACAACCATTGCTTTGAAGCATTAAATAGCTGTTATAGTGTTGATTGGGGTTAGAATATGTTGGAATACAATAAATTTGATTGATTACAATTTTTAGAGATGCATGAAGAGTGTTTAAAAGTATGGAGAAAGACTTGTTAAAATGGGGTCCCAAATGGGCTAAGAACTCGGAAACATTGCTTTGAACCACTAAATGACTTATCTAGTGTTTTTTGGGGTTAGAATATGTTAGAATACAATATATTTGATTGATTACAAGTGCTAGAGATACGTGAAGAGTGTTTAGAAGTGTGTAGAAAGACTTGTAGAAATTGGGTCCCAAATGGGCTAAGAACTCGGAAACATTGCGTTGAACCACTAAATGACTTATCTAGTGTTGTTTGGCGTTAGAATATGATAGAATACAATGAATTTGATTGATTATAAGTGCTAAAGATGCATGAAGAGTGTTTAGAAGTGTGTAGAAAGACTTGTAGAAATTCGGTCCCAAATGGGCTAAGAACTCGGAAACATTGCGTTGAACCACTAAATAACTTATCTAGTGTTGTTTGGGGTTAGAATATGTTAGAATACAATGAATTTGATTGATTACAAGTGCTAAAGATGCATGAAGAGTGTTTAGAAGTGTGTAGAAAGACTTGTTCAAATTGGGTCCCATATGGGCTAAGAACTCGCAAACATTGCGTTGAACCACTTAAGGGCTTGTCTAGTGCTGTTTTGGGTTAGAATACTTTAGAATATAATAAATTTGATTGTTACAAGTGCTAGAGATACATGAAGAGTGTTTAGAAGTGTGGAGAAAGACTTGTTGAAATTGGGTCCCAAATGGGCTAAGAACTCAGAAACATTGCGTTGAACCACTAAATAACTTATCTAGTGTTGTTTGGGATTAGAATATGTTAGAATACAATGAATTTGATTGATTACAAGTGCTAGATTTGCATGAAGAGTGTTTAGAAGTGTGTAGAAAGACTTGCCCAAATTTGGTCCAAAATGGGCTATGAACCCACAACCATTGCTTTGAAGCATTAAATAGCTTGTATAGTGTTGATTGGGGTTAGAATATGTTAGAATACAATAAATTTGATTGATTACAAGTGCTAGAGATGCATGAAGAGTGTTTATAAGTGTGGATAAAGACTTGTTGAAATTGGGTCCCAAAAGGGCTAAGAACTCGGAAACATTGCATTGAACCACTAAATGACTTATCTAGTGTTGTTTGGGATTAGGATATGTTAGAATACAATGAATTTGATTGATTACAAGTGCTAGAGATGCATGAAGAGTGTTTAAAAGTGTGTAGAAAGACTTGTTGAAACTTGATCCCAAATGGGCTAAGAACTCGGAAACATTGCGTTGAACCACTTAATGGCTTGTCTAGTGTTATTTTGGGTTAGAATATGTTAGAATACAATAAATTTCATTGTTACAAGTGCTAGAGATATACGAAGAGTGTTTAGAAGTGTTGAGAAAGACTTGTTGAAATTGGGTCCCAAATGGGCTAAGAACTCGGAAACATTGCGTTGAACCACAAAATGACTTATCTAGTGTTGTTTGGGGTTAGAATGTGTTAGAATACAATGAATTTGATTGATTACAAATGCTAGAGATGCATGAAGAGTGTTTACAAGTGTGTAGAAAGACTTGTTGAAACTTCATCCCAAATGGGCTAAGAACTCGGAAACATTGCGTTGAACCACTTAATGGCTTGTCTAGTGCTGTTTTGGGTTAGAATATGTTAGAATACAATAAATTTCATTGTTACAAGTGCTAGAGATGCATGAAGAGCGTTTATAAGTGTGGATAAAGACTTGGTGAAATTGGGTCCCAAAAGGGCTAAGAACTCGGAAACATTGCGTTGAACTACTAAATAACTTATCTAGTGTTGTTTGGGGTTAGAATATGTTAGAATACAATGAATTTGATTGATTACAAGTGCTAGAGATGCATGAAGTGTGTTTAGAAGTGTGGAGAAAGACTTGTTGAAATTGGGTCCCAAATGGGCTAAGAACTGGGAAACATTGCGTTGAACCACTAAATGACTTATCTAGTGTTGTTTGGGGGTTAGAATATGTTAGAATACAATGAATTTGATTGATTACAAGTGCTAGATATGCATGAAGAGTGTTTAGAAGTGTGTAGAAAGACTTGTAGAAATTGGGTCCAAAATGGGCTAAGAACCCACAACCATTGCTTTGAAGCATTAAATAGCTGTTATAGTGTTGATTGGGGTTAGAATATGTTGGAATACAATAAATTTGATTGATTACAATTTTTAGAGATGCATGAAGAGTGTTTAAAAGTATGGAGAAAGACTTGTTAAAATGGGGTCCCAAATGGGCTAAGAACTCGGAAACATTGCTTTGAACCACTAAATGACTTATCTAGTGTTTTTTGGGGTTAGAATATGTTAGAATACAATATATTTGATTGATTACAAGTGCTAGAGATACGTGAAGAGTGTTTAAAAGTGTGTAGAAAGACTTGTAGAAATTGGGTCCCAAATGGGCTAAGAACTCGGAAACATTGCGTTGAACCACTAAATGACTTATCTAGTGTTGTTTGGGGTTAGAATATGTTAGAATACAATGAATTTGATTGATTATAAGTGCTAAAGATGCATGAAGAGTGTTTAGAAGTGTGGACAAAGACTTGAAGAAATTCGGTCCCAAATGGGCTAAGAACGCGGAAACATTGCGTTGAACCACTAAATAACTTATCTAGTGTTGTTTGGGGTTAGAATATGTTAGAATACAATGAATTTGATTGATTACAAGTGCTAAAGATGCATGAAGAGTGTTTAGAAGTGTGGAGAAAGACTTGTTCAAATTGGGTCCCAAATGGGCTAAGAACTCGGAAACAATGCTTTGAACCACTAAATAACTTATCTAGTGTTTTTTGGGGTTAGAATATGTTAGAATACAATAAATTTGATTGATTACAAGTGCTAGAGATGCGTGAAGAGTGTTTAAAAGTGTGTAGAAAGACTTGTAGAAATTGGGTCCCAAATGGGCTAAGAACTCGGAAACATTGCGTTGAACTACTAAATGACTTATCTAGTGTTGTTTGGGGTTAGAATATGTTAGAATACAATGAATTTGATTGATTACAAGTGCTAGAGATGCATGAAGAGTGTTTAGAAGTGTGTAGAAAGACTTGTTGAAACTTGATCCCAAATGGGCTAAGAACTCGGAAACATTGCGTTGAACCACTTAATGGCTTGTCTAGTGTTGTTTTGGGTTAGAATATGTTAGAATACAATAAATTTCATTGTTACAAGATCTAGAGATATAAGAAGAGTGTTTAGAAGTGTGGAGAAAGACTTGTTGAAATTGGGTCCCAAATGGGCTAAGAACTCGGAAACATTGCGTTGAACCACAAAATGACTTATCTAGTGTTGTTTGGGGTTAGAATGTGTTAGAATACAATGAATTTGATTGATTACAAATGCTAGAGATGCATGAAGAGTGTTTACAAGTGTGTAGAAAGACTTGTTGAAACTTCATCCCAAATGGGCTAAGAACTCGGAAACATTGCGTTGAACCACTTAATGGCTTATCTAGTGTTTTTTGGCTTAGAATATGTTTGAATACAATGAATCTGATTGATTACAAGTGCTAGATTTGCATGAAGAGTGTTTAGAAGAGTGTAGAAAGACTTGCCCAAATTTGGTCAAAAATGGGCTATGAACCCACAACCATTGCTTTGAAGCATTAAATAGCTTATATAGTGTTGATTGGGGTTAGAATATGTTTGAATACAATATACTTGATTGATTACAAGTGCTAGAGATGCATGAAGAGTGTTTATAAGTGTGGATAAAGACTTGGTGAAATTGGGTCCCAAAAGGGCTAAGAAGTCGGAAACATTGCGTTGAACTACTAAATGACTTATCTAGTGTTGTTTGGGGGTTAGAATATGTTAGAATACAATGAATTTGATTGATTACAAGTGCTAGATATGCATGAAGAGTGTTTAGAAGTGTGTAGAAAGACTTGTAGAAATTGGGTCCAAAATGGGCTAAGAACCCACAACCATTGCTTTGAAGCATTAAATAGCTGTTATAGTGTTGATTGGGGTTAGAATATGTTAGATTACAAGTGCTAGAGATGCATGAAGAGTGTTTATAAGTGTGGATAAAGACTTGGTGAAATTGGGTCCCAAAAGGGCTAAGAAGTCGGAAACATTGCGTTGAACTACTAAATGACTTATCTAGTGTTGTTTGGGGTTAGAATATGTTAGAATACAATGAATTTGATTGATTACAAGTGCTAGAGATGCATGAAGTGTGTTTAAAAGTGTGTAGAAAGACTTGTTGAAACTTGATCCCAAATGGGCTAAGAACTCAGAAACATTGCGTTGAACCACTTAATGGCTTGTCTAGTGCTGTTTTGGGTTAGAATATGTTAGAATACAATAAATTTCATTGTTACAAGTGCTAGAGATATATGAAGAGTGATTAGAAGTGTGGAGAAAGACTTGTTGAAATTGGGTCCCAAATGGGCTAAGAACTCGGAAACATTGCGTTGAACCACTAAATGACTTATCTAGTGTTGTTTGGGGGTTAGAATATGTTAGAATACAATGAATTTGATTGATTACAAGTGCTAGATATGCATGAAGAGTGTTTAGAAGTGTGTAGAAAGACTTGTTGAAACTTGATCCCAAATGGGCTAAGAACTCGGAAACATTGCGTTGAACCACAAAATGACTTATCTAGTGTTGTTTGGGGTTAGAATGTGTTAGAATACAATGAATTTGATTGATTACAAATGCTAGTGATGCATGAAGAGTGTTTACAAGTGTGTAGAAAGACTTGTTGAAACTTCATCCCAAATGGGCTAAGAACTCGGAAACATTGCGTTGAACCACTTAATGGCTTATCTAGTGTTTTTTGGCTTAGAATATGTTTGAATACAATGAATCTGATTGATTACAAGTGCTAGATTTGCATGAAGAGTGTTTAGAAGAGTGTAGAAAGACTTGCCCAAATTTGGTCAAAAATGGGCTATGAACCCACAACCATTGCTTTGAAGCATTAAATAGCTTATATAGTGTTGATTGGGGTTAGAATATGTTTGAATACAATATACTTGATTGATTACAAGTGCTAGAGATGCATGAAGAGTGTTTATAAGTGTGGATAAAGACTTGGTGAAATTGGGTGACAAAAAGGGCTAAGAAGTCGGAAACATTGCGTTGTACTACTAAATGACTTATCTAGTGTTGTTTGGGGTTAGAATATGTTAGAATACAATGAATTTGATTGATTACAAGTGCTAGAGATGCATGAAGTGTGTTTAAAAGTGTGTAGAAAGACTTGTTGAAACTTGATCCCAAATGGGCTAAGAACTCGGAAACATTGCGTTGAACCACTTAATGGCTTGTCTAGTGTTGTTTTGGGTTAGAATATGTTAGAATACAATAAATTTCATTGTTACAAGTGCTAGAGATATACGAAGAGTGTTTAGAAGTGTGGAGAAAGACTTGTTGAAATTGGGTCCCAAATGGGCTAAGAACTCGGAAACATTGCGTTGAACCACAAAATGACTTATCTAGTGTTGTTTGGGGTTAGAATGTGTTAGAATACAATGAATTTGATTGATTACAAATGCTAGAGATGCATGAAGAGTGTTTACAAGTGTGTAGAAAGACTTGTTGAAACTTCATCCCAAATGGGCTAAGAACTCGGAAACATTGCTTTGAACCACTTAATGGCTTGTCTAGTGCTGTTTTGGGTTTGAATATGTTAGAATACAATAAATTTCATTGTTACAAGTGCTAGAGATGCATGAAGAGCGTTTATAAGTGTGGATAAAGACTTGGTGAATTTGGGTCCCAAAAGGGCTAAGAACTCGGAAACATTGCGTTGAACTACTAAATAACTTATCTAGTGTTGTTTGGGGTTAGAATATGTTAGAATACAATGAATTTGATTGATTACAAGTGCTAGAGATGCATGAAGTGTGTTTAGAACTGTGGAGAAAGACTTGTTGAAATTGGGTCCCAAATGGGCTAAGAACTGGGAAACATTGCGTTGAACCACTAAATGACTTATCTAGTGTTGTTTGGGGGTTAGAATATGTTAGAATACAATGAATTTGATTGATTACAAGTGCTAGATATGCATGAAGAGTGTTTAGAAGTGTGTAGAAAGACTTGTAGAAATTGGGTCCAAAATGGGCTAAGAACCCACAACCATTGCTTTGAAGCATTAAATAGCTGTTATAGTGTTGATTGGGGTTAGAATATGTTGGAATACAATAAATTTGATTGATTACAATTTTTAGAGATGCATGAAGAGTGTTTAAAAGTATGGAGAAAGACTTGTTAAAATGGGGTCCCAAATGGGCTAAGAACTCGGAAACATTGCTTTGAACCACTAAATGACTTATCTAGTGTTTTTTGGGGTTAGAATATGTTAGAATACAATATATTTGATTGATTACAAGTGCTAGAGATACGTGAAGAGTGTTTAGAAGTGTGTAGAAAGACTTGTAGAAATTGGGTCCCAAATGGGCTAAGAACTCGGAAACATTGCGTTGAACCACTAAATGACTTATCTAGTGTTGTTTGGCGTTAGAATATGATAGAATACAATGAATTTGATTGATTATAAGTGCTAAAGATGCATGAAGAGTGTTTAGAAGTGTGTAGAAAGACTTGTAGAAATTCGGTCCCAAATGGGCTAAGAACTCGGAAACATTGCGTTGAACCACTAAATAACTTATCTAGTGTTGTTTGGGGTTAGAATATGTTAGAATACAATGAATTTGATTGATTACAAGTGCTAAAGATGCATGAAGAGTGTTTAGAAGTGTGTAGAAAGACTTGTTCAAATTGGGTCCCATATGGGCTAAGAACTCGCAAACATTGCGTTGAACCACTTAAGGGCTTGTCTAGTGCTGTTTTGGGTTAGAATACTTTAGAATATAATAAATTTGATTGTTACAAGTGCTAGAGATACATGAAGAGTGTTTAGAAGTGTGGAGAAAGACTTGTTGAAATTGGGTCCCAAATGGGCTAAGAACTCAGAAACATTGCGTTGAACCACTAAATAACTTATCTAGTGTTGTTTGGGATTAGAATATGTTAGAATACAATGAATTTGATTGATTACAAGTGCTAGATTTGCATGAAGAGTGTTTAGAAGTGTGTAGAAAGACTTGCCCAAATTTGGTCCAAAATGGGCTATGAACCCACAACCATTGCTTTGAAGCATTAAATAGCTTGTATAGTGTTGATTGGGGTTAGAATATGTTAGAATTCAATAAATTTGATTGATTACAAGTGCTAGAGATGCATGAAGAGTGTTTATAAGTGTGGATAAAGACTTGTTGAAATTGGGTCCCAAAAGGGCTAAGAACTCGGAAACATTGCATTGAACCACTAAATGACTTATCTAGTGTTGTTTGGGATTAGGATATGTTAGAATACAATGAATTTGATTGATTACAAGTGCTAGAGATGCATGAAGAGTGTTTAAAAGTGTGTAGAAAGACTTGTTGAAACTTGATCCCAAATGGGCTAAGAACTCGGAAACATTGCGTTGAACCACTTAATGGCTTGTCTAGTGTTATTTTGGGTTAGAATATGTTAGAATACAATAAATTTCATTGTTACAAGTGCTAGAGATATACGAAGAGTGTTTAGAAGTGTTGAGAAAGACTTGTTGAAATTGGGTCCCAAATGGGCTAAGAACTCGGAAACATTGCGTTGAACCACAAAATGACTTATCTAGTGTTGTTTGGGGTTAGAATGTGTTAGAATACAATGAATTTGATTGATTACAAATGCTAGAGATGCATGAAGAGTGTTTACAAGTGTGTAGAAAGACTTGTTGAAACTTCATCCCAAATGGGCTAAGAACTCGGAAACATTGCGTTGAACCACTTAATGGCTTGTCTAGTGCTGTTTTGGGTTAGAATATGTTAGAATACAATAAATTTCATTGTTACAAGTGCTAGAGATGCATGAAGAGCGTTTATAAGTGTGGATAAAGACTTGGTGAAATTGGGTCCCAAAAGGGCTAAGAACTCGGAAACATTGCGTTGAACTACTAAATAACTTATCTAGTGTTGTTTGGGGTTAGAATATGTTAGAATACAATGAATTTGATTGATTACAAGTGCTAGAGATGCATGAAGTGTGTTTAGAAGTGTGGAGAAAGACTTGTTGAAATTGGGTCCCAAATGGGCTAAGAACTGGGAAACATTGCGTTGAACCACTAAATGACTTATCTAGTGTTGTTTGGGGGTTAGAATATGTTAGAATACAATGAATTTTATTGATTACAAGTGCTAGATATGCATGAAGAGTGTTTAGAAGTGTGTAGAAAGACTTGTAGAAATTGGGTCCAAAATGGGCTAAGAACCCACAACCATTGCTTTGAAGCATTAAATAGCTGTTATAGTGTTGATTGGGGTTAGAATATGTTGGAATACAATAAATTTGATTGATTACAATTTTTAGAGATGCATGAAGAGTGTTTAAAAGTATGGAGAAAGACTTGTTAAAATGGGGTCCCAAATGGGCTAAGAACTCGGAAACATTGCTTTGAACCACTAAATGACTTATCTAGTGTTTTTTGGGGTTAGAATATGTTAGAATACAATATATTTGATTGATTACAAGTGCTAGAGATACGTGAAGAGTGTTTAAAAGTGTGTAGAAAGACTTGTAGAAATTGGGTCCCAAATGGGCTAAGAACTCGGAAACATTGCGTTGAACCACTAAATGACTTATCTAGTGTTGTTTGGGGTTAGAATATGTTAGAATACAATGAATTTGATTGATTATAAGTGCTAAAGATGCATGAAGAGTGTTTAGAAGTGTGGACAAAGACTTGAAGAAATTCGGTCCCAAATGGGCTAAGAACGCGGAAACATTGCGTTGAACCACTAAATAACTTATCTAGTGTTGTTTGGGGTTAGAATATGTTAGAATACAATGAATTTGATTGATTACAAGTGCTAAAGATGCATGAAGAGTGTTTAGAAGTGTGGAGAAAGACTTGTTCAAATTGGGTCCCAAATGGGCTAAGAACTCGGAAACAATGCTTTGAACCACTAAATAACTTATCTAGTGTTTTTTGGGGTTAGAATATGTTAGAATACAATAAATTTGATTGATTACAAGTGCTAGAGATGCGTGAAGAGTGTTTAAAAGTGTGTAGAAAGACTTGTAGAAATTGGGTCCCAAATGGGCTAAGAACTCGGAAACATTGCGTTGAACTACTAAATGACTTATCTAGTGTTGTTTGGGGTTAGAATATGTTAGAATACAATGAATTTGATTGATTACAAGTGCTAGAGATGCATGAAGAGTGTTTAGAAGTGTGTAGAAAGACTTGTTGAAACTTGATCCCAAATGGGCTAAGAACTCGGAAACATTGCGTTGAACCACTTAATGGCTTGTCTAGTGTTGTTTTGGGTTAGAATATGTTAGAATACAATAAATTTCATTGTTACAAGATCTAGAGATATAAGAAGAGTGTTTAGAAGTGTGGAGAAAGACTTGTTGAAATTGGGTCCCAAATGGGCTAAGAACTCGGAAACATTGCGTTGAACCACAAAATGACTTATCTAGTGTTGTTTGGGGTTAGAATGTGTTAGAATACAATGAATTTGATTGATTACAAATGCTAGAGATGCATGAAGAGTGTTTACAAGTGTGTAGAAAGACTTGTTGAAACTTCATCCCAAATGGGCTAAGAACTCGGAAACATTGCGTTGAACCACTTAATGGCTTATCTAGTGTTTTTTGGCTTAGAATATGTTTGAATACAATGAATCTGATTGATTACAAGTGCTAGATTTGCATGAAGAGTGTTTAGAAGAGTGTAGAAAGACTTGCCCAAATTTGGTCAAAAATGGGCTATGAACCCACAACCATTGCTTTGAAGCATTAAATAGCTTATATAGTGTTGATTGGGGTTAGAATATGTTTGAATACAATATACTTGATTGATTACAAGTGCTAGAGATGCATGAAGAGTGTTTATAAGTGTGGATAAAGACTTGGTGAAATTGGGTCCCAAAAGGGCTAAGAAGTCGGAAACATTGCGTTGAACTACTAAATGACTTATCTAGTGTTGTTTGGGGGTTAGAATATGTTAGAATACAATGAATTTGATTGATTACAAGTGCTAGATATGCATGAAGAGTGTTTAGAAGTGTGTAGAAAGACTTGTAGAAATTGGGTCCAAAATGGGCTAAGAACCCACAACCATTGCTTTGAAGCATTAAATAGCTGTTATAGTGTTGATTGGGGTTAGAATATGTTAGATTACAAGTGCTAGAGATGCATGAAGAGTGTTTATAAGTGTGGATAAAGACTTGGTGAAATTGGGTCCCAAAAGGGCTAAGAAGTCGGAAACATTGCGTTGAACTACTAAATGACTTATCTAGTGTTGTTTGGGGTTAGAATATGTTAGAATACAATGAATTTGATTGATTACAAGTGCTAGAGATGCATGAAGTGTGTTTAAAAGTGTGTAGAAAGACTTGTTGAAACTTGATCCCAAATGGGCTAAGAACTCAGAAACATTGCGTTGAACCACTTAATGGCTTGTCTAGTGCTGTTTTGGGTTAGAATATGTTAGAATACAATAAATTTCATTGTTACAAGTGCTAGAGATATATGAAGAGTGATTAGAAGTGTGGAGAAAGACTTGTTGAAATTGGGTCCCAAATGGGCTAAGAACTCGGAAACATTGCGTTGAACCACTAAATGACTTATCTAGTGTTGTTTGGGGGTTAGAATATGTTAGAATACAATGAATTTGATTGATTACAAGTGCTAGATATGCATGAAGAGTGTTTAGAAGTGTGTAGAAAGACTTGTTGAAACTTGATCCCAAATGGGCTAAGAACTCGGAAACATTGCGTTGAACCACAAAATGACTTATCTAGTGTTGTTTGGGGTTAGAATGTGTTAGAATACAATGAATTTGATTGATTACAAATGCTAGAGATGCATGAAGAGTGTTTACAAGTGTGTAGAAAGACTTGTTGAAACTTCATCCCAAATGGGCTAAGAACTCGGAAACATTGCGTTGAACCACTTAATGGCTTATCTAGTGTTTTTTGGCTTAGAATATGTTTGAATACAATGAATCTGATTGATTACAAGTGCTAGATTTGCATGAAGAGTGTTTAGAAGAGTGTAGAAAGACTTGCCCAAATTTGGTCAAAAATGGGCTATGAACCCACAACCATTGCTTTGAAGCATTAAATAGCTTATATAGTGTTGATTGGGGTTAGAATATGTTTGAATACAATATACTTGATTGATTACAAGTGCTAGAGATGCATGAAGAGTGTTTATAAGTGTGGATAAAGACTTGGTGAAATTGGGTCCCAAAAGGGCTAAGAAGTCGGAAACATTGCGTTGAACTACTAAATGACTTATCTAGTGTTGTTTGGGGTTAGAATATGTTAGAATACAATGAATTTGATTGATTACAAGTGCTAGAGATGCATGAAGTGTGTTTAAAAGTGTGTAGAAAGACTTGTTGAAACTTGATCCCAAATGGGCTAAGAACTCGGAAACATTGCGTTGAACCACTTAATGGCTTGTCTAGTGTTGTTTTGGGTTAGAATATGTTAGAATACAATAAATTTCATTGTTACAAGTGCTAGAGATATACGAAGAGTGTTTAGAAGTGTGGAGAAAGACTTGTTGAAATTGGGTCCCAAATGGGCTAAGAACTCGGAAACATTGCGTTGAACCACAAAATGACTTATCTAGTGTTGTTTGGGGTTAGAATGTGTTAGAATACAATGAATTTGATTGATTACAAATGCTAGAGATGCATGAAGAGTGTTTACAAGTGTGTAGAAAGACTTGTTGAAACTTCATCCCAAATGGGCTAAGAACTCGGAAACATTGCTTTGAACCACTTAATGGCTTGTCTAGTGCTGTTTTGGGTTTGAATATGTTAGAATACAATAAATTTCATTGTTACAAGTGCTAGAGATGCATGAAGAGCGTAGAAAGACTTGGTGAATTTGGGTCCCAAAAGGGCTAAGAACTCGGAAACATTGCGTTGAACTACTAAATAACTTATCTAGTGTTGTTTGGGGGTTAGAATATGTTAGAATACAATGAATTTGATTGATTACAAGTGCTAGATATGCATGAAGAGTGTTTAGAAGTGTGTAGAAAGACTTGTAGAAATTGGGTCCAAAATGGGCTAAGAACCCACAACCATTGCTTTGAAGCATTAAATAGCTGTTATAGTGTTGATTGGGGTTAGAATATGTTAGAATACAATAAATTTCATTGTTACAAGTGCTAGAGATATATGAAGAGTGATTAGAAGTGTGGAGAAAGACTTGTTGAAATTGGGTCCCAAATGGGCTAAGAACTCGGAAACATTGCGTTGAACCACTAAATGACTTATCTAGTGTTGTTTGGGGGTTAGAATATGTTAGAATACAATGAATTTGATTGATTACAAGTGCTAGATATGCATGAAGAGTGTTTAGAAGTGTGTAGAAAGACTTGTTGAAACTTGATCCCAAATGGGCTAAGAACTCGGAAACATTGCGTTGAACCACAAAATGACTTATCTAGTGTTGTTTGGGGTTAGAATGTGTTAGAATACAATGAATTTGATTGATTACAAATGCTAGAGATGCATGAAGAGTGTTTACAAGTGTGTAGAAAGACTTGTTGAAACTTCATCCCAAATGGGCTAAGAACTCGGAAACATTACGTTGAACCACTTAATGGCTTATCTAGTGTTTTTTTGCTTAGAATATGTTTGAATACAATGAATCTGATTAATTACAAGTGCTAGATTTGCATGAAGAGTGTTTAGAAGAGTGTAGAAAGACTTGCCCAAATTTGGTCAAAAATGGGCTATGAACCCACAACCATTGCTTTGAAGCATTAAATAGCTTATATAGTGTTGATTGGGGTTAGAATATGTTTGAATACAATATACTTGATTGATTACAAGTGCTAGAGATGCATGAAGAGTGTTTATAAGTGTGGATAAAGACTTGGTGAAATTGGGTCCCAAAAGGGCTAAGAAGTCGGAAACATTGCGTTGAACTACTAAATGACTTATCTAGTGTTGTTTGGGGTTAGAATATGTTAGAATACAATGAATTTGATTGATTACAAGTGCTAGAGATGCATGAAGTGTGTTTAAAAGTGTGTAGAAAGACTTGTTGAAACTTCATCCCAAATGGGCTAAGAACTCGGAAACATTACGTTGAACCACTTAATGGCTTATCTAGTGTTTTTTGGCTTAGAATATGTTTGAATACAATGAATCTGATTGATTACAAGTGCTAGATTTGCATGAAGAGTGTTTAGAAGAGTGTAGAAAGACTTGCCCAAATTTGGTCAAAAATGGGCTATGAACCCACAACCATTGCTTTGAAGCATTAAATAGCTTATATAGTGTTGATTGGGGTTAGAATATGTTTGAATACAATATACTTGATTGATTACAAGTGCTAGAGATGCATGAAGAGTGTTTATAAGTGTGGATAAAGACTTGGTGAAATTGGGTCCCAAAAGGGCTAAGAAGTCGGAAACATTGCGTTGAACTACTAAATGACTTATCTAGTGTTGTTTGGGGTTAGAATATGTTAGAATACAATGAATTTGATTGATTACAAGTGCTAGAGATGCATGAAGAGTGTTTAGAAGTGTGTAGAAAGACTTGTTGAAACTTGATCCCAAATGGGCTAAGAACTCGGAAACATTGCGTTGAACCACTTAATGGCTTGTCTAGTGTTGTTTTGGGTTAGAATATGTTAGAATACAATAAATTTCATTGTTACAAGATCTAGAGATATAAGAAGAGTGTTTAGAAGTGTGGAGAAAGACTTGTTGAAATTGGGTCCCAAATGGGCTAAGAACTCGGAAACATTGCGTTGAACCACAAAATGACTTATCTAGTGTTGTTTGGGGTTAGAATGTGTTAGAATACAATGAATTTGATTGATTACAAATGCTAGAGATGCATGAAGAGTGTTTACAAGTGTGTAGAAAGACTTGTTGAAACTTCATCCCAAATGGGCTAAGAACTCGGAAACATTGCGTTGAACCACTTAATGGCTTGTCTAGTGCTGTTTTGGGTTAGAATATGTTAGAATACAATAAATTTCATTGTTACAAGTGCTAGAGATATATGAAGAGTGATTAGAAGTGTGGAGAAAGACTTGTTGAAATTGGGTCCCAAATGGGCTAAGAACTCGGAAACATTGCGTTGAACCACTAAATGACTTATCTAGTGTTGTTTGGGGGTTAGAATATGTTAGAATACAATGAATTTGATTGATTACAAGTGCTAGATATGCATGAAGAGTGTTTAGAAGTGTGTAGAAAGACTTGTTGAAACTTGATCCCAAATGGGCTAAGAACTCGGAAACATTGCGTTGAACCACAAAATGACTTATCTAGTGTTGTTTGGGGTTAGAATGTGTTAGAATACAATGAATTTGATTGATTACAAATGCTAGAGATGCATGAAGAGTGTTTACAAGTGTGTAGAAAGACTTGTTGAAACTTCATCCCAAATGGGCTAAGAACTCGGAAACATTGCGTTGAACCACTTAATGGCTTATCTAGTGTTTTTTGGCTTAGAATATGTTTGAATACAATGAATCTGATTGATTACAAGTGCTAGATTTGCATGAAGAGTGTTTAGAAGAGTGTAGAAAGACTTGCCCAAATTTGGTCAAAAATGGGCTATGAACCCACAACCATTGCTTTGAAGCATTAAATAGCTTATATAGTGTTGATTGGGGTTAGAATATGTTTGAATACAATATACTTGATTGATTACAAGTGCTAGAGATGCATGAAGAGTGTTTATAAGTGTGGATAAAGACTTGGTGAAATTGGGTCCCAAAAGGGCTAAGAAGTCGGAAACATTGCGTTGAACTACTAAATGACTTATCTAGTGTTGTTTGGGGTTAGAATATGTTAGAATACAATGAATTTGATTGATTACAAGTGCTAGAGATGCATGAAGTGTGTTTAAAAGTGTGTAGAAAGACTTGTTGAAACTTGATCCCAAATGGGCTAAGAACTCGGAAACATTGCGTTGAACCACTTAATGGCTTGTCTAGTGTTGTTTTGGGTTAGAATATGTTAGAATACAATAAATTTCATTGTTACAAGTGCTAGAGATATACGAAGAGTGTTTAGAAGTGTGGAGAAAGACTTGTAGAAATTGGGTCCCAAATGGGCTAAGAACTCGGAAACATTGCGTTGAACCACTAAATGACTTATCTAGTGTTGTTTGGCGTTAGAATATGTTAGAATACAATGAATTTGATTGATTATAAGTGCTAAAGATGCATGAAGAGTGTTTAGAAGTGTGTAGAAAGACTTGTAGAAATTCGGTCCCAAATGGGCTAAGAACTCGGAAACATTGCGTTGAACCACTAAATAACTTATCTAGTGTTGTTTGGGGTTAGAATATGTTAGAATACAATGAATTTGATTGATTACAAGTGCTAAAGATGCATGAAGAGTGTTTAGAAGTGTGTAGAAAGACTTGTTCAAATTGGGTCCCATATGGGCTAAGAACTCGGAAACATTGCGTTGAACCACTTAAGGGCTTGTCTAGTGCTGTTTTGGGTTAGAATATGTTAGAATATAATAAATTTGATTATTACAAGTGCTAGAGATACATGAAGAGTGTTTAGAAGTGTGGAGAAAGACTTGTTGAAATTGGGTCCCAAATGGGCTAAGAACTCAGAAACATTGCGTTGAACCACTAAATAACTTATCTAGTGTTGTTTGGGATTAGAATATGTTAGAATACAATGAATTTGATTGATTACAAGTGCTAGATTTGCATGAAAAGTGTTTAGAAGTGTGTAGAAAGACTTGCCCAAATTTGGTCCAAAATGGGCTATGAACCCACAACCATTGCTTTGAAGCATTAAATAGCTTGTATAGTGTTGATTGGGGTTAGAATATGTTAGAATACAATAAATTTGATTGATTACAAGTGCTAGAGATGCATGAAGAGTGTTTATAAGTGTGGATAAAGACTTGTTGAAATTGGGTCCCAAAAGGGCTAAGAACTCGGAAACATTGCATTGAACCACTAAATGACTTATCTAGTGTTGTTTGGGATTAGAATATGTTAGAATACAATGAATTTGATTGATTACAAGTGCTAGAGATGCATGAAGAGTGTTTAAAAGCGTGTAGAAAGACTTGTTGAAACTTGATCCCAAATGGGCTAAGAACTCGGAAACATTGCGTTGAACCACTTAATGGCTTGTCTAGTGTTGTTTTGGGTTAGAATATGTTAGAATACAATAAATTTCATTGTTACAAGTGCTAGAGATATACAAAGAGTGTTTAGAAGTGTGGAGAAAGACTTGTTGAAATTGGGTCCCAAATGGGCTAAGAACTCGGAAACATTGCGTTGAACCACAAAATGACTTATCTAGTGTTGTTTGGGGTTAGAATGTGTTAGAATACAATGAATTTGATTGATTACAAATGCTAGAGATGCATGAAGAGTGTTTACAAGTGTGTAGAAAGACTTGTTGAAACTTCATCCCAAATGGGCTAAGAACTCGGAAACATTGCTTTGAACCACTTAATGGCTTGTCTAGTGCTGTTTTGGGTTTGAATATGTTAGAATACAATAAATTTCATTGTTACAAGTGCTAGAGATGCATGAAGAGCGTTTATAAGTGTGGATAAAGACTTGGTGAATTTGGGTCCCAAAAGGGCTAAGAACTCGGAAACATTGCGTTGAACTACTAAATAACTTATCTAGTGTTGTTTGGGGTTAGAATATGTTAGAATACAATGAATTTGATTGATTACAAGTGCTAGAGATGCATGAAGTGTGTTTAGAAGTGTGGAGAAAGACTTGTTGAAATTGGGTCCCAAATGGGCTAAGAACTGGGAAACATTGCGTTGAACCACTAAATGACTTATCTAGTGTTGTTTGGGGGTTAGAATATGTTAGAATACAATGAATTTGATTGATTACAAGTGCTAGATATGCATGAAGAGTGTTTAGAAGTGTGTAGAAAGACTTGTAGAAATTGGGTCCAAAATGGGCTAAGAACCCACAACCATTGCTTTGAAGCATTAAATAGCTGTTATAGTGTTGATTGGGGTTAGAATATGTTGGAATACAATAAATTTGATTGATTACAATTTTTAGAGATGCATGAAGAGTGTTTAAAAGTATGGAGAAAGACTTGTTAAAATGGGGTCCCAAATGGGCTAAGAACTCGGAAACATTGCTTTGAACCACTAAATGACTTATCTAGTGTTTTTTGGGGTTAGAATATGTTAGAATACAATATATTTGATTGATTACAAGTGCTAGAGATACGTGAAGAGTGTTTAGAAGTGTGTAGAAAGACTTGTAGAAATTGGGTCCCAAATGGGCTAAGAACTCGGAAACATTGCGTTGAACCACTAAATGACTTATCTAGTGTTGTTTGGCGTTAGAATATGTTAGAATACAATGAATTTGATTGATTATAAGTGCTAAAGATGCATGAAGAGTGTTTAGAAGTGTGTAGAAAGACTTGTAGAAATTCGGTCCCAAATGGGCTAAGAACTCGGAAACATTGCGTTGAACCACTAAATAACTTATCTAGTGTTGTTTGGGGTTAGAATATGTTAGAATACAATGAATTTGATTGATTACAAGTGCTAAAGATGCATGAAGAGTGTTTAGAAGTGTGTAGAAAGACTTGTTCAAATTGGGTCCCATATGGGCTAAGAACTCGGAAACATTGCGTTGAACCACTTAAGGGCTTGTCTAGTGCTGTTTTGGGTTAGAATATTTTAGAATATAATAAATTTGATTGTTACAAGTGCTAGAGATACATGAAGAGTGTTTAGAAGTGTGGAGAAAGACTTGTTGAAATTGGGTCCCAAATGGGCTAAGAACTCAGAAACATTGCGTTGAACCACTAAATAACTTATCTAGTGTTGTTTGGGATTAGAATATGTTAGAATACAATGAATTTGATTGATTACAAGTGCTAGATTTGCATGAAGAGTGTTTAGAAGTGTGTAGAAAGACTTCCCCAAATTTGGTTAAAAATGGGCTATGAACCCACAACCATTGCTTTGAAGCATTAAATAGCTTGTATAGTGTTGATTGGGGTTAGAATATGTTAGAATACAATAAATTTGATTGATTACAAGTGCTAGAGATGCATGAAGAGTGTTTATAAGTGTGGATAAAGACTTGTTGAAATTGGGTCCCAAAAGGGCTAAGAACTCGGAAACATTGCATTGAACCACTAAATGACTTATCTAGTGTTGTTTGGGATTAGAATATGTTAGAATACAATGAATTTGATTGATTACAAGTGCTAGAGATGCATGAAGAGTGTTTAAAAGTGTGTAGAAAGACTTGTTGAAACTTGATCCCAAATGGGCTAAGAACTCGGAAACATTGCGTTGAACCACTTAATGGCTTGTCTAGTGTTGTTTTGGGTTAGAATATGTTAGAATACAATAAATTTCATTGTTACAAGTGCTAGAGATATACGAAGAGTGTTTAGAAGTGTGGAGAAAGACTTGTAGAAATTGGGTCCCAAATGGGCTAAGAACTCGGAAACATTGCGTTGAACCACTAAATGACTTATCTAGTGTTGTTTGGCGTTAGAATATGTTAGAATACAATGAATTTGATTGATTATAAGTGCTAAAGATGCATGAAGAGTGTTTAGAAGTGTGTAGAAAGACTTGTAGAAATTCGGTCCCAAATGGGCTAAGAACTCGGAAACATTGCGTTGAACCACTAAATAACTTATCTAGTGTTGTTTGGGGTTAGAATATGTTAGAATACAATGAATTTGATTGATTACAAGTGCTAAAGATGCATGAAGAGTGTTTAGAAGTGTGTAGAAAGACTTGTTCAAATTGGGTCCCATATGGGCTAAGAACTCGGAAACATTGCGTTGAACCACTTAAGGGCTTGTCTAGTGCTGTTTTGGGTTAGAATATGTTAGAATATAATAAATTTGATTATTACAAGTGCTAGAGATACATGAAGAGTGTTTAGAAGTGTGGAGAAAGACTTGTTGAAATTGGGTCCCAAATGGGCTAAGAACTCAGAAACATTGCGTTGAACCACTAAATAACTTATCTAGTGTTGTTTGGGATTAGAATATGTTAGAATACAATGAATTTGATTGATTACAAGTGCTAGATTTGCATGAAGAGTGTTTAGAAGTGTGTAGAAAGACTTGCCCAAATTTGGTCCAAAATGGGCTATGAACCCACAACCATTGCTTTGAAGCATTAAATAGCTTGTATAGTGTTGATTGGGGTTAGAATATGTTAGAATACAATAAATTTGATTGATTACAAGTGCTAGAGATGCATGAAGAGTGTTTATAAGTGTGGATAAAGACTTGTTGAAATTGGGTCCCAAAAGGGCTAAGAACTCGGAAACATTGCATTGAACCACTAAATGACTTATCTAGTGTTGTTTGGGATTAGAATATGTTAGAATACAATGAATTTGATTGATTACAAGTGCTAGAGATGCATGAAGAGTGTTTAAAAGCGTGTAGAAAGACTTGTTGAAACTTGATCCCAAATGGGCTAAGAACTCGGAAACATTGCGTTGAACCACTTAATGGCTTGTCTAGTGTTGTTTTGGGTTAGAATATGTTAGAATACAATAAATTTCATTGTTACAAGTGCTAGAGATATACGAAGAGTGTTTAGAAGTGTGGAGAAAGACTTGTTGAAATTGGGTCCCAAATGGGCTAAGAACTCGGAAACATTGCGTTGAACCACAAAATGACTTATCTAGTGTTGTTTGGGGTTAGAATGTGTTAGAATACAATGAATTTGATTGATTACAAATGCTAGAGATGCATGAAGAGTGTTTACAAGTGTGTAGAAAGACTTGTTGAAACTTCATCCCAAATGGGCTAAGAACTCGGAAACATTGCTTTGAACCACTTAATGGCTTGTCTAGTGCTGTTTTGGGTTTGAATATGTTAGAATACAATAAATTTCATCGTTACAAGTGCTAGAGATGCATGAAGAGCGTTTATAAGTGTGGATAAAGACTTGGTGAATTTGGGTCCCAAAAGGGCTAAGAACTCGGAAACATTGCGTTGAACTACTAAATAACTTATCTAGTGTTGTTTGGGGTTAGAATATGTTAGAATACAATGAATTTGATTGATTACAAGTGCTAGAGATGCATGAAGTGTGTTTAGAAGTGTGGAGAAAGACTTGTTGAAATTGGGTCCCAAATGGGCTAAGAACTGGGAAACATTGCGTTGAACCACTAAATGACTTATCTAGTGTTGTTTGGGGGTTAGAATATGTTAGAATACAATGAATTTGATTGATTACAAGTGCTAGATATGCATGAAGAGTGTTTAGAAGTGTGTAGAAAGACTTGTAGAAATTGGGTCCAAAATGGGCTAAGAACCCACAACCATTGCTTTGAAGCATTAAATAGCTGTTATAGTGTTGATTGGGGTTAGAATATGTTGGAATACAATAAATTTGATTGATTACAATTTTTAGAGATGCATGAAGAGTGTTTAAAAGTATGGAGAAAGACTTGTTAAAATGGGGTCCCAAATGGGCTAAGAACTCGGAAACATTGCTTTGAACCACTAAATGACTTATCTAGTGTTTTTTGGGGTTAGAATATGTTAGAATACAATATATTTGATTGATTACAAGTGCTAGAGATACGTGAAGAGTGTTTAGAAGTGTGTAGAAAGACTTGTAGAAATTGGGTCCCAAATGGGCTAAGAACTCGGAAACATTGCGTTGAACCACTAAATGACTTATCTAGTGTTGTTTGGCGTTAGAATATGTTAGAATACAATGAATTTGATTGATTATAAGTGCTAAAGATGCATGAAGAGTGTTTAGAAGTGTGTAGAAAGACTTGTAGAAATTCGGTCCCAAATGGGCTAAGAACTCGGAAACATTGCGTTGAACCACTAAATAACTTATCTAGTGTTGTTTGGGGTTAGAATATGTTAGAATACAATGAATTTGATTGATTACAAGTGCTAAAGATGCATGAAGAGTGTTTAGAAGTGTGTAGAAAGACTTGTTCAAATTGGGTCCCATATGGCTAAGAACTCGGAAACATTGCGTTGAACCACTTAAGGGCTTGTCTAGTGCTGTTTTGGGTTAGAATATTTTAGAATATAATAAATTTGATTGTTACAAGTGCTAGAGATACATGAAGAGTGTTTAGAAGTGTGGAGAAAGACTTGTTGAAATTGGGTCCCAAATGGGCTAAGAACTCAGAAACATTGCGTTGAACCACTAAATAACTTATCTAGTGTTGTTTGGGATTAGAATATGTTAGAATACAATGAATTTGATTGATTACAAGTGCTAGATTTGCATGAAGAGTGTTTAGAAGTGTGTAGAAAGACTTGCCCAAATTTGGTCCAAAATGGGCTATGAACCCACAACCATTGCTTTGAAGCATTAAATAGCTTGTATAGTGTTGATTGGGGTTAGAATATGTTAGAATACAATAAATTTGATTGATTACAAGTGCTAGAGATGCATGAAGAGTGTTTATAAGTGTGGATAAAGACTTGTTGAAATTGGGTCCCAAAAGGGCTAAGAACTCGGAAACATTGCATTGAACCACTAAATGACTTATCTAGTGTTGTTTGGGATTAGAATATGTTAGAATACAATGAATTTGATTGATTACAAGTGCTAGAGATGCATGAAGAGTGTTTAAAAGTGTGTAGAAAGACTTGTTGAAACTTGTTCCCAAATGGGCTAAGAACTCGGAAACATTGCGTTGAACCACTTAATGGCTTGTCTAGTGTTGTTTTGGGTTAGAATATGTTAGAATACAATAAATTTCATTGTTACAAGTGCTAGAGATATACGAAGAGTGTTTAGAAGTGTTGAGAAAGACTTGTTGAAATTGGGTCCCAAATGGGCTAAGAACTCGGAAACATTGCGTTGAACCACAAAATGACTTATCTAGTGTTGTTTGGGGTTAGAATGTGTTAGAATACAATGAATTTGATTGATTACAAATGCTAGAGATGCATGAAGAGTGTTTACAAGTGTGTAGAAAGACTTGTTGAAACTTCATCCCAAATGGGCTAAGAACTCGGAAACATTGCGTTGAACCACTTAATGGCTTGTCTAGTGCTGTTTTGGGTTAGAATATGTTAGAATACAATAAATTTCATTGTTACAAGTGCTAGAGATGCATGAAGAGCGTTTATAAGTGTGGATAAAGACTTGGTGAAATTGGGTCCCAAAAGGGCTAAGAACTCGGAAACATTGCGTTGAACTACTAAATAACTTATCTAGTGTTGTTTGGGGTTAGAATATGTTAGAATACAATGAATTTGATTGATTACAAGTGCTAGAGATGCATGAAGTGTGTTTAGAAGTGTGGAGAAAGACTTGTTGAAATTGGGTCCCAAATGGGCTAAGAACTGGGAAACATTGCGTTGAACCACTAAATGACTTATCTAGTGTTGTTTGGGGGTTAGAATATGTTAGAATACAATGAATTTGATTGATTACAAGTGCTAGATATGCATGAAGAGTGTTTAGAAGTGTGTAGAAAGACTTGTAGAAATTGGGTCCAAAATGGGCTAAGAACCCACAACCATTGCTTTGAAGCATTAAATAGCTGTTATAGTGTTGATTGGGGTTAGAATATGTTAGAATACAATAAATTTGATTGATTACAATTTTTAGAGATGCATGAAGAGTGTTTAAAAGTATGGAGAAAGACTTGTTAAAATGGGGTCCCAAATGGGCTAAGAACTCGGAAACATTGCTTTGAACCACTAAATGACTTATCTAGTGTTTTTTGGGGTTAGAATATGTTAGAATACAATATATTTAATTGATTACAAGTGCTAGAGATACGTGAAGAGTGTTTAGAAGTGTGTAGAAAGACTTGTAGAAATTGGGTCCCAAATGGGCTAAGAACTCGGAAACATTGCGTTGAACCACTAAATGACTTATCTAGTGTTGTTTGGGGTTAGAATATGTTAGAATACAATGAATTTGATTGATTATAAGTGCTAAAGATGCATGAAGAGTGTTTAGAAGTGTGTAGAAAGACTTGCCCAAATTTGGTCCAAAATGGGCTATGAACCCACAACCATTGCTTTGAAGCATTAAATAGCTTGTATAGTGTTGATTGGGGTTAGAATATGTTAGAATACAATAAATTTGATTGATTACAAGTGCTAGAGATGCATGAAGAGTGTTTATAAGTGTGGATAAAGACTTGTCGAAATTGGGTCCCAAAAGGGCTAAGAACTCGGAAACATTGCATTGAACCACTAAATGACTTATCTAGTGTTGTTTGGGATTAGAATATGTTAGAATACAATGAATTTGATTGATTACAAGTGCTAGAGATGCATGAAGAGTGTTTAAAAGTGTGTAGAAAGACTTGTTGAAACTTGATCCCAAATGGGCTAAGAACTCGGAAACATTGCGTTGAACCACTTAATGGCTTGTCTAGTGTTGTTTTGGGTTAGAATATGTTAGAATACAATAAATTTCATTGTTACAAGTGCTAGAGATATACGAAGAGTGTTTAGAAGTGTTGAGAAAGACTTGTTGAAATTGGGTCCCAAATGGGCTAAGAACTCGGAAACATTGCGTTGAACCACAAAATGACTTATCTAGTGTTGTTTGGGGTTAGAATGTGTTAGAATACAATGAATTTGATTGATTACAAATGCTAGAGATGCATGAAGAGTGTTTACAAGTGTGTAGAAAGACTTGTTGAAACTTCATCCCAAATGGGCTAAGAACTCGAAAACATTGCGTTGAACCACTTAATGGCTTGTCTAGTGCTGTTTTGGGTTAGAATATGTTAGAATACAATAAATTTCATTGTTACAAGTGCTAGAGATGCATGAAGAGCGTTTATAAGTGTGGATAAAGACTTGGTGAAATTGGGTCCCAAAAGGGCTAAGAACTCGGAAACATTGCGTTGAACTACTAAATAACTTATCTAGTGTTGTTTGGGGTTAGAATATGTTAGAATACAATGAATTTGATTGATTACAAGTGCTAGAGATGCATGAAGTGTGTTTAGAAGTGTGGAGAAAGACTTGTTGAAATTGGGTCCCAAATGGGCTAAGAACTGGGAAACATTGCGTTGAACCACTAAATGACTTATCTAGTGTTGTTTGGGGGTTAGAATATGTTAGAATACAATGAATTTGATTGATTACAAGTGCTAGATATGCATGAAGAGTGTTTAGAAGTGTGTAGAAAGACTTGTAGAAATTGGGTCCAAAATGGGCTAAGAACCCACAACCATTGCTTTGAAGCATTAAATAGCTGTTATAGTGTTGATTGGGGTTAGAATATGTTAGAATACAATAAATTTGATTGATTACAATTTTTAGAGATGCATGAAGAGTGTTTAAAAGTATGGAGAAAGACTTGTTAAAATGGGGTCCCAAATGGGCTAAGAACTCGGAAACATTGCTTTGAACCACTAAATGACTTATCTAGTGTTTTTTGGGGTTAGAATATGTTAGAATACAATATATTTGATTGATTACAAGTGCTAGAGATACGTGAAGAGTGTTTAGAAGTGTGTAGAAAGACTTGTAGAAATTGGGTCCCAAATGGGCTAAGAACTCGGAAACATTGCGTTGAACCACTAAATGACTTATCTAGTGTTGTTTGGGGTTAGAATATGTTAGAATACAATGAATTTGATTGATTATAAGTGCTAAAGATGCATGAAGAGTGTTTAGAAGTGTGTACAAAGACTTGTAGAAATTCGGTCCCAAATGGGCTAAGAACTCGGAAACATTGCGTTGAACCACTAAATAACTTATCTAGTGTTGTTTGGGGTTAGAATATGTTAGAATACAATGAATTTGATTGATTACAAGTGCTAAAGATGCATGAAGAGTGTTTAGAAGTGTGGAGAAAGACTTGTTCAAATTGGGTCCCAAATGGGCTAAGAACTCGGAAACAATGCTTTGAACCACTAAATAACTTATCTAGTTTTTTTGGGGTTAGAATATGTTAGAATACAATAAATTTGATTGCTTACAAGTGCTAGAGATGCGTGAAGAGTGTTTAAAAGTGTGTAGAAAGACTTGTAGAAATTGGGTCCCAAATGGGCTAAGAACTCGGAAACATTGCGTTGAACTACTAAATGATTTATCTAGTGTTGTTTGGGGTTAGAATATGTTAGAATACAATAAATTTGATTGATTACAAGTGCTAGAGATGCATGAAGAGTGTTTAGAAGTGTGTAGAAAGACTTGTTGAAACTTGATCCCAAATGGGCTAAGAACTCGGAAACATTGCGTTGAACCACTTAATGGCTTGTCTAGTGTTGTTTTGGGTTAGAATATGTTAGAATACAATAAATTTCATTGTTACAAGATCTAGAGATATAAGAAGAGTGTTTAGAAGTGTGGAGAAAGACTTGTTGAAATTGGGTCCCAAATGGGCTAAGAACTCGGAAACATTGCGTTGAACCACAAAATGACTTATCTAGTGTTGTTTGGGGTTAGAATGTGTTAGAATACAATGAATTTGATTGATTACAAATGCTAGAGATGCATGAAGAGTGTTTACAAGTGTGTAGAAAGACTTGTTGAAACTTCATCCCAAAAAGGCTAAGAACTCGGAAACATTGCGTTGAACCACTTAATGGCTTATCTAGTGTTTTTTGGCTTAGAATATGTTTGAATACAATGAATCTGATTGATTACAAGTGCTAGATTTGCATGAAGAGTGTTTAGAAGAGTGTAGAAAGACTTGCCCAAATTTGGTCAAAAATGGGCTATGAACCCACAACCATTGCTTTGAAGCATTAAATAGCTTATATAGTGTTGATTGGGGTTAGAATATGTTTGAATACAATATACTTGATTGATTACAAGTGCTAGAGATGCATGAAGAGTGTTTATAAGTGTGGATAAAGACTTGGTGAAATTGGGTCCCAAAAGGGCTAAGAAGTCGGAAACATTGCGTTGAACTACTAAATGACTTATCTAGTGTTGTTTGGGGTTAGAATATGTTAGAATACAATGAATTTGATTGATTACAAGTGCTAGAGATGCATGAAGTGTGTTTAAAAGTGTGTAGAAAGACTTGTTGAAACTTGATCCCAAATGGGCTAAGAACTCAGAAACATTGCGTTGAACCACTTAATGGCTTGTCTAGTGCTGTTTTGGGTTAGAATATGTTAGAATACAATAAATTTCATTGTTACAAGTGCTAGAGATATATGAAGAGTGATTAGAAGTGTGGAGAAAGACTTGTTGAAATTGGGTCCCAAATGGGCTAAGAACTCGGAAACATTGCGTTGAACCACTAAATGACTTATCTAGTGTTGTTTGGGGGTTAGAATATGTTAGAATACAATGAATTTGATTGATTACAAGTGCTAGATATGCATGAAGAGTGTTTAGAAGTGTGTAGAAAGACTTGTTGAAACTTGATCCCAAATGGGCTAAGAACTCGGAAACATTGCGTTGAACCACAAAATGACTTATCTAGTGTTGTTTGGGGTTAGAATGTGTTAGAATACAATGAATTTGATTGATTACAAATGCTAGAGATGCATGAAGAGTGTTTACAAGTGTGTAGAAAGACTTGTTGAAACTTCATCCCAAATGGGCTAAGAACTCGGAAACATTGCGTTGAACCACTTAATGGCTTATCTAGTGTTTTTTGGCTTAGAATATGTTTGAATACAATGAATCTGATTGATTACAAGTGCTAGATTTGCATGAAGAGTGTTTAGAAGAGTGTAGAAAGACTTGCCCAAATTTGGTCAAAAATGGGCTATGAACCCACAACCATTGCTTTGAAGCATTAAATAGCTTATATAGTGTTGATTGGGGTTAGAATATGTTTGAATACAATATACTTGATTGATTACAAGTGCTAGAGATGCATGAAGAGTGTTTATAAGTGTGGATAAAGACTTGGTGAAATTGGGTCCCAAAAGGGCTAAGAAGTCGGAAACATTGCGTTGAACTACTAAATGACTTATCTAGTGTTGTTTGGGGTTAGAATATGTTAGAATACAATGAATTTGATTGATTACAAGTGCTAGAGATGCATGAAGTGTGTTTAAAAGTGTGTAGAAAGACTTGTTGAAACTTGATCCCAAATGGGCTAAGAACTCGGAAACATTGCGTTGAACCACTTAATGGCTTGTCTAGTGTTGTTTTGGGTTAGAATATGTTAGAATACAATAAATTTCATTGTTACAAGTGCTAGAGATATACGAAGAGTGTTTAGAAGTGTGGAGAAAGACTTGTTGAAATTTGGTCCCAAATGGGCTAAGAACTCGGAAACATTGCGTTGAACCACAAAATGACTTATCTAGTGTTGTTTGGGGTTAGAATGTGTTAGAATACAATGAATTTGATTGATTACAAATGCTAGAGATGCATGAAGAGTGTTTACAAGTGTGTAGAAAGACTTGTTGAAACTTCATCCCAAATGGGCTAAGAACTCGGAAACATTGCTTTGAACCACTTAATGGCTTGTCTAGTGCTGTTTTGGGTTTGAATATGTTAGAATACAATAAATTTCATTGTTACAAGTGCTAGAGATGCATGAAGAGCGTTTATAAGTGTGGATAAAGACTTGGTGAATTTGGGTCCCAAAAGGGCTAAGAACTCGGAAACATTGCGTTGAACTACTAAATAACTTATCTAGTGTTGTTTGGGGTTAGAATATGTTAGAATACAATGAATTTGATTGATTACAAGTGCTAGAGATGCATGAAGTGTGTTTAGAAGTGTGGAGAAAGACTTGTTGAAATTGGGTCCCAAATGGGCTAAGAACTGGGAAACATTGCGTTGAACCACTAAATGACTTATCTAGTGTTGTTTGGGGGTTAGAATATGTTAGAATACAATGAATTTGATTGATTACAAGTGCTAGATATGCATGAAGAGTGTTTAGAAGTGTGTAGAAAGAGACTTGTAGAAATTGGGTCCAAAATGGGCTAAGAACCCACAACCATTGCTTTGAAGCATTAAATAGCTGTTATAGTGTTGATTGGGGTTAGAATATGTTGGAATACAATAAATTTGATTGATTACAATTTTTAGAGATGCATGAAGAGTGTTTAAAAGTATGGAGAAAGACTTGTTAAAATGGGGTCCCAAATGGGCTAAGAACTCGGAAACATTGCTTTGAACCACTAAATGACTTATCTAGTGTTTTTTGGGGTTAGAATATGTTAGAATACAATATATTTGATTGATTACAAGTGCTAGAGATACGTGAAGAGTGTTTAGAAGTGTGTAGAAAGACTTGTAGAAATTGGGTCCCAAATGGGCTAAGAACTCGGAAACATTGCGTTGAACCACTAAATGACTTATCTAGTGTTGTTTGGCGTTAGAATATGTTAGAATACAATGAATTTGATTGATTATAAGTGCTAAAGATGCATGAAGAGTGTTTAGAAGTGTGTAGAAAGACTTGTAGAAATTCGGTCCCAAATGGGCTAAGAACTCGGAAACATTGCGTTGAACCACTAAATAACTTATCTAGTGTTGTTTGGGGTTAGAATATGTTAGAATACAATGAATTTGATTGATTACAAGTGCTAAAGATGCATGAAGAGTGTTTAGAAGTGTGTAGAAAGACTTGTTCAAATTGGGTCCCATATGGGCTAAGAACTCGGAAACATTGCGTTGAACCACTTAAGGGCTTGTCTAGTGCTGTTTTGGGTTAAAATATTTTAGAATATAATAAATTTGATTGTTACAAGTGCTAGAGATACATGAAGAGTGTTTAGAAGTGTGGAGAAAGACTTGTTGAAATTGGGTCCCAAATGGGCTAAGAACTCAGAAACATTGCGTTGAACCACTAAATAACTTATCTAGTGTTGTTTGGGATTAGAATATGTTAGAATACAATGAATTTGATTGATTACAAGTGCTAGATTTGCATGAAGAGTGTTTAGAAGTGTGTAGAAAGACTTGCCCAAATTTGGTCCAAAATGGGCTATGAACCCACAACCATTGCTTTGAAGCATTAAATAGCTTGTATAGTGTTGATTGGGGTTAGAATATGTTAGAATACAATAAATTTGATTGATTACAAGTGCTAGAGATGCATGAAGAGTGTTTATAAGTGTGGATAAAGACTTGTTGAAATTGGGTCCCAAAAGGGCTAAGAACTCGGAAACATTGCATTGAACCACTAAATGACTTATCTAGTGTTGTTTGGGATTAGAATATGTTAGAATACAATGAATTTGATTGATTACAAGTGCTAGAGATGCATGAAGAGTGTTTAAAAGTGTGTAGAAAGACTTGTTGAAACTTGATCCCAAATGGGCTAAGAACTCGGAAACATTGCGTTGAACCACTTAATGGCTTGTCTAGTGTTGTTTTGGGTTAGAATATGTTAGAATACAATAAATTTCATTGTTACAAGTGCTAGAGATATACGAAGAGTGTTTAGAAGTGTTGAGAAAGACTTGTTGAAATTGGGTCCCAAATGGGCTAAGAACTCGGAAACATTGCTTTGAACCACAAAATGACTTATCTAGTGTTGTTTGGGGTTAGAATGTGTTAGAATACAATGAATTTGATTGATTACAAATGCTAGAGATGCATGAAGAGTGTTTACAAGTGTGTAGAAAGACTTGTTGAAACTTCATCCCAAATGGGCTAAGAACTCGGAAACATTGCGTTGAACCACTTAATGGCTTGTCTAGTGCTGTTTTGGGTTAGAATATGTTAGAATACAATAAATTTCATTGTTACAAGTGCTAGAGATGCATGAAGAGCGTTTATAAGTGTGGATAAAGACTTGGTGAATTTGGGTCCCAAAAGGGCTAAGAACTCGAAAACATTGCGTTGAACTACTAAATAACTTATCTAGTGTTGTTTGGGGTTAGAATATGTTAGAATACAATGAATTTGATTGATTACAAGTGCTAGAGATGCATGAAGTGTGTTTAGAAGTGTGGAGAAAGACTTGTTGAAATTGGGTCCCAAATGGGCTAAGAACTGGGAAACATTGCGTTGAACCACTAAATGACTTATCTAGTGTTGTTTGGGGGTTAGAATATGTTAGAATACAATGAATTTGATTGATTACAAATGCTAGAGATGCATGAAGAGTGTTTACAAGTGTGTAGAAAGACTTGTTGAAACTTCATCCCAAATGGGCTAAGAACTCGGAAACATTGCGTTGAACCACTTAATGGCTTATCTAGTGTTTTTTGGCTTAGAATATGTTTGAATACAATGAATCTGATTGATTACAAGTGCTAGATTTGCATGAAGAGTGTTTAGAAGAGTGTAGAAAGACTTGCCCAAATTTGGTCAAAAATGGGCTATGAACCCACAACCATTGCTTTGAAGCATTAAATAGCTTATATAGTGTTGATTGGGGTTAGAATATGTTTGAATACAATATACTTGATTGATTACAAGTGCTAGAGATGCATGAAGAGTGTTTATAAGTGTGGATAAAGACTTGGTGAAATTGGGTCCCAAAAGGGCTAAGAAGTCGGAAACATTGCGTTGAACTACTAAATGACTTATCTATTGTTGTTTGGGGTTAGAATATGTTAGAATACAATGAATTTGATTGATTACAAGTGCTAGAGATGCATGAAGTGTGTTTAAAAGTGTGTAGAAAGACTTGTTGAAACTTGATCCCAAATGGGCTAAGAACTCGGAAACATTGCGTTGAACCACTTAATGGCTTGTCTAGTGTTGTTTTGGGTTAGAATATGTTAGAATACAATAAATTTCATTGTTACAAGTGCTAGAGATATACGAAGAGTGTTTAGAAGTGTGGAGAAAGACTTGTTGAAATTGGGTCCCAAATGGGCTAAGAACTCGGAAACATTGCGTTGAACCACAAAATGACTTATCTAGTGTTGTTTGGGGTTAGAATGTGTTAGAATACAATGAATTTGATTGATTACAAATGCTAGAGATGCATGAAGAGTGTTTACAAGTGTGTAGAAAGACTTGTTGAAACTTCATCCCAAATGGGCTAAGAACTCGGAAACATTGCTTTGAACCACTTAATGGCTTGTCTAGTGCTGTTTTGGGTTTGAATATGTTAGAATACAATAAATTTCATTGTTACAAGTGCTAGAGATGCATGAAGAGCGTTTATAAGTGTGGATAAAGACTTGGTGAATTTGGGTCCCAAAAGGGCTAAGAACTCGGAAACATTGCGTTGAACTACTAAATAACTTATCTAGTGTTGTTTGGGGTTAGAATATGTTAGAATACAATGAATTTAATTGATTACAAGTGCTAGATATGCATGAAGAGTGTTTAGAAGTGTGTAGAAAGACTTGTAGAAATTGGGTCCAAAATGGGCTAAGAACCCACAACCATTGCTTTGAAGCATTAAATAGCTGTTATAGTGTTGATTGGGGTTAGAATATGTTGGAATACAATAAATTTGATTGATTACAATTTTTAGAGATGCATGAAGAGTGTTTAAAAGTATGGAGAAAGACTTGTTAAAATGGGGTCCCAAATGGGCTAAGAACTCGGAAACATTGCTTTGAACCACTAAATGACTTATCTAGTGTTTTTTGGGGTTAGAATATGTTAGAATACAATATATTTGATTGATTACAAGTGCTAGAGATACGTGAAGAGTGTTTAGAAGTGTGTAGAAAGACTTGTAGAAATTGGGTCCCAAATGGGCTAAGAACTCGGAAACATTGCGTTGAACCACTAAATGACTTATCTAGTGTTTTTTGGGGTTAGAATATGTTAGAATACAATATATTTGATTGATTACAAGTGCTAGAGATACGTGAAGAGTGTTTAGAAGTGTGTAGAAAGACTTGTAGAAATTGGGTCCCAAATGGGCTAAGAACTCGGAAACATTGCGTTGAACCACTAAATGACTTATCTAGTGTTGTTTGGGGTTAGAATATGTTAGAATACAATGAATTTGATTGATTATAAGTGCTAAAGATGCATGAAGAGTGTTTAGAAGTGTGTACAAAGACTTGTTCAAATTGGGTCCCAAATGGGCTAAGAACTCGGAAACATTGCGTTGAACAACTAAATAACTTATCTAGTGTTGTTTGGGGTTAGAATATGTTAGAATACAATGAATTTGATTGATTATAAGTGCTAAAGATGCATGAAGAGTGTTTAGAAGTGTGTAGAAAGACTTGTAGAAATTCGGTCCCAAATGGGCTAAGAACTCGGAAACATTGCGTTGAACCACTAAATAACTTATCTAGTGTTGTTTGGGGTTAGAATATGTTAGAATACAATGAATTTGATTGATTACAAGTGCTAAAGATGCATGAAGAGTGTTTAGAAGTGTGTAGAAAGACTTGTTCAAATTGGGTCCCATATGGGCTAAGAACTCGGAAACATTGCGTTGAACCACTTAAGGGCTTGTCTAGTGCTGTTTTGGGTTAGAATATTTTAGAATATAATAAATTTGATTGTTACAAGTGCTAGAGATACATGAAGAGTGTTTAGAAGTGTGGAGAAAGACTTGTTGAAATTGGGTCCCAAATGGGCTAAGAACTCAGAAACATTGCGTTGAACCACTAAATAACTTATCTAGTGTTGTTTGGGATTCGAATATGTTAGAATACAATGAATTTGATTGATTACAAGTGCTAGATTTGCATGAAGAGTGTTTAGAAGTGTGTAGAAAGACTTGCCCAAATTTGGTCCAAAATGGGCTATGAACCCACAACCATTGCTTTGAAGCATTAAATAGCTTGTATAGTGTTGATTGGGGTTAGAATATGTTAGAATACAATAAATTTGATTGATTACAAGTGCTAGAGATGCATGAAGAGTGTTTATAAGTGTGGATAAAGACTTGTTGAAATTGGGTCCCAAAAGGGCTAAGAACTCGGAAACATTGCATTGAACCACTAAATGACTTATCTAGTGTTGTTTGGGATTAGAATATGTTAGAATACAATGAATTTGATTGATTACAAGTGCTAGAGATGCATGAAGAGTGTTTAAAAGTGTGTAGAAAGACTTGTTGAAACTTGATCCCAAATGGGCTAAGAACTCGGAAACATTGCGTTGAACCACTTAATGGCTTGTCTAGTGTTGTTTTGGGTTAGAATATGTTAGAATACAATAAATTTCATTGTTACAAGTGCTAGAGATATACGAAGAGTGTTTAGAAGTGTTGAGAAAGACTTGTTGAAATTGGGTCCCAAATGGGCTAAGAACTGGGAAACATTGCGTTGAACCACAAAATGACTTATCTAGTGTTGTTTGGGGTTAGAATGTGTTAGAATACAATGAATTTGATTGATTACAAATGCTAGAGATGCATGAAGAGTGTTTACAAGTGTGTAGAAAGACTTGTTGAAACTTCATCCCAAATGGGCTAAGAACTCGGAAACATTGCGTTGAACCACTTAATGGCTTATCTAGTGTTGTTTTGGGTTAGAATATGTTAGAATACAATAAATTTCATTGTTACAAGTGCTAGAGATATACGAAGAGTGTTTAGAAGTGTGGAGAAAGACTTGTTGAAATTGGGTCCCAAATGGGCTAAGAACTCGGAAACATTGCGTTGAACCACAAAATGACTTATCTAGTGTTGTTTGGGGTTAGAATGTGTTAGAATACAATGAATTTGATTGATTACAAATGCTAGAGATGCATGAAGAGTGTTTACAAGTGTGTAGAAAGACTTGTTGAAACTTCATCCCAAATGGGCTAAGAACTCGGAAACATTGCTTTGAACCACTTAATGGCTTGTCTAGTGCTGTTTTGGGTTTGAATATGTTAGAATACAATAAATTTCATTGTTACAAGTGCTAGAGATGCATGAAGAGCGTTTATAAGTGTGGATAAAGACTTGGTGAATTTGGGTCCCAAAAGGGCTAAGAACTCGGAAACATTGCGTTGAACTACTAAATAACTTATCTAGTGTTGTTTGGGGTTAGAATATGTTAGAATACAATGAATTTAATTGATTACAAGTGCTAGATATGCATGAAGAGTGTTTAGAAGTGTGTAGAAAGACTTGTAGAAATTGGGTCCAAAATGGGCTAAGAACCCACAACCATTGCTTTGAAGCATTAAATAGCTGTTATAGTGTTGATTGGGGTTAGAATATGTTGGAATACAATAAATTTGATTGATTACAATTTTTAGAGATGCATGAAGAGTGTTTAAAAGTATGGAGAAAGACTTGTTAAAATGGGGTCCCAAATGGGCTAAGAACTCGGAAACATTGCTTTGAACCACTAAATGACTTATCTAGTGTTTTTTGGGGTTAGAATATGTTAGAATACAATATATTTGATTGATTACAAGTGCTAGAGATACGTGAAGAGTGTTTAGAAGTGTGTAGAAAGACTTGTAGAAATTGGGTCCCAAATGGGCTAAGAACTCGGAAACATTGCGTTGAACCACTAAATGACTTATCTAGTGTTTTTTGGGGTTAGAATATGTTAGAATACAATATATTTGATTGATTACAAGTGCTAGAGATACGTGAAGAGTGTTTAGAAGTGTGTAGAAAGACTTGTAGAAATTGGGTCCCAAATGGGCTAAGAACTCGGAAACATTGCGTTGAACCACTAAATGACTTATCTAGTGTTGTTTGGGGTTAGAATATGTTAGAATACAATGAATTTGATTGATTATAAGTGCTAAAGATGCATGAAGAGTGTTTAGAAGTGTGTACAAAGACTTGTTCAAATTGGGTCCCAAATGGGCTAAGAACTCGGAAACATTGCGTTGAACAACTAAATAACTTATCTAGTGTTGTTTGGGGTTAGAATATGTTAGAATACAATGAATTTGATTGATTATAAGTGCTAAAGATGCATGAAGAGTGTTTAGAAGTGTGTAGAAAGACTTGTAGAAATTCGGTCCCAAATGGGCTAAGAACTCGGAAACATTGCGTTGAACCACTAAATAACTTATCTAGTGTTGTTTGGGGTTAGAATATGTTAGAATACAATGAATTTGATTGATTACAAGTGCTAAAGATGCATGAAGAGTGTTTAGAAGTGTGTAGAAAGACTTGTTCAAATTGGGTCCCATATGGGCTAAGAACTCGGAAACATTGCGTTGAACCACTTAAGGGCTTGTCTAGTGCTGTTTTGGGTTAGAATATTTTAGAATATAATAAATTTGATTGTTACAAGTGCTAGAGATACATGAAGAGTGTTTAGAAGTGTGGAGAAAGACTTGTTGAAATTGGGTCCCAAATGGGCTAAGAACTCAGAAACATTGCGTTGAACCACTAAATAACTTATCTAGTGTTGTTTAGGATTCGAATATGTTAGAATACAATGAATTTGATTGATTACAAGTGCTAGATTTGCATGAAGAGTGTTTAGAAGTGTGTAGAAAGACTTGCCCAAATTTGGTCCAAAATGGGCTATGAACCCACAACCATTGCTTTGAAGCATTAAATAGCTTGTATAGTGTTGATTGGGGTTAGAATATGTTAGAATACAATAAATTTGATTGATTACAAGTGCTAGAGATGCATGAAGAGTGTTTATAAGTGTGGATAAAGACTTGTTGAAATTGGGTCCCAAAAGGGCTAAGAACTCGGAAACATTGCATTGAACCACTAAATGACTTATCTAGTGTTGTTTGGGATTAGAATATGTTAGAATACAATGAATTTGATTGATTACAAGTGCTAGAGATGCATGAAGAGTGTTTAAAAGTGTGTAGAAAGACTTGTTGAAACTTGATCCCAAATGGGCTAAGAACTCGGAAACATTGCGTTGAACCACTTAATGGCTTGTCTAGTGTTGTTTTGGGTTAGAATATGTTAGAATACAATAAATTTCATTGTTACAAGTGCTAGAGATATACGAAGAGTGTTTAGAAGTGTTGAGAAAGACTTGTTGAAATTGGGTCCCAAATGGGCTAAGAACTGGGAAACATTGCGTTGAACCACAAAATGACTTATCTAGTGTTGTTTGGGGTTAGAATGTGTTAGAATACAATGAATTTGATTGATTACAAATGCTAGAGATGCATGAAGAGTGTTTACAAGTGTGTAGAAAGACTTGTTGAAACTTCATCCCAAATGGGCTAAGAACTCGGAAACATTGCGTTGAACCACTTAATGGCTTATCTAGTGTTTTTTGGCTTAGAATATGTTTGAATACAATGAATCTGATTGATTACAAGTGCTAGATTTGCATGAAGAGTGTTTAGAAGAGTGTAGAAAGACTTGCCCAAATTTGGTCAAAAATGGGCTATGAACCCACAACCATTGCTTTGAAGCATTAAATAGCTTATATAGTGTTGATTGGGGTTAGAATATGTTTGAATACAATATACTTGATTGATTACAAGTGCTAGAGATGCATGAAGAGTGTTTATAAGTGTGGATAAAGACTTGGTGAAATTGGGTCCCAAAAGGGCTAAGAAGTCGGAAACATTGCGTTGAACTACTAAATGACTTATCTATTGTTGTTTGGGGTTAGAATATGTTAGAATACAATGAATTTGATTGATTACAAGTGCTAGAGATGCATGAAGTGTGTTTAAAAGTGTGTAGAAAGACTTGTTGAAACTTGATCCCAAATGGGCTAAGAACTCGGAAACATTGCGTTGAACCACTTAATGGCTTGTCTAGTGTTGTTTTGGGTTAGAATATGTTAGAATACAATAAATTTCATTGTTACAAGTGCTAGAGATATACGAAGAGTGTTTAGAAGTGTGGAGAAAGACTTGTTGAAATTGGGTCCCAAATGGGCTAAGAACTCGGAAACATTGCGTTGAACCACAAAATGACTTATCTAGTGTTGTTTGGGGTTAGAATGTGTTAGAATACAATGAATTTGATTGATTACAAATGCTAGAGATGCATGAAGAGTGTTTACAAGTGTGTAGAAAGACTTGTTGAAACTTCATCCCAAATGGGCTAAGAACTCGGAAACATTGCTTTGAACCACTTAATGGCTTGTCTAGTGCTGTTTTGGGTTTGAATATGTTAGAATACAATAAATTTCATTGTTACAAGTGCTAGAGATGCATGAAGAGCGTTTATAAGTGTGGATAAAGACTTGGTGAATTTGGGTCCCAAAAGGGCTAAGAACTCGGAAACATTGCGTTGAACTACTAAATAACTTATCTAGTGTTGTTTGGGGTTAGAATATGTTAGAATACAATGAATTTAATTGATTACAAGTGCTAGATATGCATGAAGAGTGTTTAGAAGTGTGTAGAAAGACTTGTAGAAATTGGGTCCAAAATGGGCTAAGAACCCACAACCATTGCTTTGAAGCATTAAATAGCTGTTATAGTGTTGATTGGGGTTAGAATATGTTGGAATACAATAAATTTGATTGATTACAATTTTTAGAGATGCATGAAGAGTGTTTAAAAGTATGGAGAAAGACTTGTTAAAATGGGGTCCCAAATGGGCTAAGAACTCGGAAACATTGCTTTGAACCACTAAATGACTTATCTAGTGTTTTTTGGGGTTAGAATATGTTAGAATACAATATATTTGATTGATTACAAGTGCTAGAGATACGTGAAGAGTGTTTAGAAGTGTGTAGAAAGACTTGTAGAAATTGGGTCCCAAATGGGCTAAGAACTCGGAAACATTGCGTTGAACCACTAAATGACTTATCTAGTGTTTTTTGGGGTTAGAATATGTTAGAATACAATATATTTGATTGATTACAAGTGCTAGAGATACGTGAAGAGTGTTTAGAAGTGTGTAGAAAGACTTGTAGAAATTGGGTCCCAAATGGGCTAAGAACTCGGAAACATTGCGTTGAACCACTAAATGACTTATCTAGTGTTGTTTGGGGTTAGAATATGTTAGAATACAATGAATTTGATTGATTATAAGTGCTAAAGATGCATGAAGAGTGTTTAGAAGTGTGTACAAAGACTTGTTCAAATTGGGTCCCAAATGGGCTAAGAACTCGGAAACATTGCGTTGAACCACTAAATAACTTATCTAGTGTTGTTTGGGGTTAGAATATGTTAGAATACAATGAATTTGATTGATTATAAGTGCTAAAGATGCATGAAGAGTGTTTAGAAGTGTGTAGAAAGACTTGTAGAAATTCGGTCCCAAATGGGCTAAGAACTCGGAAACATTGCGTTGAACCACTAAATAACTTATCTAGTGTTGTTTGGGGTTAGAATATGTTAGAATACAATGAATTTGATTGATTACAAGTGCTAAAGATGCATGAAGAGTGTTTAGAAGTGTGTAGAAAGACTTGTTCAAATTGGGTCCCATATGGGCTAAGAACTCGGAAACATTGCGTTGAACCACTTAAGGGCTTGTCTAGTGCTGTTTTGGGTTAGAATATTTTAGAATATAATAAATTTGATTGTTACAAGTGCTAGAGATACATGAAGAGTGTTTAGAAGTGTGGAGAAAGACTTGTTGAAATTGGGTCCCAAATGGGCTAAGAACTCAGAAACATTGCGTTGAACCACTAAATAACTTATCTAGTGTTGTTTGGGATTCGAATATGTTAGAATACAATGAATTTGATTGATTACAAGTGCTAGATTTGCATGAAGAGTGTTTAGAAGTGTGTAGAAAGACTTGCCCAAATTTGGTCCAAAATGGGCTATGAACCCACAACCATTGCTTTGAAGCATTAAATAGCTTGTATAGTGTTGATTGGGGTTAGAATATGTTAGAATACAATAAATTTGATTGATTACAAGTGCTAGAGATGCATGAAGAGTGTTTATAAGTGTGGATAAAGACTTGTTGAAATTGGGTCCCAAAAGGGCTAAGAACTCGGAAACATTGCATTGAACCACTAAATGACTTATCTAGTGTTGTTTGGGATTAGAATATGTTAGAATACAATGAATTTGATTGATTACAAGTGCTAGAGATGCATGAAGAGTGTTTAAAAGTGTGTAGAAAGACTTGTTGAAACTTGATCCCAAATGGGCTAAGAACTCGGAAACATTGCGTTGAACCACTTAATGGCTTGTCTAGTGTTGTTTTGGGTTAGAATATGTTAGAATACAATAAATTTCATTGTTACAAGTGCTAGAGATATACGAAGAGTGTTTAGAAGTGTTGAGAAAGACTTGTTGAAATTGGGTCCCAAATGGGCTAAGAACTCGGAAACATTGCGTTGAACCACAAAATGACTTATCTAGTGTTGTTTGGGGTTAGAATGTGTTAGAATACAATGAATTTGATTGATTACAAATGCTAGAGATGCATGAAGAGTGTTTACAAGTGTGTAGAAAGACTTGTTGAAACTTCATCCCAAATGGGCTAAGAACTCGGAAACATTGCGTTGAACCACTTAATGGCTTGTCTAGTGCTGTTTTGGGTTAGAATATGTTAGAATACAATAAATTTCATTGTTACAAGTGCTAGAGATGCATGAAGAGCGTTTATAAGTGTGGATAAAGACTTGGTGAATTTGGGTCCCAAAAGGGCTAAGAACTCGGAAACATTGCGTTGAACTACTAAATAACTTATCTAGTGTTGTTTGGGGTTAGAATATGTTAGAATACAATGAATTTGATTGATTACAAGTGCTAGAGATGCATGAAGTGTGTTTAGAAGTGTGGAGAAAGACTTGTTGAAATTGGGTCCCAAATGGGCTAAGAACTGGGAAACATTGCGTTGAACCACTAAATGACTTATCTAGTGTTGTTTGGGGGTTAGAATATGTTAGAATACAATGAATTTGATTGATTACAAGTGCTAGATATGCATGAAGAGTGTTTAGAAGTGTGTAGAAAGACTTGTAGAAATTGGGTCCAAAATGGGCTAAGAACCCACAACCATTGCTTTGAAGCATTAAATAGCTGTTATAGTGTTGATTGGGGTTAGAATATGTTAGAATACAATAAATTTCATTGTTACAAGTGCTAGAGATATATGAAGAGTGATTAGAAGTGTGGAGAAAGACTTGTTGAAATTGGGTCCCAAATGGGCTAAGAACTCGGAAACATTGCGTTGAACCACTAAATGACTTATCTAGTGTTGTTTGGGGGTTAGAATATGTTAGAATACAATGAATTTGATTGATTACAAGTGCTAGATATGCATGAAGAGTGTTTAGAAGTGTGTAGAAAGACTTGTTGAAACTTGATCCCAAATGGGCTAAGAACTCGGAAACATTGCGTTGAACCACAAAATGACTTATCTAGTGTTGTTTGGGGTTAGAATGTGTTAGAATACAATGAATTTGATTGATTACAAATGCTAGAGATGCATGAAGAGTGTTTACAAGTGTGTAGAAAGACTTGTTGAAACTTCATCCCAAATGGGCTAAGAACTCGGAAACATTGCGTTGAACCACTTAATGGCTTATCTAGTGTTTTTTGGCTTAGAATATGTTTGAATACAATGAATCTGATTGATTACAAGTGCTAGATTTGCATGAAGAGTGTTTAGAAGAGTGTAGAAAGACTTGCCCAAATTTGGTCAAAAATGGGCTATGAACCCACAACCATTGCTTTGAAGCATTAAATAGCTTATATAGTGTTGATTGGGGTTAGAATATGTTTAAATACAATATACTTGATTGATTACAAGTGCTAGAGATGCATGAAGAGTATTTATAAGTGTGGATAAAGACTTGGTGAAATTGGGTCCCAAAAGGGCTAAGAAGTCGGAAACATTGCGTTGAACTACTAAATGACTTATCTAGTGTTGTTTGGGGTTAGAATATGTTAGAATACAATGAATTTGATTGATTACAAGTGCTAGAGATGCATGAAGTGTGTTTAAAAGTGTGTAGAAAGACTTGTTGAAACTTGATCCCAAATGGGCTAAGAACTCGGAAACATTGCGTTGAACCACTTAATGGCTTGTCTAGTGTTGTTTTGGGTTAGAATATGTTAGAATACAATAAATTTCATTGTTACAAGTGCTAGAGATATACGAAGAGTGTTTAGAAGTGTGGAGAAAGACTTGTTGAAATTGGGTCCCAAATGGGCTAAGAACTCGGAAACATTGCGTTGAACCACAAAATGACTTATCTAGTGTTGTTTGGGGTTAGAATGTGTTAGAATACAATGAATTTGATTGATTACAAATGCTAGAGATGCATGAAGAGTGTTTACAAGTGTGTAGAAAGACTTGTTGAAACTTCATCCCAAATGGGCTAAGAACTCGGAAACATTGCTTTGAACCACTTAATGGCTTGTCTAGTGCTGTTTTGGGTTTGAATATGTTAGAATACAATAAATTTCATTGTTACAAGTGCTAGAGATGCATGAAGAGCGTTTATAAGTGTGGATAAAGACTTGGTGAATTTGGGTCCCAAAAGGGCTAAGAACTCGGAAACATTGCGTTGAACTACTAAATAACTTATCTAGTGTTGTTTGGGGTTAGAATATGTTAGAATACAATGAATTTGATTGATTACAAGTGCTAGAGATGCATGAAGTGTGTTTAGAAGTGTGGAGAAAGACTTGTTGAAATTGGGTCCCAAATGGGCTCAGAACTGGGAAACATTGCGTTGAACCACTAAATGACTTATCTAGTGTTGTTTGGGGGTTAGAATATGTTAGAATACAATGAATTTAATTGATTACAAGTGCTAGATATGCATGAAGAGTGTTTAGAAGTGTGTAGAAAGACTTGTAGAAATTGGGTCCAAAATGGGCTAAGAACCCACAACCATTGCTTTGAAGCATTAAATAGCTGTTATAGTGTTGATTGGGGTTAGAATATGTTGGAATACAATAAATTTGATTGATTACAATTTTTAGAGATGCATGAAGAGTGTTTAAAAGTATGGAGAAAGACTTGTTAAAATGGGGTCCCAAATGGGCTAAGAACTCGGAAACATTGCTTTGAACCACTAAATGACTTATCTAGTGTTTTTTGGGGTTAGAATATGTTAGAATACAATATATTTGATTGATTACAAGTGCTAGAGATACGTGAAGAGTGTTTAGAAGTGTGTAGAAAGACTTGTAGAAATTGGGTCCCAAATGGGCTAAGAACTCGGAAACATTGCGTTGAACCACTAAATGACTTATCTAGTGTTGTTTGGGGTTAGAATATGTTAGAATACAATGAATTTGATTGATTATAAGTGCTAAAGATGCATGAAGAGTGTTTAGAAGTGTGTACAAAGACTTGTTCAAATTGGGTCCCAAATGGGCTAAGAACTCGGAAACATTGCGTTGAACCACTAAATAACTTATCTAGTGTTGTTTGGGGTTAGAATATGTTAGAATACAATGAATTTGATTGATTACAAGTGCTAAAGATGCATGAAGAGTGTTTAGAAGTGTGGAGAAAGACTTGTTCAAATTGGGTCCCAAATGGGCTAAGAACTCGGAAACAATGCTTTGAACCACTAAATAACTTATCTAGTGTTTTTTGGGGTTAGAATATGTTAGAATACAATAAATTTGATTGATTACAAGTGCTAGAGATGCGTGAAGAGTGTTTAAAAGTGTGTAGAAAGACTTGTAGAAATTGGGTCCCAAATGGGCTAAGAACTCGGAAACATTGCGTTGAACTACTATATGACTTATCTAGTGTCGTTTGGGGTTAGAATATATTAGAATACAATGAATTTGATAGATTACAAGTGCTAGAGATGCATGAAATTTGTTTAGAAGTGTGTAGAAAGACTTGTTGAAACTTGATCCCAAATGGGCTAAGAACTCGGAAACATTGCGTTGAACCACTTAATGGCTTGTCTAGTGTTGTTTTGGGTTAGAATATGTTAGAATACAATAAATTTCATTGTTACAAGATCTAGAGATATAAGAAGAGTGTTTAGAAGTGTGGAGAAAGACTTGTTGAAATTGGGTCCCAAATGGGCTAAGAACTCGGAAACATTGCGTTGAGCCACAAAATGACTTATCTAGTGTTGTTTGGGGTTAGAATGTGTTAGAATACAATGAATTTGATTGATTACAAATGCTAGAGATGCATGAAGAGTGTTTACAAGTGTGTAGAAAGACTTGTTGAAACTTCATCCCAAATGGGCTAAGAACTCGGAAACATTGCGTTGAACCACTTAATGGCTTATCTAGTGTTTTTTGGCTTAGAATATGTTTGAATACAATGAATCTGATTGATTACAAGTGCTAGATTTGCATGAAGAGTGTTTAGAAGAGTGTAGAAAGACTTGCCCAAATTTGGTCAAAAATGGGCTATGAACCCACAACCATTGCTTTGAAGCATTAAATAGCTTATATAGTGTTGATTGGGGTTAGAATATGTTTGAATACAATATACTTGATTGATTACAAGTGCTAGAGATGCATGAAGAGTGTTTATAAGTGTGGATAAAGACTTGGTGAAATTGGGTCCCAAAAGGGCTAAGAAGTCGGAAACATTGCGTTGAACTACTAAATGACTTATCTAGTGTTGTTTGGGGTTAGAATATGTTAGAATACAATGAATTTGATTGATTACAAGTGCTAGAGATGCATGAAGTGTGTTTAAAAGTGTGTAGAAAGACTTGTTGAAACTTGATCCCAAATGGGCTAAGAACTCAGAAACATTGTGTTGAACCACTTAATGGCTTGTCTAGTGCTGTTTTGGGTTAGAATATGTTAGAATACAATAAATTTCATTGTTACAAGTGCTAGAGATATATGAAGAGTGATTAGAAGTGTGGAGAAAGACTTGTTGAAATTGGGTCCCAAATGGGCTAAGAACTCGGAAACATTGCGTTGAACCACTAAATGACTTATCTAGTGTTGTTTGGGGGTTAGAATATGTTAGAATACAATGAATTTGATTGATTACAAGTGCTAGATATGCATGAAGAGTGTTTAGAAGTGTGTAGAAAGACTTGTTGAAACTTGATCCCAAATGGGCTAAGAACTCGGAAACATTGCGTTGAACCACAAAATGACTTATCTAGTGTTGTTTGGGGTTAGAATGTGTTAGAATACAATGAATTTGATTGATTACAAATGCTAGAGATGCATGAAGAGTGTTTACAAGTGTGTAGAAAGACTTGTTGAAACTTCATCCCAAATGGGCTAAGAACTCGGAAACATTGCGTTGAACCACTTAATGGCTTATCTAGTGTTTTTTGGCTTAGAATATGTTTGAATACAATGAATCTGATTGATTACAAGTGCTAGATTTGCATGAAGAGTGTTTAGAAGAGTGTAGAAAGACTTGCCCAAATTTGGTCAAAAATGGGCTATGAACCCACAACCATTGCTTTGAAGCATTAAATAGCTTATATAGTGTTGATTGGGGTTAGAATATGTTTGAATACAATATACTTGATTGATTACAAGTGCTAGAGATGCATGAAGAGTATTTATAAGTGTGGATAAAGACTTGGTGAAATTGGGTCCCAAAAGGGCTAAGAAGTCGGAAACATTGCGTTGAACTACTAAATGACTTATCTAGTGTTGTTTGGGGTTAGAATATGTTAGAATACAATGAATTTGATTGATTACAAGTGCTAGAGATGCATGAAGTGTGTTTAAAAGTGTGTAGAAAGACTTGTTGAAACTTGATCCCAAATGGGCTAAGAACTCGGAAACATTGCGTTGAACCACTTAATGGCTTGTCTAGTGTTGTTTTGGGTTAGAATATGTTAGAATACAATAAATTTCATTGTTACAAGTGCTAGAGATATACGAAGAGTGTTTAGAAGTGTGGAGAAAGACTTGTTGAAATTGGGTCCCAAATGGGCTAAGAACTCGGAAACATTGCGTTGAACCACAAAATGACTTATCTAGTGTTGTTTGGGGTTAGAATGTGTTAGAATACAATGAATTTGATTGATTACAAATGCTAGAGATGCATGAAGAGTGTTTACAAGTGTGTAGAAAGACTTGTTGAAACTTCATCCCAAATGGGCTAAGAACTCGGAAACATTGCTTTGAACCACTTAATGGCTTGTCTAGTGCTGTTTTGGGTTTGAATATGTTAGAATACAATAAATTTCATTGTTACAAGTGCTAGAGATGCATGAAGAGCGTTTATAAGTGTGGATAAAGACTTGGTGAATTTGGGTCCCAAAAGGGCTAAGAACTCGGAAACATTGCGTTGAACTACTAAATAACTTATCTAGTGTTGTTTGGGGTTAGAATATGTTAGAATACAATGAATTTGATTGATTACAAGTGCTAGAGATGCATGAAGTGTGTTTAGAAGTGTGGAGAAAGACTTGTTGAAATTGGGTCCCAAATGGGCTCAGAACTGGGAAACATTGCGTTGAATCACTAAATGACTTATCTAGTGTTGTTTGGGGGTTAGAATATGTTAGAATACAATGAATTTAATTGATTACAAGTGCTAGATATGCATGAAGAGTGTTTAGAAGTGTGTAGAAAGACTTGTAGAAATTGGGTCCAAAATGGGCTAAGAACCCACAACCATTGCTTTGAAGCATTAAATAGCTGTTATAGTGTTGATTGGGGTTAGAATATGTTGGAATACAATAAATTTGATTGATTACAATTTTTAGAGATGCATGAAGAGTGTTTAAAAGTATGGAGAAAGACTTGTTAAAATGGGGTCCCAAATGGGCTAAGAACTCGGAAACATTGCTTTGAACCACTAAATGACTTATCTAGTGTTTTTTGGGGTTAGAATATGTTAGAATACAATATATTTGATTGATTACAAGTGCTAGAGATACGTGAAGAGTGTTTAGAAGTGTGTAGAAAGACTTGTAGAAATTGGGTCCCAAATGGGCTAAGAACTCGGAAACATTGCGTTGAACCACTAAATGACTTATCTAGTGTTTTTTGGGGTTAGAATATGTTAGAATACAATATATTTGATTGATTACAAGTGCTAGAGATACGTGAAGAGTGTTTAGAAGTGTGTAGAAAGACTTGTAGAAATTGGGTCCCAAATGGGCTAAGAACTCGGAAACATTGCGTTGAACCACTAAATGACTTATCTAGTGTTGTTTGGGGTTAGAATATGTTAGAATACAATGAATTTGATTGATTATAAGTGCTAAAGATGCATGAAGAGTGTTTAAAAGTGTGTACAAAGACTTGTTCAAATTGGGTCCCAAATGGGCTAAGAACTCGGAAACATTGCGTTGAACCACTAAATAACTTATCTAGTGTTGTTTGGGGTTAGAATATGTTAGAATACAATGAATTTGATTGATTACAAGTGCTAAAGATGCATGAAGAGTGTTTAGAAGTGTGGAGAAAGACTTGTTCAAATTGGGTCCCAAATGGGCTAAGAACTCGGAAACAATGCTTTGAACCACTAAATAACTTATCTAGTGTTTTTTGGGGTTAGAATATGTTAGAATACAATAAATTTGATTGATTACAAGTGCTAGAGATGCGTGAAGAGTGTTTAAAAGTGTGTAGAAAAACTTGTAGAAATTGGGTCCCAAATGGGCTAAGAACTCGGAAACATTGCGTTGAACTACTATATGACTTATCTAGTGTCGTTTGGGGTTAGAATATATTAGAATACAATGAATTTGATAGATTACAAGTGCTAGAGATGCATGAAATTTGTTTAGAAGTGTGTAGAAAGACTTGTTGAAACTTGATCCCAAATGGGCTAAGAACTCGGAAACATTGCGTTGAACCACTTAATGGCTTGTCTAGTGTTGTTTTGGGTTAGAATATGTTAGAATACAATAAATTTCATTGTTACAAGATCTAGAGATATAAGAAGAGTGTTTAGAAGTGTGGAGAAAGACTTGTTGAAATTGGGTCCCAAATGGGCTAAGAACTCGGAAACATTGCGTTGAACCACAAAACGACTTATCTAGTGTTGTTTGGGGTTAGAATGTGTTAGAATACAATGAATTTGATTGATTACAAATGCTAGAGATGCATGAAGAGTGTTTACAAGTGTGTAGAAAGACTTGTTGAAACTTCATCCCAAATGGGCTAAGAACTCGGAAACATTGCGTTGAACCACTTAATGGCTTATCTAGTGTTTTTTGGCTTAGAATATGTTTGAATACAATGAATCTGATTGATTACAAGTGCTAGATTTGCATGAAGAGTGTTTAGAAGAGTGTAGAAAGACTTGCCCAAATTTGGTCAAAAATGGGCTATGAACCCACAACCATTGCTTTGAAGCATTAAATAGCTTATATAGTGTTGATTGGGGTTAGAATATGTTTGAATACAATATACTTGATTGATTACAAGTGCTAGAGATGCATGAAGAGTGTTTATAAGTGTGGATAAAGACTTGGTGAAATTGGGTCCCAAAAGGGCTAAGAAGTCGGAAACATTGCGTTGAACTACTAAATGACTTATCTAGTGTTGTTTGGGGTTAGAATATGTTAGAATACAATGAATTTGATTGATTACAAGTGCTAGAGATGCATGAAGTGTGTTTAAAAGTGTGTAGAAAGACTTGTTGAAACTTGATCCCAAATGGGCTAAGAACTCAGAAACATTGCGTTGAACCACTTAATGGCTTGTCTAGTGCTGTTTTGGGTTAGAATATGTTAGAATACAATAAATTTCATTGTTACAAGTGCTAGAGATATATGAAGAGTGATTAGAAGTGTGGAGAAAGACTTGTTGAAATTGGGTCCCAAATGGGCTAAGAACTCGGAAACATTGCGTTGAACCACTAAATGACTTATCTAGTGTTGTTTGGGGGTTAGAATATGTTAGAATACAATGAACTTGATTGATTACAAGTGCTAGATATGCATGAAGAGTGTTTAGAAGTGTGTAGAAAGACTTGTTGAAAGTTGATCCCAAATGGGCTAAGAACTCGGAAACATTGCGTTGAACCACAAAATGACTTATCTAGTGTTGTTTGGGGTTAGAATGTGTTAGAATACAATGAATTTGATTGATTACAAATGCTAGAGATGCATGAAGAGTGTTTACAAGTGTGTAGAAAGACTTGTTGAAACTTCATCCCAAATGGGCTAAGAACTCGGAAACATTGCGTTGAACCACTTAATGGCTTATCTAGTGTTTTTTGGCTTAGAATATGTTTGAATACAATGAATCTGATTGATTACAAGTGCTAGATTTGCATGAAGAGTGTTTAGAAGAGTGTAGAAAGACTTGCCCAAATTTGGTCAAAAATGGGCTATGAACCCACAACCATTGCTTTGAAGCATTAAATAGCTTATATAGTGTTGATTGGGGTTAGAATATGTTTGAATACAATATATTTGATTGATTACAAGTGCTAGAGATGCATGAAGAGTGTTTATAAGTGTGGATAAAGACTTGGTGAAATTGGGTCCCAAAAGGGCTAAGAACTCGGAAACATTGCGTTGAACCACTTAATGGCTTGTCTAGTGCTGTTTTGGGTTAGAATATGTTAGAATACAATAAATTTCATTGTTACAAGTGCTAGAGATATATGAAGATTGATTAGAAGTGTGGAGAAAGACTTGTTGAAATTGGGTCCCAAATGGGCTAAGAACTCGGAAACATTGCGTTGAACCACTAAATGACTTATCTAGTGTTGTTTGGGGGTTAGAATATGTTAGAATACAATGAATTTGATTGATTACAAGTGCTAGATATGCATGAAGAGTGTTTAGAAGTGTGTAGAAAGACTTGTTGAAATTGGGTCCAAAATGGGCTAAGAACCCACAACCATTGCTTTGAGGCATTAAATAGCTGTTATAGTGTTGATTGGGGTTAGAATATGTTGGAATACAATAAATTTGATTGATTACAGTTTTTAGAGATGCATGAAGAGTGTTTAGAACTATGGAGAAAGACTTGTTAAAATTGGGTCCCAAATGGGCTAAGAACTCGGAAACATTGCTTTGAACCACTAAATGACTTAACCAGTGTTTTTTGGGGTTAGAATATGTTAGAATACAATAAATTTGATTGATTACAAGTGCTAGAGATGCGTGAAGAGTGTTTAGAAGTGTGTAGAAAGACTTGTAGAAATTGGGTCCCAAATGGGCTAAGAACTCGGAAACATTGCGTTGAACTACTATATGACTTATCTAGTGTCGTTTGGGGTTAGAATATGTTAGAATACAATGAATTTGATAGATTACAAGTGCTAGAGATGCATGAAATTTGTTTAGAAGTGTGTAGAAAGACTTGTTGAAACTTGATCCCAAATGGGCTAAGAACTCGGAAACATTGCGTTGAACCACTTAATGGCTTGTCTAGTGCTGTTTTGGGTTAGAATATGTTAGAATACAATAAATTTCATTGTTACAAGTGTTAGAGATATATGAAGAGTGTTTAGAAGTGTGGAGAAAGACTTGTTGAAATTTGGTCCCAAATGGGCTAAGAACTCTAAAACATTGCGTTGAACCACTAAATGACTTATCTAGTGTTGTTTGGGGTTAGAATATGTTAGAATACAATGAATTTTATTGATTACAAGTGCTAGAGATGCAAGAAGAGTGTTTACAAGTGTGTAGAAAGACTTGTTGAAACTTGATGCCAAATGGGCTAAGAACTCGGAAACATTGCGTTGAACCACTTAAGGGCGTGTCTAGTGCTGTTTTGGGTTAGAATATGTTAGAATATAATAAATTTGATTGTTACAAGTGCTAGAGATACATGAAGAGTGCTTAGAAGTGTGGAGAAAGACTTGTTGAAATTGGGTCCCTAATGGGCTAAGAACTCGGAAACATTGCGTTAAACAACTAAATAACTTATCTAGTGTTGTTTGGGGTTAGAATATGTTAGAATACAATGCATTTTATTGATTACAGGTGCTAGATTTGCATGTAGAGTGTTTAGAAATGTGTAGAAAGACTTGCCCAAATTTGGTCCAAAATGGGCTAAGAACCCGCAACCATTGCTTTGAAGCATTAAATAGCTTGTATAGTGTTGATTGGGGTTAGAATATGTTAGAATACAATAAAATTGATTGATTACAAGTGCTAGAGATGCATGAAGAGTGTTTATAAGTGTGGATAAAAACTTGTTGAAATTGGGTCCCAAAAGGGCTAAGAACTCGGAAACATTGCATTGAACAACTAAATGACTTATCTAGTGTTGTTTGGGGTTAGAATATGTTAGAATACAATGAATTTGATTGATTACAAGTGCTAGAGATGCATGAAGAGTGTTTAGAAGTGTGTAGAAAGACTTGTTGAAACTTGATCCCAAATGGGCTAAGAACTCGGAGACATTGCGTTGAACCACTTAATGGCTTATCTAGTGCTGTTTTGGGTTAGAATATGTTAGAATACAATAAATTTCATTGTTACAAGTGCTAGAGATATACGAAGAGTGTTTAGAAGTGTGGAGAAAGACTTGTTGAAATTGGGTCCCAAATGGGCTAAGAACTCGTAAACATTGCGTTGAACCACAAAATGACTTATCTAGTGTTGTTTGGGGTTAGAATGTGTTAGAATACAATGAATTTGATTGATTACAAATACTAGAGATGCATGAAGAGTGTTTACAAGTGTGTAGAAAGACTTGTTGAAATTGGGTCCCAAATGGGCTAAGAACTCGGACACATTGCATTGAACCACTAAATGACTTATCTAGTGTTGTTTGGGGGTTAGAATATGTTAGAATACAATAAATTTGATTGATTACAAGTGCTAGAGATGCGTGAAGAGTGTTTAAAAGTGTGTAGAAAGACTTGTAGAAATTGGGTCCCAAATGGGCTAAGAACTCGGAAACATTGCGTTGAACTACTAAATGACTTATCTAGTGTTGTTTGGGGTTAGAATATGTTAGAATACAATGAATTTGATTGATTACAAGTGCTAGAGATGCATGAAGAGTGTTTAGAAGTGTGTAGAAAGACTTGTTGAAACTTGATCCCAAATGGGCTAAGAACTCGGAAACATTGCGTTGAACCACTTAATGGCTTGTCTAGTGTTGTTTTGGGTTAGAATATGTTAGAATACAATAAATTTCATTGTTACAAGATCTAGAGATATAAGAAGAGTGTTTAGAAGTGTGGAGAAAGACTTGTTGAAATTGGGTCCCAAATGGGCTAAGAACTCGGAAACATTGCGTTGAACCACAAAATGACTTATCTAGTGTTGTTTGGGGTTAGAATGTGTTAGAATACAATGAATTTGATTGATTACAAATGCTAGAGATGCATGAAGAGTGTTTACAAGTGTGTAGAAAGACTTGTTGAAACTTCATCCCAAATGGGCTAAGAACTCGGAAACATTGCGTTGAACCACTTAATGGCTTATCTAGTGTTTTTTGGCTTAGAATATGTTTGAATACAATGAATCTGATTGATTACAAGTGCTAGATTTGCATGAAGAGTGTTTAGAAGAGTGTAGAAAGACTTGCCCAAATTTGGTCAAAAATGGGCTATGAACCCACAACCATTGCTTTGAAGCATTAAATAGCTTATATCGTGTTGATTGGGGTTAGAATATGTTTGAATACAATATACTTGATTGATTACAAGTGCTAGAGATGCATGAAGAGTGTTTATAAGTGTGGATAAAGACTTGGTGAAATTGGGTCCCAAAAGGGCTAAGAAGTCGGAAACATTGCGTTGAACTACTAAATGAATTATCTAGTGTTGTTTGGGGTTAGAATATGTTAGAATACAATGAATTTGATTGATTACAAGTGCTAGAGATGCATGAAGTGTGTTTAAAAGTGTGTAGAAAGACTTGTTGAAACTTGATCCCAAATGGGCTAAGAACTCAGAAACATTGCGTTGAACCACTTAATGGCTTGTCTAGTGCTGTTTTGGGTTAGAATATGTTAGAATACAATAAATTTCATTGTTACAAGTGCTAGAGATATATGAAGAGTGATTAGAAGTGTGGAGAAAGACTTGTTGAAATTGGGTCCCAAATGGGCTAAGAACTCGGAAACATTGCGTTGAACCACTAAATGACTTATCTAGTGTTGTTTGGGGGTTAGAATATGTTAGAATACAATGAATTTGATTGATTACAAGTGCTAGATATGCATGAAGAGTGTTTAGAAGTGTGTAGAAAGACTTGTTGAAAGTTGATCCCAAATGGGCTAAGAACTCGGAAACATTGCGTTGAACCACTAAATGACTTATCTAGTGTTGTTTGGGGGTTAGAATATGTTAGAATACAATGAATTTGATTGATTACAAGTGCTAGATATGCATGAAGAGTGTTTAGAAGTGTGTAGAAAGACTTGTTGAAATTGGGTCCAAAATGGGCTAAGAACCCACAACCATTGCTTTGAGGCATTAAATAGCTGTTATAGTGTTGATTGGGGTTAGATTATGTTGGAATACAATAAATTTGATTGATTACAGTTTTTAGAGATGCATGAAGAGTGTTTAGAACTATGGAGAAAGACTTTTTAAAATTGGGTCCCAAATGGGCTAAGAACTCGGAAACATTGCTTTGAACCACTAAATGACTTAACCAGTGTTTTTTGGGGTTAGAATATGTTAGAATACAATAAATTTGATTGATTACAAGTGTTAGAGATGCGTGAAGAGTGTTTAGAAGTGTGTAGAAAGACTTGTAGAAATTGGGACCCAAATGGGCTAAGAACTCGGAAACATTGCGTTGAACTACTATATGACTTATCTAGTGTCGTTTGGGGTTAGAATATGTTAGAATACAATGAATTTGATAGATTACAAGTGCTAGAGATGCATGAAATTTGTTTAGAAGTGTGTAGAAAGACTTGTTGAAACTTGATCCCAAATGGGCTAAGAACTCGGAAACATTGCGTTGAACCACTTAATGGCTTGTCTAGTGCTGTTTTGGGTTAGAATATGTTAGAATACAATAAATTTCATTGTTACAAGTGTTAGAGATATATGAAGAGTGTTTAGAAGTGTGGAGAAAGACTTGTTGAAATTTGGTCCCAAATGGGCTAAGAACTCTAAAACATTGCGTTGAACCACTAAATGACTTATCTAGTGTTGTTTGGGGTTAGAATATGTTAGAATACAATGAATTTTATTGATTACAAGTGCTAGAGATGCAAGAAGAGTGTTTACAAGTGTGTAGAAAGACTTGTTGAAACTTGATGCCAAATGGGCTAAGAACTCGGAAACATTGCGTTGAACCACTTAAGGGCGTGTCTAGTGCTGTTTTGGGTTAGAATATGTTAGAATATAATAAATTTGATTGTTACAAGTGCTAGAGATACATGAAGAGTGCTTAGAAGTGTGGAGAAAGACTTGTTGAAATTGGGTCCCTAATGGGCTAAGAACTCGGAAACATTGCGTTAAACCACTAAATAACTTATCTAGTGTTGTTTGGGGTTAGAATATGTTAGAATACAATGAATTTTATTGATTACAGGTGCTAGATTTGCATGTAGAGTGTTTAGAAATGTGTAGAAAGACTTGCCCAAATTTGGTCCAAAATGGGCTAAGAACCCGCAACCATTGCTTTGAAGCATTAAATAGCTTGTATAGTGTTGATTGGGGTTAGAATATGTTAGAATACAATAAAATTGATTGATTACAAGTGCTAGAGATGCATGAAGAGTGTTTATAAGTGTGGATAAAAACTTGTTGAAATTGGGTCCCAAAAGGGCTAAGAACTCGGAAACATTGCATTGAACAACTAAATGACTTATCTAGTGTTGTTTGGGGTTAGAATATGTTAGAATACAATGAATTTGATTGATTACAAGTGCTAGAGATGCATGAAGAGTGTTTAGAAGTGTGTAGAAAGACTTGTTGAAACTTGATCCCAAATGGGCTAAGAACTCGGAGACATTGCGTTGAACCACTTAATGGCTTGTCTAGTGCTGTTTTGGGTTAGAATATGTTAGAATACAATAAATTTCATTGTTACAAGTGCTAGAGATATACGAAGAGTGTTTAGAAGTGTGGAGAAAGACTTGTTGAAATTGGGTCCCAAATGGGCTAAGAACTCGTAAACATTGCGTTGAACCACAAAATGACTTATCTAGTGTTGTTTGGGGTTAGAATGTGTTAGAATACAATGAATTTGATTGATTACAAATGCTAGAGATGCATGAAGAGTGTTTACAAGTGTGTAGAAAGACTTGTTGAAATTGGGTCCGAAATGGGCTAAGAACTCGGACACATTGCATTGAACCACTAAATGACTTATCTAGTGTTGTTTGGGGGTTAGAATATGTTAGAATACAATAAATTTGATTGATTACAAGTGCTAGAGATGCGTGAAGAGTGTTTAAAAGTGTGTAGAAAGACTTGTAGAAATTGGGTCCCAAATGGGCTAAGAACTCGGAAACATTGCGTTGAACTACTAAATGACTTATCTAGTGTTGTTTGGGGTTAGAATATGTTAGAATACAATGAATTTGATTGATTACAAGTGCTAGAGATGCATGAAATTTGTTTAGAAGTGTGTAGAAAGACTTGTTGAAACTTGATCCCAAATGGGCTAAGAACTCGGAAACATTGCGTTGAACCACTTAATGGCTTGTCTAGTGCTGTTTTGGGTTAGAATATGTTAGAATACAATAAATTTCATTGTTACAAGTGTTAGAGATATATGAAGAGTGTTTAGAAGTGTGGAGAAAGACTTGTTGAAATTTGGTCCCAAATGGGCTAAGAACTCTAAAACATTGCGTTGAACCACTAAATGACTTATCTAGTGTTGTTTGGGGTTAGAATATGTTAGAATACAATGAATTTTATTGATTACAAGTGCTAGAGATGCAAGAAGAGTGTTTACAAGTGTGTAGAAAGACTTGTTGAAACTTGATGCCAAATGGGCTAAGAACTCGGAAACATTGCGTTGAACCACTTAAGGGCGTGTCTAGTGCTGTTTTGGGTTAGAATATGTTAGAATATAATAAATTTGATTGTTACAAGTGCTAGAGATACATGAAGAGTGCTTAGAAGTGTGGAGAAAGACTTGTTGAAATTGGGTCCCTAATGGGCTAAGAACTCGGAAACATTGCGTTAAACCACTAAATAACTTATCTAGTGTTGTTTGGGGTTAGAATATGTTAGAATACAATGAATTTTATTGATTACAGGTGCTAGATTTGCATGTAGAGTGTTTAGAAATGTGTAGAAAGACTTGCCCAAATTTGGTCCAAAATGGGCTAAGAACCCGCAACCATTGCTTTGAAGCATTAAATAGCTTGTATAGTGTTGATTGGGGTTAGAATATGTTAGAATACAATAAAATTGATTGATTACAAGTGCTAGAGATGCATGAAGAGTGTTTATAAGTGTGGATAAAAACTTGTTGAAATTGGGTCCCAAAAGGGCTAAGAACTCGGAAACATTGCATTGAACAACTAAATGACTTATCTAGTGTTGTTTGGGGTTAGAATATGTTAGAATACAATGAATTTGATTGATTACAAGTGCTAGAGATGCATGAAGAGTGTTTAGAAGTGTGTAGAAAGACTTGTTGAAACTTGATCCCAAATGGGCTAAGAACTCGGAGACATTGCGTTGAACCACTTAATGGCTTGTCTAGTGCTGTTTTGGGTTAGAATATGTTAGAATACAATAAATTTCATTGTTACAAGTGCTAGAGATATACGAAGAGTGTTTAGAAGTGTGGAGAAAGACTTGTTGAAATTGGGTCCCAAATGGGCTAAGAACTCGTAAACATTGCGTTGAACCACAAAATGACTTATCTAGTGTTGTTTGGGGTTAGAATGTGTTAGAATACAATGAATTTGATTGATTACAAATGCTAGAGATGCATGAAGAGTGTTTACAAGTGTGTAGAAAGACTTGTTGAAATTGGGTCCCAAATGGGCTAAGAACTCGGACACATTGCATTGAACCACTAAATGACTTATCTAGTGTTGTTTGGGGGTTAGAATATGTTAGAATACAATAAATTTGATTGATTACAAGTGCTATAGATGCGTGAAGAGTGTTTAAAAGTGTGTAGAAAGACTTGTAGAAATTGGGTCCCAAATGGGCTAAGAACTCGGAAACATTGCGTTGAACTACTAAATGACTTATCTAGTGTTGTTTGGGGTTAGAATATGTTAGAATACAATGAATTTGATTGATTACAAGTGCTAGAGATGCATGAAGAGTGTTTAGAAGTGTGTAGAAAGACTTGTTGAAACTTGATCCCAAATGGGCTAAGAACTCGGAAACATTGCGTTGAACCACTTAATGGCTTGTCTAGTGTTGTTTTGGGTTAGAATATGTTAGAATACAATAAATTTCATTGTTACAAGATCTAGAGACATACGAAGAGTGTTTAGAAGTGTGGAGAAAGACTTGTTGAAATTGGGTCCCAAATGGGCTAAGAACTCGGAAACATTGCGTTGAACCACAAAATGACTTATCTAGTGTTGTTTGGGGTTAGAATGTGTTAGAATACAATGAATTTGATTGATTACAAATGCTAGAGATGCATGAAGAGTGTTTACAAGTGTGTAGAAAGACTTGTTGAAACTTCATCCCAAATGGGCTAAGAACTCGGAAACATTGCGTTGAACCACTTAATGGCTTATCTAGTGTTTTTTGGCTTAGAATATGTTTGAATACAATGAATCTGATTGATTACAAGTGCTAGATTTGCATGAAGAGTGTTTAGAAGAGTGTAGAAAGACTTGCCCAAATTTGGTCAAAAATGGGCTATGAACCCACAACGATTGCTTTGAAGCATTAAATAGCTTATATAGTGTTGATTGGGGTTAGAATATGTTTGAATACAATATACTTGATTGATTACAAGTGCTAGAGATGCATGAAGAGTGTTTATAAGTGTGGATAAAGACTTGGTGAAATTGGGTCCCAAATGGGCTAAGAACTCGGAAACATTGCGTTAAACTACTAAATGACTTATCTAGTGTTGTTTGGGGTTAGAATATGTTAGAATACAATGAATTTGATTGATTACAAGTGCTAGAGATGCATGAAGTGTGTTTAAAAGTGTGTAGAAAGACTTGTTGAAACTTGATCCCAAATGGGCTAAAAACTCAGAAACATTGCGTTGAACCACTTAATGGCTTGTCTAGTGCTGTTTTGGGTTAGAATATGTTAGAATACAATAAATTTCATTGTTACAAGTGCTAGAGATATATGAAGAGTGATTAGAAGTGTGGAGAAAGACTTGTTGAAATTGGGTCCCAAATGGGCTAAGAACTCGGAAACATTGCGTTGAACCACTAAATGACTTATCTAGTGTTGTTTGGGGGTTAGAATATGTTAGAATACAATGAATTTGATTGATTACAAGTGCTAGATATGCATGAAGAGTGTTTAGAAGTGTGTAGAAAGACTTGTTGAAAGTTGATCCCAAATGGGCCAAGAACTCGGAAACATTGCGTTGAACCACAAAATGACTTATCTAGTGTTGTTTGGGGTTAAAATGTGTTAGAATACAATGAATTTGATTGATTACAAATGCTAGAGATGCATGAAGAGTGTTTACAAGTGTGTAGAAAGACTTGTTGAAACTTCATCCCAAATGGGCTAAGAACTCGGAAACATTGCGTTGAACCACTTAATGGCTTATCTAGTGTTTTTTGGCTTAGAATATGTTTGAATACAATGAATCTGATTGATTACAAGTGCTAGATTTGCATGAAGAGTGTTTAGAAGAGTGTAGAAAGACTTGCCCAAATTTGGTCAAAAATGGGCTATGAACCCACAACCATTGCTTTGAAGCATTAAATAGCTTATATAGTGTTGATTGGGGTTAGAATATGTTTGAATACAATATACTTGATTGATTACAAGTGCTAGAGATGCATGAAGAGTGTTTATAACTGTGGATAAAGACTTGGTGAAATTGGGTCCCAAAAGGGCTAAGAAGTCGGAAACATTGCGTTGAACTACTAAATGACTTATCTAGTGTTGTTTGGGGTTAGAATATGTTAGAATACAATGACTTTGATTGATTACAAGTGCTAGAGATGCATGAAGTGTGTTTAAAAGTGTGTAGAAAGACTTGTTGAAACTTGATCCCAAATGGGCTAAGAACTCGGAAACATTGCGTTGAACCACTTAATGGCTTGTCTAGTGCTGTTTTGGGTTAGAATATGTTAGAATACAATAAATTTCATTGTTACAAGTGCTAGAGATATATGAAGATTGATTAGAAGTGTGGAGAAAGACTTGTTGAACTTGGGTCCCAAATGGGCTAAGAACTCGGAAACATTGCGTTGAACCACTAAATGACTTATCTAGTGTTGTTTGGGGGTTAGAATATGTTAGAATACAATGAATTTGATTGATTACAAGTGCTAGATATGCATGAAGAGTGTTTAGAAGTGTGTAGAAAGACTTGTTGAAATTGGGTCCAAAATGGGCTAAGAACCCACAACCATTGCTTTGAGGCATTAAATAGCTGTTATAGTGTTGATTGGGGTTAGAATATGTTGGAATACAATAAATTTGATTGATTACAGTTTTTAGAGATGCATGAAGAGTGTTTAGAACTATGGAGAAAGACTTGTTAAAATTGGGTCCCAAATGGGCTAAGAACTCGGAAACATTGCTTTGAACCACTAAATGACTTAACCAGTGTTTTTTGGGGTTAGAATATGTTAGAATACAATAAATTTGATTGATTACAAGTGCTAGAGATGCGTGAAGAGTGTTTAGAAGTGTGTAGAAAGACTTGTAGAAATTGGGTCCCAAGTGGGCTAAGAACTCGGAAACATTGCGTTGAACTACTATATGACTTATCTAGTGTCGTTTGGGGTTAGAATATATTAGAATACAATGAATTTGATAGATTACAAGTGCTAGAGATGCATGAAATTTGTTTAGAAGTGTGTAGAAAGACTTGTTGAAACTTGATCTCAAATGGGCTAAGAACTCGGAAACATTGCGTTGAACCACTTAATGGCTTGTCTAGTGCTGTTTTGGGTTAGAATATGTTAGAATACAATAAATTTCATTGTTACAAGTGTTAGAGATATATGAAGAGTGTTTAGAAGTGTGGAGAAAGACTTGTTGAAATTTGGTCCCAAATGGGCTAAGAACTCTAAAACATTGCGTTGAACCACTAAATGACTTATCTAGTGTTGTTTGGGGTTAGAATATGTTAGAATACAATGAATTTTATTGATTACAAGTGCTAGAGATGCAAGAAGAGTGTTTACAAGTGTGTAGAAAGACTTGTTGAAACTTGATGCCAAATGGGCTAAGAACTCGGAAACATTGCGTTGAACCACTTAAGGGCGTGTCTAGTGCTGTTTTGGGTTAGAATATGTTAGAATATAATAAATTTGATTGTTACAAGTGCTAGAGATACATGAAGAGTGCTTAGAAGTGTGGAGAAAGACTTGTTGAAATTGGGTCCCAAATGGGCTAAGAACTCGGAAACATTGCGTTAAACCACTAAATAACTTATCTAGTGTTGTTTGGGGTTAGAATATGTTAGAATACAATGAATTTTATTGATTACAGGTGCTAGATTTGCATGTAGAGTGTTTAGAAATGTGTAGAAAGACTTGCCCAAATTTGGTCCAAAATGGGCTAAGAACCCGCAACCATTTCTTTGAAGCATTAAATAGCTTGTATAGTGTTGATTGGGGTTAGAATATGTTAGAATACAATAAAATTGATTGATTACAAGTGCTAGAGATGCATGAAGAGTGTTTATAAGTGTGGATAAAAACTTGTTGAAATTGGGTCCCAAAAGGGCTAAGAACTCGGAAACATTGCATTGAACAACTAAATGACTTATCTAGTATTGTTTGGGGTTAGAATATGTTAGAATACAATGAATTTGATTGATTACAAGTGCTAGAGATGCATGAAGAGTGTTTAGAAGTGTGTAGAAAGACTTGTTGAAACTTGATCCCAAATGGGCTAAGAACTCGGAGACATTGCGTTGAACCACTTAATGGCTTGTCTAGTGCTGTTTTGGGTTAGAATATGTTAGAATACAATAAATTTCATTGTTACAAGTGCTAGAGATATACGAAGAGTGTTTAGAAGTGTGGAGAAAGACTTGTTGAAATTGGGTCCCAAATGGGCTAAGAACTCGGAAACATTGCGTTGAACCACAAAATGACTTATCTAGTGTTGTTTGGGGTTAGAATGTGTTAGAATACAATGAATTTGATTGATTACAAATGCTAGAGATGCATGAAGAGTGTTTACAAGTGTGTAGAAAGACTTGTTGAAATTGGGTCCCAAATGGGCTAAGAACTCGGACACATTGCATTGAACCACTAAATGACTTATCTAGTGTTGTTTGGGGGTTAGAATATGTTAGAATACAATAAATTTGATTGATTACAAGTGCTAGAGATGCGTGAAGAGTGTTTAAAAGTGTGTAGAAAGACTTGTAGAAATTGGGTCCCAAATGGGCTAAGAACTCGGAAACATTGCGTTGAACTACTAAATGACTTATCTAGTGTTGTTTGGGGTTAGAATATGTTAGAATACAATGAATTTGATTGATTACAAGTGCTAGAGATGCATGAAGAGTGTTTAGAAGTGTGTAGAAAGACTTGTTGAAACTTGATCCCAAATGGGCTAAGAACTCGGAAACATTGCGTTGAACCACTTAATGGCTTGTCTAGTGTTGTTTTGGGTTAGAATATGTTAGAATACAATAAATTTCATTGTTACAAGATCTAGAGACATACGAAGAGTGTTTAGAAGTGTGGAGAAAGACTTGTTGAAATTGGGTCCCAAATGGGCTAAGAACTCGGAAACATTGCGTTGAACCACAAAATGACTTATCTAGAGTTGTTTGGGGTTAGAATGTGTTAGAATACAATGAATTTGATTGATTACAAATGCTAGAGATGCATGAAGAGTGTTTACAAGTGTGTAGAAAGACTTGTTGAAACTTCATCCCAAATGGGCTAAGAACTCGGAAACATTGCGTTGAACCACTTAATGGCTTATCTAGTGTTTTTTGGCTTAGAATATGTTTGAATACAATGAATCTGATTGATTACAAGTGCTAGATTTGCATGAAGAGTGTTTAGAAGAGTGTAGAAAGACTTGCCCAAATTTGGTCAAAAATGGGCTATGAACCCACAACGATTGCTTTGAAGCATTAAATAGCTTATATAGTGTTGATTGGGGTTAGAATATGTTTGAATACAATATACTTGATTGATTACAAGTGCTAGAGATGCATGAAGAGTGTTTATAAGTGTGGATAAAGACTTGGTGAAATTGGGTCCCAAATGGGCTAAGAACTCGGAAACATTGCGTTGAACTACTAAATGACTTATCTAGTGTTGTTTGGGGTTAGAATATGTTAGAATACAATGAATTTGATTGATTACAAGTGCTAGAGATGCATGAAGTGTGTTTAAAAGTGTGTAGAAAGACTTGTTGAAACTTGATCCCAAATGGGCTAAAAACTCAGAAACATTGCGTTGAACCACTTAATGGCTTGTCTAGTGCTGTTTTGGGTTAGAATATGTTAGAATACAATAAATTTCATTGTTACAAGTGCTAGAGATATATGAAGAGTGATTAGAAGTGTGGAGAAAGACTTGTTGAAATTGGGTCCCAAATGGGCTAAGAACTCGGAAACATTGCGTTGAACCACTAAATGACTTATCTAGTGTTGTTTGGGGGTTAGAATATGTTAGAATACAATGAATTTGATTGATTACAAGTGCTAGATATGCATGAAGAGTGTTTAGAAGTGTGTAGAAAGACTTGTCGAAATTGGGTCCAAAATGGGCTAAGAACCCACAACCATTGCTTTGAAGCATTAAATACCTGTTATAGTGTTGATTGGGGTTAGAATATGTTGGAATACAATAAATTTGATTGATTACAGTTTTTAGAGATGCATGAAGAGTGTTTAGAACTATGGAGAAAGACTTGTTAAAATTGGGTCCCAAATGGGCTAAGAACTCGGAAACATTGCTTTGAACCACTAAATGACTTAACCAGTGTTTTTTGGGGTTAGAATATGTTAGAATACAATAAATTTAATTGATTACAAGTGCTAGAGATGCGTGAAGAGTGTTTAGAAGTGTGTAGAAAGACTTGTAGAAATTGGGTCCCAAATGGGCTAAGAACTCGGAAACATTGCGTTGAACCACTAAATGACTTATCTAGTGTTGTTTGGGGTTAGAATGTGTTAGAATACAATGAATTTGATTGATTACAAATGCTAGAGATGCATGAAGAGTGTTTACAAGTGTGTAGAAAGACTTGTTGAAACTTCATCCCAAATGGGCTAAGAACTCGGAAACATTGCGTTGAACCACTTAATGGCTTATCTAGTGTTTTTTGGCTTAGAATATGTTTGAATACAATGAATCTGATTGATTACAAGTGCTAGATTTGCATAAAGAGTGTTTAGAAGAGTGTAGAAAGACTTGCCCAAATTTGGTCAAAAATGGGCTATGAACCCACAACCATTGCTTTGAAGCATTAAATAGCTTATATAGTGTTGATTGGGGTTAAAATATGTTTGAATACAATATACTTGATTGATTACAAGTGCTAGAGATGCATGAAGAGTGTTTATAAGTGTGGATAAAGACTTGGTGAAATTGGGTCCCAAATGGGCTAAGAAGTCGGAAACATTGCGTTGAACTACTAAATGACTTATCTAGTGTTGTTTGGGGTTAGAATATGTTAGAATACAATGAATTTGATTGATTACAAGTGCTAGAGATGCATGAAGTGTGTTTAAAAGTGTGTAGAAAGACTTGTTGAAACTTGATCCCAAATGGGCTACGAACTCGGAAACATTGCGTTGAACCACTTAATGGCTTGTCTAGTGCTGTTTTGGGTTAGAATATGTTAGAATACAATAAATTTCATTGTTACAAGTGCTAGAGATATATGAAGAGTGATTAGAAGTGTGGAGAAAGACTTGTTGAAATTGGGTCCCAAATGGGCTAAGAACTCGGAAACATTGCGTTGAACCACTAAATGACTTATCTAGTGTTGTTTGGGGGTTAGAATATGTTAGAATACAATGAATTTGATTGATTACAAGTGCTAGATATGCATGAAGAGTGTTTAGAAGTGTGTAGAAAGACTTGTTGAAATTGGGTCCAAAATGGGCTAAGAACCCACAACCATTGCTTTGAAGCATTAAATAGCTGTTATAGTGTTGATTGGGGTTAGAATATGTTGGAATACAATAAATTTGATTGATTACAGTTTTTAGAGATGCATGAAGAGTGTTTAGAACTATGGAGAAAGACTTGTTAAAATTGGGTCCCAAATGGGCTAAGAACTCGGAAACATTGCTTTGAACCACTAAATGACTTATCTAGTGTTGTTTGGGGTTAGAATATGTTAGAATACAATGAATTTGATTGATTACAAGTTCTAGAGATGCATGAAGAGTGTTTAGAAGTGTGTAGAAAGACTTGTTGAAACTTGATCCCAAATGGGCTAAGAACTCGGAGACATTGCGTTGAACCACTTAATGGCTTGTCTAGTGCTGTTTTGGGTTAGAATATGTTAGAATACAATAAATTTCATTGTTACAAGTGCTAGAGATATACGAAGAGTGTTTAGAAGTGTGGAGAAAGACTTGTTGAAATTGAGTCCCAAATGGGCTAAGAACTCGGAAACATTGCGTTGAACCACAAAATGACTTATCTAGTGTTGTTTGGGGTTAGAATGTGTTAGAATACAATGAATTTGATTGATTACAAATGCTAGAGATGCATGAAGAGTGTTTACAAGTGTGTAGAAAGACTTGTTGAAATTGGGTCCCAAATGGGCTAAGAACTCGGACACATTGCATTGAACTACTAAATGACTTATCTAGTGTTGTTTGGGGTTAGAATATGTTAGAATACAATGAATTTGATTGATTACAAGTGCTAGAGATGTATGAAGTGTGTTTAAAAGTGTGTAGAAAGACTTGTTGAAACTTGATCCCAAATGGGCTAAGAACTCGGAAACATTGCGTTGAACCACTTAATGGCTTGTCTAGTGCTGTTTTGGGTTAGAATATGTTAGAATACAATAAATTTCATTGTTACAAGTGCTAGAGATATATGAAGAGTGATTAGAAGTGTGGAGAAAGACTTGTTGAAATTGGGTCCCAAATGGGCTAAGAACTCGGAAACATTGCGTTGAACCACTAAATGACTTATCTAGTGTTGTTTGGGGGTTAGAATATGTTAGAATACAATGAATTTGATTGATTACAAGTGCTAGATATGCATGAAGAGTGTTTAGAAGTGTGTAGAAAGACTTGTTGAAATTGGGTCCAAAATGGGCTAAGAACCCACAACCATTGCTTTGAAGCATTAAATAGCTGTTATAGTGTTGATTGGGGTTAGAATATGTTGGAATACAATAAATTTGATTGATTACAGTTTTTAGAGATGCATGAAGAGTGTTTAGAACTATGGAGAAAGACTTGTTAAAATTGGGTCCCAAATGGGCTAAGAACTCGGAAACATTGCTTTGAACCACTAAATGACTTAACCAGTGTTTTTTGGGGTTAGAATATGTTAGAATACAATAAATTTGATTGATTACAAGTGCTAGAGATGCGTGAAGAGTGTTTAGAAGTGTGTAGAAAGACTTGTAGAAATTGGGTCCCAAATGGGCTAAGAACTCGGAAACATTGCGTTGAACTACTATATGACTTATCTAGTGTTGTTTGGGGTTAGAATATGTTAGAATACAATGAATTTGATTGATTACAAGTGCTAGAGATGCATGAAATTTGTTTAGAAGTGTGTAGAAAGACTTGTTGAAACTTGATCCCAAATGGGCTAAGAATTCGGAAACATTGCGTTGAACCACTTAATGGCTTGTCTAGTGCTGTTTTGGGTTAGAATATGTTAGAATACAATAAATTTCATTGTTACAAGTGTTAGAGATATATGAAGAGTGTTTAGAAGTGTGGAGAAAGACTTGTTGAAATTTGGTCCCAAATGGGCTAAGAACTCGAAAACATTGCGTTGAACCACTAAATGACTTATCTAGTGTTGTTTGGGGTTAGAATATGTTAGAATACAATGAATTTTATTGATTACAAGTGCTAGAGATGCAAGAAGAGTGTTTACAAGTGTGTAGAAAGACTTGTTGAAACTTGATGCCAAATGGGCTAAGAACTCGGAAACATTGCGTTGAACCACTTAAGGGCGTGTCTAGTGCTGTTTTGGGTTAGAATATGTTAGAATATAATAAATTTGATTGTTACAAGTGCTAGAGATACATGAAGAGTGCTTAGAAGTGTGGAGAAAGACTTGTTGAAATTGGGTCCCAAATGGGCTAAGAACTCGGAAACATTGCGTTAAACCACTAAATAACTTATCTAGTGTTGTTTGGGGTTAGAATATGTTAGAATACAATGAATTTTATTGATTACAGGTTCTAGATTTGCATGTAGAGTGTTTAGAAATGTCTAGAAAGACTTGCCCAAATTTGGTCCAAAATGGGCTAAGAACCCGCAACCATTGCTTTGAAGCATTAAATAGCTTGTATAGTGTTGATTGGGGTTAGAATATGTTAGAATACAATAAATTTGATTGATTACAAGTGCTAGAGATGCATGAAGAGTGTTTATAAGTGTGGATAAAAACTTGTTGAAATTGGGTCCCAAAAGGGCTAAGAACTCGGAAACATTGCATTGAACAACTAAATGACTTATCTAGTGTTGTTTGGGGTTAGAATATGTTAGAATACAATGAATTTGATTGATTACAAGTGCTAGAGATGCATGAAGAGTGTTTAGAAGTGTGTAGAAAGACTTGTTGAAACTTGATCCCAAATGGGCTAAGAACTCGGAGACATTGCGTTGAACCACTTAATGGCTTGTCTAGTGCTGTTTTGGGTTAGAATATGTTAGAATACAATAAATTTCATTGTTACAAGTGCTAGAGATATACGAAGAGTGTTTAGAAGTGTGGAGAAAGACTTGTTGAAATTGAGTCCCAAATGGGCTAAGAACTCGGAAACATTGCGTTGAACCACAAAATGACTTATCTAGTGTTGTTTGGGGTTAGAATGTGTTAGAATACAATGAATTTGATTGATTACAAATGCTAGAGATGCATGAAGAGTGTTTACAAGTGTGTAGAAAGACTTGTTGAAATTGGGTCCCAAATGGGCTAAGAACTCGGACACATTGCATTGAACCACTAAATGACTTATCTAGTGTTGTTTGGGGGTTAGAATATGTTAGAATACAATAAATTTGATTGATTACAAGTGCTAGAGATGCGTGAAGAGTGTTTAAAAGTGTGTAGAATGACTTGTAGAAATTGGGTCCCAAATGGGCTAAGAACTCGGAAACATTGCGTTGAACTACTAAATGACTTATCTAGTGTTGTTTGGGGTTAGAATATGTTAGAATACAATGAATTTGATTGATTACAAGTGCTAGAGATGCATGAAGAGTGTTTAGAAGTGTGTAGAAAGACTTGTTGAAACTTGATTTCAAATGGGCTAAGAACTCGGAAACATTGCGTTGAACCACTTAATGGCTTGTCTAGTGTTGTGTTTGGGTTAGAATATGTTAGAATACAATAAATTTCATTGTTACAAGATCTAGAGACATACGAAGAGTGTTTAGAAGTGTGGAGAAAGACTTGTTGAAATTGGGTCCCAAATGGGCTAAGAACTCGGAAACATTGCGTTGAACCACAAAATGACTTATCTAGTGTTGTTTGGGGTTAGAATGTGTTAGAATACAATGAATTTGATTGATTACAAATGCTAGAGATGCATGAAGAGTGTTTACAAGTGTGTAGAAAGACTTGTTGAAACTTCATCCCAAATGGGCTAAGAACTCGGAAACATTGCGTTGAACCACTTAATGGCTTATCTAGTGTTTTTTGGCTTAGAATATGTTTGAATTTAATGAATCTGATTGATTACAAGTGCTAGATTTGCATGAAGAGTGTTTAGAAGAGTGTAGAAAGACTTGCCCAAATTTGGTCAAAAATGGGCTATGAACCCACAACCATTGCTTTGAAGCATTAAATAGCTTATATAGTGTTGATTGGGGTTAGAATATGTTTGAATACAATATACTTGATTGATTACAAGTGCTAGATATGCATGAAGAGTGTTTATAAGTGTGGATAAAGACTTGGTGAAATTGGGTCCCAAAAGGGCTAAGAAGTCGGAAACATTGCGTTGAACTACTAAATGACTTATCTAGTGTTGTTTGGGGTTAGAATATGTTAGAATACAATGAATTTGATTGATTACAAGTGCTAGAGATGCATGAAGTGTGTTTAAAAGTGTGTAGAAAGACTTGTTGAAACTTGATCCCAAATGGGCTAAGAACTCAGAAACATTGCGTTGAACCACTTAATGGCTTGTCTAGTGCTGTTTTGGGTTAGAATATGTTAGAATACAATAAATTTCATTGTTACAAGTGCTAGATATATATGAAGAGTGATTAGAAGTGTGGAGAAAGACTTGTTGAAATTGGGTCCCAAATGGGCTAAGAACTCGGAAACATTGCGTTGAACCACTAAATGACTTATCTAGTATTGTTTGGGGGTTAGAATATGTTAGAATACAATGAATTTGATTGATTACAAGTGCTAGATATGCATGAAGAGTGTTTAGAAGTGTGTAGAAAGACTTGTCGAAATTGGGTCCAAAATGGGCTAAGAACCCACAACCATTGCTTTGAAGCATTAAATACCTGTTATAGTGTTGATTGGGGTTAGAATATGTTGGAATACAATAAATTTGATTGATTACAGTTTTTAGAGATGCATGAAGAGTGTTTAGAACTATGGAGAAAGACTTGTTAAAATTGGGTCCCAAATGGGCTAAGAACTCGGAAACATTGCTTTGAACCACTAAATGACTTAACCAGTGTTTTTTGGGGTTAGAATATGTTAGAATACAATAAATTTAATTGATTACAAGTGCTAGAGATGCGTGAAGAGTGTTTAGAAGTGTGTAGAAAGACTTGTCGAAATTGGGTCCCAAATGGGCTAAGAACTCGGAAACATTGCGTTGAACTACTATATGACTTATCTAGTGTTGTTTGGGGTTAGAATATGTTAGAATACAATGAATTTGATTGATTACAAGTGCTAGAGATGCATGAACTTTGTTTAGAAGTGTGTAGAAAGACTTGTTGAAACTTGATCCCAAATGGGCTAAGAACTCGGAAACATTGCGTTGAACCACAAAATGACTTATCTAGTGTTGTTTGGGGTTAGAATGTGTTAGAATACAATGAATTTGATTGATTACAAATGCTAGAGATGCATGAAGAGTGTTTACAAGTGTGTAGAAAGACTTGTTGAAACTTCATCCCAAATGGGCTAAGAACTCGGAAACATTGCGTTGAACCACTTAATGGCTTATCAAGTGTTTTTTGGCTTAGAATATGTTTGAATACAATGAATCTGATTGATTACAAGTGCTAGATTTGCATGAAGAGTGTTTAGAAAAGTGTAGAAAGACTTGCCCAAATTTGGTCAAAAATGGGCTATGAACCCACAACCATTGCTTTGAAGGATTAAATAGCTTATATAGTATTGATTGGGGTTAGAATATGTTTGAATACAATATACTTGATTGATTACAAGTGCTAGAGATGCATGAAGAGTGTTTATAAGTGTGGATAAAGACTTGGTGAAATTGGGTCCCAAAAGGGCTAAGAAGTCGGAAACATTGCGTTGAACTACTAAATGACTTATCTAGTGTTGTTTGGGGTTAGAATATGTTAGAATACAATGAATTTGATTGATTACAAGTGCTAGAGATGCATGAAGTGTGTTTAAAAGTGTGTAGAAAGACTTGTTGAAACTTGATCCCAAATGGGCTAAGAACTCGGAAACATTGCGTTGAACCACTTAATGGCTTGTCTAGTGCTGTTTTGGGTTAGAATATGTTAGAATACAATAAATTTCATTGTTACAAGTGCTAGAGATATATGAAGAGTGATTAGAAGTGTGGAGAAAGACTTGTTGAAATTGGGTCCCAAATGGGCTAAGAACTCGGAAACATTGCGTTGAACCACTAAATGACTTATCTAGTGTTGTTTGGGGGTTAGAATATGTTAGAATACAATGAATTTGATTGATTACAAGTGCTAGATATGCATGAAGAGTGTTTAGAAGTGTGTAGAAAGACTTGTAGAAATTGGGTCCAAAATGGGCTAAGAACCCACAACCATTGCTTTGAAGCATTAAATAGCTGTTATAGTGTTGATTGGGGTTAGAATATGTTGGAATACAATAAATTTGATTGATTACAGTTTTTAGAGATGCATGAAGAGTGTTTAGAACTATGGAGAAAGACTTGTTAAAATTGGGTCCCAAATGGGCTAAGAACTCGAAAACATTGCTTTGAACCACTAAATGACTTAACCAGTGTTTTTTGGGGTTAGAATATGTTAGAATACAATAAATTTGATTGATTACAAGTGCTAGAGATGCGTGAAGAGTGTTTAGAAGTGTGTAGAAAGACTTGTAGAAATTGGGTCCCAAATGGGCTAAGAACTCGGAAACATTGCGTTGAACTACTATATGACTTATCTAGTGTTGTTTGGGGTTAGAATATGTTAGAATACAATGAATTTGATTGATTACAAGTGCTAGAGATGCATGAAATTTGTTTAGAAGTGTGTAGAAAGACTTGTTGAAACTTGATCCCAAATGGGCTAAGAACTCGGAAACATTGCGTTGAACCACTTAATGGCTTGTCTAGTGCTGTTTTGGGTTAGAATATGTTAGAATACAATAAATTTCATTGTTACAAGTGTTAGAGATATATGAAGAGTGTTTAGAAGTGTGGAGAAAGACTTGTTGAAATTTGGTCCCAAATGGGCTAAGAACTCGAAAACATTGCGTTGAACCACTAAATGACTTATCTAGTGTTCTTTGGGGTTAGAATATGTTAGAATACAATGAATTTTATTGATTACAAGTGCTAGAGATGCAAGAAGAGTGTTTACAAGTGTGTAGAAAGACTTGTTGAAACTTGATGCCAAATGGGCTAAGAACTCGGAAACATTGCGTTGAACCACTTAAGGGCGTGTCTAGTGCTGTTTTGGGTTAGAATATGTTAGAATATAATAAATTTGATTGTTACAAGTGCTAGAGATACATGAAGAGTGCATAGAAGTGTGGAGAAAGACTTGTTGAAATTGGGTCCCAAATGGGCTAAGAACTCGGAAACATTGCGTTAAACCACTAAATAACTTATCTAGTGTTGTTTGGGGTTAGATATGTTAGAATACAATGAATTTTATTGATTACAGGTGCTAGATTTGCATGTAGAGTGTTTAGAAATGTGTAGAAAGACTTGTTGAAACTTGATCCCAAATGGGCTATGAACTCGGAAACATTGCGTTGAACCACTTAATGGCTTGTCTAGTGCTGTTTTGGGTTAGAATATGTTAGAATACAATAAATTTCATTGTTACAAGTGCTAGAGATATATGAAGAGTGTTTAGAAGTATGGAGAAAGACTTGTTGAAATTGGGTCCCAAATGGGCTAAGAACTCGGAAACATTGCGTTGAACCACTAAATGACTTATCTAGTGTTGTTTGGGGTTAGAATATGTTAGAATACAATGATGTTGATTGATTACAAGTGCTAGAGATGCATGAAGAGTGTTTAGAAGTGTGTAGAAAGACTTGTTGAAACTTGATCCCAAATGGGCTAAGAACTCGGAGACATTGCGTTGAACCACTTAATGGCTTGTCTAGTGCTGTTTTGGGTTAGAATATGTTAGAATACAATAAATTTCATTGTTACAAGTGCTAGAGATATACGAAGAGTGTTTAGAAGTGTGGAGAAAGACTTGTTGAAATTGGGTCCCAAATGGGCTAAGAACTCGGAAACATTGCGTTGAACCACTAAATGACTTATCTAGTGTTGTTTGGGGTTAGAATATTTTAGAATACAATGAATTTGATTGATTACAAGTGCTAGAGATGCATGAAGAGTGTTTACAAGTGTGTAGAAAGACTTGTTGAAACTTGATCCCAAATGGGCTAAGAACTCGGAAACATTGCGTTGAACCACTTAATGGCTTATCTAGTGCTGTTTTGGGTTAGAATATGTTAGAATACAATAAATTTCATTGTTACAAGTGCTAGAGATATACGAAGAGTGTTTAGAAGTGTGGAGAAAGACTTGTTGAAATTGGGTCCCAAATGGGCTAAGAACTCGGAAACATTGCGTTGAACCACTAAATGACTTATCTAGTGTTGTTTGGGGTTAGAATATGTTAGAATACAATGAATTTGATTGATTAAAAGTGCTAGAGATGCATGAAGAGTGTCTACAAGTGTGTAGAAAGACTTGTTGAAACTTGATCCCAAATGGGCTAAGAACTCGGAAACATTGCGTTGAACAACTTAATGGCTTGTCTAGTGCTGTTTTGGGTTAGAATATGTTAGAATACAATAAATTTCATTGTTACAAGTGCTAGAGATATATGAAGAGTGTTTAGAAGTATGGAGAAATACTTGTTGAAATTGGGTCCCAAATGGGCTAAGAACTCGGAAACATTGCGTTGAACCACTAAATGACTTATCTAGTGTTGTTTGGGGTTAGAATATGTTAGAATACAATGAATTTGATTGATTACAAGTGCTAGAGATGCATGAAGAGTGTTTACAAGTGTGTAGAAAGACTTGTTGAAACTTGATCCCAAATGGGCTATGAACTCGGAAACATTGCGTTGAACCACTTAATGGCTTGTCTAGTGCTGTTTTGGGTTAGAATATGTTAGAATACAATAAATTCATTGTTACAAGTGCTAGAGATATATGAAGAGTGTTTAGAAGTATGGAGAAAGACTTGTTGAAATTGGGTCCCAAATGGGCTAAGAACTCGGAAACATTGCGTTGAACCACTAAATGACTTATCTAGTGTTGTTTGGGGTTAGAATATGTTAGAATACAATGATGTTGATTGATTACAAGTGCTAGAGATGCATTAAGAGTGTTTACAAGTGTGTAGAAAGACTTGTTGAAACTTGATCCCAAATGGGCTAAGAACTCGGAAACATTGCGTTGAACCACTTAATGGCTTGTCTAGTGCTGTTTTGGGTTAGAATATGTTAGAATACAATAAATTTCATTGTTACAAGTGCTAGAGATATACGAAGAGTGTTTAGAAGTGTGGAGAAAGACTTGTTGAAATTGGGTCCCAAATGGGCTAAGAACTCGGAAACATTGCGTTGAACCACTAAATGACTTATCTAGTGTTGTTTGGGGTTAGAATGTGTTAGAATACAATGAATTTGATTGATTACAAGTGCTAGAGATGCATGAAGAGTGTTTACAAGTGTGTAGAAAGACTTGTTGAAACTTGATCCCAAATGGGCTATGAACTCGGAAACATTGCGTTGAACCACTTAATGGCTTGTCTAGTGCTGTTTTGGGTTAGAATATGTTAGAATACAATAAATTTCATTGTTACAAGTGCTAGAGATATATGAAGAGTGTTTAGAAGTATGGAGAAAGACTTGTTGAAATTGGGTCCCAAATGGGCTAAGAACTCGGAAACATTGCGTTGAACCACTAAATGACTTATCTAGTGTTGTTTGGGGTTAGAATATGTTAGAATACAATGATGTTGATTGATTACAAGTGCTAGAGATGCATTAAGAGTGTTTACAAGTGTGTAGAAAGACTTGTTGAAACTTGATCCCAAATGGGCTAAGAACTCGGAAACATTGCGTTGAACCACTTAATGGCTTGTCTAGTGCTGTTTTGGGTTAGAATATGCTAGAATACAATAAATTTCATTGTTGCAAGTGCTAGAGATATACGAAGAGTGTTTAGAAGTGTGGAGAAAGACTTGTTGAAATTGGGTCCCAAATGGGCTAAGAACTCGGAAACATTGCGTTGAACCACTAAATGACTTATCTAGTGTTGTTTTAGGTTAGAATGTGTTAGAATATAATGAATTTGATTGATTACAAATGCTAGAGATGCATGAAGAGTGTTTACAAGTGTGTAGAAAGACTTGTTGAAACTTCATCCCAAATGGGCTAAGAACTCGGAAACATTGCGTTGAACCACTAAATGACTTATCTAGTGTTGTTTGGGGTTAGAATGTGTTAGAATACAATGAATTTGATTGATTACAAGTGCTAGAGATGCATGAAGAGTGTTTACAAGTGTGTAGAAAGACTTGTTGAAACTTGATCCCAAATGGGCTATGAACTCGGAAACATTGCGTTGAACCACTTAATGGCTTGTCTAGTGCTGTTTTGGGTTAGAATATGTTAGAATACAATAAATTTCATTGTTACAAGTGCTAGAGATATATGAAGAGTGTTTAGAAGTATGGAGAAAGACTTGTTGAAATTGGGTCCCAAATGGGCTAAGAACTCGGAAACATTGCGTTGAACCACTAAATGACTTATCTAGTGTTGTTTGGGGTTAGAATATGTTAGAATACAATGATGTTGATTGATTACAAGTGCTAGAGATGCATTAAGAGTGTTTACAAGTGTGTAGAAAGACTTGTTGAAACTTGATCCCAAATGGGCTAAGAACTCGGAAACATTGCGTTGAACCACTTAATGGCTTGTCTAGTGCTGTTTTGGGTTAGAATATGTTAGAATACAATAAATTTCATTGTTGCAAGTGCTAGAGATATACGAAGAGTGTTTAGAAGTGTGGAGAAAGACTTGTTGAAATTGGGTCCCAAATGGGCTAAGAACTCGGAAACATTGCGTTGAACCACTAAATGACTTATCTAGTGTTGTTTTAGGTTAGAATGTGTTAGAATACAATGAATTTGATTGATTACAAATGCTAGAGATGCATGAAGAGTGTTTACAAGTGTGTAGAAAGACTTGTTGAAACTTCATCCCAAATGGGCTAAGAACTCGGAAACATTGCGTTGAACCACTTAATGGCTTATCTAGTGTTTTTTGGCTTAGAATATGTTTGAATACAATGAATCTGATTGATTACAAGTGCTAGATTTGCATGAAGAGTGTTTAGAAGAGTGTAGAAAGACTTGCCCAAATTTGGTCAAAAATGGGCTATGAACCCACAACCATTGCTTTGAAGCATTAAATAGCTTATATAGTGTTGATTGGGGTTAGAATATGTTTGAATACAATATACTTGATTGATTACAAGTGCTAGAGATGCATGAAGAGTGTTTATAAGTGTGGATAAAGACTTGGTGAAATTGGGTCCCAAAAGGGCTAAGAAGTCGGAAACATTGCGTTGAACTACTAAATGACTTATCTAGTGTTGTTTGGGGTTAGAATATGTTAGAATACAATGAATTTGATTGATTACAAGTGCTAGAGATGCATGAAGTGTGTTTAAAAGTGTGTAGAAAGACTTGTTGAAACTTGATCCCAAATGGGCTAAGAACTCGGAAACATTGCGTTGAACCACTTAATGGCTTGTCTAGTGCTGTTTTGGGTTAGAATATGTTAGAATACAATAAATTTCATTGTTACAAGTGCTAGAGATATATGAAGAGTGATTAGAAGTGTGGAGAAAGACTTGTTGAAATTGGGTCCCAAATGGGCTAAGAACTCGGAAACATTGCGTTGAACCACTAAATGACTTATCTAGTGTTGTTTGGGGGTTAGAATATGTTAGAATACAATGAATTTGATTGATTACAAGTGCTAGATATGCATGAAGAGTGTTTAGAAGTGTGTAGAAAGACTTGTTGAAATTGGGTCCAAAAAGGGCTAAGAACCCATAACCATTGCTTTGAAGCATTAATTAGCTGTTATAGTGTTGATTGGGGTTAGAATATGTTGGAATACAATAAATTTGATTGATTACAGTTTTTAGAGATGCATGAAGAGTGTTTAGAAGTATGGAGAAAGACTTGTTAAAATTGGGTCCCAAATGGGCTAAGAACTCGGAAACATTGCTTTGAACCACTAAATGACTTAACCAGTGTTTTTTGGGGTTAGAATATGTTAGAATACAATAAATTTGATTGATTACAAGTGCTAGAGATGCGTGAAGAGTGTTTAGAAGTGTGTAGAAAGACTTGTATAAATTGGGTCCCAAATGGGCTAAGAACTCGGAAACATTGCGTTGAACTACTAAATGACTTATCTAGTGTTGTTTGGGGTTAGAATATGTTAGAATACAATGAATTTGATTGATTACAAGTGCTAGAGATGCATGAAGTTTGTTTAGAAGTGTGTAGAAAGACTTGTTGAAACTTGATCCCAAATGGGCTAAGAACTCGGAAACATTGCGTTGAACCACTTAATGGCTTGTCTAGTGCTGTTTTGGGTTAGAATATGTTAGAATACAATAAATTTCATTGTTACAAGTGCTAGAGATATATGAAGAGTGTTTAGAAGTGTGGAGAAAGACTTGTTGAAATTTGGTCCCAAATGGGCTAAGAACTCGAAAACATTGCGTTGAACCACTAAATGACTTATCTAGTGTTGTTTGGGGTTAGAATATGTTAGAATACAATGAATTTTATTGATTACAAGTGCTAGAGATGCAAGAAGAGTGTTTACAAGTGTGTAGAAAGACTTGTTGAAACTTGATGCCAAATGGGCTAAGAACTCGGAAACATTGCGTTGAACCACTTAAGGGCTTGTCTAGTGCTGTTTCAGGTTAGAATATGTTAGAATATAATAAATTTGATTGTTACAAGTGCTAGAGATACATGAAGAGTGTTTAGAAGTGTGGAGAAAGACTTGTTGAAATTGGGTCCCAAATGGGCTAAGAACTCGGAAACATTGCGTTAACCACTAAATAACTTATCTAGTGTTGTTTGGGGTTAGAATATGTTAGAATACAATGAATTTTATTGATTACAGGTGCTAGATTTGCATGTAGAGTGTTTAGAAATGTGTAGAAAGACTTGCCCAAATTTGGTCCAAAATGGGCTAAGAACCCGCAACCATTGCTTTGAAGCATTAAATAGCTTGTATAGTGGTTATTGGGGTTAGAATATGTTAGAATACAATAAATTTGATTGATTACAAGTGCTAGAGATGCATGAAGAGTGTTTATAAGTGTGGATAAAAACTTGTTGAAATTGGGTCCCAAAAGGGCTAAGAACTCGGAAACATTGCATTGAACAACTAAATGACTTATCTAGTGTTGTTTGGGGTTAGAATATGTTAGAATACAATTAATTTGATTGATTACAAGTGCTAGAGATGCATGAAGAGTGTTTAGAAGTGTGTAGAAAGACTTGTTGAAACTTGATCCCAAATGGGCTAAGAACTCGGAGACATTGCGTTGAACCACTTAATGGCTTGTCTAGTGCTGTTTTGGGTTAGAATATGTTAGAATACAATAAATTTCATTGTTACAAGTGCTAGAGATATACGAAGAGTGTTTAGAAGTGTGGAGAAAGACTTGTTAAAATTGGGTCCCAAATGGGCTAAGAACTCGGAAACATTGCGTTGAACCACTAAATGACTTATCTAGTGTTGTTTGGGGTTAGAATATGTTAGAATACAACGAATTTGATTGATTACAAGTGGAAGAGATGCATGAAGAGTGTTTACAAGTGTGTAGAAAGACTTGTTGAAACTTGATCCCAAATGGGCTAAGAACTCGGAAACATTGCGTTGAACCACTTAATGGCTTATCTAGTGCTGTTTTGGGTTAGAATATGTTAGAATACAATAAATTTCATTGTTACAAGTGCTAGAGATATATGAAGAGTGTTTAGAAGTGTGGAGAAAGACTTGTTGAAATTTGGTCCCAAATGGGCTAAGAACTCGAAAACATTGCGTTGAACCACTAAATGACTTATCTAGTGTTGTTTGGGGTTAGAATATGTTAGAATACAATGAATTTTATTGATTACAAGTGCTAGAGATGCAAGAAGAGTGTTTACAAGTGTGTAGAAAGACTTGTTGAAACTTGATGCCAAATGGGCTAAGAACTCGGAAACATTGCGTTGAACCACTTAAGGGCTTGTCTAGTGCTGTTTCAGGTTAGAATATGTTAGAATATAATAAATTTGATTGTTACAAGTGCTAGAGATACATGAAGAGTGTTTAGAAGTGTGGAGAAAGACTTGTTGAAATTGGGTCCCAAATGGGCTAAGAACTCGGAAACATTGCGTTAACCACTAAATAACTTATCTAGTGTTGTTTGGGGTTAGAATATGTTAGAATACAATGAATTTTATTGATTACAGGTGCTAGATTTGCATGTAGAGTGTTTAGAAATGTGTAGAAAGACTTGCCCAAATTTGGTCCAAAATGGGCTAAGAACCCGCAACCATTGCTTTGAAGCATTAAATAGCTTGTATAGTGGTTATTGGGGTTAGAATATGTTAGAATACAATAAATTTGATTGATTACAAGTGCTAGAGATGCATGAAGAGTGTTTATAAGTGTGGATAAAAACTTGTTGAAATTGGGTCCCAAAAGGGCTAAGAACTCGGAAACATTGCATTGAACAACTAAATGACTTATCTAGTGTTGTTTGGGGTTAGAATATGTTAGAATACAATTAATTTGATTGATTACAAGTGCTAGAGATGCATGAAGAGTGTTTAGAAGTGTGTAGAAAGACTTGTTGAAACTTGATCCCAAATGGGCTAAGAACTCGGAGACATTGCGTTGAACCACTTAATGGCTTGTCTAGTGCTGTTTTGGGTTAGAATATGTTAGAATACAATAAATTTCATTGTTACAAGTGCTAGAGATATACGAAGAGTGTTTAGAAGTGTGGAGAAAGACTTGTTAAAATTGGGTCCCAAATGGGCTAAGAACTCGGAAACATTGCGTTGAACCACTAAATGACTTATCTAGTGTTGTTTGGGGTTAGAATATGTTAGAATACAACGAATTTGATTGATTACAAGTGGAAGAGATGCATGAAGAGTGTTTACAAGTGTGTAGAAAGACTTGTTGAAACTTGATCCCAAATGGGCTAAGAACTCGGAAACATTGCGTTGAACCACTTAATGGCTTATCTAGTGCTGTTTTGGGTTAGAATATGTTAGAATACAATAAATTTCATTGTTACAAGTGCTAGAGATATACGAAGAGTGTTTAGAAGTGTGGAGAAAGACTTGTTGAAATTGGGTCCCAAATGGGCTAAGAACTCGGAAACATTGCGTTGAACCACTAAATGACTTATCTAGTGTTGTTTGGGGTTAGAATATGTTAGAATACAATGAATTTGATTGATTACAAGTGCTAGAGATGCATGAAGAGTGTTTACAAGTGTGTAGAAAGACTTGTTGAAACTTGATCCCAAATGGGCTAAGAACTCGGAAACATTGCGTTGAACCACTTAATGGCTTGTCTAGTGCTGTTTTGGGTTAGAATATGTTAGAATACAATAAATTTCATTGTTACAAGTGCTAGAGATATATGAAGAGTGTTTAGAAGTATGGAGAAAGACTTGTTGAAATTGGGTCCCAAATGGGCTAAGAACTCGGAAACATTGCGTTGAACCACTAAATGACTTATCTAGTGTTGTTTGGGGTTAGAATATGTTAGAATACAAGGAATTTGATTGATTACAAGTGCTAGAGATGCATGAAGAGTGTTTACAAGTGTGTAGAAAGACTTGTTGAAACTTGATCCCAAATGGGCTAAGAACTCGGAAACATTGCGTTGAACCACTTAATGGCTTGTCTAGTGCTGTTTTGGGTTAGAATATGTTAGAATACAATAAATTTCATTGTTACAAGTGCTAGAGATATATGAAGAGTGTTTAGAAGTGTGGAGAAAGACTTGTTGAAATTTGGTCCCAAATGGGCTAAGAACTCGAAAACATTGCGTTGAACCACTAAATGACTTATCTAGTGTTGTTTGGGGTTAGAATATGTTAGAATACAATGAATTTTATTGATTACAAGTGCTAGAGATGCAAGAAGAGTGTTTACAAGTGTGTAGAAAGACTTGTTGAAACTTGATGCCAAATGGGCTAAGAACTCGGAAACATTGCGTTGAACCACTTAAGGGCTTGTCTAGTGCTGTTTCAGGTTAGAATATGTTAGAATATAATAAATTTGATTGTTACAAGTGCTAGAGATACATGAAGAGTGTTTAGAAGTGTGGAGAAAGACTTGTTGAAATTGGGTCCCAAATGGGCTAAGAACTCGGAAACATTGCGTTAACCACTAAATAACTTATCTAGTGTTGTTTGGGGTTAGAATATGTTAGAATACAATGAATTCTATTGATTACAGGTGCTAGATTTGCATGTAGAGTGTTTAGAAATGTGTAGAAAGACTTGCCCAAATTTGGTCCAAAATGGGCTAAGAACCCGCAACCATTGCTTTGAAGCATTAAATAGCTTGTATAGTGTTGATTGGGGTTAGAATATGTTAGAATACAATAAATTTGATTGATTACAAGTGCTAGAGATGCATGAAGAGTGTTTATAAGTGTGGATAAAAACTTGTTGAAATTGGGTCCCAAAAGGGCTAAGAACTCGGAAACATTGCATTGAACAACTAAATGACTTATCTAGTGTTGTTTGGGGTTAGAATATGTTAGAATACAATGAATTTGATTGATTACAAGTGCTAGAGATGCATGAAGAGTGTTTAGAAGTGTGTAGAAAGACTTGTTGAAACTTGATCCCAAATGGGCTAAGAACTCGGAGACATTGCGTTGAACCACTTAATGGCTTGTCTAGTGCTGTTTTGGGTTAGAATATGTTAGAATACAATAAATTTCATTGTTACAAGTGCTAGAGATATACGAAGAGTGTTTAGAAGTGTGGAGAAAGACTTGTTAAAATTGGGTCCCAAATGGGCTAAGAACTCGGAAACATTGCGTTGAACCACTAAATGACTTATCTAGTGTTGTTTGGGGTTAGAATATGTTAGAATACAATGAATTTGATTGATTACAAGTGGAAGAGATGCATGAAGAGTGTTTACAAGTGTGTAGAAAGACTTGTTGAAACTTGATCCCAAATGGGCTAAGAACTCGGAAACATTGCGTTGAACCACTTAATGGCTTATCTAGTGCTGTTTTGGGTTAGAATATGTTAGAATACAATAAATTTCATTGTTACAAGTGCTAGAGATATACGAAGAGTGTTTAGAAGTGTGGAGAAAGACTTGTTGAAATTGGGTCCCAAATGGGCTAAGAACTCGGAAACATTGCGTTGAACCACTAAATGACTTATCTAGTGTTGTTTGGGGTTAGAATATGTTAGAATACAATGAATTTGATTGATTACAAGTGCTAGAGATGCATGAAGAGTGTTTACAAGTGTGTAGAAAGACTTGTTGAAACTTGATCCCAAATGGGCTAAGAACTCGGAAACATAGCGTTGAACCACTTAATGGCTTGTCTAGTGCTGTTTTGGGTTAGAATATGTTAGAATACAATAAATTTCATTGTTACAAGTGCTAGAGATATATGAAGAGTGTTTAGAAGTATGGAGAAAGACTTGTTGAAATTGGGTCCCAAATGGGCTAAGAACTCGGAAACATTGCGTTGAACCACTAAATGACTTATCTAGTGTTGTTTGGGGTTAGAATATGTTAGAATACAATGAATTTGATTGATTACAAGTGCTAGAGATGCATGAAGAGTGTTTACAAGTGTGTAGAAAGACTTGTTGAAACTTGATCCCAAATGGGCTAAGAACTCGGAAACATTGCGTTGAACCACTTAATGGCTTGTCTAGTGCTGTTTTGGGTTAGAATATGTTAGAATACAATAAATTTCATTGTTACAAGTGCTAGAGATATACGAAGCGTGTTTAGAAGTGTGGAGAAAGACTTGTTGAAATTGGGTCCCAAATGGGCTAAGAACTCGGAAACATTGCGTTGAACCACTAAATGACTTATCTAGTGTTGTTTGGGGGTTAGAATATGTTAGAATACAATAAATTTGATTGATTACAAGTGCTAGATATGCATGAAGAGTGTTTAAAAGTGTGTAGAAAGAGTTGCCCAAATTTGGTCCAAAATGGGCTAAGAACCCACAACCCTTGCTTTGAAGCATTAAATAGCTGTTATTATGTTGATTGGGGTTAGATTATGTTGGAATACAATAAATTTGATTGATTACAATTTTTAGAGATGCATGAAGAGTGTTTAGAACTATGGAGAAAGACTTGTTAAAATTGGGTCCCAAATGGGCTAAGAACTCGGAAACATTGCGTTGAACCACTAAATGACTTATCTAGTGTTGTTTGGGGTTAGAATATGTTAGAATACAATGAATTTGATTGATTACAAGTGCTAGAGATGAATGAAGAGTGTTTACAAGTGTGTAGAAAGACTTGTTGAAACTTGATCCCAAATGGGCTAAGAACTCGGAAACATTGCGTTGAACCACTTAATGGCTTGTCTAGTGCTGTTTTGGGTTAGAATATGTTATAATACAATAAATTTCATTGTTACAAGTGCTAGAGATATACGAAGAGTGTTTAGAAGTGTGGAGAAAGACTTGTTGAAATTGGGTCCCAAATGGGCTAAGAACTCGGAAACATTGCGTTGAACCACTAAATGACTTATCTAGTGTTGTTTGAGGGTTAGAATATGTTAGAATACAATAAATTTGATTGATTACAAGTACTAGATATGCATGAAGAGTGTTTAAAAGTGTGTAGAAAGAGTTGCCCAAATTAGGTCCAAAATGGGCTAAGAACCCACAACCCTTGCTTTGAAGCATTAAATAGCTGTTATTGTGTTGATTGGGGTTAGAATATGTTGGAATACAATAAATTTGATTGATTACAATTTTTAGAGATGCATGAAGAGTGTTTAGAAGTATGGAGAAAGACTTGTTAAAATTGGGTCCCAAATGGGCTAAGAACTCGGAAACATTGCGTTGAACCACTAAATGACTTATCTAGTGTTGTTTGGGGTTAGAATATGTTAGAATACAATGAATTTGATTGATTACAAGTGCTAGAGATGCATGAAGAGTGTTTACAAGTGTGTAGAAAGCCTTGTTAAAACTTGATCCCAAATGGGCTAAGAACTCGGAAACATTGCGTTGAACCACTTAATGGCTTGTCTAGTGCTGTTTTGGGTTAGAATATGTTAGAATACAATAAATTTCATTGTTACAAGTGCTAGAGATATACGAATAGTGTTTAGAAGTGTGGAGAAAGACTTGTTGAAATTGGGTCCCAAATGGGCTAAGAACTCGGAAACATTGCGTTGAACCACTAAATGACTTATCTAGTGTTGTTTAGGGTTAGAATATGTTAGAATACAATGAATTTGATTGATTACAAGTGCTAGAGATGCATGAAGAGTGTTTACAAGTTTGTAGAAAGACTTGTTGAAACTTGATCCCAAATGGGCTAAGAACTCGGAAACATTGCGTTGAACCACTTAATGGCTTGTCTAGTGCTGTTTTGGGTTAGAATATGTTAGAATACAATAAATTTCATTGTTACAAGTGCTAGAGATATATGAAGAGTGTTTAGAAGTATGGAGAAAGACTTGTTGAAATTGGGTCCCAAATGGGCTAAGAACTCGGAAACATTGCGTTGAACCACTAAATGACTTATCTAGTGTTGTTTGGGGTTAGAATATGTTAGAATACAATGAATTTGATTGATTACAAGTGCTAGGGATGCATGAAGAGTGTTTACAAGTTTGTAGAAAGACTTGTTGAAACTTGATCCCAAATGGGCTAAGAACTCGGAAACATTGCGTTGAACCACTTAATGGCTTGTCTAGTGCTGTTTTGGGTTAGAATATGTTAGAATACAATAAATTTCATTGTTACAAGTGCTAGAGATATACGAAGAGTGTTTAGAAGTGTGGAGAAAGACTTGTTGAAATTGGGTCCCAAATGGGCTAAGAACTCGGAAACATTGCGTTGAACCACTAAATGACTTATCTAGTGTTTAAAAGTGTGTAGAAAGAGTTGCCCAAATTTGGTCCAAAATGGGCTAAGAACCCACAACCCTTGCTTTGAAGCATTAAATAGCTGTTATTGTGTTGATTGGGGTTAGAATATGTTGGAATACAATAAATTTGATTGATTACAATTTTTAGAGATGCATGAAGAGTGTTTAGAAGTATGGAGAAAGACTTGCTAAAATTGGGTCCCAAATGGGCTAAGAACTCGGAAATATTGCGTTGAACCACTAAATGACTTATCTAGTGTTGTTTGGGGTTAGAATATGTTAGAATACAATGAATTTGATTGATTACAAGTGCTAGAGATGCATGAAGAATGTTTACAAGTGTGTAGAAAGACTTGTTGAAACTTGATCCCAAATGGGCTAAGAACTCGGAAACATTGCGTTGAACCACTTAATGGCTTGTCTAGTGCTGTTTTGGGTTAGAATATGTTAGAATACAATAAATTTCATTGTTACAAGTGCTAGAGATATACGAATAGTGTTTAGAAGTGTGGAGAAAGACTTGTTGAAATTGGGTCCCAAATGGGCTAAGAACTCGGAAACATTGCGTTGAACCACTAAATGACTTATCTAGTGTTGTTTGGGGTTAGAATATGTTAGAATACAATGAATTTGATTGATTACAAATGCTAGAGATGCATGAAGAGTGTTTACAAGTGTGTAGAAAGACTTGTTGAAACTTGATCCCAAATGGGCTAAGAACTCGGAAACATTGCGTTGAACCACTTAATGGCTTGTCTAGTGCTGTTTTGGGTTAGAATATGTTAGAATACAATAAATTTCATTGTTACAAGTGCTAGAGATATACGAAGAGTGTTTAGAAGTGTGGAGAAAGACTTGTTGAAATTGGGTCCCAAATGGGCTAAGAACTCGGAAACATTGCGTTGAACCACTAAATGACTTATCTAGTGTTTAAAAGTGTGTAGAAAGAGTTGCCCAAATTTGGTCCAAAATGGGCTAAGAACCCACAACCCTTGCTTTGAAGCATTAAATAGCTGTTATTGTGTTGATTGGGGTTAGAATATGTTGGAATACAATAAATTTGATTGATTACAATTTTTAGAGATGCATGAAGAGTGTTTAGAAGTATGGAGAAAGACTTGCTAAAATTGGGTCCCAAATGGGCTAAGAACTCGGAAATATTGCGTTGAACCACTAAATGACTTATCTAGTGTTGTTTGGGGTTAGAATATGTTAGAATACAATGAATTTGATTGATTACAAGTGCTAGAGATGCATGAAGAATGTTTACAAGTGTGTAGAAAGACTTGTTGAAACTTGATCCCAAATGGGCTAAGAACTCGGAAACATTGCGTTGAACCACTTAATGGCTTGTCTAGTGCTGTTTTGGGTTAGAATATGTTAGAATACAATAAATTTCATTGTTACAAGTGCTAGAGATATACGAATAGTGTTTAGAAGTGTGGAGAAAGACTTGTTGAAATTGGGTCCCAAATGGGCTAAGAACTCGGAAACATTGCGTTGAACCACTAAATGACTTATCTAGTGTTGTTTGGGGTTAGAATATGTTAGAATACAATGAATTTGATTGATTACAAATGCTAGAGATGCATGAAGAGTGTTTACAAGTGTGTAGAAAGACTTGTTGAAACTTGATCCCAAATGGGCTAAGAACTCGGAAACATTGCGTTGAACCACTTAATAGCTTGTCTAGTGCTGTTTTGGGTTAGAATATGTTAGAATACAATAAATTTCATTGTTACAAGTGCTAGAGATATATGAAGAGTGTTAAGAAGTATGGAGAAAGACTTGTTGAAATTGGGTCCCAAATGGGCTAAGAACTTGGAAACATTGCGTTGAACCACTTAATGGCTTGTCTAGTGCTGTTTTGGGTAAGAATATGATAGAATATAATAAATTTGATTGTTACAAGTGCTAGATATGCATGAAGAGTGTTTAAAAGTGTGTAGAAAGAGTTGCCCAAATTTGGTCCAAAATGGGCTAAGAACCCACAACCATTGCTTTGAAGCATTAAATAGCTGTTATAGTTTTGATTGGGGTTAGAATATGTTAGAATACAATAAATTTGATTGATTACAATTTTTAGAGATGCATGAAGAGTGTTTAGAAGTATGGAGAAAGACTTGTTAAAATTGTGTCCCAAATGGGCTAAGAACTCAGAAACATTGCGTTAAACCACTAAATGACTTATCTAGTGTTGTTTGGGGTTAGAATATGTTAGAATACAAGTAACTTGATTGATTACAAGTGTTAGAGATGCATGAAGATTGTTTAGAAGTGTGTAGAAAGACTTGTTGAAATTGGGTCCCAAATGGGCTAAGAACTCGGACACATTGCGTTGAACAACTAAATGACTTATCTAGTGTTGCTTTGGGTTAGAATATGTTAGAATACAATAAATTTTATTGATTACAAGTGCTAGAGATGCATAAAGAGTGTTTATAAGTGTGGAGAAACACATGTTGAAATTGGGTCCCAAATGGGCTAAGAACTCGGAAACATTGCGATGAACAACTAAATGACTTATCTAGTGTAGTTTGGGGGTTAGAATATGTTAAAATATAATGAATTTGATTGATTACAAGTGCTAGATATGCATGAAGAGTGTTTAAAAGTGTGTAGAAAGAGTTGCCCAAATTTGGTCCAAAATGGGCTAAGAACCCACAACCATTGCTTTGAAGCATTAAATAGCTGTTATAGTGTTGATTGGGGTTAGAATATGTTAGAATACAATAAATTTGATTGATTACAATTTTTAGAGGTGCATGAAGAGTGTTTAGAAGTATGGAGAAAGACTTGTTAAAATTGGGTCCCAAATGGGCTAAGAACTCGGAAACATTGCGTTGAACCACTAAATGACTTATCTAGTGTTGTTTGGGGTTATAATATGTTAGAATACAAGTAACTTGATTGATTACAAATGCTAGAGATGCATGAAGATTGTTTAGAAATGTGTAGAAAGACTTGTTGAAATTGGGTCCCAAATGGGCTAAGAACTCGGACACATTGCGTTGAACCACTAAATGACTTATCTAGTGTTGCTTTGGGTTAGAATATGTTAGAATACAATAAATTTGATTGATTAATAGTACTAGAGATGCATGAAGAGGGTTTAAAAGTGTGTAGAAAGACTTGCCCAAATTTGGTCCAAAATAGGCTAAGATCACACAACCATTGCTTTGAACCATTAAATAGCTTGTATAGAGTTGATTGGGTTTAGAATATGTTAGAATTACAATAAATTTGATTGATTACAAGTGTTAGAGATGCATGAAGAGTGTTTAGAAGTATGGAGAAAGACTTGTTGAAATTGGGTCCCAAATGGGATAAGAATTCAAAACATTGCGTTGAAACACGTAATGGCTTGTCTTGTGCTGTTTTGGGTTAAAATATGTTAGAATAAAATAAATTTTATTTTTGCAAGTGCTAGAGATACATGAAAAGTGTTTAGAAGTGTGGAGAAACACTTGTTGAAATTGGGTCCCAAGTGGGCTAAGAACTCGGAAACATTGCGTTGAACCACTAAATTACTTATCTAGTGTTGTTTGGGGTTACAATATGTTAGAATACTTTAAATTTCATTGCTTACAAGTGCTATATATGCATGAAGAGTGTTTAGAAGTGTGTAGAAAGACATGCCCAAATTTTGTCCAAATTGGGCTAAGAACCCACAACCATTGCTTTGAAGCATTAAATAACTGTTATAGTGTTGATTGGGGTTAGAATATGTTAGAATACATTAAATTTGATTGATCAAAATTTTTAGAGATGCATGAAGAGTGTTTAAAAGTATGGAGAAAGACTTGTTGAAATTGGGTCCCAAATGGGATAAGAACTCAAAACATTGCGTTGAAACACGTAATGGCTTGTCTTGTGCTGTTTTGGGTTAAAATATGTTAGAATAAAATAAATTTTATTTTTGCAAGTGCTAGAGATACATGAAAAGTGTTTAGAAGTGTGGAGAAACACTTGTTGAAATTGGGTCCCAAGTGTTTAGAATACATTAAATTTGATTGATCAAAATTTTTAGAGATGCATGAAGAGTGTTTAGAAGTATGGAGAAAGACTTGTTAAAATTGGGTCCCAAATGGGCTAAGAACACGAAAACATTGCATTGAACCACTAAATGACTTATCTAGTGGTTTTTAGGGTTAGAATATTTTAGAATACAATGATTTGATTGATTACAAGTGCTAGATTTGCATGAAGAGTGTTTAGAAGTGTGTAGAAAGACTTGCCCAAATTTGGTCCAAAATGGGCTAAGAACCCACAACCATTGCTTTGAAGCATTAAATAGCTTGTATAGTGTTGATTGGGGTTAGAATATGTTAGAATACAATAAATTTTATTGATTACAAGTGCTAGAGATGCATGAAGAGTGTTTATAAGTGTGGATAAAGACTTGTTGAAATTGGGTCCCAAAAGGTCTAAGAACTCGGAATCATTGCGTTGAACCACTAAATGACTTATCTAGTGTTGTTTGGGGTTAGAATATGTTAGAATACAATGAATTTGATTGATTACAAGTGCTATAGATGCATGAAGAGTGTTTAGAAGTGTGTAGAAAGACTTGTTGAAACTTGATCCCAGATGGGCTAAGAACTCGGAAACATTGCGTTGAACCACTAAATGACTTATCTAGTGTAGTTTGGGGGTTAGAATATGTTAGAATATAATGAATTTGATTGATTACAAGTGCTAGATATGCATGAAGAGTGTTTAAAAGTGTGTAGAAAGAGTTGCCCAAATTTGGTCCAAAATGGGCTAAGAACCCACAACCATTGCTTTGAAGCATTAAATAGCTGTTATAGTGTTGATTGGGGTTAGAATATGTTAGAATACAATAAATTTGATTGATTACAATTTTTAGAGATGCATGAAGAGTGTTTAGAAGTATGGAGAAAGACTTGTTAAAATTGGGTCCCAAATAGGCTAAGAACTCGGAAACTTTGCGTTGAACCACTAAATGACTTATCTAGTGTCTTTTGGGGTTATAATATGTTAGAATACAAGTAACTTGATTGATTACAAGTGCTAGAGATGCATGAAGATTGTTTAGAAGTGTGTAGAAAGACTTGTTGAAATTGGGTCCCAAATGGGCTAAGAACTCGGACACATTGCGTTGAACCACTAAATTACTTATCTAGTGTTGCTTTGGATTAGAATATGTTAGAATACAATAAATTTGATTGATTACAAGTACTAGAGATGCATGAAGAGGGTTTAAAAGTGTGTAGAAAGAATTGCCCAAATTTGGTCCAAAATGGGCTAAGATCACACAACCATTGCTTTGAACCATTAAATAGCTTGTATAGAGTTGATTGGGTTTAGAATATGTTAGAATTACAATAAATTTGATTGATTACAAGTGTTAGAGATGCATGAAGAGTGTTTAGAAGTATGGAGAAAGACTTGTTGAAATTGGGTCCCAAATGGGATAAGAACTCAAAACATTGCGTTGAAACACGTTATGGCTTGTCTTATGCTCTTTTGGGTTAAAATATGTTAGAATAAAATAAATTTTATTTTTGCAAGTGCTAGAGATACATGAAAAGTGTTTAGAAGTGTGGAGAAACACTTGTTGAAATTGGGTCCCAAGTGGGCTAAGAACTCGGAAACATTGCGTTGAACCACTAAATTACTTATCTAGTGTTGTTTGGGGTTACAATATGTTAGAATACTTTAAATTTCATTGCTTACAAGTGCTATATATGCATGAAGAGTGTTTAGAAGTGTGTAGAAAGACATGCCCAAATTTTGTCCAAATTGGGCTAAGAACCCACAACCATTGCTTTGAAACATTAAATAACTGTTATAGTATTGATTGGGGTTAGAATATGTTAGAATACATTAAATTTGATTGATCACAATTTTTAGAGATGCATGAAGAGTGTTTAGAAGTATGGAGAAAGACTTGTTAAAATTGGGTCCCAAATGGGCTAAGAACACGAAAACATTGCGTTGAACCACTAAATGACTTATCTAGTGAGTTTTGGGGTTAGAATATGTTAGAATACAAGTAACTTGATTGATTACAAGTGCTAGAGATGCATGAAGAGTGTTTAGAAGTGTGTAGAAAAACTTGTTGAAATTGGGTCCCAAATTGGCTAAGAACTCGGAAACATTGCGTTGAACCACTAAATAACTTATCTAGTGTTGTTTGGGGTTTGAATATGTTAGAATGAAATGAATTTGATTGATTATAAGTGCTAGATTTGCATGAAGAGTGTTTAGAAGTGTGTAGAAAGACTTGCCCAAATTTGGTCCAAAATGGGCTAAGAACCCACAACCATTGCTTTGAAGCATTAAATAGCTTGTATAGTGTAGGTTGGGGTTATAAAATGTTAGAATACAATAAATTTGATTGATTACAAGTGCTAGAGATGCATGAAGAGTGTTTATAAGTGTGGATAAAGACTTGTGTAAATTGGGTCCCAAAAGGGCTAAGAAATCGGAAACATCGCGTTGAACCACTAAATAACTTATCTAGTGTTGTTTGGGGTTAGAATATGTTAGAATACAATGAATTTGATTGATTACAAGTGCTATAGATGCATGAAGAGTGTTTAGAAGTGTCTAGAAAGACTTGTTGAAACTTGATCCCAAATGGGCTAAGAACTCGGAAACATTGCGTTGAACCGCTAAATGACTTATCTAGTGTAGTTTGGGGGTTAGAATATGTTAGAATATAATGAATTTGATTGATTACAAGTGCTAGATATGCATGAAGAGTGTTTAAAAGTGTGTAGAAAGAGTTCCCCAAATTTGGTCCAAAATGGGCTAAGAACCCACAACCATTGCTTTGAAGCATTAAATAGCTGTTATAGTGTTGATTGGGGTTAGAATATGTTAGAATACAATAAATTTGATTGATTACAATTTTTAGAGATGCATGAAGAGTGTTTAGAAGTATGGAGAAAGACTTGTTGAAATTGAGTCCCAAATGGGCTAAGAACTCGGAAACATTGCGTTGAACCACTAAATGACTTATCTAGTGTTGTTTGGGGTTATAATATGTTAGAATACAAGTAACTTGATTGATTACAAGTGCTAGAGATGCATGAAGATTGTTTAGAAGTGTGTAGAAAGACTTGTTGAAATTGGGTCCCAAATGGGCTAAGAACTCAGACACATTGCGTTGAACCACTAAATGACTTATCTAGTGTTGCTTTGGGTTAGAATATGTTAGAATACAATAAATTTGATTGATTACAAGTACTAGAGATGCATGAAGAGGGTTTAAAAGTGTGTAGAAAGACTTGCCCAAATTTGGTCCAAAATGGGCTAAGATCACACAACCATTGCTTTGAACCATTAAATAGCTTGTATAGAGTTGATTGGGTTTAGAATATGTTAGAATTATAATAAATTTGATTGATTACAAGTGTTAGAAATGCATGAAGAGTGTTTAGAAGTATGGAGAAAGACTTGTTGAAATTGGGTCCCAAATGGGATAAGAACTCAAAACATTGCGTTGAAACACGTAATGGCTTGTCTTGTGCTGTTTTGGGTTAAAATATGTTAAAATAAAATAATTTTTATTTTTGCAAGTGCTAGAGATACATGAAAAGTGTTTAGAAGTGTGGAGAAACACTTGTTGAAATTGGGTCCCAAGTGGGCTAAGAACTCGGAAACATTGCGTTGAACCACTAAATTACTTATCTAGTGTTGTTTGGGGTTACAATATGTTAGAATACTTTAAATTTCATTGCTTACAAGTGCTATATATGCATGAAGAGTGTTTAGAAGTGTGTAGAAAGACATGCCCAAATTTTGTCCAAATTGGGCTAAGAACCCACAACCATTGCTTTGAAGCATTAAATAACTGTTATAGTGTTGATTGGGGTTAGAATATGTTAGAATACATTAAATTTGATTGATCACAATTTTTAGAGATGCATGAAGAGTGTTTAGAAGTATGGAGAAAGACTTGTTAAAATTGGGTCCCAAATGGGCTAAGAACACGAAAACATTGCGTTGAACCACTAAATGACTTATCTAGTGGTTTTTGGGGTTAGAATATGTTAGAATACAAGTAACTTGATTGATTACAAGTGCTAGAGATGCATGAAGAGTGTTTAGAAGTGTGTAGAAAAACTTGTTGAAATTGGGTCCCAAATGGGCTAAGAACTCGGAAACATTGCGTTGAACCACTAAATAACTTATCTAGTGTTGTTTGGGGTTAGAATATGTTAGAATACAATGAATTGGATTGATTATAAGTGCTAGATGTGCATGAAGAGTGTTTAGAAGTGTGTAGAAAGACTTGCCCAAATTTGGTCCAAAATGGGCTAAGAACCCACAACCATTGCTTTGAAGCATTAAATAGCTTGTATAGTGTAGGTTGGGGTTATAATATGTTAGACTACAATAAATTTTATTGATTACAAGTGCTAGAGATGCATGAAGAGTGTTTATAAGTGTGGATAAAGACTTGTGTAAATTGGGTCCCAAAAGGGCTAAGAAATCGGAAACATTGCGTTGAACCACTAAATGACTTATCTAGTGTTGTTTGGGGTTAGAATATGTTAGAATATAATGAATTTGATTGATTACAAGTGCTATAGATGCATGAAGAGTGTTTAGAAGTGTCTAGAAAGACTTGTTGAAACTTGATCCCAAATGGGCTAAGAACTCGGAAACATTGCGTTGAACCACTAAATGACTTATATAGTGTAGTTTGGGGGTTAGAATATGTTAGAATATAATGAATTTGATTGATTACAATTGCTAGATATGCATGAAGAGTGTTTAAAAGTGTGTAGAAAGAGTTGCCCAAATTTGGTCCAAAATGGGCTAAGAACCCACAACCATTGCTTTGAAGCATTAAATAGCTGTTATAGTGTTGATTGGGGTTAGAATATGTTAGAATACAATAAATTTGATTGATAACAATTTTTAGAGATGCATGAAGAGTGTTTAGAAGTATGGAGAAAGACTTGTTAAAATTGGGTCCCAAATGGGCTAAGAACTCGGAAACATTGCGTTGAACCACTAAATGACTTATCTAGTGTTGTTTGGGGTTATAATATGTTAGAATACAAGTAACTTGATTGATTACAAGTGCTAGAGATGCATGAAGATTGTTTAGAAGTGTGTAGAAAGACTTGTTGAAATTGGGTCCCAAATGGGCTAAGAACTCGGACACATTGCGTTGAACCACTAAATGACTTATCTAGTGTTGCTTTGGGTTAGAATATGTTAGAATACAATAAATTTGATTGATTACAAGTACTAGAGATGCATGAAGTGGGTTTAAAAGTGTGTAGAAAGACTTGCCCAAATTTGGTCCAAAATGGGCTAATATCACACAACCATTGCTTTGAACCATTAAATAGCTTGTATAGAGTTGATTGGGTTTAGAATATGTTAGAATTACAATAAATTTGATTGATTACAAGTGTTAGAGATGCATGAAGAGTGTTTAGAAGTATGGCGAAAGACTTGTTGAAATTGGGTCCCAAATGGGATAAGAACTCAAAACATTGCGTTGAAACACGTAATGGCTTGTCTTGTGCTGTTTTGGATTAAAATATGTTAGAATAAAATAAATTTTATTTTTCCAAGTGCTAGAGATACATGAAAAGTGTTTAGAAGTGTGGAGAAACACTTGTTGAAATTGGGTCCCAAGTGGGCTAAGAACTCGGAAACATTGCGTTGAACCACTAAATTACTTATCTAGTGTTGTTTGGGGTTACAATATGTTAGAATACTTTAAATTTCATTGCTTACAAGTGCTATATATGCATGAAGTGTGTTTAGAAGTGTGTAGAAAGACATGCCCAAATTTTGTCCAAATTGGGCTAAGAACCCACAACCATTGCTTTGAAGCATTAAATAACTGTTATAGTGTTGATTGGGGTTAGAATATGTTAGAATACATTAAATTTGATTGATCACAATTTTTAGAGATGCATGAAGAGTGTTTAGAAGTATGGAGAAAGACTTGTTAAAATTGGGTCCCAAATGGGCTAAGTAATCGGAAACATTGCGTTGAACCACTAAATGACTTATCTAGTGTTGTTTGGGGTTAGAATATGTTAGAATACAATGAATTTGATTGATTACAAGTGCTATGGATGCATGAAAAGTGTTTAGAAGTGTCTAGAAAGACTTGTTGAAACTTGATCCCAAATGGGCTAAGAACTCGGAAACATTGCGTTGAACCACTAAATGACTTATCTAGTATAGTTTGGGGGTTAGAATATGTTAGAATATAATGAATTTGATTGATTACAAGTGCTAGATATGCATGAAGAGTGTTTAAAAGTGTGTAGAAAGAGTTGCCCAAATTTGGTCCAAAATGGGCTAAGAACCCACAACCATTGCTTTGAAGCATTAAATAGCTGTTATAGTGTTGATTGGGGTTAGAATATGTTAGAATACAATAAATTTGATTGATTACAATTTTTAGAGATGCATGAAGAGTGTTTAGAAGTATGGAGAAAGACTTGTTAAAATTGGGTCCCAAATGGGCTAAGAACTCGGAAACATTGCGTTGAACCACTAAATGACTGATCTAGTGTTGTTTGGGGTTATAATATGTTAGAATACAAGTAACTTGATTGATTACAACTGCTAGAGATGCATGAAGATTGTTTAGAAGTGTGTAGAAAGACTTGTTGAAATTGGGTCCCAAATGGGCTAAGAACTCGGACACATTGCGTTGAACCACTAAATGACTTATCTAGTTTTGCTTTGGGTTAGAATATTTTAGAATACAATAAATTTGATTGATTACAAGTACTAGAGATGCATGAAGAGGGTTTAAAAGTGTGTAGAAAGACTTGCCCAAATTTGGTCCAAAATGGGCTAAGATCACACAACCATTGCTTTGAACCATTAAATAGCTTGTATAGAGTTGATTGGGTTTAGAATATGTTAGAATTACAATAACTTTGATTGATTACAAGTGTTAGAGATGCATGAAGAGTGTTTAGAAGTATGGAGAAAGACTTGTTGAAATTGGGTCCCAAATGGGATAAGAACTCAAAACATTGCGTTGAAACACGTAATGGCTTGTCTTGTGCTGTTTTGGATTAAAATATGTTAGAATAAAATAAATTTTATTTTTGCAAGTGCTAGAGATACATGAAAAGTGTTTAGAAGTGTGGAGAAACACTTGTTGAAATTGGGTCCCAAGTGGGCTAAGAACTCGGAAACATTGCGTTGAACCACTAAATTACTTATCTAGTGTTGTTTGGGGTTAGAATATGTTAGAATACAATGAATTTGATTGATTACAAGTGCTATAGATGCATGAAAAGTGTTTAGAAGTGTCTAGAAAGACTTGTTGAAACTTGATCCCAAATGGGCTAAGAACTCGGAAACATTGCGTTGAACCACTAAATAACTTATCTAGTGTTGTTTGGGGTTAGAATATGTTAGAATACAATGAATTTGATTGATTATAAGTGCTAGATTTGCATGAAGAGTGTTTAGAAGTGTGTAGAAAGACTTGCCCAAATTTGGTCCAAAATGGGCTAAGAACCCACAACCATTGCTTTGAAGCATTAAATAGCTTGTATAGTGTAGGTTGGGGTTATAATATGTTAGAATACAATTAATTTGATTGATTACAAGTGCTAGAGATGCATGAAGAGTGTTTATAAGTGTGGATAAAGACTTGTGTAAATTGGGTCCCAAAAGGGCTAAGAAATCGGAAACATTGCGTTGAACCACTAAATGACTTATCTAGTGTTGTTTGGGGTTAGAATATGTTAGAATACAATGAATTTGATTGATTACAAGTGTTATAGATGCATGAAGAGTGTTTAGAAGTGTCTAGAAAGACTTGTTGAAACTTGATTCCAAATGGGCTAAAAACTCGGAAACATTGCGTTGAACCACTTAATGGCTTGTCTAGTGCTGTTTTGGGTTAGCATATGTTAGAATACAATAAATTTCATTGTTACAAGTGCTAGAGATATATGAAGAGTGTTTAGAAGTGTGGAGAAAGACTTGTTGAAATTGGGTCCCAAATGGGCTAAAAACTCGGAAACATTGCGTTGAACCACTAAATGACTTATCTAGTGTTGTTTGGGGGTTAGAATATGTTAGAATACAATGAATTTTATTGATTACAAGTGCTAGATATGCATGAAGAGTATTTAAAAGTGTGTAGAAAGAGTTGCCCAAATTTGGTCCAAAATGGGCTAAGAACCCACAACCATTGCTTCGAAGCATTCAATAGCTGTTATAGTGTTGATTGGGGTTAGAATATGTTAGAATACAATAAATTTGATTGATTACAATTTTTAGAGATGCATGAAGAGTGTTTAGAAGTATGGAGAAAGACTTGTTAAAATTGGGTCCCAAATGGGCTAAGAACTCGGAAACATTGCGTTGAACCACTAAATGACATATCTAGTGTTGTTTGGGATTAGAATATGTTAGAATACAAGTAACTTGATTGATTACAAGTGGTAGAGATGCATGAAGATTATTTAGAAGTGTGTAGAAAGACTTGTTGAAATTGGGTCCCAAATGGGCTAAGAACTCGGACACATTGCGTTGAACCACTAAATGACTTATCTAGTATTGCTTTGGGTTAGAATATGTTAGAATACAATAAATTTGATTGATTACAAGTGCTAGAGATGCATGAAGAGTGTTTATAAGTGTTGAGAACGACATGTTGAAATTGGGTCCCAAATGGGCTAACAACTCGGAAACATTGTGTTGAACGCCTAAATGACTTATCTAGAGTTGTTTCGGGTTAGAATATGTTGAATACAATGAATTTGATAGATTACAAGTGCTAGAGATGCATGAAGAGTGTTTAAAAGTGTGTAGAAAGACTTGCCCAAATTTGGTCCAAAATGGGCTAAGATCACACAACCATTGCTTTGAAGCATTAAATAGCTTCTATAGTGTTGACTGGGTTTAGAATATGTTAGAATACAATAAATTTGATTGATTACAAGTGTTAGAGATGCATGAAGAGTGTTTAGAAGTATGGATTTGATTGATTACAAGTGTTAGAGATGCATGAAGAGTGTTTAGAAGTATGGAGAAAGACTTGTTGAAATTGGGTCCCAAATGGGCTAAGAACTCAAAAACATTGCGTTGAAACACGTAATGGCTTGTCTTGTACTTTTTTGGGTTAAAATATGTTAGAATAAAATAAATTTTATTTTTGCAAGTGCTAGAGATACATGAAAAGTGTGTAGAACTATGGAGAAAAACTTGTTGAAATTGGGTCCCAAGTGGGCTAAGAACTCGGAAACATTGCGTTGAACCACTAAATTACTTATCTTGTGTTGTTTGGGGTTACATTATGTTAGAATTATTTAAATTTCATTGCTTACAAGTGCTATATATGCATGAAGAGTGTTTAGAAGTGTGTAGAAAGACTTGCCCAAATTTTGTCCAAATTGGGCTAAGAACCCACAACCATTGCTTTGAAGCATTAAATAGCTGTTATAGTGTTGATTGGGGTTAGAATATGTTAGAATACAATAAATTTGATCGATCAAAAGTTTTAGAGATGCATGAAGATTGTTTAGAAGTATGGAGAAAGACTTGTTAAAATTGGGTCCCAAATGGGCTAAGAACTCGGAAACATTGCGTTGAACCACTAAATGACTTATCTAGTGTTGTTTGGGGTTAGAATATGTTAGAATACAAGTAACTTGATTGATTACAAGTGCTAGAGATGCATGAAGATTGTTTAGAAGTGTGGAGAAAGACTTGTTGAAATTGGGTGCCAAATGGGCTAAGAACTCGGACAAATTGCGTTGAACCACTAAACGACTTATCTAGTGTTGCTTTGAGTTAGAATATGTTAGAATACAATAAATTTGATTGATTACAAGTGCTAGAGATGCATGAAGAGTCTTTTATAAGTGTGGAGAAAGACATGTTGAAATTGGGTCCCAAATGGGCTAACAACTCGGAAACATTGTGTTGAACCCCTAAATGACTTATCTAGTGTTGTTTCGGGTTAGAATATGTTGAATACAATGAATTTGATTGATTACAAGTGCTAGAGATGCATGAAGAGTGTTTAAAAGTGTGTAGAAAGACTTGCCCAAATTTTGTCCAAAATGGGCTAAGATCACACAACCATTGCTTTGAAGCATTAAATAGCTTGTATAGTGTTGATTGGGTTTAGAATATGTTAGAATACAATAAAATTGATTGATTACAAGTGTTAGAGATGCATGAAGAGTGTTTAGAAGTATGGAGAAAGACTTGTTGAAATTGGGTCCCAAATGGGCTAAGAACTCAAAAACATTGCGTTGAAACACGTAATGGCTTGCCTTGTGCTGTTTTGGGTTAAAATATGTTAAAATAAAATAAATTTTATTTTTGCAAGTGCTAGAGATACATGAAAAGTGTTTAGAAGTGTGGAGAAACACTTGTTGAAATTGGGTCCCAAGTGGGCTAAGAATTCGGAAACATTGAGTTGAACCACTAAATTACTTATCTAGTGTTGTTTGGGGTTACAATATGTTAGAATACTTTAAATTTCATTGCTTAGAAGTGCTATATATGCATGAGGAATGTTTAGAAGTGTGTAGAAAGAGTTGCCCAAATTTTGTCCAAATTGGGCCAAGAACCCACAACCATTGCTTTGAAGCATTAAATAGCTGTTATAGTGTTGATTGGGGTTAGAATATGTTAGAATACATTAATTTTGATTGATCACAATTTTTAGAGATGCATGAAGAGTGTTTAGAAGTATGGAGAAAGACTTGTTAAAATTGGGTCCCAAATGGGCTAAGAACACGAAAACATTGCGTTGAACCACGAAATTATTTATCTAGTGGTTTTTGGGGTTAGAATATGTTAGAATACAAGTAACTTGATTGATTACAAGTGCTAGAGATGCATGAAGAGTGTTTAGAAGTGTGTAGAAAAACTTGTTGAAATTGGGTCCCAAATGGGCTAAGAACTCGGAAACATTGCGTTGAACCACTAAATGACTTATCTAGTGTTGTTTGGGGGTTAGAATATGTTATAATACAATGAATTTAATTGATTACAAGTGCTAGATATGCATGAAGAGTGTTTAAAAGTGTGTAGAAAGAGTTGCCCAAATTTGGTCCAAAATGGGCTAAGAACCCACAACCATTGCTTTGAAGCATTAAATAGCTGTTATAGTGTTGATTGGGGTTAGAATATGTTAGAATACAATAAATTTGATTGATTACAATTTTTAGAGATGCATGAACAGTGTTTAGAAGTATGGAGAAAGACTTGTTAAAATTGGGTCCCAAATGGGCTAAGAACTCGGAAACATTGCGTCGAACCACTAAATGACTTATCTAGTGTTGTTTGGGGTTAGAATATGTTAGAATACAAGTAACTTGATTGATTACAAGTGCTAGAGATGCATGAAGATTGTTTAGAAGTGTGTAGAAAGACTTGTTGAAATTGGGTCCCAAATGGGCTAAGAACTCGGACACATTGCGTTGAACCACTAAATGACTTATCTAGTGTTGCTTTGGGTTAGAATATGTTCGAATACAATAAATTTGATTGATTACAAGTACTAGAGATGCATGAAAAGTGTTTAAAAGTGTGGAGAAAGACTTGCCCAAATTTGGTCAAAAATGGGCTAAGATCACACAACCATTGCTTTGAACCATTAAATAGCTTGTATAGTGTTGATTGGGTTTAGAATATGTTAGAATACAATAAATTTGATTGATTACAAGTGTTAGAGATGCATGAAGAGTGTTTAGAAGTACGGCGAAAGACTTGTTGAAATTGAGTCCCAAATGGGATAAGAACTCAAAACATTGCGTTGAAACACGTAATGGCTTGTCTTGTGCTGTTTTGGGTTAAAATATGTTAGAATAAAAAAATTTTATTTTTGCAAGTGCTAGGGATACATGAAAAGTGTTTAGAAGTGTGGAAAAACACTTGTTGAAATTGGGTCCCAAGTGGGCTAAGAACTAGGAAACATTGCGTTGAACCACTAAATTACTTATCTAGTGTTGTTTGGGGTTACAATATGTTAGAATACTTTAAATTTCATTGCTTAGAAGTGCTATATATGCATGAAGAGTGTTTAGAAGTGTGTAGAGAGACACGCCCAAATTTTGTCCAAATTGGGCTAAGAACCCACAACCATTGCTTTGAAGCATTAAATAGCTGTTATAGTGTTGATTGGGGTTAGAATATGTTAGAATACATTAAATTTGATTGATCACAATTTTTAGAGATGCATGAAGAGTGTTTAGAAGTATGGAGAAAGACTTGTTAAAATTGGGTCCCAAATGGGCTAGGAACACGAAAACATTGCGTTGAACCACGAAATGATTTATCTAGTGGTTTTTGGGGTTAGAATATGTTAGAATACAAGTAACTTGATTGATTACAAGTGCTAGAGATGCATGAAGAGTGTTTAGAAGTGTGTAGAAAAACTTGTTGAAATTGGGTCCCAAATGGGCTAAGAACTCGGAAACATTGCGTTGAACCACTAAATGACTTATCTAGTGTTGTTTGGGGGTTAGAATATGTTAGAATACAATGAATTTAATTGATTACAAGTGCTAGATATGCATGAAGAGTGTTTAAAAGTGTGTAGAAAGAGTTGCCCAAATTTGGTCCAAAATGGGCTAAGAACCCACAACCATTGCTTTGAAGCATTAAATAGCTGTTATAGTGTTGATTGGGGTTAGAATATGTTAGAATACAATAAATTTGATTGATTACAATTTTTAGAGATGCATGAACAGTGTTTAGAAGTATGGAGAAAGACTTGTTAAATTTGGGTCCCAAATGGGCTAAGAACTCGGAAACATTGCGTCGAACCACTAAATGACTTATCTAGTGTTGTTTGGGGTTAGAATATGTTAGAATACAAGTAACTTGATTGATTACAAGTGCTAGAGATGCATGAAGATTCTTTAGAAGTGTGTAGAAAGACTTGTTGAAATTGGGTCCCAAATGGGCTAAGAACTCGGACACATTGCGTTGAACCACTAAATGACTTATCTAGTGTTGCTTTGGGTTAGAATATGTTCGAATACAATAAATTTGATTGATTACAAGTACTAGAGATGCATGAAAAGTGTTTAAAAGTGTGGAGAAAGACTTGCCCAAATTTGGTCAAAAATGGGCTAAGATCACACAACCATTGCTTTGAACCATTAAATAGCTTGTATAGTGTTGATTGGGTTTAGAATATGTTAGAATACAATAAATTTGATTGATTACAAGTGTTAGAGATGCATGAAGAGTGTTTAGAAGTATGGCGAAAGACTTGTTGAAATTGGGTCCCAAATGGGATAAGAACTCAAAACATTGCGTTGAAACACGTAATGGCTTGTCTTGTGCTGTTTTGGGTTAAAATATGTTAGAATAAAATAAATTTTATTTTTGCAAGTGCTAGGGATACATGAAAAGTGTTTAGAAGTGTGGAAAAACACTTGTTGAAATTGGGTCCCAAGTGGGCTAAGAACTCGGAAACATTGCGTTGAACCACTAAATTACTTATCTAGTGTTGTTTGGGGTTACAATATGTTAGAATACTTTAAATTTCATTGCTTAGAAGTGCTATATATGCATGAAGAGTGTTTAGAAGTGTGTAGAGAGACTTGCCCAAATTTTGTCCAAATTGGGCTAAGAACCCACAACCATTGCTTTGAAGCATTAAATAGCTGTTATAGTGTTGATTGGGGTTAGAATATGTTAGAATACATTAAATTTGATTGATCACAATTTTTAGAGATGCATGAAGAGTGTTTAGAAGTATGGAGAAAGACTTGTTAAAATTGGGTCCCAAATGGGCTAGGAACACGAAAACATTGCGTTGAACCACGAAATGATTTATCTAGTGGTTTTTGGGGTTAGAATATGTTAGAATACAAGTAACTTGATTGATTACAAGTGCTAGAGATGCATGAAGAGTGTTTAGAAGTGTGTAGAAAAACTTGTTGAAATTGGGTCCCAAATGGGCTAAGAACTCGGAAACATTGCGTTGAACCACTAAATAACTTATCTAGTGTTGTTTGGGGTTAGAATATGTTAGAATACAATGAATTTGATTGATTATAAGTGCTAGATTTGCATGAAGAGTGTTTAGAAGTGTGTAGAAAGACTTGCCCAAATTTGGTCTAAATAGGGCTAAGAACCCACAACCATTGCTTTGAAGCATTAAATAGCTTGTATAGTGTTAATTGGGGTTATAATATGTTAGAATGCAATAAATTTGATTGATTACAAGTGCTAGAGATGCATGAAGAGTGTTTATAAGTGTGGATAAAGACTTGTTGAAATTGGGTCCCAAAAGCGCTAAGAACTCGGAAACATTGCGTTGAACCACTAAATGAATTATCTAGTGTTGTTTGGGGTTATAATATGTTAGAATACAATGAATTGTATTGATTACAAGTGCTATAGATGCATGAAGAGTGTTTAGAAGTGTCTAGAAAGACTTGTTGAAACTTGATCCCAAATGGGCTAAGAACTCGGAAATATTACGTTGAACCACTTAATGGCTTGTCTAGTGCTGTTTTGGGTTAGAATATGTTAGAATACAATAAATTTCATTGTTACAAGTGCTAGAGATATATGAAGAGTGTTTAGAAGTGCGGAAAAAGACTTGTTGAAATTGGGTCCCAAATGGGCTAAAAACTCGGAAACATTGCGTTGAACCACTAAATGACTTATCTAGTGTTATTTGGGGGTTAGAATATGTTAGAATACAATGAATTTGATTGATTACAAGTGCTAGATATGCATGAAGAGTGTTTAAAAGTGTGTAGAAAGAGTTGCCCAAATTTGGTTCAAAATGGGCTAAGAACCCACAACCATTGCTTTGAAGCATTCAATAGCTGTTATAGTGTTGATTGGGGTTAGAATATGTTAGAATACAATAAATTTGATTGATTACAATTTTTAGAGATGCATGAAGAGTGTTTAGAAGTATGGAGAAAGACTTGTTAAAATTGGGTCCCAAATGGGCTAAGAACTCGGAAACATTGCGTCGAACCACTAAATGACTTATCTAGTGTTGTTTGGGGTTAGAATATGTTAGAATACATTAAATTTGATTGATCACAATTTTTAGAGATGCATGAAGAGTGTTTAGAAGTATGGAGAAAGACTTGTTAAAATTGGGTCCCAAATGGGCTAGGAACACGAAAACATTGCGTTGAACCACGAAATGATTTATCTAGTGGTTTTTGGGGTTAGAATATGTTAGAATACAAGTAACTTGATTGATTACAAGTGCTAGAGATGCATGAAGAGTGTTTAGAAGTGTGTAGAAAAACTTGTTGAAATTGGGTCCCAAATGGGCTAAGAACTCGGAAACATTGCGTTGAACCACTAAATAACTTATCTAGTGTTGTTTGGGGTTAGAATATGTTAGAATACAATGAATTTGATTGATTATAAGTGCTAGATTTGCATGAAGAGTGTTTAGAAGTGTGTAGAAAGACTTGCCCAAATTTGGTCTAAATAGGGCTAAGAACCCACAACCATTGCTTTGAAGCATTAAATAGCTTGTATAGTGTTAATTGGGGTTATAATATGTTAGAATGCAATAAATTTGATTGATTACAAGTGCTAGAGATGCATGAAGAGTGTTTATAAGTGTGGATAAAGACTTGTTGAAATTGGGTCCCAAAAGGGCTAAGAACTCGGAAACATTGCGTTGAACCACTAAATGAATTATCTAGTGTTGTTTGGGGTTATAATATGTTAGAATACAATGAATTTGATTGATTACAAGTGCTATAGATGCATGAAGAGTGTTTAGAAGTGTCTAGAAAGACTTGTTGAAACTTGATCCCAAATGGGCTAAGAACTCGGAAATATTGCGTTGAACCACTTAATGGCTTGTCTAGTGCTGTTTTGGGTTAGAATATGTTAGAATACAATAAATTTCATTGTTACAAGTGCTAGAGATATATGAAGAGTGTTTAGAAGTGTGGAAAAAGACTTGTTGAAATTGGGTCCCAAATGGGCTAAAAACTCAGAAACATTGCGTTGAACCACTAAATGACTTATCTAGTGTTATTTGGGGGTTAGAATATGTTAGAATACAATGAATTTGATTGATTACAAGTGCTAGATATGCATGAAGAGTGTTTAAAAGTGTGTAGAAAGAGTTGCCCAAATTTGGTCCAAAATGGGCTAAGAACCCACAACCATTGCTTTGAAGCATTCAATAGCTGTTATAGTGTTGATTGGGGTTAGAATATGTTAGAATACAATAAATTTGATTGATTACAATTTTTAGAGATGCATGAAGAGTGTTTAGAAGTATGGAGAAAGACTTGTTAAAATTGGGTCCCAAATGGGCTAAGAACTCGGAAATATTGCGTTGAACCACTAAATGACTTATCTAGTGTTGTTTGGGGTTAGAATATGTTAGAATACAAGTAACTTGATTGATTACAAGTGCTAGAGATGCATGAAGATTGTTTAGAAGTGTGTAGAAAGACTTGTTGAAATTGGGTCCCAAATGGGCTAAGAACTCGGAAACATTGCGTTGAACCACTAAATGACTTATCTAGTGTTGTTTGGGGGTTAGAATATGTTAGAATACAATGAATTTAATTGATTACAAGTGCTAGATATGCATGAAGAGTGTTTAAAAGTGTGTAGAAAGAGTTGCCCAAATTTGGTCCAAAATGGGCTAAGAACCCACAACCATTGCTTTGAAGCATTAAATAGCTGTTATAGTGTTGATTGGGGTTAGAATATGTTAGAATACAATAAATTTGATTGATTACAATTTTTAGAGATGCATGAACAGTGTTTAGAAGTATGGAGAAAGACTTGTTAAAATTGGGTCCCAAATGGGCTAAGAACTCGGAAACATTGCGTCGAACCACTAAATGACTTATCTAGTGTTGTTTGGGGTTAGAATATGTTAGAATACAAGTAACTTGATTGATTACAAGTGCTAGAGATGCATGAAGATTCTTTAGAAGTGTGTTGAAAGACTTGTTGAAATTGGGTCCTAAATGGGCTAAGAACTCGGACACATTGCGTTGAACCACTAAATGACTTATCTAGTGTTGCTTTGGGTTAGAATATGTTCGAATACAATAAATTTGATTGATTACAAGTACTAGAGATGCATGAAGAGTGTTTAAAAGTGTGTAGAAAGACTTGCCCAAATTTGGTCCAAAATGGGCTAAGATCACACAACCATTGCTTTGAACCATTAAATAGCTTGTATAGTGTTGATTGGGTTTAGAATATGTTAGAATACAATAAATTTGATTGATTACAAGTGTTAGAGATGCATGAAGAGTGTTTAGAAGTACGGCGAAAGACTTGTTGAAATTGGGTCCTAAATGGGATAAGAACTCAAAACATTGCGTTGAAACACGTAATGGCTTGTCTTGTGCTGTTTTGGGTTAAAATATGTTAGAATAAAATAAATTTTATTTTTGCAAGTGCTAGGGATACATGAAAAGTGTTTAGAAGTGTGGAAAAACACTTGTTGAAATTGGGTCCCAAGTGGGCTAAGAACTAGGAAACATTGCGTTGAACCACTAAATTACTTATCTAGTGTTGTTTGGGGTTACAATATGTTAGAATACTTTAAATTTCATTGCTTAGAAGTGCTATATATGCATGAAGAGTGTTTAGAAGTGTGTAGAGAGACACGCCCAAATTTTGTCCAAATTGGGCTAAGAACCCACAACCATTGCTTTGAAGCATTAAATAGCTGTTATAGTGATTATTGGGGTTAGAATATGTTAGAATACATTAAATTTGATTGATCACAATTTTTAGAGATGCATGAAGAGTGTTTAGAAGTATGGAGAAAGACTTGTTAAAATTGGGTCCCAAATGGGCTAGGAACACGAAAACATTGCGTTGAACCACGAAATGATTTATCTAGTGGTTTTTGGGGTTAGAATATGTTAGAATACAAGTAACTTGATTGATTACAAGTGCTAGAGATGCATGAAGAGTGTTTAGAAGTGTGTAGAAAAACTTGTTTAAATTGGGTCCCAAATGGGCTAAGAACTCGGAAACATTGCGTTGAACCACTAAATGACTTATCTAGTGTTGTTTGGGGGTTAGAATATGTTAGAATACAATGAATTTAATTGATTACAAGTGCTAGATATGCATGAAGAGTGTTTAAAAGTGTGTAGAAAGAGTTGCCCAAATTTGGTCCAAAATGGGCTAAGAACCCACAACCATTGCTTTGAAGCATTAAATAGCTGTTATAGTGTTGATTGGGGTTAGAATATGTTAGAATACAATAAATTTGATTGATTACAATTTTTAGAGATGCATGAAGAGTGTTTAGAAGTATGGAGAAAGACATGTTAAATTTGGGTCCCAAATGGGCTAAGAACTCGGAAACATTGCGTCGAACCACTAAATGACTTATCTAGTGTTGTTTGGGGTTAGAATATGTTAGAATACAAGTAACTTGATTGATTACAAGTGCTAGAGATGCATGAAGATTCTTTAGAAGTGTGTAGAAAGACTTGTTGAAATTGAGTCCCAAATGGGCTAAGAACTCGGACACATTGCGTTGAACCACTAAATGACTTATCTAGTGTTGCTTTGGGTTAGAATATGTTCGAATACAATAAATTTGATTGATTACAAGTACTAGAGATGCATGAAAAGTGTTTAAAAGTGTGTAGAAAGAGTTGCCCAAATTTGGTCCAAAATGGGCTAAGAACCAACAACCATTGCTTTGAAGCATTAAATAGCTTGTATAGTGTTGATTGGGGTTAGAATATGTTAGAATACAATAAATTTGATTGATTACAATTTTTAGAGATGCATGAACAGTGTTTAGAAGTATGGAGAAAGACTTGTTAAAATTGGGTCCCAAATGGGCTAAGAACTCGGAAACATTGCGTCGAACCACTAAATGAATTATCTAGTGTTGTTTGGGGTTAGAATATGTTAGAATACAAGTAACTTGATTGATTACAAGTGCTAGAGATGCATGAAGATTCTTTAGAAGTGTGTTGAAAGACTTGTTGAAATTGGGTCCCAAATGGGCTAAGAACTCGGACACATTGCGTTGAACCACTAAATGACTTATCTAGTGTTGCTTTGGGTTAGAATATGTTCGAATACAATAAATTTGATTGATTACAAGTACTAGAGATGCATGAAGAGTGTTTAAAAGTGTGTAGAAAGACTTGCCCAAATTTGGTCCAAAATGGGCTAAGATCACACAACCATTGCTTTGAACCATTAAATAGCTTGTATAGTGTTGATTGGGTTTAGAATATGTTAGAATACAATAAATTTGATTGATTACAAGTGTTAGAGATGCATGAAGAGTGTTTAGAAGTACGGCGAAAGACTTGTTGAAATTGGGTCCTAAATGGGATAAGAACTCAAAACATTGCGTTGAAACACGTAATGGCTTGTCTTGTGCTGTTTTGGGTTAAAATATGTTAGAATAAAATAAATTTTATTTTTGCAAGTGCTAGGGATACATGAAAAGTGTTTAGAAGTGTGGAAAAACACTTGTTGAAATTGGGTCCCAAGTGGGCTAAGAACTAGGAAACATTGCGTTGAACCACTAAATTACTTATCTAGTGTTGTTTGGGGTTACAATATGTTAGAATACTTTAAATTTCATTGCTTAGAAGTGCTATATATGCATGAAGAGTGTTTAGAAGTGTGTAGAGAGACACGCCCAAATTTTGTCCAAATTGGGCTAAGAACCCACAACCATTGCTTTGAAGCATTAAATAGCTGTTATAGTGATTATTGGGGTTAGAATATGTTAGAATACATTAAATTTGATTGATCACAATTTTTAGAGATGCATGAAGAGTGTTTAGAAGTATGGAGAAAGACTTGTTAAAATTGGGTCCCAAATGGGCTAGGAACACGAAAACATTGCGTTGAACCACGAAATGATTTATCTAGTGGTTTTTGGGGTTAGAATATGTTAGAATACAAGTAACTTGATTGATTACAAGTGCTAGAGATGCATGAAGAGTGTTTAGAAGTGTGTAGAAAAACTTGTTTAAATTGGGTCCCAAATGGGCTAAGAACTCGGAAACATTGCGTTGAACCACTAAATGACTTATCTAGTGTTGTTTGGGGGTTAGAATATGTTAGAATACAATGAATTTAATTGATTACAAGTGCTAGATATGCATGAAGAGTGTTTAAAAGTGTGTAGAAAGAGTTGCCCAAATTTGGTCCAAAATGGGCTAAGAACCCACAACCATTGCTTTGAAGCATTAAATAGCTGTTATAGTGTTGATTGGGGTTAGAATATGTTAGAATACAATAAATTTGATTGATTACAATTTTTAGAGATGCATGAAGAGTGTTTAGAAGTATGGAGAAAGACTTGTTAAATTTGGGTCCCAAATGGGCTAAGAACTCGTAAACATTGCGTCGAACCACTAAATGACTTATCTAGTGTTGTTTGGGGTTAGAATATGTTAGAATACAAGTAACTTGATTGATTACAAGTGCTAGAGATGCATGAAGATTCTTTAGAAGTGTGTAGAAAGACTTGTTGAAATTGAGTCCCAAATGGGCTAAGAACTCGGACACATTGCGTTGAACCACTAAATGACTTATCTAGTGTTGCTTTGGGTTAGAATATGTTCGAATACAATAAATTTGATTGATTACAAGTACTAGAGATGCATGAAAAGTGTTTAAAAGTGTGGAGAAAGACTTGCCCAAATTTGGTCAAAAATGGGCTAAGATCACATAACCATTGCTTTGAACCATTAAATAGCTTGTATAGTGTTGATTGGGTTTAGAATATGTTAGAATACAATAAATTTGATTGATTACAAGTGTTAGAGATGCATGAAGAGTGTTTAGAAGTATGGCGAAAGACTTGTTGAAATTGGGTCCCAAATGGGATAAGAACTCAAAACATTGCGTTGAAACACGTAATGGCTTGTCTTGTGCTGTTTTGGGTTAAAATATGTTAGAATAAAATAAATTTTATTTTTGCAAGTGCTAGGGATACATGAAAAGTGTTTAGAAGTGTGGAAAAACACTTGTTGAAATTGGGTCCCAAGTGGGCTAAGAACTCGGAAACATTGCGTTGAACCACTAAATTACTTATCTAGTGTTGTTTGGGGTTACAATATGTTAGAATACTTTAAATTTCATTGCTTAGAAGTGCTATATATGCATGAAGAGTGTTTAGAAGTGTGTAGAGAGACTTGCCCAAATTTTGTCCAAATTGGGCTAAGAACCCACAACCATTGCTTTGAAGCATTAAATAGCTGTTATAGTGTTGATTGGGGTTAGAATATGTTAGAATACATTAAATTTGATTGATCACAATTTTTAGAGATGCATGAAGAGTGTTTAGAAGTATGGAGAAAGACTTGTTAAAATTGGGTCCCAAATGGGCTAGGAACACGAAAACATTGCGTTGAACCACGAAATGATTTATCTAGTGGTTTTTGGGGTTAGAATATGTTAGAATACAAGTAACTTGATTGATTACAAGTGCTAGAGATGCATGAAGAGTGTTTAGAAGTGTGTAGAAAAACTTGTTGAAATTGGGTCCCAAATGGGCTAAGAACTCGGAAACATTGCGTTGAACCACTAAATAACTTATCTAGTGTTGTTTGGGGTTAGAATATGTTAGAATACAATGAATTTGATTGATTATAAGTGCTAGATTTGCATGAAGAGTGTTTAGAAGTGTGTAGAAAGACTTGCCCAAATTTGGTCTAAATAGGGCTAAGAACCCACAACCATTGCTTTGAAGCATTAAATAGCTTGTATAGTGTTAATTGGGGTTATAATATGTTAGAATGCAATAAATTTGATTGATTACAAGTGCTAGAGATGCATGAAGAGTGTTTATAAGTGTGGATAAAGACTTGTTGAAATTGGGTCCCAAAAGCGCTAAGAACTCGGAAACATTGCGTTGAACCACTAAATGAATTATCTAGTGTTGTTTGGGGTTATAATATGTTAGAATACAATGAATTTGATTGATTACAAGTGCTATAGATGCATGAAGAGTGTTTAGAAGTGTCTAGAAAGACTTGTTGAAACTTGATCCCAAATGGGCTAAGAACTCGGAAATATTACGTTGAACCACTTAATGGCTTGTCTAGTGCTGTTTTGGGTTAGAATATGTTAGAATACAATAAATTTCATTGTTACAAGTGCTAGAGATATATGAAGAGTGTTTAGAAGTGTGGAAAAAGACTTGTTGAAATTGGGTCCCAAATGGGCTAAAAACTCGGAAACATTGCGTTGAACCACTAAATGACTTATCTAGTGTTATTTGGGGGTTAGAATATGTTAGAATACAATGAATTTGATTGATTACAAGTGCTAGATATGCATGAAGAGTGTTTAAAAGTGTGTAGAAAGAGTTGCCCAAATTTGGTTCAAAATGGGCTAAGAACCCACAACCATTGCTTTGAAGCATTCAATAGCTGTTATAGTGTTGATTGGGGTTAGAATATGTTAGAATACAATAAATTTGATTGATTCCAATTTTTAGAGATGCATGAAGAGTGTTTAGAAGTATGGAGAAAGACTTGTTAAAATTGGGTCCCAAATGGGCTAAGAACTCGGAAACATTGCGTCGAACCACTAAATGACTTATCTAGTGTTGTTTGGGGTTAGAATATGTTAGAATACAAGTAACTTGATTGATTACAAGTGCTAGAGATGCATGAAGATTCTTTAGAAGTGTGTAGAAAGACTTGTTGAAATTGGGTCCCAAATGGGCTAAGAACTCGGACACATTGCGTTGAACCACTAAATGACTTATCTAGTGTTGCTTTGGGTTAGAATATGTTCGAATACAATAAATTTGATTGATTACAAGTACTAGAGATGCATGAAAAGTGTTTAAAAGTGTGGAGAAAGACTTGCCCAAATTTGGTCAAAAATGGGCTAAGATCACACAACCATTGCTTTGAACCATTAAATAGCTTGTATAGTGTTGATTGGGTTTAGAATATGTTAGAATACAATAAATTTGATTGATTACAAGTGTTAGAGATGCATGAAGAGTGTTTAGAAGTATGGCGAAAGACTTGTTGAAATTGGGTCCCAAATGGGATAAGAACTCAAAACATTGCGTTAAAAACGTAATGGCTTGTCTTGTGCTGTTTTGGGTTAAAATATGTTAGAATAAAATAAATTTTATTTTTGCAAGTGCTAGGGATACATGAAAAGTGTTTAGAAGTGTGGAAAAACACTTGTTGAAATTGGGTCCCAAGTGGGCTAAGAACTCGGAAACATTGCGTTGAACCACTAAATTACTTATCTAGTGTTGTTTGGGGTTACAATATGTTAGAATACTTTAAATTTCATTGCTTAGAAGTGCTATATATGCATGAAGAGTGTTTAGAAGTGTGTAGAGAGACTTGCCCAAATTTTGTCCAAATTGGGCTAAGAACCCACAACCATTGCTTTGAAGCATTAAATAGCTGTTATAGTGTTGATTGGGGTTAGAATATGTTAGAATACATTAAATTTGATTGATCACAATTTTTAGAGATGCATGAAGAGTGTTTAGAAGTATGGAGAAAGACTTGTTAAAATTGGGTCCCAAATGGGCTAGGAACACGAAAACATTGCGTTGAACCACGAAATGATTTATCTAGTGGTTTTTGGGGTTAGAATATGTTAGAATACAAGTAACTTGATTGATTACAAGTGCTAGAGATGCATGAAGAGTGTTTAGAAGTGTGTAGAAAAACTTGTTGAAATTGGGTCCCAAATGGGCTAAGAACTCGGAAACATTGCGTTGAACCACTAAATAACTTATCTAGTGTTGTTTGGGGTTAGAATATGTTAGAATACAATGAATTTGATTGATTATAAGTGCTAGATTTGCATGAAGAGTGTTTAGAAGTGTGTAGAAAGACTTGCCCAAATTTGGTCTAAATAGGGCTAAGAACCCACAACCATTGCTTTGAAGCATTAAATAGCTTGTATAGTGTTAATTGGGGTTATAATATGTTAGAATGCAATAAATTTGATTGATTACAAGTGCTAGAGATGCATGAAGAGTGGTTATAAGTGTGGATAAAGACTTGTTGAAATTGGGTCCCAAAAGCGCTAAGAACTCGGAAACATTGCGTTGAACCACTAAATGAATTATCTAGTGTTGTTTGGGGTTATAATATGTTAGAATACAATGAATTTGATTGATTACAAGTGCTATAGATGCATGAAGAGTGTTTAGAAGTGTCTAGAAAGACTTGTTGAAACTTGATCCCAAATGGGCTAAGAACTCGGAAATATTACGTTGAACCACTTAATGGCTTGTCTAGTGCTGTTTTGGGTTAGAATATGTTAGAATACAATAAATTTCATTGTTACAAGTGCTAGAGATATATGAAGAGTGTTTAGAAGTGTGGAAAAAGACTTGTTGAAATTGGGTCCCAAATGGGCTAAAAACTCGGAAACATTGCGTTGAACCACTAAATGACTTATCTAGTGTTATTTGGGGGTTAGAATATGTTAGAATACAATGAATTTGATTGATTACAAGTGCTAGATATGCATGAAGAGTGTTTAAAAGTGTGTAGAAAGAGTTGCCCAAATTTGGTTCAAAATGGGCTAAGAACCCACAACCATTGCTTTGAAGCATTCAATAGCTGTTATAGTGTTGATTGGGGTTAGAATATGTTAGAATACAATAAATTTGATTGATTCCAATTTTTAGAGATGCATGAAGAGTGTTTAGAAGTATGGAGAAAGACTTGTTAAAATTGGGTCCCAAATGGGCTAAGAACTCGGAAACATTGCGTCGAACCACTAAATGACTTATCTAGTGTTGTTTGGGGTTAGAATATGTTAGAATACAAGTAACTTGATTGATTACAAGTGCTAGAGATGCATGAAGATTCTTTAGAAGTGTGTAGAAAGACTTGTTGAAATTGGGTCCCAAATGGGCTAAGAACTCGGACACATTGCGTTGAACCACTAAATGACTTATCTAGTGTTGCTTTGGGTTAGAATATGTTCGAATACAATAAATTTGATTGATTACAAGTACTAGAGATGCATGAAAAGTGTTTAAAAGTGTGGAGAAAGACTTGCCCAAATTTGGTCAAAAATGGGCTAAGATCACACAACCATTGCTTTGAACCATTAAATAGCTTGTATAGTGTTGATTGGGTTTAGAATATGTTAGAATACAATAAATTTGATTGATTACAAGTGTTAGAGATGCATGAAGAGTGTTTAGAAGTATGGCGAAAGACTTGTTGAAATTGGGTCCCAAATGGGATAAGAACTCAAAACATTGCGTTAAAAACGTAATGGCTTGTCTTGTGCTGTTTTGGGTTAAAATATGTTAGAATAAAATAAATTTTATTTTTGCAAGTGCTAGGGATACATGAAAAGTGTTTAGAAGTGTGGAAAAACACTTGTTGAAATTGGGTCCCAAGTGGGCTAAGAACTCGGAAACATTGCGTTGAACCACTAAATTACTTATCTAGTGTTGTTTGGGGTTACAATATGTTAGAATACTTTAAATTTCATTGCTTAGAAGTGCTATATATGCATGAAGAGTGTTTAGAAGTGTGTAGAGAGACTTGCCCAAATTTTGTCCAAATTGGGCTAAGAACCCACAACCATTGCTTTGAAGCATTAAATAGCTGTTATAGTGTTGATTGGGGTTAGAATATGTTAGAATACATTAAATTTGATTGATCACAATTTTTAGAGATGCATGAAGAGTGTTTAGAAGTATGGAGAAAGACTTGTTAAAATTGGGTCCCAAATGGGCTAGGAACACGAAAACATTGCGTTGAACCACGAAATGATTTATCTAGTGGTTTTTGGGGTTAGAATATGTTAGAATACAAGTAACTTGATTGATTACAAGTGCTAGAGATGCATGAAGAGTGTTTAGAAGTGTGTAGAAAAACTTGTTGAAATTGGGTCCCAAATGGGCTAAGAACTCGGAAACATTGCGTTGAACCACTAAATAACTTATCTAGTGTTGTTTGGGGTTAGAATATGTTAGAATACAATGAATTTGATTGATTATAAGTGCTAGATTTGCATGAAGAGTGTTTAGAAGTGTGTAGAAAGACTTGCCCAAATTTGGTCTAAATAGGGCTAAGAACCCACAACCATTGCTTTGAAGCATTAAATAGCTTGTATAGTGTTAATTGGGGTTATAATATGTTAGAATGCAATAAATTTGATTGATTACAAGTGCTAGAGATGCATGAAGAGTGTTTATAAGTGTGGATAAAGACTTGTTGAAATTGGGTCCCAAAAGCGCTAAGAACTCGGAAACATTGCGTTGAACCACTAAATGAATTATCTAGTGTTGTTTGGGGTTATAATATGTTAGAATACAATGAATTTGATTGATTACAAGTGCTATAGATGCATGAAGAGTGTTTAGAAGTGTCTAGAAAGACTTGTTGAAACTTGATCCCAAATGGGCTAAGAACTCGGAAATATTACGTTGAACCACTTAATGGCTTGTCTAGTGCTGTTTTGGGTTAGAATATGTTAGAATACAATAAATTTCATTGTTACAAGTGCTAGAGATATATGAAGAGTGTTTAGAAGTGTGGAAAAAGACTTGTTGAAATTGGGTCCCAAATGGGCTAAAAACTCAGAAACATTGCGTTGAACCACTAAATGACTTATCTAGTGTTATTTGGGGGTTAGAATATGTTAGAATACAATGAATTTGATTGATTACAAGTGCTAGATTTGCATGAAGAGTGTTTAAAAGTGTGTAGAAAGAGTTACCCAAATTTGGTCCAAAATGGGCTAAGAACCCACAACCATTGCTTTGAAGCATTCAATAGCTGTTATAGTGTTGATTGGGGTTAGAATATGTTAGAATACAATAAATTTGATTGATTACAATTTTTAGAGATGCATGAAGAGTGTTTAGAAGTATGGAGAAAGACTTGTTAAAATTGGGTCCCAAATGGGCTAAGAACTCGGAAATATTGCGTTGAACCACTAAATGACTTATCTAGTGTTGTTTGGGGTTAGAATATGTTAGAATACAAGTAACTTGATTGATTACAAGTGCTAGAGATGCATGAAGATTCTTTAGAAGTGTGTAGAAAGACTTGTTGAAATTGGGTCCCAAATGGGCTAAGAACTCGGAAACATTGCGTTGAACCACTAAATGACTTATCTAGTGTTGTTTGGGGGTTAGAATATGTTAGAATACAATGAATTTAATTGATTACAAGTGCTAGATATTCATGAAGAGTGTTTAAAAGTGTGTAGAAAGAGTTGCCCAAATTTGGTCCAAAATGGGCTAAGAACCCACAACCATTGCTTTGAAGCATTAAATAGCTGTTATAGTGTTGATTGGGGTTAGAATATGTTAGAATACAATAAATTTGATTGATTACAATTTTTAGAGATGCATGAACAGTGTTTAGAAGTATGGAGAAAGACTTGTTAAAATTGGGTCCCAAATGGGCTAAGAACTCGGAAACATTGCGTTGAACCACTAAATGAGTTATCTAGTGTTGTTTGGGGTTATAATATGTTAGAATACAAGTAACTTGATTGATTACAAGTGCTAAAGATGCATGAAGATTGTTTAGAAGTGTGTAGAAAAACTTGTTAAAATTGGGTCCCAAATGGGCTAAGAACTCGGAAACATTACGTTGAACCACTAAATGACTTATCTAGTGTTGTTTGGGGTTAGAATATGTTAGAATACAAGTAACTTGATTGATTACAAGTGCTAGAGATGCATGAAGATTCTTTAGAAGTGTGTAGAAAGACTTGTTGAAATTGGGTCCCAAATGGGCTAAGAACTCGGACACATTGCGTTGACCCACTAAATGACTTATCTAGTGTTGTTTGGGGGTTAGAATATGTTAGAATACAATGAATTTAATTGATTACAAGTGCTAGATATGCATGAAGAGTGTTTAAAAGTGTGTAGAAAGAGTTGCCCAAATTTGGTCCAAAATGGGCTAAGAACCCACAACCATTGCTTTGAAGCATTAAATAGCTGTTATAGTGTTGATTGGGGTTAGAATATGTTAGAATACAATAAATTTGATTGATTACAATTTTTAGAGATGCATGAACAGTGTTTAGAAGTATGGAGAAAGACTTGTTAAAATTGGGTCCCAAATGGGCTAAGAACTCGGAAACATTGCGTTGAACCACTAAATGAGTTATCTAGTGTTGTTTGGGGTTATAATATGTTAGAATACAAGTAACTTGATTGATTACAAGTGCTAAAGATGCATGAAGATTGTTTAGAAGTGTGTAGAAAAACTTGTTAAAATTGGGTCCCAAATGGGCTAAGAACTCGGAAACATTGCGTTGAACCACTAAATGACTTATCTAGTGTTGTTTGGGGTTAGAATATGTTAGAATACAAGTAACTTGATTGATTACAAGTGCTAGAGATGCATGAAGATTCTTTAGAAGTGTGTAGAAAGACTTGTTGAAATTGGGTCCCAAATGGGCTAAGAACTCGGACACATTGCGTTGAACCACTAAATGACTTATCTAGTGTTGTTTGGGGGTTAGAATATGTTAGAATACAATGAATTTAATTGATTACAAGTGCTAGATATGCATGAAGAGTGTTTAAAAGTGTGTAGAAAGAGTTGCCCAAATTTGGTCCAAAATGGGCTAAGAACCCACAACCATTGCTTTGAAGCATTAAATAGCTGTTATAGTGTTGATTGGGGTTAGAATATGTTAGAATACAATAAATTTGATTGATTACAATTTTTAGAGATGCATGAACAGTGTTTAGAAGTATGGAGAAAGACTTGTTAAAATTGGGTCCCAAATGGGCTAAGAACTCGGAAACATTGCGTCGAACCACTAAATGACTTATCTAGTGTTGTTTGGGGTTAGAATATGTTAGAATACAAGTAACTTGATTGATTACAAGTGCTAGAGATGCATGAAGATTCTTTAGAAGTGTGTAGAAAGACTTGTTGAAATTGGGTCCCAAATGGGCTAAGAACTCGGACACATTGCGTTGAACCACTAAATGACTTATCTAGTGTTGCTTTGGGTTAGAATATGTTCGAATACAATAAATTTGATTGATTACAAGTACTAGAGATGCATGAAGAGTGTTTAAAAGTGTGTAGAAAGACTTGCCCAAATTTGGTCCAAAATGGGCTAAGATCACACAACCATTGCTTTGAACCATTAAATAGCTTGTATAGTGTTGATTGGGTTTAGAATATGTTAGAATACAATAAATTTGATTGATTACAAGTGTTAGAGATGCATGAAGAGTGTTTAGAAGTACGGCGAAAGACTTGTTGAAATTGGGTCCTAAATGGGATAAGAACTCAAAACATTGCGTTGAAACACGTAATGGCTTGTCTTGTGCTGTTTTGGGTTAAAATATGTTAGAATAAAATAAATTTTATTTTTGCAAGTGCTAGGGATACATGAAAAGTGTTTAGAAGTGTGGAAAAACACTTGTTGAAATTGGGTCCCAAGTGGGCTAAGAACTAGGAAACATTGCGTTGAACCACTAAATTACTTATCTAGTGTTGTTTGGGGTTACAATATGTTATAATACTTTAAATTTTATTGCTTAGAAGTGCTATATATGCATGAAGAGTGTTTAGAAGTGTGTAGAGAGACACGCCCAAATTTTGTCCAAATTGGGCTAAGAACCCACAACCATTGCTTTGAAGCATTAAATAGCTGTTATAGTGATTATTGGGGTTAGAATATGTTAGAATACATTAAATTTGATTGATCACAATTTTTAGAGATGCATGAAGAGTGTTTAGAAGTATGGAGAAAGACTTGTTAAAATTGGGTCCCAAATGGGCTAGGAACACGAAAACATTGCGTTGAACCACGAAATGATTTATCTAGTGGTTTTTGGGGTTAGAATATGTTAGAATACAAGTAACTTGATTGATTACAAGTGCTAGAGATGCATGAAGAGTGTTTAGAAGTGTGTAGAAAAACTTGTTGAAATTGGGTCCCAAATGGGCTAAGAACTCGGAAACATTGCGTTGAACCACTAAATGACTTATCTAGTGTTGTTTGGGGGTTAGAATATGTTAGAATACAATGAATTTAATTGATTACAAGTGCTAGATATGCATGAAGAGTGTTTAAAAGTGTGTAGAAAGAGTTGCCCAAATTTGGTCCAAAATGGGCTAAGAACCCACAACCATTGCTTTGAAGCATTAAATAGCTGTTATAGTGTTGATTGGGGTTAGAATATGTTAGAATACAATAAATTTGATTGATTACAATTTTTAGAGATGCATGAAGAGTGTTTAGAAGTATGGAGAAAGACTTGTTAAATTTGGGTCCCAAATGGGCTAAGAACTCGGAAACATTGCGTCGAACCACTAAATGACTTATCTAGTGTTGTTTGGGGTTAGAATATGTTAGAATACAAGTAACTTGATTGATTACAAGTGCTAGAGATGCATGAAGATTCTTTAGAAGTGTGTAGAAAGACTTGTTGAAATTGGGTCCCAAATGGGCTAAGAACTCGGACACATTGCGTTGAACCACTAAATGACTTATCTAGTGTTGCTTTGGGTTAGAATATGTTCGAATACAATAAATTTGATTGATTACAAGTACTAGAGATGCATGAAAAGTGTTTAAAAGTGTGGAGAAAGACTTGCCCAAATTTGGTCAAAAATGGGCTAAGATCACACAACCATTGCTTTGAACCATTAAATAGCTTGTATAGTGTTGATTGGGTTTAGAATATGTTAGAATACAATAAATTTGATTGATTACAAGTGTTAGAGATGCATGAAGAGTGTTTAGAAGTATGGCGAAAGACTTGTTGAAATTGGGTCCCAAATGGGATAAGAACTCAAAACATTGCGTTGAAACACGTAATGGCTTGTCTTGTGCTGTTTTGGGTTAAAATATGTTAGAATAAAATAAATTTTATTTTTGCAAGTGCTAGGGATACATGAAAAGTGTTTAGAAGTGTGGAAAAACACTTGTTGAAATTGGGTCCCAAGTGGGCTAAGAACTCGGAAACATTGCGCTGAACCACTAAATTACTTATCTAGTGTTGTTTGGGGTTACAATATGTTAGAATACTTTAAATTTCATTGCTTAGAAGTGCTATATATGCATGAAGAGTGTTTAGAAGTGTGTAGAGAGACTTGCCCAAATTTTGTCCAAATTGGGCTAAGAACCCACAACCATTGCTTTGAAGCATTAAATAGCTGTTATAGTGTTGATTGGGGTTAGAATATGTTAGAATACATTAAATTTGATTGATCACAATTTTTAGAGATGCATGAAGAGTGTTTAGAAGTATGGAGAAAGACTTGTTAAAATTGGGTCCCAAATGGGCTAGGAACACGAAAACATTGCGTTGAACCACGAAATGATTTATCTAGTGGTTTTTGGGGTTAGAATATGTTAGAATACAAGTAACTTGATTGATTACAAGTGCTAGAGATGCATGAAGAGTGTTTAGAAGTGTGTAGAAAAACTTGTTGAAATTGGGTCCCAAATGGGCTAAGAACTCGGAAACATTGCGTTGAACCACTAAATAACTTATCTAGTGTTGTTTGGGGTTAGAATATGTTAGAATACAATGAATTTGATTGATTATAAGTGTTAGATTTGCATGAAGAGTGTTTAGAAGTATGTAGAAAGACTTGCCCAAATTTGGTCTAAATAGGGCTAAGAACCCACAACCATTGCTTTGAAGCATTAAATAGCTTGTATAGTGTTAATTGGGGTTATAATATGTTAGAATGCAATAAATTTGATTGATTACAAGTGCTAGAGATGCATGAAGAGTGTTTATAAGTGTGGATAAAGACTTGTTGAAATTGGGTCCCAAAAGGGCTAAGAACTCGGAAACATTGCGTTGAACCACTAAATGAATTATCTAGTGTTGTTTGGGGTTATAATATGTTAGAATACAATGAATTTGATTGATTACAAGTGCTATAGATGCATGAAGAGTGTTAAGAAGTGTCTAGAAAGACTTGTTGAAACTTGATCCCAAATGGGCTAAGAACTCGGAAATATTACGTTGAACCACTTAATGGCTTGTCTAGTGCTGTTTTGGGTTAGAATATGTTAGAATACAATAAATTTCATTGTTACAAGTGCTAGAGATATATGAAGAGTGTTTAGAAGTGTGGAAAAAGACTTGTTGAAATTGGGTCCCAAATGGGCTAAAAACTCAGAAACATTGCGTTGAACCACTAAATGACTTATCTAGTGTTATTTGGGGGTTAGAATATGTTAGAATACAATGAATTTGATTGATTACAAGTGCTAGATATGCATGAAGAGTGTTTAAAAGTGTGTAGAAAGAGTTGCCCAAATTTGGTCCAAAATGGGCTAAGAACCCACAACCATTGCTTTGAAGCATTCAATAGCTGTTATAGTGTTGATTGGGGTTAGAATATGTTAGAATACAATAAATTTGATTGATTACAATTTTTAGAGATGCATGAAGAGTGTTTAGAAGTATGGAGAAAGACTTGTTAAAATTGGGTCCCAAATGGGCTAAGAACTCGGAAATATTGCGTTGAACCACTAAATGACTTATCTAGTGTTGTTTGGGGTTAGAATATGTTAAAATACAAGTAACTTGATTGATTACAAGTGCTAGAGATGCATGAAGATTGTTTAGAAGTGTGTAGAAAGACTTGTTGAAATTGGGTCCCAAATGGGCTAAGAACTCGGAAACATTGCGTTGAACCACTAAATGACTTATCTAGTGTTGTTTGGGGGTTAGAATATGTTAGAATACAATGAATTTAATTGATTACAAGTGCTAGATATGCATGAAGAGTGTTTAAAAGTGTGTAGAAAGAGTTGCCCAAATTTGGTCCAAAATGGGCTAAGAACCCACAACCATTGCTTTGAAGCATTAAATAGCTGTTATAGTGTTGATTGGGGTTAGAATATGTTAGAATACAATAAATTTGATTGATTACAAATTTTAGAGATGCATGAACAGTGTTTAGAAGTATGGAGAAAGACTTGTTAAAATTGGGTCCCAAATGGGCTAAGAACTCGGAAACATTACGTCGAACCACTAAATGACTTATCTAGTGTTGTTTGGGGTTAGAATATGTTAGAATACAAGTAACTTGATTGATTACAAGTGCTAGAGATGCATGAAGATTCTTTAGAAGTGTGTAGAAAGACTTGTTGAAATTGGGTCCCAAATGGGCTAAGAACTCGGAAACATTGCGTTGAACCACTAAATGACTTATCTAGTGTTGTTTGGGGGTTAGAATATGTTAGAATACAATGAATTTAATTGATTACAAGTGCTAGATATGCATGAAGAGTGTTTAAAAGTGTGTAGAAAGAGTTGCCCAAATTTGGTCCAAAATGGGCTAAGAACCCACAACCATTGCTTTGAAGCATTAAATAGCTGTTATAGTGTTGATTGGTGTTAGAATATGTTAGAATACAATAAATTTGATTGATTACAATTTTTAGAGATGCATGAAGAGTGTTTAGAAGTACGGCGAAAGACTTGTTGAAATTGGGTCCTAAATGGGATAAGAACTCAAAACATTGCGTTGAAACACGTAATGGCTTGTCTTGTGCTGTTTTGGGTTAAAATATGTTAGAATAAAATAAATTTTATTTTTGCAAGTGCTAGGGATACATGAAAAGTGTTTAGAAGTGTGGAAAAACACTTGTTGAAATTGGGTCCCAAGTGGGCTAAGAACTAGGAAACATTGCGTTGAACCACTAAATTACTTATCTAGTGTTGTTTGGGGTTAGAATATGTTAGAATACAATGAATTTTATTGATTACAGGTGCTAGATTTGCATGTAGAGTGTTTAGAAATGTGTAGAAAGACTTGCCCAAATTTGGTCCAAAATGGGCTAAGAACCCGCAACCATTGCTTTGAAGCATTCAATAGCTGTTATAGTGTTGATTGGGGTTAGAATATGTTAGAATACAATAAATTTGATTGATTACAATTTTTAGAGATGCATGAAGAGTGTTTAGAAGTATGGAGAAAGACTTGTTAAAATTGGGTCCCAAATGGGCTAAGAACTCGGAAATATTGCGTTGAACCACTAAATGACTTATCTAGTGTTGTTTGGGGTTAGAATATGTTAGAATACAAGTAACTTGATTGATTACAAGTGCTAGAGATGCATGAAGATTGTTTAGAAGTGTGTAGAAAGACTTGTTGAAATTGGGTCCCAAATGGGCTAAGAACTCGGACACATTGCGTTGAACTACTAAATGACTTATCTAGTGTTGCTTTGGGTTAGAATATGTTAGAATAGAATAAATTTGATTGATTACAAGTACTAGAGATGCATGAAGAGTGTTTAAAAGTGTGTAGAAAGACTTGCCCAAATTTGGTCCAAAATGGGCTAAGATCACACAACCATTGCTTTGAACCATTTAATAGCTTGTATAGTGTTGATTGGGTTTAGAATATGTTAGAATACAATAAATTTGATTGATTACAAGTGTTAGAGATGCATGAAGAGTGTTTAGAAGTATGGCGAAAGACTTGTTGAAATTGGGTCCCAAATAAGATAAGAACTCAAAACATTGCGTTGAAACACGTAATGGCTTGTCTTGTGCTGTTTTGGGTTAAAATATGTTAGAATAAAATAAATTTTATTTTTGCAAGTGCTAGAGATACATGAAAAGTGTTTAGAAGTGTGGAAAAACACTTGTTGAAATTGGGTCCCAAGTGGGCTAAGAACTCGGAAACATTGCGTTGAACCACTAAATTACTTATCTAGTAATCTTTGGGGTTACAATATGTTAGAATACTTTAAATTTCATTGCTTAGAAGTGCTATATATGCATGAAGAGTGTTTAGAAGTGTGTAGAGAGACTTGCCCAAATTTTGTCCAAATTGGGCTAAGAACCCACAACCATTGCTTTGAAGAATTAAATAGCTGTTATAGTGTTGATTGGGGTTAGAATATGTTAGAATACTTTAAATTTGATTGATCACAATTTTTAGAGATGCATGAAGACTGTTTAGAAGTATGGAGAAAGACTTGTTAAAATTGGGTCCCAAATGGGCTAAGAACACGAAAACATTGCGTTGAACCACGAAATGACTTATCTAGTGGTTTTTGGGGTTAGAATATGTTAGAATACAAGTAACGTGATTGATTACAAGTGCTAGAGATGCATGAAGAGTGTTTAGAAGTGTGTAGAAAAACTTGTTGAAATTGGGTCCCAAATGGGCTAAGAACTCGGAAACATTGCGTTGAACCACTAAATAACTTATCTAGTGTAGTTTGGGGTTAGAATATGTTAGAATACAATGAATTTGATTGATTATAAGTGCTAGATTTGCATGAAGAGTGTTTAGAAGTGTGTAGAAAGACTTGCCCAAATTTGGTCCAAATAGGGCTAAGAACCCACAACCATTGCTTTGAAGCATTATATAGCTTGTATAGTGTTGATTGGGGTTATAATATGTTAGAATACAATAAATTTGATTGATTACAAGTGCTAGAGATGCATGAAGAGTGTTTATAAGTGTGGATAAAGACTTGTTGAAATTGGGTCCCAAAAGGGCTAAGAACTCGGAAACATTGCGTTGAACCACTAAATGAATTATCTAGTGTTGTTTGGGGTTAGAATATGTTAGAATACAATGAATTTTATTGATTACAACTGCTATAGATGCATGAAGAGTGTTTAGAAGTGTCTAGAAAGACTTGTTGAAACTTGATCCCAAATGGGCTAAGAACTCGGAAATATTGCGTTGAACCACTTAAAGGCTTGTCTAGTGCTGTTTTGGGTTAGAATATGTTAGAATACAATAAAATTCATTGTTACAAGTGCTAGAGATATATGAAGAGTGTTTAGAAGTGTGGAGAAAGACTTGTTGAAATTGGGTCCTAAATGGGCTAAAAACTCGGAAACATTGCGTTGAACCACTAAATGATTTATCTAGTGTTATTTGGGGGTTAGAGTATGTTAGAATACAATGAATTTGATTGATTACAAGTGCTAGATATGCATGAAGAGTGTTTAAAAGTGTGTAGAAAGAGTTGCCCAAATTTGGTCCAAAATGGGCTAAGAACCCACAACCATTGCAAGCATTCAATAGCTGTTATAGTGTTGATTGGGGTTAGAATATGTTAAAATACAATAAATTTGATTGATTACAATTTTTAGAGATGCATGAAGAGTGTTAAGAAGTATGGAGAAAGACTTGTTAAAATTGGGTCCCAAATGGGCTAAGAACTCGGAAACATTGCGTTGAACCACTAAATGAATTATCTAGTGTTGTTTGGGATTAGAATATGTTAGAATATAAGTAACTTGATTGATTACAAGTGCTAGAGATGCATGAAGATTGTTTAGAAGTGTGTAGAAAGACTTATTGAAATTGGGTCCCAAATGGGCTAAGAACTCGGACACATTGCGTTGAACCACTAAATGACTTATCTAGTGTTGCTTTGGGTTAGAATATGTTGGAATATGTTAGAATACAAGTAACTTGATTGATTACAAGTGCTAGAGATACATGAAAAGTGTTTAGAAGTGTGGAGAAACACTTGTTGAAATTGGGTCCCAAGTGGGCTAAGAACTCGGAAACATTGCGTTGAACCACTAAATTACTTATCTAGTGTTGTTTGGGGTTACAATATGTTAGAATACTTTAAATTTCATTTCTTACAAGTGCTATATATGCATGAAAAGTGTTTAGAAGTGTGTAGAAAGACTTGCCCAAATTTTGTCCAAATTGGGCTAAGAACCCACAACCATTGCTTTGAAGCATTAAATAGCTGTTATAGTGTTGATTGGGGTTAGGATATGTTAGAATACATTAAATTTGATTGATCACAATTTTTAGAGATGCATGAAGAGTGTTTAGAAGTATGGAGAAAGACTTGTTAAAATTGGGTCCCAAATGGGCTAAGAACACGAAAACATTGCGTTGAACCACTAAATGACTTATCTAGTGGTTTTTGGGGTTAGAATATGTTAGAATACAAGTAACTTGATTGATTACAAGTGCTAGAGATGCATGAAGAGTGTTTAGAAGTGTGTAGAAAAACTTTTTGAAATTGGGTCCCAAATGGGCTAAGAACTCGGAAACATTGCGTTGAACCACTAAATAACTTATCTAGTGTTGTTTGGGGTTAGAATATGTTAGAATACAATGAATTTGATTAATTACAAGTGCTAGATTTGCATGAAGAGTGTTTAGAAGTGTGTAGAAAGACTTGCCCAAATTTGGTCAAAAATGGGCTAAGAACCCACAACCATTGCTTTGAAGCATTAAATAGCTTGTATAGTGTTGATTGGGGTTAGAATATGTTAGAATACAATAAAATTGATTGATTACAAGTGCTAGAGATGCATGAAGAGTGTTTAGAAGTATGGAGAAAGACTTGTTGAAATTGGGTCCCAAATGGGCTAAGAACTCAAAAACATTGCGTTGAAACACGTAATGGCTTGTCTTGTACTTTTTTGGGTTAAAATATGTTAGAATACAATGAATTTGATTGATTACAAGTGCTAGAGATGCATGAAGAGTGTTTAGAAGTATGTAGAAAGACTTGTTGAAACTTGATCCCAAATGGGCTAACAACTCGGAAACATTGCGTTGAACCACTTAATGGCTTGTCTAGTGCTGTTTTGGGTTAGAATATGTTAGAATACAATATATAATATTGTTACAAGTGCTAGAGATATATGAAGAGTGTTTAGAAGTGTGGAGAAAGACTTGTTAAAATTGGGTCCCAAATGGGCTAAGAACTCGGAAACATTGCGTTGAACCACTAAATGACTTATCTAGTGTTGTTTGGGATTAGAATATGTTAGAATACAAGTAACTTGATTGATTAAGAGTGCTAGAGATGCATGAAGATTGTTTAGAAGTGTGTAGAAAGACTTGTTGAAATTGGGTCCCAAATGGGCTAAGTACTCAGAAACATTGCGTTGAACCACTAAATGACTTATCTAGTGTTGCTTTGGGTTAGAATATGTTAGAATACAATAAATTTGATTTATTACAAGTGCTAGAGATGCATGAAGAGTGTTTATAAGTGTGGAGAAAGACATGTTGAAATTGTGTCCCAAATGGGCTAACAACTTGGAAACATTGTGTTGAACCACTAAATGACTTATCTAGTGTTTTTTCGGGTTAGAATATGTTGAATACAATGAATTTGATTGATTACAAGTGCTAGAGATGCATGAAAAGTGTTTAAAAGTGTGTAGAAAGACTTGCCCAAATTTGGTCCAAAATGGGCTAAGAACACATAACCATTGCTTTGAAGCATTAAATAGCTTGTATAGTGTTGATTGGGTTTAGAATATGTTAGAATACAATAAATTTGATTGATTACAAGTGTTAGAGATGAAGAGTGTTTAGAATTATGGAGTAAGACTTGTTGAAATTGGGTCCCAAATGGGCTAAGAACTCAAAAACATTGCGTTGAAACACGTAATGGCTTGTCTTGTGCTGTTTTGGGTTAAAATATGTTAAAATAAAATAAATTTTATTTTTGCAAGAGCTAGAGATACATGAAAAGTGTTTAGAAGTGTGGAGAAACACTTGTTGAAATTGGGTCCCAAGTGGGCTAAGAACTCGGAAACATTGCGTTGAACCACTAAATTACTTATCTAGTGTTGTTTGGCGTTACAATATGTTTAGAATACTTTAAATTTCATTGCTTACAAGTGCTATATATGCATGAAGAGTGTTTAGAAGTGTGTAGAAAGACTTGCCCAAAATTTGGTCCAAAATGGGCTAAGAACCCACAACCATTGCTTTGAAGCATTAAATAGCTTTTATAGTGTTGATTGGGGTTAAAATATGTTAGAATACAATAAATTTGATTGATTACAAGTGCTAGAGATGTATGAAGAGTGTTTATAAGTGTGGATAAAGACTTGTTGAAATTGGGTCCCAAAAGGGCTAAGAACTCGGAAACATTGCGTTTAACCACTAAATGACTTATCTAGTGTTGTTTCGGGTTAGAATATGTTAGAATACAATGAATTTGATTGATTACAAGTGCTATAGATGCATGAAGAGTGTTTAAAAGTGTGTAGAAAGACTTGTTGAAACTTGATCCCAAATGGGCTAAGAACTCGGAAACATTGCGTTGAACCACTTAATGGCTTGTCTAGTGCTGTTTTGGGTTAGAATATGTTAGAATACAATAAATTGCATTGTTACAAGTGCTAGAGATATATGAAGAGTGTTTAGAAGTGTGGAGAAAGACTTGTTGAAATTGGTCCAAAATGGGCTAAGAACCCACAACCATTGCTTTGAAGCATTAAATAGCTGTTTTAGTGTTGATTGGGGTTAGAATATGTTAGAATACAATAAATTTGATTGATTACAATTTTTAGAGATGCATGAAGAGTGTTTAGAAGTATGGAGAAAGACGTTAAAATTGGGTCCCAAATGGGCTAAGAACTCGGAAACATTGCGTTGAACCACTAAATGACTTATCTAGTGTTGTTTGGAGTTAGAATATGTTAGAATACAATAAATTTGATTGATTACAAGTGTTAGAGATGCATGAAGAGTGTTTAAAAGTATGGAGAAAGACTTGTTGAAATTGGGTCCCAAATGGGCTAAGAACTCAAAAACATTACGTTGAAACATTAATGACTTGTCTTGTGCTGTTTTAGGTTAAAATATGTTAGAATAAAATAAATTTTATTGTTACAAGTGTTAGAGATACATGAAGAGTGTTTAGAAGTGTGGAGAAACACTTGTTGAAAGTGGATCCCAAATGGGCTAAGAACTCGGAAACATTGCGTTGAACCACTAAATTACCTATCTTGTGTTGTTTGGGGTTAGAATATGTTAGAATACATTAAATTTGATTGATTACAAGTGCTAGATATGCATGAAGAGTGTTTAGAAGTGTGTAGAAAGACTTGCCCAAATTTGGTCCAAAATGGGCTAAGAACCCACAACCATTGCTTTGAAGCATTAAATAGCTTGTATAGTGTTGATTGGGGTTAGAATATGTAAGAATACAATAAATTTGATTGATTACAAGTGTTAGATATGCATGAAAAGTGTTTAGAAGTATGGAGAAAGACTTGTTGAAATTGGGTCCCAATTGGGCTAAGAACTAAAAAACATTGCATTGAACCACTTACTGGCTTGTCTAGTGCTGTTTTGGGTTTGAATATGTTAGAATATAATAAATTTGATTGTTACAAGTGCTAGAGATACATGAAGAGTGTTTAGAAGTGTGGAGAAAGACTTGTTGAAATTGGGTCCCAAATGGGCTAAGAACTCTGAAACATTGCGTTTAACCACTAATTCACTTATCTAGTGTTGTTTAGGGTTAGAATATTCTAGAATACAATGAATTTGACTGATTACAAGTGCTAGAGATGCATGAAGAGTGTTTAGAAGTGTGTAGAAAGACTTGTTGAAATTGGGTCCCAAAAGGGCTAAGAACTCGGAAACATTGAGTTGAACCACTAAATGACTTATCTAGTTTTGTTTGGGGTTAGAATATGTTAGAATACAATAAATTGGATTGATTGGAAGTGCTAGAGATGCATGAAGAGTGTTTATAAGTGTGTAGAAAGACTTGTTGAAATTTGGTCTCAAATGGGCTAAGAACTCGGAAACATTGCGTTGAACCACTTATTGGCTTGTCTAGTGCTGTTTTGGGTTTGAATATGTTAGAATACAATAAATTTGATTTTTAAAAGTGCTAGAGATATATGAAGAGTGTTTAGAAGTGTGGAGAAAGACTTGTTGAAATTGGGTCCCAAATGGGCTAAGAACTGGGAAACATTGCGTTGAACCACTAAATGACTTATCTAGTGTTGTTTGGGGGTTAGAATATGTTAGAATACAATGAATTTGATTGATGACAAGTGCTAGATATGATGTTGAAATTGGGTCCCAAATGGGCTAAGAACTCGGAAACATTGCGTTGAACCACTAAATGACTTATCTAGTGTTGTTTGGGGGTTAGAATATGTTAGAATACAATGAATTTGATTGATTACAAGTGCTAGATATGCATGAAGAGTGTTTAGAAGTGTGTAGAAAGACTTGTTGAAATTGGGTCCCAAATGGGTTAAGAACTCGGAAACATTGCGTTGAACCACTAAATGACTTATCTAGTGTTGTTTGGGGGTTAGAATATGTTAGAATACAATGAATTTGATTGATTATAAGTGCTAGATTTGCATGAAGAGTGTTTAGAAGTGTGTAGAAAGACTTGCCCAAATTTGGTCCAAAATGGGCTAAGAACCCACAACCATTGCTTTGAAGCATTAAATAGCTTGTATAGTGTTGATTGGGGTTAGAATATGTAAGAATACAATAAATTTGATTGATTACAAGTGTTAGATATGCATGAAAAGTGTTTAGAAGTATGGAGAAAGACTTGTTGAAATTGGGTCCCAATTGGGCTAAGAACTAAAAAACATTGCATTGAACCACTTACTGGCTTGTCTAGTGCTGTTTTGGGTTTGAATATGTTAGAATATAATAAATTTGATTGTTACAAGTGCTAGAGATACATGAAGAGTGTTTAGAAGTGTGGAGAAAGACTTGTTGAAATTGGGTCCCAAATGGGCTAAGAACTCTGAAACATTGCGTTTAACCACTAATTCACTTATCTAGTGTTGTTTAGGGTTAGAATATTCTAGAATACAATGAATTTGACTGATTACAAGTGCTAGAGATGCATGAAGAGTGTTTAGAAGTGTGTAGAAAGACTTGTTGAAATTGGGTCCCAAAAGGGCTAAGAACTCGGAAACATTGAGTTGAACCACTAAATGACTTATCTAGTTTTGTTTGGGGTTAGAATATGTTAGAATACAATAAATTGGATTGATTGGAAGTGCTAGAGATGCATGAAGAGTGTTTATAAGTGTGTAGAAAGACTTGTTGAAATTTGGTCTCAAATGGGCTAAGAACTCGGAAACATTGCGTTGAACCACTTATTGGCTTGTCTAGTGCTGTTTTGGGTTTGAATATGTTAGAATACAATAAATTTGATTTTTAAAAGTGCTAGAGATATATGAAGAGTGTTTAGAAGTGTGGAGAAAGACTTGTTGAAATTGGGTCCCAAATGGGCTAAGAACTGGGAAACATTGCGTTGAACCACTAAATGACTTATCTAGTGTTGTTTGGGGGTTAGAATATGTTAGAATACAATGAATTTGATTGATGACAAGTGCTAGATATGATGTTGAAATTGGGTCCCAAATGGGCTAAGAACTCGGAAACATTGCGTTGAACCACTAAATGACTTATCTAGTGTTGTTTGGGGGTTAGAATATGTTAGAATACAATGAATTTGATTGATTACAAGTGCTAGATATGCATGAAGAGTGTTTAGAAGTGTGTAGAAAGACTTGTTGAAATTGGGTCCCAAATGGGTTAAGAACTCGGAAACATTGCGTTGAACCACTAAATGACTTATCTAGTGTTGTTTGGGGGTTAGAATATGTTAGAATACAATGAATTTGATTGATTATAAGTGCTAGATTTGCATGAAGAGTGTTTAGAAGTGTGTAGAAAGACTTGCCCAAATTTGGTCCAAAATGGGCTAAGAACCCACAACCATTGCTTTGAAGCATTAAATAGCTTGTATAGTGTTGATTGGGGTTAGAATATGTAAGAATACAATAAATTTGATTGATTACAAGTGTTAGATATGCATGAAAAGTGTTTAGAAGTATGGAGAAAGACTTGTTGAAATTGGGTCCCAATTGGGCTAAGAACTCAAAAACATTGCATTGAACCACTTAATGGCTTGTCTAGTGCTGTTTTGGGTTTGAATATGTTAGAATATAATAAATTTGATTGTTACAAGTGCTAGAGATACATGAAGAGTGTGTAGAAGTGTGGAGAAAGACTTGTTGAAATTGGGTCCCAAATGGGCTAAGAACTCTGAAACATTGCGTTTAACCACTAAATCACTTATCTAGTGTTGTTTAGGGTTAGAATATTCTAGAATACAATGAATTTGACTGATTATAAGTGCTAGATATGCATGAAGAGTGTTTAGAAGTGTGTAGAAAGACTTGTTGAAATTGGGTCCCAAAAGGGCTAAGAACTCGGAAACATTGAGTTGAACCACTAAATGACTTATCTAGTTTTGTTTGGGGTTAGAATATGTTAGAATACAATAAATTGGATTGATTGGAAGTGCTAGAGATGCATGAAGAGTGTTTATAAGTGTGTAGAAAGACTTGTTGAAATTTGGTCCCAAATGGGCTAAGAACTCGGAAACATTGCGTTGAACCACTTATTGGCTTGTCTAGTGCTGTTTTGGGTTTGAATATGTTAGAATACAATAAATTTGATTTTTAAAAGTGCTAGAGATATATGAAGAGTGTTTAGAAGTGTGGAGAAAGACTTGTTGAAATTGGGTCCCAAATGGGCTAAGAACTGGGAAACATTGCGTTGAACCACTAAATGACTTATCTAGTGTTGTTTGGGGGTTAGAATATGTTAGAATACAATGAATTTGATTGATGACAAGTGCTAGATATGATGTTGAAATTGGGTCCCAAATGGGCTAAGAACTCGGAAACATTGCGTTGAACCACTAAATGACTTATCTAGTGTTGTTTGGGGGTTAGAATATGTTAGAATACAATGAATTTGATTGATTACAAGTGCTAGATATGCATGAAGAGTGTTTAGAAGTGTGTAGAAAGACTTGTTGAAATTGGGTCCCAAATGGGTTAAGAACTCGGAAACATTGCGTTGAACCACTAAATGACTTATCTAGTGTTGTTTGGGGGTTAGAATATGTTAGAATACAATGAATTTTATTGATTACAAGTGCTAGATATGCATGAAGAGTGTTTAGAAGTGTGTAGAAAGACTGGCCCAAATTTGGTCCAAAATGGGCTCAGAACCCACAACCATTGCTTTGAAGCATTAAATAGCTGTTTTAGTGTTGATTGGGGTTAGAATATGTTATAATACAATAAATTTGATTGATTACAATTTTTAGATATGCATGAAGAGTGTTTAGAAGTATGGAGAAAGACGTTAAAATTGGGTCCCAAATTGGATAAGAACTCGGAAACATTGCGTTGAACCACTAAATGACTTATCTAGTGTTGTTTGGTGTTAGAATATGTTAGAATACAAGTAACTTGATTGATTACAAGTGCTAGAGATGCATGAAGATTGTTTAGAAGTGTGTAGAAAGACTTGTTGAAATTGGGTCCCAAATGGGCTAAGAACTTGGAAACATTGAGTTGAACCACTAAATAACTTATCTAGTTTTGTTTGGGGTTAGAATATGTTAGAATACAATAAATTGGATTGATTGGATGTGCTAGAGATGCCTGAAGAGTGTTTATAAGTGTGGATAAAGACTTGTTGAAATTGGGTCCCAAATGGGCTAAGAACTCGGAAACATTGAGTTGAACCACTAAATGACTTATCTAGTTTTGTTTGGGGTTAGAATATGTTAGAATACAATAAATTGGATTGATTGGATGTGCTAGAGATGCATGAAGAGTGTTTATAAGTGTGGATAAAGACTTGTAGAAATTGGGTCCCAAATGGGCTAAGAACTCGGAAACATTGCGTTGAACCACTAAATGACTTATCTAGTGTTGTTTGGGGTTAGAATATGTTAGAGTATAATGAATTTGATTGATTACCAGTGCTAGAGATGCATGAAGAGTGTTTAGAAGTGTGTAGAAAAACTTGTTGAAATTTGGTCCCAAATGGGCTAAGAACCCACAACCATTGCTTTGAAGCATTAAATAGCTTGTATAGTGTTTATTGGGTTTAGAATATGTTAGAATACAATCAATTTTTATGATTACAAGTGTTAGAGATTAAAATTGGCTACGAACCCATTAGCATTGCTTGGAAACAGTAAATTGGTTGTCTAGTAATGTTTAGGTTCAAAATAAGTTAAATACAATGCATATGCTTGATTAAAGTGCTAGATATGCTTGAAGAGTGTTTAGAAAGGTGTAGAAATTCCTATTGAAAATTCGACCCAAATTGGCTAAGAAACCACAAGCATTGCTTCGAAGCAGTAAATGGGTCGTCTAGTTATATTTATTCTCAAAATAATTGATTATACATTGCATATAGTTGATAAGAGGTGCTAGATATGACTGAAGAGTGTTTAGAAATGTGTAGAAAGTCCTATTCAAATTTCTTCCCAAATTAGCTAAGAACCCACAAGTATTGCTTGGAAGCACTAAATGGTTGTATAGTGTTGTTTAGGCTCAAATAATACATTTCATATGGTTGATTACAAGTGCTAGATATGTATAGAGAGTGTTTAGAAAGATGTAGGAAGTGCTATTGAAATTTTGTCCCAAATAAGCTAAGAACGCACAAGTATTGCTTGCAAAGAGTAAATGGGTTGTCTAGTGTTGTTTAAGCTCAAAATAAGTTAAAATACATTGCATATGGTTGATGACAATTGCTAGATGTGTTTGAAGAGTGTTTAGAAAAGTGTAGAAAGTCCAAATGATATTTTGTCCCAAATTGCCTAAGATTCTACAAGTATTGCTTGGAAGCATTAAATGTGTTGCCTAGTATTTTTTAGGCTCAAAAAGGTTGAAATACATTGCATACGGTTAAAAGTGCTAGATATGCATGAAGGGTGTTTCGAAAGGCGTAGAAAGTCCTATTGAAATTTTGGTCCCAAAAGGCTAAGAAACCACAAGCATTGCTTGGAAGGAGTAAATGGGTTGTCTATTGTTGTTTAGGCTCGAAATAAGTTAAAATACATTGCATATAGTTCATCACAAATGTAGATATCCATGACGAGTGTTTAGAAAGGTGTAGAAAGTCGTATTGAAATTTCGTCCCAAATTGGCTAAGAAGCCACAAGCATTGCTTGGAAATATTAAATGGGTTGTCTAGTGTTGATTATGGTCAAAATAAGTGAAAATACATTGCATATGGTTGATTACAAGTTCTAGATATGAATGAAGAGTGTTTAGAAAGGTGTAGAACGTCCTATTGAAGTTTCTCCGAAATTGGCTAAGAACCTACAAGCATTGGTTGGAAAGAGTAAATGGGTTGTATAGTGTTGTTTAGGATCAAAACAAGTTAATATACATTGCATATGGTTGATTACAGGTGCTAGATATGCTTTAAGAGTGTTTAGAAAGGTGTAAAAGTCCTATTGCAATTTTGTCCCAAATTGGCCAAGAACCCCAAGTATTGCTTGGAAATAGTAGATGGGTTGTCTAGAGTTGTTTAGGCTCAAAATAAGTTAAAATACATTTTGCATGGTTGATTACAAGTGCTAGATATGCATGAAGAGTGTTTAGAAGTGTGTAGAAAGACTTGCCCAAATTTGGTCCAAAATGGGCTAAGAACCCACAACCATTGCTTTGAAGCATTAAATAGCTGTTATAGTGTTGATTGGGGTTATAATATGTTAGAATACAATAAATTTGATTGATCACAATTTTTAGAGATGCATGAAGAGTGTATAGAAGTATGGAGAAAGACTTGTTAAAATTGGGTCCCAAATGGGATAAGAACTCGGAAACATTGCGTTGAACCACTAAATGTTTTATCTAGTGGTTTTTGGGGTTAGAATATCTTAGAATACAAGTCATTTGATTGATTACAAGTGCTAGAGTTGCATGAAGAGTGTTTAGAAGTGTGTAGAAAGACTTGTTGAAATTGGGTCCCAAATGGGCTAAAAACTCGGAAACATTGCGTTGAACCACTTAAGGACTTGTCTAGTGCTGTTCTGGGTTAGAATATGTTAGAATATAATAAATTTTATTGTTACAAGTGCTAGAGATACATGAAGAGTGTTTAGAAGTGTGGAGAAAGACTTGTTGAAATTGGGTCCCAAATGGGCTAAGAACTCGGAAACATTGCTTTGACCTACTAAATGACTTATCTAATTTTTTTTGGGGTTAGAATATGTTAGAATACAATAAATTTGATTGAATACAAGTGCTAGAGATGCGTGAAGAGTGTTTAGAAGTGTGTAAAAAGACTTGTAGAAATTGGGTCCCAAATGGGCTAAGAACTCGGAAAGATTGCATTGAACCACTAAATGACTTATCTAGTGTTGTTTGGGGTTAGAATATGTTAGAATACAATGAATTTGATTGATTAAACGTGCTAAAGATGCATGAAGAGTGTTTAGAAGTGTGTAGAAAGACTTGTTCAAATTGGGTCCCAAATGGGCTAAGAACTCGGAAACATTGCGTTGAACCACTTAAGGGCTTGTCTAGTGCTTTTTTGGGTTAGAATATGTTAGAATATAATAAATTTGATTGTTACAAGTGCTAGAGATACATTAAGAGTGTTTAGAAGTGTGGAGAAAGACTTGTTGAAATTGGGTCCCAAATGGGCTAAGAACGCGGAAACATTGCGTTGAACGACTAACTGACTTATCTAGTGTTGTTTGGGGTTAGAATATGTTAGAATACAATGAATTTGATTGATTACAAGTGCTAGAGATGCATGAAGAGTGTTTAGAAGTGTGTAGAAAGACTTGTTCAAATTACTTATTTAGTGATGTTTGGGGTTACAATATGTTAGAATACTTTAAATTTTATTGCTAACAAGTGATATATATGCATGTAGAGTGTTTAGAAGTTTGTAGAAAGACTTGCCCAAATTTGGTCCAAAATGGGCTAAGAACCCACAACCATTGCTTTGAAGCATTAAATAGCTGTTATAGTGTTGATTGGGGTTAGAATATGTTAGAATACAATAAATTAGATTGATCACAATTTTTAGAGATGCATGAAGAGTGTTTAGAAGTATGGAGAAAGACTTGTTAAAATTGGGTCCCAAATGGGCTAAGAACTCGGAAACATTGCGTTGAACCACTAAATGACTTATCTAGTGGTTTTTGGGGTTAGAATATGTTAGAATACAAGTCACTTGATTGATTACAAATGCTAGAGATGCATGAAGAGTGTTTAGAAGTGTGTAGAAAGACTTGTTGAAATTGGATCCCAAATGGGCTAAAAACTCGGAAACATTACGTTGAACCACTTAAGGACTTGTCTAGTGCTGTTTTGGGTTATAATATGTTAGAATATAATAAATTTTATTATTACAAGTGCTAGAGATACATGAAGAGTGTTTAGAAGTGTGGACAAAGACTTGTTTAAATTGGGTCCCAAATGGGCTAAGAACTCGGAAACATTGCTTTGAACCACTAAATGACTTATCTAGTATTTTTTGGGGTTAGAATATGTTAGAATACAATAAATTTGATTGATTACAAGTGCTAGAGATACATGAAGAGTGTTTAGAAGTGTGGAGAAAGACATGTTGAAATTGGATCCCAAATGGGCTAAGAACGCGGAAACATTGCGTTGAACCACTAACTGACTTTTCTAGTGTTGTTTGGGGTTAGAATATGTTAGAATACAATGAATTTGATTGATTACAAGTGCTAGAGATGCATGAAGAGTGTTTAGAAATGTGTAGAAAGACTTGTTCAAATTGGGTCCCAAATGGGCTAAGAACTCGGAAACATTGCGTTGAACCACTTAAGGGCTTGTCTAGTGCTGTTTTGGGTTAGAATATGTTAGAATATAATAAATTTGATTGTTACAAGTGCTAGAGATACATGAAGAGTGTTTAGAAGTGTGGAGAAAGACTTGTTGAAATTGGGTTCCAAATGGGCTAAGAACTCAGAAACATTGCGTTGAACCACTAAATGACTTATCTAGTGTTGTTTGGAGTTAGAATATGTTAGAATACAATAAATTTGATTGATTACAAGTGTTAGAGATGCATGAAGAGTGTTTAAAAGTATGGAAAAAGACTTGTTGAAATTGGGTCCTAAATGGGCTAAGAACTCAAAAACATTACGTTGAAACATTAATGACTTGTCTTGTGCTGTTTTAGGTTAAAATATGTTAGAATAAAATAAATTTTATTGTTACAAGTGTTAGAGATACATGAAGAGTGTTTAGAAGTGTGGAGAAACAATTGTTGAAATTGGGTCCCAAATGGGCTAAGAACTCGGAAACATTGCGTTGAACCACTAAATTACTTATCTAGTGTTGTTTGGGGTTAGAATATGTTAGAATACATTAAATTTGATTGATTACAAGTGCTAGATATGCATGAAGAGTGTTTAGAAGTGTGTAGAAAGAGTTGCCGAAATTTGGTCCAAAATGGGCTAAGAACCCACAACCATTGCTTTGAAGCATTAAATAGCTTTTAAAGTGTTGATTGGCGTTAGAATATGTAAGAATACAATAAATTTGATTGATTACAAGTGTTAGAGATGTATGAAGAGTGTTTAGAAGTATGGAGAAAGACTTGTTGAAATTGGGTCCCAATTGGGCTAAGAACTCAAAAACATTGCATTGAACCACTTAATGGCTTGTCTAGTGCTGTTTTGCGTTAGAATATGTTAGAATATAATAAATTTGATTGTTACAAGTGCTAGAGATACATGAAGAGTGTTTAGAAGTGTGGAGAAAGACTTGTTGAAATTGGGTCCCAAATGGGCTAAGAACTCTGAAACATTGCGTTTAACCACTAAATCACTTATCTAGTGTTGTTTAGGGTTAGAATATTCTAGAATACAATGAATTTGACTGATTACAAGTGCTAGAGATGCATGAAGAGTGTTTAGAAGTATGTAGAAAGACTTGTTGAAATTAGGTCCCAAAAGGGCTAAGAACTCGGAAACATTGAGTTGAACCACTAAATGACTTATCTAGTTTTGTTTGGGGTTAGAATATGTTAGAATACAATAAATTGGATTGATTGGAAGTGCTAGAGATGCATGAAGAGTGTTTATAAGTGTGTAGAAAGACTTGTTGAAATTTGGTCCCAAATGGGCTAAGAACTCGGAAACATTGCGTTGAACCACTTATTGGCTTGTCTAGTGCTGTTTTGGGTTTGAATATGTTAGAATACAATAAATTTGATTTTTAAAAGTGCTAGAGATATATGAAGAGTGTTTAGAAGTGTGGAGAAAGACTTGTTGAAATTGGGTCCCAAATGGGCTAAGAACTGGGAAACATTGCGTTGAACCACTAAATGACTTATCTAGTGTTGTTTGGGGGTTAGAATATGTTAGAATACAATGAATTTGATTGATGACAAGTGCTAGATATGATGTTGAAATTGGGTCCCAAATGGGCTAAGAACTCGGAAACATTGCGTTGAACCACTAAATGACTTATCTAGTGTTGTTTGGGGGTTAGAATATGTTAGAATACAATGAATTTGATTGATGACAAGTGCTAGATATGATGTTGAAATTGGGTCCCAAATGGGCTAAGAACTCGGAAACATTGCGTTGAACCACTAAATGACTTATCTAGTGTTGTTTGGGGGTTAGAATATGTTAGAATACAATGAATTTTATTGATTACAAGTGCTAGATATGCATGAAGAGTGTTTAGAAGTGTGTAGAAAGACTGGCCCAAATTTGGTCCAAAATGGGCTAAGAACCCACAACCATTGCTTTGAAACATTAAATAGCTGTTTTAGTGTTGATTGGGGTTAGAATATGTTATAATACAATAAATTTGATTGATTACAATTTTTAGATATGCATGAAGAGTGTTTAGAAGTATGGAGAAAGACGTTAAAATTGGGTCCCAAATTGTATAAGAACTCGGAAACATTGCGTTGAACCACTAAATGACTTATCTAGTGTTGTTTGGTGTTAGAATATGTTAGAATACAAGTAACTTGATTGATTACAAGTGCTAGAGATGCATGAAGATTGTTTAGAAGTGTGTAGAAAGACTTGTTGAAATTGGGTCCCAAATGGGCTAAGAACTCGGAAACATTGAGTTGAACCACTAAATAACTTATCTAGTTTTGTTTGGGGTTAGAATATGTTAGAATACAATAAATTGGATTGATTGGATGTGCTAGAGATGCCTGAAGAGTGTTTATAAGTGTGGATAAAGACTTGTTGAAATTGGGTCCCAAATGGGCTAAGAACTCGGAAACATTGAGTTGAACCACTAAATGACTTATCTAGTTTTGTTTGGGGTTAGAATATGTTAGAATACAATAAATTGGATTGATTGGATGTGCTAGAGATGCATGAAGAGTGTTTATAAGTGTGGATAAAGACTTGTTGAAATTGGGTCCCAAATGGGCTAAGAACTCGGAAACATTGCGTTGAACCACTAAATGACTTATCTAGTGTTGTTTGGGGTTAGAATATGTTAGAATACAATGAATTTGATTGATGACAAGTGCTAGATATGATGTTGAAATTGGGTCCCAAATGGGCTAAGAACTCGGAAACATTGCGTTGAACCTCTAAATGACTTATCTAGTGTTGTTTGGGGGTTAGAATATGTTAGAATACAATGAATTTGATTGATGACAAGTGCTAGATATGATGTTGAAATTGGGTCCCAAATGGGCTAAGAACTCGGAAACATTGTGTTGAACCACTAAATGACTTATCTAGTGTTGTTTGGGGGTTAGAATATGTTAGAATACAATGAATTTTATTGATTACAAGTGCTAGATATGCATGAAGAGTGTTTAGAAGTGTGTAGAAAGACTGGCCCAAATTTGGTCCAAAATGGGCTAAGAACCCACAACCATTACTTTGAAGCATTAAATAGCTGTTTTAGTGTTGATTGGGGTTAGAATATGTTATAATACAATAAATTTGATTGATTACAATTTTTAGATATGCATGAAGAGTGTTTAGAAGTATGGAGAAAGACGTTAAAATTGGGTCCCAAATTGTATAAGAACTCGGAAACATTGCGTTGAACCACTAAATGACTTATCTAGTGTTGTTTGGTGTTAGAATATGTTAGAATACAAGTAACTTGATTGATTACAAGTGCTAGAGATGCATGAAGATTGTTTAGAAGTGTGGAGAAAGACTTGTTGAATTTGGGTCCCAAATGGGCTAAGCACTCAGAAACATTGCGTTGAACCACTAAATGACTTATCTAGTGTTGTTTGGAGTTAGAATATGTTAGAATTGAATAAATTTGATTGATTACAAGTGTTAGAGATGCATGAAGAGTGTTTAAAAGTATGGAGAAAGACTTGTTGAAATTGGGTCCCAAATGGGCTAAGAACTCAAAAACATTGCGTTGAAACATTAATGACTTGTCTTGTGCTGGTTTAGGTTAAAATATGTTAGAATAAAATAAATTTTACTGTAACAAGCGTTAGAGATACATGAAGAGTGTTTAGAAGTGTGGAGAAACAATTGTTGAAATTGGGTCCCAAATGGGCTAAGAACTCGGAAACATTGCGTTGAACCACTAAATTACTTATCTAGTGTTGTTTGGGGTTAGAATATGTTAGAATACATTAAATTTGATTGATTACAAGTGCTAAATATGCATGAAGAGTGTTTAGAAGTGTGTAGAAAGAGTTGCCGAAATTTGTACCAAAATGGGCTAAGAACCCACAACCATTGCTTTGAAGCATTAAATAGCTTGTATAGTGTTTATTGGCGTTAGAATATGTAAGAATACAATAAATTTGATTAATTACAAGTGTTAGAGATGCATGAAGAGTGTTTAGAAGTATGGAGAAAGACTTGTTGAAATTGGGTCCCAATTGGGCTAAGAACTCAAAAGCATTGCATTGAACCACTTAATGGCTTGTCTAGTGCTGTTTTTGGGTTAGAATATGTTAGAATATAATAAATTTCATTGTTACAAGTGCTAGAGATACATGAAGAGTGTTTAGAAGTGTGGAGAAAGACTTGTTGAAATTGGGTCCCAAATGGGCTAAGAACTCTGAAACATTGTGTTTAACCACTAAATCACTTATCTAGTGTTGTTTAGGGTTAGAATATTCTAGAATACAATGAATTTTACTGATTACAAGTGCTAGAGTTGCATGAAAAGTGTTTAGAAGTGTGGAGAAACACTTGTTTAAATTACTTATTTAGTGATGTTTGGGGTTACAATATGTTAGAATACTTTAAATTTTATTGCTAACAAGTGATATATATGCATGTAGAGTGTTTAGAAGTTTGTAGAAAGACTTGCCCAAATTTGGTCCAAAATGGGCTAAGAACCCACAACCATTGCTTTGAAGCATTAAATAGCTGTTATAGTGTTGATTGGGGTTAGAATATGTTAGAATACAATAAATTAGATTGATCACAATTTTTAGAGATGCATGAAGAGTGTTTAGAAGTATGGAGAAAGACTTGTTAAAATTGGGTCCCAAATGGGCTAAGAACTCGGAAACATTGCGTTGAACCACTAAATGACTTATCTAGTGGTTTTTGGGGTTAGAATATGTTAGAATACAAGTCACTTGATTGATTACAAATGCTAGAGATGCATGAAGAGTGTTTAGAAGTGTGTAGAAAGACTTGTTGAAATTGGATCCCAAATGGGCTAAAAACTCGGAAACATTACGTTGAACCACTTAAGGAATTGTCTAGTGTTGTTTTGGGTTAAAATATGTTAGAATACAATATATTTTATTGATTACAAGTGCTAGAGATACATGAAGAGTGTTTAGAAGTGTGGACAAAGACTTGTTTAAATTGGGTCCCAAATGGGCTAAGAACTCGGAAACATTGCTTTGAACCACTAAATGACTTATCTAGTATTTTTTGGGGTTAGAATATGTTAGAATACAATAAATTTGATTGATTACAAGTGCTAGAGATACATGAAGAGTGTTTAGAAGTGTGGAGAAAGACATGTTGAAATTGGATCCCAAATGGGCTAAGAACGCGGAAACATTGCGTTGAACCACTAACTGACTTTTCTAGTGTTGTTTGGGGTTAGAATATGTTAGAATACAATGAATTTGATTGATTACAAGTGCTATAGATGCATGAAGAGTGTTTAGAAATGTGTAGAAAGACTTGTTCAAATTGGGTCCCAAATGGGCTAAGAACTCGGAAACATTGCGTTGAACCACTTAAGGGCTTGTCTAGTGCTGTTTTGGGTTAGAATATGTTAGAATATAATAAATTTGATTGTTACAAGTGCTAGAGATACATGAAGAGTGTTTAGAAGTGTGGAGAAAGACTTGTTGAAATTGGGTTCCAAATGGGCTAAGAACTCAGAAACATTGCGTTGAACCACTAAATGACTTATCTAGTGTTGTTTGGAGTTAGAATATGTTAGAATACAATAAATTTGATTGATTACAAGTGTTAGAGATGCATGAAGAGTGTTTAAAAGTATGGAAAAAGACTTGTTGAAATTGGGTCCTAAATGGGCTAAGAACTCAAAAACATTACGTTGAAACATTAATGACTTGTCTTGTGCTGTTTTAGGTTAAAATATGTTAGAATAAAATAAATTTTATTGTTACAAGTGTTAGAGATACATGAAGAGTGTTTAGAAGTGTGGAGAAACAATTGTTGAAATTGGGTCCCAAATGGGCTAAGAACTCGGAAACATTGTGTTGAACCACTAAATGACTTATCTAGTGTTGTTTGGGGTTAGAATATGTTAGAATCAATGAATTTGATTGATTAAAAGTGCTAGAGATGCATTAAGAGTGTTTAGAAGTGTGTAGAAAGATTTCCCGCAATTTGGTCCAAAATGGGCTAAGAACCCACAATCATTGCTTTGAAGCATTAAATGCCTTGTTTAGTGTTGATTGGGGTTAGAATATGTTAGAATACAATAAATTTGATTTATTACAAGTATTAGAGATGCATGAATAGTGTTTAGAAGTGTTGAGAAAGACGTTGAAATTGGGTCCCAATTGGGCTAAGAACTCAAAAACATTGCATTGAACCACTTAATGGCTTGTCTAGTGCTGTTTTGCGTTAGAATATGTTAGAATATAATAAATTTGATTGTTACAAGTGCTAGAGATACATGAAGAGTGTTTAGAAGTGTGGAGAAAGACTTGTTGAAATTGGGTCCCAAATGGGCTAAGAACTCTGAAACATTGCGTTTAACCACTAAATCACTTATCTAGTGTTGTTTAGGGTTAGAATATTCTAGAATACAATGAATTTGACTGATTACAAGTGCTAGAGATGCATGAAGAGTGTTTAGAAGTGTGTAGAAAGACTTGTTGAAATTGGGTCCCAAAAGGGCTAAGAACTCGGAAACATTGAGTTGAACCACTAAATGACTTATCTAGTTTTGTTTGGGGTTAGAATATGTTAGAATACAATAAATTGGATTGATTGGAAGTGCTAGAGATGCATGAAGAGTGTTTATAAGTGTGTAGAAAGACTTGTTGAAATTTGGTCCCAAATGGGCTAAGAACTCGGAAACATTGCGTTGAACCACTTATTGGCTTGTCTAGTGCTGTTTTGGGTTTGAATATGTTAGAATACAATAAATTTGATTTTTAAAAGTGCTAGAGATATATGAAGAGTGTTTAGAAGTGTGGAGAAAGACTTGTTGAAATTGGGTCCCAAATGGGCTAAGAACTGGGAAACATTGCGTTGAACCACTAAATGACTTATCTAGTGTTGTTTGGGGGTTAGAATATGCTAGAATACAATGAATTTGATTGATGACAAGTGCTAGATATGATGTTGAAATTGGGTCCCAAATGGGCTAAGAACTCGGAAACATTGCGTTGAACCACTAAATGACTTATCTAGTGTTGTTTGGGGGTTAGAATATGTTAGAATACAATGAATTTGATTGATGACAAGTGCTAGATATGATGTTGAAATTGGGTCCCAAATGGGCTAAGAACTCGGAAACATTGCGTTGAACCACTAAATGACTTATCTAGTGTTGTTTGGGGGTTAGAATATGTTAGAATACAATGAATTTGATTGATGACAAGTGCTAGATATGATGTTGAAATTGGGTCCCAAATGGGTTAAGAACTCGGAAACATTGCGTTGAACCACTAAATGACTTATCTAGTGTTGTTTGGGGGTTAGAATATGTTAGAATACAATGAATTTTATTGATTACAAGTGCTAGATATGCATGAAGAGTGTTTAGAAGTGTGTAGAAAGACTGGCCCAAATTTGGTCCAAAATGGGCTAAGAACCCACAACCATTGCTTTGAAGCATTAAATAGCTGTTTAATTGTTGATTGGGGTTAGAATATGTTATAATACAATAAATTTGATTGATTACAATTTTTAGATATGCATGAAGAGTGTTTAGAAGTATGGAGAAAGACGTTAAAATTGGGTCCCAAATTGGATAAGAACTCGGAAACATTGTGTTGAACCACTAAATGACTTATCTAGTGTTGTTTGGTGTTAGAATATGTTAGAATACAAGTAACTTGATTGATTACAAGTGCTAGAGATGCATGAAGATTGTTTAGAAGTGTGTAGAAAGACTTGTTGAAATTGGGTCCCAAATGGGCTAAGAACTCGGAAACATTGAGTTGAACCACTAAATAACTTATCTAGTTTTGTTTGGGGTTAGAATATGTTAGAATACAATAAATTGGATTGATTGGATGTGCTAGAGATGCCTGAAGAGTGTTTATAAGTGTGGATAAAGACTTGTTGAAATTGGGTCCCAAATGGGCTAAGAACTCGGAAACATTGAGTTGAACCACTAAATGACTTATCTAGTTTTGTTTGGGGTTAGAATATGTTAGAATACAATAAATTGGATTGATTGGATGTGCTAGAGATGCATGAAGAGTGTTTATAAGTGTGGATAAAGACTTGTTGAAATTGGGTCCCAAATGGGCTAAGAACTCGGAAACATTGCGTTGAACCACTAAATGACTTATCTAGTGTTGTTTGGGGTTAGAATATGTTAGAGTATAATGAATTTGATTGATTACCAGTGCTAGAGATGCATGAAGAGTGTTTAGAAGTGTGTAGAAAAACTTGTTGAAATTTGGTCCCAAATGGGCTAAGAACCCACAACCATTGCTTTGAAGCATTAAATAGCTTGTATAGTGTTGATTGGGTTTAGAATATGTTAGAATACAATCAATTTTTATGATTACAAGTGTTAGAGATTAAAATTGGCTATGAACCCATTAGCATTGCTTGGAAACAGTAAATTGGTTGTCTAGTAATGTTTAGGTTCAAAATAAGTTAAATACAATGCATATGCTTGATTAAAGTGCTAGATATGCTTGAAGAGTGTTTAGAAAGGTGTAGAAATTCCTATTGAAAATTCGACCCAAATTGGCTAAGAAACCACAAGCATTGCTTCGAAGCAGTAAATGGGTCGTCTAGTTATATTTATTCTCAAAATAATTGATTATACATTGCATATAGTTGATAAGAGGTGCTAGATATGACTGAAGAGTGTTTAGAAATGTGTAGAAAGTCCTATTCAAATTTCTTCCCAAATTAGCTAAGAACCCACAAGTATTGCTTGGAAGCACTAAATGGTTGTATAGTGTTGTTTAGGCTCAAATGAGTTATAATACATTTCATATGGTTGATTACAAGTGCTAGATATGTATAGAGAGTGTTTAGAAAGATGTAGGAAGTGCTATTGAAATTTTGTCCCAAATAAGCTAAGAACGCACAAGTATTGCTTGCAAAGAGTAAATGGGTTGTCTAGTGTTGTTTAAGCTCAAAATAAGTTAAAATACATTGCATATGGTTGATGACAATTGCTAGATGTGTTTGAAGAGTGTTTAGAAAAGTGTAGAAAGTCCAAATGATATTTTGTCCCAAATTGCCTAAGATCCTACAAGTATTGCTTGGAAGCATTAAATGTGTTGCCTAGTATTTTTTAGGCTCAAAAAGGTTGAAATACATTGCATACGGTTAAAAGTGCTAGATATGCATGAAGGGTGTTTCGAAAGGCGTAGAAAGTCCTATTGAAATTTTGGTCCCAAAAGGCTAAGAAACCACAAGCATTGCTTGGAAGGAGTAAATGGGTTGTCTATTGTTGTTTAGGCTCGAAATAAGTTAAAATACATTGCATATAGTTCATCACAAATGTAGATATCCATGACGAGTGTTTAGAAAGGTGTAGAAAGTCGTATTGAAATTTCGTCCCAAATTGGCTAAGAAGCCACAAGCATTGCTTGGAAATATTAAATGGGTTGTCTAGTGTTGATTATGGTCAAAATAAGTGAAAATACATTGCATATGGTTGATTACAAGTTCTAGATATGAATGAAGAGTGTTTAGAAAGGTGTAGAACGTCCTATTGAAGTTTCTCCGAAATTGGCTAAGAACCTACAAGCATTGGTTGGAAAGAGTAAATGGGTTGTATAGTGTTGTTTAGGATCAAAACAAGTTAATATACATTGCATATGGTTGATTACAGGTGCTAGATATGCTTTAAGAGTGTTTAGAAAGGTGTAAAAGTCCTATTGCAATTTTGTCCCAAATTGGCCAAGAACCCCAAGTATTGCTTGGAAATAGTAGATGGGTTGTCTAGAGTTGTTTAGGCTCAAAATAAGTTAAAATACATTTTGCATGGTTGATTACAAGTGCTAGATATGCATGAAGAGTGTTTAGAAGTGTGTAGAAAGACTTGCCCAAATTTGGTCCAAAATGGGCTAAGAACCCACAACCATTGCTTTGAAGCATTAAATAGCTGTTATAGTGTTGATTGGGGTTATAATATGTTAGAATACAATAAATTTGATTGATCACAATTTTTAGAGATGCATGAAGAGTGTATAGAAGTATGGAGAAAGACTTGTTAAAATTGGGTCCCAAATGGGATAAGAACTCGGAAACATTGCGTTGAACCACTAAATGACTTATCTAGTGTTGTTTGGAGTTAGAATATGTTGGAATTCAATAAATTTGATTGATTACAAGTGTTAGAGATGCATGAAGAGTGTTTAAAAGTATGGAGAAAGACCTGTTGAAATTGGGTCCCAAATGGGCTAAGAACTCAAAAACATTGCGTTGAAACATTAATGACTTGTCTTGTGCTGGTTTAGGTTAAAATATGTTAGAATAAAATAAATTTTATTGTTACAAGTGTTAGAGATACATGAAGAGTGTTTAGAAGTGTGGAGAAACAATTGTTGAAATTGGGTCCCAAATGGGCTAAGAACTCGGAAACATTGCGTTGAACCACTAAATTACTTATCTAGTGTTGTTTGGGGTTAGAATATGTTAGAATACATTAAATTTGATTGATTACAAGTGCTAAATATGCATGAAGAGTGTTTAGAAGTGTGTAGAAAGAGTTGCCGAAATTTGTACCAAAATGGGCTAAGAACCCACAACCATTGCTTTGAAGCATTAAATAGCTTGTATAGTGTTTATTGGCGTTAGAATATGTAAGAATACAATAAATTTGATTGATTACAAGTGTTAGAGATGCATGAAGAGTGTTTAGAAGTATGGAGAAAGACTTGTTGAAATTGGGTCCCAATTGGGCTAAGAACTCAAAAGCATTGCATTGAACCACTTAATGGCTTGTCTAGTGCTGTTTTTGGGTTAGAATATGTTAGAATATAATAAATTTCATTGTTACAAGTGCTAGAGATACATGAAGAGTGTTTAGAAGTGTGGAGAAAGACTTGTTGAAATTGGGTCCCAAATGGGCTAAGAACTCTGAAACATTGTGTTTAACCACTAAATCACTTATCTAGTGTTGTTTAGGGTTAGAATATTCTAGAATACAATGAATTTTACTGATTACAAGTGCTAGAGTTGCATGAAAAGTGTTTAGAAGTGTGGAGAAACACTTGTTTAAATTACTTATTTAGTGATGTTTGGGGTTACAATATGTTAGAATACTTTAAATTTTATTGCTAACAAGTGATATATATGCATGTAGAGTGTTTAGAAGTTTGTAGAAAGACTTGCCCAAATTTGGTCCAAAATGGGCTAAGAACCCACAACCATTGCTTTGAAGCATTAAATAGCTGTTATAGTGTTGATTGGGGTTAGAATATGTTAGAATACAATAAATTAGATTGATCACAATTTTTAGAGATGCATGAAGAGTGTTTAGAAGTATGGAGAAAGACTTGTTAAAATTGGGTCCCAAATGGGCTAAGAACTCGGAAACATTGCGTTGAACCACTAAATGACTTATCTAGTGGTTTTTGGGGTTAGAATATGTTAGAATACAAGTCACTTGATTGATTACAAATGCTAGAGATGCATGAAGAGTGTTTAGAAGTGTGTAGAAAGACTTGTAGAAATTGGGTCCAAAATGGGCTAAGAACTCGGAAACATTGCGTTGAAACATTAATGACTTGTCTAGTGTTGTTTGGGGGTTAGAATATGTTAGAATACAATGAATTTTATTGGTTACAAGTGCTAGATATGCATGGAGAGTGTTTAGAAGTGTGTAGAAAGACTGGCCCAAATTTGGTACAAAATGGGCTAAGAACCCACAACCATTGCTTTAAAGCATTAAATAGCTGTTATAGTGTTAATTGGGGTTAGAATATGTTATAATACAATAAATTTAATTGATTACAATTTTTAGAGATGCATGAAGAGTGTTTAGAAGTATGGAGAAATACTTTTTAAAATTGGGTCCCAAATGGGATAAGAACTCGGAAACATTGCGTTGAACCACTAAATGACTTATCTAGTGTTGTTTGGTGTTAGAATATGTTAGAATACAAGTAACTTGATTGATTACAAGTGCTAGAGATGCATGAAGATTGTTTAGAAGTGTGTAGAAAGACTTGCTGAAATTGGGTCCCAAATGGGCTAAGAACTCTGAAACATTGCGTTTAACCACTAAATCACTTATCTAGTGTTGTTTAGGGTTAGAATATTCTAGAATACAATGAATTTGACTGATTACAAGTGCTAGAGATGCATGAAGAGTGTTTAGAAGTGTGTAGAAAGACTTGTTGAAATTGGGTCCCAAAAGGGCTAAGAACTCGGAAACATTGAGTTGAACCACTAAATGACTTATCTAGTTTTCTTTGGGGTTAGAATATGTTAGAATACAATAAATTGGATTGATTGGATGTGCTAGAGATGCATGAAGAGTGTTTATAAGTGTGGATAAAGACTTGTTGAAATTGGGTCCCAAATGGGCTAAGAACTCGGAAACATTGCATTGAACCACTAAATGACTTATCTAGTGTTGTTTGGGGGTTAGAATATGTTAGAATACAATGAATTTGATTGATTACAAGTGCTAGATATGCATGAAGAGTGTTTAGAAGTGTGTAGAAAGACTTGTTGTAATTGGGTCCCAAATGGGTTAAGAACTCGGAAACATTGCGTTGAACCACTAAATGACTTATCTAGTGTTGTTTGGGGGTTAGAATATGTTAGAATACAATGAATTTTATTGGTTACAAGTGCTAGATATGCATGAAGAGTGTTTAGAAGTGTGTAGAAAGACTGGCCCAAATTTGGTACAAAATGGGCTAAGAACCCACAACCATTGCTTTAAAGCATTAAATAGCTGTTATAGTGTTGATTTGGGTTAGAATATGTTATAATACAATAAATTTGATTGATTACAATTTTTAGAGATGCATGAAGAGTGTTTAGAAGTATGGAGAAATACTTGTTAAAATTGGGTCCCAAATGGGATAAGAACTCATAAACATTGCGTTGAACCACTAAATCACTTATCTAGTGTTGTTTAGGGTTAGAATATTCTAGAATACAATGAATTTGACTGATTACAAGTGCTAGAGATGCATGAAGAGTGTTTAGAAGTGTGTAGAAAGACTTGTTGAAATTGGGTCCCAAAAGGGCTAAGAACTCGGAAACATGAGTTGAACCACTAAATGACTTATCTAGTTTTCTTTGGGGTTAGAATATGTTAGAATACAATAAATTGGATTGATTGGATGTGCTAGAGATGCATGAAGAGTGTTTATAAGTGTGGATAAAGACTTGTTGAAATTGGGTCCCAAATGGGCTAAGAACTCAGAAACATTGCGTTGAACCACTAAATGACTTATCTAGTGTTGTTTGGGTTTAGAATATGTTAGAGTATCATGAATTTGATTGATTACCAGTGCTAGAGATGCATGAAGAGTGTTTAGAAGTGTGTAGAAAGACTTGTTGAAATTTGGTCCCAAATGGGCTAAGAACCCACAACCATTGCTTTGAAGCATTAAATAGCTTGTATAGTGTTGATTGGGTTTAGAATATGTTAGAATACAATCAATTTTTATGATTACAAGTGTTAGAGATTAAAATTGGCTACGAACCCATTAGCATTGCTTGGAAACAGTAAATTGGTTGTCTAGTATTGTTTAGGTTCAAAATAAGTTAAATACAATGCATATGCTTGATTAAAGTGCTAGATATGCTTGAAGAGTGTTTAGAAAGGTCTAGAACGTCCTATTGAAGTTTCGTCCGAAATTGGCTAAGAACCTACAAGCATTGGTTGGAAAGAGTAAATGGGTTGTATAGTGTTGTTTAGGATCAAAACAAGTTAATATACATTGCATATGGTTGATTACAGGTGCTAGATATGCTTTAAGAGTGTTTAGAAAGGTGTAAAAGTCCTATTGCAATTTTGTCCCAAATTGGCCAAGAACCCCAAGTATTGCTTGGAAATAGTAGATGGGTTGTCTAGAGTTGTTTAGGCTCAAAATAAGTTAAAATACATTTTGCATGGTTGATTACAAGTGCTAGATATGCATGAAGAGTAGAAAGGTGTTGAGAGTTCTACTGAAATTTCGTCCCAAATTGGCTAAGAACCCACAAGCATTGTTTGGAAGCAGTAAATGGGTTGTCTAGTATTGTTTAGGCTTAAAATAATGTAAATACATTGCATATGATTATTTACAAGTGCTAGCTATTCATGAAGTTTCTTTAGAAATGTGTAGAAAATCCTATTGCAATTTCGTCCCAAATTGGCTAAGAACTCACAAACATTGCTTTTTAGCAGTAAATGGGTTGTCTACTGTTGTTTAGTCTCAAAATAAGTTGAAATACATTACAAATAGTTTATTACAAGTGCTAGATATTCTTGAAGAGTGTTTAGAAAGCTCTAGAAATTCTTATTGAAAGTTTGTCCCAAATTTGCTACGAACCCACAAGCATTGTTTGGAAGCAGTAAATTGGTTGGCTAGTGTTGTTTAGGCTCAAACTAAGTTAAAATACATTTCATATGGTTTATTACAAGTGCTAGATATGTAAGAAAAATGTTTAGAAAGGTGTAGAAAATCCTATTGAAATTTCATCCTAAATTGTCTAAGAACCCACAAGCGTTGCTTGGAAACAGTAAATGGGTTGGCTAGTGTTGTTTAGGCTCAAAATAAGTTCACATTGAATATGGTTCATTACAACTTCTAGATATGCATGAAAAGTGTTTAGAAAGGTGTAGAAAGTCCTATTGAAAGTTTGTCCCAAATTGGCTAAGAACCCACACCTACAAGCATTGCTTGGAAATAGTAAATGGATGGTCTAGTGTTGTTTATGCTCAAAATAAGTTTACATTGCATATGGTTGAGCAATCTCATGTGGTTCTCAAACTTCTTCGAGTTGTACCGTACTCCCACTATTCCTTTTAGAAAGAAATCCTCTCTTTAAAAAGACACAATTTTGAGCTACAAACACTTTGTTTCCGGTAAGATTGTAATAGTAATAATGTTTGGTTTCCTTAGGATAACCAACCAAGTACCACTTATCAGATTTGGGTCTAAGATTATTAGTAATGAAACGGTTTACATAAGTTTCACAACCCCAAATTTTCAGAAAGACAAATCAGGAACCTTTCCAGTTCATATCTCATATTGTGTCTTTTCAACTGATTTTGATGTACATATGCTTAGCGTAAACGCATACGTTTCTAGAGCATATCTTCAAAAGAATAATGGAAGATCTAGTTGACGCATTATTGACCGAACCATATCTAATAAAGTCCAATTTTCCCTTTCAAACACACCATTCCATTGATGTGTTCCTGGAGGAATGAGCTGTAAAACATTCCACATTCTCTAAGATGATCACGAAAAATTTGTCTCAAATATTCTCCTCCACGATATGATCGAAGAGCTTTAATTGTTTTGCCAATTTGATTTTGTACTTCATTTTGAAATTGTATGAACTTTTCTAAGATTCAAATTTATGTTTCATCAGATTAACATAACCATATATAGAGAAGTCATCAGTAAATGTAATGAAGTACTAATAGTTTCCTCTGGCACTTGAGCTCATTGGTCCACATACATTTGTATGCATAAGCCCAATAAGTCACTAGCTCTTTTACTGTGTCCAGTAAAAGGAAACTTATATATTTTACCCAACAAACAAGATTCACATTTTTCATATGATTCATAATCAAGTGAATTCAAAAGTCTTTCACTACGAAGCTTTTGAACGTGTTTCTCATTTATATAGACCAAACGACAATGCCAAAGAAAACTCAGATTCAAGTCGTTAGACTTAAACATTTTAGTACTAATAAATCACTAGCTCTTTCACTGTATTCAGTAAAAGGAACCTTATCCATTTTACCCAACAAAAAAGATTCACATTTTTCATATGATTCATAATCAAGTAAATTCAAAAGTCTTACACTATGAAGCTTTTGAACGCGTTTCTCATTTATATAGACCAAACGACAATGCCAAAGAAAAATCAGATTCAAGTTGTTAGACTTAAAGTTTTTAGAACTACTGTTATAGATAGGTACGCTTTGGGTTAAAGCCTATTCTCCAATGGCGCGCTACAATCCTTCTAAATCTAAACAAGAAATAGAAATAATATTCCTGCTTATAGCATGAACATAGTAGCAATTATTGAGTTCTAAAACCATGCTTGAAGGTAAAGACAAATTAAGTATTCCTACAGCCAATGCAACAACTCATGCTCCATTCTCCACTCGTAACTTGTCCTTTCTCCAAAGCTTTATTGTTGATTAGGCCCTACATATTAACACAAATATGAGCACCACAACCCGTATCCAATACCCAAGAAGTAGAACTAGAATTAGCAACATTTACTTCTATAACATAGATACATGGAGAAGAAGTCTTAAAAGTCTTCTTCTTCTCAAATCTTCCAATATTTTCCGCAGTTCCTCTTCCAATGCCAAGAGCCATTACAATAATGGCATTTGTCATCACCATAGGGACCGGCCTTGAACTTAGGTGACGGATCAGATTTATCACGATTCTCAACCCCGGTTATCTTACCCTTTCCTTTGTTCTTAAAATGTTTCTTTAAATTTTTGGCCACTTGCATCATTAGGACATGTGGAGGTCCATTCTGATATTTGGTTCACCAATTTTGAGCATTCCATGCAGCTCAGTCAAAGTCTTTGTCAAGCTGTTCATATAGTAATTCAAAATGAACTGATCATAGCTTGACCACAATGACTGCAAGATGATATCAGTTGCCAACTCTTGGATGATAGGGGAAATCTAGTTTAGCAAGGTTATCAGTATAACCTATCATCTTAATGACATGCAACTTGCAATCAAAGAGAGCCTTAGCAGTGTTATACCTCTCTGTTCTTGCTTGCTCCTGAAACATCCCTTTCATGCTAATGATTATATCAATCGGAGACTTTACGTTCTCATATTGCTTCTACAAATCCAATTTCATGGTAGCCAACATTAGACAACACTCATCAATCCTAACATTTTGTAAGTACAAATGATTTCACGACATTTCTAGCATTTCACTCTATTTTAGTTTGTAAATGAGATGGTGAGAGAGTGAGAATAACTATTTAAAGGAAGACAAGCCATGAAAAATTACATTTTTTTTTTAACTATGGGAGATACAATTTTAGTTTATTGTGTTGTATAAAAATGAATGGTAAAACATAGTTAATATATTTTCTAACAATAAATGGATTACAAAATTTATTCCATAATTAAAAAATAATACAAGAATAAGTTAGATTATAACTAAAGATCCAAAGTAGATAATGGAGACGGATCTTTTCAACTTTATTTCCTTGTTGTGCGATAATTGTAATTATTATTTTTTAAATTTTGACCAATAAACACAAACTATTTGTAGAACCATCAAAAAAAGTATTTTACAGATGTTAATTTAAATTGAAAATATGAAAATCAATAATAAATACATAAAATATATACGATGTAAGAAAGAAAATAAAATATGAAAACAATGTTAAATGTGCACATTACTTTCTATAGTAAATTTAGAATCAAAAACAAACAAAAAAAATTTATTTGTTGTTATTAATGAGTATTGCCTAATTTATATGATTTCAGTTTTATATTAAAAAATATGAGTTAAATGTATATAACTTAATGTGTTTTATTTATGATTTAATTATTATTTTTTTGTCAAATTGATCCATCAGGATAAACATTACTTTATGTATATGACTATTTGTTGACCTATGGGAGGGTTATATTATTTTATATTTTTGATTTTCTTTGTTTCTGCAACGATTGTTTTGTTTGTTTTTTATTACTATCATATTTTGTTATTCTATATTTAACATGGGTTTTTTTTGGGTGTTTAAGGAGTAGATTGACATTAATGAGTTTGATCTTTATGCATATATATTGCATGTTTCATCAATGAGAATTGAGATTAGGAAGTGCTTTAGATTTGATAATCTTTGCCAAGTGATTAGACTGATTAGGTTAAATGGTTCATTGTCTAGGATTAGATATATTTGAGCATGTTAAGCACCCCAATGAGATTAAGAAGATTTATTATACCATTAACCCCATACTTGAGACCTTTATTCATCTCATTGTTTACTTGCTTTCCATTTCTGCTTTAAAACTGCTTCTATAGTTCTTGAATGCTTAGCTTGTCTTTAGTATTGTTTTTAGAACCTTAGTTTCATTCTGTCATTTACTTTTATCCATTTGAGTTGATGATCCAAACTGTTAATTGCGTGGCTTAACTTGTTAGCTTCTGTTGCATCATGCTTGTTACATCTTGCCCAAATTGGATCGATAAACCCTTTGTACTGCATTGCACTGGGGTGATTGAACTCCAAGGGATAGAATAAATCCTTGTTTCAGTGGTACAACGTTATATTTCACAAGCCTTTAATTCTTGTAACCCTAATAAACTGTTATAAATTATCAAATTAAATAGCTCACCATATGTATGCATTTAATCAGTTCATCTCGAATAAAATCATTATTATAGACAGATACAGATATAATTCTTTGCATTTTTATTGGATCTCATATAATAGATATATTGGAGTGTCAATTGATTTTCAAGACATGTCATAAATATTTTCTCCTTAATAATAGTCCTTTAAAAAGACTTTGTTTTGTTGTGTGCAGGTGAACAAAATTGAAGATTCACAAAACGACGTTGTTTTACTCACCTCTAACGCCTTGTCATTGCCACCATGTCATTTAACTCATCACCGTTAAATGGTCATTGTTTCGAGAGATGTTGAGATCGGCTAGTTTTATATAATTGAGCTTGACAATTTGAATTAATGTAGTGAGTTTATGTTGGTAATTGCATAGTATCAAAGTTTAGGTATTAAAAATCAGCCTCGATGAATAAATGAATGAAATTTCAAAGATTTTAATATAGTCATGTGCATTATATATTATCTTTTTAAGTTTTAGTAATTTCTTTTAAACACGTTTGATTACAATTCTTTTGTCATTTTCTACTATGCAGTCATTGCCTTTCGACATCTACTTTATTTGTCATTTTGTCACGTTTGACTACAATTCTTTTGTCATTTTCTACTATGCAGTCATTGCCTTTCGACATCTACTTTATTTTTCACTTCCGATTGGCTCACATATAACATACATTAGACTATATTGATTTTCAAAACATATTATAACTATTTTCTCTTTCATTACTATCTTTCAATACTCAAATTTGGATTAAAAGCATTTGTATCAATTTATGAAATATCAAATTTGTTTTTTCTTTCTAATCATGTTACAAACTAATATTTCACTTTCAATTGTATGTTTCATGTTTAAAATTTTCTATATACAATTACATAAATTTTGTTTTATTCTTTTATGAATTTAAAAGTTTTTCATTCTAAAACTCAGTAACACATTTAAAATTTTAATATGATCATTTATTTATATAAACTTTCTGTAATTATAAGTAACATAAATATGCACTAAAAGAATATTTTGAATTTATTTTAATGTAAAAATAAAAATGTTGCTTAGATGGATGCCAGAATGAGAAGAGAGAAAAAGCTAATTTTATATATATAACATAAATTTGCACTAAATGAATATTTTAAATTTATTTTAATGTAAAATTAAAAATGTTGCTTAAGTGGATGTTTAGGTGGCATCATGAGGAGACAGAAAAACTAACTTTATATATATAGATTACAATGATTCTAATTTTTAAGGAGCAATTTCAATTATTATTACTCAAAACAGTTTAGATGAACAAATCAGATAAAATAGAATACGTAACTCCGTAAAAAGGGAAAGAAAAGAAACATCAATGATAAAAGCATAGAAAGAAACGCAAGATTTCAAATTCGAATTACATAAAAATTGAGACCTCGAGCTGAGATCTCTTCAAACTAGATTTTTAGTGCATGCTCTCTCATTATAACATCGCAAGTCTTTTCATGATTTTCAAGAATAACACATTTATATATAACTTATACCGGTATCGAAATTACTTTCACGTAAGCTCGTATGTCTTCCTTATAAAGGCCTAGTATGTCGTCCTCTTGCCCGGCCGCACAGACGCGAATTCCTCGGGATAGGGTACTCATCTCTCAATGAGGTGGATGTCGTGAAGACACGCAAGTAAAGCTGCTGTCCCAAGTACTGTCTTGCCCAAAACTCGGATCTTAAGTTCCACATTCCTACGTTGTCTAGTGCAATGTAAATGGCTGTCCATGATTTTGGGTACACCTAAATATGTATGGATGATTATGTTTATGATTAGAACAAAACAAAACCGAATGTGTTAAATTTACAATGAAGAGAGAAGAAGAATGCCTCACTTGTACAGTGGAACGTGAAACCGCATCTCTTAGATTATAACCATTTCTGCTCCCTGTCCTCCACTGTCCACCATCCATCCTTCATTTGATCCAACCACAACACATATTAATAAACATAAATAAAATCAAGAAAAGTAGCAAAATTAAGAGCTTTAAAATAAACATACCCGACAACCCAGAAAGAGTAACCATTGAGATGATAACTTTGGACGATATCTTCTTTGTTCTCGAATACAATCTCAATAAAAGTTCGGTAGTCGACTTGTAGAACTGAGGTGTCAAGGTATAAACCTCCACCTGTGGGTTTGTCAGAGATGCTATTGACCTTATAGACACCACTTATCTTGAAGTATTCTGCTAGTTTTAGAGGGGTGTCAGCAGGCACATATGAGACACTATTGACACCGTATCTTTGCTTTCCATTTATCTGTCCGGCTGAACTACCGAATACAATTGTCCTAATGAGGGGTATAAGACCATAATGGTATGAACCTTGCGGGTTTGGTCTTGGTCCACTAGCTGTCAAGTTGGTTCTAAGAAAAAGAAAAAAAACATACCATATTTGTAAGTAACCTTTACATGTTAACTTCTTGATGAAGCGTAAAACATTTAATCACTTATGCAAGAAATGGTACCTGATGGCACGTGCTTGGTTCAAGGACCAATCGACCTGAATAGTTGGACCACCAGGAAGTTGACCAGAAGCTGGTGTAGACGAGCCACTGTAGCGAAGGACACCAGTGGTTGTTATGATTTTATTCGTGAACCGAGATGAAACAACCACGTAGTAGTCACGAGGAGATTGGTCAGCCGTAATGAGAACGGAGTAAGACTGGCCAACATGAACGTCCAGTGAAGAAAACATGGTTTGAAGTGTGTGCGTCCCTTCAACTTCCACTAGCTTTATTCTGTGGTTTTGGATTCTGAAGTTTAGAGAATCTTGTAATCCAACGTTTGATATCCTCAATCGGTATGTTTTTCCTATAGTACATTCACATTTTCTAATAAAAATATGTTCAACGAGTAGAACATAAGAATTAGTTAACGATCAAAATGGTAACACACCTTGTTCAACGTTAATAGTAGCACCGCTGCTTCGGCCATTGATAAGAATACCATCAGGTGAAGGTAACTTCCTTCCTCTGTCAAGACGAGACTTCAAATCCTAAAGAAGCATAAAAAGACAAAGAATCTTGATCATTTCAAGAATAGGGTTTGCATGAGATCTAACGTAACGTTACATTGGTTTAGGATCGTGTTATTACCGTGTGGTTAGACTTGTACCAATCACCAATGAGGACAGTGTAGTCTCCAGCAGGGTCAGCGAATGGAACTGGAATCCCAGGACGGCTAAGGATCCTGATGCCTCCAAACCCACCAGCTGCCTTATGAAACGCAAGAGATGGGAAGTAATAGAAACTTCCAATTTGGTCTTTCACTTGCAATATGTATGTGTAATTACTTCTTGGTGGAATTGGACATGTAGTTCCGGACATCCCATCAACGAAAGAGTTCCTTCTGTTTTGTACACCATTCCTGTCCATCCATTTATTTCATTATTAGAATAAAAATACATACTTTATCCATTTTAAATAAATTGAAGTTTATGGGGATTTATGTATGTTACAAACATATAATTTTCTATTTTACGTCTAATTAATGTATTTTTTATTTAATATCATCAATTATTATATAAAAAAAGGATAAAATCGAAAAAATTGACAAAACTGCATTAAAAAATAAAAAATAAAATGATAAACTTATTTAAGAGTTAATGTATTATTCAATTTAATATAATATATTAATAAAAGAATAAGGATAAAATTGAAAAGTATGTCAAAAATCTGTATTAAAAAATAAAAAACATAAAACGATAGCTAGTTTAAAAGTCAATGTATTGTTTAATTTAATATAATCAATTCATAAAAGATTTAAGGATAAAAATGAAAAATTTGTCAAAAAGCTTCATTTAAAATAAAAATAAAAACATAAAAACGAAAAATAATTTAAAAATTAATGTATTGTTCTAATTAATATAATCAATTAATAAAAGACTAAAGACAAGATTGAAAAATTTGTCAAAAAGCAACATTAAAAAAATAGTAAAAAAATAAAACGACAACTAATTTAAAACGAGACAACTAATTGAAAACGAAAGGAATATTATACATATCTATCAAAAACTTTATTTTCCAATCTTTTTTCTCTTATGCGATTAGTTAAAAAGTTTACTCTAACTTTATCATCCAATCTTTTTTCTCTTATGTGATTCGTTAAAACTTTACTCTACAAGGGGTAAACCTAAAACCATGTGCATTGAATAATTCAATCTCTTTAGTGACCTTTTTCTAGTTGGGCTACGAAAAAATGTCATGAAGATGGCACAGTTAGTGGATGTGAGTAGGGTCCTTCAAAAAGACAACGTAACTACGACGACATTGCCAACATAACTACATGGTTCACCGAAAGAAGTGGTCCGGGTGGAAGACAGCTACTAAAATTAGGAAGACACGTTGCAAAATGTAAAGACCAATATTATTATTCTGTTATATCATTCATGGTTGTTGCATCATATAATCATTACCATTATGAGAAAACCAACATTATATATAATTGTCGCTAATGACAAGAACATATAACATAGTAACATGTATTGTATGGTTACGATTTTGTCACTTTGTTAGGAAACTGTTTTAATAAAATTTTACGTTGAGTGACATATAAGTCGTCATGGACCATTTCGAGTTGCTCCAAGTTTACATTTATCACACTCACATGGTTTGCTTTCGTAATGGTACACATTTCCACAACAAAATTATCTCTTCTACCAAAGTAGACGTCACAAATTCAGACATTTTTTTACACATCCTAAATTATGCCTTCAAATCTTCTTTTATTTTAATTAAAGTTACTTAATTAGTCAGGCTTTTAGAATTTTTATTTCTTTTTTCTAGATCAGCCTTTAACTTTTTTCTATGTCAACGTCTATGTATGCATGAATTTTCTACCCGTGATTTCCGTGATCTAACATATACTATAAATTAAATTTGACAAAATATCCCTAAATTGAATATGTATATATGTGAAATGAAGGAAATCACGAGAAACGATGAAGATTTGATTTAATTAAATTAACTAAAAAGAATTTAGATATGTATAAAATTAGTTGACATATTTATACACAGATCTAAGTAAATAAATTAAAAATGATAATACCTAATAAATTTTTTACAAATGACAGCTTTTATTTTGGTTTAGATTCTTCAAAAGTAGAGTCGAATAATTTTGATGACAAAAAGGAAAAAAGAAATGTTCCTATTTTGTAACTTGGACAAGTCAACAAAAACCACAGAAGACAAAGAGGACAAAGTAGTAGTTTCCAAAATAACGAAAACATAAAAAAAAGATATGTTATTAACTTATTACCATGAGATTAAGAAAGGTTCGTCTAAGCTGTTGTGTACGTTAATGACGAGATTGTCATTTGTCACACTGTGAATGTCCGGTCCTGGAAATTGCCCATTTATCAATATTCCCTGTACCCAAAAAAAAAAAAAAAATTTAGTATCATCGACTGATTCAATATTTTAATTAACCGGATCTAACCTTCATTGTCACATTTTAAATTATTCAAATGGTACATTTTTTTTTCAACAAAAACTATACAATTAGCTCGTAAGAACAAACCAATTAGTAGGAAAAATATTTACATATTTAAAACAGTAAGAACTTAACAAATGAGACACTTATATCAACAAACACTTTTTTTTCTTCAGAACTTTACTTATATACGTAAAAAGTTTATGCAATTTTTTTTTTTTCGAAGGATAACAAATATTTTGTGTTAATAACGTGAAATGATGGAATGTGAGAAAATGCAAAACCTGTTGACGAACACCGAGTGGGTAAATGTCACCGTATGTTACATTCCAATCAAAGAATCGGTATGGACTCTCGGCGCTGACTACGGCAATGAATGAGAGGCAGAGCAATAGGACGGTGGTTCCGGATCTGTCCACCGCCATTATTTTTAATGAACGACGGCGTTTCTTGTGGAGAGAGAGAGAGAGAGGTAGAGAGATGGAGAAAGTGAGAGTGAAGGAAGAAGGAGAGAGAGAGAGAGAGAGTTAGTGATATGAGTGGATACACTCAGCTATAAGTGCGTCGACGGGAGAGTTCATAAACTTTGGGCCAACAAAGAAAAAAAGTATAAATATTTGAATATTTTGTATGTATAGTTAGATACATGTGAAATAAAAGAAAAAAAAAAACTATGAATTTACTGCGTTGACTAGGATAGTCATAGAACTCGATGAAGAATTGAACTTTTCGGGTTTGAATGGTTACAATGATAAATATATTTTTGTTTATTAGAACATTTACATTTACTAACCATTAATATATTTACATTGATTAATATATATATATATATATATATTATGGATCAATTACTAATCGTATTTACATATAAATAGAATTGGTTTTCGTAATTCAAATCTTGTCAGAACATATATTTTGATATATAAAATTGAAAAATTGAAAAAACGCAATTTATTTAATATTTGTTAGAAAAATACATGAATTTTTTTATTGTTAAAATTATACGTGAACTAATTTATCATTGATAAAACAAAACATAAACTATTCTTTTTCTAATTTCTTACCTTTTCTGTAACGGTCGTTAATAGCTTGAATAGCACTGTTATATTGTATGTAAATAATTTATATTGTATGTAAACAATATTAATCAGAATGAACTCATTTGAGTTGATCTTATAAACCTATTGACAAAAAAAAAACTGTCCACTGATTTATCAATCTCAACTGCTTTAGTCTCGAAACTTTTATTCATGGTAACTAGTAGTTCTATTTCGTTTTTTTCGAAAAAAATAAATAAATAGATATACTTGTAATTTACCATTTTGTTCAAAAAACATTGTTTTTACTGTTTTACGAGTTCTCTTCGTTTGAATATATACTTTATGTTCATCTTGTTATTAGTGTCCAAGTTGATTGAGTAGGTAAGTGGTTTATTTAAACTTTAAATTTCAAATTAAGTTGAACAGCGTAATTCATAATTGCCAATGCTGTAAAGGTCTTTTTATGAGTGAAAAAAGGAATCACAATGTGATCCAAATTTAATCACCGCACAAAATAAAGACTGTATTGTTGGAATAGTTAATAATCAAACGGCAAAAAAACTAGCAAGAAAATTAAACAAACTAAGTTACTGCAACCACTAATAATTTTATTACAGTTGTAACTATATAAACCTGGTTTAAATGTTTTGAATAACACTTACTATTAATTATTTTCAAAAACTCTATAAATTCAATCTATTTCTAATATTTAAATCATAAAAATTATATATAAGAAAAAACAATTTATTGTGGTGTAATTCTACTTTTTCTGTTTCTTAAGTGTAACTTTAATAAAGTTTACATAAATTAAGAAACAATAAATATCTCTATATAATAAATTTTTAATGGCTCAAATAGTTTTGCATTAAAGATAGAATTAGAAATCTTAATGTAAAAATGTATTTAAAATATAAAATGACATTAATAACAAAAATAAAACTCTAAAATGACATTCTTTGTTAAATTAAAAGCATTTATATACATATTTTATAAGAAAAGGTTATATATATATATATATTTATATATGTATATCCGTTAGTAATCGATAATAGTATAAATTTCTTCTTCTTTTTCTTAATAAGAACTTTTATAAATGGACTGCCTATATCTGGCCACCTATAGAATTTGGTTTCAACTAGGATCCACCTCTACTTTCACACTCTATCCAATTCCACCTTAACAAATTTTTTCTTCCCAATTGCACTTAAACTACATAATTTCTACATAATTAACCAAAATCAATTAATTTTGTGTTCTTAGAAATGTCTCTGAATTCTAAAATCGAAGTTGTGACGTTTTTGTTCTTAGAATTTCCCCAAATCGATTATAAAGGTTTTGATTCGGATTTTGGTTTTACTAACTAGAATTTGGGTTAAAAACTATCAATTAAGCTGTTAAAAATGGGATTTTGTGTATCTTAATTCGCGTTACAGTTCACAATTAACTGAACCCGAATGGACATTTTTTTACCCAAATTTTAGTCAATAAAACTCAAATCCGAATCAAAACTTCTAATATCGATTTGGAGAAATTTCTAAGAACACAAAAGCCCCAATTTCAATTTTTAGGATTCGCAGAAATTTATAACAACACAAAATTAATTGATTTTAGTTAATTATGTAAAATTTTATAGTCTAGGTTGAATTGGGAAGAAAACAATTTGTTGAGGTAGAATTGGGTAGAATGCTAAAATAAAGGTCGATACTAATTGAAACCGTATAATACAAGGGGCCAGATATAGGCAGCCCTTTATAAATTGTTCTTAGCACTTCTATTAATCTAATCCAAAATAAAACCTGTTTTCGTTTTTTAGAAAAAAAAAAGAGAAAAAGATAAAAAAAAAAAAACATGTTTTATTTAAGAAAAAATTAGTGTCGGTGGACATTAGTGAGCCTCCGGGTGGATCTGTATCCCATGTGGTTTCGTTGGCTTGCTTTTATTTTCTTCATTGTTGGGCTTGTTTTTGTATTCATGTACTCGTGTTGATCTAACCAATCTAAAATATTCTATATTGTTATTAAGTCAGACCAAAACAAATTATACTTTTTATGGTTCTGTCAAAATTATAGTTTTTTTTTTTTATGTTGGTGCATTACTTACTACTTAGTCGGTGGATGTGAGAGTCTCGTGAATGTGTGCATGTGCTTTGCTACATTGGTTCAAAACATATCTGCATTGTTGTTACTAAAATAATTGTAGTTGGATTCCACCTCTGTTAAACGTCGGTACATTAAAAATAGAGATTCAAATCATTAGCTATTCCATTAACACTAATTTATATAAAAAAATAATAATAGACCATTTGTAACATCACCAACCTATATCTACTAGATTGATGCTTTAACAGGTTCCTTCCTGTTACATTCCATTTCATAAATATATATCTTTTATAATTTGGCTCGGTATACATACACCAAATGTAGTAGAGAGCATCGTGTGGTGTAAATGAAGACGATCCATAGCATTAAGAGATATAAGATGAAGCATTCCGTAAGAAGCATGTAACCAAGAAATGAGGACACTTTATTAGAAGTGGTGAAGGAGGAAATCTTTTTACTAAAACCGGAAAATCCCTAAGTTATGAAGCAAGAAGGAAACCCTGTAAGCCGGATACAAGGACGACAGGCCACGACCTAGGTAGACGAGAGGCCACGACCTAGAAGACCATGAACTTTTGAATAAGAAAATGGTCCAAAATATTTTAAAATATGTAAATAGGCCCAAAATTCCTAGTAAAAATGCTCAAAATTTCCTAAATCCTATTTATTTTACTTTTAAAAGGATCCATATAATTTTATAAAGCTGTATAAAATATTTATAATTTTACTAAAAGTGGTTCAAAATTTAAATTAAAACTAAAAATATCTTAATAAAAATTTACTTAACAAATGTCCAAAAAATGTTTTTGCCCAAGGGACCATGTTTATTTCGAGCTGGGTGTCATGACCCGTTTTCTTTGAACAGTTTGTGACTGTCGCGTCATTTTCACGAGGCCATTAAGACTAGGGCAAGTATCGTGCTTCATTGTGGAGGACGTGCAGGACTCAGGTAGACGAGTCCCTATGAAGGACTCAGGCAAAAACAACTCAAAGATTCGGGAAGATCGAGGATAAGGCTTAGAAGAAGGGATTAGGCCATCCCTGCACAAACTGGTCGTGATCTGGAGCCGATCACCTGATGAGCCCAAGGCAGGGCGAAACTAGTCGAAGATGGTCCGAGGGTATAAGGCTGACTCGATAATATATGGATATTATCGAGTGCCGCACGGTCTTCGGAAATAAGCCTGTGACATTTGGTATCAGTGCCAGGTTACGTTGTATGATGTCTGCGCCCAATATACAAAACAAGACAGGTAGGCAGGGAGCCTTGTTCGGTGGCGCAATGATGGTCGAGGATGAGGTGTCTGTAAAGATCGAGGCAGAAGTACCAAGTCATCGCATCGAGTGGGGGTATGATGTATCCCACAATACACAACGTATGATCTTGAAGATGTTTTCCGTACACAAGAGAGTGAACATTGATGGGTGGGGGAGAAAATCACGACCCGTTTTACTGGAATGATTTTGATTATCGCTTTGCTTCCGCGAGGCCATTCCGTCTAGGGTAGGTATCATGCTTTAGTGAGCAGGGCGTGTAGGACTCAGGTAGATGAGTCCCTTTGAAGGAGTCAGGCGGGAACTACTCGCTAGGTTTAGGTGTCCGTCGATGATCGATAATTAAACTTAGAAGAAGGGATTAGGCCAGCCCTGCACAAATTGGTCGTGATCTGGAGCCGATTACCTAATGAGCTCAAGCTGGGGCGAAACCATTTAAAGATTGTCCATGGTATGAAGGCTCACTCGATAATATATGGTTATTATTGAATTCAACACGGTCTTTAAAAATAAACCCGTGACAAGTGGTATCAGAGCCAGTTTAAGTTGTGTGTTGTTTGTGCCCAGCGCCCGATCCGAGACGGGTAGGCGGGGAGCCTTGTTCGGTGGCGCAAAGATGGTCAAGGACGAGGTGTCCGTAAAGACCGAGGCAGAGGTGTCGAGTCATCAAATCAAGTAGGGGTATGAAGTATCCTACAATACACAATGTATTATCTTGAGGATTCTTCCCATGCACGAGGGAGTGCACATTGATGGTGGGGAAGAATGTCACGACACATTTTCTTGGAACGATTCATGACTATCGCGTTGCTTTCGCGCGATCATTTTGATTGGGACATGTATTGTTCTTTAGAGAGGAGGGCGTGCAAGACTCGGGTAGATGAGTCCTTTCGAAGAAGTCAGGCGGGAAAATTCTCGATAGGTTCGGGTTTCCGTCATTTATCGAGGAAAATAATTAAAAGAAGGATAAGGCCATCCCTCCACACACTGTTCGTGATCTAGACTTGATCACCTAATGAGCCCAAGGCAGGGTGAAACCAGTCGAAAATGGTCCATTGTATGAAGGCTGATTTGATAATATATGGGTATTATCGAGTGCCATACAATATTCGAAAGTATTTCTGTGACATGGGGCTGACTAGAGCATGAAGGTTCAAAATACCCAATTTGTCACGAACATCATTGAATGATTGTTTATAAAGTGCTTTTACAAAAATGTCTCCCAATTAAGCATTACTAATAACATGGACTGGTGCAAGGATATCTTTCTGTATTTTTCGTGGATAAAAGTAATCATTTTTTATGTGCGTCGTATGGAAGATAGAGTTTGTGGCGATGTATATCAATCATTTGCTATCACAACACAAACGCATTGGCTGCTCATGATTTACATCGAGATCATGTATAACACTTTTCAGCCACAAAATATCTTTAGTGATGTATACCATGGAGTGATATTCTGCTTCTGAACATGGGCTATATGAACAAGGCTCGTACCAAAATAAGACATGGGTTTTGGCCCCAACATTTTTCCCCCAAAGTCTATTAAATGGAGCTTGGATTACTTGAACGCTTTAATGCGGCCTTAATCCTCTTCATTCGCTTTCCTTAATTTCATGTTTAGTCACTACTTTTAGGGGAATTTTTTATTCTCTTTCCTTCTTTAGATGCTTGATATTTGTCAATATTTATCCTTTTGATATATTCACTTTAACCTCAAAAAGTATTATGGCGTCTCTTTGCTTCACGCTTCCTCGAATAGTTCCTCGAAACAGTAACCTCTCTCATCATCAATTCCAAAACTTCCAAATCAAGAGTTAACCCTTGAACAAATTTATATTTTGTAAAAATTTATAGATAGATATATCTTCTTTTTCGGCTTCTTTGTCATCTAGCATCGACACAGTCTCTAAAAGTACTCTGACCATTCCCTCTCTTACAGGACTTTATGTCGGTACCCAACCGGGAGACCAATTTGGTCCCCAGTATTCTTCCTTGTTTGTCAATGATACTGAAGAACAGAGGTCTTTAGAGGACATGAGCGTTGTACAAAAGTACCGCCCGAAGTCAAACTTGCTCTTCCTGACACGAATCATTCCCCCCTAAGTCTGTCCGTCAAGGATATTGTGTTTACTTCTAGACATACGTCACTTGTTGAGGTTTATACTTCCCTCTTCCCCTCAACGTGATCCAGTCGAGGATGTACCCCATTGTTGAAAACTTGGACACCATTGTCAATCAGAATTCTGACCCCATAAATTATTACCACCATATGGACTTTCAAAAGTAAAATTGCTTGAATTAGGACTTTCACCATTTTTTCCAGAGACTAAGCGCTTCCTCAAAAATTTCCTGTCCCGTGTATATCCAGTTTGAGCTTGTAAAAACGTAGCTTATCTTCTATGGTTTTCTCAGCGCGATCAATAAAATACGTATGCCAAAATCTTTCTATTTTAAATGGATGAATGAATGCTTGGTAAAATCCATATCACTTAGAAGCTCCAATAATTCAAATATCTTGACAGCTTAATCAAATTCGTTGTAATCATTTTGGTCGAAAAAATTTGGACGTAATTGTTGTTAAATTGGCATTGAAAGTCCTTGAAGCCATTCATTGTATATGTTAAAATTGCCTCATATGACTGTTTCCACGACTTCCTCGTGAATCACTCCCAATAGAGATTCGTGAGCTTCATGTCCCTCTTTGTAAATTACTTCCACGTCTTAGTTTACCTTGTTGTTGAACTCTTGAAGCAGGAGTACGAAATGGAGTATGTGGAGAATTTTGATAAATGATCCTCGGTGAACTCATTTAAGCGATGGTTTAAAAATGAGAGTGTTGATACAAAATAACGCAAATATGTACTTTATAAATAATTTTTTTTCCTATTAAAATTAATTTATTTGAATAAACAAAATGAACAGTTTCAAAAAGTGCGTAGACAGTATGGAAAGCATAAAATACAAAAAAAAAACATGAATGGTGTCTTGATAACAGGAGATCCACATGCACTCGTCAACTGATTTTCTTTCTTTAAAAGGAGATCAACATCCACTCGTCAACTCGCTTCTTCAATGACGTTTCTGTTATGGCGTTTTTCTCCGATTTTTTCTTCTCTTAACTAGTGTCTTCATTACAACCCGCTTCTTTGAGTTTCTTTCAAGTGTTCTCTGCCGACTTCTGACGGTGATTCCAATCTTTTCTGGGGGTTTGGTTTATCTATAAATTCCTCTGTGTTGACGGCTATAAGTCCTTCGTTCGAGATTTTCATATTGTTCTTTTGCGATGATAGCCCTAAGCTATATTCCTCCTCTTTTGATGAATATAGTTGCCTTTTACGGATCCTTGATTATCTCGGAGTCTCCTCCACCACTGATCCAGATATTGGCATCACTACTCGCTGCTTCTCGATCCAGGTTATCTTTCCTTCCTTATCCCATTTGTCTGAATCTCCGGTGACCCTCAATTCAAGAAAACAAGCAATTTAGTGACTATATAACTAAAATAAGGCGATTACCTTACAAAAACAGAGTATTATTCGTATAATAATCGCTAATTGGCGACCAAAAAAGTAGTCGGTAATTGGCGGATAATATGCGACATAATGTTGTGAAGGCTATATTAGTCGTAAAATAGTTGCTAAATACGACTACTGCGGTGGGTCACTATGTACTCGGATATCATTTAAAACATATCGATTAAAAAAAAGTTTTATTTATTGAGTAGTAGATGTGGTAAGTATACCTGCTTTTGGCGACTACTTAGTCGTTATATAATGACCAAATTTTCTGTATAACTCGCCCATTTGTTTTCTTTATTTGGAAAAATACAAAAAGCCACAATAAGAAGAAAAATGCCTAGAAGTTATAACTATACTAATTTCCGAGAGTGGATGCGTAATAGAATTAATGAAGAGGTGAAAAATTTCTCAGACGAATTCAGAGCGAGGTGGAATAGTTTATTATATTAACAAATAGTCCGCCTTTACCACAAGATAATGGGGGTAAGTTTTACTCCCCTTTTAGTAAATGATAAAACGGTAGGTGTATTCCAAAGGCTAGAATTTGGATACATCTTAAGGAAGCTCACAGCAAAATCGAAGAGCAAAGTGCTTATAAATGTTGAGGTTGCCCGAGAAGCAGCAAATGCTTGAGTTGTAGCTGAGCAAAATGACAAGATCAACTAGTTGTCTGTGGTGAAAATACAACCACAACAGCTCCATGATCTACTCCATCTGCAGATGTAGTCATTTTCCCAGTTAAATTATGAAAAATTAGCATCGTAACAACGTTTTTATGTTTGTATTTACCGGGAGGGGAAAATAGCAAAAATTAACCCAGAATATTTGCTGGCGGTATTTTTATACCCAAACTACGATATCCAGCAACGGTGTTATCGAACCTAAACTATATAAAATTCTCAACCTAAACTAAATGAAATCAGCCAAAATCAACATATACCGAAACGGTTTTAGTTAACCATTTAAGGGCGATGAGTTTGCCGACACCATGGCGATGACGGAACATCAGAGTTGAGTAATATGAAATCATTGTTAGTTTAGGATTCTCGAATCAAAGAATTGCTAAAGCAAACAGTCATCGAAACTTCAATTTGAGAACCTTAAACTAACGAAATGATGTCGTTTTGCTCAACTCTGATGTCCCGTCATTGCCACGGTATCGGCTGACTCATCTCTGTTAAGTGGTTACATACACTAATTCGATAAATGTTGATTTTGGCTGATTTCATATAGTTTAGATTGGGAATTTGAAATTTTTTTGAGTTTAGGTTGTTATTTATCGGGTATCGTAATTTGGGTATAGAAATAGCGCCGCCAACGCACCCTTTTTCCTTTTGATTTGTCTTTATTGTCCTTCGACTAAATCCTCCTTCCTAACCAAACTTTTTCATCCTAACCACATCTACTAACATATTTTTTCTCATCTTTTAATTTAGAATTATTTGCGTCTACACATACTTTGACAAGTTTTAATCACACGCAGACCCACTTTCTGCTTACGGTGTACTTTTGTTCGTAAGTAGTTGTTTGTGCAGAGAGAAAATTGACTATTGTGCCTTTTGTCTCTGTTTTTGTATAGTTCAATTGAACCGTAGGATGTTAACTAGATAATTAGATCATGTGGCTTATATTAATCTTTGTTTCAAACGGGAGTTTTTGGATTAAAAGAATTTTTCAACTTAAGAACTCGTTTATTTGTGGATAAGAAAGTAGTAATCTGAGCTTAGGGTTTTTGTCGGTCTTCTCCAAACATGGCTGCGCATGTAAGGGTTTGTGGATAGTTCTTTTTCTTAATAAACTTCTCTTTTGATCATTTTCGGTAATTAATTTTCTTGCTCTCCCGTAGAACAAACTACCTCCTTTTAGTGTGGTTGTTTCAGAGAAATGGTGTTTCACCGAGCAAAACATTTGTGAATGGAACGTCGACCAGCTGCTTCTCTCTATGATCGTTCCTTTTTCGGCGGAAATCACGTCGACCAGCTGCTTCTCTCTAGGATGTCGTGGTTGCAGAATTCAACTTGGTTAATAAGAAGGCAAACCTGAGCAATTGTCTGTCCAGCAATTTGTATTTTTCACCAATAGTTAGGCCGCCGCCAGTGTTGGTCAGTACAAACGTTGGCCTTCAGTACTATATGGACATGCTTCGTCGGAACAGAGGTCTAAATTTGTTTGTAACATTCAAAGAGTTCCGTAAAAGAGCACAAGCTGAAGTCGAGTTGGAGGCAGAACAGGCCCCCCTCTCCGTGGATGGCTGTAGAAAACGCAATTGCGGGTCTTCATGTGGGTTAAGTAAGAGTGTTGTTGGAGAAGAGTTGTGTGGGGAGATATACCCTGCTGGATCGAAAACTATTGTATTGAGGTTACGCAGGAGGGTGAAGCTTTCCTAGATGAAATAGCAGCAGCAGAGGATGGTAGGAAAAACGAAACAGAGGTAAAGGGGAGGGTTACTGAAGATCAAACCAATTCTGTTACAAACCAAGAGAGTGATCAATTCCCTTTTGAAGAAGATGGTTTGATTGAAGACATGTCGAACGACGAAAATGTCGAAGAGAATGATGTTTACGTGACATCAAAACAGTATGACACTGAATTCTGGGGAAATTTCATAGGTGATAACTATGGTCGAGTTGATGTTTTGGAGGTGATGTGTAATACACAATCTTGTTTTGACCATATTGTGGTATTGAATGGTGTCATAAAGCTTGAGGATAAGCCGCTAGTTGTAGGTGCAGACCTGAATGAAGATGGAGTTTTGAATGGACATGTGCCTCCAAGCGCCTTTGGACAATCTGGTGTTTCCACATGGACAGATGCGCATGGATACTATGGTAGCAATCAAGCAGGTGGAAGCAGGTCAGTTCCAAATGTGGATGAACGGAAGCTTGAAGATATTGACGACGAGGAGTTTGATATACCTCCTTTGTTTGATGATACCGAGTATCAAAGGGACGATATACCAGATCTTGAATATGATGATGATGGTAAAGGCATTTACTTAGGGAAGATATTTGCTAGAAAAGAGGAATGTCAAACTGAAATTGCTATTTATGCTATTTAGAATATGTTCCATTTTACACAGACAACCACAAAAAAAAAGCATTTGTTTGTTCTTCAGTGTTCGGGCCAGCGTTATGAATGGAGGATTCTTGCGTGTGAATTAATGGGTTGTGGATACTACGAGATTAGGAGAGTAAACTTGGAACACACATGCTCTATAGAAACAAGGAACGATTATTTGAAGAAAGCTACCTCAAAGGTCATTGCAGCCGTGTACAAATCAAAGTTCAGTGACCCAACCAAAGGCCCTGCACCTTTGGATCTGCAGCAGATGGTTCTTGAGGATCTTAGGGTGTCAGCTTCTTATAGTAAGTGCTGGAGAGCAAAGGGAAAAGCTGAGGAAGATTTATTTGGACTTGAAGACGACTCCTATGACCAGTTGGCTGCATATTTGTTTGTTCTGAAATAGGCAAACCCTGGTACAATAACATATATGAAAACTGAATTTGAAGATGATGGTAGTGAGAAGTTTTTGTATTTTTTTTTGGCATTTGGTGCATCTATTCAAGGGTTTCGGAACCTTCAACGTGTGCTTGTTGTTGACGGGACTCGTTTGACGGAGAAGTTTAAAGGTGTCCTTCTCACAGCAAGTGGACAAGATGCAAACTTTCAAGTTTTTTCCCCTTGCATTTGTAGTGGTTGACAGCGAAAATGATGAATCATGGACGTGGTTTTTTTAAAGGCTGGAGCGTATAATAGCTGATAGCAAAACACTCTCAATTATTTCGGATCGGAATGGGTCAATCTACACAGTCAAGAAAAGGGTTTTTCCTTTGCTGCATCATGGGGCTTGCATTATTCACCTTGCAAAGAATGTGAATGCTAAGTTTCATAATAAAGGTCTAGCAAAACTTGTAGTGAAAGCTGCGTTTGCGCATAAGGTTACAGCATACAAAGAGACTTACAATCTTATAAAAGCTAAGAACAACAACTGTGCAAGCTATTTGGATAAGATAGGAGCTGTGCATTGGACAAGGTCTTATTTCCAGGGAGACAGGTACAATCTTATGACTTCAAACATTGCCGAGTCATTAAACAAGGCATTGGGGAAAGCTAGGGCGTCCCCTATTGTAGAATTGCTTAAGTTTATTCGTGCAATGTTAACACGCTGGTTTAGTGCTAGGAGAAAGAAAGCGGCTAGACATATTGAAATCACAACTTCGGAAGTTGATAAAGTAATGATCAAGGCTGTGTTAACCGTGAAAGGGAGTAAAATAGGAATGATTTCTAGCTGGAGTTATGAAGTTGTCGGGATGCTTAACGGGAAGCATCATGTATTGTTGGACCACAAACAATGTACATGTAGGCAGTACGACAGGTTCAAGATTCCATGTGGACATGCATTGTTGGCTGCCAACAGCCAAGGTATTCCATTTTCATCTTTGGTGGGTGATTTCTATACGACAGAAGTTTGGAGAGCTACCTATAAAGAAGTAATAAACCCGGAGCTGTGTGATATAGAGGTCCCTGAGGCACTTGTCAAACATGTCTTGTACCCTCCTAAGGCTCGTAGACCATTTGGGCGTCCTCCAAAGCTAAGGATTCCATCTATTGGAGAAATTAAGGTTAGTAGTTGTGAATATGTAATGACTTAATATATGTTAAATGATTACATGAATGTTTATATTGTCCATTCGTCTTGTATGCAGAAACAGAAAGTTAATAGGTCTGGTAGATGCAGAGCGACATGTCATAACAGGACCAGTTGTTCGAACCCATTGCCATGAAGAAATTTTATTATGGTGTTTTGTGGAATGTTAATTTTTGGGTGTCTCCCACGAACACTGACTATCGGAAGTAACCACAGCAATAGCGCTATGTGGATTGGTAGACCTTTTTTTTTATGTTGGGCTATCCATAGAGCTTGTTATTTTTTTTTAAACTATGGATCGTACTCCCTGAGTAGATGAAATGTTTTGGGAAACTCTGTAGAGTACTATGGATATGGTATTAATTCTTCATTCTTAATTCTTTTCGGAAAATTGCTAATAGTTCATCAACTTTAACTTCCGCGGTTTGTCAACATTATAACTTCCGCGGTTTATCGTAATTTTGAAGTTATATGGGTTTGCATATGTGGATTCAACAATAACAAATAAGTTACAACGAAGTGGTGTGATATCTGATAAAGAGTTTTATTTTGCGTAAGTGTGTTGTACGATATATAGTCAACTCAAACAGTAATTTAAAAGTTCTGTCCAATCCAGCAGCAGACACTACTCTACTTTGTAAGACGAGAGTACAAATATAAACGTGTCATAATTAATTAACCGGCAGATATCCAGGAAATGGGCGCCAATTTTCCCGCTCATCAAAGTACACATTCGCGAGAGTCCACACATATATAACCATGTGGATGATTACCAACCACATAGTTCAGAAGATTCCACATAATAATCTGGCGATGTGGATTTAGGTGCTTTGGATACCAACTTATTGGGTTATTATATTATTTATAAAAATATATTCTATTCTTCTATATATTAGTCGTAAGTTTACACCAACCAGAGTAAGAGAAACAATCATGGTGATAATCTCTGTAGAGGGAATTGATACAGGCTCTGTTAAGGTATTAAAACAAACAAATCATCTCGTATTGATTAATCATTGTATTCGTATTTTTATTTACTAGCTCTATTTTTCGTAGGTGCTTTCGTTGCCAAGGGAGTTTCACATGCCCTCGCCTTTGCTCGCGAAGGTTGCAATGTTTCGTGGTGAGGATGGTGTGGACGCATTGAAAAGTTTACTGAAAGCTGGTCGAGAGGGGGTGGTTGCTGTTTACTCGAAAGAATGTTTGACAACCATTCGTTTGGAAAAATCAGAGCATTACATCTGGTGGTCGATGCCACATTCCAAATACTACTCGTTCTTTTGAAAATGTCTTCAACGGAGAAACCCTTATGTATTGTGGGCGAGAAGTAATCATAGTCTAGCGTTCGCAACCTTGGTTGGTCAATGCTACAGTGTTGGTAGCTGGTCCAAAGCTTACCTAGATGAGGCCGCAAATGAGCATAGCGAGACTGAATATTGACAGACCAGAAGAAGGGAGAGAATTGGAAGCCCTAGGTGCCCAAGGTGCAAGAGAGGAAAGACATAGAATGGTCCCCAGTTTGGTTTACCGAAATGTCGAAATGGTTTTCACAACTAGAGGAGTAGTGTTGTGCTAAGATTTGTTTTTTGTTATCAGCTAAGAAATCAACTATGATTTCCATCTTACTTATGTTCTCGGATGTGGTGTAGTTCTTAAATTTTTTTTTCTCCTCGGTTAAGAATGCATCCAATTTCCATTGATGTTATTACTTTTTGATTATCAATACTATATTGATATATTGAGACTTATCAACGAATTTATTATTGAACAGCTTAATTTTAAGAATATGGAAAAATCGTCTATGAATCCATTGATGTGAATATAAGGATGAACACGGTTGCAAGAGTCCACGCATATGAATCCATGTGGATGTCATTAAATTTTCTAATGAAAGGAAGTATTAAGTATTTAACGGAAATGTAGTGTAAAGTTCTTTTCCCTAGGTGGATGATATTTCTGGTATTTGGATGTCACCCAAAGATCGATTATATCGACGAACAAGTTCCCACTAACCTATCTATAATTACATATCCACTACTTCATTTCTATCCAGACATAACTAAACATCAGATATCCAGTTCATTTGTAGGTAATATTTAGCCACGCAGATATCGTGTTCTATCCAAACATTACATTCTTCTATATGACTTCCACCATTTATGACTTCCATCAGTGATTGGACTCTTATCCGCCAAATATGCTGCCCAACTACTATCCATAAAATTCATTAAGCGTCGATACCTTATGGTTACTATCCTGCATTCTCGTTTACTGTTGTAAGGGATATAGCTATTACCCAACTTTCTGCATTTAAGTGAAATTGTTTTGTATGTGGACTTTATCATTTACACTCTACGAAAACTACTGTATCTAGTAGCCTATCCATAATAAAGCTAGTTCCTACCTCGAACAAAGCGTAAAATAAATATATTTATATATTGTCTATAAAATGCGACTCTCGTTAACGATTGGGATAAACTGATCTGTAGAGTAGATAGAATGGAACCTCTCACTGGATACGAGTTTGACGAGGCCGAATGTGCAGATGAGTCCCAGATAACCCATGAGACCCAGTTCTATACCCGGCGGAGTAGGCTCACACCACGGGTTGAATGTAACTGCCGTGTTGTTGTCCCTGACGAAAGAAGGCGCCTGCATATCTTGGTAACGTTCTTTTTCCCAATACTGAATAAGATTTGTTTTACCGGTTTACACTATAAGATATGTTTTACCGGTTTACCTGTTGTAGGGTACGCCGGTTGCTGGAATCCACATCCCCCAACCAATCCTAGCAAAAATTGTTAGCTATGTCGCGGTTGAAGGAATATCGGAACTGAAAAGTTGGATTCGGACAGGAAAAGAGGGGAAGATAACAGTGATAGTGCAGGCCGCAGTCCGGTTAGACAGGTCTTAAGATTTCGTGCGGTGGTGCAGGCCAACAAGCGTTTATTTCAACTTTTTTGGCATGTGTCTCCATGCCAAAAATCTGTATGCCCTGTATGTGAAGGCCCTACATCTTGCGTTCATAGTAGGCCACCTCAACGAGGCCCTAATTGTACTTCAGCCGCTTCAGGTTGTGTATCAGGTGGCGGAGCTGGCCTACAACATGTTGCTTACATGCGCTGGAACCCTAAAGGAAGAGGATCTTTGGATATTGAAGAAAAAGTATAGTTTCGAAGAGGTTTCCAGGAATGCAGACAAGTTGATGTACCACATCTACATGATGGGTCCTAGGCGAGCTGAGACTTACCGAGATACGTGGCATATTGATGATTTTCCAGATTGTTGGGAGCACCACGATGCGCTGGGAGAGTGTCGCGGTGAAGGTGTATGGATTAAATTTACTATTACCTTTCCCGAGATATTATGCATATCTCTTAAAGTTAGCTTAAACGAAAGAGTTTTAGCAACCTTAAGTTTGCTACTGTATCTTGGGTGCGTTGTGTGCGTTGTTAAGCTTTGTTGAATGTCATTTTTTTTTGTAGCAATTGGGCGGTGTTTATTCTAGTTAGTACTTGTTGTTTTTTGGATATTGTAACAATGTTACCTACTAATTGTAGAATGAAGTATGTAAACTAATGTTTATGTTTATGTTTCTCAATCCATAGGTCCGAGACCACATGGATTCCATTGTGTTTTGTTCTTTTTATATACGTTCGTCACCTGTTCGTTGGACCGCCGAGATTTGATACGGCATGGTTACTTACATATGGATAGGTTATTACATAGGAAAACAATATACGGTGTGGCTACTTACATGATGTTTCTTATTTTCCGGCATCCGTGCGGATAACTAATTATGGATAGATTATACCATACAAAATGTGTGAATCATATTTTAAACCTCTATACCCACAAGGTTAATCGACAATAACTATAGTAAAGTAAATACTTCTGATGTATAGATGGAGAGAACATATTCTTAATAAGATATTCTTAATAAGATATACCCACCTCAGAAGATATTGTATAGGAGAGAAAATGTCCATATTGTTTTATACAAATGTACATATGTAACAAGCTATCCATAATTAGTTAGCCACGCGGATTCTCCCCACATAATGGTTTATGAAACAGAATTTTTCAGATTTTTCGCAAATTTAATTTTATAAATATTTAAGATTTCTCGTACATGATGTTTCTTATTTTTCGGCAATCCATGTGGCTATCTAATTATGGATAGATTATCCCCTACCAAATGTGGGAATCATACGGAAGCTTCTTTACCAATAAGGTTATGAGTCTTAGAATTGTAGTAAAACAGAATAACTGTTCAAAAATGAGAAACTTTGGCATTTTCTATCATAAACAACATATTTTGAGGTGGGTATTTCTTAATAAGAATGATAAAATGCCAAAATTTTTGTATAGAAATATAGTTTGAGCCACTTGGCCACAAATATGGGGATTACTTGAGTACACAAAACTAGACACTGAGAATATATCAGACTATCCACATAGGATGAAACAGGTTCTTATCTAACATAATAACTAAAGTCTCCCCTATTTTAGTTTATCCAAAATTTCAAGAAGTTGTGGATAGTTATGCTAGTATATTGTACATATCATTATAAATAGGCAAACATTATATACATAGGCCAACTGGAAATGAAGTTGTTGTCCAGTCAGTTGTTACAAGAGTTTAAGAAAGGTTGTCTAGATAAAGTTAAATAGTAGGTTCACAAATGATTAGGTGTAGATGGATGCAATTAGATCCTTGTATATGTCGAAAGCATATTGAGCCCTGAATGCATCAACAATTCAGAACCAGTTGCATAAATCTCTAGAAACTTCATGGCAACTGGACCGCAATCACCGCATCTTTCGTTCACATAAACATCTTTTATCCTTGACCGAGTAAATGGTGTTAGTCCATGGGATTGAGTGGCAGGAGGGTTGCAGAATTTCTGTATGATGTAGGGGAGCACCCCTACTACCGGAGCCATGTATTTCTCAACCTTAGAGTCACTTTTTAGAAGTACGTTGAGATCAAGGATGTCTATAGACCAATTAGGGAGATTGATGCATAATCCAACCCAATGTGAGTTACCCCATATCATTGGAATGTAGATCATGTCCCAAAGTTCAAACCACGTGGATGGAGACCCATTCATGGAACGGGTAAGTTGGTCGTCCCATCGAACTCTGGTTTTGACTTTGGCAACAGAGAATGATTTGTACTTCCCATGTAAGTAGTTGGCAAGCCAAGGTGGGAGGAAGATGGATCGCTCAATGGAAATTTGATGGTCATGCCTCCTTTTATATGTTTCACCAAGACTTCTATGTGCTGTAAAACCATTATAGACCAATTGTTTTACTTCACACGGATCAGTACAAACATTTCCAAAGACTTAAAAGAATACTGAGTTTTGAGGTTTTATACCGAATGGGTGACCTAGTGAGAAGCCAAGGCAAGAGCTAGCAAAAAGTTGTTGTCCAGCAAGGAACCACACTTGGTAAGATGCTCGCTGTATAGTAGTAATGAGTTAGTTAGTAGTAACGAGTGATAATGAAGGAGGAATGTAATGACATAGTTTGAGAGTGGTTTACGTGTTAGGTGCCTCTTTCATAGTTTGTATGAATAGGGATGCAAGTTCTTTGTCCACACGAGGTAGTAATTCTGGCTGCTGTGAGGGTGATCTTGTAGGTATCTTCATGACAACTGACATAAAGGTCGCTTCTGGAGGACTTAATGTAGATATTAACCTTGCTCTGGCAGGTAAAGAATCACTTACATCAATTGGGTCATCACTTTCCTCATTGTGTTCCTGTAATGTAACCGTTTAAATTTTTTAATAAGAGAAAATTTCCCTTGTCCACAATATATAAGATGAAAAAAAAAGTAGAAGACCTCAGACTGAGAGCTGTCATCTTCAATGCTCTGTTGCGGGGACTCAACTGTTTTGCCCTGAAACAGAAAGTTGTAACCATGTTTTTTTGTCATCTACACTAATTTTAAACATGTAGTTATTTATGTAGTACCTCATAAATCACTAAAACACGGGAATGTGGTGAGTCTATGTCATTAGGAAGCACCTGATTAGCATCAGAAACTACCCCCTCAGGGTTATCCTTCACACCATTAACTTCCTCACTCAGAGAGCAAGAATTAGAAGGAGAAGGACCGATAGATACATGATCTTCCATCTCGTTGCCTTGTAAAAATAAATAACTCTAACATGTTAACATGAATCCATGTAGATTCTATCCTTGTGGATAAGACGTACCTTTCTTCCACAAGCTTCCTCATTGACAGGGAAAGATTTAGGAGAAGAATGACTCCTACATACATAATCTTCCATCTCCTCTCCCTACAAGAAGTAATAACTCTAACCTGTCCCAACATATATCCACGAATCCATGCTGAAACTGACCATGTGGACAAATAGTTTCCGTACCTGAGTACTAAGATTTGATCCACCCTCATTGTAAGTTGGCGATATATGGGCGCTAACCTTAGCAGCAGCATCTTCCCATTGACAGGGCAAGACATAGGAGGAGAAGGAGTGGTAGATACATTATTTTTTATCTTGTTCCCCTGGAAGAAAAATTCACTCTAAAATGAATGACTTCATGCACATGAGTCCATGTGGATTCTATCCCTGTGGATTTCTTTTAACATATTGTCCGATCTAATTGTTGTGTATACTATTGTAATGTACCTGATCACCATCATAACAGGTGGTTCCTAATACACAGGACAAGAATGATACTGACTACCAGTCGTGTCCATCCCAGCTTCGCCATATTTTTCCTGGAAAAGGTAATGACACCAACATAAATCAAAATATAAACCCTTCACATATCCATAATACCAAATCCATATGGAATGAGTTTATCCATAGAGGTGAAGAAGATTACCTCATTCATGTCAGAGGGAGTTTCAACGTTGGAAGCAAATCCAGGATCCTAATAATTGAACTGAAATTATTTGAATTATGTATATTATATGCAAACATATACAGTAAGTAGGCTCTTTTTGAAAGTAATAATACATCAAAAGTAACCTGGGAGGGTCCTTCTAGATTGTTATTAAGATGAGAACCAATGTCAAAACCTCCATCATGGTCCTAAAATGAGAGTATAGTTAGTAAACCTAATAGATAACACAAATTGACTCATCTTATGGAAATGGTTCAGAATTAACAGACTTCTTTAGAAACATTCTTTTGGTCTAGGGACTTCCGGGTACACAGGAAATCTTGTAGCAAGGTGGTATATGGGAGGACGGCTTGGACATACGCGTCTTCCGCCGATTATTTTTTGCCATGAAAGGAAATACAAAATCTAATTATAATTGAAAAATGATTTACAGGTTAATATGGGCAAGTATTTACCTGTGCAATATAAGAGGAGGCTGCCTTTGGGGCTGTGTCAAATAAGGGTGATTTTGGGGATGACCCTTTCTCCTGTTCGCACAAAGTAAATCAGTGTACACTTTACAAAAACATGTATGTGAACAAAATACCAAATTATAAAATTTTCCTAACCTTTGACTCAGTGTCATAAATAGGGTTAGAACCGGATCCCCATTCTGTTTGTCCTGCCTCTTCCTAACGTTTTGAGATATGTGTTAAAAATGTTTATAAGATCCTTAAAAGCATCATGTACCATGGTGAGAGATAGAGATTTAGTATGTACCTGAGGAACATATTTGTTCCAGTCCTATTTAGTTTCAAAAATATCTACATCAGACCCAATAGTGTTGTTAGGAGATTCTGGAGAAGGGGATCTGCTTCCAAAGCCATCTGTTGGAAAGTTTTCAGAACCAAGGACTGGATTTGCCGATTAAGTAACCCCATCTTCTGTATCATGTAACTCAACTTGTTTTCTTTTATGGATGGAAGGATGGCGAACGTGTGACTTCAACCGTCTTTGGTATCTTAACGATTTAATATTCGCACGAAGTTTCTTGTTCTGGGAGGTTAACTTCTTGAACATGCTTTCATACTCTTTCCTAATGATAGTGAACTCGTTCTCCACATGCATTTTGAAATCCTCGAAGGCTTTCTCGTAGCTCGAAGCTGGTTTTGATGGAGATTGTTTAACTTGAAGTTTCCCAGATACTTGTTTACGTTGTGGGACGACATGCTTTTTGTGGACCACATTATCCTTCTTAGGCAAAGATGAATCCCCACCAGGCCACTCCTTTTTGTTGAACACATGCCCTTGCTCAATCTTCGTAACCAAATGAGAAATCTTCTTATCCTTCACTTCATCGTCCCACTCTCTCCAACCATCTTTTGGTGGATCAAAGAGTATAAAAGGAGTAACTGACAACTGCAAATAGAAGTGTATCCACGAGTTGGCACCTTATTAACAATATCATTGTGGACACAGAGTAAACATTAAAAAATTGTAGACTTATATTGGGAGACCGTTCTACATAAAGGACGTCAGTCAGAGGGAGGTTGTTCTTTGGAATTCCCACAGATTCCCATTCCAAAAAGGTGCGTGGGTCTCCTGACCCAGGGATCTTGTCCATTAAGCTCGGGATGTTGCGATATGCAAGGAGCTGCAGGGACAGAGGGAACCCTTGCAAACGAAGTGTCTTCTGCTGCAACTGATCCGTGAAAATCCCTAAGGGGTTACTAACCTTTCCTTGAAGCTGATCGGCTCAAATTTGCCCTGAGCTACTCTCTCAATTAAGAGATCACTGTAGTAATTAGGGATCGAATCCACAGAGACTCAAAGATTACACAATAAATATTCGGTATTAAATTAAGCTAAGCAAGCATGTGTTTAAATTAAATAAAACAGCAAATTAAATTAACGATTGGTTTTTAAACAATAATGAGGAAACGCTAGGCCTAGGGATATTCTCAGGAAATTCAGAATTGCAAATAAATAATTGTCAGGATTTATAAAGCACCGTTCTTGAACTCAAATCACAAAAATATAATCAATCAACTTTCGTTGCAAAGACTATCTATGTCTAGAACCCTAAATTCCAAATCTCTTTGCAAATTTATAAGTTTAAGACATGCATTTAATTCAGGTTTGATAAGTTCACAAAATCCCTAAACCAAATCTCTTTGCGAATAGGTATTTTGTTCATCTAGATTATTTTAAGGAAATCAATAACACTTTCGTGTCTACCAATTAACCTAAGATCAGATTCTAGGTTGCTTTCACTACTCTAGAATAAATTAGCCACAATCTAGATGAAGAACTCTATAGATTCAATCCTAACAATCTAAAAACCTTGCAATTTATGAATTCTTTTGAAAACCATAAACCTAACAAGAGAACTACTCAGATATGGTGATTGAAACAAACATCATGAATAAAATAGATATCGTTAAAGAAATCAATAGCAGAAGTAAAGGAGTTTTGAATCTTCTCTAAAGGAGGTTTTGATTCTTCTCTCCTGACTCTCTACAAATCTCTCTCTCCAAAATAAAGCTTAAGTCTTAACAAAACCCTAAAAACTCAATATATATGTCTTAACCACGATTTGGGCTTAATTGCAAATAAGGAAAACTTTTGGGCCGAATATGCAAATCTTCTGAACTTCAATTAAGCGCGAAATTCAATTGCCGTCAGATATTGGTGTCGATCAACACCAGAAGTTGTGACGCTCGACACACACACCAAATATGCTCTCCCGGTACGTTCCTTCAGCACATCTTCTCCAAATGCTCCCAAATGCTCCAAAAAGCTCCAATCCATGCCAAATAGCTCCTAATCCTGAATTGACTGTAAAAGACTCGAAAACACTATAAAAGCTCTATAAATAAGACTTATATCATGGCCAAAAACCCGTAAAAACCATGATATATCAACTCCTCTAGACTTAGCCTTTGCTTGCCCTCAAGCAAAACAGAAACTTAACCTTTGAAAGAAGTTTGAAAACGCGGGAACTCACTCAACTGCAGGAAAATCTTCTTTGCACTCTTCATCGCCTTGACTCTAGAACTTACTTTGTGTACTTTGCCTATGAGAAGCATCAACATTCCTTACTCTAATCCCACAATTCTTAGGAATCTCCAGTCTCTCCATTGTCATCTCTTTACATAATTTAAAACAAGTAAAGATGAATTCTTACCGAGGGAATATCGATCAATGGCATATGGACTCTTCTCAAACCAAGACATTCTTCGTATGATTTCACTTCTTCTCCCTTTTCTCACTTCTAAGGTAATCGACATCTCCCTAGTCTTCTAGGGTATCATTTTATTTTTTCAACGATTCCTTTTTCTTCTTTCTCTTTTCTTTTTCTTTCTTTTCTGTTTTTTTATACCTCTTTTTTTTTCTTATTCGGGTATCCATGAGATCCGAAGTATGCACGGGTTTACGCGACATCCCTCATATCACTTCTACCTATAGCCTTTTCCACAGATCTTTTAAAGGCTGAAGGGAAGAGAGAAGGAAGTAATCATACTTTGAAGAAGTGCAGTGTCTTGTGCGGCTCGAAGAAGAAGTCTAGTCCAATGTATTCCAACTCCCAAGGTAAGAGACTAAGTCCTATTAAGTCTTGATAAAAGTAGAGACAACGTTAGATCAACTGGATATCCAATGAATAAGGGCTTTCAGGATTGTTGATACAGCTCATAGTCATTCCAAACTTCGGTTCTGAGATCAAGCATAATCAAGAGTCATAAGAGTGTTAATCCAAATCATAGAAACCGTTGGACTAAGTTCATTGTTCCCTACAAAAAGTTTTGACTCAATAAAACAAAAATTTTTTTGGACGGACTCGATAAAAGTCTTATCGATCATATGAGAAGGTTTAGGTAAAGAACTCGCGTACCTTTGCTTTTCTCAAGGTCTCTGGAGTATGGGTGGTGAAGCTTTCCGATTCAGAACAGGGCCCAAGTTTGCAGCAGTAAGATCAACACGAAAAACATCCCTTTTTGGCAAGTTTGGACTGTCGTGACGAGGGGTGTCGATCGACACACTGGTGGTGTCGAGCGACACTGAGCTTGCTGCTCGTGTTTCTGCACTTTTTTTGCAATTCGTCTCAGCGATCCTCATCTCTAGCACAAAAACGTCATCCTCCAGCATCTTATCAGTAGCTAGACCATCGCTATGGTCCGTAGTTCTAAATAGATGTTCACTAGCAATAATGTCTTCTGAATACTCTACGACTGCCTTGTCATCCATGCCTTCCTCTACAGAAAAAGTCTGGCCATCAATAGTAGGCGTTCGCCTCAACTTGTCCATATCAAAGTTCATAACGAAATCACCCACATGCAGTCCTATTGTTCCTTTCTGAACATCTATAAGAGCACAAGCGGTAGCCAAGAAAGATCTCCCAAGGATAAGAGGATCCTGAGGTTCTTCGCTATACTTCAAAACCACAAAGTCTGTAGGAATCATGCATTCACCAATCTTTATTAGGACATCGTTTAAAACACCTTCGGGAATTCTTTTGGACCTATCAGCTAGGATAAGAGAGATCCTAGTCGGCTTGAAGTCTATCATCCCAAGTCTCACAGCAATAGAGTATGGTATCAAGTTGATACCTGAGCCAAGATCACAAAGAGAGTGAGGAAATCTTTCTGTGAAGATAGACCAGTCTAGCACGAAACTTCCTTGATCAGGTAACTTCTCTGGAATCCTGCTCTGAATCATGGCACTAACTTTTTCAGAAACAAACACTTTCTTCTTCTTTTCTTTCACACTCTGTGGGGTATGTTTCAAGAAGATAGCACCCATGTCTTTAGCCAGCAAAGCTCCTTCCTCAGGGCTCACGTCATTTTGGACCATCCTCTTATCACACCGCTTAAGCATAGGTGAATCGTGATATGTATGATCTAGAGGTATCTCATTAACCACCTTTTCCACTATTGCCTTGTATCGAGCTTCTTCTATCTCCTGTTTAGACTTCCTAGGCTTTGGAAAAGGAACCTTAGGCTTGTAGATATTTTCTGTTGATGGTCGCGGAGTTTCGGGGAAATCCGGTTGTGTCTGTGAGGGGTGTCGATCGACACTAGGATCTGGTGTCGATAAGGTGGTGTCGACCACGGTCGATATTGGTCTGTCACGAGCCGAATCCACGAGAACTGGTGTTAGTGTCGATCGACACCGTGAGATGGTGTCGAGCGACACTTGCTCTGCAAGTGCAGTTTCAACATCTTCACTTGTTACCTCCTCCCACACATTATCTCCATCGCTAATCAAAATGGCATGACACCCTTCTCGTTTCTTAACAGATCCAGTACTCCGTGTAGCAAGAGTTTCTAACTTATTAGTATATGTGCTCAGGGCTTCGATTTTGCCATTCAAGTCAGTGTACATGGCATCCATCTTCCCGTTGAAATCCACTGCCATGTTCTGCTAACCCGCTAGAATCTGTTCTATCATTGACTTCATCTAAGTATCTGCAGATGGAGAGGGAGGTGACTGGTAAGAAGAATTTCCATAGGTTCTGACGAAACTGCAGGTGCCTTTCTGACCATACCCATTGTTGTACCGGTTACCCTGTGTGTTACCAAACTTCTGACCTTGATACCCAGCACCATTGACGTAGTTCACATCTTTTTTTTCATCCTCATATGATTCAGAAGCCTCAACCTCAGCAGCAAACTTAACACTCTTCTTAGTAACAAGAAGGTTATGAACTGAATCGAGCTTTGCCTTAACGTCAGCGAGTTGAACACCATCCATGTTTTGAGCTAGCTTCTTCCTCTCAAAATCAGCGACTTGAGTACTGTTGCTGGAAGCTAAGTTCTCAATCAGTTTCGTGGCTTGAGCTGGAGACCTTGTGTTGTAGTTACCGTTGCTAGCAGCATCCAAAGCCATCTGGTACCTCCAATCCAATCCTCGGTAGAAAATGCCCAAAAGCTGAAATTTGTCATACCCGTGGTGTGGACAATCTCTTTGATAACCCTTAAAACGCACTCAAGCAGCCTTGAAAACCTCTGAGATCCCTTGAGAAAAGGTAGAAATCTTTTTCCGCAACTCCTCTGACCTCGTATCATCATAAAAGTTTTTTAAGAACTCAACTTTTACATCCTTCCAGCACGTAAGATATCCAGGCTTCAACTCCTTCAGCCAAGATAGTGCTTCTCCAGCTAAAGAGTGCTGGAAAAGCTTGTAGTGCAGAAAATCCGAAGATACACCATCAGCCTTGATGCTAGATACCAGATCCTCAAAATTCTCAATATGGTCCATTGGATGCTCATAAGTATGGCCATAGAACGGGTGTTGTCCTACAAGAGTTTAGTATCCAGGCTTCAGTTCAAAGTTGTTCCTCTGAAATGTAGGAGGATGTATAGCAGAGCGGTTAGAATAAAACAGTGCAGGCCTGTTGTATTCTCCAAGTGTACGGTTTTCATCCTCTGCTTCAGCATGCAACGCTAACTGATTGTTGTCTGCCACCCAGTTGGTGTCGCTCGACACCGACGACGACTGGCTCAGGAATCACAGTCCCGTCAGCATTCAGCTTCTGCCCTTGTGCATTCCTCAGATGCCCATCTCCATCTCTAAGAGTACCCTCAGCATCTTGAATCAAAATCACTGGCGCAACCATTGCTGCCTGTTTCTGAGCTTTTCGATTCTCTCTTTCAAACCCGCTAGGTCTTGATTGTTGAGATCAACTAGCTCTGTGTTCTTGCTTCAGGTATTAGGCATGAACCTGAAACACCAAAACGAAAAGAGAAAAGAAAAGAGTAAGTAACAAAATAAAATAAAAACTTAGACTAAACTTTTAACCTTAATCTAATGGTAATCAAAATTGAGTCCCCGGCAGCAGCGCCAAAATTTGATCGGCTCAAATTTGCCCTGAGCTAGTCTCTCAATTAAGAGATCACTGTAGTAATTAAGGATCGAATCCATAAAGACTCAAAGATTACACAATAAATATTTGGTATTAAATTAAGCTAACCAAGCAGGTTTTTAAATTAAATAAAACAACAAATTAAATTAACGATTGGTTTTTAAACAATAATGAAGAAACGCTAGGCCTAGGGATATTCTCAGGAAATTCAGAATTGCAAATAAATAATTATCAGGATTTATAAAGCACCGTTCTTGAACTCAAATCACAAAAATATAATCAATCAACTTTCGTTGCAAAGACTATCTATGTCTAGAACCCTAAATTCCAAATCTCTTTGCAAATTTATAAGTTTAAGACATGCATTTAATTCAGGTTTGATAAGTTCACATAATCCCTAAACCAAATCTCTTTGCGAATAGGTATTTTGCTCATCTAGATTATTTTCAGGAAATCAATAACACTTTCGTGTCTACCAATTAACCTAAGATCAGATTCTAGGTTGCTTTCACTACTCTAGAACAAATTAACCACAATCTAGATGAAGAACTCTATAGATTCAATCCTAACATTCTAACAACCTAACAATTCATGAATTCCTTTGAAAACCCTAAACCTAACAATAGATTTACTCAGACATGGTGAATGAAACAAACATCATGAATAAAATAGATATCATAAAAGAAAGTAATAGAAGAAGTAAAGGAGTTCTGAATCTTCTCTGAAGGAGGTTTTGATTCTTCTCTCCTGGCTCTCTACAAATCTCTCTCTCCAAAATAAAGCTTAAGTCTTAACAAAACCCTAAAAACTCAATATATATGTCTTAACCACGAACTGGGCTTAATTGCAAATAAGGGAAACTTCTGGGCCGAATCTGCAAATCTTCTGAACTTCAATTAAGCGTGAAATTCAATTGCCGTCAGATATTGGTGTCGATCGACACCAGAAGTTGTGACGCTCGACACTCACACCAAATATGCTCTCCCGGTACATTCCTTCGGCACATCTTCTCCAAATGCTCCCAAATGCTTCAAAAATCTCCAATCCATGCCAAATAGCTCCTAATCCTGAAATGACTGTAAAAGACTCGAAAACACTATAAAAACTCTATAAATAAGACTTATATCATGATATATCAACTCCCCCAGACTTAGCCTTTGCTTGCCCTCAAGCGAAACAGAAAAACTTAACCTGTGAAAGAAGTTTGAAAACGCTTGAACTCACTCAACTGCAGGAACCTCTTCTTTGCACTCTTCATCGCCTTGACTCTAGAACTTACTTTATGTACTTTGCCTATGAGAAGCATCAACATTCCTTACTCTAATCCCACATTCCTCAGGAATCTCCAGTCTCTCCATTGTCATCTCTTTACATAATTTAAAACAAGTAAAGATGAATTCTTACCGAGGGAATATCGATCAATGGCATATGGACTCTTCTCAAACCAAGACATTCTTCGTATGATTTCACTTCTTCTCCCTTTTCTCACTTCTAAGGTAATCGATATCTCCCTACTTTTCTAGGGTATCATTTTATTTTTTCAACGATTCCTTTTTCTTCTTTCTCTTTTTTTATCTTTCTTTTCTGTTTTTTTATAGCTCTCTTTTTTCTTATTCGGGTATCCATGAGATCCGAAGTATGCACGGGTTTACGCGACATCCCTCATATCACTTCTACTTATAGCCTTTTCCACAGTTTCTTTTAAAGGCTGAAGGGAAGAGAGAAGGAAGGAATCATACTTTGAAGAAGTGCAGTGTCTCGTGCGGCTCGAAGAAGAAGTCTAGTCCAATGTATTCCAACTCCCAAGGTAAGAGACTAAGTCCAATTAAGTCCTGATAAAAGTAGAGACAACGTTAGATCAACTGGATATCCAATGAATAAGGGCTTTCAGGATTGTTGATACAGCTCATAGTCGTTCCAAACTTCGGTTCTGAGATCAAGCATAAAAATGTAATCATAAGAGTGTTAATCAAAATCAGAGAAGCCATTAGAATAATTTCATTGTTCCCTACAATAATTTTGACTCATTAAAACACAAAAAATAAATATAAAAATTTATACTGACTCGATAAAACTCCAAAAAAATTAACAATGTTAGTAACTACCTCTCCCAGACTTAAACAACACTGTCCCTAGTGTTGCCAAGCCTAAGATTGGCAAATAAAAGAAAACAAAACTAAGAAAAATGCAAAAGAAATAGAAAAACTCACAAGTGGGTTGCCACCCACTAAGCGCTTGTTTTCAGTCATTAGCTTGACTTTGTCGGGGTTCATGCATCCGGTGGGTCGCAAAGCGGCACTAAATGCCTCCGAGAATAGTGTCTCATCATCCAAGGTGGTTTATAAGCATTAGGTGTAGGAGATCGACCAAGCACTCGAGGAGCAGCAACAGAGCAATATTTAGGTATGGGTGGGACACTTCTTTTACCTGCAACATCATCAAAAGAACCAACAAGCGCTCTACGATAATCTCGTGGCTTGGTTAACTGCAAAACAGTCTTTGTACCTTTAAAAGTCTTATCGATGATATGAGAAGGTTTGGGTAAAGAACTCACGTACCTTTGCTTTTCTCGAGGTCTCTGGAGTATGGGTGGTGAAGCTTTCCGATTCAGAACAGGGCTCAAGTTTGCAGCAGTAAGATCAACACGAAAAACATCCCTTTTTGGCAAGTTTGTACTGTCGTGACGAGGGGTGTCGACCGACACCATGGTGGTGTCGCTCGACACTGAGCCTGCTACTCGTGTTTCTGCACTTTTTCTGCAATTCGTTACGGCGATCCTCATCTCTAGCATAAAAACGTCATCCTCCAGCAACCTATCAATTGATAGAACCTCGCTCTGGTCCTGTGCTGTGATGTTTTCTGAATACTCATTGACTGCCTTGTCATCCATGGCTTCCTCTACAGAAAAAGTCTGGCCATCAATTGTAGGCGTTCGCCTCAACTTGTCCATATCAAAGTTCATAACCAAATCACCCACATGCAGTCCTATAGTTCCTTTCGGAACATCTATAAGAGCACCATCGGTAGCCAAGAAAGATCTCCCAAGGATAAGAGGATCCTGAGGTTCTTCGCTATGCGCCAACTTGATTACTCGAGTATTTAACCCGATAACTTAACCGAAGTAAAGTATATGCGGGATCGATCACAAGGAGCAATGGTACACTAAAGACTTGTGAGACTCGTTCTTAGCTAAAGCGGAAAGGGTTTTTGTTTGGTTTTCAGTTTTGTAAATAAAAATGCAAATAAAAGAGAGATTTAAACTTATGAATTAAAGACATTGGGCTGCAGGGTAATTTTAGAGAATCAATGAATAACAAATAAAAGCGATAAGGAATTCAAACATGAAGAACCGTTCTTGAACATGAACAGAAATTTAGACCAATTCTCTCTCAAGACATTAATCACTAAATTCAACTATTCAATTACTAAACTCTCATTTGTAATTTCCTAGCCAAATTCGCATTATCAAACTGGTTCATTTGGTTCACAAAGCATTCTAACATCAACTTTCGCAGGTTAGAAATACTATGCTCAATTTATATTCATTCAGGCATTTTATCGAACATCTCTGAAACACATAAAAGTCGAAGTTCTAAAACAGGGTGATCAATCCTATTCTAGCATTGAGAACATGTAAATTGAAGAACCTAAAGATTAAGAATTCCCTAAGACATCTAATCCATCAAATCATTGAATTCTCCTACTTAGAACCCTAAAACCCAATTAAGAGACTACTCAAACATAGCAAAAGAGAAAACAAAAATCATAGATGAAGAAAACATGATGAAATTTCAGAAACAATAAGAAAGGGGTTAGAAATCTTCTCCAAGTGTCAAGAGGATGGATTCTTCTCCCAAAATTGTATAAAAAGCAAAGAACAATGTTTTGAACTCAAAAATATGAAGGATGGCTGCTAAAAAGTCGAGTCTAGGGTATAAAAACAATAGGAGACGATTTGGGTCGGTTCTGAAGTGTTTCGGATCGAATATGGGCCAAAAAATGCGTCAGAGGTAAGGGACCGATCGATCCAAATGTTAGACCGATCGGTCTATTGCTCCCAGGTTTTACTTCTGCATCAGCTTCAACAACTCGGCAGAATGACCTGTCTTTACGAAATCGGGTGTAACTCTTGAATGCACCGTTAGATTTCCTTGAAATCACTTGAAAATGAAAGCTAACATCTGTTTTCATCTTGTGTCAAAATATGAGAAAGATCTAACGGCGGAAAGTTGTTCATCTGATCCCAAACATTTGATACTTCTACTTGAATCTGCATCTCCAAATATGTGTTTGCATCCCAAAACGGCTCATTTTATTCCAAAGCAACCTAAAACCTGTAAAGACTCTATAATGGACTAAAGGACTCGAAAAACACACTTTGACTCAATAAAAGTTATAAAATGAAAGAGAAAAGAAAGACTTAAAACCGATAAAAACACAATATATCAACTTCAAAACCACAAAGTCTGTAGGAATCATGCATTCACCAATCTTTATTAGGACATCTTCTAAAACACCTTCGGGAATTCTTTTGGACCTATAAGCTAGGATAAGAGAGATCCTAGTCGGCTTGAAGTCTGTCATCCCAAGTCTCACAGCAACAGAGTATGGTATCAAGTTGATACCTGAGCCAAGATAACAAAGAGAGTGAGGAAATCTTTCTGTGAACATAGAGCAGTCTAGCACGAAACTTCCTGGATCAGGTAACTTCTCTGGAATCCTGCTGTGAATCATGGCACTAACTTTTTCAGAAACAAACACTTTCTTCTTCTTTTCTTTCTTACTCTGTGGGGTGTGTTTCAAGAAGATAGCACCCATGTCTCTTGCCAGCAAAGCTCCTTCCTCAGGGCTCACGTCATTTTGGACCATCCTCTTAACACACCGTTTAAGCATAGGTGAATCGTGATATGTATGTTCTAGAGGTATCTCATTAACCACCTTTTCCATCATTGCCTAGCATCGAGCTTCTTCTATCTCCTGTTTAGACTTCCTAAGCTTTGGAAAAGGAACTTTAGGCTTGTAGATCTTTTCTGTAGATGGTCGCGGAGTTTCGGGGAAATCCGGTTGTGTCTGTAAGGTGGTGTTGATCGCGGTCGATATTGGTCCGTCAGGAGCCGAATCCACGAGAACTGGTGTTAGTGTCGATCGATACCGTGAGATGATGTCGAGCGACACTTGCTGTGCAAGTGCAGTTTCATCATCTTCACTTGTTTCCTCCTCCCACACATTATCTCCATCTCTAATCAAAATGGCATGACACCCTTCTCGTTTCTTCACAGATCCAGTACTCCGTGTAGCAAGAGTTTCTAACTTATTGGTATAAGTGCTCAGGGCTTCGATTTTGCCATTCAAGTCAGTGTACATGGCATCCATCTTCCCGTTGAAATCCACTGTCATGTTCTGCTGACCCGCTAGAATCTGTTCTATCATTGACTTCATCTCAGTATCTGCAGATGGAGAGGGAGGTGACTGGTAAAAAGAATTTCCATAGGTTCTCACGAAACTGTTGGTGCCTTTCTGACCATACCCATTGTTGTACCGGTTACACTGTGTGTTACCAAACTTCTGACCTTGATACCCAGCACTATTGACGTAGTTCACATCTTTTTTTTCATCCTCATATGATTCAAAAGCCTCAACCTCAGCAGCAAAATTAACACTCTTCTGTAACAAGAAGGTTATGCACTGAATCGAGCTTTGCCTTAACGTCAGTGAGTTGAACACCATCTATGTTTTGAGCTAGCTTATTCCTCTCAAAATCAACGACTTTAGTACTGTTGTTGGAAGCTAAGTTCTTAATCAGTTTGGTGGCTTGAGCTGGAGACCTTGTGTTTTAGTTACCATTGCTAGCAGCATCCAAAGCCATCTGGTACCTCCAATCCAATCCTCTGTAGAAAATGCCCAAAAGCTGAAATTTGTCATACCCGTGGTGTGGACAATCTCTCTGATAACCCTTAAAACGCACCCAAGCAGCCTTGAAAGCCTCAGAGATCCCTCGAGAAAAGGTAGAAATCTTTTTCCGCAACTCCTCTAACCTCGCATCATCGTAAAAGTTGTTTAAGAGATCCAGGCTTCAACTCCTTCAGCCAAGATAGTGCTTTTCCAGCTAAAGAGTGCTGGAAAAGCTTGCAGAGTAGAAAATCCGAAGATACACTATCAGCCTTGATGTTATATACCAGATCCTCAAACTTCTCAATATGGTCCATTAGATTCTCATAAGTATGGCCATGGAACGGGTGTTGTCCTACAAGAGTGTAGTATCGAGGCTTCAGCTCAAAGTTATTCCTCTGAAATGTAGGAGGACGTATAGCAGAGCGGTTAGAATAAAACAGTGCATGCATGTTGTATTCTCCACGTGTAAGGTTTTCATCCTCTGCTTTAGCATGCAACGCTAACTGATTGTTGTCTGCTGCGGCTTGGTGTCGATCGACGCCCACACCAAATATGCTCTCCCGGTACGTTCTTTCGGCACATCTTCTCCAAATGCTCCAAAAAGCTCCAATCCATGCCAAATAGCTCCTAATCCTGAAATGACTTTAAAAGATTCAAAAACACTATAAAAGCTCTATAAATAAGACTTATATCATGGCCAAAAACCTGTAAAAACCATGATATATCAGAAGCCTAGTCTTCTTAGCAGCAGGTTTGGTGAGGGGTTTCATATCAGGTCTCATTGATGATATGGTCTTCAGAAAAGATTCACGTCCCCAAGGGAAATCCTAAAACGAGTCGATGTCTTAAAGCCTTTCATTATATTTGAAAGTTGGTCGGTGAGTCTGGCTTGAGGCAATGAGGACACCATCAACAATTAAGAGAAGCGCAAGACGAAGTTTCATCTCGGGATCGGTAATAGCAGGGTCCTTAAATGTTTTGGCGAGATCAGCTTGAGTGGACTTCCTATCAGCACCAATCAATTTGTAACACTCATCCCCATCATCAGGAGAGGGATCATAATCATGGTCATAATCTTCAGGATACTCGCCGCATGGAAGGCCAGTCACAACGCCAAACTCCACCAAAGAGAACCGCATTGGGTATCCACCGAATACTGTCCACAACTCATATCTTTTCTTGGATACCAATTGTCTACAGAGAAGAGCATGTATTAATTTGCAGGAGATAGGACACTCACTAATTCGGAGTCTGAAGAGAGACCCAAGACCGGAACCCAAAATCTTGTCCATGGCTTCAGTGCCTCTGAAAACTATGCAAACGACAGTAAGTATGTCTGGCCTAGAATACACATTGAGTCTAGCGTCTGAATAACGGTCGGTGGCAAAAATCTGAGGGGGAAGAAGGTTGTCTTACTCATCGGCCAAATCTGAAGTTGAATCCATAGACGGTTGTTGATTTGATGACGACGGTTTGTCGTCGGAAGGTCGGAAAAATTTAGTTATTCGACGGTTGCCCTTCATATTAAACCAACTGCGACGGAACTGTCAAGAGGATGTAATTAAATACATATTTTTCCAATTCCGATTGTAAGAAGAAATTGGAAGTGGTTTGATTTTCAGATTGCTAGAATGTTACCTAGGGTTTCGCCGACCGGAGAAATAGACGACGGATGATATAACACTTTCGCCGGCTTAATGCGGAAGCGAAAACGGAAAAGGTGATGAGTGACCATGCCGCAAAATATGGTCGGAGAGAAGAACGATATTTCTCCGGCGGTTTCACGACGACAGATTAGGGATCGTGAGAGTTTAGGGAACGATTTTTGGTTTGAATTTTGAAATGTTTTCACTTTCCCAAATGTTTTTACTTTTTATCTTTTGTTTTTATTTTTTAACTATTAAACAGAAAACTAACGAAAAACAAAATGAACTAGACTAGTTAGTTAAGAGGACAACATTGACATTTCAACACATAGAAGTATATCAAGAGCAGAAAGTGGGTGTATGCGCGAAGACTTTCCCACAAAGTGGGTCTACGTGTGATAAACTCGAAAAATTTATTAACAAAAATATTTTTCTTCACCTCATAAAGTTGGTGGATTGAGTGTGTCGGCGTCGGATTCCTTGCAAATTGAGTGTTATTTACTTATCATCGATCCTTTCACAGATCTTTGTGGCGTCTTTCAATCCACATGAACATGGCTCATGCTTGCCGTTATTCAAAGTCAACTCCAAACTCTTGGAGAACTGCTAACAAAGATTGAACAGCCACCACCTGTAGAACCCAACATGAACAACAATCCTTGAGGAGTGAATCATGTAGAAGAAGATTTCTTTGATGAAGATGAAGATAAACTTGATTATGAACGTGAACATAGACCAATGAGACAACATAATCGAGCTGGAGGTAGAGAAGAGGAAGCGGGACAAGAAAGTAGAGATGTGAAGCTCACAACACCAACTTTTGCAGGAAAAGTTAATCCAGATGCATACATGGGTTGGGAAAGACGTATGGAGTATATATTTGAGTATTACAACTGCTCGGATCAAAGGAAAGTGTCACTAGCTGCTGCTCAACTGACTAAAAATTCTTTAGCTTGGTGGGACAGTGACGTGTCTGAAAGGAGAAGGCATAGACATGTTCCAATAAGAACTTGGGAAGATATTAGGTTCCAATTGAGGAAGAGATATGTCCCTGCTTATTATTACAGATATTTGCATAAGAAGTTTTGGAAACTTTCTCAAGGATCTAAATCTGCAGAAGAATACTTTGATGAGTTTGAAACGCTTAAGAACATATTGGAGACCAAAGATTCTGAAGAGACTTCGATGGGTCAATTCATAGACGGTTTGGAGGATTGAATTGCTAGGAAAGTGGAGAGGCAAACCTATCATGATATAGACGAGTTGTTACATCTTGCAATTCAAGCTGAACAACATATTAAGCGGGAAACTATCTCAACAAACCGGAGCAAATCTACATGGAATCAACAAAATCTGAAAACTCTAGAGAAAGGAAAGGCTATTGAGACAGATTCCAGATTCAAAAGGTATTTACCGGAAAGTTCTAAAAGCTCCAATCCATAACAAGGTAAGATTCCAATTCAAAGATTTCGTGATATAACTTGTTTTAAGTGTTAGGCAAAAGGACATTATGCAAGAGATTGTCTAAACGAGCGAGTCATGATCTTAAAGGCCTATGGAGAATATGAGTCTAAAGACGAGAAGGAGTTTGAGACTGAAAATTCAGAAGAAGTTGTTGTGGAATATGCAGACACAGGAGAACTTCTAGTTATAAGTAGAGCTCTCAAAGTTCTATTTGAACCAAAGATTATCGAAAGAGAGAACATCTTCCACTCTCGGTGCACTATCAATTCTAAGGTATGTAGTTTGATCATTGATGGAGCTTCTTGTACTAACATGGCTAGCAAGTATTTGGTTGATAAGCTAGGTCTACAAAAGACAAAGCATCCTCGACCATATCAACTTAGGTTGCTTAATGATGATATTGATCTTAAAATCGGCTAGCAAGTTATGTTCCATTCAGCGCTGGAAAGTACGCAAATCAAGTTTTGTGTGACGTGGTTCCTATGCAAGCTGGAGATCTACTATTAGGTCGTCCTTGGCAATTTGATAAAGAAACACTACACAATGAAAGAACCAACTGATACACCTTCTCACACAAAAACAAGAAGCATTCACGTGCACCATTAACCCTTCAAGAAGTGCATTAGAGGCAAAAAAACAATGTCGAAAGGAAACAAGCTAAGTAAAACAAATCTTTATGTAACACCTTCTACTGTTTTGAAATCTCTTGGTCCTCAAACACAGGTGCCACTAATGATTTTTAAGGAAACTTTGTTTTTAGGTCTTAAAGGGCAAGATTTACTGGCTAATATTGTAGAACTTCTAGACAAATTCAGTGACGTTTTTCCAGAAGAGATTCCACCCGGATTACTACCTATTAGAGGGCTTGAGCATTAGATTTATCTGGTTCATGTAGCACCTTCGCCAAACTGAGCTGCTTATAAAGTAAATCCATAAGAAGCAAAGGAGCTAGAGAAACAATGCAAGGTTTGGAGAATGTGAGTGGATTGCCGAGTTATTAACAATATCACTGTCAAGTATAGGCATCCAATTCCAGGCCTTGATGACGTGCTAGATGAACTGAATGGAGCAACTATCTTCTCAAAAATCAATCTAAGGAGCGGATATCATCTGGTAAGGATGAAACAAGGAGATGAATGGAAAACAACGTTTAATAACAAACAAGGCTTGTATGAATGGCTGGTTATGCCATTTGGACTCACAAACGCTCCAAGTACATTCATGAGACTCATGAACCTCATTCTAAGGACTTTCATCTGTAAGTTTGTTGTGGTTTATTTTGATGATATCTTGATCTATAGATCTAATCTTGAAGACCACTTACATCATCTTGAGCAGGTTCTTGAAACACTTACGACTGAAAACCGTTATGCTAATCTTAAGAAATGTACCTTCTGCACTGATCAAGTTACTTTTCTAGGATTTGTTGTAAGTTCTCAAAGTTTGAAGGTCGATGATGAAAAGATCAAAGCAATACAAGACTGGCCAAAACTATCCACCATTGGGCATGTGAGAAGTTTCCATGGTCTGGCTAGTGTTTACAGAAGATTTGTAAAGGATTTTAGTACCATTGCGGCACCACTGAACTTTGTGATAAAAAAGAACGTGGAGTTCAAATGGGGTCAAGCTCAGGAAAACACATTCAACAAGCTAAAACACAGCCTCACACATGCGCCTGTTTCGGTACTTCCTAACTTTGATAAAAAAAATTGAGATTGAATTTGATGCTTCTTGTACAGATATAGGAGCTGTCCTAAATCAAAGAGCAAAACCAGTTGCATACTTTAGTAAGAAACTTAGTGGAGGTTCCCTCAACTACCCTACTTATGATAAGGAACTCTACGCATTAGTAAGGTCTCTTGAAACTTGGCGAAATTATTTAGTGTCAAGAAAGTTTGTTATTCATATAGATCATGAGACGCTAAAGAAGAGGCATGCAAAATGGCTTGAATTCGTGGAGACATTTTTTATGTAATCGAGTACAAGAAGGGTCAGGAGAACATTGTAGCCGATGCATTATTCAGGAGTTACATTCTAATCAGTACAATGGAGGCTAAAATCATGGGATTTGAGCATATCAAACAAATATATGAAGGTGATCCAGATTTTAAAGAGATATTCAAAGAGACCAACAAACCTGCTTATGGAGCATTCTACCAGCATAATGTATTCTTGTTCAAGGATTAGAGGCTTTGTATTCCACAAGGGTCCTGGAGAAGCACATGGAGGAGGGCTTATGGGCACTTTGGCCGAGACAAGACATTGAGTGTTCTTATGGAACATTTCTTTTAGCCACACATGAAAAGTGATGTAGAGATATTATGTTTTAATTGCATCACTTGCCTAAAGGCAAAATCCAGGTCACATCCACATGGTTTATATATGCCTTTGCTTATTCCTAACATGCCTTGGGTAGATATTTCTATGGAGTTTTTTTTAGGTCTACCAAAGATCAACCACAAGTATTCCATTTTCGTAGTTGTGGACAGGTTCTCCAAGATGGCTCATTTCATACCATGTAACACAACTAATTATGCTACACAAACTTCAGAATTCTTTTTCAAAGAAGTTGTTCGTCTACATGGTTTTCCAAGGAACATAGTTTCAGATCGAGATACAAAATTCCTAAGGCACTTTCCGAAAACTCTATGGAGAAAGTTAGGAACTAAGCTCCTCTTCTCAACCACTTGTCTTCCACAAACTGATGGCCAAACAGAGGTAGTAAAACGGACTCTTTCAACTTTGTTGAGAGCCACGGTGGGTAAGAATTTAAGGAATTGGTTATCTTGCTTACCTTATATTGAATTTGCTTATAATAATGCTAACCATTCGGCTTCTAATTTTCATCATCGAGCATGAAGAGCTTCACGAATATGAGATTAATAAAGAAGTGCTAGAAAACATTCAAGAACTACACAAAACTTCACAACTATGTTTTTGCCATTTCTTGAAGGTATTAAAGAAACTGCCTTGTTCAACATTTCAAAATCAGAGAAACCCGCTAGTCTGGATAACCCGCCTGCCTAAGATGACCGGCCGGTACTAGTAAGAACCCGCCAGTCTGGGAAACCCGCCTACCTAAGATGACCGCATCTACTAGTAAAAACCCGCCAGTTTGCAACCCGCCATATATGTCTTATCACTCCAATAAAAACGTGTTGTTTTCTTGTTTTGCAGGAATATATAGTTACTTTTGTTTCAAGTGTGTTTTCTTTTGAGTCCTTTAGAGTAAGTGCATTAGCATATCCAGCAAAAGGTCCCACATAATTTATGGTAAAATAAAAATAAAAAATGAAAAAAACAGGTGGGACGTACGCAGAAACGGGACGGTCCTGTGCCTTGTTATCCACTATTCGTGGGCCCCACTGACACGTGGGGGCCCGCGATTGGTTGTTTTTTTTTGATTTTTTGGTTATTGTTTTTCTAGATCGTAAAAAAAAAAAATCGAGACGAAAGCAAGTCCCACCAATGCCTTTGCTCTTAAGAGTCTGTTGTTTTGCAAGTTTAATCCTTTTATTATGTAATAATTCAACCCTAGAATTTTCCCAGCTGCTGGACTCTTATATAAAGTCCCTTCTCAGCTATGTAACCTTTTTAAGTTGAATTAAATAAAACGAGTGTTTTCTTAGGTTTTCTTCTGAGATAGAAGCAACCACCCTCTCCTTATTCTTGTGTGTGATTCCTTGAAGATTAAGTGTTATTGACTTATTATAGATCCTTTCACAGATCTTTGTGGCGTCTTTCAATCCACCATCTAACCATGTCATTCTCCGTATTCTTCATAGAGAGCCTGTCGGCAAGTTGAAGAGTCTCCACCGCGAAATCCACTTCACTCCACCAGTTCACCCACTTCGATCTACAGAGAATGCCCTTCGGCCAGCTTTAGATCTCCATCTTCCACCACACTTCTGGATCCAAACCCTTTGTTCCTGTATGATTATGCTACCTCAATCTTCGAGTATCTTCATCAATTAGAGGAAAATAAATAAACCAATCTCTGATTTTATAGATTTCACTATTCTAGAGAAAAAAAGATTGAGTAGTTTATTTGATTCACAATTCAGGAGAAAGCAAAGTCAAGGTCTTTGATTGAGAGTTTCCTTGTCCATATTAGAAGAGTTTATAGATAGCTTGGGTTAGTCATCCAAAGCTACAAGATTTATTCGGCCGTTATTGTTTCTTTGATTTTTTTTTTGAACTAGGAAGTGAAATTGTATGCTGAAAGTTGTTTATGTGGACTTTAATGGGAATCAATCATTGAAGGAGGAAACTGGAAACTGGAAAGCTTGTTTTTTTCATTCTTGGGTAATGAATGATGTGATGGTATTAATTGTAATCTAATCACTTACCACACCACTAAGCTACATCAAGGAAACGTTTCCGCACCTACAAACTTAATCACATGGTAATGGATAATAATATGAAAGAGAAAAGCGAAAGAGAGTTGGGAGCATTATTTTGATAGTCATTTTATTATCTAAACTAGTTTGTTTCAACGATTTACTTTAGGGGCAAAATAGTACTAAAAATATGAAACACTACAAAAACGGTCTAAATATTCGAAAGAGTGTTATTTTGCACAAAACTTAAGAAAATGGTGCTATTGTGCAAGTTTTCCTTAAATTATCAAACCTCAAGGAGCAATTAATTAACAAACCAAGAATACACAAATATTACTTAATCTAAGTTTAATAAGTTATTTGATTTGATTTTCTAAACTTGACTAAAAATACAATTCAAACTAAATAATGCAAAGCAAGACGAAAGAAAGTATATACCAAAAGACTAACAAGTTTTAAAATCAAACAAAGCGAGAAATAGTAAATTACGAAGCAATAATCAAAGACGAATTCTCGGGTTAAGACAAATGACTAGAATGACAAAGAGATGGGTTATGAGGGTTCAAACAACTTCTAACAAAGAATGATCCTTAGACCATTGAACACTAAGCAAGACTAACTCATTTCCAAGACATTAATCCCTTTACTAATCAATCAATTATCAACTTTTTCCAAAGACAATCAAATGATCAATAAGCATTATAAACATGTCTTTCTAACCACTAATCATCCTAGTCAACAATTTACAAAGGTAAGGAATGAAAAGCACTAAAATTTTTTGGTTCTCTTAGTGGGTGGCAACAACATATCGTGCCGTCGAAAAGTTGATCTTACCAGGAAATATGTGGCGGGATAGTGGATCCAGGGAAAAGGAACAGATCTTGGGGGTCAGATGCTTCATGCCATTGACTAAATACCTCGATTTATTGCAAAGTCGTGGATCTCGCATCCGCTAGTTATAATTGTTGGCTTCTAAGCTGGCGGTGTCAGTAGGTCACAAGCTTCCTCTCCAACGTTGTCTTTCTCTTAGTGGGTATTGGAGAGTGGATTTTAATAGAGTTTAACTCTAATCGAAATCTAATGTTATTTAGTCAATGATTTTAAATCTTTACTTTAATCCAATAGTATTGGTTCTTATATTTATAAAATCTGCACTAAAAGAATCTAAAATCAAATCCTATTGCTTCTCGTATTTACAAATTCTTTTTTTTTTTGAAACACAAAACATTCATTCATTAAAGTTAAATATTCTCAGCGTACACAGACAGAGCAAACTTTGCTAGGGAGTCGGCCTCAACATTGGCTGCTCTAGGAATGTGACAACAGGAAAAGGAGGAAAAAGACTTAGAACTGAGAAGAATATCATCAAGAACTCCATGAGCTTCTGGTAAACATTGTGACAAGTTGATAGCTTGGACTAAGCATCGAAAGTCGGATTCAATGCGAATATGTGAGAGATTGAGCTCGATCGCCATCGTAATAGTTGCTCGAAGAGCAAGGCATTCTGCCATAAGGGGAGAGGAGACGTGCGTTGTGATAGATGATCTGCGAACCGACTCCATAGACTGATAAGAGATCAAAACGCTTCCAAGTCCCGCTGCCCTTAGGTCTTCTTGGCACGCTGCATCCAAACAGAGCACTCGCACTCCCGATGCCACATGGGGAGGAGAAGGAGGGGGGAGACACGAGGGGGCCTGTTTCAGAGAAGGAAGAGATTGAGCTGCTTGCCACTCATTTGCATCCTGGATTGCTTTAAGGATGGTATCTGTTGGGGAAAAATCTCTAGCGCTGAACATCTTCTGATTTCTAGAGAGCCAGATATTCCAGCAGATTCAGGGGAAAAGAGGCCCTTGAGACACACCAGTTGGAGGAAGACAAGTCAATTTTTTCCCTTGGACTAAACCAACTTCATATTGGTGAATGTTGTTTGCACGAAACGATCCAGAGAAAGGGGCCAGACTCCAAACCTGTACAGCAAAAGGGCATTTAAACAGAATATGTTCCAATGATTCAAATACTCCACATCGACAGCAAGAGAGATCCAAGCTAAGGTTTCTAGCTTGGAGTTGTGCACTAGTTGGCAAGGCTCCTTTTATAGCTTTCCAAGGAAACAGTTTAATCTTTTGTGAGATATGGAGATTCCAAACATCGCGGTACCATTTGAACTCCCGGTGAAGATTTGGTTGCGGTCCCACATCCTGCAAATCTCGAGCTATGTGATATCTAGACTTGGTAGTGTAGTCTCCTTTGCTAGAGTGAATCCAAATTCTCTTATCATCACAGCCTAAGCGACTAGGTTTGATGGCCAGGATATTGTCTTTCAGAGAAGGAAAGAGAAGTGAGACAAGATCTTCATTCCAATCCACATAATTGGCTAAGAACAGATCTTTAACAAGCAGGCCTTGTGTTCCAAATGTAGCGGGCCCGTAAGGTTGAGATATCAGAGGCAATGGGATCCAAGCATCCTCCCAGATGCTGATAGAGGAGCCGCAGCCGACTGCCCATCCAAGGTTACCTCTTAGCAAATATCTTCCCCTTAGAACGCTTCTCCAGCCATGAGATGCAGAAGATGAGCAATTTGTTTCCAAAAAACCAGTGGTGTTGCAATACTTGCCAAGGAGGATCCTAGCCAAGAGACAAGTCGGATCTTGAATCAAGCGCCATCCTACTTTGGCTAGCAATGCATTATTAAAGCATTGTAGGTCACGAAAGCCTAATCCACCATCCTTCTTCGATTTAGTTAATCGATCCCATGCTACCCAACACATTTTCCTTCTCTGAGGACTATCATCCCACCAAAATCTAGTCAACGCAGACTGAATTCTTTTGCACAATAACACTGGCAATTGAAAACAAGTCATAGCATAAGATGGCATATACAAAAATTTCACCCTATAACCCAACCTAATACACGTATGTAATTAATACCCGTAATTAAGATTTGTTGTATGATTCATTTTCATCAATTTTTTATAATCAGTTTCATCTTTCAACGATGTGCGAAAACTTTAAATAAAAAAAATTGAAATCAGAAAAGAAAATACATGATTGTAAAAGATTTGGTATAATTTCGTTAAAATTGTAAAAATCATTTTCATATAGAATTCAATTATATTGATTTAAACCAAAGGATATCATGTGTCATTGCAAGTACACTTCTAGGGATATGTTCCTTTAGTTTCTATGTTTTCCCATGTAAAGTTTGAGGCTTGTCCCATTTTAGTGGGTATTCAAAAGAGACTTATTAAAGAAAAAGTGTTGGGAACAGTGAACGTTTGATTTAGGATATATCTTTTTTTTTTTTTGGAAACTGATTTAGGATATATCAAATATGATTTTTTAAGGGAAATTGTAACTCGTGGACCCAACAGACAATTTATTTAAGAATTTAACTTGCATAATTTATTAATTTGCTCTCTTTTTCTCGGACGATTTTTTCCCTATTATCCCCCTAAGAACTTAGGACATTGATCGGTCAAAGAATTGGGAAGAAGATTTTTATTCAGATTTTATATTTTTTCGAGGAAAATTAAAATAATATGATTTTTAAATCTGAATCGTCGTTTCCATTTCCCAATAAATTAACTGTTGCAACGTTTGGTTTATATTATATTTATTGGTTTTTCTCTCAGCTCTCACTCTTTCTTCCGTTGTTTCTTCTGGGAATCTAGAACCAAAACTCCTTTTGTAATCTCGCGTTTATAGACTTACAATTAGTTTCTATCAAATTTCAAGGTTTTAGGTTGATTCCTTGGTTAGTTTACCGATTTTGATAGGGTTTTACTTTCTGTCAAACAGATGTCGACAGATCTGGATCTTCCCAATCGCTTGTGGAGAGGAACCCTTGCGAGAGAGGGTTAATTTATATCACAACATGTCATGTTCCGCAAGAGTTTAAATTTCATGTATATAAAAAATGTCATGTTTCGGCTATTCCCCTAGTTTTCCAAATGTCATGTTCCGTAGGAGTTTAAATTTCAGGAAGATATTGTGGGGCTTCTATTTGGTGCTGATTAAAGCGGGTGTGCCAACTTTTCACTGAAGGTGATCTTCTCTATGTCCCATTTAATTTTGATAACAAAAATATAGGGTTTCATTGTGCATTGATCTTCTCAATGCTACTATCACTGTCTTTGATTGTAATGCGCAACTCCGTAACGATAACAACATATGCCGGGAACTTCAACCCATCGTTGTGATGCTACCATTTCTACTTAACTGGCAGGTCTGCCTCAGAAAAACACAGATTTCTACACGGAGCCATGCATATCCCAGGTAAAATCTCCTACTGATTATGGCAATATGGCAATCTTTCTAATTAACATATAGGTTACTGGAGGGCTCGACGAATGCGATGAAGTTGACGCTGGGAACCTGGAATCGGATATCAAAAAATTTATATTTACAATCATTCTTGGCGGAGTTGAGTAGGAATCTTATAAAAATGTTATCTTGTTAAGTTGTAGGTTGAACAAGTAATAGGATTATTATATGTTTTATATGTAAGTGGAACTAATATTTCATTGATGGACGCATTTCAGTAGGTCTATATCATGGACTAAATCGTTTTATTATTATCCGTAATTTATTTGTGTTCTCGGTATATACTAGCATTGTTTGATAACTTTTGTTTTATCAGCTATAGTTAAGTGTTATGCCTTTCTTTTATAAATCATTATGTGTGTTTTTCATATCGCTGACTGTGTATTTTTAATACGATAACAACTGTTTGAACGCGATACTCATCTAATTATCCTGATACCGAATTTACTATTTTAATTTTAATTTAACGCAAGACAATATGTAGTATGTTGTCGTATTCGCCTCTTCATTTTGATTTGTGCGTAAATGTTTTTAGGAAAATATGCATATTGTCTAACCTGAATTTTGTCGTTTAAGTACATTATCTATATAAAGAGATATGTTTTTCCCTTAATTTACGCTGTATAATTTTATTAAGATAACATATGATTGAATGCGATACTAAACCAATTAACTCCATAATGAATCATATAACTATTAACTCTATACAAGACAATATTTTTTGATATGGTGTCTACTCTATTTGACTCTTCTACTAATTTTAGCATAAATGTTATTGTTATTTTTAGCTTATAGTCTAACCCTATTTTGATCGTGTTAGTGCATTATCGAGAAAAATTGATAATCGTAATTTTAAAAATTCTATATGCTTTGGAGAAGCAAAAATTACTCTTAGTCATATTTTATTTACTCTCTCTTCTTTTAATGTATTTGCCTCCAAAGTAGCCTATTTTTTTGCAACAAATCCGATATCAACCTAACTAAATAGATAAATTATATGTTAGTTTCCTAGTAACTTTAACCGTTTGTTTTTACTAAGTTAACAAAAGACTAAACATGATACTCAACTAATTGTCCTGATTCTGCGTTTGGCATGTAACATTTAAGTTAATGCAAGGTCATAGAATTCAATAAGTTAATGTGTTTGGTGCATAAATTTTATTGTAATTTTATCTTATCGTATAAAACAATTGTTATCGGTTGATTAAAGTTACTTGATAACAATATATCGTTAAAACAACTTTTAGGTACCCGATAACAATGCATATATATTATTGTAATTGTAAATGTTATTTTATCCTATCATATAAAACAATTGTTACTTGATAACAAGATATCGTCTAAACGATCTTTAGTTACCTGAAAATATATATATATATATATTACGTTTTGTTAATTTATTGTCTTGTTAGGTTTCTTATGTACGTAATTATATCCATATTATTTACGTGTTACTTTACTGTCCATTTTGTTTTTTTTACTAGCAACTCGTTTGATTATCGATAGTATACATACATAAAGATAGACAACAAAGCTAAAATTCCCATACATTAACTAAAAACACATTGTTTAGCTAAACAGTGTTCTCAAACAGAACATTGCTTAGGTAAACACCGATTTTAGAGTTTTCCCTATTCGGATCCGATACATCAATTGTTCTACAATAACCTAGCAATAGATTTGATATATAAACAACGTAAAATTACTGCTACCATCTTCTTCTGCATAACTATTTATTTCACAATTGATAGCTTGACTTCACCTGATGTACATGCCTAAAAACATCCCACCCAGTCCTCTTCTCCTCATTGATTATGGACCCTGGGCAAACAGAATTTTAAATATGACATCCATAGTGTAATAATTTTAAAATTACAAAAATCAACCAGATACTTACATTTCCCCCGTTGCACGGTTGTAACCTAGTGAACAACACCTACTGCATCGTCTTCTTAATGTTATATGTGATCAACATGATTCCTACTTGTTAGTTCTCAGTATAAGTTTAGAATATTGGATACTAAAGCTATTGCAAGATTTTTTGTTCACCTTAAACTCTCCCCTCGAGAATATGCGTCTTTTCCTAGGGCGTCTTGGCGGTCTTTTCACATACGGCGGTGCCAATTTTGCACCGCCTACATCGTTCGGTGATGGGGCCAAAGCAGACATGTTGGGGACTTGCATGATCATCTCCTTATAAGCAAACCTAAAATGAAGAACTAATGTGTCTACCTGAACTCCATCATTTCTAGCTGTTGCGATCGCATGTGAGTAAGAAATTGTTAGGAGATGGAATTCACGGCAGGTGCATGTACATTCCCAAACCTGAACCGAGAAAGTCAAGTCTTCATCATCCCGAACCTCATACTGACCGCCAGCAATCTTAACCACTAAGAAACTCATACCTTTCTCATAATTTTTGAGGACCATCTCATTGACTTTGGGGGTTGGGGGGGGGGGCAGTATGGTTTCCTCGCTGCCTCCCTTCTTAAAGCAAACCACGTGACCAGGATTGACCGAATTGTTTCTAGGATGGAGATGACAGGGTAGTCACAAGCCATTGTAAGTACATTATTCAAGCTGTTTCAGCGATGTTACTAGTCATATTATTGTACCCGGTCCAACGCTCAAATCCAATCTTGGTCAGATAATCCGCACGTGCCACTCATTGCTCGTATCTCTGCAAACAGCTTGTTGAAATCGCTCAACCAGTACTCTCTTACTGCGCTTGAAACCAAACAGCTTAGTTGCTCAGAATTGAGTATTGCCAATATATTCCTTTTTCAGATGCACTACCCAAGCCACATCAGACGCTATCGGATATACCTACAAAAGCAGCTTATTATGAGACTAATTTGGTTTCATCTTGCCAAATATTTTATTATTTCCATATTATTTTCGTAGACCCCTACTAGTTATATAGTAAACATAATGTTAGCAACAACAATCGAAAACTACAATCAAACTTGTATCATGTAATTGTCGCGATAATACATTTTGTGCAAACCATCATCAAATAAACAGTTTAACCCCGATAAATATATTATTATCATGGTAAACAGATTATCATAGCTGGATAATTAGCCTTATTATTTTACGATATTGCTAATCCACTACTACAAGAAAACAAGCCGTTTGTGACCCCCGAAAGAGTCCTAAAACGGTCCTGAAATGACTATTTGCGACCATTACGAGACTATTTAAGTTGGTCGCTAAAAAACGGTCGCAAAATATACTAGTCACAATTACGTCGCAGATATGCGACTCTTTTGAAACTAATATATATGGTCGCATAAAAGCGACGATTTAGAGACATATAATAACAGTCGTATCTTTTGAGATAATGGTCACAATAACGTTGTATATTAGCGACTGTTTTGAAACTAATATACGTGGTCGTATATTTTTTGTCGCAAATTAAAGTGGTCACAAAACAGTTGCTAGTTTAGGACCAAATGGTGACTCTATAAACTCATGGTTTTACGGACAAACCACAAAAAAAAAAAAAAAAAAATTCATGGTTTTTTTAATTAGTCAAAAATAATTAAATTAAAAGTAATTTTATTTATTTCTTAAATTGATTACAAACAGTAAACACAAAATATCATGATTTTAATTTCATGATTTATATTATAAATCAAAATTTTTATTTCAAAAAAATAATAAAATTACAAAATAATTCTTTTATCAGATTAACTAATAAAAGTAAATAAAATACATATATGGAATTCAACATAGTGAAAAGCATAGTCGACAGCGAGTTTGAGGATCGAGGTGAACAGAAGCTTTGTGTTTGTTGATGTGGTGGTGGTGAAAGGCATAAGCTTCGAGATCTGTTGGTGATGAACAACAGCCGAAGCTTCAAGATCTGGTGGTCGGAAGCTTCAAGATGCAGTGGTGGTGAACGGCCGAAGGTCAGATATGGTGAACGGTCATATGTGAGATGTCGTTAGCGGAAGTTTAATAATCTGGGTAACAAGGTGAGAGAAGACTTGTTGAGTAGGAGAAGAAAAAAAAAAGAAGAAGGAGAAGAAGAATCGTTGAGATGAATGGGTGAGTCTTTGTCTTCATGTTTCGTTGAGGAAGAATAAGAAGAGAAGAGGAGAATTGGAAGGAGATGATTTTGTCCGTTAGATCTAATCTATCAACCATGGATATTAAAACAACACTGCTATCCTTGTCTTCATGAATGAGCCAATGAGAAGCTTCACAATTTTTAACTCAATAAAACTTAAATAATCTTTATAAACAATATTATTATTTCATTTTGATTAAAAGAAAGGAAACAAACCAAACACTTCTCGATTTTATTATTTTTACTCATTTTAGGAATTGGGATTTTAGGATTTGAAACTGATTATATTAGATTTCATTTTAAAATAATCAAATTTAGGCTTAAATTATTTTTTTTAGAATTGTAGTTTTTGATATTTTTACTGTCTTAGAATTTAAATTTTGGATGTACAAAATGTTATTAATCATTTCATTAAAAATAGAAATAAACCTACAATTATGATAAGTAATCTAATCATTTTATTTTGGATTGCCACTGTTTTGTGAGTAAAAAGAAGCAAAATCGTCACTTTTGGGTTTAAGTTCCTAATATGTAGCATGTACGTGGGTAATTTGTGATTGATTTGTAACATTCTATATATTTAGTCTCAAACAGTGACTCTTTTGTAATTCTATAGATTTAGTCTCAAGCATGTTTAATATCCTCTTATGGTTTTGTGATCGTCGAGCGTTGGTAAACGGTCGCAAGTTAGTATCTAATTCAGTTGTTAGTCGCAAAATGCGTTACAGATTCGTTGCAAACTGTAACGGTTTTGTGAGAGTTCTTTCTTCGTCACAAAGCAAAATTTTGAATTCTACACATTTTGATCAAAACTGATTTATCCAAGCACTAATAAGAACTTAAGATGGTAACCTAGAGTATATTCTAACAGTTTAAGAGTATCAAACATTGTTTTAGTAGGTTTTTTTTATGAAAAATTCACAAAATTACAAACCTTCTTATAAAGTAACATGTAACTCTTTAAATTGATTTACATATTCTGAAATTTTTGTATTTCAATATTCAAATGTAAAGTTTTTAAAATGTTTTTGTGATGGATTCTGATCATATCAACGTAAAATACGTAAACACAAGCATGATTACAATCCTCTTATGGTTTTGTGACCGTCGAACGTTGGTAAACGGTCGCAAATTAGTATCTAATTCAGGTGTTAGTCGCAAAATGCATTACAGATTCGTTGCAAACTGCTACTGTTTTGTGACAGTTCTTTCTTCGTCACAAAGCAAAATTCTGAATTTTACACATTTTGATCAAAACAGATTTACCTAAGCACTAATAAGAACTTAAGATGGTATCCTAGAGTATATTCTAACAGTTTAAGAGTATCAAACATTGTTTTAGTAGGTTTTTTATGAAAATTTCACAAAATTACAAACCTTCTTATAAAGTAACATGTAACTCTTTAAATTGATTTACATATTCTGAAATTTTCGTCTTTCAATATTCAAATGTAATGTTTTTAAAATGTTTTTGTGATTGATTCTGATCATATCAACGTAAATACGTAAACACAAGCATGTTTACAATCCTCTTATGGTTTTGTGACCGTCGAGCGTTGGTAAACGGTCACAAGTTAGTATCTAATTCAGGTGTTAGTCGCAAAATGCGTTACAGATTCGTTGCAAACTGCTACGGTTTTGTGACAGTTCTTGCTTCGTCACAAAGCAAAATTTTGAATTTTACACATTTTGATCAAAACTGATTTACCCAAGCACTAATAAGAACTTAAGATGGTATCCTAGAGTATATTCCAACAGTTTAAGAGTATCAATCATTGTTTTAGTAGGTTTTTTATGAATAATTCACAAAATTAGAAACCTTCTTATAAAGTAACATGTAACTCTTTAAATTGATTTATATATTCTGAAATTTTCGTATTTCAATATTCAAATGTAAAGTTTTTAAAATGTTTTTGTGATGGATTCTGATCATATCAACGTAAAATACGTAAACACAAGCATGTTTACAATCCTCTTATGGTTTTGTGACCGTCGAGCGTTGGTAAACGGTCGCAAGTTAGTATCTAATTCAGGTGTTAGTCGCAAAATGCGTTACAGATTCGTTGCAAACTGCTACTGTTTTGTGACAGTTTTTTCTTCGTCACAAAGCAAAATTTTGAATTCTACACATTTTGATTAAAACTGATTTATCCAAGCACTAATAAGAACTTAAGATGGTAACCTAGAGTATATTCTAACAGTTTAAGAGTATCAAACATTGTTTTAGTAGGTTTTTTTATGAAAAATTCACAAAATTACAAACCTTCTTATAAAGTAACATGTAACTCTTTAAATTGATTTACATATTCTGAAGTTTTTGTATTTCAATATCAAATGTAAAGTTTTTAAAATGTTTTTGTGATGGATTCTGATCATATCAACGTAAATACGTAAACACAAGCATGTTTACAATCCTCTTATGGTTTTGTGACCGTTCGAGCGTTGGTAAACGGTCGCAAGTTAGTATCTAATTCAGGTGTTAGTCGCAAAATGCGTTACAGATTCGTTGCAAACTGCTACTGTTTTGTGACAGTTCTTTCTTCGTCACAAAGCAAAATTCTGAATTTTACACATTTTGATCAAAACTGATTTACCCAAGCACTAATAAGAACTTAAGATGGTATCCTAGAGTATATTCTAACAGTTTAAGAGTATCAAACATTGTTTTAGTAGGTTTTTTATGAAAATTTCACAAAACTACAAACCTTCTTATAAAGTAACAGGTAACTCTTTAAATTGATTTACATATTCTGAAATTTTCGTATTTCAATATTCAAATGTAAAGTTTTTAAAATATTTTTGGGATTGATTCTGATCATATAAACGTAAATACGTAAACACAAGCATGTTTACAATCTTCTTATGGTTTTGTGACCGTCGAGCGTTGGTAAACGGTCGCAAGTTAGTATCTAATTCAGGTGTTAGTCGCAAAATGCGTTACAGATTCGTTGCAAACTGCTACGGTTTTGTGACAGTTCTTTCTTCGTCACAAAGCAAAATTTTGAATTTTACACATTTTGATCAAAACAGATTTACCTAAGCACTAATAAGAACTTAAGATGGTATCCTAGAGTATATTCCAACAGTTTAAGAGTATCAATCATTGTTTTAGTAGGTTTTTTATGAATAATTCAAAAAATTACAAACCTTCTTATAAAGTAACATGTAACTCTTTAAATTGATTTATATATTCTGAAATTTTCGTATTTCAATATTCAAATGTAAAGTTTTTAAAATATTTTTGTGATGGATTCTGATCATATCAACGTAAAATACGTAAACACAAGCATGTTTACAATCCTCTTATGGTTTTGTGACCGTCGAGCGTTGGTAAACGGTCGCAAGTTAGTATCTAATTCAGGTGTTAGTCGCAAAATGCGTTACAGATTCGTTGCAAACTGCTACTGTTTTGTGACAGTTCTTTCTTCGTCACAAAGCAAAATTTTGAATTCTACACATTTGGATCAAAACTGATTTATCCAAGCACTAATAAGAAGTTAAGATGATAAACTAGAGTATATTCTAACAGTTTAAGAGTATCAAACATTGTTTTAGTAGGTTTTTTTTATGAAAAATTCACAAAATTACAAACCTTCTTATAAAGTAACATGTAACTCTTTAAATTGATTTACATATTCTAAAATTTTTGTATTTCAATATTCAAATGTAAAGTTTTTAAAATGTTTTTGTGATGGATTCTGATCATATCAACGTAAATACGTAAACACAAGCATGTTTACGATCCTCTTATGGTTTTGTGACCGTTCGAGCGTTGGTAAACGGTCGCAAGTTAGTATCTAATTCAGGTGTTAGTCGCAAAATGCGTTACAGATTCGTTGCAAACTGCTACGGTTTTGTGACAGTTCTTTCTTCGTCACAAAGCAAAATTTTGAATTCTACACATTTTGATCAAAACTGATTTACCCAAGCACTAATAAGAACTTAAGATGGTATCCTAGAGTATATTCTAACAGTTTAAGAGTATCAAACATTGTTTTAGTAGGTTTTTTATGAAAATTTCACAAAATTACAAACCTTCTTATAAAGTAACATGTAACTCTTTAAATTGATTTACATATTCTGAAATATTCGTATTTCAATATTCAAATGTAAAGTTTTTAAAATGTTTTTGTGATTAATTCTGATCATATCAACGTAAATACGTAAACACAAGCATGTTTACAATCCTCTTATGGTTTTGTGACCGTCGAGCGTTGGTAAACGGTCGCAAGTTAGTATCTAATTCAGGTGTTAGTGGCAAAATGCGTTACAGATTCGTTGCAAAGTGCTACAGTTTTGTGACAGTTCTTGCTTCGTCACAAACCAAAATTTTGAATTCTACACATTTTGATCAAAACTGATTTACCGAAGCACTAATAAGAACTTAAGATGGTATCCTAGAGTATATTCCAACAGTTTAAGAGTATCAATCATTGTTTTAGTAGGTTTTTTATGAATAATTCACAAAATTACATACCTTCTTATAAAGTAACATGTAACTTTAAATTGATTTATATATTCTGAAATTTTCGTATTTCAATATTCAAATGTAAAGTTTTTAAAATATTTTTGTGATGGATTCTGATCATATCAACGTAAAATACGTAAACACAAGCATGTTTACAATCCTCTTATGGTTTTGTGACCGTCGAGCGTTGGTAAACGGTCGCAAGTTAGTATATAATTCAGGTGTTTGTCGCAAAATGCGTTACAGATTCGTTGCAAAACTGCTACTGTTTTGTGACAATTCTTTCTTCGTCACAAAGAAAAATTTTGAATTCTACACATTTTGATCAAAACTGATTTATCCAAGCACTAATAAGGACTTAAGATGGTAACCTAGAGTATATTCTAACAGTTTAAGAGTATCAAACATTGTTTTAGTAGGTTTTTTAATGAAAAATTCACAAAATTACAAACCTTCTTATAAAGTAACATGTAACTCTTAAAATTGATTTACATATTCTGAAATTTTTGTATTTCAATATTCAAATGTAAAGTTTTTAAAATGTTTTTGTGATGGATTTTTATCATATCAACGTAAATACGTAAACACAAGCATGTTTACAATCCTCTTATGGTTTTGTGACCGTTCGAGTGTTGGTAAACGGTCGCAAGTTAGTATCTAATTCAGGTGTTAGTCGCAAAATGCGTTACAGATTCGTTGCAAACTGCTACGGTTTTGTGACAGTTCTTTCTTCGTCACAAAGCAAAATTCTGAATTTTACACATTTTGATCAAAACTGATTTACCCAAGCACTAATAAGAACTTAAGATGGTATCCTAGAGTACTTTCTAACAGTTTAAGAGTATCAAACATTGTTTTAGTAGGTTTTTTATGAAAATTTCACAAAATTACAAACCTTCTTATAAAGTAACATGTAACTCTTTAAATTGATTTACATATTCTGAAATTTTCGTATTTCAATATTCAAATGTAAAGTTTTTAAAATGTTTTTGTGATTGATTCTGATCATATCAACGTAAATACGTAAACACAAGCATGTTTACAATCCTCTTATGGTTTTGTGACCGTCGAGCGTTGGTAAACGGTCGCAAGTTAGTATCTAATTCAGGTGTTAGTCGCAAAATGCGTTACAGATTCGTTGCAAACTGCTACGGTTTTGTGACAGTTCTTTCTTCGTCACAAAGCAAAATTTTGAATTCTACATATTTTGATCAAAACTGATTTACCCAAGCACTAATAAGAACTTAAGATGGTATCCTAGAGTATATTCTAACAGTTTAAGAGTATCAATCATTGTTTTAGTAGGTTTTTTATGAATAATTCACAAAATTACAAACCTTCTTATAAAGTAACATGTAACTCTTTAAATTGATTAATATATTCTGAAATTTTCGTATTTCAATATTCAAATGTAAAGTTTTTAAAATGTTTTTGTGATGGATTCTGGCCATATCAACGTAAAATACGTAAACACAAGCATGTTTACAGTCCTCTTATGGTTTTGTGACCGTCGAGCGTTGGTAAACGGTCGCAAGTTAATATCTAATTCAGGTGTTAGTCGCAAAATGCGTTACATATTCGTTGCAAACTGCTACGGTTTTGTGACAGTTCTTTCTTCGTCAGAAAGCAAAATTCTGAATTTTACACATTTTGATCAAAACTGATTTACCCAACCACTAATAAGAACTTAAGATGGTATCCTAGAGTTTATTCTAACAGTTTAAGAGTATCAAACATTGTTTTAGTAGGTTTTTTATGAAAATTTCACAAAATTACAAACCTTCTTATAAAGTAACATGTAACTCTTTAAATTGATTTACATATTCTGAAATTTTCGTATTTCAATATTCAAATGTAAAGTTTTTAAAATGTTTTTGTGATGGATTCTGGCCATATCAACGTAAAATACGTAAACACAAGCATGTTTACAGTCCTCTTATGGTTTTGTGACCGTCGAGCGTTGGTAAACGGTCGCAAGTTAGTATCTAATTCAGGTGTTAGTCGCAAAATGCGTTACAGATTCGTTGCAAACTGCTACGGTTTTGTGACAGTTCTTTCTTCGTCACAAAGCAAAATTCTGAATTTTACACATTTTGATCAAAACTGATTTACCCAAGCACTAATAAGAACTTAAGATGGTATCCTAGAGTTTATTCTAACAGTTTAAGAGTATCAAACATTGTTTTAGTAGGTTTTTTATGAAAATTTCACAAAATTACAAACCTTCTTATAAAGTAACATGTAACTCTTTAAATTGATTTACATATTCTGAAATTTTCGTATTTCAATATTCAAATGTAAAGTTTTTAAAATGTTTTTGTGATTGATTCTGATCATATCAACGTAAATACGTAAACACAAGCATGTTTACAATCCTCTTATGGTTTTGTGACCGTCGAGCGTTGGTAAACGGTCGCAAGTTAGTATCTAATTCAAGTGTTAGTCGCAAAATGCGTTACAGATTCGTTTCAAACTGCTACGGTTTTGTGACAGTTCTTTCTTCGTCACAAAGCAAAATTTTGAATTCTACATATTTTGATCAAAACTGATTTACCCAAGCACTAATAAGAACTTAAGATGGTATCCTAGAGTATATTCTAACAGTTTAAGAGTATCAATCATTGTTTTAGTAGGTTTTTTATGAATAATTCACAAAATTACAAACCTTCTTATAAAGTAACATGTAACTCTTTAAATTGATTTATATATTCTGAAATTTTCGTATTTCAATATTCAAATGTAAAGTTTTTAAAATGTTTTTGTGATGGATTCTGATCATATCAACGTAAAATACGTAAACACAAGCATGTTTACAGTCCTCTTATGGTTTTGTGACAGTCGAGCGTTGGTAAACGGTCGCAAGTTAGTATCTAATTCAGGTGTTAGTCGCAAAATGCGTTACATATTCGTTGCAAACTGCTACGGTTTTGTGACTGTTCTTTCTTCGTCACAAAGCAAAATTTTGAATTCTACACATTTTGATCAAAACTGATTTACCCAAGCACTAATAAGAACTTAAGATGGTATCCTAGAGTATATTCTAATAGTTTAAGAGTATCAATCATTGTTTTAGTAGGTTTTTTATGAATAATTCACAAAATTACAAACCTTCTTATAAAGTAACATGTAACTCTTTAAATTGATTTATATATTCTGAAATTTTCGTATTTCAATATTCAAATTTAAAGTTTTTAAAATGTTTTTGTGATGGATTCTGATCATATCAACGTAAAATACGTAAACACAAGCACGTTTACAATCCTCTTATGGTTTTGTGACCGTCGAGCGTTGGTAAACGGTCGCAAGTTAGTATCTAATTCAGGTGTTAGTCGCAAAATCCGTTACACATTCGTCGCAACTCGTTACGGTTTTGTGAAAGTTTTCTCTTAGTCACAAACTGATGCCAAGTACTAATAAGAACTTAAGATAGTATACTAGAGTAGTATATTCTAACAGGTTAAGAGTATCAAACATTGTTTTGGTAGGCTTTTTATGAAAATTTCACAAAATTACAAACCTTCTTATAAAGTAACATGTAACTCTTTAAATTGATTTACATATTCTGAAATTTTCTTATTTTAATATTCAAATATAACGTTTTTAAAATGTTTTTGTGATTGATTCTGATCATATCAACGTAAATACGTAAACACAAGCATGTTTACAATCTTCTTATGGTTTTGTGACCGTCGAGCGTTGGTAAACGGTCGCAAGTTAGTATCTAATTCATGTGTTAGTCGCAAAATTCGTTACACATTCGTCGCAAATTGTTACGGTTTTGTGACAGTTTTCTCTTAGTCACAAAGCAAAATTTTGAATTCTATACATTTTGATCCAAACTGATGAACCCATGCACTTATAAGAACTTATGATGTTATTCTATAGTATATTGTAACAGTTCAAGAATCTCAAACATTGTTTTAGTAGGTTTTTAATGAAATTTTCACAAATTTACAAACCTTCTTTTAAAATAACATGTAACACTTAAAATTGATTTGGATCTTCTGAACATTTCTATGCATATAACACAAATAAAAATAATCTTAATCTTGAGTATTATAACAAAAATATAAACAATTTTGTGACCAAAATATTGTTACAAATAAGACGCGAATTAGCTACTCCTCATTCTTACTTCAAGTCTAGTTACTTACTAGTCTCAAATTGCTACTATTTTGCGACCGTATAGATTTGTTACACCATCGTCGGTTAAGCGTCGTATATAAGAGATGCGTTACCGACTAATTGCTGTCGTCGCAAGTTGGCGATGATTTTGCTTCGATTATTTGTGTAGTAGGTAAAGTGTCTCAGATAAGTTGCTAAACGGTCGCTTATATTTGCGACTAAGATAAGCGTCACAACGTTTAGTCCCAAAATGCAGGTTTTCTTGTAGATCTGCTACAATGAATATTATTAGAATTAAATAGCAATTTATTTTATCGTACCTTGCAAATGCTTGCATATTTTGAGGAATGGCCGGCGATAACTAAAACACTCTTAGGCACCTTTCCTAAGATACCTAAATGAAGAAAAATGATTTAAAAATAGTAGATCTTGACCTCTTTTTGCATCCATTTTAGGCAAGTTTTTGCATCCATTTTATGCAAGTTTTTGCCTTCTTTGCCGAACCTAGAGGTCCTCCCCCCTCCTCTGATGGTTCTTTTCGTGCTCTCTTTTGCGTTTCATCTTACACATCTCCTTTGTATCCAAAGGATTTTGTGATGTTTGCACGTCTTTCCTTTCCTGGATTTCCCACTGTTCCCCACGGTGGCATTTTAAGCTTTAACTCTTTCCCATTCCACCTCTTTGAGCTTTGAAAAGATTACTTTCAACCTCAGACGTCTTTGCCTTTTAATATCAGCGCTCTACGCCACAATTTCTGCTTTCTAGAGTTCCTTCACTGTAGACTTCTCTGCCTCTCAGTCCTTATACGCCTCTTCTTTGCAATCCTTCCTCCCCGCCATCATCATGTCTCACAGGTCTCGTCCTAGGTTGTACAGAGCATCGCCTCCTCCTTTGTCCGCCCCTCTTCCTGTCCTTGAAGATGAAGACGATGCGGTGGTGGTCCTTCCACCAGTTGATAACTCTGCAATTGTAGCTGGCCTGTATCTCAGCCTTGTTGGTAGGATGTTTCATTGGGGTGGTAGAAGTATGGCAGCCTTGGTCGCAACCCTCCCAAATGAGCATATTTGGACTCTTCAAGGTCATGTTCGTTGCGTTCCTCACGGTGACTCAAAAACATGGCAACCACACATCATAACTTTGTTCCCTTACTCCTTGACTTTCTGGATTCGCATTGATGGGATTCCCTCTGAATTCTGGGTTGATGAGTAGCTAATAGATTTTGGAGATACTATTGGTACTGTCCGAGCTGTGGACACTACCAAAGGAAGAATTCAGGTCATTGTAAAAGTAAATGAACCTCTAATATTCAAAAACATGCCTAAATCCCTTATGGTGAAACAATGTCAATTTCTGTGCTTTATGAAAAACTCCACTGATGGTGCCTCTACTGTCATCACATCTTCCATGAACCGGAAGCATGTCCCCTATTGGACAAGGAGTAGAGAGTGATTTACCAAAAGTAGTAGGAAATGGAAAAAAACCCTTAAATCTCCTTTCCGGGAATCTAGCTTCTTCTCCCTAGTCTCTCACTCCACTGGTGCTAATAGAGCCTCTCGTGGTCATCATGCAAGCCGTTCCACAAACTTTTTAGGCCACCGAAACCCTCCATCTAACAGAGTGTGAAGAAGGACAAGCCTCATCGGGATGCTCCTTACCAATTACCCCATAAAAGGGATGGCTCCAAGTCTGCTAACCAGCAAGATCTCTCTCTCCAGTAGCCTAATCCTTGTGACCTGAAAGGCAAAGGAAAATCGTGTTTCATCCCAGCAAAGGGACATATCCGTTCTTTTTATTGGCGATGGAGAAGAACCTCGTCCTTTGCATAAGAAAGATTATATTCCTTCTCGGCAGGATGTTCCGGTGAGTCCCCTAGGTTGTGCTTCTGATTCTCAAGGAACCCTGTTGGAACCCTATATTATGCAATCTAGAGCAAATCAGGGATATGCTTCCCCTACCTATGTCGTGATCGTTCCTTTTGCTTCAATCTCCTAAAGAAATCCATCTCTAATGTAGTGAGAACCGAGTCTCCTGGTAGCTTCTATGGAACCTCCTCTTGTGCGCCACCAGAGAGCGATAGCTCTGCCAAAAAGTCCGTACAATTCATTCCTTGAGCAAAATCGTTGGTTGAGCATCCTCTGCATCTTTCCCTCGCCAATATCTCTCTGGAGAACCAAGCTCCTCAGCAGCCACGTCGAAGAGTTGGTATGAATTGACTCTAGAAGATGATGAGGAGATTCTTCCTTTTAATCTGCATCATGCTCCCCTTTCTTCGGCTTCTCAACCGGAATGATGGGCAACTATTTCTCCTATCGTCACCTCTATTGAGCCCCTCGAGCTCTGTTTGAATTGGAAGATCATTTAGGGTTCTGTGGACGATGATGAACTTTTTAAGGAAGCAGCGGAATGGGATCAACTAGTAGCTAATGGAATCGTAGATCCAAACTTCGATCAATTTAAACTCTCGGATGATGACCCACGGCTCACAGAGGAAGAAACGTTGGCGAATGATGATCTCTTGGATGATGATCAACAAGATGACCTGTAAAACCAAGAGGCGCTTCACCGTCGGAGTGATCCGAATGCTTCTTTCCCAATACATTTGGCAGCTCCGGTTACGCTTGAAGGCAAGATTAAAATGGTCCGTTTGGAGTGTGTTGCTCCTGCCAGAGAGACAAGGCCCACCAAGAGGCCTCTCCAAGGAAAAATGGGTCCAATGGAAAGAGTGCCCGGAGCTCTTCTCTCAAGATTTGTCATGCCTCCCATAAAATTCAATCGGCTAAAGCTAGTACTCTTGGTAAACGTAATTTGGTCAAGTCTGGTCCGTCAAGGTCGTGTTTGACTTGCAAGATTTCCTTTGTTCCTCAAAGTGATGTTGAGTCCTCTCCACACCGAACCTCTTCTGTTTCCGGTTTGGCTCCCGAGGAGCCATCTAGTCCCCTCGGCTCTTTTCCATGAGGGTCCTTGCTTGGAATTGTCAAGGGGCGGGTGCAAAACTCAGAAAATGCCGGCTGGAAGAATTATGTCAAAGATTCTCTCCAGGTTTTCTTTTTTTATTCGAGACAAAAAATGATCGCTTTTTTATGGAAGAGTTACAAATTAAATTATATTTTTATTATCTCTAAACGGTCGACCCATTGGGCCATAGTGGTGGTCTTGCTTTAATGTATTCTTGTGATTTTTCGGTTCCAATACTGTAGCAAGTGATCGTGTTATTGATATTGAAACCATTATTGATGGAAACCGTGTCTTTTTATTACTTTTGTTTATGGTGATCCGGTTGTTCAAAACCGTGAAGAAGTTTGGGAACGACTTACCCGGATAGGGATTAATCGCTCTGAACCTTGGTTCATGATTGGAGATTTCAATGAGATCACTGGAAACCATGAAAAGAAAGGGGGAAAACGGAGATCGGAATCTTTCATTTCTTCCATTTCTAACTATGATAGAAAATTGTGGTATGATTGAGTTTTCATTTAAGGGGAATTTCCTTTCTTAGACTGGGCGTCATTAGTGTGGCTTAATTTGCTCTCGTGTAGACAGGACTCTGTGAAATATGGACTATCTTAAAATGTGGGGATCAGACCACAGACTCATGTGGCATCCGTTCAAAATAGACCCCATAGAGTTTTCAAAAGGTTTATGTTTGATAAGAGGTGGATTGGAAAACCTGGCTTAAAAGAAGCTGTTAAGGCGGGTTGGAGGTTCTCCAGACATGGCCGAGGCGGCTTTCTTCCCCGAAAGATTAAAACCTGTCGGGTGTCTATTTCAAATTGGAAGAAATTTATAGCTACCAATTATGAGAAGCTTATTCTAAACCTTCAATCCCAGATTGATGCAGCTCAAGATAATCCAGAGATCTCCTCTGAAGCTCTTTTAGAGTTAAAATGGAAACTGTGTGATGCATATAGAGAGGAGGAGCTGTACTGGTAGACAAGAAGTCGGGAGACTTGGTTAAAACATGGGGATAAGAATACCAAGTTCTTCCATGCTACTACCAAACAACGACGAGCTAAAAATAGGATTACTGGTCTCCTAGACCAGGATAGCAGATGGGTAGATAATGAAGATGGGATTGAGGCCTTAGCAGTATCATATTCCAGTGATTTATTTACAGCCTCCAATTCCCGGGATTTGGAATTTGTTCTCCGGGAAGTTCCCGTGTCGATAACTGAGGAAATAAACAGATATCTTACCAAGCAATGTTCTTCTGATGAATTAAAACATGCCCTTTTTCCCTCAACCCAGAGAAGACTCTAGGTCCTGATGGCCTGACGGCCTTGTTTTACCAGCGGTTCTGGAATATAGTAGGAGATGACCTTTTCAAATTAGCCCAAGACTTCAATTCCACAGTGTCTTTTGACGAATCCCTGAATGAGAAAAAAATTTGTCTTATTCCAAAAACCGACAGACGTCAATCAATGATGGAATTTACCCCGATAAGTTTATATAATGTTATTACAAGATACTCTCGAAGATTCTAAATCTTTGGCTGAAAAAATTCCTTCAGAATTTGTTATTTGAGACTCAGTTAGCCTTTGAGTCTGGACGCCTCATCACGGAAATATCGTGATTGCCCATGAAAACTTCCATGCTCTCCATACAAATTCGAACCGTCGGAAAACATTTATGGCCATCAAAACGGATATGAGCTAGGCATATGATAGAATGGAATGGTCGTTCCCTAAAGCTCTGATGCAGAAAATGGATTTCGCCCAAAAATGGGTTGAGATGATAATGTTTTGTATTTACTCAGTGTCATACAAATAAATGGTACTCTGAGAGGCCATATAAAACCTTCCCGTGTGATCTGACAAGGGGACCCCATATCTCTTTTTCTTTTTATCCTTTGTACTAAAGCTCTTGTGGCTCAGTTGAATGAAGTGGAACGACCCCCGAACAGGGTGGGGATATTTTAAATATTCAAACCGAAGGTGGCATGGGAACTTATTTAGGATTACCAGAAAATATACACGTGTCAAAGACCCAGGTTTTTGCCTTTGTTAGAGATCGACTCCAGAGAAGAATTAGTACATGGTCTGTCAAGTTCCTTTCCAAAGGGGGGAAAGAAGTACTTATTAATGCGGTAGCTTAATCTCTTCCGACATATGTTATATCGTGTTTCTTACTTCCCAAGGCTATCCTTTCTAAGCTAAGTAGTACTATTGCTAACTTTTGGTGGAAACCAGAGCAGAAAGTAATGGCATTCATTAGATAGGGTGGGATAAATTATGTACCCAACTTTCTGAAACAGGGCTCGAATTTCGAACCTTGGAGGAATTTAATCAAGCGCTTCTTGCAAAAAAAAATTGGAGACTTCTTCGTTTCCCAAAATCTCTGTTGAGTAGAATATTGTGGGGTAGATAATATAGGTATAGCGACCCTTTACAGGTAGTAAAAGCCAATCATGGCTGCGAAACCCTTGATTGTGTTAGGTCTTCGCAGAACTGTTGGCTCGGGGATGCTAACTCGAGTTTTGTAGACCCGTGGATCCTCACCATCCCACCACGTCCTGTGAAAAGTGTTCTTGCCTTTCAGGATCCGCATGTGTACGTCAATGATCTCCTGGATAGAGATACCCAAGAATGAAAACTAGAAAATTTGCAAGCTCTAGTGGACCCAACGGATGTTCCTCTTATCTTTGGTATACGACCTAGCCGGACATACGTGAGCGATGGGTAGAGTTGGATTTATACAAAATCTGGGAACTATATTTTGTAGTCAGGATACTGGGCCGAAAGGAACCTTTCTCGCCCTTCTTCTGACCGCCCTTATCAGGGACCAGATGTTTCGGCACTCCAGGCACAAGTTTAGAAAACTAAAACCACACGAAAGCTGAAGCATTTCATGTGGCAATTTCTCTCGGGTTGCGTAGCAACCTGTCAAAGACTCTTTACCTGACATATAAGTAGAGAGAAAGATTGTCTCCGCTGCGGCCATGAAGAGGAGGCGATCAATCATCTCCTCTTTAAGTGTCCCCCTGCTAGGAAAATTTGGGCTATCTCCTTTATCCCTTCTTCAGGACGGTGTTCCCTTTTCAATCTCTATTTTATAATTTTGACTTCCTCTTTTGGAGAGGTAAAGCATTGAGAATAGATGAAACCGCTATCCTGAATTTCCTTTGGATCTTATGGTATATCTGGAAAGCCTGTAACCGGTTTATGTTTCAGAATATTTTTGAGTCACCTGAGGAGACTCTTCTACTAGCCACACATGAAACAGAAGTGTGGCGGCGAGCTATGGAGACATATGACATGTCGGATCTTCCGCCACCTCATTTGGCTGTTCGTAGGCCCCTATCTATTCCACCTTTGGAATGTCAATGTGATGCCTCTTGGCTAGCTTCTGACTCTTTTAGTGGTTTTAGGTGGGTCCTTGTGGAAGAAGAGGACTTTCCTGGAGAGTTCATCCTTGGATTGGCCTCAAATACGTTAGAAGGTGTCTTTCACCCCTCCATGCTGAATTGGATTCCCTTCTTTCGGCTATGGAGTGTATGTTAGAGATTAGTCAGAATACTACTTGTTTTGTCATAGACTGCTTGGATATCCTTGTTTGCAGCTGAATATGCTTTGTTTAGAGAATTAAAGTCTTCATTCCCGAATTTTAGTATCCGTCGCATTCCGCAAAAGGAGAACGGGCACTCTTATTACCTTGCGAAGAAAGCAAGAAGTCGTGGAGTGAAATTCTCCCTCCCAAGCACATCGGCTTCGTCTTGGCTTTCCTTAAAGGAGAGTTTGTTTCTGATAAACTTGTAATTTGGTTGTTAAGATGTCAAAAAAAATTAAGGAATGGCGGTCTAACACGATAACTAAATTTGGGTCATCCAGAACGGCGTCTCATAGTTTTTCCATAAACCAAGTCCATGCCTCGTCATTCTCACTATTGAAAATACCAAATTCTATTGGGAAACTTGAAAATAAGCTTCTTGGGTGCTAGCTGCTCTCAGGCATCCTTCATACAGGCCCCGTAGATGAACTTAGAGCGAGAAACAAGTACTTAAACTCAATCCAAGAAGAATTCATATACTTCTCTAAAGAAACCAGTGAATTTGGATTGGGTTCAAACAAAAGCTTGAAGTAAGGCTGGATCAAAATGTAGCTCCCCATCGTGGATCCCATAGCATTTTCCATCGCTAGATCTCTGGCTCTCCAAGCTTTCTAATAAGAAACATTCGAGCTGAATTCATGGTTTAGAACTTTCCGCAATTTACTAGGCCTTGGTCCTCGCCCAACCCCTACATACTTAGTACTCATAAATTTTCCTATGACCGTAGTTGAGGCGATTTTGTGGATGTCCCTCCTAGCGTCAAATTGCATGTGTGATGTAGGAGGGCAATACAGACCATAAACCGATCATACTCCTGCAGCTTGGTTACATAGACCTGCCAAGGGCATGTGTTGCTAACGTAGACGGCTGTTACAACTGTCAGGGTTGATTTCACACTTATGAAATTAAATTTCCTACTGCTTGCATATATCGCAAGCTATCTAGTACAATCATATTTTTATTTGAACAATATCCCAACAAAGATTTTGTCTCCCTCGTAGTCAGCATCCTTAAGCATTCTATGCAAAAAATATGTCGCGACGATGGAGAACATTAGCACAAGATAAATATAAATATAGCTGATAACTTAAAAAATATTGGAACTTGTATAATTTAGATGAAAGTTGTGGAGACTAGTCTTTGATTTGAAGCGTCAATCGGGTTATGTGCAATCACTATGCCAACAACAGGCTTATTGTTCGTGCCTTGTGGATTAGTGGGCTGTTTGATGTTGCTACATACCAAATACTTTGCCTAGTGTATCGAGTAACATTTTTGTTAACACACTATCCCACACAGCCTGTGTCTCGGAACTATTCCAGCATGCCCATTACACTAATATTCCTAGATCGAAACATAGACAAAATTTGAATCAAGACATTGTTGGAATTATTAAAAAATAGGGTGAGTTAAACTTGAGTACTCAGATAAACGAAAAAAAGGAAAGTAGACTCACTAAAAGAAAAGTTAGTTTTCTTTGTCTGACACACACAAAGTTACGATTATGTCCCTATGTTCATTTTAAAAAGAAAAAGAAAATTATAAAGCAAGTGTGTATCTTATATTTTCTGGAAGCATCTGACACATTACTAACAAACGCCACCCTTGGGCAGAGGGAGATATGCAAAACAAAATGATGAGGACCTTAGATACTGTAGCCGCTAGTCTAGTGGTTTTTCTTTTTTATTATCTCGGTAGAGAGTGTGCCCCATTAACCACTGTAACGAAGTAAGAGAGTTACCCACTTGGATAGTTTAATGCCTACGACGTTGATAACGAGCGGATAATCCAAGTTTATGGTAAGTATTAAATGCGTTTCTTCAAACTTTATTGACGTCCTTTTTAAGTAATCAATATTGGCCGCCGATGGTTGGAATTAGTTTATGGTTTTCTCGATAACAATGGTTAACATCTTCTAATAACAAACTTATTGGTTTTATGTTGCATTTTACCTTTGGTGATGGTTGTAAGGTTGGTCCGTGGAGAGTGGAGAATTGACGCGGATGGAAACTATGAGCATGTGACATATTTGGACGGTTTCAGCTTGGCTGTGAAGGTTAGGAAGAGACATGATTTTAGGAAGGTAACTTAAGCGGTAAAGGAGCGGTTGAATCTAACCGATGAAGGCATGGTGGAGCTAACGTACCAATGGCCACAGTGGATGATGGGCGCATAATGGAAACAAGCGGACCCGATCAAGATACAAAACGACGAAGACATGACTCTGTACATGGCTATACAGGCAGATCAAGAGGAGGTGCATCTGCGGGTGAAGGTGATACAAAGGGGACTGAGCATGCCGGGAGCCAATATGAGTACATGACGCCAACATTCAACCTCGTGGGCATGACTGCATCAAAAATATCCATCATCTTATAGTTGTAGAAGTAAAATAAGATCATAATCCGTGCTATAGCACATGTTAAATTTTATTTAGTACAAAATTTTAGATATTATATATTTTAGAATAAAGTTTTGTTATATATTAGGGTGAGTTAAATTTGTGTGCTCAGTTAAACAGAAAACGAAAAGTGTAGCCCCAATAAAAAGAAAATTACTTTTCTATAATAGAACTATGCAAAGTTACAAGTCACTCGCTATTTTCATTTTTAAAAAGAAAAAAAAATCTTTTATGTTAAAGAAAGATAGTAGGCTAGTAGCCTACATTTAATAAATTCTCTGCTACATTCTCTGACACATTTGAAGCGTACAATGATATCCTTCACACAAAAAGTTACAAATAGTTAAAACAGAAACATTAAATTGTGGAAACATGATAAGTAAATAAGTTGTCGATCTTATATATTTTAGATGCTAACATATAACGTAACTCACGCTATTTATATTCATCTAACAGCCTACTAAATCAAAAGTCCCAATAAATTTAAATTATCAGCTATATTTCCCAAGATCTATGTATTGATGAACTCCAAATCGATATATAATTTCGTTTAATTACAAAATCTAAACCCTAACAACTATTTTATCAATCCAAACCAAAAAAATAATCTAGTCTAATTACAAAATCTAAATTCTAGACACTATTTTGTCAACCCAAACCGAAATATAATTTTTTTAATTACAAAATTTAAACCATAACCACTATTTTGTCTAAAGAGAAATTTAGCTAAAGGCTAGTTTTCTCCTAGGCACGACCATTGAGACACCTCTCTCGTTCATCCTTTCCGACGTCGACGTTGCTCTTGCTCGCCGTCGTCGGGACTCCTTGTGCTCGTCTCTTCCTCTCTTTTTAAAACCTTTTCTACTCTTTCAAACCCTCTCGAAACCTTTTACCCTCCGCCGGCTACTCATCTGACAGTGGCAAAGCAAGGAGAGGGACTCCGGCGACTCCTCTCCCCCAACCTTTGCTTGCATCTTTGTCAGCGGATCTAACTGTTTTGTATTTCTCTAGATCGAGAATCCTATTCACCTCGGGAAGATTCTCACACTGGACTTCGTTGATGGCAGGAGTGTTTGCTCTTGGACCATCAGATGTGCCATGCACAATGGAGGCGTCGACGGCACACGGCGAGCTCTTCCTCAGAGCATCAGTGCTACACTCTAATACGGACTGGATCTATGAGTCTTATGACACAGCCTCGATCTACTTTTGTAGCTCATCGCCAAACCTACCTTCACCTGAGCTGCTCTTGCAAACCTATCAACTTCCTCTGGCCAGCCGCTGCGCTCTCAACTCCCCTTGGGTAGTGTCTACACCACTAGGGTTTCAGCTAAAAGGCTTTGTTTCAATAGGCGGCCCATGAACCTTCTTGACGTCCAAGCCCATTAATTTTAAATCCAGGTCTGTTTTACTATATCTTTTGCTAATCCATAGACAAGCGTTGTGGCAATGTTATCTCCTCAATGGCCGAAGACTCCATTCGAGGTATACTTCACCATCCCTTCTATTGCATTACAATCATCTGTTGCAAACCCTGGTAATATCTCCTTGTATGGACATGACTTATAAATCCAAAAGCTTTAATAGTTTTGAGGATGTGTTCACGAATTCATATTGCTGGAGATTTGAGTGTGTCTTTGGGAGGCTTATGCCCAATTACCACTCCTCCACTATCCTATCTAGCTATTTCAAGTTTTCTACAAGTACTAAATCTCCCAAGATCTGGATATTGCTCAACCAAGAAGAGGCGGTGTGTAACGCCCGTGTTCCGTTTTGGGTGGTGTCAATCGACACCACTGAGGGGTGTCGCCGACACCAGTAATTTTTCGGTTTGTTAGGGTTAAACCCTAGGTCGCTATAAAAGAGAAGAAGGTCGTGTTTAGCTCTTTGGTAGCCGCTTTTAGAAGTTAACAAAGAGCAGAGAGTGTGAGTTGATCTTTTGGTGCCTTTGAGTGAGTGTTTTGTGAGTTTGAGGCTTGTTCTTGGTGGTTTAAGGCTAGTAGAGGCTAGATCCGTGTTTTAAGGTGTTAGAGGAGGCAGATCATTCCTTGTTCTTCCCTGTTTTCGTTGTTGTTCTTCTTGTAAAAGGTGAGTGCATGACCAAGGCTTATCTAAGCATGTTTGATCATTGTTTTGGGTGTTTTGATGATTGTTGGATTGATTCATGTGGAACCCCTTGGAGACTTGCTTATATCATGATGGTGATTTGGAGAGGAGATCCAGCAAGAAACGTTAGCTGGAGCGACCACAGAGCGGCGGTGTCGATCGACACCAGTGGTGGGTGTCGCTCGACACCAGTGTTTTGTTCCGCGAGGATAGCTACGACTCCCGAACGAAGTGTCGAGGCCGGTGTCGACCGTGAGGGTCGACAGCGAGTGTCGATCGACACCAGTGGTGGGTGTCGATCAACACCGATAGTTAGAAGCGTTTCTTGTTTATCCTTTATAGGGTGTTTGGTTCTTTTACTTGAATAATGGTCGAATGTGCTTGTGTGTATAGCCAGTGGTGTGATGATTGCCTCACTAAGTATTTATGAAATACTTATGCATCTCTTTCTTTGATGCAGGTAAAAGCAAAGTGTGATCCGTGGAATCATGGCGAGGAGAGGAGGATGATCTAGTCACTCATTGATGTGTTAGATTATTGTAGGATTTATTAGGGTGTTAGAGTGGAATTTATAAACATGTTAGGATGCTTATGTTTCTGGAATAATAGATTGTTGAACTTGTTGGTTTAATGGAATTATTTTTATGGATTCTGGTTAAGTCTTCTGCTGGTTATGTTATGTGTGGTTTTATTGATTTGAATTTGATTTAGGGCTGGTTTAGCTGGTTTACAATTCGTTGGGTTAATCCGGTCTGCATGTTTTTTAAAAAAAAACGGGATGGGTTCTTTCACGGTGCATCTTAAAAGAGACCTCGACACCCATCTTTGCTCCTTGCTGCAATCCACACCCGACTATAAACCCATAGTCACTCAAATCCCTACCGCTTCACTACCATGGGTAGTTCTTCTCGTGCCGGCGAGACTTTCGGTTATGGATTCTTCTTCAACATCACCTAGTCTTTTGACAGTGATCACCTGGTCATCCATCGATCGATTCGTGGAATTTTGTTCGACTAACCGTGATCTCACATGTGCCAACAAGCTATCTAGCTTTTGTCTCACAGCTCTCATGGAATTTAGCTCGATCTTTTTTAACTATCTTTGTTTGGCATTGGGGAATGCCTTTCCTTGTTGTGTATTGAACTTTGGGATCTTTGAATCCTTTGCTACCTTTGTACTTGGTTTTCTTAGATGAATTGAAAACAAGTGTTTGACCAAAAAAAAAACCACTATTTTGTCTATCCAAACAAAAATATAATTTCGTTTAATTACAAAATCTAAACCATAACCACTATTTTGTCAACCCAAACCAAAATATAATTTCGTTTAATTAAAAAATCTAAACTCTAACCACTATTTTGTAAATCCAAACTGAAATACAATTTTGTTTATTTATTAAATCCTAACCACTCTTTTATAAACACAAACCAAAATGTATTTCCATGAATTCAATAACAATGTTCATCAGTGATTAATTAATAGCATTCAAAAACTTATTTTTAAACATGTTAAATAATCTGTTATTGCGGTAATTTACATATTATCCGTTATATTAGTATTTATTGCTATAAAAATGAAAATTAATGTTTTATATAAACCAGTAATATAAATATTTTATAAAAATATGTTAATATATAAGTTAGTTGATATCAATCATATAATAAATAATTTAACAAGATAATTATGAGTTGATCAAATAACGTATAGTGTAAAGTGGTCATATATGATTAACTATGAATAATTTAATTAAATAACTATAACTTTATCAAATAACTTATTATGTATAGCAGTAACATACGTTAAAGATCTTGCCCAAAATCTAAACCCTAACCAGCAATCGATTACTTATTTTAAAACATGTTAAATAATCTGTTATCGCGATAATTTACATATTATATGTTAAGTTAATACTTACACTATTCAGCCGTGATTGATAGAATTCGGTAACACTGCTCATCAGTGATTGATAATAGCATTCGATAACTTATTATTAAACATATTAAAAGATCTCTTATTACGGTAATTTTATATATTATATGTACTATATATGGATCCAATATATTTTTCAATTTGTTAATATATGTATTATACTTAAAGATATAGATAACAATAATAATAACGAGTTATCAATATGTTTAACGAATAAGTTATATATTATACCTTCTAAATATGATGATAACATTCGATATAGCATTATTCATCTTCGATTGATAGCATTCGATATAGCATTTGTAAAATATTAAATAATTTGTTATCGCGATAATTTACATATTATATGTTAAATTACTTGTTATTGCTATATAAATAAAAAGTAACAGAGATCACGCCACATGGCGTAGATCCACGAATCCCAGCAGCAGCTTGAGAGATCCTGTTCGTCGATTTGTATGGGGAAGCTTTGGAGCATCGATGTAACGGATTTGCAGGCTTCGAACGTTGGACGAACAACGCAAAGGCTTGTGAAGCGTTTCTAGGAGAAGGATAAGGAGAGGAATGGAAAATAAAGGTGAATCGTCGGAGTAGAGATGGTGAATGTCTTTGAACGAAGCGGTGGTGGAAGAGAATGTGTGGTGAATCATAATCGATGATTTACGTCACGGCCGCCACATTGATGGTGGTAAAACGGCGGATAATTTGAAGATTTAAGATTATGGTTTGTTTGGGATTTGCATAGAAAAATGGAGTTTTTGGGGGAGAGAATGAGATAGAGAGAGAGCTGGTAGAAAAAAGTGGTTGATTTTTTCTTTTTAAAAATATTTGATAAAATTTGGAGTAGATCTCGTCCAAAAATCTTTACCCAAATGAACATCCTATTTTTTTACGTGAGTAATAGGGTTAAAGTGGTCAGGGAAATTGAGGTGAAATAATAAAAGGAAATTGTAACTGGTGTAACCCGTTGACCATTTATTTAAGTATTTCACTTCAATAATTTTTTTACTAGCTCAATTTTTATGGGACAATTTTCTCCCTATTACCTCCTAAAAAACAAGGACAATGATTTGTATTTTATCTTTCTCCTTCGACTGCAACAATTAAAGTGGAGGTCTTTGTTTTTTTTTTTTGGCAAGATCTTTTATCACCACAAAAATTTTGATTTCGTCGATCCAATTTGCAAATTTTTTTGATTTGGGCAAGATCTTTCACTAACGGGTTCTACCTATTGATCCTCCACTTAACTCCGCCGTTAACCACCAAATCAATCACGGGAACCATCTCTGATCTTCCCATCCTTTTGGAGCTGAAACATGCCTCGAAAGGCTTCACCATCACCCCCCGCAGCTCTAGTTCTCGTTCCTTCGCCGCAGCTCTAAGACAAGCACCATCACCCGCCGCAGCTCTAACACCTACACTTTTGTGGCTCTCTTCTCCGATCGATTTGTCTGTTATTTCTGGCATAGATGCTTGAGTTGAGTTGCCTGTTCATAATTTATGTTTTTTGTGCAGATGTGATGATTTAAACCTAAATGAGATAAGTATAATATTATCAAATACAAATATTTTTAGCTCGATAAATAGTAAATAATCAGAATAATGAAATATCTAGCGTAACAATTTTGTTAGCAGACTACTTATAATGTTAACACGTCAAACAAAAATATATTCGATTGCTTTAGCTTAGGGATATGTCAACATGAATTCAAGTACTTAACATTAAATATATTAATTATACCAGTTTTTAGCGCTAAATAATTATATTAACATTAAATATATTAGTTAAAGCATATAACTAAATTATCACCATATATGTAATCTTATATTGTAGTTTTTTTTGTAAAGTTTGTGACATATAACAAAATTTCAGTAGCTATTGATTAATGTCTAATTATATTGTTATCAGTCTGAATTGGTTATAATATCAATTATAACATCTGTGGTTATTTATTTAATTAACTATGTAAATCATATGTTACTACTATACATTATAAGTTATTTGATAAATTTATAGTTCTCTAGTTAAACTATTCATAATTAATCATATGTTACCGCTATAAATTATAAGTTATTTGATAAACTCATAATTATCTAATTAAATAATTTATTATCTAACTGATCATATCAGCTAACTTATATATTAACATATTTTAATAAAATATTTATATTACTGGTTTATGTAAAATATTAATTTACATTTTTATAGCAATAAATATTAAGTTAACGGATAATATGTAAACTACCACGATAACATATTATTTAACATGTTTAAAAATAAGTTATTGAAGGCTATTAATCACTTTTGAACAATGTTATCGTACTCGTGAAATAAATTTCGTTTTAGGGTTTATAAAAGAGTAGTTAGGGTTTAGATTTTATAAAAAAAAAACAAAATGTATTTCGGTTTGGGTTTATAAAATAGTGGTTAGAGTTTAGATTTTGTAATTAAGCAAAATTATATTTTGGAATGGGTTGACAAATTAGTGATTAGGGTTTAGATTTTGTAATAAAAAGAAACTATATTTTTGTTTGGGTTGACTAAATAGTAGTTAAAATAATTTTTAGTCAAAATACAGAAACTTAATAAGTATATTGTTAAAATGAAGAAATAGTGGTTAAAGTACAGTTACTTGATAACAATAGATTGTTAAAATGATTTTAGTTACCTGATAACAATGTATATTACTGTAATTGTAAATGTAATTTGATCTTATCATATAAAATAATTGTTAACTGGTTATTATTGTTAGTTGATAAGAAGGTATCATCTAAACATTCTTTTGTTACCTGATAACAATATTTTGTTTTGCATATCTCCCTCTGCCCGAAAGCGTCGTTTGTTCATAATGTGTCAGATGATTCACATGTTTTTTTTTTTTAACTGAACCTAGGGATACCATCGTAATTTTGTGTATGTCAGACAAAGAAAACTAATTTTTCTTTTATTGAGTCTAAATTCTTTGTTTTTTGGTTATTTGAGTCCTAAAATTTACCTAACCCAATAATAAAAGAGTGATGCATCTATATATATAAAGTTAAGTTTTTCTCTCGTCTCCTTAAGCCACATCATCATCCACCTCATTTTATTATTTAATTTTTAAAATTAATTATACCATTTTATCATTTAATTTTAATATTTAAACCTATGTAAATAAGTTTTTCAAAAATGAATATGAAAGGTCTTTTATATTATACATTATAAAATTAAAAAAGATAATTGATTAAAAGTTAAAAAAAACTTACTAATTATCGATTATATTAACAAATATATAAATAATAGATTATAGTTTTTAGAGAATGTTTAAAATATATATATGATTATCTTAACACAATGTAAACCTAAATATAATGGGATTTAACGGGAATAGAGCAAAAAGTAAGAAATTTTGAGAATATAAATCTATCTAATTTATGTCTCAAAAAAATTTCTAACATAATTTCTAACATAAATGAATTCTCATTTTTTATAAACATATAAAAAGGTAAAAATAAAAATAATATTTCTTTAAAAGTTTCCAATATGAATTTAACTATTTTTTTTCCAATACAACACATATGTTAAACTAATAAACAAAATAAAAATTTAACTATATTTCATAAAATTGAAAATTAAAATAAAAAACATTATTAAATGAAATGAACTAAATATAAACTAAATTATACTAATATGTTAAATTTAAAAATTGTTCCATATGAAAAAACAAAAAAAATATAAAACATAAAATCAGAAAATATATATAATAGTATATAAATGATCATTACGAGATATAAAGTACGACAAATCCAAAAAAGGAAAACGTAAAACAAAAAATAATAAATTATGACAATATACATATATAGAGATAATGTAAACAATTAAAAATATAGCAATCCGCCCGAAACCCACAAATCATGTTCAAATTTCATGCCAACATATAAAAGGGTCCAAAATATTAACATCTAGATCTATATTTGGTAAAAACCCTAATAGCACACGTTTCTCAATGATTCTCAACCGCACTTCTATTTACGCCCATACTTCGACTTATACTATACACACTTAATTTCTCAACAACTAATGAAGCTAAAACTCAATAGTTTTTTTATACAAACACAATTTAAGTTTTAAAAAAGTAAAGTATGGTATAGTGAAAAAAATAAGTAGAAAATAAAATACGAACTAATTATTCATAAACAACATAATAAACTCCCGCGCGTAGCGCGGACAACCGACTAGTTTACTTAATAAACTGGTCAACTCAGGGTATGTGTTACAATTTCCCAATATATTATAGTAGTAAGTTAAAGAATTATTTTTTTGGTAAGTCCCCTATATGTAACAACCAGAAAATAAAATTGCATATAATTTGGAATCAATGTTTTCATGTTATAATCCTAATTAGTAAAATTGCTTGCAAAATCTATCTTTTGTTATTTTCAAAAATGCTTGTATAATGAAATTTTGAAATATTTAGAGGGGTAAAACTTTATTTAATTTTATCATCATATAATTTTAACATACTGTCTGTTACAAAAGTCATAACTTTTTCTATCACATAATACATTACATTCAACTCGCTTGCGATAATTTTTTTTAAATACATCTGTTTATAATTTTTTATCTATTAAATATTTATGATATTCTTAAAAACATTATCAAGTTAAAGTATTTTTAAATTCTCCAAATTAAAATAATTTAGTGAAACATATTACACAAGTTTGAATTTTGGACCCCTTAATTTTGTTTTTATTCGTAGAGTGAACAGTTTAGATTTGTTTTTAAAAAATTTAATCATGAAATATGCGGGAATATTTTATTGATTATATTATATGGATGATATGATGATTCATTTGTAACAAAAATATATAATCACTACTTTAGTACCCGTCTGATGGACGGGTTATCTTTATCTAAAATTAAATTAAAATTATAAATTTATTATAACTTATAATAAAATAATTTCATAATACATTCATGCATAAATTAAAAATTAAAAAATATAACATATTATGAAATAAAATTCATGAATAAAAATATTTATTTAGTTAAACCCATAATCTATTTTATTTTTAAAATGTAAATCCTAATTCTCCTATATGAACCCAAACTGATAAATAACTTTGTTTAATTGTTAAACCTAAATCTCACTCCTCTTATATAAACCCAAACCGATAAATAATCTCGTTTAATTATCAAATCTAAACTATAATGCGCATTTATAAACCCAAACTAACATATAACCCTTATAACTGTAAAACCTAAGTCTTAATCCTTCTTTATAGGCAAAAACAACATATAATCTTGTTTAGTCGTAATGCCTAATCTCTTTGTTAAATCCCAACCGGCAAAACTAAAAACTAGGTTAATAGTTTAATTTTTTTTTATAAAAAAGTTTGAATATATAATTATTTTTTATTTTTTATTATATAATGTTGTTTAAAAATTTTATTTTTATCTTAATATTAACAAAATGAGTATAACATGTTGCGACATCTTATGTTTTACAATTTTACTTGGCACTTATCATGATCAAGTGAGTTAGTAACTTTAAAAACAAAGTTTCGACATATAATCTCGTTTAATTGTTAAACTTAAACCATAATTTTCATTTACAAAGATAAACCATAATTCTCATTTATCATTTATATACCCAAACCAACAAATAACCTGTTTTAATTCTAAAATTAAAGTTTAAACCTTAATCCTCTTCTGTAAACAAAAACCTACATATATTTTTGTTTAATTATAAATTTTAAATCCCTATCTTCCCAAATTGACATAACTGAAATTAGGTTATTTGTTTAATTTTATTATTAGTTTTTCAATATATAATTCATTATAATATTTAGTTTATATATTTCCTTTTTCGACAGGGTTAATAATATTTCTATTTTATCTAAATATTAATAAAATTAGAATCATCACGTGTCAACATCCTATCGTTTATTATTAACACATGTCACAATCTTGTTAATGGCTAACTTTGAAAACCAAGCTTTATATAATAAGATATAAAGATGAGGAGTGAAATGTACTAATTAATAATAATTTAATATGAATATATAATAAAGTAGATATCAGATCTTATACATTCATTTTGATTGGTTATTTTTTTTTGAAAATTAATAATGTATTTTTGTTTTAATAAATTAATTAAATTATTTAAATTATTATTGAACATATTTATCCATAATGAATATTATTAAAAAATTAAAACCTATATATGTATTGGCATTCAAATTTAATTATTTTCCCTAAATGAGGTTTAGTCTATAATTGTACTTCCTAATAATAAGGAGATATTATTTGTGAACTCGTCCAATCAAGATAATATTTTATTTGTGAACTCGTCCAATCAATACATTTCAAATTTGCGAAGAAAAAATTGTGAACTTTGATGATGCCATTTTAATCAACAACTTTCTGTTGACTTTCTTCTAAAATGCCGAAATTATGTTGACCGGGCCAATTTGTTCTTGGGGTTAAGTCTCCGTGACGAGCTTAAGAACGGGGTTAACTGCTCATTAGTAGTTTCCATATGTGGTTCAACGCAACGTTTAAGAGAGACAAAGAAGCTTAACAGACAAAATTTCCAAATCGATGTTTTGCTTTAATAATTAAAACCCTAGAAAATAGAATCCAAATCTCTCTCAAATCGATACTCGAATTGGGATGGCACGGAGCCGTGGAGGAGGACGGAGACTTCCGACTCGTAGTTCTGTAAGATTGAGTTCGTCAGAGGAGGCAAACGATAGAGACGTCAATGGAAATGAAATGGTTAATATCGAAGGACACGAGACCGTGGAGACTGTTCAGATGACAGAGACAGTATAGGCAATGGAGACAGAGACAATACCGACAATGGAGATAGAAACAGAGGCTGAGAAAAACAACCCAGCAGAGAGTGAGCTGGTGGAAAATGCAGCAGTAGCAGACAGTGAGGCGGTTCGCATTCCGTCAGAGACATCGCCGATTTCAAACCCACCCAAAACAGCGATTGAGGTGGTTGGTCAACCCAATGAGAAAAGGAAATATCACAAAAGGAAGAAAGGTCAAAGATATTGAAGAAGATCATGAGGTTGTTAGTGGGGATGATTATGCAGTAGCGGACGATGAAGATGATGCTGATAGTGGAGATGAGATTTTGGATGATGAGAGGATACCAGAACCTCTATCACACAGCGATGATGAAGACAATTTAGATGAAGATAATGGTGCTCCAGAGATTGCTGAAGAACTTTTGGGGTTAGGGAAAACATTCAATGGCCCAGAAGAATTCAAGATAGATGTGTTGAGGTATTCTCTGAAAACCAGATACGACATTAAGCTTTATAAGTTAGCTAGTTTGAGGATTAGTGCGAAGTGTTCTGCGACTGATGTAAAATGTCCATGGCAATGCTATTGTGTATATGACAAGAAGAAGCATAAGATGCAAGTAAGGATCTATGATGAAGAACATGCTTGTATGAGGTTAGGTTACTCGAAGATGTTGAAGCAGTCAACAATTGCTTAGTTGTATAGAGAAAGCCTGCAAAAAATCCAAAAATCACCAAACAAGAGATGGTTGCAAAGATATTGAGGGAGTACAACTTCACAGTAACTGAAGATCAATGTGCAAAGGCAAAGACATTAGTGAGGAAAGAAAAGAAAGTAACACATCAAGATCATTTTGAACGGATTTGGGATTATCAAGCTAAGATCTTTCGATCTAATCCGGTGACAGCTTTTGAGATTGAGACTACACTGGGTACAACCATTGGAAGCTTACAAAGGTTTTATCATCTCTTTATCTGTTTTAAGTCACAGAGAGATTCTTGGAAGAATACGTGTAGGCCTATAATAGGAATAGATGGTGCATTTATGAAGTGGGATGTTAAAGGACATCTCTTAGCTGTTGTGGGGAGAGATGGAGATAATAGGATTGTTCCTATTGCATGGGCTGTTGTGGAGATTGAGAATGATGACAACTGGGATTGGTTTCTTAGGCAGCTCTCTGCAAAGTTGGATCTTCAAGATGTAAAAAATGTAGCAGTCATATCTGACAACGATTTAGATCTTGTTTGCTTGTCCAAGATTTCACATCTCGTTTGCTTGCACAACGAAAGAAAGGTCTCCCCGCGTTCTCTTGAGTTTTGGATGTGAATATAGTCACACCTAAGCCACAAACACACTTCGATGGCACACCACGCTCGCCATAGAGCTTCACTTCATCTATTGACATGTAGCTGGAACTCATGATTTTCGATTTGGGGATTTGAGAGAGAATTAGATTCTGTAGGGTTTCCATTTTGAAAGAAGAACTCGATTTGGGGATTTTGATCTTCTTCGTCTCTCTTAAACGTTGCGTTTAACCACAGACGGAAACCACTAACGGGCAGTTAACTCCGTTCTTAAGGTCGTCACGGAGACTTAACCCCAAGAACAAATCGGCCCGGTCAACATAACTTCGGCATTTTAGACGAAAGTGAACAGAAAATTGTTGATTAAAATGGTATTATCAAAATTCGCGATTTTTCGTCGTAAATTTGAAAATTGGCTAATTATTTGGTATTTTTCCATTAAAATATGCTAGTCGTGATGTTATAATTAGTTGTACTTATGTGACTCTTCAGTAACGTAACGACTTAATTAAACCAAAAACAAAACAAAGTAACGTGAAGATAATACACAAAAGAAAAACACAAAATATTCATTTTCAACAGTAAACACTCCTCAACAAGATTTAGCTTCCTTAATAACATATATGATAAATGTTACTATAATACGTACTTCTTGTGTTTCAATTGTCTATTTTCTTATATTTCACATATATTAAAAAAACATTTAAAATTTTATTACAAGTGCATCATTTTTGTAAATTACAATTTTTTACAACTCTAAATTAATAACATATAGTAATTTTCTTCTAAAAAGTTATAGTTATTAATTAATGACTATTAAAATACATAAACAACTTTTTAAATACATTATTTGGAAACACTAAAATTTCATTAAAAGAAGAGGAACAAGGAGTAGTGTTTATATATGACACATTTAACAATGCAAGAAGTGAGGTCGACATAAAAAGAAAGAAATAACGAAGCAAGAAGTGGTCGTTAAATGCAATGTAAACTAATAATAAGGTATGAGAACAAGATCCTAAAACAAAGGCAAGTCAACTATTATATTCTTTGAATATTTTATGTTTGAGTTTAATAAATACAATATGTTCTCATGTGGATGCTAATTGCTAATTAATGGTCATGGCTTCCAAATGATGATAGACTAATCTGTCCAAACACTTGTTTTTGTTTGTTTGTTTATGATTGGTGTTTAGCAAATAGGAAATGGTTAATACGAAACGATGGTAACAAACAAACGAAACAAAGTTGGAGAGTTATTATAGTAAAGAAAATGTATGTATAATATATAGTGGTTGGAAACAATGTACTGTATGTATAACAGTGGGTTTTATGCAATTTAAAAAATTATAATAATTTGTAATATATTATACAACTAATTTTGCAAAATGAGTGAATATTTTAATCTTATAAGCTGATAAATGTCATTTTAGAAACATTTCAAATATTAGCATGTTCATAATATACACTTTTTTTTTTCATTTTATAATGAAGTAGAGATCCAAAATATTGAGAGTTATATGTTTGAATAATGTCTAAATAATTTATTAGTTGTAGGCTTGTGGCTAAAGGTGATTCAAAGGGGGTTGTATGTTTGTCTACTTTGACTGTCGTTTATTTATGTCCATGTTGTTCGTTTTTCAAGGGTTTGGTTTCATGAACTTAATTAAATCTTAGAAGAGAAGACACATCAAAAGTGGAGTCTGTGATTATGAACTAAATGGGAATGATTTTTAAGGTTTGCTGATCGTTTGGCCATGCTCTTTGGTGAGCTTATCGAATTTGATCTAATTCTAGCATATATCCCCCTGCAATTTTGACAGGCGAAAGTTTAGCTTTCGAAATAGGGGTTAATTGCTTGAATTAATCTAACTAGTTAATCCTCGACGGATCCCTAACACCAAAAGTTTGGATTTATTGATTTACAATACTTATTTCTTTGCTTATTTACATATCTTGCATATTCCAAAACCAACTTTATATGTTTCGTTCTACCTAAACTCTGAGTTAAATTTTTTTGATTATTATATCCATTTTAATACAAACTACATATGTCATTTTTTTATAATTCAGGAGTGATCCCAAAGGTTTTCTAGGTCCAAAGACTTATCTCCCGGAGTCGGGGGAAACCATGTTAAATCTCAAATCTCTATGGCCAATGGTACTCGAACCCAGGTGGCGAAACTTACCTCTCTTTACCACTGAACCAAAACGACTTGGTTTACATATGTCATATTTTACACCTCTCAAAAATTTATGGTTATAAAATAATTTCTAAACATGTAATTCTAAATTTATTATGTTATTATTTTCTTTATTTTTGTTCCAAATTACATGTTAATTTTCTTATGTATATTTTCCCTTTGATCTCTCGTCTTTACAATAGACAAAAATTTACGGATAGATTTAACTTTAATCAATGAACTGGAAGGCAACATAAATCCACTTTTAATCATTAGCCATTCCTTTGACGTCCAGACACTTTAATTATGATTCTCTCTTTACAATATAAGTGTCATTTTTTCTTATTTATTTTGTATCTAAGAGATCTATGCAGGCAAAATGATAAGTAAATCATACCCCCAATCACGGAATTGAATAATCAGAAAACTCTTCCTCTCCTACCTCTTTGGCCACATTAATTAAAGCGAGATGAGTTTCTTTATTAGGTAACTCCGGTGGTACCCGCAATTAAATCCTATATATATAGGCTATATCATATACTATATATATATATATGTGTATATATAAAATAATGTAATAACATAGATATAGACATAAAGTTCGTTTAATAACAAAACTGTTGTACATTCGATGCAAGCTTAGCAAAACTGCGATATTACATATTCCTGATTAAAAAATTGTTAAAAAGATAAAAGATTAAAAATTATTTAAAAATATTATTTAACTAGATTTTAATCCTGACACACTTTTTATATATTATTCTTAAATTAAAAAAAAAATATTATGATTAAATTTGTTTAAAAATTATTCAGATTATATAATATCAAAATTAAACATTCTATAGAGTTAAAATTAATAACACTTAAACTTTCAATAGAGTTTAAATATTTATAATATCTTAAACTCTTTATATAAATAGAGTTTAAACATTCTATAAAACTTAAATGGTTATAATATTTGAACCTTTAAAAAGTTTCAATATTTATAAAATTTTAAATATTATAATATTTTGAAACTTTTTAGAAGTTTTAATTGGCTCAAATAGAAAACGGATTAAACCAAATAAAACTTTTAAATTTGGACACATGAGAAATCAAGCTTCATGTTCATTTGTAGTTAGAAGCATATAATCCTATTTATATAGGTTAGATTATTGTGAAAAACAATCTACCCGATGTGGGACATTGCACATATGCGAAAACAATTGTACATATGCCAAAGTTTCTATTTTCTATTTAGCCAAAATTTCCAAAAATCATTTTCGATTTTAATTAGGAAATTTAATGCATGTAATAAATTCATAGAGCAATAAATGTTTTGCTAAGAAGGTTGCAAAAATACTATGGTAGATAATTAATTAAAAATAAAATCGAACCAATCATTAAAAATACTACAGCATTTTAAGAATCAAAATATTAAATAACATCAAAATTTTGTATAGAAATTTGTAAAACTTCTTATCTTTTTTTTTTTTTTTTTTTTTGGAAACGTAAAACTTCTTATCTATCTTAACATTTTTGGAGTACAATTTGACCAAAAATCATTTTTACACTATTTTTCCAAAAAAACCAATGTCTCAACCTCTATCTAACAACATTCATTAAGGTTAGTTTTGACTTTCATTGGATCCAGTCGGGTCAAAATTATTTAATAGTAACCCGCTTTGTTTGAATTAGTTTCATTCATATAAACAATGGAGATGTTTATTTCTTAATTTGGTTGGGCCTATCAGTTACACTTATAAATTTAAATTTGTTGGACCAATAATACAATGTAAACGAAATATACAATCATATATTCTACCCTTCCTTATGGAAATCAAAATAGAACACGATGTATACGTTGAGTAAAGCTTGAAGAAGAAGATAACTTGTAGTGAAAGTTTAAGTAATCCTACCGAGTTATGGATTAGGATTAGAACTTGTATATGTCCTATTTGAATTAGGATAGGTTTTGGTTTAATATAAATAGATAAGTCAGGTCGTGATATCATGTGAGAGATTAAGAGGTTGTGAGAGCTTTAGTTTTTGAGGAATTTTTCCCAAGAAATAAAATAAAGAGTCTTTTATATTTCATAAATATCTTGTTCAAAAGGTTTCATTGTTTCACGATCCACGTTTCCAAAATCATGGCTGAGTTAGTTGTTGTACAACCTAGGCCGTAAGAAAGCGGCTTTTCCTTCATACAATGTCCGATGCTTACTAACACCAACTATACTGTTTGGTCCATCCGCATGCAGCTTTTGCTCAAAGTTCACAAGGTATGGGAATCTATTGAATCAGGTGATAAAGATGACGAAAAGAACAATATGGCGAGAGCACTTCTTTTTCAATTTATTCCCGTATTTTTGATTTTGCAAATCGGTCATCTTACAACTTCCAAAACTGTTTGGGATGCGATCAAAATTTAATATATGTTAGTGCTGATCCTGTGCGCGAAGCCCGGTTACAAAATTTGGTGTCCAATTTTGATAGGTTGAAGATGAAAAAAACTGATACCATCGATCATTTCGTTGGTAAAATCTCAGAATTATCATCAAAATCAACGACTTTAGGTGAAATTATTGATGAACCAAAGCTTGTTAAAAAGCTGCTCCATAGTCTGCACTGAAAGCGCTACATCCATCTTGTAGCATCTCTTGAATAGGTTATTGATCTTAAAACCACAAGCTTTGAAGACATTGCAGATGGTTAAGGCTTATGAAGAAAGAACATGTGAAGACCAAGAAGATCAAGCTCCTAGCCAATGTATGTCAACACGGATTCCCAATCCGGTCGAGGAAGTTATGGCGAATCACGAGGAAGAGTATATGGTGGAACATATGCAGGCCGTGGAAGAGGAAGAGGAAGAGGAAGGTATGGCTACCAACAGCGGGATCCATCAACAGTAACTTGTTTCCGGTGTGATAAACTCGACCATTATGCTTCTAGTTGTCCCGACAGATTACTTAAGCTCCAAGAAGCCGAAGAAACCAAGAAATCTGAGGAAGATACTCATGAAGCTGAAGAGTTAATGATGCATGAGGTTGTTTATCTTAACGAGAGGAATGTGACTCCAACTGCTTTTGAAACACAAATTGATGGAAGTAATGTATGGTATTTGGATAATGGAGCAAGCAACCACATTTTTGGGAACCTCTCGTATTTTTCAAAAATTGATGAAACAATCACTGGAAAGGTGCGATTTGGAGATGATTCACGCATTGACATCAAAGGGAAAGGATCCGTACTCTTTCATATCAATGGTGGAACAAAGGTCTTGAATAATGTTTACTACATACCGGATTTGACAAGTAACATTATTAGCCTTGGACAAGCCACCGAATCCGGTTGTGATATTCGAATGAAGGGTGAGTTCTTGACATTACATGATCGAGATGGCAAGCTACTGGTCAAGGCAAGTCGTTCCAAGAATCGTTTATACAAAGTCGTGATGGAGGTTGAACCGGCGACATGTCTTCACTTGGTGGCAATGAACGAGTCAGCAACTTGGCATGCGAAATTAGGGCATATCGGCTTTGAGTCTATGAAATTAATGGTGAAGAAGGAATTGGTCCTTGGCATGCCAAATATCACAATTGAAAAAGATACTTGTGCTTCATGTTTGCTTGGAAAACAAGTAAGACATAGTTTCCCAAAGGCAACCTCATTCCGAGCATCAAGTCGACTCGAGCTTATTCACGGTGATCTTTGCGGCCCAATCTCACCTCCAACACCAGCAAAGAACAGGTACATATTTGTGCTAATTGATGACCACTCTCGCTATATGTGGTCTATTTTGATGAAGGAAAAGAGTGAAGCGTTCAATAAATTTAAGAAGTTCAAGAAGATTGTCGAGCAAGAAACATGATCTACTATCAAGACATTTTGTACCAATAGGGGAGGAGAGTTTCTCTCCCAAGAATTCCAAAGTTTTTGTGAAGACTCAGGCATTCAAAGGCACTTAACAGCCCCATACTCACCGCAGCAAAACGGAGTGGTGGAGAGACGAAACAGAACACTTATGGAGATGACTCGAAGTATTCTAAAATACATGGGTATTCCAAATTATCTTTGGGGAGAAGCAGTGAGACATGCTACTTATGTTATAAACAGAGTAGCAACAAGAGTTTTGAATACACAAACACCATATGAAGCTTACAAAGGGAGGAAACCAAGTATTGAGCATCTTCGGGTTTTTGGTTGCCTCGGATATGCAAAAGTGGAAACTCCACATTTAAGAAAGCTAGACGATAGATCTCGAGTCTTGGTACACCTTGGAACTGAACCGGGATCGAAAGCATATCGGCTACTTGACCCAACAACAAAAAAGATAACAGTGAGTCATGATGTTGTGTTCGATGAGAGCAAGAGATTCTGAATCAAAACCAGGAATGTTCACGGTTAACTCTGGAGAATATGGAAACAATGGCATAAGAGAAGATCCTGTTGTTGTTGTTGAAATTTCAACAAAGAAAGAAGAGATGAGGATATTCTTAGTGAAAGATCTTCCAACGATGATAGAGATGATAGTGATGATAAAAGAGAGGAAACTTAGGATGAAAGAGAGGAAGAGAAACAAGACCGACCTGCTCCCTTGAGAAACAAGACCGACGACACCAAAGTATTTGGAAGATTATGTTTTATTGGCCAAGATCTAGTGTGAGAAGCATTTACTAGCTATAAACGAGGAACCATGGAACTATGATGAGGCAAAAGAATCGAAAGAATGGAGAGATGCTTTACAAGAAGAGATCGGTTATATCAACAAAAATGGAACATGGGAATTAGTTGATCTTCCACAAGGTGCTAAGGCGATCGGATTGAAGTGGGTATTTAAAATCAAGAGAAACTCCAATGGAAGCTTGAACAAGTATAAGGCGAGGCTCGTAGCTAAAGGTTACAGACAAAGGCATGGTGTGGACTTCGACGAAGTGTTCGCTCCAGTGGCTCGTATTGAAACAATTCGATTTATAATTGCTTTAGCGGCTTCTAACTCTTGGGAAGTACATCACCTTGATGTAAAAACTGCCTTCTTACATGGAGAATTGAAGGAAGTAGTGTTTGTCATGCAACCAGAAGGCTTTGTATCAAAAGGGAGTGAAGACAAGGTTTATAAATTAAACAAGGTACTTTATGGGTTAAGACAAGCACCAAGAGCTTGGAACAACAAACTCAATGGGATTCTTGAGGAATTAAAGTTTGCAAAATGTTCAAAGGAACCATCGCTGTATCCAAAGCAAGAGAAGGAGCACCTACTCATTGTTGTTGTTTATGTTGATGATTTACTTGTCACGGGATCGAGCTTGAGCTTGATACTTGAATTCAAAAGAGGAAAGGCATCAAAGTTCGAGATGAGTGACCTCGGACGGTTAACATATGATATGATCATGGATAGCACTAAGGAATTGGATCATGAACCGGAGCTGGAACTTGAACTAGCTAAGCTCGTAGTTGAGGAGAAGCAGCTTGGAGAGGAGGATAAGCAACTAGGAGAGGAGGATAAGCTTGTAGCCGAAGATGCTCTTGTCACACCAACCGATCCAATGACTCGTTCAAGAGCTAAAATGTTTAACGAAGCTGTTGGAGGATTACTTAATCAGATTCGGAGCCAACACGATCAAGACATCAAGTATGAAGGAAAAGCTTGTCAAACCACTTTGGTTTTGATCCAAGCTAAGTGATTCAACAATGGGAAAAGTGTCATGGTTGTACTCTTTTTCCCTTGTCAAGTTTTGTCCCACTGGGTTTTCTTGACAAGGTTTTTAATGAGGCAGTTGTTTCACTTCACCATTGCCCATTTGTTGAATCAAAAGCCCAAGGCATTTTATGCACTTAAGGAGCCACGACCAAGAAGAGGAAGAGGGTCAATCTATCTTTTAAATTTCAAGTTTTTAATTTATTGCTTTGTATTTTCGAGAACAGCCTTGTAACTTGTTCCAAGGCTTGTTCTTTCTCTTCTTTATAAACTCCCTTGTAATCTCTTTCAAACTGAACCTTTCTTTTTATCAAAAACCTTTTCTCTAAGGAGATCTTTTAGTTGGTGTGTATATCCAGCTTTTCTCTTGTTGGTGTGTATATCCAGCAAAACCCTTAGCCTCTTTGGTGCGTATATCCAAAGGATCTAAGTTCGGTATCGTGAAGCTATTCCGCAAGCTTCTTGTGATATCCATCGACCATTCAACTTCTATTCCGCACCACGGCTTTCTAGCCAAATCTATACTTGCTCAACTTAAGAGTGTCGAATCCTAGGGAGATTCTCGTCAGCATATTATCTTGGTATTGAAGTTTTGCAATATGATGGTGGTATTATGTTAAGGCAAGAGAGATATGCTGAGAAAATTCTTGAAGAAACTGGTATGAGAGAATGCAACTCGGTTCTCATACCAATGGAAGCCGGTGTCGAGTTGTCTAAAGCTCAGGAAGAAGAGTGCATCGATTAGAACGAGTATAGAAGAAATATTGGGTGTCTTCGATATTTACTTCATACACGGCTCGATCTCTCATATTGTGTGGGAGTTTTGAGCAGGTACATGCATGAGCCAAGGCGATCGCACCGACTAGCAATGAAGGCAGTACTAAGGTATTTGCGTGGAACTTCTTCCTATGGTTTAAATTTTACTCAAGGGGACAAGACTGGCTTGATTGGATATAGTGATAGCTCACACAATGTGGATAAAGATGATGGAAGAAGCACAGCTGGTCACATCTTCTACCTCAACAACTTTCCAATTACATGGTGTACTCACAAGCAAAACACAGTGGCAATGTCTTCATGTGAGGCTGAGTTTATGGCGGGAACCAAAGCTGAAAAACAAGCCATATGGCTTCAAGACTTGTTAGGTGAAGTCATTGGGTCATCTAGCAAAAGAGTCACAATTCTTATGGACAATAAGTCAGCATTAGCACTCACCAAAAATCCAGTTTTCCATGGAAGAAGCAAGCATATACATAGGCGATATCACTTTATAAGGGAATGTGTTGAGAATGGACACATAGAAGTTGAGTATGTTCCGGAAAAGGAACAAAAGGCGGATATTCTAACGAAGGCTCTCGGGAAAATCAAGTTTAGAGAAATGAGAGAGTTCATTGGAGTTCAAGACTTGAAGAAGAAAGGATTCAAGCTTAAGGGGGAGAATGTTGAGTTAAGCTTGAAGAAGAAGATAACTTGAAGTGCAAGTTTTTGTAATTCTACCGAGTTATGGATTAGGATTAGAAGTTTTATATGTTCTATTTAAATTAAGACATTGGTTTTGGTTTTATATAAATAGAGAAGTCAAGTCATGATATTATGTGAGAGATTAAGAGGTTGTAAGAGCTTTAGTTTTTGAGGAATTTTTCTAAAGCAATAAAAGAAAGAGTCAAAGGCACGTGTGGATATTACTTTGTGTATGGCTTGAAGAGAATGTGAAAGCAAAGTTTTCTGGATGAATTAGTGATGGTGATAGCAACTACCGTAGGTCATGTTACTCTGCAAGGCGCTGAAGGTTTTCTGTTTAACTCTGTTTTGTTGTACAGGTACCAGGAATTAGCTAACAGGGTTGATGAGGCCTTGGGGTTCATGTCTGCATGTGGACTTGGCACGGATCATCCACTCCTGACTACAACTGACTTCTACACATACCATGAGTGATTGCTTCTCCCCTACGAGCAATCGCTAACAAGGTTGGACTCAACTTCTGGTCTCTACTATGATTGCTCTGCACACATGGTGTGGTGCGGAGAGCGTATCAGACAATTGGATGGTGCTCATGTCGAGTTTCTCAAGGGGATTGCTAATCCTTTGGGTATTAAGGTACTTTACTTTTTCAAAGTTTACATACTAACGCATAGGTAGAGCGATAATATGCAGCTTGCTACAGAAATACTTATATTAAGGATTTGTTCACTTTGGTTTATGATAAAGCAAAACAGAGTAGCAAATGAGGTTTATGCTTGGTCTCGTGGCTCTTATTTTTCCTTTCAAGTGATAGTTGATTTGAGTTGGCATTGAAAAATCAGAGCTATTGGCTTGGATTTTAAGCGGAATTTACTGAATATCCAAATCACTTTAACTTGATGCAGTGAGCAACAAAATGGATCCCAATGAGCTGGTCAAGCTAGTAGAAATCTTGATTTCTAACAACAAGCCTGGAAGAATCATCATAATTGTGAGAATGGGTGCCGAGAACATGAGAGTTAAGCTTCCCCATCTGAGCAGAGCAGTCCGCAGATCAAGTCAGATTGTGACATGGGTCTGTGATACAATGAATGGAAACACCATCAAAGCACCTTGCGGTCTTAAAACACGTGCCTTTGAACCAAAAGAACCGACTTTTTTGGTTTTCGACGCCGAATATGAATGGTGGAGTGAACCGATCGGCAGAATTTTTAAAGGATTTCGGTTTGCGATTCGGTTCGGTTCGGTCTGCTATAACCCATCGGTTATTCGGTTTCTGTTCTACACCACTCTATCTTCTTCTTCATCTGTTAGGTTCTGTATTTTGCAGAAGTAGAAGCGGCAGCCATTAGTCCTCCTCTCACCATCGATTAAGTTAGATACTTTTATCTTTTTTATACTCTCACCATTCTTTGAAAATGAGCTATTTTTATTTCCAAAACAAATCACATTGGCCAACTTGGTCTATGTGTTAATAAGTGAACAATAAAAAAACAAGTGGCCCATTAATGTTTTTTACTCAGTCCAAAACAACACACTTGACTACTCTTGTTATTTGTTAACCTAAAATCAAACGACACAAGTTGATCTTGGTGGAAGTCGCCGAACGGTTCACTAAGTGGGAGATTAGCCAAGAAACCTCTATCACTCATCATCATCATCTTTCTTCTTCACCATCATCATCTACAGCTCCTCTTTGTCAAACGTGGTGTGTAAATCGGAACCCCCAATCCCTGATCGGGATTTTGTGAAATTGTTTTGAAATTTTGATACGTTTCTATGTTTTATAAGCTCGTTTTGATGATTTTTTTTGTTTGATATCATATATGAAAAAACCCTAATCTTATTTTTTTAGGAATCAACTAATTTATTTAGTTTCTCTTTTCTAGTTTTTAGTTATAAGGTTTTATACTTTTATTATTGATAAATGTCGTCCTTTCTCTTTAATTCTGGATTTTAAATATCAAAATCAAACCTTAACCTTAACCAAAAAAAAGTAAAATACTACGACCATCAAGTGTAATATATAAGTATCCATAGCTTTTACCATTGCACGAGTCATGTAACTTTAGTGGTTTAGTGATTCCTCTTTGTTGTAGCAAATCATTCGTTGTAACTTTAGTGGTTTAGTGAATTTTTTTCAAGTTTTGTAGATGGCTACTGGAAATAACAATGAAGAGGAAACTGCTGACACTGGAGAACCAATAATCAGAGAAGAAACTGGAAAGAAGAGGGTCACACCAGATTCTGGTCTACCACCGAAACCTAAGAAAAAGTTTGCTAAACGAGCTGAGGTATGGCAACATTTCATCCAAAGGGTAGAGGATGATAAGCATTCCAACTGTAGGTATTGTGGTATAGAGATAGGATGTGACACGAAGACAGCAGGGACTAGTCCGATGAAAGGTCACATAGCTAGATGTAAAATGTACAAGGATCATGTTGAAAGGGAGAAACAGTCTGTGTTGGATGGTGATAAGAGTGGGAATATGAGGGTTATTAAGTATGATCCTCATCTTGTTAGGAGATCGGTTAATGAGTTGGTTGTGCTAAATGAGTCTATCTCTCGCGCCGGATCAGTCCCACACCGGATCGATCTCTAAGCGGAGCATAGTTTTACAAACACCTCTCTCTCTCCATCCCTATCCCTCTCTCTCTCTCTCTCTCTCTCTCTCTCTCTCTCTCTCTCTCTCTCTCTCTCTCTCTCCATCCCTATCTCTCTGTCTCTCTCGCTTTCTCTCTGTATCTCTCTGGTTTCTCTCGCTCCCTCTCTTTATCTTGCAGTAAGAAGAATGATTTGTTCTTGGGTTTACTCTAAAATGGTTATTTTGAAGTAATAAGCTGTAGATTTGTTCTCTTGTTCTACACTCGTGACTGTTGCTTCATATTATTTTTTCTAAGGTGTTTTGTGGACTGTGTTGATAGCTTTACACGCAAATCAAAACAATATCACTTTTGTGGACTGTGTATTGCTGTAGATATTAGTTGGGTTTTGCTGTAATGATTGGTTTTTGATATTTGATTCATGTGAAAACGAGATTAGAAGACTAGGTTCTTGCTGGTCATGTCCTTGATTTTGTTTTGGCTAGTTTCTGCTTCATGTTTATAGCTTCTATTTTGGTGTCTCTGAATCTTCTGCAGGAAACTTTTTTAATTGTGTGCTGATTTCTTGCTGGTCATAGTAGTATATATGACCTCTTGGTTTTTATGTTTATAGCTTCTGAATATCACTTTCTCATGGTTGTGTATTGCTCTTCATCTAGTTTATTTACGTGTAATTGTTTGACCATTTCAACTATAAACACTAGTAGTGTATATTTCTTTTCTGATTGTGTTCTTCTGCTTTATTTCTAATTGTGAAACAATGAATGAACCGTTTAAGATTAAGAAGACTAAGATTAGATTACGTACTAGGTACATAGTTTGTGCTTTTACTCTCTTTCTCTCTCATTCAAGTACATGAATTTGCTTTTGTTTTATGTGTAGTGTTTGTTTCAACATATGCTACATTTACTCCTAGTGTTTGATCCTTGTTACTCGTATGCTTGTGATGATGGCTTGTAATTACGTTAATGTTTTGTTTTGTTGAGGGTGCAAAGGAGGCACGTGATTAAAACTTACTGTTTTCCATGGTTCATGCTTATAATGTTGTCGTAGAGATTCTTATAGTTATGGGTTTCCATGGTTTACTCTCTCTCTCAGTTAAGGAATTTGCTTACCTTGGTGATTTTTTAATTGTGTAGGACATATTAATTTCTTCAAGGCACGTCTTCATTGAAACAATGACATCTATCCATGGCTCTGATGTAAGTATCTTCCCCTGTAAACTCATATTTTATTGAATGCATTTTGGGTTTCTGTAGTTTAGATTGATTTTTTACCAAAAGTTATGTTTGTATCAACTAAGAGTCTTGCATGGAGTGGTGAGCAAACCCGTTTCTATCTCCAAGTAAGAATTGATGAGAAGTCTTGCTGGGAGACAATCAATCATTGATAAGTTTTATGAAGCGTGTGGGGAAAGACATCCGTGGAGAAAATTTTGGATCAAATTCACTACTTGCAAGAAGTAGTATGAGAGTTTTAGAAAACTGACTCACAACAGAACTGGACTTGGTAGGCCTTCAAATGGGAGCATAAACATGTCCGAAGACTTGTGGAACGACCGATGTAAGGTATGTAGATTCAATTATGGTTTTTAAAAGTCAGTTTTAACTTCTATGATTTCTAAATCTTTGTTTGTTTTTTTCATTTTTTGTTTTCAGGAGTGGCCCGGAGCTAGGAAAATTAAAGATAAACCAATAGCAGATGTTGACTTGATGGAAAGAGTTTTTGGTACATTTCATATCAATGGGGCCGAAGGTTGGACTGCGCAGCAAGGTGAGGAGTATCTGGACACAATGCATTTGAACCAAAATGATGATCCTGTTGTTGAGGAATCAAAGCAAATCCCTCCTACTCAAAATGTTGATTTTGATGATGCTGAATCATGGCAAATCCCTCCTACTCAGAGCAATGTTGGTAATGGACTCTCATCTTCAAGTAAGTCAAGGGCTGGTAGAAAAAGATCAAGGTCTGTACAATCAAAAGAAGTTGTAGCAGAAGTGTTGAGGGATAGTGCTCAGTCACGGGATAAGATTCTTGCCCACAAGAACCAACTAATAGAGAGTCACCCTGAGTTGAGTTGTTGTCAGCTTCGAGCTATGGAGGTTCTACACTTGTTGCCTGCTATAAGGATGCTGTCTCCTTTATATAAAACATCAATTCAACATCCCAAGAAAGATATTTCCAATCGTCAGACATTTTTGTATTACAAAGATAATGAGAACAAAATTCTCTACTTGGAGTTTGCAACTGGTTAAAGTAGGGATGCATGAGTTCACAACTAGATATTCTAATGTTTTGGTCAGTGTTTTTTGTAAACTCTAGTGTTTGCAATTAGTGTCTTATGTCTTATGTTTTTCCAAACCCTAGTGTCTTTCAATGTGTATGAGATCTTATTATATGTATTAGAAGTATTTTTTTTCTTTGGTTTACTTATCAGAATTTTAATGTTTTGGTCACCGTTAATGTTGGTCACAGGTCTTTCACTATTAACCTGGAATTGACGAAGCAGTCTTTGAAGGATCTAATCAAGTACATTCAAGTTTAAACTCAGGTCAAATTATGCAGGTATATATTATTCATTCATTAAGGTTCAAGGACTTTGGTTTATAGCTTATGTTCTGGTTTCTATGATTTCGGTTCTAAAACAGATTTTGAGCAGATTTGTTCATCGGTTTACATGATACTTTAGGAGTTTGACTGAGGATGATGACATACTAGAAAATGAAAGCAACATGAATGCTCTTATCGAAGAAATGTATGGAGTACATGTTGGTGTAAGAATTGGCACCAACGACATACCGGCCTAAACCAAGAATGAATCGAATCGGACCAACGAAATCGGGGAATCCCGGTTTCGCATTTAAAGAAGATTTATGTTCAGATCCTAAGATGGAAATGGACGACTTCATTTCATAAACCCTTATCAAATATTTATGAGGATATTCTTTATAAATCTAAGGAATACGAGCATTTATTGTAACCCTAGATCATTTGTATAAATAGAAGAGATGCCTCTATTTCTAGAGCATCGTTCATTCAATACAAAAAACTCTAATTCTTCATTTGTTCTTAAGCAAACCCTAACCCTACATTTCTTTGATTGAATTCTTGAGAGATTGTTAAAGTGAATTTATTCTCCTTTCCTTAATAAATTCTATGTGTGAATTCTTGGTTCAACAATTAGCGCTAGAAAGAGGGGGGAGGAAATTTTTCCTTTCTTTCAAAGCAACATTTCTCTCAAGTCAGTCACCGAAACAAACCGTATCGAGATGTCCCCACCGTCTGATTCATCGAACGGACGCCAGGTCAAAGAACCCGGCACGGAACCTCGTACCAACGACTCGACCTTTAACGGGCGACTCGAAGAAGAGATCCACCAAAAGGATCTCCTGGCACTGACTAGAGCCGCTGACATCCCTCAAACCGACAGAGTGGAAGACAGTACCGTCGCCGCTCGAGAAGTCGAGAATCAACTGGCGGGCGAACACCAAGTCGCCCCGGCCGCACCAACGACGCCATCCGTCCCACAAACGGCATCGATGGACGACCTGCACATAGTGTTTGGCACCATGAACAAAGATATCTATGACCAGATCGCCGCTGCCAACCACCAAATGGATACGATTGCACGTACCCACACACCGGAGCCTTATACCCAAGATGTGAGTTTCGACATTCCTCCTACAAATCAGGTCGGAGGATTTATGGGACGCCCTCTGGTGCCGGTAGGATGTTCATGCGCAATACCCTCACGCGTCGAAACCCGACCTCAAGCATTTGTAACGGCATCTAGCCGACCCGCGGACGTGCCGAGCTCCGGACGTAGCCAGGATTTCGAAGATCTGTACGCAAAGATAGCAGACATACACTCCCAGGTCCATCTGGTCTCTAGCTCGGCTCTAGAAATCGATCGCATCTTCACTCAGACTCGTATTCCACACATAAAGTTTCGACTGCCGACTTACGACGGGGATAAAGATCTTCGGACTTTCATGACGGCGTTTATGACCGCGGTTACGAAAGCGCATTTCTCTGAAGAATAGAGGGATACAGGATATTGCCACATCTTCGTCAAGAGTCTAACAGGCAACGCTCTCACTTGGTTTTCCCGACTCGATCCAAACTCGATCGATAATTTTGCCCAGCTGTCGACGTCGTTCCTTTGGCATTATTGGCATTTCATACAACCTAGAGCCACTAGTGTCGACCACTGGAGCACAACCCAAGAAGCCAACGAAACGCTACAGCAGTATTTGGTGCGATTCAAAAACCTGTTATCGAAAATCTCGATTCCCGAAGACGCCGCGCTGGCCGCCTTCCAAAAAGGGCTCCTTCCGGGTTCGTCCTTGTGAAAGAATTTGGCCATTCACGAACCGAAAGACCTCGATGATGTATTACATCGTGCATCTAGATATGCGCTGTTCGAGGAAGAGGATGCCAAGCTAACAGCCAAAACTGCATCAACTCGCCCGATGCCCAAGACAGAAAACGCGTGGATTATCGGAAACCTTGGAAGCATTATGATAGAAAAGGCGCGCCTCGCGGTACGGTGAACGCTATCTCCGAAGTAAGTGGTAACAAGAAAACGTCGTCTAAAGAGTCATTCTGCACCTTCCACAGATTCGCCGGACATTCGACCAAGGAATGCAAGCATCTCTTGAATTATCTCCTTGATAAATATAAATCGGGCGAGATAGAAGCTGTCTTTCAACCTAAGGAATAAAGAGCACGACTCAATTCGGGCGCTCAAGAAAAGATCAAGATAGGTGTGTAGTTTTCACGTCTCCCCGGAAGCCGAGATACCAACTATCGAGCCTATCACGTTCTCTTCTGAAGATGTTAGAGGAATACAACATCCCCATAACAATTCCATAGTCGTCGAAGTAACCGCGGAATGATTCTCCGACAAACTGACATGGTATCAAGCCAAGGCTATCATTCCTTTAGGTAAAGCCCTTAAGTTAGTTTTAGACTAAAACTTATAGATTGGTCGAGAGAAAAGTAGAAAGTTGTTGAGAGAAAAATAGGTTTGGTCGAGAATGTGCGATAGGATGCTGAAATCGGACATTGGACAGCCAACGCTTTCGGTAGCTGGACGAAGGATTTGTTTCCAGTACGGATTATCGTCGATAATTTGTACGAGAAAGTATTCAGTAAGTTTGTTTCTCTAAGCCGGCATCACACGTAAAGGAAGGGTCGACCGTCGGTCGATGATCGGTGGCTGGTAACGGCCGTATCGATAATCACGAGTACCGACGGTCAGGATGCAATATCGGCCGGTGAAGGAAACAGACGGTCCGGATCGATTCTTGTGCAATGTTTATCCGATTAGGACGTTCATCTTTATCCAAAACCCTCGTTCTTATCCATTCGTGAGGTGTCGCCGTTTGGAGCCGTCTTAGTGTCCTACGATGTGTCGCGACACTAAGCGACAAATAACCACCTCTTGCTTACCCAACTGACTTAGTGACCCTATATAACCCCCCCCCCCCTTCGCCTCATTTTCTACCCAGACCCGAAATAGAAGAGAAACTTGGTAGTTGGCCGGAGAAAGCTTCCGGAGAGAAGAAGGTGAGTTCTCGGTCACATAAAGTAGCACATGAATAGGGTAGTTATTTCTTGTTTTGTTTAATTAGTCTTAATTAATTAAAGGTTTATTTTTAATTACTTAGTTAGTTTTAAGGTTAAGTTATTTAATTAGGTTAAGTAATTCTTAGTTATAATTAGTATGAAAGATGGTAGTACTTAGGCCTTATTACTTGGGTTAGTTCTAATACTAGGTTAGTTTGTTTGTTGAATAATTTCTTAGGTACTTAGACCTTGAAGTAGTTAGAATACTTAATGGTTAGTATTGTTGTATGATTGTTAAACATTATATATCATGGATAGCTAGCTTGGTTAATTGATTGGTTGTATTGTTGTGATGCTTTGACATTGGATATTAGAGTATACCTTGGATGATTTATATCGGATAGTTCTTAGCTTGTAGTTGGTAGCATAAGATTGTGTGGTAAGCATGAATCTTGGATGCAATGTTGTAGCTTGCATTGTAGTAGTTGCATTTTGATACATGAGACTAGGGATGATGAGGACATATTAGTGGAGTTAATATCGGACGGATCATGCTATCCTTGTCGTATATGGTACGCAACGTGATCATATACGAGACTCGGGGACGGGTCGCGACGGACCGAGTAGCTACATGACGATGTAGGCAGATTCTTGTATAGACTTTGTGTCTAAGGTGGGGGATATCATGCATTCGTGAAAGGCCTTGTGAAAGTTGTAAATGCATGCATAGCATTTTAGGTTCTCCGCTGCATGTGTAGGTCGAGTCTTTCTTGTTGGATGGTAGCATTTTGTGATCGTTGTGGAAATCGTTACTTGTGTGTTAGTTCTCGATAGGGAATCCGATAGGCAATTCTTATAAGTTGATGAGGGTAGGTAATGGGTAGATTTATTTTAGTTCCGGGCTCACTAAGTAATGCTAGATTACTTATGTTTCTACTTAAATTTTACAGGTTTTCTTAGCCGATTATTCTCATAGTGAAGCAAGTGATCTAGGCGAATCAAAGTAGGTTTTACAGCCTTTGCAAATTCTTACTAATAATACTATGTCAGATTTTTAAATAAAAGGATCCGACTCGTATAAGAGTTTTTCGGTAACGATTTATTCGTATACTATATATGTACAAAGACTCGAATTTTCCAAAGAGCATAAATGGTTGTTTCAACTGATATTAAGTCTTGTCCGGACTTAACAAAACTCTCGTTCGCGGTACGGGTTGCAAAGCCTTAGGCCGTGTCCGGGAGGTCGGGCACTCGTGGTTGGATGAATTTTGTGAACGAATTCGTTTTGGGAACCTTGGTCGGCTGGCTACATGGGTCCTAAGTAGCACTCCCTATACGTTCTTAGTGCTAGGACGGGTACGGGGTGTTACAAGAGTGGTATCAGAGCATGGTTACACGATGCTATGGGAAACCATGTTTTCAATGTTTTATCGAGTAAATGCGTCGCAAGGGCTGTCTAGGAGATTGATTCTGTCACTTGCAAAACCTTAGTTTAATGGGAATTTAGGTTCTTATGATTTGTTTGTATTGTAGTATGCCACCGAAAAGAGGTAGGGGACGTGGCCGTGGACGTGGCCGAGGTAGGTTTGGGAGAGGGGGTAGGATGTCGGGTCTTCCACCCCCAGGATATGAGTACCGTGAGATCACGAGAGGGGAGTCATCTAGGAGTGCTGCTGAGCGTGAATCCAAGTCTTGTCCAGATACTCCGAAAGAACGAGTTAAGAAAATTGCCCGAGAGACCAAGATTGATGAGAAGCTTGGTTATGAGGGAGAGACCAAGGAAAGTTTGGACGATTGTGTTTGTGTGGAGCCGAAACCAGAAGAGAAAGAAGTCTTCATTGTCGAAGATTACATCAGTATTTCATCGGGTTCGTTAAATTCGCTTCGAACTTTTGGAGGTCCGTCAAGCATCATCGATATATCCTCCGACGGTTCTCGTACTCCATCGGTTGCGTTGAGCCCAGCATAACCGTTCTCTCCGCTGATCAATGCCAACGAACTTGAAGACGTGGAAAACATTGAAGAAGATCCCGAAGAGCCAACCGAACCCATGATAGACCTTCCGGAGTTTACCATACCGTCTCTGAACAGTCCACTTACGATGATATGGAGAGAAAACTCACCAGCCCTCAACCTCGGTCCAGACCTGTTGGCCGATGCTTTCCCGATGAGTGAGTTAGGTAACACTTCCGGCACTCAGATGTCGTATTGTTTTATCTGTGGGCATACTGGACACTATCCCCGAGAGTGTCAGTATTACAGTCAGTATGCTCCATCCTACAACATCTGTTTGTTATGTGGAGAGATCAGACACTACGCCAGCTCGTGTCCGACAGAAAAGCCACCGCCTCATATTCGCCTCCCAACTCCCCCTCCATCTCCATCTCACGTTACCGGTCCTTCATCCTCGCAGCCACCATCTACCCCCTTCCGTTTCATTTCAGGTTGTCCGTGCATAAGGTGTAAATTTAGGCTTCCTAGATAGGGAACCCCAACCTTAGTAGGAAATAGGCACTAACCCCATTTTTGTGTGTACAGCGGCGGCTATAGTTAGGCCACTAGTAACTTGTGGTTCTATGTTATATAATCTTTTTGGATGTGGTTGGATTGTGTCGAGGGGTTGAATAAGCGGTGTATGTGTGAGATACTACCGCCATGGATGTGTTACTTATATGACGATGGGTGTGTTACTTATGGGATGTGATATGACTATGCTATGTTTATATTTCTCTCTTGCCTTTACTTGTTTAATTTTCTTATTGCTTGCTTGATATTTTCTTTATTAATTTTTGTGTGTGCATGAGTATGTGTTAGGAATAGAAATAGGTATTTCGAGGAACCCAGAGAGAAAAACCATAGAAAAATTAGGACGATTATCCTAACCCCAGCCAGCCAAGAATGGAAGTCGATAGCCATGTCAAGATGATCGATCGAGAGAATCAAATGCGAAAATCCAAAGTGGTTACTTTATTCGTTGCCGAGAAAGAAGTGAAGCCAAAGAAGATTTATGTTCCGATGGAAGTTACACTCAAGAAGATCAAGAACAACAATTCAACTTTGATAATTGGAGACATATACAAGGAGTATTCCGAACAAGGTAAAAGGAGAAGGATACACCGAAGACTATGAAGAGATTGCAAGAAAATAATGTTTAAGCCATTGGAGATCCATATTATGAAAGAAGTACAAGATGAGGAATTGTTCCATTAATCTAGAACCATGGTGAAGTTGAAGTGAAGAATTTTAGTCATAACCGATTCTACAAAATTCGAGGACGAATTTTTTTTAAGGGGAGGAGAATGTAATATCCCTCACCGGGACTAGTGCTCGGACGTACGGACGTGCATTACGACCAGGCACCAAAATCCAATGGATCCAAAGGGAAAATACAACATTGGCTTGGACATTCAGGAGGCTTACGCAAGGGAGTAAGGAAGTACGAGAAATGGCCAAGAACGAATGATCGGAATGATTCTCCGACAGACGGACATGGTACCAAGGCAAGGCTATCGACCATAACTATTCTATTGGCCAAGAAACCTTTAGGTAAAGCCCTTAAGTTAGTTTTAAACTAAACCTTATAGATTGGTCGAGAGAAAAGTAGAAGTTGTTGAGAGAAAAATAGGTTTGGTCGAGAATGTGCGATAGGATGATGAAACCGGACGTTGGACAGCCAATGCTCTTGGTAGCCGGACGAAGGAGTTGTTGCCAGTACGGATTATCGTCGAAGATCTGTACGAGAAATATTCAGTAAGTTTGTTTCTGTAAGCCGGCATCAAACGGAAAGGAAGGGTCGACCGTCAGTCGATGATTGGTGGCCGGTAACGGCCGTATCGATATTCATGACTACCGACGGTCAGGATGCGATATCGGCCGGTGAAGGAAACGGACGGTCCGGATCGATTCTTGGGCAATGTTTATCCGATTAGGACGTTCATCCTTATCCAAAACCCTCGTTCTTATCCGTTAGCGAGGTGTCACCGTTTGGAGCCGTCTTAGTGTCCGACGATGTGTCGCGACACTAAGCGACCAATGGCCACCTCCTGCTTACCCAACCGACTTAGTGACCCTATATAAACCCCCCTTCGCCTCATTTTCTACCCAGACCCGAAATAGAAGAGAAACTTGGTAGTTGGCCGGAGAAAGCTCCTAGAGAGAAGAAAAAGCCTTAGGACAAGTAGGTGAGTTCTCGGTCACGTGAAGTATCACGTGAATAAGGTAGTTATTTCTTATTTTGTTTAATTAGTCTTAATTAATTAGAGATTTATTTTTAATTACTTAGTTAGTTTGAAGGTTAAGTTAATTAATTAGGTTATGTAGTTCTTAGTTATAATTAGTATAAAAGATGGTAGTACTTAGGCCTTATTGCTTGGGTTAGTTTGAATACTAGGTAAGTTTGTTTGTTGAATAATTGCTTAGGTACTTAGACCTTGAAGTAGTTAGAATAGTTTATGGTTAGTATTGTTGTATGATTGTTAAACATTAGATATCATGGATAGCTTGCTTGGTTAATTGATTGGTTGTATTGTTGTGATGCTTGGACATTGGATATTAGAGTATACCTTGGATGATTTATATCGGATAGTTCTTAGCTTTTACTTGGTATCATAAGCTTGTGTGGTGTCATGAAGCATGAATCTTGGATGCAATGTTGTAGCTTGCGAAACGATCTTTTCCGGCTAAACGACCAGGATCAGATGATTGTCCGACCTCTAAGGCCGTTGAAACGGTGGCATTATTTCCGCCGTCCCAAGCTGGTATGTTGGTTGGCTCAGGAATCGAAGATCGAGAAAGTCGGGACGAGGAAGCTTCGTTAGCACCCCGACGAACTAAACGAGAGCTAGTGCGGACCAAAGGTTCGACCTCACTATCGGACGTGGAATGTGATCTCGCCATTACGATCGGAGAATTGAAATACGGTCGGAAATTTAAGATCGGCGATGATAAATTAAGAACAAAGAGGAGAGAGGGCAGAGCGAAATTTTACCTTTTTACGAAGAAGCAGAATTGTAGAAAATGGAAGCGAAGGTCTGATATTTATAGAAGTGGATGGGCGGCAAACCTAGAAAAGTAATGATGACCTAGGTGACGTTTCGATTTCCGAGCTACGCGCCGCTTCCTAAATGAGCGACACGTGGCAATCCAAGCGAGATAGGCGACTATTCGCTTCAAATTTAATTCGATTCTTCTTAGCTTAGGTCAGGTATAACATAAAGTTCCATAACTCGAATGAACATGTGACCCATCGAACTGGGGGGGGCTTATTGTTGGTGTAGGAATTGGCACCAACAACATACCGGCCTAAACCAAGAATGAATCGAATCGGACCAACGAAATCAGAGAATCCCGGTTTCGCATTTAAAGAAGATTTATGTTCAGATCCTAAAATGGAAATGGACGACTTCATTTCTTCTTGAGCAAACCCTAACCCTACATTTCTAGGTCGAAATACTTCTTTTCGTTCTTTCTTTGATTGAAATCTTGAGAGATTGTTATAGTGAATTTACTATCCTTTCCTTAATAAATTTATTGTGTGAATCCTTGGTTCAACAGTACAAGACGTTCATGTTGACAGACAATTAGTGAGGACAAATAGAGGTGATGGCTGGCTTCATGTGCAGTGGTTTATGTTTGAGTCTAAGGTACAATGCTTTGATATTCTGCGCATGAAACAGTCAACATTTAGGAGTTTATCATAACAGTATACGCTAAAGGAATCTTTCCATATTTATTTTGAAGAGAATGTTGCAATGTTCTTAGAGATGGTTGCACAAGATCTAACGGTTCGGGTCATAGCTGAGCGGTATCAACATTCACTTGATACAGTGAATAGGAAGTTGGATGAGGTTTTGAGTGCTCTTTTGAAACTTGCTGCAGATATACTGAAACCTACAAAGGATGATTTGACTAGTATTAGTTCTAGTCTAGTTAATGATAGTCGGTATATGCCTTACTTTAGGGACTGCATTGGTGCCCTTAATAGTACACATGTGTCAGTTCGTCCTCCATCAGGGAATGCTGAGCCATTTAGAGGTTGAAAAACAGAGCCAACAATTAATATACTTGCTATCTGCAATTTTAGCATGAAGTTTACTTATGCTTATGTCGGAGTTCCCGGGAGAGCTCATGACACTAAAGTGCTAACACATTGTGCTACAAAAGAAGCTTCTTTTCCCTATCGGTCTTTAGGAAAATACTCAGGTTATCCAACCAGAAGTGGTTATCTAGGACCTCATCGCAGAACTAGATACCATTTAGATCAGTTCAACAGAGGAGGACCACCGACAAACAGCCGGAAATTGTTTAACCGTAAGCATTCCGGTCTGAGATTAATAATTGAGCGGACGTTTGGTGTCTGGAAAGCCAAATGGAGAATTCTTGATAGGAGGCATCCTAAGTACAAGTTGAAGAAATGGATTAAGATTGTGACAGCAACAATGGCTCTCCATAATTTTATCAGAGATTCACAAGAGGAAGACAGTGATTTTGTTCACTGGGAAGTGGTGGAATCCTATGAACAGCATGGTGATGAAAACTATGGACATGAACATGTTCCATATGTACCTACTGGTGATAGAGTGATGGAAGTTATGCGAGATTCAATCACTACTGAGATGGCGGAAGGAACTAGACTTCCATATTGAGATGACATGAGATTGAAGGTTTCTTTTGAATTTATTTTTTTTCATGAAAATTTTCATGTTTTAATATTGTGGACATTTTAGTTTGAGAGATCTATATTGTAAAAGTATTTTGGAGCGACATTTAGTATTTATATTGAGATTTTGTAGTTTTTTGTTTGGTATTGAATTATTGATGTTGTTATATTCCTAATTGATATAAATTGTTTTAATTTTTTAAAAAAAAAAAATAGATTTCATGAAAATAAATATTTAGAAATGTCAAAATATTAATTTGTAAACTTTCTAAGTGTATATATATATTTAATCAATATTTAAAAAGACTATGATTAATATTAATGTGAGAAAATTATTAAATCAAAATATGGGTAGTTTAGTCATTTTTAAAATCAAATCTATCTTGATGGATATGCAAAATGAAGAAACAAACACATCTCCATCCAGATAAATCATCCAGATGAATCATTTCATATCTTGTTCGTTTCATCATTTGGAGATGAGATGAATCATCCAGATAGATTATTTGAATGGATCATCTGGATGGATATGCAAAATGGAGAAACGAACAGGGCCTAGAAGACTTAGAGCCAGCAGCTACTAATACGTGTGAATTATCTGATGATGGGGATGGCTGTGAAGGGATGTAGTTTCTCTATAGTAAGCTGGTTAATTCTAAGAGAAAGGTAGATGGTTGCAGTGAGTTGGATATCTACTTGAGTGAAAAAACTGATACTAGAGTGGAGAGTTCTTTGGGTTTCCCTTATGATGTTCTGTCTTGGTGGAAGTGTAATAGCCCAAAATTTTCCTATCTTATCAGAAATGGCTAAAGATGTTTTAGCTATCCAAGTCTCATCTGTTGCTTCAGAAGCGGCTTTCAGTACTAGTGGTCGAGTTTTGGATTCATATAGGAGTTCTTTAACCCCTTATATGGTTGAGATGTTGTTGTGTACTCAACAATGGTTGCGAGTTTCTTTCAAATCATAAGCAGAAATTGCTAACTTGGTACAAATGTTGGAAGAAGCTGCATTCTTTGAATCTCTTGGTAAATATTTTCAGTTTATGTTTTATATACTACTTAAACTCTTTCAACATATTAACAATATGTGTCTTTGTGTAGATTCACGGAATGCAATGGTCACTCAGTAATTCTTAGCATAAGTTAAGCTAACTTTCTACTACAGTTTGTGTGATTGAATGTAATCGTTAAGTTGCTAGCTAATGTTGTGTTTTCAATGACTAGACTTTGGAAGCTGCTATTTTGTCTTTTTCATGTGGATTAGCAGCGTTAACAATATGGATCATGAAGCTGCTCTTTTGTCCTTCTTCATGTGGATTAGTAGTTTGCAGCTTTATCAAATTGATGGTATTGAGCCAGTACCTTCTTCAGAACAATGGATGGTATTGAGTCTATGAACTTTGAATCTGCATAAATTTTTGATGTCACTTTTTGGTGTAACTACTAACTTAGAAAGTACATTTGTTAGAGTTACTACGGTTTGTAACGGTTAAATACTTGTAATAGCCTAATTTTTAGTTGAGTTTTCTCTATTTCGGATTATAATACCCGAAATAGATTAATTTTCGGTTTATTACGGAATGTCAAATTATTCAGAAAATCGACCAGAATAAACCGAGTACCGAACAACCCGAACCAATTTTTTCTCGTTTCAATTCAGTATGGTTTTAAGATAGCCGAAATAGGGAAAACCCAAAAAACACGACCCGAAAAATCCGAAAAAACCGAAAGCCCAGGGCTACAAATTTTCCTAGAGAAGGATAGTAGCTTTATTTTATAAATACTAGGTAATATCCCGCGCATATGCGAGGGTTGTTCTATAATAATGTAAGTTAATTTTAACTTTAATTTATTTAATAATTATATTTTTTAAAAGAACAGAATGGATAACCTCAATATCAATAACATTTTTTACAATTTTATTTATTCAAATCATAGAATATAATGATACATGCATATCTCTTGAATTTATTCATTTATTTATTTTTCAATTTTGATAGTAATTTGTTTTAGTATTTTTGAGCATTTTAGGTAAAAAACCATTATTAATGAGAAAAATGAAATTTACTAGAATGATCAAAATGTTTTATTCAAGTTTTTTCATATAAACTAACAAATAACCTAAAATATTTTGTACTTTAAATCTAAATTATTTTAAAAGTAAAAAATTATATATATATATATATATATATATATTTTTTTTTCCTATAACATCATATGAAATAAAATCAAAAGTTTTAGAAAAAATTCCCAAAGAATATTTTCTTTTTCAATCTCTTTTTTATATTCCTCTTAATTTAAGTTATATTTCTAAGTTTAGTTATAAGTGTTTCATCTTTCTAGTACAAGATAGATAGAAATTGAATATCAAATTTTTTTATATAGAAAATCAAGTAAAATTTGAAGTTAATAAAGATAGTAATGATCTTTATATATTATTATTATATGTTGAATCACAAACTAAATATAATGATTTTGGTTGTAAAAAAATATATTACATTTTTTGGAGGTAAGAGAGAGTTAAGAACAACTTATTTGATAATTATATAAAAAAAATGTTCTATTGCTAAAAAATACATACTTTTAAAAATAAAATATAAACATGTATGTGTATATGTAATAAATGAACAAACATCCAAAGTAAAAAATGAAGATGGAATCATTTTTTTTTGGACAACATATCGAATAGATTGACTTTAAGCAAGCCAATGATGGGGACAGTTGTTTATAAACTTAGCAGCATGCGGTAAGACCCGTACTTTATGAGCCAGATTATCCGCAACACCATTTGCACTCTTTGGGATGAGAGTAAGAGAAAAAGTTGAGAACTCTTCTCTATCAGTCCACAGAGAATGCCGGCCATTCTGAAAGAGAAGACACCATCTTCACCAAATCGGAACAGTCCGCTAGAAAACAACATCTCTGAACTCATGGCCAATCATACATTTCATTGCCCACACCAAAGCCTCTACTTCAGAATGAAGAGGGGAGAGACTTCGTCGAAGGTTGGAGTCCCCCAGAAACGTGGATCCGTCATGAGCGTGCTGACAACACAATCCTATACCTGTAAACTTATCCGTATCTTTCCCAGATCCATCGAATTTATATATGTTAAGTCAGCTATGTCGTTTGAATAACTCAGCCAAACCTCGAATTATTCTGCGATAAGTCAACCATGTCGTTAGTATAACTTGGTCAAACCTCAAATATGGTAGATGTGAATATTTAATGCATATATGTAATGGAAACACTTTAATAATATGTAATTAACACTTTCATTAACTTTCCAAATAAAGATCATGAAATTAGCTCAAATTTGTACCTTTTAAAACTTATCTAACAAAACGATAAATCCCAAACCCTATACTTATCTTCTATTCCTAGACAGTTGATCAATATAGAATGTAAAAAGGCTGTTATTGCAAAAACCATTATTGTATTATAATATTTTTAATCTCTACATTATTATATCCAGTATCAATGTTAACATACAAGTGTCTCTTTAAATTAAAATTTGAGTCATAAGTCAACCGTGAAAAGTAAATAACTCAGTCGTGACGTACTATTCTACATTCAGACACAAAACTTTGAATTATTTTGAATATTATGTTTAGAAAATTTGAATTCAAATTTTGAATTATTTTGAATAACTTTTTTAAAAAAATAATATTTTATGACTTTATTATGCATGTGCGTGTGAATATGTGTACGTAATTATTATTGGTCTTTCCCAAAAAACACTTTTGTAATCTCGAGAAAGTATATCATATCTCAGCCGTAATGTAGCATAAAGTCGTAATGTAGCATAAATCAGATGTAGCTTAACTCAGCCACAATGCGGCATAACTCAGATAAAAAGTTAAAAACGACGTTTCGTATTTCCCGGTTGTTTTCTTGTCGGAAAACGAAAAAGTCTCCACCCGATTTGAAATGAAAGGCAACACCAATTACGACGAGAGAGAGAGATACTCGTTGATATGAGTCGAAGCGGCCGGAAGAGATGAGAGAGAGAAGCGGCGAGAATTAGGGTTCTTCGTCATACTCGCCGAGAGAGAAATTTTTTTTTTATGCGTGAACAATTACAAAAAAAAACAACAACTCAGCCGTAATTTACAATAAGTCATAGCATAACTCAGCCGCAATATGGTATAACTCAAACAAAAAGTTGAAAACGACTTTTCATATTTCCAGTTGTTTTTTGTCGGAAAAAGAAAAGTTTCCACCCGAGTTGAGACGAAAGATGACTGGAATGACGACGAGAGAGAGGGAGAGAGAGAGAGAGAGAGAGAGAGAGAGAGAGAGAGAGAGAGAGAGAGAGAGAGAGAGAGTCGAAGCGGCGAGAAGAGATGAGAGAGAGAAGCAGTGAGAATTAGGGTTCTTCGCCGAAGTAGAGATTTTTTTTTCTGTGCGTGAACAATTACAAAAAAAAACCACAACTCAGCTGTAACTTACAATAAGTCATAATATAACTCAGCCGTAATGTAACATAACTCAGCCGCAATGTGGCATAACTCAGTCGGAAAACGAAAAGGCTCCACCCAAGTTGAGAAGAAATGCGACATCAATGACGACAAGAAAGAGAGATACACACCGATAATAGGATAAGCGGCCGGAAGAGACGAGAAAGAGAAGCGGTGAGAGTTAGGTTTTTCGTCGGAATCGCCCTTGAGAGAGATTCTTTTTTTCTAAATTCATGAACAGTAACAAAATGATTTATTTTCCTCTATTTTGAATTTTAAAGACAAAATAACTGTATATAATGACATGGAAATTTCGGTATAATGTGGCATTTCGAGTATGACGTGGCAATGTTTAATCAAAATATGACCAAAAGTGTTAATTGTAATTTTACCCATATCAATAAACATATAAGTAATATTTCAAAAAATTCTACATTCTAGTAATAAACCAATAAATGTACTATATTTAAGTAATTCTTTCAAATTTTTAAGACATCAATTTTATATAAATTTTTTTTTTCTTTTTTTTGCTTTAGGCAACAAAAAATTAGGGCTGACTCTGGGGTGTATTAGTATTTTTTAATATCCAAAATGTTATTCGATTCATTACTGGACTTGTAAATACCCATTTTTGACAACAGAAAAATACCCATTTTTAATGTTTTCTAATATTATCAACTAGGGTAGTTTTACGCGCTATGCCGCAGTCAATTTTATTCGCATAAAAAAAATTTGTTACTAATTTTAATAAATTCTAAGTATATAAAAAGTTAACTTTTTCTCTCTTCTCCTTAAGCCACATCATCATCCTAATCATCATCTACTTTATTTTATTATTTAGTTTTAAGAATTAATTATATCATTTTATCATTTAATTTGATTTTGACATATCTAAATAATTTTTTCAAAAAGAAATATGAAAGGTCTTTTCTTATATTATATATTATCAAAATAAAAATATTATTGATTAAAAATAAAAAATAATAGAATGTTTTATAATGAAGATATATATAAATTTAAAATAATATGACACAATACTTAATTATATTTACACAATCTAAACCTAAATTAAAATGAGATTTAACGGAAATAGAACAAAACGTAAGAAAATTTAAGAATATAAATCTATCTAATAAACATAAATGAGATAGGTTAGTACAAAACATGAATTCTCATTTTAAAAACACATAAAAAAAGGTCACACTAAAAATAATATTTCTTTAATAGTTTGCAATATGAATTTAACTAATTTTTTCCAATACAACAAATATGGTAAACTAATAAACAAAACAAAAAATTAACAATATTTCATAAAAATTGAAAATTAAAACAAAAAAACATAATTAAATGAAATGAACTAAATATAAAGTAAATTATACTAATATGTTAAATTTTAAATTTGTTCCATATGAATATACGAAAAATATATAAAACAGAAAATCAGAAACAAATATATAATAGTATAAAAATGATCATAACGAGATATAAATTACGTCAAATAAAAAAAAACAAAAAAAAACAAAAAATTAAATTATGACAATATACAAGGATAATGTAACCAATAAAAAATACAATAATCCGCTTGAAACCCACAAATCATTTTTAACTTTCAGCCCAATATATTAAAAAGGACCACAATATTAACATCTAGATCTATATTTGGTAGGAACCCTAATAACACATGTTTCTCTATGATTCTCCAATGCACTTCCGTTTACACTCATATATCAATCTATATTATACACGTTTAATTTCTCAACTACTAATGAAGCTAAAACTCAACAAGTTTTCTATACAAACACAATCTAATATTTAAAAAAAAAATAAAGTATGCTATAGTAAAAAAAATAAGTAAGAAATAAAATACGAACCAATTACTCATCAACAACATAATAAAACTATTGCGCGTAGCGCGGACAACTGACTAGTCTTATTATAATTAAAAGGGAAGTACAGATTGAAAAATGTGCTAAAATATCTTCTAAATCATTGAAATTGATTTCAATTTAGCATAAATGAGACACAATTTAGAAATTGAAAAGGGTAATTTTACCATGGGATCCGCGTCCTTTTTAAACCTGCCCAGGACATCGTCGGATCATTTGCTTTCGTGGTCAAATAATGGACATGTTAATTTTTAACCAAATTTAATAAGTTTAGAAGGCCATTTGCGAGTAATATATAAGGCCCAATAATTCCATAACATGATTCTTTATCTTGAAGTCAAATAACGTATAAGTAATTTTCCATGACATTAATGACAATTTAAAGATTGACAAAAACAATCATATAATCGAGCAAACATGTATCCAAGATTGACAATGTCGTTAACTATAATTTTCAAATCTAAGTATATTCTCTTTGTGCTTATCTAATATTAGAAATAACATTTTTTTTTGTCAACCAGTACTTATATTAGAAAGAAAAAATAGCAAAGAGACACCCTTTCTCTCTTTCGTATTACGGTATGACACCGTTTCTGTCCAAGGCACCGTTTTCTCTTGTGCTTTATCAATTTTACCCCTTTAACTAATGTGATCCTATTAACCTTCAACCTAACTCTCGTTATTTGTTTTGTTTATCATTTAATAACTTTTTCATTTAAAAAAAAAAATATTTCCAATTAAAAATCTTAACCCCCAAACCACGATGGATTGAGATCGGGACATATAGAGCTCTTGTGTATCATAATTAAAACAGTGTCTTCTTCTCTTTCTCTGTTGCTTGAAAAATTACAGATCTCATCTCGGTCAAATCTGAAGATGATCTTCGGAAGATCTATTTGTTTGCTGGCCACACTTCACCCCACCTCGTTGCATAGCTTGTTGTTCACCAACAGAAGAACTTTCCCCAACCACCATGTTTCTGCTTGATTCTTAGATCAATTGCTCGAAGATATTGTAAGAACACAAATGTAACCATTGTCATCTACAGAAGCTCTCGCCGCCTCTAACCCTTTTCATCCGATTCTCCTTTGCCTAGAATTGTTTTTCAATGGATCTACAAATTTTTCAAGCTTCTCTCCAACAGTGTCGTCGGAATCGTTGATCCATCTCCGTGTTAGAAGTGTTGTTTTGTGGACAAACCTTAACAAACATAGCTTCTGTGGATAATATAATTGTGGACATCAGTTTTGTGGATTGCACTTCTTGGATAAAACAAGTTCCAATGGTCAAATCTCACATTTTTGGTTATTTCGAATTTTGTCTTGGATGGTCTGTAGTTAAAAATGCTTGTGCCTTGTCATAGTTTTGCTTTGATCAACTAAAAAGAACTGTCTTGGTTTGCTTGAAGAATAAAGCACATTTGTCTGCAAGATGTACGTCATGTACTAACTCTGCTTTTTTTAACGTGAGATGTAGAGAAATAAATTGAGGAACAAACTTGGAGAAACATTGAAAAACTACGATTTGATGTTGTGTTAGTTTATATGTGAATGGATGGCAAAAAGAATACACAACAAATGGCATGTTTGTACTTTAACCATTTAGTTCATATGAACGGCATGTCGATTATGAACAAGTGAATTAGTTATGTGATGATGATTGTCTTCTTCATGTTCTTCGTTGGTCGTGACGATCTCCAAGTCTTACTCAACCTCACATCATCATTCGCCAACTTCAAGTCTTGATGCTTGTTCTATAGTCTTTTGCTTTTTCACTTCTCTGTTTGATGCTTTTTAATGTTTGATGCTTTCTTTTTATGATTTTGGATTTTTTCTAGGATTGTATGTAGTTGGAAATATTTGTTTCGTGTCATAGTTTTTTCTTCGATCAATCATAACGTGCATCTACTAAAAAATATGCACGCTCGTGTCCAACAAGTACATCACGTTACCAACTATGTTTTATTCAACGGGAGATGTAGTGGAGTAAAGTGACGAACAAACTTGGAGACAAAGATACCTTGATCTTGTGTTACTTTATACGTGAATATAAAGAATCATAGTAGAGGACATGTTTGTATTTAAAGGATTTATGTATGGGTTGCAGAGAGCTTTGAGATTGGTTTGGAAGTGTTTACATAGTCTATTAATTTGTGGCCATTGCTCACCATCCACGTGACCGCATCCATAACTAATGTTTGTGGCCATCGCTCACCATCCACGTCCACCAAATATTGACCATATGGTCAGTATTTTTTGTAGCATCAACAATTATGCTTTTATATTACCGATAGTCATCTTAAATGATAATACAAGACCAAAATGGTTAACCCAATCTCCATATATTGTTGCATTTCTTCTCTGTAACACAAAACCAAAATGAAATCACATCCAAAAGTGACATCCATGTGGGCACGCTTAGTGAATGAGCTAGAAAGAGAGAGATGCCACGTTGTAAGATTCCCTTCAGAAAATCAATATGATTTAAGTAAAAACCCAAAAAATGAAGAAGCTCTCACCGTATCGTATCCACAACAAAAACTATTACACTACCCCGCATATGACGCCCAATTACATAAATTGGGATTATCCGAGTTCCAAGTTTTGAGAATTGTTTTGTCTTTAATTTGGGTATGTGACGAAAGAGGTCCTGCGTTCAAGAAGAGTTGAACCCGACCGAACTGGAAACCAGAGGAGAGAGAGAGAGAGAGGGAGAAGCTAGAGAGAAAGAAAAAAAATGACATTAGTGTTCATCTCTCATCTTTTATTCTTAGCCACAAGATCTTTAAAAAATATAGTTATCATCCTACGGCTGAAAGTTAAAGTTTTATAATTATTTTAGTTAAGCTTTCATATTTAACTGAGGGTGTTTTGGTCAGAATTTGGTGTCTACAGTATAAAAGATGGCAAAAAACGGTGCCACAAACCTAAAGGGTGTTAAAGTGAAGACAAACATACATAAAGGGTGTCTCAATGTAACTCCCCCTATTAGAAAAACTCAAACTCCATGAAAGGAGGAGTAGTTACAAACAAATAGAGTGGCCTTTGCTAAAGAAAAAGCTTCAAAGTTTACTACACCTGAAACATATAGAGGAGAAGAAAAGAGAAGTTTGGTACTACGCTCTCTACTAACTGCCAAGACGTCGTCGAGCTCGATTGCATCGCCAACGACATTGAGAAGAAACAGAAGTTTTCCACAATCCGCAAAACAGGCCAGCCTTGATACACCCAATGCTAAAGCCACGATGATCGTCGCCTTCAAAGCAAGTGCCTCTGCTACAAGAATAGAAGAACTAAAGGGTCTTGAAGAAGATCCTAAATGGATCGTTACCTTAAGTGGGACATTTATGATCCACACCAAATAGCAAACAGTAGCCTTAGCCATCCATGATGCGTCGGAGAACCAAGTAAATATTTTTAAAGACTGTTCGATTTTGACAAACTATTAATACAGTACAGGAGGTCGTCTCCGGGTGGTCTGGCGGAAGAATGTGAGGCTCACTCTTTTCTTTAAGAGTGGCCAGCTTATAACATGTTATGTGAAGCTTGATAACCTTGAGGATGAGTTTTTTTGCTCTTTTGTCTATGCATCAAATTCAGTAGAAGAGAGAAATAGCTTATGGGAGGAGTTGAGTGCTCATCATGATTCTTTGATCATCAGCCGCAAGCCATGGATTATTATTGGGGACTTTAATGAGACTCTTGACTCAGGAGAACACTCTAGAGTGGAGGATCATCCTTTAGTTACGTCAGGAATGCACGATTTACAAATGTTAGTGAATCACTGTTCACGTGGAGCAACAAGAGAGAAGTAGATCCTATTTTTAAAAAATTGGATTGGGTATTGGTGAATGAAAATTGGAACCAAAGCTATCCTCAGTCATATAGTGTCTTCGAAGCGGGAGGTTGTTCGGACCACTTGCATTGTTGGGTGAACGGGAGGAAGCCGTTTAAATTTATAAATGATGTCGCTGATCTTGATGCGCTCAAGCCTTTCGTGGAGGATTTTTGGAGGAGCACAAAGCCCATTTTCATGGCCACATCTTCTCTTTTCCGATTTTTGAAAAAGCTGAAGGCTCTTAAACCAAAAATCAGACGCTTAACCAAGGAAACCATGGGGAATTTGGTCACTAAATCTCGCAAAGCTTGTGATGATCTTTGTCAAAAGCAAGCAGTCAATCTGTCTAGCCCGACTTTGGAGACTATGGAGGCGGGAAAGGAAGCTTATTCTAGATGGACTTGGGTAGCACATCTACAAGATAAATTTCTTAAACAAAGGTCAAAGCTGCATTGTTTACCGGTTGGTGATCAAAACACAAAGGCATTCACAAACAAGATGGTTTGGTGATTACAGATGCAAGCGCTATCAAAGCTGAGGCGGAGAGTTTCTTTCGGGAGTTTCTTCAACACATTCCACTTAATTTTGAGGAGGCCACAGTAACGGATCTGCAGGATCTCCTTCCTTTTCGTTGCTCAGAGGGGGATAAAGCGCAGCTCACAAGGCCATTCATCAAAGAAGAGGTGAGAGGAGTTCTCTTTTCCATGCCGAACGATAAGTCTCCGGGTCCGGATGGGTTCATGTTAGAGTTCTATAAGCGCACTTGGAATATTCTTGGTTCAGAGTTTGTTTTGGCTGCGAAATCCTTCTTTGAAAAGGGCTTTCTACCAAAGGGCGTAAATACAACAATCTTGGCTCTCATTCCCAAGAAAACATAAGAAAAAGAGATGAAGGACTATAGGCCCATTTCTTGTTGCAATATCATCTACAAAGTCATCTCCAAGATCATTGCCAATAGACTAAAGATGATCGTTCCAAGTTTCATCTCTAGTAACCAATCTGCTTTTGTTGAGGACATGTTATAAATAGAGAATTTACTTCTCGCAACGGAGCTTGTCAAAGACTACCATAAGGACTATATCTCTGGTCGTTGTGCCATAAAGATCGATATTTCAAAAGAGTTTGATAATGTTCAATGGTCTTTTCTCAAGAATGCTCTCGCTGCTCTGGATTTTCCCCCATGTTTTGCTCACTGGATTATGTTGTGTGTTTCAAAGGCTTTCTTCTCAGTTCAGGTCAATGGATAGCTTGCGGGATTTTTCCAACGTTCTCGGGGGTTACGGCAAGGCTGTTCTCTTTCCCCTTATCTTCTTTGTCATTACCAAGGATGTTCTCTCTAAAATGTTAGATAAAGCGGCTGGTGCTAAGTCGTTCGAGTACCATCCTCGATATCAGAACCTCGCCTTGACACGTTTGAGCTTTGCGGATGACCTCATGGTCTTCTCTGATGGTAAAATCCGTTCAATTGAGGGCATTGTTTCCATTTTTGAGGCTTTTGTATTTCAGGACTCAAAATAAGTATGGAGAAGTCCACTATCTATTTGGCGGGGCGGACTGGCGTTACTCCACAAATGATAAAGGATAAGTTTCGGTTTGATGTCGGACAACTGCCGGTGCGGTATTTGGGTCTCCCTCTCCTTACCAGAAGATTCACCTCCACGGATTACCAACCACTTCTTGAGCAACTCAAAAAGCGGATAGCTTCTAGGACTACTCGTTTTTTTTTCTTTTGCAAGTCGTATCAATCTAATTACTTCCGTATTATGGAGTATTTGCAATTTTTGGCTAGCTGCATTTCGCCTCCCGAGAGAATGTATTCGTGAAATTGATAATCTAATGCTCTGCTTTTCTTTGGTCAGGATCAGATTTAAATACTCATAAAGCAAAGATTGTTTGGGCGGATGTATGCAAACCAAAGCAAGAAGGAGGCCTGGGACTAAGGTCTCTAAATGAAGCAAACGATGTGTGTTGTCTAAAGTTGATATGGAGGATTGTTTCAGCTCATAACTCATTGTGGGTGAACTGGATCAAGAGTAACTTGCTAAATCAAGATACTTTCTGGTCCGTAAAAGATACTACAAATAAAGGCTCTTGGATGTGGAGAAAGCTTCTCAAGTTTAGAACTCTTGCTAAGCCGTTATGTAGAGTATAGATCAAGCATAAGAAGAATACATCTTTTTGATTCAAAAGTTGGACGTCAATGGGTGCTCTGATGGATGTGGTGGGAAGCCGTGGCATCATTGATCTGGGGATAAGCAAGCATAAGACGGTAGCTGAGGCTTGGGCAGCTCCGCGTCGAAGGTGACACACAAATCATCTCCTTAATCAGATTGAGGACGAATTGGACTCTAAATGGTGACAAAAAAAAGAGGAAGAGGATGTAGTTCTTTGGAAAGGCAATGGTGATGTTTTTCGATCTAAGTTCTCCACAAAGGACACTTGGAACTTCACTCGGGATGCAAATCCTGTGGTTCCATGGTATAAAGGGGTTTGGTTCACTCACACCACTCCGAAATTTTCCTTTTGTGTTTGGCTAGCTGCTCGCAATCGACTCTCGACTGGAGATCATACGCGGACTTGGTTCAATGGTGCAACTGGGTTATGCGACTTCTGCCAAAACTCTATTGAGTCTAGAGACCACCTATTCTTCCCTTGCGTGTTTACTCAACAAACTGGCAAGTTTTGCTAATCGCGGTTAGTGGTAACTGGCCAAATCGGCTCGAGAGTTTCATGGTGAGGTACTTGTTTCAAACTGCGATCTACACATTTTGGAAAGAGCGGAACGGATGACGGCATGGGGTGTAGTGACCCGCACCATGAAGTAGCTGCCGAAACAAAAATCATCGATGAAAGGTACCGGAAAGAACTCAGAAAGAAGAAGGAGATCAAATAATGAAGTTGTACCGAGAGACTTGTGAAGAATTTTGCAGTTTATCGAGAGAAGTACTATAGCCACCGGAGCAATGAAGGGTCATCGAACCAAGGATGCATTTGTTCGATAGCTTAAGGATTTTCTTCGATGAAAAGTCCTAAAACCGATAATTAGGATTATCTATCGAGGCACTTTTGATAGAAACGCTAATCTATCGAGAGATGTACGTGACGATGATGCCGGAAGACGTACGTTATCGTACGCAAGGAGATTGGAGCCGATAGCAAGGAAAGAATCTCGACCCAAAGTATTTAAAATGCAAAAGAAGACGTTCTATTGAGACGGTATACATTCCAACCTCCGCCATACATTCCAATCTCGATCCAACTCCAACGCCAGCTGCAACACGAATAAGGGTAAAACCTAACCCAAAACCCCAATAGCTCAGGACAGACCAGTTTTCCTAAGTTGCTTTTGCGACACATTTACTCGATCAAAATTTTTGAAAAATAAGTGTGGTTCGCGAGCATCATGAACCATGCTCTGATACCACCGTTGTAAGACGACCCGGAAACGCCAGTGATGACAGCCCGCCCGAACGATCCGGCCGAAGTTTCCACAAAGGGATCAAGAATCCTCAGCCAGTCCGTCCGAAGGAAAACCGTCCCTTTCGGACATCCGGCTAAAGGCTTTGCAACCGTCGCCAAAGTCCGAGAGTTGTGTTAGCCCGGACAAGGCTAATATCTGCATAAACCACACCCCTTTATATGAAAAATACTTCTTCATTATCATATAAGAAAAACTTGTTTGAAATCATCAAGGACAACGAAAACGATAATGGGCCCATGAGTTTAAAAAGCTTTAACACAAAACAACATCAAAACTTAACAAGATTTTACAAAAGCAACAACTCTACACTGGGTTCCCTATGACCTGAGCTCCCCTAATAATTCCCACTAAGGTTTCATGCAAACAAATATGGAGTCATAAGTAATCTAAGATTACTTAGTGAGTTCAGACACCTGCAACAATCGTTAGTTCAACCCAACCCCAAATGATATACAAGCAAGTGCAAGCATTTAAACAACAACAAGCAAACACGGTACTTCGACCGAGTAAAATATGACAAAGCATGAATATGCAAACTACCATCTAGACTCGATTTCCTAGGGCCCGGATATGCTGCCTTCCAACATCACTACCATCGTGAACACCCGTGTCATAGCCACAAAGGTACATGACCGGAACATCACCCTTGCCACACCTAAATAAAAATAAAAATAAAAATAAAATAAATCAATATATTAATATATAATTTTGTAAATCTAAAATATTAATAGAGGGAAACTACTATTTTATATATATCGTATATATAATATTTTTAAAACGGTAAAGATTAAAATAATTAGTAATTTAATGAAGATAACAAGGAAATTTTAGAATACTACATAGTACAGATATTTACATAGTACATATATTTACTTATTCACAATCTGGTTTTTTAAAATCTCAAGCTGAGTAATGTATGATTCGCCGTTTCTATTGGTTTAAGACTTTGACAGAACGATAGTATACATTATATTTTTTTAAAAAAAGTATGAGAAAATATGAACCATAGCGTGATAGAGACGGCAAGAAAAGTCTTCTATCTACTAATCAAAGTTTGACTGACGTTGTTGGGTTCATGTGGATCGTTGGATCAGCCACCGTGAAGCTATAGACTTTTTGAGTCGCTCTTTGGATATCTAGAACCTTCTCTAGCTTCGCCTTGGTTTCATTCATAACCTTATAGTCCGTTTTTAGACCATACACAGACTTGATGGATTGCTCACATATATGCGAGTGGATCGAGCTCAGATACGCAAGTGCATGAAAACTGGGATTTGATCAGATGGCTGCATCAATACTTCAGCAAACATATATATTAATAAAAGCGACAAACCTAAGAGGTAACAAACTTGAGATACAAGTAGCTAATCGTTAGGTGATAATTAACCCTCGTTATAACTTGTTTACTAGGTCGATAAATTTAATCACTATACTAGTCTATAAAATTGTTCAAACTAGGTGGATTTTAATAACAGGGTTTAGAGATTAGAAGACAGAAGTCACATAATAGACCAGTAATATAGAAACCCTAGTTAAGACCTAAATTTATGAAAGACAAGTGTTTATCTAATTAGAAGTGAAAATCTGAAAGGTACACGTTAAGCGTGGCTTCTTCTAGTCAGTGGCTTTGTACTCGACGGTGATGGGATTGTAAGAGAGACCTTTCACGTGGAGAACTCCGAGAACACGTTTTGTGTGTTGGTGGAGTTAGGGTACCTAAAAACCTTGTAACCTGCAGTTTTACTACGGAGACGGAGAAGCAGAGGAAGCGAAAACAAGGAGATGAGAATCCAAATTCCGGCGAGAGTTGAAAAGGGTAGCCATCGATTTAGGGTTCAAGACGCGGCGGAGTAAAAGGGGGTTTAGCGACGGAGCTGCAACCTTAGCCATATTCAATTTTCTTATACGCTTCCAAGAAAACCCTAACTTTTATCTTATAAACCCTTGTTTTTTTGTTTGTTTGTTGCTCTATTTATTTCGGCCGTAAATAATATTCAACTTCCAATCTCTTTGAATGTTATCTACGAAACTTTGGTTGGTCTAAATTACACCCAAAATATTAATAATTAACATCGTCGAGATTTGCCATCATCACAGACGGTTTGGACTCAATTAGGAAAACGTAGTATAGTGATTGATGAGTTGCAGAACTAATTTGGACTTGGTATTGTATCATTCTAATAACTATAAGTATGATTTTGCAAAGTTAAGACCTTCATAAGCATTTAAAGTCAGTGGTCAATGTCTTCCTTACAAAGCAAAAAAATGAAGTCTCAAGTCAGCTTTCAAGAATTGGATGAATAAAAGTCAATATTCTAGAATGAGATCAGCATTAATTTAGTTGCTTAACTTGAAGATAACAAATATTTCATTTTTTTTATTCATCAAATACTCTTTATTGAAGATTGCATTCAAACCCATCACTTATAGTAGCAGAAAAAAACAGAGTACACGAAAAGAAAAAAACAGAGGAAACACACAAAAAGAAAAACAGAGTTTATGAGAATTAGGGCAATGATGTCATCGCCACTATTATTCAATCTTGTGATAGTCAGCTTGATTCACTTAAAGAACCTTCTGAGCAGAAGGCCTGGAAGTGATGTCGGCAACCCAAGCACTGACATGGGTACGCTCATCGAAGAGTTTCTTAGTTGGAGTACCGAGCAAGTACTGAATCACAGGGATGATGTGAAGATCAACCAAAGTAAAGTGATCAGCAGCCAAGTACTTGGAATCACCAAGCCTGTGTTCGTAAACATCGAGGACTTTGCCCAACTTAGCCTCTTCTTCATCAACAACGGCTTTGTCTGTGGTCATGCCATACAACGGCTTGAGGACTTGCTCCCAAACAAGCTTTGAGCCAACTGGGTCAAACTCATGCGATTCGATTTCGATGCCCATGGCTATGATCGCCATGTCCTTTCCAGTTGAGAGAAGGTTGTTTCCTTTGTCTGCGTAATTATGAGCTATGTATTGTGTAATTGCTCTTGATTCTGCCCCAAATAAAAAAAAAAAAGCAAGTGTTTCAGACGGTTTATAATTTATTGTATTGCGAGATTAGGACTAAAGTTAAGTGTTTTTGATGTTTTACCAAAAAGCTTGAAGTCTCCATCTTCAAAAGCTGGAACTTTGCCAAAAGGCTGCGACAAAAAAAAAAAAGAAAATCAGTATTCAAGACCTTGTACGTACGTAGGAAGGAAACAATATTTTTGTCATGATGACCAAAATATTATGTGTACTCACGTTGCGAAAGATGTAAGGCTCTTGCTTGTGTTCACCATCTTTGAGTTCGATATGAACGAACTCAAAGTCGAGATTCTTCTCGTGTAGGGCGATGAGAACTCTTCTCGTGGCTGTGGAAGCAGGGTGACCGAAAACTTGGATTCCTGCCATTACTGAACGAAATGCTGTTTTTCTTTTAGTGTTCTTAAAAGTATGAGTAGAGAGAGATCTTTATGGTCGATGAGAAGAAATACACAGATGGGGGAGTGTATTTATACAACTAAAACAGTGTAAACTTAGTGAATAAACAAAAACAAGAGAAAATCCTCGGCGCCACCAAGCTTGAATACTATTAATAATTTTGTTAAGATGATTGATTATTTCAAAAGTCAAGCTGAGTAATGTATGATTCGCCGTTTCTATTGGTTCAACACTTTAATACTTTATTTATATAGAAAAATGGAGTTTCAGTCGTATAACGTTTATAAAACTATTATAGTGGGACAAAAAAGCAACCACCGTTTGATAACGACCACAATGAAGAATGGCCTATCTCTACACAACGCCGAGTCTGTAAAGAGTATTGAGCACAAAGGTTAAGAAGGACGAGTTACTACTCTATGATAACATGTGTAAGATGTAACAGCTTCTGAGCTACTTTTCTCTGATATCAACAAGCTGCTCAAACAGTAGATGTAATAGCACCTGCAAGTTAATTCATGAAAAGCCTAGATGAGACTTGAGGCTAAAGAAAACGTTTGAAACATCATAACTCATCATCAAAGATTAACATACCTTGTTGCAGCTGCAAACTAATCATCAAACCGTAACAGTTCGAGAAAGCTCAATGCAAGGAAACTCGCGGAATGAATGCACAAGCGATATTGATTTGATTTCGACCTTCCCCCAAATATCACCATCTTCACGTTTCTCCAAGGCCACCTCTACGCACCAAACATTTGTTTTCAAGTGATAATACGGCTGACAACGACCCAAAATCACCAACTTCCCACCAACATTTGCCATCCTAGAATCAGTATAAACGAGACGAGGCCAAAGAGTTATACCCTTTACAGGTCTCCAAACTATATCCTTTGGATCATACACGAGAATGGGAGGTTCAGGAAACGGCTGAGCATTAAAGGCATACAACAAACCATCAACCATACAAGAAAAGACGGCCCCCAACACTGCCTCTTTGGACTTTCAAGTCCCCAATTCTCCCATCTACCTAGTCTTGGATCGTAAGCCAAGCAAAAAGGACCATCCAAAATGTAAATCTTGTCTTCCATAACCACATGTGCAATATACACTCCTCTCCAACTAGCAACGGGAGAGAATGGACCAGACACGACTTCCCAAGTCTCATTCTCAACATCGAACACCTCCACCAAATCATAATATCGTTTCTCGCTACCTCCGACTACGTAAATCTTTCCATCGATTACACCTGCGGCTGCGTAGCATCGATCCTTGTTCATACTCCGGAGCTGGCGACACGTGTTGAATCTGCAATCTATGACAAACAGAGTCCTCACGGATCGATTATAGCTGACGTCAAAACCACCCATAACGTAAATCTTGTGTCCTATTGTGACGGCAGTGCATGCAGGAAACATCGGTGGAAGTGAAGTGACTCTGCTTAAACATAATGAGGTGTTGCTTCGATGGAGTATATGTACCATCTTGGGGGTTCAAAAGGTGGAAGCGAGATCAAGGTATAAAGAACCGGTTCGGTCACGCCTAGGTCCGAGCGTGTTACGATGAGTTGCTCCGAAGAGATTACGTCACGGAAGGCTCTAGAGAGTAGAGATAGCCTCGGGTAATGGCATCTTGGGACGCGTGCGACGGTGCTTTCGATAAGTATCAGTGGAATGTCTCGAGCAAGATTCTTTACTTCTTCTTGATCTTCTTCTTGGTTCAGTTTCTTGTTTTGATTCTCTTCTTCTTGCGGGTTCTTGTGGGGTTCTTCGGGTTTCTTGTTTGGATCGCCGCCAGCAGAGTCGCCGGGAATTTCAGTGATTATAGCCATCGCCGTGTGACGTTAACAGCGAAGAATTAACTGTGAGAGAGAGAGAGAGAGAGAGAGAGAGAGAGAGAGAGAGAGAGAGAGAGAGAGAGAGAGAGAGAGAGAGAGAGAGAGAGAGAAAAAATTCGATTTTTGGAAGAAGCTGTTTACTTTGTGTGTTTTTTATTGGAATAATTGGGATTTTAGTACATTTTTCAAACTTAATTAGTAAAATAGTACAATTACTATTTATAATTAGTAAATTAGTGACTTTTCCCTATTTTCAACTATTTTGAAGACTTTATAACTCTCTCATATTTACACTAAATGCCATTAAACTTACTTTTATATATATTTTTGTGTATTTTCTTTTTCTCTCTTTTTATAATCTAATAAATAAAATATTAATTAATATATTTTTTCTGATTTTCTGATACAGTAAATTTAATATATACACAATTTTTATTTTTACACTCATATTTACTGTATATTATATAATTTATATGAATAAAAAAATGTACAAAAAAATATATGTACATATATAATTGTATATATATACTTGTACATATATATAATTGTACAGATATAAAAACTGTACAGTTAAAATATATGTACAAAGATATACAATCCTACAGAATAATGTACGTACCAATACAATTGTACGGATTTAAAATATTGTACATGATTATTTCTGTACATATATGTCTTTCTGTACAGATAGAAAAATGTACGAATCATAATTTGAATGAAATATATTTGAAATTATTAAACAATATGCATATCAAATTGTAGAGAAAAATAGAAGATGATTTTTCTGTTTTTAAAGTTTTTTAAAAAACAAATTCATATAATTAATATTTTAGTTATTAAATAAGTGGGAGAATGTAAGAAATAAAAATATAATATATATATATATAGAAAAAGAGAAAGAGAAGATGTAGGACATTTGTCTTTTGTTTACGAGACAAAGAGAGAGATATGAGTATATGACAGTTTGGTAATTGCAAAAATTTTATTAGAGAAGAGCTTCTATTACATACACAGTAAAATACGTGGGTTTTACTAATTGTAAATAGTAAAGTGACTATATCCCCTATTAAGTTTGGAAAATGTACTAATTTGCAAAATATCATAAAAATCCCGAACTTTCAAATCTGGTACGATTTAATCCTGAACTTTAAAGAAGTCATTTTAATCACAAAGTTTTGTTGACGTTTTGTTGACTTCACTTATTTAAGCATGACATTTATTTATTTATTTTAAACTTGAAGATGTGGTTAACTATTTGTGAGCTGCTTCTGTTTAGCCTAAATGACCATGCATGTTTCTTAGACGACAAAACGACGTCGAAAGTCGTTTTCTTCCTCCATGGGTCCGCGCAATGGCAACAATTCAACAAGAAGTAAAGAGAATTTGTGGATTTTTCTAGGGTTTGGGAGTTAGATTTGTGAGTTATGAATCGATTTTGGGATTTAGTTTCTTCAGTTTGTTAAACGACGTCGTTTTGTGGTTTGAAACGGAAGCAACTCACGGATAGTTAACCACATCTTCAAGTTTTTAACAAAAATTAAATGTCATGCTTAAATAAGTGAAGTCAACAAAACTTAGCTATTTTACGGAAAAGTCAACAAAACTTTGTGATTAAAATGACTTCTTTAAAGTTCAGGATTAAATCGTCCCAAATTTGAAAGTTTGGGATTTTTATGACATTTTTCCCTTTTTTATTTACGTTTGTGTATTTATAGTGAAACCATAATGAGTAAAAATAAATGCTCTCTTATTTTATATGGGTTTTCAGAAAGTTCGTTTTTAAAAGGATGTTTATCAATCATCATAAATAAAAAGCCAAAATGATTTGTATTTTTTTTTCTTTTTCAAAATGATTTGTATTAGATCACTCTTAAAATTTTCTTCTCTTAAACCCTCGTTCTAATACATTTGATTTCGTGAAAATGTGGTTTTCTCTACTTACTCCTATTTTCACCTTTTTTTGGAAGAAAAAACACTATCGTATACAAAGCTTAATAAAAATAAAAAAAACATTTGAATATAAAAAAAAACCACTTTAAAATTTGCATATGAAGTTTTCCTCTAAGCTAAAGAAAATTTCTTCTTCTTGTGGCTTTTGTCAATACCATGTTGAGACTCGGGACCACTTGTTCTTCTCTTGTGTCTACGTCGCGGAAATCTGGGCGCCTCTGGCTAAGGGCCTCATGAAATCTTGCTACTCCACTGATTGGTATTCTCTCATCGACTTTATCTCGATGCAGCAATCTGATATCGTCAACTCTTTTCTACTCCGGTATGTGTTCCAAACAGTTATCTACACAGTTTGGAAAGAACGCAATGGACGACGTCATGGGGAAGCTCCAAATACTGCTGCTCGCCTCACGGACTGGATTGACAAACAAGTTAAAAACCAGCTTTCCATGATTAGTAAACTCGGGGATAGACGCTATGCCGAAGGTTTCCAACGATGGCTCCAATCCTGTATTTAATTATGAGTTGAGTCCTCTGTAAGCTTTTTTCAAAATTTTAAGAAAATATCGCACTTGTTGTAAAAACGTTATTTTTATTTTGAATATAATTTAACATTAGATTAAAAAAAAAAAAAAAATTCTTCTTCTTATTATTATTATTATTTTTTGACAACTTGAATCTTACTTTTAACCGCAGGTTAACTTTAAAATTTCCTTTAAGCTTTTTAAAATCACCATTGGAAAAAAAAATTACAAAAATGAGTCAAATCTGAACGTGATTACTTGACTCACAAGTCTCTTTGTTGTCTCTACTTAGAAACCCTAATTTGTATTTTAGATGTTGAATTCAAATGCTTTGTTCGTCGTCAGGTACCAATGAAAAGGATATTGAGAGAGCAATTTTCTTGAGTTGGTGACATGATCGATGTTAAAGGTCCCCAGATTCAGGTAATCTCAGTGCCCTAGTCGTTTTAAATAATATAACAGAGTTTCATGCAAAACAATATATACAGTATAATGGTTCTCAGCCTTCATCAGGAATTTGTACTTCCACACTTTAATATTGTAGATTTTAGTTACCCATATAATGAAAAAACCTCCGGTTAACTCTATGTGTTTGCTTCTAAACCCTAAACCCTAAACCCTAAACCCTAAACCAAGATTTATATTGCTCATATAGTAGAAGCAGAGATTAGGTTTCATTAGTGTAAACTGATCTGGTTTCTAAACTAAAAGCAAACATAGAGTAGTTGAGACGGTAACAGTTCGACAAAGCTCAATGGAAGACACCTTGACGTCTCTATACTAGTATGATGATATATAAGGTCAAGTTTTATGAAAGAGATAAACAGAGTTGTTCTTGTTTTGTTGTGAATCTAAGAAGTGAGAGTTATAAAGGCACTAAAACCTGTTTAACACCGGATGAAGATGAGGATTATTACAAGAAATAGTAAAATTTAATTGTGCCATTATCCCAAGGAAAAGAAAAATAAAATAAATAGTGTTACACAGACAAGAGACTCTCAATGTGATCGGGAAACATAGACATGGTCACTACTTTTCCAAGACCATCACGGCGAAATTCGGGTTCTGCAAGTCCTTGATAAATGACTCTTCTAACGGTGTTCCTCTTTGGATCGAAATACAGAGCATGAAATGGATCAAACGAAACAGACCAAGAAGATGAGGCATAAACGAACTCACCAGCTGATGTCACACCCTTAAGAAATAATAAGGTTTCCAAAATTGGATCCTCGAGAGGAAAAGGTAGAGAAAGACGTTTAAACGACCACTCATGTCTCTCTGCATCCTCCAAAACCCACAGCGAAATAAAGGGATCAAAACTGATTACGGAAGCTTGCCAAGCTAAAACTAACTTACCTTGGTAAGCTAAGAGGATACCCTCGGATTGACTCCATGGCACTTGTATCATTTTGAACTTTTCAGATTTGACATGGAAGCTCATCACAATGCGGTGAGTAAGATCAGAACTAAGATGGGCTTCGTAATACAAAACCCCTTTGATGCATCGTCCACCACGGCGAGGGAAATGTTCAAAGCTACCTTGGATGAATCTCCATGATGATTTTTGACCTCTTCCCAGTGTAAGAACCCGAGGCTGGTTCCTTGGCTCAGGGTAAGTAGAAGAATAAACCTCAGGCATACACACAACTTTGTATGTACCATCGATCGGGTCGTATCCCATAAAGCCTAGCGTGTATTCCCAGCAGCTTTCGGGTTTGGTCAAGGTTGAAAACCGCCTCATGGTTGGGTTCCAAATCCCGAGCTTTCCATCTCCATGAAAGCAGTACACGCCGTGTGCTGAACTCATGTAGTGACTATACTCACAATTTTTGGGGCATTTTATTACATAACTGTCCACAGGAGAACAATTGTCCGAATTCCCTTGTTGTGGCAAGGAGAAAGCCAACAGATTGTCGCCTCGGATTTTGAAGGCGAGAACACATGGACTTTGCGAGAACCGAGCTGTTAACAAGTTGTTGAAAGATGCAAGTGTTGTGTAGGACAACCAGAGCTTCGACACGCAGCGAGACTTCCCAATACCTCTAGCAGGCAGCCTTATGAGCACCTCCCAGATAAGATCCAGAGGAAGGGAGAGGGACGTCTTGGATGATGGACACAACCTTTTTCTCTTCTCCTCTTCTTCTTCTTGTTTCTCCATCATCGACTAGTTTCCTTCTTCTTGTCTGTCTAGATCACAAAAATTTATAAAGAATCAACTCTCTTTATTTGCTTAAGAAACTTACTCAAAACTTCAAAATCTCATACATCAGTCGACATCTCTATATATATGAAAACCTTAATCCTAATCCTATTAGAAAATACATATACTTAGATGACTCCTAAATATATCGATCCTTATCTCTAATTAAACCATATCTCGGTTTAGGATTAGGTAGCTTCCATCTCAAGTTATCCATTCAAGCTTAATTCAACAGTATGATTGGTAATATACAAGTTGGATTCTTGGAAATAGCCAATATTATACCCCTACAATTTTACTATGTTCAATTCATGTCAGCATACTTTTTTTTTTCCTTATAACAGGTTTCTATTTATTTATTTTATTTTGTTCGTTTAAGCTTTTTACCTTAATAACAGTTCACCAATGGTAAAATCTAAAATCTATAAAAATTGAGTCAAATGTCTCTGAACGTGATTACTTGACTCACAAGTCTCTTTGTTCTCTTTACTTAGAAACCCTAATTTGTCTTTTAAATGTTGAATTCAAGTGCTTTCTCAACTGGGGTACTGCTGAAAAGGATGCTGAGAGATCAATTTTTCTTGAGTTGGCGATATTATCTATTCTAAGGTCGGCACATTCAGGTAATCTCAATGCCCTTCTCTGTTTTACCTTACTCGATTATGGAGGGATTGAAATCCAACAGTTAAAGAACCAGAGATGTCACAGTGCAGATCAATGATGATGAAGAAATGAAGTACCAATCTCTTAAATATGCACAGCCAGAAGCTGGCTGTTTAGTAATTAAGTTTCACATGTTAATAATCAGGTTAGTCTTGATTTTATATTGCTTATATAGTCATATTAATATACTTGAAGCACCATGAGTCTTTTTACATTGATATATAACAGAGTTTCATACAAACAATATAATCTTCTCTTTTTGTATGTTTCTATGTATAAATAAACTTCAGCCTTCATCATGACTTTGTACTTCCACACTTTTATATTGTTGTTACCCATGTGATATACGCTCCAACGGCTACACGTACGAACGGACTAGGGTTGATCGAGTTGGCCTTCGCTCTCTCTCGATAAAACCACGAACAAGAAGGAACTTCATGGAAACAAGATAGCTTAGGGGAAGTATGGGATTCGATCAACCAAGTAACAAGCTCACACGGATTGATTCAAGGGGAAACCACTCAAGAATACTCGTGTAAGGGCTCTCAACTTGCAAACGGCGCAAGAGAAGAAAATGCAACTTTATTGATCTAGATTAAAAACGTGACTACAAGGCTGCGAATGGGACTTTATTAATAGTCCTTCACCCATGACCTTCGAGGGTCGAGATTCAATCTCATGGGACTAACGGTTACAAAATAGAGTAAAGAAAACAACCAAAAATGGAAACTTGTGTCATTCGCACTAGTGAACCCTCTCCACAAGTCGGAGGCTTAGATTCGACTCTCTAGGACTTAGAGTCAATGAAATAAAACAAAAATGTTCGGTTGATAGGTCCTGCAAAATAATTAAGAGAAAATGGAAACAATGAAAACCGAACTTACCTTATTCGAAGGAATGAGAGGCCACGTAGTTGTCTCTGGTTCTCCTTCTCCTTCTTCACCTTGGCTCTTGTTCTCTAGGCATTCCTTAACTTCGTACGAGCCTATAGGGCCTTGCCTTCCATTCTCGGTGTTGCGGGCCTCGGACGTGCCGTTACGGAGGTAGTAGGGCTTCTCTCGATCATCTCCCAATCCGTCTTGGTTGTGGGCATTTCGGCTTCGATCGTTGGCTCCAGAAAAATCACTTATCGAGTGATTATCGAAGCCCAAGTTGTTTGGATCAACTTGGTTCGTGACTTCGCTCCGTACAAGCTTTCCGGCGTCTGGGGGTGGTACTTGTCGAGCTTCTTCATGTTCTGCGGGTTGTTTTTCAAAACGCTCTCGATCGAAGCTTTTAAATCAGCACTTTGTTGATGAATTTCGATTCCCTTGGTGTTTGGTGGTGGGTCGTCCGGGTCGACCATTCGGGCGTTCGTGTCGTCAATGCCGGGTGAGGGTGCTCGATCGACTTGTGTTTCTAGGGGGTTTCCTGCAAAACCGGCTCGTTCATTAGTCCTAAAATATGGACTTGGTCGATGAAACTTACCTCGGTTGTTATGTTCTCCATCGTTGGGTTGATGAAACTCGTTGAGACTTCCACTCGCGTCCGGGGGTCGAGGGTCGGCCGATAGAATATCCATTTGGCCGGTTGCGTTGATCAGTGCCTCAACTCCTTCATTAAACGTTTCTCTTAACTTCCTTGTACGTGAACGGGTCATCGGTCCAGCTATGACCGTCGGGATTGTCGGTACCGGATCACTCGTTACCGGTTCATGGCCGTCCGTCGAGCACTCGTCGATGTCCGGTTCTATGTCCTCATCATCCCCTCCCTCTTGAAAGTGTTCTGGCCTCAGAACTGGTCGTCCTATATCAAAAGGAGATAAGTCAGTGACATTGAAACTTTTAGACCCATTATACTCACCTGGGAGTTCTAGCCGGTAAGCGTTGTTGTTGATTCGTTCGACTATCTTGAAAGGCCCGTTGCCGCGAGGTGATAGTTTGGAACTTCTCTTCGTTGGGAACCTCTCGGTTCTCAAGTGTAACCAAACCCAATCTCCCGGTTCAAAGATGACTTCCTTGCGGTTCTTGTCCATCCGTTGCTTGTATTTTTCCGTCTTTTTCTCCAAGTTCTCCTTAACGGTTTGGTGTAGCTTTTGGACTAAATCCGCCTTGCGTTTACCGTCTTGATCAGTTCGTGATCCCGGGGGTAGTGGTGCCAAATCCAGCGGGGTTAATGGTTTAAAACCGTAAACAACTTCAAAAGGACAAAACTTAGAAGCGGAATGAGTACGGTAAACATTCCAACCAATTATTAGGGTTCTTACCGACCGTTACTCTAATTAAAGTTGATAGAGTACGGTTTACAACCTCGGTTTGGCCGTCCGTTTGTGGATGGCAAGTGGTGGAGAAAAGGAGTTTGGTTCCTTGTTTCCGCCATAACGTCCTCCAAAAATGGCTCATGAACTTGGTGTCTCGGTCGGAAACAATGGTTCGAGGCACTCCGTGTATGCGCACTACTTCTTTAAAGAATAGATCGGCGGTTTGAGTTGCATCATTGGTCTTGTCACACGGTATAAAATGCGCTATTTTTGAGAATCGATCGACTACCACGAAGATGGAGTCCTTATGTTGAATCTTTGGCAAACCTAAGACAAAATCCATAGAAATATCCTCCCATGGAGCATTAGGAATAGGTAAAGGCATATATAAACCATGGGGTGTGACCTGGATTTAGCGCGGAGGCAAGTGATGCATTTTGCGCAAAACCGTTCGACGTCTTTCCTCATATGTGGCCAAAAGAAATGTTCCATAAGTATAGCCATGGTCTTGTGTACTCCAAAATGGCCCATGAGTCCTCCACTATGTGCTTCTCGGGTGATAAGCTCCCGCATCGATCCTTGGGGTATGTATAGTCGCTTATCTCGGAATAAGTAGCCGTCATGCTTGTAGTATGGTCTGAAAGGCGCCTTGTCACATTCCTTGAAAATGGACCCAAAGTCGGTATCTTCTAGGTAAGCAATCTTCACGTGTTCAAACCCTAAAACTTTAGCGTCCATGGTGGTAATGAGAGCATGTCGACGTGAAAGTGCATCGGCTACAATGTTTTCTTTTCCTTTCTTGTATTTGATGATGTACGGAAAAGTCTCTACGAACTCTAGCCAACGTGCATGCCTTCTCTTTAGAGTAGTTTGGCCTCGAAGGTGCTTCAACGTCTCATGGTCGGTATGGATCACAAATTCCTTGGCTAGCAAGTAATGTTGCCAAACTTCCAACGATCTGACCAATGCATAGAGCTCCTTATCATACGACGGGTAATTGAGTGTAGCTCCGCTAAAGTAAGCTATAGGGCGTCCTCCTTGGGTAAGAACCGCTCCAATACCTAATCCTGAAGCATCACATTCAACCTCGAAATTTTTGTCAAAGTTAGGTAAAGCTAAAATAGGAGCATGTGTTAAGCGATCTTTAAGCTCCCGGAAAGCTCTCTCTTGAGCTTCTCCCCATGAAAACGCCACATGCTTCTTGATCACGGATGTAAGGGGTGCAGCTACGGTACTGAAATCCTTCACAAAACGCCTATAAAAACTAGCCAAACCATGAAAACTCCTAACATGGCCAATGGTAGTGGGCGTCGGCCATTCTTCTATGGCCTTAATCTTTTCTTGATCGACCTGTATGTCCTGTGAACTTACAACAAAACCTAAAAAGACTAGTTGATCAGTGCAAAACACACACTTCTTAAGGTTAGCATAGAGTTCTTCCTTGCGGAGAGTCTCAAGAACTTGCTCAAGGTGTGATAAGTGTTCGGATAAGTTCTGGCTATAAATAAGAATGTCATCGAAATAAACGACTACAAACTTACAAATATAGGCCCTTAAGACATGATTCATGAGTCGCATGAACGTACTAGGGGCGTTGGTGAGACGGAACGGCATGACTAGCCACTCGTAGAGGCCTTGCTTGGTTTTAAACGCGGTCTTCCATTCGTCTCCTTCTTTCATGCGAACTTGGTGATACCCACTCTTTAAGTCTATCTTCGAAAAGATAGTGGCTCCATCAAGTTCATCTAGCATGTCGTCTAGGCGAGGTATTGGGTGTCGGTACTTGATGGTAAAGTTGTTGATAGCCCGACAGTCCACACACATTCTCCACGTCCCGTCTTTCTTAGGTACTAACAACACGGGCACGACACAAGGGCTAAGACTCTCACGGATGTAACCCCTAGACATGAGGTCCTGAACTTGTGATTCCAACTCCTTAGCTTCCGTGGGGTTCATCTTATAAGCCGGCCGGTTTGGTAAGGCGGATCCGGGGACGAGGTCAATTTTGTGTTCGATTCCACGGATCGGCGGTAAGCCGGATGGAATTTCTTCGGGAAAGACATCTTCAAATTGCTTAAGTATGGCACTCACTTCGGCGGGCAATTCTAGACACTCTAGTCCTGAAAACATACTTTCTTTGAAGATCATAAGTAGCACGGTGTGTTTGGAATTTAAAACCTTACCAACCGTGTTAGAAGATACAAAGAGACTAGTCTTACTTACCGGGGCATCCTTGCTCATCTTAAGTTGTAAATCATGTACCTCGGAGGGTGTGAGTGGGGCTAGAGTAACTTTCCGCTTGTTATGCATGAACGTGTAGTAATTGGTACGCCCGTTATGCAAGGTTTCATGGTCGTATTGCCAAGGTCTTCCAAGTAGGAGATGCCCGGCTTGCATAGGCACAACATCACACAAGATCTCGTCATGATACTTGCCTATACTAAAGGTCACCGTGGCTTGTTCAGCGATCTTAAGCTCCACAGTGTCATTAAGCCACCTTAGACGATACGGCCGCGGATGCTTTCTCGTTGGTAGACCTAACTTGTCAACCAATAACTTGCTGGCCACGTTAGTACAAGAACCACCATCTATATAATAAGACTACATACCTTGTTGTTCACGGTGCATCTTGTATGGAATATGTTTTCCCGTTGTACGGTTTCTTCCGGGTTAACCGTCATGTTGAGCACCCGACGAATGACCAAAAGTTCACCTACGTCCGGGTATTCAATTCCGTCGTCCGGGTCGCTAGTATCTTCCTCCGGTTCATCTTGGGACTCGTAACCGTTGGTTGTTATGATCATAACTCGCTGGTTAGGGCATTCTCTCGCCATATGCCCGCGTCCCTGACACTTAATACAAATTATATCACGAGAACGGTTAGTGGAAACGGCCTTACTTGCTTCCGGTCTGGTCGGGGCCTTGGAGTTTTCCACCATATTTTTCTTAAATCGCGACTCCACCTCGATCGCTTTGCCTTTGTCCGGTGGCCTAGAAGTTCCCGGAGTCCACGGATTGACTTTAACTTGGCTAACGGCAGCCACCTTGCGCTTAATGTGTTGTTCGGCTTGAATAGCCAAGTGCACCACCTCTTGCAAGTCATGATAGGGTTGCCTTTCCACCTTGCGAGTGATTCGGTCTTGAAGTCCTTCTATGAATTGCGCCATGAGAGTTTCTTCCGATTCTTCGGTCTCCAACCGGTTTATAAGCTGTTCAAACTCTTCATAGTACTCTTCGACCGTCTTGTTACCCTGCACCAACTTACGAAAACGTTTTTGTAAGTCCCTATGGAAATAGTTAGGCACATACCTCTTCCTTAAACAGAACTTCATTTCGTTCCATGTTCGTATTTGGTCATAATGGTGCCTTCTTCGTTCGGCTACGTCTCTATCCCACCAAGCTAAAGCATTGTGTGTGAATTGGGCCGCAGCAAACGTCACTCGTTTCTGGTCATTGTAGTTATAACAAGAGAAGATGTTTTCCATCCTCTTCTCCCAATCGATGTAGGTATCGGGATCGACACGTCCGGCAAAGGTAGGCGCCGTAAGCTTCGGGTCGATCATTTGGTGGGGAGGGTTGTCGTCTCTTTCCCGTCCTCGGTGAACCGGGTCTCGCCTTTGGGGTCCGGTATGTGGTTCTCCCTGTTCGTGCACGCCGTCGTTCGGTGCTCGGGGTGGAGGTTGTTGGTTCCGGATGGGGTTGATGACCCGGGGTTGTTCAAGACGGGTCATGCGGTCTCCAAACGTTTGGAGAGTGGCTTGGATAGCCGCCAATGTAGCTGCAATAGGGTCCAAAGGAGCTTCGGTGTTGTTCGACATCTGCAAGTGCAAAGAAAAACGACAAAGAAGAAGTAGCAACGAACGGATAACCAAATGAACTCGATCGAACAAGAACAAAATTAAAAACGATAAAATTTTCCTTTTTTTTTTTTTTAAACAACTAACGAACAATAAACTCAAGCAACAACAAGATTTTCTGATTTTTTTTTAAAAAAAGTTAAACAAAACAAGCTAGCAACCTATAACGAACACAAGTGCAACTAAGAGATACTAGATTTTTTTTTTTTTTGACTTAAGATAAACGAAACAAAAGCTAAAACGAAAGTAAAGGAGTGATACAACCTAGGGTGTAGAACCTTTCGGCTCTGATACCAGATGATATACGCTCCAACGGCTACACGTACGAACGGACTTGGGTTGATCGAGTTGGCCTTCGCTCTCTCTCGATAAAACCACGAACAAGAAGGAACTTGATGGAAACAAGATAGTTTAGGGGAAGTATGGGATTCGATCAACCAAGTAACAAGCTCACACAGATTGATTCAAGGGGAAACCACTCAAGAATACTCGTGTAAGGGCTCTCAACTTGCAAACGGCGCAAGAGAAGAAAATGTAACTTTATTGATCTAGGTTAAAAACGTGACTACAAGGCTGCGAATGGGACTTTATTAATAGTCCTTCAGCCATGACCTTCGAGGGTCGAGATTCAATCTCATGAAACTAACGGTTACAAAATAGAGTAAAGAAAACAACCAAAAATGGAAACTTGTGTCATTCGCACAAGTGAACCCTCTCCACAAGTCGGAGGCTTAGATTCGACTCTCTAGGACTTAGACTCAATGAAATAAAACAAAAATGTTCGGTTGATAGGTCCTGCAAAACAATTAAGAGAAAATGGAAACAATGAAAACCGAACTTACCTTATTCGAAGGAATGAGAGGCCACGTAGTTGTCTCTGGTTCTCCTTCTCCTTCTTCACCTTGGCTCTTGTTCTCTAGGCATTCCTTAACTTCGTACGAGCCTATAGGGCCTTGCCTTCCATTCTCGGTGTTGCGGGCCTCGGACGTGCCGTTACGGAGGTAGTAGGGCTTCTCTCGATCATCTCCCAATCCGTCTTGGTTGTGGGCATTTCGGCTTCGATCGTTGGCTCCAGAAACAGCACTTATCGAGTGATTATCGAAGCCCAAGTTGTTTGGATCAACTTGGTTCGTGACTTCGCTCCGTACAAGCTTTCCGGCGTCCGGGGGTGGTACTTGTCGAGCTTCCTCATGTTCTGCGGGTTGTTTTTCAAAACGCTCTCGATCAAAGCTTTTAAAATCAGCACTTTGTTGATGAATCTCGAATCCCTTGGTGTTTGGTGGTGGGTCGTCCGGGTCGTCCGTTCGGGCATTCGTGTCGTCGATGCCGGGTGACGATGCTCGATCGACTTGTGTTTCTAGGGGTTTTCCTGCAAAACCGGCTCGATCGTTAGTCCTAAAATATGGACTTGGTCGATGAAACTTACCTCGGTTGGTCTGTTCTCCATCGTTGGGTCGATGGAACTCGTTGAGACTTCCACTCGCGTCCAGGGGTCGAGGGTCGGCCGATAGAATATCCATTTGGCCGGTTGTGTTGATCAGTGCCTCAACTCCTTCATTGAATGTTTCTCTTAGCTTCCTCGTACGTGAACGGGTCATTGGTCCAGCTATGACCGTCAGGATTGTTGGTATCGGATCACTCGTTACCGGTTCATGGCCGTCCGTCGAGCACTCGTCTATGTCCGGTTCTATGTCCTCATCACCATGTAATCAAAAACCATCAGAGATTAGGTTTCATTAGCGGAAACTAATCTGATTTCTAAAACTAAAATCAAATATAAAGTAATTGAGACCATGTTAGTTAAAAAAAAAAACCCCAATATAAAGATGCATTTCAACATGTTTCGTAGTTTTTTTTTTTGTATAGAGGCTAAAACAAATGACCAACTCTACACATTGTGCACAAAGATTAAAGAAGGGCTAGTTACTTCTGCACCACTTTTGCTTCATATTTGCTCTCATATCAACAAGCTTCTCAAACAGTAGATGTAATATAAAGACTCCTCACCTGCAAGTTTATGAAAGCCTAAATCAGACTTGAGTCGCAAGAAAATGTCTGAAACATCATATTTCATCATGATCAGTAGTCCAAACTCAACATCACTGACACATACCTGCAAGAAACAATCCACCACGATTTGTATCATCAAACCGTAACAGTTCCACAAAGCTCAATGTAAGGAAACACGTCTCTATACACATGCGAGACTGATTCCACCTTCCCCTAATCTGACCTCCTTGACGAGTTTCCAACGCAATCACTACACAGCAAATCTCATGTGGGCGCCCATAATATCGGCTTAAAATCACCAACTTGCCACCAAAATTGGCCATCTTAGACCATTCATAATTGAGCATACGCAAATCATAAGCGGATACACCCATCAGAGGTCTCCAAACCAATTCATTCGGATAATATACCACTACTGGATGCTCAAGAGAAAACGTACGATCAACGGTATACAAAAAATCTCCAACCACACAAGACGTGGAGTTCCAAAATCTCATCAGTTGACTTTCAAGTCCCCATGACTGCCATAGACCTTGTCTTGGATCGTAAGCCAAACAACAATTAAGAATCCGAAAGAAGATTCTCCCCTGCATCACCACAGATATACCAAACGTTCCATCAAGAGTAGCATCGTCAGGGGATTGACTAGGCACAGTTTCCCAAACCCGACGCTCTACATCGTACACTTCGACCCAATCATCATCTCGTTTCTGGTAACCCCCGATTACATTAATCTTTCCGTCGATCACTCCAGCGGCTGCATAGCAACGAGCCCACAACGTATGCAATCGGCAGTCGATGACAATCGCAGTCGTTTTGGGGACGTAACCACCCATAACGTAAATCTTGTGTCCGACTGTGACGGCAGCACATCCAGGTAAGATGGGACGAAGTGTAGGGACTCTGCGGAACCGTAAAGGGAGGTTGCTACGATAGAGAATGAACCAGCTTAGGGGAGTAATCTTAAATGGTTCTCCGATCAAGGCATAAAAAACCGGTTCGGTGAAGCCGTGGAGCAAGCACGTTGAGAAGTGCTGCGGCGAAGTGATTAGTTGACGAAAGGCTTTGCCGACGAGAGATAGGTTCGGTTGATAACATCTCGGCACGCGTGCGATGATGATCTCCGTGATATCTCTAGGAAGTTGTACTCGAGCAACCGGAGGAGGAAGATTCTCTTCTACTGTTATGTCGATCAGATGGTGAATAAGTAAATATATGTACTATGTAGTATTCTAAAATTTCCTTGTTATCTCGATTAAATTACTAATTATTTTAATCTTTACCGTTTTAAAAATATTATATATACGATATATATAAAATAGTAGTTTTCCTCTATCTTTAATATTTTAGATTTACAAAATTATATATTAATATATAAATTTATTTTATTTTTATTTTTAGTTATGTATAGTAAATTTTGGCTAGTTAAAGACGCAATTAATACCGGTTTATGATTTTGCATTCTCCTTGTATAACTAACTTTTATGTATCACTTTCAATATTTTCAGATTTAAACTATCAATTTTTATATGTTTAAATATTTTGCAAATATAATACAAAAAGGTTAGCATATAACTACTATATATCTACCTCTATCCATATGTTCTTTAACAAATTAACCATAATTATTTCCATCATTATCGTTTTTCACTTTTAAATATATAAATTTTGTTTTTTAAGTTATTATTAAGCTATACTTTTATTTTAGATCCGGGATTATACATTATATTATATAAATAAAGATCGATATTCCAATAAATATTTTCTGATTACTAAAATAACTATGTTAATGACTAATTTATTTAGACATTAACACTTTCAATGCAATTATTAAATATTAATTAAGACTTAAGAGTAAGTTGAAGTTGACTAACTTTTGATTTTTTAGTAGGGAAACTACACTTCTAAGAAGTTTTATTGAAGTATCTAGCTCCCAACATTCAATATTTAGGTGCCTAATCTATATAACGATTTTAACCCTATTGTGAAGGCTAATAAAGCTGGCTAATATTTTAGGATATGGTGAGCAGTCTAATATCTATGTTTGTATTTTTTTTTTGCATAAGAAAAGAAAAAAACTAAAATGTTTTTTTTTTTTTTTGTATTTCAGTCGTCTCATCCCTTAACTGATAAATCCTTAGATGTGTCATTTGGACTGTTTATTTGGTTTATGGGTTTTGAGTTTTTATTCAGTCTGGCCATGTTCATCTTTCTCTCTCTATTCTCCCTTATACAAACTTTGCTTCCTCATCGGAAATTTGAGAACCGTAGCCCTGCTTCTCCTCTCCAAGAATTGAATTCTCATCTTTATTACCGGTAGCCCAATGAACGATTAGTGTTTGATGGATCTGATAGACGTGGTTGTGATGATTTTTTGGAGGCGATAATGATTATACTGGTTGCGGTAATTTCGGCTGAAAATAGTTGGTTGTGAAGTTAGATCAAACGAACTGGCGGGCTGAAATGGAGATAGAGACGGCAGGAGTGAGTTGGATTAAATTTTTGAAGCAGTCAATCGATCAAAAGTGATAGTCATTGATGGCAACAACTATTGTCACATTTTTCTGGGTTCAGTTTTTATGTATAGATAACAAAGTAATTAACAACAATATAAGATGTTAGCATATAAGTTAAACCTAAGTATTAAATTATCATGTAAATAAATATATTAATGTATAAGGTAAGATAATAACTAATTTATAGAAGTATACAAATAGATTAATATATAAACTAGTTGATACCATACATATAATAAATAATTTACCACGATAAATATAATGTTATCCCATTATTTATAGAATTATCGGATAAAATGTGATTTACAATGTTAATCAAATAAATAACCACAATGTCTTTTACTTGTTACTCGATAAGAACCATGTTTTCACCGTCAAATGAACAATATTTTCATTGTTAATGTTCCATCAACATGTTATCAAAAGATATATTAATACATATCATGCTAATAAAATAGTTAACTATCTTAAATAACAACCAAATTCACGTAAGACCTTAACTTTATTTTCTTATATTTGATATAGTAAATGAGTTAGTACGATAATTATGAATCTATCACCTTAATCAACAACTTATCGCGAAACAATATGACTTAACATGATATATCCATAAACTTATTTATACATATATTTTGTTAGCGTGCTAATCCAATAAATAATCATCTAACTGATAAATATTTTTGTTCGAACAATATCGACAGAATTTGATTTTAAAACTTATATTTATATCGATATCAACATGTAAACTTATTGCGATATCATATTACTTACAACGATAAACAAATAGTTTTACACTAAACTTGCAAAATATTTTACTGTATCGTAAAGTGAACAGTGTTAATCTATCTAATATGAAAAGTATATTAATATAAAGAGAAGTTAAAGTTTGGACCAAGAATAAATTAATGTATAAATTATTCATACAAATCACTGTTTTTATTGTTTTTGGTGATACACTATGTTTCCAAACGGTGTAGTCGAACGCGAAAGAAACATTATTTAATATACAATTTCAGAAACATATTAATTTTTATTTTTATAACAAAAATATTAATTTAACATATAATATGTAAATTATCGTGATAACAGAATTCTATCAATCACTGATTAGTAGTGTTATCTAACTATTGCTAAGATTGTTTCTTTAATTATCTTTCCCAGGTCGATGCTTCAGAGATTTCGTCAGAAATATATGCAGAGAAGATTGATTCTCTGTATCCTGCCCTATTAATGGAAAAATAATTGTCTTGCTTTTCGTTTTCTTTTTAACTAAGTACTAATTTTTAACTCACCTTTTTTAATATTCATTTTCTTTAGAGCTAAGTTATATAATTTGTTATTAATAATTTAAATTTAAATCTATAATCCTTTTTCCTTTAGACCACCTCGATTGGTTTACACTTATGAGAGGTACTAAAAATAATATAAAAATATTATATTAAATTTAATTTATTTTTTATTTTCTTTTATTACTTCAACTTTTGAATCTCTCGCATGTATCTCATTTTGTTTTAGTACTGCTTCTGACCATCCACATTGGTAAACCTTTTTAGAATCTCTTAAATATAATTTAATATGAAATTTAATGTTAATTTAATCTAAACACCCCATTAACTTTTCTATTGATATTTCTCCCTCCATTTTGATACTGACACGTAAGGTGTCCAAATGACCAAAATGTGTATCCAGAGAAACAGTTCTCTCCTATTCACTTTGTTTTTTCTTATTTTAATTATATTTAATGTTATAGACCCATATTTATTGTGCAATGCTGACGCTGTAAGACCAACTCTAATGAGGATTGCTAAGACCATCTGATCCATTAAAACTTCAAAAAGTCCTTAAACCAAAAAAAATAATATATATATATATATATATATTAAATACAATTTAACTATAAAATTAAAAATTAATTAAGAAAAATAATATAACCAATAGATTTTAGGCATGTGTTTAATGGAGTTCTTGTGAATTTTGATGAGTCTCCAAAATACCTATATTAAGAGCCTATCTTCACTCTCTTTCTTTCATTTTTTATTTTTTATTTTATTTTTTAAATATCAAAAAATTTGTATTACAACCTCCCATTGCAGGTGTCCTAGTGAAGGGTATTACTGTAAGAAAATAAAAAGATAGGAAAGAGAAAACACAAAGGTTCTCACAGATCTATTAATGACACATTTTCTTATGCTATTTTCCAATCAAAGTACAGATGAACTATTATTAGTGGTCTATGTTTATTAAAAAAACCTAAAATATAATTGTGGCAACTCTCACAGTTTTGAACTGGTGGAGGTCGTCTCCAACATAGCTTATTAAGCAGTTGGTGAGAAAAAGTTAGAAAGAGAGGAACATTGCTTCTTTAGACTACTTAAGAGCATCCACATCGGTGGTGGTGTCTCAATTTTTTTTTCAAATTTATATATACTAGGGGATAATCCGGGCTACGCCCGGTATGTGTGTTTATAAATTTTATTTTTAATGTTATTTTGTCTTTGTTATTTTTTATTTCTTGCAAACATATTTATATATGTGGGTAATTTTTTTGCTCGAGTATTTTTAATGTTTTTAATTTTGCTAAATTGTTAATGTCTATTTAAAAATACGTAAATATATTTCTATTATTTTATAAAACCTTTTTTGAATAGGATTAATAATATGTGGTTTGGTATTGGAAGAAGTATAGGTTTTTCTAAGATTGCATTGAAGTATATAATGTGATATGTAAGAATAAGAAGTCTATGTGTGACCAATAAGAAAAATATCTCTATTATTTTGTAGTATAATTAGAGATTTGTTGTCCTACATATTGGACAATTTTGTTTTGTAGACAACCATGTAATTATACATTCATGGTGATAGATGTGGTTACATTTGAGGGTGTTGATATCATCTCGTCCTTCGAATGTTTCAAGGCAGATAGTGCACTCTTCATTTTCTTCATCTGTGGTTGGTAGTCTTTTGGAATTTTCTAGCTCCCCAATGAGTAGATCGGTGTCTATTCTGGAATTAGCATGGAAGGTGGAATCTGTTACTGTAAAATATATATGAATAGTCCTACCTCTTTGAAGTTGTGTCATATGAACTGCATTGAGGAATAGGAGAAACATTGTTGTCATTCTTGCAGCCACGTTCTCTTGAACCTCGTGATAAGTTAGAAGGTATTGGAGGTTGGATCTCAAAGTTGGCCACATAGGTCCCCCACCGTTTGGATTGTAAGGTATTTGTACGGTGATGTTGTGTGGAGCAACATGTGGTCTTCTAATAGTGAAGATTATTTCATTGGATATTTGCAAAGTAGAACTGAAAGTTTGGTATGAAAGAGTAGATAAAATGTTTTTGGTATCTCCCATTTTTTTTAATTTTGTTTGCTCTATGCCTAGAAGTATGTGTTTGTGTGTCTATATATATAGGAAATAGTCGTTTCGTGTCCTCTCTATTTGTTACAGGGTTAGTTTTGAATTTACATCGTATATCCTTTCGTATTTCTTTCTTTGAGTTACTTATCATTTAGTTCTTAATATTGAATGATTCTTATTAATATCATTAAGGTAATAAAGTTAACTGTGTTTGACTGTTATAAAAGCCACGAAGGTAAGATATATGTTTTTTTGGTGTACATAGAGCCCACTTGATGCTTTTTTGTCCTATAAGGTATATGTTTTTTTTTGTAATTTTGTCTTGTAATTTAGTTACAATAGGCTTTTAACGTTTTTTATATATTATTATAGGGTTTTGGTTTTTTTTTTTACCTTTTTTTCTTTCGGTTGGCCAGTATGGGTACTGTTTTTTTTTGTTCCATCCTTTTCTTTTTTTGATTGATTATTGTGGCTGAGGTCATATTTCGGTTTTAAAGGCTTATATCTCCCTTCAATCTCGATTTTTTTAGAGGCATTTTGAATTTATTTTTAAGACCAAATTCACTGTGACTCTCTTCTTTTGTCAACTTGGCACTAAGGTAACACAAAAATTGTTGAATTTTTAGGAGCTCTTGTTTAATATCCAGGTTTTTTTTTTTTTTTTTTTTTTTTTTTTTTTTTTTTTTTCTAGTTTTAGCTCAGTTCTGGGAATTTGGTAAAGGTTTGGATGAGTTTAGGTTCTCGAGCTCTCGTCTAATATTCTATTCTCCAAAGTTTCATAATTGGGGGTTGTGCTTTTGTTTAGTATTAAACTGTTTTGTTTGAGGAGATTGATTCTTATTCATGAGTGTTGTTTTGAAACACGAAAATGGTGAGTTTAGAACTCTCTATATAACTCTTTTTGAGATTCAGTTCTCTATCATTCCTAAGCTATTGAAGCTATTGTAGGTGGTCTAGCAGAAATAAAACAAAACGGAGAATGGTCTCACATGATATCACTGTCAAGCGGAGAATCTGAGGTAAGATCTGTGATGTATTGCCACACTACCTGAGACCTGCACTTAACTGGTAGACATAAAATGAATCATATGTCGTTCATTCCTGTAGCAGAAATTTGACTTTCAGAATTCAGGATTAGATGATTCAGAAATTCTCATCATACATAAGAACATAAGCAACATAATAATTTCTATAAAAACAGGGGAAACTAACTGCAATTCTTAAAAACTGTCTCGTACTTGTTCGTATATATTTTTCCAGGATCAGTTTAGCAACTTATAATTGTTCATCATAACGTAGGAACTAAATGATGATTGGCAAAGACAAGCGTCAGGGCTGCTCGTCTCAATTCCGATAACATTTGCTGTTTTTTTTGGTTCGTTCTTTAGACTTGTTGTTAGAATTCCAGAGTGATTCAAAGACTTCGTCATGGCTGAACCTGCAAATTGAAGGATTTAAAATGTTAGGTGAGAGTATATTTTTATTTGCATTGGATTTTCTTTATTTGGTTTGAATGATTGTTAAATAGTTTTGTGTGTTACTTACATTGGGATTCTTTGATGGTGGCTTTGCCCATAGTGTATGTATATTCTGGACCTCCAGCCTGGACCATTTCGAGCAAAGTGTTAGTATATATTATCTTTATTTGGAAGTAAGTTTACAAGTTTACCGTTGGTGTTTGGTAGTTCATTGTAGATTTCCTTGTAGACTATATTTCTAACTCCACCTGTTTGTTGGTCTTCTCCTTGTAGAATGGTTAGGCCATTAGGTGCGGTAACTCTAGAAAGAGCAACGTAGAGTTGTCCATGGCTGAAAACCGGATTTGGCAAATAGAGGACAACTGTTTTCAAGCTTTGTCCTTGACTTTTGTTAATCGTCATGGCGTAGCAAACTCTTACTGGAAACTGTCGTCTCCGAAGTGTGAATGGATGGTCTGTTTGTGTTTGTGACAAAATGATCCTTGGTATGAATACCTTTTTACCAACATGCGTTCCTGTTACTATTTCAGCTTCTATCACCCTTTCTCCTAAATTAGTGACAATCATTCTGGTTCCGTTGCACATACCTTCCTTTTGATTTATGTTTCGCATGAGCATTATAGGGATTCCTTTTTTAGGCTGATTTTGTGCTTTGGCAAACCTGGAAACTCTAAAGAGTTCAAATACTCTACCGGGTAAAGTGCTTCATAATCTGCTCCATCCGTGTCTGCTTTTCCAATGCTATCTGAGCTGAAGTATTCTTTTGATTCTGCTTTAACCTTAGATAACATGTACGCATTTATCTCATCTACATACTCATTCCGTGGAGTGAGGATTGCTCGTTCTGTCAAGTATTCAAAGGTGGTCTGGGAGATTTTATTTCCTGGATATGCTGCCTCAGTGATTAGTTGGAGGTGATTTCCTTTTTGCTCGATAAAAAAAGAACTATGCACTTGCACGACTTCACCATCATCTTTATCGATCATATCATCTGTTTCGCATGTTGGTGCATTTCCATTTCCAATATTTAATAGCCAAGCCGCAAACCTTGTCTCTGAATGGTGTAATCTCATGTTTTTTTCTAACACAAATACTTTGCAGGAATTCCATAAATATGAGTGGCTTATAGCTGCAAGTACCGTATCTGCTCTTGTTCCATGTGGTATGACCGGTAGTATCTGCCTAAAATCTCCTCCAAGAAGGACAATTTTCCCGCCAAATGGTTTTTCGCTTGCTAAACATTCTTCAGTGGAGAGCAAGTCTCTTAATGTTCTATCTAGTGCCTCAAATGTGTGGCGATGTGACATCGGTGCTTCGTCCCATATAATCAAATCTGTTTTGATTAGTAGCTCTGCAAGCATTGTTCCTTTCTTAATATCACATATTGAATCTTCAGTAACAATTAGAGGTATCTTAAACCTTGAATAAGCTGTCCTGCCACCAGGGAGAAGCAATGTTGCAGTGCCAGATGAAGCAACATGTAGGACTATACGTTTTTCTGATCTTAATTTGGAGATTATTGTCTTATAGACAAATGTTTTCCCAGTTCCACCAGGTCCGTACAAGAAGAAAAGTTGTTCCATGTGGTATCAAAAGCAATTCATCTAGTTTCATCTTGAAGACACGGCATTCAATATCTGGTCGTTCATTTCCTGATGTGCCACCATATGTTGCCAAATGATCCTTTATTTCTTGCCAATTTGGGTTTGCGGTCATAGTGATGAATAAAGTTGGATTACCATATGCCCGACATATTGCCATAGCGTCATGATATCTCTCTATCATATATCTTGGTCCTCCTGTAAAACTGGAGGGCAAAATTAACCTTTTCCCTACTTTTATAGCTTCTGTATCACCTCTACTTACTGCATCAAATACATTGTTGTAGAGATCAGCTCTTAATTGTTCTTGATTGTCTTTAACCCAGCGTAGTCTTTCTTGTTCGATGACTGTGTATACATCAACAACATATTGGTGAAATAATCGCCCTGCCTTTATGATTGTCATTCCTTCTGCAAGTCTAGTTTGGATTTGGTAAGCATAGAACTCCCGTATACTTATAAAACTTCTTTTTCTCTGGCCAGTTTGTGTCACTGCATGGGGGATTTCTGTGTGATATCCGTATTCGCCATAAGGGAATAGCAATGGATATTGCAAGCTCATGAACAAAGGATGGTCATCTCTAATTTCTTGCAAGTGACCAAATTGCAATTCCAAGATTACATCTCTGTGGCCTGTAGTAGCTGTTATATCTCCCACAATTAAATCTGCAACTGCTTTGACTTGGGGGTATTTAAAACTTTGGCCATAGATGATGTAGCGTCATTAGTGAAAAATATTACTTTTTTATTTTTTCCTTTGAATTAGGTTTTAAAATAATTTGGACTTTAGGATGGATTCTGACCTTTAAGTTCCTTTTTGGCTTGCCTGGACAGTCTTTGTGGCGTTGTAGATGATCCACCTATAAAATGATTGTTAAGAGGCCAATAAATTATGATGCTGATAAATGTAAAACTGTAGGAGCTATAATATGAAAGAATCCATTATTGATGGTTAGCAGCAGACCTTGTTCTTTACGGGAAAATATTTTAGATAACATGAGAGCACGTCTCATTGTTCTTGCATTTTTTTGCCTCACTGTATATATATATTAACTTATAAGTGATTGTGTTTATATATATATATATATATATATATTATAGGAATGGGATAACATTAGTCTTGATGATCTCACCGTATTCAGAACATTTGTCACATCCACCTGTATTTAGCAAATGATTTGGTTATTAGGTGATAAACTCAAACTTGGGTTTATGTTCTTTATGTGATGTACATAAAAAACTTACAATCATGGTAGGTGATGGTTTGTGGTTTTGCGTTTTTGTTGACGTAATGTCCCCGACCTAAATGAAAAAATGATATAAAGTTAAGTACATGTGTTTATAATTTTCTACTGAATTATGTATACCTTTTTTATTTGTGGATGTTGATGGTTTTTGGTGACTTGTTATTTTGTTAATCCTTTGCCGCTTAACAGATAGTTGTTTTGTAGATGTCGAGCCTTTGTCCTGCCTTTGCCATTTTTTAGAGAGTATGACTGCTTTTCGCTTAGATCGAGCTTCTTTATGATGCACTGTATTAAAAAATGATTTTTAAAAATTATTGCAGCTGGTATACTATCAGAAGTATATAAATACTAATTTCATGATGAAGGAATGGACCGTGTATGTAGCATTTTTCACAACCACCTATTAAGACAAAATCAAATTCAATGTTAGTGATTAATTTTCCTACGGTGAATAATTATTTTAATTTCTTTTGGGGAGGGCTTTAAGGAAACTTACAATTGTGATAGTTTATCACTGGAATTTGTAGAGTTCTGCTGGTTTGACCTGCGGTGATGATGGTAAGATATTTGTGTGAACGTGGCTAATTGTTTGAAAAGAAATAATTTAATTACTTTGTAGAACGTACGAAGAAGTAAGTGTAGACACATGTACCTTGGTTGGAGGATTGTTTTCTCTTTCTTTGTTTATCTTCTTCCTGTGGCGGAGGTTGTTTTTCGTTTTGTTTTTTGTGGATCATTTTTTAAACAACCTGAAACATGGCACAATGAGTTAGTAGTAGTGGTTTAGCTGATTTTGTTTAAGTAAGATGATGTGAAGGTTTGTTTTTCTCTTTTCTCTGGAATAGATAGTAGGATGTTGATGGTGAAATGCAAAGAGAGACATATATGTTATGGTTTTGGGAAGACTTGTAACGATTATCTAGAACATGTGTATTTATAATTTTTAATAAGTGGAAAATTGAAAGGGTGCATGGTTAACTTTGTTATATTATGATTAGAACTTCTAACTATATCTTTTTTTTTTTCAATCTGCTTTTGAAATGTAAGAGTACGCTATGTGGAAACTAAAACAACAACGTTAGGAAACAGAGATTCATAAGTTTTCTATATGTTTATTATGACTTGATTTACAAACATATAAATTTGAGAGAGTCGATCATGACAAAAGCCATGACTAAAGGTAAATGACTAAAGTTTTCGCAGATGATCAAGAGTGTTTAGTTTGCAAATATATATATAGAGATAAATCGTGAGGGATCCTTCCTCTACTTGAACGTCTGCGTTAAACTGCTTAATGGTTCATTACGTGTAGCATTTATTTTTAAATGTAAATGCCCACATTCTCTTCTACGTTCAGAAGTTTAATTTTCATGGATTTTTAGTGTGTGAGTGGATATTTAAAATTCTACTATAATTAAATCAATTTGTTTGGTTAAAAATATATCAGACGCTGAGCGAAGCCATGGACACACAACATGAGATAATGGCTTATATCGAGAAGAAGAAAAAGAAAAAGAAGGTACGAAACTAAACTACTCATTTAAAACACCCTCTTCTTTAAAGATTGTTCAAGTTTTAGTTTACGTTTTGGTTTTCTTTTCAGTTCTTTGGATTCTGAAAGACTTGATGATGCCTCAAGACTTTGAAGGAACTTGAAAATATATAAATCCATGTTTGCTATATATATTAAGATAAATATTTACGTGAAGTGTATTTCAGATTAAAAATGTGGAAATGTGCTTTCTATAAATGTTGTTTTGTTGTTTGTCTATGGAAAAATCTGAAAGCTTTTGTTTACAACTCACCATTTTTTCAAACTTAATTTGTAACGTACTAAAAACAAAATTATATATGCTATAAACATCAGTTTCTCTATATATAGACGTACAATCCCAAATAAGAGTTCAAGATACTGATTGTAGCGTTGTTTTTGCGAGTATAACGTGCCATAATATCCTATTAGCCTTGGTATAGCCATATGTCTCCTAATCAACGTCACTTTAGTTGGGAAACACATGTTCTAGCTTTCTCCGTAGTCTTTAGATTCACGTGATTCTTGGTAAGTGACCAAATTGTTAGTTGTATAACCATGAAGCATTTTTATACGGTTTAGAGCGTTGGAGCATCTCGCATACGCTAATTTTCAAATGTTGTTGTATGTTATGTGTTTCATTCACAACAACGATGATTTAAAGGTAAAGGAAAGCAATATAGTTTTAATTGAAATTGTCCTTTTAGAGTATGGTTACCTCATTCGAAGACTCAAAAACATCACAAGTGATGCAACATTTAGGAAACTTAAAAAATATAACTATTGCACTTTTAGTTGTCAAGACGTGGATGTTTTTCTTGATTTGTTCCATTATTCTCTGCTGAATCGTTGATATATGAATTTCCTCTAGTTTTTCCTGTTGTGGTAGTAATCTGAGATTCAGTAGTCACTTTGTTGGACCTTTCTTCAAATACTTCAATTGGATGATTTATGTAAGTATCAATTATGCGGGAGGTTGAGACAGTTTGGCGAGAAATCTTGAAATTGTAATCTGTGATCTTGATTTGGAATTTGCAAGTGTTGCCAATGATATGGTTCAAACATTCTGGTATAGGTGCATTTACTTCTTCATACAAAGCTTTGCTAGCATCCTGTCAATGAGTATGTAACTTAGATATTTGGTATTAGTTTTAACAAAAAATACTATTGTAAGCTAATAATATCTCCATATTTTCGTTTAAAACATCAGCAGCTTTACGACCGGCAATTTTGGTGGTTTCACTATCAGGGACAACAAAGGTTGCTTCATCTTCATTTTTATCACGAACTCTCATTTCGAAACGGTACCTATGAAAGCATGAAATTCTTTAAGTCTACTTATTTTTGTACTATATGGGTAAGGTAGACTTTAGTTTTCCTGATGACACCGATGTTATTGAATTCTTTGCAATTGTTGCAGTACATTGATGTGTCAGCTTTTGCAAGTTTGTTGTTGCATTTGCTGCATGAGATGTAGTACCATCCATGTTGTGGTAGTATGTCGAGAATTGTAGCATTACAATAGAAGCTAGCAGCATGTTTTTATTGAGTAAATGTTTAATTTGGTAAGGTTGTTTGAAATGAAAGAAGAAAGTTGTAAATTAAAAATGGAGGAGACCATACCTGTGGATTTTCATTATGTAAAAATTGATATATTTCCTTGATTGTAACAGTCTCTAGTTTGGTAAGGCAGAGGAGGAACTGACAATTGTAGAAATAGTTTGACCATTATGACCTAACTTGTTAAGTGAAAGTAAGAGAGTAAGATACGTCTTTAATAGATTTTTTTTTATCTAATGAAATCTATACCAAGTAAGGTGTTGTTTGGTTTCAGCGACATCCTTATCAATGAAAATTCGTGTGGATGATGTTGAGCTAAGGGCTATAGCAGCTTCAAAAATATTAGATTTTTTTTGGTTAGATGTTTAATACATAATTTTTTGTTTATTATGATTAGGAAGAGAGATTACATGCATCCAACTGTTTTGGGATTGACAGTAGTGATGAAGAGGAATATTGGTTTCACTTTAGATTGGTTCCACCTTTCTCTAAATGACTCAGCAATGGTTCCCCAGAGATAGATGTGAATTGTCTCACCACTATCTGTCATGTTTTTTTTAAAAAATCACATAAAAATATTTTATTGGAAGATCAAAGGATGGTTAGCATTACTCTTTAAGTTGGAGGTGTAAGAATACTCTATCGCTTGATCGTGTTCCTTCCACTTGGGGGGAAGTTTCCATTGTAGTAGGGGAGTGAATATTGTCACCAACTATTAGGCGTATCTGGCCAATGACATCTACAATAGACAGGAAAATAATATGTAAAATGTTTAGAGATAAATATTTTTGAAAACTAAATAATAATCAGTTTACTTACCAAATAGGTCAGCATTGATATCTACAATCGAAGCAAAATCTTCAAAGGTATGGAATCGAAACTTTTGTTTATCAATTTGGCTATCTCCTAGAGGCACTGGTACGAAAGTCGTCTTTTCGGTGAAGACGATGCCGTGTTTGTGATCAGCGACTTTGTAGACTTTCTTGCAAGGAACTATCATAAAATTGTGAACTTGTAAATAGAGTTATGTTTGAGTTGTTCTTTGTAACGGAATAGTCGAGTTGCTGGAATGAATCCCTAGACTGCATTAGACTGTAAGTTTAACGGTTAGATATTGTTTATGTAGCTGTGTATTGGAAAAATATATCATAGATATACCTTGGAATCGATGAGAAGAAGCTCTATACCCATGAGCATATTGCCTTTCTTGAAATTTCGGGCTTCCCAAAAATGAATGAGGCGAACTAAAACGTCCTCCTTGCAAAAGTCTCCTTCAAGGTCATCAAAAATCTGGAACGTGAAAGGCTCAGGAATAGATTCGGTTTTTTCTTTTGACATTTTTAAGACTGAAGAGTTTCTTGAGATATATATGCTCGGTGAGGAAAGGAGATTTTATAGCGTTGATTTTTGAAACTGATAATAGTTATAAAGGTAGTGGTCATTAAATTAGAGAATTAGAGAATGAAGGAGTCGAAGTGGAAATGTTTAATGATTACTGTTTTCTTTGAATATGAATCGTGAGGAATATGAATCGTGAGGGTGGGAGAGGTGAGGGTGGGAAGTGGAAGACGATGAGAGAGATTGTGAGAAAAGTAGGGGTTTTTTTTTCTTAGATTAGTTGGGCCACAAGAATACATTGGACATTTGGGTTTTGCTTTAGGAAAAAAAATTTATGGGTCCGTTAACACTATTAACACCATCAAAACCATTAACACATTAACAACAACATCAAGCTTATGTAGTTACGTTTTGTTTGAAGAAGTTAATAGATGATGTGGCATCCTCTAAAATGATTTAGAAAAGCTGATGTGGCTTGCTTTAGGAGCCTCAGACAACACCTTTTATTAGTAAGTAATTATTTTTATTGTTATTTTATTATTTAATTAAATTAATTGACTAAAACCAATCAAATCAAAACACATTAGACCTTTTGATTTATTTGTATTTTTAAGTGTCACCTTAAAGACACTTTCGTCATTCTCTCTCTTTCATTTTCTATAATTTTTAATTAAAATATTTTTAAGACCCCTTGAAAAAATGAACGATGAAATTGGTTTCTCAAACATTTGTCAGTCATCTATTAGTTCACTTGTTATAAGAAACTAAAAATGAAATTATTTAAATAAACTAAATTTTTTTTTGTTGTTTGAGAAACGGTGGGTGTGTTACCATTGGAGGTGGTCTAAAGGTTCTCTTTTAAGAAACGTGATATTTCGCTCTCTTTAATTCTTTTTTAGTTTTTATTAATTTATTTTCTTTAGAATGTCTCTTTAAGTACTCCACTAGACATGATCTAATGATTACTACTGAGTAGTTGTTGAATATCTTTTTTTTGGTAATTTGAATTTTGAATTAAACCAAAGTGGAATACAAGTTGAGATCTCTAAAGCTGGTAGACGAACAAGATGTCTCTAGAAACTTAAACCCACAAAAGAGAAACTAAAACCCCACGTAAAGGGAACTTAAATTACCAACCATATACAAACATGGAAAAGAGCAATTTTTAGGGAAGAATTGAAATCTAAGCACTATAATTGAGCAAGGGAATCAGAGACTCACACCAAGTTCCCTATAGAACATGTGAACGTCGGAAGCCCCACAAAGATCGGGAAACCTCCCACCGATGTCAAAGCAGAAGCAAACCGACAAGGAGGAAAGCAAGAAAGAACCAAAACCAGAGACTCAAATATAACCACTATCACACCTCACCATTCATACGGAGAGAGCAAGATATACTAGGGACTAGGAAAATTCCTTGTAATCGACGCGAGATAAGCCAACCAAGATCAATTCTTACACATTGACCGTCGCCGAAAAAGCTTCAGCACACCCTATAGAAATAAATCTGATGACGTCCTCGCAAGAGAAGAACTAAAGACCGATTCCACTGCTTTAACTAGAACCAACCCCTAAACCAATCAAAGGGAAGATAGAGGGCTCCTAGTAGGTGACTCAGCAACAAAATGCCATCAAAATGACCCACACCAAGATCGAACCTAGACCAAATCACAACCACGAGCAGACAAGAGGATTCAAAGTAGAGGTAGAGCAAAGATCCAGTATCAACTCCCACAAACAGTACAGCCTCTAACGATTCAAACCTCATACACAAACTAAAGCAAATCAATCAAGCCATATGAGAACGGAGAAAGGAAACCAAAACCATGCCGAAATACCATGGCGAAGTCTACTACTACACCAAACCAAACTAGATCTAGCCAAAACAGAGACAAAAACCAACAGCTAAAAACAGGAGACAAGGAGACCCTCCCATGGCAGCAGCGAGGAGCGCCGACCACCGAAGAGGGTAAGCAAAGTGAAAACGTGGGGTCTCGACGGCTAGGTGAACTCACAGGCGAGAGCGTTTATTGAGTACTTGTTGAATTTATTGGACTTTTTTTTTCAGTTTTGAACATATTCTTTTTTTGGAAAACTAATATATATATAATTTCTTTATGGTTAATTTTTTGACACATGGCAAAATCTTGTCGATAAACTTGACACATGTCATTTTCATTTTTATAATTATCTTCTTCGGTTTGGGTTTAATAAAACCATTAATCTAAAAGCCACAAACCTCATTATATATAACTCGTCAATAACCCGTGCCTCGGTGAACCGGGTGGGTTTTATTTTGGAAATAAAATATGGAGTTTTAGTTATTTTTGGAAGCTATAGTTTTTTTATTTCATATCAAAATGGCACACAAACACGATTAAAATAAGTTGTTGTGAATTGTGCATGTTTTATTAGTGGTCTTTTCGTTGTATACTTGGATTAAAAAAATTATATCACTTTATTTTTATTGTGAATCTTTATATTTTGTTGAATTTGACATTGTATAGATAAATTTTAATCAATTGACCCGTGGTCAAACCTGCTTAGCCCAATAATCCAGTGACCCAAAACGTAATCTGGTTTAAAAACATTGTTAAGATAGTACCTGAAAGAACCCATCCCATTTTTTTTAAAACATGCAAACCGAATTAACCCATTTAAAGCAAACCAGACAATCTCACTAACACAAACCAATCAACGTAACTAGCGGAAGACTTAATAAAAATCCAATTAAACAATACCATTAAACTAACAAGTTCAACCAACATTATTCCAGAAACATAATCATCCTAACATGCTTCTAAATTCCATTCTAAGACCCTAACAAATCCTACAATAATCTAAAACACCAATGAGCGCCTAGATCATCCTTGTCTCCTCGCCATGATTCCACGGATCACACTTTGCTTTTACCTGCATCAAAGAAAAAGATGCATAAGTATTTCATAAATACTTAGTGACGCAATCATCCTACCACTGGCTATACACACAAGCACATTCAACCATTATCCAAGGAAAAGAACCAAATAACCAATAAAAGATAGACCAGAATCGCTTCTGACTATCGGTGTCGAAAGACACCCACCACTGGTGTCGATCGACATTCGCTGTCGACCCTCGCGGTCGACACCGATCTCGACACTCCAACCGTAAGACGCAGTTATCCTCGCGAGACAAAACGTTGGTGTCGAGCGACACCCACCCTTGGTGTCGATCGACACCGACTCTCTGCAGACGCTCCAACTGCGTTTCTCACTGGATCTCTTCTCCAAATCACCATCATGATATGAGCGAGTCTCCAAGGGGTTCCACAGGCATCAATCATCAAATAAACAGCCAAACAAGCAAAGAAATCAATCAAAACAATCATCAAACTCCTAAAACAATGATCAAAGATGCTTAGATAAGCCTGGTCATGCACTCACCTCTTTAAACAAGAACGAACAGCAACGAACAAGGACTTGCAAAGGTGGAAACGATCTCCACAGACACCAAACACCACAGATCAATCTTCCTCTAGCCTTGAACCACCAAGAACAAGCTTTGATCCCTCCAAAAACCCACTCAAAAGCACCAAAAAGGATCAAACTCACTCTCTATTCTCTCTCCAACTCACAAAGCGACAAAGTGAAGTTTTTTAAGAGAGAAACGGCGTTCCGAAGCTTATAAAGTCGACCTAGGTTTTCTCCCAAACCAAGCCTCAATTGAACCGACGATTTAAAACTTAAACCGTCAAACCAAAATTACTAGTGTCGATCGACACCCGACCTTAGTGTCGATCGACACCACCCGAATTTCCAGACACGGGCGTTACAGTACCGAGTAATATTGGATGCCTAAGACATGTTTATTTCGGAATGTAAAATATTTCATTCTGTAATATGTTTTTGGTTGAGATTTATTACAAACTAAAAATAAATATGATATTTGCTAATAAAACACATTAATAAAAACTAAGTATTAAATCAAAATATTTGTTAGATTTTTCGTAAAAAATAATTATAGAAACTTAACAACATATATATATATATATAGATATTATTTAAGGAGATTGAATTTAGTGTTACATGTTTTTTCAACAATTAGTTTTTGTGAGAGTTCATTTCTAATAATATACTGCATCAATATGATAATATTATTACTTTCAGAATTTTTTTTTACAGAAAACTTACTTTTAAATAGAATATGTATAATAATAATACCTAAATATTCTTCTCATAAATTTATTAATGTAGCAAAATTTTAACAGTATATACATTACTATATTTCAATACAATAAAATTAATCTAAGCAACAATATATTCAACAAAACTTTTGACTAACTAATGGTTTAGAATTTAAATAAAATATTTTTAAATACTACAATAAAAATTTGAAATGGTTTAATTTGGAACATGCAAAGATAGTTTAACTTGATTTTAAAAAAATATCATAAAAATCTTAGATTAAAAAATTTAAAATTTAAAATATTCGAATACGATATTTTTAAGCAGATATATTTATAATATTTATTATATGCAACGAATTAAATATAACATGTTATATAATATATAGGATAACTTATAATCTTTATAATAACGGCGAGAATAACTGTACACTATATCATTATCAAAATTTACATTATAAACTAATATAACATATCAAAATTTTCTTTAAAATGTTAAATATATAAATACTTATATGAAATCAAATATAATATGTGAAATCAAATATAAGTTGAAAATCATATATAAAAATTTATATGAAATCAAATATAAGTTGTTTTCAAACGTACCAATCTGTCTAATATTTTCTCCTTTCGTAAAGAGATTTGGACATGACCCTTATCCAGACACAGTTGAAATACACGAACAGACTGGTCTTTGGTTTCCTCAGTTAGTGGCAAAGGCGAGCAGTGGTTGCTGTCTGACACGTGGAGCTGTCACAGACCACTAGAAGCAGATACGCCACTTCAGCTCTACAACTAAGATTTTGCTTCACTTATCTCAAAACCAAAGATGTCTTGGTGCCACATCATTCTGACGAAAGATGTCTTGGTGCCACATCATTCTCACCAAAGTTGTGGCGCTCCAAATGGATACACCATAGAAATATAAAGTCAAAAACACGTAAGCCAAAAGAGATCTATCACTTGTCTATGCTTTCTTTACATGTCTTATTCACCAGTGTCAACGTGCATATAAACTCTAATCCTTTGGATTACAAGTAGCGAATCAAATAGCTTGGTTAGTTCTTGACTAAAATATTATTATTACTGTTACATATATAAAACTTAATATGCCTTTCACAAGAATCTATAATAAAAGTATAATTCCTATAAGTTAATATCGGAAATTATTTTTTTGCGAAGTTAATATATTTTTCGATTTTAAACTTCTTAATTCAATTGCTATATTGATATTATAATTCTAATATTATTAATGTATAGAAATTTTACTGTGGCAGTAAAATTTTAATTAATTAAATTATGAAAGTTATCAATTAGTCGGTTGACACGCATTAAATATTTAATTTTCATATATATATACGTTACATGTGTCAACGATGAATCAATAAAGGTTTATATTAATTAGTTTGTTTATATGCGAATATGAGACCTTTTGAGAATTTTCCTTTCTCAATAGTTTTTCCTATAAAATTTTTAAAATGCCACTAAAATTTTGATATTTATCCAAACTACATGTATAAGCAGCATACATAAATTACTTTTATATGTGTAAATGTTATAGAGACTTCATAAATATTTTATAAATAGTTCAAATATCTTTTTTATAAATATTTTATAAAACCTTCTAAAATATTATTAAACTTTATAAATACCATATAAAAAAATCCTTAAAGCATTAGCAAAAAGTATGTTACATCGCACAGAATGAACTTTATTAATCATTTTGACTGTTAGGGGGATTAAAAAAATATGTACTTTTAGCTAAAATATCTTTTTCCTTTTCAAAAAACATCTTTTTGTAAAAGCATTTAACTAAAAAGTTAGATAAACTAACTTTTCATTATTTCATTTAACTAGAATAGGGATGGACCCGCACGTACGTCCGGTGTTGATTCCAAAACCTAAGTTTATCATAAAGTTTGCAGTATTCGGATCGACATGATAAGAGACCCGGATCGAGTGTGAGCTGGATTAATGATAAGTTAGAAATCAATTAAATTCGTGAACTATCACATCACATAAAAACAATAAAAACTAAAACTTTTGAATAAAATAACATAAATATAGATGTCAAGAGAGTCAAACCCGTTCACTATGCATGTCTTGCAACAAATTGAAATATTTTGGCCCACCCACATGAATAAATAATATGTCTTCTGCTTGCCTGTTACCCATAATTCTCTTCTGTATATTATTAGAAATAGTTAAGATCATAATTTTTATTTTCTAAATTACCCGTTCTCTTTCCGTATCCGTTATTTCTTCACCCCATATTTGAAATATTTAAGTAATTTGAAACTTACTTTTGCTATTTAAATTTCATATTCATGTATCATACCCGTCATTTGATATTTGAAAGTTGAAATTGAATTTAAGTTTCCAAATTTTTTATATCGTCTTGTTTTTGATGAGAAATAGTTTAGATATATTTTTTTAATTACCCGTTCCCTTTTTGTACCCGTTCTTTCCCTCTAAGATAAGATCATATTTTTTTTTATAAATGACATCATTTACATGTTTTTTTTGGTTTTGAAAACAGCATTATATAGCATGTAATTATCTAATCAAATTATCCATCCGTTCTCTTTCCATATCTATAATTTCTTCTCCTGATATTTGAAATATTTAAGTAATGTGAAACTTACTTTTGCTATTGAAATTTCATATTTTTGTTCATACCCGTCATTTGATATTTGAAAGTTGAAACTGAATTTAAGTTTCCAAATTTTTTTATATCGTCTTGTTTTTGATGAGAAATAGTTTAGATATATTTTTTTTGAATTACCTGTTTCTTTTTTGTACCCGTTCTTTCCCTCTAAAATAAGATCATATTTTTTTTTATATAAATGGCATCATTTACATGTTTTTTTTTAAAACAACATTATATAGCCTGTAATTAACAACATTAAAAAAACCAATACCGTTAATTATTAGGCTGTTGAAACTTATAGCCTGTAATTAGAATATAATGGTCTATTTTGTGTTACCATAAAATTAAAAGAAATGTAACCAAAGAGTCTCATTTATATACTACGAACTTATCTCGAATTCAATCTTCAAAAAGAAATGAATCAATTGAATAAAATATATATTCAATATTTTAGTAAGTAGGTATGGTAAATATAGATTAAGTAATGGAAATTCAAATAGCTATTTTATTTGTAGCATACATTAACTGTTTAATTGTTTTGTGGATTGTCATTGTTATATTATCTGGAAAATATAATAATCATGTGATATGATTTCCTGAACTTTAAAAAAAATTATTAAATACTAAATGCATATAAGTTAATATCCAGCGAGATTGGGTGGTCAATATATTATTAAATTGATGTTAATAATAATGAATGTTTATTTGACAATTTTATTTTCGGCCACATGCTATTTTGTGTTTTTATTTTGTTTCAAGAAAATATATGAATATCTCATTTCTAATCAAGATTTTTAATGTGAAAAGGAGATTGTATGTGGTATAAAATATTTATTCTATTGATTTTTGAAAACATATTTTTATTATTGATTTTATTTAAACATTTCAATTATTTATTTAAGATTTTATCATTTTTATCACATTATCAATTCTGTTGAATATTTCTCCATATTTTTTGCTATTTTATAATATATAACAAATTTATATATTTTATGCTATTTTATAATATATAAAAAATTTATTTTTCTTTTTGTTTTTCCTGAAGTATCATTTAATATAAAATAATGATGATTTTTGTAAGGCAAAATAAATATATTATCATATCATAATAGTTATACAAAATAAAACTAACATAAACCACTTGAATAAAACCATTAAACCAAATAAAAAATACTATAAATTAGATTTTATTAAATATTAAAGAATTTTTTAATCCACTCTTTTAGGAAAAAAATAATATGATTTCCATAAATATAGATAATTTATGTTTTTAATATTTATTTATTAAAATAATATTTGCCGTCTTTAGTTCTGTTTGCCAACAGGTATAATTTTTATGAAATTATTTTTAAATAATGAGTTCTGTTCGGAAACACTTTGTCCTTCCCAATTAATAGTATTAAGGAGAAAATATTTTTATTTTGAAAAAAAAGAAGCCATAAAACATATAATGTTTTGAAATGGAGAGGATAAAAAAGGAAACTAAACAACCGTGCAAATTACAAATCGAAAAAGACATAAAATAAAAATTTTTTTTTTTGAAAATAGAAAAAGGAAACTAGTTTGAAATTCAAATCCTAACACTTACCTTGCCACCATTGGTTAAGATGTCCCTAACAGATTGCAAACTCTAGCCTTTCCTTGAACGTATTGGTGATAGACTGATAGTGAAAAAACTCGACTCTCTAATTTGTTGTAAAACCGGCAACAAAGAAGTAGCTTGAGTCTTGAGTTGCAAGTCACCATTCCCTTGATTCCCTTTGATGATATTGGTTTCTTGAGGTGCTCCAAGCTTGGTATAGTTGTTTCCTACTAATTCTCCACGCCTTGATTCCTTAAAGTACTTTCTTTCTTATTCTTCATGTTCTATGACGGTGATGAGACTCTAAATTGACTTGTTAAACTCTTCCCTTAAGCTATTTGTTCTAGACCTCGTCTGTGGTGTATTATATCTAATGGTCGGTATGATGTTCTTTTCGCTAGTCTTGCAAGAAGAGCTTAGATAGATAGCTTATCATGACATTTTGAAAATGGGTAAATGGGAGATTCAAGTTTGCGGTGAGGTTTAAATGAATTGACTTGGCCATCTCTGTCACCAAAGTACACTTATCTTTTCGGTCAAAGGTTCTGAGAGAATTCCACAGTTAAGTGTGCTTATGCTGGAGTAGTCAAAGGATGGGTGACCTTCCGGGAAGTGGTTGTCGGAACTGTGTGAGTGAGGCCAAAACACAGGGAAAGATCATGTGGTGATTTGTAGGGTCTGTAAACAAGCCGGACGTAGCAAACTGACCGTCGGATATTGATCGATTTATGGGCCTAGTGAGAAGACGTGAGGCCCATTAAGAGAGGTGGGCCCATGGGCTGGTGGTGGACATGGAGTTACAGTAAACTTAAAACATTTATAATATCATTTTCGCCAACTCTTGTCGCCACTGTTTTCAATTTAAGTAATTTGATTTAGTAACCAATAGTCAAATATATAATTAGTTTAAAAAAAAAACATTTGTAATAACTATATTTATTTGTTTTTTTCGTGGGCCGGAAGCTATACATTCTCTCAGTTCCCAGCATGTTATATGGTCTTGTCCCAAATGCTATTCGAAATGGCGACTTCTAGCCTTCTAGGCTTTTGCGAGAAATCTATACCAATTGAGCTATTTGCACTTGGTTATTTGTTATCTTTTTAAAAATTAAAATTTCTTAATCAGTCAAAAAAATATTTTTTGGAAAAAGAAAAAAAAAGATTGGACCAAAATAATTCAAAAATCTATATATATATATATATATATATATAATAGGAGATTTTTTTTTCTCCATTTAGGATGTTCACCTAAGCATCCACATGAGTAACATTATTTATTTATTTTTAAATAAATTTAAAATATTTTTTTAGTGCATATTATGTTGTTTCTAATTAATATAAATTATTGATAAACAAACGATGAATTTTACATAATTTTAACATATAATTAGTTTTCAGGGTAGTAAAGAAATGATTTAAAAAAATTAAATCTGTAAAATAAATTAAATTTTAAAATAATTAAACCAAAATAATGACAATTATATTAGTAAGACTTATATGATTCACACTCTTAACATAAATTTAATTTTAAAAAATAATCTTAATTTAGAATTGTAGATGTTACAATGAGTTTAGAATTAAAGTAAAATTTAAATGTATGGTAGAATAATACAAGATTTTTGTAAAATGAAACATAAGGTCTAAGAAAAATATATTACATATTTTTTACTAACAATTTCAACTTAAAAAAAAAAAAAGATTACTAAACTCAATAAGTAACGCCCGTGAACCGGTTCGGTCAAGTGTCGACCGACACCAGTGAAGGTGTCGATCGATACAATAAGTTTTTGGTTCGATCGATATGTTTTGATTGCGAAATTGATCGAACCAAAAACGTATTGTATCGATCGACACCTTCACTGGTGTCGGTCGACACCTTCCAGTGTTCATCTCCTTTGTCTTTTCCTCAAGAGAGTGAATATCCTAAACATTCTGTGAGTTTCTAAAGAGTTTTGGATGTTGTTCTTGTGAGTTTTAGCAAAAGGAAGGGAGGTTTCGTGGGTGTGGTGTTAAGAGAGTCATGTGCTTCCTCTGATTGTGTTGTTTTCGTCACTGTTTATTGCAAGTTTCGACCGAAACTAGGAGGGTGTCGATCAACACCAGTCCTCAGCAGCGGCTGCGTTTATTTTATTTGATACTTGTGTTGATTGAATTACATGAATATGTTTGGTACTACTTGTGTGCATTGCCCAGTTGATGGGATGAGTACCTCACTAAGTATTTTTGGCAATACTTATGCATCTGTTGTTTGTGATGCTGGTTTAAGTAAGGTGTGACCGTGGAACCAAGGCGAGGAGAGAGGAATGATCTAGGCAGTCGTTGGTTGTTGTGTTATTTATAACATTTTTTTAGGTTGCTAGTTCTAGAATATAGAAACATGGTAGGATTGCTATTGGTGCTGGGTAATCGTTTCATGGTTATTGGTTTTATTGGATTCGATTTATGAGTTGTTCTTCCGTTGGTTGTCTGTTTGGTTAATTTGATTTAGTCGGTTTAATCTAGTTTAGTCTGATTTAATTGGTTAATAAACGGGTCAGGTTCTTTTTCACAATTTAAAGTAATTTAAGACAAAGATATTTGAAAGGTAACACTTTATGTCGTGAAATTATATTACAAATTTTAAAACGTTATCATTGTAACAACCCGCTTTGTGGGACACTCCGCCACATGGCAACCTTACAGCGCTGCAGCGCATCGACCCTAACCTCTCTCCTGGCCCACAGGCCCTCCTTGGCCCACCAGGTAGGTTATTGGTACGCTTGGCGTTCCTCGAACCCAAGACCTCACCCTTTAACAACCTTCCCACCGGACAAGCTGTTACCAACTGAACTGCATGTCAATTGGTAACAGCTTCCACGATGGGAAGGTTGTTAAAGGGTGAGGTCTTGGGTTCGAGTGTCTCACAATAAATAGTAAATAAAAAATGATCACATTATTCATGAGTTTGACAATAAAATATATAGAAAGTGATATGTAAGCCGTTAAAAATGATGATGTAATTTGTGTAGGATATCTCAAAAAGAAAGTTTACTTATTCTCATATGTTATATATCACTTAGAAAAATAAGTTTATTGTTTAATCATATATTTTTATCTTTTAAAATTTGCATCAACATAATATTGCTCAAAGATTTATATTGATATAAAATTTTTAATTAAAATACCGCGCAACGCGTGGGTACAAAATCTTGTTATGTAAATGTGAGAGACAAGGTAATGTATGATACATCACTTCTTCAAAACAATTAGTATAATCACTTGTTATATTTGAATCATTAATTAGACTAGACCGATAAGATTTGATTTTGTGGATTATCTTGTCAATTACGTGAATGGATGCCACCTAGTATGTCCAATGTTTTGAATGTCAACCTATGGATACATTTTGTGGGAAAATTGAGTGTCACCTCACAATATGTGTTTGTGTTGGAAACAATAATAACTATGATTAATTCTAACCATATTGTATAACTTAAAATATAATTTTATAAATTTGAAGTTTACAACACTATTAGAGCTTGGTGGACAAAGTCATTAAATCACAAACAAATCTTCCTATACTTTTCTGCTGCATTATGGATGTTTATTCAGTGCATCTAGACGTCCCAAGGTACAACAACTTCACATCTACGCTCGCAAGACCAAAGCATTTTCAATTTTTCCTTTTTAGCAATTTTATGTCATCAAATCCCAACAGTTGTTTCTGTTTAATTTTGGGCATATTTCTTTACTTATTCAAGAGTATAACTAATACATCAGTTATCCTCTTAATAGAGTATCTTTATAATTTAATTTAATTAAATAAATAAATATAAAATTATCAAAAATTCTAAACTAGTGAGAAAGTCACACATGGCACTAAAGTGTCTTTAGAAGAGAGTTCAAAGGTCTGTGAGTGGACACTTTTTTATTCTCTTTCCTCAATTTTTACTTTTCGATGCTATATTTTATTTAAAAGAAAACTAATTGCCCCCTCTTATACATGAGATGGAGGTGGTCTTAGGCTTTGAAAGGAGAAATCGTATCAAGTAGAGTAAATCAAGCGGATCCGATAAATCTAGCAGAACAAAAGCAGATCGAGCAGATTTGGCGGTTCAACTGCGGATCATGTAATTCAAACTTTGTAAAATATTATTAATTGCTAAAGTGAATAAAATTATTTTTTGAATAAATATTATATAGATTTTATGAATTTATATTTTTTTTATTTTGAATTTATATCGTAAATTTTATTTTGAATAAGGTATTTTGGATAATATCTATGATAAAAATGAAATATATTTTATATTTTTTGGTTTAAAACATGAATAATATCATGTTTAATTTAAAAAGTGAAACATCTTTAATAATATTTCAAAACATGTTTTCAAAATTAATCATATTTTCTTACAGAAGTACCTCATTATAGGTTTTGAATGAAGAGACAGAAAAGAACAGTTAACCCGTGTATGTAGGTTTCCTCCTGGGATTTGAACGGCCAGCTTGCTGCTTGTCTACCGAGCCCAACCAGACCTTCGATTCCAGTTTCTTCTTTTCCGTTTATGCAATCAAACCTTCCATCGCTTCCTCCATCATCAAGGAGAAAATCTTTGTTCCATTGATTCATCGAGCTTTTATGTGTGTTTTAAATAATTTACAACTTAATATTTTATATGCATATGATCTAATTTACCATTCAAGCATATAATATGTACTGCTCAGACTATGAATGAAAGCGTATCAGGTTGAGCAGATCACGCAATCCAAATATATCAAGTAGAAGAAAAGCGGATCAAGGAGATTTAGGCTACAAATGGATAAAGCAGTTCAAGCAGAACAAAAGTGGATCAAGCACATCTCGCGGTACAAGTGCAAATCAAGTGGTTAGAACGCTACAAAATATTTGCTGAATAGTGAAAACAAGTCAAATATGTACAAATGAAAAAAATTATTGACTTTATTGAATTTTTTTATATTTGAATATCATAATAATGATAAATCAAATTGCTCTATTTTAAATTTTGATATCGTAAAATTTTAAACATGTAATGCATTGAATTCAAAATATGTATCTAATATAATAACATTATGTTGCAATATATGTGGCGTATAATAATAATTAAACTTGTAGACTATGATAAATAAATAAATAAATATTTCATTAAATATTTATAAGAAAGCTTTGAATAGTGGAGCAAAAAAATATATTAAAAGTAATAAATATAAGAAAACTTTGAATAAATTTATTAGAATAATTTTGTGATTTAGAAACTATATGTTAAAATATTTATGTGTTTTATTATTAAAGCATTATTTATTAGTTAAATATTGAATAAAAAGCAGTCCAAACTTGATACACATAAAAAAATGAAATGTTCTACTGTTGCATGCAGAATATAACTTTTACTTTGTAAATTTGATCTCCTTGCAATCTATCCTTCTTTTTTTCTTGTTTTTTAAGAAAAGTCATTTACATGTAAATGGAAAAAAATATGCGGTTCTCCCATTATGTGTACAGACTACCTTTTTCTGCCAGTCCATTAAAGGCCTTAGCGTATCAAATGAAGATCAAATAGTTAGAATGCTTTAAATATATATTGAGTGGTGATAGTGGATCAAATATTTATAGGGCGATTTCTAAACACATTAAACACACACAAATTTGGAGAAGTCGCGCTTGGATTTCACTCGCGGCCGATTTCTCTCTCAAATTTCTTCTTCTTCTGAGCACGATCTCTTGTGCCATTTATGGGGTTCTCCGGTTATTTCGGCGATGATGAGGAACCGTGGTCCATGGTTCTTAATTCGTGAATTGCTGCACCTTCTCGAGGTTTCTATCTCCGAAATAATCAAGGGAGCAATTGAGGGGAGAAGCTTCTGTGCGATATTGACGGTATGAGCTCTACCGTTGGTGTATTGATGCGGAGTAGAAGAGGGAGACTTCACGGCAAGGATCGAGAGAGAAGATAGTTATATTTGGAAATTGGAGATTCTGGAGGCTTTAAGGGGTCGTTGCTTGATGGGGGAAGTCGACTCTGAACCGGTGAAGCTAAGCCACCGTCAATGGTTTCCTTATCTACTCCCACTGTTTATCACTCCCATGTCTAAGCATGGAATTTTCTTTACAAAGGTAAGCTCGGTTTTTTTTCTTCATCCTCTTCTCAGCTCTACGATGGTGGAATAGTGATGGATCCTTAGTCACCTTCTCCATTTAGCTCACGCCATTCAGGCTTACCGATGGTCCTGTTCCAGTGAGTATTTGCAGATGTTGGACGGCGGCTTCAATCGTGATTAGGGCTTTCTTTGCAACCGGTTAAATTCGGTTTTGTTTCACGATTAAGATTAGGGTTTTCTTTGCAACCGGTTAAATTCAGTTTTGTTTTGATAATTTCGTTTGGTTTGGTGCATGCGGATTGGAGCCTTGCTTGAATTGTATGGGCCTAAATCTAGAAATAGCCTTTTGGACCTTATTTATAAAATTTGCAAACCCTTTTACAAAAAAAAAAACATTTATAGGGTATATATATATATATATATATATATATATATATATTTTTTTTCAAAATTACAAAGAAAGATTTAAAATAAATAATTCAAATTCATTATTAATATAATGTCAAAATAGTTTATTTATAATTTTAAATTTTTTACCCTATAAATGTTTTTTTTTTGTAAAAGGGTTTGCAAATTTTATAATGTTCTTATGTTTTTTATACAGTAAAACTTGAAAATAACATTTGTAATATTAGTAAATATTATTCTTCATCATATATTTTAAGATTTTAAATCTACAAATATTTACGTTATAATTTATGTAATTTATTTTTTTAATTAAAATGAATAATATCATATATGTAAACAAACATAACAGATGACAAAATATATGTTTAAATGGTTAAAGTTGATCAAATATATTATACATTTACATAAGAAAAAATAGATGACAAAAATAAAATTTGGAAAAAATGTTAGGTTTGGAAAAACCATATAATTTCTTTAAAATTTGTAAATTCAAAAGAAAAGAAGAGAACTATTGAAACCTATAAATTTACTTTGATAATTAAGGATTGTTCATGGATGTAAGAGCAACATTATCAAGAGTATCTTACATTTTAATCTTAGGATTAGTTTAATGATAACTAAAATTTGCCACGTTAGGATTAGAAATTGAAACAAGATTGAGAGAAAGAGAGAGATTAGTTTTTGGATATAATGGTGAGAGAAGTATTAGAGAATGAAGGGTTTATATAGAAGCATTATGGTGACTGGATTAGTCAAATCCACAAGAATTTTTAATTAATCAAAATATAGATTTTATTCAATTTAAGATATGATCGGATTATATCGTACAATATCATAAACTGCGTGTTTTTTGGTAATTTAATGGTAAATAATAATATTCTATTGGTTTTTGAAAAAAATCTATTACTGTTTAGTGAGATTTAACAGTGATTGGTGCTTTTGACCAGATTTTTTTTGCTTTTGCATGGGCCTATGTGACGTATTTTACATCTTTAAATCATAATTAGGGACTTAAGAAGAAAAAATGTGCCCTTATATTTTTTTTCCCCTTATATATCATGTATACGTATCATAACCCACCAAAAGTCTCTTGCATAAGATACATATCTTACCTAAATTATGGTTTTTGATTTAAATTTAAATCTTAATTCTGCTAAGATACCCCTTAAATCCCATTTATAATGGTGGTCTAAGAATCTCATACACGAATTACGCGAGTCCTCCACCTAACTTTCGATCTTCGTTCTTCCACCTCCCCTAGTTCTTCTTCCACCGTCTGCAGCTTGCTCAACCGCTTTTTTTTTTTTGTTTTCTTCGGCAGCAACCTCACAAATGCATCTTTGTTCTCAAATACCCAAGACTCTAGCTTGTACTATGCGTAATGACTTTTACCTCTTACTCTAATCTGGATCTCTTTTTCTATTGCTAGATTTCAGATCTGGTTATTAAGAAACTTGCTACTCGTTTTCTACTACAACCAAGGGTTGTCATGGAAAACTTAAGAAACAAAATTTTTATTAACATTACTACTTGTGCTAAGACCTTTGAAACCAAGAATCATTGAACCTCTAGCTCATGTTAAGAACTCGAATTTCGTGTTCAGATTTGTACTACTATCATGCACTTTTATGTGCCAAGACAGCAATTTGGGGTCTTCACCAATTTCCTTCTTTATGAAGAAATTATATGCACTAAAAATTATAAAGCGACATAAACTCATTGAAGATAAAGTTCTCTCAAAACGGAATGTCCTTCCCTTGTAATAAGGAGTTTCTACTATTCAAATCCAAGGTCAAAAGATATGTTCCTAGTGAACTGTTCTTAGATTCAAAATATATGTTCACTCATTTCTTTTTTAGTACGATAGGATTTTATTTTTCTTCCGAAACTAACAAATAAGGACATTACAATGGAATTTTCAAGGGGTGGGAGCCAAGTTGACGCATCGTCGATGGGTGGAATTGTGTCGAATTTACTCGCCCAATTTTTTATTCTTATCTAAAACTAAAAATGATAAGGAATATCTACAAGATGTGCAAGTAGAGCTAGGTTTTGATAACCTGAAAACGGTTGAACCAGATAGAACTATTGGTGGTTTAATGTTGTTTTATTCGAATGATTTTTCGGGTAAGTTTTTGTTGTTGGATGGTTAATTGATGTTGAAACCATTATTAATGGGAACCGGGTCTTTATGACATTTATCTATAGTGATCCTGTTGTTGCAAATCTTCTCAACGTTTCATGTTTGATAAAAGATGGTTAGATAAACCTGGACTTAGAGAGGCGATTTTGGAGGAATGGAGGATTGAGAGCTTATCAGAAAAAAAACTATTGATGACGAGGATCCAAAATTGCAAGCGAATAATTTCCATATGGAAAAACCATTAAATCTAACTCTCATAAACTCATAAAAGAGCTTCAGGACAAGATTGATGAGGCCAATAAGGATGAGAATACATCCAAAACAACCATTCTTGAGCTAAAATGGAGGTTGTGCGAGGCTTATAGAGAGGAAGAAGTTAACTGGCAGAAAAAGAGCCGAGAAATTTGGTTAGCAGAAGGGGATAAGAATACAAAATTCTTCCATGCATTAAAAAAACCAAGAAGAGCTCGTAATAAATTTATTGGCTTCCTAGATAAAAATGGGGTGTGGATTGATGATGAGGAGGGTGTAGAGTAAGTTGTGGTGGATTAGTTTAGTACGCTATTATCTACCTCAAATGTGAGCGACCCATTTGAAGCTCTTAGAGAAGTTCCATCCTTGGTCACAGCCTCGATGAATGAATCCCTTACTAGGGAGGCCTCGAAAGAGGAGGTGAAGAGAGCTTTATTTTCTTTGAATTCGTTAAAGACCCTATTACCAGATGGCATGACAGCTCTATTCTTCCAGAAATTGGATGTAATTAAAAATGATCTCACCACTATGGTGAAGAACTTCTTTAACTCTGGCATATTTGATAGCAAGTTAAACAAAACCAATATTTGTCTAATTCCTAAAGGTGATAGACCATGGAGTTGTCAGGATTCCGACTAATTCGCTTATGTAATCTTAGTTACAAGGTAATATCGAAGATCTTGAGTTTACATCTCAAGAGGTTTCTCCCAGAACTAATTTTCGAGACCCAATATGCTTTTGTGGCACGACGGCTGATTACGGATAATATCCTTATTGCACAAGAGAATTCTCGCACAATTCGGTCCAGTCCAGCTAACCAGGAAAAATTTATGGCTACCAAGCCTACTTGCTTTCAAAGAAGCTTACAAAGGATATTGAATGGTTTTTAAAAGATTTATAATGGTTTTTAAAAGATTTTATAAGTTTATAACGGCTTTTAAAGGATTTACAAAGATTTTTAAAAGATTTTCAAATGATTTTTAAAAATTTACAAGGATTGTTAAAGATATTTACAAAGATTTAAAAATAGTTTTAAAGGGTTTTAGAAGTTGAAACTGTTTTTAAAAGGTTTTAGAAGCTTACAAAAGTTTTTATTTAAGGATTTACCACGGTTATAAGGGGTTTAAAGGAATTTACAAGTGTTTATAAATGATTTACAAATGTTTTAAAAGGTTTACTAAAGATTTTAAAGGTTTTGGATGACTTTTTAAAAGATTTACAAGTGTTTTTAAGGGATTTTAAGGGTTTGAAAAATATTTACAAGGTTTTCTAGAAAGTTTTTAAAAGATATTTAAAAGGCTTTATAAGATTTTTAAAATAGTTTGATTTGATATTCTTAAATAATATGAGAAATATTTAACATATCAAACATTAAAATTACAAAAATACTCTAATTTAATTTAAAAATATATATGAAAATTTTTGTGTATATTTATAAGTTTACGCTAATATTAGGATAAATTTTAAGAGTTTTAGTGGATTTTTGATAAAGTTTGAAAAGGGTATTTTTGAAAAGTGGTATTTGAAAAGGTTATTTTTTAAATTCCCCCACTTAGAGAATGTAAATCTAAATTATAATGGGATTTAACGGGAATATAACAAAAATTAAGAATTTTTTGAGAATTTAAATTTAACTAATTTATGTCTCACAAAATTATCCAACATAAATGAGATAGGTTGTGACGAAACATGAATTTTCATTTTAAAAACACGTATAAAAAGGTAACAACAAAAATAATATTTCTTTAACGGTTTCCAATATGAATTTAACTAATTTTTCCCAATACATCACATATGTTAAACTAATAAACAAAATAAATAATTAACAATATTTCATAAAAAAATGGAAAAAGAAAAAACATATTGAAATGAAATGAACTAAATATAAAGTAAATTATACTAATATATTAAATTTTAAAATTGTACATATGAAAATACAAAAAATAATATAAAATATAATTTCAGAAACAAATATATAATAGTATAAAAATGATCATAACGATATATAAATTATGTCAAATCCAAAAAAGAAAAACGTAAAACAAATTTTTTTTAACAATATATAAAAAGATAATGTAATCAACAAAAAATACAACAATCTGCCAGAAACCCTACAAATCATTTTCAACTTTCGGGCCAATATATTATAAGGGCTCACAATATTAACTTCTAAATCTATATTTGGTCGGAACCCTAATAACACATGTTTTTCTATGATTCTCCACCGCACTTCTATTTACATCCATACACCGACTTATACTATACACACTTAATTTCCCAACTACTAATGAAGCTAAATCTCAACATGTTCTCTATACAAACACAATTTAAGATTAAGAAAATAAAGTATGCTAAAAAATAAATAGGAAATAAAATACGAACCAAATTCTCATAAACAACATAATAATACTCCCGCGCGTAGCGGGTAACCGATTAGTAATATATAAATAAGATGTTCAGTATGGATTGTTATCAGTATATTCAAACTAAAATAATTTACTATGGTTTCGGTTTAAGTTTGGATCGATTTAAAATTTATAATAATATAAATGATAATAAAATATATTATAATAATATATAATATAATTTATAATAATAAAAAATAAATAATAAAAAATAAATAAATAATAATAGCATATACAGTTATAAACTAACATAATTAGTTCGATTTTTGGATTGAGAATTCTCGGTTAGAAGTATATCGGACCGGTCGGTATCAGATTGGTTAACCCGTATTGAAACACCCTTATATATAATCTCGTCTCGGCCTTTCTCCTCTACATGACTGAAACTGAAACACTTCTCTCTCTCCTCTTCTCAGCTCGCTCACTTCCACGGATCGAAGAGTTCTTCAAATTCGCTTCTTAGTGTTTCTCATTTCTCGATTTCCATACCCATGGCGAGTCTGTGAGCGCAAATGGCGGCTAGCTCCGCAGTCTCTCTTCTCGACATCAAGCTCGGAGGATTCGGCGCTGGTACAAGAAGTAATCATGAATTGCGCCTAACGAAGTGGAAAAGGAAACTACTTTGGTTCGATGGTGATCAAGCCGGAGCTCCGATTCGTAGATTTAGCTGCGTTGCTGATATGCTCGCTCCGATTCGTCGCTCTGGTGGTTGTGAAAAGTCGGAGGAACGGCGTTTCGATCAGAAGATAAGTGCCCATGGTGCTGGTATCAAAACTTCGTCATCTGCAGTGCCATTTGCTTCGCCTAAGTAAGCTAATTCGTTTCCATTATAAGTCAATTTTGGTGTTTTTGGTCAATTGAATTCTGGGTTTTGACTGTGGTATCATTGCTTGTGAAGAATCTTGTGTATATGATGATTTAATGCTTCTGGCTTTGTTCATTCCAATTTTTGTATTGTTGATGAATCTGCTTAGGAAGTGTTTGATGTTGTTTATGTAAGTCTTTTTGTATTATTGATGAATTGTTTGGCTTTGGCAGATCTAGATTTGTGTCCAAGCAAGAAAAGTTCTACCCTCGCTGTACTCCAAGGCTTACAGGTCCTCAGTCCCGTGATACTCCGCCTAAAAGAGGTAATCTACTTCATTTTTGGTCTGCTAGGTTTATCTGCGTTTTGAGTATTGAGCCCATGCCAGGGTTTAAGTGAAGAACCCCTGGTTAGCATTGGGGCATAAGTTTCAGATGTCTTACTGTAACAGATATTTTTATTCTTGTTGTTTTCGTAATTGTAGACACTGGGATTGCTAATGAAAAGGATTGGGGCATTGATTTGTTGAATGAGAATGTAAATGAGTCTGGTACTAATGAAGATGGCAGTAGTTGGTTTAGAGAAAGTGGACAGGACCTGGGAGATAATGGGTACAGGTGTAGGTGGACAAGGATGGGTGGTCAATCTCATGATGGCTCTTCTGAGTGGACTGAAACGGTATAAATCGTTACCCTAGTGTTACAGACTCTCTTGGCTTTTCTTCTCATTATGGCCATTGATACTTACCATACTTACTAGTTCTTGCCTTGTGAGAAATAAAATTATAAGAAGATCTATGCCATCTTAAAAACTAGGGTTGAATTCTTATTGTTCCCTCAGTCTAGTTGTCTTGAGGTTATTCTTGGTAACCCCATGAAGTATCACCCCAGGTGGACGTGTTTAATCGGATTTATTGATATCCTTGACAGTGGTGGGAGAAAAGTGACTGGACTGGATACAAAGAATTAGGTATTGTACTCCCATCCTACTCTACTTTGAGTTATTCATTATCATTGTTTTCTGCAAAAGATCATATCTGGCTTGATATGTGGTATATTTGGGATGTTTTACTGGTGTTGTTCCTGATTGAAAGTTCGAAACTGGCGGAAGTTACTTGATATTTAGTTTGTTTTTCTTCACTTCCTTTCAATTTCTTCTTTTTCACTGGAATTTTGGTAGTTAATGATGATTTGGAGTGTGTCAAGTTCTGTGTTTTTGTTTTTTTTCAATTCTCACCCCAGTGGAGTGAACTTTTTATAGGTGTGGAGAAATCTGGTAAAAATGCTGACGGTGACTCTTGGTGGGAAACTTGGCAAGAAGTACTGCATCAAGATGAGTGGAGGTCTATTTTCTAGCATTCCCTGTTCTAGTTTTACCATCTTTGCTAATAGTTTTCACCTTGCTAGATTCTTACAGTAGTCTCCTTGTAAAACTGGTCAAATTGCAGTAATCTAGCGAGGATAGAAAGGAGTGCACAAAAACAAGCAAAATCAGGAACCGAAAATGCGGGTTGGTACGAGAAATGGTAGGTCAATAACAACACAAATTATTAATATTACGCTGCAGTATCTTCTTTTGTTTGAATATTAGCGAATTGTATGCTGCTGAACTAATAGTATTATTCACTGAATACCAGGTGGGAGAAGTACGATGCTAAAGGGTGGACAGAAAAAGGAGCACATAAATATGGTAGACTAAATGAGCAGTCATGGTGGGAAAAGTGGGGAGAACATTATGATGGAAGAGGATCTGTTCTCAAATGGTTTTGCTTCTAACTACTCTACTTTATTTACAAGTCCTAAACGTTTCGGTCACTGGTTAATATATAAGCTCCTAGTGACCTCTAGTAACGGGAATGAAAGATACTTGAATATTAAACTGTAAGAGATTTGAGATCAAAGAGATCATGTTAATGGTTTTGATTTTGTTATTGGTGAACCATCCAGGACAGACAAATGGGCTGAGACAGAGTTGGGAACCAAATGGGGTGACAAGTGGGAAGAGAAATTTTTCAGTGGGATAGGTTCACGCCAGGGAGAGACATGGCATGTATCACCTAACAGCGACCGTTAGTTCCTTCTTCTTCATCTTCCTTTATTCATTTGATATGTGTGTAATCCCGTGTAACCCAATTATCTCACATGTTTCTAGGTTGGTCAAGAACGTGGGGAGAGGAACACTTTGGAAACGGGTAAGGAAATATGATTACTTAGGTTTCAGATGTTTATGCTTTCGTTTGTACGTTTTTCTAAATGAATCCACAACATGATTTCTTCTCTTTGATGTAAATAGTTTAAAATGAAATTGCAACTTTTGTCAAATGTAACTGCAAATGCATAAATGAGCAGGTTTGAAACAACAGATGCCTAATATTTAAGTATGTGATCGCAGAAAGGTTCACAAGTACGGAAAGAGTACAACAGGAGAAAGCTGGGACATAGTGGTGGATGAAGAAACATACTACGAGTAAGAGAGACAGAGAGTGTACATTTTAATATATAATCTAGTTACGTGGTATATTAATCTGTATTGGGATAATGTTTTTCGTAAAGGGCTGAACCACATTACGGATGGGCAGATGTCGTAGGTGATTCAACACAGTTGCTCTCGATCCAACCCCGAGATAGACCTCCGGGTGTCTACCCGAACATTGAGTTTGGGCCATCTCCGCCTCCTGAGCCAGACCAACCCCCTGACAAGCCACTATGACATTGCATCTGTTTGTTTAGCTTATTAGCATAATAGCCTTTTTGCTTGTCAATTTTTCGTTAAAATTTAGAATGTTGTGAATTATGGGATTATATGATATGATTCTAATCCATTTTCGTCCTCAAAGTATTTGTCCTCTCTCGTACCCTTTAATTTCTGCTATGTATAGGCTGAGTAATCAAAATATGATTCATAAGAAGATTGGCATCAACATGTAACAGTACAAAAATAAGTAAACTCAAATCTGTTTCTATTGTAACAATTAAGCTTCTCAATGATTCGTCACCATAAACTGTATTGTGAACAAAACGAATCAGAAAATATGCATACTTTTATCACAAAAAGGACAAAACTGGTGGACTTCATGATACACTTGATAAACCACTACGCCACCTCCATAACCGAAGTAAAATGAAATTTCAGACACTTTAGACATCATGAGCATCATTCTACAAATTGGAATCAAAGAAGTTGCGGGTACAGACGTTCAGGCCACTTGGGATAAGCACGCTTGTATAAGTTCATGCACACAATGTCATGTTGCTGAACCACTCCATTGAATATGCATTTCATTGCCCCTGCACAGTTCAAATGAATAAGTAAACTTCTAGAAACAAGACTCCAGCTTTGTTATCTCTTCCTAATAATAATCCCTTACCATGAGTACCCACTGGCTCCTTCACGCGACCACGACGCCCACATTTTGACCACACTTCTACAGGCTGCACACACAAACATTGTTCCATCCGCTTAAGCTTAATGTATGAACTAATACATGAAAATAATTCAAAATCCATTCGTCTCGTCTTTTCCCTCTTACCTTGAACCATTTCACATCTTCTGGGTTGTGGAACATATATCTGACTGAAGCTTTCATTTTTGATACTCTCTGAGGATACCTGAACAAAACCACATTTTAAAAGCTTAGAACTACAGAAGTTTTTTCTCCTCAGTTCACATGTCAGAACATACTATCTATGCAAACTAGAATACGTGATTGCACTTGGAAAGAAGAAGATGCACTTTACCCGGTTAATATTATCCTTTTTAAAATTATTTTGTTGGGCTCAACGCTTTTCAAGGAACCCAGGGCAGCAACGGCAGGAGCATCTGACCCTTGAGAAATCTTCAGAACTACCAAAGGAAGTGGTGGGAAAGATATTGGGCCGTATATAGAAGCCAATGAGAAACACCCAGGATGCAGGAATCTCTCCATCTTGTGCTTGTCCGAGCTAAAATTGTCGGTTGAAAATACCGGCCTGAAAGTTTCACCCAGACCAATATTATTTAAAATTGCAAGCAAGACAATCTACTGCACCAAATAAAGCAGAAAAGATTTGCTACCTTGCAATGAATTGACGGAAACCAACATGGAACACAAGCTCTTCTTTTGTTTTAATAGGATCTTCGTAACCATCATACTTCTTTACGCTGCAAAGAGTAGACAAAGGCGATGAGAAGATAGCTGAGAACACAAGATCTCACAACAAACAGATATCTAAAGAGTGATTACCTAAAATGTAGAACCGACATCTTGGATTCATGCTGCAAAAGCCCAAATCCTATAATGGGTTTTGTTGTGTTCACAAGGTAGGATAGTTTAGAGGCAGCACCAAGAGGTACTTCTTTAATATGCAGCCGTACATATGACCCAATTGGTACACAATCATCTCTGTCTTCTTCTTCCATCTTCAGGGCTTGCTTGAGCACAAGCTTTTGAGTCCTGGCGACATTATCAAAAGCAAAAATTCTAGCATAGTCCTGAGGTAAAGACTCCTGCATATGCCAACAAGAAAACAAAAATTAGCAACACTTTCGAGTTTGAAAAACATAATAAACTTCACATGAAGATCTGTGTTATTACATTTGGATCCCACGTGGACGTTCTGAAAGATTTGAGACCCCTGTACTTTGCAAAACGTCTTCTGGCAGGAACATCAATGGGAGTCTCTACTTCATCAGGAAATTCTGACAAAACATAACACAAAATTTTAATTCACTTCTTGCAATCTCAATAGTAAAATACTGAACGACAAAATCAATAAGCGCATGAGAGATTCAGATACTCTACAAGAACTTAAACGAATATGTGCATATATTAAGAACTGATATAGCAAATAACTCCACAGAGGAAATAAACACCAACCCTCGTCCTCAGCATGTGCCTCTTTGATTTTTTTTATTTCCTCCTTAATTTGTTCCTCTGTCAAGTCTTCATCGTCCTGTTAATGAGCAGATTGGCTTATAACTTTACCAAGAAACTCACATGATGATAAAAATACTGTTTTGTAAGTCGCAAAAGTAAAAATATTTACCATCATTTCAGAGTCATTCTGAGTTGCACTATCAAAATCCCGTAGGTTAAGTGATTTTCCATCATCCTCAAAGTCTTGGTCATGCCTTCGTTCTTGATTGGAATCCTCTCTATCCAAGACCATACCGTCATCATCCGACTCACCATTATCAGAATCTTCTTCATCTGTTTCATCAACAATCCAAGCAGCCTGCAAACAAGTCATAGCAATTTTAAAAAGAGGGCCACAAATTGTAACATTTCTTTTGGAGGTAATTGCACCAGATGAAGGTTAAAATGAGGGTAAGAACATCATGTAAAAATCATCCAGGAACCTGATATTCTGAAGTCCCTCGCGGCAAAGTCCTCTTCTTTAGCTTCGCCTGTTTCTGATTTTTGTCAGCCTCAGCCATTTCTTCCTCTGTTGGCCATGTCTACGCAATGGAAGAATTACAAAACAAATGACTTCCCAGAACAGATAACAACACAAGCCAGGTACCCGCTTCTTTTGTTAAAGAACTAATCAGACTTACCTGTTCCCCTGCTAAAGGATCTGGAGTGTTTTCAACTATTAAAGGCTCTTGTTTTATGGGATCAGGAACCAGAGACTTCAATACCTAGTCAAATCAAACACAGGTAAAATAATAAAATGAACTAAGAAAGAGAAGGCCGTGGAAATGCATCATGAAAGCAAATAACATCTAATTTCCTAAGGTAGACATTAATCGCATCATGATTTCTGACATGATTCCAACAACCATAAGCTGTTTGTGTACAACTTTATTTGAAGGACGCTATTTTAGCACTCCAAAAAAATATACCTCTTCATCAGGTGAAGAATCCAACTCCATGGAACTCTGATTTTTCCTTTCATTCAAAGGAAATGGATCCTTCAGCACTTCAATTTTTGAGAACTGAAAGTCACCGACGCCAGAGACGTGGACCTAATTTTAAAAATAATAAAATAAATACCGGATCAGAAATGGGAATGCACAAGGCAGATAGTGAGAGCAGAATGGGTTAATTACCAGCTGATTTACAGACAATTTGCGGGCTCGCAAGTAACCAGAGAGAAGTAGAGTGCACTTTCCTGAGCTCTCATCATCCACCACCATCCCAGCCTAAATGCATTCAAAATTACAAATTTACTTTCTACGATATCTTTCCTCATAGTCCAATTAGATGTAATTAATATAAGCATAAAGTAAACACCTTATGAGCCACAACATATGGTCGTTGACTTCGCCAGTGAGGTACGGTAAGCCTTTGTGCCTTGAATAACCACATAAACTGAAAACATTCCCAGATTTGCATCATCTAAACTAAGCTCGGCTAATTAACGACATTAAATCTATTGAAAAACTACTAGATTCAGTCATGGAAATTTACCTTATGCAACTCATCTCTGGTATCTGCTGGATAAAACTTACAATCCTCGGGAAATTCAGAAGCAAGTTGAGAGGCACATATCTTTTTCATCTCATTTTTCTTTTTCAAATCACTGGGTAAATCCTGCAATCATGCAAAACGTATTGAGAAGATCAACTACAAGTAAAGTTTTAAGAACTCAGAAATCTGCTGGCTATGAAAATATACAACAACAAAAACATACACGTATCAGCACAGTGGTGCTTGGTAGACCAATTGTTCTAAGTACAGAAAGACATTGACTTCCAAATGAATCAATGAAGTTGAATTTATTATCTTCCCATGGAGAACTCGCAGATGCAACAAAAGCCATCAAATCAGCAACCTATGGCCCATTATACAAAAAAAAAAAAAAACAGTAAGCACCTACAAAAAACTCTCCTCACTAAAAGAACCAACAAATCCAGACAATAATTTCACATACCTTAGCCATTTCCATACATGTCAAAAGATCTCCATGAGGCGCTTTTAACACCTGTGATACATATATTCACAGCATTAGACTGAAGCAATCGTATATACAATAAATCACAAAATAACAGAAACAGATTACACATACAGTTGCTCTTAGCTTATACTCAGAAGAAGCAACTGTTGAAGAACCAATCCCAGAACCATCAGAAGCAAGTAACTTCAACACATCTTCACCAAGTGAATTCAATTCCACAGAAGCAGAGAGAGGAAACAAGACCTAACAATAAAATTACAAATCATAAGGTTTAAATTCCCAAAACAAACAAATAACATTTTAAACACTCACGATAACACGAGGAGCACTGTTTAAACCACCAGATGCTCTCTTCTCCTTCAAAACTGCTGCTCGTTTCTGCTCTCTAAGCATCTTCCCACGCTGAACACGAGCAGCTCTAGCTCCTTTAACATAGCTACTATCCGATTTCCCAATCCTTCCACCATCTGATTTTATAAACCGGATCAATTTCTTGAGAATTCATTCAGTATTTGAAGATTAAAAGAGAGATATGGTTAAGGTTTACCTTGGAGTGAGGTTCTATGGAGATTGCGGGAAGATTTAGAGGAGAATCTAGTCTTGTGAGCTTTGTTAACTTGAACTCGAGAACGCCCCATGGCTTCGTAGAGGCTGATGTTGGAGTGGTGTGACTGCTGCACACAACGAGGGAGACGGAGGAGTTCGGCGTTAAAGTTTAAACCCTAATTTCAATTTTTCTTTCAGTTTTGTTTTTTCTTCCTCAGGGTTTTGTAGTATGTTCGCCGGCGCACAGACAAGTGGAAGAAGGAAGACGAAGAATTACAAATGCTTTGGGCCTAATTTCACTTGTACAATACAGTTTTGGGCCTCTCAGCCCAAACTTATTCCAGCTTTTGTCATTTTTGAATGAGACTCTTTCTAATCTTTTATCTAGACTTTAGCTAGTCGTTTTAGGAGTTCGGAGTGTTCGGGTTGGTTTGTTTGGTTAACCTGAAATTCGATTAGTCATATTTTCCATCGAATTGTACCGAAATTGACTTCGGTTCCGGTCGGTCGGTTGTCAGATTATTCGGATCGATTACCTGGTTTTATTTGGCTTCGGAGAACAAATGTATCTTGTGTTTTTTTTTGGTTTATTTAACCTGAATTAGACATTTTCCAAAGTAAAACAAAGACAACAAGTACAAAAACCATTACAAAACCAAACATAAGCTGCCAAGCTTCTCTACTAGTTGCTTAAAGTTTTGTTTGTGAGTTTAACCTACTAGTACAACAAGGATAGACCATTACAAAATACAAACCATTCCAGAAGATGCTAAGCTAGCATTTTATCAAGTTTAAGCTAGCATTGCATTACATCAACAAAACATACAAATGATACGTTAGCTTTAGTAGTTAGTATTGAGATACCATCTGACCAAAATTTGTTTGTAGATTCACAAAAGCAATGCTAATCCGCATCAAAAAGTCTTAACTGGCCAGCTTTAACGTTAATACTATCCAACCCCTGTTGTTAAGGCTGCTTTCCGCATAAAATAAGAACAACAACGCAGCTTCGTACCTTGGTGCCATCTTCAGTCATCTACAAAAATACATAATCTCTCATTAGCTCCAAAATAAAGACCATGCATAAAGACATATATAAAGTATGAAACTCAGAATATTTGATAATCTAGGTCTTAAAAGTTCAAAATTAAATCAAAACCTTAACCTAAAATATCCAAAATCGAAACCACACAGACCATAAACAAAGTACAAACACCGAACCCTAAATTTCTGAATAAAAATTGAAACCTAAACGTTAATTTCTCAAAATCGAAGATTTTCAAATTTTGGAGTCGGAAAGAGATCTTAGAGCAAAGAATCAAACAAACTAGCTATCAAGAAAAAAAATTAGATATATGCTACAAGAAATGAATATCCCTACTATATTAAAAAAAAAAGCACACAAATCTTCTTGCATAGGATTTTTAAAAAATTTAAAGCCAAAATTTTCAATTGGGTCGTAATAAATATGTTTACCCGATTTCAATGGGTTTACATGGATAAGATTTATTTTTATGGAAACAAATATTTCACATTAATTTTCATAATAAAATGCGGTTTTTATGGTAATTTTTCATATTAATGCTCCTAACTAATATGCATATTTTTAAACTATATAATTAAATTTAAAATAATAAAATATAAAAACCTATACAAATTTTTTTACAGAAGTTAAAAAATAATTTAATTTTAATATATAAAAATAAAAATTATGTATTATGTATTATTATATTAATACATAACATGGAAACAATATACTATACTTACTTTTAAATACTTTTGAAAAAAATATCAAAAACTTAAGATGAATATTAAATATCAAATATTCGTTTTTTTTGGTAGGGGTATGGGAGAAACTCTCCCGATTATTATTAAAACATCTACTATAACATTTTTACAGCACTTTTTGATAAAAAACCATTGGATTTTGAAACTAAGAAACAGTTTAACTTTTCACCAAGAAAAAAGAATCAGTTTAACTAACATAATTAAATTCTTATCATATATTAATCCGAACTCCCCATAAATTAGGTTACAGTTTACTACCTTTAAAATTAGCAAATATTTAAGAACCAAAATAATCTTTTTTTTTTAGTAGTAGAAATGTTTTGTTTAGTTTTGAGTAGAAGACTCATGATAAATGTTATTGAAGGTTAGGAAATAATGATTAATTTAATTCAACCGTTAACATTATAAAAATCTAAACAATGTAATCTCACTATAATTGCACAACTAACCTTTTTATGATACCATTTTCTACAAGTACCTTCTCTAGGTGTCCATTTTCAAAAATACCCTCTTCAATGTACAAAATGACTAAATTACCCTCCTTTATTATAACCCATGATAAAGAAAGAAATATTCTTTCCAACAAAAAGAATATTCACGCCAAATTTTCCCGCCAAAAATTTCCGTCAAAAAATTTGCCGCCAAAATTTTTCCGCAATTCTTTAAAAACCTTTTAAAAAACCTTTAAAAACCCTTGTAAATCTTTTAAAAGTCATCCAAAACCTTTCAAAACTTGAGTAAACCTTTTAAAACCATTGTAAATCATTTTATAACATTTATAAACACTTGTAAATCCCTTTAAACCGTTATAATCGTGATTAATCATTTAATAAAAACTTTTGTAAACTTCTAAAACCTTTTAAAATCCTTGTAAATCCTTTAAACCCATTTTAAAAGAACTTGTAATACCTTTAAAAACTTTTCTAAACCCTTTAAAAACATTTGTAGACTTCTAAAACCCTTTAAAACCCCCTTATAAATCCTTTAAAACTGTTTTTAAATCTTTGTAAATATCTTTCAAAATCCTTGTAAATCTTTTTAAAACCATTTTTAAATCCTTGTATGCCTTTAAAAACACTTGTAAATCCTTTAAAAAACACTTGTAAATCCTTTTAAAAAATCTTTAAAAAAACCTTTAAAAAATCCTTTTAAAAACCCTTTAAAAACCATTACAAATCTTTTAAAAACTATTTAAAAACTCTTGTAAATCCCTTTAAAAATCCTTGTAAATGAGGTTTCATCTCCCATATCATTTTTTTCCAGATTTTGATCCACTATCTCCTTTCTTATTCTTCATACCCCTCATTCATTAATGTAAATGTGTCATTCCAAAACTACCATTCTTTACTTTCTTTTTCTTTAATTTAGTTTAATTTAGAAAACAAAAAAAAATAAAAATAAAAAAAACAAAACAAAAATCAGGACAAACCCGACGCCTCTCGCCCTCTCCGCCTCCTCCTCCCAAACCAGACGTCATGCTCGGTTTTTGGTGTCGGAACTGTCGATTCCGGCGACGTCGGAGGCCCATAGTTTCTTCTTCTCTTTTGAGTTGTACAACGCTCCAAAATGCAGGTACATTCTTCAACTATAAGCTTCATATTTGTTTAGATTTTTGAAATTTGATTGGATTTTAGTTGAGAAGATGACTCCTTAGCACATTGGATGTTTGACCATGAGTTCTGGGTTGATTGAGCTATTTAGTTGCAGAGTTTAGAACCCGAAACCTTCGATTCGATTTTGAATTTAAGAGTTTGATTCGTCTTGAATTGCTGAGTTTAGAACTCGAAACCTTCGATTCGATTTTGAATATAACTAGTAAATCTAGACACTGTGATAAATATAGTATAACTAGTGAAACTAGTAGTACTGGTATAACTCGTATAACTGGTAAAACTGGTAAAACCTAGTAGTACTGGCAATGGTAAAACTAGTAAAACTGGTAATACTGATTTAGTTTTTTGTATTTTTTTTTGGCAGGATACAATGAGCGAAAGCGTTAGCATATATTTTAAATTTTGAAGGTCGAATGTATAGTATTATGTTGAAGACAAAAGCGAGTGATATAACGTTGTTGATGCTAAAAGGAAGGATAAACAAGAAGGTTGGATATGTTGAGAGCCACGTTAAATTGGAGTTGAGCTACTATCCGCTATTGACAAAATTGAATGAGAGGGAAAAGTGTACAATTTATGATGATGAGGATTTGGATGTGTATTTAACGTCCTTTGATAAAGAGAAGCAAAGATGTATGTTGTTTGTGGATGTCACAAAGGTATCGGAACAGCCTGAGCAAGTGATTGAAGATGATGATGATGATGAGGCTGTTAGAGTGGACCAAAGTTCTGTTGGTATAAATTATCAAAACCAACAGACTAGAGATGATGAGGCTAACGCCATTGTTCTATACGTAGAGAAAGAAAAAGGAAAGGGTGTAGAGGGCGATTCTGAAACTTTAGGACGTGAAGAAGGTGATAAATATGTTGAACAATCACCTGTTGTAACACCTTCTAAGTTTATAAAGCCATGGGAAGACGGTTTGACTTTGAGGACATTTGACGAATTCCCAAACAAGAAGGCATTGCAAGAAGTGGTGGATAGAGCTTCGTTTGCTAACTGTTTTAGCTCTCTAAAAATCTCTCTCTCCCAAAATAAAGCTTAAGTCTTACCAAAACCCTAAAAACTCAATATATATGTCTTAACCACGAGCTGGGCTTAATTGCAAATAAGGGAAACTTCTGGGCCGAATCTGTAAATTTTCTGAACTTCAATTAAGCGTGAAATTCAATTGCCGTCAGATATTGGTGTCGATCGACATAAGTCTTATTTATAGAGCTTTTATAGTGTTTTCGAGTCTTTTGCAGTCATTTCAGGATTAGGAGATATTTGGCATGGATTGGAGTGTCGATCGACACCAATATCTGACGGCAATTGAATTTCACGCATAATTGAAGTTCAGAAGATTTACAGATTCGGCCCAGAAGTTTCCCTTATTTGCAATTAAGCCCAATTCGTGGTTAAGACATATATATTGAGTTTTTAGGGTTTTGTTAAGACTTAAGCTTTATTTTGGAGAGAGAGATTTGTACAGAGTCAGGAGAGAAGAATCAAAACCCCCTTCAGAGAAGATTCATAACTCCTTTACTTCTTCTATTACTTTCTTTTATGATATCTATTTTATTCATGATGTTTGTTTCATTCACCATGTCTGAGTAGATCTCTTGTTAGGTTTAGGGTTTTCAAAGGAATTCATGAATTGTTAGGTTGTTAGATTGTTAGGATTGAATCTATAGAGTTCTTCATCTAGATTGTGGTTAATTTGTTCTAGAGTAGTGAAAACAACCTAGAATCTGATCTTAGGTTAATTGGTAGACACGAAAGTGTTATTGATTTCCTGAAAATAATCTAGATGAGCAAAATACCTATTCGCAAAGGGATTCTGTGAACTTATCAAACCTGAATTAAATGCATGTCTTAAACTCATAAATTTGCAAAGAGATTTGGAATTTAGGGTTGTAGATATAGATAGTCTTTGCAACGAAAGTTGATTGATTATATTTTTGTGATTTGAGTTCAAGAACGGTGTTTTATAAATCCTGACAATTCTTTATTTGCAATTCAGAATTTCCTGAGAATATCCCTAGGCCTAGTGTTTCCTCATTATTGTTTAAAAACCAATCGTTAATTTAATTTGCTGTTTTATTTAATTTAAAAACCTGCTTGCTTAGCTTAATTTAATATCATATATTTATTGTGTAATCTTTGAGTCTCTGTGGATTCGATCCCTAAGTACTACAGTGATCTCTTAATTGAGAGAGTAGCTCAGGGCAAATTTGAGCCGATCAAATTTTGGCGCCGCTGCCGGGGACTCAATTTTGATTACCATTAGATTAAGGTTAAAAGTTTAGTCTAAGTTTTTTTTTGTTTTTTTTTGTTACTTACGCTTTTCTTTTCTCTTTTCTTTTTGGTGTTTCAGGTTTATGCCTAATACCAGAAGCCAACAGAACAAAGAGTTAGTTGATAACAATTAAGAACTAGCGGGTTTAGAAAGAGGAATTCGAAAAGTTATGCAAAAGGCAGTAATGGCACCACAAATGATTCTGATTCAAGATGCTGAGGGTACTCTTAGAGATGGAGATGGGCATCTGAGGAATGCACAAGGGCAGAAGCTGAATGCTGACGGGACTGTGATTCCTGAGCCAGTCGTCATCGGTGTCGAGCGACACCAACTAGGTGTCGATCGACACCAAACCGCAGCAGACAACAATCAGTTAGCGTCGCATGCTGAAGCAGACGATGAAAACCGTACACTTGGAGAATACAACAAGCCTGCACTGTTTTATTCTAACCGCTCTGTTATACGTCCTCCTGCATTTCAGATGAACAACTTTGCGCTGAAGCCTGGATACTACACTCTTGTAGGACAACACCCGTTCCATGGCCATACTTATGAGTATCCAATGGACCATATTGAGAAGTTTGAGGATCTAGTATCAAGCATCAAGGCTGATGGTGTATCTTCGGATTTTCTGCTCTGCAAGCTTTTCCAGCACTCTTTAGCTGGAGAAGCACTATCTTGGCTGAAGGATGTAAAAGTTGAGTTCTTAAACAACTTTTATGATGATGCGAGGTCAGAGGAGTTGCGGAAAAAGATTTCTACCTTTTCTCAAGGGATCTCAGAGGGTTTCAAGGCTGCTTGGTGCGTTTTAAGGGTTATCAGAGAGATTGTCCACACCACGGGTATGACAAATTTCAGCTTTTGGGCATTTTCTACCGAGGATTGGATTGGAGGTACCAGATGGCTTTGGATGCTGCTAGCAACGGTAACTACAACACAAGGTCTCCAGCTCAAGCCACCAAACTAATTGAGAACTTAGCTTCCAGCAATAGTACTAAAGTCGCTGATTTTGAGAGGAAGAAGCTAGCTCAAAACATGGATGGGGTTCAACTCGCCGCGTTAAGGCAAAGCTCGATTCAATGCATAGCCTTCTTGTTACTAAGAAGAGTGTTAAGTTTGCTGCTGAGGTTGAGGCTTTTGAACCAGATAAGGATGAAGAAGAAGACGTGAACTACGTCAATGGTGTTGGGTATCAAGGTCAGAAGTTTGGTAACACACAAGGTAACCGGTACAACAATGGGTATGGTCAGAAAGGCACCAGCAGTTTCGTCAGAACCTATGGAAATTCTTCTTACCAGTCACCTCCCTCTCCATCTGCAGATACTGAGATGAAGTCAATGCTAGAACAGATTCTAGCGGGTCAGCAGAACATGACAGTGGATTTCAACGGGAAGATGGATGCCATGTACACTGACTTGAATGGCAAAATCGAAGCCCTGAGCACTTATACCAATAAGTTAGAAACTCTCGCTACACGGACTACTGGATCTGTGAAGAAACGAGAAGGGTGTAATGCCATTTTGATTAGAGATGGAGATAATGTGTGGGAGGAGGAAACAAGTGAAGATGATGAAACTGCACTTGCACTTGCACAGCAAGTGTCGCTCGACACCATCTACCGGTGTTGATCGACACTAACACCAGTTCTCGTGGATTCGGCTCCTGACTGACCAATATCGACCGCGATCGACACCACCTTATCGACACCAGATCCCAGTGTCGATCGACACCTTCCTAGAGTCGATCGACACCCCTCACAGACACAACCGGATTTTCCCGAAACTCCGTGACCATCTACTGAAAAGATCTACAAGCCTAAGGTTCCTTTTCCAAAGCCTAGGAAGTCTAAACATGAGATAGAAGAAGCTCGATGCAAGGCAATGATGGAAAAGGTGGTTAATGAGATACCTCTATATCATACAGATCACGATTCACCTATGCTTAAGCGGTGTGTTAAGAGGATGGTCCAAAATGAGGTGAGCCCTGAGGAAGGAGCTTTGCTGGCTAGAGACATGGGTGCTATCTTCTTGAAACAGACCCCACAGAGTAAGAAAGAAAAGAAGAAGAAAGTGTTTGTTTCTGAAAAAGTTAGTGCCATGATTCAGAGCAGGATTCCAGAGAAGTTACATGATCCAGGAAGTTTCGTGCTAGACTGCTCTATCTTCACAGAGAGATTTCCTCACTCTCTTTGTAATCTTGGCTCAAGTATCAACTTGATACCATACTCTGTTGCTATGAGACTTGGGTTGACAGATTTTAAGCCGACTAGGATCTCTCTTATCTTAGCTGATAGATCGAAAAGGATTCCAGAAGGTATTTTAGAGAATGTTTTGATAAGATTTGGTGAATGCATGATTCCCGCTGATTTTGTTGTTCTTGAGTATGGTGAAGAACCTAAGGATCCTATTATCCTTGGGAGATCTTTCTTGGCTACCGCTGGTGCTCTTATAGATGTTCAGAAAGGAAGGATTGGACTGCATGTGGGTGATTTGGTTATGAACTATTATATGGACAAGTTGAGGCGAGCACCTACTATTGATGGCCAGACTTTTTCTGTCGAAGAAGCCTTGGATGATAAGGCAGTCAAAGAGTATTTAGACGATATTACTACTAGGGACCAGAGCGAGGGTCTAACTACTGATAAGTTATTGGAGGATGACGTTTTTGTGCTAGAGATGAGGATCGCCGAGACGAATTGCAGAAAAAGTGCAGAAACACGAGCAGCAAGCTCAGTGTCGATCGACACCACCAGTGTGTCGATCGACACCCCTCGTCACGAAAGTCAAAACATGCCAAAAACGAATGGTTTTCGGGTTGATCTTACTGCTGCAAGCTTGAGCCCTGCTCTGAATCGGAAAGCTTCACCACCCATACTCCAGAGACCTCGAGAAAAGCAAAGGTACGCAACTTCTTTACCCAAACCTTCTCATATCATCAATAAGAATTCCAAAGGTACAAAGACTGTTTTGCAGTTAACCAAGCCACGAGATTATCGTAGAGCGCTTGTTGGTTCTTTTGATGATGTTGAAGGTAAACGAAGTGTCCCACCCATACCTAGCTCTTTTCCTGCTGGTGCTCCTCGTGTACTTTGTCGATCTCATACACCTAATGCTTATACACCACCTTGGATGATGAGACACTATTCTCAGAGGCAGTTACTGCCGCTTTCCGACCCACCGGATGCATGAGCCCCAACAAAGTCAAGCTAATGACTGAAAACAAGCGCTTAGTGGGAGGCAACCCACTTGTGAGTTTTTCTATTTCTTTTGCATTTATTTTAGTTTTATTTTATTTTATTCGCCAATCTTAGACTTGGTAACACTAAGGACAATGTTGTTTAAGTCTGGGGGAGGTAGTTACTAACATTGTTTATTCTTTTGGAGTTTTATAGAGTCAGTCCAAAAAGTTTTTTTTATTTTTTTATTTTATTGAGTCAAAATTTTTGTAGGGAACTATGAACTAAGTCTAACGGTTTCTCTGATTTGGATTAACACTCTTATGACTCTTGATTATGCTTGATCTCAGAACCGAAGTTTGGAACGACTATGAGCTGTATCAACAATCCTGAAAGCCCTTATTCATTGGATATCCAGTTGATCTAACGTTGTCTCTACTTTTATCATGACTTAATTGGACTTAGTCTCTTACCTTGGGAGTTGAAATACATTGGACTAGACTTCTTCTTCGAGCCGCACAAGACACTGCACTTCTTCAAAGTATGATTCCTTCCTTCTCTCTTCCATTCAGCCTTTAAAAGAAACTGTGGAAAAGGCTATAGGTAGAAGTGATATGAGAGATGTCGCCTAAACCCGTGCATACTTCGGATCTCATGGATACCCGAATAAGAAAAAAAAGAGTAAAAAGAAAAAGGAATCTTTGAAAAAATAAAATGATACCCTAGAAAAGTAGGGAGATGTCGATTACCTTAGAAGTGAGAAAAGGGAGAAGAAGTGAAATCATACGAAGAATGTCTTGGTTTGAGAAGAGTCCATATGTCATTGATCGATATTCCCTCGGTAAGAATTTATCTTTACTTGTTTTAAATTATGTAAAGAGGTGATAATGGAAAGACTGGAGATTCCTGAGGATTGAGGGATTAGAGTAAGGAATGTTGATGCTTCTCATAGGCAAAGTACATAAAGTAAGTTCTAGATTCAAGGCGATGAAGAGTGCAAAGAAGAGTTTCCTGCAGTTGAGTGAGTTCCCGCGTTTTCAAACCTCTTTAGCAGGTTAAGTTTATGTTTTGCTTGAGGGCAAGCAAAGGCTAAGTCTGGGGGAGTTGATATATCATGGTTTTTACGGGTTTTTAGCCATGATAGAAGTCTTATTTATAGAGCTTTTATAGTGTTTTCGAGTCTTTTGTAGTCATTTCAGGATTAGGAGCTATTTGGCATGGATTGGAGCTTTTTGGAGCATTTGGGAACATTTGGAGAAGATGTGCCGAAGGAACGTACCGGGAGAACATATTTGGTGTGAGTTTCGAGCGTCACTACTTCTGGTGTCGATCGACACCAATATATGACGGCAATTGAATTTCACACATAATTGAAGTTCAGAAGATTTGCAGATTCGGCCCAGAAGTTTCTCTTATTTGCAATTAAGCCCAGTTCGTGGTTAAGACATATATATTGAGTTTTTAGGGTTTGTTAAGACTTAAGCTTTATTTTGGAGAGAGAGATTTGTAGATAGTCAGGAGAGAAGAATCAAAACCTCCTTCAGAGAAGATTCATAGCTCCTTTACTTCTTCTATTACTTTCTTTTATGATATCTATTTTATTCATGATGTTTGTTTCATTCACCATGTCTGAGTAGATCTCTTGTTAGGTTTAGGGTTTTCAAAGGAATTCATGAATTGTTAGGTTGTTAGATTGTTAGGATTGAATCTATAGAGTTTTCATCTAGATTGTGGTTAATTTGTTCTAGAGTAGTGAAAGCAACCTAAAATCTGATCTTAGGTTAATTGGTAGACACGAAAGTGTTATTGATTTCCTGAAAATAATCTAGATGAGCAAAATACCTATTCGCAAAGGGATTCTGTGAACTTATCAAACCTGAATTAAATGCATGTCTTAAACTCATAAATTTGCAAAGAGATTTGGAATTTAGGGTTGTAGATATAGATAGTCTTTGCAACGAAAGTTGATTGATTATATTTTTGTGATTTGAGTTCAAGAACGGTGTTTTATAAATCCTGACAATTCTTTATTTGCAATTCAGAATTTCCTGAGAATATCCCTAGGCCTAGTGTTTCCTCATTATTGTTTAAAAACCAATCGTTAATTTAATTTGTTGTTTTATTTAATTTAAAAACATGCTTGCTTAGCTTAATTTAATACCGAATATTTATTGTGTAATCTTTGAGTCTCTGTGGATTCGATCCCTAAGTACTACAGTGATCTCTTAATTGAGAGTGAGTAACTCAGGGCAAATTTGAGCCGATCAGGATGACTACATGGATACATTCGCCCCGGTAGCTAAGCTTCACACGGTTCAGGTTGTTCTCTCTCTAGCCACCAACTTATCTTAGGATTTGTGACAAATGGATGTTAAGAATGTCTTCCTCAAAGGAAAACTTGAAGAAGAAGTGTATATGACTCCACCTTCTGGCCTTGAATCTCTTGTCACCCCGGGCAACGTCTTACGTTTGAGGAAGGCAATCTATGGTCTCAAACAATCCCCGAGGGCTTGGTATCACAAGCTAAGCTCCACTCTCAAAGATCATGGGTTTAAGCAATCCGAGGCGGACCACACCCTCTTTACTCTTCAAAGTGATCAAGGTATTGTTGTTGTTCTCGTGTATGTGGATGATATCATCATCTCCGGGAACAACAAGGAAGGTATTCAAGACACTAAACTCTTCCTTAAGTCTATAATTGATAAAAAAAAAAGATCTTGGTGAACTCAAGTACTTTCTTGGAATTGAGGTATGTGGCTCTCTGGAGGGCTTATTTCTTTCTCAAAGAAAGTATGCTCTTGATCTTTTGAATGAGACAGGGAAACTTGGATCCCAACAGGCCTTGACACCACTTGAAGAAGGCTATACGGTCAAGCAAAAGGGGGAGAAGAAGAAGGCCAAGAATAATGTTCCCTCATATCCTCTCGATGAGCCGTATGAAGACCCAAAGCAATATCGACGCCTTTTAGGTAAGTTAATCTACTTAACTCTCACACGGCCTGACCTTTGTTTTGCCGTGAATTAGGCCAGCCAATACATGAAGAATCCCAACAAGTATCATTGGAATATGGTGGAGAGGATCTTGAGATATGTCAAAGGTAGCCCCGGTCAACGACTTTGGATGGGAAAGAATGCAAATACCAAGATAGTAGGTTATTGTGATGCGGAATATGCCGGGGATACTATCACAAGGAGATCAACAACTGGCCATTGCACGTTTGTTGGTGGAAATTTGGTCACATAGAAGTCTAAGAAACAAAAGGTTGTTTCATATTTAAGTGCGCAAGCAGAGTATAGGGCCATGAAGAAGCTTACAAATGAACTCACTTGGCTAAAAGCTCTCCTCAAAGACCTTGGCATTGAAACACCAATACCTATCACCATGCATTGCAACATACAAGCCGCCATTCACATAGCCACAAACTCGGTCTTCCATGAGAGAACCAAGCACATTGAAGTGGATTGCCACAAGGTCCGAGAAAATATTGAAGAAGATGTAACACTCCCATGTTACACTAGAAGTGAAGATCAATAGGCGGATATCTTCACCAAGACCACATTTCCTAAGGTTTGCAATCATATTTATAGCAAACTTGGACTTGTGGACCTTTCACGCACTTGATCAACTTCTCTAATCCGTGGAAATCATAATCTTTTTCCCTTAGTATTGTTTTGTCCCATGACGTTTTCTACACTAAAGTTTTTAATGAGGTGATGCTTCACGGGTTCAAGCTTAGCCATTTCATTAAGCTAAGCTTGAGGGGGAGTATTGATCGAGATCTTATTGAGTATGTCAAGATAGAATAGATCATTATGTTCTACTGTATATTGGTCTATTCTATATTGACTAAGTTTGGATAGTATAGACCATTAGGCTCGTCTCTACATTGGTCTATACTATACATACGGGGGATGTTAAGAGATAAAATAGATTAGCATTATTTATATTATTAGATTCCCTTGTAAGCTTATCCCTTATCCCACCTACTTATATGTGTGGTTGTAAACCTAATGAAGTAAGAAGAGTAATTCTCTCTCTTTTCTATTCTTGGTTACTATTCATCTTCTCTCCAAATCTCTTTCTCATTCTTGTTACTCAAATCTAACAAGAGGAAACTTGGCGCCCAAGCAACGCAAGCACGAGGTGTGGGATAAGATCTATCCAAAATCTTATCTTTATCCTATGCACACTCAAGCTTAGGCACACATACGCAGAACACATGCCTTTCTCATCCGGTTCGTGTGACAAAATGTGATAAGTGTAAGCCCCTTCACAACACCACAGCTTCCAAGCACCTCACTTGGTCCATCGACCGTTCATTCTATTCGCTCGCGGTATACGTCTATACCGAAAGCTCTTCCGACCACTATACGTTGATAATGATCTTTACCTATTCTAACTTGACAAAACTTCTAAATTTCCCAAAAGTAATGACTAAGTTATCTAATCACTCTATAAACCTTATTGTCTTTGTATTCAAACTCGTTCGATCACCGCTTGCTTGTCTCGGCCTAACTATACTCCTTCTCGATAAAACTAGTTTTCTCCTTGACAAATTGATCATTCCCTCAACCAAATTGCCCGTAAAAAATCCCCTTAGTAATTGTTTGACATTGTCCTTAGATCAATTTAACACCAATTCTCTCGATAGCCGTACTGTCCGTTGCCACTAATAGCCGGTCTTAACTGCTTGACACTCGACGGTAGCTGATAACAACTTAACTCTCTTATTGTTTGATATAAAATCAATTCAACAATTTTTCTTAGATCAATTCTTCAGATAAGACTTGGTTTATCAATGGCTCCAATTCTAAGTTTGGGGCGCATTTCTACGACCGCGACGGTTCATTTGTATACTAGGTCACCATCAAGGGTATTACATTCTCCTCCCCTTATAAGAATTCGTCTGCGAATTCTCTGGAACTGCAACTTAGGCTTTACTTTGCGTTATCTCTATTACAAGTCTTCGTCTAGCTTACTCATTCTACGATTCTTCTTGTCGTTGTTGCTGTCTCGAGTATTTGATAATTTCCTTTCTTATCAAATATACTCAGACTTTCACTTCTACTTTCTTACGTGGTACTAGACACCCTTTTTCTAAGCACCATCTTCTTTGTCATACCAATATTCTAACTCTCATCTTGGTTTCTTAAACCCATTCTTGATACAATTCTTTCTCAACTATTCACTCTTCTCAAGCTAGAGTGGGGTGGTTTCACTCACGCCACATTTGAGGGGTTCTCACCTATTTTGTTGCTCCATTAACGCATGATCTCAAAGTTAACCATCGACGGAATCGAGTATATATATGGAATCAGTTGAGTCGATTTGGATGTACTCCTCCCCTTCTCAAATCCTTTTGCTCTTTGATTTTATGATATGCTTCTTCGATTTGGAAAATTCATGTCGGACTTAGTTGTTCGTTTAAAATCTCCTAATTTAGTTGATTGTACATGGTCATCCTCACCTTTACTTTAGAAAAGACTTCTGGGAAGAGAATGGAGAGATTAGCCATTACTAGAAACAATCAACCTTGGTTAATAATGGGAGATTTCAGTGAACTTATAAGTAACAATAAGAAAAGAGGTGGTAATGTAAGACGTGAGGCTTTTTTTGAGGATATGAGACAGATGGTTAAGCACTATAACTTCTCAGACTTGAAGAGTTCTGGTAATGGATTTTCTTGGGCATGTCAGAGAGGAAATCGATATGTGAGAAGTTGTTTGGATCTTACTATGGCAAACTCATTGGCATTCTAAGTTCCCAGCTTCTAAAGCGGTTTTTTAGAGTTTGAGAAATCCGATCATAGACCTTTAGTAACAACTATTTCTGAAGTTTCTGTTTTTTTGTTGGGGTATGTTCACCTATGACTCTCGCTTATACAATAAACAAGGTTTCAAAGATTCTGCTCTCAAAGGTTGGAGAAGAGTCACAGGTTACGCTCAAGGCTCTTTAATTCAGCGGCTCTCTCATTGTCATTAAGAAATCTCTTACTAGAAATGCAGAAACAAGGTCAATGTAGAATAGAAAATTAGTATTCTTAGAAATGATTTGGACAAAGCTGGGGCGTTGGGTTTTCCTTTGGTCGAGAGAACACGACTTCTTCGAGAACTAAACTAAGCTCACATTGAGGAAGAAATTCATTGGATAATTAAAAGCGGGAATACATGGTTATATGTTGGCGATCGGAACACAGCTTATTTTCATAAAATTACAGAGGCTAAGAAGATCAGAAATAGAATTAATGTTATTCAAGATCATAATGGTGTTATTAGAAGATCTGAGGCTCACATTGTAGAGGCTGTTATACATTATTTCAAAGATATGTACTCTTCTCAAGCTCCTTCTAAAGACACTCTTACCGAGTTATTTCAAAATAGTCATAGTACAGTGACGACTGAGATGAACAATGATCTAACAAGGGAAGTGACATCGGAATTGTTGTGTTTAGCATTAATCTCCATCGTACTCCAGGAGTTGATGGTTTCTCAAGAGTTTTTTTATCATCAATCTTTTATCTTGGGATGATATTAAGGATGATATAATTTCTGAAGTTAAAGGGTTTTTCTAGGATGGTAACAGCTATGTCAGCTTCAGTTTCTCCCAATTCTCCGCCGTCAGAAAGCCAAACCGCGCAGCTTTCTCACACTACAACAACATAATCCAGTTCTTCTACTATAGAAACCGGATCGGTTCCACTTTTATACCAGCTGGTAAGATCGAATCAGGTCAAACAAAGCACATGTCAGCCGATTTCTCTGTACAGTCGTTTCCTCTCACAGTGGCCACTGCTGAGATTTGAAATCTTGGATCCGGTTACGGAACCAAGTTAGTGGAGTTGGATAATAGGTCCGAGTCAACAGTGGAAATAGAGTCAAAGCTGGAGATGGCAGGTCGGGTTTGGGTTCTCGGTTTGTTTACACACCAAATCGCAGCAAAATGTAATTGTAGGATCGCGATTTCCACGAGCGATGGTTCATTCTTAGTCGTTCGTTGTTGACTAAAAAAGATTGTAAAAAAGTGTGATAATGTTCTTGTTACAAAACACATGTATGCTAGTTAAATTAAATATAAAGAATTTGTACCTACTAGTCTACTACCTCTCTATTGGTTTTCTTGTAATTTGTTAGAGTATAATACTTTTGTTATTTTGTTAAATCTCAAAGCAACCCTAACCTAATGTAACAAATTCTCATCTTCTTCACAATTCCTCATTCTCGATACCTCACGGAACCAATCTTCTACACGATAACTCACTCTCGAGACTCTTGTTTGAATAAGCATAGTAACTCTCTGTGGACCAAGTAAGTTAGTTATGTGATTGTGATATGAGTTTTGCTAAAGTTTTGATTTTTGTTCTTCTTTTTGTTGATGTTGTTGTTGTCGTTTAGAGAATGATGAATTTGGGAATTTTAGAACTTTTTGAAAAATTGGTGGGTTTTTAGATCTAGCAATAAATTATTATTTTAAGAGTATAATGCTAGTTTTTTTTGGTGACTCTAGGACCAACTGTCCGTGAAGGAGAGCAAGTCTTTGGCAGCTGTTCACATATTTGCTTCATTCAACGACACATTCATTGTAAGTTGTTTTTTTATGTGAATTTAGTGTTTCAATGATTACTAAAGTCCTTGAACATATGAAAATATGAAGTTTGTCTACTGTTTTTATGTGAATCTAGTGTGATTTGTTTGCTGCTCCAAGACCTAGATCTAGATGGGTTAAACTACAAAAACTAAAATTATTTATTGAGGTGAAATATAGGAGAAAATTGATTTAAAAAAAAAACTAAAAACATATATTAATATATCTACATATATATATATAGTGATTATTAATTTATGATATTATTGGGACTATATTTTACATAGGAATTACAAAAAAATATTCTTATTATACTATCGAATTTGGTCAATTTTTACACTGGCCCGACTTGGGACCAGCAAAATTTATTAATTTATAATTTTTATTAATTTATAGAGTATTATTTTATAGAGGTTTTACTGTAGGTGTAAATTACATGTACAAAAGAGACTTTTGCCAGATTTTTCTTTGTGTTGTGTTTTGTGTATAGACTTTTTCCAGATTGTTCTTTGCTTTAGATTACGTTTTCTCTTGCTTTCTTCTTCCTTGTGAGTCTTTGTTAAAGTTATGATATATCCTTCTTTTTTTTGAGTTAAGAGGAGAATGATTCCAAGTTATATTGATTTTTTGGGAGAGTTGGTATTTTAGTACATTTTGAGAAAGTAATTAGGTTTTTAGTATATATACTATTTACAATTAGAGAAGTAGGTGTTTTACTATTTGTGTGAGTGAGAAAGAAAATGTGAGTGAGAAAGGAAATGTGGCAAAAGATAGAGATATATATATATATTATATATATATATTATTGTTGTTCTTTTTCTTTTTATTACATTCTCCTCTTTTTAATTATATTAAATATTTATTAATATATTATTTGTTCCCAAATTTTTTTCACATAACAAATTATATGTTTTTTTAATAATTTGATATGCATTTTATTTTAATATATTTCATTCATATTTTTTATAAACTATTGTACAATTAAAATATTTGTATAGATACATACAACCGTACAAAATAATGTATGTACAAGTACAATGTATAGATATAAAGTACTATACACCACTATTATTGTACATACACGTCACTCTGTACAGACAGATAAGTATACGAATCATAATTTCCATAAAATATATTTAAGATTATTAAACAAAATACATATCAAACTGTAGAGGAAAAAAGATAAATTTTATATTTATGAAGTTTTTTTTAAAAAAATTCATGCAATTAGTATTTTAATTATTAGATTAGTGGGGAAGAGGTAAGAAATAAATACAAAAGAGAAAAAAATAAAGATATATATATATATATATATACACACACAAAAATGATTTTTGTTCTTTTCTCTCACCCACACACACAACATGTCTTTATCTTCTATCATGGGTCTTACGACCATTTCCCAAATTATGAATAGCATATGTATTACTTTACTAATTATGCTGTCTAAATGTACTAAAACGCCAAATATCTTTTTTTTTTTTATGTTTGTGAGATGTTTATGTGTGTGTGGCACTGGTTATTTTTTTTTTTTGAGTTACGATTGTTCTTTCTTTTAGTTACATTAGATCTGTACATATACTTAAGTCTTTACTTAGGACTAAACAAGAGAAATATTAACCACACCAATATTTTCCTCATCCCAAAGATGAAAAATCCTATATCTATGTCTGATTATCGTCCGATTGCTTTATGCAATGTCAGTTACAAAATAATAGTGTGATTTCTGAAAATCAAGCTGCTTTCATCCTAGGGAGAATGATTACTGATAATATCAATATAGCTCATGAAGTCTATCATGCTTTAAAGGTTCAGACTACACAATCAAAGTCTTATATGGCAGTTAAAACAAATATTACGAAAGCCTATGATCGTCTTGAGTGGATTTTCTTAGAGAAAACACTAACAAGCATGGGATTTAATCAAAACTGGATTCATTGGATTATGGCTTGTGTATCATCAGTCAGTTATTCGGTTTTCATTAATGATGTTCCTCATGGTACAATCCAACCTGGAAGGAGATTAAGACAAGAAAATCCTCTTTCTCCTTACCCTTTCATCCTGTGGCTTTTCGGTAGGCCAAAAGAGGATCGCATGCTTCCTAACGTTGTAATACCGTCTTTAATCTTTGACAAAGACTAATAGGCCGTAACTCAGTCATTTTAGTCGGTCGCTCCATTTTTGGAATTATATTTAACATATATCAAAGAATCCATGATGTAGGAAGGAATCTTTCTTAACTACACTCCAAGCCTGTTGGAATAATAATGCTGTCATCACAACTGGGCCAGGAGCTTTGTCCGGATGCATCATATACAAGGCGTCACGAACCTCTTTTTCCCGACACCGGTTCTGTTAAAAATCATTATTATCGTTCATATTGCCGTTCTCACCTCTCTTAAAAAATCCTCTGAGTCATGAGGATTGGTAGACGTAAATAGATCCTCAAAGTAATCCTACGCAATATTACTAATATCCTTATCCTCAGAAGTCCAAACACTATTCTTATTGTACATGCCAACATAGCGATTTCTAGCACGTCTGTTTTTGTTTGTGCATGAAAAAACTTAGACCTCCTATCCCCAACTCACATCCAGAGGTTCCTACTTATTTGTGATACATTATCTTTCCTCCTCCGTATAGTCATTCCTTAATCGTGTAGACAAATCACAAATTTCAGAGGGAGGAGACGCATTATTATGCGCTGCCGCTAATTTCTTTTTTAAATTCTCTATTGTATCTCTTCCAAAGGGTACTTGTTCTTTTTGCCACCGTGAGATGTCATGTCTGCACCTAATTATTTTGTCCACAAAAATCCCAGTAGCGCTCTAGAGCTCCACTCCAACCATGATTATTTTTTTCCATTAATCCTTCATTTGCAAGCCATCTTTTATCAAAAACAAAATAGTGTTTATGTTTTACCTTGTTTTCCGCCACCAATGCTAAGATCGGTTTGTGATCTGACCCAATCATGGATAGATATTCTGTAGTATCCGGAAAACATCATGCCAACTTGCATTACCCAGAGCCTTGTACAACCTACATCTAATTGGTTTATTATCCCTCCATCCCGCCATGACAAACTATCACCAATATAGGGAAATTCAATGAGAGCACAATTCCTTATCACAAAATTTAAAGCAAGAAAATAAGAAGCATCCGTTAATTTGCCTCCACGCTTTTCATAATTATCCATAATTTTATTAAAATCACCAATTAAAAACCAAGAAGAGAAACCAAGTCTTGATAACCTTTCCCACACTAAGTCACGTTGCGTAGGGACCAGATCGCCATACACAAACGTTAGATACACTGTTAATCCATTAACTACCGTTTGAACATCAGTTATCTATTGGACTTATAGAAAACCAAAACTTGAAAAAAAATTATTAATATAAAAAGTGTTAAACCGCCAAGAAAACCAATAGGTTCAACCGCAATTAAATTATGAAAACCCAAATGATATTGAAATTTTTCTAAAAATGATGACAATTATTTAGTTTTCGAAAGAAATAAAGAGTCCAGCCTATGTTGCTTCCATAAATCCTAAAGATACCTGATTATTACCTTATTCCCTAACCCTTGGCAATTCCAACTTAAATCCTTCATTCAGGACCAATTTGTTTAGGTGCCTTAGACCATGATTAACGGGCGTACCTTAGTTGATTCTTAGGTAATATTAAGATAAAAATTAAATCATAAATCATGTAATTTGGTAAGGAACGTATCTTACTTAAGAACAAAATTGATGGCTAAGAGCGGTCAAGTGTCAATATCTGATAGGCAAAGAAGAAAAACAAAAAACAAAAAACACTTTGATGGTTGAGTCATTTTCTCGTATCTCTCCTCTCTCTTTTACCTGCTTCTTGTTCTTTGGCGACGTAGAAGAAGAACACAAACCATCCTCCGATCCGCCGCCGTATCCATCTTCCAGCCGACTAGCCGGACTAATCTCACCGTCTTCATCGACGCGGATGTCCACGGCGACGCGGATGTCCACGGCGACGAGGAGGAGGTGAAATCGACGAAGAGGAGCGAGGAGGAGGAGATTACAGCAGGGAAAGAACAAAAGCTAACATACTACCAATAAACATGCTCTTATATACCTAAGAGCATCTTTAACCCACCTCTATTTCTTCCTCTAAACTCTATTTTATAGCAAATTTTGCTCCAACCCACCTCTATATTCACCTCTATTATAGAGATTGCTATTTTTATCTCTATATATAGAGAAACTCTATTTTTTCCTCTATAAATAGAGCTGAACTATTTTATTGCAAAGTAGTCCTTTTGATCTTAAACTTCTTTTTTTTTTTGTCATCATTACAAATTATACGTCTCTCTTTAAGAGGGACCGGACTCGAACCCGGATCTGGTGAGAAGGCAACAGAGGTGAGAACCACTAGCCCACTTGTCCTTCTCATCTTAAACTTCTTTTATTTATGAACAAAATAAATATATTTTAATAACTAATAATATAAAATATTTTATAAGTTTTAATATAAATATATATTCTAAAATTTGAGACTACCATTTGCAAAAGTAAATTATATAAAATCTTATAAAAATATATATAATAATAGATTTTATTTTTATTGAAGGAAAAAAGAGATTTTATTTTACCTTATTATATATAATAATAGGATAGAATCTAGTATTTTATTGTTTTTTTATATAATGCGATGTACTTTTAAATAAAAAATATATAATATGATGTTTTTATAATAAATATTTAATTTAAATAAAAGTAACTATTTTATTAAAATTTGATAAAAGTTAAAGTAAATGGGTTAATTTGCAAATTTTATAATAGATGGTGTTAATATTAAAATTTTAAAAGAATCTATTTGGAATATTCTATTATGGAGGAAAAAGTAGAGGAAACCATTGGAGCAAAAGTCACCTCTATTATAGAGTTCTTATATTATAGAGGCAAAAATAGCAAAAACTATTGGAGATGGTCTAACTACTATTCTTCGTTACATCAAATCAAGTATCAGTATTTGTCACAATAATAGAAAAGAAAAAAACTAGAAGAATCCTGGATCCTTTGGTTTAAACATTTTAGGCATCTTCATAGATGTATCATCAAGATCAATTCTTGAAGACCCTCTTTGAATCCCTAACCTCTCTTTGTATTAGCCGCAAATTTAGACGCTAATATCGTTGCACTCAAATTCTGATTGTTGCTACTGTTCTCGTCTTCGTTGTTACTACTCTCCGGCATGGTCTCATCGTATTGATAGTCTTCATCATCACCATAATAGTAGTCGTCACCTTCCTCTTGCCCTGCTAACTCCATTGCTAACTTTCTTTTCACGTATCTTCTCCATGCAGCTTGTATAAAACAAGTTCCCCATGCTCTCCATTGATGTGAATAGTATCTGATCAGAGTCAAAACATAGAGATCAAGAAACATCATAGCGTATCAAGCAAGAAACCTTAAAACAACTAGTACCTGAAAGCATGTTGGAGTTTCTTGCTGTGGAGACGTCTGAATTGGTTAGCTACAAACTTCAAGTCCTCTGCTTGGAGAGCGAAAGCTTCCACCTCAGAGAGAGTCTTCACGGTTCTTGTGGACAATGGCAGATTAAGAGTAATGTTTGGCATTAAAGCCCATGTTAAAAGCTCTTAACCGCAGAAATCTCCTGGTCTAAGCGTGATGGAGTTAAAGAACCCTGACCGTCCACCATCTGTAGTTGAACTCTCCACCTGACCTCTAATGATGAAAAGCATCTCATTTACAGGATCGCCTTCACGCGTCACATACGTGTCTTTTGTGTTCAAGGATGGAACTAGACGCTCACATATCGCATCTAGGAGCTGGTCATCCATCTGTGCAAAGAACGACACCTGAAAAATCAAATGAACATAAAATTTAGGGTTTGTAACTTGAACTGCAAGTAATAAAATGTGGTGTTTTCATTGTGTTCCATACTCGGCGAACAAGGGCAAGACAAAGATGTCGCTGGATCTGGCGACGAAGATCCAACGGTAGAGCCCGTAGGATAGCTTCTTCGTCAACTCCACGGGTCGTTAGCCATTTGTATTGAATGAATCGCCTTACACGGTCTTGTAACTCTTCTGGCAATTGCCTATGTCGCATCCATTCCTCTGTGTCTCTTCTTCTGACTCTCCATTCATCTAACCTTGCCATTGTCGATTGTAGATAGTTCTTCAACAATTTGAGAAATCATTTAGACTCCATTAAAAGCTATGGAAAGAACAAAATTTTATATAAATTACCTGAACATTTCCAATGAGATGAGAGAAGAAAACTAGCCCCACAACACAGATGAAACAACTAAATATAGTCTCACTACTCAGTGTACTCGCTGCAAGACTCTGTCCATAAGAACTACACAAACCAAATCATGTATCAATTAACTAATGGTGGCGGTTGCAGTTGTATTTGATTCAAGACACATGAATTTTAACCTAACCTAAGGTTACGGAGACCCCACCCAAGACAGTAGAAGTATTTATCAAAGAAAGGAGAAGAGGTGACATCATTAGTGAACTCATCACCGAACATACCAAACTGAAAATGCTGGTCATCGTCATTGCGTGCGTCACAATTTGAGAGAACCCGAGTAATCCGCATCCAAGCTTGTCTACCTGGATCTTGCAACGATCCACAGTCTAGAAACAAGAGCGTACAAGATGGTGAATGCGTTGCGTTCATCTCTTTAGTGCACTCTCTTCTCCAGCATTCATGCTGTCTCTGGATCGATAAAACGTACCATACCGATCCAAGAACCTAAAAGGGAAACCAAGTTGTAAAATAGAGATAGTTTGAAGTCATTGTACTGAGAAATAGTTGCTTACGTGGCTCACAAGCAAGTAGAGGATGAGATTGTAGGCTGCACCAGACCATGCTGTTTTGGCTGCGACACCGGTTGCTTTAATGATCCTTCGGTTGAGAGGAAGCATGACAACGAAGCGTGGTACGTACTGTAACAGGACAATCAAGGAAAGTGTGTGGTTCTGATGAGCTGCGTATCTGAATTCTCTAGCATTTGGTATCACAAACCAAATCATTATCTAAGAAAATAAATATAAAGGTTACAATTTCAGAAAATAACAATTTCTTGATTACTAATATTTTCACTGACTAGAATTTTGATTTATGTTAACTTTTAATGGAGTTATCTACAATGAAAAGAAAAAGATAAATGAATTGAACCTGAGAAAGATGAAGCGAGGCAGCTAGGTCAATGACGAACTCAGATTTGAGGTAGCGGATGGAGATTTCACGGCGATCCATGACAAGCTCTCCCCGACCAAAGACTCTAGATGATTTGGAGACAAAGGCGGTTTTGAATTTGAGGAAAATGTGGATGAGGAAGGAAAGATCAGCTAGGATTCGGAAAAAGGTGACGAGGATACCAAAACTGATGTCGATGGACATACATGCGGTTCCGGCTTGGACAATGGGAAGATAGAAGTAAAGAGGGTCGAGAAAGAGAGCGAGAAGGCATGTGACGAGGAAGATGTGGTTCCATCTGGTGATTAGGTCACCTCTCGGGTCGAGGGTTTTGTTACGGAGCTCAGAGAAGATGGATCGGCGGCGTTGGTTGTTAGGGTCGTTGTTGTTGTGACGGAGGGAAAATGCCGTCGGGAAATTGCGGAAGCGTGCGGAGGTGTAGAGGTGGAGATTGCTCATTTGGGGTTTGCTTGTGTTTCAAGTTATGGAAGGAAGAGATTTGTGGGAGTGGGAAGAATGAGATGATGTTGGAGACAATTAAGGACAGGAGAAAGAGAGTATGAAATGTTATATGAGACCACAAGTTTGCCACCAAACAATGGAGACCATACATACACAGACACACTCACAAAGGATTGGAGACCACATGTTATTACAAACTATATTTTTCATTCATAATGTATTGTTGAATCCTCTTCTATAAATATCACCATGCTCTTTAATTCTTTATTTTCATTCATGTTATGTTTTGGTTTTACTATTTATGTTTCAAATATCTAAACCAACGAGTTTTTTTGTTCTTTCAACTTCATAACCAAGTCCTTGTTCCTTTCTTGTTCTCAAATCAAATCCCTTGTTCTTTTCTTGTTCTCAAATCAAATCAAATCTTATGTTCTATTCTTGTTCTCAAAATCAAATCCAAGTTCTTGTTTTTTTTCTTTTTACTTAAAAAATCCAAAATATTATACTTCAAACCAAATAATCTTACGTTGATCGTCAACAAATAATCTCGAAAAAACTTAAGAATTGCAATCAATATTAAGTTTTCTAAAATTAAAAATTTTAATTTAATTTTTAAATAAATATTTATTTGCTAAGAACCACAAATTAAGAGTCTACCAATAAAGACATCTCAAAACTAAAAACAAAAATACAACTCTTATCTCTTACTTTTCCAAATTTATTAATAAACTAATCTTAAGATCAAAATTTAAAAGTCTACCATTAATCATGCTCTTAAGCCCATCTTGGCCTCCCTCGTCCATCTCACGGGACACCGTAATGGTCACGGATTCCATGCTAGCTTCCACGCTGGAGCCGAAGCTTATGGAGCAGCCACCACAACTAAATTTTCTTGAAATAGAGCCTTGCGAACCAATTTAGGCTGTTTTACAACCACACTTTGCTCTTGTGAATTAACACCTCCTTTGTTTTCTTATCATGAACCACCTTACGATGGCCATTGAGTTGAGCATAGCTGTTACAACGCCTTGCCCAATATGACAGCTCACCATGAGAGTGTCCCGACTGAGCCCTGCTACCTTCACCCCTCTAACCCTCTCCACCACTTTGATCCTTAGAAGGACCTCGTTGTTTTCCTTCAAGCTCAGAACGATGCCTATTCTCATTCGCTACTACTCCTTTGTAGCTTTGATGCCATCGATCCCTATCTTCCCCAGATATTGTGTGGTGATAACCCTCTGAAACCTCAGACCTTGTCTTAAAGCAATGTGCCTCGTCATGACAGAGACTAAAGCAGAGGCGACAATAACCAAACGATCGTTCGCACCTCAACATCATCGGAACTCCACCTTAATACTAAACTCCAACTCCTTTTCGAAACACAATGGCTTCAAACCATCAATCGTCACATTCACTCTACAACCAACATCAACCTCTACCACATTGCCCAAAGATTCACCAATACTACAGAAGTTAGAATCGGCCCAGAGTTGAAGCGGTATCCCAAGCACCCGAATCTCGAAGGTGATGGCTGAAGGGTATTCCGGATCAACAAACGGCTGCCATCTCACCATCGTTACCATCTAATGATAAAAATGGAATGGTTCCATCTAGAGAACTCTAATGATGTCTTCCTCCTCCTCAAAATCAAACTGAAATTTCCCTGACCAAGATCAGCCCCTACCACCTTGCTTTCGATTTTCCATATCCGAAGAAGCATGAAGAGAAGGGTCTTCATGTCATGCATAAGCAGATTTAAACATCTACCGACCACATTCTTCGAATAACTGTCAATCAAGGTAAAGTTATCAAAGAAAGGGATCTTAATCTTCCGTTTTGGGACCATTTTTACCGCCTTCTTCCCAGATCCACCACGCTTCATCAACTGACCTTGCGACATCGTAGTAAAACTCAAATAAAATGTTTGACTGGAGAGAAAAAGAAGTTGTGAAGGAACAAGAAGAATGAATTGAGTACCCAACGATATTCCGCGTCATTGACTACCTAATTGATACCCCTTCTCCATCCTTGCAAATCCTTGTAATCGAGTATCCTCGCTCTCAAATTCCTTCCCTAATACGCCATGAATCCTCTTGAATCTCTGCGACCCTGACTATCCACAATTATAATCTTAAGCTTTCAATGAATGATACGAGATAATTGATCTTCCTTGCTTAAACTGCCAAGATCTCAAATAATTGATCAATCTAAGAACCGAATCATAAGAGATCAAGGTTCCATCCTTCCCAAAACATTCCACAACCCAACCGAGATATGAGTCAAACTTTCCCAAATCGAGCCCCTTCGTCGATCTTCCCAACCACCAGATGGAATCGCATAAAATCCATGACAGAACCGCAAGAGGATCAACCAAAAATCACCAGCTCATTGTCAAGAAAATCCTAGAATCGTTGTCGCCATAGAGAGAGTGTGAATTTTGTTAATATAATGTATTTAGAAGAATGAAAACGAATAAGATTATTTATTGTTAATATATTGTATTTAGAAGAATGAATATATTATTTATTATTAATATTTTGTGTTTAGGAGAACGAAAATGAATAAGATTATTTATTGTTAATATTTTGTATTTAGAAGAATAAAAATGAATAAGAATATTTATTGGTACATTCAATAGCTTCATATTCATTTTTTGGAGAAGTTCGAGAAATGCAATGGGAAGTAAGCATTGCATAAACAAATGGCAATCATGACTCTTCATCCCTGATAAACGACCTTCTTGGTTGTCAACACAATTTGATAGGTTATAAGCATATCCGTCAGAAAATTTTACTTTAGGAACAAACCACCTAAAAATACATTTTTCACATCTCCATTTAATCTGAATTTTGGGATTGGACTTTTACCGTTAGGTAAGACATGTGAGCGTAGGTTTCGATTATAGTCGGTTAAATTTTTTTATTTTTCCGGTTTTTCTTATTATTGTCTTAAATAGTTTTAAATTAGGGGTAAAATAATCATTAACAATTAAGAGATGACAAAAATAAAAATGACAAAATATTGGGTATTTTTGCAAAAAGGTATAAGGAAAGGGCATTAGTAAGAATTTTTCAATAATATGAGATATTTTTGAAAAATAACTGAGAAAAATACAATTATTATATAATTAAGATTTACATAAATTTGTATACGGAAAATGAAAACTTGAAAAAACAGAACAAAAATAAAGGGTGACATGTATCATCAACATAGAGTGCGAAATGTCGCAACGTAAAGAAGTCCTAAGAACTAAAAAATTGAGCCAAAAAAAACAAAATTATTTACGTCGTCAAAGATGTAACAAACAAAAATTGAACTGGAAAGAAAAAGGTGGAGGTAGAATTTACAAGAAAAACAAAAAGAAATACTAAAATGCACATTAAAATATTTAATTAAATAAAATATTGGAAAATATGAAAGATGATGGGGATGTGGTTGTATTTACACAAGGGCAAAGTGCCATTTGTTTTGCCAAAATTCTATTTAACTCTAGAAAATGTGTCATAGTGCTAATTTCTCTACAAATAATATGCTAATTTATTTCTTTTTGCTTTTGTCTCTTAGAGAGACCTCTAATTCCTAGGAAGGACATCTAACAACTCACTAATTCTCACCCACGCTCATGGGGCCTGGTCGGGTTTGTTCGTGGTTCCGTACTCACTTTGTGGAAATGAAGGCCTCTGTTCGTGCAATGAAACACAAGCTGCTGTTGGGGCTGTGGTGAAGATGAAATGTGATACTTTTGGTGAAGGGAGTGGCTCTGGCTCCACTCTTGACTTGGATAGAGGTGTGGTGGGCCCTAAACCACCGCATCCACCATGAGGAAAACCTACTAAAACTATCAGGGGTTGGGCAATGCTCCTACAGTTCGACGCTTAAAGGAGATCAGTCAGAAGAATCTCATGGGCATCATTTGCCTATGGTAAACAAAAAAAGACTGATGAATATGTGCTTCAGACAGCTAGTGATTTGGGTTTTCATCATTCTGTAACAGTTCCTCATGTTGACTTAGTTGTTCATGTGCAAAAATTTAGGAACTAATAATAAACCCAAAAGTTCACTCTTATCCTGTAAATTCTTGTTCTAACTTCATCCTCACAAGTTATATACTTTGAAACATAGTGCGATAATTGTTGTTTGATTATACAAATTGTTTGATTATACATATTGTTTGATTATACATAACATAAAGAAGAATCAAAACAATAATTACCTAGCATAAGAGATTATAATTATCAAAATATATTTTATTTGTTTGAACAAATAATTGTTTGATTAAATTAATAATCATTGTAAGCTAACCTTTTGTAGTGGCATGATTTTCATTAGGAGGTGGCCTCAACAGAGTTTGATCATGTCGAGCAAACCCTTCTTGTATACTGGTGATGTCTTTCATTAAATTTCAGAGTATCTCGATTTGGTTCAGAGCTGCTATGAAACATTGATGTCAATTGAGATTTGGGACACTCCAGGCTGTTTTGTATGGCCGGATATATCTAAGGTAAGCAAATGAAGCAGCCATCTCTGTTTTTTTTTTTTTTTTTTGCTTTTTGTTTGTGGAATATTGTCGGGTTTTTGTGAATAAAGCATTGTATAGAGGAGGCATATATTTATAGTAGAGGGGGAAACTTGACTCGATTTTAACCCTTTAGAGTGAAAACTTGATGATCAAGTTGGTTAGATTATAGAAGATCTTTAGAATATTTTCCATCTTGCCTTGCGTGAAATTGTATAAAATGTATCTATTATGGAATATGTTAACAGGTAAGAGATTTTGTCACTTGATAATATTGTGATAGAAGCTGAACTGGGAAAGAGATATTGTTACTTCAAATTCGATTGGTGGGTTATAGTTAGAGAATTGCAATATAGAAACTAAGTTAATGCGTTGATGATAGAAAAGCATTTTGTTATGATTTGTAATTTATTTTGCGGAAATCATGTTTACAAAATAGGAAGGTTTTGTTTGCTAACGAATATTTTTTTGTTTCACAATCTCTATCTCTATCTATATCGATGACACAAATGCGAAAGAAAATGGGACTTTTCGATCTAGTTTACATGGGCTTTACAAAAAGGAAATTTTAGCTAATTGCCCTAGGATTGAAAACGTTTGTCGTGGATAGATCTATAAGTTGAATTGCAGACTTTATAATTTAGGTAAAATAAAACTTAATGAAATCACAAATTCAAATACATATTTCATAAAGACTCAATGCAAACATCCTCTAAGAGTGGTTGCTACCAAAGATGCCATAAGTCTTCAAAGAGCCTTGTCTTGCGATGAGTATCCTTTTTCTTCGTTTGGTTGTTTTATTGGAGTGGATTTGTGCGCATTGTTTTGAAGGTTTTTAATAGCTCTCTGGTACATTGGATCAATGTCTTCTTCATCTTTATCAATGCATATTAAGTAGCCGAGATGAGCAGATATCGTCTACACTCTAGTTGTGTGATCTCCTCCACATCACTATTCGTATCATCTACTTCTTGGACAGTTAGTTGTTGTTGTGGTTGCAGTGGTTGTTGTCAGAGTTGGGGTATAACTCCGCGTGCAGGTAGGCTGGAGACGATTACTCTTCCCTCCATTGTAGTTTGATTTTCTCCATTATATAACAAGACAATGCATCTCATCACTAAAGCAAAAACAAGACAAATCATCTAATACATGAACCAAAACAAGGCAATTCATCTGATCCAATAACCAAAACGAGTCAATTTATCTCATGACTTAGACCAAAAAGAAGAAAATTTGCCTCATCGATCAACAAAACTAAATACCATCAAGACAATTCAACTCGGTAGTGCGTAGATAAGGTAGAGTTTGGAAAAAGTTAACCATTCTCCAAGGCAAATAAAATGGAAAAAGTAAACCAAGGAAAGATGAAATGATTCACAAAGGAAATATGAAACGATTAAGAAAGCAAGAACAAAGAATTTCGAGAAACGATTGAGAAAGTGTAAGGTCCGTTTTCTGGAAAACAATGGAAGAATTGAGTTTGTATAAGAATTGGGGTACAGTCAGTTTAATTACAATTGATTTTACTAAGCTGGTCGATTTATTAAATCAAAGAGTGGTTTAATTAATGTTGATTTTGGTAAATCCAATCATATCAACTATGTTTAAGAGGACCATCCTCTACTACTTATCACTTTGCTGTCATGACTTGTGAGAAAGAAAGAGAGGTGTAACTCATTCACTTGTGAGAAGGAGAGCCAGCTTTGCTTTGGTGTGTAAGTCAAAAGAAGTTGAACGTCACGTCTTGGAAGAAAAAGGGTTCGATGTATTAGTTCATATCAAAATGTAACAACTTTTGGTAGGGTTGTTTCCTAAGGCGTGTACGTTAATTTTTTTTTTTACAGAAGTGCATTTGGGTTAAAAATCTATGAGTTATCTGCAGTTTCGTTATTGGGATAATTGCTGGATATTGGTTTATTTAATTAAATTATTGTTTTAGACTCTTGTTTTCCGCTGGAAAAAAAAAGAAAACGACAATTTTGAAAGCGATTTTACGGTTATTTCTTGGCCATCTTCTCCGGAGGATTCAAATTGTTTCTGAAGCCAGAGTGGGGTGGTTTCTCTCACGCCACGTTCGAGGGGTTCTCAATTGAGTATATATATGGAATCAATTGAGTCAATTTGGATATACTCCTCCCCTTCTCAACTCTCTTCCCCCTTTGATTTTAAGATATGCTTCTTCAGATGGCTAATAACATCCGGTGTGCGCTTCAGAATATCAATATGGGTATTCATGAAGAACCAATTGCGCTTCCTCAAGTAGTTGTTCAACAGGTGGCTGAAGATAACCGCTTTTGCCTCTTAGGGAGACCTCTAATCTCCAGGAAGCAGGACATCGGACAACTCATCAATTCTCTCCCACGCTCATGGGGCTTGTCGGGTTTGTTCGTGCTTCTGTCCCCACTTAGTGGAAATCAGGGCCTCTGCTCGTGCAATGAAACACAAGTTGTTGGTTGGGCTGTGGTGAAGATTAAATGTGATACTTTGGGTGAAGGGAGTGGCTTTGGCTCCACTCTTGACTTGGATAGAAGCGCGATGGGCCCTAAACCACCACATCCCAAATGAGGAAAACATGCTAGAATTTTCAGGGGTTGGGCAATGCTCCTACAGTTCGACGCCTAAAGGAGATCAGTTAGAAGAATCTCATGGGCATCATTTGCCTATCATAGACAAAAAAGACTAATGATTATGTGCTTAAGACAGCTTGTGATTTTCATCATTCTGTAACAGTTCCTCCTGTTGGTTAAAGTGGGGGTTTAGCAATTCTTTGGGAAATTTATGTTGACTTAGTTGTTCATTTTAAATCTCCTAATTTAGTTGATTGTACAGTTTCTAGTAATGGAATCTCCAAACATATAGTGTAAATTTCAACCTAAATCCTTAAAAAAATTAAATTACATACCCGAACTTTCCATTTCGTGTATATTTCAGAGTCGCCGTTAACTGATGTCAGTCAACTGTTACATATTTTTACTCAGCTGACACATAATCGATGATGTGGCAATAACGACGTCGTTTTAATAGTTGTAATTTTAATTTTTCAAAAAAAACTGTAATACCCTAGGCTTGAAAGTTATATATAAGTTAATGAGTTCATGGGTTCAAATCTTGGGTATTACGTTTAAAAAAAAAATAGAAACTCCAAGCATCAAAACGACGTCGTTTAATGCCACATCATCGAATACGTGTCAGCTGAGTCAACATCTATAACAGTTGACTGACAGCCGTTAACGACGACTCTGAAATATACACGGAATGGAAAGTTTGGGTATGTAATTTAAAGTTTTGAAGAACTTAGGTTGAAATTTACACTACACGTTTGTATGGGTTGGAAAATACACTTTGCAAATTGTTGGGGTTGAAATATACTCTTTTCCCGACAAGTTGTTTGGATCGTACTATGCAATACTCTCATTGGCATTCCAAGTTCCCAGCTTCTAAAACGGTTTTTCTTGAGTTTGAGAAATTTGATCATAGACCTTTAGTAACAACTATTTCTGAAGTTTCTGTTTTTTGTCGAGGTCTTAGACCATCTCCAATGATTTTTGCTATTTTTGCTTCTATAATAGAGGAACTCTATAATAGAGGTGACTTTTTCTTCAATGGTTTCCTCTACTTTTTCCTCTATACATAATAAAATATTCCAAATATATTCTTTAAAAATTTTAATATTAACACCATCTATTTATAAAAGTTGCAAATTAACCCATTTACTTTAACTTTTATAAAATTTTAATAAAATAATTACTTTTATTTAAATTAAAATTTTATTATTAAAACATCATATTATATAATATTTCATTTCAAAGTACATCGCATTATATAAAAAACAATAATATACTAGATTCTATTCTATTATTATATATAATAAGATAAAATAAAATCTCTTTCTTCCTTCAATAAAAATAAAATCTTTTATTATATATATTTATAAGACTTTATATAATTTACTTTTGTAAATGGTAGTCTCAAATTTTAGAATATATATATCTTTTAAAACCTCCACACTATTTTATATTATTAGTTATTAAATATATTTATTTTATTTATTTTGTTCATAAATAAAAGAAGTTTAAGATTAAAAGTACTACTTTGTAATAAAATAGTTCACCTCTATTTATAGAGGAAAAAATAGAGTTCCTCTATATATAGAGATAAAAATAGCAATCTATATAATAGAGGTCGATATAGAGGTGGGTTGGAGTATCTTCCCACCCTGAAATTCCTTTAATCACCACCGCATAGAGTCTAAAACATATCGATTCCGGTAAATAATTCCTGAGCTGCCCAATATCACAACAGGAGCCTTCCACCCAATACTCCTCCGCCTTCTTTACCCGATCCACTTCCGGTACGTCCGGACAACCCAATCCAAAAGAGGCTTCTCCAACAACCACTTATCAGTCCAAAAACATATCTGTTTTCCGTCCCCAGGTACCCAGCCTAAACCGGGTTGCACAACCTCTCGCAACCCAATACCGATACTTCTCCAAGAAGACGACCACGTACCCTTTGGTACCAACCACGAGTTATCATGCACATCACCAATCTTATACTTGCATCGCAATACTCGAGCTCATAAACCGTCTTGCTCATTCAACAACCGCCAACCCATTTTTGCCAAAAGTGCTTGTTCATATCCTTACACCGTCGGATCCCCAATCCCCCATATTGTTTAGGTTTACACACCTTTTTCCAAGACAACAAGTGTAACTTCTTCTTTTCCGGTGTACTTCCCCACAAAAAGGATCTAGACATCTTGTCTAAACCTTCCAAAGTCGATGCCGGGAGCAAAATCGTACTCATGGAGTGCACCAGGATAGATGCCAAAATCGATTTTGTAAGAGTAACTCTTCCCGCCAAGCTCAACATGCGACTCTTCCATCCCGCTAGTCTAGACGACACCCGCCCGAGAAACTCACCAAAGGTCTCCTTATTAATCCTTCTATGCAAGATCGACATCCCAAAATAATTTTCCAACTCTCTTGTAGCCCCAGTCCAGCTCTCCGCAGTCTTTAATCTCTCCATGTCTTTACTCACATTGGCAGAGAAAAAAATCTTGGACTTTTCAAGACTAACTTTTTGATCCGACGCCATACAAAAAGTGTCTAAAATGCATCTAATCACCCTCACTTGAGCCACCGATACCTCAGCAAAGAGAGTAATGTCATCGGCAAAACAAATATGTGATAATTTTGGCCTACCGCGTGATATGCTAATTGGCTTCCATTCCTTCTGACCAACGGCCTCCTCAATGAGGTGGCATAATCTCTCGAGACATAACAAAAACAAATACGGTGATAACGGATCCCCCTGCCTTAAACCCCGTTTCGGCGTGAACGGGTCTGTTTTTTCACCATTCCATGAAAGACACATTGACGGATTCATCACACACTCCAGGATCCTCGTCCGCCATCACGATTCCAACCCTGTAGCCTCCAAATTCTAACTTCAAGAGCATCCAACCCTTCCGGCCCTTCCTCCGTCGCATTGAATGCACCCCCTCTTGTACCACTACTATGTTGTCGATACTCAACCGACTAGGGATAAAGCTTGCTTGAGCTGGCCCGATCAGCTTAGATATTACTGACTTCAACCAGAAAACCATCATCATTGAGATTATCTTAAAGAGGACGTTACACAAACTCACCGGCCTAAATTGTGTTATCTTCTCCGGTGTAACCACCTTAGGGATTAAAATAATGAGCACATCATTGGCTGCCTATGGCAACACTCCAGTCTCAAAGAAGTCTAAAGCAAACCGCTCAACTGATTCTCCCACCACATCCCAACAATGCTGGTAAAAAACTGCTTGAAAGCCATCCAGTCCCGGTGTTTTAAACTTCCCCATACTCTTAACTACCACCACAACCTCTACAGCCGTAAACGGCCTCTCGAGGGCCACCTTCTCGTCCCTTGTGAACCTCCGGAACTCGATCATTGGTAGAACTGGTCTGACCACGGTCAAACCCTCTAAAGAATAAAGCTGCTTGTAGTACGATAACGCCAAATTTTCTAGCTCTTGCTTGTCAGAAACCCATCTCGCATCTTCATCTTTTAACATTTCTACCTTGTTCCGACGCCGCCTCAAATCGAAACGGCCTCCTCCTCGGGTCTCCACTATTCGCCGGACAGAGCTACAAATACAATGGAGTATGATCTAAAGCCAAAAACGGAAGATGAGAAACCACCGCCTCATGCCATCGTAACCGTGCTTGTAGATTACATAAGACCCGATCTAATCTTTTTGCAATGTAGGTATTGACAGTCCGCGCTCTCCGCCCTGTAAACTGACCACCCTTAAAACCCATATCGATCAACGAGAGATTATTATCCATCCTCCAAAGGCAAGAGAGTCCGAAGACAGTCTACCATTTCCCCCGGTTCGCTCATCCAACCGTACTATACTATTAAAATCACCCCCCAATAACTACCAGACCATCAATCCCTCCCACTACATAACAAAGTTCCCCCCATAAGCCACTTCTTCTATTGGCCGTCGGCGCAGTATAAACCACCACCAAGTGGACAACATCAACCTCGGTCCCCACCTGCGCATGAATAAACTGGTCGGACATGTTTAGAACTGCCACAACTCCAACCCGCGACCTCCACAATAACCACAACCCTCCACTTTGCCCTACCACATCCACCTGATAAGAGTTCTCGAACCCCCAATGCTCACAAATGCTCACTGCCCGATCCCCATGAGCATGTGTCTCAAACAACGCTAGCACATCCGTGTCAAACTTCTTTAACAAGTAACGTATTGACCGTCTAAAATTGGGTTTATTCGCCCCCCGACAATTCCTGAATAAGCAATTCATTAAAAAATTCGTTAAATGATGTTGGAAAACCGAGGCAACCCGTCATTGCTCCACATTCATGACCCTGAGCTCCATCGAGTTGTCCTGCCCACCCGAATCGGAACTCTGCCCATGCTTCTCAGTCTCATTCACTGATGTCCTCTCCGTCGTCGATAAAGCTTTAAGTGGATCTCTTGTTCCCGAACTTGCCACCCGGTTTAACACAAAAGCACCACCCTCACGAACCATATTTTCCAACTCCACTCTCAACCGTTTCCCAGAAGTAGCCATGCCATGGTTCCCTCTTATCGGCCCAAAAACCAACCCCACTGCAGGCCTGTTCACTTTCAAACCTCACGTTTTTGGCCCAACACTCTTCAGATTCTTAGGCCTAATATTCCACCTAGCTCCACCAACTGATTTACTCCCACGTTGAACCCAATCCACCTTCACCGACACACCGTTATCCTTCCCCTGATCATGCCTCAAACCTTCAGATTGGATATTATACTAAGATATTGGTTATAATATATCCAATATATTATATACTAAGATTGTAAACTTCATATATTCCATATATTATTTTTCCAAAATTTATATTTCAAATTTTCTATTTATAATTTTTCCAAAAAAAATATTTTGTTAAGAAAGATATTTAGGGGGTGAAAAATGTGTATTCATTCTATTGATAAGAGAGGGTATATATAGGGATACAATTGTGGTGAATAGACTAATGGGCCTATAATGGGCATCCACTTAATCATTCATTACACTCCCCCTTGGATGTACATTAGAATTGAATAGTTGTAAATGCACAAAACATGCTGCCTCATTAAAAACCTTATCAGGAAAACCCAGTGGAAAAAACCATGGTTATGCGAAAAAGAGTGCAGCGCGCATTTACTCCCCTTGATGACGGCATCCGTAGATCCTTGAGACGACGTAATCTAAGAAGACGAACTAATTTCTTGAAAGTTGCAGTTTAGAATATTAACATCCCCATTCTTCTGAAGCTCATGTGTGAAGAAGAACTTTGGTAGGATGTGCTTCGTTCTATCACCTTTAATGTATCATTCCTTTAGTTGTGCGATGCTTGCAACATTGTCTTCGTACCTAATTGTTGGAGTTTCTTTCCCTTTAGATATACCACAATCTTTCTGTATATGCTGAACGACGGACCGCAACCATACACACTCGCCACTGGCTTCATGGATGGCTAGAATCATTACATGGTTAGAAGAAGTGGCTGCAATGGTTTGCTTCATAGATCGCCAAGAGATGGCAGTACCACCACATGAGAATATATATCTTGTTTGCTAATTCATGATTCTTTACATCCTCGCTTTCACTATTGCCAATTTCTGCTCCTTTCCTTTTTCGAGGATTCTTTTCTTTGAAACCAATTGGTCTTCCACGTTTTAAACGTGCCTTAGACTCAGTAGTAGCTTGATTCAGTCTTCCTTGGACATCAATTCTAACTAGAGCATTAACAGCTGGGATATGAGACTTAGTTACTCTATTTGGGTAAGCAAATTAGTCTGGAAACTGATTTGCTAAGCTCTGTAAATGAATTATCTTTTGGAATTCTGATTCACATTTTCTAGTCCTAGGATCATGATAAGATAATGATAATTCATTCCAACGGATTTCATTTCCCAGCTTATTAGTTTCTCCCCCAATGTTGGATATACAGACTCATTGAAATGACAATCAGCAAAAGGAGCCTTAAACAAATCCCATGTAGATGATATGCCCTTGCATTTAGCACTAGTTCACCTTCTTCAGCTAGAGCTGAACATAAGCAAAGGAGTTAAACCTCCTTGGATCATTTATGTGAACTATCCCTCTTGAATAAGATAGAGGCATACAATGGTGGTATTAGAGCATGGTCGTAGATGCTCACGTGGCACAACCTCTGACCATAGAAGTAAAGCGGAATCGGAGAGATACTAGAATGCATGTATTTTTGATTTTATGATTTGCAGAAATTTCTAAGAACACAAAATCAAATTTTATAGTTAGAATTTTATAGTCTAGGTGGAATCGGGAAGAAATTAATTTGTTCATGTGGAATTGGGTAGAGGGTGAAAGTAGAGGTGGATCCTAGTTGAAACCATATACTATAGGGGCGAGATATAAGCAACCCGTTTGAATGCATGTTTCAATCAGAGCACAACATTTTTGTTAAAAAGAAGGAAATACGAGTCAATGATACAAACAATGAAGATTCTCATGTGTGGGCCCTAGAATCGGCACCTCGCTTCGTGATGATTCAGGCTGCGGAAGGCCCAGGCCAGTATGATTAGGCTACGATTAAGCCAAGAAGCCCGTCTACGGTCGAACCGAGAACTGGCAGAAGAGCAGTAAAAGCGAGATCGTAACAGACGAACTAATGAGTCAAGGGAGCCGTAATGAAGATCGCGGATTATCCGGAGCGGAGATTGCGCGTGGTTTGATTGTCTTAGGACCTGTATATAAAGAGATTAGGGGATCATGTTGTAAGGGGATCGATAATAAAATAATAACCAGAATTCTTACTCTTACATTCGTCCTTTGCAAACCAATTTCAGTTCGAGTTCGGGCAATATTATCCAGTTCCCTACTTAGTACATTCTAGAACCTCAGGTGGAATTAGCTCCCACATTTTGGCGCCGTCTGTGGGGAGAACCTCCCGAACTCTTTTTTCGAAGCTCGTATCCTACCATCATGGCAACCGAAGGAAACCAGGTAAGTTTTGAGTCTATTCATACTATGTTGCAGGAGGTTGCTGGCAAAACTGAGCAGCAGCAGTTAGCTACCGCGACGCTCACCGAGAAAGTGGGCAGCCTCGACGAGCGGTACACAGCCCAGATGGCGACCTTGTCAGCTACCGTGATCGAGCTGTCCAATGCCCATAACTCCTATGCCGACCAAGTCGACGCGTTAGCCGTGGGCAGCACGGTTCCTCTGACCCGTAGACTGGAGTTTGTTGGCGGCCAACCACAGACTCCTCCTAGCTCTATTCGCCACGCTGCCTCCGTAGCGGGAACGGGGTTACCAGCTTCTGAGAGGGGAGAGAGCAGAGGAGGAGAGAACAGAGGAGCTCCTTCAACACCTCTCCAGGAAGAACCTCTTCCGACGAGCGGGGACTCGGCACTCGGCGGCATTCAAACCCCACTACATCGCAGCGCTTCCATCGCTGTGAATCCGGAGATAACCCTACTCCCGAACGAAATCCGGGCTATGCAGTCCAAAGTCCACAATGCAACGAGTGCAGCGCCCGACGTAGATCGAGTCATTGAGGATTCTAAGAAAACTCCGTTTTCACCGCGAATCTCAATGGCTCGGCTTAAAGATACCCGCAAAGTCAAGTTCCAAAGCTATGAAGGGAAGGGGGACCCCAAGGTTCACCTTCAGACCTTTCTGCTCACGGCAAATCGGGTGGATTTTGAACCACACGAAGAAGATGTCGGATACTGTAAGCTGTTCGCAGAAACTCTCCAGGGACCAGCTCTCCGTTGGTTCGCGTCGCTGGGTGAGGGATCGGTGGATGGCTTCACCCAGTTCTCAACCACTTTCATCAAGCAGTGCTCCAGTTTTATTGGGGTAAGAGTTACGGACGCCCAGCTATGGAATCTCAGTCAGGAACCCAACGATTCACTCCGTTCATACGTCAATAAATTCAAATACCGGGGCTATTCGACTCCGCTGCCTTGTCGGCCCTTAAGAACGGGCTTTGGCACGAGTCTCGATTCAGAAAGGAACTGACTGTCAATAGGCCCTCAAACATTCAGGACACCCTGCACCGAGCTTCGAACTGGATCATTGTGGAGGAGCAGAAGGCGGTCCTGGCAAAGAAGTACAAAGGTGCGCTCAAGGCGAACTTCGATCCGAACCTGAGGAAAGGGCCACAACCTGGAGCGGCTACGTTCGCGGTCGACAAGGAACAGAAGGGCGGAGCGAGGAAAACGGCTGGCGCCCATGGAATGGAGCTTTCCTGAACAACAAGTGGGTCCGCGAACAGCCCAAGGATGAGGATTCATACTGCGGGCTCCATAAAGTAGGGGGCACGCAACCAGGAATTGCAAGAAGCTTATGCACTTGCTCGTGGAAAGGTTCATTAGTGGGGAGATGCCGGAAATAACGATAGAGGAACTAGACCAAGCACAAAATTCAGTACATCAGATAACTGAAGTCCCTACTGATTTGAGTACGGAGGACGAGGATGAGGCTCCCCCAACAAAGAAACCTAAAACCCCCTTGATCCAGGAAATACCGCATGAGTCCAAGAAAAGAATTGACGTTATAATGGGGGGATCCCGAATATTCAGGAACTCCATCCGGGCCATTAAGGACCACCAGAGGAAGCTCAACGTCCCGATGCCTCAGAAATCCAGGTCGCAGGAAGAAAACCTTCCTGATATCGTATTCTCCGAACAGGAGACCTGCGAGCTGGACTTCCCGCACAACGATGCACTGGTTATTACTCTGGACGTCGCGAACCACGAGGTGTGTAGAATCTTGGTGAACATGGGTAGTTCGGTGGACTTAATCTTCTTGAACACATTAACCAGGATGGGCGTCGGCAGGAATCATATAGTCGGACCGCCGGCACCCTTGGTCTCCTTCACCTGCGAGACGTCGATGTCGTTGGGGACAATTGTACTCCCGTTGTCCGCTCAGGGAGTCTCAAAGATGGTGAAGTTCACGGTATTCGATCGACCTGCGGCCTATAATGCAATCCTGGGCACACCATGGTTACATCAAATGAAGGCCGTCATTTCAACATACCACCAGTGTGTAAAGTTTGCTACCCCCGAAGGAGTCTGGGAAATCTTGGGAAGTCAGCGCACTGCTAGAAGTTGTTATCTGGCAGGGCACAAGCTGCTGGTGCAATAGCAACCACAGCTGGAGGTCACCAAAAATACGATAAGGGACAAATTGAAAGGTGACCTCTATGAGGAGATCTTCATAAATGAAAAGTTTCCAGAACAAGGGATCAAGATCGGGGCTGGATTAACCACCGAAGTCTGAAGTGAACTCGTCGCTTTTCTGAAGGAAAATAAGGCGATGTTCGCATGGGACGTGGGAGATATGACCGTCATAAGCATCGACGTCATCTCCCACGAGCTCAACGTGGACGCTTCTCACAAACCCGTTAAACAAAAACGAAGAAAGTTGGGGAAGGAGAGAGCTGAGATCGTCAATGCCGAAATGGCTCGCCTTCTCAAGGCTGGTCTGATCTGCGAAGTCCAGTACCCCAAATGGCTGGCGAATACGGTTGTGGTACAGAAGAAGAATGGGAAGTCCAGAGTATGCGTGGACTTCACCGACCTCAACAAAGCGTGCCAGAAGGATAGTTTTCCTCTCCCTCACATTGATAGGTTGGTGGAATCCACCTCGGGGCACGAACTGCTAACTTTTATGGACGCGTTCTCCGGGTATAATCAAATGTTAATGCACCCGAGGACTAGGAGAAGACAACGTTCATAATGGACCGAGGGCATACTGTTACAATGTAATGCCCTTCGGGCTGAAGAACGCAGGAGCGACGTACTAGCGATTAGTGAACAGGATGTTCTCCGACCTCCTGGGAAAAATTGTGAGGATGAGAACTTGATGAACAAGTTTTATCAACTACACAAGTGCTACACAAAGGCAAACAAGATGGTAACTAGAGTTAATGTAAATTAACTCTGGTTGGATATGTTTTTGGGACCACAAGGTGTCTTTGCAGTTGCTGTCCAAGAAGGACTGTTTGTCCATTTGTGGATCCAGCAGAAGCATTAGGTCTAAGGAGTGTCACTATATAAGCACTAACCTAAGGCACATAAAGGGTGTCGCAGCCAAGCGGACAGAAGAGAAGTATGAGAGATAGCCATTAAAGGTGTAAGCTTTGGTGTTTCTCTTGAGAGTGAAAAAAACAGAGGAGATACAGAGAAGAGAGCTCAAGTGTGAGTCTCTTTCTCTGAGGGATTCTCTCTTGTAATTTGTAACTTGCTTGTTCTAGTGGATTCCGAGGAGAGTCTCGGCCCAGACGTAGCTATCCTTTTGAGGAAGTGAACTGGGTAAACAAACTTCTTTGTGTGCTCCTCTTCTCCTTCCTTTGGCTCTGTTTCTATCTTCTTCTTCTCAGTTATATGTTTTGCTCTGTTAGAAGATCTTGGTTTCTTGACAAGTCAGAGAAAGCTTGAGGCTTTGATGGTTCTTAAACCTAACAAAGTGGTATCAGAGCACAGGTTAGTGCTGAAAGACTCAAGCTTTATGAGGAAGATGCAAGTTTTGTCAAGAAGGTCTCACCTTTAGAAGCAATCAACAATGGCTTCTGGAAAACGCAGCTCTAGGGTAACGATGGGTTTTGGAGATGACTTCTCAAGGAAGACGGCATGTCTTGTTCATCTAGAAGACCTAGATTTGCTTGAAGCGTTGTGAGAAGTAGATGGAGGAATATAGAGATTTCTGTTGAAATCTCGGATTTAGGCAGAGGAAGCTTGTCACGAGCTCTAGTGGTGTTTAGAGATCGAAGACAAGGACGTCGGGAGTATCTCACCGGTAAAGGCTGAGATTCCGACGGAGTGGCTCGAGATTCAGACATAGTCGTGAAAGAGTTGACGACAGAGCTATGTATAGAACGAGCCGGAGAAGGCGAAGCTTCGAATTTTCACTATCGTGGAAGAGAAGCGGTGAAAGTGAATTGCGAAGTTGTGGTGACCTTTGTTGGCCGGAAAGTCGTGTACGGTGGCCGACGGTGAAGAGAAGAGAAGATAGGCACGTCAAACTCCTTTCTTCTATTGGACCAAAATGGGCTTTACCAAAATGGGCCTTTTCTCTCATTATTGAAATTTTGTTGGGCCTATAATTTCTTAATGTCCAAAGAGAAAGGCACATGAGGCTTGAGATGTCGAGACGGGGTTTCTCGAAGTCACCTGAGTTTAGGTGGAGATTGCGTCTGGCATCGGAGGTGATTACACCACGTATGGAGTAACAGAAGCTCTATTTGCAAATCGAAGTCTTATGGCTTGTATTGGTTTGGCTCGACAGTAAATTCGAAGATGGAGCAGCTTCCCAGAATTCTTATCGAGATTCTCATCGTAGTTCGTAGGAGAAGTGACGATTGAAGAAGATTAATCTCGAGAGCTATAGTTAGCTAAGTAAGTGAATGCTAGAGCTTAAATTTGGAATTGCAAAGCTTCTCCTGGTAAATCCAAGTTTCTAATTTTCTATAAAGAAATTAGAGGTGGTAGTGAGTAAAACATGAAGATAGTCACATGTATGTGTCATTTTTTTCTCTTGATTTGGAAAGGAAGTGAGATGGATGCAAGAATCTATGATCAATGATGGACGTTCTTGATCATTGTTGAAGAAACCGGTTAGAGTTGATGTCGTTATCAAACATCAACTTCATGACTCAAGTTTAAAGAGACTTTAAGTCTGTTTTCCGCTGCAGTCACATGTGTGATGTTCTAAATTGAAGTTTCAGATTTGCATATGTTCTGCATATTGATGAGATTGAAAGCTAGTTGGAACACAAAGAGAGTGCATTGATTTTGCAAGGGATTGGCCAAGATTCAGTGGCGGTTTTCAGGTTGTTTTCTGGTCATATAAGTGTGGTAAAATCAGTTGAAGGTGGTGTTCTAATCGTTGTTGTTATTCAGCCCGGTAACTCATAAGATTCATGGAACTAGGGGACGCCTTAGAACCTTGAATATGATGAGTGTTTTATGGCTGTATAAGTATCATCAAGGGTTTTCTTAAGTTCAGTTTAAAGAAGGTTGCAGAATGGTAATGAAGCAAGTCAAGTTTTCTGTTTGGTGAAGACAGAAACGGTTTGAGAAACTTCATTGGTTTTGGCTGAGTTTTGAAAGGGGTTTCGGTTGCAGGTTTATCTCTGTGTGTAGCTATCAGTTCTTGTGAATGAGCGAGTCTACAGGTTGTGGATTTTTTTTCTGAGAACGTGAAGCTACAAGGCTGCTATTTTCAGAGGGAATGCAGCAAGGTTTTGTAAACATGTTGTTTGGTGTAAGCTGGACAATGTGTGGGTTATTGTCTTGAGAGTAAATACTCTTGACAAAGATGGATTCTTTTTTGGGCAGATTAGTGTTTTGGTATAACACATGGTGATTCTGCTGAAATGAATCTAAGAGAATATGTAGTTCTTATCTCGGGTGGAGCTAGCATTATTTTCTCAGAAGTGATCTTGTTTTTTTGAATCAGATCTTCAAGTAACAAAAGAAGTATTTGATGGTATGCAATTGGCTGTACTATTTTCTTGTGTCGAGAGTCTTCCTAGCCAACGGGTGTTAGGCGGCGTGTCCTGTTTTAAACAGCGGTGCAAGATAAGATTATGGTGGATTTGCTTAAGGCGAGTACAAGATTTGGTTTCCGAGATTAAGAATGGTTTGATGGTGTATCAGCTTAAGTTGTTTCACTATTAGATCATGAAGAATGCTCCAAGTAGAGAGGTCAAGGCTGCTGAAATAAAGAAAGGTTCTTGGTGTTCTTCTTTGTTGAATTGTATCAGTTGGAGTGGCTGTAAGAAGAAAGAAGATGTGTCAAAAGTTCTGACATGTTTTTTCAAGTAAGAAGCCAGTTTGATATGGAAGAACGAGTGAGTAAAATGTGACAGTGTAAAGTGGTTTGACTCAGAGAAGTGGAGCTGAGCTGATGAAGACAAAGTAATATCCATTTTTTTATAGTTTCTGGAGGAGCTATGTTCATGGAGGTTGTCTTGGATATTGAACTCAACTGGTTAGTCTTAAAGCTGCTTAAATCTGTTGATTAAGATTCATGGAAGTTCAGTTTATCACAAGGGAAGGAAAGCCAAGAACAGGTGGTTATCAACATGTTCAACGGTTATAATCTGAGTTGGAACGGATTCTTACAGATTTGGTTTAGAACTGGTTGTTAACAAGGAGTAAGAAATCGAGCTGCAATTTTTTCTCTTAAAAGAGTTGCAGGTTCCTTAAAGGTTATAGATTTCTGGAAATTTATTTTTTTAGAGCTGAGTAAGCAAAGAATGAAGTTATTGAAGTGATTCAGTGAGATTCTCAAAAGAAGAAACTGAAAGAGACAAGCGTGTTGCAGGAATTGTCTCAAGGTTGATTACTTCAAGAATGTGAAAAGAAGCTCTAAAAGGAGGAGTTATGTAAGTATCTTCTCAGGGAAGAATCACTTGCAGGTTAGTCAAGTGAGTAATTTTCAAGTATCAAAGAGTCATAAAGAAGACAAACGCTCTAGTTAGAGTCTGAAAATTGTCAGTGATGATGGTACTAAGTTTTGGTGGAGTTTGCATGCAAGTCAATGCATAGCAGATTGAAATTACAGCAGGAAAGCATCAGGGTTCTAGATTTGGTGTGGAAGGAGCTGTACATGGTTGTCTCAGGGTTATCACAAGGAGTTGCTGATATGAGACATGTAAAGGTTGCTGGTAGTGCTTGAAATCTGCTGGTGATGAGTCTGTTTTAACAAATGGATTGAACAAGGTTTATGTTCAAGTTCAGATTGTGTGAAACAGATTGTTGTAGAAAAAGGTTCAGTCTCAGGTTATACTGGATATTTAACCGGTTAGTGAGACTTTCTACATGGTGAATCAAGAGCTTCAAGTCTGAAGCAAAGATGATTCAGTTTTCTGCATTTGATTCAAGTGAATTCAAAGGATTTTGATCTCAATGCGCATGAGTAAATCCTAAGAAGCTATAGCAAGAGAATCAAGTTTTGCAGAAGGTAAATTTTTTTTTCAGTCACTATAACGGTTCTGTGGTGAGAACAGAAGCTGCAGAGGATACTGCGTGACTTGAAAGTCATAAGAGGTGGAGCTTATGAAGAAAGCTGTTGTGATTTAACAGGTTTGGTGGAAACTTAAACTTGTTAATGGAATTTGCTGATTGGTTAGTATCAAGATTATAAAGACATGAAGAGGTCAATAAGAGTTAAGCCAAAGCACAAGTGTGTGTGTTTCAGGCTGGTTATTTTTTACAACTCAGTTTGGCGGTGAAGTGTTGAAGGTCTTGGAAAGAAATCAATTTGCTGGGCGTTTGGTCTACATTAAGTTGAAATATGCAGAGCCTTTAAAGATTTGCAGGTTTTAGAACTGGTGTTAAAAGGTTCTTAAGTGTTGATGGCTCAGGTTCGTTCAGCGGGGTTAACCGTTACAGCGAAGGTGTATTAAATGTAAGTTTGATGCAGGAAGAAGCAAGCAGGTTTATGGTGTTTAAACTGCTTAGAAGGCATTCTCTCTATCTCAAGTATGTGCAGGTTGTTTGGTCTTGATCATCATGTTCTCAGGTGGAGATTTGTGAGGATGAGAACTTGATGAACAAGGTTTATCAACTACACAAGTGCTACACAAAGGCAAACAAGATGGTAACTAGAGTTAAAGTAAATTAACTCTGGTTGGATATGTTTTTGGGACCACAAGGTGTCTTTGCAGTTGCTGTCCAAGAAGGATCGTTTGTCCATTTGTGGATCGAGCAGAAACATTAGGTCTAAGGAGTGTCACTATATAAGCACTAACCTAAGGCACATAAAGGGTGTCGCAGCCAAGCGGACAGAAGAGAAGTATGAGAGATAGCCATTAAAGGTGTAAGCTTTGGTGTTTCTCTTGAGAGTGAAAAAACAGAGGAGTTACAGAGAAGAGAGCTCAAGTATGAGTCTCTTTCTCTGAGGGATTCTCTCTTGTTATTTGTAACTTGTTTAATCTAGTGGATTCCGAGGAGATTCTCGGCCCAGATGTAGCTATCCCTTTGTGGAAGTGAACTGGGTAAACAAACTTCTTTGTGTGGTCCTCTTCTCTTTCCTTTTTTTGCTCTCTTTCTATCTTCTTCTTCTCAGTTATATGTTTTGCTCTGTTAGAAGATCTTGGTTTCTTGACAAGTCACAGAAAGCTTGAGGCTTTGATGGTTCACAAAACCTTTCAAAAACAATGGAAGTCTACATTGATGACATGCTAGTAAAGTCCCTGGAGTCCAGTTCCCACGTGGGCACCTCCGAGATTGCTTCGCAATCCTTAATAAGTTCGGGATGAAGCTAAATCCATCCAAATGCACTTTTGCGGTGCCGTCTGGAGAATTCCTGGGGTATATAGTTATAGAGAGAGGGATCGAGGCTAACCCTAGGCAAATAAAGGCTTTCTTGTCCATGAGTTCGCCAAGTAACATAAGGGAGGTACATCGTCTAAATGGAAGAATTGCCGCCCTTAATAGATTCATTTCCCGGTCAACGGACAAGTGCCTACCGTTCTTCCAGCTCCAGAAGAAAGGAAACAGAAACTTCCCAAGGAGTGAGGAATGTGAGTCTGCCTTCGGGTTGTTGAAACAGTACCTGGCCAATCCTCCCGTGCTGGCCAAACCGGAACCGGGGGAGCCACTTTTCCTTTACGTGGCCGTTTCGGACCACGCCGTCAGCGGAGTGTTAGTTTGGGAAGAAAAGGGGGAGCAAAGGCCCGTTTACTATGTCAGTAAAACGTTCACGGGAGCCGAAGCTCGTTACCCCATGATGGAAAAGCTAGCGCTCGCGGTGATAACGTCGGCTAGAAAACTAAGGCAATATTTCCAATCCCACACCGTGGTGATACTTACGTCTCAACCACTTCGCACCATACTTCATAGCCCGAGCCAGTCCGGAAAAATAGCGAAGTGGGCGATCGAACTTAGTGAGTATGATTTGGAGTTCCGAACCCGGACGGCGGCGAAGTCCAAGGTCTTCGCAGATTTCCTAATCGAACTGCCCCTGGCGGGTGATCAGAAGGAAAGCGGCGTGAACACGCCCTGGGTATTGCACGTAGATGGGGCCTCCTCTAAGCATGGGAGTGGGATAGGAATTCGATTACGATTGCCCACGGATGAGGTGTTCGAGCAGTCATTTTGGCTGCCTTTCGAGGCCTCTAATAATGAGGCTGAGTACGAATCTCTGTTGGTCGGGCTCCGCCTAGCCTTGGAAATTGGTGTGCAGTGGGTACACGCCTTCTGTGATTCCCAGTTGGTTGTCAGCCAGTTCTCCGGGGAATACGAAGCAAAAGACGAACGTATGGGGGCTTATCTAGCTCTATCCCAAGAGTTAGTTTCTAAGTTCGCCCACTTCGAGCTGAATAAGATTCCTAGGGCTGAGAACTCAGCCGCGGATTCCTTGGCATCTCTAGCATCAATGTCGGAAGCAACTACAACAAGAATCATCCTAGTGGAAATACTCGAGCAATCGAGCATTCATTCTGGGAGGGTCGAGGTGAACGTGCTTACAAGGTCAATGCAACACCGTCTAGATACGGGAGAACCTTTACCCGAAGCCCCAGCTGTCAAGCGAACCAAAAGAGTCCGCACCCAACTCCCAGAGGCGGAGACTCCTCACGAGGTCCGGGCTGAAGGCGCAAGTCTTCAGCGCGAAATCGAGCCCGAAGTAGATATCCAGGATGTCCCGGAGGGTTTCGGCGAGCTCGGGGCTGAAGAGGGGACGAGTGGGAAGTCCTCACCACTGGTCCCAGAGGGAGATTGGATAACTCCTATCCTGGATTATTTGCGTAAGGGCGAACTGCCCGATAGCAAATGGCAAGCTCGAAAGGTTAAAGTTGTCAGTGCGAGGTTTTGTTTGCATAACGGTCGCCTACTTCGAAGGAGTATCGGGGGTCCTTATCTAACATGTGTAGCTGGCAGTGACCCTGTTACCTTGCTAAGGATGATTCATGACGGACCGAATGGCAACCATTCCGGGGCAAGGACGCTAGCATTTAAAATTAAGCGGCAAGGGTTCTTTTGGCCCATGATGCTGGCAGACTGCGAGGCATTTGTTAAAAAATGTGACAAATGCCAGAGGCACGCACCCACAATTCACCAACCTTCCGAGCTGTTGTCCTCTATCTCCTCTCCGTATCCGTTCATTAGGTGGTCCATGGATATCATAGGTCCACTCCATACTTCAACCAGGGGGGGTAAGGTTTCTGTTGGTGCTTATAGATTACTTTTCCAAATGAGTAGAGGCACCAGCGTATTCTTCCATCGGAGGAAGGCAAGTCAAGCAGTTCGTGTGGAAGGAGATCGTTTGTCAGCACGGATTCCCCTACGAAATTGTAACTGACAACGGGTCGCAGTTCATATCCAATCAGTTCGAAGAATTCTGTGCGCAACTGAAAATAAGACTTAGCAAGTCCACCCCGCGGTACCCGCAGGGGAACGGGCAGGCGGAGGCAATGAACAAGGTAATCTTATCTAACTTAAAGAAACGCCTCGATGCGCACAAAGGTCGATGGGCGGAGGACTTGCAAGGGGTTTTATGGGCAATCCGAACAACTCCCCGACGGTCGACTAAGGAGTCGCCATACTCACTCGTGTATGGGGTAGAAGCAGTTATCCCAGCCGAACTAGAAGTACCCGGAGTTCGAGTGACACTGAACCTTGGGATGAGTTTGGAGAACGACGAATTCCTAAAAGATACCTTGGATGTTGTTGACGAAAGGCGGGATCAAGCTATGATTCGCTCACAGCATTATCGAGACGCTATAGCTCGGTACTACAACGCCAAGGTTAAGCATCGCGAGCTGAAGGTTGGTGATTTTGTTCTTCGGAAGGTTTACGAGAATACCAAGGAGCTGAACGCTGGAAACTGGGTGTTAACTGGTAAGGACCTTACAAAATAACTTCCGAAGTACGAAACGGAGTTTACCGCCTAGCGGACCCAATGGGAAAACCAGTTCCTAGGTCGTGGAACGGGATGAATCTAAAGCTATATTTTACTTAAAGTAAAAAAAAACACAGAAGTTGTATTTGTAATCGAACTACGGTCGGCTTGATCCCAAATTTGTAAGGGTACGTAGGCAGCTTGTTTAAAACAGGTCCAACTCGTATTTGAAATAAAAGTTAAAAGATTTATAAATACTCTGATGCGAGATTGCAAAGAAATGAGCAAGTGCGAGCAAGAAAATTAAGCAAATCAAAGAAAAGGGGTGAGACCACCGAGGTCAAAAGTCACCCCAAATATAGCAAAACAAGAAAAGCAATATTAAATGTCTTAAAAATAAAAGCAACAAAAAGGATCTCTAAGACCAAAAAACCCCGATTAGTTCACTCCGTTGGTTTCCGAGCTCAGGGGCGGTTCATCACCGACAGTCTCTTATTATGTTATAGCCGTGTTATTGTTAGAATATATGTAATGTGTATCAAAAAACCCATTTATTCTGGCAATATCCAAGAGAGATATCTTGTTGTTCTTTGATTTCATCAAACAACAGAAGAACCGTTTGAAGGCTGAATACTTCCCATAGAGTCATTGATTTATAATGTCTAGACTAATGAATGTGAGATACGGCAACGCTCGAGCGAGTCATCGATATGTCCTTGCGTCTAGCACTAGTTCAGCTTCTCCTGCTAGAGCTGAACATAAGAAAAGGAATTACATGATTACCCTGAATCAACCAATAGAAATCTTTGATCATACTCTCATGATTCTCCATGATAATTTCATGTTTTCTCGCCAAAATCCCTTCTCGAGGAAAACCATTGCTTTATTCTAGCAATATCTAAATGGTGAGATCTTGTTGTTCCCCGATTTGATCAAATAAGCTAATGATCTCGAATCCTCGAAAAATCTAATAGAAATCGGAAAGTTTTCTACTCAACACTTCTCATTTCGCTGTAGTGTTGCATCAACTTCATATTCTTAACTTTTATACACTCCTTGTCTTGTATATCATCCCATATTATGTTATAGCCGTGCTATTGTTAGAATATATGTAATGTGTATCAACAAACAAAATTTTCTACCTAACCCTTCATGTGCATAAATACGCGAGTAGACAACTTAATTTAAGTATTATATGATCTACGGTTTAGGGTTTATGGTTTAGAGTTTAGGGCTTAGGGTCCTTTCAAACCCTGAACCCTAACCCTAAACTCTTCCAACTCAATTTTGTGTCTTTCACCTTCCTTCAAGAACACATTCCTCTTTTCATAAACTTTGGTTTAGGTTGACATGATCACACCCAATCTGATCAGATTGTTCAGTTCTCAAGATATGAAAACATAGAAAAGAAGTATTGTATATACATACAAGAAACGAGTAAAAATAAAAACACCTTAAATGTCCATTAACCGATTATTGAAACAAATACTCAAATTTGGTTATTATTTATAATTTGGTTGTGCTCTGACTGAACCATAAATTCTATTCATCTCTTTGATTATTGAAACAAATACCCAAATTTAGTTATTATTTATAATTTGGTTGTGCTCTGACTGAACCATAAATTCTATTCATCTCTCGGATTCTGGTATACTTCTCCCGCCAGAGGATGTGCCACGTCAGCATCTATAACCATGCTATGATACCACTGTTGAAATGCCATCTTCATAGTTCATACCAATGTTTTTTAACGTAAAACAGTTACGGAGGTGATACAAGCTATCATGTGTCTATTTACATCGATTTAAGGTTAATGATCGGTTGCTCAATCGGTTGAGCTCAGACGATGGTCTCTTCTTCTTGATCTTTATTGATGGCTTAGTAAATTTAGTATTAACGGTTATAGAAAAGTGCATGAAATCTCCTTTATATCAATAAGGGACAAATAAAAGATGGTCCTTGATGTATCCCCAAAGGTTGGAACAGGGGATGGAAACTCTATAGGTTCACCTTCAAAGATTTCAAAAAACAGAAAAGCTTTTTTTCAGTAGCTTATATAAGAATATCGTCTTGCCTTTGAAAAGAATGAAGGACTCTGTGGAAATGAAAGCTGGGTACATGTCCTCGCCTAAACCATCTACCGCTAGGCGCTACTTCACCTGACCGACCTATTGCATGATCGGTCGGTTGAGCTCGGACAGTTTGAGTCTTCAGATCCAACTGATTGGTCAGTTGACGGTTGAGCTCGGACAATGGTCTCAGTTGGTTTTCTCCTCATCTTATCATCTTACCTTCATTCATGATTGATACACATTTGGTATATCACAATTGATTTGTTAGTTGATTTGTTCAGTCTTAGCTAAGGCTATAGGCTCGACACAATCAACCCCTCAACACACCACCAAAGTTAAAACTCATCTTTAAATTATAAAACTAGGTAGTAACACGTGCCACGGCACGGACGATTCGGTGAAGTTAATTTATATGTTTATGGATTGTATTTTGAATATTTTGTATCTTTGGGATATCCTACAAATACCTTGGTCCGTTGGACTCAAACTCTTCGGCAATGCTGTAGCACGGATTTGTATGGACGTGGTTAAAAATTCATCTAACCTTTTCAAATATATAAAGAAACGTTCTAACAGTTAAAATTTAAAATAAACAATAGGGTTTTATAAAAGCTAAACAAAAGCTTAGTTACATAGATTAGACATAAATACATTATATACAATACATACAAAAATGAAATTGTTGAATAGTGTAGACATTCAATATAGCTATGCAATTGATGAAGAATCTAATGACCTTACTTATTTGTCCTATTTGTTTTTGAAATAATACCTTGCAGCGAACTCGGATCTGAGATATAATTTTGATATCAAGTCCAAACTTTTTACAAAATAGTAAATTACTTATGCATTAAAAAGTAAACACTGACATTGACTTATGGTTTCTGAGTAAACCATTGTTTGTCACCGAATATATCCTAGTAGCTCCAATTCCATTTCCAGTATCATTTGTAATGCATGGAATACCTACATGGTTCCAAAACCGCTTGATTAAGATATATAATGTATTATAATACATACATGGTTCCAAATCTACGAAATTTCTATATTGAGTACCTATTTATTGGAGCTGCAAACTTCAAGTGAAAACAATAGTTACTTACCTCGGTATTTAGAAACTCTCTAGAACCGCAAAACACACAACAAAAGATATGATTTATACGTGCGGTGGTATCCATTTAACTCCCAATAGCGCATGAAATACTCAGCAAACTCTCCAATGAAATGACAAAGAAGTAATTCATTCATGCATAGAGATGTATTTGTGTAAGAGATTATCACATAAGTCAAGTAAAACATTATGAACTTCTTAGGTAAAAATTTAGACATTTCTTACTAACCTCCCATTTATCATTTTGAAAACTAAACCAGTGATATTAAAAGTCTGTCCATAGACAGTGACAACAAAATCTCGATGATTAACTTCACCCATGTGAACTATACAGCCATAGAAATCTATCAAAGAGGAAAAATTAATTAATCATTTTACTATGTTAAATATGACATCTTAAAATTTGTAGAATCTAAAACAAAATGTATGGGTAACAAAAACATACTGTATGAGTTGTTTGACGGTAGCAACTCGCTAACCACATGGGTGAAATCTTCAAACCTTAAAAAGGGTTTATCTTCACGTGGTAGATCCCACATCATTTGAGTCTTGGTTGTGGTCTTGATTTGATAACGATGGTTGGTGTTTCTCTGTCTCAACATAGGAGTGATTAATCTGAAGTCTCAGATGTCTAACCAGTCTCCATCACATATGTCTCTAATAATATTTGGGTTCTTCAGATCAGAAAGTATAGTCATTTCGATTCTATCCCCATATCATCAAAATTCCAGTAAATACTTAAACCTAATTCCAATAAAATAAATCAAAAACAGATGTATTTGTAGATAAAAGATTTTACAAATCTACCTTCTCGTCAGCCAGAATAACTACCCTCTTCTTCATGTAATCACAAGTTATCCAAGTACTCAAAACCTTGACCCTTATCCCCCAGTCGTTCCTTTTTGGAGTTATATCGGAGACATAAACTCTTGGCATGGTTGTTGATATATCATAGTTTTAACGGGTTTTTGGCCATGATATAAGTCTTATTTATAGAGCTTTTATAGTGTTTTCGAGTTCTTTTGAGTCATTTCAGGATTAGGAGCTATTTGGCATGGATTAGAGCTTTGTGGAGCATTTGGAGAAGATGTGCCGAAGGAATGTACCGGGAGAGCATATTTGGTGTGCATGTCGATCGACACATTATGGTTGTCGATCGACATCAATATCTGACGGCAATTAAATTTCTTGTCTAGTTGAAGTTTGAAGATTTGCAGATTCGGCCCAGAAGTTTCTCTTATTTGCAATAAAGCCCAGTTGGTGGTTTAGACTTATATATTGAGTTTTTAGGGTTTTGTTAAGATTTACGCTTTATTCTATTGCAAAACCTTGAGAGCTTTTGGAGAGAGAGATCAGAAACTCCCTGTAGAGAGAAGATTTCAATACTCCCTTGTTTCTCTATTCTGTTTCTTAATCTATATTATTCAGTTCATGATGTTTGTTTTTTACATGATGTGTGAGTAGTCTTCTTTGTTAAGGTTGGGGATTCTCATTAGGGATTTCATGAATTGTTAGGTAGATTTGTTAGATTAGGATTCACCATCTTAATTGTTCTTCACCGTAGGTTGTTCTTAATGCTAGTTTTAGGATGATCACCTAAAGTCTAGATCTTAGGATAATTGATTTGACATGAGAGTGTGATTAATTACCTGAAAGAACCTAGGGTGAGCAAAATACTTATTCGCAAAGAGATTTGGTTTAGGGATTTTGTGAACACATCAAACTTGAATGTTAATGCTGGTTTAAAACTTTAGAATTTAGCAAAGAAATTTGGAGTTCTAGTTTTAAATTTAGATAATCATCGCAGCGAAAGCTGGTAGATTTTACATTAGTGATTTGAGTTCAAGAACGGCGCTTAATCTGAATCCTAATTTATTAATTTATTTAATTTGATTGATTTCCTGAGAATCCCCGAGCCTAGCGTTTTCTCATATTGTTTTAAAAACCAATCTTTATTTTAAGTTGTTGTTTTTAATTTTAAAACCGTGCTTGCTTAGCTTAATTTAATACCAAATATTTATTGTGTAATCTTTGAGTCTCTGTGGATTCGATCCCTAAGTACTACAGTGATCTCTTAATTGAGAGAGTAGCTCAGGGCAAATTTGAGCCGATCAAATTTTGGCGCCGCTGCCGGGGACTCAATTTTGATTACCATTAGATTAAGGTTAGAATTTAGGCTAAGCTTTTCTATTTATTTTTTTTCTTACAGCTTTTTATTTTTCTTTTTCTTTTGTGTTCATGGTGGCTTCTTATACACTGCCGTGGATGATGAGACACTCTTCTCGGAGGCATTTACCAATGCTTCCCGATCCACCGAATGCTTGAGCCCCGACAAAGTCAAGCTAATGACTGAAAACAAGCGCTTAGTGGGAGGCAACCCACTTGTGAGTCTTTCTATTTCTTTTGCATTTATCTTAGTTTTTTTTTTCTTTTCTTCGCCAATCTTAGACTTGGCAACACTGGGGACAGTGTTGTTTAAGTTTAGGGGAGGTAGTTACTGACATTGTTTATTCTTTTGGAGTTTTATCGAGTCAGTAAAAAAAAATTGTGTTTTATTGAGTCAAAAATTTGTAGGGAACAATGAACTCAGTCTAACGGTTTCTTTTATTTGGATTAACAATCTTATGATTACATGATTATGCTTGATCTCAGAACCGTTAGACTGAGTGGCTCAATTAGTATTTATTAGCATATTGGATGCCCATTTAGAATCTATACATTATTAATATATAGGTTTGCCATTTAGGATTTATAAATTATGTTGATAGGCCTTGTGCGTTTTACACTTACAGGCCCGTTATTTTTTTAACCTTCAAATGACTAATGCCATGGAAAACTCACACATTTGCGCTTTTTTCAATGAACACTGAGAGTTTGGGGTTATATCTTAACCATGTATTTTGTTAGTTTCAAAAATGATTACATATATAGTTTTCCAATTAGTATTTATTGCTTTTTTCTCAACTACAATTAGAATCTATACATGATTAATATATAGGTAGCCCATTTAGGTTTTATAAAATAAGTTTACAGGCCTTGGGCATTGAACACTTCAGTTTAACGTAAAGTTTATGTAGGACCATCTATATTTTAAAGGGACAAAAACTCATATTTTGGTTCTTTAGAGGCCCATAATTTTTTAACCTTAAAATTACTCATGCATTGTAAAATTCACACATTTGCTCATTTCTCAATGAACACTGAGGGTTTGGGATCAATTATAGTTCTTTGAATTGTCATATTTTAACCATGTATTTTGTTAGTTTCGAAAATGATTACATATATAGAAGCCCAATTAGTATTTATTGGCATATTGGATGCCCAATTAGAATCTATAAATGATTAATATATAGGTAGCCCATTTAGGATTTATAAAATATATTGATAGGCCTTGTGCGTTGAACACTTTAGTTGAACTGGTTAATATATAGGGCCATCAATATCTTAAAGGGAACAAAACTCATATTTTGGTTCTTTACAAGAAATATACTCAGACATGGTGAATGAAACAAACATCATGAATAAAATAGATATCATTAAAGAAATCAATAGAAAAAAAGTAAAAGAGTTTTGAATCTTCTCTAAAGGAGGTTTTGATTCTTCTCTCCTAGCTCTCTACAAATCTCTCTCTCCAAAATAAAGCTTAAGTCTTAACAAAACCCTAAAAACTCAATAAATATGTCTAAACCACGAACTGGGCTTAATTGCAAATAAGGGAAACTTTAGGGCCGAATCTACAAATCTTCCGAACTTCAATCAAACGCGAAATTCAATTGCCGTCAGATATTGGTGTTGATCAACACCAGAAGTTGTGACGCTCGACACTCACACCAAATATGCTCTCACGGTACGTTTCTTCGGCACATCTTCTCCAAATGCTCCCAAATGCTTCAAAAAGCTCCAATCCATGCCAAATAGCTCATAATCCTGAAATGACTAAAAAAGACTCGAAAACACTACAAAAGCTCTATAAATAAGACTTATATCATGGCCAAAAATCCGTAAAAATAATGTCATATCAACTCCTCCAGGCTTAGCCTTTGCTTGCCCTCAAGCAAAACAGAAACTTAACCTGTGAAAGAAGTTTGAAAATGCGGGAACTCACTCAACTGCAGGAAAATCTTCTTTGCACTCTACATCGCCTTCACTCTAGAACTTACTTTATGTAGTTTGTCTATGATAAGCATGAACATTCCTTACTCTAATCCCACAACCCTCAGGAATCTTCAGTCTCTCCATTGTCATCTCTTTACATAATTTAAAACAAGTAAAGATGAATTCTTACCGAGGGAATATCGATCAATGGCATATGGAATCCTCTCAAACCAAGACATTCTTCGTATGATTTTACTTCTTCTCCCTTTTCTCACTTCTAAGGTAATCGACATCTCCCTACTTTTCTAGGGTATCATTTTATTTTTTCAACGATTCCTTTTTTTTTTTCGGGTATCCATGAGATCCGAAGTATGCACGGGTTTATGCGACATCTCTCATATCACTTCTACCTATAGCCTTTTCTTTAGTTTCTTTTAAAGGCTGAAGGGAAAAGAGAAGGAATAAACCATATTTTGAAGAAGTGCAGTGTCTTGTGCGGCTCAAAGAAGAAGTCTAGTCCAATGTATACCAACTCCCAAGGTAAGAGATTAAGTGCAATTAAGTCCTGATAAAATTAGAGACAATGTTAGATGAACTGGATATCCAATGAATAAGGGCTTTTAGGATTGTTGATACAGATCATAGTCATTCCAAACTTCGGTTCTGAGATCAAGTGTAATCAAGAGTCATAAGAGTGTTAATCCAAATCAGAGAAACCATTAGACTGAGTTCATAGTTCCCAACAAAAAATTTGACTCAATAAAACAAATTTTGGACTGACTCAATAAAACTCCAAAAACATAAACAAGGTTAGGAACTGCCTCCCCCAGACTTAGACAACACTGTCCCCAGTGTTACCAAGTCTAAGATTGGCGAATAAAAGAAAATAAAACTAAAATAAATGCAAAAAATAGAAAAACTCTATTTTCAGTCATTAGCTTGACTTTGTCGAGGCTCAAGCGTCTGGTGGATCAGAAAGCGGCACTAAATGCCTCCGAGAATAGTGTCTCATCATCCAAGGTGGTGTATAAGCATTAGGTGTAGGAGATCAACCAAGTACAGAGGGAGCAACAGCAGGGCAACATCTAGATATGGGTAGGACACTTCTTTTACCTGCAACATCATCAAAAGAACCAACAAGCGCTCTACGATAATCTCGTGGCTTTGTTAACTGCAAAACAGTCTTTGTACCTTTGAAAGTCTTATTGATCATATGAGAAGGTTTGGATAAAGAAGTTGCGTACCTTTGCTTTTCTCGATGTCTCTAGAATATGGGAGGTGAAATTTTCCGATTCAGAACAGGGCTCAAGCTTGCAGCAGTAAGATCAACCCGAAAACCATTCGTTTTTGGCAAGTTTGGACTGTCGTGAAAAGGGGCGTCGATCGACACTGAGGGTGCTGCTTGTGTTTCTGCACTTTTTCAACAATTCGTTTCAGCGATCCTCATCTCTAACACAAAAACGTCATCCTCCAGTAACTTGTCAGTAGCTAGACCCTCGCTCTGATCCGTAGTTTAAATACATGATCACTAGCAATAATGTCTTCGGAATACTCTATGACTGCCTTGTCATCCATAGCTTCCTCTAGAGAGAAAGTTTGACCATCAATAGTAGGTGCTCTCCTCAACTTGTCCATGTCAAAGTTCATGACCAAAGCACCCACATGCAGTCCATTCCTTCCTTTCTGAATATCTATAAGAGCACCAGCGGTAAATAAGAAAGATCTCCCAAGGATAAGAGGATCCTGAGGTTCTTAACTATACTTCAAAACCACAAAGTCTGTAGGAATCATGCATTCACCAATCCTTATTAAAACATCCTTTAAAATACCTTCATAAATTCTTTTGGACTTATCAGCTAGGATAAGAGAGATCTTAGTCGGCTTGAAATCTGTTATCCCAAGTCTCACAGCAACCGAGTATGGTATCAAGTTGATACCTGAGCCAAGATCACAAAGAGAGTGAGGAAATCTCTCTGTGAAGATAGAGCAGTCGAGCACGAAACTTCCTGGAGCACGTAACTTCTCTGGAATCCTACTCTGAATCATGGCACTAACTTTTTCAGAAACAAACACTTTCTTCTTCTTTTCTTTCTTACTCTGTGGGGTCTGTTTCAAGAAGATATCACCCATGTCTCTAGCCAACAAAACTCCTTCCTCAGGGCTCATGTCATTTTGGACCATCCTCTTAACACGCCGCTTAAGCATAGGTGAATCTTGATCTGCATGATCTAAATGTATCTCATTTATCACCTTTTCCATCATTGCCTTGCATCGAGCTTCCTCCATCTCATGTTTAGACTTCCTAAGCTTTGGAAAAGGAACCTTAGGCTTGTAGATCTTTTCTGTAGATAGTCGCAGAGTTTCAAGAGAATCTGGGTCTGTCTGTGAGGGGTGTCGATCGACACAAGGAAGGTGCCGATTGACACTAGGCTCTGGTGTCGACATGTTGGTGTCGATCACGGTCGAGATCGATCCGTCGGGGACCAAATTCACGAGAACTAGTGTAGGTGTCGATCGACACCGTGAGATGGTCTCGAAGGACACATGCTGTGCAAGTGCGGTTTCATCATCGTCACTTGTTTCCTCCTCCCAAACATCATCTCCATCCCTAATCAAAATGGCATTGCATCCTTCTCGTTTCTTTACAGTTCCAGTAGTCTGTGCAACTTGTAGGTAAAGGTGCTCAAAGCTTCTATCTTGCCATTTAGATCAGTATATAAGGCATCCATGTTCCCATTGAAATCCACTGTCATTGAAATCTCAGTTGCTGTAGATGGAGGAGGAGGTGACTGGTAAGAAGAATTTTCATAGGTTCTGACGAAACTGCTGGTGCCTTTCTGACCATACCCATTGTCGTACTTGTTACTATGTGTGTTACCAAACTTCTGACCCAAATATCCAGCTCCACTGACATAGTTCACGCCTTCTTTTTCATCCACACCTGGTTCAAATGCCTCAACCTTAGCAGCAAACTTAACAGTCTTCTTGGCAACAAGAAGGTTATGCCTTCTTTTTCACGCCAAATATCCAGCTCCACTGACGTAGTTCACGCCTTCTTTTTCATCCACACCTGGTTCAAATGCCTCAACCTTAGCAGCAAACTTAACAGTCTTCTTGGCAACAAGAAGGTTATGCACAGAATCGAGCTTTGCCTTAACTTCAGCAAGTTGAAGCCCCTCCATGTTTTCAGCTAGCTTCTTCCTCTCAAAATCAGCAACTTTAGTACTGTTGCTGGAAGCTAAGTTCTCGATTATTTTGGTGGCTTGAGCTGGAGACATTGTGCTGTAGTTACCGTTGCTAGCAGCATCCAAAGCCATCTGGTACCTCCAATCCAATCCTCTGTAGAAAATGCCCAAAAGCTGAAATTTGTCATAACCATGGTGTGGACAATCTCTCTGATACCCCTTAAAACGCACCCAAGCAGCATTGAAAACCTCTAAGATCCCTTGAGAAAAGGTAGAAATCATTTTCCGCCGCTCCTCTGGCCTCGCATTATCATAAAAGTTGTTCGGAAACTCAACCTTTACATCCTTCCAGCTCGTAAGAGATGCAGGCTTTAACTCCTTAAGCCAAGATAGTGCTTCTCCAGCTAAGGAGTGCAAGAAAAGCTTACAGAGCAGAAAATCTGAAGATACACCATCATCCTTGATGCTAGATACCAAGTCTTCAAACTTCTCAGTGTGATCATTGGATGCTCATGAGTGTGGCCATGGAACGGGTGTTGTCCTACAAGAGTGTAGTACCCAGGCTTGAACTCAAAGTTATTCCTCTGAAATGCAGGAGGACGTATAGCAGAGCGGTTTGAATAGAACAGTGCAGACCTGTTGTATTCTCCAAGTGTATGGTTCTCATCATCTGCTTCAGCATTCAATGCCAACTGTGCATTGTCTACTGCGGCTTGGTGTCGATCGAAATATCTACCTTCTCGTCATCACAAGTTATCCAAGTACGCAAAACCTTGACCCTTATCCCCCAGTCGTTCCTTTTTGGAGTTAGATCGGAGACATAAACTCTTGGCATGGTTGTATAGTACTTACTTTCAACAGATAAAGAGTTTGAAGATTATATTGTTTAAAGATCTTTCGTTTCAGGAAAGTTATGTTAATGGAAGTACATAAAAGAAGATCCTTTTTTATGTTTTAAGTTAATTGAATTAGATAAAACTAAAAAGTTGAGAGGAAAATCATTTCATATTTGGAAAACGGCAATTACGTTTATCGATACAGTAGGTAGCTAATCATTTATCTTAGGGACAATTATAGTTATTTGAATTGTCATATCTCAACCTATGTATTTTGTTAGTTTCGTAAATTATTAATTATTGGCCCAATTAGTATTTTATAGTAGCCCAATTAGTATTTATTGGTATATTGGATGCCCATTTAGGATCTATTCATTATTAATACAGTAAAACCTCTATAAATTAATAATGTTGGGACCATGAAAATCTATTAATTTATAGAGGTTTTAATTTATCGATAAATTAATAATTATTAATTTATAGAGAGATTTTTCTAATTTGGAAAGTTTTTTCAAAAAAATATTTAAAAATAAACTCTAACAAAAACTAATGTGTCTATATATACATATATTTTGAAAATTTTACCTAATTATTAATTTATAATATGATGGGACTATATATTTACAAAGAATTTTTTAAAAAATTATTATCTTATTATTTTATCCAAATATGTCTAAAATTACACTGGTCCCGACTTGGGACCAAAGAAATTTATTAATTTATTGAAAGTATTAATTTATCGAGTATTAATTTATAGAGGTTATACTGTATATAGGTTAGCCATTTAGCATTGGGAAAAATGTTATAAAAATCCCCAACTTACCATTTCTGGCTATTTTATGCCTCAACAATCGCGGTGGCCATTCAAAACCCCGACTTCTCGTTGACGTTGTTTTGAAACCACCAACTTCTATTGACCGAGCCATATTATACATATCATTAAATCCTTTAACAGACGACTAAACAGCCGTTTAAAACCGTTTAACGATCTCTGTTAACTCAAAACGACGACGTTTTGGTTTTTAAAACTCAATTGAGAAAGAGACAAAACGACGCCGTTTTGAGACAATGAAAACTCTTTAATCAATTTCCCCCAAATCGATTAACCCTAACCCTAATTTTCTCATTTCATCGTTTCTCTTCTCTTCATGCTTGATTCTCTCTTCAATCCCTAATTTCGGTATGAGTTTGATTCAAACCAATCATGACGACTCAGAGATTGGTCCGAGTAGAGAAGGAGTGGAAGCGCCACCGCGAGAAGAAAGGGAGAGTGAACCAGACGGCGAACCAGCGGCGATGGAGTGACAGTAACACAAAAGCACACCAAGCACAATTTGCTAAATAATTTCCATTTCTTGATTTCTTTTCTGCTGCACATACCATCAGCCTTCAATCCATCGATCATACTCTTTAACCCTTCTATCTCGACAGCAACCTCATCTTTAGCATTGTTTAGCTCGTTTTCAATCATGCTTAATTTCGGTAACGCATCTGAAACCTCCTCATAGCCATTTAGGATTTATAAAATATGTTGATAGGCCTTGTGCGTTTTACACTTACAGGCCCATTATTTTTTTAACCTTCAAATGACTGATGCCATGGAAAATTCACACATTTGCTAATTTTTCAATGAACACTGAGAGTTTGGGGTTATATCTTAACTTTGTTAGTTTAAAAAATGATTACATATATAGTTTTCCAATTAGTATTTATTGCCTTTTTCTCAACTACAATTAGAATTTATACATGATTAATATATAGGTAGCCCATTTAGGTTTTATAAAATAAGTTTACAGGCCTTGTGCGTTGAACACTTCAGTTTAACGTAAAGTTTATATAGGGCCATCTATATTTTAAAGGGAAAAAAACTCATATTTTGGTTCTTTAGAGGCCCATAACTTTTTTAACCTTAAAATTACACATGCATTGTAAAATTCACACATTTGCTCATTTCTCAATGAACACTGAGGGTTTGGGATCAATTATATGTCTTTGAATTGTCATATCTTAAACATGTATTTTGTTAGTTTCGAAAATGATTACATATATAGAAGCCCAATTACTATTTATTGGCATATTGGATGCCCAATTAGAATCTATAAATGATTAATATATAGGTACCCCATTTAGGATTTATAAATATGTTGATAGGCCTTGTGCGTTGAACACTTTAGTTGAACAAGTTAATATATAGGGCCATCAATACCTTAAAGGGAACAAAACTCATATTTTGGTTCTTTACAGGCCCATAATTTTGTTAACATTGGAAAATCTTTACATTTGCTCATGCAATATATTTTCAGTCTGGACTAATCTCCATCATATCAGTCTTCTATGTTAACTTTATCTGGTACGGATGATTTGTATTCCTCTCTTTAAGAATAGCAGGGATGACTTTGAAGTCGCTTATAACATACCATTCACCATCATAGATGTGTCGTGGTATTCAGGATTCTTCAAATCAGGAGGAATCGTTAACTCTATTCTATCACCTTACAAAAATGGTTCCTTGTCTTAATTTAACCTAATTGACTAAGTAATCTACACATATAAATTTTTAAACGTGAATTTAAGAAAGTGAATTACCTTTACATCAGCGAGTACCATAACCCTCTTCATAAAGAAATCACAAGCATGCCAAGTACTTAAAACCTTGACCCTTATGATGGAACCACTACTTTTTGGGGTTAAATCAGCTACTGCATCGATCTTCATGGTCGACATGAGTTTGGTTTTGTAAGATAAAATTTAAGCTGGAGTTAGGGTAGAATTGTTTCGTCTTCTTTGAGGTTATGTTAATGGAAGTCAGAAAAAAGGTTTTTAATATAGTGAATATATGAGACTTTTGATATGTACCATTTTGATGGTTAAGACCATCTCCAATGGTTTTTGCTATTTTTGCCTCTATAATAGAGGAACTCTATAATAGAGGTGACTTTTGCTCTAATGGTTTCCTCTATTTTTTCCTCTATAATAGAATACTCCAAATAGATTCTTTTAAAATTTCAATATTAACACCATCTATGTATAAAAGTTGCAAATTAACCCATTTATTTTAACTTTTATAAAAATTTAATAAAATAATTACTTTTATTTAAATTAAACATTTATTATAAAAACATCATATTATATAATATTTTTTATTAAAAAGTACATCACATTACATAAAAAACAATAAGATACTAGATTCTATTCTATTATTATATATAATAAGATAAAATAAAATCTCTTTCTCCTTTAATAAAAATAAAATCTATTATTAAATATATTTATAAGATTTTATATAATTTATCTTTTTCAAATGGTAGTCTCAAATTTTAGAATATATATTTATATTAAAACCTCTAAAATATTTTATATTATTAGTTATTAAATATATTTATTTTATTTATTTTGTTCATAAATAAAATAAGTTTAAGATTAAAAGGACTACTTTGCAATAAAATAGTTCACCTCTATTTATAGAGGAAAAAATAGAGTTCCTCTATATATAGAGATAAAAATAGCAATCTCTATAATAGAGGTGGATATAGAGATGGGTTGGAGTAAAAATTGCTATAAAATAGATAGGCAAAAATAGAGGTGGGTTGGAGATGCTCTAATAGGAAAAGAATAATGCCTTTCGCAATATTAAAATATTTAAGAGTCAATTGAGATCAATAAAAAAGATATTAGTGTTTTCTTGTTTCCATATCAATCACATCATAGACTTTAACATCTGTATGAATGTTGACTATTTGGTATATATATGTAAGATAAGTATATATCATATTTAGTGTTTTATTCTTTCAATGATCTATGAGCTGTTTGATAAATATATATAAGGGTGTGCATAAAAGTTATTTTTTTATGATATTTTATAATATTTGGTAAGTATAATAGTAATGTATCATAAAATGATGTATTCAGTAATTAGGATTTAGAAAGAAATTAAAAGTACTCTATAAAATTAAAAATTTCAATTTTATTCCTCATGTTTTTTTTTTTTATGAATTGGTAATTTTTAAGTGATGTAGCAACCTTGACATCATCTAGTCCACCTATCTTAGAACATTGCTTTTTGGATGTTGATGACTGGACATCTCCTTCTTTCATGTTACTCGAATCTCTTTTTGATGATGGAGTTGAGGAAGTAGAGATACCTACTTCAGACGTATCTACACCATCGCTTATCATGAGAGAACCCTAAAAATAAATATATGTAAGAAATAATATATACACAAAAATAATAATATATAGCATCGTGTGATGACATTACTATTGATAAATTAACATTTTAAAACTACTAACCTAATCAGTAGAGTAAAATGATGACTGCTCAACATATATATTTGATAAAGAAATTTCAGGGACATATGATACTTTCCCATTAGAAACTTGTGCAACCCTATAAATGTCACATTTACCATGAATATGTTTGGGCTCGATGCAAAGAAGGAAAACAAATAATTTCCCAACTAAAGCTTTGATGGGATCTGGCAAATCTGTGGGATCTTCAAACTATATAAGCATTGAGTTAGTAATGTATTATGCGGAATTTCTTATTTAATATAATGTTATTAAATAATATACCAGATCAAATGATTCTTTAGGTATGATTTTAATTGAAGCCGTCCCAACGATTTCTTTAGCAAAACTGTCAAACATCATAATTCTTGTCTCACCAGTATGGTCCCTGACATGAAGGTGAATCCAAAACCTAAAAATATTATAATGATAAAACATATGATTACTAAATTGAATAAATCAACTTTCATCTAAATATAATAATATTTTTTTTAAAAAAAAAACTCACTTTGGAGAGACGCCTTTAACGTAATTTTTACAGACCTCACACCAGAATCTTGGTAAATTTTTTGTTTTAACATCTTCCAGCTTACTGACGTCCTCCTTGATGGTTTTTGTTGCATTTTTACATGCATAATAGAACCAAGAATAGTTAGTATCATTTTCTTTAACCATACACAGAGTACGACACGATCCTACCTAAAAACTTGTAAATGGCCATGTGAGTAGAATGCATTGTAAGATAAAATATCTGAAGAATTGTTAGACGGAAATATGAATAAACCTCAGTTGCTTGAATCAGTTCCTCAATAGTCATGATAGGATACTCATCCATGTCTTCCTTTTTAGTACGACCAAAGAAGACAGTATTCCAAATAATTGATATTAGTTATAACATTTATAGAGTAGATAATTACTAATATTAACTAGATTCGGACCCGCGCTACAGCGCGGGGGAAATAATTACATATACATATATAACTTTTAACGGATTAAAATATGTTACACTTTAATTTTATTGCAGTGCAATCGATTACGGTGAATCATATATTTGTATAATAATTTAAATAAAATCATAAAGGAAAAGCGAGTAAATAATCATATATTGAGTTTTGATAAACTTAAAACACGGTAAAAATTTAACAGCACGAAATAATATTTGTCGATAAATTATTCATTTTGACCATTTTTGTAACAGAAGTAGGAATATACGTAAAACGTACATATTTACAATATATTTTTTGAAGGATCACCCCGTAACAGAATTCATTAGTAAAAAAGATTATTCATAACTCGCTTTAGCATTATAATTGTGATTTTAACAAACTACCCGTGAACTATCTAAATTTACATAGTTTGATATATAATATATTTTATCAATAAAAATATGTCTCCCAAAAAAATATTTTCAATATTTTAAATTCTAATTTTTTTTATATATTTGAACCTTTTAATTATAATATTTTGAAACTTTCTGAAATTTTAAATATGCTCATGTAACAATGGTTTTAATATTGGTTATACTTATATACTTATAATGATTTTAAACCATTTTCCAAAATATTTAACAGAGTGTGGTAGAGTATTATATGTTCGTTTTGAAAAATTCAAATTGCAACATATGCAAACAAAAGTTAAATTTTTATTAAATATTTATATTATATAGTATAATATCATAAATTAAAAATAAGATCAAATAAAAGTGAAAGAAGAAAAATAATTTTTTAATAGATTATATTAAATTAGTTAGAGAAATATTAGGAAATCATAAAATTAGTTATGGAAATAATACAATCCTTAAATTAGATATGGAAAGTATCTGATGTATGTATCCAAACCCACTTTAGTATCCAATTGTTAAAATCGGGTTACTTTTTTAAATTTTGACCCGACCCGTATTTTTTTTGTACTTTTCTTTTACTAATATAGAGATGTTTTACGAAAACATACCTTTTCTTAATGTCTTCAAACATCGGTATGGCCATATTAGTAAGCAATTGTGAGTCATAAGAATTAGAAACACTCCAAACATCTGAATTAGTGAATAAATATATATGATTGTAATTGCGAAAGTCTTTTAGTCTGTATACAGGATATATTTTGATGTAAAAGATTATGTCACGTAAATTGTTATGTTACCGTTGAAAACATTGACTTTGGCAAATCGTATCAAACAAAATACAATACCATCCGTCGATCCTTGACATGCTTGACTTAGTGATTCAGCAAATTTTCCCCACAGTGTACATAACACCCGAGTACCCCTATTATAGCGAATAATTAATATTTGAAAATAATAGAAATATTTCCTACCAAGTATTTTCATGAATTGTTAATTTAGACTTGAAAATTTGTAAGCTTACTCGTTGTTTCTCAAGTGAAAGTCGATCTTCTTGGTAGGCTTAGTAGAAGTAGGAATATCTTGAATCTCACCACAATAATCCACTTGGCCCAAAAAGTCTGCAATGTGAAAATTAAGCAAAATTAGTTATAGATTTTAACTAAACATTTAATTTAATTTAGAACTAATAAAAACATAACTAACCGAATAAACAACTCTTTTTTGTTTCCTATTAAGAACGTCATCCTAACTGGCCAGTTGAAGAAACATATCGTCGGAAATATTTTCAGAAGCTGTGACAATTGTTTTCGACATGGAACCAATCTTAAACTTTATGTCCAATATTTTTAATGCACCATAAAAAGGAGTTAAACCAAAAATAGAAATAATGATCCAAGAATTTTGGATCAAAAATTTATCAAACTTTTTGATATGCTCCTTTTTGACGTTAGCAACAATGTTATGACCCTATAAAATGTTAAAAGCAAAGAAACTTTAATATCAAACTTAGCAAATTAAAATCAATACTATTAAAATGAACCATTGTTATAATTGTAACTTACAGAAATGTCGACCAAAAACAACTCGATTGTTTCACCAATTTTGGTGGAATATTGCTTCCAAATATGCAAATCCTTCACTTGATTACGCCAATTCACTTTGTAAGGTTTTAGCGCATTAAGAGAAGTGATGGAGAATGTAGCAGATAACACCTTTTGATTCTCTAATTTTATTTAATCATTTAGTTATGATAGGAATAAACAAGAATTGGTTTATTTATAGTGTAATGGTTTCGTCATTGAAATTTAGGTTAGGGAAGATTTTGAATCCCTTTAAGATTAGCGAATTTGATTTTCAATTATTACGAATATATTTAAAATAAGAAATAACTTGCTTACAAAGTTTGTTATTGTTTTGGATAAAAATACAAAATTGTATATTATGCTCATCAATTATAGGGTAGTTATGGTATCCTCTTCCTTAATTTAAGATCTTAGTATTCGATTTCAATTGTCATTAATTTTCATTAATTAAAACGAATAAATCTTAGAATTTTTAAGTCAATAATCAAATCCAAAAATTAGGGTGGAATTTCCGTTTGCAATCATATTGAGAATATACGATTTTAGTTTTGAGATTAAAATTCAGGCCATGTATCCATTAGAGCAAAGGTATATAGGACCATGTATGTGTTGCATTTATAAGGTCTTACCTAACTTAAATTATAACTAAGGCCCAAACAATTGTATGGTTAGTTATTAATTTAAACGGTGAGGATTAGAAGCTTCCTCTTACAACGAACGACTGAGATTAAAACATTAAATTATCCGCCAGAAAATCAGACGGTGAGGAATAGAAGCTTCCACTTATAAAAGAACGGCTAAGATTAAAACATTTAATTTTCGGGTTTGATTGCCGGGTCAAAAGATCCGGGCGTTTATCCGTATATTGAGCTGTTTGGCAACAGTTTTAAAGATACAAAAATTTAATGTTTTTGTTTGGCAACATGGTTAAATCGCTTTTCCTTTAATAGTATTGATAGTTTTTTTTTACACAATAATGAATTGAAAGAGAGAGAGAAAGATAATTATATATATTTAATTAAAAAAATAACAATTGTTTCCAATGAATCTTGTATTTAAATAAAATATTTGTTTACATAGAAAATCGGAAAGTAATAATGAGTCTAGGATGACTGGGTTATGAGAAAAAGAAAATTTCTATTAAAGTTTAGTCATCAGTTAATCCCTGTCTACACCGTCTAGTTAGGCGTAACTTCACTCGACCATCCAATTAATCGATCGGCCGGTCGGTTGATTCTTTAGAACCAACCGATCAGTCAGTTGACATGTTATGAAATCATAACCGATCGGTTTAGTCTTTTTCGAGGCTATGGACTCGACTCAATCAACCTCTTGACCAGAGGTAGGCTTTCTCCTCATCTCATCTTCTTCATCTTCGTTCAAGGTTGATCCAAATTTGGCTCCAAAGCTTGATCCCTTACTTCATTTGTGTCCCTAAGAACTCCTTAAAGCTCCAAGTATGCTACCTATTACGTAATCTCAAGCGAGACACCATAGTTGAAGTCTCATGGAATATTAGGTTGTGAATAATAGCTATGTCTGACCTAGAGATGGATAAGTCTTCCAAATTCAAACTAAAGCCTTCAGTGTATAAGACTATATTGAATTGAAGAGAGAGGAATATAAGTATAAAGATATTTGATAAAAAAACATATTTAATGTTACTTTACTATCAATTCTTGTATTTAAAGAAAATATTTGTTAATATAGAAAATCTGAAAATGATAATGAGTTTAGTATGACCGTGTTATGAGAAAAAATATAAATTTCTATTTAAGCCTAGTCATCGATTAATCCCTACCTAAACCGTCTAGCGCTAGGCGTTACATCACATGTCTGACTGATCGGTTGGTCAGTTGGTTGAGCTCCTACAGTGGTCTTGGGTTTGAGTCAATCAACCTCCTATACGACAGATCGGTGTACTCGCATGTCTTGTATTCACAACCAATTGATTGCGTCTTGTCTGAGGCTACAGACTCGACTTAATCGTCCTCTCAACCCATCGGCTGGTCGGTTCGCTTTTTCCTTATCTCCTTTTCTGGATCTTCATTCAAGATTGATCCATATTTTGCAAATCACTACATATTGGTTGGTCGATCGGGTGAGTCTTCTTTGAGGTTACGGACTCGACTCAATCGACCTCTCAACAGTTCGGTTGGTTGGTTGGCTTTGTCCTCATCTCCTCTCCTTTCATTACCATTAACACTACTTGGAAAATATGATGTTCTTCGATTCATGATTGTCCTCTATCTTCTTCGAACTGATCTACTTTGCTGATTCCATGAATAAAACTGAGGAATTTCTTCGAAAGTTAGATGTCTAGCATCTTCACGATTCTTATTTAGTTCAAATCACGTAAGAACGAAAGAGTTGGAATTATTTTTCTGCTTATGGGAATTAGCCATAACAGCAATTGGAAGTAGTAAAAATACTTATAGAATTGATAAATTTGTTTGGAGAAATAGACATGTGAATGGTGCATAGTCAGTTCAATGTATTTATACTCGCCTCCAATTTCAGGGTTTATGATTTATAGTTAATAAAAATATATATAAACCTACCTTAAGTGATGCGGACATCAACACTAGATCCAACCGGGAGCAACTCAAACCAATCGGTCCACATAACAAACCGGTTTACATGGAGCATTTTAGGGAATCTTTGCCTAAATGGAGTTCTGATCAAGTTCAAGACGAAGGGTTAATTATTCACCATGGTATTAACCTTAAGAAGTCCAATGGTTCAAGAAGGATCAAAAGTCAGCAGGTCAACTCACATTATTGTTGGGATATGACTGTTGCACTCTTTTTCCCTTATCTAGGGTTTGTCCCAATGGGTTTACTTAGAAGGGTTTTAATGAAGCAACATCAAGTCATCAAGGAATTATTCACCATCCATATGATTCAAAGATGATAGCTGATGTAGATTCTGATCTACTCGCGGACAAGCATGCTGAACTACTCGCTGACAAGCATGCTGAACTACTCGCTGACCGACTGCCTGAATCACTCACTGACCGACTGCCTGAACTACATCAGATTGCGAGCTGTGAGGATTTGAAGTCTTTTAACACTTGGATCAGCTATGAAGGTAGCCCACACAGTCATTTGATTCACTACAAGGCCCCAGCCCATGGAGAACATCCAAAGAGAAGACCCAAGTCCAAGCCACCCTTTGAATCAAGGTCGTTGATCTACTTAGAGCGATATAAGGAAACTCTCCTTTACCTTCATATGGACGTGTCTCAAAGCTACATATGGAAACCAAGAGAACCTCTAAAGCCACCAAAGAATATTTGGAGTATATTCACACACAATAATAGCCATTGGATCAGGCGGATTCAATCATATTATTACTCGCCTTTTCCGGACTCGATTGTCATCAAGGCACAACGACTCTTGCCTATTAAGTTCATGTGTGTGATACAGCATCTCCAAGTGCATAAAAAGCTTCCAAGACGTCACTATTACCTTCCCAAGTTGACGAGATACAAGGCACACCTCACTTGCCTTATTTGGACCGATTCTACACTTAATGGTCCAACATCCATATTTTCATTAATTGTTGCGATTTGTATCTTCTTTCTAGGTTTAGGACGTGTGTACTCAGCCTATATAAGCTGATCATTAGTCTCATTGTAAAAACACCCTTGATCAATTTAAAGTAATAGAAAGTTTTCTTCTTGTCAAAGTTTGAGTCTTTGTCAATCTTGTTCTTTAGTTCTTTGTGAGTGAGTCACTTAGTGCTTTAGAAACCTGCGGATTAAGTTTTTTGAGTGATTCAACATCCTTTATTCGTCCATTGATCGAGTGAGTCGATTAGCCCACCGATTGAGCGAGTCAATCACCTGAACTATCCCCTGAACCACCCACTGATTCACGAGAGAGTGCTTCTGGCCAGCTCGTGAATTCCACCTTCTGCAAGCTAAGCTTGTAATCTCTTGATTATCAAGTGATCTAAAGTTTGGAGTGATTCCAATCTTGCATCATTAAGTATCATGTTATTTATTTCTTGGATATCCTGAGCATAATCAAGTAACAAAAATAAACTTCCATTGTGAACCATACGGTTATGATCATATGCTTCCAAATTAGGGGGACCCTTAGATTTTTGTGTCTTCACTTTCTTACAGGGTAATGTTACAGCTTCACCTGTTAATAAAAGATAAACACAACATATATATTAGATAAGACAATATATATATACACTAAGATATTGAATCAAGAAATCATAGTTTTAATGTAAAATTACACTCATTTGGGATGTGACTCTTCTGCCTTCCACCACTATTCAGCGTATTTGTAATGTCTTTTGAAGTCACTTTCCTTGATTAAAAATGATTATAATTAACATATATAATATGTATTCTCTCATTTGGTACACCTTGGTATTTTATTAAATTTAATTATTATAAAAAATATTTATATTTCTCTTTAATTTCTAACATATACATATCAAATTTATGAAAAACTTAAATACGATGATGTATAGTTTTGATCTCCTAATTTTATTATCGATCATATGCATATAATTTATCACTTTCTTTGTTGTTGTTTTAAGTTTTTTTAAGTGCTATAAGAAGATATATTTACTTCATCTTACACTTTACATAAAGCATTATTGGTCATTTGGGAACCGGGTAATGACATAGCAATTTTCAGTATATCCATTAGATAAGCATTTAGTCGTAGACGCTAAATTGAAAAAAAATCGTCTGAAGTGTTTATAATGAGCTTAAAACATATAGTTTATTTTGCATTTAAAACACTTTTATGTTATGTTTGTTCTTCTTCTTTTTGTTAAGGTTTGCTCCGTTCGGGTTACATAACAAATATATTTGTGCTGCTTTTGTATGTGATAACCTATCCGGTTCTTTAATGAGAACTTCTAATGATTATATTTCCTTAAACCGAATTGAATTACTCAAACGACTGTCTTCACTACTTCTCTGAAAAAATGTAAACATTAAAGGTAATCGTAATCCATACATGTTACATAAATCTTTGTAATATGCTTCTAGTTGTTGGTCAGTTACCAATTGCTTGAATTAACACTGATGGTTTTGCCATTGACTGGAAGGAAAAAAACAAATGAAAGACTAGTCTTATTTTAAATTCGGTTATTATTAGGGTTCTAGTCAAATCATAGTGATGAGGACATCCTAACCACGTCATACGAGGATCAAAGCAGACCAGCCGGTTCAAGCCTAAAACCAACCATACCGGACAAAAATGAAGGATTCTTGCCCAAATAGAGTTCCGATGAAGCACATGGCCTAGGATTGATTATTTACCATAAAATCAACCCTAAGAAGACTAATGGTTCAGGAGGAATCAGAAATCAACGGACCAGAATGAAGACTGCCCATTGACGACCCATCCGTACCGTACCATGTTCATTTCCATCAACCACATGAAGACTTTCCTCGACCTATAATGAAGATTCATCAGCAAATCACACATTTTAGGAAGATCTATCGAGCCAGAATTGAAGAAACAACCAGAAATCAAGATGGTTCATGAAAACCCGTTTCAACCGTACCATGAGCAAGCGTGTGCAACCACCGACCAAACCACACGTCTATTCAAGCTGGGATTCAAATTCAATCCACAATATGGGCATTGTAAGAGGAATGATCGAGAAACATTAGTCCATCATCGAGGTATTTTGAGAGATGGACATGAGAGCCTCCTCGGACATGTCCAATGGCGAGCTAAATCAAGGTTTGGAGAATCCACTCGTGCATTTGACTGCGGCTTAATTATTCACCACCAAATCGACCATATGGAGCATTATGATCGAACCAAACCACCCCTGGTTCGAGTTGGATTTGCACTTACTCATTTGGCCTTACCCGAGGGCCATATGTCGCCGAAAATGGAACTTTCCTTATTTGGTTCCTTTGAGTCTTATGTTTGGCGACCTGGAGAACTTCTTTATCATCTAGAGACAATCCAAGATGCCACACTATGCACCAGCATCCAGAGGATTAGGCGAATCCTCTTGCACCTCTACTTTCCTATTCTAGAAGCATTCACACTTGGAGGTTTAAATCTACAACGGATCTTTCTCTATCAAGGCTGCTGCGTTTTAGAGATACTCAAAACACTCCAGAGAGTCCCAAGATGTCGCACCTATCTTCCCAAGCTCTCAAGATACAAGCTACAAGACTTTCCTTATTTTGGCCGATTTTGTCATCAAAGCTCCAACGGCCATATTCTTTATGTTTTTGCGATTTGTTTTCTTGTTTTAGACTCTAGGACCGTTGTATATTGAGCCTATAAAAGCTCAGCTCGTGATTCATTGTAAAAACACCCTTGATCATTGAAATTAAAAGAAAGCGTTTTCTTCTTTATAAAGTTCGAGTAACTTTGTGTTTGTTTGTTCTTTAAATTTAAGTGTGTGATTCACTATAGTCTATTGAAGCTGCGAATTAAGAGCGTGTTGAGTGATTCATCCCTCTTGTTCGTCCATTGATTGAGCGAGTCAATCACGTCTATCCATCGATCCATTGATCGATTCTTCTTTGTTCGTGGTTCCATCGAGAGAGAGCGAAGGCCAACTCGATAAACCCTTTCTGTCCGTCCGTTAGCCCTTCGGAGCGTATATCATCTGGTATCAGAGCTTCAAAAGCTCCTACCCAACAGGTTGTGTCATTCCAACCTTTATCTTTTTCTGTTTTGTTGTTTTAGTTCTTATAAATTCGAAAACCAAAATAAAAATTTGTTTCTTGCTTTATTCTTGTTTGATTGCTTCCTTATCTTTAGAAAAAAAAAACAAACCAAAAATATTTGCTATTTATTTAAAGAGAAAAACCATAAAAGTTATTTATTTCTAGTATTTGTGTTATTTCCATTTAAATCTTTAAAACCAAAAAAAAAAAGAGAAAATTGTATTTTGTTATTTTAATTAATTTTTTTAATTTTAGCTGTTCAAAATCAGAAAAAGAAAATAAAAATTGATTTTTATTCCTTTGTTATTTAATTTTGAAATTATCTTGATTAAAAAAAAAGAGGAAATTTGTCTTATTTTTTTAGTTATTTTCTTACCTTATTTTTGTTATTGAATCTTGATACGCTTCGTTCTTTTACTTGTTGCAAGGTCTAGAAGAAAAACAGAGGTAAGAATGGAGAAATTTGATGATGAAAGCCCTTACCAAGCCGTTGAAGACCATTGGAGTCTAGGAGGAGAAAGCCAAGCCTTGTCCGATGAAGAGGCTGACTATACAGCACCACCATGGCTTGGAGATGAGTACGCAAGCCCTAATTCTGAGGGAATATATGGTTATGACTCATGGAGAGAAGAAACTGATTCCAAAATCAGTTTAGAAGATGCATATGAGAGTGCTGAAGAACATTGGATTGAGGAGGCCAAAACAGAAGTTTCTTTCGAAGAGGAACCAGATTATGAACCTAATTCTGAAGGTTATTTGGAAGAAGAGAACGAGTCAGAAGCTGAATACAAGGAAGAGTTAGATAGTGAAGGAGAAGAGGAAGTCTACGAAGTTGAATCATGGTGTGAAGAACCGGAAGGTGACTATAGCGAAGGAGAAGAGCATTCTCGTGTCCCTTATAATGGAGAAACTGATTCTGAAGACGGGTATGAAGACTCTTATGTTGAAAGCCGACCATGGTGTGAGATACCATACTCCGATCAAGAAGAAGAATACCAAGAAGAAACTGGTTCTCATATCAGTTTAGAAGATTACAGTTTATCCGGTGAAGCAAGTTTAGAAGAGAATTTTGGTGAAGAACCAGAATATGATGAGCAGAATGAGCCACAATATCTAACCTATTCAGGTTATAGTCAAGGTACAGAAGAGTACCTAAGATGGGAGGAGAATTTGGAGGCAAACTTTCAGTCTTGTAAAGTGCCAATAGAGGAGCAGCTCTCATACGCTCTTGTCGCACTCACCGGACCAGCTTATGAATGGTGGGAGCAAGAGGAGAACGTCCGACTCAACTACAATGAACCAGCTCATACATGGGAAAGTTTTAAGTTAGAAATCTATGAGGAGTTTGTACAGGAAGTTTCAGCTCAACATCAATACCATAAGCCAAGTTACTCCTATAATAAGCCAAGGAGATGGGTTCTAGCCACAACATCGAGTAGAATGCTCAAACAGAAGAAAGATAGCTGCCCCAAGCCAACGAGAATGCCACCACATAACTCAAAGAGGCAAACCAAGGCGTCACCAAAAGCACCAGCCCCAAAAGTGCAACAAATACTCCAAGAGGTGACTCCAAAACCAAGTGCAAAGTCCTTGTGTGAACCACAAAGCAAGGAGGTTGAAGGTAAGTCATCTAACCTTTTTAAATCAAAAGAAATAAAATGTTATAGATGTCATAGGAGAGGTCACTTTGCTGCAACTTGCTCTGAAAAACAAGTAGAAAATTCATCATCACTTAAGTTGAAACCGAGCTTATCAAAATCAAGTGATAGTCTAATTTCGACATGTTTTGAAATTCCCAATTCTTGTGTAATGCACTTGTCTTTTCCAGAGGTTGTTGATACAGGTTTAGGACGTACCATGGTGCCCACAGCTCATGAAGTTGTCCCTAAGTCCACAACAACATGTGCCCCAAACCGCATCCATCATGGTACACTAGTAAGTGAAACTTTCAATGTTGTTCAATTTTATAATTATCTTATATTGAAAAGAAGTTTCAAGCACTGTATTTCTAGATTTTATATTTCAAGTATAATACACTTGATCTTGCCTTTGAGTGTAGAAAGGGATGTAGGTATCATGGAGAGTTATGGAAAACGAAGAACAGTCACCACCAAGCTAAGCTTAATCACGGATAAAAGCCATCAAGAAGTTGACTCCGATCCTGATGCGACATCGAGCAATGACAGCTCGGGCCGGACGGACGATGCGAACGGACGGACGGATAGCGACCGCGAGGGAACGAGTACCGACCGAGCGAGATACGGACGGATCGACGAAACCGACGGAACAATCAATGAAGCTCGACAAACTCGATCGATGACTCGATCCAACGTCCCGATCATTGCCCAAGGAGCGATCACTCGAAGCCGACGATCGGAGAAGAATACCCGAGACCAATTCAACCTCTTCCTCCAAGAATACATCCACGATCTCATCGAGCCAACGACCCAAGACCCAGAGCGAACGACTGTACTCTTTTTCCTAACTCGGTTTTTATCCCATTGGGTTTTACCGAGAAGGTTTTAACGAGGCAGTTAATCCTAGCGCATCCACGCGTTTTACCAAAGACGCGTGGATTCTATCCTTCTATCCTTATCTTAAAACATTTGAATTTCGAACGTTGGTTTTTGTCTTTACTTTACAATTGTTGTAAGCCGCTCGACCACACACGTGGCCTAGGGCAAATAGGGTCGCTCTCTCTATTCGCACCTATTTAAAAGGCTGCTCAAACACTTGTAAAGGACGCTTGCTTGAATCAAAACCCTAGAGTTATTTCTCTTGCGTCATTTCTTCGTTCCTCTAAAAGGCCTCACGCCGCTTAAAGGTCCGGAAACCCTCGACGTCCGAACGAGCCGGGCTCTTCGACGGCGAGGCAACCGTATCACGAGTCACCCCACCACTCGTGTGTCATTGCATCGATCCATCTATCACCCACCGAGAGCGTTTCTCATTTGTACAAGAGCGTTTTCTCGCATCACGCATCCTCGTCGTTCTGTCCGACAGTCCGCTGCACCGCTCGAGGCGTCCGAACCAAACCTCGATCTATCGAATGTATCCGGAGGTTCATCAGTGGTATCAGAGCTGAAGGTCCTAACAACAGGTTGTATCTATCCTTTTCGAGTTTACTTTTCGCTTAACGTCATCGCCTTAGTTTTTGTATCGGTAGAAACTAGTAAAGATCGAGACTTTTCTGGGTTTTATCGTGTTCTTCGTGTTTCTTCGATGTTTTCTTGAAAAATCAGATTTTGATTCGATAAAGTGTTTTCCTTTTTGTTAGATCCGGTTTGAAAACGTGTTTGGGTCTTAGATCTGAGCACGTGTCGAGTTATTTTGTTCGATCTTACGTTGTTTTCGCTTTTTACCAATCATTTGGCTGACACGCTCGAGCTTTTTGCTTTATTAGCGCGTGTACTGAAAAAGTTGTTTGTCTTTTATCGATCCAGGTACGACAACCATCGATCCAGTCAAACCGTCATCGCAGCCGTCCGTGCACCCGACGAAAGCGACCGACCCCAGTACTACCCGCAACGGAGCATCTTTCGAATAACGCTCGAGCGACCCGATCCAACGTTGTCCGATCCTCGTTTCCAACCATCCGCGACCGACGAATACACTTTTCCTGTCAGTTACCCGACGAGTTTCCGGACACCAAGCCACCAATGGAGGATCTGCATCCTCCCGACGCCGAACCATTACCCCCACCCGAGCTCGGTGCTGTCTTAACCGAGTTTCGAGAGGAGTTAACACGGATACGGGAAAGGCTGACCCGTATCGAGGAGAATCACGTGCCTCCGGGCGCACCCTTGCGAGCAGTCCGAGGGCGACAGCAACAACCCCATTACGAGCCAGAACAACTCGAGTCTTCCGGAGATGAGCGACGGCCTCGACCCCGCGGACGATACGAGGGTCGACCCGAAGATCCTCGAGCGCAAGAACCCGGACACAAACTATCCGTTCCGACGTTCGCCGGTAAAGTCGATCCCGAAGCATATCTTGATTGGGAGCGACGAATGGACCACGTCTTCTCGTGCTACAACTACAACGAGCGACGGCAAGTTACCTATGCTGCTACTCAACTGACCGACCATGCTCTCACTTGGTGGGATCTAGAAATGGCCGAGAGAAGACGTAACCTCGAGCCGGCTATCTCGACTTGGGAAGCCATGAAGAACATCATGCGAAGGAGATACGTGCCACCACTATACCATCGTGATCTCCAGAAGCGATTCCGACGGCTCACTCAAGGCACCAAGTCGGTCGAGGAATATTATGAAGACTTCGAGCATTTGCGGAACCGGCTCCAGCTCGACGAATCCGAGGAAACCCTTATGGCGCAATTCCCCGATGGCCTACAAGACCGAATCGCGAGAAAGGTCGAGAGACAACCCTACGCCGGTATCGAAGAGTTTCTACACCTCGCGATGCAATGCGAGCAACAAATCAAGCGGAAGGTTGCTACCTTGAGTCAAAGCCGAGTTCAAGGAACCCCGAGCTGGTCGCCAAGTGCTTCGCCCGTTAGCAAGCCCAAGGACAAGCCAAAGGCTGCTGTTGTCGAGTCTCGGTTCAGACCGAGAGAAAATAACAACGATGCTCGGGCCGACCCGAGACGACAACCGATCGAGACGCGCAGCCGAGACATTATTTGCTTCAAGTGTCAAGGCCGAGGGCATATGGCGAGAGATTGTCCGAACCCACGAACAATGATCATCACCGCGGCCGGAGAGGTCGAGTCTCAAGACGAAGCCGACGACCCGATCGAGCAGAATCCGGTTGGCGAGATCGAGGAAGCCATCGCGGAACCCGAAGTTGGCGAGTTGCTCGTCATCCGAAGGATCCTTAGCGTCTCGCAGCAGCCCGACGACACCAATCAGCGCGACAACCTCTTCCACACCCGTTGCACTGTAAGTGGGAAGGTTTGTGGCTTGGTCATAGATGGTGGCTCGTGTACCAATGTCGCGAGCACCTACATGGTCAAGAAACTCTCTTTAGCCACCACAAACCATCCTAGACCTTATAAGCTTAAGTGGTTGAATGACAAGACCGTGATTCAAGTTAATGAACAAGTCACGGTTCCTTTTGCCATCGGCCCGTATCAAGACCAAGTCTTGTGCGATGTAGTACCGATGCAAGCTAGCCACGTCCTCTTAGGACGTCCATGGCAGTTTGATAAGGGAACCAACCATTGCGGTCGATCCAACCAATACTCTTTTATGCATAATAATAAACGTATTTGTTTAACACCTTTGTCACCATCCGAAGTTAATGAAATGCAATCGAAACTGTCTAAGGAAACCGGCACTAAAAGAAATTTCTTGATTAATCCTAGTGTAGTTAGAAGATCCCTAAGTGATCCGACTTGTAAAATGCTACTCATGGTTTTTAAAGATGATGTGATTGTAGGTCCTAAGGAACCCTACGTACCGGACGAGATCAAATCCATCTTGGAGAAGTACAAGGACGTGTTTCCGGAAGAACTACCCAAGGGTTTGCCTCCAATCCGAGGCATCGAGCATCAGATCGATCTAATACCGGGTGCTCAACTTCCCAACCGTCCCGCGTATCGAGTAAACCCGGACGAGGCTAAAGAATTGGAGCGACAAGTAGCCGACCTCATGAAGCAAGGCTATGTTCGGGAAAGTCTCAGTCCATGTGCCGTTCCTGTTCTTCTCGTGCCCAAGAAAGATGGGTCGTGGCGGATGTGCGTGGATTGTCGAGCCGTCAACAATATCACGATCAAGTATCAACACCCGATCTCGCGCCTAGACGACATGCTCGATGAGTTGAGTGGTTCCGTAATCTTTTCCAAGATCGATCTCAAGAGTGGTTACCATCAAGTCAGGATGAAGGAGGGGGACGAGTGGAAGACAGCGTTCAAAACCAAACAAGGATTGTACGAATGGTGATGCCGTTCGGACTCTCCAACGCTCCCTCGACCTTCATGCGGTTAATGAATCAGGTCCTTCGAACCTTTATTAATAAGTTTGTAGTAGTATATTTTGATGATATTTTGATTTACAGTAAGTGCCTAGAGGAGCACTTGGATCACCTCGAGATGGTGATCTAAACCCTCCAAGAGGCGAGATTATACGCAAATCTCACGAAATGCATTTTTGGGGCTAATGAACTTGTCTTTTTAGGTTTTGTGATTAGTGAACAGGGACTCAAGGTTGAAAATGAGAAGATCAAGGCTATTGAGGACTGGCCAACACCAAGTAGTATCGCACAAGTTCGAAGTTTTCACGGGTTAGCGAGTTTCTATCGGCGATTCGTCCGAGATTTCAGCACCATCGCCGCACCCCTCACAGCCGTGATCAAAAAGAATGTCGAGTTTCAGTGGGGAGATGCCCAGGAAAGAGCCTTCCAAGAGTTGAAGCAGAAGCTTACTGAAGCTCCCTTGTTGGTCCTTCCGGATTTCAACAAAACATTCGAGGTGGAATGCGATGCATCGAATGTGGGGATCGGAGCTGTCCTTACTCAAGGTGGGAGGCCTGTCGCCTACTTCAGCGAGAAGCTAAGCGGAGCTACCCTCAACTACCCGACGTACGATAAGGAGCTCTATGCCTTAGTCCGGGCGATGGAAACTTGGCAACATTATCTCCTAGCTCGAGAATGTGTTATCCACACCGATCATGAAACCTTGAAGCATCTACGGGGCCAGACCAACTTGAAGAAGAGACATGCCAAATGGTTAGAGTTCATCGAGGCCTTCCCTTATGTGATCAAGTACAAGAAGGGGAAAGAGAACATTGTCGCCGATGCCTTGTCGAGGCGGCACTCCTTGATCACTACGATGGACGCGACCATCCTTGGTTTCGAAGGATTAAAGGATCAGTATGCGAACGACCCGGAGTTTGGCGAGTGCTATAGGGAACATGGGAAAGCTAATTTCGATCGCTTCTTCATCCACGATGGGTTCTTGTTCCGGGAGCATCGACTTTGTGTTCCGGACGGATCGATACGAGAGCTTCTTCTCCGAGAAGCACATGGTGGAGGATTGACCGGGCACTTTGGAGTGGCCAAAACTTTGGCTGTGCTACGGGAACACTTCTATTGGCCCAAGATGAAGCGGATGATCGAGAAGTTTTGCAGCCGTTGTCTAATCTGTCGGAAGGCCAATTCCGGAAAGCCCTTGGGTCGATCTATCGATGGATTTCGTTCTTGGACTCCCGATCATCGACAACAAGGACAGCATTTTCGTAGTGGTCGACAGATTCTCAAAGATGGCTCACTTCATCCCTTGCCACAAGTCCAACGATGCGGTGCAAATTGCCAACCTCTTCTTCCGGGACGTGGTCAAGCTCCATGGAATTCCTCGCACGATCGTGTCCGATCGAGACAAGAAGTTTCTCGGACACTTTTGGCGGACCTTGTGGAAGAAGCTCGGGACAAAGCTCTTGTATTCAACCGCCGCCCATCCCCAAACCGACGGCCAGACCGAAGTGACCAATCGCACTTTAGGTGCTTTGCTGCGAACGACCCTTGCTCAAAATAAGGGATCATGGATCGACTGCCTTCCATTCATCGAGTTCGCCTATAATCGATCCGAGCACTCGGCGACGAAGACTTCTCCTTTCGAAGTGGTGTACGGTTTCAAGCCTCTAACCCCTTTGGATCTCCTTCCCCTACCTCTGGATCCCATTATCAGTCTCGAGGGAGTGGAGAAAAGCAAGTATGTTCGGGAGTTTCACGAGAAGATCCGCAAGAACATCGAGAAGAAGACCGAGCACTACGTCCGCCAAGCCAACAAGCGCCGCAAGCCGATGATCTTTCAACCGGGAGATTGGGTGTGGCTTCATTTTCGTCCGGAGAGGTTCCCAACCCGAAGGAAGGACAAGCTCAGTTCCAAGTCACCGAGCGGATCAACGACAACGCCTACCGTCTCGCACTACCGGGTGAGCCTTTAATATCTACCTCCTTTAATGTTACTGACTTGTCTCCGTTTGATGTAGGGGACGAAGAGCATGTTTTGAGGACAAAACCCTTTGAAGGGGGGAGGGATGATGCGACATCGAGCAATGACAGCTCGGGCCGGACGGACGATGCGGACGGACGGACGGATGGCGACCGCGAGGGAACGAGTACCGACCGAGCGAGATACGGACGGATCAATGAAACCGACGGAACAATTGATGGAGCTCGACAAACTCGATCGATGACTCGATCCAACGCGCTGATCATTGCCCAAGGAGCGATCACTCGAAGCCGACAATCGGAGAAGAATACTCGAGACCAATTCAACCTCTTCCTCCAAGAATACATCCACGATCTCATCAAGCCAACGACCCAAGACCCAGAGCCTTCGTGGATGGTCTTCACCATCACCATTGGTGAAGACGTTTAAGTCGTTAGCGAACGAATGTACTCTTTTTCCTAACTCGGTTTTTATCCCATTGGGTTTTACCGAGAAGGTTTTAACGAGGCAGTTAATCCTAGCGCATCCACGCGTTTTACCAAAGACGCGTGCATTCTATCCTTCTATCCTTATCTTAAAACATTTGAATTTCGAACGTTGGTTTTTGTCTTTACTTTACAATTGTTGTAAGCCGCTCGACCACACACGTGGCATAGGGCAAATAGGGTCGCTCTCTCAATTCGCACCTATTTAAAAGGCTGCTCAAACACTTGTAAAGGACGCTTACTTGAATCAAAACCCTAGAGTTATTTCTCTTGCGTCATTTCTTCGTTCCTCTAAAAGGCCTCACGCCGCTTAAAGGTCCGGAAACCCTCGACGTCCGAACGAGCCGGGCTCTTCGACGGCGAGGCAACCGTATCACGAGTCACCCCACCACTCGTGTGTCGTTGCATCGATCCATCTATTACCCACCGAGAGCGTTTCTCATTTGTACGAGAGCGTTTTTTCCCGCATCACGCATCCTCGTCGTTCTGTATGACTGTCCGCTGCACCGCTCGAGGCGTCCGAACCAAACCTCGATCTATCGAGTGTATCCGGAGGTTCATCAGATCCTAAAGTTGAAAAGGTTCATAGTAATTCGTTTTATGTTGTTTATGAACGTCCCATGACTGCTTTAATACACTTGTCTTTTGCCAAACGTGTTGAAACAAATATAGGTGATAAGGAAACACATGAGGAACCAAAAGTGGAATCAACAACAAATGATGCCAAGCCGCAAAATTCAGTGCCCTTAATGTTCAAATCTATTTCTGAGGAGGATAAAATCATCATGCATAGCTTCTTGTTACAAGAAGAACCACCGGATCTAACCTCGAGTCGGCAAGCCTTGTTGAACACGGAAAGCCTATTCTCCGAGATACCGGACCAGGTAAGTATTCCTTTCACAACATATGTGTATGATGTTTATGATGAACATAAGGTTGTTTTAAACTATTTATTATGTCCAGGAACTAGTGAGAAAATTTTGAGTTTAAATTAGAAACATATGATACATAATTCTTGTCGTAAAACGCAAGTTTTTGTGAAACCTAGCACTGTTAATGAATTGGCTCAAGCTGAAACGTGTTTACCTAAATTTTGTGATTATATGACTGCCATAACACACTTTTTTCTTGTCCAAAGCGTTGAAACATTTTCAGGTACCACCAATGAATTCATGGTGAAAAAGGGAGATTCAAAAAAGTTTGGGAAACTCATATACCAGAGTCAAAACTGGAGTGAAACAACATCAATGATGTTCATTCCATCTGCCATGAAGAATATTGGAGTCCCAAACGTGTGCCTAATCAAAGAAGAACCGCCGGACACAAAAGATCACGTCCAAACCCGAGAAGAAGTCGCGGACTTCACAACACAAATTACGGCCCCGGATCAATCAAGAGGAATTTTATTATCATTTTTGCTGAAAGGAGAACCACCAGATGCCTCACGCATCACCATACCTAAAACATACAAAGGTAAGACTCTAAGCTCGAAAAATCGAATGAAAGCTAACTTGCTTTCTCTTGGTGCAGATTGTACAGTTTTGAGGACAAAACTTTTTCAAGAGGGAGGGTATGATGAGGACATCCTAACCACGTCATACGAGGATCAAAGCAGACCAGCCGGTTCAAGCCTAAAACCAACCATACCGGACAAAAATGAAGGATTCTTGCCCAAATGGAGTTCCGATGAAGCACATGGCCTAGGATTGATTATTTACCTTAAAATCAACCCTAAGAAGACTAATGGTTCAGGAGGAATCAGAAATCAACGGACCAGAATGAAGACTGCCCATGACGACCCATCCGTACCGTACCATGTTCATTTCCATCAACCACATGAAGACTTTCCTCGACCCATAATGAAGATTCATCAGCAAATCACACATTTTAGGAAGATCTATCGAGCCAGAATTGAAGATGAACAACCAGAAATCAAGATGGTTCATGAAAACCCGTTTCAACCGTACCATGAGCAAGCGTGTGCAACCACCGACCAAACCACACGTCTATTCAAGCTGGGATTCAAATTCAATCCACAATATGGGCATTGTAAGAGGAATGATCGAGAAACATTAGTCCATCATCGAGGTATTTTGAGAGATGGACATGAGAGCCTCCTCGGACATGTCCAATGGCGAGCTAAATCAAGGTTTGGAGAATCCACTCGTGCATTTGACTGCGGCTTAATTATTCACCACCAAATCGACCATATGGAGCATTATGATCGAACCAAACTACCCCTGGTTCGAGTTGGATTTGCACTTACTCATTTGGCCTTACCTGAGGGCCATATGTCGCCGAAAATGGAACTTTCCTTATTTGGTTCCTTTGAGTCTTATGTTTGGCGACCTGGAGAACTTCTTTATCATCTAGAGACAATCCAAGATGCCACACTATGCACCAGCATCCAGAGGATTAGGCGAATCCTCTTGCACCTCTACTTTTCTATTCTAGAAGCATTCACACTTGGAGCTTTAAATCTACAACGGCTCTTTCTCTATCAAGGCTGCTGCGTTTTAGAGATACTCAAAACACTCCAGAGAGTCCCAAGATGTCGCACCTATCTTCCCAAGCTCTCAAGATACAAGCTACAAGACTTTCCTTATTTTGGCCGATTTTGTCATCAAAGCTCCAACGGCCATATTCTTTATGTTTTTGCGATTTGTTTTCTTGTTTTAGACTCTAGGACCGTTGTATATTGAGCCTATAAATTGATAGATACTAATTCAACTAAATTAAATAGTAGTACTAATTATGAATAATGATGATAATCATAAACAGATCTTGAAGTTAACAATGTTTTGTTCGCAGCACTTATACAGTATATTTTTGGATAATTACGCTATCTGTATATCTATTAGTAATTATTTTATTTTATTTTTGTCATCAATCTATAAGTAATTGTATTCATTAAAAATTTACCCCAATTAAAATGATTCTATCTCTATAATCTATATACACGAAAGGCATTGGTTTGTTAATCAAAGGAAATAAAATTAAAAATAAAATTAAATCTGAATAAGGAAGCCCTCTGTTCAACAAAGAGGCTTCTTCTCTCTCGTTCCTTAATTCCTTCTTCTCTCTTAAGCCAGCTGTTTTCATCTTCTTCTTCTTCTTCTTCTTCTACTCTCTTCTCTTTGCTCGCTTCTTAATTCCTCATTACCATCCTCCGTTTATCGCCGGCATTGTCTTTTGTTACCGATCTGACTATCTCTGCTTTCGAATTTTCCGGCGACAAAGCCTGTCTTTGTTCGTGGTTCCATCGAGAGAGAGCGAAGGCCAACTCGATAAACCCTTTCTGTCCGTCCGTTTGCCCTTCGGAGCGTATATCACATAGGATACAAAGACTAGTCTTATTTTAACTTCGATTATGTTCTAGCACCTATTTTCTGTTTCGCAGTATAGGGTGGATTTGAAATATCTGAATATTGCTATCCATGGGACTCGGGGAAACAAAATGATCTTCCTGTTCAAGTCTTTAGATGGAGTGGTGTTTCATACCTTGAAGACCAAGATCTTTGGTGGTTGTCTGATATACATCGAGATGTGCTATTGTTAGCAAAGTTCAAGGTTGTCCTCTAGTTTTGTTAACCGGGCTGTATTTCAAAATCATTAATTTTCTCCACTATATAGAGCCACTGATCCGTAATTAGTTAACTTTTGTATGCAACTCTTCCTTTCTGACTACTTGTTCAAGTCAAAATTGACATCCAGGTAGTGTAAATCATACCAAAGTTGTTTACACTGATAGAAGACATTTGTTCACGTGCCTCCAAATTATTTTTCCGGTTTTCACTTATCCCTTGCCTTGATGTGTATTTACTTGCTTTAAAAAAAATAGTAATTAGGTAATGTGTTCACGTTTTATATTTTAGTTTCATTGTTTGTGTTTTTGAAGATAGAGAATACGCCGGAGTCCTCAAATGATCTTTTCCTTTCAACCTTCTGTTGGGAATGTCCTGAAATCATCTGTACTTACATGAATCATGGCAATTGAATTTGTAATTTGTTTTAAAAATCATTATAAACTGGTACAAATTCCAACAGTGGTATCAGAGCCTACATGTATAATTTTGAATTAAATCTAATTTACTGCTGATATTTGATATGCAAAGTAAATATGTTTTGTTTGTGAATCCGATTAGCATATTTGTATAATTTTGAATTATCATATTTGTGTTAATCGATACATGCTTGTTAAATTTTGTTTTCGTTGCATGTATTTTACGTTGCATGAGAGAGCACATAAAATTGATAATATGATTGATCGTTAAAAGAACAACACACCATATTTGACTTTTAAATAAAATATATTAGATGTTTTATATGAGTGCTTCACGTTTATGGCTGTAAATTTAGTGTTTCAATGATTCAACTAGAGGATAACCGGTGCTTGCGCACGGTTGAATATTTTTTTAAAAAAAATTAAAAATTTGTAGTGTATAAAATATGTATTGTATAAATATTTGGTGGTTTTTGTATATTTCTATTATATGATTAATAGATAAGTGTGTACTTATATTACTATGTTTATTTTTTTGGTTTTAATATAAGTACGTATATATTATAATATAAGTATGCATATATTTAATCGTATGGGTAATATCGAAAAATATATCGAGCACTGTAGTGTCTTCAACCCTTGTAAGTTGAAAATATTTGCTTAAATATAGTTTGGAGGTTTTTAAAAAATGACTCATTCTTGTGTCTGTTAAATTAGAGATTATATGATTTTGAATAATATTTGTTATTGGGAAGAACTTATGATAAACTAATCTTTCAAAATTCAAAATGAATGGAAAAAGAAAATATATAGAGTAGACGGTTTTATTGAGTGTTTATGGTGCTGATATGAAATTCTGTTGCTGGGTATTCATCTGGAATGAAGGTAAAGAAAATTATATGAGTAAATGTCATCTAAATAATGGCAATTAGTAAAACTTTGTTTATTAATTTAAAATAACAAGTAAAGGATTAATACCTGCAACTGTTATTCTATAAAGCCGAATATTCTATCAAGAATTTGCAGTGATTCCCTAAAGCCGAAGAGTTCAATGAAGCACTAACAATTTCTTCCCTTCCACCTCCTACAATGACGGGAAGTATCTGTCTGAAATCACCTCCAAATAGCACTACTTTTCCTCCAAACAGTAGTTCAGTATTTTGCATAATATCTCTCAAGCTCCTATCTAAAGTCTCAAAACAGTAGTTGCGTTCATCCAATATCAAATGATTATGTGTGGGTGCAGCTTCTCGTGATAGCTGAGGAAAGACTTTAATTTTTTTAAGAGATGATCCATTTCTCTTCAAAAGCTTTTATATCTCTCTTAGGGTGAAGTTTATTTTCTCCTTCTCGGTCAAGATAAGATCTATTAAAAATGAGTGAAATTTAGAGTAGATAAAAATACAAGTTATAAAGTACTCACATTTAGAAAGAGTAAAATCATACCTTGACGTTTTGTCTTTTGCCTTAGTTTCGTCTCTATATCTTCTGCCAAAATATGACATGTTTCTTCCCATACATTGCGTGGATCGCTTAAACTCTCAGATAAAAGCATTATAACGAATAGTCTTCGGCAGAATTTAGAAGAACACCAAAAATTGGCTTCCTTTATACCTTGAATATACTCCTTATCATCATCTAACAACCCTAGAGCATAACAGTCATCTCTGTATGATTTATGAACAATACCTTTGACAGTTTTAGTGTCATCGAAACAGGTTGCTCCAGCTACGTTGTTTAGAAGAATCCGCAAATGGTATGAATCGTCTATATTATGCGGGACCAAATTAATCCTCCCAGTCGAAAATCATGTTTTCCCTCTTTGACGAAACATTTTTTTCTTCTTATCCCAAATGTAGTTGTTTGGAATATGTTCATATAACACTTTCTTTGCATCAGCATCCCTCTGATTTAGCTCAAACCAACCGGTAAACATGGTACCATCAATACTTGGTTGACTCAACACATTTTGTGGAGTGTCATTGTATTGACAAACTCTTGTGTCTTAGAGCATACAGCCTGGTGGTGGGAAGGATACTAACGCATTCCATAGCTTAGAGATGTTGATTGAAGTTGCAAATAACAATGTCAAAATAGAAGGGGTAATGTGTGTTGTAATAACTTAGATATGGTATCTTTTACATTGTCTAATTAATAGTCTTTATAGTTTGATGGGGTGCCTTTACAAACACAGCTTCCTGGTAATGCGACTGGAAGAGGTTTATAAGCACCCATTTGGAAAATGAATTAGCATGGCATTGGTTTTATATAAATTTATCTGGTTATATATAAAATATTTCTAAAGTTTATAAAAATAAAATGTCTATAACGATGTACATCTTACAACGGCCTTATAAAAGTTTATAAAGTATGCATTATAAAAGTTTATTATATAAATATCATATAAAAGCTTATAAAACATCTTATAAACATCGTGACTGTAGAGATTTAAGATTTCAAGTAGGAAATGTTGAAAGAATCGTGCTTAAAGATGAGAGGAAAGATAGAGAGAAAAGAGGCGTTATTAGATTGATCAGAGTTGTGTTACAAATGGAGGCACACATGCTTAAATAGAGGAGCCTCTAGGGTAAAGATGGGTTGTGCACAATTAAAAATAGCACCTTTATCTCTCCTTTGCTTAAGCTTATAAAGTCTTATAACCTATTTCTCTTTTCTTTATACTAAAGCTTATAAATGCTTATAAATCAAGTCACTATATTTAACATATAACTATTAATTAGTTAATGTTAAATACCTTCTTGATTAACACTCCCCCTCAAGTTTATACTACAATGCTAATTGTGTATAAACTTGACAATTGTATGAATAACCTCATTAAAAACCTAAGCTTGGAAAACCACGTGGGTCAAAACCAAGCTTAGGGGAAAAGAGTATTATCCCTACAAGTTGGAGAGTCTTTCTCAAGGATGTGTGAGGTCTACAAGACAAAGTTTACCATGGATAAATTGGCAAACTTGGTTACTTGCTGCCTTGGTGAAAATATCGGCCAATTGGTCCGAACTCTTAGTGAAACAAGGAAGAATAGTACCATCTTCTACTTTCTCTCTTGTCTTGTGGCAGTCGGTCTCTATATGCTTTGTCCTCTCGTGAAACACCAAGTTGGTAGCAATATGGATCGCTGCTTAATTGTCACAATGAAAGGTGATTGGGGTCTTCTGCTCGATCCCAAAGTCTTTTAGCAAAGCCTTTAGCCATGTTAACTCGTTTGTGAGTTTCTTCATAGCCCTATACTCTGCTTCAGCACTCGAACAAGAGACCACTTTCTGCTTCTTCGACTTCCAAGTCACAAGGTTCCCACCAATGAATGTACAAAAGCCGATTGTTGATTGTCTTGTGTTGCGATCGCCATTGTAATCTGCATCACAATATCGAACAATCTCTGTGCTTGAGTTTCTTCCCATCCATATGCTTTTGCCTGGACTTCCTTTGATATATCTCAAAATCCTCTCCACCAAACTCCAATGATAAACAGTAGGAGCTTGCATGTGTTGAGCTACCTGATTCACCGCAAAAGACAAATCAGGCCGGGTATATGTCAAGTATATAAGCTTACCAACGAGTCTTCGGTACTCAGGTGTACCCACTTAATACAGGAGTGATGGTGAAATTGAGAGATACAAGGCTAGGTTAGTGGCTAGAGGGTTCACTCAGACCTATGGAGAAGACTATAGGGAGACTTTTGCGCCAGTAGCCAAGCAACACACCGTGAAGGTTGTTCTCTCTTTGGCGGTTAATTTGGATTGGGAATTGTGGCAGATGGACGTCAAGAATGCTTTCTTTCAGGGGGAGCTAGAAGAAGAGGTTTACATGACACCACCTCCGAGTTTAGAGGATACAATGGCTCCAGGAAAAGTCTTAAGGCTTCGGAAAGCTATCTATGGACTCAAAAAATCCCCGAGAGCTTGGTATCACAAGTTAAGCTCTACATTGTTGGCAAATGGCTTCAAAAGGTCACATTCTGATCACACTTTGTTTACTAAACAAGATAATCAAGGAATCGTAGTGGTATTGATTTATGTGGATGACTTGATTATCTCGGGAAGTAACAAAGAAGGTATCCAGGCTATTAAGTCGTCTTTACACTCTGCTTTTGATATTAAAGATTTGGGTGTTTTGAAGTATTTCTTAGGGATTAAGGTGTGTAGATCCAAGGAGGGACTGTTTCTCTCACAAAGGAAATACACTCTTGATCTCCTAAAACTTACAGGGAAACTTGGAGCTAAACTTGTTGATACACCACTCAAGCAAGGATACAAGGTCAATCGAAAGGGGGAGAAAGATGACACTCCTTATCATTGCCTAGAACAGTACCGAAGACTCGTTGGTAAGCTTATATACTTGACATATACCCGGCCTGATTTGTCTTTTGCGGTGAATCAGGTAGCTCAACACATGCAAGCTCCTACTGTTTATCATTGGAGTTTGGTGGAGAGGATTTTGAGATATATCTAAGGAAGTCCAGGCAAAGGCATATGGACGGGAAGAAACTCAAGCACAGAGATTGTTGGATATTGTTATGCAGATTACAATGACGATCGCAACATAAGACAATCAACAACCGGCTTTTGTACATTCATTGGTAGGAACCTTGTCACTTGGAAGTCGAAGAAGCAGAAAGGGGTCTCTTGTTCGAGTGCTGAAGCAGAGTATAGAGCTATGAAGAAACTCACAAACGAGTTAACATGGTTAAAGGCTTTGCTAAAAGACTTTGGGATCGAGCAGAAGACTCCAATCACCTTTCATTGTGACAATCAAGCGGTGATCCATATTGCTACAACCTCGGTGTTTCACGAGAGGACAAAGCATATAGAGACCGCCTGCCACAAGACAAGAGAGAAAGTAGAAAATGGTACTATTCTTCCTTGTTTCACTAAGAGTTCGGACCAATTGGCTGATATGTTCACCAAGGCAGCAAGTAACCAAGTTTGCCAATGTATCCATGGTAAACTTGGTCTTGTAGACCTCACACATCCTTGAGAAAGTCTCTCCAACTTGTAGGGATAATACACTTTTTTCCTAAGCTTGGTTTTGTCCCATGTGGTTTTCCAAGCTTAGGTTTTTAATGAGGTTATTCATACAAGTGCCAAGTTTATACACAATTAGCATTGTAGTATAAACTTGAGGAGGAGTGTTAATCAAGAAGGTATTTAACATTAACTAATTAATAGTTATATGTTAAATATAGTGACTTGATTTATAAGCCTTTATAAGCTTTAGTATAAAGAAAAGAGAAATAGGTTATAAGACTTTATAAGCTTAAGTAAAGGAGAGATAAGGGTGCTATTTTTAATTGTGCACAACCCATCTTTACCCTAGAGGCTCCTCTATTTAAGCATGTGTGCCTCCATTTGTAACACAACTCTTATCAATCTAATAACGCCTCTTTTCTCTCTATCTTTCCTCTCATCTTTAAGCATGATTCTTTCAACATTTCCTACTTCAAATCTTAAATCTCTAAACCTCCTTGTCCAAACATATTATTGCTCTCAATATCCTTCAACTTAACATCATTAGGACTAAATATAGCAAGACAATTTAAGTCCTTAGTTGTTTTCTTGACCGAGAGCAAGTTAGAAGGGAACTTAGGCATATAGAAAGCACTAGACTTCTTGTTAAACAAGTTTATGCAACCTATTCCTTCTATTGGAACATTATGACCATTTGCAACCTTAACATTCCCTAGTGCCGGTTTAACGTTCTCTAATAACCTAGGATTACTTATCATGTGATGAGAAGCTCCGGAGTCGTACACTAATGAATTTGAATCATGAGAGTTAGAGGTAAAGAGAGAGATACCGCCGGGATGCATTTTGGATGCTATGGATTGAAGAAGAGCTTCAAGATCGGCCTTGTTCATGGTGATGGTTTCTTGAGCTTGAGAGGTAGAAGTGGTACATCCCTTGTCTTGAGCAGTAGCTCGCATTGCCTTCTCTTGATGTCCATATTGCACAATGGCCCTCTCTTCATTATCAAGTAGTCCTCCATCACTCGTGTTTGCTACATTAGCTCTCGGCTTGAAGTTCTTGAACTTGTCCGGCTTCAAGTGAGGGTGTAGGATCCAACACTTGTCTTTGAGGTGACCCTTCTTCTTGCAATGATCACAAAACCAAGTCTTTCTATCATCTTGTTTCACCATCCCGACCTTGTTAGCCGTTGGAAGACTCTCTCCTTTGCTACCCAATAGACCTTGCGAACCATACTCCCTTTGGATCTTTGCACACACTTGTTCTAAGGTAGGGATCTTGTCATCTCTCAAGATGTGTTGGATCACATCCGTGTAGCTTGAATTAAGAGTCAACATCAACCCAAAGACAAGATCTTGTTCCCTACGCTCCTTAAGTGTCTTTGCATCCGTAGTGAATGGCTTTAGCATCTCTAATTCAGCAACAAGAGATCTATACTTCCCAAAGTGAGCATTAAAGTCGCTATCTTATTGACTTAATCCCCCTAGAGCCTTCTTAATCTCATAGATACGAGTCAAATTTGATTCATTACCAAACACATTCGCGAGAGTATCCCAAAGCTCCTTGGATGTCTCACAATACGAATACCCTTCTAAGATTGAAGTTTCAAGGGAGCAATGCAAAGCACTAAGGACATTCAAGTCATCTTGCTTCCATGTGTCTTTGTCAATGCTTTCATCCAACTTCTTCAAGTCTTCAAAGGTTGATTCAATGTGCTTTGTGAGCTTCCTACCACCGAGCACATTAGTAATTGTCCTCTTCCACAAAAGGTAGTTGTTCCCGTTTAGAACCACGGAGAACTTCAACTTCAAATCCTTGTAAGTATCACTCATTGTACAAATCAATTTAATAACCAGTCTAACGTAACCAACGTAATCACACAACGGGACTTCCAACAAGAATCTCCACCGTCCAAATCCTAGATAAACGGATCCGGAACAACACTGCAAAATTTCAGCTCAAACCGAGAAGAACTCACCGTTTGATCTTCCAAACAATCACGATAACTATTGCAGAAAAATCTGGAAATTCCAGATCCGACCAGCCACGATAAAACTCAGATTTCTCCGAAACCAACCGTTAAAACAGGATCTCCACCGTTGAATCTCAAGACCACTGAGTCACGAACCTACCCTCAAAAGATCAACCAAATCGGAGCTCGTTTGAGTGTCCAAACGACGAACACAAGATTTAAAGAGAATTGAGTAGAAGAATAAAAGAGGAAGAAAGAGTTAAAAGACAAGAATCACACTCTGATACCATGTAGAGATTTAAGATTTCAAGTAGGAAATGTTGAAAAAATTATGTTTAAAGATAAGAGGAAAGATAGAGAGAAAAGAGGCGTTATTAGATTGATAAGAGTTGTGTTACAAATGGAGGCACACATGCTTACATAGAGGTGCCTCTAGGATAAAGATGGGTTGTGCACAATTAAAAATAGCACCCTTATCTCTCCTTTGCTTAAGCTTATAAAGTCTTATAACCTATTTCTCTTTTCTTTATACTAAAGCTTATAAAGGCTTATAAATCAAGTCACTATATTTAACATATAACTATTAATTAGTTAATGTTAAATACCTTTTTGATTAACACTCCCCCTCAAGTTTATACTACAATGCTATTTGTGTATAAACTTGACACGTGAATAACCTCATTAAAAACCTAAGCTTGGAAAACCATGTGGGACAAAACCAAGCTTAGGGAAAAAGAGTATTATCCCTACAAGTTGGAGAGTCTTTCTCAAGGATGTGTGAGGTCTACAAGACCAAGTTTGCCATGGATAAATTGGCAAACTTGCTTACTTGTTGCCTTGGTGAAAATATCGGCCAATTGGTGGTTCGGAACATCCGGAACATTCAACTGCTCGAGCTCTTCAACCAGTTCGTCCTCACCCTCATCCTCATCGTCTTGAAAACTCAGTTGTTGAAATCCTTTAACCAATCCTTGATCTTTGTTCAGCGTCTGCGTCTCATCCAAATTGCTATCCTCTGCATCTGCGTATGTGTTAAGCGTCTGCGTTTCAACCAATCCCTGATCTTCGTTCAGCGTCTGCGTCTCACCCAAATCGTTATGCGTGTGCGTCTCATCCACATCTGCATGGTCTGCAACTGACCGATCACCAATCTCAACTTCCTGATCTTCTTGGTGCTGAACAAGTGCATAACCTCTCTTCCAATCCAACTCAGAGAATACGTAATCACTCTTCAACAAGTGCATAAGAACATCATCATCTTCTTCTTCACTCAAATCACCAAGAACACTGATTACATTAAGATCTTTTCCTTACTCCTTATTTGATCATAAATAGGCTGAACAGTAGATAAATACCTCGCACAAACAGGAAAACGATCTGATTCATTATCGGACCAAGCATAAGCCTCTTCTAATTCTGACACAGATGCCAACATCCATACCTGCTGCCTCAAGATTGGTAATGGATTTTACCTACAACACCAGCATGTCAAATACGTCTTTTCACCAGGGATACGCATAGATATTCTTTTTCGCAATGCCAAATACTTTTCCGGAATCTTGTACTTTGTAATGCCATATGGCATCATGAAGATGGACAAAATAACAATCAACATAGCAAGCCGTAGCTTGCTTTCCTCATCATCCTCACCCAAGCACTACAATTGTGCTATCAAATCATCCACCATGTAGCGTTTGCTAGACAACAATGAAGGCCAGTTACACTCAAAATCTACTAGGACTTCTTATTCTTTTATCCAGCATGGTAAGCCAGTGACAAGATGAAACTCTTTCAATGAGAATCTCATCGGCTTGTTGTTGATGCAAAACCAAATCTCGTCTTCTCTTGACGACACCATATGTCATACTACCAGAAAGTGAACCAGCTGCCCAGAAAAACCCAAGCCATCACCATTTTGATTACCACTTGCTTTTCTTAAACCCTCTTTGATGATCGGGCCAAAAAAAGTAGTTTTCAGCCCACTGAATAACAAGTCAGAGAGGATTTCTTTAACAATCTTCAAGTAACTAAATCTTGAATGATTGTTCATTGATCCCCATATCTTGCAATCTTCTTGTTCCCCGTATTTAGTGCGAGGCAATGTAATCATAGACTGAGTGATTCGATTGTGTTCAGACATTATGCACCTGCCAAAATCATCAATACACAACATAGTCTATAAAAATCATAGTTTGAATAGGAATCTAGCCATATTTATTCAGAGAATCATCAGTACACAACATCGCCACAGAGTTATTCAGTGAATCATCAATACACAACATCGCCACAGAGAAATTAAAACTTCTACATCAGTCACTGCGAATTTCAATTCAACTTAAAGGCTTTGTTAGGATTGAAGTGAAAGCTTATGAAAACAAGTTCAATGGTGAAAGTGAATGCTTTTGTCACTAAGTTTACACATCTACAAACATAACCAAAGTAGATGCAGCTCAATATAAGATTTGACAAAAAAAAATCAGGAACATTCAACTGCTCGAGCTCCGGAACATTCAACTGCTCGAGCTCTTCAACCAATTCGTCCTCACCCTCATCCTCATCCTCATCGTCTTGAAAACTCAGTAGCAGCTTAAAAACATACGGAACATTCAACTGCTCGAGCTCTTCAACCAATTTGTCCTCACTATCATCCTCATCCTCATCGTCTTGAAAACTCAGTTGTTGAAATCCTTCAACGAATCCTTGATCTTTGTTTAGCGTCTGCTTCTCATCCAAATTGCTATCCTCTACATCTGCGTCTGTGTTCAGTGTCTGCGTTTCAACCAATCCTTGATCTTCGTTCAGCGTATGCGTCTCACCCGAATCGTTATGCGTGTGCGTCTCATCCACATCTGCATGGTCTGCGACTGACCGATCACCAATCTCAACTTCCTGATCTTCTTGGTGCTGAACAAGTGCATAACCTCTCTTCCAATCTAACTCAGAGAATACGTAATCACTCTTCAACAAGTGCATAAGAACATCATCATCTTCTTCTTCACTTGAATCACCAAGAACACTGATTACGTTAAGATATTTTTCCTTACTCCTGATTTGATCATAAATAGGCTGAACAGTAGATAAGTATCTCGCACAAACAGGAAAACGATCTGATTCATTACCGGACCGAGCATAAGCCTCTTCTAATTATGACACAGATGCCAACATCCATAGCTGCAATGCCATGGGAAACACTTTAGCTTCAACAGCTTCAAGATTGGTAATGAAAATTACCGACAACACCAGCATGTGAAATGAGTCTTTTTCCCAGGGATACGCATAGATATTCTTTTTCGAAATGGCCAAATACTTTTCCGGAATCTTGTACTTTGTAATGCCATATGGCATCATGAAGATGGCGAAAATAACAATCAACATAGCAAGACGTAGCTTGCTTTCCTCATCATCTTCACCCAAGCACTTCAATTGTGCTATCAAATCATCCACCATGTAGCGTTTGCCAGGCAACAATGAAGGCCAGTTACACTCAAAATCTACTGGGACTTCATTTTCTTTTATCCAGTATGGTAAGCCAGTGACAAGATGAAACTCTTTCAATGAGAATCTCATCGGCTTCTTGTTGATGTAAAACCAAATCTCGTCTTCCCTTGACGACACAATATGTTCTACTACCAGAAAGTGAACCAGCTGCCTAGAAAAACCCAAGCGATCACCATTTTGATTACCACCTGCTTTTCTTAAACCCGCTTTGATGATCGGGCCAAGAAAAGTAGTTTTCAGCCTACTGAATAACAAGTCAGAGAGGATTTCTTTAACAGTCTTCAAGTAACTAATTCTTGAATGATTGTTCATTGATCCCCATATCTTGCAATCTTCTTCCCCGCATTTATTGCGAGGTAATGTAATCATAGACTGAGTGGTTTGATTGTGTTCAGACATTATGCACCTGCCAAAATCATCAATATACAAAATAGTCTATAAAAATCATAGTTTAAAAAAGAATCTAGCCAGAGTTATTCAAAGAATCATCAATACAAAACATCGCCACAGAGTTATTCAATGAATCATCAATACACAACATCGCCATAGAGAAATTAAAAATTTTATAAGTCACAACGAATTTAAATTCAACTTAAAGGCTTTGTTAGGATTGAAGTGAAAGCTTATGAAAATAAGTTCATTGGTGAAAGTGAATGCTTCTGTCACTAAGTTCACACATCTACAAACAAAACCAAACCAGTAGCAGCTAAAAATAAGATTTGACAAAAAAAAATCTAGAACATTCAACTGCTCGAGCTCTTCAACCAATTCGTCCTCACCCTCATCCTCATCCTCATCGTCTTGAAAACTCAGTTGTTGAAATCCTTCAACCAATCCTTGATCTTTGTTCAGTGTCTGCGTCTCATCCAAATTGCTATCCTCTGTATATGCGTCTATGATCAGCGTCTGCATTTCAACCAATCCATTGTCTTCGTTCAGCGTCTCCGTCTCACCCAAATCGTTATGCGTCTGCGTCTCATCCACATCGGCATGGTCTACGACTGACTGATCCCCAATCTCAACTTCCTGATCTTCTTGGTGCTAAACAAGTGCATAACCTCTCTTCCACTCCAACTCATAGAATACGTAATCACTCTTCAACAAGTGCATAAGAACATCAACATATTCTTCTTCACTCGAATCACCAAGAACACTGATTACGTTAAGATCTTTTTCCTTACTCCTGATTTGATCATAAGTAGGCTGAACAATAGATAAATACCTCGCACAAACATGGAAACAATCTGATTCATTATCGGACCGAGCATAAGCCTCTTCTAATTCTGACACAGATGCCAACATCTATAGCTGCAATGCCATGGGAAACCCTTTAGTTTCAATTGCCTCAAGATTGGTAATGGATTTTACCGACAACATCATCATGTCAAATGAGTCTTTTCCCCAGGGATACGCATAGATATTCTTTTTCACAATGGCCAAATACTTTTCCGGAATCTTGTACTTTGTAATGCCATATAGCATCATGAAGATGGCCAAAAGAACAATCAATATAGCAAGCCGTAACTTACTTTCCTCATCATCCTCACCCAAGCACTTCAATTGCGCTATCAAATCATCCACCATGTAGCGTTTGTCACGCAACAATGAAGGCCAGTTACACTCAAAATCTACTGGGACTTCATGTTCTTTTATCCAGCATGGTAAGCCAGTGACATGATGAAACTCTTTCAATGATAATCTCATCGGCTTCTTGTTGATACAAACCTAATCTCGTCTTCCCTTAACGACACATTATGTCCTACTACCAGAAAGTGAACCAGCTGCCCAGAAAAACCCATGCCATCACCATTTTGATTACCTCCTGCTTTTCTTAACCCTGCTTTGATGATCGGGCCAAGAAAAGTAGTTTTCAGCCTACTGAATAACAAGTCAGAGAAGATTTCTTTAACAGCCTTCAAGTAACTAAATCTTGAATGATTGTTCATTGATCCCCATATCTTGCAATCTTCTTCCCCGTATTTAGTGCGAGGCAATGTAATCATAGACAGAGTGATTCGATTGTGTTCAGACATTATGCACATGCCAAAATCATCAATACACAACATAGTCTATAAAAATTCATAGTTTGAATACGAATCTAGCCAGACATATTCAGAGAATCATCAATACACAACATCGCCACAGAGAAATTAAAACTTTTACATAAGTCATAGAGAATTTAAATTCAACTTAAAGGCTTTGTTAGGATTGAAGTGAAAGCTTATGAAAACAAGTTCATTGGTGAAAGTGAATGCTTCTGTCACTAAGTTCACAGATCTACAAACAAAACCAAAGCAGTAGCAGCTCAAAAATAGATTTGACAAAAAAAATCCGGAACATTCAACTGCTCGAACTCTTCAACCAATTCATCATCACCCTCATCCTCATCCTCATCTTCTTGAAAACTCAGTAGCAGCTTAAAAAAATCCGGAACATTCAACTGCTCGAGCTCTTCACTCAATTCGTCCTCACCCTCATCCTCATCCTCATCGGCTTAAAAAATCCTTCAACCAATCCTTGATCTTTGTTCAGCGTCTGCGACTCATCCAAATTGCTATCTTCTGCATCTTCGTCTGTGTTCAGCGTCTGCGTTTCAACCAATCCCTGATCTTGGTTCAGCGTCTGTGTCTCACCCAAATCGTTATGCGTCTCATCGACATATCCATGGTCTGCGACTGACCGATCATCAATCTCAACTTCCTGATCTTCTTGATGCTGAACAAGTGCATAACCTCTCTTCCAATTCAACTCAGAGAATACGTAATCACTCTTCAACAAGTGCATAAGAGCATCATCATCTTCTTCTTCACTCGAATCACCAAGAACACTGATTACGTTAAGATCTTTTTCCTTACTCCTTATTTGATAATAAGTAGGCTGAACAGTAGATAAATACCTCGCACAAACAGGAAAACGATCTGATTCATTATTGGACCGACCATAAGCCTCTTCTAATTATGACACATATGCCAACATCCATAGATGCAATTCCATGGGAAGCCCTTTAGTTTCAATTGCCTCAAGATTGGTAATGGAATTTACCGACAACACCAGCATGTCAAATGAGCCTTTTCCCCAGGGATACGCATAGATATTCTTTTCGCAATGGCCAAATACTTTTCCGGAATCTTGTACTTTGTAATGCCATATGGCATCATGAAGATGACCAAAATAACAATCAACATAGCAAGCCGTAGCTTGCTTCCCTCATCATCATCACCCAAGCACTTCAATTGTGCTATCAAATCATCCACCATGTAGCATTTGCCAAGCAACAATGAAGGCCAGTTACACTCAAAATCTACTGGGACTTTATGTTCTTTTATCCAGCATGGTAAGCCAGTGACAAGATGAAACTCTTTCAATGAGAATCTCATCTGCTTGTTGTTGATGCAAAACCAAATCTCGTCTTCCCTTGACGACACAATATGTTCTACTACCAAAAAATGAACCAGCTGCCCAGAAAAACCCAAGCCATCGCCATTTTGATTACCACCTACTTTTCTTAAACCCGCTTTGATGATTAGGCCAAGAAAAGTAGTTTTCAGCCTACTGAATAACAAGTCAAAGAGGATTTTTTAACAGTATTCAAGTAACTAAATCTTGAATGATTGTTCATTGATCCCCATATCTTGCAATCTTCTTCCCCGTATTTAGTGCGAGGCAATGTAATCATAAACTGAGTGATTCGATTGTGTTAAGACATTATGCACCTGCCAAAATCATCAATACACAACATAGTCTATAAAACTCATAGTTTGAATAGGAATCTAGCCAGAGTTATTCAGAGAATCATCAATACACAACATCGCCACAGAGTTATTCAGTGAATCATAAATACACAACATCGCCACAGAGAAATTAAAACTTTAACATCAGTCACAGCGAATTTAAATTCAACTTAAAGGCTTTGTTAAATTTGAAGTGAAAGCTTACGAAAACAAGTTCATTGGTGAAATTGAATGCTTCTTTCACTAATTTCACACATCTACAAACAAAACTAAAGCAGTAGCAGCTCAAAATAAGATTTGACAAAAAAAAATCTGGAACATTCAACTGCTCGAGCTCTTCAACCAATTCGTCCTCATCCTCATCCTCATCCTCATCCTCATCGTCTTGAAAACTCAGTTGTTGAAATCCTTCAACCAATCCTTGATCTTTGTTCAGCGTCTACGAATTGCTATCCTCTGCATCTGCGTCTGTGTTCAGCGTCTGCGTTTCAACCAATCCCTGATCTTCGTTCAGCGTCTACGTCTCACCCAAATTGTTATGCATCTGCGTCTCATCTACATCTCCATGGTCTGGGACTGACCGATCATCAATCTCAACTTCATGATCTTCTTGGTGTTGAACAAGTGCATAACCTCTCTTCCAATCCAACTCAGAGAATACGTAATAACTCTTCAACAAGTGCATAAGAACATCATCATCTTCTTCACTTGAATCACCAAGAACACTGATTACGTTAAGATCTTTTTCCTTACTCCTGATTTGATCATAAGTAGGCTGAACAGTAGATAAGTACCTCGCACAAATATGAAAACGATCTGATTCATTATCGGACCGAGCATAAGCCTCTTCTAATTCTGACACATATGCCAACATCCATAGCTGCAATGCCATGTGATATATCATGGTTTTTACGTGTTTTTGGCCATGATATAAGTTTTATTTATAGAGCTTCTATAGTGTTTTCGAGTCTTTTTGAGTCATTTCAGGATTAGGAGCTATTTGGCATTGATTGGAGCTTACTGGAGTATTTGGGAGCATTTGGAGAAGATGTGCCGAAAGAAGATACCGAGAGAGCATACTTGGTGTGAGTGCCGAGCGTCACAACTTCTGGTGTCGATCGACACCAATATCTGACGGCAATTGAATTGCACGCTTAATTGAAGTTCAGAAGATTTGCAGATTCGGCCCAGAAGTTTTCCTTATTTGCAATTAAGCCCAGTTCGTGGTTAAGACATATATATTGAGTTTTTAGGGTTTTGAAAAGACAAAAGCTTTATTTTGGACAGATAGATTTGTAGATAGTCAGGAGAGAAGATTCAGAACTCCTTTATTTCTGCTATTGATTTCTTTAATGATATCTATTTTATTCATGATGTTTGTTTCAATCACCATGTCTGAGTAGTTCTCTTGTTAGGTTTAGGGTTTTCAAAGGAATTCATGAATTGTTAGGTTGTTAGATTGTTAGGATTGTATCTATAGAGTTCTTCATCTAGATTGTGGTTAATTTGTTCTAGAGTAGTGAAAGCAACCTAGAATCTGATCTTAGGTTAATTGGTAGACACGAAAGTGTTATTGATTTCCTGAAAATAATCTAGATGAGCAAAATACCTATTCGCAAAGAGATTTGGTTTAGGGATTTTGTGAACTTATCAAACCTGAATTAAATGCATGTCTGAACTTATAAATTTGCAAAGAGATTTGGAATTTAGGGTTCTAGACATAGATAGTCTTTGCAACGAAAGTTGATTGATTATGCTTTTGTGATTTGAGTTCAAGAACGGTGCTTTATAAATCCTGACAATTATTTATTTGCAATTCTGAATTTCCTGAGAATATCCCTGAGCCTAGCGTTTTCTCATATTGTTTTAAAAACCAATCTTTATTTTAATTTGCTGTTTTTAATATTGAAACCTTGCTTGCTTAGCTTAATTTTAATACCGAATATTTACTGTGTAATCGTTGAGTCTCTGTGGATTCGATCCCTAAGTACTACAGTGATCTCTTAATTGAGAGAGTGACTTAGGGATAATTTGAACCGATCAAATTTTGGTACCGCTGCCGGGGACTCAATTTTGATTACCATTAGATTAAGGTTAAAAGTTTAGTCTAAGTTTTTAATTTTATTTTATTACTTACGTTTTTCTTTTCCTTTTTCTTTTTGGTGTTTCAGGTTTATGCCTAATACCAGAAGCCAGCAGAACAAAGAGTTAGTTGATCTCAACAATTCAGAATTAGCGGGTTTAGAAAGAGGAATTCGAAAAGCTAAGAAAAGGGCAGCAATGGCACCACCAGTGATTCTAATTCAAGATGCTGAGGGTATGGAGATGGCCATGTGAGGAATGCACAAGGGCAGAAGCTGAATGCTGACAGGACTCTAATTCCTGAACCAGTCGCTGTTGGTGTCGAGCGACACCAGGCGGGTGTCGATCGACACCAAGTCGCAGCTGACAATGCACAGTTGGCATTGAATGATGAAGCAAAGGATGAGAAACGTACACTTGGAGAATACAACAGGCCTGCTCTGTTCTATTCTAACCTCTCTGCTATACGTCCTCCTGCATTTCAAAGGAACAACTTTGAGTTGAAGCCTGGATACTACACTCTTGTAGGACAACACCCGTTCCATGGCCATACTTATGAGCATCCAATGGATCATATTGAGAAGTTTGAGGATCTGGTATCTAGCATCAAGGCTTATGGTGTATCTTCGGATTTTTTGCTCTACAAGCTTTTCCAACACTCTTTAACTGGAGAAGCACTATCTTGGCTGAAGGAGTTGAAGCCTGGATCTCTTACGTGCTGGAAGGATGTAAAAGTTGAGTTCTTGAACAACTTTTATGCTGATGCGAGGTTAGAGGAGTTGCGGAAAAAGATTTCTACCTTTTCTCAAGGGATCTCAGAGTCTTTCAAGGCTGCTTGGGTGCGTTTTAAGGGTTATCAGAGAGATTGTCCACACCACGGGTATGAAAAATTTCAACTTTTGGGCATTTTCTACAGAGGATTGGATTGGAGGTATCAGATGGCTTTGGATGGTGCTAGCAACGGTAGCTACAACAAAAGGTCTCCAGCTCAAGCCACCAAACTGATTGAGAATGAAGAAGCTAGCTTCGAGCAACAGTACTAAAGTCGCTGATTTTGAGAGGAAGAAGCTAGCTGAAAACATGGATGGTGTTCAACTCGCTGACGTTAAGGCAAAGCTCGATTTAGTGCATAACCTTCTTGTTACTAAGAAGAGTGTTAAGTTTGCTGTTGAGGTTGAGGCTTCTGAATAATATGAGGATGAAAAAGAAGACGTGAACTACGTCAATAGTGTTGGGTATCAAGGTCAGAAGTTTGGTAAAACACAGGGTAACTGGTACAACAATGGGTATGGTCAGAGAGGCAGCAGCAGTTTCGTCAGCACCTATGGAAATTCTTCTTACTAGTCGTCTCCTCCTCCATCTGCAGATATTGAGATGAAACCCATGCTAGAACAGATTCTAGCGGGTCAGCAGAACATGACAATGGATTTCAACGAGAAGATGGATGCATTATATACTGATCTAAATGGCAAGATAGAAGCTTTGAGCACCTTTACCAACAAGTTGGACGTTAAGGTTGCACAGACTACTGGAACTGTAAAGAAACGAGAAGGATGCAATGCCATTTTTATTAGGGATGGAGATGATGTTTGGGAGGAGGAAACAAGTGAAGATGATGAAACAGCACTTGCACAGCAAGTGTCGCTCGACACCATCTCACAGTGTCGATCGACACTAACACTAGTTCTCGTGGATTCGGCTCCTGACGGACCAATATCGAGCATGATCGACACCACCGTATCAACACCAGATCACAGTGTCGATCGACACCTTCCCAGTGTCGATCGACACCCCTCACAGACACAACCAGGTTTTCCTGAAACTCCGCGACCACGTACAGAAAAGATCTACAAGCCTAAGGTTTCTTTTCCAAAGCCTAGGAAGTCTGAACAAGAGATAAAAGAAGCTTGATGCAAGGCAATGATGGAAAAGGTGATAAATGAGATACATCTAGATCATGCAGATCGGGATTCACCTATGCTTAAGCGGTGTGTTAAGAGGATGGTCCTAAATGATGTGAGCCCTGAGGAAGGAGCTTTGCTGGCTAGAGAGATGGGTGCTATCTTCTTGAAACATACCCCATAGAGATGGGTGCTATCTTCTTGAAAAAGTTAGTGCTATGATTCAGAGCAGGATTCCGGAGAAGTTACCTGATCCAGGAAGTTTCGTGCTAGACTGCTCTATCTTCATAGAAAGATTTCCTCACTCTCTTCGGGATCTTGGTTCAGGTATCAACTTGATACCATACTCTGTTGCTGTGAGACTTGGGATTACAGATTTCAAGCCGACTAGGATCTCTCTTATCTTAGCTGATAGATCGAAAAGGATTTTCAAAGGTATTTTAGAGGATGTTTTGATAAGAGTTGGTGAATGCATGATTCCTGTTGATTTTGTTGTTCTTGAGTATGCTGAAGAACCTAAGGATCCTATTATCCTTGGGAGATCTTTCTTGGCTACCGCTGGTGCTCTTATAGATGTTCAGAAAGGAAAGATTGGATTGCATGTTTGTGATTTGGTTATGAACTTTGACATGGAAAAGTTGAGAAGAGCACCTACTATTGATGGCCAGACTTTTTCTGTAGAGGAAGCCATGGATGACAAGGCAGTCGTAGGGTATTCAGAAGACATTATTGCTAGTAATCATCTGTTTAGGACTAGGGACCAAAGCGGGGGTCTAGCTACTGCTAAGTTATTGGAAGATGACTTTTTTGTGCTAGAGATGAGGATCGCTGAGACAAATTGTAGAAAAAGTGCTGAAACACAAGCATCAGGCTCAGTGTCGAGCGACACCACCATCGATCGACACCCCTCGTCACCACAGTCCAAACTTGCCAAAAACGGATGGTTTTCGGGTTGATCTCACTGCTGCAAGCTTGAGCCCTGTTCTGAATCGGAAAGCTTCACCACCCATACTCGAGAGACCTCGAGAAAAGCAAAGGTACACAATTTCTTTACCCAAACCTTCTCATATCATCAATAAGACTTTCAAAGGTACAAAGACTGTTTTGCAGTTAACCCAAGCCATCACCATTTTGATTACCACCTGCTTTTCTTAAACCCGCTTTGATGATCGGGCCAAGAAAAGTAGTTTTCAGCCTACTGAATAAGACTGTTTTGCAGTTAACCCAAGCCATCACCATTCAACTGCTCGAGCTCTTCAACCAATTCGTCCTCACCCTCATCCTCATCCTCATCGTCTTGAAAACTCAGTTGTTGAAATCCTTCAACCAATCCTTGATCTTTGTTCAGCGTCTGCGTCTCATCCAAATTGCTATCCTCTACATCTGCGTATGTGTTCAGCGTCTGCGTTTCAACCAATCCCTTTGTTCAGCGTCTGCGTCTCGCCCAAATCGTTCAGCGTCTGCGTCTCATCCACATCTCAATGGTCTGCGACTGACCGATCACCAATCTCAACTTCCTAATCTTCTTGGTGCTGAACAAGTACATAACCTCTCTTCCAATCCAACTAAGAGAATACGTAATCACTCTTCAACAATTGCAAAAGAACATCATCATCTTCTTCTTCACTCGAATTACCAAGAACACTAATTACGTTAAGATCTTTTTCCTTACTCATGATTTGATCATAAGTAGGCTGAACAGTAGATAAATACCTCGCACAAACAGGAAAACGATCTGATTCATTATCGGACCGAGCATAAGCCTCTTCTAATTCTGACACAGATGCCAACATCCATAGCTGTAATGCCATGGGAAACCCTTTAGTTTCAATTGCCCCAAGATTGGTAATGGATTTTACCGACAACACCAGCATGTCAAATGAGTCTTTTCCCCAGGGATACGCATAGATATTCTTTTTCGCAATGGCCAAATACTTTTTCGGAACCTTGTATTTTGTAATGCCATATGGCATCATGAAGATGGCCAAAATAAGAATCAACATAGCAAGACGTAGCTTGCTTTCCTCATCATCTTCACCCAAGCACTTCAATTGTGCTATCAAATCATCCACCATGTAGCGTTTGCCAGGCAACAATGAAAGCCAGTTACACTCTAAATCTACTAGGACTTCATGTTCTTTTATCCAGCATGGTAAGCCAGTGACAAGATGAAACTCTTTCAATGAGAATCTCATCGGCTTGTTGTTGATGCAAAACCAAATCTCGTCTTCCCTTGACGACACAATATGTCCTACTACCAGAAAGTGAACCAGCTGCCCAGAAAAACCCAAGCCATCACCATTTTGATTACCACCTACTTTTCTTAAATCCGCTTTGATGATCAGGCCAAGAAAAGTAGTTTTCAGCCTACTGAATAACAAGTTAGAGAGGATTTCTTTAACAGTCTTCAAGTAACTAAATCTTGATTGATTGTTCATTGATCCCTATATCTTGCAATCTTCTTCCTCGTATTTAGTGCGAGGCAATGTAATCATAGACTGAGTGATTCGATTGTGTTCAGACATTATGCACCTGCCAAAATCATGAATACACAACATAGTCTATAAAAATCATAGTTTGAATAGGAATCTAGCCAGAGTTATTCAGAGAATCATCAATACACAACATCGCCACAGAGTTATTCAGTGACTCATCAATACACAACATCGCCACAGAGAAATTAAAACTTTTACATCAGTCACAGCGACTTTAAATTCAACTTAAAGGCTTTGTTAGGATTGAAGTGAAAGCTTATGAAAACAAGTTTATTGGTGAAAGTGAATGCTTCTGTGACTAAGTTCACACATCTACAAACAAAACCAAAGCAGTAGCAGCTCAAAATAAGATTTGACAAAAAAAATTAAATATGATCAGGCAATTGAGAACAAACACAATTGACTGGGGAAGCAAAAGAGATACACTAATGATGCAAAGAAAAGCGTGATGATACTAAGAATGGCAGAATCATCAAAATACCAATCACTAGAATATCACTAAGAAAAGCTAAATATTGGTTTCAAAAAGGAATAGAATCTCTTACTAGTCAGAGTGACATTATGTAAGTGACAACAAAAGCAATACAACTAGCTCTAATTCGTAGACAACATATAAACGAATAGATGATTAACATTGTAAAAGAAAGAAACTTAACCTGATGATCGGGATTCTGAAATACAAAATTCTTTGGCTATTCCACAAAGACAGTGTCGCTGGTTGTATTCACTAAACCGACTAAAATCTGCAGAGTTTCAAGTAGTATTAATGTTTCCTCCATTTTCAAATTCTTGGAACACGAATAAAGTAAACGAAGAGTCATTTTGAGTGCGTATATACTGTGCAGGCAACTCACTTATCCTATCTATTTCGATAAATTTTTGCTGTCACTTCAAAAGAAGAAGAAAATCTCTAAAGTAAGAAAATACCAGGAAGCTAACAGCTTACACAAATTTCTTTATCCACACCAGAAACCAGAGAGTAGAAACGAAACCATCAGAAATTAGGTCTAGCTATCATTTCTGGACCAAACACAAAGTAGGGGATAAACTTTATAAACTCACATAAAGATGATAGCTAAAGTCGAATTCCAGATTTCAAAAGCATAATTCAGTAGAAAAACACTTCGTTCTTTTTGCAGGATGCGAAGAACTTACAATATGAAAAAGACCTCAAAACCTTCGTTATTTCTCCTCTAACAAAGGGACGAATTTTAGTCACCGATTAGTCATCAGGGAGATGAAACCCTTAATCGAGAGTTGGGCTAGAAAAAAAGGGTGAGAGAGAGAGAGGGAGAGAGATGAAGGGAGGAAAACAAAAATACGCTTTTTGGGCTAATTTGGGGAAAAAAAATATTGGACCCGAGGTCCCCACATGATAATATTGGGGTTATCCTTTTTTTTGGTTAAAATGGGAATATTATCTTGCGAACCCTAAAGCAAACACCCAAATCGAATTGCAAACTCTGACTCAAACACCTAAATCCATCCTAAACCCTAATTTGAACCCCCTGAACTCGATTTCAAACACCAAATGAAGCCTCCCAGTTGATCCAGAGGGTTTCATTTATAAAAAGGTATGTAATTATTTTGAAAATTGAGACATCTCTTTGAGTTCCCTGGTATATGAAAAGACGAATGGTTGTCTTCACAGAATAAATCCTTAGCAAAAGGTGAAATTACTTTCATTTGTGAGAAACCCAAGCTTCGTGATTTCCGATTTCCCTTCAGGTGCGTAGAATTTCACAAGCCTTAGTTTGAGTGTATCATCACTACTTAGGGTTTTAACTCTTTTCGCAATGTTCCAATCTCTGCTTCTGTCCCTAAGAAGGTATTATCTTTTCTTTTTAGATAGTGTCGTTTGATATTGAACCTTCAATCTATGCTTTTGTCGTTTCCTCCTGGAAGACTCATGTTTCTCTTGGTTGTAAACTTGAATATTAGGGTGTTTGAAATTTCCGTCAATTTAGACTGAGCTGGAGTCGTATCTGGGATAATATGACTGTGTGAGTATACCGTCTAAAGCTTTTTTGTGTTGGAAATTAAGCTTTATTCAAATTGTGAATGGTTTTGATTCATTTTGTTTGAATGTGGGCTCACAATTTGATATCTCGTTAGGGGCATAACCAATTGAATTGCATTAGATTAGTACAAGAATGGCAGCCGGATTTCACAACATTTTATTACTAAATAAATATATTTTTTTCTGGGATTGTGGTTTCTGCTTGATAATTTCTTTCAGAATTGTTTATAAGATACATTAGATACGGTTGCCTTATAAAACATTATAAAAACGTGTCACTTATAAGACCTTATAAAAACGTTTTACTTCTGACATTGTGTTAAACTTCTGACATTGTGTTAAACTTCTGACATTTTTGCTTTGTGATTAGGGATTTCCAAAAATGTGTTTTTTTGTGTTGAATTTTAATTGATAAACTCTTTTTTAATTGCAGTTTAAAGATGAGTACTGCAAAGAAATTGGTGTTGCGAGAGCGATTGTTCCAGCCAGGGACTGAAACAAACAATTTAGAAAGAAAACCCGTTACTGTGGTCATAATTATGTGGATGAAGTGAAGAAAGCATTGGGAAATGACTACTCAAAGATTAAAGATTCATTCATCGGTCGGTTTATCGAGTTTGTAGAGCGTAAAGAACTTAGTTTTGCGAGAAACATTGTCCATTATCTTTTGTAGAGAAGGATATTGACTATAGATAACCAGTTGTGGTTTGCTTTTGGTGAACAACCGATGAGATTTGGGCTGAGGGAGTTTGCTTTGACAACCGGTCTGAAGTGTTGTGAGGATCCACCAAAGAATAGTTCAAGAAAGAACTATGCGTGGATGGACCAACCAATGTTATTCTCTGAACTTGTTGCCGTAATGCATGCTGGCAAAACAGGGGATGATGAAAAGCTACTACTTGGTGCATTAATTATTTGTGAGGCAATTTTTATATCCAAAAATCCAGTAAACAAAATCCCAACAGAAAATTTGAAGAGAGCTAAGAATTTTGTGGAATTATGTGGGTTACCTTGGGGAAAACTATCTTATCTTAGGGTTTTTTCTGTAGCTTTCCTATAAAAACCCAAATATAGAAGCTTATAAATATCTGATAAGAGAGAAAGAGAGAGAACAAAAAAAAACGGGAGATATTATCAAACAAGGAAGATAACTTTCAATTTCATATTTAAGGAAAAGCCCGAGCGTGACGGAGAACCGGCCAGAAGTAGAGGCAATTGACGAGTTCCGCAATTGACAGCCCAAAGACAAGGCAAGAGAGCGAAACCGAATTTGTAGAAGACAACGAAGGAGAGGGAGAGAAGGAGAAGGAGAGAAGATTTTTTTTTACAGAAACTGCGTGAGTTGAAGGAAGGGGGGAAATTAGGGATAAATTAGGGATTTACTGTCGGGCGGGTCGGGTTTGATTGGTTGGGTTTTGTAAATAAGTAGAACTTCTTTAGGTTTTAAGTAATTTCCCTATTATTTCAATTAAAAAAATGATTTCGAAAATAGAAAATAGAAAAATGGCTTTTGAGCCATTGTTTTCACCATTTGTGGCATCTTTATTCCTTTTGCCCAATTTTTATTTACCCAATTTGTTTAATTAACCATGCTTATTTTATTTGATTCAGCGGTCAAAGCTCACAAAATATTTCTCACATAATAAACATCTTATCAACATTAAGATAAGTTTCATCCCGTACATGTGTGGCATGCTTTACAAAGCCCAATTTGTTTTAGGCCTGTTTATTTAGTCTCTTTCTCTTGTACTCTGTATGTAACATTAAGCCCATTGGACTAAATCAATGACTATTTAGACGACTAAAAAAAAAATCTCAAATGCAACATAAGCTTACAGTCATTAATGTGTCGTCAACCTTTCGAATTCCCGCTTCATGCTTCTGGAGACTTTTTGAAATTTCCTCCTCTCTCTCTCTCCGCGTCTCTCTCTCCGCGTCGCTCTCTTCTGATCCTCTTTTTGTAAGAAGATCAGAAGGGCTTTGAAGAAGATACTGAGATTTCTGGGTAAGCTATCTTTCTCGGGAAAATTTCTTCTCTTGTTATTACCTTTCATTTTGCATTGTGGTTTGGACTGGTAATTAGGGTTCCTTTCTGGTAACGGTTGTAGCTCCTCTACACTTTTGTTCTTTCGTTCGCTTCAAATACGTAGAGAAATTTCTGGAAATGGTGAGAAATTTTGCTTAGAACGGTGAAATTTTGGGGGTTTTTATCTTCTTAGTTTTGAAAGGGAGTATACAAGGGAATGACGATTGGCAAGTTAGTGGAATTTTTAGACTTTAGAGTAGAATTTTAGTATGATTCATGTTGATTGAAATGTTTTAAACGTTATGACACTTTCTGGGTGTTAGTGTGAGTAGAGAACTAGAGATGATGGTCACTGTGAAATTAAGTGCTATGGATTAATTTGACTATACTGGTTTGCTACAATCGTCCCTTGGACTAACGAATTAGCTATTCATCATAGTGTTCTTAATTTCTTCAGTTTACTATGTGATATTTCGTGTAATCTAGTACTTGATATTGAGTTTCTTTGGACGATTTCGATGTCTACGCTCAATGTTACACTGATGATGAAGCTATATTAGAACCTAGTAGGCTTGGTCACTACTATATTTGTTTGCTTCTTCTTATACATCTTGATGGATTCATTCTATTCGGAATACTTATAGTAAAAAGTAAGATGAACTTTAGTGTGACGATTATGACATTTAGTAAATCTATGATGGTGCTTTGGCCTATTGAATTAGCTTAGATCTCTCTCTCTCTCTCTCTCTCTTTTGGAACCAAACGAAATTCTCAGTAGCAGTTTTGTCACTTTGAGAAATCTTAATCGTAGGAATATGTTAGTTGGTCTGGTCTTCTAGGTATGGATGAATATGTTTTATAAAATTATGCTCTATAAATCAACTGAATCTGCCGATTAAGGTACTTTTTCATCACACTAAAAATTATGCTCTTCTTTTTGTGTAGTTTTATAGCTCGTGTTCTAGATGGCTATGGATTCTGAATTGATGGAAACTGAGAGCACTGATCAAGTCTCTGCCTGTCCTTTACAATCTGCAAGAAGGTGAGGTTTATCTTCTATCTTCAATTCTCAGAGAACTTTTACTAGAAGAAATAGATAGAATATACATCCTTATTATATACTATAGAACATGTCTTGTCAATTTATGATATACAAAAATATAGAATAGATACCGCCTGGTAAGGTCTTCTTTAAAACTGCAACTATGATGATTCATTCTATCTTTGAAGTATTTGCTTTCCTCAACCTGCGTTAAATGAAATCTACAAAAAAAAATATAAGATGAACTCTTTGGTTAAGGTCGTCTATTCTATCTCTTCACAACCATGTATATTCTATTGACTTGATTTGGGGTAGATTCTCAATTCTCTATCTCCATCTACTCATCCTCTCATATTCAGCACTCTAAAGAATAAACCAGAGCTATGCCATAAGTGGTTAGGTCATCTGTAACAATAGAAGTTAGTGGAATTTTTATGAGTTTTTATATGATTTGCAGGTTAGGAATCTCAATAAGGTTGATTTAGATATTCATTGGGACTGAAAGTGATCTCATTTTTTTCAGGATGGATGAATATGTATTCCCAGAGCGGTTACTTGATTTTGAACCAACAAAGCACAAGAAGAAGAAAGTGAATGCATACTTCAATCTCACCTGGATAACAGATTTAAAGAGAGCACTATCTGATGAGCAGTTACATAGACTAGAAGAGTCTCAGTTCAAAACCATTTTGCAAATGGAGAATCATACGTTCTCAGGCAAGCTTCTATATTACATATTGACACTGCAGCTGAAGACAAAGAAGAAGTTTGAGTTGTGGTGGGTATATTATGGAAAACCTATGAGGTATGCTATCGAGGATTTCTCTTTGGTTACTGGTTTGAATTGCAAGCCAGGAAGGCAGACCTCTCTACTAGCTGGGCCTGGGAACAGAAAGGAAAAAAGAAAAAGAAGAGAGCAGGATGACGACATCTGGAAGTCCTTGTTCTCTATTGAGGAGGATGGGACAATTGAATCCATTGTTTCCAAGCTAAAAAGCCTGAACCACCCATGGGGACGAGAATCTTTTCTCCTTACTGTTCAAAGCGTGCAGACAAAAACTCCTTCCGATTATGCTACTCAAAAATCTGTTGCAGTGCAATGGTTTCCACATGCCATGTTGCTTGTGAGCCTCTGTAGCTGTCCCATTCTCATTAGTCATAGTCAAAAAGGGTCAGAAGAAATGTTAGAGGCTGTTTTGTCTACGAATTTGAGCTTCGATGTTGCGTCTGCAGTTACCCGTGATCAGGATGGAACAGTGAGTTGTTCTTTTCCTTTTTTTTTTGGCTTTCGATTTTTACTCCTTTTTCTGATTCAATAATCATCATGACATTGTTTATTAGTTGGTTATCTTGAGATAGTGTGTGAGTTGTGATTAACTTATTTAGTTTCTGAGTTGTTAAGCATTGTGATTTTGGTTGTTGTGACTTTTTGAGTTGTTTAGGCATAACAATTGGGATACCTTTTGTGTGTGTAGGCGGAGGTGAAGTCGTTGCTGGTTAAAAACAGATGGGAGGATTCACTAGGTTTCGAAGATAGTTCTGATTCTGCAGTTAAAGCTATGGTTGATGCAATAGCAGAACGTCACAAATTTGGAAAGAACTCATGGAGTGGTGGGATCAACTTTGTTGAGGCAATAAATGATGATCATGGGGAGGATATACATTTGACGACGATATGGCAACGCAGACTGATGATGATATGGAAGCGGAGGTTAGTGATGAGATGGATAAAGAGAAATCCATGGATGAGACGGGGAGAGTAGAGAGGAGGGAGGAGTCAGTAAGGAGGGAGGAGCCACTAATGAGGGAGCAGCGGAATAGAAGACCACCAGTCATATTTTCCCCGAGTGGAAAGCATCCTCCTGCTCAGAGAGGGAGAGGGAGAGGAGGGAGAGGGAGAGGAGGGAGAGGGAGAGGGAGGAAGACCTAAAGATATTGATGTTTTACATGGACAAAGAGATGGTAGAAGAGGTCAAGTACTTCCTTGAGACAATGTGATATTTTGAGTTTGCTCTGTTTCTGTTTTTATTTCTCATTTTGCCATGATACAAACTCAATTCTCCAAATACTCATTGGCGTGTTTAGGGTTTTTCATGATAACTTAAGCTATAAACATCTTATAAAATATTATAAAGGCTTATAAAAAGGCATTATCATAAAAGCTTATAAAATTATAAAATCTTATAAAAAGGTTATAAAAGGTTATAAACATCTTATACACTAGATAAAAATATGTTACGCATCAAATAAATCTGATACACAAATCTCTGTACAGCATTAATAATCTGGTACAGCATCAAGAAATCTGTAGCTCATCAAATAAATCTGTTACACATTAAACATATGTGTTACACATTAAACAAATCTGTTACATTTCAAACAAATTTGTTGCACTTAAAATAAATCTGTTACACATTCGCGAATGTTTTTGTTGGATTTTTTTTGTTTGTCTATTTATGTTTACTTGAGACTATGTATAATGGTTTTTTTTTTCAACACCCACAATTTCACATTTTAACACTCCACATTATTTTATCTCTCTTCCACATCATCTTCTCTCTCTTCCACCTAATAATTCAACACCCACTAAAATTTTACACTCTACAATAGTTTTGTTTAATAAATTTCAACACCTTACCCCACTTTATTTTTCTTTATGTATTTTTGTGCATAACCATAATTTGGTCTATGTTAGGGTTGGCTGGAAGATTGATTTTGAAACTGATAATTATTGGGATTTGGGTAGTTAAAAAGGTAATTAGAAAAATTTTGGGTGTTAAAAGGGTTATTTTTGGGATCCATTTCACTAAAACGAAAGCGAAAAACAAGTGTGTATGTAATTGAATAGTATTATAAAAAACCGGATTTTTTTCTGTGTCCAAATCAAATGAAACAAGTCTCTATTTATAGAGTATGAAAAATGATGAATTATTTCAGCTATTGAATTTATAAGGTCTTCATAAGCAAGAATTTATAAGGCTTTTATAAGCCAGCGTGTTTAGGATTTTTTCTGTAGCTTTCCTATAAAAACCCAAATATAGAAGCTTATAAATATCTTATAAAGGTTATAAACATCTTATAAAACCTTTATAACAGAATAGTTATAAAGGAACTTTTTGAGAAGAATACATTGGTGTTTGGTTATAAGGCCTTATAAGTAAGTGTTCATAATTTTTCTAATGGCTTTGGTTGTTGTTTTGTTCACCAAATACTTACAAGAAAATTAGTCAATTATTTCAGCTATTGAATTTATAAGGTCTTTATAAGCAAGAATTTATAAAGCTTTTATAAGCCAGCGTGTTTAGGGTTTTTTCTTTAGCTTCCCCATAAAAACCCAAATATATAAACTTATAAATATCTTATAAAGGTCATAAACATCTTATAAAACCTTACGAACTGGCATTTGTTTGGCCCTACTTAAAGCTTACAAACACTTTATAAAATATTTCTAAGGTTTATAAAAATAAAATGTCTATAACGATGTACATCTTACAACGGCCTTATAAAAGTTTATAAAGTTGGCATTATAAAAGATTATTATATAAACATCATATAAAAGCTTATAAAACATCTTATAAACATCGTGACAAAAGCTTATAAAAACATGGTTAAAAGCTTATTATATAAATTCGAGTTCTGAGTTTGATAGGAGATAAATGAGATTTCTAGCTGTGTTCAAAACCATAGCTATTATGGCCACTAGGGAGAGAACCTAGTTGCTGGTTTAGACACACGTCCAGACCGCATTTTAAAAACATCCGGAACATTCAACTGCTCGAGCTCTTCAACCAATTCGTCCTCACCCTCATCCTCATCCTCATCGTTTTGAAAACTCACGGACTTATTTTCAGTGTGATGCATAAAAGATTAGTTGTAGTCTGAAAGATTTATTTACTTTGTAACAGATTTATGTTTGGTGCAAACAGATTTATTTGTAGTAAAACATTGTTATTTTGGTTTTTTTTTTTTTTGATAATGAACATTGTTATTTTTTGTATGACAGATTCATTTATAGCGTATTTGTTTTATGACAAAACCCTGCTGAAGATGTTTATAAGCTTTTATTTAAGCTTTTATATTAATTTGATCAAATGTTTATAATATTTTTATAAGATGCTAATAAGACTTTATAACTTTTTTATAATATTTTATCAGATGTTTATAAGCTTTTATAACCTTTGATAATATTTTCAAACTTCTTATAACCTTTGGGTTATAATTTCGTGGGTGTCTCAATGGGTTTTTTATAATTTTACAAAACCCATTTATTATCTTTTATAACAACAACAAAATCAGTCTCTTAATTTTAAAGCTAATATAAAAAAACTTATAAAAAATGTATTAAGAAATCTCTGTACAGCATTAATAATCTGGTACAGCATCAAGAAATTTGTAGCTCATCAAATCAATCTGTTACATATTAAACATATGTGTTACACATTAAACATAAGCCATGAGTGATGGAAATGGAAAAGACTCTCTCTGACAAAGGCAGAGCGACGAAAAACTTGAGCGCACCTAATAAGCGACAGATATACTCTCTTGAGAGCTAAAAACTGCAATTTTTTAAATATTCATTTTTGTTTACTTCGATATTTCTTTAAAATATTAGTAGATTTTTTTTCGGCAATTCCAAAATATTGAATTAACAATGATTTGAATTTTAAGGGGTCAACACCGTAGTGGGTGGAGAGTAGGCACGTGGAGCAGTTTCTCTGATGCTCATCTATTCTATAAAATAGAATGACGGTATGTTCATCTATTCTATATCTTATAGAATATAGAATAGACAGTCTATTCTATGTTGCAAAAATTTATTTTGTTACAATTGGACTAACCGGAAATGGCATGTGCAACAGCGACTCCAGTGGAAGAGAGCCCTCGCAGGAGATGATCAGGGGTTTGTGTTTGGTCGCCATAGGCAGTGATGGAGACAGGACCAGAGTAGCCCCTTCTATACTCGGACGGATCCGAAGAGCATCATAACCCTCGGGAATCGGATAGTCCTTCATGTCCCACCACACCGCTATTTCAGCTGTCGCGTATTCAGGCTCCGCCGCATCGTTCCCCATCCTCTAAACCTAAAGAGCATCACCATCGGTAGAAATAGGAAAAGCGATTTATAGGGGTGTCAACACTGTAGTGGGTGGAGAGTAGGCACTATGAGGAGTACTACCGATTATCTATTAATGATACTGATCAACTCAACCAAAACAAATCAGAAAAATTTCAATGAAAACAAAAAGAGAAGCAGCTATAGAGGAAGGAGATTCAGTCTAATCATCTTCACAGCTATTAAGGGTGTTGTATACTTCCACAATGTATTTCTTGCGAGCTGCAGTGATTTATTTGCTGGTAATTTCTGCCATATCTTCAATGGATCTTCCACAAATGTGCATTTCGATGAGTTTTAATGCAACAACACCACAATCACATTCCTTTGATGTCTGGTATACTTTTAAGCGGTTCCATCTGAATGGTCTAAGCGGTACATTAGATGGGTTAGTGTATCCACATATATCTTTGAGAAGAAAGGGGAGTATCTTCGCTATAGGGTCCATATGTTTTGCTACTTCTTGGTTGGACGTCCTCTCAATAAATGGATCCAGATTTTCAATGTTGCTGGAATTCAGGTAGATGACAAGACCAACCCAATGATTACTCTCCCAACACATGGGACAGTAGACGGTGTCCACATCTTTACCCCAAGCTTTGTTTTCAGTTACTGTATCTCCAAGAAGAAACACAGGCAGGAATTTGTGCCACATGAATGACGATTGTGAATACTTGGACTGAAACTCAAAATATTCATTAGCGAGTAGGGAGGGGAACCCGTGATCAATCACTGAGATGCGTTTTTTGGTGTCTGTGGAAGACATCTTTTTCCATAGCATGGCTGCTAAATCATCATTACCAACATTTCCTTCCTCAACATTAGCCCTCACCTCATCAATAACCGGCTCGTTCTATTCTTCTGCTGTACCACTCGCTCTTAAAACAGTAAGGATGCCAAGATTAGCTACATCTTCCACTTCATCATCAACTCTCTCATAATTCACACCAAATGAACTTCCTTGCTCCACTCTTGAAAGTTGATCAACCCTAATATTGTTTCCCACATCATTCAATAACTCCACATGCAAAACAGGTTTCAATCCCTCTTTCTCCAATGTTGTTAGATAAACAATAACGTCCTCGTCATCTACAATATATGTCTCTCTTCGAGCAATAGATAGATTGTAACTTAATTTCAGCTTCACGGTGGTTTCAACTACCCCAATCGTTCTGCATATCTTCTCTGCTGATACCGTATAACTTATCTCCTCCAATGATGAGGTCTTAATCGATATAGCGTTTAGAGAATTTTTTGAAATCCATTCATGCTCTTCTGAATAGCACCCTCCATAGTCAAAATGTACGTTGGTCCTCATGTACTTTATCGCCCACTGTAAATATAAATAATAAAAAAAAAATTATCAAGCTAATGCCATTTCGGTTCAACTGGTACAACTGTTCTTCTCAAAATGGTATTTGTGGTTCAGCTGGTACAACTCGTCCATCTGTTCATGCACAAATGGTCCAGCTGTTCAAGAAGTTGTACCAGCTGTACCAATTATTATCACTATATACAATTGAACCAGTTGGACAGTTGAACTAGATCAGATCTGCAGATTTGGTTCATTTCCATTTGGTTTCTTTCGTTTTCTTCCGATTTAACACGATTCAGTACAACTACTGTAGTATTTATCAATGCACATACCTGATCATCACTTGAAACGTGAATATAAACTAAATGTGATACCCAATCAAGCAATTTGCATTTCAAATCCCTAATTTCTTATTTTCCCCCAAATCCTAAATGAAGAACTCAGCAACTTACCTTTTTTTAGCAATGGTAGATGAGAGGAGCGGAAACTGGCGATATGGCGGAGAAGGGGAGGCTTATGGCGTCGGAATTTGCGTCGGAGCTCGGAGGAGGGCTCCTCGGAGGAGGAGGGGGAGAGGAGTGACGGAATCTCGTTTTTTTCTTTCTATTTTCACATTTTTTTTTAAATGAAACCAAATAGAGAAATAAGACCCTCCACTTCAAAGAGAGGCTTTGAAAAACCACCTCCACTTTAGAGTTTAGACCCTCTACTTCTCTTAGAGTATTCATTAAGAGTAACATTGGGAAATTACATTAGTTGTGGTATGTTGATTATTGTGTGGCATGAAGGATCTTTTTTCTTCCAATTGTGGCAGTAGAGCCTCGTGTTCCACCTGTACGGGATGAAACTTATCTTAGTGTTGATAAGATGTTTATTATGTGAGAAATATTTTGTGAGTTTTGACCGCTGAATCAAATAAAATAAGCATGGTTAATTAAACAATTAGGGTAAATAAAAATTGGGCAAAAGGAATAAAGATAATGGACCCAATACAAAAAAGCCCAAGAAGGCAAGCAAATAGTGTGACTCTCTTCCTCTTCAATTCACACGTGACGTCTTGCACTCAGCCGCTGGTGAAAATTTCATGATCCCGTTCTACAAGAAAAAAAGAAGAAAAAACTATACAAAACCCTGGCCTCTGCGCGTATTCTCCACCGCCGCCGATTGTTATCGGTAAATCCTAAACCCCTAAATTTCAATCGGCCCCTAAAAAGCAAAATTCCTTATCCGGCAATTTTTGGTTTGTTAACTGCAGCCGTCGTCTTTGTTCAACACCCACTGCCGTCGTCTCCGTTCAATTTCCTTGATGTTTAAAGCATAAAATCTGTTTAACTCGTTTTATATTTTGATTTTTTTAATTTTTCTTTATTCATAAAAAGAGATGATAAAAAATCATTACTCTGCCCCTAAACCGTGTTTGTAGAAAAAAAAAAAGATTATTTCAAACATAGTTGGATTTTTGGTAGATTTATAGTTTCAATTTCAAAATTTTCTCGCGAAATATGTTTTCTTGTTACAGATTTGTTTCGCAAGATTTGTTATTTATTCTCACAGATTTATTTTCCATTGTGTTGTGGATTTATTTGATTATGTGGAGATTCATTTTTAACATAAAACTACTCTCATTTTTTGTGTAGGTATAGATAATACGGGGAAAAAACAATATCCCCAACGTTTATATAGGATTGGTAAATGCCCTGAACAAAAAAGAAGTTTCCATCATGGAAGTAACATACACTACTTAACAGAACAAGTGAAACCTGTGATTGGTGATGATGTTTGGAATGAATTGAAGAATTCTACACTCGGTTCTATTGTGTCTCTTGCCGAAAACAAGTTCATATGGTGTGGTAAGACGGTTCACTACCTCCTCACAAATCAGTTGCAAACTCAGAGGTCAAAGGAGATATGGTGTATGATTCGAGATGAGCCTATGAGATTTTCATTGTATGAATTTGCTCAAGTAACAGGTCTGATCTCTGATCGGTATAACGATGAAGGTGAAGAAGATGTTGATCATAAGACATTATGGAAGCTAATGGATGTGCCCCAAGGGGAGGGACCTAGTTGGGGAGACTTGGAGAACGTGTTGAAAGTTTGTCAGAATTGGAGGTTCGAGGATAGAAGAACCGTGGGTTTTTTTTATGTGTCATCGCCCTTGGAATATTTGGGTTCGGAAAAAGCGATATGATGAAGCTAAAGTACGCAAAAAAGCTTTGGATCCTAATGTTTTTAATAGGTTTCAGTGGGGGCGCCTAGCATTTGAGACTTTGATTGAATCAATCAAAAATATTGATTTATTAAAACATACTATTATATTGAAAGGGCTTGTTCACGCGGTGCTCATATGGTCGTTCGAGTACTTTAAAAAGTTAGGAGAAATGTATGGGAGAAGAATTAAAGATGTAGCAGGAGTTCCTCTTATCTGTTGGTATGGATCTCGGAAGCGGTACAAGGTTGGTGATGTAATACTGTTAGCGGAAAAAGAGAATCCGGTATGTTTCTTGGTTGTTTCATAATTTCTTCACTTCTTAATAATATATTGGTGAAGACCAATTTTTCGTAGAATATCTACGTGTTGCGGTTATTCTTTAACCCTATGGATTTATTTTCTGGTTGTTAAAAAGTATTTTTTTCTACTCAGGTCCGTGTTACAAATTTGATCGTGAAGCCAATCAAAGAGATTTATCCTTTCTGGCCTGATGATACTGTTGACGAGAGACTGGATAATATGATCAAATACATCCTCAATGGAAGTTTGAACAGAGAAGCATGGGGCAGAAAAGGTCATCATAAAAAACCTGTTGAGAAGAGAGTCGAGGAAAATAAGAAGAAAGAAAAAAGAAAGCGTGATAGAGACGATGCAATTTCAGTGAAAGAAGATGCCATTTCGGATGGTAAGAAAAAGATGAAGGTTGATACTAGTGCCAATGCAGATGTTGATAAACATCTAAAAGCTTTAATTGTTGGTCAGATGGACAAGTATAACCAAGAGAAGCTAAGGATGATGGAGGATAGCCTTGATGATGTTCATCAGGAGATGGCCAAATTGCGAGAAACAGTGAAGCATAGACAAGATCGGTCTCAAGGAAAAAAACTACTTGTCCTTGGTCTTAATCGCGTGCTTGCAGATATAGTCCATTGGAGTCTAGTGGATTGGACAGAAAGAACAAACAGAACAGAAATTCGACGCAAGATAGTGTTTGAGAGACCTTTTCTTAAATATTTTCTACAATTCTGCTTTGAAAAGTTTGAAGTTGGTATCTGGTCCTCGAGAAACAAGTAAGACAACTCATCTTTTATATTTATCTTTTTCTTGCATATCAATTAACATAATATGAAAGTTAGAAGATGATTACAATAGATTAATCTGTTTACCTCGGAGGCCTTAGTCGATTTTTGATTATTAAGTGTAGAGTGGATGGCTCGTGGAAAAATTTGGAATCTACTTCAAGTCTGGGCTGGTGGTGCTACCAAGGAGTGGAGCAGATATTATTGATCGATGCGAAATGTAAACGAGCAAGTTTATCCCTTTACACACTGAGCTGGATGCTTTGTTATGGGCTATGGAGCATATCTTGTTAAGAAGAATCGATTGCCAGGTGTTCGAAACAGACAGTGCAGAGCTAGTTGCAATGGTGCAGTCCCTTGAAGAATTGCCAGTTTTTTCCAATCTCTTAGACGTATTTGGAACGCTATGATCCTCTTTTCCATCTTTCTCCCTATCCAAAAAATCTCTCGTTCTTGTAATCCCGACGATGATGGACTCGTGAAGCCAGACTGTTACCTTCTTATGGTTCTTTTGTAAACTTTATTCCTCATGCTTGGCTTTCAATCAGGGATTGATTTATTATTGAATGTGTGGTTGACAAAAAAAAAACATAACTAAAGATATACAAATCTTCTCATTAAATAACTGAAAATTCATACCTACAAAATTATTCTTTATTTCAATATTTTTTTATGTTTTCATGTGTTAAAATTTTAAATCATTACATTAATATAAAAATTATAATATCTTCACATCGAAAAAATCCTCACTATAGATTTACAAATATCTTCATCAATAATTGAAGATTCATATCTGTAAAATTATTATTTTTTAATTTCTGTGTGTTTTCACGTATGAATTAAAAATTATGTGTTAAAATATAATCATAACATTAACGACAAAAAAATAATCGATATTAATTAAATATCATATTTACCAATATAAATTAGGACCCGTCTAAAGGAAGGATTATTTATTTTCAAAATAAAAATATTTTAAAAAATAAGATAATTTATGTATCATACATCTTTAATGAACAAACTAATTGATGTATCATACATCTTTAAAATTCGTTGTTAAACATTCATTATCAAAATCTAGTAACGTTAAATTATCGATTACCGACATCTAATATTTTACTTTGACATATATCGCAATCACATATATTTTACTTTGGTTAGCAACTCTGAAAACCAAAGTTTTATATAATAATTTTTTTTGAATTAACATAAAAAAACTTCTATTATAACTATCTATTCTTTTATATGTATTACTTATATAGAATTTTTTTTGATGATAGGTTTATAAATTTAATTTTTAAATATTTTATTATATCTTGAATTTACATATGACAATATCTTATAGATACGATTGAAACATGTCACGATCATGTTAATGACTAACTTATTTAGATTAACGAACTGAATGAAAGTATTTAAATATTACATAATATTCACGATAATGCAAATATTTTCTAATATTACCTTATAATTGACTAACTTACTGTATTTATTTCTTTATTTGTTAATTTTTTTTCCTTTAGACCTAATTTTTATAAATTTATATTAATTTTCATTTAATAGTTCTTATCATTTTCCTTTAGAATTACTACTAAGTAATTGTTAAATTTCCTGAATTTTATTTTCTTCGTTCAATTTTTGAAAACTAATTTTTATAATTTTATACCACTAATTTTCTGACATGTGTCAACATCTTATCAATTCAATTAACACATATCACGATCTTGTTAATGGTTAACTTTGAAAACCCAACTTTATATAATAAGATTTCCGACATCATTAACCGTGGTAATCTAGTCACACACTTGTTTCCAACAGAATGTGGACCGAACCACAAATCCCAAATCACGAGGCAATTGGAAAATTTATTTTTACGCAACATCCACAAGATAGCTAATTCCTTAGTAGCTTTACCACATAACAATTCTTCATAGAAAATCACCAAAACGAGCGTAATTAAAAAAATAAGTACTATACGTCCGTATGTTCTAATTTACCGTGTCAAACGCCTTTCAAGCCGCAAACTCAAGCCACTTGACTCTCTCCCCTAGGCAAGCTTATTAAAACCTCGAGCCTAGCAATACCGTCCATCAACAAAGGACATCGTGCAACCGTAGCCATGGTTTTCACATCCTTTGATCGGATCAACAAACCATCAGCCAAGGACCCTCATGCCACCAACACTACGGTCCGCACACCCTCCGACGAACCTAAGAGATCTCCAACTAGTCAATATACTTACATTCATATATTATTTGCTTTTAACTCAAACACTTCCCCCACTCTTAGGTCATAACCTTTGATTCATACTGGCTCACTTCCAGGCCCTTCGCCTTCAAGCTACAGTATCGAGGGAGTCCAAACTCGCTCTCGGGTAATCATTCAAAGCCAACATACCACTCACATTTTCAGGCCACGAAGTCCTTCGAGCTATCGGTATCTTGGGGAACCACAATCCCCTTAGGAGAACTACTCATCTCCTCGTGAGTTGGTCAGGACCAGATGTCTTTAGAGCAAACAAGTCTAAACTCCCTTAAGCATACCTCCTGATTAGATATATAACATGTGGTTCGTGTACAACATCGCAATTTCATACAAACCACCATATCCCCTTTTCAGAATATCACTGTGACCACCACCAGGCCACCCCATTACTGATATAACTATGGTCAAACAAGACCCAGAGCAAGTAGTGGAGGAACGCGTTGACGAGGAACATCACAAAGACGACAAGGAGAAACACGAAGACAAGGAGTAGCACGTAGCCGCGGAGCTGCTCAAAGCGGAGGAAGCACTTGTCATCCCGGAATGTCCTCTAACAAGATCAAAGCTCAAGAAGCTCAAACAATCAAACAATGGCATTCTTAGGGAGACAAAGAAGATTGAAGAAGTGGCTCAAGCCTCCCTCGTAATGGTATCGGCTTAAGAGGTTTGGTAAAGGGTTAAGTGTTGCTTATGCACTCTTTTTTTCTTGTCAAGTTTTGTCCCAATGGATTTTTTTTAAGAGGCTTAAGTAACTCTTTCAAGGCCATTTACCAAGCCAAATTCATGGGTCCAAGGCCCAACACTTTGCCTTGGTCCATTTTCTATATTTTCTCTTCATTAATTTCCAAGACATTTTGCATGAGCTTGCATGAGTGTTGGCTTGTGCATGCTCTTGCATGTTCTTCGTCTCTCCCTTCTTCTCCTTCATCCTCCTCTCCTATATAATCTCCCTCTACCTCTCATTTGTAACTCATCTATCTTTTTATCAGAAACTCTTTTGAGTTAGATCACTCTCTTGTTCTTTTCTTTGGTGTGTAATATCGAATGTTGAGTCCAAGTCCAGTAAATCAAAGGCTCTTCTGCAACCTTTTTGCGGCCATTCACTCAACATCCTTTGGTCTAAGTGATCTCACGATCCCTTAGGTGCAAAGTCTATCATTTCCTCAACTTTTCGAGTGTCGATTCTAGGAGGATCATATCAATTACACATCCTCACGACTCGGGCCTTTTTATTCATGCATCTTCCAAAAATAGACATGTTTTAACTCCCCATAAAACTTTCTATTTTCAAAACCGCATAACCAAAACTGAGATTGAACACTATCAACCTCATGAGCCTCAAGAACAACCTCACCATGTCATACTTTCACTCATTGTACCCCTCGACCGTCTACACACGGATGCACTACACCGAACTCTCCAAGTTTGCGTAGACAACAATTTCATACCGACAAACTCTCTAAATTCCCGCAGACAAAACAACAAAAACATTAGCAGCGAGTCTTAGTTCTTATCAACGCAATCCTATCCACAAGATTACCCAAAGCCTTCACCACTTGACTTACTCATGGTCCTTTTCTTATGACCTGATATTTAGTCAAAAAATTTGAACAGTTCTTAGAGTCACAAGTACTTTGAGAAATCTCTTAATCCACCATCTACCTTGGCGAGAACACCTCGCTCCCGATCTCTTGTTCACTTTGATCTCAACTCTGGAACCGTACTTACACTATTTAACTTAGTTAACACATTTGTGTTTTCTGAATATTCTTTCGTCCATTACCAAGTATTAAGTCTTGTTACCTCTTTCCTGACTATTTGACTATGTAAGATCAACAACTACACATCTTGGCCCATACATCTCATGTGAAGTCTTCCCCATTTCACGTTCCGACAACTCATTTGCCTTTAATAGTTCTCTTAAGAAAATTTCACTTTATCTCGTAAAATTCTCTCGTTTCATATCCCGGACCAACACATACAATCCGGGATTAAACCACTATTAACCTCCAAGGTTTCCATCTAGTCTCTATACATAGTACCCGCATCTTAGACATCACATGCTCACAAATTCTCATTCTAAGGTTGCAACCTTTAAGCCATACCGCCCTCACTCTTAGACCGCAGTCTTTAAGTTATACCATCTCACTCTCGTGTCATCACGCTCGAGCACTCCTAGGAGAGCTAACCATCTCCTCTGCCAATCTGAGGTTGCAACCTTTTAGCCAGCGGTACATTCGGGAAGTACTCATCCTCTCAAGAGAACTTGACATCTCTTGTGAGTTGTTTGAGAAACTTGCAACCTCAAGAGCAACACTATACCTAATATAATTGATCAGAAAAAAATAGCTATTAAACACTAAACCAGAAGGGAAACAATCAAATCTAAGATTAAACACCCTAAGAGACTAAATACTACTCAAACCTAAATATTCATCCTCAAGAACATAAACCTAGAAATTCCAAAAACTTGCATAATAGATAGAAAAAGATGTAAGTAACATGATTGAGGAAGGAAATAATTGCAAAAACTTAATGTTATCTAAAGATATTTAGATTACAAATTCGAGGAAAAATATTGATCGACAAATAAAAGCTTAATCTCTTAGGCAAAGCCTTAAGAGATCTATTATAGTAAAACTATGAAACCCTAATACATAAAACAACTAAATAAAGAGGTGGTTCAGGAATCCTAATGACCCACTCGGTTGAAAAGGTGTTTGAAGGACTTTGAAGCTCAATCCCAATGAAACATCTTCATTCGAGTGACTCTTTGAGTAACTTGTCATGCATTCGATCGAGTGTTCTTTGGCTTGGTCGAGTATTTATCCTTCTCTCCTTGATGCTTCCAATCCTCTTGGTTAGCTCCAGAAGTGATACCATCTTTTTCCTTTGCCTTTAGAAGTCTTAAAACACTTGACAACACTCCAAATACAATAATGTATACAGGACACATGCAAAATTTTCCTTTGCAAAACATGCAAAAGAGACTATAAATGGTGTAAATCAATGAGATAACTAAACTAAATGGATGAAAAATCCCCTACATAGTGAAAGGGGAGTACATTTGTGATTCAGATCGGGTCAATTAAAATTTTAACCCAAAAAATGCAATTGGATACTTTAAAATCGTATATTGAACAGGGTTTGGATATATATCGGATACTTCCCTAATAGATTATATTATTTTCATATGTAATTTTGGATTTCCTTATATTACTCTAACTAATAAAAAAAATTAAAACAATTATTATTTTCCTTTAATCTTTATTTGATCTTATTTATTTTATTATAGGAGGATTTTCACAAATAACCTTTTTAGTATAACCCATGATGAAGAAACGAATATTCAGTCAGAAAAAATAAATTCCCGCCAAAATATTTTCGATAATTTTTCCGCAATTCCTTAAAAACATTTTAAGAAACCTTGTAAATGTTTTTTAAACCCGTAAAAATCCTGTTAAAACCCTTCTAAATCTTTAGTAAACCTTTTAAAACCTTTGCAAAACATTTTATAACATTTGTAAACACTTGTAAATCCCTTTAAACCCCGTGGTAAATCTTTTAATAAAAACTTTTGGGAACTTCTAAAACCTTTTAAAACCTCAAGTAAATCCTTAAAACCATTCTAAAGTCCTTGTAAATCCTTAAAAACCATTTTAAAGTCCTTGTAAATGCCTTTTAAAACTCTTGTAAACCCTTTAAAAACCGTGTAAACTTCTAAAATCCTTGAAAAACTCTTGTAAATCCTTTAAAACCATTTTTAAATCTTTGCAAATGTATTTAAAAATCCCTGTCAATCCTTTTAAAACAATTTTAAATCCTTGTAAATGCCTTTAAAAACACTTGTAAATCCTTTTAAGAACCCTTTAAAAATCAATGTTAAATTTTAAAAACCCTTTGAAAATCTTGTAAAAGCCATCTAAAAACATTTTTACGCTTCTAAAACCCTTTAAAAACCATTTAAAAACCCTTGTAAATCCCTTCAAAACCCTTGTAAATCCTGTAAAAGACCCTTTAAAAATCCTTGTATACCCTTTTAAAAAAATAGGCGGGAAATGTTTTTGTAAAATTTGTTTTTGTGGGAATTTGTTTGCGGAAAATTTTGTTGGAAATTTTTTTGGCAAGAAATGTTATGTCGGAAATTGTTTAGGCGAAAAAAAATTTGGAATGAATATTCTGTCCAAAGGAAAGAATATTCTTTAAATTAGGGGTAAAATGGTCATTAAAATTTATGAGAGAGCAAAAATGAAAATGGCAAAAAAAGATGGTAGTTGTGCAAAAGGGTATGATAAGAAGATTATTAGAGAGAATTTCTCTTTATTATATTATAATATATAATACAAATGTATAATAAACATTCAACATTATTTTAACATAGTATGTTGCAATTTAAAATTTTCAAATCGGACATATATACTCGATTAACAAAAAAAAGGTTTATGTACAACGTCTTACATCGTAAAATATTTTTTAAAAATAGTTCTGATCATTATAAATAAGACTAAAATGCTTTGAACTACAAATGAGTAGTAAGCATCCAAATTTAAAAGTTTTATTTGGTATAATCCGGTTCTAAGTTTCAGCAACTTAAAACTTTTAAAAATTTAAAAATATTATAATAGTTGAAACTTAAAAATGTATAAAATATTATAAATATTAAAAACTTCAAACGTTTTAAGATTTATTAAAGGTTCAAAATATTATAAATTTTAATCTTCTAAAAGATTCAAATATTATAAATATATAAAATAATTGATAATTTTACAATGGGTCAGAACAAATACTAAAATCATTAATAATTTTGCAACGGGTTCGAAAATATATTAAATTTTATTGATAATTTTACAATGTGTTAGAACATGATATACACCATTTAAGTTTTTGTAACACCAGTGTCAGGAAAACCGGGTGGTGTCGATCAACACCAAGGAAGGGTATCAATTGACACCAATAAATTTTGGTTTGACTGTTTAAGTTTAAAATCATCGGTTCAATTGAGGTTGGTTTGAGGAAAGACCTAGGACGACTTAAAGGTTAAGGGAGCGCTGTTTTTCTCATTCTTCAGTCATTTGTCGCTTTGTGAAAATAGAGAGAAAAGCAGAGAGTAAGAGATTGATCTTTGGAGTGCTTTTGAGTGACTTTCTGGAGCGTTTGAGGCTTGTTCTTAGTGGTTCTAGCCTAGAGGAGGATAGATCCGTGGTGTTTGGTGTCAGAAGAGGTTGTTTTCAACCCTTGTAGCCATGTTCGTTGCTGTTCTTTCTTGTTTAAGAGGTGAGTGCATGACCAAGGCTTATCTAAGAAGTCTGATCATTGTTTTGGGTGTTTTGATGATTGTTTGAATAATTTCTTTGTTTCTTTGGTTGTTTTTGTGTTGTATGATCCCTATGAAACCCCTTGGAGATTCGTTCGTGGTTTGGGAGTGATCAGGAGTGGAGATCATGTGAGAAAACGCAACTAAAGTGACTGCAGAAAGTCAGTGTGTCAAATGTTTTGTTCGACATCAACGTTTTGTTCTGTGAGGATATTTGGTTAAATGTCAAGATCCGGTGGGTGTCGCTCAACACCAACGTTTTGTTCTGTGAGGATAGTTGCGACTCGCGAATGGAGTGTCGAGCTTGGTGTCGACCGTCAGTGTCGAGGGCAAGTGTCGATTGTTTTTCTTAGTGATGGTTATTACTGCTTGTGTGTATATCCCAGTAGTTAAGATGAGTGTCTCACAAAGTATTTATAGTTATACTTATGCATCTCCTTTTGTGATGTAGGGGCTCTCTGGTTGTTCTGATTTGGCCACTTATGTCACCAAAGTTCACTTATCTTTTCGGTCAAAGGTCCTGAGAGAACTCAACAGTTAAGTGTGCTTATGCTTATTATGGGTGACCTTCCGGGAAGTTGTTGTCGGAACTGTGTGAGTGCGACCAAAACATAGGGAAAGATCATGTGATTATTTGTAGGGTCAGTAAACAAGTCTTTAAGCTCCCGGACGTAGCAAAGTAGCCGTCGGATATTAATGAGCTCATGGACCTAGTGAGAGGACGTGAGGCCGATTAAGAGAAGTGGCCCATGGGCTGGTGGTGAACATTGGACCCACTGGAGAGATGACGGTCGGGGCATTATACTTAGAAACATGATAAGTTGCTTCTGCTATTTTCTAGAATGCTTGTAGAATATTTGGTTAATGCTATAATTTTTGCTGGATTAAGAAAAAGCCAACTTTATCTCAGACCGAATTAAGCAATACAAATTACCAAAATACCAAAACCTACTTTTTCATGTGAATTTGGGTTTCCTTGAACTAAATTATGGATCCAGCCATAAAGAGCTCGACATATCTTCTCTATTTCCTTGAGAGAAGCATTTGACCAGCAAAACACGGAGATTCAAAATTTGTGAGATTAGCAATAACCAATTGCAAAGTCACATAATCAAGTTTTTACGTTATACAACCCTGGGATTGCATGTGTTGTGATGTCGAAACCATGAAATGTTTTGACGCCAAAATCGTATTACTTATAGTTTAGGGCTTCGGACATTCAAAAAGAGAATCATCCCAACGCATATACTAGCTAGAGCTTTCTTTTTAAAATATACTAGCTAGAACTTTCTTTTTTGGAAGAATTATTTAGATAGACCAGAAAAGTAGGTTTATTCCTTAAACAGCCACATTTTTTTTTTATTCCTTAGATGTTTAGTGAGATGGGTATAATTACAATAAACACCCTTGGTCTGTTTTCACTTAAAAATTGTCACGTCAGATTCGACATGCCACGTCATACCTGAAATTGCCACATCATTATTATGTCTTTAATGATAAAAGAGGAAAAAACTGAACATTTTCGTCACTATTCACAAACAAAAAAAAAAACTGTTTTTTCTCTCTCGAAGCCAACGAAGAACCCTAACTCTCGCCGCTTTTCTTTCTCGTTTCTTCCGGCCGCTTATCCTATTATCAGTGTGTCTCTCTCTTTCTCGTCGTTATTGTTGTCGCATTTCTTCTCAACTTGGAGACTTTTCGTTTTCTGACAAAAATAACAGGGAAATATGAAACGTCGTTTACGGTTGAGTTATGACACATTGCGGCTGAGTTATGGTACATTACGGCTGAGTTATATTATGACTTATTGTAAGTTACGGCTGAGTTGTGGTTATTTTTTGTAATTGTTCACGTACAGGAAAAAAAATCTCTACCTCGGCGATTCCGGCGAAGAACCCTAATTCTCGCCGCTTCTCTCTCTCTCATCTCTTTCGTCCGCTTCGACTCATACCAACGAGTCTCTCTCTCTCGTCTTCATTGCAATCGCCTTTCGTTTCAACTCGGCTGGAGACTTTTCGTTTTCCGACGAAAAAACAAAAGGGAAATACGAAACGTCGTTTTCAACTTTTTGTCTAAGTTATGCCGCATTGTGGCTGAGTTATGGTACATTACGGCTGAGTTATGCTACATTACGGCTGAGTTATGCTACATTACGGCTGAGTTATGATATACTTTCTCGAGATTACAAAAAGTGGTTTTCGGGAAAGACCAACAATAATTACGTACACATATTCACACGCACACGCATAATAAATTCATAGAGTATTATGTTTTAAAAAAATTAATCAAAATAATTCAAAATTTGAATTCAAATTTTAGAAACAAAATATTCAAAATAATTTAAAGTTTTTTGTATAAATATAGAATAATACGTCACGGCTGAGTTATGCTACATTGCGGCTGAGTTATGCTACATTACGGATGAGTTGTGATATACATTCTCGAGATTACAAAAAGTGTTTTTGGGACAGATCAACAATAATTACGTACACATATTCACACGCATATGCATAATAAAGTCATAGAGTATTATGTTTAAAAAAATATATTCAAAATAATTCAAAATTTGAATTCAAATTTTCTAAACAAAATAATTCAAAGTTTTTTGTCTGAATATAGAATAATACGTCACAGCTGAGTTATTTACTTTTCAAGGTTGACTAATGACTAAAACTTTAATTTAAAGGGACACTTGAATGTTAACATTAACATTAACAGTAGAGATTAAATATATTATAATACAATTAACAAAATCAATAATAGCTCTTTTACATTCTATATTTGATCAACTGTGTAGGAATAGAACATAAGTATAGGGTTTGGGGTTTATCGTTTTGTTGGATAAGTTTTAAAAGGTACAAACCTGAGCGAATTTCATGATTTTTTTATGGAAAGTTAATAAAAGTGTTAACTATATATTATTAAAGTGTTTTTATTACATGAGTGCATCAAATATTCACATCTACCATATTTGAGGTTTGGCCGAGTTATGCCAACGACATGGTTGACTTATTGTAGAATAATTCGAGGTTTGGCCGAGTTATGCCAACGACATAGCTGACTTAACGTAAATAAATTTGTGGTTTGGCTGAGTTATGCCAGCGTCATGGTTGACTTACACAGACCATTTCGAGGTTTGGCTGAATTATTGTAACGATAACATGTAGCTCATTGTTACATGATGGGTCAACTCATTCAATCTGTAGTCATGGAGAACCAACTTCACAAGCTTTTCGTGTGTTCTTTCAACATCGATCTGCACAACTCTACACCCTCTATCGTCGGCGTTAAAATACATATTTGTGTTTTTTACTCAATTACCATAAACAACAATTACTAGAACCAGATCCATCAACGAAAATGAAGAACATAAATGAAGAACATAAGTGAAAATGAAGAACAGAAGTGAAGTGAAGAACATAAAATGAAGAACAGAGTGTAAGAAAAAACACGAGCTAATGGGGGACCTTTCGTATTTCCCTCGTTTATGCTGACGTGGAATTGTGCATTTGAAGTCGTAAGTCAGCCACTAAACAAATTTTAAACTCAGCCAAAATAAATCAGCCATCAACACAAATTAAATCAGCCACAACATGAAAAATATTTAAGTAATTACTAAAATGTTTTTTAAGATGCCAAATTCAGCTGTAACGTCAATAAGTCAGCCGTAACGTAAAATAAGTCAACCGTAACTGGAGGCTATATTAGCAATAAATCTTTTGTCTATAAGTCAGCCGTAATATGGTTGAGTTTTCTGTTAAGTGAGCCAATTACGACTGAGTTATGTCTCTGAAACATAAGTCAGCCGTAACGACATTTGATAACTCAGCCGTTGTCGATAACTCAGCCAACTGGAAAAGTTAAGTCAGCCGTGTCGATAACATAACTTAGCCAAACTTCTGATAACTCAACCATCGGACTATAACTCAGCCGTAACAGCGGCTGAGTTATTAGCCGTTTTCTCATAACTCAACCAGATTTTTATAAGTCAGTCGTAACTGTTGGCTGAGTTATGATCGTAAGTCAACCGTTGACCCGAAACTCAGTCGTTGTCCCAGAACACAGCCATAACGTGATATAACTCAGCCGTAACGTACGTTATGGCTGAGTTATTGGTGGCACGCGCCTTTTTGTCTGACGTGGCAGTGGCATTTTTCGTAATTAGTTTTTTCCGGTAACGTGTAAAAAGGGCACGCTGGTAATTAAAAAACATTTAAGGATAAAAAAAAGTTTTGGATGGTTTCCGTCAATACACCTAAAATGTAGTCCATCTAAGTAATTATTTCTTCTTTTTTTAATACTTTTTCATGTGAATTTGGGTTTCTTTGAACTAAGTTATGGATCCAGCCATACAGAGCTTGACATATCTTCTCTATTTCCTTGAGAGAAGCATTTAACCAGCAAAACACGGAGATTCAAAATTTGTGAGATTAGCAATAACCAATTGCAAAGTCACATAATCAAGTTTATACGTTATACAACCTTGGGATTGCATGTGTTGTGATGTCGAAACCATGAAATGTTTTGACGCCAAAATCGCATTATTTATAGTTTAGGGTTTCGGACATTCAAAAAGAGAATCCTCCCAACGCATATACTAGCTAGAGCTTTCTTTTTTTAATACTTTTTCATGTGAATTTGGGTTTCTTTGAACTAAGTTATGGATCCAGCCATAAAGAGCTTGACATATCTTCTCTATTTCCTTGAGAGAAGCATTTGACCAGCAAAACACGGAGATTCAAAATTTGTGAGATTAGCAATAACCAATTGCAAAGTCACATAATCAAGTTTTTACGTTATACAACCCTGGGATTGCATGTGTTGTGATGTCAAAACCATGAAATGTTTTGACGCCAAAATCGCATTACTTATAGTTTAGGGCTTCGGACATTCAAAAAGAGAATCCTCCCAACGCATATACTAGCTAGAGCTTTCTTTTTTTAATATAACAATTGACATGTAACTGTCCACTAAACTATATGTCCATCACATTAACTTTCAAGTATTTATTATTATCAAGATAACGAATTGAATTGACATGTAGCCTTTTTTGGTTACAATTTTTTTTAATATATAGTTAACATGTAGCCTTTTTTAGGAAAATCGGCCATTTCATACCTTACCTATAGTACTATGTTCAATTCCTACCTCATGTTCTATGGTGTGCATAATCATACATTAACTAAGAAAAACATCTAATAAACAACCTAAACTCGTTAATTTGTGCTAATCTATACCTTAATCGAAACGGTGTTAAGAATCCGTTAACGGATGCTTACGTGGATGCCACGTGTGAACGACGTCGTTATCAATTTCGGGAGAAACCAAAAAAATGAGTTAAACGTCGTCATTTTGGTCTCATCTTCTCCCTTCTCCCTTCTTCCTTCTTTCTTCTTTGTCGAGAAAGAACCCAAGAGTCACGGTTCTTTTTCAATTGGAATTCGCATTCAACTAGCAACAAGTGTCGATTCTGAAGAGTTTATGACAGTAGAGTAATCGTTTACAAAAACTGGAAGAATGAGGTAAACTTAATCAAATTTAGGGTTTTCAAATTTAGGGATTTTAGTAAATTGACTGTAATTGATTGTATCTACATGTAAAACGTGAAGGATTTCGTGTCTATTTGTTTACTTTGGATGAGATTGATCCGTATTCTAAAGGATTTCGTGTTTATTTATTCTTCATGTTCTTTCTTTTTTCAGTTCTGAGGAAGATGCAGTATTTCAGTGCTACAATGGTGGAAATTTTCAAGTTGTTAATGGGAATAAAGTAGCATATATTGGAGGAGGGATTCTCAGCCTTGAAATCAAACCACAAGCTGTTATGGGCAATCTAATGGAGGCACTGAGCGATTCTCTTTGTGGGGTAAAGATTTGGTATAAGTTTCCATATGAGGATTTTGCAGAGCTTAAGTTATTGAGTGAAGATCAAAATTTTCAGAAAATGTGTCTTGCCTCAGTTTGGATAAAATCGATAGAATTGTTTTTGGAGAAAGAAAACAATGTCGAAGTTGGAGATGGGTCTCATAGTGATAGAGCTGTTAGTGACGTTGAAGGTGATAGGGCTGTTAGTGATGATGAAGGTGATAGGGTTGTTGGAGATGGTGATAGAGCTGTTAGTGATGGTGAAGGTGATAGGGCGTTTGGAGATGGTGATAGAGGTGATAGGGCTGTGAATCGGGAATTTGTTGACATGGATGCTAGAGTGGAGGAAAACTTAGCAGGTTTTGTTGATGAAGAAGAGCATGATAATTGTGAGGATACTCCTCCTAACTCAGATTGCGAGGATGCTCCAAGAAGGTATGTAAGGTGCAAGAAAGGTAGTGGAGATATTAGATTAGAGCAAGTATTTGACAGTATATCTGAGTTTAAGGAAGCTGTAATTGACTATGCTCTTAAAAAGGGAGAGAATATAAAGTTTACAAGATGGGGATCAGAGAAAAGTGAAGTGAGGTGTTCTATTGGAGGGAATTGCAAATTCAGAATTTACTGTGCGTATGATGATGAAATTGGAAAGTTCATGGTGAAGACATTCAATGATGTCCATGCTTGTACGACAAACGGGTTTTGCAAAGTACTCAAGAGTGGAATCATTGCTCAACTTTTCTTGAATGACATTAGGAGAGATCCAACCTTGAAGCCAAAGGCAATGCAACAAGCAATTGAGGAGAGGTACACAATCGTTGCCACCCCTGACCAGTTAGGTGGTTCCTTGTGGAAATGGGCAGTTTGAGGTGCTTGAAAATAACCATGGATTTAAGGTGGATATGAATGCAAGAACATGCGCTTGTCGAAGATGGGATATGACAGGGATCCCTTGCCGCCATGTGTTAAGAATTTTATTGATAAAAAAGCAGAATCCTGAAGATTATATCAATTGTGATTGGTACTTGGCAGCAACAAATGTGAAGATCTACTCACAGTCAATCTCAGGCGTCAATGGTATTGGTTTTTGGATATGATCATATGAACCTAGGATTCAACCACCACCACGTGAGACAACACAAGGTCCTAAAACAAAAGAAAAAAGAAAGAAGGGGAAGAATGAGTCTCCAAAGAAGAGTTCAAAAGGAAAAGGAGAACAAGAGCCTCTAGAAAAGAGGAGCAAAGTTTCAAAAGCAGGAAGGGACATCCATTGTGGAAGGTGTAGCACTGTTGGTCACAATACTAGAAGTTGTACACGTCCGGGAGTCATTGGTAAAAGGGCGGTAAAGAAGAAATCTGATGGAGTTAGTCTTACTCAAGGAGAAAGTCAAGGTCCAAGCCAAAGACCAAGCCAAGGACCAAGCCAAGGAGCAAGTCAAGAACCAAGCCAAGGAGCAAGTCAAGGAGCAAGCCAAGGACCTAGCCAACCATATTGAATTTGTGGCTGTTCATTTTTTGTATTCTCAGAAAGGTCGTGATTAGTAAGTCTAGTGATGAGAGTGAAAGTTTTTGTTAGAATCTCATTCATGTTTTAGGTTGTGGTTGTGATGAAATTGAAACTTTTTGTTGGAATCTCAAACATGTTGGTCCTAAACTTGTTTCGTTTTTCTTTTGGATAGTTAACAACCACTTATATTATTTCAAATCCATCACAAACTTTCAAATCCATACAAGCATACTTAAGAAAGAAACTAACAACATTACACAAACATTACATAGTAGACAATAGCCATGATCAAACCACCACACACAATCATATTCTTGAAGCACCTTAGCTCTTGGATCTCTTTCTCACACAAACTCACCACGACTTTGAGATCGACAATCTCTTTCTCACATCTTTCTGTGATTTTTTGGATAGCTTCCATCTCATGTAATCCCTTTGCTAAGCTTCCAACATCTCTTTCTATCTTTTCAACCACACTTTCAACCTCTTCCATCTCTTCAACCATGGAAATGTCAGTCCACTTAAACAAATGAGACGGATTCTGAAACAAAAAGACACAAATGAGAAGGTTCCCACATGAGAACGTTTTGAATGTCAGAGATTACCTCCTCAGATCCAAGAGGACAACAATGAAAGAGTCTCCCTGGATTTTTCACTGTATTTGCAGTCTTAATCACAGAGAACCGACCACATCTGCAATGTCTTGGGATTCCTCTTCCAGGTACAGAGAATCTATCGCTCACTCCTATCAAAATATTCACAATTTTCCAAAGAGATTAAGTTCCTATCAAAATACACACAAAGTTCTAAACAAATGAAATTAAACACCTTATAATCTCGATTACTCACCTGAAGAAGCTGATGAAGACATCTTGATCAACACTTAAGAAATCCCCAACTCGATTACTAAAATCCCAGAAACCTAACTTTCCCCCTTTCTAAAATCCCAAATCGATTTTTAAAAATCAAAGGAGGAAGAAGATGAGACAAACGACGACGTTTAACTCATTTTTTTGGTTTCTCCCGAAATTGAAAACGACGTCGTTCACACGTGGCATCCACGTAAGCATCCGTTAATGGATTCTTAACACCGTTTCGATTAAGGTATAGGTTAGCACAAATTAACGAGTTTAGGTTGTTTATTAGATGTTTAGCTTACTCCAGGTATGATTGTGCACACCATAAAATATGAGGTATGAATTGAACATAGTACTATAGGTAAGGTATGAAATGGCCGATTTTCCGCCTTTTTTATGGCTTTTTCATTATGAGAAATTGGAATCAATAGACCTTTCTAGTAGCTGTTTTTAGTTTCGGTTAAAAACGGAGGCGTGGCGTTGGAATGATAAGATCTTGTGAGTGATGACCATCATTACTTTGAGTGGGTCGTTGAAAGCTTGGTTTATTTAATACTGTACATGTCTATGTGTTTAACACTTTCTCTTTCTTTAGCACTGGTTTGTGTTTTGGCATCTGTTAGTACAATTTATAAAGGGGCTTTTTATAAAAGAAACATAAGTACTAGACCTAAAAAAAACAAACAAAAAACTTAACATCTAAGATCTTGAATTGGACAGTCTACGACTCAAGTTAACGACAAGCTACGACCGAATAATATATTTCATACGTACCTATATATTCATGACAAATTGACAAATGATGTCTTATTCTCCCGTGACACTATCTCTAAGTGTTCCCACGTAGTAAAAGAGCACAAAGCAACCGAGATGGTATGATAAGTGATGACCGAAGACTTTAACTAATAACTATGATATTAGAGTTCACACTTCGTCAGTTTACACCTCCAAACCCAAACCTTGTTAGTCATTTTCAAATATAAGTATTATTTCATCTCCAATAGGGGAAGACCGAGAGAGTAACAAAAAAATGAAAATCATGAAACACACTATGAATTATGTAAGGATACTCTTTTCTTTAGTCGTGGATCACCACAAAATACCGTACAAAAACTATCATCCAATAAAATCTTCGACTAATTTGTCTAGTGGTATATATATGATATGGACGTGTTCGCAACAGACCATTTAATGTTTACTAATTTCTATTTAGATTTTGGTTTTAGTTTTTTTAAATATCTAATTTGTTGTCATTCAAGATTTCACAAAATTGGTTTTCCTAAAAACTAGGGAACCTATTTTTTCAAAAAAAAATCCCATTTTCAAAGAAAAACCAAAAACCCCTTTTAATGGTTTCTCTCAGCGTAAGTGTATTTTTTTCATTTTTCAATTTTTTATTATTATTATTATTTTTTTAAATTTGTTAGCAAAAACAAAAAACCAAATATTTAGAAACTAAAAACTAAAATCTAAAAACTAAAACCTAAAATCCAGTTTAAAAACTCATTTAATTCATAGCTTAGTCATCCGTTGAAGTTTGTATATAATCCTGCTTGGATCAATATGGCATATATCACAAAGTAATGGATGTTTATCGTTAATCTTGCTTGTTACGGAGATCGTTCGGACATTTTGAGAGAAAAAAACATAGAATTTTGTTTGGTTTATATAGTTTTGTAGGATCGTGATTTTCTTGATTCGTCGTTAGCACTTCCATATAAATCAAGAATGGTCCTAGCTGTAGTTATTACATAAATTGAATGGGAAAACAAAAACTCAATGAGTTTGGTTCTCGCCAACAACTAGAGATGGATGGTATGTGCTAGAAGTTCGAACAGAGTTGACGTAGCAAAAATATTGCAATAAGTGTTGGAAATGACCACCAACAACAATCTTTATCTTGTATTGAATTAGACAATAAATACTTAAACGCTAGTTAATGCTCACAGATCCAATTTGTAGTTTTTTGGTTAGTTTTGGGAATAATTTAATGCATATTTTCAGTTTAAATGTGACTTCAATGGTTTTCGTAACGTTGCATAATATTATATTGGCATAAGTTGCATAATAAAAATGTGTAGAATGATAAATTGCATAATAAAAGATATGTTGATTGAATAAATTTTTGCGAAATGATACAATAATGTTTATTTTTACTACATAAATAATGTTTCTGATAAAATTTTAATATATTTTAAGGAATATTTAATAATAGAAAATAGGTTTACTAAAGTATAATTATGGTTGTTAAAAAGGGAAGTTTTAATATTATTCTAAGAAAATAGAGAATTTTTGAGAAATACCCAATACCCCTTTTTAAAAATACCCCCTTTATCTATCCATTTTCAAAAATACCCCTTTTTAAATATAAAAAATTATAAAGTTTTATATAGTTTATAAGGTACTTCTATATAATAACTACTACTGGGAGATTCGATACAAATATTTTAAAATGTTTTAAATAGTTTTAAATCGTTTTTATAAGTTTTATAAGGTTTTTAAAAGGTTTTTAAAAGGGTTTATACGGTTTTTATAAGGTTTTTATAAGGTTTTTATAATTTATTTTTACGCTATTTATGAAAGGTATATAAAGTTTTATACACATATAAAGGTAATTTGTGTATATATTTATAAGCTTACACACATATTTGGATAAATTTCAACATTTTTAGTGGGTTTTTTGATAAAGTTTGAAAAGGGGGTATTTTTAAAAAGAGGTATATGAAAAGGGGTATTTTTGAAATTCCTCCAATAAAATAATATAATATAAAAATATACTTAGGGGGTGGTATTGGTTTGTGACTTGTATAAAGAATTTAGATGACTTTAATAAAATCATAGATTGTATATAAATGAAATCATTTAAAAGATTGTTAGAGAGTTTTTTAGTAATCTTGTTGATTTGATTTCTATAATCTTGTAAAGTCTTTCCAACAATCTCTCTATTTTGATAATACTTTCTATGACTTTAATTTGTAAAAAAAAATATTTAAAATCATAAACCAATAACATGATAATTCAATTCATTAACAATGAAAGATTCTTTTGTCTTAATTGAATAACTCAAAACTTCTAATGACTTTATATAATTCTGAATCCAATAAGCCCATATTTGTAAATATTTTAAATGAGTTTTTAAAAATCAGTAACCAATAACACCAAACTTTTAAAAAGTTTAATAAAATCTTGATTGAATAACAACTGATTTTACATAACATTTGAAGTCTTTAAAACTCTCTATAAATCACTAACCAATAACACCCCCTTACTTATTTGTATGTTAAGATTTTATTTTATATTTATTAAGTAAAAATATAAATCCTATGTTTTGTGTTTGTTTAATGTAATTACATTAAAAATGCAATTTATGTATATGCATATATCATTTTTGTTTTACTTTGTGCAGAATTGGAATTATATTTATTAAATGTAGTCGATGTGGACCTGAAGTTATCACACACTGTCATCATTAGCCGCACTTACTACCAACTCCTTAAACAATCCTCCTGTCTCAATGTCATCATCTTTATTTATGTTCTTTTTCCAGAAAAAACACAAATTATACCTTAGAATTAGAATGGATCGTACATTGCATATTAAATAGCCTCTGGACAGAATTGAGTGTAACAAGACAATTAATTCGTGCAAGATAATACGGGGCAAACAATTCATAATGAGAGGAACTTGAAAGACTAATTCAACGTTTACAAAAAAAAAAAAAAAAAAAAAAGACTAATTCAAGAAGTATTGTGCATATATCTTCATATCAAAACCAAAACAAAGAATGGTGCATATATATCCAAATTTTTTAAAAGAAGATATATTACTCGATTAAAAAGAAAAAGTATGCGTTCAACATTTGACGACTAAAAAATTTAGGCAATGGTTATATGTAGAGCTGTCAATTAGGGTTAGACCGCGAATTTTCAGCCTTAACTGTGGCAAGCTTTTTTAATGTGGGTTTTGGCGGGCCAGCCCGTTTTGAACCGCAGTCATAAAATTCTAAATCTTAATCCAGTCCGCTCCATATATGCGAATATGCGGTTCAGCCCGCAGTCTCTTATTTAATAAGAACAAAACAAATTAAAATTAATTTAGTTAAATCTATATGTAGTAAAATATACTTTTTCTAATTAGTTGTTATTGTTATTGCATTTAAAATATTTTTTTAGGTTGATTATTAGGGTATACAACTTATAATAATAATAAAACTAGTTACTAGTCACAAGTGTCACTAATTGTAAATTACTACACTAGGGACCCATTTAACATTTCATGACAAAGAAAAAATAACAAGCCTAATATATAGTATATGACACAAATCATATTTCTACCAATATACTGAAAACAAGTATAATAATAAAACAAATAAGCATTTCGAGAAAATCTTTTGTATATCTTCTAGATCAAAGCCAAAAACCTTTTAATAGATCCTCTAATGTCTCGCAAAACACAAATAAACTTAGTAGAGACATGGAATCATATGTATGTAGAACCATCTTTAAAAAATGAAGTTAAAAACTTAAATAGACAATTAGGTTTTAGTTAGCCCGCGGTTTAGCCCGCTAACCGCAACAACTAGCCCGCCAATGTTTTAGACCGCAGCGGACTCAGCCGCTTGACTGCAAACACCAAAACTAAAACCCTAGACCGCTAAATTCTAAAGCAGATTAGGCTCTAACCCGCGGTCCTTAGCCCTAATTGACAGCTCTCACTACAAGAACACTTGCCAATTTCCGACGACGATATTGGTCGGAATTTTGTCGGAAATGACATATTCCGACGAATTTTCGACAAAATCAAATTCTTCAGAATTCTTTATTCGGAAATTAATATTCGTCGGAAATTGGTCGGCAATTACTAACAAAAAAATATCGTCAAAAATTTGTGGGAAGTATTTGTCGGAATTTTGTACGAAAATTTTCTACCAATTTCCGACGAAAATTCTCAGTGGTCGAAAATTTGTCGGAAATTTTTGACAAATTTCCGACCATTTTTATAATTATATTAAATTAAATTTTTCAAACTATTTCCGATGAAATTCCGACGATTATTTTTTATTATTTAAAAAAATAAAATAAAATATATATTAACATTATTAAAATGATATTAAAATCATAATAAAAATGAAGTGAAAATTAAACTTAAAATTAATACTTCAAATAATAATTATTCATTGTTTTAAAAACATACATATATTAAAAATTTAAAAATGAATTACTATATACAAATATGAAAATTATGAATTAAAAATATAAGGGAAAATGTAAACTTTTAAAAATGGATAATGATTCTAAAAATAGAGAGAAGAAGATGAGGAGAAGAAGATGAAATGAGAAATTGATTTTGTTGTATTTTGAATTGTGAAATGGGTGAATACTCTTTGGTATATATAGCAAATATTTCCGACGAATGTATCGGTCGGAAACTAAAAAAGCGGTAAACTTAATTATTTTTGAATTCGTAAATGCGGAAACATACAAAAAAAATTCCGACGACCATATAGTTTCCGACGAATTTTCGACAACCATATAATTTCCGACGAATTTCCGACGACCGTAGAATTTCAGACAAATTTCCGATGACCATATAATTTCCGACGAATTTCCGACCACTTATTTTAGTATAAAAATAAAAAATACAAAAACAAGAATAATATATGTTTTCGACCAAATAATTTGACAAATTTTTGACCACTTTTTTTTGGTCGGAAAATTTTGCTAATTTTCGACTAATTTTTGACGAATTTTAATTCCTCGGAAATTAGTGGGAAAATGGTTGGAAATTCGTCGGAAAATTTCCGACTATTATTTTGGTCGGAAATCGATATGTTTTGTTGTAGTGATCTACTTATATGTCATAGTAAAGAAAGGAAAAAAAATTGAATGAATAGGACGCCTATTTATCAAACGTCCAAAATTTTTTAAAAGAATATTTGATTTAATCTAATTTTTGTAGATGAACTAAAAATTTAGCTGGATAAAAAATTAAAAATTTCTTATATTTTATTTGAGAAGTATTTTTAATTTTTTAAAACTCACTCTTATTTGTTATATACCTTAAAAAATCTGATTTTTAATTATTAACTGTGGTGCATCTTAGTATCTTGTAATCTAGTATGTTAAGTATTTGTACTTTTAGTAAATCTAGTATGGTTTTTTGGTTCTTTTAAGTTTCTAAAATCTTGCCAAAATTAACTGAAATGAATTTTAAGTTGGTTTTAAAACTAAATTTTTTTAAAAATTCCATTTCCCTTATTTTTAAAATAATTTCAGTTAGCTTCTGATAGTTCGGTTAATTCGATTATTATGGTCTAATTTTTGTAAAACCGATATAATCCAGTTACTAAAAATAACAAAAATAAAATTTAAAAAGTTAACCAAGAATCAAACCAAACTAACCAAAGTTTTTGGTTAACCAAACTAATTTCCCCATATTGTCGATCGGTAATAACCAACTTCCCAAACCAAATGGAACAACCACAATCTCGGAATGATTAGATTAATTTGGTTTGGTTTATTATCCCAACTCTAATTAAAATTATCCAGCCAAAAATAATAATTTAAAAATAAACAAATATGCAAATTGTATCATCAAATATCAACAGTAATACTTCTCAAAAACTGATAAACGAGATAAATAGCATCATCAAAATAAATGAAATTCAGCTTATTATACTATTTCTGACAAATTGGAAAATCACCGATTCGAAGGTGTTTTTCTAATTTATGTAATCAACTAACCTAATTTTAACCGAATTACCTTGGTGGCATGGTCTAATGATAAAAAGAAAGAAATTTTATGTAACCTGTATTCGAGTAGAATTGGCCATCATAATATTTCGAGAAAATTATACCGGTTTTTATTGATTCCAATAATTAGTTTCGAACCTAAAACTTTTTAATGACTTTGAGTTATTAGAAAGAAAAAAAATAGCTATATTGAAAAAAGTTGGACGCACAATGTTTACGTGAAGCAATTGTGCGGCAGAATCAAGGATGTATGAGTTTCTTTTGGCCATCCCATTTCTTCTATTTGCTTCTATTTGATCACCTTTTGTTTTCTCCTTAAACTATTTACTTACCTCTTAACAATTTGCTAAACAAATCAGTGGAAGAATTTAGCTAATACACTTAGTTAAGAAATCCAAATTTAAATCTTTATCTAGAGATTAGATAAGAAATTATCCCAAGAGGCTCGGGAATATAAATATTTCATATTATATTATCAGGTGAATTTTGGGATAATTTAAAAAAAAATTTGTTGTACCAAATTCTGTGGTTAATTATAATATAAATTATGTAAAAAAACAAATCGTGGGTGATGTATGATAGTGATGATGGAAGAAGATGCAAAGATGTGTTCACATGACACATATGCATACCCACTCACACATTGTTTTATTTCCCACAATCGATGGGTTGGTGTTGCAGACGATTTTAGATTTCCAAAAGTTAAACTATAATCCAACTCTATAGGTTGTATTTGTTTTTCATACCTAATACCACAAACTCACTATATATTCATACTTGAAAACCATGTAGATCTACTCTTAGTCATAGGTAGGTCATCCTTGCACATGAAGATGATAAAATGATTAGTTTGCTTTATTTATACTGTTTAGGGTGGCTTTTTTGTTTTTCTTTCTTTTTTATTTTTGAGTTTTGACAAGTCATTAAGCTTAAATATTTTAAAAAAATATCCTATAAACGAGGAAATTGCTATTTAAATCCGAAATTTCAAATGTAAAAAATTTAAATAATAGAATTTTTCATAAGTTATTTAAAAATTTTAGGTGCCCATGTTAGTTATTTAGACATTTTTAATGAATAAAAGATTCGGGGAAACCCATATATTCCTTCAGGATAGAGACCAGAATATGTTATATGATCTCGTCTCAAGTGCTACTCAAACCGGCGATCTAGTTTTTTTCCAAAAAATCTTTATCAAATGAACTATTATCACTTTGTATGTTATTTAGACATTAAATTTCACTGATTCAAGCAAAAATAGATATAATATAAAATATGCTAACAAAGCTACTAATATACATTACTTTGTCGTTAACGATTATATGTTAACGACAAAATGGCGTCATTTCCAAACGAACTTTAATGTCGTTTAAAACATTGATCTTATACTAAACTATTTAAAACATCAATTTTGTTAACTTCTTTTTTAAAAGAAAAATATTTCCTCTCATGAGTATCTTAGCAATAAAGTAATAATATTTGAAATAAATTTTAGGGTTTTAATTATATTTTAGCTTGTTAAACAAAAATGATTGAAAGATATATAAATGAGTATCTTAGTTAGAATTCATGAGTTCTTGTTTGGCACATGCCATCTGTTTTAAAATCTTCTTAATTAGATGGGGTATTCAATAATTGAATTTAGAAGAATTGAATGTAATAGAAAACTAATAGAATTTAAAGTAATAAATGATTATATCCAAATGAGATCAGAAAAGGTTGGAATTGGTTCTTTAATTTTCTATTAAATTTCTTTCAAATGGCATTATTACCAAAACCATCATAATATTAAATAACATAACACTGACATTTCATAGAATTTTAAAATTAATAAATTAGATAACACAAAAAAAAATTCATCTTAAAAATAAACACTGAAATGATACAAAATATGTATATATATGTATATATTCTTTTATATTCTATCAAATTCTCATGCTCAATAATCCCCTAAAAAATAAAATTAAATGCATGCTTCCCACTGAGGTCCTAATACAGAAAAATACATAATTTACATTTTTTATAATAAAGATGTAGCAAAATGTTTGTAGTTTGAAACGTTCTACTCTTTATTGTTACATTTTGTGTCACATATGGTTGTCGTATTTATCTACTAGTTGTTATTTTTGAAAAAAAAATTCCATCTCTACTAATTAATTTGGTTTTTTATACCTACTAATTAAAAATTCCATCTCCAATAATTACATTAAACTACAAATAATTTCTTACCAAAAATAACATACTAATTAAAATTTTACCTATAGTAATAATAACACTAAACTACAAAACATTACAATCAAAACATTAAACTACAATTAATTCATTAACAAAATTAAATTCCAAAGTAATAAATAATCTCTGAATAAGTATATATATATATATATATATTCAAAAGTTAGATGTACAAAACTAAAAACAAAATTATATAATTTCAACACCTAAAAATCTAATTTATTTTTCCCTGAAGAGGATAGAAACAAAAATCAGTTTCCGGAGGAACCGCGTAATCCTTTCTCCCCAGTATTACGGAAAACCCCCTCGGCGACAAAACCACGTCAGATATAAAAACAAACCGAAAGCGAGGGTAAATTCGTCAAATCACAAATACTCTCTCTCACCACATCCCTAGGACCTGAAAATGGCAGCAGAGCTTTCATGAAGCGCACACACAACACAAAGACACTGTTGTAATATTTTATAAAACCTCTTTCACACACAACCTTTGACTCTCTCTCTCTCTCTCTCTTTCTTGTCTCTCTGATGAGATTCTTCTATTAGAACAAAAAAAAAAACTTGGTATCGATTTGTCGGTGAACGGAGGAGAAACAGAGTCAAATCGCCGGCGAAGTCATGATGAGGATTGCTTCGTCTCTTCTCCTCCTGGAAAGTCCATTTTTTAAAAAAATTGTGATTTATTTGTTTTCCATTTGTTTCTCCTCTCTTCTGGCAAATTTGTTTCTGCAATTTTTCTTGTTTTTTTTTCCTGGAATTAATTTTTTTATTTTTTACAAAGATTTTATTCTGATTGTGAAATCTAATTTTTCTATTATGTGAAATCGCTTAATTAGTTATATACACAGATTGTGATTTTTATCAAGGAAGAAATAAAAAAAGATTATTCAAATTTTTGTGAATTTTATTTACTTTGTTAAATCCATTTTTTTAATGTGGTTTTATAATTTGGATTGTGATTTTTACCAAGGAAGAACAAAAATTATTCAAATTTTGGGATTTTTATGTTTTGTTAAATTCAAATTTTGCATTTGGTTTGTATAATTCAGATTGTGATTTTTTCAAGGAATAAAGAAAGGGTTTTTCAAATTTTGTGATTTTTTTATTTATTTGTTAAATCCATTTTTTGTATTTGGTTCTATAATTTTGATTGTTATTTATCAAGGAAGAAAAAAAATTTATTCAAATTTTGGGATTTTTTTTGTTTTGTTAAATTCAAATTTTGTATTTGGTTCCTATAATTCGGATTGTGATTTTATCAAGGAAGGAAAAAAAGATTATTCCAATTTTGTGATTTTAATTTTTTGTTAAATCCAATTTTTGTATTTGGTTTGTATAATTCGGATTGTGATGATTAGCATTGATATATTTGTGTGTTTTTTTTTTTTGAATTTCTCTGAATTTGATGTTATTGTTGTGTTTTTTTTTTTTTTTTATTTTGAACCAATGCAGATTCTGTTTGTTGGTTATGGAGTAGAAGCAAAAAAATCAGCAGGATATTGTGCTATGTATGATATCTGTGGAGCAAGAAGTGATGGGAAAGTATTAAATTGCCCTTTTAACATTCCTGCTGTAAAGGTCAGTTCTCTTTTTAATTTATTGCTCAACCCAAAACATGAATTAAGCAAAATGTGTGTTTTTTTTGGTTTGTCTCTCTACTGATTGATCCATTCTCTCTTTTTTTTTTTAGCCTAATGATTTGTTATCTTCCAAGATTCAAAGCTTATGTCCAACAATCACTGGCAATGTTTGTTGCACAGAGACTCAATTTGATACATTACGTTCACAAGTTCAACAGGTACTAATACTATTGTTAAATCAAACCTCTTTGATTCAAGATTCACTGAAATTTGAAGTTTTTTTTTGTTGTCAGGCTATTCCTTTTGTTGTAGGTTGTCCAGCATGTTTGAGGAACTTTCTGAATCTTTTCTGTGAACTTACTTGTTCTCCTGATCAGAGTTTGTTTATCAATGTTACTTCTACTACAAAGGTAACAACTTTTTTATAATGATGCCCTGTTAATGGCTTCTGTGCATCTTGGAGTAGTTTTAAGTGTAATTTTGTTTGGCAGGTCAAGAATAATTCGACTGTAGATGGGATTCAGTACTATATAACTGATGAGTTTGGAGCAGGAATGTATGAATCCTGTAAAGATGTGAAATTTGGTAGCTCGAACACCCGTGCTCTAGACTTTCTTGGAGCGGGTGCTAAGAATTTTAAGGGTAGATAGCTTTGTTATATGTCTCCAGACTAGTTACAATTGAGTTTACTTTGGAATAACTGAGAGGTTTTGTTGTGTCATCAGAATGGTTTACATTTATTGGCCAGAAAGCGGGTGTTAATGTGCCAGGGTCGCCATATGGGATCGAGTTTTTGCCAACACCACCTGTGTCATCTGGAATGAGGCCTATGAATGTGTCTAGTTATTCATGTGGTGATGATACTCTTGGCTGTTCTTGTGGTGATTGTCCTTCTGCAGCTACTTGCTCTAGCAAAGAAGAGATTCCTAGTCAGAAAAAGCATTCTTGTTCGATCAAAATTGGATCACTTGAGGTATATATGGATTGTGTAATTAGTAATGTTTATGATAATGAAGTCTTTGCTTAACATGGTCATATGGTTGCTGAATCATGCAGGTGAAATGTGTTGATTTTATACTAGCTATTTTGTATATTGTATTGGTTTCACTGTTTCTCGGAGGAGGTGTACTTCACCGAGTAAGGGGTAAGAAAAAGACCTCTCAGATGAGACCATTGTCAGAAACTGGTGGAGAACGAAATGCTGTTAATCATCAAAAGCCCGACACCATTCATGCACAGGTATTTGTGCTTAGCCTGGCAGTACTACAACATTTGAAGTTTGAGCTGCTGGTTAGTAATTGGGATGCTCATTTTTTATTGTTATGGTTCCTTCAGATGTTACAAAATACTCCACAGAGAAACTGGTCTCAGCTGTCAACAGTACAAGGATACTTAGCCAACTTTTACAGGTTATTGAAAATTCATACATTACGCTGCCTAGCTTCAAACTAGTGTTGTTGACATTTTCGTGTATTCTGTTTCCAGAAAGTATGGAATTTGGGTAGCAAGACACCCAGCTCTTGTTTTGGGTTTGTCAATCTCTATAGTTCTTCTACTTTGTGTGGGTTTGATCCGATTCAAAGTGGAAACACGGCCTGATAAGGTAGCTTTTTGAATATATTTCCTCTTGCTTATTGTTTTTACAACCTATGCTATTTGCAACCTTATTGACCTTTCCGGCACATGTTTATATAAATTGTTATCTTACTTGTATATTGCAGCTATGGGTAGGACCAGGGAGCAGAGCTGCTGAAGAGAAAGAATTCTTTGACACCCATCTTGCTCCATTCTATAGAATTGAACAGGTTTCCCATTTCTATCAACTTGTCTCTGTCACTAAAAGTTCTTGAGCCTCTGAGTTGTGCAGCATTTGTTTTTCATATGGGAATCAAACATTCAACTTCTCTATCTCAGCTTTCTTTTCACATTGTTATGGAAATTTTTGCAGCTAATATTAGCAACAATTCCAAAATCTCCTCATGAAAAGGCGCCAGAGATTTTGACGGACGACAATATTAAGTTACTTTTCGACATACAAAAGAAGGTATTGCTTTCTCGTTTTCCACCGGTTTCAAATCCATCTGACCACCCACATAATGTTTTTCTGTACTGGACATGTAAAAAGTTGTTTAATATGGTAGGTTGATGGACTTCGAGCAAATCACTCAGGTTCAATGGTTTCTCTGACAGACATATGCATGAAACCCCTTGGAGAGGATTGTGCAACACAGAGTGTTCTGCAGGTTGCACTCCTTCTTTTTTATAGTACTAGACTTTAGTTTTTTTCTCATTAGTCCAGTAGTTCCTAACGTATCTGGTGGATGTTCTTGCTTCTTGAGGCAGTATTTCAAAATGAAACCAGAAAATTATGAGGACTTTGGAGGCATCGATCATGTTAAATATTGTTTTGAGGTAACTTGTATTCTTATTGTTTCGTTTCTTCATGTCTTTGTCGCAATTTTTTCTAGATATCTAACCATTATATAATATACTTACTACTTTTCTTCAGCATTTCACCTCGACAGATTCATGTTTGAGTGCATTTAAGGGTCCCCTTGATCCAGCTACTGCAATGGGAGGTTTCTCAGGGAACAATTTTAGTGAGGTAGTATTCTTCAGTTTGGTAGAGTAAGTTACATAGAGTAAGTCCATTTATATGAGTATCTAATACCTCTTCAATTGAAATGCTTAGAACAGGCTTCTGCTTTTCTAATAACTTATCCTGTGGACAATGCTGTTAACAATAAGGGCAACAAAACTGAGAAAGCAGTGGCATGGGAGAAAGCCTTTATCCAACTGGCCAAGGTATGAAATGTCGATAAAAAAATGAGTCACTATGTATTGGTTTGATGCTATCATTCTTGTTCCTTCTCTTATGTTTGTACTCTTTATGTGACAGGATGAATTGTTGCCAATGGTTAAAGCAAAACATTTAACACTTTCTTTCTCTTCGGAAAGTTCTATTGAAGAAGAATTGAAAAGAGAAAGCACCGCAGATGTCATAACTATAGCGGTGAGGTTCTTTATTTTGTACCTTCAAGACTCTATGGTCTATTTCATCTTAATATTTATGCAATCTTTTTTCTAATTTGCTTTTTCATTCCTACTCTGTTATGTTTCTAATATGTGATTCATGTCTTCTATTTGTCCTGTTCCTGTCCTTCAGATAAGTTACCTTGTTATGTTTGCCTATATATCGCTCACACTTGGGGATGCACCTCGCTTAAATTCCTTTTACATTACCTCAAAGGTATGATAATGATTAATGGTTAGAATTTCTAACTTAGAAATATCTGAATTATAGTGTGACTCTGATACTCATAATGAAGTTTCAAACTTCAGTGGACATATTTTCTTATACTTGATTCTGAAATGAAACCTTCTTAATTTCAGGTCTTGCTTGGTCTATCTGGTGTTATTCTTGTCATGCTTTCTGTCCTTGGTTCTGTAGGATTTTTCAGTGCTGTTGGGATGAAATCGACTCTAATCATAATGGAAGTCATACCTTTTCTTGTTTTAGCTGTAAGTCATGTCTGGCTCTAATATTGCTTGCAACTTATATATGTAACTGATGTTTTTGCCGACAATCTACATCGTGTTCTTAATTTTTTTTCCGTCTACATGAAATATTTATCAACAGGTCGGTGTTGATAATATGTGCATACTGGTTCATGCTGTCAAGAGGCAAGAGCAAGAGCTGCCTTTGGAAAGACGAATAAGCAATGCCCTTATGGAAGTTGGACCATCGATCACTCTTGCAAGTTTGGCCGAGATTTTAGCTTTTGCTGTTGGTGCTTTTATAAAAATGCCAGCGGTTCGAGTATTCTCCATGTTTGCTGGTCAGTAAAACTTTTCAGTATTTCAGTTTGAATGCTCACATTATCTACGTTCTGACTTTATAACGATTCTATGCATCATGTTTGCAGCATTGGCTGTCCTTTTGGACTTTCTTCTGCAGGTTACTGCTTTTGTTGCTTTGATAGTTTTTGACTTCCGACGGACAGAGAATAAGCGGGTTGATTGCTTCCCGTGTATTAAGACATCACAATCATCAAACAGTGCTGACAAAGGTAATCACTTTTACGTTTTGATATATCACTGTATCCTTTTTTTTTCTTGTAGAATTTTGTGAAATCAAAGTTTCATTGGAGTTGCCTTGTATCACTCTCAGGGATTGGTCAGAGAAAAGCTGGCCTTTTGACTCGATATATGAAGGTACTTTATTAATTACGGAAAGAACAAATTTTTCAATACATGAAAATTTTTAGTTTTTTTGAATTTTGTATGCTTCATTTTATACTTTCAGGAAATCCATGCACCCATTCTCAGCCATTGGGCAGTAAAAATATTCGTTATTGCCTTCTTCTTTGGCTTAGCAATGGCTGGAATTGTAAGTTGATATATTTTCTGACCCATAAGAGAATGGTGTAATCTTCAGTCAGCTGTTGAAATTTATCATCTCTCATTTATTGTGTTCGTGGATTATGTAGGCATTGTCCACTCGGATTGAGCCTGGTTTGGAGCAACAGATTGTTCTTCCGCAGGACTCATATCTTCAGGTTTGCATTGATCTTTACTAATGTAAATTATCAAAATCTAGGATATCTAACAAGTGCCCCTCTTTTCCTTTTAGGGTTACTTCAACAATGTTTCTACATATCTTCGTATTGGTCCACCTTTATACTTTGTTCTAAAAAATTATAACTACAGGTATCTCAAGTTCTGTATCTCCTAGCTATAAGCGTTTAGCTGAAATAATTCGGTCCAACTTATGATTAAAACTCGATTTGCATCATGTCTCAGCTCAGAATCAAGACATACAAATCAACTTTGTTCCATTAACAAGTGTGATCCTAGCTCTCTTTTAAACGAGGTATGTAGCTTGTCTGTATTTATTTTCATTTCTCCTCTTAATGATATGTATAGAGTTTTTTACAAATCAAATTAGTAGTTTAGTAAGTTAAGTCTGTATATAACCTGGAATTGTCTTTAGTACATACTGAAAGAAATAATTTTTTTTATATGTTCTCACAAGATTTTAAGACATGGTACTATTAGTTGCTACAACTTCTTTAGCTGTTGGCATTAATTGTGTTTCAGTATTCGAATAGGCACTGTTTTAGCAGAGTGTTCGTATTCTTTTTGAGTATCTTACTCAAATTTTGTTCTTGGCCATAGATTGCAAGGGCTTCTTTGACTCCAGAACTAAGCTACATAGCTAAGCCAGCTGCTTCATGGCTTGATGACTTTCTTGTGTGGTTATCTCCTGAGGCATTTGGCTGTTGCCGGAAGTTTACAAATGGTACCTTTTGCCCCCCTGATGACCAGGTAGGTATATGTTTTTTTATTTCAGTGCCATGGTTTAGAGTCAAGATACTGTAAATTTAGTGGTCCTATATACTATGTTCAAAATATTATGGTCAACATGTGTAGATCAATTTATAACTTACTGAAGGCTAAAGTTCTTGTACTTGTGTTCATTTCTAGCCTCCTTGTTGTGCTCCTGATCAAGGCAGCTGTGGCCTAAGTGAAGTATGCAAAGATTGTACCACGGTAATTTGGCTCATGATGATCTAATCAAATTGTGGTGTTTGTTACTCGCCGCAACATATGTAATAATGACCTGCATAATTTTTTATTTTCTGGTTGTCTAGTGCTTCCGTCATGCAGATTTAAGTAGTGACCGTCCATCCACAACCCAATTCAAAGAGAAACTTCCGTGGTTCCTGAACGCGCTTCCTTCTGCTGATTGTGCTAAAGGTGGTCATGGTGCTTATTCTACTGGTGTTGATTTGAAAGGTATCCACACTGTCTCCGGCTTCTTTTTATGTCCATCTAACTGTCATCAATTCTCTGTAATATGTATGTTCTCTTTTCTTACCAGGTTATGAAAATGGTATCATTCAAGCTTCATCGTTTCGTACTTATCACACACCTCTTAACAAGCAGGTACTTTCCCATTTCATAAGATGTAGATCAACTTTTCACGTTTGTTGTATGTCTCTATTCTTGTGTTAGTTTATACTGAAAGTTTGTTTTCAGGTTGATTATGTCAATTCAATGAGAGCTGCTCAAGATTTTAGTGAAAAAGTTTCACGTTCCTTAAAGGTGAAAATAATAAACTACCGTATACTGATCGATGCAAGTTCCATGATTTCATATTTTGGCATCTTCTTGATAAAAAATGACTAATATCTAGCTGGATGGTTAGACTAATATCACTATGGTCTCTGATAAAGTTCCATAATGTCTAACTTAGAGTTTGTTCTCGTTCAGATGGAGATATATCCTTATTCAGTATTTTATATGTTCTTTGAGCAATATCTTGACATATGGAAAACTGCACTAATCAACCTCTCCATAGCCATCGGTTAGTAAATTTTCTATTCGCATATCATAGCTTTGAGTTTCTAGTTGGTAGGTCTTGATTCTAACTTTTTACTTTGAGCTGACTTTGAAAGTTTTATTTTTCACAGCTGCCGTGTTTGTCGTGTGTTTAATCATCACATGCAGGTATCACTCTAAAGCTCATTCCCACTGAAATTTACTCCAACCTCTGTATTAACCATAGCCTTTTGCTAGATATGGTTAAACCTGATTCTACTTTTTTTTTTCCCTCTGTCTGGTTTCTAACTCAGCTTTTGGAGTTCCGCAATTATTTTGCTGGTGATCGCAATGATTATTATTGATCTCCTGGTAATTTACTCTCTCACTGTTATTTGAAAACTTATCTGTTTTCATACACTCGGGTTACTAATGTTATACTCTACCAACCCTCTTAAATCATTCTAGGGAGTTATGGCAGTCTTTCATATCCAGCTAAATGCACTATCGGTTGTAAATCTAATCATGTCCGTGGGCATAGCGGTTGAGTTTTGTGTACACATAACTCACGCTTTCTCGGTCAGTCCCATTCTATCCGTAATAACAGTATTAACAACCAAAATACTATTTCATCCTGACCGAGACTTTCCTAAATGCTCAGATAAGCTCTGGTGACAGAAACCAACGGATGAAAGAAGCGCTCGGTGGAATGGGAGCTTCAGTTTTCAGGTATTTGTCTCTCTTAACTCGATTTATGAATATAAAACACCGAAATGGAGAACCTGTTTCCCTCAGTATAAGCTGATAAACAATTAGCAAACCCCATAACCTAGTATTCTTATATTTGTTTCATGTACCTTGGCAGTGGAATCACATTGACAAAGCTAGTTGGTGTGATTGTGCTCGGTTTCTCAAGATCAGAAGTCTTTGTGGTATGTGCTTGCCATCTCTTGAAGCCATTTTTCTTTTTCTCCTTTCCTTTTCCTATTTGGCTTCTCAATTTGATTTTTTTTTTCTTCCCCGGACAGGTCTACTACTTCAAGATGTATCTAGCACTAGTCCTACTCGGTTTCTTACATGGTCTTGTATTTTTACCGGTAAGTCATATGATCATTCAAACATTCACTCATGTTAGACTTTTTGTTTTCATTTTTGTAACATATTGGTTTAAATGGTGAAGGTGTTCTTGAGCATGTTTGGTCCAGCTCCAAGACACGTCGAAGGAGAAAGGCAATCGGTTTCATCGTTGCCATAGATGAATTAAGTTTTTTTAGGTTTTCTTTTAATTATAGCATCCATTTGTAAATGGTTATAATTGTTACCTACAGCCACAGGGAAAGATAAGTTCAGGGCAATAGCCAATAGCAGAAAAAAATCAAATCAAATCAAATGTTCTTTCTTTGGCCGGTGTTACTATTTCCATTATTACCAATTCATGATTTAGCACCCATAAAATGAACTTCTCTCTATGAATGAAACGTGACATGATAGAACGTTGCGGTACAGGGTAATTGTGATTATCATATTTTGTTGACATATTTACACATTTTTGCGATAATGGTTGATGGTTTAGAGATAGGCACATAGAGAGTATCTTGCAATTTCAGGATACAATACTTGAATGAGAATTTGAGACGCAACAAATAACACCAACCAAAATTTGTACTTGGATAACTTGAAATGACAAAAATAACACACAAAATGAAAAGCCGGTTTCAATTTCATTGTTGCATAGCCAAAAGCCGTACTGAGTTATATTCGATTTGATTCAGACTTTTTTCTTGTTGTCGAATATTCCAAAATAATTTCGGACATAACTTTTTGAATTTACCATACGCCTAATTCTATCGAGATGATACAATGGTTGTCTAATTTACTGTGCCGTGCTCTATTTGTCAAGTTCTTCGATTATAGTATAAGAACCTAGATAATTTTCGAATTGTATAATCCAAATCTACATAAAAACTTAAAACTGCAACGTAACATATAATTTGGATTTCAACTTAAATTTAACTTTATTTTATCATCTTTCGTATAAATTCGGGAACTATGAAAAACCCGAGCCAAATCGACCCGAAAGCCAATCTGGTAAATCTAGTGGCTACAAAAAAAAATGAAAAGTCCTCCAAACTCCCAAGACTACCAAAAAACAGCTTTCTCCGACGTGGCTAAATTATTTTCTAAAGAAGTATCTGACGTGGCTAAAACATTCGATTTCATTAGTTCATAGCAACGTAACAAAGTGATGACGTGTCTTTTCACATATTCAAAATTTATCCTTTGCCCAGAGAGAGAGAGAGAGACAGATCGGGAAATAAGAATGGGGAAGCTGATGCTCTTCACCGCCGTGATTATCGCGATTGTCTCACTCGGAGCCTCCGTCGATGACAAATGCGCCGCCTGTAACGCCGTCGCGGTACGTCGGAATCCCTATCTTTAAATTCGTATTATACAACGATTTCAACCTAAATGACTGATTTTTGAATGTAATAGTGAATCGATTTCATGGTAATGTTAGTGAGATCTTCGATGAACATATTGTAAACCAAATGTGTCATTGGAATTTGCAATAGGGAAACTTAGTTTTGTCTCAAAAATGTCAAGTCTTTGATTCTTGGGGATTTGCTATATGATAAAAAGACTTAGTGATTTTGAGAATGAGTTAGGATCTTCCTTAATGCTAAAATGGGTGCTTGATGTTGTGCAGGAGGAGTTAGAGTTACAGCTTTTAAAGGTATTAGAGCATTTTTGATATCTGTAATGTTGTATTATAGTATTAACAAAGCTTTCTTGCTTATGTTTCAATGCTTTAAGTTAACCTTTATCTTCTCGTTCTTGCTGTCGTGATGAGTACAAGAAAGTTTTTAAGTAACTTGATATTGTTATGTCTTAAATAGGAAAAACCAAGAAACCATCTTGATATGAGAAACCGGCTAAACTCTAAAGGTCAGCGTGAAGGGAAGGTTATTGATTACAGGTACTACATTGTAGCCTCATTGTGGTTTATCTGGAAAAGAACCTATGCCAGCTTTGATCAGTGTATTCTTTGTTTCTATGTGTAAATCCTGAAAATGATTATGGTGGACTGGACACATGGATAGGGTGAGCTGAACTAATTGAGTTCATTTTATCTGCGTTTGCATGATTACGTGATTTGTAATTGTGATCTTTATTACAAGTAGAAGTTTGATTTGTATTTAGGAGCTGTGACGAAAGGCAAACAATTTGACAGTTGGACACTTATAAGACTGTCTTTAAATTGATGTTAAATGACAATTGATACAGATTCACTATGATTTCCTCAACAATTGTATTATGTTGCTGTTTTAGGCATTTTTGTCACCGTGAATGATCCTGTAATTTCTCTTCTTTCTTTTGAATTCAAATAGAATAAGCGACCTGAGAGTGGTAGATTTGTTGGATGGGCTTTGTGATAGAATGCAGGATTATACTCTACAAAAGGTAAGCTAAGTTCTCGTAGCAACATCCTTGTGAATTTGAAGGTGTAACATCTCTGTGATCATTGTAACTGGACCAATGAGATTCTTATTGCCACACTTGTGCAGGTGGAATCTAAGAACAGTCAATGGGTTAAAGTGGGAAATTTTGACAGTCTAACAAGTAATGTCTACTTTCCTTTCAAAATTTGAGCTCTGTGACATATTTGCAATTGTTGATCTCATATTTAGCCGTAAGCCTGTTTAGCTCCCTCACTCCTTTATGTAATTTGAAGTAAGCTTAGACGACTCTTATAGGTAACAATGTTGTCATGTAGTCTATCCAGTTTTCTAATAGAAGACACTGTCATTGGATCTGCTGTCCGCTTTATCTGTTCAAAACTTCTATTGAGCAACAGTGAGAAAGCTTTCGTGATGATTGAAATTTAGGAATAAGAATCATAGCTGTGAAATCCACATCTCTTGTTAAAATTTCCGTGTTTGTTATGTTGTCATATAGATAAACAGGAAGCTAAAGCGCATGCCAATGACATTTCAACTTATTGTGGAAGGTAAGACAAACAAGAACCTCCTCAGGTCCACTATATGGGTCGTCTAAGTATCGTGTTTCAGCTTAAGATTCATCAAACTCGTTCTAAAATCTATACATGTGATTTCTTATCACAGATTGCTGGAAGAAACTGAAGATGAGGTAAATTTGCCTGTTGCCTTTCTCTTAAGTGTTAGTTAAGAGTTTGATCAAATAAAGTTGATGTTGATGAGAAATTACAGCTCGGTGAGGTAATAAAGAATGGCTCCCTAAAGGCTGGAGAAGTCCGCAAGGTTCTATGTCAAAATTTAAGTAACCACTGCAGCCAATCAAGGTTAGCACAATGATGGTTCTTCTTATATTGTTCTGCCTCAAAACCATGATGAGAGATCTGATATGGTTCTGCATTTTGGTTTTCTGAATTCAGTGAAACAGACTCAGAGGATGAGGAGGACGACGATGCAGACGAATTATAGCTGAATCCAGTGAAAAGCTCACCACTTACTTCCCATCAAGCGAAGGTCTCATTTTGATAGCCATGTTTTAGACACATCTATGTACAACTCATACGTACCTCAAAACACCTTTTCATATCTTATGTTCGGTCGATAATTGGGTCTGTGTCTTTTGTCGTCCCCATGTTTTCTGACCATTGTAGTGTTGCGATCTCATTCGAATTCTTGTAGTCGAACCCGCTTACTAGATCAACTCAACTAGATAAAACTTGTCAAAAAGACTAATTTTCTCATTACTTAATTCGGTGACTTTACAATGGTTTATATAGAGCTTAACTTAACAAAGTATTTACCACTTCGAAGTGACATAATTATCTGTGTTGACCAGGCTCGTCAGATGAACAAACATAAATTATACATAAAGCCAAGTGTTCAGATTTGGACCAATTAAAACCAGTGTAAATACACACTCCGTTTTTTTTGTTGTTTGTTCTAATTTTGGCCCTGATTGGTAAAGGCTGTTACTTTTGGCTATAGAAACTTTGACTTTAAAATTTTAGCTGCAGAGAATTTGGCTGTAAATGTTTTGGCTGTAGAAACTTTTACTGTTAAAATCTGATTGGTAATGCACGACTTTTAAAGTTGTGGCTGTTATTTTAATTATTATTATTTTATATTAATAATAAATATAAATTATGCTAAAAATGAATTTATATAGCAATTTAATGACTAATTTTTGTTTAATAATGATAAAAAATTGTGAAATTTAAATAAATCATACTACAAGAATAAGAAATAACTGAAGTTGTAGACATGAGTTTATTTAGTTATTATGATTTAAAATAACTGAAGTTGTAGACATGAGTTTTTTTTATATAAGCAATCTGTTAAACATTAATTAATGCATTGTTTTGAATGTTACTCCCTATATAAACATATAAACATAAATTTCATAACTCTTTTGATGATGAAAATAAAATGATTATTATTGAAATGGATCTTAAAAGAACAAGAAAAAAATGAGAATAATTAATTTGTAAAAATAAAATATATAAAATATATTTATAAACTTCTAGAATGATTTAAATGTAATGGAGATGTGAAAAAATAAATAACTTTTAATTGTTTAGATTTTAAAGTCAGGTTTTTGACGCTTCTCAAAAGATAAGATAACAAGGAAGGAAAAAATAAAAGTGGCTTTCAATACTTAAAAAAAAAATAAAAGCCAAAATGTTTGATTGGCAAAATAATTGCTCTAGAGACTTTAAAATTATTTAAAGTCTTGAAAGCATGGAACCAATCGGGCACTTTGTTTCATAACAGTTGTCGTTTGATAAAAAAATACCAATTTTACCCTTGCTGTTTTAATTTCTTGACCAATTAAAAAACTAGAAAATATATTAAAAAAGGATAAAATAAAAAATTTAGTTGTTTTCTTCTTTTTTTTTTTAACGCTGAATGATTCGATTAAAGAGAAGAAATAGTTCAATACAACAATGAGATATGATAAAACAAGGCAAAGAATTAAAAACTTAAACTAAAAACCACGACTTCTATCCCGATCGATGCGGTCGTGTAACCAAGATGGTCCTCCCATAGCCATATATGACGTCAACCTCCCGTCACGAGTAACACTACAAACAATCTCCCTAGCCAATAGATTGGCTTTCGGTGAAGAAACGTGAAAGAAGAACTAATTTAAAACTGAAACGAGAACTAATTTAAAACTGAAAAATACTCTTTATGTAAACATTGATCATGTTATATATACTATTCATACCACCAAAGATAATACATCAGTTGATGTCTAACCATCAATTTTCTACCACTTTTCATAAATTTTATAACATAAATCTTATAAGAGCATCTCCATCGGTTGTTTCTCAATAAAAAATTCAACAATATTCAAAAATAATACTTCTTCTGTTTCATAAAATGTCTCATTCTAGAATTTTATTTTTGTTTCATAAAAATTATAATTTATATTTCCAATATATGTTTACACTAAATTTTCTAATTTTAACCTTAGTTTTAAAACTAATTAAACCATTAAATACTTATTAAATAGGGATATATATATATATGATATTTGCTTAAATTGTATGAAATGTGTCAAAGTGACATTCTTTGTGAAACAAGAAGGAATAATAGACAAAGAGGAAAGAGTGAGCATCATATCTTCATCCGAGATGAATCGTAAAAAGCACTTTTTTAACACACACAAAACCTTTTCAAAATTTTAAATTTTACAACCAAAACTAGGTTTTTACCCGCGGTACACCGCGGGACGATTGTTTTGACTAAAATATATATATATATATATATATATATATATATATATTTAAGTTATATTTGTTAATTTTATTACCTTTTTAGTGTTTAAGATTGTGTAACTGTATTTTTATTGTTATTTTTATTACTTAACTCACGAGACTAAAAAAATTATGTTTAAGTTATATTTTTTATTTTTTATTTTTTTTGTTAACCCGTAAGGTAACCCATAAGAAAAACATAAAACTCAAACCCGTTAAATCATATTTATGTAAAATATAAACCTTGAATGTTTTATAGATTTCGAGAGAGATTTTGGTTTTTGTTTCCAAAAACTCATTTTTAACCAATCAAGATTTTAAAATTTTGGATTCCCTAAAATTTAATAAAACTTTTTTTGTTGTAACTTCCATTCAAGATTTTGAATTTTTAAGTTTCATATTAGTCATATTTATAATGGTTTCGAACCATTGTCTAAAATTTTCTACTCGATGTGGGACGTTATACATATATGTATTTTCTTTTATCGATTGAGTAATATACGTCCGTTTTCAAAACTTCAAATTGCTACATATGCAAAAAAAATTTGTATTTTTATTATACTTATGTTTTATGTAATAATGTAAATTTTAAAACAAATAAAATCATATAAAGATATTGGAGAGATATTCAATTTATTAGAGAGACATTTTAGGAAATTTTGTTAAATGTAATAAATATTAGTTTCTAATTTTGCAATTCTGGTGTAATTTAATTACAAATTTTATCTTAAAAGTTTGTTATTTATTTAAAAGGCAAGGATTTATTATTCAAATAATACAAAATAAAAGGTTATTTTCCAAAAGGTACTTCAAAAATGTTAATATAGAAGATACTATAGCAATAAACATCTACAGCCAAAATATCTGAACCTAACATTTTAAATCTACCGCTACAACCAATCATTCCCTAAACCAAAAAAATTATACATTTAAGTTTTGTGAATTCCATAAATAGAATATACTCTTTATCATACTCAAAAACTCTAAATATTAGTGCTCAATCCTAATCATTAGGGAGATACATATCTACTCACAATGGACCACATTTAGTTAACAACTCCTCCTTGACAACCAACAATTTTAAAGAAAAAACAAAAAACTCATTTATCATGAGTCGAAATGTTTCACTATATTATTATTATTATTATTATTTTCTTCTACCCCCAAGAAAAGAAAGTGTAATAAAGATTGAAAGGTTTCTTTTTTCAATCCAAAACAAAGTGAAGAAAAAATACAAAAAAAAACAAAAAAAACACAGAAGCAAAAGAGAAGAGACACGTGAGAATGTGTCATCCTCCTCTTTCCTCACTTGTCTGAGAGAGAAGAATATGAGGTTAGGATTAATCTCAATTCATCAGCGAATCTGATTCCTTCACTTTGTTCTTTCCTCTTTCTTCTCCAATCCTTCTCTCTCTCTCTTCCTCAATATTCATATCTGTTTCTTCTTCTTTTCATTGGGTAGTTGCAGAAACAGCTTCATAAGCCACAAAAATATACATAAAGGTACAAACTTTAACTCTTACCATTTCTGGGTTTTTTAAGTATTGCTTTGGTCCTACTGAAATCAACACTAATCAATCATCCGATTGGTCCAATTTTTATTAAAACCCTTTTTTTGATAACTTATAAAAGTACAAACTTTCAATTCTTACCATGTCTTTGTCAGCAGAGATGAAGCAGCAACAACAACTACGGGTTTTGTTGTTGTTGTTCTTGTCTTTGCTTTTAGGAAAAGGGTATTCTGGGAAACCAAAAGTTGTCAAAATCGGTTCTATCTTCAGTTTCAATTCAGCGATTGGCAAAGTTGCCAAGATTGCTATTGAGGAAGCAGTCAAAGATGTCAACTCAAATCCAAACATTCTTACCGGAACTAAGTTCTCTGTCTCGATGCAGAACTCAAACTGCAGCGGTTTCATGGGCATGGTTGAAGGTAAAAGACTTTGGTAATGTTTTTGGATGTTATTAGTTTTGACTTGAGTTGAGTTTTGTTTGTTGTTGTCGTTTGTAGCATTGAGGTTTATGGAGAAGGATATAGTTGGGATTATAGGACCACAATGTTCTGTTGTTGCTCATATGATATCTCACATGGCTAATGAACTCCGTGTACCTCTTCTCTCGTTTGCTGTAACGGATCCTGTAATGTCGCCGTTACAGTTTCCGTATTTTATTAGGACAACTCAGAGTGATTTATACCAAATGGACGCTATTGCTTCAATTGTTGATTTTTATGGTTGGAAAGAAGTGATTGCTGTGTTTGTGGACGATGATTTCGGAAGGAACGGTGTCGCTGCGCTTAACGATAAGCTTGCGAGTAGGCGGTTAAGAATTACTTATAAGGCTGGTTTGCATCCGGATACGGCTGTGAATAAGAATGAGATTATGAACATGCTTATCAAGATTATGTTGCTTCAGCCGAGGATCATTGTGATACATGTGTATTCGGAATTGGGGTTCGCGGTTTTTAAGGAGGCTAAGTATCTTGGAATGATGGGAAATGGGTATGTTTGGATTGCTACTGATTGGTTATCTACGACGCTTGATTCTTCGTCTCCGCTGCCTTCTGAACGGCTGGATACTATTCAAGGTGTTCTTGTTTTGCGTCCGCATACGCCTGATTCGAGTTTAAAACGCGAGTTTTTTAAGAGGTGGCGTAAAGATTCTGGTTCTTCTTTGGCTCTTAACACATATGCTCTTTATGCTTATGATTCGGTTATGTTGTTAGCGCGTGCTTTAGATAAGTTCTTTAAAGACGGTGGGAATATATCGTTTTCTAATCATTCGATGCTTAATACCTTGGGAAAAAGCGGAAATCTCAACCTTGAGGCCATGACTGTCTTTGATAGTGGAGAAACTCTGCTTAAAGCAATCCTTACAACGCATATGGTTGGTTTATCAGGACAGCTTCAGTTCACTCAAGAAAGGTCTCGGACACGTCCAGCTTATGATATTATCAATGTAGCGGGAACCGGTGTTCGTCAAATAGGCTACTGGTCAAATCATTCTGGTTTATCAACAGTATCACCTGAGTCATTCTACACAAAGGGTCGACCAAATATGTCTGTTGGTACATCAAGTCCGAAACTAAGGCATGTGATTTGGCCAGGAGAAACATTTACAAAACCTCGCGGATGGGTTTTCTCTAACAATGGGAAAGAGCTCAGGATAGGCGTGCCTCGTCGCGTTAGTTACAAGGAGTTTGTGTCACAGATTCGTGGAACGGATAATTTGTTCAAAGGGTTCTGCATTGATGTCTTCACAGCTGCTGTGAACCTTTTACCATACGCAGTCCCTTTCAAGTTTGTTCCTTATGGAGACGGAAAGGAGAATCCGAGCTACACGCATATGATTGAGATGATAACATCTGGTGTGAGTGCCTATTATATACATTCTTTCTAATGAAAGTTGTCTTAAATTCATGATTTTTTTTTTCTTCTTATCATTTCTCCTTACTACAGAATTTTGATGGAGTAGTTGGTGATATTGCCATTGTAACAAACCGGACAAAGATTGTAGATTTTACACAACCGTATGCAGCATCTGGACTAGTTGTTGTTGCTCCCTTTAAGAAACTGAATTCAGGAGCTTGGGCTTTTCTTAGACCTTTCAATCGACTTATGTGGGCGGTCACGGGTTGCTGCTTTCTATTTGTCGGCATTGTTGTTTGGATCTTGGAGCATAGGACTAACGATGAATTCAGAGGCCCGCCGAAGAGACAATGCGTCACAATTCTTTGGTCAGTTTACTATATTTCTAAGGAGTAGTATAGAAAGAACAACTCCCACTTAACTTGTTAGAAGTCGAATAATTTATCGTTTGTTTGATATATGCAGGTTTAGCTTCTCGACCATGTTTTTCGCACATAGTACGTGAAAAGAAACATGAAAAGTAAACTTATTGTGGCACTGGTCACTGGTGATTGCTGGCTCTTGACTGACACGAGTCTTTCCCTTGGTTTTGGCAGGAGAGAACACAGTTAGTACACTAGGGCGGTTGGTTCTGATCATATGGCTATTCGTTGTACTTATAATCAACTCGAGCTACACGGCTAGTCTCACGTCGATTCTGACAGTTCAGCAGCTCTCTTCACCCATCAAGGGTATTGAAAGCCTTAGAGAAAGGGATGATAAAATCGGGTTTCAGGTGGGTTCATTTGCAGAGAGTTATTTGCGGAATGAACTCAACATATCAGAGTCACGGCTTGTCCCACTTGGAACACCTGATGCCTATGCCAAGGCTTTAAAAGATGGACCAAACAAAGGAGGCGTTGCAGCTATCGTTGATGAACGTCCTTATGTCGAACTCTTCCTCTCCAGCAATTGCGCCTATAGGATCGTCGGTCAAGAGTTCACTAAAAGCGGCTGGGGTTTTGTAAGTACAAAGATATACTTTACCATTTGGTCTTAAATGTTTTTTGGTTTCTTATGCTCATTTCATGTAACATAGGCATTTCCAAGAGACTCTCTTTTAGCGATAGATCTATCAACAGCGATCTTGGAGCTGGCAGAGAATGGAGATTTACAGAGAATCCACGACAAATGGCTAATGAAGAACGCATGCTCTCTAGAGAACGCGGAGCTCGAATCAGACAGACTTCATCTAAAAAGCTTCTGGGGACTGTTTCTCATATGCGGAGTTGCGTGCCTCTTCGCTCTCCTCCTCTACTTTATTCAAATCTTACGCCAGCTCTATAAAAAGCCTGACAATGATGCCATCGCGAGAGATCAGCAGCAAAGTCATGACTCTTCCTCCATACGCTCCACTCGTCTACAACGATTCTTATCCCTCATGGATGAGAAAGAAGACGTTTCCAAATCCGTAAGCAAGAAAAGAAAGATCGACGGATCAGTAAACGAAACTTCAGGATCGACACGATCACGAGGCTTCGACAGAGAACGAAGCTTCAATTCAGTAAACCCACTAGATTGAAAATGTAGTTACAGTCTTACAGAGACATCTACAATATTCTTTTTAAAACTGATTATAGTTTCAAACTGTATCTAAACCTTGATCTTAGAAACACAACAATGTTCTACATGATAAAATTTAATGGTTGGTGACATTTATTATAGTATATAGTATTTACATCTCACAAACTCTTAACAACCACACAGTAGATTAAAGAGTTAGCTAAGACTAACGATTCAGAAACGTTGAACGAAACCTTACCGTGACATTAAATATATTGGGACCATAAGGTTGTTGTCTCTTTCAGAATTGAGAGAAGGCCACGACATTCTAAATCCTCATCCAATCCCTTACACCAAATAATAAATATATTTTTCCATTTCAGACAAAACAGTGAAACCTATCAATAATTATAACCACACAAACCTCAACTAAACCCTCATCTTCCTTATCTTTCTTCTGGGGACCGAGAAAACAAACAGCTTCTTCTTCTTCTTCTTCTTCTTGATGGCAGGAGAATATTCCGGTAGCCGGAGTTCGAACACGCAGCTTCTCGCGGAACTCGAAGCTTTAAGTGAAAACCTTTACCAGAAACCTCAGGTTTCAGTTGGTAACAGGAGAACCAACTCTCTTGCTTTACCACGCAGTTCTGTTCCTTCTCTTGTTACCTCTGCTGATGATGTGAATACAGCAAGAGTTGAGGATCTGACGGTATCGAAGCCGCGGGCTCGGCGTTTGTCGCTGTCTCCGTGGAGGTCAAGACCAAAGCTTGAAGTAGAAAAGGAAGAGAATGTGATTAACAACAATAAGAGTGTTAAGAAAACAGAGGAGTCGTCATCAGGGTTTAGTACAAAGGAAGAGAAGAAAGGGATATGGAATTGGAAGCCGATTCGAGGGCTGGTTCGGATTGGTATGCAAAAGTTGAGTTGTTTGTTGTCAGTAGAGGTCGTAGCGGCGCAGAATCTTCCAGCGTCGATGAATGGTCTACGGTTAGGGGTTTGCGTGAGGAAGAAGGAAACAAAAGATGGTGCTGTTCAGACTATGCCGTGTAGGGTTTCTCAAGGTTCTGCTGATTTTGAAGAGACGTTGTTCATCAAGTGCCATGTTTACTACTCACCAGCGAACGGGAAAGGTGGTCCGGCGAAGTTTGAGGCTCGGCCGTTTTTGATCTATCTCTTTGCCGTGGACGCCAAGGAACTTGAGTTTGGACGGCACGTTGTGGATTTGAGTGAGCTGATTCAAGAGTCGGTGGAGAAGATGAGTTACGAAGGAGCTAGGGTTAGGCAATGGGATATGTGTTGGGGGCTTTCAGGGAAAGCTAAGGGAGGTGAATTCGTACTTAAGTTAGGGTTTCAGATTATGGAGAAAGATGGTGGAGCTGGGATTTATAGTAAACAAGGTGAATTTGGGATCAAACCGAGTAGTAAACCTAAGAATTTTTCTGGTTCCTTCGGGCGGAAGCAATCGAAGACTTCGTTTAGTGTTCCCAGCCCGAAGATGACAAGCCGGAGTGAGGCTTGGACACCGGCGAGTGGCGTCGAGCCAGGGTCGGATGTTCAAGGGATGGAGCATTTGAATCTGGATGAGCCTGAGGAGAAATCCGAGGAGAAACCGGTTAAGAAAACAGAGGAACCTGAACAGAGAGCTGAAGATGATCAAGAGGAACCTGATTTTGAAGTTGTGGACAAAGGAGTTGAGTTTGATGACGACATGGGAACTGAAAAATCTGATGGAACTATTGGTGAAAGATCTGTGGAGACGAAGGAACAACTTGTTAATGTTGATGATCCTCGGCATATAATGAGACTTACCGAGCTTGATTCGATTGCGAAACAGATCAAAGCGCTTGAGTCAATGATGAAAGACGAGAGTGATGGAGGGGATGGTGAAACAGAGTCACAAAGGCTAGATGAAGAGGAACAAACTGTGACAAAAGAGTTTCTTCAGTTGCTTGAGGATGAAGAAAGCGAAAAACTCAAATTCTATCAGCACAAAATGGACATCTCCGAACTGCGGTCTGGCGAATCAGTAGAAGATGAATCGGAGAATTACCTTTCGGACCTTGGGAAAGGTATTGGTTGTGTTGTACAAACAAGAGATGGTGGTTACTTGGTTTCTATGAACCCTTTCGACACGGTCGTCATGAAGAAAGACACTCCTAAGCTTGTTATGCAAATCTCTAAACAGATTGTGGTAAGGACCTGAACTAATATTTCCATAAGAATAAGAATCCTACAAAACAAGAATCTGAAATCTTTGTTATAGGTACTACCAGAAGCTGGATCAGCGACTGGATTCGAACTATTTCATCGAATGGCGGATTTGGGTGAGGAACTAGAGTCGAAAATATCGTCACTTATGGCGATAGACGAGCTAATTGGGAAAACAGGGGAGCAAGTGGCTTTTGAAGGAATAGCATCAGCGATTATACAAGGAAGGAACAAAGAGAGAGCGAACACGAGCGCAGCGCGGACTGTTGCAGCCGTTAAAACGCTAGCTAATGCGATGAGCAGCGGAAGAAGGGAGAGAATATTAACCGGAATTTGGAACGTGGAGGAGAATCCACTGGCGTCAGCAGAGGAGGTTTTAGCAGCTTCTTTACAGAAATTAGAGGAAATGGTAATTGAAGGACTAAAAATCCAAGCTGACATGGTGGAGGATGATGCTCCTTTCGAAGTTTCAGCTGCCAAAGGTCAGAAGAATCCACTCGAATCGACCATTCCGCTCGACGAATGGCAAAAGGAGAACCGCAAGCAGAAATCGCTAACGGTTTTGGCAACAGTACAGCTCCGAGACCCAACAAGGAGATATGAGGCGGTAGGAGGGACAGTTGTGGTAGCAGTGCAAGCAGAAGAGAAAGAAGAGAAAGGGTTAAAAGTGGGAAGTTTGCACATTGGAGGAGTAAAGAGAGATGCAACGGAGAAGCGGAGGCTCACCGCGGCGCAATGGCTTGTGGAACACGGAATGGGGAAGAAAGGGAAGAAGAAGACTGATGTAAAGAAGAAGGAGAAGGAGGAAATGTTGTGGAGCTTGTCATCTAGAGTTATGGCAGATATGTGGCTCAAATCTATAAGGAACCCGGATGTGAAATTGCATAGCTGATCTTGGAGATATTCATATTATACAAAAAGATGCATTTTGTTTTTTTATCTATGTTTTGTATATTATTTAAGAGTTTCGAATTGTACCTGCAACAAACAATAGTAAAATGTGTTTTATCAAATTTTTTGAATTCAATATCAAGAATTATTTTTCCTTCATTCAAAACCAGATATTAAGTCATCAAAAGAACACGAATCAAAGAACTTAACCGGAATTAAATTAAAAAAGAGGAACCGAACCAAACCCGAATGGGCAACATATCCGAATGTATTCTGGACTCATATACCCGAAGAACCGGAACCGAACCAAAAAACCAAATGGATATACAAATTTTTCAATATATAATTATATATTTAGAATTGATTAACCCAGTTACCAAAAATTAGAATTATTAACCCACAAATATCAATTAGTTTAATATAAAAATAACCAAAATACAGTAGTCAAAATAACAAAAAAATATCCCAAAATTCTTAAATATTTTGTCAAATGCAATCAATTTTTTTTTTCAAATTTACCTATTTCAAAAAACATTTCCAATACTTTGGGTATCCGGAACAGAATTAAAAATATGCAGAACCGAACCAAAATTCTTATACCCGAAATAACCGAAACCGAACCTCTCCCAAACGCCAAGATATTAAACCATGTAAGGATTACAAACGCATAAAAAATTCTACCTTACTAAAACTAGTTTGTACAAATTTATCAAAGTATAGGACATGGTCAAAACGTAGAAAACTAAACCATGTAAGTATTAAACAAATGATTACATAGCTAAAGCCTATGTTTCCAAAAAAAAAAAGAAAACAAGTGTATAGATTCTCACTTTTCATTCTTTTTCCTCGCCTTCTTATGCCATTGTTCTAATGCTTTTGATGTTTGTTCATCAAATACTGATCTCTTCATTGTAGATCCCATCTATAAATAAATTGTATGCATGATAAGTAAACTATTCTATGGAGGATATAGAATTTGAAAGAAAAGAAAGAAAAAAATAGAAATGTTGCATACTTGAGTGACAAGAGCATAAAGAGGCAATGTGATATAGCTGCATAGGAATTGCACTCCCACCCTAAAATCCAATACTATTAGAGTTCAATTGTCACAAACTCAAAAAAATTTAAAGTTTTATTTTTCTTATGAACATTATTACTCACCCTAGACACACACGGATGATGATAAGGCCAAAATGGTGATGAAAACATGACCTTAACCCAAACTCATACTGCAAAAACAATCATTAACTCATTATTTTAAAAAAGTTTCTATAATTTAAATAAAGAGAAATTTCCTTAGATAGCATGTTTTAAGTTTTTTTTCCAAAAATACCACAAAATTTTTATTTTTCCAAAAATACCATAAACATAAAAAGTTGAATTTTGAAGATGTAGAATTATTTTTTTATGTTTGGGTTGACTATTTACATTTAGGGTATAGTTTTTAGGGGTAGGGTGTAGTGTTTAGGATTTAGAAATTAGTTTTGAATGTTAAAAATTTAAGTTTTAGTTTTGTGATATTTTTGGAAAAAATGTAATTTAGTGGTATTTTTGGAAAATAAAATTTATAATGGTATTTTTGGAAAATACCCATTTTGTGGTATTTAAGAGAATTTCCCTTAAATAAATAGCAACATAATGTAAAACTAGAAGAAAAGTTTACCCAAATCCAAATGAAGTAAGTAATCTCAAAAGCATTCTGAAAAATTCAATAAAAAAAGAAGAATTAGTATCCATACTTAAACATCATATATATCAACATTCAATTATATACCAAAATATACCTGGAACAGAACAAAGTGGATCATATGAAGGACTAAAGCTGGTTTGCCAAACCAAAAATGTTGGTCGGAGACATTAACTACTGGCATCCCTTGAATTACTGCATGTCTCTCTTGAATCTCTAGTGCCATGTACGATATAATGGCTTGAAGCTTTGTTCCTATGGCTAGTGTTAACTTCAAACCAACCACAATTAGTTTGCTCTTCTTGTTTTGAAGTATAAGAACGAGCTTCTTATATATATAGTAGTTAAACTAATCACTTACTAGAGGAGGAATCATGGTGATTACGGCAGTAATATACCATCCTATTAAGTTTCATAAGATAAGAAAAAATGTATTAGTTTCTGGGCGATTGGTACGTGACTTTTAAGGCTGTAGAAATATTTAAGCCCTTTACAGTATTTTATTTGCCAATTAAACATTTTTGGCTTTTTTTTTTTAAGTATTAAAAGCTACTTCTATTTTTTCTTCTTTGTTTTTCTATTTTTCTGAAGTATCAAAAACACGGCTTTTATTTTTTCTGAAGTCTCAAAGCCACTACCCAAATCTAAAAACTTTATTTTTCCCCTTTTTATATTTAAAATTTCTACACAAATTTATATAAATATTTTCTATATTTTATTTTTATGAATTAATAAATTTAATAAATTTTATTTTTATGAATTAATAATTCACATTTTTTTCTTTTTCTTTTAAGATCCATTTCAATAATAAATATTTTCTATATTTTAATTTTAGGAATTAATATATAAGAATAATAATAATAACTACAATTTTTGAAGTTATTTGTTACCAATCAAATTTTAACAGTTAAAGTTTCTACAGTCAAAGTATATATAGCCAAATTCTCTGCAACTAAAATTTTAAACTCAAAGTTTTTACAGCTAAAAGTAACAGTGGTTACCAATCGATCCCTCTATGTTAGAAACGAAAGATAAGATATTTGTATAATGTACGAAAAAGATATTAGAAAAACTAACCATGAACATCGAAGAGTAAGAAGAACATTACAAAGGCCCATAGCTCGGGTCTGTCATATTGAATGGTAGATTGCATTAGAAAATATCGACATAAAATGTATAAAAGGATACTAGTAAAAACAATCCCTATGCTATTTGAATATTCGTGGTTGTGCCTAAATATTCGTGGCTATAGCGTCGTAGCTTAAATAATGCGTGGTTTTCTTTTAATAAATCACCTTATAACCACGAAATTTCGCGACTGCCAAGTGGCTATAAGTATTTTTTTTTTACTAGTATAATGAGTTACCTTATTCCTACAACCACCTTGAAATCGTCTTCCAACGATCTTTTGATGTACTTTTGAAAGTCAAACTTCATACCAGGTGCCAGATGAACCTAAATACATAGATTTTTGGAAATTAGAACAATAAGAATGTGATAGCTATGGAGAAGTAATGTATATAATATCAATGCACTCACACTTATGAATCCATGTCGCATTGTCAAGTAATCAGACTTTCTCACTGATCTAAGTATCTGACGGAAGAAGCACATCTGAAAAAAAATAAAAGTATGAAAATAGCTAGAGAGAATATATCCTATTTATCAAGAATAACAACACTTAAAATTCAAGAAAATCGTACAACGTAGAAAAAGAATTTATTGCTAGCCCAAGAATTGACATGTTCTCGGACAAATGATGTCTCATGTGTGAGTCTAAATCTTGATGGATCTGTATAAAAAGTCATCAATAAAACCAAGTAAAAACTTCGACTTAGCTTTTGTTTTGTGTGGATGTATATATCATCTAATAATAAAGTTTAATCTAGTACCATTCATCATTTCTTGTTCATGGATGATCTCTTGCTCCCATACTTTCCAACCACGAATCTGTGATTACGGAAAAAGAATTGTTTTAGTTAAATGCAAGGCAATCTTACCAAGTCAAAAGAAACAGACAATATAGCCCGTTTTCGTTTATATAATGCTCGTAAAACTTTTAAAAATAATATATCAAATCGAAGCCTTCATAACGAGAAGTTCAAATCTACCATTACAATTTTCAAAAGTAAATGTATGTGGCCATAAAAACATGTAGAAAATACGTGTAAGGGTTGTAATGCACGTTACTCTTGACTTAGTATGATTGTTTTGCATTTTTTCGATATGAAGGGTAGAGTTGCAAAATTGAATGACTTGAATGGTTTATTTGCACAAAACCTTAAAATTAATGATCATCAAGAGGTGCAATGTAAAAACTTTAGAGATATACCTTTGCTCTTCCAAGCATCATGGTTATAGCGCTATATATCACATGAAACACGGCCAAGAAGAATATGAAAATATGCACTTGATGTAATGCATTTAGCGATATAAGCGCGACATAACCCTATAACAATGAAAAACAAATAATTTTAGATTAAAACTACATCAAATTTATGCTGAAAATTTTTAGTTATAAATATTACTTTCTTGCAATTCACTGGTGGAGCATCGGCCAAAGAACGACGTTGAACGGAGAGAATACGCATTGCGTGATCCGTTTTTTTGAGCTTTTTATCATTATCATCACTAGGTCCATCATATGGACCACAAAATGACATGGCATGGCCGTAGCTTGATGGAACGCATATGCTCGCAATGTAGTTTTGGCCAAACGTTAGAAGCAGAGAAATAAATCCCAATACCATAAGCTCTACAATATGTGACATGATTTTGAGTTAGATAGGAATTAAACAATATTCCTTCATGTAAAAAAAAACTAATTTCTATTCGATACCATTTTTTATCTTCTCAAGAGCTTCAAACAAAGCTTTCTTCTTCCTTCGTTCGAATACCTACAAGATGGAATTAAGGCCTTGATTAGCAAGTTCTTTAGAAACTTTACAATGTAAAAAAAAATTCCTAAAGATATAAAATGGATCCAATCAAGCTTTAGATGTTTTGGATTTTTTTTTTCTTCACAGCCAAAATATTTCCTTAGTTCATTTTAATTTTTTGGCCGTAGAAAGTTCTTTTTCTAAAGAGAATAATTTTAAACTTTCCAAAATTTTATTTTCTACAACAAAAAAAACTACATCAATAAAATCTACAGCCACAGCTCAAAATCTACAGACAAAAATTCAAAGCTACACTCGTAACCAATCAGAGCCTAAGTGTTATAAAAAAGGTAATAAAGACAAACAAAAAAAAACCATATACAGAAGGTATTAGTTGTGTAGGAAATGACCTCGCCCACTTTGTGAATTATGAGTTCCAAAATAATGGAGATCAAGATGATCACACCACAAACTGTAGAAACGGCCCAAGTCGGGGTCTGATCTAGCTGTCTTGGACCTTCACCTCCTCCACCACCACCACCTCCAGCCATATATTAAAACCGTGATGATTAACTTTTTGTTTGTTACTATGATTTTTATGATCATAAATCCAATGTCATTAGAGATGAGACAATGAAAATGAAGTCAAAAGAGATAGAGAAAATGAAAAGGAAGAGGATGATGTTGCCATTGACGTGCATGCGAAAATAGTAGAAAATGTGTAGATAAATCCGGTGTGTTTTTCTAATAAATTTTTATTTTTATCAATTAAGTTTATGCTTCTTTTTCTTTTGTTTTCTTTCCTATTTTAGAGGCTTCCACGTTATTTAAATGGGAATGTATGTATGGAGAGGAACTGAGTACGGAATACTTGGTGGAGGAAATTTAGAGAAAAAACAAATGGACGCCGTTAGCAAACTGATAATATATCGGGAAAAATGTCATTAAATGCATGAACCAAAAATACATGAACCGAATCATTTTGGCCAATTATATATCAAAAAAAGAAATTAGATTAGAGACATATAATATTTGCAAAAGACCCTTTTCCCATAATCTATTCTACCACATATAATTGCATGGGTAGGAAATGACCATTTTCACGATAGATTATTATTCATAAAGTTTTTATCAGTTTATAATTTTCCACTAATTTTCCTAGTCATTTTTATTTTTGATTATTTCATTCTATGATTATATTTTTCAAACATATTACTACTTATCTTATTTATTTATTATTATTCTTTTTGGTATCCATATTTCATTAAAAATGAAAAATACATTTATGGGATACAAACATTAAAAATAAAAATAACACAAATTAAAAGTCTAAACTTAAACAAGGGAGACATTAGCCTACATGTTAAATTATGATTCTCCTATCATAATTGTTTGATTTACTTTTTATTTGCTTTGAATCATGATATAATACATCAGTTTCATAAAATTCTAACTTTTTTCCTGCATACTTTGTGATTTTTTTTTAAATGGACATTTATTACTCGGTTAATGGAAAGTAGCATTTTTTCATCTTCCCATATTCGCTAAAATGTTTAGACAATATTTCAGAGTTATATTATAAATAGAATCAAAATAAATCCAAATCCAAGAACCTTATATAGTATTTTTAATGTTTTAAAATAATTAAAAATTTAGATAAATTAAAAAATATTTTGGTTGAAGGTTTTTAAAATGAGATTTTTTCAGAAATAACCCTTTTGGTGTACCAATTTTCAAAAATACCCTCTTTATCTATCCATTTCAAAAATACCCCTCTTTAAATATGAAAAGTTATAAAGTTCTATATAGTTTATATGGTACTTCTATATAATAGCTCATACTAGGAGATTCGATACAAATATGGGGGATTTGCACAAATAACTTTTTAATGATACCTTTTTCAACAAATACATCCTCTCTCGGTGTCCATATTCAAAAATATCATCTCCAATGTACAAAATGACTAATTTACCCTCATTTAGTATAACACATGATGAAAAAAGATATATTCTTTCCAACAAAAAGAATATTTCTTCCGAAAAATTTCCCGCCAAAAATTCCCAACAAAAACTTTTTCGACAAAACTATTCCCGCCAAAATATTTCCAACCAAAAAACTTCCGACAAAAATTTCCCACCAAAATTTTTCGCAATTCCTTGAAAAACCTTTTAAAAAACCTTGTCCATATTTTTAAAACCCTTAAAAAATCTTTTAAAAATCTTTGTAAATCTTTTAAAAGTCAACCTAAACCTTTAAAAACTTTAGTAAACCTTTTAAAACCTTTGTAAATCATTTTATAATATTTATAAACACTTGTAAATCCTTTTAAACCCTTATAACCGTGGTAAATCCTTTAATAAAAACTTTAGTAAACTTCTAAAACCCTTTAAAACCCCTTGTAAATCCTTAAATAACCATTTTAAACTCTTTGTAATGCCATTAAAAACCTTTGTAAACCCTTTAAAAACCTTTGTAAACTTCTAAAACCCTTTAATCCCCCTTGTCAATCCTTTAAAATTATTTTTAAATATTTGGAAATATCTTCAAAAATCCTTGTAAATCCTCTTAAAACCATTTTTAAATCCTTGTCAATGCCTTTAAAAACACTTGTAAATCTTTTTAAAAACCCCTGTAAACCATTTGAAAATCTTTTAAAAATCCTTTAAAAACCGTTACAAACTTATTAAATATTTTAAAAAACATTGTAAATCCTTTAAAAATTATTTAAAAACATTTGTAAGCTCTTAAAACCTTTTAAGAACCTTTACAAATCTTTTAAATACCATTTAAAAACTCTTGTAAATCCCTTTAAAAACCCTTGTAAATCCTTTAAAAGACCCTTTAAAAAACCTTGTAAACCTTTGAAAAAAACATGGCGGGAAAAATTGTGTAAATTTTTCTTTTTGCGGGAAATTTTTCAGCGGGAAAAGTTTTGGTGGAAAATTTGTTGGCGGGTTTGGCGCAAAATTTTTTAGAAGGAATATTCTGTCCACAAGAAGGAATATTCTTTCAACTAGGGATAACATGTTCATTAAAATTTATGAGAGGGCAAAAATGAAATTGGCAAAAAAGAGGGTAGTTTTGTAGTCTTTGCCTGTAGTACCATCCTCCCCGATGGGTATCATAATAAGGTCATTAATAAGAATTTCTATACAAATATTTTATAATGTTTTAAACAGTTTTAAATCATTTTTACAATTTTAGAAGGTTTTAAAAAGGTTTTAAAAGGTTTTTAAAAGGTTTTTATAAGTAATTTTGACGCTATTTATGAAAGATATATAAAATTTTATACACATGCTACTGTAATTTGTGTGTATATTTATAAGCTTACACACATTTGGATAAATTTCAACATTTTTAGTGAGTTTTTTTAATAAAGTTTGAAAATGGAGTATTTTAAAAGAGGTATTTTTGAAATTCTCCCCAAAAAAATTGTTTTCCACTTGTAAGACGTACTATCGCATATATATAATAAATTTGAAAATCAAACTATATACACACACTAGGAGTAGATTTGCGCATTGCGCGAGATATATTAAGTGCGCGAGATATATTAAGTTATATGATGCGGACATCAGAACTACATCAAGCCGGGAGCACACCAAACCAATTGGTCCATACACGAAACCGGTCTACATGGAGAATTTTGGAGAATCTTTGCCTAAATAGAGTTCTGATCAAGTACAAAGCGAAGGGTTAATTATTCACCATCATATTAATCCTAAGAAGTCCAATAGTTCAAGAGGGATAAAAAATCAGCAAGTCAAATCACTTTATTGTTGGGATATGACTGTTGCACTCTTTTTCCCTTGGTTAGGTTTTATATCAATGGGTTTACCTAAGAAGATTTTTAATGAGACAACACCAAGTCATCAATAAATCATTTACCATCCATATGTTTCAAAGATGATAGCTGATATACATTCTGATCTACTCGCTCGATCTCTTAATTTGGAGAGTAGCTATAGGGTTCATTTGAATTTATAAGTCATAAACATACTCAAATACGTATAGGGTGACCAAAAGGAAAATCTATAGGGTGACGAAAACAAAAGGTCATAAACAAACTGAATAAACACCTTGGTTGCATCTCGTTGCATCACGCATTATGTAAAATATGTCAATTATGTACAAGTTATATTGTGTATTATCTACATACCTAAGAAAATTGATAGTTCGGAAGATCAAAATGTAAAACATATGCAAATATATAATGTTATTATTGTTGTTGTTGATTTATCACATATTTTAATAAAATTTTCTAAGAAGCTTAAAAATATAGAATGTTGTTTATAAAGATGTCAAAGTAGCAAGCTACAAACAAGTAAGGAATCACAAACACTTTTCTGTTTCATAATTATCCATAATAAGATGATATATAGGAAATTAAAACTCTCGCAATAATAAGAACTAAACATACCTATAGGTCTTAAGACAAAAGTATAACTTTATAAGATTGACTAGGATTTATCCCGTGGTACACCACGGATCCATAATATATATATGTTTGGTTGGTCATTTTGATAGTTGGTTTATATAGTCTAGTTTTTATACGTGTTTATTTTATTTTCATTTTATATAACTTTATGAATTTGTATTATAATTAAATTCATAGATACATGTGATCATTCGTCAACACATGGTACATCGCGGAGAGATTTTGTTGTAAATAGAAATTTATATTTAAACTTAACCCGTTACATATTTTAAATATAGACGACCCATAAAAAATGTAATCATATTTATGTAAATTCAAACCCATTAAACCATATTTATGTACAATATTATTATATTTTTAATTTTGTTAGAGTTAAATTATTAATAATTTAATTTTGTGTAGAGTTTAAATATTTTTAATATTTATTATATAAAGATTAAATATTAACATATCTGATGTTTTAAAAGTTTTAATATTTATAATATTTTGAAACTTTTTTAAAGTTTTAATTTTCTAAATAAAAAACCGGATTAAACCGAATAAAAAATTAATTTGGATGCCTGAGAAATCAAACTTCATGATCCTTTGTAGTTGGGAGCATATTAGTCCTATTTATAATGATTTTGAATTATTATCTAAAATTTTCTACTTTGTACCTACATTTTCTTCCTTTATCGATTGACTAATATATGTTTGTTTTCAAAAATTTAAGTTGTAAAATATGCGAAACAAAATTTGCAATTTTACTATACACATATTTTATGTAATAATATAAATTAAAAACAAATAAGATTATATAAATATATTGGAGATGGATTTAATTTATTAGAGAGATATTTTAGAAACTTTTTTGATGTACTAAATATTTGTTTCCAATTTTGCGATCTGCTTGTGATTTAATAACAAAATTGACTTTTATTTTTTGTTATTTATTCAAATGGCAAGAGTTTAGTTATGCAAATATTACCAAATAAAAGGTTATAAGCCTAAATAGATTTTAGTACAAAATATATTTCAAATATATATATATATATATAGAGTATACAAAAACTGTACAAATAAAATTTATAATCCATAACCAAAACAGCAATTCATCACATTTCATTACACTCAAATAACACATTACTCAAGTCTTTATACATCAATACAATTTAACCTAAATTACAAATATCTCTACACTGTACTAATTGACTAATTATATAAATACATTTGACTACATTGACGATGTTAAGGTAAAAGAATTGTCGATCGTATATAGTATTAATATTTTATAAAAATAATTTAATATGGTCATTAAAATAAATTAAACATTATATTTTATATAGTATTAATATATTAAAAATACATTTAATTAAAATAGTCTCATATACTTGAAGAAACTTTACCAAAACTATTTTCCTTCGTTAATTTCCACACTTAATTGTCGAGTTTCATTTTGAAAACTTTGCACATAATATCCAGCCTATCTTCTGACTTTAACAAATGCTTTTGGAGATACCTTTTGATTTTATGCCATTTAGGATTGCAAGTAATCGTATTGAATAGATCTGGATAACCATATATTTGCACGTAACCATCGCATCTATGTAGTACTGAATCACCAATAAATGAAGAAGAAATGTGGATTATCGAGAACCCTTCAAGCCTCGTTTGTATACGGTAAGCAAAAAACTCACGCATGGTGACTTTTTTTTTCCTCTTCCTTCTATTAGTATCGACAAAACTTATCCTATGCAATTTTCTTAATCTACTCTCGAGCACAAAATCGTCGGACATCTCCTTATATATATATATATATATTTATATATATATATATATATATTGTGTTTTTCCATTTTTATTAATATCTTTATACATGAAAAGTTAGAATTTAAAAATATTAATGAGAAAAATGGAAAAATGTTAACTAATTACTTGTATAATTTTTATTGGTTGTTAAAAATCAGGTGTGGACGGTTTTAGGAGCTTATAGCTTCGACTTTTATTTTGTATAGACTAAGTTATTAACCCGCGCTACGCGCGTGTATATGTTTATCAATTTTTGTAATTGAGTTTATTATTTTATTAAGAAGTTATACATTGACATAGTATATAATGGTCTATAATGTTTTTTATTACTATTTACACAAATTTGTTTTGTTGAAATGTGTAATTTATTAAAGAAAAATAAGTAATATGTACAAAAGTCACCAGAATTTTCCGTATACGACTTGTGACAAAGCAAAGCAATTAAACTAGAGAATGCACTGTAAAACTAGCTTAGGGTCTGACCATCAGCCAGCGAGGTGATACGGTTTCGGATGAGCTTGTCAATGTTCTGGAGCTGTTGGGGATATCAACACAAAACCAGTTCCATGTATCCGGACGACCGCACATTTCGTTCCCACCAAATTGAGTAGATCGTTGTCTGAAAACATAGAAACAGAAGGATATCCGATTCACGTCACTAGTAAGCGATGTGATTACCGCCACTAACTCGTCCCAATCTGGGTTCAGGCGATTACATAGGAACTTACCCACGAGACAAGACCGGAGAGTAAAAGAGTATAGGCAAGTGAAGAAGAGATGGTTCCTTATTTCATATGATTCTCCATACAAAACACAAGCTTGATGTTGTCCCCAAATACGCATACGTGACCCTGTTGAAAGACGATTCATCATTGCAAGCGAAGCAATGAAACTGCAGCGAGGAATGGCTTGACCAAACCATATAAGGTTCCGCGAAGGAACCAGTTAGTGTGGCTGCCGAATCTGATCCCAAGTGTGGTGCGACGAGAATGATCACCAATTCCTCCCCCCGACACGTCATAGAAACGATATTTACCACGGGTGACGTGTGGTAAAAGCATTGCTTGGATCTGATCCAGAAGTGGATAGAGAAGAACTATCCGACGCAAATTCCAGCCACTAGGTCCAACTGCTTCCTTAACCGTAGCGTGTAAAGGGTTGCCTAAGATCCGAGGGCCTCCCCGACCTGTAATGTCCAAAATACGAACCGACGGAAGCCAATGATCATACCAGAAAGAGACTGATTCACCATTGCCAAACCCAAGAACCCAACGTTGTACTTGGTGCAGCCCAGAAGCTACCATGCCTCATTAGATTATGTCGAATCCAAGCAACTCATATTTACACAAATTTTCTTTTAATTATATTTTTACTATCATTTTTATTGTCGAATTTGTCTTAGTAATAAAATTTTAAAAATTACAACTAATGATAATTAGAAAATTATGATATTTGATATATTGGTATTGGTAAAAATATATATCTAAAAAATTTCAAATAATATGTGTTTTAATTATTATAATGGAAAACAAATTTCTATATTTTTTTAATATTTATTGTGCTAATTTTTTTTATTAAACACATGCAGCAAACTAAACAAATCTAGTAGGTCAGAGAAACCATGCCACTAATCAGAAGACTGCGCCATCGATACAACCTCTAAGCAATAATATTCTTCATAACCTGTATTAATGTACGTGACCGATTTGATTGAACTTTTTCCCATTTCTCGTGTCCAATTTACCAAAGATAAATATTAACAAATTGTGAGACCCTGATTTGTGGAGAAGGTTGAAAGAATTGATTTGACCACCTATATCAATAAAGTGTATTTATTTTTTCTATTAAGGTTCTGAAAAAACTTTACAGTTAAGCGTATTTTATGCTGGAGTAGTCAAATGATGAGTAACCTTCGAAAAAAGTGATTGTCAGAATTGTGTGAGTGAGGTCAAAACACAGGAAAAATCATGTGGTGATTTCTAGAATCAGTAAACAAGTCTTTAAGCCTTTCAGACGTAACAAACTGGCTGTCGGATATGGATGGGGCTCATGGGCCTAGAGAGAGGATGTGAGGCCCGTTAAGAAAGGTGGATCTATTGGTCAATGAAAGTGAACATGGGGCCCACTAGAGATGTGACGGTCAGGGCGTTACACAAATTCAGTGAAAATAATAATAATCGATTCTTTTCATATATTCCAGTAACAAAAATGACATTTATCTTATTTCCACATATTGTTTTCTTTTCCTTTTTTATAAACTATCTTCTAAAAGTTGATTTGTAATAGATTTTAAAAACTTAAAACTTTAGAGTTTGATTATTTTATTTTATGTATTTTGATAGCCAATCTTACTATTATTAAAAGAGAATAACATATTTAATCATGGCTTAGAAATTGTTCCAATTCCTTAAATTACCCTTAATTAGTTGCAAGGGAAAATAGTTTTATGAATTGGAGAGGGAAATTTTAGTCATTTGGGTGCATAATTTCAAATGCTCTGATTGGAAATAACATAACCAACGTTCGATCCTTTATCAAACCCACTTTCACACGATTTAATATTGTTTCTTATGGGCTGGCTTGATAAGGATCCGTAATACAAGTTAGGTTTAGTGCTATTATGGTCGGGAAAATAGCGAAAATCAACCGAGACTATTTGATGGCAGTATTTATATACCCAAACTATGATACCCGACAAATAGCAACCTGAACTCACAAAAACGTCAAATTCTCAACCTAAACTATATGAAATCAGCCAAAATCAACATATACTGAAAAGGTGTTAGCTAACCACTTAATGATGATGAGTCTGCCGACATTGTGGCAGTGACGGGACATCTGAGTTGAGAAAACGAAGTCGTTTCGTGAGTTTAGGGTTCTCGATTGAAGATTCGATGAAATTTGCTTTAGCAGTTCTTTGATTCGAGAACCCTAAACTCACGAAACGAGGTCATATTACTCCCAATTTCTCCATCACATATACACTTCTTATATATGTGAATACATCACATAACTAGTTTTCCAAACTTTATAAGTTGCGATTTTTCCTTTTTGTACTTCCCATTCTTGTTGATTTGTAGGAAGATTGAGATAAGCCAAAGTTTTTGAACACTATTGTGTTATCTTTTGGTGATTCTCTCAATCCTCCTCCTAACGCGGGGAATTCACTTTCATCAAAGTGGCAAACAACAAATATTGGCAAATATATATATATATCTATAGGCTCACAAAGCGGAGATTCATGATCCTCATTAATCTTATTGCGCGCTAAAACTTGATGATCAAGAGATTCCAAGCGTAACTTGCGGAAGATGGAATTCACGAGCTGGCTCTGAAGCACTCTCTCGTAAATCAAGGAGTGGTACATGGGATCGTTCAGGTGATTGACTCGCTCAATCAGTGGGATAATTGACTCACTCGATTAATGTACGAATGAAGGATGTTGAATCACACAACAAACTTAATCCGTATGTTTCTAAAGAACTAAGTGACTCACTCACAAAGAACTAAAGAACAACAATGACAAAGACTTAAACTTTGACAAGAAGAAATTTTCTATTACTTTAAATTTGATCAAGGGTGTCTTTACAATGAACAAGCTAATGAGCTTATATAGGCTCAGCTACACATCCTAACATAGTAAAACAAGAAACAAATCGCACAAAAATAAAAATACTAGCCGTTGGGACTTTATGAACCAAATCGGCAAAATAAGGCAAGTAGAGAGACGCCTTGAGTCTTGAAAAAGCTTGGGTGCGAATCCATGACTCGTTGGAGTGTCTAGGTTCATTTTAGGTAGCTTCAAGACGCGTATAAGTGAATAAGGAAGGAGTGTTTGTAGCTTGATCTCCTTTGGCTCCTTACATGGTTAGTAGTGACTTATCAGGTTCTTGTGTGGTAGGGTGTACCAAAGGACGTGTTGCACAAGTCTTGCATGGTCTAGATATTCACCTAGTTTCCATCTATGGATTTGGGGCGTGTCCAAATGAAAGTAAATGATACTTTCCTTATCTCGCTCCAAGTAGATTAATGAGCATGATGTAAAGGGTGGTTTGAACTTGGGTCTTCTCTTGGGTTGTTCTCTATGGGTTGTGGCCTTGTAATGAATCAAATGAGTGTGTAGGCTCCCTTCATGGCTGATCCAAATGTCAAAAGACTTAAAATCCTCACAGCTTGCAATCTGGTGTAGTCTAACAAGTCTGTCAGCGAGTAGTTCAACATACTTTTCAGCGAGTAGTTCAGCATGTCCAGCAGCAAGTAAATCAGAATGTACATCATTTATCATCTTTGAATCATATGGATGGTGAATGATTCCTTGATTACTTGGTGTTGTCTCATTAAAAACCTTTTTAGGTAAACCTATTGGGACAAACCCTAGACATGGGAAAAAGAGTGCAACAGTCATATCCCAACAATAAGGTGATTTGACTTGCTGATTTTTTATCTCTCTTGAACTATTGGACTTCTTAGGGTTAATATCATGGTGAATAATTAACCTTTCGCCTTATACTTAATCAGAACTCCATTTAGGCAAAGATTCTCCAAAATTCTCCATGTAGACCGATTTGGTTTGGTGTGTGGACCGATTGGTTTGGTGTGCTCCCGATTTGATTTAGTTCCGATGTCCGTATCACTCTCTTAAGAGTTCAATCCTCTTCTCAATTATTTGCTCCCTTTTTCTTTTTGAGGACTATATTTATCTTAGGAACTAAAGTAGCCTATCACGTTTCTTACGTGTCATAGACTTAGTATGTCATTCTTCAAAGACATATTTTATTAGATTATTTTCAGTTAGGATATGAAGCTTCATTGAAGTTCAAGTTCATATGTGAGGATCACTTATTTTATTATGAAATCTCATCCATCAACTTTTTCGATTTCATTTGCAATATATTCTGAGTAGTGATCTTTTGAACTTTTAAGTTGGTATTCGCTATATTAATTTATTCCAAAATCCAAACTATTCAACGATTTTCCCATTATAATAGGGAACTTTATCATCAACATGATAATATGCAAATCTTTCAATAGGCACATCTCTCATAAGATGGCTCAATATTATTAGAACAGAGTCTCGTCTCTTGTCTCTATATATTTCATCCTTCTTGGATGATATCATTGATGCGGTGTGGAGGAGCAATCGCAACATATATCACACACCCATAAAATTTTAAACGAGAAATATTTTATCTTCAGCCATGAATACATAACATGGGAGAAATATTTCTTACAAAATTTTGGCCTCATGTATAATCATTTTTACATGCAAAACCGCATGTTCCATGTCAAAACATGGAGATTAAATCACCCTTGAATCATTTTGCAATCTTTTAGGTATGCACTGTGAACAGTTTATTAAAACTCATTTCGAAAGTGAACATCATGGATGTTTCACTTTATCACTTCGACATATAATTTGTAAAATATGGGATATAACTTCAACAATATTATCTCGTTCTGGGTGTCAAATTCACCACAGTTTATCGACTTACTGTCGATGTCAGATTCTTTAACTCTCCCCCTCGAGATCATAACTCTTGGAGTTCATTCATCTCGTACTATATCCCACCAACAACATACCAATTTTGGGCATGTGTATTATCATCTTACCCCTCTCTAGGTAATGACATTTCAAGTCCATTAACCTTAGACCGAATCTTATTTTTAAGCTGGTTATGCAGGGTTTAATTTTGGGGATTAAAGAAATATAATCGACTATCAATTATGTATAATGAGCTTAATTAATGAAAATAATGGTGATAAGGCCAACACTATATGATTCTAGAGGTATAGCCTACCACATAATTAAGGAGGAGGTGTACAACCTTGAATTCCACTCCATAAATAATAACTAAGAGAAATTTATATGAATATCTATAAACATAATTTAAATGTTACCTCAAAAATATGACTGGAGGCTTGCAATGGTTGAATACTTTTCTTTATTCTTTTTATAAATGTTAATGATATTTAATATCATTATTAGACCGGGATTGTTTGACCGGTTATGCTATGCTTAACACATTTCATGTTTACTGTTATCTTACCGTCTTTATTTTGCATGATAAAATCATATACATGCATGTCTCCAATTGTGGTTGAATATACAATACCACAATATTTTTAGTCTCAATATAATAGACTATTAAGACAAAATATCTTTGAAAGCTACCGCGGTAAAGACATCGTGTTGATAACATGTTGTAAACTATATCTCTATATAGCCATATAGGTAATGAAGATCAAACAAGCTAATGAACACAGATAGAATTGGAACTAGAGAGAATGGAGAAAATTTCATCTTATTATATTTCATATAAGCTTATACAAAGAGTAGCTATGTTTATTTCTTTATAGCGCTACATAACTTAATGAGTAAGTAACTTAGTTTACAAGATTGTCCAAGGGAGATGTATATCCAAAGAGGAGGTATGTACAAAAGGAATGTATGTCCAAAAGAGATATCTAATCGTAATTGCTAGTTTAAAATCCTATATGTACGAGTTTAAAGACTTTATTGCTCTATAAAAAAAAATTAACCTAGAAACCGATCGGTTCCACCCTAACCAAACCGAAATTACCGAATAACCCCGAATAGAACCCTTCCAATCGGTTCAGTAAGAAGAACCGAAAATCTCAGTTCGGTTATAAATCGGAGGGCTATGGTCGTCATTTCCCCTATTTTCCCCAATTTGTTTTTTGGTTTCTCATATAATATTTCTAATCATTTAAATTTATAATTACCACTGAATCGAAGAAGCTTAGATATCATCGAACGTCCTTCAACTGCCCTCTCTTACGATCTCAGTTTCTTTCATCCATGGCGTCTCTTTCTTCTACCTCTCTCTCTCTTCCCAATAATGCTCAACAGCTCCATCCTTCATCTGGTAAAAGCTTTTCAATCTCTCTAATCTCTTACACTAAATCTTCGTTCGATAGATAAGACTCTATAGAGCTGCTCAGATTTGATCCTTGTGTTGTTACAATTCTAATTTAGTATCTCAAGAACCCAGTTTGATTGTGTATTGGGTGATCCTGATTGGTTTATCTTCTGTGATTTTCAGTTTTTTCCCCAAATCAGTCGGACTCAGTTTGGATTTTATCTATGTGGATATAGCTTAAAGTTTCGATTTTTCAATGTTGGGTTCTCTCTTTTGATTGAGTTGAGTGTTAATCTCATTGAAGAAAATGGTTTAAAGTGCATTTCATGATGCAAAATTAGAACTTGATGAGTGTTTATTGGAAAGATGAAAGTTTGGAACTTTTGTTTCTGAATCCATCTGTACTGAAGTATCGATTTTGCAATCTTTGGTCCTTTCTTTTGATTAAGTTGACTGTTAATCTCATTGAAGGAAATGGTTTGAAATGCATATCATGATGCAAAATTAGAACTTGAATAGCTTTGGCTGTGATTAGTATTTGTTGGAAGTATGAAAGTTTGGAACTTTTGGTTCTGAATCCACCTGTGTTAGCCGTTGGCATAAGTTTAGATATTGTGAGGCCTTTCTTTCTCATTGTCAAAAATGGTTTAGAATGCATATCATGATGGAAAATTAGAACTTGAATAGCTTTGGCTGAGATGAGTTTTAGTTTATTGGAAAGATGAAAGTTTTGATCTATCGTTTCTGGATATATTTGTGTTAGGCCATCGACATAAGTGTAGATATCATGAGGCCTTTCTTTCTAAGTTCATATCGGTTGAAGTTACCATTCTTTGTGTATCTGTCCGGTTGACATCTTTTTATGCAGCTGTAGCTTTTCGAATATGATCTCCCTTTCTTTCGCTTGATTCACTGATCTTTGTTTGTTCTTTATTTATATCAGCTTTAAGTTTCGATTTTGCAATGTTGGGTCGTTTCTTTTGATTGAGTTGAGTGTCAATCTCATTGACGAAAATGGTTTGAAATGCATATCATGATGCAAAATTAGGACTTGAATAGCTTTGGCTGTGATTAGTGTTTATTGGAAAGATGAAAATTTTGATCTTTTCATTTGTGTTTGCCCGTTGGTATAATTTTAGATATCGTGAGGCCTTTCTTTCTATATTCATATTGGGGAAAGTGAACATTCTTTGGATTTCTGTTCGTATTCGATTGATATCTTTCTATGTAGATGTCAAATTGGATGTAGATTCTCGAGTATGATCTCTCTTTCTTTCTCTCGATTCACTGATGTTTGTTTGTTCTTTTAATATTAAGGCTTTTCTCTGAAGCCATGTGTCAGTGTTTCTTTTGGACTGAATCACTCCAACAAACTTCATATTTCTGCTCCTAGAAACAAAAGGATCCTGACCATTCAATCCGCATACAGGTATAGAGTTGATCCTCTTTTTATTTGTTTTAGTTTTGGACCTTAGTGAGATTAATTACATATCTAAAGTCATACGAATTATGGTGAATTACTACTTGAGATGTCTGAAAGTTTGTAAATCATAAAGTGTGGTTCTTATAACCCCTCAATTGGGACTATTAGATGGTTTCACTATAAACATTGTACCTCCGCATAACATTGGCAACTTATGTTCACACAGACTATTTGCAATGTCTAATAGCATAGCATCAAATCTTGCAGAGATGACGACGGTTCAGGCAGCACTGGCTTATTTGTCGGAGGGTTTATTTTGGGCGGACTCATAGTTGGGGCTCTCGGATGTGTGTATGCACCACAGGTTATATTCTAAATCACATGGTTGTTACTAAACCATATCTGCCCTTCTTGTCTAAAATTTGACAATGTTTGATGATGTTGTTGTGAACTATATATCAGATCAGCAAGGCTATAGCTGGAGCAGACCGAAAGGATCTCATGAGGAAATTGCCGAAATTCATATATGACGAGGAAAAAGCCTTGGAGGTAAGTTGTAATGATCACTAATATGTCTAAACCTGTATCACTTATATGAGTTCGTTTTTCTTGATTTACTTATGAACAACGATGTGTACTATTAATGCAGAAAACACGCAAGGTACTGGCTGAAAAAATCGCTCAGCTTAACTCTGCTATCGACGATGTGTCCTCGCAGCTCAAATCAGAAGACACCCCGAATGGTGCAGCTCTAAACACTGATGAAGTCGAGGCTACAGCCTGAAGTCATCTGTTTTAGGATTTGAATTGAATCACGGGTGATTACTTATTATGATCCCAATAATTGTTGGCTGTTTCTATGTAATGTTGTACAACTTTTCGACTATCTTCAAATGACTACCGTCTTCTCTGTTTGTCCATAATCGCGTCCAAAAATACCGCAATTATACACCAAACCAGACTTACATAGATTTTAATTTCCGGATCCTAAAGGAAAGTATATGACATGGAAACAAGGATTAAAAAAGTAACGGTCTTTGAGAAACTTGTGATCAATGGCTCACAGAATCTTATCCCCATTGTATCTTACCTACATAATAACCACATATTTCTTTGCTTCACTTATAACCATTGGTTGCTTTTAATCAAAACCAGTGGATGTGTGTATGTATGTATATATGTTAACGCTCAAAACTGATCACTAGCATTCCTAGATTTTTCTTCTTGTTTCACTTGCAGCTATGGCCACACATGCAGCTCTCGCCGTCTCTAGAATCCCGGTCGCACAGAGGCTGCAGTCTAAGAGTGCTATCCACTCTTTCCCTGCTCAATGCTCCTCCAAGGTACCAACATACCATCTCTTTGTGTGTATGTGTGTCTGGGTGTAATGTTTGTTTGATCTGCTTCTCTTGTTATTATCTGCACAGAGGCTAGAAGTTGCTGAGTTCTCTGGCCTGCGCATGAGCAGTAACAGTGGGGAAGCATCTTTCTTTGATGCCGTAGCTTCACAGATCACAACCAAGGTGACTTGACTAATTGATTGATGGAATGAATAACTTTGTTGTTTAGATATGAATGTGCATATGTATGATGAGTTTGTGAAATATTAGGCTGTGACAACATCCACTCCTATTAGAGGAGAGACAGTGGCCAAGCTGAAGGTTGCGATCAACGGGTTTGGAAGGATTGGTAGGAACTTCCTCAGGTGTTGGCACGGTCGCAAGGACTCTCCTCTCGAGGTTGTTGTGCTTAACGACAGTGGTGGTGTCAAGAATGTAAGTCCCTAAAAAACCGAGAACTGAAGAGGTTAATTTGATGTTGTGGAACAGATTTGATACTTATGATGAAATTGTAGGCATCCCACTTGCTCAAGTATGACTCTATGCTTGGAACCTTCAAGGCTGAAGTGAAAATTGTGGATAATGAAACTATCAGTGTTGATGGTAAGCACATCAAAGTCGTCTCAAACAGAGACCCTCTTAAGCTTCCATGGGCTGAGCTCGGCATTGACATTGTCATCGAGGTGAAATTCATTTTTTCTATCTAAAGCTTTGCATTTTTTATGATGGCAAACTCGTGCCTTAATTAACCGAAAAAGATATTTGTTATGGTTATGATCATCAGGGAACAGGAGTGTTTGTTGATGGACCAGGAGCAGGGAAGCACATCCAAGCTGGAGCTTCGAAAGTGATCATCACTGCACCAGCCAAAGGTGCTGATATCCCTACCTATGTTATGGGAGTCAATGAGCAAGACTATGGTCACGACGTCGCTAACATCATTAGGTTCGTTTAAAGTTAAAACCTCTCTCATCAAAACAAGAACTATAATTTGAGTACTCATGCTTCAGTTTTTGGTCTCTCTTGGCAGCAATGCATCTTGCACTACCAACTGTTTGGCACCCTTTGCCAAAGTCTTGGATGAAGAATTTGGTACATTGCTTTTACCGTCTCACTATATGTTCTAAATGATTCTGTCTAGCTCATACATTAACTGAATTACAGGAATTGTCAAGGGGACAATGACAACCACACATTCCTACACCGGAGACCAAGTAATATACTTATAACACTTTGGTTTTGGTTCTTATATATATACTTATAACATCTGGGGTATGAAATTTAAATCCATATTAGCTATTTAAAATGTGTTTTCAGTTTATGGATTAGTTATATGGGTTCGGTTTTATGTAGATTGAATACTCCTAGAGCTTGTATAACAAATTATTGAAATGTTACTGTGAGTTTTGACTAAATACATTTCCTTGAACCAATAGTAACATATAATGAATTGTTGCAGAGGCTTCTAGATGCATCACACAGGGACCTAAGGCGTGCAAGAGCCGCAGCACTGAACATAGTGCCAACCAGCACAGGAGCAGCCAAGGCTGTGTCACTAGTGCTACCGCAGCTGAAGGGTAAACTCAACGGCATTGCACTCCGTGTGCCAACACCAAACGTCTCAGTGGTTGACCTTGTTATAAACGTTGAGAAGAAAGGTATAACGGCAGAGGAGGTGAACGAGGCCTTCAGGAAAGCCGCTAATGGACCAATGAAGGGGATTCTAGATGTTTGTGACGCCCCTCTTGTCTCTGTTGACTTCAGGTGCTCTGATGTATCAACCACCATTGACTCTTCCCTAACAATGGTCATGGGTGATGATATGGTTAAGGTCGTTGCTTGGTATGACAATGAGTGGGGTTACAGGTGAGATATATACACCAAATTACATGATATATATCACTCTATATAACATATGATTGTGTTTGTTGTTTATAGTTGTGTTTGTGTGTTTTGTATTATATAGCCAAAGAGTAGTGGACTTGGCTCATCTAGTGGCTAGCAAGTGGCCAGGAGAGAAAGCTGTTGGAAGTGGAGACCCTTTGGAGGATTTCTGCCAGACAAACCCGGGAGAGGAGGAATGCAAAGTCTTTGAATGAAGAAGAAGCTTTGTTTAATTCTCTCACCAAACAAATATGTTGAGTTATTTATTCGAAATCATATAATGCATACCTTTTCCTTTTTCGTTTATTGTGGAGTATACTATTATTTTGAATGATGAAGGGAAAACTTAGCAATGCATATGTTGGTATTTTAGAAAATGTTTTTATTTTATTTTTAAAGAGAGTATATTTTCCCAAGTAAAATTGAGTTAGAAGTATCATATAATTGTAACTTAAAAAAAAAAAAAAAAAAACTCTCACCAAAAAAAAATATGTAACTTCAAAACAACAGTTTTGCTTAGGGTTGTTAAAAGTGGGTTATAGGTCCCAAAACCCATATTTATCATATTAACTTTGAGATTATCCGCTGATATTCGTATCTGTATCCGTTTTTATCCGGAATACAAATATTTGGAAAAATAGATATAGATAGTAAAATAATGGATATTTCGGATACAAATACAGATAATGCTAAATTTAAAACGAATAAAATATATCCGTTTTTTTTTTAAACCGGATATCCAATCCGAAATAATCGGATATCCGGTATTTTAGGTACATATATATAGTATTTAGGTACAAATATCTAGTATTTACATATACGGTATTTCGGTCTAAAATACTCGGAATTTTGATTTTTTTTTACATATTTATGGATATCAGCGGATAATCGTATTTTTAACGGATTTCTGAATTTTTGGATAAGTATACGATTTCGAAAATCACGGATAATACTGATACAAATAGGGATATTTCAAGAAAAGAAAAGTTGATATTGGCTTTTAGCCCTGGGAATTGTACCCGACCCAAAAATACCGAACCAACCCGAACCGAGATTTTTGGTTTTCGGTTCGGTTTCGGTTAACAGAGATAACCGATCGGAAGGATTAATAAATTCCATTCGGTTACCGGTTTCGGTCGGTTCGGTTCGACCTAACCGATCGGTTACCCGAATTTATCCAAATTACCCGAAATTAACCGAAATAACCGATCCGATATAAGCGAAATACCCAAAATTATCTGAAATTAGCCGAAATTACCCCACTTAACCGAGATTTTTGACCCGATTTTACTAATTTAACCAAAAATCTTAAACATTCTGTTCAGTTCGGTTAGCAAAAAAAATAACCGAAATACCCGATATTCGAATCGACCCGACCCGTTATGTATTTTGGTTATTTTCGGAACCGTTTTCCAAGTTCTGAACTAACGAGTACCCGAATTACCCGACCCGTATTATCCAACCCGACCCGACCTGACCTGAGGCCTCTCGGCTTTGTTAAAGAAAGGTTTATATTGGGCGAGTATAGTAAAGTTTCGTACAGTTTTATCTTAATTCCTATCTACTAAAAACGACACCGTTTAACACTTCCTCTGTATCAAAGGAGGAGCTCTGTGTTTTCGACACTGTGTAATCGATTTCCACTGGATTCTCGTTTCTGGGTTTTTGAAATCTCTGCAGTCACAAAGCAACTCCATTTCTTTTCTTCTTCTGGGTATTGCACATCTGACAGGTAAAGATTGAATCTTTCTTTGTCCGAACTCTTAGTTTATTTGGGTGTGTTATTTAACATGTTTTGCCAAATCTGGTTTGCAAAGGTTCGTACTTTATTTGGTAAAGTCAGCGTATACTCTCCCTTACTGAAATGTTGATGTATACAATGAGCTTGAAGCTAATGGTAGATAGGTTTCGTTTGAATCACTTGATAAGCTTACATGTAAAGGAAGGGTGGGATTAGAATGGTCTTTGATTATTTGGTAAAGTTAGAACCTTTTGGCTAGATTAAAAATTGTCTGAATCTCAGAATTATGTCTCCCCTTTCAAAACGTGAAGAGATCATTATGTCACTACACAACTACTCTTTCAGTTTGTGACTGTTTCTCTACTTTGATTCCTTGGCTTTGTACTATGCTGATCTCTGGTTTTAATATTGTTACTTTGTTTGTAGCTTAGAACTCAGCTTTGATTTCTTTTCACATGCTTTTCTATGACAACAATTGAACCCTTCTATTTCAATTCTGAAATTCTTGCTCTTTTCTTGATTTTGCAATGGTTTGTGTTGGTTTTGTGACACTGGTCCGTAAGTTTTTGATGCTTTATTCTTACAATCTTGCTCTTAGACCATTCATCTAGAGCTTAGATCTCAGTTTTGATGCCTTTTTTATGCAGAAACATTACGAGACCTCTTGTCGGTTTGTTTCATTTTCAAGCTTTGGGTTATATGGTTTTTTTCCCACTACTTAAATGGCTTTGTAAGATTCATTAGAGGATAGCTTTTGACTAATATAGAATAAAGGGTTTAATTTGCAGCTAAAAAACTTTTTCCAGCTGTAGTTTGATAAGAATGTGATGTGATCTCTATTGGTGTTGGTCTGTTGAGTAATCAAGAGCTGTATCTGTTGAGTAATTCTTCTTCTAGGTCTCTGAGCTAGTTTATTTCCCATCTCTCTGTTTTCCTTTTATACAATTCAGTGTCCTGAACTATATAAAGATGAGGCTGATCCTCCTGGAATGAATCTTTACTTTCATTCAATCCAGAAATTTAAACATTTTGATTGATGCTTGAGCCTCTGATTCTAATCTCTAGTATTCCTGGTCTTTTTTGTGTTTAGTTGTTGCTTATGTTCTTTGATTTTCTCGATGTCTTCGCTTTTCTTTGATATTCTCAGTGATCAATCTTTGGTTTTTTAACCCACGGCAACGTCCTTGGTTTTGCTGCTAAGTAAGTGAATATAACATGCGCCTGAACATAATTAAAATCCAATAATAAAGTCCTCTTAATAGGCATTTAAAAATGCCCAATAACGTGTGTCGACTTCGAGAGAGAAGCGTCTTCTTCCCCTCAGTTGATTTGATACATCGGATTACTCTCTCGTCATCTTGTTTCGTTGTGTATCTTACTCTGAGCTAGTATAGTGTCTAGGAAGATGGCTAGTGGTAGCCTGAAAAGCCTTATATCTTCAGCAGTGGGTCAAGGTGTGACCGAAGCAAGAGCCAGGATTTTTGGACATATGCTTAATCCAACGGGACAGAGATCTCCTCATAAGATATTAAGGAAGAAGCTTTTTGGTGACAAGGTTGCAGAATGGTATCCATACGACATCAAGAATGAGGATCCCAATGTCTTGGCTAAAGAAGAACAAGAGTACTTTCCTAAACTTCTCTCTTTTTTGTTTATCATAAAAACCACTTGAAATCTTTGAGTTGGATCGAGCTGTAACATGAGAAAGAAACTCGATGTAGTAGATTGTATATGTATAGTGATTTCTGCAGCTTATGATATAGTATTGCTCTTGTGTCTCTAGTATAAAATGCAGTATAGTAACAATACGATTTTATTTGACAAGGATAGTTTATGGATAGTTAACTTCGCTCACACTTGGTTTATTCGACTGGTATGTTTTGCCATAATCTGTTGAGAGGCCATTTGAACTTGAATTTGTGTGTTATTGTAGGCGGATATCAAAGCTTGAGATGTTAAAGCGTCGTAACAAAGGACCACCAAAGAAGGGTCACGGAAGACGTGCTGCCAAGCGTAACAAGTAAAAGGAACAACCATAGCTACAAAAGAACATTGCATTTTTAGAATCAGACACTTCTCGTTGGATCAGATAGAACTTTTAAGTTAAAAGTTTATCAAACTACATTGGTTTCCAATAATGTTAGTATGTTGAGACACAGTTGAATGCTATTTGCTTCCCTTTTGACTTTCGTTTATGCTCTTCTTTAATCTATAGTTACTATTAGCCCTAGGCAAAATATTCGTTAGATTCGCTTCGCTTCGATATTCGTTTCGATTCGATTCGAAAAATTCAAATATCTATAAGATATTGAACCGAAGCAAATATGAAAATCTAGTATTCGTAAAAACCGAAGCAAATAACAAATATTGATTTTTTTAGTGCCGAATATCCGCTTCGCTTCGTATATTTATATATATGTATAAATATAAATTATTATATAATATATATAATATATATAATATGTGTATTTATAGATTTGGGTATATATCTGATAGGCCTATTATTCAAATTATTATATTTTGGCTCGTTGGGTTTTTTTTTGTTAAATGTTGTTTTTAAGCAAATAAAACTTTACTAGAAAAAATCATTATTAAAAATAAAATGTGAGAATTCTTTGGACGGTGGTTACATTTCCTTCTTATTTTGAAAACATATCAAATAAAAACCTCTAATATTTCATATTTTGCACTTTATATTTATATACTATATGTTTTTAGTTTAAAAAAAAAATTAGATGGGTCGAAGCGAAGCGAAGCAAGTAATTCGCAAATATTACGATAAATATTCGAATATTCGAAGTTCCGAATACTCGAAAATTTACGAATCGAAGCAAATAGCAAAATCAACTATTCGGTCGAGGCGAAGCAAATAACAAATATCACAAATTTACCGAATATTCGCTTCGTGCCCAGGGCTAGTTACTATAATATAAAACCAAAAGAAACACTATATTTTCATCAATGTTTAAAATACTATTTTACCGTTTCACAAAGAATTTTATTCTAGAAATTTTTTCCTACTTCACAAAAAAGTGTCACTCTACAATTTCAATGTATCTTTTACACTAAATTTCTTAATTTACCTTTTAACCCAAAACTCATTCATTGAATTTAAATCAGTAATCATATACTATTAAAATGGAGTACCTATAAGAAAATATCCAAAAAAAAAAGTTCATCTTTACATAAAATGCCATTAGTATAAAATATGTATCCAAACATATTTAAAGATAGATTTTACTTGGATCCGGATATAATTTATTCGGATTGTGAATAAGATAGAGAATTTAGCGTTAGGACACCGTTTTTGACTTTGTTATTATACTTTAACACTCTTCAATCCATGACACCTTTTTATGTTGTGAATAGACACAATAACTCTTAACTAAAGTATCTCCTTTTCAATATTATTTCACCTACGTGTTATTCTTTTTACATTTTCTAATCTTAATAGCAAAAAAAGAAATAAAATGTCTATGTCATCGATCACAAAATAAAATAAAAAAGAGATTAGGATAAAAAAATCTTAGATCCCAAATTCATTTTCTTTGTTCCGCCGTTCCAAATTACACTGTCTCTAGTGCCGTTTTTCCTCAACTTTTCTCGAACACAAATCAAATCTCTCTCTCTCTCCATGGCGATTTGTGGTTAGAATCAAAGTTCTGTATCCATGGCGAGTCGTGGGAGATTCATAAGAAAAAAGAAAAACTACATGGTCAAAACCGATCTCTGCCCACATTCCTTGGCGACTCCGGGCACTTTTGTCCATCCTCTGACTCCAGCCACTACTTTTGAAAATAGAAGTAAGGTGTTTGATTCTATACGAATCAGATCTATAAGATTTATCAAGTAGACGGCATCGACAATAAGATAGATTCCATGGATCTAGAGCGTGAGAAAGGTATTAGAAGATATAAATCTTCTTGTAATTATCTGATTAATTTATCTCAAAAAATTGAACCCACTCGTATTCGAATTTGTTTTCATTTAAGTATTAATCTTATCATAATTCACTTTACAAAGTATACATGTTTATCATGGATATTACGTTTTTGTGTCAACTTGTGTTATCATGGACATCATCCATTTGAACATATGATTTTATGGACATGGAGAATTCATATCATATCTCAACTCTAATTTTCTCATCTATTTTGGGTTTGGATTGCTCTGTTTCTTACGGATCAAAACAATAACTTTCTTGATTGAATGTTAATTCAATTATATAGGGCCTGTGTTTTTTTTTTTTTTTGTCTTTTGTATGTTATTTCAGATCATCAAGGTTTTAAGGTTCCTAGTAAATCACAGAATCATGTGTGATTGTGTTAAGTTTATTTGATTTACTCAAAACTAGCCAAGAAATTTGAATTAGTTTAATAATTTCATTCCAGTTTCTGGTGTAGCTATGAGTTGAAACCATTGAATTGATTGTGTGAATTTAAGTTGTGTGCTGCAGGATTTTTACAAGATATGGCCGACTCTGTTGGTGAAGAAACTAAGCGAGAATGGATTCAAAGAGTGAAATCAGTGGGAGATGTGCCATGTCTTAAGCCAGAAAACTGTAAAAATGGTTGGACTACGCCATCTCCTGACTCGTTTATGGGATATTAGCACATACACCTACTTTAAATTAAAATATTCACCATCAAACCCACTTGTGCTATGTGTATACTTTTCCTTTAGGAAAAAAGACTCCACTCCTTCAAACTCTCTAAGTGCTACTCTTTCTCTCCTTACTCTCCTCTTCTCTCTATAAAATTTTCTATTATTTCAGTAAAACAAATAATGTAGATAAAAAGGTTAATCTCACTCCACCGAGAAACCCTATGTGAAAAATTAATTTAGATAAAAGGTTACTCTCCTCTTCTCTTTAATCGACGGAACCACTGATATGTTCATAGAAAAATCCAACCGTGTTCGTAGATCCACTGCTGTAATGAAAACCATCAAAATATCCCTCTATGGAGCCCGAATTATATATCCACCATTTAAACCTTCATAATTCATCCCGCCGCAGAACTAGCTAACCAATTTAAACATTCTTTGCTTTTTTGCTGAATTCGTTAGTGGTGCCACATCGTTCCATCGACAAAACGTTAACCAACTCACCAGTATCCACGTTCACCCTCCACCGCTGAATTTATAGTTCCTTCTCAGCCGGAACCCTAGCAAATCAATCTGAACTTGCTTATCTGTTTACCGACGTCTTTCTCCCTGAATTCTCTCCAAAGGTTTGCTATTTGGGTCCATGTTCTCTTGTAAAGCGATTTCCAATTGTTCTTAGCCATGTGGATACTATAAGAGAAGCTATCCATCAACCTTTTACACAAATATCTAAAACATGTATTTTTGCATGTGTTTTTTTTCGTTGTTTCGGCTTCGAATTAGCGAGTGTCCTATGTCTTGCAAGTTAATACATGCCCTCCTCTACAAGCAGGTTCTGTCCAAGAAAAAGTATGAATTGTGGACGGTGTTTGGTGGATACCCACATGGTAAGAGTTTAGTGGATAAACTTGGATGAAAATTACAAAAGCAAGGAGGAAACCGATTACCAGATTCAGTATCTAATCTTATAATTTTGTGTTTTAATCTATCCACGAGGAATTTTCTATTTACATATCTCAATTTTTTTTTCATATAAACACCTTAATCATATATTAACATGCTAACCTAAGAGAACCCTGGATCTTTGCAGCATTTGTCGGCCTCGGCCAATCTCTCATAGCTTTAATATTTCTGGATCCACATAAACCCCCTCCATTGAAATAATGTGACCCATAAAACCAACTTCCTACTGCCAAAAACTGTACTTGCTCAGCTTAGCATACAGCTTCTACTCCCGCAGCCTCTATATTATGGTCCGCAAATGAACATCGTGCTCTTCGAATACACCAAGATTTCGTTAATGAAGATAATCATGAACTCATCTAGATACTCCTAAAACAAACTGTTCATTAGCCTCATAAACGCCGCCAATGCATGCGTCAACTGAAATGGCATCACCATAAACTCATAGTGTCCATACCTAATTCGAAAAGCAGTCTTCCAGACATATGCCTAATCTATCGAGATCTGATGATAACCCGACGCCAAGTCATCAAGTAGTTCCTCTGAATTGATCCAACAAGTCATCAATCCTCGACAAAAGGTACTTGTTTTTCACAAGACCCGGTTCAACCCTCGGTAATCAATACACAACAAAAAATTATTGTCCTTCTTTTTCGCAAACAACTCTCTTGCTCCCCACGGTGATGGACTCGGCAGGATAAAACCCTTATCCATCAAGTCCTCCAGCTACCACTTCTGCTCTACCATCTCTATTGGAACCTCCGATAAGGTGTCTTAGAAAACGGCGTCATCCTTGGTTCCAACTCAATCGTGAAAGAATCTGACCGAGACGGCGGAAATCCCTACAACGACCAAAACACTTCCCCAAACTCCTGAACGACCATATCTCCTCGACCCCTACCGCTCCAACTGTCTCCGGGGTACTAATTGTCACCAGGTAGGTTTCCCTACCTTTCCTAATAACCTCTCAGCCTGCATAGCCAATATCACGAGGTTCCCCTTCATGATAAACCAATTCCCCTTCCTCCTAGGATAACTTGCCAAACTGTTATCAATGCTACCACACTCGTAGCATCCACGACCACCGTGGCTCCCTCTAGAAGTGCTTTCCTATTTCCTCTACTGTCCTGGCATAGGCTGATCGCCCTTGCCCGGAACCACTTGTTACTGAGTCCTCTTCGACTGGTTCATCGGCTAGCAACCACCATCTAACCCCTCGGGTCATCCTTGTTACTCGCTGAAATCTTGACCAACCCCACACGCGTGGCATCGGTCCTGACCTTGTAGCGTACCCTCAAGTCTACATATAGACCCATCAGGAACTAACACATCCAAAGCAATTCTACATCACCCGCCCAACCTAAGTGCACTAGGAGATTTCTAACTCAGCATCATACTCCCGCACCAACCGGTCATCTTGCGCTAAATATCCGACTCCTTCTAGTCTAGTGCCTCCTCTGGGATATATTTGGCATTAAACTCGACCAAAAAATCCCCCTTACCATATGACTCTGCACACTTTTGGTAACAACACTTTTCCTCTAGAGATGGGCCTCACGTGCCAAGTACTGAACCTACAGATCCACTCGGTAGGCCTCTAGGAACCTCAAAGATCAAAAGAAGTCCTTCAGCTTCAATATCCACTCATCAGCTACAGACAGGTAGATATCTTCAAGTAACGCACTCATACGGAGCTTCTGAAGCTGCTCCAACATCCAAAAGTAGTACTGCTGCTCAACCACCGCACCTACACCATGCTGCAAACCCGCAACATATAGCTGCACAACCTCTACATATGGCTGCATAACCTCGTCACCATGCTGCAAATCCGCAAGCCTTAGCTACAAACTCGTAACCCCAGTTGCAAACCCTGACCCCTCGTCGCACTCCACCTAACCCCGACTTCACTCCAGCCAACCCCGGCTGCACTTTCGTAACCATCAATTGATCCCACTGAAACTTGCACTAGCACCGCACTCGGTAATCGTTCCACAACCTTAGTTAGCAAATATGCCAAGCGATCTTCTCGATCCTGGGCTACTCCTGCTGGAATACACCCTCCCTGGATTCCAGCTAAACCAGTACCACCACTAACATTCACACTAACCTCACCCAGCGGTCCCTTCAGATGCTCCTGCGATTCGCCAATAAACTCTGCCGTTGTTCTCTGGCCCATGCTCTCCTCACTCCCCAAGGTTGTACCCTACCCCTACCACGACCACGCACATGACCACGATCACAAGAACCAGCAACTCTAGCTATCTATACTAACAGAATAGAGGCTAAGAACACATGGTAAAACCAATTTTTACCAGAGTTACCGTTCAATCTCTTTGAAGGTTCATAAGGGATGATCTAGACCCCATGCTCAATCAACTGACTAACTAATCAAAATCAATTAATTAACATACAACAACTAGCTAGACATGCTTAATCAGTTGAATAACTAATCATAATCAATTAATTAACATACTCAGCATACATGATCTAGCCATCCTCAATCAATCTCCATTGAATTTAATTTTAACTCACATAAATCAAATTTTAACATCCTAGGGTATCACACATTCACCCCTCTTATAGATTGCAATTTCCTTGTTGCGTTCCAAGAACCCCACCCCTAACCGTTGCTATCCTTCAAACAACCGAGTTTGGCTCTTATACTAATTGAAACGACCCAACTGTTTTTGTCCACAAACACAGACACCAGGTTGGTGTCGACCAACATCGCCATCACAGAATCCCTCAAATCGCCTCTCATGCAGACACAACAACTAAAACACACAAACAAACCACACACAATAATATCCAGCCATCCAAATCAATCAAAATACACATCATAATGGTTTAACATGCCCATATCAGCCATGGTCACGTACTCACCTTGACATGGATTGAATGAAAGAGAAAAAAGAGAAGAAGAATACTCCAACAACCTCTCTTCACACCTCAACCTCGAACTTAACCTTCCCCTTGCTAGAACTCACAAAAATCAGCCACATAAGCATTTAGAAACCCTCACAAGCCTCTCTTTAACACAAGATCTCTCTCTTTCTTTCTCTTAGCTTTTTAGAAGCGAAAAATGAAAAAGTTAAGCAAAAACGTTGTCCACGATGTTTAAAGTCGTCGTTAGGGTTTCTAATAGTCCTGGGTATAATATCTGGTGCCGAAGAGCCGTACTGGAACTGAACCGATAAAAGCGGTATCGGGTAGGCTTCGGGTTAAGAAGAAATACTGAATGGGATAAGACGGCTTGGTAAAATGGACTTTGGTCCGGGTTCGGTTTGTAACTTAAGTTGAATGGGTCACCGTTTTATACCCGTTTAAACCTAAACGCCTAATAAGGCTTTGACCCACTAAGCCTTAGATGGCGGTAATTATTCCTAAAACCTAAGTTGCCTAACCCTATTGCGTAGACAGCTGCTATCTCGTGTGGTTCCAAGAGAGAACCGTTTATCAAAGCTTACTTTTCGGTTTGTCACTTTGTCATCTACACGAGATGAGGCATGCATTTTCTTTCCGCAATCATTCAAGTAAAATATTCGATTCATATTCTCTTGGTACCTTTCCTCCATTCCGAGAACCAAAGCGTTATATAAACCCCTAATCCCCCATGGAAAGAACCATAAGTTTCAACCATCTATCATCTCCTCAATCATTTCCTCCATCATCTCCTCAATCGTCTCCTCCATCATCTCCTCGTTCACTACTCTCTACAATTAAATCACAGGTTCGTCCCTAATCTTACTAAATCATGTAATTCTATTATGTCTTAGGCTGTTCTTAATAGCTTTTAGATGAGAATTGATAGTTGGTTTTGGTACAGAAAATTACAGTGACGAATTGATAGTGTAATACGATCATTTGATAGCTTTTACTCTTTTAGTTGACAATTTATAGTTGATAGTGTAATATAGATTTGATAGCTATTGGTTGATAGTTTGTTACATGGAATATATTTGCTTGATCCTAGTTGTGTCTATCTTAATTTTAAAACTCTATCCACTATGAGATTGATTGAATATGTTAAGGTCATTTTACGTATTCTTTCTATTTATTATGATCTTATATGTGTTATGATCTATGATGATCTTATATGTGTTCTTCTCTTAGATATTGATTTGTTTCTTTTATGTGTGTGTTCAGATGAGTTATTCATGCTTTCAAAAATTACAACGATTTTGAAGAAGATATGAATCATTAAGAAGAGCAGAATCATGAAGAAGAGCAAGACATTAACTGTACTGGACAACAAGCTGCTGTAACTACAAAAGTTTTAGAAACTCCTGATTGTTCTGGAAAGAGGAAGGATATTCCAGAATCAAGTGTAGCTAATGCAAAGCCAGCTAAGGAGTTCAAAGTCATACTTTCAAGATCTCCTGTTTGGGACCATTTCACAAGGAATAAAGAAGATAGAAACAAGTGTATCTGCCACTACTACAAGAAGGAATACTGCTGCAAGTATAAGTCAGGGACTTCTAATTTGACAATGCATATGGCTACCTGCAATCAGTACAAGGCCTATAAGGAAAACAAGTCTCAGCAAGTGATCAAAGGTAATGGAACAGTGCAATCTGGAAAGATAAGTGAGCCATTGTTTAGAGAGGCAACAAATGAGATGCTCGTGTTAGGGGAGTTGCCTCTGTCTTTTGTGGACAATGTTGCCTGGAGACACTTCTCCTCTCATGCCAACCTCTATCGGCCTCATTCAAAGAAAACAGCAAGCAGAGACATAGTGCATATGTATGTGAAGAAGAAAGCTTTGCTGAAGAATTGGAATAATTCAAACAAGCAAAGGGTGTCCCTAACTATAGACATATGGTTGCTCCAAATACAGGTTTGTTTGCTGTTTCTATCTTATTTGATTGATTGATACTTTAATTATATTCTCATATCTGATTATTATTTGATATGTACATTATGTAAAACAGGTGCAAGCTACCTGGTGATCACAACTCACTTCATTGATGCATTTTGGCTGCTGAAGAAACTGATCATAGGCTTCAAGTATGTCTCAAATCACAAAGCATCAACAATTGCAACTACTCTTCTAGATTGTCTAGCTGAATGGGGGATTCAGAAGGTGTTTGCTATCATTGTCGACAATGCAACAACCAACGCTTTGGCATTAAAGAGGTTTCATAGAGAGTTCAGCTTGGTTAGTAATGAAGCATTTGTCTTTGATGGAGACTATATGCATGTCAGATGGAGTGCTCACATCATCAACTTGATTGTGAGAGATGGTTTGCAGGAGTTAGGAAAGAATGTAGAGGCTATACACAATGGTGTTTCATATGTTAGGTCATCTCATGTTAGGCAGAAGTCATTTGAGCTGAGGGTTGATTTAGGGAAGCTGAAAAGAGGAAGTCTCACAATGGATATCAAGACCAGATGGAATTCAACATATACAATGTTGACAAATGCCCTGAAGTACAAATTTTCTTTTGTCAAGATGCTTCTAGAAGATAGGTTGTTCCACGACTACTTTCAAGAATTAGACAATGGGAACAGACGTGTTGGACCTCCTGAATCAACTGAATGGAATGCTATTGAAAGGTAATCTACTAGACCTATCTTTATACTGACCTGTTTCTTGCACTAAACTAATGTTTACACTTATTTACACTTTCATGTTTTTGTCATAGGTTGGTGAAGTTTTTGGTGATTTTCTACAACTCCACTTTGGTTCTCTCTGCTTCCACCAACTTCCATGCGCATAAGTGTTATGGTGAGATTGTTACAATAGAGAGGAACCACTCATTCCTGAGTAGTAGCCCAGATGATGAACTGAAGAACAAGGCTGATGAAATGTTGAAGAAGTTTGTAAAGTATTGGGATGGAATGAAGAATAACAGCAAGATGCTGATCATTGCAACTGTGTTTGATCCAACAAAAAAGATGAGTTTGCCAAGATTTGTTTTGAGAAGCTGTATGGTGAAGATACTATTGACTCCATAGCTATGCTTGATTCAGTTTTCTATGTTCTTGACTCAATGTATAAGGAGTATGCTGCTCTTTACAGCCCTAGAAATTGTGCATCTTCTCAGACTACCAGGGCTAAACAACATCACTCAACTCAGATTCGTGAGAAGATGGATTTGGTTGATGATTTGGGCTATAAGAGAATGGATATGGCGTATAAAGAGATGGTTGCTGACAAAGCAGATGAAGAAGTAAGGCGTGAGTTAAAGATTTATCTCACATATCCTGTTGAGAATCCAAAGCTTATTAGGGGTACAGAATTAGATGTGCTGTCTTGGTGGAGAGTGAATTCTTTCAAGTATCCTGTCTTGGCTAAGATGGCTAAAGATGTACTTGCTATGCAAGTTTCATCTGTTGCATCAGAGAGTGCTTTTAGCACTAGTGGTCGGAATTTAGACCCTCATAGGTCCTGTCTGACTCATTACATGATCGAGGTGCTCATGTGTACTGAGCAATGGATGAGGCAAGATATCAAGAGTGGTGCTGACCCGACAGTGATCACAAGTGCTCAACTGCTCTCAGAGTTTGAAATGTTTGATAAGCTTGAAAAAGGTAATCTTTAACAAATTTTGATATTCATAAATGATAGTAATTTGTTTTATAATTCTTTCTCTAATTTAACTTTAAAACTGATTTGCAGAGTTTGGTATTGGAGATGAAAATAATCTCGAGGCTTAGCTATTCTCATAAAAGAAAAGGTAATTAATCTCCTCTATTTGTTAGTGTCTAACAAGTTTTCGCTGGTTTGATATTTGTTACAATATTAATAGTAGTTCGCTGTTGTGTGGTGATTTTTAAGGCATAGATTCGACAATAGTAAAGGTATATTGAAACTTAATGTCTTTAGGTGTATAAGTTTATCACTCTCTCTGTGTGTTACTTTGTTGAATCATTCAAGTTTCATTTGTTTCAAAGGAACATGGAGCAGCAAAGACCTTTTTGTTAGTGTGGATGCTTCTTCATTGTTCTCAATTTTCATCGGCTATTTAAACTTGTTCTATCTTTTGTTTTAAGTTGGTTGTGAGATTATTGAACTTAATGTTATGGTATTTGGTTGTGTTATGGTGAAACTTAATGTATGGTTTACTCGGTTATTTCTGATTATTTATTTGGGTATTTCTAAATTTAATCGGGTAATCTTGGGTTTTAATCGGTTATTTTAGTACTCAGATAAACATAACCGCTTATAACCCGGAAATATTTTGGGTTAATGCAGATTTCGTATTAGAGTAGAAAACCGCTCCGAACCCGGCCAGTTACTTACCGTACTAAACCAATTTTTTTGTAAATTACCGAATGGGATCTATAGGTCTTATACCGATTTATCCAAAACCCGAATGGGTAGAACCAAAACCCGATTAGGTACCCGATTACCCATGACTAGTTTCTAATCAAATTTAACCAGACCGATCAGTTACAAAATTGAACCTGTTAACTGTCCAAATAACTGCCGTCGATCGACAGCCTTCCTTAGTGTCGATCAACACTCGTCCAATACACGGACACATGCGTTACAAAGATCTAACCCAAATTATTTTCATTGTTTAAAGACATAACATCTAATCTTCAACTCTTAGATTCAACGGTGTGAGATTTGGCTCCCAAACTTGTCTCATTGTTTTGTTATCCCTCATATTTTTCTTAGCTCCTTATTACTTAGCATATTAAGTGATCTCGTACCAGTCATATATTTTATTTGCTATCACTTTCAAATGAAAAACTAGTATCAAACCTTCATATCGACATACTCGTACTGGTATCGACATACTCGTACTGGTCTCTATTCCATTTTGACAAAACATTACGATTTCATTTGGTTGGAAAACGAGAATTTACAAACCGTTTAGATGAAAATGTATGTATTTTTTACATATCTCACTGAAATACCTCAAAGGACATCAAAATTTTAACAAGTGACTTGCTAAGCAGATTGAATTCATTGGAACCTTTCCATATGGGATCAAATACAAGAAATGTATGGATAGTTTAGTTGTTGATGCATTGTCAAGGAGGTATGTTCTACTTAAACTCTTTATGCCAAACTACTTAAATTTCAGTATGTCACTTATCAAGATTTTGGTAAGATTTTTGCTTCTTGTGAGAATTTTTCATTTGGAAAATATTATAGACATGCAAGTTTCCTATTGTATGATAATCGCTTGTGTATTCTTAACTCGTCTTTGAGATAATTGTTTCTATAGGAAGAACATTTCCATTGGGACATTTCAGAGTGGCTAAAATTGTTAAAGTTATGCAATCCTATTTCCATTGGCCTAAAATGAAACAAGACGTCAAGAAGTGTTGTAAAAAATGTACAACATGTAAAATGGCTAAGGCAAAGTCACAGCCCCACGGTTTATATACCCCATTTTTACTTATTTATTTGCATCCATGGCATGTCGTCTCTACGAATTTTGATGGTTATTTGCCTATGACTAGAACTAGTAAGGGTTCTTTGTTTGTGGTTGTGGATAGATTTTCTTAAATGACACGTTTTATTCTTAGTCATGAAACTGATGATGCCATGAATGTTGCTAGCATTTCTATAAAGGAATGGTGCGTTTACATGGTATGCCTAAGTCCACAGTCTCATAAGTTTTTGTTTCTATACACAAATAATTAAATAACATGCAACGCCAAGGTAACTAAATAAAATCACACTTATTCTTTGTAAAAATGACAGACGGTCAAAGACTAGATACAACTATTTCACTTATGTCCACATATAACATTTATTGTACGTTGACCGTCTTTAATGTTAAAAGTGGATGACTCCAAATACACAATGAAAAAAGAGAAACAAAGTAGGAGTTTGTTAAAACAAATTTACATCATTTTTTGCTTATATACACAAATAACATGTAACGACAAGGTTATTAAGTAAAATCACTTTATTGTATGTAAAAATGACAGACTGTCAAATACAAAATATAGCAGTTTCACTTTGGTCCACATTTAACATTTATTATGTTGAAATCACTTTATAAAGAAATAAATACAATCATTTATTGTATGTGAATTGACAAATATACAAAGTAATAAATATAATACAATTGTGTAAAATAAAAATATAAGAAAATATGAAATCTATATATATATGTGCACTAATCTGATAATGAATTGATTATCTGAAGTTAGCTCCATTCGTTGGCTGTGATAAAGAAAGGAAAAGAGTTTACTTAGCAAATGGCAAGTCTTTGACTTATCATGAATGATTAGGATTCTTACCTCTAAGCTTAGTTATATATTTTTTGAATCTAACTTTTTTGTTCTGTTTCCTGTCAGGCTGACTTGAGAAACTGTGAGACAATGCTAAGCAAAATAAAGATTCCTCTACCAGATTTGCTGGTAAGTCTTGTTGATCATTTAGTACTGAAACAATAATGAAAGTTCTATAAAGCGTTCTACGCGTCTGTCTGCATCATGTCTAGGCGTTAGGCGCTAGGCGCTTCAGCGACGCTTAGATTACCGCTTTGACCGCATAAAGTTGTAGTTTACATTTTATATGTAATATTATATATATAATTTTTTATGGTTTAAAAACCTAAACCATCTAAAATCGCCTAGATTTTGATTAGGCGTTCTAGGCGCTAGGCGCTTCAGCAACGCTTAGATTACCCCTTTGACCGCATAAAGTTGTAGTTTACATTTTATATGTAATATTATATATATGATTGTTTATGGTTTAAAAACCTAAACCATCTAAAATCGCCTAGATTTTGATTAGGCGTTCTAGGCGCTAGACGGGTCACCGTCTACTTAACTAGCACCTAGTGCTTTGTTAGACACTGTATTTACATTTCTTTATGTAACAATAACCTTTTTCATCACTTATACACTATGTTTACATATCTACCAACTAAAATGTTCAAATATCATTTGTTTTCTCCTTTTTTGTAATCGTAGAACACAGTTCTAGCTTTGGATGTTTCAGCTATGGATATTGACCAGGTTGAAAATCTAATAAAATTTTGTGAAAGCAAGGAAGAAATAGAAAAGTTGAAGGTACCTCTTAAAAGCATATTGTCGCACATCTCACTCAACTACTCTAAAATCTGAAGCTGACTAATGTTGTATTTTTAGAATTGTGCTGGTGATGACAGGGAAATGCTTGGAAAGTGTGAGGAGGTCTGCTCCACTTCTTAAAACCTTGGATGATACTTGATCATTGTATATGGTTTGACTTTAAATTTTGCAAATGTTGAAGGTTTTCGGGGAACTAATGAAGGTTCCACGTATAGAAGCAAAATTACGAGTGTTTGATTTCAAGATTGCCTGTGTTTCTAAGGTAGAAATGTCAAATTCTCTTATTCTTAAGTCATGCAGTGTTGTAATTGATGTTTTTGATTTTGATTTTTCAGGTGCAGGACTTAAGAAGGTGTCTGAATTCTATAATCAATGCTACTAAAGAGGTATGTATATATGGTGGTGGATGAAATCTTCTGTGTCATTGTAATATAGGTATCTCCATCTTGGTAATTAAATAACTATCATATTTCATGTATTAGATGAATGAATCTGCAAAGCTGCATCAGATTATGCAAACAATTTCAACACATGAAAATCTAGGTAGGAGGTATCATATATGGTTTTCCAATTTCATAAAATTAATACTTGGTAGCATTTCTTGGTTGATGTATTAAGGCCTTTTGTGTTGCAGCTTCTGTTGTGGGTTCTGAAGTGGATAGTCTTGTTAAAGTATCTGATAATATGGCTTTGATGCATGACTTGTGCAAGGTAGATACTATCTCTGTATCATATGGTTAATGTGGTCATTACGAAAGGTGCTTATGCTTTATTTTCTTCTTACTGGTTTAGCTTGTTTGTGAAAGTATGCCGGAATTGCTGGATTTTGGCAATGACCTTGATCATTTAGAAGCTGCATCGAAGGTACGCCTGTTGTTGTAACTCATGGTTGCTTCTTTTGCTAGGGGCCTGTTCGTTTGGTCGCCGCAGGCAGTTGCAGCAGCCATAGCGATTGCGGCGAATGCAACGTTTTTGGCCGCTAAATCAAATCGACGTTCAAAATTTTTTATCGCAGAATGTTTCGTTCGCCGCCGCCGCAGATACATGCAGCGACGAAACGAACATGCACCTAGTTCCCACTTGTCTTTAATGTTGGTGAAAATTACAGATTGAATTGAAATCGGTTGAGGAGAAGATGGGAGCATTTGTCCACGTCCTTAATGAGGTGAAAGATGAGTATATGGCTTCAGAAAATGATGGTGCAATCTCTATGGGCTTCCGATATGTAAGCCACATGAATGTGTAGTAAAGATAACCGCATGATAAGAGCCAAGAACAAGTCCTTTTTTGCTGTTTTTAATTAGATGTTCATGTGTTTTAGGCGACCTATGATTTTCTTAATCCACTTGAATACGAAGCGTCGTGGGTTGATACCTTATACGAAGAAGCGGTGAGCTATATAATTTGTCGATTAGACCTGTATGGACATGTATCATGTTTTAAAGCCTATAAGTAACTCATTTTAATTTACAGACAAGAACTATAGATTCCTACTTAGCTAAGTTTCCAGCTCGCTATACCATCGAGGAAGGTACCATCACAACTTTGTCCTTCTACTGTCTTATCAAATCTTTTGTGGTTCTCATTTCTGTTCTGGCCATTGTCCCTTTATGCAGTGACCAAGACGGTGAACCATTTCGTGAAAACGTTCATCAAGTGTCGTCGCAAGAAGATTGAAAGGCAAGCCAAGGGTAAGAAGAAGATAACGGAGAAAGAAACAATGAACATCGAACAAAACAAGCACCTCTGAGGAGCAGCGAATCTTAGACCCATTGAGAACTTTTATGCTGCTTAGAACTATCTATGATCTCTTCACCAATTATGTTTATGTCTTATGAAGTATATGAAGTTTGTTACAACTTAAAGTTACATTATTTTGCTAATAATAAAACATGTTTCTTCTAGCAAGAATAAAGCTTTACACTTAACATGTCTGCCTATCGCTACCAAACTCTACAAATAAAGATCTCTGTCACTATGTGACCAATGCCATAAAATATGATTCTTACCACAATGAAGCGAACATGCAAAACCTAGCAGAAGAGGAAAAACTCTATCAATGTTACCTGATGTTGTCACTCGAAATCAAAGAAAATTTAGGATTTTATAGACAGAAACATTATTAGGTAGATATCATGAGCTGAAATAGAAACCATCCAAACCATAAGACCCACATAGACTGTTGATTTATCCCATATATTAGACAACGAAGATACAAAGCCAAGAGATAATTTTCGACAGCGAAGGCAGAGACAACTAAGACAATCATCTACGACTCAAGTGCGCAAAGAAGCAGTTAAAAAAGGCGTTATCTCACCACAAGGGTTATGTTTTGGTGTTTCATCCTAGGCCTAGAACCCTTGCATCTCCGACTCACCCAAGTATTAGATGGATTGCTACTACTCCCTAGCCCGTTTAGAACCAGCTTTTCTGGTTCTGACTGGAGGAGGTAACACTTTGTGTGGGACAGATAAGGGAATAGGCAAATGAAGTTTACTCCCAGAAGCCAAAGCAGGGAACCCAACAGCAGGGATTCCAACAAGAGCACAGCAGACTCCTGCCTTGTCATCATGGGAGTATTATTACCACTACCCTTTTGCAAACAATACCGCAGAGACTGGTTTTCGGCAACGAAGCATTCAAGCATCCGTCCTAGTCTCAAGCATTCTCTCTCAAGATACTTACTCTTCTTCTCTAAATCTTGCACGTATTCCTTCTTCCTCTCCCTCGATCGAACCGCCGCATCTCTATTCCTTACTCTCCTGAACCACAATCACACATCCCAATTATCAACTCTCACATCCTTCTCAAGACATAAACACGTTTTTAACAATCTATAAAGCCAACCAAAACCATATGAACAAACAAGCTAATCACATAACTCATGATCAACTCTTTAATCTCACACATACTTACATACATACATACAATTTGCTCATGAATTTGAACTATTAAAACAACATAACGAATGAGTTATATAATACATTTTAAACATTCTCATCATCATCTCTTCAATGTCACAGATACGTATCTACGCTTTGTTCGCAATCTAAAGGCAATCAATACAAAACACACAAATCCAAAATAAATACTAAAACCCTAATTTTTCAAATTACTTTCGAAAAAGAGTAAATCAGATATACCTTCTTCTTTTCTTAGCCCCAGCATCATCATCGTCTCCTTCTTCATCATCATCCTGAACCTCACTCCCAGAATCATTAGACTTCTTCTCAACAACCAGATCTGCACTCTCCTTCCCAGAATCATCAGATCCTACTGTTTCTTTCCCGGCGGAATCATCAGATCCTTCTGTTTCTTTCCCGGCGGTGGCTTGTTCCGTCGTCAAATCAACTGGATAATCAACGAGTAAATCAGCTATGAACTCCGAAATCGATCCCTGATCCAACTCCGCGAGACTCTCCTCCTCTTGATTCTCATCACTCATCAATTTACTCTCAATCTCTCCGATCCACGAATCTGGTGAAGACCTAACAAAATCCTCCTCCGCCGGTGGAGAATATATGACGATTGAAGGATCGAAATCGAAGAAGAGATCATCATCAAAGAGTAAATCGAAGCTATCAAACTCCTCCGCCATGATCGAGAGAAAAAAAAAACTAAAATTATACAAAAAAACCAAAAAAAAAAGAAAAAATTATAATTAAGATATGAAGAGAGATGAGTTATATAAGGTGGACTGTGTTTTTTTGAGTCGTTTTAGTCTGCATTCCTTTGTGACCAAGTAAAAGGAGTCAACAGGACACGTGTTAGTCATGGACGCGTTTTTAAAAACTCTTAGCCAATAAGGTGACGTAGTGTACTGTATTGTGATGTTCCTGTTAGCAGAGAATAATTGTTTTTGTGTCTCGTCACACAACCAATGAGAATGCTTCAATAAGAAACTGAACATATATGGCTTTCGTCCAAAAAAATATTCTATTAAATCAAAAATCATAATTTATATAAATTGATACTAGTTAGACTCATGTTTCAAATTTAGCCATTAACAAGATCGTGATATGTGTTAATTGAATTGATAAAATGTTGACACGTGTCAGATTTATGTCTATTTGTGTTTTTTATAAACTTCTTTACAAATGACTTTATTTGTTTGTTAATTGAATTGATAATATTTACGTCTATCTGTGTTTTTTATAAACTTCTTTACAAATGACTTTATTTGTTTGTAACATCATATTTTAGATTAATGTTAATTTGAAAGAACTTTACCCTCAAATTCAATAATACTTAATTAATTTTAATAAATATTGATATGTTCAAGAAAATTAATCAATATTAATTGAATATCATATTTTCTAATATAGATTAGGGTCCGTCTAATAGACAGGTTATATTTTTCATAATAAATTAAAATTAAAATTTAATTTAATTGTAAAAATATTATATCGAAAGTATTAAAAAAAAGATAAAGTTAGTAAATTGTTTTTTGTTGAAAAAAATATTTATGTATCATACATAATGAAAAATCATTATTAAACATTCATCATAAAAATCAAGTAATGTTAAATTATCGATCCCCAAAAAGATTGTGAGCTATTCACCATTTTCATAATATTACTATTACCAAATTTTCTAAAAAACTTAATTTAGATATTATATCCTAAACATGATTATACCATTATCCTAAAAAATGTTATTTCCACTGTTTTTAAAAAGCTATTCTCGCATATTTTTTTACTTTGCAATTTATTGTTTTTATTAAACTTAATTAATAATTACAAAATTTGATTGTAAATTTCTCACAAATTAACATCAATAATAAAAAAAAAAAGAGTTATAGTGTCTTTGAGATAAACATTTTAAATATGAAAGTATACAAAATTACATATTTGAAAGAAAAAAAATTTAGAAAGCATTATACTACGAATTATATTGACTTTTGTAATTTCCAATTTTTATATAATTTTTTAGATGTGTCACATTCTGGCAACTAATCTTTTACTTGATATATATCACAATCACGTGAGTTAGTAACTCTGAAAACCAAGTTTTACATAATAAGAATTTTTGAATTAACATAAACAAAAATCTATTATAATTAGGTTTTCAAAGTTAGTCATTAACAAGATCGTGACACGTGTTAATTGAATCAATAAGATGTTGACACATGTCAAATAATTGATGGTAAGAATTATATAAATTTGTTTTCAAAAAAAATAATATTTTTAAAATAGAAAGAAGAAAATAAAAATTTAGGAAATTTAATAGTTACTTAGTAATAATCGTAAAAGAAAAAGGATACTAATTATAAAATAGAATTATTAATAAAAATTAGGTCTAAGGAATAAATAAAATTAACAAATAATGAAAAAAATACAACAAGTTAATCCACTATGAGATAATATTAGAAAATATTTGTATTATCGTGAATATTATGTAATTTAAACTAGATTTGAACCCGCGGTACACCGCGGGGTAAAATGTTTTTATTTATTTTTAAATTTAATATTTCTGATATGCTGCAATTTTTATTTTAAAATTATTAAAATTACATAATATCAAACTTAATTAAATTAGTGTGATTCGATATGTTTTATATTAATATTATTAAAAATAGTATAATGAAGTTAAAACCTGTTTTGAAGTATAAAATTTAAACTTGTCCCGTCATATAACCCGTCACACAACCCGTCATACAACCCGTGTATAAATGTTATTTCTAAAACAAACACAAGAGTATATCAAGAGTATATCACAAACCCCGTCATACAATCCGTTTTGGAATAATTGTTTTCATCGGTATTTCGCATAACAACTAATAATCATTTGCAAATTAAGCGTATATCTTATTCAATAAGACCGATGTGCGAGGACAGACAACCCTCTTTTAAAAACTTAAATATTAAAATTTTCTCAAATAAAATATCTGATTATACCGAATAAAACTTTTAAATTTGGACGCCTGAGAAATATTTTTTTTTTGTTCATTCGTAATTGGAAATATAGTAGTCTTATTTATAATGGTTCTGAATCATTGTCTAATTATTAGAGATATTAAATATTGGAACATATTAAATATCGATTGTTATAAATTATTAGAGAAAATAATTAAATATTTTTTTTGCATTATTTCTTACAAAAGATTAAATGCATCAAGAGTAATAAATGTTAGCTATAGTATTTTTTCAAAACATGTTGCGAAAATATTATAGAAGATTGTATTTTTTTGCAAAAAGTATTACAAAAATACTATAGTAGATTAAGATTTTCCATTTAATTAAGATTTTATGTATCAATTATTTTCGATTTTATATATTAGTTAAATCAGTGATTATACATATTAAAAACTTTTTATCGTTTTATACTATTTCATCCAAAAATGATTTTTACCTTTTTGAAAATTTGAAATTGATTATGGATATTTTCAAATATAATTTTTAAATAATAGTGTATATAGATATATGTATTAATTTTATTAAATGACTACATACAGTATTAAGCTATTTAAATTAAATATGCTAATGGATTAATTTGGTAACCTAAAAATATATATAAATAACTGATTTTAGAGAACTAATTGCATGTAGGAATAATAGGTTCTATCAATTTAATGTTTACAAAACTGTTAAATGAAATAAATGACGCTGCCATTTTTATTTTGAGCATTAAATTATTAATGCAAAATCATTAACTATTTTGATTATTTTGATTTAATTCAATAACTAATTCGGATAAGTTGGGAGAAATTTAAGGGAATGGGTTTTGAATATATTTTTTTAATAGTGGAATCAATTTTTTTTTTAAAGGAAAAAAAAATTAATGGCAGTGACATTCTCTGTAAATACTATTGAACTCCAAGATTTTTTTCATAAGTTGCTCCAAAAATGTTAATATAGATATTTTTATTCAGTAAGATAATCTAAATAAGTTCGCAATTGATGTAACATGTGTCAGTTGTATCGATAAAATTTTGGCATATGTAAATTAAAGATATATTAGAATATTTTAAAATTAAATTTATAAACCTATCATAAAAAAATCTACATAACTAATATATGTAAAATTATACCTAATTATAATGGACTTTTATATTAATTCCAAAATTCTTATTATATAAAACTTGATTTTCAGAGTTACTAACTCATGTGATTGTGATATATGTCAAGTAAAACATTAGATGCCGGAATGTGACACATCTATTTTGTAAAAAATTTGATAAAAATAGAAAATTATAAATTAAAAGTTGACAGGGAAGAGTTCTCCTTGTTTTCTTTGTCTCTTATTTCCAGAAATGCAAATGTAAAAGTGAACAATTTGGCACGAAAAGCTCGTGTCAGCGTGCATGTTGTTAAATTTGTAAACAATGTTCCATCAGATTGGCTCATTTGAGTTGATCTCTTAATGCAGTTGACCAAAAAAAAAAAAAATTGCAAACAAAATTTAAATACTTAGAAATTTTTACTTATAATCAAAATTATTAACCTAACTTTTAACTATGTCGGTTTGGGTTTATCAAAGAGATTAGGGTTTAATACTTTAATATTTATAACTAAACAAGATTATATGTCGATTTTAGTTTATAAAGAATGATTAAAGTTTATTTTTTACAATGATTAAAGTTTAGTTTTTACAACTAAACATGTTATATTGTTACATGGATTTATAAATGAGAATTATGGTTTAGAATTTACAATTAAACAAGGGTTTATGTTGATTTAGGTTTATAAATAAGGAGTAGAGTTTCGATTACACAATTTATACAAGGTTATATATCTGTTTTAATTTATAAGATATAATTAAGATTTAGATGATACAGTTAAACGAGATTATGGGTTTAACAAAATAAATGTGTTTATTAAATGTTTTTATATATTTGATAATTGTTTAACTTTTAATTTATATCTAAATGTTGTTTAATTTTAATTTATATTTAAAGGTAATATGTCATAGTGCAATCTCATTGGTTAAAACAAGAAGGGTGAATAAAAGGGAACTAAAAAGAGACATTATTAACTTAAAATAAGGATAACAAAAGTCAATATAATTCGTAGTATAATGATTTCTAAATTTTTTTTTTAAATGTGTAATTTTGTATACTTTCATATTTAATTTTTTTTCTTAATGCTTATCTCAACGACACTATAACTCATTTTTTGGATTGATGTTAGTTTTTAAGAACTTTACCATCAAATTTTGTAATAATTAATTAAGTTTAAGAAATACAATAAATTGCAAAATAAAACAATATTCGAATAGTTTTTAAAAAAATTGTAAGTTAGGAAATAACATTTTTAGGATAATGGTATAATCATGTTTAGGGTATAATATCTAAATTAAGTTTTTAAAAACATTTAGTAATTGTAACATTATGAAAAATGGTGAATAGCTCACAATTTTTTTGGTGATCGATAATTTAACATTACTAGATTTTTATAATGAATGTTTGATAACGATTTCTAAATATGTATGATACATAAATAATTTTGTTGAACAAAAAACAATTTACTAACTTAAAAAATTATATTTTTTTAATACTTTGGATATAACATTCTTACAATAAATTTTAATTTTAATTTTATTTTGAAAATAAATAACCCGTCTATTAGACGAGCCCTAATCTATATTATAAAATATGATATTCATTTAATATTGATTATTTTTTGAGAATTTTTGAGAAATACCCCTTTTGGTGTACCATTTTTTAAAAATACCCCTCTTCTCTATCCATTTTCAAAAATACCCCTTTTCAAATATAAAAAATTATAAAATTTTATATGGTTAATAAGGTACATCGAGATCATCATTACTACTGGGAGATTAAATCCAAATATTTATAAGGTTTTAAAAGGTTCTAAACAGTATTTATAATGTTTTTATAAGGTTTTTACAAGGTTTACACAGTTTTATAAGGTTTTTAAAAGGTTTTTAAAAGGTATTTATACGGTATTTATGAAATATATATATAAATTTACACACATATAAAGATAATTTGTGTCTATAAATATAAGTTTACACATATGTTTTTGATAAATTTCAAAATTTATAGTGACTTTTTGATAAAATTAGAAAGAGGGGTATTTTTAAAAAGTGGTATTGGAAAAGGGGTATTTTTGAAATTCCCTCTTATTTTTTTTTGTTAATGATATGATTTTCCAAATTTTAACACATGCAATATTTTTAGCATATACGTGAAAACATAAATTTTAACCCGCTTTTTTACGCGGGACCTTATCTAGTTTAAACATAAGATTTGGGTATCTATTGTATCTTTATAACCTTCAAAAGAAACTATGACGTAATCGTCTTACACATAACAGAAAATGAATAGTAAGTTAGTAACAACATGTTTTAAATATAAATTAAACTTAGAACATTTTGAAATATAAAAGTGAAGGGTTTCTGTTGGGTCGGATCCTATGTGGGGGACCTGGACCCGTTTTTAACTTGCCGCCCCCATAAGGCCTTTAGGTAAAACCCTCAAAAACCTAATGCTTCTTCGCCTCCTTCTCTTCTTCTCTTATCTCCGTCTCTCAGAGAGTGTTCACTTCCCCTTCAACCGCCATGCTTGAGTACCGTTGTAGCTCCGTAGACTGGAAACCATCTCCGGTGGTAGCCCTAACCTATACTATATAAAAGTTGAGACTATAAGCTTTTGAGAGCGTCCACATAGGATTTTAAACGACCAATCGGGATTCTCACTGATTAACATTTTTTCTATCTCATTAATTAACATCTTTAAATATATTATTTTATATACAAAAATATTAATAAAAAAGAAAAAGAATATACTGAAAATAGAAATTTTAATTAATGAAAAAAAATATATGGAATATATGAAACTTACAATCTAAGTATATAATATTGAATATAAATGTTAGCCCTCGATTAACTATATTTCTTACACCAAATAAAGGTAAGTTTGTGAATATTAGTTTTGATAATGGCCAGTCGTGTCTTTTTAAAATATAAATTTTCTTATTTTGTGTGTTACTGAAAATCATAAAAATAACATTCCCTAAATCATACACATCTTAAGTTCTTATAAATACTTTCTATTAGATAAACGATATGCATAAAGCATTGTTAGAGCAAGAAGCTGCATACAAGACGCTGTGTGAGACCCAAACCAAGCCCACAAGGGGCCCGATCAAAAATCACTAAAAAAAAACCTGTGTGGTGCAGTTGTATATATGTATATAGTGTATATATCTCCCTCTACCTCCAGCCGCTTCTTCACATCACAAAACCTAACCCTAAAGCTGCACGAAGGAACCTTGTTTTCAAGCCTCCATCACCACTGTTTTGTGATCAAGAGTTGTTGTTGCCTTTCTTTCTCGTTGGATCACGTGAGAGAAGAGTTTAACGTCACGTCTTCACCATTCCACACCGGTTTCAATTAGGTAAGACAAATCTATCATGGATATGGTTTAATCCACTGATTATGTCTTTATTGGCTGCTTATTCGTGGTTTTTGGCTGCAACAATTGGATTTATAGTGGAGAAGAGGAATAAGGAAACTGTTTCAAGTGGCAATTTTGGTGATCATTTTCCCGTCGCATCTGAACGAACCAGAACACGATTTTGGTGTCGTTGGATAGATCTCTCTGCAAGGAAGAAGTAGCAGTTTACAGTTCTTCATTACGAGGTATATTCCATCCACAATTCGAGTTGCAAGTTGGCTTAAAGTCACAATTTCTGTACCCAGAAATAACTGTATCAGATTTCAGATTCAGGTTGGACTTTTGGGGAAGATATTTTGGTTAACTCTGATCGTTTTAGGACAAGTTGAGGGTGGTTACTAATAGAGGGAGTGTCAAGGAAGACACCAAAGTTACTAGAAAAGGTACACCTTAGTTACCACACGGATTGCTTGTTGGGCAAGAATGCTCTGTTTCAGTCAAATCCCAGAAACCCTAATATGTCTTTTTACTATTTTCTTGTGCTGCAAGTATCAGATTGTTGCAAGCCGTTTTGAGCCTCTATCTTCTAGTTCTCAGTTCAGTCCAAAGTCAGGTGAGGGTGTGATCTGCGGAAATTCGATTACAAGTGCTACTCTTATACTTCATGATTCTTTTGCATAGGGTTAGATTTGCTTGTGAACTAGTATTGTCTTGATAATTAGGAATTGATAATTTGATGAGTGATGAATTTTGTAAAGTGATTGAGATAATGTCTTAGGAAAGACTAGTTTAAGATGTATGATATATGTGAAATGAGATTACCATCCCTAGGGATGATGAAAGAGGAAATGGTCTGCATTGAATTGATTCTTCGTAGCTCAATTAAAGGTTGACGAGCCTAGTGGAACAAGATAGGTGACAAGGTCATGAGAGATGATCGAACCTGGTAATGATGTGGAGATCTTGCTTATGGCATGAAGTATTTGTGTGTTCCAGCACAGTGTTGCGGAGTAGTTGATTGTTGTGCCTTTTTTATGTGATTGATAAGTGTGGTTTAAAGGTAGTTTCTGTTTTCGTTTTTCCCAGCGAGTGGAAAGGATTCTCTCACTGAGTAATTCGTTAGTCACCCCTTCTTTCCTTTTTCCTCAGGTGAAAGTGAGAATCTTGAGTAGCCTCGCAAGTCCGTCTCGTTACTGGTGTTTTTTTTTTGGGAACTTGGGTTTTATTTACTTTACCATTATTTTCTTATTTATAAGACTATTTAAGTTATTTTACGAAATAATGAAAACAAGTTATTTTAAAGGTTTTTAATAAATGAAGATTTTTTTCTTATAAGTATGAGTAAGTAAGATAAACGAAAGGTCTAATAAGGCAAGTAGCATGCTGTCTCATTTTTTTTAGAGAGACGGGTGTTACAAATGGTATCAGAGCCAAGTTAAAGCCAAGCCGGTGCTGACCCGGACGGCTAAGTTTTATTTTTATTTATAAAAAAAAAATAGATTTTTACAGAAAAGGGAATGGGGGTTTTATCAAAAAAAAAAAATAACACCAGAAGAGCGGGACTTGCGTTTAGAGTTTCTGTAAAGTTTTAGTTTCAGTGGTTCTTATGGTTGACCTTGTGTAAACAGAAAATGACATCAGGCAGACGAGGAGGTAGACGGGGTGGCGCAAACCTTAGAGGAAACCGAGTAGGGGATGCACCTATTGATGAGCGAGAGCAACATGAAGCAGGAGAGATTCCAGTTGCACCTCATGCAGCGGAGATTGCTGCAACTCGTGCAGAGATGCAGGAGCTCCGAAACATGATGCGGGAGATTTTGGAACGACCTATGTATGCACCACCACCACCACCTCCAGCAGTTGCACCTCATCAGGCAGGACCAGTTGCACCTCAGCAGGTACCACCAATACCAGCGGTTGTTCCACCTCAGCACCATCAGGCACCACCGCCACCAGCAGCAAGAGTTGAGTATTCTTACTTTGAGACAATGAAGCTCATGAGTACGATGGGCACTGAGTATTTCACTGGTGGAACTGATCAAGTTTGGGCCGATGATTGGAGACAAATGTTGGAGAAACATTTCAGGTCAGCAAGATGCCCAGTGGAGTATAAGAGGGATCTTGCAGTGCATTACTTGAGGGGAGATGCAGATAATTGGTGGAGGAGTGTCGAAAAGAGCTTACCAGTCGGATATGTGCCTACCTGGGAGGATTTTCTTTCGGAGTTCAATAAGAAATACTTTCCTCAGGAAGCTATGGATCTGCTTGAGTGTGCGTTTTTGGAGCTTCGTCAGGGAACAAAGACTGTTAGACAGTATGACGATGAGTTCACTCGTCTATTAAGATTCACAAAGATAGACCATGGAGAGCTAGAGTTGATTCGCAGATTTATGAGAGGACTAAGGGCTAATATTCGTAACCGTTGTTCTATTAGAGGATGTACTAGCAGGGTTGAGCTAGTTGAGCAAGCTCCTACGATGGAGAGGGGACTTGAGGAGGAAGCTAGAGATCTTAGGATTACTCAGCAGAGAGCAACTAAGGGAGCAGAATCACTGAAGCGTACAGCAGATAACCGCGATGCAGGTTAAGGACAGACTCGTTACTTAAAGTGTACCAGGTGTAATCGAAAGCATGGAGGGGTGTGTTGGTTGGATTCAGGCAAGTGTTTCCAGTGCGGTAAAGTTGGTCATACTAGAGAAAATTGTCCAGAGGGAGTGGATACTTGTAGGAAGTGTGGACAGCGGGGTCACTTTGCACGGGAATGCACTACGCAAATGGTAATGGCGGGAGGACAGCAGCGGAATCAAAACCGAGGAATTTTACCACCACCACCACCAAAAAGGCAAGTAGTTGGACCTCGAGTGTACGCAGCAGCGGGCGAGGATGGAGCAGAACCGATTATGGGTAAGTTTTTATCAAAGCTTTTATCTATTTTCGTTTTGGTAGTTAGTTGTTATGCTTTTTGTGTGTGGGGGTTCCTTAGTCTAAAAAAAAAAAAAACTCTGTAGGATCGGTTTTTATTGGGGGAGTTTCAGCCTGTACAATGTTTGACACTGGAGCTACCCATTGTTTTGTGAGCCCCAATTTGGCGAGGAATTGGGATTCCAGAATCGACTTTACAGAGAAACGAAGGAGAATTGAAACCGCAGGAACACAATTAGTAGGATCATCGCGGACTTACATAGACGTTCCTGTGGTGATAGGCGGAGTTGAGTTGCTGGGAAATTTTCTTGAGATGGAGTTGAGACGCTACGACGTAATCGTTGGAATAGACTGGTTAAAGCGTCATGATGCCAACTTGGACTGTCGAGGAGCTCGTGTTATCATCAATCGAGCTGAAGGGAATTTGGTATTCCAGGAAGTTGAAACTAATAACGGAATTCCAATCATCTCAATGATTCAAGTTGAGGGGTTAGAGTGGAAGGGGCCTGAAGCATATTTGGCAACCATCTCTATTGAGGGAGGAGAAATTGGTGTAGAGTTGGATGAAATTCCTGTAGCAGCAGAGTACGGAGATGTTTTTGAACCACTTAAAGGACCACCACCCAATAGAGGAGATGCATTCACAATTGAGTTGGAACCAGGAACCGCCCCGATATCCAAGGCGCCGTATCGTTTAGCTCCAACAGAAATGGCTGAACTAAAGAAGCAGTTAGAGGATCTTACAGACAAGGGGTTTGTGAGACCGAGTAGTTCTCCATGGGGAGCACCTGTTCTCTTTGTAAAGAAGAAAGATGGAACTTTCAGACTTTGCATAGACTATCGTGGATTGAATAAGGTGACTATTAAGAATAAGTAACCCTTACCACGTATAGATGAGTTGTTGGATCAACTGCAAGGAGCATCTTGGTTTTCGAAGATAGACTTAGCATCAGGTTACCATCAGATTGTCATTGCAGAGGAGGATGTAAGAAAAACAGCATTCAGGACACGTTACGGGCATTATAAGTTTGTGGTCATGCCTTTTGGATAGACTAATGCCCCTGCAGCTTTTATGAAACTTATGAATAACGTGTTTCGGGAGTTTTTGGACAAGTTTGTCATTGTTTTAATTGATGATATTTTGATCTACTCAAGGAGTAAGGAGGAGCATGCCGAGCACTTAAGATTAGTATTGCAGACGTTGAGAGATCAGAAACTTTTTGCAAAGATGGCAAAATGCAGCTTTTGGCAAAAGCAAATTGGATTCTCGGGCCATGTTATTTCAGAGGCTGGAGTAGCTGTTGACCTCGAGAAGATTACAACTATCATTCATTGGCCTAGACCTAAGAATGCTACAGAGGTTTGTAGTTTTCTTGGACTCGCTGGATACTATCGAAAATTTGTAGAGGGATTTGCAAGTATGGCCAAACCGTTGACACAATTGACATGTAAGGAGACAAAGTTTGAGTGGACAGATGCATGTGAGAAAAGTTTTGAAAAGTTATAGGAGCATTTAACTCAGACGCCTGTGTTGGTGTTACCTAAGGCTGGAGTACCTTATGTTCTTTATACAGATGCATCAAAAATTGGGCTAGGATGTGTTCTTATGCAGGATGGTAAAGTCATAGCATATGCTTCTAGACAGTTGCGGAAACACGAGAATAATTATCCTACTCATGATTTAGAGTTAGCAGCTGTGGTTTTTGCTCTTAAGGTTTGGAGAGCCTACTTATACGGGGAGAAGGTGCAAGTATTTACTGATCATAAAAGTCTGAAGTATATTTTCACTCAAGCTGATATGAATTTGAGACAGAGGAGATGGGTGGAATTGCTTGCAGACTATGATTTGGATATTGCTTACAACCCAGGAAAAGCTAATCAAGTAGCGGATGCTCTCAGTAGAAGAAGAGGTGATGTGAGTAGAACCAAGGAGGTGCAAGAGCTTGTTTCAGCTTTATCATGCCTGAATATTTGTGAGGTCTTGGTCGACGACGATGTAATGGGTTTAAAAGCGGTAAATCAAGCTGACTTATTATGGAGAATTCGTGAGGCACAAAAAGAAGATGTTGATCTAAGGCAATCAGTAGAAACTGAAGTTGGGGGTTATCATACCACAGAGAATGGAACATTTATTTTTAAAGGTCGAGTGTGTGTCCCAGATAATAAAGATCTAAAGGTAAAAGCGGAACACAGGAATCCAAGTGGTCTTTTACAGGGTTTACCGTTGCCAGAATGGAAATGGGATATGGTGACTATGGATTTTGTCACAGGACTTCCAATGACAATAAGTAAGCGAGATGCAATTTGGGTAATTGTTGATAGACTTACAAAATCGGCACATTTTCTAGCAGTGAATAAAAAGGACACGGCAGAACGCTTAGCTCATAAGTATTTGGATGAGATAGTGAAATATCACGGAGTTCCTGCTAGCATTGTTTCCGACAGAGATCCAAAGTTTACATCATTATTTTGGAAAGCATTTCAGAAAGCCTTGGGGACTAATGTACAGTTGAGTACAGCTTATCATCCACAGACAGATGGTCAATCTGAACGGACAATTCAGACATTGGAGGACATACTTAGAGCTTGTATGCTAGACTGGGGAGGTCGTTGGGAAAAATATTTACCTTTGGTGGAGTTTTCTTACAACAACAACTATCATTCAAGCATAGGTATGCCACCATTTGAGGCTCTTTATAGACGACCTTGTCGCACACCACTTTGTTGGACAGAAGTAGGGGAGCGTCGAGACATTAAGCATGAAATAATTCAAGAGTCAACTGAGCAAGTGGAGCTGCTTAAAAAAACATTAAAAGAAGCTCATGATCGTCAGAAGAGTTATGCAGACAAGAGACGAAAAGATTTGGAATTCGAAGTTGGAGACTTGGTGTATCTGAAAATGAGAATGTTTAAAGGCCTAAACCGATATCAGTGGTTAGTCGCAAAGAGAGTGGCTCTCTAGGAAAGAAAGCTAAGACAATTCAAGTTTGTTGGGAACGGGATGGAGTTCAAGAGTTATCTTGGGAATCAGAAAAGGTAATGCGAGTTGACTACCCTGAGCTTTTTAAAGAAAAGAGTGAAGCTGAGCTGGGAATGTTGAATTCGAGGACGAATTCTATTGTAGTGGGGGAGAATTGTGAGACCCAAACAAAACCCACAAGGGGCCCGATCAAAAATCACTAAAAAAAAACCTAAGTGTGGTGCAGTTGTATATATGTATATAGTGTATATATCTCCCTCTACCTCCAGCCGCTTCTTCACATCACAAAACCTAACCCTAAAGCTGCACGAAGGAACCTTGTTTTCAAGCCTCCATCACCATCATTCTTTGATCAAGAGTTGTAGTTGCATTGCCTTCTTGTTGGATCGTGGAAGAAGTTTTTAACGTCACGTCTTCACCATTTAACACCGGTTTTAATTAGGTAAGACAAATCTATCATAGATATCGTTTATTCCATTGATTATGTCTTTATCGGCTGCTGATTTCATGGTTTGTACTGCATCATTTGGACTTATAGTGGAGAAGAGGAATAAAGAAACAGTTTCAAGTGGCGTTTTTGGTGATCCTTTTCCCGCCGCATCTGAACGAACCAGAACACGATTTTGGTGTCGTTGGATAGATCTCACTGCAAGGAAGAAGGAACAATTTAGAGTTTTTCGTTACGAGGTATACACCATCCGCAACTCGAGTTACAAGTTGGCTCAAAGACACAGTTTCTGTACCCAGAAATAACTGTATCAGATTTCAGATTCAGGTTGGACTTTTGGGGAAGATATTTGGGTTACCTCTGATCGTTTTAGGACAAGTTGAGGGTGGTTACTAATAGAGGGAGTGTCAAGGAAGACACCAAAGTCTTCAAAGTTACTAGAAAAGGTACACCTTAGTTACCACACGGATTGCTTGTTGGGCAAGAATGCTCTGTTTCAGTCAAATCCCAGAAACCCTAATATGTCTTTGTACTGTTTTCTTGTGCTGCAAGTATCAGATTGTTGCAAGCCGTTTTCAGCCTCTATCTTCTAGTTCTCAGTTCAGTCGAAAGTCAGGTGAGGGTGTGATCTGCGGAAATTCGATTACAAGTGCTACTCTTATACTTCATGATTCTTTTGCATAGGGTTAGATTGCTTGTGAACTAGTATTGTCTTGATAATTAGGAATTGATAATTTGATGAGTGTTGAATGTTTTAGGTGATTGATTCAATGTCTTAGGAATGACTAATTAAGATGTATAATATGTGAGATGAGATTACCATCATTAGGGATGATGAAGGAGGAAATGGTCTGCATTGAATTGACGGGTTCTTTGTAGCTCAATAAAAGGCTGACGGGCCCAGTGGAACAAGATAGGTTCAAAGGTCATGAGAGATGATCGAACCTGGTATTGAGGTGGAATTCTTGCTTGTGGCAAGAAGTATTGTGTGTTCTAGCTTGGCAAAGTGTTGCCGGGTAGTTGATTGTGTGTCTTTTCTATGTGATTGATAAGTGTGGTTTAAAGTAGTTTCTTTCTTCGTTTTTCCCAGTGGGCGGAAAGGATCCTCTCACTGAGTAATCCGTTACTCACCCCCCTTCTTTCCTTTTTCCTCAGGTGAAAGTGAGAATCTTGAGTAGCCTCGCAAGTCCGTCTCGTTACTGGTGTTTTTTTTTTGGGAACTTGGGTTTTATTTACTTTACCATTATTTTCTTATTTATAAGACTATTTAAGTTATTTTACGAAATAATGAAAACAAGTTATTTTAAAGGTTTTTAATAAATGAAGATTTTTTTCTTATAAGTATGAGTAAGTAAGATAAACGAAAGGTCTAATAAGGCAAGTAGCATGCTGTCTCATTTTTTTTCGAGAGACGGGTGTTACAAATGGTATTAGAGCCAAGTTAAAGCTAAGCCGGTGCTGACCCGGACGGCTAAGTTTTATTTTTATTTATAAAAAAAAAATAGATTTTTACAAAAAAGGGAATGGGGGTTTTATCAAAAAAAAAAAACAACACCAGAAGAGCGGGACTTGTGTTTAGAGTTTCTGTAAAGTTTTAGTTTTAGTGGTTCTTATGGTTGACCTTGTGTAAACAGAAAATGACATCAGGCAGACGAGGAGGTAGACGGGGTGGCGCAAACCTTAGAGGAAACCGAGTAGGGGATGCACCTATTGATGAGCGAGAGCAAGAGGAAGCAGGAGAGATTCCAGTTGCACCTCATGCAGCGGAGATTGCTGCAACTCGTGCAGAGATGGAGGAGCTCCGAAACATGATGCAGGAGATTTTGGAACGACCTATGTATGCACCACCACCACCACCTCCAGCAGTTGCACCTCATCAGGCAGCACCAGTTGCACCTCAACAGGTACCACCAATACCAGCGGTTGTTCCACCTCAGCACCATCAGGCACCACCGCCACCAGCAGCAAGAGTTGAGTATTCTTACTTTGAGACAATGAAGATCATGAGTACGATGGGCACTGAGTATTTCACTGGTGGAACTGATGAAGTTTGGGCCGATGATTGGAGACAAATGTTGGAGAAACATTTCAGGTCAGCAAGATGCCCAGTGGAGTATAAGAGGGATGTTGCAGTGCATTACTTGAGGGGAGATGCAGATAATTGGTGGAGGAGTGTCGAAAAGAGCTTACCAGTCGGATATGTGCCTACCTGGGAGGATTTTCTTTCGGAGTTCAATAAGAAATACTTTCCTCAGGAAGCTATGGATCTGCTTAAGTGTGCGTTTTTGGAGCTTCGTCAGGGAACAAAGACTGTTAGGCAGTATGACGATGAGTTCACTCGTCTATTAAGATTCACAAAGACAGACCATGGAGAGCTGGAGTTGATTCGCAGATTTATGAGAGGACTAAGGGATAATATTCGTAACCATTGTTCTATTAGAGGATGTACTAGCAGGGTTGAGCTAGTTGAGCAAGCAGCTACGATGGAGAGGGGACTTGAGGAGGAAGCTAGAGATCTTAGGATTACTCAGCAGAGAGCAACTAAGGGAGCAGAATCACTGAAGCGTACAGCAGATAACCGCGATGCAGGTTCAGGACAGACTCGTTACTTAAAGTGTACCAGGTGTAATCGAAAGCATGGAGGGGTGTGGTTGTTGGATTCAGGCAAGTGTTTCCAGTGCGGTAAAGTTGGTCATACTAGAGAAAATTGTCCAGCGGGAGTGGATACTTGTAGGAAGTGTGGACAGCGGGGTCACTTTGCACGGGAATGCACTACGCAAATGGTAATGGCGGGAGGACAGCAGCGGAATCAAAACCGAGGAATTTTACCACCACCACCACCAAAAAGGCAAGTAGTTGGACCTCGAGTGTACGCAGCAGCGGGCGAGGATGGAGCAGAACCGATTATGGGTAAGTTTTCATCAAAGCTTTTATCTATTTTCGTTTTGGTAGTTAGTTGTTATGGTTTTTGTGTGTGGGGGTTCCTTAGTTTAAAAAAAAAAAAAAAAACTCTGTAGGATCGGTTTTTATTGGGGGAGTTTCAGCCTGTACAATGTTTGACACTGGAGCTACCCATTGTTTTGTGAGCCCTAATTTGGCGAGGAATTGGGATTCAAGAATCGACTTTACAGAGAAACGAAGGAGAATTGAAACCGCAGGAACACAATTAGTAGGATCATCGGACTTACATAGACGTTCCTGTGGTGATAGGCGGAGTTGAGTTGCTGGGAAATTTTCTTGAGATGGAGTTGAGACGCTACGACGTAATCGTTGGCATAGACTGGTTAAAGCGTCATGATGCCAACTTGGACTGTCGAGGAGCTCGTGTTATCATCAATCGAGCTGAAGGGAATTTGGTATTCCAGGGAGTTGAAACTAATAACGGAATTCCAATCATCTCAATGATTCAAGTTGAGGGGTTAGAGTGGAAGGGGCCTGAAGCATATTTGGCAACCATCTCTATTGAGGGAGGAGAAATTGGTGTATAGTTGGATGAAATTCCTGTAGCAGCAGAGTACGGAGATGTTTTTGAACCACTTAAAGGACCACCACGCAATAGAGGAGATGCATTCACAATTGAGTTGGAACCAGGAACCGCCCCGATATCCAAGGCGCCGTATCGTTTAGCTCCAACAGAAATGGCTGAACTAAAGAAGCAGTTAGAGGATCTTACAGACAAGGGGTTTGTGAGACCGAGTAGTTCTCCATGGGGAGCACCTGTTCTCTTTGTAAAGAAGAAAGATGGAACTTTCAGACTTTGCATAGACTATCGTGGATTGAATAAGGTGACTATTAAGAATAAGTATCCCTTACCACGTATAGATGAGTTGTTGGATCAACTGCAAGGAGCATCTTGGTTTTCGAAGATAGACTTAGCATCAGGTTACCATCAGATTGGCATTGCAGAGGAGGATGTAAGAAAAACAGCATTCAGGACACGTTACGGGCATTATGAGTTTGTGGTCATGCCTTTTGGATTGACTAATGCCCCTGCAGCTTTTATGAAACTTATGAATAACGTGTTTCGGGAGTTTTTGGACAAGTTTGTCATTGTTTTTATTGATGATATTTTGATCTACTCAAGGAGTAAGGAGGAGCATGCCGAGCACTTAAGATTAGTATTGCAGACGTTGAGAGATCAGAAACTTTTTGCAAAGATGGCAAAATGCAGCTTTTGGCAAAAGCAAATTGGATTCTTGGGCCATGTTATTTCAGAGGCTGGAGTAGCTGTTGACCCCGAGAAGATTACAACTATCACTCATTGGCCTAGACCTAAGAATGCTACAGAGGTTCGTAGTTTTCTTGGACTCGCTGGATACTATCGAAAATTTGTAGAGGGATTTGCAAGTATGGCCAAACCGTTGACACAATTGACATGTAAGGAGACAAATTTTGAGTGGACAGATGCATGTGAGAAGAGTTTTTAAAAGTTAAAGGAGCATTTAATTCAGACGCCTGTGTTGGTGTTACCTAAGGCTGGAGTACCTTATGTTCTTTATACAGATGCATCAAAAATTGGGCTAGGATGTGTTCTTATGCAGGATGGTAAAGTCATAGCATATGCTTCTAGACAGTTGTGAAGTATATTTTCACTCAAGCTGATATGAATTTGAGACAGAGGAGATGGGTGGAACTGCTTGCAGACTATGATTTGGATATTGCTTACAACCCAGGAAAAGCTAATCAAGTAGCGGATGCTCTCAGTAGAAGAAGAGGTGATGTGAGTAGAACCAAGGAGGTGCAAGAGCTTGTTTCAACTTTATCATGCCTGAATATTTGTGAGGTCTTGGTCGACGACGATGTAATGGGTTTAAAAGTGGTAAATCAAGCTGACTTATTATGGAGAATTCGTGAGGCACAAAAAGAAGATGTTGATCTAAGGCAATCAGTAGAAACTGAAGTTGGGGGTTATCATACCACAGAGAATGGAACATTTATTTTTAAAGGTCGAGTGTGTGTCCCAGATAATAAAGATCTAAAGGAAGAAATCTTGAAGCAAGCACACCAGTCGCGTTTCGCCATTCATCCAGGTTCTACCAAGATGTATAGAGACTTGAAAAGGTATTATCATTGGAAGGGGATGAAGCGAGATGTAGCAGAATGGGTAGCAAAATGCACGACTTGCCAGTTGGTAAAAGCGGAACACAGGAATCCAAGTGGTCTTTTACAGGGTTTACCGTTGCCAGAATGGAAATGGGATATGGTGACTATGGATTTTGTCACAGGACTTCCAATGACAATAAGTAAGCGAGATGCAATTTGGGTAATTGTTGATAGACTTACAAAATCGGCACATTTTCTAGCAGTGAATAAAAAGGACACGGCAGAACGCTTAGCTCATAAGTATTTGGATGAGATAGTGAAATATCACGGAGTTCCTGCTAGCATTGTTTCCGACAGAGATCCAAAGTTTACATCATTATTTTGGAAAGCATTTCAGAAAGCCTTGGGGACTAATGTACAGTTGAGTACAGCTTATCATCCACAGACAGATGGTCAATCTGAACGGACAATTCAGACATTGGAGGACATGCTTAGAGCTTGTATGCTAGACTGGGGAGGTCGTTGGGAAAAATATTTACCTTTGGTGGAGTTTTCCTACAACAAAAGCTATCATTCGAGCATAGGTATGCCACCATTTGAGGCTCTTTATGGACGACCTTGTCGCACACCACTTTGTTGGATAGAAGTAGGGGAGCGTCGAGACATTGAGCATGAAATAATTCAAGAGTCAACTGAGAAAGTGGAGCTGCTTAAAAAACAGATTAAAAGAAGCTCATGATCGTCAGAAGAGTTATGCAGACAAGAGACGAAAAGATTTGGAATTCGAAGTTGGAGACTTGGTGTATCTGAAAATGAGAATGTTTAAAGGCCTAAACCGTTGGGCTAAGAGAGGAAAGCTTAAGCCAAGATATATGGGACCTTATCCTATCACAGAAAGAATTGGAGCTGTTGTTTACCGTTTAGACCTACCAGAAGAATTGGCAGCATTTCACGATGTTTTTCATGTTTCTGTGTTGAGGAAGGTAGTAACAGAACCAGAGCTTATTGTTTCACTGCCACCAGAGGACCTCGAATCAGATTTTTCAGTAAAAGGAAAACCGATATCAGTGGTTAGTCGCAAAGAGAGTGGCTCTCTAGGAAAGAACGCTAAGACAATTCAAGTTTGTTGGGAACGGGATGGAGTTCAAGAGTTATCTTGGGAATCAGAAAAGGTAATGCGAGTTGACTACCCTGAGCTTTTTAAAGAAAAGAGTGAAGCTGAGGTGGGAATGTTGAACTCGAGGACGAATTCTATTGTAGTGGGGGAGAATTGTGAGACCCAAACCAAGCCCACAAGGGGCCCGATCAAAAATCACTAAAAAAAAAACCTAAGTGTGGTGCAGTTGTATATATGTATATAGTGTATATATCTCCCTCTACCTCCAGCCGCTTCTTCACATCACAAAACCTAACCCTAAAGCTGCACGAAGGAACCTTGTTTTCAAGCCTCCATCACCACTGTTTTGTGATCAAGAGTTGTTGTTGCCTTTCTTTCTCGTTGGATCACGTGAGAGAAGAGTTTAACGTCACGTCTTGACCATTCAACACCGGTTTCAATTAGGTAAGACAAATCTATCATGGATATGGTTTAATCCACTGATTATGTCTTTATTGGCTGCTTATTCGTGGTTTTTGGCTGCAACAATTGGATTTATAGTGGAGAAGAGGAATAAGGAAACAGTTTCAAGTGGCGTTTTTGGTGATCATTTTCCCGTCGCATCTGAACGAACCAGAGCACGATTTTGGTGTCGTTGGATAGATCTCTCTGCAAGGAAGAAGTAGCAGTTTACAGTTCTTCATTACGAGGTATATTCCATCCGCAATTCGAGTTGCAATTTGGCTTAAAGTCACAGTTTCTGTACCCAGAAATAACTGTATCAGATTTCAGATTCAGGTTGGACTTTTGGGGAAGATATTTGGGTTAACTCTGATCGTTTTAGGACAAGTTGAGGGTGGTTACTAATAGAGGGAGTGTCAAGGAAGACACCAAAGTCTTCAAAGTTACTAGAAAAGGTACACCTTAGTTACCACACGGATTGCTTGTTGGGCAAGAATGCTCTGTTTCAGTCAAATCCCAGAAACCCTAATATGTCTTTGTACTGTTTTCTTGTGCTGCAAGTATCAGATTGTTGCAAGCCGTTTTCAGCCTCTATCTTCTAGTTCTCAGTTCAGTCGAAAGTCAGGTGAGGGTGTGATCTGCGGAAATTCGATTACAAGTGCTACTCTTATACTTCATGATTCTTTTGCATAGGGTTAGATTGCTTGTGAACTAGTATTGTCTTGATAATTAGGAATTGATAATTTGATGAGTGATGAATGTTTTAAGGTGATTGAGTTAATGTCTTAGGAAAGACTACTTTAAAATGTATGATATGTGAGATGAGATTACCATCCTTAGGGATGATGAAAGAGGAAATGGTCTGCATTGAATGGACGGATTCTTTGTAGCTCAATAAAAGGCTGACGTGCCCAGTGGATCTAGATAGGTTCAAAGGTCATGAGAGATGATCGAACCTGGTATTGAGGTGGAATTCTTGCTTGTAGCAAGAAGTATTGTGTGTTCTAGCTTGGCAAAGTGTTGCCGGGTAGTTGATTGTGTGTCTTTTCTATGTGATTGATGAGTGTGGTTTGAAGGTAATTTCTTTCTTCGTTTTCCCAGTGGGTGGAAAGGATTCTCTCACTGAGTAATTCGTTACCCACCCCTTTTTTCCTTTTTCCTTAGGTAAAAGTGAGAATCTTGAGTAGCTGCGCAAGTCTGTCTCATTACTAGTGGTGTTTTTCAGGAACTTGGGTTTTATTTACTTTACCATTATTTTCTTATTTATAAGACTATTTAAGTTATTTTACGAAATAATGAAAACAAGTTATTTTAAAGGTTTTTAATAAATGAAGATTTTTTTCTTATAAGTATGAGTAAGTAAGATAAACGAAAGGTCTAATAAGGCAAGTAGCATGCTGTCTCATTTTTTTTAGAGAGACGGGTGTTACACGCTGACTCGAGAGCACAAATAGATCAATGGTTTGTTTGGAAAAGCAATAATCAAGAAGCTAAAAGATGATCACAACTAAGCCTGAGAGATGTTGGAAGAGTACAATACTGAGGAGAAAGAAAATATAATGCAAGAGACTGGTAAAGATGTTGCGTCGAGAGAATCCACGATTGTAATTCTAGAAGAAACCGTAGAGACTTTACGTAATAAAGTAGAGATGAAAAGAGAGGAGATAGAGAGCTTGATGGATAAATAACCAAACAACTGTTATAGAGAAAGAAGGAGAGTTTAAGAGAAGATAAACTAAGCATTTAGAGGAACAAGCAGCGACGAACCTATGTATAAATTAGGAGGGTAAATTGACCCGGGTAATATCTTAAAATATTTTTTTTTGCATGTAAAATATGAAAGTTCCAGCAGGAAAGTTGGTTTTCTATATTATATTGACACCCCGAAACCCAAGTTCAATACTCCTATGTTTCATTTAGTGCCTATTTTTTTGTTTTTTTCTAATATTTAACTGCTAAAAAAAAATTATTGACCCGGGTAAATTTTTCTACTGGGTCCGCCACTGGGAACAAGTATTGCTTAAGGAGAAGATTACAATGACAAATAAAACATATTGAGGTATGATCAAAGAGATCGGAGAGAGTGAATTCAAAAATACTAAATAGATTATAATTCTTGTATGAAGTACTTAATGAGAAGCACAAAAGGTATGTGGAGACGGTGGCTAACTTTTTTAATTATGATTGGGTTTTAACGTAAAAATAATTTTAGTATACAAATAAGTATTGATACTTAACATGTATACCCATTGTTAACCTTTAAAAAGAAAAAACGATAATAGTTGTTATGCATGTAATTTTAAAATTTAAAATTTAATCTTAATACTTACGATTTATTAAAAGTAGTAACGCAAAAAGTTTATGCTAATACGATTGACCGTGGCATAGCGCGGGATATTATCCTAATTCATTTATAAAAAACCAATTCATTAGGGTACATAGGGTCATATAAATGTAAATATATGGTAGAGTGGAAAATTAAATTTGTACCAATGTAAAAGAGAAAATTAAATCAATTATAAATGTAGGTGTTAATATTACAAAAAAAAACCTACCCTTGGCCTGTGACTTTTGTTGGCACAACTAGAGCATATCGTGCCGCCTGACACACAACTTTGAAGTAATATTTTGGCAAAATTTTTTGTTATCGGTTAACATTCTGTAACGCCCGTGTTCTGGAAAATAATAGGAGACTTGATTGTGTATAAGAATTAGGGTGGAGTCGGTTTAATTCCAGTGGATTTCCTAAACTGGTCGATTTGTCAACTGAATCAAAGGAGGTTTAATTAATGTCTGTTTAGGTAAATCATGGTTTAATCTGATTAAACCAAAAACCCTAGTTTTATTAAGACTGCTTCTTCTCTCTTTTGTTTTGTCACTTTTGTTTCTGAGAGTTGAGTTGGGAAAAGGAGAAGGGGAAGTTCACTTGTGAGAAGGAGAAGGTTAGCTTTGCTTTGGTGTTTAAGGCAAGAGAAGCAGATTCGTCACGTCTTGGTAGAATAGAGATCCGACGTATCAAATCTTATCGAAAGGTAACGAAATTTGGTAGGTTCGTTCCTAAGGCGTGTGCGTTGATTCTCCTTTTTACAGAAGTGTATTCGGATTAATATTTAGTGAGTTCTATGCAGTTTGGTGAGACGCTTCTTCTCTGTTGCGAATTGGGATCAGCGGAGTTTGTAAGTGCGATTGTGGTCTCATCGTGTCTCTGATTGGCACCAAATTTTGTGGGAAGCTTGGTGACGTCTGGGTATTTCTTTCCACGGAAGGGATTAAGGAATTAACGGTTGGTTTCTGTTTTAGGGTTTCGTCTCTGTGGCTGTAGTTTTCTGATGTTTCTGTCCATTTTGTTTGTGTGGATTGTTGTAGGGCGTTGTTTGGCAGTTGCAGTTGCGAGGAGAGTCTTTCCTGTTTGTATTTGTTATCCAAATCACCTTGTTAACGTGAGTGCGTGACCATGAGCTTATCTAAGCGATTGGGATTGAGTGACTTGTTTGTGATGATTTGTAGGTGACTTGGAAGTGTTATTGGATGTTTAGCTTGCTGAATGGTTTGTTTATATTATATATGTGGGTGTTATCTCATAGCTTGTGTGTATAGCTCGTAGATGGGAGGATCGCTCTCAATGAGTATTTGTGATAATACTCACGCATCTCATTGTGTTTGTGGTGCAGGTAAATTGTGATCCGTGTAATCATGGCGAGGAGAGGAGGATGATCTAGGGTCTCGGTTGTTATGTTCATGAATATGTTAATTGTTGTTGGAACCTGGTTTAGAGGCATGCTAGGTTGCTGGTGTAAATTGTGGTTATTGAATGATTAATTATTTAATATTATGATTAATTGATGTTGGTTTAATATGTTTCCGCTGTGCATGATGATTTATTGTTGGGTTAATTCGGTTAGGTTAATTAGTAGGTATGGGACTATTAATTAATGAATTAAAAAAAACGGGTCGGGTCTTTTCAATTTGGTATCAGAGCCCTTACGGTTCTAGGGCGGGAGTAAATTGATTATTTTTAATGTGATGTGTGAATTTCGTTGATGGAAAATGATGATGTGGATTGCATGCTGATTGATTTGTCTGTTTAATCAATTGTGTGAGCATGGAGACCTAGATCATCCTCTCGAGCCTTCAATGAGATTCCACGGTAAGTTATGATGTTTTGTCTTTTCTCTAGTCGTTTGTTTTCCTAGTTTCTGTTCGTGGCAGTGTGGGAGGCTAGAGGTTGCGAGCGTGGTGCTCGTAGTAGATGCGTGGTCGTGGTGGTTGTAGTCAGGAGCGCTGGTCTTCAGTGGTGTTTTGTTGGAAATAGATTTCCGAGAAGTTAAGTTGGAGACTATTATGTAATATCCTGAGTGACGGGATGGTTTGGGAGTTGACTTGAAGAATAGGCATGGTAGAGATGATATTCCAGGTGGGAATATTGTTTGGTAGGTATGACATTGTAATGTTGTACTTGGACTATTTGAGTATTTCTTGGATTTGACTTGTTGGTGTCATGAGAAATAGAATTATGTGTGAGTTTCTAAAAATAGAAAGCGTCGGGTTTGACGGTTCTATTTTTGGAAAGTTCCAGGATTGTGGTTAGTATAGCATTGCGATGCTATAGGAGAACCACATGAGGTATATCTGATCTAGAGATATGCTCGAGGGCGTTTAGACTTATTTGCTCGGATGTTATGTGATAGTCTCGGATGACGATTCGAGAGCATGCTTAAGGGTGACGACCCAAGAGCGAGTGTGATACTTCCCGGATACCGTAGCTTGAAGGCTGGAGGCCTAATAGTGAGCCGTTATGACTTGAAGGTTGCGACCTGAGAGTGGGGGGAGTGGTGAGACTTCCCGGATATCGTAGCTTGAAGGCTGGTGCCTAATAGTGAGCCAGTATGACTTGAAGGTTTTAACCTGAGAGCGGGGGGAGTGGTGAGACTTCCTGGATACCGTAGTCTAAGGCAGAGGCCTGAGGACGAGCCGGTATGATTCATGGGTTGCGACCTATGGACGGGGGAAGTGGGTGAGTATGAGCAAATAAGTTCTGGAACGTGAGTATATGGATTAGATAGGAGCCTCAGAGTAGTCAGTTGTCGGAGTGCGGATCGTGTGACACGGTTGCACGGAGTCCGACTGATGGACGATGTTGAAGGATCCGAGGACGAATCCATGTTAGTGGGGGAGAATTGTAACGCCCGTGTTCTGGAAAATAATAGGAGACTTGATTGTGTATAAAAATTAGGGTGGAGTCGGTTTAATTCCAGTGGATTTCCTAAACTGGTCAATTTGTCAATTGAATCAAAGGAGGTTTAATTAATGTCGGTTTAGGTAAATCATGGTTTAATCTGATTAAACCAAAAACACTAGTTTTATTAAGACTGCTTCTTCTCACTTTTGTTTTGTCACTTTTGTTTATGAGAGTTGAGTTGAGAAAAGAAGAAGGAGAAGTTCACTTGTGAGAAAAAGAAGGTTAGCTTTGCTTTGGTGTTTAAGGCAAGAGAAGCAGATTCGTCACGTCTTGGTAGAATAGAGATCCGACGAATTTTGGTAGGTTTGTTCCTAAGGCGTGTGCGTTGATTCTCCTTTTTACAGAAGTGAATTCGGATTAATATTCAGTGAGTTATATGCAGTTTGGTGAGACGCTTCTTCTCTGTTGCGAATTGGGATCAGCGGAGTTTGTAAGTGCGATTGTGGTCTCATCGTTTCTCTGATCGGCCAAATTTTGTGGGAAGCTTGGTGACGTCTGGGTCTTTCTTTCCACCGAAGGGATTAAGGAATTAACGGTTGGTTTCTGTTTTAGGGTTTCGTCTCTATGGCTGTAGTTTTCTGATGTTTCTGTCCATTTTGATTCATAGAGATTTTGTTTGTGTGAATTGTTGTAGGGCGTTGTTTGGCAGTTGCAGTTGCGAGGAGAGTCTTTCCTGTTTGTATTTGTTATCCAAATCACATTGTTAAGGTGAGTGCGTGACCATGAGCTTATCTAAGCGATTGGGATTGAGTGACTTGTTTGTGATGATTTGTAGGTGAATTGGAAGTGTTATTGGATGTTTAGCTTGCTGAATGGTTTGTTTATATTATATATGTGGGTGTTATCTCATAGCTTGTGTGTATAGCTCGTAGATGGGAGGATCGCTCTCACTGAGTATTTGTGATAATACTCACGCATCTCATTGTGTTTGTGGTGCAGGTAAATTGTGATCCGTGGAATCATGGCGAGGAGAGGAGGATGATCTAGGGTCTCGGTTGTTATGTTTATGAATATGTTAATTGTTGTTGGAACCTGGTTTAGAGGCATGCTAGGTTGCTGGTGTAAATTGTGGTTATTGAATGATTGATTAATTAATATTATGATTAATTGATGTTTGTTTAATATGTTTCCGCTGTGCATGATGATTTATTGTTGGGTTAATTCGGTTAGGTTAATTAGAGGGTATGGGACTATTAATTAACATATGTGTGGTCGGTTGTTTGGCAGTTGCAGTTGCGAGAAGAGTCTTTCCTGTTTGTATTTGTGTATAATGAGCTTTTATGTAACAATCCGCCTTGTGGGATCATCCGCCATGTGGCACACCCCGCCACATGGCATCCTTACAGCGCTGCAGTTCAATTGGTGACAACTTCCACGGTGGGAAAGTTGTTAAAGGGTGAGGATCTGGGTTCGAGGAGGCTGCGAGCAAGTGGGCTGTGCAGTTTGGGCCCACAAGAGAGAGGTTAGGGTCGATGCGCTGCAGCGCTGCAAGGATGCCATGTGGCGGGGTGTGCCACATGGCGGATGATCCCACAAGGCGGGTTGTTACACATTCTAACATGATTAAAGAGGACTCAAAAACAACATAATTAAATACGGGATTGGAGCCATCGTTGGAAACCTTCGGCATAGCGTCTTTCGCCGACTATACTAATCATGGAAAGCTGGTTTTTAACTTGTTTATCGATCCAGTCCGTGAGGCGAGCAGCAGTATTTGGAGCTTCCCCATGGCGTCTTCCATTACGTTCTTTCCAAACTGTGTAGATAACTGTTTGGAACACATACCAGAGTAGAAAAGAGTTGACGGTATCATATTGCTGCGTCGTGATGAAGTCGAGGAGAAAATACCAACCAGTGGAGTAGCAGGATTTCATGAGACCCTTAGCCAGAGGAGCCCAGATTTCCGCGACGTAGTCACAAGAGAAGAACAATTGGTCCCGTGTCTCAACATGGTTTTGACAAAAGCCACAAGTACCAGAGTAACCACGATTCCATTGCATCATTCGGTCACCCGTAGAGAGTCTATTTTGCACCGCCAACCAAACACAGAAAGAATATTTCGGTGTTGAGTGAGGAAACCACACCCCTTTGTACCAAGCAACCCTATTTGATGCAGTCCGAATATTGTTCCATGTATCCTTTGTAGAGAAACTAGGCCTGAAAATATCATTCACCCCTCTCCAAAGCACTACATCAACTCGATCCTGACGCTTTCCCCATTGCAAATGCAAAGCATCCTCTATTAAGTTTAAGTGATCCACACGGTGTCTCCGTCTACGCCTTCTTTGCCAAGCAGAAGCCAACGAGCTCCCCCGGCCAATACCCATATCTATAACTGCTCGACTATCCACCGTATCCACTAACCTTCCCAAGCTAGGCCAGTTATCAAACCAGAAAGACTTGTTCCCCATTTCCAACTTCGACTTTGCTAAGCGGTTTTGCAATGTTACGAAACTTGAGAAGTTTCCGCCAAATCCAGGAGCCTTTTGTCGTAGTGATGGGGATAGAAAAAAAAGAGTCTTGTTTGATGAGATAAGAATCAACCCATTGAACCCATAGAGAACGACTGCGAGAAATAATACGCCAAATGAGTTTCAAGCAGCTAACATTGTTTGCCTCCGTTAAAGAACGAAGCCCAAGTCCTCCCTCATATTTCGGCTTGCACACTAATTCCCATGCAACCTTAGCTTTTTTCGAACTCATTTCTTGACCCGACCAGAGGAAACTGGCGCACAACTTATCAATTTCTCGAAGACAGTCTTTTGGAAGTCGAAATGCCGAGAGCCAGAAGTTGCATATGCTTCTAAGAATGGAACTAACCAAATTCAACCAACCCGCATAAGAGAGGAAGCGAGCCGTCCATGACCCGATTCTTTTCCTGAGCTGTTCTAGTAAAGGCAGACAATCAACATGAGATAATTGTTAGGTCACCAAAGGGAGACCTAAGTAACGCACTGGAAGCTGCCCCATCTCAAGAGAAAAACGGTTTGCTATTTCACGTCTAGATGTGGCCGTTGCTCCCGCAAGATATAAGGTGGATTTGTCGAGACTGAACTTGAGTCCTGAATATCAAGCAAAAGTGTTAAAAACCTCAACAATACCATTAATAGATCAAACTTTCCCATCCGTCAGAACCATGAGGTCGTCCGCAAAACTTAGGTGAGTTAAGCCTAGATCTTTGCAAAGAGGTTGGAAACCAAATCTGCGTACTCCAGCTGCTTTATCAAGCATCTTAGAAAGCATGTCCATACAAATAACAAACAAGTATGGAGACAAGGAACATCCCTGTCTTAGACCTCGAGAGCTTCTAAAGTACCATGCGAGTTCCCCATTAACCTGAACAGAGAAAGAAGCAGTAGTAACACAGAGAGTGATCCAATGTATAAAAACTGGGGGGAAGTTTATAGCAGTGAGAACTTTGTGGAGAAAACACCATTGAACGGAGTCAAACGCTTTGGAGATGTCAATCTTTATAGCACAGCGACTTGAGATGGTATCCTTGTGGTAGTCTTTTACCAGTTCCATAGCTAATAGAACATTCTTTATTAGGAGGCGATCTTGAACAAAAGCAGACTGATTCCCCGAGATGAACTTAGGGAGTAAGAGCTTTAGACGGTTATGTAATCTTTCATTTCCCTTGCTCCAAGCTTCTTAGGGATTAGAGCAAGAATAGTAGAATTAATTCCTTTAGGTAAGAAACCCTTCGCAAAAAACGATTGGACCGCCAATACAAATTCTGAACCAGTAATATCCCATGTTGCCTTATAAAATTCAGAGGTAAAGCCATCCGGACCCGGAGACTTGTTGTTTGGCATGGAGAACAATACCTTCTCAATTTCGTCTCCCAAAACCGTGCGAGTAAGTATTTGCTGGTCCATATCGGAACAGCAGAAAGGCAAAAGTTGTTGCAGCCATTCCACATCCACACCCTCAAAGTTCGATGGGATAAGCTGAAGGAAATCTCTGAAATGTCTCTCTGCTTCCACTTTTATCTCCTCTGAATTTCCAGCTACACTTCCATTTTGGCATTGTATCTCCTTGATGGTGTTCTTTGTTTTTCTGACCTCCGCTGCTCGATGAAAAGCTTTGTTATTTTTGTCTCCCACATTTAACCAGTGCAACTTTGAAATCTGTTTGAGATATTTCTCCTCCAATCCTACCACAAAATCCCAGCGTTTGTAGGCTGCATTCTCTTCCTCCATTGTAATCGGTGAAGGGTTAGACAGATTTGCTTCCTGCTTGGTACATAAAATATCATAGGCCTCTTTTGCCTTTTTGACGAGATTTCCCAGCCGATCCTTAGCCAATCTTTTAAGAAGTGGCTTTAAACCCTTAAATTTCTTACAAAACCGAAAGAAAGTTGATGCTGATAGGAACAAAGCTTCAGTTTGATGCCAATAGCTCTCTACTAAAGGCTTAAAATCCTCCATATCTGTCAACGCATTTACAAACTTGCATTTAGAAATTTTCCGATGATAAAATCCTCCCAGATTGGTTTTGCATCCACAAAAACCTCTCTTAGAACCACAATTTTTTCCTGCCCCTCTACTTCCACCACTTCAAACTTTTGCTGAGTGAAAACACGGTTTTGTGCAACATGTACCCAAGATCGTTTCGGTTTCTGAGTCATCGACGGCTGTCCCGACGGTGATGTAGCCTCAATGGTTGCAACTAATTTTGGTGAAACTATCTCGACTTCAACAGTACTCCCCTGGATCCGAACCTCCTCATGATTTCCCACTGTTGTCGGGGTCGGAGCGACCACGAGTTATCAGTTATCAGTTATCAGTTATCAAGTAAGTGGTTATCGAGTAACGCATATGATGGAAAATAACGTGGTTAAGATGACTTGGGCAATATGGAACTATCTAACAAAAATCTTCAAACTATTTGTCCCATTATCTACATAAAAATATTATTGTCTGTTGGATGTTATTCTATAGGGACAAAGGGGTCAAAACACAACTACACAGTAACAAGTAAATAGTACTTTTATGTGTCGGTCAATTTTTTAATTATATGTGGAAGTCACACTGAGGAGGAGAGAGCTACGCTGCTAGGGTCTGAGGTTGGAGTTTTGGGAACAGGGGAATGGAAATAATGAGGCAGTGGAAATGGAGCAGACCAGCAATGTTAAAGAGGAGGCGGAGGTGTCTGTTAGGGAGACTAATGGATTTGAAAAGGGGCGTCGGGGTAAGAGTATTGTTGTTGCTGTTGCTAGCTCTAAAAAGAGAATTGCACATATGAACACTACACTACGCAAGCGTGCTGCTCCAAAGACTGTGGTTCAGAACGGGGATGGTGCTAACCCAAATGTCTGGGAGATGGAAAAGGGTGGTCAAGGTGGACCCAAACCGCCTAAACCAACGGGTACTAAATGAAGGTTTTGAGTTGGAATTGCCAAGGGTTAGGGAATAAGGCGACAATCAGTTATCTCCGGGATTTGTGGAAACAACATCGACCGGATTTTTTATTTCTTTCGGAAAGTAAGCAGTTATCTTTCTTATTAGAACAATTTCATTGTCATTTTGTTTAAATAATTTAATAACGGTTAATCTTATTGGTTGTAGTGGTGGTTTGGTTATTTTCTACAATAATAATAATTATTATTATATTTTCAATGTTTCCATGTTATTTAAATCAAATAGATTGATAGACATTGAAACGGTTTTTAAAGGACAAACAATTCATTTATTGTTTTTATGGTTACCCAGTTCCTAAACAAAGAGATTTAGTTTGGGAACGGTTAATGAGGATTAGTTTGAATAGAATTACATGGTGGTTTGCAATTGGGGATTTTAACGAAATTACAGGTAATCACAAGAAGCGTATGGGTAAGTTACGGCATGCATATTTGTTTCTAGCCTTTAATGGAATGATAAGGAATTGTGGTTTTATTGAATTTCCTCATATTGGAGATTGGTTATCATGGCGGGGTTGGAGTGATAAAAAGCCCATTCGATGTCGTTTAGACCGGGCTCTTGGTAATGAAGACTGGCATGAAGTCATAACGGATACTGTTACGGAATATTTACCAATGATTGGGTCTGATCACAAGCCACTATTATCTACTATGGTGCAGAAAATCATGCATCGTAAGAAATCTTTTATTTTTGATGGGTCGGTAAAGAGGGCTTGAAGGAGGCAATTGCTTACGGTTGGAACGCTCTCATGAGTAGGGATACATGGGTTTTTTCTAGATAAACTCGTTAATTGCAGGCATGCAATTTCTCTATGGCGGAAACAACAGGTATGTTTTGCTAGGGATTCAATCACGGAGTTAAAATGGAAACTTGTGGCAGCACAAGCGAATGATGCGAGTTTGCAAAATACATATAAGGATGCGGAGGTTTATTGGCAGCAGAAAAGTATAAATCGTTGGATGATGGTCGGGGATAGAAATTGCAAGTTTTTCCATGCGGAGAAAAAAAAATAGACGGACAAGGAATCGCATTGTTGGATTGTATGACAAGAGTAATGTATGGACTACAGAAGATAGGGACAATAGTCATATTACGGCGGATTATTTTGAGGGGTTATTTACGTCGAGCAGCCCTCGAGAATTTGAGGAGGCACTTACGAATTTGCAAACAGTAATTACGGAGGATGTAAATAATTATTTAACAGCAACAGTCACGGAGAAATTGACCGGATGTAAACAATTATTTAATTTTTTATGATGCATCCAGATAAAGCCCCAGGTCCGGATGGTATGACCGAGTTTTTCTCAACAGGCATGGAGTGTGGTGAAAGAGGATCTAGTACAATTGGTTACTTCGCTTTTACAGGAAGGTAGTTTTGCTAAACGTTTAAACAAGACAAATATATGTCTCATTCCAAAGGTGGAGAGACCTACCATGATGTCAGAGCTACGTCCCATCTGTCTATGTAACGTTGATTATAAGATTATTTTGAAAGTTCTCTATCAGAGACTTAAATTGGTCCTCCCACAGCTTATTTTTGAGACACAACAATCTGTGTTTGTGGTAGGGCGGTTGATCTCATATAATATTTTGATTGTTCAGAAAATGTTTCACGGTCTCCGATTTAATGCATCATCTAAGAGTAAATTCATGACTATTAAAACTGATATGAGTAAGGCATAAATTCATTGTTATCGGGTTGAGTGGATTTTTATTCATCGGTTGTTACGGAAATTAGGGTTTGCAGAGAAAGGGATTACGTGGATCATGTACTATGTGACTACGGTAGCGTATAGTGTACTCATGAATGGTCAACCTCAAGGGGCCATTATCCCAAATGAGAGGATTAAGACAAGGGAATCCTTTATCACCATATTTTTTAATCTTATGTACAGAGGTTTTGATTAATAATATATGGAATGCAGAGCAGGATCAATTAATAATTGGGATCAAGGTGACAAATAATGTCGTCCTATTTCTCATCTATTGTTTGCAGATGATAGCTTGTTTTTCTGTAAAGCTACTAGGGATGAATGTGAGGCTATTTTGAGATTATTAAAGCAATCCGAGACAGTATCGGTTCAACAAATAAATTTTGCGAAGTTGTCGATTCAGTTTGGAAATCAAGTGGATGCGATTACACGGTCTGAAATGCAGACGATTACTGGGATCACCGACATGGGGGGGATAGGATCTTATTTAGGATTACCATAAAGTCAAGGGAGAGCCAAATCGAAGGTTTTCTCGTTCTTAGAGATTATTGTTTAAAGGTGGGGAAGAAGTAATGATTAAATCAGTGGCATCCGCCTTACCAACTTATGTGATGTCTTGTTTTAGACTTCCGAAAACAATTACATCGAAGCTTACAAATGCGGTGGCAAAGTATTGGTGGAGCACGAATGGTCACTCTAGGGGCGACGCACTGGCGGGCCTGGGAGAAACTGTGCTCGAGTAAGCAACTAGGCGGCTTAGATTTCCGTGATGTCAATGATTTTAATTCGGCACTTTTGGCTAAGCAATTGTGGAGACTTATGGATGTCCCAAACTCTCTATTTGCTTAGGTTTTCAAGAGTCGGTATTACTGGAATTTATTTCCAATGGACCCAATTCGGTCTTATTCTCCTTCTTACGGGTGGAAAAGTATTATCTTAGCTAGATCTCTGGTAAATAGAGGCCTTATTAAACGTGTTGGAATGGTAGATTCCATCTTTGTGTGGGAAGACCCCTGGATTCCAGCGCAATCACGGAGACCAGCTTTAAGTAATGGATCGCTTATTAGCCCATCATCTTTACAAATACGACAACTGATAGATCATCACACAAACTCATGGCATGTGGATGTGCTTAATGCCATCTTTGATCCAAGCGATGTTGCTTTGATTAGTGCTCTCCTATAGGTAATCATCCAGTGGCTGATACAGTAGGATGGCACTTCACAAAAAATACGGTTAAGACTGGTTATGATACGGCTCGCATGAATGATACAAGAAATCCTGTTAATATGGCATGTGGTTCTGATATTAATCCTTTGATAACGAGAATCTGGAAAGTGCAGTGTCTGCCTAAAATACAACATTTTATGTGGCAACTACTTACATGTTGCATCTCAGTTTCGGCCAATTTAAGATGCAGGGGAATAAGTTGTGATCCAACATGTACTAGATGTGGTGCTAAGGAGGAAACGGTCAACCATGTTATTTATGAATGTCCCCCAGCACAACAAGCATGGGCGTTGGCCCATGTTCCTGTGGTTTCTATTTATGCAAATATGACTTATCTCTAGTCGAAAGCGGATGGGCACTTCGATTTTTACACTTGGTTATTGTGCTATATTTGGAAGGCCCGAAATTCTAAAATGTTCAACAATTCGGATCAATGTCCCGTGGATGTTACTAGGTTGGTAAAGGATGAGGCGGATGCCTGGCAGGTGGCTCAGATTAAAGACTTGGGTGTTTCCAATGCTCCTCTGGTTGATAGCTCTCGGCTGAGCAGTACTATCCTAAACCTTCTGACAATACCATCCTAAGCCTGAATACTTATATGTATCCTTCCATGATCCATCTATAAAGCACCTATAACCTGTAAACATAGACGGTAAGATGACTATGGGGGCATCAAATCTCCGTCGAAGTCTATATGGAGGCATTGGTGTGGGCGATGAGATGCATGATTGGCCATAATTTCAGAGATGATGATTTTTTCACGGACTTTTCTGATATGGTGAAGATGGTGTCTTCCCCTTTTGAGTGGCCGATCTTCTATGTCTATCTAGATGACATCAATATTGATAGGGAAGAATTTTCAACTTTTTCTCTTTCTTTTATTCCAAGATGCGTGATTGTAAATGAGGATAATTTGGCGCGTAAAGTGCATGTCTTTCCGCATATTGTCAAGTTTGTAAACAACTTTCCTTCCAATTGACTTTTGTAAATCAATCTAATAGATTTGTTGACAAAAAAAGGGGGAATTTCAAAAATACCCCTTTCCCAATAACACTTTTTAAAAATACTCTTCTTTCTAATTTTATCAAAAAATCACTATAAAATTTGAAATTTATCAAAAAAATATGTGTAAACTTATATTATAGACACAAATTATCTTTATATGTATGTAAATTTATTAATATATATTTCATAAATACCTTTTAAAACCTTTTAAAAATCATTTAAAAATCTTATAAAAACTTTGTAAACCTTTTAAAACCCTTATAAAAACCTTATAAATGCCGTTTAGAACCTTTTAAAACCTTATAAAAATTTGGATTTAATCACCCAGTAGTAAAGATGATTTTGATGTACCTTATCAACCATATAAAAATCTATAATTTTTCATATTTGGAAAGGGGTATTTTTGAAAATTGATAGAAAAGAGGGGTATTTTTAAAAAGGGTACATCAAAAGGGGTATTTCTCAAAAATTATCAAAACAAAATACAAATCTTCTTAAGTTATTTCAATCCAGTTTTGCTTACAAATATATCTTCTCCAATAATACTAAAATAATTTTGCTATTTTAGGATTTTATTTTTATTTTATTAATAACTTATTTATATAGTAAGGGTAAAATTAGAATAATTTTTTAGTTTCAGATCGTGTGTATGAATTTACCAAAACTGAAATAAAGGAAGATTTTTATAACATAATGAAATTAAATTTTTTTTATTCTAATTGAAAAATATAGGTATTAAGCGTCCAAAAAAATAATAGATGGCGAATATTTAGGCTTTTTCCTAAAATCAAATGTATAATACAAAACATAATATTTATTGGTGTAGTTAAATTATTATCATTATTTACTAATTAAAAACTAAAAATAAGAATTTTATTTTCTTATTCTGTTAATCAAAAATCAAGATTTTATTAGAATATTGCATATCTAAATATATTTATTTATTTGGAATATCCAATTGTATTTTGGCGGAATTTCAAAATATCCCTTTTCATATACCTCTTTTTAAAAATACACTTTTTAAATATTAACAACTTATTTAGATAGTAAGGGTAAAATTAGAATATTTTTTTAGTTTCAGATCGTGTGTATGAATTTACCAAAACTGAAATAAAGGAAGATTTTTATAACATAATGAAATTAAATTTTTTTTTTATTCTAATTGAAAAATATAGGTATTAAGCGTCCAAAAAAAATAATAGATGGCGAATATTTAGGCTTTTTCCTAAAATCAAATGTATAATACAAAACATAATATTTATTGGTGTAGTTAAATTATTATCATTATTTACTAATTAAAAATTAAAAATAAGAATTTTATTTTCTTATTCTGTTAATCAAAAATCAAGATTTTATTAGAATATTGCATATCTAAATATATTTATTTAGTTGGAATATTCAATTGTATTTTGGTGGAATTTCAAAATATCCCTTTTCATATACCTCTTTTTAAAAATACACTTTTTCAAACTTTATCAAAAAACGACTAAAAGTTTTGAAATTTATTTTTATATGTGTGTAAGCTAATAAATATATACACAAATTACCTTTATATGTGTATAAGATTTTATATATCTTTCCTAAATAGCGTAAAAATAACTTATAAAATCCTTTTAAAAATTTTTTAAATTATAAACCCTTTTAAAAACCTTTTAAAAACTTTCTAAACTTATCAAAACGATTTAAAATCATTTAAAACATTTTTAAAATAATTTTATCGAATCTCTCAGTAGTAGTTATTATATATAAGTACCTTATAAACTATATAAAACTTTATAATTTTAATATTTAAACAGGGGTATTTTTGAAAATGGATAGATAAATGGGGTATTTTAAAAAAGGTACACACCAAAAGGGATATTTCTTAAAAATTCTCATGTATTTGTCATCAATATCAGATTACCCTAATTGATTTCTAATTGTTATTTTAAAACTAATAATTGAGGGGCAATTATAGAATTAGATTCATAATTCTTCAATGTTATAATTTTTACTTCTCTTTTAATATCATAAAAATGTAAAATTCGTTACTAAAATTCATCATAAAATCTAGTAATTTTAAACTATCGATCAACAAAAAATTTACGAGCTATTCACGATTATTAATATAGTTGCTAAAACATTTAAAATGTTATTTAGCAACTATCCCCTAAGTATGATTATACCAATATTCTAAAAATGTTATTTCCTAATTTTCAATACTTTTTTAAAAAAACTTGCATATATTTGGGCTAGTTAAAAGTAAGTGCCCAAATAAACCAAAAACTAAAAAGAAGGAGTTGATAAGTTAAAAATTAGTTTTTTCAATGAGACAGGGGAGAAGTTACGTGGCTGTCCCTATTTCAATTTTAAAAAACAATTATTTTTTTTTTGGGAGAGCAATTAATGTTTATTCTCGGTGCAGTTCTCTGCACTAACTTGGGAAAAAGTGATTTATGTCAATGAAATGATAATGCGATATATATATTGTTATCGGATAACTAGGTTGCATATATTTTTTTTTACCGGATTGTTATCAGATAACTAGGTTGTTATCAAATATATGCTGATAACGAAGCATCATGTGTGGATGTTACCGGATATTATCATGTGTGGATGTTATCTGATAACAAATGAGTTATATGTTGATTAGTAATAACATAACCACGATTTTATCAACCCAAACCAAAATATAATTTTGACTAATTATAAACTATAAACCCTAGCCACTATTTTATTAACCCAAAGCAAAATATAATTTTGTTTAATTACAAAATATAAACCCTAACCACTATTTTGTCAACCCAAACTGAAATATAATTTTATTTTATTACAAAATCTAAACCCTAACCACTATTTTGTCAACCCAAACCAAAATATAATTTCGTTTAATTTACAAAAACTAAACCCTTACCACTATTTTTTCAACCCAAATCAAAATATAATTTCGTTTTATTACAAAATCTAAACCTTAACCACTATTTTATAAACAAAAATAAAAATATATTATCGCGGTAACACTGTTCATCAGTGATTAAAAGCATTCGATAAATTTTTTAAAAACATGTTAAATAATATGTTATCGCGGTAAGTTACATATTATCCGTTAAATTGAGTATTTATATAAACAGGTAATATAAATATTTTATACAAGTAAGTAAATATAGTTTTCCTTAGATACCATAGACCTAAACCTAGGGACAGAACCCCTGCATTATAGTTTCCCTTAGAGCAAGGGCATTGGTTATACCCAATCCTTGGTCCCAATAATTTTTTATTAATTTTTTTTGTAAGGGACAAATATTAAAAATTTTGGTACGCATTGGTGTCCTACGTTATTTGTCCCACGGAAAAATAAACAATTTTTTTTATTTTTATTTAATTTATTTTAATTTATAAGTAAAAACATTTATAACATATTAGATTAATTTATACATTACATCTGTTTATAAAATATTAGATTAATTTATAACACACAAAAGTAGACCAAATAACACAAAAAGAAAAATAAGAAAATTACAAAAACATGAAAAAGATAAACCATAAAAAAAAACATTATAACATAAAACAGAGAAAGATTAAAACATTTTATTGAATTTTTAGAAATTTGGAACTTAATCTTCAATCTTCATTATATGGAAGATGTCCAAAATTAGACCAAATATGCTCAATCAAATCTCCTTTTAATTGTTCATGGGCATGTTTATCCCGAACTCTTGTTCTACGAGTAATTGTGGTGCCAATATTTGATCACACCCTGGCAGTACCAACAGTATAGGTTTGATCGACATCTTCTCCGTGTTGAAATTCAGAAGCGTTACGGAGATTGTATGTATGTCTTTCATCTTCCACAATCATATTATGGAGTATTATGCATGCTTTCACAACATTAGCCATTTTGTTTTTATCCCATAAAGAAGATGGATTTTTAGTAACAGCGAATCTAGCTTGCAATACTCCAAATGCACGCTCAACATCTTTCCGCACAGCTTCTTGTTTTTTTGAAAAGAGAGAATTTTTATACCTTGTGGTAGTCGGATAGATTGAATGAAAGTGGCCCATTTCGGATAAATCCCATCCGTGAGATAGTACGCCAAATTGTACTCATTTCCGTTGACAAAGAAGTTGACTTCCGGAGCTTGACCGTTTATAATGTCATCAAAAACATTAGATCGATCTAGAATATTAAGATCGTTCATAATACCTGGAGCTCCAAAAAATGCATGCCAAATCCATAGGTCATAAGATGCTACCGCCTCCAAAACGATAGTAGGTTTTCCGGTGGGTCGAGAATACATGCCTTTCCAAGCTGTGGGATAATTCTTCCACTCTCAATGCATACAGTCAATACTCCCAATCATCCCCGGAAATCCACGTTGTTCATTTTGATGGAGTAGTCTTTGTAGGTCTTCTTGAGTTGGACGTCTTAAATATTCGTCGCCAAACAATTGGATTATTGCAGCGGTAAACTCGTGCAAACATTTTCGAGCTGTTGAAGCACCTATTCGTATATACTCGTCCACTGAGTCACACGCACCACCATATGCCAATTGACGAATTGCTGCAGTACATTTTTGTATTGGTGAAAGACTAGCTCGTCCGGCTGCATCCTCCGTTTGTTGAAAATATTGGACTTCGGTAGATAGACGATGCACAATACGCATAAACAACGGCTTGTTCATTCGAAAACGTCTCTAGAATAAATTGGGCGGGTAAGTCGGATTGTCACTAAAATAATCATTCCAAAGATTATTGCGGCCTTCTTCACGGTTTCTATTAATATACGCTCGTTTTTTTGGCATCTCCGGTTCTTACAAGAGATTAAAATTTTCTTGAAAATTTTGATAATAAGCATCAAATGGATCATCTTCATTTTGTTGGTAGTGGATATGATTTGAAGATGATGCCATTTTGTATTGAAAGAAGATGAAGTATCAGAGGACTATTAGAAAGAAGAATAAGTGTGAAGAAGATAATAAAGAAGACTTTAAGGAATGAAGAAGAAGATAAGTGACAAGAAGAAATGATTTAAGAAGTTAGAGGTTATGGTAGAAGTTGATAACTCCGAAGAAGAAATGATTTCAGAAGAAGAATTGTAAGAAGAAGATAAATGAGAAGAAGAAGAAGTTGTGACCGTTTCTTTTCCCAAACTATTGCATATATATATATATATCACTCTAGTTCTCTTGCTTATACATATCCGTGAACTTCAGAAGTACGAATGTAAAGAAGAAACCAAGACTTAATTCTTTACTCGTGACCATGAAACAATACTATCCGTGACTAAACAATGACTAATGTTACTATCAAGTAACAATGTGAAACCTCAGAAACAAACAACAATAAGGAAGCAAATATTATCCGTGACCAAGAAATAATATTATCCGTGACCAACAAGGACAACAAACAAGAGACAACAACCAAATGTCCATAATATGAAAGTTACAACACCAACAAGGACAACAATAAGAGACAACAACCAACAGTCATAATACCAATAACTAAACCAAAACCATTCTTCTTCTTTACTTGTTCTCCTAACATCTTCTCTAACATAAGTATCTTCTCCTCGGTTTCTCTGTCAGTTACAGAGTTCAAGCTATCGACTTGGGAAGATAGAACTTCATACATTTGTCCTGCCCTTGTATCTCCTCCATGACAGCTTCATCCCACCACTTGTGTATGTGCATTTCCCCATCTTCTACATTAGGACATGTGAAGTAACTGCAAGTACATTAACCAAATTATCAAATCAGTGTGTTGAAAACCAGAATTGTTTACAAAACGTATCAAGACTTAGCACTAACCTTCTTCCACTATTATTCCTGTTGTAGCAAGTAGAGAGGAAAGGCCTACCACCACAATAGGAGACCTTTGGAAACCCATACTCAACCTCAGGTTGAGGAGGGTACTGAAGATTCTGAGCCACTATCCGTCTACTCTCTTCTTCATCCATGAGAATTCACCCTCATCCATGCGAATTAGAGCTTCTGTTTCCATCTCTTCACAGTCTGAATGCTCTGCATATTGATCTGATGAACTTGGCTGAGAGTAGCTGTAATCATGCCCCATCAGAAGTTAAACCTGAGAAACAAACAACAAATATAACCAGGTTCAGAATCAAGAATGTGAACAAGAATACAACAATATCAGAAGCATATAACATGAATCAACAATGTGAACCAATAATACAATAATATCAGAAGCATATAACATAAATCAAGAATGTGAACCAAGAATACAACAATATCAGAAGAATGTAACACGAATCAAGAATGTGAAGCAAGAGTACAACAATAACAGAAGCTGGTTTCAGAATCAAGAATGTGAAGCAAGAGTACAACAATAACAGAAGCATATAACATGAATCAAGAATACAACAATAACAAATCAAGAACATGAATCAACACTACTATGTCAATAACAGAATCAAGAATGTGAACCAAGAATACAACAAAAAACAGAAGTAGCATACAGTCAAACTTTAACACAAGTAATGTGAAGCAAACAAATTACTTTATAGAATCCGAGTATATTATAAAACTGCAAGTACATCATAAAACCAGAAACAGAAATACAACTATAGAATCCGATTACATTATAAAACCAGAGTACATCATAAAACAACCATAAACTGAAATACTTTATAGATGGTGTGCATATCTACAAACCAGAAAGTGAAACTGATATCAAAATACTTAAACTAAGATAGAACTTAATAGATAGAGGCAAGATAGTGGCTCAGAAATACTGAGCCACTATCTTATTCTTGATCAGTTCATCTGATGCACTTAATGGCTCCTTCTTTGCCAGAATTGTGTCAAGTATGGCAAGCTTTTGAAGCTTCTCTGTTTCAGCCAATTCCTCCTTCTTTACCTCCCACATACTCTTATACTCTAACAGAGCCTTCCCTTGAGCAGTAGTTATTTTTGCTTTAGCAGCTTTACACCTTGCGGTCTGATCTCACACTCTTCTTCAATGCTGGTTGTTGTTTGTGATCCTTCTTCACTTGGTTTTCTTTTTTCTGCCTGTAGGTGTACCCGGGTTGATTGTGTTGAGACTTAGCCACTTCTGCTCATACCTTAGTAAACACCAGCAATGTTCTAAAGTAAACCTGGTTTTGTAGTCTTCATAGTAAATGACATGGGCAACTTTGAGGACATCATTGTCTGAATGACCACTGCTGTTTTGCCTCTCTGCAGTAGCATATGAGCCACAAAACTTGTTTGTGAACTCATTTATTTTGTGCCATCTTTGCTTACAATTCACCCTGAGGCCTTGTTGACCACTCTCTGTCGAACTTGGAGAAGCAGCATAATACTCGGCTACCCTAAGCCAAAAACTTCCTCCCTTCTGTTGATTCCCAACAATGGTATCTTTGGAAGTATTGAGCCATGCGCTGATCAAGACTTCATCATCACAAGGCTTCCATTTCTTTCTCTCTTTGACAGTAACTGGTGTTTGTGAGCTCCTAGCAGGTGTGCCATCTGATGGTTGTGAGCTCCAAGCAGGTCCTTCAGAAGCAAGATTGTAGGCAGTAGGAGCAAAACTCTCGTAAGAGTTTTACTGGTTTTGGTTATCTTGCTGACTGTTTAAAAGGTCCAAGTAAGAAGAGGAATGAGGGTATGGATTATAAGAATCCATATGAAATAGATTCAGAATCGAATAGAGATGGTGGTTTCAAAATTGATAACAGAAAGAAATAAAGGCTGGTTTCAGATTTTAATAGAGAAAGAAACACAACTATTGAGCCATGGATAACAGAATGAAATAAAGGCTGGTTTCGGATTTGAATAGAGAAAGATACAAACTATTTCATAATGGAATAGACAAATAGAAGTAAGAAGGCATAATTAACTTCAACATACTGATGAAAAGATGGACAAGTAGAAGTGTGCAGAGAAGTTTATTAAGTGAGAAAGTAAACAACAATAACTAAGAAAGAAAGATAGGGTTTTAAGAATGGAATAGAGAAAGAAAGAAACAAAGGGATTCATAATGGAAAAGAAAAAGAAAGATCCGGTTTCACTTGGGAATACAGATGTGTTAGAAAGGTTGGTTTGAATAATGGAGTGGAGATGTGTTAGAAAAGCTGGTTTTATAAACGAATAGAGAAAGACATATAGGGTTTAAGAATGGAGCTATATTCAAATATAGGGTTTCAGAATGGAAAACAACAAGGAAATAAATGCTGGTTTGCTACTTCAACATACAGGTGAGATAAGATGGTCGAGAATAGAAGGTGGTTTGTAAGAAGGTTGCTATTATGTTTATTAGGTGTGAAAGAAATCAACAATAACTGACATGCTACTAAACAACTAATGTCCAGTCAGAACAGATGAGAATTTAACTCAAACAGTTTTTAAAAAGTTTCATCTTTATCAAGTAATTTACATTGTTCTAATCTGACCAGAACAAATTTGATTTCAACTAAATCCTAACATTCATAATACACTCTATTAATAACAGCCAAAAACAAAGTCAAGCAATCTAAAAAATCTACCACAGTCATAACTACCTAGTACACATGTAACTTACTCATACAGTGAGCTAAAAATAGCTACTAGACATGCCATTTATTTCAGTACTTCAGCTAACAAGGGTGTTTACATTGAATATCATTTCAACAGTCAGTGAAGTATACACATGTAGTTATACTCAAAACATCCTAAGTATCTCTATTTCACCAACCATTCGATTTCAGTTTCATCTTTATCAACTAATTAACAACAATCATCCCAGTTTTAAAAAGCTGCAAAGGAATCAAGAATTACCTTCGAATCTGAGATGAGAATGCTGCTTCTTCCACTCCTTATTTATGCTTTTCAGTCCTCACCTATATGCAATGCATACAGACAACAAAAACAGATTATAAATCGTGGGACAATTATCAAACTAAATCATATCCATGAAATTGAAAACTTGGTGAGTTAAACGAAGCATACAAAGAGCAATCACAGCCAAACAATTATGTCAGACTCTGTCATGTAATTAACAGCAATTAACAACAATCATCATGTAATTAAGTAAATCAGAAATTTGGAAACAAACCGATATCAATAAAACTGATGTAGATCCAAAAATCGATTCGCATATAGTAAACCCTAATCAATTTATTACAACCAACCATACAAAGTCCTTGCTTATACAAACCAAATCCCTTTCAAAATCCATGGTTATATTAACCAAATCCCAAAAAAATCCGATGTGTATACAAACCTAGAACCCAGAAACTTTTACGATTTCGAAAACTTACCGATTGGTTTCATATCGCCTTTCCGATTGGGAGCTTCGTCCGCCGGAAGAAATCCAAGCCGGTCAGGAACACGATTTGGACTCACCACCGACTGAACCTCGCTATCGATTCAAATCGCCCTTCCACTCGCCTTCTCTCGACAGCTACAGACGACAGAGAGTGAGAAGAAGAGAAAGAACAACACGACCAGACCCCCGAAAATTTCTTCGTTCACTTATCCAACATCCAATCTTGACGTGACACGTGGCAAGAGGGACGAGAGTAAATCGTCGCGTTTCAACGAACGTTTCTTCGTATTTCATCGGTTAAACATTTAATTTTAAACATTGAAATACGGGGGACGGTTAAATAAGCCGCCAATGCTTATGCTCTTAGATACCATAGACCTAGGGACATAAAAGTACGCAAAAGGAGAGCTAAATAACAAATTAATGAGGATGGATATTGATTTTTTTTTCTTTTTATCTGAACTCCTGCATTATAGTTTCCTCTTATATTTTTCATTACTCAGTTTATCGTATTTCTGATAATGAATTAATTATTACTAAAATATGATGTAACATTTTTACAAATTAACATCAATCCAAAAGATAAATAAAGAAAATTATATGAGAATTTTATTTTCTTAACAACCATAAATTTTATTATGTCACAAAAGGTTGATAAAAATATTAGATCAGCCATGAATGTAGAACGGAGAAAGTTTGATACAATAATGTCATACATCTGTAGCATTGGTCTTGAGCTCAGGTCAACTAACGTTAAGAAATCAAAAAGCCTCTACTTGAAGAGCAAAGTCAAAGCATTCAAGTTTTTCACAACCCATGTAAGAATGATTTGACCTACAAAGTCTATAATGATTCAACACGTACTTTTGTATAAACTTCCATGAACCAAACTACTGTTGTAGTTGCAGTTGAGCCATCAAAGATGGGAGAAGATTCTATTGACTGTTGCGATTCCAATCTAGGTAACTTCGATGAAACTGTTATGCCCTACATCTTTGGTTTGAGTTTTCACTGCTTCGATCCACTCAAATACATCAGGAGCATTTTTACTTATCCACAATCAAGGTTGCGAGTAACTTTCTGAACAAGATAGATATTTTTGAATTTCCATATACGCCACATCATTCAGATTGGAAGTACTTTATGTTGAAGGGGATGCGAAGAATTCTTAAGTAAATTGAGTAGCATACAAGCGTTGTCCTCAAAACTATATAAAAAATGTGTTAGACAATATGAGTTTAGACCATTTGCCAAATTGCTTGAGCAAAAGAACAAGTAAAAATTAGATGATTAATGGTTTCTTCTTCCAAACAACATCTCTGGAATTGCGCTTGTTTAGAGTTAAGTATTTTTCACTAAAGGTCTCATATATGACTCGCTAAATAGTGTTTAATCTTTGGAGCTATAGTGAGTTTCCAAAAATTATGTTTTAAGGTCACTGACCCATTTGCTGGTAAAATAACATCTTCTCTTGACAGTAGTTACATGAGTAACAACCCAATATCCCAAAATGAAATAAATACTAAGCATTTCTAGTGCAGTCCCATTCATACGTATCAAACATTGCATATTTAAAAAGATGAATTTCAGAGACCAACTATTCACCCTCCAGAGTAAGAGCACCTTAAAAAATAACTAGATCCCATTCCTTTTTATTTTCGAACCATATATTTAAGAAGTTTAATTAGCTTTGGATTATTTACCAAAATTGAAGTAATGTATTTTTTTTGGTATAAACAAAGGGTATTACATAAATAAATAACTCTCAAGGACCTAAATATAAAAATAGTGTAACAACATGCATCTAATTATTTACAACATGAAACTGAATAAAATTGGCTATCTACATGTATTCTTGCAGATTTTTGTTTTGTTGCGGGAAAATCGTGGATTTACTTCTTTTTTTTTTGCGGTAAAATTGCGGATTTGTTGTTTGGCAAAGAAAATTGTAACTTAACATTTTTATGGAAAAACTGCGGATTTATGTTTTTTTTTGCGGGAAAACTGCGGGTTTAGTATTGGGGCAAAAATTGTGGTTAAAGTTACAGATTTATATTTCTTTGCAGGAAAGCTGTGGGTTTACATTTTGGAGAGGAAAACTGCGGGTTTACATTGTTGGTGGAACAAGTACGAATTAACGTTTTCTGCGGAAAAACTGGGGTTTAACTTTTCAAAGGAAAAAATTACGGGTTTGCATATTTGATGAGCAAATTTTATATGTTTGGCTGAAAATGCAAAATTACGTTTCTAGCCGAAAGTATACAAATTTACTTTTTGGCGGAAAATTACAGATTACTTTGATATGATGATGATGATGTTGATGACAACAATGATGATAATGATGATGATGGTGGTGGTGATGATGATGGTGATAGTGATGGTGATGGTGATGCTAACGATGATGATGATGATGATGATGATGATGATGGTGATGGTGATGGTGATGGTGATCATTATGGTGATGATGATGGTGATGATAATGATGTTATGCGATGAGGATGATGATACGCTATGATGATGATGATGATGATGATGATGGTATATATGATGGTGATGATGATGTTATGATGATGTGATTGTAATTCGTTTAAGTATTGAAGTTGGTTTAATTCAATTGAACAAGAATAATTGGATTACATAGTTAAACCATCAACCCATTACAAATCAATTCATTTGTTCCATCTAACCATTTGACTCAATACTCATTTGACTCATGAATTCAGTAGTGTCAAAAAATTTAAAACTCACTATCGTTTATGATTTGAGTTAAGTTGAGTCAATTCATGAACCTTGACCCATTTTGACACCCCAAATTCTACTAAAAAAAAAGCAAAAAACTCCAAATAAAATTGATGATATATACAAAAAATTATATTTTTCAAAAAAAAAATAGTAGTTTTGAGCTAAAATAAAAACTAGTAGATCTAAATGTAAACGTATGATGATAATCTAGACTTACTTGTAAATAAAATTGGTAATATAAGGAACAAACAACCAAACGAAAAGAAAAACCCACCTTTTTGTTTCAATATCTTCTTCCTGTGGAGTTCAAGTTGGGCGATTTGACATTAAAAGAATGATCAATCCTCAACATGGATCCATTGAACTCCATATGAGGGGTCATTTTTTGGAAATTGAAACCAATTTTAAGCAATGTTTAAATATGTACTTCTCTTTTAATAATATGATTATCTACTAATGACAAGTGTATTTTCTGAGAGCAGGAAAATTATTTGATGATATAAGTATTTGACATAATTCAACTTTTTGGACACGCGGCAAAAACAATAATTAGCATTATAATTAGTTTGACTAGTTTTGGATTGCTTACTATAATTCATTTAATATATTTTTGTTTGGTAAAAATAAGGGGGATTCTACCTCAAGAAAACCAAATTAAATCGATGATATATATACAACAAAATATCTTTTTTTGACAAAACTAGAGGTTTTGAGCAATACTATAAAATAATGAATCAAAATGTAAAATTATGGGAATAATTAGGACTCATTTGTAAATAAAGTGAGTAATATAGATAACAAACCGGCTTAGTAAAAAAAAACCACACCTTTTTCCTTGTAAATCTATTTCATCATCTTCTTCTCTTCTTCTTCCTCCTCCTCCTCTCTCTCTCTTTCTCTAAACCTCCACACCAAGTTGTGGTGGCTATATTCTATATCTTCTCTGTTTTGATTTATTGACCTGTTTTCATCTCTTTCTCATATTTATTTTTTGGTCTCGGACAAATCAGGAACCAAACAATGGTTGTTCCTCTGCTTCTTAATCTATTTTCTGTTTTATAATTTCAGTTTTAGAGGATTTTTTTTGTTTTGTTTTGTAGAAATTGATCCCATGGATCTTTGTAATTTCAGGTGAGTTCTATAGTAAAAATGGAGAGCGATGATGTGAGTATTCCACCATGGCTAACACCAATGCTTCGAGCTGACTACTTTGTGGCTTGTTCGATGCACGCAGAATCAAGTAAGAGAGAATGTAATCGATTTTGCTTGGATTGCTCAGGTAATGCCTTTTGCTTTTACTGTTGGGGTAATCACAAAGACCATCGAGTTATCCAGGTTCAGTTTCATCATAATTATCTCTGTGAGGAATTTTGTTGAGCAAATTTGTTTAACTAAACCCAATAATAATGTTGATTGTGGTTGTAGATTCGACGATCGTCATATCATAATGTGGTGAAAGTGAGTGAGATTCAAAGACATATTGATATCTCTTGTATTCAGACATATGTTATTAACAGTTCAAAGATTTTCTTCTTGAACGTGAGACCTCAATTTCGAATTGGTAAAAGCTTGGACAAAACATGTCAGATTTGTTCTCGTACCCTCCTTGATTCATTCCGTTTCTGTTCTCTTGCTTGCAAGGTAATGTGAAATTTTCTAATGTGGTTTCTGTTGAATTGTTTCAATTACATATTAATAAATGGTTTTAAGTTCTTCTAGTTAAATATGGAAATTGTCATTTTGGTCAATCATATTTTTTTGGGTGTTTACATTACAAATCAGTATATACTAATGCTTTAGATTATGGTTTTTGATTGTTTCCTTGGTCTGAAATAGCTTGATGGCGTCAAGAATGGAGGTGATCCAAACATGACCTTCTCTTTGACACGTAAGCTTGGTGATGACTCTTTAAACATCCAAAATATCGGGATTTGTAATCGTTTGGTCAACAGAAGCTTGGTAGCTGTCAATGGCCAACGTAGTGAAACCGCGGCTGTGATATCTCGTGGGACACCTTCGACAGATAGCAACCGGGATTACCCAAAGAAAAGGAGAAGAAAGGGCATACCTCACCGAGCACCTTTTTGAAAAGCTTTATTAAAAAGTTAAGGTATAATATGGAATATGTTAAAGTCTCAAAAGAAAGGAAAAGAATTGTTGGTAAATGGAATCTTATTATAACTTTTAGAAACCTTATCAAAACATTAAAAATTAAGATATAAATTTATGATTAAATCAGTCTTATTTACCTTATATTTTTCTCCTTTTTTGGCTGGATTGGTCTGGACTCAAACATATGTGATTTTTTTATTTCAGACTGTGCTGGGCCGAACCAACCCGATTGACATGTTTATTTTTAACTAATATTTTTGCAGCATCATTTGGATGTAACAAAACTTTACATAATTTTTCTTTCTTTAATGTTTTGCAAAATCATTTATATAAGGTCTAGAGGTCATCATAAAATCCTTCATGTTCTTCTGAATATTTCTTTTAGCTTTAAAAGTGAGAGAGTGAGTTGGCATTTATTGTAAAAATGGGTGGTGTCAATCGACACCAACATTTTTTCGGTTTGACCGGTTCGATTTTAATTGCGATTTTTGATTGGGGTTGGTTTGAGTTTAACCCTAAGTTGCACTTTAAAAGAGAAAAGGTCGTCCTTGTTCTCATTCAGCCGCTTTTATTAGTTTGAGAAAAGAACAGTGAAGTGTGCAAGTGTTCTCCAGTGAGGTTTTTGTGAGTTTTGAGAGAGATTTGGGGCTGGTTCTTGGTGATTCTAGTCTAGAGAAGAGAGGTCTCGTAGCTGTGGTGTAAGGAGGGTCTTTTGTTGCTGTTGCTGTGTGTTTTTTGTCCCTGTTCAGTCCTTATTCAAAGGTGAGTGCAGACCAAGGCTTATATAAGCAGTTGATTCATGTTTTTGGGTGATTTCTTTGATTGTTTCATGATTTTAATCATTTTTACGCTTTGTTTCTGTGTTGTGGTGCATCTGGACGAGTTTTGTGGTGTCTTGTAGTCATGGGCGTTCGGATTTTCGGATCGGATTGGATTATTCGGATGTCGGATATTTTGGATTGGGATGCATAGAATCCGATTTGAATCCGATTGGTTTTCAGATCGAATCGGTTCAGATTTTTTTGGATTCGGATTGTTTTTCAATTTTGAATAAAAATTAGAGATGAAAACGAATCCTATTTCGGATCAGTTTTGGATTCGGATTCTACACTGAAAATCCAAACCTATACTCTAAATCTGAACAAATCCGATGTAACTGGATTCCAAACTTGATAAAACCAGTTCCAATATCACAAAATCTTAACTTAAAACCAAACAACACAAAATTTCTAATTCAAACCATAAAACGAGAAGTCAAGCAAAGAGAAGGACTGAAAAAACTGAAGCAATTCAACGACATTACAAAGACCAGTTCCAAACTTGATAAAACAAGGAGACTTCCAAGACTCCAAGTTCCTAGCATTCCTCTCTCAACTGCTCAAGTCTCAATCAGTCTAAATGTCAAAATCGAATAGTGAAGAACCTGTGTATAATGATTATAAGAAGTCAAGAAAAAATAAACTATAGAGACTTGATTCAACAGAACATAAGACCGAACATAAGGCAAGAGTTAAAACTTAAGGCAAGTGTTAAGACTTAACTAGACATAACATAAGGAAAGAAGTTTAACAAGACAGAACATAAGTCAAGAGTTAAGACTTATTCATACCTTTATTTGTCTACTTTAGCAGATAAGAAGAGACTTATGAATTCACTTGCATTGACTCAAACTCTGAAAAAGATTAAAGAATACAAAGTTAACACTTAACATGCGGTACTCAATATCTCAAATGCACAATTGAAAAGAGGATATCATGAACAGATTATAGAACTTAGTAATTTACCTCTCTCAAGATTATCCTACAATTCAATTTCAGCAAGAATTTGCTAAGTGGTAACCACTCCTTTCTCATTCAACTGAATCTCACCCTTTAACCACTGCTCACTACACATTAGAACTTCAAGCATGTAGTGAGTTAAGCAGCTCCTAGATGGGTCTAAGATACGGTTACTGTTGCTAAAAGCAGATTCTGATGCAACAGAGGACACTTGCATAGCAAGTATATCCTTTGCTATTAAGGCCAAAACATGATACTTAGGAGTATTGATCCTCCACCAGCCCAAAACATCAAACTGTATCCCAAGCTGGTTAGTCTTTGGACGCAAATGCATGAACTGTCAACCAAAAACCAGTGCATCCTGTCCTACTAAGCTAAATGCCTCCTTAAACTTCTTCATAGCATTGGTGTTGGCAGTGGCATTGTCAACAATGATAGTAAAGATCTTGCTTATTCCCCATTCTGGCAAACAATCAAGAAGCACATAATTGATTGTTTCTCTTGTATGGTCAAGGACGTGCTTGAAACCAATTATCATCTTATTTAGGCGCCAATTTGCATCAACAAAGTGTGATGTGATGACCATGTAGCTAGCTCCTGTCGTAGGTGCAAGCCATATATTTGTTGTCAGAGAAATCCTTTGCTTATTAGTAGCAATAGGTCTTCATCATTTCAGTTTTCTTCTTCACATACTTCTCCACAATGTCCCTAGTTGATGTCCTTCGAGAGTGACGTTTGTAGAGTTTAACCTTACTGCAAAAGTGTTTCCATGCCAAAATTTCTATAAATGAAAGTGGCAATTCACCTAGAACCAGCATCTCATTAGTTGCTTCCCTAAACACCTCTTCACTAACTCTGGACAGTTGCAAACTAGCACTACCATCACCATCACTAGTAGGATTTATAACTTGTTGAGTTTGATTTCTGCATTCTTGCCATATCTTGTATTCCTTGCAGATGTTTAGATGATTTTTCAAACAAGAAGTCCCATTAGCTGTCGCACAACCCATCTCTCTAGTACAATAATTGTAGCGACATCTATCTTTTTCTCCAGCGAGTCTTGTAAAATGATCTCATACCCATGACCTTGGTACTACTCTACATTTCTTCTTGATCTTTGGCTTAACCTTTGGAACTGAACCATTTTCTTGTTTCTTCTTTTTGTGACCAGCTTTAGGAGACTCTACTTCTTCTCCATCCAATTCAACGTCTTCCTTTTTCAAATCATCTGCAGGTTTAGGTGAGGAAGAATTCATCAGCAACAAACAGTCACACACTATGTTTACAGACAGTCACACACAAGATCTATACTACAGATATCTTTGATTATCGTTGTCAATAGAACTATTACCATTAACAGTCACACAAACAAACAACATTTTTTGGCAAAAGATATAAACTACAAACCGTAAACCTTGAAGAAGCTAAACAAATCTAAAAAAGCTAAAAGAGTAGAACATATAAATTAGAAACTAGAAATTTGAAGCCATAAACAGATCTAAAGTCTGAAATTTGAGTAAAATTAACAAAGCTAAAAGAATTGAAATTGGAAACTAGAAAGTAGAACCCGTAGACATTTATGAACTTTGAACAAATTAAACAAAGCTAAAAGAGGAGAAAATGAAATAGGGAAGAAAATAAATACCTCTGAGTGATTCCTTGAAGCAATTGATAGTGGAGAAGAGTCTCCTTGGAGCCGCTGAGAGGTGAGAGTTTCCAATGTAGCAATTGGGGGTTTGGAAAGCAATATAAAGCAAAGGAAACTAGGGTTGAGTGAATCGCAAGCGCTGAGGTGAGAGCAAACTAGGTTCGGCAAAAGTTCTCTGTCGATAAGTGAGAGTCGAGACAAAAAAAGGTTTGGGCATTTGAAGGACAGAACACAGAATCATAGTCACGGCTCAGAGAGATTACATGTCATGTGTAATTGTGTATTGTGTATTCGGGTTAGCAGATAACCGATCGGATTTCGGTTCGGATCGGTTTAAATCCGAAAACCGAATGATGTTCAACATAAAATCCAATCGGATTTTACATAGTAACCGACACCGATCCAAATCGGATTTTTCAGATCTGTTTTGTCGGATCCGGATTATATGCCCAGGGCTAGTGTCTTGAATCGGCTCAAGTGTGCAAAGGAGTGATGTTAGGGTTTCATTGTCGATCGACACCAGTGGCGAGTGTCGATCGACAATATTCTTCTGTATCGCGAGGATAGTCGCGAGTGTCGATCAACACCAGCGGCGTGTGTTGATCGACACTACTCGTCTGTGCGGATGTTTCTCTGGTTTTTGGTTGATTATTTGGTTATTTCTGAAATGTGAATCATGTTGCTTGTGTGTATAGCCCAGTAGTTTGGATGATGCCTCGCTAAGTATTTATTAAATACTTATGCATCTCTTTTCGCAATGCAGGAAGAAGAAAGGTGTGACCGTGGAATCATGGCGAGGAGAGAAGAATGATCTAGAAGCTCACTGGTTGTGTTGTGATTTTTATGTTATTACAATGTTATGTTGTTAGACTAGAAGTTAGAAACATGTTAGGATGCTTTTCTATTTCTGGATGATGATGGTTTTGGATAATGGATTTCATGCTGGTTTAAGGCAAGTGTTTATTTGGATTATCTGTTAAGTCTTCCACTGGTTGTTGATTTGTGTTTTCTTAAATGAATTGGAAATTGTTGGTTAATCGGATTAATTTGGAATTTAATGGTTTAAATTGATTTAGTCCGGTTTAGCTAGTTTGGGTTAATCCGGTTTGCATGTTAAAAAAAACGGGCTGGGTCTTTTCATTTATGAATGTGATATGTTAAAATTTGGAAAATGTTATTTTGTTTCAGATCATCTTCCTTAACCGCATCTAATGTATCATTACTCATTTTCCGGTAAGGTTTTTGTGCCAATTTCATCAGTTTTCAATTAGTGGTTTTTTTTCTTCGATAGAGTTATATATGCGATTGTGTTCTGTACTTCTTTAGCTACAGATTTTCATATATGCCATGGAAATAATTCCCGCCAATGCGATAGTATAAGATTTGTATTGTTTTGCTTTAGCCATATTTATATGCCGGTTTAGATCTTTAGTGACAGTTTTGTTGGATGGTTGTACTATTCTTTAGTGCCAGATTTTTGTCAATTTAATGTACAATTCTTTAATGACAAATTTTTTTTAAATGAACAATTCTTCAGTGACAGATTTTTTGTTGATAAACTGTTGATTAAATGTACAATTACTAGATTTTACCCTGTGGTACACCACGAGACAAGTTTTGTTTTTGTTTTATTTATATATATATTTTTAATTTTATATTATATCATTTATTTTTTAAAATTTAGATTGTAACGAATAAAGTTTATTATTTAATAACTACCAAACAATAAAACATATCGTAGGCTTAAAACTTCAAAATCCCTAAAACCTCAAAATTATGTTGTTATTTAGATTTTTTATATATTTTTTGATTATAAAATGATTAAATCTTTTTTTTTGTGCACTCAAAGTCTTGATTCATATTAGACAGATACAAGTAGGCAGAGCATATTCGAACACACCCGAATAGCATGCTTGAAAGTTACAGCAACGGGAACAAAAATAAAACATCGATACACAAGCTTGAAAAAGTTTGATAGGGCACTAGGATAAGTGTCAAAACTAATTATCACAAGATTTCCTATGAAAGAAATAGCATTCAACACATAGCCATCGACTGGTAGAGAGATAGTCACCAAATATTGTGACATTAAGAGGACTGCCTTGACCATGAGAAGGAAGGCGTCAGAGAAGTATACGGTGAGAAAAGACCGTTGTAACGGAGAAAAGATTGAGCAAACAGAGATGATCCTAGGCTGGAAGCAATCAGGTAGGGTTATCCCGGAGAAGTCTCCAATAACCAAATTCAGTCAAAAATAGACAAAATTCAAACCAACAACAGTGGTACTAACCTAGAGACAATAACAAAATGTATCATTATATCCATGTGTATACAAAATAAATATAAATTTCTGGTTAATCCATGTGTATACTAAATAAATTTGAATATATGAGAGAAGACTAATTAAAATATTTGTACCCAATTGTAGGATATCACAAGTTTGTCTTTGAAGGCGACACAACAATATTATTCGACAGATCAATAACAAAATCTCCATTGCAAACCCTTTAACCAAAAAAAAATAGAAAAAAAACAATATATCCACCCCTTTACCCCCACAACTGCATGCATTATTTCTTCGGTTCTTTTTTATTTTTTATGATACTCTCTCTCACCTCTCTCTCTATCCCTTTCTTTCTCTCAAGTCGATTCAGAAATCGAGTCTAAAACACTAAACATGGTCGAACATATTTTTATTATCTATGTCGTTGATGGTATATAATTTATTCGCCCAACATATTTTTATTATCAATGTCGTTGATGGTATATAATTGGCCCAACTGATTCCAGCACAGACTGTTAGAAAGCGGATATTTCGAAAACTATTTTGACCCGACTCGAATTTGTAAAAGACATAACTAACCTTAATGAATATTGTTATATAGAGCTTTAGCATTGTTTTTTTTTTTGGAAAAATAGTGTAAAAATGATTTTTGGTCAAATTGTACTCTGTTTAGTGACTTTATTAACATAGATTTAGTGACTCTGTTTTGTATATTAAGTTTACTAGATACATATTTTGGTTTCCATGTTTTAAATTTGTGGTTTAGCTTATGCAATGTATCGTTTTATTTACTGTATTTTTTAGGAATGGCGTCATCATCTACTTAAGTCGTGGGAATCACGTCGTGTTTTAGCGGGATGAGGGGGAGTTGGTGTATCATGGAGTGAGACCGAATTTCGAAATTCTTGTGATATCGACCATGCAGGCAGAGAAGTTGATCGGGAAGGGTCAGGAGGCCTACTTGGTGACGTATGTAACTCGGAGACAGTTGGAGCGGTGGGGACTGAGAAGATTCGGGTCATTCAGGAGTTCAGGGATGTTTTTCTGTCATTGAAGGGGTTGATTCCTTCTTGGTCAGACCCTTCCACGATTGAGTTGGTGATACAAGATTGGAATCACTCCAACTATAGATCACTTGATGATCAAGAGATTTCAAGCTTGGCTTGCAGAAGGTGGAATTCACGAGGTTGCTCTGAAAGCACTCTCTCGTGAATCAGAGGGTGGTAGAGGAGATAGTTGTAATGCCCATGTCTATGTTTTGGGCAGGTCTCGGTTGACACTGGATATTTGGGCGGTCAACCGGTTCAGTTCAGTAACTGATCGGTTTGATTTAATTTAAGGAGAAACCCTAGGTTATATTATGAGAAATTTGACATGTCTCTTCTCAATCTCCTTAGTTGTGTTTTGTCGCTTCTGAAAGCTAAGAGAAAGAGAGAGGGAGTCCAAGAATTGATTCTAAGGCTTACGGAGGCTTGAGAGGGGTTTCTGGAGGTTTTTCTGGCTGTTCTTGGGTGTTCAATCAAGGGATTTGCTGAGTTCGTGGTTGTGGTGTGAAGAGAGGTTGCTAGAGTGCTTATCTTCTATGTTTTCGTCCATCCTTTCAATCCACATCAACTTGAGTGCGTGACCATGGTTGACCTAGGCATATAAAACCTTATGATGTGTGTTTGATTGATTTGGGTGGCTGGAGTTGTTGTATTTTTGGCTGTTTATGTGTTATAGATGTTGTTTTTTGTCTATCGATGGTTAAGGATTCAATTTCGGAGTCTGGAAGTGTTTGGATCGGTCTCTAGGGAGAGGAGATGTGATTTCAGGGTTCCTACGGAGCCAGTGTCGATCGACACCAGTTTGGGTGTAGGGCGACACTAATTTCTGGACAGTAAGTTTTCTGGACAACGAGTAGTCAGTGTCTGTTTATGCCTGGTTTGGTTGTTTTGACTGATCTAATGCATGTTTGATGGTTTTATTATGCATGTGTATATAATCGCTTCACTAAATATTTGTGATATACTCACGCATCTCATTGTGTTTGTGATGCAGGTAAAGAGAAAGTGTGACAGTGGGATTAAGGCGAGGAGGAGGGCGATGATCTAAGTTCACTAGGTGTTTATGTTATTTAAATTTATTGTTTTGGAACATTGGATTAGACGCATGCTAGGTTCTGGTTATTGTTTCTGGTTTGATTTTGTTTTGGAGACTTGGTGCGAATCTGTAACTCCTTGGAGTGCCTAGGTTCATTTCAGGAAGCTTCAAGACGTGCATAAGTGAATAATGAAGGAGTCTTTGCAGCCTGATCTCCTTTGGCTCCAAGTATGGTAAGTAGTGACTCGTCGGGTTTTTGTCTGGTAAGGTGTACTAAATGTCGTGTTGTACAAGTCTTGTGTGGTCTAGATATTCATCTGGTTTCCACATATGGATTCAGGGCAAGTCCAAATGAAAGTAAAGGGTAATTTTCTTATCCCGCTCCAAGTAGATCAGCGGCCTTGATTCAAAGAGTGGTTTGGACTTGGGTCTTCTCCTAAGTTGTTCTCCATGGGTTGGGGCCTTGCAGTGAATCAAATGAGTGTGGGTGCTACCTTCATGGCTTATCCAAGTGTCAAAAGACTTAAAATCCTCACTGCTTACAATCTGATGAAGTTTCGCCAGTTGGTCAGCGAGTAGTTCAGCATGCTTGTCAGCAAGTAGTTCAGCATGACCGTGGGCGAGTAGTTCAGAATGAACATTAGCTATCATCTTCGAATCGGATGGATGGTAAATGATTCCTTGATGACTTGGTATTGCCTCATTAAAAACATTTCTAGGTAAACCCGTTGGGAAAAACCCTAGACAAGGGAAAAAGAGCGCAACAGTCATATCCCAACAATAAGGTGAGTTGACTTGCTGATTGTTTATCCTTATTGATCAGTGGATTTCATAAGGTTAATATCATGGTGAATACTTAACCTTTCGCCTTGTACTTGATCAGAATTCCATTAGGATAAGGTTCTTCAGAATACTCCTTGTAGACCGGTTAGTTGTCAAGACCAATTGGTTTGGTGTGCTTCCGGTTTGATCTAGTTCTGATGTTCGCATCAATTGGAACCAGGGATGACGCCATTATCTAAGGCGCCTTACCGGATGGCTTCAGTAGAGATGGCAGAGCTGAAGAGGCATTATGAGGAGTTGCTAGATAAGGGTTTTATTCAGCTGAATACTTCAGCGTGGACAACACCGGTGTTGTTTGTGAAAAAGAAGGATGGTAGTTTTGAGTTGTGTATCTACTACCGAGGGTTGAACCAGGTCACTGTGAAAAACAAGTACCCTTTGTCGCGGATTGATGAGTTGTTGGATCGATTGAGAGGGGCTACTTGGTTCTCCAAGGTTGACCTGATGTCGGGTTATCATAAGATGCCGATACATAAGGCGAATTTTTGAAAGACGCGTTTCGAACGAGGTATGGTCACTACGAGTTTTTGGTGATGCCATTTGGGTTGACAAATGCATCAGCGGCGTTCATGAGGTTGATGAACATTTTGTTTCACGAGTATCTGGACGATTTTGTGGTCATCTTCATCACCGATATCTTGGTGTATTTTAAGAGTGCGGAGGAGCACGAGGTTCATTTGAGAACCATGTTAGAGAAGCTGCATGAGCAATAGTTGTATGCTAAATTGTGCAAGTGAAGTTTCTGGCACTAGAAAGTTGGGTTTCTAGGTCACTTTACCTCAAAGGATGGGGTATCTGTGGATCCCGAGAAGATTATGGCCATCAAAAATTGGTCGAGGGCGACGAATGCTACCGAGATCCGGAGTTTTCTTAGGTTAGCAGGTAATGAAAGTTCGTCAAGGGTTTTGCGAGGTGACTAAGTTAACAGGGAAGGTTGTTCATTTTCTGTGGGCACCAGAGTGTGAGCGGAGTTTTGCAGACATAAAGGTGATGTTGACTAGTACTCCAGTGTTGGCGTTACCAGAGCAGGGTGAGCGAGATGTGGTGTATATTGATTCGTATAGAGTGGGTCTTGGGTGTGTATTAATGTAGCAGGGTAAGGTGAATGCCTATGCTTCAAGGGAGTTGAGGAAGCATTAGGGCAACTATCATACCCATGACATGGATATGCTGTAGTGGTGTTTTCCTTATAGACTTATATATCTCATCTTTATTGCGGAAAAGTCCAGGTGATAAGGGATTATCAAAGTTTAAAGTACCTCTTTACGCTAGTAGTGTTGAAATGAGGCGATAGATGTTGGAAATGTCCTGAAATCATTTCTACTAACGTTATTTTAAGTTGTATCGACAAGGTTGGAAAGTCGAATAATATTAGATGATTATAGCGTTTTGCTAGAAACCTCTTATAATCAATGACTTTAGAAGTTCTTATACGATCCTGTAGGGTCACACATCTAAGTAGACTGGATCAAGGTTGGGTTTATATAGTATAACATATGTTATATAAAATATACACATATGATTATATTTGTGCAATTATAATTATAATTTATGTAATACATATTCTATATTTGATATATATTGTAACGCCTGTGTCTGAAATTTTGGTGGTGTCGACCGACACTAGTGTTGGGTGTCGATCGACACCAACAAAATTGGGTTAGACGGTTTAGCTTTTAATCCGTCGATTTAATTAGAATTGATTGCTGAAACCCTAGGCACGACTTTAAACTCGTGGAAGCACCCTTTCTTTCTCACTTTTGGCTTTTGTTGTTTTTTGAAAAGAAAAGAGAGAGAGAGGGTTGTGAGTTGGTTGTTCCTAAAGCTTAAGGAGAGGCTTGTGAGGGTTTCTTCAGTGTTCTAGCAAAGGATCAGTGGGATTCGTGGTTGTGGGTGTGAAGAGAGGTTGCTGGAGTGTTCTTCTTCTCTGTTTCGTCCATCCTTCCAATCCAAATCAGAGGTGAGTGCGTGACTATGGCTTATCTAAGCGTTAAGATTGCATGATTTGTGTTTATGTGATTTGTGAATTGAATCCTTTGTGTTTGTGATGTTTTCTGGTGTTTGTGTGGCCTTATGTGATTGTTATTGGGTTGTGTCGTCGTGGGAGGTGATGTGTGGGTGCTATAGAGATTCTTTGGTGGCTAAGATCATCGATGGGTGCGTTTCAGGGGGTGGGTGTCGACCGACACCAGGAGGGTGTCGATCGTCACCATTCGGTTGATCGCAGTGCAGTTTGGTGGTGTCGATGCTGGTGTCGACCGACACCACTTTTTGGTAGTGTCGACCGACACCAGTGTGGTGGTGTCGACCGATACCAGTTTTCTGTGAGCGCTAGTTGTGCTTTTGATTGCCTGTTTTGGCTGTTTGTGACATTGTTGTTGTATGGATGTGATCTTAAGTGCTTGTGTGTATAGCCCAGTGGATGGGAGGATCGCTTCACTGAGTATTTTTGATAATACTCACGCATCTTATTGTGTTTGTGGTGCAGGTAAAGTGTGACGTGGAATCATGGCAATGAGGAGGAGGATGATCTAGGGTCTCAGTTGTTATGTTATGAATATGTTAATTGTTGTTGGAACCTGGTTTAGAGGCATGCTAGGTTGCTGGTGTAAATTGTGGTTATTGAATAATTGGTTAATTAATATTATGATTAAATGGTGTTGGTTTAATATGTTTCCGGTGTGCATGATGGTTTATTGTTGAGTTAATTCGGTTAGATTAATTAGTGGGTATGAGACTATTAATTAATGAATTTTAAAAAAACGGGTCGGGTCTTTTCATATATATAATGTACGTAATGGGCATTGGGCTTGGCCCATTAACATCCTAATTGAGTTAGGTTAATGTGTGTACTAGTATATAATGAACTTTGTTTTCAATTATATAACAAGTCTCGCGACTCATCTCCCAACACAAGAGGGCAAAACAATTTGTCAGTTTTGCTATTTAATCTCGACGGCACTAGCATCCGCTGTGATCCAGTTTGTATGCGTGTGGATACCAGAAGAGGCACAACGTTTGAAGTGCTTTCAACCTCGATTTATTTCAGTTCATCATTCCGCTGCAAACTACCGAGGTATATTCATAATCTGATGGCATATATTTTAATTCAATATTTACATGAATCCTAACATGAAACCGGTACAAATTCTAACGCTGGTATCAGTGCCTACGTGTATAATTTTGAATCAAATCTAATTTACTGTTCATATATGATATGAAAATTAAGAATGTTTATTTGATAATCATCGAACCAAAATATGCTTGTGCAATTTTGTTATATTGTGACTGCAAGAACATATTGTTTATGAGTATATGAATTATGTTTCATGCATGTGAGCTATATGTGTTGTCTAGTTCATGCATGTATTCTATATATTATATTGTGACTTTAAGTTTTGTTATTTATTCAAATGGCAAGGGGTTAATTATGCAAATAACTAGATTTTAATCCACGGTACACCGCGGAACGACATTCTAAAATATATTCTTTTTATTAATTTTTTTGGTATATAAGAGTGTACTACTATATTTTGATTTTTAATTCTATGATTTAACCCGTAGAACATTATATGATAATTTATATTTTATATAATCGTAATTTGATCAAATTAACTAAATAAGTATAATATTTAAAATAGTGAAATGATACTGACTAATATTCGTTTACATGGTAAAATTTCATATTAAAATATTTTGTGTGTTATACTATAGTAGACAACCTGTAAAAATATCTATAATCATAATTATGTAAATTATAATCCGTTCCATCACATGACCCGTGCTACACAATTATCAATAATACTTTAGTACATCCATTTTTTGTATCGTTTGAGTAATATACATCCGTTTCTAAAAATTCAAATTGCAACATATGCAAAAAAAATTATATTTTTATTATACATATGTTTATGTAATAATATAAATTTAAAAACAAATAAGATCATATAAAGATGTTGGAGAAATATTTGATTTATTAGGGAGAGATTTTAGGAAATTTTGTTAAATGTAATAAATATTGATTTCTAATTTTGCAATTTTATTATGATTTAATTACAAAATTTATCTTAAACTTTTTCTATTTAATCAAATGGCAAGGGTTTAATTATGAAAATATTACAAAATAAAAGGGTAGAACACAAAAGGTACTTCAAAAATGTTAATATAGATACAAAATAAAAGGTTATAACCCAAAAGGTACTTCAAAAATGTTAGTATAGATTATTTTTTTCTTGTGGCTGAGAGAGGACAACGAACATTGTAATGTATACTAAAATAAATATTAATGTTTTTAGTTTATAGTTGATAACGTAGTACTCTCTATGTTAGGCGATCATAAATATTTGGTAATTTATAGTTCCACAAATTTTAATTAGATTAAAATATTTTTATTTTATTTTAAAACGTCTTAATATGATTAAGAGTGATTTAAAATTAATAATTTTACATATTAGATATGAATTAATTATACATTATTTAAATGGTTAAAATATAAGATATAACATATAAATTAATTCCTCTATTAATATCAAGTGTATTTGATGTCTTCCCAATTTTATCAATTGTCAAAACTTGTTTCATTGTGTGATGGGTCTACCAAGTAGAGTGTCCACTATTACATGAATAAGAGAGATGATAATGGTTACCATTTGAATTAAAAGATTGGTTTACTTGACTAAGCTATCAAAATGGTTTTGGCCTTAGAGACATATGTTAAATATGACATAGGATGTCATCTAACAACCAAGAATTATATTGGATATAATTAGCAAGGATGTTGCTTACCTAAATAACTAATTATTAGGCGATAAGCCAAAGCTCACTTGAATTTTAGTTAAATAAGGATCTTGGAATACTATGATCATTTGAGAAAAATTTTATTTTGAGGATAGTATGAGTTTCATAATAATTGGGATTTCTCAAATTTTAAGAACTTTATATGAACATCTGCTATTCTTTTGATACAGAGATTTCAAACTCCCACACTTCATTTTCACTACGATCCGAATGGATCGATTTTCCTCGGGTGGTCTCGAAAATTGAGAATTGTTCTCAAGTCGGAGAAAAAAAAATATGTCCTTCAAAAGAATTTGCCACTTGAGAAGCCTAAGGCAAATCTTCCACATCCAAAGAGAAATGTTTATGATAAGAATTTCAGTGATAGGGCCGATGTGTATTTTCTCATGTTGGCTACCATGAACTCGGACTTGCAGAAGCATTATGAGAATGTGGACTCTCCGATTGAGATAATCACTAGCCTGGAAGGGATGTTTCAGGAGCAAGCAAGAATAGGGAGGTATATTGATAACATGGCTAAGCTGGATATCATCTTGTAGTCATTGCCGTCAAGCTATTGCCATTTCATTTTGAATTACAATATGAATAGCTTGACAAAGACTTTTACTAAGCTCATGGAATGCTCAAAACTGTTGAACCAAACATCAGACAGGACACTCCACATGTCCTAATGGTGCAAGGGGCCGAAAAGTTTAAGAAACATATAATGAACAAAGGAAAAGGTAAGATAACCGGGATTGAGAATCCAGGTTAATCTGATATGTCTCCTAAGTTCAAGACTGGTCCTTTTGGTGATTACAAATGTCATTATTGTAAGGGCTCTGGGCATCGGAAGAGAAACTACTCGAAATACTTGGAAGATCTGAAGAAGAAGAAGAAGAAGAAGAAGACTTTTAAGACTTCTTCTCCATGTTTCTATGTTATAGAAGTAAATGTTTCTACTTCTATTTCTACTTCTTGGGTATTGGATATCGGCTGTGGCGCTCATATTTGTGTTAATATGTAGGGCCTAAGCAACAATAGAGCTATAGGAAAAGGACAATTGAACCTACGAGTGGGGAATGGAGCAAGAGTTGTTGCATTGGTTGTAGGAACATTTAATATATCTTTACCTTTTGGCATGGTTTTAGAACTTAAGAACTGCTACGATGTACCTGCTATAAGCGGGAATATCATTTCTATTTCTTATTTGGATTTGGAAGGATTTCATTTTTTGATTAAAGACAAGTGTTGTTCATTTGATCGTGGTGATATTTTTATGGTAGTGGTCGATTAGAGAATGGGCTTTATGTTCTGAACCAAAGTGTGCCTATCTATAATATTGATACTAAAAGGTTTAAGTCTAATGACTCGAATCCTACTTTTCTTTGGCATTGTCGTTTGGGCCATATAAATGAGAAACACATTCAAAAGCTTCATAGTGATGGAATTTTGAACTCATTTGATTATAAATCATATAAAAATGTGAATTTTGAAATTAGGTAAAATGACTAAGGCTCCTTTTACTTGACACAGTGAGAGAGTTAGTGACTTATTGGGCCTTGTACATTCTGATGTATGTGGACCAATGAGCTTAAGTGTTAGAGGAAACTATCAGTACTTCATTACGTTTACTGATGACTTCAGTAGATATGGTTATGTTTATCAAATGAAACATAAATCTGAATCATTTGAAAAATTCAAAGAATTTCAGAATGAAGTACAAAATGAACTTGACAAAACAATTAAAGCTCTTTAATCAGATCGTGGAGGAGAATATTTAAGCCAAGTTTTCAGTGATCATCTAAGAGAATGTGGAATTTTTTCACATCTCACTCCTCCAGGAACACCTCAATGGAATGGTGTGTCTGAAAGAAGAAATCGAACTTTATAAGATATGGTTCAGTCAATGATGAGGCACACAGATCTTCCATTATCCTTTTGGGGATATGCTCTAGAAACGTATGCGTTTACGCTAAACAAATGTCCATTAAAATCATTTAAAAAGACACTGTATGAGATATGGACTGGAAAGGTTCCTAATTTGTCTTTTCTGAAAATTCGGGGTTGTGAAGCTTATGTCAAACGTGTAATTACTGATAAGCTTGGACCCAAATCTGATAAGTGCTACTTCGTTGGTTATCCTAAGGAAAATAAAGGTTATTAGTTTTACAACCATACCGAGAACAAAGTGTTTGTAGCTCCGAATTGTGTCTTTTTAGAAAGAGAATTTCTTTCTAAAAGGAACAGCGGTAGAAAGGTACAGCTCGAAGAAGCTTGAGAACCGCAGGAGATTGCTCCACTTATTCAAGAAGATCATCAGTTAGATTTACGAAGAGTCGTAGAATCTACACATGTGGAACCTGAGGTGCGTAAGTCCAAAGGACACGTCATCATGATATATTGATTATAGAGAATGATGAACCTACATCCTATGAAAAAGCAATGATGGGACCTGACTCCAATAAGTGTTTTAGAGGCTGCTAAACCCGAAATGGATTCCATGTCACAAAACAAAGTTTTGTTGATTTACCTGATGGTGTAAAAGCCATTGAGTGTAAATGGATTTTCAAGAAGAAAATTGAAATGGATGGTAATATATAGATACAAAAAGCTAGGCTGATAGCTAAAGATTACAAACAGATTCATGGTATTGACTATGATGAAACCTATTCTCCAATCGCAAAGTTTAAATCTATTCGGATTCTCCTAGCTTTGCTGCTTATTATGATTATGAGATTTGGCAAATTGATGTGAAAACAGCTTTCCTTAATGGAAATCTGGAAGAGGATGTGTACATGACACAACCTGAAGGTTTTACACATCCTGAAAATGCTGGGAAAGTATGCAAACTTCAACGCTCTATTTATGGATTGAAGCAAGCATCTCTGAGTTGGAATCATTGTAAAAATGAGGCAATCAAAGATTTTATTTCATTAGAAATGAAGATTAACCTTGCGTTTGCAAGAAGACTAGTGGGAACGCATTTACATTTCTGATATTGTATGTAGATGACATACTACTTATTAGAAATGACATCCCTTTGCTTAAGTCTGTTCAACTTGGCTAGGGAATTGCTTTTCAAAGAAAGACATGGGAGAAGCCGCTTATATTCTTGGAATAAGGATCTATAGAGATAGACCAAACAAACTAATTGGACTAAGTCAAGATACTTATATTGAAAAGGTCTTGCACAGGTTCAATATGCACAACTCTAAGAAAGGCTTTATACCAATGTCTCATGGTATAACTCTTCGCAAGACTCAGTGTCCTTCAATACATGATGAGAGAGAGCGCATGAGTAAAATCCCATATGCTTATGATATAGGTTCTATCATGTATGCCATGCTCTGTACTCGTCCAGATGTGGTATGTGATTTAAGCATGACGAGTAGATACCAATATGATCCAGGTGAAAGTCACTGGACAACAGTCAAGAATATCCTCAAGTATTTAAGAAAAACTAAGGATAAGTTCTTGGTCTGTGGAGGAAGTGATGAGCTTGTTATGAGTGGTTACATTGATGCCAGCTTTCAGACAGACAAAGATGATTTTCAATCTCAATATGCATTTATCTTAAGTCTAAATGGAGGAGCGGTGAGTTGGAAAAGCTCCAAACAGAGCACCATGGCAGACTCTACAACTGAAGCTAAATATATTGCTGCTTCTGAAGCAGCAAAAGAAGATGTTTGGATTAGAAAGTTTATTATTGAACTTGGTGTGATTCCTAGCATTTCTGGCCCGGTGGATCTTTATTGTGATAACAATGGAGCCATCGCTCAGGCAAAGGAACCCATATCTCACCAGAAATCCAAACATATTCTAAGACGATTTCACCTCATTCATGATATAGTTAATAGAGGAGATGTGAAGATTAGCAGAGTCTCCACGGATGAAAATGTTGCAGATCCTTTAACCAAGGCTCTTCCATGGCCTAAGCATGAGAGTCATACTACTGTTGTAGGCATTAGATATCTTAAGATGTGATCTTGATTCTAGAGGGAGAATTTTATTTTTCTAATATGATGTTTATGTTTACTTACATTTGCTTTTATTTTCAAAATAATGAAATTTGTTTTTGTATTATTTGGTTATTGAGTAATTCAATAATTATCCCAAAATAATTTATTTCATTCTTATAGGTCATCAAGTACGTAACTTGATCATGAAACCTATAAGTGAATGATGACGTAAATTATTAATGTCCCTAGTCAAGGTTATTTAAATGGGACATTGATAACTATAAATGACTACTAAGTGAGGTGACTTGATGACTAAGTTTAGTGGAGTTATTGATATGTACTATCAAAGTCAATCACATTAATATGTGTTGGAGAAGACAGTATTGGATTGGCCCGCAATGAGAACTCTACAAGAATGTTATATGAGTGTCATAAGAGTTTCTCATTACAACTATAGAGTATAGTCCTTTGACCCGAGTTCGTCATGTTTTCTTATACATGGATTAGTGCTTTTTGACTCTGTCAAACGTCAACTTTAAAAGGTGATTATAAAAACAGTGATTGGACGTATTATGAATTTTGTAAGGAACAGGGATGGAACAAGATGGGATTTTTCCCTTCTATATAACAGGAGATAAATATCTTTGGGCCTATCGAAGATTTGATACTGAAAATGCATGGCCGTGCTCAAATGAGGTGAAAGACAATCGTTTGTTTTATTAGTATAAACCAGAGTTCGATAAATATGATCTAGTTTCTTGCCTTATGCTAAGATCGAGAAGTAGAGACGAAAGGATTACCAGAAATAAATGATTCCAGTACAAGTGGGAGATTGTTGAGAATGTCCTGAAATCATTTGTACTTACTCTAGTTTAAGTTATATTGATAAGGTTCGAAAATCGAATAATATTAGATGATTATAACGTTTTGCTAGAAACCACTTATAATCAATGACTTTAGAAGTTCATTACTAGTATTATACGATTTTACAAGGTCACACACCTAAGCAGACTCGATCAAGGTTGGGTTTATATAGTATAGCATATGTTCTATAAGATATACACCTATGATTATATTTGTGCAATTATAAATATAATTTATATAAAACATATACTATATTTGATATATATATGTTTATATATAATGTATATAATGAGCATTGGGCTTGGCTCACTAACATCCTAAACGACTTAGGTTAATGTGTGTACTAGTATATAATGAACTTTGTTTTCAATTATATAACACACAAGTCTTGCCGCTCATCTCCCAACACAAGAGGACAAAACATTTTGTCAATTTTTTGATTTGATCTCGACGGCATTAGGATCCCGTGTGATCCAGTTTGTGTGTGTGTGGATACCAGTAGAGGCACAACGTTTGGAGTGCTTTAAACCTTGGTTTATTTCAGTTCATCATTCTGCTGCAAACTATCGAGGTACATTCATAATATGATGACATAGATTTTAATTCAATATTTACATGAGTCCTGGCAATTGAATTTGTGATTAGTTTTTATAAATAGTTATAAACCGACAAATTCGAACAAGAGATTGTGAAAAGGGCTCATTGTAGTATGTTTTCTATTTATTTGGGAGCGATCGAGATGTACCAGGATTTTTTTTTTGTCAACAGATGTACCAGGATCTTTAGCGGTATTATAAATGGGTCGGGAAAAAAAGCAGAAGAAGGATGTTGCTAACTGGGTCGCAAGCACCAAGTGCCGAGCGGGCTATTACAGAATTTCCCTATTCCATAGTTGATTTTGTGGTGGGTTCACTGGTGTCTCTTTTTAAAGATGCCATTTAGGTTACTGTGGATTGTTTGACCAAGTCTTCACATTTCCTGGCTATTAAAAAACTAATGGAGCTGTAGTGTTGGCCAAGAAGTATGTGCAGGAGATAGTAAAGCTTCATGGTGTTCCGGCCAGTATTGTATCATATAGGAATTCGAATTTCACTTTTGCGTCTTGGAGGGCTTTCCAAGAAGGTGCATTTGAGCACAAAGTATCATCCTCGGATAGATGGTCAATCAAGTGGACTATTCAGACGCTTGAGGATTTTTTAAGGATGTATGTGTTGGACTGGGGTGGTCATTGGGGGAATCACTTGAGCTTTGTGGACTTTTCCTACAACAATAGGTACCAAACGAGTATTGGATGGCTTGAGGTGTTTTATGATAGGCCATGTGCCCATATCGTACACCGTTATACTGGACTCAAGTGGGGGATAAGAGCATAGATGGTGCCGATTTTGTTCATATAATCTCAGAGAAGATCCAAGTTCTAAAACTGAACATGAAGGAGGCTCAAGATCAGTAGAAGAGTTATGCTAATAAGAGACGGAATGAGTTGGAGTTTGAGGTGGGAGATAGGTTGTATCTCAAGATGGCGATGATGTGTTGTCCTAACAGGTCCCTTACTGAGTCTAAGTTGAGTCCAAGGTAGATGGATCCTTTCAGGATTGTTAAGCGGGTTGTACCAATGGCATATTAGTTGGAGCTACTTGAGGTTATGTAGGCATTTCACAAGGTCTTCCATGTGTCGATGCTAAAGAAGTGTTTGCATAAGGATGACGAGGTGTTGACTAAGATTTCTGTAGGTCTTCAGCCCAACATGACTTTGGTGGCGAGACTAGTGAGGGTTCTCGAGAGGCGGGATAAGGAACTTCAGCGTACAAAGATTTCTTTGATGAGAGTCCAATGGGACTTTGATGGGATTTTGGAGGAGACTTAGGAGACAGAGGCCAGGATGAAGGCAATGTTCCGAAAGTGGTTCGGCAAGCAGGTCGAGGTTTAGACTGTTGGTCTTTTTTTGTTCTCCGTGTTGGAGTTGAGTTTTGTTTAGGTTGTAACAATTATGACTTTGGAGTTTAATAAATGAGTATTTTTTGGAGTTTACTTGTGTTGTCATAGAAAAGAAATATGTGTTGAGTTTCTAAAAAAGTAAAGTTATGGGGAATATTGTTCTATGTTTGGAAAGTTTTTGGTATGGTGGTTAGTATATCATTGTGATGCTGTAGGAGAACCTCATGAGGTATATATGATCTAGAGATATGCTTAGGGAGTTTAGACTTATTTGCTCGGATAACACGTGATAGCCTCAAATGACAATTTGAGAGCACACTTTAGGGTGACGACCCGAGAGCAAAAGGGACTCCCTAGATATCGAAGCTTAGGCTGAGGGCCTGATAGTTAGCCGGTATGACTTAAAGGTTGCGACTTGAGAGTGGGGGGTGCAGTGAGACTTCCTGGATATCGAAGTCTAAAGGAAGAGTCCTGATGACAAGTCAGTATGATTCATGAGTTGCGACCTGTGAACGGGATAAGTTTTTTTAGTATGAGCAAATAGGGTCTGGAACGTGAGTATATTGATTAGATAGAGACGTCGACGGGATTAGTTGTAGGAGTGCGGACCATGGTGATGGTTGCACGGAGTCCTTGACTGATGGATGGTGTTGAAGGATTCGCGGAAGAATCCATGTTAGTGGGGAAGAATAGTAACACCCGTGTTCGAAAATGGGTGGTGTCGATTGACACCAACATTTTTTGGTTCAGCCGGTTTGTTTCAAATTACGAAATCAACTTGGTTTGGGTTGGTTAACACTAGGGCTCGGACGTAAAAGAGGAGAGTCAACCTTTGGAATGTGTTTTAGCCGCTTTTAATATTTCTAGAGAGTGAAGAAGGTTCTAAGTTTCCTTGTGAAGTTTTTGTGAGTTTAGGATGGATTTGAGGGCTGTTCTTGAGAGTTTGGTTCAAGGGAAAGGATATCTTGTTGATGTGGTGTTAGGAGTGTTCTGTGCTGCATTTAATTACAATTTGACCAAAATTCATTTTACCCACATGATTGATGAAAAAACCAATCTCTCAACATATTTCTTACACAACTCATTAAGGTTACATTTCTCTTTTTCAGTTTCCAATCGGGTCACAAGATTATTGCATAACCCGGATTGTTAAAATCGGGTTCATTCGCAAAGAATACGTTAACATTGTGTTTTAATATACGTTTACATTGAGTTTAACAGCCCATTAAGTGTATATTAAATGACATATGAACTCGAAACAATAACTCTTCATCAGCCCCATGCTTATCAATTTCACCGTCTCTCTCATCTTCATCGTCGTCGGCGGCTGATGAAGAGTTATAATAAAGATGGTGGCATAGATGAATAATATAGAAAATCGCATAAAAATGGAGTCCTATCAATCGAAATTGGATCAGAGGAGTAGACATGAGACTGTAAAATTTCCACGATTCGACTCAGATCTGTTTTCTGAAATTGAAACCAATTTTTAATTAAAATTATGTATACAAAATAGTGACATAATATTCCGTATAGAAATACATGGGTATGTTTGGAAGTTGATTCATTGCTTAAATCTACAAAAGAGAAACAAGGAGAAGAGTGAGCAGATGCAAGAAGAAGAAGAGGAATCGTAAGGAGAAGAAGAAGATGTTATGTCGTAAGAGGAGGAAGAAGATGAAAGAGGAAAAGGTCTTTGGGCCTGAAAGTATAAATATGGCTGTATTGTTGTAATGGAAAAATATGTGAGATTGAGGAGATACAGTTGAAGTGGCTAAACCTAAACTCTGAAAGATCCATCAAAAGCAAACACAATGTAGAAATCAAATAGCTAATCTCTTTTATGTGTTCTAGATGTTTTAAAGTATGATTAATATTTTAACTCTAATTTTTTTTAAACATAATAATATTGTACACAAATATGATTGAACGAGTTTGAATTTACATAAATATGATTATATTTTATTTACTAGTTGTCTATAATAATTATTTTTACAGGTTAAGTTAAAATATAATTCTTTATTTAAAACAAAAATCGTCCTGCGGATTGACCACATATATCCATGAATCTACTTATAATACAAATTCATAAAATTATATAAAATAAATGAAATAAACACGTATAAAACTAGACTGTATAAACCAATTACGAAAATGACCAACCGAACAAATATATTAAACTATGGAAATGTGGTGTACCACGGGGTAAATCCTAGTATAATTAAACATTTATCGCGATACAATATTATTTAATTCAATATATTTATAAACTTATCGATATAAATATACTTTATCATGTTAGCTCAATAAATAATTATCTAACTTATAATATGTTTTGCTCTTTCTAGTTGATGAATAAATATTGTTTGGGTAAATAAAAATTAATTGATATCTAGTTTATTATCTCGCTAAATAATATCTCATTTACAAAAGGGTATTTCGGTCCAAGTTATACAAATTGAAGAAAGAGTTTTAATTATACAAAAATTATAGGTATATTTTTAATTTTTAAATCTTCTGGGTATTTAGATTGAATTGACCCTTGTGTTTATTTGATTTGTGGATTGATTTTCCTTGTTGTTTTATATGTTTCTTGTGTTTGTGTGGCCTTGCTATTTCATTGTTCCTTGTTGTTATTTTACACATGTATGGAATAAAAATATTAGAAATTAATTCTAACAAAAAATAAAATTAATTTAAGAAAAAACGAACTACAAAAGAATCATATTTCACTAAATTTTCTTACATGTGTAATAAATATGAATGTATTTTGTAATTTTATAATATGATGAGACCATAAATATTATCTTGTTATTTTATCAGATTTATTAAATTTTAACGTGGGATTAGAGAAATTTATTAATTTATTGAATATAAATGAGAAATTCCCTCTATACCATATTTTAAGGTTTTTTCTTCCAAAACTACCACAAAAGGTTTCACCAAAGCTTCACTGCCCATTAGATATCTGGGATTACCTCTAATGTGCAGAAAGCTAAAGACTTCTAAGTATGTACCACTTGTGGAAAAAATCAAAGGGAAAATTACAAGCTGGGCAGTTAGGAGCCTCTCCTCCGCAGGAAGACTTCAGCTGATTGACACAGTTATCACTGGCAGCGTCATCTTCTGGATTTCAACTTTCAAGCTCCCAAAGGGCTGTATAAGGCAAATTGAATCGCTCTGCTCAAGGTTTCTTTGGTCAGGGGGGATCGATAATGTCCACAAAGCCAAAGTTGTTTGGTCTACTGTTTGCTTACCAAAATTGGAGGGGGGACTTGGCCTCAGAAGGTTCATGGAATGGAATCTATCTCTGAGCCTTAAGCAAATTTGGTTATTATTCTCTAACAAGAGCTCTCTTTGGGTGGCCTGGCATAGGCACCACCACTTCCCTGGAAAGAGTAATGGCCTTGTCTCTGAATTTTGGAGCTTAAAAGAGCATCAACGGGATACTTGGAACTGGAAATGCCTCTTGCGCCTTCGACCTTTGGCTTCAAGATTTCTAAAGTGTTCTCTGGGTAACGGCCTTACTGCAGCGTTTTGGACTAATTCTTGGACTCCGTTTGGCCCCTTAATTCAATGGCTAGGAGAAGATGGCCCTACCTCCCTGAGGATCCCTCTTTCAGCGGTTGTTGCTGACGCCATTGAGGGTAATGCCTGGAAGCTACCTTCTGTTAGGTCTCGACCAGCGCTTGACCTGCTCATCTACCTCTCAACCTTAACCATCCCTCTTCAGCCGCTTCTTAAGGATACCTATAAATGGGTTGTTAATGGGGAGATATGTAAAGGGTTTTCATCCTAAGGACCTGGGATGCTCTACGTCAGAGAGAGGAGGAAAAAAGTTGGGCTTCTCAAATCTGGTTCAAAGGTGCAACTCCAAGAAACTCCTTCCATATGTGGGTTTCAAATCTCAACAGGCTACCTACGCGCGCTCGATTGGTGTCGTGGGGGATGCAAATCTCTCCTGTGTGTTGTATATGTTCTGCTTCTTTGGAGACTAGAGGCCATCTTCTGCTCTCTTGCGGTTTCAGCGTTCAAATCTGGCACCTGGTTCAGACCAGACTAAGGTTGCCTGTGACGACGTTTCAAGACTGGGACTGCCTCCTCTTATGGCTAAAGCTAAGTACAGCTTCCTCTCCTTCTATCCTTAGAAAGCTTGCTGCCCATGCCACTGTTTTTGCTATATGGAAACAGAGAAACAATCTGCTCCATAACTCCCTGGTCATCCCTCCGTCTATCATTTTCAAATCAATTGACAGAGAGATCATCAACTCGATTTCTGCAAGGTGCCACCGCAAAAGCTTCAGAAAGCTAATGCGTCTTTGGATCTGATGAAAAGCTCCTCATCTGGGATTTGTAATTTGCTTCCTTGTTTTTTCTCTCTTTTTGCCAAGGAATCAAACCATTTGGTTTTAAATTTTTAACCACAAAACCAACTTCATTTTATTTGATATTTACCAGTTAGCAAAAAAAACTACCACAAAAGTCTTATTTTCCAAAAATTCCATAAACATAAAAAAAAAAAAAAAAAAAAATTGAAGGTGTAGAATTGTTTTTTAAATGTTTGGGTTAACTATTTATATTTAGGGTATAGTTTTTAGGGCAGGGTTTAGTGTTTAAGATTTTGAAGTTAGTTTTAGTTTTATAGTATTTTTGAGAAAATGTATTTATTGATATTTTTGAAAAATAAAACTCATAATGGTATTTTTTAGAAAATATATTCATTTTAGTGGTATTATTAAGAGAATTCCCCAATATTAATTATTATAGATTTTTACATATGCATGGAGTCATGGAGATGAATATGCAAATTCCTGAAACATAATAAGACAAACAATATTGCATCACATGGGTGTCCATCTAGGCCCAAGAAAAATAAGGATAAAGATGATTAGCTTAATGTTAAACTTTGACGATGTCAAGGAGGAGAGAAGATAATAGATCGAATAATGAGGATTGGACCTTGCGAACAAAGAAAACATTTTTTTTTTTGTCGTCAACTTATCTTCTTTTCATTAGATGTTTAAAGTCCATAAAAGGATACATGGTGTAAGGAGCCATACATAATAATAAACCCAATTAACCCAATAAGATAGTATAATCAAAAAAGCAAAATGGGTCAATAAGGGACACATGTTACACACGTGTAGATGCATAGGATGGTGTGGATGAACGCTCCACCGACTCATCACTGCTTGCAGACCAGAACTGAAGCACGAGCAGATCATGATTTTTCCGAACAACAAATCACCTTAATAACAAAGGGGATCCATCATGTTTCAGCTTTGACTCCAAATTCACCAAGGTCTTTTGCAGCTTTCTCCGAGCATAAGGAAACAGAGAGCTTGAATCTTCAGATCTATTAATTCCCGGAAGATGTGAGAAGGTGAAATATTAGATAAGTCGCAAAACACGCTCTCCTAATCCATTCTTCACCAGCCACTGAGTTCCACTCATCACGATTAACAAATTTTAAAATTTTAAGGAGAAACCTTCATCCTTTGCCAAGCATATGGCATCAAAGGGATATGAGGATTTACTCTCCTCTTGATTTGAATCGAGCACTCTGATGATCCAAATCTCTGAACTACCACTCGGCTTCGATCTCCTTAACCAGAAAGAGATCTAATGTCTCTGCAAAAGGAAGAAAACAGAAAACAAAGCTAAAGAAAATAGCTATAAAAGCCAAGAAAAACTCACACAAATGTGAGAAGGATAAGCCGGAGTTATCAGAAGTTTGGCTGAGTTATGTTATCGACACGGCTGACTTAACTTTCTCCGGTTGGCTGAGTTATCAAATGTCGTTACGGCTGACTTATGTTTCAGAGACATAACTCAGTCGTAATTGGCTGACTTAACGGAAAACTCAATCATGTTACGGCTGACTTATAGACAAAGGATTTATTGCTAATATAGCCTCCAGTTACAGCTGACTTATTTTACGTTACGGTTGACTTATTGACGTTACGGCTGAATTTGGCATCTTAAAAAACATTTTAGTAATTACTTAAATATTTTTCATGTTGTGGCTGATTTAATTTGTGTTGATGGCTGATTTATTTTGGCTGAGTTTAAAATTTGTTTGGTGGCTGACTTACGACTTCAAATGCACAATTCCACGTCAGCATAAACGAGGGAAATACGAAAGGTCCCCTATTAGCTCATGTTTTTTCTTACACTCTGTTCTTCATTTTATGTTCTTCACTTCACTTATGTTCTTCATTTTCACTTATGTTCTTCATTTCTGTTCTTTATTTTCGTTGATGGATCTGGTTCTAGTAATTGTTGTTTATGGTAATTGGGTAAAAAACACAAATATGTATTTTAACGCCGACGATAGAGGGTGTAGAGTTGTGTAGATAGATGTTGAAAAAACACACGAAAAGCTTATGAAGTTGGTTCTCGATGACTACAGATTGAATGAGTTGAGCCATCATGTAACAATGAGCTACATGTTATCGTTACAATAATTCAGCCAAACCTCGAAATGGTCTGTGTAAGTCATCTATGACGCTGGCATAACTCAGCCAAACCACAAATTTATTTACGTTAAGTCAGCTATGTCGTTGGCATAACTCGGCCAAGCCTCGAATTATTCTACAATAAGTCAACCATGTCGTTGGCATAACTCGGCCAAACCTCAAATATGGTAGATGTGAATATTTGATGCACTCATGTAATAAAAACACTTTAATAATATGTAGTTAACACTTTTATTAACTTTCCATAAAAAAATATGAAATTCGCTCAGGTTTGTACCTTTTAAAACTTATCCAACAAAACGATAAACCCCAAACCCTATACTTATGTTCTATTCCTACACAGTTGATCAAATATAGAATGTAAAAGAGCTGTTATTGATTTTTGTTAATTGTATTATAATATATTTAATCTCTACATTATTATAACCAGTGCTAATGTTAACATTTAAGTGTCCCTTTAAATTAAAGTTTTAGTCATTAGTCAACCTTGAAAAGTAAATAACTCAGCTGTGACGTATTATTCTATATTCAGACACAAAACTTTGAATTATTTTGTTTAGAAAATTTGAATTCAAATTTTGAATTATTTTGAATATATTTTTTTAAACATAATACTCTATGACTTTATTATGCATATGCGTGTGAATATGTGTACGTAATTATTGTTGATCTTTCCCAAAAACCACTTTTTGTAATCTCGAGAATGTATATCACAACTCATCCGTAATGTAGCATAACTCAGCCGCAATGTAGCATAACTCAGCCGTGACGTATTATTCTATATTTAGACAAAAAAAACTTTAAATTATTTTGAATATTTTGTTTATAAAATTTGAATTCAAATTTTGAATTATTTTGAATAATTTTTTTAAAACATAATACTCTATGACTTTATTATGCGTGTGCGTGTGAATATGTGTACGTAATTATTGTTGGTCTTTCCCGAAAAACACTTTTTGTAATCTCGAGAAAGTATATCATAACTCAGCCGTAATGTAGCATAACTCAGCCGTAATGTACCATAACTCAGCTGTAATGTAGCATAACTCAGCCACAATGCGGCATAACTTAGACAAAAAGTTGAAAACGACGTTTCGTATTTCCCTTTTGTTTTTTCGTCGGAAAACGAAAAGTCTCCAGCCGAGTTGAAACGAAAGGCGATTGCAATGACGACGAGAGAGAGAGAGACTCGTCGGTATGAGTCGAAGCGGACGAAAGAGATGAGAGAGAGAGAAGCGGCGAGAATTAGGGTTCTTCGCCGGAATCGCCGAGGTAGAGATATTTTTTCCTGTACGTGAACAATTACAAAAAAAAACCACAACTCAGCCGTAACTTACAATAAGTCATAATATAACTCAGCCGTAATGTACCATAACTCAGCCGCAATGTGTCATAACTCAACCGTAAACGACGTTTCGTATTTCCCTGTTTTTTTGTCGGAAAATGAAAAGTCTCCACCGAAGTTGAGAAGAAATACGACAGCAATGACGACGAGAAAGAGAGAGACACAGCGATTATAGGATAAGCGGCGAGAGTTAGGGTTCTTCGTCGGCTTCGAGAGAGAAAGAACAGTTTTTTTTCTTATTGCTTTTAGTCTCCTGCCTTTTCCTTGGCCTATTCCGATCTGACATAGACACCTTTTTTTGCAACAAATGAAACAAAACCCGAGAATGGGATATGAGATTTCAATATAGTGGCAAACTAACAAGACAGTAATGAGATTACGAGTTAGTGCCATAGGTTTACCGTTCACTCTCTTCGTCTTCATTATTGTCATCTTCAAAGCAACTCTCACCATGAACAGAACCACATGTGAGGACCAAGAACTCTTTTCTTTTCTTAGAACATTGGATGTACGCAATTTGAGAAGAAATGCGATAGGAATGACGACAAGAGAGAGACTCGTTGAGAATCGAAGCGGCCAAAAGAGATGAGAGAGAGAGAAGCGGCGAGAATTAGGGTTTTTCGCCGGAATCGCCGAGGTAGAAATATTTTTTCATGTGTGTGAAAAATTACAAAAAAAAACCACAACTCAGCCGTAACTTACAATAAGTCATAATATAACTCAGCCGTAATGTACCATAACTCAGCCGCAATGTGTCATAACTCAGCCGTAATGTACCATAACTCAGCCGTAAACGACGTTTCGTATTTCCCTGTTATTTTTGTCAGAAAACGAAAAGTCTCCATCCAAGTTGAGAAGAAATGCGACAACAATAACGACGAGAAAGAGAGAGACACACTGATAATAGGATAAGCGGCCGGAAGAAACGAGAAAGAAAAGCGGCGAGAGTTAGGGTTCTTCGTTGGCTTCGAGAGAGAAAAAACAGTTTTTTTTTGTTTGTGAATAGTGACGAAAATGTTCAGTTTCTTCCTTTTTTATCATTAAAGACAGAATGATGATGTGGCAATTTCAGGTATGACATGGCATGTCGAATCTGACGTGGCAATTTTTAAGTGAAAACAAAACCAAGGGTGTTTATTGTAATTATACCCATCTCACTAAACATCTAAGGAATAAAAAAAAATGTGGCTGTTTAAGGAATAAACCTACTTTTATGGTATATCTAAGTAATTCTCCCTATATTATTATATAAAAATTATGATATAGAGTGATTTACCTTATGACACACTTTGGAGATTACCATTTACAAATAGCACACTTATCAAAACCTAAGGGACTTTAGCCACTGTTTGTGCCAAAAAAAGACAGCTTTGGCCTAATAAAGCAAAACGCTCACCTACATTTATTGTTCAGTCTTGTAGTTACAAACTAACTTAGTTTGGAGAATAGTTACGATTAAATATAATTATCTTTCTCTTTTTCTTTGTTCTTTTTTCTTTTGTTGTCAATTTTATGTGTTATCAAGAAAATATTTTTTATTTATTTTTGTATAATACATTGTAATTGTATTTTTTCTATATAATGAGATCCATTTTGCTATATTTAAAGTGAAAATATAGAAACACTCTCTATTTCTCTTATTACTGTTGTCCATCAAATCTTTTCCACCCGATATACTCGACATGAGAAGATTTCTTCACTATCATGGTTATCCGTGAACTCTTGTCCATCGTTTCACATTATTCAAGCAAATGACATGTTAGGAAAAATTCAAGTCTTGAACAAAAGCAATAAGCTCAATGTCCATTATAAAATATCCACAAAACGGTATATATTGGACAGCATTCATAAAACTGCATGTTGGTGTCGTTGTTACAGTGTCTCATTGGAATATAATTCATGAAGAAAAAGCTTAAAAACATGTCCACGAAAGGTTATCCACGAAACCTTGTCCAGGAAATCTTGTCTATCGAAATGAGAAGATTTATTCATAATTGAAAACTTTAACAAATCTCTCAAACCTAATTTGAACACATTATTAAGGTAATCCACGAACCTCTTACACTCGTTTAATTTTATTTAAGCAAATGCCAAGTTTAGGAAAATTAAAAATTTTGAATGAAAACAACAAACTCAATATCCATTGGACAACATCCACAAAATTGCATCCATTGCCGATGATGATTAGAAAGAGTGGAGGCGGAACGGATATGAATGGACCGTGAAATGAAAGGGTGTCCATTTTAGGTTCGTGAAATGAAAGTGTTCGTAAAATAAAATGGTGTCCATTTCGTGGAGAACAAATGTATATTCTGAGATGGATGAACACAAGAACAAAGCCTAGTGGACAAAGCCAAGTTAACATACGTGTTGTTTGTTGGCTAAAATCATTTTTGAACAAATAATTGAATTTTTCTCTTCTTAAAACAATATTTTTAATACTAATATACAAAAAATGAATAGAATAAGGAGAGAGAGTGTTGATGAGAAGGAAGGAAAGAAAAAAAGGAAAACAAAAAAAACAACTATAGTTAGAAAAAAAACAACACACACAGATTTCTCTTTTTAAATGAATATTCTTTTAAAATAATAAAATACGAAAATGAAAATAAAAAGAGAATGTTGATGAGAAAGAGAGAGAAATCAGAAAACAAAAAAATCTAGTTACGATGACAAATGAGTGAAGAAAATGTTGAGGAGAAAGAGAGAGAAATCATAACAAAAACTTTTTAGTTAGGATGACAAATCAGTGAATAAGTGGAATGAGTGAGGATGGGAGAGTATAAACACTCATCCAAAGTGCACCATGAACTAATAAATGTGTCATAGGGCAATTAAAATTTTGAAAGTGTGTTTACATGCAAATTTCCCTATGATATATAGTATTAAATTTTAATTTGCATTTTAAAAAAAGAAATAGAATTTTTAAAATAAAATAAAATACTTCTAATTAATAGCAAGAATTAAATTAGAAATAAAAAAATTGAAGACAATTGAATTAGAAATGAAAAACCGAAGACAAAGTAAAATTAAAAATTACAATAATTCTTTTTATAATTTTTGTCCACATTAAGAACAAATGACAAAAAAAAAAAAGCTTTTTTGAGAAAACAGACTTAAAACAAATTACCGAATTGGGCTTTAAGCCAAGTGAACTCAATTCGATATTATGGCATTATTTGAGGTTTCATCAATACAGAAATTAAATTACAATATAAATTGTATATACATATAGAATAATTTTTTTTTTTCGTTTAGCATTGAATTTAGCATAAATCATAGATTTGGTAATGCCTATTGTTAATAAGAGGAGTGGTTCTTCCTCTTTTATACTTATAGACAAGATCAACTAACTCATTTTTTTTGTAGGATTGGGTTTGGTTTGGTATAAGTTTCTTGTCTAATCATTTGATTTATAATTATCTAAACATTATTTAGAAACTTCATAAGATTTGGTATATATGTGGTCTGTTAGATTCTTTTTCACCTAGTGGTGGCTTCGTTAGGATACCAAACCCAATCACTGTCCTTTTCACCTTCCCATCTTCTCTCTTGGTTCTTCCTTTTATTATACTCATCATCTTCTTTGTTATTATCATCTCATGTTCTCAAGTTAAGTTTTATTAGAGAGACAATGCCTTCGAAGAGTTATCATTATTCATCTTCTTCTTTTTCTTCTTCGTCATCTTCTTCTCAGCTAAGTACTCCAAGGTGCTTTGCATTACCCTTGTTAATCTCAAGTTATTGAAGATTTAATCTTGTTTTGGTTTGTCTTATTCATTCATTCATCTTCTTGTAGAGCATTTCAAAAGGAGCTTTCTCAAGCCATTTCTGTAAGTTCTTGTTTACTAATATATTCATCTACTATTGATTTCTTGATGGATAAGTTAGGTTAACTTTTTCCAAAATTTTTGGTTTGTGTTTAAAGAAATCTCCTATGTGGGATGTTGAGGAGGTGAAGTGCAGCCTTGGTTCCTCAATGCCTAAGGTTAACTTCACTTTTCATGCTTTCATGTACATATCTAACTCATATTCATACATACATACATACATACATACATATGAGCTTATCGTTTTAGGGGTTCTTGATTTCCGCAGTCTGATGAAGAACTAAAAGGGGAGATTGCGGAGCTCGAGACAGAGATCTTACAGTTGGAGCTGTATCTTCTCTCGCTCTACAGATCATCTTTTGGAGATTATTTGCCTGCAGTATCATCACCATTTAAGACCAAACTTCGCAGTGACCAGGTCTCTTCTGTGTCTGATAAGTCTATCTCAGCCAGCTTCAAAAGCTTGTCTGAAACAGTGAGTGATCTTGATTTGTTGATGCATATGTTGACGTGTTACTGCATTTTTCTTTAATGTTAGATTTTACTTATGAAACGTTTTCAGGACAAGATAAAAAGATCTGACTCCGGTAACCCGAGTTTGGCTGATCTTCTTGGTCTTAACACTCTTAGTCCCAATAAACTCTCTGAAGAGATTATAAGAAATATCTGTGTGATATACTTCAAACTCTCAGACAATGGACATAACATATTTTTCAAGAACTCAAAGAATGAAGAGTGTGGACAAGAACTTGGAGTTGTTATCCATAAGCTTTACTTAGACGATGACAATTTAAAGTCCATTGAGAGCATGCTTCAACATTTCAGGTGAGATTGTATGGTCAAAAAATAAAGTGTAAAGGTTCTTGTATTACATAGATTTTAAAGTTATTGCTTTACATAGATCATTGGTTCAAAAGCTTGAGAAAGTTGATGCAACAAAGATGTCTAGGGAAGAAAAGCTTGCGTTCTGGATCAACATTCATAATGCTTTGGTGATGCACGTAAGCAAATTAGCAAACTCGAGTTTCCGAACGCGTTTTTGCTATCATATATGATCTTAAAACTTGTGTAATATTACAGGCATATATTGTATGTGGACTTGGCGAAGATACAACAATCACAATGGTCTTGAAGGTTTGAGATATTGATCTTTTTCTTGAGTCAATTGTTTTGTTAGATCGTTGATCATATGATAAATAAATAAAAACTGTGTGTTAAACCTGTCTAGGCAGCATTTAACATAGGTGGGGAGTGGATAAATGCATATGATATCCAGAGTTTGATATTGGGCATTAGTCCTTGCCATTCACCATCAGTAAGTTGATTTATGACTTTAGTTGTTTGTATACGTTTATGTTACTTTCTCTCAATTAAAACCATAGTGATTAGTATTTAGTAAAATCTTGTACTTTCTAAAAATGTGAAATCTGTTTTTTTTTCTTTGCCATGGTAGCGTTTATGGACGCTATTTTCATCGGGTAAGAGTTCAAAGACGAGTAGCGGTGGACACACTTATGCGTTGGACTATGCCGAACCACTTCTTCATTTTGCCCTCTCTAACGGAGCATCAACCGATCCAATGGTACTAAATGGACACAACTCCTTTCCCTTTTACCTAACAAACAGAGTTATAACCATTTCAAAACAATGTGATGGTTGTTTATTAGGTCCGAGTTTATACAGCAGAAGGGATCTTTCAAGAACTTAGGCAAGCAAGAGACGATTTCATCCAAACAAGTATTGGATTTGAGAAAGAGACAAAGATTCTATTGCCAAAGATCGTTTACAACTATGCGAAGGATACTTCTCTCAACATGGCTGAACTCTTCAATACAATATCAAAGTGCCTAACAGAGACACAAAGAGCGAAAATGAGACGAGTTGTGACGAAAAAGCAAGATAGAAGCATTCGTTGGATTAACCATGACTCCAACTTCCATTTTATCATCCATTCGGAACTCATAAGAGGGAGTCTATGAATTTGACAATCATATGGTTCCTCTGTATTATATTTGCTTTGTGCCAAGATTTTGCTTGAAATTGTTATATCTAGTGTATTAAATACAATATATGTTCATGTATATATATATTTATAAAACCAAACCAAACTCTACAGATTAGTTAAAAGAAAACGTATAGGAAGAGTAAGAAGAGTGTCTCTTCTAGTCATGCCATGCAAAATCTCCTTTGCTTTGTCGACTTCTCCTATAATCGATTTCTGCATCTGAACTGTACAGACCCATCTTATATTTTCTGCTTGTCTTCGCTTGACCTTTATTGCCCGGTGTGCTTGATACCGATATGTGTCCAGGTTGCAGCTCCATATGATCTGCTTTCATATATATAACACAGGAGGTTTCAAAACACATACTCATCATTTGAGGTAAATTGTAAAACTCAGTTCATATGACATATATTACCATTGTAAAACTCGAGCGGCTCTTGTAAGTTGCATCTAGTAGATTCAGTTTTTTGCAGGTCCAAGTTAGCGTCTGAGCCATAAAAATTTAGCCCTTTGCGTTCTGATGCAGTCTTTATATTACAGTTTGGTGAAGTTGTATCCAATGAACTATGTGGTCTCATGGTGAAGGAGTCATCATTCACATGTGTGATCTCCACATATTGGCTTGTCGTGATGACTTCATCTGCACTGAAACCAAAAGAAGCTCTGTATGTTTCAGGTTCTTCCATATCTTGCTTGGAAATGCGTTGAACATTTCCACTAGTTGGGTAAACATCTAAGTCCTTTGAAACACTTAGTCTTCCACCAGTTTGAGAAAACGGAGCATCATGGTCACGATAGTATCGAGCAAATGTGTCAGGACAGAAGAAATTTGAAGTTTCAGATGCCTTTGGAGTATTGTTAGTCTCAGGTGTCTGTGCATAACTAGAGTCACTCCTTGAACATTTGCCTGTTCTTGGAGAAGCCAAAGGATCCCATTGCGGTAAGAACTCACGCTCGGGAAAGGATGAGCATCGACCATCGCCTGAGGTCCTTGACATTGGTGACCTAAGACTGCTTGCAGGACTGCCAGGATACAGTGGGAATGTTGTATGAAGATCGTGTGAATAAATATAATCACCTTTCTCTGTTTTCTTGAGATCAGCAGAAGATACCAGGAACCGTGCATATGGTACATCGGGCGATGAAGGAGTGGTGAGATGTGCAAACTCAGGAGGAGGAGTCAACGGAGCAGTAGATGGCTCCGTCGTATAGGTTGAGATAACCGGTGGTGAAACAAGTTGCCTCTCATGAGCATAAGGCCCGGTTGCAAACATCGCGGATGAAGGACCACCAGGAGAGTTAGCAGATAACGAAAGCTGGCAATTTGGCGATTGCATTGTCGAAGGAGCAGCAGAATGTGAGAAAGAAGCTGGAGAGGAAGGTGGAGCAAGCATTGATGTAGATTGATTACTCAATCCCACTGCCTGAGGTTGATTTGAATGATGATGATGACCAGTTGCAACATTCCCTTCAAGTATTCGAGAAGCCGGCACAATACGTCTCTCTCCTTTTTTCGCACGAAAACAAGACAACACTTTAAAACACCCAACCCACTGCTTCCTCTGTCAAAAACAGTAAAAGAACTGTGAATCATACTAATGGTGAAAATGGGAACTAACTCTTCTCATATCAGCACATCGTAGCACACAGAGAACCATATCAAGCACAAGAACAGAAGCATTCAACAAGATTCATGTCAACCCTTTTACCAAATGCTTAAGACTCACAAATTATACAATACCAGTTGAACCTAATCAGGAATAAATCAATCACTCAGGCTAACCATATCAAACCACGATTCAGAAGCAATGAGTTGGTAAGAGTTTCTATTACAAGACTTAAAGGACATGACATTCTCAAGAAAGGGTCCAAAATAATAATTGTCTGCATCAAGAACGGTCCATACACCAATTTCTAGTAAGAATTAAGCTAAATTGTTCCTAAAACTAAAACCCTAAATCAAAAGTCTCCATTTTTATCTACAAACTAAACTAACCGATCCTATAAAACCGATTGCTTCAAGCAGGATCATGCTAATGGTGCTCATATTAACATATCCACATCTATCAGCACACCCTCGCGCACACATAGCCATAGCAAGCACAAGAACAGAAGCATTCAACAAGATTTATGTCAGTTGAACCTAATCAAGAATAAATCAACTACACAGAGCTAACCATATCAAAGCCACGATTCTGAAGCACTGAGTTGGTCAGAGATTCTATTACAAGACTCAAAGAACTTGACTTTCTCAAGAAAGGGTCCGAAAATAATAATTGTCTACATCAAGAACGGTCCACACACCAACTTCTAGTAAGAATTAAGCTAAAATGTTCCTGAAACTAAAAGCCTAAATCAAAAGTCTCCATTTTTAGGTACAAATTGGTAAGAGTTTCGATCACAGGAATAAAAAGACTTGACTTTCTCAAGAAAGGGTCCAAATTTGTCTACATCAAGATCGGTCCAGACACCAACTTCTAGTAAGAATTAAGCTAAACAGATCATGAAACTAAAACCCTAAATCAAAAGTTTCCATTTTTAGCTACAAACTAAACTGAACTAAACCGATCAGATCAAAGCGATTGCTTCAGGCAGGATCTAAGATTAGGGATTGAAGACATAACATACCCGTTCTCGAAGAGGAAGCCTATTCGCCATTACCATCAGACAACACACGATCTCTGTTTCTTTTTTGAACAGGATTTAGAAATCTCACAAATCTCTTTTGCTTAGTTGAGAGCAGTGGCACACATTTCAGTGAGAATTCAGGGTTCAGGAGCTGTGAAATGGTGGGGATGCAATAAAAGATTCAGCCGCAATTTAGGGTTTGTTTATCTCTCTCTGAGCAGATGCATCTAGAAGAAGAAGAAGAAGAAGCAGAGGCTGACACCATGTAGATTTGCTGCTGTGAGGCAAGAGAAAAGCAAATTTTTGTAAAGCAAAAGCCATTGGAGAAATTAGTCCCTCTAAATTGAACTACATTTAATTCGAAAACTAGAGTTTTATTATTTCATATTTTCATCCTAGTTAATTACATAAAATTAGTTTTTAACCCGCGGGTAAAACCTTTTATTTTTAATTTTCAAATTGAAAATTTTATTTTATGCTGAAATTTGTTTTAAAACAAGGATTTACCCTCGTGGTACATCACAAGACAATTTTTGTTCTTTTACTTCTAAGTTTTAACCCTTGGTATTTCGCGAAATGAATTTTTCTTTAAATTAAAAATTTATATTTTAACGTAACCCATAAAAAATTATATATAGACAACTCTTTAAAAAAAATTTTTATGTTAACTCAAACACGTTTTAATTTTTCTTAAATATAGGAGCGGATTAAACCGAATAAATTTTTTAATTTGGATGCTTTAGAATCAAACTTCCTGCACATTTGTAGTTGAGAGAATATTAGTCAAGAGAATATTAGTCATATTTATAATGGTTTTGACCTATTATCTAAAATTTTCTAACTTATGTAGACGTTTTACATATATTTTTTCTTTTATCAATTCAGTAATATACGTCCATTTTTAAAAAATTTAATTGCAAACTATGCGGGAAGAAATTTGTATTTTTATTGTACATATATGTAATAATATAAAAAAAGATTATATGAATATATTATAGAGAGATTTGATTTATTAGAGAGAGAGTTTAGGAAATCTTTTTGATGTAATAAATATTTGTTTCCAATTTTGTGATTTACTTGTGATTTAATTATAAAATTTACTTTTAAGTTTTGTTATTTATTAAAATGTCAAGGGTTTAGTTATGCAAATATTAAAAAGTAAAAGGTTATAATCCAAAATAATTTTTAGTACAAAATGTACTCCAAAAATGTTAAGATAGATTATTAAGATTGCATAATATCAAAAATCACTTTGAATCGACATGTCTTATATTAGTGTTGTTAAAAGATAATATAAAGAAGTTTACTGTTGCTAAAAATAGTATAATGAAGTTTTACCTTGTTTTGAAGTATAAAACTAATAATATTTTAATCTATACTAACCCGTGTACTTGATAATGAGCAGGATTCTAATCTATCTAGTCAAACAACTTGTATATCTATATGTAGTTAAAATATAATATTTAAAACTCATTAAGAGTTAAGATATAAACAATACTTAAAATTTTTATAAAATTTACATATTTAAAATATTTTAAACATTCTATAAAACTTATCCAATTTTTACTTTTATTTGGACGTTTAATATCCAATTTTTTTATTGGTTGAAATAAAATATTCTATGTATTAAATTATTGTCAAATAAAATATGTCTTTTTAAAATTGGTCTAACAAAAACCCGACATAACACATGTGTGACGGGATCGTTAAGCCGGATAAAATTTCAGTCACACATTTTCGGATAAATATATACAATTTTTACATAATATTACTAATATATTAATGTAGTCTAGTGGTAAAAGAGTTGCTTTTGTATCAATATGTTTTGGGTTTGAAGCTTTATTCCTTCTTAATTTAAAAAAAAAATGATTTTGCAATAAATAAGAGCATTAAATTTCTCTCAAAATCCTTGCAAAAAGATTAGGGGGAATTTAAAAAATACCCCTTTTCATATACCTCTTTTTAAAAATATCCCCTTTTCAAACTTTATCAAAAAACCCACTAAAAATATTGAAATTTATCCAAATATGTGTGTAAGCTTATAAATATATACACAAATTACCTTTATATGTGTATAAAACTTTATATACCTTTCATAAATAGCGTAAAAATAAATTATAAAAACCTTATAAAAACCTTATAAAAACCTAATAAACCCTTTTAAAAACCTTTTAAAAACCTTATAAAACTTATAAAAACGATTTAAAACTATTTAAAACATTTTAAAATATTTGTATCGAATCTCCCAGTAGTAGTTATTATATAGAAGTACCTTATAAACTATATAAAACTTTATAATTTTTTATATTTAAAAACGGGTATTTTTGAAAATGGATAGATAAAAGGGGTATTTTTAAAAAGGGGTACACGAAAATGGGTATTTCTCAAAATTTCTCAAAATATTAATATAGATACATAGGTTTAATCCACCGTTGATAACTCATTTCGTAATTACAAATCTTGATCAAATTTTTAAATCTTAAAAAAACAGTTTTTCTCCTCTCAAAATTCCACTTTACCCTCTTCTAAAGAAACTAGAAAAATTACGTATAAAAACTACAAGACCCCATTGTTATGTTCAATTGATAATAAAATTTTCTATAAGACAAGATGGGAAAGAATAAAAGGAATACTACTGCTTCCCACCAAATAATATTGCACATGTAGAGAGCACAGTGCGGAGTAAGCCGTTCTTAGCAGGTGAAGTGGAGAGCGCAGTGCGGAGCATGGGTAGTTTTAAAGCTCCCGGGCCGGATGGGTATCAGCCGATTTTCTATCAGCAGTGCTGGGACGAGGTTGGAGAGTCTGTGAGATGCTTTGTTTTAGGCTTCTTTGAGTCAAGGCAATTACCAAAGGAGACAAATGATGTACTAGTGGTGCTTATTGCTAAAGTTTTAAAGCCAGAGAAGATTACTCAGTTCAGGCCAATAAGTTTATGTAATGTTTTATTCAAAACTATTACTAAAACTATGGTTGTAAGATTGAAGAAGGTGGTATCCAATCTCATAGGCCCAGCTCAAACAAGTTTTATCCTGGGAAGATTGAGCTCGGATAACATTATCATTATTCAGGAGGTCGTGCACCCGATGAGAAAAAAGAAAGGAAAGAAGGGTTGGATGCTTTTGAAGTTGGATTTGGAGAAAGCATATGACCGGATTAGGTGGGATTTCTTACATGATACTCTTCAAGCGGTAGGGCTGTCAGAAAAGTGGGTGCATTGGAATATGCAATGTGTCACAAGACCATCTATGAGTATATTGTGGAACGGTGAAAAACGGAAGCATTTAGACCAGCAAGGGGACTTCGCCAAGGAGACCCGCTCTCCCCTTATCTCTTTGTGCTTTGTATTGAAAGGTTATGTCACCAAATTGAGTTTTCCATTGCTTCTAAGGAATGGAAACCAATAAAAATATCTCAGCGAGGACCGCTTTTGTCGCATATGTGTTTTGCTGATGACCTAATTATGTTTGCTGAAGCATCTGTGGAACAGACACGGGTCATACGACGGGTGTTGGAGAGATTTTGTGCTGCTTCGGGGCAGAAAGTCAGTTTGGATAAATCGAAGATATTTTTCTCAAATAACGTTAGTCGTGAGCTTGCAACATAAATCAGTACAGCAAGTGGCATTAAGGTTACTAAAGATCTTGGTAAATATCTGGGTATGCCTGTTCTCCACAAGCGCCTGAACAAAGAGACATTTGGGGATGTAGTGGAGCGAGTCTCAACTAGACTGGCAGGGTGGAAGGGACGATTTCTGAGTATGGTTGGGCGTTTGACGCTGACGAAGTCTGTGTTATCTTCTATACCACTGCATTCGATGACGACTATTCTTCTCCCTCAGGCAACAGCAAAAATACTTGATAGAGTTTCAAAGAATTTCTTATGGGGAAGTACTTCTGAAAAGAGAAAGCCTGTTGGAGTAGAGTTTGTGCTCCGAAACATGAAGGCGGTCTAGGTATTCGGTCTGCCAAAGAGATGAATAAAGCTCTACTTGTAAAGATAGGATGGCGCCTGTTGCAAGATGAAGATAGCCTTTGGGCTCGGGTTCTTAGAGGTAAGTATAAAGTGGGAAGTACACATGATCCGTCTTGGCTTGTTAAGAAGAGTAAATGGTCTTCTACTTGGAGAAGCATTGTTGTGGCCATGAGAGAGGTGGTTTACTTGGGTTTGAGGTGGGTTATTGGTGATGGGAAGGCAGTAAGGTTTTGGGAAGATAAATGGTTGTTGGGCTCAGCGTCGGGTGAAGAAATTACAAGCGTATTACCGACAGGATATCGAAATGTTACGGTTAATGAAATGTGGCAGTCAGGCGTAGGTTGGGATCTGGCTCGGATTATACTGTTTGTATCTGAGAGTATCACGTTGAAATTAGCTGATGTTGTCGTTGATGTGTTTACTGGATCTCAGGACAGATTGTCTTGGAGTGGAACTACTAATGGACGATTTTCAGTCAAGTCGGCCTACAATTTGGTCACTATGAATCATTCTCCAAGACAGCATTGGGAAAGTTTTTTTGACCGTGTTTGGACTGTTCTAGTACCGGAACGAGTTCGACTATTCCTATGGCTGGTTGGAAATCAAGCTATGATGACAAACATGGACTGACATAGACGCCATCTAACTGATACAGGTGTGTGTTCGATTTGTAAAGGGGATTATGAAACAATAATTCATATTTTTGAGAGACTGTCCGGCGATGAGGGGAGTGTGGCAGCGGTTGGTTCCGCCAAGGACAAGAGCAAAGTTTTTTTAATTTTTCTATCTTGGAATGGTTATTTGATAACTTGGGGAAGAGTAAGGAAGTGGGGGGTATTATATGGTCGACTCTCTTTGCTGTGACAGTTTGGTGGGGGTGGAAGTGGAGATGTGGCAATATCTTTGGTGAAAACAGGAAATGCAGAGATAGAGTCCAATTTGTGAGGGAGATGGCAAGGGAGGTTATTTAAGGGAACTTAGTGCATGGAGGACAAGCTGCGAGCACTGCGAGGGTTGAGATTTTAGTCTCTTGGAAACTGCCTACTATTGGATGGGTTAAGCTGAATACATATGGTGCTTCTAGAGGCAACCCGGGTTTAGCTTCTGCTGGAGGGGTTATAAGAGATGGTCTCGGTAATTGGTGTGTCGGGTTTGCCTTTAATATTGGGATTTGCTCAGCACCGTTAGCAGAACTTTGGGGAGTGTACTATGGACTGTATATGGCTTGGGGGGGGGGGGGGAAGAGTGACTTGTTTGGAGGTGGAAAATGATTCAGAGATAGTTGTGGGGTTCTTAAGGACAGGGATCGAGGATTCGCACCCGCTGTCCTTCCTAGTACGTTTGTGCTATGGCTTAGTTTCAAGGGACTGGATAGTCCGGTTTACGCATGTATATAGGGAAGCAAACCGTCTTGCCGACGGGATAGCTAACCATGCTTTTTCTTTGCCTTTGAGTTTTCATAGTTTGGATTTATGTCCTCTTGAGTTGAACTCGATGTTGTTGGAAGACGCGGAGGGGACTGTTTTCCCCCGACATGTTCGGTTGTAATTTTCTTTTTGTTTTTGAATAAATTAAGGAGGCTTGCCTCCTCTCCCTTACCAAAAAAAAAATATTGCACATGTAGAAGATGAGCCAACATTTCACAAATTCCTAAAACGAAAACCAAAATCTCAAAACTCCCCCTTTTATATTGATTTTTCTTTTGAATTACTTTTAAATCGGAAAATATGTATTTTACTATGTTATCCAAAAAAATATAATAATCTATATATATAATGGGAGAGTTCTCTCTCCCTCTAAAGCTGTCCACATCAGCATTTTTTCTATTTTTTTGTGTCAAGCCCAACAAATCATCTAAACCCATATATTTTGTTCATAATTCTATTGTCTTTTGTCATGTTAGTTTGTAACTTAAGCTTTAACATTTTTATATCCAAATTGGGTTTTTGGCCTCTTCCATAACCCATGTTCATGTAGTGCATAATATGTTATTTATAATTAAAAAAAAATAAAAAATATGTAAAATAAATTAAATTTAAAATAGTAAAACCAATACTATGAGAATTTTATTAGTAATAATAGTATGATTCAAACTCTAAACAACAACAAACTTTAAAATAATCATACTTTGGAATTTTAAATGTGGTAATGTGTTTTAAAATTTAAGTAAATTTTAAATGCATGGTAGAATAATACAAATTGTTAGTAATTTTACTTATACTTTAAAGAGGAAAAATAAATTAAAAGTGAAACATAAGTTCTAAAAAAAAAAATTACATATTGTTTTTTTATTAAATTTAAACTAAAAAAAAAGATTACTAAACTCAATTTAAAATACTCTAAGACGGAAATATTTGAAAGGTCACACTTTATGCCGTGAAATTTTATTAACAATATAAAAATTATATAAAAATATTATCCATATTCTAAAATAATAAATAATTAATTATCACATTATTCATGAGTTTTACAATAAAATATAGAGAAAGTGATATGTAAGCCGTAAACTGATATGTAATTTGTGTAGCATATCTCAAAAAGAAAGTTTACTTATTCTCAAGTAGTACTATACCTTTATAACATAATCTAAAAGAAAAACAAGTTTGATATCCCATGATTTGAATCAAATGCTTTTAACCCAAAATGGACTATTATTAAGGAAGAAATTGTTATGATATGTCTTAAAAAGTAACTCACACTTCAATATATAGTATACGAGAGTTAATAGAAGGTAATAAACTAGATGTGGAGAGGTAACAAGTGTATTATAGAAGATCACAAAAGAATTAGTAGTTAAAAGCGATTGAATATAAATGACTATAACTTAAAAAGATAATGTATATGACTAAATTTTGAAATATTTGAGATCTCATTTATTGTGTGAAATGAAGAAACTCAAGACATACTACTAGATTCAAAGTCGGGCTTAACCGTTAGTTATAGAAATGAGATAAGATAGACACATTCATGACTTGGTCGAGAGTTCTCTTTTACCACATTGCACTTTTTCCGATGGATAAAGCAAGTTCGCTAAACCTACTCTAGCGACATGATATTATATATGTATCTTTACACTTAATGATGTATATGAGGCTCGGTAAATTTTGTGTTATATATAGAGGTGTTATATTTGTATCAACATCTAATCATAAAGGATATCTACAATTAGGATCATGAGCTGGTTGTCGATGCCATTTACTCTTCTCGCAAATCTTTTCAAGTAATCTTTGTTACCATGTAATAATATTAAAACATTTATTTGTCAAGAAAACACTATCGCCAACAATATATATGTTGTATATCACTTAAAAAATTTAGTTTAGTGTTAAATTATATAGCTTTTATCTTCTAAAATTTGATTGATTATAGTTATGTTTAAAGATTATTATTGATAGAAGATGTTTTAAATTAAAATCCCGCGCAACGCGCGGGTACAAAATCTAGTTACATAGTATACTTGAGTTTTATCCACCCATCCAAATCTATCGGATCTAACCCAAAAACATTAATTAAAACTAAGACAAAAATCTATAATTCATCTCTTACTCTTTTTCTCAACGTTTTCCAACTCTTTTCACTCTCTTTGTGAAATTAGATGAATTAGAGATTACTACTTTCTAGAGTGTGGAGATTGATCTATGTATTCGATTCGGGAAGAAGAAACAACGGTGAAGAACAACTCAACGATAAGTATAAATTTTTGAATGACTCAACGCGGCGGTGATGGTGAACGACTCAACGGCGACGGTGATGAACTACTCAACAGTAAGTAGAAACAACGACGACGATGAACGAGTAAACAACAAGCGATCTATGTAACAATTCAAAAAGAAAAAACTCTGGAACCATCTTAACAAGAAGAAGGAGACAATGATGAGGGAAGTACAAAATTGGAAACTAAATCGAGAAGAATTACAAGTCAAACCATGAGCTACTCCATTGACTCAGTGATAAGTAGTTTGATTTAATTGAAGATGTAAAACTAGTAAAAACTAATTTAGTTTTGTTACGAAGTTTCATAAATTAGCTGCTCTTGATTTCCTGATGTCAATTAAAATTAAACATTTTGGTTTTAAGTAATACTGGTCTAAATAGGTACAACTAGTATATTTTTGTAACACTGGTAAAGCTAAATAAAACTAGTCGGATAATACTTGGTAAGATTTTTTTTTGTTTTAGGATAATTATGATCCCACCGCCCCACTAAAAGAGCACGTTGGTTGATATATTATGTTTTTATCGATTTTAAGTGTTTCTTTTCTCTTTCATTTTCTCTTTTATTGAGTCAAAGTGTGTTAGAGTCTTTTAGTCCAGTATAGAGTCTTAACAGGTTTTAGATTGCTTTGAAATAAAACGAGTTGTTTTGGGATGCAAATACACATTTAGAGATGCAGATTCATGTAGAAATGTCAGATGTTTGGGATCAAATGGACGATTTTCCACTGTTTAGATAGACCTTTCTCATTTTTTGACACAACATGAAGACAGATCTTAGCTTGTTGTAAACTAAAGAGAGGAGAGGGGAATTCGAGATGCTTTATTCATTAGCTTAGACTCCTTTATATAAGGATTGATACAAGGGGTTATAAGTAGACCTAATACAAATAAAGAAAACATTAAGCCTCCTCAATATAGGACGGACTAGGCTTGCTATGGACCGGGCTTGCTATGGGCCGGACCGGACTGGGCTTGTTATGACAATCCACCATATGATTTATAACACTCCCCCTTGAATGTGATAACTGTTATGAGCTTGTAATACACTTTGGATGTTGCCTCATTAAAACCTTACCAGGAAAATCCATTGGGATAAAACCGTGGTGAAGGAAAAAGAGTACAACACGTATTACTCCCCCTGATTTGTAGCTCATTGAAGATCTTTCAACCGGCGCATTCCAATTTGATTTGCAAGTTTCTTGAACGTCGAGGTTGGAAGCGACTTGGTGAATAGATCCGCCGAATTGTCACATGATTGAACTTGTTCCACTTGGCCTCTCCGGCTTTCTATAATTCATGAGTGAAGAAGAACTTTGGCAAGATATGCTTCGTGCTATCTCCTTTGATATATTCGTCTTTAAGCTGAGCTATGTAGACATCATTGTCCTCATACATTATTATTGGTGTTGCCTTCCCTTCGGTCATCCCACAATCGATCCTAATATGTTGAGTCATGGATCTCAACCAAACACATTCACGGCTGGCCTCATGCATCGCCAAAATTTCAGAATGGTTGGACAATATGGCTGCGATTGTTTGCTTTTGAGATCGCCAAGATATTGCCGTACCACCGTGTGTGAAAACATAACCAGTTTGTGATCAACCATTGTGCGGATCCGAGAGATAACCTGCATCAACAAAACCAACTAATCCCTCTTTGGTGGCCTAGTGTGGCTCGCCAGATACATTAAAGCTCCTATGGCACTGAGGTATGGCATTTACGGACTGAATGGATCACTATCCAATTTGAGGCTTCTCACCACCATTGGGCCATGTCAATGGGCAGGCCTAGTCCTTATTAAATCTCCTTGAGTACTCTTCCAGTATATGCCATTTGATGCACAATGATTCCATTATTCACGTACTTAAGTTGTAATCCGAAACAAAACTTAATGATTATTGCCTAGGTCTTTCATTTCAGATTCTTTCTTTAGATATATTCAACGGTTTGGTTGATTACCTAGAGGTTTAAATCATTCATAGACACTGCTATGATTACAAATCCTTTGTTCGCAAACCTCTTTATTAAAAAACATGGACTGATGGGATCATTTATAACCTTACATACGCCCACTAAGTCTAAGTCCATGAAAGGATTTGTCCAGCCTTATGCAAACAAGAAAACGTAGGCGTTAAATGCATGTTTTCTTGTAGTGGATAGATAATGATCTAAGGAGCAAGATAATACAAAGAAGCAATAGCAAATACTCAATAGATCAAAAGATATGAAGTTTACAAGATTCTGGAAATTCTAAAGCAAAATGAAGAAAAACCCTAATACAACTCGAGATGATAAGTCATTAGGCAAAGAGCCTTTTTATAGCAAGTTTAGGTAGCCCTAAAACACTAGCAGACAAAATAGAAAGTCGGTTTAATGGTGCTCGATCGGTCTGCTCGGTCGTGCACTCGATCGGTCTGGTCGGATGACTTGATCGGATGGTTGGTCGAGCTGCTTCTCTGGTCCACTCAAACACTCGATCGATTCCATGGCTCGGATCCTCCTGCTCGATCGGATGCAACATCTACACTTGGTCGATTTGTCCTGATTTGCTTCTTTTCCCTTGGGTAAACACCTGTTTATGCACAAAAACTACAATGCATGCAATGCAAGGCCTAGATTCTACAAGTGAAGCAAAACAAGGCAAATATCCATAAATAATAAAGTAACTAGACTTAGAATGACAAAAACAATACATAAAACTAGTGATAAAATGAGTAAAATCCAGACACATCAGACTGTTATGTAACATTGTTGCTTAATAGTCGCTAATTTGACGACTAAGTTGCGACAAAAGCGGTGAGTCCTTAACTAGTTGCTAAAAGGCGACTAAGTTGCGACAATTGCGGCGAGTCGTAGTGTGGTCGCTAAACGATCGTTAAATAGACGCATATAAAAGCACGTTTTCCCGTTTTTGGTTTTTTGGCGACTACATCTTGTGTGGTAATATAGTCGCTAGTCGCTGTTTAGTCACATAATTCTCTATATAAGAAAACTCGCCCATTTGTTCTCCTCACTCATTCACGAGACAAAAATAGCAAAAGTAAGAAGAAAAAAATCGGGTTTTGAGAGCTTTTCAAATATGGCTAATCTTTAAGAGTGGATGTATAAGAGGATTCAAGAAGAGACGGGAAACTTCTCGGAAGTTTTTGGAGCGGGGGTGGAGCAGTTCATGACATTTGCAAATAGCCAGCCTTTACACTACAGAAAATTGAGTTGATTGTATCATTTATTTTAAGTGTTTGCATTACTTATAAGTGATACAAAAGCATTTTACATCACTTATATAATCGATACTTACAATGTTGATGCAAATAATTAACATCGGTTAATTGATATAAATAATGTGTCAATTACCAACAAATGATACTACGGTTTATATCAATTTGTAAAAGTGATGTTATTATTTGTATCGGTTATAATAATCGATGTCAATTATTTATATCACTTATAAACAATTGATGTTAAAATTAGTATCAATTTATATAAATGATGTTAATAGTTGTATCATTTAAAATAATTGATTTTATATTTGTATCACTTCAAATATCTGATTTCAAATATAATTATTATGTAATTACGATAGGTTTAATAATTTATTCTTAAAATTGTATCACTTATATAAAATGATTAAAATAATTATTTTACATAATTTGTAAATTGCTTTTAATATGACACGTTTTTGTATATTTTTATTTAAAATATTAGAATTTTGAAAATTAATTAAATGTGAAATAATTAATTAAATATTAAAGATACTTAAATTACTAATTAATGTACTGGAAAGCAAATTACATAAATCATCCTAATAAGTTTTGCAAATGCATAAAATAAAAATAAACCAAAATCATCCTAATAAGTTTTGCAAATCATAGAATAAAAATAAACCAAAGTTGCAAAGAAGTTGACATTGATCACTAGTTTATCATCACTGTGAAAAAAGAAGGAGGGAAAAACATTTCCATACGACACAAAGTCACTACAATACGGTCTTGTAGTTTGTTAAGCTCATCAATATCGAGGACTTTTGCAGATATATCTCTAAAAAATTGACAAACCTCGACAATGGCAGTAGATTTCGAATAGCGACTGAAAATAAATCCCTCATTATCACGTGACAGTCATGGCATTTTAAGCCTACTAACTTTCAACTTTTAACATCAACACAACACGACAAGTTAGAAGCATAACCATCAGGGAGTTTTACATTTTTAAGACACTTAAGAAAATGTCTTTCCCATCATTGTTCAGAGTAAAACACGCTGCAGGATACTTCCCATCATCATCATGCCATAAATCAGAATGTATACCAAGCTCACGAAAATCCTTTCTTACATTCAGATTATCTTTCGATTTGTTTTTGTCATCCAATAATGTGTAGACTAAATTGTCAAACACATTTTTCTCTATATGCATGACATCCAAATTATGCCGCAATACAATAAATTCCCAATAAGGCAACTAAAAAAATATACTCTTTTTCTTCCACTGTTGAGTACTAGATCTTCTAGCATGACTTCGATCCCTCTTTGTTCCAACTCCAACTAAATCATGCTTCTTATCAAGAGTAACATTAACTTTTTCTAATTGATGAACAATTGTAGTACCTGATAGCGTGGCTGGTAGTGATCTGGTTTCAATCTTTCCATCAAAATCTGTAATATTTTGACGAAAATCATGATCTTCAGGAAGAAAACGACGATGACACATAAAACAATTTTTCTTCCCATGGATTAAACGTTGTCCGGTGCCATCAAAATTGCAGCTTGGACAAGCTGATGTTGTATATATATTCTAACCCGACAAATTTCCAAGACCGGGAAATTCACTAATTGTCCACATGATGGCTGCTCGCATGTCAAATGTTTGTTTTGTGGAAGCATCTACCGTCTTAACCCCATCAAACCATAATTCCTTCAACTCCTTGATAAGTGCCTACAAATAGACATCATATCATTACCAGGCATGTGTTTTTCAGGTATAACCATAGAGAGGATCATTGATGTCTGCTTCATTGCCATCCAAGGTGCCAAATTATAAGGAAATAATATCACTGGCCATATGCTATAACTACTACTCATTGTACCAAATGGATTAAAACCGTCAGTCGCCAAGCCTAGTCTGACATTTCTTGGATCAGATGCGAATTCAGGATATTTTTGATCAAATGCTTTCCAAGCCTCTCCGTCTCTAGGATGTCGAAGCTTACCGTCATTGTTACTACCAGTTTCATGCCATCTCATGTGGGTAGCAGTTTTTGATGACATGAATAAGCGTTGCAGTCTCGGCTTTAGAGGAAAATAACGCAAAACTTTTGTAGGAGTTTTGTTTTTTCTGTTCTCTGACCCAGATACCGTACTCTCTGCAGAAATATTTTTTTCCAACGAGAAGCTTCACAAACTTTACAAGTCTCCCTTTCTGCATCTGCCTCCCAAAATAACATGCAATCATTTGGACATGCATGAATTGACTCGTAAGTCAATCCTAATTTGCGAATAACTTTCTTCATGTCATTAAATGAATCTGGCAGCTTGGCATGTGTAAATGCTTCTTTCAGCAAATCAAGCACCATAGACATTCCCTTGTCACTTATCCCACACATGCATTTGATATGGTACCATTTCAATAGAAATGACAGCTTCGTGAATTTTGTGCATCCATCATATAGCTCTTCAGTAAAATCAGCAAGCAACTCATCAAAACCTTCTCCTTTTCCAAAATTTTCACTTGAAGTTGACGGTCTATTAGTGTCCATAGGTTGCTCACACGATCCAGATGCATTTCCGCCATACATATTAGTATCAATACCAGGAAAAAGATCATCCAAGAGATCCAAAGTTGAATCCAATTCAACTTGAGCAAAATTATCAGTAGGTACTCTTACAGTTTCTGTAACATATATTTTCTCTCCATGTATAACCCAAGTTGTGTAAGAACTCAAAAAGCCAAAGCACATCAAATCACCTTCAATGTCTTCTCTTAACTTGAATTTGGATAGAGAACAACGATTACATGGACATTTCATCGCAGTTGCATTTGATTTACTAAATGCAAAATCCAAGAAGTTTTTAACCCCTGATATGTAATCTTGAGATAACCGTGGTTTTTTTATCCATGACTTATCCATCGCAACCTGAAAACCAGAAATTCAAAAAACAAAGATTAAATCATATACTATAATTTGATAATCATAAGATGTAAAGGAAAAAAAGTCAATAGTGAGAAGTCACGTATTTAAGTTTTATGTTAAGGTTTTTTGTTTGATCTATTATCTCTCTCTGAACAAGTCTATTATCCTTCCAAATTCGGAGTCATGGTACTTCTTAAGAAGCTCTTGAGCTAGCTTATCAACATTAGTATTATCATAGTAATTAAAAGAACTACCCCAAATACTACCCATTCGCTAGTGTAGTCTAGTAATGGTAATTAAGATCTCAAAGCATCTAACGTCAAACCACCGTAAAAACTATCTCACCCAAACTTGTTTTCTTCTTTATGTTAAAAAATAGTGAAAGAAGTAATGTAGGAGCTACTGGGTTCATATGCCCAAGGGGAAGGGCAAACGAAAGCATTAGTGCTCTTGAAAACATAAGGTTTTCTCAGTTTTGGCAATTAAAAGGACCGAAAGCACCACTTTTTCAAGCGCATCAGTAACGTGCTGCCTTAATCAACATTAACCACACAAGAAATAATCGTGTTTATTAACAAACATCAGTCAATTAATCGTGTTTATTAACAAACAATAGTCACGAACCAGAAGTGAATTCAATACCTTCTTATTTACGATTAAAAGACAACGAACAAGTAAACCAAATCCCAAAAAAGAACTACTCCTCCTAAGCTCTCTATAGCTAGGATGCCTCTCACAAAAGAGAATGCATCCTTATTTATAATAAAACGTAAACAAGCAATCATTGAGAAAAGGAAATAAAAAACAGGAAATCATAGGTAACTTCCTAAATTACTAAAATAGAAATCTAGATTGTTTTCTAATTCTCAGATTGAGTTATTCTTGATTATTCCTTTTCTTCATACGGGAATAAACAATCCATATTGCTTAGGACTTCGAGAAATATTTGTATCAATTTACCTCTGTTTCTGCCTCCTCAATGCAAAAAGTAGATGTTGTTGCTTGTAGACCTGAAAATAGGAGAGGTAAATCTCACGTGCAAGCTTCCTTTAACAATCACAATACTGGTTGCTGTCAACTGGTGAGGGTAAGATCAAAAGGATTTAATATGTGATTAAAATCTAAGAGAAAGAGAGATACAAATAGCTAGCTAGGTCTAATTATGTGTCGATAATCGATTTTGTTTCTAATTAATTAGCTTGTGTCTTTTAAAAAAAATTAATTTAATTTAACATCAATTTATTAATTGATAGTAGTGTTGTATCGTTTAAGAAACGATTTTTTCAGAAAATAATACATACATCAATTATCTAAATGATGCAAATATATATTTTATATCAATTTAGTAAAACTGATACAATCTAATAAAAATTAAATCAGTTTTAACTAATTGATGCAAATTAATTAATTATAAAATCAGTTGATATAATTGATGTTAAAATATATTTATTTGCTTCACTTATGAAAAAAGTAATTTAAAATAAAATCATTTAAATTTGTGATACAATTTAAGTGATACAATCAACTCAATTTTTTGTAGTGTTAGTAGGGTTAAGTTTTACTGCCCTTGTAGTAAATGCAAAAACGATAGGCGTATTCCGGGGCAAGAATTTGGAACCATCTATTTAGTTATGGGTTTATAGAAGATTATTATCTTGTGTATAAGCATGGGGGAGACATAAATATGAATTTAGGAACGAGTTATTATGTTGATCCAACATATATAATTGGGAGAGAAAAAGTGGGTAATGTAGTAGAAGATAAATATATGGATATGGTGAATGATGCATTCCCTGATGATAGTTACATGAGTTATGATGGTAGTAGCAGTTATAATGTAGAAGAACCAGTTTTAAACCATTCAAAGAAATTTTACAACTTGCTAGAAAGTGTTAAAAATCCACTATATGATGGTTCTCATGAAGGTCACTCTCATTTATTTTTAGCTGCTAGAATGATGCAGAATGAGGTAGATTATAATATGAGTGAAAAGTGTGTGGATTCGGTATGTGATGGCTTAAGTATTTACCAGAAGGAAACCAAGCTACTGGTTCACATTACGAGACAGAAAAACTGATGCGCAATTTAGGGCTCCCTTATCATATAATTGATGTTTGTTTCAACAATTGTATGATATTCTGGAATGCTGACGAAAAAGAAAATAAAATGTCTCTTTTGTGGTGCACAAAGATGGAAGCCTAATAAAAGCCGACGTTGAACGAAGATACCATATAGTCGTATGTGGTATTTACCTGTTACAAACATATTGAAATCGAATGTATCAAAGCCACAAGACTGCATCAGCAATGATATGGCATGTCGGGCATCAAGCAAAAGATGGAGAAATGAGTCATCCTTCATATGCTGCAGAGTGAAAGTAATTTCAAAACCAACATCCCCAGTTTGCTGAAGTACCCCAAAACGTGTATCTTGGATTATGTACCGATGCGTTCAATCCATTTGGCATGTCCCATAATCATTCGTTATGGCCTGTGATCTTGACTCCATATAATCTACCCTCTGGTATGTGCATGGATATAGAGTATTTGTTTCTTACAATTCTGAATTCATGGCCTAATCATCTGCGAGGTAGTCTTGATATCTTTCTTCAACCACTTGTTGAGGAGTTAAAAGAGTTGTGGTCTACTTGAGTCGATGCATACGACGTATCGTGACCTCAATCTTCGACGTAATATTGATGTGATGCATACAAAAAAGAATTTCTTGGACAACATCATGTTTACTCTTATGCATGTAAAAGGTAAATCTAAAGATATCGTCATGTTAAGATTGGATATAGAAAAATTATATTCTCGACCACACTTACATAGTAGAGGTAAAGCACCTTTCCCAGCCTTCACATTGATCGAAAAAGCGAGAAAAAGTTTACTGGAATGTGTGAAACATTCGGTTAAATTCCCAGATGGTTATGCTTCATATTTGGCTAGTTGTGTTGATCTAGAAAATGGAATGTTTTAAAGCATGAAAAGTCATGACTGTCATGGTTTTATGGAGCGATTAATTCCATTTATCTTTGTCAAACTCCTTGACCGGAACATCCACCTTGCGTTATCAGGTACTTTCTTTTATTAATTACTTAATTTTCTATATATAAATTAAAGTATATATGTTAATATTATTTAAATCTAATAATAAATGTGATGAATTGTTTGGATATATATTGTAGGGGTTGGAGCATTTTTCCGGGACTTATGTTCAAGAACTTTGAAAATCTAAAACAGAACATTGTTTTAATCCCGTGCAATTTGGAAAAGATCTTTCCGCCATCATTTTTGATGTGATGGAGCATTTGCCTATACATCTCCCATACGAAGCTGGATTATGAGGTCTTGTCCAATATAGGTGGATGTATCCTTTTGAACGATTTTTCAAAAAGTTGAAAAGAAAAGCAAATAACAAAAGATATGCGGTAGAGCCAATTAAGGAATCATATATCAATGACGAGATTTTTTATTTATCCGAGCACTACTTTGTCACGAACATAATAACAAAAGCCATGTAAAGGCTAAAATTAAGTAATGTTATTAATTTTTCTTAACGATCGAATACTTAATTTTCATCATCCAAATTGGTCAGGTTAAAAAGATTTAATGAAGGTGAAGTCTCTGTATATCATGTCGACGGAGTACCTACTCTATTTACTCATGTTGGCCATCCAAGGGGGGAAATGCGTGAAATATGGCTTTCAGAGCGAAATTATCAATGCGAACATGCATATGTTTTACGAAATTGTGACTATTTTCAACCTATTGAGAGGTATATAAGTTGGTATCTCTCTAATTACTTACATTATAATATATATATATATATATATATATATAATCCACTATGATTTCTCATCATAAATATTTTTATGGTCTTTTATATATAGTATGTTCGAGGACTTTCGGGAAAAGAACTGCAAAAAGAGCTGACGAATATCATATATGGGTTAAAGAATATGTATGTCATATTGATTTATATATATATATATATCAAAATTATTGATTTTATATGTGTATCATATAACTATGCAGGTAACTTACTGGAACACCACAAATCCCTTTCCTACTTGGGTTCAAGAGATAGTGCATGGACCTTTGAACAAGGTTAAAATATGGCCAATGTATTTTACAAGATGCTATTTTTTCATACAGTGAGTCACGGTGCTAGATGATAAACATGTAATTATGGGGTTGGTGTTAAAGGTGAAAATTATATATTGATGCATATGATGCAGCAGATTTATACGGGACAATAACTGATATCAAAGAACTTGACTATGAGGGAATGGTCAATTTGAAAATCACACTTTTTAAGTGCAAGTGGTATGACCATGCTCTCGGTAGAGGCACTCGGAGGAGCAATGGTGGCGTTGTAGACATACTTTGATCAAGAAAGTACAATAAATACGAACCCTTCATCCTAGGTACGTATACAAATTTACACATTAATAATATAAATAATATAAAACATCCATGTTATGAAACAGCCTCTCAAACGCATCAAGTTTGTTATATCCTTTATCCATACATAAAAAACCGAAACAGTTGTGGCTCAAGGTTCTTAAAGTTAATCCTAGTGGAAAAATTGACGGAGAATATGAAAAAAGAACCAACTCTTTTGCAAACAGAAAATGATGATGTTGTACTGATAACGACAATTGAAGCTTGTAGTTAACAGTTTGTATGTGGGATGTGCAATCAATCAAGATTATGATGTTGAAGCTGCAGAACTTGAAGATCAATTCCAGTGTAATTTATCTTCTTTAGATGATGAAGAACCAGATAATGAAGAACTCTTTTAATTATTTCTTACTTATGCATATTTTATAATTTGCCGCAGTAAAATTTGTAATAAAATGCAATAATATATATGAAATTAAAAATTTGGTATAAACCAATAAACTAAACAAAATTGTAAAGATTTGGTCTAATTTAAACTGGTAAACCGAACCAACTAAATTCAGATTTGGTATAATTTTTTCCTATAAAGCTACTCAAAAGCGACTACATAACAGCTAAATTCAACATATAGGATACGAAAACCGTTTATATCGGCCCACCTATAAATTAAAGTGGCGACAACAATCGGCCCAATAAACCTTATCCTAATCGACAAAACCAATCACTTCTTCTTTTTTGATCTTCAACCCTAGCCAACAGCTTTTCTCTCTTCTTCTTCAATCTTTCATCTTCCTCTCCTCCTTCAATCTTCTTTTCCCTCTTCAAATCAACCCTTTTGTTCTTTGAACCCTACTCTTCTTCGAATCAAACCGTTGATACCCTCCGTTTTCTCTCTTCTTCTTCGATCTTCGGATTTCTTCTACTTCTATGATCTTCTTCTTCTGCTTCTTTCTCTTCGAATCAGTTATGTCTACAGAAAAGAATAAAGGACGAAAGAGAAGAGTTCCCAACGTATCACAGGAGTTGGGAACAAATAATAATTATGAGAAAGTGACAAAAATTATATTGACTTACGAAAATTATATTATTCTTTGACAATTTAATAGGCATAGTTAAATTATTATTTATCAATCAAATTTATAATGGGTATAATTAGGGTTAAATGAGTAAGAGAAACTTGAATGGCGTTAACTGAGATGGATAAATGAGTTTAAACATAAATGAGATTAAATGGGTTTGGGTCTTGATAGGATGAGTTTTAAATGGGGTGGGTTTAAATAGGGTAGGCTTACCCATATTAACACCTCTATTCACAACCCATCTAAGAAAAAAGAATAGCCTTGCTGATCCTCCAACTCTCCCAAAATCTCTCCCTACACTTAGAACCCTCTTCCTCTTTCTTTTTTTCCTTCAGAAAGGGACAAAACAAAACTAAGAAGAAAAAGAGGCTGCTAAAGAGTTTTAAGAGAAGACTTAGGATTTTCCTTAATTGCACCAAACCGAACAATTTAAAAGCTAAACCATCTACCCCAATTTTGTTAGTGTCGATTGACACTATCAAAATTTCAGACACGGGTGTTACAACAAGTAAGATAGGTGTGCAAAAATAAAATTAATGTCAACAAAAGATTTAAAATATTTTTTAAAAATGAAAGTCATAAACTTCCAGGATAATGAAAGAGAGAGATTAGAGCAGAAAAAATAAAAAATAAAAACCCAAAGAGTTTTTCTTTTTCTCTTGTAAGACAAAAAAAAAAAAATATTTGTTATTTTTTTTATTTAACTTTTTATAAAGTTAATTTTTTCATTTCAATTAAGGGTTGTCACATTTTAAATTTTGTTTTTATAAAAAATATCATTTCTAAAAATTTTGGTCATTTTTCATGGCATAAATATTAATTTTCTCTAAGAAAAAAAATTTGTCACAAAAATAAATAATTTTAAATAATAATATCCCATGAAAAAATCATAAGCATCTAAATAATTTATAAAGCAAAAACTTTATAATTTTTAACTACAACAAGATATGTGAGAGACCGTATCGATATTTTAATAGGTTTACTATTAATAACTAATTTACACTTATAGAGACAGGTCCAACATACAAAAAATTTACTAATGATTTTTATAACATGATATAATAAAGAAATCAACATATACATTTCCAATAAACACAAATGAAATTGTCTCAATAATTATCTAATATTCAGATATCACAAAAATTACAAATACTACTAAAATCTCAAATGCTCCTAATAAAACCATTATCTCTGTGTGTGCGTCTTTATGTGTCATTGGTTTTAGGCTTCCTAAAACCTCGAAGCATCGCAACTTAATATCATACTGGTATGAATTTAAACTATAAATAATATACCAAATAAATATCTACAGACATTATTACGTATATACTTGCTGCTCGGAACTATTCTTGACAAAATATAAAATTTTCATTTTGGATAACAATTTATAAGCACAAATTGAGAGAAAATAGCATTCTAGCACCGATTGTCAACGCTTGGTGGATGAGACTGTCAACTATTGAATAACAGTGAGTAGATGAGTTATATCTATATGGAAAACGTTTGGTAGATATTGTATAGTATAATTATTTACTTAAACTATATTAAAATGGATCTTAAAATGTAAAGGGAAACTAGTTATAATATATTGTGTAAAAAGAATTGGATTTTTTGTGGCAATAATTTCTATAATTTGATTTTGGAAGGAGAAGGAAGAGGAAAGAGAAAATGAAAAAAAAAACAAGAAGAGGAAGAAAGAAGGAAAAAAAAAAGGAAAACGATATTTTGATAGGTTTTAGAGTTGGTAGGTAGTTTTGTCCTTTTTATGTTACGGTGCAAAAGTATTCCTAAAAATAGTGCACAAACTTGAAAGAGTGTTAATATGACACTTTTCCCAAACTATTGTCATCAAAATACACTTTTCTTGTTTTGTTAAACTTGTGCAAGTATTGTGAAAAAATAGGGCATTTATGGACTTTGTTTTTCTCCTTAATATCGGATTTTCCATCGAACTATTGGATTGTATGTTTGATGGTGCTTCATGACTAATTTAAAAAGCCACAATCTCTTTGGGTCCATGCTTAATAATTGATCAAACACAAGGAAGTGTCAAACGACACTGCGATTAAAGTGGTTAAACTAGCGTACCTTTTAATTCTCGTTAGTGTCCTGATAGTATTGAGGTTTGTTGGTTTGATAGTTCTACATGACTAATTTACCAAGCAACTCTTAGACGAGGGGAAAAAAGCCTAAAAATTCACCATCTATTTTTTTAATTGGAATAAAAATACTTTGTTTATTTAATTTTGTTTTAAAAAGTTTTCGTTCATTTAAGTTTTGATAAATTCATACACACGATCTCAAATCAAAAAATATATTACAATTTTACCCTTCCTATCTAGATAAATTATTAATATTTAAAAGATGTGGCAATAATTTTTCATTTTATATAATTAATATTAATTTTTAACTCATAAACAAATTTTTATATATAATTTGTTTTACTAATATAATTTGATTATAACATAAAATAAAAAATATTAAAATACAAAATTTACTTTAGTATTATTGGAGAAGATAAATTTTTGTAAACAAAACTGAAATGAAATAACCTAAGAAGTTTTTTTATGAATATAGGTGTACTAATTTGTAAACAAAACTGATTTGAAGTTTATATCCACCAACCTTCACCGTGTCAATGGCAGCAAGAATGAGTTCCTTCAAGAATAACAGAAAGAGCGCTAACCCAATTAAAAGTCTAGTAAAAACATCATTTCAAGCTTTAGGCGATTTTATTGTTAAAACAAGGCATCATTACCTTCTACTTATTAGCATATTTTATTGAAGGATGTGAATGCTGAAAGTAATTTTAATTACTTAAGCTCTCTCAGCAATCACTTATTTCACTTTTAAGGTTTTTTTACCATATTGTATATGTGTTTTCTCTCTGGTATATTAATAAAAAAAAATCAATAAAATAAAATGAAAAAAACCCAAATTGGACTAAAAACAAAAAAAAAAACAATTATTGGAGAAGATAAATTTTGTAAGCAAAACTGAATTAAAATAATCAAATAGATTTGTAATGAATAGAGATTTATTAATTTTGTAAGCAAAACTGATTTGAAAATTTTCAAAAAATTTTCATTTTATTTACACTTACCTTAAAGTTTTATTAAAAAAGTGAAATGTAAATAAACTTTAATAAAATTTTCAAATCAGTTTTGTTTACAAATAAATAAATCTATATCCAATAAAAAACTTATTAGGTTATTTCATTTCATTTTTTCTTACAAAAATTTATCTTCTTCAATAATACTAAAGTAATCTTTCTATTTTTATTATTTTAATATTTTTATTTTTTATTTTATAAATAAATAATATTAGTAAAAAAAATTATCAATAAATTTACTTTTTGAGTTAAAATTTAATGTTTATCAAATAAAATGAAAAGGTATTACCACATCTTTTAAATATTAATAATTGATTTAGATAGTAAGGGTAAAACTGGACTATACTTTTTGGTTTGAGATCGTATGTATGAATTTACCAAAAGTTAAATAAACTAAAACTTTTTATAGCAAAATTAAATAATTAAAGTATTTTTATTTCAATTGAAAAAGTAAACGTCCAAAAAATAATATATGGCGAAATTTTAGGCTTTTTTCGTTTTGACGAAACTTCATTATGTCCATGTGGATCTTTACATGTAAATATGTCCATACTTCTGCATATGCACATATACTCATTGGACTCTACTTAATAGATTCTACATAGCTGGTTCAATAGGGAAAAATAAAAGATAGAGGTATATTTGTAGATTTTTCCATGTAGACCTGTTAACAATGTATATTGTATGAAAAGAAATAGATAATTTTTTTATTAACTAGTTAAAGTGAGAATAACTAACAAACGATACAGAGAAACAAATAAAGAGATTGAAACAGAGAAAGAGTGAAGCAGAGTAAAGAGTGAACAACACCCAAAATGTCAACAACACAAGAGCAACACAAGTCTATGAAAGCTAAGCAACATAAACTATTTCAAATATCCACACAGGTGATCTCTGTGATGAGGATCCCCTGCACAACAATAAAATAGCCTTTGTTCCACCCAGGATAATGTGTTTCAGATGATAGGTACACGAATCAGGCTTCCATACCTTCTTGCCGTGTTCATCCAGCTCATCAGTCTCAGTCATGTTTTCCATGTCTTCATATTTGAGATTCGCCGATTTTTGTCTGCACGTGTCCTTTACCACATCTACCTTTTCTTTCATGCCATACTTTTCTTTGATTAGTTCCAGTCCTTTGTTCCCCTAGATAATGTGTTTCAGATGATAGGTACACGGATCAGGCTTCCATACCTTCTTGCCGTCTTCATCCAGCTCATCAGTCTCAGTCATGTTTTCCATGTCTTCATATTTGAGATTCGCTGATTTTTGTCTGCACCTGTCCTTTACCACATCTACCTTTTCTTTCATGCCATACTTTTTTTTATTAGTTCCAGTCCCTTCCGTAAGGGGTTTCTTACGGTTTTGGAACCATCATGTATTTTATATGCTCGTTTAAAAGTTTTCTTGAGATTGACCTTCTCTTTTGTTAATCAAGATTTGTGTTCCGATGCTGACTTTGAGTAGTATTCAGAAGAGAAGTAGAATAAGGGCAACTTGCCATAAACTCCTGAAAACTTCTCTCTAACAGCTTCCAAACCTTCTCTTGAGCCAAAAGTGACCTATTAAAAAGAGAGGAGGGTGAACAATATATACAAAAAGAAATGAACCCATAAAATAAAATAAAATTCTCTTTCTCTCTCTCTCTCTCTCTCTCTCTCTCTCTCTCTCTCTCTCTCTCTCTCTCTCTCTCCCTCTCTCTCTCTCGTCATTGTCGCATTTCGTCTCAACTCGAGTGGGGAATTTTCATATATGTCGGTGTATATCGCATATTTATTTCAAGTTTTTTCGATAGTAATCGATAGCAAGTGATTCTTGTGATTTAACCGTTTCTCAGAAAACTATATATAATGATATTGAGGGTTTTTATCTATGCTTATTACGGTTGATTGTCACCGTCGTTGTTTATGTTGCCTCTAAGTTTGTTTAAACTTGCGGCTCAATTATTTTATACTTTTCAGCTGAGTTATTAATATTAATGTATTTGTGGCTGAGTTTGTTAGAGTTGCGGCTGAGTTATGATATGTTTTGCGGTTGATTTGTGATTATCAATGTACTTGTGACAAGTTTGTGTATATTGTGGCTCAGTCATTGTATTATTCACGGCTGATTTATTATTATCAATGTATGTGTGGCTCAAGTTTTTTTATTATGTTGCGGCTGAGTTATTCTATGCTTTACTGCTGATTTATGATTATCAATGTATTTGTGGCTGAGTTTGTTTTATGTTTGCGGCTGAGTTATTATATGATTTATGGCTTATTTTTATTTATAAGATGGCTAAGGTTATTTCTGGAAAACAAGCAATGGTAATCCTTTTAAGACTTTACGTAAAAGAAGAGTCTATTCTAGAGAATAGAATCATCAATAATAATTTTCAGATGGGAGATTTCTCTAGGATTAAAGAATCAATAGGACAAGAAGTGTGAGATGATGAAATGAAAAATTTTACCTATTTGAATAATTGCCAAGCTAGCTGGAAGCCAAATTTTGTGATCTGGTAAGACTGTACATTTTCTACTATGTATATAGTTAAGAATACATAAGAAGAAGATTTGGTGTCTTGTTGGTGGCCAAGACAAGCCATTATTAGTGTGCTGGATAAACGGTTAGGGTTGTGGATTCTTCAAGCCATTGGAGTTTATGGCTTGCATCATAACTCTAGAATACCATTTGAATGTGCAAAAAGAGTTTTGTTCCACTACGAAAAAATGATCATTTTGAATCATTTATTTTCAATTTTTGCATTACTTATAGCTGATGCAAAAGAATTTTCATCATTCATTTAAATGACGTAAAACTTGGTTGTGCAAATAACTCTCATCTTTTAATATTTGCATCAGTTGTTATAAATGATGTTATTTTGTATCAGTTAAAAAAAATTATGCTAGTATTTGTAATGGTATTAACAACTAATGTTAACACTTGCTTCTTTTGTGAGATGTACTACTAAATTTACTATCACCGTGAAAAATGATGGCGGAAAAAAATCTCTATATGACTTAAAGTCATTACAATACGGTCTTGTAATTTATTAAGTTCAACGATATCATTGGATATAGAAGATATATCTCTGAATAAATGAAAAAGCTTGACAACCGCTAATGTCACATCTATTGAGAATAGATTCTGAATTGCGACTGAAAATAAGTCTCTCATTATCATATGATGGTCGTGGCATTAACATCAACACAACTTGATAAACTATAAGCACAACCGTTATGGAACTTTACATTCTTTAAGACACTTAAAAAAGTTTCTTTCCCATGATTGTTCATCACATGGATCTTAATCATCATTAATTTTTCCATGAACATAACTTGCTGCTTCATAATTTCTTTTATTATCAGGCCACAAGTCATAACGTATTCCTAACTCACAAAGATCTTTTCTAGCACTCAGATAATCTGTGGTTTTTTTTATCCACTATGCCGCGACAACCTGAATTTCCGATTAAATAAACTTGAAAATATACTTTTTCCATTGTAAAATACTACTTCCAGCAATATTACTTCCTGCATCACTACTTTGGTCTCTTTTTTTCTAACTCTAACTAAACCATGGTTCTTACCTAGAATAGCATTAACTTGTTCTATTTGAAGAATAATTGTAAAACTTGGCAATACGGCTGGTGGAGATCTTGTTTCTATCTTTTCGTCTGAATTATTTTGATTTTAACGAAAGCCATGATCTTGAGGAAGAAATCAACGATGACCCATAAAAAAAAATTCCCATGCAATAAACGTTTCCTGTTGCCAACAAAATTGCAGTTTATACAAGCTGATGTCATATATGTATTCCAACTCGTCAAATTTCCGAGACCAGGAAAATCACTAATTTTCCACATAATGGCTGCTTGCATGTTAAATGTTTGTTTTGTAGAAACGTCTAGCGTCTTCATCCCATCACACCAAAATTCTTTCAACTCTTTTATAAGTGATTGCAAGTATACATCAATACATTACCAGGCATGTGCTTTCCACGGATTACCATAGAGAGAATCATTGACGTTTGCTTCATTGACAACCAAATTATAAGGAAAATTATAAGGAAATAATATCACTAGTCATATGCTATAACTACTACTCATTGTACCAAATGGGCTAAAACTGTCAGTCGTCAAACCAAATCTAACATTTATTGGATCAAGTGCAAATTCAGGATATATTCGATCAAATGCCTTCCAAGCCCCTCCGTCTCTGGATGTTGAAGCTTACCATCATTGTTAATAGCTATTGCATGCCATCTCATGTGTGTAGCAGTTTTTGATGATATGAATAAACATTGTAGTCTTGGCTTAGAGGAAAATAACGCTAAACCTTTGCAGGTGCTTTACTTTTTCTGTTGTTTGATTATGCAGATCTTATACTCTTTGCTTTAATGTTTTCTTTCCATCGAGATGCTTCACGAACTTTGCAGATTTCCCTCTCTTCATCTCCCCCCCCTCCAAATAACATGTAATCATTTGGACATGTATGATTTGACTCATAAAGTCAATCCTAACTTGCAAATAACTTTTTCATGTCACTGAATGAATCTGGAAATTTGGCATGTGTAAATGCTTCTTTTGGCAAATCAAGGACCATATATATCCCCTTGTCGCTAATTCCACACATACATTTGATATGGTACAACTTCAATATAATTGACAACTTTGTGAACCTCGTGGATCCTGCATATAGCTCTTGATAAAAATCAGCAAACAACTTGTCAAAACCTTTTCTTTTTCACAACTTCCACATGAAGTTGATGGTCTATTAGTGTCTATATATGTTGCTCAAATGATCCAGGTTCATATCCAACATCACTAATTTTACTTCTATATCGAAATAGATCATTCAAGCGATTTGAAGTTTAATCTAACTCAACCAAAGCAATATCAGAAGGTACTCTTGCATTTTGTGTGAAAACTATATCCTCTTCATGTAGTACCCAATTCGTATAAGAACGTAAAAATCCATAGAAGGTTATCTTCTCTCGACTTAGTTTTAATTGTTTATTGTGTTTTGTAACATGACTATAAGACCATATTATTATTTTTACAGTGTTTTTATCAAAACTTGGTGTTCACCACAATGAGGAAAACCATCGTATCGTGTAATGAATGAAAATCAAGCGGTACGTCGGCCACTCATTGTGCCAATTGTGTTTAAGTATCTCTCTGATCACAACATAGAGAAAGTGATTTTGTCAACCCAGTAACCCAAACCAAGGTTTAGAACAAGAAGATTCTCCTGATCACTAGCGCTAAGGATCGCTTCAACCTCTCTGGGTAATTATCCTCTGATGGGAACAACGTCCATGTCGATAGGAAGATGTAACGGAGAGATTGAGATGAAATATAAGATTTTAAGGATTCTGATATAAAAAGAAAACAGAGAAAGGAAGATGAAAGGTTGCAAAAGTTAACTTATGGATTTTTAGCAAATTTACACATCATGGCTGAGCTATATATAGTACTTCATGGAATACGAAAGGTTGCGTTGATTAACAAATTAGGGTTTCATAGCAAATTTTACATATGACGGCTAAGTTATATGTTTGATGTCTTCAATGATAAACCTACGAATCACATACGATAGTGTTTACAAAGCTTGCCATGTCCAAGAGACGAGAGACTGCCATTGGGCAAACTTTGTTTTTTTCTGCTTTCTTTAAATAAATCAATATAGCATGTGTTCTATTTTTCTATACTTATTATGTCTGAGTTACCAATGGTTATACGTCTGACTTTTAAAACACATTTTGGTTGAGTTGTCTATTAGTTACGGGTTACAACAATGGCGGATGAGTTATAATAATTCATAGCTGATTTATTGACACATTGTAACTGAGTTATGATCACATTATGGCTGATTCGACATCAATAAAAATAAACCACATAAACTAACAGTCATGTTCACCATTATCGAATATAAAAAAGAAAATTCATGCCAAGACTACGTCAGACAAGTTTTTGCAATATGCCAACTTATGTACATCGAGAACATGCGTATTGCTTCCTATGACATTTATTTCCAAGGGAAACTTCTAAAGACTATTTAATCCTAATTTCTTGGGCCATCATAGTTGGTTTACAACAATCGGAGATAACCACAGTTGGTCAGTTAAAATTTGAGATACAAGGAGTGTCGTATCTAGAGGTATTATTGAATCAACGTATGCGTTAACCAAATAACTGCTCTTATAGTTAGGATCACACAGGGATATACGAGACACACTCATATGCTTTGTGATTGAAACGACGGCATATGCATCTTTTTGCATACAAATTTACAACATGCAAAAATGTTCGACATTGTACATGTACACTTAAAGCATCAATCATTTGTACATCCATAAGTCTTTCTCCAGTGACACAAGCCTATAAGAGAGAAGAACAAAAAACGTTAAAGCTGAGTTATGAAATTAATATCTGGTTTACTAGCATTTAAAAATTGACTTATGTAACAATTATAGTTAAGTTACCTATATTAGTTTTTCAACACCTTGTGAGAGCGTTGTCAGCTGCAATTTCGGATCCATTCTCCGTTCAACATACCATTTGGTCATCATATTCAGTATCGATTCTGACAGTCGAACTATGGGAAGACTTCAAGGATTTGACAGTGCTTTGTTCATTTATTCTGCAATATGTAAAGTCATTAAATTGTACCTTTCACCATAGAAATGAACACGCACCCACATTCAGACACCAGCTCTTTGGAGGTATCCGTGTGTCTCAGGATGAAGCGCCTCAATCTCATTGATTACCTCAGTAAAATCAGCCAGCCTAAAACACCTTGCCACCTTTTCACTACTAGGAACAAATTTTTCGTTTGATTGTCACCAAAATGTTCTTATACAAATTATAAGTACAAATTCCACGAGAAGCCAATAGATACACATCTCCAATAACAACTTTGAGTTGCGTAAAAAGATTGATGCTAGGAATCATCATTTTCATTGTCAACAACACTGAAAGCTATTGGAAAAATTTGAAATTATCATCTTGAACTAGGACTGTTAGAAGCGTCCTTTGTAACTACCACGGAGAAATATATCATCGACAGCAACAACTTTGCGCATGTAAGCAACCCCAGCAACACTCAAACCAAAAGTAATGAACACATACTTGAATCTTTCGCACTCATCGATTTGAAGACGCATGACTGTACCCAGATTTCTCCTCATATCATGTATAGGTAAGAAAGCAATTCTCCAAAACTAATCTCAGGAGTTCCTAGATTGATCCGCCTTGCAAACCTTAGCATCCTATGTAACTTCCAATAATCCATCTATTGATAAATCAGCCGAAATAAAAATAACCCAGCCGGATTATAATATTAAGCCAACCATAATCTATCTATAACTCAGTTGAAAACAACCTGTCAGTCAGCCGTAAGAAAGCTGTCAGTCAGCCATATTGTATTAAAAAATAGCCAAATTGTAATTAACCGAGCTGTTTCGTAATGATATTTCAGCCATAATATATCAATAAGTCAATTTTGAAACAATCTATAAGTCATCCATAACATAGTAATTACTTTTATACTAAAATTATTATTGATAATTATTTCGACACTTCGAGGTTAACTGACGGAACAACGTCACCAAGAAAGGTCTTGTAAAATATAATATATTGTGTTTTTATCAGTTTTAAGTCTTTTTTTTCTCTTTCATTTTATAACTTTTATTGAGTCAAAGTGTGGTTTTAGAGTCTTTTAGTCCATTGTAGAGTCTTAACAGGTTTTATGTTGCTTTGGAATAAAACGAGCTGTTTTGGGATGCAAACACACATTTGGAGATGCAGATTCATGTAGAATTGTCAAATGTTTGGGATAAGATGGATAACTTTCCACCGTTAGATCTTTCTCAAATTTTTACACAAGATGAAGACAGATGTTATCTTTTGTTTTCAAGTAATTTCAAGAAAATCTAACGGGGCATTCAAGAGTTATACCCGATTTTGTGAAGACAAGACATTCTGACGAGTTGTTGAAGCTGATGTAGAACTGAAACCTGAGAGTGCCAGACCGATCGGTCTACATTTGGATCGATCGGTCTCTTATCTCTGACGCATTGTTTGGCCCATATTCGATCCGAAATAAATCCAACTCATCTCCTATTGATTTTATACCCTAGGCTCGACTTTTTAGCAGCCATCTTTCATATTTCATATTTTTCAGTTCTAAACATTGTTCTTTGCTTTCAAAACAATTTTGGAGAGAAGAATCCATCCTCTTGACACTTGGAGATGGTTCCTAAACCCTTTCTTATTATATTTGCAATTTCATCATGTTTTCTTTCATATATATATTTGCTTTGTTTCAATTGCTATGTGTGAGTAGTTTGTAATTGGGTTTTAGGGTTCTAAGTATGAATTCAATGATTTGATGGATTAGATGTCTTAGGGAATTCCTAATCTTTGGGTTCTTCAATTTACATGTTCTCAGTGCTAGAATAGGATTGATCACCCTGTTTTAGAACTTAGGCTTTTATTTGTTTCTGAGATGTTCGATAAAATGCATGAATGAATGTAAATTGAGAATTGTATTTCTAACCTGCGAGAGTTGATGTTAGAATGCCTTGTGAACCAAATGAACCTATTTGATAATGCGAATTTGGCTAGGAAATTACAAATGAAAGTTTAGTAATTGAATAGTTGAATTTAGTGGTTAATATCTTGAGAGATAATTTATCTAAATTTCTGTTCATGTTCAAGAACGGTTCTTCATGTTTGAATTCGTTATTTCATTAATTCTCTGAAAATATCCTGCTGCCCAATTTCTTTAATTCATAAGTTTAAACTCCTTTAGTTGCATTTTTTATTTACAAAACTGAAAACCAAACAACTAATCTTTTCCGCTTTAGCTAAGAACGAGTCTCGCAAGTCTTTAGTGTACCCTTGCTCCTTGTGATCGATCACGCATATACTTTACTTCGGTTAAGTTATCGGGTCAAATACTCGAGTAATCAAAATACTCCCAAAATATAAGGTGTTGCTTGTCGGGATCGATCAGAATGTTCCGTCACAGAACATGCGTGTTCCAAATCATATATATGAATATAAAAACCACGTTCATATCCTTGTCTAGATGCACAAACTCTCCAGACATCCATCAACCCAATACTTAATAACCACTATAGGATTTGATACTTGTACATCAAAATCAAATCCATCACTTACCAAAAGAAGTTTCAGTCGTTTCTCCAACTCGCCTTTGCTCCTATATCATTGTTCTACATCGAGGTTTAGCAAAGACATCTCCAACCTTAAATTCTCTGAGTTCCCAAACGATTCGGTCATTTCAATGAGGCAGATATAGTGAATCTTCCTCTTTATTCTAAGGCTCACCATATGACGCACCATGAGAGTCGTCGAAACATCAAATCTTCTTGAAAATTTATCATCTTCTTCTTCGTCCTCTGCTTTCCACATTTTCATCGTCTTTTTCACCTTGGTATTCACTATAATCTCAACAAAAACCAAAGAATCCTCCACAGTAATCTTCGTATCTAGATTTTTCCTTCCTCTGGATCCGTCCTTTCGACTAATTCCAGTAGTCTCTTTCGTCTCAAACTCTACATAGAGACATAGCTGATCAATTTTCCATACGCTTAGAAAACATTGCAATTGTCGATCATTCGAGACATAAACTGGTAGAGTATCATGCGACATATGTTTGAAAGCCTTGTTCGAGACATGTAGCTCAGCTTTACCTAATGGTTCAATTTATTCAATATGTAGTCATCTTCACAAGCTTGGCGTGCGTTGTTTCCGCATTTATCTGCACAACTCTACACCCTCTATCGTAGGTTAGATATACATATATATATATATATATATATATCTACTAATAGTATTTTTGCAAACCTTTTTAGCAAAATTTGTACTTAAAAAATGATGTTGGAGGTAAGATTTGAACCCGGCACATGTTGATTCAAAAGCATCTCATTTACCAATAGACTACGCTAATGTATTAGTATTATTTGACTTAACAATTCCGTCATACATGTTTACGTCGTTAAGTCGTGTGTTGGATTAGACAAATTTTAAAGACAGGATTATATTTGACAATAATTTAATAAATCGACTTGTTTTAATCCAACCAATTAAAAAATTGGATATTAAACGTCCAAATAAAAGTAACAAAGAGTATTTTTAAAGAATTTTTCTTTAAGTTTTATAGAATATTTAAATTACTGAAAATATGTAAACTCTATAAAAAATTAGTATTATTAATATTTAACTCTTAAAGAATTATATATATTATATCTTAACTACATATAGATACACAGGTTCTATGACAAGAAGGATTTGAATCTTGCTCAATATCAAATACACGGGTTAATATAGCTATTTTATGGAAAAGTCAACCGAAACTTTGTGATTAAATTGTCCAAAAATTGAAATTTCAAGATTTTTATGACATTTTCCCATAAAATTATCACTAAGTTTATACTATATTTTACCAACACTAACATGTTGAATCAAACTCAATTAATAAAGTTTAATATTATGCAATTTTAACAATTTTTAAACAAATTTGAGTATAAAAAAATTTGAATTAAAAAGTAAAAAAATAAAATTTTCCTCCGCGGTGTACCGTAGGTTAAAATCTAGTATATATGTATTTTTTTTATCCAATTACCAGAAACAATAATTACCGGAACCGGATCCATCATATATTGGAGAACGATGAATGAAAATGAAGAAGAATGAGGAAGACGATGACGAACTGGATGTTCTAAAATTTAAGTTGTGAATATCTATGTTAATGTGAAGAACCAGGTGAAGAAAAATATAGTTGAAAAGACCCCACCTGTTATTTTCTTATCATGCAACCAGATTAACCCAATTAATTTAAACCAACTAAACCAGCTAAACCGGACTAAATCAATTTAAACCAACTAAACCAGATTAACGCAATTTAATCCATCCAATTTCAATTTAAGCCGGTTAACTAGCAATTCCAATTAAACCAAACCATAACCAATAAAACCAGCGGAAGACATTAAAATTAACAATCCAGCAAAACAAATGCATTGGCCATCTATCCAGCAAAACATTCCAGAAGTAACATAATCAACCTATAATGTTTCTAAATTCCAGAATTAGAAATTCCTAAAAAATTCATAACATTATTCAACACAACCAACGAGCCCCTATATCATCCCTCTCTCCTCGCCATGATCACACGGTCACACCTTTCCTTTATCTCCATCACAGAAAGATATGCGTAAGTATTTCTAGAAATTTTAGTGAGGCGATCCTCCCATCTACAAGCTATACACACAAGCAATGAGATAACAACAACATATATAAGATAAAAAAAGCATCCAACAAGCTAAACATCCAATGACACTTCCAGTTCACCTACAAATCATCACAAACAAGTCACTCAATTCCAAATCGCTTAGAAAAGCTCATGGTCACGTCTCACCTTAACAAGATGACTCGAATAATAAAAACAACTAAGAAAAAATCTCCTCACGACTGCAACAACCCAGCAACACCCTACAACAAGCCACACAAACAAAAATCCTTAAAATGGCCAAAAAACGAAGCCATAGAAACGAAGCCAATAAACGGAACATAAGCATTACCTTTTGTATCCCTTCGGTGAAAAGCACTAACTAGACGACACAAAACTTCCCACAAAATTTGGTGCCGATCATAAAACATATAAAACCACGATCGCAGTTACAAGCTCCGCTGATTCCAGTTCGAGACAAAGAAGACAAGTCTCACTAATGTGCACATAACTCACTGAGATTTAATTCAAACTCACTTCTGTAAAAAAAGAGAATCAACGTACACGCCTGAATAACAATCTTACCAAATTTCGCTACCTTTGGATAAGATTTGATAGGTCGTAACCCTTTTCTCTCAAGACGTTACGAATCTGCTTCTTTTGCCTTATACACCAAAGCAAAGCAAAGCAAACCCTCTCCTTATCACAAGTGAATTTCTCCTTCTCCTTAACTCTTTTCTCAAAAATTAATCAGAAAAGTCAGAAACAAACAACGAAAATAACACCCAATGACGTCAAGAATATAAAATTTTTGCAGCTAGAATGGCGACAGGAGACTCTAGGGTTTTGGGGGACCAAGATACGGCGATGATGGATTTCACGGCGAACGGACCGCCACCGGGAGATCCTCCAGATAAGGTTGAGTCATGGGCAGCCAAGGCTTCGAGAACGTGTAATGAGGGACGGTTAGTTCCGTAGGAGGTTTTGGACCCAAGTTTTGTATTGTAACGTATGAAGGTTGATTTCCCGAATGGAGTTCATGGAGAACCAATGTTTACGATTGCGGAGGAAGTGATTGAGGCGATGCATGGGCTATGGAAGCATTGTATGATTGTGAAAGTTTTGGGCATGAATGTGCCGATTCCGGTGTTCAGTAGGAAGTTGAGAGAGATGTGGAAACCGAAAGGAGCTATGTATGTGATGGATCTACCACAACAATACTTTATGGTGCGATTTGAAGTAGAAGAGGAGTATTTGGCGGCCTTGACAGGGGGTCCATGGAAGGCGTTTGGGAGCTACCTCATGATCGGGTATGGTCACATGATTTTGAGCCCGCTAGGGATGATATTGTTACGACTCCGGTGTGGGTGCAGTTCTCAAACCTTCCAGTTGCGCTTTACCATAAGACCATATTAATGGGGTTTGCAGAAGCACTAGGTAAACCATTGAGAGTGGACACAAATACGTTGAATTTTGAGAGGGCTAGATTCGCTAGGGTGTGTGTGGAAGTGGATCTCAGTCAGCCTCTCAAAGGTTCATTCATGGTGAATGGGGAGAGGTACTTTGTGTTTTATGAAGGGTTGTCTAGCATTTGTTTCAGTTGTGAGATATTCGGGCACATGGTTCATACATGTCTGAAAGTGAAGCCGATGTCGGAGAATGTTGGTTCCGGAAAAGAGGATTGTATCGCGGTAACACCGCGAAGCAGAGAGTCCGACACATTAGCACCGGCGGATGCAAGATCCACAACTTTGAGGCGGAGTCAAAGTATGTAGACAACGAATAGGGAAGCATCTGATTTCCGTCTTCGTTCCTTTTCCGACGACCCACCACACCCGCCACAAATCTCCCAGCATGGTCAACTCTCCGACGACACGGCTCGCCGTTGTCGGCTCCCGTTCCTAGCAAACCGACAAACTCTGACATAACCCCTCCTTCCCAAATCCAACACGGCTCTGATTCAGTGAACAAGAACCTTCAATCCGGCCACGAGGAAGCAGATCGCGGCGGCATCTGAGGTCGGTGGCTCAAACGAACATCCAGACACCATACTCCGCGACAGCCTTCTAAGATCCAGGAAGATCTACAGTTAACCTCCACGACGAATTGGCTCAACCCACCTTCTCCCCAACGCCTTCCGCCGCAGCCGCAGCAACAAAACGCAACGGTTGAGCCACGAGATGCATCTGCTAAACCCTACTGGCGTCTTCAAACCAAAGGGATATGCAGCAGAGATCTACTTCCGACACGTCTTAGCCACAACCACAACGAAGGGGAGAACTACCACACCACTACCAAACGGAGAAGAGATCTTGTTCACCACTGATTACTTGAGGCAGATCCGAGACCGGCGATGAAGATCAAAGGCCACCGAAGAAGAAAACGAGATTTAGAAACGGAACTTCAAGAGAGAAAGAAGCGTGTGTATCGAGGCAACAATTGTGCGGTCCTTCTTACATATAGTTTTACATAATCTTTATCTATAATATCATACAATTTAATATCTTATGTTGTAAACGCCTAAACTATCTAGAATCGCCTTGTCCTTGATTAAGCGTTAGGCGTCGGATTATTGCCTAACCTTTTCTTTGAAGACTGCCTAAAATTAGAAGAAAAAGGAAGAACAAGATTTTTAGGTTGAATTAATCAAGTTGAAAATATTTGAGACTGTCTAATTTCATGGGTTAATCTGATCTATTCAAAAGTTTAAAGCAAAATCGGTAAATAAGCAATAGTTAAAGAAAAAAAATGCGAAAACAGGAAATGTTGGAAGCACTCAAAGTCTCAAACCTCATCTCTTTCCCAAATCTGTGGGATCGTCTTTTTACTCAAAGCTTTGGTGAGTTTTCAAAAAATAAATAAATCAAAGTTTTGGTGAGTTTTCGAAACCCTTCTTCGGCAGCTTATGATCGGAGTTTGCTTTTGTAGCAGTGGTTGGTAAGCTTCATCTTCTTCCTCCTTTAAACCTCTTTAATGGTGAATTTGTTTTCAGGAAAAATTGGGTCTTATTAGAAAGCTCTTGTTCATAAGTCAAAGTTGATCGGAATTGGTTTGGTAAATTCTTCGATCTCTCTTTGTTCCATAGCCAAATTAAAAAGTTTTGGGACCGGTTCTTAAGGTTGTGAGCCCGGTTTTGGATTGGTTTGGACAGTCACAATAAGCTCTCTTTAAGCAAATTGTTGAATTATTTGAGTTTTGATTTTAAACCGATAACAATTTGGACCGGTTCGGCTATTTTTATACCGGTTTTTTGACCAATTAGAAATATTTTGGACCGGTTCCTAAGGTTTTGAGCCCGGTTTTGGATTGTTTTGGACAGTCACAATAAGCTCATTAAGCAAATTGTTGATTTATTTGAGTTTTGATTTTAAACCGATAACAATTTGGAACGATTCGGTTGTTTTTATACCGGTTTTTTGACAGATTAAAAATATTTTGGACCGGTTCCTAAGGTTGTGAGCCCGGCTTTGGACTTACTTAGGTAGGCAAAATAAGCGTATGAAATAGATGTTTGATATGATTGAGTTTTTATCATTAACTGATTACAATTTGAATCGGTTCGGCTGTTTTTATTCCGGTATGGGGTAAACCGATTTCAGATTCAGATTTCCCTTGTTAGTAGCTTTCTGTTGATATATTGCTCTTAATTTTCTATGCATTGATTGAGTTCAGGTGAAATAATTGGTGGCTTGGGACGTGTCATTTAATATAATGGATAGTATAAGTGAACTGCCTGATGCACTGCTCTTGAAGATACTCTCTTTACTACCTACAAAAGAAGCTGTGGCAACAATGGTTTTGTCCAAAAGATGGCAACCGCTTTGGATGATGGTGCCAAGACTCATATATGATGATGATGATAGCTCTGAAAGCTTTCCTCAGTTTGTGGATAGGTCTTTGCTAATGCATGAGGCACCGTTTCTAGAAACTTTGCATTTCAAACTTAGTCAAAATTCTGGAGCTATTGACATCGGAGTATGGACAAGGACTGCACTTAAACGCCATGTGCGTGAGCTTATTATTGAAATGGACTGTTGTTTTACCAGTGCAGCTCCAGTTATACTTCCAAGGAGGATTTACACAGAGTGTAACATGCTTGTGAAGTTGAAACTTAAGAATGTGGCTCTCGCGAATGTTTCTTCACCGATCTCTTTCCCATCTCTCAAGAAACTGAGTCTTTTATCAGTGAAGTATTCAGGTTGTAGTGAATTGGTTCATAGGTTGTTATCTAATTGTCCTGTTCTTGAAGACTTGGTTGTGGAACAATGTCCAGATGACAATGTGACCATTTTCACAGTAAAAGTCCCTTCTCTGAAGAGTTTAGTCTTTCATAAATCAGATTTCAAAGATGTAGAGATTGCAAGTGGGTTTGTGATAGACGCGCCTTCTTTGGAGTTCTTGGACCTTCTTGATTATGAAGGCGGGTTCTGTCTTATAGATAACGAAATGCCCGATATTGTAGAGGCAGCTGTTAACCTCGGTTATAGTCATCTTGGAAATGTTCTAAGTTCTTTTACTTCTGCCAAGTACCTCAATTTATGTTTGACATCATCAAAGGTAATAATATCTTCATATCGATGTTGTTTCATCTTTGGTATATATGTATTCCATCATCGTATCGCTATATATTTTGTATTGCAGGATGCATATCTTGTTGGTAATGTCTTCGACCGTCTTGTGAAACTAAAGATATGTACATGTGAAACAGAGTGGTTGAATCTTCTTATGTGTATACTCAGAGATTCCCCTAAACTACAATCTCTCAAACTTGAACAGGTATACATATATATATACAAACCAATTCATTCATTGTTTTTGACCAGAGTATTCTATGACTAAATTTATCTTAGTGTCATGAGCTTCGCGATGAAGTACCGCGCCCATGCTGGATTAAACCCGATTCAATACCTGAATGCGTGTTATCGACTCTTGAATCGCTTGATTGGGTAAAATATGGAGGAACAAAAGAAGAGAAAGAGCTACTGGTATTCATCTTGAGAAGTGGAAGATGTTTAAAGAAAGTAACTATCAATTCTAAATCCACAATTCCTACAAGAAAGAAACTTGAGATGGTCAAGGAGTTGTCATTGTTATTCATGTGTTCACCTTCTTGTCAGCTTGTATTAAACTGAAGCTAACTATTTAGACATGGTCACAAGTTTTATTTTGATTCGAATTTTAGATAAGTTATTACTATTTTTGATGTTTTGTTTTATCTTTGTATTTATGTATTACTTTGTCTACGTCTTTGTAACTTTGTTGTTATGTTGATCTACGATTTCTTGAAAGCATATAAAAACTTGTTTGTCATAAGTATTTTTTACAGTAACATTGCTTTTTATTTTGTCAAAGTTATCCTAACCTCTACACATTAAACTATATCTCCTAATAACTATACCCTAACTGTAAAATAGTCAATCCAAACATTTAAAAGAATTCTAAAATATTATAATTTAATTAATTAGTGGTACGTATTTTTAGAAAATTATGGAATGTGTGCTATAATTGTCAATGAAACATATATGATGCTATTTGTAGGTATTTCTTTATTAAAAAAAATAACAATAAAACCATTTTCTAAATAAGATAACAATTCATACAAAAATTTTGTTAAGTATAGTTCAAATATAAAATAAAACACCAAATATAATACTTATAAAAAAAACAAAAATCAATACTAAGTTTTGTTGGATTCAATAGAGTTGAAACAATAACAATAAGCAATCCAAATAAGGTATTTTAATAATTTGAACAGAATTCAAACAAAATGCATACAATAATAATAAAACTGAAATCAAGCATAGAAGCAAAGCACATGGGAGCGGTGATTGGTTTCTGACACCATCTCGCTAATTTCCAATAAATGCAAACTGTATTTTTAAGGTTGTAATGAAAAAACTTAAAAAACAATTGTATTTGTAGTTTGAACGAAATGAAAACAAATAATAATGAAATGTATCAGACGCGGTTCCACCTTGACTACTTCCTTATCCAACAACACCCTTTTAGTCGTCTTGACTTTGATTAACCATAAGATACTTAACCATTAAGCCAAATTCATTCTTCAAGGAGATTAATTATATGCATAATGTAAATTTTATCCACGTATCTTCTATACACATTTGTATATCAAATTGTGACGCATTCACATAACAGAATTGTATAATCTATATATATATATATATATATAATAGGAAAGTCATATCTCTATCTAGGATTTCTACCTAAACCTCACAAAATCATCGGAAGTCATATCTCTATCTAGGATTTCTACCTAAACCTCACAAAATCATCGTCATCGAGTCTTCACGGTAGATTGTAGTAAACAATCCAAGCGTATGGACAACTTTAAATAATTTTTTATCACGTTGTATTGAGATCTTCTAGTATGGTAAGATGTGAAAAAAATTCAGAACAAATGTAATATTAACTACACGCGAGAGAGAAATATAAATGAAGTTGGTATACATACCTTTGCAAAAATGTTAGTCGTAACAAATACTAAATGGTCAACTGAAGCTTGGAGGTGAGCAACCGCCGAAGATAGTATATATCACCCAATACTCGTGTGTTTTAGTTCACAACATCCGTAGTTCTTTGAGTTGGGCATTATCTTAAGGTATGTATAATCGTTATATCTCAATGATCAAAATTTGCACTAGAAGTCGTCAACAACTCGAATTACATGCCTCACATATGCTTTCTACAATGATCAAGTTTTAAATCTTTCTCCAGCAAAATGTCTTCAACATTAATGGTTTATAATCAATGAAATGACACTGGATTTGCTAAAGATGAGAAAAATGGTGAAATAATCTTGCAATTGCGCGGCAATTAGTCACATGTAATTATGGAAAAAAATTACTTTTGCAAATCTCCCATATATTTTCTTTAATTACATTTTTTAATTGATTTTGGTAATCCTTTACTTTTATTTAATAAAAAATTATTAATAAATAAAAACTCATTGTAGTGTATTATTGTTTGGAGCTATAATATTTCACTTACAAATTTCCCGGTTTATAAATTTTACATATACAATCAGATATTTTTTTTACTCTACCATACATATAATTTTTTCTTCCATTCTATATCAACACATTAAATATTTGGAAGTACGTATGATCAATTTCAAATTCTTCTACAAGCTAAATTATATTACTATTACTGATAAAAAATTTCACAATAATTTTTTTAGGATTATTAAATTTCATTTATTTTACTTAATTCGTTTTTATTTAATTAAACTTTCTATAAATTATGAGCTACATGAATATTTACAAAATAAATATTTTAAATATCCTTAAATTGAAAAACAAAATTGATGAGATGGATGTTGATGTGGATAGGCTAGGTGTAGAGAAGGCAAATGACTATGTAATTTTGGAAAGTTAGATAAGATAGACACATTCATGACTTGATCAAGAATTCTTTTACACCACATTGCACTTTCTTTGATGGATAAAGCATCCTCGCTAAACCTATTCTAGCGACAATGATATTAGATGTATCTTTATACTAAATAATATTTATGAGGCTCCATGTATTCGTATATATGTAGAACAGTGTAATATTCATATCACCATTTAATTATCAATGATATCTACAATTAGGTCAATATCCTCCGATAATTAATGTGAAAACTTTTAAACAAATATTTTTATGGAATATGAATAAGAAAGAAACTCTTTTAGTAATGAAGGATCATAAGTTGGTCGTCGATGTTGTTTATTCTTCCTGCAAATTTCTAAAGTAATATATGTTACCACGTAATATATGTCAAATTATTTATTTGTCAATAAAACATTATCATCAAAAGTATAAATAAGTTAAGTATTTAATTATATAAATTTATTTTGATAGAAGATATTTTAAAACAAAATCCCGCGCAGACGGGCAGATAGTAGAAATAGTTATAGACTTTTGTTCTACAGCTTGGAATTAATATACTTGTTTTAATTTTTTTTAACTCATGCATTGATAATGAAACGGTAATGTTTGAAGGATACAGAGCAAAGGAAACAGAGACAAGGCAAAAACGCTAACCTATCAAGACGAGCCTATCAAGGCAAAAACGCTAACCCCAACCATTTTTCTCTTGGTTGATCCGATCCTGAAGCCATGAAGGGCCACCAAGCGCGAGGTATGAAGTTAATCTACCATCCGAGGTCACACTCTTCGCTATATCTTGAGCTAATGAATTAGCTTTCGGCGAGGACAACTTTAAGCTAATCGTCCCCATCTCCTGACGTACCACATCAATCTTCTCCAACAAAGCACGATATCTAGGCCACGACGGTGGAGCTGCCAACGCCGTAAGGGCTGCCTTACAGTCCGACCATATCTCACAATTAGAAAATGAAGATCTTTGAGGGAAGAAAGACACCACAAGATACAACAAAGCTCCGCCGAGATCCGATTCCACTTCGGGAGAAATGCATCACGAGCATGGAATAGAACATCTCCATTGGGATTCCGCAGTAACCAAGAGCCACCACAAAAAGCAGAGTCCTTGGTCCAAGAACAGTGCACATTACATTTTAGAACTCCTAAAGCTGGTTTGCACCACCTATTGGAACCAACACTACCGCGCAAAATATTAGCACCACCTTCTTAGACTTTAGCTTGTTGGTGAAATAACCATTCTTCTGAAGAACTCAAGGCTAGTGCCAACAAACAATGATGATCATGATGAAGTGTTGAGAAAATAGTTCTGTTTCTTGCTTTCCAAATTTCCCAAATGATCCACGGAATTGCAACTCTAATTTGAACCGGAATATCAACTCTCTCAATCAACTGAAGAACGAAATCAATATCCTCATCAACATTCATCGAGAAACCGTGCGTTGGAAGAGGCAACGAGGACTGTAACCAAATCTGTTTAGCCAAAGAGCAGCCAAACAACACATGAGCAATTTTTTCTTCCTCCATCTTACAAATTTGACAAAGAGGATTAACCGATAAACCATGAGACCGCATACACTCCGCAACTGCCAACGCTTCTGACAAAGCTCGCCACAAAAATAATTTGATTTTCGGTTCCGTTTGTAAAGACCAAACCTTCTCTTTAACCTTATTAAGTGCAATGACATTGTTCGGTAATGGAGCCAACAATTCTACCTCACAGTTGAGAAACCAATTCCCACTCTTCACTGTGTATTTCCCATCAGCTGAAAACGCCTAAATATAACTATCAACCAAGTTAGTAGCCGGTGGGAAAGAACAAATGCGAGTAATATCACATTGATAGAACAGCTCATGCAGCCTTTGGATACTTGTTTTAATTTTATTTACTTTTTATTTACCATCAACATATTATATGATTCAGAACAAAGAAAAAACTCATTTCGAATCAATCACAGATCATGTTTGCAAATGAATAAAAGTTGTTTGAGATTCTAAAAACAGAATGAGTCCAGCTTATGAGAAATTCATAAACCCCAACCGTCGTAACTATTAGAACCCATAATATACATAACAATATTTTTTTTTTACCTAAGTGTTTCGTTTAATCAATTTTCCAATAAATGTACGTATCAAAAAGTTTCAAACCGACAAGGTAGATCGATAGTACTGAGTTACTAACGGCCAATAATAGATATGGGTGTATGGTGCTGTTAGTTTGGCAGAGACTATCCTGCGATTGCGACTGCGATTGAAAGTTGTTCGTTTTGTAATTGTAGGATCGCAAAGACAATCCTGCGACTAGTCGCTGCGATCAATCGCAGAGTCATGCGACTGAAATTTTTGATCGCAGGAGAAAACAATGACGCGGTTGTTTTAGTTGCGATTAATCACACGATTATAAAACGAACAATAGCCTGCAGTCGTAGTCACAATCACAATCGCAGCCACTTGCGATTATGAAACGAACATGACATATCTATGTGATTCAGTGTATATATATAATATTTTAAGTGATGAGCTAATCAGCTGTATAAGGGCATCATTAACGGTGTAAGTGGTCGGGCCTTAGGGCAATTATTAAAGTCCAAAATAATGAAACAGTCGATTTCGAAGAGTCATTCGGGTGTTAGTTAAGAAGCTTTTGTTTAGGTTGCTTATGCCACTTGTAATCCTGTGAGTGGTAAAAAGAAAAACAATTTTTAAAAGAAAAACAATTTTTATTTTCTTCTTCCCCTAAATCGATTTCACTTCTCCTCTCCTCTCTCACACCGACGAAACATTTTAAGGTCGAAGGCGAGCTCACCTCCTCATGCCTACGGTTCTCTTCGCCTCATCGGTTCCTGGGATCCTTCTAAAACTGTGAGCATCGCTTTGATTTTTTTTTAAAATTTTCTTCGTCTTTCCTTCCATTCATCCATCCCGAATTTGATTGCGTTTCTGCGTTTTCAATTTTAATTAACATCTTCCATTGCAACGTGAATCTGCGTCAATGTCTGAACTGAGCTTCGTTGTTCCTCCTGATCACGGTATTACTCAATTCTGAGGACTTGTTTAGCATACTAGTTGAAGCCTGTGTTATAATTCAAGCTGTGACATGTAATCTAATCATCTGCATCACCCTTTTTTGGTTTTGGTTTGGTTTCCTGTATAGAGACTTTGGATTTCAAGTTATTGTTGAAGCCAAAGAACAGAAATACGGCTTGCATAGTGGAAGAGGGTCAAAATGGGCTTCTTACTGGTGGTTCCTTACAAGGAGATGCTAGATTAGCTCTGTTTAGGCTGGAAGGTGATGTGATTGTTGAATTCCGAGTCTTCATCAAAGCTGACAGGGTTTCGCCATTTGATCTTGCTACTAGTTGGAAAGCTTATAGGGAGAATCTCCAGCCTTCTACAGTATGGGGAATTCCTGATGTCAGCATTAATCCTGATACAAAATCTCTTGAGGTAGTTTGCTCTTCTACTTCTTTGTTTTTACCGCTTTGCCTTCTATCTGTTTTAGTCATGTCATTGCCAAAGCATAGTAGCCGGATGAGCATGCTAGCAACTTGGTTTGAGAAAGAGTTCAACTGCACTCAAAGAATGTCAGCTACATTAGATGGTGTTAATAACAGAAAGTCATCACCGAATGAATCACAGGTTTCTCCCTCAAAATCTCATATGTATGGACGCCAGACAAGTGGTAGAACTTTAATCAGCCAAAACGAAGGTGAAGAGGTTGTTAGTGGTAGAGCTTTAATCACCCAAAAGAACATTACCTTTCTTAGATGGTTTGGATGGAGAATGTATTTGGGTTTTAACTGTTTGAGCTGATGTAGAAGAAACTGACGAAAGAAGAGAGAGAGAACTTGTTCGAGGTATGTAATGTTACTCTTTAGTGTTTCTTTCGTTGAGTCCCAAGTTCTGTTGGTGCGTTTCTAAATCTTACTTTTAAAGTATTTTTGGGTTTGGACAGATGTTATGTGAAGAATGTAGCCATTTTCTTGAGATAGCAAACGTCATAAGGATTTTAGACCTCGTCATCTTAAGAGGCATCACTGAGACTCAGGGCGAGAAAACATGGATATGCTTTGTAACAGAGGTAGGAAATCGAATTCACTCAATTCTTGAAGGAGATTCGAAAGAAATTCAAAGTTTTTCTCTTGGTTTTGGTTTAACATTGGATTAGTGTAATGATAATATATAAGACTGACTAATATCGAGATGATGATATGAATGGCAGAGCCAGAACAGCAAACTAATGCAGAGGATGGACATTTTGTGGTCGCTTGTGCAAATATTTCAACCAAAGGCCAATGTGAATGGAATCGGCAAAAACGACTAAGCTGCTTCTTCTTCTTTTCTTTTTTTCCTATTTCTATTCTATGCTTTTTGGTTTCTCTATGTATCAGTGGCTGCCATATGCAGTAGCAGATTAAGGTTTACAGTGGTCTTGTTCTTGAAGTTGTTTATTGCGTTTTGCCAAATAATTGCTTAGTCACCCAGACAATGTCGAAAGCTAAAGATGTTTGATGTTGTACTAAAATTTGTGTGCATATGTGGTCTCGTCTATTCATATGATATTTATTGATTTGAACTCGAATGTGAATGCATTTGAATACAACCACGGTGAATGTGGTTATGTCGTATTACAAAAAGAAAAGGAAGAGGTATAATCAAAATACAAAGACTGGTTCAATTTTAAGTTGTGCCACTGTACTGTATAATGATGATTGCAACCACAATTTCTAGTTTGTTCCAGTTAACTTGTAAATTTTAATTTTAATTTCATGATCTATAATGCATGTCAATTGAAGAAAATATAAACACATAAAACTAGAAATAAAATAAAATGAAAAATGAAATCACTAAATTTGGACATCTTTCAAATGATTAAAAGCTTTATAAATTTTGTATTAATTTCATAAAATGTATTATGCTTTAATTATTATGTTTGTATCTTTTAATGTTTGCCATTTTAATTAATATGTTTAAATCTTTTATGTTTCTCATTTTTATCTTAATTGTTTTTTTTATTAATTTTGAATTGTATTTTCTTTATATTTTAATTTTCAAATATGTTTTATTTTTATAACTTTTCAATTTATTAAATTTTAAAAATAAATAACATATTTACATTATTATATTATTAAAATATTAAGATGCTACAAGTTCAACCAATAATCCCCACTTAATCAAAGGTTCTTAAATTACTCTTTAACATTATTAATATACATATATTTACCTAAGATACATCTTCTAAGTTATGTGGATAATGATGCTCTAACACATGAGATCATCTACATAAATTCGTTAGCATTTCGATCTATGTCATCAGTGTTATAGAGGTCACATCAAAACTCTCACATAACTAGTTTAGTTAAGTTCCTCTGGGAACGTGGCAATCGGTAGAATGGTTCACACAAAAAGAACGAACCTATTATGTATGCGTAACTAAAATAACTTTCAAAACAATCTAACTAATGTCAAAAATAATATCCAATACAATCCTTATATTGGATAAATTTATTTATTTTTAACAATTTTATGGTTACATATATTTATTTTTGAAAAATTTACAGATATATTTAGACTTTTAGTCACGAGAGCTTCAATTTAATATATTATTTCTAAACATTTTACAAATTTGATAGTAGTGAAAACGAGCTATATTGCAGATTTATTTTAATTTTGTAGAATTGACTTGCATTTTCTGGATTTAGAAGATAAATTTGTTAAAAAAAATAGCAACTTAGAAGATTTATTTCAACAAAAATCCTTTTGTTTTTTGGTGGCAAACTAGTAGCTAAACGACAACTAATTTGGCTAGAGAGTAGAGACAATGCACTATACTTCATATAGCAATTTAAGTAATGATAGCAACGACATAGTTTCGCCACTAAGTATCCATTAAAATATTCATGGCCATAGTTTAAGGCTTTAAGCTTAATTATAATATGTTCTCACAGTAATTTTGTGACCTTCTTCTGTTGCCATACAGCTGAAATTTGCATGGATAAGATTCAATGCTTGCCAAAAGATTATGTTGAGTGGCCATATGTGACAGAATTTGCCACTAATTATCCACTAAACTATTATTCTATTAAGTTTTAACAATATTTTTGTAATTTTCCTGTAAGAAAGAAACCAGACTAATGGTCTTAATTACATGTATATGACCCCTTAATTAGTCTATACGCACCTAAACATAATTTAAGACACATTTGATGTGTTCCTATATGGCTCGTAATTCTACAATTCATTTTAATGATTTTTTAGGTTATTAAATTTTGATATAAAATTATGATCTATATTTAGTTAAGAGTGGTAGTAGTGATCTAATGGTTTCCACTTGAGAAAGAATTATCCTGTAAATGTAGGTCAGGGAACGATTTAATTTTTCTCAAACAAAAAAATTATCAAATCATTTTATTTGACCAGTCGAAATAGTATTATACTCTATATCTACTAAAATTTTATCAAATCATTTTATTTAACCAGTCAAAATGGTATTCTACTCTATATCCACTAAAAAAATTAGTAAGTAAACTATTCGACAATTATACTCAGTGTTCAAGAAAGCTCTCAACAGTGATCCAATCCTTAGCGCTTATAATGTTTAATCAGTTTAGACGGTTTAAACGTTTGCATATAAAATGATATTATAGACAAAAATTATGTAAAAATATATGTTAGAGAAATAAAATTGATAAATCATAAACAAATATTATAACACGATGCTATACTCATAGGAGATGAGTGGGATGTTAGAAGTCCGGATATATATCTTACGGTGATTTTTTTATAAATTGGCAACAATAGAACTATATATTAAACAATATAGCTAATATAATCAAATTGATATTAAAGAACGTACGATTCAAGTCGGTATCAAACTTGTCCCTACGATCGAACCAATTCTCCGCGGCTTTACAATGTCTCTTTCCCCTTGACCTTCCTCTCTTCACTTCTTCATAAACTCTTATAAATACCTCCACAAGCTTCTCCATAAACATTATTCCAAGACTCCAAGAAACCTCAAGAAGATACAAAATCTTATATTCAAACTCTCTCAAAACAAAACGAAAAGATGAAGTGTGTGGTGAAGAAGCTACTATGTTGTGGAGCTAAGAGCTTTTCTCAAAGAGCGACAACATTACCGGAAGAAGGAAGAGTCCGAGTTTATGTCGGAAACGACCGAGATACGCAGTGTAAGTTAGAAATGGATGCTGAGTTGTTGACACATCCATTGTTCGAGGAACTTCTTAGGTTATCCGAAGAAGAGTTTGGTCATTCATATGATGGTGCTTTAAGGATAGCTTGTGAGATTCAAGTGTTCATGAACTTGATTCATTACCTTAAGTCCACGAGTCATACTTCTCCTCATTACATGATGAGTACATCTCATTATCTACATTGATGAATGATCAACGCATAGAAGAAGATAGCGTCCTTCTCACGTATGACTATTTCATAATTCATATTTATTCTTTTATTATGCATTCCAAACAAAGTATGGAAGAGGTTTAATTCACGTTTTATTATTTTTCCATATTTTTTTGGGAAATTGATATATCATTTGTTCAATTTGTACTAGGGTTAGTTTTATAATTCATTCTATAATTTACAGCTTTCTTTTTTAAAAAAGTGTAAAACAAAAACGAAAACTCTACTTTTGTTTTTGGGTTTTTTTTTTTTCCTTTTGATTATATGTTAAGATGTTCATTGGATGAACAAATACTATATTCAATCACCAATATGATCATGCACTACAAAAATTATCCACATTGATAGCACACGAGAATAGTTCATATTATGTAATGGCTATGAAAGAATTTTTATTTTATTTTGGTCACTTTATAACCGCGTCTATTAAACGTTATGATAGAAAAATCATGAACGGAAATCTAAAATAACTTAATCCGCCAATATTTAATGAAAATTAGGATTAAAAAGAGATATATAAGATAATATAATTCTTAGTTACATTCCTTAACAGCTAATATAAAGACTTTTATTAAGAAGATGAATGATGCATGAGGCTTCCACATGCTTTGGGGACTTTCATGATAAGTGGTGTGGTGTCCTAACCAATCATTATCTTTCACACGTATCCAACTGGCAGAGTTATGGAAAAAAAAAAGTATTAAAATCCACCAAGTTCTTCTAAAATCTTTGATCCAATATTATATGTACCTCCAAAAATTGTGAGAGTAGTGTAGTCTTTTAAAATTATTTTATGAATCACTTTCTTAAAAAGCAAATGCAATTTTGAAATTTTGAAATGTGATATGATTTCTATAAATGATTAATTGAATAACAAGATATTTGAAATGATTTAATTACCGAAATTACATGTTAAATAAGATTTGCAAAAAAATAATTTAGAAATCATTAGAGCATCTTTATCCTAGAAAATCTCTGAATTTCTCAATATATTTGATTCTAATGATGTAGTGTAACATTATTATTTATTTAAAGATGAAATCATAAAACAAATTTAGCGAGTTATAATATGTCATGTGTCAAGAAACATTTTTTTTTGGATGTTCTCAATTAAAAACCCTATTTTAATCTCTTTTACATTATTATTATCTTTTATTTTTTAATTAGTGAGAGATTTTTTTGTGAGAAAAGATGGATGGACATGCTCTAATGAATAACAAAGGATTTTAAAGAAACCAAAATCTTCATTATTGTTAATTTTATATTAAAAAAAATTCATTTCTAAATTTACAAATGCTACCCTTACTTATAAACCATTTACAAATTCTGTTTTTTGGGTGAAATATTAAATTTATTAATTTTTTGTGTCAAAATGTTAATTTTATTGATAAAATTTAACTATAAAATTCGTATACATTTACTATATAATTAGCAATAAAATAAGTGTCACTAGGATATATATGGGATTGAATTTGAATGGTAATTCCATACATTTTCTTTTTCAGATAAGTAATAGTAAATTTGAAATTTTATATTTCAGAATAAGCACAACAACACGTAAAGTATCTTTACAATGTATTAAGACAGGCCATGCCAGGCCACATACACACGGCTATAAACTAAAGTCTGTTGAGAGGAATCCTAAGACTGTGTTGTTGGTGAGTCGTTGTCCTGTCAACATGAGATATCACTTGTGGCATCGTCATCCCAACGGATACTATGATCTCTGTTCCATCAAAACAACACTAATGAATCTGATCTTTCTCATAAGAATTACAAAAATAGAGATGACGAAACGTAAAACAGCTAAAGACTAGACTGACCTATTCCTTCTCGGATTGATAGATTCGGCCTTATGATTTCTTCGCTACTCACTAGAAATACGTCTCCTATGTACAGATGATTCGTTGGTACATACACACTACACAACTCTTCTTCTCCGTGGTCCGTCTGTTACCAAAAGAAAGCAGTAAACTATCTCAGTGCTCTGCTTTATGTTCCTCAGGTGATTTGGTTACTTTGGTTTCACTGCTGAATAACTGACCTGGAGTGTCACTGATGATGTGATAAATCCAAATGCGTATTCACCAATACGAGGATGACGGATGATTGCTACCTCTTTGAAGGCAGTAGTATTCTGGTCTGGAACAAAAACCAAAGGTTATTTCGTTAAAAGGGAGACCAAAAAGACAGACTATATAGCAGCATAAAATTACGCGTGCATTCAAATACTCGTGCATTCAAATCATTGTCCCAGATTTACATGAATAGGCTTGCATTTTTGCTAGAAGAAAAAAAAAGGGAGGACATTCTTTACGTTCTCTCTTGCACTTTGACATATATTTGGAGAAAAGCGGTAAACATTTGGACACGAGAGAAAACTAACTAGCGTAGAGATAGAAACAGCCTATATATGTTCAAATCATACATCCTTACCCGGAGAAATTGCAGTACTAATTTGTTTAGAAGCTGAATATATGTGCTTCACAAAGGGCATTCGCCTTATAAACTGCTCGCCAAGCCAGAAAACCGTAGAACCCAGCCATGAAGAAGCAAATATTCCAACAAAGAAAGTGAATAGTACAGATGTAATGAACCCAAGTCCTGCAACAGACAAGAACAAATTAGAAGATAGAATATATTGTCTGATATTTTAACTCTTAAAACTTTAAGGAAAGTTAAGAGAGATGAAATGAAATGCTTATTCTAATACATATGTCACAACTATTAAGAGTTGGACTGAACAATTAAACATAGAAATCTGGTAAACTATAGGAGTATTGTAAATCAAACTTGTATACCTCAGCTTGAAGCTACAAAACATACCATTAATCTTCTTAGATATCTTAGACTATAAATAATCTGTCTACATCAAAAATATCCTCTGTTTTCCAGCTTCAATAAAGCACGTAACATTACCATAAAACATAGAAGTTAAACACACACACATCTCTTAAGGCAGAGTAATCTTAATAAGCTTTCCAGTCTTACCAAATATGTCAACACCAAGGTTCTCGTAAACCGGACTGAAGAAACCATCAACGAACTGGACAAACCACCAAGTGATAAGGAACGTAACAGCAACAGGAAAGAGAACAACACTGCCACACACCCAATAATATAAAACACAGTTGGAATAACTGTAAAATACGATAAACAAAACTAGTGGTAAGAGTGATTTACAATCCAGTCATAAACTTCTTCGACACCCAACTCTGTAAAACCCCATAGCAAGCCTGACCACACACAAAAGAGTATACAAACAGATCAGAAAAATCCTCTAGTTAACACAAACAGATAGAGTAATCAGCTTAAGCTCCCAAAGGATCACTTGTAAATGCCAATTCTACAACCAGCATTAAATCATCCATCACAAATTTCACAACGCCACTCATAGTTTCACTACTATCTTCACAATTTCCACAGGATACAGCTTAGACTCCACTAAGGATCACTTATACTTGTCACGTCTACATTGAACTAGAACCCTACAAATCTCTCAACGAATTCACAAAAAATTGACAATAAGATAGTGAAATTGTACTCAAACATTTATCAAGAAACATCAATTTAAGTCGAATCATCCAAAATTTTCACATCACAACCAATAATTTCGCAACGATCTTCACATTTTTCCCCCAAAATCACCACACTGACAAGTACGAAAGCTACAATTCAACTTCAAGAGCAACGAAATCGAAGTAAACGAGTAAGCACAGAACCAGAAACAATGGCGTCATCGACAAAATCTGGGAAACGTTTCGGAAGAGACTAAGTAATAGTACCTTACGAGTAGAAGAATTTGGAGAATTGGGAGGAGAAGACTTGGGAGTATCTTCAGGGTCTTGGTGAGGAGTGAGGCCTTGACTAAGAGAACTCGTCGTAGCTTCTTTGTCTTCCGCCATTTTCTCCGGCGACGAGGTTGAAATTGGTCAGTCTGGTTTAGTCAGACCAGATCTCTGATTTTTATTTTGACCTTAGCGGATCTTTTGGGTCTCTACTGATGTGAAATAACCCTTTACGTAAGCTATACTCTCAGTTTGATCATAAGATCCAACGATTCGTAGTGGAACACGTCATCTATCTATATCAGAAAAATATGGGGAAATTCCCAAACATGACTTATTTTAAATTTGTCACAAAAATATACAATTTTTTTTTCCACGTCAAAATAATTTATACTTGTTGATAGGTGAACTATTCTGATTTTTGTATAATCCCGTTGATTCTAAAATTCAATTTACAAAACTTAAACAAACAGATTAGCATAATATATGTAAAACATATACATATAGTCACCTCAATTTTCGTGGATGAGCTTCAATATTCATGGTTATATGCTGATATAGCTACGAATAGTCACTAAATATTATTCACCCATCGCAGGACAAACCTAATGGGACGGATGGGCAAACTTGTCTTTAACAGCTCTATTACAAATGCAACAACTAAATAATTATATATACAATTTACAACTATATATACAATTAGCAAGAAAAATATAAATAAAACACTTTTTAAAATATAGAAAACTCTGATATATCATAATTTATCTTATGAAAAAATGTTCTTCTGCGGTGTACCGCGGGTTAAAATCTAATACTAGTAATGATCGTAGTCAACTTTCAATGTGGGATATTGTTATCCATAATATGTCTCCTCGAGATTATGGCTCTTCTAGCTATAAATCTTGGTATGTTCGTGCATGAATTGGCGGACCAACTATTTGGCCGGACTGATTGTAGCTTGGGTTGAGTATGTGCGGATCAGGCTCTAATACTATATTTGATTGTGGGCTTCCAACTTAAAACTAATTGGCAATTAGTGGAGAGACTCATATATCTTATATACTAGTCAAGATGCTACTCAATCTTCAATGTGGGATATTGTTATCCGTAATTGTATATCTGTGGCTAATCATGTATATACGGCTCGGAGAGGAACCCCAAAACGAAGAGGCATCATCTTTTTTATAGAGTAAGTTTAGGGTATTCTCCAAAATGTACACTAAACCGCACAAAAAAAAAGAGAACACCAGTATCAATAAACCAATAACGACCCCTAAGAAATATACACGATGTATTTTTCCGTTACATCCTTGACCAAAAAAAAAGAATCCAAGGCTGTAATGGAAAAATTTATCGTGTATATGTCTTTAAATCCTAATATAACTCCACAATTTTGAATTTGCTAAAATTATTATCAATAAATATATTAACTCGAACCTCCACAGTGAGAAATCTAAATCTATCCTCAAAAACACTTATAGTATGATCATATAATCTAACTTCCCAAATTATTGGCAAATTACAACAAAAATTATATATATTTTACTTATTATTGTATATAAAGCTTGTTTTTCAAAGTTATTAGCTCGTGATCATGACATGTGTCAAAGACAATATATGAAAATAGAAAAATATATAATCCTATCAAAAAGTTGAAATAGAAAAACAAGTATTATTAGAAAAAATTGTATATTCAAAACTTTTTATTAATAAACTAAACTATTAACAAAAAAAAATTGTTATGTTGGTTTGGATTTATCAAGAGATTAAGGTTTAGTATTAACAATTAAACGAGATTATGTTTAATTTTTACAACTAAACGAGTTATATGTCAGTTTTGAATATAAATAACGATTCTGGTTTAGATTATAGAAATTAAGTATTATAAAAGGTTCTTTTGTATACTAAAAAAATACTAAGAAATTGAACTATTAACTTAATTTTGATTATGTTTGTTTGGTATATCAAGCTATTAGGGTTATATTTTTCAACTAAATGGATTATAGTTTTGGTTTATAAATGAGGATTATGGTTTTAATTAAACAAAATTATATGTCGATAATAAACATTTTCATTAGATAATGTAAACATTTTATTAAATAAACGAGATTATGGGCTTAATTAAATTGATCGATCTCTTTCTCGAAACAAACAAATCGAATTATAAGCTTTCTTCTCAGCCCCAGGGAGTTCAAAATTCGAAGTGCTTTTCTTGCGTATTCTTGATAAACCAGCACTTAATTAGAATTCTGTCCTAAGTCATTGGATGCTTCTGCTTTGTAAAATATTCCTTTTAATATCCGAATCTTATTTTATTTAAAATTTCTAAGGGTTTTGGCTGGCCCCCGTGTCACAGTGGCAGTACAACGGAACAACTCAAACCCATGGATCCATACATCTCGATCCGAAAAGTTTCACAGTGACTTTATCTGTAACACCGACAATGAACTCACTAGAAAGTCAAGTCATCTGTCCCAGAGCAAGGGACGTGTCTATTTATCTATCTCTTGACTCGGATATCTGGAACTTACGATTTGTGAAAAAAGGGGGGTTATGTAATACCACCCCTAACATTCTGGAGCTACAAAGATAGTTATTAAATCGTGGATTCGTATGTTCCTCATCACTACCACCACTACCTTTTCGTTTAGCTAAGTGGCCTGTAGACTAGAATAGTCAACCTCGTCATGGTAGAGAAGAAAAACGGCGCACGGACCGTACTATTTTCTATACAATAAAATTTTTGTATTTATTAAAAAATATTTCAAGAAATGGCAGATCTATTCACTCTATCAATAACCGAGCATTACAGATGTACGGGGTCGGGTGATTTCTTGGTCCTCCGCAGGTACTTGTGGAATATTTCATTCCATATTCAAGAATATTTCATTCCATATTCAAGAAAACTCAAGTTATTGGTTCCCAAGATGTTTGAAAATCTTTTGTTTTTCATTGATAGTAAAATTTGACTAAAGAATAGTTTCATAAAATCCCTTTTGGCACTCACTCTGGTTTGAGCAAGGAGGCTCAAGAGTAGCTTTTCCTCTTCCGAGTTATTTCAGCTCCATGCTTTTTTTCCTTTGAACAAAAATCCCATAAGTACAGCACTTGTTGAATCGATAGAGAACCTTTTGTTCTAGTTGCTCTTGAATACCTTCTTTCAAAAAGCTTGGGATTATCTGTATTAAATGGATCAAACAAACAGAAATGCCTCGAATTTTTTAGAACAGGTCCGGGATTTTGAGAAGAGTTGCTCTTTGGAGAGCAGTGCGACTTGTCGGATATATCGGGCTATATGGGATTTTGAGGACGGGTTATTCACATTTCATTTGATGGTCAGAGGCGAATCTTGTACAATTGAAGCTTGGTTTAATAATAGTGCCTTTCGATACAATCAAATAGAAAGCTCCGAGGGGAACAACTTGCTCCTCTTCCTTATCATCTCTCACAACTTCTTCATCATGACAGGAGCTTTTGCTCATGGCAATTCATGATTTAGATTCAACTACTTATACTTATTAATAAACTTTTTATCAGCTGTAGCAAATAAATAAACTTCATTGATCGAAATATGAAGTGAAAATGACTCATAGTGCGATACAGTTAAAATAAGGTACACGAAAAAACTATTGTTCAACTCTTTGACAACATAAAACAACCAGAATAAAGAAAAAAATCCAGGAACCTTTCCTCTCCCCAGCCATTTCGGGTTAAGAAACCTTCTCCTACTTTTGAATTATCGAAACATCAGAATTCAAATGAATACAAAATTAGTTTGAATAGAAATCTAAGTATAAGTATCGGCTTCCTCAATTGTTTGACTCATGAAGCACTTTGACCAAGCATTACTCCTCCACTTTCGGTACTGAACATCCCCCTGTAATTGTACACGCTCCCACATCGATTCCCCGGAAAGGTTAAAAGAATGGGGTTCTTATGTGTTTCCACGCCCCTTTAAGACCCCAGTCTCTATTGGGGGTTATTACTCATTTTTGTAAATAAATATTTTTAGTAATGATTTTCTTAACATAATATACTTTTAATTTTTATTTATGTGTAAATGTAATATATCATGGTGCAATTTCATTGACATTATTAGATTAAAATAAGAATAACTAAAGTTTAATATAATTCATAATATAATGATTTTTTAAACTTTTTTCAAATATGTAACTTTTTATTTATTTGGAATTTACAAAAATTAATGCTTTCCTAAATTAAGCTATAACTAATATTTAATATCTTTTATGTTCATTCCCGTTATTTATGTAAACTTCTTTACAAATAAGTTTATTTGTTTTTAACATCATAATTTAGATTGATGTTAATTTCTAAAAACTTGACCATAAATTTTCAATTAATTAATTAATTTTAAGAAATACAATATATTGTGTACTCAAAAATATATCCGAGAATTATTTTAAAAAAATAGGAAGTTAGGAAAAAAGTTTTTTAAAAAATGGTATAATCATGTTTTATAGGATAATTGCTAAATTAAGTGCTTTAAAGTTTTTTGATTATATTATAAATAATAGTGAATAGCTTGCAAATTTTTTGGTGATCCACGATTTCACATTTTTAATTAAATTTTAATTTTAATTTTATTTTGAACAAAATAATCCGTCTATCGGAGAAGTCCTAATCTAATATATATAGAACAATTATATACACTTGTTTTACAATTAGTATTGGAATAATTAAAATATGAATTTTTAATAATTAAAACATTCTTATACAATTTGTTTAAGAATGTTCGGTAAGAATTATAGTAGAATTAAATAAATCAAAAATAAAGAAAAGGTAAAAAATGATTGTGAGCATTAAAAACTCTCTTTGATTAAATATAGAGAATATGTACATATAACCTCCAAAATGTTTAGGGTTTAAAATGAAAAACTTATGACACCAAAATTATTGATTTTTATGAAATAATATATATGCACAGAGTTTTCACTATTTTCTACAAAATAGCATTGATGACGTTGCATTTGAAAAGATACATATATCAAATTTTACATTAATCAGGATGATGTGTATGACAACCTTCTAATCAAAAGAAGAGCTGAATATATTGTCTTTTTATATTCTTGAAATAAACTATTTAGAAGATGAAAATGTAATTGGGTATATGACGAGAATTTGATGTTTTTTATGCAAACTTGATTATATGACCGAGGAAAGAATTCTCAAGCTTCTTGAATGAGTCGTCACTCAAGACTACTTTCACTTTGCAAACCAGCTTAAAATCAGTATGTTGAATAATGGCTGCTTGAGTGTTTGGTTCAGATCCATTTTCATAGATACCTTTAGGTAGAAGAAGATAGGCAACTAGTTCATTGTTTTCCATCTGTTCAATTGAAAGTGAATTCAGTTAACATTAATATAAACATTAAAAAAAACAAAGAACCAAAAGAAAGGGGTGTCTATTGTTCGAAATTCTCAGGTTGTTTTGGTAGCTTAGTCAATCTGTCTTTTTGACAATAATACCAGAATTTGTGTTTTGAATCATTTTAGAAGCAATGATAAGCATATTTCAAATCAGCCAAAATAAATATTTGTATCAGTTGAAATAATAATTTGCATAATCGATGTTGATGTGCATAAGTTGCAAAATATGAAATTAATTTTACATTGGTTAATGCAAATGATGTCAGTATATTTACACCAATATATCTAAATGACGACAATATTTGCAACTATTATAAGTGACGTTAAGTGTTTATATAAGTTATAGTTAACTAATATTCAAATTAATAAAATAGTATGAAGTTAGTTTATAAGCATAACTACAATTTTTAATTTTATTGATTAATATGTAAGCAAACTATTGAATTCGTTTGTAATAATAGTCGCTTATTAAACTATACACCTATTGACACCAAGAAGAATGCTAACGTAAATTCTATATAAGAAATTTATGAAACTTTTTCTCAATAGATTAATCAAGGTGCGACATTAAAAAATTGAATAAATATATTACATCAATTTTTATTATAGATGCTTAGTTTTTAATTAACACCGGTTTTTATTGCTTTAAATTTTATATTGTTTTCTACATAGGCCATGAATGTTTGCAAGTTTTTTGGTGGTTTTTGAATTATAGTTTTTGGTTTTTGGATTTTAGTTTTTAGTTTATGGTTTTTAGTTTTTGTGTTAAAACTATTTTAAAAATGAAAAATAGAAAAAAAAATTAAGTCACGTTAAACAAATGAAAAACTCATAAATATGGATTTTAGATTTTCTTTACAAATTGACAAAAACCATCAAAATCTAGATTTCCTATATTTTAGGAAAACCATTTTGCTCATAATCTTGATTGGCAATAAAGTAGATTTTCTTAAAAACTATAACTAAAATCTAGTTCAAAATCTACAGCCATTCAAGGCCATAATGTAAAAGTATTATATGTGTACCAATGTAGTGAAGTGATACAAATGGTTCTAGATTTGCTTCAATTTTATTGGGGAGATTTGCACAACTAATATTTTTATGATACCCTTTTCTACAAGTACCCTTTCTAGGTGTCCATTTTCAAAAATACCCTTTTCAATGTACAAAATGACTAAATTAGCCTCTTTTCGGAAAGAATCCAACAAAAAGAATAGTCTAGCCCTGGGCAAACGGTAGAAACCAAAAGAACCAAACCAAGAAACCCGATTTTTTCGGTTTCGGTTTATGTTCAGTTAACAAGTGATAACCGATCGACTACAATATAGTTGAAGTTCGGTTAATGGGTCGGTTCGGTTCGGCAGACGATAACCGATCGGTTTTAAGGAACATCATATAAATACATAAAAACCCTAGATTATTTTCCGGACGGATTGCGAAACTAACTCTTAAATTGTTGTTTATTACTGATTTAGATGGGAGAGAAACAATGTGAAAAATGGCAGCGTTGTCCTTACTCAGCAGTTGTAGGAAAAACCGTAATTACGGTTGATGCCGTTAAAATTAAATTCCACGTCGGAGAGAGAGTGATAAATTTGTGAGGGAAAACTCCCGCCAGTTAATAAGTCTACCGAAGTAATTATGGTAGACTATAACGTGGATATAGAGATATGTTGTAGAGAGCTCGGTTATTGACATAGTTGTCAGTTAGAGATAAGTCTAGTGGTGTTAGAGTGAGCTATTTGATAGAGTAAAGTAGAATAGTTTATCGTTATGGTGGCAGAGTTTTTTAAATTATAGAGTTACCTAATAGATATGCTGTAATGGCGGTAGACTTAGGCACAAAAGATAGTTAGAGTTATGTTAGCGGTATAGTTTCCTGACATAGTATGTTGCAGTGGTGGGATAGTTACTAGTGTGATATAGTTATGTAACAAACTAAGGTACTGTGGTGGTAGAGTTATAGTGGTCAGAACAGTAGTTGTGAGCTAAAACACTTGATGGTAGAGTTTATCACGTTATGGTAGATATAGATGTAGCGATGATAGAGTTGTTGTGACTATATTAGCAAGATTATGATAGAGATAAAGCCAAACGATAGAGTTATAAGATAAATCTCTACCACCACTATATAACCTTGTGTGATAGAGTTATGTTAGTTAATATTTATTACAACGTTATTTAGGGCGAACGTGGAAATCGTAAAGTCCACTATGCCCTTCGTCAACTATCTTCTTCTTCTATCTAAACTCGACAAGTAGTTGTTCGCGATTTTAGGTTGTGGGGGAAACGAAAATTGATGGAGTTTGGAAATTATAATTAAAGGAGAGAGTAAATCTTCGGGATTTGATGGAGGTTATTGCTTTGGTTTGTGGGAAGTGGAAATTTTGGCACAAGCGTTGGGTTTTTATGGTTGATGAGAAAAGAGGTACTAGGGTGTTATGTCCAAGTAGAAGAGAATCATTTGAGGAGTTTATGGGAATGGTTTATGAGGATTTCGGGTTGGAAAGGAATTTGTATGAGGTCCATCTATCGTACAGACTGTCGAGCAAGAAGACATCCATATCATTACCGGAGGATACGCCACCAGTTTTTGTTTGTAATGGACGACAATATCAAGGATTTCTCCGTCTCTGGAAATGTGAATCAGTGCGGCGGTTCTGTCTCGAAATTGTTGATTTACAGTTGAAGATTCCAACAAATGTAAGCAGGGAAAGTGAGGAGGATGTAAGGAAAAGCCGACAGAGTAAGTGGGATAATGGGAAAAGGCAAGAGAGTAAGGAGGTTGGACGGAAATCCCGACAGAGTAATGAAGGGGATTACTACAAAAGGAAAGCGGCTGAGAAACATCCAATTATTGAGGAGGACGTGAAAGGAGAAGATGATTCTGATGAAGACGACAAATATAGGTTTGATTGTTGTGATGATCCAGATGGAGCAAGTTCCGGGGATGAAGAGTATGGTTTGCCTCCTAAGTTTGTGGTTTTAGAAGGTGAAGAGGAAGATGTTAATGTGGATAGGAAAGAAGAAAGGAAAGGGTATTCTTATCCGAAAAGTAATATGAAGACATCAAGTCTATTGCGAGATCAAAGTGATTTCCGTGATATTGATATTGAAGTTGGTCAAACATTTGAGTCTAAAGAGGCATTGGAGAGTACATTGAAGATTATAAGTGTGTTCCAAAAGTTTGACTTCATTGTTGATCGATCAAGGCCTACTTTGTATGTTGTGAAATGTTAGATCCGTGGATGTAAATGGCGAGTGCGAGCAACAACCATTGGTGAATCAAGCATTTTTCAGATTCGAATCTATGCAAGGCAACATACTTGCTCTGTCACTGAACGCCAATTACGTTCAAGAAAAGCAACCCCAGATATATTGGGAGAATTGTATAAAGAGTGTGTTGGGGGTGTTGGTGCTGGCGTCCTCCCTAATCATGTGGGAGAGGCCCTAACTCTACGTTATGGAATCAAGGTTAGTTGAACATATTTAATTTTCATAACTCTGTATAATATAAATCGATTTTTTACTGCAAAGAAGGTTAGCTTACTGGTCTTTTAACATATATAGGTTGATTACTGGAAAAGATATCGTACTCTTAAGTCTGCCCGTGAGTTAGTGAGGGGAAGTTATGAAAATGGTTATAGAGAACTCCCGGTTTATTTATACATGATCCGAAGAGCTAATCCTGGAACTCTAACAAGGTTAGAAGTGGATGAGATTAATAGATTCAAGTCAGTTTTCATAGCATTTGGTGCTAGCATAGATGGATTTCCTTTTATGAGGAAAGTTATTGTCGTGGATGGTACATTTTTGAAAGGGAAATACCTTGGAACGTTGTTAATAGCGACAACACAAGATGGAAATTATAACATCTTTCCATTAGCATTCGCTGTAGTTGACACTGAGAACGATGACTCTTGGGAATGGTTTTTTAGACAACTCAGTTGTGTTATTCCTGATGAAGAAAGTCTTGCCATTATATCTGATAGACATAAATCCATCGGGAAAGTATATCCGCTAGCTAGCCGTGGGATCTGCACTTACCATCTACACAAAAATATTTTGTTGAAATTTAGAGGGAATGAAACGTTTGGATTGGTGAAGCAGGCGGCAACTGCTTATAGGTTGCAAGATTTTAATGCAAAGTTTCAATTGATTGAACAGTTGCATCCACAACTTCATAGTTATTTGCAGCGTGCTGATGTAAGTAAGTGGAGCCGTGCACATTTTCCAGGTGATAGATATAACTTTACGACTAGCAACATAGCAGAGTCTATCAACAATGTTTTAAAGCCAGCAAGAAAGTTTCCGATTGAGCAGCTATTAGATGAGATAAGATTGATGTTGACTAGGTGGTTTGCTGCAAGAAGAAGACAGGCTGCTGATATGGAAACAGTTCTAACCAACGGAGTTGAGAAGCTGTTAGAGGTATTGTAAAGTATGGTTTTTGTTATATAAATATCATCTTTGTTATAATATAAGTTAGTAATATTATTTCTTGTTTTGAAGGCCCGATTAGCAAGAGCAAGTGTTTTAAATGTTCAAGAGATTGATCCACAGCAGTACGAAGTAAGGAGCGGATCGTCCATGAATGTTGTAAATCTGTCACAAAAGAAATGTTCATGTCGTATGTTCGACATTGACAAACTGCCTTGCATACATGCCTTAGCCGCAGCTGAGAGTGCAAATGTGTCTAGAGTTTCAAAGTGTCATCCTTACTACCGGACCGACTATCTACGCAATGGTTATGCTAAATCTATCATGCCTAAGGATGAAAATTGTCCAGTCCCAGATGCTCTAATTGCAAAAGTTTGTAACCCACCATTTGTGAGGACTCAGTCTGGCAGACCTAAGGTTAGTAGAGTTAAAGGACTTTTGGAGGTTGCAATGGAGAGAAAGAGACCCCGGAAAGCTCACGCTTGTTCAAATTGTGGTCAAACTGGCCACAACCGATTGACTTGTAACTCTTGAATGTGAAAAACTCGTTATGCTTCTTCTACTTTTTATGATGGCTAGACTTGTAACTCTTGAATGTGAAAAACTCGTTATGCTTCTTCTACTATTTATTATGGCTAGTAATGAATTCAGTGTAATGTTTTGGTACTAGGTACCTTACACTTTCATTTTTATAATATATTTTGTACTTTATGGTTGTATGCAAACGTGTATATGAAATATGGGTAGTAATGAATAAGGATCTCTTAAAATAACTCTACCTTGCCAAGCTCACCAACCTCATAATGTGAATGAACATTTATCTACAAAAAGTAACCACCCCACCAACCTACAATATTAAATGAGAACAACCAATTAGTAAACTAGGTTAGTATCCATATTCATTCACTATAAAAAGTGTAGTCTCCATCTTCTTCTTCTTCTTCTTGAAAAACGAAAACTCTACTGCAGAGAATGATTTACATCCCCATTCCTTTGTTGAGAGACATAATCCAGAAGGTAGGGATGCAAGGATTTTGATACCTAGGTCCTTTCATTGCTGTCGGTCCTGTTTTCAAAGAAATGGTGTTCTCGGAAGAGGTGTTGCGTGAGGTTGATTTGGATGAGTTTATATTCCATCGTGACATTGCTAGCGTCTCCTCCATCTACAGACCCTTCTTGTTGAGGTGTCTTGCCAGTCAAAATCCTATTGCAAAATTTGTGAAATTTGTGCGCCTCCTAACTCTACTAGGCCCATCGCAAGAAATGTTAGATCTATTGGGTGATGCTGCGTGTTATAGCATTTATGCTCGATACGCATATGGCCTTTTCCTCATATGTTGTGGTGGTTTAGAAGAAGGAGAACAAGTCCTAGCACATTTTGTACACAAGCTATCTAACTTTCACCGGGCCGTCATGATAGCAGAGCAAGTGGAGACGTTTGTGAGGGAAATGCATCTGACTGGGTTTCAACTTTTCAAGGGGTTTTACTATTTCAAATCAGTTCCGTATTGTCGTCTACGGCATGAGACATCACCATATTGTTGTGAGCATTGTTTCGCCTATACGTATGCGAGTCGTATGCGTGGTATGTGTTGAGGTTAGTATCTACTAAAACTCTTACTTTTGTAATATATTAAGTAAGTGTCTTAATGACATACTTTATGAGTTTCATTTTCCTTGTATCAAATTAAAACTCAATATCTACCTAAATGAATGTTTCATTTTATGCTTAACGAATGTATTGAATGTCTAACTATGTGGATGTGACTTCATGTACCAAATTAAGAGTGTTTGTAATATATTTTTCGTTATCTGTCGATTTTTTTATTGCATATGATGGACCATATATCTTCTAGCACACTGTATGTCTAATTACGGGATAAAATTAACATATATGATTTCATATATTACACCAATCATCCATATACAAAAAGGATTACACATGTTATCTTAATTAGTTATTACATATCCGAAAGTATTCATAACAACGCTGCATGTCCAAAATTTAATTAGTAAGAACATGCAACGTTGTAACGTGCACAAAAAATTACATTAGTTAAAACATGGTAGAGTACATCATGGCTGGGATAGAAACTCTACCCCACCTGTATATGAACCTCGTGGATTTGGATCAGAAATTTCAATGAAGCAATCTATATCAGCCACCTCATCAAATACCTCTGCTGCAAGTTTCAACCGAATAGCTGGTAGAGCTTCGTCAGATAACCCATCAAAAGTTAGACCTATAGCCAAACATTCTATATACTTCACCGCATACACCCCACAATCTCCTTGTTGATAGTTCTGTGGCGTTTTCTTAAATCTAGAATGGTGAAAGCTTTGCCAGATAAATATTTTTTCTCTTCAGCTGGGGCTACTATCTTCATCAATGCTGGGATCATTTTCGTGTATGGTTTGCACGACTCAAATACTTCTTCATCTGTGTAGAGGCTGCATATGCTGTCGTAGACTTTAACACGGCGCTTAATCAGATTCACCTCAACAGCTACCCAGTGACAATTGTTAATGTTGTGTGCAAAGTAGAGAATATCAACTTCTTGGACCCACCTCTTCAGAGTCTGTCCAAATGTGGGGTGTAGGCCATTCAACACTTTGAAATACATCTCCGGAAACAAGTAGTTTTTATCTGATTCAAACTTCTTGAAGTCATGTTGCCATTGGTTAACAAACCATGCATCTAGGAATGCTATCCGATCGCTTCTATACGGTGAGATTTCTCTCATTGACCTTTTCCTAAGCATCTGCATAATGGCACACATATGCTGCCAAAAGAGGAACAATGTTGTCATAGAGTAACATTATATATGTTTGTGTTATAACTGAAACAAAAAGAGAGAGGAGAGAAATGATTACCGCATCCTTCAACCACCCAAAAACAGAAGATGAACTAGGCCAGCAAGCTTTTTGAGTCAGGATCCTTAAGTAGAAATTAGCCCCAGAGCAACTTTCATCAAACAAGCACTCCCTATACAGATCAAATGAAAGGTATTTACTGCCAAGGAAAATAAATATAGGCAGAGTTAAGCAGATAGAAAGTTTTTGGTGACATAGATGGCCAAATTAATTCATTTAAACCTCTTCGCAAATTGGGGTCTCACAATCATAATCAAAATTAAAAACACTATTATTATATATTGAAGATATGGTTATATTTTGGTTGTTACCAAAAAAATATAAACTAATAAAATATTGATTACATATATTTTTATATGATTATACTAAACTTATTTAAATTTAAATGATTTATAAAAAATGAACATATGGTGTACCACCGGGTAAATTCTAAAATATAAACTCTTATTGCATAAGACATTTGTCATTTGATAACACACAATAACTACTTGTGACAATTTATTTGTTGAAATATCCCCTACATAGTAAAAGAGAAGTACAACTTTAAAAATACCAAGAATTACCCCCAAGATTTCGGTTCAACTACAAAAAAAACAACGTGAGACTTCGGTTCATTAAGGTTAAAAATGGAATAAAATCACATCTGGGTCGGGTCAATCTTATTATATAAACCTTGGTTTTCAAAGTCAGCCATTAACAAGATTATGACACGTGTCAATTATAAATGATAAGATAATGACACGTGTCGTAACTAATTTTGTTAATATTTGGATAAAATCGATATATTATTAACCCTATCGGAAAAAATTATAAAATAGATATTATAAAGAATTATATATTAAAAATTATTAATAAAATTAAACAAATAACATAATTTCAGTTATGTCAATTTGGTTTAAAATATTTTAGCAATATTATGAGTAATGGTGAATAGCTCCCAAATAGCTCCCAAATGTTTTGGTGATTGTCAGTCTGACATTACAAGATTTTTATAATTAATGTTTAATAACAAATTTTAAGAGATTTTAATAAAATCTCTTTCCAAATGAAATTAATTTCTCTTATTTTTCCAAAAAAAAAAATTAAAAATTTTGAAATTATTGTTTTATAAGTTATAATAAATTTTAATTTTAATTTAATTTTAAATAAAGATAACCCGTAAATAAAGATAACCCGTCCATCGGATGGGTACTATACTAGTTTCTTAATAAAACCCGAATAAGCCAATTGGATCATTGATACACTCGCTTACTAGAGGAACACATCGTGGATTTAGAATGGCTCTTAGTATTGGGCCACATTATTTCCCCAGCGGCCCATTGTTTATTCCTATTTTTGCAAGTTGTATCAAACCGAATATTCCTACTTATTCGAATTCTCAATAGAAAATATAGAAACATTCATGTTAAGACTTCGAAGAAAATCATATCACTGCAAATTAGGCTCCAAATATTATAACGGATTCTATACATTTCTTGAATTCTAAAATTATAATTTTAATTTTTTAGTCTCCCATATAAAGAAAATTGGCCGATTCTAAAGAGTAGTATTTTTCTTTTAAATTTATCATACGCTTTTATATTTTTTTTTAAATTAGTACCATACTAAAAAATTAAAATTTTAAAATAAATTTTAAACTCTAAACAATAAATCACTTTTACGGAGAAAAATCTTCGTGTTGAGAAAGAATTATTATAAACACTAAATTAATTTTAAAATTAAATCTTAAACTCTAAACAATAAATCAATTAAAATATTATAAATATATATAATAATAATTAATGAAAATATTATAAATATATAAAATAATTGATAATTTTGCAACGGGTCAGAACATATATTTAAATCATTAATAATTTTGCAACAGGTTAGAACAACACCAATTAAGTTTTACAGCAAATGCTTTGTAATACCAAATTTTACATAACCATGTTTTCAAACTATATGAAAAAATATTCACTTTTAGTGAATTACGGGTCAAACAAAATCTTATTAACAAAATATATTATTTATCTATTCATTAATTTAAATTTAATACGAATAAGTTTTACCGATAAACTACATTATGTATCAAACTATGTAAATTACGGGTATTTTACGGATTAGTTTGTTAAACTCACGATTATATAATAAAGCGAGTTAAGAATAATATTTTTACGAATGCAATCCGTTTTGGGTTGGTTGTCAAAACAAATATTATGATTATATAATTTGTATGTATGCAAATGTTTTACAGTTTTTACGTATATTCCTACTTCTACTACATAAAATGGTCAAAATAAATTATGTATCGATAAATATTCTTTCACGTTGTAAAAACTCGAGTTTTTCCTTCTACTATTTTATCCTAATAAAATAAATCTGAAAAACATTCCTCCGCTAGCGCGGATCCGAACGTAGTTAACTAGTAACGCAATTGACTTCCACAACCGACCCAGATATTCATGTACGAACCGACCAAATTCATATGATCCCATCAAAGTTAGAAGACACTTATATCTTTCGGTTTACCACAAAATCGTACGGACGATTTTATTCTTGTTTTTCTTTTTCAATACTTAAAAAAATTTCCATATTTTTTTAATAAACAATTTTTAATTGAAGAAATTATATAATTTTTACAGAAAAGTATTCGAGGTTTCATATTTTTTTTAGCTTATTTCAATAAAAGAAGAACCACTCCTTTTCTAATTTCTATAGTTTTATTGTTGTCTTTTCGTCCAAAAGATATAACAAAAGTTAGACACGTGTTTTATTTTCTTTTATAGATTAAACATCTAATCGTCTCTTTTAGACTCTAAAGTAAATATGAAAAGTGTGCGATAATTAACAACGGCTGAACTCAATTAAGTAATATTTCAACACAAAGATATATTGAACAAATCACGTTTTTAACTTTTAAATGTCACTAACTAATATTTAAAATTTGAGAAATTTTCACTAATAGTATAATTTATAAATCATTAAAAATAGTTATATTTAATACTCTAAACTTTAAAACTAGTTTTCATGTTTGATTTACAATAAAAGAACGATAGAAACAATAACGTTTGTCAATACAGAATTATAGAATGTTAGTGATTTTTTTTATCTATTATTCAAAATCTTAAACAATATTAGTGTTATATTATGCAAAATATTTTTATTAAACCACTCCGGAACAGATTTTATAGTGTTAAATCAAAATTTCTCCAAGTTTTAAGTGATATCTTATAATACTTTAGAAAATAAAATGTGATTTTTCCTTTTTATTTTACCTTTGCTTAATTAAATGTTAAATAAAATTCCATAGTGCTTGGTCAAAAAAAAAAAAAAAACCCCATAGTGCAATGAATCTATAGAAGGATAAGGAAAGATTGTTGTGACGTAGTACAATTTTTGGAATTTTATTCATATCAAACTCCATGGATAAGAAATGATTGTAGTAATCATGTCGGCAGTTCCAAGTGATATAGTTACAATAACTCAAATCGGACATGAACTCATTAAAAACTTATCTAAAGAGATCACCGACGAAATCTTTTTGGGTTTTTCACAAAATTTGTACTTTGATTCCTAAGCCATTCGTCTGAACACACGTGTTTTATATATTCAACATGTGCATTTTATAAACCTTTATTTTAAGTGTTACTTTTCATTTTTACAACTAAAAAACAAAATTCAATATTAAGTGTAGCTAAATCAATCGACGTGTACTGATTCATGAATGTCTAATTCAAGTTGGTAAGGAAATCTTTGGTTATGTCTATTTTATCCACATGACACTATTTGTATGACGGCTAGAGAAAGACATGTTGGATTGGCCATAGAGACTATATGAACTATATAAGTCTTATTCCACTTGGCTCTATACATATCTTTATAACATTCATCGAATAGAAACGTTACGACCAAAACACAAAACTGGCTAACCAACGTGAGTCTAACGAGGGAACGGGCAATGGCCAATATTACTACAATGCCGAAGAAATAACAAGAATCATGAACGAGCCAGAGTATTATCCCCCGGGTTATAACTTGTCAACCACCGCGATTTCGGCTATGGTTTCTGTCCTGACTGATGTTGTCTCGGGCGAGGCGGAACACTCGGGTTCCGCCACGTGGATGATGGGTCATACAAGAGAAAGAGAAGAGTTTGATTTGCCTCCTCAACCATTGGTCACTAGTTCAGCTGGTATGTGTTACTAAACTTCAAAAAATTTTATTTGTGTGCACTACTAATTAAGTACTAACGAATGAAACAATGTACAGAAGAATGTGAAAGCTCAACGTCTTTGGAGAAGCCAAAGAGATATAGAGGAGTGAGGCAACGTCCATGGGGAAAATGGGCCGCGGAGATTCGAGACCCGCACAAGGCGATGCGTGTTTGGCTCGGCACCTTTGAGACAGCCGAGGCCGCTGCTAGAGCCTACGATGCCGCGGCACTTCGCTTTAGAGGAAGCAAAGCAAAGCTTAATTTCCCTGAAAATGTAGGAACTACTCGGTCGATTGAACCAGATTCTCATCACTTCTTGCAGAACTCAATGCAACCTCCTCTGACATACTTGGAACAATGTCCAAGTTTATCATCTTCCTATGATCAATGGACCGAGTATGATCAATACAACTACCCATCTTATGGTTAATAATTAACATATACATTGTCAAGGCTATGTATAATGTATCTCTTTTTATTCAATTCTGAGAGTTCATCACTTCTAATACAACTTCCTTTTCATTCTTGTCTTCTTGGATATGTCTTCGAATGTTCTGAAGAATATACAACTTGTGATCAAAGTCCTGTACTTAGCGTATGATTTTACATTACAGGGTAAGAATACATGTGTTGCCTAAATTAAAGTCATATTTATTCAGTAACAATTTTCATTTTTCGTTTTAGACAATCTATATATCACTTTATTATAAACAAATAAATCTCTATATTAATCATTTATAAATGAACATAGTGATGAAATTTGAATTTGCCTCTTGAGGTAGCTTCAATTCAAGTGATACGTACACAATATGTCCCACACACTCAAAAATCTTGAATAGAACATGAGTTTGGATGTCATTGTGCTATCGATTTATGTATGTAAATTAGTATCCAGTGTTAATGTCAAATCTCGTTTTGACTTATTTGTTGTCTTTTCTTTTATACATATCTTTTGTGTACAGAAATAGTATATATATGGGCCTGTTCGGGAATGAGTTGCAGTGACGACGACTCGCAGCAAAAATTAATCACCTTTTACTTCTCTTTAAGTTTTTCTTAGTGGAGTTATTGAATTGTTCACAAAAAAAAAAAAAAAAAGTGGAGTTATTGAATTATGTATTTTAAAAGAATGAGATGTATTTGAAATCCATAAAAAAAGTAGTTTGATAAAATATATTAAAATTAGTTGTTATTCAATGTCTTATATATTTTGATGGATATTGGTTAAAATGGATTTTAATGACTAAAACATGAGTAATCAAAACTTTTCCATTGGTTTTTAATATATTCTAGAAAATAAAAAAACAAATGAAAATCTATCTCCTCCACTATTATCATTGTTTCTACCAACACCTACAAATAGAGTAAGTGGTCTTCAGTCTTGCTCATACTCTAGAATACTCTAGAGAATATACTATCGCTCCCCAGCAAACCCACCATCACTACCACATGAGAACACCACCTCCACGATTTTTTAACAAATATTTGGGAATTGTATTGGTGAAAAACCAGATATTGTTGGAATCTTAACCTCATACCACTACTCTTGGGAATTGCATTTTTTTTAGTTTTAGTTATTTCTTTTTAATTATTAACAAATCTTATGTGACATATTTTTATTAGTTAGAATACTTTATAATAATATTAACAACATTATAATTAAAAATTAAAAATTAAAAATTAAACCAACATTCATCTTAATACATTTCACTGTATTTGTTTTACCTGTTTAACTATGAAATCATTCAAATTAAAACTCAATCAGGGAAGAAGCAAGTTACCAAACGAATCTCTTTAAAAAAACTCGTATGGGCTTAGGCCCAATAGCTTAATTCGGCCCATATTCGAAGCACTCATAAAACCTAGATAGACTGACTATAAATTGAAACTAGGGTTTTGAAGATCATTTCTCTCTTGCAGTCCCCATCGTTGGAGCATAGCAGCCGAAGGCCACAAGGTTCGTCTCTTTCTCTTCTTCATTTCCTCTTCCTCTATCGTGAATTCACCTGAAAATGTATATCTAGCTTAATGATTCTCTCTAGTTTAGCGAATGTAGCATCATAGTCTTTATCACTTGATACATTTCTGAATCTCTCTGTGTTTAGAATTTGGTTCTGAAGCTATCATTTTTATCATTGTATGTGTAGAAGTTTTGTGTTTGTAGTGTCTGATGTTGTTGTTGTTGTTGTATTGATGTGAGTGTAGAAGAAGGAGAAAAATGTCTCACAGGAAGTTTGAGCACCCAAGACACGGTTCTCTTGGTTTCCTTCCAAGGAAGAGAGCTAACCGTCACAGAGGAAAAGGTTTGATTTTTGGATTCATTTAGTTTCATCTTTGGTGGATTCGTTTTGTCTTTTTGTTTGCTTACATGCCCTTGTTGGTTTAACAGTGAAGGCTTTCCCTAAGGATGACCAAACCAAGCCGTGCAAGTTCACAGCTTTCATGGGTTACAAGGCTGGTATGACTCACATTGTCAGAGAAGTCGAGAAACCTGGATCCAGTAAGTGATATTTGTGTTTGTTCAGATTTGTCTTTAGTGAGCTTCTTTAGTTAAAAGTGTTTGACTTTGGTTTTGTTGTTGTTGTTGTCTAGAGCTTCACAAGAAGGAGACATGTGAGGCTGTTACCATAATTGAGACACCCGCTATGGTGGTTGTTGGAGTTGTTGCCTATGTTAAGACCCCAAGAGGTTTGAGGTCTTTGAACACTGTCTGGGCACAGCACTTGAGTGAGGAGGTTAGGAGAAGGTTCTACAAGAACTGGGCCAAGTCTAAGAAGAAGGCTTTCACTGGCTACGCCAAGCAGTATGAAAATGAGGAGGGTAAGAAGAGCATTCAGGCTCAGCTTGACAAGATGAAGAAATACGCTACTGTTATCCGTGTTTTGGCCCACACTCAGGTACTTTTGCTTACTGAGTGTTTGTGTTTGTGTTTATGCAATTATCTTCTGCACTATGTTCTTGCTGACATTTCTTTGTTGACTGTTAACTACAGATCAGGAAGATGAAGGGATTGAAGCAGAAGAAGGCGCACATGATGGAGATCCAGATCAATGGTGGTACCATTGCCCAGAAGGTTGACTTTGCCTACAGTTTCTTTGAGAAGCAGATCCCAATTGAAGCTGTTTTCCAGAAGGATGAGATGATTGATGTCATTGGTGTGACCAAGGGTAAGGGTTACGAAGGTGTTGTTACCCGTTGGGGTGTTACCCGTCTTCCGCGTAAAACTCACAGGGGTCTACGTAAGGTTGCTTGTATTGGTGCGTGGCATCCTGCCAGAGTGTCATACACTGTTGCTAGGGCTGGTCAGAATGGTTACCATCACCGTACTGAGCTCAACAAGAAGATTTACAGGTTGGGCAAAGTTGGTACTGAGGCACATTCAGCCATGACTGAATATGACAGGTCTGTAGAAATATCTCTGTTCTGATCCTTAACCTGTCATTTATGATTACTTGTATTGGTTGACTGATGATAATGGTTTGGGTTATGATATAGGACTGAGAAGGATGTGACACCAATGGGAGGATTCCCACACTACGGTATTGTGAAGGATGACTACTTGATGATCAAGGGATGCTGCATGGGTCCTAAGAAGAGAGTTGTAACTCTGAGACAGTCATTGCTCACTCAGACTTCCCGTCTTGCCATGGAGGAGATCAAGCTCAAGTTCATCGACACTTCCTCAATCTTTGGACATGGTCGCTTCCAGACCACCCAGGAGAAGATGAAGTTTTACAATCGTGTCAAGCAGTAAGAAGTGTCGTTGAGTTAATCACATTTCTTCTTAGAAAGTTTGATGTTTGGTATCAGTTGCTACTTGTCTAAGAGATTATTATCCTTTAAACAATCCAATCCAGTTTTTGTTGCTTGTTTTAGTTTTTGCTATTTTGGAAGACAAATTATTTGCTTCTCAAGTTTTGAGTCTTTGAGTTAGATGTCTTCTTGAAACCATTACCAAACATTAAACTCTCTTTAAACTGCAATCTTGAAACTGTACCCCAGTAGTCATTTAAATACTGATCTAAAAACACTATTGTTGTAGTAGTCCAAACTGACAGATCCTAGAGGATGACATAGATCCTAGTCGTGTCATCTAGCAAGAGTAGAGACATTGAAGAACTAATGTCAAATTGTCAATAGCATCGATCTCCATGGCCATACTATGCTATGATCCACGTCCGAAGGCCATGTCAGGCCATGTCACGCCGTGAAGCTTCTGCTTACCAGGAAGATCAACAAGGCAACTACTATTTCTCCATGATTATTGCGGAAGACATCAATGTTATCCTTTCCTGATTTATTGCACTAAGTTGATCTCATAGTCTCCTTCCATTGTTGTATCTTTTGGTTATATAACCGATGTTTACAATCCGTTGACTGCAATGTTTTTGTAGCTTCTAAAATCAAACTATGCAGAGAGAGATAGAAACATACAAAACAAAGAATGATACAATGTTCTAGACTTGTCTCTTACCATTTCCTCTCTTATGTCTTTATATTACCATTAAATGTTGAGCCCATAAAATCAAGACAAACAATTATAACCAACAAGTTAAAAGGAACAGAAGAGTACGAACAAGGAAGGAGCAGCGAGTTTCGACTCAAAAGCAAACATACATTCATTAATCCTCACCAAACCCTAATGTTATTAGAGTAGATTGTGAGAGAGAGAGTGATAGGCCTTTCGCGATTTTAAATCGTCTGTAGCTGGGAGAAGGAGATTCTGATAATTGATCCGCCTAGAGAAGTCGCGTGCTTGCACACCAATGTTTCTGCAGCTTCCTCCTCGTTCTCAAACTGTACCAGAGCTTGCTTTTTCCCATTCATCTCAAACACTTTTGTGTTCACTATTGCCCCATGTTCTTGTACATGGCTTACCACTTCTTCCTCTGTCACGTCTTGAGGAAGTGTCGATAGGTGAATCATCTTTGTAGGGGAGCAGCAATAGCGGTAGTTCTTTGCAGCATTGCGGTTGAAACGGTTCAGGTTCGAGTTTACATAATCATGGGAGTCTGTGCCCGGTGTTATATTTGGATGCTTCGAAAAGTTTACTTCTAGCCGCTTACCAAACAGCATTGCTCCCTGCAAAGAAACACAGCATAACACAAATTAACAATTCCATTTCACATCTTCATAACTCATTACTTCTCCCAAATACAATCTCAAATGTGCATATATTGACAACATGGGACATGGAAATACCTTGAGGAAATGTACTGCAAGCTCAGCTTGGAAACCATCACCCATTTGGACAAGGGCATGGTCAGGTTTGTTTCTAAGAAGCTTAATCCTTACAATGTTTCCGTAAAGAGAAAACAGATTGAATAACTTATCCTCATCAATACTCTGAAACAAATGAAACTGATTAGCCCGGAAAATATCGTAAGAAAAAACCAAGTTGTCAAAAGCAGAACGGGAAATGACTAACTTACATCTGCATTCAGATTGGAGACAAGCAGAGTACACCTATCATTTGTGCCAGTTATACCCGGAGGCAAGCCTCCTCCAAAGGCAGCTGCAATTGCAGCTGTGTTTGCCATCTAGTATCAAAGTAAAGACACAGATGAAATTAGTTATGCATATAATTAATACTTTTAAATAATCACGAAATCAAGAATACACTAGAAGGTTCAATCAATGAAAATGGGGGATAACCAAAAAAAAAGCTACTTAGAGAACATATTTGAGAGAAAAGTGGTCAATGGTGATATCTTGACTAATATGGACCAAAAGAGTTGCCAAAACTGTGTATCAAGCTAAGCATTACCCACCTGAGGATATGCCACTGGAAAACAGAAAAAATATGAATTAGCAAAAGACCATAGTATAGAAGAACAAAGAGAATTAGAAATGTACTATCATGCATACCTCCTACATCACCATAGCCGCCACCAGGCTGCAAGAGAAGAAAACCAGAACATTAAGACGGCTTAAAAGGATACAAAGCATATGTAGTTAATAAATAAAGCTATTCATACATGTGATGATCTGCCTTTTTGCTCTGCTGGCAGGTTTGGGTTTGTATAATCCCTATATAAGAGCAAAACAAATCAATTTTATGAACATCAAACTTTATAACCGCAGAGAAGAAGCCAGAGATATATAATCCATACCTAGATCGATCATTATTGTAATTTACTTGCAGCTCCTCAAGACTGAAGATGAAAGAACATATCAATACAGGCAACACTAGAGCAAAAAAATGTAGAAAGTAACAATAAATTCCATTAACAACATATATAAGAAAACAGAGCATACTTTGAGAACTGGATATCCAACTGACAACACCCATCATATATGTTACGACCCTGCCACAAAGAAGATGACATATATTTAATTCGGTTATCCGAAAGGTAAGGCAGAACTAAAATATTTTGGTAAGTTTTTAAATTTTTTTTATAGACAAAGCACCTGTAGGGCAGTTCTAGCAGAGGCAGCATACTGTTGTACTTGATACTGTATAAGAGCTTGAAAGCCTAAACAGTCCACAAAAAAGCTTAAAGTTAACGATCATCAAACTATTAAATGGAAGTACAAAATTTTCATAGAAATAATGTATCCTTATATAAAAGAGGCCAATAACATGAAAAGGTCAAACTGCAAAGTAATTCGTCAAATGAGATAAACCAACTATTTGAAAACCAATCCTACATACGAGCTATAAACCGAATAGAAGAGAGAGATAGAGAGAAAAGAAACGTGGAGAAGCTGACCAGCAGACTTCTGGAAAGTGACCAGCTTCTCGACAAATCCATAGGGAGAAAAAACTTGATGCAGCACGTCAACAGTAATTGGATACAGCATGTGATGGATTGTGACTAAGAGAATACGATTCGGCTGTACATCCACCATCCCACAGCAACCACCAGTCAGAAACAAGACGGAAAGAAGATAGAAAGAAAAGAAAAGAAGTGAATTAAGGGCGAAAATAGAAGTGCCGGTTAAGAACCACCAAGGGAAACGTAAACTACTCATTTGACAAGACAAGATATAAAACAACATACTTTGTAATGTAATTAATGACGCTAAATGGGGAAACATTACAAACCTCATCTTCCCGTCCATGAATATTCTGCTCTATAGTTGTCAATTCTTGGTGAGAGGAGAACTGGACATACACATTTCTACCTCTAAAATTGGAAATGTCCAAAGATATGTCAGAAAAAGACAAGAGAACAAATAAAGAGGAATGTGATTGATTGGTCACAAACCTTATAGTTGGCTGAACATTAGTAAAAAACTGAAGGGCACTTACTGCTGAAGAAACATCTTGCATTTGGAGAAGAGCCTTCAAATAGTAATCTCAGGTTAATACCATAAGTTTCCTCATTAGACAGAACGCACAAGAAAGTAGAGTTTTTTAAACTAGAAACCTGATTCTTTGCCCTGAGCATCACAAGCTTAGTTATAACCCCAAATGGTTGAAAAAGCTGAAGCAAATCATTCTGATACAAAACAAGAAGAATCAATCAAAGCTTGGCACAAAAACAAAAGGGTTGATGAAACATAAGAGCAAGAAGAGAGTTTTATATCTTTACTTCAGAAATCTCATGACCAACATTACGAACATGAATGACTTTGGAAGATTCAGCCATTTCTTCAAAACCTGAACAAAAACAAGAACAAACCCATCAAACTCAATCAACCAAATTCGCCACTCACATAATCAAAATCAAAACTTTCCAATTCCATTTCCCAACACAAGTAGATTCAGAATTAAAGAAGAGATTTTTCCCTTAGACACTAATCAAAACACAAACATCGAATCAAAGAAAACACACAACATTGGACGAAATCGAAGAAAGTAATCAAATCAAAGCCAAGAAAACATCAGACATATCCAAATCGGCTTAGAAACACATACTCAGAAACAGAGATGAAAACAGAGAGATGCAGAGGAAGAGAGAGAGAGAGAGAACTTGGTTCGTCTGAGAGAGACCAAGAGAGAGAAGAGAAGAGAGAGGAGAAAAAAAATGAGAGTGTAGATCGAAGGAAGAGAGGCTCGAGTCTCGTCGTCAATGGTCTCGTTGTTGTGCTTGCTTTAACCCTATCTACTTAATTTATCTTTATACTATCGAACATTTTCTCTTTTTCGTGCCTCTTTGTCTCTTTTAGCCAAACCCTTTTTTATAATCACACAACTTCTCTCAATTACTTTTGACAATTACTTTTGACATTGTTACTTTAATTTTTAAATTTACTACTTTCCTTTTAAAATTTAATTTAATTTTATGTTATTTACTTTAGATGAATACACACAATTATCTTAAAAAATTTTTGATAACAAAACTATTAGATTGACTGTTATCTTAAATTGATTACCATGATTTTTTATTATTTTATTACAGTGAATACGTATCATTTTCACATTAATTTTTAAAAAATTGGATTAAGTCCTGCATATATGTGAGGTTATAATATAAATTTAATTCTCATAAAAAGAACTAAAAATAGTAACTTTAGAAAAAAAAAATCATACAGGAAAATACATTATATATATATATATATATGTATAAATGAAACTTTTATGAATTTAATTACATAATATGTCATTTTTTTTTTTGTGAATCCTAACATTTACTTCTATTTTAGAAAGGGTTTAAAGGTAAAATTATAAACCTAATCAACAACATATATTTACAAAATTTAAATTAAATTACAAATAGTAATTTTTTTTTTCATGCAAAGGTAAAATTACTAACTTTTTATAATTTTGAATCATAACATTTACTAATTTTGTTCTATATTTCTTTTACTCTTCCATGCATGTGATTAAATTTTACTATAAAAAAATAGTTGTATATGGAAAATTCAATAGTTACTTGGCATTTGTTATTTCATGCACAACACGACTCATCTTACTAATCTATATTATTTATCTTATCCTTTTAAGATAGTAGTTTTATCCTTTTACTGACAAATTAAACTTTTACAAATTTATTTTGTATCTATACTATTAATTGGGAAACACATCAAGTAGCCAAATAGCCCTCCAATTTTTTAAAAAATGTCATGACATATATACAAGTTATCAAACAAAATTAATGACAGCAAAATCTTTTTAATAAATAAGTAAATAATTAAAAACAGAAACTACCTATATTTATGGAAATCATTTTAATTTTTTGCCAAAAAAATGGACAATTAAATTTGAAAATTTACATATGTAACATATTTAATATTTTGAGATATTTTTAAACAATAATATAATATTTATAAATGTGACTCTTTGGTTACATTTTTTTAAATTTGTGGTAACACAAACAAGAAAAATACACTCTAACTACTGGCTCTATGTTTCAACAGCCTAATAATTAACGATATTGGTTTTTAATGTTGTTAATTACACGCTATACAATGTTATTTAAAAAATAAAAACATGTAAATGATGCAATTTATTTTTTAAAAATATATATGATCTTATTTTAGAGGGAAAGAACGAGTACATAAAGGAAAGGGTAATTAAAAAAAAATGAATCTAAACTATTTCTTATCAAAAACAAGACGATTTAAAAAATTTGGAAACTTAAATTCAATTTTAAATTTCAAATATCAAATGACGGGTATGCTACATGAATATGAAATTTAAATAGCAAAAGTAAGTTTTAAATTACTTATTTCAAATATCGGGACAAAAAAATGGATGCAGAAAGAGAACGAGTAATTTAATTATTTAATTACAAGCTGTATAATGTTTTTTAAAAAAACATGTAAATGATTTCATAAAACATGTAATTATTTAATTACAAGCTGTATAATGTTTTTTAAAAAAACATGTAAATGATTATATAAAAAAAATATTTACGATCATATCTTAAAGGGATATAACGGGTACAAAAGGGAACGGGTAATTCAAAAAAAAAATATCTAAATTATTTCTCATCAAAAACAAGACGATATAAAAAAATTTGGAAACTTAAATTCAATTTCAACTTTCAAATATCAAATGACGGGTATGATACAAGAATATGAAATTTAAATAGCAAAAGTAAGTTTCAAATTACTTAAATATTTCAAATATCGGGACAAGAAATAACGGATATGAAAAGAGAACGGACGGGTAATTTAATTAGTTAATTACATGCTATATAATGTTATTTTTAAAACATAAAACATGTAAATGATGTCAATTATATAAAAAATAATATGATCTTATCTTAAAGGGAAATAACGGGTACAAAAAGGGAACGGGTAATTAAAAAAAATATCTAAACTATTTATCATCAAAAACAAGACGATTATAAAATTTTTGGAAACTTCAGTTCAATTTCAACTCTTTCAAATATCAAATGACGGGTATGATACAGGAATATGAAATTTAAATAGCAAAAGTAAGTTTCAAATTACTTAAATATTTCAAATATCGGAACAAAAATAATGGATACGGAAAGAGAACGGGTAATTTAGAAAATAAAAGTTATTATCTTTAACTATGTCTAATAATATACAGAAGAGAATTATGGGTAGCATGCAAGAAGACATATTATTTATTCATGTGTTGCACGACATGCATAGTGAACGGGTTTGACTCTCTTGACATCTATATTTATGTTATTTTATTCAAATGTTTTAATGTTTTATATTGTTTTTATGTGATGTGATAGTTTGCGAATTTAATTGATTTCTAACTTATCATTAATTCGATTCACACTCGATCCGGATCTCTTATCATGTCGATCCGATATTGCAAACTTTATGATAAACTTAGTTTTTGCAATCAACTCCGCACGTACGTGCGGGTCCATCCCAAGTTCTAGTTAAATAAGAGTTAGTTTTAGTTATATCTGACTTTCATATTTTGTTTCATGAATCTACAAACAAACTATAGAGTTAATTTTTAAATTGATTTTGTTCTCATCCTTTAAAGATCAGTAATTGATTTCGACACATGTAATTTTTTTTCTTATCCTTAAAACATTAGTAATCACTACTATTAATCGAAAAGTTTTTTAAAATCTGTTGCCAAACAGAATCATTTAAATTGTTTCTAATAAAATCTATAGTATAAAAATCGAAATCCTATTGCCAAACACTCTAAACGTGTTGTCAAACACCCTAAAAACGTATAAACACACGGATCTAAATAACCAGGTACAAAGACCCGCTTTTAGACATACATAATATATAAAAACGTGTTAGAGACATATGTTTAGAATATTAGTTAGCTCTATTGGTTAATTATGTATCTATTGAGCACCATGTTCCGGGTTCGAGTATATATTTTTTTGCCTTTAGTTTTGTGGAGTATGAGAAAATTGTTTTTAATTAAATCATTATTTTGTTTTGTTTTAATTTTATTTTTAACAATAAAATTTCCAAATATTTGATTCTTATAATATTCTATGGAGAAATTCGAAATAACTTTTACAGAAAAGACACTATTCTGTTGAGATTTCGATTCACATTAAAATGAAAAATACATTTCATTGAAATTTAGATTTAACAAATATTTTTAATCGAAAACTTAGATTTAGTAAATTTCAAAAAATAACAATAATTAACTAAAATAAGGCTATAAAAATCTCACACCAATGTTGAATTGGTATAAATAGCCGATTAAATATTCAATATATTCTCATTCTTTTTCAGTTTTTAAAATAATTATAAAATTTATATTAAAAATAATTATCATAATAACTAGTTAATTTTATGGTAAATTTTTTTTCATATTAAAGCTAGTAATAAATTTGTAGATTTTTATAAATGTGCTGATTTTTGAAATTTGTAATTAGATTTTTTAGTTAAACTTCGATTGTTAGACTCACTTTTTCTCCATATAAATATAGAAAAATACGTGACACTACATTCATAGCCAACTAGATGGTGACCCGCGCTACAGTGCGGGGAAAAAGTCTCATATTTTTCATTTGATATAAATCATATTATATAAAGATCGATTAGTGGTGGTGCAGAGAGATGTTTATTAATTGTTTGAAAGAGGGTACAGTGATGACAAAAAAAAAAAAAAAAGGAAAGAGGGTACAGAGTAAAAAGAGCAAGTGCTAGGCGGAAAAATTACAAATATATTGTACTATATATAGTTTATACGTGTGTCGAGGAAAAAAAATTAGAGTTTATATTTTATAAACGTATAAAGTAAGAAATGCTTGTATACTAATTAATCCTCTAGCCAAACAAACTTCCTTGTATGAATCATAGACTTCACTTTCGTATGTCCTCAAATCTTTGTCGATGTTGGTCCTTGTAAAAACCTTAAAAGAATTTTTGAACTTAGATTACACTTAAAAGTACTTGAATATGACGATGAGAATGACGGTTGAAGTCAAACCAAGCCAACACCATTGGGTCTTGAACATTTTTTTTTTATCTCGGTGCTATTAGCCATAGTGTTTGAATGTAGGTGTTTTTTTTAGAAGACGTGTTTGTATCTTTATTAACTCATTTCTTTGTAAAAAACCCAAATTTTTCTCTCATTAAAATATTTTTCTTCATAAAGATCTTTCTTAATAATTTTGTATATATCTACACCATAACATAGATATATTTGACAAAATAAAGAAGAAGATATATTTGTGTGTAACTATCAACATTTATAGCATTGTCATATATATGTGTGTGTTTTTGAATTTTTATTACAAAAACCTATTTTAACAATGTTTTAAGATAAACTTTTCATATGTGTAAATTTTAGAATTAGCTATCTAGACTTGTTGTAATTGAAGTAAGTGCTCATGGCAAGTTGATTACGTATCTTTTAATTGTTTTTGATGTTGTATAGCATAATTTTTGAAGTCTTGTTTATTTGACTATGTTTTTAACAGTGTATTTTGGTAGTCCTTATTAATTTTAGTACAAATAAAAAAAAGTTGTATTACGTGAAAATCCGAGAAAAAATGAAAACTGATCGAGAAAGGGTATGATCAGTATGCAAAAGTTAGGGTAAAATGAAAACTGATCGAGAAAAAGTTCTATCAGTACGTGAAAGTCTGAGAAAAAAGAAAACTGATTGAGTAAAAGACGGGAAAGTAGTATTTGGAGAGCTAATCGGAATATCAACGTTTCTATTCGTTTGAAAAAGAAGATATTAAATAGTAGGTACGAGACAAGAACATGTTAATTTCAGGTTTGATTTTCATATTTATTTTAAATATAGAGACATGAATAACGGGTCAAAGAACATCTTAATCTATAATTTTTTTTAATTATTCTCGTTAAATTATGGGACAAGATATTTAGGTATCGTGATAGTGTTATAAAATCTGGATAGCTAATTTTGATTTCAACTTTTAGTTTGTATATGCCAAAACTGAATTCGAATCAACCCAACCTAAATGTAATCCGAACCTAAATCCGAAGTAAACCAAATTCTTTGGACCGAATCTGAAAATATTTGGTTCTTAATTGTTCAACCTCTCCCAAAAAAAAATGTTGAACGAAAAGCATGTTCAGTTGACTTAATTTGACATTACCAAAAAAATTGAATTTTTTACATTACCAAAAAATTGAATTTTTGACATGCTAAATACGTTAAGCATATAATGACTGATGATTAACATACAAGGCGTGAATGATGCCAAATCAATTTTGTAATTATTCGCTGGGACAAATAAACTAGTCAATTGAATTAATTTGCTTATGGTTATAGCTTCCAAGTAATGTATTAATCTTTCAAGAAACAAATACAGTATATTATTTAGCAACTATTGAGGAAAAAATAAACTATGCATTTAAAAAATTACATATTTAATAATTCATTTATGTAATATACACCGTATAAATTTCTTCCAATTATATTATTTGTTTCATTCATGTTCATATTTATCATTGACTCAAGTTAATATATTAGTAGTCAAATTTATAATAAATTCAGTCAAATCTCATATTAAATTCTAGTCAACCTCAAAAATGTAGGATATTGATTTATGGTAACAATGAATAGTTATTTTCAAAATTTTACTCAAAGGAGAAAACACAAATAAATAGAGCTTTTGATGAAGATTTAGAAATTATTAGAAAAACTTCTTCTCAAAAGAATCTATTACAATGGATATCACTAAAAAATTTGTGACTACTCTACTTGTGGTAATATTGACGATTTTGTTTTCTAACAACAACATTTTGGCAAGAACTAGTAAGTTTTTTTCTTTCTTTTATTTGTCTTTAATCATTTGTAGCATTGTCTTTGTTCTTTTAAACAAAACTGTTGATTTTTAATATTTTAACATTTTAGTATTTTAGTAGAATATCTTATAAATTTATTAATACTTGGGTTGTCTAATTGCAGCGAACCAGCAAACTTTGCATTGCATTGAGAAATGTTCACAATTTTACGGGAATCTGAAATGTTACAAGGACTGCAGAAATCAACATTATGATGGAGGCCAGTGTGATGATGCTTCAAAAGGTCAAACACTACCACAACCAAAATGTTGTTGCTACAATTATTCAAATTGAAGATACTATCATATAGTAATTAGTGATTTGGTTATGCTATTATTGTTTTTGCTCTTATGATATTTTAAACGATGAATGTTGTTTTATTCTTCTCCTTATTAATGAATTTAATAAAATAAAAAAGATACTTCCTATATTACTTCTTTTCAACAAAACTGTTTGTGACCCTACAATAATATATAACCTAATCACTATTGTTGTCAAAACTGTAAACAGCATTTACTCAATTAAATTCAATTTGATAAAAATGAATTAAAATGTAATATAAGATTTAGTAAGGAAATAATAAATCAATATTGTGGGGATGAATTTTATCATAACTCATCTACAAATTTTAGTTTTAAAAAAGATTTTGAGTTTAGTTTAAACTCATGTTTTTTTTTTTAATTTATAAATTTCTTAATAACTGGAATATTAGAGTCTCATAAGAAAAGAAAAAAAAAACAAAAGAGACAGGTTTGAGATGGAAATAGAAAGATTACTATGTAACTTTGAAGTATAAATTATTCTTACCGATTATATTATTTGTTTCATTCATGCTCATATTTATCATTGATATCAGGAAAAAACTTTAAAATACTCCACGTTGATTGGAATAAAAATACTTTATTTAATGATTGTTAGTCTAAAAATGCTTCATATTATCAATTGTTGGTAATTCCTACCAAAAAAAAAAAATCAATTGTTGGTAATTTCGAACCCTTGATTTAACCTCTGTTAACGGACGTTAGATGCTGATTAACCAGTGTCAAATAAAAAATAGATGGGTATTTTTAAGTTTTTTTCCGCATTGATATCAGTTAAATAATATAATTCATACTTTTAGTCAAATTTATAATTAATATATAGATAATAAATTTAGTCAAACCTCATATGAAATTCTAGTCAATCTTAACAAATATAGAGTATTTATTTAATAATGAATAAAAAGAGTTGTTAAAATTTGAGGATAAAAACATACATAAATAGAGCTTTTGATGAAAATCTAGAAACTATTACAAAAATTATTTTTCAGAAAATAATTAATAGTGAAAATAATACAATGGATATTCCAAAAAACATATGTGACTATTTTCCTCGTAGTAATATTGACAATGCTCTACTAATTTATCTTTATACTATCGAACTTTTCTCGTAGTAATTTGTATGAACTCTTACTTTAATCTTAAAATTTAATACTTTCTTATTTCTTATTTTCTTTTTTTTAAAAAAAATATTTACTTTAGATGAATACATACAATCATCTTAAATTGATGATTATTATACTTTTTTATTATTTTTTACGTTACTATTGAATATTTCATATAAAACTATTTTTATTATTTCAATGAATATGTATCATTTTCTCACTAGTTGTTTTAAAGTGGATTAAATCATGCATATATTGTATGTGAGGTTATAATTTAATTTAAAACCCAAAAAAGAACTTAAAATAGAAACTTTTGAAAATCAAATAAAATAATACATGAAAATACATTATATATGTAAATGAAAATATTATGAATTTAATTATATATGATACCATTTAAATTTTTTTGTGAGTCCTAACATTTATATATTGATATGATTATGGGAAACTTTATGATATGTCGTCATTGTTCTAAGCATATCTTCTCAACCATGAGGAATCTATACACGAAACGATTTGGAGAAGATGCTCAGTTCAACTATATAACTCCTCAAAGAATAATCAAGTCAAACGGAGTTCAGGCGAAGGAGTTATTGATTTTACAAATCAGGTGTTCTCCAGTTTACATGATTCAGATATGCGTTCATTCAACGAAGGATTCCAAACGGGCCATAATGAATTAAGCTACAAAACAAGTTGTTCTACAATCTTGGTCCTTGAGAGATGCCCAACTAGGTGGATTCAGCCCAAAAATAATGAATAAATATCAATTTTCGTCCATAGCAAAATAGCATTTAATTCTTTCGATATCTCTCTCTTACATGCACTTTAGAGTTTGAATTTCATCTCCCTAGATGATGTGCATGTTGAGCTATTATTATGGACGTTTTTGATGTATTTCCCTTCTATATAATGAGGTTATCTCATGAATAATAAGAATAAACCTTTTTGATATTTTTGGAACCTTTTGAGAGTGTTTATCATTTTTCGTCACTGGTGTGTAGTATCCATTGGTTTGGTTAATGGTGTGTAATATCCATTGATCATTGCATGATCCGTCTTGGTGTGTCATATGCAGAGGGTCTTGTCGAGAGTGATTCTCATTGTCACCCTTGAATTCGTCTTAGTGTGTCATATCTAAGAGATTCAAGTTCGGTAAATCAAGAGTCTTCCGCAGCTCTTGTGCGACTATTCGCTCCACCATCATTGTTCTTCGTGGCTTCACCGTCCGTTGAACATAAGGAATATCTTTCACCATCTTAGAGTGTCGAGTCCTCGAGAGGATTTTTTATCATATATTTAGAAAGAGTTTAAAGGTAAAATTACAAACTGAATCTACAAAATATATTTACAAAATTTAAATTTAAAGTACTATTTTTGTAATTTTTTAATATTTTATGTAAAGGTAAAATTTCTAACTTTTTAAAACATTTTGAATCCTAACATTTACTTATATATATATTTTTTATATTTATATTTTATTTTTTCTTATATGTGATTAAATTTTACTTTCACAAAATAGTTGTATATGAAATTTCAAAGTTATTTCTATAATTGTTTTTTCAATAAAGCTAGATATACATAAAGTTTTTTGGTTTATTGTGTTTTCAAATTTTAAAGTTCATTGTTGTATTACATAATTTTTTTATTTTTACTAACTAAATTATTTTATTTATAAGCTATACCTTTATAACAAACTATTGAATACAATTATTAAAAATAACTATTAGGCATAGCCTTGGTCGATATAATTGTCAAAATCAACATAAACTATTTGCTGGGGGTATTGCATAGTCTGATCTCCGCTCAATTTTCAATTACTCTTAAAATCATTTAGAAAACCAAATACAGTACTATTTTAGATACATATTGGTAGGTTTTTCTAATGAATAACATGTGAGGTTTTTCTAAACTCTTAAAATCTTATTGGTAGAACTACTGTTTATTGCGGCATATATCCTCCTACCACAACACTCTTGTGGCTATTGATTCATTTTCTTTTGGTAGCAAACATTTCTTTTGCTTTTATGCAACATTCTTTGAAAATAAGTGCTTGGATAGCAGAAATAATACAAAAAATTTCACCATCATCATTAAAAAAGGTAAAAAAGTTCCATTTTTATTTTTGTTTCCTCTTCCTCTTCAAAATATTTTCTCAATATAGAGAAAATTACGCTGGTCAATCAACCATAAACATGGTGGATAAAATTCAAATTAATATGATTAAATGGTATATTAATTGTATAGTTAAGATGATTAAAATTCCCACTAAATTAGAAAGGAGGAAAAGTTAAATGGTTTTAGTTTTGGAAAGGTGTCACTCTCTGTTGAAAGCTTTTTGAGGAAATCTTATTTATTACTAGTTGTTGACCCGTGCTACGCACATGAGGTTTATAATTTTTTGTTTTGTATTTTGATTTTCTTTGTCTTTTTTTTTGCAACGTTTGTTTTGCTGGTTTTTTATTGCTGTCATTTTTTTGTTATTTTATTTCACGAGTTCTTTTTGTAAGTTTATATTAGTTTAGTATTTGAAATGTTTATTGTTATTTGTTTAACTGTAAAATTAGGCTTTATAGTAGGTGGTACAACCTTATATTTCATAAGCCTTCAATTCACGTAACTCTCACAAACTGTTATAAATCATTAAATTAAATAGTTCATCGTATTTATGCATTTAAACAGTTCATCTTGAATAAAAGCAACATTATAGATTGATATAGATATAATTATGTGCATCTCTATTGGCTCTCATATAATAGATATATTGGAGTGTGAATTGATTTTCAAGACATATCATAACTATTATCTCCTTGATAATAGTCCTTTAAAAAGACGTTGTTTTACTCACCTTTGACGTCTTGTCATAGCCACCCTCTCATTTGACTCATCACCGTTAAATGGTTATTGTTTCGAGAGATGTTGAAATCAGCTCATTTCATATAATTGAGGTTGGCAATTTTATTAAATTTAGTGAGTTTAGGTTGGTATCTACATGGTATCGAAGTTTGGGTATTAAAGAACTGCAATGATGAATGAATGAATGAGATTTTAATTAATCACGTGC